>CM060928.1:972167096-982167096 GCA_030765085.1 Allium cepa
ATCGATCTATTATGCGCCTCTGCATCTAGCATTGGGTAGACCTCATACAATAACTGTCCTAGTTCTACCGTATCTTTTGTTTCATTTCTTCTGGAACAATCACAAAAACTTTTTTGATTATGGATCTACTACCAGAAATTCCATGCGTAATCTCAGCATTCAATGTGTATTCCTGAATAATCTCATTTTTCAATTATTCAACCATTTCATTTTACCAAGTTCAACGTTAGCCAGATTATTCAACATTTATATGTTTCGATGCAACAACAAGATGTTATTTGTAACAAGTAGTTTTGTTGGTTGGTTAATTGGTCACATTTTATTCATGAAATGGGTTGGATTGGTATTATTCTGGATATGGCAAAATCATTTGATTCGATCTAATAAGTACCTTGTGTCAGAATTGAGAAATTCTATGGCTAGAATCTTTAGTATTCTCTTATTTATCACCTGTGTCTACTATTTAGGCAGAATGCCATCGCCTATTGGTACTAAGAAACTGAAAGAAACCTCAGAAAGGGAAGAAAGCGATGTAGAAACAACTTACGAAACGAAGAAGACGAAACAGGAACAAGAGGGATCCACTAAAGAAGACAAAGATAGCCCGGTTTACGAAGATTCTTATCTTGATATCCATCAAGATAATTGGGAATTGGGAAAACTTAAAGAAGAGAAAACTTATTTTTGGTTTGAAAAACCTATTGTAACTTTTCTTTTCGATTATAAACGATGGAACCGCCCATTGAGATATTTAAAAAATGATAGGTTTGAAAATGCTATACGAAATGAAATGGCACAATATTTTTTTTATATTATATAAAAAGTAATAAAAAAATGAATACAAAAGAAAA
Source organism: Allium cepa (assembly GCA_030765085.1). Taxonomy (NCBI): domain Eukaryota; kingdom Viridiplantae; phylum Streptophyta; class Magnoliopsida; order Asparagales; family Amaryllidaceae; genus Allium; species Allium cepa. The sequence goes on from CM060928.1 coordinate 972,167,948, forward strand.
ATACAAGAATAGATAAGAAGAAATTCGCCCACCTCCCATATATTTAATCCCTTCACCTATAAAGAAACTAATAACACCAATCCCATTTATCATTCCATCAATTATATATCTATCAAAAAACTGAACTAGTTTAGCTAATTCTCTTACATTTCCAGTAAAAATCTTAGTATAAAAAATATCTATATAACCACGATTATATGACCAGTTATATATCACATTTTTTATTAGGTCGAATAAAATTATCGTGCGGCTCTTCTTCACAAATGAATTGACTAAACACAAATTCTGTAGAGATGAATAAACGGATCCATATAAAATGGATGCTATAAATAATCCAAAAAAGGCTATACTTACTGAAAAAACTGCATTTTTAAAAAAATCATAAAAATCCGAAGGCTCATTTTGATGGAAAAATTTTGTAGATGGAGTTAACCACTTTGACAATAGATCAGGGTCTAGTCCACCAAAATCAATTCCGATTGATCCAATCAATAAAGTAAATAATACCAATATAAGCATGGGAAATAACATAGTATTGTCCGACTCGTGAGGATAGGTGTAAGTATATTTTTTTCTAAAGTAAGTACTAAAGTATCGTACTCTATTTTGAAAAAAAAATTAATTTGATATGTATTTTTTGAAAAAAAAGAAACCTTAGTATTCATTGTTGAAAACAGTAAATTTTTTTTTTTTTGCTTGGGGTACTTCTTTTCCCCATAAAGATATTGAATAGAAAGAACTATTTTTAGCGCTACTGCAATTTTGAAAATGAATACGTAAATGTCCATCAAAGGTAAGTAAATACATTCGAAACATATAAAATGCAGTGAATCCTGCTGTAAATGAAACGATTATTGCGAAAATTGGTGAATACAACCAACTATCATTAAGAATTTCGTCTTTCGACCAAAAACAAGCAAGAGGTGGAATACCACAAAGAGAAAGTGTACCTAATAAAAAAAGTAATTCTTGTAATTGGAATATATTTTGTTAACCCTCCCATAAGAACCATATTTTGACTTTTATCTGGTGAAAATCCAACAATGGATTCCATTGAATGAATAATGGATCCAGATCCTAAAAACAATAAAGCTTTCGAATAGGCATGAGTGATCAAATGGAATAAAGCAGCCCTATAAGAACCTATACCCAGAGCTAATATAAGATAACCCAATTGAGACATGGTAGAATAAGCTAAACTTCTTTTAATATCTCTTTGAGCAAGAGCCAAAGTAGCTCCTAATAATACTGTTATTACACCTATTAAGGAAATAAGATTCATTATGTAAGGTATGACTATGAAAAGAGGAAGAAGACGAGCTACAAGAAAAATTCCTGCTGCTACCATAGTAGCAGCATGTATAAGAGCCGAAATGGGAGTGGGTCCTTCCATAGCATCAGGTAACCATATGTGAAGGGGAAATTGTGCAGATTTAGCAACTGCGCCGAGGAATAAAAAAGAAGCACAAAGAGTAATAAATAAAGAATTTACTCCATTATTATGAATTAATTTAGTAACTATTTCGAACAAATCTCGAAATTCTAAACTACCCGTTATCCAATAAAATCCTAAAATTCCTAATAATAAACCAAAATCCCCTATACGATTGGTTACAAAAGCTTTTTGACAAGCACTTGCTGCAATTGGTCGTGTGAACCAAAAACCTATTAATAAATAGGAACACATTCCTACAAGTTCCCAAAAAATATAAATTTGTATTAAATTAGAACTAGTAACTAATCCCAACATGGAAGTATTGAAAAAACTCATATAAGCAAAAAATCTCCAATATCCTCGATCATGAGACATATAATTATCACTATAAATAAGAACCATGATTCCAACAGTAGTAATTAATATTGGCATAATAGAAGTAAGCGGATCAATCAAGTGTCCGAACTCTAAAGAAAAATAATTATTGACAGTCCAAGACCATAGATATTGATAGATAAAATTTCCGTTTATTTGCTGAATAGAAAGATTAACAGAAAATACCATAGCTATAGTTAGCATCAAAACACTCGGGAAAGCCCACATACGTCGAATATTTTTTGTTGCTGCAGGAATAAGTAGAAGTCCAAATCCTATTAACATAGTAATAGGAAATGGAAGAAAGGATATTATCCATGCATATTTATATGTATGTTCCATAAAAAACACAAATTTTCGTTTTTTTCTTATAATTGTTTCCGATTCACCAATTTTTATTGCTTTTCAAGAAAACAATAAAAAAATGAAAAAAAAAAGATATGAAATCTTAAATATTCTTATTTTACATTTTTCTTATTTTTTTCAGATATTTCAAAAATTTGAAAAAGTTATAAATTTTTGCTTAAATGCTTTGTCCAAATAGCTCGATATAGAGTCATTTTTTAGTTATTAATTTTTTAACTAAAATATTCATTTTTGAAGTAGAAAAATATATTTTTATAAAAAAAGAGAAGGAGAATATGTTATTAAAAAAAATTTTGCCACTAGACTAGAATTGTATTCTAGTAATATATAACCATATCATATACTATAGTAAGCAAAGAAAAAGTAAGAAAAGTAAACAAAGTAAGCAAAAATAACTATACCAATATCAGTAGAATATGGATATGGATATATAGTTTGCATCAATAAATCAACTAATTCTTCTAGTAATTTTTTTTATTACCTAATTTCTATTTTTTATGGAATTTATTGATTGGATTTCAATCCAATAAGATAAGAAAATATCAGAAATCTTATAAAAATCCTTACTTCTTATATTCTAGAACTGAATAAAAAAAACGTAAAATGAAAGTTCCTTTTCTTAGCTAACGAAATGTCTTGTTTAACATATTAACTACTAGAAAATTCCTTTAAAAAATTTTCTTTCTTTTCTTCTATTTTTTCCTAGTTTATCATATATGTAACACACATGTATATATAAACAATATATTTGTATAAAAAAAAAAGATTATCGACGAAATTAAATATAATATAAAAAATGGCTAAAACTAAAAAAAACAATCCATATAGATCAATACATGTCTTTCACATACAACAATAAAAAGGAAGAACTCTTTTTTTTATGGCAGTTCCAAAAAAACGTACTTCTATATCAAAAAAACGTATTCGTAGAAATATTTGGAAGAAAAAGGGAAATTTAGTTGCACTAAAAGCCTTTTCTTTAGCAAAGTCAGTTTCTACGGGAAATTCAAAAAAATTTTTTGTTCGGCAAACAAATAAGAAAATCTTGGAATAATTTGAATTCCGTGATTTAAAGAACTTTTCTATATATAGAATATGCAAATTTTTCATTAACTTATGTATTTATTTACTTCCTCAAGATTAGTTAGAACTAGCAGACAGATAAGTTAATATTCGACATAAAATAGCTGCTAGTTTGGTTCTAAGTATTATTTTATTTCTTTTCCTAATGGAAAAGAAATAAAATGTAATTATAATGAATATTAAAACTGTTTTATTATATGTCTATCTCAAGATCAAATGAAATTTGTTTTGTTTACGTTTACTAAGTATTATTCTATAAATAAATTATGTACATAACAAACAACAAATATTAATACACTAATACACTAAATACATTAAAAAGTAGACTAAAAACAAGATTTTTAGAAAACGAGTCTTTTAATTTCTAATTTCGTTTATTAAATTTAGTAATTATATCTTGATATGTATAAAATCATCCTATTTATTTAATTTATATTTATTTTTTGATAAAAAAGATCTTTCTAAGTTTTCTAAGTGTTATTAAAAATGAAAAGAATACTTTAGTTTAAACAAAAGAGTTTAAAAGAACCCTTATTCATCCATTTCCTAAAGGATAACTATATCGGATTCTAGAATCTACATCTAGACGATTCAACATGAATTGACTATTATTATTTCAAGTAAGCCGCTATGGTGAAATTGGTAGACACGCTGCTCTTAGGAAGCAGTGCTAGAGCATCTCAGTTCGAGTCCGAGTAGCGTCATACTCTAAAAGAGATAGAATGGATCTTATAATGTATTTAATTCCCTATTTCAATTCTGTAATGAGACCCTTTTTATGTATGATATTTGCGACTTTAGAACATATATTAACTCATCTCTCTTTTTCGATCGTTTCAATTGTGATTGCGATTCATTTGATGATTCTATCAGTTCACGAAATCATCGGATTACGCCATTCGTCGGAAAAAGGAATGTTAGCTACTTTTTTTCTCTAACAGGATTATTAGTTATTCGTTGGATTTCTTCGAGACATTTTCCATTAATGTGATGAGCAGGCATTATTAGTTATTCGTTGGATTTCTTCGAGACCTTTGGTATAGGTTCAAATCCTATTGGACGCAATTTTTTTCCATCTATTTTTAAAGCCAAGAAACCCTTTTTTGAATGATTTGAATCAGAAATAATTCGCAAGAATAACTCTTGTTCTAACAATAGAATCAAATTTATAAATTTATGCTTGTTCCTCAAGTAGAAACAGTTCAGTGTGCTCCTGAATAGCTTCCTTCAAAAAGGTTTCCGCTTCCTCGGTGAATGTCTTGGTAGAAGATAAAATTTCTTGAAATTGAGGTTTATTCTTTTTTAAGTAGGTACGTAACTTAATGAGAAATTTCTTTATCTGTCTAATTTCTAACGAATCCAGATATCCATTTGCTCCAATATAAATTGTAGCTATCTGCTCTTCCATAGTAAGAGGGTCTGATTGGGATTGTTTAAGAAACTCGCGTAATCGTTGACCTCTTGCCAATTGATTCTGAGTAGCTTTATCGAGATCAGAAGCGAATTGTGCAAAGGCTTCTAACTCTGCGAATTGAGCTAATTCCAATTTTCATTTGCCAGCTACTTGTTTCATGGCTTTAATTTGAGCTGCGGATCCCACTCTGGAAATAGAAATGCCTACATTAATAGCAGGTCGGATTCCCGCATTGAATAAATCGGCAGATAAGAATATTTGTCCATCTGTAATGGAAATTACATTAGTAGGGATATAAGCCGAAACATCTCCAGCTTGAGTCTCAACTATTGGTAAAGCAGTCATACTCCCTTCACCTAAACTGGAACTTGATTTAGCAGCTCTTTCCAAAAGGCGTGAATGCAAATAAAAAACATCTCCTGGATAAGCTTCACGACCAGGCGGTCTTCTTAAAAGAAGAGACATTTGGCGATAAGCTTGTGCTTGTTTGGAGAGATCATCATAAATTATTAAGGTATGGCGTTCACGATACATAAAATATTCAGCTAAAGCCGCACCTGTATAAGGAGCAAGGTATTGTAATGTAGCAGGTGAGTCCGCGGTTTCGGCTACCACAATAGTATATTCCATTGCCCCTCGTTCCTGGAAATTAGTCACTACCTGAGCCATAGAAGATGCTTTTTGACCAATAGCTACATAAACACAGATTACATTTTTCCCTTTTTGATTGAGAATCGTATCTGTGGCTACTGCTGTTTTGCCGGTCTGTCTGTCCCCAATAATGAATTCTCGCTGGCCACGTCCTATAGGGATCATCGCATCAATAGCAATAAGTCCTGTTTGAAGAGGCTCATATATGGAGCGTCTTGAAATAATACCCGGAGCAGGAGATTCAATTAATCGAGATTCAGAAGCAGAAATTTCACCTCTTCCATCAATAGGTTTAGCCAGAGCATTTATAACACGACCTAAATAAGCCTCGCTTACAGGTATTTGAGCAATCCTTCCTGTTGCTTTTACAGAACTTCCCTCTTGTATCATCAAACCATCACCCATTAATACAACACCAACATTATTTGATTCCAAATTGAGAACAATGCCTATTGTACCCTCTTCAAATTCTACTAATTCACCTGACATTACTTCATCAAGACCATGAATACGAGCAATGTCGTCCCCCACTTGAAGTACGGTACCAGTATTCACAACTTTTACTTCTCTATTATATTGTTCAATACGTTCACGGATAATATTACTAATTTCATCAGCTCGAAGAGTTACCATTAGTGTCTCTTTTTTCTTTTTCGGAAACAAAGGGAAAAAATAATGCCTAAACTCTAAACTAAAGTAAAAAAATAGAAGGGCTAATCAGTTATTTCTTCCATTGCCCCAAGGATTCCAATATTAGCACTGATGGTATGGAAATGTAACTCGCTATTCAAACAACTATTCAGGGCTCCTATAGCCCCCTGTAAGGCTTGTTGGAAAACTTGTTGTCGGACCTGATTAATTGCTCTTTGTTGTTCAAAATGAAGGGTTTCATTTTTGTAATTTTCTAATTGTTCCAAACTCTCAGAAGTCGCATTAATCAAATTTACTTTTTCTCGTTCTATCTCAAAGTATCCATTTATTTGATATTCCTCTGCTTCCATTTCCACTTTCCGTAAACGAGCCCGAGCTCGTTCAAGCTGCTCAATGGCCCCTTTACGCAATTCTTCCGAATTTCGAATAGTACTCAAAATCCTCTGTTTTCGATTATCTAATAAATCATTTAATGAAAGTAGATTATCTTACCATTAATTTTACAACTTCCATGATCTCTTCCCGAACCAAACATGAATCTTTCGATTTATTTGGCTCTCACGCTCAATTTTTTATTTTATGGGCACTTTCATATCTTTTTTTTAATGTAATGAGCCTATCCTCCCTAGTTCTGTTTGTATGCAAACATATCAAAACCGATACAAGACCAGAATATTATAAGGACTCTTCCGACCAGACAAAAATCTCTAATTGTCAGCAAAGTTGTTTCTTTATTTGTTCTTTATTTAAATTTCAATGAAATTTTTATTCAAATCCAAAAATTTATCTTTTTTATACATAGGTCGTCGATTCGGCATTGGATATTGGATAATAAAACGCAGGGCGCCCTTTTATTTATTTTTATTCTAGTAAACGGTTCAAATGATTTTATTGATATGAGTGTTATATATCAGAAAAATTACCAACTATTCTTTTTTAAACCATTTTGATATTAACGTAATGGTAGAAAGAGTACCATGTTGTGCCCGGACTTCAAACAGTTTAGCTTTAACCATGTTAATGGTCTCACTTTATTGGTTGATAGAGAATCAAAGTTGACTTACCAATAAAGAACGAAATGCTATGATTCTTACATATGATTTATTAATTTATTCAGAAGGTCGAGATTGTACACTTTTTTCCTATTTATCTTATTCTAAAAAAAAATATGTATATAAATAACACAAATAAATAAAGTGCAGCCGGTTGGGTCCAACCTATTCTTGAAATATACAACTCGCACACACTCCCTTTCCAAAAAAAATCAATACACCAAGCACTACACTTAGATTTATTAGATTTGTTGCTAAAATATCGGTATTAAACCCGAAACTCCCGGCAGATGGCCAGTGGCCTAAGGAAACGAAAGAATCGGTTACATTTTTCATATGCTCTCCTCTTATAGATAGGACTAACAAAGAACAGAGTTCTTTTTGTATCCTTGACTTGCCCTTTTTTGGTCGATTTCTTTTTCTTAATTTTTTTCTTTGTTTTAAGTTTTCGATAAGATACTTATTAAGTTGGGTCCTAGGTCTTGTAGAAATTGAAAAATATTTCCCCTGTTCAAACACTTCCTAAAAAGAAAGTAAAAATTCCATCGTACTAACCGAAGGACGGGAAGGAATAAAGCGAGCAAATCCACTAATTCGTCATCCTCAAATCAGTCTTTCCCGGGGTATTGTTCCAACAAATACATAATTGTAGGAGTAAAGTAGTGATATAATTCACAAAAGCAAACCGCAATGAATTAATAAAATAAGAAAAAGTGTGTAATGCACTTTTTTACATTTTCATTCTAGGATGAAATTAAACAAAAGGATTTGCAAATAAAAGTGCCAATGCCACAATGAGCCCATAAATGGTTAAAGCTTCCATAAAAGCTAGACTAAGCAATAAGGTGCCTCTTATTTTTCCTTCTGCTTCTGGTTGTCTCGCAATACCTTCTACGGCTTGGCCTGCAGCAGTACCTTGACCAACTCCAGGTCCAATAGAAGCAAGCCCTACGGCCAATCCAGCAGCAATAACGGAAGCGGCAGAAATCAGTGGATTCATGATGATAGGTTCCTCGCACCAAAAAAAATGGTTAATGATACAATCAACCAAGGAATTCTTACTTATTTGATCACTAAAAAATATCGAATCGAAGTAACTAAAACTTCGAAAAATATATATATAGATAGGGATAAACCCTATATATAACTAATATATATCTACTATCACATATACATTTGTTTCTTTCATAACGGAAACCGCCCGCATTTTTTATTGAATCAGATTCTAGAATAATTCGTCGAAAAATATACAAGAACTGTAGCTGGACTTATAGATATTACATATAGACATATATCTAGTGTGATCCCCCCAACCCATCCTTCGTAATATCGTCTATCTTTCCTCTTAGAACTCTAGTCATATATACATATGGATTTCTTATTTCTATCTATATATGTATATGTTACCGAACCAAGTATATTTTCTTGAACCATGCATTGCCTCAGTCGGGGTAAGCTTAAAAAAAGAAGACTCTTTTGAAAACTAATCAATGACCATGGATTCCCCTATATAAGCCGCGGCTAAAGTTGCAAAAATGAGAGCTTGAATACCGCTTGTAAATAATCCAGAAACATGACAGGGATAGGAACTACTGAGGGTACTAAAGAAACAAGAACAACAACTACTAATTCATCCGCCAATATATTTCCGAAAAGTCGAAAACTCAGAGATAAAGGTTTTGTGAAATCTTCTAGGATGTTAATTGGTAAAAGGATTGGAGTTGGTTGAATGCATTTTCCAAAATAAGCCAATCCTTTTTTGGTAAGACCCGCATAAAAATATGCCACGGACGTGAGTAAAGCTAAAGCAACAGTAGTATTTATATCATTCGTGGGGGCAGCCAACTCTCCATGAGGTAACTATATGATTTTCCAAGGTAAAAGAGCTCCAGACCAATTAGAAACAAAAATAAATAAGAACATGGTTCCAATAAAGGGAACCCAAGGCCCATATTCTTCTCCAATCTGAGTTTTACTCAAGTCTCGAATAAATTCAAGAACATATTCAAAGAAATTCTGCCCGTCGGTAGGAATAGTTTGTGGATTCCGAACAGTTATGATAACTGACCCTAATAAGATAGCAATTACTACCCAAGAAGTGATAAGTACTTGAGCATGAATTTGTAAACCTCCTATTTGCCAATGTAAATGTTGGCCTACTTCTACACCTGATATATCGTAGAATCCTTTGAGTGTTTTAATGGAACATGGTATAACATTCATATTGCCCTCTGACAGAAATCAAACTAAAAAAAAATTATTTTGATTCAACCATCTCTTTTTCAACTTTCATCATTAATCATATATTTAAAATACCAAGAAATCACATAACATAATATCCTATTTTATCTCTTTTTAAAAATGCAAGACAAGAATAGTAACCAATCTAAGAAATCAAAATAATTAACTAATCTTATTATTCTTAATCATAACATAATCATAATCAATGACTTCTTATATAGCTAGAACGACCCTCACAAATTGCGGATACTAATTTGTTAAGAATCAATCGGATTGAAGCTATAACGTCACCGTTGATTGGAATCGAAATATCTGCAAGATCCGGTCACAATTTGTATTGATTAAACAAATTGTTGGGCCGATCAACGATGATTACAATATCGGACAACCCAGTCAGATATTTGATCCCACCCAGATATGTTTGCAAAGTCGATAATTTTCTCTTCAACATTGCTGCATCTCTTTTAGGGAGACGGTTGAGTTTCCCCATCTTTTGTTCTCCTCTTAAGTCTCTGAACTTATGAAGTCTCGTTTCTGTAGTGGACCAATTCGTTAACATACCACCGAGCCATTTTTTATTAACATAATGACATCGAGCCCTTATTGCAGCTGAGACTACTAAATCCGCTGCTTTATTTTTCAACCATTAAAAAGGTTTTCCTCGACTTGCTGCATCAAAAACTAAATCACAGGCTTCTGATAAAAAACGAGCAGTTCTAGTAAGATTTGTAATATGAATACCTTTACGTTTTGCAGAAATGTAAGGGACCATTCTAGGATTCCATTTCTTATCTTAGTACCATGATCAAAATGAACTCCCGACTCCATCATCTCTTCCAAATGGATGTTCCAATACCTTCTTGTCATTTTTCACGTGCTTTCTCTATTTTTTTTTTAGAAATAACTAATTGTTCCTACGGAACCTTATAATGAGGTTGACCATTGATACATAGTCCGAACTATTAATTTTTTTTTTATTTTATTACTTTCTTCATTTTTTTACTTAACAAAACTAGAAAGGAAAAAGAAAAAATATCTGCTTAGGAATTATGAAATCGCGTAAATGAATTTTCTAATGTGTCATGGAAATGGGCTACAAGAACAAAAAAATTCTCGATGGTGTAACAAAATGTCTCTCATTTCCAACTTGAATACATTTTTCTTTTTTATTTCAAAATGAATGTTTTTGTGTTGCCTTGAACCGTGCACTAATTTTTTAAATCCGGTACCAATAGGGATAATTCCCCCCAGAACTACATTTTCTTTCAGACCCTTCAACCAATCAATACGCCCCCGTAGAGCAGCTTTTGCTAAAACTCTAGCAGTTTATTGAAAACTTGCTTCAGATATGAAGCTTTGAGTGTTCAGAGATGCCCTCGTTATTCCTAATAAAATTGCCCGATAACAGATCGCTTCGTCTAAAGCACGCCCTGCTCGTTCTGCTCGCAGCAATCCGATTAATTCTCCAGGCGAAAAAACATTAGACATTCCGTCTTCTGAAACCAACACTTTTGATGTTACTTGTCGTACAATAATCTCTAGATGTCTATTATGGATCTGCACCCCTTGAGATCGATAAACCCTTTGGATCTTATTAACCAAAGAGATATGGCTTTGGGCTATAGTTAGCTCAGCTCCAATTAAGAATCCCCAAGGAATTCCAAGAATTCTTGGTATACGTTCGTTCCAACCTTCGACTCTCCTTTCAAGGTTCATCGATATTGAACCAATCGAACGCACTTCTAAGATTTGCTCCACTTTTGGAAGTCCCTGCGTTATGTCACCAGATCGGGATTTTTCATATATAAATGTAACTAATGTATCTCCTTCAGAAAGGGTTTCTCCGTAATGTCCGTGAACAGTCGCTCCTGGAGTAGCCAAATACGGCTTAGCTGATCTTATAACTAAGCAATCAACATGAACAATTCAAATTTGACTAGATTTTTTTATATGTGTCCCATATTTAACTAGACATAGATTTTCACAAATAAATTGTCCGATGCTAATTATTGTGGATGTTTCTTCACAATAATTGTGATGTAAAAAGCACCAATTCAAATGGGATGGATTCAAAATGATGGTATTGCATGGGTTGGGATTATAAATCCTTCTATTTTCATCTATTAAACAGTATTTAAGTACTTCAAGTACTTGGAAAGTCACTTTCAAATTATCAAGTATCCAATATTTGTTTACCAAGATCTGATTATGAGTTATTAAATAGTAAGCTGAATAAAAGTTCATTATTTTAGATACAATAGTACCTAGGGGACCCAACAAATCCCTAATTAGAATTATGGGATTCAATTCTTTTGCCGTGATGTTCTATTTCGAACCATTGAATGGACATGGGCCAACTCGAGAACAATTGAATGATGACAAAATTATCAAAGCCTTATTTTGATTCAACAATGTACCAATAGTTGCTTGATGCTGAGTAACTACTGAAATCTTCACTTTCGAAAAAAAAGGGTTGATATTTGTGCAATCTAATCCATTATCAGGGATCAATCCCGAACCCGCCGTATCATACCTTTTTTCGGCATATGAAAGACTAGACTTTACTAACTCAATTTTTATGAAATTTTGAATCAGATCATTTGCCCTTACCTCAACAAGAGAAGCATGAACTTCTTCTATAGAACCATTTTTTTCTTGGTCCCAATTCAATACTAAGCAAGTCCGAACTAATTGAATACTTGTGTGAAAAATTCCACGAATTGACTTTCCATTTCCATAAAGGATATAATTGACAATTCTAAGTTGGACATTATCTTTTTCCTGCAAAAGATCTTGAGTGAAAAGTTTTGCTAAATTTATCCCATCAGCTATTTCATATTTGATTACGGGCCGAACCAAAACAAAATGCTTTTTTTTAATGGGTGTGATTCGTTGGACATAAATCCAATTTTTCAAAATGATTCCTTAGAATTTTTTTTTTCATTCCCGGTGGTATTAAAATGCCGCTGTGTCTAGATATCTTATCTGTCTCTCCAAGAAAATGAATATCCCCAGAAAACATTTTCAGTTCAATACTTTTTTTTTTATCTCCACTCGGACTAATCCACCTACTTGGCTTCTTGTATTTAAAGCGAGTTGTGTATCTACTTCAATGATACTATTGTTCCGGACCATTAGGTACGAAGATCCGGGTAAGATATGCACCTCTTCAGGAATAAAAAAAAACCGATCCACTTTCATTTTGTATTTTGGACTAAATTCTTTTACTCGTCGATACTCAATCAAATCCTCTTTTTTTACGATTGAATCCACCTCTACGGTCCCATATTTAGTAATTCCCAAACTGTTTCTTCTATATTGTGGATCGTCAAAATAAGCAAGAATACTATTTCTATGTAAAATACCATTTGTGGGTATTTCAATCGAAATACCAAAAGAGGGTATTAGTTCTTTCTCTCCTTCTGGATTATATTGTAATGGAATGCTAAATCTATTTCTTCGCCTTTTCGCCAATAAATCAGAATTCTCTTGGAGAATCGAAAGATATATAAAATCCAAATGCCTATTGCGGATGATTTGATCAAGTCTTGAATAGTCAAAAATTTCCCTATCTTTTTTAACAGAAGGATCCAACAATTTATGCCTTACTTGATCATTAGTAATTGAGAAGTCAGAGATATATCTTTCGTCGACAGAAAAAGAATAAAAATGAATTTGATCTTGATCTTTGTGGAGTGAAAAAGACACTATACTGGATCCGCGCGGACTTCCTGCTAATAGCCATAAATGACTTGTTTTTGGTAATAGATGAACGTTACTATATGTATATTCGGGTGCATGGTAGACATTGGTACTCCAGTGCATTTCTCCCTCTGATTCAGAATAAATATGTTTTCGGACCCTCTCTTTAAAATGAAAAGTAGACGTTCCAGTACGAATCTCAGCAATAACTTGTTCAGATTCTACATATTGATTATTTTGAACTAAAATCAAACTTTTGGGAGGAATATTCACACTATGTAGAATATCCCGACTCTCAATAGTTACATACAAGTATATAGAACATAGAAAAGCAGGATGCCCGTGACGGGGGATGAACCAAATACTCGTTGAACTTTCTTTTTCCGTTAGAAGGAGCTCGTACATGTTCGGCAGTACCGCCCGTGAATACTCCACCCGTATGAAAAGTTCTTAATGTTAGTTGAGTCCCTGGTTCCCCAATTGATTGCCCCGCAATAATACCTACAGCTTCCCCCAATTCAACCAGATCGCCGTGAGTGGAACTTCTACCATAACATAATTGACAGATCCAAGATGTATTCCTGCAAGTAAAGGGGGTTTGAATATATATTGGTTGTGCTCGAAAAGTTATGAATCGATTGGCAAGTCCAATCCCAATATCTTGATTTCGAGTGGCAATGCAGCGTATCCCCATATATATATCGTCCGCTAATACGCGACCAATTAGGGTTTGGACAAAAATGTTTTCTGTCACCCCATTTCGAGGACTCACGGAAATACCTCGGATAGTACCACAATCTGTTCTACGCACAATAATGTGTTGAACTACTTCAACAAGTCTACGCGTGAGGTATCCAGCATCTGATGTTCGTACAGCAGTATCCACGACTCCTTTTCGAGCTCCGTAGCAGGAAATTATATATTCTGTCAAAGAAAGTCCTTCACGTAAATTTCTTTGAATGGGTAAATCAATCATTTGTCCTTGGGGATCCGACATTAATCCTCTCATACCTACTAATTGATGTACCTGAGATGCATTTCCTCGAGCTCCCGAAAAGGACATTAGATGGACTGGATTAGATGGATCAGTCATCCGAAAATTAGGATTCATTTCTTGTCTCAAATATTCACTTGTAGCATACCATATCTCAATGGATTGACGTAATTTTTCTACCGCGTGTACATTCCCATAATGATGGTGTTTCTCTAAAATAAAACTTTGTTGTTCAGCATCTTGGACTAACCATCCCTTAGAAGGTATTGTTAAAAGATCATCAATCCCTAATGAAATAGATGTAGCAGTGGCTTGTTGGAAACCTAGAGTCTTCACTTGATCCAGGATATGTGATGTATATGCCATTCCGAAATGATCTATTAATCTGCTAATAAGTCGTTTCATAGCAGTTCCATCTATCACTTTATTGTGAAAGACCAGATCGGCTCGTTCTGCCATAAGTACCTCCATATTTCGCTGAGTAGGATTCGACAATGGACTTGAGTCAGTGATTCGAAAACTTCCTTTCCTCAATCTTGATTCACATAGAAATTAAGAAATTCTTATAATACCGATGAAATTGGATAAACCCGACTTCCCAAGGAAGGACGTCTAATCGAATTTATTTATTTAGATAGCGTATTTAGATAGCATATAAATATTAGATAGCGTATAAATAGGCTCGACAAAACCCCTGTATGGCTTCTTCTATTTCTCGATAAAAAGAAACATGACCAACAGTAGTTCGAATGTATATACAACGGATTTTCTTTTTAATACTTCCTACTATTAAATAGTGTCCATAAATCTCATGATAAGTACCAAAAGATTCATATTGAACTTCGATGGGAACCTCTTTTGAGCCAATGACACGTTGATCTAGTCGCCACCGGAGCCAAAAGGGACTGTCTAATTTGATTCGTTTCTGCCGATAAGCCCCAAGTGCATCGTAGGAACTGCCAAAATATGATTCTTTTTCTTTCGTATACTCATAGTTATTATTATCAACTGTTTTCTTTTTGTAGTTCGCACAATTCTATGGATTATACCTATTTTCACAAATACCCCGCTGATTTCCCATCGTTAATACATAGAGTCCGATAGGCATATCTTGACTTGGTACAGAAATGGGATCCCCAATAGCTGGAGACAAAAGATTCATATGAGAAAACATAAGTAAGCGAGCCTCCGCTTGAGCTTCCAAAGATAAAGGTACATGAACAGCCATTTGGTCCCCATCAAAGTCTGCATTGAAGCCCTTACAAACTAATGGGTGTAAACAAATAGCGCGCCCCTCCACTAAAATGGGTTGGAACGCTTGTATACCCAATCTATGCAGGGTAGGTGCTCTATTCAACAATACAGGATGCCCCTGCATAACTTCTTGAAGTATTTCCCATACAATCGGTTCTTTTTCCCGAATTTTACTTTTTGCAATCCCGATGTTAGAAACAATATGTTGTCTAATTAGACCACGAATTACAAATGTTTGGAAAAGCTCTATTGCTATTTCTCGAGGTAATCCACATTGATGTAATGAAAGTGAAGGACCGACGACAATGACGGAACGTCCCGAATAATCGACCCGTTTACCAAGCAGAGTCTCACGAAATCTTCCTTCTTTGCCTTCAATTACATCTGAAAATGATTTGTAAACTTTATTATGACCATCCCTCATTGGTTGTCCGCGTATCCCATTATCAAGAAGTGTATCCACAGCCTCTTGTACTAATTTTTCCTGACACATTACTAATTCCCCTGGCGTAGACCTACTTGTTGCTAATAGATCAGTAAGAGTATTGTTCCGATAGATAACTCTTCTATATAGTTCATTAATATCTGAACTCATTAGTTTACCCCCATCTATCTGAATGATTGGTCTCAACTCAGGAGGAAGGACTGGTAATAGACATAAAACCATCCATTCTGGTTCTACATTTGTTCGGATAAAATGTTTAGCTAATTCCATGCGTCTAACCAAAAAATCCTTTCTTCTTCTAATTTGTCTATCTTCCCATTCGTTTCCAGCGGATTCTTCGTCTCCTAATTCCTTCCATTCTACCAATGAATTTTCTATAATAATTCGCAAATCTAAATCGGCTAATTGTTCTCTGATAGCACCTGCTCCTGTAGAGATTTCTCGGTTTCGAAATGCCTCAAAGCCTTGGGTAGTAAAAAAAAGTGGGATGCTGTATTTCCAGGATTGGATTTCATACTCGAATAAGCCCCGTAATCGTAGGAAAGTAGGTTTTTTAGCTATGGGCCTAGCAAAAGAAAAATTTAGATAGGTTCCTATAAGATTGGATCCCCCCTTTAAAAATCGGACGTGAAGGTTTCCTCTCATCCGGCTCAAGTAGTTATACCAAATAAAGAAGGGAGTTTTTTTTTACTTTAGTTCGATAAAAAGAAAAGCCTACAAAGAACTACTCTTTACTCAAGTTCTCCATCCGGTAAGGACTTTATTAATTCATTTTTTTTTTACTTTCACTTTTGAACTTTCTGAATTTATTATTTACGACAAAATACAATTTAAATGTGAAATTATTGAGTAGTCTACTTCCCTTCAAATGATGAACCCCCCTTAAATTAAAGGAATACTTTGGAACTCGTAAGGGATTTACTTGTCTATATATAGTTTCATTCCATTCGATCTTTTAGGTCCCTACTTACCTCGACGGTTATGTCATTATGCCCCTTGAAGCATATATGCGATAAATAGACTTATGTAACCATGTCATATTTACTTGCTTTAAAGGAACCTCTCTCTAAAAGAAATGGAATGGCGCATTCCACTAAAAAATCTTTTTTTTTCACGAGGTATAACTAGCAATTCCTATTTAGCTGTTACGGAATCGACCATGGATCAATTCCCCCTTCATTTGGGGATATTGAATACACCCAGAATTCTGAGCTTCATGTTACTCCGAACCATGCCTAAGATTAGAGGGGTCGGGGGCATCCCAATCAGATTGAATGGGATGACAGTTTAGTAGTGCAAATCTGTAAAATGCGAATTTCGATCAAATCACACATCGCAGTATACTAGGCCTTCTAATTCGGGGCTTATCTAAAAGATTCGCGATATAACTAGGAAGGCGTTTCAAATACCACACATGAGTTACTGGACATGCGAGTTTAATGTATCCCATTTTAGATCTTCGTATCCGAGAATCAACAAATTCCACCCCGCATTCTTCACAAACAAAATTGAGGGTCCTCTTTTTCCGCTCCGATCACTCGATAATTTCCACAAGCACAAATTCCACTTGGTCCAGAGATTCTTTCACAAAACAATCCATCTCGGTTTATTGGTTTTATAATGAAAAGTATAGGGCTTTGTCACCTATCCAACTATCTCCCCATTTGGTAGGATTTTGTTGGCCCAAGCCCTTATTTGTTGAGGAGACACTAATCCAATTCGAAGTTGTTGATGCGGTCGATCATAGAATAGAAATTCTGATTCATTCGGCCGATTCTTCTCAGATACAAGGCGACCATAGCGAGGTTCCAGAGCCAAAGCCAATTAATATACTGGGTTCTGAGCAATCGAAAAGATTCTGGGGCATCCTCAGGATTAGGTACTGTTCCTCACTCGCACAAGATCAGCAAGAATGAATGATGAAAGTGAAAGCTAATCTTCGCCCAATCAATGCACTGGCCTTCTTTTTTCTTCTAAGATCGGGGGCATAAGGCCAATGTTTATACTGGGCGAAGTGGTAGTACTCTAGATATGCCGATAGGATTAGGGACAAATGGTAGTACACGAGCTATGCCTGGTGCACCTAACGAGGCCTATTTGGGTCTATCACCAGCAGCACGGCTCACTTTAGCTAATCTAACGACAAGGGCCATCGGATGCACTCCGTTAACTCTTCAAGGTATGTCGAGAACTGGTAGAAATTCCACTAAGTAAGATAGCTGCTACGGTTCTTACTATGATGGAAACATAGGTTCTTTCCCATTCTTAACCCGAGGTGCGTAGCGATTACCGGAATGCTCCAATTTCAGTAGTTGATCCAATCCTCCCCGACTCATGTATCGATGAAGGTAGGATTGACGTAACGACCAGTTAGAGGTGATCGCTCTGTTTTGGCCATTCAATCTCATTGGGTCTTAGCCTGTCTGGCGAGGGTTTCATACATACATGCCGCCCGG
This sequence comes from Allium cepa, assembly GCA_030765085.1. NCBI lineage: Eukaryota > Viridiplantae > Streptophyta > Magnoliopsida > Asparagales > Amaryllidaceae > Allium > Allium cepa. The sequence continues at coordinate 972,186,067 of CM060928.1, forward strand.
ATTAATATACTTGGCCTCGTCCCACTTCTTTTTAACGAGGGCGCGCGACTTACTTCCAACAAATTTTGATTTCATTGTTTTCATCGAGGCGAGAAGTTCTCATGTGTTTTGCCACTCCGGCTGAATTGATTCTGAATCGGATGCCCTATGGTATGGCCTGGCCCAATCTGGTTACCTCCAACCCCTTCATTTTGAACAACAAAGAGCAATTAATCAGGGACAATTCCTCAATATCTTGTTCATTCGCAACAAAATATTTTCTTTGTGCGTCGGACACATATTTTTTGTTCCAGGAGGAAAAATGCAAGTCGCAATTCCACTTTGTTAAGTTATTTTTTTGTGATTCGACATAACAAGAACAGAATCACGCTCTGTAGGATTTGAACCTACGACATCGGGTTTTGGAGACCCACGTTCTACCGAACTGAACTAAGAGCGCTTTCTTATGACAAGAACTACGATTGTAAAGAAAAAATTTTCCCAGTCCAATGCATGTAAAAAATGAAAGATAATGAATGCCCGATTTCATTTTATTTTATATCGCTAGAATTTCTCGGGCCGGATAGAATAAAAAATCTCGGTCACCTCTGACTTCGCAGGATAAGCATCACTGGTACGTAGCTAGCCCAGAGAAGGAAGTTGGCGCCTACCTGGCTCCAATGCAACACCTTATCATTCACTCCGGGGAACAACTGCACTAAGCGACGAAGCACTAATCTGGGATAAAAGAAAGAGCCAGATTACTCTCCTAGTTGTCCAGACAGGTGCCTATCTAATAGATTATTTAAGAAATGGAGTGATTTTCCCACTACTAAAAGTCTTAGCTGCGAACATGAAGCTAAGGTAGCTACTTGGGGGTTTACATCAATTAATTTATCGTTTAGAAATATCTATCTGTACACTAATAGTCAACTGGGTCGCTACGTACTCGAATAGGTGATCCGGGTCAACTGCCAGCAGCTGGTTCCGGGGCTCAAGCCTAGAATGAAAGGCTCAGCCTCACGCATCCGCATGATCATTCGCTACGCTCCTTCCTCTATGCAAACATACAGATCAATAAGATCTGGGAATTTTTCCCGTTACTGGATCTGGGGTTGAAGACCTTAAATTCCCCTCTCTCTGGTTGCCTTTGGGACCATGAAATTAAATCTCTCTTGCCAAGACTCCGCCCAGTATATTAATTTGCAGGATAATCAGAGGTCGCTTACTCTATTCCCTGGTTCCATCCGTTGAATCTGCCCCTGCTCCCGCATACTTGCCTGAGAAGAAGAGTGGTCGCTAGGACTCCGCATCCGCATGGGTACAGCTAATTAGTACACGGAGAAGACCCTCAAGTCCTTGGGATAAGTAGTCCTCCAGTGGGTGGATAAGACCACATATTAAGAAACGACCCTTCGCTCGCCGCCTCCTCACTAGTTCCATGCCAGTGAGTTACTTTGGTGAAAGTGGTTGGCGCGGTTGAGACCTTCATATCTATCCTGCTTTCTTGCGAGTCGAAAGAGAAAGACATCCGTCAAGTCAACTGGCGAAGTCCGAGCAACTAGTCTTTGCGTGAATGACGTTTAGGGCGCAGTGTATATTAATTGGCCAGCCGGCCTCGAAGGTTCCAGAGCCTTGCATCAATAGCTTAGCCCAGCGTCCTATATCAGTAGGACTCTCACTCACAGGAATCTAAGCAGCCAACTACCGGCCGCGAGTTCGCTTGCATCCGATTCCATAGGTATCAAATAGTTGGTCCATCTACTTGGAATAGTTTGGATAGGTGCTCGAGATCCAGGGGAAAGTAAACATCCGTACGAGTGAATCGAAGACCAGTAACAAACTGGATCAGACGTCTTCCACATCAATCCGGCCAGTATAAACATTGGTTGATTCCGAGTCGGAGAATGAGTGACTCTCTTCAATCCGGAAATCTTTCCCTCCCCGAACTAGAGATCCCCGGACGAGAGAAGAATGAAGACTACAATGACTCCGTTCCAGTCTATCTACCAGACAGTTCCTTGCGGGTACCCATTGGGCAGGCCACAAAGACAAAGAAGAGCTAACTGGAGATTGGGACATGATCTAATCAGGCTAGTTTGCTTGCTATTCTTGCTTACAAATTACGATTCCATTTATGCGCCCCCAATTAATATACTCGGAGCCCGAACTCTCGAATCAAAGGACGAAGTCCAAGCTACTAGTTCACTAAGGTGAGTTTGCCATGTGAAAGACGCGCGTTGCATCCATTCGGATTCCATTTCCTCCCTTGAAGACGCGCTCGAGGGTTGGCGTAGAGAAGTCGCCTCACTTCGCTCGGACGAAAGTGGACCTCATGAAGAGGTCGCCTTGCATCCGTTAGTTCGCCTAGGCTGCCAGTCAAATTTCTTCCATTTGGATTCTTGGTTTTGTAACGGCTGTAGCGCTGGTTGGCGCTTCCTTGGTAGAGAACCTCCCTCCTAAGTCTCGTAGGCACCTCGGTAAAGTGATTTATATGGCCCTAAGGGAAGTGAGTGGTATCAAACTCGGCATCATTTGGAAGTCAACGCGAAGTCCACTATTGATCCTGCTTGTGACCGAACTTGGAATTGATCTTTTCGCTCATTGAAAGATCCATGTGATTGATTGAGCTAGTTGATTTCTATCTCCAGCAGGTTCTATATCTACTTGAGTTTCCCCTAACAGACGGAGTGGTTGGCGTGTTATTCGGCTATAGACCTTCCTCCTCCCATCTAATTGTGAAAAAAAAGGCTGTTCCCATGCATTATGTGCGATAGATGTGAATCTTTGTGCAAGAGTGAGATGATATCATTAACTAGCAAATGCACTAGTGGCTCAGGGTGCAGGGTAAGATTCTACAGAGGGATGGAGCCTTATATATAAGAAGGGTTCGCCAATGGAACTAGTTGTTCACCAATGGAAGTAGTTACAAGCAAGAGAGAGGGACTCTGCCTTATTCCAGGCCTGGGCCCTCTATAGTGATTGTGCACTCCTGTTCCCTAGCTAGGTTTGAAAGGAAAGAAGAACTGCAGCTCGATTTGAGATGAAATCTGGCAATAGTTCTAGGGTGCACCAGATAAGAGAGTTGGGATTGCGCTTTTACTAAAGACCTATTATTGTCAATTCCCAGTCATAAGACGATTATTCCTGATTCACCGACTTCCGAACAAGCTCATGCCATCTCGTGAGTAATAGAAATCGCAAGCACCTTCGTTCTTGCATCGGAATGCTAGTGCAATAAAATAAGACGAAGGCTGTGAGGCTTTGAGAGAAAGAATTCCTATTTCATTCATTTTCTTTGATAGTTACTGAACACCTTCAAAATCCGACGGCACACTGAAACAACTCAAGCGAAAGAAGCCCGCATACCCCCTCTTCTTAGTTGCCCTAGTATGGAAGGATAGAAATGATCAAAATAAGGAAGAAGGTATGAAATCACTAAAGGAAAGTATATTATAGTTGTCCCACGTATCCATATAAAAACTATAGGGGAGGAAGTCTATTTCTTATATGTAGCCTTAAAAATAGTACCTGAAAAAAGAATTCTAGTTAGCCGCATGCCTGTTAGCTCTTTTACGCTCGGTAGTACTTCTCGTTATTTAGTATATTACGGGTAGATAAAATGGCAATAGAAGAATCGAACTTAGACTTATACACAACAACAATTACATTGCCTATATAGGCTTCTAAACCAGAGCATAGAAGTGCTTGCTCCACTTGATGTAATAAAAGGCGCTGCGAGAAGGTCTGTAAAACGAGTAACGTCTTACCATATAACATAGGCGTATTGCCCCCGGTCTTGGAATCCGATCCCAATTGGTTGGAGAGAAAAAGAGGGCATCTAGGTGAAAGGGGTCAGCAGTTGTAGTTTGAGTCTTTTGGCAAGTCATTTTGTCTCTGTAATCTCAGTACCCCTTAGCCTTCGTACCAGTAACTGCCATTCCTGCTATTCCCATTCCCGAGAGCAAGTGAAATCAAAAAGCAATCCAGTTCGTTTGAAAGCTGTTCTATTGAAAATTTCTTTTTTCAAGTATCAAGTAAATGAGCTCTCTGTCCCTCTTAGAAGACTGGGCTTACTATTTACGTTACGCGGGAGAGACTTTGAAAATTCTCAAAAAAGTGAGTGACGGGCAAGAAGGAGAAAGGCGTAAAAAGGTCAAGCTCGTAAACCGGTGAGAGAGCAGGGGTATTCAAATCGAAAGCAGGTGATTATGAATTGGTTGGATAGCAGTCCTCCCCTAAGAGTTCTCCCGGGAAATCGCTTCCTCTAGGCATGCTCCCTTATCTGACGCGGGTTCCACGGATTCTAGGACAAACCAGCGAGATAGAGACCGAGTTCGTTCGAGAGCCCTATGAATCTCGGTTAGTGATGCTAACACCAACTCCAACTGGTACCATAGAGAATAGGCCATAAACTGGAGAGTCTTGACAAATTCGAAAGATCATTCGATGTAGTTGAAATAACTACAATCGGGGGACGGAAAATCAATCAAATTAATAACTGTGTCAATAGTTTCGCTACGCTCCTTCCTTTTTCTTTTTTTTGTTGTCTGAATATTCAGTTAAGACCATTCTAATGCTCCTTTTCGCCATGCATAAACTGAACCAACAATTGGGATAAGCACGAAAATGAAAGCAAATATAAATACGGATACACCCAATACATCAAAACTCATCGCCCATGGATAAAGAAAGACCGTTTCAACGTCAAAAACAACAAAAACTAGAGCAAACATGTAATAGCGGATTCGGAATTGTAACCAAGCGTCTCCCATGGGTTCTATACCTGATTCATAACTAGAGAGCTTCTCTGGTCCTTCACTAATTGGGGCTAAAACTCCGGAAATTACAAATGCCAAAATAGGAATAGCACCCGATATTATTAGAAATGCCCAGAAAATATCATATTCGTGAAGCAGAAACATAAATGGACTCCTGTTAATGTGGAATAGGTTGAATTATTCGATTTGAATTTCAATTGTAAATTCATCCAGAACTTCTTAAAGGAAAAGGAAATTTTTTTTGATCAAATAAAACTACATAGTTTAGAGTTTGTTTGCCATGGTGCATGCCTTATCTAAAGATTCATACAATGGAACCCCACTTACCATTTTTTTTATTCCATTTAGATATGGTATCGATATAGGATGTTCCCACCCAAAGAAAACTCTCTTACTTTATCTCGGTTTCTCTTTTTAAAAAGTAATTAAATACAAAAAATCTAGTATAATTAGAATACTAATAAATAAGACTAATTATAGCGTAAGAAATCGTATGAGTATAACTATATTTTTCTAGTTCATTTTATATTATAAAAATACAAATATAAAATGCATTAATTTAATTCTTAATCCATTTCCACTTTTTTTTTCATTTTGATTGAAAAAAAAGTGGATGTGTTAGGGCTATACGGACTCGAACCGTAGACCTTCTCGGTAAAACAGATCAAACTAATTATTATCGAAATGATGCGAACTGTTTCAAAGACCCAACATGCATTTTCTTGCATTGGGCTCTTTCATCAACTGATTGATATAAAGATCAGTTAGTCCACCATATTTTCTCTTTTTTACAGGAAGATAATAAGATGGTTCCATGTGTTCTGTGATTCATGATTTGTATTCTGATCTAGGAACAATACCAAAGTGTTTCAAAGAGGGGTTACCTTGACTTAGGTCTGCCTCTGGCCTAGATTAACCTAAGTTAAATGGAATCTCTATCGCTCCGCTACAAGAGTCAAATATGAGACTTCATACACCTTAAAGTTCATAGGAAAAAAAGAGGTTCTTTTGAGTCCCTTATACTCATTATGCCTAGCACTGAATGGGCTGGTATTTACCTTATCAATTAGCAAATCAATGGCGGGTTCTATTTCATTTGGCACCTGAATTCGCACTCGAATCGGACCAAATCAAATATTTGTCAGGCTATTGTTCTCTTCTTCCTTCGAATCTATGGAGTAAGACATCGATTTCTCAATAAGATCAATTATGTTCATTGCATAATGGGCCCCTTTGAAAAGCATTGGCGCACATGTAAACGAGGTGCTCTACCTAACTGAGCTATAGCCCTTGTCATAGACATCTTAACATATAGAGAATTTCTTGTCAAGATCGGATCCCACATGAGAGTTCTTTAATCCGTTTACTGTTAATGGATTGGTATTGCGTAGAAAAAATATTCCACCTATAATCCCCGAGGCGATGGGTCCTTTGTGATGATGAATAACCTAATTAACTCAGTGGTTAGAGTATTGCTTTCATACGGCGGAAGTCATTGGTTCAAATCCAATAGTAGGTAGAACTTATTAGATACCAGAGTTGATGGTATCTAATAAGTTTTTCTAGCCATCTTTTTTTTTGTTGTATCATCTAGAATTGATTGTATTCAATTGGCAGAATCAAAATATGGTATATAATAAAGAACCTCTAAAGAACTTCTTTTTCTTATTTTTATGTGTGTTTTTTTTACTAGTAGGAAATAACCTTAACAGCCTCTACTCGTGTCCGAGCTCGTCTGAGAGCTAGATTCGCCTCAATTGCTTGTCTCTTTCCCTGAGCTCCACTCAAGTTAGCTTCAGCTATTTCAAGAGCTTGTTGAGCCTCTTGCGGATCAATGTCAGTACTCATCTCCGCATCATTTCCTAAAATGGTGATCTCATTATTACTTATTCTAGCGAAACCACCCATCAAGGCTACCGTTAACCATTGGTCGTTGAGACGTATTCTCAAAAGACCTATATCTACCGCTGTGGCAATAGGGGCGTGGTTTGGTAATACGCCAATTTGTCCACTATTAGTAGATAAAATTCTTTCTTTCACTTCTGAATCCAAAATAATTCGATTAGGGGTCAGTACACAAAGATTTAAGGTCATTTCTTCAATTTGCTCTCCCCTTCTAAGTTCATAGCTTTCGCGGCAGCTTCGTCAATGTTACCTACCAAATAAAAGGCCTGCTCGGGAAGACTGTCTAATTCCCCAGAAAGGATCAATCGAAACCCCCTAATTGTTTCGGCGAGACCAACATATTTCCCTGGAGAACCAGTAAAGACTTCTGCCACGAAGAAGGGTTGTGATAAGAAGCGTTCAATTTTTTGTGCTCTTGCTACAGTTAAACGATCTTCTTCGGATAATTCGTCCAACCCCAGGATAGCTATAATGTCCTGAAGTTCTTTGTAACGTTGTAAAGTTTCCTTAACTCTTTGAGCAGTTTCATAATGTTCCTCGCCAACGATCCGAGGTTGTAACATAGTTGACGTTGAATCTAAAGGATCGACTGCTGGATAAATACCTTTGGCAGCTAATCCTCTTGATAGTATGGTAGTAGCATCTAAATTTGCAAATGTCGTGGCAGGAGCAGGGTCGGTCAAATCATCTGCAGGTACATAAACTGCTTGGATCGAAGTTATAGACCCTTCTTTGGTGGAAGTAATTCTTTCTTGTAAAGAACCCATTTCGGTACTAAGGGTAGGTTGATAACACACTGCAGAAGGCATTCTCCCTAATAAGGCAGATACTTCTGATCCCGCTTGAACGAAACGAAAGATATTGTCGATGAATAAAAGTACATCTTGTTCATTAATATCCCGGAAATATTCTGCCATGGTTAGTGCAGTCAAACCTACTCTCATACGAGCTCCTGGTGGTTCATTCATTTGACCATAGACTAGAGCTACTTTTGATTCTGCAATATTTTTTTCATTAATTACCTCGGATTCTTTCATTTCCATGTAGAGATCATTTCCTTCATGAGTACGTTCACCTACTCCACCAAATACGGATACGCCTCCATGAGCTTTGGCAATGTTGTTGATCAATTTCATGAGTTGTACTGTTTTACCCACTCCCCCAAAGAGTCCAATTTTTCCTCCACGGCGATACGGAGCTAAAAGCCACTTTCATCCCTGTTTCAAAGATTGAGAATTTCGTATCTAACTGTATAAAAGCAGGCGCAGATCTATGAATAGGCGATGTTGTACGAGTATCTACAGGACCTAAATTATCAACAGGCTCCCCAAGAACATTGAAAATTCGTCCGAGAGTAGCTCCGCCGACTGGAACACTTAGAGCAGCTCCTGTATCAATCACTTCCATTCCTCTCGTCAGACCATCTGTAGCACTCATAGCTACAGCTCACACTCGATTATTTCCTAATAATTGTTGTACCTCACAAGTCACAAACATTTGCTGACCGGCAGTATCTCGACCTTTCACTACCAAAGCGTTATAAATATTAGGCCCCGGGGGAAAACAACATCCAGTACTGGGCCAATAATTTGAGTGATACGTCCTAGGTTTTTTTCTTCAAGTGTGGAAACCGTAGAACCAGAAGGATTCAGATTGATTTTCATAATATAATAAAGTAAAATATGTCGAAATTCTTTTGATTGAGAGACTATGGTACATAGTACCAAATCAATTTCTGGTAGCAGCTTGATTAATTAATTCAATACGAATTAAATGGGAATTAGTACTCGATTTAGTTGGTACCACCCAACCGAATAAAATTCAATCGTTTACTCATTAAATTTAAATGAGTCAATTTTCAAGTTCAATCTATTCTTTTTTCAAAAGATCAAGTAGATGAATAATAATTGTGAGTAAGTGAAGTGTGTTTCATTTCTCTATCATTATATTATACAAAATACCATCTATACTTATACTCGATTAGATGAAATCTATGAAATTCTAACTCGTGATTCATTATTACGATCTCATTGACTGTTTTCTTTTCTATATATCTAACTATATATCTATATATAGTTAGTTTTGTTAGTGTCTATTTTTGTTTTATTCCCCTTCTCTTTCATGGATGAATTATCCCTATTTTCACATCTAGGATTTACATATACAACACATATCACTGTCAAGGGGGAATTTTTCTTAGTATTTTTTTTTTGAGATTCAAAATGGAACCAAATTCAATTAGAAACTTGAAAAACAAAAATTGGGTTGCGCCATATATATCAAAGAGTATACAATAATGATGTATTTGGTGAATCAAATGCATGGTCTAATAAGAAACTTAATTCATTGATAATATTAGTTGAATATTTTTTGAAAGATTTTTGTCAAAGTTTTCATTCACGACTAATCTATATCGAGTAAACCTTGTTGTTGTAAGAATTCTTAATTCATGAGTTGTAGGGAGGGACTTATGTCACCACAAACAGAAACTAAAGCAAGTGTTGGATTTAAAGCTGGTGTTAAAGATTACAGATTGACTTATTATACTCCTGATTACGAAACCAAAGATACTGATATCTTAGCAGCATTCCGAGTAACTCCTCAACCCGGAGTTCCCGCTGAAGAAGCAGGGGCTGTGGTAGCCGCCGAATCTTCTACTGGTACCTGGACAACTGTGTGGACTGATGGACTTACCAGTCTTGATCATTACAAAGGATGATGCTACCACATTGAGGCCGTTGTTGGGGAAGAAAATCAATATATTGCTTATATAGCTTATCCTTTAGACCTTTTTGAAGAAGGTTCTGTTACTAACATGTTTACTTCCATTGTGGGTAATTTATTTGGTTTCAAAGCCCTGCGAGCTCTACGTTTAGAGGATCTGCGAATTCCCCCTGCTTATTCCAAAACTTTCCAAGGCCCGCCTCACGGCATCCAAGTTGAAAGAGATAAATTGAACAAGTATGGACGTCCCCTATTGGGATGTACTATTAAACCAAAATTGGGATTATCCGCAAAAAACTACGGTAGAGCAGTTTACGAATGTTTACGTGGTGGGCTTGATTTTACCAAGGATGATGAAAATGTGAACTCCCAGCCTTTTATGCATTGGAGAGACCGTTTCTTATTTTGTGCTGAAGCTATTTATAAAGCACAAGCTGAAACAGGTGAAATCAAAGGGCATTACTTGAATGCAACTGCAGGTACATGTGAAGAAATGATCAAAAGGGCTGTATTTGCCAGAGAATTGGGAGTTCCTATCATAATGCATGACTACATAACCGCACTGCAAATACTAGTTTGGCTCATTATTGCCGAGACAATGGTCTACTTCTTCACATCCACCGCGCAATGCATGCAGTTATTGATAGACAGAAAAATCATGGTATGCATTTTCGTGTACTAGCTAAAGCATTACGTATGTCTGGTGGAGATCATATTCACGCTGGTACTTTCTTATGTAAATGAAATGCACGATCATCAATGGCAAAGATCTGGTAGTCTCCAAACGATTATTGAAGGCACGAATTTGAATTAATATTATAATGGCTTTAACAAAATGGCTCTCTGATCAAAAGATTGAAGCTGACAGTAACTACAAAGCAAGGAATTCTTCCCTCCTAAGGCCATAACGTCTTCTTTCGCTCCCCGGTGCTTGCGATCTTTTATAGATCAAACGCACGATCATCGATGTTATCGACATCGGATGAGAGAGAAGCGAGCTTCCTAACGATGGCTTTCATTAAAGAAAATGGCTGTCCTAACGAAAGATTTTCATTGACAGGAAAGGAAATGAATAAAGACCTTTCTTTGAGGTCTCTCGATCCGCCTCCTGCTTCACACCTAGCCCCAAGGGCATAGGATACTCGCTCTGACTCCCCTGGGATCCCTCAACTGATGCATAAAAATCGAGAGAGAAGGCTCGAGAACTACCTCGGACAGCCAATCAATCTCCACCAGTCCAAACTATTGACCTGATTTGCGTCATTTCACAGGCAATACCCATAAGCCTATCTCCCTAAATCTTCTTTCTCAATTCAACATTGATAGTAGCATCGATAACATTCATTGTATGTATGCCCGATCCACAGGCATCTCTAGCATGTTGTACCCGAGTGAGTGTGGTGCTCTTTTCTTTGTTTCCTCCCCAACCCAATCGGGGAGTGAAATAGAACATGAAACCGTGAGCTCCCAAGCAGTGGGAGGCGCCCGTAGGGAGGCCTAGTATACCCAGGGTGCCTGTTGAAGAATGAGCCGGCGACGCCTAATAATATACTGGGGCGGGAACCGGAGCCGTAGCGAAAGCGAGTCTTCATAGGGCGATTGTCACTGCTTATGGACCCTGGGTGATCTATCCATGGCCAGGATGAAGCTTGGGTGAAACTAAGTGGAGGTCCGAACCGACTGATGCTTGTAAATTCATGGTGTAATACTAACTCGTAAAAAAAATGATTGATGGAATAATTCTAATCAGGTGTGACTTGTAAATCCATGCTCATCCGTGTAAGAATTTGGAATTCCTCTTCCAACCCGTCTCGGAATGGGCGTTATGGCAAAGAACAAGAAGAAAAAGACAGAAGAAATTTGTCCAATAGTCACAAATGGTGCCTCCACAGGTTGACATCCGATCCAACCCAGTAGTAAGCAATCCGCCAAAAGCAACCAAAATATTCCTTGGTTCATCGGGCGAAAACTTGAACTACGCACATACATATTTTTAAAAAAGGGTAAAGCCAACAGAGATATAGAAACTGGTGCTATTGCGGCTACACCTCCCGATTTGTCAGGTATACTGCGAAGAATGGCATGGATCGGTAGGAAATACCATTCCGGCACAATATGAGGCGGGGTGGGCATCGGATTAGCAGGTATATAATTGTCGGGATGCCCCAAAACATTAGGAGCATAAAAAATCCAAATGGAAAAAAAGATAGCAGAAGCTACCCGACCTACTAGATCCTTTACATAAAAATAAGGGTAAGAAGCCATTTTTTCCATCTCTGAATGTACACCCAATGGATTATTTGATCCATATTGATGCAATGCGGCCAGATGAAGAAGACTGGCGCCTACTAAAATAAGGGGGAGTAAATGATGGAGACTAAAAAAACGATTTAAGGTGGCATTGTCCACGGAGAAACCACCCCAAAGCCAAGTCACTATGGTATCTCCTACTACAGGTATGGCGCTAGCTAAGCTTGTAATTACTGTAGCTCCCCAAAAGCTCATCTGACCCCAAGGTGGTACGTATCCTATAAAAGCTGTCACAATCATTAATAGGAATATGACAACTCCGAGACACCAAACTAATTCCCTAGGACTGCTATAACTCGCATGATATAGACCACGAAAAATATGAAGGTGAACCACAATGAGAAACATACTTGCCCCATTAGCATGCATATAACGGAGCAACCAGCCCCCTTCAACATCTCTCATAACGTGTTCTACGCTGTTGAAAGCTAGATCTACATAAGGTGTGTAATGCATAGCTAAAAAAACGCCAGTCACTATCTGAATGACTAAACAAATACCAGCTAACGAACCGAACCCCCACCAATAACTAAGATTGCTCGGGGTTGGATAATCTATCAAATGTTGGTTAAGTTTGGAGGATATAGGTTGTTTAAGAAGAGATAATCGTTGGTTCCTTAGAGTCATTTCTCTTTTCTATCGTGACAACTCCTCTTCCCCCTTCTAGTTTCACACCTTGCCTTGATTTCTACTACAACTCGAACACTACAAAGAAGATTCACCCCATCAGCGCCTGAGCCTGCATCAGAGCGAGGACGTCCAGCGCCGGAAAAGAAAGCAGAGAATAGGATTCCACTGATGCGACATCTAGAACTGGACGAGCCACGTCGTGTCGAATCAAGGCAGGCACCCCAGCAACATGGGAACAAGCAACCGGCTCATTTGAGGAAGCTAGACGGCTCTGGACAAGGTAGCGTAAAAGAAAAGTGGATACGCGGGATAGGCAAAAGCCTTAGATTGAATCCTTTATCATAAGTCTCTGTAGATATGTCTTATATAATAAGCTAGTCCGATGGCGTTAATCTACCACAAAGGGTATGTGAGTATATTACTATATAGAGAAAGAATCTAAGACGGGGACGAGAGCATCATTAGTTGACATGGTCGGAGCAACAGTCCCAATATCCCTCTCTACTCTTTCCTCCCGAAAGAAGGGTTTGGATTGGTCCTACTTTCCGACCTCTTGCAACGTCTACTTATCCTACAGTGCGAGGCTACGCACCTCAATCCCTCTTCTCGTTGGTCACCTCCCGAATTAATATACTGGCGCCTACTACCATTGGTCACTCAACCTTTCTCCAGACTTTCCCATTGGTCGCATAGAGCTACGCTACCTCTGATGATCTATCATCTAATAGATGGAGATGGAATGCAATGGCGGGATGGGAGTGTTTTCTTCGAAGAAAACCCGACGAGCCAGGTGCTTATTTTTAAGCCGGCTAAACGGACGGGCACTAGTCGCTTTTAGACTAGGTACTAGCATTAAGACACTCGAACTCCGCCAAGATTCCAGTCATAGGGAGAGGCATCCCAGTCTCCGGGATCATTTTTAAAGTATATAGAAGAAGTCAACACTTTATTTTATGGTTGAGCCCAGTATATTAGGGGTCAACGGGAATTGAGAATGATTTTATTGAGATGTGTCTTATTAATGTGGCAATTAATATACTGGTCTTCGTTATGCTTAACACACCAAAGTCAAAGGTTGAGACGCATATAGATGCGGAGGATCAAGTATATTCGGGAGGACATAAGGGATGTTGTTTGGACGGAGGTAGCGCAGCTGTTCTATTCTTCGAGGGACGAACGCTGCCCCAGTATATCAATTGGGAGATGTACGAATACTCATTCTCTTACCCCGGTATTACAGTCTCTACTTCTCCACATCTTGATGAGAGGCCTCGAATAGCGCCAGTCAAGGATTTCGATCCCGGCTGACGAATAGGATTTATTCATCAATAAGACCCGAGCACACGCCTTCGACGCAGCCTGACGTCGAATAACCAATTGGCAAGCACCTCTTTCCTCTCAGGATTGGGTCTTCCCCTGCCTCGACAGAGTAGGGTTCCATTCTGCAAGAGAAAAAGATCATAGAAAGAAGAAGTCTTCATAGATAAGGGTTCGTTCATGCTTTGTACTATCTTTCAGAAAGATAATTTCACTTACCCCAAATTTCTTTCTTATGGAAACACTAGTCGCCTGGCTTTCGAGTACTGCCACAGTACTCACTTGTGCTTTTCTTGTAGGGGAGTTGAAACGAACAAGGGGCTTCTCGCCCTCTTCCAAGCGAGCGAAATTGGATGATGAAACAACATCTTCATCTCATCCAGTTGCTCCAGAGAGCGTCCCTGAGACGGAGACTTCTGAGGCTTCATCCGCTTCCGGGGATGATCCTAATCCGTCTCTGATTGCTCTGGATTCTCCTACGAATCTTTTTGAAAACATAATGGAAAAATGGAATTGCTGGAAGCAAGCGGACTGGCCTTGCCAGTAGAATGGTCCCTCCCAGAATTTGCCCGGGAGGGGAAGAAGCGATGCAAGACCCCGCGGATCTGGCCCGGATCTTGGCCGATCTGCTCCAGCATGGTTCGCAGAGCTGGTATTGGTTGGAAGCAACCGAGCTTCTTTCTCTCATTACCAGCATATAGATAATTTCACTTACCCCACTTTCCCTCTTTTAGTATGGAATTCTCTCCCAGAGCAGCGGAACTCACGACTCTATTAGAAAGTAGAATGACCAACTTTTACACGAATTTTCAAGTAGATGAAATCGGTCGAGTGGTCTCAGTTGGAGATGGGATTGCACGAGTTTATGGATTGAACGAGATTCAAGCTGGGGAAATGGTTGAATTTGCCAGCGGTGTGAAAGGAATAGCCTTAAATCTTGAGAATGAGAATGTAGGTATTGTTGTCTTTGGTAGTGATACCGCTATTAAAGAAGGGGATCTTGTCAAGCGCACTGGATCCATTGTTGATGTTCCTGCGGGAAAGGCCATGTTAGGCCGTGTGGTCGACGCGTTGGGGGTACCTATTGATGGAAAAGGGGCTCTAAGCAATCACGAACGAAGACGTGTCGAAGTGAAAGCCCCAGGGATTATTGAGCGTAAATCTGTGCACGAACCCATGCAAACAGGGTTAAAAGCAGTAGATAGCCTGGTTCCTATAGGCCGTGGTCAACGCGAACTTATAATCGGGGACAGACAAACTGGAAAAATAGCTATTGCCATCGATACTATATTAAACCAAAAGCAAATGAACGAAAGCTCTGAGAGTGAGACATTGTATTGTGTCTATGTAGCGATTGGACAGAAACGATCGACTGTGGCACAATTCGTTCAAATTCTAATTGAAGCGAATGCTTTGGAATATTCCATTCTTGTAGCAGCCACCGCTTCGGATCCTGCTCCTCTGCAATTTCTGGCCCCATATTCTGGGTGTGCCATGGGGGAATATTTCCGCGATAATTCCAAGCATGCATTAATAATATATGATGATCTTAGTAAACAGGCGGTGGCATATCGACAAATGTCATTATTGTTACGCCGACCACCAGGCCGTGAGGCTTTCCCTGGGGATGTTTTCTATTTACATTCCCGTCTCTTAGAAAGAGCCGCTAAAAGATCGGACCAGACAGGTGCAGGTAGCTTGACTGCGTTACCCGTCATTGAAACACAAGCTGGAGACGTATCGGCCTATATCCCCACCAATGTGATCCCCATTACTGATGGACAAATATGTTCGGAAACAGAGCTCTTTTATCGTGGAATTAGACATGCAATTAACGTTGGCTTATCTGTCAGTCGCGTCGGGTCTGCCGCTCAGTTGAAAACTATGAAACAAGTCCGCGGTAGTTCAAAACTGGAATTGGCACAATATCGCGAAGTGGCCGCCTTCGCTCAATTTGGCTCAGACCTTGATGCAGCGACTCAGGCATTACCCAATAGAGGTGCAAGGCTTACAGAAGTGCCCAAACAACCACAATATTCACCACTTCCAATTGAAAAACAAATTGTAGTGATTTATGCAGCTTTCAAGGGCTTCTGTGATCGAATGCCACTAGACAAAATTGCTCAATATGAGAGAGCCATTCCAAGTAGTATAGATCCCGAATTACTCAAATCCTTAAAAGAAAAGGGTGGGTTAACTCACGAAAGAAAGAGTGAACCAGATGCTTCTTTAAAAGAAAGCGCTTTGCCTTACCTATGATGATGAGGGAGTTTAACATAATTTTCAACCGAGGCTTTGTCATATGCAAAATACAGATCTTATTATCGTATCTATTATAATGGAGATCGGATTTTGCATGCCTCTATCTATTTATCGTTATGCTATGGACGCTCTCTTCACGAGATGTCCCCGGCAACCGAAGAATCAGTTAGTGATTTTGGGTTTGATTGTGTAAAGGCACTGATTGATGATAAGTTGGAAGATCTCTTGTTGTCGCAGAATGTGAACTTACCTCCGCAACTGTCTATTCAAGACGTCACCGCCCATCTCCATCATGACGTGGAGGACGCGGTGTTTCTTCAAGACATGTTATTCTCACTCTGCTCGCAAGGGATCAATAGCCTCTATTATGTAGAGGCGCTTCAGGTGCTTATCGATCGCTACCTCAATCTATGAAAGTCAGTGCCAAATGCTTGTCTAAGGAAAAGAGGGTGGGTGGGATCACGATCGACTAAAAGGAAACCTGAGATATTGGTTCAAATCCAATTCGTGAGATGGCAGTGATCTATAATAGGAAGAATTGAATTCTTCTTCAGCTGATCCAGCGAGATTCTCTTTCGAGGGGCATTAGTCAATCAATGAAAAGGAAGAAGTAGTTTAGTTCAAGAAGTAGTTTGGCTTCCCTTCCCGAATGTTGGTTTGGAGTTGACCCAGTAGCAGGAGTTGAACACAGCTGATATTGATCCGCTGCTACATCCGCTGAAAGATCTGTTGCCAGTTCCGATCGATGGGGATAGGCGTAAAGGCCAATCATTCCGGTTATCTGAGTTTCCCTCGCTGGAGATGTTCTCAGATGCTCTTAGATCGGGGGTTGAGGTGGCATATCATAAGGAGTAGCCAGTTTCGAGAAAACCGAAGCCTTGCGAACTACTCGACTAAGAAGTCAGTGTTGGAGGTAGGCACTCTCTTCTAGCCAATGCCAGGGAATTTCTAACCAATTCAATTAATAAGCTAAAGAGAAGTTACAGAAGTACGGAAGTGACAGAGAAGTAAACCTTCTTTGCCAAGGTGCGTAGCCTATCTGCTCTATCTGATACTGAACTAGATGCCGCAAAAGCCCCAACTCTGGCTCAAGAAAAGAAGGGGTATCCATGAGCCGTAAGTCGTTTCGTTGAGTTACGGATGTGCTCCCATTTAGGGGCGGTGGAAGCTCGACTAGGAAGGTTTGGAGGGAAAGAGAATAATAGATCGACCTAGAGAGGTAAGCTTATTCTCTGGTTTCAATATAGTGTTACGCAAAAATCCAGCCTTATATTATTTTGGGTACGAGACCGACGAAACGGATTGGAAATGCAGCTCAGTTGAAAAGAAAGACAGTTCTTCCGGGAAAGAAAGAATCGGGTAGGGTTAGAGATTGACTTGACCCACTCTTTCTTATTATGCACAAAAGAACCTTGCCTAATTCACTAATTCGTGTGAAGATACTGAATTTTTGGATTTGAAAAAGACTTCAGAGAGACTTTCTTCAGTAGATGGTGATTGATAGAGTAATCCTTGATCGTAATTTCCAGCTACGTCGAACATAAAATTTGTGGGAGGCCCAAGGGACAAACTAGCAAATAGACTCACTAGCGGGGTCATACGAATGATACACAGAGGTTTACAGATCAGATCTCTCCAGTCAAGCCAATGCATAACGTTCTGACTCTGTTCCCTATTGGAGATTCCTGGGTACCTAGCTGCCATCCTAGTAAAGTTGGGAAGGCTTCCTCCTAGATCTCCTCCTGGTGGGCTTCAACTAGCTACTCATTTACCCTGACCTCTCGCATTGAAAAAGAAAATACATAAAGAAATTTGATTTTGAGCATTTAGTTCCCCTTCCTGGATTTCCCAATGTGTAACTCAAGACAGGTCGACTCTCGAACTGCCCAGCAAGGTCAATAGGGCACAGCTCCAACCCCCCTCTGTGTTTGGTGTTCATTGAGAGATATTTTAGAGATGGCTATACCGTTTCCTTTGACCAAAACAAAGTATTCATAGAAAACGCATGAGAATGTGTTTCCTTCCGAAGGTTCTTATTCATAGCTAAGAACACACGGCCCATTAACTAGAGGAGGCAGAGAGAACCCTTGGTAACCCTTAACATTGGGTTATTGAGGTCAGATAAGTGAAGATGATCATGAGTCAGTAACAAATAGAAGTTCTTCCCCTGCACCAGGTAGGGCATTTGCCCGGTATCGAAGAGTGAGTTCGAGAATCTTCTGGTAGAGAAGGAGAGACACTTTCCCCCAGCTGAGCCAGTAGACAATATAATATGCTCATATTCTGGTAGAGAATGTGATTCCCCTATTCTTTATTCTACCCTCCTGTGTCGTAAGCGAGTTGTGGGGACGCTGTGCTCTATCTCCTTAGAAGCTCCCGCAAGTCAACTCTAATAAGCAAATAGATAAGCAAGTACGAGATAGCGCTCTCCATCTCCTCTCTCCGCTTGGCACTATTTAGTTGAACTTGCTGTTGCACTTCAGTTATACTGGCCCTTAATGACTTAGTAATAGAGTCGAATCTATCAATTGAGAATGCAAAGCTAACTAAGCTGAGGGAAGACTTATATACCCGGGGAAGCACTTATTACGATGATCTATATTTGCCAGCTAGTATCAATACTGGTATGACCCTCTTCTTAATTGGTAGATGATCTACGGAAGGAAAAAGGCTACGTTGGAGACAAAAGCACCCGATCTGCTAAGACGGCGGAAGATCTTATAGGGTGGATCGACAGCGGAGAGGCTCTTCGAGTCTCTATAATCACTTAGACTCTCTCTGGCGCAGGGAGGACCAGTATATTAATTGGGAGGGATACGGAAGAGGAGGAGACCAATGAGACTTTAGTCGATGTCCAGGTATGGTGGGAAGGACTGAGGCTGGCCCAAACAAGCGAGGTAGGGCTAGGGGAGGTGGAATAAGATATAGAGAGGTGAGACCAACTCCCGGGTAAGACTCAATGGATAATCGAAAGGGAGTGAGTGGAGGATTTGGACAGTTCAATCAGGAACCGCACCATTTCGGGAATTGAGTATTGGGATAACAATCTAAGCCTCTATCAATCAATTTTGAATAAGCTAATAAGATCTTTCTCGATTCGCCGCATCTCCTTAGAAAGTAAAGTCTCCCTCCCTAGTTACTAGAACTCGAGGTGCAAAGCTACTCGAAAGCGAAAGGCATAGATCCTAGCTACCCTATAAGACTTTGATTCTTCCTCAATATGATTTGGAACTGGCTAGCTCAAATGTTCAATCGTCTCTTTGATTTGATGCACTGAATCGTCTTCCAACGGATTGACCACTAATTCTGTAACAGAGGCGACCGATCCAAACTATTATAAACATTGGGGAGGTATATTAATTGGGAGTTACTATTGGGATATATATCTTTAATAGCCAAAGAGACAGGATACTAAGATTTTCAGTACAGTCCACTACGCTTCGCACCTCGAATAGTAAGAAAGCGAGAGACCGGTATACTAATTCCTTGCTATGAATTACTTTTTCATTATTCATTCCTTAGCTAAGCGGGAAGAGCTCCAAAAAACATACTGACACGTCCCAGACAAAACAAAGAAGAGTATAGCCCCGAGATAGTTGAATAGGAATTGGGGTACTACCAACGAAAAGACTAAGCTTCACCACAAACCAAGGACTTTGGTCTGCCGCCCTTTAGAGGCCTTCATCGACGGAAAGAGTGCTAAAGAGGGTCTCAGGATGGAAAGCTCGAGTTCTATTACAAGCGGGACGAACTACACTTATTAGGGCAGTTGCATCCGCTATACCAGCCCCCTTTTATATTAGTCCACTTATTTGTTGCCCAAATCTTTATGTGCGTCTATTGAGAAAAGCCTTAAGGACTTCTGGTGGGGGTTCAAGGAAGATAAACAGAGGAACTACACACCGAAGGCTTCGGAGTCCATCTGTAAACCAGTTGTGGGGGCCTTGGATTACGACGTATGTTCGATCTAAATAGGGCATTAATTGCTAAACTTTGTTGGAATGTAGCCTCAGGAGTGGACCGGGGAAGTGAAGGCAAAGTACCTGGGAAACACTTCCTTTCTTCATGCCTCTGGGGCTTCTATTTCATCATGGTGCTGGAAAGGTATGTTAAAGGTGAAAAATCTGCTCGAGAAGTGATTATGTTTCCAAGTGAGGTCGATCCATTAGGGTGTGGGACGACCCGTGGGTATCCCATCTACCCCAGTTTCGGCCCAATCCTAGACCAGGGGTGGCCGTCGCACATAACCAAGGTTGCAGACCTCATTGACCCTGTTGCAAATACCTGCAGGTTCTTCGGCACATATTTTATGATCATAGTGCACAAAAGCAGTACTCGAGCTCCAGCTGCCTTGACTTGCCGAGGAGGATAAACTCATGCGGGCTCCGAGGTGTGTTTTCGATCAAATCTGCATACCTGGATGATCAAGCTGATAGGTTTAAGGATCACGGCCCCAGCGGAACGGTCAACTAAGAGTGAACAATTCGAATTGACTAAAGAAGCTAAAGGGGAACAGTCTTATCTTAAGAGTAGGTCGAATGAAGGTAAACGAGTTGGTCGACTTGCTAATCGGCTTGATCGAGTAGGGCGATTGTTCAAGTAGGTCCTATCGGCTTGACCTCTTTGTCGTCTATAAAAGAATCTTTATATTTACTGGAGTGACCGAAGTGCTTCCTGAAACAAGGACGAGGAAACGGTAAGGAAATAACTCGTATCGGGAGAGGAGTAGGAGACACATCGTATGATCTTTTGTAGGAGCAAGCAGCCCGAGTTTCAGACCTAGGATAGGAGTCCTTATTTATTGACCGTTTCGGCATACAAGTAAGCACGAACATGAATAAGAGCAGGCAATGGAATTGTATCACAATCGGAATATGTTGAATGGGCATAGTAGTCCGTCTGCCAGCTATATCTATAGGCCACACGTCTTAGCCACCTTCTGAAGGAACAAGCCAGCAAGTCTTACGGTGACTAATCTCCCATCGCTAGCAAGCCCAACCGCTCCTTTATCTGGTTTAAAAACCCCACAACTGCAAAACAAGCAAGCCAGAGCAGTTATTGTATTGTGGTAGTAGCTTCAAAGAAATTGGTAGTGTATGTCTTGAATAGGAAAGCATTCTGTATGAACTCAATCCATGAAAAAGAGCTTGAACAATGAAGTGAAGGGTTGACAGTTCGATCTGGTTTTCATCATTGTGGACAAAACGAAGAGAGTGTTTTAATTTCCTTTGTTGACCGAATGCCATCTTTCTCAGTTACATGCCTCTCCCTTCGGTCGCCTTTGTTTCGGCTTTTAATTAGCCTAAAAGTTCAAGAGTAGGCCCGACCTGCTCCCCCTTTCCATTTAATCACTGACAAAACCTACCTTTCAATTCGACTTAACGAAACGACTTCGACTTTAGTAGAACAATTAATCAAACAGGTAAGGCCAAGGCGCTCATAATCCCTATTCAAATTGCTTGCTTGACCTATTAAGGTGGTTTTCCTGTTGTTCCAGTCACTGCGGCTCTTGCTTGAGCCGGAAAGTACAGAAGGCACAGAGGTGAGAAGTTTTTAGATTATAGATACGAAGAAAAATGGACAGGTTTCAAGTAAGGCGAGTAAGAAAAGGTTAGAGAGAACCGTTGCTTTGACATAACAAAAGAGAACCTTACAAAAGAATAAAGTAGAAGAAATAGATATACGTGAAACGAGCCCTATTTCTCCTTTCAAATGGCCACTTCACTTACTTACTACTTACTTACTAAATACCGGCTTGAACAAGGAAAGTAGCACTAGAAAGAAAAGCAAATAAAGAGAGTACAAGACAGAACAAAATAGGTGTAGAGTTCGGAGTAGCGAAGAGGCTTTGATGACGAAGGTACGAAGTGGATTTCTCATGGTCCTCCCAATGAATCATTTTTATGCTATACGAGCATAAACAATAACCATTTAGAATACCTGCAGGGAGAGGGAATTCTATTGTACTCTCCCTCCGGGAGAGGGAATTATATTGTACTCTCCCTCCGGGAGAGGGAGAACTGGTTTGATTCATTTTCCACGTAGGGAAGCATAAAAGGAAGAGTTAAGCCAGCATAGAGCAAAGCTCAACCAATGGGCTATTTGCTATAGTTCAAAAGCCCTGTTCATAGAAGGTCCGGAGACATGAGAAGGTGGTTTGCTTACTTGCTGCTTTTAAGAGCAAGGCGGTCTAGCCAAAGCTTTCATGCCACCTAAAGGGAGAACGAGATGCTAACAACGGGCAAAAGAGCAGATCAGGTTGTTTACTGACTTTTGTACTAGCGTACTTGTGTGTTAAAGGTTTATTTTGGCTGCTAAGTAGAAGCTATAGGCGAAGGCTTTCGCGCCTTGCTGTTAAGTAAGGTGGAAGCTAGCTACTTGCTTGTTAAAGGTGCTTGCCCGCGGCTATTCGTAGATCTGGAGTTCTGCCCTATAGCCGATTGTGCTACTTTCAATCCTTAGTATTAGTAGCGGGTATTAGGTGAGAGGGCGCCTATCTCATAGCTGTTACTGTGCTTTCTGGATACCTTTTCATGCTTTAACAAGCCAGCTACGCACCTTGCTCTTATAAGCAAGTAGCTTTGATTTGGGAATAAGCTGGAAGTAAAGTAGTATGAGTTGAAGTGAAGGGCGCTAGTAAGTAATAATAAGTAGAGCGGAACACTGTTGGCTGAACAAAAGACGTATGACTTGAGAAAGTAAGATCTCCGATCTGTTGTCGGGAAAAGGAGCTCCAATGGTACTTTAGAATAAGAATAATAGGGACTAATAGCCAAATCCAGGCTTTTGAGTTTGTAGCTAGGCAGCGACTCTCTAGCTTCCAGCTATTCTTCCTTCTCTTATGGGACTTAGGCGGGCCTCAGTTAAACAAACTAGTAATCTAATCAGTCATCTAATCTTAGGCTTCGCTACCTGACTTATCAGCCAGTAAGTAAACTACCTTAACCCCCGCGAAGTCCATTATTGTAGCATGCTTTCAAAAGAAGATGCTCCTGTCCCTCCGCCTTTCCCTTTCCTAGACTCATGCTCTGGGCTCCTAGGTTTGTGTTGCGGCCGCTGCATATAGATATCGGTCTAACTCCGCTTGTCTTGGAAGAGTATATTCTAGTTCATCGAGACCCAGGCATTCGCCGATCCTGCCGAAATTCGTAGTAGCCACTCTTGCTCTTTCTATTCTTCTTCCGCTAGCGCTAGTCCAGCCCGTGCCTACTGATTGCTATCTTTCTTTGTCTTTGTCTGGGCTTTGCCGGCTTCCTATGTCGAACGATCACAGATGCGACTGAGCTGCTGAAATAAGACTCTATGTCCATGTTCTCGAACAAGTACGTTTACTAGCTACAATTCACGGCAGTACTCGAAGTTGACTTCTAGGAACTGGTGACTTCTAGGACTTCTAGTTCAGGGAAAGCGTTCAGTTCAAGCGAGAGCGACCGATCTCTTTAATAAAGGACTCTTTCTTTGCGTTTAGCGAGCTTAGATAATAAATCCTTGTCGTTGCGTAAGGCGAGTAGGTTCTTTTCCCGCTATCCAAAATTCAATCTTTTCATCTTCAGGAAGGGTTGGGGAGCCAGTTTCTCAGTAGCGAGCGGGTAAGGGGCGCAGGCAGATCATCGAATCTTTCCTTTCTGTTCCGTCCTTCTCAGATAGGGGTTTAAGTAAGATAGGGCGATAGAGCACTTATTAGCGAAAAGAAGCAAGAGTTCCTTCATTTTCCATTAGGGGATTCGCCTAATATCTATACTTACTTGACTTATTTCATTGGCGCGCCCGCAGGGAGCCTTAAGGTAACTATAGTATAGTTAGCTCCTTTGCTTCTGAGATAGGTCATATACCGATATAGAAAAGGAGTAGCTAGCTCCTGTTCATAGTTGCGACTCTCCCTTCAGCTCACTCGCAAGTCAACAAGAAAGTGAAATTGACGACTCAACCTCAAGTAAGTTTATTAAGTATTGGGCTTTCTGTAAGGTTGAAAGTTGCTATTTCTATTTGACTCTTCCAGTTTCTTAGCAAGTCAAATAGGCTAAATAAAGGTAAGCGAGTTCTTTATAATAAAAGAAGAAATGTCGAGAAGAAATGAATGGATACCTGCCTACGCTTTCGATACGGGAGGAAGCCTCTCACTCTCAAATGAGAAGAAAAGCTGGCAGCACCAGCGTAGCAGCCTCGGGCGTATGCGTATCATGGGAAAAGGAGAAAGGGAAGAAATTCAACCAACTGGGAAAGACGTATCAATTCTTCCAGTTAAATAAGTAACAATATTATGTTACTCTTTAGAGTGATAAAATCTGAAGGCTTATAGCTTGGCCCTTTCTTTTACACCTTGTGGAAAGTGGAGTGCATAAGCCCTTTTGAATTAGAGATAGGCTTTTACTGCTCTCAAAGCGTATCGAAGACCTAGCGGTTGAGGTTGAAAGAGCGCTTGAATGTCTTGAACCAGGACGAGTCAAACTTTGGATGTTCTTTGGGGCAGCAGTCGCAAGTGAAAGGCCCTCAGACAGCCCTTGACTATATGCCTGCTCATCACATTTTTGGGAGAAGGCGACACCAGAAGACAGAAAACGATAGATAGAGGTTCCCTATATTGGAGAGTGGTCTACCTGAGTGAATCCTTTCTGCTTAGACTTTAGAGGCGTTGGAGGCCCTTAACCCTTTCTATTGCGCCTGCCGTCTTCACTCCTGTCTCCCCTTCCGATTGTAATTCTCCTTTTGTTCTTTCGGTACTGTACTTGTGGATTGTGGAACTCCTGAATCGTCGAATTCGACGAAAAGCGGGCTTCGAGAGAGGGAATGAAAGCCATTAGTCATTAGGGTGAGTGCCCTAATATAGATATGGAGGGAATTCCAATTCCATAAGTAAGGTTGAATGCTTTCGATTCGGGCCAAGCTTTTAGGGAAGCCGACCTTTCCGTCTGCCGGTGTCGTGGAGCCAGTCTATGATGTTCCAAGTGGAGAACCATTTCCCAGTGTCTTATTCGGCTAAGGGGCCAGTGCCTTGGAAGAAGATTCTTCAGCGACTTCTCTACGCCAACCCTCGAGGAAATAAAAAAAAGAGATATTGTACTTATCACCCTATTCAAAAATGTTCTATCAAACTTCCTTTAATTCGTTTCAGCGATAACCCCTCAATCATCCTCAGTGGAAGAAAGCTATGATAGAAGAAATGGAGGTGCGTAGCGAAGAACGACACTTGGGAACTGATCACGTTACCAAGAGGCAAACGTACGGTTGGCTGCAGGTGGCCCCGAAACACAAAGCTGATGGCTCTATCGAGAGGGCTCGTATTGTGGTGAAAGGTTTCACACAAACCTATGGCATCTATTATCTCGAGACGTTTGCTCCTGTGGCCAAACTAAACGAGTCATTCTGTCAGTTGCAGCTAACAGATCTTGGTCACTGCATCAGCTCGATGTCAAAAAGACCTTTCTTCATGGAGACCTCCACGAATAGGTTTCTATGAGTCCTCCACCAGGTTTTCGAGCTCAGGGGGAAAGTTTTCAGGTGAGGCGACCGATCCAATATACTTCGAGAGCAGTCTCCTCGGGCTTGGTTCGAGATATGAAGTTTGGTTATGACGAAGATAGATGGGTTTCCAGAGAAGGAATGCTGATCATTCCGTGTTCATAAAAAGGTGTGCAGCGAGGAAACTACTGTTCTCCTAGTGTACTCAGTTTATTTCTCTAAATTCACAAGTGAAATTCTTATATTAGTCAGAAAGGCATCTAGTAAGCAAGTCGAGTAAGACAGCTATTATTAAGTCGAGCGAGCTTTCGCTAATACTAATCAAAGACGAAAAGCTAAGGTCAGAATTCGCATGCGGTATGCTTGCGAAGATCTTTTCTGGTCTATCCGTGTTAATGAAATCCATCCCGTGAAACAAAGGATAGTTCATTCTTGGGGTGAATAAATAGAGACTACTGCTACGGCCGTAACTTCGGGATCAACCTCAATGAATTATGGCGTAACGGGCTTGGTATAGATCCGTAGCCCGCTCTGGGTCTTTAACCGAAACTGGGACTAGGCATGGAAAAGCTCGATCAACGTCCTCCTCTCCCGAGGTTATAAATGTGGAGGGACCTTTCCCGTCACCTGTTAGCCCGACGTACTGGCGCGTGTTAGCGACATAAAGTGCGAAGTTCATCGGGACATTTTCTAACGTCCGGTTATGCTTCTTTTTTATCCTCTCCTAGCTGCCAGAACTCCTATCCTATTGGAATCACATCAATAACCTTAAGTCAGTAAATTAAGGGAGTCTTTTAGCAGTCCTGGTTGATGCAATAAGAGAAAAGAACCTAGGAAGGAGCAAGTAAGATTTTTATCCCCAACGACACCAGTATAAACATTGGCAGCGGAGCGGGGCATTTTTGGGGAGTAGCCCGCTAGAAACTTCCATACATTAAGATTTTAGATTAAGGGAGCCATCGAAAGGTGACTAAAACACCAGAAACGGGGACTACCCGAGCTAATGATAGAGGCAAGAACACTTTCCGGCCAGGTCCCATTAATTGATCATAACGATATCGTGGAAATGCTGCACGGACCCATATATATAGAAAGAGAAAAGGAAGAACCTTGATACTAAACCAGATCGAGCCCGGGATCTTCTTGGAAATGGGAAGATCTAGGATAGGTGGCCAACCTCCTAGAGAGAGCGATGTGCATGGACCGGGTGAGTAGGGATGCAGCTCCGTGGACCGCTCGTCGGGCCTGATAGGTGGTGGTATCACACCCTTCTCAAAGGAACCGTACGTGAGACTCTCGCGTCATACGGCTCCGTCCCGGAATCTGGACCTCCCCTTTCCTTTGACCAACGGGTCCTCGAACCCAATCATTCATTGATTGATGAAAGGTAGCTTTAGCCATTGATTGAAGCGGTAGAAGCTAGTCGCCAGAAGCGAAGCGATCTTCCGGGACGAGAAGGAGGTCTCTGGCGCGTAAGCAACCGAAAAATGAATGAAGGAAACGCAAACCCTGGCCTCCGCATTAGAAAGACCTCTAGTGAGCTTCAGGCCAGTATATTAATTTGGGGCAGCAGTCGCAAGTAAGTCTCTAGTTGTGGGGCTTTCGAAAAAGGGGGGCTTGGCTTCGCTATCGCTCATAACTTGTATTGTAGTCCTAGTCTTGCGAAGTATACTGGAATTAATATACCGGCGATAATTAATATACTGGGTGTTATATATACAATCAACTAACAATCATATAACAATCAAATCATACCTAACATAACCAAATTTTTAATTTTACATTCAATTTGGTTTATCTCTTTTATACATATATATATATATATATATATATATATATATATATATATCCTGTTATATAATTTTAAAAGAATCATTTTATATTTGGCATCATATATTTCCAATATTAACTTTAATTAAGTTCGTAAGCCGTACATATATCATTCGTGAGCAATATCAATCTAGCCGCTTATTCGATCACACAATTTCACTTCCAAACTAGAATCGTTCACCCGACTCTCTAGTGCGGACTCAGATTTGGTTCCTTGATTAGAAACTGTTACTCTCCTTGCATAGCCATATACTATGATAGAGAATTCCAGAATCAAATTAAAAATCCATATCCAGGGTTCGCCGTCGAAAATCGAGTGAAAAATCCTAACTTGGATCGATATAAATCATCTCGAATTTTGTGCTCGAATTTGGATCAAATCGTTATGCAAATAAAATAATATACGTACAATCTCACGTATTACCTTCCAATGGATTTCTATCCAATTTATCTATACTAAATTATTTTATTGACTTTTATATATATATATATTTTTCACTTAATTACCCACAATCCATTATTCAGTTAGTATATTCATTTCTTTACATAGCATTTTTTTTTACATTGTCTTTTCTTAAATATCATATCAAAGAATTTGCTTACTCAAGTTCATTTTAAACATTCTATATAATTTAATTAAATTCAGTTTCGTTTTCCCATTTGATTCTTAGCTATAAGAAATTCCTTTGTTTACATTTATTGCATATTCATAGTTTCAGTTAATACAAATTTATTTGTGGAACATTCTATTAATGATCACTTTAGTTTATAGTCATTCCATAAAAGTCTAACTTCTTATATATGACTTTCTTAGTTTACGGTTATCTCAAAGTTACAAATTCAATTTTTGTATGCCATTTGTATTTATTTTCTATAACCAATTTACAAAAGATATTATACAATTCATTTGTCTTCTTTCTTAAGTTCACTTACTTGTTCCATTTATCCATTTATCATTTCATGTTATATTTAAGTATATATAAGTTTTATCACAATCAAAATTTTCCATTTATATACATTTTAATTCCCTTTTGAGTTTTCCTTACTTGTATATTTCAATTACTTTCAGGTTCTGTTTATTTATACAATATCTCATTACATATCCAAAACATCATTTTAACTTTTAACATTTGGTAAGTCTTGTTATATGTTATCAGAATGCAATTTTGGTATTATACAAATTTATAGAATTTCATTTTACTTAATTAGAATGTTCACAAATTTAATTTGTAAAAATCCTCTTTACCTTTCAACTTTAAGTTTTCCCAAACAATAGCTTAGGTATCTCAATCCTCTTATTTTATAAATTCTGGTTATTCACATTTCATTCAAATAATTTGAAAATTATTAATTAAGAGAACTTAGAAATTTAAATGCCCGGTTCTTCTCAAATTGTTTGAAATAACATATACACTTATATATTTTTAAATATATCAAATCATACCTTTGGAGTTTAAACCAAAACCCATTACCCAAAATAATTTCGAAGAAAAGCAAAGCTTTTTAGAAGTCTCCCCCATTTTGAGACTCGAAAATGAACGTCGATGATGCTGCGCAGTCATCACCGAAATTATTTTCCAGCGACAGAAGAGAGGAGTACTGTATTCATTCTTTCCTTTAAAAATCCTTTCAAAATATTTCCATAAACAAATTTCAACTAATATTACTATATATTTCTTCAAAGCTTTGAAAACCATTTTTCAAAATCTCCGGGTCTTAAATTCAATATTTCCAATTTAAATCTATTTTAATTTATAAGTCACCTTTATAAAATATTCTTATAGGCATTTTTTCTTAAAACAATCCACAAGTTGTTTCATCATTGTTCATTTTGTAATTCACCTTATTTATTAAATTACAATATCCAATTAATAATAATAACCAATATTTTCATTTCTAACAACCAGGTAAGCTAGATAAGTCACAATAATTTCTGAAATTTTTTTCTTTATATGCAAAATATAATTAGAGCAGAATTATTTCATTTACCCAATTTCAAAACAATACTATGTCGAATTGTTCTATTCGAGTGTTTAGAGATCCCTATTAATGACGTTAATTACTCGTATTGACCAGAATCCATAAGCCACTCAATAAATCAACCGACACAGTATAAAACATTTTATATCACTAACAAATACGCTCTCTCATATGTATACACTCAGTGACTCATCATAGGGTATTACTACCCTATTTATAAAGAGTCAGACCCCACAAAGCTAAGGTTATCGCTTAACCAAAGCTCTGATACCAACTGTAACGACCCGTCTTTTTGGACAGTTTAAACCGACGATCAAATACCCATGCCGATTCCAAACCATTCAAAGGGAAGATGGTTATTGGGGTAAATAAGAAAAGAGAAGAAAGAGAAATAAAGGAAATGAAACAACACAGAATCTCGCAGCGGAACGATAAAATATAATAGTCAAATAAACAGTTCATGAAGCTGTTTACTATACCTTGATTATTATTTATACAACATTTATCAGAGTTATACATATACAACAGAACAATTAAAATAATGCAGCAGACAGCATGATGCACAGATAATAAAAGTAATAGTGTACCAAATCTTCATCTTCGTCCTCTAGAATAGATCTTCAAAAATCTGAAACTCAGGACTGACCCAGCGTAATGAAAAGACAAAACACTCGAGTCAGGACTAAAATATCCTTATGAAAGTTAAATCAATCGTAAATAAATATGAGTGTAACGGCGTCAGAGATGTTTACGGGGTTTGACATCTCATATCCAGTGTCAACGTGCGTGCAATAACTTAAGAGATGTTACGGGATTTTCCATCTCTCAAGGATCCGTTAAACTATCTACTATGTAGTAATGTACGCTAAGTAGATAATTCCTATCAGTAATATAAAGTATCAAAATAGCGTTAAGGCGTTACCATAATCCCCCTTAACACATTTTTATAATGCCATAGTCTATACAGCACCGTAAGCCCCACCATAAACTTGTGGTTATCAGAGGGTACCCCATAGGTATAACACAAAACCAAACGTAGTGGTCACGAATAGGATAATCAGTATGACAAGGTACATGAGGCGATACCAACTAGGATACTAGTAGTTGCGTGATCCGGACTGATGTTGAGTATAGCCAGCAGCTACCCCAACACCGCGAAACAACACTCCCAAATCAAGGGGTGCACCCAAATCGCATCACAAATGTAATAGATATGGTATCGAAGAAGTGTGTCCGCTAGAGGTGGCGAATCTCAATGGCCCGGCGCGGCTCCTGTTTTAGTCATGTCAGGGGTCATCCGATAATCGTTCTCTTTCTTCGGTCAACGCGTTCACCAAACCATCAACTTCATTCTGAATCAACACTCCGCCTATAATAGTTATTAAAGTGGTTTTCGGTATCGACAGAGAGTATGTCCATATCTGATCCCGGTCTCTTTAATAACTACGTATTATTACACCGTTGGCTCTTTTACATTTCAGATCGATTTATAATTGATATCAAAATATCATATTCGCTTCAAAATCAAATCCATTTCAAATATCATCATATCTATTCAAAGTGTAAGATTCTGTTTCAAAATCATTTTCCGCATCAATCTCATTTCGATTTCAAAATCATTTCGAATTTCAATTAAGGTTGTAACTTCATTTAAACCAATCCGTATTTACATTCAAGATTTAAACATAAACATTTCACCTTATTTACCTATTTGAGATTTTAGAAAATAGTTTTAAGTAGTTTAAAAATAGTTTAAATAATTAAAATAGTTAAAAATACTTAAATCTTTAAAATGGATTTAAAATAGATTAAAATAGTTTAGGTATTTAAAAATGGTTTATATAACAGAGATATTTGGAAAACAAAATAAAACAGCTTCAAAACCAAACCATTTCAATTATAACTTCCCAATTCAAAACAAATTTCAATTTCTATTTTACTGATTTAATTTCGATTTCAATTCAAATCAATGTCAACTTTGACTTCAATTTATTCAATTTTATATTCACTTTCTATTAATTCAATTTCAATTTATATGATTTAGAGCTTGGTTTTTCAAAATATCCATTTATAACACTTGACAAAATTATCCATCAATTTTCGAGTTTAAATCCAAATTTCAAATATGATTCAATTCCAAGCTCGACTTCAAAATATCATTTTTATATCACTTTTGCTTGGTAATATTCAAAGCTCGAATTAAGGTTATATCTTTAAACAAATCAATTTTTGAAATTCAATCAAATCCCAATTTTTAAATTTCAAAGTCTCGACTTATATTATTCAACAATTTCTTTTAACCAAAATTTATTTCAACATTCCAAACTCAATTTCGATAAATTCGATTTCTATAAATATATTTCTATTTATAACTTTTAAATCCAGAACATTTAAATAAATTTCAAATCGACGATTTTTAAAATTATTAATTTAGCCAATTCGGTGTCCGTATATAATTTTCTATCCTATGGCCAAGTAATTATTTATTTCAATTAAATGTCAGGGATGAGTATATATTACTTAAACCAATCACAGTGTCATATGTATGCATAACAGTATATATAAGCAAATAAACATCCAAACATTTAAATATCAACCAATAACATCCATCAAAATACATCATCCAATAGACAATACAATTCATGGCAGTTTCATAGTTATCAATGTCAGGTAATTTAATCGCAATTCAATTTTAATTTCAGTTTAACTGTCAATTTAATTTTTCAACGGTTAATTCAAATGACAAGCTATATGACAATTAAATTTTTATCAAACAACGACAAATAAAATCATAACACTTCATAATGTCAAATTTAACGAGCATAAAGATATTTAGTACGTTGTGAGCGTTATAAAACACTCACCTTGATTTCAATGTAGTTCCAGCATTTTATTTCGAATAAAATTAAACGTGCGTTTAATTTTACCCGAAATTTTCACTAGCTCCTAATGACTCCAATCCAGTTGCAATGCGTAGAGCTCGTGCATACGATTCCTACGCAAAAAGTTTCATCTCAATCGGACCTCGTATGAACAAGTTATAGCAGTTTAAAGATCAAACAAATTAATATAAATATAATTTACAATTTTAAACCACAGATCCATCATCACCGTTGATTCCTGCACAAAGAAATCCAGGCCGTGACTTGTTTTCTTCCTCATGCGCGTTCATGCTCCAGAATATTTGATGTGCCCAAGAACCCAAACAAGTAAACTAGGGTTTAATTCTACTCCCTCCACGATCGCATCCAAGACGATCAACCAACGCCAAACAAACGAGCATCACAAGAGCCACCTGCGCCTGCCATGGGGTGGAGCTCGGCCCCCCCTCTCTCTCTCGAAATGCGTGCGAACAGCAGACCGACGGCCCCCTAGCTCCAACCACACTGCTCCAAAACCCATCAACTCCGTATGGATTGAAAGCTCTCTCCGAGCTCTTCGACTTTCGTGTTGAACACTTCGCGTGAATGCTTACGGATTGGAAGAAATTAGTGGAAGAAGTGGCGTGCATTTCTGGCCTTAGAACTGTAGGAGGCGGCCACAAATAATGGGACTAGGGTTTTGCTGAAGAACGTGCCTTTATAAACAATTTTAATATTAAATCCACTCATAAACCATTTTCTCAACGATCTCCAAACAACGCGTGCCGGCTGGCGTTTCTAGACTTTACCCCGCGTTCCGGACACAATGGAATAGGTTTCGAAAGCTAATTTGATCGTCTGTGCGATTTATGGCAATAAACGATCGATTTTAAATTAAATCGATTAAACAAATTTCTAGGCGTTTTGGTTCGCCCCGGACAACCGGTAAATCCGATTGACACGAAATTTGAAATCTTACAATAATATCACACCACGGATCCGATGAAACTGGTTTCGTCGAAATCGGAGACTGTTTGAAAAATGACTATTTAACTCGTCAACTAAATATTAAAACAATTTCGATGCGTTTCGAGCTGCCACGGTCAAACGGAAACTCTAATTGCTACGAAAATTGAAATCCGATAATAACAAACTATTACGGATCCAATGGAATTAGTTTCGTCCAATTCTGAGACTGTTCAAAAATTGGCTATTTTTCAGTCGATAATTAAATATTAAAATATTCAGTTTTCACAAATAAATTTTAAATTCAGTTTTAAAAGTTCTATAACATCACTATAACTCCAATATGATAAAATAAAATTTTACAAATCATTTTTAATCATATTAAACCGTTATTCAATTATCCAATAAATTTCAATTTTTAAAATCTTATTAACTCTATTTAAAATCTCAATATAACTTACATTCACTTTGGAAACCAATTTGAATCATATTAAATCAAATTTCAATTATTCACTCTATTTTCATATATTAAATTTCAATATCAAATTAATCATATCAAATTCGGAATTTAATTATTCGAACATTCGTAATATTAAATTTAAACAAATTTTATTATTTTTGAATCACTATCTTTTGAGATATTCCATAACGAACTTAAAAATTTAACTTTTGAAACGAATTAAAATTATAGAACAACCATTTCCATTATGCGGTTATTCAATTCCCATTATTAAATTATTCAATAAATTCCAAATATTAAATTTAAACAATTTCGATTATCCAATAATTCATTATCTTTTGAAATATTGAAATTGAACTTATAAGATTCAACTTTTAAAACCAATTCACAATTTAGAACACTATTTTCATTTTACAGTTATTCAATTATTCAATAAGTTTTAAATATTTAATTTAAACAATTTACCTGTTCAATATTTAATATTTGATTTAAATAGATTTTACTTATCAATCAATTACTCTATTATACCCAATGGATTCAACATTTATTATTATTCCAAACGACTTACAATTTTTTCCTAACACAAAATCACGAAATCTTATTAAATTAGCTATTTTATTTATCGAGAATTTACGAGTCGTTACATAAATTCTCAAGTGAAGATTCAGAGTGCAAGGGTTATCGTCGTCAACTCTGAGGGTGATTCCAAAATGAGTGTAACGAGATAATGCCTTCGATTTCGTTCGAACCCGGAACGAACTTGTATAGATTGAATGATTTCAAAACATCGTCAGGTGGGCGATGAGTATTCTAAGAGATGTGTTCTCTAAAGGTAATCATAGCCTCAAGCCTCATCAACCGGGAATGGCTAAAACAGGGGATGTGCAGCAAGGTTAGGTGAGTCATGCCCAAGCAGGACAAGATTTTCCCCTGTCTAGATGTCCCTTTTTATTCGGCTGTATGGACAGTTGTGAGCTCCAACTGTCGGGGTTGTCTTGTTCGGGACTGTTCAGTAAGGAATGGTTCCGGCCTTGTGTTGCAGGGGAGCGGGCATACTCCTCGGTATGTTGATCTAGGCCACGTACTGTGATGGACGGTACCCCAGTAGCCCTGCCATTGTATGGAATCCAAAATCCAATAAGTGCCAACGGTTTTGATTGTATTACCCACTTTGTGGCTAATAGTTGGAATTTAATGAATGTAACTATTTCGGCTATTTTCTATTTACTTGAAAACCCTAGACACTATTATAATATCACAGAATTTCCTATTAAATGATTTGGTTAGCGTAAGTTAAAAACTTACCATGTTTATTTGTGGGAAGTCTTACGTGATACCTTTTGTTTTCAAATGTTTTTCAAAGTTAAGCAACTTTAACCTGTTACTTATACCAGACCCATGTCTGACCCGGAGTTTATTTTTGTTTTTCATAAACTCTCGGGTACTCAAATTTTTACGAGTAGCCAAGGGATTCAGGTTAGCTTTGACGAATTCTGGAGGAGCAGTGGAGCAGGAGGCTTCAGCGTTGTAGATATATATACAGTTCCGCTGTGTTGGTATCTCTGTGTTGTATTGTATATTGAATTGCATAACTAGATAGGTGTTTATAATTGTTTAGTATGTGATGTATTATCTATGTAACTCTGATTGAAGTTGTATATTATGTAAATACTTATGTGATTAATATAATTTATTCATTCCGCTGTGAGATTCTGATGTTGTTGATCTTTCTTCTCTATCTTTTCTATTTTCTCATCCCTTTCTTTCTTCAAGATGAAACGGATTTCTGTGGTCAGAAACCCGGGTCGTCACATTAATCGCATATCCTTTTGAGTTGTCTCCAAAGTTTACCGATCCACCACCTTTGTAAACTATATCTTTCAAAATCTCTCGATTTCTAGTTATGTGTCTTGAGCATCCACTATCCAATATCCTTTTTTCCTTTTTGATATGTAGAATTTGATCATCAGGTGTCTATTCATCAAAAGCCATGTAGCACATCTGTTCCTGCAATTCATACCTTCTCTAAAGTTCACTTTACTTTTGATAATAAATAGATGCAAATTTATAAAACTACACTATGATGATTTTGCAAATTATCTTATCGAAAATAGTGTTAAAAAATATTATCAAATATTGCCATTAAATTTTTTTCAAAAATCAGATTATGAGTATTTTCAAAATCAATGCTCTGATACCAAATATAAGATTGTGGAATAAGGATCTTAAAACTAAATTAACACTAGAGGAGGGTGAATGGTATTTTATAATTTATATGAATCTTTTTGAAATCTTTTAAAATTATACTTAGAATTATGCAATTATTAATCACAAAAACAGTCACAAAATCAAAACATGGATAAAAGTAAATGTAGTAAAAGTAAAAGGAAAGAACAAATTAGGATTTTATACTGGTTCGGAAATGAAAGTGTGCTATGGATCGTGTAATATGGATATATGATAATACAGACTGTAATGATTATAGCTATATAGTAAATAGTGTAGAATATAAAAGCAGTATAATAAAATGACACCAGGAATTTTTATATTGGTTCGGAGCTTCGTCCTACGTCCAGTCCCAGACTTCTTCTAGAATTTCACTAAATCAGTAACCCTCACTTGACCCAGAGGAACAGTTCTATATAACCCTTGAGCAGCCGAACAAATACCTGAGTAGTGGAATTGGATTTCGCCTCAACAGCCGAAGAGGACTTCACACGCCTGAGCAGCAGAACAGGACTTCAACAAATACAAAATATTGTTTGAATTTTTGTGTTCCGATAACATGGATAAGTCTATTTATAGTACACCCTTCCTATGATCTTCTCCTCTAGTATAACTATATATATATATATATATATATATATATATATATTTGAAGTATATGAAGAATAGAAAGGTATAATATTGCTTTAATGCAGAATATTTGAAAGTATAGTTGCAAGTAGATTCAAGAGCGTTAGATTAGAAAGATAAGAAAATTCAGTAGTTTGAAATCAAGTTAGAGTATGTATTTATAGATGTTAAAAAGCAGCGACTGTTGACGAAGAGCTTGGTTGAAGTGTTGCGTCCAAATCTTTTCATAGTGATTTGTAACTCTTCGTAAAAAGTCGTGTCTTTTCAGAAAATAGATGTCGTAGAAATTCAGTCAACTAAACCTCTGGGTCAGTCGACTGGATATTCAAACGTATTATTTGTTTATTTGTGCACCTATGCATGTTGCACAGAAATTGACTGGTCGGCTGAATGACCTAGTGATTTCTGTACAATTTGCACAGTTTTCATAGGTTATATATATATATATGTATTATATGATTTTAAAGAAAAACTTTGATAATATATATATATATATATATTTCTATGCTTATATGTATAAATCATTAGGAAGATTATATAAGCTAGTATATAGGTTAAACGAGGAGATATCTTAACAAAATTGACTTAAGACTCAAAACAAGATAACATAAAAATTGATGCACCGATTTTGATGTCTTGTCTCCATTTAGTGTGTATTCTCTTTTTGTCGTAGTAGTCATCAAATCTGTATGTCGTAGTGATAGCTTTGTGTCATGAATCAAAACCAAGTCTCAACATTCTCCCCCTTTTTGATTGATAATAACCTATAAATAGATATAGGCTTTGACTGTATATATAATATAAATACTTACTCCCCCTGAATCTTTGACGATCAATATCCTGCATTCTTAATGTTAGTGATAATAATTCTCCCCCTTTGTCATCGACAAAAAGGAATAAATAATGTAAAAGTATGATGTATAGATAGATATTATGAAGGAACCGAACATTCATACAATACAATATCATAAACAAGAGTCTTGAAATAATAAGAAAAGAGTGGCTATTTAATACAAGCCATAATGTTGTGAAATAAAGACTAATGTTTTTATAAAATAAGAAAATAACAAATTACTCCATTCTATGATTACCCCTATCACCATGCGATGTTTGACCACCACTATCACCTCCAGCTCCACCATTATTGCTACTATTTGCTTGATCATCGAAAGAGGAAGACCAAGTGAAGACGGGTTGCTTACCTGGATCACCTAATATAGCCATGGAAGTGCCGGATGGACATAAGATAACTTGCCGTAACTTTGTAAAAAATCCTTTAACCTTTTCAAGCTTTTTGTCAACTTTAGTGATATGGGATTGAAGAATTTGTTGGTTACGGCATATCATGGAAATAGATTCATGTGGAGGAAGGCCTGGATTAGGAATCAAAATTTCATCTTGTTGACGAATAGTTGATCTTCGGCGAGTTGGACGATGAGATGCTTCGCCTTGTTGTTGTTGTGGTTGATCTTGAGATAATTGTCATTGTGTCCCTTCTTTAAAAGTAATGATAGGAGGAGGACGAGCAACCGGTAGCTTCATTAATGCTAAAGTACGAGAGTTTAAGTACCCGACGGTTGGTGAATCAAGTTTCGGAATCTCACATTCTTTTAGCAAGCGCATAATATTACTCACCATAGTAGATGACATTCATTCGACCATTGTTGAAGCTTAAG
The DNA here is from genome assembly GCA_030765085.1 of Allium cepa. NCBI lineage: Eukaryota > Viridiplantae > Streptophyta > Magnoliopsida > Asparagales > Amaryllidaceae > Allium > Allium cepa. The sequence continues at coordinate 972,224,063 of CM060928.1, forward strand.
AACTCATCAAGAATTAACCAGAGCCAATTAACTTTGATATTTCCGGAGATGGCGTATAAGGCTTTGAAGTTGTGTTCATAAACAAGTTCATAACGTCCGGTTCATGGAGTTACAATTTTCATTAATGCACGGTGTATAATTCTAGCTTTTGGCCTTAAGGACATGGACTTGAGTTGGTGCAAATCGTCTTCCAAAAATAAATGACATATACGGTCATGAACGACCATATCTCAATCAACATTGCTCAATTCAATACCATCATTTTCAGATCTTAAAATATAAACCATTCGATCTAACGAGAAAAATACCAGTTTTCCATAAACTAAACTCCATACATAATCTTCTAGATTTTGAATGTTTTGGTGACCTAAATTAAGATTAGCATAGAATAGCTTGACCATAATTTGGTTTATTTTATGCTTGTTTTCATCAATATTGAACAAAGGCTCCAAATTACTTCTACGAGCCAATTCTTGTATATGGTATGGAGAAAAATTGGCAAATTTTACAAACGAACTTTCAAAAATACGAGAATCTTGCATTCTCCTCCATTTTCTAACTGTGGTATCATCGAAGAGCCATTGTTGGATTTGCTCATTGGAAGGAGGTTGGGAGGTTGAAGATGCTTGTCCTTTTCTCTTTGGAGCCATTTAATTTGATTGTTTTGGAGGTAAAAATTAGATTTTTGAAGATCTAGGGTTTTAGAAGAGTTGAAAATATGAAATGAGAGTGAAGAATAAAGGGGAAAGTGAAGGTTAAAAGGTGAAAACGAGTGGGTAGGAGCAGTAATTTTGCTCAGATCCACGAATCAGTAGACTGAAACAGTTGTTCAGTCGACTGAACCTGAAATTCAAAATTTTTGAACTTCTGGTTCACTCAACTGAATCCCTGATTCAGTTGACCAAATCTTGATTATGTAGATTTTGTATTCTGGTCCAGTCGACTGATCCACTGTGACAGTCGACTGAGGTTGGATTTTTAAAAAGTTTTTATACCAGTGTCAGTCGACTGGTACACTGGTTCAGTTGACTGATCAATGTGAATTTCCCCAATTATCTTTGTTTTAATTAATATTTTATATATTTAAACTTATGAAGCTTGTAAATTTATTTATTTGAATCCTAGAACAGCATATATGTTGATAATATGGAGGAAAATAAATGTTTTATTCCAAAAAAAATTGTACATACTTTAGTCAAATTATTCGAAAAATAACAAATAATAACAACTACTCTTATTTTGAAGGACTAGGAGTTTTATAGCCTTGTAGTTGTTTGCGTCGAACATTTGATGCTTCATTTCGATCCCATGAGTTTGGTGCGGCTAGTGGCGGGGATGAAGTAGAAGGTCGTCGAATAGGCGAAATGGATTGTTCGTCTATTGGATGGGATGAAGCACCGCAAAATTTCATTGCAATGTGTTCTATAATTCCTAGACATTTCGAGTTGATCTTTTGCTCGTAATATATTTCACGCTGAAGCATCAGCGACTCTTGTTGATAGTGATGCAAATCACTTATTTTTTGTTTAGTGTTTGGAGAGACGTCAAACATTATCTTCTTCCCTTTCTTTTTCTCCGGAGTATATCTGGTATAACCACGAGAGGTATAAGGTGGTGTAGTATGATGGACAGGTATTTTTGATGATTCGGAAGAGGCTAGTATTTCAATGGAGTCAGTTGATTGTGAAGAGGTTGACATAATGATAGTTAGTTTGTATTTTTGTTAGTTTGTATGAAATCATAAAATAAGTATACATATTTAAAGACTAATGTTGAGAATAAAGAGGATGAAGTGAACGGATTATATTGAATTTAGCTATAAAAAGGTTGTTAGTTAGGAATATTAGTTGATATTTCGTTGGTTATCTGTTATTGTGATTTATCTATGTAAATTTAATATGCAAAAAAAAATTATTTATAAAGGTAAGTGTTATAATTTAGTTTATAGTTGTCACCAATTAACAGAGTCCCCGACCTAGATTGTAAATAAAATAATCAATAGCTCAGGTGGTTAAGACATCTGGGCTATTCACAATATGTCATTGGTTTGAGTCTCAGCATAGTAAGAAAAATGAATTTTTGTCAAAAATTTTATTTTTGAGTTTTTAGTCAAAATTTCGCATTTTATCATTTATATACCTTTTATTAACATTATACCGAGTTCTCGACATAGTTTTATAAAAGTGTTCCCTAACAATGGTTTAGTAAAAGTATCAGCTAGTTGATTTTCAGATGGAACGTAGTCTAAATTTATCACATATTTTTCTATATTGTCACGTAGAAAGTGATGTCTAATATCTATATGTTTAGTTTTAGAGTGATTTATTGGATTTTTGGATAGATTTATTGCACTACAATTATCACAGTAAATTGTTGATTTTGATAAATTGACTCCGAAATGTTTTAGTGTCTGTTGCATATAGATTACTGTTCAAGCTAATGCTGCAGAAATATATTATGCTTCACAGGTTGATAGCGAGACAATTTTTTTTCTTGCTAAACCATGATATTAATGATTTACTAATGAAATGGCATGTACCACCTTTACTTTTTCTATCCATTTGTGATCCTTCGAAATCAGCATCGCTATATGACACTAACTCGAACGAGCAATCATTTGGATAGAAAAGTCCAAAATCTGTAGTATTACTAAGATAACATAGTATTCATTTTACGGCTCGTAAATGTGATTCTTTTGGGTCAGCTTGAAATCTTGCACATAGACATACACTCATAATTATATATGGTCGACTTGTTGTTAGGTATAGTAATGATCCTATTATACTACGATATAGTTTTTGGTCTATACTCTTGTCATTTTCATCTTTATCAAGATGTGCTGTTGTACTCATAGGTGTTGGTTTGACAGAAGTGTTTTCCATTCCGAATCGCTTGATAATATTATTACAGTATTTTTTTTTGATTTATAAATATTCCATTTGAAACTTGTTTTATTTGAAGACCTCGAAAATATAATAATTCTCCCATATTATCTAGAAAAATCATCAACTATTACAAATACGTATTTATTGTGATTTATGGATTGAACTTGAGTAGGTCCAAATAAATCTATATGAAGTATTTCAAGTGTCTGTAATGTCGAAATGACTTTCTTAGATTTAAACAAAGATTTTATTAATTTACCTAATTGACACTGTCACATATATTATTAACTTTAAAACTCATCTTTGGTAATCCTTTGACGAGATTATTTGTAGAAATTTTATTTACAGTTTTGAAATTGATATGACATAATCGTTTATGCCATATTCAGGGATCATTTTCTTTGGCTATTAAACACATGCCTGAGTTATGATTAATTTTCTTATTCAAAACGTAAATGTTTTTATCTCTATTTCCTTTGAAAATAAGATTCTGATTTAGATCGAAGATACTAAACTTATTTTTAGAGAAGGATATTTTAAAACCTTTATCGCATAATTGACTTATACTTAGTAGATTATGTTTTAGATTCTTAACTAATAGAACGTTTGTAATAAGAGGTAAAATAGATGTACCATAATTTCTCACATCACCTTTGTCGATGATATAGCCCTTAGAATTTTCTCCAAAAGTGACAGAACCTCCGTCTGAGTATGTAATGTTTGTCAGCATATCTTTGTCTCTTGTCAAGTGTTTTGAGAAACCACTGTCGAGTATCCATTTTCCTCTCTTTTTGAGTGGGACTTGCAAAAAATATGAGATAACGTTGGTACCCACCTTTTTAAGAGGGCCCTAAGAGTTAGATCTTAGGAAACCAAACCCAAGTGGGTTTAGTATCCCTTTTATAAATATAATTCTTATTATTATGACCACTTTCTATGAGTGATCTAATATACTTATTCCTTATTAACTTGTTATTAGTTTTAGGAACCCATATATTTATAGTTTTAGAAACTATTCTTTTTGAGGATATGGATGTTTTATTAGACTTAACATTGTTTAAATTACTAGATTGTGAATTCTTGACTTTCTTCTTATAACCTAAACCATTTTTATTGTTAATAGGTTGTGAATTTTCAATAATTCTAGATAAATTTCTCTTCCTTTATTAAAATTTGAAACGTTTTTAGTGGTTCCTTCTAGCTTAATCTTTAGACTTGAACTTGTTAGTTCTACGATTTTAATATTAGTTTTTAAATCATTTCAGAAATAAGAACATCATTCTTTTCTTTTTGAGTCTCAATTTCTTGACTCAATAATATCAGTCAAGAATTAACATTTAAAAGCGATTCTTGAGTTTTCTCAAGTTCTTCTTCTAATATTTTCTTTTTGTATTTAAGCATATCTCTTTCAAATTCTGCCTTGTTCTGATTTCCAACAGCCTCTTTATATTTTCTTTTGAGACTTTTTAAGGTATCTAACAATTCTGAGTTTATCTCTATCATATCATCAAAAGTTAAATCACTAACCTCATTATCTTTGGCCATAAAGCATACGTTGGCTTGTTCATTATCGCTGTCACTCTCACTTTCAGAAGAAGAAGAAGAATCTGAATCATCCCATGTAACTGAGAAAGCTTTCCTTCTGAATTTGTCTTTCCTTTTATTATGATATTCTTTTTTTTTTAATCCAGACAGTCCTTCTGTATATGCCCCTTTTTGTGACAGTTAAAACACTCCAGAACTGATGAAGATGGTGGTTTATCGCTATTTGACCTTCTCTTGCCATTATTTCTGTTTCCTTTTCTCTATTTCAAGAATTTCTTGAATTTTTTGGCAATAAAGACTAGGTCGTCTTTGTCTGTATCTGATTCTTCTTATTCTGCATGGAATGCTATATTCTTTTTATCTTGAGTTGTGAACTCATTTAGCCTGCAAATTCACTTTATAGGACATTAGATTTCCTATTAACTCTTCCGGAGTTATTTTGGAAATATCATTCGCTTCATCAATAGTAAGAAACTTTTCTTTCCCATTCTTCCGTTAAAGAGTTAAGGATTTTGAATACAATATCAAAATTTGAATATTTTTCTCAGAGTCCTACTAATGAATGGTAGATATCCTAAAATCTTGAATACATATCATTTATAGATTCATTTTCTTTCATTCTAAAGTTTTGAAACTGACTTTTGAGCATGGATATTTTGCTTTGTTTGACCTTGTTTGTTCCTTCGTATGTAACTTTGAGTGTACACCATATTTCATATGCAGTATTGCACATGCTAACACGGTTAAACTCATTTTTATCTAAGGCACAAAACAACGTATTCATGGATTTTGCATTTGTTGTGGCATGTAGTTTCTGTGTATTTTTCCAAGTAGAATACTTAATAATATATTCTGTCTGAGTTATATTCCATGAATCAAAACCATGTGCTTGCATATATATTCTCATTCGTGTGGCCCAATAATTATAATTCATGCCATTAAATAGTGGTGGACGTGCAGTGGATTGTCCTTCAATGAAGCTGTGTTAATGCTAGTGTTAGTTTCCATATTATTAGATTATCAGATAACTATGTTATGGTTATATGATGACCTTGCTTTGATACCAAATGGAAGTGTGCTATGGATCGTGTAATATGGATATATGATAATACAGATTGTGGTGATGATAGCTATACAGTAAATAGTGCAGAATATGAAAGCAGTATAATAAAATGACACCAGGAATTTTTATACTGGTTTGAAGCTCCGTCCTACGTCCAGTCCCAGACTCCTTCTAGAATTTAACTAAAACAATAACCCTCACTTAACCCGGAGGAACATGTCTATACAACCCTTGAGCAGCCGAACAATGGCCTGAGCAGTGGAACAGGATTTCTCCTCAGCAGCCGAAGAGGACTTCACACGCCTGAGCAGTAGAACAGGACTTCAACAAATACAAAATATTGTTTGACTTTTTGTGTTCTGATAACACGGATAAATCTGTTTATAATACACCCTTCCTATGATCTTCTCCTCGAGTATAAATATATATCTGAAGTTTACGAAGAATAGAAAGGTATAATATTGCTTTAATGCAGAATATTTGAAAGTATAGTTGCAAGTAGATTCAAGAGTGTTAGATTAGAAAGATAAGAAAATTCGGTAGTTTGAAATCAAGTTAGACAATGTATCCATAAATGTTAGAAAGTAGCGACTGTTGACGAAGAGTTTCGGTTGAAGTGTTGCGTCCAAATCTTTTCGTAGAGATTTGTAACTCTTTGCAAAAAGTCGTGTCTTTTCAGAAAATAGCTATTGTAGAAATTCAGTCAACTGAACATCTGGGTCAGTCGAGTGGATATTCAAACATATTATTTGTTTATTTGTGTACCTGTTCATGTTGCACAGAAATTGACAGGTAAGTCGACTGACCTACCAGGTCAGTCAACTGATCTGGTGATTTCGGTGCAATTTGCACAGTTTTCATACGTTAAATATATATATATATATATATATATATATATATGTATGTATATATATTACATATGATTTTAAAGAAAAACTTTGATTATATATATATATATATATATATATATTCTGTGCTTATATGTATAAATCATTAGGAAGATTATATATAAGCTAGTATTTACGTTAAACAAGGAGAGATCTTAACAAAATTGACTTAATACTCAAAACAGGATAATACAAAAATTGATGCACCAATTTTGATATCTTGTCACCATGTAGTGTGTATTCTCTTTTTGTCGTAGCAGTTATCAATCTGTATGTCGTAGTGATAGCTTTGAGTCATGAATTAAAACCAAGTCTTAACGAGAGTTACCCTACATCATGTCCCGCACAATTCCTTGTACGGATTTCTTTTCAACTAGTAAATGCAAATACATTTTCGATTTCAAGGCTATGAGACACATGCTCCAGAATCCCAACCTCTAGATAGAGTCAGTTGATTTTCGAGCTACAAGTACACCCACTAGATTTACGGGCTACTAAGCGCACCCAATGATTTACGGAATACAATCTCACCTACAAGTATAGCGGTTCAACTTGATAGAGTTTTACGAACATAGATCTTTAATCTTGATTACAAATGATTCTATAACTCTTGAATAACACTTTGATCTTGATTAGAGTAAGAGAGATGATAGAAATCAGAGAGCAAATGATAGAGAATCAAACTAATGGTCCAAAACAGGGAATAATCACAAATTAGTCCAATACAAAATATTTAAGTTTAAAATTAAAAAGATTGCATTGTTTGAAATTACAAGGAATAATCATTTCATTTTATTACCAAAATAGACAGTGTAAACTATAATGAATTCGTTTCATTTTATTACCAAAATAGACAGTGTAAACTATAATGAATTCATACTTTACACATCTCTTTCTCTTTCTATTTGCATATGTTTCTTGTTCGATCAAACGTCATATCTTTCTAAAAGGGAAGGAAATCAAACTAATTTACAAATATTAAAGGATTTAAATTCCAACAATTCCAAATGTAGCAAAGTTTATATTTTAACAAGATTAAGGTAATAATCCAAATTTATAACATTATTATACAACCTATTTTAGATCTGGAATAAATTTTATTCAAATAAGTATTCTAATTTCATACTTTTGGGACTAAATTCCAAATCAGGTTGTTTACAATGCAAAATAAATTAATAAACAAGAATATGTAGGAGATGTTTATTGTATTCAAATCATATTAAATTTGTTTCCTATAACTCATATACAGTTATCCAATTGGCAAAAATCAAATAAACACCGACGGGATAATTTTCATATTATAACGTTCTACAAAATTTCTCACTCACCTTTTAAAAGCGATCTGAATCTCCAGATCTGAAGTAAAACCTTTGATTCATCTCCAAATCTTTTTTGATCTAAGATGTATGTATAAAATGGTATATACATATATTAGAATTACAGATTTGAAAGAGATTTAGGATAGGGAGAGAAAATAGGTACAAATATATGTAAATATATAAATTACCTCAAATATACATATAGTTGATTCTCTTCTCCTTTTTATTAGGTTTCCACTCTCCTCTGATTTGTATGAATATAGATACAAATATCTTATCTTTATAAATTATAGATCTGAGAAGAGATTTGGGATAGGGAGAGAAAATAGATACAAATATATATATATATATATATATATATATATAAACATATAAATTACCTCAAATACGCATATGGTTGATTCTCATCTCTTCTCCTTTTTATTAGTTTTCTACTCTTCTTCGATTTGTATGAATATAGATACAAATATTTTATCTTTATAATTTAGAAAGAAAGTGGGGAAGAATGGTGTCACATTTTGGGGAAATTTATCGCTTACTTGGTTTTGGTGAAATCCAATTACACTACATTAAGCTTTATCCGATTGTGACTTTTATTTTACACCAATTCTCTTCGTCTAAACTATATCACTTTGAACTTATGAAATTTGATAATGGCCAAAATTCGAATTTCATTCATATCCAACTCTATAGTCCAAACATAAAAAAAAATAACAATTATTATTAACCGAAATGCTCTATCTAGAGACTTTGAGTTGACTTGAGTCGACCATGATACTAACCTCATATAAATGAGGAGACGAATTCTTTCTTGAATATTGCTTCACTTCCTGTACTTCCATTGACCCAACTATAGTCACTCAAGGGATTATATGCCATGCTTTGACTGTAAGCAAAGAAAAGCTTTCATATTAAAGATCTCAAGTCAAGAGAACGGTGTAAATTATTCAAATCGATATTTTCTGTTTAACCTTAGTTATATTAACTAACGAAAACTATCGAGTAAGTCATTCCACGGTTATCCAATAACTATCAGTACGTAGCCTCTGGGTGCCTCCATCAGTCATGACTAATACACTACCTAATATTTGGAGAGCGTTGCGTATTCTAGTCTCAACGGATACACTGATATTCAATTTCAATGCATCTTGACTAGGAACATTTAACACGACGTACTTTATAATATCGTGATACAATACTCTTGATTACAACTATTTGTAATTGTTATCATAAACACACCATTTAAGAATTTTCTATTAAATATATTTTTAATTAAATTAATTAGTTAACATAACATATTATATCGAGTATATGACAAAAAGAAAACACCTTTTATTTCAAACAAATTAGTTATCGAGTTAAATATATGTAACAAATTACATAACTGCCCCTGAGGTACATCCCTAACTCTATCATATTCCTCTCTTACCTGTAACGAAAAAATATAAAACCCCTTTATTCTAAAAAAGAAACTCAATGAGCATTAATTATTTCTTAATTTTTATTTTTACTAAAATCGCTAAAATTCCTTTCATATACATATTTCTAATTCTAAATTGAGTTTTACATTCTGAATAATATAAATGTGCTAACTTTTTCATTCCAATTAGAGTTTTACATTTTGAATATATGTTGTTATGCATCTCTTAAAAATAAACAAGTAGAATATTATAATTTATGTATGCTAATTTTATTTAGCATAGATACTTACCGTGATATTAATTAATTATGTTTTAGTTGGTAAAATTAGGTTTTTTTGTCTATTAAGTTATTATTAAATGATAGAATGTAATTATTAAATTTTAAATGGATATATTTGAATTACAATGGTACTAATAAGAACATAAGTTATGTCTATTAAATAATCATTAAATGATGGAATGTAATTATTGCATTAATAGGATTAAATTTTAAATGGATATATTTGAATTACAATGGTATTAATAAGAACAAAACGATTGTCTTTAGTAATACACATTATTTACGCATGATCGAAAAATTTAAATGATGAACGGATACCAAGTTTGAAGACCAAGTGACGAAACTTTCACATCTATGGTTACATTTTTGAAAATAATGCTAATTTAACTCATTTCATGTTTTTAGTTTAAACCTAAATTCTAGGATTATAAAAAAATATTTTTTGTAAACTTAATAAAAGTGTAATTTAGTTAATTTACAACTTAGATAACATGTTATTTCTTGGTTTAGTTGTTGATGATATTGTAAATGAGTAATGTCATATTTTTACATCTTTGATATTGAGTTAATTAATCATTATGAATAAATATGCCCATTAATGGTAATTAAGTCAATTATTTAACATTAAAGAATATTAATTCTAGGTTTAATATGTAATTAATTCTTTAACTAATATTGGAGTCAAGCTAGAAAGATATAAATAATAATTTACTGAAGTAAGTTGTATTTCATTCTCCATGTAGTTTCAACTCTCAAATTTAGATAATAAATCTATTTATTATAATTTACTCATGTTATATATAACATTAAACTTATATTCTTTCTCACATGGTACCCTAGTTGTATTAATACTGAATTTTTTTATATGTATCAATTATATATTATCTACAAAATAAAGTGAATTAATGTCATTCGTTTCACATTTCCAATTATGGTAAATATAATCACCATTTTAAATTTTAGTTCACTACAGGAAAATCTGTCTTTGGTTGCATTAAGTGGTCGCGTTTGATCGCTAAGTGCAACTAATACTATTTTGCCCCATATTATAAACATAACCCAATATTCCCCGCCCATCCTGCCTTCTAAAAATTTCACGGCTTTAAAAAATTTATCTGACGTGTTTTCCTTAATCGTCAATACTTAGAAAAAATTTACCCTACCTTTTATTCCCCTTCGGTACTTGAAGAAAAAAATCTTCTTGCTTTAGCAAATTCACCTCGTCCAACGATTCCTCCATCGTCATCATTGCACTGGTGGTCTCCGTTGTCGTTGTCACCCTAGCCCTCTCCCTTATCATCGACAATTTCAATCGAATACCGTGTCTAATTGCTCGAGATTTCTGTGTAAACCCTGAACTTATTATGAATTTTATATTTCAAGGTAGTCTTTGTTTTGTATAACCGAGGCTTTGAATTGACATAGCTTTTCTCCTCACATGGCTTTTACACGTACTCTAGTTTGAGTTATGCATTACATTTGTGAAAGCGCATATTGTTGGGCTGTGATATTGAAACTGGTTTCACTGCTCATCTTAGCCATACCGAAGATTCAAAACTAAATTGCAGCAGAAGTACATCATGGAGAATTATCTGAACCGCGAGACGCAGAACAAATACTGAAGTGGAGAAAGATGTTCCTTTGGTCATATTCCTTTCAGGTTAGGTAAAATTTTGTTGTTCTCACTTTTTGAAATTTCTTTTTGTAAATCATTTATAATTGTAAAATATCTACGCACATATTAGTTGAAAATCAATGTAAATATAAGTTGAAGGCAATAAATTTTCATTTCGAAAATGCGTGATTGATGACCTTTAGAGATTATTATGTTATATTTTAGTCTGCTTGTATACAATTTTTTAGAGATAAACGCAGTTCTGGTATTTGATTTTTGGTTAATGTTATTGACATTCTAATCAATTTTAGTTCAGTGATTTTTTAACATATGTACGGACTAGTATTTTAGTCATAGTAAAGTTGAGGAAATCAACAATAGCATTAAGTGTATAAGGGGTGTCGAGGCAAGGAAATCTACTGCCTTTGAGCTACTATTACTGTATAACATCATGGTAAAAAAATATGTGAATTATTTTTTATGCATCAACGTATATAGTATGATTACTATATATATGCACACACACGCACTATGATGTTGATATATAGGAACATGATCATAGTAACATATGACCAGCAACAGCATGAGTGTTGAGGCAAAAGCTTCTGGTCATGGTATGTCTATAGTTCATCAACTGCCTCTGAGCACATTAAATGTACAAGGTGTATATGTTGAGACAAGGAAATCTTGACCCATTATTGACTGCCTAATGCAAATCTAATGTCCTTGTCCAAGTTATGTTTACCTTTGCCTTACATTACCTACATTATTTTTATGTTTGCAATATCATAATAAAACTGTAATATAAGATACAGTAAAAGTTGAAACCTGAAAATCAACCTGTATTACAAGCATAATTATCAGGATATAACCATTAACGAATCGTAATACCTAAGGATCAAAGTTGAAAAGCACCTTGTGTAAATAAACCTATCAACTGTTTAATAAGTTTACAAGTTGCATATATCTAATGTATTTGAATTTTGTAACGAAGCATTGGGAGTTTAGCAAAAACAAAGCATGAGGCAGGGTTGGGAATATTATAGCGAGGATTGTTGGGTATGATAATGCTATGAATGGCTTCAAAATCAAAACATGGGCAAGACCAAATGATTGGTTTGTAAATGGAGTTGATTTTCAGCATGCAGCCATGAAAAATTTCGATAATCCGATTATGAGTTGTTTGGTATTGAAATTTGAATGTCATGGGTGCATCTTGGAATGAGAAATGTTTCTCATAGTGTCTGGTATGAATACTAGGTTCGTTATTTCAATAAATCAAACACTCCGTTGTGTAGTAATACGGCTTTGCACTTCATATCAAAGAAGGCATTCAATCACAGTCAAGGACAGTTTTCTTACCATGGACATTTATGAGCTATGATCACAAGACAAAGTAATTATAATTTGTAATCATGGCTTTATCGTTTAATCTTATTGATATTGTATGCATCAAGATTCCAACTGCAGGATACCTAGTCAACCGCTTTGAAATAAATGAGAAGTTAACTAAATATTGTCATTAATTGTTTATTGTATGCAGGTGGAGAATATTTTTCTACAAGCCATCCAAACCCATTTAAGGTAGAAAATGCTCAAAGTATGTAAACATTTACTTCATTGTTCATCACAAAATTATTATCCAAGTATCCAATTTACTAATATGACATACTTTGCTTTGTAGGAAAACAAGCAGTCACTTATAGATGCCCTTACCACGCTTGTCGATATATCTGATGGCGAAAGTGATAAATACACGTAGGCTTGCTTTGTTCATTTTTCCTGTTGTGTTCCCCTCTTTACTAAATTTTACCTCATATTATGTATTAAGAATTATCATTGTACTTGGTTTTATGTAATTTATAGACATTTGGGAATGCTAGTTCATTTACTAAATTTTTTAAGTGGATTTAGTCTTGATAGACTTTACAAGAGAGCAATATCGTTCTATTGTAAGTTATAACGGTGAAAATTTGCAAATGATGTCACTATATATTACACAGGAAACTCATAAAGTCGTAGTATTTCGGTTGGGAATTTGCAAACTCGGAAAGACAGCATTGACATGATTTGTTTTCTTAACGAGCAGGGGATTTTGAATAATGGGTTGGCTAAGCATGCATTTTTAATGTTTTTGTTCAGTGGGATTTGTAAATTCCTATTGACTACCCTAATTTGGCAAATTCAAATATGCAACTCAGTATGGGATGATCACGCATGCTAAGGTTAAAGCTTTGCTGCCAAGAAGACAAGTAGGAATATCGTGCTACTGTGTAGATGGATGGTTGTAATTTTATTTCTGCGTGTCATCGTAAAGAATAGTCACTACAACAGAATCACCATATTACAATGGTGGAAAACCGTTATAAAAGACATATTACAACAGCAGAGCTACTGTCGTATTATGAGAAGTTGTAATAGGCTAAAGCTTTTCACAACGATGTTCAATAGTTGCAAAAAACCATTGTCGTAAATTCTATTACAACTGGTTTTGACAGTTGCAATTAATCTTTTTTTCAATTGGTAACAAATGTTGTGGAAACGTAACATTTCATAATGATAATTACATGCACCAATCACCAATTTACCAATGTTAACTAATATACATTTAAAACTTACTAAACCAGATTCATTCAAAAAAAATTATAATCATAAAACTCCAACAACGTACAATACATACCCAACAAAACAATTTAAAGTAATTATTCACATCACCAACTAAAACAGTATCAAAACAATAATCCCACATACCCTAAGGAAGTCCACTAGTCGAAGGCAATGAAGTCTTTATGCCAAACCACAATTGGTCCATCAGTTTCTCCGAAGGTCGACATCTCTGAATTCGACTTTCACAAGAAAGCTTCCGAATCCACTGCCACATCAACCCAAACTTTACAACCATCTGGTCCTAGTTTTTAAAGTGCACCAAATAAGTAGGATCAATATATACAACCATTCCTTCTACAACAAAATGTTTTTGCCAACTCAATAGTCTACATTTTCTAGCCTCATTTTCAGCTTGCCTTGCATCCCGTTTAGGCTGTTCTTGAACTATCAAATTGTTGCTCTCACGATGTGACTGCACAAAAAATAATTTAGGAATACATTAGACTATGGAGGTCTGGTATATTGATCAATGCAATTATTATAGATACATCATTATTAGGTCCTAAGAAAAATAAAAGTAAATTTCAAACTAAATATTAAATAGGCTTATGCAGTGACACGCCTCGACTGAATATAAATGAGCTTATGCAGTGACACGCCTCGACTGAATATTAAACTGCTAGTCCATATATCAAATAGAAGGGTCGTATATTAAGAATTGATGAATCAGTTCTCTATGCACCATCCAATTTTTGATGCACAATGACACATAGTTACTTCAGCATAGAATAAAATCAATCTATTCACATATTAATTTGAATGAATACCCAAATGCATTGAACTGAAAACACCAAGTATAAAAGCAGAACTAAGACACTAAGGCTAAAAAAATAAGTTCTTTTAGATAATACTGATATTTTCATCTTTGAAAAGCATATACATGTAGGTCATTCTCAAAGCTTATAGTAACCATAGTCCTGTACTTAGTCAGACCAAATTGTCTCAATTTTTTTTCATTTTTTAGCCATCATGCAAATTGTTGTCTGAAAAAGGCAATCTTTCCAAATGTGCATATGTAATACAAAAAGCAACCCCATTGACGGCATATTAAATAGGGTATCTTAAGTTATTTGTTAAGTGCTGTTACATATGCAGGCCATTGTAGCAAATTTCAGTGAACAAATTATAAAAGAGCAGCTGAGCTTGTTAAACATTAGAAACAACACTTGCTAATTGAATGTTAAACTGCTGGTCCATATCCCATTACAAGATGAGGTACTAAAAACAATCATGGAACACTATTAAGCTGCTAGCAGCATGTGATTATGAGCTACCTAAATTAACAAAACAACATACATATAATATTCTATCATTTTAGAGAGTGACAGATCGACTTCTACCTTGTCAACAGGATTTCATCGTCGTTATTTCATCACCATTGTTTTATCGCCGTGGCAGATGGACTTCTACCTTGTATTGAGAGGCAGCGTTACCTTATCTACCATTATTTCATCGCCTTCGCTTCAAATCAGAGAGAGGACGCTGTGGTGGTTTTAGACAATTAGGGATGTATGGAGGTCAGATGACCGCCGGAAGTAGTCTTCGATGAAGTGGTGGTACGAGGAGCAATGATTTAGGGCTCTTTGAAGTAGGAAATGAGAATGGATTTGGCAAAGGGGATTTAGGGTTAAGGCTTCGTATTTTGGGGAGAGCGAATAAACTAACACAAGTATTTATTTTTGCGAATGACTGCCAGTTGAAAATTAAAGAGGGAAGGTCACCACCTCTCAAAAATTAAAGAGGGAAAGTCAAAATATGGATTTTATTCCAGCCATGTATATTTTTGAAAATATAATATTTTATTCTTATCTTTAAATGACTAAAAATAACATTTTATTCTAAATATCATCTCTTGATGCAATCAAATGTGGTTGTTTTTGTAAAAATTAAACGGGAAAAAGTATAGAGTTAAAATTTTGCAAAAAGGAGAAAACTTGTAACGACCGTAAATTCATCACTTAAGAAAAATTTCAAAATATTCAAAGATAAGATTTTTAAACATAAATGATGACGTTTTAAATAATAAATGATATTGATAATCTTATTTTGAATAAATATATAAAAAATAAAAAATATACATTTTGGTAAATATCGATGTAAATGGCCGGAGATTGTCTTATCGATAAACAACTCAAAATTATTGAATAGTAATTATTAATGTAATTATTTCATTTTTCAAATTAATTAATAATTATTAGTAGTAGTAGTAATTGTTATTTATTTTTAATTATTTAATTATCAATTATTAAGTATTATTTTTAATTATAATTATTAACTAATCGTTACAACTAGTAAACGAAAATTGTTGTAGTAGGCATTTATTACAAATGTCAAAAAGGAAGAGTTGTAAAATTTATGCATCCATTGCAACTGGTAGAAAAGAAAAGTTGTAATAGACATCTATTACAACTGGTAGAAAAAAAGAGTTATTGAAATTAGTTTGTTACAACCATCTGAAGAAAAACATTATAAAAAACATTTATTACAACTGGCATTTTGTGACCGCTATAAAATTACAGTTGTAATAGGATCCTAGCAATTTTTTAACATTCCTTACTCTTACAATTATTTTTCTTTAAGTATATATAAAAAATGATATATATTTTTTCTCTTTTGTGAAATATTGAATTCTAAATTGTTGTAGATTACAGTTCATTCATCGTAGAGCGGTAATTGTCCGAATATGTTTTTGTTCGTCATGAAATCTTTTATATTGTTTCACTTACATAAATTGAGGGTTGTTCCAATACTCATTATGATTGATAACTGATTTAGAGTTGTTCAAAAACGGTTATGATTAGGAATAAATCCTCTGTAAATAGAATAGCATCAAAGGGACATAATAGATTTGAAATAATAGGATATAAATACTAATAAAATATGACATTAAGAAACTAGGTGAGACGTTAGAGATTGACCATGATTGACATACGTCATGGTAGCTCCATTGGTTGTGCCAGCTTTGCAAAATGGCTACAGGGTTGATAATCTCGTTGCATAGGAATGTCCATTAAATCTAAGTTCATAATGAATGCATGGATGAGGTTAGTGGGGACACTTATCGGTGAAGCTACGAAAAAACCAGTTTAATGTATGAAACAGCTAATAAAACGTGTAAGTGATAATATTGAACCGAGAACACATTATTTTTGATAAACTAGTGTTCGACGCAGGACTAACCTGCTGGGAAACTAGCCTATTTGCAGTGAAATGAAAATTATATGCCATTCAATTTCTGCTTTAGTCTTTAGTCTGGTTGCAGTTATCATAACATAACAATTATCATATTGTTGTTTCCAAATAAAAGTATTTGGGATTTTGTTATTCTTTTTTTGTTAAAATTTTGAAATCAAGACTTTTAGTTGTGGTTCAACTGTATAATTGATCTTTGAGCAGTTTTGTTATTCCTTTTTGAAGGAATCCGGTAAAAATATTCATACCAAGGCATTTCCTTTTGCTCAACAAGTCATGATTGTACATAACTCATCCTAGGTTTCATTTTTTTAATAATATTATTATTATCTAATAATATTAAAGAACCGCCAGATAACATATTACACAGCATACCAAAATAAAGTAATTTATATATGCATATATTATTACAATGGGTTAGTGCTAATTGGTTAATTTTTAGTTAACAATATGTGTGTTCTATGTTATGCAGTCCGTTAACCTATATTTCAAAACGTCAACTCATTGGCATATTTTTTAACTAAGATATGACAAACTCATTTTTATACTACATGTTGCCTATGATTCTAATATACTGTATGATGACTAATGCTAAATCCAAAACTTATTTTTATAACTCATTTTTTAATAGATAGCTTATCATGCTTACTCGTTTGTAGACATATACCAATCCACTACAAGATAAACCTGCATATTTTATGGTCAAGTGAGTATTCTTCTATTTTTATTTTTTTAGATATATTTTATTGATAGTGGAAAACACCCACAATGGCTATTATGAATCAAATTATAGGCATCACAGTTTGATGATACCACATTGACTACAATCATGTCATTCCCTTAATCACAAAAGCATGTTCTTTCTAATTCTTTATTTCATAACTCTCATGATAAATATTGTATCAATATGACATCTAATTGAAATTCAACTCGCAATTTTTATAACAGACTATACTTTGTGAATGATGAAAATACAATATCTCAAAAAGTTATTCCTAGCCAAAGTCCAAAAATATACTTATGATATATTCTAATAACATAAAAATAAAGATCAAATTTACTTATTTTAGATTCTTGTTAACTAAAGGAGCCCTAAAGGAACATATTTTAGAGGTGATGGGCCATGCTAGAGGGTATGACATTTGAAACTTTTTTATGAATTTAGTTCATTAGTGTGTGTTTTTGTCCTAGAATTATAAGTAAGATGATATATTACCTCAATTGAAATGTGAGCTTGTCTAAATTGTTCTTGGTTATGATTATAAATTTTTTGAATTGATTAGGCTAAATGATTTCAATTTCAAAAATAAAAATAAAAATCCAGGTATATTTTGAGTTAGATGAGGTGCACGGATGCATTGTAACTTGCGGAGGTTTATGCCCAGGGCTTAACACTGTCATTAGAGAAATCGTATGTGGTATAGAGTTTCAGTTATCTCAGGTCTACATTACTGGAGATGATGGTACGCAGAAGGATGCTTCTATCATTTATAAGGTATTTAAAAAAAATCAGTTGTATGCGATCTTCCGTTTGTTGTAGAGGTATGTATTTGTGTTGTGTGCATGCTGTGTATGTGTTGTGCGTATGTGTTTGTGTTGTGTGTGCTGTGTTAATATGAGTTGTGCGTTTGTGTATGAATCCCTGTGTTTACAAGTAGATAAGCTTCAGTAAATGATATATATTCAGTTTTATTGGTTACTGCAATCAGCTTCAATAAATGATCCAGTATCATTATTGATTATTACTTATCAAGAAAATCTTTATCTTATGATGGAATACTTAAATGGTGGAGATATATATTCATTGCTAAGGAATTTAGGTTGCCTAGACGAAAGTGTTGCTTGTGTGTATATAGCAGAACTTGCAAGTTAAATTCTTTTGAGAAAAAAATGTGTAAAATGCATTGACTCGCTGTACAAACCCTTTTTCAAGTTTTTGCTTTGGAATATCTACATTCCTTGTGAGTGGTACATCGAGATTTAAAATCGGGCAAGTTACTAATTGCACATGATAGCCACATTAAGGTATAACAGAAACAACAATTATGTTGTTGAATATAGGATTAACTGATCGAGTTCTTTGTAGTTCATTCTCCAACATACCCATGTTACATATTTCAATAATAATGTCTGCCATACATACAATGTGTATTTTTTTAATTATCCTTAATACCTTACCAGACTTTGATATTGATGGGATGCTATTACCTATCATTTTCTTGCTCTTTCATAGCAGTATTAATACACTGATATTATGTAGCACTACTTTAGGATTGTATAAACCAATTTTGGTCTATAAAGTAACTTGTATTTGTTAATATTATCATTGGCAATCTACTTACTTGCCTTGTATAGTTAGCTGATTTTGGACATTCAAGAGTTGGTCTCATAAATAGTATATATGATTTATCAGGTCCTCTGTTAGCAGGACATCACTGTTGGGTGATGAAGAACCTTAGCACTACAAGGGGAGGGGGGATTTCCGACGGCTGAAAACCGTCGGCGGCCGTCGGCGGCCGTCGGAAAAAGCCGTCGGAAATGAAGGCGTCGGGGAGCAGTATTTCCGACGGCTACCGACGGGTGATGCCGTATACATTATCGACGGCTTTCGGCGGTTTCCGGCGGTTTCCGACGGCTTCCGACGGCCGTCGGAAACCGTCGGAAACCGCCGGAAATCAGGCCAATAAGCCGTCGGAACCCGCCGGAAACCGCCGGAAAATTTCGACCAATAAACCGTCGGGAGCCGTCGGAAACCTGCTGTTTTTTTTTTTAAATCTGCTGCAAATAGAGCCTTCCAACCACATTTCTCTTCCAAACACTACAATATCAATACTGCACAATCAAATACACAATAATCCAACCAAACATGCAAACCAATACTCCAAAATATTCAATAGACACAGAAATAAACAAAATTAGAATAAAAATAAAATACAAAATATACATAACATTCCAACATTAACAATAATACTAACAATAACTGTTCTAATCATGCATATCCTGATACAGCTACAGAACCAAGTGTATTATACATAATTATACATATCAACAATTAATTGTTCCTTCTACCAAATCATTGTAAACTAAAACTAAACATACATGCACGAACGAATTAGAAAGCAATGAATCAATCTGCCCCAGATCCAGAGCCAGCCGATGAAGGGAAGCGGCCACCAAACTGCTGCATGTACTCAAATAACTGTGCCGTCTGCATGGCCTGTTGGCGGTTCTGCTCCTCCAACTGCTGAACTCTAGTCTGCAATTCTTCTATACTTGCTAGCTCGCTCTGAGGTCTACTCCGCCGTCTCCTACTCTGACTACTGGACTGCAATAATTGAAAAATAAATAAAATCAAAGTTTATTGTTTTGAAAAGGTAAGAATATCATATTTTAAGTATTTTAAGAAAAATTAAATTATTTACCGCTAAATTGCCAAATCTGTATCGTCGACCATGCTCTGGTGGACTCATAACGGACTCAAAAATAACGTCCTCTTCATCGGTCGTCAGCTGCTCTCGACCCGTATCAGAAAGGAGTTTCTGTCGCTGCTCCATAAACATCTCCTGCATTGACAAATTAATAATATCATATCTTATTTCATAATAATTTGACAACTAAAACAATTACTAATACTGAATAAAATGAAATATGCTTACATGGCTTTTACTGGATTTATCATCCTGCCATGTGTACGAAACAGTCCCGTCTGGATTAACATGCTCAACAGCATGCGTACGGGTGAACACGTCCATATAGCTGACAGGACCATGTGCCTCGGCTTCCTGAAGTTGATTGTTACATACAATTATTATACATTTAAAATCATATAGCATAAACTATTTACATTTATTATTCAGTAATTAAATTTACCAACTCCTGCCGATACTGCTGAAACGACTTCGATCCTCCGCGATGAGTAACGGGATTCTTATTTCTATTTGCAGAGTTTCTATCTGACTCTGCCTGTACATTCAAAATTTGATACATTATTTTTCAATCACGTTAAATTAATAATTGAAAAAAAATTAGTATACTTGCCTTCGCCTCGTCCGTCTCCCAGTAGCTCAACCAAGCTTGCCACACGCTCTCCCCCATCCACCGTGGTCTCTTCCCGGATTTCTTAACCTCAGATATCGTGTCTCTGTAGTTCTTTCGCATCTTCCTCATCCAGTATGCTCGTGCCAGCTGCATATCATCTGTCTGGATGTCTATCTCAGCCTGTGTTAAAAAAAGATTACACTTTAAACGATAAACGGTAGAAAAACGACAAAAACGAATTAAAAATGGAAAACATAAAAATTATACATACTAGGACATCCTGCCATATGCACTCTATGATGTGCGGAGGGATGGTATCCCAATTCGGCCAGCACGCACTCATCCTACTACGATATGCTGCTCTGGAGACGTCCAACACTACCTTAGTGGGTAGTAGCTCGAACCCCCTGTTTTTAAGTACGATACAGATAAGTACATACGTATAGTATAGAAAAAATAAGATGATGAATAAGATTTAATTTTTACCCATCTGCTTTGGGGACTAACGTAACAACTGGACGGTGTGGCGCTTGCGATGGGCCACTGCCATCGCCTCCTGAAGAACGGGAAGAGCTCCTCCCTCTATGTGACATAATGATAAACCTGTGACGTTTACACATCATTATATAAGAGAATAAAAACATGATAATGAAATATATTTCATATGAACATGACATCAATGGTATAAATTGCTTAATTATAATGACTGAAATGTAAATAGACATGTAAGTTTGTTATACCTGATTCATGATGGGTGTACTCTTCCTACGATAAGCAGAGTTCATTGCATTTTTAATAAAAATTGCTAAATAAATGACAAATTGAAATAACATAAAACAATAGTAAACGGATTTAGTTTCATAGTTACATCAATTTCATAATACATCAAGAATTCAACATAGTTACATCAATTGCAAAAAAACAGATTCAAATTTATATCAGTCATCATCGTCTTCTGATTCAGATTCGGTCTCGTTTTCGACGATATTTTCCTCTGCACTGTCAAACGCTTCTACCAAAACATTTGATTCATCGATCAAAGGACCAAAATCTGTATGATCGTCTGTAATTATTATTTCGTTATTTTACTCAAGATCTGCCTGATAAGCTTGTTCGTCCGGAATATTCTTCCCATCGAATGTGAATCTGGCCTTTGTTTTAAAAACTGCAGACCAATCTGCTTTATCTCTTTTTAGAGACGGATAAGGAGCGTAATAAACTTGCAATGCTTGTTTGGCTAGTACAAAAGGATCATACTTGTGATAGTGCGATGTATGCTTTATTTCGATAAGATTATAATCCTTATGCACATTAATTCCAAAACCTGGAACATTGCTAAACCAATTGCATCTAAATAGAAACAACTCCTCCGCGGGTCTTGAGAAATATGTCAGTTGCAAAATTTGTGTTAGAACGCCATAAAAATCATTTAAATGGTTTTCTGGATCGTCACTACCTTTAACAAATACACCAGTATTATTTGTTAATTTTTCTGCACCGTATTCTTTAGTGTTAAATTTGTATCCATTGACGAAATATATTGGATATGTCTTGACCACTCTTTTTGGTCCCATTGCAAGATGTTTCAACCCTTCGTCAACAACACAATTTTTCGGCTCATAAACGTAATTTGAAAACCAACGGGAAAATTCTTTACTGAGATCTCCGTTCGGATGTTCCCGTTCATAAACACTGTTTATATAAACAAATTATTACATTAGGTTATACACGCGCATGCATTACAGAAAAGAATAAAACAAAAATTATTATTTCAGATTACCTAACAAACGGTGCAACCTCGGCACAATTTAGAAGAATATAAGTGTGTGCTACACGAAGATCTCTATCGTCTAGCCATATTTCCACACATTTTCCAGAAGGCCGACCATGTTGTCTAAAAATAGATAACATTGCTTGAGAGGACTCTTGTTCGTCGCCTTCATCATTACGAGGAACACTTTGAAATGAAATATTCACATGGTCACTGAAATAGTGAGAGAAAAAGAACGAAGCTTCTTCTTCGATGTAAGATTTACATATCGAACCTTCAACTCGTGCTTTTTGTCTCACTTTTTTCTTCAGATGATTCAAATATCTATGCAACATTAATTTATATTAACTTCATCTTTCAAATGCAATTAAATTACGTTATAACATATTACATACCTCTCAAATGGATACATCCATCCGTATTGGACAGGACCTCGAAGTCGTGCTTCAGATGGAAGATGAACAGGTAAATGTTCCATCACATTAAAAAAACCTGGCGGAAATATTTTCTCTAATTTGCAAAGCAATATAGGAATGTCCACTTCAAGTTTACGTAAACGTTGCACTTTTAAAGTAGTCGAACAAAGCTCTTTGTAAAACATACTAAGCTCCGTTACTACCTTCCAAACTTTTAACGGCAGTAGTTCTTTAAACATAACGGGAAATAAATTTTCCATCATTATGTGACAGTCGTGACTTTTCATTCCGCTCAATCTACCATTTTTAAAGTCAACACATCTACGAAGATTTGATGATATCCCATCAGGAAATCTTAACCCTTCCACCCATTTTAACACAGCTTTAACTTGATTATTATCTAATTCGTAACAAGCTTTTGGTTTTTTACTGTCATTTGGTTTCATATGAAGCTCGGGACGTTTGCATAATTCTTCTATATCACGTCTTGATTTCAAATCATCCTTCGTCTTCCCTTTCACATTCAAAATTGTGTTAAACACATTATCAAATACATTTTTCTCATTGTGCATCACATCTATGTTATGGCGAAGCAGAAGATGTTTCCAATACGGCAACTCCCAAAAAATAGTTTGTTTGCACCAGTTATGAACAACTGATTTGCCTTCAATTTCTGTTTGCTCCCCCGTTTCATATATCTTTGGATAGTCCTTAACAAGTTCATATATGTCTTCGCTTGACCATATCGTCGGTGGTTGTCTGTTTTCTACTCTATTAGCTAAAAAGTTTTTCTTGTCTCCTCTGAAGGGATGATTTACATGGAGAAAATATCGATGACAGTCAAACCATGAAATTTTCTTACCATGAGGTAAAAAAAACGCTCGTGTTTCATCCATGCAATATGGACATGCTAGACGACCGGCAGTACTCCATCCCGAAAGCATTGCATAGGCAGGAAAATCACTTATAGTCCACAACAAAGAAGCAAACATACGAAAATTTTTCTTCTTTGACACATCGTATGTTTCTACTCCTTCGTTCCACAGTATTTTTAACTCCTCAATCAACGGTTGTAAATATACATCGATTCCTTGTGTCGGATCGTCGGGGCCAGGAACGACAACAGTAAGAAACATATATTGCGTTTTCATGCACATCCATGGAGGTAAATTATACGGTGTGACGATAATGGGCCAGGATGAATATTTAGAACCAAATTGAGAAAATGGAGAAAAACCGTCCGTACATAATCCTAATCTAACATTTCGACTCTCCGCTGCAAAATTTGGATACGTTTTATCGAAATGCTTCCATGCTTCTCCATCGGCCGGATGTGTCAACGTACCCTCTTCCTCCGTTCTCACGCTATGCCACCTCATATTAGACGCAGTTACAGAAGATGCGTATAATCTTTGAAGTCTTGGAGTTATGGGTAAGTAGTGCATACGCTTGTACGGAACTTCCTTACCCTTCTTTTTTCTTGGTTTGTATCTCTCCTGGTTACAAACTTTACAATTTTTAAGGTTTGCGTCTTCTTTCCAAAACAACATGCATCCTTTTAAACATGTATCTATTTTCTGATACGGTAAACCAAAAGCCGACATAAGTTTTTTAACTTCGTAGTGATTTTCACACATTAGATTATCGGGCGGCATATGTCTTTTTGCAGCTTGTACAACAGCCGTAAACCCAGCTTCAGTGATGTTGTATTTTGACTTCATCGCAATGTATTCTGCGATTACTGACAGCTGCGTGCCGCTTTTACAACCATCCCAAATAGGTTTTTTAGCTGCATCTAGTAAATCATAAATTTTCTTAGCTTCAATATTTGGTTCTTCAACATTTACATCATCGTCGTCAACTTCAACCATAGGAAACATTGATCGTGCTGCATCTTCGACCATATTTTCTATACGGGTCGTTGAAACTATTTCGTTAACGACACTTTCAGACTCTACAGAAGTATTTGCTACAACTTCTCCATGTCGATCCCAAACATAATATTCGGGTGTGAAACCGTGTTGGCACAAATGAACTTTCACAATATCTGGTAACAAAAACTTCAAATGTCTACACCTACTACACGGACAACGAATTTCTGGATCGTTTCCGTTATTACTTAAGGCGAATTCAACAAACACGTTTATACCGTTATAAAAATCTTCTTTTATTGAGCCCCTCATTCCTTTTCTTTGGTACATCCATCTCCTTCGATCAACAAAATAATCAATCATTTTTCCTATTTGACAAAATGAGAAGTTCAAAATTTAATATTTATTTTGAAGAATACACATTCGAAAAAGATTATTTTCATGTTCGTATAATATTTTGAATTTAAAGAACAACTTCACAAATTTAAAAATATTTTCAAATAGGGCACATTTCATTTTTTAACGTACGTAACGATTAAAAATATATAATTTTTTTTCATTGGTCAGACATCCTACTTCCCATTACAAACACAGTAAGCATTTACATTTCGTATATTACTTCGTCCCAAACGATTCAATAAAATTTCGGCAGCATTTCCCTTTTGTTCCCTGCATTGTACACAAATGCGTGTACGCAGGAAACAAAAAAGAAAAGTTAGGGCGAAATTTTATGAACCGTTTGAGACGAAGTAGTATACAAAATGTAAATTCTTACTGTGTTCATAACTTGTCCAATAGAGGGACAAATCCGACAAACATTGTATCAGATGAATATAAATGGTCGTTTTTCGAAAAAAACGACTATTTATACAACGATCATGTACAACACTCGTCAGACGGAGCCAAAAACTCTCTAAGGGACATTTGTCGGTTAACATGCGCGCATTTTACTCAAAAATACAGTTTTACTCACTGTTCACATTTATATATTAATTTCACACATTTATTCGACGTATTACGCATCAACTTAGGGCTGGTTTAACATTTTGTCATTTTTCAATACACACAATTATAATTTAGAGTAATGCATTTTTTTTTGTCATAAGTAAAAACGTGCACAATATAATACTCCTAGTTCATTCAATCATTTTATCTTATTCCAAATAACGTATACAATCGTCGAATCAAGGCATACACAACAAAATACATATACATGAACATGCACAAATTATACGTGTTTATCACAATTTCACGATAAAAGATGAAATCGGTATACCATGTGATGCTATAAACCGTTATTACGCTAGTGGAAACAATTGCAATCATTAATTCGCCCTAATTTATCAATTTATGCAAATCTATAATTAGGGTAAAAACTGAATTTTTCATAAAAATAAGAGATTATACCTGAGATTAAGAGTACTGAAGCTTGATTAGAGTGCGTTGGAAGATCCGGAAGCTAAAAATTAGGGATTGGAAGCTTAGGGTTGAATTTGGGGGGTTTTTTGGGTTTTTTTCGTATGAAATGGAGGAGGAAGAAAGGGCTCGGCTGGCTGGTATAATCGCAAATTTGCGACGGCTTCCGACGGCCGCCGACGGCCCGTCGAAAGCCGTCGGAAAATGGCCGTCGGAAGCCGTCGGTCTTGGCTGTCGGTATTCTGCCTTTTTCTTGTAGTGTAGGTAGCTGAATTTGAAAAACTAATTCAACAAGAGAAAAGAAAGTGTTATGCAGTTGGCACACCTGATTATTTGGCACCGGAAATCCTTCTAGGAACTGTACATGGTTGTAAGGATGGTCATTTCTATGAACTATATGGACTTCACCATATATTACAACAGTGTTGTATTATTTTTATGGTGTGGGTGTTTTTCCCCTTAGGACAAAGATTGAACCAAAATAATACCTTCTGTCCAATAGTAGAATGTGATAGAGAATATATTATCCTTCAAGGCATTTGTTATAAGCTTGCCTAGACTCGATAACTTCTATATGGTAGTTGATGACATAGTTTATTTGTATTTTTTATGCAGTCCATGGACTCAGTAGTAAACCTCATGAATGCTTCATTCTACGATCGGTAATATTTTCTTTCAGCTTGGATGGTGAATATAACTGTCAATAGCGCTGGTAACTTATTTAAATATACAGTACAAATCTAGATGTCGTTTCTGTCATCTTGGGTGTTTTCATGGAGCATCAAATTATAAGTAATTGAAATGGTGAGAATCGTACTTGAAATGGCAGGCGTAGGGAATGCACTTGGAAAATAATTCGGAAGCGATAACGCACTAAACAATGTCAAAGCAACCGTTTAGGGGCTTAGCTAAAATCGAGTTATTCGAATCACCTTGTATCTTTTTCCTCGTGCAGTTTCAGTTCAGGCTAGATACTTCCACCGAATCTAATTATTCAAATCACCTTGTATCATCAAATTTTGGAGTTGCAAATTAAAGTACCATCTTTTGGAGTCCGAGTGTTGAGTTTTTTCTGCTTTATACGTCGTTTACTAAATAAACATAAATTACACTTGTATCTATACAAGTTCTTTAACTTTAATCTGTTGAATTTTGTTATATTTCATAGAAGATAAATCAAGCTATTCTAGAAACCAAAACTGGAACTATGAAGCAAAGATTCATGGATGGATGATAAATCATATAATACTATTTTACCAATATTGTGTTATCATGCCACACCCATATACCTACAAAATAAATAAGTATGAAATGTACATGATATGTCACTATTATTAGTTCTAGTAGAAAAAATTAACTAAGTTTGATAGGAATTATTAAAGTTTATAAAAATTAGTTATGTTTATGATAATATTAATAGTAATAATAAACAATGGTTTGAATAAATTAACTAAGTTTTATAAAAAATTAACAAGTTTATGTTAATAGTAGTAGTAGTAATAGTAGTAGTGGTAGTGGTAGTAAACTAAGTTTGACAAAAAATAACCGAGTTTATAATAATAATAACAATAACAATAATAAAAATAAACTATATTTTGATAAAAATTAACTATGTTTATAATAATAATAAAAAAATTAATAAAGTCAACTAAATTTTACAATTAATAATAGTAATAACAAAAACTAAGTTTATAAAAATCAACTAAGTTAACTAAGTTTTATAAATGTTAAATAAGTTTAAATAAATTAACAAAGTTTATAATGATAATAAATTAACTAAGTTTTATAAAAATTAAATAATTTTATAAGTATTATAAAAATTAACAAGTTTGTAGTAATAATAATAATAATAATAATAATAATAAACAAAGTTTGATAAAAAAATTAACAAAGTTTATAATAAAAATAAATTATAATTTGACAAAATTTAACTAAGTTTATAATATTAATAAATTAACTAAGACAACTAAGTTTAATAACTAATAGCAACAACAACAACAATAAATAAAACTAAGTTTACAAAAATTAACTAAGTTAACTAAGTTTTATAAAAAAATAAGTAGGTTTATAAAAATTGGCTAAGTTTATAATAATAATAATAATAATAATAATAATAATAATAATAAATTAACTAAGTTTATGAAAAATGTATAAGTTTGAGATATTTATAAAAATAATTACCTAAGTTAATAAAGTTTAAGTTGAGATAATTTATAAGTTTAAGTTAATAAAAATATAAGTTATAAGTTATGGCATTTTAAGTTCTAGCAGTTGAGATAAATTTTTGAGCTAATATAAATATTATAAATAAGTTAACCGAGCTTTATAAAAATTGAACTAATTTTTATAAAATTAACCAAAATTTTAAAAATTAACCAATTTTTATATAATTTAACTTTGTTTTATAAAAATTGAATAAATTTATACAAATTAATTAAGTTTTATTAGAATTTAACTAAGTTAATAAGTTTTTAAAAATTAAATAAGTTTATTATAAAAATTAACTAAGTTTTACAAAAATTTAACTAAGTTAACTAAATTTTATAAAAATTATTTAAATTTAATAAGAGTTTAACTAAGGATGTTTGATATGCTATAAATATGCAAAGCAGTTTCATAATCATTTGTTGATTGTTAAACTTGTCTGCAGGTAATTAGCTTTTTAGGAGTAAAGGCCAACTGCAGCAAAGAATTATGGGTAATCAAGTAATGAACATGGCTTTAATTATTATTTATACTATAACATTTTGTTACTACTTGCTGTGTAAACTTGTTTATGAATGGTTATGGATTTTATGTGAATTTGCTTATTTTGTCAAAAAAAATATTTTCGAAATGGTTATGGATATTATATTTGATTATGTGATTAACGTGTTTTTTCAATTGTTTGAATATGATGATTATGTGATTGATCGATTGATTGTTGGTTTGAATACGACGATTATGTGATTGATTGCTGGTTTTAATAAGACTATTATGTGAGCAATGGCGGAAAATGATACAAGCCATTAACAGGAAATGGTAGCATGTATAGTATGCTACAAAAAAGTTAATAACTTTTAGTAGCGTTTTAAAAGGCTAGGGAAATAAATATAAACAGCCACGACACGACTTTCGAAGCGTCGAAAAAACACTACCAAAACTTTTAGTAGCGTTTCGGTAAACACTCGATATGACATGCTACTAAAAGTCTGAAACTTTTTGTAGCGGTTCTAAAACCTTACAATAGGTCAAGTTTTAAGCGTTTTCTACAACGCTAATTTTTTTTAAACTTTTAGCTGCATGTCGTATCACAAGCGTTTACTAAAACGCAACTAAAAGTTTTGGTAGCGTTTTTACAATGCTATGAAAGGCCTTTCTAGTGTAGTGTTTATAATAAAATTAATTAATTTTTTGATATGTATCAATTATTATTAATCAAAATGCTCTATCAAAAGACTTTGAATTGACTTGGGTTGACCGTGATACTAACCTCATATAACCAGGGAGACGAATCTTCTCTTGAATAGTGCTTCACTTCCAATACTTCTACTCGACCAACTATAGTCACTCAATAGGCATCATCTACGACTTGACTATAATCAAAGTAGAGCTTTCATATTGAAGATCGACAGTATTCTCAAGTCGAGAGAACTGTATAAATTGGTCGCATTAATCAACTGAAAACTATCGAGTGAGTCATTCCATGGTTATCAAATTACTATCAGTATGTAACCATTAAGTACCCCTAGAAGTCATGAGTAATGCACAACTGGAATGCCAAACATTTGGAGAGCGCTATGTATTCTACTCTCAATGGATACACTAATATCCAGTTTTGATGCATATTGAACCCGGAACATTTAAAATGATGTATTTTATAATATTGTGATGCAATACTCATGATTGCAACTATTTGTGATTGCCATCACAAACACACCATTTATGGATTTTCTATTAAATGTACTTTTAACTAAATTAATTAATTAATATAACTCATTATATCAAGTATACAATAGAAAGAAAACACATTTTTTCCGAATAAGACTGGTTATCAAGTTAGGTACATGTAACGAATTACATAATTGCTCCTAGGGTACACTCTTAACTCTATTATATACCTCTCTCTGTAATAGAAAACGCTATAAAGTCTCTTTATTCTAGAAAAGTAACTCAATGAGCATTATTCATTTCTTAATTTTTCATTCTTCTAAAGTCGCTAGAACTCCTTTTATATATTTAGTTCAAATTCTAATTTGAGTTTAACATTCTTATGAATGTAAATGTGTTAACTTTTTAATTCCAATTAGAGTATTGTATTTTGCATATATGCTGTTATCTATCTCTTAGAAATAAACTAGCAGAATATTATAATTTATTCATTCACTAATTTTATCAGTATATATATTTATTATGATATTAATTAATTGTGTTTTTATTGGTAAAATTATTTTTTGGTGTCTATTAAGTAATTATTAAATGATGGAATTACAACGGTATTAATAAGAACATAAGTTCTGTCTATTAAATAATCATTAAATGAAGGAATGTAATTATTGTATTAAAAGGATTAAATTTTAAATGGATATATTTGGATTACAATGATATTAATAAGAACAAAAAGACTATCTTTAGTGATACATATTATTTACGCATGATTATTGTGATATTTCAGATTTTTGGGCATCAGATAATTGGATAGTTATCTGATTTAACTTTTGAAATTACTGATTTATAAATTGAACAGATAAATGTGATAATCTCCTTAATAAATTATTTAAAATTGGTAAAATTAAGTGTTGTTTTTGTATATATAAGTAGATGGCAAATAAAGGTTTGGATTTGAAATTCGAACATCTTAGAATAAATTGGTTCTAAAAATTCTATATTTTAAACACTAACGTGTAAATATAATTCTTTATAAATGTATAAATTGGGTTTTATTTCATTTTCTTTAGAGTAATATATAGATAGATCAAAAGAAAAAATATTTAAATAAAGTCATGGACAAAAATATAAACTAAATTGTAGATATTATATAAATATATATAACATATTAAAAACATTTTAATTACAAATATAAACTAATTCATTATGCATTAGCACTTTCTGTTTTAGGGTCCGGTCGACCGACTACAGGGGTTCGGCCGACTGACCTGCTTCCCGAGGATTTTTGTGGAACAGGGTCCGGTCGACCGAGCCGTGCAGCCGGTCGACCGACCTGATGATTTTTGCCAGATTAGCCTATTTTGCTAATTCGTTTGAATATCCAACTTTAATCGATTCGTGTTGTCTCCCTTTTGTTGTCGTCATTTATTATCGACTTTGATGACCTTTTCTTTGGGAATTTTAGATATATCCACTTTGATGGATTTGATATCGATTTCTTTGGATTTTATTCACGTCTTCGAATGTGAATTTTTATGCCCGATTGTTTCTACAATCACTTCTATGATTTGTCACTTTAAAATATAAAGGTTTTCTATACTAGTAGTAAATATCAAAACTCTTTCTTCAAATGATTTCAACACTATTTGATTACAAAGCTCGTTTTCTCAAACCGATTTCCAATCTATTAGTATATACAAACCTTTACCTCACTCGTATGAGAAATCTAATTAAACGACTTAGTAAAACAATTGGTATGAAATGCTTGCGTTTACTTCGTCGGTTAATTCTTGGACTTGTTCGATTGAATCTCTTGTGACAATTTTCTAGTGGAGATCTACAATTTGTTCGTAAATATTTAAGTTAAGCTAGTGGTTATGGGACATGAAGCTAAGCTCATATATTTACTAGCTTATTGTAATTGACACTTCTCGTTGATCATGACGATCATCTTTGTGGTTTAGACTAGCAATGTGCGATGTCTCTTTGTTTATGTGGAGGACTGTTCCTCATTTTATTGAGCTTCGTCTCATTTCTCACATAGGTCGTACCTTTTTAGGTGCGTCAATGTTTTATTATGCATGGGGTGTACCTTTCTAGGTGCATCGATGTTTGTT
Organism: Allium cepa; assembly: GCA_030765085.1. Classification (NCBI taxonomy): domain Eukaryota; kingdom Viridiplantae; phylum Streptophyta; class Magnoliopsida; order Asparagales; family Amaryllidaceae; genus Allium; species Allium cepa. The sequence goes on from CM060928.1 coordinate 972,256,433, forward strand.
TATACATGGGTCGTACCTTTTTAGGTGCGTCAATGTTTATTTATGCATGGGGTGTACCTTTCTAGGTGCATCGATGTTTGTTTACTTCGTGGAGCAATCGGCTCAATAAGTCGGGGCATGGGGCGTATCTTTCTAGGTGCGTTGATGTTCGTCTATGCATGGGGCGTATCTTTCTAGGTGCGTCGATGTTCGACTTAGCATGGGGTGTATCTTTCTAGGTGCATCGGTGTTAGACATTACATGGGGTGTATCTTTCTAGGTGCATCGATGTTTATTTATGCATGGGATGTATCTTTCTAGGTGCATCGATGTTTATTTATGCATGGGGCGTATCTTTCTAGGTGCGTCGATGCTAGAGCATGGGGCGTATCTTTCTAGGTGCGTCGATGTTCGACTATACATGGGGTGTGTCTTTCTAGGTGCGTCGATGTCCAGTTTGTGAGATTGGCCATCCTTTTTATTGTGATTTGGTTCATCGGATGTCCCGTTGTACGACGTCGTTGTTCCTTTTTGTTGAGATTTCTGGATTTCTTGTGTTGATTTCTGGAGCTTATGTTTCACCAACTTTTACGATGGGCATTGATATATATATGTCATTTATTGTGGCTTGGTGAATGAAATTAGGAGTATGACATTCCTTTTTATCTTGTGTAGATTATTGTGATATTGATTAATCTCTTGTTGATTTTCAATTACTTATTTATCACAGCTTGGCATTGTGATTATTATATGTTTATGTCATATCTCTTATTATATATCACTTCATCTGATATTTATAGCTAGACTGATCTGTTTATTATTTTCTTATTAAATAATACTCGGGTCAGACCGAGATGTTACAGGTGCTTCTGCTTGACTTTACATCCGGGATTACCTCCTTGACTTTTGGCTAACTACTCTAGATTAGTAGTTTATTGTTGTATGCATTTGAGAAATAGACTCCTTGATGTATACATATTCTTTTGTCCTAGCACTTGTATCTATTCCTTTGTATTATTGTGGATCTTTTTGACCACTACTCTGATGAACACTTTCATGTGTTATATTCATATCTATTTCCGCCTTTGTGATATGAATTGTCTGTGACTGATTTATGTTATGTTTATTTCTATATTTGTTTCCGAAGATATTATAGCCACCGTGTGATATCTTTGAGTTTGTGTCGGCATGTCGGATTTCCACTTAAAAGAATTGCATGTTATACTATCTGACATATCGATGCTCGCACAAAGCAATTACATGGATGGTCGCCCCTCAACAGCCTTATTCTCCGTGCTAGTTGACAGCATTACTTCGTAGTGTTCTTGGCTAGCGTGGGTATAGAGGTGGGGCATCACAGTTACAAATATAGTCTTATTTTAAAATAAGAAGTTATTCGAAAACTTTAAAAGAATTTGTTTTAAAACCAAGGATGGTTTAAATTTTAAAATTTGGCTTGGTAGGCCAAGAAGTAAATATGTATATATGTATGGATATACAATAAACTCTAAAGTGATGAGTTTTGATTTTCCCTGAAGTGTGATGTAAAAACCCAAAGTAAAATAAGTCTTTGAACTTTTATGTGATAGAAATTTGAAATGGAGAATTCATATTTTGACTGAGATTAATGGGATTAAATTGAATTTAACTTAGAAAAATTTAAATAAGTTTGAATGAACAACCTGATTTGGAAATTTCAAGATAAACTGAGATTTAACTTTGGAAGTTAAAGGGTAGATTTGAATTGGGAGTTTGTGTGATCTCAAAATGGATTTGAGAACTGGAAATTGAAAATGGATGGATGTTTTAAAAATTTGGATGATATCATCCTTTTGTTATTAATAATCTTTGAATGGTGAATTGGATTTGTTTAAATGAATGAAGAAATAGATTGTAGTAATATATCCATTGTTGAGATTAAACTTTAATTTGAAATTAAGGATATGGAATCGGTTTCAAGGTTGAAAGATAAAATTATTTTGAACTTTTATTTGAACTTTGAAATAAGTTAAGTAAAGATAATTTAAAATGGAATTTTGAAATTTGGACTCAGAATTAAATTGTTAAAAGATCTAGATTGTTGATTTAAAAAAATAAAGGTTAATTTGATTTAAGGGGTTAAATCAACATTTAAAATTTAACTCGAATTTATATAATTCGAGATGGTTTAAAGTTGAGATTTAAACTGCACTAGTTCAAATTGAATTTGGTTTAAATTAATTAGAATTGTGATTGATGATGGATAAGTTTAAAATTCGAATGGTAAATTTGAATTGGATTAATTTAAAATGAAATTGAAAATTGAATGAGTTCAAATTCAAAAGGGAAGTTGATTTGAATTTGGGATGGGTATGGAAGTTGGTTTAATTTGAATTGATATTGAAAGTTAATTGGAAATTGGCAATTTATTGGAATTGGAGATTGGAAATTGAACGTTTTGGCTCTGGACTATATTTAAAATAAATTGTTTTAAGGTAAACTTTCTTAAATCTATTTTTCTAAAGCTATTTACCATATACAATCTTTCTTTTAAAAGCCAAACTATTTTATACTTATTTTATAATTATTTTTGTAACTATTTAATTATTTTACAATTGTTTTATAAACTAATTACTATTTTTCAACTACTTTGTAACTAATTACTATTTTACAACTATTTTGCAATTATCTAACTATTTTATAACTATTTGTCTTTTTATAACTACTTAACTATTTTACAGATATTTTACAAACTAATAATTATTTTTCAACTATTTATCTATTATAAACTTTTCAAGCTATTTTCTAAATTTAAGCTGGACAGAGTTCAAACTGTTTATGATTTATTACCAGTTGAGATAAGAATTGAAGTGATAATCCAAATAAAGATTGAAGCAACTATGAATAAGTGAATAGAATCATAAATGAATGTGAATAGAAAGGGAATTGATTTAGCTAATGATCAATAAAGATAAATATGTGGGATGTACGTATATTATTCTATTCGTATAATGATTTGATCCAGATTCGAGCATAAAATTTCGAGATAGTATATCGATCTGAGTTGGGATTTTCCACTCGATTTTCGACGGTGAACCTGGATATGGATTTTTGATTGATTCTAGAAATTCTCTATCATAGTTATGGCTATGCAAGGAGAATGAAGGTTTCTGATTAAGAAACCAGATCTGAGTCCACACTAGGAAGTCGAGTGGACAATACTAGTTCGGAAGAGAAATTGTGTGATTGAGTGAGCGATCAGATTGATATAGCATACGGATGATAGGTGTACATCGTACGGGTTTGAATAAAATTGATATTGTAAATTTGTGGATAAAAACCATGAAATGATTTTTGAGATGAAAAGCATACTTTGTGAAATATATGATGAAATAAAGTGGAAATTAGATATTTCTATGGTAGAAATTTACTTTATGGAAGTAAGTAATATGGAGTGACTTTATAGAGTAATCAAGCTTGAATATTGATTTGGCATAAATAAAGTTATATATATATATAATTGATAAACTCCCCTTGTTTAATCTATAGCCAGAAGAAAAGGATTTTTGAAAGTATTTGAAGTATAAAAGGGGCTTACACAAGTATGAAATGATCCGAAGATTTTTCAAGGTTATATATATCTATACATATATAAAGGATCTTATGAGAATGATTTTGGAGAAAAGGTTTTTGGAACCCATGGATTTTGGAAAGGCTTTTGGTTTTTGGAGAAAAATAAATTTTGGAAATTGGGAAAGCCTGGTTGAGAATTAACGATTTTGGGATAATCGATTTTGAGAAAGGAGATTACATGAGATTCATACTAGGCGTATGATTTGGAAGATACTATGTGTACAAAGTGTTTTGAAAATGGCTCTGGGGAAAATGGCGCTCCCTTGAAATGAACTTCTTAGGAGTAACATAGGTTGGTACTGCCTTGAGCCTCAAAAGGGGGGGAGGCTATAAAGTGGATCCTGTGAGGAAGTTCGTACAAACTGAAGTTCCTAAGGATTATTGGGTAGCGAAAGTCAGGGGCATTGATGCCTATAGAGGCATTTGGGTTATGCTAGGACGACAGTGTAAGTCGATGTCGTTGTGATCTATTATGGACCATAGCGGAAATCATCTGGAGGTGAGTGTTAATGGTCTACGCTTGATTTTGCCGGGATGGCAACGTAACATCGGCAGATTGCGATTTATGGTCGAGTGGAGAAGTTTCATTTTTTTTGGTAGCGGAATTCGAGGGCGTTGATGCCTACAGTTATATGGGTTTTTGATGTGATAGCAACGTAACCCCAGATGTAGCTGCGATTTGTAGCGGGTTCTATGGCGTAATCGAGGGGCGTGGAGTGCCTACAGTTATCTATGGATTTTGCCGGGATGGCAACGTAACCATCGAGTTAACTGCGACCATGGATGAGGGTGATGATTTCCAGAGAGTTCTCACTAAAGATGTTTCCTCTATTTTCAAAAAGAACATTTTTCATATTTTCAATAAAATTATTTTCCAAGTATTTTCACTGGGTGTTGAAAACGGGTCTGCTAAGTACTCGTAGATTTTCAGTCCTACGTGTGATCAACGTATAACTGAATTTCTGTGAGAACAAGGATGGACTGTTTGAAACATCTAGTTATAAAAGGTATTTTTACAATGCTATTTTGGTAATATTATATAGATTTTAAAGGTGTTTTTAAAATCCTTGAAAGGATTTATAATGGTCAAAGAGCAATATAAGCTGGTAATAAACATTTTGATAGAATTCTGGTTTCGTTTCTTTTCGAGGACGAAAATATTCTAAAGGGGGAGGAATGTGATATCTCGGATTTTCGGGAATCGGATAATTGGATAGTTATCTGATTTAACTTTTGAAAATTTATAAATTGAACTAATAAATGTGATAATCACCTTAATAAATTATTTAGAATTGGTAAAATTATGTGTTATTTTTGTATATATAAGTAGATGGAAAATAAAGGTTTGGATTTGAAATTCAAACATCTTAGAATAAATTGGTTCTAAAAATTCTATATTTTAAAAACTAACGTGTATATATAATTATTTATAAGTGTATAAATTGGGTTTTTATTTCATTTTCTTTAGAGTAACATATAGATAAATAAAGTCATGGATAAAAATATAAACTATATTGTAGATATTATATAAATATATAACATATTAAAAACATTTTAATTACAAATATAAACTAATTCTTTATGCATTAGAATAAGTGTAGAGAATTTATAAATGCTATTGACAAATTAGGATGTTTAACCAAGTGTCAAAATTTTTATAAAAAAAAATTGAAACTAAGTTATATAAACCTCTTTACTTTTTTTCATTTTCCTTTTATCTCTTCATTTTCAAAACATATAAAAAATGCAAATCCTGTATACATTTTTAAACCAGAACAAAATCAAAACCTGTAAAAGAATAAGCAAAACAGAAAATTCAAATCAAGAAATCAATCTTTTCCAAACCTACAACCTGTAGCTAAATCATCTCAAAAGTGATTCTCAGTTTTCAAAGGGTCATCATAGCATTCAAGTATTTTTCCAGTTTTCAAGCTAGTAAGGTTTCTAGTTTCAAGTTTATAAATAATAATAAAAAGCATCCTCAGTTTATACCATCTCTGTTCATCATTTTTGGTGAGTAAACTAAATCCCTTTAGGCTTTAATCTGTGTATATGCTTGTTATTTGTGAATTAAGTAGTAAAGGTTGTTTTGCAAAACCTGATCAAAATTCAAATCATCCCATCTAGATTATTTTAGGTTCGATCTCTAAATGGAAAATGATTACAACAAGGTAATACCAATTTCAAAATGGTTCCTAGTGTATTTAATTAAATAAATATTTTAAAATTTGAAATTATAGTAATAAACATTTTAAAACTGAAATATCAAGTTTTAAAATTTCTAGTTTTGAATGCATGATTGAATTCAAGCTTCGAAACCATGATTTTTGGTTTGAATTTCAAGATTTTTAGGTTTGTGAATCGAGGGGAATTTCAAGTTGAACGGAATCGAGTAATTACTCAATTCCTGGCGAATAATAAAGGGTTATGGATCGAATTTTTGGTCGGAGCAAGTTTGGAGGTCATGGATTTTGGGAAAATGGTGATAGGTTTTATAGATCACCGTAGAGGACGAACATCGGTGAACTGGGGTTTTAGGTGTCTGTTTGGTCGACGTTTTATGCGGCGCAATTTCGCCATCGAGGGCGCACTGGAAGGGATCGGAGGTGGGGAAAATTAGAGTATAGGCAAGTGTCGTAGTTTGGACGGGATGGCGATGTCTCAGATGGCCCATGATAGCGATGCTGGGGAGTTATTTGTGATCGTCGTGTTTCTGGTTTCAATTGAATTGCTCGTTTTCATATTGATGAGCCTTCGAATTTTCTAGACTGTCGACCGGGTTGACGACATCGTCGACGTGATGATGGCTACGATGCCGGTCGGTGATGGCCTAAATGTTTTTGCACATGCACCGTGCACACGAGTTAACGGCATGGCTGTTTTACTTTGATAGGAAGATGTGTTTCGACTGGCAGGGTTTATTCGTGGTCTTGGTCTATGATCGAAGTGATGATCGATTGCGAGTGAAGCTGAGATTTGATTCCAGGAATCGATGAAGATGAATGTTCGTGTGGATTTGGGGATGATGCCTGGTAGTGGTGAGGGGTGTTAAAAGAAGATGGGGTTGTTGTTTTATGTTCGATGCTTGGGTCTTCGGGTCCACCACGATACGTTCTCGATTTGGGCTTCGACCAAATTATTTTCGATTGGCCTGATCGAAGTCAGTACGGGTTGTGTTTGTTGGGTTGTGGGCTACGGCCCAATAGGCACTGTTTTAATAAAAAGCTAGATTTTGTTAATGGAAGAAATTTGGATTTTTAAATATAATAAAACCAAAATCAATTTACTTTCCAAAAGATTTAACGAGCATGTTGTTTTTTTAGTAAATATTTACTTTAATGTAATTGTTTATTTAAATATTTTATATAGACAAAAGAATTTGAAAAATAAACTTGACTTGCTTTGAGATTTTTATTTTAATTTGGGTAATCAATTTAAAAGATTGATTTATTAATATGACTAATAAATTAAGGTAATTATTTTAAAAGATAATAAATTTTATTTAAAGGTTAATTACTTAATGAAATTAATTAGTGATAATAATGAAAGTAATTACTTAACGTCATTAATTTATAAGGGTAATTAATGGGTAATTATTAGATGTGATTAATTTAATTAATGTAAGTAATTAAGGATTAATTATTTATGTAATTAACTAAAGAATTGATTAGTTAAGGAAATTAATTAATGGTTAGTTAATTAATGAGTGTGATTGATTTAAAGGACAATTAATCATTGTAAGTGATTATAAGATAATTAATTTGAGTAATTAATTAAGAGTTAATTACTTATTGTAATTAAAGGATAATAAATCAAGGGTAATTTGATTAAGATGGATAATTAAAGGATGATTAATTAATGATTTGTAATTAATTAATGTAAAGTAAGCAGAAAAGTGATCAAAGTAATTAATTTAAATTAATTAGAAATGGTGTGACAAATTGATCTTGCTTACGAATGATTGAATAATATGCTATGCCTTAGGATAGTTGATATCGCTGACATGTAATTTACGATGTCGTGTGATATGATATGTTGAGTTGAACTGTAATAATATGGTTTGTCTATCTGTGATGAATGGCTATGTACATATGTAATTCTGGATATATATGGAATTGTTTAACTTAAACTGCTTTGTTTCTAAGATGATATTGGATTCGAAAAAACCGGGGTCGGGTATCAGTAAATACCCGAAACCACTTCGATGTGAAATCTTCTATAATTCTTTATAGATTTGATATGTGTAATCAATAGCCTGGAATGAAATAATTTAAGTAAATTGGACCTTTGAAACTAAGTTTGGTACTTAGGAATTGATGTGTGAAATAAGTGTTGACTATAACAAGTTGTGAACTTGTAGTGATGAACGAGTTACCTCGGGTTTTAAATAAGTATATTGCATTGGTATTTTCATATTAGATGGGTTTACTCACGCTGATTTCTATCCTGACCGGGTGTTACTTTGATGTAATGCTCGGGTCAGACCGAGTATTACAGATTTTCAAGTAAGGACGTTCTAGAGCTCAGGAGGCGAGCTGGACGACGGGGACATATGGAGTGTAACCTGCTGAGTATTACTGAGTTGTATCTAGAACATGTTGCTTTAACTGTTCAGTGTTTGTGAAAATGTTGTAACTTTGATTTATTGATGTAAATTAACTGATACAGTTTTCCTTTGTAGATTGCTATTTTATTTGATATTACATCTTGATCCGCTGCGAATGTTAGAATCTGTGTTTTGGTGTTTCCGTTCCTTCTTCTTCTTCTATCTTTTTCTTCTTTTCCCTAACTATCTGGAATTCTCGGGATCGAAAATTCTGAGTCGTTACAATTATGATTCTAAATGATGAACGAATGCCAAGTTTGATGACCAAGTGGTGAAACTTTCACATCTATGGTTATGTTTTCAAAAATAAAGTTAATTTAATTTATTTTATTGTTTTAGTTTAAACCTAAATTCAAATAAATATTTTGTATTTAATTAATAAAAGAAAATATGTGATTTTGTTAACTTACAACTTCGATAATATGTTTATTTCTTGGCTTGGTTGTTGAAGTTATTCTAAATGAGTAATGTTGTATTGTTACATATTTGATATTAAGTTAATTAATTGTTATTGAATGAATGTGCCTATTAATGGAAATTAAGTCGATTATTTAGCATCAAAAGATATTAATTCTAGGTTTAATATATAATTCGTTCTTTAATTCATATTGGAGTTTAGAAAGATATAAATAATAATTAACTCGAATAACTTGTATTTCATTCTCTATTAAGTTTCAGCTCTTAAATTTGGATAATAAATCTATTTATTATAATTTACTCATGTTGCATATAATAATAAATGTATATTTGTTCTCACATGGTACCTATTTGCATTGATTAATATTGAATTTTTTATATGTATAAATTATTATCTACGAATTAAAGTGAATTAATTTCATTCGTTCCACATTTCCAATTATGATAAATATATTCACTATTTTATATTTTAGTTATAATAGAAGTTAATTAATTTCATTTCATTGTCATTTTTAACTCTATAATTTAATTTCAACTTAAATCAAAGTCATATCGAATAATATTACCATGCAATTAACAAAAAGGAACTAATTGCTAATAATTCAATGTCAAAAATTGACATTATTGCAAATGTAATGCTTCCAAGATAGGATTGACTTATAGTTGATGTTAATGTTTGGTGTATAACAACGGTGTATCCAAAAATACCAGTTATACTTTGTACCTTTCGAAATTAATCAAGCATATTTGTCATTTATAGTTTGTTAGTAGTTTTCGAGAAAAAAACTACCCAGAAAGTTACAAACCAAGTTTATGTTTCACCTTCATGTAAATAAAAATATTCAAAAAGTGCTCAATCAAAAAATTATACGAACCCCGTATGCGTAGTATGGGTTTGCACTAGCTAAAAATATATAATTCCAAAGAAAAGAAAGTGCACAGTTCCAATGGTTCGACTGATAGGACTATTGAAACCTTGGACCTAGAGTGATCATGATTCGACTCATTGTTTGATTTTCAAAAGTATAATTTTATGGTTTGTTTGAAATATATGCAATTCTAGTTAAAGTAGTGTATCCAATTCTGGATCCATATATTGTCTATATATTTAATTTCTATGAAAGATAAAAACCCAATTTTATTAAGAGTGGCATAAAAAACCTTTGTAGAACACTCTTTAAGTTTCATAATACAAAACCATCCCTCTTAAAAAAAGAATTTAAAAAAACACCCATATTTTTTATTTCGGTTAGAAAGTGCAAATACTTGTAGTTTAAACTATAAATATTTATTGAAAAACATAAATATCTACACTTCTTGAAAGTGCAAACATTTGCAGAGACTCTGCAAATATTTATATAAAAACTGCAAATAGTTATAATTTTCAAAAAAAAATTCAAGAAAGAAACAAAATCAGTTTTGGTTATAGAATCATGCGATCTAGTTCAGATTTAATTTTCAAAAAAAAAACAATATTTTTATTGAAAAAATAGGTCTGTAATATAAAACATGTTTTTGAGAAAGGTTTTTTATTTATGAAACTTAAAAATAAGGACTGGATCCTAATTTCCATGGGAAATACAATATCGCTAATATTTATACCTCTATACAACACCTAAATTTCTAATTAGATTCCAATGTAATTTGATGAAATCTATTAATAGTTTTATGTGATATAACATGAATTCACTTCTGTTTCAAAAAAATATAATACTATCTAACCTATGTTTTACATTATGAAAAATACATACCTATTTTTTATTCAAGAAGATGGCTGGAGGAAATAGTTATGCTTTTTTTGAATCCAAGGATGTTAGTCAAAAAAATCAGGTTAAAGGGCAAAGTAATGCAAAATGTATATAGCATTTATTATAAGCATAATATTTTGCTGCAATATAGTGGTAATTTATTTGGCATTTCATAGATAATGCTATATTAATATATCATTTTATAGGTGTTTTTCCTTTATACTAAACTTACGAGGCGGTGCCAATGGTTTAATTTTTTTCTCCAACTTTGTCCTTTTAACTAAATTGCTCCTTTTTGTTTGCAGAACATAACACTGAGTTTCTCTTCATATTTAAGGTATCTTCGCTTCTTTTGTTAGTTACATGCTACAATATCATATCCTATCATCGTATTTATTTATTGTATTTTTTGGAAAGTGTTACATACGAGGGACAAAAATTGCATAATGAAATAAATATATCGAAGTATATTATGACTTTCAATGATGAAGTATGAGTAATACCTTACACATAAAAATAAAGATATCATAGTGCGCTATAACTCATGGAAATGTGGATAACAAATTACACATATGACCATCAAGCTCTTAAAACGTCAATTGAATATATATCAATAATTATCCACGAGCATAGCTTAGTTGGTCAGGACTGCTTAGAGACTATGGAACAAAGTTCCATGAGTTCGCGGGTTCAAGTCCTTGTAGATTGAGCTGTGTTTCCCATTCAAGGTATGGAGGTGGGCTCCTCTTATAACCTATCAAAAAACGGTTGGGGGTAGCAAATCTCTATGCTGGGCTGGCTAAAAACCCTAGTGTCTGTGGTTGGACCAGGCTAGGGAGAGCACATCCCATCCCTTTGTAATTGTAAATATATGTACTAGTTATAGTTGATACATAATTACCCATGAATATGATGGTTATTATATTTGTTTAGATTTTATAGAGTTTTATTTGATATATAACCAGTTATTATTTACAACTAACAATAAAAAAAGGAATTTGTGCTTTATAATTTGTTACTATTATATTATTCGATGTTAGTTTCTACTACTCAAATGGCTAGAAAAGTCCTTTGTCTTGCATAATTAAATCCACACCGACAAACTTGGATCATTAAAGTTCGTGTGGCTAAACAAAGCAATTTTTTGCAATCATATAAGAAGGTTAGAGGGGATGGTTGTGTCTTTAATTTAGAACTTACTGATGAATATGTTGTTTTTTAAGTTAATGCTTTGAACTGTCTTCTCTCCAATTATACGCCCTTGAAGTCATCAATATGATGCTTTGTTCACATTAATAGAATACGTAAATGTAGGCTACATGTTTAATGAAGCTGCAAATAAGTTCTTTACTATATTTAAATTTGGAAAAGTTTATTATATTTCCAAAGGAAATCTCAAATTTTCAAATAAAAAGTTCAATTCTATATAAAATGATCGTGAGATTACTATAAATGAGTACTCATTAGTCGAACAGATTAATAATCTAGAATCTTTTATACGAGATCAAATATAATTTTCTTAAGATCAAACCACTTGAACCATATGTTACAAAAGAGGACGCAATAGGTAATACATACACATTGTTAAATTTTTTTATAAATCATCGTATAGGTACTTAAATAGCAAATTTATATTCTATATGTAATTGTTATTGTGTAAAGAGTTCCATCTAACAAAGGTCTTCGATAAAGAAAACCAACAATGAAAGCATTCTAACCATGACATAACTATTGTAGATGATTTGTAAGTGAACAGATTGTACAAATTAATTTATTAATTTTTTTAATTTATGCTTTCATTATAATAAAGGAAGAAGACTGTCATTGTACCATTATGGAAAGATCTGACTATAGAAGTAGCTTATGAATTATTATAAATGGTTAATAAAGCTCCTATAATGTCTATTAAGTACCCAAAAGTCGGTAGCTATCCAAGTAGATATTTTCCAAAAAAAATTATGACTTTTACCATAACATCATTGTAACGACCTAGAATTTTTAGTCGTTTGAATTTAGGATATTTAATCGATTTTAAATATTTAAAAATATTATTGTTAGTTAAATTAATTTAATTTCAAATATAAGTGGTATTTGAATAATTAGATAGTATAAATAATTTAATCTGGGGTTTAATAAAGAATAAAATGATTTCTAAAGTTGATTTAAATTCTATTTAAATTAGAATGAAGTTAGAAAACTTTTAAAATTAAACTAAAAGCGATATGGAAGAAATTGGGAATTTTAATATTTAATTAACGTGTAAAAATAGTCATTTTGACACTATCTCAGATTTCGACGAACGTGTTTCATTGGATCCTTAATAGTATTTATTATAGGGTTCCAAATTTCGTGTCGATTGGACTTACGATTTGGTCGTGCGAAGCTGAAACGCCTAGAAATTTGTTTGAGGAAATTTAATTAAAATAATTCGATTCGAAAACTTATCTTTCAAATACGATGGAATTGGCTTCAGGTATATATTCAATTATGTTCGGAATAGGGGTAAAACATTGCGAACGCTAGGCGGCACACTTCGCTTGGAGTTCGGAATTATTTTGGGTGAATAGTGTTCGAGGGATGGCTATAGAAGGACCGTAATCTAACCCTAAACTTCATAAACCCTAACCCTAAAAGAGCCAGCCGCCATTCAATTTTGAACGGTCGAAAATCCTCCTCGTTCTTCCTCGTTTTCCTCTTGATCCCTCCACTTTTATCAAAATCTCCCAACTACAAAATTGTCGAGCTTGGTGAGTTCTATAAGCCCAATGGTGATGATCGTAATTGGAGCATCATGCTGGCCTAGATTTGGCCATACATGCGTTGCATTCAAACATGTTTTTTGAGGCAGAGGTGGGGCCGAGGGTGACGAGGCTCGGGGAGGAAGCATGTAGTGGCTAGGGCTTTCGAATGGTGGTCTCCGATCAACTCCTGGTGGCACGAGGAGGGTGCGGAAATCGAAATGGAGCACGTGCGTGATGGGTTTTGTGAAGCCTGGGAACGAACTAGAAGAAGATTAAAACATTAATTAGGCGATTAATTTAATTAGTGATGTAATTAATTATATCATAATTTGTAACTTATAAAATGCATAATTTTCTCAAACGAGGTCCGTTTAGCATGAAACAAATTATGTTGGATTCGTATTAATGAGAACTACATTTTAGAGCTAGTTTGGATGGATTTGGAGCCGTGGGAAATTTTGGTCAAAATTAAACACTCGTTTAATTTTAACTGAAATAAATCGCTACACCGACGACTGCAACCAAAGTGAGTAAAACTCACTCTTTCTGACCCGCTTATATTTTTATATAAGTGGGAATATTTTATTATGCTATTTTGATGACTGTTGGATGTTAAATATGTATATATATGTATGTATGTATGTATGTATATGTATATGTATATGTATATGTATATGTATATGTATATGTATATGTATATGTATATGTATGTGTATGTGTATATGTATTTATATGTATATATATATATATATTGGATGTTTGGATGTTATGCTAAGTAGTTTGTAGTTGGATATATTCCTACCGATTGTAGCAGATGAGACCTTATACATTCTCATGCATGAGCAGATGACCCTTTGTATGCGCATCTGCCTCGAAGCAGACATTGTACGTATTCTCATATGCATATTTGTTACAGGTTACAGGTTGGAGGGATCCAACAGGATTCCTCAGTATTGTTTATTTTTTTGACACATATTGTTATATATGCTATATCATGTGATGATTGATGTATAACATGCTATGTCTGTTATTATCCTTATGTATCACCTTATTTAGTGCTTTTGTAGCATTGGGCCATATTTTTGAATTTTAAAATAATAAAATGATGTTTTTGATTTAAAATGGATTTCAAAGTGGTTTTGGAAATATATACTTTCTAATAATTTGAGTGGATTTAAAAGGAAGGATTTTAGTGAATTAAATAAAAGTACGATTTTTGAAGTTATTAAATTTCTAGTCTGGGAAATACTTGAAATAGAGATTTCGAATGGTTCATAAAAGTATATTTTATAAATAGCATAATAGCTCTTAAATGGTATTTTACAAATTTATATAACGGATTTCCAATTGAAATATGATTTATAGTTTTATAATTGAATTTGAAACCAATATTTTATATTGGATTTGAAGTCGATATTTTATGAATGGGTTTATATAATTAAATTAGATTTTTTTTGTGAAAAGAGTTGGATTTTCATAGCAAATGAAATTTAGAATAGAATGGATTTATAAAATAGAATTTTATAAATACAAGTGAGTACAAAATGGAAGTTTTATAAAATGAAAGTAAGATTTACAACATTGTTTTATAAAGGCGAAATCAATTTAATTTGATAAGCTAAGTATGGATTTTTATAAAGGAATTATATTACCCTTTTTTAAGTGAATAATCTTTTAAGAAAATGTTTTGGAAGTGATATTTATAAATGGAGTAAATGGTTTGAAAAGTGAATTAAATTGTGTTGAATATCGAAAACATAGATTTCAACATTTATTGCTGAAATAGACGTTTTCGTGTAAAGTAAGGAAGGCATGGGCTATAACATTTTTGTTATAGTAAATGATTTTCGAAAGGAAATATTAAATATAGTTAGTTGAATCCCTACACTAGTATTTTTGGGTTGTCGTAAAGATGTTTTACACAATATTTGTTTTGACCCAAATAACATATGTTTTGAAGAATGTTTTCCTTAAAGATTTGCATATATACTCAATCACTGAATTAAGTATATGAAATATATTCTAAGTGTTGAAATGAAATGATTTGTAAATTTACTTATTATTAAAATAAGTATATGAAAATGTTTCCTAAATACCCAATAAGTGAAATGATATTGAATATTATCTTTTTAAAGATATTTTTAAGTGAATAATTGGAAAGTGACCTGATTTATAAACGATTGATAAAATCAGGACCAATGACTACTTATGTGTTGGATTTTGTTTGTTGCTTTGATAGTTAAATAACTGACTATCAAATTTGGCCATCTTATTTTCTCGACTTAATGTAGAAACTAATTAGTCGTATACTTAGTATGTAACTAGCAGTGTAGGCTTGATTATCGTTTGTGTTGAGAATGTTGATTCATGTAGTGTGGAGTATTTACTCCAATCTATCGAGCTTCCTTCTTGGACGAAGGATAGCAAATTGAAAGTTGGAGGCGTGGTAAGTCTATGAGACTTGATTTCTGTGTGAAGTTGCGAAATGCTTTTGCATTATTAGTGCGAAGAGACCGAGATCAGATTCATCTGAAAACCACTTCATATAAACATATATGCGAAGATTGGGCAGGTTGGTTGATGATACTGATATTTAGGATTTTCAATGATGAAGGACTGCTTTTTGATCATTTGGGGTTAAAATCCCAACATACATATAGCAGAAGTAGTCTCTTCATTATGAAATATCCATTGTAAGGGTTGTTGCTACTAATCCTATAGGATGTGGTAGGAGAGTGCCTTCAGTTTTCCCCGTTCCTGGATAACTTTATGGATGAGTGTCTGATGTTAACGCCAAAATGTGCACGCTAACACCCCGATGTAAGTTGTTGTATAGTGAAAGCACCACCCGTCGATACGGGAACTAAAAGTAAGCAGAAAATCACAGAAAATAACAAAGAGACAACACTTTTATAGTGGTTCGGCTCAAAGTCAAGCCTACGTCCACTTAATCTTTTCTTTTCTTCACTTTATTACAAGTTTTACAATAATTCTTCATTTACAACATCACTAAGGAAAATCATTAGAACTTTGTTGTAGGAAAGGCTCTTGAATTCATGTTCAATGAACTTAATCTCTTCTAAAGGTCTTTGAAGTGTCTTTGGTGCTTAAAGTGTTGAAGGAGTCGAGAAAACTGCAGAGTATCGGCCTTCCAAGGAGTATCCAAAGTCCCTTTTTCAGTTGGAGTAGGCGAGGTATTTATAGGGAAAAACTGGGTTTAGGTCGTAGGTCGTAGGTCGTGAGCGACCTAAGGGACACGGGCCATGGCTCAAAAGGGATGTGCGTGATCAACTACTTCGGATGGTAGGTCGGGAGCGACATAAGGAGCTGCGGCATAGAGGGTGGCGACCTAAGGGGTAGCGGCCTAAGGAGTTGCGGCATAAAGGGTGACGACCTAATGGAAGAGGCAGTATGCGGCCTAGGTCGCTGGGCTTTTAGGTCGTTGGATGTTAGGTCGCTAGGATGTTTAGGTCGCTAGGAAGCTTAGGATAGTTAAGTTGTTTGCTTTGTAACTTCTTAGGTCGCTTTGTCCTTTAGCTAGTTGAGTCGCTAGATCGTTGATTTGTTTAGGTCGTGAACCCTTTGAAACGGCTCATGCTTTATTCACTGAGTTCATCAAGTTGTTAGGTCGCTAAGACATGAGGCGCTTATTCCTTTAACGTGTTAGGTCGTTGGAACCTCTAGGTTGTTGAAGCTTTCTTCGAGTGGCTGGGTTGCTTTGAGATGAACTATATTTTGTTTTTTGGTTGATCTTTTGGTATTACGGCCTTGCAAAAAAGGCGGGATAACACTTGCCCCCCAAAACATGCCTTGCGGTCGGAAGGTGTGTTTTGTAATGCCATATGATGGATGTTCATATCCTGTTGATGTCCTCGAATGACGACCGTTCGGGATCGAGCCATTTGAGGCAAAGTGTGACCATTCGCGATCAAGAGCCTGACCTCAAATGACGACCGTTCGGGATTGAGTCATTTGAGGTGAAGTGTGACCTTTCGCGATCAAGAGCCTAACCTCAAATGACGACCGTTCGGGATCGAGTCATTTGAGGTGAAATGTGACCATTTGCGATCAAATGCTTGACCTCAAATGATGACCATTCGGGATCGAGCCATTTGAGGTAAAGTGTGACCGTTCGTGGTCATGTGCTTGACCTCAAATGATGACCGTTCAGGATCGAGTCATTTGAGGTGAAGTGTGACCGTACGAGGTCGGGTGCCGTTCAAGGCGAGTTGTGACCGTTCGAGGTCGGGTGCCTTTCTAGGCGAGTTGTGACCGTTCGAGGCCGGGTGCCTGTTCGAGGCGAGTTGTGACCGTTCGAGGTCGGGTGCCTGTTCGAGGCGAGTTGTGACCGTTCGAGGTCGGGTGCCTGTTCGAGGCGAGTAAATGTGCCGGGGGGCTTAGTATTATCGATGCCAGGTTCACGTTCGGGTGAGTTCCTGGATCGTTTGTGTGCCTGTTTGAGGCGAATAAGTGTGCCTGGGGGGCTTAGTATTATCGATGCCAGGTTCACGTTCGGGTGAGTTCTTGGATCGTTTGCCAAGGTGATTTACTGTCATTCCAGAGCATGCTTTAGGACCGTTCGCGACCCCGTACATGTGTAAGTAGCTTAGCCATCTCAGAGCATGCCTAAGGACCGTTCGTGATCCCGTACATGTGTAAGAAGCTTAGCCAACTCAGAGCATGCCTGAGGACCGTTCGCGACCCCGTACATGTGTAAGAAGCTTAGCCAACTCAGAGCATGCCTAAGGACCGTTCGTGACCCCGTACATGTGTAAGTGACCTAGCCTTCTTAGATTTATCATAATTCAATATTTATCCAACTGAAGAGTTTTAAGACAAAAATGTCGGAAAAAGTCAAATCCAAACATCAGAAGTAAAAAAGCAAAATAGTGATGTCAGAGTGCAAACACCTACATCGATATGATTTAAAGTTGTATCAGAGCATGTCTAGGGATCGTTCGTGGTCCCGTACATGTGTGAACAACCTAATTGTGTTGATGTGGAGTTTACTGCTCGTTCGTCATTATCTCAATCAATCGATAACTGGCCGACGCCTCGATCCTGAGCCGTCTTCAGTTGATGCAGGTGGTGGTCGTTCTTGTTCCATTGTTGTGATCCTCCTTTTCACATACTGTGATAGCAAACCATCCCGGATGTGCCCCTCAACTTCATCTTTCAAGTGTCTGCAGTCATTTGTGCCATGACCATTCAACTCATGGAATGAGCAATACTTGTCTGACTTTCTCTCGTTGTTAGTTGGATCTCTCCTTATTGGCTTTCGATAAGGAACCTGTCCCTTGGTGTTTTGGTAGATCCGCTCCAAAGTCTCGTTCAACTCCGTGTATGAGGTGAATCTTGGTTCCCTTCGCGGTCGTACTGATCTATCGCTGTTATCCTTGGCCTTTCATTTACCTTTGCTAGATTCTACACCTTTCTCAGGAGGATTTCCACCTTTGATTACATAAACGTCGATTCCTTCTCCTTCTTCTCTTTCGACTTTTGTGTCCTCTAACCGTAAGAATCCTTCAGTCTCATGATAGAATTCCCCTAGATCCATGGGGGGATCTCTTGTCAGCGAATTCTTGAATTCTGTACCGTCAGCTATGCCCGACACAGCTGCCATCAAAACCATGGATGGATCTGGTCGATCCACCGATGTTGCGGCTGCATTGAACCGTGTCAAAAAACTTCTCAAAGATTCCCCAGCTTTTTGTTTCAATGCTGCCAAGCTCATCACATTTTTGGGTCTCGAAATGTGGACCATGAATTGCCTCATAAACCTTTCAGTCAAATCACTCCACGTTTCGATAGATCCATTCTCCAGCTGTCTAAACCAAAGTGCCGCAATATCTGCCAAGTACAATGGAAAGCACCGGACCATAACTTCGTCTGATGCCCCCAGCACCTCCATATGCCTCATATATTTTGTCAGATGAGCTATAGGGTCTGTCCTTCCATTATACATATCCAACGATGGTAGCTTAAAATCTGGTGGGTTCTTAGCTCGCCTGATTGTTGTGGTAAAAGAACTCCTATTCACACCCTCCAAGTCCATGTTTACCAAGCCCCCTCTCATAGTTCTTTTGACCATTTCTACCAATCTGTCATTGTCTGCTAGTTGTAGTCCTCGTCCATTGCCTTCGGCCTGCCCCCCGAGTTCACGAGGGAATTCTGGAATCTATTCTCCTGGTTGAGCTCTTGTTCCTCTGTCAATGCCATGTTGCTCGAATCTACCAGATGTTTTTCTCGGTATTGGGTTAGTGTGCTCTAGATGAGTGCCCCTAGCTCTAGTGCTGCCTCGGATAGTCATGCTCTGTTCTGAACTCCAGTCGCTCCTTAATTTTGCGCTCCAAGTTGCCCAATCCGCTGAAACAAATTCTGGATCAACTCCTCTTGTCTTTTCATCATTGTCTCCATCTCTTCCCTGGTGATGACGACTGAAGTTTGGTTCTCTCCTGAGGAAGCCCCTTGACTCCCTTCATGCTAACTTCTTTCTGGTCTCTGTCTTCTACTTGTTTTCCTTCCAGGAGCCATAATCTCGGATAGACTTCTGGTTCTTAAAGAGAGTCTCTCAATAAATCTTTGCGAAGAAATGATGAAAGCGCTCTTGAGTTCAATTCTCAGTGAAAGCACCAAAAATGTTAACGCCAAAATGTGCACGATAATACCCCGGTGTAAGTTGTTGTATAGTGAAAGCACCACCCGTCGATACGGGAACTAAAAGTAAGCAGAAAATCGCAGAAAATAACAAAGAGACAACACTTTTATAGTGGTTCGACTCAAAGTCAAGCCTACGTCCACTTAATCTTTTCTTTTCTTCACTTTATTACAAGTTTTACAACAATTCTTCAATTACAACATCACTAAGGAAAATCATTAGAACTTTGATGTAGGAAAGGCTCTTGAATTCATGTTCAATGAACTTAATCTCTTCTAAAGGTCTTTGAAGTGTCTTTGGTGCTTAAAGTGTTGAAGGAGTTGAGAAAACTACAAAGTATCGGCCTTCCAAGGAGTATCCAAAGTTCCCTTTTCAGTTGGAGTAGGCGAGGTATTTATAGGGAAAAACTAGGTTTAGGTCGTAGGTCGTAGGTCGTAGGTCGTGAGCGACCTAAGGGACACGGACTATGGCTCAAAAGGGATGTGCGTAATCAACTACTTCGGCTGGTAGGTCAGGAGCGACATAAGGAGCTGCGGCATAGAGGGTGGCGACCTAAGGGGTAGCGGCCTAAGGAGTTGCGGCATAAAGGGTGACGACCTAATGGAAGAGGAAGTATGCGGCCTAGGTCGCTGGGCTTTTAGGTCGTTGGATGTTAGGTCACTAGGATGTTTAGGTCGCTAGGAAGCTTAGGATAGTTAAGTTGTTTGCTTTGTAACTTCTTAGGTCGCTTTGTCCTTTAGCTAGTTGAGTCGCTAGACCGTTGATTTGTTTAGGTCGTGAACCCTTTGAATCGGCTCATGCTTTAGGTCGCTGAGTTCATCAAGTTGTTAGGTCGCTAAGACATGAGGCACTTATTCCTTTAACGTGTTAGGTCGCTGGAACCTCTAGGTTGTTGAAGCTTTCTTCGAGTGGCTGGGTTGCTTTTAGATGAACTATCTTTGGTTTTTCGGTTGATCTTTTGGTATAACGGCCTTGCAAAAAAGGCGGGATAACATCTGACATTGCATTTCTATGATTACGTACATTGGTTTTTACAAACGTGCATCATGTGGTGGCGGAGAAGGCAACTTCTCTTAGCTTAACACCCTCCTTGAGACATATGAGCTTAAGGGTTGTATTTTTGTGGAAGGCATTTAGTAGTCAATGAGAATGGAAATGTGGCATTCAAAGATGATCATGATGTGATATGTGAAAGGTAATCGATACCTCTTTTGGACTCACTCCCCGAAAAATGACTGAAATAGGGATAGAAGCAGCAAAACTAAGTGAGTCGCTCCCATTAGGGGATGCCATCACTCTTCTAAATGTATCTTTACATGTTGTGACGTCGTGTGTTCGATTATTGTTGATGTATGCTTGTAGCAATCGATTTAGGTTGGTAACGACCGAAATAATGACATATTCGATACTATCTAGCAAAGGGGTAGGCCAGTCTTGTGTTGGATTATGCGTCCAGTATCTGGACCTTTGGTACATTCCTCTAGAGGTGTACCGAGTTTGGCTTGGAAAAGTAGTCACTTTTACCTACTCATTTGTATGGAAATCCAAAATTCATTATGTGCTTGCCATTTTCTATTATAGAAAGCCTTGTATTATAAGGTGTATGCTAGAATTTAATAATGTAACAATTTCAGCTATGATTAATACTATTTATATAATTGACACTATTATACTACAAGAGAATTTGATATGAAATGTTTTAGCTATCGTAAGGAAAAAAACCTTGTCGGTATTTATTTGCGATGTGGTCTTACGTGATACCTTTTGTTTTGTTAAAGAAAAGTTTTGGTAATCTTAAAACTTAAAAATTAAGTTGAGATGTGTTTTTCTCACGCTGGTTTACCATATTGATCCGGGCGTTCTTCCCTTTCAATGCTCGGGTCAGACCGAGCATATTTACAGATTCAGATTTGGTGCTTTTGGAGCTTCAGCAGTCGAGCTGGAGATCTTCATGTCGTATACGCATATTTGTTTATTTTTCTACTTCTTTGCATTATTGTTGTGATAAATTATCAGAATTTGCAAGGACAGGTTATTATAACTGTCCAAGTTGATGATTACTTATTATGTACTCCGATGTTGATTTATGTATATTACAGTTTCTCTTTGTAAAGATCATTGATCTATATTATATGTTATTCCACTGCGATGCGAGATTCTGTATTATTTTGGTTCTGTTTCTCTCTTCTTCATCACTTCTCTTCTTCTTTCTTCTCTCTTTCTTCTCACTCGCTCTTTTCTTTCTCATGATCATCTGCAATTCTATTCGCTCTGGTTCGACAGGCGTGGTTCATTGTCGATTCAGAGGGTACAGATTTACGGGTCGTCGCGGTCATTTTAAGAAATATTATTTTGTTTCAGGTTTATCACTATCCACATTGAGTAAAAGCAAAATCTCTATAAACCCAGACATACCAAAAGCTAAAATTCTTAGAAATTGGTATGGTTTTGAAGGCAACATTAAAAAAATGACGTCCATTAATTTTGATTGAGTTTTACTTTCTCGTATAACAAACAATTCTACTTTAGGTCATAATAATGTACATATTAGTTCACAACATTTCAAATGATACAGTAGACTAATAATTTCATATTAGTTGGTTTTTACGGTTTATTTTACCTTAACTTAGCATGTATTTCTCAGTGTACATGTTTACATAACTTACATTCAAAATCAACCGTTACGGTATCGAGCTTGTAAGACTTGAAATAAAAAGGTAACTAAATCTATGAGATCAGGCTAATAGTGTAAAGCATGCTAGAAGAATGAAAGTATTTATTGTTTAAGGTAACAATAAAGTTGAATATTTTAGCTGCTTGTTAATTACTGTAATATTATTTTTATATGACGCAGATATATTATGGTAACTAGTAAAATGGATGCACTCATGTGCATCTAATAATGTGAGAAAATAATTTATTGCAGTAATGTTATTATTATTTTGTGTGCACTATAAGTGCAAAAGTCTTGATATTCACATGTGCCTTTATTTCAAGTAGTCTTGTTAGTGGTAAAGGTTGCAAATTGATAGTGAGATTTTGTTGGTTGGTGGAGAAAGGGATGATGGTTATTGTTATAAATCGATGGTGTGATTCCATTGATGGATGGACAATAAGGATGTTATTTAGGGTATTTTGGATTTTCAAAAAGATACAGTGAAAATTCCGTTGGTTGAATTTAGATTACTAATAGTAGAGTTGAAAGTTTTTAATCCACCGAGTGCAACTTGGTTTACTACTTCCTGTGAACAAGTGGGACAAACCGTAGGATACACGGCTGATGAGCATATTATGATTAAGAATGAGGAAGGTGATAATATGTACCAGTAAAAAATTAAAGAGGTGTTATGAGCCCCTCATCTTTTTAAGATTAGTGTTTCTCAGACTGAGTACATGAATGAAAAAAGGCAAAGGATCACTCTTATGTCTCACTTAACCACTGAACATTCAAATTAATCAAGATGTTTGTTGAAAGAAATATAAAAAAATGTAGGACTATAAATTATAAATTTTAACATTTAGCAATGGTAGATCTGGATGATTTACCATAATAATGTAGTTTAAAAATAAGATTTTCTTAGATTTATGATTTACGAATTAAGTTTACACCTTTTGTGATTAAACTAAAGGTTTATAAATAAGATGATATTCTTTAGGGTAATTTATTTTATTTGTCCACTAAAATTTGTTAAATCCAATTGTGATATTAGGAGTTACAAAGATGCTCCACAATTAAGAGGTTATCGATAACTCCCAGACACACAAACATGTATATATGTATGCATGCATGTATGTAAATATGTATGCATATCATTTCTAGCATTTAATTGTTAATTGAAAATTGTTTTTTACTGTACATTCTTTTGTTTTATTTTTTATTTTTGACGTTTATAATGGAAATTGTTTTTTTGTAAATAATTGTTAGTTGGAAATAATTTTCACAGAAAAATATAATCTAATGGCCGATTCCTTACCATTATGCGGGTTTACTACTTAGACCATTACCAACAAGAACCTGTTCACTTGCTCTCTCTCTTACTTCACACTGAATGAACGAGCTCTGCAATCAAAAGAGAGAAAACCAACCATGGACCAGTTTTAGAAAAAATCACAGATAAATAAAATGGCAAAGACTTTGCCATTTTAGTGTAAATATTAATTCATTTTACTTAGTTTGCAAAGAAATGACAAAAAATTTACCGTTTTATTGCAAAAATTAAATAAAATGGCAAAAGCTTTATCGTTTTAACCCATTACGTAATAAAATGGTAAAATCTTTACTATTTTATCCACCATATTTCTATTTAATTCACCAGCCACAGAATTGAATTGAACCAGCTACGGGCAAGTGAACAAGCCATATCTGGTTGTGTTTTCACTGAACAATTCGTTATTGGTTGTTCTCTTATGAAGTTTTGCATATTTATAATATATCTTTTATTATAAAACAAAACCATGGTCGAACAGATCAAAGTGAAGCTTTTTTCTAATTTCCTTAATTACCCATGTCCATATAACTTTGCAACCTTTATAAAAGGGCTTATTTTCCATTTTAATTTATTTTGAATGAGGCATCATTTATTCACACGTTCTCACCCACTATTTCAAGTTTTCAACACTATGTTGTTAGTCGCTATGCGCAGGATCGAAGATGATCAATAGTTATACACATCGTAAATGCATCAAAAATAGTAAAGCATGTGTTATATTGGTTCGGACCTCCTGTCCTACATTTAGTTCCGAAGCTCTCCTTCGGTATTTCACTATCAACACCCTCACTTCAGCCAAAGGAATGGGTTTACAGACTCCGCCTGAACAACCGAACATGACTTCAAAAACAATTATAAGTAGTGTAACAAATGTTACTTTCTAACACGTCGTATCTTGATATACAAAATGTCACTTTGATGTACAATAACTCCTATAGCCAGACCAAATGATATTTAGTCGAGGTGTAGAGGATAAGGAGTTTATTCACTAGAATATGGGATGTGGAAATGAAGCACACTAGTCGAAATCTCCGAATCACATGAATTTATTGGAATTCGGAGTATTGCTTAGGAGTTGAGAGTTTGAGGCCTAGATTTTAATGCATAGAGTTGTGTTTCAATGTTTGTTAATTCAGGAATGGTTAGGGGATTATATAATTGAGGGATGCTAACGTAGGGGTGCTACCTTCCAAATTCGCAATTGATGAAGAGAAGTGGCTGCATGAGCGAAGCGATGCAACTTCTGGAGTGAAGGATACGAAGAAACCAATTCAAACAAGTAGCCATTTTTGTACTAATTCATTCGAATAAGGACCAAATTCAATCGACTGAGAGTGGCCGATTTTGTTCAGAACTTTGGGCTTGATTCAGTAGGCTTTTTTTTATAAGTTAGTCGACTTAGGCAAGTTCAATCGACTGAGCAAGGGTTTCAGTCGACTAAATAAGCATAATTTCCAAAAGCTTGCTTAGTTCAGTGGTAAAATAAGTGCCCTTCTCTTAGCCCACCTGGCTTCAAGTCCTAGCTTTGCATATTTTTAGCCAATTTATTTTTCATCTTTTTTATCATCATTTTGGCCATAAATAACTTAATAAACATATCGGTAGCATTTTTATATGGTTGTTACGATCAAAACATCATATATATATATATATATATATATATATATGGTTCTTTCACCCATTCTTTTCTACTCACAACAGAATTGATAACGATGGTGGAAAGGTAATTTCAAGGGAGAAAAAAATTATGGTGAAGGGGTTTGAGTACTAATGCGATGGAAGATCTCAAATTACATAAAGATAGCATTTAATTTTTGAGGTTCTGTTTTCATCTTTTAACGGTTGAAACATCTAATTTCATTCTATAAACAAATTTATTCATTTCCAAAATTGGTTGAAACAAGGATTGGAAATCGGTTTTATGTAGAAAATAGGGTGTTGGCCTGAGTACAATTGTAATAACCCGCGATTCTGTGCACTTCAAGCGGACTATAAACCACGCATGTCCAACTCGAATTGAACGAAAGTTGAATAGTTAAGGGAAAGAAAGAAGAAAGAAGGAAGAAGAGAAGAGAGAAGATAAAAAGAGAAACTGTCGTATACTTACATTAATCAGAGTACAACAACAAATCACTAATCATCAGCCTGGACAGTTATAACAATCTGTCCTCACAAATACTGATAATTTTAAACAATCAATGCAGCGGAAAATAGATATATACATGAATATGTCTTGAATACCTCCAGCTCATCTTCAGAAGCTCCAAAGCATTCAAACTGAAGCTGTAAATATACTAGGTCTGACTCGAGCATTGGAAGGAAATAATGCCCGGATCTGTCTGGTAAACCAACGTGAGAAACATATCTCAATTGGATTTTAAAGTTATAAAAACTTTCCATAAACAAAGATATCTCGTAAGACCACGCCGCATCTAAACAAGGACGGGTTTTTGCCTTATGATAATCAAAACATTTCATATCAAATCCTCTAATATCATAATAGTGTCTGGGATACAAATACATATTAATCATAGCTGAAATTGTTACATTATCAAATTCCAGCATAATAGGTTTATAACTAAAATCATAAATATGTGTATTGGAGAATGGATTTCCAACAATGGCAGGTAAGGGACTACCTTCAATATAGTATATTTCTAGAGGATGTGCCGAGGATCAACACTATGATCCTCCGCATCTGGCAAGACCGGCCTACTCGCAAACCCATCTGGCGGCAGATAGAACCGAATATGACATCACCTCAGTCATTTTGGCATATCCATGGCCATAGCATACACAAAAAAACCTAAAATATAGGGGGTAATCGAGAAAGGTGATAACTATACCCTAATGAGTGCAACCCACTTAGCCTAATGGCATATCCTATTTTAGCCATTTCCGATGTGCGAGGCTTAAGTTTACATTTACATATCGCATGAAAAATCTCACTTTGAATGTCACATCGCCATTTCCAACAATACAATAATTGATTTCCACAAAAGTACAACCTCTGAGCTAGTACATCTTAGAGAAGGGAGTTTAGTGCAAGAGGGGTTGACTCCTACACTACCAAATAGATGTACGTTTGTAAAAACGAATGTATGTGGTTGTTAGAAATGTAATGTCAGACCATTCATCCATACAAGTTGTCTAGGAACAGGACAAATCGAAGGTTCTCTCCTACTGCATCCTGTTGGGAATCAACCCTAGGATTAGTAGCAAGTAGTCCTTGCATTCAAGATTTTCATAACAGAGCACTACTTCCACCATATATATTATATGGATCATGGGGCTAGTGGCAAGCAGCCCTACATCATGAAGATCTCCATCTTCAAAAGTCATTATTTTCAACAAATCTACACTTACGAACTTATAAGTTGGTCCGAGGTGGATTTCGAATAAATTTGGTCCCGGTCTCTCTAGACCAACAATCGATAAGAGGCCCTCAACCTCATAAGGAAACCAAGTCTCGTAAACTTATCATGTTCCCAACTCTCAACTTGTTATCTTTCAGCCAAGAAGGAAGCTCAGTAGGTTGGAGTACCATTGTTACTCCACCCTCCTTGAATCATCATTCTTAACACAAAACGATAATCAAGCCAACTTTGTTCGCTTCGTACTAAGTGCACGACTAATCAGTTCCCACATTAAGTCAATGAACTAAAAATGGAAAAAAATACAATCAAGCACACAAGCTATGACTAGGCTTGTTTAATTAATGTTTGATTAATTAAATCACTTTCCAAATATTTATCACAAAATATCTTTAAAAAGATATGTTCACAAAACCACTTTAAATATTCGGTATTTGAAAAACAGTTCCATATACTTATCTCAATGGGATAAGTATATTCACAAACCATTTCATTTTCAACATATAGAAAATATCTCCACATACTTAAATTCATAATAAGTATATTTACAAATCTTTTGAGGAAAGCTTCATATTTTCCAAAACACGCTTTATTGGGTTAGAACGAATGTTGCGTAAAATATACGTTACAGAAATCCAAGACAATAGTATAGGGATTCAACTATTTATATTTACGTAAATCCTGTATACTATGTAAAACACTTCCTTTCGAAAATCACTTACTATAACAACAGTGTTATAGTCTATCCTTTCTCGAAAACATCTATCACAACATTAAATGTTGAAATCTACGTTTTCATTACTTAGTACGTTTTAAATCACTTTTTAAAACCATTTAAACTCCATCCAAAAATATCACTTTCAAAACATTCCTTTAAAAGATTATTTTAAATTTTAAAACATGGATTTATTTCCTTTATAAAAAATCATATTTAAATCTCAATATAAATCGTTTCCATATTTATAAAACCATGTTTATAAATCTTCATTTTATTTTATAAAACTTCTCTTTATAAAAGCTCTTTATTTATAAAATTCTATTTATAAATCCATTCTTTTATAAATATCATTTATTTACAAGATCCCAATTATGAATTGATTTACCAAATATCAATTTAAATCCATTTTTAATATTTATAAAAGCTCCATTTATAAATCTATTACTTTATTTATAAAATATTACTTTTATAAATCTTTTATATAAACCATTTTAGAAATATTTGTTTCAAACTATTTATGTGTTCTTTAAAATTTTATTTCCTTTATAATAAAAGATGGACTTAGTTATTAAGTTTTTAAAACCTTTATAGTAAAGTTCAAAAATTTCTATTTAACAGATTTCACAAACTATCAGTTCATAATACCACAAATCATAATAGTTCAAGAATAATTATTAAAAACATATGTTATTTCAAAATCACTTTAAATTCCTTTTAAGTCAAAATCTTAACTTAATAGTATTTCGAAATACTAAAAATATGGGCAAGTGTTACTATAGCACTAAATAAGCAAAGTTATACCCATGTCACCAAATATGGCATCCAACAAATCATATATCATAATATATATGAAAAGTAAAATCAACAATGGTGAGGAATACCGTTGGGTCCCTCTAATCTGTCTCCCTACTTCATATATAGTATATAATCATATAATAAGGGTCATACAAAACTAGACGGGTATATATAAAAGGTCATCCGCTCCAAGAGCGGGAATAAATCCAAACCAACTGATAAAATAGTAAACCATCCAAATAAGCAACAAACAAGCATCAATAAAAATATCCGCACTTAAATAAAATAAGCTGGCCCAGAAAGGTGAGTTAACTCACTATAATTCTAGTTATTGCTAAAGCATTCTAGTTTGAATTAAAAACAAATGGACGTTCGATTTTAACACAAATTCCTACTAGCTCCAAATCCATACAATCCAATTCCATAACATAATATTCATTGTAACGAGCGCAATGCAACTGACCGCATCCAAATCTGATCAATTTGAGATTATTTAAATTTTAATTAACTTAAACTAATTAAGTTTTAAACCCTTAATTACCTTCTTCTATCCCCAACAACCCAAGCTGACATTTTAGAACTTGTCGTAGTTCATTTTTAAACCACCGCCACCACAGTTGATCGCACGCAGCCGCGTCCATGCCACCGGACACCCGAGCCTCCAAATTCCCATCACCACCGACCTCGTCCCCTATCTCGCCTTCACCGCCGCAAATGACCCAATATAGCCACCCTTCATTCAACTTGACTTTTCTGCCATCATGCTTCGATCTAGGCCGATCCAACCATTGAATAACCTCATCACCTCATTGTGAATAAGTTTGTAGTTGGAGAGTCCGCCTGAAAATGGCCATGGTGGTTGCGATGGACGTGGACCGTTGATTTGGAGGGATAGATGGTGGCTGGTGAAACTAGGTTTAGGGTTTTGCAAAATAAAGGATGTTGAGGCCCTTTTATAGAAAATTATCAAAGCATTATTCACGCTTTAAAATTTCGAACTCCAAACTAGGCGTGCCGTCTGGCATTCTGTGTGTAATACCCTTATTCCGAATACAACGAAACTAGTATTGGAACTCAATTCTATTATCTACAAAAAGTTAGCTTTCAAAATCAAATTATATTAAATTAAATTCCTTTAATTAATCTCTACGCGCATCGAACTTGCACGACCAAACTGTATGTCCAGTCGCCATGATATTCGTTAACATACAATAATTCACTATTACGGATCTAATGGCACTGGTTTCGTCAAAATCTAAGACTGTGTCTCGAAATGCTATTTTCTCACGCTAATTAGAACGAATTATTATTAAAACCATTCTAATCACTTTTAATTCAAATTTAAAAGTTTACTATCTTCATTCTTAAATTTAAATTAGCTTTTGAAATTATTTTTATTCACATTAAATCCCTATATTTGAAATATAAGCTTTTTGACTTACAAAATTAAATTTTTCGATATTTAAAATTAATTAAATATTTGAAATTCAAATGACTAAAATCCCGGGTCGTTACAGACTTCCATCCTTAAAAGAATTTCATTCTCGAAATTGCCAAGGTAAGAAAAATGCCATAAAACCCATTAACTTTTCAAAATCAAATAGCTGAAATAAATTATAAAATTTTCTAAGTCTATATATTTATTCATCGATACCAACTAATATCATTCCAAGTTATAGCATAAAATCCAAATTTTAGTTCAAAATTCTCAAAAAATTTGTGACGCCCTAATTTTTCGAAAAAATTCGCCAACGTCTCATTAGCATGACTCGATCGAAAAATTTACAATATATATAATCACATAATATACATCTTATCTCCAAGATGAGGCATCCCGTAGGGAAAAACATAAAATATAATATGTAATCCGAGATATGTACCTTTCCTTAATATTAGTAAGCATGTACGATTAATATAATGTCAAAATGAGCTTCAAATGCGAAGCATACACCATCAATACCGAATAAACACTTAACAACAAATGAGAACAATTATATGGAAAGTAAAGTCACTATATAACATAGACTAATGTAACCACCATATGCAACCAAAGAAACCATCATGCATCCTTACTCAATAGTGTTTAGAATCACTTGTAAACAAAGTTAATTAAACATAGCATACAATCATACCAAAGCCCATAAGATGTCCAGGCCATCTGTACACAATATCAAACTCATCACTCTCTCGATCATACAATTTCACTTTCAAACTAGTATCGCTCGCTTGACTTCTCTAGTGTGAACTCCAATCCGATTCCTTGATAAGAAACCGTCGTTCTCCTTGCATACCATATATTGTGATAGAGAATTTCAGAATAAATCAAAAATATGTATCCAGTGTTCATCGTCAAGAATCGAGTGAAAAATCCTAACTCGGACCGGCGTAAATCACCTTGAAATCATGTACTCGAATCTAGATCAAACAGTTATGTGAATAAAATGATCTACGTACAACTAATGTATTTATTTCAATTGGTTTTCTTAATTATATCCAATTCTTTTTATTCACATTCATTTTATTCTCATTCATTTCCTTCTTAGTATATTTCTTTTAATACTAATATCACTTATGAACCATTCCATAAATCATTACTTGAGTTTATTATAGACATTTTATACAACACAACTTATTTATATTATCACTTCAAAACTTAAGTTCATATTCATTTCAATAACTCATTTCGTTGGTTCATTTCATTAATTCATTTCATTTAACTTTACTTAAGTTAAATATCATTTCATAGCTTAATTTAAGATTTTCTTTTCTTATCTATACCATTTTTCAAATTATAGATTACAAAAATTTATTTTCTCATATTTTCACAAAACACTTAGATAAAAAATTTCAGAGTTTAAACACCCGATTCTTATTTTAAATCATTTTGAAATAATACTATAAATAATTTCTTTGTATTTTAAATCATACTTTGAATTTTAAAACCAAAACTTGTTTTACCAAAACAAAACTCAAATGGTAGCAATCCATCACCTAGAAACTTAAAAATGAATACCGATGATGCTATAGTCATCACTTGAATTATTTTCCAATGAATAAGGTGATTTCAGTGCTTTCTTATCTCTTTTAAATTCCATTTCCATTTTAAAATATTTCTAATCAAAATATTTTTATAATAATACTATTATTATTTTTTCCAAAACCTTTAAAAAACAATTTTCAAAATCACCGAGATTTAAATTCTTAATTTCTTGTTTTAATTCCATTTTTATTTATAACTAATATTTATAAATATACTTATATAACTTCATTTCCTTTTTATTTATGAATCACATTTATAAATAATACTTATATAATTTCACTTCTTATATAATATATTTCAGAATGTGGATTATTTTAATTATAATCAATACTCTATAGTTCACACTTATAAATTCACTTTCTTAGATAACTCATTTTACAAATGTTTATCTTTGCTTAGATTATATTAAACAACTTTTATTAACATTATACCTTAAATCCAACCACCACACCATATACTACTATAATAATTTCTAAAAATTATTCCTGTATGTATAAAATATAATCAAGGTACAATTAGTTCATTTACCTAATTTCAAAACAATACTATGTTGAATTAATGTTCAAGTGTTTAGAGATTCCTATCAATAAAGTTAATTACTCGTATTGACTAGAATCCAAAAGCCACTCAACAAATCAACCAAGACAATATAAAACACTTTCATATTGTTAACAAATACGTGCACATACACACACATATTCAAACTCATTCTAGGGTGCTGCTAACCCTATCTATAATGAGTACCCGACCAAAGCCGAGGTGTTCACTAACCTAAGCTCTGATACCAACTGTAACAACCCGTAATTCTGCACACTTCAAGCTGACAATAAACCACACATGTCTAACTCGAACCAAACGAAAAGGTGAATAGTTAAGGGAAGAAATAAGAAAGAAGGAAGAAGTGAAGAGAGAAGAGAGAAGAGAGAAAGAAAACTAAACATCACAGAATCTCACAATTCAGCGAAACAACATATAATATAATATCATCGATCTTTACAAAAGAGAAACTGTGATATACCTACAGTAATCAGAGTACAACAACAAATCACTAATCATCAGCCTGGACAGTTATAACAATCTGTCCTCATAAATACTGATAATTTTAAACAACAAATTCAGCGGAAAATAGAAAAATACGTAAATACGACTTGAAGACCTCTAGCTCATCTTCGAAAGCTCTAAAGCATCCAAACAGAATCTGTAAATATACTCGGTCTGACCCGAGCATTGAATGAAATAACACTCAAATCAGTCTGGTAAACCAGCGTGAGAAAATATGCCTCAATTGGATTCTAAAGTTATAAAAACTTTTCAAAAACAAAGGTGTCTCGTAAGACTACGCCGCACATAAACACGAACGAGTTTTTACCTTACAATAACCAAAACATTTCATATCAAATCCTATGAAATCATAATAGTGTCTAGGATACAAATATATATTAATCATAGCCGAAACTGTTACATTATTAAATTCCAGTATAATAGGTTTACAACTAAAACCGTAAGGACACGTATTGGAGAATGGATTTCCAACAATGGCAGGTAAGGGACTACCTTCCGTACAGTACATTTCTAGAGGAATGTACTGAGATAAACGCTATGATCCTCTACATCTAGCAAGACTGGCCTACCCTCAAACCTATTTGGTGGCTGATAGAAACCAAATATGACATCATCTCAGTCGTTCTCGATCTATCCATGGCCACAACATACATAACAAAACCCGAAGTACAGTGGGTAACCGAGAAAGGTAATGACCATATCATAATGGGTGCGACCCACTTAGCCGTACGACATATCTGTTTCAGCCATTTTTGATGTGCGAGGATTGAGGTAATGTTTACCTTTCATATGACAAATCCCATTTTGAATGCCACATCGCCATTTCCAACAAACATTAATTGATTTCCACAAAAGTACAACCTTTGAGCTAGTACATCTTAGAGAAGGGTGTTAACTGCAAGAGGGGTTACCTCCTCACCACCAAACAGATGTACTTTTGTAAAAACCAATGTACATAGTTCTTAGAAATGCAATGTCAAACATTAGTCCATACATGTTGTCCATGAACATGACAAATTGAAGGCACTTTTCTACTACATCATGTTGGGAATTAACCCTAGGATTAGTGACAAACAGTCCTTGCATTGAAGATTTTCACAACAGAGCACTATTTCCACCATATATATATATATATATATAATATGAAATCGTGGGGCTAGTGGCAAGCAGCTCTACATCATGAAGGCCTCTGGCTTCAAAAATCATCATTTTCAACGAATTCGCACTTTCGAACGCATAAGTTGGTCGGAAGTGGGTTTCGGATAAATCTGGTCCCGGTCTCTCCGGACCAACAGTCGAAGAGGCCCTCAATCTTATAGGGAAACCAAATCTCCAAGAGTTTTCATGTTCCTAGCTCTCAACTTGCTATCCTTCAGCCAAGTAGGAATCTCGGTAGATTGAGTACCATTGTCGGTCCACGCCACTCGAATCATTATTCTTAACACCAAACGATAATCAACCCTACTGAATTGACCTCGTACTAAGTGCACGAACTAATCAGTTCCCACATCAAGTCAAGTAAACAAAAATGGACAAAATTATAATCTAGTGCACAAGCAGTCACTATGCCTGTTTAATTAATCTTTTATTAATTAAACTACTTTCAAAATATTTATCTCAAAATATTTTTGAAAAGATAGGTTCTCAAAACCACTTTAATCTTTTGATATTTGAAAAACATTTTCATATACTTATCTCAATGGTATAAGTATATTCACAAACTATTTCGTTTTCCAGACTTATAAAACATCTCCATATACTTAAATCTGTAATAAGTATATTTACAAATCTTTTGAGGAAAGCTTCATATTTTCCAAAATACACCGTATTAGGTCAAAATGAATGTTTCGTAAAACATAGATATGACAACCCGAAACAATAGTATAGGGATTTGACTATTTATATTTACGTAAATCTCATATACTATATAAAACACTTCCTTTCAAAAATCACTTACTATAACAAAAGTGTTATAGTCTATGTCTTTCTCACTTTCTCGAAAACATCTATCACAATAGTAAATGTTGAAATCCACATCTTCATCACTTAGTACATTTTAAATCACTTTTTAAAACCATTTAAACTCCATCTAACAAAAATCACTTTCAAACCATTCCATTAAAATATTATTTTAACTTTTAGAACGCAAATGTATTTCCTTTATCAATATCCATATTCAAATCTCAAAATAAATCATTTCCATATTTATGAAAATATGTTTATAAACCTCCATTCTATTTTATAAAACTTCTCTTTATAAAATTCTATTTATAGATCCATTCCTTTATAAATCTCATTAATTTATAAAACCCCGTTTATGAATCTATCTACCAAATATCAATTATGAATCCATTTTTAATATTTATAAAAACTCCATTTATAAATCTATTGTTTTTTATAAAATATTACTTTTATAAATCTTTTATCTAAACAATTTTAGAAATATTTATTTCAAACTATTTCTATATTTTTTAAAACTATATTTCCTTTATAATAGAAGACTGACTTATTTATTAAGTTTTTAAAACCTTTATAATACAGTTCAAAAATCTTTATTTTACATATTTCACAAGCTATCAGTTCATAATACCAAAAAACATACTTTTTATTTATTTAACTACTTCTTTTAATAATTCAAGAATAATTATTAAAAACATATGTTATTCCAAAATCACTTTAAAATTATTTTAAATCAAAATCTTCACTTTATAGTATTTCAAAATAATAAAAATATGGCCAAGTGTTACTATAGCACTAAATAAGAAAAGTCATACCCATGTCATTAAATATGGCATCCAAAAAATCATATATCAGAAAATATATGAAAAGTAAAATCAGTAGTGGTGAGGAATCCTATTGGATCCCTCCAACCCGTCCTCCATGCATCACACACAGTATATAATCATATAATAAGGGTCATCCGCAACTAGGCGGGCATAAAAAGTTGATCCGCTCCAAGGTGGGAATAAATCCAAACCAATTGATAAAACAGTAAATCATCCAAACAAACAACAAAAAAGAATCAATAAAAATATCCGCACTTATATAAAATATAAGTGGATCTGAAGAGGTGAGTTGACTCATCAAAATTTCAGTAATTACAAAAGCATTTCAGGTTTGAATTAAAATCGAATGGGCATTCGATTTTAATACAAATTCACACTAGCTTCAAATCTATCCTATCCAATTCCATAACGTAGTATTTGTTGTAACAAGCGCAACGCGACTAACCGCGTCCAAACACGATCTCGTATGGACAAGATACAGACGATAGAATATTTGAGATCAAGTAAATTTTAATTAACTTAAATTACTCGAGTTTTAAATTCTTAATTACCTTCTCCCATTCCAACAACCCAGGCCGATGTTTTAAGACTCGTCTCCATTCGTTTTCAAACCATCGCTGCCATAGTTGATTGCAAGCCGCTGAATGTCCCAGCCTCCAACTTCACATTGCCAAAGACCTTGTCCCCTATCTCACCTCTACCGCCACAAGCGACCCAATATAGCCACCGCCATTCAACTCAACTTCGTTGCCCCCATGCTTCAATCTAGGTCGATCCAACTATTGAGTAGCCTTATCACCTCGTCGCGAACAAATTTGTAATGGGGGAGTTCGCCTGAAAATGATCGTGGTGGTTGCGATGGACATGGACCGTTGATTTGGAGGGAGAAATGATGGCTGGTGAAACTAGGTTTAGGGTTTTGCAGAATGAAGGATGTTGAGGTCTTTTTATAGAAAATTTTCAAAGCAATGTTCATGCTCTAAAATTTCAAACTCCAAACGAAGCGTGCCACCTAGCGTTCTATATGTGGTACATCTATTCCGAACACAATGTACTACTATTTGGACCCAATTCCATCATCTACAGAAGTTAGCTTTCAAAATCAAATTATATTTAATTAATTTTCTTTAATTAATTTATATGTGTTTCGAGTTCGCACAATGAAATAGTACGTCCGATCGCCATGAAATTTACCGACATACAATAATTCACTATTACGGATCTAATGGCACCAGCTTTGTCAAAATCCAAGACTATGTCCCAAAAGGCTTTTTTCTCATGTTAATTAAAACGAATTATTATTAAAATCATTGTAATCACTTTTAATTCAAATTTGAAAGCTTACTATCTTCATTCTTATTTAAATAGAATTTAAATCAACTTTCGAAATCATTTTTATTCATATTAAATCCCTATAGTTGAAATTTAAGTTGTTTGATTTATAAAATTAACTTATTTAAAATTAATTAAATTTTTCAAATTCAAATGACCAAAATCCTGGGTCGTTACAACAAGAGATCGAAGATATCAAATCACATAAAAGGCAAGCAATTTAATTTCTAGGGCTTTGCTTTCATATTTTCATGGTTGAATCTAATTTAGTTCTACATACAAATTTAGTTCACTTTCAATTTAATTGTAAAAGGGATTGACAATTAGTTTTATATAGATATACAAATTATGATGTTGTTACATTTACGAACAATATGATTGCATCAGGTATGTATGTAGCGTATTACTCTCCAATCCTATCATCATTTGATCCTAAATATTCCTACTATGCATGTACCTCCACCTTACAATTGCTCCAGGTTATGAGTTTCAAGCATTGTCTTTGATATTTATTTTATGGTTTGAAGCATGGTATGTCTATAGGTTATGGGATATAGATACGATGCAAAGTAATTATTTTCAGTGTGTTAAAATGGCATCAGAAGGAAGAATAAATAGATCATTTAAGAAGAGTTTATATAAAGGTAACGATCCGTGAGTATCTTTATATAAGCATATGTTGTTATTAGACTATGCAATGTAATGTGTGTTGTATATGGGAGTATACACTACAAAAATATGGACTTTTGATAGCACAAGTACATAGCGTTTTCACATGTCGTCGCTCCAATGCTATGAATCATAGGATTTCCAATGCTACGAAGCTAATCCGTACAGTAAACTCAACGCTATTCAATTAATAGGCGGGAAACAAATTTATTTTGTGCTGTAATAAAAATGGACTTATTCCCTTCGTCACCTCCTTCATAAAATAATGTCTTCTTTCCCTTGTCCTCTCACAAAACAACAGCCAAATCTATCCCCAAATCGGTTGTCAACAATCCATTGAATCACGAAATCCTAACCTTTGTCATCGACAGTCGATCAACTTTGAACCATGAAACCCAAATCTCTATTATCAACATCCGATCTCAATCCCTAAACACATCCACTATTTCAACTTCCCAGATCCCTTCCTTGTTCATGGTGACGGGTTGCAATTCTGGTGATGATATGAGGAATGTTGGATGTGCAGGAAAAAGATTCAAGCAAGAAAAGGAAGAATTAAATGGAAGTGAATTGACCAGATGATACAGTTTATGATTTGATCAAGGACTATGATGTTGAGTGCAGAGATATGAATAGAAACAAGAAATGTAATTGCTAACAGAACATGATGAACAAAGCTTATGTATTGATATTACTAATGAAATGTAAATTGCATTACATGAACAAGAACAAATTGCAAAAAAAGAAAGTACCGAAGCAATTATTTGTAAGTAAATGAAATAACAAGATATACCAACAATGGTAAATGACAGAAAATGATACAGGCAATAAGAAGAAAGAAAAAAGAAAGATTAAGAAATGTAAATCTGCAGATCTAAGAATAAGAATAAAATACATGAAAAAGAAATGAGATTGCTAATCTAAGTAACAAGATCTAATGTAATAGCAGCAAGGATGAACTGTAAAAGATTGAACTATATTATTAAAATGAAATTAAAAGAAAGGAGATAGTATAAGCTATTAAAGGAGACAAAACTCAGATTAACAACTAGCTGAAATACAAATGAAGAAGATTAACTTTCAGATTTCACACTTGCTTACAAGTGCATGTACAATCATATATATAGGTTCATGCAAATGCTTAAATGGACTCAATTCATTACATAGCCCAATACAACCGCTTGATATATTCAACATACAACCAACCATATGTGATTTAATCAACAAACTACACAAGCCAACAGCAACCGATAGCAAGAATTCATCCTTCATTATGTGTGCACGTGCACACATGAACACAATGATACATGTTAATATCTTCCTCCCTGAGGTGTGTCATCACCATCTACAACCTCTGACATCTGACTTACATCCATGAGATACACCTATGATGATCTAGAGGCCGAACTTGGGTGATTGGTCAGAAATTGAATTTTCAGATTTCCTGCAACTTGTACCATGGCCATCATAGAAGAATTGTTACATCTTGGCATAGTTGGCCGACTTCATCTTCATCATTAGTTTGGTGCTTTTTATTTTTCGCCATGGCTATCGGAACATCGTTAGTGCTGGAAAAGGTTTCAGCAGTGATTGTGGATGCAAACTGTTTGTGAAAATGCCTCCTAGAACTTCCTTTGTAAACTGTTTACTGAAATGATTGTGTGATTGTTACATTTCTTTTCCCCTTCAAAATGACCTTGTCCTCAAGGTCCAGTGGTAGCAAAGGAGGTGGCCATGGTGGTTTGTATAAACTTCCATTAGTAATGACATTTGAAAAGAGTATTCTCTTATCCCCATTAATATAAGTTGTGTTAGCAACCTCAAGTACCAAGCAATAATCACTCAAACCCTTAATGGTATCACCTGGTCTTATTATAATCATATTACCTATTTTGAGGACAACCGTTGATGGTTGATAAAACGCATCACATGAATTACTTGCATGTGCATTCTTACCTACTTTCTTGTTTGTTTGTTTTTCTTCATCTGCACCTTCCAATATAGTCTCCAAAATGGTCGCTTCTTCGAAAACCATATCAAGTGATTCCTTTATGTTCAAATCTATGTCTCCATTCTTGCATGAAGCTTGACATGAAAATATGGCTTTAGTGTCTACTTTTGATTGAAAGGGGACTTTTTCCTCCACTATTTCAATTTCAAGCAATGATACTATCTCATAAGCTGTTTGAATAACAACAGTGTCTTGGTCTACAGGTAGGAAACCAACATCAGAAAACGAGTCATCTTTAGCAATCAGATCTGCAGAAATTTGGGGAATTGATGAATCATGTTCGCATTGGTTTGATGACAAGAATCCATTCATATTTTCAATCAACGGTTTGTGTACATCTAAAGAAACTAACCCTTGGTTATTATCACAAGCGAAATCAGCTTGTACACATTTAGTTGCAGTAATACAAGAATTCTAGAATAGTTCACCCAAGATCACAATGAAGAACCCAAATTCATTGATACATGAATCATAACCGGTAGGATATTGTTTTGTCAACTCGATGCAAATATCCCAAATTCTGTAAGAAAGACCAGTAATCCCTTTTTTCTCAAACTTTGGAAGAGATGTTGCTAATAAGCTGCTTTGAAGGGAAGTTATAGTATCACCAATCTTTTTATTGATAAGTTCAAGGAATGTCAATATGGTGCTTAGCTCCATTGATTCCAGGATCTTGATTGAATGCTCCAATTCAAATATTATCCATGATGCTGATTCAAAATCTTGGGTTTGAGGGATGTTAATGGTATTGTTAGCAGCAGTTTGTAGGCTTAAGAAATGCTTTCTTGAATTGATATGTGGGGCTGCGGGGATGGTAGTTGAGGAGTTTACAGTATAGGGAGTAGGGAGGAGGAGTTTTTGATCTTGAACAGGGGGATTTTGATAGGTTCTTGAGGCAGTAGCATAGATTATTGCAGCTGATTGATGATCATGTAGGATAGGAATTGTTGCCTGTAGAGTGTGAGGGTTAGGCAGGAGTGGTTCTTGAAGGTGTACAGGGATTTTTGGTGGAGGGTATGGTACCGGTTGAGAAAATATTGGCATTTGCGTAGGGTAGGGATTTGGTAGATGTGGCTCTTGATATGGGTAGCTGATTTCGTTTGGCTTTGCCCATGCTAGATATTGATATGGCGGGAAGATTTGAGAATAAATGCCGGCGAAGCAAGGATCTCACTGGTTGTCAAATGTTGCCCCAGTCATCGGCTCTGATACCAAAGGTGCAGGTTGAACTTCTTCCTTGTTCATGGTGACGGGTTGCGATTCTGGTGATGACATGGGGAATGTTGGATGTGCAGGCAAAAGATTCAAGCAAGAAAACGCAGAATTAAATGAAAGTGAATTGAACAGATGATACAGTTTATCATTTGATCAAGAACTATGATGTTGAGCGCACAGATATATAAATAGAAACAAGAAATGTAATTGCTAATAGAACGTGATGAACAAAGCTTATGTATTGATATTGCTAATGAAATGTAAATTGCCTTACATGAACAAGGACAAATTGCAAAAAAAGAAAGTACTGAAGCAATGATTTGTAAGTAAATGAAATAACAAGATATACTATGTAAATGATAGAAAATGATACAGGCAATAAGAAGAAAGAAAAAACAAAGATTAAGAAATGTAAATCTGCAGATCTAAGAATAAGAATAAAATACATGAAAAAGAAATGAGATTGCTAATCTAAGTAACAAGAGCTAATGTAATAGCAGCAAGGATGAATTGTAAAAGATTGAACTATATTATTAAACTAAAATTAAAAGAAAGGAGATAGTATAAGCTATTAAAGGAGAAAGAACTCAGATTAACAACTAGTTGAAATGCAAATGAAGAAGATTAACTTTCAGATTTCACACTTACTTACAAGTGCATGTACAATCATATATATAGGTTCATGCAAATGCTTAAATGGACTCAATTCATTACATAGCCCAATACAACTCCTTGACATATTCAACATACAACCAACCATATGTGATTTAATCAACAAACTGCACAAGCAAACAGCAACCGATAGCAAAAATTCATCCTTCATTATGTGTGCACGTGCACACATGCACACAATGATACATGTTAATATCTTCCTCCATGAGGTGTGTCATCACCATCTACAACCTCTAACATCTGACTTACATCTATGAGATCCACCTATGATGATCTAGAGGCCAAACTCGGGTGATTGGTCAGAAATTGAATTTTCAGATTTCCTGCAACTTGTACCATGGCCATCTTAGAAGAATTGTTACATCTTGGCATAGTTGGCCGACTTCATCTTCATCATTAGTTTGGTGCTTTTTATTTTTCGCCATGGCTATCGGAACATCATTAGTGCTGGAAAAGGTTTCAGCAGTGATTGTGGATGCAAACTGTTTGTGGAAATGCCTCCTAGAACTTCCTGTGTAAACTGTTTGCTGAAATGATTGTGTGGTTGTTACACTCGCCAATTTGAAGTGACGTGAGAGGTACTAAAAATCTTATTTTTTTCTCTGCTCATGATTTTTAATCTATTAATTATTATCTCTGCTCTATCTGCTACTACTTCGGCCATTGTAAAGCTTAGCTGCTGTCAGCTTATCATTGACTTTTTTTGACAAGTTACTCATGTTTTCATCTTTGATATCATGATTCACTGTTAGTTTTTTATGCTTGGTATTGATATTTGTTTCATTTTTGGGCTGTACGAAGCTTGTAGCATAGCTTGACGCTATTTTTGTGGTATCATTTTGATGATAGGGTATTTTTAAGTACAAACATTACAAATTTATGGTAGCCATGGAAGTTTTGAAGTTCATTTGATTTGAATTTAGAGTAGCAATTACATGTTCAGTTTAAGCTTGTGCATCATTGTCTTCTCTTATGTAAGCAACCTAATTTGAAAGAAATTTTTTTAGAATCAAAAAGTCGATTATCAAATATTAAACAAGTGTTAAAAATAGATATATTCCAGAATGCTTGGAGCCAAGAGTAAAAATGTAATTTTGCCTAGGGTGATAATAAAGTAGGGGGATTTACTAAAAATCCGAAAGTTTACTAACCTGATGATGGACTTTTCTTAATAGAACATCCTCCAAAACAATTTTTGAATCTGAAATTTTCAATATTTAGCAAAAAGTTAGCACAAGTTTCAAGCTAATTTGTCTATCGTAATTATGAATCTTCAAAACTGAAATCATTTGTAATGATATGCACAAGCAATTGATGCTTAAAAGCAGTTGATGATTAGTACATAATATAACTTCTGATCATATTCATAAACTGAAGAAGATAATCTGTAGAGATATTATTTGCAGAATATAAGAAGTGGTGGGATAGCAGTTTAAAAAGAGATATCAGAGACTGTTACTATGCAGGTTGAAATATGCCAGAATAATAATAAAAAATAGTTCAAAGTTCTTTTGAAAAAATATTGGAGCACGAAATAGGAGAACATACTAGATCTATCCGCTTATTATTAAAGGTGCCAGCTTCTTATTGAAAGCTTTGAAAACTCATTTTGGCATATTGGTTTAGTATCCGATATTAGTAATTAATTATTATACATAACAAACTGGCTGTCTAATTTGTATGCTAAAATATGAAGTTCTTTAGATGAATAATGGATGATGTTTTCGTGCTGGCAACATGAGTTAGTTGCCTAAGTTTTGCATGTCTCATGCTTTGTCATTTATTTATATTTTTCACGCCACTAGGCCATTATTATGAAAATTTGAAAAATCTTACGTTATGTATGTAATGTGGAGTTTGAGTAGCAGGTATGTATATAACCTTTAAATATTACTCTAACATAATACTACTTTGTTTGTTCTGAATACAGGAAGTGTTTTAAAGCCTTTTGGACCCAAAGTGCTTTAAATCGAGCTATTTTGTGCTGCAGCTCTATTCAAAGTTCAAACCTTAATCTTACATGCATTATTCACAAGCATATATTTGCCCAAATATGCATGTGCACAGGCATATACACATAGAGCGTATAATATGCTTAGGAAAGTTATATTGCATAAACAATATGTTCCTTTACTCTATGATATTAAAATTTTCAAATGATGCCTCAATACATATCAAAGTACATGTTTTTCTAATCTGCTCATACAAATCAAGGCCCACTTCACTAACTCACGTTTGATCCGATTTGATGGCAGGCCAGCCCTGCTTACAGAGTACACAAAAGAGTGGCTAATCTTTCATGTCTTGTTGCACAGTTATATTCAAGTACAAAAATATATATAATCATTAACCACTACCTAGTTTCAACGATAGTTATGGTCATGTTATCACACAACATAATACTAATTTGTTTGTTCTGAATACAGGAAGTGTTTGGTCATGTTGGGCTTTCACAATCTAAAAAAAGGGTAAATAAGACGCTCAAAGGTGTTAGTGGAATCTTGAAACCGTCAAGGTACTTGACCTACCCACAAAATGATACTGTAATATCTTTTTATGATTATCTTCTTTATATTTATGATAAATCTTTATTGTTTCGATAACTTAATACATGATTCTGTTTCTTAATTCTACAAACACACTTACACTAAACTTGTATTGATTGTTTTCAAAAGTCGACAACCTTGCATGTTGAGTTGGTTTACTTAATGCTAGAGGTTGTATTATTCTTCATAGTTTGTAGTGATGAATGAT
The DNA here is from genome assembly GCA_030765085.1 of Allium cepa. NCBI lineage: Eukaryota > Viridiplantae > Streptophyta > Magnoliopsida > Asparagales > Amaryllidaceae > Allium > Allium cepa. The sequence continues at coordinate 972,300,611 of CM060928.1, forward strand.
ATATTTTCTGTACATTTTCACAACAACAATTATGTCATACTCCATATACCGTTTTTTCATTAGGACGACGCTGCTACTTGGTCCGCCAGCATCAGGTAAAACAACGTTGCTTCTGGATCTTGCTGGGAAGCTCGATAAAGAACTACGGGTATATGCTCACATACATGGATATTGTTTATATACAATTGATCGTAGATAAATCCCGTCTTACAGTGATATTTTTATTAGGTATCAGGAAAAGTCACATAATAATTCGTTCCATAAAGGACCTGTGCGTACATTAGTGAGCACGATCTTCACAATCCTGATGACAGTTAGAGAGACGTTGGATTTTTTTAGGTGTTATATGTCTTGTATTCCAAAACAGAGAATAATCAATTATAAACCCGTCTCATAAGTTTATAAATCAGATTTCCACTATTCCGAAAGCATGTATTTGCTAAATTAAGCAATATGTCGTAATTAAATTAAAACCACAATCTAACAGCTATAGTAATAATAACTATAGTGATAGATCAAATGTTATACTATTTAAAGAAATAGTACAACGTAGAAACGAAAATGATATATATGAATAAATATATAAATCAATTATAAACCTAACCGGTTTGAATAAAGAAATTCTGTCTGAGACTTGTCGTAACAATTTCCCTAAGACTTTATTTAAAGTCTCTCAAGATACAACAGACATAATCTGCACGAGATTGTAATGAGTATGTCAACTCTGTGATATACTGTCTAGAGCAGTAGAAAAGAAGAAGCAGAATAAATTAAAATTGGAATGGAATGAATGTGATCAGGATTCTCTCCTATTTATAATTCCGTCTGCATCCCTTCAAACAGTCGCGTCCGCTTGACAGGTCGCACCCGTTGCCTTTTGAGCTGCCACTGTTCGTTAACGGGTCGCACCCGCCTGCTCATCGCATCCGTTCGCGTCGCACTGCTTCTGTTCGCCCACGTTTCTTCAGTCGGGTCGCACCCGCTCGCGTCTAACGGGTCGCACCCGTTTCTGTTCGTCCATGGGTCGCGCATCTTCAGTCATTCCACGTTCGCTTCCAAACAGATCCGCAACTGTTCATTTAGCCTGCAACTGTAAGAAAACCCGGCCCAGTTTTGCAGTAAAAATAGGATCATATTAGATCCAAACCCGAACCTGAGCCTGGTTCAGTTCGGTCGGACGGACGGCGGCGGCGGCGCACGCGCGTGTGGTGGTGATGCATGATCTTCCTCCTTACAACGAAGCATACATTTGGGTGCCCCAACCCCTTCGTTGCAAAACTATTAATATACTAGAATAGCTTTGCAATTTTGGCGATGTGGGACTTATGTATATTTTCATTCAATAGGAATTCCAACAATCCCCCACATGAATGATAATATACATATCTCCCACACAAAGCGAAAATATCACAGAGTACATATAGAATAATGCTTTATCGTGGATAAGTAGATATTTCACTTTGAACTTTCCTTGGTTAAACCATATCGGATCTGCTTGGCTAATCGGTGAATTATTTCATCTTGAACCGTCGGCCTTTATTGTATATCCAGACAATAAGCTTTACGAAGCATTGATTCCCTTCACATCCAATCTCTTGGTTTTGTTCATTTTGGTCCTGAACAATTTTTGGTTCTGCGAGTGTTTATAGAAAATATAAGCCTTTAATATTCTCATAGAGCCGATCCGGGTGATCGCTACCATTAAGAGTATCTTACATATACCCCATTTGTTATTTTCAAGATATGGTCATCATTAAAAAACATAGTCTTAACCTTTAAATACTTCTGTAGGCATGCATTTATATTGTGCACCATAGTAATGAAGTTGGACAATGTCCACGCAAATGCATTACGTCTTGAGTTACTCAGAACTGGTTTGCCTATTGATCCTAGTCCGTGGGATCTGCAGTTGCTAGGATAGGTTTTCAATAAGATAACTCTTGGTGGTTTAGGCTTTTAAACCCATTCCCTTCGACGCGCAGTCAAATTTCTCTCTTGATAAACCTTTAGTAAATAGATCCACTAGGTTATCATTTTTTCTCACATAATTTATGGAATAGTTCCATTTGAGAGTAACTGCTTAACTGTGTTATGACATCGATGAATATGTCGTGACTTTCCATTATACACAAAGTTGTGCGCTCCACTTAGCGCAGCTTGGTTATCACAGTGTATGCATATGCCCGTTATAGATTTAGGCCAAAATGGAATATCTTCTAAAAAGTGACGGCGTCATTCTGCTTTTCCCATGCTTTATCTAAAGCGATGAACTATGATTCCATAATTGATCGAGCGATGCAAGTTTGTTTAGTAGATTTCCATGGCACTGCTGCCCTTGCTAAGGTAAAGATACAACCACTTGTTAATTTTGATTCCTCTGAATCAGCAATCCAATTTGCATCACTGTATCCATCTAAGACGGCATGATATTTTCCATAATGTAAAGAATAATTTGTAGTATTTTTTAAATATCCAAGCACTCTCATTAGTGCTTTCCAGTGTTCCTTTCTTGGATTGCTTGTATACCTGCTCAGTCGACTTACTACATAAGCTATATCTGGTCTTGTGCAATTCATGAGATAAATGAGACATCCTATTGCACGAGAGTATTCCAGTTGCATTACGCTCTCATTAGTGTTTTTATGCAGTAGTTCTGATGGATTAAAAGGTGTTCTTGCTCCTTTAATTTCAAAATTTTGAAAATTTTCCATCACTTTGTCTACATAGTGTGACTGAGATAACTCAATTCCATCATGTATTCTTATTATTTTGATTCCCAAAATGACATATGCAACTTCTAAGTCTTTCATATCAAAATTGCTGATTAACATCTTCTTTATGGTCTCTATTACCTGAGTATTTGCACCAAATATTAACATATCATCTACATATAAACACATATAAACAAATTATCACATATGATTGTCCAATTTGTTTATAGTAAACACACTTATCGCATTCATTTATACAAAAACTATTTCTCATCATGACGCTATCAAATTTTGCGTGCCATTGTTTTGGAGGTTGTTTTAGTCCGTATAATGATTTTACTAATCTACAGACTTTGTTTTCATTTCCTTTGGTAACAAACTTTCAGGTTGCTCCGTGTAGATCTCCTCATCGAGATCTCCATTTAAGAATGCTGTCTTTACATCCATCTGATGAATTTCTAGCTTATAGATTGATGCAATTGCTATTAACATTCTAATAGAGGTTATTCGTGCTACCGGCGAATATGTATCAAAGAAGTACACTCCTTCTTTTTGACAATATCCTTCTGCTACTAATCTAGCTTTATACTTGTCGATAAAGCCATCTGATTTCTTTTTCTTTTTGAAAATCCATTTACAGCCAATAAGTTTTATTCCAGGTGGAATATCAACAATTTTCCAAGTTTTTTTTACTTAGAATTGAATCAATCTCATTTTGGATTGCTTCCTTCCAACATGAAGATTCAGAATATGGCATTGCTTCCTTGTACGTTTGAGGTTCGTGTTCTAACACATATGTGAAAAAATCCGAACCAAATGTATTGAAAGTCCTAGCCCTTACACTTCTTCTTGGTTCAACTTCCTCAATCTCATGATGAGTTTCATCTTCATGTGAATTGTTTGATTCTTCTCCTGTCCTTTTAGGGACATTATTCCCATCATTCCTTTTATGTGGAAACACCTCTTCAAAGAATGAGGCATCTCTAGATTCCATGATTGTATTTACATGAATATCAGCTATATCAGACTTGAATACCAAAAATTTGTAGGCACTACTATTTTGGTCTGACCCTAAGTAGTAACAATCTACTGTTTTTGGTCCAAGTTTGATTTTCTTGGAAGGCGGAACTGGAACTTTTGCCAAGCATACCCACACTTTGAGGTATTTAAAACTTGGTTTGTGTCCTTTCCATAACTCATAGGGAATTGTTCCTGTTTTATTGTGAGGGACTTTGTTTAATATGTGATTAGACATATTTAAGGCTTCCCCCCACAAGTTCGTCGATAGACGAGAGGTTAAAAGCATGACATTAATCGTGTCTTTTAACGTTCTATTTTTCCTCTCGGCTACACCATTCTGTTGTGGTGAATATGGAGCCATTGTTTGATGAATTATACCATTTTCGGCACAGAACTGTTCAAATGGTGATTCATATTCTCCACCTCGATCAGATCTCAATATTTTGATCTTTGTATTTAACTGATTTTCCACCTCAGCTTTGTACTTCATAAACGATGTAATTGCTTCATCCTTACTATTTAAAAGATATACATAGCAATATCGTGTATAGTCATCAATAAAAGTGATGAAGTACTTTTTTCCACCTCTTGTAGGTAATGATTTAAAATCACATAAATCTGTATGAACCAAACCTAGTAGTTCGGTGCTTCTATCAACAGATTGAAATGATTTTTGAAGCATTTTCGCTTCTACACATGTCTCACATTTGTAGTTCTTATCTATTTGGAATTTTAAAAGTAGTCCCAAGTTTGATAATGTTTTCATTTTCTGGGAAATTTATGTGTCCCAATCTATCATGCCATAGTAAAATTTTGTGCTCAAGCAAGTAAGAAACTTCAATTTTATTAATAGCACAATCAGAATACATAGTTTTATTGCTGATAGCGGCTGCATTTTCCTTAAATAGGCCATCACATAAATATCCCCTTCCGATATATATTCCAGCTTTGCACACTACCATCTTGTCTGACTCGAATACTATTTTGAATCCTTTCTTCGATAGTATTGCACCAGAGATGAGATTCTTGCGTATGTCTGGAATGTGGAGCACGTCATTCAAATTGACAATTTTCCCAGAAGTAAACTTGAGGATTATTGTGCCACTGCCTTCGATCATGGATACTGTATAATTATCCATATATAGATTCTCTTCGTGATCAAATTTCTGGTATGTAGAAAACATGGATTTGTCAGAGCAGACATGACGAGTAGCGCCTTTGTCTACCCACCATTGGTTAAGATTCTGAACCATATTGCATTTTGATATAACTGCTAAGAAGTTGGACTCGTCTACTTCCATATTCTCTACTATATTTTCCTTTGAGTTGGTTCCTTCTTGTGTCTGCAATCTCTAGCGGCATGTCCAACCTTTCCACAAACCCAACATTCGCCATTAAACTTTTTGGTTCGTTTGTTGTCTTTTGGTTTGTTGTCTGGAGCTTTCCTTTTCTTATGGAAATTCTTCTTTTTGTTTTTGGTCTTTGAACCTTCAGCCACAAATGCCTCCTCGCTTGATTTTGTAACTCCACGGTTATCTGCCTCAATTTTCAGTCGGACTATGAGATCCTGTAGAGAGATTTTCTTCTTCTTACGCTTTAGATAGTTGCGGTAATCTCTCCACAACGGCGGCAGTTTTTCCTTGATGGCTTCAACCAAAAATGATTCTCCAACCTTATGACCTTCCGCTTTGAGTTCATGAATGATGATTTGCAGTTCATGTAGTTGAGCAGTCACCGGTTTGGAGTCAACCATCTTGTAGTCCATGAATTTGTCAACAATGAATTTCTTAAGACTGATATTCTACGTCTTAGACTTCGTGGCAAGTGCATTCCAGAGTGCTTTTGCTATCTTTAGAAGCTGATATACTTTCTATAACACCTTATCTAGACAATTCAGAATATAGTTTCTGCATAAAAATCGAAATGCTTCCACATATCAACATCTGATTCCTTGCCTGGTGCAGGAATCGGTTCCTCCTCCTCGACATACCGTTGCAGACTGAGTGTGGTGAGATAAAATAACATCTGATTCTGCCATGTTAGAAAATCATCACCATCTCCTTTAAAAGGATTGGGTCTGTTTTGTGTAGTAGCCTTTGTTGATAATTCAACTGTTGCCATCTCTGTTTTAACAAAAAACAGGAAAGTCTTAAGATGTTATATGTCTTATATACCAAAACAGAGAATAATCAATTATAAACTCGTCTCACAAGTTTATCAATCAAATTTCCACTACTCTAGAAGTATGTATTTGCTAAATTAAGAAATATGTCGTAATTAAATTACAACCACAATCTAACAACTAATAGCGATAGATCAAATGTTATACTATTTAAAGAAATAGTACAACGTAAAAACGAAAGTGATATATATAAATAAATATATAAATCAATTATAAACCTAACCGGTTTGAAGAAGGAAATTCTGTCTGAGACTTGTCGTAACAATTGCCTTAAGACTTTATTTAAAGTCTCACAAGATACAACAGACGTAATCTGCACGAGATTGTAATGAGTATGTCAACTCTATGATATACTGTCTAGAGCGGTAGAAAAGAAAAGGAAGAAGAAATTAGAATTGGAATGGAATGTGTGTGATCAGGATTCTCTCCTATTTATAATTTCGTCCATATCCCTTCAAACAGTCGCGTCCGCTTGACGGGTCGCACCCGTTGCCTTTTGAACCACTACTGTTTGTTAACCGGTCGCACCCGCCTGCTCCTCGCATCCGTTCGCATCGTACTGCTTCTGTTTGCCCGCGCTTCTTCAGTCGGTCGCACCCACTCTCGTCTAACGGGTTGTATCCGCTTCTGTTCGCCCACGGGTCGCGCCTCTTTAGTCATTCTACGTCCGCTTCCGAACAGATCCGCAACTGTTCGTTTAGCCTACAACTGTCAGAAAACACGGTCCAGTTTTGCAGTAAAAATAGGATCATATTAGATCCAAACCCGAACGCGAGCCCGAGCCCGGCCCGACCCGGTTCCCTCCTCACAACGAAGCTTACATTTGGGTACCCTAAACCCTAACCCTTTCATTACAAAACTATTAATATACTAGAATAGCTTTGCAAATTTGGTGATGTGGGACTTATGTATATTTTCATTCAATAGGAATTCCAACATCAGGTCGGTGTCTCGGTGTGGGAATGAGATATGAAATGCTATCAGAACCATCAAGGCAAGAGAAAGATGCAAATATTAAACCAGATCCATAGATAGATGCATTTATGAAGGCAACTGCAATGGAGGGGCAGAAAACCAGTTGCCAATATTTTGAAGGTTTCTGTTCACAAAAGGATTACTTCCATGTTTGCCAATTCCTTTCTTTCACACACACGCATGTTATGCTTAATTACATACATATATGATGTCTCTAATTTGTTTGGTGTGGGAAACCAAGTACTGGTATTGGATACTTGTGTAGATATTATTGTTGGTGAGGATATGAGAAGAGGCATTTCAAGTGGACAGAAGAAACGTGTAACTACAGGTATGCTTATTACCTCTTCATTACCGAACATGTAGCTTTGGTAGTCCTTTCTCCTGTAATATGGGATGGTAAACTAGCCAATTCATCTCTATCGTGGAAATTTTCTTTTTAGAATTTAACCTTAGTTAACCTTTGTCTTAAACTTTGGGGGTTCTGACAGTACACACCTACATATTCTCTTTTCATTTTTTCCATAGTGCTGATATGTTGTAAATAATCCTATCAGTAAGCAGGTAATATTCAGAATATGGGGATTTTGGATATACCTAAAGCCTTTCCCTCTAAGTCAACACTAAGATGGTATGTTCTATCTAAATAAAGGAACATAAGGGTGTATTTGTCTAAATAAATTTATCTCAAATCTAATATAGTTATTTTAAGGAACAAATATTGCCTAAATAAGATTTGATTTTCAAAAACGTACTATTTTGACCTTGAAGACACGTGGTAATACTTTAGCTTTAAGACACTACGATTTAAAAGTTTCCAATTGGGAAAGATGCATAGTATTTGATTTTAGGGTGACTAAATATATTTTATGAGAAAATTATCCAGATCAAAGGATATTCTAAAAGTAATTTGCTGGGAATATTTTATGAAGAAAAGAATGACTCAGTTTGAAAATATTTTATTGAAATATTAATAAACAACCAGGCAAAATTTGTCGACCTCTTCTCTGGTATCATTGAATAGCGTGTTTATTTTAGTTTGAGGAGAAGAGGTTCTGTAACAGGCCGCGCCATTTCGCATACTTTAAATCGACGATAAACCACACACGTCAGACTTAAAACATACAAAAAGGCGGATTGTCATGGGGTAAATAAGAAAAACGAGAAAGAAATAAAACAAAACAGAATCTTACAGCGGAAGGATAAAATATAATAATCAAATATATAGTTCATGAAGCTGTTTACAAAATACTTAAATTTACTTATACAATATATATCAGAGTTGCACATACCAACGAATAAAAATCGATGCAGCGGAATACAGTGTGTAGTGGAACAATAAAATATAATAATAATAATAATGAAATCTTCGCCTTCATCATCCAGAAATAAAATCTTTGATCCTGAAATGCTCGGACTGACCCGAACGAATTGAAAAGATAAAACACTCGAGTCAGAACTAAAAGATCTTATGTAAGTTAAATCAACAGAAATAAATATGAGTGCAATAACTCAAGAGATGCTTGAGATTTACATCTCTTAAGGATCCGTTAGACTATTTACTATGTAGTATATTTCGCTATTATAATAGTGTCTATTAGTAAAATAAACTTACTATAAAATAGCGTTAAGGAGCTACCCATATAGCCCTTAACACACTTTTATATTCTCATAGTCTATACAGTACCGTAATCTCCCCTGTACTGGGCATCGTCAGAGGGCACTCCATAGGTATGATACAAAACAAAATCGTATAAGGCGCGCTAAGGTAAGTGACACGGCACAATGCCAGGGTAGATATACCAATTACGCTTCCGGGTCGGTGGTAACGCATAGCCGCAGCTACCGCCTACCTCGAGCTACACCCCCCAAATCAAAGAAATCAAAAGTGGCCACCGAATAAATCCAAAGTCAGAGTAGAATATCGAAGGGATGTGTCTGATAAAAGGGGCTACCTTCTTAACCCGTCAACCGCTCCTGTTTTAGCCACCTTATGCCAACTCATGGGAGTTGGGTCCAGTATTTACCTCAAAGGAAACACCGTCGCCATCCTACTTCACTCTGGAAACTCCACCGCGTACACGGTTGTTAAAGTGGTTTTCGGAGTTGGTAGAGAGTATGACAACTTCCGATCCCGGTCTCTTCAACAACCAATCGTTATTATAACACCGCGGTCTTTTCAAAATAGTTTCTACTTTAAAACTAGAATAAAGTATCTAATTCAAAACATATAAATACGATATCATTTCTATTTTAAAACCCAAATCAACAGGATATCGTTTTATTTCAAATATATCCTTTTCAAGAAATCATAGCACTTCCAAATCTATATACCTCGAAATCTATAGCTTTGAACATAACTTAATATACTTCAATAGTCTAAATATTAAATTACTTCACATAATAAAATAGCTTCTTTACCTTCACAAATTCAATTCCAAATATAGGGTAAAATCCCCAAATAAACAATTAAAATTTCCATAAATTTCAAAGCTTAAATACTCCACCATTTCAAAACTAAATCTTTGATAATTTCATGTATATCAATTTCAACTAATATTTTTTAGATTTGAAGTGTTTACAAAATAAATCAAATATCATTTTAGTAAAACCTTTAAACTTCAAATAGCAGGATATTCTTCAAATTTAATTAACTTGATAATATTCATTTAAATCGACTTAATATTCATTTAAGTCCTCTAAACCAAAATCAAGTTATAAAAATCATACCTTTTAAAAACTCAATTTTTATATAAATTTCAAATAATTTTTATTCGAGGATAATTCTTAGATACTTTAATTCAAATCACGTTCGTATTTATCTTCCAACATTAATTTAATTTAAGACATTATAAACTCTATAAATAAAATTTAAATAAATACTTAAGCGTATTATATCTTAAATAAATCAACATTTATTATTTAACTTCTTTATACTTTAACCCAATTTTATATATAGCTTAAACCCAAGAAATAAATTATATATAAAATGATATTTATAAATATCTAAATCAATATCTCATAAAAATCGTATATTTCATTTCAAAACCATAGAAAAATCATTTCAAAATATTTTATAGATAGACTGCGGTGCCTGTATATAATTTTCTATCCCATGGTCAAGTGATACGGATATTTATCATTTCAATCCGTAATTTAAAAATAAAAATTACGGTTTTATATCATTTCTAACCGCAATCCCGAATGAAATGAAAATGTACAATAACTTGAAGTTTCTACAATATAAAATACAGCATTCATTCATCCAATATCAATCATCAACCATTCATAACAATCATCATCCAATATAAACAATAACATCACTATAGAACGAAAAATAAACAACAAGTATTAACTAGCAGTTTCTATTCAACATTAAATTAAAACTGTTTAACAGGAAGTTTATAAGCAATAATAAATAAATAAAATTTAACTGGCAGTTTATATGCAAAAAAATAAATTAAATAACAATTTAATTTTAAATAAATGTAATCTAACTGAGATGATGATTAAATATATGCCCAAACAATCATAGATAAATTTTAAATCACATCAACTTTAATTTAACAAACATAAGAAATCTTAGAAGTTGTGAGTGGGTTAAAACACTCAACTTTTGAATTTAAATTGAATTTAAATTCAATTTAAACCCAAAAAATTGACAGTCTCAGAATGCGCCTAAACAAGCGTCAAAGTGTCCAGAATTCCAATACGAACCTAGCGGAGAAAACCGCGCGTAAAATGGATATCGTGTGTAAAAGTTATTGCATAAAACGAATGAAATTCTAAATCAAATCGCAAAAAAAAAAGACAACTCACATAAGCCACGTCACTTCCTCTTGAACCCACGCATAGCACGCCCCTTCTTCCCCCAGGTAACCCCGTACGCACGAAAGCAGAACAAAACCCTACAACAATGAACGTGCCGCTCTTGCTTCGAGCGCGCCGCCGATAGCTGCCGCGCCTTCGTCCTAGGTTCGCGAACCTACCCCCAAGCCCCACGACGCTCGACCGACACTGGAAAACAACACGGTCGCCGCCCTTGATAAAACCCTAATCCACAAATTCTGGGCGATCTAACCGTTGATTCTCGAAACAAACCACATAGATCGACTCCCCTCAGTCCTCTCTGCAAAACCCAAAAAGGGTTTCCCGATCCATCGACATTGATTACGACCCCATTGAACGGCCGAGAATTAAAACACAATTTTTGATCAAACGATAATCTGAATCGAAAAACGAACACCACCAGTGAATTACGTTTGTCGAGAGCTTCAATATATATTTTTTTCAAATTTTTCCGAGGAGTTTGAAATTTTAGCTTTGGATTGAATTTGCAAATTGGATCTGGAAATATAGAATTTTGTCTGCCATTTGAGGAGAAGGAGGAATAAAATGAATTTACGTACAGCCAAATGAGAATTAGAGAGGGTAGGGTTTATAACAGGATATTTATAGAGAAAGTTGAAATAGAATAAATGGATCGGGTTGAATACACGCTAACGACAAAGTGGCCCAAAAAGCCTGTTCTGACCTCGGAACGAAATTGGATAAACCCATATATCAAAATTGGTGTTTTAAAATATTTTAAATGCAATGGAAAAGGTTTCAGGTTCAAATTACATCGTATGGAAAAGTTATGCTAAAATCAATATTTTTCAAAATTGATTTCAATTAATTTCAATTTAATTTATTTCAAGGCGTTTCAAGCCCGTACGATCAAACGACAAGCCCGATCACTAAGAAACTTAAAATCCTACAATAATTCACCGTTACGGATCCAATGAAACTTGTTCGTCAAAATCAGAGTCAGTGGAAAAATGACTATCTTTATATTAATTAAATAAATTAAAATTCATTAATTAAATCGCTTTTTCACTTCCACTTCCAAAATTTACAAATCTTATCAGTTTTGTTTTTCTTAAACAATCCCAGTGATTTAAACCAAATTTAGACGTCAATTAAATGTTGATTCAATCATAAATTTCAGCGTAAAATTTAAATTTCATTATATTCATAAATTATAAATTAACTTTTCAAAAATTCCATTGAATTCACTATTCATTCTTATTATTCAATCCATTATAGCCAAATGGATGAAATTAACATACATAGATATTTTTCAATTTCAACTAAATTTCAATTAACGTAATAATAAATTTTTAATTTTACTTAATTGCAATAAACTCAATTACCTTGATTCTTTATATTCAAACAAATAAACAAATCTTGATTTACAATCTTTTCATTTACCATAGTCATATTATAAATGGAATTTACATTATCTCCAATTATTAATTACCATCAGTTAAGATCTTAACATTAGTTCCATGAATTTATTTGCCCTGAATTAGTTACTGCATTTATCTAATTCCAATTTCGTAATCACATTCAATCCATTAATTTGTATTGCATTGACATTTAACTTTATTAGCTCATATCAACACTATTATCATTAATTGCATATGGATTACCAATTTTAGTCGCTACCCTAAATAACTAACGTATATTAATCTACATTCTTCCCAAGTTACAAATTTTGAATTAATTACTATTTATTATTATTGCTTCACTGATTAATTCAATATTTGCATTGGTTTTTCTTATATTAAATTTATTACCCAATATTCCTATATTCATCTTAGATTTGTTTAAATGGCTATATTTCAAATGTGAAATCTTGTCTATTACCCATATTAATTAAGGTTTTAAAACATTTAATAAAATTTCCTTAATATATACAATTTAACAACTCTTAAACATGGTATTACATTTCACATAAATGTAACATTTATTTACATTTATTAAAATTTAATTTTCAATTCCATCAAAACAGGTAACTTATAATAATTTGATATCATCAGCTATCGATCACATTCTCACAAGTTTAAATCATTTCCAAACCAATGTTGTAATTGCTTACTAACATTGATTATACCCAATTACCATTCACTATATATTTTGGTCAATTTCACACGTTATTTGATATTAAAGTCTCAATTAAACTTATCTATTTTACAAATGAATTACATTTCAATTCATCCTATTTCCTTCATATCTTGTGACTATTGCCTTATTCTCATTAATATACATTAAGGTTCATTAGATTCAATTGACTCCCGTTTTAATTATTACAATAATTACTATCCTTGCTTTTACTTAATCACTATTTATTATTATGAACTCATTAATTAATTCACTAATTGCCCTCATTTTCTTATATTCAATTTATTACCAAATATTTTTATTTACACTCCATTATAACCTAAACAGTCATTTCAATCTATTTGAATTGCATTAAATTGGTTATTTATCAACTGTCATTAACATTACTACCTTAATTCACATACAGCTACAATTTATCAATATATTATTACATAGGTTATTTAAATTCTTGTCTTTAATTACTTATTTTAAATTTTATATCTAAGTGCAACAATTAACACTATTTCTTTATTGGGAATTCGCTTATATTTTCAACAATTAGGTTTAATAACAATTTCTATAATTCATCATTAACATTTATTTCAATATACATTATAAATTTTTTTAATTTCTTTCTAATTTAATTTCGAAAAAAACTAATTAAACTAACCAATTTTATTTATCAAAGTTTACGGGTCATTACACTCTCCCCCACTCAAAACTATTCGTCCCCGAAAAGGAAAAGAAGGGAAAAGAGAAATCTATAAATCAATATAAATTATTCAAAACATTATATTCGTAAAAATAAATTTACAGGATAGGATAATTTAAATAAAATATATAGATTTATAACAACTAAATATTTTATATTCAAATTAGTAAGGTTTGAAAAAACATTTTCAAAATATTTTCTAAGTCCAAAATTTACGGAAAATTTTGACAGAATCTCCTTTGTACGGGAGGCTCGGGAGAAAATATAATATCAAATATAATAATATATAACATATATTTCCAAATAATATATATCCCTACACGGGAAAAATAAAATAATAACGCTATAAACCGAAATCCGCAAACGTACCAATTTGTCGGGCAATAATGCTTATGTTATGAAACTAAATGCAGTAGCAATTGCTTCCATAACCTGTATTTCACTTATATAATCTGAAGAGTTAATAATTATATAAAATGAAATATTTAAGTTGTTTTAATCACAACCCACCAAACCAATACAACAACAACCAATTGCAACAACAACATACAACCATCACACAGAATCAATATAAATCAACCATTCATTCATACCAAACAAAACAAATAGTTGTTTGGGTTCGAAACTTCAAATTGTACAGAATGAAAATAGACTACTAAGTGCATCAATTACTCAATAGTCTTAGATGAAACTAAATAGATTATTTATGCCTCCAAACAATTTTAAAGTATCTTTGCCCAAACAACCATAAACCAAACAAACAACAAATCCAAACAATAAACTAAGTTTATTCTTGTTAATTTCATTTCATACTATTGTTGTTTGATTCCCACTTCGAAACTCGAAAATGAATGTCGATAATGCATGCACTCATCATCGAAATTATTTTCCAGCGACAGAGAAGGAAGTACATAACTATTTTTTTTCCCAAATCTTCTTTAAAACAATTCTTCCAAATTATATTGAAATATTTATATCAGAAAATACTTCTATTAATATTATTATTATATTTCAAAACTGTAACAAACCGGTGTTTCACATCAATTAATAATCGACATTAAACGATTAAAATTGTTGTTAATTTCTAATTAAAGTTTTTTTTAAATTCAGTTTAAATTCTTTTCAAAAATTGTAAAAAGGGGTTTGTGGACTTAGAAAATATTGGGCCACATTTCTTTTTTTTTTTGTGATAGTTATCTATGCCCTACAACCCGTTCCCCTTTTCATTTTTTTGTTCATTCGAAAAGCCCTCACAAAACAAAACAAACGAAATCACGAAAATTATAAAAATGGCGGCTCCAATTCTTCGTGGCTGCTAGGGTTTCGATTCTTGGATTTTGGAACAACTTCGTGTTGCCTCGGCCTCAATTCTCGATCAATTGAAAAGGTGAGTGTTATTACTACTCACATCTGATTCGACTTTGTTGAATTCGTTGCTTATTTTGTTTTTGTGGTCTTCGGCCATTCGACTTTGTTTTGATGTTGGTAATTACACTGATTTTATCGGTTTCGGGTATTTTGATAATCTCTGGATTGATGATTTTACTTGATATGATTTTGGGTTTTTGTGTAACTTCGGCCATACTGTCCATTGCCTCTGGTCATTGAATTAGTGGCATTGACTTCTGCTGTTCAATGGTTTGTAGTTTTTCATTTTCACCATGTTATTGCAGATTGAAACTTTGAGTGGTGTATTTTATTTACATTTCCCCTTGCATCTGATTGTGTTACTATGCTCGCTTCGGCCATGACTTGAATCAATGAAGTCTCGGTTGTAGTTGCACAGGGTATTGTCGAACTTGTATCACTCGAGTCGGCTGCATAATTGTTGATTTCGTCAATACTATGCTCGGCCATTCGACCTTAGTTTGGATGTTCGACATGGTTACTGACCTGCTCCATTTTGTATGTATGTTTGCTTGATGGACATGGCTTTGATATCTTTTATATATATCTGCACACTTTTCAGAGCAAAGTAAAAACACACATTTTAGACACTTTTGCTTTGATTTTTATTTTATTGACTGTACATGCCTGTACAATGGTTTGATATCTTTTACATGGATATGTTTTATCACATGTACATATTTTTATCACAAAGCATTCTTGCTTTGACATTCAATTTGTTGCTCTAATTGAGAAAGGGGCAGTAACGTGAATTTTTGTGTGTGTTGCAATTCATGTATCATCCTGACTTTTTAAACTTGATTTTTATCACTTGACTTCGAGTTTTGAAACTCTGTTGCTTCAACATACTGTTGTGTCACCATATAAGTGTATTCATATATATACTCGAGCCTTGCAGCATTGAAACTGCACTGTTCCTTGCTCTTGGTCGTTGCTGGACTTGTTTCCTTGATCATATTGGCTAATTTGATTTTTTTTGATGTCTGTTTCATTGAGCTTATTGCACTTCATGTTAGCACTGGCTAGTCTCGACTTCCTTTTGGTAGTTGCCGTATGGAGTTGCACCAGTCTTTGCATTTATTCTGGGCATCGTGTCAATTGGGTTGGGCATTATTTTGCACTGCAGTTCTTTGTTAAGACTATATTGGTGCATGATTCAATTCGAACCTGCACTGTTTAACTGGTTAGTCTGATCTTTGTTCCACCTGTTGACATGTAAATATGCACTGATTTTCATGTACACACATATGTATGTATAATTGTATATATGTGTGATATTTTGTAGCATGTATGTTCATGTGTGTTGTACCATTGTGTTACACCCAGTTTTGGCTTTGCTAAAACAGGTTCATGGTTACTCGTATTGGCCGTACGCTTCACTGTGTATCCTTGTTGGCCCGTGACCTTTGTGTCCATTTCTTGGTTCACTTGTTTATGCCATGTTGAACTAAACCTGACATATTGCCTCTATGCATTTCCCTTTTTGTTTCGTATGTATGATTTTGGTTCGTGAAATACCTATGTTGATCTTCATGTGTATGCACACTCTTTACCATCTTGGTGCACGGGTTATCCTTTTTGCCTGCTCATGTGCAGTTGTATATTTGGTTTATGATACATGCACCTGTGTTGAACCCGGTTTTCGGGTTTGACCTTGTGTTCGTTTGTGTACTTTCATGGTGTACATACGTGCACATTTTCCTTGTTTGTCTGTTTTGACCATTGATGTAGTGGCATTGATATTTGAATCTTCATTGATTTTGGTTCGTTGATCTTTTGGGTGCATCATCACTGCAGTGGCAAGGCAGTGCACGCAAGCGTGAACTGCAGCCACACGGTACGGCTTTTATAATATTCTATCTTGTTTCGATTTATTGATCCTTTGCATATTCGTATGATGTAGTGGCGAGGCAGTGCATGCGTGCGTGTACTGCAGCCCTACTCGAATTTAATATTTTAATTGATATCTCAATGGTTTGAACTGTTTTGTTTATTCAATTCAATATTCTGAAAGGCATTCTGATTTGGTTGAATTTGCTGATTTGTTGGTTAACACTGCTACGTGTTATATTTATCGTTATCCGACTTCTTAATTTAAGGATCGGATTGGTGAATTAATCTTTGACCGTCGTCTAATTGTTGTTTGATTATTATTGCTTCTGTGCACTAATAACTGAGTTTGAATTAGACTGACCCGAGTATTATTTTCTTTTGAATTTAATACTCGGGTCAGACTGAGTATTTCAGGTTGTAGATATTCCGCTTTGGGTCGCTACTAGAGCTATGAAGTTCTTTCATATCTTTTGGAGTAGTCGTCGTCATTTGTAGTAGTCTGTAAAATTGTATTGGAAGATATGTATTCATGTATATTAAATATGTTAATGTACTTGTATATGTAACTTCCTTAGTCGACTGTTGTAGTTGTATCATATGTACCGTGTCATATGTATTGTATCAAATGTATTGTAACTGACATCAGTTATTGTATATATGAGACTTTCTGTTTGATTTGTGTTCCGCATTATATTATCTGTGTGATATTTTATATTTACTGTTCTAAACTATTACGAACCATCGTAGTTCGTTTTATACTGGAATTGGGGTATGTCGATGGGAGAAAATAAATCAGAGATGAAAAATGAAAGAAAATATATTTATATACCACTCCCATTGAGATAACCAATACTAGTATAAGGCCTAACTATTAATGGTCGCTCCTCAACAGCCTTATTCTCCGTGCTAGTTGACAGCACTACACCGTAGTGTTCTTGGCTAGCGTGGGTATAGAGGTGGGGCGTCACAGCTTGGTATCAGAGCCTGGGGTTTAGAACAAATATAAAACATAACTTAGATAGTACATGTGTTACAACTATTTGTCGATATTTTATCTCTCATCTTTGCATATGATTATCTTTGATAGTTAAGTATGAACTCCTAACGCTTATTCATGTGCCTTTGTTTTTGATTTCGTGAAAGTATTTTGGCTTCGGCCTCCGTTTGCTTTGCGAACTTAAGTTGAATTCTTTGATGATGAGGATTTTGTTCTTGTGTTTTTGGCTTTGAATTGATTTAGCCGACGTTGATTTTGTTTGAACTTGGCCATTACTTGTTGACTTCGGCATTGACTTGATTTTCATTTTTATTGAAGTCATTTATGCATTTATGCTCGTTCTGCTTTGTTTTTCCAATTGTTATTCGATTCTTCTTTTCCGATTAGTTGTTATCTTCTTTATCGACTTTGATAACTTCTATTTCTGGGATTTTTGGATATTCCTACTTTGATGGATTTAGAATCGGATTCTTTGGATTTTATTCACGTCTTCGAAGGTGAATTTTAGTGAATTGATTTGGTTTCCAAATTTAATCGATTCTTGTTAATTCCCCGATTTATTGCTATCATTTATTAGCAACTTTGATAACATTTTCTTCGGGATTTTCGTGAACATACTTTTGGATGGATACAGTATCGATTTCTTTGGATTCTATTCACGTCTTCGTATGTGAATTCTTGTGATTGATTGTTTCTACAATCATTTTTGTGATTTGTCACTTTAAAAAAAAATTATAAATGTTTCAATACTAGTAGTAAATATCAAAACTCTTTTTTATCAAAATGTTTTCAACTCTATTTTCAATATCAAAATCTTTTCCTAAACCGTTTTCCAATCTATTAATATATACAAACCTTTATTTCACTCGTATGAGAAATCTAATTAAACGGCTTAGCAAAACAAGTGGTATGAAACGCTTGCGTTTACTTCGTCGGTTAATTTTTGGACTTGTTCGATTGAACCACTTGTGACATTTTTCTAGTGAAGATCTACAATTTGTTCGTAAATATTTAAGTTAAGCTAGTGGTTATGGGACATGAAGCTAAAGTTTTATATTCACTAGCTTAGTGTAATTGACACTTCTCGTTGATCTTGATGATCGCTTTATGAATTAGACTAGCAATTTCGCGATGTCTCTTTCATTGCAAGGTTAGACTAGACACCACTTGTGTGATTCCACTCACGCATACCTTTTTGCTTTTTGGTTAGTCTTGACCTCAATCTGTGTGATTCCATTCACACATGCTTAGTGTAATTGACACTCCTCGTTGATCATGATGATCGTTCTGATGGTCAGACTAGACACCACTTGTGTGATTCCATTCACACATACCTTTCTGCTTTTTGGTTAGTCTTGACCTCAATCTGTGTGATTCCATTCACACATGCGGGGTAGCTCCCCTTGGTCTTCGGACCGTCATGTGATAGGCCTCTTTCCCTTTTTCTGTGATTTCTAGATTCCTTATGTTGATTTCTGGAAATTTTATGCTTCACCTATTTTTGTGCATTGGTGAATTCATATGTTATTGATTTGTCATGAGTACAAATTTGGGGTATGATACCTCTTTGGATCTTTGAGAAGATTCTTGTGATATCGATTATCTCTTATCGGTTGATCTCCTGTTGATCATTATTTGCATACTTATAGTTGTATGTCAGTATGGGTATTTCATATTTATGCCATACCTCCTATCGGTTGATCTGCTGTTGATCATTATTTACATACTTATTGTAGTATGTCATTATGGATATTTTATGTTATGCCATATCTTTTATTCTATGTCATACTCCCATTCGAGTTTCCATACTCCCATACGAGTTTCCATACTCCCATTTGAGTTTCCGTACTCTCATTTTGTGATATCTGGATTTCTTGTGTAGATTTCTAGAATTTGTGTTTTCTGGATTTCTTGTGATGATTTATAGAATTTGTGCTTCACCAATTTTCGTGATTTCTATTGATAAGTTTTATCAATTTTTGTGCATTGGTGAATTCGCGTGTTATTGACTTGTTATGAATACAAGTTTAGGGTATGATACCCCTTCCTATCTTTGAGAGGATTCTTGTGACATTTTTGATGAATGAAAATTCATTGGTATTATATTTTGATGCCAATTATTTCGATGAAATTTTGACGTATGTCGAAGTTGCTACGAATGTTGCTGCTTTAATCACGTGTTTTAAAAATTGTTTCAAATATAAATCAAAATTGTTTTCAAAAATTTTACGATTTGAGCTTTCAAAAGAATGAGGAAGCGAATTAAACGTTTCAGTAAAATCGAGGACTATGACCCCTTTCTTTTGCTGATTCGCTTAATTCCGGACTTGTTCGTTTGAGAATGTAAATTATTATTATTTTTTAATATAAAATAAATGAAAATTGTTTTCAGAAGTTTTACAGTTTACGCTTTCAAAAGAATGAGGAAGCGATTTAAATGTTTCAGAAAAATCGAGGACTATGACCCCTTTCTTTTACTGATTCGCTTAATTCCGGACTCGTCCGTTTGAGAATGTGGAATGTTATTTTTTTTTTAAAAAAATACACCATTATGCACTTTCAAGAAAACGATGAAGTGAATTAAACGATTTAGTAAAACTCGTGGTTATGGGTCATGTGCGTTCGCTATTTCGGTTAATTCCGGACTCGTTAGTTGAATAATTTGTGATTTCTGATTATCGTTTCGATAACCGGATGTTGGTGATTTCTGATTTATCATTTTTGATAATCAGATATTTATTGTTTCTAATTATCGTTTGTGATAATTAGATATTTGTGATTTGATTATCGTTTGTGATAATTAAATATTTGCGATTTAAGATTTACTTATCAATTGTGATAATTAAATATTCGTTGATTTGTGATTTCTGATTATCGTTTTTGATAATCAGATATTTATTGTTTCTGATTATCGCTTGTGATAATTAGATATTTGAGATTTAATTATCGCTTGTGATAATTAGATATTTGAGATTTAATTATCGTTTGTGATAATTAAATATTTGTGATTTAAGATTTGATTATCGTTTTGATAATTGAATATTTGCTGATTTGAAATTTGATTACCGTTGTGGTAATTCCTGATTATCGTTTTTGATAGTTAGATATTTGTGTTTTCTAATTATCTTTGTTGATAATTAGATTTGCTGATTTTGCTGTTTTCTAATTATCGAATCGGTGATTAGATATTGCTATTTTGTGATTTCTGTATTCTGATTATCTATTTGATAGTAAAATTTTGTTGAGAATTTGTGAATTTCTTTTATGAAATTAAAAGATTTCTTTGGTGTTTATATAGTACTACGCCGGTGTACCGGTTCAATTTTCTGCTATTTATGACGTTTTCTACGTCCTCCAATTACGGAGATACCTTAGGGGTTTCGGATCCTTATTCTTGAGCAACCTTCTATTCACATCATTGCTTCGGGGGTGTAGCACCTTCGAAATAATGATGTTTTTTCTCATGAAAGCTCTGTGGTTCTCAAATCCTATGGATTTCACTCCGGAATCCAGAGAATTCATCGAGCAAACACGTTCAGGCTTTCTCTTTCATGCTCTTCATGGTGAACTTCCTATTTCAAATTTCTTCATTTTGTGATGAAATGTTTTTGGGTTGTTACCTTTTGTCCATTTATTCCTTAAGATTGCGAGGACGCAATTTCTTTAAGGAGGGGAGTCTGTAACAACCCGGTGTTTCACATCAATTAATAATCGACATTAAACGATTAAAATTGTTGCTAATTGCTAATTAAAGTTTTTTTTAAATTCAGTTTAAATTCTTTTCAAAAATTGTAAAAAGGGGTTTGTGGACTTAGAAAATATTGGGCCACATTTCTTTTTCTTTTTTTTGTGATAGTTATCTATGCCCTACAACCCGTTCCCCTTTTCATTTTTTTGTTCATTCGAAAAGCCCTCACAAAACAAAACAAACGAAATCACGAAAATTATAAAAATGGCGGCTCCAATTCTTCGTGGCTGCTAGGGTTTCGATTCTTGGATTTTGGAACAACTTCGTGTTGCCTCGGCCTCAATTCTCGATCAATTGAAAAGGTGAGTGTTATTACTACTCACATCTGATTCGACTTTGTTGAATTCGTTGCTTATTTTGTTTTTGTGGTCTTCGGCCATTCGACTTTGTTTTGATGTTGGTAATTACACTGATTTTATCAGTTTCGGGTATTTTGATAATCTCTGGATTGATGATTTTACTTGATACGATTTTGGGTTTTTGTGTAACTTCGGCCATACTGTCCATTGCCTCTGGTCATTGAATTAGTGGCATTGACTTCTGCTGTTCAATGGTTTGTAGTTTTTCATTTTCACCATGTTATTGCAGATTGAAACTTTGAGTGGTGTATTTTATTTACATTTCCCCTTGCATCTGATTGTGTTACTATGCTCGCTTCGGCCATGACTTGAATCAATGAAGTCTCGGTTGTAGTTGCACAGGGTATTTGTCGAACTTGTATCACTCGAGTCGGCTGCATAATTGTTGATTTCGTCAATACTATGCTCGGCCATTCGACCTTAGTTTGGATGTTCGACATGGTTACTGACCTGCTCCATTTCGTATGTATGTTTGCTTGATGGACATGGCTTTGATATCTTTTATATATATCTGCACACTTTTCAGAGCAAAGTAAAAACACACATTTTAGACACTTTTGCTTTGATTTTTATTTTATTGACTGTACATGCCTGTACAATGGTTTGATATCTTTTACATGAATATATTTTATCACATGTACATATTTTTATCACAAAGCATTCTTGCTTTGACATTCAATTTGTTGCTCTAATTGAGAAAGGGGCAGTAACTTGAATTTTTGTGTGTGTTGCAATTCATGTATCATCCTGACTTTTTAAACTTGATTTTTATCACTTGACTTCGAGTTTTGAAACTCTGTTGCTTCAACATACTGCTGTGTCACCATGTAAGTGTATTCATATATATACTCGAGCCTTGCAGCATTGAAACTGCATTGTTCCTTGCTCTTGGTCATTGCTGGACTTGTTTCCTTGATCATATTGGCTAATTTGATTTTTTTTTGATGTCTGTTTCATTGAGCTTATTGCACTTCATGTTAGCACTGGCTAGTCTCGACTTCCTTTTGGTAGTTGCCGTATGGAGTTGCACCAGTCTTTGCATTTATTCTGGGCATCGTGTCAATTGGGTTGGGCATTATTTTGCACTGCGGTTCTTTGTTAAGACTATATTGGTGCATGATTCAATTCGAACCTGCACTGTTTAACTGGTTAGTCTGATCTTTGTTCCACCTGTTGACATGTAAATATGCACTGATTTTCATGTACACACATATGTATGTATAATTGTATATATGTGTGATATTTTGTAGCATGTATGTTCATGTGTGTTGTACCATTGTGTTACACCCAGTTTTGGCTTTGCTGAAACAGGTTCATGGTTACTCGTATTGGCCGTACGCTTCACTGTGTATCCTTGTTGGCCCGTGACCTTTGTGTCCATTTCTTGGTTCACTTGTTTATGCCATGTTGAACTAAACCTGACATATTGCCTCTATGCATTTCCCTTTTTGTTTCGTATGTATGATTTTGGTTCGTGAAATACCTATGTTGATCTTCATGTGTATGCACACTCTTTACCATCTTGGTGCACGGGTTATCCTTTTTGCCTGCTCATGTGCAGTTGTATATTTGGTTTATGATACATGCACCTGTGTTGAACCCGGTTTTCGGGTTTGACCTTGTGTTCGTTTGTGTACTTTCATGGTGTACATACGTGCACATTTTCCTTGTTTGTCTGTTTTGACCATTGATGTAGTGGCATTGATATTTGAATCTTCATTGATTTTGGTTCGTTGATCTTTTGGGTGCATCATCACTGTAGTGGCAAGGCAGTGCACGCAAGCGTGAACTGCAGCCACACGGTACGGCTTTTATAACATTCTATCTTGTTTCGATTTATTGATCCTTTGCATATTCGTATGATGTAGTGGCGAGGCAGTGCACGCGTGCGTGTACTGCAGCCCTACTCGAATTTAATATTTTAATTGATATCTCAATGGTTTGAACTGTTTTGTTTATTCAATTCAATATTCTGAAAGGCATTCTGATTTGGTTGAATTTGCTGATTTGTTGGTTAACACTGCTACGTGTTATATTTATCGTTATCCGATTTCTTAATTTAAGGATCGGATAGGTGAATTAATCTTTGACTGTCGTCTAATTGTTGTTTGATTATTATTGCTTCTGTGCACTAATAACTGAGTTTGAATTAGACTGACCCGAGTATTATTTTCTTTTGAATTTAATACTTGGGTCAGACTGAGTATTTCAGGTTGTAGATATTCCGCTTTGGGTCGCTGCTAGAGCTATGAAGTTCTTTCATATCTTTTGGAGTAGTCGTCGTCATTTGTAGTAGTCTGTAAAATTGTATTGGAAGATATGTATTCATGTATATTAAATATGTTAATGTACTTGTATATGTAACTTCCTTAGTCGACTGTTGTAGTTGTATCATATGTACCGTGTCATATGTATTGTATCAAATGTATTGTAACTGACATCAGTTATTGTATATATGAGACTTTCTGTTTGATTTGTGTTCCGCATTATATTATCTGTGTGATATTTTATATTTACTGTTCTAAACTATTACGAACCATCGTAGTTCGTTTTATACTGGAATTGGGGTATGTCGATGGGAGAAAATAAATCAGAGATGAAAAATGAAAGAAAATATATTTATATACCACTCCCATTGAGATAACCAATACTAGTATAAGGCCTAACTATTGATGGTCGCTCCTCAACAGCCTTATTCTCCGTGCTAGTTGACAGCACTACACCGTAGTGTTCTTGGCTAGCGTGGGTATAGAGGTGGGGCGTCACAAAAACCATTCAAAAGAAACTTCCAAAACGCCGAAATTTTTGTTCTAAATTCCCAAGTTCCTTTTACTTTATATTCATTCTTATTTCGCCTATTATTTATATATTTCATTTCCTAATAACCAATATATTGCAACCAAATATATATATCATTTATAAAATTTATTTTATATATATATATATAGAAAATATAATAGGAAAAAATATTTCATTCACCTATATTCCAAACAAATATTGTGTCGGTCTGTCCTATTAAGTGTTTAAAAATCCCTATTGATGTCATAGCGTCCCATGCATCAACCCGAATTTATAAACACAAAACGAAAAAAATTAACGCAATATTAAAATCTTGTTATACACTAACAAATACGCTCCCTCATATATATATACCTATCGACTCCCATAAGGTATTACAACCCTATTAATAAAGTGCCAAACCCCACAAAGCTAAGGTTTTCACTAAACCAAAGCTCTGATACCAGATGTAACAGGACGCGTCATTTCGCACGCTTTAAATTGACAATAAACCACGCACGTCAGACTTAAAACATACAAAAGGGCGGATTGTTATGGGGTAAATAAGAAAAACGAGAAAGAAATAAAACAAAACAGAATCTTACAGCGGAAGGATAAAATATAATAATCAAATATACAGTTCATGAAGTTGTTTCCAAAATATTTAATTTTACTTATACAATATATATCAGAGTTGCACATACCAACGAATAAAAATCGATGCAGCAGAATACAGTGTGTAGTGGAACAATAAAATATAATAATAATAATGAAATCTTCGTCATCCAGAAATAAAATCTTCGATTCTGAAATGCTCGGGCTGACCTAAGCGAATTGAAAAGACAAAACAATCGAGTCAGAACTAAAAGATCTTATGTAAATTAAATCAACAGAAATAAATATGAGTGCAGTAACTCAAGAGATGCTCGGGATTTACTTCTCTTAAGGATCCGCTAAACAATTTACTATGTAGTATATTTCACTATTATAATAGTGTCTATTAGTAAAATAAACTTACTATAAAATAGCGCTAAGGGGTTACCCATATAGCCATTAACACACTTTTGTATTCTCATAGTCTATACAATACCGTAATCTCCCCCGTACTAGGCGTCGTCAGAGGGCACTCCATAGGTATGGTACAAAACAAAATCGTATAAGGCGCGCTAGGGTAGGTGACACGGCACAATTAGGCAATGCCAGGGTAGATATACCAATTACGCTTCCGGGTCAGTGGTAACGCATAGCCTCAGCTACCGCCTACCTCAAGCTACACCCCCAAATCAAAGAAATCAAAAGTGGCCACCGAATAAATCCAAAGTCAGAGTAGAATATCGAAGGGATGTGTTTGATAAAAGGGGCTACCTTCTTAACCCGTCAACCGCTCCTGTTTTAGCCACCTTATGCCAACTCATGGGAGTTGGGTCCAGTATTTACCTCAAAGGAAACACCGTCGCCATCCTACTTCACTCTAGAAACTCCACCGCGTACACGGTTGTTAAAGTGGTTTTCGGAGTTGGTAGAGAGTATGACAACTTCCGATCCCGGTCTCTTCAACAACCAATCGTTATTATAACACCGCGGTCTTTTCAAAATAGTTTGTACTTTAAAACTAGAATAAAGTATCTAATTCAAAACATATAAATACGATATCATTTCTATTTTAAAACCCAAATCAACAGGATATCGTTTTATTTCACATATATCCTTTTCAAGAAATCATAGCACTTCCAAATCTATATACCTCGAAATTTATTGCTTTGAACATAACTTAATATACTTCAATAGTTTAAATATTAAATTACTTCATATAATAAAATAGCTTCTTTACCTTCACAAATTCAATTCCAAATATAGGGTAAAATCCCCAAATAAACAAATAAAATTTCCATAAATTTCAAAGCTTAAATACTCCATCATTTCAAAACTAAATCTTTGATAATTTCATGTATATCAATTTCAACTAATATTATTTAGATTTGAAGTGTTTACTAAATAAATCAAATATCATTTTCGTAAAGCCTTTAAACTTCAAATAGCAGGATATTCTTCAAATTTAATTAACATGATAATATTCATTTAAATCGACTTAATATTCATTTAAGTCCTCTAAACCAAAATCAAGTTATAAAAATCATATCTTTTAAAAACTCAATTTTTATATAAATTTCAAATAATTTTTATTCGAGGATAATTCTTAGATACTTTAATTCAAATCTCATTCGTATTTATCTTTCAACATTAATTTAATTTAAGACATTATAAACTCTATAAATAAAACTTAAATAAATACTTAACCGTATTATATCTTAAATAAATCAAAATTTATTATTTAACTTCTTTGTACTTTAACCTAATTTTATACATAGCTTAAACCCAAGAAATAAATTATATATAAAATGATATTTATAAATATCCAAATCAATATCTCATAAAAACCATATATTTCATTTCAAAACCATAGAAAAATCATTTCAAAATATTTTATATATAGACCGCGGTGCCTGTATATAATTTTCTATCCTATGGTCAAGTGACACGGATATTTCTCATTTCAATCCATAATTTAAAAATAAAAGTTACGGTTTTATATCATTTCAAACCGCAATCCCGAATGAAATGAAAATGCACAATAACTTGCAGTTTATACAATATAAAATATAGCATTCATTCATCCAATATCAATCATCAACCATTTATAACAATCATCATCCAATATAAACAATAACATCACTATAGAACGAAAAACAAACAACAAGTATTAACTAACAGCTTCTAGTCAACATTAAATTAAAACTGTTTAACTGGCAGTTTATAAGCAATAATAAATAAATAAAATTTAACTGGCAGTTTATATGCAAAAAAATAAAAAAAAATAACAATTTAAATTTTAAATAAATGTAATCTAACTGAGATGATTAAATATATGCCAAAACAATCATAGATAAATTTTAAATCACATCAACTTTAATTTAACAAACATAAGAAATCTTAGAAGTTGTGAGCAGGTTAAAACACTCACCTTTTGAATTTAAATTGAATTCAATTTAAAAACAAAAATTCGACAGTCTCAAAATCTTCCCAAACCAGCGTCAAAGTGCCTGAAATTCAAATACGAACCTAACGGAGAAAACCGCGCGTAAAACGGATATCGTGTGTAAAAATTATTGCATAAAACGAATGAAATTCTAAATTAAATCACAAAACAAAAAAATAAAAATAAAACTCACATAGGCCACGTCACTTCCTCTTGAACCCACGCACAGCATGCCCCTTCTTCCCCCAGGTAACCCCGTACGCACGAAAATAGAAGAAAACTCTACAGCAACGAACACGCCGCCTCCTGCTTCGAGCACGCCGTCGATAGCTGCCGCGCCTTCGTCCTAGGTTCGCGAACCTACCTCCAAGCCCCACGATGCTCGACTGGCACTGGAAAACAACATGGTCGCCGCCTTTGATAAAACCCTAATCCACAAATTCCCGACGATCTAGCCTTTCATTCTCGAAACAAACCGCATAGATCGACTCCCCCCAGTCCCCTCTGCAAAACCCAGAAAGGGTTTCCGGATCCATCGACATTGATTACTACCCCATTGAACATCCGAGAATTAAAATACAATTTCTGATCAAACAATAATCCGAATCGAAAAACGAACATCACCACTGAATTACGCTAATCCAGAGCTTCAACATATATTTTTTCCAAATTTTTCTAAGGTGTTTGAAATTTTAGCTTTGGATTGAATTTGCAAATTGGATTTGGAAATATAGAATTTTGTCTGCCATTTGAGGAAGAGGAGGAATAGAATGAATTTACGTAAAGATAAATGAGAATTAGGAAGGCTAGGGTTTATAATAGGATATTTTTAGGGAAAGTTGAAATAGAATAACTGGATCGGGTTGAATACGCGCTAACGGCAAAGTGGCCCAAAAAGCCCGTTCTGACCTCATAACAAAATTGGATAAACTCATATGTCAAAATAGGTGTTTTAAAATATTTTAAACGCAATGGAAAAGATTTCAGGTTCAAATAACATCGTATGGAAAAGCTATGCTAAAATCAATATTTTTCAAAATTGATTTCAATTAATTTCAATTTAATTTATTTCAAGGCGTTTCAAGTCTGTACGATCAAACGACAAGCCCGATCGCTACGATACTTGAGATCCTATAATAATTCATCGTTACGGATCCGATGAAACTTGTTTCGTCGAAATCCGAGTCAGTGGCAAAATGGCTATCTTTATATTAATTAAATAAATTAAAATTCATTAATTAAATTACTTTTTCACTTCCACTTCCAAAATTTACAAATCTTATCGGTTTTGTTTTTCTTAAACAATCCCAGTGATTTAAACCAAATTTAGACGCCAATTAAATGTTGATTCAATCATAAATCTCAGCGTAAAATTTAAATTTCATTATATTCATCAATTATAAATTAACTTTTCAAAAATTCCATTGAATTCACTATTCATTCTTATTATTCAATCCATTATAGCCAAATGGATGAAATTAACATACATAAATATTTTCCAATTTCAACTAAATTTTCAATTAACGTAAATATAAATGTTTAATTTTACTTAATTGCAATAAACTCAATTACCTTAATTCTTTGTATTCAAACAAATAAACAAATCTTGATTTACAATCTTTTCATTTACCATAGTCATATTATAAATGGAATTTACATTATCTCCAATTATTAATTACCATTAGTTAAGATCTTAACATTTGTTCCATAAATTTATTTGCCGTGAATTAGTTACTGCATTTATCTAATTCCTATTTCGTAATCACATTCAATCCATTAATTTGTATTGCATTGACATTTAACTTTATTAGCTCATATCAACACTATTATCATTAATTGCAAATGGATTACCAATTTTAGTCACTATCCTAAATAACTAACATATATTAATCTACATTCTTCCCAAGTTACAAATTTTGAATTAATTACTATTTATTATTATTGCTTTACTGATTAATTCAATATTTTCGTTGGTTTTTCTTATATTAAATTTATTACCCAATATTCCTATATTCATCTTAGATTTGTTTAAATGGCTATATTTCAAATGTTAAATCTTGTCTATTATCCAAATTAATTAAGGTTTTAAAACAATTAATAAAATTTCCTTAAAATATACAATTTAACAACTCCTAAACATAATACTACGTTTCACATAAATGTAACATTTATTTAAATTTATTAAAATTTAATTTTTAATTCCATCAAAACATGTAACTTATAATAATTTGATATCATCAGCTATAGATCACATTCTCACAAGTTTAAATCATTTCCAAACCAATGTTGTAATTTCTTACTAACATTGATTATACCCAATTACCATTCACTATGTATTTTGGTCAATTTCACACGTTATTTGAAATTAAAGTCTCAATTAAACTTATCTATTTTACAAATAAACTACATTTCACTTCATCATATTTCCTTCATATCTTGTGACTATTGCCTTATTCTCATTAATATACATTAAGGTTATTAGATTGAATTGACTCCCGTTTTAATTATTACAATAATTACTATCCTTGCTTTTACTTAATCACTATTTATTATTGAACTTATTAATTAATTCACTAATTGCCCTTGTTTTTTATATTCAATGTATTATCAAATATTTCTATTTACACTCCATTACAACTTAAACAGTCGTTTCAATCAATTTGAATTGCATTAAATTGGTTATTTATCAACTGCCATTAACTTTACT
The DNA here is from genome assembly GCA_030765085.1 of Allium cepa. Classification (NCBI taxonomy): domain Eukaryota; kingdom Viridiplantae; phylum Streptophyta; class Magnoliopsida; order Asparagales; family Amaryllidaceae; genus Allium; species Allium cepa. The sequence continues at coordinate 972,331,002 of CM060928.1, forward strand.
ACTTAATTCACATACAGTTACAGTTTATCAATATATTATTACGTAGGTTAATTAAATTCTTGTCTTTAATTACTTATTTTAAATGTTATATCCAAATGCAACAATTAACACTATTTCTTTATTGGGATTTCACTTATATTTTCAACAATTAGGTTTAATAACCATTTCTACAATTCATTATTAACATTTATTTCAATATACATTATAATTTTTTTATTTCTTTCTAATTTAATTTTGAAAAAAACTAGTTAAATTAACCAATTTTATTTATCAAAGTTTACGGGTCGTTACAGGTTCCATTTTGAAATGATTGATTCAGCAGACAAGATGTTCTCCTTCGTTGGTGCAGTTGAAAATGTTTTATGTGATTTGGGTAAAGAACTATGATGGTGGTTGGTTTTATTACTTGTAAAGAGCTTAAGAAGACCTTTCATTGGCACAATGATAGATCTTCTCTAAAGAAATAAGGAAAATGTGTTAAAAAGGCTGGGAATAAGAAGGGCTGGGAACAAAATGTTGCTGAGAGTTTGGAATTGTAGGGGGTATATATAGAAAGGTAAAGCAGAAGGAAATGTAAAGGGAGACAAGATAACGTCTGTAAAATTAATTAGAGCATAGTTTGTTGATTAATTTATTCATGATGCCAGCTCATGATATTTTAAGTCCTAACTACATTTTTCTTTCTTCCTTCAAGACCTTTGACTTTGTGAATATATGACATAACAATTACTAACACCTTAACTATTAATTTGACATTAACAGGACCTATATTGCTGATGTTAGGGAGAAAATATCAAAATCAAAGCAAGAGTAAATCAACTGTTTGACGGGTTGGTAAAGTAACTTGTTGATGCAAATGTGTATGAATATTATGTATGGACATGGAAAAGTTGGTAAAACGATATGTATGAAATATTAAGTTTGGATGTGTGAAATGTTTTTTGAATGATATGTAAGAAATACTACGTTTGAATATGTGAAAGTTGTTTGAATAGTATGTATGAAATATTATGTTGTAATTTAGTAAAAATATGTTATATGCAGACAAGAAATGGATAAATGGGTATTATATATATGAAAAAGCTGAAACAATGATAAATATAATCGATAAATTAATATTACATTTAAGGGATTTTCACTTCAAGGGCTTATTTGTGCAGGGTAATAAGTTTTAAGGACACTACTTCTGAAAAATTGGTTTTAAGGACATTTTACAGGAAAAAGATAAAAGAATTTATCATTTTCAGTTATACAGAAATAACGATAAAAGGATTTATCATTTTTCTGTATAACTTAAAAAGATAAATGAATTTATCATTATACTGTAAATTGTCCTTAAAACTAATTATTCAAAAGTGCTGTCCTTAAAACTTATTACCCTGCAAGTAGAAGCCCTTTAACCTAATTTCAACTTACATTTAATAGGGTTTTATAAACACTGTTGTTTAAAAAAAGGCTATAGAAACTGGCCATGGAATATATGGAAATATCATAACAAATGCTAATGTAAACCAACGCTACAGAAATATCATAAAAACGCTATAAAGCATGCAAAGAAAATGCTATAGATACATGCAGAACAAGCGCTATAGGAGTAACCACTGGATAATATCTCATATAGCATTTTTGTTTATAGTGTAAGGTAAATGCCGGAGAAAATTATTTTTCATTGTTTTTGTTTCTGCTATTTAAAGCTGAAGGCTTAACATAGCATGTCGTTACATGGCGTTTTCTAAAACGCTATGATAAGATATAATAGCATTTTTTAAACGCCATGAAAGCCCATTTTTGTTGTGGTGATATTAGTATACTCTAATACTATGCATAACACAAGATATGTCTATTATTTTACATATCCTTTTATATATCGTATATAGTGACAAAACCGTATTCTATTATGTATCTAGATATGCCAACTTCATTGATTTTTAACCTCAAATGTGTTTAGTGATTGCAAGTGACATTTAAAGCATTTAGAGCCTGAGAAAGAAAGAAAGTATGGTTGTGTTTGAAAGGTATGGAACCATTACAAGAAAATGAATCTATTGCAACTAGTTATTTACGATTGTGTCAGATGACAATTGTAATAAAGGGTTTTTAATATATGGTATTTACCGATAGTTGTAAAAACTGGTTTTTCTTAATACCTGCAATAAACGTATTGTTAGCAACTGAGTTTCCCTGCTAGTTATACTGAGTTTTCTACCTAGTTATAATAAACGTATTTAACAATTGCTTGTTTCAGCCAATTTTAACAGAGACCAATAACTGAAAGTCTACGGGGTGGATCGTGTAGTGTATATGCAAGTATATGTGACAAAATATATGATGCAACTAAAATAATATTAATCTAAGTAAATATGGAATAAGCACATCAGAATTTTATATTGGTTCAGACCTCCCATCCTACGTCCAGTCCTGAAACTCCCCTTCGGAATTTGACTATCAGAAACCCTCGCTTTGCCCTGAGAAATAGGCTTGGTTACAATGAGTTATTCTTGTCAAATATGTGTTCTAATATAACACGAATGTTGACTAATTAGTTCATTTGTTTTCAATACATTTCTAAGGAATATTGTCTGTGAAGAACTGAGTATATGGAAGAGTGAATACAAGTAAAGATCGCTAGAGTGCAGAGATCAAGAATATAAGATAAAGTATAGAATTAGAAAGCGTAAGTAAGTCAAGTAAGTTTGTTCTCTTGATTCTTAATGCTATATATATTTGTAGATATGTATCTTGAGTAGTCACACCCATTAATGAATCCTCTAAGGTTGTTTCCATTGACGGTGAAGAGTTGTGGCAAAGAGAAGTAGAGATGTCCATTCACATATGGCAGTTGTAATTCATTTTTGAAGTTCGGGTTTGAATCCAGATGTTTGGTAATATATATTTTTTTATAAAGTAGAGGATCAGACGTTTGAGCTATTACCAGACGTCTGGCTTAGCCTGTTTATTGTTCCAAAGAACTATTTCAAACATCCGACTTGTGCACCCAAACGTCTGATATGGTGCATGTCAGTTTTTGTGCATCTTTTCTTTTACTTCCTTATTCCTATCGACTTGTAATCTCTTGTAGTGTTCTTTGAGCCTCTTTCTTGTCTTTCTAGTGATGTTGTTCTAGCAAGTAACTGTATATATAAATATGCATGTATATTTGATTTCCATTGTATAGTTATTGTCATTGAAACCGTAGATTGGATTTTCTAACAATCTCCCCCATTTTGATGATGACAACTATACAATGTATTTAGATATAATTTTATAAATCTTCCCCTGAATTTGTGCTTACCATTATTTTATGTGCTTACCATTATTTCTCCTTCTTTGGCGTTATTAGAAAGCATTAATACAAGAATATGTATGATATAATCAATTATCACGAATAGACGAAAGGTAACTGATTACTCATAAGTAACATGCCAAAAAACATTTTTATAACCATTAAATATAGTGATTACATGCATAGATTTATGATTCCATTATATTACAAAAGATGGAACCTATATATATATATATATATATATATATATATATATATAAATTCGAAGTATATTTAGGGAAAGCTTTGGCTTGATTATCTCCTTCATCTATATTCTTGGAAGAGCTAGATTGTATTGTATGAGATTTTGGAGTATGTTCTAGAGGTTTTTTTTCCTCCTCAAAAAGTTTAGAATGTTTTGAAGGAGAAGGCGTTGGAGTTGACCAATCTTCTGATGGTGGTGTAGGGCCACGGACTTGTTGGAGAACCTCTTTTAGAACATACAATGTTGTTGAAAATGATGTATCAATTGTGGCTAAGTAAGAAGCAAATGTTATTTCAAACCTATCGATACGCTTAGCCAAAAAAAATTGATTTCTTGATAAGATAAGTTGATTTTGAAAAGTTAAACCTCGAATGCTTTCATTTGGATTAGTTTCAGTGTGAATCTCCAAAATGTCATTTTGCCCTGGATAGCCAAATGGTGCAGGCGGAGGAGGAATGTGTTCTTCTTCTTCTTCTTGAGATGGTTGTAGTGGTGGTGTTGGGGTTAAGGCCTAGCTTGTCCAGCTTGTTGACGACGCTGCGTCCATTTTTCAAACGAAATAAAATCCGGGGGATTTTTTGGTAAGTGGATAAGAGAGAAGAATTTTGTAGATGCGTATCTGGGGGCAATTTCCTCAAAAGTTGATAAATATGGTGGAATGTTGTGGGCTTGCATAACGTTCATGATGTAGGTAGGGTAAATGATTGATGGATGGGATCGAGTCCAATAAAGTTTAAACTCGTCAAATATAAATTTCACCCAATTTACCCTCGTACCACTAAAGAAAGCATATAGAGCTTTGTGCTCCAACTCTGTTATTTGCTCATGGCTGCCAAGTCGAGGAATAATTATGTTGATAATCATCCTAGTGAGTAGCCATGCCTTAGGTCGTAAGTATTTAGAAGAAAATTGTTGCATTCCACCTTCCCAAATTTGATGGATAATATTATTCCTTGGTTTGAAGCGCATATCCGGGATGTCATTCAAATATTCTTCGGAGTCGGAACAACCTAGAGTACGACCTAAATTCCAGGAGTAAGTCGAATAGTGTTGCTGTAAATACTCAGCCAAAGCTAATTATCATCATTATCGGTATTTCATACGGCAGTGCTATCTAGATTAGCGTAGAAAAAGAATATTGCAAGCTGATCGATTTGGACATTATTCGAATTGTATGAAATCAAATGTTGTAACCTTGCATTTTCGTATATCTCATCCAAATCATACATAGGGAATTTAAGAAAATTATGGAAGGGACCTGTGTGTATCTTCTTCTTTTGGATATCTTCATATCTTTTGATAGAATGAGGTACTCGATTCATCCACTTCTCAATCTGATCATCGGAGCATACTTGTGGGTTGGAGGATGTAGCTTGTTCTTGCTTCCTTTTAGAAATTCAAAGGTTTTCAGGTTTGGGCACCATGAAATCGAGCAAAATTAAGGAGATATGATTTGGAGAATTAGGGTTTCGGATTTGAAAAATGAAAAAATGTAATGTGAATTGAAAATTTGGAAAACAAATGTTTTAAGTGCATGAATACGTGTCGATTGAATTTCAGACGTCTGGTAAGTGAATCAGACGTCTGATTTAACCCTAGTTTGAAGACAGTAAACATTTTCAGATGTCTGGGTGTTATTGGTAGACGTCTGAATTAGGCAGAATTGTAAATTTTGAAGAAAGAGAGCTTTGTCCGACGTCGGGACATAATATCAACGTCTGAAATTAGCATGTTTTTTATATTAAGAAGGCAGAGACAATTTTCAAACATGTGGATGTTTATATAAGATGTCTGATATATGCACAGGATTAAAAAATTGTGTGATACAAGGATGTCAGACGTCTGATGGTATTGGTTAGACGTCTGAAATCTCTAGTATGTCGAAAATAATCTGATTTTGGAAGATTTTGCTTGATTTTCTAGGTATTCGATTTTATTGAAACATAATATTATTATTTTTGAAAACAAATGTAAATATAATTAGATGAAAATACAATAAAAATAGACAAGTTTATTTTGATGAGGATGGAGCATTGCGATCTTCAGATTTTCTATCCTTTCGTGGCTTGAGTGGAGACCAAATATTTCCACGTTTGTTGGTTCTTGGAGAACCAGAGAATTGCCTAGGTGGAGGATCCCAATGTATATGATAAGAGGTAGAAGGATCTAGAGGATTGCTAGGAATCGAAAGTGGTTCGTTTACTACCTTTTTTCATGAATTGCAAAATTTGATCGTTACTTGCTCTAGAAAACTCAGTCGTCTAGCAGTGACTTTTTGTTCGAAGTATAATTCTCGTTGTAAATTCTTTTTTTGTTTTTGGTAATGATGTATATCATCGATTTTTTCTTTGGTGTTAGGAGAGGCAAATAGAGATCGTTTGGACCTCTTTTGTCGGGAGTGAATCCCGTGTGATAGGAGGACCATTTGTAGGTCAGCTCTTGACCTGGTGCAGGAGTAGGAAGTCGATGAGGGGTATCCGCTGAACTATCCGAGGTTGGTGTTGAAAAAGAGAGGTGAGAGTTGTCGAAAGACATGTTTTTGTTTTGCTTGCATTTGTTTTTTTTGAAAGAATCATTATACAATCTGTATTTTATTCATAAAAGGAGAAGTCATTTATTCATGTTTTAAAAGGTTATAAATAGTTATTTACAGAAAACAAACATTCTAAAGAAATTGTTGGTCAGTGTTAAAGATTTTGCTTGTGGATTAAAAACTTTTTAACTAAAATAGAATGAATGAAATTTTGAATTAGCTAATAAGATCATTAAGAGAAAATGCTCCTAAATCGCATCGTAATTTAATAAACATTTGTTCATTTAGTGGTTTTGTGAAAATATCTGATATTTAATTCTCGGTATTTACGTATTCTAATGTAATAATTCTTTTTTCTACATTGTCGCAGAAAAAGTGATGTCGTATATCTATATGTTTAGTACGTGAGTGATTTACAGGGTTTTTTGATAGATTTACTACATTCGTATTATTGCAATATATTGGTGATTTATCAATTAATTTTCTGAAATCCATAAGCGTTTGTTGCATGTATATCACTTGTGCACATGCTAAGGCCGTTGAAATATATTTGGCTTCGCAAGTGGATAAAGAGACATAGTTTTACTTTTTGCTAAACCATGAAACAACGATGGTCCGATAAAATGACCCGTTCCGCTAGTACTCCTACAATCTGTTTTACATCCACCGAAATCTGCTTCGCTACATGAAACAAGTTCAAACGATGATCGTTTGGGTAAAACAATCTGTAATCTCTAGTACTAGATAAATATCATAAGATACGTTTAACAGCTCTTTGGTGAGACTCATTTGGTTTTGCTTGAAATCGGGCTCAAAGACATACGCTCATCATAATGTCGGGTCGATTAGCCGTCAAATATAGTAAGGAGCCAATCATACTACGATATAATTTTTCATCAAAATCTTTTCCATCATCATCCTTTTCTAAGTGAACACTAGTACTCATTGGTGTTGGTTTGCTCAAAGTTTTATCCATTCTAAAACGACGTAATAAATCGTTACTTTATTTTTCTTGATGAATAAAAATACCATTTTCAAGTTGTTTTATTTGTAAACCTAGAAAGTAATTTAATTCATCCACGTGAGATATTTCAAATTCACTTTTCATAATATTTGAAAATTGAGTACAAAGATTTTCGTTAGTTGAACCAAAAATAATATCGTCTATGTAAATTTGTACAACTAAAATATCATTATTTTCTCGTTTAATAAATAAAGTCATATCTATTTTTTCTATTTGAAAACCAGATGTAATTAGATGATTCTTAAGATGTTCATACCAGACATAGAGGGCTTGCTTTAAACTATATAGGGCTTTGTGCAATTTAAAAAAAATGATCGGGATATTTTTCGTGAGCAAATAATGAAGGTTGTTCAACACGCTTTCTTTAATAAAACCATTCAAAAAAGCACTTTTGACGTCCATTTGAAATAATTTAAAATTATGATGACTTGCAAAACCAAGTAATGTAAGTATGGCTTTGAGTCTTGCTACCGGAGCAAAAGTTTCATCATAATCGATACCTTCTTCTTGAGTATAACCCTGAACGACTAAACGTGCTTTATTCCTAACTATATTTCGGTTTTTATCTGCTTTATTTTTAAATACCCACTGGTTTTGGTACTAATTCCCAAACATTATTACATTCAAATTGATTTAATTCTTTTTGCATATCCAAAAATCATCGTTTGAAACTTTTTTATAATTCTTTGGTTCAAAATTTGACATAAATGCAAGGGGCATTTCACTAGAAGGACAAACTTTGCAGTCCAATTAGTTTCTAGGACACACATCCATAAAAATTAATTTCAACGCCAAAGTCAATAGAATAATTACTTTTAAGGACAAAGTCAGCAGTCCAATTACTTTTAAGGACATAATTTCATAGGTTTTTGGGATTTAGAAACCAATTATTTTATATTTTGTTCTTAAAAGTAATTATTTCAGTTGTGTGTCCTAGAAACTAATTGCACTTGCTAAAAAGTCCCTTATGGCTAATTTCCACTAAATGCAATATGACTTATTTGGTTAAGTTGATTTCTAGTTACTATAGAATTAAGATCCCCAATGATATTATCATTTGGATGATCTTTTAGAATTCTAGGGGGTGACACTAGAGTATTATTTTGGGCATTTGTCTCTTTATTAGATGAGTTTGTTGTATTTGTTATAGGAATAATTTCTTTATCATTATTAGTATGATTGTTAAGGAAATTTTCATCAAATGAAACATGTAAACTTTCTTCAATTATGTTAGTACGTTTATTAAAAATTCTATATGCCTTGCTACGATTCGAATATCCAAAAAGATTCCTTCATCAGCCTTCGGGTCAAATTTTCCTAAATTATCTATTGTATTTAATATAAAACATTTTGATCCGAAAGTTTTAAAGTATGATACTTTAGGTTTTCTTCCAAAAAAACATTTTGAAGCAAGTATGTTTAGTCATAGGTCGTATGGTTACTCGATTCAAAACATAACAAGTGTAGCAATACCTTCAGCCCAAAAATGTTTTGGTAAATCACTATTATTTAATAGTATTCGTGCACATTCTTATAACATAGGATTTTTTTATTTCTATTACACCATTTTGTTGTGGCGTGCGGGGAAAAGAGAAATTATGACTTATGCCCTTTTGATTACAAAAAATTTGTAAAAGATCATTTTCGAAATCTCTACGGTGATCACTTTGAATATTCTTGATTTTAAAATCCATTCGAGTTTTAATTCTTTTAGCAAAAGTTTTAAACATACCAAAAGTGTCAATTTTAAGTTTTAAAAATAAGGTCCATGTATAGCTTGAAAAATCATCAACTATTAAGAAAATATTTTTTTTGTGATTTATAGATCGTACTTGAGTTGGACCAAATAAATCTAAACGTAATAATTCTAATGTTTGTTTTGTGGAAATATTATTTTTAGATTTAAAAGAGCTTTTCTTTAGTTTACCGATTTGACAAGCGTCACATAAATTTTCTACTTTATAATTTATTTTAGGTAAACCTCTAACTAGCTCATATTTTGCTAAATATTAATATTTTTAAAATTAATATGACAGAATCGTTTATACCACAACCATGGATCGTTATGTTTGGCTGTTAAGCATAAGTTTGAATTTTGATTTATATTCATATTTAAGACATAAATATTTTTGTTTCTAAAACCCTCGAAAATAAGTTGTTTATTATTTTCGAAAATATTACATCTATCTTTTTCGAAATTAGTCTGAAAACCTTTATCACATAATTGATTAATTCTAAGGAGTTTGTATTTTAAATTTTCTACTAAGAAAACATTTGTAATAATAGGAGAGTTAGAAATACCAGAGTTGATGACTTCTCCGATGCCAACGACATATCCTTTTGAGTTATCTCCAAAAGTTACCGTTCCGCCATCGATATATGTTATATTTGATAACATTTTTGCATTTCCGGTCATATGCTTGGAGCAGCCACTATCAAGTGTCCATTTTTCCTTATTTTTTATTTTGGGTACCTGCAAGATAAAAGTAATTTAATTGGTACCCATATACTTTGTTAGGGTACTAGATGTTAGGAGAAGCAGGTAGCCACACCCAAGAAGATTTGGTACCTTTATGAACATAATTTTTATTATAGACTACATTATCTTGAAAATTATTAATATGTTTTTTGTCTAATCAAATTATTATTTGTCTTAGGAATCCAAATTTTTATTTTTTTGGAATTCGTATATTGGATGCGTTTCTACCACCACCGAACCAACCCCTTTCCTAAGCTCTCCCGAACCAACCCCGCTTCCATGCATAGCCGAACCAATCCCGTTTCCACCTACTACCTGTCCAACTCCGCTTCCCTGCATATCCGAGCCAACTCACTTCCCCTACATAGCCGAACCAACTACCGCTCCAACCACTACCGGACCACTCACCACCAGACTAAGTCCCACCGAACCAAACTCCGTCCACTCACCACCGGGCCAAGTCCCACCGAACCAAACTCCACCTACTCACCACCGGACCAAGGCGTACCGGACCAACACTGCCAGGCCAGATTACATCAGCCCAGCCCCACCAGCAGCTATATACATCCAAGATCCCTGCCCCCAGGCTCACTCTATAAATAGAGGGGCAGGGGTACAACAATGGCAGACAAGTTTGAGAGCTCAAGCACGGACAGAACTTTCAAACAACTTTCATATACTTGTAATCAAAGCTTTGTACTTGTAATCTGAAGAGTGAAGGAGAATAACATATAAAATGGACATAGGCACATTCTGACCGAACCACTATAAATCTGTGTGTCTTTTACAGTTTAGTCCCTGCTTTTTACATATTTGCATGAATCACCCAAATCACTAAGAACAACTTAAAATCGACTAAATCATACGACTTGGAGGTGTTTGTCCATTTTTTGTGCAAACATTTTTGATGCTTTCACTGAGAAAGGAGCTCAAAGCTTCAGCTTCTCCCACTTAACCTTTTTCCTATCAGCGTCGCTCATTGCTTGGAAAACATGCCTTCCAGGCAGAAGAAAGATGCTAACAAAGGGAAGAACATCGCAACTAGCAGTATTCCAGATCCAGTGATCACTGATCAAGAGAATCGTCCCGTTCCAACAGCGGTACAAAATGGAAGTCAGGTAAATCCGACAGCCCCTGCCACGGAACAACCAGCCGCAATTACTAGGGCAGATCTTGACAGGGTTGTGGCTGAAGTGACTGATCGCTTCACATCCCAACAAGAAGCCTTGGTGAACCGACTTATGTCACGCTTAAGGGATGTTGAAGAATCCAACCACAAAACTGAATCATGGGGTGAATCCCAGGATCTGGGAGACGACAAAGATCTTTCTTCTTCGAAGAGGCTAACAACAGAAACAGCAATGGTAGGAGCCGAGCCCGGACTCAGCCTGAATTTCGACCCGAGGAAACATTTGGAACCGAACCCAACAGGGGAGGTACCAGGCAGAGGTCGGATGTATCTGAGCCTGTCATGCTATCTAACCATGGAAACACCAATGGACGGGGCCGAGCTGGAGTCCAGCCCAAAGTTGGACTCAAGGAAGTGCTTAGAACAGAACCCAGCAGGGGAAGATCAAGGCAAGGGCCAACCGTGGCTGACCCCAGCATGCCCCCGGAAGACCAGAGGCAGCCATTGGAGAATGTTAGGACTGATAGACGATACCATCCCTACAGGTCATTTGGACGAAATCAATCCCGCAGTGAAGAACCAAATTCCTTCCTATCCCCCCAAATTCGGATGAAAGGATGGCACGATTGTTCAGAAAGTGCGTCCAACGGAATCAAAGAGATCGAGGGATAGGCGCTAGGGTAACCAGCACTTTCGCCCGCAATATCGAAATTGCCATCACCCCCCGAGAATGGAAAATGCCAACAATGGAACCTTATAGGGGAACCTCTGAGCTCATTGTACACTTACAAAGATACACACAACATATGCTCATGAGTGGAGCGACAGAAGGAGTATTGTGTAAATGCTTTCCACTATTCTTGGTAGATCTAGCTACCTCCTGGTTCTGCCATCTACCCCAAGGATCCATCGGCTCATGGGAAATGTTGAAAGAAAAGTTTATCAGCCAGTTCTACATTCATGGGGAGCAACCCAAGGACGCTTATTCCTTATCTAATATCAAACAGAAGCCTAGAGAGACAGTGCAACAATATCTAAGCCGATTCAATGCCACAACAGCCGCGGTCCAAGATGCCGACGAGAAACTTATCTTAATGGCCCTCTGTAGTGGTGTACATCCGGATACTAAATCTGCTAGAAGATTAACGAAAGAAAAACCAGCTACCTTACCCGATTTCTTCCATGAAGCCGAAAAATATATGAGACTTGAAGACGCTGCCACTGAGAGGCAGTCAGGGCAACAGACTAAGGCAACTCCAGACAGGGTTCCCGTTGCAGCAAAGGATGTTCGAAGAAATGACTCTAAAGACAATGCTGGGGCCAGGAAGGGAGAAAAGTGTTTATATCGGCCAGGACCGAGATTTGACTCTTACACTCCTTTGAATGAAACAATCGAAAACATCTTCCTGGCCACCCAAGACGAAGTTAGATACAAGCCCTCCCCCCAAACACAAGAAGGAATCGGATAACGCAGTTAAGTCTGGAAAGTTCTGCCACTTCCACGAATCTCATAGGCATGACACAAATGAATGCCATCATCTCCGGGACTTAATTGAAGAACACATCAGAAGAAAGAGGGTGGAGCGCTATGTAAAAGGTCAGAACATGATTCCAAGTCCTGCCAATGAGAACCCAGGGCTACCCCTTCCAGAAGTAGGCGGAGGAAATCGCAACACCAGCGGCTCTAGTCAAGAGAAGATAGTGGTCCATACCATATCAGGAGGACCACACATCGCCGACAGAAGCTGGGCAGAGATGGAAAGATATAGAAGGTCGCTTAGAAACAATGAAGGCCGCATTAATTCTATTATAGGAGAATGCCACCCGAAACAGAAAGAGAATGATGACATCACATTCAGTAGGCGTGATCTAGAGGGAAGGCAGTACCTTCACATGGATCCTATGGTCATCTCAGCCTAGTTCGGTCCAGCCAAAGTTTTTCGAATTCTAGTAGACACTAGAAGCTCAGTAAATATCCTATTTAAGCATGCTTTCGACAAAATGAAGCTGTCAATGAAAGATGTGTCTTCCTGCAACAAACCACTACACGGTTTCACAGGAGATGCGAAGATGCCCCTCGGGCAACTGGACCTCTTTGTCGAAATAGGAAGTCATCCCTGCTCCGTTGTGCGGAAACAAACATTTGTGCTGATAGAAAACCACTCGGCCTACAACACCTTTTTAGGAAGACCAGCCTTGTCTGACTTCCAAATTGTCTTGGCCCCATGGTGCCTGAAGATGAAATTTCCAACAGATAATGGAATAGGGGAGGTAGGGGGAGATCAAGATGCCGCTCGAGATTGCTATGTAACTGAACTTCGCAATAATCGCAGGAAGGATAGAGGGAAGAATGCAGAGGCTCCTCTCTGCGTGAAAAACTTGGAAGCATAGAAACTAAAGAAAGCCCCTCCTCTTCGTTATACCAGTGATCCTTTCAATGAATTAAACACCAGGGACAAAGAGGAGGAGGCCACCGCCGAGCCTGCAAAGGCTATGGAGTTTGTATCCGTAGACAAACACGACTCAAGTAGACTGCTAAGAATCGGATCTCAGCTAAGAGCAGAATTGAGGGATCAACTCATTGATTTTCTTCGTCACAACCTGGATGTATTTGCATGGACGCACGCTGACATGACTGGAATCTCCCCAGACGTGGCATGCCACATACTAAACATCGATCCTACCAAGGCGCCGGTAAAGAAGAAAAAGAGAAGTATGGTGGCAGAGCGATCAGCAGCCCTCGATGAAGAAGTAAAGAACCTACTCGCCAACAACTTCATACGAGAAGCCATCTACCTAGAGTGGATCGCTAACCCGGTACTAGTAAAGAAGGCTAATAGGAAGTGGCAAACATGCATTGACTTCTCCAACTTAAATGACGCTTGCCCGAAAGATTGCTTCCCACTCCTCCGAATCGATCAGCTTGTGGACAGCACAGCCGGGCACGAACTCTTATCTTTTATGGACGCATACTTAGGATATAACAAATTCCTATGCACGCCCCGATCAAGACCACACTAGTTTCATCACTGACCGGGGATTGTACTGCTACAGAGTAATGCCTTTCGGACTTAAAAACGTCGGAACTACCTATCAGCGCCTTGTCAACAAGATGTTTGCGGAGCTAATAGGACGAACTATGGAGGTTTATGTGGATGACATGCTAGTAAAGTCGAGGAAAGCCAACGATCACGTAAACCACCTGAGCGGGATATTTCACGTACTTCGCCAATATGGAATGAAGCTGAATCCTTTAAAGTGCTCGTTCGGAGTGTCATCAGGAAAGTTCTTGGGATACATCGTCCATGCCAAGGGGATTGAAGCAAACCCCGAACAAGTCCAAGCCCTGAAAGATATCAGGATACCTTCCACTCGAAAAGAAATGCAAAGCCTGAATGGGAAGGTGGCCGCCCTAAGCAGATTCATCTCTAAAGCGACTGACGAATGCGTCCCCTTCTTCGAGGCTCTAAAGAAAGACAAAGGAAAGCACGAATGGACTGACGAATGCTTAACAGCCTTCCTTAACCTAATCGAACACCTTCAGAGACCACCAGTACTCTCAACTCCAAACAAAGGCGAAGAGCTATACCTATACCTTGTTGTATCATCTCATGCTCTAAGCGCCGCTTTGGTGAGAGAAGACAACCGCGCACAACGACCAGTATACTTTGTAAGCAAGAGGTTAACAGGGGCAGAAGCCAGATATCCTAAACTTGAGAAGCTATCATACTGTTTACTAATCACGTCACGGAAACTGCGACACTATTTCCAATCTCATTCCATCAGAGTTCTAACCGATCAACCTCTAAGGCAGGTACTCCATCGTCCTGACACTTCTGGACGACTACTTAAATGGTGCATTGAACTGAGTCAATATGATATCATCTACCATCCTCGCACCGCCATCAAGGGACAAGCCATGGCCGATTTCATTGCCAAATTCACTACCAACGAAGGTAAGGAGCAATCTGAAATAACAAAAGACATTAAGTAGAATCTCTTTGTAGATGGAACATCAAACGAACAAGGCTCGGAGGCAGGAATTGTAATAATCACTCCCTGGGGAAGGAAGATACGCTATGCTCTAAGGTTGGAATTCGCTTCCACCAACAACGACGCAGAATACGAAGCAGTAATAGCCGGATTAGAACTTGCCCTAGAGATTGGAGTCGGTTCTTTATGTCTCCATAGTGATTCTCAACTTATTGTAAATCAAATGCTGGGAGAATTCCAGGCTCGAGGAGAATGACTCACAACATATCTAAAGAAGACCAAGCTGTTGCTCGATCAATTGAATCACTATTTAATCAACACATTCCTCGAGAAGAGAATCAGGAGGCCGATGAACTGGCAAAGCAAGCCAGCATGAAAGACGGCAACACTTTCGGAACAGTAACCATCTCAAAGCAACTAGCCCCGAGTTTCGAGCAAGTGAATCTGATAGCTGTAATCGAAGAGGAAACTTGGATGACTACTATCCGAAAATACTTACAAAGTGGCACATTGCCCGACGGGTGTAACGAAGTCAGAAAAATCTTGAGAAAAGCTTCCCGCTACACAATACAAGGAGGCATCCTCTATCGACGCGGCTTCTCTAACCCCTTATTAAGGTGTGCCACTGGGAGGGAAGCCAAGGAAATCTTATCAAACATCCACCAAGGAAGCTGCGGAGATCACACTGGAGGACAGACTCTGGCAATGAAGATACTCCGATATGGATATTTCTGGCCCACCTTAAACAAAGACGCCCTGGACTTCGTCAAAAAATGCGACAGATGTCAGAAATTTGCTAAGATCCCCCGACTACCAACAAATGAGATTTCTCAAATGATCATCCCTTGGCCCTTCACAGTATGGGGAATTGACTTGATTGGCGAACTGCTGATGGGCCGAGACGGAGCCAAATATGCTATAGTGGCAGTCGACTATTTCACCAAATGGGTGGAAGAGGAACCTCTGAATAAAATATATTCGGCAAAAGTTATTAACCTCTTAATCAAAAATGTTTTATGCAGGTACGGAGTTCCACTCACAATCATATCGGACAATGGACTTCAATTTGACAGTGAGGAATTCACCGACTGGTGCCAAGAGCACGGAATCCACAAAAGCTTCTCATCTGTAGCCTATCCCCAGACAAACGGACAAGTCGAAGCTGTCAACAAAATTCTTAAAACTCTAATCAAGAAGAAACTTGAAAAGTCAAAAGACGCTTGGGTGGATGAACTTCCTACGGCACTTTGGGCCTACCGCACATCTTTCAAGACATCAACAGGGCATACTCCTTTCTCTTTGGCATACGGATCGGAGGCCATGCTCCCAGTTGAAACTGTAGTGCCTTCCCACCGTAGGATCCACTATAACCCAGAAGAAAATGAACTCCTCCACATGTCTTTGGACCTAATTGAAGAGAGAAGAAATGATGCAGCACTTAAAGCGTCAGCTCACAAGCAAAAAGTGGCAGCACAATACAACTCCAAAGTCAAACATCGCAGCTTACAAGAAGGAGATCTTGTCCTCAAGCGAATCTTCCCGCGCCCCGGAGCGCTAGATCCAATCTGGGACGGACCATATGTAATTCATAAAGATCTCCACAACGGAGCTTATATTTTGTCAATAGTGGATGGAGAGGTGTTTCAGAGGGCATGGAACATCCAACACCTTCGTCGATACTTTTCTTAACTTGTACTGCCCATATGAAGTGAATTAACAAAGAGAATCGGTGGACGTAGGCATTTTCGTGCCGAATCACTTTAAATATCTAGTCTCTTTTTAATTTGTTCCTTTATATCTTGGCTGCTTGTTAAGCTTTATCCTTTTCTGTTGAACAAAATCCTATGTAATGACATTTCCATTCTAGACACTTCACGGCGCAACCTCACCTGGACAAGACCTAACAGGTACTATACGAATCTACGCCCTCGCTAATGAGACACTTTTGCTCCAGCATCCCTCTGCTGTGGGTTAACTCATTTCTCGCGAAGGCCCTCAAAGCCAACTGTAATGAGCCGATTATAAGCCACCGAGGAGGCCGAAAATAGCCTAGGAAGCTCATTAAGGCGTTTGGCTCGCCGGCAACTGTGAACCTACTTTAAGCCCGAACATAAGGTGTGGCCAGCCAGGGGTAGTTTACGGTTCACGATCGGCACCCACGCTAGCCGACCACGGTAAATCGAATAATACCCACGATTACGGGCCATAATGGTCCGGGTAGTTACCGTGCGCGATCTCGGCTCCGATGTGTCTTAAGTACGGCTGTGGTAAAAAGAAGAAAACTCCTCGTGGAGGCGTAATATGGGTGACAAATGTCCCCAAGACCCACAGCTAAGGAAAGTGACTACAAAACCCGTTTGCCACGAACTTGAGCACATCGAAGGCCTTCCGTGATTGGAAGTTTTACTATTTCTTATATTTCTATTTTGTTTGAAAACTTCTCCTCCTATCCTCTATAACAATCCCTAAATGTACAGGACACAAAATAGGAGACGCTCGCCAATGGAAGTAGGAACGCACAACTGAATGACATGACACTCAGCTGCATTCCATACTCAGCTACACAAGACATTCAAAGCTACCATCTACAACTAAGACATGAGGGGCCGTACCTTTTCCTCTTGTATATAAATACGTAGCTATAATTTATTCGCACATCACACAAACATTGCAAGAAATGAAATTATATTTTAAGTAAGAACTTAGCATTAAACACGATTGAATCACAGACATGTACACAGCTGTATTTCTTATGCAACACATCAAAATAACAAAAGCATTCAAATGTAGCAGAATCAGTCCAAGTTAAAAGTTACATGCCAAAAATCAAGTTGTTCGTTACATAATTATAGCCTAAAAATTACACTAATGTTTTAAGACTAACACTGACAGCAATGTCAAGTAAACCAAAAAAAATGTCTAGATCAAGCCAAGGAGTATGCTGCATCGGGGCTTCGCCTCTATCCTACCGGCCCTCCAAGATCTACTTAGCCGTAGGGTCGGAGCTCTCAGCATGCTGGTCAGAGGTAGTTGGTGCTCCAGAGGTCCCGCCTGTACAATTCAGGAAAGAATCCATTGAATAAGCAATAGGTAACCAAGTTATGAGAAGACTAAAAGGGAAGACTTACCAGCATCTGTTCCTTGATCGCCATCCTCCAACTGCACACCTACCTCCTCAGTGGCGAGCAGCCGCATACCCTCCTCCAACGCCACTTTCTCCTCCTCGGTAAACTGGGCCGTGACTACATCCATCCTGAAGGCCACACCACCCTCTTTATCCACATCAGCCTTGGCCTCCTCCAGATCCCGGAGATAAATCCTGGCCATGATCCGGGGATAATCGTCCATCCAGGATAAGCTGCCCCGCTTCCAAGTATGGAAATACATGTCCTAGAGCATCTCATCCATCATCCCCTCGTTCTCCTCAAACTCCCTCATTCGGACTTCAGAAACCAACAGTTTTGCAACGGCAGCATCCCTCTCCGATCGGTATTGCGAGCGGTCAGCCTGAAGGGATTTCCTCATCGCCTCCATCTCCTCCTTCAGCTTGTCTTGAGCAAGCTCTGCGGCTTCAAGCTTCCTAAATAACTCCTCTACCCATTCAATATCCCTTTCCAAATCTCATCCACCGTTGCAATAGCCATATCGATCTGTTCCTTGCAGGTGGCCTCCATTTTTCGCAGCTCGGCTCTGTTAGCCTCTTCCATGGTTTTCTTTAGTCGTCTGGTGGCAGCCTCGTGCTGAGAGATCTGGATGGCCTGATCGGCGAGTTGCTTGGCCTGATCGGAAACCACTAACCGCAATCTTATGTTAGCACTCCCAATTTCCTCCCCGACCTTGACCAGTCAGGCATGATGCCCCATCAACTTCCTGGTCTCCTCAGCAACCCGGTCGATGTTTGCCTTAGCTTCATCCTCCATAGTTACAATCCGAGTAGTAAGCAAATCAAGGTCCAGGGACTTGGCCTCATCAAGCACCCTTACCATAGGATTGCGAGGGAGAAGGTGCTCACCAGTAACCTCGTCAAAGGAAATATCATGAGAACCCGAATCCAGATCTGGATGACCCGCAAATGGATTACGAGCCAAGCCGGGACGATCAATCTGAGTAACGGTAGGATTTTCAGACGGATGCGGAGAGGGTATGAACTCAGTATCCTCCTCCGTGATATCATGAAGAGGCTGGGTTGGGGGTTGAGGACCAGGTGAAGGTTCGAATAAGGAGCGACTCCTCTTTTTCTTTTGAATATCCTCTTCAATAACTCCGAGAAGAGGACGGTAGCCGACTACGTCCCCGGAACGGTTGGTTGGAGGCTTTGGTTTAGCGGAAGCTTTGAGGAGTTTGAATTGTTCGAGACGGTGCTGAATGTCTGATGTCTTGGCCACCTTACCCGTTCCTGGAATAAAAACCAAGTGTTACAAGCATGCATGGGACTATAATCCAAGAAACATGTGAAGTTAAAAAGAGTAAAGAGGAGTCAAAAATTCACCTTGAATCGCCGGAGTTGCCCTAGCTGAAATGCTCTTGGAAGATGAATCGGCACCAGTCCCGGCCTTATCAGTTTTCTTTGGCTTCTCCACCAAGGCCGATCCTTCCTCCAACCCCTCAAAAGCCTGGCGGAAAGCATCATCTGTCCACTCTTGGATCTCCCCTGCTTGCCCAGAGGACAAAGCCCAGGCGCCATCACCACTCTGTCCTTCGCTACCATCATCACCTTCTCCATCGCCTCCGCTCTCCTCCTCGCCTCTTTCCTCCTCCACATCTTCCTCCTCCGGGATGTCTGGACATTTGCTGGGGGAGGGTCCATCGGACTTCTTAAGCTTCTTCCCCCCGGTAATTGGAGGTTTTGAGAAGAGTTCCCTTTTTCCACTCTTCGTCGTAGCCCCTCCTTTAGCTTTGGCGGCCCTCTCCTCAGCCGTGTCTCTCTGCTTGACCACAAACTGGCGTGGCAGAATCAAGTTGTGCCCCAGAAGAGTAGCATTCCTGATCAAGTAAGAAGCTGACCTCTCCCTTCCCGAAATGGCTTCTATCTCCGCAGCCATCTGAACCAGGCAATCGTTCTCCACGACCGCAAAGCCACCTGTCGCTAGCAAGAAATAAAAACACATAAGAAGAAGCATTGCAGTTAGAACAGAAATTATAAATAAGCTTCAACTTACAACTAGAGGTAAAGCGACGGATAGAAACAGAGTCATCCTTGACGAAAAACCATTCTTTCTTGAACATGCTGAACTTCGAATATAAGACCAGGACCAGCTTGAAGGACACGGCCGATTCCAAGCTGATGTATGGAGACCCTTTCTTATAGCCCCTCAAGTTGTACAAATACCGGATCTCCCGGTTGGAAGGGGGACGCCCGTATTTTCTCTGGAAAATGATGAATAGACTCACCAAGATAGCATAAGAATTGGGCTGAAGCTGGAAAGGGGCCACCTTCAAATAGGTAATGAAGCTGACTATCCAAGCATTGATCGGGGGAATGGCCCCGCACATGCAATGGTACCTACTATAAGCGAAATATCCTTCAGAGGGGTTGTACGGCATCACTCCTTCCCCCGGCAACAGCATACACGCTCTGTCAATCCCAAAAGAGCGAGAAATAACATCAAGCTTCTCCTCTTTGAGGGAGCTAGGAAAGCAGTCAGGAGGAGAGTTCAAGAGCTCCTGAGGGCCATATCCATCCACTAGTGATCTCGGTGTCGGCCCATGTCGTCCCTGTCCTGACTGAGCTAGGGGCACTGTGGAGGATTCTTCTCTGTCCTTGGATTTCTTTTTATCTGATCAAGTTTCCACTTTATGAGACATTATCTACAACAGGAGAAAACGTACTGTTAGAACAAGGAGTAAGGAACCACAAACAAACAAGTACATACAACCCGAAATCTCATTCGGCATTTTCGGCATGAGGTTCATTCGGCGCTCAACTCCTCGGTCTCGTTCGGTGTACCCAACATAAGGAGAAAGCCTCACCTGGTTCGGCAGTCAAATCTGGTTCGGTCCCTGATCGATTCGGCTATTTCAAACAATGAAGGAATAGTGGTTCGGTACTTGGGTGATTCGGCTATTTCAAACGATAAAGGAATTGTGGTTCGGTACTTGGGTGATTCGGTTATCTCAAACGGTAAAGGAATAACAATGGGGTGAAGCCCCTACTCATAGGCGAGCGCGGGATGACCGGACCCAACGGTTCGGCGCTTAGGACCGAATGAAGCTATCCAAACTACGAGAAAACAAAGCACGACATATGCTGGCATACGTCCCACTTTGGGGGGCAAATGTTGGGTGCGTTTCTACCACCACTGAACCAACCCCTTTCCTAAGCACTCCCGAACCAACCCCGCTTCCATGCATAGCCGAACCAATCCCGTTTCCACCTACTACCGGTCCAACTCCGCTTCCCTGCATAGCTGAGCCAACTCACTTCCTCTACATAGCCGAACCAACTACCGCTCCAACCACTACCGGACCACTCACCACCGGACCAAGTCCCACCAAACCAAACTCCATCTACTCACCACCGGGCCAAGTCCCACCGAACCAAACTCCACCTACTCACCACCAGACGAAGGCGTACCGGACTAACACTGCTAGGCCAGATTACATCAGCCCAGGCCCACCAGCAGCTATATACATCCAAGACCCCTGCCCCCAGCCTCACTCTATAAATAGAGGGGCAGGGGTACAACAATGGCGGACAAGTTTGAGAGCTCAAGCACAGACAGAAGTTTCAAACAACTTTCATATACTTGTAATCAAAGCTTTGTACTTGTAATCTGAAGAGTGAAGGAGAATAACATACAAAGTGGACGTAGGCACATTCTGGCCGAACCACTATAAATCTGTGTGTCTTTTACAGTTTAGTCCCTGCTTTTTACATATTTGCATGAATCACCCAAATCACTAAGAACAACTTAAAATCGACTAAATCATACGACTTGGAGGTGTTTGCCCATTTTTTGTGCAAACATCGTATTAGACTTAGGTGATCTTTTAGTCTTTTGATAAATAAAACTATACTTCTTAATATTATTCCCTTTTTGTTTAGGAATATTTCCAAATCCTATTCCAGTTTTATTACCTGAAGGTTTTGAAGTTTTGATAAGATATTCCAAATCTTGTTTTCCTTTATTAAATTTTGAAACATTATTTGTAATTTTATCTACTTTTCTTTGAATTCAAAATTTTCGATTTTTATTGTTTCTATATTACTTTTTAAGCTGATATTTTCTTTTAACAAGTTATCCTTTTCTAGTTTAACTTTTTCAAAATTAATAGATATAGTCTCACACTCAACTAAACTACTTTTACTTTTTTCTTGAGATAATTCTAGTTCCTCCTCTAAAATAATTTTTTCATCTTTTAACATTCCTATTTCAAGTTCTAAATGATTTATTTTAGCTCTGTGTTCTTTGTACAATTTTTTAATCTGTTTAAATTTATCATCTAATTCCATGCTAAGCTCTAATAATTAATCATAGCTAAGTTCAGGACATACCTCATCAGTTTGTGCCATAAATCATACATTAGCTTGTTCTCCATCACTATCGCTGTCACTATCTGATGATGATGAAGAATCCGAGTCATCCCATTTTACTTTGAAAGCTTTCTTCTTTTTGAATTTTTTAAATTTGTTCTTCTTGTTATCATTATTGAACTTGGGACAATCTTTCTTCATATGTCCAAATTGACCACATTCATAGCATTTGATTGACGTTTGATTTGTTGAGCTTGATTTTCCTTCTTTCTGAAATCTGGTCATTTTCCTAAAATTCTTGAATTTTTTATAGTTTTGGCAATAGATACAATTTCTTCTTCGTCTAAGTTTGGAGTCTTCATTTGTTACTGGAAATACTATGTTTTTCTTCTTCGAATTTTGTTCTTTTCTTGCCTACAGATTAGCTTCAAAGGATATTAAATTTCCTATCAATTCTTCAGCTAAGAGTGTTGAGAGGTCATTAGCTTCTCTGATAGCTAATATTTTTCTTTCCCACTCTAGAGTTAAAGAATTGAGTATTCTAGATACTAAATCAAAATTTGTGAATTTAACTCCAAGTGCTATTAAATCGTGCTGAATAGTTTGAAATCTAGAGTACATGTCCACTATAGATTCGTTTTGTTTCATTTTAAATGATGAAAATTGATTTTGTAAAATTTAATTTTAGTTTGCTTAACTTTGTTTGTGCCTTCTTGTGTAACTTGTAAGGTACGCCAAATATCATATGCAGTGCTACGTAACATGACATGTGAAAATTCATTCTTATCTAACAAACAAAATAAAACATTCATAGCTTTGGCATTATTAGAAGGTGTGGTTTTTTATGCATCATTTCATGTGTTCATAGCAGTGCTAGGTGCTTCATATTTATTTTGAATGGCTGATCAAATTTCTAACCCATTAGCTTCCATAAAAATTCTCATACGTGTTGACCAATATGCATAATTAGAACCATTAAAAAGTGGAGGACGTGTTGTGGTTTGGCCTTCGTGAAAAATACTTGCCATATTAAAGTGATTCAAATACGTGGTGCTGTACTTTGATTGAACCTTGCTTTGATACCACTGAAAGTCTATGGGGTGGATCGTGTATTGTATATGCAAGTATATGTGACAAAATATATGATGCAACTAAAATAATATTAATCTAAGTAAATATAGAATAAGCACACCAGAATTTTATACTGGTTCAGACCTTCCGTCCTATGTCTAGTCTCGAAGCTCCCCTTCAGAATTCGACTATCAAAAACTCTCACTTCGCCCGGAGGAATAGGCTTGGTTACAATGAATTATTCTTGTCAAATATGTGTTCTAATATAACAATGATGCTGACTAATTAGTACAATTGTTTCCAATATATTTCTAAGGAATATTGTCTATGAAGAAATGAGTATATGAAAGAGTGAAAACAAGTAAAGATTCCTAGAGTGCGTAGATCAAGAATATAAGATAGAGTATAGAATTAGAAAGCGTAGGTAAGTCAAGTAAGTTTTTTCTCTTGATTCTTGATGCTATATATAGTTGTAGATAGGTATCTTGAGGAGTCACATCTATTAATGAATCCTCTAAGGTTGCTTCTATTGATGGTGAAGAGTTGTGGTGAAGAGAAGCAGAGATGTCCATTCACATATGGCAGTTGTAATTCATTTCTGAAGTTCGAGTTTGAATTCAGACGTCTGGTACTTGTTTCAGACGTCTGGTAATATATTTTTTGAACATAGTAAAGGATTAGACGTTTGAGTGCTATTACCAAACGTTTGGTTTAGCCTGTTTGTTGTTCTAGAGAACTATTTCAGACATTTGACTTGTGCATCCAAACGTATGATATGGTGCATGTCAGTTTTTGTGCATCTTTTCTTTTACTTTCTTGTTCCTATCGACTTGTAATATCTTGTAGTGTTCTTTCTGCCTTGTTCTTGTCTTTCTAGTGATGTGGCTCTAGCAAGTACCTGTATATATAAATATATATGTATATTTGATTTCCATTATATGGTTGTTGTCATTAAAACCGTAGATTGGATTTCCTAACAATAACAACTTATTAATTTTGACCGTTGTAAATATTTATTTACAATCATTGTCCTAGTCATGAGTTTTAAGTAATTATGTGACCACTTTCAAGTAAATGTTGTTAATTCCAAACAAAAATCTAAGTGAACACAAAGGTTTCTGCTTGTATATTTTAATGTTCATCTTTATAGTTTTGTATTTGATATTTAAGGATTGCGATTAACAATAATATTTAGTATTTTAAAAAATTTAAAATTTCCTAAATAAATTTAAAAAATTCATAAAATTAATAATTAAGACTAATATTTAATAATCAATATTTAAAACTATAACTAACAATTAAGACTAATATTTAGTAATTAATATTCAAGATTAATATTTAATAATATTAATTAGTAAATAATATTTAATAAGTGTGAAATAATATTTGATTTTTAACAATTTTAAGTTAATAATTACAATTAAATAAATAATTATTAATAATTAAATAATAATCAAGACTAATATTTAATAAATAATAATAAAATTTAATAATTATGAAGTGATATTTAGTATTTAATAATTAATTTTAAACAATTATTAATTAATAATGATTATTAAAAATTAATAATGACTAATAATCAATAATTAAGACAAATCTTTACTATTAATAAGCAATATTAATAATTATGAAGTAACATTTAGCATTTAATATTTTATAATTATAATTAATAATTATATTTAAAAAATATTTAATATTTTATAATTGTAATTAACAACTAATAATTACTATTAAAAAATTAATAACAAATGCTAAATTATTACTAATAATAATTAACATTTAATAATTAATATTGATTAATTAATAATTAATCATTACTATTAAATACTTAAGATGTAATAATTAATAATTACTAGTTAATAATTAATTTTTAACAATGAATGATCAATAAGTAATCTTCAATGATTAAGATGTGATATTTATTATTTAGTGTTTAATAACTGTAAATACTAGTTATATTTAACATTTAATATTCCAAAAAATAAAAAATTTGTAATTTTTCAAAATAAATTTATAAATATTCATGAATTTTAAAACAGGAAAATAGTGTCAAGGACAAAATTTCTCAGCATTTTAACCTCAAGGACCGGCCTTCGGTATAATAGCCTGAAGAGCAACTTTTGAATTTCAATTCGAAGGCAGGAAAAAAAATTAGCGATCAGGACAAACACACAAATAAATCTGGAGCGGCGTCAAGCTTAGGTGTTGTTGTTGGCGAGGGCGGTTACAGCAGTGGCATTGGCTGCGAGCGTGGTTGGTTCGACGGTAGATGGCAACGGCTAGGGTTTTGAAGTAGCTCGATTGAAGTCATCTGATGATGGAAAATTGATGGATTTGGTGGTAGGGATGCCGTGGTGAACTAATGTTTTAGAAGAAACAACAATTCGAGGAAGAAGAAGAGCAAGTCGAGGAATAAGAAAAGCAAGGCATGGAAAAATTAGGGGAGAAGAAGTGATATCAGCTGTTAAGTATTGATTTTCCATTTCGTATGTATTATTTTCGAAAATATTTGTTATTTTTGAGTTTGTGCTTTTTTTGCATAATAAAATTATTATACCGTAATAAATTCACATTTTGAAGTGAGAATTTTTTAATTGTTATTCTGTTTTTTTTTTTTTGCATTAATATTGGTTTGATTGGTAATGCATTGCTGTGTTGAGTTTGATGAGGATCGGTTTTTAGGTATCATTTTTTTGTCCAAGTATCATTTTTTAAAATAATGTAATATGGAAATTTTTAACTATTTTGTTTGTCTGATTATATAAAATAATGAAGTTAGCCAAATTCCCACTAAATCTCAGTTACATACATAATTGATCCAATACATCTAATCCAACATCATATACATACACGAGTCCAAATGCACAGTATAAATACATCTGGTAATACATCCTACAATTAAGCCTAATAAGAAAATCTGGTCACATTGTACCTAAACCTGAAACATTTTGGATTGACCCAATCATTATATAAATAATAAATGGATCAGACTATGCCTAGATTCAACGGTGAGAACATAAACGATAGCTCAAAGAATTATATATACAACATAATAAGAAACTGATCCAAAGAAATTATGGAACATCCACTTACACACCAAACACCATCCATAACACATCAAGCATCATCAAACATCAAAACACTATCATACACATCATACAACCTTCACCAAACAGCCATCACACACATCACACACATCGCATGCATCTACACATCATGCATCATATGCAGCATACATTGCACACATCAGACATCAATTCATTCATATTTATTTAGCAGTATTAGATTTATTTTATTCTTCATTTTAAATTTCATTACTGATACTGCTATTATATGCGTTGTTATATTGCTACTGCTGCGAACCAAGTCTACGCTTGAGACTCATAACTTCTCAGGTGCAAAGGGAGACCTTACTCGTAATATTTTGTGAGCATCCTCACCAGTCTTTAACTAGACAAAAAATGCACGTTACTTTCTTGCCTCCTCACTCCCATCAACCTCCTCGCCTAGTTCTGGATTCGTCCCGTAGGCTAGTGCAGCAGACTGTGACCATGCGACAAGGGGGCCATGTTGCCGCAACCATATCAGGAAGCGACCCTAGGGGCGGTCAAGCTAGTGTTTGTCTAGTAAAACTTCTTCCTATCACATTCTCATAAGGGACTTCATACTTCTCATTCCACTCAAAAACGGAGATAATCATATTCATGCTTTAAATGAATCAAGAAAAAATATAATTTACCTCACATATCTAGTTGAAAATCCAAGTAATATCGATCAATAAGGATGTATAATATAGAATAATCCATCGACATCCAAATATTAAATGTCGGGTCCTTATGAATTACTCAACATTATACTTGTGTTGAGTAAATAAATATACCTCACACGGACATCGCATAGTGCCCAATGAACTACAATCATATACACAATACCCTCAATCAATCAACGTTAAATAAATTCCCACGTAGCTTATTAAACCACTCTCTCTTAAATCACTTTTCTATTCATTGTTCTTCAATTTTATTATTTTATAATTTAACACAATGGATAAATTGTTCATCTCATTCGTAGCAAACCAATCAACAATCATCCATTCACACATTAATATACTGCTAAATTAATATTTAACGAGATGAGGATTTTTATTTGAATATATTTCACTTCATTTTTGTTCCTACTTTTTATAAAAATACTTCATTTATCATTAAAATAAAATCTCTTTTATTTATTGCCATCTCTTTTAAAATTATAAATGTTGATTCTCTCATTTAATTTCATACTCCATAATTCGAAACAACCGATTTGGTCCCAAAGAAACCATTATTTAGACTTGTTAATAAAGTTTAAAACCTTAAAATACTTTCATTTCTATTTTCCATTCCAATAATATGGAAATATCACATAGAAATTCATATTCTCAAAATGTATTGCAAATATCAAATCCTGAACATTCTCGATTCAAAATATTTCCAAACCTCAAATGTACCATTTCAAAATCAACATCTAAATCCTTATGTATTCAAACACTTTTTTAATATTAATAGTCTATCAACAATAATATATAGTATTTCCAAAATTTTAATTCATCTCTTGTATATATTAAACCCCAATGATTGGAAATTCTTAAATGAAATGGTTAGCGTTCATCTAATGGTTACTTCGAAATATCAAACCTTCCCCTTTTATAATTCAAATTATCCATTATTTTGAAATATAGATTTCAAGCTTCATTTTATAAATTTCCTTTAAATATTTTTATATTCATCAGTAACTAAAATATAATCTTCAAAATTCCCTTATTTAATCAAAATCTCAAAATCCAACATTTTCCAAAACCCTAGATTATTCTATATGTGTGTGTGTATACAGACATTCATACATACGTATCCAAAATTATTCCTCTTTCTAATTCTCTATTAATATAATAATCTGAATGTAAAATAAAACATCATTCTAAATAATTCACTATTTATTTCAAATAATTTATTGGATCCAAGTTGCATCTTTCAATTTATTTAGCTCTTTTCCAAACAAATTTCAAATATCATTCAACAAATTGCAATCATCAAATTACTACTCAAACAAAACAATAATCTAACTATAATCGTCGCAACAAAAAATAATCGTGATTCACAACACTATTTCGTCCAATTCAAGCAACATCAAACATCATTCATCAACAAACATACAATTTCATCCAATAATCAACAATCCATCCAATCAGACAAATCAATCAATTAGATGGGGAATATACATCAAATAAAAAAAGACAAACATAGTTGTGAGTGAGATTAACTCACCAAAATAATGCTCGAATTCCGTAATAGCACTATTA
Source organism: Allium cepa (assembly GCA_030765085.1). Lineage (NCBI taxonomy): Eukaryota > Viridiplantae > Streptophyta > Magnoliopsida > Asparagales > Amaryllidaceae > Allium > Allium cepa. The sequence continues at coordinate 972,359,567 of CM060928.1, forward strand.
GCAATGATGGAGCTTTCATCATCATTGCCTCCATCCTCTACCAAAAACTCGCTCGCACAGCCAACCCTTGCTCAGCCCACCGCTTTGTCGTCTTCTACACTAACCACCAGACACTAGCTCAACTCAACATCGCCAACTCAACTTCACCACACCAACCAAGGTTGGCACCTCCAAGTGGCAATCCTTCTTCATACACGACCATCTTTCGCTCTGCTTTTTGCATCGCTTGCCATGTCACATCACACATCCTCCCTTCCCCATCATTCCCGAGCTACCCGCGTTATCGAGCCGCCACACTTCAACGCCGCCATCATTTTAGGCTAGATTTTTATTTTTCACTTTGTCCAATTTTTCTGCTCTTTTAGTTTATTTTTAAATGAATTACACTCTATTTAAAATAAATTTCATTCCGTTTTAAATTAATTTATATTATAATAACCGAACCATTTTGTTCAATTTGACGCTGGCTTATTTTTCGGTAATCGTTCACCGTTCCATTAGATACTAATTTTATTTTTCAATTATCCCAATCCTATAAAAAATTACTTACACTTCAAAAAATATTTTGTATTGGCTAAAACATTTATTTGATTTCAACAAATTATTAGGAAAAATATACTAATTTAATTCAATTTATTATAATAATATCTCTTACTAAATATAATTTATTTGACTAAAAAATTATTTTAAGAATATTAATAACATAAATCCAATTCAATCACTTTTATTTATACTTGATTTGGCATGACTAAAAATAATTGCAGCCACCGAGCATTAGTGGACAGTTGAAGTCGATCGCGAGATAATATTGATCACACAGTCAACACTGCAGCCAACTAACGAAGTAAACTGCTAGAAATTCATGGCATGACATTGTTTTTAGATTAATAAATATATTTGAATTTGAAATTAGTATGGTTGTGATATTTTACGATTAAATGGATGTTATATTGTATGGTGTTTATCATTTGGATGAGTGATGTGAAGATGTTTAGGATGTGATGTATCGGGGGAAATAAAATTAAACTTTAGTGTTGACAAAATATATCGAAGTCGAATTATAATTAAACAAGATAAGTACTATTGTGGAAAATTTTGATGGATGTTTTAGAAAATAATTTTAAAGTATTCAAAGATTTTGAAATGAGATGACAAATAAATAATTAAAAGTCATATGATTATTATTGTAATAGATTTGTTAATTAAATGTGTTGATTAATTTGGAAAAGAAAAGAAAGAAGATATCAGAGTTACTACTAATATAACCATAATATGCATTGGAATGATCAAACTTTTTCGACTCTTCTTTCATTGCTTAGGCAATTATATAAGCAACAACTTTGTTATTTGTCAATTTTCAAAATTTATTTTTAGAATATTAATTCACAAATCCAATTCAATCACTTTTATTTATACTTGATTTGGCATGACTAAAAATAATTGCACCCACCAAGCATTAGTGGACAGTTGAAGTCGATCGCGAGATAATATTGATCACACAGTCAACACTACAGCTAACTGACGAAGTAAACTACTAGAAATTCATGGCGTGACATTGTTATGAAATTGTTGGACTTGTGACATGCAGAGGAAGAGACTAGTGGATGTTTGGCATTCTCAGGTGTCGTAGAGCAAAACGCAATGTCATGAGCCACATACTTAGGGTAGCCATCAGTTCTTTTAGGAGGAGGCGACCTTCAAGTGGTCCAGCACGTCGAGCAGAGAAGAGACTAGAGTTGGCAAAGTCGATTCCTCAAACGGTCGAGTGAATCGCCCATCGCTATGTTCACATTCTAAGATTTGTGGCAGATGTATCTGTGTACACAGATTTTGAGAAGGGGGAAGATGACGAGGGATTGGTTTATAAAGGTAATTAATTAATTTGAGTGTTAATTAAGTTAAATAATCAAGTTTTAAGTCCCAATTCTTACAACAATTGTATCTTCTTCATACAAGGTCCGATCGAGGCATAGCTTTGGTCACTGTGCTCTTATCAATGTTATCTACGCATTGGAATTGGATTCACTGAGTTTGGATCTTGTGGGAATTTTGACTTCGAAATTGTATGGCATTCTACTTTGGACTATTTAGAAAGCGTAAGCATTGGTTGGAATAATATGGATGTAAATAGAACTTTGAAAAGAATGTTTCGAAGATAATCATAAGTGAAATGCTTTTGAGTTTATAGTAGCAGTGTTTGAGTGGCATTTATCTTAAGCCTTGTGAAATTGATTTATGAATATACTTATATGGTTAAGATAATTGTACAAATACTTTTAAGAGTATCGAAATGTGTTAAATGAATAGTGATATTTTAACTAAATAGTAAAGTTGATTTAATACATGGAGTTCCATTAATACAGAGCTATTGAGCAAAACGAGTTTTACCAATAAAAGAGCATTTTAGTTAATAAAGGAAATTAATTAAAAAAAGGATTAGAAGTCTTTATATGACTTGATAGTACTTGTGTGTTTCGATCATTCTTTGTGTATTACTTGCTTATAGATAGTATATAGAACTTAGTTTCCCGTATATGATTATTCTCATTGTTATTGATTTGACCAAATATACTATGGAAAAACTAGAAGAAATACGGGAATTATATGGTACAGTTATCTTCAATGATGTCATACTATACATATGAACTCATTTTTCTCTTTTGTGATAATGATAAGGAAATCTGTCCACTTAAACATTTAAGAAGGATCTCTGCTCTTATGTATGTTGGTTTATTTCCCATAGAATCGGGGTTGAGCGGGAAATTGATTGGTTAGTTTTATAGTACCCAGCAAGCAGGGGAGTCTACTTATATGATATGACTTGAAACTATAACCACTCCAAAAACATGTACTTGTTCTATGCTTTAGAAGAGATTTGTGATTGGTTCATGATTATTTCGAGATGCTAGAACATATGTGGAGGTTTGAGATCTATTTGAGATGCTTGAACACATGTAATTGTTTAGGATCTATTTAAGATTTGGTAATCCATGTGTGATTTCAAGACTTGTTGAAGTATGGGAATCCATATGTGATTCCGAGTTCTATTGAGGAATCCATGTGTTATTTCAACATCTATTGAGATATGGAAATCTATGTGTGGTTCCGAGATCTATTCTAGGTAAAGCTCATGTGGAAGATCTGTTTGAGTGGTGTCTCGTATGCTGGAATGCCAAAAGTAGCCTTACCAACAAATATGACTAAAATTAGAGAAGGATGCATTTCCGTAGGGTTAAAAACTCACGAGGGTGCATGCGACTCCATCCTAGAGTTACTTACAGATATGCATGCAGGAGCGATGCACTCGGCTAGTTTAGCCAGCTATATATTTCCTATTGTACATTCACTGGGGATGTATGTTGCTTTAGAGGGATATACAGATCCTTGTGTAGTAGATTAGAGTCAACTTTGATCCGAGGTGATCTGCGTGGAAATCCCACACACTTAGCTAATATGCCTTAGCAGTTATGATTGTATACCTATTATTGTTATGACGTACGCTCACATGCATTGTAGCTATGTGATTATTTATATTTCACAGCTTAGATATTATTATATTATCACAGGACTTTTTAATAGAAATGGTTTGGTTATCATAAAGTAAAAACTCATCCGTGTTAATTTCGCGGCGTGGTCTTATGAGAAACCTTATTTTGAAGGTTTTTAAGATAAAATAAACTTAAATGATTTGAGTTTATCACGTTGATTTAGCAGACTAATCCAAGTGTTATTTTTTAATACTCGGGTCAGCTTGAGTATGTTTCTAGGTTTAGTTGTGGTTCACTGGAGCTCTAGGTGAGGAGCTAGATGATTTTCTACTGTATTTTATTTTGGCTACATTATTTGTTTTGTATCTATCAGCATTTGTGAGGTCGGGTTGTTATAACTGTCCAGGCTGATGATAGGTTAGTTGACTCTAATTAAAGTATGTATATCAAAGTTTTCTTTTGGTAAAGACCTTTTAAGATATTATATATTATCATTCCGCATGTGGGATTCTAATATTAGGTTCTTCTTTTTTTCTATTTTTTTCTTTTACTTTAATTATTCATCTTGTCAACACTTGGATGTTCGACATGTGAATACAATGGATGTATTAGCGTCAACTTATGAAGGTCGAAAAGGTGAGTCATCAAAAATATTGTTTAAACTTTTCCTTAAATTACATACTTCTTTCAAAACAAAAAATTTTCGTCTTTAAAACATTTTGCTTGCTTTAAAATATTCTTCAAATCCTTCTAATCTCGTCAAAATAAATAGTATAAATTTCTTCAAAATTTCATTTCAAATATTGGTTTATAATATAACTCAAAATACATTACTCTCTTTCAAATAATTCATCACCCTTGAAAATCCCATGCTCATAAATCTCATCCTAGTGTTTAGGAATCCCTATCGATAATGTTGGCTAGATGTATCAACCAGAATTCTTAAACATTCAAAGGATAAAATAACATGAAATTTTACTTCAAAAATTATTTTAAATATTTACTTGCATAACAACTTGATCTATTATAAAAAAATCGCTAGCTTCTAGTAAATCATCTCTCCAAACCACACACGCGCTATTCCAAAAAAGAATTCAAATTAATATATGCTTGCTTATATCAGAAGATTTATAAATAATCAATTGAGTATAATAAAAATTATTTGACTTAAAAAACCCCAAACGTTATCGATCTTCTATATAATAATAATCAAGCATGCTCTCATCTTTCCTATTTATTTTAATCGCGATTTTAATTTTACATGAAAATAATTATCATTATCTCTTGCGGTAACTTCACAATCTGTAACGACCTGGGATTTTGGACATCCCGAGTAAAAATGTATTTTGTTTAATTTAAATGGAATTTCTTATATGTATGTTTCGGTTTAAAAGTAAAAATGTATTTATTGTTTTAGATTGAATATATGTATTTTGTTTTAAAAATAAATATGTCTATTTAATTCTAAAGGTGAAATATAATAGAAATTTAAAGTTATTGAAAGTCAAATATTTCTACATATAGGAATAATAAATTTATATGTATATAAAATTTGGATAGAAATTGTTAATGAAGTAGAAAAGAATATTTTTGATTTTGGTATATATAGACAATGTTGTTTATATTAAAAATGGAGTTTTAGGTTTATAAGATAATGATATATATATACATTGAGTTAGAAAACTTGTCTATATATTATGATAAGTTAAAAAGGAAATTTATAATATTTAAAGTGATAAAATGTTTTAATAAAAAAATGTGTATAATAATCACTCAAGTATAAGCAGGAGAAATATATTTACACATAAACATCAATGAACTTAGTTTATTTTGAAGTAATATATTTTTATTAATAAAGAAGGAAATGACTTGATTTATTTAGAAATAATATATTTCTATATTATAAAAAAATTGTATATATGGTTACATATATACATAAAAGCTTAAAAATAGTTCAATATCACTTTGTAATACTTGTTTAAAAGTAACATATGTATATTGGGTATTTTACATAGAATGTTATTTCATTTGTATAAATATACATATGTATTTATATAAAAAAATTAACCAAGAGGTTATTTTAATTTTCTAGTTTTCACCTTTATTAGTGACAAGTGCAAATACAACTTAGTCAAAAAGCAAAGATAACTTTGGGCTATCTAATTTTCTCAAGTATACATTCTTATACTTTAAAAAAGCTTTCATAGTTGTATATAAATAAATGACCTCAAAATCTTTTGCTGTAAATAGAAACTGGTTAATAGAAGACTAGTTGCAAAGCAAGTTAACCAAAAACAGTTTTGTACAAGGTATGAAAAATGGGTAGAAGGTAATAAAATATATCAGTAAACATGTTTAACATTTGGCATCAATCACCTGATCAAAATCTAACACAATCATATTATTTTCTTTTCAAAATTTTCTCAACAGAGAAAATATCTTGTCAATTCTATTCATTTTCGGTTGGCTGCAACTTGTGCATATATTTGAACACCTCAGATCTGAGAAGTTTGTTTTAGAAATCAAAATCGGTAACTAAAAACAGTATATATGGCATTTTTTTAAATTTCTAGGAAACAACGGTCAAATTAAAAGGAAAGAAAAATCTCTGTACCAGTCTGGAAATTGAATCATCCTCTGTTAAATTTCAAATCACCAGAATTTTTTTAAAAGCCTTTGTTCAATTGGAAATCAAAATTTAAAAATTTATAAAGCTATACCCTATGAGCAAGTCTATAAATCAAGAAGACTGAGCATTCTCTGTTCAAATCAAACCCAGGGGATTCAAGAAAATTTGGATTTCAAATTTTAAAGATTTCAACTTTTCAAATCAAAGACTTCAAGTTTTAAAAGCATCTGGAAGCAAATGTTCAAGCTGAGAAACATAAATCTCAAATTGAAAATAATTTGTTATGTTACTTGTTACTGTATGTATTGTGTTCATCTAGTAATTCAAAAATCAATATCTTTTTATCTAGATCATATTAGAGGATGTTGTAAACTAGGAATCTATTTATTTTCAAGTTGGGTTATGTAAAATAAAGTTTGAGAACAAAATTATACTGTATAATTAATAAATGGTAGGATTTAAAGTAAATAACCAATTTTGGTGAAAATTCAATATTTTTAATTCAAAGATTCAGGCATGCAGTTAGGATGCTTATGTGAAATTATGAATTTTAGCAGTTAAATCGTAATTTTTAGTAATCTATACTATGAGATATTAGTAAATGAACGTTTTTCGTTCAAAAAATTATTTCCGTCGACTTCGTTGACGAGAGGGGTTGCGGCCTGTTCTAGGGGGTGCCGGTAGACTTTGGGAAGGTATCGACTGAGGTGGAATGTTGAAATTGGGTTTGGATTGGTTGTGCGAGTGGAATGTAGGGTTTGGGAAGATTTTGGGAGGAGGGTGATCGCGATTGAATTGGGCATTGGTGGAGTGATCGGAGTTCAAAATTTTGGGTATGGAGGTGACTGCATGTGTGGACTTACGATTGGGGTAAGCGGCGTGCAAATGAGTGACTGATCGACAGTGGGGTAAGTCGATTTGTGGTGGTGTGTTGGATTTTCTAGTTCAAGAAATTCGAGCAGCCGATCTAATTTTTGATCGGAGGGTTGTGGGTCTTCGGCGATGTGGCTTTTGGGGTCGAGAGTTGATGAGTGACTAGGTGGGCCAGTCGTGGCGGTGATATGGTTGCTGGTGGAGTTATATGCATGCACATCGTGCATGGGGAATTCCAGAGCTGGGTGAAATTAAGAAGTGGGAGGCTACATTCCAGGTTAGATTTTGTTCGCGTGAATTGTTTGTTCGTAAGGATAGTTTGTGAGTTGTTTGAAGCAGTATTCTTCGGTTCATGACGTCGGGTTTCAGTGTTTTTTGGGTGGAAGTTTGTTGACTGGAAGTTCAAATGAAAGAAAGAGGAGAAGGAGTTAGGGAGGAAGGCGACTTGGATCTGCCGTTGTCTTTTATATCTGGCTTGGGCTTCGGCCCGGTTGCTTTGAGTTATGATTTAATTAAATAAGTTAGGTTTTTTGTGTCATTATATTTTAGGCCTCGGGCAGATGACATATTGTTTATTTGTAAGTAAAAATTGTTATGTAAAGAATTTGGTTTTAAAGTAAAACAAAAATTCAAAACAAAGTACTTTCTAGAATTTATAACAGCTTGATGATTTAAAAGTAAACATTTTTTAAACCAATTTTCTTCAATAGTAAACGGTTATTTTAAGTTTTATAAAGAAAAGAAAATTTAGGAAAACAAGCTTGATTTGCTGGAGATTTTATTTAGGTCATTTAAATAAGTTATTTCTTTATTAAGTAAACAAGCTTTTCAAATAAATTTATTATTAGTCCTTGTGTTTTTGAATAAAGTGAAGTATAATTGAGATAATTAAGGGAAAATAAATGTTTATACTTTGAAACTAATTCAAGTTCTTAAGTGATATTATATTTGTAATAATTATTTAATTTCACAGATAGAAATGTGTTATTAAGAAGAAGGTTAGTATCGACGGATGGTACGCCGGAATACGATCCGTTGTGAAGTTAAGTAGAAAAATTTTATAAGCTTGAATAGATAGGAGTTAATTACCAATTGGTAATGAATGCCATTGAATAATTTTGCAGCCTAATTGTTAAGATGTTCCCAAACTGAATAGTTGTGTTTATTTTAGATTGTTCAAACTGTTTGACATCTGGACAGCGGAAACAGACACCGTTCCGCCAAATAGTTAATTTATTTTCTATGGATAGTATAAGCCATCTTTCTGATATTATTTGTGTAGTTTTACCAGCAATGATAATTTCTAATCTATAATTCATGCATATATATTATTTATCTGTTAATTATATTTAAGAATATAATGTGAATCGATCTATGGGAATTGATTGATTTGGATATTTGTGTGGCTGTGAATTGTGGATTGATAAGTACCGTTAAGACTAATAAGCCTTATTCTGTTTGCATTGATTTTGAAACTAGTTTTGTTTTTAAATAAATATTATTTTGGAAATGTTTTTAAGAATTGATAAATATTTGGAAATATCAAAAAAAAATTATTTATTACTATTTCTGGGAATCTTGTAAAGGTAAAATTTTTATAAGTAGATATTATTTAAACTATTTTATGATAATCCTTTAAAGATCAATTTTTATTAAATTAGTATTTAAGTATATTTTCTTCAATATAAAACTATTTAATATAAATGTTGTTTCAAAAAATAATTTATAATAACTTTTATAAAGAGTAGTTTATTTAATAAATTTGAAATAATATTTGGAAATTTCATAAGTATGATTTGGAAAGAAATGGTTATATATATATGTATGTATGTATATCAAATGAAATAAGCTTTCTTAGTAAATTTTAATCCGTTTGGATTGTAAATGTGAACAAGGATTAAGGGTTGCAGCGCGAAATAACTTGGATGAATTGACTGATTGTTTTTGATAGTTAAACAACTGACTATTAAAATTAGACAAAACTTAACTTTGGAAATATCTAGAGAAGACTCAAACATTATATGGTACGGTTGCCATTTGAGGTGTTATACCGTACGTATAAACTCATTTGTTCTCTAGGATGAATTATAAGGAGACCCGTCCACAAACGATTAGGAGGTGAACTCCGATCTTTGTGTTTCATCCGTGTATTTCCTAAAAAACTAGGATTGAGTTTACTGGGAAATAGCGAAAGTTGTTTCGAAGAGACCGGGATCAGATTTGAAATCGAAAACCACTTCGATCCAACGAGTATGTTTTCATAAAGAAGACAAGAGCTTGGAGTCGAAGATGGAGCAGTGAAGTGCAAGGGCTATTCGCTACTAATCCTGAGGGTGATTCCAATATGGATGTAGTAGGAATAGTGCCTTCGGTTCCGTTCGAACCCGGAATGGACTTGTATGGACGAATGCTTCCAGAACATCGTCAGGTGGATGGTGAGCATTCTAAGTGATATGTTCTAAAATGGTAACGCTTAGCCTTGAGCCTCATCAACCGGGAGTGACTGAAAATCAGGGGTTATGCAGCAAGGCTAAGTGGGTAGCACCCAAGTAGGGTAAGGTCATCCCTGTCTAGATGTCCCTTTTTATTTCGGCTGTGTGGGCGGTTGCTAATCCCAACTACGGGGTGATCTTACTCGGGCAATCTAGTAAGGGGTAGTATGATTTGTGTTGCAGGGGAACGAAGGGGTCCTCGGTACGCTAATCTAGACCAGGTACCGTGATAGGTGGTACCCCATTGCCTAGTCATTCGTTGGAAATCCATCTCCCTACGTGCCTTTTACGATTTTGATTGTATAACCCACTTTATGTTTAGTATGCTGGAATTTAATAATGCAACAATTTTAGCTATTTAAATAAGTATTTGTATATATACCCTATTTTAATATCAGAGGATTTTATAAGAAATGTTTTGGCTATCGTAAGGTAAAAATCCAACATGTTTATTTGTGGCGTGGTCTTATGAGATGCTTTTGATTTTCAAAGGATTTTCAAACTTTAATAAATCAAATTGAATGTGTTTCTCACGCTGGTTTACCAGAATGACCTGGTCTTGGTGTTTTTCCTATATGCTCGAGTCAGACCGAGCATATTTCCAGGTTTAGCTGGAAGAGTGGAAGCTTCAGGAGAGGAGCTGGAATCAGGAAATGTATTGACGTAGATGCTTATATTTCGTCTATATTCGATTGTGTAGTCATTGTTGTAAGGACAGGATTGATATAAACTGTCCAAGTTAAATGGTTGTAACTCTGGTTTAAAATTTGTGTATATAATAAAGCAATAGTTTTGGTTTCATGTAAAGGTCTATTTATATTATAGTTTATTCGATCCGCCATGAGATTCTGATCGTTCTCTTTTCTTCTTTCTTCTTTCTATTCTACCTTCTTTCTTCCTTTCGCTATTCATCTTCCCGTGCGATTTGGCTGACAAGTGTGGTTTAAAGTCAGTTTAAATCGGTATGGAAAAATGGGTTATGACATTGTGGTATCAGAGCATAGGTTGAGCGAATACCTAGGTTCGAGTGGTTGCTCATTAGGGATAGAGTCTGTAGCAACCTGTTTGATTTTGAGTGTGTGTATATATATATACGAGAGTGCGTATTTATTAGTTATATAAAAATGTTTTCTTATTGTGTTAATTGGTCGGTTAAGTGGCATATGGATTTTGGTCAATACGAGTAGCTAACGTTATTTGTAGGGCTCTCTAAACACTTGAACCAATCCAACGGACACAATACTGTTTTAAGGGGTAGATGAAATAATTTTACCCAAAATATTTTTTCTATATAAAAAGGTATGATTTTTTTAAATATATATGGTATTTAAAACGATTGACTGAGATGATAGTAATTTATCATCTGGGTTTTGAGTGGTCTTAGCCATCAACCTTGAGTATATTCATTGGTGGCCTTTTTAACTTGAGTATACCCTTAGAAACTGAACCCTTTAGAATTTGAATCTTTGGAAAATGGATTTTGTTGAGTTTACTTACTAAAGGGATTTAGACAACTTTTAAACTAGTATTTTGGAAAATTTTCCACCCTTTAAGGTAATTTTCATAATTATGGATTTCTAAAAAAGGATGTCTGAAAATTTAAAAAAAGACCATATAACAATTTATTTGTTATATATATATATATATATGGATTTATAAATTGAAGAAATAAGTTGTTTATAAAATTACTATATATATATATATTTCTCTGTCTATAATCACTATTCAAATATATACTTAAACTATTTTTGGAAAGATGATTTTATAAAATTTTGGGATAATAAAACTTTAAAAGGGAGGAATTAATTTTGAAATATAAACTTAGATGTACTCCTTAGCCTATAGAATTCTAAACCTTAGGATCTCATCTTTGGGTTTTGGTTTTGATTTTAGAGAACCCATAGTATCAATCGTGGAGGAGCACTGGCTAGGGCAAGAAGAGATGGTGATTTTGACCGGGTCAGAAGAATTCGGGCTAATCCGAACAAACCGTCCTTATATGAAGAGGATCCAGAAGTACCAATAGAGCCTGTTTAGCAGCCTCAGCCTCAACAAGAAGATCTAGTGGAGGATTTCGACATTGAAGAGAATTCGAAGTCGAAGGCGAAGAAGAAGAGTTCGTCGACGAAGAAGAATTCGAGGTAGAGGAGGATCCCAAATCAGAGAATGACGATGCTGTCATTTGGGAGATTGGGGAGGCCGTAGAGGAGCCAGTTGCTGGTGTAGATTTCCTTCCTAGAGAGCCTAGTCCGGAAGTTGTTTGGGTCTCGGACAGTGATGTAGAGTCCAGGGAATTGTCAGGACCCGAAAGGGAGGACTCTGATAGTAAGAGTCCATGGTTAGTTTGGGTTGCTTTCTCTTAGTAGTGAGTGCTTTTTGTATGTGTTTTGACCCATGGACATCATGGATGTCAGATGTTTGGTAGGGTGACATATATCTATATATGTATATATGTATGGTTGAATGAATAATGATAACACCTGTAAGAATATTTGGGATGGTACTTAATATAATGTATATACTGGTGTAGTTGGATAGTTATTGATCTGTTTTTTTGTGTGTGGATAATTTTACTCGCTTAGCTATTGAATTTCGGACACGAAATTCTTTTAAGGGGAGAGAAATGTAACGACTCGGGATTTTGGACATCCCGACTTGCGAATATTATTTACAATATTCAATAATATTGTAACGACCCGAAATTTTCTAACCCGAAAATCCCAGATAGTTATGAAAAAGAAGAAAGAGATAGAAGAAGAAGAACAGAAATACCAAATATTTCACAATCGCAGCGGATAAAATATAATAATAAATAATAACAGTTGCAAAAGAATACTATATCTGTCGATTACTTTCTAATACATCAGAGTTTCACATTGTATAAAGTCACTGAATATTTACAATTATCATGTCTCAGATTAACAATAATATAAATACAGCGGATATACTCTATACGATATTGCCATCCAGCTCGCCCTCTGAGCTCCAGAACGTACCTACCTGGAAATCTGTAATACTCGGTCTGACCCGAGCATTACACCAAAGTAACACCCGGGTCAGGCTGGAAACCAGCGTGAGTAAATCCAACTAACATAGAATACAAAGCATACAACTCAAATAAAACCCGGGTAACTTTCATTAATCTTCAAAGTCGCATTTTATTTTAGACAACACTTATTTCACATATAAGTTTCTAGATACCAAAGATTTAGATTTTAAAATAGTCCAATTCCTCAAATTCACTTATTCCAGCATATAGATTTTCCCTATCAATCTATAAACGTTCGAAGGGGTTTCCGGGTATTTACCCAATACTCGACCCCGGTCTCTTCGAAATCTCATATTATCCTATCCTAATTATCCAATTAAATTCACAAGATTTTATATCGGAGTTATCAACCCTTTTAAATCATACAATACCATCCAATCATTCATAAACAAATCGATCACTCCCAAAATAATTCAATCAATTCTAATTGAATTTCTAATCTCAATACTTCGATTACTTCCTTTACATTAATTAATTCAAAATAAATTAACTAGCAGCCCTTCATTATCCATCTTTAATTAATCGCCTTGGATTAATTATTTTTAATTACATTCAAGTAATTGTCTTACATTAACTTCATAATATTAGTTAGTCTCAACAAAGATCATTAAGTAATCTTAATTACTTCATGAATCCATTAATTATTTAATCATATTAATCCTTAATTACTTAAAATAATTAACTCCCATGAGTCGCTTATTCTAATTAATTTATCTTAATTAATCGATTCTTCACTCACATCGTTAATTGTATTAATTTATTATTTCCAATTATATTTTAATTTGTTCCAATCTAAATTAATTACTTTAATTCAACCACAATATTAATCACTTTCGATTAATCTCAACCTGTAATTGACTATTCCCTTTATTTAATAAATTAATTACTCCTTTATTTAACTACCTTGATTTCTTCCCTGATTAATTTCACAAAGTAACTATATTTTATTAATTTTATTAAGTAATTTCCTACCAACCACCAATTGATTATTTTAAATTAATTAAGCTAAATAAATTAACTTAACCCTCAATTAATTAGTTCAAACTCTTAATTTCTAAATTTATCAACTCAAATCATCAATTAATTGACTTAATTAGTTATCCATTTACATTACCCTACAAATTTATTGAATCACGAATCATAAGCCGTTAATAGTTTATCTTATTTAATCCTTACTTTAAATAATTTCAAGTAGTTAATTCTCAAGTACTTCCATTAAGTACTTTATCGTTTAAGTACTGAATAAGTTCTAATTGTGGGCTTAGTTTTCTGGAATGCTAAGATTTTATAACAAGCTGGAATACAAACAGGTTTCATTACAACCTGAACAACTATTAACTCGAAGCAACCCTACTGTGCTTCGAGTCCAAGCCCCACTGCCCCGAGTACAACTACCCTATACTTCGAATCTCACAGTTTCACCCAAATTTATCCAAGATCAATGCGGTTACAGTACAATAATTTAAATAAAAATTTATTAAAGTACTCACTATCGATGCGTGATACCAGAACGTCAACAAAACTGCCGTGACCCTCCTCCACGAGTTCGAGTCGAGCTCGTATGCCACAGATTCCAACTCGCGAACCCCAGATTCCAATTCGCGAACCCCCAACCACTCGACCCGCCACCACGCCTCACGCTACCCTCGCGAGTCGCCACTTCACCTCCTAGATGTTACCGCCGCCCCCACGAATCACGAATTCTTCAGATCGTAGCCGAGCATCCACCATTCCTCCATTCAAAACTAGCTCGCGAGCCTCGATCTCCCTCGGCTCTTTGATTACTGGTTTGATTTGAGACGAAGATCGAAAGGAAGAAGGACACGATTTTATTTTGTAGCCATTTCTATTTTTATTTTTATTTTTGAAAACTGGAAATCGCAATTTAGGGCTAGGGAATGTAAACGCGGGTTACAAAAAGAGGAGGGAAAGATTAACTTGGGGTTTTCTTCTGAAGATAAACGTTCGGCCTCACTTTTTTTCTTTTTTTTTATTACTGAAGTTGATTTCGACAGTAAAGGTTTTGGACGAACTGAAGATGGGGAAGAAAGTGAATGTACGCGGTTACAAGAAAATAGATATAGGGGGTGAGAGGCTTCTTGGGTACGACAACATGAAAATATCTATGACCCTATCCCTTTAAATTTTAATATATCTTCACAACGTCGCAAAAACTTCCATAAAAATTCAAATCCCTCTTAAGAAATGCCGTTAGGCAATGATAAGATTCTACTCGTGTCCCGAACATGATGAAACGTGTTCAGAACCTAAGTCGATCGTATACACGAGTTACAGAAGAAAACGATCAGTTTTAAAATAAATTGATTAGAATAGTTCTAAGCGTTTTGAGCTGACAGGGTCAAACGACCACTCTGATAGCTACGAAATTTGAAATCCGATAATAACTAGCTATTACGGATCCAAAGGAACTGGTTTCGTCGAATTCCGAGACTGTGCCTCGGAAGGCTATTTATAAATTCAATTTAAACGATATATTATTAAAATTTGAACAAATTTCCTTTAAATTAAATTTCAACCATTCTATTATCTTCAGTATCCTCATTATAGATTTTGTAAGCCTTCAAATTATTTGAAACAGGCTTAGAATCTCAAATTCAACAATTTACCCAATTTCAATTATAAAATTCAATATTTAAGCTATACAATTCAATGATTTTATTATCAAGTAAATATTGATATCTTAAATTCAAATTAAAATTAACTTTTAAATATTTAAAACCAATTAACTATTCAAATTTTAAACTGTCAGAAATTCCGAGTCATCACATTCCTCCCCACTTCAAAAAGAATTTCGTCCCCGAAATTACTAAATAGGAAGAATTGACCAATACCCGTTTATCCTTTCCAAAATTCATAATTCAACATCCTACCAATTATCTTTTATTAAAGGCCAACTATCACCTTATCCAACTTTCCCAAAACCTTCTATAGTTTCAATCAATACTCTTCTGCTCAATCAATTAAATTTCAATTTAAAACCAAATTTTGAATTCTCAAAATTTCTCAAAATTTTTCTAACTCTCTAAATTCCCGAAAAATTTTGCCAGCGTCTCCTTTGCGCGGCTAGCTCGGTACTACTACAAAAGGCCTCTACGGGCTCCCAAATACCAAAAAGAAAACAAAAGCCAAGTGGCTATATCAAAAACCCCATCCAATTTCATACAGAATTTTAAATACATGCCTTTTTGTTGGGCAATTCACATTTATCTTTTGGAAATCAAATCCAACTTTCTTTTTACCT
Organism: Allium cepa; assembly: GCA_030765085.1. Lineage (NCBI taxonomy): Eukaryota > Viridiplantae > Streptophyta > Magnoliopsida > Asparagales > Amaryllidaceae > Allium > Allium cepa. The sequence goes on from CM060928.1 coordinate 972,375,360, forward strand.
TTTTATACCTGCATATTTTACTTAGCAACAATATTCAATCGTAACCTTTCAAATCATTTATACTTTTTCTTACAGGAGTTTTCACATATACTTCTATGCAAATTAGTTTTCCTTGTTTCATGCGAATTTAATACGTCTTCAATTATGAATATTAAATTTTATTTTCCATTTATAACTGATTCATATTAGTTTCATTTACTAATTTACTTTGGTTTCAAATTTGAAATTGTTTTGTCGTTAATAATATTTTACAAAAAATTTCTAACTCCCAAAATTTTCAGAAAAATTTGGCAGAGTCTCCTTTGTACGGAGGAGCTTTTGCAATTTGACAAGAGATATAAATATATATACATCGACCCACCCGGTCGGAAAAAGCAAAAACAGTTCATATTTCCTATTTTTATTGCGTAGGCGTACCTTATTTAGCATTTTAAGCAAGCAGCTTATTTATTTTAGCAATTAGTGCAATCCAAACCAGCCAAACGGCCTTCAGGTACCTGTACTTACTCAATTTGAATATGTAAGTGCCATATAAATAAAATCTATTAGCATATCACTTATTTTTAATAGTTAAGCATGAATATCATAAGCAACAATCACCAAAACCTTTCCATAAGCGATTTATATGATCTTAAAGCTAATTCAATTGCTTTCATCCAATTTATAAACCATTTTAATCAATTTCAATGGTTTGCAACTCAATTTCTTACTTTCCATTGATTTTTAACCCAAACAAGCTCATATTCACTTCAAATGATTCAAAATCAATTTCATTAAATTTCTATCAACTCATAGTATTTTAATTACTTTGGTTTACGCCAAACAACAATTATTGTTATGCAATCTCGACGATATTCGCTTGATAGAGTATCTATTTTAGTTTATAACTACTTCAAATTAATTTCAACTCATTCTGAATTTAATTCCATTTCATTTCTAAACTATCTACCAAGTATTCATTGCATTTCATTTAATTTCCGCATTAAATTCATGCAAAACAATTTATTAAGCTTGGCACATTCAAACTTATAAATTAATGACCATCTCCAAATTAATTTAACCCAAGCTTCTATTTAATGGGCTTTCACTCTTATTCGAAGCCAAAGTTCCATAAAATTTAAGTTTAAGTGAATTTACTTTAGTTTATTCCAACATCAAACTTAAGTTTACTTCTATTTGATTCTCATTTAACCAAATTCCATTTAATTCGGTAAGCCCATCCATTTAAATCTTAATTTTTAATTTATCTTCTCAGTTTATCAAAATAATATCCAACCACAAACCAAACTCACTTATACTTCAAATTATTATACCACCAAATTAAGTTCAGTCTGATAATCCAATTCCAATCACAGTTTTGATTTAGTTTTTATTCAATCAGACTTCATCCATTTATTATTTAACTCAATTATCCCGTTTTAAATTTTTAATTTACTTACTTAATTCGTTATCGAATTTATTTCATTAATACAAGGCCACTCTCAATTTATTTCTATTCACTTGGGTTTTGTTTTGCAACTCAAAACATTGCTATTATAATCACTTTTCTCATATCCAATTTTTCTTGCAAATTTCATTAAACATTATTCAAATCACCCTTGAATTTTATTTGTAGTTCAAACCATCACATTTTCAATCAAACTCTATTTTATTTTTATTTTACAACATCTCTTCTTATTTAATTCATTATCAAATCCAGGTCGAATTCTATTTACAATTCGAATTCATTACCAAATGTTATTAATTTACAATCCATTTGTTTACCCAACTTAAATTTTATTAACATACACTATAAATAATTTATTTAGCTGATTAGTTTACTTTCACTTTTAATTTAATATTCGATTCCCTTTAATTGTAAAGAATCACTTCATTAAATTTTCCCGAGTTTTAATTTTATAATTTCAGTTTGGATTTCCTTTGATTTTCCAAAATCCCAACACCTTAATTTCAAATTTTTAGAAAAACCTTTAAAGTCACGTAATACTATTAAAATAACTCTTTATAAAAATACTTTTTAAATAACTCGATGTCTCAACCAGTCCATCCTTGTTCTCACAGAAATTCAGTCATACGTTGATCAGGCGTAGGACCGAAAATCTATAAGTACTTGGCAAACTCGTTTTCAACATCCAGTGAAAATCCTTGGAAAATAATTTTATTGAAAATATAGAAAACAGTTATTTTGAAAATAGAGGAAATATCTTTGCTGAGGATGCTCTGCAAATCATCACCCCCATCCATGTTCACAGTTACATCCCAGGGTTACGTTGCAGTCGCAGCAAAAGTCCATGTAACTGCAGGCTCTCCGCGGCCTCTCGATTACGCCATGGATCCCACACAACAGATCACAGTTACATCCAGGGTTATGTTGCTGTCAAAGCAAAAGGCCATGTAACTGCAAGCTCTCCGCAGCCTCTGATTTCGCTATCGAAATGAAACCTCTCCACTCCTACATAGGTCGCAGTCTCCCGATATAAAATCAAACACAGACTGTTGGCTCTCAGCGGCACACACGACTTCCGCTATGTTATACCATAGGTCGCAGTCTACCGATATAAAATCAAACGCAGACTGTTGGCTCTCAGCTGCACACACGACTCTCACTATGGTATACACTACTCATAATCCTCAGGAACTAGTTTTGTCCGGACTCCTCACAGGATAAACTTTAGAACCCCCTTGGGCTCAAGGCAGCACCACCCAGTGGCACTCCTGAGAAGTTCATTTCAAGGGAGCGCCTTTTTCCCCAGAGCCATCATCAAAACATTTTATACTATACACATATAGTATCTTCAAATCATACACCTAGTATGATCTCATACAAAGCTCATTTATACAAAATCGATTATTCCAAAATCGATAATTCCCAAACTAGGCTTTCCAAATTCTCATATTGATTTTACCCAAAACTCAAAAGCCTTTCCAAATCCGAAGGTTCTCAAAACCTTTTCAAAATCCTCATAAAATCCTATATATATATATATACACACAGATATATATAATTTTTAAAACTTTGAATCATTTCAAACTTGTATAAAACCCCTTTTATACTTAAAACATCTTCAAAATCATTGTTCTTCTAGCAATACATTCAACAAGGTGAGATTTATCTCATATAACAAAGATATACAACTTTGTTTATTCAAAACCAAATATTCAAATTTGACTTCTCTGTCCAATATTAATTTCCTTTCTATTCACACTTCCTTAAATTTCCATTCACTTATTTACAATTGCATTAATCCCTATTTGGATTATCACTTCAATTCTTATCTCAGTTGGGTATTTAAATTAATAACAGTTAGAACTCCGACCAGTTTATATTTAGAAAATAGCTTGAAAATTTTAAAAATAGACAAGTAGTTGAAAAATAATTATTAGTTTGCAAAATAGCTGTAAACTAGTTAACTAATAGTAAGTTAGTTGGAAAATAGTTAAATAATTTTAGGAATTTTAGATAATTGTAAAATAGTTGTAAAATAGTAATTAATTTGTAACATAGTTGAAAAATAGTAATTAGTTTAGAAAATAGTTGAAAAATGGTTAAATAGCTTCAAAAATAATCGTAAAACAAGTATATAAAATAATTTGGCTTTAAGAAAGAAAGATTGTATATATTTAATAGCTTAGAAAAATAAGTTTATATCAAAACAATTTTATATTGAAAATAGTCAAGAGCCAACTGTTCACTTCCCCAACAATTCAATTTAAATCTCCATTTAAATTGACCCAATTCCAATTCAAATAACTCCAAATTCCATCGGACTTGATTAATTCCCAATTCAAGTTGAAACAATCTTGAATTCAAATTATCTCGAATTATATAAATTCGAGTTAAATTTTCAAAGGTTGATTTACCTTTTTAAATCAAATTAATTTTTATTCAAAGTTTTTAATTAATTTAATGTCTGAATTCAATTCTCAAAATTCCATTTTATATTATCTTCACTTATATATTTCAAGGTTCAAATAATAATTCAACACAATTTTATTTTAAAATTTTAATTTATTATTCAATTTTATCTTCCAGTTTGAAGCCAGTTCTTAAACAATTTTAATTTACAAATTCAATTATTCAAATTTATTTTATTTTTACAATAGGAGTATATCATCCAATTTATTTTAAAACGTCCATCCATTTTCAATCTTTAAATCTCAAACCCGTTTTGAGATCACACAAATCCCCAATTCAAATCAACCATTTAACTTTCCAAGTTAAATTCCAATTTCATCTTAAAATCTTCAATTCAAGTTGTTCATTCAAACTTATTTAACTTCTTCCAAGTTAACTTCAATTTACTTAGTCCAGTCAACCTCATTCTCACATTGAATTTCCCACTTCAACTTCAAATTCTTTCCCTTTTATAAGTTCAAATCTTATATCACTTTAGGTTTAATATCACATTTCCGGGAAAAATCAAAACTCAACCTCTTAGAGTTTATTTCAAATTATCTTTGATATCATGTATACCCATACATACATATTTATTTCTTGGCCATTCAATCCATGTTTTAAAATTTTAAACCACCTTCGGTTTTAAATTCAAATCAATTTCAAACAACCCATTGTTTCAACAAATCCCGGTTATCCAAATAATACTTATTTATTATTCTCACACTTTGAAACCAAAATTTCAAATTCTGGGATTAGATTTAGAATTTCATTTTCAATCATTTAAATTTAAATTTAGTTGTATTTTTGTTCCTACTTAATTGAATTCCCATTCTAAATTTCAATTTCAGTTTGAATCCATTTCAAACTTATCTTTATTAAATTTCAGTTTGGTTGTATTATATTATTTCTTAATTTTTAGTTTCAATAATTTAACAACCAATTGCCTTAATATTTATTAGAATGAAACATTCCTTTATATATCAACATATATTTTATATAAAATCATTAAAAACCTTTATATAAGCAAAATAACAAGTACGCGCTCATATATATATATATATATATATACACACACACACACACACACACACACACACACACACACACTCAACTCATTCTAGAGTTCTACTGACTCTATTTAATGAGTAATCCCTACCAGAGCCAAGGTACTCGCTTAACCTGGCTCTGATACCAAACGTAACGACCTGAAATTTTCTAACCCGAAAATTCCAGATAGTTATGAAAAAGAAGAAAGAGATAGAAGAAGAACAGAAACACCAAACATCTCACAATCGCAGCGGATAAAATATAATAATAAATAATAACAGTTGCAAAAGAATACTATATCTATCGATTACTTTCTAATACATCAGAGTTTCACATTATATACAGTCACTGAATATTTACAATTATCATGTCTCAAATTAACAATAATATAAATATAGCAGATATACTCTATAAGATATTGCCATCCAGCTCTCCCTCTGAGCTCCAGAACGTACCTACCTGGAAATCTGTAATACTCGGTCTGACCCGAGCATTACACTAAAGTAACACCCGGGTCACGAGTAAATCCAACTAACATAGAATACAAAGCATACAACTCAAATAAAACCCGGGTAACTTTCATTAATCTTCAAAGTCACATTTTATTTTAGACAACACTTATTTCACATATAAGTTTCTAAATACCAAAGATTTAGATTTTAAAATAGTCCAATTCCTCAAATTCACTTATTCTAGCATATAGATTTTCCCTATCAATCTATAAACGTTCGAAGGGGTTTCCGGGTATTTACCCAATACTCGACCCCGGTCTCTTCGAAATCTCATATTATCCTATCCCAATTATCCAATTAAATTCACAAGATTTTATATCGGAGTTATCAACCCTTTTAAATCATACAATACCATCCAATCTCATAAACAAATTTGATCACTCCCAAAATAATTCAATCAATTCTAATTGAATTTCTAATCTCAATTCTTCAATTACTTCCTGTAACATTAATTAATTCCAAATAAATTAACTAGCAACCCTTCATCATCCATCTTTAATTAATCGCCCTGGATTAATTATTTTTAATTACATTCAAGTAATTATCTTACATTAACTTCATAATATTAGTTAGTCTCAACAAAGATCATTAAGTAATCTTAATTACTTCATGAATCCATTAATTATTTAATCGTATTAATCCTTAATTACTTAAAATAATTAACTCCCATGAGTCGCTTATTCTAATTAATTTATCTTAATTAATCGATTCTTCACTCACATCGTTAATTGTATTAATTTATTATTTCCAATTATATTTTAATTTGTTCCAATCTAAATTAATTACTTTAATTCAACCACAATATTAATCACTTTCGATTAATCTCAACCTGTAATTGACTATTCCCTTTATTTAATAAATTAATTACTCCTTTATTTAACTATCTTGATTTCTTCCCTGATTAATTTCACAAAGTAACTATATTTTATTAATTTTATTAAGTAATTTCCTATCAACCACCAATTGATTATTTTAAATTAATTAAGCTAAATAAATTAACTTAACCCTCAATTAATTGGTTCAAACTCTTAATTTCTAAATTTATCAACTCAAATCATCAATTAATTGACTTAATTAGTTATCCATTTACATTACCCTACAAATTTATTGAATCACGAATCATAAGCCGTTAATAGTTTCTCTTATTTAATCCTTACTTTAAATAATTTCAAGTAGTTAATTCTCAAGTACTTCCATTAAGTACTTTATCGTTTAAGTACTGAATAAGTTCTAATTGTGGGCTTAGTTTTCTGGAATGCTAAGATTTTATAACAAGCTGGAATACAAACAGGTTTCATTACAACCTGAACAACTATTAACTCGAAGCAACCCTACTGTGCTTCGAGTCCAAGCCCCACTGCCCCGAGTACAACTACCCTATACTTCGAATCTCACAGTTTCACCCAAATTTATCCAAGATCAAAGCGGTTACAGTACAATAATTTAAATAAAAATTTATTAAAGTACTCACTATCGATGCATGATAGCAGAACGTCAACAAAACTGCCGTGACCCTCCTCCACGAGTTCGAGTCGAGCTCGTATGCCACAGATTCCAACTCGCGAACCCCAGATTCCAATTCGCGAACCCCCAACCACTCGACCCGCCACCATGCCTCACGCTACCCTCGCGAGTCGCCACTTCACCTCCTAGATGTTACCGCCGCCCCCACGAATCACGAATTCTTCAGATCGTAGCCGAGCATCCACCATTCCTCCATTCAAAACTAGCTCGCGAGCCTCGAGCTCCATCGGCTCTTTGATTACTGGTTTGATTTGAGACGAAGATCGAAAGGAAGAAGGACACGATTTTATTTTGTAGCCATTTCTATTTTTATTTTTATTTTTGAAAACTGGAAATCGCAACTTAGGGCTAGGGAATGTAAACGCGGGTTACAAAAAGAGGAGGGAAAGATTAACTTGGGGTTTTCTTCTGAAGATAAACGTTCGGCCTCACTTTTTTTCTTTTTTTTATTACTGAAATTGATTTCGACAGTAAAGGTTTTGGACAAACTGAAGATGGGGAAGAAAGTGAATGTACGCGGTTACAAGAAAATAGATATAGGGGGTGAGAGGCTTCTTGGGTACGACAACATGAAAATATCTATGACCCTATCCCTTTAAATTTTACTATATCTTCACAACGTCGCAAAAACTTCCATAAAAATTCAAATCCCTCTTAAGAAATGCCGTTAGGCAATGATAAGATTCTACTCGTGTCCCGAACATGATGAAACGTGTTCAGAACCTAAGTCGATCGTATACACGAGTTACAGAAGAAAACGATCGGTTTTAAAATAAATTGATTAGAATAGTTCTAAGCATTTTGAGCTGACAGGGTCAAACGACCACTCTGATAGCTACGAAATTTGAAATCCGATAATAACTAGCTATTACGGATCCAAAGGAACTGGTTTCGTCGAATTCCGAGACTGTGCCTCGAAAGGCTATTTTTAAATTCAATTTAAACGATATATTATTAAAATTTGAACAAATTACCTTTAAATTAAATTTCAACCATTCTATTATCTTCAGTATCCTCATTATAGATTTTGTAAGCCTTCAAATTATTTGAAACAGGCTTAGAATCTCAAATTCAACAATTTACCCAATTTCAATTATAAAATTCAATATTTAAGCTATACAATTCAATGATTTTATTATCAAGTAAATAGTTATATCTTAAATTCAAATTAAAATTAACTTTTAAATATTTAAAACCAATTAACTATTCAAATTTTAAACTGCTAGAAATTTCGGGTCATCACAAATATTGTAGTTTAACATAAATATTCCCATTAATTAATGATTTATGATTGTACACAATTCTAAACCAGTGTAACTTGAATTTTCAAATCTATATCAAATTACAAATTTAATTTAAATGGAATTTCTTATATGTATGTTTTGGTTTAAAAGCAGAATGTATATATTGTTTTAGACTGAATATATGTATTTTGTTTTAAAAATAAATATGTATATTTTATTCTAAAAGGGAAATATAATAAAAATTTAAATTTATTGAAAACCAAATATTTTTACATATAGGAATAATAAATTTATATGCATATAAAATATGGATAGAAATTGATAATGAAGTAGAAAATAATATTTTTGATTTTGGTATATATAAACAATGTTGTTTACATTAAAATTGGAGTTTTAGGTTCTAAAATTGCGACACACACACACACACACATTGAGCTAGAGAAGTTGTATATATATATATTATGATAAGTTAAAAAGGAAATTTATAGTATTTAAAGTGATAAAATGTTAAAATAAAAAAATATGTATAATAATCACTCAAGTATAAGCAAGAGAAAACTATTTACACATAAATATCAATGAACTTAGTTTATTTTGAAGAAATATATTTTTATGAATAAAGAAGGAAATGACTTGATTTATTTAGAAATAATATATCTATATTATCAAAACAATTGTATAAATGGTCACATATATACATAAAAGCTTAAAAATAGTTTAATACCAGTTTGTAATACTTGTTTAAAAGTAACATATGTATATTGGGTATTTGACATAGAATGTTATTTCATTTTTTTAAATATACATATGTATTTATAAAAAAAATTTAACCAAGAGGTTATTTTAATTTGCTAGTTTTCACCTTTATTAGTGACAAGTGCAAATACAACTTAGTCAAAAAGCAAAGATAACTTTGGGCTATCTAAATTTCTCAAGTATACATTCTTATACTTTAAAAAAGCTTTCATAGTTGTATATAACTAAATGACCTCAAAATATTTTGCTGTAAATAGAAACTGGTTAATAGAAGACTAGTTGCAAAGCAAGTTAACCAAAAACAGTTTTGTACAAGGTATGAAAAATAGGTAGAAGGTAATAAAATATATCAGTAAACATGTTTAACATTTGGCATCAATCACCTGATCAAAATCTAACACAATCATTTTATTTTCTTTTCAAAATTTTCTCAACAAATAAAATATCATTTCAGCTAACAAATTATCAATTCTATTCATTTTCGGTTGGTTGTAACTTGTGTATATATTTAAACACCTCAGATCTGAGAAGTTTGTTTTAGAAATCAAATCTGTAACTAAAAACAGTATATATGCCTCTGTTTAAATTTCTAAGAAACAGCAGTCAAATTAAAAGAAAAGAAAAATCTATGTTCTATTCTAGAATATGAATCATCCACGGTTAAATTTCAATTCACCAGAGAATTTCTAAAAGCCTCTGTTCAATTGGAAATCAAAATTTATAAATTTATAAATCTATACCCTGTGAGAAAGTCTGTAAATCAAGAAGACTGGGCATGCTCTATTCAAATCAAACTAGGGAATTCAAGCAAATTTGGATTTCAAATTTTAAGGATTTCAACTTTACAAATCAAAGACTTCAAGTTTTAAAAGCATCTGGAAGCAAATGTTCAAGGTGAGAAACATAAATTTCAAATTGAAAATAAATTGTTCTGTTACTTGTGACTGTATGTATTGTGTTCATACAGTAATCCAAGAATCAGTATCTTTTTATCTAGGTCATATTAGAGGATGTTGTAAACTAGGAATCTATTTATTTTCAAGTATGGGTTATGTTAAAAATAGTTCGAGAATAAAATTATACAATATAATTAATAAATGGTAGGATTTATAGTAAATAACCAATTTTGGTGAAAATTCAATATTTTTAATTCAGAGATTTAGGCATGCAATTAGTATGCTTATGTGAAATTATGAATTTTAGCAGTTAAATTGTAATTTTTAGTAATCTATACTTTGAGATATTAGTAAATGAACGTTTTTCATTCAAAAAAATATTTCCACCGACTTCGTCGACGAGAGGGGTTGAAGCATGTTCTAGGAGGTTCTGGTAGACTTTGGGAAGGAATCGATCAAGGCAGAATGTTGAAATTGGGTTTGGATTGGTTGTGTGAGTGGAATGTACGGTTTGGGAAGATTTTGGCGATTGAATTGGGCATTGGTGGAGCGACCGAAGTTCAAGATTTTGGGCGTGAAGGTGACTGCATGTGTGGAATTACGATTGAGGTAAGCGGCATGCGAAGGAGTGACTGATCGATGGTGAGGTAAGTCGATTTGTGGTGGTGTGTTGGATTTTCTGGTTCAGAAAATTCAAGCAGTCGATTGAATTTTCGATCGGAGGGTTGTGGGTCTTGAGCGATGTGGCTTTGGGCTCGAGAGATGATGAGGGACTGGGTGGGCTAGTCGCGGCGCTGAGATGGTCGCTGGTGGAGTTGTACACATGCACAGCGTGCACGGGGAATTCCAGAGCTGGGTGAAATTAAGAAGTGGGTAGGCTTCATTCCTAGCAGTATTCTCCAGTTCATGACCTCATGTTTCCTTTTATTTGGGTGGAAGTTTGTCGACTGGAAGTTTAAGTGAAAGGAAGAGGAGAATGAGTTAGGGAGGAAGGCGGGTTGTATCTGCCGTTGTTTTTTTTACCTGGTTTGGGCTTCAGCCCGGTTGCTTTGAGTTGTGATTTAATTAAATAAGTTAGGTTGTTTGTGTCATTAGATTTTAGGCCTCAGGCCGATGATATATTGTTTATTTGTAAGTAAAAATTATAAAGTAAAGAATTTGGTTTTAAAGTAAAACAAAAATCCAAAACAAAGTGACTTTCCAAAATTTATAATTGTATGATGATTTAAAAATAAACATTTTTTTAAACCAATTTTCTTCAATACTAAATGATTATTTTAAGTTTTATAAAGAAAAGAAAATTCTGGAAAACAAGCTTGATTTGCTGTAGATCTTACTAGGTCATTTAGATAAGTTATTTCTCTATTAAGTAGACAAGCTTTTCAAATAAATTTATTATTAATCCTCGAGTTTTTGAATAAAGTGAAGTATAATTGAGATAATTAAGGGAAAATAATTGTTTATACTTTGAAATTAATTCAAGTTATTAAGTGATATTATATTTTTAATAAATATTTAATTTCACAAATATAAATGTGTTATTAAGAAGAAGGTTCGTATCGACGGATGGTACGCCTTTATACGATCCGTTATGAAGTTAAATATGAAAATTTTATAAGCTTACATAGATAGGATTTAATTACCAATTGGAAATGAATGCCGTTGAATAATTTTGTGGCCTAACTGTTAAGACGTTCCCAAACTGGATTTGAATATTTGTGTGACTGTGAATTATGAATTGTGGATTGATAAGTACCGTTGAGACTAATAAGCCTTATTCTGTTTGGATTGATTTTGAAACTAGCTTTGTTTTTAATTAAATATTATTTTGGAAATATTTTTAAGAACCGATAAATATTTGGAAATATCAAAAAATAATTATTTATTATTATTTTTGGGAATCTTATAAAGGTAAAATTTTATAAGTAGATATTATTTAAACTATTCCAAGTATTGAACTATTTTGTAATAATCCTTTAAAGATTAATTTTTATTAAATTAGTATTTAATATATCTTCTTCAATAAAAAACTATTTAATATAAATGTTGTTTTAAAAAATATTTTATGATAGTACTTTATTTAATTAATTTGAAAAAAATATTGGAAAGTTCATAAGTATGATTTGGAAAGAAATGGTTGTATATATACATATATATTTATCAAATGAAATAAGCTTTATTAGTAAATTTTAATCCGTTTGGATTGCAAATGTGAACAAGGCTTATGGGTTGCAACGAGAAATAACTTGGATGAATTGACAGATTGTTTTTTATAGTTAAACAACCGACTATCAAAATTGGAAAAAATCTAAATCTGGAAATATCTAGAGGAGACTCAAGCATTATATGGTATGGTTAACATTCGAGGTGCTATACCGTACGTATAAACTCGTTTGTTCTCTAGGACGAATTATAAAAAGACCCATCCATAAATGGTTAGGAGGTGAACTCCGATCTTGTATTTCGTCGGTGTATTTCCTAAAGAACCGAGGTTGAGTTTACCGGGAAATAGCGAACGTTGTTTCGAAGAGATCGGGATCGGATTTGAAATCTGAAAACCACTTTGATCCAACGAGTATGTTTTCGTGATGAAGACAAGAGCTTGGAGTCAAAGATGAAGCAGTGAAGTGCAAGGGCTATTCGCTACTAATCCTGAGGGTGACTCCAAAATGGATGTAGTAGGAATAGTGCCTTCGGTTCCGTTCGAACCCGGAACGGACTTGTATGGACGAATGCTTTTAGAATATCGTCAGGTGAACGGTGAGCATTCTAAGTGATATGTTCTAAAAAGGTAATGCTTAGCCTCGAGCCTCATCAACCACGAATAACTGAAAATTAAGGGATATGCAGCAAGGCTAAGTGGGTAGCACCCAAGTAGGGTAAGGTCATCCCTGTCTCGATGTCCTTTTTTATTTCGGCTGTGTGGGCAGTTGCTGATCCCAGTCGTGGGTTGATCTTACTCGGGCTATCAAGTAAGGGGTAGTCCGGTCTTGTGTTGCAGGGGAACGGAGGGATCGTCGGTACACTGATCTAGACTAGGTACTGTGATAGGTGGTACCCCAGTGCCTAGTCATTCGCTGGAAATCCATTCTCCTTATGTGCCTTTTACAGTTTTGATTGTATAACCCACTTTGTGGCTAGTATGCTGGAATTTAATAACGTAACAATTTCAGCTATTTGAATAAGTATTTGTATATAGACTCTACAATAATATCAGAGAATTTTATAAGAAATCTTTTGGCTATCGTAAGGTAAAAACCTGACATGTTTATTTGTGGCGTGATCTTATGAGATGCTTTTGATTTTCAAAGGATTTTCAAACTTTAATAAATCAAGTTGAATGTGTTTCTCATGCTGGTTTACCAGACTGACCCGGGCTTGGTGTTTTTCCTATATGCTCGGGTCAGACCGAGCATACTTCCAGGTTTAGCCGGAAGAGTGGAAGCTTCAGGAGAGGAGCTAGAATCAGGAAAAGTATTGACGTAGATGCTTATATTTAGTTTGTATTTGGTTGTGTGGTCATTTTTGTAAGGACATGGTTGATACAAACTGTCCAAGTTGAATGGTTGTAACTCTGATTTAAAATCTGTGTATATAATAAAGTAACAGTTTTGGTTTCCTGTAAATATCTATTTATATTATAGTTTATTCGATCCGTTGTGAGATTCTGATTGTTCTCTTTTCTTCTATCTTCTTTCTATTCTACCTTCTTTCTTTCATTATCCGTCTTCCCATGCGATTTGGCTGACAAATGCGGTTTAAATCAGCTTAAATTGGTACGGAAAAATGGATTGTGTCACAATCAAAGCATCGTTGGGTTTAAATCATAAAAACTCAAATGAAATTCTAAATTGAGTGGTAATTCTTTTAAATACCATGATAGAGTTAGGGGTATGCCCTAGGGGCAATTATGTATTTATTACGTATATCTACTCGTTGACCAATCTTATTCGAAGTAAAAGGTATTTTCTTCCTATTATATTGATTATATTAATTTACTTAATTAAAAGTATATTTAATTGAAAAATCCATAAATGGCATATTTTATGATAGTAGTTACAAAGCGTTGTAACCATGAGTAATTCATCACAATGAAACAAATATACCATTTTTAAATGTTCCTAGTCAAGATGCATCGAGAGTGGATATCTATGTATCCGTTGAGACTGGAGCATGTAACGCTCTCTAAATGTTGGGCAGTGTATTATTCATGACTGATGGGGATAAAAAAGGTTATGTACTAATAGTTATTAGAAACTAGGAACGACTCACTCGATAGTTTTTTGTTGGTTGATATGATTAAGGTCAAATAGAAAATATCGATGTGACTGATTTACACAGTTCTCTAGGCTTGTGAATACTGTGCATGTTCAATATGAATGTTCCTCTTATTATAGCCAAATCATGGCATGGCGTCCATCGAGTGACTATAGTTGGGTTAAGTGGAAGTATTGGAACTGAAGCACTATTCAAGAGAGGATTCGTCTCCTTAGTTATATGCGGTTAGTATCACTGTCAACTCAAGTCAACTCAAAGTCAAAGTCTCTAGCTTGAGAATTTCGATTAATAATAATTGTTATTATTGAACCAAGGACCTTGTATTTAGAATTTAAAGTTGAGTGTGGATGAGATTGGAATTTTGACCATTACCAAATTCCATAAGTCCGAAGTGATATGGTTTTGACGAAGAGAATTGGTGTAAACAAATGTCACAACCGGTTAATGCTTATTAAACTAAAAATGGATTGTACCAAAAATGAGTAAGCGATAAATTTATCCATAATGTCACACTACCTACTAAGTGAAGTGTGAAAGTTAATATTTGAATAGTTCGATATTAATCGTCGACCAAATTTACATCCAAGAGTTACACAGCCGAAATGATGAATTCCTTTAAGAGAATGATTTAATTAGTTTATAATTATTAAAAATTAATTAAATTAATTAATATTTATGAAATATTAATTATAAATTTGAATATGATTTGAGAATAAATAATGCCATATATATTTACAGTTATAAATATATCGATCGATATACAATATCGACAAGCAATTAAATTAGATTTAATTACGTAGTATTTTGGCTTGGGCTTAGATGGATTTAAGGCCCATCATTAGGGCTGCAAAATTTTGGTTTACAGAAGGTCTAGTGGTGGCTAAAACATAGGGAATTGGCTTAGAGATAATGGGTTGAGATAAAGTGAGAATGGGTAAAAAGGTTTTCCTCATTTTTCTCTAATACAACCCTATGTGTGTGTGTGTGTGTATGTTTTTGTGTGTGTGTATATATATATATGTATATGTATATGTATATGTATATGTATGTGTATATATGTACATATATCTGTGTGTGTATCTTTAAAAACAATGACTAACCTTTTTGGCCGCCAATACCTTCTACATTGCTAGTTAAAACGTAGTTCTCTATCCACTCCAAAATTCTCAAATATATTTCAAACTAAAATAATACTATTTGATAGCTAAAGATCTGTGAGTCCGGACTTGCAATCTGACAAATCAAGAACAGTAAAAGGAAGGGAAGTCACTGCATCAACGTGGATTCAAATGCACCATTAAATAGGTAATTTTAATTTATATTCCAGTAATTAAATTATATTGTATGATCCTATAATGAGCAATTTCATATCTACTTAAATATATTGCTACTATATGTTTTGTTAGGTGAGATTTTGTAAGTAGATGTGGTTATCACAAATCAGTTTGGTTATGTGCATAAATTGTTTATTATACTATTTGATTTATGTATAGACAAATGTTTTTTACTATAAAAAATCAATTTTTTACATTAATAATTTTTTATATATATTTATTAATAAATTCATATATACATACATAAATACAGACACACATATACATACATACGCACATATATTAGTGTATATTTCTCTCTCATAATAGCATATATGCATATGTGTATATATGATATAAAAAATTAATTACACTTATTTATATATAATATGAATTTAAAATTTTAAAAATTAATTATCATACATATATTCATATTTTTAAATTAACATTAATTGAATTTTTGAATTGTTTATTATATATAAAATAATTATTACATTAAAAATTCAATTTTATATTTAAAAAAATTATATCATTTTAGAAACATATAGAAATACTTTAGGAATTTTTCAACAAAGTTTATTATTTGAAATAATTAATATTATTTCAAAAAAACTATTTATGATTTATTAAAAATAATAACCTAATTGAGAAATTCTTCAAAAAAAATTTGTAACATTTCATTCACGATTGTAATGACCCAAAATTTCACTACTTCAAAAATGAGAGATTTTGTTTATTTTAAATTTAAAAAAGGTTTAAAACTTAAATAAACAAGTTAAACATAAAAACTAATAATAAAGGAATTATTTATTATTATAACTACTAATTAAAAAGTATAAATTTGGAATTTAGAACAAATTGGCAAAAGTTAAGTTTTGTTAAAAATAAATAAAGACTTAAATAAATATGTTTAAATATTTATTTAAAAAGATAAATCTTATAAAAAAACACCTAATAAAGATAATAAGTGTATATTAAAATATCTAAAAGTATATTAATAATCATTTTACAAAAATAATCAAATTTTGTCGCATTTTGTCAGTTTTACATACACTGTAATATTAGAGATTTAGATATTAATTAAATATGATTTTAAAATATAAATGGACATGTTTTGATTATTTAAAAGAAGTAAAAAGTTCATTTTTAAGTTTGTTTACTTGAATATATAGTTTAACAAAAACGACAAATTTTGACTGTAAAATATGTCAACAAAAACACCCTTTTTGACCAAAACAAGTTGTCGTCAAGTTGTTGCCACATGATATGGTTTCTAACACATATATACAACTTTACATACTTTTAAAACACATTACATTTAGCATATAAGACAAGATACTTATACTAAGAAAGTTAAAAATATTTATATATAAAGTGAAAAGACATGATTTGACTAATTAAATTTTACTTTAAATCTTTAATGGGATATTATGTGTATGCATAAAAAAGGAACAAAAAGTAGTTTAAGTGTTTTATAAATTATGGAAAAGTAACCAAATCATTACATAAGGACTACAACATATCTTCTCACCGTTAACGCAATCTCTTCATGCATGGAAACTAAGCGAATTAATATTTAAACATTAGTAAATTAAGAAAAAGAGGCCAGCATCATTAGATAAATCAAATCGTGACATCTGTCACCATAAATGCACTACTTATCAAGTTAAGCAAAAGTCAAAAAGTAAAGCAAGGGTATTTCGGACATTAGCCACTAGAACTCCACTTATAAATACAAGCCTAAACCCCTTCTTTCTTCACTATATTTTCATTCTACAAAATTCTAAACTCAATTCTCTTCCTCTTCCATTACTTTCTCCTTCTTCTTCCATTTTCTTCCACTGCCCCAACCAAGCACTACTACATCATCACCATCCCTCCACCCGCTCGGCCAACCACCTACCCACCTCCCAAAAAATACCCACGGCCGTGCTCCACCATACATAGCCATATTCGAGTCCACCATCCTCCACACCCCACAGCCACCACCCTGCCCAAGCCCATATACCACCTTACACGGTCGTACACCCCACACCCGCCTCCTACTCCACCAAAATATCCCCCACCTAAGGCCACACCCTCCTCTCTAGGACACACACCCTCCCCTATAGCCGCGGCCAAAATTAAAGAAGAAAAGAAAAAAAGAAAGAGAATGGAAGAAAAGAAAAGAAAAGGAGAGGGAAAGAAAGCAGTGAATTCGAAGACGTTGGAAACAACACGTTAGCTCGAGAGACGCGTATCTCATGTAAAAGATTGATGGAATGGATATGAAGGTGAAAAAATTCTCAGCGCTGTATAATTTGTATTGATTGTTGAATTGATTTGCTATGATAGATAATCACCGTTTTATGATATGGATGTTTGAATAATTGTTTGAATGTTGGATAATCCATGATAATGTTATGACATTTATCGTACTATACCTGTATTGAATATGATAATGTCATATGATTGTTTGTATGGTTGTGATGTTAATATGCACATCAAATTTCTATCATTATTGATCAAGTGATCTCTTTGTTAATAAAGACCCAATTTTGATGGTATGAGATACTTTGAAAAAATAAGTCTCTTTCCAATTGGAATTGAAATTAAAGTAAAAATAAAAGAGAATTTGAAATTTGGAGTGAAACGAGATTAAGGATAGATAAAGTGAAATTGAAATTGAGATGAATAGTGAAATTGAAATCAATTTTGAAAATTGAATTTAACATTAAGATTGAATTTTAAGTTTAAATTGAAATTATATTTGAAATCTAAGTTTTAATTGAGTTTAATTTGAAGTTAGAATTGAGATTGGAATTTAAAATTTAATATCAAAATAATAGAAATAAAATGATATTATAATATAGGAATATTGAAAATGCATTTTAAATACTTTAAAAAGTGGAAATATTGATTTAAAATGATTTGTAATGATTTTATAAATAATAAAATTCAATTTGAATAGATTATTTCAATTGTTGGAAAATAAGTTAAAACTAGGTGCGTCGCGCAACGGTGGTTCGCAATTTCGCGCTGAAAAGTTCAAATAAGTGTATAGAATGGAATATAGCTCGAAATTCTTCGAGATAAGAAAATTTCGGACTATTATATCCATATCTTATAAATGAAGAAAGAAATCAAGATTTTGTCTTGTAGATTTTGAATTAAGTCCAAATCAATTTTCTAGAAAAATGGCGCTAGTGTAGTTAAGTGACCATAACAGGAAATCTGTTTAAATGAACGTTTTTAATCGTGGAAAAATATGGAATAAATTTGATAAATCCATTTAAATGATTTGGATGAGATTCGAAGAGGAAAATATGAATGTAAAAAATATTAAAAAGTTGATTAAATCAAATAAGTTTATATAGCACTTTTCGTAGCACTTTTATGCTGCGAATTATATAACTTTTTGAATATGAGTTTAAACGTAACAATTTTTCCCAGAATTGATTGTGATTGTTTTTAAAAGGAAAATTAAGCATTTGAAAGATAATTTGGAATCTTTATAATCAATTCCAAAATAAAGTTGATAACCGAGTATGCAGGAACGACTAGTACATTATCCCGCTTGTGAGATCTGAGAAGATAAAACAAGGTATTTAACTAAGGTTAGGGATGCAGCAACTAGTGCACCGAACTTACCTGGCCAATGTTATCTTTACTTAGACGAGAGGTGGAGAAGATCGAAAGGAAAGCCTGGATGCTTTAAAAAGATTCCATTAAGTTTTCCAAAATAAAGGAAGATTAGTATTATCCAAAATTTAAGCAATCTTCAAAATGAACAAACTACGACTTGGATTGCATAGAGATGATCTTATTATACTTGGTATTAAAATACAAAGAGGGAACTCGTCAATTTCGTGGAATTTAAAAGGTGATTTCACCGTTATTCTGCCCATAGCACTTGTTGAATACGAAAATTGATGTTGAGTAAAATTAGAATGGTTTCTATGATCTTATATACTCAAAAATGTAATCTAAAATTGATTTAGGGTTTATCGTAAAAGTTGTCTTACATAACATTATTTTTGACCCGCCTAAAAGTTAAGGAATTTGGATTGAGAGTTAAGTGAGCAAATTTAAAATATTATGCAAAGCAAAATAATGAATTAACTTAGAATTACTCTCAGACAAAAGAAAGAGATTTCGTAATCATCCGAAAAGAATTAAAGTGAAAAGATGTGACGACCCACTTTTCATCCCATATAAAGATGCATATCTTAAGAAAGAAAGGGATAGAAAAGAGAAAAGATAGAAAAGAAAGAACTAAACAATATCAGAATCTTACAGCAGAACGAATAAAATATATTAATCACATAGTTATTACATAATATACAACATCTATCAGAGTTACACAGCTTTACATCATAACACATTATACAGTCATGAAGACATGTCTATCATACAACTCAAGATACAACACAGATGTCAACACAACGGAAACACATATATCCATATACACTGAAGCTTCCTGCTCCAAATCTCCTTTAGAATTCATCAATGCTAACCTAAATCCCGTGGCTACTCATAAAAATTTGAGCACCTAAGAGTTTAAGAAAACATAAAATAAACTCTGGTTCAGACATGGGTCTGGTGTGAGTAAATGGGTTAAAGTTGTTTAACTTTGAAAATTATTTGAAATCAAAGGTATCTCGTAAGACCATGCCACAAATAAACATGTCGGGTTTTTAGCTTACGATAACCAAAACATTTGATAGGAAATCCAGTGATATTATAATAGTGTATATGGTTTACAAGTAAAATACAGAAATAGCTGGAATGCTTACATCTCACATTCCAACATAGTTTGGCACAATCAAGACGTACGGCACTTATTGGAGATTGGATTCCATACAATGGCAGGGCTACTTGGATACCGCCCGTCACAGTACCTGGTCTACATCATAGTATCGAGAATCCACCCTAATCCCCTACAACACAAGACCGGAACCATCCCTTACTGGATAATCCTGAATAAGACAACCCCGCAGTTGGCGCGACAAAGTGACCACACAGTCGAATAGAATGGGCCTCTAAATAGGGGAAAATCTTATCCTATTTGGGTGCTACCCACTTAGCCTTGCTGCACCTCCCCTGTTTTAGCCATTTCCGGTTGATGAGGCTTGAGGCTGTGATTACCTTTTTAGAACACATATCTTGTAACGCTCATTGTCCTCCAGTGACGATGTTCAGAAAGCATTCAATCCAGACAAGTTCGTTCCGGGTTCGAACGAAACCGAAGGCACTATCTCGCTACACTCATTTTGGAATCACCCTCAGAGTTAACGACAATAGCCCTTGCACTCTGAATCTTCATCTTAAAACTGAAAGCACTATCTCTTTTACACTCGTTTTGGAATCACCCTCAGAGTTAACGGTAAATAGCCCTTACACTTCGAGTCTTCATCCTGATCTTCACTTAAGATTTCACGACCTATCGTATAATTTGGATCGATGTGGTTTTCGGATATCCAATTTGGAAATCCGATCCTGGTCTCATCGAAATCCAAAACGCCATCGTTTAATGTCCAATTTGTTTAAGTTAAAATAATTTAATTTATATTTAGGGTAACATATGCACATAGATAGAATAATTCACATTATCACAGATAGATAACCCATTTTATCACAATACAACCAAAGTATCTCATATCATAGAGCAACACATATCACATATCAGAGATATCAAATAATTCAAGGCATTCAATATCATTCAATCATCCATAAGAAAGATTAATTAGTCACACTATTTCTATTTAATTTAAATAAATTAAATTAATTACTTCAATCACTTTGAAATCCTGCTTACTTAACCATTAATTAATTACAAACCAATTAATTAATCATCCTTTTATTATCGTCTTAATTATTCATCCTTGATTAATTAGTCTTTAATTACATTAAGTAATTAGCCTTTAATTAATTACACAAACTAATTATCCTTTAACCATTCATGTTAATTATCCTTTTATTACTCTCATTAATTAGTTATCTAATTAATTACATTAACCAATGATCCTTAATTAGTTACACTAATTAAATATACTGCAATTAATCACATCCATTAATTACCTTTTAGTTAATCACATTAA
This sequence comes from Allium cepa, assembly GCA_030765085.1. Taxonomy (NCBI): domain Eukaryota; kingdom Viridiplantae; phylum Streptophyta; class Magnoliopsida; order Asparagales; family Amaryllidaceae; genus Allium; species Allium cepa. The sequence goes on from CM060928.1 coordinate 972,396,908, forward strand.
GTAATTAACTAGCCTTTAATTACTTACATTAATAAACCTTTAAATTAATTACATTATGTAACTAACTATCCTCCAATTAATTCATTCGGTAATTATCCATTAATTACACTCAGTAATTATCCATTAATTACTTACACTAAGTGATTATACTTTATTAATTACATTAAGTAATTATACTTAATCAATTACATTAAGTAGTTAAATTTCATTAAGTGATTATCTTAAATTAATTAAACTAATAAACTATCTTTTAGTTAATCACATTAATTAATTTAATTAATTACATTGAGTAAATAATCCCTTTAATTACTTCCATTAATTAATTCTTATTTTTATTAATCCTTTTAATTTATTTATTTTAAGTAATTAATCTCTAATTACTTCCATTAATTAATGATCTTTAAATAATTGACCATTAATTACTTAGATTAATTAACCCTTAATTAATTAAGTAATTAACTATCCTTAATTAATTAAACTAATTAATTATCTTAATTTAATTACATTAATTGATTATCTTAGTTAATTAAGTAATTATATTTTAATTACTTTTATTAATAAGACCTTAATTAATTAAGATAAACCATTTACCTTAATTAATCTCTTACTTATCGTTTAAATTAAATTAAATGTTTGAAATTAATTTACACAAAAATCATTTTGAGAATTCTTTGATTAATTAAAGTAAACACTCTTGCTTCAATCACATCTTAATACAAACATTATCTTATTACTTTTGAAAATACTTAGGAATTTAATTACAATATTATTCTAATATAAAATTACTTTAAACAAAAAATCTTAAACATTTTAAAACTTTGTAAACTAGTTTAAAACTTAATAAATTTACTTTGGATCTTGATTTATATTGCTTTAAAAACATATTCATTTTAAATATACTTTTAAAACTTGGCTAAAATTTTTTTTGAGAACTAAATCATTTTAATTACTTTTAAATCTTTAAACTTGTTTAAAATATTTTGCTATTATAAAACTTTATTTTTCAGAACCTGGTACATTTTTTAAAATTTTAAAACCTGAAACCTTAAAATAGAAATAACCCGAGCCAACACTCATGATTCTCGAGTAAAACCCGAGCAAAAACTCAAAAACTCCAAATCACTCGCGTTCACACTCGTCTTCGAGCAAAACTCCCATCGACTCGAGCTTATTCCCGAGCAAATTGCTACTTCCCCAACCCCACGAAACCCAGACACACCACAGTGCACACGTGCACGTCGGACCCACACCCTTCCGACCAACTTCCCAACCCTCGACAAGTCGACGTCGACCTCGCCTACCCACTCGACCATCCAGATTGACGATCTCGCCTGCGAATCAAAATCAAACTAGTTGCTCAATAACTTGGAACCAACCTAATCGACAAAACTCCATGCTGATGACGAACCTGACCACCAGAACTCATGCCGCCACGTCCAGACCAGCATCACGTCACCACGCTATGATCCCACCCCTCGCAATCGAGTCTGATCTCCCCTCGGCGACGCAAACGCCTCGAAAATATCGACCACCCAAACTGACGACGAAACCCTACTTTGACGTCCTCTAGCCGCCATGGCCATCTAAAAATCCTCCCACTATTTTTCCAATGATCTCCAACTTGCAAGCTACCTTTAACAACAACCCCAGCCTTCAACTTGCTGCCATTCATCGGAATTAGCCAAAAAACCCAATTCTGATCATCTCGAGATAACTCGACAATTCCAAACCTAAAAATCTTCAAACTGCTATCAAAAATCATTGTTTTCTAACATGAATTGGTTCACGAAATCAAACATGAAATTGTGAACATTGATTTTTGACTTATATATGATTTTTATTGTTATTTCTTATTTTTGAATTAATTACTAAATTAAAATACTTGTAACTATTTTTAAGATTGATATTACACTGTCAAAATCATAATTCATTTATAAATCATAGCCTAAGATAGTTTGTATGGAAAGATATGAATTTTTTGAAGGTAGTTCTTGAGCCCGTGAAAATAACAGAGGCCAATATAAAAATTATATACATAGATATTCCTAGACATATCACTATATATACATGCATCCACATTCAATGTAAACTTCATTCACTACATTGCTACAAGATTCTATCACATGAATTAAGGATAAAAACAGATTAAGTTTAAAAGTTTACTCACCAGTCATAAAAACAAAGAAGCAGGCTCTATTCTATTTGAAATGATCTGGAAATGTTTTGAAACTAATCTGATCTTGATGTTATTTTGAATCTATTTGAGTTCAATTCTGCTTGATTTTTGAATTTGATTGTTTAAGTTGAATCTAAAATCTTTGCTTGATGTTGAATTTTCTTTGCTTGATCAGGATAAAAGAAGCTGTTGTTGCCATTGTTTTGATTTTATTTTTCTTTAGTTTTGAAAATGAAAGAAGATTGAGGAAGTTTAAACTGAAATTAAAAATGGCCATGTTCTCTAAACTTTTGTTATATATATATATATATATATATATAAATTTTTACAAGAAACACATGTTGCCATTTGTTAATTTTCATGCTACCAAGTTAAAACATGTTAAATGCATGTTTTGACTATCTTACAAATGTTAAAACCCATTATTTAATTAATTATTTATGTTTTATATTAATATGTTTATGTCTTTATGAATCTATGTTTATTTATATATATATTCAACATACATTTATTCATGTTAAATTTAAAAGAAAGAATATTAAAACAAAAGAAACGAACCTTTAATTAAATCTTATTTTAAAATTAAGCTAAAATACTTTTAAAATTAATAAATAATTATCTTAAGTGTTTTGAAAAATGCTCGATTTAATTTTAAATAGCCTTTGAGAATCATTATATTATATTTAAACCAAAACTCCTATTCATAATGTATATACATATATATACATTATAATTAGGAAACATTTTTATTAGCTTTGAAGATGATAAATCTTGCCAAATTTAAATAATTATTTAAAGATATTATTAAACCAATATTGCACATTTTGGAAGATTATAAAAGATGTTTATCAAATTATTATTGCCAAATTTAAATAATTATTAATGCAGATTATCAAATTGTTATTGCCAAAATTTTGGGTCATCACATTTCTCCGCCCTTAAAAGAATTTCGTCCCCGAAATTTAAAAGCAAAGATAATTTAATAATCCAGCAAAAAAATTTATTCAAACAACAAAGCATACATCATCCATATACTAACAACTATAGCAACCAATTTATTCAAATAAACAAATCTATCTATCCTGACATAATTCAGGATAGGCCTTCCTAATACTACCAGAATTTCCCAGGTACAATCACTGGGATCTTGGCTCTACTGAACCTTAACTAGCTACACCACTCTGATCCTGAGCTTCTTCTCAACATGATCCATAATTTGTACAGAATGTCTGACCACAGTTAAGTCCTTCTCAATTTCCAAATCATTCCAAACTTCTAGTTCTACAACCAGTGATGGATCAAGCGCGTCCTTCTTAGATGAGATACGTGAAATATACTGTGAATCCCAGCTATGCGAACTGGCAATTCACTCCTGTAGGCCAAAGAACTTATCCTTTCAAGAACACGGAAAGAAACCCCATATACCTTAGAGCTAGCTTTCTAGTCTTACCAAATCTATTGCTCTTTAGATCGATGAAATCTTAACCAAAATCAAATCTCTAACTTCGAATTCCAAATTCCTCTGTCTCTTATCTACATAATCTTCTGCCGATCTTGTGCTGCCTTCATCCTTCCCTGATCATCTCCACCTACGCAGATGCCTCTCGAAACAAACCTAGACAAAGAACAAGATGATCTCCGGATTCTACTCAATAAGATTGTCCTCTTAAGATCTATCGAAAATCCAGAGCACAAGCCCTACTCCACAAGCATCAGTAGACTTCGAACTTACTTCTCTTATCCGGAATAGCTAGAACAGGTGCACCAGACAACCTAGCCTTCAGATCCCGAATGAACTTCCTGTAGAAACCCTCTAATCCAAGAAAACTGAGAACTTCCAAGGAGTCTGAGGTTGCTTCCACTCTTGCATAGCTCCTACCTCGCTTCCACTACGCAACTCTGATCCGGAGTAAATGAGAATGCCATCGATGAACACGAGCACATACTTGATCAACACACCCTAGAAAAAACGATTCTAAAAGATCCATAAAACAAGTTGGAGCGTAGGTTAACCCAAAAGACATAACCAACCACTCAAGGAAACAATGAGTTCTCTGAATGCAATCAAGGGTACTGTCTTTAACTACCCTTAGCTGGCGAAAACCCAAAACTAGATCTAACTGAGAAAACACAGAAGCGCGAAGAAGAAGATCTAAAAGATTACCAATACGAGGCAAGAGATTCTTATTCCTAATGATCATCTTATCCAACTCTCGATGCGGGCAAATCTTTGACTTCTTCGAAGATATACGAGAAAAATTCCCGATAATTTTATAACCCCTACTTCCTTATAAGATGCCTCAATCCCAACCCAAAGATTACCCAAGAGAACTCTCAAACTATCGCAAGTCACCCTTGCAATCTTACCCGGTTCAATTTCTAAAGATGTTGTTCTCTCTTCACAAATTAGAGCAGCCAATGCTTGTCTAACCAATCCATTTCCAAAATAAGGTCAAATCCTTCAAGAACACCCTCGCCTATCAAAAAAAGCTGATGGTCCACTCTACTGCTTCTGAATTCCACCTCTAGGATACTGCCTAGCCAAAAGATCTTCCTGCTGGCACACAAAACACTTTCGAGCTGCACTGCTGCCACAAATGCCAAAGATATATCCAAAAGCTCTTCGAACCTCAAGGCCATATCCACCAATTCCACAAACGATCCTTTGACATGGGCAAACAACTTCTCAAGAAACTCGGGCCTCAAACCAAGCACAAACATCTCGTTGAACTTAGACTCATACTCCGATACAGACAAATTCCCTTGCTTGATGTCCAAAATATTCCTATACAGCCGAGCCTTCCCTGCGGTGGGTAAAACTGGTCTTCAAATACTTCCTTAAACTTTCTCCAAGAGAAAACATCTTCGAGAACATCTATGGTTACTGCATCCCACTACGCAGCTGCTCCTTTCTAAAGTTTCCAAGATGATATCACTCTCTTCCGCTCATCCGACAGATCCAAACTTTTGAAAATCCGCTCATACGAGCGCAACCAAACTTACACTTCAATGATGGACTTTGAACCTTTTCCATTTGTGGTAGTCGTGCTACACACACCACTACCCCTCCTACCTCTATAACTCAAGCTGCCAGCCTAACTCATGTGGGTAACCCGGACAGGTATCCCAACAAATCAAGTAGGAATATATATAAATATATATATATATATATTACAAGTATGCTCTCTCAAGAAAGATATCACTCCAAAGCCTAGGTATTCTCTCAACCTAGAGCTCTGATACCAGTTTTGACGATCTAGGCATTGCAACCATCGACATCGTCCATTCTCCGCCGTGGCACACATTGCAACCTCTAATTTGCTTTTACGGTCAGCCTCTCTACTCGCAACCAACCCACGCAGGGACATGTAGGGGTAAGAGTCTCCGCTCGCCACCAAACACGAAGCGAGAATCCCCTATCATGCTGTAATGAAGCGAATCTGATCCTGGTCTCATCGAAATCCAAAACGTCGTCTTTTAATGTCCAAGTTGTTTAAGTTAAAACAATTTAATTTATATTTAGGGTAACATATGCACATAGATAGAATATTTCACATTATTACAGATAGATATCCCATTTTATCACAATACAACCAAAGTATCTCATATCACATATCAGAGATATCAAATAATCCAAGGCATTCAATATCATTCAATCATCCATAAGCAAGATTAATTAGTCATACTATTTCTAATTGATTTAAATAAATTAAATTTATTAATTCAATCACTTTTTAATCCTGCTTACTTAACCATTAATTAATTACAAACCAATTAATTAATCATCCTTTAGTTATCATCTTAATTAATCATCCTTAGTTAATTATTCTTTAATTACTAGAATAATTACATTAAGTAACCAGCCTTTAATTAATTACACAAATTAATTATCCTTTAACCATTCACATTAATTAACCTTTTATTACTCTCATTAATTAGTTATCTAATTAATTACATTAACCAATGATCGTTAATTAATTACATTAATTAAATATACTTTAATTAATCACATCCATTAATTACCTTTTAATTAATCACATTAAGTAATTAACTAGCCTTTAATTACTTACATTAATTAACTTTTAAATTAATTACATTATGTAATTAACTATCCTCTAATTAATTACATTCAGCAATAATCCTTTAATTACACTCAGTAATTATCCATTAATTACTTACACCAAGTAATTATCCATTAATTACTTACACCAAGTAATTATCCATTAATTACTTACACTAAGTAATTATACTTTATTAATTATATTAAGTAATCAAACTTAATCAATTACATTAAGTAGTTATATTTCATTAAGTGATTATCTTAAATTAATTAAACTAATTAACTATCCTTCAATTAATCACATTAATTAATTTAATGAATTACACTGAGTAATTAATCCCTTTAATAACTTTCATTAATTAATTATTTTTTATTAATCCTTTTTTATTTATTTTAAGTAATTAATCTCTAATTACTTCCATTAATTAATGATTCTTTAGTTAATTGACCTTTAATCACTTAGATTAATTAACCCTTAATTAATTAAGTAATTAACTATCCTTAATTAATTAAACTAATTAATTATCTTAATTTAATTACGTTAATTAATTATTTTAGTTAATTAAGTAATTATATTTTAATTACTTTTATTAATAAGACCTTAATTAACTAAGATAAACCATTTACCTTATTAATCTCTTACTTATCATTTAAAACTAATTAAATTAAATGTTTGAAATTAATTTATACAAAAATCATTTTGAGAATTCTTTGATTAATTAAAGTTAAACACTTTTACTTTAATCACATCTTAATTCAAACATTACCTTATTGCTTTTGAAAACGCTTAGGAATTTAATTCAAAATTATCCTAATATGAAATTACTTTAAACAAAACAATCTTAAACATTTTAAATCTTTGAAAACTGGTTTAAAACTTGCTTTAAATAAATTTACTTTGGATCTTGATTTATAACATATTCATTTTAAATATACATTTAAAACTTGGCTAAGCATTTTTTTTGAAAACTAAATCATTTTAATAACTTTTAAATCTTTAAACTTGTTTAAAATATTTTTTATTATAAAACTTTATTTTTCAAAACCTGGTACATTTTTTTTGAAATTCTATAACCTGAAACCTTAAAATAGAAATAAGCCGAGTCAAAAACTCATGATTCTCAAGTAAAACCCGAGCAAAAACTTTGAATCACTTGCGTTCATACTCGTCTTCGAGTAAAACCCCAATCTACTCGAGCTCATTCCCAAACAAACTGTTTCAACCCCACGAAACCCAGACACACCACAGTGCACACGTGCACGTGCATGCCGTATCCATGCCCCTCCGACCAACTTCCCAACCCTCGACAAGTCGACGACTACCTCGCCTACCCACTAGACCATTCAGATCGACGATCTCGCCTGCGAATCAAAATCGAACTAGTCGCCCAAAAACTTAGAACCAACCCAATCGACAAAACTCCACGCCGACGACGAACCCGACCACCATAACTCATCCCGCAACGTCCAGAGCAGCATCACGTCACCACACTATGATCCTACCCCTTGCGATCGAGTCCGATCTCTCCTCGGCGACGCAAATGCCTTGAAAATATCGACCACCCAAACTGACGACGAAACCCTACTTCAAAGTCCCCTGGCCACCACGGCCATCTAAAAATCCTCTCATTATTTTTTCGATGATCTCCAACTCGCAAGCTACCTTCGACAGCAAAGCCGGCCTTCAGCTTGCCGCCGTTCATCGGAATTTGCCAAAAAACCCAAATCTGATCATCTCAAGATAACTCGACAATTCCAAACCTAAAAATCTTGATACGGCTATCAAAATTTAACATGAATTGATTTACGAAATCCAAACATGAAATCGTGAACGTTGATTTTTGACTTATATATGATTTTCACTGTTATTTCTTATTTTTGAATTAATTACTAAATTAAAATACTTGAAACTATTTTTATGATTGATATTACACTGTTAAAATCATAATTCATTTATAAATCATAGCCTAAGATAGTTTGTATGGAAAGATATGAATTTTTTGGAGGTAGTTCTCGAGCCTGTGAAAATAACAGAGGCCAATATAAAAATATATACACAGATATTCCCAGACATATCACTATATATGCATGCATCCACATTCATTTCATACATGCAAACTTCGTTTACTACATTGCTACAAGATTCTATCACATGAATTAAAGATAAAAACAGATTAAGTTTAAAAGTTACTCACCAGTTATAAAAACAGAGAAGCGGGTTCTGTTCTATTTGAAATGATCTGGAAATGTTTTGAAACTGATCTGATCTTGATGTTGTTTTGAATCTATTTGAGTTGAATTCTGCTTGGTTTTTGAATTTGATTGTTTAAGTTGAATCTGAAATCTTTGCTTGATGTTGAATTTTCTTTACTTGACCAGGATAATAGAAGTTGCTGTTGCCATTGTTATGATTTTCATTTTCTTTAGTTTTGAAAATGAAAGAAGATTAAGGAAGTTTGAGCTGAAATTAAAAATGGCCAGGTTCTCTAAACTTTTATTATATATATATATATATAAATTTTTAAAAGAAATACATGTTGCCATTTGTTAATTTTCATGCTACGAAGTTAACACATGTTGAATGCATGTTTTAATTATCTTACAAATGTTAAAACCCATTATTTTATTGATTATTTATGTTTTATATTAATATGTTTATGTCTTTATTAATCTATGTTTTTATATATATATATATATATATATATATTCAACATACATCATGTTAAATTTAAAAGAAAGAATATTAAAACAAAAGAAATGAACCTTTAATTAAATCTTATTTTAAACTTAAGCTAAAATACTTTTTAAACTAATAAATAATATCTCAAGTGTTTTGGAAAATGCTCAATTTAATTTTAAATAACCTTTGGAAATTAGATTTAAACCAAAACTCCTATTCACAATGTATATACATATACATACATTATAATTAGGAAACATTTTTATTAGCTTTGAAAATGATAAATCTTGCAAAATTTAAACAATTATTAAAAGATATTATTAAACCAATATTGCACAATTTGAAAGATTATAAAAGAAGTTTACCAAATTATTATTGCTAAATTTAAATAATTATTCATGAAGATTATGAAATTATTATTGCCAAAATTTCGGGTCATCACAAAAGAGACTTAATGATCCTGTATACTCATATTTACTTTTTATCGATAATTGGATTTCGGAGGAACCAGGATCGGATTTGGGTGATTCCTATTCGAAAACACTTCGAACTAATGTATACATTCTAATGTGAAGACATGTTGAAGATGATGATTATTGAAAACCGTGGATCTTCATAACGTGAGGACTGCTTGTCGATATGCTTTGGGTAGCTCCCATTATAGAGTTGTTATTGTAGTGGTTCCTCGATATGGAGATTTTTTGAATTGCAAGGACTACTCGCTACTAGTGGTAGTAGGAGAGTGCCTTCGGTTTATCCTGTTCCTGGACAATTTGTATGGACTTTGTCTGACATTGCATTTCTAAAGGTTATATATATTGGTTTTTACAAACGTACATCAGTGGTAGCGGAGAAGGCAACTTCTCTTAGCTTAACACCCTCCTTAAGATGTATGAGCTCAAGGGTTGTATTTTTAGGAAGGCAATTAGTAGTCAACGGAAATGGCCATATGGCATTCAGAGATGTGATGTGTGCTATGTGAAAAGGTAGTCGTTACCTGAAGCCTCATCAACCGGAAATGACCAAAACAGGGTTAGATGTGGCGAGGCTAAGTGGGTCGTTCCCAATTAGGGTATGATCATCCCCTTCTAGATATATTTCTTCTCGCTATGATATTCGGATTGTAAATTAATGTGGTTTGTATGCTAGAGCACGCTCGGTTAAAGGCCGGTAACGATCGAGGGATGATATATTCGGTACTATCAAGTTATCGGGATTCGTCGGTCTTGTGTTGGTAGGGGATCCTTTATGATGGTCCTCGAGGAATCCATCTAGAGGTGTACCCATCGGAAGGTAGTCCATTCATCTGGCCATTTTTATGGAATCCATTCTCCAATGAGAACCTGCGGTTTGGTTTGTATTGGCATAACGAATAGCCTTGAAATGCTATATAGGTAACCATTTCGGATAAGATTAATAAGTTTATTTGCAAATATTTTCAAAGAAATGTCATTAGAAGTAATATCAAACGTTTTGATATATAAAAGTGTTTTAAGTTATCATAAGGTAAAAACCCGTCCATATTTATGTATGGGCATGGTCTTATGAGATACTCTTTCTTTTTAAAGGATATTATTTAAAGGCTGATATATGACATTGTCATTTATTATTGAGCTTTTCTCACGCTAGTTTATCAAGCCTGATTTCGGTATTTTCAATACATGGGTTAGATCCAAGTAGTTTCAAGTTTAGTTGAAGACAGTTGGAGTTTCCAGAGGAGAGTTGGAGATATTCATCTATGTATGGACATGTTCTATTATCCTTGTAGTTTGTTGTTTTAGTTTGATGTTTGTCAGCAATTTGTAAGGATGGATGTTTATAGCGGTCCAAGCTGAATTTAGGTTAGACTTTGATATATGATTTAAAAGTTTTCCGCTGTAAAGATATTGTTCAATATTGTATATTATTCCATTCATGTGAGATTCTGTTCTGTCTTATTTTCTTTATTACCCTTGATCATTCATACTTCCGTGCAACATGGGTCGGACATGAGAGGTTTATTGTCGGCTCAAAAGTTATGGAATTTTAGGTCGTCACAATGATCCTAGAATTTTTGAAATTTTGAATTTTTAATAATATATTATTTTATATTAAATAATTATTGCCGAAATCAATGTATTTGTTTTTAAAATCATAATTCAACTTTGAAAAACTTCTAGATTTTTCCTAAGCTCTATTTTATGATCTTAGATTTTCAAAAATTGTAAAATTTGAATTTTCGTCAATATATTATTTTATGTTAATTATTTATGGATGAAAATATTATTTTATTCAAAATATATACAAATTAAAATATTAAAATTGTTATTTTTGCAAACCTAAGTTAATTCTCAATTCTAAATAATTTTTAGTGATTGTTCTCTCTCTTTCTATGTATATATTTATCTATATATAAATGTTTTGTGTTCATATATTATATATAATATATTTATACATACATATGTGTGTGTGTATTTTGTAATACATATACATGAACATATTTCGACGACATACATGACATACAAAATGAGCTAATATGTCTGTTGCGATGTAAATCCCAACATCTACATATAAGCATATTGTACCTTTCACGGATTATTATACACATGCACTCATACATACATGTATATGATACATTTATGTATAAACTAAATCAAATAAAATTAATTTCATATCTTAATATATTTGAATTTAATTAAAATAAATGATTTTATTTAAATGAAATTTGGAATGTTCTAATTCAATTAGACTTCATAGGCCCAATAAAAGATCTACTAAGGCAAAATTTTTGAAATTCACCTCATAAATTCCGTTGCAGGCTAGTCTAGTTCCAACAATGGTATCAGAGCTCAATAGCCTATGCGGTCTAAATTAGCCATATTAGGGCTAACTAATTATGCTAGCCCACTTATTACGGTGTCTAGAAAGATAACGTCTCGGATTAGAATTGGGTAATCAAGTACCCTACCCTACATGGTTATTGACCTGACCCGAAAGGTGAAGTGGGCCCAAAGGTTGCTCCTAATAGAAAAGGCCCAACTTAATTTAGGCCTTGGGCTAATTTTCAAAATCGTTTAGAAAATTAATGTTAAAGATTTTAAATTTAATTATTAAATTTAAAATAAAACATGTTTATTATAAAAATTACAGTACTACATAAGTTTCCAAAATGTTTGAAAGGATAATGATATTTTCAAAATGTTTGAAAATATTTATATAATAATTTCAATTTTCAAATTTATTAATAAGATTGATAAAATAAATAAATTAAATATGTAAATTAATTAATGCATATATGCATTTATTACATATGTAGATATATGTTATGTTATTTTAAAATGTTTAAGGTAATATAAGTATACATGTATGTATAAAAGATAAATTTTGAAATTAAATTTTTTTAGTAAAAAATGTTTAATTGAATTAATTAATTAATTAAAGGTTAATTAATTAAATAGAATACACATATATATGATATATGTGTGTTACACTATAAAGGTTATAGCATACACTATAAATGTTATAGTAGATATGTCCAATATAAAAATTATATTGGAATACTAATTTAAAATTAATTAAAGAGTTAATTGATTAAAATTAATTAGATAAGATTTAATAATGATATATTATGCGTAACACTATTGTATAAGTAATACGAAATATAAAAGTTATATAACAATAAAGCTTATGTGATATGTGTATAAACTAAACGTGGAACATTAAAGAAAACCAAATAGACTTGAGAAATAAACACATAAGTACATGTACATATACCGTGATTTCTGATGTGTCTGACACTTAGATCGTTGGGGTATTTCATAAGAAATATATTATTCTATAAGTCGATATCACTTTAATATATATATATTGAAGATTATGAATCTTCAATATAATGTTATCCTCTACTATATATATGTATATTAATAACATACTTACATACTCCTTAGTTGTTGAGCAAACTCAAGCTAGGGATGTTATGCCTAGTGTTATTAATATATTGAATAGATGAGGTAAGATAACCATATGTATTTGTTGAGCAAACTCAAGGTATATATATTATACTTAGGCCATCACGATATGCTAGGTATGAGTGAATAATCTCTTGCAATTTGTTGAGCAAACTCAAGGTCAAAATGAGATTAGAACAAGAAAAAATGGGTTAGGAGTTGTATATGATACAACCGATAAGGAGTTATCCATCATTTGTGGGGCTATGATTTGCTGAGCAAACTTAAGGTCAGAATACCAAAACAGACGAGTCCCAACACCCACTAGTGAAGTTGTAAGACTTCTATGTTTCATCTTAGGGTTTAGAGAAATATAAAAGACTAGTGGGAGCTTTATTAGAAAAATAAAATTGTAACATTTAACCTTTCTAATATTATAAGAACACATGCTATATAATGTTATAATTATCTACAATGATAAATTTGTCCATTTAATATGATTGATAAAACGTTTGTCAAACATATATAAACAAACGGAATTCATAGTTGACGAATAGAAATATAATATATAATTACTAATAATTCCAATTGCATGTTATGTAATGTTTCTATACCCATGCAAGTGCCCAATTTTAAGTATTTAATACATTCATAAGTTGGTCGCTTATATGGTTATTTGGTTTAGACCGTGTACTGCATTTTATGATTTTTTGGACTCTAAATGCAATTCAAGACTATGGATATTTGATCCATGTACATTACATATAAATGTTATATGGTTAACAATCATAGCTTGTGGGGTACAATAATTCGATGAAGTTAGTCCATTTGAAGTCAGCCAGTAAACAGTATTTTAAGATCATGTATTCAACTCGAATGATTTCAAAAGGATCATATTCTGTTAATGTAACAAAGACCATAAACTACGAGAATTATCTAAGAACTCGATCTTTGAAATGTCATCTTGATCTTTTTATATAAAATGAAACATATTTGATGTCTTAAATGTTAAGAATATCGAATGCGCTTTTGTAAAGGGTTGTTATGATATTGTAGTAAGGTTTTCTTTTGAATAGTTTGACTATTGGAAAGAAAAACTAATGTATAAGAATAGATGTAATTTAAGGTAAAGTTGGAATGAAGAGAATGAATAGTCACTTCTGCTTCATAGAGGAACATTGGAAACAAAAATTATAATAATAACTTATGCTTAATATTGGAATATGGAATATGATTTTTATTCCGAAATGTATTTTCATATAGAAAATTGTATTCTATAATATTTATTTGTTTGAGTTCAAGGTATTTGATCAAAGAACTCTCCGTTTAAACTAGTTGCGGCATATGAAATAATTAAACAATATTAAGTGAATGGTGGACCTCTAAATTTAGTCGCTATTATAGTAATGGCAGAAATAGTGGGAGCATGTCATATAGCACCTAATGATTGCATCAAATTACGAAAATTGTTTTCGTAAAATGCACCGAACATTATTTGTGAAATAATGTTTATTTTTTGGTATTGACCGAAAAATAGATATAAGTGTATTTCAATATAAGTATTATGAATATTCATTATGCAATAGAACTATATTATGGAATTTATTTTCATAGTAAAAGTGATGCAACAAAAATACATATGTATCTAATATTATTATAGTTGTTTTGGAATTATAGACTAAGCCGTAGTTTTGAGAAATAATTTCACTATATGATTATGAATCATATGACACAGGTTAATTATATCTCAAACAATTAATGGCTATTCACCCATTTAGTGGGAGCATCATAAGATTTGATGAACTTTTTGAATTAATACATATTCCACAAGTCTATTAATACTAAAAGGGTTCCACATACTTTGTTATATTCATCGATAATTTATTACCAACATGAACATGTGTATTAGATACACATGTAGTAAGTTTATGATAAAATCATAGAATATAAAAGAGATGTAAATAAAATAAAATGCAATAGAATAAAATGATTTGATTTGGTAGAATAAGTCAGTATATTGGAAAGAGTTCCAAATGTACCTAAAAATGAATATAGATTCAATCTCAAAATCACTACTCTATGTGATACATAATGATGCATCGATAAGGAGTAATCAAACATTGTTGGACAATTTACGATTAACTGTGAGTGAAGTTGAATTAGTTTCTCTCTATAAGGTAGTGTACTTAAGATTAGTACACAAGGTTGATATTATTTCATCTAAACAATAGTTTACAAAATCATACAAGATAAGGGTTTGTAACAAATCCCAACATATCCTAGGCCAAGGAGTTGGCGGGTTATGCGAGTCGAAAGATTGCATGTAATAATCATTCATGAGGGATCTTATATGAATATCCAAAAAGTTTTTTGGAAAAGTCTATCATTAAATGACATATCTATGTTTTGAACATAATATTTGTAAACTAAAATCAATTTTATAAATAAAAAGGTTTATAAAGCGTTTATGAATCCCTATTCTATTTGCGCTAAGAAACAATTATTGTTTCAAGATATATCAACTTCATTGTGAATGAATTTCTTGGTAGTTAAATGGAATTGGATCTGATCCATAGATAGAACTGATTGTATGAGATGAAGTGAAATTAACTAACCTAAATGAACACATAGCATTAGAATGTCTAATAAGTATTCTTGTACATCAAAGAGAAACTAATGAGTTTCTTATTAATGTCGAAAATATACATTACCCTCGGTTGTTCAATTAAACCATTAAGATTATTAACTCTATATGGTATGATGCGCAGATCTGAAAGAATTCCAAGTACGCTATCAAAATAGGATTTTGGTGGTCGTAACAAAAGAGATGTGATCCATTAGCCGAGATTATGTCTTTATTGGAAAGACTAATGTGATTAGAATTAAATAAGCAATATTGATAAGAATAATATCACAAATTTCAGTTGTTAAAATTAGCATAACTGATTCGGTATTCAACATGCTCAAGTTAATTTAGATTTACTCACAAAATTATTGCTCGATATGACTTAGTGTTTGGTACTTATGTATTGAAATAAAAAATTCTAAATAATGATTTTGAGTATGCCGTTTACACATATTAACCAAAAATGCCTCGAAGTCAGTGGGAACGATATTGGGTTTGTGAGTATTTGGATATGATCCAAGAAATGGTACGAATGTATCATTTTATAAGCATCAAGATTGAATAAGTATTTTGATAGAAATATCAAATAGTTTGATTTTCAATCAAAGTGTAGAAGAAGCGTGTGTTCATAAGAAAGAACGTTAAAAGGTACATAAATATTTCTAAACTATAAGTAAACAACACATTGTTGATTTTAACAATATGCTTGTACTAAGATTAAATTTAGTTGTTTAAATACTCAATTTTGGATTGTAAATGATGTCATTTATGGTGAGTATAAAAGATATAGGGATTGTCCCAAAACGATATATGTGACGACGCGGATTTTGCGCGCTCGAAAATCGACATTCATATTTCAAATCGTATTCGAATGCCATAGATTCGACCGTTCAAATCCGATTCACCGAAGCTTATAACAACATTAAGTAAATAACACAGCGGAATAAAAGAATAATACATTGATATACAGCTTTGATACAATATCTGATACAACAGATGATCCAATAGATATCAATATACATCAGAGATATGATACAATAAATAGCAGCGGAAAAGAAAAAACATAGATAACATCTAGCAGCGGAACCACTAACTCTAAGATAGTCTTCAAGGAAGAACTCCAAAAACTGCAACTCCATTTCCAAGAACCAATCCAACAATAGCTCGAACTCCCAAAAACGATGAACATAGATAAGCAAGTGCAGTATGATCCAAAAACTGAACTAACTTCAAATAATCCACTACATCTGACTATCTGAAAAACCCAACTCTAAACTGCTCGTGTAGAAAAAATTTGAGCACCCAGAGTTTAGGGAAAAAACAATAAACTCCGGATCAGTCATGGGACTGGTGTGAGCAACAAAAACAGTTTATCTTTAAAAAAACAAACAAAGAAATATTTTAAAATAGATTCGCAATGCTTTTTAGAAATGAGACTACCATAAGGCCTCCCGCACACACACACAATGCAAATGCAAAATCGGAGGAGATTTCTCCTTATGATAGTCAAAGATGCATGATACGCATTAAAAAGAAACATTTGATATTATTACTAGTGCATAGTGTAGGCAAAATTCATTTTGAAAGTAAAGATATAAATCTTAGCTAGCATAGGTATTCCGCACTTATGCCTACTATAGCTACCATGTTCAATAGCAGGTTATCGCCACATTCCATGGCAGGTTATACAATTAAAACCGTACAAGATTGTATTGTTTCTTTGGATTTCCAACAAATGGTCAGGCCAAGGAACTTCCCATTGCCACATGAGAACGCCTCTGGAAGGACGTCCCCGAGAACCTAACCGGATCTCTACCAGCACAAGGCCAGGTTACCCCTAACTGGGTAACTACTGACACGAGTATGCCACCTCCCGGTCGTAACCAACCTTTATCCGGGGCCCCAGCAACAAATCACAAAGTAATATATATATATATATATATATATATATATATATATATATATATATATATATATATATATATCTGCGATATCAACATAAGTTAAGTATCTGGGCTCCATACCATGATACCACTTCTATCCAGAAGGAAATGCACATACCCTAAGGGGTGCTACCCCCAATAACCTTGCTGCATCATTCCTGTTTCGACCATTTCGGGGTGTGAGGTCCGACGAAGTATCGTCCACAAAGCCATGCTTTATACAAAAGCTGTGCTTTGGGTCAACAAATGATCGTAGAAATGATCATAAAGATAAATGATCAAACAAATGATCATATCACAAATGATCAAACAATGATCATTTCACAGCAACACTCAGCATGTCACATTACCAAATTGGGAATATATCGCTGATAACCATCAGCTACATAACCTCTGAGCTCGTACGTCTCAGAGAAGGGTGTTAAGCTAAGAGAATAAATTCTCCGCCACTAACAGAAATATATTTGAAAGAAATCAGCTTTATATCTCAAATTGTAATGTCAGACATAACAATCCATACAAGTCTGTTCTGGGTTCGAACAGAACCGAAGGCACTTCCAAAGAAGTCCTTGCAATCCGGATATTCACAATCCCGATCGGATTTCCCATCACTTAGGGAGTCTCTATACCGGCGCGACTCGGTGCAGAGACAATCGACAGGTCATCCTATCGCTTTCGCAAATACTCGGTCTTCACCACCGGTTGTGACGCCCCACCTCTATACCCACGCTAGCCAAGAACACTACGGTGTAGTGCTGTCAACTAGCGCGGAGAATAAGGCTGTTGAGGAGCGACCATCCATGTAATTTCTTATCACACGGTGGCTATAAAATGATCTTCAGAAACAAATATAGAAGTAAGCTTAACATGCGAATCAATCACAGATATCCATATCACAAAGGCGGAAAGAGATATGAATATATATCACATAAAAGTGTACATCAGAGTAGTGGTCTAGAAAGATCCACGATAATACAAAAGAATAGCAACGCGTGCTATACAAAAGAATACAACTATGAGTCTATATCTCAAGTGTAAACAACAAAAGCTGCTAATCTAAACAAGTAGCCAAAAGTCTGAGTAGTGAATCACTGGGGGAGGAGTCAAGCAGTAGCACCTGTAACATCTCGGCCTGACCCGAGTATTATTTATAAGAAAATAATAAACGGATCAGTCTAGCTATAAATATCAGATGACATGATATAAAATAAAAGATATGGCATAAACATAAAATATCCATACTGACATACTACTATAAGTATGCAAATAATGATCAACAGGAGATCAACCAATAAGAGATAAATCAATATCACAAGAATCTTCTCAAAGATCCAAAGAGGGCATCATACCCT
The DNA here is from genome assembly GCA_030765085.1 of Allium cepa. NCBI lineage: Eukaryota > Viridiplantae > Streptophyta > Magnoliopsida > Asparagales > Amaryllidaceae > Allium > Allium cepa. The sequence goes on from CM060928.1 coordinate 972,415,671, forward strand.
AAACTTGTACTCATGACAAGTCAAAGAGATAAATTCCAAAAATCAACACAAGAAATCCAGAAATCATAAAAAGGGAAAGAGGCCTATCACATGACGGTCCGAAGACCATGGGGAGCTACCCCACATGTGTGAGTGGAATCACACAGATTGAGGTCAAGACTAACCAAAAAGAAGAAAGGTATGTGTGAATGGAATCACACAAGTGGTGTCTAGTCTAACCTTGCAATCAAAGAGACATCGCGCAATTGCTAGTCTAATTCATAAAGCGATCATCAAGATCAACGAGAAGTGTCAATTACACTAAGCTAGTAAATATAGAAGTTTAGCTTCATGTCCCATAACCACTTGCTTAACTTAAATATTTACGAACAAACTGTAAATCTTCACTAATAAAATTGTCACAAGAGGTTCAATCGAACAAGTCCAAGAATTAACCGACGAAGTGAACGCAAGCGTTTCATACCACTTGTTTTACTAAGTCGTTTAATTAGATTTCTCATCCGAGTGAGGTAAAGGCTTGTATATACTAATAGATTGGAAAACGGTTTAAGAAAAGAGCTTTGTTATTAAAAATAGAGTTGAAATTGTTTGTTAAAAGAGTTTTGATATTTACTACTAGTATTGAAACCTTTATATTATAAAGTGACAAAACACATAAGCAAGTGTAGAAACAAGCAGTCACAAAGATCGCATACGGAGATGCGAATAAAATCCAAGGAAATCAGCTCAATGTTTTTCAGATAAGATCCCCTACGGAGGGGGGGTCCGGGGGGGGTGGCAACCCCCCCAAGGTGGGGGTGCGGGGGCAACGCCACCGCCTACGGGGTTCGACCTACCCGGTCAGGTCGCGGGGGTCCAGGGGGCAGCGCCCCCGGCGGGGTGCGGGGTGCGGGGCAACGCCCCGACCAAAACGGTACGACCTAGTGAAGACAAAATGAGGTCTAACGACCTAAAGGGATAGGGCCGAGCGACCTAAAGGTGTTCGCGACCTAACGATGACTCGCGACTTAACGAAGAGGGGGTGAGCGACCTATGGTCATAAACGAGACCGAGCGACCTAAGGGAATAAGGGCCGAGCGACCTAGCATTCGAACGACCTAAAAGAGGCGTGGCCTAAAGGAGACACGACCTAAAAGAGGCGCGACCTAAAAGAGACGCGACCTAAAAGAACATAAGGTCAAACGACCTAACTGTATTGGGTCACGCGACCTAAAGAGAGGCGGCCTAGCGACCTAGAGTGCACACGTCCAAAGGTGGGAACGACCTATCGAGGTAAGGTCCAACGACCTACGACCTAAACAAATAGGCCAAGCGACCTATAGGGTTAACGGTCTAACGACCTAACAGTTATGGGGTCACGCGACCTAACTAAGTACGCGACCTAGTGGGTAAGGGAGTCGAGCGACCTAACTGCATCCAGTGACGAGCGACCTAATGGAGTCAAGTAGCGAGCGACTTAACTAGTTAACAACTCAAGGGGGTCAACGACCTAAAGGTCCAACGACCTAAACCCAAACACACGAAAAGTGGCCAGAACGACCTAGGGGTTAACTCACATGCGACCTACGACCTAAGGCCCATGCGACCTATGACCTAACTCCGATACGAGCTAATAAGGCCAGAACGACCTAGGAGCAGAAAATCCACCAAAACGCTAAAAATCGGAGTTTTTTGCCAACCCAATCCAAACCAAATGCAAATATACATGCAAACACGATAGGGATTCATTCCCAACAGTCCAATATTGATATAAACTAGATTTGTGAGATAAAAATCTCACCTTTGCTCCAAAACCCAGTGAAAATGAAGAACAAAGCTTGAAGGCAAATGGAGAAGCAACCACAAGCTTGAATCCGATGTCTTCTTCTTGAATTTGGAGTTGAATGTTGGAGTTGCAATAAAACAAAGACTTTGGAGTTTTAATTTCTCATTCCATTCACCATTTTTGTTGAAGCTTTAGTGTTAGGAAATGAAATGAAGCAATGAAGAAGAAGGGGGGGGTGGAACTTGGGCCTAATGGGCTAAAAGTCCAAACCAAAGGCTCGAGTGAAAAAGTGGTGAAATTCCACTAACCCCAAACATATCAATGTTTATACTTAGAAGATTGCAAACGACGTTTCGAACTCAATGGAAGTGGTCTCGAGTCCTAATTTGACCGTTTGCAAAAAGTAGCTTCGGACCAAAATCCGATTAACGATAAAATATTTAAATAAAATATTTAAATATAAAAATCGATAAATATGCGGGTTGTTACAGACTCCCCTCCTTAAAGAAATTGCGTCCTCGCAATATATAAGGTGGAAATAAGAAGCAACAACCATAAAAGCATATTAATACTAAAGAAATTTGATATTAGAAGTTCACCTCAAAGAGCAGGAGTAAGCAAGTCCGGATGTGTTCGCTCGATGAATTCTCTGGATTCCTAAGAGCAATCCTTAGGATTTGTGGACCATTGAACCCTCACAAGCGGAACATCTTTATCTCGAAGTCGTTTACCCTCCGAAGCAATAATTCGAATAGGATGCTGCTCATAAGTTAAATTCGGCGAAACTTCAATTTCTTCCACAACAGCAGGCTCAAGAATGGAATCGGAATCCCGAAGGCATTTCCGTAATTGAGAAACGTGAAACATGTCGTGCATAGCAGAAAACTGAGCCGGTAATGCAAGGCGACAAGCCATGGAATCTATACGTACGGTGATAGGGAATGGCCCAATATATTGAGGCGCTAATCTTTCCCTATCAACGGGAACGTACAACACCTATCATAGGTGAAACACGAGTAAAATTCTGGACCTAAAACCAGCTTCTCACCGACCTTAAGCCAACAAGAAGGAGATTGGCATAGCATTCCCTAGAGTGCCTCGAAGAATGCCATACCAATACTAGATTGGAAGCTATGATTATAGGAAAATTCAACAAGACAAATATGATTTTCCCAACTTCCACAAAAATCAAGCACACAACACGAAGAAGGTCTTCCAGAGTTTGGTTCACACGCTCTACTTGTCCATCGGACTGGGGTAAGAAGCGGTGCTTAAATTAAGCTTCGTTTCTAAAGCTTTTTGAAGACACTTCCAAAAATCCACTAGTAAACAATGGATCACTATCGCTATCGATAGAAGTAGGAACTCCATGTAATTTAACATCTCCTTTAACAAAGAGTTTGGGCCAAAAGAGGAACGGTTCGGTTAATCCGAACGGGGAATAAAATGGACGGATTTAGTAAGTCTATCTACTATAACCCACAAGTTATCATGACCCGAACGGGAACGGGGAAAGACATCTATAAAATCCATGGAGATTTGGTCCCACTTCCAAATTGGAATTCCTAAAGGTTGCAATAACCCATCAGGCCTTTGGTGTTCGGCCATGACAAGTTGGCAAGTCATGCAACACTTAACAAAGTTAGCGATAACAGATTTCATTCACTCCCGATAATAAAGTCGCTTCATATCCGCGTACATTTTACTACTACTGGGATGAACGGTAATATTAGAACGATGTGAATCTTCAAAAATATAATGACGAAGATCACAAATATTTGGTACGATAAGTCTACCAAACTTTCAAATGCCGCCACGAAAATCAATTTTTTTTTGAAGTCTTTCAAACTTTCGATATTAATTTCATCTCCACGACCTTGGATGCGAAGAGCCAATTCGGGATATAACCCTTTGAGCTTCAAGAACGCAGTCTAAAAAGAAGGAGGAGCCTCTAGACTACATAAAACCAGGGATGCACATAATTCAGATTTTTGCGATCTCGAATCTCACAAGTGTATAGAGTCTCGAGATCGTTCCATTCGGATATCATCCTATAAACAACTGATTATTGCTTACAACTAAGTGCATTGGCAACACGATTTCCCTTCTGGGAGTATAAAGAATATCAAGATCATAAGATGCAAGAAATTCAAGCCAACATGGTTGACACAAATTAAGTTTCTTATGAGAAAATAGGTATCCCAATGATTTATAATCGAGGTAGAGAACAAATTTCTCCACCAAAGATGATGATGCCAAATATTGAAAGCAAAATCAATAGCCGCGAGTACCAGATCATAAGTGGCATTCCTAGTCTCGATCGGCCTCAAAGATTTAGAAGCAAAAGTGATTGCACGTTCTCTTCGGGAATCACAAGAATAAGAATATTGAAAAGAAGGAATTTTGTCCTCTTTCCCAAAAAGCTAAAACTTTAAAAATCACAATTACCTTTATAGAAAAATTTATATTTTACAAGTCAATTTATTGTGTCTGATTGTCTCATCAAAGCGTTTAGGAAATCCCTATCGATAGCGTTGATCAAGTGCATCGACCAGAAATCTTAAAACACTAAATGGGCAATACAACACAAAATTACCTTTTTATAGGGTAAAATATCTTCTTAAAAGATTTGTAAAATTTTAAATTTCTATTTTCATCCAAAATTAATAAATACAAGATTGGAATTATTGAGATATCCATAGAATACTTGATTTATAAAATGGATGAAATAAACTGGATAAACTGAATGACACAATATGTCATTCATATAAATCATAATGAGTGCGGAATGCGGTATGTGGAAGGCTTACTTCCGCAACTCGTAGTGATTGAAATTCGGTGGCAAGGTCAAACTAGAAAGACCTTAACACCACTTAAAAGGTTGCTTAGGTAATGATCCTAAGACAAACTCAAAAATATCGGAGAATTCTCAACCGATATGAATGAGCGAGATATCTCTTTATTCAACATGTGAGCTTAAAGAATAAAATGATGCCATCGATTTGAAATCGAAATCACAAAGGAAAAATATGAATCTGCTTAACAGATTGAAAATGTCGAAAAAGGAATTGTCCATTCGGAACAATTGGATATGGGCTTCAAAGTGATTAAGCCAATCCTTTCACGCAAATCAATTTCGAAACCTAAGCAATGCACAATACGCAAATCGGTTCGGAAAGAAAAATCACATGTAATAATTTCGACATCAATAATAAGCAAATTGAGTGTTGCGAATCCTCTGATTCGGATTCACAATCCTCAAAGAAGTCATCAAGCCCAAAATATAAAAATAAAGAGAATCAACAAGTTCTTCTGATAAATAAAAATGATGAGGGAAACCCATATCAAAAAGAACTCGAATCGGATAATCGCAAACAAATGAAATCAAGGATTAAATAAGGAATACCTTGACCCAGAGAAGTTTCGTTAGAAGCTTTTAGCTTTCCTTCTCTCTTACTAGGTCGTGTGGGACATGTAGACAAATAATGGCCCGAGCCCTTGCAATAGCGGCAATAGAGGGGTTCCGGGCACTTAGTTACATAATGGTCTGAGGAACCACAATTGTAGCATCGTTTACGACTAGAGGTTGATGGCTTGGCTACCGAAGTTTCTGGTCCCACCTTCTTCTTACTTAGAAGTATGGGGCAGACAGAAATATGATGACTGGAATCTTTGCAGTAACGACAAAGGAGTGGTTCCGGACACTCCTTCGCATAGTGGTCCCTAGAACCACAGTTGTAGCATTTTCCACAATTAAGGATTGGAGTCTTGGCTCCAAAAATAGGTTGCTTCACCTTCTTATCGGGATGAGGGCTTTTGAATTTAATACGCCTCTTCTTGGAAATCCCAATATCACTATCAATTCCTCTATCAGCCTCTTCCTCTTGTAGAGTGATAACTACAAGCTGGTCGAAAGGAACTTCTAGTTTCAAAGGTAAGATCTTTGTGGTATTCTTACTCAAAGCATAGATAAACTCTTGATTCTTTACAAGATCCAAAAGTTGTTGGGCAGACATGAATGCGCCATCCAGAGAAGGGCTACTGGATTGACCAGCGCTAGGACTGCTAGAACTAACCATTTCTCTTCCTTAAGAAAGAAAGAAGGAAGAAGAAGAAGGTTATTCACTGAATATCAAGCAACCTTGATAGGAAAAACAAGGAATCATAAAGAAAATAGGATGAATCGGTACGAAGACTCGAATTAAATCCTAAGGCACAACTTCTAAGAAAGACTTAGGACGTGATCCTTGCTAGATTATTCTACATTGTTCCGAAGTTTGGCTCTGATACCAAGCTGTGATGCCCCACCTCTATACCCACGCTAGCCAAGAACACTACGGTGTAGTGCTGTCAACTAGCGCGGAGAATAAGGCTGTTGAGGAGCGACCATCCATGTAATTTCTTATCACACGGTGGCTATAGAATGATCTTCAGAAACAAATATAGAAGTAAGCTTAACATGCGAATCAATCACAGATATCCATATCACAAAGGCGGAAAGAGATATGAATATATATCACATAAAAGTGTACATCAGAGTAGTGGTCTAGAAAGATCCACGATAATACAAAAGAATAGCAACGCGTGCTATACAAAAGAATACAACTATGAGTCTATATCTCAAGTGTAAACAACAAAAGCTGCTAATCTAAACAAGTAGCCAAAAGTCTGAGTAGTGAATCACTGGGGGAAGAGTCAAGCAGTAGCACCTGTAACATCTCGGCCTGACCCGAGTATTATTTATAAGAAAATAATAAACGGATCAGTCTAGCTATAAATATCAGATGACATGATATAAAATAAAAGATATGGCATAAACATAAAATATCCATACTGACATACTACTATAAGTATGCAAATAATGATCAACAGGAGATCAACCGATAAGAGATAAATCAATATCACAAGAATCTTCTCAAAGATCCAAAGAGGGCATCATACCCTAAACTTGTACTCATGACAAGTCAAAGAGATAAATTCCAGAAATCAACACAAGAAATCCAGAAATCATAAAAAGGGAAAGAGGCCTATCACATGACGGTCCGAAGACCATGGGGAGCTACCCCACATGTGTGAGTGGAATCACACAGATTGAGGTCAAGACTAACCAAAAAGCAGAAAGGTATGTGTGAATGGAATCACACAAGTGGTGTCTAGTCTAACCTTACAATGAAAGAGACATCGCGCAATTGCTAGTCTAATTCATAAAGCGATCATCAAGATCAACGAGAAGTGTCAATTACACTAAGCTAGTAAATATAGAAGTTTAGCTTCATGTCCCATAACCACTTGCTTAACTTAAATATTTACGAACAAACTGTAAATCTTCACTAATAAAATTGTCACAAGAGGTTCAATCGAACAAGTCCAAGAATTAACCGACGAAGTGAACGCAAGCGTTTCATACCACTTGTTTTACTAAGTCGTTTAATTAGATTTCTCATCCGAGTGAGGTAAAGGCTTGTATATACTAATAGATTGGAAAACGGTTTAAGAAAAGAGCTTTGTTATTAAAAATAGAGTTGAAATTGTTTGTTAAAAGAGTTTTGATATTTACTACTAGTATTGAAACCTTTATATTATAAAGTGACAAAACACATAAGCAAGTGTAGAAACAAGCAGTCACAAAGATCGCATACGGAGATGCGAATAAAATCCAAGGAAATCAGCTCAATGTTTTTCAGATAAGATCCCCTACGGAGGGGGGGTCCGGGGGGGTGGCAACCCCCCCAAGGTGGGGGTGCGGGGGCAACGCCACCGCCTACAGGGTTCGACCTGCCCGGTCAGGTCGCGGGGGTCCAGGGGGCAGCGCCCCCGGCGGGGTGCGGGGTGCGGGGCAGCGCCCCGACCAAAACGGTACGACCTAGTGAAGACAAAATGAGGTCTAACGACCTAGAGGGATAGGGTCGAGCGACCTAAAGGTGTTCGCGACCTAACGATGACTCACGACTTAACGAAGAGGGGGTGAGTGACCTATGGTCATAAACGAGACCGAGCGACCTAAGGGAATAAGGGCCGAGCGACCTAGCATTCGAACGACCTAAAAGAGGCGTGGCCTAAAGGAGACGCGACCTAAAAGAGGCGCGACCTAAAGGAGACGCGACCTAAAAGAACATAAGGTCAAACGACCTAACTGTATTGGGTCACGCGACCTAAAGAGAGGCGGCCTAGCGACCTAGAGTGCACACGTCCAAAGGTGGGAACGACCTATCGAGGTAAGGTCCAACGACCTACGACCTAAACAAATAGGCCAAGCGACCTATAGGGTTAACGGTCTAACGACCTAACAGTTATGGGGTCACGCGACCTAACTAAGTACGCGACCTAGTGGGTAAGGGAGTCGAGCGACCTAACTGCATCCAGTGACGAGCGACCTAATGGAGTCAAGTAGCGAGCGACTTAACTAGTTAACAACTCAAGGGGGTCAACGACCTAAAGGTCCAACGACCTAAAGGTCCAACGACCTAAACCCAAACACACGAAAAGTGGCCAGAACGACCTAGGGGTTAACTCACATGCGACCTACGACCTAAGGCCCATGCGACCTACGACCTAACTCTGATACGAGCTAATAAGGCCAGAACGACCTAGGAGCAGAAAATCCACCAAAACGCTAAAAATCGGAGTTTTTTGCCAACCCAATCCAAACCAAATGCAAATATACATGCAAACACGATAGGGATTCATTCCCAACAGTCCAATATTGATATAGACTAGATTTGTGAGATAAAAATCTCACCTTTGCTCCAAAACCCAATGAAAATGAAGAACAAAGCTTGAAGGAAAATGGAGAAGCAACCACAAGCTTGAATCCGATGTCTTCTTCTTGAATTTGGAGTTGAATGTTGGAGTTGCAATAAAACAAAGACTTTGGAGTTTTAATTTCTCATTCCATTCACCATTTTTGTTGAAGCTTTAGTGTTAGGAAATGAAATGAAGCAATGAAGAAGAAGGGGGGGTGGAACTTGGGCCTAATGGGCTAAAAGTCCAAACCAAAGGCTCGAGTGAAAAAGTGGTGAAATTCCACTAACCCCAAACATATCAATGTTTATACTTAGAAGATTGCAAACGACGTTTCGAACTCAATGGAAGTGGTCTCGAGTCCTAATTTGACCGTTTGCAAAAAGTAGCTTCGGACCAAAATCCGATTAACGATAAAATATTTAAATAAAATATTTAAATATAAAAATCGATAAATATGCGGGTTGTTACACCGGTCTTCCAATGCTATCCATAACGTCGAATCACATATTCGGAATGGGTTATACGACACAAAGGTCCTTTCCCGGCTAAACCGAATGGTGAGCGAAAATATTTTAAAACATATGGATATGGGATTTCAATTAAGTCACAACTTAATAATTCAAAACTTTCTTTCAAATGGTTTAACTAATTACCATTTTAAATCTTTAACAAAAAGATTTATTTCATAAAATTCCATTTACGGATTTCAAAACAATTTCCATTTCATTTGGATTAACTCGTTTAAAATCTTTAAATTAAAGATTTATCTTATTGCTTTCAAACCGTTCCCAAATATTCACTTTCAAAATTCATTTCCAAATTTTCATCAATAACTTGGTAAACTATTTCAGTTTAAACTTGAAATCCCTTTTTATATAATTTGAAATTCGTTTCTCCTATGAAAGCCTTTTTATCATTTAGAAACAACAGTCTTATTTCGAAAAACCCGATTTCATTTATACAAGTTACAATCTTTGGGTTAATTCAAATTTTCAAAAATAATACTTTAAAAAAAATGGTTTAACTCATAATGACTAGTATAACACCGTTAATCCCTAGTTTCAAATTACAGAATTCAATTTCAATATTGAATTCAAATTTAAATCAAAGTATTTAAATTCTAAAACTTAATCAGGTAATTTAAAAATAAATTTTTATTTTGAAATTCCTTTCCAAAAGCTTTTCACATTTATTTCGATTCCATTTCCAAAACTTTTGAACTTAAAAATTCAAATTTAAAAAAAATTATTTCAAAAATTGCGATTTGACTAATTTCCTCGTGAAATCATAATTGTGTGTGTATGGTGTGGTCCAAGGGTTTTACACAATAGTGCACAATCATTCAGTCATCACAGATTAAAACACAGAAATATAATTGATAAGCGATATAAACTATAACGCTTATCGTACATTCACAGATTCACAGATAATATACAAATGTATCATCAATAAAGGAATAAATACACAGCTCAATTCACAGAACAAAATATCACAGATCAGATTGGAAAATCAATTCAAGGCATCTCATACAATATAATCATTCACGAGTAAGTCAAGTATTCAATAGTCATTTATAAGCAGGATTAATTAAATCGTTTTTAATCCAAATCAATTCAATTTATCTCCAAGTAAATTTATTACTTATGAATTAATTATCCAATCCTGATTTATTAATTACAAATCATTTGATATTAATAAATTAATCAATCACCTTAATTAATTAAATTATTCTTGATTAATCATATCAATTAAATCAACCTTTTAGACCAATTTCACAATTAATTATCTTTAATAAATCAAAATATCCAGCTTTAATTTCAATAAGTGATTAATCCTTAAAATCATTTCTTAATTAATTATTATATCTTAATTACTTGATTATTTTATTTCATGCTATTTAATTAATTACTTCTTAATCAAGTTATTTATCTTTAATTACTTAATTGATTATCCTCAATCATTAATTAATTAATTAATAAAACTTAATTACCCATTTATAAATCACACATTTAATCAATTATTAATTCTTAATTAACAAATAAATTAGATTAACCTTAAAGTTAATTACATAATCATTTAACCTTAATTTATTTCATTAAGAAATTAAACCTTAATTCATAAATTTAAACTTCTAATTACTAATTTAATTAATATTCAACATTAGTTATTCCATTCAAATTAACTTAATAATTAATGAATCATAAATCCTCATTATATCTTCATTAACATAAGATAAATCTCATTCTTATTAGTAATTTTATTATGACACACAAATATGTTAAATTATTTATATTCAATCCACTTTTAAATTCACCTATTTAAAATATACCTTACCTTTTAAAACTTATTTAAACATTTAAATTTATAAACCTTCATTAAATTTCAAAATCTGGAATTCAGATATAAGTTTAAATCCGGGTTTTCAAAAATTGATTTAACTTTGGTTTATAATTCAAAGTACATTTATAATTTCAAATTCTTTTAAATACAGTTAAATACTTAAGCTTTTTTTTTCTGTAAATAAACAATTTAATTTTAAGAACTTTATTCATTTCCAACTAAATTTCAAATTCATATTGAATTCATAGTTCAACCTTGATCTATAGGTTAGTTTTAAACCTTGCTTTATACTTTGAAATTTGCATTTAAATTTAGGAACAGGTGAAACCCGAAGAGAGAGAAAAACTCCTACCCGAGCCACTGAAATCCAGCTTCGAGTTCACCTCGAGTTTAACACGAGAAAAACGACCCATCACTTCGAGTCTTTATCTTCCTCAAATTCTTCAAACCAGATACGTGACGACACGCGTGCACGTGCACCGCCACCTCAATCGCCTCCAGTCACTGTCGCGACCACCCACAAATCGACCCCCATCAACTCGTCACTATCGACCCCTAGTTCAACCAAAACAGTAGCAAAAAGAAATCGGGTTGTTCGACCCCTAAACTGGAATCAACCCTAATAACTAAAATCACCTCGCCCCACCGCCTAACGTCACCAGAACCCAAGCCACTTCGACCACAGTTGCTTCGATGACCCCTGAACCTATTTCCCCCGGTCCAGTGCAACTCGACGCCACGATGATGACAAAACGGTCACGAGAATCAACATGACTACAACGAAACCTTAAACCCTATCCCATCATTTCTCCATCGCCACGATTGTTGAGAAAATGTGTGAGTATTTTTCCCCGATTCTACAACACTCAATCCATCCTTCATCATGATCACGGCGCGTACAAGCTTGCCGATCGACGGCAATTGATAAAAAGATGTTTTCCGATCGACTGTAAATTTCACACCCAACATAAACTGAAAAATTCTAAAATGATGATTAAAAATCACGATTTTGAACCACGAACATATTTCTATAATCAACAATTAAAAAGCTGATCATCCAATTTTCCAGCTTTGGGCAATTTCCTCTGTTACTTCTTATTTTTGAAATAACTATTTTCCTTGATCACTTGGAATTTTGTTTTAAAACTTAAAGCTTGATTATCCCATCCTATCTTATTCAAAGATCTTTTCCAAAGATCTGTTTGTATTTGAAATATGAATTTCTGTAAGAAATTCTAGTGCTTGAATCAACAGAGAGATGGGTATAAACATATATCCAATTATACTTATGTATACAGACAATGCATGCATATTTCAGCAACTAAACCAACACTTTTTTTTAAATGTAATTCCAAACGTGTAGGCATTTAAACAATCATCCTTCAAGGGTCAACCTTGATGTCAAAAGCACATAGGTAGGTAAGTGAATTTACTCACCTTGGTTTCCAGAAATGAACAGAGCCTACTCATGTTGACACTGGCTTGTGAACTTGCAAGCTGAAGGTCTTTTTCTTTAATCCTCTACGTTGCAGTGATATGTATTATTGTTTAAATCATAATGAAAGTTTAAATAAAACTTTCTCAGATTTTCTTAGTTTTGAAGGAATAAAACTAGGATGAGAAAATGGATATATAGGAAGAAGTGATAGGGACGTATAACATTTGTACAGGGTAATTAAGATTTGGTTTTGTACAACATAAGATCAGGGATCTTATATTATTTTTTCTCTTGCTTGAGTAGCCAAGATTTCGGCTGATAGATATTATATTGTGTACTAAGGTAATGGCATTAAATGCCTTGTACAATCTACACTTATACCATACTTGTTTTATACTTTGTTTATTCTTTTACTTTATGTACATATTACTTTGCCTTTATTTGCTTGTCTCGGCTGAGATGTTTGCATTTATTATGTTTGATTTGTTTATACTTAAATATATTTATTTTACTTTATGTACATATTTTAAAAGTTGTTATATTTATTTTTATTACATTAACTTGTATATTTATTTCTATTCTTACATGACTACTTATTTTTATTTCTATTTATTTTAAAACCATTTATTTAAGATTTTATTTCTAATCCAATATATACATATATTCACATATATACAAATTTTCAAATTCATATGACTTAATATATATTTTCTATTTACGATCGGGGAAACTCGCTGCCATTTATAATCAATTTTACAATTTTAATTCAAAAATTCATTTAAATTATCAATTTAAATTCGTAAAAATCCTGGGTCGTTACAATATACAAGTGCACCCTATTAAAAGGAGAGCATGTAAGTTGGATTACTTATGCATTAGCAATAGGAATTATCATGCAGGTTATGTTGTGTATGATATTGTGTTTTATATATGTATTTGATAGATGGAGCAAACATAAAATCCAAATTGATATCACTAAATGGTTGTTTGAGGTATTCTCATGCATTTATGAAATACTAGAGAATTGTTTATATAAACATGAACTCATTATGATAGAACGTTTGGACACAAACTTTTATAAGTGATATTAAGTATAACATGTCAATGTAAAATTGAAGTTAAAATCTTTAATTTGAAAATGTTTCAAAATAAAAGTGACTGTGGTCGATTAATGATATGTTGGGAACATTAACTTGAATCACGCTACAATAAACCAACGTATATAGATATAAATGCACAAATTTATAATTGAGCCAAAGGTGATTCCAAATATTTGGAATCCCATAATATTGTTATAAGATAACAATGTCATGAAATTGGTCATGATAGAACTTAAAGCTCACTAGAAGTCAAAAGACATACTTTGAATCGTTCTACATGATAAAGACAGTTTATCGGTGTTCAAGAGAGTTAATGTACAAAGTGGATAATTAAAGCAGAATAGCATACCCATTCACTAAGGAATTGACCTAATTGGTTTTGAGAAAACTGATTGGAGAAGTTGGAATTAGATTCCATAATTTACCCCAAGTGCAAGTGAGAGATTGATAGAGTTAGGGGTATGCCCAAGGGGAAATTATGTAATTTATTACATATATCTAACTCGTTGATCAATCTTGTTCGAAATAAAAAGTATTTTCTTCTTACTATGTATTTGATATAATGTGATTATATTAATTACTTAACTTAATTAAAAGTATATTTAATAGAAAAATACATAAATGGTATATTTTGTGATAGTAGTTATAAAGTGTTGTAGCCATGAGTAATTTATCATAACAAAACAAATATATCATTCTAAATGTTCCTAGCCAAGATATATCGAGATTGGATATCGATATATCCGTTGGGACTGGAGTACGTAACGCTCTCCAAATGTTTGGTAGTGTATTACTCATGACTGTTGGAAGCACCTAGGGGCTACGTACTAATATTTATTGGATAAATATGGAATGACTCAATTGATAGTTTTCTGTTGGTTAATATAACCGAGGTCAAACAGAAACTATCGATGTGACTGATTTACACAGTTCTCTCGACTTAAGAATACTATGGATCTTCAATACAATAGCTCCGCTTTGATTATAGCCAAATCATGGCATGGCGTCCATCGAGTGACTATAGTTGGGTCAAGTGGAAGTATTGGAAGCGAAGCACTATTTAAGAGAGGATTCGTCGCCCCATCTCTTTGCGGTGTGTATCATAGTCGACTCAAGTCAACTTAAAGTCAAAGTCTCTGGCCGGAGAATTTTAGTTAATAATAATTATTATTTATTGAACTAAAGACTTTGCATTTAATCTATAAAGTTGAATGTGGATGGAGTTGGAATTTTGACCATTACCAAATTCCATAAGTCAAAAGTGATATAGTTTTGACGAAGAGAATTGGTGTAAACAAATGTCAAAACTAGGTAACGCTTATTAAACTAAAATTGGGTTTTATCGAAAATGAGAAAGCAATAAGTTTAGCCATAATGTCACACCACCTGCTAAGTGACATGTGAACGTAAACATTAGAATAGTTCGATGTTAATCACGACCAAATTTACACCCAAGAGTTACACAGCCGAAATGAAAAATTCCCTTAAGACCAAACGATTCAATTAGTTTATAATTGTCATAAATTAATTAAATTAATTTATGAAATATTAATTATAAAATTTGAATATTATTTGAGAAATAAATAATGTTATATATATTTATAACATTTATAAATATATCGATCGATATACAATATCGACAAGCAATTAAATTAGATTTAATTGCATAGTATTTTGGCTTCGGCTTAGATGGGTTTAAGGCCCATCATTAGGGCTACAAAATTTCGGCTTTGGGAAGGTCTAGGGGTGGCTAAAACGTAGGGAATTGGCTTGGAGATAATGGGTTGAGATAAAGTGAGAATGGGTAAAAAGGTTTTCCTTGTTTCTCTCTAATACAACCTTATATATATCTGTGGGTGTGTGGGTGTGTGTGTGTATGTATGTATGTATGTATATATGTATATGTATCTTTAAAAACAATGACTAACCATTTTGGCCGTCATTACCTTCTACATTGCTGGTTAAAATATAACTCTCAATCTATTCCAAAATTCTCAAATATATTTCAAATTAAAATAATACTATTCGATAGTTAGAGGTTGGTGATTCCGGACTTGCAATCTGATGAATCAAGAACAGTAAAAGGAAGGAAAGTCATTGCTTCAACATGGATTCAAAGGTATCATTAAATTGGTAATTTTAATTCATATTACTGTAATTAAATTATATTATATAATCCTATAATGAGCAATTTCATATCTGTTTAAATATATTGCTACTATATGTTTAGTTATGTGAGATTTTGTAAGTAGATGTGGTTGTCATAATTCAATTTGGTTATGTGCATAATTTGTTTATTATACTATTTGATTTATGTATAGACAAATGTTGTTTACTGTATAAACTCAATTTTTGTCATTAATAATTGTTTACATATAATTATTAATAAATTCATATATATATATATATATATATATATATATATATATATTAGTGTATATTTCTCTCTCAGAATAGCACATATGCATATATAAGATATATATATATATATATATATATATATGATTTGAAAATTTTAGTACACTAATTTATATATAATATGAGTTTACAAATTTGAAAATTAATTATCATACATATATTCATATTTCTACATTAACATTTATTGAATTTATGAATTGTTTATTATATATAAAATAATTATTACATTAAAAATTCAATTTTATATTTTTATAAAATATTATATCATTTTAGAAATATATTAAAAAAAATAGGAATTTTTCAATAAACTTTATTAATATAATTAATATTATTTTGGAAGAACTATTTATGATTTATTAAAAATAATAATTTAATTGAAACTTTCTTCAAAAAAATTCGTAACCTTTCATTCATGATCCTAGAATTTTTGAATTTTGAATTTTTAATAAAATATTATTTTATATTAAATAATTATTGCCAAAATCAATGTATTTATTTTTAAAAATAACAATTCATCTTTGAAAAATCACCAGATTTTATCTTATGATCCTAGATTTTTGAAAATTATAAAATTTGAATTTTCATTAATATATTATTTTATGTTAATTACTTATGGATGAAAATATTATTTTATTCATAATATATATAAATTAAAATACTAAAATTATTATGTTTGCAAAACTAAGTTAATTTTGAATTATAAATAATTTTTAATAATTGTTGTCTCTTTTTTTTATATATATAAATGTTTTATGTTCATATATTATATATAATATTTTTATACGTACATATATGTTTGTGTGTATGCGTTTTTTGTAACACATGTACATGCATATATTTGGACAGCATACGTGACATACAAAATGAGCTAATATGTCTGTTGCAATGTAAATCCTAATATCTACATATGAGCATATTGTACCTTTCACTGATTATTATGTTACACATGCACTTACACATATATGTATAAGATATATTTATGTATAAACTAATTCAAATAAAATTAATTTCATATCTTAATATATTTGAATTTAAATAAAATAAATGATTTTATTTCAATGAAATTTAAAAATGTTCTAATTCAGTTAGACTTCGTAGGCCGAATAAAAGATCCAATAGGGTAAAAAAATGAAATTCACCCATAATTTCCACTGCGGGCTTGTCCAGTTCCAACATACCACACTCGAGATAGATCCCTCAAATTGAGCATCATCAATCAATACAAAAACATAACGAAATCAAAACATCAACCGTCCATTTAAAACAGTTAAACAATCAAAATATTATGTAAAGAAATCTATATACTTTCGCTGCGCCACTCTGACCACCACTTAATCCTTTCCTTCATCCTACCTAGTCAAAATCTAAAATCATAAAGTATTCAATACAAAATTCGTATTAGAGACCTTTACAGTTTCCCTAAGCATCCTTCTCACTTCGGAGCCATATGGAGTTTTAACGTTCACCTTCCCCACCGATACAACTGCTCGCACCAACCTCTTTAACCTCCATATATTCCTCTACATTATAAATAGAGATTTATATTATGTAAAAATAGAAAATATATCATATAACAATAAAAACACTAATACGTCCCCAGATGATTACCCTCGCAGTCATCATACACACTTATTACCAACCAAGTATAAATAATAATCTACCACAAACGTACGGGGATAGGGACTCTAAGTCTAATCTTAGGCTATGACTTTGTATTGTTTTAAACTTGTTATGATACCAACAATGTAACACCCTATGTAACGATCTGTCTTTCTTACACCTAAAGACAACACTTGGTACATCCACAGTATTCATGTGCCGATCATTTAAGTGTCCGAAAGACAGATCCTTAGGGATGCAAAGAAAGAAAGAACAGATAAGAAGAAAGTAAACAATCATGGAATCTCACAATCCAATGGATTAACATATAATAATCAACGTAATTCTGTACAAAGTCATTTCCAAATTGATATATCGAAGCCATATCAATACCATTCTACCCTAGACAGTTATAAATTCATGTCCCTACATATCAAATATAGGATACATATAATATGGTGGAAAACAAGAAAATAACTAGTCATCGATGAAGCAACCAGCTTTAAGCTCCTCAAGATGCATCCGGGGAAAACCTGAATTGCTTGGCTGCCTATAAAAATTCGAGCACCTAAGAGTTTTAGGGAAAGAAAATAAAACTCTGTGGCAGACATAGGTCTAGTGTGAATAAGCTCAAACAATCGAATAATTTATTTAAAAACACTTTTAAAATCAAGGGTATCTATTAGACCATGCCGCACATAAACACAAATAGGCTTTTACCTTACGATAAATAAAACATTTTTATAGAAATCCATTGATGTTGTAATTATGTCTAATGGTTCAAGTAAAATATGAATATAGTTGAAATGCTTGCATCTCACATTTCGACATAGTTAGATACATCTAAAATCATAATGGCATGTATTGGAGAATGAATTCCATGCTATGACAAGGCAAGGGACTATCTTCCGATGGTACATCTCTAGATGAAATGCACCAAGGTATGATAAGAACATCTTGTACCCCTACCACATAGGACTAACCTATCACTGACGAGTAGTATAGAATATTATCACCCCACTTTGAGCCTCGAAGCATACATGAGTAGATAGTAATCGATTTGGATTTGGGATGACCATAACCTGATGGGTGCGACCCACTTGGTTGTGTTGCATGCCCGATTTTCGTCATTTCCCGATTGATAAGGATTGAGGCTATGTTATACCTTTATTTAGCACTTCCTATATAGAATACTACACTGCGTTCCAAGCATCAACACAATGTTATAATTAATCCATACAAGTTCGTCTTGGGACTAAACGAAACCGAAGGCACTACTTCTACTACATCCACTTTGGAATCATACTTAGGATTAGTAGCAAGCGTCCCTTGCACTTCAAAGAGTTTCATTTTCAATTCCATCATTTTCAAGTTATCTTCACTTCAAAACGCTTGAGTTAGATCGAAGATATTTTCGGATAACATATCCAATCCTGGTCTCTTCGAAACAACTTTCGATAATTTCCAGTAAACTCAACCCCGGTTCTTTAGAAAATAAATAGATAAAGATAAGAACGAAGATCAACACCTAACCGTTAGTGGATGGGTTCCCTTATCATTTATCTTAGAAGAACGAAATGAATTTATACATACAGATGGCACCACTGACGGTAGTTGTAACAAATAATTTTTGTATTTCTCCTAGATATTCCTGAAGTTACGTTTTGGTCCGGATTTTGATAGTCGGTTATTTAACTATCAAACAAACAAACATTCAAACATGGATTTAATACCATATGGAATCCATTAAGTCTTATTTAATTAATTTTTAATTAATTAAAATTTACTTTATAAACATTCGATCAAAAGATCTTTGCAAAATACTATTCCCAAACCCCTTACATCTCTTTTATACTTAGACAAACATTTATATACTATTACAATGGTATAAGTATATCTTGCAAACTTTACAAATGTCTCTTACTTTTTAAATTTCTTTTTGAAAACATTACTTACTACAAACCGATCCACTTATCCATTATACAAAGTTTCCTTTTACTCACTTCACATTTAAATTTCTTTATAAAATCCAAAATCAATTTGTAAAATTTTTTTATAAGTCTACAAGTCAATTTAAAAAACCTCTTTACAAACCCCAAAAATCATTTCCACATTCAAAACTCCTTTGATAAATCTTCTTTAAGAAAAGTCCTTTACAAAATATCTTTTGCAACTCATCCTTTTAAATCGCGTTAAATAAACCTTTTTACTTAGTAAAACTTATTTTTATAAACAATTTATTATTTAGAAATACTTTTATAAAATAATAATGTAACTTTAAATTCATTTATAAACCTTAACCCCAAGCAGATTGAAGAATGGAGGCTTAATAAACCAATGCTAGTAATTTAAGTTACCATTTAACATCAATTTCACTTTCAAATTACTTAACCATTTATTTACATAAGTCAACATATATGTAAATGCAATTCATATCCAAATCAGAGAATAACATATCAATGCAACTCGACTAACATATATATGTCCAAATAACATAATAGTAGGATGGTGATTTGTCCCGCTAAATAGTTGCCCAAGGAATTCACTACTTAGAGCAAAATGGGAATTTATTATACTAAACACATGTCCATACAAAAAACAATAACATTATAGAAGGATGGGGATTTATTCTGCTATCAGATGTCCAAACAACCAAACAATCAACTTATGGCAGAACAGGGATTTATTCCGCTAACACCTGTCCACATAATTAAACCATTTACATAACTCGTTCATGACTGTTTGTCTACTAAATGGTATCCACATTTGAATCCCTTATGTTCAAAACTATTTATGGAAAAGAAGTACCTTTAAAACAATTTGATTCTTGAAACAAAGGATTTTAAATATAAAACTCCCTTTTAAAATTAGTAATTACAAGTCAGGTTCTTTATTAAATTATAATTAATCTTTATTAAATTTGAACTTAATTCAGTTATAAATTCATAAATAATTAAACCTTTAATAAATAATTTATTTATAATTTAAACCCTTAATTACCTTATTAGTTATTAAATAATAATTTAGAACTTTTATTAATAATTAAATATTAATTAATTTAATTAATTAAATAAATAATCTTTTAATTAAAACTTAAATAATAAATAAACCTTTAATAAATAATCATTTTAAACTAAAATATTAATTAATTTATAATTAAAAATAATTAAGCACTTTATTAAATAAATAAATAAATAATTGACCTTATATTTGATGAACAATTAATTACAAATAAATTATATACTTAGCTTATAGTTAATTAAAAATTAATCTCATTTTTAAAGGATAATTAAATAATAATTATTCTTTATTTAATTAAGATAATCAACCTTGTTTAATGCTTAATTAATTATTAATTACCAAGCTTAATTAATTTTTAATTAGTTATTGAAACTTAATTAACTTTCTAAAACATATTTATTAAGTTTATAAAACATTTTCAAGATAATTTTAAAGTGTAAAACTTCATCCATGACAATTATCGTTGTGGGTGTCATACTTGTAAATATTTCAGCTTTTCTCTTTGGAATCTTAATACTATAAGCTTATTAACTTTTTAAAACACAAAATAAATAATTTAAAACCATGTTTCCAACTTTTAAAAATCGATTTTGATTACAAGCCAAAACTTGTACTCTTTACAAAGAATTCTTCATTGATAACCAAATCTGATTATTAACTTTGTTAACTTTACTTTGCACGACAACCATATAATTATATCCATAAAAATTTATTCATACTACAAACCCAAATAAAAAAGGTCATACTTTTACACCATTCATAAAAATCTAGACTTCACATTCAAGCATATGCTAACTTAACCACATGCATTCACGTATATAAGCAACATATATATGCATCCAGACCAAACAATATTCCAATTAAACAATCAACTTATTTTATCACCCAATAGTCATTAAATGTAAAGGTAAACGCTTTACGAAAATAAAGAATTTCACTCACCAAAAAATTTTAAAAACTTGAAATGCTTTAGAACTTGTAAAGCTTGGAAAACCACACAAAAATACACTCGAAAATGGGTCATTTTCTCCTTGATTTTTGTCCATCTTACTTTCGGAATTTGGACAAGTGAAAAATATAAAAGTTTTAGGAAATTATTTTCTATACAATTTCAAAAAAAGAATCACTCGATTTATTTTTAGTGAAGATATGGTCAAAAGAAGAAGTGGTATTTTCGGTTTTGATAACATGGGTCTGAAAACGAGTTAGAAAGAAATGTAATTTTGATCCAGAAATATTCAATGTTTTAAAAAGTGGTGTAAATAAAAGTTGTCGCCGCTAGAGTTCTATATGGTTTAAAAAAATCTTTATTTGAAGTATTGTATAGGATGTTATAGCCGAATGAAGTGGTAGGAAAATGGTTTTAAAATGAAAAGGAGGAGATTAAACAAGTTTGAAATCATTTTAAAAGATTAAGCTTGGATTTTTAAAAACTTAAAATTATGAATAGAAGTCGTTAAAAGGTTTTGGAAAAGCTTTTAGGAAGTTGAAGACTTTTGGAAAAATGGAAAAAGTGAAAAGAACAAGGAAAAAGAAAACGGGAAAAAAGCTTTTATATAAAATGCAAAAGAAAATTACCATTATACCCTTGTCCTTTGCCCTTCATTCATATGCTTCCACTTCACAACCAAGCCTCACTCCCCTTGTACTCAAGCCACCATAGCCTCTTCCCCCTTCTAATCAAAGCCAACATGTCATAAATGCATGTGCTTAATGTTTAAACATGTTTCCATGATGTGAGATTTACTTTTGCATAATATTATATTATATTATATTATCTTAAATGTGTGTGTACACACACACATACATACATACACTTAACTAATGAATACATGAATACACACATATCCTAATTTATTTCTAAATGATTGTGTATATACTTATGCTATTTCGATTACAACATTTTTGATAACTTTTAGACGACGAATAATTGAAAATTCGAAAAAAGAATTCCAGTCACATTTTCAATCTTTTTTCGAACTAAATACTTGTATAAAAAAATTTAGGAAATTATTTCACCATCATGATTTATTTTTTGAAAAGATTATTATTTTGATTATAAAACCTATTATTTGAATATATAAAATTAATTAAATATTCATAAATCAAAGCGATAAAATTCCGGGTCATGACACCCTACCTCTATACCCTTATTACTCAAGAGTTTTACTAAATAAGGCTATTGTGTGACACTGAGGCGATGTGGGTGAAATAGATGTGAATATTTCCTTGGACTAACACTGGATCTGTCTCATAATATAAAAACTTCTCATCTCAACAAGGACAATCCCAATACAAAGCAATAAACACATGTGTTGCCCGAGGATAGAATAATACATGATATAAAATAAATTACAGAGAACACAGAGTCAACAACGCAATGATATACACACACATGCATACGCTTAACTAATGCGTACACGAATACATACATATCCCAGTTTATTTCTAAATGACTGTGTATATATTCATGCTATTTTGATTACAACATTTTTGAAAACTTTTAGCCGATGAAAAATCGAAAAATCGAAAAACGAATTCCGGCTGCATTTACAATCTTCCTTGGAACTAAATATTTTTGTAAACAAGTTTAGAAAACTATTTCACCATCATTATTTATTTTAAAAAGAGATTTATTTTAATTATAAAACCTATTATTTGAATACTTAAAATTAATTAAATATTCATAAATCAAAGTGATAAAATTCTTGGTCGTTACGCCATGCCTCTATACCTATATTACTCAAGAGTATTACTAAATACTATCATGTAACACGGAGAATGAGGCGATGTGGGTGAAGCACATGTGATTTTTCCCTTGGTCTAACACTGAAGCTGTCTCATAATATAAAAACTGCTCATCTCGATGTAGACAGTCTCAATACAAAGCAATAAGCACGTGTGTTGCCTGAGGATAGAATAATACACGATATAAAATAAATCACAAATAACGCAGAGCATCAACATAGCGATTAAAACATAATACATCATATGAGTCCAAGTAAGATTAAAAAAAGTCAAATTCCCACTAATTCATAATTATATGCATAATTGGTCCAATACATGTAACCCAACGTCATAGACATACATGACTCTAAACACACAATATACAATACATCTAGTAATATAGCCTCCAATTAAACCCAGTAAGCAAATCTAGTCACATCATCCCTGAATCTGAAATGCCTCGGATTGACCTGAATATTATATAAATAATAAATGGGTCAGACTATGTCTAGAATCAGTGGTGAGAATATAAATGATATCTCAAGAATTATATATACTGCATAACAAGAAATTGATCCAAAGGAATAATGGAAAATCCACTGAAACATCAAACACCATCCATAACACATCAAGCATCAAAACATCCATCAAACATCCAAACACTATCATACACATCACACAACGTACATCAAACATCCATCGCACACATCATACATCATGCATCACAAACATCGCACACATTTACATATCATGCATCACGCATAGCATATATCGCACACATCTCACATCAAAAATCAGTTCATTCATATTTATTTAGCACTATTAGATTTATTTATTTTATTCTTTATTTTTAATTTCATTACTGCTACTACTATTATATCTATTTCTTTATTGTTATTGCTAGAACCCTACACCAGTTTTTCCACCTAATGACTAAGATATTTTCGAACAAATTGGATGATTCGAACTTGGAGCTATCAAGGAAGAAGCCCAAAGAGATAGCCCAAGAATTCAGAAACCAAGCACAAGTAGAGTCGCAAGACCAAGGCAAAGGACCTCAAGCCAGGAGAAGCATCAATCCATCCAAGTGATGGGTTGGTACCAACCGCACTCTATAGATCGGTACCGACCCCTATTTTCTTCCCTTATATTTCCCATCTTTTGCCTACCAGTCCAGCTTGATGCCAAAAATCTATTTCTAATGTTGTTTTGTTGATCTAATACAATCCTTCATCAATCTCCACAAGCACTTGAGGTCGCAACTCTGTTCTTCCACAACACATCATTTAGACTCAGAGATGAGCCAATATTGGTGTAAACAGAATCATGAAGCTAACCACAAGGTGATCCAAGATGAATAATTGAAGGTAGCCATATCAATCATCTTATGGGTTAGTAGCGACTTCTAGCCATGGAGTTGTACTGACCTATACAAACTGATGATGCGGCATCCTATCTTCAAGGAGAACTAGTCTTTCGAGTGAGGAACGGCTGGAGATATTTTGTAGGAGATTTTAGGCCCCTACCTCTAGAAAAAGGAAGGTATGGCTCATTTTTCAGGATCTTTTGGCTCTTATTCTTCTCATTCTTAATTCTTGTAACCAAGCGTTGGATTTGTACTCACCAATAAGAACTTCTGCCACTAAGTCAGAATACAAACAATAAAATTATAAAGTGGACATATGCCTTGATTTGCCGAACCGCTATAAATTGTTGTTTGCATTTTCTTATTCGTTTTTCATTTAATTCTTCATTTTTTATTCTCTACTTTAACTTCTAGGAGTTTCTATCATTTCTGGTTCAAGCATTTTTGTGCTTTCACTAAGAAAGAGCTGCTCAAGCTATTTAGATCCATCATCTACTATTGGATTTTTTAATTCCAAGAGATATATCCAACTTTCCTACCTTATTTTCTACTATTGAGATTTTCAATAATCTAAAAGATGCTATTTGCGATGGCCCTATCAAGTAGAGACCGTTCTACTAATTGCAGAGTTACTACTAAAGCTAAGAACCAGAATGCCCTACATGTAGATAAAGCTACCCAATCTACTCAACTAGAGATCCAAAATCCAATTGAAGTTGTGATCAGAATGGAGATGGAAAGGATGATGAAGCAGATGGAAGATAAATTCTAGGCTAGTCAGAATAAGATGAATCAAAGTAGCAGTAGAGCTTGAGACTACTGAATGAGCTAACTAAAATAACCACAGGAGGAGTAGAAGTGATTATAGTTAAGAGTCAGAAAGTTCCACATCATCCAAGTAGAGGAAAAGGGACAGGAAGCAGAAGAGGACTTAGGATGCTATTGGAACATCTCACCAAGGAAAGGACGAGCTCCAAGCTCAAATTTAGGGATCGGTATCGACCCAAGGTCAGGGGTCGGTATTGACCCATCTAATGGTGAGCCTATAGCTCACCATCTGGAAGGCGGCATGGATTTGACTTCTGAAGGTGTTATTAATTATAGAAATGGGAATCAAACAGAGGGAGCTGTTGGACAAATGGATCTCTCGGAGGCTAGAGAACCTAGGTATCGACAGCCAAACCGAGAGTGTTCGCCACGTAGAACACCCAGGGTGGAGCCCGATTACTGCCGTTCAATCAAACCTGTTGACCTAGACAAGTTGGAGGATATGTCCAGGGGACTTATTAGTGAAAATCATTTTAGAAACAACAATGAATGAGGTAATTCCCTAGTCAGAATTCGTTTATAGAGAACATTCTACGTGAGAGATACCCTTGAAGATTCGCAATGCCAACTGTGCCATTGTATAGAGGAACAACATATCCTAGGCAGTACTTGATCAGATATGAATGGCATATGGATTCCTCCAGAGCTTCCGATGCAGTGAAATGCTGTTGTTTTCTAATTTTTCGAGGAGCTACTACGATGTGGTTCACTTGACTTCCGCCGAGGTCCATATCATCTTTCATTGGGTTGCTGAAGTTTATAGAGTAATTCTGCTTATATACTTCACGTTCAAATCATGTCATGTATATGTCAAGCCTCTTCCAAGTTGATGGAGAGTAGCTGAAGGATTTCTTGAATCGATTCCACACAGCCATAATAGAAGTTAGAGATCCTAAGGATGACATGATACTGATAGCATTAATTAGAGGGATTCATCCTGATATGGAGTTTAGGGAATGGTTAGAAAGGAAGCCCTAATCGATAATGGATACTTTTATAAAAAATCTAATAAGCACTTACGCCTGAAGGAAGCATGTAAGCACCTATAAAGGACTAGAGTTGGGAATTTAGATGAAGTGATACAAAGCAATGTTGCTGTAAAGCAGTCAAGAGGAAGCTCTGGAAATGTAGACATGTTGGTAGCTAAAACAATAATAAAAAACAAATGTTGATGGGGCTAAGAAGAAGATTACATATAACAGGAATCGTATTAGGACTCCTAAGTATGATTGCTATACCAAACTAAACAACTCAATAGAGAACATCTATCTGGAAACTCAAAGCACCAAGTAGTACCAAAAGCCAGCTCCAAGAGAGTCAACCGAGAATGAGATAAAGTCGGGCAAGTTTTGTAGATTATATCAAACTCACAATCACAAAACCAACAAGTGCAGACACTTGCGAGATATGATTGATGAGTTGATTTGCAATAAAAAATAATAGCAATATGTGAAAGCTCCATAAGATGGAGGGCAAGGAAACTCTAACTCCCCTGGGTCGTCTTCCTAAAGGGGGCAAGCCGAGCCTGGTGCTGATGCATTCAGACTGCCAGAAAAATGGTTGGTGATTAATACAATTATCAGTTGGCCACACCTAGCTAATAAAAATCTAGCAAAGATGGACTGATATGTTGTGCGATAAAACATGCAGAGGGTGAAAGTTGCTTTTCCGTTGAAGATGGGACTCCGACAAAACAATGCAGAATGATGACTAACGATATTGTTTTTCCAAAATAGAGATGCTGATGGATTGGAAGCTCCAATGGCAGACCCACTCATGATTAAACCATAATTAGTCCTACAACTGTTCGAAAGGTGCTGGTTGACTGTGGGAGTTCAGTCAATATCATTTTTTAGAAAGCTTATGATCAAATGATATCGGAAGAAAAGGACTTGAAAATTTGTAAATCTTGGATACAGGGGCTTAATAGAATGGCTACTAAAGCCATATGATATGCTGAATTACCAATGGATCTTGGCAAGGGCGACTGCATGTAAGTGCGAATTGTGCCTTTTTAGTGTTGGGTATTTACTCAGCTTATAATGAATTTCTAGGCCTGCCAGCCTTTGCTAAGTTCAGAGCAGCTACACATTCTTGGTGCTTGATAATGAAATTTCCTATAGAGAATGGCGTAGGGATTATCCAAGGAAATCAAGTGACTGGTCGCGAATGTTACGTCATCGAGCTAAAAGAGGTAAGGTGAAAGGAGAAAGGAAAAAATATGGATGGGATCCTCTGCATTAAGGCTTTATATGCATAGCAACTACAGCCTAACCCCTAGCTCAGGCAGCCTACTTGGCTCCATGATGACATGGACCGACATAAAGAGCCAGAAGGTGGAAGGATAGCTCCCATCGAGTTGACAATCGCTATTCCAAGCAGATAGGGCGATCCGAATCGGTTCTTGAAGGTTGGATCGTAGCTTGGTTCAAGAGTGATGAAGGAGTTGTTTGATTTTCTCCGAATAAACATGGACGTGTTTGTCTGGACAGACTTGGACATATGTGGGATCTTGCCAGAGATAACGAGCCTTTCATTAAATATAAATCCTAAGTGTGTTCCTGTGGAACAGAAATGCCGCAGCCTAGGTCTGGAGAGATCCTTTGCACTCAAAGAAGAGGTGGATAAGCTAAAGGACAATAGCTTCATATGCGATGCTTAATACTCAGAGTGTGCATCTAACCTTGTCTAAGTGAAGAAAGAAAACGAAAAGTGGAGGACATACATCGTCTGTTCTAATTTAATTAAGGCGTAGTCTGATTTGAATAAGGCATGCCTGAAAGACAGCTTCCTACACCCGAGGATCGGTCAGTTGGTGGATTTGATAGCTGGACATGAGCTACATTCATTCATGGATGCCTACTTTGGATAATACCAAATCCCGATGCCTATCCCGAACCAGGAACACACTAGCTTCATAACCGACCTTGGACTGTATTGCTATCTAGTCATGCCCTTTGGCTTAAAGAATGCAGAAGTTACCTACCAGAGGCTCATAAACTGGATGTTCAAAGATCAGATTAGACATTTGGTGGAATCTTATGTGGATGACATACTTATGAAATTGCGTTATTTGGCAAACCACATTGATGATCTGATAGAGATGTTTGGCGTCCTCTAAAAATATGGGATGAAGCTCAATCCCTTGAAATGCTCTTTTACCATTGAATTAAGGAAATTCTTAGGATCCATTTTGAATTACCATGGGATTGGAGCCAATCCCAAAAATATTGAGGCACCGAGAAAGATGTAGGCCTCGAAGACGATCAAGGAGGTCCAAAGTCCGAATGGGAAGGTGGCAGCCCTGAGTCAGTTCATTTCCTGAACATGGACAAATGTATTCCTTTCTTTGATGTCATCAAGAAAGGAAAAAGGAATTTTGAGTAGAATCGTCAAAGTAAAGACACATTTCAAGTTCTAGTGGATCATTTAGAGAGACCCATATCCTTTCGAAGTAGTTGGATGACGAGGACCTATTTATATACATGTTAGTGTCGGTACATGCTTTGAGTGCCGCACTCGTGCAAGAGGAGTCCTGCATCCAGCGACCGGTTTATCACATTAGTAAGCGATTGACGGGAGTAGAAAGAAATGATCCAAGGCTGGAAAAGCTCGCATACTTCCTATTGATCGCTTCAAGAAAGCTCCAGCCTTATTTTTGGCTCATCCGATCAAAATTCTTGCTAACCAGCCTTTGCGATAAGTCTTGCAGTGACTTGAGACTTTTGGAAGGCTGTTGAAATGGAACATTGAATTGATCCAATATGACATAAGCTATCACCCTTGGAGAGCAATCTATGGTCAAGCTTTGGCGGATTTCATAGTGGAATTCACCATGTGAGATGGTCCTCCGGAGGCATTTACTGAACGGTGTTTCAGTGCTAGAGTTGTACTTATCAGTCCTAAAGAACACCTAATCGATTATGCCTTGAAACTCAACTTTTCAGCAATGAACAATGAAGCTAAATATGAGGCCTTTATTGTAGGACTCAAGATTGCCAAAGAACTGGGATTAAAGACTTTATGCATTATCTGCGACTCCTAGATTGTGGTTTTCCAGGTATGAAAAGTGTTTCAAGCAAAAGGCGAAAAACTAGCTCCTTATCTAAACTGGGTCCTTGAGCTGCTCGGCGACATCGAATATTACACGATCGCTCATATTCCCAAAGAGGGGAATGAGAAGGCAGACTCATTGGCTAAGTTTGCTAGTTCCAAAGATGCATAGCTCATAGGCTTGGTCCCGATTGAAGTACTATCAACTCCAAGCATTTCCCAGATGAATGTCGATTGGATCTTGGAGGTTGAACCCAAAAAGGAGTCATGGATGACTTCAATAAGAGATTATCTACAAAGAGGAATCTTCCGAGAATAAGGAATGAACAATGAAAGCTCCTTCGATAAGCTTCAAGATATATAATGCAAGAAGAAGTACTTTACAAGAAGGGTTTCTCTACTATGCTTTAGAATGTCGCCCATGCTGAGGCCAAGCGAGTTCAAAAAGAAATTCATGAAAGAGCTATTGCGATCACACCGGGGGGGAAATCCTGGCTAAGAAGATCCTCCATTATGGATACTTCTAGCCAATTGTCAATCAAACCATAGCTGATTACACCAGAAAGTGTGACAAGTGCCAGAGATTTGATAAATTACCAGAAGCTCACTAAAGGAGATTACTCAAATGGTTAGTTCTTGGCCATTTGCAGTTTAGGGAATTGATATCGGTGGTGTGTTGCCAATATTTAAAGGTGGCACAAAGTATGCCATTGTCGCAGTTGACTGATTCACCAAATGGGCTGAGGTAAAGCCATTGGCCACAATTACCACAAAGAAAGTAATCAACTTTGTTGTTTGAAATATCATATGTCATTTTGGAGTTATACAGGCAATAGTTACCAATAACGTGACCCAATTCGATAGTATCGAGTTCAATGATTTCTGCCGTCGGCATCGCATAGAGAAGAGATTTGCATTGGCATGATTTCTACCGGATTTCCATACCCCAACGGGTTCTACAGGCAATCTGGCGCCTTTATAGGAAATCGTTATCGATAACAGGACCCAGTTCGATAGTATCGATAACATAACTTTGTTGTGTGATTTTTGCTATGGGAATCCTTGTGGGAATCTGGGAATGACTAAAACCAAAGATAAGAGGCATGGTCGGTAGGCTTGGCATACCCATAGGGTATAGTCGGCTCCACCTAGGCTTTACCTACAGTTGTTATGCATGCATGGGGCGATGCACTCGGTCATAGCGAGACCTGCTATGTTTTTTCTATGGTACATCACTAGGGATATATGATGCTTCAGAAGGATATCTTTGATCCTTGTGTAGGAGGATCGTTCCTTGAATTACTGAAGGCATCTCCATGGAAATCCTACACAATTAGCGAATGAGCCATATCGGTTTTTAATTATATACCTAGTATTGTTGTGATGTACACTCACGAGCTTCACATCTAATTGATTATTATAATCGCCCTTAGACATTTTTATAATATCACTGTATTTTGATAAAAATGTTTTGGTTATCGTAATGTAAAAACCATCCGCGTTTCTATGCGATATGCTATTACGAGATACCTTTGTTTCAAAAGGTTTATTTAAACTGTAAGAATCAATTTGATTGTGTTCTCACACTGGTTTAACCAGACTGACCCGGGCGTAGTTTTCTATAATGCTTGGGTCAAACCGAGCATATTCCCAAATTTACGTGGATTAAGGAGCTTCGGGAGATGAGCTGGAGGCCCAGAGACGTATTCACGTAAATGGTTATTTTCTTCCACTGCATCCACTGTTGTATATTATTCAGCAATTATAAGACATGTTGTTATAACTGTCCAAGCTGAAATAGGATAGTAAACTCTGATTCATGTCTGTATATACATAAAATACAAAAAAAATTATGTAAAGATTTGTTATATATTATAGATCATTCATTACTGTGTGATTCTGTAGTTTTTAGTTCTTCTTAACTTCTTTCTGCTTTTTTTCCCTGACCATCTGCTTTTTCGTTGAATTTGGGTTGGATATATGTGGTTTATTGTCAGCTTAAACTATACAGAAAGTGGGTTGTTACAAGATATATATTAAAATTTTGAAATTTTAAAATTTATTAATTGGACTAATAAAATAAATCAATTAAACAAGTTAATTAATTAAAATATATATGCATGTATTATATAGTATGATATATGTTATGATACTTAAAATGTTTAAAATAACATAATATACACGAATTGAATTTTGAAATTAACATAATTTAATTAACATTGTTTAATTGAATAAATTAATTAAAATTTAACTAATTATATAAATTAATTAATGCTTAATTAATTGAGTAATTTAATTAAAGATTGATGAATTAAATGAATATACATTTATATCAGATATATGTGTATTGCCATAAAGGTTATAGCATGTAATAAATATTTAATGTAAATTTTATAATAAAATAATATAAAATTTATTATAACATTAATTAATTATAAATTAATTAAATAATATTTAATTAATATAATATTATACATAAAACTATTATATAGGTAGTGTGAAATATAAAAGTCACATAACTATAGAACTTATATAATATGAATGTGTAAACTTAATGTGGAATAATAAAGATACCCTAAACAGACTTAAGAGATAAATACATACTTATTGTATGTATACCGTGATTTCAGATGTGTTTAACACTTGAATCACGAGGGCATTTCATAAGAAATATATTATTCCCTAAATTAACATCACCTAATATAATATATTGAGGATTATGAATCTTCAATATAATGTTGTCATCTACCATATATATATATATATATATATTAATAAATTACTTGCATACTCCTTAGTCATTGAGCAAACTCAAGCTAGTGATGTTATGTGTAGTATTATTGATATGTTAAATAAAAGAGGTGAAATAGCTATATGTATTTGTTGAGCAAACTCAAGATAGATATATTATACTTAGGTCATCGCGATATGGTAGGTACGAATGAATAATCTCTTTCAGTTTGCTGAGAAAACTCATGGTCGAAATAGGATTAGGACAAGGAACCATAGGTTAGGAGTTGTATGTGATACAACTGACAATTAGTTATCCATTGTACGTGGAGCTATGACTTGTTGAGCAAATTCAAGGTTAGATTCCAAGATGGACGAGTCCTAACACACATTAGTGAAGTCTGTTAGCACCAGAATTGGTCACTAACATCAATAAGAAAGATTGTGTAGAGATCAATGAAGAAAATAAATTTAAACACAGAACAGTATGCTAGATTAAATGCAAAGACAAGAACACCAGATTTATAGTGGTTCGGCGTATGTGCATACGTCCACTTTGAAGTTAATCTTTATTACTTTACTCAACAATTGATTACAGATACAATCCGTACACCAACTATTTGAATACAATTGCTAAGTAAAAAGAATGAGTCTTTAATGCGGCATAGTCTCCCTAGTGTTCTCAAAAAAAGGTCCCTTTCACTATGCTCCTACCCCTCTATTTATCGACGAAGATGGGTTGGACTTCCCTAATTGGCCTAGGAGCAAGATACCTCGGCCTGTGGTGAGTGACTTCTGTTTGCCGAGCCACAAATGTCGACCGGGAAATGCCGAGCATATCTCCAAGCCGAACGAGGCAGTGTGTTGAGTGAAGGGTGTATGCCGAAAGAGATCGATGCCGGTCGAGGGGAGATGCCGAACGACATACTTATGCCGAGCGAGGCCATGTGCCGAGCGAGGCTGGAATGTCGAACGAGGCATGAATGCCAAGCGAGGATGGAATGTCGAGCGAGGCTGGAATGCCGAATGAGACTCGTGACGAACGAGGCTCATGCCGAACAAATCTGCTACGACAAACGGCCTTGCTATGCCAAGCGATCTTGCTATGCTGAGCGACCTTGCTATGCCAAGCGGCCTTGCTATGACGAACGGCCTGGATGCCGAATGATGTTGGATGCCGGTCGAGGCTTCTCCGCTGAACGGGGTTCGTGCCGAACGATATGGAATGTCGAACGACCATACTATGCCGACCGGCCTTCAATGTCAAACAAGTCTTCTACACTAAGCCTCTTGTCACTCGATCAAACCACCGAGTAACACTTGCCCCTCAAAGTGTGTCATGTGGATGATCATGATGCGCTTTGAACCATTAGCACTTCATGTTTCTTTTTAGAGTCCTCATTCTGTCTTTAGATAACGTTTTTCTTCGGCCTCTCGAATGCCGAACGGCATACTAATGTCAAACGATACACTAATGCCGAGCGGTGTACAAATGCCGAACGACATAATGCCAAATGAGGGTGGTGCATTGACTGTTCTACCGGTCACTGTCCATTCGACTTCCCTTCTCTCTATTTAAGCCGAGACTTCTTCTTCCTCCCCCTTTTACTTTTACCTCTGCTCTTCAGAACCTACGAACTTGTCTCAAACTCCTGCAAACTATTTACCTTTCCCTTCTTTTCTCGAAATCACTAAGTTGCCTCACCTCCTTTCCCAAATCAAAGAACCCGACCAGAATCGTGCTTTCTACTCCAGAATATCCCCAAGCTTCGAATGACTTCTTAGGTAATGGCCTTAACTTTAAACACGTCACCTCGAAGAGGAAACATAACATGAGATTCGAACTCGTGAATCTTTGTAAGACTGAGGATAGTTGGAACAGCGTGGATAAGGACATTGAATTTGAGGTCAAAACACGTTTTAGGGCTAGGCGAAGTGATAGAAGGAGGGAAGTGTCAGAGGTGTATAGGATATGAGGGTGTAAGGAGCAGTAAAGGTTGGTGATGTAAATTGAGCATGGCATGAGATTCGAAAAAGAGATGGCCATGGCTCGGCATTACTCTTGTGTGCCGAGCGACGAAGAAAAATTGGAGGAGAGCGGTGAGTTATGCCGAGCGAGGAAAGAGGGGGAACGGAGAAGAAGCGAGGGTTGAGCCTGGATGCCGAGAGATGCGGCTCGGTATGCTCTTGGCTTAGCACGATTATTTTATGTCGAACGAGGTAGGAAGGAGTATTGAAGAAAAGTAAGAACTGGGCAAAATGCCAAGCGAAGCGACTCGGTGTGATTGCGGTTCGACATGACTAGACGAATGTCGAATGACGAAGTGGATAGATAGAAGAGTGTTGGTGTTGAGGGTGAAGTACCGAGCGAGGCAGCTCGGCATGGACGCGGTTCGGCATGACTAGCTGAATGTCGAATGGTGGAGAGGAAAAGTGGGAGAGTTATACACAACAGCAACACTAGTCGAACCTAATGCATAGTTGACTCAACACATCTCATGCCAGAATATATGACAATGAACAATGACAGACTAACACAACTAAGCATGTCGGACAATCCGTACTGATAACTCCCGTGTTTAGACAACTGTAAACTTGAACTTAACTTTCTTAACAGTTAATAACCTTTCATATACAGTGTCGATGCCGAGGTCAAAACATAAACTATCTTACGATAAGCTCTCGTAGACGGTCAAGGATGATGGTCTTCGAAGATGGTAGTATGAAGTTTAACTTTATTTCGCCAATCCAGTGTCTTTTAATTTCTTGGCACATACATTCGAATGATCGCACTAGTTCACACACCACCCAATGGGGGTATTTATGTTGTTAAGACTAACGTCAATTGTTTTTCAAGTATAGTTCAAATAGATGTTTTATCAGATTCAATCTTCCTTAGAGATGTCTAGGAAATCTAGCTCTGCTACGATCTCGGACATACCTGGGCCATCATCTCGACAAGAAGCAGTAGGAACTTCAAATCCATCAGCTACTCCCGCACAAGACTTGCCGAGCCCTGCAACCGCATCTGCCGACCTGGCTCCCGACGCCCTGCAGGCAACGATCTTCTTAGACGATCCAATCGATTCCCAAGCCTCAAGATTAATGAAAGTATGTTGTAGGATCTAGATTAACCCTAGAGGGGGGGTGAATAGGGTTATAGCAAATTTTCTCGAATTAAACAAAAACAAATTGCAGAGAAATAAATATGCTGAAAAGTAAATCACACACAAATTTTACCCAGCTTCAGCAACCCCTGCCTACTGCTGCATTCCCAGATTTCTATTAGAATTTAACAGTCTCTCGCTTACAAACACTCTAACAGACTCGCAAACCCTGCTTCCGCTTATAAACACTCTGATAGACTCGCAACCCCTGCTCCTGCCTATAGAGTTTTGCAAACTCGCAAACCCTGCTCCCGCCTATAGAGTTTTGCAAACTCGCACACCCTACTTACTGAACTAATTCTAACTAGACAATCTGACACTACCTACAACCTAGGTGGTGATTTACCAAGACTTGATTCGAAAAGAACAAATAAAAATAAAACTAATAATCAAAAAACCCTTTTAATAAAATTAAACCCTAAAAATAAACTAAATAAAAAGGAGAAATCTCTTTTAAAAATTAGGCCGGCCCTATTTCCTCTTTTCTTTTCTTTGGCCCGTTCCTTTTTGATAATGGCGGTTGTTTCCTCTTTGCAACTAAATTAGCGCTTCGGTCTTCTTTTCAGAAACTAGGGTTTCGTTGATGGCGATTACAATTGCTTGACTTCCTTGCTTTGTAATTGATCGTCTCTTGAGATCGGCTGCTTGATTGACTTCGAGATTGCGAATTACCTCTGGTACGTTGTTCGTATCTTTTGCTTTGTCAGGATTTAATCTGATTGTTCTTGTTAGCTCTGCATCGCCGATGATGAACTTGGGTTTATATTTGGATTTGATTCGATTTTTCTACCCTTCTGATGATGATTTGCGGGTTGGTATTTATATGAATTCCGAGACCTTAATCAATTCGATACATTCCTAAATTTTCGCTTTCCTGATTTCTGTGACAACTTGATACACACGGTTTTGATTTTCAATCGTTCGATTTTCCTTGTTTGGTACTGCAGAAACTTTCCTCTTTTACTTTTCTTTGACTATTTCAAAGATACGCATCTGAATTTTTTAAACACGAATTTTATCACTTGAATTTTTGACTTGGTCATCTGATTATGTGAATGCGACTCCATGACTTGCCATTACCATTGCGTTGACATTCAACTGCAGTTGTTCACTGGTCAGTTACTGCTTTCATTCGAGTACCATTGTGAGAAAAAATTGAATTTGGCCAATGTGTTTATCCTTGTAGCATATTTTTTTCACTGTAACATTTGTTCTGCTTTGACACAAATGCTTCACTTGTTCATGCATTCGACATTGCCTCGAGCTTTTTTCCATACTGATGCACTGTTGTTCACCTCTCTTGTATCATTGGTGTTTCTTACTTGTTGTTGTTGGTCTTCATGTGCCCAGTTGATGTTATCTGGACATTTGTATCAATTTTGGTTTTGCTGTAGTGCTCATTTGAGTTGGGCATCTTGTGATTTTGTTCATCGTTGTATATTGGCTGCAGCTCCATGACTTCGACTGTTTGCATTCACTTCATAATTTCATTGCACTCATATTGAAGTTGATGACTACCTGATTTTCATTGTGTGTCTGTTGCACTTTGGTCTTGCATTTTGGTTTATTGATGTTGCTTGTTGCATTCATGTTGTTTGCTTCATGTAGCTATTGGTCTGACTTGAACTTGATATTGTGGTATTTGTTGTTATATCACTTCGAATTGCATACTTCTTGCAGTCTTCAGTTTGTACTTCTGGTCTTTGCATCCTTTCCTGTTGATTTTTCAAATTTCATTTGAGTTGAATCCAGTTTCAAAACTCGGGTTTGACCTTGTGCTCATGACGTGATTTTAAATATATTGCGCATGAGTTGAACCCGGCTTTTCATTTGGGTTTGACCTGTGCTCACCTGTCCCTGTAGCATTATCAAGTGTATATCGATGTGCACGGCCTTGTGGCATGTACAGTGATACACTGTGCATGTCACATTGTTCGTGTATGATGAATTCAAATGTGAATGATGACGAACAATCCAAATAACTGAGGCAAATAATATTTTCAAAAATCCATATTTTATTTTGCAAAAATATTTCTTTTTCAATTTTACTGCGTCAGTGAATATTTTTGCAGATTGCTCAGATGCTGGATTATAACTGGAATGAAATTGAAGATAAACTACGAGTGTGAGTGATATGTAGTGAGGCATTTATGTAAATATGAAATTGTGATGTAATTACAATCAATATATATATAGTGAGAGCTTGAATTTGTACTATTTAAAGATGTAATAAATATTTGTTTGAATAAAATTTCTGTTTGAATTCAAATTCTGTGTATTTAATTTTATTCAGCAAATATTTATTTAATCTATGAAAAATAAAATAGTACATTAACAAATACATTTAAATGAATATATATATATATATGTTTATTATCATCAAACAAAAATCACATAAGCGCAAAGCGCATATTCAACAATCTCCCCCTTTTGATGATAACAAACATATATTTAAGATTTTGACTGTGTTAAATGTATTTGGTCAATGATATACTCTAATTTCTCCCCCTATTTAAATGCTTCCTCTCTACATGATGCTCCCCCTACATATATGCATTTGAATAGAAATATATAAATAAGCCTGATGCAAATGGAAAATTATTTGACCTTCGCTTGATTCTATTTGACAAAATCTTAACTTTTCTCTCCCCCTTTTGTTATCAGCAAAAGAATAATAGTGTTAGAGAAAATAGAGATAAAGTGATCAATATTAATCCAACATTAAACTCAAATTGAATATAAATATTAAACTTCAATAAAAATCAAACAAAAATCATAACTACCCTTGTTAGGCGCATATTCCACTTTTAGAATGAATGGAAATGATGTTCTAATATAAAATCATACAATTGTATCAACTTGTGGTACATTTATATCAGGAATTTGAATATCTACTAATCATTAATAACCGTTAGCGCTTTTAAATGAGATTAGTAGTATTCCAATTTAATTTTAAAAAATGAAATTAAGTATCTTCTAACCACGCATGACCGTGAGGACTTTTAAATGAGATTAGAATCAACTTGTCTATTTAATCAATTAATTTTGATATGCGTTCCATACATGCATAACCGTAAGGACTTTTAAATGAGCATGGAAGCACATAATCAAAAATCCAAGTAATTCACCCATGCATAACCGTGAGGACTTTTAAATGAGAGTGAATACTTTGGATATTTATGTATTTTTACAAAAAAATATGAAATGAAAAACAAATGAACCCTTATTATAGTACCACATATCGACCAACTATATTTAAGTTTTGATAAACAATGGTCGATAGAAATATGATAGATATAGAAATGGTCATGGAATCTTTACCCAACAAAAAGTTTTATAACTCTTGTTTGAATTAGTAAAGAAATTTTTCTAAAATATACTCTCTTGAGTAATGTATGTTAAATATCAACACTTATCACCTTTTCAATCACTATTTATCTTTTTGATAATTATTAGGGAGTTGGATTAGTCAAAATTTGTCATTTAAAATCAAATAAAAATGACTAATCTGAGAATATGGTCAAAAAATGATTTTCTCGAAGGGGTTATATGAAGAAAAAAAAATCTGCTATTTGAATATTATTTGAAATGAAAAATATGCAGATATTTTCTTTGAAAAACGATGCATTTACTAAATGTCTCACCATAAATCACGTTCAACTAGTAAGTTTTCTGTCAATTAGATTACCAGTATGATCCGCATCTGAATTTCTCTTTCACTCCAAAATATCACTAACTAAATTTGATAGACCGGATCATGAAGTGTGCATAAAAATTCAAACTCACAAATTTTTACAGCATTCTTGAATTTGAATTGAAGTCGTGTAAATAATCAGAAACTGTGAATATAGAGTTAGCCGAATTATAACCAAATGCATTATCATCCAACAAAACACAATGTTTAATCCAAACAAATATGTATGAAGTAATTCAAAGAAGAGTGTTTTTGGCATAAATATAATTGGCCAACTATGTTGAACAAGACAGAATAAAAAAAATCATCTCTTTACAACATCTCAATATTGGCTGATTTCATTCAGAATACGGTGCAAATTATCACATTTAATATATCAATCAAATAAATATACCGTCACCTGTTTTACCTTTACGATAATTTTTCATGGTTGCTCATTGTGATTCTGTCACCTTTGTACTAGGCTAAGGAACTTTGCTTTGTTGCCCGTTGTGTTTCTGGAACAGCCAAAATCCAGCGAACACTGTTGTTGTTCCTTAGCCCGCCACCATACCTACACGATGAAAGATTTTTGTGAACTATTTTTTTTTATAGGTCCATGATTGTTAGTGGCTGAAGCATTGTGAATAAACAAACCCTTTGGAACCCAAACTTGTTTTGTCATTTCATTCTTGCTCCAATAGACATGAAATTTGTTTGTAGAATTCTTAGGAACCCAAACTTGTATAAATTTTGTGTTCTTGTTCCTGTGACTACAATTTTCAACACGATGTCCAATTATTTCACATCTATCAAAGACACTCTTACCTTTTGCATTACCATCAACTTGTGTTTTCCCAAAGCCGAGTCCTTTTCTGTTGTTAGCAAAAATTTGATTTCCCAATAACATGTTGAATGATTTTTCTCCTCTTGAAAAGTTATTCAGAGGTTTCTCAAGATTTTGGACTTTGGTTTTTAGTGTTGTGTTTTCAGTGACAAGTGAGGTGCATCTATTTATAATATCCTTTCTCCTAGTGCCAATGATTTCCTTAAGACTCAAGTTTTCTTTTTCAAGATTCTCAGAGCTATTCTTAAGTCTTGATAATTCTGAATCTAAAATTTTACATTTTTTACATTCTAGGTTTTGAATATTTTCAAGTTCAGTTTCTAACCTAAAATTTTCACGAGCAAGTTCTCTCCTATCAGATTTCAGTTTTTCAATTTTAGATTCAAGAGTATCAACTTCTTTAGTAAGATCAAGACACATAAAAACAAGTTCTTTACAAGAATAGTCACCTACCTCACTAGATTCCTCTGAGCTTGCTTCTGAATCTGATTTTGCCATAAGACACAAGTTAGCCTCCTCTGAGCTACTATTCGAAACTTCCTCTCCTTCTTCATCATCCCAAGTCGCTGCAAATGCCTTCTTCTTTTTCTTTCCTCTATTATTTTTGAGAAGTGGGCATTGTTGTTTGAAGTGGCCAGGCTTGTTGCAGTTAAAGCACGTCGATTCATTATCGGAATTGTCGGAATCTTTTGACCTATTACCATTTGTTTTCTTCTTGCGTGGCTTGAATCTTGACCATTTTCTAAGATTATTGACAGCCATTGCAAGCTCTTCAATTGGATCTTCTTCTTCTTCATCGCTCTCTTCTTTGCTCTTTAAGGAAATCGTCTTCTTCTTTGATTCGAAGTTGTTGCGTTCCTCCTTTGCTTTTAGCTCAAGCTCATGTGTCATCAAGTTGCCGATCAACTCCTCCATGCTTAGTTTACTCAGATCTTTCGATTCTTGTATTGCCGTGACTTTTGCCTCAAAGTTCATTGGTAAGACTCGTAGCACCTTCCTCACAAGCTCTACCTCAGTGAATACCTTCCCAAGCGCTCTAGCGTTGTACACCAAAGTTGAAAAGCGTCCAAACATGTCCTTTATGCTCTCGCCTTTGTCCATTACAAAGTTCTCGTATTCATTGCTGAATAGGACTAGACGAGACTCCTTAACTTGAGAAGTTCCTTCATGTGTCATCTCCAAAGTATGCCAAATTTCCTGTGCAGTTTTACAATGAGAAATTCTATTAAATTCAGTCTTATCAAGAGCACAGATCAAAGCATTCATGGCTTTAGCATTTGTAGTTTTTTTCCTATCGTTAGCATCCCACCTATCCTTAGGTTTAGGAATCTCAATATCACCAACGGTTATAGTGGGAGATTTATAGCCAGTTTCAATAATGTCCCACACATCATAATCAACAGAACTAAGATAAATGCCCATCCTAACTTTCCAATAAGCATAATCATTCCCATTAAACATGGGTGGCCTAGCAATAGATTGCCCCTCAGAAAAAGCATTATTTGGTGGATTCATAACTCTAGAGTTAAAGAAAAATACCTCGCTCTGATACCACTTGTAGGATCTAGATTAACCCTAGAGGTGGGGTGAATAGGGTTATAGCAAATTTTCTCGAATTAAACAAAAACAAACTGCAAAGAAATAAATATGCTGAAAAGTAAATCACACACAAATTTACCCAGCTTCGGCAACCCCTGCCTACTGCTGCATTCCCAGATTTCTATTGGAATTAAACAGTCTCTCGCTTACAAACACTCTAACAGACTTGCAAACCCTGCTCCCGCTTACAAAAACTCTAATAGACTCGCAACCCCTGCTCCCGCCTATAGAGTTTTGCAAACTCGCAAA
Organism: Allium cepa; assembly: GCA_030765085.1. Classification (NCBI taxonomy): domain Eukaryota; kingdom Viridiplantae; phylum Streptophyta; class Magnoliopsida; order Asparagales; family Amaryllidaceae; genus Allium; species Allium cepa. The sequence continues at coordinate 972,457,335 of CM060928.1, forward strand.
CCCTGCTCCCGCCTATAGAGTTTTGCAAACTCGCACACCCTGCTCACTGAACTAATTCTAACTAGACAATCTGACACTACCTACAACCTAGGTGGTGATTTACCAAGACTTGATTCGAAAAGAACAAATAAAAATAAAACTAATAATCAAAAAACCCCTTTAATAAAATTAAACCCTAAAAATAAACTAAATAAAAAGGAGAAATCTCTTTTAAAAATTAGACCGGCCCTATTTCCTCTTTTCTTTTCTTTGGCCCGTTCCTTTTTGATAATGGCGGCCGTTTCCTCTTTGCAACTAAATTAGGGCTCCGGTCTTCTTTTCAGAAACTAGGGTTTCGTTGATGGCGATTACAATTGCTTGACTTCCTTGCTTTGTAATTGATCGTCTCTTGAGATCGGCTGCTTGATTGACTTCGAGATTGCGAATTACCTCTGGTACGTTGTTCGTATCTTTTGCTTTGTCGGGATTTAATCTGATTGTTCTTGTTAGCTATGCATTGCCGATGATGAACTTGGGTTTATATTTGGATTTGATTCGATTTTTCCACCCTTTTGATGATGATTTGCGGGTTGGTATTTATATGAATTCCGAGACCTTAATCAATTCGATACATTCCTAAATTTTCGCTTTCCTGATTTCTGTGACAACTTGATACACACGGTTTTGATTTTCAATCGTTCGATTTTCCTTATTTGATACGGCAGAAACTTTCCTCTTTTACTTTTTTTTGACTATTTCAAAGATACGCATCTGAATTTTTTAAACAAGAATTTTATCACTTGAATTTTTGACTTGGTCATCTGATTATGTGAATGTGACTCCATGACTTGCCATTACCATTGCGTTGACATTCAACTGCGGTTGTTCACTGGTCAATTACTGCTTTGATTCGAGTACCATTGTGAGAAAAAATTGACTTTAGCCAACGTGTTCATCCTTGTAGCATATTTTTTCACTGTAACATTTGTTCTGCTTTGACACAAATGCTTCACTTGTTCATGCATTCGACATTGCCTCGAGCTTTTTTCCATACTGATGCACTGTTGTTCACCTCTCTTGTATCATTGGTGTTTCTTACTCGATGTTGTTGGTCTTCATGTGCCCAGTTGATGTTATCTGGACATTTGCATCAATTTTGGTTTTGCTGTAGTGTTCAGTTGAGTTGGGCATCTTGTGATTTTGTTCATCATTGTATATTGGCTGCAGCTCCATGACTTCGACTGTTTGCATTCACTTCACAATTTCATTGCACTCATATTGAAGTTGCTGACTACCTGATTTTCATTGTGTGTCTGTTGCACTTTTGTCTTGCATTTGGTTATTGATGTTGCTTGTTGCATTCATGTTGTTTGCTTCATGTAGCTGCAGGTCTGACTTGAACTTGATATTGTGGTATTTGCTGTTATATCACTTCGAATTGCATACTTCTTGCAGTCTTCAGTTTGTACTTCTGGTCTGAGACAACCCTCCCTAAGTTGTCATTTTGATTGAATGACTCAATTTAGTCTGAGCTAAATTCAGGGTTGCACTCTTTCACATACCAACTGTTTTCTTCTTCTTTTTTGTTTTTATTTCCCAAGATCCAATCTGATCAATATAAAAATATTGATATACTTCTTTGTAAAACTATTTGAATGTTCATATAAACATTCAGATCATTTTTTTTATCAGAGTATTTTTGGCAAAGGATAACTCAGTCTATCTTAAACAAAAAACTGAGGTTATACACAGAAATAGGAATTGAGAAGATCCTTTCTATTTGAATCTCTGTGCAATTTAATTAACCAATTCCTATTTGTTTTCTTGTGCTTATCATTTGTGTATTTAATAAAATATATGAACTAACTCATAACATTTAAGCTTATCAAAGTTTGCTTTTCAAACAGCTAAACTGGGGTTGTGCATGCTTCTGTGCACCTGTGTGCACATAATCATACCCAGCTGTAATTTGCTTCACCTTAGTCCTCAAGTGGACTAATTTGTTTAGGTAAGATTCTGGGATTAGTTAGTTATAATCTACAAGTTTCACTTACACAAATAATTATCAATTACATTTTTAAATCTGGGTTCATATCTCTTATGTTTTTCTTTCTTTTCTGCCTATAGGTTTTTCCTTACCTTATAATACCTGCAGTGGTTAAGTAAATAAGTTCTAGTCTCTAAACACTCTAGTACATAAACATATATAACTGGTTCACTTATGCTTCAGATCTACTGACAAACTTATTACTTGGTTCACAAAATTTTGTATGCTCACAGCTTGCAATATAAAGCTAAAGACCTTTATCATTCTTTTTGAAAATGGTTTCATCTCAACATAATCTTTCCAAACCATCCATTACATCACAGTCAAGTTTTTTTTTTTGCACAATTCAAACATCATTACATTAAACCTTTCAACTGAAATAAAACAGCAGAGCCATTCTCCTACAAAATTCTAGCCTAGTTAATTTGCAATTTCTTCTTAACATCATATATCTGCATCTTATTGCTTAGCATCTCCTTTTCCTGCAACCATCTCCTGGCCTGCTCCACAATGCAAGTGAAGCACCCATTTGATGCAAGCAACAAACAGGTCAGATTAAAGTCTGGTATGAGTAAATTCAATTGACAATACATAAGATTTATGAAGCTAGATCTACAGCACCTTTATTCCAGAAGTTAAATGTTCTACTCAGGTGATTAAACCACTTCATCATATACACTTTTTTGTATCCTTACAGTGAAGTGAGTAAATTGCTACATATATTTACATGTGCTTGAACTAATTTCTTAACAGAAATTCTCATTTCAAGAATTTATAGCAGCCATCACACAAATCACATAAGCATCTCATAAACATGAACAAGCAAAACCCATATCATTAAGCTAAGGCATCAAAACTGAGTCTGCATACTAGAACTCACCATACCCCTAGCATATTCACCTCTGCTTGTAAATTCATCTCATATCATTTTTAAGGGTCCAATATCACATTCATGGTTGCACTGGTGCACACTACCTGGAACTACTGTTTGATTTCCAGTGCACTACAAGCTATTTGGGCATAAACATGCCATATGCAAACTCACACCCCATCCTTGATGCAAGCCAACCACTATGTCATACCCACTTCCCTCATACCCAACCTGATAGAGGTGACCCAATTCCTTAGTTTAATTACTAAGTTTTCCTTTCATGTGTGCAGGTATCAATTATACTATGTCATGCCCAAAAATCTTTATGTACCTAACCAATAAATGCAAGCAGTTTTCATGCATCCATGGAACATTCATCCATTCATACATTTCAACAATCAATTAATCACATCTGTATATCATTTCAAGTCAGTTTTGTGCAGAGACGGGCCTTTTCCTAAAGCATAGATCAAAATATCTTAGGAAATAAAATACCACTGGGGTTCCCAGTAACAGGGTCCTTGCAGTCAATTTATATATATGTATATATTTTTTTGAAATGTGTTCGCTTATTGCTCAACCTTATTTTCAGAGAGTACTTAATGGTGGATCAAGATTTAGCATATGGAAATTCCACTGCATCTTAATCATCCTCTCAAATGCAAGACATAAGCCAGAGGACCCTTCCTCTTACTGCCTTGCACCTTACTTTTCTTACTAGTTTATGCTTTAACCAAAAACATTTTCTCAGGTTTATAATCATATAAATAAATCAGTTATTATCATCCTATCATTAAGTATACACCATGTGTAAACAATCATTAGATTAAATGATGACTAAACACTATACTTTAGAAGCATCAGAACATGGTAAACTAGAAATGCAAGAAAACTTCAAACATAAGTAAAATAATTTAGAGGTTAAATGGCTGGCTTTCATAGGTCTTAATGCCTTGCCAAGTGAGGGTTTACTCACCAAGTTTCTTCTTCCCAAGTCCTGATTCAGGTCTGCCATTATTTTCCTCAAACTTCTGCCTACTTTCTTTTCTATATTTTGTTTTCTGGTTTTCTCATGTGTACCCGTAGGAGATAATGTGGTATATAGTGGAGTTGTTAGGGTTTTAAGGTTAGTTAGGTAATTTATTTTCATCAGAAATCCCATCATTATTTCTGATCTCACCCAACAGTTTACCCTCTCCACTTTCCCTCCCTGTCATTTTTTCCTTTTTCCCTGTCTTAACTATCTTTGGCAAATTTCTTTACACACTATATGCATGATTTCTTTGGCTCAGGCATTTCTTGTCTTTTTTGGTTTTAATCATGCACACAAGTTTACTTGTATGGCCAGCTATGTGTGTGTTTCTACTACATGCTGGGTACATGTATCTATGCTCATATGTATTTATTTATTTTTCCTACCCACACAAGCCACTGTGCTTGTACTTATGCGATGGAAGTTAGAGTTAAAATCTTCCTTAGGTTGTTTATGCATTTTGTTCAAACTATTGTGTATTCATACTTAATGGTCATGCACTAATTCATTTCTTATTTGCTTGCAAGACCCTTGCTAGATTACTTGTTCAGGCTGTACACTGCAACAGTGTGCACATGCACAAGGACATGAATTCTCATTTTCACACAAGCATTTCCCAGAAAATTGTATTTATATTATTTTTTTCTTCCACATAACTAAAATAAAATTTGAATGACTTAGATTTTCTACCTGCTTGCTTAACTAGGGCTGTCACATACACCCCTCCTTTAAGAAATTGTGTCCCGCAATTTAACACTTCTTACTAGGTAAATCAAATGTCAAAATCAAACATGAATACACATTCTTAATTCATACAAAACAGATATCAAACAAGCACACACAACTTTAAATATCATGTTCAACTAAGTAAATTCAAGCATGAACATTAAAATACCTCTACCTTAACTGTTAGTTGCAAATAGTTGAGGGTATTGTACTTTTATCTTGTCTTCAACCTCCCATGTGCAATCATTAGGGTCTAAACTCCACTGCACCTTTACCAGTTTGATTATTTTGTTCCTCAATCTCTTATCTTCCTTAGCTACAATGCCTACTGGCTTCTTCTCATACACTAGGTCTGGTCTAACTTCCACTTTTCTTGGTGACTGAACTACTGAAGCTTCATCATGCACACATTTTCTCAATTGTGATACATGAAACACATTGTGTATCCCACTCATCTCTTCTGGCAGTTTCAACTTGTAAGCCATCTTTCCTATCCTTGCAATGATCTCATATGGTCCTATATACCTTGGGTTAGCTTCCCTGCCTTGCCAAATCTCAACAAATTCCTCATTGGTGAAACTTTTAAGTACACATATTCTCCTAACTCAAATTCAAGTGGCTTCCTTCTCCTATCTGCATATGATTTCATTCTGTCTTGTGCTGCCTTCATTCTTTGTCTGATCAATGTAACTTTAGCATTTGTCTCTTTCACATGATCTGGTCCTAACATTACCCTATCACCCACCTCTAACCAGCAAGCAGGTGACAAACAAGGCCTTCCATATAGAGCCTCATAGGGTGCCATTCCTATACTACTCTGGTAGCTGTTGTTGTAAGCAAATTCTGCTAAATGAAGGTAGTCTTCCCAATTCCCACCATGATCCAGCACACAAACCCTAAGTAGATCCTCCAAAAATTTATTGACCACTTCTGTTTGACCATCAGTTTGGGGATGGTAGGCTGTGCTCAAGCACAACTCAATCCCCATTGCCTGTTGAAAGCTACTCCAGAACTTAGATGTAAATATGGTATCTCTGTCACTAATAGTGGTAGGAACCCCATGTAACTTTACTATCTCTTTCATGAAGACTTGTGCTAGTTTTGGTGCATTTCTATCACTCCTTACTGGTATGAAGTGTGCTGACTTGGTTAATCTATCTACCACCACCCAAATGCTGTCATTTCCTCTCTTTGATCTTGGCAAGCCATCAATGAAATCCATTGATATGCTTTCCCATTTCCACCTTGGAACTTCCAGAGGTTGTAGCAGTCCACTGGGTCTTTGGTACTCAGCCTTGACTTGTTGGCAAGTCATACACTTTGCCACATATTCACCCACACTTCTCTTCATTCCTTTCCACCAATAACTTCTTTTTAGGTCATGATACATTTTAGTGCCACCTGGATGTATGGTGTACTTTGACTTGTGATGAACATCCATGATCTTCCTCTTCAGTGCTTCTGTGTTAGGCACACATAACCTTCCTTTATATCTTACACATCCTTTCTCATCCAGTTCAAATTTGTCAGGCTTTGCACCATTTTTTAACAACTCCTTCTTTTCTCTCAAGAATGCATCAGTGTCTTGGCACTGGTTCACTTCTTCCACTAAATCTGATTTTATTGTGATAAGGCTGAGCTTACCATAGTGCTCCACATCCTTACCCACTTCCATAGTTTGTTCCCCCATGTATTCCATTTCTACATCTGTCAGTGTTAATAACCTTTTAAACTCCTCTATCATCAGTGTAGCCAACTTGGCATGTTGTCTACTTAATGCATCTGCCACTCTATTTGCTTTCCCTGGTGTGTACATAATGTCCAAATCATAGGCAGCAAGGAATTCCACCCACCTATGTTGTCTCATGTTTAAATCTTTTTGATAAAATAAATACTTCAAAGCCTTGTGGTCAGTATAAAGCTCAAACTTTGCTCCTAACAGGTAGTGTCTCCAAAGCTTTAGTGCATACACCACTGCTGCCAATTCCAAGTCATGTGTTGCATACTTGGTTTCACTGGGTTTCAGTTGTCTTGATGCATAAGCTAGTACCCTACCATCTTGCATAAGGACAACTCTTATACCTGATCCACATGCATCAGTGTATACCACTAAATTGTCATTGCCTTCTGGGATTTTTAGCACTGGTGCTTCCATCAATGCCTTCTTCAATTGATTGAATGCCCCTTCACATTTCTCAGTCCACATAAAAGGCTGGTCTTTCCTTGTTAACTTGGTTAGTGGAATTGCTTTTTTAGCAAAGTCTTTTATAAATCTCCTGTAGTATCCAACCATGCCCATGAATAATCTGATTTCAGTGACATTGCTTGGTCTTTTCCATGCTTGCACTGCCATGACTTTACTTGGATCTACTGAAATTCCTTCTTGAGAAATTATGTGGCCCAAAAATTTTATTTCATTCTTCCAAAAAGAACACTTTGCAAACTTGGCTTTAAGGTCTTGTTGCCTTAGTCTATTCGGTACCATATGCAAATGCTTTTCATGTTCACTATCTGTCTTAGAATATATTAGTATATCATCAATGAAGATCAGTACAAATTTATCTAAGTAATCTCTGGAAATTCTATTCATCAAATCCACAAAATAGGATGGTGCATTAGTCAAACCAAATGGCATTACTAAGTATTCATACAAGCCATACCTAGTGTTGAAAGCTGTATATTTGATACTTTCTTCTTCTACTTTCATTTGGTGAAAACCAGTTGCTAAATCAAGTCTAGAAAATATTTTAGCACCATTTAGTTGATCAAAGAGATCATCAATTCTAGGTAGGGGGAATTTTTTTTTGATGGTGACTGAGTTTAGTTCTCTATAGTCTATGCACATTCTCAAGGAACCATCATGCTTCTTAACAAACACTACTGGTGATCCCCAACTTGAACTGCTAGGCCTAATAAAGCCTTTTTGTTCTAATTCCTCTAGTTGTTTCTTCAACTCAATCAGCTCTTTAGGACTCATTCTATTTGGTTTCTTGATGACAGGGCTTGTTCCTGGTTTAAATCTTATTTGAAATTCTACTGGTCTGTTATGAGGAATGCCATTTACTTCACCAAACACATCAGGGTATTGGTTAACTATGGGTATCTTATTTAAACTTAATTCAACTTCACCACTGTTCAAGTTGAACATTTTTCCCATATCCCTATCCTTGGCTGCTTCATACATAACCACAACCCTCTTGCCATCAGGAAGTTGTAGTGAAATGGTAGAATTTCCTAAGTTAATAATAGCATAAAAGCTTTTTAACCAATCCATTCCCAATATGATATCTAGCCTAGGGTAATTCAATACATATAATTCTGAGATAAAGGTGTGACCACCCATGCTTATTTCTACTTGCATGCATTTCATATGGGTAATGCAGGAACTACCTAAAGGACTATCAATATGCAAAGGCTTATCAACAAGAATACATGTCAGCCCTAATTTCTGAACTATATCATATGAAATAAAAGAGTGTGTGGCTCTTGTGTCAAAAACAACTGATATGGGTATGCCTTTAATAAATAATATACCTTCCACTTGACTAGGTGCCTCCATTGCCTTGCCTTTCCCTTCAAGTACAGCCACCCTTGCCATCTCTGGACACTGCCTCTTCATGTGCCCCTCTTTTCCACAGTTGTAGCACCTAAGAACAGTTGACTTAGGTGCTTGGCATTTGGTCTTTATATGGCCTTCCTTTCCACAGTTATAACAGATCACTTTAGGTTTCTTATTATCAAGGTTTGCCACTTTACTTCCTTCTTTGTTCATTGCTTCTCCCTTCTTCCTCTCATATGGGTGTGCTCTATTCTTTCCTTTCTTGTTGTTCTTGAAATTCTTGAACTTTTCTCTGGCATTGTCATGTTGCTCAAATGACAATGTCAAGTCCATAACTTGATCAAATGTTCTGTCTTTATATGGTAACATGGCTCTACTCAATCCAGCATTCAACCCCTGAATGTACCTAGCATTCCTTGACGTTTCATCTGGGATTAATACTGCCCCATATTTAGACAACCCTTCAAATTTCTGAGTGTATTCAGTAACACTCATAGATCCTTGTCTCAACTTGATAAATTCCTCAAGCAATGAAGCTTTTGTTGATGCTGGGACAAATCTGGCTTCTAACATTTCTTTGAACTGATTCCATGTGATTTCTTGTTCCTGCCTGCCTGCAATAATCACTTTCCACCAGTCCAAAGCCATGCCTTTTAGTTGTCTTGAAGCTATTTTCCTTTTTCTCTGATCATTGACTTGCATGTCTACAAAGATCCTCTCTACTGTTCTTAACCATGACTGTACACCTATGGCATTTTCTGTGCCATCAAAGCTACTGCCTCCTAAGTTTGTATATGTTTTAAGCAATTTGGACAGCTCCTCATATGGATTATCTACCCTAGGTGCCATTCCATCCCTCAGCATTTGAACAAAATCTTGCATGTTAATCATTGGGGGACCAGCAGCCATTCTAGTTGCTTGCTCAGTAGTGTTGGAGGATTGACCATTTTCTCTTTCTCCTATGGCCTGGGGATTGATTCTAACTCCTCTGGGCCTCTATTGAACATTTCTAATGTAGTTAGTTCTAATTCTTATTCACTACTTTTGCTTTTTAAAACTAACAGTGAACTTATTTATTCATAATAAGCAAAGCAACTCAAGCAAGCAGCAAACAATACAAACAAGGCATACATATTCAAACAAGTATTTGTTTTGGCTATGTATTTGTTAACATAGCTCTGATACCAACTGAGACAACCCTCCCTAAGTTGTCATTTTGATTGAATGACTCAATTTAGTCTGAGCTAAATTCAGGGTTGCACTCTTTCACATACCAACTATTTTCTTCTTTTTTTTGTTTTTATTTCCCAAGATCCAATCTGATTAATATATAAATATTGATATACTTCTTTGTAAAACTATTTGAATGTTCATATAAACATTCAGATCATTTTTTTTATCAGAGTATTTTTGGCAAAGGATAACTCAGTCTATCTTAAACAAAAAACTGAGGTTATACGCAGAAAAAGGAATTGAGAAGATCCTTTCTATTTGAATCTCTGTGCAATTTAATTAACCAATTCCTATTTGTTTTCTTGTGCTTATCATTTGTGTATTTAATAAAATATATGAACTAACTCATAACATTTAAACTTATCAAAGTTTGCTTTTCAAACAGCTAAACTGGGGTTGTGCATGCTTCTGTGCACCTGTGTGCACATAATCATACCCAGCTGTAATTTGCTTCACCTTAGTCCTCAAGTGGACTAATTTGTTTAGGTAAGATTCTGGGATTAGTTAGTTATAATCTACAAGTTTCACTTACACAAATAATTATCAATTACATTTTTAAATCTGGGTTCATATCTCTTATGTTTTTCTTTCTTTTCTGCCTATAGGTTTTTCCTTACCTTATAATACCTACAGTTGTTAAGTAAATAAGTTCTAGTCTCTAAACACTCTAGTACATTAACATATATAACTGGTTCACTTATGCTTCAGATCTATTGACAAACTTATTACTTGGTTCACAAAATTTTGTATGCTCACAGCTTGCAATATAAAGCTAAAGACCTTTATCATTCTTTCTCAAAATGGTTTCATATCAACATAATCTTTCCAAACCATCCATTACATCACAGTCAAGTTTTTTTTTTTGCACAATTCAAACATCATTACATAAAACCTTTCAACTAAAATAAAACAGCAGAGCCATTCTCCTACAAAATTCTAGCCTAGTTAATTTGCAATTTCTTCTTAACATCATATATCTGCATCTTATTACTTAGCATCTCCTTTTCCTGCAACCATCTCCTGGCCTGCTCCACAATGCAAGTGAAGCACCCATTTGATGCAAGCAAAAAACAGGTCAGATTAAAGTCTGGTATGAGTAAATTCAATTGACAATACATAAGATTTATGAAGCTAGATCTACAGCACCTTTATTCCAGAAGTTAAATGTTCTACTCAGGTGATTAAACCACTTCCTCATATACACTTTTTTGTATCCTTACAGTGAAGTGAGTAAATTGCTACATATATTTACATGTGTTTGAACTAATTTCTTAACAGAAATTCTCATTTCAAGAATTTATAGCAGCCATCACACAAATCACATAAGCATCTCATAAACATGAACAAGCAAAACACATATCATTAAGCTAAGGCATCAAAACTGAGTCTGCATACTAGAACTCACCATACCCCTAGCATATTCACCTCTGGTTGTAAATTCATCTCATATCATTTTTAAGGGTCCAATATCACATTCATGGTTGCACTGGTGCACACTGCCTGGAACTACTGTTTGATTTCCAGTGCACTACAAGCTATTTGGGCATAAACATGCCATGTGCAAACTCACACCCCATCCTTGATGCAAGCCAACCACTATGTCATACCCACTTCCCTCATACCCAACCTGATAGAGGTGACCCAATTCCTTAGTTTAATTACTAAGTTTTCCTTTCATGTGTGCAGGTATCAATTATACTATGTCATGCCCAAAAATCTTTATGTACCTAACCATTAAATGCAAGCAGTTTTCATGCATCCATGAAACATTCATCCATTCATACATTTCAACAATCAATTAATCACATCTGTATATCATTTCAAGTCAGTTTTTTGTAGAGACAGGCCTTTGCCTAAAGCATAGATCAAAATATCTTAGGAAATAAAATACCACTGGGGTTCCCAGTAACAGGGTCCTTGCAGTCAATTTATATATGTGTGTATATTTTTTTTTTGAAATGTGTTCACTTATTGCTCAACCTTATTTTCAGAGAGTACTTAATGGTGGATCAAGATTTAGCATATGGAAATTCCACTGCATCTTAATCATCCTCTCAAATGCAAGACATGAGCCAGAGGACCCTTCCTCTTACTGCCTTGCACCTTACTTTTCTTACTAGTTTATGCTTTAACCAAAAACATTTTCTCAGGTTTATAATCATATAAATAAATCAGTTATTATCATCCTATCATTAAGTATACACCATGTGCAAACAATCATTAGATTAAATGTTGACTAAACACTATACTTCAGAAGCATCAGAACATGGTAAACTAGAAATGCAAGAAAACTTCAAACATAAGTAAAATAATTTAGAGGTTAAATGGCTGCCTTTCATAGGTCTTAATGCCTTGCCAAGTGAGGGTTTACTCACCAAGTTTCTTCTTCCCAAGTCCTGATTCAGGTCTGCCATTATTTTCCTCAAACTGCTGCCTACTTTCTTTTCTATATTTTGTTTTCTGGTTTTCTCATGTGTACCCGTAGGAGATAATGTGGTATATAGTGGAGTTGTTAGGGTTTTAAGGTTAGTTAGGTAATTTATTTTCATCAGAAATCCCATCATTATTTCTGATCTCACCCAACAGTTTACCCTCTCCACTTTCCCTCCCTGTCATTTTTTCCTTTTTTCCTGTCTTAACTATCTTTGGCAAATTTCTTTACACACTATATGCATGATTTCTTTGGCTCAGGCATTTCTTGTCATTTTTGGTTTTAATCATGCACACAAGTTTACTTGTATGGCCAGCTATGTGTGTGTTTCTACTACATACTGGGTACATGTATCTATGCTTATATGTATTTATTTATTTTTCCTACCCACACAAGCCACTGTGCTTGTACTTATGCCATGGAAGTTAGAGTTAAAATCTTCCTTAGGTTGTTTATGCATTTTATTCAAACTATTGTGTATTCATACTTAATGGTCATGCACTAATTCATTTCTTATTTGCTTGCAAGACCCTTGCTAGATTACTTGCTCAGGCTGTACACTGCAACAGTGTGCACATGCACAAGGACATGAATTCTCATTTTCACACAAGCATTTCCCAGAAAATTGTATTTATATATTTTTTTTTCTTCCACATAACTAAAATAAAATTTGAATGACTTAGATTTTCTTCCTGCTTGCTTAACTAGGGCTGTCACATGGTCTTTGCATCCTTTCATGTTGATTTTTGAAATTTCACTTGAGTTGAATCCAATTTCAAAACTCGGGTTTGACCTTGTGCTCGTGACGTGATTTTAAATATATTACGCATGAGTTGAACCCGGCTTTTCATTTGGGTTTGACACGTGCTCACCTGTCCCTGTAGCATTATCAAGTGTATATCGATGTGCACGGCCTTGTGGCATGTATAGATACACTGTGCATGTCACATTGTTCAATAATGATGAATTCAAATGTGAATGATGACGAACAACCCAAATAACTGAGGCAAATAATATTTTCAAAAATCCATATTTTATTTTATTTTGCAAAAATATTTCTTTTTCAATTTTACTGCGCCAGTGAATATTTTTGCAGATTGCTCAGATGCTGGATTATAACTGGAATGAAATTGAAGATAAACTATGAGCATGAGTGATATGTAGTGAGGCATTTATGTAAATATGAAATTGTGATGTAATTACAATCAAAATTGTATATGAATAGTGAGAGCTTGAATTTGTACTATTCAAAGATGTAATAAATATTTGTTTGAATAAAATTTCTGTTTGAATTCAAATTCTGTGTATTTAATTTTATTCAGCAAATATTTATTTAATCTATGAAAAATAAAATAGTACATTAACAAATACATTTAAATGAATATATATATATATATATGTTTATTATCATCAAACAAAAATCATATAAGCGCAAAGCGCATATTCAACATATGCTCCATTGGATATGCTCAGTGCATGGAATCCCCTTCGACGATGTGTTAGTTCCATCGGGGTGTGATCGTCCTCACTTGCCCCCCATCAGATATAAGCCTGTAATAGATTCATGTGCTGGGTTGGCAGCGTGCCGCCATTCAACTCCTTTCTTCAAGGCAAGTTGCAGTATATCGAGATTCCCCCATCACAACTGCATCCAAACAGCCATGCATTTATATACGGCACATGCATTCTCTTCATGAGTGTCCTCTTCAAGCTTCCAACTCCGGGCAATATCCCCTATATTTATCGCTTCAAGAGGCGGTCATATAGCCCGTCTTTTATATTCCTCGAGCCATATAGTAAATGCCAAATCCTGACTGGGGCATGGAGCAAATTTGCCCAGTACAAGCAAGAGTGGTTCTACGCACGTTGTTGTAACGACCCAGGATTTCTGTCATTTGAAATGCATATATTTAATTGATTTTAAATATTCACAAGTTAATTTTATAAGCTGAATAACTTATATTTCGAATATCTAGATTTAATTAGATAATTAAACTGTTAATTTAATATTTGATTGATGTTAGAGAACTTTTAAAATTGAATTGAAAGTTAAATTGTAGAAATTGAATATTTTAATATTTATTTAACGAGTAAAAATAGCCATTTTTGAAACAGTCTCGCATTTTGAAGAAATTAGTTTTATTGGATCCGTAATGTTAAATTATTGTAGGATTTCAAATTTCGTGTCAATCGGATTTACGGTATGTCCGGGGCAAGCTAAAACGCGTAGAAAATTGTTTAAGTAAAATTTAAATTTAAATAATTCGATTCAAAAACTTATCTTCCTAATACGATCGAATTGGCTCCCGATATATATTCCATTGCATTCATAATAGGGGTAAAACATTATAAACGCTGGGCGGAACGCTTCATTTCGAGTTTGAAAATTTTTCGGATGAATAGTGTCACAAAATTTTCTATAAAAGCCCCTCATTTTTTCCTTTTTTGTGCAAACTCTAGGGTTAGAAACCCTAGCCGCCACTTCCCTTTTCAATGGCCAAAATTTTTTAACTTTCTTCTTCCATTATCTCTCAATCCACAAACAATTAGCAAAAATGTTCAACTACAATATTGTAGAGCACATCGTGATCTTCACATCCAACGGTGATGATCGAATATGGGGCAATGAGGAGGAGGCCGGGGGGGCTGTGTTTTGAGGGCTGTTAGAGTGTGATTTGGTGGCTGTAGCACGTCGTGGGGAGTCCGGTCTTTGGCCAAGGGTAGAGCTCGGCCTTGGCTTCGAAGCGGTGGTCATTGATCGTTGTAGAGATGAACGTCGGTGGAGTATAATTCATGAAAAAGAGGGCGGTATGGGTTTTATTTGCACGATTGTTGCCTGGTACAAAACGAATGGAGGAAGAAGCAAATAGGAGCGGCTCAGATCTAATGTGGATGAAATCAATGGCTGTGATGATAGCAAGGTTTAAAAATAAAAATAAAATAGTAAATTGATTTATATAAATTCGTACAATCTTTAAAATGTCATAACTTCTTCATACGAGGTCAGTTTTTGATGAAACAAATTGAGTTGGATTCGTTTTGACGAGCACTACATTATGGAGCTGGATTGGGATTTATTTGAGCTAGAGAAAATTTTGGTTGAAATTAAATGTTTGTTTAATTTTAACCGGAATAAATCGCTATCAAGACGACTACAAGCAATGTGAGTACGACTTACTGTTTTTGACTCACTGATATTTTTATATAAGTGAGAATAAATATTATTTATGCTGATTGATGATTATTTGGATGATATATGATATATTGACTGGTATTTGGATAAATACCTGCCTAGTGGAGCAGATGGCCCTATATGTTCCCGTCTATGAGCGGATAACTCTTTGTATGCGCATCTGCCTTGAAGCGGATATTGTACACATATTCTAATACGTATATTTATTGCAGGTAACAGGTTGGAGGGATCCAACTGGATTCCTCAACAGTATTGATTTATTTACAGACATTGTGATATATGCTGTTATCATATGATATGTGATATTTTGGATGTTGCGATTGATGTATTTAGTGCTGTTGCAGCATTTGGCCTATTTTGGAATTTTAAAAATGTTAAGTGATGATTTCCAAATTTAAAAGGGTTTTAAAAGTGATTTTGGATATATATATATATATATATATATATATATATATATATATGTTTTGTTGAATTTTTGAATTGTTAAGAATGAATTTATTTTAAATAAATAAAAGTTATAATTTTTATTGTTCTAAAAATTATGATTTTTGTGAAATAACACTTAAGTATGCTTTTTGGAGTTATATAAGTTTTAATAACGATTTGTATATTATTAAAGGAATTGGTTTATTTAAATTGATATTTTTGAACTATTATAAATGGTATATAGAAGATTTATAAAATTGAATTTTTATAAATCGAAATAATGGGATTTAAAAAAGTTTTATAAATGTTAAAACGAAGTTATAAATGGATTTTATAAGTGAATTCGATTTATATAATTTGTGAAGTTATAAAATGAATGAATTTGCAAATAAATGATTTAAAAGTAAATTAACTTATAATTTAATTTTTTCGCACATAAATGGGATAAATGAGTTTGGTTAATAAAGTGATTTTATAAATTGAAGTTTTTATATATTATAAATGGAATTTATAAACATTGTTTTATAAATTCGAAAGCATTTGAATTTGATAAAATAAATATAGAAGTTTATTTAAAGGAATTATATTCACGATTTTTGACAGTGAATTATCTTTTAAATTAAATGTTGTAATAATAAAGAATTTGGTTTGGAATTATATCCATGATTTGGGACAATTGGTAATTTTTTAAAATGAATGTTTTGGGAAATGATATTTAAATGGAGTTAAAATGTTTTAAAGGTGTTTTAAAATGTATTAAGTATCGAAACCATAGATTTCAACATTCATTGTTGAAATAGACATTTTCGAGAAGTAAAGGAATTGATGGACTATAACACTATTGTTATAGTAAATGATTTTCGAAAGGAAATGTTTTTGTATATTATTGGGATTTATATATCTACCTTATTTTTGAATCCCTATACTAGTGATTTTAGGTTGTCGTAACGATGTTTTACGCAACATTCGTTTTGACCCAAATAAATGTTTTTAAAGAGAATGTTTTCCTTAAAGAATAAAATATATACTTAATCGTGATTTAAGTATATGTAATATTTTCCAAGTGTTGAAAATAAATAGATTTGTGAATTACTTATTATTAAATAAGTAAATGGAAATGTTTTCCAATTTAGAAAGTTGAAATGTTTTGAGAATATATCTTTGTAAAGATAATTTGAAGTGAATATTTAGCAAGTGATTTAACTAATAAAAGATTAATTAAAAGGGCCTAGTGATTGTTATGGTGCTGAATATTTGTTTGTTTGTTTTGATAGTTAAATAACCGACTATCAGACTTGGCCAAATTTTTAGTTCCTCGACTTGATGTGGGAACTATTTAGTCATACACTTAGTACTTAGCCTTCTATGTAGGCTTGATTATCGTTTTTGTTGAGGATGTTGATTCATATAGTGTGGAGTATTACTCCAATCTATCGAGCTTCCTTCTTGGCCCGAAGGATAGCAAGTTGAAAGTTGGAGACGTGATAAGTCTATGAGACTTAGTTTCTGTGTGAAGTTGAGAAATGCTTTTGCGTTGTTGGTGCAAAGAGTCCGGGATCAGATTTATCTGAAAACCACTTCGGACCAACGTATATGCAACGATTGTGCAGGTTGCTTGTGATGTATTGATTTTCTGAGTTTCATAATGGAGGACTACTTGTTGATTGTTTGGGGTTAAAATCCCAATATGCATATAGTAGCAGTGGTCTCTATTATGAAATATCCAATGCAAGGACTATTTTCTACTAATCCTAGGGCTTTCCCCATAGGATGTGGTCGAAAAGTACCTTCCGTTTGTCCTGTTCCAGGACAACTAGTATGGATGTTTGTTTGACATTGCATTTCTATAGATTACGTACATTGGTTTTTACAAATGTACATTAGTGGTGGCGGAGAAGGCAACTTCTCTTAGCTTAACACCCTCCTTGAGACGTACGAGCTTAAGGGTTGTATTTTTTTGGAAGGCAATTAGTAGTCAACGGAAATGGCCGTGTGGCATTCTAAGTGATGTGATTGTGATTGTGAATGGTAATCGTTACCTCTAGCCTCATCAACCGGAAATGACCAAAACAGGGTTAGATGCGGCAAGGCTAAATGGGTCGCTTCCATTAGGATATGATCATCCTCTTCTAGATATATCTTTACACGCTATGACGTCGTGTATCTGATTATTGTGGTTTGTATGCTAGAGGGCCCTCGGTAAAGGTCGGTAACGAACGAAGGATGACATATTCGGTACCATCTAGTTATAGAGGTGGGTCGGTCTTGTGTTGGTAGAGAAATTTTGTGATGGTTTCTCGGTACATTATTCTAGAGATGTACTGCCGGAAAGCCCCTTCATCTGGTCATTTGTATGGAAATTCAAACTCCACTACGTGTTTTCCATTTTGATTGTATTATCCAATTGGGCTATATGATTGAATTTAATCAATGTAATAATTTCGGCTATGATTAATATTATTTGAATATAATAGATATCACTATAATATAAGAGGATTTGATATGAAATGTTTAAGTTATCGTAAGGTAAAAATATGTCCGTGTTTATGTGAAGAATTGTCATACAAGATACTTTTGTTTTGATAAAGGAAAAGTTTGGTAATTTAAATAAATTCAGTTGAGTGTGTGTCTTACGCTGGTTTACCAGACTGATCCGGGCGTTCTTTCCTTTCAATGCTCGGGTCAGACCGATTATATTTATAGGTTCAGTTTTGATGCTTTTGGAGCTTCAGCAGGAGAGCTGGTGATCTTCATTTTCGTACATCCATATTTGCTTGATTATCCGTTGCATTGCTTAATTGTTTTATATTATCGGCATTTATGAGGACAGGTTATTATAACTGTTCAGTCTGATAACTCTGATTGATTGTTGAACTCTGATTGATGTATGTATATAGAATTTCTGTTTTGTAAAGATCATTGATATGATATTATATGTTGTCCGCTGCGATGTGAGATTCTGTATTGTTCTGTTTTGTTCTATCTTCTCTGTTTCTTCTCTTATCTTCTTCTCTCTTCTTTTCTTTCTCTTGACTTTCCGTCAGTTTGTGCTTTTTGGATCGGACATGTGTGGATTATTGTTGATTCAAAGGGTACGGATTTTCGGGTCGTCACAGCTGGTATCAGAGCTTAGATTTTGTATATTCCTAAACTTTGATGTGTACTCAGTATAGATAGGGACAGTAGCGCGCTAGATTGAGTTGAGTGTATTATATATATGAGCGCGTATTTGTTAGTGGATATAAAAATGTTTTATATTGTGTTTTCTTATCCGTTGAGTTGTTTGTGAATTCTGGTCGGTATGTGGGACGCCATATTATCGATAGGGATTTCCAAACACTTAAACGAGGCAAGTCAACATATTATTATTTTAAACTGGGTAAATTAAATAATTTTACCTCGATTATATTTTATATATAAAGGATTAATTTTCAGGAATTGTTATAGTGTATATAAATTAATTGTTTGGTTGTTTGAAAATGTAAATATATATAAGTTAATAAAGCTATTTGAATAATCTAAATAAAAACAACAATCGTAAAAGTCTAAATTATATAAGCAAATAAATTATATAATATGGAATTATAATTAATATGATATACAATTATAAAATAATCTTATATATAAGAAGTGAAACTATATAAGTAAGAGATTTATAAATGTGATTTATGAAGATAAAAAAGAATTTTTGAAAAAATATAAAGCACTGAATTCACTACTGTTGCTGGGAAATAATAAGGGTGATGACTGCAGCATCTTCAGTATCATTTTCGAGTTTCAGTGTGATTGATTTGCCATCATTAGTAAATTGAAAGTTGAGTTTTGTTGTGATAAACAAATTTGAATTTAAAATCCAAGTTGAAATTGATAAATATAAGTAAAATGAGTTTTGGACCTATAATGTGAAATGATAAAAATTTAACTTGGTAAAGTAATGAAATTTGAGTAGCATAATAAAATATATAATTTGAAATTTAACTAAAGTAAAGTTAAATAAATTGAATTGGATTTGAACCGGATTAGATAAGTTACTGAAATGGAAATTAAAATGAAGTGGTTGGTGATTATATAATATGAATTTGAATGTTTAAATAAATAAGTTGTATAACTTGTTAAATGAGAAAAAGATAAGTAAAACCAATTGTTAAAATGGTTAAACATTTTTGGTTAAGTAAAACAAAAAAATCTGAATTTGAATAAGTGACTTGAAAGTTGACTTAAGTAAAAGTTAAATGAAATAGAATTTGAAATAAATTAGAAGTGAGCTTAAGTTGTATAGTGAAAGTAAATGCAAGTGAGGTTGAATGAAATATAACTTAAGTGATGTTGAATGAAGTTCATTTTTGGTATCGAAGTTAATTAATAAAGTGAATTAATAAAATGAAGTAATGAATGTGAAATTGAGTTATATAAAGAAATTCAACTTTAGTTGTTGTTAAGAATTGAACCAATTGAAAGTAAAAATGTTAAACCAAATTGAATGTAAAGTAAATTAATTTGGTTGTATTGGATATATATATTGGTTGTTAGATGGTTGTTAGTTGATTGAATAAAAATTCATATGAAATGAAATTGAATTAATGAAATTGGAAGTTAAATAATTGAATTCAAATTGAAAGTGAAGTAAGAATAAACAGAATATAATTTGATTTGATTTGGAAGTAAACAAATTTGAATATGAATTAGTGAATGTAAACTAATTGAAAATGAATGAATAAGTGTTAGTAAAATCCAATGTTAATGAATCGAATATGATTTAAATTGAAAACCAATTCAACGAATATTAATAAGAAGTGAAAGTATATTGATTTGGTTATGGATTGATTGGATATTTGTTGGATGTTAGTTGGATGATAGTTGTTTGATGGTTGGATTTGTTGCTTTTGATTGCATTTGTTATATTGGCATATATAGTAGTTGTACTGATATGTGCTGTATATTGATATTATTTTCATATGTACATGTTTCCTATTTGTTTGTTGAGTATTTAGTAGATGCGTAGGGCGTTTGCTTCGCATTTGGAGCTCTCTTACGCGCTATATTAGCCGTATATGCTCGCTAATAATATATAAGGTACAAATCTCGGATTACGTAACGTACTTTTACACTTTTTTTCCTACGGGATGCCTCATCCTCGTAGATGAGATGTATATTTGTGATATATATATATATATATATATATATATATATATATATATATGTTGTGATCCTACTACGACCGTACCATGCAAAGGAGACGCTGGCAAATTTTTTTGAAATTAAAAGTGTTAGAATTTTTTTGAGGAAATTGGAAAACTTTTGGTAACTAAAGTTTTGATTTGAAGTTAAAAGTTAAACGATATAGTTGGTTTTGAAAAGATAACTATGAATGTATTTGAAAAACTTTTAGAAGTTTTTGTAAGTTTAACTCTTGGATTTTGGAAAAAGTTAAAAGGTTAAATAGATTTGGTAAATCTAAATTGAACGAATTATTTTGAAAATTTAATGGATATTGTGACTTTTTCTTACTTGGTAATTTCGAGGACGAAATTCTTTTAAGTAGGGGAGAATGTAACGACCCAGGATTTCTGTCATTTGAAATTCATTTATTTAATTGATTTTAAATATTCACAAGTTAATTTTATAGGCTGTATAACTTATATTTCGAATATCTGGATTTAATTGGATAATTAAACTGTTAATTTAATATTTGAAATTATTGAAATAATTGGAAATTGAATTAAATGTGAATAAAAATGATTTAAAAGGTTGAATTAAATTCTATTTGAAATAGAATGATGTTAGAGAACTTTTCAAATTGAAATGAAAGTTAAATTGTAGAAACCGAATATTTTAATATTTAATTGACGAGTAAAAATAGCCATTTTTCAAACAGTCTCGGATTTCGACGAAACCAGTTTCATTGGATCCTTAATGCTATGTTGTTGTAAGATTTCAAATTTCGTGTCAATCGGACAACGTTTTGTCCGGGGCAAGCTAAAATGCGTAGAAAACTGTTTAAGTAAATTTTAAATTTAAATAATTCGATTCGAAAACCTATCTTCCAAATACGATCGAATTGGCTTCCGATATATATTCCATTGCGTTCGAAATAGGGGTAAAACATTACAAACGTCGGGCGGCACGCTTCATTTCAAGTTTGAAAAATTTCCGGACGAATAGTGTCGCACAATTTTCTATAAAAGCCCCTCATTTTTTTCTTTATTGCACAAACCCTAGGGTTGAAACCCTAGCCGCCACTTCCCTTTTCAATGGCCAGAAATTTTGAATTTTCTTCCTCCATTATCTCTCAATCCACAAACAATTATCAAAAACGTTCAACTACAATATTGTAGAGCACATTGTGATCTTCACATCCAAAGGTGATGATCGAATATGGCGCAACGAGGAGGAGGATGGGCGGCCATGTTTTGGGGGCTGTTAGAGCATGATTTGGTGGCTGTAGCATATCATGGGGAGGCCGGTCTTGGGCCAATGGTAGAGCTCGGCCTTGGCTTCGAAGCGGTGGAAATTGATCGTTGTAGAGATGAACGTCGGTGGAGTATAATTCGTGAAAAAGAGGGCGGCTATGGGTTTCATTTGCATAATTTTTGCCTGGTACAAAATGAATCGAGGAAGAAGCAAATAGGAGTGGCTCAGATCTGATGTGGATGAAATCAATGGCTGTGATGATAGCAAGGTTTAAAAATAAAAATAAAATAGTAAATTGATTTATATAAATTCATACAATCTTTAAAATGTCATAACTTCTTCATACGAGGTCCGTTTTTGATGAAACGAAGTGAGTTGGGTTCATTTTGACGAGCACTATATTATGAAGCTAGATTGGGATTTATTTGAGCTAGTGAAAATTTTGGTTGAAATTAAATGCTTGTTTAATTTTAATCGGAATAAATCGTTATCGCGACGACTACAAGCAATGTGAGTACAACTCACTCTTTCTGACTCACTTATATTTTTATATAAGTAAGAATAAATATTATTTATGATGTTTGATGATTGTTTGGATGATATATGATATATTGATTGGTATTTGGATATATACCTGCCTAGTGGAGCGGATGACCCTATACGTTCCCGTGTATAAGCGGATGACCCTTTGTACGCGCGTCTGCCTTGAAGAGGACATTGCACACATATTCTAATATGTATATTTATTGCAGGTGACAGGTTGGAGGGATCCAACTGGATTCCTCAACAGTATTGATTTATTTACAAACATTGTGATATATGCGGTTATCATATGTATGTGATGTTTTGGATGCAGCGATTGATGTATTCAGTGCTGTTGCAACATTGGGCATATTTTGGAATTTTAAAAATGTTTGAGTGATGATTTCCAAATTTAAAAGGGTTTTAAAAGTGATTTTGTATATATACATTTTGTTGAATTTTTGAATTGTTAAGAATGAATTTATTTTAAATAAATAAAAGTTATAAACTTTATTGTTATAAAAATTATGATTTTTGTGAAATAACACTTAAGTATGCTTTTTGGAGTTATATAAGTTTTACTAACGATTTTTATATTATTAAAGGAATTGGTTTATTTAAATTGATATTTTTGAATTATTATAAACTGTATATAGAAGATTTATAAAATTGAATTTTTATAAATCGAAGTAATGGGATTTTAAAGAAGTTTATTAAATGTTAAAATGAAGTTATAAATGGATTTTATAAGTGAATACGATTTATATAATTTGTGAAGTTATAAAATGAATGAATTTGCAAATAAATGATTTAAAAGTAAATTAACTTATAATTTAATTTTTTCGCACATAAATGGGATAAATGAGTTTGGTTAATAAAGTGATTTTATAAATTGAAGTTTTTATATATTATAAATGGAATTTATAAACATTGTTTTATAAATCCGAAAGCATTTGAATTTGATAAAATAAATATAGAAGTTTATTTAAAGGAATTATATTCACGATTTTTGACAGTGAATTATCCTTTAAATTAAATGTTGTAATAATAAAGAATTTGGTTGGGAATTATATCCACGATTTTGGACAGTGGATAATCTTTTAAAATGAATGTTTTGAGAAATGATATTTAAATGGAGTTAAAATGTTTGAAAGGTGTTTTAAAATGTATTAAGTTTCGAAACCATAGATTTCAACATTCATTGTTGAAATAGACGTTTTCGAGAAGTAAAGGAATTGATGGACTATAACACTATTGTTATAGTAAATGATTTTTGAAAGGAAATGTTTTTGTATATTACTGGGATTTATATATCTATCTTATTTTTTAATCCCTATACTAGTGATTTTGGGTTGTTGTAACGATGTTTTACGCAACATTCATTTAGACCCAAATAAATGTGTTTAAAGAGAATGTTTTCCTTAAAGAATAAAATATATACTTAATCGTGATTTACGTATATGTAGTATTTTCCAAGTGTTGAAAATAAATAGATTCGTGAATTACTTATTATTAAATAAGTAAATGGAAATGTTTTCCAATTTAGAAAGTTGAAATGTTTTGAGAATATATCTTTGTAAAGATAATTTAAAGTGAATATTTAGCAAGTGATTTAATTAATGAAAGATTCATTAAAAGGGCCTAGTGATTGTTATGGTGCTGAATATTTGTTTGTTTGTTTTGACAGTTAAATAACCGACTATCAGACTTGGCCAAATTTTTAGTTCCTCCACTTGATGTGGGAACTATTTAGTCGTACACTTAGTACGTAGCCTTTTATGTAGGCTTGATTATCGTTTGTGTTGAGGATGTTGATTCGTATAGTGCGGAGTATTACTCCAATCTATCGAGCTTCCTTCTTGGCCCGAAGGATAGCAAGTTGAAAGTTGGAGACGTGATAAGTCTATGAGACTTAGTTTCTGTGTGAAGTTGAGAAACGCTTTTGCGTTGTTGGTGCGAATAGATCGGGATCAGATTTTTTTGAAAACCACTTCGGACCAACGTATATGCGACGATTGTGCAGGTTGCTTATGATGATATTGATTTTCGGAGTTTCATAATGGGGGACTGCTTGTTGATTGTTTGGGGTTAAAATCCCAATATGCATATAGTAGCAGTGGTCTCTATTATGAAATATCCAATGCAAGGACTATTTTCTACTAATCCTAGGGCTTTCCCCATTGGATGTGGTCGAAAAGTACCTTCCGTTTGTCATGTTCCAGAACAACCGGTATGGATGTTTGTTTGACATTGCATTTCTATAGATTACGTACATTAGTTTTTACAAACGTACATCAGTGGTGGCGGAGAAAGCAATTTCTCTTAGCTTAACACCCTCCTTGAGACGTATGAGCTTAAGTGTTGTATTTTTGTGGAAGGCAATTAGTAGTCAACGGAAATGGTCGTGTGGTATTCTAAGTGATGTGATTGTGATTGTGATTGTGATTGTGATTGTGATTGTGAAAGGTAATCATTACCTCTAGCCTCATCAACCGGAAATGACCGAAACAGGGTTAGATGCGGCAAGGCTAAGTGGGTCGTCCCCATTAGGATATGATAGATATATCTTTGCACGGTATGATGTCGTGTATCTGATTATTGTGGTTTGTATGCTAAAGGGCCCTCGATAAAGGTCGGTAACGATCGGAGGATGACATATTGGGCACCATCTAGTTATAAAGGTGGTCCGGTCTTGTGTTGGTAGAGAAACTTTGTGACAGTTTCTTGGTACATTCTTCTAGAGATGCACTGCCGGAAGGTAGTCCCTTCACCTGGTCATTTGTACAGAAATCCAAACTCCACTATGTGTTTTCCATTTTGATTGTATTACCCAATTGGGCTATATGCTGGAATTTAATCAATGTAACAATTTCGGCTATGATTAATATTATTTGTATATAATAGACACTACTATAATATAAGAGGATTTGATATGAAATGTTTTAGTTATCGTAAGGTAAAAACATGTCCGTTTTTATGTATGGACTTGTATTATGAGATACTTTTGTTTTGACAAAGGAAAAGTTGGGTAATTTAAATAAACTCAGTTGAGTGTTTTTCTCACGCTGGTTTACCAGACTGATCAGGGCGTTCTTCCCTTTCAATGCTCGGGTTAGACTGAGTATATTTTATAGGTTCAGTTTTGGTGCTTTTGGAGCTTCATCAGGAGATCTGGAGATCTTCATTTTCGTACATCCGTATTTGCTTGATTATCTGTTGCATTGCTTAGTTATTTTATATTATCGGCATTTGTGAGGACAGGTTATTATAACTGTTCAGTCTGATAACTCTGATTGATTATTGAACTCTGATTGATGTATGTATATAGAGTTTCTATTTTGTAAAGATCATTATATGATATTATATTTTTTCCGCTGCGATGTGAGATTCTGTTTTGTTCTATCTTCTCTCTTTCTTCTCTTCTCTTCTTCTCTCTTCTTTTCCTTCCCTTGACTTTCTGTCTGTTTGTGCTTTTTGGGTCGGACATGTGTGGATTATTGTCGATTCAAAGGGTACGGATTTTTGGGTCGTCACAGTTGTCCTCCTGGTTTTGCCAGGAGATGGGTAGAAGGAAGTAATTTCCTTTTCTGATCAATAGTTAATTTAGCAAAAAATTTATCTCTTCTGACTCTTCGTCTACTTTCATAGGTATCAACCCATGTCTTGAGGGCCTCGAATATTCTGAAGTTGTAGAAGCCATCCGAGCTCTCCCCGCAGAAGAACAGGGCATCAGATCTCTCATTTCAAATGAGTCACTCACGAAATTTGGGCTGCTGGAGGAAGGTCGCCGAATAAGCCTCCCCCTAGGTGTTACCATAACCAGGCCTACTTCGAGCAAAGGAAAAAAGTAGACCGAGTCTTCAACACGCTACGCCCCCGACACACTAGAGGAGGGGGAGATTAAAGAAGCCGAAACGCCCGAAGCACGGGGTGAAAATGTTAGTCCATCTAACCCGATGGTCGAAGTTCATGACTTTGAATGATGCCTTCCCCTTCGAAGGGGAAGAAGAAACTGTGTACAAGCTATGGAAGAAAACAGTGGACGGAACTTCTAAGGTTACCCTTGTTTCAGTAGAGAAAGAAGCTTCTTCGCAGCACTTGGAAAGTTCTCTAAAAGGTCTGTCGAACCTTACCATACCTGATGATCTGCTCAACTATAGTTTTGACGATCCAGAGGCCCTTAAGCTTCATTCACCCGTGAGGGGCGATACAAGCGCTCAAGCTCAAAACCAGGGAGAGAAAACTCATATTAGTAAAATAACTAGTCCGTCGGAGGAAACACTAGGACACACGCAAACACATGCACTTCACCTTGCACTTAAATTTTCTGTCATCACCCTACTCTTTACTAACTCATCGTTATTTGAACTCTGTGTAGGTAACATGGAGCGTACACATGGACTTGATTGCCTTCGCAGTACATCAATTTTTCACCAATCCGGACGGGATTCGGGTTTCGGCAAGCGTCGAGATAGAGATGACTCCAGCGATCGAGACTACCACCGCCGTGAATCGTCCTACCAAAGAAAAGGTTGTAGTTGGCCCTCCTACCCTCGTGATCCTCCTTTTTAACCGGAGCACAGCAAAGAGAGACCTTCACATAAGGGGTCCCAGCCTGAGGCCCATCGGGTTCAACCCTTCGGTTCATCAAGTACCAGGCAATCTCGAGATCCCCACAGAACATCCACGGTCTCCAAGAAGACTCCTCTCGCTCCTGTTTCTGATCCATCGGTAGCAGACCGACTTGCTAAGCTTAAAGCCTCGTTTCCAAAGATATGCTTCGATGGCTTAAAATTTCTTCCGACGATTCACCAGATTCCTGGACATGTCAAGCAAAGCGCTATTGCTTGCACTAATGATGTCTATGTTCAACATGATGCATTCATGCACTTAGACGAAAAAGTTTCAGAAGTCTCCATTGAGATTCAGCATGAAATTGATCGCCTGAAGCTCGAGGCTATCCATGATAAAGATATTATTAAAGCTCAGGACGAAGAGCTTGCTTCTTACAAATCTCAGCTTGAAGCCGCCTAACAATGCGCTAAAGATACAGTGGAAGCCGTCAATCGCCTGGATTCAACTCATAAAAAAGAAACCGATGAGGCGGTCCAACATTGTGGGGCCCTGGCTTTAGAGAAGGATTCAATGTAGAAGGAAAGGGATGCATTTGCCCTCCGAGATAAAGAGCTAGAGGACCAACTCCGTAAAGAAAGAGAGGAGAAAACTACCGCCCAAGAAGAGTCGCAATGGTATTGCGACGAGATTGTTGCTACACGACTTCTGAAGGCGAAGCTCGACGATGAGCTTTCTAAAGTCGGGATGCTGAAAGATAAGCCTGTGAAGAAGGCAAGAAAATAACATCCGTGGAGATTGAATCTTGCCTCGAGGCGGGTAAGGAGGCTGGTTGGGAGGAGGTCAAATGCATGTTTGACCCACTGATTGCAGAATTCAACTCCCGTGTCCTCATGCATCGGGACGTAACTTTTTTGGGCGACGGCTACCTTAAATCCCTATTTGAGGCGTGGGAGACTTTAATAAAAATCAGGAAGGTCGAACTGGGCACCAAGGAGGTTGATGAGATGCTTTAATAAAAGAATTTCTTAAGGGGAACGAGCCTTCAGACTTGTCTGCGACGAAGGCTATTTACTACAAAGGTTCCTCCTCATCGAAAGGGAAAGATATTATTGCCGGTTTATCCAGGACCGAGTCTCGAGATCATTCTCCTACTCAGTCGGTTGATCGGCCGGTACTTGATCCATTTGAGCAACACGTTGGTTATGACCCGGAGGACCCCGGCCTCAGCATTCACATTCTATCTCCGCTTCCAGAGGGTGAGACCCCTCGGACGGCTGAGAGTCAGCCAGAAGCCGGTATGTAACCCTTTATTTTAAAATTTCAAGAGTCGTCGTTTTTGAAAAGAGGTCACTGTATTCTAATGTTTATTTTCCATGATTTTGCGTAGGCCGTTCTGATCCTGAGCCCACTCCAAGGAGAGATGATGCCAAGGAGGTAAAGGGGAAAACAAGGGAGGCTACTTACGCAGGAGAGACTCCCGATCTAGATGCTCAGGTGATCGAGGCGCTTGATGAGGATAAGTCCGAGACTTCATCTCCCATCGAGGGAAGTTATGAAATCGAGATCACAAGCGCCTCTGAACATACTTCTAAAATGAGCATGAAGGAGTAGCTCGAGGAGGAAAAGAAAAGGACAGCCGAAATTAAAGTCTAGCCTTGAGTCGTGGGCCTAGATGATCCTCTGAACGAACCGTTGAAGGTCATCCTCCCTTGGTAGATCCAAGCCATTAGAGGTTCCCTGTGCTTCCTCGATTGTTACCTCCCCATCAAAGAAAATTTCCAAGGGAAAACTCACGAGAGAGGAGTCATCTGAGAAGAAGAAGGAGGGAATGAAGTCGAAGAAATCAAAGAAGTAATTATCACTATCGTTCAATGAGAGTTAGTTTAGATTATGTATTTATGTCTATTTATTTTCGTAGTCCATGTAAATGGACTTTTGACTTCGAGTTTTGGAGGAGTTGTAGTAGAAACTTATTTTTAAATAAATAAAGCTTAGTTCTTTTATCTTTCAAAAGACTTTCATCGTTCATCTTTATGTATGATTGTGGTCGAAACCCAAGACATTGTGAGTTATATAAACTTCTCGGTTTATCTTCATATAACTCGGAAATTTTTTGGAGTTGTTCATTTTTTATTCCATGCTTCAAGCACTTAGAATAATTTTTAGTCCATACATTGGGGACTTGATGACTTCAAGTCATTTGTGTCCTAGCTCGCACTCTGAGGACTTAGAGAATTTAAATCATTTATACTCCAATCCACACTCTGGGGATTCAGAGGACTCCATTCCGCACTCTGGAGACTTAGAGATTTTTAAGTCGTTTATACTCCGGTCCGCACTCAGGGGACTCGGAGATTTTAAGTCATTCGTACTCTGGTCCGCGCTCAGGGGGCTCAGAGTACTCCAATTCGCACTCAGGGGACTTGGAGATTTTGAGTCAATTATACTCTGGTCCGCACTTAGGAGACTTAGAGTATTCCAGTCCGCACTCAGGGGACTGAGAGATTTTGAGTCATTTATACTCTGGTCCGCACTCAGAGGACTCAGAGTACTCTAGTCCACACTTAGGGGACTTAGAGATTTTGAGTCGTTTATACTTTGGTCCGCACTCAGAGTACTCCAATTCGCACTCAGGAGACTTAGAGATTTTGAGTCGTTTATGCTCTAGTCCGCACTCAGGGGACTCAGAGTACTCTAGTACGCAATCAGGGGACTTGGAGATTTAAGCCATTTACACTCTGATCTGCACTCAGGGGACTCGGAGTACTCCAGTCCGCACTCAGGGGACTTAGAGATCTAAGTCGTTTATACTCTGGTCTGCACTCAGGGGACTCAGAGTAATCCAGTCCACACTTAGGGGATTGGGAGATTTAAGTCGTTTATACTCTGGTCTTCACTTAGGGGACTCAGAGTACTCCAGTCTGCACTCAAGGGACTTGGAGATTTAAGTCATTTATACTCTGGTCCGCACTCAGGGGACTCAGAGTACTCCAGTCCGCACTCAGGGGGCATGGAGATTTAAGTCGTTTATACTCTGGTCCGCACTCAAGGACTCAGAGTACTCCAGTCAACACTCAGGGGACCTGAAGATTTAAGTCATTTATACTCTGGTCCGCACTTAGAGGACTCGGAGTACTCCAGTCCGCACTCAGGAGACTTGGAGATTTAAGTTGTTTATACTCTGATCCACGCTCAGGGGACTTGGAGATTCAAGTCATTTATACTCTGATCCGCACTCAGGAGACTCAGAGTACTCCAGTTCGCACTCAGGGGACATGGAGATTTAAGTCGTTTATACTCTGGTCCGCACTCAGGGGACTCAGAGTACTCCAGTCTGCACTTAGGGGTCCTGGAGATTTAAGTCGTTTATACTCTGGTCCGCACTAAGGGGACTCAGAGTACTCCAGTTCGCACTCAGGGGACTTGGATATTTAAGTCATTTATACACTGGTCCGCACTCAGGGAACTTAGAGTACACCAGTCGACACTCAGAGGACTTGGAGATATAGTGCTCGTGCGCGTTCGTACGTCAGACAGAATAACGTAATTCTTAGTTGCTTGCCATAGAATTATCTTACATGGAATCATCAATAATTCATGGAAAAAATGGCTTCAAGCCTTTATTAATGAAAACAAGCTAAATTGTCTTATTACATGCTGTAAACTAAGAATCGACGAAATAAAAATATGTTGGAAATAATTGCAACTAAAATATGAAAGAGATAAACTAAGTGTAATAATGCCGCAAATGCTCGCTATTCCATTCTCGGGGGAGT
Source organism: Allium cepa (assembly GCA_030765085.1). Classification (NCBI taxonomy): domain Eukaryota; kingdom Viridiplantae; phylum Streptophyta; class Magnoliopsida; order Asparagales; family Amaryllidaceae; genus Allium; species Allium cepa. The sequence goes on from CM060928.1 coordinate 972,488,117, forward strand.
GTCGCACCATCAACGATCGTTAGCTTCAATGTTCCCTCTCCAAGCTTCCGTTTAATGATGTATGGACCTTCCCATGCGGAATTCATATGTGATGGAATCGAGAAAACTCATTTCAAAACAAGGTCACCCACATCAAACATTCTCGGTTGGACATTTTCATTATAATATCAAGCGACTCGGTGTCTATATGCAGCCGCTCTTAAATCAACTTCTTCACGTTTTTCATCAATGAATTCAAGTGATTCCAGTAAAAGATCTCAACTCGACTCAGGGTCGTAGTAAGTTACCCGATGTGATGGAACTTCAAGTTCTACGGGTATAACAGCTTCCATGCCATATGCCAACGCGAATGGAGTGTGGCCAGTCATGGGCTTATGGATGGTTCTATAAGCCCAGAGCGCTCTCGGAAGTTCATCTACCCACTTGCCTCTAGCCTTTTCCAAATGCTTTTTTAGTATGGACTTGATTATTTTATTCACGGCTTCAACTTGTCCATTAGCTTTTGGATGACCAACTGCTGCAAATTTTTTCTTAATACCATATTTTGGCAAAACTTTTTGAACTCCTTGCTTTCGAATTGAGTTTCATTGTCTGTAACGATAGTCCGTGGAAGGCCAAAATGGCATATAATATTTCGTAAAATGAAATTAATGGCCTTTTTGGTGGTGATAGTGGCCAAGGCTCTACTTCTGCCCACTTAATAAAGTAATCGACCGCAGCTATTGTGTATTTCGCACCACCTTTGGATATGGGTAAAGAACCGACTATGTTGATCCCCCACATTGCAAACGGCCAGGGACTAACCATTTGTGTGAGTTCCGTCGGTGGAGCTTTCAGGATTTTTGCATATTTCTGACATTTATCACATCTTCTTACATAGTCTGCGGCATCTCGATTCACAGTCGGCCAATAGTATCCATAGCGGAGGATTTTATTTGCTAAAGTCTGCCCCATAGTATGGTCACCACACTCTCCTTTATGGACTTCCTTCAGGACTCATTTTATCTCATCGTGGGCTATGCACCGGGGTAAGGGGGTCGAGAATCCCTCTGATACATTATCCCCTCCTGCTTTACATATCGCGTAGCCTTACGAATGACCCGTTGTCTTTCGATACTTCTTTCGGGTAGGACCCCGTGTAGCAAGTATTGCTTGAATGGGGTCATCCATGATTCCTTCTCAATTTCTGTTTCTAACACGAAATCTACCTCCATCATATTTATACTCGGAGCATGTAAGGTTTCAACAGGAACCAACCCCATTTGCTGTGCATCGCCAGTGCTTGCAAATTTTGCCAACGAATCGGCTGCGTTGTATTGTTCACGCGGGACATGCGAGATATCGTAATATTCCAGATTTGCCAGCAGCTCCTGAACCCGTGCAAGGTATGGGGCAAGTCTTTGTCCCTTCGCTTGATAGTCTTCCCGCACTTAGTGCACCACCAGTTGTGAGTCACAAAAGATTTCAACTGATTTTACTCTCAGTTCCTTGATAAGTCTCAAGCCAGCAATCAATGCTTCATACTCGGCTTCATTATTTGTTGCTGGGAATTCGAGCTTTAAAGAACAACAAACTGATCGGTTTTCAGGAGTCACAAGAACTATGCCAGCCCTCGAACAACAGTCGTTAGATGCCCTATCGGTGTACATCTTCCATCGAACGGGAGGTATGACATTGTGACCGTTCGATTCGTTTGACATGGTGAATTCAGCAACGAAGTCTGCTAGCGCTTGCCCTTGTATGGCCCTTCATGGTAGGTAGATTATATCAAACTGACTTAACTCGATATTCCATTTTAACATCCTTTCAGAGGTTTCTGGTCGTTGGAGTACGTGCCACAAGGGTTGATTAGTGTAAACACTGATTGATTGTGCCTGAAAGTATGGATGAAGCTTGCGTGATGCAATCACCAAGCAGTAAGCTAGTTTCTCAATTTTGGGATAATTTCTTTCTGCCCCCGTCAAACGTTTACTGACATAATACACTGGCTTTTGAACTCCGTCCTCCTCGCGAACCAAATCCGTATTGATAGCATGTTGGGATACGACCAGGTACACATACAACATCTCATGGTCAATCGGTTTTGATAGCACCGGGGGGCTTTCTAAATGCCTTACCAGAGCTCGGAATGCTTCTTCACAATCGGATGTCCACTCAAAATTTCTCTTTCCTTTCTTTATCACATCGAAGAAGGGAATGCACTTATCCGTAGCTCTTGATATGTATCGACTCTGCACGACTACCTTTCTATTCAAGATTTGTACTTGCTTTATAGTTCTGGCCACTTATATATCCCTAGTAGCTTAGATCTTTTCTAGGTTAGCTTCGATTCCTCGCGCATTCACAATGAAACCCAAAAACTTCCCTGACGCAACACCAAAAGAACACTTCAAAGGATTGATTTTCATCCCACAATGCCTGAATATATCAAACATCTCTGCTAAGTCTCGAATGTGGTCGTTTGACTATTGTGACTTCACGAGCAAGTCATCTACATAGACTTCCATCGTTCTACCAATCTAATCTTTAAACATTCGATTCACCAGATGCTGATAAGTTGCTCCTGCATTTTTCAATCCGAAGGGCATCACAACATAGTAATATAACCCAACGTCCGTGACAAAACTGGTGTGTTCTTGATTTGGAATGTGCATCGGGATTTGATTGTATCCCGAGTACGCATCCATTAATGACAGTAACTCGTGTCCGGCCGTTGAATCAATCAGGTGGTCAAATCTAGGTAAAGGAAAACTATCCTCCGGGCATGCTTTGTTTAAATCAGAATAATCAATGCAAGTTCTCCACTTCCCATTCGCTTTCCTCACAAGCATAGGGTTGGATACCCATTCAGAGTAAAGGGCGTCGCGGACGAAGCCATTGGCTTTGAGTTTGTCCACCTCCGCTCTGAGAGCGGTGGACCTCTCCAAGTCCATGTCTTTCAGTTTCTATTTTACTAGGACGTACTTCGGGTCTATGTTCAACATATGACTCGCAATAGCGGGAGATATCCTGCACATATTAGAATGTATCCAAGCGAAAACGTCCAGGTTCGCTCGGAGGAAATCAGTAAGATCCTCGGCCATTGATGGGTCGAGTTGCGATCCGATCGTAAGAACTCGAGATGGGTCATCCCGGCTGACTAGAATGTCAATCGTCAGCTTAGCCGGTGTTGAATTCACTTCCCTAGGTTCTTCATCATCATCTCTTAGATCTATGTCTCTATAGATCCAATAATGTCGCCCGAGCCAGGGCTCGGGCTCTACTTGTCAATTGTCAGTGTTTCGGATGCGGAAGGAGTTGTCCGCAACCTTTCCTTTCTCTCTCCGCAGAGCCTCTCTCAGCTCAGCCACATAACATGTGTGACCGGTCACCTGATCGCCATGCACTACACCAACTCCTTTGTCTGTCGGAAATTTTAACGTCAAATGCCATGGGGCCAAAGCTGCCATAAACTCTGCCAGGGCCAGACGACCCAGAAATACATTATATAGAGAATCAACATTCAACACTATGAACGTTAGGATTCGCAACCTCCTACGCTCACCTTCTCCCAGCTCAACTGGAAACTCAACATACCCCATCGCGTCAGTCCCCACACCATTAAAGCCGTGGATACGGGATTTAGATGGCTTTAAATCTTTTATCTCCATCTTCATTTGGTCATATGCTATTTTGAAGATGATGTTGACGGAGCTTCCACAATCAATTAAAATTCTTTTGATGTATGCTGGCCCGATCGTCGCAGATATGACCAGCGAGTCGATGGTAGGAGCCTCCACCTTGTCCACATCTCGGCTCCTAAACACTATATCGTCTGTCATCATGCGTTGTTGTTTTGTAGGAGTTCCATCTTCCACATTCGAACAACACTCATAATCTGCATGCCTTAAGAAGGTAGCATATCGCTTCATCTCCTGCCAATTCTTGTCTACAGGGTGAGGTCCTCCGGCTATATTGTTTATGATCAATCCACCCACGGTTCGGGCAGGTTCCTCTGGATGGCATGGAGCCGGCCCGCGTCCGGCGTCTGATGTTCCTTGCCTACCCTCTTGTGGGTTCTTAACAAATTCCTATGGCTTTTTCTACCTGATCAACTTTTTTATGGCGTCATGGAGGTATCTACACTTCTCTATATTATGCCCGTAAGTGTCATGGACGCGATAGTACTTCCCGTCCGCTTATGTTCTTCTGTGGACTCCTTTGGACGTGGCTTTCTGTATTTAAAAGTGTTACAAGTTGACAGATAAATATTTTCAAGAGACGCGTTCAGGGGGGTGTATTCGTTGTAGGTTGGAATCCCCGGCTTCCATTTTCTTGCTTCTCTTTTCTTTCCAGGATTTCCTCCTCCGGACCCTTTAGACTGTTCAGGCCTGCTCACATTGACTTGAACCATCCTGGAGTTATCGTCGGATTTTTTTACGGCGATGTTGCTTTTCACAGTCTCCTGAACATGCCCTGGCACCTTATCTCGCCTCATCCACATGGCTTCTTCACTTCTTATGAATTGATGAGCCTTCAAATAGAAACGCTTCAGCGTTCTTGGAGGCTTTCCTACCAACCAATCCCCATACTCCGAGTCCGGATCTACTCCTCACATTACCGCCATCAAAATTGCATGGTCATTAGGGTTGCTAACTTCAGTAACCGCAACAAGTAATCTTTGCAAATACTCTTTCAATGACTCTCCTGGGGATTGAATTACACTTGGTAGAGACATCACGTCTTTAGGACAAGCTGCATGCATCCTAAATTGTTCTACAAATTTCGTTGCCAATTCGTCAAAAATGGATATAGACTGCAGGGGAAGTCGAGTGAACCACATGGTGGCAATTCCAGATAAAGTGATCGGGAAGCACCTACACTTGGTCGCATCGTTTGCTCTGGCAGAATCCATCATCCACTCATACCTTATCACATGCTGTCTGGGATCAGTCTTCCCTTCGTAGGCCGGGATAGTTGGCACGCTAAACTTCCTAGGACATTCGGCTTATAGAATGGTATCGGTGAATGGAGTATGACTTTTGGATGTCCCCAATCTTCGTTGGTTAGGCCTTGTTTATCCCTCATCAACTGCATGACCATAGCTGATAAGTCCGGAGTTTGTATGGAGGAGGGAAGGTTGGGTTCTATTCTATGGGACCGCTCACGTTGATGTCCCCTCTGCTGGTGATCGATCAAACGTGCATCCTAAAGGCTAGCTTCATTAGAATCTTAGTAGGCCGGGTGTTCGGTCTCCACACACGCTCCTGCTCTTAAGCTTACTGTTTCGGCTTGGGCGCGGTCCCTAAGATGAGACTGATCCCTGGTTGATCGATCATTAGCACCTGCTTGCACAGTTTCAGTTTTACGGCATCTACGCCTAGGAGGTTCATCAGATGAAGTCGAGCTATCGGATGAAGAATAAGGAGCAGGGCTACCTCCAACATTCTGATGCTGTTGCTGAGTAAGCTGAGTCATCAGGTTAGCGTTAGCTTGAATCTACTCAACGAGTTATCTTCTACTTTCCATGAGTTCTCTCATTAAGTCGTCAAACTCTGTCCTTGTAACGACTTCTGCTTGATTTTGGGTAGTAGTACATGTACCTAGGTTTGTTGGGTGGTTGCTAGGTCCTATCTGTTGTACGCTAGCAGTCTCGTTGGCGTCTGCATTATGAGAGGCTGATCGTGTACGTGGTCTTCCCATAGTAGAGTTATTGATAAAAACTCTGAGTAGAATCAACGAACGTCCTGTGAATAATTTCCTTCGGGGATTTATTCAATCCAGTACCTGCAAAGCAGATCCTAAGGGCCTGAGAATTCGATTCTTAGTGAAAGCACCAGAATTAGTCACTAACACCCTTAAGAAAGATCGTGTAGAGAGATCAATGAAGAAAATAAATTTCAATAGAGAACAGTATGCAAGATTAAATGTAAAGACAAGAACACCAGATTTATAGTGGTTTGGCGTATCTACCTACGTCCACATTGAAGTTAATCTTTATTGCTTTACTCAACAATTGATCACAGATACAATCCGTACACCAACTATTTGAATACAATTGCTAAGTAAAAAGAATGAGTCTTGAATGCGGCAGAGTCTCCCCGGTGTTCTCGAAAAAAGGACCCTTTCACTGTGCCCTTGCCCCTCTATTTATGGATGAAGATGGGTTGGACTTCCCTAGTGGCCTAGGAGTAAGATACCTCGGCCCGTGGTGAGTGATTTCTGTTTGCCGAGCCACAAATGTCGACCGAGACATGCCGAGCCATATCTCCAAGCCGAACGAGGCAATGTGTTCAGTGAAGGGTGTAGGCCAAACGAGATCCGAAGCCGGTCGAGGGGAGATGCCGAACGACATACTTATGCCAAGCGAGGCCATGTGCCGAGCGAGGCTGGAATGCCGAACGAGGCTGGAATGTCGAATTAGGCTGGAATCTGTGTAGTTAATGCCCCGCTATTACCCCGCTATAACTCCGCTATATCTCATAGCGGATTTCTACCGCTACGATTTTTCCATGTAGCCCCAAAATATAGCCTTTCCGCTTTAAGCCCTGCTTTTCTGCTATATCTCGTTGTTCCCGCTATATTTCAATATTTCCGCTATATCTATTTTAATAAAATGAATTGAAAATTTTCGTTCATGCATTATAAAAATTATGAAACTAATTTATTTGATTTAATTTTTAATATATTTTTAGAAATGAAAATACTCTAATATTCTACTAAATTCAATTATGTTATATAACAGTTTTACGTTTATTTAAAGTATATTTACACATGTTTTGATTCAAAATTATTTATGTATTAATTATAATTCAATTGAATGATGATTTTTCATTTAATTACCATTTATATATTTGTAAAAACATTAAGTACGAGTTTTATATGCTATTTTAGAGTCATCCTCTATATCCTGCTATATCTTCGCTGTATCCCCGCTATGACTTTTGCACCTCCACCGCTTTGACTCTTCCGAGCGCATTAACTACACAGGTTGGAATGCTGAAAGAAGCTGGAATGCCGAACGAGGCTGAAATGCCGAACGAGGCTGGAATGCCGGACGAGACTCGTGATGAACGAGGCTCATGCTGAACGACTCTGCTATGCCGAATGGCCTTGCTATGCCGAGCGACCTTGCTATGCTGAGCGACCTTGCTATGTCGAGCAACCTTGCTATGCCGAACGGCCTGGATGCCGAATGGTGCTGGATGCTGGTCGAGGCTTCTCCGCCGAACGGGGTTCATGTCGAACGATATGGAATGTCGAACGACCATGCTGTGCCGAACGGCCTTCAACGTCGAACGAGCCTTCTACACTAAGCCTCTTGTTACTCGGTCAAACCACCAGGTAACAAAGTCGAAAGACTTCTATGTTTTACTTGGGGTTCGATAAAAATAAAGGACTAGTAGGAGCCTTATTAGAAAAATAAAATGATAACATTTAACCTTTTTAATATTGTAAGCACATATGCTATATAATATTATGATAATATTTATTGATAATTTTGTGCATTTAATAAGATTGATAAAATGTTTATTAATTAAGATATACAAATGAATTGAAAATTGACAAATAGAAATATAACATATACATACAATAAAACTTATTGCATGTTAACTTTTTAATACCCATACAAGTGCCTAAGTTTAAATACATTCGCTGTTTAGTCACTTACACGTTTATTTCGTCGAAACCATGTATTGCATTCTCCGAGTTTCAAACTCTAAAAGCAATACAAGACTATGGATATTTGATACATATATAATCTCATATAAATGTCTTATGGTGAACGGTCAAAGTTTGTAATGTATAATATTTCGATGAAATTAGTCCATCCGAAAAACCATACAAATCTTAATGCGAAATCGAGTATTAAATTAGATTGACTACAAAAAGGATCATATTGTGTTAAATATAACACTAGACCAAACTACAAGAAAAATCTAAGAATTCGATCGCTAAAAAATCAATTTAATCTGTTTACATAAGATGCATCATGTTTGACATTCTTAAATGTTAAGGACGATCAATTGCATCTTTGTAAAGAGTTCATTATGACGTTGTAGTAGAGGTTTTCTTTTGAATGGTTCGACCATTTAGAAAGAAAAATGAATGTACAAGAGTAGATATAATTTAAGGTATAGTAGGGGTGAAGAGAGTGAATAATCACTACGGATTCATAAAGAAGCATCAAAAACGTGAATTGTAATAATAATAATTAATACTTTAACATTGAAATAAGAAATATGATTTCTATTTTGAAAATGCATTTTCATATAGAAAATTGATTTCTATGAGATTTATTTCTTTAAGTTCAAGATATTTAATCAAAGGACTCTCCATTGTAATATACTTACAGTATATAAAATAAATAAACTATATTAAATGAATGATAGACCTCCAAATTTAGTGTGATATTATAGTAATGGCAGAAATAGAGGGAGCATGCCATATATGATATAACAGTTATTGATTACATCAAATTACAAAAAAAAATCGTAAGACTTACTAAATATTATTTGTGAAATAATGACTATTTCTCGATACCGGCTGAAAGACAGACATAACTATATTCAATATGAACATTATGAATATTCTTATGAAATAAAATTATAATATGGTATTTGTTTTCGTAACAAAAGTGATGCATTGGAAAATACAGAAGTATCTACTATTGTTTACAGTTATTTTGGAATTGTAGACTAAGCCGTAGTTTTGAGAAATAATTTTACTATATGATTATGAATCATATGATACTAGTTAATTATACCTCAAACAATTAAGGGCTATGCATTCATTTAGTGGGGACGTCACTGAAGGAGCTGGGCCAGCAACAGTGGAAGAAATGGACGAATTTCAAAAAAATTAGCCATTTTGGATCTTTAATGGGCCTATGAAGTCTAAATATACTTAGAACTTTTCTAAGTTTCTTTTAAATAAAATCAATATTTTATTTTTATAAATAAAGTTTTACTTTAATTAAATGTGTGTGTAAATTAGAGTATATCAAATATACTCCTATGTACATATTTGTGTGTAACTATAACTTGTTAAATTTATTTAAAGAAAGAAACTTTTCATTTATTATCTTTTAAATTATCCAATTACTGATGGGGCATAATTTATTTAGAGAAGGAAACTTTTCATTTCCTTCCTCTTAAATTATTCACTTAATGAGAGATCATAAATTTAGTCAGAGAAAGAAAATTTTAATTTCCTTCTCTTAATTAAATTAAATAATTGATTAACGAAATAACATTAACGACTAATCTAAATATGACATGAATTGTAAATATATTCATAGTAAACATTGTGTAAACGTAACATATAGGGAGTGTGCATAGTCGATAGTGATTGATATGTATACATTAAATAAAAAGAACAGTTTAATTGGTTACTACATAAGAATTGAAATGGAAATAAATAAGGGATGACAAGGGTGATTGATACAGTCTTCCTTTTAGTGAACTTAATTAATGCAACATATTAAGGACAATCAATAGGTATCCTATTGTAAGACTATAGAAGTTAAACAATGAATTATATGTATACATTATTATCATATTTAAAAATGTGAAATGATCATACTATGACAATTTATGTAAAGAAAAATAAGTTTTATACGAACATATACAAGCAGATCCAAATATGTATATATGGAATTCAATCAAATCTTTCTAATACTACAAATTAGATAGTTATTACAATCAATTTCAAAACTTTAATTTGTTGTTAAAATTTCTTTTAATCATATGTATATATCTAATACAATAAAGGGTGCAACTGATATTGCATACATACATACATATTAAAATTCAAAACTAAAATTACACTTTGTTATGAAAAATTATAATATAGATCTATAATTGAAATATTGTTTAGATTCCATATAAATTTCATTTTTAACCTTAATATAATTCAATCAATCAACATAAAAATGTAAGTTTCCAAATTTAAGTGAATGGAATTCAAATTAAATATTAAAACATAGAACTAAAATAAAACATTTATTTTAACATGCATAGATTTAGCTTCAATTTAATAAAGTAAAGAAAAGCAGCCGATCAATTTGAACATGTAAACATTCAGATCTGAAGAATTACACTTTAACTAAATTTTTTAAAAACATAGGTCTACATACAAATATTATTTTAAAACATAAACAAGTTTAATTTTGATCTATCAAATGAAAACTCAATCATGTCATTCAACAAATAATTCAATCTTTCATAGACAATTTTTTTATTTAAGCAAGATAATAATACATCATACAAATTATGAAAATCAAATTAAATTTTCATCAAACATTGCAAAATCACTATATATATATATATATATATAATGACATACCTTGCTACCCAATCTTTAAAACGCACGTTGTTAATATTGCCTTTGATTTGCTCCTTGAATGAGAATGTTTCTAGATCTGATTGAATCACCTTAGGATGTTGCCTAGAAACCACACCTTGAATGAAGACATCTCCTCAGATCTTCAAGATCCCCATCAAATCCTTGCAAGAGATGGATGAACCAATTTTGATTTATTTTATGTTTTTATATAAAGTTGAAAGATTTGAGAATTTTTTTGTTTTCTTCCATGAAAAGTTACCAAGAGAGAAAGAAACAGACTAAATGAGAAAGAATGAATTATACGTACAAAATGAATTAGAGAATATGTTTTATTTGAAAGAATGAAACTTTTTCGTTCTTTAATTAAAAATTCCTTAATTAATTCCCTTGTTCATCTCTCTCCAATCCTTTCATTGCACGTAATGTGTCATCAAATGACATAAGATTTCCACAAATCATGTCATCAAATGACATAAAATTTCCACAAATCATTTCATGCAATTATCTTTAAATTACATCGATATCATTTTTCAATGCGTGCAAATGTAACTTTTATAAACGCTTTAAAATAATTACAAAAACTTCCAAACATCAAATAAATAATAAGTAATACTTCTCAAATATTAATTAATCTAATCAATTTACAACATTTTATAAACTAATTAAATTATTTGGTTTTTCAGCGAATTCATCATTACGGTTGTGCGACTCAAAGGTGCAAATTCAGTTGGCGATTATTATCGAACTATTCGAATATTAACGTTCACATGTCACTTGGCAGGTGGTGTGACATTTTGGACGAATTTGTCACGAACACATCTTTTGGTAAAATCCAATTTTACTTATTATAAGCGGTACCTAATAGTGACAATTATTTACACCATTTATCTTCGTTACAACTATATCATATTAGGACTTGTGGAATTTGGTAATAGTCAAAATTCCAATATCATCCACATTCAACTTTATAGGCCAAATACAAAGTCTTCAGTTCAATAATAACAATTATTATTAACTGAAATGCTCTAGCTAGAGACATTGACTTTGAGTTGACTTAAGTTGACTACGATACTAACCTTATATAACCGAGTAGACGAATCCTCTATTGAATAGTGCATCACTTCCAATACTTCCACCTGACCCAACTATAGCCACTCGATGGAACCCAATGCCATAACTTGAATATAATCAAAGCAGAGCTTTAATATTGAAGATCCACAGTATTCTCAAGTTGAGAGAACTGTGTAAATCAATCACATCAATATTTTCTGTCTGAATTTAGTTATATTAAGCAATAGAAAACTATCGAGTAAATCATTCCGTAGTTATCCAATAATTATCTATATGTAACTCCTAGGTGCCCCCAGCAGTCATGAGTAATACATTGCCCAACATTTTGGACAGTGTTACATACTTGACTCTCAACGGATACATCGATAACCAATCTCGATGCATAGTGACTAGGAATATTTAAACTAGTGTATTTGTTTTTATTATGATAAATTACCCACAGTCACAACACTTTGTAGCTCTATCATAAAATATACCATTTATGGATTTCTATTAAATATATTTTTAACTAAATTAATTAAATAATATAACCATATTGTATCAAATATATAATAGAAAAAAGTACCTTTATTTCAAACAAGATTGGTCAACGAGTTAGATGTATGTAATAAATTACATAATGGCCACTAGGGTATACCTCTAATTCTATCAATCTCCCACTTGCACTTGGGGTCAATTATGGAATCTTATTCCAACTTCTCCAATCGGTTTTCACAAAACCAATTGGGTCAGTCCCATTGTGAACGGATATGCTATTATGTTTTAATTATCTTCTCTGTCAATCAACTCTCTCCGATGGTGATAAATTGCTTTATCATGTGAAACAATTCAGAGTATGTCTCTCGACCTCTAGTGAGTTCTAAGTTCTATTACGAACCAATCACAACATTATTGTCATATAACAATGTTATGAGATTCTCAACAAATAGAATCAGCTTAGTTACAAATTTGTGCACATATTTTTGTATACATTATTTTTATTGTAGCAATATTCAAGGCAATGTTCTTAGCCTTTTTATTGAGTCAGTCATGATCTTTCATTTGGAACATTTCCGACTTAAAGTTGTTAGCTTGAATTTATTATTGACATACTACACTCAATATGACTTATGATGAGTTCGAACACTCCTTCATAAGGAGTTTTTGTTTCTGTAAACAATTCTCTAGTATTTCATAAATACACAAGAACACTTCAAACAACCATTTAGCGATATCAATTTGGATTTGATATTTGCTCCGTGTATCAAATACATAAGCAAATCATGATATCGTAGACAACACAACATGTATGGTAATTCCTTTTGCCGATGCAAAGGAATCAATCTTACATGTTTCGTATTAAACATTTTAATAAGGTGTCCTTCCATATCATTTGGGACAATCCCAACATCTTTTATACTTACTATAAAAATCGTCATTTTTAAATTCTTTTTAAATTCAATGTTGAGTATTAAAACAAATAAGGCTGATTTTAACATATGTACATCGTTAAAATCAACAACATGTTGCTTACTTATAGTTTAGATCAATGTAAATTTGAACGTTCGTTCTTATGAACACATGCTTCCTCTACACTTTGATTGAAATCAAACTATTTGATATTTCTATCAAAATACTTATTCAATCTTGATGCTTATAAAATGAAACTTCCGTATCATTTCTCGGATCATATCCAAAGACTCAGAAACTCAATATAGCTCCCACCGACTTTGAGACATTTTTGGTTAATATGTATAAACAACTTACTCTATATCGTTATTTAGAATTTTCTATTTCAATACATATGTACCAAAACACTAGGACTAATCAAGCGATAATTTAGTAAGTAAAGCGGAATTGACTTGAACATGTTGAATATCGAATCTATTACGCTAATTTCAACAATTTAAATTTGCGATATTATTCTTATCAACATTGCTCATTTAATTCCAACTGCATTAGTCTCACTCAAAACGACACGGACGAGGCCGACAGATCATATCCCTTCGGCAATGACCACTAAAATCTATATTTTGATAGCGTACTTGGAACTCTTTTAGATTTGCGCATCATACCATATATAGTCAACACTCTCAATGGTTTAATTAAACAATCTAGGATTATATATTTTTGACATTAATAAGAAACTCATTGTTTCTCTTCGATGTGCGAGAATACTTATTAGACATTCTAATTTTATGTGTTCGTTTAGGTTAGTTAATTTCATTTCGTCTCATAATCAGTTCTATCCGTGGATCGTATCCAATTTCATTTTACTACCAATAGTACCTCAAAGACATTTCTTCATAATGAAGTTGATATATCTTGAAACAACAATTGTTTCTCAACGCAATACAATAGATATTCATAAACATTTTATGAATTTCTTTATTTATAAAACTGACTTAGTTTTAGCTTACAAAAAATATGTTTGAAACGTAAATATGTCATCCAATGACAGTCTTTTCAAAATCCTTTTGGGAAGATTCATACAAGATCCCTCATAAACAATTATTACGTGCAATCTTTCGACTCGCACAACCTGTCAATTCCTTAGCCTAGGATATTTTGGAATTTCTTATAATCCCTTATCTTGTAAAATTTTATAAATTGTTATTCAGATGAAATAATATTAACTTTTTGTACCACCCTTAAGTACATTACCATACAAAAAGAAAATAACTCAATTTCACTCACAATTAATTGTACATTGTCCAACAAAGTTCGATTACTCTATATCGATGCATCATTATGTATCTAATGGAGGAGTAATTTTGAGATTGAATCTTTATTCATTTTTAGGTACGTTAGGAACATTTTCCGAAATACTCACCCATTCGACCAAATCAAATCATTTCTATCACGTGTTATTTTATTTACTTCTGTTTTGTATTCTATAAGTTTACCATAGACATACTACATGTGTATCAAATACATGTGCCATGTCAACAATAACTCATTAGTAAATATGACGAAGTACATGGAACTGCTTTGGTATTTATAGAATTACGATTGCATGCATACATATGTATCAATCCAAAGAGTTCATCAACTTTTATGATACTTCCACCAAATTAGTGCATGACTATTGTTTGAACTATAATTAATAAGTATCATATGATTCAAAATCATATAATAAAATTATTTCTCAAAACTATGGCTTGGTCTATAATTCCAAAACAACCGTAAAAAATATTAGATACTTTTGTATTTTCCAATGCATTACTTCTGCTACAAAAAGTTACCACATTATAGTTTTATTTCATAAAGAATATTCATAATATTCATATTAAAATATAGCTATATCAATTTTTTTCAGTCGATACCGAAAAATAATCATTATGTCATAAAAAATGTATGGAAAATTTTATGGAAACAATTTTCGTACTATGATGCAATTAATAAGTGTTATATGGCATGCTCCCACTATTTCCACCATTAATATAATAGCATACTAAATTCGGAGGTTCATCATTTACTTAATACAATTTTTTTATTTCATGCACTGCAACTATTTACAGTGGAGAGCTCGTTGATCAAAAATCATGAGCTCAAAGAAATAAATCTCATAGAAAACAATTTTCTATATGAAAATACATTTCGGAATAGAAATCGTATTTATTATTCCATCATTTTCAATGTTTCTCTATGAAGCGGAAGTGACTATTCACTCTTTTCATCCCAACTGTACCTTAAATTACATATATTCTTATATGTTCATTTTCCTTTCAAATGGTCAAACTATTCAAAAGAAAACCATACTATAATATCATAACAAACTCTATACAAAAGCGCATTCGATTATCCTTAACATTTAAGGACATCAAACATGTTGCACTTTGCGTAAACCGATCAAAATGACATTTCAACGATAGAGTTCTTATATCTATCTTGTAGTTTTTGATCTTGTATTACATTAACACAATACGATCCCTTTCGTAATCAATCGGATTAAACACTAGATATCGCACTAAGGTTTATTTGGTTTTTTGGAAGAACTAATTTCATCGAAATATTATACATTACAAACTTTTACCATTCACCATAAAAAATTTATATGCAATTGTATATGGATCAAATATCCATAGTCTTCATTGCTTTTAGAGTTCAAAACTCATAGAATGCAATACATGGTCTTGACTAAACAAATGCATATGTGTTATCCCGCATTTTAGCAAGGCCGTGACACTAAGGACTTGACTAGAGACTGAAGGCAATCCACCCCGAAGATCAGTTATCTATAATTCCATGATGGATACAGGAAAACTTGGTCCAATTTTGGATCGAGCTACAATTAGCATGGTATGACAAGCAAGGCTGAGAAAAGCAACATTCCATTAGAATCAATATGAATTGAGCATTTCCCCATCCCTCGATATCCATCCATTTCGTATCCATCGAAATTTCAATAGACTTCAACATCCCACAAACCGATCATGTTTCATTCATCTAATAGCAGCATGCTTCGTATCGATCACCCACTTGATCAGTATGAAGAGGAGGACCACAGTTCAATACGAAAATGAAGGTGGCAAAAATACAAAGGAAAGAGTTTAGCATCGATATGAAAGTCATGGCATTAGATGGATATGAAAGCCACAGTAAAACCAAAGGAAACAGTCTCTAAGCATGAAATGATCTCCACAAAACACTCATGTCATGCCATCGATACAAAGTCCATCGATATGCACATATCCATACGAAGTGTTTAGCTCAAATAGAAATCCAATCTTGGATCGATCATATCTCTCAAACTACAAGTCCAAATGCCATGAAATTTTCACAGAAACTTGCATATCAACTGAAGAACGCTCATGATCGATCGCAGTCCCATTGGTCCATTTCTTGATTGATACGAAGTGGGTATGGATTGATCAAGATCGACCCCAAACGACTCTACATCGATCATATGGTCCACCTACGTGTGAGAAAGGGTATTATGAGATTTGAGGCAGATATTTCCAAATCTACTCCTATAAATAGCACCCCTACACCAACTAAAAAAAGGACTTTTGGAACTTCAACGCTGCTTCCCTACTGAAACTCCATTGTAACTTGAGTACTAATTATTGTACTACTATAAATCAGTTGAGAATCATCAATAAACATCAAACTCTTCAAAGTGGACATAGGCTACACCGTTGAATCACTATAAATTCTTGTTCTTTTCTATTACTACTTACTTTTCTTGGTGTATTGTTAGATTAGCCTCATTTTCCATTTAATTTCTTCATTCTAATCTCTTCAATCACATTCGATGAGTGTTGTGCCCAATTTTGGTACAAACACTTTGTTGCTTTCACTGAGAAAACTCTGTCGTGGATCCCTTGTCGTTGTTGGATTGCTAAAATCTAAGGAGGAGATTCAGATATGTTTTCCAATAGTTCCTTCCATTCTACTCAGATTATTCCATATCTAGTAAGAGCTACATTCTACATGGTGCGCACTACCAGAACTGCTTCCAATGCTGCAGATCTAGAAGGAATGGATAGGAAAAATCCTACACAACCGACCATAGCAGGCTAAACATCAGCTGGAGCTCAAGATCCGCTTGGTTCAGTGACTAGAGAGGAGTTCCAGACCCTTATGCAAGAGCTTACTTAGAGCCATCAGGAGCTCACTCAGTAAATCCATGCCAACATGGAGCTCACGAACCAGCAGAACGAGGAAAGGCGAGTGAGATATAGAAGGAAGCATGCCTTTTATTCCTTCGTCTAAAAGCTCAGCATCCTATGACTTCAATTATAGATCTACACGCCATCGGTTGGATGGAAATTACGTAGAAGCCTTTGGGCATTCGCATGCTGTAAATCTCGGACATGCCAAGATTGGTCCTTTTATAGGGCATCAAGTTGGACCCTCCTCCCGAGGAGGGACACTTTCTTATCACACCACTCATGACCACGCAGCTGCTGCTATAGATCTGGAAGTCAAGATCCAGAACCAATAGGATCCACCCCTTTGTCGCCGCATTCATGCTCAGGATCCTCACTTCCATGAAGAGCGGGAGCCAAGGAGGCATGGAATGGACCATAAACAGCAACCAGAAAGGCCCCGTAACGTGGAACCCCACCATGCCTTGGCCCCGAACATCCAGGTGCCTGACATTCCAACCATGATACATCAAATGATTAGAGAAAGTCAAGCCTTCATGATGATAGGGGAATCTCCAGAAGTCATACCCTATTCACCAACGACATTCTCTATGCAGACCACTCTGTCGATTTAGGATGCTGACCTTGCCGGTGTACGTAGGAAACACGGATCCTAACCATCATATCTTGAAATATGAATGGCTCATGAACCCTGCTCGAGCTAACAATGCGGTTAAGTGTAGAAGCTTCCCTATCTCCTTAGGAGGCATAGCGACTATGTGGTTCACTCGTCTACCACCCATATCCATTTCATGTTTTGATTAGTTGGCTACTAAGTTTGTCAAGTTCCGTATGCATGCTAAAAGACCAAAGGATGTCAAAATATTATCCAGTGTCACTCAAGCTCCAAGAGAGACTCTTAGGTGCTATTTGGAAAGGTTCCATGCTACTTGTGCTGAGATCAGCAATTCCAATGAAAAGTTCTAGTGGCATTGACCAAAGGGGTCAATCTTGATTCCGAATTTTGTGATTGGTTAGCTGGAAACCCCTTGCTTTGTTGGATCGTTTCTATGCAAAGGCGGTCCAGTTTTTTTAGGAGAGAAGATGCTAGATGATCTAGAAAGCAGGACGTTGCAGGGTCTAGTGGTGAAGGCATTCAGAGCAATGTTGCTGTAAAGCAAACCAGTGAGAATTCCGATAAAGTACAATTGAATATACAGAATAAGCAAGGTCAATAAAAGGTAATGGAGGTTAGAGAAAAAAGAGAGATCCACATCGTGGGATACCCAGAGCTCATGTGTTCGACCAATATACTCCCCTAGACACGTCATTAGAAAATGTTTATCTTCAAACTTGTAATACCGGACAGTATAAGAAGCCATCTCCAAAACCGTCATCTGAGAAACAAAATCAGACCGAGAAGTTCTGTAGGTTCCACGATTATTACAGCCATAAAACTAATGAGTGTCGTCGTTTGAAAGATATCATCAAGAGATTGATTAGAGAAAGAAAGTTAGAACAGTTCTCCAGGCTCCGCAGGATGCAGGTGCGGATCCGTCTCATCCGAATCAAGGTCAAGGCTAAGCTGGGCCTGAAGAACCCGCATGTACTGGTGGAAGGTTAGTAATTAATACTGTAAGTGGTGGTCCCCATCCAGCTGATCGGAGCTGGATGGAAATGGAGTTATATGCTATCGATTAGGCATGTGAAATTTGAATTTGTAGTAGTATTGATAAAGGGGCCCGGGAAAAGAAACAAAGGACGATGACAGATGACATCATTTTCAAAAATCATGATGCCGACAGAGTCGAAGCTTCCGCTATTGATCCATTGGTTATTTCGGCGCAAATAGGTCCTTCTTGGATAAAGAGTATCTTAGTTGACAGCGGAAGCTCTATGAACATACTTTTTAAGCGCGCTTATGACCAAATAAGAATGGAATCGAAAGACTTGAAGCCGTGCCAGTCACGTATACATAGTTTTAATGGAAGTGCAACCATATTGGCTAGGATGATGGAAATACCTATTGAGTTGGGTGTTGGAGATCGCCGAAGAGTCCGGATGTTACAAGTTGTTGCGTTGGACATACATTCCCCTTACAATGCCTTTTTCGGCCGATCGGCCCTTGCAGAATTCAAGGCAGTGATTGCCCCTTAGTTCTTAACTCTAAAGTTTCCCACTGATAATGGGGTTGGTGTGGTACATGGTGATCAGGCGGCTGGACACGCCTGTTATGTTGCAGAGTTGCGGGAGTACAATGGAAGGAGAAAGGAAAGGGCGTGGAGGAATCTCTCTACGTCCAATTTTTAGAAATTGACGTCTAGGCCTAGGCTTGGGCGCAACAACTAGTTCCTTTAGGACCTTGATCCCAGGGACAATAACAATGAGGAGGAAGTCAAAGATTATTTGGCTTCCATGGTGGAGTTGACAATCAATGTTCTGATCCACGATGATGAGGTTTGTCGACTGTTAAAGGTTGGATCTCAACTCGGCTCTCAGATGAGACAGGAATTGGTTGATTTTCTCTAGGAGAACCTCGATGTGTTCGTCTGGACTCATACAGACTTGTGTGGGATCTCACCAAACAACGCGAACCATGCATTAAATATTGACATGCGGCACGTCTTGGTGAAACAAAAAAGCATAGTATGGATACAGAGAGATCTACTTCCCATAAGGAAGAAGTAGATAAACTCAAGACTAACGTTTTTATTCGTATGCTTTATGCCCAGAGTGGGTATCATATCCAGTGCTTGTCAAAAAGTCGAATGGAAAGTGTCGAACATGTGTGGACTACTCAGATATGAACAAAGCCTTCCCCAAGGATAGCTTCTCGCGTCCTAAAATTGATCAACTGGTGGATTCAGCAGCCGGATACGAGCTCTTATCTTTCATGGATGCATATTTCGGCTACAATCAAATCCTGATGCACCTACCCGACCAGGAGCATACCAACTTCGTCACTGATCTAGGACTCTATTGCTACAAGGTGATACCTTTTGGACTCAAAAACACTGGAGAAATATACCAGAGGCTCATGAGTCGAATTTTGCAAACTAGATCGAAAAAACTATGGAGGTATGCATGGACGATATGCTCGTGAAGTCATGACTATCTAATGACCACGTTAGAGATTTCAAAATGATATTTAACATACTCCAACAGTATAGGATGAAGCTCAATCCATTAAAGTGTCATTTTGGAGTTGCATCAGGAAAATTCCTTGGATTCATCGTCAACACAATAGGAATTGAAGCCAATCCTAAAACAATCTAGGCGATTCAAAATCACGAAACTTCCAAAACCATAAAGCAGTTATGGAGCCTTAACGGGAAGGTGCCAGCTTTAAGCATATTCATTTCTAGATCAACAGATAAATGCATTCCCTTCTTCAATCTGATCAGAAAAGGAAAACAGAATTTCAAGTGGACAGAGGAGTGCGAAGGGCATTCCAAATTCTAGCTCAACATCTAGAAACACCACCTATCTTGTTGAAGCCGGATCATGAGAGACTGCATGTTTATTTGGCAGTTTTGGCAAACGCAATTAGTGCTGCTTTGATTCGAGAAGAGGATCAGATCTAACGACCGGTCTATTATATCAGCAAAAGATTGACATGGGCAGAAAGAAGCTACCCGAAGGTGGAAAAGCTATCTTATTGCCTCATCATAGCCTCGAGGGAGCTCCGTCCATATTTCCAGGCTCATCTGATCACTGTATACACCGACCAGCCGTTACGACAGATCTTGACGTGACCTGAGATGTCTGGTAGATTGCGTAAGTAGAAGATCGAACCGAGTCAATTTGACATCACTTACACCCCAAGACGAGCTATTCAAGGATAAGTTCTGGCAAACTTCTAGCTAAATTCACCATACTGGAGGATTTGCCTAAAGCTAGTGAATCTCCTAGGTGTATGTGGAAGCTATAAGCTAATGGTGCATCAAAAGACCGTTGCTCAGGCGCTAGAATGGTACTTGAAACCCCAAAAGGTCGATCCATATGTTATGCTCTAAATTTTTACTTTCATGTGCCTAATAACAAAGCCAAGTACGAAGCTTTGCTTGCTGGACTAAGGCTTGCCAAAGACTTGGGAGTAATTGCTGTAGAGATTTCCTGTGATTTGCAATTGGTGGTATGCCAGGTTCAAGGAGTGTATTAAGCCAGAGACCGGAGATTGGCCACCTACCTTACTCGAGTTCAGGAAATGTTGAATATGTTCAACTATTATGCTATCCACTGTATACCTCAAGAGCAAAATCAAAACGTCGATTCTTTGGCGAAACTCGCTAGCACTAGAGAAACACAGCCAATGGGACTTGTCCCTGTGGAAACACTTACTGCTCTAAGTATCGATCAGATGGAGATAGACTAGGTGCACGAGGCAACACCTAAGGGAGAGTCACGACTCCGATCAAAAAATATCTTTAGCATGGAACATTATCCGAGCGCAGAAGCGAGATAAGACAGATTCTTCGAAAAGCTTTATGATTTATTATCCAGAATGGAATCATGTACAAGAGGGATATTCTATTCTTTACTCCGGTGTATCGCCCACAATGAGATCAAATGAGTGTTACATGATATGCATGAGGGAGAGTGTAGCAATCACACTAGGGACAAGCCCTTGTGAAGAAAAAATCAAGTATGGGTACTACTGGCCAACCGTAAATCATGACGCATCGGATTATGCTAAGAGATGTGACATGTGTCAAAAACATGCCAGAATACCAAGAGCCCCGTCGACCAAAATTACTCAGATGGTCAGCCCAAGGCCGTTTCCCACATGGGGCATTGATATAATAGGGTCTTTACCTCTGGCAAAAGGTGGCGCGAAGTACGCCATCGTTGAGGCTGACTATTTTACCAAATGGGCGGAAGCTAAGCCCTTGCCACTATCACGATGAAGAAAGTAATCAAATTTGTTGTGCGCAACATCGTTGTCGCTTTGGGCTTCCATAAACAATTGTAACTGATAACGGAGCCCAATTTAACAGCGACGGTTTTAAGAACTTCTACCGACGCTTTCGCATCCAGAAGAAATTCTCGGCAGTACCTAACCCTCAAGCGAATGGACAAGTCGGAGCTGTCAACAAAGTTATTAAGTCCATTTTGAAGAAACCACTATAGAAGACAGGAGGCAAGTGGGTAGATGAGCTTCAATGGATTTATGGGCATATCGAACTACCTACAAGTCTGCGACCGGCCATACTCTGTTTGCACTTCCCACAGTTCTGAAGCCATTATTCTAGTTAAACTAGAAGTACCTTCTCACTATGTGACTAATTATGATCCAAAGACGAATTCCATCCTACTCACAGAATCACCGGACTTACTGGATGAGAAGTGTGAAGAGGCTAATTTGAGGGCAGCCGCACATCGCAGTCGAGTCACCCAATTATGCAATGCTAGGGTCCGACCCAAAATCTTTGAAATTGGCGATCTTTTACTTAAGCAAATTTATCCGATCCCTTCACACATGAAGCCGATATTGGAAGGACATATGTCATTGAGAGGAGACTTAGAGACAGCATGTTCAAGCTATCGACTGTCGACGGACTCACTCTACCGAGGGCATGGAACAGCGAAAGTCTTTACCGCTATTACATATAACTGGCTTTCATTCATTTAGTATGCTTTTGAAATTTGTTTATGCAATTTTAGAATTTTTACTTGTAATAAGGCAACTGACTTTGCCGCAATTTCCTTTTTTAACAATAAAATGCAGACTCGTCAAGCCAGATTGGCGATTCTTCAAGTGCTTTGTGCGACCGTCACGATGTACGAAGAGCTAAGTCACATCCTACGGTAGGACTCGTTCAAATAGGGAGTGTTCGTGATCCAACCAGTCACTTGCTAAGTGAAACCCCAAGCTCATAGGAAAGCAACAATAAAGTAAAGAAGGATTGAAACACGATGATTTTCAATGAACTCCAGCTCCCAGAGTGCGAGCTGAAGTACAAACCCTAAAACTAGGCTCAAGGAGGATGGATCCATCCATCTACGACCTCACCTCAATCCAGGCTCGAGGAGGATGGATCCATCCATCCACGACCTCGCCTCAATCCAGGCTCGAGGAGGATAGATCCATCCACCCGTGACCTCGCCTCAATCCATGATCGTAGAGGATGGATCCGTCCATCCACGACCTCGCTTATTTTCAAAGCTCGTGGAGGAAGGATGGATCCGTTCATCCACGAACTCCCTTATTTTCAAAGCTCGAGGAGGATGGATCCGTCCATATATGACCTCGCTTATTTTGAAAGCTCAGGGAGGATGGATCCATCCATCCATGACCTTGCTTCTTTTCAAGCTCGAAGAAAGATGGATTCGTCCATCTGCGACTTTGCTTGCTGGATCAAGGCTGATGTGATCCGACCATCCACAACCTTGACCAACTCCTTACTCCCAAAGTGCGAACAAAATCCTAATACTTAAATAAATGTGATTAATCGTCAATCAGCTGACTCTAGATTCTCGAAGCGTGAACTAGAGTATAAACATTAAACGGACGTGATCAACCACCCATAAAATAACCTAAGTCCCTAAAGTGTGGATGTAATTCTAAACATTAAACGGGTGTGACCAACCACCCATAAAATAACTTATGTCCCTAGAGTGTGGATATGATTCTAAATATTAAGCAGGCATGACCGAACGCCAGCATGCAAGTCTAATCCCCAAAGTGTGTATGCAAATATCAAAAACAAGCGAGTGTAATCCGACCGCTCAAACTCATGTCACTTTAACTTTGTTCCGACCAAGTTAAGTTAAAGTTAGTGAAAGCGGAGGATGGTTGCCAACCGACTACTTCAATTCTCCCTAGAACTAAGGTAATAACTCAAATACCTGCTGTTGACTGAGACAGCGCAACGGTGGGACTAGACTCGATGTTTGATTATGACCCAAAGCCATGACTATAGGATCTAAAGATCGGATTCAAGTTCGACTCTAAGACTGAAATTTCACAAGTACACTGAACGAAAATGTGAGTACTAAAGTACTTAGAAAATGAACATAGAGTTATGCAGAAAACAAAAAAGGAATTTTATTTACACTATTCTTTGCGAAAGTAAGTACAATATCTGTTCAAAGAATTCCTATAAGCATGGGCTAAACCTACACCTGTACATAGCCTGCAAAAAGCAAAAGAGAATCTTATTCCAGCTATCTACAAGAGAGGAAGAAAAAATATGAATCTGCACCTTCGACTTTCTGTCCTTCTTGATTTTCTTTGGCGTAGACCAGCTCGAGATATCGCCTGGACCTCTCTTTGAACCTTTACCTCCCCGGCCCACTCCAGTTGGCTTGTCTTCGACCGGGGGAACTAATACAGCCTCCTCTTGAGAACTCATAGGGACTAGAGTATCCTCTGTGTGTGGAACCGGTAGAATGGTGGCACTATCAGTGCTATATGAAGGAGGTGCGTTGGTCGCGATAATGGTGCCATCCGGAGAAACCACAAGAATAGGGACCAGACTGGGACCCTCCATACCTCCATCAGTTTTACGAACTCGCTCAGCTTGCTCGATCACGGCCTTGATTTCCTCCATTATATATTCTTCCCGGTCTGCTTGCGTACCTATTGGAATGCGACTGGTCGGACCTGAGGAGTCCGTTATGATTACATATTTATTCACATTGAATGGAACTTCGATACTCGAATCACTTTGATGGCTAAGGAGCGCTTCCATCAATTGTTATAGCATGCATCTTCCCAGTCGATGTGGTGACCATCATGGTTATAGCCTCTATTATTAGCGCCTCCTGCTCATGGTGAATTTGTTGAGTTGCAGGAAGATCAGTTGGTGCAGAATCTAAGGCTGAATGAAGATAGGAGAAAATATTAGTATTGTCTTCTGATAGTATTTCAACATTTGGATGATTGGGGGAAGTGTCAAGAATACCTTCCTTAGATTGGCTCCCATGCATAGCTGATGTGCCTTCCGAGTCGCACTCGATTATCGAGGAGAGATGTGGCCTATCAGGATCATACCCTGGCACGACTGGAGAATCGATAGGAGAAGCAGGCTCAGCTTGGGATGCTGGAGGCACTTCTGAACCAGCTTCATGGTGTTCACTCCCGGATCCTTCCCCAGCTTCTGGATATTTAGCGGCCATTTTTTCTTTCTCAAGAGCGATGGATCTCTCATGGGGGACTTCAGGCTCATCTTCGATTAGAACTTGAGTTTCTAGTTTGAACTCATCGACGGTTGTGCTATTGCAGATCACCTTTTCATCCTCAAGCAAGCGATTCCAGGCTTTATATAATTGGAAAGGATAGTCTTCGTTGAGCTAACTAAACTTGCGGTTTCTCAAGACATTAATGTTGTAGGCAACCAGAAGATCTTCAAATTTGCTCTCCATTTTGGCCATAATAGCTTTAATTTCCCTTTCAACCATGGCATCGGCTTCCTCGGCCTTTAGATTCACAGGATCCCTCTCTTCCCTAAGTCTTACCGCCTGCTTGTATGCACCCTAGGCCACTTTGTTAGCTTCATTTTTCTCTTTAAGGGCCTCGGTCAGCTTTGCCTTTAGCTCATCAACTTCTTTCCATGCAGGGTCCCTTTCCCGAACAATGATGGTGTTATGGTGACCCATCTCTTGTACTAAGTCCATGCGAGTCTTTCTTATGTTTTCCATGGACTTCCTTGCCTCCTCAGCTCGCTGGCCAGCCTCCGTCTTGGACTTCGGTGAAGATCCAGCTAGTTGGTAAGTGCCATCATTATTTTGCTTTTTGAGAAAGGCCACCCTCCATTTTTTTCAATTGTTTTATCCCCGCTCAAAAGACACCGTCGAAACCCATTCTACTGTTTTGACCCATTCCCGATACTGGTCGTACCCGTCATGTACATAATCTTGCACCGGTTTTTCTATGTCATTTAGGATTATTTTCATGTTTAGAGGGAAGTGGAAGCCATCCAAAAAAATGTTCAAAAAATATTTCTTCAACTTGGCAATATGGATGGCTCTCACCGCTGTGGGCTCTATGATAGTCAGTTTTATGATGACAGGAGCTTCTGTTTCGGTTCTACGGGGACAATTGTTGGATTTCGAAGTACGACACGACGTATTTAATTTGCTGTTTTGGAAGATGGCCAACTGGAGCTATATGGTTTTGAAGGTCCTTTTGATGGTGGAGATCGCGACCGAGAGCGGCGCCTGCTTTGATATGACCTTTCCTTCATCCTATCATGGCGCTCACTCTCTTGGCTATAGTGATAGCCATGACCATAGTCTCTCTCACTTTCACACCGATGTGATTCAGAGTGTGAACCAGAAGAATGGTGTGAAGAGCGAAGCTTGTTGAGCATGGACCCATATTTCACCATCGTGTCTGTAAAATGAAATGAGAAGCGAAATTAGTTATCTCTTGAAATTAAGAAGCATGTGATTAGAGGTCATGTGGTGCCGTGAAGTGTGTGTATGCATGTGAAAACCCCCCAACCGACCAATTGTGGTAGCCTTGCTCATGGGAGTTGGCTCCCCTTTGTCTAAAGAAGTTAGGCATGCGCCAGTTTGTGATGGGGGTGGAGCCCCTCTAACCCGAGATCATGGAACGTAGATATGTCGTACAGGATAGGAACATCCAACTACCCTTTTAATGAACCTTCCATCCGTGGAGAAGAGGTTTCCGGACCTGTAGAAGTTGCAAAGGGCTGAGTTGTCTCAATAATCTCTTGCCTCTTAGCTTTGTGAATGAGAGTTTTGCCCCTTCTATTTGATTCTAATGACCTAAGTCCCTATGGAGGTAAAACCGTGGGCTCATGTCTAACTGCTATACTCTAGTCATCGCCTAGTTCGATGATTGTGAATCTAGATGCACTCTGAGCTCCCTTGACTGAGGGCACGATAGGAGCCCATCTTCCACTATGTCTTACTGGGCCCATTCTAGGAACCCCAGTCAGCACAATACTCTAACCTCTCCTTATGATTCCGATGGCGATCAAATTATCGTTAGTAAGAACTTTGTCTATTTCTCTAAGTTCGACGGGCACCGCTTGGAGTGTCCTCACTATCTCTTTAAACTGTGCTCCTCAGGACCGTGGAATGGATGTCATGGAAGAAATGCAGTAATGGATTCAACATCGATTTATATTGCCCAGTTAATTGACGAAGAAGTTAAAGCACTTATGTCTAACTAACCATCGCCTAATGAACCCCGTTGGGCATCTCACAAAGAACCACTCTGTCTTGAAGTAGCCCAGTTTACTCCAAGCATCTACCACCACTTGACAGTTCCTGGCTGTTTCTAGAAAAGTAAATGATGAATTGTCCCCCCGACTCTGACATTGAATAAGTATCTGATCTCATCAATGGTTGGGGTTCGAAGCAGATGCTCAATAAATATGATGTACAGACTATTGAGAAGCATGTATCCATTGGGATGCAGTTGAGAAGGTGCAATCCTCAAGAAAAATAGTACATCCTGAATGAATTGGTTAAACGGGGGAAATGTTTCAGCTGCGCACATGAATCTATTGCACGCGGTAAAACCCTCCAGGAGATTATGCGCTTTATCTTCTGGCTCCGGTAATAGAACTTCTTCTAAAGATAGTCCATGACTAAAACAGATTCTGCCTAGCATTTCCTCTGAAATCTTAGACCGGATGAAGTCCTCAGATTCAAAACCAACACTGCACCAGGTAGTTCATCCGGAACAAGATTCACTACGTCTATCGTGACATCATGGCTTTCAATTCTAGGAAATGGGGGGCATTGAACTTCATGTTGCTCCGAGCTTCCCAGATCCATAGCTATTGAACTCAGTAAAAATCGTTATTAGACCAAAAGAAACCCGTGTACCCCTCGGTGTAAAGTGAGTGATCATGTTGTGTGTGAAGTGCTACATAATAATCTATATTTCTACAATTTTGAAAGATGGTAAAGCGATAAGACTACGAGATACGACTGGAGTGACCATCATCACTAACGGTCTCAACCATGACATTTTAACTTCGACGAACGATCCATGTTAAGATTTGTTGTGTTTATCGAGTTACAATTCCATCGATGAGCTTTAAAGGATAGTAATATATGCATTTTTACAATAAAGTCCAAATATGTAAGGTTAAAGCTCATCAGAGTTAGGTCTTCAAGTATGCAAAAAGCGAAAGAGTTCGTATCTATCATAGTTCACTGTGGATCGTTCCCTTTAAGCCATCATTTTGCATCGATCAGTGGCGTAGACCGACAGCATTCTTCACGTCAATCAATCTACCCATATAGATCATTTCGTATCGATCCAGAGTATTTGGTTTCATATCCATCAGCCTACACTGATACGCACCACCACACTTCCTGGATCGATATGAAGCATGCTCCACACATCTCAGATCGATCATGAGGACTGCCTGCAACCATCTCACAAGCATTCTGATCGATCAAATGATACGAGTTCAAGAAAAAAACTTGAAGTTGGTGACTCCAT
This sequence comes from Allium cepa, assembly GCA_030765085.1. NCBI lineage: Eukaryota > Viridiplantae > Streptophyta > Magnoliopsida > Asparagales > Amaryllidaceae > Allium > Allium cepa. The sequence goes on from CM060928.1 coordinate 972,516,518, forward strand.
CGACTCCTTCCAGTGCTCTCCTTCTTTCCCAAGCCTCCAAGTCGCCATCAACTACTTCCTCGACCTAACCCTAGCCCCACTTTTGCACCAACGGCACTGGAGTTGGTCATCGCCTTAGACGAAGTGGTGTGAAGCTCAAATCTTATTGCCTTAAGAATGGTTTTAGCCGATCGATTACCTAGTTTGAAGAATTTGGATTAAGGATTGATGATTGGCTGTTTGGAAGATGAGATTTCTGCAGTCTTTCTTTTCTTCAGTCGATATGAAATAGCAAAAGCAGGTGAAATTTTTTCTAAGTCCAAAATCAATTTATACTATTTCGTATCGACCTAAGGGACGATTCGTATCCCAGTCATGTAAACCGATAGAAGCGGTCAACTCCAATCGATACGAAGAACATTGCACAATCATGTCTGGATCGTTCGTATCCATCGTTACGAAGAATAACTTTCGTATCCATCAACACGAGTCAATGTGAAGGCCAACACTTTGTATCCATCGATGCGAATCGATCCAAGGCCCTATGTTTTGTATCTGTCGATACAAAGCAAACACTTATAAATTCTGTATCCATCGATATGAAGTACTCTTATGTAAATCTATCTCATCTCAATAACCATCAATACGAAGCTCGTCTTCATATATCCTAGATCGATCCAGGAGAGGATCGATACGAAGAAGTGAATTAAAGGCAACCATTGATCCTTGTTGCAACTCGGATTTCACATGGATCTAGAGAGGATCGATACGAAACTCGATCAAATGAGAAAAAAGAACTTGACAGCGACCCACGAATGTGCAAACATGAACGAGAGTCAGGTTAACATACATGCATGTATGCCATATTAACATTAGATTTTCAAAGTTAACAAGAATTGAATGCTTGTGTGGTGACAACCAAAACAATGAACAATAAATTGCTAGCACTCAATATTCAGTTACACCCAAAAATTGTGTGATCATTGGCAGTCTACAACTCAACATTTACACTACTGGAATTCTACCAAAGATCACATCACCTGATGAAAGAATGACAACTACTTAGCAGATCAGATAGAATCTTTTCATAATGAAGATTGAATTTTTTCAAAGCGTATCATGTTCACACAAGATGTACTTTGTGGGGAAATGGTATCCCGCCTTTCGACAAGGCTGTGACACCAAGGATTTGACTAAAGACTGAAGACAGTCTGCCCCACAGATCAGTTATTTACAGGTCCATGATGGATACATGAAAACTTGGTCCAAGTCCAGATCGAGCTACAATTAGCATGGTATGACAAGCAAGGCTATGAAAAATATTTCAAATTTCAGGTTTATCGGAGTTTGTATGCTCGAGTTACGGATCGATCAAAATCCATGTTAGACACATCCATTTCTTATCCACCCATCAAGATCCATCATTTCGCATCCATTAGGATCGATACGAAATTAGCATTTCCCTATTCTTCAGTATCCATCCATTTTGTGTCCATCGAAATTTCAATAGACTTCAACATCCTACAGACCAATCATGTTTCATTCATCCAATAGCGGCATGCTTCGTATCATTTACCCACTTAATCAATACGAAGAGAAGGACCATGGATCGATAGGAAAACGAAGGCCTACCATCGATACGAAGGAAAGAGTTTAGCATCGATACAAAAGACATGCGTTAGATGGATACGAAAGCCACAGTCAAACCAAAGGAAACGATCTCAAAGCACGAAATGTAGATCTCCACAAAACACTCGCGCCACGTCATCGATACAAAGTCCACTGATATGCGCATATCGATACGAAATGTTCGGCTAAACTAGAAGATCCAATCTCGCATCGTTCATATCTCTCAACTACAAGGCCAAATGCCATGAAAATTTCACAGAAGCTTGCATATCAACTCAAGAACGCCCATGATCGATTGCAGCCCCATTGGGCCATTTCTTAATCGATACGAAGCGGGTATGGATCGATCAGGATCGTTCCCAAACGACTCCAGATCGATCATGTGGGCCCATCTATATGTGAGAAAGGTTATTGCGAGATTTGAGGCAAATTTCCAGATCTGCTCCTATAAAAAACACCCCTACGCCAATTAAAAATGGTCTTTTGGAACTTCTACGCTGCTGCTCTACTGAAACTCCACTATAACTTAAGTACTAATTATTGTGCTGTAGTAAATCAGTTGAGAGTCATCAATAAAAATATCAAATTCTTCAAAGTGGATGTAGGCTACAACGCGGAACCACTATAAATTCTTATCTTTTTCTATTACTTCTTACTTTTCTTGGTGTGATTGTTAGATTAGCCTCATTTTCCATTTAATTTCTTCATTCTAGTCTCTTTAATTACATCCGACAAGTGTTTTGCACAATTTTAGTACAAAGAATAAGTATACCAAATCATGAATGTATCCAGTTGTAAAATCAAGCACTTGCACGGGTGTTGAAATGTTAACATGCAATAGGAATTTAATAGTGGGCATTATATTTTCATTTGTCAACTTTCAATTCAATTCGTTTGTATATATTAATTGATAAACATTTTATCAATCATATTAAATGCACAAATTTTTATTGTAGATAATTATAACATTATTTAGCATATGTTCTTTAAATGTTACAATTTCATTGTTCTAATAAGGCTGCCACTAGTCTATTATGTTTCTTCAAACCCTAAGATGAAACATAGAAGTCACTCGACTACACTAGTGGGTGTAAGGAGTCGTTTATCTTGGTATTCTGACCTTGAGTTTGCTCAACAAATCATAGCCCCACAAATGATGGATAACTCCTTATCGGTTGTATCACATACAACTCCTGACCCATTTCTCCTTGTCATAATCTCATTTTGACCTTAAGTTTTCTCAACAAATCGAAAGAGATTATTCACCCATACCTAGCATATCGTGATGGCCTAAGTATAGTATATGTACCTTGAGTTTTCTCAAAAAATACATATAGTTATCTTACCTCATATGTTAAATATATTAATAATACTACGCATAACATCCTCAGCTTGAGTTTGCTCAACAATAAAGGAGTATTCAAGTAATTTTTTAATATATATATATATATATATGATAAAGGACAACATTGTATTGAAGATTCAAAATCTTCAATATATTGTATTGAGTTATATCAACTTATGGAATAACGTATTTCTTATGAAATATCCTCGTAATTCAAGTGTCAAATACATAAGAAATCATAGCATACATACATTTATGCATGTATTTATTCCTTAAGTCTATTTGGGTTTCTTTAATGTTCCATCTTTAGTTTATACATTCATATCATATAAGTCTTATTATTATATAATTTTTATATTTCATATTACTTACATGATAGTCTTATGTATGATATTTTATTAACTAAATCTTATTTAACTAATTTTAATTAATTAACTCTTTAATTAATTTTAAATTTAGTATTTCAACATAACTTTTATATTAGACATATCTATTATTACCTTTATAGTATATACTACAACCTTTATAGTATAACACATATATTCTACATATGCACATTTTTTATTTAATTAATTAGCCTTTAATTAATTTATTTAACTGAACAAATTTAATTAAATTATATCAATTTCAAAAGTTATCTTACATACACGTATACTTATGTTATCTTAACACTTTAAAATAACATATACCAATATATATATAATACATGCACATAAGTATTAATTAATTAACTCATTTAATTAATTTATTTTATTAATCTTATTAATAAATTTAAAATTTTGAAATTAACAATTTCAGACGTTTTAAAATTTTCATTACATTTTCAAACATTTTGATATTTATGTTATATTATAACCTTTTATAACAAACATGTTTTTATTTTAAATTTAAATTTAAAATTTAAAATCATGTCTTAATTTTCAAAACTATCTTGAAAATTAGCACAAGGCCCAATTTAAATTGGGCTTTTTCTATTAGAGGCAACCTTTGAGCTCACATCACCTTTCAGGCCAAGAAAGTAACCAGGTAGGTAGGGTACTTGATTATCCAATTCCAATCATAGACATCATCTTTCTAGACACCATACTAAGTGCACAAGCTTAATTAGTTAGTCCTAACATGACTAATTTAGACCGCATAAGCTATTGGGCTCTGATACCATTGAAGGAAATGGGTCAGCCCACACCAGAAGAAATGAGTGAATTTCAAAAAAAATTAGCCATTTTGGATCTTTAATGGACCTATGAAGTCTAAATATACTTAGAAATTTTCTAAATATTTAAATAAAATCAATATTTTATTTAATTTTATAAATAAAATTTTACCTTAATTTAAGGTATATGTCAATTAAAGTATATCAAATATACTCTTATGTACATATTTGTGCATAACTGTAACTTATTAAATTTATTTAGGGAATGAGACTTTTCATTTCCTATCTCTTAAATTATTTGATTACTTACGGTACGTAATTTATTTAGAGAAGGAAACATTTCATTTCCTTCATCTTAAATTACTCAATTAATGAGAGATCATAAATTTAGTTAGAGAATGAAACTTTTCATTTCCTTTTCTTAATTAGATTGCATAATTGATTAATGAAATAACATTAATGACTAATCAAAATACGCCATGAGTTATAAATATATTCACAGTAAATATTGTGTAAGTGTAACATATATGGAGTGTACATAGTCAGTGGTAATTGATATGCATACATAAAATAAAAAAGAACAGTTGAATGGATACTACATAGGAATTGAAATGGAAATAAATAAGGGATGACAGAGGTGATTGATATAGTCTTTCTTTTAGTGAACTTAATTAATGCAACATATTAATGACAATTAATAGGTACCATAATGTAAGAATATAGAAGGTAAACAATGAATTGTATGCATATTATTTCCTGGAGATTTGACCAGGCAACTTTATACTCTGTATTCTAAACGTTCGGCATACAAGGAACGCTAGGCACTCATGAAGGTTCGGCATCCATGAAGGTTCGGCCTGAATCTTGTTCGGCATACCGAGACCGTTCGGCATTCGGGAGTGCTCGGCAGTCAGGGGCGCTCGGCATTCAAGAGGCGCTCGGCATCCAAGTTCGTTCAGCGTCTATGGAACGTTCGGCATGACAGAGCATTCGGCATTGAGAGACATTCGGCGTGGAATAACGTTCGGCATGTAAGAACGTTCGGCATGGCAGGATTGTCCGGCATCAACTTCCATTGGGCCTAACTATTGCTCGGCCTAAGGATCATTCGGCCGAGACATAGTTCGGCCTCAGAAACGTTCGTCCAAAATATCGTCCGTCCTAAGTTCTGCTCGGCATACAAACATCGTTCGGCCAAGTCCCAGGTTCGGCTTCCAGTATCGTCCGGTGCAAGTGCTTCCCATGGCATTCAGAGTGTTCGGCCTCGCTACGCTCGACATGAGAAGATTGTTCGGCATTCATGCCCTATCCGGCATTCGATGTTCGGTATCTATGAGTCGGCACACAGAGATTACTCTATTTGGGCCGAGATATTCATCCACCAGGTCCACCAGGGAAGTCCAACCCATCTTTGTCTATAAATAGAGAGGCAGGGGCACAGTGAAAAGGGAGAGTTTTTTAGGGAACGCTGGGGAAACTCTGCTGCATTCAACACTCATTCAAGACTTAATCTTTTACTTTGCAGTTGTATTCAAGTAATTGGAAACGGATTGTATCTGTAGTCAACTATCAAGGAAATAAATAGAAATCAACTTCAAAGTGGACGTAGGCAATTACGCCGAACCACTATAAATTTGGTGTTCTCGCCCTCTGCATTTAAATTTACATATTGTTCTCTATTTTAATTTACTTTCTTCATTAATCTCTCTACATAATCTTTCTAAGGGTGTTAGTGACCAATTTTGGTGCTAACATTTTGGTGCTTTCACTGAGTATTGAATTCTCAGGCTGTTAGGATCTGCTGGATTGCATAAATCCCCCGGAGAAGATCCAAGAACATTCACAATGCATTTGTTGATTCTATTCAGAGTTACAATCAACAACTCTACTATGGGGAGACCACGAACCAGATCAGCCTCCCACAACGCAGATGTCCATGAAACTGCTAGCGTACAACAAGTTGGACTTGGAAATCAGCAAACAACCAGAGGTGCAGGGCCCTCCACCCAAAACCAAGCGGAAGTCGTTTCCCGAACGGAGTTCAACGACTTGATAAGAGAACTCAAGGAAAGTAGAAGGCAACTTGCCGAGCAGATTCAAGCCAACACTAACCTCATGACTCAGCTCGCTCAGCAGCAGCGCCAGAATACTGGAGGTAACCCTGCCCCTTTTCTGAATCTGATAGCTCAACCTCAGCTGATGAACCTCCTAGGCGTAGACGCCGTAAGGATGAAGGTGTCCAGACAGGCGCTAGGAATCAAGCCCGTAAAGAGACCGGACACCCAAACCTCCAAGACCCAGATCAGGCGAGACACCAACTAGCACGGTCCCGTGGAACGGAAACCAACCTTCCATCCTCCATACAAACTTCGGACTTGACAGCTATGGTCAGTCAGTTGATGAGAGAGAACCAAGGCTTGACCAATGAAGATTGGGGAGTGACCAAAAGCCATACTCCGTTTACGGATTGTATCCTGCAGGTTGAGTACCCCAAGATGTTCAATATGCCAACTATCCCAGCTTACGAAGGGAAGACGGATCCCAGGAAGCATGTGATAAGGTACGGATGGATGATGGATTCTGCAAGAGCTGATGATGCGACCAAGTGTAGGTGCTTCCCAATCACTCTGTCAGGAATTGCCACCATGTAGTTTACTCGACTTCCCCCACGGTCTATATCCAACTTTGATGAATTGGCAATGAAATTCATAGAGCAGTTCAGGATACACACCACTCGACCAAAGGATGTGATGTCCTTATCAATCATAATCCAAGCTCCAGGAGAGTCATTGAAAGCATACTTGCAGAGATTTCATGTTGCTGCTACTGAGGTGAGCAATCCAAAGGACCACGCAATTTTGATGGTGGTAATGCGTGGAGTGGATCCAGACTTTGAATTTGGAGATTGGTTGGTGGGAAAGCCCTCAGCCACGATGTAGCGTTTTTATTCAAAAGCTCATCAGTTCATAAGAAGGAAATAAGCTCGATGGACAAGATAAAACAAGGCACCAGAGCCTGCGTAGGAGACTGAGAAAAGTACCATCGCCATGAAGCAAACCAGCGATAATTCGGAAAAAGTCCAAGTCAACGTCCAAAACAAACTTGGGCAGTCTAAAGGATCTGGAGGTGGAAATCCCGGAAAGAAGAGAGAGCCGGGAAAATGGAAGTCAAGGATCCCAACCTACACTGAATACACCCCGCTCAACGCATCACTTGATAACATCTATTTGTCAACATGCAACACTTTCTAGTATAGGAAACCACACCCAAAGGAATCAACGGAGGAACAGAAGCGGACGGGGAAGTACTGCCGCTTTCACGAGTCTTATGGGCACAGCACAGAGGAGTGCAGGCACCTCCATGACGCTATTGAAAAGTTGATTAGACAAAAGAAGCTGCAGAAGTTCATCAAATACCCACAAGACGAAAGACAAGAGACATCGAACCTCGGACTGGGCCAGCTCCACGCCAATCAGAACAACCTGCTCGAACTGTGGGTAGATTGGTTATCAACACGATTGCGGGCGGACCTCATCCTGCGGATAAGAATTGGCAGGAGATGGAGCGATATGCTAACTCTTTAAGACATGCAGAGTATGAGTGTTGTTCGATTGTGAAGGATGGGACTCCTGTAAAGCGGCAGTGCACGATGGACGATGATATTGTATTCAGAAGCCGAGATGCGGATAAGGTGGAGGCCCCTACCATCGACCCGATGGTCACATCTGCGACAATCGAGCTGGTGTTTGTGAAGAGAATTCTAATTGATTATGGAAGTTCCGTTAACATCATCTTCAAGAAGGCATATGACCAAATGAAGCTAGAGGCTAAGGATTTGAAACCATCCAATGCCAGAATCCATGGCTTTAACGGTGCAGCAACGGATGCAGTGGGATATGTGGAGTTACCAGTTGAACTGGGGCAAGGCTAGAGTAGGAGGGTGCGAATCCTACCATTCATAGTGTTGGATGTTGACTCTCCATATAACGTGTTTCTAGGACGTCCAGCCTTGGCATAATTTAGGGCAGCATTGGCCCCTTGGTGTCTGACGTTGAAATTTCCCATAGACAGTGGTGTTGGAGTGGTACATGGTGATCAGGGACCGGACGCGCATGCTATGTGGCTGAGCTGAGAGAGGCTCGGCGTAGAGAGAAAGGAAAGGTTGCGGACAGCTTCGTCTGCATCCAAAAATCTGATAACTGACAAGTAGTGTCCGAGCCCTGCCTCGGGCAACATTCTCGGATCTATAGAGACATAGATCCGAGAGACAATGATGGGGGACCCAAGGAAACCAATGCAGCACCGGCTGAACTCACAATTGACATCCCAGTCAGCCGGGATGACCCGTCACGAATTCTTAAAATTGGATCACAACTCGACCCCGTGGTGGCCGAGAACCTCACTGACTTCCTCCGAGCGAATCTTAATGTTTTCGCTTGGACTCACTCTGATATGTACGGGATTTCTCCAACAGTTGCGAGTCATATGTTGAACATAGACCCTAAGTACGTTCCTGTAAAACAGAAAAGGAGAGGTATGGACCCGGAGAGGTCCGCAGCTCTCAAAGAGGAGGTGGACAAACTCAAAACCAATGGATTCCTCTGCGATGCCCTCTATCCTGAATGGGTATCTAACCCGGTGCTGGTAAAGAAAGCGAATGGAAAGTGGAGAACTTGTGTTGATTATTCTGATTTAAACAAAGCATGCCCGAAGACAGTTTCCCGTTGCCGAGGATTGACCAACTGGTCGATTCAACTGCCGGACATGAGTTACTATCATTCATGGATGCATACTCTGGATATAACCAAATCCCGATGCACCTACCAGATCAAGAACATACCAGTTTTGTCACAAACATTGGTTTGTATTGCTATGTAGTGATGCCCTTTAGATTGAAAAACGGAAAAGCAAATTATCAATGTTCGGTAAATCGGATGTTCAAAGACCATATTGGTAAAACGATGGAAGTTTATGTAGATGACATGCTCGTGAAGTCACGGCGGTTAAGCGACCACATCCGAGACTTAGCGGAAATGTTTGACATACTCAGGCATCATGGAATGAAGATCAATCCTTTGAAGTGTACGTTCGGCGTAGCGTCAGGAAAGTTTCTGGGTTTCATTGTGAATGCACGGGGAATCGAGGCTAACCCGGAGAAGATTCAGGCTATCCGAGATATACAAGTGTCCAGAACCATAAAACAGGTGCAAAGCTTGAAGGAAAGGTGGCCGCGCTGACCCGATTCATATCCAGGGCCATAGATAAGTGTATTCGTTTCTTCGATGTCATAAAGAAAGGAGAGAGGAATTTCGAGTGGACATCCGACTGTGAGGAAGCATTCCAAGCTCTTGTAAGGCACTTGGAAAGTCCCTCGATATTGTCAAAACCAATAGATCACGAAATGTTGTATGTATACTTGGTTGTATCCCAGCACGCTATCAGCACAGCCCTAGTTCGCGAGGAAGACTGGGTTTAGAAGCCTGTTTACTATGTTAGTAAACTCTTGACGAAGGCATAAAGAAATTATCCAAAGATTGAAAAACAAGCCTATTGCTTGGTGATTGCATCACGCAAGCTTCGCCTGTATTTTCAGGCACACTCAATCAGTGTTTATACTGATCAACCTTTGCGACAGATACTCCAACGACCAGAAACTTCCGGAAGGATGTTAAAATGGAATATTGAGCTAAGTCAGTTCGACATTACCTACCTGCCGCGAAGGGCCATACAAGGACAGGCACTAGCTGACTTCATTGCTGAATTCACTATGACAGACGAATCAAACGATTACAATGTCATACCTCCCGTTCGATGGAAGTTGTACACCGATGGGGCATCTAATGACCGTTGTTCGGGAGTTGGCATAGTTCTTGTAACTCCTGAAAACCGATCGGTTTGCTACGCTTTGAAGATCGAATTCATAGCGACGAATAATGAAGCCGAATATGAAGCGTTGATCGCCGGCTTAAGACTTATTAAAGAACTGGGAGTAAAATCGGTTGAAATCTTTAGCGGCTCTCAACTGGTGGTGTACCAAGTGCGAGGAGACTACCAAGCAAGGGGGCAGAGACTTGCCCCATATTTGGTCCGAGTTCAGGAGCTGCTAGCGAATCTCGAGTACTATGATATTTCACATGTCCCGCATGAGCAAAACAGAGCAGCCGATTCATTGGCAAAATTTGCAAGCACTGGCAATGCACAACAAATGGGATTATTTCCTGTTGAGACCCTCCATGCCCCGAGTATAGATATGATGGAGGTAGATTTCGCGTTAGAAACAGAAATCGAGAAGGAATCGTGGATGACCCCAATCAGGCAGTACTTGCTATTCGAGATCTTACCTGAAGAAAGGAGCGAAAGACGACAAGCCTTCGTAAGACTTCTCGTTATGTAATACAGGATGGAATAATGTATCGAAGGGGATTCTCAACCCCATTACTCCGATGCATTGCCCATAATTAGATAAAACGAGTCCTGAAGGAAGTCCATGAGGGAGAGTGCGGTGACTATACTAGGGGCAGACATTAGCGAAGAAAGTACTCTATTATGGATACTACCAACCAACTGTGAATCAGGATGCCGTAGACTATGTGAGGAGATGTGACAAATGCTAGATATATGCAAAAACCTGGGAGCTCCGCCGACGGAGCTCATCGCAGATGGTTAGTCCCTGGCCATTTGCAATGTGGGGGATTGACCTAGTCGGCTCTTTATCCATATCCAAAGGTGGAGCGAAATATGCAATAGTTGCGGTCGACTACTTCACCAAATGGGCAGTAGCAGAGCCTCTGGCCATAGTACCACCGAGAAGGTTATTAATTTCGTCGTACGGAATAACATATGCCGTTTTGGCCTTCCACGGACCATCATTACAGACAATGGAACTCAATTCGAGAGCAAGGAGTTCAAGGATTTTTGTCAAAAATATGGCATTGAGAAGAAGTTTGCAGCGGTTGCTCACCCGAAAGCCAACGGACAAGTGGAAGCCGTAAACAAGATAATCAAGTCCGTACTGAAAAAGCGTCGGGAAAAGGCTAGAGGCAAGTGGGTGGATGAACTTCCAATGGCGCTTTGGGCCTATAGGACCACTCATAAGACCGCGACTGGCCACACTCCATTCGCATTGGTATATGGCATGGAAGTCGTCATACCTGTGGAACTTGAAGTTCCATCACATCGGGTAACTCATTACAACCCCAAGTCGAACCAGAATCTTTTTTGAATCATTGGACTTCATTGACGAAAAAAGCGAAGAAGCCAAGTTGAGAGCGACCGCATACAGACATATGCCAAATATTAAAACAAAAAGGTCCGACCGAGAATTTTTGGTGTGGGAGACCTCGTTTTGAAACGATTTTTTTTGATCCCATCTCATATGAATCCTGTATGGGAAGGTCCATACGTCATCGAACGGAAGCTTAGAGAAGTAACTTTCAAGCTAGCGACTGTCGATGGTGCGACACTTCCCCGAGCCTGGAACAGAGAGCACTTGCTGCATTATTATACTTAATCTATTTCTTTCATGTATCAGTTGCACTTATTTCCAGTACGCTTTTATTTCTAATTCTTGACATGTAGCAAGACAATTCAACTTGCTCTCATTAATAAAGGCTTGAAGCCATCTTTTCCATAAATGACTAATGTTTCTACGTATGATGATCCTGTGACAGCTAAACGAAACCGTATTATTCTGGCTGACGTACGAACACGTATAAACGACTCAAAATCTCTAAGTCCCGGAGTGCGGACTGGAGTGCTCTAAGTCCCTGGAGCGTGGACTCGAGTATAGACGACTTAAAATCTCCAAGTCACCGGAGTGCGGACTGGAGTTCCCTAAGTTCCCAGAGCGCGGACTCGAGTATAAACATCTTAAAATCTCTAAGTCCCCGAAGTGCGGACTGGAGTGCTCTAAGTTCCCGGAGCGCGGACTCGATTATAAACGGCTTAAAATCTCCAAGTCCCCGGAGTGCGGACTGGAGTACTCTAAGTCCCCGAAGCGTGGACTCGAGTATAAACGGCTTAAAATCTCAAAGTCCTTGGAGTGCGGACTAGAGTACTCTAAGTCCCCGGAGCGTGGACTCGAGCGTGGACTCAAGTATAAACAGCTTAAAATCTCCAAGTCCCCGGAGTGCGGACTAGAGTACTCTAAGTCCCCGGAGCGCGGACTCGAGTATAAACGGCTTAAAATCTCCAAGTCCCCGGAGTGCGGACTGGATTACTCTAAGTCCTCGGAGCGCGGACTCGAGTATAAACGGCTCAAAATCTCCAAGTCCCTGGAGTGCGAACCGGACTACTCTAAGTCCCCGGAGCACGGACTCGAGTATAAACGACTTAAAATCTCCAAGTCCCCGGAGTGCGGACTGGAGTACTCTAAGTCCCCGGAGTGCGGACTCGAGTATAAACGACTTAAAATCTTCAAGTCCCCGGAGTGCGGACTCGAGTATAAACGACTTAAAATCTTCAAGTCCCCGGAGTGCGGACTGGAGTACTCTAAGTCCCCGGAGCGCGGACTCGAGTACAAACTGCTTAAAATCTCCAAGTCCCCGAAGTGCGGACTGGAGTACTCTAAGTCCCTGGAGCGCGGACTCGGGTATAAACGGCTTAAAATCTCCAAGTCCTCGGAGCGCGGACTGGAGTACTCTAAGTCCCCGGAGCGCGGACTCGAGTATAAACGCTTAAAATCTCCAAGTCTCCGGAGTGTGGACTGGAGTACTCTAAGTCCCCGGAGCGTTGACTCGAGTATAAACGGCTTAAAATCTCCAAGTCCCCAAAGTGCGGACTGGAGTACTCTAAGTCCCCGGAGTGCGGACTCGAGTATAAACGACTCAAAATCTCCAAGTCCCCGGAGTGCGGACTAGAGTACTCTAAGTCCCCGGAGCGCGGACTCAAGTATAAACGATTCAAAATCTCCAAATCCCCAGAGTGCGAACTGGAGTACTTTAAGTCTCTGGAGCGCGGACCCGAGTATAAACATTTCAAAATCTCCAAGTCCCCGGAGTGTGGACTGAAGTACTCTAAGTCCTCAGAATGTGGACTCGAGTATAAACGATTTAAATGACTAGGTCCGCTGAAGGCGGACTGGATATAAATGACTTAAAGTCATCGAGCCTTCGGCGCACATATTAGAAAATATTCTAAGTGCTTGGAGCGTGGAAGAAAAAACGGACAGCTCTCAAAGAATTTTCGAGCTATATGAAGATGAACCGAGAGGTCCATTATATTCACAACAGCTTGGATTTGAATCACAATCACAAAGAAAATTGAACGATAAGAGCCATGGAAAGACAGAAAAACTAAGTTTTATTCATCGAAGATAAGTTTCCATTACAACTCCTTTAAAGCTTGGAATCAAAAGTTTATTTACACAAACTAAGAAGACAAAAGCACTTGCATAATCTAAACCAACTCTTGTTGAACGAGAGTAATGATTACTTCTTGTGCTTCTTCGCCTCAGTTGTCTTCTCAGACGACTCCTCTCCTCCGCCTTTACCCTTGGTACCCTTCTTTGATGGAGGAGTGACAGCCGAAGAAGTATGAGGGACATCCATGGGTTTGGACCTGCCAGGGAGAATGATCTTCAGCGGCTTATTCAAAGGATCGTCGGGGTCCACGGCTTGAGGTTCGACCTTGATCTTGGTCATTTCTTCCTTCTCTTTCTCAAGCCTCTCCTTCATGCTCAGCTCGGATGTGTGCTCGGAGACGCCTGTAATTTCAACTTCATAACTCCCGTCAATGGGAGAGGAAGCCTCAGATTTATCTTCATCAAGCGCTCCAATCACTTGGGCATCTGGACCGGGAGCCTCTCCTGCATGAGGGGCCTCACTTGTTTCCTTCCCCACCTCCTTGGCGACATCACTCCTCGGAGTGGGATCGGGATCAGAACGGCCTGCACAAAATCATAAAAAACGAGCATTAGAATACAATAGTCCTTCATAAAGAATGACGATTTCTGAAATCTTAAAATGAAGGGTTATCTATCAGGTTCCGGCAAGCTCTCAGCCGTCAAGGGGGTCTCACCCTCTGGAATGGGAGACAGAATATGGACACCAAGGCTAGGGCCCTTCGGATTATAACCAATATGATGCTCAAATGGATCGAGTATCGGCCGATTGGATAGACACATGAGCTGGAGGCACGACCTCAGATAGACAAGTAATAACTTCTTTCCCTTTCTTTGAGGGGGAGCCTTTGCAATAAATAGCTTTGGCCGCCGACAAGTCCGAAGGATCATTTCCTTTGAGGAATTCTTTTATCAAGGCCCCCTCATCAATCTCTTCGGTGCCATGCTCGGCCTTCCTGATTTCTATCAAGGTCTCCCATGCCTCAGCTAAAGATTCAAGATAGCACTCGCCCAAAAAAGTCAAGTCTCGGTGCATGAGAACGCGGGCGTTGAATTCAACAATTAGCGGATCAAACATGCTTTTGACGTCTTCCCTGCCTTCTTCCCCAGCCGCCTCGAGACGTGAGTCGATATCCATGGACGCCATCTTCTTGCCCCCTTCACGGGCGTCACTCTTTAACGCCTCAACCCTGAAAAGCTCGCCCTCAAGTTTTTCTTTTAAAAGTCGAGTGGAAACGATCTCGTCATGGTATCGTTGTGACTCTTCCTGGGCGGCCGTTTTCTCTTCGTTCTCCCTGTGAAGCTGCTCGTCAAGTTCCTTGACTCGGAGGCTGAGTGCGTCCCTCTCCTTTTGAACTGAGTCCTTCTCTAGATCCAAAGCCCCACATCGGTGAACCGCCTCGTCGAGTTCTTTCTTATGAGTTGATTCCAGACGAGTGACGACCTCAAGAGTGTCCTTGGCGCTCTGATGGGCGACCTTAATTAAGTTCAGACTCGTAAGTTGCAATCTTTTCGTCTTGAGATTTAATGATATCTTTGTCGCAGATAACCTCAAGCTTCAGACGATCGATTTCATGTTGGCGCTGCACGGAGACTTCAGAAAGTTTTTCAGCCAAATGAACAAAAGTGTCGTGCTGAACATAGACGTCTTTGTACAGGCGATGGCATTCTGCTTGACCTGCTCTGGGATAGAATGAATCGCCATGAGGAATTTCAGGCCGTCGAAGCAGATTTTTGGAAATTTGTCTTTAAGCTCGACCAGCCTCTCCGATAATGATGGGTCTGTTGCAGGAGCGGGAGGAGACGGCTTTGAAATTTCGCCTCTCCTGTGAGAATCTCGGGACTGCCGAGTGAAAGAGGAATTGGAGTGTTGGTCCCGGGGAGCATCAGATTGCGACCTCTTATGGCCACGCTTATCTTTACTTTGCTCCGGGTGAGAGGAGGTATCTTGGTGGTATTTTGGCTGATAGTAGGTTTTCCTCCGAGATGACGAGTCCCGGGAATGATGGTCTTTATCGCCGTCACCATCTCTATCTCGACGTCTCCTGGAACCCGAGTCCCGTCCGGATTGATAAAAAATAAACGAACTACGAAGACGATCGAATCCATGTGAGCACCCCATGTCACCTGTACATAATTCAAATAATAGCGAATTAGCAAAGAATAGCGTGACAACAAAAATCTAAGTGCAAATTGAAGTGCAAGTGTTCGTGTGTGTCCTAGTGTTTCCCCTCGACGGACCAGTTGCTTTGCTAATAGGAGTTTTCTCTCCCTGACTTTGGGTTAGAACGCCCGCGTCGTCTCTGATGGGCAAATGAAGCTTAAATGCCTCCGGATCGTCAAAGTTGTAATTGAACGGATCATCCGGAATGGAGAAGTTCGATAGGCCCTTTAAAGAACTTTCACGTGTTATGAAGAGGCCTCTTTCTTCGTTGAAAGCGTAACTTTCGAAGTTCCGCCAACCTTTTCCTTTTTAATCTTGTACGTCAATCCATTTTTCCTCTTTGAAGGAGAAGATGACGTTTCGATATCGTGCACTTCGACTGTAGGATCTTGAGCGAGACCCAAATTCTCACCTTGTGGTTCAGGTGGTTCATTCTCTTTGATTTCCTCCTCTTCTTGCACATCAAGGATGTGGCGTGATAACGACTCAGCTAATTTTTTCCCTTTACCAGATGTGGGCTTGGGGTATGGAGATGCCCTCGGGAAGGCTTACCCGATGACCTTCTACTAACAGTCTGAACCGCGATAGTGACTCATTTGAAACGAGAGTTCGAATGTCTCGTTCTTCGACGGGAAGAACTTTAATAGTTCAACAGCCTCAGAATATCCGCGGCCGTCAGGACGTGGATTGATACCTGAGAAGATGAAACAAGAGTTAGAAAACGCATAGCCTCGACCAAAACATGAGTATCATTCCAAGAAGAAGACTTACTTCCTTCAACCCATCTCCTCGCGAAACCAGAGGGCAACGCACATAGAACCATTCCTGTTTGTACAGGGAAAATTGCTCCACGCCCCGATTAAAATTTGGCATTTGTGGTGCGGCTCGAGGAACACAAAGGAGGGGCTATCACTCAGCTTCTTGATCATATAAATATATCTGATGTCGCCAGGAGTTGGAGGTCTAGAGAAGACGGTCATGAAGAGTATGTAAGTGCCATAGATGAAGGCGGACCGTTTGGGTGCAGCTGCGACA
This sequence comes from Allium cepa, assembly GCA_030765085.1. Lineage (NCBI taxonomy): Eukaryota > Viridiplantae > Streptophyta > Magnoliopsida > Asparagales > Amaryllidaceae > Allium > Allium cepa. Next base: position 972,533,163 of record CM060928.1, read on the forward strand.
GGGCGATGTCGATGCATTGCAGCATTTCCCGAAAAAATAAATTGAACGGTGGCACGCTGCCAACCCAGCACATGAATTTATTACACGATGTGTATCCAACTGGGGGCAGGTGTGGTCGATCGTGCCCTGATGGAACCAGCACGTCATCAAAAGGTATTCCGTGGATGGAACATATTCGACGGAGCGCAACTTCATTGATTTTTGAAGCCTGTGAATCGACAAGGTTGTCCAAGAAAATCGATGCCTCCAGGGCATCGGGGGCTAAGTTATGTGCAGGGAAGGTTGATGAATTTGAGACATCTACGACTTCTTATCGAGAGGATGGTCCCGGTCTGTTAGAAATCATAGTGGAGCTAGATTTCTTAGGCATCTCCGATAAATATCAAGTTTGACAAGAGCACCTGTTTGAGCTATACTTGAAAAACACTCGAGTCATAATTAACAACACAAGAATTCCCCCCGTGTGGTGTGTGAACTAGTGTGATCATTTGTGTGTAAGCGCTGAAAAATTGAAAGTCACGGGGTTACTGGTATAAAACTGAGCTCCGAATCATCGCCTTCGAAGACCGTCATCGCTGACCGTCTCCAAAAGCCTGCCGTATGGTGTCTATTATTTCGGATTCAGAAAAGGTTAGAAGAAGTTATCCGATTATGTTGATTTAAGTTTAGGTTCGTGTCTACTGAAACTAGGAGTTTATCAGTCCGGATCAGTTCGATATGCTAGTATGCTGGAGTCCTTGTCCTTGTTTTGTTGTTTGATTAGGCAAGGTAAACAAGTGTTCGGCCTAAGCTAAGGGGTGGTGTGGCATTCATAATGGCTTGGCCTAAAAGTTGTTCAGCCTAAGTATCGACCGACCAAACTATCATTCGGACCAGCTACCGTTCGTCCTAAATATTGTTCGGTCAAACTTTCGTTCGGCCTAACTAACGTTCGACCTAGGTAGCGCTTGGCAAATTGTCATTCGGCCAAGATTCTGTTCGGCCGAAACAACACTCGGCATCCCATCTAACTCATGCTTCCTCCCTAACCTCCCAACCCACTTTTTGGCATGTGGAGAGACATGCCGAACCAGACTACGCCGAGCCCCAACGCTCGGCAATCCTCCCTTAACTGCAGTTTCATTTTTTTCCTCTCTTCCTCCATCCACACCGAACCACCAGAACGGGTCGTTCGGCGAGTCATACCAGAACATGCCATTCGGCATCCTAGCTACTTCGTACTCCTCCTCCATCCTTTCTTCTCCTCCAATCTCGTTCGGCATAAGAGAACCATGCCGAACCACAATACACCTCCTAACATCTCCCTCGTATACTCGACGTAGGCCACTTCTCTCTCCATCCATACTATCTAGCCCAAGGAAATATCCTAATCAAACTTCAATTCCTCCATCCGCGCAAAACCTATCCACTACAGTCCAAATACGGACTCGGACCTCGTGTTAAAACCCATTCATTTGGGGAAAAGCCTTAGATAGAGGGATCATTACCTAGCTACTGAATCGAGACTTGAAGAAATCATGTGTTAAGGGCACGGATTTAATCAATGCCGAACGGATTGGGAAGGAATGGTTGTTAATAGGTGAAATTTGCAAGTACGAGATAGCGGAGGTAAAAAAAAGTGAAAAGAGAAGAAGGAGGAAGACGCTAGCATTTATAGGGAAGAAGAAGAATTCGAAGAGGCTATGGCCGGTGGAACCGGTCAAAACAGCATCGTTCGGCTTCGACATACAAAGCCGTTCGGCACACGTGGGGCGTTCGGCTTCGGCCGTATCGTTCGCCATTCGCGTTACGCTCGGCACACACCACTTCATCAAGTGCTCACAACAAAACAACCTCCAAGGGTGATGGGCCAAGGTTCGAAGCGAAGCACAAAGGATTCGTAGTTCAAAGCATATCGCGTTCGGTCAGGCGATACACTTTGGGGGGCAAGTGTTTCCTGGAGATTTGACCAGGCAACTTGGTACTCGATGTTCTAAACGTTCGGCATACAAGGAACACTCGGCACCTATGAAGGTTCGGCATCCATGAAGGTTTGGTCTGAATCTTGTTCGGCATACCGAGACCGTTCGGCATTCGGGAGCGTTCGGCAGTCAGGGGCGCTCGGCATTCAAGAGGCACTCGGCATCCAAGTTCGTTCGGCGTCTATGGAACGTTCAACATGACAGAGCATTCAACATTGAGAGACCTTAGGTGTGGAATAACGTTCGGCATGTGAGAACGTTCGGCATGGCAGGATTGTCCAGCATCAACTACCGTTCGGCTTAACTATTGCTCGGCCTAAGGATCGTTCGGCCGAGACATAGTTCGGCCTGGGAAACGTTCGGCCAAAATATCGTCCGGCCTAAGTTCTGCTGGCATACAAACATCGTACGGCCAAGTCCCTGGTTCGGCTTCCAGTATTGTCAGGTGCAAGTGCTTCCCACGGCATTCAGAGTGTTCGGCCTCGCTGCGCTCGGCATGAGAAGACTCTTCGGCATTCATGCCCTGTCCGGCATTCGACGTTCGGTATCTATGGGTCGGCACACAGAGATTACTCTATTTGGGCCGAGATATTCATCCACCAGGTCCACCAGGGAAGTCCAACCCATCTTCGTCTATAAATAGAGAGGCAGGGGCACAGTGAAAAGGGAGAGTTTTTTGGGGAACGCTGGGGAAACTCTACTGCATTCAACACTCATTCAAGACTTAATCTTTTACTTTGCAATTGTATTCAAGTAATTGGAAATGGATTGTATCTGTAGTCAACTATCGAGGAAATAAATAGAAATCAACTTCAAAGTGGACGTAGGCAGTTACGCCAAACCACTATAAATTTGGTGTTCTTGCCCTCTGCATTTAAATTTACATATTGTTCTCTATTTTAGTTTACTTTCTTCATTAATCTCTCTACACAATCTTTCTAAGGGTGTTAGTGACCAATTTTGGTGCTAATACATACATTATTATTTTAATTTTAAAAAGTGAAATGATTTTATACCATGACAATATATGTAAAGAAAAATAAATTTTATATGAACATATACAAGTAAATCCAAATATGTATATATGGAATTCAATCAAATCTTTCTAATAATATAAATTAGATAGTTATTACAATCAATTTCAAAACTTTGATTTGTTTTTAAAATTCCCTTTATTCATACATATATATCTAACGCAATAAGTCATACATGCGTACATACATGTATACATTAAAATTCAAAACAAAAATTACACCTTGTTATAAAAGATTAGAATATAGATCTACAATTGAAATATTGTTTTGATTCCATATAAATTTCATTTTTAACCTTAAATATAATTCAATCAATCAACATGAAAATGTAAATTTCCAGATTTAAGAAAATGGAATTTAAAATAAATGTTAAAACATATAACTAAAATAAAACATTGTATTTAAACATATACAGAATTAGCTTCAATTTAATAAAGTAAAGAAAAACAGCAGACCAATTTGAAGATGTAAATATTCAGATTTGAAGAATTACACTTTAATTAGGAATTTTAAAAACATAGATCTACACTTAAATATCATTTGAAAACATAAACAAATTTAATTTTGATCCATCAAATGAAAATTCAATCATGTCATTCAACAAATAATTCAATCTTTCATAAACAATTTTTTTAATTAAGCAAGACAATAATACATCATACAAATTATGAAAGTCAAATTAAATTTCCATAAAACATTGCAAAATCACTACCTATATATAGCAAATTACATACCTTGCTACCCAATCCTTAAAACACACGTTGTCGATGTTGCGTTTGATTTGCACCTTGAATGAAGAATGTTTCTAAATCCGATTGAATCACTTCAGGATGTTGCCTAGAAATCACACCATGGATGATAATATCTCCTCAGAACTTCAAGATCCCTATCATATCCTTATAAGAGATGGATAAACCACTTATGATTTATTTTATTTGATGTGTTTATATGGAGTTGAAAGATTTTGGGATTTTTTTTTGTTTTCTCCCATGAAAAATTAGGAGACGGATCCTGACTTGAAAGCACGACTAATTATGAGTGAAGTTGAGTTAATATCTTTCTATAAGGTTATGTACTTAAGAGTATACAAGGTTAATATTATTTTATCTAAATGATAGTTTACAAAATCACACAGGATAAGGGTTTATAATAAACTCCAACATATCCGATGCCAAGGAGTTGGTAGGTTGTGTGAGCCAAAAATTTACGCGTATTAATTATTCGTGGGGGATCTTATATGGATCTCCCTAAAAGGATTATAGAAAAGTCTATCAATGTTGACATATTTATGTTTTGAACATAAGTTTTATAAACAAAAACTAAATCAGTTTTAATAAAAGGTAATTCATAAAGTGTTTATGAATATATGTTCCATTGCATTGGGAAACAATTGTTGATTCAAGAAATACCAACTTCACAGTGAAGAAATTTCTTTGAGAAATTATCGGTATTAAAATGGAAATGGATACGATCCAAAGATAAAACTGATTGTATAGGATGAAATGAAATTAACCTAACCTAGATGAACACATTGCATTAGAGTGTCTAATAACTATTCTCGCACATAGAAAAGAAACTATAAGTTTATTATCAATATCGAAGATAAATAATCCTTAGTTGTTAAGAGTATTGATTCTATGATATGGTATGATGCACAAACCCAAAGGGATTTCAAATACGTTACCAAAACATGATTTTGGTAATCGTATCCAAAGTAATGTGATCCATCAACCGCGATTGTGTCTTTAAAGTCTAATGTGGTTGGAATTTAATGAGCAACGTTGATAATAATAACCTCGTAAATTTCAATTGTTGAAAATAGCGCAATAGATTCATTATTCAACATATTCAAGTTATTTCAAATTTACTCACAAAATTATCATCTAGTACGTTTTATGTTTTGGTGTATATGTGTTGAAATTGAAAATTCTATATATAGATTTAGACCATACCATTTGCATATAACAAACAAAGTGTCTCGATGTCAACTGGAGTGATGTTAAGTTTGTAGGATTTTGGATATGGACCAAGGAGTGATAGAAAATATCATTTTATAAGCATTGAAATTGAACAAACATTTTGATGGAAATATCAGATAGTTTGGTTGTCAATCAAAATGCAGAGGAAGCGTGTGCTTTTAAGAAAGAATGTTAAAAGGTACATATATATTTTTAAACCATAAGTAAACAATGCAATGCCGACTTTTAATGATGTGCATTTGTTAAAATCGGTTTTAGTTATTTTAGTACTCAATGTTAAATTTGTAAATAATGTATTTTATAGTAAGTATTAAAGGTATCGGGAATGTTTCAAAACGATATGCAAGGACAACTTATTAAAATGTTTGATAGAAAACATGTATATGGATTAGTTATGCATTGTCAATAGAAATTATCATACATGTTATGTTGTTTGTTATATCAGATTTTGTTTACGTATTTGATACATAAAGCAAATATTAAATCCAAATAGATTTCATTAAATGGCCGTTTGAGATGTTCTCGTGTATTTATGAAATACTAGAGGAATGTTTGCCGAAATAGCGAACTGCTTATGAAGGAGTGATCAGATTCAAACTTCATAAGTGATATTGACTATAATATGTCAATAATAAATTCAAGTTAAAAGTTGGAAATGTTCCAAGTAGAAGAGATTGCGGCTGATTCATTGACTTGAATAGTGCCACAATAAAACAATGTTTGTATATAATAAATGCACAAATTTATAACTGAGCTTAGGGTGATTCCAAATGTGGAGAATCCCATAACATTGTTGTATGATAACAGTGTCATGATATTGTTCTTAACAAAATTTAGATCTCGCTCGAAGTCGAGAGACATACTCTGAATTGTTCAACATGATAAATGTAGTTTATCAGCCTTGGAGAGAGTTGTTGACATGGTATATAATTGATACATTATAACTTACCAATTCATTGAGGGACTGGTCCATTTGGTTTTGATAAAACCGATTGGAAAAGTTGGAATAAGATTCCATAATTGACCCAAGTGCAAGTGGGAGATTAATAGAAGTAGGGGTATGCCGTAGGGGCAATCATGTAGTTCGTTACGTATATCCAACTCATTAACCAATCTTGTTGGAAATAAATGTGTATTCTTTTTATTATATACATGATATAATGTGTTGTGTTGATTAATTAATTTAATTAAAAGTATATTTGATAGAAAATCCAAAAAAGTTATGTTTTGTGAAAGTAGTTACAAAGGGTTGTAACCATGAGTAGTTTATCATAATACAAATAAATATATCATTTTAAATGTTCCTACTCAAGATGTATCGAGATTGGATATCGATGTATCCATTAAGACTAGAATACGTAACGCTCTCCAAATGTTAGGCAGTGTATTACTCATGCCTGCAGGAGGCACCTAGAGGTTACGTACTGAGAGTTATCTGATAGCTATGGAACAACTCGCTCGATAGTTTTTTGTTGGTTAATAGAACTAGGGTCAAACAGAAAAAAATCGACGTGACTGTCACAGTTCACTAGACTTGATAATATCATGGAACTTTAATATAAAAGCCCCGCTTTGATTATGTCAAATCATGGCATGACGTTCCATCGAGTGACTATAGTTAGGTCGAGTAGAAGTATTGAAAGTGATGCACTATTCAAGAGAGGTTAATCCTCTCTTCTAGGTTATATGGAGTTAATATCATGACCAACTCAAATCAACTCAAAGTCAAAGTTTTTAGCTAGAGCATTTTGACTAATAGTAACTATTATTACAGAATCAAGGAGTTTATGTTTGGACTATAGAGTTCAATATGGATGATGTTGGAATCTCGACCATTACCAAATTCCATAAATCCAAAGTGATATACTTTTGGTGAAGGGAATTAGTGTAAATAAATGTCACAACCGAATAACGCTTATTAAACTAAAATTGAATTTTATCCAAACCGAGTAACAAAATTTTTGGCCATAATGTCACACCACCTACTAAGTGACGTGTGACCGTTAACATTTGAATAGTTCGATATTAATTGCTGATCGAATTTACACCCAAGAGTCACGCAATTGAAATGATGAATTCTCTCTAGACCAAACAAATTATTAGTTTATAGTTATTATAATTAATTAAATTAATTAATATCTATGAAATATTAGTTATGAAATTTGAATATGATTTGAGAAATAAATAATGTTATATATATTTTAATAGTTATAAGTATATCGATCGATATGAGAATTAATAACAGATTAAATTAAATATAATTGTATATATTTAATTTGGGCCAAATGGGCTCATGGCCCATGATATTATAAGGAATAAATCGATTGGTTTGAGTAAATATAGGAGGTGGCTAAAACTTAGGGATAGGCTTAGATATAAATGGTTAAGATTAAGAGAGAATAAGTAACAAATTAACCTATTTTCTCTCTTATGCAATCACACACACACACATGGATCGCTAAACCCTAATCTCCACACTTTTTTTTTAGCCATCAATATCACCTTGTTTGCTATCTAAAACAAATCCCCAATCAACGCCCAAAATATCAAATCAAATTCAAGTTAAATCCAAAGTTATTCGGTAATGAAAGTTCGGCGATTCCAGATCAACAATCTGACGGATCGGGATATATTCAGAGAAGGGAACTCACTATTTCTGTGTGGACTTAAAGGCATCCATAATAGGTGATATTCATTCATACTATAGATAAAATATCATGTTTTATAATCTTTTAATTCTGGACACTTGAATACATATGTATATATTACTGTTGTATAATTAATTAGGTGAGATTTTAGAAAACAAATGTGGTTGTCACAATCAGATTGATTATGTGCATGATTTTTGATGTTTACGTTAATGTCTAAACATAAACAGACATTATTTGTTACATAAAATTTATTTTAATATTACATTAATTGATATCTATGCATAGATATATTAATTTTATATAAATATATATATATACACTATTCATATAAAAGCATATATGATTATATAATATACATAATGTTGATTCAAAAAATTTCTTATACTTTTTTATGCTTATTATGAATTATAAACACCAAAAATTAATCTTATATTATATTATGTATATTATTATCAATATTTAATGATTATATGGATTGATTATTTCATATAAAATAATTTATGATTCTAAATTTAGGTTTCATATTTTCTAAGATTATTATATCATATCTGAAGCTTTGGGGAAATTTTCAAGTATTTTTTAACATTAATTTATATTTTTAATAATTGATATAGATTTTGGCTGAATAGTAATTATTTCATTAAAAATAGTACTTTAATTTAGAAAACTCTTGGATTTTTCTATAACCCCTAAAATGTGATCTTAGATTTTTGACAATTTTAAATTTTGAATTTTTATCATAAAATTATTTTATATCAATTAATTATTTTCGAAACTACTAGCTAATTCATAGAAAATAAGGGTTAAAATATAAAATTATAATATCTACAAATCTAAGTTATTTTTGAATTAGAAGAAATTTTAAGATTATTATAAATATTTATTATATTCATGTATATACAATACATCATGAAATTGTTTACCTTTAATTATGTATATACATAATCAAATAGTTAGTTTATATTTGCATGTGTTAAAAAATTTATATATATATATATAGGTATTTTTTATCAACACATGCATACATAAATGGTTGAAGTTATTAATTATAATATTATATAATTATATATGTAAATATAGAAAAATATGTGTGTGTATATAAATATTTTTTTTTAGTATTTTAATAATGAAACATATTTATAATACACACGTATATATGTGTGTGTGTATAATTATTTGGAATTTATAAAATATACATGCAATGTTTGGATAAGATACAAGAGCTAACGTGTCTCTTACGACGTAAATCCCAAAATCTATATACGAGCGTGTTAAATCCTCCATGGATTATTATGTAACACATGCACACAGAGATATATGTATGTATATGATACACGTATATAAATTAAATCAAAACAAATTAACTTATATTACAAAAAATATAAATTTAAATAAAATACATGATTTTATTTAAACCAAATTAGGAATATTCTAAATAAATTAGACTTCTTAGGCTCAATAAAGATTTAATAGGGTAAAAATAGTTTGAAATCCAATAATATTTTCCGATGTGGGGTGGCCTACCTCCAATACAGCTCGCTAACTAATCCACTTTGTAATCTTATTTGTAAAAAAATCCACTCCTTCCATCTTCAGCTTCTTCTTAAGATGATAAATGTATGCATGTGATAAATTTAAGTAACATATAAGCTTATTTACACTTGTAATTGTGTATATAAGAACATTCCTTTCTTTATTACTTTATATGCCTGGCCTACATGTGCATAAAAATATATGTGGTTTTGATTCCTAACGTCTAATCCGTTTAACCTAAAAGCAAATTATACATATATTCTGAGTGAAAATCACATTCCATACGCAATGAAATAGGTCCCGAAGTCTAATTCCATCTCCCATATAAATTTCTGATTTTTCTTTTTTGTTAAAATTATAATTTTACCCTTTTAATTTAATAATTTAACTTCGTAAAATTATGGGGTGTTATACACACACATCTATTATATTATATAAGAAAGAGATTATGAGACCATATATATTCTCACTTCTCATTCATTCTTACTTCCAATACTCTTCTTTGGTTGATTTGAGAACAAAAGTTTCACTTACCCCTATAATAATTACTTACCATTTGAAGCTCCAAATAAAATTTCCATTATATATATTAATAACAATATGCCCTTTATTTTTTATTTCAACTGTTCAGAGATGTTCCACGCTCATTCTCTCTTCTAACTTTTATTTTCTCAACTTTTTGTCTAAAATAAATCATTTTTATTTCAACTATTCAGAAATATTCCATACCCATTTTATTTTCTTACTTTCATTTTCTTAACCTTTTATCTACAATAAAATTTTATATCCATCAATACTATCATATCATATGTTTTTTCCTTTTGAATCCAAGTGGAAAATTTGCTCCTTCGGCTGTGATCATAGAATTTCTTTTTACATGTTTTATGGTGTGGTTCATACTTTTGGGTATGTAACTTTTTTTGTTTGATTTTATGTTGGTCAATATGATTAGAGCTAGCTTAGTGTTGGCAGTAAAAGAAATTAATATGTTAAATAAAATATTGCTTAATCTTTAAGAAATAGTCTTTTTTACAGATCATGGTCGGGAAAATCAAGCTAAGAGATATCATTCTTCCAAAGAGTCACTTCAATCTTCATTCTTTGGTTGTAGGTAAGAGATTTTGATTTTATTTCCATGGTAAGTTTGCAATCATCTTTAGTTATTTATGATTTTACCGATGTATTGCATTGTACTTCTACCTTGCCATTAATGTTACAGGTTAAAATGCCCTAAAAATTCTTGGTTGATTAGACCGATCAAGCTTGATTTAATGTTTTGAACTTTGTCTTTTCATTCAACTCGATGTTGAATTTATTGTTTTTATTCAAAATTGCTGATATATTATTTGAGTTTTATGCCTCAGGTTATGTCTTCTAATGATTTCTGTTTTGATTTGTAGGATTATAAGTTCGGCAATTTATTTGTAGTGGGTTACTGGATTCATAAATACTATTTTGAGAATAGAATCATATTTTCATAGCATATAGATCTTTATCTCATATGTTCCTTTTTGCCACATTCTTATTTCCATGCACAATAATCTTGCATTTATTTTCCCTTTATATTCTAACAATAGTTTTCTTCTTTTCGCTTCAATTTCGATGCAAGAATTTTTATATTTCCTCGGTTATTTCCCTTGTCCAATACTTTCAGTTCCATGTTCAATGCTATCTATCTAAAATACATTAAGAATTCTTTGCAAAGAAAAATTTTGATCGATTTTTGTTTCTTTTATTTTGACTAGAATTCAATCTATTTCACTAATAGTTCTTGGCTTTGCCATTATCTTAAATTATTTGGGAATATATACATATTTTATAGTTATTATGTCTCTATCTTACTTTCAGTGTTATTACTACCATGGAAACATTATTTAAGGACTTCCCAAAAATTGTAATTTAGTTGAGATCAGTTAGTAAGTTTAAGTTCAATTGAGATCGACTAATAAGCTTAATTTTTAATTTTCCTTTTCATTTAATTCCATGTTAAATTTTTTATTTTGTTTGATTCCATTGAGATCGATTAAAAATGTTGACTTTATTAGTTTGTAGTTTGATGGTAACATTTCTTTCATTTATAAACAAATGTGATTTTATTAGTTTGCTGTTTGATGATAATATTCTATTCATTGTAACCATTATATCTCATTTTCTTTGAAACTTAATTGCAATTGGTAATAAGAACATCCACGTTGAATAGTACATTAGAACACTATCTGTTTTGAAAGAACCCATAGAAGCTTTAGGCGTTATAATTGTTTATATCAATCTAATATAATTTACGACATATTATATATGCATCCATCGAATATATGTTTTTTTGTTATAACACTAACCATCCATCTATTTTATAATATAAGTACTTTAATGTTTAACCATTCTTCTTCTATTTTCTCATAAGTTAGAGAGTCAAATCCTTTTTTGGCAACTAAACTCTTTGTTTTACATATTTATCATCCTTACATTAATTACCGCATTTATAATTACTTTGCAACCAGCTCATTTTTTTTTTTTGTTTTTTTTTTCTAATATTCTTTTATTACATAATGTCTATAATATACTCTAAGTGTTCATTTACACCCTTTCAAATCTAATTCTCCATTATTTTAATTTCATATATTCCCCGTTCAACTTCGTTCTTCATTATTGTAATATCATTGTTTATGTTAATTCAAAATTTAATTTACACCTTATTTAACTAAATTTATTACCTTCTGATTTATTTATCTAATATATAACTAGGATGAAAGGATTTAATCTACTAATGTTGTTGATTACTTAACTTTTATTTAAACAACCTACTAGTTTCTTTATTGATCCTACTAATATTGCAAAATTATTACTCATGAGTATGTCTCTACAGTATGATAAAAATTTACTTTTACATTTCTTAAGTTTGAATCTTATATTATTTACTTCTAAATTTTTTATCATAACAATATGTTGGGATCCCTTCTTAATTAGAGAGTTTCTAGAAAATTCTAGATGTTTCTAGAGAAACCTAGAATTTTCTAGAATGTTCCGGAGAACTCTAGAGAAGTGTAGAACTCTCTAGGAGCTTGTGGAAGAGTGTGGAACCCCTGGAATATTCTAGAGATGTGTGGAACCTTCTGGAACCTTACGGAAGAGTATGGAAGAATAAAAAAGAGAATGGAAGAGTGTAGAGATTCCTAGAGAGTGTGGAGCATTCTAGAGAATTAATCTCTACAGTCGGATGCAAGTAATATCCACCATTCATTATGGAGGTTGAGTAGTATAAATAGGAGAAGGAACCCTATTACTAGCCATCCAAGAATCCAAGGAAGAAGCCACATCTTAGAGTGAGAAAAAAAACTTGAGAGTTAGAGAGATCCTCTTTGAGAGAAAAGAGTGATAGCTTGAGAAGTCTTTATCCTCAAGCTTGAGTGAGCCACCAAGTGTGAGTTACTTTAGTAATCATATTATTGTAATCCTACTATTCTTTTGTATAGTGGAAGAATCTCCATATTGGAGAATTATAAACTCTTGTGTTTCCATTGCTACTTTTAATGTTAAAGTGCCTATCTTAACTTCATGAAGCAGGGAAGACCGAGATTTCCCCAACAGTGGTATCAGAGCAAGGTTCATCCATAGCCGTAATCAAGCTCGTGTAAGTTCAAGATGGAGGATGTTGTCGCTCATGATGGAGACATGTTCAAGCTCACAGCTAACAACTACTCCTATTGGAAGCCAATGATGGAGGACCACTTGTATTGTAAGGATTTGCATGAGCCCATCATCTACAAAAATAAGGTGGAAGGAAAGAGTGATGCTCAGTGGGAACTGTTGAATCGTAAGGCTGTTGCTATGATCCGTAAGTACATCGAAAAAACTCTCTTCGAGCATGTTTCTACTTATACCAATGCCTATGAATTATGGACAAAGCTTGAGTCCATGATTCAGAAGAAAACGCCTTGCAACAAGGCCAATTTAGTTCGACGGTTGGTGAAATTGGAGTATAAGGATGGTCATAGTATGATTGAGCACTTGAATAACTTCAAGGGGCTCGTAAATCAACTAACAAAAATTGATATGAAGATTGATGATGAGCTACAAGCCCTTCTACTCCTTAGTTCCTTACCAGAAAGTTGGGACACACTTGTTGTCACGTTAAGTAACTCAGCTCCGGAAGGGAAGTTAACTACGGATACCGTCAGTGACAACCTTCTTGGTGAAGAAGCAAGAAGAATGGAACGAGATGAGTCTATCCATCCCGAAGCTGATGTTGTTGAGAATCAGGGTACGAATGAAACCCGTGGACGTAGTAAGAGCCGAAATCCCCATCGATCTCGAGGTAGATCCAAGTCACGCTCGAAGATTGCATGTTATTACTGTAGAAGGATGGGTCACAAGAAAATGGAATGTCGAAGCTTCAAAAGAGACCAAAAGGTCGGTAATGTTAAGCCTGACCAAATAAGCCTAACGAAGAAGCAAGAAGAAAAGAGTACTACTGCCATAGTATTAAAGGAAGATCTGCTATATCTCGTTGGTGAAAGTAACATTCTAAACATTGCTTATGATGAGAGTTCTTAGATTGTTGATTCTGGTGCTTCCTTCCATGTTACTCCACATGAAAACTTCTTCTCATCCTACCAAAGAGGTGACTTTGGCACGGTACAAATGGGAAATCAAGATAGAAGCAAGATTGTTGGAATATGAGACATCACTCTGACGACAAGCACCGGGTGCAAGCTTGTTTTGAAAGATGTGAGGCATGTCCCGACCATGCGCCTCACTCTTATCTCCGCTGGAAAGCTAGATGATGACGGTCTAATGAATTACTTTGGTGAAGGGAAGTGGAAACCCACCAAAGGAAGTTTGACAATAGCTCGAGGAAAGAAGGTAGGATCATTGTATGTAATGCAAGCTAAGCTATGCAAAGGAGAAGTAAACATCTCTACTGATGATATGGACACATGGCATAAACGACTTGGGCACACTAGTGAGAAAGGTCTTCACATACTCGCTCAGAAACAACTCCTCCCTGACGTGAAAGGTAAACCACTTCATCCTTGTGCTCATTGTTTAGATGGAAAACAACATAGGGTTGCTTTCCAAAGATCTTCTCCGCCCACAAGAAGAAAGAACATTCTAGACCTCGTGCACACTGGCGTATGTTCGATGTCTGAGAGATCCATTGGTGGTGCTCTATATTTTGTCACCTTCATTGATGATCATTCAAGTAAAGTATGGTTGCACATGTTAAAATCAAAGGATCAAGTGCTTGATGCCTTCAAAGAATTCCATGCTCTGGTGGAGCGTGAGACTGGACGGAAGATCAAGTGTGTACGATCAGATAACGGAGGTGAGTATAGAGGTCCTTTTGAAGACTATTGCAAGAAATATGGCATTAAGCTAGAGAAGACTCCACCCAAGACACCACAATTGAATGGGCTAGCTGAGAGAATGAACCGAACCATTGAAGAAAGAGTTCGTTGTGTGCTCTCTCATGCTAAGTTACCCAAATCATTCTGGGGAGAAGCTATAATGGTTGTGGCCGACATTGTCAACCTCACACCATCAGTTCCTTTAAATGGGGCCATTCTTGAGGAAGTTTGGACGGGCAAGAGGGCTTCATATAATCATCTCAAGGTGTTCGGGTGCAGGGCATTTGTTCACATCCCCAAAGATGAGAGAGCTAAGATTGATGCAAAGACAAAGGAGTGTATTTATCTCCGTTCACCTAAGGATGAATTTGGGTACCGGTTGTGGGACCCAATTAACAAGAGGGTTATTCGCAGTAGAGACGTTGTATTCTTCGAAGACCAAACAATTGAAGATATCAAGAATTCAGAGAGGCCAAGATTGAGAAGCAGTAAGAACGTTGAACCTACTCTGGTTCGACATGAAGATAACAACACATAAGAAAGCAGTGAAGCTGAAGATCATGAAATTCATGATGAACCAGTTCAGGAAGAACCTCAATCTAGCACTCCAATCGCACCAGAGCCAAGACGATCCTCAAGGGACAGAAGACCATCCACCCGATACAACACAGAGGAGTACGTTACGCTCACTGATGAGGGGGAGCCTCAAAGCTATAAAGAAGCAATGAGTGATTGTCATAAAGAAGAGTGGAGAATAGCCATGCAAGAAGAAATGCAATCCTTGCATGAGAATAACACATATGAACTAGTGGAGCTACCAAAAGGGAAAAGAGCTTTGAAGAATAAGTGGGTGTATAGAATCAAGACCGAAGAGAACTGTTCAAAGCCTCGCTACAAAGCTCGATTAGTCGTCAAAGGATTTGGACAAGAAAAAGGTACTGACCTTGAAGAGATATTCTCTCCCGTGGTAAAGATGTCATCAATCCGAGTTGTGCTTAGCCTAGCAGCCATGCAAGATTTGGAGATTGAACAACTCGATGTCAAGACGGCGTTTCTACATGGTGACCTAGAGGAAGGGATCTACATGGAACAGCCTGAGGGATTCAAAGTTCCAGGCAAAGATGATCTAGTGTGCCGCCTCACAAAGAGTCTATATGGACTTAAGCAAGCACCAAGGCAATGGTACAAGAAGTTCGACGCATTCATGGAAGAACATGATTTCAAAAAGACGGAAAGCGATCATTGTGTCTTCATAAAGAGGTATGTAAGTGACGACTTTCTCATACTTCTGCTCTATGTTGATGATATGCTAATCATTGGACAAGACCGCATAAAGATAGCTGCTTTAAAGAAAGATCTAAGCAAGAGCTTTGCCATGAAAGATTTGGGGCCGGCTAAACAGATTCTTGGGATGAGAATAACTCGTGATAGATCAAAAAGACTGTTATGGCTATCCCAAGAGAGATATATCGAGAAAGTCTTGGAAAGGTTCAACATGCACAAATCAAAGCCGGTTAACACTCCACTAGCTGGGCACTTCAAGCTAAGTTCGAAGTAGAGTCCGACAAGTGAAAAAGACAAGGAGGAAATGAAGAAGAAACCATACTCATCTGTAGTAGGCAGTCTCATGTACGCAATGATTGCACAAGACCAGATATCGCTTATGCAGTTGGTGTCGTCAGTCCCTTCTTGGCTAACCCAGGGAATGCGCATTGGGTTGCAGTCAAATGGATCCTCCGATATCTACGTGGAACTTCCAAAAGATGTCTATGCTTTGGAAAAGGAAAACCTGTGTTAGAAGGATATACAAATGCAGACTTGGCTAGTGACATTGATTCAAGGAAATCAACATCAGGATACCTAACCAGTTTTGCAAGGGGAGCTATTTCATGGCAATCAAAGCTGCAAAAGTGTATTGCATTATCCACTACAGAGGCAGAGTATATCGCAGCTACTGAAGCTTGCAAGGATATGTTGTGGGTGAAGAACTTGTTGCATGAATTGGGAGTGGATCAAGAAAAGTATGTCTTGAAGTGTGACAATCAAAGTGCAATTTACTTGGCAAAGAATTCAACATTTCATTCTCGCACAAAGCATATTGATACAAGATATCACTGGATCCGAGGAGTCCTCGAGGAAAAGCAAATACATCTTGACAAGGTTCACACAGATGAGAACTGGTCTGACATAATGACCAAGGTAGTACCAATTAAGAAGTTTGAAAACTGATGTCAAGGTGCCGACGTACTACTAACCCCCAATTAAGTCGGGAGGGGGAGATTTGTTGGGATCCCTCCTTATTGGAGAGTTTCTAGAAAATTCTTGACGTTTCTAGAGAAATTTAGAATTTTCTAGAATGTTCTGGAGAACTCTAGAGAAGTGTAGAACTCTCTAGAAGCTTGTGGAAGAGTGTGGAACCCTCTGGCAGAGATGTGTGGAACCTTCTGGAACCTTACGGAAGAGTATGGAAGAATAAAAAAGGGAATGGAAGAGTGTAGAGATTCCTAAAGAGTATGGAGCATTCTAGAGAATCAATCTCTACCGTCGGATGCAAGTAATCTCCACCATTCATTATGGAGGTTGAGTAGTATAAATAGAAGAAGGAGCCCTATTACTAGCCATCCAAGAATCCAAGGAAGAAGCCACTTCTTAGAGTGAGAAAAAAAACTTGAGAGTTAGAGAGATCCTCTTTGAGAGAAAAGAGTGATAGCTTGAGAAGTCTTTATCCTCAAGCTTGAGTGGGCCACCAAGTGTGAGTTACTTTAGTAATCATATTATTGTAACCCTACTATTCTTTTGTATAGTGGAAGAATCTCCATATTAGAGAATTATAAACTCTTGTGTTTCCATTGCTACTTTTAATCTTAAAGTGCCTATCTTAACTTCACGAAGCGGGGAAGACCGAGATTTCCCCAACACAATATGTTGGTGGTTCGATGATTTTTCTCTTTCTTCAGGGTATTTAGTTTCAAGACTATCCATGATAGTTCAATGTTGCATAAAAGGTACAAATTTCATGAGCATGGTTTAGTGGCTAATAAACTTATTCTAATTATACTAAAGCATTTTAACTGTTGTTTAAAAACCTTTTTACTTTCTCTCTATCTTTTACGGTGCTGGATTTCAAAATTATCCATTGGTGGTTGAATGTTGAGTTAGAGGTAAAAAATTACATGCACAGTTATTGGTAGATTGGATTCATATCCGTGCTTTTTATGTATGATTTGAATGGATTGAAATTTACTAAATAAGATTAATTTTAATTTTCTCAACCTTCATCAAAATCTTAAGTAAACAAAATAACAGAAGTATTAATTTATTTCCTTCTATTCAAGATTTTAATTTTTTTTGGAAGAAATTTAGTATCTTTAATTTTGATCATATATAAAATTAAGGTGTGAGATTTTATATTAAATTAAGGAATGGGATTTTGAAATTGTAGAGATGTGTTATTGATACAAAGAGTTAACTTTATACTAAAACTAATTATAAGTTTGGAGATTCTCCAGTTGACAATTCATTTTTACGTCATTATTTTTATTTATATAGGATAATATGTCAAAAGAAATTGATTTGGTAAAGTTCCTAATTCAATAGATGAATCAAAATAATGGATACCTAATTTTTCTAAGAAAAAGGAAAGGATCTGTATTTTATTCTTATTCTTTTTTTTATAATATTACCTTTTTAACAAATTTATGTAAGAACTATTTAATGAAAATAGGAAAAATATTTGAGAAAATTAAGCATAATCTTTAATATTTAAGCTAAAATTGATTTATTGTGAGCTGTCACCAATTTAAATTCAATCAAACTAAATTTAGGGTATAAATGCAATTAATAAATTCAGTAATAAATGCAACTAATATGGTACCTAAGAAGGTAATTAATGTTAGAATGAGTTGCTTCTCCATTTATCTTCATTTAACCTGATCTTTTACAAAGTTTTTTTTTCTTTTAGAAAACCCAAGAGAACTCGACATGTCGGTAAACTCCTAAGGAGGGTATAGTAAAGTCGTCCGCTATCTTTTACAAAGTTAAGTGAATAAACAAAGTAAAGGAAGTAAAAGGCATAAACTTTGGATGTGAAAAAAAGCGAGTAAAGCTAAAGAAAATATATTTTCAAGCTACATGGTAGATATTAATACACACACAGAGAATTCAAAATATTACTTGATTTTGTTTTTATGATTTGGGACCTATACATATGTGTTCAAAGCGACTTTAAATCTCAAATCATATTATATAACTATAAAACAAATAACCTACTCTTCTTCTAATTCTTTCATAATATTTTCATTTATATTATCCATATTTCCAAATTTGCATGTTTTCTTGGTCCACTCATTAATTTTTTTAAACCAAATTCTTCATTATCCTAAATTCTTGTTCAATTACTTCAAGCCTGTTATGGATATTTTCAGTTAAGCATTTTCAAATTTAAAACTTTAGGAACTTGAATAATGTTAACATTTCAACTACAAATATGCCATTTATTTATCCAAACAAATTTGTTATGCATAACTAAGAAACTTGAAATTTATTGAAATAATTATTTATTTTCGCAAAAAGTTAATAATTTTTAGATTTAAATTGAACAATAATATGATAATATTCATGTGACGAATAAAAGCTTATAAAAGTAAGAACAAAATCAAATAATACCTTACTCACCTAATGGAATTTATTTCATATATATAATCTGAACAAAAATTAAACCTCTAAACAGACACATAAATTCTAGATTATATTCTACATTCTAACCATGTTAAACCTTAGCTAGACATAGACATTCCTAAAACCTTATATATACCAAGTATATTGAATACTATTTATTTTATACTTTCCTATAAGATTGTGATGAATTTTATAAATTTTGAATATTGAGTAACTTTCGATCAGTTTCACTTGACCCAATGATTGTTTTTTGTAACTCTTTTGTTGTTTACTTGATACTAATAAAGACAAAGAAGTAGTAAAGTTGAAATGAGAAAGATCAAATTTAAGGATTTGGGATGTTCCAATATCTTTATTTCTCATTTAATTTGTTCTTTCATATTTTAATGTTACCAACTCTTTGTATTGTAATATCAGTCTTTGTACTGTAATTTCATCTTGACGATTAGCAATATCAGTTTCCTTAGTAATTGAAGTCGTGGAATACGAAACAAACCTAGTAAGAGCAAGCTAGAAAATTATCTATTATCATTGGACATTCCTAAGATTTTAATTTTGTTGAAATATGTTTGCAACTCAAATTTTTTGAGTGTCTAGCATTATTCCATACATCTACTAATCATTTATAGACTAATTTATAATTTTTTCCATTATTGTACACCAGTGGCATATGTATGATGCAATTCTTTTTTATTTTTATGTGTGCACATGGTTACTTGAATTAGGGCATTATGTATGATTTATTTGATTAATAATGATCTCCCAATTCAATATTTTAGCCTTTTAACTTGAAATTTGATGTGTGCATTTGCATAATTATTTATAGTTGCATTACGTAATTATTTTATTCTTCTTTTGTATGGTGCATAAATGTTGCTGTACAGATATACAAATGCATTTTCTAGATAATTAATTTTGAATATTCAAAATATAAATAATATATAAATGTAAAAAATATATTGAAAACAATGGTATTACTTGAGTTAATCATAAAAGATATACTCCACTAGATTTGCAAAGAATATAGTTGCAATCCGTATGCGTAACATGAGTTCGCACTAGTGTATGTGTATGTGTGTGTGTGTGTCATGTGATGAGCGTGTCTTTTTGCTTAAAAACAAAATTTGATGTAGAATAACTTTTGAATTAGTTTTTAGAACAAACATATTAATTGATAAAAAATTCAAAGTGATAAAACTGGACTTAGTAAATTATACAGTATCTAACTTTATACAAAATTTTGATTTTTTTCCTATAATTATATATGTATGTGTGTGTGTGTATGTATATATGTATGTTTGCATGCATACACACACACATACATATGTATGTACGTATATGAACGTTCAGTGACATCCCAAATAGTGCAGTACCTCATTAGCCTTCTAATTTTCACCACAATCTCCAAATTAAACAACAATACTTTCTCTCTCTTTCCACTACTTATATTATTTAATTCGAAACTTGTGGTAGAAATTAAGAGGCTAATGAAATAGGTGTCACCAAACGCTCCACACACACACATATGCATGTGTGTTTGTGTGTGCATACATGATTTTATCATTAAAATAATAGATGCATGCACATATACATTGTAACACCTTGAAAGTTTGAACAATTAAATAAAGATTAAACGAATGGCAAAATAGCAATCTTGCTAAAAAGATAAAACTAGAATTTTACAAATGAACGAACTGAGTAACAAAACTTGTACCATTGCAAAGAGAGGTGTAGTAGGAGGGTGTGTGTTTATATATGTGTGTGTTGATGCAAACAAAATATAGAATGTGATAATATTTTGTGGACAAAAATGGTTAAGTAGTTCTGAACACTTTTCATACAAAATTCTGAATGCATTTTACAAAAAAAATTATTTAGCTATTCTTAAAAAAGTAATTAAGAAAACTACTTGTTTATAAAAGGCTTTGTATTTACATTTTGTGAGAAAGTTTATCCTACTATAAAGTTCCTACCATGAAAGTCAATCATTCATGTCTATTATTTAACTAGATGAGATTTTCTTCATAAAAGCTCCAACTTTGTGGAGAAGTTCGCAAATTAAACTCTCGTTCTCAATTTCTCTTTCACCAATGATAAATAAATGACTGAATTGAAGGAACGAATTTTTTACACTATGTCAATTTAGGATGATTGAGTTAGTAAACACTGGACAATAAACGGATAATGGATTTAATCATTGCCTAATAAGGAAAATTATTATTATAATCAACTCTCACTATAAAAACTACCTTTTTTGGTCCGCAGGTTGGTAAGAGTTCCAACTTTTCAGTATAGAGGGAGAGAGTTCAATCCTTAGCAGCCGCACTTTAACGGTCTGTTATTTGTAGAGGCATGCAATAATCCCTTAAATGAGTAGAAAATCTTAGTACCATAAAGTGCCTCTATGAGGGCTCGAATTAAATGGGATGATGCGATGTCTACCTTCTTACATTTCTAGCATATGAAAGTATGTTAAAGAAGAAAGAAAAAGAAACCTAACTTTCTCACACAATAAAACAATACTTATATATGCAAGAACAAAAATTAAATTCAAACATGTTATAGTTTGGTAGTACAAAATAATAGACCACAATGTGATGGATATGGTTTGACAAAACCATGCTAATAAGTTTTTACATAGATATGTGATGTCAAAACGATCAATATAAAGAATTTGTGTCTCTAATGGATTCGGTTGCTTTTAAAGTAAAAAAAGAGTCAAACAACTAAACTGAAATAAAAGCTGAAAATTGAATCAAAACGCGTAATCAATTTTAGTTAATTAAGTCATTTATTGTTTTAACTGAATAGAAAAACTATGATTTAAATTTGTGTAGCAAAAGAAAATATATCTGTTTACTACCAAAGTATTTTTATTTGGTATTCTTTTTAATATCTATGAATAATATAGAAAATAATCTGATGTATAATATTATTTTGATCATTAAACTAATTTAGAGAACCATTAAAACATTACTAATACATATAACAATAGTTCAATCAGATCGATTAAACCGATAGTTGAACAAAATTTATTTGTGAATCAAATCATTGAATCAAGCCTAACAAAACAAGTAGATTTGAAAGGTTTACTAACAAAATATTGTCCATCCTTATGTTTTACTACAATTAAACATACACGTACAACCCGACAAATTTATATGAGGAAAGTTCATTTATGTAGCATTTCTCTGGAACTGGAACTGTTGTTTTCAACTACTAATTAATGCATAAGGGCAATATCATCAAAGCATGTTTCAATTAATTTAATAATTGTCTATGAAAGGCTTTAAACTAAGGGGTTTTGCACACTAGGTCCCTGTTTCTGATGCTGTTATAAAAAAATTCGATATAGAAATAGATATATGTAAATTATGTTTATATATTTCTAAATTAGAAAGCACAAATCAGCTTGCAATTTCTTAAAAAAAAAAGTGCAGGTTAATTCATATTTTTCAAAAATTGAAAAATCAAATTTCTTTATTCGTAAATTATAATATTTGTTATTTAAGTATAATTTTAGTAAATAACTACAATTTTTCGTCATTATCAAATTTTATGGTATTTTATATTTATTTTCGAAAATTGTTAATTTCCTTACATTTTCTAGCATAAAAGTGAAAGCCATATTATATATGGGATTTTTAGACTTAAGGAAAAAGTTGAAGAAAAATTTAGTCTCAGAGACAATAAGTTTCCCTTTTAGGTTGAAGGACATTTTCTAATGTAAATCACAGAATTATAGTTATAACTATCATTTTCTGTTTACACTACAAAGTGTCTTTCAGACTAATAATCAAACTTGTTGTCTCTGAGACTAAATCTTTTTGCAGCTTCTTCCTGTGTCTATTTTTCTATATTATATATTTTGTTTCAAAAAAAAAAAAAAACCTAATTTAGCAATTCATTTCTACGGGGACTGTTCGTCAAAATTAGAAAGTGCAGGTTTTTCCCTGATTAAATTAATACAAACAAAGCATCTTTTTAGCATTCAGTGCAGTTCAAAGAAACGCGGTAAGTTTTCAAGTTCTACGTACTTCAATAAAAGCACAGGCCAATTAACCAAACCCCTTGTTCCGATACTACGTCTATAAAACCCCAAAACTAGACATAACATCGCCGCGCCTCCTCTCATTACTCACCAAATCGACGGCCGACTTCTGAACCAGCCACGTCTTGCTAATTCGCCGTCGGCTCATTTACGATTCAGACTTTCAGACCTAGAAGCCGCCACCGCCCCCGAGTTCCAATTCCTCTCAAGTTGGAGGTACTTTTTCTTTTACCCCCTTTTCCTTTCTATTTTTTTTTTCTGTTTAGATTTTCAACTATTGCAGTGAGTTGGCACATTCAACTTTAATCCAACAATAATCATTAGGGTTCTTGAGTGATTTATCAGTTAAACCGAACCCGTGATTTACTCGTAGATCTTCTTAAAATGGTGGTATCGTGCCTTGTATGTAAAATGAACCTTATTATAAGTGTTTATGCGTATGTGAACTGAAAACTTAAACTAACAGGCTAAATAATACCCTACTCCCAACCAAAGTTTGTGTTTAATTTTTGATAATACACACCTGGGAAAATATGTTAATAATTGTAATAACTAAACTCTGTATTTTTTTTGGCAGTACATGCTTGGAAAAATAAATAAGACAGTTTGTACAACACTACTTGTCAACAACTCTAGCAGATGCTTTGTATAATTCCAACATTAATTCGTTATTGTTCACAATTTAATTTTATTTGATTCCAAAGAAGAAGAACGACACCTTTTCATCAAAAAGGCTAGAAATGCTGGCATGTAGAAGAGTGTACTTACCAAATTACATTTAAAAGGCAAGAAGGAATCACATGACATATGTTTGTTCATTTTGGTAAATAAATTCTTCATAGTAAAATAATTTACCGGATAAATAATCATGCATACTGCGTACGTCAATGTAATGTACCACCCGTGGTAAAGTTCAAAAGAATTGGTAAATTTTGCACTCACTTTAACTGCATTAGGTTGTGTTGTCCACATTTGCTTCAAACAATACTTTTAACTACAACTCCATTTTTGATTTTTGTTGCTTATACGATTCAAAAATCATGTTTTTTTTGCTTCAATTTGATGTGCTATTCCAAATTATTGTCTTTTTCATATATAGACACTCGTATTTGTGAACATGCGATAATTGCACGTGTCGTGTATTACCAATAAATAATTTAAAATTTTCGAAAATCGTCACAACTTACATACATTTTTTTTCTTCTCATTATGTAAATAGTATAAAAACCATTCTAAATTCATAGAATTTGTCGTTTATAGGAGTTTTATGTAATAAAGAACAATATTTGAGTTAACACACTTCCTGCTGAAATTATTAAAGTTAAACCTGTTTTAAGACAAAAACAGTCGAACCTTTTTCAAAAAAAAGAAAAAGAAAAAGGTACACAATGAAAAATGCGAAAAACAACAGAAAATTATAAAAAACCACAAACTATTCGTAACGCCACGAGCAGTCATTCATATCCTTTTTTCCCACTATCTACTGTCTAATGCTCCAAATTTCAGTCTCCAAAGTTTTATACCCTAGATTGTGGAATCAGGTAGCACTCGTAGCTTTTTGTTAATTTTAATATTTAATTGGCTTATATGAATACATCTACTTTATCTCTATACAATTTTGTTAATTTGACGAGCTGTTTAAATCAATGGGGGAGGGGGATGAGCTCAAGAAAGAAGAAACATGAATGCTGATTAGTATAGCATCGTCATCATCATCTTTGATAAAGTTCGAGTTTTACTTTTTTGATGTTTTTGATTAGGGTTTAGTTGATTGCTTTAAGAAAAAATCATGTTACTGTTGGAATGAAAAAGTGCAATCTTGTCCTGAAATTGACAAATAAGGCGCAGGCGAAGTATTTTTAGATCTATGAGTAGAATGGTTCAATTATTAAATTAATATCATTATTAGAAAAAAGAAGACTATGATTTCAGAATTCATTGTTATGGCGGCTATAGCCCTGCTGTCGACACTATTGTTGCACCTCTTGTCAGCTTATGCTTAATTTCCAGTGCACCTCCTGTTAGCTCCCAACTTCGATTTACTTTCCTTACCAGTCCATTGGTGGCAACGTTATGTACTAGAGCAGTTCATATTACTACTTTGTACTATTTGTGTTATGTAATTGAAAAATTTATATATTTGGAATTACTTTTTATGATATTTTTTTCAGGATCAATATACAAATTAGGAGTCAATCTTGTAGTTTTGGTACTAATAAAATACTTTCTAGCATATAAATTTTGACTAAATAGGTAATTCACCATTACTTCTTGCGTAAATATGATTTTGGTTGAAGATTAATTAAAAAGCCACTTAAGTCAGAACCAACAATGTGATATATTGAAAAGATTTATTTCTAGCTTAACAAGCTACATAAAATGTTGTCTGAGGAAATAGCTAACTGAATATGTGATATCATGTGAATCATGGTGATTTTCAATGTGCATTTATTGTTTATGAGTTTTGTTGACTATGCTGGTTATGGTTGCAACCGCACCTCGATGGAGTTTTTATTTTTCAAAAAGAAAAATCATAACTAAAAGAAACATTATCTTAGAACTGTATCATAAGAACAATTTTAAGTGTTAGCAATAATTTTGTAAATTTAACTGAAGAATTTACTTTTAAAATGCAACAAATGTAAAAAAAATTTAAATGAAAAAGGCAGTTCTATAAGTTGTAATCATGATTTTGTTAGTGAAGACATTACGTAATATTACATTTTTAGTCTTCATCAAAATAGAAATAAAATAAATTTATTGGATATTTTGTGATAGTTAAATGAAAATGCACACAATAACTAACATATTACTATTAAGGAGCAACTAGATTCTTATGTTGCCCGAGCAAACCATCCTTCAAACAATCCGTTATCACTGATACAACAATTAACTTTATATACTTGTTTAAACTGTTCCTTCAGGACGCAAGCTTAAAAAAATAAACCAATCAAAATATTAAAAAAATCTCCCTTCCCCGTCCCCCCCAACCCCCCCCCCCCACACCCCCCTCGGTCCCCCAACCCCCCCCCCCCCAAAAACCCCCTTTCAGGACATAAGGTTTAGAAAGAAAAAAAAAATCAACACACACGCACACACACCATGTACTGATTTGGCTATCTTTTTACTACGCTTTACTGTGTTTGTAATAGGTTTTTGATATGGAAAACAAGGGCCAGCGGATCCATGGTAATTGCATTGAAATTTCACATTTTGATTATTCAATTGATAATTACATGAAGTCAATTGATTCAATTAGAAAGCTCTGCGGACTGCCTTTAGACCAGAGCTTCGACTCAAGTGAGGTCGAGCGATTCTCTTCTATGATCACATTTGTGAGGTAAAATTTTTATCCTTCTTTTGCATTGGAAACATATAAAATAGATAATTATATTCTATATTTGATTTCATTTGTCGAGATAATTTATGGATATTTAGTAGTACGCAATTAACAACCAATAATTTGGATTGCGATGGGTTAGTTTTCTTTTTAATATTTATGTAATATGATGCTAACTATTTTCTTTGGTAGACTGGAGACAAGTTAATATTCTTGAGTGTGATAAACAGGGTGCTCTATACGTATCAAATGCTTGCATCTTTTTTTGGTTTTCTTGGACAAATAAGTAGGAGCAAAGCTTGTTTTGCATTACAGTCAACTAGGCATGATAATCTTATTCTGCATTACAGTCAAGTAGGCATGAAATTTGTTCTTGATCCAAACTTGCAGGCAACTACGAAGTTTAAATCCTTAAGCCTTCAAATATGTAGTCGTAGAACCTTGAGCAACCGAGTATAAAACTAAGAAGTATTTATATTGGTGGTTTTGGGGATATGTTTACATTATTCTATGCTTAGTACTAGTTAGTGTATGTCATACATGATGTGTGCACACATGCACATGGTGTAGGGATGTGAGAGAATATGAGAAATAAAATATGTATTTATGTTGAGTGCTCTTTTGAATGAAGTACCACTCTTATCATATTTTTTTTTTTTGTATTTATGTAATTTTCGATGATGGTTGAAATTACAAACGCTAGTGAACCATTTATAATCAAGTCTCTTTTTTTAATAGCAGAGATAAATGAAAAATCCGTGCAGTTAGTTTAGAAACCCCATTGAATTTGTTTGTATACCGATTTCTGGACATTTTACTTTCAACATTTTGTATAAAAGATGTAACTGAATAGTGATGATAGTAACTATCATATACTTATGGACATTGGCTTGAAAAATATGTTGTGCTTTGCTTCTATACCATGTTTGTCTTGTATCTAATTACCACAAATAAAATCTGGATTATTTTTTATGGGAGATTATTAGTTTACATCTTGTAACTTCATTAAAACATATTTTCTTATCACATACAAATTTTCCACCTCTGACGATAATGCGATGATATGTTCAGTGAATGGAAGTATTTTACTTATAAACCTCGAAGCATCGTTTTCCAGTGTGAAACTAGTGGGTATGTGAAGGATTCATTTGATGCGATAAAGATTCCTCAGTTTTCTTCTGCAGCTATACCTAAGGCATGTCTTTGAATTCCTTCTTTTTCTAAAAAACAAAAACAAAAACAAAAATAATGAAATTCTCGATATTAAATTGAAGGCTTTGCACTTCCTTATTGCAGATGGAGCAACCATCCAATGAAGCAAAGGATTTATGTAGGTACAGGGTTCCTCAATTTACTTGTTATACATAATATGAACATCTAAATTACTCGTATATTTGTATAACAAGGATGTAGATAGTTGTTGGCATTTTGTTTATTTACTTTACAGACTTCTTGTGGATTGGAAAATAATATATGCGTGGATCGTTGTGCTGTCAGAAGATTAAGCCCATATTTGTCTTAAATTAGTTCCTTATCCATTGAACTTCCTATACAGTAACAAGAATTATGTACAGAGAATGACTCATAGTTGCTCCAACTTCGTAACTGATTCCTTTTGTTTATCTTTAAAGCAGTATAATTATTAATCGGTAGTTCTCACTATACTTGCAATCAAACTGCAAAGAATGGTAAATGTAGTTTGCTGTTATGATCTTTTAGCTAGATCTATTAAATTAAACAATGTTAAAGCACAATAATTTTCAACCTTCTTATCAATTTAAGAAATTTTCTCCTTCCGCCTTAGCTCTGTCTTCATATTTTCTAATCTCTATAATTTACCATTTTTACAATTATTTGCAACATTATTAATTCTTTCTCATCATTGTACATTCAAGTACCTACATTTTATGACATTTACAATTATTTACATGGTTCCCAATTCTCTTATATTATTTACATTCAAGTCAGTATTTTTGATTCAATTAAATAAATTTAAATAACTTAAATAAAGCCAATAAAATAATATCATTAATTTGTCTGATAAATTTTACAAACATGAAATTTCAATATGTATACCATACTTAGGTTAACAGAAGTGATAAAGTTGATTTTTTTTTATAGAAATATGTAAATGACACAATAGAAATATTTATATAACACAATAAAAAGTATATGCGCAAACAGTAATAAGTTTACTTTATAATTCATTTATCTCGTAATATTTATCATACATTGCATGAGAAAGTTCTGTTTTTAACAAAATTTAACTTTTAAATACTTACAACGTTATCGTATGTGCAATGCACGAGTCACGTACTAGTTATTGTGATATTCACAAACATGTTTTCTGCAGCGATTTTGTGTTGCATGCTGGAGGGCTTGTTTGGGCAATGGATTGGTGTCCCAGTAATTTTGTGAGCTTTGACAGTGAGTATAAATGTGAGGTAACTTCTGTATTCCATTCTGAAATTTCACTTCTAAAAGAATGTAAATGGAAGCTTCTTTTGCATTAATTTTAAGAGCTTTGACAGCGAGTATGAATGTGAGGTAACTTGCATTCCATTCTAAAATTTCACTTTACTAATGCTTTGTTACTCTTGTTTCCAAGTATCAAACACACTGTCATAGGCAATGCACAACTGCAACTTATTTGCTCAATATCATTAAAAAAAAGGGTCCAAACCATGCTTACATCCAATTTATATGTGCCAAGGACCACTGGTACAATGATAAGGCTCCAGAGCATGGATTTAGAGGTCCTGCAATCTACACACACACGCACATGTATGTGTTTTGTTGTGTGTACACACATGTGCATATACATATATCCACATATAAACACTGTACATTAGTCTACACCAAGGTTTCAAACTAATCACTTTTCATAATTACCTTATATTTGTCAGTTAGACCGCAAACGTAATAAAGCTATGAAACCCTTCATTAATTATACTATATGTATGATTCACTCAATGGCATACTAATGTCGAAAAATTGGTATACTTTTTTCATCATATCATCATCATCATCATCATCATCATCATCATAAAGCCAACTGTTGCCATTTGTCAACCTAATTTTGACCTCTTATGCAGTATCTTGCTATTTCTGCTCATCCTCCTGGTTCCACCTATCACAAAATTGGCATCCCACTAAGAGCTAGAGGTATTATCCAAATTTGGTGTCTTTTAACTCGAAAAGAGAGTGTGGAAATCTCTTCACTAAGTCAAAGAAAACCTAAAGCAAAGCCTAGTGGAATACCTGGGGGAAAACCTAGAGGAAGACCTAAAGGGGCAAAAACTAAACAGAAGTTTAGCGCAGATGAGAATGTAGATACCTCTTTATTAACTCAAGAAAATCCTAAAGATGTAACATGTGAACAGTATATTAGTGCAGAAGAGAAAGAAGACCCATCATATTATTTATTTGAGAGAGAAAAGAGAGGAAATTTAACTGCTAAAAAACTTAATGGTAGACCTACGCATAGTTGTAAAAAACAACGGTCTAGTACGATAAACAAAATATGTGAGGCAAGTATAGGAAATTTGGTTTTATTAAATTCTGATTCTTCGTACGCTAATGGAAATGCAAAAGAACTAAATTCATTGCACAAGGAAATACATAGTGCACGAACAGAACCAACTCCAGAGGACCATGTCCCAATTTGTGAAAAAAGATTACCTTCGATAGTTGAACCAAGATGTGATTTTGAATCAAGCCAACCAAAACAAAGTGGTAAACGCAATAAGAAAACAGAATCAAATACAAATGTGCATGCTCAGGAATTAGGCTCTGGTGCGGGAAATGATGAGATTAATTTGCCGATCATTGGAGATGATGATACATTATCTGTAGTTATAAAATCACTAAAACTTAGATCCAAAAACAGTCATAATGCAATTAAAAATGAACGTGTTCGGACTTCTGTTGCCCAGACAAACGGAAGTTTACATGTCAGTGGAGAAACCTTTCCTTTTACAAGTGCAGTTTTGCATCAAGTCGCCAATACTCTTGAAGATGAAGAATATTCATCTTCATTGCGAATTCCTGCGCCAACTGACTGCATAATGGATTCAGTTTTACCAACTCATATAGGGCAACCTAAAAAGCAAGAGATTTCAGGTATGAAAGAACATGTTAGTACATCTGGCTCTGAAGGTGCGTGTTCAACTGAAAATCAAGCGTTGGAGAGTAAGTGTGAAAGAGGCGAAGTATGTTTAGTGAATTCGTGTGAAGATATCGATAGTAGATTGTCTGTAAACAACTGTACTTTACGTGCCGATAGAAGGTTTGGAATATGTTACTCGCGAAAGGCGAAAGGCTCAACTATTTGTAGGAAGAAGAGAAGACTCGAAGACAAGGCAGAAAATTCTAATGCATTGGCAGCAACTACTTTTCAACCGAAAGATCATTGCCATAGTGAGATGGACATAAGCAATGCAAGGTCTGGCAAAACATTTCATATTCCGAAAGATACCGCTTTACCGAAAGTTGTATTATGTCTTGCTCACATGGGTAAAGTTGCTTGGGATGTGAAATGGAGACCTGTTAGCATTATCAAATCTGAAGAAAAGCATAGTCTTGGTTATCTCGCTGCTTTGTTGGGAGATGGTTCTCTAAAAGTGTAAGCTTTTTTCATTTATTTATTTGAATATAAGATGGTCAATAAATGTTGACTTCAATTGATACATTTCCCTCTAACCTAAAAATGTTTGCAACATTTTATATATGTCCCCAAGTACCAATTAACGGTCAATACTTCAAATTTCCTAAATGTTTTAGAGCAATTCCCATTTATTGGATCAATTGTCTTCGTAGAAGTGATTCTAGAAAGTTCATGAGTATACGCTGACATTTGGAGCTTTATTCCACTTGTTAAATACCTCATTCGATTATTCATTCTAAAAGTTTTCAAATGAGCCATATTTTGGTAGGTATGATCTTTTTGTCATTAAGAATACGCACTCAAAACTTTTGATCGTTATAAACTTTTAACTCACTCAAAGCCTTAAAACTGAAGTATAATAAAAACCTCTCTGAACCAAACCAACTATTTAGAATTAATTTAGAACCAAACCGAAATAAATTGGTTCGGTTTAGTTGGTTAACCATTAAACCAAATTACTAACTTGAAAATAATTTGTTAACATGAAAAAATGTTGAAAGTCGAGTATTATTATCCATATTTATTTTCTTGTGCATTAGAACTTCATGAGCATGTCATAATAAATGCAATGTCTCATGCAAACTAAGAAACAAAAGATGCAAATTTTAATAATTTGACATGCTTTTTTATATTCACTATTTAATTGGTTAATTAGGTTGACCTGATATAGAATTTTCAAAACCGAAATCAAACCCATATTTTTTTAGTTTCTTCACCAAATCCGAATTCAAGTTTTCTTGAACCAAACCATTTAATGACTGTCGATTCGGTATTATTGGTTAATTCGGTTTAAACTGAACTTCGCTCACCCCTATCCATGATCTCTATGCAGTTCTCATTATACATACATATATACATACATATACACACACGTACATACACACACATACACACACACATACATACATACCTAACTTGGTTCCTCTAACTTCTTTTTTTAAAACGATGTCATCGTTTTAATTTTGATGTCGTTAATTATTTATTAAATCCTGCTTGTTTATTTACAGGTGGGAAGTTCCGCTTCCAAACCTTGTAAATATTATACATACTTCCCATGATCCTGATGAGACAGATCCTCGTTTTTTGATCCTACAACCTGTATTCAAATGCTCTAAGGTTATGCGTGGTGATAGGCTGAGGTAACTTTCTCATATATGCAATTTCTAGTTCATTGATAACTCAACAATGCAAATAAAGCCAGTAAAAAGCAGATCAGTAGTCACTGATCATATCATGTAAGCGCATAGGACATCAATTCTATATCGTTAAATTATACCTAACTCATTCATTTTACCATTACTACAGTTTGGTACATGTTGAAATCGTACTCACGTCACGTCTTAGTTTGTCTCTGTATAATTACCATGTTCTTACCTGTATGTCACTTACGTGAAAAATACACGCTTGTTTTACTCAACAGAACTGTTTTTATATCTTGTTGATGCAGCTATTTCAATCATATTCAAATCAAGATTGATCTGCAACTGGCTCATTTGATACAGCTGTTTTTATCATATTCAATTTTTATTGTTTCTTTCAAGTTTATATCTCTTTCTAATGGAAATGTTTCAGTTGAAGTTCAGCTAATGCTACAACATTCTTGTCACGAACATATTTTCTTCTGGTAATGCAGCATCCCTTTGACAATGGAGTGGTCAACTTCAGCACCTCATGATTTGATTTTGGCAGGATGCCACGATGGAACGGTAAATTATAGTTTTCCCTCCAATGCTGTCAAGGTTTATTGTTTATCTAAGTGAGGAATATGCTGGATGGATTATCTTTTCTTTTAATGTGTTACCTTACGGTTACAGAACAACTTAGCTTCTTATCATTACCTACAAAGTAATTAGCGCACACGATTCTGTTTTAATGTAAACCAAACAACATTTATCCTATTGGATTTTGTTCGGTGCGACAAATATAGAATGTGTTATGCTATGATGTGTTCTATAGGCTGTTCGAGCTGTGGTAGCTGTAGAGGCCGTAACTTTGATGAGTGGTCATTCTTATATGACCACACAACCCCTAAACTAGTTGCTGCTTGCACTAAATGAGTACCCTTAGCCTTGTCATTTTTAGTGTTTTTTAGTGCTTTCATTTGAACATGTATAATATTTTGAGATATGTTTATGGGAAATTTTGGTCACCTTTTATAAGTCGATATGTTAGGTATTTGATTATTGTTAAATATGTTGTATACTGATTAAATTGTTAAATATTTACATACTCAAATTACCAGTGTATTTGAGGATTTTATTGGCTGAGTATTAGACAGTTTGTTGTTGTTTTGAGTATCGATAAAATTCATCAGGCTCTAGGACAATCTTGGCACTTAGCTTTGCTCCATCCCGGACAACAAAAGCGTTTCTTTTTTCTTCTCCCTTTTGAGTTGTGAATTAGTGCACTGTGAACATTGGAAACAAAAAAAATAAAATAAATCAGATACTTGGCTGGCTTAGATTGCAATGACGAATCACGGATGATGGACAGAATGATACTGCATATTTTTTCTTAAAAAAACATGCTCTTGTCTATTACGCTAAGGCACATGTACTGAGGTTGATTTATTTGGATGCCATGTTATAATAAGCGCCAAGCGAGGTGAGGCGGTAGAAGTATCGCTTTGCTTAATGTCTTTTAAGCGCTGCTTAATTTTTAGCATACTTTATCCATACCTATATAAATCTATGATAAAAAGATTATATTAAGTGTATTATACTTGTACAAGTGTATTATATGTGTACGCACAAATTATTCACAAAGAACTAAAGTCTAACTTTGAAATTAACTTACAAATTCGTAGGTCTCAAAAGGTGGATTTAACTTTCACTATTCATTAAAAGTTAGCATAATCGAGTTGAGTACAAACCGTGCACATTTGTTAAATAAAATAATCATATCTTAATGCATACCATCCATCGTTCCATATGATAGAAAATGAGAAAACTTTTTTAGGAATGTGGTTTTTTCTATAATTCCAGTTCCTTTTATTGTAAATAATAATTTTTATACCAAGCATTGCTTAAATTTTAGCAAAGCACATGTAAACGCCAATTAAGCATGTTTAAGCGCTCATCGCTTAATCGTTTTGCTTTTTCAAAAAATTAAGCATTGTGCATACATTTAGCGCTTAAGCGCGCTTGGATGCACATTTTAAATGTCAATTTTTCTATCTTTTTTTTTTTTCCCATTTCTGAATTTTCCAACTGTATCTCAAAGGCTAAATTTAGTGCTTTTGCAATTATGCTTTAGTTGGTGAATCTCGTTCAGTTTCTTGATTACAGGTTGCCATATGGAAATTTTCAAAACAATCTAGCACTCAAGGTACTTATTTTTGCAAATCTTATATATCGCCTACTTTTCAAAATGCCTTTGAGGCAATGGACAATTGGTTCTTAAATATTTACAGTTATTATTTTGGTAAAATTGACTTGGTTTGCTAATACAACTTAACATTTGCCACTAGTGTATTTGTAGAAAAGCGAAGGATGCTATTAAACTAAACTATGTATGTGCCTATGTGCAGATATAAAGCCTTTGCTTTGCTTCTCAGCGGATAATGTTCCTATCAGATCTCTTGCTTGGGCTCCCATTGAAAGGTATATAACACATTAGCATTCTTAAAACTTCTTGCTATTCTATCTTTTAGTTCCTTCTGGTTGCTTCTGTTGATGCGAGATTCCAACACGAGACAACTCAAATCAAAACCCCACAAGCACAGCGGAAGACGAAATCGTAGTAAGAAGTGTAGAAACAACCAATCGACGACTCAATTTCGAACTCAACCAATCCAAAAGCAATCACAATCCCAAACAAGCAATAACGAAAAATAAATCACACAGCGATTTATAGTGGTTCCACTAACATTGTGTTAGTGTACATCCATTTTAAGAGAGAGTTTTTATTAATATTGATGAGAAGAGTACAAGAGATTGAATACAATGATCAAAATTCTATTTAGAATTGATTTGTGGAGAAGAGAATTGAAGAAAATTAGGTTTTGACAAACCCTAATTTGGTGGAGGTTAATCCCTTGCAGTTGCTTGCACACATATATATCTGAAACCCGATGCTAGCTTATATAGGAGAATAGAAACCCTAGGCAATATTTCGAAATTGCTCCTGCAGATATCGCAAATTTTCATCCAAAGTCCGTACGAAGAAAAACTGAAGAAAGTCGTTTCAGACGTCTGGCCAAAAAGTAAGACGTCTGGATTAAGTTATTGGAGCGACTTCGCTTCAGACCAGCCGTCTGACAGAATGCTCTGAAAGCATTTCTGTCCCAAATCAGACGTCTGAACCTTTTGGTCAGATGTCTGAAAGAAAGCTCTGCCCCAAACTTCGACCACTTCGCCTTTTCTCTTATAACTTCCACCTTCAAACTCCGATTTACGAACCGTTTTCTCCGTTACGAAGTTACTTCCGACCTCTACAGATTTCCGTATAGTGTCGCCAAAATTCAACACTCCACCTCGACACTATATCTATCTTCAATTCCAATGTTACCATACCATTAACGACAACTGATAGCGCCAACTATCACCTCTTCTACCTTCAACCAAATATGAATACTTTCCCAATGAGCTCCGGTAAAGCCATAGCACTCCACCAACGAGCTCAGATAAAGCCTCCGCCCGCTATTGAAATATTGAAAACATCCAAATCCTAAGCTATCTCACCAAAGACTAGCACTTACTGAGAAGATAGAACTTCAATCTTTCATCGATACTCTTCCTCATCTACCACCAAGCTCCTCCCTTAACCGTGCCACTCCGTGACACCTAGCATTTCTCCAAGCGAATCAAGTTCGAGCAATGCTCGAACTTTCCAACCGGCAATGCCTTAGTGAACATATCCGCCGCGTTATCCTTTATGTGCACTTTCCGAATATATACTTGTTTATCTTCATCCATGGCTACTAGAAATGACTCTCTCACCTCAATATGCTTAGTCCGTGAGCTAAACGTCAAATTCTCTGTCAAGTGAATATCACTCTGGCTATCACATCGAACATCAATACTATCATGTCCGAATCCCAAGTCACACAACAATCGCTTCAAATAGTACCTCCTTTGCCGCCTCCACTGCAGCTATCAACTCCGCTTCCGTAGTGGATAAAGCAACCACGGTCTGTAATTTGGATCTCCAACTTATGGCTGTACCCCCAATTGTGAAGACATATTTGAAAGTTGATTTTTTTCGATCCCTATCACCGGCGTAGTCTGAATCACAATAACCAACCAACTTGCAATCTATCGTCTTACTCCGCCAAAACAAGACCATGAGATAATGTGCCTCTAAGGTATCTCAATATAAGCTTCGCAGCTTTCCAATGCGATTTTCCCGGATTAGCCATGTATCGACTAACCGTCCCGACGGCATTTGCAATATCGGGTCTTGTACACACCATAACATACATTAGACTTCCAACCGCACTAGCATATGACACTTTTACCATATATGTCTTGTCTTCCTCCAAGATAGGTGATCTTTTACTCGAAAGCTTCGTATGCAAAGGTAAAGGTGTATTTGACGCTTTTGCATTCTCCATGCTAAACCGGCAAAACACTTCCTCAATGTACTCTTTTTGAGTTAGTTTCAACTCAAAATGCTTTCGATCCTTTATAATTTCCATGCCCAATATCCTTCTTGCTTATCCAAGATTCTTCATTTCGAAACAATCAATCATCAAAATTTCACGTTTGAAGACGTGAATAGAATCCAAAGAAATCGATACCGAATCCATCAAAATGTATGTTCACAAAAGTCCCCAAAAAAATGTCATCAAAATGGATAATAAATGATAACAACAAATCGGGAATCAACATGAATCGATTAAATTTGGAAACCAAGCAAAAGTAGGCAAAAATAGGCATAATAGGCAAATTGGAGCATGTCAGTCGATTGGACTTAGAGAGTCAGTCGACTGGCTGTAGAAAACAGAGCCCCCAAGCCTCTGCAGACAGCCTTGGAATGCTTATTAGCTACAGCCAGTCGACTGACTGGTGCTAAGGCAGTTTTCCAGCCTATAAAATTGATGTGCAATCTCATCAAATTCGCGACCGAACGAGCAATGGCGCTAGAGATTTATGCCAATCGGCAACCCGGCCCTATAGGCTATTCGATGCATCACCAAAAACTTGTTCAAACGTCCATAGAAGGATTTTCATAGATTTTGCTTTCAAAACACCAAAAGTTGGAATATATAACAAATCAATCCAAACCAAAATCAAATTCACATGAATAAGAGTTAGGAATTCATACCTAACAATCAAAGATAA
Organism: Allium cepa; assembly: GCA_030765085.1. Classification (NCBI taxonomy): domain Eukaryota; kingdom Viridiplantae; phylum Streptophyta; class Magnoliopsida; order Asparagales; family Amaryllidaceae; genus Allium; species Allium cepa. Next base: position 972,570,684 of record CM060928.1, read on the forward strand.
TTATAGACATAGATGTGAGATAGAAATCTCACCTTTAAACCCAAAACAATGAAGAAGAAGCTATAGAGCAAGGCAAGAACAATCACTCTTCAATTCTAACCCAATAAGCTTGAATCTAAGCTTAAAAGAGAAACATTTTCTAAGTTAGGTTTAGCAATTTCTGAAATTAAAGAGAGAACGAGTTGGAGAATAAGAAGAGGATGCTTACTAAAAGCTTCTCTTTGGGTTTGGAGCTAGAATTTGGATTTGCAAGTGGAACTAGGGCTTAGGAATTCTAATTCTTTTTCTCTTCCTTCATTTTTATGAAAGCTTAGAGTGCTAGGAAATGAAAGTGAATGAAGAGAAGAGGGGGTGGAGCTAGAGTTAATAGTTTAGGCTAACCCAAACCCAAAGTCCAAAGTGCAAAAGGTCAAATTTTTAGCTATCTCCAAACATATCGAAGTCTATACTCAAAAAGTTCGCAAATGGCATTTTGAACTCAATGGAAGTGGTCTCGAGTTCTAATTCGACTGTTTGCAAAAAGTAGCTTTTCAGACTATAATGACTAACGATGCTATATTTAAATAAAATATTTAAATATACGATCGCTAAATATGCGGGTTGTTACACGTCTTGACATCATTAAGAGTCAATGTATCACGACTATAGATCAAACTATTTGAAAAACTTGTATAGCGATCTGGCAATGAACATAACAATATTATTGCCTTTTACTCTTCCTCAATTTTCAAATCTACCGCCTTCATCTTCATTAGTAAATCATCAAAAATGTTTAAGTGCGCCTTCAGCGAAGTACCTTCCTTCATCTTACAGGTGAAGAACGTTCGCAATAAGATCAAACGATTTGTCAGTGACTTCTTCATATACAATTCCTCCAACTTGTCCCAAATACCCTTATCATCACTAATTTCAGAGATAACATTTTCTCCCATAGCAAGTTGAAGTATAGTGAATGCCCACTCTTCCATCCCCTCTCTCTCAACATCTGAGATGTCCGCTGGCAACAAATGTGTGTCAAACACTAACCGATGCATCCGATTCCTCCTTAGAATCGCTTTCATCTTCCATTGTCATTTTTCAAAATCATTATCGTCATTCCACTTGTCTATTACCAATTGTGATTCTGAAGCGCCGTACGAGCCACGTACATAAGGAGGTACACCACTTGGATTACCCATTGAGGAGCTACTAGAGTTACTACTTGATTCAGACATTTCTACAACCACCTACCAACACCAATGCTTCGATACCAAATATTGATGCGAGATTCCAACACGAGACCATTCAAATCAAAACCCCACAAGCACAACGGAAGACAAAATCGTGGTAAGAAGTGTAAAAACAACCAATCCAAAAGCAATCACAATCCCAAACAAGCAATAACGAAAAATAAATCACACAGTAATTTATAGTGGTTCCACTAATATTGTGTTAGTGCACATCCACTTTAAGAGAGAGCTTTTATTTATATTGATGAGAAGAGTACAAGAGATTGAATACAATGATCAAAATTCTATTTGTAATTGATTTGTGGAGAAGAGAATTGAAGAAAATTAGGTTTTGACAAATCCTAATTTGCCTAATTTGATGGAGGCTAATCTCTTGCAGTTGCTTGCATACATATAGATCTGAAACCTGAGGCTAGCTTATATAGGAGAATAGAAATCCTAGGAATGTTTCGAAATTGCCTCCGCAGATATCATAAATTTTCATCCAAAGTCCGTACGAAGAAAAACTGAAGAAAGTCGTTCCAGACGTCTGGATTAAGTTACTGGAGCGACTTCGCTTCAGATCAGACGTCTGACCCACGTCTGACCCATTTGGTCAGACGTCTGACAGAATGCTCTGGAAGCATTTCTGTCCCAAATCAGACGTCTGAAAGAAAGCTCTGCCCCAAACTTCGCCCACTTCGGTTTTTCTCTTATAACTTTCACCTCCGAACTTCGATTTGCGAACCGTTTTCTCCGTTACGAAGTTACTTCCGACCTACAAATTCCCATATAGTGTCGTCAAAATTCAACAGCTTCTTCCTTGACTCAAAGTTTTCTATGGTCACAAAGCCCAAAAATATAACATTACAACAAATAAAAAGATCTACGTCTTATATTATATGCTAAATAGCTCTTAACTATAGTTCGGACTAAGCTTACTTCTACAGTTATACCATGTTTTATGCAATAATTTAATAAAAAGGGAACTGAAACACAAACCGATGCCTCGGAAATGAAACAAAACCTTGCCAAATTCAAAATTATACGACTCAAACCTTTATAATATTTGACATCAAAGTGTTGCTTTATAGCCAGTTTGTCCTGAAACGTAAATTAATTATGAATCTCTGATGACATTTTAGCTCTTCAAACCTCAGATCTCCACTAAATGATATATAGACCATGTTCTATCTTCATTACAACATGTTCATTCAAATCCTCAATGGCATTTGTATATGATTCAAATGCATCAGCACTTTCTAGTTTCTTTATTCAGTAATTAAGAGCCAGATTTGTTGACAGTGCTGATTTAATGTGCATGCTAGATAGCTGTATTTTACTTTGATATCACATGCCTCGGTGCATATTGTTTCCTGTTATAACTTTCATGGTAATTAATGCAGTGGTGTGGAGAGTGCAAATTTAATGGTGACTGCTGGACATGAAGGAATTAAATTTTGGGACATTAGGTATGCGATTTTTTATTATGTGTAGCTAGCCAAAAACATCTTGATCCAAGAAGGATTTTTCAGCTCAATTTATAGATATATGGCTTGGGAACTATATTGTTTTTCTTGTCATTCGTGAGATATTATATTTCAATATAACTAAAGCCGTAATGTTTAGAGATGGTAGCCTGACTGAAAATTTTCTACATTGCAAACTTGGTTGGTAAGTGGCATGCCATTGCTAGTTACCACATGCATGGAATTTCAGTTTGCCATGGTCTTGAATTTTTCGTTGAGGATTTGATCTTTCAGCTGTAGAAGAAAAGGCTTGCATAAATATCATTTTTTGGAAGAGTACCAAGTAACGGTCGTTGTTAGCTCTAAGCATATAACAAATATAGTTGACATGTAGCATGTAAGAGCAGCATAATCCCTCACAAAAATGTAATAGCAATCGTCTGTCAACAGCATGTATAAAGCTAGATTTGAGTTACCTACCAGTACCCTTAGATATTGCCAATCTGGCTTGAGCTGGGAAAAATCAAGAAACCCAATGTCTGTAAAATCATGCATAAAGTGATAAATTTCATACACTAACACAAAAAATCAATAAAAGCAGAAAAAATACTTCAAGTTACATTTTTCTAAAGAAAAAATGCTACGTTTTTTGATTAAAGTTTTTTTGATTAAAGTTGAATAAAAAACTGCAAAAGTTAAGAGGCTGTAGGAAAATTAAACAGGAAAAACATATCTGAAATTTATTACGTTTTGCAGCAAGAAGCCTCCATCGAGCTTGGATTTCGTTCCTTCTTTGAGCCAAAAACCTCAATTTTTGTTTTGTGCAAAATTCCCCAACTTATTATCGAGAGAGCTGTGTGAGTAATTTACTTAGTTAAAAATGGCTTGTAGGTGAGATGAGTGAAGTTAGGTTGTAAAAAGTGTGGTAAGGTTAGTTTAGTGTTATTGGGTTTGTCCTCTAGGAATTAATTTTTTATATTCCAGATTCAATATTTACCGCTCAAAGACCCTTTATAACATCTAGCGCTTGTACATTGGGCTCAATTTTTATCTGGAACTGGGATAGAGGATACTGTTTGCTTACTAAAGCGTATAGTTCCTAAATGGGAGGAAATTAGGAATTGTACCTTGTATTCCCGACAGATGATTTATCAAATTGATTGTGGTGTACATGGAAATAAAAGATACATCAGATGGTGATATAAACAAAAGAACACATGAACATGCGTAATATGTGTGAATAATATGAAGTACTGGAGCACCATATCTACATACATACAGTAGAGTTGATTTGTACTTGCATGAAAGAACTTGAGTTCTTTACAGTTTCTTTGATATAAAATTTGTTGGGTTAGATTCAACACTGAATGCTCTTCTGCCTCACCAAATTCCATTGAAAAATAACTGCAACATGAAGTAAATCTTGTTGTTGACTTTCTCATAAGGACAAACCTTTCTTATTTTTTAAAATTAACCGCTTCAATATTGAGAGCTGATCAAAGATGCATCTACCTGTTGACAAAATTACTTTGAATCTTACCATGACGAACTAAGTATCTTACCAACTCTGGACTTCGACATAAACATAGATTCTGACTGTTCAAATCTCTGTTGTCCGACTAGATTCAGTGTCAGTAATCAGCTCTAGTTTGGCTATCTTACTTTGCTGATGGAAGATTTCGATGATAAGCTGCCGAATCTATTCATAGGCGAACCTGTAGCCAAAAAGCTAGCAGAGAATTAAGATCATATGTACATTCATTAGTTCCATAGGTTCTAGGTATATGAGGTAGAGCTTAGAACGATTGTACTGTAATTGAAAATCGATTTTGTTTACTTAGTTTGAGTTACATCTTCCGTTATTCTCTCTGTCTATACTGCTGAATCTATGCAATATTTCGTTTGTTTTCTTTCCCTTTCCCATTTTGTTATAATTGATGAAGCTTAGCCTATGTTGTAGTGTCTTACCAATTCAGGTTTATCTAGTTAACTAAATATTAATCCATCGGTTTGTGAAACTTTTTCACAAATCCCTTGTTGATCTGAGATTATGGTAATTAAACCATGTGATTTTCAGTTTTATATTTTTACCCTAAGCTGTGTGTTCAAAGCAATAGCTGTGTTTATCATGTTCACTTCAAGTATTCTTCCAATATCGGATACATAATCCCTTCCAATACATAAACTCATTAACAATCTTTTGAATCTGATGTTTAGGGATCCATACCGCCCTTTGTGGGAATATAACCCTGTACAGAAGATCATACTCAGTCTACAGTGGCTGCAGAACCCAAGGTCAGAAAAGTTCATTTTGGAAAACTTGCTTGTTTGCAGTTATGTGCTTTTGCTTCTTCCCATGATCTCAAAGATTGGACACTGTGAACATATCCTAAAGAGGAATTACGTTAACCTCCAAATCTCTGGATTTTGGATTGGAAATGTTATCTACATACCAGAATGTAATCCTACTCTCCACTTCAATGTATTTCACATAAAACTGAAACTGCACAATGTGGATGTATGATCCGGAGTGCAGATAGCTTTTTCATTATCGGATATGCTATTTATATTTTCTTTTAAGGACATCATGACTGGTCAGTCCTTTTAATAAGGTGTTGCCAACACATTTCCTTTTCCTACGCATAAGCATACATATGTATGTGTGCATGCGCATGGTCCACCCTACAATATGGGATCAAAAAGCAAGATAAGTGATTTGGGTCCTTGTAAAAGAAAACTTATTTATGAGCAATAGTGTTGAGGGGGATCAAAAATGATAATTGAAAGATAATTGAGTCCGATAGATTACTGGTAGTACTGAAAATTTAAGAAAAGTCAAGAAATCAACTGGCATCAACATTTGTTCCTCTATTTTAATGTTGTACATACGATAGTGTTGATGAACTGTATGCATATTTTTTGCTCTTCTCTTGATGAAGTGTATGTATATCCTTTTGCTCTTCTCATGTTTCATAGATTAGTAAATGTTAATTTAATGTCAATACTTGAAACTGTTTTAACCACTGATTATCAATATAGATACTAATCAAGTGTTTGTCTTACATTTACCTTTCTAAACTGACCTTCTAAATGTAGTTGATTAATCCATTATATTCCTGGTTCCTTTTTTTTTTTTCATGTGTGTAGTAAATAAATTAAAAAGTGTGTTTAGCTTCTATCATTCTAATGTAGTTGATAAATGTAGTATAGCTTCTATTCATGATATATCATTTAATACCTGCATTCTAATGTAGTTGATAAATGTAGTATAACTTCTATTCATGATATATCACTTTATATCTGTGTATATCAAGGTAACTAAACCCGTTAAGCATCTTAAGTAACAAGGACGTATGACTATTAAGGACTATATCAAGTCATGTGAAAAATAGAAATACTAGAGCATTCCTTCATGTGTTTCGTTTAGTTGATGGGAATTAAACCTCAATAAACTTCTTCTTCTTTTTTTCTTTTCTTGTGTGTGTGTGTGTGTGTGTGTGTGTGTTGTGGGTGGGTGGGGTCGGTCTAAGCAATTATACAAGATCCATTTGTTATATTCTTTGCTCTCATAGCTATAGCATATGAAAGTACGAGCATGCAAACTTATACATATATACTCATATGCAATCAGATTACCAAAATACGTTCATATATATAGATATGTACGTGTGTGTATATCTAAAGCAGATACGAGAATTTCAATATAACATTCATGGTACTGGAGATAACCTATACTGTTTCTTTATGATTTAAGGTATAATGTAGAGTATATTCTAGAATGCTAATGATCTGTCTTTAACACTTATTTCATAGATGTCTTGTCATGACTTTTGATGATGGATTTATAAGAATTCTTAACTTGTGGAGAGTGGCTAATGGTTTTCTGGCTACTGGAGAACCCCTGAGCATGCCAAAACAGGTTGGACTACATAGCTGGTGTTGCTCTCCTTTTGCAATTTGGAATTGTCATATTTCACGAGCCACCGGTAGATCCCGTTTGCATTTTTCTTTAATATTACCAGTAGATCATGCATGTATCACAGGAAAATATGTTATGCTAAAGTCTTTAAATTTTCTAAACCACCTTTTCACATTTAGAGATGAATGATAGGGGCATGCCACTATATTCTAAATAGAGAGCAACATTGGATAATCATATTTCTTGTGGTATTATCTCTTCTTGAATCATTCCACTGACTTGTTTATATCATGTTTCTGTTCAGATATTGCTGCTTATTGTACTGCAGATGGATATACCCGGTACTTTAAGGTAACTGCTAATGTTTGCTAGTCATACATACACAAATACATATATAAACATACGTGCATGTTAAAAGAACACACACACATATGTATGTGTGTGTATGTATAATATAACAACTCCAACAAGATTATGACATCTGTTGACAAAATTAGCTAACTAGCAAAGCTGTGCAAAAAGAGTCGAGTTGCCACCGAGAAGCCCATTATCTTTCTAGTTCTTTTCGTAAAGAAGATGAAACTACATTGAAGATTGGAACACCGGTATCTAAAGTTCCAGTCCCAAACATACCAATGAAGAAAGTGCTAAGTGAGACGGGCGGTGATGCTCCACTTTATAGTCACATTGAAGCTGTAAAGCAAGCCAGTGGAGGAAGTAAGTTACTAATTTTTCATCTCAAATCATCTTTTGTTATTAAAATGTTACTCTTCTTTTGAGTTTACAAGTCAGAACTTGACTTGACATGCTTACTTAAAAACACCACCACACCTTCACCAAACCCCAAACCCCCCAACCCAAAAAAAAAACAAAAAAAACAAAACCAAGAACCCCACAAAAAAACGAATGAAATTTAGCAATGATCTTTTCCCCTCCATTTGTAAAAAAGAAGAAACAAAGATGAATTAAGAATATTGAAATCTCTTTGCTATAGCAACAGCTCAGAAACTGTTTTGTTTCAGCCCTATGTATTTGGCATTGTAGTAAATAACAAGCCTGTATCCTGAATTAAAATTGAAAACTTTGTAAATACACATTTTAAGTTTCAAAATACATAACCATCTCTTTCCGAAAGCAGATTTCTGGAAATGCCCTTCTCTTTCATTACGGCCAAGTTGCAAATATTTGCAGTTCAAGGATTGCAAATATTTGTACTCTGTGAAAAAAAAGGTGGTACCCAGTGCACAAGGCTCCCGCATGATAGCAAGTTATAGGGAGGTCGATAATGTGTGCAGCCTTTCACTCGCATTGTGAAGATACTGTTTACGAACTCGGACCCTCGCTCAGATCACTATGCCGGTGACATAACTGTTGCATCAAGGCTCCAACTCATTTGTACTTTTGTGAAAAAACTCTAAAAAAATAAATTAAAGTTTAATTTTGGTGATATTAACCTTCGATTAAGTGCGTATTTGATTTTCAAAAAAAATAAAAAAATTGTCGAGAATAATTTCAAGTGGAGTAATTTAGAACATGTCTTCTAAAAGAGTTTTTCGTGTATTAAGAAAATAAGGGTTGGGTACTTATTTCCACATTAAAATTTGGCTTTGTAAGAAAGAAGTACTTATGCATAAACAAAAAGTTTAATGTATGCACAGTACATTTCTTGTATGTATGTGTTTTTCATGGCATTTTCTTTGTTTATTATTAGAATTTGAAAGAAGAAGAAAAAGTTCAACCGTGACTATTGATATCAAAGAAAAATCTGAAAATGATTACGAAAAGTTGCCACCGAAAGAAGTGGCTATGCATAGGTTGAGATGGAACCTGAATAAAGGCAGTGAAAGGTGGTTATGTTCTGGTGGAGCTGCAGGACTCGTTCGGTGCCAAAAAATACATCATGTTTAAATTGGCGTGGCATATTTTGTACTTTTCATTTTACAAATTCATGAAAATTTTCACTCTAATTATCGGAGGCCTAAGCATATATCGTAAAAGAGAAGTTGATAGCATGACTATTATGTGATCGTCTCGGTAATATTTTGCGAGAAGTGCAAAATAAGTGATAAGCAGCACAAAGGCGCTGAGAAGGCAGATGAGTTTTGGGCATTGCTAAATTATTTTATATAATTTTTCTTCAGACATCTTCATTGATAGAACAGAGATACCAGTATACATAGTTTATTGCTTTTAACATTTTAGTCCAAAATCATTTGCTTGTGATGGTGGACAATTTCAAATAAGAAATGTAAGGTAATAAAGTTTTTTGAGAATAATTGTTATTTCATTTTACCTGTCTTTACATTGTAAAACATTGTTCCTTTTTGCTGGCTTGATAATTGAAGAATAATTGTTATTTCTTTTAACCTGTCTTTACGTTGTACAACATAGTTCTTTTTTGTTGGCGTATTATGTTTTAGGTGGCCACCTTTTATGCTCTTAAAACTCAATTTTAAGTTGCCTCGTTTTATGCAAACTTTTGTACGTATTTGAAGGATAATTACAATTAAATCGGGGAAACAAAACTGAAATACAAAACTATTGTTATTCATTTCGAAATTGTTGTAATACATACAAAATAAAAGGTGAATATGTCAAAGGTTACATAAGCTTATAATTTATTTTCCATCTTATCTATTAATAGAGCTTTTACTGGATTGTATGTTGACACATGAAGTGAATAAAATATCGCTTATCTCTTTAATAACTTTTTATCTTCTTATATCTTTAACACGTTATTGGCACGATATGTGACTAAAAAATACTTTGATAATTTGGGAGATCAGTCTTATCATTTTTTATTTATATCCATCGCTTTCTCTTTGACAATTAGTTATCCTTTGATGTTACTTATTTTATTTTTCTTCTCATTGCAATGAATATGTTTATTCTTTCTAAATTAGTACGACAGTTCATTTGAATTGGTTCTAAATTTCTAACAAGTACTATTAGAGCAATCCACCATTGATTTTATTGGGAATTTTTATTTTTATTTTTTATATTTAAGCAAGTTTTGAATGAAAGTTCATTAATAAGTTTTTGAATTCATGTAATATCTTACTCAAAGTACAGATCTACGTGATCTATGTATGAAGTTTTGTTTTTAAATTTTTGATTTGGTTTGGTAAAAATTATTTTGACGTAGAAAGATAACGATATGTATGCGGTTTATGAAATAAACTAAAATTTTGAATTATTTTATTTGTGGATAATAATCCTAATTCGCTAAATTTTGAAAACAACTTGGGTTGATTAGAAGATTTATGTGTTTGTTTTGATATATTTTGTAAAAAATTCTGGATTTTCTTTTCTGGAGAAATAATTTGAATCTAAGATATATAATTATTTTATTTATGTTTATGAATGGTATGGACATATCTATGTAATTTAGAACCATTTGTGCACGAAGATATAAAATTTGGTCTTTTATTTATGATTTCGAGACTTTGGTTTTGATTTTATTGTTGAATGGTTTTCTCTTTATGATTTTGAGATTTTGGTTTTGATTTTTCCGTTGAGTGGTACTTAGTCGTGATGTAAATATTTAGGCTATTTTTAGTTGATGTTGGTAGTCTAGTGTATTATTAAACATATGGCAATTAAAATTTTAGTACTTAATGTAAAGTTTGATTCCTTTCTTATTGATACAATGCAAGTATATTATTAAGTTTGGTCTTTATATTTCTCTGTCTCGAGTTCTCAAATTTGTGTCGTTTTGATCGTTAATGGTTTTGTCACGATAAATGTGTTGTTTCATATTCCTTTTGTTTGGGTTTCAAAGATATAGATTCAAGTTTTAATCTTTTGAGATTTGACAATGTTAATGTTATTTGTTATAAACACACTTGAACACACACAAAGATGATTTAAGGCGACATTAATTTTCATATTAAAACGTTTGTTCGATCAATTAACATGTTCTCAATGAAATCAATTTATTGTGACACCAATTTGCATTTCAAACCTCATAACGGTCAATTGCATTTTTTTAATCATAAATGCATTAAATATGGTTGTTATATTAACAGAGAGCAATCTATATATTTTTGATTCAATCCATAAGGCAAGTTACGATTCTATTGCGTATGAATTCAAATTTTGTTGTTTACATTCCATTTCAAAATCAAAATTGACTTTTTGGATTGGGCCTATATGAAATGCTCAATGCATAATATACCTTTTCAGTAAAAAAGAATTCGGATTATATGATGAATTTGAGTGCTGTTGAGATTTCATGCAAAATCTATTGAGATCTAATGGCATATCGTGTAATTTTGCATCACATTAATTTCACTTGCAAGGTTAACTTTTCATTACGTGTGGTTTTGATTTGAATTAGAAATGAGATGTTGAAAATAACTATGAATTATTTTATTTTTAGATACATATATAACATAACTCATACTTGAAGTTTGAGTGAGTGCTATTGTAACGAATCGGAATTTCGACCCTTGATAATCGACACTAATACGTCCACTGTATCACATGTTGAGCATTCAAGTGTTGGAAATACTGATTTGTAAAGGTGAAAGAAGAAGGTAAAAGATGAAGAAAACTAAACAACGCAGAATCTCACAGTGCAACGAATATTACAACAGTGATCTTAACAAAAAGGAAACATCTTTATTCATATATACAACATCAGAGTGCACCAGACTTATCCTAAATTTGGACAGTTATAGAAACCTAAACCTGTCAAAATATGAATCAATCCATTAACCCAACCCATTTACCCTACTTATAAATAGGTTGGGTCAACCCATTTATTAATTTTATTAAATGGATTATGCATTGGGTTGACCCATTTTTAAAGGGTTATAAATGTGTAACCCATTTACCCATTTTTTAAAAACTTAAAATTTGAAAAAATATATTTTCAAAATAGGAATTTTGAACACACATTGTAGTTTTCCATGAAGACTGACAATTGTACTTAGAAATTAACAGGTTATCGCATCCTCATATTTGAACTCCACCTAGTGCAGAAGCCGCTATTTTTTTGTTCAAACTATAATAACTTCTTCGTACCAATTCGAAATCAAGCGAAACTTCGACCGATTAACTCCCGCTTAAATTACTGACAATATGGAACACTCGTATACTTCGTACTGTTAACGTACACTGTAGTTCTCTATGGAGACTAACAGTTGTACTTAGAAAATAAAAGGCTACCATAGCCCCGTATTTGAACTCCGCCTAGTATAGAAACCGTTATTTTTTTGTTCAGACGGCAATGACTTCTTTATACTGACTCAGAAACAGGCGAGACTTCGACCGATGAACTCCCACCTAAATTACAGACAACATGAAATACTTGGATACTTCATCTTGTGAACGCATACTGTAGTTTTTCATGGTGACTGACAGTTGCACCTAGAAAATAACATGCTATCACATTCCCATATTTTAAACTCCGTCTAGTGTAGAAGCCGTTATTTTTTTGCTCAGACTACAATAACTTCTTCATACTAACTCAGAATCAGGCGAGACTTCGACCGATTAACTTCCATCGAAATTACGGACAATATGGAATACTCAGATACTTCATTTTGTGAATTCACAATGTGGTTCTCCATGGGGACTGACAGTTATACTTAGAAAATAATAGGCTATCACATCCCCATATTTGAACTCCGCCTAGTGCAGAAGCCGCTATTTTTTTGTTCAGACTGCAATAACTTCTTCATACTAACTCTAAATCAGACGAGACTTCGACCAATTAACTCCCACCTAAATTATGAACAATATGGAACACTCGGATACTTCATACTGTTAATGCACACTATAGTTCTCCATAGAGACTGACAGCTGTACCTAGAAAATAACATGTTACCACATCCCCATATTTGAACTCCTTCTAATGTAGAAGCCGCTATTTTTTGTTCAGACTGCAATAACTTCTTCATACTAACTCGGAATCAGGCGAGATTTCGATCGATTAACTCCCACCTAAATTATGGACAATATGAAATACTCAAATATTTTATATTGTTAACGCTCATTGGAGTTCTCCATAGAGACTAACAGTTGTACTTAGAAAATAACAGGATATCACATCTCCAAATTTGAATTTTGATGAAAATTAGAACTAAAATTTTAAATTTTAAATTTTGATTTTTATCGAAATTCAAAATGTAAAAATTAAAATTAGAATTATTTTATATCTATTTATTTTTATTAGTTAAATCAAATTTAAATCTTTAAATGGGTTAAATGAGTAACCCGTTTATTAAGGGTTGGGTCATAAATGGGTTGGGTCATAATTGGGTTGGATCATAAGCGGGTTGGGCCAAACTCGACCCAACTCATTTTGACCCAACCCAACCTTTTTGACAGGTCTATAGAAACCGATCTTTATATTGACAAATATACAGAATCTATAATACAGTGGAAGAAAAATATACATGAATACGTCTTAATCATCCAGCTTCTCTCCAACTTTGAAGTATCTAGCTAAACCTGGGAAAATATGCTCGGTCTGACCCGAACATTACATAGAATAATGCCCGGGTCAGTCTGGTAAACCAGCGTGAGTAAAACTCGATAACAAGTAACAACCAAATTGATTTCTACATTTGAAATTTTTTCATACAAAGGGTATCTCGTAAGACCACATCGCACATAAAAATGGATGAGTTTTTACCTTACGATAAGCAAAACATTTTACATCAAAATCCAGTGATATTATCATAGTGTCTAGGTTTAACGTAATAGACAAATTAGCTTAAATGCTTGCATCTCACATTCCAACATACTAGGCTCTACAATAAAAAACGTAAGGCACGTATTTGAGATTGGAACCTAACAATGGCAAGGTAAGGGACTACCTTCTGATGATGCACCTCTAGAAAATGCACCGATGCTAACACAGAGCCGGCTGCCTCTTTAACAAGGCAGACCGGATTACCTCAACCCTTGACACCGTGGCCTTATACTACCACGGTGTTTGCGTGTAAACCAACTCTGAAAGGTACATCTAGAATGGAGTGGCCACTCCTAATGGTAGCTAACCACATAGCTCTGCTGCATGCCTAGTTTTTTCCATTCCTCTCGGTTGTGAGGTTTGAGGTACGCTTTACCTTTCGGAATAGCAATCAATCTTGGAATGCTAACACTACCCTCCAGGCGCTAATGCAATTCCAACATTCATCCATACAAGTTCGTTCTCGGTCTGAACGAAACCAAAGGCACTAACTCTGCTACATCTATTTTGGAATCACCCTCAGGATTAGTAGCAGTAGCCTTTGCACTTCAAAGAGAACCATCTTCAATCATCATCAAGATATCTTCATTTCGAAACGCTTGAGTTGGATCGAAGTGGTTTCAAATAGCATATCCGATCTCGTCTCTTTGAAACAACTTTCGATATTTCTGGTATACGCAACCCTAATTCTTTTGGAAATAAACAGACAAAGACAAAAGCAGAGTTCACCTCCTAACTGTTTGTGGATGGATTTCCCTATCATTCGTCCTAGAAGAACAAAACGAGTTTATACGTACAGTATGGCACCTTCGACGGTAACTATACCATATAATTCTTGCGTTTCTCCTAAATATTTTCAAAGTTACATTTTGTCCAGATTTGATAGTTGGTTATTTAACTATCAAATAAAAAACATCCAATCATGTTTTAATTTCCATGTAGGATCCACTAAGCCTTTATTAATAAAGCCACTTTATAAAACCCGATCATAAGATCTTTTCAATACATTATTCCTAAACCCTTTAATTTCCTTTATATTTGTAAACATTTATATACTTATCTCAACAGTATAAATATGTTTTCAAAACATTTTACTTTTCATGCCTTGAAACAAACCATGTACTTATCTTATCAGTATAAGTTTATTTACAAATTTTGTTAAGTTTTCTTCTTTCCAAATCTCATATTAAAAAACTAAAGATTTTTTCCAAATAAAACATTCTGCTTATCCTTTATCAAAAATTCCCATTTTAAAAGCTCATCTCATATTTCAGTTAACTTATAACTTTCAAAATAAAGTTATGACCCACTTTTATAAACCTCTTTCCATATCTCTGAAATGGTTTATAAACATTTTTCTATTTTTAAAACTCTTTATATAAACCTTTCTATAGTCCTCTGTAAATATCATTTACGAAACATCATTTCTAAAACACCTTAATAACCTTTTCCCGATAGTAAAAGCCCTTTCTATTCACAAGTTATCATTTGAAAATACCTTTAAAGGAATTATATAAATTGAAAAACCATTTTATAAACCCTTATTCTCAAATGGATTAAAGAATTTATGTAATTCAAAACCATATTTTATACATTTCAAATGAGGCATAGTAATCCCAATGGTATTAATTTAAATTATCTTTTTATTTCAATTTAATTCCAATTCACTTAAAAGTTATTTACATAAGCAACATGTATGTAAATACAACTCATATCCAAATTAGGGAATAACATATCAATATGTACTAACTATCATATACGTGTCCGAATAACATAATAGCAGAAGGGTGATTTGTCCTGCTAAATAGATGTCTAAACAATTCAATCAATTCATAGTAGAATGAGGATTTATTCTGCCAACACATGTCCACAAAATCAAATCACTCACATTATACCAGAATGGTGTTTTGTTCTGCTAACAAATGTCATTTAGTCTTCCTAATCATATAGGGTTACTTAACGTCCATACAAGAGATCCTCGGATTTGGATCAGTCCACTTTAAAAAAATATTGATTTAAAACACATTCGATCCAGTTTTAAAATAACCTTTTGAAAAGATTTAAATAGATTTAATCATCTTAAACCATAATTAAATCTTAAGTAACCCTTATTAATTAAGCTTAAGTCATAATTAAATTCCAATTAGGCTTAATAAACTTGGTTAAGCTCTAATTAATTACTGATGCAACTTGGTTAAGGTTAAACTAAATTATTTAAAAGTTAAACCCTAATTAATTAAATATTAATTAAATAATCCATTAATTACTTAATAGTTAATTAACCATTAATCTTAATTAAATAATTATTAATAAGTTAAGTACTTCTTAGCCATATAAAATATTAATTAAAACTTTATTAACTAATTAAATAACGGTTATTAATTTAACTTAAGTGATGATTAACCTTTAATCATCTTCTTAATAACCAATTAAGTGCCAATTACCTTTTAATTAACTAACTAACTAATTAATTATATTAAAACTTAATTACTTTTTAATATTACAAATTGAGTTAAGGAAACCTTGTAAACTCATTTCAAAATAAAGCAAATTTGAAATAAAAATTCAAACTTTTTTCGAACTGCATCCATAGCGACTGTCGCTATGAGTGCAGTTTGCTCTAACCCACCTTTAAGCGAAGCTAATTTACTAAAACCATACTATTTCATGATTGAAACGTATCTTAGTAATTTTTCACATTTTTAAAACCAATTACATAAACATTAACCAAAATCTAAACTTTAAACTCTTGAAATGAGTTTGATTTCAAATCCGACCTCAAATCCGTCGCGACTACGTACAAGGTTTCAATTTTGTTTTCAACCATCATGACTATAGTCAAGTTCATTACCAACCCTTTATATTCACACATCACATATATATAACAAATTGTATACATATACCAATATATATACAATTACTAACTTTGCAATAACACATCCATTCGAGTACTAATACTAATCCATACTTTAGCACTTATCATCTCATTTCAAACATGCTAAGATCCAACATATATATATAACATGCATATAACTAAGGATAAATATGATATATAAAGGAAAGTTCTTTCCAAGAGATTAGGAATTTACTCACCGAAAGTTATCCAAACTCTCGCTAATTAGAGTACGACATAGCACTTCCATTCCTAACCAAAAGATGGAGTCTCAAACCCTAAGTGCACTAGGTAGGCTCGACCTTGAAGGGAAGAGGAAGCGAGACTTGTTTTGGTAAGGTAAACAT
The DNA here is from genome assembly GCA_030765085.1 of Allium cepa. Classification (NCBI taxonomy): domain Eukaryota; kingdom Viridiplantae; phylum Streptophyta; class Magnoliopsida; order Asparagales; family Amaryllidaceae; genus Allium; species Allium cepa. Next base: position 972,587,223 of record CM060928.1, read on the forward strand.
CGAATTCTCAATAATAAATCCGAAAATATGTCATTTTGCAACTGATTTTATGCCACCTACTTATGGAATTTCATAAAGCACTCAAAGAGAAAGTTATTGAAATTTCTTTTCTCTATCATTTCCAAAAATGAATCGCTCGATTTGGTTCATTGGATGTTATGGTCAAAAGAAGAGGTGGTATTTTCGGCCTTCAAAAAGGTCAGAGAATAGGTTTTAAGACGAGCGTTTTTGATATAGCTAAACCCAAAACATAAGGAAGCGGTCAACATAAAAGTTGTAGCCACTGGATTTATATACGTTTTGAATAAAAGAAAACCATGATTTTTTGTAGAAAGGTGAAAATTATGGTTGAAGGAAGTAGGACGAAAATGGAGAAGATTTGAGTGGATTTTGAACAAGTTTTCTAAGAATTTTCTTCTTCTTATTTTCTTTTATTTAAGAGGAAGGAGGAATGGAGAGGTTTGGAATATGGAAAGTAAAATGAACTGGGGAGAGATGTATATGGGTATAGATAAAGGAAAGATGAATTAAATAATATAACTTGTCATAATTATATCTAGTCACACCACAATTTTTTTATATTATATATATAATTATGTTTAGTCACATCACTCTCTTTTATATATATATATATATATATGTATATTATGTTTAGTCATGCCACTTATATATATAATTATTATGTTTAATCACATTACTTTATATATATAAGTTTAATTATTAATTAAAGCTAAGACGTGACAAGAGATAATGATAGTTAATCATTACAAATCTAAGATGTGTCAATAATTAATATATATATGTATATAAGTTTATTATTTTTAAAAGTATGTCTTGTCACATCACTTACTTATCCAAGTTAACATAGGATAATTTATTTCTAAGTGTATCATATTTAGTTAATTAACTCTTATGTATATGTACATATATTGCACAAAGACAAACAACGTTCCAGACAACTTCCCAGTGTCAAAATGTCGAATTTTCGGAAATCGTTTTCCGGTCACATTTTCTGTTTTTCTACGAATTATTCAATTTAGTAAACAAATTTTGAAAATGATTTTACCATCATTATTAATTAACTAAAATGAGTTTATTTTCATTATAAAACCTATATATAGAATATTTAAAATTAATTAAATATTCACTTATCAAAGCAGTAAAATTCTAGGTCGTTACATTTTTTCCCCTTAAAAGAATTTCGTCTCCGAAATTACACCTCGACCAATCCTATAAACCACTTAACACTATACATCAGCTCGTATGATGTACATGATCATTCTTATGCAAAATTTGATTCGATCTCAATTCGAATACATAACTTTTCTTTCAAACGAGTATCACTCATTCGATTCTCCAGTGCGGACTTCGATCAGGCTCCTTGATTGGAATCTTTATTCTCCTTAAATAGTTGTAACTATGATAGAAAACCTTTGTCCGTACCAATAACCCTCATCAAGTGCTCACCGCCAATACTCGAGCAATAGATCCTCATTCTGAATGGCGCAAATACTTTAATGTCATGTACTCGAATCTTGGATCAAAACTATATGAAAAGAAGAAATGATCTACATCCACCCTACACACTTGCTAATTAGTTCTCCCTAATACCAATCCAATTTCCACTAAATCATTTATGAAAACATTTCCTAAACTACACTGGTTCAACTTGGATGCTACCGCACTACATCCTAAGATCATATATCTTTATCTGATTTCATTATTCCATTTCAAATTTATCTCTCAAAGAAAATTCAAGATCCAAATACCCGGCTTTTATTTAAAAAAATTTCAAACAAAATCTATATTTCAATCATAAAAATATATATCTATAGCCCGAGTAACTCCATAATGATACTAAAGAACTGGGTACTACCAAACAATATCCTACATTCCCTTACCAAGAAGGGTAATACTCAAGAGAAGTGTTTACCATCTGAACATATTTGTTCCCTAATTTTAAGTTATTTTCGAGCCACTTGAGCTAGTTAACTTAAAAATATTCCTTTTATCTCAAAATCTCATTTTTGAAATAATATTTTACATTTTCCAACAAAATTTGTCACCAACTCACTTTGGGTTTGTTCGGCTTGAACTTGTTTCAATCGCACAATGATAAAGGAAATAATTAACTAAGTACCCCACAACGTTCATCTAGCCAAACATTTGATCATCACTTATAAGATTATTCTGATCATCAAAAAACAATCAAGACTTGTTCCCTGTACCATTCAAAAGATAACATTTCTTACTTGCACTTTTATTCCCAAAATTTTATAATTAAACCAAATTGGTTTTAATTGTTGTTTTCCCAAAATCTTGAAAGTCATTTTTAAAAAAGCATTGGGATTTAGGTTTTTAAATTTTCAACCTAAATTCTTCCAACTTAAATGATACATATTTACAAGAGGGAATTAAGGAAAATGACAAACTTTTAAAAAAATAGGCTGAAGGACATAAAGTTTTATTTTTAGGCTGAAGAACAAATGATAGTTATAATTAGCATTATATTCAAATTTTACACTGTACAAAATGCTAGCACTATATAAAATGCTAGTTATAACTAGCATTGTCCTTCAGCCTAATTTTTTTAAGTTTGTCCTTGTGCCTATTTTCCTGTATTTATATACCTATTTTATAAATCACTTCTATTAAACCATTTCAAATACTTATCCTAAAATATTCTAACTTTTAAATCAAATTCTACCTCAGCACAAACATCGAACATCCTATAGTCAAACTGTGAAACTTAATTCACAAAGTGTTCGTTTCCAATTTTTTGCCCCATCCTTATCTACCCAACCCATATCTTAAAAAGGAAGCTTCCTATATACACCGACCATAGTCAACGCTCAACCAAACGAACATGACTAAACAAGCCTTAAATGATAATAATAACATATTATTATCTCCTAACACCTCAACCAACTACACTATACTATTTTTAAAAATCATTCTTTTTATATATAAGATATATTCTAGTTAAATTTTATACCACTTACCCAATTTTAAAATAATTCTACGTCAATTGAACTTGTTCCAACATTTAGAAAATCCCTATCGATAACATTGGCCAAACGCATCGACCAGCATTCTTAAGCCACTCAACAACTCAAAGAACATAATATAAAACATTTTTACATCACTAACAAATACGCACTCATACACACACACACATTCAAACTCATCCAAGGGTCTCACTTTGTAACAATCCGCAAATCCATTCCCCTTTGAGTCAACAATATTCTCCATTAGAACAACTCAAAGTGGATGGAAATATGAACCATTAGGGTAAAGAAGAAGAAGGTAGAAGAAGAGAAAAACAAAACAACATCAGAATCTCACAATCACAGTGGAATAATATATAATAGATAACAACATATTTTTATACAAAAGAATCTGTAACTGAATGATACATTACATCATCAGAGTATATACAAGCAACAGCCAAATATTGGAAAATTGTCACAACTTGTCCTCACCCAAAAGCATACTATACAGCTTATACCGCTCGTCGGAATATATATCAAGTTCGTGCGATACGTCTCGCCATCCAGCTCGTCTCCTGAGCTTCATATCAGTCCATCCAGAATCTGTACTCTATAATACTCGGTCTGACCCGATCATTATAGTAAAATAACACCTGAGTCAGTTGTTCGTCGACGGAAATTCTATCGGTTTAGAAAACCGTCGAACGAATTTAAATTAAAAATAACCGCAAGCGCACGGTGTACGAATGTAGCACGCGGCGAATACGGGTTGATCCGTAGGGAATTGATGATTTTAAAAAATCTATTCAATCAAATTATACCAAAGTCGAAGAGGATTTGTTAACTAGAAATAAAATGAGGCTAACACTAGAAAATGCGGTTAAAAAATTATTAGACTAAAGAACAATTTAGAGGCAAATCCACTCTCAAATTTTTGTAAATCAACAAACACATAATTTATGATCTCTAACTTTGATATTACGTGAAATAATCATTGCATTTATTATAAGTATGGTTTATTTATGTTATTAGTTAACATAACTCAAACCATCAAACTATAATACAACAATTATACCACTTACAATTCTCATGAAAAAGAAGCCAAAGCAAAAACTATTTTAAGTATGATCTATTTACTATTGTAACTAGTAACATAGATCATCAAATTTCATTTTTACTTTCATTTCATAATCAAAAATTAATTAGCAAATGTTGATGTAAATTGTGTTTATGTTGAGTAAGAATAGTTCATTTGCATAAGCAATATAAACTATCAAACCCACTTGTATAAACTTACATCAAAATTCACATTCATGAAGCATAAACAAAGAGATAATACATCATAAAAATGTTGAAATTACATAAAGTTAGAGAGCTTCATCATCCCTAAATTAAAAGGGTTTAGCTACTCATTTGTGGCATTGAAGCAACACAAACAAATTTCAACACTAAAAAGAAAAGAGAATAGAAAATAAGCAAAGAAAGCAAAAGAGATTAGCTACTTACTACTTGCATAAATGTAAATCTAAGTTATGAACATAAAGGAAAAGAGAGCATAGAAATAAACATTAACAATAAAACAAAGAAAAGCATGTAGAAAAGAGAGAAGAAAGAGGCTTGGAAGCCATTTTTATTTCATAGAACATTGAGCTTACACTTTGATTTTTTAATTTCCTAAGTAAAATGAAAGAGTAGATGATAGTTTCATATACATAAGAGGGCTATATATACATGCATAAAACCCTAATTCTATTTTTAGGGGGCTACCTAAAATGCCCTTTAGGAAGTGTGGCCAACAAGTAACCATTAACCACTAATTAATCCATCATTTTTTTTGCATGAAGCTTTAACCTCCACTTAGTTGTCCATTAGCTCCAAATTGTACTTTTTGGTAAGTGGGTGGGGTCCTCCATGTTCATGGCTTGAATTATTTCCCTCTTCTTTCCTTTGTATTCATTTGTGCATGCATATATCTTCATATAAGCCTTTTCCATATGCATCCAAATTCCTATAAAAATTGTCAAAAAATGTCCAAGTAAAAATTCTTATATTGACACATGCACAAAATGACCGTTTTTCCCCTGGATGAAGATGAAAATATGATGGTTGGAAATAATTGAATTTTGGTTTTAAACATGTTAAAATGCCCAAATATGATGATTATTTAAATAAAAAGAGATAAAATATGGATGTAAATATATGCACAATTACGTGCATATCAAATACCCCCACACTTATCTTTTTATTCGTCCTCGAATAAAGGAAAACTAAGATAAATCCGTTTTCGTAGGGAGCACGATTGCATTGAGCGTATGCAACAAGCCGTTAAACCTCTGGGTGTCCCCAGTAGGACGAGTGTTGTCTCGTGAGGGTTTTCAGCGAATACTACCCACAAAATCCAAATGCAGGATGAAAATATTTACAAAATGCAAGATTTATTTACAAAGAGATGAATGCAAGTTTTTGAAAATATTTACAAATGAAGGATTTATTTTTAAATTGACACGAATAAGTTAAATACAAGTTTTGGTCATTGTCTTGAAAATTTTTACTCGTCAAAATTTCCAATAAAAATCAAGTTGTCATAACAGATAGACCATAGTTTGGCTAGTTGTTTCGGTTGATAACACAATATAATTATGAAATGGATCCTTAGTTGATTATCAAAGTTTATTAAAGTGGTATTTTCATTTCTTTTCAATAACAAGTTAAATCAAACAAGTTAAAATAGTGCTAGGATTTCAATTGCTTGCTCTCTCATTATTTGCAAGAAAAATTACATACCTAGCTCAGGTAAACTGAGGCCAGATATACCACCCATGCACTGCCTTTCGGGCTTATGTGAGGGGAGTACAGAGCATGGCGAGTGCACACACTTTTGTGCATACACCTATCGACCGTAGGTGGTTTTTATTAAGTCTGTTTTTTGGGTATGTGTTCCATACATACATAACCGTGAGGACTTTTAAATGAGTATGAAAGCACATAATCAAAGATTCCAAGTAATTCACCCATGCATAACCGTGAGGACTTTTAAATGAAAGTGAATACTTTAGATGTTATTATTTTGTATTTTTTTATATAATTTTTTTTATGAGAGAGAGAGTTTTGCAAAATCATCTTAGCACCATTTAACTTAGAAGACAAAAATGTTATATCCTTACTTTAAATTTACCACTTTTTAAACAAAGATTTTCAATTAGAACATACTTCATAATTAACATAGATAAACCTTCCTATATTGTAACGACCTATAAAATTTTAGCAATTTTTAATTGGTATTTAACGTATTGAATTGGATTTTGAGAAATTATTAATAATAAAATTTTGAAAAAAAAAAGAAAATATGTTATGTATATTAATGATTTGTAGTACGAGCTGTGTACATATATTTTAAAGTTTGGTTGTGGTTATACCTATAAGATCTAGTACAAAAACTTTATAAACTATTATTTATACTATAATATAAGTTAAGTTTGATGTAAATTTGGTAGCATAGTTCATTTCTATTGGGTATAAATATCAATAGCGTGGGTAATAAATTTACGGTCTCCTTTTGCTTTTCAGCAAGGTGTGTAAATTTTAAGTATGTTGAGTACGTTCCATATATAGTTATTTTGGAAAACCACTGTATATGTATGATGGTCTATTTGAAGTGTATATATAGTAAAGCGTATTTATACCAAGTTTTATTTAATTTATATGTGTTATAATAGCTATATATATATATGTTAGTCTTGATACTAGTATATAGTTTTACTGAAGTTTGATTTCTAGTCATGTTAAATATATATATATATATTTGATTTTGGGTTTTTGTGTCACCATTTCCAGTTTATTTTAGTGCATATTTAGTATATCTATACATATGTCGTCAGCTATAAATACGATAGTTAAGGGTTTCATATATCATATGAACCAAAGAAGAAGAGAAGTATATACTATATTTAACTACATATATGAAGTATATGTTTTAAGGGTTGATTTAAGGTCTGCATTAAAAAAAGTAGTTGTGATTACCATTATTTCATATTGTACCTTCTATATTCCTGACTGACTTTCAGCGTTCATTCATTCATTTTAATTGTGGGTTTTTCTTTTCTCTCTCTTTTCTTATAAATAATTGTATGCATTCATCTCTTTCCCTTTCTTATATTTTGTCCCTTCATCATCTTTTAGCCGTTAATTTTGTTTCGAAAATCAAGAAAATTTGTATACGTTTTATTCTTTTTGAACGTTTAATAATAAAGATAAATCTGCATAGTATAATCAGATATGAATTGAGATCTAGGAAATAAATAAATATAAAAACGTATAACATGCCACTAATAATAAATTGCTTTAATAGCTTCTCAATTAGCGTACAGCTGTTTCCATCCCATGCCATGTCAAAAGTTTGAAACGTAATAAATGCTATATGATTATTTCGCATTTATTTTTTTTTCCTTTATTATTTCCTATACGTTTTCATTCCAATCTAAATTATAGCTTTTTGATTTCCATGCCTTTTCGGATCTCAAACGCGCAGCCCAAGGAATATTTCTTTAATAATTTTCCTAAAAATCAGCTTTTGGCCGTTTTATTGCATTGATTTCAAATTGTGCCCGTTTGTTTTTCTCATTCCTCTCATACGTTACCACTTTTATTTATGCTCGGGACACAGCTCATTTTTTTTCCTTCGTTCCCTTTCTTTTATTTGCTTCCTTCGTTTCCATCGGTTCAATTATATAGATTTTTATATTCGTTGCACGTTTACATTCATTTATTTTGACCAGTCCTTTCCTTTGTTATTCCCCTAATTTTGTGCGTTACTTTACCATAACCAATGCTCCGTATTTATTCGCTTTAATCTTTTCAGCTGAATTTGACCATTACTATTCAAATCAATTCATATTTATTGTATACGTTTCGTATGCAACGGTTCTTTTCTTTATTTATTTTGCCTTTATAACCTTGTTTGACTTCGTTTCTTTCATATTGCAAACTGCTGTCACTTCCAATCTCATTCCTCATTTTAAGTTTTCTTCCTCCTCCTTCTTCCATTTTTCTTTCTACAGATCCACCTATTTTCTCCCTTCTTTTACCGTGCTTCCACCTCCCATCGCTTCGTCACCCACCACATCCAACTCATCCCTCTCCCTCCGCGTTTTTCTCTCCTCCTCTCATGCACATATCTCTCTACACGTGTTGTCATCGCCTGCATGCTCAGCCATCCTCAGAGCCTTCACCATCAACAATCATGCCACACGTTATCTTTGAGTAATAGGTTAGCATATATTTATAATATATATGTGTTATTGTATATTTTCTATAAGTCTGTATTTGGAATATGTGATCTGTCCTACATGATTTTAAATTCATGTTAGTTATGTATCATATGGTATTATATATATATGAGTTCATAACAGTATTTTTTTTTCTTTTTTTTTCGTTCATAGTGTGTATGATATTATGCTATGTATAGAGATTTGATAACTTGATTGTTTTATACTTTATGTGTCACGTTGGTATTCAATTTTAAAAGTTTGAAGGTTATATATTAGTTAATATATAGTTTAATATATGTCAGTAATGTATATCTATGCAGTAATATTGTATGTATTATAACAAAGTAAGTTTTTTTTTTGATTTAAGATATCATATATACATCTTATAAATATAGTATGGTTCCAAGTATGAAATGTTTGCAGTTTTCAGATTCTATATAATATAAAATTTTGTTCGCATGTTATAAAATTTGATAAGTGTATATATAAATATTATATAAAAAGTTAGTACATATATAAAACGTAAAGCATACTCATCTTATCAGTCGATTGTATATGTATTTAAATATATGATATGTTTAAAGCTATGTATTTTGTGAATAACTGGTTATAAGTATATATATACACATTTGATTTAAAGTTATAAAGGTATGCATATTGTGAATTAGACTATATTAATGGTTAGCTTACAAATATTTATATAGTTTTATAGGAAAGTACGAGCTATGTGGGTTATATTTTTAGCAAGCGTATTGTTACCACTTTAAAATGGGTGAAGTTTTACAGTTTACGGTCTATTTGTGTAAGTGTGTAATGTATGTTTAATTTAATAAAGTTATGATAGTTTTGTATAAAATGTTTAACTATTTATATATCTGATATAATGATAGTTCATATCTGATATAGCTTATATATTATAAAGTTACAGGATACGTTAGTTTTATACGCTAGTTAATATATATATTTAATAATTGACTAAAATGTTTTCAGTGTGAGTTTACTTTTTTTAGTGTTGGATTTTATACGGCATAGTATGTATACTTGTTCACAGTCTATATAAGTATATGAGTGCATGTGTCATTATAAGTATTTTGTTGTTTATAAATCTCGAGACATATATATGCGTTTAGGTGTTTGTTTCAGACTTACGTAATATATATATATATAACCGAATATAGGCTATGCATTTGGAATTTCTATATATACATTTTTATTATGAACATATATAGGTTGCTTTCATGGGTTTTTTTTTAAGTAATATATATTACAATAAGTGGTTATATTGTTTTTATAATAATTATTGACTATAAAATATAATACAATGGTTTTTTTTGGACGAATTATGTTTAAATTACATATAGGTATATATAGATTTTAAATATACATTTTTAATTTGAAAATTGGTTTTGGGAGAATTAATATCATAATAATTTATATTTTTTTCTGTAATATCAAAATTGATTCGATTCATTCTCATCGATTTCCCATTATCAGCCTTGTCCGTCGTGCCTATTTTCTGCATCAAATCTTGTCCATCCAGCGTTGCTTTGGATTTCGTAGCTTATTTCATCATCATATATCTCTAGCCTCGAAAGGTGAGCAATCACTCACGATTAACGTTCTTTTATTTATTAAATTTAATTTCAATTGAAATGACAATTGAAATATGCTGCTGTTAGATTTAAATTGTTATATATGCTTTTATCGGTAACTGTTCACTTATGGGATATGATACCATATCTTATTGTTTATATTTATTTTGATGATATATGCTTGTTGTTATTATTATTTTCATATCTGTTATCACTCTGCAAGTTCCCTATTAGTATAGAAATCACTATGGGTTGAAAAGATACATACCCGAACGGACTTTAGAATAGGATAATTTCGTTACGGGTTGAAATGATAGACCCAAGCGATTTTTGATTTAATTTAAAATTTTGGATTTCGGGTTGAAATGATATCCACCCGAATATATTTAGTGTACGGATTGAAATGATAAATATCCGTAGCACTTGACTATATGGTAGGAAATATATATACAGACACCGTTGGTCCATATAAATATTTTGAAATTATTTCTATAATTTTGGAAAGAAATATACGGTTTAATAAATTTTGATTCTTAAGATATTATATAAATGGAAATTTTATATATAGATTTAGTCGTAATATTTGATTTAAATTAGATTGATTTAATACATATAATATAGTTGAGTATCTATGGAAATCTATATTTCAAATAGATCTTTCTCGTAATAAATTGAAAAAATAGGATTGGGAGGTACATTTGGGTTTATTAAAAATGGTATTTAAATAAGGATTTATTTAATTAAATCGACTTGAATTGAACTTGTAAATATTAAAGCTTTGAGCTATATTGGAATTTAAATGGCGATTTCGAGATTTAGATCTGTATTTGAAATAAATATAGTTGAATTTGTTATTTAGAAACTAAACTGAATTAAAATATAAATTTAGGTTGAACTAAATTTGAATTTATTATTTAGAAGCTAAATTGAATAAAAATTAGTTTGAAACGTTGAATACTTAAAGTTTGAAATATATTGGAATATAAAGGGGGTATTTTGTGATTTCAAATTTGAATTTGAGATTGATAAATTGGGATTTGAATTTAATTTGAATGGGAAGGTTGGGTTAATGTTGAAACGATTTGTTAAGTTGAGGGAATTGAAAATACTTTACTGTATAAATTATTTAATATATATAAACACTATTTGGGAAATATAGAGATATTTGGAGTGAAAATGATGTTTTGGTTTTGAAGTATAAATTAAGATGAAAGAACCACGGTGTTATAGTGTATATTTCTACCCTGTAGATAGTTCCATGGACCCTTAGAGGATGGTTATTCCAAACATTCTTTGAGTTAATTATATTTCAGTTGATATTTCACTTGAGTTAGATTTATAGATATAAGAATGTTAATCCTGACTCGAGTGTTTTGTGTTTTGCTTTACGCTCGGGTCAGACTGAGTGATACAGCATTTGAGACTCACCTTCGAAGTTGGAGCCTTGCTTGAAGATCCAGCTATCTATCCTTTCAGTCATCCTGTTGATTTGTTCAGAGAAGTCATCTGCGCATACTGGAGACTTCACTATATCTAAGATATTCAATTGTATTTATTTCTATCTCCAATGTATATAGTAGCTTCATAAACTACTATTCTTTATCTATTCCGCTGCATTGTATTACTCTGTGTAAGTGATCTATGATTGATTTATTTACTGTATATTTTAAGTTTTGCCAAATTTTTATTAACAATTCGGTATTTTGAATTATTCAAGTCAGACATGTACGGTTTTATTGTCGAATTTGAATGGTCCAAAATAGCGGGTCGTTACAGTTGGTATCAGAGCTTTGGCTCTAGGCAAAACTTAGCATATATGGTAAATTTATTTACAGAATCACTTTCGTTCGAGTTGAATCTCTTCCTTTTTGACTCAATTTCCTTTGAGTTTTGGAATGTCCCTCGGTTTCGAAATTCATTCTGTCTCTCCCTATTTATATTCGTTTGATTCTGGAGTATCCCATAACTCCATTGAATGATTTGTAAAGGGGGTGAAAACTCCTTTTCAATTGGCATTGACTCACCGAAGATTCCTGTATCCTCGGTTTACGATGCTGATATATCTTGTTATGCCGAATTCTATATCTCCGACGATCGAATGTCGAATTGCCTCAGAATTCTACACCGATCTAATTTTGGAATCACGGTTGACAGGTAAAGGTCGCCCGCGATTTATAGAATTATATCCATCTTCTATTTTGTAACTTAATTATCTCATCTTCGATCGAGTCTATCTTCGAATCAGGATTCTATTGATTAGAGTTCCTTTAAATTAAATCTCTATCTTTGTTTTGAAATCCATCCTTAAATCATCCTTTGAAAATCGGGTTTTGTTTGTATTTTAGAAATTGTTTATACCGAAATTATTATTTTGATAACTATGATTTTATTCTATATATATAAAGAAAATGTTTTCGGTAGAGATTATATACCTATATATAAAGCAAATAAGAAATGTTATTCTATATAAAAAGGGTTTTGAAAGGATTTGAAATTTTGAAAAAATTATAAGAAATTGATTTATATAAAAATGATTTATAATTGAAGTGTTAAATTTGAAATTCGAGAATTGAATTCCGGTATTTTGAAATTGGTTTTAAGATTTTGGAAATTATATATAAATAATACGATTTAAAAGTATTTTTCCGAATAAGAAATATTTCAAATGAATTCAAATGAATTCCAATAATTTTGAAGAAATTTCAAAGAAGTTTTCAAGAAAATAGAAGTCCTGAACTCACTTATGTCGCTGGAGAATAATTTCGGTGATGAGTGCACGCATCATCGACATTGATTTTCGAGTTTCAGAGTGGGGGAGAGGCCACTTTAATAGCTTCGCTATGCGAGTGATTTTGTAAAACCGTTTTTGATTTCAAATTCCGAAGTATAATTTGATATTTTCGAAAGATATATGTATATATTTGAAACAATTTGAAGTAAGACCGGTGTTCAGTCCTCGAGTTTTTGATTTGACTTAGAATAACTCTATTTATAAAAATTGATTTCCATCTCTTGGATTTGAAATTGATTTTCACCGACTATTTTGAAGGTTCGAGCACTTCCAAATCAAGGTTTAAAGGTTTAAAAACCAAGATATTTCGAAAGGTATAAAATATTTGATAAAGTATGCAAGTTTTGTTGTATGAGGTTAAACCTTTTATTAAGTAAGAGAATATGGCTATTTTAATTATACTAATATGGAATTTAGTTTTTAAATGTTTTGAAAGAATTTTAGTTTTAAATAATGGTTTTCAAAAAGGTAAATTGGATATTTCAAATCGAAGTAAATAGTTTAAAGGTTTTAAAGGGATAATTATAAATTTGGAAACCATTTTGAATATAATTGATTTTGAGAAAAATATTTGGTTTTGAAAATTAAATTGAAAAAAAAAACCCAGTACTTATATGGTGATTTTGGAAATGAATTTGTTTGACTTGAATTATTTTAATTTGGAAACTGGGATAATTTTCTACACCTATTATTTTGGGAACTTTGAAATTCAGACATTTAATTTGGAAGAAAATTTGGTGAAATCATATATGATTTTGAAACTGAATTGGTATTGAAATAATTTGAAATTGAGAACCTTAGATTACTAAGCACTTGATTTGGGAGTGGTCGAACTTATATAAAATGGATTGTATAAGTATGAGGTTGATTTGAAATCTATTGATTTGAAAGGTACTCAATTTGGAAAGAGATTTTATTTAATCGAAATCTATATAAGTATGATTTGATCTACTATTGATTTGGAAAGTATTCGATTTGAGAAAGGAATCCTATATATATGGACTTTATATAAGTACAATATTTGAAAGTGATTTGAAAAGGTACTATATGATATATATTTTCGAAGTAAAGATATGGAAAGTGCCTTCTGCTTGATATCCGCTTTGTGGCCACATCGTGGATTCATTCTATCGATATTATTCTCTCTGATTTTCGGTTTTCCGGATGTAATACTCGAGTGTTTCCCACCGTGGCGTAACCCATGGTTTTTTTTCTCTCGTGAATGCACAGCGCAATTGCCTGGCTGAGTCTTGCCTAGGGGTACGGATTGTTTCCTAGGGGATCCAGGCGTAACCATTGTGTATCCTGCAATCTGTGTAGGTCGCGAATAGTAGCGCAAGTGCCTGGCTGAGTCTTGCCTAGGGGTACGGATTGTTTCTTGGGGGATCCAGGCGTAAACATTGTGTATCCTGCACTCTACTAGTCATCATGGCGTAACTCGCAGGGCTGAGAAAGCTTACGGATATGGATTGTTTCCTGGGGGACCCAGGCGTAACCATTGTGTATCTGCGAACCATGATCGGACAAAGGTTTTGGTTTGGTTGTTTTGTTTGGATTGTACTTTCCATATCTGTTTTTAAAGTTTTTTTCAAGTATTTTCACTGGTTGTTGAAACAGGTCTACTAAGTACTTGAAGAATTCTAGCTTTGCGCCTGATCAACGCATGGCCAGAGTCTGCAAGAACGAGGATAAACTTGTTGAAACATCGAGTTATAAAAATATTTTTGAAAGAAAAGATTTATTTCGATATAAAAGGTATTTATTATAAAAGTATTTCCAACAAAGAAATTTTGTGTTAATATTTGAAATTGAAACTCTCATGGTTTGAAATGTACGATTCTTGCCCGATTCTATTCTTTTGAATCTACCTTATCTGCCCTGCTTTATTTATTCAACTATATTCTCTTTTCCGAATCTATCTTCTTTCCTTCTTTCCTTCTTTTGAATATATCCTTTAAAACATTGTTTATTTATATTCTACCTGGTTTAATAAGAGAGAAAAATTAGTGTTTTATAAATAATTGATCTCATAATTAATTGAATGGATTTGATAAAATGAGTAATCTATTAAATATTAATCAATTTAAATAATAACAAAAGAAAAAGTATATGGTTTTAAATAAATTTTTTTAATTTGTTTTTCAAAGTCTAAATTTTTCATCTGGTTGTTTCTATTCTCCTACTTTATTCCTTTTCGGGGACGAAAAGTTTTGAGTGGGGGAGAGTGTAACGACCCATAAAATTTTAGCAATTTTTAATTGGTATTTAACGTATTGAATTGGATTTTGAGAAATTATTAATAATAAAATTTTGAAAAAAAAAGAAAATATGTTATGTATATTAATGATTTGTAGTACGAGCTGTGTACATATATTTTAAAGTTTGGTTGTGGTTATACCTATAAGATCTAGTACAAAAACTTTATAAACTATTATTTATACTATAATATAAGTTAAGTTTGATGTAAATTTGGTAGCATAGTTCATTTCTATTGGGTATAAATATCAATAGCGTGGGTAATAAATTTACGGTCTCCTTTTGCTTTTCAGCAAGGTGTGTAAATTTTAAGTATGTTGAGTACGTTCCATATATAGTTATTTTGGAAAACCACTGTATATGTATGATGGTCTATTTGAAGTGTATATATAGTAAAGCGTATTTATACCAAGTTTTATTTAATTTATATGTGTTATAATAGCTATATATATATGTTAGTCTTGATACTAGTATATAGTTTTACTGAAGTTTGATTTCTAGTCATGTTAAATATATATATATATATTTGATTTTGGGTTTTTGTGTCACCATTTCCAGTTTATTTTAGTGCATATTTAGTATATCTATACATATGTCGTCAGCTATAAATACGATAGTTAAGGGTTTCATATATCATATGAACCAAAGAAGAAGAGAAGTATATACTATATTTAACTACATATATGAAGTATATGTTTTAAGGGTTGATTTAAGGTCTGCATTAAAAAAAGTAGTTGTGATTACCATTATTTCATATTGTACCTTCTATATTCCTGACTGACTTTCAGCGTTCATTCATTCATTTTAATTGTGGGTTTTTCTTTTCTCTCTCTTTTCTTATAAATAATTGTATGCATTCATCTCTTTCCCTTTCTTATATTTTGTCCCTTCATCATCTTTTAGCCGTTAATTTTGTTTCGAAAATCAAGAAAATTTGTATACGTTTTATTCTTTTTGAACGTTTAATAATAAAGATAAATCTGCATAGTATAATCAGATATGAATTGAGATCTAGGAAATAAATAAATATAAAAACGTATAACATGCCACTAATAATAAATTGCTTTAATAGCTTCTCAATTAGCGTACAGCTGTTTCCATCCCATGCCATGTCAAAAGTTTGAAACGTAATAAATGCTATATGATTATTTCGCATTTATTTTTTTTTCCTTTATTATTTCCTATACGTTTTCATTCCAATCTAAATTATAGCTTTTTGATTTCCATGCCTTTTCGGATCTCAAACGCGCAGCCCAAGGAATATTTCTTTAATAATTTTCCTAAAAATCAGCTTTTGGCCGTTTTATTGCATTGATTTCAAATTGTGCCCGTTTGTTTTTCTCATTCCTCTCATACGTTACCACTTTTATTTATGCTCGGGACACAGCTCATTTTTTTTCCTTCGTTCCCTTTCTTTTATTTGCTTCCTTCGTTTCCATCGGTTCAATTATATAGATTTTTATATTCGTTGCACGTTTACATTCATTTATTTTGACCAGTCCTTTCCTTTGTTATTCCCCTAATTTTGTGCGTTACTTTACCATAACCAATGCTCCGTATTTATTCGCTTTAATCTTTTCAGCTGAATTTGACCATTACTATTCAAATCAATTCATATTTATTGTATACGTTTCGTATGCAACGGTTCTTTTCTTTATTTATTTTGCCTTTATAACCTTGTTTGACTTCGTTTCTTTCATATTGCAAACTGCTGTCACTTCCAATCTCATTCCTCATTTTAAGTTTTCTTCCTCCTCCTTCTTCCATTTTTCTTTCTACAGATCCACCTATTTTCTCCCTTCTTTTACCGTGCTTCCACCTCCCATCGCTTCGTCACCCACCACATCCAACTCATCCCTCTCCCTCCGCGTTTTTCTCTCCTCCTCTCATGCACATATCTCTCTACACGTGTTGTCATCGCCTGCATGCTCAGCCATCCTCAGAGCCTTCACCATCAACAATCATGCCACACGTTATCTTTGAGTAATAGGTTAGCATATATTTATAATATATATGTGTTATTGTATATTTTCTATAAGTCTGTATTTGGAATATATGATCTGTCCTACATGATTTTAAATTCATGTTAGTTATGTATCATATGGTATTATATATATATGAGTTCATAACAGTATTTTTTTTTCTTTTTTTTTCGTTCATAGTGTGTATGATATTATACTATGTATAGAGATTTGATAACTTGATTGTTTTATACTTTATGTGTCACGTTGGTATTCAATTTTAAAAGTTTGAAGGTTATATATTAGTTAATATATAGTTTAATATATGTCAGTAATGTATATCTATGCAGTAATATTGTATGTATTATAACAAAGTAAGTTTTTTTTTTGATTTAAGATATCATATATACATCTTATAAATATAGTATGGTTCCAAGTATGAAATGTTTGCAGTTTTCAGATTCTATATAATATAAAATTTTGTTCGCATGTTATAAAATTTGATAAGTGTATATATAAATATTATATAAAAAGTTAGTACATATATAAAACGTAAAGCATACTCATCTTATCAGTCGATTGTATATGTATTTAAATATATGATATGTTTAAAGCTATGTATTTTGTGAATAACTGGTTATAAGTATATATATACACATTTGATTTAAAGTTATAAAGGTATGCATATTGTGAATTAGACTATATTAATGGTTAGCTTACAAATATTTATATAGTTTTATAGGAAAGTACGAGCTATGTGGGTTATATTTTTAGCAAGCGTATTGTTACCACTTTAAAATGGGTGAAGTTTTACAGTTTACGGTCTATTTGTGTAAGTGTGTAATGTATGTTTAATTTAATAAAGTTATGATAGTTTTGTATAAAATGTTTAACTATTTATATATCTGATATAATGATAGTTCATATCTGATATAGCTTATATATTATAAAGTTACAGGATACGTTAGTTTTATACGCTAGTTAATATATATATTTAATAATTGACTAAAATGTTTTCAGTGTGAGTTTACTTTTTTTAGTGTTGGATTTTATACGGCATAGTATGTATACTTGTTCACAGTCTATATAAGTATATGAGTGCATGTGTCATTATAAGTATTTTGTTGTTTATAAATCTCGAGACATATATATGCGTTTAGGTGTTTGTTTCAGACTTACGTAATATATATATATATAACCGAATATAGGCTATGCATTTGGAATTTCTATATATACATTTTTATTATGAACATATATAGGTTGCTTTCATGGGTTTTTTTTTAAGTAATATATATTACAATAAGTGGTTATATTGTTTTTATAATAATTATTGACTATAAAATATAATACAATGGTTTTTTTTGGACGAATTATGTTTAAATTACATATAGGTATATATAGATTTTAAATATACATTTTTAATTTGAAAATTGGTTTTGGGAGAATTAATATCATAATAATTTATATTTTTTTCTGTAATATCAAAATTGATTCGATTCATTCTCATCGATTTCCCATTATCAGCCTTGTCCGTCGTGCCTATTTTCTGCATCAAATCTTGTCCATCCAGCGTTGCTTTGGATTTCGTAGCTTATTTCATCATCATATATCTCTAGCCTCGAAAGGTGAGCAATCACTCACGATTAACGTTCTTTTATTTATTAAATTTAATTTCAATTGAAATGACAATTGAAATATGCTGCTGTTAGATTTAAATTGTTATATATGCTTTTATCGGTAACTGTTCACTTATGGGATATGATACCATATCTTATTGTTTATATTTATTTTGATGATATATGCTTGTTGTTATTATTATTTTCATATCTGTTATCACTCTGCAAGTTCCCTATTAGTATAGAAATCACTATGGGTTGAAAAGATACATACCCGAACGGACTTTAGAATAGGATAATTTCGTTACGGGTTGAAATGATAGACCCAAGCGATTTTTGATTTAATTTAAAATTTTGGATTTCGGGTTGAAATGATATCCACCCGAATATATTTAGTGTACGGATTGAAATGATAAATATCCGTAGCACTTGACTATATGGTAGGAAATATATATACAGACACCGTTGGTCCATATAAATATTTTGAAATTATTTCTATAATTTTGGAAAGAAATATACGGTTTAATAAATTTTGATTCTTAAGATATTATATAAATGGAAATTTTATATATAGATTTAGTCGTAATATTTGATTTAAATTAGATTGATTTAATACATATAATATAGTTGAGTATCTATGGAAATCTATATTTCAAATAGATCTTTCTCGTAATAAATTGAAAAAATAGGATTGGGAGGTACATTTGGGTTTATTAAAAATGGTATTTAAATAAGGATTTATTTAATTAAATCGACTTGAATTGAACTTGTAAATATTAAAGCTTTGAGCTATATTGGAATTTAAATGGCGATTTCGAGATTTAGATCTGTATTTGAAATAAATATAGTTGAATTTGTTATTTAGAAACTAAACTGAATTAAAATATAAATTTAGGTTGAACTAAATTTGAATTTATTATTTAGAAGCTAAATTGAATAAAAATTAGTTTGAAACGTTGAATACTTAAAGTTTGAAATATATTGGAATATAAAGGGGGTATTTTGTGATTTCAAATTTGAATTTGAGATTGATAAATTGGGATTTGAATTTAATTTGAATGGGAAGGTTGGGTTAATGTTGAAACGATTTGTTAAGTTGAGGGAATTGAAAATACTTTACTGTATAAATTATTTAATATATATAAACACTATTTGGGAAATATAGAGATATTTGGAGTGAAAATGATGTTTTGGTTTTGAAGTATAAATTAAGATGAAAGAACCACGGTGTTATAGTGTATATTTCTACCCTGTAGATAGTTCCATGGACCCTTAGAGGATGGTTATTCCAAACATTCTTTGAGTTAATTATATTTCAGTTGATATTTCACTTGAGTTAGATTTATAGATATAAGAATGTTAATCCTGACTCGAGTGTTTTGTGTTTTGCTTTACGCTCGGGTCAGACTGAGTGATACAGCATTTGAGACTCACCTTCGAAGTTGGAGCCTTGCTTGAAGATCCAGCTATCTATCCTTTCAGTCATCCTGTTGATTTGTTCAGAGAAGTCATCTGCGCATACTGGAGACTTCACTATATCTAAGATATTCAATTGTATTTATTTCTATCTCCAATGTATATAGTAGCTTCATAAACTACTATTCTTTATCTATTCCGCTGCATTGTATTACTCTGTGTAAGTGATCTATGATTGATTTATTTACTGTATATTTTAAGTTTTGCCAAATTTTTATTAACAATTCGGTATTTTGAATTATTCAAGTCGGACATGTACGGTTTTATTGTCGAATTTGAATGGTCCAAAATAGCGGGTCGTTACATATATACTAGTAAAACCATTGTTATTTGTAATCAAACTTTATTTTTATTTTTTGTTAAGACAAATAAATTTTCAAAAATTTCAATTTATTAACCAAAACTTATACTTATCTCATAGTGTTTCTTCAAAAATAAATCAAAATGGTAAAAAGAAAATGTTTTTTGAGATTTAGGAGTTTTGATATTTTTTTTTTGAAGAAAATGAAAATTCAAAAATGCCATGAAAAACTAAGGAAAAAATGAAAATGAGACTCCCCCCACACTTAATTTTGACTGTGTCCCCACAGGGGACACAGTCGATGCATGATATAATGAGTGTAACGGGGAAAAATATGTACATATTTACAAAATGTGGTTAACATTCTTACTAGACGTAGCTTGGCTCGTGAAGGATTATGAGCTCCTCCTCTTTGTTACCGGGAAATTTCAAGAAGGGTTTTAACCGATGACCGTTGACTTTGAAAATCGTTCCATCCTTTGGGCTTTCTATTTCTATGGCACCATATGGAAAAACAGTTTGTACCACAAATGGTCCAGTCCACCTTGATTTAAGTTTCCCAGGGAATAAATGAAGTCTTGAGTCATATAAAAGAACTTTCTGGTTAGGCGAATTTTTTTCCTTAAGATTGACTTGTCATGAAAAACTTTGGTTCTTTCTTTGTAAATTTTCTCATTTTCATACGCGTCATTCCTAAGTTCTTCTAGTTCGTTGAGTTGTAGTTTTCGATTTTCGCCAGCTTTTTCATGATCCAAGTTTAAGTTTTTTATTCACAACGCTTTGTGTTCAATTTCAATGGGTAAATGGCAAGTTTTACCGTAAAATAAACGAAATGGGGACATCCCAAGGTTTTAAAAGCAGTACGGTAAGCCCAAAGCGTGTCGGTCAATTTCTAAGACCAATCTTTTCGATTTTTATTGACAGTCTTCTCCAAGATTTGTTTTATTTGTCAATTTGAAACTTCAACTTGGCTACAAGTCTGAGATGATACGGAGTGGATAACTTGTGGGTTATCGAGTATTTTTTCATTAAAGTTTCAAAAGAACGGTTGCAAAAATGGGTTCCGTTATCACTGATTATTGTGCGAGGTGTGCCGAACCTCGAAAAGATGTTTTCTTTGAGAAATTTCACAACAATTCTATGGTCATTGGTTTTGCAAGGAACGGCTTCGACCCATTTTGAAACGTAATCAACAGCGAGAAGGATATACAAGTTTCCAAAAGAATTTGGAAAAGGTCCCATAAAGTCGATACCCCATACATCAAAGATTTCGATCGTAAGAATGGGGTTTAAAGGCATCATATCTCGTCGAGAAATTCGTCCAAGTATTTGACATCGATCACAAGTTTTACAAAATTCAAACGAGTCTTTGAAAAGAGAAGGCCAATAGAAACCACACTGAAGCACTTTTTCCGCAGTTTTTCGAGCACCGAAACGTCCATCGCACGCTTGATCGTGGCAAAACGAAAGAACACTCCTTATTTCAATATCCGGAATGCAACGTCGGATGATTTGGTCAGGACAATATTTGAACAAGTATGGATCGTCCCAATAGAAGTATTTCACCTGGGACATAAATTTGCGTTTGTCCTGTTTGGACCAAGATGAGGGAGTTTGTTTAGTGACTAAGTAGTTCACTATATCAGCGTACCATGGATCGATCAAAATTGGAAGAAGTTGTTCATCGGGGAAGTTTTCATTGATTGGCAAAGGAGATGGTGCATTCGAAAGACGAGATAAGTGATCGGCTATGACATTATCGGATCCTTTTTTGTCTTTGATTGTAAGGTCAAATTCTTGAAGTAAAAGGACCCAACGAATCAAACGGGATTTAGCATCCTTTTTAGCGAAGAGATATCGAAGCGCAGAATGGTCAGTGTAGACAGTAATGTGTGAACCTATCAAGTAAGGTCGAAACTTTTCAAGCGCAAAAACGATAGCTAGAAGCTCTTTTTCGGTTGTTGTATAGTTGAGTTGAGCGTCGTTCAAGGTCATACTCGCGTAGTAAATGACATGAAGGATCTTTTTGATGCATTGTCCCAAGACAGCACCAACGGTAAAGTTCGAAGTATCACACATTATTTCGAAAGGAAGATCCCAATTGGGTGCGCAAATGATTGGGGAAGAAATGAGTTCGCTCTTAAGACGTTCAAAAGAAGAGATACAATCAGAGTTAAAATCGAAAGGAGCGTCTTTTCCAAGAAGGGTTGTCAAAGGACGGGCGATTTTGCTAAAGTCTTTCACAAAACGACGGTAAAAGCCAACATGTCCTAGAAATGATCGAATGTCCTTAACGGATTTGGGAATGGGTAGATTTGCAATGACATCGATTTTTTGCTTTGTCTACCTCAATGCCTCTATTTGAGATGATATGTCCAAGGACTATGCCTTGTTTGACTATAAAGTGGCATTTTTCCCAATTTAAAGTCAAATGTTTTTCTTTACATCGATTCAGAACCAACTCGAGGTGATGTAAACACTGGGAAAAAGAATCACCAAGGATAGAGAAATCGTCCATAAAAACTTCTAAAAAGCGTTCAATCATGTCGGAAAAGATGCCAACCATGCATCGTTGGAAAGTCGCAGGAGCGTTACATAGTCCGAATGGCATACGTCGATAAGCAAAGGTACCGAATGGACATGTGAAAGTTGTTTTCTCTTGATCTTCGGGAGCGATTGGAATTTGGTTATAGCCAGAATAACCATCAAGGAAGCAGTAAAATTCATGGCCGGCTAAACGTTTGAGCATTTGGTCGATGAAAAGAAGGGGGAAGTGATCCTTACGTGTTGCGGCATTTAGTTTTCGATAGTCAATGCAAACACGCCAACCTATTTGAGTACGAGTTGGAATAAGATCGTTTGATTCGTTCTTGACAACGGTTAGGCCAGACTTTTTCGGTACAACGTGAATTGGGCTAACCCATGAACTATCAGAGATTGGGTAAATGATTCCGTTATCGAGAAGCTTAAGAATTTCATCACGCATCGCATCTTTCATTTTTGGATTAAGCCTTCGCTGCGCGTCACGAGTAGGCTTGGCATCGTCGATTAAATGGATGCGATGTTGAACAAGAGTGGGACTAATTCCTTTTATATCGGAAATCGACCATCCAATTGCTTCTCTGTTTTTCGAAAGAATAGAGAGTAACGAGGTTTCTTGATCAAGAGAGAGAGTTGCGGAAATTTTGACGGGTAACGTTTCGTCTTCACCTAAGTATGCATACTTAAGGTGATCGGGAAGTGGTTTGAGGTCCAACTTCAGAAGTTTTTTGATCAAAGAGTTGGATCGAGATTCAGACTCATCTTGAAGCGATTCAAAGGGAAGAGTGTATTCAATCTCGTTGGGAATTTCGGGAAACAACTTTTCGTACTCGGCTTCGTGTTCGTTGTTAAGGTCAAGTGTCTCGTTTTCAAAGTTTTCATGAATGGCATTAACTTCCAACGTTTCGTTATGAGGTTCATTCGATTGGCTTTCAAGATTGAAAATGTTAAGATCCAAAGTCATGTTTCCAAAAGAGATTTTCATTGATCCGTTACGACAATTGATTAAGGCATTTGAGGTGGCTAAGAATGGTCGGCTTAAAATCAACGGAATTTGAATCGAGGGATTCGTCACGGGTTGTGTTTCGAGAATGATAAAGTCAACGGGGAATATAAATTGCCCTACTCGAATGAGCACGTCTTCGATTTCTCCCACGGGCTTCTTAATGGAACGATCGGCAAATTGAAGCGTAACTTTCGTGGGTTTGAGCTCACCTAAGCCTAATTGTTCATACATGGAGTATGGAATCAAGTTGACACTCGCGCCTAAGTCTATCAAACATTTGTTAATCGTCCTGTCTCCAATTGTACACGAAATCGTAGGGCAGCCATGATCTTTGTATTTAACGGGCATGGATTGGGATAAGACTTCGCTCAAACTAGCGGCTAAGAAGACTTTTTTGGGCACTTGAGTGTGTCGCTTTTGGTTGCATAAGTCCTTAAGAAATTTCGCGTAAGTGGGGACTTGCTGAACGATGTCAAGAAGCGGGATGTTCACTTTTACTTGTTTAAAAATTTCCAACATCTTTTCCATTTGGTCCGAGCGTTTCTTTGGTTGAAGACGATGTGGAAATGGAACATGACACTCGGTAGGCGGGTCTACTCGAGTAGTAGAAGAAGAATTTTGATTGTCGTTCGATTCGACGTTTGGCTCCACGTTCTGTTCTGAGTCATTCGTTGTTTTAGAAGTGTCGAGAAAAGTTTTCGGTAAATCATTTGGATTAACGACTTGATTATCGATTTGTTTACCAGAACGGAGAGTTGTGATAGCATTCAACTGGGTGACGTTGCTATCTTGAACAACATGGGCTTGATTTGAATTTGTGTTTTGATTTCTGGGATTTGGAAGGGGCTGGCTTGTGAATGTTCCTCGTTCACGTTCACTTAAAGATGTGGCTAATTGACTTATTTGCATTTCAAGTCTTGCAATTGATTGGTTTGTGTTTTGCATATATGAAGTCAATGAATTTTGAAAATTGTTGTTTGATTGAAGGCTTTGAGTAGTTGCCTTAGCCAACGTTTCAAGAGTTTTCTCGAGTGAAGTTAAACGTTTATCGTCTTGAGGAGGATGAGCAGAATTTGTTTGAAAATTTGATTGTTGTGGTTGATTATGGGATGGACCCGCAAAGTTTGGTTGAAAATTGTTGGGATGAAAGGGAGGATTCGAAACATTATTCGGAAATGCTTGAAAATTGGGACGAATCGTATTCGTGTTGGGATTGTTTTGGCTCCACGCAAAATTCGGATGATTTCTCCAACCAGGGTTGTACGTTGGAGAAAACGGGTCGTTTTTGGCTTTATTAAAAGCATTGATTTGTTCGATAGAGTTGGGACACTGATCGGCTATATGATTAGGATCATTGCGTTTATAACACATCGGTTGGGAAGCTTGGTTCATTTGATTCGATAAGAAAACGTTATCGAATTTTCTAATCATTGCGTCGATCTTAACTTCCAAAGCAACAGAAGATCCTATCGAGTGTGCACTCGATCGTGAGTAGATTGATTTTTCGTTCGAGCGTTCCCATTGGGACGACTTTTCAGCGAGGTTTTCAAGAAATTGCCAAGCATCATCATGATGTTGGGCAAGAAAATTGCCTTGGCACATTGATTCGAGCATCGTTGGTGAGCTGTTTTCTAGTCCGTCGTATAAGATTTGGCAAATCGTCCATTTTTCAAAGTTATGGTGTGGACATTTTATCAAAAGCTCTTTGAATCTTTCAAAATATTTTTCCGAATGGTTCACCCTTGAATTGATGAAAATTTACAATTTCGTTTCGAATTCTACTTGTTTTTTCCAAGGGGTAGAATTTTTTTAAGAAAGCTTTTACAAATTCTTCCCATGTTTTAATTGAGTTCGAAGGTAAGCTGTACAACCATTTTTCAGCATAATCCGTAAGAGCAAATGGGATTAATCGAAGTTTGATTCCGTCATCAGAAAGTTGTTGGAGTTTAATGGTTGCGCAAACTTGTTCGAATTTAGTCAAAAAGACGTATGGATCATCGTGCTCGAAATTGCCAAATTTTGGAAGCGTGGCAATATGGTTCGAATGAATTTCGAAATGGTTACCCGTAGGGGCGGGTAACGTGATGCAAGATGGAATAGAAACTCTATCAGGAAAGATTCTATCCATAAGAGTTCAAGGGGCGTTTTCGTTCGCCATTTCAGGAGGATCGTCTTTCGAGTTAAACGGTTTGTAGAAGGGTCGTGAGTCCAACGATTTGTTGTTGTGTCACGAGTCCAAGTACTCATGCACAAGTGAAAGTCGAGAAGAGAAAGGAGTTAGAATTGAGTTTAGGGAGTGAAAGAAGATTTGAAAACGTGTTTTTGTGTTTTTTTTTTGAATTTTTTTTTACAAAGGAGAAAACTATTTAACAAGTGAGATTTATTTTCAAAAGAAAAGTTTGATTTTTATTTTGTTTCTGGTTTTTCAAATTTTTTTATATGTTTTTGGTTTTGTATTTTTTTTTGTTTTTTTGAATTTTCAAATATTTACCAAAAACATTTTTTTTTAAGAAAATGGAAACTGATTTTTGTTTTTCAAAATTTTTGTTTCTTTTTGAAAAGATTATATTTTTTTTTTTGGATTTTTGTTTTTGATTGAATATTTTCAAAGGAAAGAAAGAAAAGGATTTTTTTTTTGAATGAAAAATCAAGTTAAAATTTACAAATTTTTTTTGGATTTTGGATTTTTTAATTTTTTTTAAATATGCATGAAATAATGCAACTAAATGAATGCAAAGGACTTAATTACAATTTTCTGTCCTTAGTAGCTCCTAACCCAAAATTATATAATCACACTTTGTCTTAAATCAACAAAAATATTTCTCATCTAGGTAACGGACAGGAGTTATCGGTGTACCACGAATCACCGTAGCAATGCAGCCGAAGGTTTAAGTACCTTCAGAGGAACAACCAGTATAATATTTACGTATCACCGTAATTTTTATGACTGGTTATTACTCTGTCGTAGCCTAGACACCAAGAAATAAAATCGTTCAAATAAAACAATTGTGAAGATACAATTAAGCCCTAAGTGAGCTCGTGACACCCTTAGGTCCAATGTCTAACCTTTATTATTAGTCAAATTCTACGATGAAATGCGTTTATGGGCTAAGGAAAGGGTGATGAAATCCCCCACCTTATGTGAATTGGGGTATTGCCCTTAGAAAAGAAAACCAAGATGAGATGAATGCAAAGAAGAAATTAAATGTGAAATTACAATGCAACTAAAATGAAGTTTGTTTTTGTTTTTGGATTTTGAATTTTATATATATATATATATATATATATATACACACACACACACACAAATGCAAATGCAAGCAACCAACAATGCAATAAAAAAACAAGGAGAAATGTGCACGATACCAGAGCGTGTAGATTATTTAGCAATATTTTTTTTAGCGGCGGTTTTTCTTAGCAAAGCAAAGTAGTTTATTTGTTGGCAAACACTTTTCCCTTTTGAATTTTTGCTTTGGCAACCTGAAATGAAGAACAAGATATATTTACAAATTTTTTTTTATGTACATCGAATGAAATAAAACAAAGGAAAATAACACAACTGTTGAAATCAAAGGAAACAAAACAAAAATATTTCAAACAAAGCAAAAAGAAACTTATTTGTTTTGTAAAATCAAAACTATTGAAACAACCAAAACTATTGAAACAAAAGAACCAAAACAAAACAAGTTTTTCTATGACAATTGTTTTTTTTTTCGGCAGAAATTAAACAAAGCAATAAAAAACAAAAGAAGACACACTAAAATCAAACACTCACAAGCCCCAAAAATTCAAAATCTTCACTAAACAAACATTTTTTTTGAAAGGAAACTTAAAAGTAGGGTTTTACTTAAAAAAAAAAAATTTTTGTGCCAATATATCAAGGAAGAAGCCAAAACAAATTAAAAACAAAACACAACAAATGAAAACGAAAACAATTTTTTTTTAGAGTTAAGAAAAGAGTGAGGAAAACACAAACAATTTCCGCTTTTTAAGAAAAAAAGAACTAAGAAAATAAGAGCTTTTCAAAACAATTTTTTTTAAGAAAGAATTTACAAAATACAATTTACACTTAAAAAAAAACTATACAACCCAGTCGACTAAAAATACTACTTTCTCAAAACCCAAATTATCTGCCTCCTTACAAAATGAATTTTCCCAATCAAAGTATTCAAATCCGAACCAAATTGAAATCAAATTTCCCAACAATTTTCAAAGGGATTTCGGTTTTATGGTAGTCACGAAGTAGGTTGTTGCTTGAAATTGCAGTCGATTTGGGGATTCAGGGAGGTGCTTTTTGCTGAGGTGGAAGTCGCGATGGGTGTGGTTGAGTTTGGGCTTGAAGTGGAAATCGCGGCAATGAGTTGGAGGATGTGTAGCGAATTGATGCTTGCGTTGGTGGTTTTGAGGCGGCGAGGCAAGTAAATCAGGGAGGTTGGGGTTGCTGTGATGGTCTGGTTGCAGACCGCTGTCAGGTCACAGGTGAAGTAGGGGATTTGAATTGGCGATGAGAGGCGGTTTTGGTTTTGGTTGAGGGAGGCTCTGTCAGGCGATGTTGGTTTCGGCAGTGGATTTAGACGTGTTTGTCAATGGTCACCGAAGCGTGGAGTGGAGGAGGATAGTAATGGGTTGCACGGTATTGAGTGGTGATATTGATGAAGATGTGCACAGTTGATACTGATGATGGTGACTGGATCTGAGTGTTTACAGTGGTAAGTGAGATGAATTGTGGTGGCTGAAGGGAATGTGATGTAGACTGGAGTGATGTAGAAGTTTGGTATTGTGTATTGCAGTAGGGTGGTTTGGGTTAACGTGAAGACTGTGGATGATCTGTGAAGTTGCGATTTGGTATTTGGCGTTGAGGTCGAAGTGTTGTGGTGGTTTGTGATTCGAGGTGGTTTGGCAGTGTGGTTGGAGATGCTCCGCTATCTGGTATGTGAGCAGATAAGTGAGGATTATGGTAGTGGCAATCGATGGATGGTGTTGTCAGAGGAAGTTGAAGTGAATGTCAGTGAACGTTGGTTTGTGAATGGTGTCAAGTTGATTTGGTGATTTCACAGGGGATGGCAGGGGTGACTGCAGGTGTTGATTGATGGTTTAGTTTGAGTGACAAGGGGAGGGGATGTAATTGTCTGGTGGATGCTTAGCAATGAGGAACAGCTAGGAAGTAGGATACGGGGATGATGGAAGATGAATAATGCAGCAGCAAATTGATGAATATGCACAGTGGTGATGATGTATTGTTGGAGTTCAGGCGGTAAGGTGATGATTTGTGGATGATCTGAAACTATTGTCTGTATATTGGAGGGTAGTGGTTTGGTCAGTAAGTGTGAGAATTGATGAAATGAGATGATCAGAGGTGATCAACTTATGTGGATGGTTATGTCAGTGTATGTCAGCAAGCAGATGAAGAATGGAGAGGTAGATGAAAAGTGGAGAGGTAGATGAAAAGTGGAGATGAGCAATGGTAGTTGTACGCAGTTTATCAAGCAATAGTGTATGGTCAGGAGGAGATGTAAATGGAGTTATGTGAGATGTGTGTGAACAGAGATGAATGGTGGGAAGATAGGGGTTTGGGTGGGTGTTTGATGAATGATCTGTTGGTGGTTGCAGAACTGAGATGGCAAATCTGTGAGATGGTGAAGTAGTAACACTAATGTAATACAAATTACAAATGTATTGTAGCAAACACAGTGTAAAGCAAAAGATGTAATACTGAAATTCAAATGTAAAGTGGAATGAAATTTGTTTTTTTTTACTGATGACACACTTGCACACAACTGAAACAAAAGAACACAGAAGTTACTGAAAAAAGAGGTGACAAATGCAAACTAGAATGCACAGTATTGAATTGCAGTGTGATAATTTTTTTATTTTTTCAATCAAAAGTGCAAATAGAAATGAAACTAGAACAACAAGCACACCAACAAATGCACACAAAAATCAAACACACACACACTATTTTTTTTTTTAAACACAAACACACAAAATAAACACACACAAAAATTAAATGAAAATAATTCGAATAATAGAAAATCAAAATCGAATCAAGTCCCCGGCAACGGCGCCAAAAACTTGTTCGTCGACGGAAATTCTATCGGTTTAGAAAAACGTCGAACGAATTTAAATTAAAAATAACCGCAAGCGCACGGTGTACGAATGTAGCACGCGGCGAATACGGGTCGATCCGCAGGGAATTAATGATTTTAAAAAATCTATTCAATCAAATTATACCAAAGTCGAAGAGGATTTGTTAACTAGAAATAAAATGAAGCTAACACTAGAAAATGCGATTCAAAAATTATTAGACTAAAGAACAATTTAGAGGCAAATCCACTCTCAAATTTTTGTAAATCAACAAACACATAATTTATGATCTCTAACTTTGATATTACGTGAAATAATCATTGCATTTAACATAAGTATGGTTTGTTTATGTTATTAGTTAACATAACTCAAACCATCAAACTATAATACAACAATTATACCACTTACAATTCTCATGAAAAAGAAGCCAAAGCAAAAACTATTTTAAGTATGATCTATTTACTATTGTAACTAGTAACATAGATCATCAAATTTCATTTTTACTTTCATTTCATAATCAAAAATTAATTAGCAAATGTTGATGTAAATTGTGTTTATGTTGAGTAAGAATAGCTCATTTGCATAAGCAATATAAGCTATCAAACCCACTTGTATAAATTTACATCAAAATTCACATTCATGAAGCATAAACAAAGAGATCATACATCATAAAAATGTTGAAATTACATAAAGTTAGAGAGCTTCATCACCCCTAAATTGAAGGGGTTTAGCTACTCATTTGTGGCACTGAAGCAACACAAACAAATTTCAACATTAAAAAGAAAAGAGAATAGAAAATAAAAAAAGAAAGCAAAAGAGATTAGCTACTTACTACTTGCATAAATGTAAATCTAAGTTATGAACATAAAGGAAAAGAGAGCATAGAAATAAACATTAACAATAAAACAAAGAAAAGCATATAGAAAAGAGAGAAGAAAGAGGCTTGGAAGCCATTTTTATTTCATAGAACATTGAGCTTACACTTTGATTTCTTAATTTCTTAAGTAAAATGAAAGAGTAGATGATAGTTTCATATACATAAGAGGGCTATATATACATGCATAAAACCCTAATTCTATTTTTAGGGGGCTACCTAAAATTCCCTTTAGGAAGTGTGGCCAACAAGTAACCATTAACCACTAATTAATCCATCATTTGTTTTGCATGAAGCTTTAACCTCCACTTAGTTGTCCATTAACTCCAAATTGTACTTTTAGGTAAGTGGTGGGGTCCTCCATGTTCATGGCTTGAATTATTCCCCTCTTCTTTCCTTTGTATTCATTTGTGCATACATATATCTTCATATAAGCCTCTTCCATATGCATCCAAATTCCTATATAAATTGTCAAAAAATGTCCAAGTAAAAATTCTTATATTGACACATGCACAAAATGACTGTTTTTCCCCTGGATGAAGATGAAAATATGATGGTTGGAAATAACTGAATTTTGGTTTTAAACATGTTAAAATGCCCAAATATGATGATTATTTAAATAAAAAGAGATAATATATGGATGTAAATATATGCACAATTACGTGTATATCATCAGTCTGGAAGACAAACGTGAGTAAACACACTCAATTTGGATTATTAAAGTTTTCAAATCCTTTAAAAATCAAAGGTGTCTCGTAAGACCACGCCATAAATAAACATGTCGGGTTTTTACCTTACGATAACCAAAACTTTTTTATCAAATATGTCTGGTATTATAATAGTGTCTATAGAAAGTAAAATAGAATCTAGCTGAAATGCTTGCATCTCATGTTTCTGCAATAGCTGGGCACAATAAAAACCGTACATGCGCTTATTGGAGATTGGATTCCATACAATGGCAGGGCTACTGGGGTATTGCCCGTCACAGTACTTGGTCTAGATCAGAGTACCGAGGATCTACCCTTATCCCCTGCAGCACAAGACCGGAGCTACCCCTTACTGGATAGTCCGAATAAGATCACCCCGCAGTTGGGGTCAGCAACCGCCCACACAGCCGAATAAAAAGGGACATCTAGACAGGGATGAGGTTACCCTAATAGGTTGCTAGCCGCTTAGCCTTGCTGCACCTCCCCTGTTTTAGCCATTTCCGGTTGATGAGGCTCGAGGCTATGTGTTATCTTTTTAGAACACACCTCACTTAGATGCTCATCATCCTCCTTACGATGAACTGATTGCATTCATCCATACAAGTCTGTTCTGGATCCGAATAGAACCGAAGGCACTACTCCTACTACATCCATTTTGGAATCACCCTCAAGATTAGTAGCGATTAGCCCTTGCACTTCACTGCTCCATCTTCGACTCCAAGCTCCTGTCTCCCTCACAAAAACGTTCAAACCGGATCGAAGTGGTTTTTGAAAAATTAATCCCGATCCTGGTCTATTCGAAACAATTAGCACGTTTGGCCAATATTGACAATCGGTTATTTAACTACCAAATAATTTCCAAAAACAATCATCAGGCCTTAATAATTTTTCAATTATTTATATCAAAATATCTTCGCAAGATATTTTTTTTTGCACTTCAATCCTATGAAAATAGTTTCAAAACACCTTTTTTTTCTCGTGGAATAAATTTCCACCCAATTGTTTTTCTTTCTACTGAAAATCACCAAGTCTTAATACTTTAGATTTTAAATAATTTAAATCACTTTATCCAAAAATATATTCTTTAAACATTAAAATAAAAACTACTTAAAACACTTATTTAAAATACTAGTTATGAAATTTTATAATAATTTCTCATGTAAAACTTAAGCCAAAACTAAATTTAAAATAAAAGTTATTCTATAAGGTATAAATAATTATCTCTTCAATAATAATACTAGTTAAACCTTTAAAATAATTTACTTATATAATTTACTAAATAAATATTTACTTTTAAAATTTTAAAACCACTAAATAATAATTTCTTTCTAAAACACTCTTTTAAAACCACTTTTAAACCTCTAACTTATACTTGGAAATCTGATTTGAAAACATACTTGGCTTTTCAGGAAAATACACTTTCCATTTCGAAATAGTCCATTTAATCAGTTAATAAATCCTTCTCACTTATCCAATTTAATTTACGTCTCAAACCCGTAAATTTCTTTCCCACGTCTTTTAAAAATAAAACCGCCTTTTACTTTTAAAACAAATTACCCATTCCTTTATAAATTCCACCGTGAATTTGTACTTTCAAATATCTATTGATATCTTATTTCACTTTATAAACACAGTTTATAAATCCCAGACTCATCCTCCTTTTAAATCACATTTTCAAACATTTAATCAATTTTTCAGTCGATTTTCAAAAATTTACACCATTTAAAAAAAAATTCCTTTACTTACTCAATTTTAATTCAAAACCTATTAATTTTAGATTTTACTCCTTTATTATGATTTAAAATCTTATTTAAGCTGAAAATACCAATTTCATACTTTTCCAAAATTCTTCTTTATCTCTCTCAACTATTTTAAACCTTGAATTAAAAAATCCTTTATTCCTTTAAATAATATCACTTAACTTTAAAAATTTATTTATTCCCATTTATTCAAAAATCTTCTTTCCGTATTCGGAATTTATTTATTAGAATTTTAAAAAAATCAACTTTTATCCTTTTCCAATTCATTCTTTAATTTATCCGAATTTGCTAAATTATTTTACTTAAAAATTATCTGTTTAATTCCTTCAAAATCCATTCTTTATATTTTTTATATCTCAATATACCCAAAATATATATTTCGTCGACCCATAGCATTCAATATTTCAAATCACGATAAAATCAATCACAGATAATCAATCAGTCATATCACGGATTGTGAAAATAAATTTTAATAATTTAAGGAATCCAGTTGGATCCCTCCAACCTATTTCCCTGCATCCATAGACGTTAGCACAATATAAAATACCAATCCCACTTCAGGGGAGATATCGCGGTATAAATGGTTTTCCGCTATTATATGGGGCGCATGGCATCTCATCCGCTATATAATGCGGGAAATCGATCACTCCAATATACACACACACACACTAAACATATAAGGGTCTCATCCACTATATAGTGCGGGAAATCAATCACTTCAATATATATATATATATATATATATATATATGCTGAATATAAAACATATCACATCCAAGATGATAATAACTTTTCAATTCAAGAAACAACCAATAATTTTAAATTTAACTATTTAAATTTAGAAGGTAATCCAAATGAGTGGGATTAACTCACCTTTGCTTTTATTGCTTCAATTCCAGCGATGAACCAAACCGGCTGGTTTCATTTGATTCTAAACCTCGTATAAATAAAATTTCCTAATTTATTAGCATTTTCCATGATTTTAAACTACCAATTATATTCTCATTTTAAATTTAAATTTATTGGATTAATAAAATTCCAATTTTACTTTACTGTTAAATTTTTGACAAATAAATAAAAAGTTTAAACTTACTAATCATTAATTTTAAAATGTTATAGAATTAAATCACCTTAAGATATATATATATATATATATATATATATTCAAATTAACAGTAAATTTAAAATGTGAATATATATGTGTGTGTGTGTGTGTGTGTGTGTGTGTGTGTAACAACCCTAGATTTTTATGTATATTTTAATTTTGACTTTATTTCATTTTGAATTTTTTTAAACTTGTTTCATTTCAAATATTTTATTTTTAAATATAAACTTTGATTATTATGTGAATTATAGTTCCAAATGGTATAAATTGAATATTTTCCTGAAATGTTGACTTTGGTCAATTTGGGTCAAACTTTGATTTTTAAATTTCAAATTTAAATATTTAAATTCTTAAATTATATCTTTTATTATGAAAATATATTAAAATTTAAGAATACTACTTTTTGTTTCATTGAAATCCGATTTATATTGTGAAAGTTATGCTTTTTACAATATTGTACGTAAATTGATTTATTTAATAAAAAATTGTCTATTTTAATTTATATAAAAAATATTTTAATTTTTATATATATGTGTAATATGTTATATTATATATTTTTTTGTCTTTTAAATATTTTTAAAGTGATGTTTGAATTTTTCCAAAAATTTATTGAATTTGTTTTCTATTTTTAAAGGCTAGTTTTCATTTTTCTGCTATTTTCTTCATTAAATTATATTTAATTAAAATTTATTTATTCATTTTTATGTATGCATGTTATTTTTATGTTCTTACCTTTATTTATAAATATTTTCAAGTACATAGAAATTTTTCGAAGTTTGTTCCATTTATTTTCATATTTCCAAGACTAGTTTGTATTTTTAAGCTATTTTCTTAATCTAATTATATTTAATTAATATTTATTTATTTATTTTTGTTTATTTACTAAATTTTCGTGCTTTTATCTTTATTTATAAATATATTTCAGTTAAAAAAAAATTCCAAAAGAAATAAGAGAAATCTGAAGAGTTGTGACCATTGATTTGCTTATGTTCTTTTGTATTCACACCTTTTCACATTTCTACCATCACTTTTCATTCAATTGGCTGCCTTAACCCATTCTCTTCAGCTGAATACTCCCATAACATTTCACGTGAATGGTTTCTCCTCAAATCTGAAAAAAAAATCGGCCATTCTCTTTGGAAAAAAGTTTGGTAAATTTTATTTCCTTTTCCATTGTTTTTCTGCTTGTTTATGTTGATTTTGTGCACTTGCCTTCACCTACTTTGCTCAGCCCTTGCTCCTCCTTCACCATGGCCACCTCCACCACCACTACATCAGGCTTCAACCACCTCCAGCCCACTGCCCATCCATGGCCATGCACCACTAGTTGATCAAACTCCACCAAAATTGCAATATCTACCTTGAAAATGTGCATAGCCTAGCTTCTTTGCCTTCACCCCCCTCAAACTCCTCCTTGGCCGACCCATACACCACCACCACCTGCCATAGTTGACCCATACACCTCTGCCACACCTGTAGCTGACCCTACGAGACCTAGCCATGCCCATATTTGCTTGTGGTCGTGACTTATGTTGCCTTGAATCCACTTGTGTTGCCTTGTAGTTGTAGTTTCATGCACACATACCTTTTGCATCACTTTTCCTATGTATGGCCGACTTGTTGAACCCAAAACCTGATCCAAACCTGATCCAAAACCATCCCATTATAGTGCTTTTGCAGCCCATTGCTGAAGCATATGAGGTTGAAGGCAAGTGCAATTGGTTTGGATTTGATTTGTGCTTGTATATACAAGTTATTTAAATATATCTGAAGTGTTTATTCATGTATATTGTATTGTTTTGTTTAAATGTTTCAAGGGGTATAGCTTTGACTCCCCCCTCTCAAAATTGTAGTAGTGTTGTCGTGCCTTCGTAGTGTCAGTATTGTTGCTTTGGTAGCGATCTCCAGCTTTGAACAGGTGAGTAAATCTCACCAGACTAATATGTACTTATGTAGTGATAAACTGACATCACCTTAATCTGTAAATGCATATCATCCTGTTATAACTGCTATATTATATTCATATGATGTTCACACCTATATTTACACTTGTTATATCATATGTTACTGTTATTTCATGCTATTCTGTTACTTTCATCAGTATATCACACAGCAAGTTCCCTGTAGACTAGAATCACTATGGGTTGAAATGATACATACCCGAACGGACTTTAGAGTAGGAGAAAATCGTTATGGGCTGAAATGATAGACCTGAATGATTTTCAGTTATTTTCTTTTACTTGGGATTGCGGGTTTGAAATGATCAAACCCAGGTTTTCTTTGTAAATTACGGGTTGAAATGATATATTACCCGTATCACTTTACGTAGGCTAGAAAACGAAATACAGACCCGTTGTTAAAATATGTTTTTCTAAATTTTTTAAAAATATTTTAGAAATGTAAATATTATAATATTTTGATTAGATTTGATTAAAAATGATTTTTGTAAAGCATTATTGATTTTCTGAAAATTTATAAGTGAAATAAATAAAGGGTAAAGTTAGAAATCTGAAATGTAAGTTATTTTGGAAATTATAATTTGGTGATAAATGGAATTTAAATTAAATATGAAAATATGATAAATTTATGATATTTTGAATCAAATGAATTTAAAATGATTTTGTAATACATTAATGATTTTTGAATAAAGTTAAATGTGGAACGAATGAATATTTATGTTGAAATTTTGAAATATAACTAAAATTGGAAATTTGTGAATTTGGCTTAAAAGTGAATTTTAAGTTAAGTAAATAAAAATGAAATTAAGTTATATTTGAAAATTTTAAACTTAAGTTTTAAGTTAAATTTAATTTAATGAATTTGAAATTTTATGTTGGAATTTAATAAGTGAATTATTATTAAATTTTGATTTTTGAATGGAGATTTAACTTTATAAAATCATGAATATAAGGGTATTTGAATGATTGTTTTAAAAGTGAAATTATATGATTTTATAAGTTAAAAATGATTTAAATAAAAATATAATTATTTGTGAAATTATACTGAATATTTGAAGTTAATTAACTACATTTCAAAAATGCTATTAATTCTAATGTAAATGATAACACAACATTTGTAAATGCTGTAGTTGATAATAATGAACCAAGTGGCTAAATTTAATTAAAGGCTATCATAGTATTTTTGTAAATTTTATAATTGTTGAATTTAACTAAGTTTTATTTGAAACTAATGTAACCCTATCACAGCATTTTTTATGCTATCTTTTGTTAATTTGAACTGTTTTGAATGTAAATTTCTGTAGCAATTTCTAAATGCTGCGAAAGTTGAATTCTCATCTTTTTTAATAAATTAAGTGGATAAATGAATTTTGAAATACTAAAATTTTGTAAATTTAATAATTTAATTATTAAATATAATAACTTCATTTTATGATTTAAAATGAAGTAAATTGTTTCGAAATATAAACTATTTTGAAATGTGTTTTGTAATGGTATTTAAATTAAATAAAAATGAATGTGGTTTGGAAGATATTATATTTTTGATATTTTGAAATGGATTTTGAATGATATTGAATTTTGAAATGATATTTTATTTTGAAGTATAAAATACCATTTTGAAATTTTAACCACAGGATGTATTTAATTTATAGTTTAACCGATTCTTAAAGGATGGGCGATCCCAAGCATCCTTTAAGTTATTGTGTATTTCTACTACAGTTCACTTTAGTTGGTTTACGTTATATAAGTATATATTGTCCTGACTCGAGTGTTTTGTGTTTTACTTTACGCTCGGTTCAGCCTGAGTATTCACAGCTTTGGATTCTCTTTCTGGAGCTGGTCTTTGCTGGAGTTTCTGCTTATGTACATTTATATCTACTCCCTGTTTCAGCTGTTCTAGTTTATCTCATGTATTAGTGAACTTCTATGTATTTGGGATTTCTATTATGCTGTTTTTAGACTGTATTATGTATTTGGTTTGAGACTCTGCCGTAGTAGCTTCATGAACTACTATGTATTTTATATTCCGCTGCGAGGTATTCTGTTTGTTCTATGTCTGTGATTCTGTGATTGTATTTCATTTGCTCCAAATTTATTTACAATGCGGTATTTCGAGCAATTCAAGTCCGACATGTGCGGCTGTGAATGGCTGAAAATATCGGGTTGTTACATTTGGTATCAGAGCCAGGTTTTAGGCAAACCATAGCCTACGGAGCAAAAACTCACTAGAGATAGAGAGAAATACCCTAGAATGAGTGAAATCAATCTCAGAATCCTTTCTTTGTGAGAGAACGTGTTTTTGAAATATAAAATGATTTCGAAATGATTTTTAAAGGATTTTCAAAGATTATTTTGTTATAAAAATTTTCTTATTTTGAAATCAAGATTTGATAAACTTCATTCCTTGGGTATCCATCTTATAGTAATCTCTTCGGTTAGGATTTACTTAGATTTGGAAATTCTATCTTGTCGATCCTGATTTTTTTCCCTTGATTTTAACCTATTGTAGTTATGGCAAGATCGGAAGAGCAGAAAGCAGCTCGTCGAGCTCGAAGAGCACTAGCCCGTAAGGAACGGGAGGAAGCAATGGAGAAGTGGGAAAGGTTATGGAGGGAAAGGGCAAGACCTGGTCCTTATGACCATGTCATTTGTTATCGGTGTCAGGAGAAGGGACATTATGCAGCCATGTGTGGGAAGAGAGATGAAGGAAAGAAGAAGGAGGGAAAGCGTTTTCGATCCAAGATCTTCTGTTTTAAATGACATAGTATGGGGCACTTTCCCAGTCGCTGCCAGAAGGTGAAGAAAGAAAAATCTACACCCAATGCATCAGTCGTCCAATCAACCATTTGCTATCACTGCAGGATGCCTGGACATATAGCCAGGAATTGTCCTGTGAGGAAGTTTGGAAGGAAGGCTGCGTTTCCGCAGTTCGTTAGGGCGGATGGGAGTGTTGTGCATTTATGTCAGAAATGCAGAAGTTGGGGCCATATTGAGGGGGAGTGTTCTGGACCCGTTGAAATACCACCCGGTAAAATTAATACCGATGCTTTGTTTATGTAGGGTGGTATTCCGTGGATCTGTTTGTTTTCAGTAGTTGTTAGGTTGCATTCGATGAACTCTATTGTATCTTTTGTTTAGCTGAAGTTCTCAAACTAAGACATTCATGTTCCTGTTTTCGTATGATATGAAATTTAAATCTCTGTTTGTTTTGAAATCTATCCTTGAATCATTCTTTGGAAATTTGTGTTTGGTTGTGTTTTGAAATTCTACATACATCGAAATTATTATTTTGATAAGGATGGCCATATTTTTTATATAAAAGTGAAATGTTTTCGATAAGGATTATATACCTTTTAAAATGAAAATTTGAATTTCGAAGAGATTTGAAATTTTGATTTTTTTTTATTTATATAAAAATGATTTATAACTGAAGGGCTTTGAATTTGAATTTCGAGGAATCGAACTCTGGTGTTGTGAAAATCGGTTTTGGGATTTTGGAAAATATATAATAATATTATGATTTAAAGATATTTTCTGAATAAGAAATGTTTCGAATGTATTCGAATGAATTCCAAAGATTTCGAAGAGATTTCAAAGAAGTTTTCAAGAAAATAAAAGTCCAGAACACACTTATGTCGCTGGAAAATAATTTCGGTGATGAATGCATGCATCATCGACATTGATTTTCGAGTTTCTGAATGGGGAAAGGCCACTCTAGTAGCTTTGCTATGCGAGTGATTTTGTGAAACCAATTTTGATTTCAGATTTTGAAATATGGTTTGATATTCGAAAGATATATGTATGTGTATATATATTTGAAATAATTTAAAGTAAGTCGGTGTTCAGTCCTCGAGATTCAGATTTGTTTTGTTATAACCTTATCTATTGGAATTGATTTACTGATTTGTTAGTGATTTCCCACTCTTGGATTTGAAAATATGATTTCTTCGACTATTTTGAAGGTTCGAACACTTCCAAATCAACTTTAACATTTCAAAGCTAAGAAATTTTGAAAGGTATAAGGTATTTGATAAAGAATATAAGTTTAGTTCGTATGTTTCAAGTATGAAATAATATGATTTGTATAAGTTGAAACTGTTTTGTTAAGTAAATAAATAAGACTATTTTGAATTATACTAATACGAAATTTAGTTTTGAAATGTTTTGGATAAAAAAAAAATTAGTCTTCAAATGTTTGAGAAAATTTTGGTTTTAAATGTTTTAACTTAGTAACATCTTTATAAAACTATTTATTTAACAAGTTGGAATAGATACATAAGTTGTACATATGTTGTTTTATTCGCATAATTAATTTGATCCAAGTTTGAGTACACAAGTTCGAGGTGAATTACACCATTTCGTGTTAGGATTTTTCATTTGATTCTTGATGGCGAATATTTGATATGGATTTTGGGCTTGATTCTATAATTCTCTATCATAGTATATAGCTATGCAAGGAGTCTGATGGCTTCTACTCAAGAAACCATATCGAAGTCCGCATTAGGGAAGTCGAATGGACAATACTAGTTCGAAAGCGAACTTGTGTGATCAAGCTAGCGATCGAATGTAATGTTGCGAAATGATGACATATGTACATCTTATATCCTAATATCATTGGTATACTTGACGCTGAAATTGAAAGTTGTTGGGTTGGATATCTTTGTAATTTAATTGGAATTTTTCTTTTATGAAAAACCACTATCAAATTTAAAACCATTTTCCAAAACTATTTTTCTTTTTCTTAAACTAACTGTTTTATTCTATTTTTCATAAAAACTATTTTATATACAAAACTATTCTTAATTAAAAATCTTTTAGTAAGCAAAGATGTTCAATCCCATATGGCTTTTCATGCAACGAAATTTATTTTTTTGAAAATTTTGATTCTTATATAAGATAAACTTTACGTAAGTATAAAATGATTTTGAAAACCATTGATTTTGATAAATCAATAATTGAAGCTTGCATTAGTATGAAAGGATATTTGGTTTACCTGTAATTTGAGTTTGTTTAAAAATAATGGATTTATGAAATAAATATTTCAACACTAAGTAATAATGAAGTAAAATTTGGGATATATGAAATTACGAAACTTAGTTTTGAAATATGGTATATTTAAGCGTTGAAACATATTTAAGATTTAATAGTTTATTTTGTAAATCAAATCTATATTTGAAATTGATAATATTTGAAATGGTTTTGTTGGAAAACTAAATTGAAACTAATGGTTTGAATTGAATTAAAATTGGAAATTTTAGATTTCGGTTTAATTGAAAAAAAAAATTGAAATTTAAAGAATAAAGGGCATGTTTTATGATTTCAAATGTATGATTTCAAAATGTCATGATTTTCAAAGTGAAATGATTTCAAGTATTTGGTTTCGAAAGATTTATAACTTTGAAAGTATTATGATTTTTGAAGTGAATACATGTTTGAAATGGAAATGAATTTATTTGACCTAAATTTTGTTGATTTGGAAATTTGGATTATTTTCTAAATCTACTGTTTAAGAAACTTTAAAACTAAATTTATGTAATTTGGAAGAAATGATTTGGTGAAATCATATATGATTTTGAAGCTGAATTGATATTGAAATGGTTTGAAATTGAGAACCTTTTTTATTTAAATACTTTGATTTGGGAGTTATCGAACTTATATAAAAATTGATTTGTGTAAGTATGCAGTTGATTTGAAAACTATTGATTTGAGAACTGTTGATTTGAAAAGGTACTCAATTTTGAAAAATGAAATCTTATATAATCGAAATTTATATAAGTGTGATTTGATATACTATTATTTTGGAAAGTATTTGATTTGAAATGAAATCTTATATATAATGGACTTTATATAAGTATGATATTTGAAAGTGATTTTGAAAGGTACTATATGATACATATTTTCGAAGTAAAGATATGGAAAGTGCCTTCTGCTTGATATCCGCTTTGTGGCCACACTGTGGATTCATTCTATCGATATTATTCTCTCTCTTTGATTTGGGTTTTTCGGATATGGCGATCCCCGTGGTCTTATGATCGCGACTACATAGCGCAACTGCCTGGCTGAGCTGGCCTGGGGGTACGGATTGTTTCCTGGGGGATCCAGGCGTAACCATTGTGTATCCTGCACTCTATGTAGGTCGCATTAGTAGCACAAATGCCTGGCTGAGCTGGCCTGGGGTTACGGATTGTTTCCTGGGGGATTCAGGCGTAACCATTGTGTATCCTGCATTCTACTCGTCATCATGGCGTAACTCGCAAGGCTGAGAAAGCTTATGGATACGGATTGTTTCCTGGGGGATCCAGGCGTAACCATTGTGTATCTGCGATCCATGGTTAGACAACTGTTTTGGTTTGGTTGATTTGTTTGGATTGTACTTTCCATATCTGTTTTTTTAAAAGAGTTTTCTGGTATTTTCACTGGGTGTTGAAACAAGTATACTAAGTACCTGGAGAAGTCTAGCTTTGCGCCTGATCAACGCACTGCCAGAATCTACAGGAACGAGGACAAACTTGTTAAAACATCGAGTTATAAAAGTATTTTGATAAAGTATTATATAAATAATATTTTGATCAGTTATTTTTCCTTCTAAAAATTTAAAATGTTTTAAATATTGTTTACTTTGAACCATCAGATTTGAATCAAATGACTATTCATCATACTTAAAAAAAAATTAAATTGAAATGTATAATGGTTCAAATAATGGTTCATCCTTGTCTTTCAACCTGCTTTACCTCCTAGATATTTTTTTTCCCTACCTTCTTTCGAGGATGTATTCCAACCTATTGCTCTTTCTTGTTGTTTCTCCGCTTCCTTCCTTTTCGAGGACGAAAAGATTTGAGTGGGGGAGAGTGTAACAACCCTAGATTTTTATGTATATTTTAATTTTGACTTTATTTCATTTTGAATTTTTTTAAACTTGTTTCATTTCAAACATTTTATTTTTAAATATAAACTTTGATTATTATATGAATTATAATTCCAAATGGTATAAACTAAATATTTTCCTGAAATGTTGACTTTGGTCAATTTGGGTCAAACTTTGATTTTTAAATTTCAAATTTAAATATTTAAATTCTTAAATTTTATCTTTTAATATGAAAATATATTAAAATTTAAGAGTACTACTTTTCGTTTCGTTGAAATCCGATTTATATTGTGAAAGTTATGCTTTTTACGATATTGTACGTAAATTGATTTATTTAATAAAAAATTGTCTATTTTAATTTATATAAAAAATATTTTAATTTTTATATATATATGTGTAATATGTTATATTTTATATTTTTTTGTCTTTTAAATATTTTTAAAGTGATGTTTGAATTTTTCCAAAAATTTATTGAATTTGTTTTCTATTTTTAATGGCTAGTTTTCATTTTTTTGCTATTTTCTTCATTAA
This sequence comes from Allium cepa, assembly GCA_030765085.1. Taxonomy (NCBI): domain Eukaryota; kingdom Viridiplantae; phylum Streptophyta; class Magnoliopsida; order Asparagales; family Amaryllidaceae; genus Allium; species Allium cepa. The sequence continues at coordinate 972,630,904 of CM060928.1, forward strand.
ATATAATTTAATTAAAATTTATTTATTAATTTTTATGTATACATTTATTTTTATGTTCTTACCTTTATTTATAAATATTTTCAAGTAAAATATAAATTTTCCGAAGTTTGTTCCATTTATTTTCATATTTCCAAGACTAGTTTGTATTTTTAAGCTATTTTCTTAATCTAATTATATTTAATTAATATTTATTTATTTATTTTTGTTTATTTACTAAATTTTTGTGTTTTTATCTGTATTTATAAATATATTTCAGTTATAAAAAAATTCCAAAAGAAATAAGAGAAATCTGAAGAGTTGTGACCATTGATTTGCTTATGTCCTTTTGTATTCACACCTTTTCACATTTCTACCATCACTTTTCATTCAATTGGCTGCCTTAACTCATTCTCTTCCGCTGACCACTCCCATAACATTTCATGCGAATGTTTTCTCCTCAAATATGAAAAAAAATTCGGCCATTCTTTTTGGGAAAAAGTTTGGTAAATTTTATTTCCTTTTCCATTGTTTTTCTGCTTGTTTATGTTGATTTTGTGCACTTGCCTTCACCTATTTTGCTCAGCCCTTGCTCCTCCTTCACCATGGCCACCTCTACCACCACCACATCAGGCTTCCACCACCTCCAACCCACTGCCCATCCATGGCCATGCACCACTAGTTGATCAAACTCCACCAAAATTGCAATATCCACCTTGAAAATGTGCATAGCCTAGCTTCTTTGCCTTCACCCCCCTCAAACTCCTCCTTGACCGACCCATACACCACCACCACCTGCCATAGTTGACCCATACACCTCTGCCACACCTTTAGCTGACACTACTAGACCTAGCCATGCCTATATTAGCTTGTGGTCGTGACTTATGTTGCCTTGAATCCACTTGTGTTGCCTTGTAGTTGTAGTTTCATGCACACATACCTTTTGCATCATCTTTTCCTATGTATGGCCGACTTGTCGAACCCAAAACCTGATCCAAACCTGATCCAAAACCATCCCATTATAGTGCTTTTGCAGCCCATTGCTGAAGCATATGAGGTTGAAGGCAAGTGCAATTGGTTTGGATTTGATTTGTGCTTGTATATACAAGTTATTTAAATATATCTGAAGTGTTTATTCATGTATATTGTATTGTTTTGTTTAAATGTTTCAAGGGGTATAGCTTTGACTCCCCCCTCTCAAAATTGTAGTAGTGTTATCGTGCCTTCGTAGTGTCAGTATTGTTGCTTTGGTAGCGATCTCCAGCTTTTAACAGGTGAGTAAATCTCACCAGACTAATATGTACTTATGTAGTGATAAACTGACATCACCTGAATCTGTAAATGCATATCATCCTGTTATAACTACTATATTATATTCATACGATGTTCACACCTATACTTACACCTGTTATATCATATGTTACTGTTATTTCATGCTATTATGTTACTTTCATCAGTTTATCACACTGCAAGTTCCCTATAGACTAGAATCACTATGGGTTGAAATGATACATACCCGAACGGACTTTAGAGTAGGAGAAAATCGTTATGGGCTGAAATGATAGGCCTGAATGATTTTCAATTATTTTCTTTTACTTGGGATTGCGGGTTTGAAATGATCAAACCCGGGTTTTCTTTGTAAGTTACGGGTTGAAATGATATATTACCCGTATCACTTTACCTAGGCTAGAAAATGAAATACAGACCCGTTGTTAAAATATGTTTTTCTAAATTTTTTTAAAATATTTTAGAAATGTAAATATTATAATATTTTGATTAGATTTGATTAAAAATGATTTTTGTAAAGCATTATTGATTTTCTAAAAATTTATAAGTGAAATAAATAAAGGGTAAAGTTAGAAATCTGAAATGTAAGTTATTTTGGAAATTATAATTTGGTGATAAATGGAATTTAAATTAAACATGAAAATATGATAAATTTATGATATTTTGAATCAAATGAATTTAAAATGATTTTGTAATACATTAATGATTTTTGAATAAAGTTAAATGTGAAATGAATGAATATTTATGTTGAAATTTTGAAATATAACTAAAATTGGAAATTTGTGAATTTGGCTTAAAAGTGAATTTTAAGTTAAGTAAATAAAAATGAAATTTGGATTTCCAACAAATGGTCAGGCCAAGGAACTTCCCATTACCACATGGAAACGCCTCTGGAAGGACGTCCCGAGAACCTAACCGGATCTCTGCCAACACAAGGCCGGGTTACCCCTAACTGGGTAACTACTGACACGAGTATGCCATCCCCCGGTCCTTTAGGACCTTTATCCGAGCGCTCGATAACCAACATCACACTATAGTAAATAGAGTGTTTTCCACATGAGTAAGTATCTGGGCTCCATACCACGATACCACCCCTTTCCAGAAGGAAATGAACATACCCTAAAGGGGCGCTACCCCCTAATAACCTTGCTGCATCTTTCCTGTTTTGACCATTCCAGGGTGTGAGGCTCGACGAAGTCTCGTCCACAAAGCCACGCTTTGGTACAAAGCCATGCTTTGGGTCAACAAATGATCAAAGTAATGATCACAAAGATAAATGATCAAACAAATGATCATATCACAAATGATCATCAATGATCATTTCACAGCAACACTTAGCACGTCACATTACTAAATTGGGAATATATCGCTGATAACCTTCAACTACATAACCTCCGAGCTCGTACGTCTCAGAGAAGGGTGTTAAGCTAAAAGAATAAATTCTCCGCCACCAACAGAAATGTATTTGAAAGAAATCTGCTTTATATCTCAAGATGTAATGTCAGACACACAATCCATACAAGTTTGTTCTGGGTTCGAACAGAACCGAAGGCACTTCCAAAGAAGCCCTTGAAATCCGGATATTCACTAATCACGTTCGGACTTCCCATCACATATGGAGTCTCTATACCGGGGACCAGTCGATGCAAAGACATTCGACGAGTTGTCCTTCCGTTTTCGAAAATATCCAGTCTTCATCACCGGTCTTCAAATGCTATCCATAACGACGTATCACATATTCGGAATGGGATATATGACACAAAGGTCCTCTCCCGGCTAAACCGAATAGTGAGCGCAATATTTAAAAACATATGGATATTGGGATTTCAATTAAGCCACAACTTAAAACCCAAACTTTTCTTTCAAATGGTTTAAATCAATTACCATTTCAAATCTTTAAACAAAAAGATTTATTTCACAAAGATCAATTCATAGATTTTCAAAACAATTTCATTCAATTGTATTAACTCGTTAAATCTTTAAATCAAAGATTTAACTTATAGCTTTCAAACCGTTTCTATAAACTGGAAATCATTTTCATTTTAAACTAGAAATCTTTTTAACACAAATTGGAAGTTCATTACTTATGTGAAAGCTTAAATTAATTGAAAACAAATAGTTTTCGTTTTCAGAAAAATCCAATTATATTTGCACAAATTAAAGTTCTTAATTCATATTCATATTCCCAAATTAATACATTTTAAAATGGTTCAACCCATATATAACTGGTATAACATTTTTAATCCCTAGTTTCAAATTATAGAATTCAGTTTCACAATTTTGAATTTAAATTTAAATCAAATTATTTAAATTTCAAACTTTATCAAGTTATTCAAAATAAGCTTCATCTTTGAAATTCCATTTCAAAAGCTTTTCACTTAAAACCCAATCTTATTTTCAAACCATTTGAATTTAAAATTCAAAATCAAAACTATTTTCAAAAATCTGTGACTCAATCGATTTCCTCATGAAATCCATATTTGTGTGTGTATAAGTGTGGTCCAGGGGTTTAACACAATAAAAGTGCCACATCATCAATCATCACAGATTAAAACATAGAAATATAGTTGATAAGCGATATAAACTATAACGCTTATCGTCTATTCACAGGTTCACAGATAATAAATTACAGATAAATAAGTCACACAGCTCAAAACAAAGTATCACATATCAGGGGTATCAAACAAAACAATTATTCAGCCAAGTCCAAACATTCACAATTGAATTTATTAATCAAATAATTAATTTAAATCGGATGTATCAATTATTAGTCCGGGTTAATTATCATGATTTAATTACGAATTATTTGAAATAAATCTTCATTCAAATTTTTTATTATTAGTTAATCCTTAATTATTAACTAATCATTTCAATCCATGAATCAATTAATCTATAATTATTAAATTATCTTAATTAATTGCCATTATTAGTTAATCCTTAAATTTATTCATTAACTCAAATTCTTAATCATCATTAGTTAAATTACATTCAGTAATTATTAATTAATTACTTCTCTAAGTAATTATATTTTTCAAAATTACCAAATGATATTTCTGAATTAATTAACTTAAGAAAATTTAATTGAACAGATTCGATTTACTCAATAAATAACATCGAGTATTTAATTTCACAATCCCCGTCATTAAGTAATTGTCTTAATAGTTTCACAGTTGATTATTATTAATTTAATCAATCAAATTTATTAATAAAATTTGTCACATTGATTAATTGTTCAAATAATCTTAGTTAATGATTTTAATACTATTAAATTTCTTTAATTCCCTTTCTAAAGAAATTCACTTATATAAATCAATATTGATTATAAATCGATTCACCATTTAGCACTCATTCGTTAGTGAATTTGAAACCATAAATCTATATTATTTAAAGTCACTCTTCCATATTTTATGATTTTATTTTATTTTCTCATTTACCATATAATTGAAATCAATTTTTCTTTTTAGATTTAACACGCTTAAACTTATTTTAAACCCTTAAGTTTTAAAACTAAATTAGATTCCCAATTCTGGAAATCTGGTTTTAAAATTTATTTCAGTTTTAAACTTTTAAATTTTAGCTCGTTTAAATCTTCTATCTACAATTTCAAATCTATTTTCTTTGCAAATTTCTTCAAACATTTAGTTACTTTCGAGTTGTTTTAGCAATTTGAATTTAAACTTTGTTTGTGTTCAATACTAAATTCTTAATTCAAATTGGAATTATATTTATATCTTGATTTAAACTCAGTTCAAAACCTTTCTTTATAAATTAAAATTTAATTTCAAAATCTCGACCCAAAAAACAGGTTCAGGTTTGAAACCCTGATAACAAAAATTTACCCGAGTATTTGTTTAAAATTCGCTTCGAGTAAACTACTCAAATCCCCCGAGTATGCTTCGAGATAAATTCAAATTTTCCCCGAGCCAATCTTCTTCTCCAACTCCTTTCAACTGAAACAACCCAAAGTCATGTGCACATGCACCGCCCTTCTGGCCTCCTCCGATCCAAGCTGCGATCGTCAACACATCAGCCAGGATCTCTATGAGCCTCACAAACACTCAGATACTCAAAACAACAGCGAATTCAAAATCGAACAAATTGACCCAGACCTGAAACAAACGTCGTCCTCCATGCTCCGACCATCGTACGTGCTAAAATTCCGGCTACCACTACATCAACTCCCCCTCTTCCATCACCCACCGCCGCGTGCAACTCGATGCACGAGAGACGTCGCTTCAGTCGATTCCTTAACCACTAAAAAAAATTAGGTTTCCCAACTTAAACCCCTCGCCGCTGCCTCCACGGCCATCAGACCACCGCCGCACCATTTTTACATGAACCCCTGGTCGCTCCTCCACGTCCAGGAGGAAACTCGACTCCTCCAGTCAACGAGATCACTCACGGCGACCCAAAATGCCCAAAACGCTCAAACCCAAACCGCTCTTAAAATTCCAAACTAAAAATTAAGATGTTTGGCTTAAAAATCATGTTATAGGTTAAGGATTTAACTGAGGGTTCTGAATTAATAAATTAAATTGTTTGAGTTTTACTCCTATACAAGTTTAACCTGTTGTTTGATTTTCCAGAGCAAGATATCCATTTTTTTTATAACTTAATAAATAAATTTCAATCTATGGTGAAACAAGCAAACTTTGTTTGTGTGCTAAGTTCCTAAAGTTATCAGGTCAAGAGATGAAGATTTTTGAATCAACTCAAGCTTGGTAACAAAACAGTGTTGTTACAGAGTCCACACATGTACACAAACATCATCCATATAAATAGAAATATATATATATATATATAACAACATACTTGTTTTCAGGTCTTAACCATGAAATCAGCTTCATATGCTTAAGTAAAGAAATGTTACTCACCTTTAAAATTCTGAAGCAGAGACAGTGAAGATTCATGTGTTTGAAAAACTGGAAATTGCATTTGAATCTTTACTTTGGGTTTGAATTTTGAACTTTTAAATCTGAAACTTGTTGAAGCTTGATCTTGCATGAACTACAGATTATACTACAGGCTTGTAAACTTGTGAATATAATTTATTTTCAGGTTGATTTGCTTTGAGGTTGAAGCTCTCACTCATTTCAGGTTGAAGTTTTGAATTTGTTTATGGGTTTTAAGATATTGTTTACTTCAATTTTTTTTTTCTCACAGCTCTGAAAAATGGACAAACCAAAAATGAAGAAAATGTTTGATATATAGAAGATGTATGCAGGCTTGTATCCCTTGCTGGTACAAGTGATACCATTGTTTGTACAGGGATATCTTAGCTTGTACAACATGTTTATCTTTTTATTAATAGGGTGGCTGATATGTTGTTTTTGGTGGCTAAGGAGATCTGCATTTACTTGTTTTGTACTAATCTATACTTATTCAAACTTTAAATCGTACTTGAATATATTTATTTTCCTTCTACTTGATCTTGCCTGGTTACTTTCTTCTTCTTTAGTTTTCTTGTCTTTTATTTGTTTGTTTCAAGTTGATAAGCTTACACTTATCTTATTATTATTTTTCTTTTCTTTTTTTTTCTTTTTTTACATACAACTTGTATACATGATGCTATTTCGGCTGAGATAACATGTTTGGGGCTGCATTTATGAGCTTGTACTTTGGTTTACAACTATACTACTTAATTTTGTATGCAAAATTTGCTTTGTTTTTGATTCCAACTTGATTGTGTTTCAGCCCTCTTGCATGTTTATTCTACAGGCAACATATTTTATTTGCCTACATATTTATTTTGTTATCCTCTTTGCTTTGCATTATCTTTGTTACGGCTGAGATGATATTTGTACTTATTGCTTTGTTTTTAAGTGTACATGCATATTTAATTCTTTCTTTAACTTAAAATTTTAAATTCAAATCCAATATATGCACATATACATATATATTCACATGTATATATATGAAGTTCAAATTCAAATTTATTTTCTAAGGCATTTAAAATTTGGTCCCAATTCAAATTTAACACATATATATTTCTCAATAGATTCATATTTTAACTAATATTTCATATTGATTTCCAATTAATTCCACAATTTTATTAAAAAATTAAATTAATTATAAATTTACACTCGATTAAAATCCAGGATCGTTACAATATTTCTTATGTTCATTTTTCTGTACGTACAATTCCAATTGCTCCTCTTTCTTAATGGCAGACAAGCCCTAAATTATCCAATTCAATTTCAATTCAAAATTCAACGTCAAAAATTAAATCTCCTCAAAGTATATCAAATTATATATTAATTTGAAGCCCTCAACGAGCGCAAGTCAAATATATGATTCGTTTTCCAATTCGGGCCTCTGTCTGGCCGGAAATCGTTGGTTTATTCCCCGCCATCCATTGATGCGAGTTTGATCGTACGGTGGATTTGCGACGATGTGACGATCGGGGGGTTGCGGTATGTGACGACCCGAAAATTTTAACATTTGGAAAAGAAATGTTTAAATGGATTTTAAATATTGAAAGATATTTTTGACTTGAATTTCGAATATTGCTATGAAATTTGCAATTAAATTATTGAATTTAATTTATTAAAGTTGGATGAAAATTTGAATCTTCAATTTTAAGCTTGTTAAAAATAATTTGATGGCTTAGAAAATTTATATTGACAATACTGAAGATAATGGAAGCTTGAGAATGGGATTTGAAAGTGATTTGTTTAGTTTTGAATTCGTATCGTTTAAATCGATATTCAAAAATAGCCTTCCGAGGTACAGTCTCGGAATTCGACGAAACTAGTTCCATTGGATCCGTAATATTGTATCATTATCGGATTTCAATTTTTTGTTGCTTTTGTGATCGTTTGATCGTACGATAAGCAAACGCGTTGAAAATTTTATCGAAATTAATATTATATCTGGTTCAAAAAGCTATCTTCTCCATACGATCGAATTTGGACTCGAAACCTTTTCTAGTGTGTTCGAAATCGGGGTATAACCTTATGAAGCCTGGCAGTACGCCTCGATTGGAGGTCAAATTTTTGAGTTGCATTTATTAAGACAATTGGAATTTGAATTTGAATTTAAAATTGAATATATATTTACATTCAATGGGAAGATTTAACACGTGCTTCCCCAAATTTGACACCTGTCTTCAATTTCAACACGCGTCTTTTATAAGAATTTTTATCATCTCATTAAAATAAAAAAACAATAAAAAAATGAACAAGACCTTTTCATTCAAAATGAAAGAGGAAAAAAAAAGTGAGACAAACAATTTCGTTAAAAATACAATAGAGGTGCTTCAAATTTGTAATGACCGCTCTTTCAATTCAAATTAAAAACCCAACTCTCTCTTTCAATTGAAATCGCAATTTCAAGCATACATATCTTCGTTCAATTCAAATTCGAAATCCTCAGCTCGAATTCACGAAATCGAATCGGGGATAGGGTGTGGCATCGCTGAGCGCGAAGTGGTCGCGTGATCGCCAATCTCGAGCCGGCGAATTAGGGTATGGGTCTCGTGAAGATAGTGGCGCAAGCACTGGCGGCGGTGCGTCGAGATGGGGTGTCACGAGGTTTCATGGTAGTGTGATTTGTCATATTGCAATGCAAGCATCTCGAGTTCGAATTCAAGACTAGAGGGGAATCTCATGCCAGTGGCATGCATGATGGTGATCAAGGTAGGGGTTGGCTCAGCCAGGTGATGGTAAGAGGAGTCGGTATGTTGCGGTGATGCAGGCAACAAGCAGGTAGGGTTTCGGCATGATGGCAATTGCTGACGAATTGATAATGGAGTCTGGGTTCGTTGGTAGGTATTGCTGTCACTCTAACTTTATTTATTAAATAATTCTTATGGATAAGTATACTTAAATAGAGATTTTTTTTTCAATAAGGAATGAGATTTCTGCTTTTAAATTAAAAAGATAAACGATAAAACAGAAAATTTTAAAATGAGGAGTTTAAGATCTATATAGACTATGTTGAGTATGTATGAAGTTTTAAAAATAAATATATACATATACAAATTTTAAGTTACTAATTCATTTAGATTAATAGATTTTGATGGTTAACTTGCTTAATTTATTTGTTTAAGCTATTCTAGTTTACTAAGATATTTTAAAATAATGGAGTAAGGAAAATAATTTATTTTAGTTACTAAAATAATTTTTTTAAAAAAACAAAATTTGTTAATTTTTTTAATCATTTGTTTAAAATTAAATTTTTAGTTAAATAAATTTATTAAAATAAATTGGTTTAAAAAAAAACCATTGAATAATTAAAATTACCAAATGAAAGTTGATTATTCGATTATTTCGAATATTAATGAATTGTATAAATGTTTATACAAGGTCCAAAAATCGAGAAAACAAGCCGGAATGGGAAATGGATTACAAAATAAAGGCAAAGGTGAGATCTTCTCACTCAATCAGATTTTTCTGATTTAATTTTGAATATTTAAATTTAAATTTGTTGATTGTGTGCTTGGATGATAAATGATTATCAATTATATTGAATGAGACCCTATGCGCTGCATAATAGCAGATGATATTATATTAAACCCATATACCGTGATATTCCACCTCGAAGTGGGATTGGTATTATATATGTATTTGGAGTGATTGATTTCCCGCATTATATAGCGGATGAGACCCTATGCGCCGCATAATAGCGGATGATATTTTATAAATCCCATATACCACGCTATTCCACCTCAAGTGGAATTAGTATTTAACTATTGTGCTAACGTCTGTGGATTCAGGCAAACAGGTTGGAGGGATCCAACTAGATTTCTCAAAACATTTGAATTTGTTTCAATTGTTATGCGTTGATTATTTAAAATCTGTGTGTGAATTTCTTTGTAAAATCTATGTGTGATTTTCTTTGTGATTGAAATCGATGAAGGCTATAGTTTAGCCAAATATATTTTTGGTATCGTTGGATACCGAAAATAAATAAATTTGGATTTTTAAGATTCAAGTTGAAAGTTTATAGTAAAATTTATTTTTTTAGAATTGGATAAATTTAAAAGAAGGAATTTTAAAAAGAATAAAGTTTAATTTTGAATCCTATCGATAAAATATGGGAAAAAGACTTAATAAATGGATTTCGGGTAATATTATTCAAAGAGTGAAGAATTTATTTAAAATACGGATTTTAAATAGGTTGAAAGAAATAAAGGAATCTATTTTAAAAGAAATAAATTTGGAAATCAATTTGAAATTGATTTGGTGTTTAAAAATAAATTTTGGGAAAAAATTAATTTGGTGTTTGACATAAATGTTTCGAAAAAAATTTGGGATTTGTGTAACGACCCAGAATTTTAGCAGTATTATTTTAATAAATATTTAATCCAATTAAATAAAATGTAACTTATCATTTTAAAATGAATGTGACTTTTGGAAATATTGCCATTTGTTTATATAGATTTGTATTTTGAAAAGGAAATTTGATTTTGAAAATTGAAATTAAATCTCTTAAAAATATTTACAATAAAATTTATCTTATATAACTGAATTAAAATACTTTGCCTTGTTAATATTTGGTGAATATCTATATGGATAATAATGTTTGAAATAAAATCAAATTCTATCAATATTAAATATAAGTAAACCATATTGAATATAATTTAAATAGTGATAGTCAAAATAGAAATAAATGTAAAAACAAGATATCTTCATACAAAAGCCAAATGAATAAGTATGTAAACAAAATATAAAATAGAAATGAAAATCAAAGCAAGAATTATGTAGTTAAGGTATGCTTACAACATAACTTTAAAATTTGTAAGCAAAGTATAAAATATAAACCTGACACAAACATATGTATATAAATTACTCAAGCAAGAAGACAAATGTTTATAAACAAAATATCTTCATAAAAAAGCCAAGTGTATACCTGCAAAGAGTATATTTTTATACAAAATATTTATACACAGCAAACATAATAATAATATGTAAACATCTTTAGAAACCAAGGCATTTAATGTCATCATCTCAGCCTAAATTTTGTCAATTCAAAATATTTACAAATCTTGTCATTTCAGTATAAAAAATCTGAGCAAGTTAAAACAAAATGAAGAAAACAGCTTTGACTAGTAAAACCTTCCCTTACACAATCTATTTTCTTTTTTATATATATGTATACATCTAAGCTATTTAGTTCGTTCAGCAAAACACATAGAAAACCAGAAAAAAAAATTAGTAAACATCTTCCTTTTTTTCAAAGCTCAAACTCAATTCAAAACTGCAGTTTACAAAAAGAAAAAAGAAAAAAGACTCAAGGCAGATTCAAATCTACAGGTTTTCAAAAATAGGAATTGTTCTCTGCTCAAAACTTTCTGTGAGTAAACATTAATTTTAAAGCTTTAAGTTGATTAAAAATAGTTCTGGATTTATTGATAATATGGTTTGCATATGTTATAGTTTGAATATAATACTATGATGCACTATACTTCTATGTTGTTTGTTACAGGTTACATATTTCTTTTCAAACTCAAATTTATGCTCATCAAATCATTGTAAAACTTTCAGTTTAAATCAAACAAGATTTTTAAAACTTAAACAAGGTTTTTCAAAGCTGGTTAAAACATGTTAGTGGAATATTTCTACTGGAAGCCTTGTTTACAGGTAATCAAGCAATAAATTGATAAATTCGTTTGTTATAAAAAGTTAATTCATGTTTATATCTTTAATCCTTACTGAAATTTATGATTTTTAAAACCAAAACGAAGATTTTTAGTTTGGTATTTTAAGAGCAGTTTGTATGTGAACCAAATTTGCATTTTTCTCATTTTCAGGCAATGGAATGATTAATAAATGTTGAAATTTGTTTTGGAGCAAGTTTGAACATCTATGATGTTGAGAAAATTGTTGAAATATTTTTCATATACAAGAATTGGTCGAACAAATTCATTTTAGGGTTTAAGATCAGTTTTCGTTAAGGTTAAGTAACGAGTAGTGTTCATTTCCAATTCGTGATCGAGTTGCTTGAAATTCTAGAGGATGGAAGTTTTGTGCGTTGTCATGGTGTGGATGAATTCTGGGCGTCTCTGGTGGTTGGAGTGATGGAGGCGTGGAAGTTATGTTGATTGGGATGAGCTTCAGGTTCGAGCAAAAATGCTATTTTTCGATTTGATAATTTTGGGGTCGAGTCGAATTTGAATTTCGAGTTTGTGGGGGATTTTCGACTTGCCGATGGCATTGGTGTTCGCCGGAGTTGAGCCGCATCGCCGTGCACGTGTACGGTGAAGTGGTTTTGGTGTCAGTGGCGTTGTTGTCTTGTTACTCGAGTCGTTACTCGAGTTAGTAAGGTGATTTCTTCGGGGTAGCAATCACGTTCGAGTGAGATACCTGACGCTTTAATTTATACTTGTAGGATAGATTTCACCCTAGAGGGAGGATGAATAGGGTGATGGTATTAATTATAAAAATTAATTTGTGGAAGCTTATAAAATTATTTCAACACAGATCACAGATTAATAGCAACACAGAAAAATGGCAGAATAATAAAATGCAGAGATAGAACGACACAGAATTTACCCAGCTTCGGCAAAACCCTACCTACATGCTGCCCCCAAGGTTTCTACTAGAAATTAGATAGTCACACACTTACACACGTAAACTCACGACACCCGCTACTGACTAACCTAACTCTACGCTCAAAACCCTGCCACAACTCAGCCACTAAGTTGCGAATTCTCAAGCTACGCCACGTAGCTTGTCCCCTAGTCACACAACTAGAAAATTAAACGGTTTAAAATTTAAAAACAAATTTAAAAAACAAAATAAAAACCCTAATTAAAACACCCTAAAAAAAAACAGGCCGGCCCCAATTATTCTTTCTCTATATTTTTTATCGGCCCGTTCCTTTGTTTGTGATGGCGGCTCTTCGATCCCAATTAGGGCTTTTGTCCTTCGATCAAAATTGGGGTTTTTCGGATGCCAATTTATTTCGTTGCTTTTGTCAATTGATGTTGATGCTCTTCAGCTGCTTGGAGTTGCGCTCGGTTGCTTCTCTTGATTTGTCTGTGAAATTAGGGTTCGGCTTGGTTGCTTCGAGGTGATCGAGTTCGTCTTTTCTTCTGGTATGTTATTTGTTTCTTTCGCTTTCAGGATTGATTGCTTGAGTTCGATTGTTTGCTCATGCCAATGATGATAATTTGATGTTGGTATTTATATGAATACCGAAACACTTGTGTTTGTTCGTATCAATTTGATACTTTCCAAAATTTTGCTTTCCTGATATATTCTTGCCTTGATGCGCACGACTTTGATTTTGAAGCGTTCAATTTTTCTTGGTTGATACGGCAAAAACTTTCCTCTTTTACTTTGCTTTGACTTTTTCAAAGATACACACACTTGATTTCTGACTTTGATTTTGCGTCTGCATTAAATTCTTCGAACTTTACTCCTTGATTTGCCACGGCTTCGGCCATCTATGTGTTCATTCCTGTAGCATTGTCGTTGTTCATCTTGTAGTCTTCGTCTCTGGCCATCTTCTCTGGTCTCCACTTGAACATTGCATTGTTGTTCACTGAGTCTTGACAGTCAAGTTGCACACTTGTGTCATATATGTGTACTGTGTCTTTGAGTAGCTGAACTTGTTATACTTAAGTTGTTTGGTTGCTTTGTGTAGTAGATTCAGTCTTCATGCACTGATGCATTTGGAGTTGGTCTTGTTGCAGTTGCTATGCAGTGAACTTTGTTGACATGTGCATTACCCTTGAGTCTTGTTCAAGTATCATTTGTTATCTTCACTGTGTTGCATTCATGTTGGTTTAATTGTGCACTTGCTTATTTGAGTTTTACTGAGATTGTCATGTCACTTGATCGTGTATCTTGAGGCTGTTGTTGTTCTTCACGCATGTTCTCTGTTGCCTTGAACTTCTGTTCACTCATTACTGCACTGCTTGTTGTAGCTGGACTTGTTGTTGTACATGTTGCTCGAGTCACTTGCATTTGTTTGCTATCATGTTAGTTTGTTTCTGATCTTTTGGTCATGTTGCCTTTAGTTGCTTCATTTCCACACTGCTACTTATCTGTAGCCTTTGTTCGTCTGCACTTGTACACTCCATACTTTGGTGTCTGGTATTCTTGTACAGCTTCATTGTGGTTTGCACTTTCACTTGATATTGTAGTCTCTGCTTTGGTTTAACCTGTACTTGCTTCACTTGAACTTTTGTGACTTGTGGTTTGAGCCTTGTTGTTCTGTGTTTGGTCACTGAAGCATACATGAACTATTGCTCCAATTGTCATTGATGTATCACTACTTGTGTCTGCATTATCATCACTGACTCTTGACATTAAGCTTGATCTCTGTTGTTTGTTACATTGCTGCACTCATGTTTGTTGTGAATAATCGTGATCTTGGTTGTTGCAGTATTCATTTGTGCATTGCCTTTGTGGTCTTGAATTTTTGGTTGGTGCATTGCCACACTGAACTTGATTCACTTCATGTTGATTTTTGAAATTTCACTTGAGTTGAATCCAGTTTCAAAACTCAGGTTTGACCTTGTGCTCGTGTCGTGATTTTGAATATATTGCACGTGAGTTGAACCCGGTTTTTCATTTGGGTTTGACCTGTGCTCACCTGTCCCTGTAGCATTATCAAGTGTATATTGATGTGCACGGCCTTGTGGCATGTACAGTGATACACTGTGCATGTCACATTGTTCGTGTATGATGAATTCAAATGTGAATAATGACGATCAACCCAAATAACTGAGGCAAATCATATTTTCAAAAATCATATTTCATTTTATATTGCAAAAATATTTCTTTTTCAATTTTACTACGTTAGTGAATATTTTTGCAGATTGCTCAGATGCTGGATTTTAACTAGAATGAAGTTGAAGATAAACTACGAGTGTGAGTGATATGTAGTGAGGAAATTATGTAAACTGAATTGTGATGTAATTACAATCAAAATTGTATATGTATAGTGAGAGTTTGAATTTGTACTATTCAAAATTGTAATAAATATTTGTTTGAATAAAATTTCTGTTTGAATTCAAATTCTGTGTAATTTATTTTATTCAACAAATATTTATTTAATCTATGAAAAATAAAATAGTACATTACCAAATACATTTAAATGAATATATATGTTTATTATCATCAAACAAAAACATATAAGCGCATATTCAACAATCTCCCCCTTTTGATGATAACAAACATATATTTAAGATTTTGACCGTGTTAAATGTATTTGATCAATGATATACTCTAATTGCTCCCCTATTTAAATGCTTCATATTTACTAAACTCCCCCTTCTTATATGCATAGTAGTATAAGATTTATTTGCCAAAATCCAACATTTCTCTCCCCCTTTTGTTATCAGCAAAAGAGTAAAAGTGTCATGAAATAAAGATAAGGTGATAGATAGTAATATAACATTAAAACTCAATCGACTATAACTATGTAATTTAAATAGAGAATCAAACAAAAATCATAACTATTCTTGTTAGGCGCATATTCCATTTTAGAGATGATGGGAATGATGTTATCATAAAATCATATAGTTATGTCGAGTTGTGATATATATCTATCTATTAGGAATTTGAATTTCTACTAACCATGCATAACCGTTAGGACTTTTAAATGAGGTTAGTAGTATTTCAATTTTTTTATTATTTTTTATTTAAAAATGAATTCAAGTATCTTCTAACCACGCATGACCGTGAGGACTTTTAAATGGGATTAGAATCAACTTGTTTACTTAATAAATTAATTTTGATATGCATTCCATACATGCATAACCGTGAGGACTTTTAAATGAGCATGGAACTACATATCAAATTCCAAGTAATTCACCCATGCATAACCGTGAGGACTTTTAAATGAGAGTGAATACTTTGAATTTTATTTTATTTTATAAACTGAAAAACGAATGATTCCTGATTATGATACCACATATCGACAAACTATATTGGATTTTTGATAAGCGATGGTCGATAGAATTGTGATAGAATTAGAAATGGTCATGGAATCTTTGCCAAACAAAGAATTTTATAACTCTTGTTTGAATTTCTAAAGAAATTTACTAAGTATAATGTCTTGAGGAAAAATGTACGATTAATATCACCCCTTATCATTTTTCAGTCACTATTTACCTTTTTGATAATTAGTAGGGGGATAGATTTGTTAATTAGGCAATCAAATTTCTAAAACACCTAAACTGAGATGTAGTTTGCAAAAACTGTTTTCTGGAAGGGGTTTTGTAAAGATGTCTGCCAATTGTGAATCAGTTGAAATAAAATTTATGCTGATATTTTCTTTGGAAATATGATCTCGAATAAAATGATGCCTAACATCTATATGTTTTGTTCGTGAGTGATGCACAGGGTTATTTGTGAGATCAATTGCACTTTTACTATCACACATTAGTGGTACACATTTAAAATTTTGACCATAGTCTTGCAAAGTCTATATCATCCATAAGATTTGAGCAGAGCAACCACTTAAAGCAATATACTCTGCCTCTGTGGTGGATAATGCAATACAATTTTGTTTTCTACTTGACCATGCAACTAATGAATGTCCTAACATAAAACATGCTCCACTAGTACTTTTCCTATCAACTAAATTTCCAGCGTAATCAGCATCTAAAAAACCTTTTAATTCAAAGTTATCGTTTGATGGATACCAAAGACCAAATCGTGGGGTGTGCAACAAATATCTTATAGTAACAGCTTGCAATTGAGATTCTTTTGGGTTAGATTGAAAACGTGCACACAAGCAAACAGAAAACATGATGTCAGGTCTAGAAGCGGTAAGATAAAGAAGTGATCCAATCATACCTCTGTACTGCTTTTGATCAACTATCTTACCTTTTTCATCCTTGTCAAGTTTAAGTGTTGCACTCATGGGAGTTCTTACTGGTTTGGCATCTTTCAATCCAAATTTGTTGACAAGTTCCCTAATATACTTTGTTTGAGAAATGAATGTTCCTTTATCGCTTTGTTTGATTTGAAATCCTAAAAAGAATTTTAACTCTCCAACCAAGCTCATTTCAAACTTTTCCTGCATGACCTTTTCAAATTTCTCATACAATAACTTGTTAGTAGCACCATAAATGATGTCATCAACATATATTTGAACAATCAAATGATCATCTTTTTCATGCAACAGAAATTGGGTGGTGTCTACACATCCCTTTTTGAACCCATTTTCAAGGAGATAAGAACTAAGACATTCATACCAGGCTCAAGGGGCTTGTTTTAATCCATATAATGCCTTTTTCAGTTTATATACATGGTTTGGATATTCATCACTTTCAAAACCTTCTGGTTGTTCAACAAACACATCTTCTTTTAATATTCCGTTAAGAAGAGCACTCTTAATGTCTATTTGTCTTAGTTTAAATCCTTTGTAGCAAGCAAAAGCTAATAATATTCTAACTGATTCTAGTCTAGCTACAGGTGCAAAAGTTTCATCAAAGTCAACTCCTTCAATTTGATTATATCCTTTAGCGACTAGTCTAGCTTTATTTATAATTACATTTCCAGATTCATCATATTTATTTTTAAAATCCATTTTGTTCCTATAACTGGATAATCCTTAGGTCTAGGTGCTAAACTCCAAACATTATTTCGTTCAAATTGGTTTAGCTCTTCTTGCATGGCCATAAACCAGTTTTCATCGTTAAGGGCTGAATCTATGTTACTTGGTTCTATTTCTAAAATAAATCCACTATATAAGCACAGATCACATAGATTTCTAAAGGAGGAATGAGTCTGTATACCTGCTATAGGGTTTCCAGTTACCAATTCTGGAGGATGGTCTGCTTTGAATTTCAGTTTTGCTGGATCTAGATTCCTTCAGACTTCTGGAGTTATGGCAGTTTCTCTGATATCATCAGTTTCTTTTGGTTCTTCATGCTCATCTTTTTTCTTCTCCTCTTCAACATTGCTTTTGGATGTTTCCTGATTATCAATGCCTTCATCAAATTTCACATTGATTGATTCCACGATTGTTTTAGTCCTTTTGTTGTAGACTCTATAAGCTTTGCTTCTCGAAGAGTATCCCATAAAGATACCCTCATCAGCTTTTGCTTCAAATTTTCCTAATTGATCACCTGTATTGAGGATATAGCAAGTACATCCAAACACTTTAAAGTAAGCAATGTTTGGTTTATTGTTGAACCATAGCTCATAGGGAGTTTTGTTGAGAATCAGTCTAATCATAACTCTATTCATTACATAACATGCTGTATTTACTGCTTCTGCCCAAAAATGTAAAGGTAGTTCATACTCATTTATCATAGATCTAGCTAACTCTTGTAAAGTTCGATTCTTTCTCTCAACTACCCCATTTTGTTGTGGAGTACGTGGTGCAGAGAATTCATGTTTGATTCCATTTTCATCACAAAAAAATTTCAAATTCATAATTTTCAAATTCTCCACCATGATCACTTCTTAGTGAAATAATGGAAACTTCCTTTTCATTTTGGACTAATTTTGTGAAATTCTTGAGGTATGAAATTTTTTCTGATTTCTTGGCTAAGAAATATACCCATGTATATCTTGAGTAGTCATCAACTATTACAAAACAATATTTCTTACCTCCTAAGCTAGCAATGTCATTAGGTCCGAATAGATCCATATAAACTAGCTCAAGTGCTCTAGAAGTGCTTACACTGTTTTTGGCATGAAATGATGATTTTTTAAGTTTTCCTAAAGTGCATGCTTTACAAATGTTTTATGTTTCAAACTAATGTGAAGGCAACCCTATTACCAAATTTTTCCTTTTTAATTTGTTTAGCTAGTTCATACTAGCATGCCCTAAACGTCGATGCCATAAATTTACTTCTATGTCCTTAGCTACCAAGCATTTAGAAAGGGTGAGATCATCAAAAGATAAAGAATATATATTACCTTTCCTCTTACTTGAAAATAAGATTTTTTTAGATGAATTGTATGACGCCCCACCTCTATACCCACGCTAGCCAAGGACACTACGGTGTAATGCTGTCAACTAGCACGGAGAGGCTGTTGAGGAGCGACCATCCGTTTAATTGCTTTGCACGAGCACCGATATGTCAGATAGTATAACATGCATTTTATTTCAAGAGGAAATCCGACATACCGATACAAACACAAAGCTACTACACAGTGGCTATAATAATCCTCGGAAACAAATATAGAAATAAGCATAACACAAATCAGTCACAGATAATTCATATCACGAAGGCGGAAGAAGATATGAATATATAACTAACACATGGAAGTGTATATCAGAGTAGTGGTCAAAAAGATCCACAATAATACAAAAGAATAGCAATACGTGCTATACAAAAGAATACAACTATGAGTCCATATCTCAAGTGTATACAACAAAATAAACTACTAATCTAAGTAGTTAGCCAAAAGTCAGAGAAGTCAATCCCAAGCGAGAAGTTAAGCAGAAGCACTTGTAACATCTCGGTCTGACCCGAGTATTATTTAATAAGAAAATAATAAATGGATCAGTCTAGCTATAAATATCAGATGAAGCGATACTGAATAAGAGATATGACTAAACACATAATAATCACAATGTCAAACTGTGATAACTAAGTAATTGAAAATCAACAAGAGATTTATCAATATCACAAAAATCTAATCAAAGATCAAAAAAAATGTCATACTCCTTATTTCGTTCACCAAACCATAATTATTGACGATTATATCAATATCATTCACAAAAGTCAATGACACACAAATTCACCAATGCACAAATATTGATAAAACTTATCAATGAAAATCACGAAAATTGGTGAAACACAAATTCTAGAAATCATCTCAAGAAATCCAGAAATCACAAAAAGGGGGAAGGCCTATCACAAACGGGAGCATAAAGCTCACCAACACGTGTATCACAAACGGAACGCTAATTCCATGGTTGCTAACCATCACAAACTGAGCCGAAGCTCCACAAACGGCCCGAAGACCATGGGTTGCTACCCCACCAATTTGAGTCGAAACTCCACAAAACGGGGTTTAGTCTCCCTCGCAGACAAAGAGACATCGCACATTGCTAGTCTAAATCACAAAGATGATCACCATGATCAACGAGAAGTGTCAATTACACTAAGCTAATAAATATATGAGTTTAGCTTCATGTCCCATAACCACTTGCTTGACTTAAATATTTACGAACAAACTGTAGATCTCCACTAGAAAATTGTCACAAGAGATTCAATCGAACAAGTCCAAGAATTAACCGACGAGTAAACGCAAGCGTTTCATACCACTCGTTTTACTAGGTCGTTTAATTAGATTTCTCATACGAGTGAGGTAAAGGCTTGTATATACTAATAGATTGGAAAGCGGTTTAAGAAACGAGCTTTGTAATAAAATAGTGTTGAAATCATTTTGATGAAAGAATTTTGATATTTACTACTAGTATTGAAAACCTTTTTATTTTCTTAAAGTGACAAATCACAAAGAAGATTGTAGGAACAATCAATCACTAAAATTCACATACGAAGATGTGAATAAAATCCAAAGAAACCGATAAAGAATCCATTGAAATGGATATTCAAAAATCCCTAAAAAGGAGTCATCAAAGTCATAATAAATGATAACAACAAATAGGATCGTCACGAATCGCTTTAAATTGGAATTCTTAACAAATAGGCAAATAGGAAAAACACTACAGTTTCAGACGTCTGAAACAAGTGGTTCAGACGTCTGAATCTAGAAAAATAAAAATTTCCAGAACGTGATCCAGACGTCTGAACCAAATGTTTCAGATGTTTGAAATAGGCGTTTTTAGCCTAATTTCTTTCTGTTTGAAAATGAGCCAATTCAGACGTCTGAAATCCCTTATTCAGACGTCTGAAACTGGAATTTTGAGGATTTCCTGAACCTCGACCAAAAATGGCCAAACGAATATCGAAAACGATCGAACGAGCAAATGACGACTAAGGATTTACGCCACGCGACAACCCAGCCTTAACGGCTCTTCGATACGCCTCAAATATCAATGTCCAAATATCCATAATAGGATTTTCATAGATTTTGATTTCAAAACACCAAAAATTGGAATATACACCAAATCAATCCAAACCAAAATCAATTGCACAAGAATAAGTGCTAGGAATTCATACCTAACAATCGAAGATAATTATAGACAAAGATGTGAGATAAAAATCTCACCTTTGAACCCAAACGATTGAAGAAGAAGCTTGAATGCAAAGGAGAATCAACCACTCTTCAGATCCAACTCAAGGAGCTTGATTCTAAGCTTAAAAGAAGAACATTCCCAAAATTAGGTTTAGGAATTTCTGAATTGAGAAGAGAATGAGTTGGAGAAGAAGAAGAGAAGGCTTACCAATGGGTTCTTCAATTAGTTTTGGAGCTAGAGTTTGATTTGCAAAAGAAAACTAGGGCTTGGAGTTTTAATTTCTCATCTCTCCCACCATTAATGCTTTAGAACTGAAAAGAGGAGGAAGTGAGAGTGAATGGGGGGAGTGGTTCAGATTTGAGTATAAGTTAGACATAGGGCTGAACCAAACCCAAACCCAAAGTGAAAAGTAGCAAAACTTGACTAACTCCAAACATATCGAAGCTAATACTCAAAAAGGTCGCAAACGGCATTTTAAACTCAATGGAAGTGGTCCGGAGTCCTAATTCGACCGTATGCAAAAAGTAGCTTTTCGGACTAAATTCCGAGTATCGATAAAATATTTAAATATAAAAATCGATAAATATGTGTGTTGTTACAAATTGTCAACAATTTTGCACAAGTCAGTCAAAAATAACATTCATACCTTTATCACATAGCTGGCTGATTGATATCAAGTTGTGGTGTAGATTTTCAACATACAGTACATCATTCAAGGTAAATGTATTGTTACCTACTTTACCTTTGCCAACAATTTTACACTTTTCATTGTTACCCATTGTGACCCTGCCACCTTTATACTTTTCTAGGCTAAGGAACTTTGATTTATCGTCTGTCATGTGTCTGGAACAGCCAGAATCCAGATACCATTGCTGTTGTTCCTTAACCTGCCAGCATACCTACACGAGAAAAAATTTTAGTGACCTATTTGTTTTTATAGGTCCAAAATTGTTAGTGGCAAAATATTTTGGAAGATAATTTAGAGGAGACTGAAAACTATTTATACATGTTCCTTTTGGCACCCAAATTTGTTTTACTTTGAGTTTGTGCCTTTTGGAACCCAAATCGATATAGTCTTCACATGTTCGGGTTTATACCAACAACTATTTTGATTGTGTCCAAATGAATTGACTTGATTAATTTGGTTTCTATCTTTTTGAAATTTGTTATATCCAAGTCCTTGCCTAGATGTATTAATATCTTGTTTCCCTAATTGCATATTCAATGATTTTTCTCCTTTTGAGAATTTATCTAAAGTTGTTGATAGTTGTAGGACTTGGGTTTTGAGAGATTCATTTTCATTTATCAGTTGTGTGCACCTTTTAATAGAGTCTTGTCTTCTTGTGTTTTCAATTTCTTTCAAAAGCAGGATTTCATTTTCAAGCGATTTAATTTTGTTTTCTGAATTTTTAATCTCTTCTTCGAATGTTGGACACTTATCACACTTAGGGATTCTGCTTTGATAGGTTTTAACTAATTGGTTAAGTTGTTTATTTAAATCAATTAAAGAATCCTTTTGTGATTCAAGTTTGGCATACTTTTCCTTAAGTCGTTCAAAACAGCCATTTACTTCATGAAAATATATAAGTAATTCTGAATGAGAAAGTTTTGATACCTCACTTGGCTCATCATCATCACTGTCAGTTACTTCACCATGAAGACATAGATTTGCTCTTTCACTTTCACTTTCGGTGCTTTCACTTTCATCTTCATCAATTTCATCCCAAGTAGCGCAGAGCTTTTCTTCTTCAGTTTCTTTCCTTGGTTTGGTCGATTTTGAGGACAATTTGGCTTGATATGGCCTGGTTTATTACATTTGTGGCAGACGATCTCTTGTTTCTCCGAAATGTCTAGTGCTTTGTTTATTCTGCTTTTAATTTGATGATTTTTGGTTGGATTGCCATATTTGCGATTCCACTTTTTGAATCTCTTTATTAATAGTGCTAATTCAGCTTCACCATCCTCATCATTATCATCGTCATTTTCAGTTGTTCCTTTGAGAGTAATTGACTTCTTTTGAGTATCGCCTCCTTCTCGCTCTTCCTTGAACTTTAGCTCTAGCTCATAAGCGGTGATATTTCCAATGAGCTCTTCCACCTTGATTTGTTTCAAATCCTTTGATTCTTGAATAGCTGTGACTTTTGCTTCAAAGCTTCGAGGAAGAATTTTGAGGATTTTTCGGACTGTCTCCAACTCTATGTATGATTTTCCAAGAGCCTTTGATTTGTATACTATATTGGATAGTCGTCCGTACATCTCTTTGACATTTTCTTCTCTTTCCATTGTGAAGTTCTCGTATTCGCTGCTTAACATGGCTAGGCGAGATTCTTTGACTTGAGACGTTCCTTCGTGAGTTACTTCGAGCGTGTGCCATATTTCCTGCGCAGTTAAACAATGAGAGACACAATTAAATTCAAATTGATCCAATGAACAGATAATAGAGTTCATAGCTTTAGCATTAGCATTAGCATTTTGTAATTTATTTTCTAGCTCTGTCCATTGGTCCATCGGTTTATTTATTTCCTGATTGTCTATAATTATAGTTGGTGATCTATAACCTGTCTTAACAATGTTCCAAGCGTCAATGGTTTTCAGAAAAAATTTCATTCTATTTTTCCAGTAGGCATATTCACCATTGAACATTGGTGGTCTAACTATGGACTGACCCTCAGCAAAAGCATTACTAAAAGAAGCCATTTTTTAAAAAAAATTCAAACTTTTAAACAAGAACTGATTTTTGAAAAATGAATTTTCAAAAAAATTGACTTCTATTCCTAGCTCTGATACCACTTGTAGGATCGATTTCACCCTAGAGGGGGGGTGAATAGGGTGATGGTATTACTTATAAAAATTAATTTGCGGAAGCTTATAAAATTATTTCAACACATATCACAGATTAATAGCAGCACAGAAAAAAAATAGAATAATAAAATGCAGAGATAGAATGACACAGAACTTACCCAGCTTCGGCAAAACCCTGCCTACGTGCTGGCCCCAAGGTTTCTACTAGAAATTAGATAGTCACACGCTTACACACGTAAACTCGCGACACCCGCTACTGACTAACCTAACTCTATGCTCAAAACCCTGCCACAACTCAGCCACTGAGTTGCGAATTCTCAAGCTACGCCACGTAGCTTGTCCCCTAGTCACACGACTAGAAAATTAAATGGTTTAAAATTTAAAAACAAATTTAAAAAACAAAATAAAAACCCTAATTAAAACACCCTTGAAAAAAACACAGGCCGACCCCAATTATCCTTTCTCTATATCTTTTATCGGCTCGTTCCTTTGTTTGTGACGGTGGCTCTTCGATCCCAATTAGGGCTTTTATCCTTCGATCAAAATTAGGGTTTTTCGGATGCCAATTTATTTCGTTGCTCTTGTCAATTTATATTGATGCTCTTCAGCTGCTTGGAGTTGCGCTCGGCTGCTTCTCTTGATTTGTCTGTGAAATTAGGGTTCGGCCTGGTTGCTTCGAGATGACCGAATTCGTCTTTTCTACTGGTATGTTATTTGCTTCTTTCACTTTCAGGATTGATTGCTTAAGTTCGATTATTTTCTCATGCCAATGATGATAATTTGATGTTGGTATTTATACGAATACCGAAACACTTGAGTTTGTTCGTATCAATTTGATACTTTCCAAAATTTTGCTTTCCTGATATATTCTTGCCTTGATGCGCACGGCTTTGATTTTGAAGCGTTAAATTTTTCTTGGTTGATACGGCAAAAACTTTCCTCTTTTACTTTGCTTTGACTTTTTCAAAGATACACACACTTGATTTCTGACTTTGATTTTGCATCTGTATTGAATTCTTCGAACTTTACTCCTTGATTTGCCACGGTTTCGGCCATCTATGTGTTCATTCCTGTAGCATTGTCATTGTTCATCTTGTAGTCTTCGTCTCTGGCCATCTTCTCTGGTCTCCACTTGAACATTGCATTGTTGTTCACTGAGTCTTGACAGTCAAGTTGCACACTTGTGTCATATATGTGTACTGTGTCTTTGGGTAGCTGAACTTGTTATACTTAAGTTGTTTGGTTGCTTTGTGTAGTTGATTCAGTCTTCATGCACTGATGCATTTGGAGTTGGTCTTGTTGCAGTTGCTATGCAGTGAACTTTGTTGACTTGTGCATTACCCTTGAGTCTTGTTCAAGTATCATTTGCTATCTTCATTGTGTTGCATTCATGTTGGTTTAATTGTGCACTTGCTTATTTGAGTTTTACTGAGATTGTCATGTCAGTTGATTGTGTATCTTGAGGCTGCTGTTGTTCTTCGTGCATGTTCTCTGTTGCCTTGAACTTCTGTTTACTCATTACTGCACTGCTTGTTGTAGCTGGACTTGTTGTTGTACATGTTGCTCGAGTCACTTTCATTTGTTTGCTATCATGTTAGTTTGTTTCTGATCTTTTGGTCATGTTGCCTTTAGTTGCTTCATTTGCACACTGCTACTTGTCTGTAGCCTTTGTTCGTCTGCACTTGTACACTCCATACTTTGGTGTCTGGTATTCTTGTACAGCTTCATTGTGGTTTGCACTTTCACTTGATATTGTAGTCTCTGCTTTGGTTTAACCTGTAATTGCTTCACTTGAACTTTTGTGACTTGTGGTTTGAGCCTTCTTGTTCTGTGTTTGGTCACTGAAGCATACATGAACTGTTGGTCCAATTGTCATTGATGTATCACTACTTGTGTCTGCATTATCATCACTGACTCTTGACATTAAGCTTGATCTCTGTTGTTTGTTACATTGCTGCACTCATGTTTGTTGTGAATAATCGTGGTCTTGGTTGTTGCAGTATTCATTTGTGCATTGCCTTTGTGGTCTTGAATTTCTGGTTGGTGCATTGCCACACTGAACTTGATTCACTTCATGTTGATTTTTGAAATTTCACTTGAGTTGAATCCAGTTTCAAAACTCGGGTTTGACCTTGTGCTCATGTCGTGATTTTGAATATATTGCACGTGAGTTGAACCCGGTTTTTCATTTGGGTTTGACCTGTGCTCACCTGTCCCTGTAGCATTATCAAGTGTATATTGATGTGCACGGCCTTGTGGCATGTACAGTGATACACTGTGCATGTCACATTGTTCGTGTATGATGAATTCAAATGTGAATGATGACAAACAACCCAAATAACTGAGGCAAATCATATTTTCAAAAATCATATTTCATTTTATATTACAAAAATATTTCTTTTTCAATTTTACTGTGTTAGTGAATATTTTTGCAGATTGCTCAGATGCTGGATTCTAACTGGAATGAAGTTGAAGATAAACTACGAGTGTGAGTGATATGTAGCGAGGAAATTATGTAAACTGAATTGTGACGTAATTACAATCAAAATGTATATGTATAGTGAGAGTTTGAATTTGTACTATTTAAAATTGTAATAAATATTTGTTTGAATAAAATTTCTGTTTGAATTCAAATTCTGTGTAATTTATTTTATTCAACAAATATTTATTTAATCTATGAAAAATAAAATAGTACATTACCAAATACATTTAAATGAATATATATGTTTATTATCATCAAACAAAAACATATAAGCGCACATTCAACAATACTTAGTTTAAAACTTAAACTTACTGGAAAAAAAGATAAGAAGAAGGTTGCGAGAAGAACAGGTGAGTGTCTCGGGAAAATTGTTGGGATACGCGAGTGGTTACTCGAGTTTTAATAGGGGAGTTCTCGGGTTTTCCCAAAACTGCAGTATTATAAAAAAAAAAAAAAAGAAGGTTAAACAAATTATTTTCAACAGGATTTTAAGCATTGTACACTAAATAAGTGTTTAACAACTTGAGTTAAAACTTTAATACAAGTTTTAATTACCTTAGTTAATACTTAATGATGTTTTTTTACACTTACTTAATCATTTTAATTAAGCAATTAAGTTAAGTAAAAAGAGTATTAACATTTAAGTTTTGTAGTTAATAATAAATTGATTTTCAAAGTTTAAAGAAGATTTCTTTTAAGATATTGATTAAGGTAAATAATTAATATTAATTAATTATTTTGGAAAGCAACTAAGAATAATTACTTTTTAATTGTAATTAGAGCTTGGATTAAATAATGATTAAGTGATAAATAAATTTGTAATTAACTATTAAAGTTAATTAATGTATGGTTAGTAGTTAACAAATTAAGTAATTTAATTAAGAATTAAAAATTGATTAATTAAGTAATTAGTGGTTAATAAATGGGTAATTAAGTGTTATTAATTAATAATTAAGGTTATTAATTAATGATTCAGGGTAATTAATTAAGTAATTAAGATTTAATAAATTGTTTAAAAAGTAATTAATTAAAATTATGTGAAATGAAATAATTAATTGAGTAATTAATTCTCAAGTATTTGATTTAAATTAATTAATTACATTAAGAATTTAAGATGCTTGCTTATGAATGTTGTATATATAGAATATCTGATTTTGTGATATTTACTTGGTGATATTCTGTGATGCTCTATGATATGCCTTGATATATCTATGATGATTGTGTATGATTTATCTGTGATAAACTCTATGTGAATTCAAAGGGTTGAAACTAAACTGTTTAAACTAATAAACAACTTGACCTTTAAAATGACGTTTGGATTTCGATGAGACCGGGATCGGGTGTCAATTATGATCATCCGAAAACCACATCGATCCAAATTAAATGATAAGTCTTGGCATCTCAGGTGAAGGACGGGATGGTGTTTTCAGAATGCAAGGATTATTGTCATTGACTCTGAGGGTGATTCCAGAATGAGTGTAACGAAATAATGCCTTCGGTTTCGTTCGAACCCGGAACGAACTTGTATGGATTGAATGCTTTCAGCACATCATCAGGCGGACGATGAGCATTCTAAGTGATATGATCTATGAAGGTAATTGTAACCTCAATCCTTATCAACGGGGAATGGCTAAAACAGGAGATGTGCAGCAAGGTTAGGTGGGTCATGCCCAAGTAGGACGAGATATACTCCTGTTTAGATGTCCCTTTTATTTCGGCTGTGTGGGCGGTTGCTAGCTACAATCGTGGAGTTATCTTGTTCAGGACTGTTCAGTAAGGAATGGTTCCGACCTTGTAGGGGTTCGGGAGTGATCCTCGGTACGATGATCTAGGCCCCGTACTGTGGAGGGCGGTACCCCAGTAGCCCTGCATTGATGGAAACCCATTTTTCCTACGAGACCCTACGGTTTTGATTTGTATTACCCACTTTTGTGGCTAGTAGCTGGAATTTAATGAATGTAACAATTTCGGCTATTTTCTGTTTACTTAGAAACCCTAGACAATATTATAATATCACTGGATTTCCTATAAAATGTTTTGGTTAGCGTAAGATAAAAACTTACCCGTATTTATGTGTGGGGAGTCTTACGTGATACATTTATTTTCAAATGTTTTCAAAGTTAAACAACTTTAAACCGTTTACTCATACCAGACCCATGTCTGACCTGGAGTTTATATTTTGTTTTTCATAAACTCTTGGGTACTCAAAATTTTATGAGTAGCCAAGTGATAGGTTTTGGATTGTTGAGTTTAGGAGGAGCTTGGAGCAGGAGTTCCATACGTATGTATATATCTATTTAGCTCCGCCATGTTAGTTGATGTAAGTTTTATTTTGGGATGTATGTATGACTGTCATGTGTATGATGTTGTATAACTCTGATATATGTAAAACTATGTAATAGTTATGTAATGTATTATATTTTGTTCCGTTCTGCTATGAGATTCTGATGTTGTTATTCTTTCTTTCTATCCTTTTCTATTTCTATCCCTTTCTTTTCTCATTGATGATACTTCTTTCTGTGAGTAGAAAGAAGGGTCATCACATGTGGTATTAGAGCGCTAGATTGAGCGAATACCTAGGCTCTTGAGTGATTTCTTTCTTGAAAGAGCGTATTTGTAATTTTGATATATATATATATATATATATATATATATATATATATATATATTTCTACCTATTTTTTGGGTTACCTGTTCTCGTTTTCCAATATAAGTTATAAAGGTAGATAGGGTAGTGGTATGTGTAATACGATTACTAATGGTTGGAGTTTGAATGGTTGAGGTTGCAAGTGTATCTGTCAAGACTGTGGACCTATTACCGTCTCGAGTGAGCTTTAGGTGGTGTAAGGATTTCATCGATCTCTGAAGGAAACCTGTTAAGGTTCGGAGTTCATCTTTGAAGTGTAAGTTTGGGTGAGCTAGAGTTTGGATCTGTCGGTTGGACAGAAACAAATCATGATATCTTGATACCTCAGGATGTAGTAACTGTGTGATGAGACACAGTGACAATGGATGTCTCCGAAGATGTTTCTTTGGAGAAAGTTAAGGAAGTATGTCTGCTTCGGTGTTATGGCTGAGCTCAGTAGGATGTTTTTGTTTGGTTCGAGGTCCGAGTTTCTCGAAGAGCTTTGGATAGGAAGTCTTTGGCATCTGAGTCAGCAGTGCAGCTCGGAGTGTTCTGTGTGCCATCGAGAAGGTTTTCTGGTTAGTAGTTCTTCTTGAGGTAATTTCAGAAGTAGCAAAGTGGTTCCATTTCTTCGATGGATTGGCTCGATAAATATGAGGCTGTTCTGAATTGTGATGAGAGAGCAGTTTCGTTGGGAACCGATTTGGGTAGGATTGCCAGAGTGTCGTGTGATAATTCTGGAATTCACTTGAGTAGTCTTTTACATGGAGTTGAGACTTCTCAAAAGAAGGTTGAAGATATCAATATGGTCCAAGATTCCCCTGATGTTTTCGAGGAAGTCAAGTGTTTGCCTCCGCATCGAGAGATAGAGTTTCGTATTGATTTGATACCAGGAGCAGTGTCAGTGATTTAGCCTAGTAGGAGGACGGTTCCTAGAGAGAGAAGAGTTAGTTAAGCAAACTCAGGATCTTTTGGAGAAGGGGTTGATTAGGCCCAGTTTTTCTTGTTGGGGTTCTACTGCAGTGTTTGTCACCAAATCAGATAGATCGCTAAGGTTCTGTGTTGATCTGATGAACCGAGTATTTCAGGATGTACTGAATAAGTTTGTTCGGGTATTCATTGATGATATTCTGGTCTATTCTAAGTCGGAAGAAGAGCACAAGCAGCATTTGAGGATAGTGTTGGAGACACCGAGGAGACATGTTTTGAAGGCGAAGTTTTCTAAGTGTCATTTTTGGAAATCGAAAGTCAAATTTTTAGGGCACATTGTTTCTGGTGAAGGTATTTCTGTAGACCCAGCGAAGGTTGAGACTATTCTGGTATGGAAGCAAACGAAATCACCGACGGAAGTTCGTAGTTCTCTGGGATTAGCTGGCTACAACATGGGGTTTATCAAGGATTATTCCAAGATTTCTTCGCATCTGACCAAGTTAACAAGGAAATGAGATAAATTCAAGTGGACACCCTAGTGTGAAGAAGCTTTCCAGGAGTTAAAGACGAGGCTTACCAGTGCACCAGTGCTAGCTATTCCGGATGGGAAGAACAAATTTGAAGTTTATACAGATGCTTGTATAGTTGGACTGGGAGCAGTGTTGATACAGAATGGAAGAGTAATTGCATATGCGAGTCGGCAATTAACACCACATGAAAGGAAATACGCTATGCACGATCTTGAATCGCTAGCCATTGTTTTTGCTTTGAAGATCTGGAGACACTATCTCTTGGGAGAGAAGTTCGAGTTATTCATGGATCACAAACCATTGAAATACCTTTTCTCTCAAAAGGATCTTAATCTGAGGCATCAGCGGTGGGTCGAGTTTCTGGCATCATATGATTTGGATATTCAGTATACCTCGGGAAAAATGAACGTTGTGGCTGATGATCTTAGCAGGAATGCAGTTTTGTCTCTTTTGGAAGTCGTTCCATTTCTCTAGGATAGAATCGTAAGCAAGCAAATGGAAAATAGATCTTTTGAGGAACTGATTCTTGAAACTAAGGGTGGTCGATATTCTGATTTCAAGGTGGATGATCAAGGTGCTTTGAGGATTATTGGTCGATTGTGTGTGCCTAATTTAGATGGATTGAGGCAAGAAGTCTTAGCTGAGTGTCATCGCTCCAGGCTAAATATTCACTCAGGAATCTCTGAGATGTATAAAGATATGAGAAGAGTCTTCCGGTGGCCGAGCATGAAGAGGGATGTAGTGGCTTTCGTTAATAATTGTGCTATCTGTCAGCAAGTTAAAAGAGATCAACAGAAGTCAACCGGTTTGTTGCAGCCTTTGGAAATCCCAGAATGGAAATAGGAGATGATTTCGATGGACTTTATCGACGGTTTGCCAAGAACCAAGAAAGGAAACGATGGAATATGGGTTATTGTTGATCGTTTAACTAAGAGTGCTCATTTTACCAGTTAAGGCAACTCGTACTATAGTTTCTCTAGTAGTGATTTTCTTGAGGGAGATAGTTAAATTGCATGGTGTTCCTGTTAGTATAGTAAGTGATCGTGATCCTATTTTCACTAGCAAATTTTGGGAGGCTCTACAATCGGCTATGGGAACGAGTTTGAGATTGAGTATAGCCTATCATCCTCAGACAGATGGACAGACGAGAGACTGAACCGTATTCTAGAGGATATGCTGCTATCTTGTGTTTTGGATTTTGGTGGATCTTGGGAACATAATCTTCATTTAGTAGAATTCTCCTATGATAACAGTTACCAAGCAAGTATTAAGATGGCTCCTTATGAAGCTTTTTATGGAAGACCGTGTAGATCCACATCCTATTGGATAGAGTCGAAAGATCGTCTTGTGCTTGGGCCAGATTTGTTTCGTGATGCTTCTGCTAAAGTTGAGCTTATCAAGAAAAGGATGAAAGATGCTTAGGACCGCCAGAAGAAGTACGCAGATAAGAGAAGGAGACAACTGGAATTTGAGATTGGTGATTTAGTTTTTGTCAAAGTTTCCCTGATTAAATGAGCTATTAGATTCGGAAAGACGGGAAAACTTGCCGAGATATATTGGACCATTTCGGGTATTGGAAAAGAGTTGGTGCTGTAGCTTACAGAATTGAATTGCCAGAACGGATGTCTGGAATTCATAACGTATTCCATGTATCCCATCTAAGGAAATTTGTTCATGATCCATCGTTAGTTGTAGAACCAGTAGTCGGGGAAGATTTGGAAGTTGAGCCGAATTTGACTGTGGTCAGGAATCCAGTTCGGATAGTTGATCAAAGCGAGAGGCAACTCAGGAGCAAGGTAGTGAAGCTCGTCAAAGTGCAGTGGAGCGAGGATCCCAGAGATTACACCTGGGAAACTCTGGATAGTTTAAGGAAAGCTTATCCGGATTTGTGTCCGGATAGCTAGTGATGTTTGTTAGGATAGATTGTTTGGTTGTTTTCTAATGTATGAATAATATGTATGTTTGAATGGTTGGTATAGAAGATTTTGAATTATCTTTTGTTTTAAATTTCGAGGACGAAATTCTTTTAAGGGGGGAGGAATGTAACGACTCGGAATTTAAGCAGTATTATTTTAATAAATATTTAATCCAATTAAATAAAATGTAGCTTATCATTTTAAAATGCATTTGGAAATATTTCCATTTGTTTATATAGATTTGTATTTTGAAAAGGAAATTTGATTTTTAAAATTTAAATTAAATCTCTTAAAAATATTTACAATAAAATTTATCTTATATAATTGAATCAAAATACTTTGCCTTGTTAATATTTGGTGAATATCTATATGGATAATAATGTTTAAAATAAAATCAAATTCTATCAATGTTAAATATAAGTAAACCACATTGAATATAATTTAAATAGTGATAGTCAAAATAGAAATAAAAGTAAAAACAAGATATCTTCATACAAAAGCCAAATGAATAAGTATGTAAACAAAATATAAAATAGAAATGAAAATCAAAGCAAGAATTAGGTAGTTAACGTATGCTTACAACATAACTTTAAAATTTGTAAGCAAAGTATAAAGTATAAACCTGACACAAACATATGTATATAAATTACTCAAGCAAGAAGACAAATATTTATAAACAAAATATCTTCATAACAAAGCCAAGTGTACACCTGCAAAGAGTATATTTTTATACAAAATATTTATACACAGCAAACATAATAATACTATGTAAACATCTTTAGAAACCAAGGCATTTAATGCCATCATCTCAGCCTAAATTTTGTCAATTCAAAATATTTACAAATCTTATCATTTCAGTATAAAAATCTGATCAAGTTAAAACAAAATGAAGAAAACAGCAGACCAGCAAAACCTTCCCTTACACAATCTATTTTCTTTTATATATGTGTGTATACATCTAAGCCATTTAGTTCGTTCAGCAAAACACATAGAAAACTAAAAAAAAATATAGTAAACATCTTCATTTTTTTCAAAGCTCAAAATCAATTCAAAGCTGCATTTTACAAAAAGAAAAAAGAAAAAAAAGACTCAAGGCAGATTCAAATCTACAGGTTTTCAAAAATAGGTATTGTTCTCTGCTCAAAACTTTCTGTGAGTAAACATTAATTTTAAAGCTTTAAGTTGATTAAAAATAGTTCTGGATTTATTGATAATATGGTTTGCATATGTTATAGTCTGAATATAATACTGTGATGCTCTGTACTTCTATATTGTTTGTTACAAGTTACATATTTCTTTTCAAACTCAAATTTATGCTCATCGAATCTTTGTAAAACTTTCAGTTTAAATCAAACAAGATTTTTAAAACTTAAACAAGGTTTTTCAAAGCTGGTTAAAACATGTTAGTGGAATATTTCTACTGCAAGCCTTGTTTACAGGTAATCAAGCCATAAATTGATAAATTCATTTGTTATAAAAAGTTAATTCAAGTTTATATCTTGGATCCTTACTGAAATTTATGATTTTTAAAACAAAAACGAAGATTTTTAGTTTGGTATTTTAAGAGCAGTTTGTATGTGAATCAAATTTGCAATTTTCTCATTTTCAGGCAATTGAATCATTAATAAATGTTGAAATTTGTTTTGGAGCAAGTTTGAACATCTACGATGTTGAGAAAATTGTTGAAATATTTTTCAAATACAAGAATTGGTCGAACGAATTCATTTTCGGGTTTAAGATCAGTTTTCATTAAGGTTAAGAAACGAGTAGTGTTCGTTTCCAATTCATGATCGAGTTGCTTGAAATTTTGGAGGATGGAAGCTTTGTGCGTTGTCGTGGTGTGGATGAATTCTAGGAATCTTTGGTGGTCGGAGTGATGGAGGCGTGGCAGTTATGTTGATTGGGGTGAGCTTCAGGTTCAAGCAAAAGTGCTATTTTTCGATTTGATATTTTTGGGGTCGAGTCGAATTTGAATTTCGAGTTTGTGGGGAATTTGCGACTTGCCGATGGCATTGGTGTTCGTCGGAGTTGAGTCGCGTCGCCGTACACGTGTACGGCGAAGTGTTTTCGGTGTCAGTGGCGTTGTTGTTTTGTTACTCGAGTCGTTACTCGAGTCGTTACTCGAGTTAGTAAGGCGATTTCTTCGGGGTAGCAATCATGTTCGAGTGAGATACCTGACGCTTTAATTTACTTAGTTTAAAACTTAAACTTACTGGAAAAAAGAAAAGAGAATAAGAAGAAGGTTGCGAGAAGAACAGGTGAGTATCTCGGGAAAATTATTGGGATATGCGAGTGGTTACTCGAGTTTTATCGGGGTTTTCCCAAAACTAGTATTATAAAAAAAAAAAGAAGGTTAAACAAATTGTTTTCAACAGGATTTTAAGCATTGTAAACTAAATAAGTGTTTAACAACTTGAGTTAAAACTTTAATACAAGTTTTAATTATCTTAGTTAATACTTAACGATGTTTTTTACCCTCAATTAATCATTTTAATTAAGCAATTAAGTTAAGTTAAGTACAAAGAGTATTAACATTTACGTTTTGTAGTTAATAATAAATTGATTTTCAAAGTTTAAAGAAGATTTCTTTTAAGATATTAATTAAGATGAATAATTGATATTAATTAATTATTTTGGAAAGAAATTAAGAATAATTACTTTATAATTGTAATTAGGGCTTGGATTAATTAATGACTAAGTGATAAATAAATTTGTAATTAACTATTAAAGTTAATTAATGTATGGTTAGTAGTTAACTAATTAAGTAATTTAATTAAAAATTAATAATTGATTAATTAAGTAATTAATGGTTAATAAATGGGTAATTAACTTTTATTAATTAATAATTAAGGTTATTAATTAATGATTGAGGGTAATTAATTAAGTAATAAGATTTAATAAATTGATTAAAAAGTAATTAATTAAAATGATGTGAAATTATATAATTAATTGAGTGATTAATTCTCAAGTATTTGATTTAAATTAATTAATTACAATAAGAAATTAAGATGCTTGCTTATGAATGTTGTATATGTAGAATATCTGATGTTGTGATGTTTACTTGGTGATATTCTGTGATGCTCTATGACATGCCTTGATATATCTATGATGATTGTGTATGATTTATCTGTGATAAATGCTATGTGAATTCAAAGGGTTGAAACTAAACTGTTTAAACTAATAAACAACTTGACCTTTAAAATGGAGTTTGGATTTCGATGAGACCGGGATGGGTGTCAATTATGATCATCCAAAAACCACATCGATCCAAATTAAACGATAGGTTGTGGCATCTCAAGTGAAGGACGAGATGGTGTTTTCAGAATGCAAGGATTATTGTCGTTGACTCTGAGGGTGATTCCAAAATGAGTGTAACGAAATAATGCCTTCGGATTCATTCGAACCCGGAACGAACTTGTATGGATTGAATGCTTTCAGCACATCGTCAGGCGGATGATAAGCATTCTAACTGATATGATCTATAAAGGTAATCGTAACCTCAAGCCTCATCAACCGGGAATGGCTAAAACAGGGGATGTGCAGCAAGGTTAGGTGGGTCATGCCCAAGCAGGACGTGATATACCCCTATCTAGATGTCCCTTTTATTTCGGCTATGTGGGCGGTTGCTAGCTACAACCGCGGGGTTATCTTGTGCAGGACTGTTCAGTAAGGAATGGTTCCGGCCTTGTATTGTAGGGGGTTGGGAGTGATCCTTGGTACGTGATCTAGGCCCCGTACCGTGACGGGCGGTACCCCAGTAGCCCTGCCATTGATGGAAACCCATTTTTCCTACGAGACCCTACGGTTTTGATTTGTATTACCCAATTTTTTTGTGGCTAGTAGCTGGAATTTAATGAATGTAACAATTTCGGCTATTTTCTATTTACTTAAAAACCCTAGACACTATTATAATATCACTGGATTTCCTATAAAATGTTTTGGTTAGAGTAAGGTAAAAACATACCCGTATTTATGTGTGGGGAGTCTTACGTGATACCTTTATTTTAAAATGTTTTCAAAGTTAAGCAACTTTAAACCGTTTACTTATACCAGACCCATATCTGACCCAGAGTTTATATTTTATTTTTCATAAACTGTTGGGTACTCAAATTTTTATGAGTAGCCAAGTGATAGGTTTTGGATTGTTGAGTTCTGGAGGAGCTTGGAGCAGGAGTTCCAGACATATGTATATATCTATTTAGTTTCGCTGTGTTAGTTGATGTAAGTTGTATTTTGGGATGTATGTAGTGACAGATGTATGTATGAGTGTCATGTGTATGATGTTGTATCACTCTGATATATGTAAAACAATGTAATAGTTATGTGATGTATTATATCTTGTTCCGTTCCGCTGTGAGATTCTGATGTTGTTATTCTTTCTTTCTATCCTTTTCTCTTTCTATCCCTTTCTTTTCTCATTGATGATACGTCTTTCTGTGAGTAGAAAGGCGGGTCGTCACAATTTGATTTAGTAATTGAAATAAATTTGGAAATAAATTGGAAAATTGATTTGGTGCTAAAAGTGAATATTTGGGAATCGATTTGAAAATCGTATATCTATGGATATTTGAAAATATAAATTCACAATGGAATTTTATAAAAGAAAGGGAAATTTGTTTTAAAAATAAATATTGTTTTATTTTTAAAAGTGTGAAAAGGAATTTACGGATTTGGAACATAAATTTAAAATAAATCCAAAAGGATTTATAAATTGATTTGAGTGAACCATTTTAGGATGGAAGGTGTACTTTCCCTAGAAAGCCGAGTATATTTTTAAATAGCTTTTGAAATAAAATTAAAAGTTATATATTTGGTTTTAAAAGAATATTGTTGTAGAAATTATTTTTGGGAATTGTTTTAAATATTTAAAGTGAAGATTTATTTAATTAAGTATAAAAGGGATTATTTTAAAGATTAAATTGATATTTGACTTAGAAAATAGTTATTTAATTATTTATACTCTATCTACTAATTTTATTTTAAAACTAGTTGAACTTGAAGTCTTATATTTGTGATAATTAGTATAATATTTTCGTAACTAATATTTAAGTAATTGTAGTTTTATTTTAAATGTCTCCCAGAATATTTTGGATAAGTGATTTAAATTATTTTAAAATATTTGAACTAGGCAGATTTTCAGTGGAATTAAATAAATATTTTGAAATTTATTGCACGTGAGGAAAGCGATTTGAAATTTGTTTTCAGAGGTTTGAAAAGTGAAATTGAAAAGTGATTTGAAATTTGTTTTCAAAGGATTGAAATGTGGAAATTGATTTGAAATTTGTTTTCAAAATGGTTAAAGTGCTAAAAAATTTATTATATCTTGCAAAGATATTTTAAAAATAGTAATTGGAGGAAAAATTATTGGAAATCCAAGGATTGTTGTGAATGCTGATTGATAGTTAAATAACCGACTATCAATATTGACTTTTAAATGGTATTTGAATTTCGATGCGACCGGGGGTCGGATTCCAAATGGATATTCGAAAACCATATCTAACCTTTATGGTTGTGATGGATCTTCTATTTAAAAGATCAAAGTGGAACTTTGTTGTGATTTTTTTGAAATCTGATTGAACACTTATTTTTTTTTTAAAATAAGCGCTCATTATTCGAATTAGCCGGGAGAGGACTTTGTGTCACAAAACCCAATTCCGAATAATAATACGACGAAATGAGATTGCATTTGAAGACGGTGTTGAAGACCAGGTATTTTTGAAAGCGAAAGGATTATCTGTCGAATGTCTCTACACCGAGTTGCTTCGATATAGAGATTTTATCACCTTTGTGATGGGGATTCCGAATGTGATTTGTGAATATCTGGATTTGCAAGGGCTTCTTTGAAGTGCCTTCGACTCTTTTTGATCCCGGAACAGACTTGTATGGATGTGTGTCAGACATTATACTTTAAGATGTAAAGCTGGTTTCTATCAAATACATTTCTGTTGGTGGCAGAGAATTTATTCTCTTAGCTTAACACCCTTCTCTGAGACGTACGAGCTCAGAGGTTATGTAGTTGATCGTTAGTAGTGATATAATTCCCAAATTTGTAATGTGGCACACAAAGTGTTGCTGATCATTTGTTGATCGAAGCACGACTTTGTGAAAAGTGTAGCTTTGTGGACGAGACTTCGTCGGACCTCACACCTCAGAAATGGTCAAAACATGAAGAATGTGGCAAGGTTATGAGGGTTGAGCCCTTTAAGGTATGTCATTTGGTATCATAGTATGGAGCCCAGATACTTAACCTATGTTGTTGCTGCAAATTTATTATACTTTGTGGTTGTTGCTTTGTGGTTGAGGATCCTCGGATAAAGGTCGCAAACGACCGGGGGATGGCATACTCGAGCAGTAGTTACCTAGTTACAGAGGTAACCCGCCTTTGTGTTGGCAGAGATCCGGGTAGGTTCTCGGGGCGTCCCTCCAGAGGCGTGCCCTGTGGCAGTAGGAAGTTCCTTAGCCTGACCATTTGTTGGAAATCCAAAGAAACAATACGCGTCCTGTACGGTTTTAGTTGTATAGCCTGCCATGGAATGTGGCGGTAACCTGCTATTTAACATGGTAGTTATAGTAGGCATACAATAATGGTTGTATGCTGGCTAAGATTAATATTATACTTTCGAAATGTTTTTCACACTATGCACTAATGATAATATTAAAAAGGATTTTGCGTATCAAGCATATTTTACTATCATAAGGAGAAATCTCCTCCAATTCTATGTTTGCACTGGGTGTGTGGCGGGAGGCCTTACGGTAGTTTCATTTTCCAAAAGCATAGCGGAATTCTTTTTATTTGTGAAAATAAATATTTTTTAAGATCTCACACCAGTCCCATGACTACCTGGAGTTTATTGTTCCCTTTCTAAACTCTGGGTGCCCATAATTTTCCACACGGACAGCCTAGAGTCAGGTTAGCAGTTGTTATGGAGCGAAATCAGAAAAAAGATGCTGTGGAGATCTGGAGTTCAAGCTGGATGGCGAGACATATCACTTTACTATGTATTATCCATTGCGTATGGTTTGTTGCAAAGTTCAGTTTCATGTAGTCAAGTTATAATGACTGTCGATGTTGTATTGATTGTTGCAAACTCCGATGATGTATTGTAATAACAGATATGATTCTTTGTTTTAAAGATTATTCAATTATCTATTATATTTTTTCCGCTGCGAAATGTGAGATTATGTTATTGTTTTCTGTTTCTCCTTCTATCTTCTTCTTCTTAAACCCTAACGGTTCTGTTTTTCGGCGCTCGACTGTGCGGCATTGGATACAGTGGACGTATCGATGTCGACTTTTGAAAGTCGAAAAAATGGGTCATTACAATATGGTATCAGAGCATTTGGTTAAGCGACAACCTTGGCTCTGGTGGGGGAATACTCATTAGAGATAGAGTCAGCAGTACTCTAGAATGAGTCTGAGTGTATTAATTGATATGAGCGCGTATTTGTTAGTGAACATAATTTTTTTATATGGTGTTGACTTATCGGTTGACTGTTTATAGATTCTGGTCAGTGCAGTTTTGCCAACTATGTCGATAGGAGTTTGTGAGCTCTTAAACAAGATAAACCGACACAGTATTGTTTTAAAATCGGGTAAATGGGATAATTTTACCCAAACTATTTTTGTATGTAAAATAAATAATTTTTCGTAAATTATATGGTTGCTTGGATGTTAGGAGATGATAATATTACATTATTATCATTATCAAATAAGAAATTGAAAAACATAATCAAAGGTTAGGAAATAAATTTATACACAAATGGAATTTATAAATATAAATTCTAAATGTGATTTATAATTTGAAGTAGAATTCCAGCGAATATTTGAAAGAAATTGAAAGGATTTGAAATTTTAAGATTTGTCGAAAGTTTAAATCCCTTTTGAGTTTGAAAATGATTTTCAAAGGTTTTGGTAAAATGTTTCTTTTAGGGATGAAAGCACTAAACTCTTTTTGGTCGCTGGAAAATAATTCTGTGATGACTGCAGCATCATCGATGTTCATTTTCGAGTTTCCAAGAGAGGAATTGCTACCAAATTATTTTAAATGGAAGTTGTTTGCAAACAAGGTTTGGTTTTTGGAAATTCAAAAGATAATTTGAATTGATTTCAAAGATGATTTTGAAAGGTTAAAGGACTCTGGAATCTTATAAAAAACAGTTATGGAATAATAAATAAGTTTGGAAACTTAGAAAATTTAGATTTAAACTAAAATTAACTTGAGTTAATTTGAGTAAGGGTGAATTTGAGAGGTGATTGGAATAAAATCTATTAAGGTGGAAAATAAAATTGTGAACGAATAAATGAATTTGCAATTGCAAGTAAATGGAAGTGAAATTGAGTGTTGAAATTCATTTCGAATTTGTAAGTAAATAAAACTGGAATTGAAAATGAATATTGAAAACCAATTTGAATTGTGCGAAATAAAATGAAGTTGTAGAATTAGTTTAAAGAGAACTAAAGATAATAAAGGTGGAGAAAGAAAGAAGTGGAATTTGTAATGGATTAGTGAATGAAACTAATTTAAAATAGTGAGATGAATCAGTTGTGAATGAAAAAGACAGTTGATAAAATTCAATATTCAAAAGGTAAATTGAATCCAAATAGAATTGAAATTGTGAATTGAATTCAAATAAAATTGAAAATGTAAGGTTGAATGAAATGGGATATATAACTTCAATAGAGAAGTAAAAATGGTATAAGAAGTATGTATTCAAAATTTTGTAATGAAATGTGCAAGATGATTTCTGAATGTAGAAACTGGATATGGTTGTTAAATAGCATACAGGTGTACTAAAGGAAAAGGAAATTGGGATTTGATTTCGTATGTAAAATTGAATTGCTCGAAAAGGTATGTATTTAAATTTCAGTATGAAATTTGATGATTTTCTTGTCTAGCCGCATGGCCTTTTGTTTCTTTTTGAATCTGAGGGCCCATGGTGCCATTTTGTAGTCGTTCCGAGCTAACCGCGCAAAGGAGATGCTCGCAATTTTTTTTAAAAATTTAGGGAGTTAGAAAAATTTTGAGAAATTTTTGATAATTTAAAATTTGAATTGTTAAGAAAACAATGTTGTTCGGAATCTATGGAAGATTTTAGAAAGAAAATTGAAGTGATAATGGATCTTTAGTAAAAAGATTTGCTTTGACAAATTGTTGAAAACTATTTGTTTTGGGAAAGTATTAAACGGGTTAAGGATCATTCTTCTTCACTAGTAATTTCGGGACGAAATTCTTTTAAGGGGGAAGGATGCGACGACCCGGAAATTTTAACATTTGAAAAAGAAATGTTTAAATGGATTTTAAATATTGAAAGATATTTTTAACTTGAATTTCGAATATTGCTATGAAATTGGCAATTAAATTATTGAATTTAATTTATTAAAGTTGGGTGAAAATTTGAATCTTCAATTTTAAGCTTGTTAAAAATAATTTGATGGCTTAGAAAATTTATATTAACAATATTGAAGGTAATGGAAGCTTCAGAATGGGATTTGAAAGTGATTTGTTACGTTTTGAATTCATATCGTTTAAGTCGATATTCAAAAACAGCCTTCCGAGATGCAGTCTCGGAATTTGACGAAACTTGTTCCAATG
This sequence comes from Allium cepa, assembly GCA_030765085.1. Lineage (NCBI taxonomy): Eukaryota > Viridiplantae > Streptophyta > Magnoliopsida > Asparagales > Amaryllidaceae > Allium > Allium cepa. Next base: position 972,673,110 of record CM060928.1, read on the forward strand.
GATCTGTAATATTGTATTATTATCGGATTTTATTTTTTCATAGCATTCGTGATCGTTTGACCGTACGATAAGCAAATGCGCTGAAAATTTTATCGAAATTTAATATTATAGCTGGTTCAAAAAGCTATCTTCTCCATACGATCGAATTTGGACTCGAAATCTTTTCTAGTGTGTTCGAAATGGGGGTATAACCTTATGAACGCCTAGCGGCACGCCTCGATTGGAGGTCAAATTCTTGAGTTGCATTTGTCGAGACAATTGGAATTTGAATTTGAATTTAAAATTGAATATATATTTACATTCAATGGGAAGATTTAACACGTGCTTCCCCAAATCTAACACCTGTCTTCAATTTCAACACGCGTCGTTTATAAGAATTTTTATCTTCTCATTAAAATAAAAAAATAATATAAAAAACGAACGACAACTTTTCGTCCAAAATGAAAGAGGAAAAAAATGTGAGGCAAACAATTTCGTTCAAAATACAATACAGCTGCTTAAAAATTTGTAATGGCCACTCTTTCAATTCAAACTAAAAACCCAACTCGTTTTCAATTGAAATCGCGATTTCAAGCATCCATATCTTTGTTTAATTCAAATTCGAAATCCTCAGCTCGAATTCACGAAATCGAATCAGGGATAGGGCGTGGTGTCGCTGAGCGTGAAGTGGTCGCGCGATCGCCAATCTCGAGCCGACGAATTAGGGTATGGGTCTCGCGAAGATGGTGGCGCAAGCATTGGTGGCGGCGCGTCGAGATGGGGTGTCGCGAGGTTTCATGGTGGTGTGAATTGTCGTATTGCAGTGCAGGCATCTCGAGTTCGAATTCAAGACTGGAGGGGGATCTCGTGCTAGTGGCATGCGTGATGGTGATCAAGGTAGGGGTTGGTTCTGCCAGGTGATGGTCGGAGGAGTCGGAATGTTGCGGTAATGCAGGCAATAAGCAAGTAGGGTTTCGGCATGATGGCAGTTGCTGGCGAATTGATAATGGAGTCTGGGTTCGTCGGTAGGTATTGTTGTCACTCTAATTTTATTTATTAAATAAATTTTTTGGATAAATATTGTTAAATAGAGAAATTATTTTTTTCAATAACGAATGAGATTTCTGCTTTTAAATTAAAAAGATAAACGGTAAAACAGAAAATTCTAATATGAGGAGTTTAAGATCTATATAGACTATGTTGAGTATGTATGAAGTTTTAATAATAAATATATATACATATACACATTTTAAGTTACTAATTCATTTAGATTAATAGATTTTGATGGTTAACTTGCTTAATTGATCTGTTTAAGTTATTCTAGTTTACAAAGATATTTTAAAATAATGGAGTAAGGAAAATAATTTATTTTAGTTACTAAAAGAATTAAAAAAAAAAGAAAATTTGTTAATTTTTTTAATCATTTGTTTAAAATTAAATTTTTATTTAAATAAATTTGTTAAAAGAAATTGGTTTAAAAACAAAACCATTGAATAATTAAAATTACCAAATGAAAGTTGATTATTCGATTATTTCGAATATTAATGAATTGTATAAATGTTTATACACGGTCTATAAATCGAGAAAACAAGCCGGAATGGGAAATGGATTGCAAAATAAAGGCAAAGGTAAGATCTTCTCACTCAATCAGATTTTGCTGATTTAATTTTGAATAGTTAAATTTAAATTTGTTGATTGTGTGCTTGGATGATAAATGATTATCAATTATATTGAGTGAGACCCTATGCGCCGCATAATAGCGGATGATATTATATTAAACCCATATACCGCGATATTCCACCTCGAAGTGGAATTGGTATTATATATGTATTTGGAGTGATTGATTTCCCGCATTATGTAGTGGATGAGACCCTATGCGCCACATAATAGCTGATGATATTTTATAAATCCTATATACCACGATATTCCACCTCGAAGAGGAATTGGTATTTAACTGTCGTGCTAACATCTGTGGATGCAGGGAAACAGGTTGGAGGGATCCAACTGGATTCCTCAAAACATTTGAATCTGTTTCAATGGTTATGTGTTGATTATTTAAAATCTGTGTGTGATTTTCTTTGTGATTGAAATCATTGAAGGCTATAGTTTAGCCGAATATATTTTGGTATTGTTGGATACCGAAAATAAATAAATTTGGATTTTTAAGATTCAAGTTGAAAGTTTATAGTAAAATTTATATTTTTAGAATTGGATAAATTTAAAAGAAGGAATTTTAAAAAGAATAAAGTTTATTTTTGAATCCTATTGAATAAAATATGGGTAAAAGACTTAATAAATGGATTTCGGGTAATATTATTCAAAGAGTGAAGAATTTATTTAAAATACGGATTTTAAATAGTTTGAAAGAAATAAAGGAATTTACTTTAAAAGAAAATAAATTTGGAAATAAATTTGAAATTGATTTGATGTTTAAAAATAAATTTTGGGAAAAAATTGGTTTGGTGTTTGAAATAAATGTTTGGAAAATAAATTTAGGATTTGATTTAGTAATTGAAATAAATTTGGAAATAAATTGGAAAATTGATTTGGTGCTAAAAGTGAATATTTGAGAATCGATTTGAAAATCGTATATCTACGGATATTTAAAAATTTAAATTCACAATGGAATTTTATAAAAGAAAGGGATTTTTTTAAAAAAAATGAATATTGTTTTATTTTTAAAAGTGTGGAAAGGAATTTACGGATTTGGAACGTAAATTTAAAATAAATCCAAAAGGATTTATAAATTGATTTGAATGAACCATTTTAGAATGGAAGGTATACTTTCCCTGGAAAGCCAAGTTTATTTTTAAAACAGCTTTTGAAATAAAATTAAAAGTTATTGATTTGGTTTTAAAAGAATATTGTTGTAGTAATTATTTTTGGGAATTGTTTTAAATCTTTAAAGTAAATATTTATTTAATTAAGTATAGAAGGGATTATTTTAAAGATTAAATTGATATTTGATTTAGAAAATAGTTATTTAAATATTTATACTCTATCTACTAATTTTATTTTAAAATTAGTTTGGACTTGAAGTCCTATATTTGCGATAATTAGTATACTATTTTCGTAACTAATATTTAAGTAAAGGTAGTTTTATTTCAAATGTAACCCAGAATATTTTGGATAAGTGATTTAAATTATTTAAAATATTTGAACTCGGTAGATTTTCAGTGGAATTAAATAAATATTTGGAAATTTATTCCACGTGAGGAAAACGATTTGAAATTTGTTTTCAGAGGTTTGAAAAGTGAAAAGTGATTTGAAATTTGTTTTCAAAGGATTGAAATGTGGAAATTGATTTGAAATTTGTTTTCAAAATGGTTGAAGTGTTAAAAAAATTATTATATTTTGCAAAGTTATTTTGAAAATAATAATTGGCGAAAAAATTATTGGAAAGCCAGGGATTGTTGTGAATGTTGATTGATAGTTAAATAACCGACTATCAATATTGACTTTTATATGGTATTTGAATTTCGATGCGACCGGGGGTCGGATTCCAAATGGTATTCGAAAACCACATCGAACCTTTGTGATTGTGGTAGATCTTCTGTTTAAAAGATCAAAGTGGAACTTTGTTGTGATTTGTTTGAAATCTGATTGAACACTTATTTTTTGAAAAAATAAGCGCTCATTATTCGTATTAGCCGGGAGAGGACTTTGTGTCACAAAACCCATTCCGAATAATAATACGACAAAATGAGATTGTATTTGAAGACGGTGTTGAAGACCGGATATTTTCGAAAGCGAAAGTGTTACCTGTCGAATATCTCTACACCGGGTTGCTCCGGTATAGAGATTTTATCACCTTTGTGATGGGGATTCCGGACGTGATTTGTGAATATCCGGATTTGCAAGGGTTCTTTGAAGTGCCTTCGGCTCCGTTCGATCCCGTAACGGAGTTGTATGGATGTGTGTTTGACATTACACTTTGAGATGTAAAGCTGGTTTCTATCAAATACATTTCTGTTGGTGGTGGAGAATTTATTTTCTTAGCTTAACACCCTTCTCTGAGACGTACGAGCTCAGAGGTTATGTAGTTGATCGTTACTAGTGATATATTCCCAAATTGGTATGTGGCACACGAAGTGCTGCTGATCATTTGTTGATCGAAGCATGACTTTGTGAAAAGTGTAGCTTTGTAGATGAGACTTCGTCGGACCTCACACCCTAAAAATGGTCAAAACAGGAAGAATGCGGCAAGGTTATGAGGGTAGCACCCTTTAGGGTATGTCATTTCCTTCTGGAAAAGGGTGGTATCATGGTATGGATCCCAGATACTTAACTTATGTTGTTGCTGTAAATTTATTATACTTTATGGTTGTTGCTTTGTGGTTAAGGATCCTTGGATAAAGGTCGCAAACGGCCGGGGGATGACATACTCGAGTAGTAGTTGCCTAGTTACATAGGTAACCCGCCCTTGTTTTGGCAGAGATCCGGGTAGGTTCTCGGAGAGTCCCTCCAGAGGCGTACCCATGTGCAGCAGAAAGTTCCTTAGCCTGACCATTTGTTGGAAATCCAAAGAAACAATACGCGCCCTGTACAGTTTTAGTTGTATAACCTGCCATGGAATGTGGCGGTAACCAGTTATTGAATATTGTAGCTACAGTAGGCTTACAATAATGGTTGTATGCTGGCTAAGGTTAATATTATACTTTCAAATTATTTTCCACACTATGCACTAATGATAATATTAAAAAGGATTTTGCATATCAAGCATATTTGACTATCATAAGGAGAAATCTCCTCCAATTCTATGTTTGCATTGGGTGTGTGGCGGGAGGCCTTATGGTAGTTTCATTTTCTAAAAACATAGCGGATTTCTTTTTGTTTGTGAAAATAACTGTTTTTAAGATCTCACACCAGTCCCATGACTGACCTGGAGTTTATTGTTCCCTTTCTAAACTCTGGGTGTCCATAATTTTCCACACGGGCAGCCTAGAGTCAGGTTAGCAGTTGTTCTGGAGCATAGTCAGAAAAAAGATGCTGTGGAAATCTGGAGTTCAAGCTAGATGGCGAGACGTATTACTTTACTATTTATTATCCGTCGCGTATGGTTTGTTGCAAAGTTTAGTTTCATGTAGTCAAGTTATAATGACTGTCGATGTTGTATTGATTGTTGTAAACTCCGATGATGTATTGTAATAACAGATATGATTCTTTGTTTTATAGATTTTCAATTATCTATTTTATTCGTTCCGCTGCGAAATGTGAGATTCTTTTATTGTTCTATGTTTCTCCTTCTATCTTCTTCTTCTTAAACCATAACGGTTCGGTTTTTCGACATTCGACTGTGCGACATTGGATACAGTGGATGTATCGATGTCGAATTTCAGAAGTCGAAAAACTGGATCGTTACACGGTATGTAAAGGAGGACCAGGGCTTTGCATCGGTAGCGTTTGCTTGCTTCGACGTGGCCGTGATTTCGTCAAAAAATCCACGAAAGGAGGCGGCGGCGCCGCGCGCAAGGGTGGCCATGGAGGTCGCGCATGGGCATGGGGGGTCGGGCTGAGGTGTGGTGTCGTGTGGCGTGCGTGGATCATCTTCAATTTGCTCCGAGCAGAGGCGATGGCGAGTTTTGGCTATGGCGGCTGTTCCTGGGCGCGTTCGTGACTTAGCATGCTAGGGTTTTCGTGTTTCTGGTACTTGTGTGCGTATTGAAGGTGATAACGTGGCGCTTGAGAAGGGGTTTGTGATGCTTTGTTTTCTTTTATTTTTAATATAAATTTTACTCGTTCCAACAACAATAAATTTTACATACGAGATCGGTTTTGGATGCAGTTTTCTCCGTTGGAATCGTATTTGAATTCCGAACATTATGGCGTTGGTTTGGACGGATTCTGAGACTGTTCATTTTTGGGTTTAAATTGGATTTAAATTCAAGTTAAATTCAATTTAAATTAAAAAAGTGAGTGTTTTAACCCATTCACAACTTCTAAAATTTCTTATGTGTGTTAAATTTATTTATGACCATTTGGCATATTTTGATCAATTATCCCAGTTAAATTGAATCTATTAAATTAAATTGTTATTTAATTTATTTTGCATATAAACTGCCAGTTAAATGGTTATTTAATTTATTATTGAATAGAAACTGCCAGTAAATACCTGTTATTTATTATCTGTTATATATTGATGTTATTGTTTGAATTGGTTGATGATTGATATTGGATGAATGAATGTTGTATTTTATATTGTTACAAACTTCAAGTGGTTATGCATTTTTGTTCCATTCGGGATTGCAGTTCAAAATGACATATAACCGTATTTTTATTTTAAATTACGGATTGAAACGATAAATATCCGTATCACTTGACCATATGGTAGAAAATTATATACAGACACCGTGGTCTATATATAAAATATTTTGAAAATGATTTCTATGGTTTTGGAAAGAAATATATGGTTTAAAGAATGTCGACTTTTGACATTATATAAATATTATTTTTATATATAGTTAAATGCTTGAATTTAAGCTATGTATAAGTTTGTTAAATAAAAATTAAGTTTAATAACAGAGTTTGATTTTTATTAAAATAAACGTGAGTAAGTATTTAAATTTTATTTTAATATAGAGCGTATATTGATCTAAATAAATTAAGGTTGGGAGATAAGTTTGATATTTTGTTTGAAATTACATTTATTTAAGAATTAAACAAAAAAGGGTTGATGTGAAATTTATTAAATCAGAAATTTTTAAAGGTATAGTTATTATAACTTGATTTTGGGGTTAAGGTGAATTAAATGATTATTTCAAGTAGAAATGAATTGAAGAAAATATTTAGTTATTTATAATTTGAGTTTTATTTAAATGATAAGGGATTTATTATGTAAAATATTTCAAAACTAAACCACAGAAATTTAATTGTTGAATAGGAATTTTCAAATGTAGTTTTGAAATTTTGGAATATTTAAAGCCTTGAAATATATCGAAAATTGAAATGTTTTATCGAAAATGAATTGTTTCGAAGTTATGAATTTCATAGTATTATGTTAAAATTGTTACAATTTCAAATGCTTGGTTTCGAAGTGCATAAATTTGAAAGTTCTATGATTTTGGAAAAGGGATATATTTGAAATAAAAATTATATTATATTGATTTGGGTTTTAATAAAGATGACGTCATATTGACTTGGTTTTGAAGTGGAAATTATATCGTATTTATATGGTTTTGAATGGATATTATATTCCGGCTTTTGAAGTATAATTATTTTGAAATGACCGCGGTGCTATAACATTTGGTTGTTAAAGAGACCGGGATCGAAAGTTATCATACTCTCTGCCAACCCTGAAAACCGCTTTAACAACCGTGTACGCGGTGGAGATTCCAGAATAAAGTAGGATGGTGGCGACGTTTTCTTAGTGGTATATACGTGGACCTGACTCCCGTGAGTTGGCATAAGGTGGCTAAACCAGAAGCAATCCAGGCCAGTGAGGTAGCCTCTCTTATCGGACACACTCCTTCGATATTATATTATGATTTTAAGATTTATTTGGTGGCTACTTTTGATTTTTGATTTTTGAGGGTGTGGCTCGAGGTGGGCGGTAACTGCGCGCTATGCGCCACCACCAGTCCGGATAGCAATTGGTATATCTACACTGGCATTTCCTAGTTGTGCCGTGTCACCTACCCTAGCGCGCCTTGTACGAGTTTGATTTGTGTCGTACCTATGGAGTATCTTCTTGTAGTCTCTCGATCAGGAGATATGCAGGTACTGTATAGACTACTAGCACTATTTATGTGTTAAGGTGGAAAACGTAAAGCCTTAATGCTATTTTAAAGTAAGTTTATTTTACTAATAGACATTATTATAATAGAGAAATATTACTACATAGTAATAGTTTAACGGATCCTTAGGAGATGTGAATCCCGAGCATCTCTTAAGTTACTGCACTCACGTTAGACACTGGATAAGAGATGTCAAATCCCGTAAACATCTCTGACGCTGTTCCACTCATATTTTATCGATGATTTAACTTACATAAGATCTTTTAGTTCTGACTCGAGTGTTTTCTATTTTCAATTCGCTCGGGTCAGTTTGAGCATTTCAGGATTCGAAGACTTTATCTTTGGAGGATGAAGACGAAGATTTGTATTACTATTATTTATTATATTCCACTGCATCATATTGTTTCGCTGCATTGTTATTGATTATTCTCTGGCATGTGTAACTCTGATATGTATTGTATAAATATAATCAAATGTTTTTGTAAAACAACCTCATGAACTGTTTGTTTTGCTAATTGTATTTTATCGTTTCGCTGCAAGATTCTATTTTGTTTTTTTCCTTCTCTGCTTTTTCTTATTTACCCCATAACAATCCGTCCTTCTGTATGGTTTAAGTCTGACGTGTGTGGTTTATCGTCGATTTAAAACGTATAAAAAGGCGGGATGTTACATCTGGTATCAGAGCTTTGGTTTAGTGATAAACCTTAGCTTTGTGGGGTCTGACTCTTTATTAATAGGGTAGTAATACCCTATGATGAGTCGCTGAGTGTGTGTATATATATATATGGGAGAGTGTATTTGTTAGTGTTATAAAAAGTTTTAATATTGTGTTAATTATTTCCGTTTTGTATTTATAAATTTTGGTTGGTGCATATGACGCTATGACATCGATAGGGATTTCTAAACACTTAATAGGACAGACCGACACAATATTTGTTTTGAATATAGGTGAATGAGATAATTTTGCATATTATATTTTCTATATATAAATTAAATTTTTATAAAGGTTTTATTTGGTTGTAATATATTGGTTGTTAGGTAGAGAAATTTATAAATATTGATTAGAAACAATATTTGAAGAAAGTGAAAAAATAAGAATAAGTTGGGAACTTAGAACTTGAGTTGCGGGATTTTTGAAAATTTCTTTCGAATGGTATTAGAATATAATAATCATAATATTTAGAAGTATTTCTGATATAAATATTTCAATAAGATTTAAAAGAATTATTTAAAGAACTTTTTTGAAAGAAATAAGTTCTGTACTCCCCTCTCCGTCGCTGGGAAATAATTTCGGTGATGAATGCACGCATCATCGACATTCATTTTCGAGTTTCGAAGCGGGAAGGCCACTGTAGTAGTTATACTGCAGATTTATTATGATAAACAAATATAAATTTTAAATGGTTTTAAATATAACTAGATATATATGTTGCAAGTGTATACATTTATCTATTATTTTAAAATGATTTTGAATAAAACCCGGTATTTAATTCTTAAGTTTCCGTTTATTAATAGTTTCAATTAAGTGTAGTAAAATGGAATTCAACTACTAAGAAACCGTTATATGAAATAAGAGATTTAATGCTAAGTTATAAATGGGATTAAAAGAAATTTGAAACTTGGAACCTATAAGACAAAGGATATTATTATTAAGCATTAAGTTAATTAAGAGAAATAAAATAAACTTGTGTAACTTTCAATTACATCATTAAAAGCATATATATATATATATATATATATATATATATATAACTTACCAAATACTAAAAGTTCTAATGTTTGATAAGAAAATGTAGTAGAATATTTTACAAAAAAAGAATTAAAATAATAGAAAGATTCAGTGAATTTCTTTTATGAACAAGAATTCGATGTTGTAGTTGATATAAACTTAGGTTATAATTGAAATACTACTATTATAAATGGTGATAGAAAGTAAGTATTATAAGAAAGTAATAAAAACTTGAGTAGATGAATTGATATACTAAGAAATTGAATTTAACATAAATAATATAAATAAATGAAGGTAAATAAATGAAGTCATGCAATATTGACTGAATGAATAAATATAATGCAAACTGACATGACCTGAATAAATGAAAATGAATAACTGTACGTAATAAATGAAAATAAATGAAACAAACACTGAATGAGTGAATGAAATTAAAAGTTTGTAAGAAATAAATGTAAAATTTAAAGGATGAATCATTATATGAGTGAAAAGGGAGTCAAACAATAAATGCTATGAAATGGAATTAATAAGAAAGAACTTGATCTATTGTTTGAAATTGTTGTTTGGTTTGGTTTATGAGTTGTTAGGCAAAGATACTTTAAATTTGTTTGGGTGAATGAATAATCTATTAGTTCCATCTAAGACTGTTGAGTAAATGGTGCACTTAGTAGTTATTTTTCATTCTGTACAATTTAAAGTTTTTTGAACCCGAACAACTATTTGTTTTGTTTGATATGAATGAATGATTGATTTGTATTGATTCTATGTGATGGTTGTATGCCTTGTTGCAAGTGATTGTTGTTGCATTGATTTGTTTGTTTATGGTTGAAATAACTTTAAACATTTCATTTTATATAATTATTAACTTTTTAGATTATATAAGTGAAATACAGGTTATGGAAGCAATTGCTACTGCTTTTGGTTTCATAAATAAGCGTTAAATGCCCGACAAATAGGTATGTTTTCGGATTACGGTTTATAGCGCTATTATATTGTTTCTCTCGTGTCGGGATATATATAATTTTGGAAAATATATGTTGTATATTGTTATATTTGATATTACAATTTCTTCCAAGCCTCTCCGTGCAAAGGAGACTCTGCTGAAATTTTCCGCAAATTTTGGACTTAGAAAAAAATTTGAAAAAAGTTTTCCAAACTTTATTAATTTGAATATAAAACAATTTAATTGTTTATAAATCTATATTTTTATTTAAATTATCTTATTCTGTAAATTTATTGTTATGAATATAATGTTTTGAATAATATATATTGATTTATAAGTTCCTCTTCCCTTCTTTTCCTTTTCGGGGACGAAAAGTTTTGAGTGGGGGAGAGTGTAATGACCCGTAAATTTTCAATAGTTAAAATTGTTAATTTAATAAGATTTTGAAATTTAATATTGAAGAAAATAAAAATTAGTGAATTATTTATAAAAGTTGTGATGCAATAATTAATATAACTAAAAGGAAACGTAACAGGTTTAATTAAAGTTAATAATTAATGAATTTGAATGAAATTTCAATTAAATAAAATAATTGAAATGTTATGACTTATTTATAATGGGAATATGAGAAAAACAAGTGTAATTATTGAATTAATATGTGAAATATTATAATAGATAGTAGCTGTTTGTGAAGAATAAACATACAAGTACTATAAAGTGTATAATGGTGACAAATGGTTGTCGTTACTAGTAATTTACCAATTTAAAAATAAAAGTAACTAAATGTTACTTTAATGATAATTATTATAATAACAAAAAGGGTGAATGTAAATTGAATAGAAACGTAAATTTATTTACAAGGCAGTAATTGATGTAATAAAAAGCATGAAACCAAGTAAATAAATTTATTGAGAATATTTAATCATAATTAATGTATATATTTGGAAAAGATATAATAAATGGAAATAGGATAGTTAATAACAAAGGAGTTATAAATTTGAATATATTAATGTAACATTAATACAAATGTAAGATGTAAATAGGCGTATATTAGTGTAATGGGAAGTGTAATAACATGTTTAGGAGTGTTAAATTAGAGATATTAAGAAATAGAAATTGAATTTGGAATCAATTGCAATAAATCTAAATAAAATATTACGTTAATGTTAATTAAGGAAATATTTGGAATAATGTTAACGTTATTCATAATAGAACAAGTTGTTGAATTAAAGGAATCGAAATAAAGATTTATTAAAGCAAAACTTAATAATTGAATTAATTGCAAATAAATGAATTAAATATTAATTATTATGTTAATTGGAAATTAAGTTGAAATTGGAGAATACTGATGAAATAGATCATGAGTCCAATGTTAATTTCATCCATTGGCATCAATGAATTGAATAATAGAATGAAAAGTAGATTAAATAAAAAATTTGGAAATAAATTTTTTAATTTTTGAATTTAATGAAATTGAAGTTAATACTGAAATTGATAAATTAATCAACTCTAAATTGACATTTTAATTTGTTTTAGTCATTATAAATGATTGAGAAATCAAAAATGATGAAATTTGTCAATTACCGAATTGAAATTGAAAATTTGATTTAATTAATTGATTACTAATTTATTTAATTTACTAGAAAATAGCCATTTTGGCCACTGACTCGGATTTTGATGAAGCCAGTTTCATCGGATCTGTAATGGTGAATTATTATAGGATTTCAAGTTTCATAACGATCAGACATGTAGTTTGATCGTACGGACTCGAAACTCCCAGAAATCAATTAAAATGAAATCAATTGAAATCAATTTGAAATAATTTGATTTTAGCATAACTTCTTCCTACGATGAAATTTGGACTTGAAACCCATTCCATCGCGTTTAAAATATTTAAAAACATCTATTTTAATATATGGGTTGCTCCAATTTCGTTCTGGAGTCAGAACTGGCTTTTCGTGCCATTTTATCGTTTAACGCGTATATCCAATCGATCCGGTCCATCCTAATTTCAGCTTGCCTATATATACCCTGTTATAAATCCTAGACTATTTCTTATATTCATTTTTCTGTACGTACAATTCCAATTGCTTCACTTTCTCAATGGCAGACAAACCCTAAATTATCCAATTCAATTTCAATTAAAAATTCAATGTCAAAAATTAAATCTCCTCAAATTATTTCGAATTATATAAGGATTTGAAGCCCTCAATGAGCGCAAGTCAAATATATGATTCGTTTTCCAATTCGGGTCTCTGTCTGGCCGGAAATCGTTGGTTTATATATGGCCATCCATTGATGGGAGTTTATCGTACGGTGGATTCGCGACGATGTGACGATCGGGGGGTTGCGGTATGTAAAGGAGGATCGGGGCTTTGCATCGGTGGCATGCGCTTACTTCGGAGTGGCCATGATTTCATCGTAAAATCCATGAAAGGAGGCTGCAGTGCCGCGCGCAGGGGTGGCCGTGGAGGTCGTGCATGGGCATGGGGGTCGGCCTGAGGTGCGGTGTCGTGTGGTGTGCGTGGATCATCTTCTATTTGCTCCGAGCAGAGGAGACGGCGAGTTTTGGCTGTGGCGGCTGTTCCTAAGCGCGTTCGTGACTTAGCACGCTAGGGTTTCCGTGTTTCTGGTTCGTGTGTGCGTATTGAAGGTGATGACGTGGCGCTTGAGATGGGGTTTCTGATGCTTTGTTTTCTTTTATTTTCAATTTAAATTTCACTCGTTCTAACAACAATAATTTTTACATACGAGATCGGTTTTGGACGTAGTTTTCTCCGTTGGGATCGTATTTAAATTCCAGACATTTTGGTGCTGGTTTGAATGGATTCTAAGATTATTCAATTTTTGGGTTTAAATTGGATTTAAATTCAATTTAAATTCAAAAGGTGAGCGCTTTAACCTACTCACTACTTCTAAAATTTCTTATGTGTGTTAAATTTATTTTTGATGTGAATAGAAATTTATTTATGACCGTTTGACATATTTTGATCAATTATCCCAGTTAAATTGGATCTATTGAACTAAATTGTTATTTAATTTATTTTGCATATAAACTGCCAGTTAAATGGTTATTTAATTTATTATTGAATAGAAGCTGCTAGTAAATACCTGTTATTTATTATCTATTATATATTGATGTTAATGTTTGAATTGATTGATGATTGATATTGGATGAATGGATGTTGTATTTTATATTGATATAAACTGCAAGTTGTTATGCATTTTCATTCCATTCGGGATTGCGGTTTGAAATGATATACAACTGTATTTTTATTTTAAATTATGGATTGAAATGATAAATATCCGTATCACTTGTCCATAGGGTAGAAAATTATATACAGACACCGTGGTCTATATATGAAATATTTTGAAAATGATTTCTATGGTTTTGGAAAGAAATATGTGGTTTAATGAATGTTGAATTTTGATTATATAAATATTATTTTTATATATAGTTAAATGCTTGAATTTAAGCTATGTATAAGTTTGTTAAATAAAAATTAAGTTTAATAATAGAGTTTGATTTTTATTAAAATAAATGTGAGTAAGTGTTTAAATTTTATTTTAATATAGAGTGTATATTGATCTAAATAAATTAAGGTTGGGAGATAAGTTGGAGATTTATTTTAAATTACATTTATTTAAGAATTAAACAAAAAAAGGGTTGATGTGAAATTTATTAAATTGGAATTTTTTAAAAGGTATAATTATTACAACTTGATTTTGGGGTCAAGGTGAATTAAATGATTATTTCAAGTACAAATGAATTGAAGGAAATATTTAGTTATTTATAATTTGAGTTTTATTTAAATGGTAAGGGATTTATTATGTACAATATTTCGAAACTAAATAATAGAAATTTAATTGTTGAATCGAAATTTTCAAATGTAGTTTTGAAATTTTGGAATATTTAAAGCCTTGAAATATATCGAAAATTGAAATGTTTTATCGAAAATGAAATGTTTCGTAGTTATAGATTTCAAAGTATTATGTTAAAAGTGTTATGATTTCAAATGCTTGGTTTCGAAGTGTATAAATTTGAAAGTTCTTTGATTTTGGAAGGGATATATTTGAAATAAAAATGATATTATATTGATTTGGGTTTTAATAAAGATGATGTCATATTGACTTGGTTTTGAAGTGGAAAGTATATCGTATTTATATGGTTCTGAATGGATATTATAGTCCAACTTTTGAAGTATAATGATTTTGAAATGACCGCGGTATTATAATAACATTTGGCTATTAAAGAGACCGAGATCGAAAGTTGTCATACTCTCTGCCAACCCGGAAATCATTTTAACAACCGTGTACGCGGTGGAGATTCCAGAATGAAGTAGGATGGTGGCGACGTTTCCTTATAGGTATATACGTGGACCCGATCCCATGAGTTGGCATAAGGTGGCTAAAACAGGAGCGTTTCCAGGACAGTGAGGTAGCCTCTCTTATCGGACACACTCCTTAGATACTATATTCCGACTTTGAGATTTATTTGGTGGCCACTTTTGATTTTTAGGGTGTGGCTCGATGTGGGCTGTAGTTGCGCGCTATGCGTCACCACCAGTCCGGATAGCAATTGGTATATCTTCCCTGGCATTGCCTAGTTTTGCCGTATCACCTACCATAGAGTGCCTTGTACGAGTTTGATTTATGTCGTACCTACGGAGTATCTTCTAGTAGTCTCCCGATCTGGAGATATGCAGGTACTGTATAGACTACTCGCACTATTTATATGTCAAGGGGGAAATTGTAAAGCCTGAACGCTATTTTAAAGTAAGTTTATTCTACTAATAAACATTATTAGAATAGCGAAATATTACTACATAGTAAATAGTTTAACGGATCCTTAGGAGATGTGAACCCCGAGTATCTATTAAGTTATTGCACTCACGTTAGACACTGGATAGGAGATGTCAAATCCCGTAAACATCTCTGACGCCGTTCCACTCATATTTTATCGATGATTTAACTTACATAAGATCTTTTAGTTCTTACTCGAGTGTTTTGTCTTTTTAATTCGCTCGGGTCAGTCTGAGCATTTCAGGATTCGAAGACTTTATCTTTGGAAGATGAAGACGAAGATTTGTATTAGTATTATTTATTATATTCCACTGCATCACATTGTTCCGCTGCATTGTTATTGATTATTCTCTGGTATGTGTAACTCTGATATGTATTGTATAAGTATAATCAAATGTTTTTGTAAAACAACCTCATGAACTATTTATTTGATTATTGTATTTTATCGTTCCACTGCAAGATTCTATTTTTTTCCTTCTCTGCTTTTTCTTATTTACCCCATAATAATTCACCCTTCTGTATGGTTTAAGTCCGACGTGTGTGGTTTATCATCAATTTAAAACGTACAAAAAGGCGGGATGTTACATTCATGCTCGAGATCGAGCCACTCCCATGCCTCGCCCCTACGATTATGAGGTGAAATCAAATTCGATTTCAAGCCAGCATTCATTGAGCTAGGATTGATTCAAGAATTGATGGCAGGGAACAAGAACGCGACTGATTTTCTTTTTGAAGTGGGTCAAAAAGATGAAAAAGGAAGTGCCGGCTATTTAATTTAGATGAGGGAATATGGATTTTTTCCTGAAATTCTCGGCCTCCCCTTAATATTTTTGAGGAATGAGATTTTGGTTGTTCGATCTGAAATGATGAAGGGGAAGGAAAGGAATTTGCGCTAACAAAAGGAAGAAAAAAAATTGCTGTTTGGCCATTATTCTTCTTTAAAGATTTTCATCGTTTTGAAATTCGATCTGATGTGTGCGTTTATAATAAGGAAACTGGAGAAGACATGATTTTGACCGGTGGCATGATTGAGTACATTGCGTGTCAGGATGAGTGCACAGTGATTTGAAGAGGGACAGAATAACAACCGGTGGGAAATCAAAATAATATATTTTCATTTAAATTTTAAACCGTCTCGATAGATGCGCCTTAAAATTTCAACCCCTACTGAGACGTGTCGTTAGGCATTTGTAATGTTATACCCCTATTTCGAACGCAATGGAAAAAGTTCTGAGTCCTAATTCGATCGTATGGAGAATATAGCCTTTTGAACCTAGTTATTATATTGAATTTCGATATGAAATTTCAACACGTTTACCTATCGTATGATCACACGACATCTCTAAACGCTACGAAATTTGATGTCCTATAATAATACACTATTACGGATCAAATGGAACTGGTTTCGTCAAATTCCGAGAATGTGCCTCTGAAGACTATTTTTAAATGTTGATTTAAACGATATATTTTCAAAATCGAATAAATCACTTCCAAACTCAACTTTAAAACTTCTATTATCTCCAGTATGATAAATATAAATTTTCAAAGCCTTTGAAATATTTTTAACTAGCTAAAAAACCAAGATTCACTATTTTATCCAATTCCTAATTATTAAATTCAATAATTTAATTGCTACATAAACAGTGATATTTGAAATTCAAGTTAAACTAACTTTCAAATATCTAAAATCAACTAAATATTTCAATTTCAGATGTTCAAAACTTCCAGGCAGTTCACATTCCTCCTCCCTTAAACGAATTTCGTCCTCTGAATTACTAGTTATGAGGAATGGTCCGTAACCCGTTCATCATTTTCCCAAAACCAAAAGTTTTTGACACTTTCCAAAACAATCTTTTTATTAGAGACACACTAACACCCTTACTAAACTTCCAAACCCACCCATAGGTTCCAAACAATATTATCCTCTCAATAATTCAAATTACAGTTTAAAACCAAATTTACACTATCAAAATTTCTCAAAATTTTTCTAACTCCCTAAATTTTTGAAAAATTTCGCCGGCTTCTTCTTTGCGCGGCTAGATTGTACAAGCCTCTATGGGCCCCCAAATTTCAAAAGAAAACAAAAGCCAAGTGGCTAGATCATAAAATCATCAAATTTCATATGTCAATTTGAAATACATACCTTTTTGTCGGGCCAAAAGTTATCTTATGGAATCGAACATACCAATTTTCTTTTGCTTTTAAAACACCTGTACAACCCACTCAGAAATAATATCCAATCATAAAACTAAGTTCATTTTATTCATTTCTTTACAAAATTTTCAACAATTATTTTACTTAAGCCCGTACAATGCACATATATCATCTGTATGCAATATCAAATCCGATCGCTCACTCGATCACACAATTTCACTTCCGAATTAGTATCGTCCACTCGACTTCCTAGTGCGAACTCAGATCTGGTTTCTTGATTAGAAACCATCATTCTCCTTGCATAGCCATAACTATGATAGAGAATTTCCAGAATCAATCAAAAATCCATATCTAGAGTTCACCGTCGAAAATCGAGTGAAAAATCCCAACTTGGAACGATATAATTATCTTGAAATTCTGTGCTCAAATCTGGATTAAATTGCTATGTGAATAAAATAATATACGTACATCCTACGTATTTATCAAAATTGATTAATAACTATACCAATTTCCTTTCACATTTATTTTGATTTCTATTCATTTATCCATAAATATCTCATTTCACATTTTACTTAATCTTCATCCAAATACCCATTATATTCTCAATACCAATTTTACCTATGACTTCACTATTTCTTTCTTAATCCTGATATAAATACTTTATATAACTTCTTCTATTTATTTTCATTTCACTAATTTAGTTTATATCTACTTCTATTCAAATTGGATCTCCACTCTTCATATGAATTCAATTTACCTTTCATTTTAAAATATTGAATTCTATTTATCTTATCTCAAACCATTTTTATTTCCAAACTTTTATTATTTCGTCCATTTCAAATTTATTCTACAACTTCACTTAACATAATTCAAAATGAATTTGAATTTTCAGTTTAAGTTCAATTTACTTACAATTTAAATTAGTTTGTTCATTCACAATTTATTTTCAACTTAATAAATTTTATTCCAATGCCCATTCCTTTAGCCTACTTAGGCTTGTTTTCCACAAATTCACTTTATTTAACTTGATTTAGTTACATTCTAATTCAATTCAAAATTTAAAATTCTATAAGCTTTTCCACTTATTTCGTTTCCACACTTATTTTAATTTAACTCTTCTTCAAGTTGAATTCTATTCTTACCAATTTCAAATTTTACAAGTTTTCAAACCCATTTATATTCCATAAACATTTTAAATAAGATCCAATGTCTTTAACAATCACTTAAAATTTTCAAAATCATTTTTAAAATCAATTATATACATAACTCATTTGCATATCAAATTTTCTTTTGAATTTTAAAACCAAACCCGGTTTTACAGACAACTCCAATTTAAAACATTTAGGCAGCAATTCTCCCTTGGAAACTCGAAAATGAACATCGATGATGCTATAGTCATCACCGAAATTATTTTCCAACTGAATTGAGTTTAATGCTTTTACTTCTTTTTAAAACATTTCACGTAATATCCCGGAATTTCTAACAATGTCAATTTAATAATCTGTAGTTAAAATTAAATTGATATTGATATTCTGTTAATAATTATTCAGATAGATTTAATAACCTTCTTCAATAATTATTTAAATTGGTCATTTTATCTTTTAAAAATAATAAATTGATTTCTATTTATAAATAAATATATGGTTTATATTTTTAATAGATTGGTATTGTTTTAATTTTAATAAGTAAAACATATTTTCTAGTTTTAATATTTGTAGTAATTTGGGAAATTTGTTTTATTTAATATCTAAGCTTTTCAAAGTTAAATTAATGATTTTGGTTTAAATTTAATAATTGAATCATGTTTTAAAATTCTAATATATATACATTTCAATTTGGAAATTTGTTTAAAATTAGTATTGAGTTTTAATAACTATTTCATAAATAAATATATGATTTTAAAATTGAATGGAAAAATATTGGAATGTTTTAAATTAAATTAGATTGAGTTTTAAATTTAGAATAAACAAACAAAATGGTTTCATGGCTTAATAAAATGGATATTTTATTTATAAAAATATAATCTCTTGTAAAATGATTTTAATTTAATAATAAGAGAGTTATAAAAACAATATTGATATTGTATTGTCTTTATAAATAAGTTTTGAATAAAATTTGTAATTTTTATTTCAAATTGAATTTATATTTATAACTTGATTTGAAATAATTGAATTTGAATTTAGTTTGAATTTAAATTCAAAAGTTTAAATTTTAAATTGTTTTAATTTTTATTTGTGCAAGTTTTGTAAACGTGGTTTGTTTTCATTTATAAATTCACACACATATTTTAAAAATAAACTAACAAGTTAAATTAAGTTAATACACACTTTAGTTTGTAAATTAAAAACAATTTACTTTTAAAAGAGAAACAAGTGTTAGATTCATATGCATTCTTTTGACAAGTGTTGTAAAAAAATGGACAAGTGTTAATTTTAGTTTTTATTCTTCTTTTCTTTTATAAAATCTGAAAAATTTCATTTGTTTAAGTTTGCATCTTCATTTCATATTGCATGTTCATTTTTTTCCTTAATCAAAAGAAAATCTTCAAACTTCTTAAAATCAAATCCAAGTAAGTCTGCATTTCCTAAAAAAATACACAAATCTGCATATTCCGAAACCATGTTCTAATCTGCATACCTCAAATTCAAGCAAATCTGCATATCCCTCCTCTTCAATATCAAAACCCTGCATATAAAAAAAAAATCTATAAGCAAACTTGCATATCCCACTTTCTCAAAGGCAAAAGGGAGACCCTGCATTCTGTTTTTAAGACCTGGGAGTGATGAACATCTGCATGTATTTGGGGGAGTTAGCAACTGCATCATCTACATCTGCATGCTAGCATTTGAGTCAGGAAACATAGGCAAAACTGCATATCAATTCAACTCAGATTTTAAACAGAGGAGCAAGCCTGCATATTCTTGTTTCTGCATAAATGAACAACAGAGGGTCTGCATTCAATAAAAGGTGAGTAACTTTGAACTTTAAATTTTAAACAGGTTGCATGCTAGTTTATTGAAATGAAATAGCTAAATTCTTATGTTATGAATAACTGTTGTTATGACTATGTATGGTATGCATGCTGTTTCTTTCTTTTTAATTGCATGCTCTATTTCTCTGATTTTTCAAGCACCCATAATTTTATTTATATACTTATTACTAAAATTGTTTTCCTGATATAATGAAATAATAAAGCAAAGTTGTTTTAAGTTAACATTTAAAGGTTTATAGGAAGTTATATACAGGTTGTTGCCTCTGTAAAACCAGAATCATCATGTATGTTTAAATTTTTCCAAACCCAATCAAATTAATATGGTAATTCAGTAATACAAATCAAATTTATAAACTGGAACTTGATTCTTAAATCAAGTATTGGTATTTTTAGGTGTATGTTTCATTTACAAGTTGCTTTTGAACAAAAATATGAATTTGTGCAAATGTTTGCAATCTGTGGTTTAAGGAAACTCAAAACTCTTCTGCGTTATTAAGTAAGGATCATAGATACATAGAAAAATATGAAAAGAGAATAATAATTGCTAGATTGGTTGCTGTGGGGAAATCTTTGTATGAACCCTAATTTTGAATAGGGGTTAAAGATTGGGACAGTGAGAGGGGAAGAGTGGATCGAGTGATGTGATACTTGGTGATTGTGTAGCTGAAGGGTGTTGGAACTCGAGGCCGGAGGGGTTGGATGCCAGATGATCAGAATGGCGAACTATGGCCGTTGACAGGTTTGAGCAGAAACCTGTAATACTTTTCCAGGTTTTGAATTTGGGGTTTCAGAACTAAATTTTGAAATTCTAGTTTATCTGTTCAATCTGATGATGATGTTAGTGGATAGATGAGTTATTGGTTGAGGTTTGATCGACACTGTCGATCGGCAGAGTGGTGGTCGCCGTGCATATGCACGGCGATGAAGATTTTGGTGATGTATTGGGTTTGGATGTTACAAGGGAAGGTTGAAGGGTTTTACTCGGAGTAAATGGGAGAATAACTCGAAGTAGAGCAGCATGAAACTCAAAGTAAAATTAGGGGAGTCTCGGGATGTGCTCTGTAGTTTCTAGGTTTCAGAAAGAAACTGTTTTTTTTGAAAATCTGGGTTTTAAACTTTTTAAATCTGTAGTTTTAGGGTTTAAAGTAAAGTTTAGGTTTAAATTCAATTCAAGTTTGAATTTCTGATTTGAAATTCAAATTCCAGTTTTTAAAATAGAAATTTAAGTTTAAAATTTAACTTAATCAACTATATCATGTTGATAAAATAGTTTAAACTTTTTAATAATAAGATTTTTAAAATATGAACAGATTTGAAGTTTTATTTAAAATCTGGAAATTCAAAGGTTAAATTTGAATTTCAGTATTAAATTTTAAAGGAGGTTTAAATTGAAATTTTAAGTTAAAATGAAAAATTTAAGTTATCAAAAGTTTTGAAATGAATTTAACTTTAAAATTTTTATATAACATTTTTTTGATTGGCAATTTAAAAGGTTTAAATTATTTAAAACTTTGATAAGTTTAAAATTGTTCTATTTAAACTTGAATTTAAATTGGAATTTAAAGGTAATTTCAAAAGTACTTAGTTTTGAATTAAATTGTTTTAAACATAATTAGTTATGTTTCATCTTGAAAATTTAATTTTAAATTAATATTTCAGGATTAATTTAATTAACAAGGCAATTAAGATTTATTAATTGATTTAATTAATTAATTGAATTTAGAATTAATAATTGATTAATGGTTAATCAATTTATAATTAAGGTCATTGATTAAATTATTAATTAATGATGAATGAATATTAGTAATTATGTAATTAAGTTTTAAATTTAGGTTAACTAATTTAATAATTAATGAATGATTAAGGATAATTTAAATTGTAATTAATTTAAGTTAATTACTTTATAAAATAATTTGAGGATGGTTAATGAAGGTCATTAACCAGGATTATTTAACAATTAATTAATACGGTTAATTTTTATAATTAATTAGATTAATTAATTTAATAATAATCAAATTGTAAATGGTTTGAGTATAATTACTTAGTAAGCGATTAAGAAATTAATTACTTAATGTAATTAATTTAGTTTAATGAGATTGTTTATTTTAATTAATTAAGTTTAATTAATTTTAAACACTTGGGTTTTATAAATAATTACTATATGTAATTAATGGATTGAAAATCTCTTATTTAAGTAATTAATTAATAATTACTGTTGTAATTAAGTGGAGATGTTTAAGAATGAAGTAATTTGGATTAATTATTTAGTAATTAATCAAATAATTAATTAAGAAATTAATTATCCTTAAATTAATTTGGTTTAATATAGTAATTAAGTTAGTTAATTACTAAGAGTAATTAATTTAAGGAATAATTAAGGATCATTAATTATTTTAATTAATTATGTAATTAAAGATGATTAATTAATATTAATTAATCAATAATAAGTAATTAAGGATAATTAATTAATTATATTTAATTAAGGTTATATGTAATTAATTATAATTAATTAATTTATGAAGTAATTAAAAGTTAATTACTGTATTTGGTTTAGAGTAATTAATTTTGTGAAATTAATTAAAGTATAATTAATCAGGATTGATTAATTAAGATGATAAATTAGAGGTTAGTTAATTAATTAATTTGTAATTAATTAATAATGATGTAAGCAAGATTTATATTGAGTAAATAATTAATTTAATTCATTTCAAATTAATTAAATGAATTAAATTGATTATAGATGGTATGATTATAAGTCATTGCTTATAGATGGTTGATATTGGTTGCTTTGAATGATTTTGAATCTCAGCTATGAGATTAATAATATTGATTGGTATGGATGCATTGGTTGCATTGTGATGATGATATTAATTATCTTTGATAGTGATAGTATGGATTATCTGATGTTGTGATAATGATAAATATCTGTTGTGAATCTATGAATTATCTATCTGTATGTATATAGATAATGATATTGAATTGTTTTTAAACTCCAAAACAACTTGGACCTAAAAGACAAGCTTTGGACTTCGATGAGACCGGGATCGGGTTTCCATATTTGGATATCCGAAACCACATCGATCCAAATTAACGATAGGTCATGAATCTTATGTGAAGAGTGAAGACTCGAGGTGTAAGGACTATGAGTCAGTATAACTCTGTGGGTGATTCCGTAATGAGTTGACGGAATTAGTTCTTATAGATTCGAGATGGTGGTTCATAGTGCAAGGGTTATTGTCGTTAACTCTGAGGGTGATTCCAAAATGAGTATAACGAGATAATGCCTTCGGTTTCGTTCGAACCCGGAACGAACTTGTATGGATTGAATGCTTTCAGAACATCGTTAGGAGGACGATGAGCATTCTAAGTGATGTGTCCTTTAAAGGTAATCGTAGCCTCAAGCCTCATCAACCGGGAATGGCTAAAACAGGGGAGGTGTAGCAAGGCTTCGTGGGTCGCACCCATTGGAGAGCAAGATTTACCTCTGTCTAGAAGTCCCTTTATATTCGGCTGCGTGGGTAGTTGCTAGCTACAACCACGGGGTTGTCTTGTTCGGAACTGTTCAGTAAGGAATGGGTCCGGCTTTGTGTTGCAGGGGGTCGGGAGTGATCCTCAGTACGTTGATCTAGGCCACGTACTGTGACGGGCGGTACCCCAGTAGCCCTGCCATTGTATGGAATCCAGAATCCAATAAGTGCTAGCGGTTTTGATTGTATTACCCACTTTTGTGGCTAGTAGCTGGAATTTAATGAATGCAACAATTTCGGCTATTTCTTATTTATTTGAAAACCCTAGACACTATTATAATATCATCGGATTTCCTATCAAATGTTTTGGTTAGCGTAAGGTAAAAACTTTTCCATGTTTATGTGTGGGAAGTCTTACGTGATACCTTTCTTTTCAAAAGGTTTTTAAAAGTTAAGAAACTTTAACCTGTTACTCACACCAGACCCATGTCTAACCCAGAGTTTATTTTTGTTTTCATAAACTCTTGAGTACTCGAATTTTTATGAGTAGCCAAGGGAATTCAGGTTAGGATTTAGGTTGGCTTGACGAATTCTGAAGGAGCAAATGGAGCAGGAGGCTTCTGTGTGTAGATATATATCTAGTATTCCGCTGTGTGTTCTCTGAGTTGTTGTCTTTGTACTATATTGAGTTGTATAACTAGACAGGTGTTTATAACTGTCTAGTATGTGCTGTATATCCGTGTACTCTGATAATGGTTGTAAACTATGTAATATTTATGTTATTAATATAATTTATTCGTTCCGCTGATTAGGTTCTGATGTTGTTTCTTTCTTCTCTTCTTTCTATTCTCTTTTCTATCCCTTTCTTTCTTAAAGATGATGCGATTTTCTGTGGTAAGAAAGTCGGGTCGTCTCAGTTGGTATCAGAGCATTAGGTTGAGTGAATACCTAGGCTCTGTAGTGGTATTTATCTTGAGAGAGCGTACTTGTAATTTTTATATAACTATATATAAATATATTTATTTCTACCTATCTGATGGGTTACCTGTTCAGGTTTTCCAATATAAGTTATGAAGGTAGATGGGGTAGTGGTGTGTGTAACACGACTACCATTGGTTGGAGTTTGAATGTTTGAGGTTGGAGGTGTTTTGTCGAGACTGTAGACCTAATACCGTCTCGAGTAAGTTCTGTAGTGATGAAGAACTTCATTAATCTCTAAAGGAAACCTGTTAAGGTTCGGAGTTCATTTCTAAAGTTGGATGAGCAGAGTTTGGATCTGTCGGCTGGGCAGAAGTGAGTGATGGTATTTTGGATACCTCAGGAAGTAGTAGCCGCGTGATGAGATGCAGTGACTATGGATGTTCCCGAAGATGTTTTCTTTGGAACAAATTATGGAAGTGAGTCTACTTCAGTGTTGTGGCTGTGGTCAGCTTGAGTTTCCGTTTGCTTTGAAGTCCGAGTTTCTCAGAGAGCTTTGTTTTGGAATTCTTTGGCATCTGTGGCAGCAGTGCAGTTTGGAGTGTTCTCGGTGTTGGCAAGAGATCTTTTGGCTTAGCATTTTTTCTGAAGTGGAGTTCAGAAGCAGCTGAGTGGACCCATTTCTTCGATGGGTTGACTAGTGAAGTTTAAGCTGTTCTATTTGGTTAAGGGAGAACAGTTTTACTTGGATTTGGTTTAGTGGATCGCAAAAGTGACTTGCGGTTGTTTGAGTGTTCTCTTGGGTTATCTGAGTTTTTCTTGATGTCTTCAGGAAATCAGAGTTTTGTCCGCATTTGGAGATTGAGCTTTCTTATCGTCTGGGATTCCAAGAATAGTACCGGTGGTTCAGCCTTGTAGGAGAATGGTTCCAAGAGTTGAGTTGGTGTAGCAGCACAGAGTTTTGGAGGAACTTCTGAATTTTTCTTATGGATTTGTTGAATCATATCTCTGGGGTGTGTTGTCCGATTGTGCTCGTGTTCTTATTCAGCATTCTCTTCTATGTCAGATCAGAGTTGAGCAGCAGAAGAAGTTTGGAAGTGTATCTGTTTTCTTTTCCCCGGACAGGAGAAGTGAGTTGTTGTCTTCGGATGTTGAGGAGTTGAGTTTGAGTTCTTGGTTTTGTTTGATCTTGAGGAGATCATTTTGTTGAGTTGATTGGTCTAGTTCGTTTCTAGAAGTATCAGCGAAGGTTGAGCTGATCAGTAAGGTTGTGTACAGCCCAGGATCGTCTGACGAGTTTTGTGGATAAGAGTCGGAAGGAATTTTGGACTCTGAAGTCGGAGATTAATTTTGGATAAGTTTTCTCCGATCAAAAGTGAGATATAAGTTTGGGTAAGTCTGAGAAGTTAGCTCTGAAGTGTTTTGGATCTTTCCTGTGATCTTGGAGAATTAGTGATTGATCTATAGGATTGAATTGCCAGTTTGGATAATGGGATTCGATGAGTTTCACGTATCTCTGAGGGAGTACGTGTATGATCTATCTCTGGTTGTGGAACCAACAGTTCTGAAGTTTTGGTTGTTGAGTCAGACTTGTTTGTAGTCTGATATCTTGTTTAGTGTTATAGATATAGTTGTATAGGAGTTTTGTAGCTTCATAGTATCGATTGTTTGGATTCTCTGGAGCGAGTATCCTGGTATATATATACACACACACACACCTGGGGAAACTTGATAAAATTCTATCCAGAATTTGTCTGGATAATTAGGTTTGTTTGATTGGTTGTTTTTGGTTGTTAACATATGTTTGATATATGCTTGTGTTTTTAATTTTAAATTTAATGAGATTATTAAATTACCTTTGTTTTAAATTTCGAGGACGAAATTCTTTTAAGGGGGAAGGATTGTAATATCCCGGAATTTTTAACAATATCAATTTAATAATCTGTAGTTAAAATTAAATTGATATTGATATTCTGTTAATAATTATTCAGATAGATTTAATAATCTTATTCAATAATTATTTAAATTGGTCATTTTATCTTTTAAAAATAATAAATTGATTTCTATTTATAAATAAATATATGGTTTATATTTTTAATAGATTGGTATTGTTTTAATTTTAATAAGTAAAGCATATTTTCTAGTTTTAATATTTGTAGTAATTTGGGAAATTTGTTTTATTTAATATTCAAGCTTTTCAAAGTTAAATAAATGATTTTGGTTTAAATTTAATAATTGAATCATGTTTTAAAATTCTAATATATATACATTTCAATTTGGAAATTTGTTTTAAATTAGTATTGAGTTTTAATAACTATTTCATAAATAAATATATGATTTTAAAATTGAATGGAAAAATATTGGAATGTTTTAAACTAAATTAGATTGAGTTTTAAATTTAGAATAAACAAACAAAATGGTTTCATGGCTTAATAAAATGGATATTTTATTTATAAAAATATAATCTCTTGTAAAATGATTTTAATTTAATAATAAGAGAGTTATAAAAACAATATTGATATTGTATTGTCTTTATAAATAAGTTTTGAATAAAATTTGTAATTTTTATTTCAAATTGAATTTATATTTATAACTTGATTTGAAATAATTGAATTTGAATTTAGTTTGAATTTAAATTCAAAAGTTTAAATTTTAAATTGTTTTAATTTTTATTTGTGTAAGTTTTGTAAACATGGTTTGTTTTCATTTATAAATTCATGCACATATTTTAAAAATAAACTAACAAGTTAAATTAAGTTAATACACACTTTAGTTTGTAAATTAAAAACAATTTACTTTTAAAAGAGAAACAAGTGTTAGATTCATATGCATTCTTTTGACAAGTGTTGTAAAAAAATGGTCAAGTGTTAATTTTAGTTTTTATTCTTCTTTTCTTTTATAAAATCTAAAAAATTTCATTTGTTTAAGTTTGCATCTTCATTTCATATTGCATGTTCATTTTTTTCCATAATCAAAAGAAAATCTTCAAACTTCATAAAATCAAATCCAAGTAAGTCTGCATTTCCTAAAAAAATACACAAATCTGCATATTCCAAAACCATGTTCTAATCTGCATACCTCGAATTCAAGCAAATCTGCATATCCCTCCTCTTCAATATCAAAACCCTACATATAAAAAAAAATCTGTAAGCAAACTTGCATATCCCACTTTCTCAAAGGCAAAAGGGAGAGCCTGCATTCTGTTTTTAAGACCTGGGAGTGATGAGCATCTGCATGTATTTGGGGGAGTTAGCAACTGCATCATCTACAACTGCATGCCAGCATTTGAGTCAGGAAACATAGGCAAAACTGCATGTCAATTCAACTCAGATTTTAAGCAGAGGAGCAAGCCTGCATATTCTTGTTTCTGCATAAATGAACAACAGAGGGTCTGCATTCAATAAAAGGTGAGTAACTTTGAACTTTAAATTTTAAAGAGGTTGCATGCTAGTTTATTGAAATGAAATAGCTAAATTCTTATGTTATGAATAACTGTTGTTATGAATATGTATGGTATGCATGCTGTTTCTTTCTTTTTAATTGCCTGTTCTATTTCTCTGATTTTTCAAGCACCCATAATTTTATTTATATATTATTACTAAATTTGTTTTCCTGATATAATGAAATAATAAAGCAAAGTTGCTTTAAGTTAACATTTAAAGGTTTTTAGGAAGTTATATACAGGTTGTTGCCTCTGTAAAACTAGAATCATCATGTATGTTTAAATTTTTCCAAACCCAATCAAATTAATATGGTAATTCAGTAATACAAATCAAATTTATAAACTGGAACTTGATTCTTAAATCAAGTATTGGTATTTTTAGGTGTATGTTTCATTTACAAGTTGCTTTTGAACAAAAATATGAATTTGTGCAAATTTTTGCAATCTGTGGTTTAAGGAAACTCAAAACTCTTCTGAGTTATTAAGTAAGGATCATAGATACATAGAAAAATCTGAAATGAGAATAATAATTGCTAGATTGGTTGCTGTGGGGAAATCTTTGTATGAACCCTAGTTTTGAATAGGGGTTAATGATTGGGACAGTGAGAGGGGAAGAGTGGATCGAGTGATGTGATACTTAGTGATTGTGTAGCTGAAGGGTGTTGGAACTCGAGGCCGGAGGTGTTGGATGCCAGATGATTAGAATGGCGAACTATAGCCGTTGACAGGTTTGAGCAGAAACCTGTAATACTTTTCCAGGTTTTGAATTTGGGGTTTCAGAACTAAATTTTGAAATTCTTGTTTATCTGTTCAATCTGATGATGATGTTAGTGGATGGATGAGTTATTGGTTGAGGTTTGATTAAAACTGTCGATCGGCAGAGTGGTGGTCGCCGTGCATATGCACGGCGATGAAGATTTTGGTGATGTATTGGGTTTGGATGTTACAGGGGAAGGTTGAAGGGTTTTACTCGGAGTAAATGGGAGAATAACTCGAAGTAGAGCAGCATGAAACTCGAAGTAAAATTAGGGGAGTCTCGGGATGTGCTCTGTAGTTTCCAGGTTTCAAAAAGAAACTGTTTTTTTTAAATCTGGGTTTTAAACTTTTTAAATCTGTAGTTTTAGGGTTTAAAGTAAAGTTTAGGTTTAAATTCAATTCAAGTTGAATTTCTGATTTGAAATTCAAATTCCATTTTTCAAAATAGAAATTTAAGTTTAAAATTTAACTTAATCAACTATATCATGTTGATAAAATAGTTTAAACTTTTTAATAATAAGATTTTTAAAATATGAATAGATTTGAAGTTTTATTTAAAATCTGGTAATTCAAAGGTTAAATTTGAATTTCAGTATTAAATTTTAAAGGAGGTTTAAATTGAAATTTTAAATTAAAATGAAAAATTTAAGTTATCAAAAGTTTTGAAATGAATTTAACTTTAAAATTTTTATATAACATTTGTTTGATTGGCAATTTAAAAGTTTTAAATTATTTAAAACTTTGATAAGTTTAAAATTATTCTATTTAAACTTGAATTTAAATTGGAATTTAAAGGTAATTTCAAAAGTACTTAGTTTTGAATTAAATTGTTTTAAACATAATTAGTTATGTTTCATTTTGAAAATTTAGTTTAAGATTAATATTTCAGGATTAATTTAATTAACAAGGTAATTAAGATTTATTAATTAATTTAATTAATTAATTGAATTTGTAATTAATAATTGATTAATGGTTAATCAATTTATAATTAAGGTCATTGATTAAATTATTAATTAATGATGAATGAATATTAGTAATTATGTAATTAAGTTTTAAATTTAGGTTAACTAATTTAATAATTAATGAACGATTAAGGATAATTTAAATTGTAATTTGTTTAAGTTAATTACTTTATAAAATAATTTAAGGATGGTTAATGAAGGTCATTAACCAAGATTATTTAATAATTAATTAATATGGTTAATTTTTAAAATTAATTAGATTAATTAATTTAATAATAATCAATTGTAAATGGTTTGAGTATAATTACTTAGTAAGTGATTAAGAAATTAATTACTTAATGTAATTAATTTAGTTTAATGAGATTGTTTATTTTGATTAAATAAGTTTAATTAATTTTAAACACTTGGGTTTTATAAATAATTACTATATGTAATTAATGGATTGAAAATCTCTTATTTAAGTAATTAATTAATAATTACAGTTGTAATTAAGTGGAGATGTTTAAGAATGAAGTAATTTGGATTAATTATTTAGTAATTAATCAAATAATTAATTAAGAAATTAATTTAAGGATAATTAATTTGGTTTAATATAGTAATTAATTTAGTTAATTACTTAGAGTAATTAATTAAAGGAATAATTAAGGATCATTAATTATTTTAATTAATGATGTAATTAAAGATGATTAATTAATATTAATTAATCAATAATAAGTAATTAAGGATAATTAATTAGTTGTAGTTAATTAAGGTTATATGTAATTAAAAGTTAATTACTGTATTTGGTTTAGAGTAATTAATTTTATGAAATTAATTAAAGTATAATTAATCAGGATTGATTAATTAAGATGATAAATTAGAGGTTAGTTAATTGATTAATTTGTAATTAATAAATAATGATGTAAGCAAGATTTATATTGAGTAAATAATTAATTTAATTCATTTTAAATTAATTAAAGATGATATAATTAATTTAATTCGTTTTAAATTGATTATAGATGGTATGATTATAAGTCATTGCTTATAGATAGTTCATATTGGTTGCTTTGAATGGTTTTGAATTTCAGCTGTGAGATTAATAATATTGATTGGTATGGATGCATTGGTTGCATTGTGATGATGATATTAATTATCTTTGATAGTGATAGTATGGATTATCTGATGTTGTGATAATGATAAATATCTGTTGTGAATCTATGAATTATCTATCTGTATGTATATAGATAATGACATTGAATTGTTTTTAAACTCTAAAACAACTTGGACCTAAAAGACACGCTTTGGACTTCGATGAGACCAGGATCGGGTTTCCATATTTGGATATTCAAAAACCACATCGATCCAAATTAACGATAGGCCGTGAATCTTATGTGAAGAATGAAAACTCGAGATGTAAGGACAATGAGTCAGTATAACTCTGTGGGTGATTCCGTAATGAGTTGACGGAATTAGTTCTTATAGATTCGAGATGGTGGTTCAGAGTGCAAGGGTTATCGTCGTTAACTCTGAGGGTGATTCCAAAATGAGTGTCACGAGATAATGCCTTCGGTTTCGTTCGAACCCGGAACGAACTTGTATGGATTGAATGCTTTCAGAACATCGTCCGGAGGACGATGAGCATTCTAAGTGATGTGTACTTTAAAGGTAATCGTAGCTTCAAGCCTCATCAACCGGGAATGGCTAAAACAGGGGAGGTGTAGCAAGGCTTCGTGGGTCGCACCCATTGGAGAGCAAGATTTACCTCTGTCTAGAAGTCCCTTTATATTCGGCTATGTGGGTGGTTGCTAGCTACAATTACGGGGTTGTCTTGTTCGAAACTGTTCAGTAAGGAATGGGTCCGGCTTTGTGTTGCAGGGGGTCGGGAGTGATCCTCGGTACGTTGATCTAGGCCACGTACTGTGACGGGCGGTACTCCAGTAGCCCTGCCATTGTATGGAATCCAGAATCCAATAAGTGCCAACGGTTTTGATTGTATTACCCACTTTTGTGGCTAGTAGCTGGAATTTAATGAATGCAACAATTTCGGCTATTTCTTATTTATTTGAAAACCCTAGACACTATTATAATATCATCAGATTTCCTATCAAATGTTTTGGTTAGCGTAAGGTAAAAACTTTTCCATGTTTATGTGTGGGAAGTCTTACGTGATACCTTTCTTTTCAAAAGGTTTTTAAAAGTTAAGAAACTTTAACCTGTTACTCACACCAGACCCATGTCTGACCCAGAGTTTATTTTTGTTTTCATAAACTCTTGAGTACTCGAATTTTTATGAGTAGCCAAGGGAATTCAGGTTAGGATTTAGGTTGGCTTGACGAATTCTGAAGGAGCAAATGGAGCAGGAGGCTTCTGTGTGTTGATATATATCTAGTATTCCGCTGTGTGTTCTCTGAGTTGTTGTCTTTGTACTATATTGAGTTGTATAACTAGACAGGTGTTTATAACTGTCTAGTATGTGCTGTATATCCGTGTACTCTGATAATGGTTGTAAACTATGTAATATTTATGTTATTAATATAATTTATTCGTTCCGCTGATTAGGTTCTGATGTTGTTTCTTTCTTCTCTTCTTTCTATTCTCTTTTCTATCCCTTTCTTTCTTAAAGATGATGCGATTTTCTGTGGTAAGAAAGTCGGGTCGTCTCAGTTGGTATCAGAGCATTAGGTTGAGTGAATACCTAGGCTCTGTAGTGGTGTTTATCTTGAGAGAGCATACTTGCAATTTTTATATAACTATATATAAATATATTTATTTTTACCTATCTGATGGTTTACCTGTTCAGGTTTTCCAATATAAGTTATGAAGGTAGATGGGGTAGTGGTGTGTGTAACACGACTACCATTGGTTGGAGTTTGAATGTTTGAGGTTGGAGGTGTTTTGTCGAGACTATAGACCTAATACCATCTCGAGTAAGTTCTGTAGTGATGAAGAACTTCATTAATCTCTGAAGGAAACCTGTTAAGGTTCGGAGTTCATTTCTGAAATTGGATGAGCAGAGTTTGGATCTGTCGGCTGGGCAGAAGTGAGTGATGGTATTTTGGATACCTTAGGAAGTAGTAGCTGCGTGATGAGATGCAGTGACTATGGACGTTCCCGAAGATGTTTTCTTTGGAACAAATTATGGAAGTGAGTCTGCTTCAGTGTTGTTGCTGTGGTCAGCTTGAGTTTCCGTTTGCTTTGAAGTCCGAGTTTCTCGGAGAGCTTTATTTTGGAATTCTTTGGCATCTGTGGCAGCAATGCAGTTTGGAGTGTTCTCGGTGTTGGCAAGAGATCTTTTGGCTTAGCAGTTTTTCTGAAGTGGAGTTCAGAAGCAGCTGAGTGGACCCATTTCTTCGATGGGTTGACTAGTGAAGTTTAAGCTGTTCTATTTGGTTAAGGGAGAACAGTTTTACTTGGATTTGGTTTAGTGGATCGCAAAAGTGACTTGTGGTTGTTTGAGTGTTCTCTTGGGTTATCTGAGTTTTTTTGGATGTCTTCAGGAAGTCAGAGTTTTGTCCGCATCTGGAGATTGAGCCTTCTTATCATTTGGGATTCCAGGAGTGGTACCGGTGGTTCAGCCTTGTAGGAGAATGGTTCCAAGAGTTGAGTTGGTGTAGCGGCACAGAGTTTTGGAGGAACTTCTGAATTTTTCTTATGGATTTGTTGAATCATATCTCTGGGGTGTGTTGTCCAGTTGTGCTCGTGTTCTTCTTCAGCTTTCTCTTCTATGTCGGATCAGAGTAGAGCAGCTGAAGCAGTTTGGAAGTGTGTCTGTTTTCTTTTCCCCGGACAGGAGAAGTGAGTTGTTGTCTTTGGATGTTGAGGAGTTGAGTTTGAGTTCTTGGTTTTGTTTGATCTTGAGGAGATCATTTTGTTGAGTTGATTGGTCTAGTTCGTTTCTAGAAGTATCAGCGAAGGTTGAGCTGATCAGTAAGGTTGTGTACAGCCCAGGATCGTCTGAAGAGTTTTGTGGATAAGATTCAGAAGGAATTTTGGACTCTGAAGTCGGAGATTTAATTTTGGATAAGTTTTCTCCGATCAAAAGTGAGCTATAAGTTTGGGTAAATCTGAGAAGTTAGATCTGAAGTGTTTTGGATCTTTCCTGTGATCTTAGAGAATTAGTGATTGATCTATAGGATTGGATTGCCAGTTTGGATAATTGGGATTCGATGAGTTTCACGTATCTCCGAGGGAGTACGTGTATGATCTATCTCTGGTTGTGGAACCAACAGTTCTGGAGTTTTGGTTGTTGAGTCAGACTCGTTTGTAGTCTGATATCTTGTCTAGTGTTATAGATATAGTTGTATAGGAGTTTTGTAGCTTCATAGTATTGATTGTTTGGATTCTCTGGAGCGAGTATCCCGGTATATATATATATATATATATATATATATATATATACCTGGGGAAACTCGATAAAATTCTATCCAGAATTTGTTTGGATAATTAGGTTTGTTTGATTGGTTATTTTTGGTTGTTAACATATGTTTGATATATGCTTGTGTTTTTAATTTTAAATTTAATGAGATTATTAAATTACCTTTGTTTTAAATTTCGAGGACGAAATTCTTTTAAGGGGGAAGGATTGTAATATCTCGGAATTTTTAACAATATCAATTTAATAATCTGTAGTTAAAATTAAATTGATATTGTTATTTTGTTAATAATTATTCAGATAGATTTAATAATCTTCTTCAATAATTATTTAAATTGGTCATTTTATCTTTTAAAAATAATAAATTGATTTCTATTTTTAAATAAATATATGGTTTATATTTTTAATAGATTGGTATTGTTTTAATTTTAATAAGTAAAGCATATTTTCTAGTTTTAATATTTGTAGTAATTTAGGAAATTTGTTTTATTTAATATTTAAGCTTTTCAAAGTTAAATAAATGATTTTGGTTTAAATTTAATAATTGAATCATGTTTTAAAATTCTAATATATATACATTTCAATTTGGAAATTTGTTTTAAATTAGTATTGAGTTTTAATAACTATTTCATAAATAAATATATGATTTTAAAATTGAATGGAAAAATATTGGAATGTTTTAAACTAAATTAGATTGAGTTTTAAATTTAGAATAAACAAACAAAATGGTTTCATGGCTTAATAAAATGGATATTTTATTTATAAAAATATAATCTCTTGTAAAATGATTTTAATTTAATAATAAGAGAGTTATAAAAACAATATTGATATTGTATTGTCTTTATAAATAAGTTTTGAATAAAATTTGTAATTTTTATTTCAAATTGAATTTATATTTATAACTTGATTTGAAATAATTGAATTTGGATTTAGTTTGAATTTGAATTCAAAATTTTAAATTTTAAATTGTTTTAATTTTTATTTGTGTAAGTTTTGTAAACATGGTTTGTTTTCATTTATAAATTCATACACATATTTTAAAAATAAACTAACAAGTTAAATTAAGTTAATACACACTTTAGTTTGTAAATTAAAAACAATTTACTTTTAAAAGAGAAACAAGTGTTAGATTCATATGCATTCTTTTGACAAGTGTTGTAAAAAAATGGACAAGTGTTAATTTTAGTTTTTATTCTTCTTTTCTTTTATAAAATCTGAAAAATTTCATTTGTTTAAGTTTGCATCTTCATTTCATATTGCATGTTCATTTTTTTCCTTAATCAAAAGAAAATCTTCAAACTTCTTAAAATCAAATCCAAGTAAGTCTGCATTTCCTAAAAAATACACAAATCTGCATATTCCGAAACCATGTTCTAATCTGCATACCTCAAATTCAAGCAAATCTGCATATCCCTCCTCTTCAATATCAAAACCCTGCATATAAAAAAAATTGTAAGGAAACTTGCATATCCCACTTTCTCAAAGGCAAAAGGGAGAGCCTGCATTCTATTTTTAAGACCTATGAGTGATGAGCATCTGCATGTATTTGGGGGAGTTAGCAACTGCATCATCTACATCTGCATGCCAACATTTGAGTCAGGAAACATAGGCAAAACTGCATATCAATTCAACTCAGATTTTAAACAGAAGAGCAAGCCTGCATATTATTGTTTCTGCATAAATGAACAACAGAGGGTCTGCATTCAATAAAAGGTGAGTAACTTTGAACTTTAAATTTTAAACAGGTTGCATGCTAGTTTATTGAAATGAAATAGCTAAATTCTTATGTTATGAATAACTGTTGTTATGACTATGTATGGTATGCATGCTGTTTCTTTCTTTTTAATTGCATGCTCTATTTCTCTGATTTTTCAAGCACCCATAATTTTATTTATATACTTATTACTAAAATTGTTTTCCTGATATAATGAAATAATAAAGCAAAGTTGTTTTAAGTTAACATTTAAAGGTTTATAGGAAGTTATATACAGGTTGTTGCCTCTGTAAAACCAGAATCATCATGTATGTTTAAATTTTTCCAAACCCAATCAAATTAATATGGTAATTCAGTAATACAAATCAAATTTATAAACTGGAACTTGATTCTTAAATCAAGTATTGGTATTTTTAGGTGTATGTTTCATTTACAAGTTGCTTTTGAACGAAAATATGAATTTGTGCAAATGTTTGCAATCTGTGGTTTAAGGAAACTCAAAACTCTTCTGAGTTATTAAGTAAGGATCATGGATACATAGAAAAATCTGAAATGAGAATAATAATTGCTAGATTGGTTGCTGTGGGGAAATCTTTGTATGAACCCTAGTTTTGAATAGGGGTTAAAGATTGGGACAGTGAGAGGGGAAGAGTCGATCGAGTGATGTGATACTTGGTGATTGTGTAGCTGAAGGGTGTTGGAACTCGAGGCCGGAGGGGTTGGATGCCAGATGATCAGAATGGTGAACTATGGCCGTTGACAGGTTTGAGCAGAGACCTGTAATACTTTTCCAAGTTTTGAATTTGGGGTTTCAGAACTAAATTTTGAAATTCTTGTTTATCTGTTCAATCTGATGATGATGTTAGTGGATGGATGAGTTATTGGTTAAGGTTTGATCGACACTGTCGATCGGCAGAGTGGTGGTCGCCATGCATATGCACGACGATGAAGATTTTGGTGATGTATTGGGTTTGGATGTTACAGGGGAAGGTTGAAGGGTTTTACTCGGAGTAAATGGGAGAATAACTCGAAGTAGAGAAGCATGAAACTCGAAGTAAAATTAGGGGAGTCTCGGGATGTGCTTTGTAGTTTCCAGGTTTCAGAAAGAAACTGTTTTTTTTGAAAATCTGGGTTTTAAACTTTTTAAGTCTGTAGTTTTAGGGTTTAAAGTAAAGTTTAGGTTTAAATTCAATTCAAGTTTGAATTTCTGATTTGAAATTCAAACTCCAGTTTTTGAAATAGAAATTTAAGTTTAAAATTTAACTTAATCAACTATATCACGTTGATAAAATAGTTTAAACTTTTTAATAATAAGATTTTTAAAATATGAATAAATTTGAAGTTTTATTTAAAATCTGGAAATTCAAAGGTTAAATTTGAATTTCAGTATTAAATTTTAAAGGAGGTTTAAATTGAAATTTTAAATTAAAATGAAAAATTTAAGTTATCAAAAGTTTTGAAATGAATTAAACTTTAAATTTTTTATATAACATTTGTTTGATTGGCAATTTAAAAGGTTTAAATTATTTAAAACTTTGATAAGTTTAAAATTATTCTATTTAAACTTGAAATTAAATTGGAATTTAAAGGTAATTTCAAAAGTACTTAGTTTTGAATTAAATTGTTTTAAACATAATTAGTTATGTTTCATCTTGAAAATTTACTTTAAGATTAATATTTCAGGATTAATTTAATTAACAAGGTAATTAAGATTTATTAATTAATTTAATTAATTAATTGAATTTGGAATTAATAATTGATTAATGGTTAATCAATTTATAATTATGGTCATTGATTATTAATTAATGATGAATGAATATTAGTAATTGTGTAATTAAGTTTTAAATTTAGGTTAACTAATTTAATAATTAATGAATGATTAAGGATAATTTAAATTGTAATTAATTTAAGTTAATTACTTTATAAAATAATTTGAGGATGGTTAATGAAGGTTATTAACCAGGATTATTTAACAATTAATTAATATGGTTAATTTTTATAATTAATTAGATTAATTAATTTAATAATAATCAATTGTAAATGGTTTGAGTATAATTACTTAGTAAGTGATTAAGAAATTAATTACTTAATGTAATTAATTTAGTTTAATGAGATTGTTTATTTTAATTAATTAAGTTTAATTAATTTTAAACACTTGGGTTTTATAAATAATTACTATATGTAATTAATGGATTGAAAATCTCTTAATTAATTAATTAATTAATTAATAATTACAATTGTAATTAAGTGGAGATATTTAAGAATGAAGTAATTTGGATTAATTATTAAGTAATTAATCTAATAATTAATTAAGAAATTAATTTAAGGATAATTAATTTGGTTTAATATAGTAATTAAGTTAGTTAATTACTTAGAGTAAGTAATTTAAGGAATAATTAAGGATCATTAATTATTTTAATTAATGATGTAATTAAAGATGATTAATTAATATTAATTAATCAATAGTAAGTAATTAAGGATAATTAATTAATTGTAGTTAATTAAGGTTATATGCAATTAATTATAATTAATTAATTTATGAAGTAATTAAAAGTTAATTACTGTATTTGGTTTAGAGTAATTAATTTTGTGAAATTAATTAAATTATAATTAATCAGGATTGATTAATTAAGATGATAAATTAGAGGTTAGTTAATTAATTAATTTGTAATTAATTAATAATGATGTAAGCAAGATTTATATTGAGTTCATAATTAATTTAATTCATTTTAAATTAATTAATTTAATTCGTTTTAAATTGATTATAGATGGTATGATTATAAGTCAGTGCTTATAGATGGTTGATATTGGTTGCTATGAATGGTTTTGAATCTCAGCTATAAGATTAATAATATTGATTGGTATGGATGCATTGGTTGCATTATGATGATGATATTAATTATCTTTGATAGTGATAGTATGGATTATCTGATGTTATGATAAAGATAAATATCTGTTATGAATCTATGAATTATCTATCTGTATGTATATAGATAATGATATTGAATTGTTTTTAAACTCTAAAACAACTTGGACCTAAAAGACACGCTTTGGACTTCGATGAGACCGGGATCGGGTTTCCATATTTGGTTATCCGAAAACCACATCGATCCAAATTAACGGTAAGATGTGAATCTTATGTGAAGAGTGAAGACTCGAGGTGTAAGGACTATGAGTCAGTATAACTCTGTGGGTGATTCCGTAATGAGTTGACGGAATTAGTTCTTATAGATTCGAGATGGTGGTTCAGAGTGCAAGGGTTATTGTCGTTAACTCTGAGGGTGATCCCAAAATGATTGTAACGAGATAATGCCTTCGGTTTCGTTCGAACCCGGAATGAACTTGTATGGATTGAATGCTTTCAGAACATCGTCAGGAGGACGATGAGCGTTCTAAATGATGTGTCCTTTAAAGGTAATCGTAGCCTCAAGCCTCATCAAACGGGAATGGCTAAACATGGGAGGTGCAGCAAGGCTTCGTGGGTCGCACCCACTGGAGAGCAAGAATTACCTCTGTCTAGAAGTCCCTTTATATTCGGTTGTGTGGGTGGTTGCTAGCTACAACCACGGGGTTGTCTTGTTCGGGACTGTTCAGTAAGGAATGGGTCCGGCTTTGTGTTGCAAGGGGTCGGGAGTGATCCTCGGTACGTTGATCTAGGCCACGTACTGTGACGGGCGGTACCCAGTAGCCCTGCCATTGTATGGAATCCAGAATCCAATAAGTGCCAACGGTTTTGATTGTATTACCCACTTTTGTGGTTAGTAGCTGGAATTTAATGAATGTAACAATTTCGGCTATTTCTTATTTATTTGAAAACCCTAGACACTATTATAATATCATCGGATTTCCTATCAAATGTTTTGGTTAGCGTAAGGTAAAAACTTTTCCATGTTTATGTGTGGGAAGTCTTACGTGATACCTTTCTTTTCAAAAGGTTTTTAAAAGTTAAGCAACTTTAACCTGTTACTCACACCAGACCCATGTCTGACCCAGAGTTTATTTTTGTTTTCATAAACTCTTGGGTACTCAAATTTTTATGAGTAGCCGAGGGAATTCAGGTTAGGATTTAGGTTGGCTTGACGAAGTCTGAAGGAGCAAATGGAGCAGGAGGCTTCTGCGTGTAGATATATATCTAGTGTTCCGCTGTGTGTTCTCTGAGTTGTTGTCTTTGTACTATATTGAGTTGCATAACTAGATAGGTGTTTATAACTGTCTAGTATGTGCTGTATATCTATGTACTCTAATAATGGTTGTAAACTATGTAATATTTATGTTATTAATATAATTTATTCATTCCGCTGATTAGATTCTGATGTTGTTTCTTTCTTCTCTTCTTTCTATGCTCTTTTCTATCCCTTTCTTTCTTAAAGATGATGCGATTTTCTGTGGTAAGAAAGTCGGGTCATCTCATTTCAAATATTTTTAAATTCCAAATTTCACCAGATTTCGTATCCAATTCAAAAATATTTTCGAATAATATCACTATTATTCCTTCAAATCCTTTGAAAACCATTTTCAACTCAAAAGAATTTTAATTCCCAAATTTCGGATTCCAAATCTTTCAAATCCCTATCCATATTTCATCCTGGAATTTTATTCTAGTTCAATTATAAGTCACATTTATAATTCATATTTACAAATCTCATTCTGTTAATGAATTTATTTCCGTAACCTTTGGTTATTATCTTAATTTCTTATTCAATTTTCACACAACAATGATAATAATTTAATATTATCATTTTCTAGCAACCAAGCAATCATATATACTGTAATAATTTTTTGAAAATTATTCCATTTATATACAAAAATAATTTTGGGAAAAATTATTTCAATCACCCTATTTTAAAACAATATCGTGTCGAATTATTCTGTACAAGTGTTTAGAGATCCCTATCAATAACGTTAATTACTCGTATTGACCAGAATCCATAAGCCACTCAACAAACCAATCAACACAATATAAACCATTTTATATTCACGAACAAATACGCGCTCATATCTATTGATACACTCAAGCTCATTCTAGAGTACTACAGACTCTATTTTTAATGAGTAATCCCCACTAGAGCCAAGGTTCTTGCTTAACCTTTGCTCTGTTACCAAGTGTAACAGCCCGCAAATCCGTGCCCCTTTGAGTCGACAATATTCTCCATCAAAAGACTCAAAGTGGACGGAAATACGAACCATTAGGGTAAAAAAAGAAGGAGGTAGAGGAAGAGAAAAACAAAACAACATCAGAATCTCACAATCGCAGCGGAATAATATATAATAGATAACAACAGATTTTTATACAAAAGAATCCATAACTGAATAATACATTACATCATCAGAGTACATACAAACAACATCCAAATATCGGAAAATTTCCACAATTGTCCTCACCCAAAAGCAGACTATACAGCTTATACTGCGCATCTGAATATATATCAAGTACATGTGATACATCTCGCCATCCAGCTCGTCTTCTGAGCTTTATATAAGTCCATCCAGACCTGTACTCCATAATACTCAATCTGACCCGAGCATTTTGGTAAAATAACACCCGAGTCAGTCTGGAAAATCAACTTGAGAAAATGCACTCAATTTGGATTATTAAAGTTTTCAAATCCTTTAAAAATCAAAGATATCTCGTAAGATCACACCACAAATAAACATGTCGGATTTTTACCTTACGATAACCAAAACATTTTTTTATCAAATCCGTCTGATCTTAGAAATGCTTGCATCTCACGTTTCTGAAATAGTTGGGCACAATCGAAACCGTACAGGCGCTTATTGGAGATTGGATTCTATATAATGGAAGGGCTACTGGGGTACCGCCCATCACTATACCTGGTCTAGATCAGAGTACCGAGGATCCATCCTGCTCCCTTGCAACATAAGACCGGAGCTACCCCTTACTGGATAGTTCGAATAAGATTACCCCGCGGTTGGGATCAACAACCGCCCACACAGCCGAATAAAAAGGGATATCTAGACAGGGATGATCTTACCCTAATTGGTTGCTAGCCACTTAGCCTTGTTGCACCTCCCCTGTTTTAGCCATTCCCAGTTGATGAGGCTCGAGACTATGCGTTACCTTTATAGAACACATCTCACATAGAAAGCTCATTGTCCAACTGACGATGTTCTGTTTGCATTCATCCATACAATCTGTTCCGGGTCCGAACTGAACCAAAGGCACAACTCCTACTACATCCGTTTTGGAATCACCCTCAGGATTAATAGCGATTCGCCCTTGCACTTCACTGCTCCATCTTTGACTCCAAGCTCTTGTCTACCTCACAAAAACATTCAAATCGGATCGAAGTGGTTTTCGGGAAATTAATCCCAATCCCAGTCTCTTCGAATCGAATAGCGCATTTGGCCAATATTGATAGTCGGTTATTTACCTATCAAATAACATCCGCAAACAATCATCAAGCCTTATTAATTTTCTAAATTATTTATTTCAAAATATCTTCGCAAGATATTTTTTGCACTTCAATCCTTTGAAAATTGTTTCAAAACTCCTTTTTTTCTCGCGGAATAAATTTCCACCCAATTGTTTTCTTTCCACTGAAAATCACCAAGTCTTAATACTTTAGATTTCAAATAATTTAAATCACTTTATCCAAAAATATATTCTTTAAAGACTTAAAATAAAAACTACTTAAAACACTTATTTAAAATACTAGTTATGAAATTTTATAATAATTTCTCATGTGGAACTTAAGCCAAAGCTAAATTTAAAATAAAAGTTATTCTGTAAGGTATAAATATTAA
Organism: Allium cepa; assembly: GCA_030765085.1. NCBI lineage: Eukaryota > Viridiplantae > Streptophyta > Magnoliopsida > Asparagales > Amaryllidaceae > Allium > Allium cepa. The sequence goes on from CM060928.1 coordinate 972,715,818, forward strand.
ATATTTATCTTTTAAATCATAATTCTAGTTAAATCCTTAAAATAATTTACATATATAATTAACTTAATAAATATTTACTTTTAAATTTTTCAAAACCACTAAATAATAATTTCTTTCTAAAACACTCTTTTAAAACCACTTTAAAACCTCTAAATTATACTTGGAAATCTACTTTGAAAACATAATTGGCTTTTAAGGAAAATACACTTTGTTCCAAAATAGTCCATTTAATAAGTTAATGAATCCTTCCCGATTTATCAGATTTAATTTACGTCTCAAACTCGTAAATTTCTTTCCCATGTCTTTTAAAAATAAAATCACTATTTATTTTTAAAACAAATTACCCATTCCTTTATAAATTCCACTGTGAATTTATACTTTCAAATATCCATTGATATCTTATTTCACTTGACAAACTCAGTTTATAAATCCCAGTCTCATCCTCCTTTTAAAACACAGTTTCAAAGATTTAATCGATTTTTCAATCGATTTCCAAAATTTACTGCATTTTACAAAAATAAATTCCATTACTTACTCAATTTTATTTCAAAACCTATTAATTTCAGATTTTACTCCTTTATTATGATTTAAAATCTTATTTAAACTGAAAATACCAATTTCATACTTTTCCAAAATTCTTCTTTATCTCCCCCAACTATTTTAAACCTTGAATTTAAAAATAAATCCTTTATTCCTTTAAATAATATCACTTTAGTTTAAAATTTTATTTATTCCCATTTATTCAAAAATATCCTTTCCATATCGGAATTTATTTATTAGAATTTAAAAAAAATCAACTTTTATCCTTTTCCAATTCATTCTTCAATTTATCTAAATTAGCTAAATTATTTTACTTGAAAATTCTCTTTTTAATTCCATCAAAATCCATTCTTTGTATTTTTGATATCTCAATATACCCAAAATATATATTCCGTCAACCCATAGCATTCAATATTTCAAATCACGAGATAATCAGTCAGTCATATCAACTCATCATTAATTTTAAAATGCTATAGAATTAAATCACCTTAAGATATATATATATATATATATATATATATATTCAAATTAACAGTAAATTTAAAATGTACATGTATATATATATTCCTTCCAACTCCAGTACTCCTATCTCATAAATCTTATCTACTTTTCTTCTTCTTAAACATGGTTACAGAAAAGAAAAAATAGTATATACTCCATTATAAATATTTAACTAAACTAACAATTCCTATACTAAAAATTAGAGACAATACCTTCCTAAATATTTCATCGCGACTTCTCGCTTCCTTGCTCGACGATGCGAGCCCCCACGTCGCGACTTCCCTTCCAGCGACCTACCCTTCGTGCGACCCTCACTTCAGATTTGAAGCACTCATCCTAGAGCGAAAGCCAGCACATGGTCGATCTGCTCCACTCCTTATTCCACGAAGTCGAATTCGAATAGAACTAGTGCCTCCAAGTACATGCAGACATCTCAAGCCCTAAGTAATTGCCTTCACTTGTTCGTGCTCGAGATCGAGCCACTCCCTTGCCTCACCCCTATGATTATGAGGTGAAATCAAATTCAATTTCACGCGAGCGTTCATTGAGCTAGGATCGATTCAAGACTCGATGACAGGGAACAAGAATGCAGCTGATTTTTTTCAAACTGGGTTTCATTATAAAAAAGATGAAAAAGGAAGTGCCGGCTATGTAATTTAGAAGAGGGAATATGGATTTATTCATGAAATGCTTGGCCTCCCCTTAATATTTTTGAGGAACGATACTTTGGTTGTTCGAACTGGAAAGATGAAGGAGAAGGAAAGGAATTTGCGCTTACAAAAGGAAGGAAAAAAAATTCTTGTTCGGCCATTATTCTTCTTTAAATCTTTTCATTATTTTAAAATTCAATCTGATATGTGCGTTTATAAAAAGGAAACAGGCGAAGACATGATTTTGACTGGTGGCGTGATTGAGTACATTGCATGTTAGGATGAGTGCATAGTGATTTGAAGAGGGACATAATAACAGCTGAATCAAAATAATATATTTTCATTCAAATTTTAAACCGTCTCGACAGATGCGCCTTAAAATCTCGATCCCCTACCCAGACTTGCCGCTTGACGTTTATAATGTTATACCCTATTTCGAACACAATGAAAAAGGTTTCAAGTCCTAATTTGATCATATGGAGAAGATAACTTTTTGAACCCAGTTGTTACATTGAATTTCGATATGAAATTTTAGCGCATTTACCTATCGTATGATCACACGACAACTCCAAACACTACGAAATTTGAAATCCGATAACAATGCGCTAATACAGACCAATTAGAACTGGTTTCATCAAATTCTGAGAATGTGCCTCGGAAGGCTATTTTTAAATGTCGATTTAAGCGGTATATTTTCAAAACTGAATAAATCACTTCCAAACTCAAATTTAAAACTTCTTTTATCTCTAGTATTATAAATATAAATTTTCCAAGCCTTTGAAATATTTTTAACCAGCTAAAAAACCAAGATTCACTATTTTATCCAATTTCCAATTATTAAATTCAATAATTTAATTTCCACATAACCAGTGATATTCGAAATTCAAGTTAAACTAACTTTCAAATATCTAAAATCAATTAAATATTTCAATTTCAAATGTCCAAAAATTCCAGGTCGTCACACACTTACCCTATTTTTGATGAGTCAAACCCCACCAAAGCCAAGGTTCTGGCTTAACCTTCAGCTCTGATACCAAATGTAACTCGACCCTTGAAAATCGACATTGACACGTCCACTGTATCACATGCCGAACATTCAAGTGTCGGAAATACCGATTTGTTAAGGTGAAAGAAGAAGGCCGGAGATAGAAGAAAACTAAACAACACAAAATCTCACAACGCAATGAATAACATATAATACAACAATGATTTTTACAAAAAGGAAACATTTTTATTCATATATACAACATCATAGTACACTAGACTTATCCTAAATCTGGACAGTTATAGAAACTTATCCTTATATTGACAAACATACAGACTCTATAATACAGTGGAAAAAAAATATACGTGAATACATCTTGATCGTCCTGCTCCTCTCAAACTCCAAAGTATCCAACTAAACTTGGGAAACATGCTCGGTCTGTCCCGAGCATTACATGGAATAATGCCCGGGTCAGTTTGGTAAACCAGCGTGAGTAAAACTCAATAACAAGTAACAACCAAATGGATTTCTACATTTGAAAACTTTTAAAACAAAGTGTATCTCGTAAGACCACACCGCACGTAAAAACGATGAGTTTTTTCCCTTATGATAACCAAAGCATTTTATATCAAAATCTAGTGATATTATCATAGTGTCTAGGTTTAAAATAATAGACAAATTAGCTTAAATGCTTGCATCTCACATTCCAACATACTAGTATCTACAATCAAAAACGTAAGGTACGTATTGGAGATTGGATTTCAACAATGGAAAGGTAAGGAACTACCTTTTGATGACACACCTCTAGAAAATGCACCGATGCTAACACAGAGCCGGTCGCCTCTTTAACGTGGTAAATCGGAGTACCTCACCCCCTTGACACCGAGGCCTTATACTACCACAGTGCTAGTGTGCAATCCAACTCTGAAAGGGACATCTAGAATAGGGTGGCTTCCACTAATGATAGCTAACCACATTGCTCTGATGCATGCCCTGTTTTTGCCATTCCTCCCGATTGTGTGGCTTGAGGCTACGCTTTACCTTACGAAATAGCAATCCATCTTGGAATGCTAACACTATGCTTCAGGTGCCAATGCAATGCTAGCATTCATCCATACAAATTCATTCTGGATCTGAACAAAACCAAAGGCACTAACACTGCTACATCCATTTTGGAATCACCCTCTGGATTAGTAGCAGTAGTCCTTGCACTTCAAAAAGCACCATCTTCAATCGTCATCAAGATGTCTTCATTTCAAAACGCTTGAGTTGGATCGAAGTGGTTCTAAATAGCATAACTGATCCCAATCTCTTCGAAACAACTTTTGATATTATTGGTAAACTCAACCCATTCTTTAAGAAATAAACAGACAAATGACAAGTGCGGGGTTCACCTCCTAACTGTTTGTATATGGATTTCCTTATTATTCGTCCTAGAAGAACGAAATGAGTTTATATGTACAGTATAACACCTTCGACGGTAACTGTATCATATAATTCTCACGTTTCTCCTGGATATTTTTAAAGTTATGTTTTATCCAGATTTGATAATTGGTTATTTAACTATAAAATAAAAAAACATCCAATCATGGTTTAATTTCCATATGGGATCCACTAAACCATCATTAATTCACTTTAATTAATAAAACAGCTTTATAAAACCCGATCACAAGATCTTTTCAATTTTTTTTCCTAAACCCCTTTAATTTCCTTTATACTTGGAAACATTTATATACTTATCTCAACGGTATAAATATATTATCACAACATTTTACTTTTCATGACTTGAAACAAAATCATATACTTATCTTATCAGTATAAGTTTATTTACAAACTCTTTCAAGTTTTCTTCTTTCTAAATCTCATATTAACTAACTAAACATTTCTTCCAAATAAAACATTCCGCTTATCCTTTATCAAAAATTCCCTTTTTAAAAGATCATCTCATATTTCAATTAACTTATAACTTTCAAAATAAAGTTATGACCCACTTTTATAAACCTTAAGTTAACTTATAAACCTCTTTCCAATTCGCAAAATTGATTTATAAACATTTTTTTATTTTTATAATGCTTTATAGAAACCTTTCTATACTCCTCTATAAATATCATTTACAAAACATAATTTCTAAAACACCTTAATAACCTTTTTCGATAGTACAAACCCTTTCTATACACAAGTTATCATTTAAAAATACCTTTAAAGATATGTATAACTCGAAAAACCATTTATAAACCCTTAGTCTTGAATTAATTAAAGAATTTAAGTAAATTCAAAACCATACTTTATAGATTTCAAATAAGGCATAGTAGTCCCAATGGTACTGATTTAAATTACCATTTTATTTCAATTTAATTCCAATTCACTTAAAAATTATTTACATAAGCAACATGTATGTAAATACAACTCATATCCAAATCAGGGAATAACATGTCAATATGAACTAACTATCATATACGTGTCTAAATAGCATAACAGCAGAAGGGTGATTTGTCCTGCTAAATAGATGTCCAAACAATTCAATCAATTCATAGCAGAATGAGAATTTATTCTGCCAACACATGTCTACACAATCAAATCACTTACATTATAGCAGAATGGTGTTTTGTTCTGCTAACAAATGTCATTTAGTCTTCCTAATCATATATGGTTACTTAAGGTCCATACAAGAGATCCTCGGATTTGGGTCAGTTTAGTTTAGAAAAAGATTGATTTAAAACACATTCAATCCAGTTTTAAAATCACCTTTTGAAAAGATTTAAATAGATTTAATCAGCTTAAACCGTAATCAAATCTTAAGTAACTCTTATTAATCAAGCTTAAGTCATAATTAAATTCTAATTAGGCTTAATGAACTTGATTAAGTGCTAATTAATTACTAATGCAACTTGGTTAAGGTTAAACCAATTTTTTTAAAAGTTAATCCCTAGTTAATTAAATATTAACTAAATAATCCATTAATTTCTTAATTGTTAATTAACCATTAATCTTAATTAAATAATCATTAACCACTTAAGTACTTCTTAACAATATAAAATATTAATTAAAAATTTATTAACTAATTAAATAACAGTCATTAACTTAAATGATTATTAACCTTTAATCATCTTCTTAATTACCAGTTAGGTGCTAATTACCTTTTAATTAATTAATTAACTAACTAACTAATTAACTAATTAATTAATTAATTATATTACAACTTAATTACTTTTTAATATTACTAATTAAGTTAAAAAAACCTCGTAAACTCATTTCAAAATAAAACAAATTTGAAATAAAAATTCAAACCTTTGTCGTACTGCATCCATGCACTAATCCACCTTTATGCCAAGCCAATTTACTAAGACCATACTATTTCATGATTGAAATGTACCTTAGTAAATTTTCACATTTTGAAGCCAATTACACAAACTTTAACCAAAATCTAAACTTTAAACTCTTGAAATGATTATGATTTCAAATCCGACCTCAAATCCGTCGCGACTACATACAAGGTGTCAATTTTGTTTTCAACCATCATGACTACAGTCAAGTTCATCATCAACCCTTTATATTCACACATCACATATATATAACAAATTGTATACATATACCAATATATATACAATTACTAACTTTGCAATAGCACATCCATTCAAGTACTAATACTGATCCATACATTAGCACTTATCATCTCATTTCAAACATGCTAAGATCCAACATATATATAATATACATATAGCTAAGGATCACTACAATATATAAAGGAAATTTCTTTCCAAAAGATTAGGAATTTACTCACCATAAGCTATCCAAACTCTTGCCAAATTAGAGTATGACGTAACACTTCCATTCCTAACCAAAATGATGGAGTCTTGAACCCTAAGTGCACAAGGTAGGCTCAGTCTAGAAGGGAAGAGGAAGCGAGACTTGTTTTTTGATAAGGTAAACATCGAATTCTCAGTAACAAATCCGAAAATTGGTCATTTTGCAACTGATTTTTGGGCTACCTACTCATGGAATTTCATAAAGCACTTAAAGAGAAAGTTATTCAATTTCTTTTCTCTACTGTTTCTAAAAATGAACGACTCGATTTGGTTCATTGGATGTTATAATCAAAAGAAAAGATGGTATTTTCGGCCTTCAAAACATAGGTAAAAATAATAGGTCTTAAAGATAAGCGTTTTTGATATAAATGAACTCAAAACTTAAGGAAATGATCAACATAAAAGTTGTAGCCACTGGATTTATATACAGTTTGAATAAAAGAAAATCACGATTTGGTGCAGAAAGGTGGAAGTTATGGCTGATGGAAGTAGGATGAAAATGGAGAAGATTTGAGTGGATTTTAAACAAGTTTTTAAGAATTTTTTTTCTTTTGTTTAAGAGGAAGGAGGAATGGAGAAGTTTGGAATATGGAAAGTAAAATGAACAAGGGAGAGATGTATATGGGTATATATAAAGCAAAAATGAATTAAATAATATAACTTGTCATAATTATATCTAGTGACACCATAATTTTTTTATATTATATATATAATTATGTTTAGTCACATCACTTTCTTTTATATATATTTGTATATTATGTTTAGTCACATTACTTTCTTTTATATATATAATTATTATGTTTAATCACATCACTTTCTTTTATATATAAGTTTAATTATTAATTAAAGCTAAGACGTGAACATGAGATAATGATGTTAATCAATACAAATCATAGATGTGACAATACTTAATATATATAAATAAATAAGTTTATTATTTTTAAAAGTATGTCTTGTCTCACCACTTACTTATCCAAATTAACATAGGATAATTTATTTCTACGTATATTATATTTGTTTAATTAACTCTTATATGTATGTATATATGTTCCACAAAGACGAACAACGTTCCCGACAACTTCCCGGTGTTAAAATGTTGAACTTTCGAAATCGTTCTACGGTCACAATTTCTGTTTTTCTACCAATTATTCAATTTTGTAAACAAATTTTGAAAATGATTTTATTATCATTATTAGTCAACTATCATTATTAGTTAACTAAAGTGATTTTACTTTCATTATAAAACTATATATTGAATATTTAAAATTAATTAAATATTCACAAATCAAAGCAGTGAAATTCCAGGTCATTATATTCTTCCCCCTTAAAAGAATTTCGTCCCGGAAATTACACCTCAACCTATCCCAGAAAACAGTTGTAATGACCCAAAATTTTGATCGTTAGATTTTGAACTTTTAATTCATTTTAAATGTTAAATGTGGATTTTGAATTGATTTTGAAATAAGGATTTTGTTAAATCAATAGAATTTAGTTGTAATTTTCAATATGGAAATTCAATTGAAATTTGAATAATAACAATTTAATATTTGGAATTGGAATAATTTATGAATCTGGGTGTAAATAGATATAAAAATAGATTCTAAAATTTATTTTAATTCTATTTGGATTTAAATAATGATGTTGGACTTTTGGATGGAGTTAAAAGTCAATAAGTTGAATTTGGAATTTTATATTAATTTAATAATGGAATTTAATCATATAACAATGAAATAATCGGATTTTGATTCGAAATGAATCAGAATGATTTCTAGTGAGAATATAAATTCTATATGATTTATTACTAAGTTAGTATAATTTTAAAAGTGAAATTTTATGTGATTTCGATGTTTTTGAAAATCGCTCGAATTTATCGACGAGTTAAAATAGCCTTCCAGGGCACAGTCTCGGAATTCAACGAAACTAGTTCCATTGGATCTATAATACTTACTTATTATCGGATTTCAATTTTTGTAGCAATCGGAGTTGTCGTTTGACCCTGGCAGCTCAAAACGCATAGAAACTATTTTAATCGATTTAATTTAAATTGATCGTTTATTTCCATAACTCATGCATACGACCAAATTAGCTTCCAAAACATCTTCCATTGTGTTCAGAATGCAGGTAAAACCTTATAAACGCCTGGCAGCACGTGTGATTTGAAGTTTGTTTGTAAAAGCTTGTTAATTTGAGAATCATATTAAAATAATAATTATAAAATGTTCACATAAGCATGTTTAACAGCCGAAACCCTACTTGTCTTTCTCGGCCGTCGCTTATACATTTTAATGGCCGAAAATTCTCCCATTTCTTCTCCGATTTTCATTCAATCCAAACGTTTTTACGCAAAATTTTCTACTGGAAAAGCGGAGAGGATAATTGGATTTAACTTTCCAACGGTCAAGATCGTGTTTGGCTCGACGGATTGATGAATCTTCGACCACGAAGTGCTGTCGTTCGCGTGTGTTCTTCAACGAGGTGGGGGCGTCGAGTTCGTGGAGGCTTGGGCTGTAGGGAGAGCGAAGCGTAGGCTGTCGTATGGCGTGACCAGATTTTGTTCTGGGGCATGCGTGGAGGAGCGGTTTTAAACCCTTGTGGCGGCCAATGGGTTTGTTTTTGCGGGTAGTATTCGCGTGAGATAGAAGATAGGGACGGCTGGCCGATGGTAATTTAATAAAAAAAAGAAAAAAAGAAAGAATTTTTTTTAAATTGGCAATTGAACTTTATAAATTCATATCTTGTGCATACGTTATCAGATTTCGACGAAACTGGCGATGTCGGAATCGCAGCGACGAGTACTACGCAGTGGAGCAATTCTGCGGTCATTCTAAGCAATTAAAAATTTAGGTTAAATCGAACGCTGTTCGATTTAATTTAAAATTTAAACGCTCGAAAAATTCGAGGTGAGTTAATCACACTCACATCTGGAATTTCAGCTGTTTTAAATAGTTAATATTTAAATAATTATGTGATTGGTTGAATATGAATATTAATATCAGTCTGGATTCATATCCTATGATATATTTCGTTAATATACTGTGATAGATTGATTTGGAAATTAAATTGTGCTGTGTATTGATTGAATAAGTATAATTTGGAATTTTAGAATACAAATAAAATAAATTGTAATTAAAAGAGAATAGAAAGGGGAAATTTTGAGCAATGAATTTAAGGGAATGAAATTCAAGAAATTGGTTGAAATTTGAAGTATTTTGAAATGTGAATTATTTTAAAAATAATAGCGAGATTTATTTTTAAAGGATGGGAAGTGTATTTTTCCTTGGAAACTAAGCATGTTTCAAAGAAAGATTTTCGAAGTATAAACTGGAAAGTTTTGCAAAGGTGTTTTTAGAATATTTTAGAAAATTATTATTATTATTTGTAATTGTTTTTAAGTGAAAGTAAATATTTTTTTAAGTAATTATGGTATTTAATTATTTTAAAGGTAATTTAGAATTATGTTTCTAAAGGGAATTAAATATGAACATTTGAAATGATAATCTCATATAAAAAGAATTTTTTTGATTAAGTTACATAAGGAACTTTTATAGATTTTCAAAAGTACAATTTGATTAAAGAATTTAGTAACTTTAAGTACATTTTGAAAGTGATTCCCAGGAAATAGCAATGTGTTTAAAAATAAAAGGAGTTCATTTTTAAAGTATGGAAAGGAATTTACGGGATGAACGTAAAATTGAATTGGGGTAAATCGTGTAGGATTTATAAAAAGAATTCTTTGGTTTATTCTAAAATGGAAGTGTATTTTTCTGAAAAGCCAAGTACGTTTCAAAGTGGATTTTTAAGTGAAGGAATATTTTTAAGAAATTATTTAAGTAGTTAAGTGTTAAAGGTAAATAGTATTAAAACAGTTATAGTCATAATTATTTTAAGGATTCATGGGTATTATGTTCAAAGATATTTTTTAATATTTATATCATATAGAATAGTTTTAATCTAGGAATAAGTTTGGTTAAAATATTATTTGGAACATGAATAGAATTTCATAACTCCTATTTTCAAAAAATTTGTTAGCTTAACCTTTACTTTAAAGAAAGTAGTTTATATCTTATAAAGCATTTTTATTCGAAATATTTTTAAAAGTATATATATATATATATATATATATATTTTAAATTAATTGTGTAAGTAGTTTTAATATAAACATTTTAATGTATTTTCAAGAATAAAGAATTTAAATCATTTTAAATCTTAATTATTGGTGCTTGGATGTTTTCAGAGGAAGTAAAGATTTGGGAATTTACTCCATGAGAAGAGTTGGGTTTGAAAACTGTTTTCAAAAGGATTCGAAAATGGAAATATATCTTACAAAGATATTTTTGAGGAAAATAAATAATGTAGGAAATTATTTATTGTGTGATGAATGCTTATGGATGTTAATTGATAGTTAAATCACCGATTATCAATATTGAACAACGCATTGATCGTTTCGAAGAGACAGGGATCGGGATTAATTTTTGGAAAACCACTTCGATCTGGTTTGTACGTTTTCGTGGGAAAAACAAGTTCGGAGTCGAAGATGGAGCAGTGAAGTGCAAGGGCTAGTCGCTACTAATCCTGAGGATATTTCCAAAATGGATGTAGTGGGAGTAGTGCCTTCAGTTCCGTTCGAACCCGAGACGGACTTGTATGGATGAATGCTTTCGGAACATCGTCAGGTGGATGCTGGGCATTCTAAGTGAAACGTTCTTAAGAGATAATGCTTAGCCTCAAGCCTCGTCAACCGGGAATGACTGAAAATCAAGGGTTATGTAGCAAGGCTAGGTGGGTAGCACCCATTTCAGGATGAGGTCATCCCTGTCTAGATGTCCCTTTTATTTCGGCTTAGTGGTGCGGTTGCTGATCCCAACCGTGGGGTGATCTTACTCGAGAGTATCCAGTAAGGGGTAGTCCCGGCCTTGGGTTGCAGGGGATTGGGAGTAATCCTCGGACGGTGATCTAGGCCATGTACTGTGACAGGTGGTACCCTAGTGCCTAGTCATTAGTTGGAAATCAATTCTCCCTACGCGCCTTTTACGAGTTTTGTTTGTATTACACACGATTGTGGTTAGTAGCTGGAATTTAATGAATGTAACAATTTTGGTCATTTTAATAAGTATTTGTATATAGACCCTATTACAATATCAGAGGGTTTTTATAAAAAGTATTTTAGCTATCGTAAGGTAAAAATCCAACATGTTTATTTGCGGCATGGTCTTACGGGATTCTTTTGTTTTCAAAAGGATTTTTGAAACTTTAATAATCAATTTAGGGGTATTATTATCAGTTGGTATTCCAAACTGACTCGGGTGTTATTTTATTATAATGCTCGGGTCAGACCGAGTATTATAGATTACAGGATAGGATGCTATGTAGCTCAAGAGAGGAGCTGGAGTCCGAGACGTACTATCCGTACTGGTTTATATCCGCTGCTGTGATTGTTTATGTTGTCTTTGATGCCCCACCTCTATACTCACGCTAGCCAAGGACACTACCGGGTAATGCTGTCAACTAGCATGATGAATAAGGCTGTTGAGGAGCAACCATCCGTGTAATTACTTTGTGCGAGCACGGGTATGTCAGACAGTATAATATGCATTTCTTTTCAAGAGGAAATCCGACATGCCGATACAAACTCAAAGCTATTACATAGTGGCTATATGATCTTCGGAAACAAATATAGAAATAAGCATAACACAAATCAGTCACAGATATTCGTATCACAAAGGCAGAAACAGATATGAATATAACACATAGAAGTGTACATCAGAGTAGTGGTCAAACAAGATCCACAATATCACAAAAGAATAGGTACAAGTGTTGGACAAAAGAATAAGTGTACATCAATGAGTCTATATCTCGAGTGTATAACAACAAAAACTACCAATCCAATGTAGTTAGCCAAAAGTCAGATAATACTCCCAGATGAGGAGTCAAACAGAAGCACCTGTAACATCTCGGTCTGACCCGAGTATTATTTAATAAGAAAATAAAAACGGATCAGTCTAGCTATAAATATCAGATAAATATGAGATAAAATATGAGATATGAGATAAAATATGAGATATAACAAAAATGTATGATAACAATAATGTCATACTATGAAAAGTATACATTAGAAAATCTACCAAAATCATACAATATCTCAAGAGTCTTATAACATCAAAAAGAATGTCATATTCTTTATTTTATTCACCAAACCACAAATATCGACATCATATCGCCGCCAATCATTAAAGCTGGTGAAACATGAATTATAGAAATCATCAATTAGAAATCCAGAAATTGCAAAAGGTGGAGGCCTATCACAAAATTTGAGCATGAAAACTCACCAACACGTGTATCACAAACGGGACGCTATCCTATGGTCGCTAACCATAGAGCCGGTGCAACGACGTAATACAATATCGGTACTCCCGAGGAACCTGAAACTCGAATAATTCGGAACAACAACGTGGTACAATGGTACGCCCAATGAACCTGATAAGCCGGAACAATAACGTAGTACAATGGTTGTGACGACCACCCATGACTCCCGCACCATACAAGGAAATAGTGTGCTGTAAAGTGTGCCAGGCAGCCACGGATGATCGTTAGGATAAGGTAAACACAGAATAGTCTATCGTATGACTCATAGCGCATGGATAAAATACAATAGAAAGTATACATAGTGAAGCTCTAACAGAAGTCTCATCATATAAGCTCATAACAATTTGATACAAACATCTGAATAGCCAATACATCAAGCCTCACTACATAACACTCAGAGAATCATACAAACAGTGGAATACCCAGTACATATAGTAAGAAAACAATATGCAAAAGCCTCCTGCTCGTCTTCGTCATCAACATCGTTAGTCACTAAGAACAGCACCTGTCACCTGCTACCTAGTCTGCCCATCCCAACATGGATGAACAGCCCAAGGTAATAAGAGTTAAACATAAAACCTTGAGTCAGACAAAAGTCTTAGTTAGCAGTAAATCAACTATCAAACATACCAAAAGAGTATAAAGGGTACAAAGGAATAGGAACCCAACCATCCCACTCCACCTCTTTCTACAGTGATAGCCCCCAGACACACTAAGCAGAACAAACATAGCAAAGCAGACAATTAAAGTAAAGCAATTATCACTCGAGTCAAAGTCGATGTTTTCCAAGTACAAACCACCAAGGCCTAAACCAAGATCAGATAAGCACCCACAAAACATCGCTCTTGAGACCGAGTGACAATACAACCAAACATCCATGACCCTGGCTATCATTGTTATCATTGCCTTGATACCATCGTCAATTGAATGACCGACACATTCTTTCAGCCGTCAGTCAAGGGCTAATGGCAACCCCGGTTCTAGACACAACTCTGCATGTCATCGCAGCCCGTGCCTAGGAATTTTCGCAACTACCTAGAGTACTAGCACGTCGTCGCAGCCCGTGTTTGGGACTATCGAATCTGCCCAACGTACTCGTGCTTTGAGCATGCTAGAACCTTCAACAACGATGAAATCTCAGCCTCCTAGTCATCCTCCTCAACGACTATTCTCATACTAGCCCAAGCGCCTCTCGAGCCCACCATTATCAACCAACTCGAACAACATCATCGAGTTATCAACTGCTTGGGATGATCCCGTCTGGATTAAATCAAGGCTATCTCACATCATGCTTTGCTTCATCGCATCATAGCAAAGTCCATCATCATCGAATCTATCCATATGAACTTTAACATCCGCTTCATATGCCACAAGCTACTTTCACCACTCAAGAGCCTCTCCACTTAGCTTTTGAATCATCTTCGACCAACTTGTCCAAATCAACTATTAGCTAATTTGCAACAATCTATCAATCAAATCAATCATTAATCCAAGCAGTCAAACATTCAAACAAGATCTAATAAGCAATTGTACAAGAATGGCAATTTCGTAATTACAATGTCCAAATCTAACAAGTATGAATCATAAGCAAATATCTCTAAAACTTGATGAATAAACTTATATAAGTTAACATGTAGCAAAATGGGTATCCAAAACTTCATAGACAATGGATCTACATGCAGACTTAAAGAAAATGCAAGAAATCTCTATCTTTAACACATAAACAAGCCACCGATCCAATATACTCCTTTGGGTCCGTGTGAGAGATAACTACCACTCACCGAATCACCTAAACACCTCAAAAGGTAACAACTTCAGATCTGGACAGCAAAGGATCTAGCTTGATCCGACAAGATTTCCCTTCAAACGATGAAATCTCTCTTCGATGGATGTAGACCTTCAACTTTGAATCTTGGATCTTCGATTTGATCTTCAATCTAGATGAATGGAAGCACAAGATTAAAGTGGAGAAAAGAAGTGAAGAAGTGTTGTAGTCGAGCTCTCAAAATGGCAGCACTTCGTCGCTTCAAAATCCCGATTCCAAAAATGAAGATAGGCACTCCTATTTATAGGCTGAAATCCTTAACTTGTATGCCCCCTTAAGTCGGTCACGACTCATCAAGACCCACGACTTACGACTTAAGACTTACGACTTAAGACTTACGACTTAAGACTTACGACATAAGACTTTCGACTTAAGACTTACGACTTAAGACTTACGACTTAAGGCTTACGACTTAAGACTTTCGACTTAAGACTTACGACTTAAGGCTTACGACTTAAGGCTTACGACTTAAGGCTTACGACTTAAGGCTTACGACTTAAGGCTTACGACTTAAGGCTTTCGACTTAAGGCTTTCGACTTAAGGCTTACGACTTAAGGCTTACGACTTAAGGCTTACGACTTAAGGCTTACGACTTAAGGCTTACGACTTAAGGCTTTCGACTTAAGACTTTCGACTTTCGACTTTCGACTTACGACTTAAGACTTACGACTTAAGACTTTCGACTTAAGACTTACGACTTAAGACTTTCGACTTAAGACTTACGACTTAAGACTTACGACTTAAGACTTACGACTTAAGACTTACGACTTTCGACTTAAGACTTACGACTTAAGACTTAGGACTTAAGACTTACGACTTAAGACTTACGAACAACAATTCTACGATCCTTCGATCCGTAAAAATACGGGTCGTTACATTCTCTTCCCCTTTGGAATTTCGCCCCCGAAATTCCAAACAAACAAGAGCAATCAAAACTATTCTGCATGCCTACCATCCATAGCAATCAACAAACCATGCATCCAATTACTAGCCTAGCATGTAGAATTCTAAGACTAGAACAAGTTACAAATTCATGAGATGTCACGACACCTTAGGGCCATACCTCGAAGAGTTCAGGATGAGCTGCCTTCATCCTCTCTTCCTCCTCCCATGTACATTCGTTAACATCATCACTCCATTGTACCTTGAGCAACTTGACTACCTTCCTTCTAAGCTGTTTCGTGTCAGTTTCCACAACACGAAGCGGCTTACGAGGTCTTCTAATAACTAGATCAACTTCCAAATCTTCACAGCTATCGACGGCAACCACTGTATTTGGGTCGTGCACATACTTCCGTAGATACGACACGTGAAAAACATTGTGCACACCCGACATCTTTTCTGGTAACTCCAACTTATAAGCGAGCTTTCCAATTCGCTCGACGATCGGGAATGGTCCAACAAATCTCGGAGTCAATTTTCCTTTCTTCCCGAATCGAATAACATTCTTTAGTGGAGAAATCTTCACAAAAACCATATCTCCTACGTCGAATTCCAAATCTTTTCGACGCTTATCGGCATAACTTTTCTGACGATCTTGGGCTGCCTTCATTCGTCGCTGAATGGTCTCTATACAATCTGAAGTCTGTCGAATCATTTCGGGCCCAAGTATCAGCTTTTCTCCAGTTTCCAACCAACATGTCGGAGAGTTACACGGTCTTCCATACAATGCCTCATATGGTGCCATACCAATACTTGACTGGTAACTGTTATTATATGAAAATTCCACCAAATGAAGATGATCTTCCCATGATCCTCCGAAGTCCAAAACACATGCTCGGAGAAGATCTTCCAAAACTCGGTTGACTCTCTCGGTCTGACCATCTGTTTGGGGGTGATAAGCTGTACTCAAACACAATTCAGTTCCCAAAACTTCCTGGAAGCTCTTCCAGAATCCACTAGTGAACAATGGGTCTCGATCGCTCACTATACTCTTTGGAATACCATGGAATCGAACTATCCACTTAACATACAACTCAGCCAATTTCGATGCAGTCCTAGTTGATCGAACAGAAATAAATCTTGCACTCTTAGTCAAACGATCTACGATGACCCAAATCCCTTCATTTCCTGCTCTGGTTCTAGGTAGTCCATCGATAAAATCCATCGATATTTGCTCCCACTTCCATGTATGAACTTCTAATGGCTGAAGCAATCCACTTGGCTTCTTCTGTTCGGCTTTTACCAACTGGCAGTTCATACACTTGGAAATAAAATTTCCAACATCCTTCTTCATACCTTCCCAGTAATAGGTTCTCTTCATATCCCGATACATCTTATTTCCACCTGGATGAATTGTCAACTTCGAGTGATGACTTTCCTTCAAAACTTCATTTCTCAATTCATCTATATCGGGAACAACCAGTCATCCTTGTTTCCGAAGCCAACCCTCTTGATCGACCTCGAATCCTTTATCCTTCTCTGGGTCCAATCCAGATTCCAAATCACGGATAACCTTGACAAGCTTATCGTCTCGCTTTTGGCTCTCGCCAATTCTTTCCACTAGAGTAGGTCTTATCGATTATTTTGTCAACATCTCAGGTTCCAATTCACATCTAGGCCTGAAGTCAAATCCAGCCAAATACTCAAGACTCTTCCATTCCGAAAACATGGCTCCCAAACCTGCATGTCTTCGACTTAACGCATGTGCCACTGCGTTACCTTTTCCCGGAGTATAGGCTACACCAAAATCATATGATGCTAAAAACTCTAACCATCGTTGCTGTTGAAGATTCAAATCCTTTTGGGAGAAAAGATACTTCAATGACTTATGATCTGTAAACAACTCAAATTGAACTCCCAATAGGTAATGTCTCCACATCTTCAAAGCAAATACAATCGCCGCTAACTTCAAATCATGAGTCAGATAATTCCTTTCATGCGGCTTCAGTTGTCGACTTGCATATGCAACAACTTTATCCTTCTGCATTAGCACTGCTCCAAGTCCAGTACCACATGCATCGGTGTAAACCACCATCTCATCATTTCCACTTGGAATAGCCAAAACAGGAGCACTTGTCAATCGCTCTTTCAGGATTCCGAAAGCTTGCTCACACTTAGCATCCCATCTGAACACTTGGTTCTTTTTCGTCAACCCTGTTAATGGTGCAGCTATCTTGGAAAAGTCTTTGATAAACCGACGATAATATCCTTCTAATCCAAGAAAACTTCTCACATCAGATACATTCTTAGGTCTAACCCAATCCTGGATTGCTGCCACCTTAGCGGGATCAACCGCTATTCCATTTCCAGAGATAACATGGCCTAAGAACCTCACTTCACTCTTCCAGAAGTGACACTTCGAAAACTTAGCCCTCAGCTGATGTTTTCGCAAGATTTCCAAAACAATACGCAAATGCGTCTTGTGCTCTTCTTCAGTCTTGGAATAAATCAAAATATCATCCACAAACACAAGTACAAACTTGTTCAACTGATCCCTGAACACTTTATTCATAAGATCCACAAAATATGCTGGTGCATTGGTCAATCCAAACGGCATTACCAGCCACTCATAGAAACCGGATGGTGTCCTAAAAGCGCGACACACTATCCTTTGCCACTCTCAACTGGTGAAATCCCGTTGCCAAATCCATCTGAGAAAACACCTTAGCTCCGTGAAGCTGATCAAACAAGTCATCTATTCTTGGCAACGGATACTTGTTCTTCTTAGTCACTTTATTCAGCTCACGATAGTCCACACACAACCTCAACGATCCATCCGCTTTGGTTGCGAACACAACTGGTGCACCCCATTCGGACACACTACGCTGAATGAATCCTTTCTGTAAAAGGTCATCAACTTGCACCTTCAACTCTTGCTGTTCCCTAGGCGCCATTCGCCTAAGCGGCATCACAACAGGTCTGGCTCATTCAACTAGATCGATGCGAAACTCGATCTCTCTATGCGGCGGTAACCCTTTGACCTCGTCAAAGACATCCTCAAATCCATTCACGATAGGCACCGATGACAGTCCATCCCGTGGAACAACCAGCGAATACATGAAGCTCATGAAGACGCCTTCTTCATGCTTACATCGTATCACAACCTTTCGACCCTCCACATTCTCGACTGTCACCTCCAGCCTCTTGCAATCAACCCTTGCTGCATACTTCCTAAGCCAGTCCATACCCAAAATAATTCCGAACCCCGCAAAGTTCAGAACAAAACAATCACAAACAAAAGAGCAATCATGACTCGATACAACTAGACCACGACATATCATACACAAACATGACGAACCCCCAACTGGATTAGTCACAACCAATGGTCTATCAACAATATCCGGTTCCAAACCCAACCGGCCTACAAGTTCACTACAAACAAAGGAATGCGACGCCCCAGTATCAAACAACACTCTAACTGGAACACCACAAATGGAAAGAGTACCTTGAACCACCACACTCTTCCCCTTCTCTTTTTCAGTAGGAGCTTTCGAAGATGATGGAACAACCCCCAAAGCATAAGCTTGCACAATCTGCTTGTCCTTCCTCGGTTCCGGACAATTCTTCCTGAAATGCCCCGGCTTATCATAGTTGTGGCACTTCGCCGGCGCCTTCTGATTCTTACAATCCCTGGAGAGATGGCCCTTCTGCTGGCAATTGTAGCAGGTCACTTCACCCTTCGGCTTCTTTTGACCATTCTTACCCTTCTGCTGCTGCTGCTTCCTCTTCTTGTTTCCACCTTGCTCCTTGGTCACAACAACAACAGATCCTTCCTTAGGAAACAGATTCTCATGCCTGAGAGCCTTCTCCACAAGCTTCTCAAACGGATCGTCCAAATGATCCACCAACTGCCTCCCAAGATAACTGTCCAGGCCTGTCACAAACTTCTCATTCTTCTGATAAGGTGATTCAATATATGACCGAGCATACTTGGACAAAGCTTCAAACTCAGAAACATACTCAAGAACTGCTCTTCCACCTTGCTTGAGCTCCACAAACTTCTTAAACAAAACAGATTTCTGAGCTGTAGAAATGAACTTAGCTTCAAATCTGACTTGGAATTGCTCCCAAGTGATCTCTTCCTCTGGAGTATCAATGGTGATAGAGTTCCACCAATCAGAAGCTCTTCCCTGAAGCTGTCTTGATGCAAGCTTCCTCTTAGTCACATCCTCAATTCCCAAGTCACCAAAGATCCTTCTACAAGCATCTATCCATCTCTGGACTTCTATGGTTGATTCTGTTCTCAAGAAAACCTTCCCTCCAAGAGCAGTATAGTCCATACAAAGCTTAGCAAAATCCACTGGTCTTGGGGCTTGAACCTGAACTCCAACATCTACCGATGGCCCCGGAGCTGGCATCCTTCTCATGATCGAAGTCATCATAGCCTCGAACATAGAAGCATAATCAGCAGCCCCCTCAACAGCATGGCCTCTCCTAGCAGCTGGTCTCCCTCTTCGACTCATTCCTAATATCGAAAAGAAATGATTAATATACCCTGAGAAACAACTGCATAAGAAGTTCAAATCCTTCTAAGCTACTATATTATATATATAGTAATCATCCATCAAAATTACAATTACGTCTCTCATACGTAGTTACATCAGCGAGCGTTGGCTAAAATCGATTAACCAAAGCTCTGATACCAAATGTGACGACCACCCATGACTCCCGCACCATACAAGGAAATAGTGCGCTGTAAAGTGTGCCAGGCAGCCACGGATGATCGTTAGCATAAAGTAAACACAGAATAGTCTATCGTATGACTCATAGCGCATGGATAAAATACAATAGAAAGTATACATAGTGAAGCTCTAACAGAAGTCTCATCATATAAGCTCATAACAATTTGATACAAACATCTGAATAGCCAATACATCAAGCCTCACTACATAACACTCAGAGAATCATACAAACAGCGGAATACCCAGTACATATAGTAAGAAAACAATATGCAAAAGCCTCCTGCTCGTCTTCGTCATCAACAGCGTTAGTCACTAAGAACAGCACCTGTCACCTGCTACCTAGTCTGCCCATCCCAACATGGATGAACAACCTAAGGTAATAAGAGTTAAACATAAAACCTTGAGTCAGACAAAAGTCTTAGTGAGCAGTAAATCAACTATCAAACATACCAAAAGAGTATAAAGGGTACAAAGGAATAGGAACCCAACCATCCCACTCCACCTCTTTCTACAGTGATAGCCCCCAGACACACTAAGCAGAACAAACATAGCAAAGCAGACAATTAAAGTAAAGAAATTATCACTGGAGTCAAGGTCGATGTTTTTCCAAGTACAAACCACCAAGGCCTAAACCAAGATCAGATAAGCACCCACAAAACATCGCTCTTGAGACCGAGTGACAATACAACCAAACATCCATGACCCTGGCTATCATTGTTATCATTGCCTTGATACCATCGTTAATTGAATGACCGGCACATTCTTTCAGCCGTCAGTCAAGGGCTAATGGCAACCCCGGTTCTAGACACAACTCCGCACGTCATCGCAGCCCGTGCCTAGGAATTTTCGCAACTACCCAGAGTACTAGCACGTCGTCGCAGCCCGTGTTTGGGACTATCGAATCTGCCCAACGTACTCTTGCTTTGAGCATGCTAGAACCTTCAACAACGATGAAATCTCAGCCTCCTAGTCATCCTCCTCAACGACTATTCTCATACTAGCCCAAGCGCCTCTCGAGCCCACCATTATCAACCAACTCGAACAGCATCATCGAGTTATCAACATGCTTGGGATGATCTCGTCTGGATTAAATCAAGGCTATCTCACATCATGCTTTGCTTCATCGCATCATAGCAAAGTCCATCATCATCGAATCTATCCATATGAACTTTAACATCCGCTTCATATGCCACAAGCTACTTTCACCACTCAAGAGCCTCTCCACTTAGCTTTTGGATCATCTTCGACCAACTTGTCCAAATCAACTATTAGCTAATTTGCAACAATCTATCAATCAAATCAATCATTAATCCAAGCAGTCAAACATTCAAACAAGATCTAATAAGCAATTGTACAAGAATGGCAATTTCGTAATTACAATGTCCAAATCTAACAAGTATGAATCATAAGCAAATATCTCTAAAACTTGATGAATAAACTTATATAAGTTAACATGTAGCAAAATGGGTATCCAAAACTTCATAGACAATGGATTTACATGCAGACTTAAGGAAAATGCAAGAAATCTCTATCTTTAACACATAAACAAGCCACCGATCCAATATACTCCTTTGGGTCCGTGTGAGAGATAACTACCACTCACCGAATCACCTAAACACCTCAAAAGATAACAACTTCAGATCTGGACAGCAAAGGATCTAGCTTGATCCGACAAGATTTCCCTTCAAACGATGAAATCTCTCTTCGATGGATGTAGACCTTCAACTTTGACTCTTGGATCTTCGATTTGATCTTCAATCTAGATGAATGGAAGCACAAGATTAAAGTGGAGAAAAGAAGTGAAGAAGTGTTGTAGTCGAGCTCTCAAAATGGCAGCACTTCGTCGCTTCAAAATCCCGATTCCAAAAATGAAGATAGGCACTCCTATTTATAGGCAGAAATCCTTAACTTGTATGCCCCCTTAAGTCGGTCACGACTCATCAAGACCCACGACTTACGACTTACGACTTAAGACTTACGACTTAAGACTTACGACTTAAGACTTATGACTTAAGACTTACGACTTAAGACTTACGACTTAAGACTTTCGACTTAAGGCTTACGACTTAAGGCTTACGACTTAAGGCTTACGACTTAAGATTTACGACTTAAGCCTTACGACTTAAGGCTTACGACTTAAGCCTTACGACTTAAGACTTTCGACTTTCGACTTAAGACTTTCGACTTAAGACTTACGACTTAAGACTTACGACTTAAGGCTTACGACTTAAGGCTTACGACTTAAGGCTTACGACTTAAGGCTTACGACTTAAGACTTACGACTTAAGACTTACGACTTAAGACTTTCGACTTAAGACTTACGACTTGAGACTTTCGACTTAAGACTTTCGACTTAAGACTTAAGACTTTCGACTTAAGACTTACGACTTAAGACTTACGACTTACGACTTAAGACTTACGACTTAAGACTTACGACTTAAGACTTACGACTTAAGACTTACGACTTAAGACTTTCGACTTAAGGCTTACGACTTAAGGCTTACGACTTAAGGCTTACGACTTAAGGCTTACGACTTAAGGCTTACGACTTAAGCCTTACGACTTAAGACTTTCGACTTTCGACTACTTAAGGCTTACGACTTAAGGCTTACGACTTAAGGCTTACGACTTAAGGCTTACGACTTAAGCCTTACGACTTAAGGCTTACGACTTAAGCCTTACGACTTAAGACTTTCGACTTTCGACTTTCGACTTAAGACTTACGACTTAAGACTTTCGACTTAAGCCTTACGACTTAAGCCTTACGACTTAAGGCTTACGACTTAAGGCTTACGACTTAAGCCTTACGACTTAAGACTTTCGACTTAGGACTTTCGACTTAAGACTTACGACTTAAGACTTACGACTTAAGACTTACGACATAAGACTTACGACTTAAGACTTACGACTTAAGACTTACTACTTAAGACTTACGACTTAAGACTTACGACTTAAGACTTACGACTTAAGACTTTCGACTTAAGACTTACGACTTAAGGCTTACGACTTAAGCCTTACGACTTAAGCCTTACGACTTAAGACTTTCGACTTAAGACTTTCGACTTTCGACTTACGACTTAAGACTTACGACTTAAGACTTTCGACTTAAGACTTACGACTTAAGACTTACGACTTAAGCCTTACGACTTAAGACTTACGACTTAAGGCTTACGACTTAAGACTTACGACTTTCGACTTTCGACTTAAGACTTACGACTTAAGACTTACGACTTAAGACTTACGACTTAAGACTTACGACTTAAGACTTAGGACTTAAGACTTAGGACTTAAGACTTACGACTTAAGACTTACGAACAACAATTCTACGATCCTTCGATCCGTAAAAATACGGGTCGTTACAATGGTACCCCCGATGAAACGAACTCCGTAAAAGGACATGGGTCGCTAGCCCATAAAAATTGAGTCGAAACTCCAAAGAATACATAGGTTGTTAGCCTATGAAAGAAATGAGACGAAACTCAATAAAATGAGGTACTGTCCCCTTCGTGGACAAGAAAACATAGCAAATCGCTAGTCTAAATCACAAAAATGACCATCATCGATGATCGAGAAGTGTCAATTGCACTAAGCTAGTAAATAGATGAGTTTAGCTTCATATCCCATAACCACTTACTTGACTTAAGTATTTACGAACAAACTGTAAATCTCCACTCGAAAGTTGTCACAAGAGTTTCAATCGAACGAGTCTAAGAATTAACAGATGAGGTAAACGCATGCGTTTCATATCACTTGTTTTACTAAGTCGTTTAATTAGATTTCTCATATGTGTGAGGTAAAGGTTTGTATATGCTAGTAGATGGAAAACGGTTTAAGAAACGAGCTTTGTAATAAAATAGTGTTGAAATCGTTTTGATAAATGAGTTTTGATATTTACTACTAGTATTGAAACCTTTATATTTTTAAAGTGACAAATCACAAAAATGATTGTAGAAACAATCAATCACCGAAATTCACATTTGAAGACGTGAATTGAATCCAAAGAAATCGATGCCGAATCCATCAAGGTGGATGTTCCAAAAATGCTGAAGAAAATGCCATCAAAGTCGATAACAAATGATAACAACAAATGTGAATCAATACAAATCGATTAAATTAGGAAACTCAAGCTAAATAGGCAAAATAGGAAAAAACAAGCAGATTCAGACGTCTGAAGTGTATGATTCAGACGTCTGAATATGGAAAATAAAATATTTTCTAGAACATAATTCAGACATCTGAACCTATAAATTCAGGCATATGGAAATGCCAATTTTTAGCCTATTTCTTCTCTGGATCAATTCGAACCAATTCATACGTGTGGAACCTTTGATTCAAACTTTGAATACCAAGGAATAAAAATTCCCAGTATAATATTTAAACGTCTGAAATAAGGTTTTTAGACGTCTGAAACTGTTGCTCAGGCACTTTTTTGAACCTAGGCCAATAATGGTCAAAATAATTACCAGAAGCGATCGGACGAGCGACGACGACTAAGGATTTATGCCAAGCGACAACCCAGCCTTAATGGCTCTACGATACGCCTCAAGTATCAATGTCCAAATACCCATATAAGAAATTTTTCATACATTTTGCTTTCAAAATCACAAAAATTGGAATATTCACCAAAGCAATCCAAATCAAAAGCAAATGCACATGAATAAATGTTAGGAATTCATACCTAACAACAAGGATAGATATAGACATAGATGTGAGATAAAAATCTCATCTTTAAACCCAAAACAAATGAAGAAGAAGCTATAGAGCAATGGCAAGGAAAATCACTCTTCAATTCCAACCCAACAAGCTTGAATCTAAGCTTAAAAGAGACACATTTCCTAAGTTAGGTTTACGAATTTCTGAGATTGAAAAGAGAACGAGTTGGAGAAGATGAAGAGAAAGCTTACCAAAGCTTTCTTTTTAAATTTGGAGTTAAAGCTTGGATTTTGCAAATGGAACTAGGCTTAGGATTTCCTAATTCTTTTTTTCTCCTCAACCATTTTTTATCTAGAGCTTGAGATTGTTAGGAAAATGAAGTGAATGAAGATAAGTGGGGGTGGAGCTAGGGCTTGTGTTAGGATATAGGGCTGAAACCCAAACCAAAGCCCAAAGTGATAAAGTAGAAAATTCTACTAACTCCAAACATATCAATGTTTATACTCAAAAAGATCGCAAACGTCATTTTGAACTCAATGAAAGTGGTCTCGAGTCCTAATTCGACCGTTTGCAAAAATTAGCTTTTTGGACTATAATCCGACTAACGATGAAATATTTAAATAAAATATTTAAATATTAAATCGTAAAATATGCGAGTTGTTACAGACCCCCCTACTTAAAAAAATTGCATCCTCGTAATATTTAAGAAGAAAAATAGAAGTAACAACCATAAAAGTATATCAACACAAAAGAAATTTGAAATAAGAAGTTCACCTCTAAGGAGCACAAGAGAGTAAGTCCGGATGTGTTCACTCGATGAATTCTCTAGATTTCCAAGAACAATCCTTAGAATTTGAAGACCATTGAACTTTCACGAGAGGAACATATTTATTTCAAAGGCGTTTAACCTCCGAAGCAATGATTCAAATAGGATGTTGCTCATAAGTCAAATTAGGTGAAACTTCAATTTCTTCAACAATACCGGGCTCAAGAATAGAATCGGAATCTCGAAGGCATTTCCGTAATTGAGAAACGTGAAACACGTCATAAATAGCTGAAAACTGAGCCGGTAATAAGAGGCGATAAGCCACGGAACCAATACGTTCGGTGATGGGAAATGGACTAATATATCGAGGTGCTAATTTTCCCAATCGAATGAAACGCACAACACCCTTCATAGGTGAAACACGAATAAACACAAAATCTCTCACAGAAAATTCCAATTTCCTTCTTCGGTTATCGGCATAGGATTTTTGCGTACTTTGAGCTTCTTTCATCCTATGGCGAATAAGATCTATCTTTTCTGTGGAATCTCGAATAAAATCTGACCTAAAACTAGCTTCTCACCGGCCTCAAGCCAACAAGAAGGAGATCGACATGGTCTTCCGTAGAGTGCCTCAAAAGGTGCCATACAAATACTAGATTGGAAGCTATTATTATAGAAAAACTCAATAAGAGAAATATGATCTTCCCAACTTCCATCAAAATCAAGAACACATGCACGAAGAAGATCTTCAAGAGTTTGATTCACACGCTCGGTTTGTCCATCGGACTGAGGATGATAAGCAGTGCTAAAATTAAGCTTCTTTCGCAAAGCTTTTTGAAGACTCTTCCAAAATCCACTAGTAAGAAATGGATCACGATCGCTAACAATAGAAGTAGGAACTCCATGCAATTTAATAATTTCTTCAATAAAGAGTTTGGCAAAAAGAGGTATGGTCTGATTGGACCGAACGGGAATAAAATGGGTGGATTTTGTAAGTCTATCAATCATCACCCATAAGCTATCATGACCCGAACGAGAACGGGAAGGCCGTCAATAAAATCCACGGAAATCTGATCCCACTTCCATATTGGAATTTCTAAAGGTCGCAATAACCCACCGGGCCTTTGATGCTCAGCCTTGACAAGTTGGCAAGTCATGCAACGCTTAATAAAGTTAGCAATATCAGATTTCATTCCATCCCAATAATAAAGTCGCTTCATATCCACGTACATTTTACTACTACCGGGATGAATGGTAAATTTAGAACGACGAGAATCTTCTAAAATATCTTTACGAAGATTACTAATATTTGGCATGATAAGTCTACCAAATTTTCGAATACTGCAACGAGAATCAATATCAAAGTATTTCAAACCTTCAATATCAATTTTATCCCTACAACTTTGGCTAAGAAAAGCTAATTCGGGATCTAGCTTTTGAGCTTCAAGAATGCGGTCTAAAAGAGAAGATGAGCCTCATGGCTACATAAAACAAGAGATGAACATAAATCGGATTCACGATCTCAAATCTCACAGGTGGATAAAGTCTCGTGATCATTCCACTTGGACATCATCATAGAAACAACCGCTTGTTGCTTATGGCTAAGTGCATCGGCAACACGATTTCCCTTTTCGGGAGTATAAAGAATATCAAGATCATAAGATGCAAGGAACTTGAGCCAACGTTGTTTACGCAAATTAAGTTCCTTTTGAGAAAATAAATACTTCAAAGATTTATGATCGATATAGAGAACAAATTTCTCTCCCAAAAGATAATGACCCCAAATTCGAAGGGCGAAAACAATAGCCGCGAGTTCTAAATCATGAGTGGCATATCTAGTCTCGGCAGGCTTTATTGCCTAGAAGCATAAGCAATAACACGTTCTCTTTGCATAAGAACGACACCCAACCCGACACGACTAGCATTGGTATAAACAATAAAATCTTGGTTCCCCTCGAGAATCACAAGAATAGGAGCATCAGAAAAGAGTTCTTTTAATTTCTGAAAAGAAGCTTCACATTTGTCCGACCAAATGTATTTAACTACTTTATTTGTCAAGCTAGTAAGAGGCACGGAAATTTTAGAAAAGTCCTTTATGAACCGACGGTAATAACCTGCCAATCCAAGAAAGCTACGAATCTCCGTCGCACTCTCCGGTCTCTTCCAATCTTGTATCACTTCAATCTTTGAAGGATCCACGAAAATTCCGGATTCAGAAATAATATGGCCGAGAAACTTCTCACGAGATTGACAAAAGTGGCATTTAGAAAATTTTGCTTTCAATTGATTGCTCCTGAGAGTTTCCAATACAATCCGAAGATCTTTTCATGCACTTCCTCGGTTTTAGAATAAACAAGAATATCATCAATAAAGGTGAGAACAAATCGATCGAGGAAGTATTTGAAAACTCGATTCATAAGGTCGACGAAATAAGCCGGAGCATTCTTTAAACCAAATGGCATAACAAGCCATTCATACGATCCATAACGAGTACAGAATGATGTCAAAGGAATGCTATCCCCTGCAATACGAAGCTGATGAAAACTGGTTGCTCAGTCTAATTGTGAAAAGACTCTAGCACTACTAAGTTGGTTGAATAAATCATCAATCCGAGGTAATGGATATTTATTCTTGATAGTAAGATCATTAAACTTGCGGTAGTCAACGCAAAGCCTAAGTGTACCATCGGATTTCTTCACAAAAATAGTTGAAGCTCCCTAAGGAGAGGAACTAGAGCGAATAAATTGCTTCGTCTCCAATTCAGATAATTGTTTGCGCATCTCCTCATTTTCTTTATTGGACATATGATAAGGAGGACGAGTGATAGGTAGAGCTCCAGGGATTAGATTAATTCTAAACTCAATTGATTGCTTAGGTGGTAATCCTAAAACGGGCTCAAATATGTCAGAAAATTCACGAACAACGTGAATAAGAGAAATGACATCTTCCTCATCATCATTATCGTCATCATGAGGATTTAAAGAATATAAAGATGCGGTGAAGTTGGAATCCGAATCTTTAAGAACAATAGAAATCTGCTTAACAGATAGAGGATGTCGAAGATGAATAGTCCGCTCAGGACATAGGATTTGAGCTTCATAACGGTTAAGCCAATCCATTCCCAAAATCATTCCAAAACCTAAGTAACGCATGGCATGCAAATCCGCTCGGAAAGAAAAATCACATAAAATAATCTCAACATCACTGCAAAGCAAACTGAGTGTTGCAGATCCACCGGCCGAATTCACAATTCTCAAAGAAGTCATTAGAGCAACAACACTTAAAGAAAAAGTATCAACAAGTTCTTTTGATATAAAAGAATGGGACACACCCGTATCAAAAAGAACTCGAATAGGTTGATCACAAAACATAATAATGCCATCAAGGATAGAAGGAGAAATACATTGACCATGAGAAGTGTTGCTAGGGGCTTGTGCAACATCTAACCTTCCTTCCTTCTTTCCTTGAAGTTTGGGACATGAAAATAAAAGATGACCCAAACTTTTGCAATAACGACAAAAGAGAGGTTTCAGACATCTATTGGCATAATGGTCCTTAGAACCACAATTGTAGCATTGCCCACTACTAGGGATAAGAGTCTTTGCTACCGAAGCTGCTTGTTTTCCTTTCTTATTGAGATTAGGGCCTTTGAATTTAATAGTCATTTTCTTGTTGTTATTGAAGTTTGGTTTGGCACCCACAACTTCAACATCACTTTCCTTATCTACCTCTTCAAATCGAAGAGCGATATCAATAAGTTGATCGAAAGCAACTTCTAATTTCAGAAGTAACGACTTCTTGAGATTTCTATTCAAGCCATAGACAAATCTCTGATTCTTCTTCAATGGGGTATTAATGTATTCAACCCCGTATTTAGAAAGAGATTCGAAAGACGCGACGTATTCCATCACAGAAGATTCACCTTGAACAAGGTCAATAAACGACGGACCAAAGTCACTTTCTTAGCTTTTGTACAAATTTCGATTGAAATCTTTCCCGGAATTGCTCCCAAGTAAGATCCGCTTCAATAATTTCAGAAATCAGAAGCTCGTACCAATCTAATGCTCTTTCTTGGAGCATACTAGAAGCCACTTGAACTCGATGAAGATCAATAAGATTCATGCGAGTAAAGATGTGATCGCATGTTTTAAGCCAAGCTTGGACCTGAATGACGCTTTCGGAACCCCTGAATGGCTTCCCACCCATGTTGGTATAGTCACTGCACAAGCGTGCAAACCCGGATTTAGGGTGAGTAGGCTCTAGAATGGGTTCGGCAGCTTGAGCATTCTTCACAAGATCAAGAAGTTGTTGTGCAGACATAAATACTCCATCTCGGGGAGTAGCACTAGATTGACTGGCGCTGGGACGGCCAGGTCTAACCATTTCTCTTCTTTAAGAAAGAAAGAAAGAAGAAAAAGGTTATTCACAAAACGAATATCAAACAATAATGATTGATAAAACAAGGCATCACAAAAGAAAATAGGATAAGAGGGTACGAAGACTTGAATTAAATCCTAAGGAACGACTCCTAAGATGAACTTAGGACGATGATCCTTGTTAAATTATTCTACATTGTTCCGAAATTTGGCTCTGATACCAAGCTGTGATGCCCCACCTCTATACTCACGCTAGCCAAGGACACTATCGAGTAATGCCGTCAACTATCATGAAGAATAAGGCTATTGAGGAGCGACCATCCGTGTAATTACTTTGTGCGAGCACCGGTATGTCAGACAGTATAATATGCATTTCTTTTCAAAAGGAAATCCGCCATGACGATACAAACTCAAAGCTACCACACAGTGGCTATATGATCTTCGAAAACAAATATAGAAATAAGAATAACACAAATCAGTTATAGATATCATATCACAAAGGCGAAAATAGATTTGAATATAACACATAAAAGTGTACATCAGAGTAGTAGTCAAACAAGATCCACAATATCACAAAAGAATAGGTACAAGTGTTGGACAAAAGAATAAGTGTACATCAATGAGTCTATATCTCGAGTGTATAACAACAAAAACTACCAATCTAATGTAGTTAGCCAAAAGTCAGATAATACTCCCAGATGAGGAGTCAAACAGAAGCACCTATAACATCTTGGTCTGACCCGAGTATTATTCAATAAGAAAATAATAAACGGATCAGTCTAGCTATAAATATCAGATAAATATGAGATATAACAAAAACGTATGATAACAATAATGTCATACTATGATAAGTATGCATTAGAAAATCTAACAAAATCATACAATATCTCAAGAGTCTCATAGCATCAAAAAGAATGTCATGTTCTTTATTTTATTCACCAAACCATAAATATTGACATCATATCGCTACCAATCATAAAAGCTGGTGAAACAAAAATTCTAGAAACCATCAATTAGAAATCCAAAAATCGTAAAAAGGGGAGGCCTATCACAAAACGGGAGCATGAAAATTCACCAACACATGTATCACAAACGGGATGCTATCCCATGGTCGTTAACCATAGAGCCGGTGTAATGACGTAGTACAATATCGGTATGCTCGAGGAACCTGAAAGTCGAATAATTCGGAACAACAACGTAGTACAACGGTCGCTCGATGAACCTGATAAGCCGGAACAACAACATAGTACAACGGTACGCCCAATGAACTGAACTCCATAACAGGACATGGGTCGCTAGCCTATGAAAATTGAGTCGAAACTGCAAAGAATACATAGGTCGTTAGCCTATGAAAGAAATGAGATGAAACTCAATAAAAAGAGGTACCGTCCCCTTCTTTAGACAAGAAAACATAGCAAATCGCTAGTCTAAATCACAAAAATGATCATCATCGATCATCGAGAAGTGTCAATTACACTAAGCTAGTAAATAGATGAGTTTAGCTTCATGTCCCATAACCACTTGCTTAACTTAAGTATTTACGAAAAAATTGTAAATCTCCACTCGAAAGTGGTCACAAGAGTTTCAATTGAACGAGTCTAAGAATTAACCGACGAGGTAAACGCAAGCGTTTTATACCACTTGTTTTACTAAGTTGTTTAATTAGATTTCTCATACGAGTGAGGTAAAGGTTAGTATATGCTAGTAGACTGGAAAACGGTTTAAGAAATGAGCTTTGTAATAAAATAGTGTTGAAATCGTTTTGATAAAAGAGTTTTGATATTTACTACTAGTATTGAAACCTTTATATTTTTAAAGTGACAAATCACAAAAATGATTGTAGAAACAATCAATCACCAAAATTCACATTCGAAGACGAGAATTGAATCCAAAGAAATCGATGTCGAATCCATCAAGGTGTATGTTCCAAAAATCCCGAAGAAAATGTCATCAAAGTCGATAATAAATGATAACAACAAATGGGAATCAACACAAATCGATTAAATTTGGAAACTCAAGCTAAATAGGAAAAATAGGCAAAAAACAAGCAGATTTAGACGTTTGAAGTGTATGATTCAGACGTATGAATTTGGAAAATAAAATATTTTCTAGAACATAATTCAGATGTCTGAACCTATAAATTCAGACGTCTGGAAACGCCAATTTTTAGCTATTTCTTCTCTGGTTCAATTCGAACCAATTCAGATGTCTGGAACCTTTGATTCAGACGTCTGAATACTGGGGAATAAAAATTCCCCGTATAATATTCAGACGTCTGAAATAAGGTTTTCAGACGTCTGAAACTATTGCTCAGGCACTTTTCTGACCCTAGGCCAATAATGGCCAGAATAATTACCGAAAGCGATCGGACGAGCGACGACGACTAAGGATTTATACCAAGCGACAACCCAGCCTTAATGGGTTTTCGATACGCCTCGAATATCAATGTCCAAATACCCATATAAGAATTTTTTCCATACATTTTGCTTTCAAAACCACAAAAATTGGAATATTCACCAAAGCAATCCAAATCAAAAGCAAATGTATATGAGTAAGTGTTAGGAATTCGTACCTAACAACAAGGATAGATATAGACATAGATGTGAGATGAAAATCTCACCTTTAAACCAAAAACAAATGAAGAAGAAGCTATAGAGCAATGACAGGAAAATCACTCTTCAATTCCAACCCAACGAGCTTGAATCTAAGCTTAAAAGAGAAACATTTCCTAAGTTAGGTTTAGGAATTTCTGAGATTGAAAAGGGAACGAGTTGGAGAAGATAAAGAGAAAGCTTACCAAAGCTTCTTTTTTGAATTTGAAGTTAAAGCTTGGATTTTGCAAATGGAACTAGGCTTAGGATTTCTTAATTCTTTTTTTTTTCTCCTCCACCATTTTTATCTAGAGCTTGAGAGTGTTAGGAAAATGAAGTGAATGAAGATAAGTGGGGGTGGAGCTAGGGCTTGTGTTGGGATATAGGGCTGAAACCCAAGCCAAAACCCTAAGTGATAAAGTAGAAAAATTCTACTAACTCCAAACATATTGATGTTTATACTCAAAAAGGTCGCAAACATCATTTTGAACTCAATGGAGGTGGTCTCGAGTCCTAATTCGACCGTTTGCAAAAAGTAGCTTTTCGGACTATAATCCGACTAACGATGAAATATTTAAATAAAATATTTAAATATTAAATCATAAAATATGCGGGTTGTTACATTGTCAGACTGGTAATTGTTGTTTGTTTGTGATACTCTGATGATATATTGTATAAAACAGATATAGTTTTCATTTTGTGTAAAGATCTGATATTATACATATTATATTTTGTTCCGTTGTGATTGTGAGATTCTGATATTGTTTAGTTCCCTCTTTCTTCTATCTCCTTTCTTTTCCCATAACAATCTGTCTTTTCCGACACTTGATCGTCGGCATATTATACTGTGGAGTATTTTGTTTCGATTTTCGAGGGTCGATAAGGGCAAGTCGTCACATTTGGTATCAGAGCTTAGGTTAGCGATAACCTAGGCTTTGGTGGGAAAATTACTCATTAGGAATAGAGTCAATTATACTCTATAATGAGTTGAGTATATTAATAGCTATGAGAGCGACCTTGTTAGTTAATATAAAAATTGTTTTAATACTGTGTTGACATATCGGTTGAGTGTTTATGAATTCTGGTTGGTACGGGAAGTACAACCGTGTCGATAGGGATTTCTAAACTCTTAAACAAGATAAACTGACATAGTATTGTTTTTAAAGCGGATAAATGAAATAATTTTACCCAAAATCATATTTTGATATAAAAGGAATAATTTTATGAAATTATTATATATATTTGGATGTTTGGTTGTTAATATTCTAATCAAATATAAGAGCCTAAAATTTAAAACGGCTATAACCAAATAAAATTCTATAAGTATAACTTGTCTAAAGAAGTATAACTGAAATTTGAATTAAAACCCGAATTTAAATCCCGAAAATTTTGAAAGGTGGTTTAAATGAATTTAAACGGGAAGATTGGGAATTTAAAATCTTGGGAATGCTTGAAATGTTTTCCACAGTGTTTGAAGGAAATGATGGAAAATTACTTTGGGAAGTATTTTGAATGAGAATTGTTTTGAAAGGAATCTATGGAAGTAAGGAAGCACTGAACTCACTTCAGTCGTTGGAAAATAATCCTGATGATGATGGCCACATCATTAGAATTCATCGAGTTTCTAAAGTGATGGATTGCTTTCATAGTAATTAGGTATGATATCTGTTTAGATTTTTTTGATATACGAGGGTTTTAGGAATTTCGAAAGGGAAATTTGTTTAGTAAAACCATGTATTTTGGAATCCAGAGATGTGAATTGATATACCAAGTAGGTATGAGTTGATTATTATTTCAAAATGGTTTTGAAATAAAACTGGGTAATTGAATTCTGGAAAATTCGATTTAAATAATGTGTAAAGTTAAAATGAATCAACTATTGAACTTATTAAGTGAAGTTGATATTAATAAGAAGAAAATGAAAATTTTAATCCTGGAATTAAAATTTAACTTGAGTATATGGAAGTGAATAGAAAATTTAAATTTAACTTGGGATAAGTTAAATAAATTGGACTTAGAATTAAATTGATTTGGGTTAAATTGAAATGTAAAATGACTTTGTAATTGTGGGTCATTGTGTAATGAATTGTACCCATAAGCTATTAAGTGTTGTACTTATAATCTGAAATTATGGATTTAAAATTGTGCAAAGAATCAAATTGTATTTGTATCCTTAAGAATTCAGTGATACATATATATATATATATATATAATTTGGAATTATGATTATAAGATGTAAATGGATTAAAATGAGCAATATAAGCTTTTAAATAAATGAGTTGGTGAACTTAAGATTAGGAAATGGAAATTATAAAACCAAAATAAAATGGTTAGTTCTCTGTGGGAAATTCAAAATTTAAATCCAAAATGAAATGTGAATTGGAATAAGGTGAAGGAAATATAAAAGATAAAGGGTGAATGGACTTAAGTTAGTAAATAAGTTTTGAACTTATATATGGAGAAATAGAATTGGATCAAATTGAATTTAACTTAGACTAAGAGAAATTGAGTTAAAGTTGGATTGAATTGAAATCAAAATTCAGTTGCGTTATAAATAATATTGAATGAAATTCAATTCTTATTTGAAGTAGAATGAATTTAAGTTGGCTAAATAAAATTTAGTTAAACTTGAATTAAATTTGGAAAAGAGATTGAGTTGAAGAAAAGTTTAATTTAATTAAAATAACATTGAATAAAATTCTTACCCAACTAAATTCAAAAGAGAAGAGTGAAGATGAATTTAGTGTAAGCTGAATTAAATGGAAATTGTAATGGAAGGAATAAATTTTGGTAACTTGTTAAAAATTAAAAAAAAGCAAAATAAAACCCAGTTCTGGTTTAGAATAATTGGAATGGTTATGTTATTATAAATTCAGAAATGAATTGAAAAGGTAAATAAATTTAAAATGGATTGAGTAAGTAAACCAATTGACTTAAAATTTGTAAATAGATTGGAATTTGATTTAATGAGAATCAAATTAAAATGAAATAAAATTGATTGGATGAAAGAAATGGGATGTAGTGGAATTGAGACAACTTAAGAAAAGTTATGAAATGTGGTCGAGCTTTATAAGTGGTCTTGAATGAAATTTGTTTAGATAATAGAGTTGAAATGCAAGTGAAATGATTTTAATTAAATATTGTGATAAAATAAGGATGTATGGGTTGTAAATAATCCAGAATGGAATGATATTAATATAAACTTGAATTGGTTAATGAAATGGAAATGTAAGGGTAAGGATTTAATTTAATAATTGCAATGAAATAGGAATGTTTGAATTGTGAACAATACACAATTGAATAAAATTGATATAAATTGAGTTAAATTAATTTAAAATAGCTATAAGCTTAAGTAATGGTTATTGCATGAATAACATTTAAATTTGCATAGAAAATTTGTCTTTTGTTGTAAACGGACGTAAATTGTTTAAAGTAAGTAAATATGTGGTTTTTGAATAAATTGGAATGGGTCGGAATTTAATTAAGTGGATTTGCATATAAATGAAGTGAGTTATGAATATGAAGCGATTAAATCAAATTGGAGATAAAATTGGTTATGGATCAATTTGGAGTTGCTTAAAAGTAAATTTATATAATGTAGGCATATGTTGATCATATTGTAGTGATTTTGAGTTGGTCGTGATAAATATGTATTGGATGTAGAAAATTTGGTTATAAATCCTTTTTGAGTAACGTAAAATGAAATTTGGATATATGAGGGAAATTTAATGGTGTTGAAACCTTGTAATTGCTTATAAAATATGGTTTACATGTAGGATTTATGGAAACTGGTTGGTTGGGTATGTCATTGTTATAATTGGCTAAGATTAATAAATGGAATGTGTTGAAATTCTCATATTATTGAAAACTGATGCGTTTGTTTGAGTAAGTACAGGTACGGGAGGCAACCGATTGAGTTGGAGCGCGTAAATGCATAAAATATTAGCTGCTGGCTTTTAAAATGCTAATAAAAGGTATGCCTACACAATAAAATTGGGAAAATGATATATATTGTGATATATTTGGTTTTCCGACCATGTGGTTCGATGTATATATTTATATCTTTTGTGATATTGCAAAAGCTCCTTCGTACAAGGGAGACTCTGCCAAATTTTTCCGAAAATATTGGGAGTTAGAAATTTTTTGGGAATTTTGAAAATTTTGAGTTAATAAGAAAAGGTCGACTTTTGAATTGATGTTGACAACAAAGCTTTTGAATTAAAAATAAAGCGAATGGTTTTGGATCAAGCAAAAAAGGTTTTGAGAAGTGAATGTGAATTTTAAACTAAATAAGTTTGGGTAAGTAAATAAGTTTGGAAGCATATTTCTACCCTAGCAAATTTCGGGGACGAAATTTTTATAAGGGGGGAGGAATTAACGACTCAGAATTTTGATCGTTAGATTTTGAACATTTAGTTCATTTTAAATGTGAAATGTGGATTTTGAATTGATTTTGAAATAAGGATTTTGTTAAATCAATAGAATTTAGTTTTAATTTTCAATTTGAAAATTCAATTGAAATTTGAATAATAATAATTTAATATTTAGAATTGGAATAATTTGTGAATCTAGGTGTAAATAGATATAAAAATAGATTCTAAAATTTATTTTTATTCTATTTGGATTTAAATAATGATGTTTGACTTTTGGATGGAGTTAGAAGTCGATAAGTTGAATTTGGAATTTTATATTAATTTAATAATGGAATTTAATCATATAATAATGAAATAATCAGATTTTGATTCGAAATGAATCAGAATGATTTCTAGTGAGAATATAAATTCTATATGATTTTTATTAAGTTAATAAAATTTTAGAAGTGAAATTTTAAGTGATTTCGATGATTTTGAAAATCGCTCGAATTTATCGATGAGTTAAAATAGCCTTCCAGGGCACAGTCTCAGAATTCGACGAAACCAGTTCCATTGGATCCGTAATAGTTAGTTATTATCGGATTTCAATTTTCGTAGCAATCGAAGTTGTCGTTTGACCCTAGCAGCTCAAAACGCATAGAAACTATTTTAATCGATTTAATTTAAATTGATCGTTTATTCCGTAACTCGTGCATACGACCAAATTAGCTTCGAAACCATGTTCCATTGTGCTCGGAATGCGGGTAAAATCTTATAAACGCCTGGCGGCACGTGTAGTTTGGAGTTCGTTTGTGAAAGCTTGTTAATTTGAGAATAATATTAAAATAATAATTATAAAATGTTTACATAAGCACGTTTAACAGCCGACCCTACTTCTCTTTCTCGGCCGCCGCTTATACTTTTTAATGGCTGAAACTTCACCCATTTCTTCTCCGATTTCGTTCAATCCAAACGTTTTTACGCAAAACTTTCTACTGGAAAAGCGGAGAGGACAGTTGGATCTACCTATCCAACGGTCAAGATCGTTTTTGGCTTGATGGATTGACGAATCTTCGACCTCGAAGTGCTGCCGTTCGCATGCGTTTTTCAATGAGGTTGGGGCGTCGAGTTCATGGAGGCATAGGCTGTAGGGAGAGCGAAGCGTGGGCTGTCATGTGGCGTGACCAGATTTTGTTCTAGGGCATGCGTGGAGGAGCAGTTTGAAACCCTAGTGGCGGCCAATGGGTTTGTTTTTGCTGGTAGTGTTCGCGTGAAGTAGAAGATAGGGGCGGCCGACCGATGGAAATTTAATAAAAAAAGAAAAAAGAAAAAAAGAAAGAAATTTGTTTTTAAATTGGTAATTGAACTTTATAAATTCATATCTTGTGCATACGTTATCAGATTTCGACGAAACTGGTGACGCCGGAATCACAACAGTGGAGCAATTCTTAGGTCATTCTGAGCAATTAAAAATTTAGGTTAAATCGAACGCTGTTCGATTTAATTTAAAATTTAAACGCTCGACAAATTCAAGGTGAGTTAATCTCACTCACATCTGGAATTTCAGCTGTTTTAAATAGTTAATATTTAAATAATTGTGTGATTGGTTGAATATGAATGCTAATATTAGTCTGGATTGATATTTATTTGCTGTGCTAATATATGTGGATGTAGGGAAAAACAGGTTGGAGGGATCGAACTGGATTCCTCACAAATAGAAATTTTATTTATATCCTGTGATATATTTCGTTAATATCCTATGATAAATTGATTTG
Source organism: Allium cepa (assembly GCA_030765085.1). Taxonomy (NCBI): domain Eukaryota; kingdom Viridiplantae; phylum Streptophyta; class Magnoliopsida; order Asparagales; family Amaryllidaceae; genus Allium; species Allium cepa. Next base: position 972,754,626 of record CM060928.1, read on the forward strand.
GAAATTAAATTGTGCCGTGTTTTGATTGGATAAGTATAATTTGGGATTTTAAAATACAAATGAAATAAATTGGAATTAAAAGATAATAGAAAGGTGAAATTTTGAGCAATGAATTTAAGGGAATGAAATTCAAGAAATTGGTTGAAATTTTAAGTGTTTTGAAATGTGAATTATTTTAAAAATAATAGCGAGATTTATTTTAAAGGATGGGAAGTGTATTTTTCCTTGGAAATTAAGCATGTTTCAAGGAAAGATTTTCGAAGTACAAACTGGAAAGTTTTGCAAAGGTGTTTTTAGAATATTTTAGGAAATTATTATTATTATTTTTTAATTTTTTTAAGTGAAAGTAAATATTTGTTTGAGTAATTATGGTATTTAATTATTTAAAAGGTAATTTAGAATTATGTTTCTAAAGGGAATTAAATATAAACATTTGATATAATAATCTCATATAAAAAGAATTTTTTTGAGTAAGTTACTTAAGGAACTTTTATAGATTTTCAAAACTACAATTTGATTAAAGAATTTAGTAATCATATTTTAAATACTTTAAGTGCATTTTGAAAGTGATTTCCAGGAAATAGCAACGTGTTTAAAAATAAAAGGAGTTTATTTTTAAAGTATGGAAAGGAATTTACGGGATGAACGTAAAATTGAATTGGGGTAAATCGTGTAGGATTTATAAAAAGAATTCTTTGGTTTATTCTGAAATGGAAGTGTATTTCTCTGAAAAGCCAAGTACGTTTCAAAATGGATTTTTAAGTGAAGGAATGTTTTTAAGAAATTATTTAAGTTGTTAAGTGTTAAAGGTAAATAGTATTAAAACAGTTATAGTAATAATTATTTTAAGGATTCATGGGTATTATGTTTAAAGATAATTTTTAATATTTATATCATATAGAATAGTTTTATTTTAGGAATAAGTTTGGTTAAAATATTATTTGGAACTTAAACAGAATTTCATAACTCCTATTTTCAAAAATTTAATTAGCTTAACCTTTACTTCAAAGAAAGTAGTTTATATCTTATGAAGCAGTTTTATCCGAAATATTTTTAAAAGTATATATATATATATATATTAAATTAAGTATGTAATTAGTTTTAAGATAAACGTTTTAATGTGTTTTCAAGAATAAAGAATTTAAATTATTTCAAATCCTAAGTATTGGTGCTTGGATGTTTTCAGAGGAAGTAAAGATTTGGGAATTTACTCCATGAGAAGAGTTGGGTTTGAAAACTGTTTTCAAAAGGATTTGAAAATGGAAATATATCTTACAAAGATATTTTTGAGGAAAATAAATAATGTGGGAAATTATTTATTGTGTGATGAATGCTTATGGATGTTAATTGATAGTTAAATCACCGACTATCAATATTGGCCAATGCGTTGATCGTTTCGAAGAGACCGGGACCGGGATTAATTTCTCGAAAATCACTTCGATCCAGTTTGTACGTTTTGTGGGAAAAACGAGTGCAGAGCCGAAGATGGAGCAGTGAAGTGCGAGGGCTAGTTCCTACTAATCCTGAGGATATTTCCAAAATGGATGTAGTAGGAGTAGTGCCTTCGGTTTCGTTCGAACCCGGGACGGGCTTGTATGGATGAATGCTTTCGGAACATCGTCAGGTGGACGATGGGCATTCTAAGTGAAACGTTCTTAAAAGGTAACGCTTAGCCTCGAGCCTCATCAACCCAGGAGTTATGCAGCAAGGCTAGGTATGTAGCACCCATTTTAGGGTGAGGTTATCCCTGTCTAGATGTCCCTTTTATTTCGGGTTAGGGTGCGGTTGCTGATCCCAACCATGGGGTGATCTTACTCAGGAGTATCCAGTAAGGGGTTGTCCCAGCCTTGTGTTACAGGGGATTGGGAGTAATCCTCGGTACGGTGATCTAGGCCACGTAGTGTGATAGGTGGTACCCTAGTGCCTAGTCATTAGTTGGAAATCCATTCTCCGCGCCTTTTACGAGTTTTGTTTGTATTACCCACGATTGTGGCTAGTAGATGGAATTTAATGAATGTACCAATTTCGGCTATTTTAATAAGTATTTGTATATAGACCCTATTACAATATCAGAGGATTTTTATAAAAAGAGTTTTAGCTATCGTAAGGTAATAACCCGACATGTTTATTGTGGCGTGGTCTTATGAGATGCTTTTGTTTTCAAAGGGATTTTTGAAACTTTAATAATCAATTTGGGTGTATTATTATCAGCTGGTATTCCAGACTGACTCAGGTGTTATTTTATTATAATGCTCGGGTCAGACCGAGTATTATAGATTGAGGATAGGATGCTATGGAGCTCAGGAGAGGAGCTGGAGTCCGAGATGTATTATCCGTACTTGTTTATATCCGCTGCTGTGATTGTTGATGTTGTCAGACTGGTAATTATTGTTTGTTTGTAATACTTTGATGGCATATTGTATAAAACAGATGTAGTTTTCATTTTGTATAAAGATCTGATATTATATATTATATTTTGTTTCGCTGCGATCGTGAGATTCTGATATTGTTTAGTTCCCTCTTTCTTCTATCTGCTTTCTTTTCCCTTAACAATCTGTCTTTTTCTGCACTTGATCGTCGACATATTATACTCGGAGTATTTTGTGTAGATTTTTGAGGATCGATAAGGGTGGGTCGTCACAACAGTTAACACTATACATCAGCTCGTATGATGTAAATTGATCATTCTTATGAAAAATTTGATTCGATCTCAATTCGAATACATAACTTTCCTTTCAAACTAGTATCGCTCACTTGATTCTCCAGTGCGGACTTCGATCAGGCTCCTTGATTGGAACCACTATTCTCCTTACATAGTTATAACTATGATAGAAAACCTTCGTCCCACACCAAGAACCCTTATCAAGTACTCACCTCAAAAGCTGAGCAATAGATCCTTATTCGGAGTTGTGCAAATACTTTAATGTCATGTACTCGAATATTGGATCAAAACTATGTGAAAATGAGAAATGGTCTACGTCCACCCTACATACATACTAATTAGTTCTCCCTAGTACTAATCCAATTTCCACTAAATCATTTATGAGAACATTTCCTAAACTCACTAGTTCAACTTGGTTGCTACTCCATAATATCCTAAGATCATATATCTTTATCTAATTTCATTATTCCATTTCCAATTTATCTCTCAAAGAAAACTCAAGATCCAAATACCTGGCTTTTACTTAAAAAATATTCAAACAAAACTCTATATTTCAATCATAGAAATATATATCCATCGCCCGAGTAAATCCATAATGATACTAAAGAACTGGGTACTACCAAACAGTATCCTACATTCCTTTACCAAGAAGGGTTATACTCAAGAGAAGTGTTTGCCATCTAAACATATTCGTTACCCAATTTTAAGTTATTTTCGAGCCACTTTAGCTACTTAGCTTAAAAATGTTCCTTTTATTTCAAAATCTCATTTTTGAAATAATACTTTACATTTTCCAGCAACATTTGTCACCAACTCACTTTGGTTTGTTTGGCTTGAACTTGTTTCAATCGTACAATGATAAATGGAATAATTAATTAAGTACCCTGCAACGTTCGACTAGGAAAGCATCTGATCATCGCTTAGAAGATTATTTTGATCATAACAGAAAAATCAAGTCTTGTTCCATGTACCAATCCAAAGATAACACTTCTTACTTGCACTTTATTCCCAAAATTTTGTACTTAAATCAAATTGGTTGTAAATATTATTGTTATTATTTTCCCAAAACCTTGCAATCAGTTTTCAAAAAGCACCTTGATTTAGGTTTCCAAGTTTTCAACCTAAATTCTTTTAACTTAAATGATACATATTTATAAAAGGGAATTAGGAAAAATGACAAACTTTGAAAAAAATTAGGCTGAAGGACATGAATTTTTATTTTTAGGCTGAATAACATATGCTAGTTATAATTAGCATTATATTCAACTTTTACACTACATAAAATGCTAGTTATATCTAGCATTATATTTAGTTTTACACTATATAAAATGCTAGTTATAATTAGCATTGTCCTTCAGCCTAAAAAAAATTCATATTCTTCAGCCTACTTTTTTCTAAGATTGTCCTTGTGCCTATTTTCCTATATTTATAAACCTATTTTATAAATCACTTCTATTAAACCATTTTGAATATTTATCCAAAATATTCTAACTTTTAAATCAAAATCTACCTCAGCATTAAAATCAAATGCCCTATAGTCAAACTGTGAAACTTAATTAACATAGTGTGCATTTTCAATTTTTCCCCTCCCTTATCTACCCAACCCATATCTTAAAAAGGAAACTTCCTATGTACACTAGCCATAGTCAATGCTCAACTATACAAACATGACTAAACAAGCCTTATGATAATAATAACATATTATTATCTCCTAATACCTCAACCAACCATACTATACTATTTTTGAAAATCATTCTTTTTATACATAAGATATATTCTAGTTAAATTTTATTTCATTTATCAAATTTCAAAACAATACTATGTCAATTGAACTTGTTCCAGCGTGCAGAAAATCCCTATCGATAACGTTGGCCAGACGCATCGACCAGATTCTTAAGCCACCCAACAACTCAAACAACACACTATAAAACATTTTTATATCACTAATAAATACGCACTCTCATACACACACATTCACAATCATCCAAGGGTCTCACTTACCCTATCTTTCATGAGTCAAACCCATCCAATGCCAAGGTTTTGGCCTAACCTTCATCTCTGATACCAAATGTTACTCGACCCTTGAAAATCGACATTGATACGTCCACTGCATCACATGCGAACATTCAAGTGTCGTAAATACCGATTTGTTAGAGTGAAAGAAGAAGGTAGAAGATAGAAGAAAACTAAACAACATAGAATCTCACAACGCAACGAATAACATATAATATAATAATGATCTTTACAAAATGATTTTTTTTTATTCATATATGCAACATCATAGTACACTAGACTTATCCTAAATTTGGACAGTTACAGAAACCTGTCCTTATATTGACAAACATACAGAATCTATAATATATCATAAGAAAAATATACATGAATACGTTTTGACCATCCTGCTCCTCTTCAACTCCAAAGTATCAGCTAAACTTGGGGAACCATGCCCGGTCTGACCCGAGCATTACATGGAATAATGCCCGGGTCAGTCTGGTAAACCAATGTGATTAAAACTCGATAACAAGTGACAACCAAATTTATTTCTACATTTGAAAACTTTCAAACATAAGGTATCTTATAAGACCATACCACACATAAAAATGGATGAGTTTTTACCTTACGATAACCAAAAAAATTTATATCAAAATCCAATGATATTATCATAATGTCCAGGTTTAAAGTAAATAGACAAATTAGCTGAAATGCTTGCATCTCACATTTCAACATACTAGGCTCTACAATCAAAAACGTAAGGCACGTATTGGAGATTAGATCCTAACAATAGCAAGGTAAGGAACTACCTTCCAATAATACACCTTTAGATAATGCACCGATGCTAACATGAGGCCGACTGCCCCTTTAACATGGCAGACCGGATTACCTCACCTTTTGACACCGAGGCCTTATACTACCATGGTGTTTGCACGCAAACCAACTTTGAAAGGGACATCTAGAATAAGGTGACTGCTCCTAACGGTAGCTGATTACATAGCTCTGGTGCATGCCCTGTTTTTGCCATTCCTCCCAGTTGTAAGGCTTGAGGCCACGTTCTACCTTTCGAAATAACAATCCATCTTGGAATGCTAGCACTACCCTCCTGGCGGCAATGCAATTCCAGCTTTCATCCATACAAGTTTGTTCTATATCTAAACGGAACTGAAGGCGCTAACTCTACTGCATCTATTTTGTAATCACCCTCAGGATTAGTAGCAGTAGCCCTTGCACTTCAAAGAGCACCATCTTCAATCATCAAAAAGATGTCTTCATTTAGAAACTCTTGAGTTGGATCGAAGTGATTTCAGATAGCATTTCCGATCCTAGTCTCTTCGAAACAACTTTCGATATTTCCGGTAAACTCAACCCCGGTTCTTTAGGAAATAAACAAACAAATAACAAGAGTAGGGTTCACCTCCTAATCATTTGTGGACAGAGTTCCTTATCATTCGTCCTTGAAGATAGAAACAAGTTTATACGTACAGTTTAACACCTTCGACGGTAACTGTACATATAATTCTCGCGTTTCTCCTAGATATTTTCATAGTTATGTTTTGTCCAGAATTGATAGCGGGTTATTTAACTATCAAATAAACAAACATCCAATCATGGTTCAACTTTCGTATGGAATCCACTAAGTCTTTATTAATTCTCTTTAATTAATAAAACCACTTTATAAAACCCTGTCATAAGATCTTTTCAAAACACTATTCTCAAAACCCTTAATTTCCTTTATACTTAGAAACATTTATATACTTATCTCAATGATATAAGTATATTATCAAAACATTTTACTTTTCATGCTTTGAAACAAAATCCTGTACTTATCTAATCAGTATAAATATATTTACAAACTTTTTCAATTTTTATTCTTTCCAAATCCTATATTAAATAACCAAACATTTCTTCCAAATAAAACATTCCACTTATCCTTTATTAAAAATCCCCTTTTTAAAAGCTCATTTCATAATTCAATTAACTTATAACTTTCAAAATAAAGTTATGACCCACTTTTATAAACCTTTAAGTTAATTTATAAACTTCTTTCCGAACCTCTGAAATGATTTATAAACATTTTTTATATTTTTAAAACTCTTTACATAAACCTTTCTGTACTCCTTTATAAATATCATTTACAAAACATCATTTCTTAGACATCTCAATAACCCTTTTTGATACTAAAAACACTTTCTATACACAAGTTATCATTTATAAATTCCATTAAAAGAATTATATAACTTGAAAAACTATTATAAGCCCTTAGTCTCAAATTGATTAGAGAATTTAAGTAAATTCAAAACCATACTTTATCAATTTCAAATGAGGCATAGCAGTCCCAATGGTATTGATTTAAGTTACCATTTTATTTCAATTTAATTCTAATTCACTTAACTGTTATTTGCATAAGCAACATATATGTAAATACAACTCATATCCAAATCAAAGAATAACATGTCAATATGAACTAACTATCATATACGTGTCCAAATAACATAAAGCAGGAGGGTGATTTATTCTACTAAACAGATGTCCAAACAATTCATAGCAGAATGAGGATTTATTCTGCAAACATATGTCCACAAAATCAAATCACTTACGCAATAGCAGAATGGTATTTTGTTCTATTAACAAATTTCATTTACCCTTCCTAATCATATAGGGTTACTTAAGGTCCAGACAAGAGATCCTCGTATTTGGATCGGTTTACTTTAAAAAAAGTTGATTTAAAACACATTCGGTTTAGTTTAAAAATCACCTTTTAAAAATATTTAAATAGATTTAATCATCTTAAACCGTAACTAAATTTTGTTGAAGAAATACATTTTAGTGTTCTCTCGAACAGATTACTTATATGACACTATTTTTGTTTATGAATATGTGTGTGTATCTTAAAGAATGTTTTAAAGTTTTCTATATATTTATATATTATAAATCCATCATCCCAAAAGTGATATTATAGAAATTTTATTCTTATCTTTGTTAAATTGCACTTCTTTTAAAAGTAATACTATATCCCTTATATGTACGCATAAAACTCGAGTAGTGACAATAATTTATCTCCAAAAGAGATATTATATAGCAATACTACACTATAGAAGTAGTGGTTTTGTCTTTCACTTTTAACTTTTATTTAGTGCATTTAATTTTGTTTCTGTATTTAAAATATGATATGACATTTCAGAAGTAGTCACAATAAAAATCTTCAGCAAAGATATTTATTATACTTTGAAAGAAGTTATTAGGAATTATATATAGAATACGATATTGCATATTTATATGATATTCCAAAAGTAGTGCATATATATCTCTGGATGATATATGTAACATTCAAGTAGTGCATATATATATCTAGATGCATATATATCTCCAGAAAAAGTTTGTATGTATAATTGGTAATGTTACAAAACCAAATAAATGTAAAGAATTTGATTATGATGAAATCCTATGTATTTCAGATTTGGTTCAAACTTGAAGTTTGAGCACTATATAATGAGTACTATATATTTCATTATAATCATATTGAAACTGCCACATAGATAAGAAATCAGATAAATCACATTATTCTATCGTCACATGTCTAATTATATCCTAAAGGACATATGCATAATTATTTACTATGAAATATTATATGCATAACCATTTCTTATAGAAATATATTTGGATATTCTCCAAAGAGCTAACCTATATAGCATACTATACTTTACAAAAGCTACAGATACAATTTTGAAGTGATCTGTATAATTACATCATATAACCGAGTATTTATGTAACATTTGAAGTACCGAAAGATATTCTTTATTTTTATGGAAAGATGTCTCTTTTATTAAATTCTTTAGAAGAGATGTTCATATTCAATTCAGCATATGTATTATTCTCTAAATAAATAATTATAAATAATTTTCAAAAAAGATGTTTGAAATATAATTGGAAAAAAAATCTTAACAACTTGATGTTGTGGATAAAATTTATTTGAACTAGGAGTTTAACGCAATTTTGTTTGAAAACCTTTAAGGCACATTCGGGATACTAGTTCAATGGACGTTGTTCTTAAGCATATTTGAGTAAAATAATTTCAAGTATATTACATATCTGTGTAGACTCATATATTTAAGTAGACAAAATTAAACATAAAGTCCATAATTCCAAATTCACACTCAAACTTCATATTGGAAGTAAACAAGAAGTTTATTAGTTAAAGTTCTTAAATTATCAAACAATGATTTTGCTAAATTAAAATGTGGAACTTGAGGTGCATGAAATATTGCAAGTTTTATGAATTATCAAACTAGAAACTTTGATAATTATTGTATGAATATGCGCTTATATGTTTTTGTGTGATGATAATAAACATATATATATTCATTTAAATGTATTTCGTAATGTACTATTTTGTTTTTCATAGATTAAATAAATATTTGTTGAATAAAATAAATTACACAGAATTTGAATTCAAACAGAACAAGTTACACAGAATTTGAATTCAAACAGAAATTTTATTCAAACAGATATTTATTACAATCTTGAATAGTACAAATTCAAGCTCTCACTATACATATACATTTTTGATTACATCACAATTACATCACAATTCAGTTTACATAATTTCCTCACTACATATCACTCACACTCGTACTTTGACTTCAACTGCATTCCAGTTTGAATCCAGCATCTGAGCAATCTGCAAAAATATTCACCAACGCAGTAAAATTGAAAAAGAAATATTTTTGCAATATAAAATAAAATATGATTTTTGAAAATATGATTTGCCTCGGTTATTTGGGTTGTTCGTCATCATTCACATTTGAATTCATTATACACGAACAATGTGACATGCACAGTGTATCACTGTACATGCCACAAGGCCGTGCACATCGATATACACTTGATAATGCTACAGGGACAGGTGAGCACAGGTCAAACCCAAATGAAAAGCCGGGTTCAACTCACGTGCAATATATTCAAAATCACGACACGGGCACAAGGTCAAACCCAAGTTTTGAAACTGGGTTCAACACAAGGCAACATGACATGAATGCAACAAAGACCAAGCTGCAGCGTACTAGAGGTGCAAACTACTCAAATGAACACTATGCACAAAGGCATAGCAACTTCAACATCAACCAAAGTCAAGGCTGCAAATGAAGACTACAGGTCTCCATATCAATCAAATGCAAAACCATATATGCAGCAACCCAAAAGCAAGTGCAAATACAAACATACAAACAACTCAAGTGCTCAGTGATCAAGCATACAACACAGTAGTGTACATGAATACATGGAGACAAGATACACAAGTTCACATGTATGCAAATACCAGTGATACAAATGCATCACAGTGGCAACATCAAAATACAGGCCAGAAGCTCAAGTACACCAGTGAACAAGTGTCACAGCAAATAATTTGCACCAGTGATGCAAGCTACAAACAAGCAAACAACATGCACCACACCGGGCCACAATAATGAAGATTACACCAAGTATGCTAAAACAAAGTCAGTGACCATTCAAACCAGTACAAACATGAAACAAAACTCAACAAGGCATAGCTATGGAAACAGTGTGGTCGAGAACTGATACAAGAAATTCATGGAATGGCAGACACACATGAACATGGTGAGAAACACAAGTAACTCAGCATTGAAGTATAGGCAGATTTGAAGAAATGACTGCAATATCAATAAACCAAATGAAAACCACAATCCAAACTAAAACTCCATGCAGTAATAACCAGAATGGATGCAGATTACAAGACAGTTTGCAAGAAAATTCAAAGTGGAAGCACCACCAAAGACTCAACAGAGAATAGCAGTCAGGCACACATATGAAGCAACACAAGTGAAAATTCGACTAGTACATGAAGACTACAATACATAAGTCAGTGCAGTGGTACATGGAATCAAATAAACAAGTTCATGTGGAAGCATACAGAAGTCATAAAAGTCGAAATCATAGAAGTTCATGTGGAAACAGTGAATAAAAATGAAACATACAAAATGCTCAAGTGAAGTTCATGTTTGAAACCACTCAAGTGCATCAATGAATAATGCAACATGGTAAAGGAACAGTGATACAATGTCAATGTCGATGGCCAGAGACGAAGCTCACCGGGATGAACACAAAGAAATGATGATGGTCGAAAGTTATGCAGATTCACGATTGTATACAGTCAAGAAAATCAAGTGTTCATATCTTTGAAAAAGTCAGGAAGTAAAAGGGGAAAGTTGTTGCCGTATCAATCAAGTAAGTATCGAACGCATAAAAATCAAAGTCGTGAGCATCAAGTCAAAAAACATATCAGGAAAGCCGTGCGCATCAGGAAAACAAAATTTAGGAAAGTACCAAATTGGTACGAGCAAAATCAAATGTTTCGAATTCATATAAATACCAAACCTAAATCATCATCATCGGCATCGAGTCAATAAAATTTGCTATAACCCTATTCACCCCCCCTCCCCCCTCTAGGGTTAATCTAGATCCTACAAGTGGTATCGGAGCACGGTATTTTTCTTTAACTCTAGAGTCATGAATTCATCAAATAATGCTTTTTCTGAGGGGCAATCTATTGTTAGGCCACCCATGTTTAACGGGAATGATTATGCTTATTGGAAAGTTAGGATGAGTATTTATCTTAGTCCGTTGATTATGATGTTTGGGATATTATTGAAACTGGCTATAAATCTCCCACTATAACTGTTGGTGATACTGAGATTCCTAAACCTAGGGATATGTGGGATGCTAACGATAAGAGATTAAAAACTACAAATGCTAAAGCCATGAATGCTTTGATCTGTGCTCTTGATAAGAATGAATTTAATAGAATTTCTCATTGTAAAACAACACAAGAAATTTGGCATACTTTGGAGGTGACACATGAAGGAACTTCTCAAGTCAAGGAATCTCGTCTAGCCCTATTCAGCAATGAATACGAGAACTTTGTGATGGATAAAGGTGACAGCATAAAGGACATGTTCAGACGCTTTTCAACTTTGGTGTACAAAGCTAGAGCGCTGGGAAGGTATTCACTGAGGTAGAGCTTGTGCGGAAGGTGCTACGAGTTTTACCGATGAACTTTGAGGCAAAAGTCACGGCAATCTAAGAATCGAAAGATTTGAGTAAACTAAGCATGGAGGAGTTATTGGTAACTTGATGACATATGAGCTTGAGCTAAAAGCAATTGAGGAACGCAACAACTCCGAACCAAAGAAGAAGACGATTGCCTTAAAGAGCAAAGAAGAAAGCGATATAGAAGAAGATCCAATTGAAGAGCTTGCAATGGCTGTCAATAATCTTAGAAAATGGTCAAGATTTAAGCCACGCAAGAAGAAAACAAAGGGTAATAGGTCAAAAGATTCTGACAATTCCTAGTGAACTGACTTGCTATAACTGCAATAAGCCTGGCCACTTCAAACAAGAATGCCCACTTCTCAAAAACAACAAAGGAAAGAAAAAGAAAACGAAGGCTTTTGCAGCGACTTGGGATGATGAAGAAGGAGAGGAAGTTTCGGATAGCAGCTCAGAGGAGGCTAACTTGTGTTTTATGGAAAAATCGGATTCAGAAGCAAGCTCAGAAGAATCTAATGAGGGAGGTGACTATTCTTATAAAGAACTTGTTTTTATGTGTCTTGATCTTACTAAAGAAGTTGATGCTCTTAAATCTAAAATTGAAAAACTGAAATCTGATAGAAGAGAACTTGCTCGTGAAAATTTTAGGTTAGAAACTGAACTTGAAAATATTCAAAACCAAGAATGTAAAAAATGTAAAATTTTAGATTCAGAATTGACAAGACTTAAGAATAGCTTTGAGAATCTTGAAAAAGAAAACTTGAGTCTTAAGGAAACCATCGACACTAGGAAAAAGGATTTTACAAATCGATGCACCTCACTTGTCATTGAAAACACAACACTAAAAAGCAAAGTCCAAAATCTTGAGAAATCTTTGAATAACTTTTCAAGAGGCGAAAAATCTTTCAACATGCTATTGGGAAATCAAATTTTTGCTAACAACAGAAAAGGACTAGGCTTTGGGAAAACACAAGTTGAGGATAATGCAATAAGTAAGAGTGTCTTTGATAGATGTGAAATAATTGGACATCGTGTTGAAAATTATAGTCATAGGAACAAGAACACAAAATTTATACAAGTTTGGGTTCCTAAGAATTCTACAAACAAATTTCATATCTATTGGAACAAGAATAAAAGGACTAAACAAGTTTGGGTTCCAAAGGGTTTGTTTATTCATAATGCTTCTGCCACTAACAATCATGGACCTATAAATAGGTCACAAAAATCTTTCATCGTGTAGGTATGGTGGCAGGCTAAGGAACAACAACGGTGTTCTCTGGATTTTGGCTGTTCCAGAAACACAACGGGCAACAAAGCAAAGTTCATTAGCCTAGTACAAAGGTGACAGAATCACAATGGGCAACCACGAAAAATTATCGTAAAGGTAAAACAGGTTAAGGTATACTTATCTGATCGATATATTAATTGTGATAATCTGCACCGTATTCTGAATGAAATCAGCCACTATTGAGATGTTGAAAAGAGATGATGATTTTTTGATTCTGACTTGGTCTACATAATTAGCCAATTACGTTTATGCCAAAAACACTATTCTTTGAATTACTTCATACATATACGTTTGGATTAAAAACATAGTGTTTTGCTGGATGATAATATTTCTGGTTATTTTGGCTAACTCTATATTCATGGTTTTCTGATTATTTACATGGCTTCAATCCAAATTCAAGAGAATGTCATTTAAAATGCTGTGAAAAATTGAGTTTGAAATTTTTGATGCACACTTCATTGTCTGGATTATCAATTTTAGTTAGTGATATTTAGGATTGAAAGAAAAACTCAGATGCAGATTACACTGGTAATATAGTTGATAGAAAAATTACTAGTAGAACGTGATTAATTTTTGAAACATTCATTTGCTGCATCATTTTTCAAAGAAAATATCTGCATATTTTTCACTTGAAACAATTTTCAAATAGCAGAAATTTTCTCACATAACCCCTTCGAGAAAATCATGTTTGACCATATTTTTAGATTAGTCATTTTTTTATTTGATTTTAAATGACAAATTTTGACTAATCCGACTCCTTCCTAATTATCAAAAAGATAAATAGTGATTGAAAAGATGATAAGTGTTGATATTTAACATACATTACTCAAGAGAGTATATTTGGAAAATTTCTTTAGGAATTCAAACAAGAGTTATAAAACTTTTTGTTGGGTAAAGATTCCATGACCATTTCTTTATCTATCATATTTCTATCGACCATTGTTTATCAAATATTAAATATAGTTTGTCGATATGTGGTACTATAATCAGGAATCATTTGTTTTTCATGTCACATTTTTTCTGTAAAAATAAATAAATATCCAAAGTATTCACTCTTATTTAAAAGTCCTCACGGTTATGCATGGGTGAATTACTTGGATTTTTGATTATGTGCTTCCATGCTCATTCAAAAGTCCTTACGGTTATGCATGTATGGAACGCATATCAAAATTAATTGATTAAATAGACAAGTTGATTCTAATCCCATTTAAAAGTCCTCACGGTCATGCGTGGTTAGAAGATACTTGATTTCATTTTTAAAATTAAATTGGAATACTACTAATCTCATTTAAAAGTCCTAACGGTTATGCATGATTAGTAGATATTCAAATTCCTGATATAAATGTACCACAAGTAGATACATCTGTATGATTTTATATGAGAACATCATTTCCATCATTTCTAAATGTGGAATATGCGCCTAACAAGGGTAGTTATGGTTTTTGTTTGATTCTTATTGAAGTTTAAATATTTATATTCAATTTGAGTTTAATATTGGATTAATATTGATCACTTTATCTCTATTTTCTCTAACACTATTATTCTTTTGCTGATAACAAAAGGGGGAGAGAAAAGTTAAGATTTAGTCAAATAGAATCAAGCAAAGGTCAAATAATTTTCCATTTGCATCTAGGCTTATTTATTTATTTCTATTTGTATGCATATATGTAGGGGGAGCATCATGTAGAGAGGAAGCATTTAAATAGGGGGAGCAATTAGAGTATATCATTGATCAAATACATTTAACACGGTCAAAATCTTAAATATATGTTTGTTATCATCAAAAGGGGAGATTGTATGAATATGCGCTTATATGTTTTTGTTTGATGATAATAAACATATATATTCATTTAAATGTATTTGGTAATGTACTATTTTGGTTTTCATAGATTAAATAAATATTTGTTGAATAAAATAAATTACACAGAATTTGAATTCAAACAGAACAAGTTACACAGAATTTGAATTCAAACAGAAATTTTATTCAAACAAATATTTATTACAATCTTGAATAGTACAAATTCAAGCTCTCACTGTACATATACATTTTTGATTACATCACAATTACATCACAATTCAGTTTACATAATTTCCTCACTACATATCACTCACACTCGTATTTTGTCTTCAACTGCATTCCAGTTTGAATCCAGCATCTGAGCAATCTGCAAAAATATTCACTAACGCAGTAAAATTGAAAAAGAAATATTTTTGCAATATAAAATAAAATATGATTTTTGAAAATATGATTTGCCTCAGTTATTTGGGTTGTTCGTCATCATTCACATTTGAATTCATTATACACGAACAATGTGACATGCACAGTGTATCACTGTACATGCCACAAGGCCGTGCACATCGATATACACTTGATAATGCTACAGGGACAGGTGAGCACAGGTCAAACCCAAATGAAAAGCCGGGTTCAACTCACGTGCAATATATTCAAAATCACGACACGAGCACAAGGTCAAACCCGAGTTTTGAAACTGGGTTCAACACAAGGCAACATGACATGAATGCAACAAAGACCAAGCTGCAGCGTACCAGAGGTGCAGACAACTCAAATGAACACTATGCACAAAGGCATAGCAACTACAACATCAACCAAAGTCAAGGCTGCAAATGAAGACTACAGGTCTCCATATCAATCAAATGCAAAACCACATGTGCAGCAACCCAAAAGCAAGTGCAAATACAAACATACAAACAACTCAAGTGCTCAGTGATCAAGCATACATCACAGTAGTGTACATGAATACATGGAGACAAGATACACAAGTTCACATGTATGCAAATACCAGTGATACAAATGCAACACTGGCAACATCAAAATACAGGCCAGAAGCTCAAGTACACCAGTGAACAGGTGTCACAGCAAATAATTTGCACCAGTGATGCAAGCTACAAACAAGCAAACAACATGCACCAGACCAGGCCACAATAATGAAGATTACACCAAGTATGCTAAAACAAAGTCAGTGACCATTCAAACCAGTACAAACATGAAACAAAACTCAACAAGGCATAACTATGGAAACAGTGTGGTCGAGAACTGATACAAGGAATTCATGGAATGGCAGACACACATGAACATGGTGAGAAACACAAGTAACTCAGCATTGAAGTACAGGCAGATTTGAAGAAATGACTACAATATCAATAAACCAAATGAAAACCACAATCCAAACTAAAACTCCATGCAGTAATAACCAGAATGGATGCAGATTACAAGACAGTTTGCAAGAAAATTCAAAGTGGAAGCACCACCAAAGACTCAACAGAGAATAGCAGTCAGGCACACATATGAAGCAACACAAGTGAAAATTCGACTAGTACATGAAGACTACAATACATAAGTCAGTGCAGTGATACATGGAATCAAATAAACAAGTTCATGTGGAAGCATACAGAAGTCATAGAAGTCGAAATCATAGAAGTTCATGTGGAAACCATGAATAAAAATGAAACATACGAAATGCTCAAGTGAAGTTCATGTTTGAAACCACTCGAGTGCATCAGTGAATAATGCAACATGGTAAAGGAACAGTGATACAATGTCAATGTCGATGGCCAGAGACGAAGCTCACCGGGATGAACACAAAGAAATGATGATGGCCGAAAGTTATGCAGATTCACGATTGTATACAGTCAAGAAAATCAAGTGTTCATATCTCTGAAAAAGTCAGGAAGTAAAAGGGGAAAGTTGTTGCCGTACCAATCAAGTAAGTATCGAACACATCAAAATCAAAGTCGTGAGCATCAAGTCAAAAAACATATCAGGAAAGCTGTGCGCATCAGGAAAACAAAATTTAGGAAAGTACCAAATTGATACGAGCAAAATCAAGTGTTTCGAATTCATATAAATACCAAACCCAAATCATCATCGTCGGCATCGAGTCAAGAAAATTTGCTATAACCCTATTCACCCCCCCTCTAGGGTTAATCTAGATCCTACAATTATTACTAAGAAAAGTTTGTTATTAATATTAAACTATGAAGTTCTGACAAAATATAAGATTTGATCTTGATGCTCTAATTATTGATAAGTCAAAGGTAACTAGAAATTATAGTATATTCAGTAGCTAGAAGTTATAATATATCCAATAACTTGAAGTTATTATTGATAAGTCAAGCTTGATGCATATGTATTTTTAAATCAAACATTTTGAACATTATGATGTGATATTTAAAGATGCATATTGGATCGACTGTTAAACAAAAATTACTAGTATGGATCCTTGTAATAGCGTGTTCTTAAATCACTAATTCAAAGAGGAAAGAATATGAAAATCTATAATACACACACATACATCTATGAGTGTGCATGCATGCACGCATATATGTGTGTGTAATGCGTGTACACATATATAAATCTATATATGCAGGTATTTAACTAAAAAACTAAAGGTTGTTTGACTAAATATATATGAGCTCATCTTATATAATATGCATAGATATCATTTAGTGATTTAAAAATCAATCGACATAAATGTTGAACGACCTAAAATCATGTGTAAATCTAAATGACCTATGCAATAATTAAATTCCTCTAATTGGCTAAATCAATGAATGAGAACAAATTATAGAGTAAAAAAATATTACTTGAACACATCTTGTCAATTAATAAAAGAATTATCCTCATATAATTCATATATATGATGTATTTTCTAGTAGCAATATTATGATGGATCAAGATGAGAATCTAAAGAAGATTACTACTCAATGTGGAAATGTTCATCAATATTGAGGGGGAAGTGTAACAATCGCACCTTTGGACGCACCTATTCAAAGCCTTAAAGCGGGTTTCGAACTCGAGTCATGCTAAGAAGTATGAATCGTTGGGTTTTTAGAGTTACATGATACAAAGACAATCATAAACTTTTAAACATTCTACACTTTTCGATCTCACAGTGAAAGGAAATAGAATATAAATACTGATCCAATCAGATAGTAGTCTCAAAATAAATGTGGTCCATACATTAACTGAGAAATAGCATCTCTAAATGACAATATCGTTGGATCCGACTAATAGATATCATATAATATAAAGTACATATAGTAGTAAATATAAATAAATATAGCTTTAGGGCGGCATGTCCCCTCCTTCATGCAGCGTATCCTAGCTAAATCACCTACTGGCTTATCCTCTTGGAATAGAGATAAAGAGCAAGAAATGGAGAGTAACGACCCACCTGCTCGATCTCAGAAGCCGATACTAATACATTCACGATATTCACATGCCGAGCATCCAAGTGTCATAAAGGAAGATTGTTGGAGTGAAAAGAAAAGAAAAGACAGAACTAAATCTCACAACATGATGAATAATACATAATATCCCAAATTTGTTTACATGAGAAAACCTTTAATATAAAAAACATTAGAGTCTAATCTATCATCGGCTTAGATAGGTATAACAGTCTGTTCTTACAAATGCTTATTAACACAACCAATAAAAACATAGAGAAAATAAAAGAATACAAAAATGTGTTTGAGGCATCTAACTCGACTCCTGAAGCTCCAATGCATCCAAAGCTATCTTTCGAAAAATACTCTGGTGTGACCTGAGCATTATATGAAAAATAGCAACCGGCAGTCTAGTAAACCAATGTGAGAAACTTTAATCACAAAAAATTGTTATATTTTATAAAACCCTTCATTTTTTAAGAAAAAGTTATCTTGTAAGACCATGCCACACATAAGCACAGACATGTCTTTACCTCACAATAACCAATCATTTTATAGAAAATTCAATGATATTATAATAATGTCTATGGTTTAAAATAAATTATGAATATAGTTGGAATGTTTACATCTCGCATTCAAGCATAGTTGGACATAACTTAGTCCGTGTGGCGCTTATTGGAGAATGGATTCCATACATGATAAGACTACTTAGGTATCGCCTTCTCTAGTACATTTCTATAAAAATGTACCGAGGGTTTCACATGGACCTCCTGCCAAGAAGGATCGACCCACCCCTTACTGGATTGTACCAAATATTTCCCCATCCTGGTTGCTTTATAACCTTTTCTGAGAGCTCTCATGCACAATCAAATCCACAAATGTATATATCTAGAAGGGTGATACAATACCCTAATGGGCGCGACCCACACAGCGCTAAAAAATATCCTCTATTTTAGTCATTCTTAGTTTTTGAGACTTGAGGCTATGTTTTACATTTTCATATGGCAATCCCACTTGGAATGCTAATAGTGTCCTCCAGCGACAATGCAATGCCAACTTTCGCCCATACAAGTTGTTCAAGATATGAACAAATTGAAGGCACTAATCCTACTACATCTATTTTGGAATCACCCTCAGGATTAGTAGCAAGTAGTTCATGCACTTCAAAGCGCTCCATCTTCGATTCCATCAACTTAAGATGTCTGCAATTCAAAAGCTTAAGTTGGTTCGAAGTGGTTTTTAGGATAATTCATACTTATCTGACCCCGGTCTCTTCGAACCAACATTTGAAAGTTTCCAGTAAACTTAACTTCAGTTCTTTTGACAATAAACAAACAATAAATAAGAGCAGAGATCACCTCCCAACTATTTAAGTAGTGGATTTCCTTGTCATTCGTCCAAGAAGAACACCATGAGTTCATACATACAGTATAGCATCATCGAAGATAAATATACCATATAGTTCTCATATTTCTTTTAGATATTTCCAAAGTTAAAAATAGGTCCCGATTTTGATAATCGGTTATTTAACTATCAAATAAACATATAACCAAACATAGACTTAATTTCATGTGGAATCCACTAAGCCTCCTTTAATTAATCTTCCAATAATTAAAACGCTTTAATTATTTTCAAAAAATACTCATTTACTTCCATTGGTATAAGTATATTCTCAAACCATTTTACTTCATAAAGACTTTACCATATACTTATATAATAGCACAAGGATATTCATAGAGCAATTTAAGAAAAGATTTTTTATTTCAAACTAATATCAGTTGGATCAAACAACATTATTCAGAACACTGTTTACAATAAATCCAAACCTCTTATCCTTAGGTGTTAAGTATGGAAAAAGGCTTCAATACCACCATAATTACGAAGGATTATTTATTAATCTCATAAACTTGAGTTTTTTAATTATTGATCCAATTTATACAAATCAAAGTTATTATAAACCTAAAACTTCTTTTTCACATTTCAAGATCTCTTTTAAATTTATAACTTTAAATTGAACCCTTCATTTAAAAATAATTATAACAGACCTGGTATTTCAAACTGTTCAAATTGATAATCATCCACTCATGCTAGACTTAAATTGCTCAAAAAAACAGATTGTTGGTTTATATTTGGCAAATCTCAGCATACAGTATAAATCAATCACAGAATCATAGACATAGAGTAATATAGCAATAAGCAGCGGAATAGATAAATACGAGTTTATGAAGCTACTATATGAACATCAGAGTTTAAAGTAAAATACATCAGATTTCTCGAATACACAGAAGTTACTAATACAAATGTCAATGACAAGTCAGAACAAACAACTGGAATAAACTGAAGTAACTGGAGAGCTGAATAGTCAAAGGCCGATCTTCAAGCGAAGCTCCAAACTCCAAAGGCGAGTTTCAAATAATGTGACACTCAGTCTGACCCGTGCATAAAGCAAAACAAAAAACAATTAAGTCAGGATTAACATTCTTATATCAATAAATTCAACTTAAATGAAATGTCAACCAAAATACAAATAACTTAAAGGATGTTTGGGATACCCATCCTCTAAGGATTCGTTAAACTATCTACATACCTAATAAATCCGCTACATAAATAATGTCAATAGTAAAGTAAACTATTAAAATAATGTTAAGGCATTACACATATCCCCCTTAACACATTTTATATATTCTCATAGTCTATACAGTACCATAATCCTTTCGTAAACTGAAGGGCTATCAGAGGGCATTCCATAGGTATGGTACAAACCAAACTCGCAGAAGGCGCGATAAGGCATGTGACAAGGCATGCGAGGCAATGACTAGGGGTAGGATACTACCGTTTTGCGGATCCGGACTGGTGGTAATGCATAGAAGCAACTACCGCCCACCTCGAGACACACTCCCAAATCAAAGGCGCATCCAATCACAAAATAATAGAATGGTATTGAAGAAATGTACCCGATAGGAGGAATGACCTCACTTGGCCTGACGTGGCAGCTGTTTTAGCCACATCAAGCCGACTCACGGGAGTCAGGACTGCGTTAATACCTCATATAGAATCATCTCCAAACCATCCCACTTCGTTCTGGAATCTCCACGATGTACACAGTTGTTAAAGTGGTTTTCGGTATTGGCAGAGAGTATGACAATATCCCATCCCGGTCTCTTTAACAACCAAATGCTTATTTCACACCGTGGTCGTTTTATAAGTTCACTTTTATAATTACTTTAAACAGTTCGTACTTCATATCAAAACATCATATTCATTTCAAAAACATATCATTTTGAAATCATATTCACTTTCAAATTTAAACAGTTTAAATATTGAAAATAGTAAATATATTGTAATAGTTATAAATTAAAATAGTTTATATTTAAAATAGGTTATAGATTAAAATAGATTGTATATTAAAATAGTTTATATATTGAAAATAGTTATGTACTAAAATAAATTTTCAAATTCTAATTGTTTCTTCCAATTTCACAAATCAATTTAAATTAAGTCTAATTTCACAATTCAATTTAAATCAATTTCAATTGAAAAGTTTAAAGGTTTAATTCAACTTCTCATTAAACCATTTTAATTTATATCTATTTCAAATCAAGGTTTGAATTACCAATTTAAAACCACCTCCAATTTCAATAGATTTTAAAGTTTAAATACTCAAACAATTTACAGTAACTCAATTTGATAAATCTCATTTATATTTCAAAATTCAACTTTAAATTTATTTAAATTTGAAAATATTCACTTAATTGTTATCAATAATATTTAAACGAAATCTCAAATTACAAATTTAAATAAGATCAATATTTAAATATCTAACTTCAATTATATTTAATTCTAAAATATTCATCTAATCACTTTTTGAAAACATTTAAATAAAATCTCAAATTACAGATCCAAGTCAAAATTAAATATTCAATTTTATATTAATTTGAAGATATTCATTTAATTACCTTTAATTAAAACCCATTTATCAAGTTTAAAATCATATCTTTAAAACCTCAAAATTAACAAATTTCAAATTAAATTTTATTAAATAAAACTCTTAAACAAATTAAATTTCAAATCAATTTCAATTTATCTTTCCAATTGTAGTTTATTAAAGTTATTACAAATCTATTTTCAAAATATTAATATAAATTTAAATAAATATTTAAAACATATTATATATATATTAGTTAGATATAATTTTTATTAAATTAATTATTATTTGAATAAATCTTATTTTACTAAATATATTGTATAAAATCTTATTTTATAAATTTAAAAATATTAAAATTATAAGTAAAATCTAAAAAATATTTTTTTTTCAAAACTTAACTTATAAATTTAAAATTTTCAAACATACAATTTAAAATCTAAATTTTACACATATTAAAATAAAATATTTATATTGTATTTTAAATATCAATATTTATTAAAAACCCATATATTCTATTTTCTCAAAATTTTGGAGATCATTTAAAAATAGACCAACGGTGTCTGTATAAAATTTTCTATCCTATGGTCAAGTGATACGGACATCTATTATTTCAATCCGCAATTATTTAATTTTACGGGTTTATATCATTTCAACACACAATCCTAAAATTTCAAAATCAATGAAAATTGCTTGGGTTTATCATTTCAACCCATAACGATTTCCCTCTAATCTATAAGATCGTTCGGGTATGTATTATTTCAACCCATAGAGAATTGCTAAACCAATAGGGAACTTGCAGAATGAGAAAAAATATGATAAAGATATAACATATCAACAACAAGCATATATTATTAGTAACAAATTTAAATATAATATATACAACAGGTTATGGTGTCATATTTCATATGTAAATAATTACAGATAATGACATATCATATATAGCAATTAAATCACTCAACAATTCAAATTTAACATTATACTTCAATTTTCATTTCGAGGGAAATCAATTTACTAAATATAAGAATGTTAATCGTGAGTGATTGCTCACGTTTCGAGGCTAGATAAATAACAGAAACATGATGAAAACGGACACGGATAAGCAGAATACGGGTACGACATATCAAAAAGCTGCGACTAGCAAAAAATTAGATTTAGCTCGAGAATTCAATGAAAAACAAATATATATACATTTGTTTGATATATATATATGCATTTTTTCTTTTAGAGACAAGCATATATATACAACATATATAGACTGGCAATATGTTTAACTTTGCTGCCACAATATATATATACGAGACACACACACACACATGTATATATATGCACACTTCTGCCGACAAAACATGTTGATGCAACAAACATATGCCATATAGATGTGGCATATATTAGCTTATATTGCAATATAAAGCGAACAACCCCTCAAGGCAAAAAGAAAGTATGATATAAAATATGACCCAAGTGTTTTTAAGATAAATGAATATATATATATATATATATAATAAAAAAATTAAGCATCAACATACCTATACTAAAGTAAGCTTTACATAAAGAAGGCTGCATAGGTGACAGGTGAGCAAGCTACAACACATTTATTTTGTTTGGGTGCTCACGTGGAGGAGTTGATGCATGGAGGCTGCTAGGTGGCAAATGGGTTTTGTGGTGAAGGAGGGAGGGTTTTCGAAAGAAGACAAGGTAGTGATGGGATAGGGCGCGGGCACTAGGTGGTGTTGAAGGTGGCCACGGTCGGGTCTTGGGTGGATCTGGTGATTCGACAGAGGTTGGTGGCGATGTGAGGCAGCGAATGTTAGGAAGCAAGGGGAGGCGGGCTGAGTTTGGTCGGCAAAGGATGTTGAGCTATGGTGTGGTCGAGTGGATGAGGAGTTTGGGTCGGTGAGTGAAAGGCGGAGGGGAGGAAGAGGCATAGAGGCTATGTAGCTTTGGTTGGGTTTGCAGGAAGGTGGCGGGTCGGCTGGGTTGTGGAGGGAGAGGAAAAATGGTATAGACGATGCTCGTTTGGAGTTTCGTGAAAAGCAAGGTCTAGAGAGGGTATGCAGAACGAAGGAGACAAGCATGAGAGCATCAACAGGGTTGTCTCGAGAGAAATGAATGTAACAGATCAAATATATTTTTAGTTATATGAATTTTTTTCTCGAAGCAAAATAATTGTAACTGGAGAGAATCTCGAAACAACAGGGCTGATATACAATGCTTTATAATTGTTATTTTTCAAAAGAAAGTAGAAAACAAAAAGGAAGAAAGAATAACGAAAGAAATGAACGAATGCAGCAACCATCCACAAATAAATTAAAAAGGTAGGAATAGATAAAGCCAATACATTGAATTTTAGGAGATATAAATGCTAAAGACTATTGGTTTACACAGTGGATAATGAAAGGACATAAGAAACCAAATGACTCCAAAAATGGATACCGATACGATTAAACGTTTCGCGATTTTCGCCGTGTACCAGACACCAAAATGCACAAATAAATATACTATGGTGATCGGTACGACGAGACGAACAAAAGGGTACACATATATCAGCGATACGATCATCCTGTCAAAAGTAGATATTCGCTGCCAAACTACTGCTAATTCACCAAAAATAAGATAAATGGGGTTATAGCATTCCAAATTTGGTGAAATGAAATATGACATCTCACTAGGAAAATGTTCTACATTTTTATTATATAAAAATACTCAGATTTCAAAAATATTTTATTTTCATCAACTTAACTGATTTAAAAATAGAAATTGAATATTGCACAATAAACTAACTTCAATATTTTTCAATGAAAATTTACCATTTTCTGTGTTCAAATAGACGTGTTTCAAATATCAACTTTTCATTGCCAAATTTTATTGTTTAATTTCAAGAAAAAATTAAATTAAATACGTTGTAAAAACTGTTAGAATTAACAGGTTGTTACTCTCTCCCCCACTCAAAAGTTTTCGTCCCTGAAAAGAAACAAGACAGGGGAATAGAAACAATACAGAGGCAATATAGATTAGAAATATTTAATACTAGATAAAATAATAGAATTCAAAGCCATATAGATTTCATTAAAAAAATTCAGCAAATTTGGTTCCAGTTCATTTTATTCAATCAATTAATATTCATTGTATTCACATCTGGTTGATTTCCATTCAATATATTTTCATTCAATTGGTTTGCTTTCAATTTATTACAAAAAAATTCTTTCAAACAAAATTTATTTTTTTAACTCGTTTATTTATTCCATTTGACTTCACTTAAGTTAATTTCACTTATAATTCAATTTCAACTATTCTTAAGTTTTTATTTATTCACTTAAATGTCATTCTCTATTTATTATTCAATTTATTCCACTTCACATATCTTATAACAAAGATTAGTATATAAGCATTTTTTTTAACAACTCAAATTTCACTTATAAATTCCTTTAACAAAATTTAATTTTGGACATCTTATTACTTACATTTATCGCACATTGTTAAATTACGTATTCTTGTTACATTCAAACTCATTTTCCTAAGTAAGTTATATATGTTTCAAATGGAATTGAGCACTATAAAAATTTACCTATTATCAACAACATTTCTATTACTTATGTTTCACTTGTATAACCTTCAATTACATATTTACATAACATTCTAACTTTTGAATAGTTCAGGTAAGTTATATATTATAGAATGCAATTAAGTATTATACAATAAATTTTATCCTAGTCCAACTGTTTCAAATTGTTTCAATTTTATTTCTCATCTTAAACATTCCAAATTATTCAAAATTTTTGTTTCATTTCAATAATTTGAAAACCATTACTTAACATAAACTTAGGAGTTAAATTTTCGGTTTCACTTCAAAACATTTGAAATATACATATACATACATACATATATATATATATATGTATATTATACATCAAATAATACTCAAGAAATCCAAATCAAATCCATTTTTTCAAACAAAAGTGCAGCCGTTAGCGCCAAAATTGGTTACTAACACCCAAATCCACACGAAAGCACCAAATCACAGTCACAGCTCATAGACAGAATATATGTAGAGATTAATAATGTGAAGAATAATAGTCAAAATTAAAAAGAAAGCAGTAAAAACACAAAATTTATAGTGGTTCGGCTGACTCCGGCCTACGTCCACTCCAGAAATTTCTTTTTTATTGCTGTAACAATCAATTACAGTTACAAGATGGCAAAGTAGCCTCAACCTTAGAAAATAGAAAGTTAGAGGGCCGAAAGAAGATCCTTTTTCTGAAGCCCTACATGTTGTATTTATAGGCAAATCCCGAGTTATTGGGCTTCCCGAGCAGTCCGGGCCCATCAGGACCATAGCCGAGCAACATCCTTCGTCATGGTACGAGCGACTTCCTGTAGCGACTTCATGTACCGACTTACGGTGGAGACTATCTATAGACGACTCCCTATAGCGACTTCCTATAGCGACTTCCTATAGCGACTTCCTGTAGGCGACTTCCTGTAGTGACTTCCTGTGCCGAGCGACTTCCTGTGCCGACTGAAGTTTTTCGAGCGACATTTGATGAGTGGGGTATGCCGAGTGGCATATGCTGAGTGAGGTATGCCGAGCTGCATATGCTGAGTGAAGCATGCCGAGCGGCATATGCTGAGTGAGGCATGCCGAGCGGCATATGCTGAGTGAGGCATGCCGAGCGACACCTATAACAAGTGAGGCTTGCCGAGCGGCATATGCTGAGTGAGATATGCCAAGCGGCATATGTAGATTGAGGTATGCCAAGCGGCATATGCTGACTGAGGTATGCCGAGCGACACCTATGACGAGTGAGGTATGCCGAGCGGCACCTATGATGAGTGAGGTATGCGGAGCGTCATATGCTGAGCGAAGTATGCCGAGCGACATACGTTGAGTGATGTATGCTGAGCGGCATTTGCTGAGTGAGGTATGATGAGCGGCATGTGCCGAGTGAAGTATGCCGAGCGGCATATGCTAAGTGACACCTATGACAAGCGACAATGCCGATCGCCCTTTCTTCCAGACCAAATGACATATCCAAGTGGACTTCATCCTTTTAAACTAAATCCATCACATTATAGCCTCGTGAATAGTGAAGTTGGTTAGGTTAAATCCGCCTGTTTATGGCCTTGTAAAAAGGAAGGTTAACGTTTTCCCTCCAAAACATGCCTTGCTATTGGAAGGCGTGTTTTGAATAGTTTCCACCCGGATATCCAAAGTCCATATTACATTCGCTATCAAACGATTCCATGTGAATCTGATAGTTTTATTCCACGACCATTCCAATTAGTTATCCAATTTTGAATTTTCCCCTTGGATGTCAGCAATCGAATCCAATGATCTTTCCATACCATTGATGGCCTCTTCGGACCCTTGCTAAGCTCAATCCAAACTTAAAGATTGAATAGGCAGATCATGTTGCACTTTGAGAAGCAACCTATCCCGTGCGCTCCAGTTCAGTATCCTTGATCATTAAGCAATGCCCTGATCCTTCTGGACCGATGTCAGCCTCTACGGGATCTTACTGGATCCCATCCGGTCACTCTCCAGTAAAGGGGAAACAACGTTGAGTGAGCCGATCCTGTCGCTCTCTGGTGAAGCAGCGTCACTCCCTGCACTTCGGTTCAGTGTCCCTGAACATTAAGCGATGTCATGATCCTTCTAGGCCAATGTCTGCCTCTCCGGGCTCTTAATAGATCTCATCCTGTCACTCTCCGATGAAGGGGAAACAACGCTAAGTGAGGCGATCCTGTCGCTCTCTGGCGAAGCAGCGTCACTCCCTACACCCCGGTTCTGTATCCCTGAACATTAAGCGATGTCATGGCCTAAATCCAAGGCCGAATACAGCCACTCCGGGCTCTTATCAAACCCCGATACAATCACTCATCGATGAATGGGGAATGATGTTATGTGAGTTGATCCTGTCGCTCTCCGGCGAAGCAATTCACTTCTTGCACTTCGGACCCCGTCTCTCCGGGTAGGGTCATAAAGCGATTAATTTCAAATTGACTTCCAATATTCATCCATTAACTCTCCAGTCAAAGGTTTATTTTATGAAATTCAAGTTCATTTATTAATTTAAAATTTCAAATGTTCAATCACAAAGAAAGTAAAAATCTAAATATTGCCTCTCAAGGCATAGCGGTCTATTTCCATCTCAGAACATGCTTGGGGATCTCTCCAGTTCCCGTACATGTGTAAGTGGGATAGTTGTTTTATTTTGAAATCAAATCTGATAAATTCAAATGACCACTTAAGTTCAAGTCCAAAATTTGTCCCATGCCATCATGATCAATTGATGACGAGCCGTGATCCCAATCGTGGGTTAATTCTGTTGGGTGGAGGTAGTAGTTGCTCAGGTCCTACGGTCGTTGTCCGATCTCTGGTGTATTGTAGCAATCTACCACTTCTGACATGCTCTTCCACCTCATCCTTCAGTTGGCGACATTCATCGGTAGTATGCCCTTCCAACTCATGGAATAGGTAGTACCTTCCACTTCTACGTTCCCATTCCATGGGATCTCTCCTGGGTGGTTTTCAATAGGGGAGCTGCCCCCGAGTCTCCATGTAAATCCGTTCCAAGGTGGCTGTCAAGTCCGTGTATTTTCTAAACCTGGGTACTTGGAATTTCTTCCATTTATCAAGACCACCGTATCTGTTATCCCGCTTTCGCTTACCTTTGTCTGCTCGAGATTGTTCTTTGGCAATCCCTTTACCTTGCATAGCATTTGTTTCTTGTCTCTCAGCGTGTGAATCTTCTGGCCGAATGAATCTTTCAGATTCATGGTAAAATTATCCAAGGTCTTGTGGCGGGTCTCTTGCCAACGAATCCTTGAACTCAGTGCCTTCTACAACTCCTGCCAACGTCGCCATCAAAATCATCGATGGATCCGGGCGATCCACTGAAGCCACAGTTGCATTGAACCGCAATAAAAAATCTTTTATGGAATCTTCGGTCCTTTACTTTATCGATGCTAAGGTCATCACACTCTTGGGTCGTGTCACGTAGACCCTAACCTACCTCATGAAGCATTCCACTAGTTCGCACCATGTTTTGATTGATCCATTCTCTAGCTGCCTGAACCAAAGCGTAGCCAAATCTATTAAATATAAAGGGGAACATCATGCCATCACTTCCTTGGATGCCCCCAACACTTCCATATGCCTGATATATCTAGTAATAGCATAGTTGGGTCTGATTTCCCATCATAAGGGTCTAGCGTGGGTAACTTGAATTTTGGAGGATTCCTTGCATTTCTGATATTCGGAGTGAATGGACTCCACTAACTTCCTCTAAGCCTCCACTCGACAATCCTCCCCTCATTATCCGTCGCACTAACCCAACCATTCTTTCGTCTCCATCCAGGAGTTGTCCCCTTATCATGTTTCTATCCTGCCCCCCAGGTATCGAAGGGTATTCTAGGTAATATTCTTCATGTGGCCCGTTTACATTGACGTTAGTTCTAGCTTGCTGAGCTCCATCTATGGGTCTTCCAATGTCAAATCCCGAGGGTCTGCCCCCAAGTCCTTGTTGATTACCTTCAAGTTCTTCGTTCTGACCTAGGATCTGACCTCCATCGGTCTCTGTAACTCTTGCTCCATGTCCTGTGTTTACAGCCATTGTAGTATGTCCAAGGTTCTGTGCTTCAACTGCTCTCATCTGCACAAAGAAGCTTTGCATCATTTCCTATTGGCTCTTCAAAAATCTTTCATGAATCGAATCAACCATAGCCTCTATCTCATTCCTGGTGACGTAGATGAATGCATGATCCGCTCAAGTTCCAGAAGTGGCTGCTTGACTTCCCCCTTGGTTGCTCCTTTAAGTTACTTGCTTCCTTGTTGGTGGTCTAGCCATTGCTTCCTAGAATCCAAGTTTCAAAACCCCTGAGTGGTAGATTTCTCAATGAAAGCACCAAAATGTTAACGCCAAAATTGGTTACTAACACCAAAACCCACGCAAAAGCACCAAATCACAGTCACGGCTCATAGACAGAGTATATGCAGAGATTAATAATGTGAAGAAGAGTCAAAATTAAAAAGAAAGCGGTAAAAACACAGAATTTATAGTGGTTCGGCTGACTCCGGCCTACGTCCACTCCATAAATTTCTTTTTTATTGTTGTAATAATCGATTATAATTACAAGATGGAAGAGTAGCCTCAGCCTTAGAAAATAAAAAGTCAGAGAGCCGAA
Organism: Allium cepa; assembly: GCA_030765085.1. Taxonomy (NCBI): domain Eukaryota; kingdom Viridiplantae; phylum Streptophyta; class Magnoliopsida; order Asparagales; family Amaryllidaceae; genus Allium; species Allium cepa. Next base: position 972,784,929 of record CM060928.1, read on the forward strand.
AGAAGATCCCTTTTCTGAAGCCCTACATGTTGTATTTATAGGCAAATCCCAAGTTACTAGGCTTCCTTAGTAGTCCGGGCCCATCAGGACCATAGCCGAGCCAACGTCCTTCATCATGGTACGAGCGACTTCCTGTAGCGACTTCCGGTAGGGATTTCCTATAGGCGACTTCCTGTAGCGACTTCCTGTAGGCGACTTCCAGTAGCGACTTCCTGTACCGAGCAATTTCCTGTGCCGAGCGACTTTCTGTGCCGAGCGACTTTCTGTGCCGAGCGACTTTCTGTGCCGAGCGACTTCCTATGCCAGTGAAGTATGCCGAGCTGCATTTGACGAGGGAGGAACGCCGAGCGGCATATGCTAAGTGAGGTATGCCGAGCGGCACCTATGATGAGTGAAGTATGCAGAGCTGCATATGCTGAGTGATGTATGCTGAGTGGCATATACAAAGTGACGCATGCCGAGTGGCATATGCTGAGTGAGGCATGTCGAGCAGCACCTATGACGAGTGAAGCATGCCGAGCGGCATATGTTGAGTGAGGTTTGCCGACCGGCATATGCTAAGTGAGATATGCCGAGCGGCATATACTGAGGTATGTCGAGCGACACCTATGACGAGTGAGGTATGCCAAGCGGCATATGCTGAGTGAGGCATGCCGAGCGGCATGTGCTGAGTGAAGTATGCCGAGCAACATACGCTGAGTGATGTATGCCGAGCGACATTTGCTGAGTGAGATATGCCGTCGGCATGTGCTAAGTGAAGTATGCCGAGCGGCATATGCTGAGTGACACCTATGACGAGCGACAATGTCAATCCTCCTTACATCCAGACCAAATGACATATCCAAGTGGACTTCATCCATTTAAACTAAATCCATCATATTCCAGCCTCGTTAATCATGAAGTTGGTTAGGTTGAATCTGCCTGCTTATGGCCTCGTAAAAGGATAGGTTAATAGCAGCAAAGTTGCTACGAGGTCACTCCACCTCGAGACTCGAAAATGAATGTCCATGATGTTGCAGTCATCCCTAAAATTATTTTCCAGCTACAAAAGAGGAGAGTACAGACTTATTTCTTTTAAAATTCTTTGGAAATTTCCATTCAAAAATACTTTCAAACAATAATAATTTAGCTTTGAAAACTAAATTTAAGAAAGCACCGAAAATTAAATTCTCAAATCCTTAATTTAAATTCATTTCATTTTGAAATAAAATTTATAAATCATGTTTAAAATATCAACTCCTTATAACAAACAGCAATAGTAAATAGTTTATGAAAATTGACAAAATATCAAATGATAATCTCGTATTATCATTTCTAATAACCAATTCATTTTACTATTTAATTTAAAAAATTATATTTACAATGCATATAAAATATAACCATATATAAAATTATAGTTTTATTTACCAATTTCGAAAACAATATTGTGTCCGCTTTCTCTGTTCAAGTGTTTTGGAATTTTTATCGATAGCGTTGGCCAAACGAATCGATCGAACCCAAAATCAAACTTAATAACTTAAACAACATAATATAAGATGTTTTATATTAATTACAAATACATTCCCTCATAGGATGATTCAAGAATGGATTCTAAAACAGTGGTAGAGATTCAAATTTAGAGGGGCCCTAATTAAAGAGAATTCTAATCAAGAAGATAGGCTTGAAAGGAAGATTAAGATAATTAAATTATAAAAGATGAACAATGGTTAGGCTTACATAAATCGTGGGTGGCCTCAACCGAGTCAATCGAGACTTAGAAAATGAGGATATTATCAGCAAAAATGGAGACAAACTTGTTGAGAACATCGCGAAAAACACTATTTATGAGATCGACGAAGAAGACAAAAGCATCGGTTAATCAAAAGAGTATAATATTCATAGAGACCATCTGTCCGGGAGGAAGGACAATAGGTCGAGTTCCAGGAATAAGATCGATGCGGAATTCAATTACCCACTTGGGAGGAAGGGAAGTGACTTCACCAACATCAAGATAATTCCTGACTATCGGGGAAGTCAAGATCACCAGGCTGAGAGTCAAACGAAATGATAGAACTGCCTAGAAAATCCAGAGGCAATCGACATTAATTGCAAGAGAATTACGGTCGTCTACTAGAGAACAATTCGGGCTTAACAAGAAATAACAGCCTCGTAAACCAGGACATAGAAATCTCTGGTGAATCGACGCTAATTGTAAAGGAGTTTCACTTCTTTACACATCATACTAAGGTTGGCGTGACCGCCTATGGGAAGGGTCACACGAAAGGATGAAGTTGCTAATTGAGGTGGCAAGATGTGCTCAAATTTTTATAGAGATCAGCAGGAATAGAGCTATGCAATGTTCTAGAATCAAGAAGAACATGAGCAAGAAAAGACAAGAATGGATTTTCAAAACGAAGGAGAGTTCCAAAATCCTAAAAAAATCCAAATCGAGGGGAATCCTAACAAAGAATTTTAAGCTTGAACGATGGTAATTCTGTAATTAAATTTTATTCCATATGCTAATTTTTTGCCAAAACTAGAGCTCTGATACCACTTGTAACCGACCTGGTATTTCGAACCATTCAAATCGACAATCATCAACTCATGTCAGACTTGAATTGCTCAAAACAGCAGATTGTAATTTATATTTGGCAAATTTCAGCATATACAGTAAATAAATCAATCACAGAATCACAAACATAGAGTAATATAGCAATAAGCAACAGAATAGATAAATAGTAGTTCATGAAGCTACTATATGAAGATCAGAATTTAAAGTAAAATACAATAGATATCTCAAATACACGGAAGTTACTAATACAAATGTCAATGACAAGTCAAAACAAACAACTGGGATCAATTGAAGTAACTGGAAAGCTGAATAGTTAAAGACCGATCGTCAAGCGAAGCTCCAAACTCCAAAGGCGAGTCTCAAATGTTGTGACACTCAGTCTGACCCGAGCATAAGGAAAAACACAAAATGCTCGAGTCAGAATTAACATTCTTATATCAGTAAATTCAACTGAAGTGAAATGTCAGTTGAAATACAAATAACTTAAGGGATGTTTGGGATACCCATTCACTAAGGATCTGTTAAACTATCTACATACCTAGTACAATATGCTACATAAATAATGTTTATAGTAAGTAAACTATTAAAATTGCGTTAAGGCGTCACTCATATCCCCCTGAACACATTTTATATATTTCCATAGTCTATACAGTATCGTAATCCCCCGATAAACTGGAGGGCTATCAGAGGGCACTCCATAGGTATGGTACAAACCAAACTCGTAGAAGGTGCGATAAGGCATATGACAAGACACACGAGGCAATGCCCAGGGTATGATACTACCGTTTTGTGGATCTGGACTGGTGGCAACGCATAGCAGCTACTACAGCCCGCCTCGAGACATACTCCCAAATCAATGGTGCACCCAATCAAATCAAAAAGTAATAGAATGGTATCGAAAAAATATGCCCGATAGGAGGAATGGCCTCACTTGGCCCGCCGTGGCACCTGTTTTAGCCACATCAAGCTGACTTACGTGAGTAAGGGCTGCGTTAATACCTCATACAGAATCGTATCCAAGCAACCCTATTTCGATATAGAATCTCCACCACGTACACAATTGTTAAAGTGGTTTTCGATATTAGCAGAGAGTATGATAATATCCCATCCCGATCTCTTTAACGACCAAACATTTATTTCACATCGTGGTCGCTTAATAAAATCATCTTTATAATTATTTCAAACAGTTCATACTTCATACCATTCATTTCAAAATCATATCATTTTGAAGTCATATTCACTTTCGAATTTAAATAGTTTAAATATTAAAAATAGTACATATATTAAAATAGTTATAAATTAAAATAATTTATATTTAAAATAGGTTATAAATTAATGTAGATTGTATATTAAAATAGTTTATATATTGAAAATAGTTCATATATTAAAATAAATTTTCAAATTAGAATTGTTTCTTCCAATTTCATAAATCAATTCAAATCAATTTTAATTACACAATTGAATTTAAATCAATTTCAGTTTAACAATTTCAATTGAAAAGTTTAAAGATTCAATTCAAATTTTCATTAAACCATTTTAATTTATGTCGATTTCAAATCCAGGTTTGAATTACCAATTTTAAACCACCTCCAATTTCAAAAGATTTTAAAGTTTAATTATTCAAACAATTTAAAAAAACTCAATTTGATAAATCTCACTTATATTTCAAAATTCAACTTTAAATTTATTTAAATCTGAAAATATTCACAAATTATTTTTAATAACATTTAAATGAAATGTTAATTTACAAATTTAAATAAGATCAATAATTAAATATCTAACTTCAATTATATTCAATTCTGAAATATTCATCTAATCACTATTTATAAGCATTTAAATAAAATCTCAAATTACGAATATAAGTAAAAATTTATATTCAATTTTATTTAAAGTTAAAGATATTCAGTTAATCACCTTTAATTAAAACCCATTTATCAAGTTTAAAAATCATATCTTTAAAATCTCTAAATTAATAAGTTTCAAATCAAATTTTATTAAATAAAACTTTTAAACAAATTAAATTTCAAATCAAACTCAATTTATCTTTCCAATCTTAGTTTACTAAAGTTATTACAAAATCTATTTTTAAAATATTGATATAATTTGTAAATAAATATTTAAAACATGTTATATATATTAGTTAGATTAAATTCTTATTAAATATTATTAAATTAATTATTATTAAATTGAATCTTATTTTACTAAATATATTGTATAAAATCTTATTTTATAAATTTAAAAATAATAAAATTATAAGTAAAATCTAAAAATTTATATTTTTCCAAATTTAACTTATAAATTTGAATTTTCCAAACATATTATTTGAAATCTAAACACATATTAAAATAAAATATTTCTATTGCATTTTAAAAATCAATATTTATTAAAAAAATATTTCTCTTTTCTCAAATTTTGAAAACCATTTAAAAATAGACCAACAGTGTCCCTATTAAATTTTCTATCCTTTGGTCAAGTGATATGGACATCTATCATTTCAATCAGTAATTATTTAACTTTGCGGGTTTATATCATTTCAACCCGTAATCCCAAAATTTCAAAATCAATGAAAATCGTTTGGGTATGTCATTTCAACCCATAATGATTTTTCTCTAATCTATAAGATCATTTGGGCATGTATCATTTCAACCCATAGGGAATTGCTAAACTAACAGGGAACTTACATAGTGAGAACAAATATGATAAAACTATAACATATCAACAACAGGCATATATCATCAGTAACAAATTTAAATATAATATATACAACAGGTTATGGTGTCATATATCATATATAAGTAGTTACAGATAATGGCTTATCATATCTAGCAATTAAATCACTTAACAATTCAAATTTAACATCATATTTCAATTTTCATTTCTAGTGCAATTAATTTACTAAATATAAGAATGTTAATCGTGAGTGATTGCTCGCCTTTAAAGGCTAGATAAATAACAAGAACAAGATGAAAACAGACTCAGATAAGCATGAATACGAGCACGACACGTCAAAAAGATGTGATCAGCACAAAAACAGATTTAGCTCAAGAATTCAATGAAAAACAAATACACACACACACACACACATGTGTGTGATATATATACACATTTTTTCTTTTAAAAATCATATATACACAACATATATAGATTGGCAATATGTTTAACTTTGCTGCGATGATATATGTACAATACACACACACACACACACACACACACACACACACACTTCTACCGACAAAACATGTGGATGCAACACACATATTCCATATAGATGTAGCATATATATGCTTATATGCAACACACAACGAACAATTCATCAAGGCAAAAAGAAAGTATGATATAAAAGATGACCCAAGTGTTTTAAAGATAAATGAAAATATATATGTAATAAAAAAAATCAAGCATCAACATACTTATCTAAAGTAAGCTCTGTATAAAGAAGGCTACATAGGTGACTCACGAGAAAGCTACACCACTTTTTTTTGGGTGCTCACGTGGAGGGATTGATGCATGAAGGCTGCTAGGTGGCGAATGGGTTTGGTGGTGGAGGAAGGAGGGTTGTCAAAGGAAGACCAGGTGGTGATGGGATAGGGCGTGAGTATTGGATGGTGTGGAAGGTGGCCACGGTTGGGTCTTGGGCGAATCTGGTGGTTCGGCGGAGGTTGTTTGGCGATGTGAGGCAGCGAACGATGGGAAGGAAGGGGAGGCATGCTGAGTTTGGTCGGCATAGGCTGTTTAGCTATAGTGTGGTCGAGCGGATGAGGAGTTTGGGTCGGTGAGTGAAAGGCGCACGGGAGGGAGAGGCATAGGGGTTGTGTAGCTGGGTTTGCAAGAAGGTGGCAGGTCGACCGAGTTGTGGAGTGGGAGGAAAATGGCATAGGTGGTGGCCATTTGGAGTTTGCATGGAAAGCAATGTCTAGAGAGAGCATGGAGAAGGAAGGAGACAAGCACGAAAGCATCAGCAGGGTTGTATCGAGAAAAATGAATGCAACGGATTAAATATATTTTTAGTTATATGAATTTTTTTCTTGGAGGAAAAAAATGTAACCTGGAGAGATTCTCGAAGCAACAGAACTGATATATAATGCTTTATAATTTTTTTCAAAAGATGGAAAAATCAAAAAGGAAGAAAGAACGATGAAAGAAATGAACGAATGCAGCAACATCAACAAATAAATTAAAAGGGTAGGAATAGATAAAGCCAATACGTTGAATTTTAGGAGATATAAATGCCAAAGACTATTGGTTTACATAGTGGATAATGAAAGGACACAAGAAAACAAACGACTCTAGAAATGGGCACTGATATGGTTATCCATTTCACAGTTTTCGCCTCGTACCAAACATCGAAATGCACAAATGAATATACTACGGTGATTAACACGACGAGACGAACATAGTAGTACACAGATATCAACGATATGATCATCTTATCAAAAGTCGATATTCGCTACCAAACTACTGCTAATTCGCAGAAAATAAGATAAATGGGTTTATAGCAGTCCAAATTTGATGAAATGAAACATGACGCCTCACTCGGAAAATGTTCACCATTTTTATCATATAAAAATATTCAGATTTCAAAAATATTTTATTTTCATCGATTTAACTGATTTAAAAACTAAGATTGAAATTACACAATAAACTAACTTTCATATTTTTCAATGAAAATTTACCATTTTCTATGTTTAAATAGACATGTTCCAAATATCAACTTTTTATTGCCAAATTTTATTTTTTAATTTCAAGTAAAATTTCAATTAATTACGTTATAAAAACGGTTAGAATTTACGGGTTGTTACAATAATTATCTTTATAAAATAATTTATTACTTTAAACACTTTTTTAATAAATAATTACTTTTAAAACCTCCCTTATAAACAATTTATTTAGTTTAAAACATCGTTAATTAGCTTTAAAGCACCATAACGAATGATTAATAAACTTAATCACGATTAATAAATGACAAATTAACTTAATTCACTATTACTAAAAAAATTAATTAATTTTAAAAACATCATTATCAAATAATTTACTAACTTAAATATCATTAATAAAATAATTAATCAACTTTAAAATAATTGATTTACTTTAAACATCATTATTAGATAATTAAAACATCATTATTAGATAATTAAAACATCATTATTAAATAATGAATTTATTGAAAATATTATTATTCAAAATCATATTAACTTACCCATTTAAATAAAGGAAATGCTTTACTTCAAAATATTATGAAGTCAAAGTAAATTTAAATCTATTTCCTTTTTAAACTTTGGAAAGAGGCTTAACGGCCTTAAATGACACTTGAACAAGCTACCATTTATTTCAATTCAACAATCTAAGTCATATCACCGATATTTTCATAAACAATGTATATATAAACAAAATTCATAATTAATAAACGACAAATAACACATCATTCGTCCAAGTCAACTGACATATCAATAAGTGTTTAAATTAATAAATAGCAGAACATGAATTTATTCTGCTAAATAGATGTCCAATATAATCTATCAAATTTAAATATATAATAGAACGATGTTTTATTCCACTATCTAAATGTCAGTGGTAAATTTTAATTACCCAACAACGTGATTAATTTTCTATGACTATAAATTAATCAGTATTTAATACTTCTGCGAATCCGTCGAATACTAGTTCAAATATGTTTTATTTGATGATATGAATCCTGTGTCGAAATCGCCGGGTTACATGGACTCCGAATGGCTGGTAAAGATTTGTTAAAGTTTAAACCCTTAAAATTTAAAATTTTAGTTTACTAAATTAATAAAAAAATACACCTGGCCTAAGCCCACATCGAAACTCAAGAAAAATAACTACTTCTTCCCAAATTATTATACCTGAAAATTATGCCTTCCAAAATCAAAAACAACACTGGAGCTAACATCTCATGCATGCGCGTGCACTTATGCACCAAGCATGCCACCGTCGTCACCGTTCGTCTCGCCGATCGCCGCCCCTAAACTCCCCTCACGCCCCACCAAAATTTTGAACCTCAATCCAAATTTAAAAATTGGAATTCACGTGCACGCCATCCAAAACACTCGCACGTGAAAACCTAGCTCGACATGCCTTCTCGACCATCGCATTGACATGCCAAAGACACAAGCCAAGTCAAAATGCACGCTGAACTTTACTCGAGCTCGACAGGATGCCTCTGACCACCATATGCTGCGTGACCCCATCCCACCTCTCCGTCTCAATCTCAAGTTGCTGCAGCCACCACCGTCAACCACCTCGACGGTCTGACCATCGGAAATCAGATTTTGAACAAAATTTGATCGTCCGTTCCCTACGACACCACCACGCTCCTAAACGAAGGGACTTATAAATATTGGTTTTCTGATATGAACCTGCTCGTACCCTCCATTCGTCGTTCGTGATCAACGAAAACATTCTGTTTTCCAACATCCTCTAAAATTGGGCAAGTTCGGCCACCATAGTTGACGAAACGTCGAGAAATCATTTTTAAAAATTAATATATGATATAATGAATAGGTCCATAGTTGATCGTCTCAGTTAAATCTAAACAGTTTGTGGATATGGAATTTAGAAATCTAGGATGGAAATGGTTTTCATCTAATAGTAAGTGTAAAAAGAAAGATTTTTTTAGTTTTCCTATGATTTCCAATAAGTGTATTTTCCCATTTCAAGTCAAATTTGGATTTCTAAACCATTATTTGAACATAAGAGATATTTCAAAATAATTCAACAAAACTATAGACTTTTACAACATTTTCCTATATAAAATAAAAATAAATAAACAAAGATATGAAGAATCTCACCTTGCAAAATTATTGTAAAATCCAAGCTAACTTATTTTTAAGAAAAAATGAGATTTTTCTCTCTAATACTCTTAGCAAAAAAATGAAATGAACTTGATAATAAGGAGATGAAGTATGAAGTGTAAGATGGAATAGTGTGTGTGTATGTATGTATATAAGGAGGTTACATAAAGAAATAAACATTAGAAAATAAAATGAAAATACTCCTAAATCACCTTTCAACTCTAACATCAATTCTAAGTCACCCAAGTAAATTTTTATAGAAAAGCGTGTTGCATAACAGGGTGTCTCAAGTCCTTTTGTTTACTTGGTTACATAAGGAATCTTAAGTCTTTTCATATTCAAAATTCAAATGTATTTATCTTTTTACTATCATTACTTATTCATTTCTTTTTGCATTCCAAAATGTCAAGTTTCTCTATTAAATATGTAAATATTGGTTTTGAGACGTATAAAAAGGTATTTATGACTTTGTCGTTCAAGAAAATCTGAAAATCTGAAAAAGGGGTTCGGTTACATTTTCTGTATTTCTTCGAACTACCTATTTTAGTAAATAAATTCAAAAACGAATTTTTTATCATTTGTTATTAATTAAAAGAGAATCATTTAAATAGTAAAACAATTAATTGAATATTTAAAAGAAATTAAATATTCACAAACTAAAGCGATAAAATTTTGGGTCATGACATTCTCCCCCCTTAAAAGAATTTCGACCTTGAAACTTCACCACATGAATACCCGATATTATTCATAAGTCCGTATGATATTCATAAATCATTCACATGCACAATCTGATTTGATCACTTGAATATAAAAACTTCCTCCCGGTCAAGTATCGCTCACCACTTCCCTTGTAAGAACTTCGGTCAGGCTTTTTGGTTAGAAACTTCTATTTTCCTTACATAGCCAATTATTATGAAAGAGATCTTTGGTTCCATATCAAGAATCCTAACTACATGTTTGCCGTCATGAATCGAGTGATGAATCCTTATTTAGGTCCGTGTGTGAATCACCTCAAAGTAATGTACTTGAATCTTGGATTTAGAACCGTGCGAGGAAATGATCTACATACAACTTACATACTTATTCTTATTAGTTCAAACTTTTCCCAATTTCTTTTTACCTTTACGATCATTTATGAAAGCATTCCATAAAAACATTCTTAAAATTTTAAAGTTGTATATACAATTATCTGATTAAATCTTTTTATATAGAATTTAACTTGGGAATTAAATAACCAGTTTTTATTTAAAAACTTTTTGGAATGATATAATATATATTAATCTGTAGAAAATATACACATAGACCAAGTAACACCAAAATGATATCAAGGAATTGAGTCCTGCCTACCAAATATTCCTTTACCCAGAAGGGTAATACATAAGGAAAGTTTTTACCATCCGAATACATCTCATGTCCATTTTTTTCATTTTCGAATCACTTGAACTAGCTAATGTATTATTCAATTTCAAAATTCCCTTTTGAATGATTGTGTATACATTTCCAAACAAATAGTATGACTAAAATATCCATTTTACAATTTTCTTTAGGTTCTTCCGGAATTTGAAATCGTTCGATTGCATAATGATAAGTGGGATAATTTACTAAGTGCACTACATCGTTTGCCTAAGCAATCATCTGATCATCACTTAGAAGATTATTCAGATTACCATAAAACTAATCGAGATGTTTTTGTTGAACCATCCAAAGAAAATACAGATCACTTAAAAATTTCCTTTCCAAAATATTTATACTTAAAAATATTTTCAAGTAAAAATATTACACCCTTTTTCCATAAAACATTGAAATTTATTTTCAATAATATTGGGATATTAAATTCTCAAAAATCCTTTAATTTATAAAACACACTTTTATGAACCAATTTTTTTTAAATCGTCTTTAAAAAATCATTTCTCAAATATTTATTTTAAAATATTCCAGCTTTCTTATACTAAACACACTTTGTTAAAATCCAATTTTAGCCCCACATTAACATTGAATGCCTTATAGTCAAATCGTGAAACTGAATTCACAAAGTATTCGTGTCTAGTTTGACTTGAGCAAAAAATTCTCATAAACTAGCCAAGCATAAACAATCAACAAATGATGATAAATAAATATCATCCCTCCCTAACTAATAATCGCAACCTAAAAGGCACCATACTAATTTTGAAAAATGATATTATATATATATATATATATATAAATAATCCTTTGTAAAATTATTTCGTTCACCCAATTTCAAAATAATACTTTGTCGGTTTGCCTTGTTCAAGAGTTTAGAAACCCCTATTGATGCAGTTGTATCTTCTGTATCAACCAGAATTAATAAACTACTTGACCGAAAAATTAACACAATATAAAGCATTAATATAGCACTAACAAATACGTGCTCTCATATATAATACACTCCTATCCTTACGACGCTTATCTCACCAGATTAAAGTTCTCTCTTAACCTTCTTCTCTGATACCAAATGTAACGGCTCGCCTTTTCAATCTTCAAAAGTCGATACTAATATATCAATAGTATTCATATGCTGAGCATTCAAGCGTCGAAAAGATAGATTTTTGGAGTGAAAAGGAAATAAAAGACAAAACTGAGTCTCACAACATGATGAATAATACATAATATCCCCAATTTCTTTACAAAGGAAAACCTTTAATATCAAACATCTCCTGGAGTCTAACCTATCATTTGCCTTGATAGTTATGACAGCTGGTCTTTCCAAATGCTAACAAACACAGCCAATAAAAATACAACAGAAATAAAAAAAAAATGGAAATACATCTTGGGCATCTAGCTTGAATCCTAAAGCTCCAAAGCATGCAAAACTATCTCTAGGAAAATACATGGGTCTGATCCAAGTATTATCGGAGAAACAACAATCGGATCAGTCTAGTAAATTAGTGCGATAAACTCTAATCACAAGGAATTGTTATATCTTATAAAACTCTTTTAAATAAAAAGGTATCTTGTAAGACCATGTCACACATAAACACGGAGAAGTTTTTATCGTTAAATAAACAAAACATTTTATAGAAAATCCTATTGTATTATAACAATGTCTCAGGTTTAAAATAAGTTATAAATATAGCTGGAATGCTTGCATCTCACATTCCTACATGGTTGGCGCAACTAAGTCCAAATGGCAGATGTTAGATAATGGATTCCATACTATGACAGGAATATTGGGGTATCGCATGCCACGGTACACATCAATGAGGGCCTCACATGAACCCTATACAAATAAAGACCGGCCTACCCTTTAGTGGATAGTACAAATATTTGCTCACCCAGGTTGCTTTGTAACCATTCCCAAGAGTTCTCATAAACAACCAAATCCATAAATGTATATATAGAAGGGTGATGACAATACCCTAATGTGTGCGATCCACATAGCCCTGAAGCACATCCCATGTTTTAGTATTCCTGGTTGTTGAGGCTTGAGGCTACGTTTTATCTATTCATATAGCAATCCACTTGAAATGCTAACACAACCCTTTATGCAACAATGCATTGCCAGCTTTCATTCATACAAGTTGTTTAGGATATAAACAAATCAAAGGCACTACTCCTACTACATCCATTTTGGAATCACCCGTCGGATTAGTAGAAAGTAGCCCTTGCACTTCAAAGAGCTTTGTCTTCGACTCCATCATCTTTATGATGCCTTCAATTCGAATGCATGAGTTGGTTTGAAGTGGTTTTTTGGGATAATTCATACTTATCCGATCCTAGTTTCTTCGAATCCAACATTCGAAAGTTTCAGTAAGCTCAACTCCAGTTCTTTTGAAAATAAACGAACAATACATAAGAACAAAGATCACCTCCTAACCGTTATAGTGGATGAATTTTCTTATCATTTATCCTAGAAAAACACTTTAAGTTTATACATATAGTATAACATCATCGAAGATAATTGTATCTTATAATTCTAGTATTTCTTCAAGATATTTCCAGAGTTAAAAGTGGGTCTTGATTTTGATAGTCGATAATTTAAATATCAAACAAACAAACAACCAAATATAGAATTAATTCCACGTGGAATCCACTAAGCCTCCTTTAATTAATCTTCCATTATTTAAAACATTTAAATTATTTTCAAAAGATACTCATATATTTATCTCACTAGTATAAGTATATTTGTAACGACCCAGAATTTTAATTAATTAAAAATTCGAATATTTAATTAATTTTAAATATTAATAATTGAAATTATAAGTTGAATAAATTTTAATTTGAATAATTAGATTTAATTGGATAATTAAATTGATAATTAAATAGTTGGAAATACAGAAATAATTGAAAATTGGGTTAAATATGATTGAAAATGATTTGTAAAATTTTATTTTATCATATTGGTGTTAGAATGATATTTTAGAACTTTTAAAATTGAATTTAAAGTTTATTTGTGAAAATTGAATATTTTAATATTTAATCGACTAGTGAAAATAGCCAATTTTCGAACAGTCTCAGAATTGGACGAAACTAGTTCCATTGGATCCGTAATAGTTTGTTATTATCGGATTTCAATTTTCGTAGCAATCGGAGTTATCGTTTGATCGTGGCAACTCGAAACGCATCGAAATTGTTTTAATATTAATTTGGCGAGTTAAAATAGCCATTTTTCAAAAAGTCTCGGATTTTAACGAAACTAGTTTCATCGGATCCGTAATGTGATATTATTATATGGTCTAAAATTTCGTGTCAATCGGATTTACTGTTTGTTCGGTGCAAGCTAAAACGCCTAGAAAATCGTTTAATCGGTTTAATTTTAAATCGAACGTTTATTGCCATAACTCGCACAGATGACCGAATTAGCTCCCGAAACACGTTCCATTGTCTTCGGAACGTGGGGTAAACCTTAGAAACGCCAACCGGCATGCTTCGTTTGGAGTTCGGAAAATCCGGGATGAATAGTGTCGCGCGAATTTTCTATAAAAGCCCCCAATATTCATTTTTTTCACAAAAATATAACCCTAGGGTTTCCAAAACTGCAGCCGCCACGCCCTATCATCAATGGCCAGAATTTTCTTCTCTTCCCCTCTTAATTACTCTCAATCCATCAAGTATTAGAGAAAGTGTTCAACATGAAACTTGTAGAGCATGAAGAGAGCTTCGAATCTATACGGAGTTGATCGAAATTGGAGCGACGTGGAGGGAGAAAAGGGGGGCCGACGGCCTGATGTTGCGCACGCATTTCAAGGATTTTGGGGTGGCCGAGCTTGCCTTGGTTCCAGGCGTGGGTAGAGGGGAGCTAGAGCTTCCAAATGGAGGTGCTTGATCAACTTGTCGATGCTCGTGGTGGCAAAAATATTGAACCCTAATTTCATGCCTATGGGTTTCTTCTTGCGTGTGTTGCCAGTAGAAGAGAACGTGAGGAGGAAGGAGAGGGGGCACGGCTTGGATTTGCAGATGATGGATCTAACGGCCCAGATTAGATTAGGTTTGAAAATAAAATTTATGTTGTAATTTTTATAATAAAAATTCGTGTAACTTGTAAAATCCATATCGTTTTCATACGAGGTCGAAAACGCGCGAAATAGGAAGCGTTGGAATCGTATGGACGAGTACTACGCTATGGAATTGGATTGGAGTCGTTTGGAGTTAGTGAGAATTTTGGGTAAAATTAAACGTCCGTTTAATTTTATTCGAAATAAATCGCTAAAACGAAATTGAAATCAAGGTGAGAACTTCTCACTCAATCGAATCGGTTTCGATTTTAATTTTAAATAGTTATATTTAAAATATTTGAATGCATGTTTGAATGATGATTGTTATCTATTGATTGTTAAAATAGACATTATGCGCCGTTAGTAAGCGGATGTTATTTATTAAAAACATATACCGCGAATATTTCATAAACAGTGAAATTGGTATTATATATAATAGCAATATATATATATTGGCATATGTATATATTGCAGTTATTGATTTCCCGCATTGTATAGCGGATGAGACCCAATTGCGCCGTCTATTAAGCGGATAATATTTTAAATCCCATATACCGCGATAATTTCGTACTGGAACGGAATTGGTATTGTGCTAACATCTTTGGATGCAAGAACACAGGTTGGAGGGATCCAACTGGATTCCTCAACAATATTTGTTTGATTATGGATATTTTGATATTCGTTGATTATCATATCGATATATGATATCGTTGTTGTCGTGATTGACTATTTGGTATGTAGCATCATTGGGCCAAATTTTGGAATTTTAAAATGATTTTAAAGTGATTTTTGAAGAGTATACGTTTATAAAATATTTTTGGAATTGATCCATTATGAATAAATAAACGTTATAATTTTAATGTTATAAAAATTATGATTTTTGAGAAATATAGTTAAAAGTTGATTTTTGAAAATATGAAGTTAATGATTTTATAAAATAGTTTAATCGGGATTTTTGAATTTATTATAAAAAGTTGAAAATATAGGGTTTATAGAATTTGATTATTTTATAAATCAAAATGGTGAAATTATAAAGGGGATTAAAGATGTTTTAAAAGAATAATAGTATAAATTGATTTATATAAGAAATTTATAAATTGATATTTATAAATTAAAATATTGGAATTATAAAACGAGTTTTTATAAGTGTTAGAATGAATTGTGAATGAATTTCATAAATGAATGAAATTTATAGAATTTTAAACGGTGACGTTATAAATGGAATTTTATAAGCAGTAGGTTTATAAAATTTGTAAAGTTATTTGAAGAATAGATTTGGTTAAATAAATGAATCTTATAAGTTATAAGATTTATAATTTGGAAAGTCTTTAAAAGAACGATTTTGTAAAATAATCGTTTTATAAGCATTTAACTTATAATATGAACCTTTGGTTTATAATTGAGTTATAAATTGAGATAGATTAATAAAGAAGATTTATAAAGGAAGTTGTTATAAAATAAATAGAAATGGAATTTATAAACGTTGTTTAATAAATTCACAATGACTTATTTTGATAAGTAAATTGTTGTAACTTATTAATGGAGTTATATTCATGTTTTATACAGTGAATAATCCTTTAAAATAAAATGTATAGAAAGGATGAAATTGGTTAACAAGGTATATTCACGTTTTTGAATAGTGAATAATATGTTAAAGAAAATGTTTTGGATGTGATGTTTTAAATATAGTTAAAACGATCTAACGATGTTTTCAAAATGTGTTAAGATTCGAAACCATAGATTTCAACATTCATTGTTGAAATAGACG
Source organism: Allium cepa (assembly GCA_030765085.1). Classification (NCBI taxonomy): domain Eukaryota; kingdom Viridiplantae; phylum Streptophyta; class Magnoliopsida; order Asparagales; family Amaryllidaceae; genus Allium; species Allium cepa. The sequence continues at coordinate 972,801,513 of CM060928.1, forward strand.
TTTTCGAGAAATAGAAGGAAATGGTGGACTATAACATTGTTGTTATAGTAAATGATTTCCGAAAGGAAATGTTTTGTATAGTATTGGGATTTATATATCTATTTTAATTTCGAATCCCTATACTAGTGATTTTGGGTTGTCGTAACGATGTTTTACGCAACATTCGTTTTGGCCCAAATAAATATGTTTAAGAGAATGATTTCCTTAAAGAATGAAATATATACTTAATTTCGATTTAAGTATACTGAATATTTTCCAAGTGTTGAAAATAAATGGATTTGTGAATTACTTATTAAGTAAGTATGGAAATGTTTTCGAATATAAAGTGAATATGTTTAGAATTTATCTTTTTAAAGATAAATTGAAAATGAATAATTGAAATCGTATATTCATAGATATTTTGGAATGTAAATTCACTATGGAATTTATAAAAGAAAGGGGAATTTGTTTAAAAATAAATATTGATTTATTTTTGAGGTATTGAAATTATATATCTTGTAAAGATATTTTTGGGAAATAAATAATTTGGAAAATTATTTGGAATCTGGTGATGTTGTGCATATCCATTGATAGTTCAATAACCGACTATCAATATTTACCTTTGAAAGGTATTTGTTGTGATTTGCTTGAATTTGAATGCCACACTTATTTTTAAATTATTGCGCTCGTTATTCGGATTACCCATTCCGAATAGTGATACGACGTAATGGATAGCATTGATGACCGGTGTTGAAGACCGGATATTTTTGAAAGCGAAAGGACAACTCGTCGATTGTCTTTGCACCGAGTAGCTACGGTATAGAGACTCCCTATGTGATGGGAAGTCCGGACGTGATTAGAGGTTATCCGGATTGCAAGGACTTCTTTGTAAGTGCCTTCGGTTCTGTTCGAACCCGGAACAGACTTGTATGGATTGTATGTCTGACATTACAAATTGAGATATAAAGCTGATTTCTTTCAAATATATTTCTGTTGGTGGCGGAGAATTTATTCTCTTAGCTTAACACCCTTCTCTGAGACGTACGAGCTCAGAGGTTATGTAGTTGAAGGTTATTAGCGATATATTCCCAATTTGGTAATGTGAAATGCTGAGTGTTGCTGTGAAATGATCATTGTGTTGATCATTTGTGATAGGATCATTTGTTTGATCGTTTATCTTTGTGATCATTTCTATGATCATTTGTTGACCCAAAGCATGGCTTTTGTATAAAGCATGGCTTTGTGGACGTGACTTCATCGAGCCTCACACCCCGGAATGGTCAAAACTGGAAAGATGCAGCAAGGTTATGAGGGGTAGCTCCCTTTAGGATATGTGCATTTCCTTCTGGAAAAGGGTGGTATCATGGTATGGAGCCCAGATACTTACTCATGTTGAAACACTTTATTTATGATTGTGTGATGTTGATGACGAGCGCTCGGTTAAAGGTCCCAAAGGACCGGGGGATGGCATACTCGTGTCAGTTGTTACCCAGTTAGGGGTAACCCGGCCTTGTGTTGGCAGAGATCCGGTTTGGTTCTCGGGGACGTCCTTCCAGAGGCGTTCTCATGTGGCAATGGGAAGTTCCTTGGCCCGACCATTCGTTGGAAATCCAAAGAAGCAATATGAAACTTGTACGGTTTTAGTTGTATAACCTGCCATGGAATGTGGCGGTAACCTGCTATTGAACATGGTAGCTATAGTAGGCATAAGTGCGAAATGTCTATGCCGGCTAAGATTTATATCTTTATTTTCGAAATGAATTTTCCCTACACTATGAACTAGTAATAATATCAAATGTTCTTTTTAATGCGTATCAAGCATCTTTGACTATCATAAGGAGAAATCTCCTCCGATTCTGCGTTTGCATTGTGTGTGTGCGGGAGGCCTTATGGTAGTCTCATTTTTAAAAGCATTGCGAATTGACTTTAAAAATATTCCTCTATTTTGATTTTTAAAGATAAATAAACTGTTTTGAGTCCTCACACCAGTCACATGACTGACTCGGAGTTTATTGTTTTCCTTCCTAAACTCTGGGTGCCCACCAATTTCCACACGGGCAGTCAAGAGTTAAGGTTTATCAGGATATTATGGAATTCAGGAGTTGCTGGAGGCAAGATGGATGGCATGGCGTATTACTAGTATATAGTATTTCTTTTCCGCTGCATGTTGTTGTTTGTTGTTGTACACTCTGATGATGTAATGAAATGTTATGAAATGTAATAACTGATAGAGTTCTTTGTTTAAAGATTATTCATTTATTATTATATGTTGTTCCGCTGCGATTGTGAGATTCTGATGTTGTTCTGTTGTTTTCTTTCTGTTCGTTCTGTTTTCTTTTCTCTCTATTTTCTATCTTCTTATCTCTTCTTCTATCTTTTTCCTTTTCTTAAACATTGAGAATTCGTATTTCTATTCATCTTGAGTTAATCTATGGAGATTAGTGTATATTCAAGGAGTACGGATTTGCGGGTCCTCACAAGTAGTATCAGAGCATATGGTTAAGCGACAACCATGGCTCTGTTGGGTATTACTCATTAGAGATAGAGTCAGCAGTACTCTAGAATGAGTTTGAGTGTAATAATAGCTATGAGAGCGTATTTGTTAGTGAATATAAAATTATTTTATATTGTGATGATTGGTTTATTGAGTGGCGTATGAACCTTTGTCAGCACGGTCTGTACAACTATGCCGAAGGGGTTCATAAACACTTGAATAGAACAATTCGGCATAGTATTGTTTTAAATTGGGTAAATGAAATAATTTTACCTTGATTATATTTTATATATGAAGAAATAATTTTTCAGAATTATTATATAAGTAGATTGTTTAGTTGTTTGAATAATCTAAATAAAAGAAGAATTGTATAAGCAAAAGAATTATAAGAATTGAATTATAATTAAAGTGATTTACAATTGTGAAATAAACTTATATATAAAAAAATGAGTTTGAATAAGTAATGAAATTTGACCTTGGTTAAAGTTAAATAAAAATTTACTTTAGAATTTGGAAGCTGAATTGATTTATAAGTGGGAATTTAAGTTATGTAAAAACAAGTGATGTTTGTGAAATAGAAGTATAACTTAAGAGATGTAAAATGAAGTTGATATTGGTATCAAAGTAAATTAATAAAGATAAGTGATAGATGTGAACTTGGGTTATATAAATGAAATTCAACTTTTGTAATTGAATTGAATTAATGAATTGAATGTTAATCAATTGAATGTAGATTAAGTTGATATGAAATAATGAGTTTAAGTGTTAATTCATTAAAATCTAATGTTATTTGGAAGTTGAAATATTGAATGAAAATCAATTTATTTAAACCAATTGAAAGTGATGGTGTTAAACCAAATTGAATGAATATAAGGAAATAAATTTGGTTATGTTGAATATACATTGGTTGTTATGTGGTTGTTAGTTGATTGTATATAAATTCATTAAGTGTTAATGAAATTGAATTAGCGAAATTAGAAGCTAAAGTAATTGAATCCAACTTGGAAGAAAATGAACTTGAATAGAATTGAAATTGATTTGGAAGTGAACCAACTTGAATGTGAATTAGTGAATATAAACTAATTGAGAATAAATGTTAGTAAAAACATCCACTATTAATGAATCAAATGTGATTAAATTGAAAACCATTTTATTGAATATTAATGAGAATATGAATGAATATTTATTGGTTATGGATGTTAGTTGAATGTTAGTTAGATGATAGTTGGTTGATGGTTGAATATGTAGTTTTCGTTGCATTTGCTATGTTGGCATATATAGTTATTATGTTGCTATATGTTGTATATCGATACTATTGTTCATATATGCATGTTTCTCATCTGTTTGTTGAGTGTTTAGTAGGTGCGGATCGCGTTTGCTTCGCATTTGGAGCTCGCTTTCGCGCTATATTAGCCGTATATGCTCGCTAATTAAATATAAGGTACATATCTCGGATTAAATATCGTACTTTTACACTTTTTTCCCTGCGGGATGCCTCATTACTTGATGAGATGTATATTTGTGATATATATACTGTCATTTTTTTTTCGGATCGAGCCGCGCAAATGAGACTCTGGCGAATTTTTTCGGAAATTTAAGGCGTTAGAAAATTTTTGAGAAAATTGAAAAACTTTGAAAACTATAAACTTTGATTTGGAGTTGAAAGTTAAACAATAGTGGTTGTTTTTGAAAAGATAACTAAGTATGATTTGAAAACTTAGTAAAGCTATTGTAAGAAGCAACTATGGATTTTGGAAAGTTAATGGATTCTGTAACTTTTCTTACTTGTTAATTTCGAGGACGAAATTCTTTTAAGGGGGGAAGTATGTAACGACCCAGAATTTTAATTAATTAAAAATTCGAATATTTAATTAATTTTAAATATTAATAAGTGAAATTATAAGTTGAATAAATTTTAATTTGAATAATTAGATTTAATTGGATAATTAAATCGATAATTAAATAGTTGGAAATACAGAAATATTCCTCTATTTTGATTGCGAATTGACTTTAAAAATATTCCTCTATTTTGATTTTTAAAGATAAATAAACTGTTTTGAGTCCTCACACCAGTCACATGACTGACTCGGAGTTTATTGTTTTCCTTCCTAAACTCTGGGTGCCCACCAATTTCCACACGGGCATTCAAGAGTTAAGGTTTATCAGGATATTATGGAATTCAGGAGTTGCTGGAGGCAAGATGGATGGCATGGCGTATTACTAGTATATAGTATTTCTTTTCCGCTGCATGTTGTTGTTTGTTGTTGTACACTCTGATGATGTAATGAAATGTAATGAAATGTAATAACTGATATAGTTCTTTGTTTAAAGATTATTCATTTCTTATTATATGTTGTTCCGCTGCGATTGTGAGATCTGATGTTGTTCTGTTGTTTTCTTTCTGTTCGTTCTATTTTCTTTTCTCTCTATTTTCTATCTTCTTATCTCTTCTTCTATCTTTTTCCTTTTCTTAAATATTGAGAATTCATATTTCTGTTCATCTTGAGTTAATCTATGGAGATTAGTGTATATTCAAGGAGTACGGATTTGCGGGTCCTTACAATATTCGTAGACCATTTTATTTTCTATACATGGAAGCTTTACCATACGCTTATATAATGATATTAGAATATTCACAAAGCAATTTAAGAAATGGTTTCTTATTTCAAACTCATATTAAATGGATCAGACAATGTTATCCAGAATATTTAACCCAAACCTCTTATCCCTCAATGTTAAGTATGGAAAAAAGCTTCCATGCCACCATAATTAAGAAGGATTATTTATTAATCTCGTAAACTTTTTTAATAATTTATCCAATTTGCATAAATCAAAGTTTTTAAAAACCTAATTTTCTTTCAAATTTCAAGATCTCTTTTCAATTTATAACTTTAACAAACCCTTCATTTAAAAATAATTCTCTTTATAAAATAATCTATTACTTTAAATATGTTTATTCAATAAATAATTATTTTAAAACCTCTCTATAGTTTAAAACATCGTTAATTAACTTTAAAACACCATAGTTCATAATTAATAAACTTAATTGCTATTAGAATAATAAATTAACTTAAACCGCTATTAATAAATAAATAAATGAATTTCAAAAACATCTATTAAATAATTTTCCACCTGACATATCATTAATGAATAATTAATTAACTTTAAAATAAATTTAATAAAATAATTGATTTATTTTAAACATCATTGTTAAATAATTAATTTATTTTAAAATATTATTATTCTAATCATATTAACTTAACCATTTGCATATAGAAAATTCTATACTTCAAAATATTATAAAGTCAAAGTAAGTAGTAAATTTAAATCTATTTCCTTTCAAATTTTAGGAAGAGGCTTAGTGACACCAAATGGCACTTAAACAAGCTACCATTTATTTTAGTTGAACAATCCAAGTCATACCACTAACACTTACATAAACAACATATATTAAATAAAATTCATAATTAACAAATGATAGATAATTTGTTTTTTGTCCTAGTCAACTGACATATCAACAAATGTCCAAATTAATAAAATAGCCTAACAGGGATTTATTCAACTAAATAGACGTCCAATATAATCTATCAAATTTAAATATACAGCAAAACGGTGTTTTATTTTGCTATTTGAATGTTTGTGATAAATTATAATTACCTAACACATGTTTAGTTTTTTATGATGATAAATTTGTTAATATTTCATACATCTATGAATCTATCGAATACTAGTTCAAATTTGTTCTATTTGATGATATGAATCTGGTGTCGAAATTCGTAGGTTACAAGGACTTCGATTGGCCGTGTAAAGATTTGTTAAAGTTTAAACCTTGAAATTTAAAAATTTAGTTTACTAAATTACTTAAACACACTTGGCCCAAGCCCACACCAAAATCTAATAAAAAACAACTGCTTTTTGCCAAATCATTATACCAAAATATCATTTCCTCCAAAATCTAACACAAAACTAGAGCTAACAGCTTATGCACATTTGTGCACCAAGCACGCCACCCCATCACCATTCGTCTCGCTGACCACCGCCCCAAACTCCACTTTGTGCCCCCATCATGCTTGGAATTTTGCCTGAGATAACCACCTCCTCCATAAAAAATTCGACCCTCGATCTAAATTCAAAAACTAGAGCTCACACGCATCACCATAAATAATCACACCCGAAAAACTAGTTCGACACGCCTCCTTGGCTATCGCCTTGACCTCCAAAGATGTATGTCAAATCATAACGCACTCGAACCCAAACTCAAGCTCGACAAGATGCCCCCGACTACCATACGCTACACATCCACTTCCCCTTGTTCGCCTCCACCCCAGGTTGCTTCAACCATCATCGCTAATCACCACAATGCTCCAGTCATCGGATATCAAATTTTGAACAAAATTCGATCATCTATCCCATATGACACCACCACACCCCTAAAAATCACATGATTTGGCTTAAAAATCTTGGTTCACTAATACAAACTCACTCGTACCCTCCATTCGTCGTTTCATAATCGACGAAAACTCACCATTTTCTGACACCCTTTGAAATTGAGTAGATTCAACCATCATAGTCAATGAAACATCGACCAACCAATTTTAAAAATTAATACAGGCTATAAAGAACAACTCAGCAGTTGATCCTCTCAGCTAAATCTAAATGGTTTGTCGGATGTGGAATTTAGAAATCTTGGATGGAGATGGTTTTCATCTGATAGTAAGTGTAAAAAGAAAGATAAGTTAGTATTCCTATGATTTTCAATAAGCTTATTTTCCCATTTCAAGTCAAATTTTGATTTTTAAAGCATTATGTAAACATAAGAGATGTCTCAAAACAATTCAACCAAATTATAGGTTTTTTAATTTATCCTATATAAAATAAAAGGAAATAAACAAAGAAATGGAGAATCTCACCTTGCAAAATTATTGTAAAATCCAAGCTAACTTATTTTTAAGCAAAAATGAGAATTTCTCTCTAATACTCTTAGTGAAAAAAATGAAATGAACTTGATAATAAGAAGATGAAGTGTAAGACAGAATAATGTGTTTACATATACATATGTATATAAGAAGGTTACACAAAGAAATAAAAATAAAAAAATAAAATGAAAATATTCCTAAATCACCATTTCAACTCTAACATCAATTCTAAGTCACCCAGGTACAACTGTGTATAAAAGCATGTTGGATGACAGAGTGTCACAAATCCTTTCATTTACTTAGTTACTTAAGGAATATTAAGTCTTTTTCTGTTCATATTTTATCGTTTTACAACTGTTATTTTTTCGTTCCATTTTACATTCCAAAATGCAAAGTTTCTCTATTAAATATGTAAATATTGGTTTTAAAACATATACAAGGGTATTTATTACTTTTTATCATTTGATAAAATTTGCAAATTCGAAAAAGGTTTCATTCACATTTTCTATACTTCATCGAACTACCTATTTTAGTGAACAAAATTCCAAAATGAATTTTTTATCATTTGTTATTAATTAAAAGATTTTTTATTTAATTATTAAACCACTAATCGAATATTTAAGATAAATTAAATATTCACAAATTAAAACGATAAAATTTTGGATCATTACATTCCCCCTTATAAGAATTTCGACCTTGAAATTCACTACATGAATACCCGATATTATTCATAAGTCCATATAATGTTCATAAATCATTCTTATGCATAATATAATTCGATCATTTACTTGAATACAACATGTTTCTTCTGAACATGTATCGCTCACCTAACTTTCCTAGCGCGGACTCTAATAAGGCTTCTTGGTTAGAAACCTCCGTTCTCCTTACATAGCTATATATTATGAAAGGGAACTTTAGTTCCATATCAAGAACCCTCACTGCATGATCGCCGTCATAATCGATTGATAAATACTTATTCAAGTCGATCTATGAATCACCTCAAAGTCATTTACTCGAATCTTGGATTAAGAACTGTGTGAAGAAATGATGTACGCACAACTTACGTACTTATTCTTATTGGTTCTTACTTATACCAATTCTTTTTACCTTTAAGATCATTTATGAAAGCATTTCATAAAAATATACTTAAAATTTTAAACTTGTATAATACATTGTTAGATCTTAAGAGTATATATAATTATCTGATTTAATATTTTTATTTTGAATTTATCTTGAGAACTAAATACCAGGTTTTATTTCAAAACCTTTTTGGAATGATACAATATATTTTAATACATAGAAGCTATACATATAGATCGAGTAATGACAAAACGATATCAAGGAACCGGGTCCTATCAAATAGTATCATATATTCCCTTACCTTGAAGGCAATACTTAAGAGAAGTTTTTACCGTCCGAACACATCTCCTGGCTACTTTAGTCATTTTGAGTCACTCGAACTAGCTAACATAAAAATACGTCTTCTATTTCAGAATATATATTTCCAAACAAATAGTACTAACAAAATATCAATTTTCCAATTTGCTTTGGGTTCGTTTAGATTTTGAACTCGTTCGATCGCACAATGATAGTGGGAATAATTTACTAAGTGCACTACAACGTTCATCTAAGCAAACATCCAATCGTTACTTAGAAGATTATTCATATTATCAAAAAATTAATCGAGATGTTTTTCCCAAACTATCCAAAGAAAATATGCATTACATAAAATTTTCAATTTTGAAATATTTATACTTAAAAATATTTTTATGTAAAAATATTACTATGCATCCTTTTTCCATAAAACATTTGAAATCATTTTCAATGACATCTGGATTATAAATTTTAAAAAATCCTTCAATTTATAAAACACATTTTTATAACCCTAATTTATAAAATCATCTTTGAAAATCATTTCTAAAATATTTATTTTAAATTATTCCAGCTTCCTTATTATAGACACCCTTTATTAAAATCCAATTTTAACCCATATTAACATCGAAAGCCTTATAGTCAAATCGTTAAACTGAATTCACATGGTGTTAGCATCTAATTTGAATTAAATTACAAATTGTCATAAACCGGCTAAGCATAAATAATCAACAAATGATGATAAATAAATATCATCCCTCCCTAACAAATAATCACAACCGTAGCGGCCTAGAAGTTCGAACACTTCAAACTTCGAATATCGTAATGTTTTGTAATATAACTAAGTCTTATAAATATGATTTTATGACCATGTTATAAATAATTTAATTAATGAACAATGATAAGAAACTTTTTTTAAAAAAATTGTTTATAAAAATATGTTCTTCAAAGAAAAATCAATAATGTAACTGAAAATTGGTTTATCGATAAACAGATTTTCGATTGGTATAAGTTGTTCGAGCTCCTGTGCACTTGTCTAATAATCAAATGAACATATTAGCAAGTAATTAACACACTAGCCTTATTATAAAGCTTGGAAAGTTATAGAATGTTCTAATAAATAAGATATATTTTGATGAGAAGGGTATAAGAGTAATTAGCATAATGGAGAAGTGACTTAAATGAGAAGTGATGTGAGGTAAGGCTTCCATGGCATGATTTTTTTCGGAGGGAGGGGGGTGAATGCATGCTTAAAGAGTACCATTTTCATCCTATAAAAGGAGAGGCATACTCTTAAGAATAAATCGCGAATTTCTTAAGCCTAAACCAAGCTTTTCTAATGGCTTCATCTTCCTCTTTCTCTCTTAAGTTCTAAATGAAATAGTTGCAAAATCAACTTCAAATCACTTCAAACTTTTTCAAAAGCCTTAGCAAAATATTAGAACACCTTCCACCATGCTAGAAGGTTAAGAAGTAAAGCCATGCACTCCCTACTTGGAATGGCCGTGGGCAATAAGGGGTTTGGGAAGCCAAAAGCAAGGTGAAGCAAGGAAAAAGAAGAAGAACGGAAAGGTGATTGCAAGGTTGCGCTAGGACTTTGTTAGCTTGGATCTTTGTCATTGTTGGGTTAAAGGTGAGTTAACACCTCACTTTTAGTGGAATTTTTAACATATATATGTTGTATTTTGATTGTGTTTAAGTTGTTGAATTATTGTTGACATATGTTAAAACATTGGTTTGGATTCTTACTTTAAAAGTAAATAAGACGTGTGATCCCTATATACGGACTTGAAAAAAGATGGAATGGACTTGAATGGACTTTCATGACATGTATCAAGGCCTTGGAACAAAGCAAATAGGTAGTAGTTGAATATAGGTTTGAATATGACGTGGATTTAGAAGTGCACTTATAGCGATAGTAGCTATAGATGCAGTTTGGAATTGTCTAGTATTTGATTACGATGGAACTTTGTTAAAAGATCCTTAGGGGTTTCTTACTATATTTATAATTTCTTATATATATGTTTGTTGCTATTAAATTCTTGGATAGTAAAAAGTTAAGTAACATCTTGAAAACTGGCCAAAACTAGACTTGTGCAAAACTTTCCTGTTTAGTCTTGATTTTGGAATTTAAAAGGTTTGAAAAAATATTTAAATTTAACTATTTTTTTTCATTCTTTTTACAAGTATTTACTAACTCATATCATAGTATTTCAAATGTCATTTAAGATATTAATGTATTTCTAAGAATTAAGTTATGAATTTCTAATGAAGGGATATTTTGTTAAAATATACCGAATACGTTCTTTTCAAATTTTAAGGAAAATTGTACAGTTGTTATTTTCAACTCATATTTTGAGTAAATGTTTTAACCTATTATAAGAAGTATAAAATATTTTAAAAACATTTTTAAGTATATGTAGTTTTTAAAAAATATGTTGATTGTTTATATCTTATGGAATAAAATATCTTTTGACTTGTTTATATAAATATCAAGTTTTATAAAGTTACTATACATATATGCCATTTTAAAAAGGGATCTAAAAGTATAAACAAAAGGTTTAAAAAGGGGTTAGAATTACTAAATGGCCAAATGGTTAATTGTTTGATTACTTTTTTGAAAAGCAAATAACTATGCTTAACACTAAAAGCTGATGAAGTAGACTTATTTATTTGTGATAGTTAAGATTGATGTCGAGTAGGGATGGCATAGTAGAGCTCTAATCTACTAGTTTCCCTCTTTGTTGAGGAATATTAAGTTGGAAATGTTGGAAACGTGTTAATCGTGTTGATTTCTTTCTTGCTTATGGAAATCATTAACACTGCACTTAATGCTAAAAGCCGACGAGGTAAACTTATCTATTTGTAAGATTTGAGAATGAAGTGTATAGGCAAGGCTTTAATGCAACTAGTGCTATTTGATGCAACCAGTGCCATAACTTTCCTGGCTTTACTATGGGATGAGGAATTGAGTTGTAAAGTCAGAAACAAGTTAAGCATACAAATATTGATTTGAATAAGCAATTGTTTTGACTAGACAATATATCGGTCGATTATCGAACTTGATCAAATATTGACTTAAGGAGTTATCAAAAGACTTCATAATTTGATATCAATGAGAACCCCTAAGGAGGTGCATTGGCCGAAACGTTTCTAACTTGTGCTTACTTCTAAGAGAATCAGAATTGAGTTAACCGAAAATTCATCGATTGGTTTTGAAGAGTCCGGTAAGTAAGATGAGTGTACTTATATAAGATGACTCAGATCCATAATCCCTTCAGAACCGTACATATGATCTATGTTCTAGAAGCGGTTGTGAAGTGAAATGTTATAGAGTTGAACTGTCTATACTAAGGTTAAGTCCAAGGGACAGGTTAGCATTAATATTTCAAAGGATGCTACCATATACGACTGTCTATCTTGAGGGTTATTCCAAGAGAGAGGACGATGTTAGCATTCGTCGATGGACTTATGCAGGGAACCCATATGGAGGTTTGAGATCTATTCGAGATGCTCGAATCCATGTAGTGATTCATAATCTGTCCGAGATGATGAAATCCATTTAGTGATTTATGTTTTATTCGAGGGAAGAAGAGTTGTGTAAGAGACCCCGAACATAGCCTCGGCATCTAAAATAACTAAACCCAAAGTAGGATGCATAATCTCAGGTTTAGCTATCCATGAGGTTATATCTACTCCAGAACTAGAGTATGCTTCGGTTATTGGGCCTAGGAGTTGTTATACTTGGTGCCACACGGTTCACCGTGGGGTTAGTTGTGTTTACCTTAGAGTATATCATATCTAGATATATATACGACGCTTGAAAGTTAGTATTGATCCTTGTCATGGAGATCCACTTCAGTTTACTGGGGGCATCTACGTGGAAAACAATCCATATACGTTGCGCTTTAGCGGTATTGTTTGTATACCTATTATTATTATGACGTTCACATAGCAGCTAATTGATACGATTTACGTGCTATACACTAGACATTATCTATCATATCACTATATGTTAAACTTAATGAATAGTTGGTTTCATTTAGGGAGAAACCCTTATGGTAATCTATGTGGTCTCAAAAGTTTCTATTACATGCCACTATTATTTCTTGAGTTTCGTACACTGGTTTACTAGACGAATTTGGGGTCATTTTCTTACGGTGGTGGGTCAACCCTATGTATTTTTCAAATACCCACAGGTGCTTTGGAGCTTATGGAGGGAAATTGGATGATTACCTTCTATGGTATTCTTATTTTCGCTGCATTTATGTATTGTATGTATCAACATTATAAGGACAGACAATTATAATTGTCCAAACCGATGGTAGTACTTAGGTTTTACTAACTCTAAAATGTTTGTATTCAGAGTATCCTTTGTATTATTCTTTGATATTATATATTACCGTTTTGTTGAGAGATTTCGATGGTGTGTTCTTCCTTTCCCATTATATTCTTCTTTTATTATTTTATCCTAACTTTCTATCTCTTTTGCATTGGGTGCTTAGCACACGAATACCGTGGATGTATGTAGTGTCGATATTTGAGGGTCGAAAAGCAAAGTCGTTACATTTGGTATCAGAGCTTGAGGTTGAGCGAGCACCTTGGCATTAGTTGGGTATGACTCATTAGATATAGGGTAGGTGACACCCTAGAGTAAGTCAAATGTATTATACATATGAGAGCGTATTTGTATTTAGATGACTAGACTTTTGAAATTATTCCTTAGGAATATCTCTTTCTTTGTAACCGTCTCTTTGGAGCAACTCTCTACTTTAGTTTCCTAAAGCTGCTTCGCTTTGATAACGTAGTAAGAACTTCAAGTACTAGAGCTGCCAATGCTAGAGGTGGCCGGGATATTACTATGATGAATGGCGGGGATCAAACATAAAGGAATGTTGCTCCAGTTGAGGGACCAAGGTTGAATGTCATAGAAGAGGTCGCATAGGTCAGTCTCAGTTGAGTTTTGCTTCACTCTATTGTGATTACGAGCGGTTAGGGGGTAAGAGTTTGAGTGGCTTAGAGACGATAGTTGGAGAGGCTTAGAGACGATTATAAAAGTCTAGATGTGGATCAACTTGTATGATCGTATATTTGGATATGTGGAGCTAAATGACACAGTGGAGCATAGGTTAGCATCATGGCATTTGAGAGATGCAGCCATAGAATAGTGGAGTTCTATTACAACTGATGTCCGAGAGAACAACTTCTCTTGGAACTAATTCAAAGATGAGTTTGAAATGAAGTTTGTTCCGAAAGATGAAAAGACGTTTTTATTTAGGAGCTTCTTGGATCTGAAGCAGGGGACCATGATCGTGGCAGAGTATGAGAATCGGTTCATTGCATTGTCTCGGTTTGGATTGGGGTTAGTAGACACGCCACTGAAGAAGAAAAAGATGTTCATCACAACTATGCGTCTTGAGTTCTAAAGGAAGATGACTAATACATCATGGGGTTTTTGAGGGTGTGGTGATCATGACTTTGAGGTTTGAGAGCTAGTCTCTAAAGCCATTTGTTTTTGCATCGATAGGGGATAGTAAATGTAAGTTTCAGTTATTAAAGAATAGGTCTAACCTCATTTGCTACAAGTGTGGGAAGAAGGGTTAATTTTTCTAATAAGTGTAGGTTTAGAGGGGGAGGACAAGTACCAAAGGCGCCGTTATTCGAGGCATCGGTTGCTAAGGCACTGAAGCTTGGAGCACAACTTGCACCAGAGGGTTGTTATATTGTCATTAGCTTGGTCATATTGCTAGAGATGGTTCTATGCTCAGGAAAGCCGAGTAGCCTGGGGTCTTTTCTATTTCTGCAGTCGAGAAGGGGAAGCAGGTTCTTGCGCGTATACTATTCTTTATGGCTTCCTATTCATGTTTTTAAACTCTAGTTCTTCTCATAGGTTCATATACCATAAACATGATGATTGTTTAAATCATGCTCGGTCAGTTTAGGAGCATTGCTTGTTATTGGTTAGTGCTTAAAAAATTTATGAACAACTTTATATTTCTACATCATGGGTTGGATAGGTAGTAATTGTGGGTTTATTGAAATTGATACCTTGTGAATTAAGTTTCATGGTTTGACTATAAGACATTCGGTGGTAATGTTGGGGTTGAAGTTAAACTTTAGTAAAAGATGTTTACTGTAAACAAAAGTAATGATAAAATATTTTGGAAATAAATAATTATGAAATGATTTATATAAGAAAGTGATTTTACAAAGAATTTGAGAACTTAAATCCCGCTGTCTTTGAAAAGATTTTTCAGAATTTCGGCGAAAACAACAATAGTATTATTTTTTGGTGAAAACAATAATAGTATTATTTGAAGTAAATATTTCGAAAACTGATTTAGGAGATCGAGGTCGTCATACTTAATATTATCATACGAAGTATTTGATACCGCTTTGGAATGATTTTGGTTAAAAACCAAAGGTATGATTTGATGTACTGAACTAACTTCAATCACTTAAAAATTATTTCGGTGATGACTATAGCATCATTGACGTTCATTTGATTTAATCCCGAAAGTACGATTTAATATACAAAAGTTATATGTATATTTTATTTCAAAATGATTTAAAATGAAAATCGATGTTTAGTTCTAAGGTTTTTGTAACATTCCCGTTTAGAGAGAATACCTCAAAATTTGGATACCTCAAAACTTGGATACCCCACATTCGTATTTGTTTCCCTCTCTATAAGGTCTCCATGTTTTGAGGTATTCTCTCTATAATTTAATTTTTAGAATTAAATTGTGAATAAATTTGATATTTCCCAAATTAAAAAAGATATGTGTTTGTTTTATTTATATAAATAAATTTGTAATTTGAAATTTGAATTTGAAAACTCAAAAATAAATATACTGGAAATAAATTGGATTTAAAATTTTATTTTTAAGTTAATAAGAATTTGTTTTCTAAGTATATTAAATATGCATTTTGATTTGAAAATGATATTTTGAATTTGATATAACAAATTTTTCAAAGGCTAATTAAGAATTAAATTCTAATATATTTATTCATGTATAATTAAATTTAAAACCATTTTCTTTTAAAGATATATAAATGATTAATAAAGAAAATATATTTATTTAAATAGGAAATATAATATAAAGTTATATTTAAAATATTATTTAAAGTGTTTAAAATATAAACATAAGTACTTAATTCAAATAAGGGTTTAAAAACATAAAACATGTTTTATAAATTAAAATAAAGTGAGGGTTTAAAACAAAGTTGTAAATAAAATCAAGAAAAAGTTTAAAACATAAATGTCTTATTTAAGATAAGTGTAAAACATGGAGATAAGATAATAACAAGTGTTAGCATAACATGATTTGGATAATACAAGTGGCAAAAATAAATTTTATTTTAATTTGAATTTGTATAAACATATTTTAAAAAGAAACTTGGCTATTATTATTCTCAGTTTAAACATCTTAAATGATTGAAACAAAGAAGAAATTAATCAAAACAAAAGCATTCAAAGAAAAGAATTAAATTAAAACCAGAAATCAACAACAGTCTTCAAGCCTAGAAAGATTAAAAATCTGGAAGAAAAAGATCAAAATAAAATACAAACTTGATCAAGCAACGATCAGTTCAACATCAAAAAGCTTCAGCTTCGATCTGATGCAAACAATTAAAACAAAAATTCAAGCTAGCAGATTAAAAAAGCATTCGCAGATTTAAAAATCTAGAAACAAAAGCATGCAACAAACATTTAATTCAAATTCAAAGATCTGAAGCAAAGCAGATTTCAAGGTTCAAAACAACTTCAGTTTTTTTAAAAGTGCAAGCTAATTCAAAACTAGTAAGGATCAAATCAAACATCCCAGTTTCAAACTTCCAGTTCTCTACTTTATCCATATCCAGGTGAGAAAATTTAATCTAAATCTATTCATATATTTTTGATGATTGTGATTGATAAAGTAGTGAATGATGTTCTACTTATATGAACTATGTGAATGCATGAATATATATAATGTTATGTCTGTGAAAATGCCTGTATTTATACATGTAGTTGCCTCTGTTCTTATATTTACAGGCTTGAAATTTTATTTTAAAAAAATTCACGTCTTACAATCTATACAAATTCGAGTTATGGTTACTGAAGAAAAGATGATTTAAACAGGATAATATCAATGTTAAATATAAATCCAAGCTTTTATATTGTATATTTATTTCAAGAACGGGAAAAAACAGAAGAAAATCAAAATAGATTCAAAATCAAATGTCTGGAATTCGATTTCAAAGTATAGGAATGAATTCGTGTTCCAAAACCATGAATTTTAAAATAAAATGATGATTTTTAGTTTGGTATCGGTTGTGAATTTATGAGATGAACGGAATTGTGAAAAACGTCAATTTTCGTCGATCAAAGAATAATCGAGCTTCAAGTTTGAATCTGGAGGAGGACGATGTGATGTAGATTGCAGGAAAAATGATTGGAAAATTCTCGATCATTATAGTGGTGGCAAGGCATAAATTTAGGGTTTTAAAGCTAGTTTTGCTCGTCTGTGTTTGAAGTAGAACTGCGTCGCCGTCAAGATGATTCAGGCGATCGGACATGGGGGATATGTCGCGTAGGACGATGATGAAGTTGAGGACTTGGTCGCATGGAGTCAGGAGGTCGAGATGATCAAAACGAGGTGTTTGTAGGTGGTCGGTTTTGGTTCCAGTTTAAATCGAATAGCTCGATTTATATTTACATCGAGATTGGAGGTTCTGGGTGGTCGCATGGATTCAAGGCATCGTCGTTGACTTACCGAATGTGACTTACCGACGGTGGCGAGATTGGTCGAAGACGGTCCGACCACCTATATACGTGCACACTTATAGGCTTGTATCTGTTTGTTTAGGGAAGAAAGTTTCGTCTCGGGTTCGTCTCGAAGAATGTCGCATAAAACTAGAAGCAAAAGGGAAATGAAGGGAAACTCGAAGTCAAGCTCGAGATTGGGCTCGGGTATTCAGGAATTTGGCTTGGGCTTTCTTTAAAGGTTTCAAAAAACAAAATAAAGTGTTGAAATTTTAAAGGTAAAGTAAGTTTTTAAAATTAAGTTTAAAGTATATTAAGGTAAATAAGTTTTTAAAACAAAATATGAACCAAGTTTTCAAATCAAAAATTTTAAATAAGTTTTAAAAACAATTTCCAAAGATTGAATTTAAGATTAAAATATGTTTGAAATTGTTTTGGGTTTTGAATAATTATATTGGGATAATTATATTCTTAATTTTTTTTCAAATGGAAATTGATGATGTGATTAAGTAAGTGGTTAGGATAAGTGGGTTATCTCAAGTTAATCGATGCCATGAGTAATTAAAGGATCATTTATTAATGTAATTACTTAAAGATTAATTACCTTAATGTAATTAAAAGTTGATTAATTAATTTGTTATTAAAAGTTAATTAATGATAAGTAAAATAAAGGGTAATTAGTTACTTAAAGATAATTACTTAATTAAAAGTAATTAATTAATGATTAAAGTTGATTAATCAAATGATTAATTAAAGGGTAATTAATTAATATGGTTAATTAATTAAAGTAATAGATTAACTAATCAAGTGATTAAAGGATAATTACTTAATGTATTAATTTGTGATCAATTAATATAAGTGATTACGATAATCACTTATTGCAATTAATTAAGGATAATTAATTAAACGAAAATTAATTAAGGGTTAATTAATTAATTAAGGGTAATTAATTAAGGATAATTAAGATTAATTCTTTAATGTTAAAGGATGATTGATTAAGATTGATATATTGATAATTAAAGGTTGATTAATTTATTAATTAAGGTCAATTAATAAATAATTAAGGAATAATTAATTAACATAAATTGTATTTAATTAATGTTAATCAACCATGATTAGGGATTAATCTAGTTTAAATTAATCATGATTAATTTATCTTACTTACGAATGTTTGGATTTTATTGAATGCTGAATTGTTTGACATCCCTGATGTGTGATGCTCTGTTTTGATTTGAGCAGTGATGAATGTAATTTATTTATCTATGATGAATTTATATTATATATCTGTGAATCTATGAATGAACGATAAGCGTTATAGGATTATACCGCTTATCGATACTACTATATTTGAATCGGTGATGATTGTTGACATTGCCGTGTAAAACCCCTAGACTACACATATACACACACAAATATGGATATCACAGGATATTGGTTAAGTCATGGAAATTTTGAAATGGTGAAGATTTTAGAAATTGGATTTTGAATTCAAATTTGTTTTGAAAATGAAATTGGTTTTAAATATGAATTTTTTTGGAAAAGGAAGTTTTTGAAATTGAACCACTTTAAATATAATATGGTTCGAAATTTGAAATTAAAATTGGATTTGAATTCAAAGAATTTAATTTAAAATCTATGTAAGTTTTAATTGGAAATTCTTTCCAATAAAGGTTAATTGATTTCTAAAAGCCATGGAACTTTAAAGTGGAATTTTGAGGTGTAATTATTTGAAGTATTGTTTTAAATTATTGATTTAAACTTTGGAAACTATGATTTGAAAAAGATTATACAAGTTATAATGTGTGTGTATATGTGAATCTAAACCATTTTAAAGTAGTTTCAAATGAATTATTTAGGGATTCAAATCTAACTTGAATAGAATCTACTTAGGGTACGGCAGATTCGCTGATTTTCCAAATTTGACTCTAAAAGGATACAACTTACGAAAGTTGAATTGGATTGTTCTAAAATGAAAACATTTGTTTTCAAATACTAATAGCTTTCATATATAAAGAAAGAGTTTCCCAGTTTTATCGAAAGGATTTCCAAATTATGTTTTAAATCACATTTGAAATGGAAATTGTTTTGAAAGCTATGAATTGGGTTTTCATAACGATATGAATAGGTGAATCACTTTTGAAAAGGAAATGGTTTGAAAGCTATCTTTGTTAAAGATTTGGTAAATCTTATTTTTGAACTAAAATGGATCTTTTTACTTAAAAGATTAAAAGCTATGAATGAATCCTGTTAAGAACTTTAGTGAACCTTGTTTCAAACTGAAGAAGATCTCAATTATAGATCTTTTGTTTATATATTATGAATGAATCTTTGTGAAAGATTTAGGAACTTTGTTTTCAAGTTGAAAAGGTTCTTTAAAGATTGAATCTTTTGGTTTAAAAGATTAAAATGGAATTTGTTAATCCATTTAAAAGGAAAGGTTTTGGAAATTGTTGTGACTTAATAGGGATCCTAATATCCATACGGTTTTTAAAATATGCGCTCGTTATTCGGTTTAGTCGGGAGAGGACCTTTATGTCATATAACTCATTCTGAATAATGATACGACGTTATGGATTGCATTTGAAGACCGGTGGTGAAGACCAGATATTTTTGAAAGCGAAAGGATAACCCATCGAATGTCTCTGCACCGAATGGCCAAGGTGTAGAGATTTGATCACCCTTTGTGATGGGGTGTCTGGCCATGATTAGGGATTATTCGGATTGCAAGGGCATCTTCTGAAGTGCCTTCGGTTCTGTTCGAACTCGGAACAGACTTGTATGGATGTATGTCTGACGTTACACTTTGAGATGTAAAGCTGGTTTCTATCAAATACATTTCTGTTTGGTGGTGGATAATTTATTCTCTTAGCCTAACACCATTCTCCGAGACATACGAGCTCAGAGGTTATGTAGTTGATGGTTACTAGTGATACATCCACAATTTGGTAATGTGGCATAGAAGTGTTGCTGATCATTTGTTGCTCAAAGCATGGCTTTTGTGAAAAGCGTAGCATTATGGACGTGACCTTGTCAGACCTCACAACCCGAAAATGGTCGAAATAGGAAGGATGCAGCAAGGTTATTTGGGGGTACCGCCCCCTGAGGGTATGTCTATTTCCTTCTGGATAGAGGTGGTATCATGGTATGGTCCCCAGATATTTAACCTATGTGGTTACTGCATATTTATTACTTTGTGCTTGTTGGTGTCGAGTGCTCGGATAAAGGTTGGTTACGACCGTGGGATGGCATACTCGGGTAGTAGTTACCTAGTTACAGAGGTAACCGGCCTTGTGTTGGCAGAGATCCGGTTAGGTTCTCGGGACGTTCCTTTAGAGGCGTACCTATGTGGCAGTAGGAAGTTCCTTAGCCTGACCATTTGTTGGAAATACAAAGAAACAATACATGCCCTGTACGGTTTTAGTTGTATAACCTGTCATGGAATGTGGCGGTAACCTGCTATTGAACATGGTAGCTATAGTAGGCATACAATAATGGTTGTATGCTGGCTAAGATTAATATTATACTTTCGAAATGTTTTCTACACTATGCACTAATGATAATATTAATAAGATTTTGCGTATCAATCATTTTTGACTATCATAAGGAGAAATCTCCTCCAATTTTGCGTTTGCATTATGTGTGCGGCGAAAAGCCTTATGGTAGTTTCATTTTCCAAAAAGCGTTGCGGATTTTTTTTAAATCTTTTATTTTGCTTTTGATAATGATAAACTGTTTTGGTTTGCTCACACCAGTCCCATGACTGACTTGGAGTTTATTATTCCGTTTTTAAACTCTGTGGGCTCACAAATTTCCACACGGGCAATCTAGCGTTATATTTTTCAGATAGTCAGATAGTAGGTGTAGATTCGATACCTTTGGAGCCTTTGGATTTGGATTTATCATTTGGTTCATCAGTTGCCTAGCTTGCTTCATTCAATGATGATGATGGTTCAGGCTAGTGGTTTGGAGCTTTGGCAATGGAGTCGCAATATGTTGGATTGTCATTTTCTCACTTGGAAATTGTATTGGAGTTATCTTTCCGCTATCGATGGTTGCCAAGTCTAGACGATCTAGTTGTGTTATTTCTTTCCGCTGTATCCTGTATCTTTAATAATATTGATAAATTCTTGTTGTATTCAACTGTTGTATATCAATGATATATTGTTTTCTTCCGCTGTATTGTTGTACTTAATGTGTTATAAGCTCCAGCGAATTGGATTTTTACTGTTGAATCTGCGGCATTCGAATACGAGCAAAGTATGGATGTCGATTTTCGAACGCGAAAATTTGGGTCGTCACATTTGGTATCAGAGCTAAAGGTTGAACTTTAGTTATTGGAGTATAACACATTAGGTGACTCATTAGAGATAGTGTTGTAAATGCCCTAGAATAAGTATATCCCTAAGATATCCGTCTGTATGCCTCAGTAAATCTTCTTACTATCCACTAATAGTGAGTATGAGGGCAAGAAGAGGACGAGATAGGGGATAAGGAAATACCACTACAAATAGTGAATACCCTGCAACAACGAGGAAACATCTCTTCTCAATCTCCTTTGATCCAGTTAAAATTCTTCGATGGCTTCGTGGCAGCTATAAGAAGAAGCTTCGGTTATGGTGGTGGCCTTGCGAATCATTGTAGATAAGTTTCTATTTCGTATTCTCTTCATCAACTTTCTGTCAGCTTTTTGTTTTTAACTTTAACGAAATTGAAATTTTATTGGAATAAATTGATAAACTATATATGAGGTTAAATTAATTTGTATCGATAAAAAGATTTCGATTAAAAACCAGGGTTTGAAATTTTTGTTGTGATTTGAGAGGATCAAAGTCTGAAGAGGGTCAAGCTAGTGTATACTTTGGGATATTTCGACCTGAGTTGAGTATCCATTTGTCTATTCTTTTGGGTCTAGATAACGAACGGTTAGTTTTCTCTTCAGACTAACCAATACCCCTATATATTTCGTAAACTAGTTGACCCGAGTACTTCGTGAAATATTGAATGAGCTTGTTCACATAATTATTGGTGATATTCTGATTTGGTGAGCCAAATGCAGAATGGATATTTAGTTTGATTTGGAAAACTATTTCTCTATCTTTGTGTGTCCATCTGTTCTTTGTTGTCTCCCTGTCTAGCAAATTTCGAGGACGAAATTTTCTTAAGGGAGGAATTTGTAACATTCTCGCTTTTAAATCAAATTCAAATTGGAAATTAATTTAAATTTTGGAATTAAATTGTGAATAAATTTGATATTTTCCAAATTAAACAAGATATGTGCTTGTTTATTTATATAAATAAATTTGAAATTTGAAATTTGAAGTTGAGAACTCAAAATAAATATATTGGAAATAAATTAGATTTGAAAGTTTATTTTTAAGTTAATAAGAATTTGTTTTCTAAGTATATTAAAAATGCATTTTGATTTGAAAATGATATTTTGAATTTGATATAACAAATTTTTCAAAGGCCACTCAAGAATTAAATTCTAATATATTTATTCATGTATAATTAAATTTTAAAACCATTTTCTTTAAAAAATTATATAAATGATTAATAAAGAAAATGTATTTATTTAAATAGGAAATATAATATAAAGTTATATTTAAAATATTATTTAAAGTGTTTAAAATATAAACATAAGTACTTAATTTAAACAATGGTTAAAAAACATAAAACAATGTTTTATAAATTAAAATAAAGTGAGGGTTTAGAACAAAGTTGTAAAGAAAATCAAGAAAAGGTTTAAAAAATAAATTTCTTGTTTAAGAAAAGTGTAAAACATGAAGATAAGATAATAACAAGTGTTAGCATAACATGATTTGGATAATACAAGTGGCAAAGATAAATTTTCTTATAATTTGAATTTTTATAAACATGTTTTAAAAAGAAACTCAGTTATTATTATTCTCAGTTTAAACATCTTAAAAGATTGAAACAAAGAAAAAATTAAATCAAAGCAAAAGTAATCAAAGAAAAAAATTAATTTAAAACCAGAAATCAACAACAGTCTTCAAGCCTAGAAAGATTAAAAATCTGGAAGAAAAAGATCGAAACAAAATACAAACCTGATCAAGCAAAGATCAGTTCAACATCAAAAAGCTTCAGCTTCGATCTGATTCAAACAATCAAAACAAAAATTCAAGCTAGCAGATTTGAAAAGCATTCCCAGATTTAAAAATCTAGAAACAAAAGCATGCAATAGACATTAATTCAAACTCAAAGATCTGAAGCAAAGCAGATTTCAAGGTTCAAAACACCTTCAATTTTTTTAAAAGAGCAAGCTAATTCAAAACCAGTAAGGATCAAATCAAACATCCCAGTTTTGATCTTCCAGTTCTCTATTTTATCCATATGCAGGTAAGCAAATTTAACCTAAATCTATCCATATATTTTGATGATTGTGATTGATAAAGTAGTGAATGATGTTCTGCATATATGAATATATGTGAATGCATGGATATATGTAATGTTATGTCTATGAAAACGCCTATGTTTATATATTTAAGGTTTTAAAGCTAGTTTTGCTCGTTTGTATTTGAAGTGGAACTACATCGCCATCAAGGTGATTCAAGCAATCGGACATGGGGGAAATGTCGTGTGGGACGATAATGAAGCCGAGGATGTGGTCGCGTGGCGTCGAGAGGTCGAGATAATCGGAACGAGGTGTTTGTAGGTGGTCGTTTTTGGTTTCAGTTTAAATCGAATCGCTTGATTTTTATTAACGTCGAGATTGGAGGTTCTGGGTGGTCACGAGGCTTGAGGGCATCGTCGTCAACTTGCCGAGGGTGGCGAGATTGGTCGAAGACGGTCCGACCACCTGTACACGTGCACGCTTATGGGCTTGTATCTGTTTGTTTGGGGAAGAAGGCTTCATCTCGGGTTTGTCTCGAAGAATGTCACGTAAAACTCGAAGCAAAATGGAAATGAAGGGAAACTCGAAGTCAAGCTTGAGATTGGGCTCGGGTATTCAAGCATTTGGGCCGGGTTTTCTTTAAAGGTTTCAAAAATCAAAATAAAGTGTTGAAATTTTAAAGGTAAAGTAAGTTTTTAAAATTAATTTTAAAGTATATTAAGGAAAATAAGTTTTTAAAAGAAAATATGAACCAAGTTTTCAAATCCAAATTTTTAAATAAGTTTTAAAAACAATTTCCAAAGATTTGAATTTAAAGTTAAAATACGTTTGAAATTGTTTTGGATTTTGAATAATTATATTCTAAATTGTTTTTAAATGGAAATTGATGATGTGATTAACTAAGTGATTAGGATAAGTCGGTTATCTCAAGTTAATCAAGGCCTTGCAAAATTAAAGGATCATTTATTAATGTAATTACTTAAAGATTAATTACCTTAATGTAATTAAAAGTTGATTAATTAATTTATTATTAAAAGTTAATTAATGATAAGTTAATTAAAGGGAAATTAGTTACTTAAAGATAATTACTTAATTAAAAATAATTAATTAATGATTAAAGTTGAATAATCAAATTATAAATTAAAGGGTAATTAATTAAAGTAATAAATTAATTAATCAAGTGATTAAAGGATAATTACTTAACGTAATTAATTTGCGATTATCTAATATAAGTGATTAGGATAATCACTTATATTAATTAATTAAGGATAATTAATTAAATGATAAATAATTAAGGGTTAATTAATTAATTAAGGGTAATTAATTAAGGATAATTAAATAAATAAGATTAATTCTTTAATGATTAAAGGTTGATTGATTAAGATTGATTTATTAGTAATTAAAGGTTGATTAATTTATTAATTAATAAATAATTAAGGAATAATTCATTAACATAAATTGTAATTAATTAATGTTAATCAACCAGGATTAGTGGTTAATCTGGTTTAAATTAATCAGATAATTAATTGATCTTACTTATGAATGTTTGGATTTTAATGAATGCTTGATTGTTTCCTTAATGTGTGATGCTCTATTTTGATTTGAGCTGTGATGAATGTAATTTATTTATCTGTGATTAATTTATATTATCTATCTGTGAATCTGTAAATGAACAATAAGCGTTATAGGATTATACCGCCTATCGATACTACTATATTTGAATCTGTGATTATTATGATATTGCACTATTGTGTAAAACCCCTAGACTACACATATACATACACAAATATGGATATCACAGGATATTGGTTAAGTCAGGGAAATTTTTAAATGGTGAAGATTTTAGAAATTGGATTTTGAATTCAAATTTGTTTTGAAAATGAAATTGGTTTTAAATTTGAAATTTTATGGAAAAGGAAGTTTTTGGAATTGAACCATTTTAAATATAATATGGTTTGAAATTTAAAATTAAAATTGAACTTGAATTCAAAGAATTTAAGTTAAATCTATGTAATTTTTAATTGGAAATTCTTTCTAATAAAGGTTAATTGGTTTCTAAAAGCTTTGGAACTTTAAAGTGGAATTTTGAGGTGTAATTATTTAAAGTATTATTTTAAATAATTGATTTAAACTTTGGAAACTATGTTTGAAAAAGATTATACAAGTTATAATGTGTGTATATATGTGAATCTAAACCATTTTAAAGTATTTTCAAATGAATTATTTGGGGATTCAAATCTAACTTAAATAGAATCTGCTTAGGTTACGGTAGGTTCGCTGGTTTTCCAAATTCGTCTTTAAAAGGCTACAACTTACACAAGTTGAATTGGATTGTTCTAAAATGAAAACATTTCTTTTCAAATAATAATAGCTTTCATATATAAAGAAAGAGTTTCCCAGTTTTATTGAAAGGATTTCTAAATTATGATTTAAATCACATTTGAAATGGAAATTGTTTTGAAAGTTATGAATTGAGTTTTCATAAAGATATGAATAGGTGAATCACTTTTGAAAAGGAAATGGTTTGAAAGCTGTCTTTGTTAAAGATTTGGTAAATCTTATTGTTGAACTAAAGTGGATCTTTTTACTTAAAAGATTAAAATCTATGAATGAATCCTGTTAAGAACTTTAGTGAACCTTGTTTCAAACTAAAGAAGGTCTCAATGATAGATATTTTGTTTATATATTGTGAATGAATCTTTATGAAAGATTTAGGAACTTTGTTTTCAAGTTGAAAGCGTTCTTTAAAGATTGAATATTTTGGTTTAAAAGATTAAAATGGAATTTGTTAATCCATTTAAAAGGAAAGGTTTTGGAAATTGTTGTGACTTAATAGAGATCCTAATATCCATACGGCTTTTAAAATATGCGCTCGTTATTCAGTTTAGCCGGGAGAGGACCTTTGTGTCATATAACTCATTCCGGAAAACGATACGACGTTATGGATTGCATTTGAAGACCGGTGGTGAAGACATGATATTTTTAAAAGAGAAAGGATAACCCGTCGAATGTCTCTGCATCGAATGACCCCAGTATAGAGATTTGATCACCCTTTGTGATGCGGAGTCCGGACGTGATTAGGGGTTATCCGGATTGCATGGGCTTCTTTTGAAGTGCCCTTGGTTCTGTTCGAACCCGAAACAGACTTGTATGGATGTATATCTGATGTTACACTTTAAGATGTAAAGCTGGTTTCTATCAAATACATTTCTGTTTGGTGGCAGAGAATTTATTCTCATAGCTTAACACCCTTCTCCGAGACATACGAGCTCAGAGGTTATGTAGTTGATGGTTACTAGTGATACATTTTCAATTTGGTAATGTGGCATACGAAGTGCTGCTGACCATTTGTTAATCAAAGCATGGCTTTTGTGAAAAGCGTAGTTTTGTGGACGTGACCTCGTCGGACCTCACAACCCAGAAATGATCGAAATAGGAAGGATGCAGCAAGGTTATTTGGGGATCGCGCCCCCTGTGGGTATGTCCACTTCCTTCAGGATAGAGGTGGTATCATGGTATGGAGCCCAGATATTTAACCTATGTGGTTACTGCAAATTTATTATTTTTTGGCTGTTGGTGTCGAGCGCTCAGATAAAGGTTGTTTACGACCAAGGGATGGCATACTCGTGTAGTAGTTAACTAGTTACAGAGGTAACCCGACCTTGTGTTGGCAGAGATCCGTTGGTTTCTTGGGGCGTCCCTCCAGAGGCGTACCCATGTGGAAGTAGGAAGTTCCTTAGCCTAACCATTTGTTGGAAATCCAAAGAAACAATACGCGCTCTGTACGGTTTTAGTTGTATAACCTGCCATGAAATGTGGTGGTAACTTGCTATTGAACATGGTAGCTATAGTAGGCATACAATAATGGTTGTATGCTGGCTGAGATTAATATTTATACTTTCAAAATGATTTCTACACTATGCATTAATGATAATATTAAAAAGATTTTGTGTGTCAAGCATGTTTAACTATCATAAGGAAAAATCTCCTCCAATTCTGCATTTGCATTGTGTGTGCGGCGGGAGGCCTTATGGTAGTTTCATTTT
The DNA here is from genome assembly GCA_030765085.1 of Allium cepa. NCBI lineage: Eukaryota > Viridiplantae > Streptophyta > Magnoliopsida > Asparagales > Amaryllidaceae > Allium > Allium cepa. Next base: position 972,829,420 of record CM060928.1, read on the forward strand.
CCAAAAAGCATTCCAAATTTCTTTTAAAAATCTTTTAATTTTCTTTTGATAAAGATAAACTATTGTTATTTGCTCACACCAGTCCCATGACTGAACTGGAGTTTATTGTTCCCTTTCTAAATTCTAGGTGCCTACAAACTTCCATACGGACAGTCTAGAGTTAGATTTTTCAAATAGTCAGATAGTAGGTGTAGATTCGATATCTTTGGAGCCTTTGGATTTGGAAATATCATTTGGTTCATCAGTTGCCTAGCTTACTTCATTCAACGATGATGATGGTTCAGGCTAGCGATTTGGAGCTTTGGCAATGGAGTCACAATATGGTGGATTCTCGTATTCTCACTTGGAAATTAAATTAGAGTTATCTTTCCACTGTCGATGGTTGCCAAGTCTAGACCATCCAGTTGTGTTATTTCTTTCCGCTGTATCTTGTATCTATGACAATATTGATAAATTCTTGTTGTATTCAACTATTGTATACCAATGATATATTGTTTTCTTCCACTGTATTGTTGTACTTAATATGTTATAAGCTCCGACGAATCAGATTTTTACTGTTAAATCTGCGGCATTCGAATACGAGTTAAGTATGGATGTGGATTTTCGAATGTGAAAATTCGGGTCGTCACATAAGTTATTTCATGGACACAAGTAGTCTATGCATTAGGAAAGTATAGTAGGTGCATTATAATATGATATTTTGTTTGATAGTTTTTCATCTGTTAAAATGAATTGAAATGGGATTTTTTGTGATTTTGGGTAGTCGAGAACTTCTTGATTGTTATAGAATTTGAAACTAAGTATTTTGAAAATATATAATTGATTTTATGTAGCCCTTGAATTGAGAAGGTAGTAAGTTGAAACAATGTTAAATTGTGGATCATCTTTGTTAAGTAAAACAAATTTGTTGTTTATATATGCTCTTAGAATGAAATGGAGTATTATACAAGTATGAATTTAAGTTATAAAATGTGGATAAACTCGAAGTTATGTTTTATGAAATGATTCAAAACTGGATTTAGTATTAAAGACATTCTAATTGTATCAATGAATGTTGTTAAAAAGAATTGGTGTAATTAAGAAACCAATAGGATAAATACATAAGTTGTACATTGATCATTTTATTCGCATAATGTTTCTATCCATTATTTGAGTACATGTTTTCGAGGCGGTTTACACCGGTTCGAACAAGTATATTTCACTCGATTCATGATGGCAAACAATTGATATAGGTTTGTGATACGATCCCGATGTTTTCTATCATAGTATATGTCTTTGCAAGAAGAATAGAGGTTTCTAATCAAGAACCCAAATTAGAGTCCGCACTAGAATGGTCAAGTGATTTATGCTATTTTGGAAGTGAAATTTATGCAATCGAGTAAGTGATTTGATTTGATAGTCAATACGGATTATATATGTGCATCAGATGGGCTTTAGTTATTTGTACACTATGTTTAGTGGCTTATGAAGAGTTTGGGAATGGCTCTTTGATTTATTATGAGGTAGCAATAATAATCGTTTAAGTAATGACCTGAGGCTGTTGAGCTTAAGATATGCTTAGTTAATTGTTATCGTCCTTGGACGATAACAATTAACTTTAGCAAACCTTGAGCATTGGTTGCCAGTAATTGTGAATACTATTTTAGTATTTGTGTGCTTTTTCCTTTGTTATGGTTAGAAGTGCCAAGGAGCAAGAATGCTCAGGATGGTACAAGAGGACGGAGGGCAATTTGAAGGAGACCCATCCGAAATTGCTTATAGACTAGGATTCCTTCTTATCTTAGTATCATGTATCTTTTGTAGTGTACTGTAGAGTAGCTTAGTATGCATACTTTAGCTTTTATATAGTTTCATTAGTACTCTATATATGTCTATTATTAATCTATCTCTTTTGACTATCGTTTCTATTTGGATTTCGAGGATAATATGTTCTAAGTGGGTGAGAATGTAGCAACCCGGAAATCCGAACACTTTATCTTAGAATATCATAATGTTTTGAAATATAATTATATATTATAAATATGTTTTATAAACTTGTTAGACATTATTTAATTGATGAATAATGATAAGTGACATGTGTTTTAAAATTATTTACAAAAATATATTCTTCAGAGAAAAACCAATAATGTGACTCAAAATCGATTTATCAATAAATAGTTTTTCGATCGGTATAAGTTGTTCGAACTTTTGTGCACTTGTCTAGTAATCAAATGAACACATTAAAAACTAATTAACACACACCTCTTCATAAATCTTGGAAGGTTCTAGAATGTTCCAATGGATAAGAGATATTATCTTGAGAAGGGTATAAGAGTAATTAACATAAATGAGAAGTGACTTAAAGAAGAAGTAATGGGAGGTAGGACTTCCATGGCATGGTGGAGGTGAATGAAAGCTTAAGGAGAATAATTTTCATCCTATAAAAGGAGGGACATATCCTTAGGAATAAATCACAAATTTTATGTAAGAAAACACTAAGCTTTTCTAGTGGATACATCTTCTTCTTTCTCTTTTACGTTCTAAACGAATTAATTGCAAATCAACTTCAAATCACTTCAAACTTTGCCACAGGCCTTAGTAAAGTATTAGAACACCTTCCACCATGCCAAAAGTTGAAGAAACAAAGCGATGCACTCCCCACTTGGACTGGCCATGGGCAATAAGGGGGTTTGGGAAGGCAAAAGCAAGGTGGAGCAAGGAAGAAGAAGAAAGGAAAGGCGATCGAAAGATCGGGCTTAGACTTTTTTAGCTTGGATGTTGGTTGTTGTTGGGTTAAAGGTGAGTTAACACCTCACTTTTAATGGAAAATAAAAAATACACACACATACATACACACAGACACACACACATACATATATATTGTTTTCTGATTGTGTTTATGTAGTTGAATTGTTGTTGACATATGTTAAAACATTGATTTGGATTCTTACTTTAGAAGTAAATGGCATATGGAGTCCATGTATATGGACTTGAATAAACCTGGAATGGACTTGTATGACATATGACAAGGCCTTGGAGCAAAGCACATAGGTTGTAGTCGAACATAATTTTAAATATGACTTGGATATATTAGTGCACTTATAGCAATAGTCGCTATAGATGCAGTTTGGAATTGTCTACTATTCGATTATTTTGATATAACTTTGTAGAGAGGTCCTTAGGAGTTTCTCACATAATTGTAATGTCTTATATATATGTTTGTTGCTATTAAAATCTTGGATAGTAAAAAGTTAAGTAACATCTTGAAAGGTGGTCAAAACTTCACTTGTGCAAAACTGTCCCATTTAGCCTTGATTTTGGATTTAAAAGGTTTGAAAAGATATTTAAATTTAAATATTTTGTTTTATTCATTTTACAAGTGTTTATTAACTCATACTAGAGTATTTCAAAAGTGGTTTGAGGTATTTAGTAATTTTTAAGAGTTAGTTGTGAATTTTTAAAGAAGGGATTTTTTTTAAATATATAGAAAACATGTTCTTTTCAAGTTTAAGGAAAATTGTACAGTTGTTATTTTCAAGTAATATTTTGAGTAAATGTTTTATAGCCTATTATAAGTAGTATAAAGTATTTTAAAAGCGTTGTTAAGTATGTGTATGTGTATGTATATGTAGTTTTCAGAAAATATGTTGAGTGTTTTATATCTTATGTAATAAAATATCTTTTGACTTGGTTATTTAAATACCCAGTTTTATAGATAAATTACTATACATGTATATCATTTTAAATGGGGTTTTAAAGTATAAAAAAAGGCTTAGAAAGTGTTTAGAGTTGCTAAATGGCTAATGATCAATTGTTTGATTACTTGTTTGAAAAGCAATTAATTATGCTTGACATTAAAAGCTGAAAAAGCAAGGCTTGTCTATTTGTGAGAGTTAAGATTGATGTCTAGTAGGGGGTGGAGCAATAGGGCTCTAAGCTATCCATTTTCCTCTTGGTGGAGGAATAGTTGGCCGAAAATGTCGGAAACATGTTAATCGTGTTGATTTATTTTTTTGTTTATGGAAATAATTAATACTACACTTAACACTAAAAGTAGACAAGGTAGACTGATCTACTGTGAGATTCAAGAATGCAGCGTCTAGGAAAGGCTTTGATGCAATAGTGCTCTAACTTACCTGGCTTCACCCTTGGATGAGTAGTTATGTTGAATGTCAAAACGAGTTAAGCATATGAATATTGATTTCTATAAGCAATTCTTTGGACTAGATAATCGATTAGACGATATCAGACTTGACCAAATATTAACTAAAGGGGTTATCGAAAGACTTCACAATTTCATATCATTGAAAACTTCCCAGGAGGAGCATTGGTACAAAACATCTCCAGCTTCTACTTACTTTTTAGAGAACTGAAATTGAGATAACCAAAAAGTCGTCGATTGGTTTTGGAGAGTCTGGTATGCAGAAAGAGTATATTTATATGAGATGACTCAAACCGTAACAACTTCAAAACTATATAAGCGATCTATGTTCTAGAAGCGGTTGTGAAGTGAAATTATTTAACGTCCCTAATTTCTGATAATATTATTCAGGAAATTTAATTAGATAAATTAAACTGAATAATGATGATAAGAGGATTGAGATTTGTATAAATCATATATGTAAGGTCATGCTTAATAATAAAATAAATAGGGTTAAATTGGTTTATAAGCTAATTAATTTACACATGGGTATATTAGTAAATAACCACTTCATTATACACGGCTATACTCCTTTGTAATTGCCCATTCATGTTTTATTTCTCATTTTCCACAAATGCAAATCAAAAACAAAAATAGAGCCGACCATTAACAAGGAGGAAACGAAGAAGAATTTAATCTTTTGCTAAGGATCAGAGCTAGGAAGGATTAATCAACAACAAATCTCAAATTCCTTATCATATCTAAGGTGAATAATAATTCATTCTATCTTCTTTTATTTTTTACAATCATATAATTTCGAATTTAAGATTTAATTTAATTTCTATGATGTTTTGGATGATGATATGCTTAAGTTATTAATTATTTGATTTAAACAATTCATTTATATGTATAATTCGTATGGTTTTAGGGTAAAAACTAAGGGCTATTTATTTTAGAATTCTAAGGAAATTTTTTATGTTAAGTTAGACATGACTTTGGAGATGGGTTTTAATTTTCTGGATTTTTCAAGATATAGAAAATTTATTATGAATTTCTAATGGAAAATATGATATAATTATGTTTAAAATTAATTTCAAGAATTTCAAGAAGAAATTGGGTCTGAAATTTTATTATATTTGATTACATGATGTAAGATATTTTCTATGATTTTTTGGGATTTTTCTAATTGATTTACTAAGGAAAATAAATTATTTCATAAGAAGGACTTATTTGCAAATACTGGTTTTGTAAATGGAAGGGCTTAAACATTTGCTTTTATGTTGATTTAGATCTGATAAATGCAGCAGTTTTAATTTAAAGTATTTGAAAAGTTTTAAAGGCAACCAATCAAAAGGTTTACAAGTAGGAAAGTTGTTATAAAGCAATTACTAAAAGTAGCTAAATTTCAGCCTTTAACTCAGAAAAGTTGGTTCCGCCTCAAATAGCAGGACCTTTCGACTCCATTGACTTCGTCCAATCTCAGTTGAAACCATCCCAGTCGAAACCAATATACAAGGTATCACTTAGATGGTACGTGGTGGATTGGAAGAAAGACGAAAGCCGTGATGTCGAAAGGAGTGATGCCAATGGGGTCGAAACCCTGTGTGATTTTTAAAAGTTCAGTATTTGCTTTGTTTTACGTAGAGCTTTCGATCCAGTCGAAACGTGGGTTTCTGAAAGGAGTTTATAAATAGCTTTCAAAGAAGTTTGTTGTATAATATTTAAAAGTACTAGCTTTCGAGTGGATACCTTTATTTTTAAACATTTTCTTTCGAAAGTAATGGTTTCGACCAAGTCGAAAGCCAGCCACAAATTTTACTTTCGACTATATTGAAGCTATCAATGCTTTCAAAGGGTTATCTTTGTTTTACCTAAGCTGTCACGACCTAAAATCCAACGTTCGAAAATCGACATCAAATACCTCACTTGTATTCGACTGCCGGAGATTCAAACGTCAAACTCCAGTTCGGATGGAGCTTATAACAACATTAGATGAATATAAATAGTGGAAACAAAATGAATATCATTGATCACAACATAGATACAACTTTGATACAATATCCATTGCAACAACGATCATCAACATCAGAGTGCTACACATATGATACAACAATAAAACGACGACTCCACAATAGAACAAAAGAGTTTCAAATAGTTCCTACATACTTCAACTTCGATAAGGTCTTCAAAAACTCCAAAACTTCAAAATATTTCCAAGGCTAAAGGCTTTCCAAAACCCGATAGCTTCCAAAAGACTTCAAAAACCAAGCTAGCTCCAAAACAATGATAACCTACTTCTAGGCTGCCCGTGTGGAAATTATGGGCACCCAGAGTTTACGAAGGGAACAATAAACTCCGGGTCAGTCATGGGACTAGTATGAGTAAACAAAAATAGTTGTTTGAAATAAAATTTTTTTATAAAAGAAATCCAATATGCTTTTGGAAAATGAAACTACCATAAGACCTCCCGCCACACACATAATGCAATCGCACAATTAGAGGAGATTTCTTTTTATTGATGTCAAACATGCTTGATGCGAGAAAACTCTTTCAATATTATTATTAGTGCATAGTGTAGAAAATATTTTCGAAAGTATAATATTAATCTTAGCCAACATACATACCATTATAGTATGCCTACTATAGCTACCATGTTAAATGGCAGGTTATACAACTAAAACCGTACAGGGCTCGTATTGGATGATTAGATTTCCAACAATGGTCAGGCAAAGGAACTTCCTACAACAAATGGAATGCCTCTGGAGGGACGTCTCCGAGGACCTAACCAGATCTCTGCCAACACAAGGCCGGGTTACCTCTGTAATTAGGTAACTACTGACACGAGTATGCCATCTCTCGGTCGTTAATAACCTTTATCCGAGGCGCCTCTCAACCAACAACAACAAAGCAATAAGTTTGCAGCAACCACAAAGTTAAGTATTCAGGCTCCATACCATGATACCACTTCTTATCCAGAAGAAAATGGACTACCCTCAGGGGGCGCTACCCCCAAATAACCTTGCTACAACGATTCCTGTTTCGACCAAAACCGAGTTGTGAGGTTCGATGAAGTCTCGTCCACAAAGCTCGCTTTTCAAAAAATCCATGCTTCGATCAACAAATGATCAGTAACACTCAGCATGCCACATTACCAAATCGGGAGTATATCACTGATAACCCTCAACTACATAACCTCTAAGCTTGTATGTCTCAGAGAAGGGTGTTAAGCTAAGAGAATAAATCCTCCGCTACTAACAGAAATGTATTTGAAAGAAATCATCTTTATATCTCAAAGTGTAATGTCAGATATACAACCATACAAGTCTGCTTCGGGTTCAAACAGAACCGAAGGCACTCCCGAAGAAGCCCTTGCAATCCGAGCATCCACAATCCCGATCGGATTCCCCATCACATATGGAGATCTCTATACCGGAGCAACTCAGTGCGGACTCATTCGATAGGTTGTCCTATCATTCTCGAAGATGCACGGTCTTCATCACCGTCTTCAAATACTATCCATTTCGTCGTATCACGTATTCGTAATGGGTTATATGACACAAAGTCCTCTCCCGGCTAAATCGAATCGTGAGCACTCAATTTAAAAAACACGTGAATATATCAATCACAAAGATTCATCATTAAGGTTTGATGTGGTTTTCGGATAACCAACTGGATTCCGACTCCCTGTCGCATCGAAGTTAAAATGTCGTTTTACGGTCCATTGGGTTTTCACATTCACACAGAAACAAATCACAGATTTCACATCTCAGCACAAAGCAATTTATATCATATAGATAACAATCACATATCAGAGATATCAATCCAATACATAGCATTCAATAATAATCAATCATCTACAATTAAGATGAATTAATCGTGTGATTTAAATTAATTAACCTCATACTTTCATTAATTACCTTTAATCAATGATTAATTATCTTTAATCGTTGATTAATTATCTTTAATTATAAATTAATTAAATCTTAATCACCTTCATTAAATAATTATTCCTTAATTAATTGCCTTAATTAATTAATCCTTAATTATTAATTAATTAAATCTTAATTACTTTTATTAATTAATTATCCATTAATTAATTATTAATTACAAGTCAATTAACCTTAATTATTTATTTAATTAATCTCTAATATTAATTAATTAATTAAGTAATTATTCTTAAGTAATTATGTTAACAAATCAATAATTGCTTAATAAATTCAAAGGTAAATCTTTTTATCTTTATTTATTACTCTGATTATCCTTTAAAACTTGTTTAATAAATCATCCCTATCACATTAGTCGCTTTAAAAGGTCGAGGTTAGTTTAAATAACGTTTTATCTTAAATATCCCTTTTTAACTACATTATTTATTTAATATAAATAACTTAATATAATAATGTACCAAAATTAAATAAATTAAATTAAATTACTTTAAAATTATCTTACTTAAATCCTTAATTAATTCAAACTTTAATCAAAATCATCATTTGAAAACATGGTTTAAAAATGTTTAAAAGTTTGAATTTTATTTTAAAGTAAAAACTGTTTTACATGGCAGATCCGAGACCCGCTTCGAGTCTTACCCGATCAAAATGCCTGAATGCTTTCAAGTTTTCCCTGAGTACCTTCCAAATCTTCCTTTTTAAAATTTGAAATTTTTTTTAAGTCATTGCTACCCGGAATGTTACCAAAAATACTCGAATCCTTCCTCGAGTCATTACCCTGAATCCTCGAAGACCTCTCCGAGTCCATAGCCTTCTTCTCCAACATATACTACTGATACCCATCAGAGGTTCGTGCACATGCATCGGAGTTCTGGTGAACTCCAATCAACGCTATGACCTTCCACACCTCGGCAACGATCCACATGTGCCTCACGAACGCCCAGAATCCCAAATCATCGACGAATTCGAATTTTTTCTATGAACCCAAACTGGAACAAGAACAATCGCCACATAATTGCCTCATTCTTCAATCTCTGACCATCAGAGGTCACATGATCATACCCGAAGCCTCACCAATGTCCAATGTTTCGATCCCCCCATGTCCGGCCACCTCCGATGCTTTGTTGACGCTACATTTAATCAATTTCCAACCATTACAGACACATGTGTTTAAAGCAAAATCCCTGCCTACCCATCACCATGGTGAAACATAAATTTATTAGTCATTTTTTGATGATCTTCGAGTCTTCCTCGATCTCCAGGAGAAACCCCGACCATTTTCCTTTCATCGATGATCGACAATGGCCAAAAACCCCAAACTCATTCGTCTTTGCCTTTCTTAATACATACTTGTTTAAAAATTATGATTTTACTTTCAAAAATCATTATTTTCTAAAACATTTCAATTGATATAATTGAAATCATAGATTATGATAATAAAAGTTCCAATGTTTTAGGTTTGCCTGTAATTTCAGTTTTTCAGAAAATGCCTTGATTTGATTTACTTAATCTATTTTTAGAACTTAAATCGTGTCTAAACAAACAATATTTGTTTGGATCCTATAGTTTAATAGTGATTGAAGAAGAAGAATTCGAATTTTTGAATAGGCTTATGCCTGTAAACCTGGAATAGAGGGTTCATTCCTGTAATAGACATGCACAAGCATGCATGTCCCTATTTATACATATATGAAAAATAATTATACCCTAGTAATATCTCATCACAATTTTACTTCACATATTTAACATTTTATCAAGTTTAAAAAACCAGATCAAGACGGTTTACTCACCTGAGTATTTTGAAACAGAGAAGAAATTCTGGAAGTTGAAAACAGACTACTGGAACTTGAATTTGCTTGTTTGACTTGATCTTGTTGTTTTGATGATGAAACTTGATTGCTGAATTGTGTCTTGCTGTGCTGTTTACAAACTTGGTTGTTTGCTTTTGTTCTTTTATTCGGATTTCTTTACTGATTCAAAGATGGAAGAAGCCTTTGTTTAGATCAGTTTTGGAATGTTTTCTGGTTTGTTTGTTTGTTTCTTTTGGTTTTACAGAATTTTGAAAATAAGATAAAAGAGATGAGAGGGGGGACATGAAAAATGTTATATATAGCTTTACTTTCTTTTTTTTATAAATTTTCTTAAAAATTAAAACAAGAAGATGACACTTGTTCATTTTTATTTCAATATTATTAAACTTGTTAAGTTGAATATGCTAAATATTAACACTTGTAAATTCCTTTGCATGAGAAAATGTTTATACATTATTTTTATTTATATTGTACTTCTTATTTTATAAACACATTTATGTATATTATTTTAAATTGCATTTTCTATTTATATAATCACATCCCTTTGTTATATTTATATAACTTTAAAAGAAAATGTTTTAATACTAATTTATACATTAATAAAATCATGCACAGATATTAATATTTTGAATCCAAATATTTTTAAGATATTTTATATTTAAATTTAAATTCAAATACAAGTTCAAATTCAAATTCAAATTCAAAATCAAATTTGAATTACAATCCATTCTAGATACATAAATATATAAATAAACAAATACCATATTCATATGTTTTGAAAATTTAAAATTAATTCAAATTAACTCCAAATTAAATTCCAGAAATCCAAACAAATTGTAAGAGTGTTATGGATCGTGTAATATGGATATATGATAATACAAACTATAGTGATGATAGTTATATTGTAAACAATATGGAATATAAAAGCAGTAGGGTAAAATGACAATAGGAATTTTTATATTGGTTCGAAGCACCGTTCTGCTCCAGTCCTATACTCCTTTTGGAATTTCACTAAAACAACAACCCTCACTTAACCCGGATGAACAGGTCTATACAACCCCTGAGCAGTCGAACAAGGACCTGAGCCTCAGCAGTCGAAGAGGACTTCACAAGCCCCCTATCATCAAATCCTCAAGTGTATGAAGTGTATGTGAAGAAAAGAAGGTGTTGCTAAGAATCGAAGATTATGAAAGTTAATTTGGAGATTCAAAGCAATAAAATGCTTATTTGTTGTTTGAATGAAAGTATGAGAGCACAAGAAGAATATAAGATAGTTAGAAAGATTTTCAGTAAATATGAAGTGTTTGGGAACATATATTTATAGTAAACATAGGATTGCTGCCATTGGTGAAGAGTTCTGACCAAAAGAAGCAAAAATTCCCATTCAGAGAAGGATCGCAACCTTTCGTAGAATGGAAATGTCTTTTCAAAATATGATAGTTGGGTTCAGGTCAGTCGACCGATCGAAAATGGCAGTCGACTGAAAAGTGAAATCATGTAAAAAAACATGTATAGATATGTTAAAATACACAGATTCAATCAAGTGGCTTACTATATTCAGTCGATTGAATTCTGTGGTTAAGAAAAAATTGCAGTAGCTCATTTGGTTAAAGTACTTGCCTTTCAAACTAGTGACCCGTGTTCGAGCCCCGCTCTATGCATTTTTTGAAAACTTGATTTTGATTAAAATATGTATGCACGATTATTTGAATGTGAATGATGATTCTTGAGGAAAGATTTTAACAAAGCATTAAACTAGACTTTATATACACATTTGATGACTCTGGTTAAAATATATAACTGTACAAACTATATAATGATATTATCGTAGTCGTAGATTCATGAATTGTTGTGTCTTATCAGCAATCAAAACCTATGATCCAACAATCACCCCCTTTTTGATGATGACAACTCCATTTGCTATGGACAAATCTTCGACAAGCTTTGTTGACTTATTTCTCCCCTGGAATATATTCCTGTAATTGTGCTATAGATTTCTCCCCCTGAATCTATGCTATATATTCCTGTAAATAATTAATCTTTTCTCCCCCTTAATCTGAGCTTGCATCGTTTATTCCTGCAAATAGCGTTAGAGCAATATCTTTCTCCCCCTTTGTCATTGACAAAAAAGAGAGTTTATATGATAATATAAATTATATTTAACATAAGTGTTAACATAGAACAATATAAAACAAAGTAACTACTACTTATACTGTAAGGTATCAGAAAAAAAATTAACATTTAAAGCATGCGATACTCAAGGTTCTTATAATTTCCTAATTTTTAGGAAACCATACCCATTTGGGTGTGGTTGAACCTTTATAAATATAATTTTCATTATTAACTACCATATCAAAATAATAATCAATGTATTTTTCTCTATTTTTCCAATTAACAGGAACCCAAATACTTAGATAATTTTTATTCACATTTCCCATCAATGATTTTGTACTACTAAAGAAATTATAAACATTATTGGTCATAGCAGTATTTGAATTTCTATAAAAATTTGATTTAGACTTTTCTCGTAATCTAGTACTAGCACTAACAAATACATAAAAGCGTGTCTAGTGCTATTTCTACGACCTGTTTTATTATATCCTATACCATTTTATCATTTACAGGTCTAGAACTAGATAAAATCATGCTTCAATCATTTTGACCTTTATTAAATTTTGTGACTTCAGTGTTAAGTTTATCAAATTTAGCTTTAAAGTCGCAATTATTATTTTCAAAAGAAATATTATTATTATTCAAAATATCAATTTTCTTATTTAATTTAGAATCGGTCGTTAACGTACGGTTCTCATTTTTGAGAAGGGAATTTTGAGATTCTAAATTATCTAAAGAGGATTGTAATAAATCATTTTGTCTTTTCAAATCAAAAATTTCTTTTGAAGTTTCTCTCTCTCTTTTTCAAATGTGGTGTTTTGTTCATCCAGAGAATCTTTAATAGTCATAAAATTATTCTTTAAAACACCAAGTTGATTTTCTAAATCAAACTTCTCATTTTTCAATTTCTCATTTTCACATTCTACAAATTTCATCTTTTCTAAAATAATAAAATTAAGCTTTAAAATCTTATCACTAATACTAACTAATTCATTATTATCTTTTGTTGAAATTTGTAAATCAGAAGGTAATCTTTCTGTAGTCCTCACTGCTGGCTTTGACAGGGATTTTACCTATTGTATTTCGACTGGATCATTTTCTGGCCATTATTCTATGATGTTGTGATGATCGATAGAATTCCAGGTTATTAGATTACCAAATAATTGTGTAACGGTTATATGATGACCTTGCTCCGATACCAAATGAAAGTCGCTATGCTCTGATACCAATTGCAAGAGTGTTATGGATCATGTAATATGGATATATGATAATACAGACCATAGTGATGATAGTTATATGGTAAATAATGTGGAATATAAAAGCAATAGAGTAGAATGACACCAGAAAATTTTATACTGGTTCTGAGCACCGTCCTACTCCAGTCGCTGACTCCTTTTGGAATTTCACTAAAACAACAACCCTCACTTGACCCATAGGAACATATCTATACAACCCCTGAGCAGTCGAACAGGGACCTGAGCAATAGAACAGGATTTTTCCTCAACAGCCGAAGAGGACTTCACACGCCTCCTATAATCAAATCCTTAAGTGTATAAAGTGTATGTGAAGATATGAAAAGAAGGTGTTGCTAAGAATCGAAGATTATGAAAGTTAATTTGGAGATTCGAAGCAATAAAATGCTTGTTTGTTGTTTGAATGCAAGTATGAGAGCACAATAAGATTATAAGATAGTTAGAAAGATTTTCGGTGAATACTAAGTGTTTGGGAACATATATTTATAGTAGACAGAGGATTGCTGCCACTGGTGAAGAGTTCTGACCAAAAGAAGCAACCATTCCTGTTCTGAGAAGAATCTCAACCTTTCGAAGAATGGAAATGTCTTTTCAAAATATGATAGTTGGGTTTAGGTTAGTCGACTGGTCGAAAATGGCCAGTCGACTGAAAAGTTAAATCATGTAACAAAACGTGCATAGATATGTTAAAATACACAGATTAAGTCGACTGACTGACTATATTCAGTCGACTGAATTCTGTTATTAAGCAAAAATTGCAGTAGCTCATTTGGTTAGAGTACTTGCCTTTCAAACTAATGACTCGGGTTCGGGCCCCGCTCCATGCATTTTCTGAAAACTTGATTTTGATGAAAATATATATGCAAGTTTATTTGAATATGAATGATGTTTTTGAGGAAAGATTTTAACAAAGCACTAAACTAGACTTTATATACACATTTGATGACTCTTGTTAAAATATATAACTATACAAACCATATATTGAGTCGATGAGTCCAGATATTATCATAGTCGTAGATTCATGAATTGTTGTGTCTTATCAGCAATCAAAACCTATATCCAACACAAATTATTAGTTTTAAATCGATTAAATTTTGGGGATGTTACATAAGCTAAGCCACTTCCTAAATGCTTTCGAAAGGGGTTGAGCGTTTTGAAGACAATTGAGTCGAAAGGGGGTTTCGACTCTATCCTTCGAAGTTTTAACTTAAAGATTTGTGCTTTCAAATAGATGGTTTCGATACCATCAACTTTTCCCCAACAACTTTATAAGGGTTTCGAAAGAGATACTTACGTTTATAACCATTTGTGACCCAAATGATGTTTTAAAGAGTGAACCCAATGCTTTCGGAAGGGGTACTTTCATTTGTTTTGAAGCTATGTTTTAAAGGACGTTTTGATACCATCGAAAGGTATATTTGGTTTCGAAAGAGACAATTTAACGAGGGCTTCGAAAGGTACTTTTAGTGTGTTTTGAAAAGAGGTTTCCTTTGCTTTCGAAGGAGGTTTTTCAGAGGTTTTGAAAGAGATGTTTTAAGATTTCAAAATATAAACCCAATCTCAATTTAAAGAAATAACCATGGCATAAATGAATGAAGAGTTTTGAAATGAAATTTTGAAGGAGTTTTCCTTGATTAAAAGGTTAAAGGGTTTAACCAAGATATATATAAAATTGATTTCAAGGATATTAAATCATAGGTGTTGGTATTATTTGTTTTTGTGATTACTTCTTCATATATTTATTCATAGGGTAATTACCCAAAACAGTACTTTAGAGAATGGTGGAATAAATAGCTAGGTTGACCCAGTAGCGAATATAACTTAAGAAATGTTAAAACCCTTATTAAAGATATTGGCAGGGGTCGATAAGTTCATAGTAAGCCTATGAAATTTGTATATGACAAAAGATATTGGTAGGAGCCAATAGGTTCATAGTCAGCCTATGAAAACTATGATTTGATATTGCCAAGGGCCAATAGGTTTATAACTAGCCCATGAAAACTATATTTGGGTTAAGATATTGACAGTTAGTCAATAGGTTCCTAGTTAGCTCATGAAAACTAGGATAAGAGAAAAGATATTGAAGTTACCAATAAGTTCTTAGTAATCCCATGAAAACTATGAAATCAGACAGGTAAGTCCATAAACATTTAACGTGTTAATAGTGATCCTACAAACTATAATAGAGATAGATAGTCAGAATGAATGGAGATGGGTAATCCAGATTTGATTTACTTGTTTTGCATATCATCATAATATTTTGAAATACTATGTTTTAATCGTTGTGGATGCAGGAGCATGATATATGTTTTATAAATGTTTTATGATACTAGTGAAGGGAAAACTCATTCCGCTAAGCGGCGTGGTCTCATCAGATCTGGATGGTTTGAGATGGTAGATTATTATTCATACCAAGCTTTTTTATCTGACTCGAAGTTTTTTTCCCCTTTAAACTCTCGGGTACTCAATTGATTTTTGGTAGGTTGAGAGTTAAGGTTTTCAGGTTTTCTTTTAGAAGAATAAAGCTTCCAAAGACATGCATGAGGAAAGCTTGTTATTATATTTCTTTTATTTCCACGTGTGCTTTGATTGTAAAGGCAAATTTGTTTTGATGCCTTATTATAAACTTTGATCTAACAAGGGGGCATCTTCATATGTCTCTCTTGGCATATTTTGTATTAATTTTATGTTATCTGAACGTGGTCTTTGTAATAGGATAATCAATATAGAATATATAGAATATTTTGAAATGGAATATGGAATTTGTTTACTGTTTCAATTTTTCCATATTATTGTATTTCTGTGTATCAATGAATCTAATATCACCGTATTTGGTCATCGAGGATTAATAACTATGGATGACTGCAGCATACATAGCCATTAGTTTTGGGCCTCCAAGTAGGGGAATGCTATAAATGTTATAGAATTGAACTTTCTGTCCTAAGGTTATGTCCAAGGGAGTGGTCAGCATTGACATTTCAAACAAGTTCTCTTGTGGAATCGTCATGTTGAGGAGTATTCCAAGAAAGAGGATAGCATTATTCGTTCGAGGATTTATGTGGGGAACCTATGTGGAGGTTTGAGATCTGTTCGAGGTGCTTGAATCCATGTAGTGATTTGTGATCTATTTGAGCTGATGGAATCTATATGGGGTTTCATGTTCTGTTCGAATGATGAAGACTCATGTAAGAGATGCTGAATGTAGCCTTAACATCGAGAATGACTAGAACCAGAGTAGGATTCACAATCTCGGGTTTAGCTTACCCAGTTGGGTGTAGCAACTTCAAATCTAGAGTATTCTTTGATTATTGAGCCCAAGAGTTGGTTATATTTGGTGCCACGTAGTTCACCATTGGGCCAGTTGTGTTTACCGTAGACTATATCATATCTAGAGATATACGAGGCTTGGAAGGGAGTTTTGATCATTGTTAATCGACGGAAATTCTATGGAATTAGAAAACCTTCGAAAAATTTCAAAATTAAAATAACCGCAAGCGCACTGCGTACGAATGTAGCATGTATGCAAGTACGGGTCGATTCGTAGGGAATTGTAAAATTCTTTCAATCAAATTAAACCAAAGTCGAGTGAAAGTTAAGCTAGAGAATTAGAAAATTAGCAACTAACTAAAAGAAAAGAGATGCAAATATAAGAGTTAAATGACAATTTAGAGAATAAATCCACTCTGTAGATCACATAGTTCAACATATATGAAATCATGATCTCTCTTTTATGGTCATTAGTGCTTTAATTGACGTGCTTATCATAAGTATGACATATTTGTGCTATTGATTAGCCAACATAAGCCATCAAACTATAACACATCCCTTAAAGCACTTACTAACTTTCATGAAACTTGACAAAAAAAATGAAAATGAAATCTATTTTAAGTATGGCCTATTAACTATTGATTAGAAATATAGACCATCAAATTTGAATTTCAAATCACTTTCTTTTTCCATAATCATATTTTGATGAAGAGACAATTAGTGTTAGTGATTGTATAAGATAACCTATTTGGTGTCAACAATATAGGCTATCAAATTCAAAGTAAAAACGACTAGTAAACCATTTCTATCATCATCATTAAGCATAAAAAGAGAGCATGAATTAACAAATAGTTGAAGCTACATAATTGTAGAGCTTCATTACCCCCTAAATTGAAGGGGTTTAGCCTCTCATATTTGTTATTAAAACAACAAATGTAGGTTACAACATGAGAGAAAAATAAAAGGAAAAAGAAAGCAAGATAAAGAAAAACTATTCTACTTGCATGAAAAATAAATGTACACTACAAAATGAAAGCAAATAAGCATGAAAAGGAAAAGAACATGTATTGAAGTTGCATAAAAAAAATAACATAAAGAGAAATGGCTAAGTAGCCATGGAAAAAGAAAAGAGAAGCTTTCTTTTATTTTCTAAACTAAAAACTAAGTAAGAGAGACTAAATTACATGAAACATATAGATATTTACATATGTATGAAACCCTAATTCATATTTTTGAGGAATGCCCAAAATGCCCTTGAGATAGTGTGGTAGCCAAGTAATCATTAACATCAACTAATCCCATTTAAACGTACATGAAGCTTTAATGTCCTTTTATCATATGCTTAGATCCTAATTGAAAATCAAGGTAAGAGGGCGGGGTCCTCCATGACCATCACTTTGAATTATTTCCATCTTCATTTGTTCTCTTCACTCTTGTGCATGCATATGTTATCATGAAGCCACTTGTAAAATTCACCAAGTTTCCTATAAAACAACATAGAAAATTCCAAGTAAATTTTCACAATTTAATAAATGCATAAAAATGACCACTTTGCCCCTATATGAAGATGAATATGTGAAAATTTGAAAATAATTTGAATTTTGGTTTAAACAAGTTGAAATACCCAATATGATCATTTATTTAATTTAAATAGATTAAATATGGTGATAAAAATATGCACATTTACATGTACATCAATCATTGTCATAGACATCCGCTTTAGTTCACGTGGGGCATCTCTATGGAAAACAATCCATATATGAACGCGCTTTAATGGTATTATTTGTACAGCTATTATTGTTGCGGTGTTCACACAACAACTAATTAATGTGATTTATGTACTACACACTACTCATTATCTATTATATCATTACATGTTAAACTTAATGGAAACTTAACAGATGGTTAGTTTCATTTGAGGAGAAAATCGTTACGGTAATTCGTACGCTCTAAAATCTTCTATTATATGTCACTCTTATTTCTTGAGTTTCTTATGCCGGTTTACCGGACTGATCCAGGTGTATTTTCTTATAATGCTCGAGTCGACCACATGTATGTCTTTAGATTTATCTATGGACACTTTGGAGCTTATGAAGAGAAGTTGGATAGTTACCTTCTGTAGTATTCTTATTTTTGCTGCATTTCAGTATTTTATGTATCAATATTATGAGGAAAGATAAGTATAACTGTCCAGACTGATGATACTACTTAGGTTTTAGTAACCGTTAAATTTCTATATTCAAAATAACCCTTTTTACTGTTCCTCTATTATTATATATTATCGTTCCGTCGTGAGATTCTGATGTTATGTTCTTCCTTTCCTGTTCTATTCTTTTATTACTCTAACTTTCGGTCTTTCTGGCACTTTAATTCTTAGAACAAGGATGTCGGGATGCATTTAGTGTCGACATTCGAGGAATAAAAGTTAGGTCATTACAATAATCTAAAGTACAACTATATCAATTTTGAAAACTATTCTTATATATATAATATAATCCTAGGAAAAATTATTTCATTTACCCAATTTCAAAACAAACTATGTCGGTTTTCCTTGTTTAAGAGTTTGCAAAATCCTACCGATGCAGTTGTACCTTCTATATTGATCGGAATTCTTAAACCACTCAACCAAAAAATTAATACAATGTAAAACTTTAATGTAGCACTAACAAATACGTGCCCTTATATATAACACACTCAAACTCATTCTATGATGTTGCTTACCCTACCCTTACCGAGCTTGCCCCACTAGTGTTAAGGTTCTTGTTTAACCTTCAGCTCTGATACTAACTGTAATGACCCGCCTTTTCGATCCTCAGAAGTCAACACTAATACATCTACGATATTCATGTGTTGGGCATCCTAGTACCGAAAAGACAGATTGTTTGGGTTTAAAGTGAAGAAAAGACAAAACTAAATCTCACAACGTGATGAATAATATATAATATCCCAAATTTCTTTACAAGATAAAATCTTTAATATCAAACACCATCAGGGTCCAACCTATCATCAGTCTGGACTGTTATAACAGCCTATCCTTACATATGCTGACGAACACAACCAATAAAAACATAACAGAAAAAAAAATGAAAATACATCTGGGCATCCAGCTCGACTCCTGAAGCTACAAAGCATCCAAAGATATTTCTAGAAAAATGCTCGGGTCTAACCCAAGCAATATTGCAAAAATAACACCTAGATCAGTCTGATAAACCATTGTGAGAAACTCTAACCACAAGGAATTTCTATATCATATAAAACCCTTCTAAAAAAGGTATCTCATAAGACCATGCCACACATAAACACGGACGAGTTTTACCTTACGATAATCAGACCATTTTTTTAGAAAATCTAGTGATATTATAATAATATCTAGGGTTTAAAATATAAATTATAAATATACCTGGAATGCTTGCATCTCATGTTCCAATATGGCTGGCACAACTAAGTTCATAAATGTATGTATCTAGAAGGGTGATGAAAATACCTCAATGGGTGCGACCCACATAGCTTTGAAGCATATCCCCTATTTTAGTCATTCCTTGTTGTTGAGGCTTGGAGCCACGTTTTACCTTTTCATATAGCATTCCCACTTGGAATGCTAACACTTCCCTCTAGGCAACAATGCAATGCCAATTTCATCCATACAAATTGTTCAAAATATGAACGAACTGAAGGCATTACTCCTACTACGTCCATTTTAGAATCACTTTAGGATAAGTAGAAAGTATCCCTTGCACTTTAAAGAGCTCCATCTTCGATTCCATCATCTTCAAAATGTCATCAATTCGAATGCTTGAATAGGTTCGAGGTGGTATTTCAGGTAATTTATACTTATTCGATTTTGGTCCCTTTGAACCAACATTCAAAAGTTTTGGATAAACTCAACTCCGGTTCTTTTGAAAATAAACAGACAATACATAAGAGAGGTGATCACCTCTTAATATTTTAAGTGGATGGATTTTCTTATCATTTGGCATAGAAGCCATGATTTTATACGTACAGTATAACATCATTGAAGATAACCGTACCATATAATTCTCGTATTTCTTCTAGATACTTCCAAAGCTAAAAGCGGGTCCATATTTTGATAGTCGGTTATTTAATTATCAAATAAACAAACAACCAAACATAGATTTAATTTCATATGGAATCCACTAAGCCTCCTTTAATTAACCTTCCGTTAATTAAAACACTTTAATTATTTTCAGAAGACACCCATATACTCATCTCGCCGGTACACGTATATTCCCATACCATTTTCTTTCTATACTTGGAAGAGTTTACTATATACTTACACAATGGTATATGAATATTCACCAAGCAATTTAAAAAAATATTTCTTATTTCAAACTCATATTAAATGGATCAAACAACGTCATTCAGAACATCGTTTGGATAAACTCAAACCTCTTATCTTTCGGTGTTAAGTATGGAAAAAGGCTTCCATATCACCATAATTAATAAGGATTATTTTTTAATCTCATAAACTTTTTTATAATTGATTTAGTTTGTATAAATCAAAGTTTCTATAAACCAAAACTTCTTTTCCAAATTTGAAGATCTCTTTCCAATTTATAACTTTAACAAGTCCTTCATTTAAAAATAATTCACTTTATAAAATAATTTACTAATTTAAAAGCTTTTATTTAATAAATAATTGCTTTTAAAATCTCCCTAATTAACAATTTCTTTAATGTAAAACACGTTGATTAGCTTTAAAACCCCATATTGGATAATTAATAACTTATTCACTATTAAACAAATAATAACTAACTTAAATCACTATTAATAAATAAGAAAATTTCAAAAACATCATATTGAATAATTTACTAAATGAAATATCATTAATGAAATAATTAATTAACTTTAAAATAATTAGATAAAATAATTGATTTACTTCAAACATTATTATTAAATAATTAATTTATTTATTTTAAAATGTTAGTATTCAAATCATATTAACTTCACATTAAAATATAGGAAACACTTTACTTTAAAATATTATAAAGTCAAAGCAAATTTGAATCTGTTTCCTTTCAAATTTTTGGATGAGACTTAACCACGCCAAATGACACTTAAATAAGTTACCATTTGTTCAAATTCAACAATCCAAGTCATATCATAGATATTTACATAAACGACATATATGTAAATAAAATTCATAATTAACAAATGAAAGATAACACATCATTTGTACAAATCAACTAATATATCAACAAATGTTCAAATTAATAAAATAGCAAAATGGTTATTTATTCTACTAAATAGATGTCCGATATAATCAATCAAATTTAAATATATAGCGGAATGGTGTTTTATTCCGCTATCTGAATATCAGTGATAATTATAATTACCCAAAGTTGGGTTTAATTTTCTATGACCATAAATTTATTAATTTTTAATACTTCTATGAATCCATCAAATTCTTGTTTAAATTAGTTCTATTTGTTAATACAAATCCAATGTCCAAATCCACGGGTTACATGGACTTTGAATGGCTGCGTAAAGATTTGTTAAAGTTTAAACCCTTATAATTTAAAAAAATTAGTTTACTAAACTATTCAAACACCCTTGGCCCAAGCCTACACGAAAACCAAACCAAAACAACTGCTTTTCCCCAAATCATTATACCCAAAAATTATTGCCTCCAAAATAAAAAACAAAACTGGAGCTAACGTGCACGCACGTGTACCTGTGCACCAAGCACACTACCGCCATCACCGTTCGTCTTGCCAGCCACCACCCCCATACTCTTCCTCGCAACCCCATCATGCCAGCGCCTTCGCTTAAGACAACCACCGCTTCCACCAAAATTTCGACCCTCGATGCTAATTCAAAAACTGAAAATCACGCGCATGCCACCCAAAAATGCTCGCACTTGAAAACCTATCTTGATATGCCACTTCGGCCGCCGCTTTAACTCACCAAAGATGCACGCTAAATCAAAATGCACCAGAACCCTAACGGAGCTCGATAGGGTGCCTCCGACAACCATACGCAATGCAACCACTTCCAACCTCTTCGCCTTAACCCCAGGTTGCTCCAACCGTCACTGTTAATCACCTCGACGCCCTAGTCGTCTGAAATCAAACATTGAACAAAATTTGATCATCTACCCATATGGCACCACCACACCTCTAAAAATTCACACAGCTTAGCTTAAAAATCTCGCGTTGCGGATATGAACCTACTTGCATCCTCCATTCGTCGTTTTGTGATAGATAGAAACTCACTGTTTTGGACACCCTCTGAAATTGAACAAATTCAACTACTATAGCTTATGAAACATCAAGCATCTATTTTTAAAAATTAATATAGGATACAACAAACAACTCCACAGTTGATCATCTCAGCTAAATCTATTGTAGGATATGGAATTTTGAAATCTTGGATGGAGAAGGTTTTCATCTAATAATAAGTGTAAAAAAATGAGTTAGTTTTCCTATGATTTCCGGTAAGCTTATTTTCCCATTTCAAGTCATATTTTATTTTTAAACCATTAATTAAACATAAGAGATATTTCAGAACAGTTCAACAAAACTATAAATTTTCACAACATTTATCCCATATAAAATAATAGAAATAAGAAAAGAAATGGAGAATCCGACCTTGCAAAATTATTGTAAAATCCAACCTAACTTGTTTTTAAGAAAAAAAATGATATTTTTCTTTTTAATACACTTGAGTGAAAAAAAGAAATGAACTTGATAATAAGGAAACGAAGTATGAAGTGTAAGATGGAATAGAGCTAGTGTGTTTTCAAAGAGGTTACTTAAAGAAATAAAAATAAGAAAATAAAATGGAAATACTCCTAAATCACCTTTTCAACTCTAACATTAATTCTAAGTCACCCAAGTACCATGGCATATAAAAGCATGTTGGATAATAGAGTGTCTCAAGTCCCTTTGTTTACTTGGTTACTTAAGGAATCTTAAGTCTTTTCATGTTTAAAATTCAAATGTATTTATCCATTTTACTATCATTATTTATTCATTCCTTTTTACATTCCAAAATGTAAAGTTTATCTTTTAGATATGTAAATATTGGTTTTAAAATATATACAAGGGTATTTATGACTTTCTATAGCTTGTCGTCCGATAAAAAGCTGAAAATCCGAAAAAGGGTTTCGGTCATATTTTTTGTTTTCATCGAACTACCTATTCTAGTAAACAAAATTCAAA
The DNA here is from genome assembly GCA_030765085.1 of Allium cepa. Classification (NCBI taxonomy): domain Eukaryota; kingdom Viridiplantae; phylum Streptophyta; class Magnoliopsida; order Asparagales; family Amaryllidaceae; genus Allium; species Allium cepa. Next base: position 972,853,108 of record CM060928.1, read on the forward strand.
AATGAATTTTCTATCATTTTTTATTAACTAAAAGAGAGTTATTTAATTATTGAAACCATTAATCGAATATTCAAAATAAATTAGATATTCATAAATTAAAGTGATAAAATTCTAGGTCATTACATGGAGGAGGTCAGACAAAGTCTGGTGAGTGGAACATATCACTAGTGGTATGGTATTGGCTACTAATTAAATTGCGGTTATAATCTATCAACCTAAGGGTTTTCACTAGTGTTCATGTACTATATATAAGAAGTTATCAATATAGATGTCGTGGGTAACCATCCCTAACACACCTTAACCTAAATACAATCAAGAGAATTTCCACTCGATGGTCGGACATTAGAAAATAAGTAGACTTAGAAATATCCCTACTATATGATTTTAACAATAAACCATCTAACCATAAATTGAGTTAACCTTCTCAATGTTTAATCGCTTAAACCGTACATACATACTGAGCAAACGTCGTAATGACTGAGCATGCATCATGTTTAAAATCCTAACGATTTAAGGCCTACCAAAGTATTTATGTAACCTTCTCAATGGTAAACATCTCCTACGCTCTATATCATTCAGCTTGAAGCAAAAGAAGTCATTTAGTAATATGATTTCTTAGTAGATTCGGCCACACCCAGTCATATAGCCCTACTATTGCAGATGTCTCCATCACCCTTCCTAGTTATCTAGCATGTTAAATTGTGCGACCGAGGATGTTACAGTAATGATAGGGGTATCTACTTGCGATATAATCACATGCCTCATTGAGTACCACATTTTGCATACCGTAAAGTGTGAATCCATATGCGTCTCCAAGCGTGAAACCAATCTCACTTATTGCACAGCTCCATCCAGCTATATAAACACCCATAAGTCGAGGAAATTGGAACTCATTTTACCTATCTTTATATTTTAAAACATCATTCCTTATAGTTGGCATAATAATTGGAGAATAATTGTTATTTCTTTTTACATGTTCTTATTTTGTATAACTTAGTTCCCTTTTGTTGACATATTATGTCTTAAGCTGCCTCGTTTTACGCAAACTTTTATACATGTTTGAAGGATAATCATAATTTAATTAGGAAAATGAAATAGAAAAAGTAATCAAATAAAATAATTGTTTATTCATTTCAGTATTTTTTATATGATATAGTTGATTTAATATGCATACTTACATTTTTTTAAATATCAAAGTTGAATGTAATCCAATAAGAAGCAAATAAAAACAATACGCATGAGGCTTAGTCATGTCCAGGAATCACGTGCAGTTCAAGAGATTAAAAAAAAATAATCAAATGTCTAAATGAAAAGAGTTGGAAGAAGCTAAAAAGTAATAACTTCTTACAATTTTAAATTCAATTAATAATTAATATCGACAAAGGAACTAAAACCGATCGATCATGGGTGTCGCTATCATACTAAAACCGATATATCCCGTATATGGTGACAAAATTTATAGTATGCTCTATGAGTAATCATGTAATTTTGTCTACACATATATACACTTATCGCTTACATACAAATCTTGTTCAAAATAAAATGATGTTTTTTTTATTTCTGTTTCTATTATATGGGCATATATCTATATAATAATTGAATGTTATGAATATATTTTATACATATAATAAGAAACCTCTAGGAGTACGTATTAAATTGATTGAAGTTACAAATGTGTTTATAATCGTGAGTAATGAATCGATACATATAGATTGTTAATTCGAGATAGGGATATCGATTCACCCCTGAGACTTATGTACATGATTGTCTCCTTTTGATGGATGGTGATTACTCATAACCGTTGAGGAAACAAGAGGTTACATAATTGTAATTATTGTGGATCAACTATGGAACGACTCATTGAGAGTCTTCCATAGCTTAGTTGTATCTAAGTTCAAATATATGATCTCACACGATGATGTATACTAGTCTTTTGACTTAAGAGTATTGTGAATCATGTTTATCGAGGCTCTACATTTTAACAAAGCTCTATTTCTTATCGATTCCTACTTAGATGCTGTTTAATCACATGATACCATGTTGTGTTAAGATCATAGTCAGGTACAAGTTAGATACCTAAAGTGAAACAATACTTAAGGGAGAATCTTCGCCAGTGATATAAAAGGTTAGTGTCACTGTTATTGGTTTTTGACTCAAAATTAAAAATATCCACTAAGTGTATGGTTAATTGCTAATTATTGTTGACTAAATTAATTAATTTCCAAACTTAACTTCATAATTAAATATGGACATTATTAGGATTTTGACCTATGACCTAAACCTATTTGTCTAACTGACATAGTTTTGACGAAGAAATAATTATGCACAAATATCATTGCATAAGCGTGCGACTTTAAAATGATTATGCAGTGGACTTTACCTTGATGGTCGATAAACATATCATTGTGACCTTCATTGTGCTTCAGCGAAGTCCACATAGGCTTTGATACTTAAATAGTTTATGTATTAACAAAGAACCGAAGTCACATCTACAAGTCATATAACGGGGAATTGTAGCATTGGACTAAGTGGTATAATATAATAATTTTTAAATATTATAAATTATTACGATGATATGTATAAACATATAATTGTAAGTATATATATATATAAATAATTTAATTTTTAAATCATTAAACGTAATTGAGTTAAATACATATATTTGTTATATATATTTAGTTAAATTTAAATAGGTAATTTAATTAATCCAAAATGGTAATGTAAAATAAATAATGTATATATTTTATACCAGACAACATTGTAAAAATTGCTAGGCGGACGTTGGACGATAAGTATGTATCGGTGATTAATCATTTAGGCAGGATTAATCGAGGATTAATTGAAGCTAGGTATTTTTGACAACTCATGTATTTTTGATTAAATTTTAGTCCTTTATTTAGTGTCTATTAATTTAAATTGAAAAATTTTAGGATTTTAGATGCGCTTTGAAGTAGCCAAGGAGGCAAGATAGCATAATACTAGCATATTGATGCTTGTACATGGCTTGGAACTTTAAAATATGCCTAACCAGTGGCCAAATACATGTTTGGATTGTTATATGAGACAATAAACCTCATTTAAGTGGGCCTAAGGAAATCGCTGGGCTGTAAGCCTTGCTTAGCACCTAGCGGGGCCTAGTCGGAGGCCTAAAGGGATTTTTATAATAGCGATACGATGTATCGATCAATTAATATATATTAAATGATTTTAATATGGTCGACCCTACGATGGTAAGATGAAGAGTCAAATGTGATTGGTCTAAGTGGAGAGGTAATAAAGATCTACCTGGTGTAGTATATATTAAAACCAAAATAAAATAAAATAAATTTAACATTAGGCCAGCTGTAGGGAAGGAATGAAAAGCTAAATTAAATAAAATAAATTTAGCATTAGGTTAGCCAAAAGGAGGGAAAGGAACCGCAAAATATGGAAAAATTAATATATTTATTTCCAGTTACAAATAGATCTATAATCTCTCCTTTTCTTGGATGAAACTAATACCAATTCTAATCAGCAGAAAGGGGCAAACACAGAAAATGTTCCCTTCCTTCTCTCTGTCATTAATGAAAAGTCGTCTTCTTTGTCTTCTCCATTAAAGAACTTCAAGCTAGGTCTTGCAAGCCATACCTAGAACCAAAAAGGAGTTTTCAAAGGCCGGTCTATAGATTTCGACATGTATAACACTAGGCTTTTTCATCAAGACAAATTATATTTCTTCATTTTAATTGTATCACCATGACTCACATAAATATTTTCAACTATTAATCATAAGTTTTTTTTATATGAAATTATATATATACATATTTATAATCTTAATTTAATACTTATATATGCACGTTTGTGTAGGCGTGCTTCATATTATGATTAAAACATAAAATTTAATAGAAAAACATGCACATATACTTAATTCGCAAATGGTATTTTGGAATTTATTTTATTTATACAACCTAAAGAAAAAAGAAAATTTATAGCTAGATATTCTATTTTTACACGCATAGAGTTACACACCCACATGTTTTTATTTTTGGCTTTACAGAAAATAATAATTTGTAGATAAATTTTTTATTTAAACAATGATTTATATATGGTGTTGTATATCATATACATTATGATATTAAAGTTTACTTTAAATTCAAACTAATATGTAGATTCTAAATTTTAGGAGTTAAATCTTGACTAAAAGAAATTACTTATCATGTTAAATTAAACTTATATAAGCCCCTACTTAATAGGAAGGATATCTTAATATACATTATACAATATATATCTTACATAAATATAAGTAAATGAATGTGAATGAATGAACATACATCTTAGTTATGGCCGTATATAAAAAGTATATGTATGTGAGTGTGCACGCATGTGTGTGTATGCATGTATGCCTACAACTATTTGTAATGAGTTTATATTAAATAATAAAGCATATGCGTATATTTCTCACAATTGATACATATATACGTTACATACGTAAATAGTTACAAATCGTAATATGCATACATACATATATATATATATATATATATATATATATATATATATATATATATAAAGTCAACTGCACATGTATCTTTATTATCATATGTTATGTTCTCTTGATATTAAGCTAATTCATACATTTAGTTATGTTCTCTTGATATTAAATTGATTCATATATTGAGTATATTGATACTCACATAATCAGATTTTAACAAAATATTTTTGAATCAAATATATGAATTTATATGTTAAATATATTTCAGCATAACTTTCACATTTATTCAACATAACACAAAATCAATATTTGGGTAAATTTTATAAAAGGAAGTTTTTTTAAATCAACCCATTTTTATCATGGCATGACCCTTTAGGTCTAACAATGGTATTAGAGCCTTCACATGTTATTATGAATAAATTACTACCCCAGATGGTATACCCTATGAAATTCCAATTGGATGCCTAGTAAAGAGTATTTAACTAAGGAGAAAGTTACTCCAAATAATAAATGTTTTTTAAAATGGAAAACCTTTCTACTTTTGGTCCTCACCTAGCTAGTCTATGTAGTCGATCTATAGGGTATGACCTAGGTGTAGGACCCGATATATTTACGCCTTAGGTTGATCCAAATATGAATTTAAAATAGAAATGAATCAAAATTTGAATTTGAAAATAGTTCTAAATTTGAATTGATATTTACGAAATGTGAAAAATATAATTTTAGAGTTGTTTTAATTTTGAATCAAATATGAATTTATAATTATCTTAATTTAAATTAAATAATAAATGTTATAATACTTGAATTCAAATTATTTGAATTTAAAATTGAAATTTAAATAATTTTAAATTAAAAACAAATTAATTATAAGTTGTTATAAGTGAATTAAAATAAATTCAAATTATTTTGAATTTAAAACAAATAACACACAAACATTTAAGTGTAATTCCAAAATTGTCTGAAATAAAATTGTAACACACCACCTCTATGCCCGTACTACCAAAGAGTATTACCAGTTAATACTGCTTGATAATATGAAGAATGAGGTTATATTGAACTATTGCACGTGAATATTCCATTAGGCTAACACTGATACGTATTTCAAAAATCACAAACAACCCACCTATACGCACATAATATCGGCACAAAGCAATAAACATGTGCGATTACATGATGGAACAATACAAAGTATAAAATAAATCATAGAGATTATAGGACCATGAAAGCAGCGATAACATATAATACAAAATATACACGAGTCCAAGTTTGTGTACAAAATCAATCAAACGCCCACTATCATTAATAATATACATAACATATCCATATATATAAACACACACATATATATTTTTATATATATAGACACACACATCTCATCAGTACACAAACACATGTAGCTACAGTATACAAAATGATATACAAATACTCTATCCACCATTTATGCCCAACATTCACAAACTGGTCGACCCATCCCTAAACCTAAATGTCTCGGACTGACTCGAGTATTATATAAATAACACGCGGGTCAGACTATGTCTAGAATGCAGATGCCAATACATAATAATAACTAGCATGGTATAAACAAGTGCATCATAAGAGGCATGTGTATATCTCAATTGGCAACATATCTCAAAACCATGCACATAATAGATAACCCATTTCCAAGTAAACTTAATCGACAAATCGACATGCATACAATCAAGTGTATGGAAAACCATACAACTAACTATCATCAAGTATAGGAATTCATCAACACTAGAGGACATGCTCTCTGCAATACCTAAGACTATCTCTCAGATAATAGTATGATACACATAATCGCGGTCCATCTCACTCAATATATATATATATATATATATATATATATATATATATATATAGCACATAACAATCACCCAAATCAGACATTCATGAAATATAAATGTGGCATACTCTCAATAGCCAGGGTCATATCTCAAATAACCTAGTAAAAGATAGCTACAGGGTCCAACTCCATGCTCTCAGCATTTTTAGCTATCCTCGATGTTGGTGTAATAATGTGTATGGGGTTCAACATCATAGCAACTGACTTGGCTCTCAGCCAATGAAATAATCATATAGTCTCTCAGACTTCTACTAATCCACCTAACTCCTAATATTGTAGATAATCATCGAGGCTCTCAGCCCTATGTGATCTTGGCATCATATTTCGGCATCGGTCTTAACAAATAATCTGATCGGCTCTCATCCGTCTTCATAATGATGTCATATAGGAGAATAAATTGGTATCTGTAGCATCTCATACATCTCATCAATAATAACCAGACAGGAGACTGACAGCCTTAGCTTGCTTAAAAAGCCTTCCTTAAACTTTTTCAGCCCCACTTCTAAAGTCTTAGTTACCTCGATGGCCATCATGACCCAGTATCCATCAAGTGCAAGACTACGCTATGTGTGGGTCGCAAACCTGTAAGTTACCCTAATAGTAATAAACTATTATCCTACATTATACAGGAGTGGTAGCTCCCAACCATATACATCAAAACTTGTGCCATGGATACGGTGAGCGACCACATAGTTAGGCCGTTAAGGATGGATACTAGCTAGTCTGGTTTACTCGACATTGCATAATAGGAGTATTCACACTAGATAGATATACTTATGGCTCTCAGCCTACTCACTCTCAGTGCCTATTACCATAAATATAATACACCATATACTCAACCTCGTTAGAGTAACATCTACTTACATAAGGTAATCGAACAAATATCAGCTCAAGAGTCCCATACCACGTGGTGTTCCTCACTTGTTTACTTAATGCTCATATTGCACTCATCATTGCATAATTATTCTATATAACAAGTCCAAAAATAACCATAGAAATATTACCATAAGTCTCATACTAGACGGTACTATAACTCTGTTTATTCTAATCCTTGATTACACAAGAATATAAATCAATCAACCATACGAATCTTTTCGTTATAGATTCGAAATGAGTTTCAAAATATGTTTTCCCCAAAATCTTAAAAATAATTTCAAATATAAATTTTCGATCGAAATAAAATCAATTTATAAAATTCCCATTCTTTCCTATTCCACTTCAAAGTAAATGGTTACCAATTTTTTATTTGATTATAAGGAAATCTATAAATTAAACTTCACCCAATTTCCAAATCCTTTAAATTCCTTTAAAAGAAATTTATATGTTTAAAATTCTTCTCGAATAATTAGAAATAATAATATTAAATAAGTTTTATAATTCAAGATTTTCTTTTTATTAAAAATAATGATAATCAAGCACTAAGCACATTACTCTCAAAATATTATTTTACAAACATCCAATTTATTAAATTCAAATAGAATAATTAACCACTTTAACAATATGAATTTTAAATACCATTTTATAAAGATCATTTACATATTATTATAATCAATGATAAATGTATAAGAATATAAATTATTTGAAATTTAATTTATCTAACCAAATCCCAAAATTCATCATTTTCCAAATAATTTCTATTTATTCGGATATGCAAAACAATTCACTTAAATAATTTTCAAATGTTAATGAATAAATTCGCCAACCCTAAAAAATGTGCAGAAGTTGAGTTAATTCAAAGAGAGGCTCTGCTGAAGCCAGTCGGAGAATTAATTCATAATATCCCTTGGTTTAGTCATTACAGTTGAATTCGTGTATGCTTATGCATGTTCAAAGTCAACATCAAATATGTTATTAACGTCCAAATTCGAAGTCGAGTATGTTATGCTAATCTTAGCTCAAAGCCAAGTATGTTATACTAGTTCAAATTCAAAATCCAGTCAAAGTTCAAATTATAATCAAAGAAAAATATGCTAGTCACAGATCACAGTCCATATGCTATGCGATTATTTGATTTCCAATTCCTTATGTGTATGAGACTCAAGTATTACAATTGGAAAAATCCCCAAATTGATTTAGGGTTTACAAACTTGAAAAAGTAAGAAGTAGGAGGAGAGAAAATCTATTCCCAAATGGTACCCTTAGGACTATATTCATAAAGGTAAGCGGCTCCACTCCGCCTTTTATGTCTTCGGCGGGCTCGACTTAGACGTGCTCCAGCATTGGCTTCGGCGATGATATTGGAAACGACCATGGTGACCCAATTTTTCTATGTACTAAGCTTGCTTGCTGACGGTTGTGGAAGATCTTTGATGCCACCTTGATGGTGATGACCTACACTATCAATAATCCTACGCATTAAGGTGTTCGCCACCAGTTGCTGGTTGGAAGCAATGTTGAACATCGATAATGTGCAGTGTCCTTGTAGAGCAACATCATCGAAGTGCTATGGAATGCAGTGCCACCTGAATGCAATGTAGATAGCCTTCACGGTTATTAAGACAAATTGATAGAACTTAGCATTAGTGAAATGCACTATGGGACACTTCGACACTTTTTAATAGCTTTTGAAGTGGATTATACTCGATCCGTTTGCTCCTTTAGTTACATGCGTCACTATATGTACCTGGTTATTAATGAAATGCTGTAACGACCCCAGATAATAGATATTTGAAATTGGAATATTTAATTGATTTTAAATATTTTTCAAAGGTTAGTTTTAACTTGAATTTCAAATATCACTATTTATTTGACAATTAAATTATTGAATTTAATATTTGAAAGTTAGTTAAAATATTGAATCTTGAGTTTTAAGCTCGTTAAAAGTAATTTGAAGGTTTATAAAATTTATTAATAATACTAAAGGCAATGGAAGCTTTAAAATTGAATTGAAAAGTGTATTGTTCTATTTTGAAAATATATCGTTCAAATTGACATTTAAAAATAGCCTTCCGGGACACAGTCTCGGAATTTGACGAACCAGTTTTATTGGATCCGTAATAGTGTATTATCATCGGATATCAAAGTTTGTAGCGTTTCGAGTTCTTGTTTACCGTACGAAGTGTAAAGGCGTCGAAATCTAAATCGAAAATTCAACATAATAATTGAGTCCAAAAATCTCCATACGATCGAATTAGAACTTGAAACATTTTCCATCGCATTAGGAATAAGGGTAAACACCCATCGGCACGCCTCGATAGGATGTTGCAATTTTAATTTGCATTTATCGAGACAATTTGAATTTTAATTATATATACATATATACTAGTCAACTTCAGCTGAAGTAATTTCACGTCAGAACTTTTTCTCCCCACCCATTCACGCAACCATTCCATTGTGTTTCCCCTGTTCTCCCTTTTCAGATTTTTTAAAAAGAATAGCCGAACATTTCAAAGTTTCAAAAAAAATAAAAATAATGGCGAATGAATCAAAAGAGCGACTTTCCCCTGCTTGTCCATTTTCTCAAATGAAAGTCGCCTCGTTCAAAAATAAGTAACAAAACAAAAATCGAATTCTTTCATAGTTTAAAAAAAAATTGAGGGCGAGCCTCGTTCGACATCACAAATTCACGAAGCTGCTATATCTTCAATCGAAGGTCGGATTCGTGGCACGCGAAGTAAAATCGTGATGGAGGCACCGCGCGTACTAGCGAGCATAGGCAGAAAGGGCGAAACGCATTCTAATGCGAGGAGGAAGCCAGAGTTCTTCTCGATTGGCGTGTTTGGGAAGGGTTTGCTTGAAGTGGCGGCGTGTGGGTTAGGCGAGGTCGAGAGTCTGTGATGTTTTCTTGAGGGCCTGGCGAAGTTTCGCGACCGGTGGCAGCGGCAAGGAAGGGTTCGAGGTCGGCGATCAGGTAAGGGGCAGTAGGTACTTGCTGTTGTTTTATTTATTTATTTATTTATTTATATGTACAGAAGAAGAAAAAAGATTACAGTAAGGTTTAAATCTGTTTTTAGTTTTGAATTCAATATATATGCATATGTATATATAGGTTAGAAAAGAATATATAGCAGTAAGTTTATAAAAAAGTTGATTTATATATATATGTATGTATGTATATATATGTATGTATATTGTAACGACCCGTAATTTCGCTACTTCGAAAATGAGAGATTTCATTTGTTTTAAATTTAAAAAGGTTTAAAACTTAAATAAACAAGTTATATATAATAGATAATAATAGAGAAATTATTTATTCTTATAGTTGATATTTTAAAAAAATAAATTTGGATTTTAGAACAAATCAACAAAATTTAAGTTTTGTTAAAAAAATGCTTACATAAATAGGTTTAAATATTTATTTAAAAAGGTAAATATCATTGAAAAAATTTAATAAAGATAATAGAAGTATATTAAAATATTTATAAGTATGTTAATAATCATTTTACAAAAATTACCAAATTTTGTCGCATTTTGTCAGTTTTACATACACCGTAAAATTAGAGATTTTGATATTATTTAAATATGATTTTAAAACATAAAGAGACATTTTTAATTTATTTAAAGAAGTAAAAAGTTCATTTTCAAATTCGGTTTACATAAATAAATAGTTTAATTAAAACGTCAAAATGTGACCGTAAAACATTTTGTCGAAAAACGACGTTTTATCGATTAAAAGTTATCGCAACATCGTTGCACCTTTACTTTCTTATATAGAAACGTATATTCAAATAATATAAGTATTAGTTAATTCACTAATCAAGTTTACTTTTACTAAACAAGATTAGAAACTTCTAGAAAACAATTAAGAAGAAGTAAGCACAAAAAGACAAAAATGTCATTTTAAAGCAAAAAGTAAAACATCAAATCAAAGAAACATAATTATTACTTACTTTGCTTAATATCTAAGTGAAAATGACATAAGATTTGAAATGTGATGTTAAGTGTTAAAAAATAAGATTACTGTATAAGTAAGTAAGGGTATTTTGATCTTTTTACAAAATATTTTTTTAATCCAAAACTTTTTCTATAAATAAGCATCCACTTTCTCACCTTTTTTCACTTCTTCTTCTTCTTTCTTTTCCAAGCTTTTCTCTACCTCTTTAATGACTTCTTTTTCTCTTCCAAATTCTTACGAACTTTTTCAAAACCATATCAAATCAACTCCAAACACCACCAAACTTTGTCAAAGACCTTAGAATACCATTAGAACATGGTTTAGTATCTAAGAAGTGAAGAAATGATGGAGAAAGGAGTGGAATTGGGTATGGCCGAACTTATGGAAGAAGGAAAGTAAGTCGTGAAGCTTTGGAGAAAGAAAAGAGAAGGAAGTGTCGTCGATTTCATTCCAAGGAGCTAGAAGCAAATTCAAGGTGCCGCGTAAGTTCTGCCGGATTTATGGGTGTTTGGAAGAAGTGGTCGATGACATAAAGTAAAAAATTTGGAGTAGAAGTTGTTGGTTGAAGTTTAAGTGAAGTGTTATTGCAAATGAATGTTGGTAGGAAGAATTGGTTAAATTAAAAGGTGAGTACTCTTATTTATTAATAAATCCATAGATTATTTCAAGTACAATGATTTGAAAGTTTAAATATGTTGAATGAATGTTTGATAACTTGGTTACAAATTGGTTGATTATGTAATTGATTATGTGGTTGATAACTCGTTTGATAAATGATAAGAGAAATGATTAGTAATTAACCATAGTTAATTAAATGAGAATTAAATCCATACAAATGTATGTACGGAAATTATTTAGCCTCTTAATGATTTTAAATGATCTAAAAAGGTTAGAAATAATATTATAACAATATAATATTGTAATATGAAATGCAAAGAAAAATGAATTTGAAATGGTGGAAATATTGTTTAAAATGATTTCAAAATGATTTAGAAATGATTTATAAACATTTAAATGTGTTTCCAAAAAGTTTGAAAAGAAATTGAAAAACAAGTCAAAACTATGCGCGTCGCGTAATGGTAGTTCGCGATTTCAAGCCATAAAAGTTAAATGTGTGTACAAAGTGAAATATAGCTCGGAATTCTTTGAGATAAGAATTTTCTGGTCTATTATATCTATGGTTTTCCAACAAAGAAATAAAACTAAGATTTCATTAAGTAGATTTTGAAATATGTCCAAAAAAAATTTCTAAAAACATCGCAGTTTTGTAGTTCGGAATCCAAAACGGGATTTCTTTATAAATGATATTTTTAAATGATTAAAAATATGAAATAAATTTGATAGATCTATTAAAATGGTATAAAAGAGATTTGGAATGATAAATACGAATTTTAAAATAATAAAAAGTTGTTTAATCAAATAAGCTTATAAAGTACTTCCCATAGCACTTTTCTACCGCCGTTGCTACGACTTTTTAAATGAAGATTTAAATATAATGGTTTTTCCTAGAATCTGTTGTGAATGATTTTAAAAGAATAATTAAGTAATGTAAAGATGATTTGGAAGTTTTAATAAGAGTTTGAATAAATTATTAAGACGAATGTTTATACCACTTAAACAAAATGTGAAGAATAGTGAATGTAATAACAAACTGAGTATGTGAAAACAACTAGTACATTTGTCCCGCCTGTGAGATCTAGGATGATAAAACAAGGTGTTTAATTAAGGTTAGGGATGGAGCAACCAGTGCCCTGAACTTACCTGGCCTTTGTTTTCTCTTCTTAGGCGAGGGGTGGAACAGATCGAAAGGAAAGCCCGGTTGCTCTAAAAGATCATATTTAAGTTTTTCCAAGTTAAAAGATAAAGATATTCATGATGTAGGATTACTTTCCATTAGTCCCTGGAGGTGAAACTTGCAATTAGTCCCTGGAGGTGAAACTTGCCATTAGTCCTTTGAGGTGGAACTTGCCATTAGTCCCTGGAGGTTAAATTTACCGTATTTAAAGTGGCAATAGTGCTCTATTATGAAAATCTTCGATTTGCAAGAATATGATTTGAAGTTAAGAAAGAAAATCTTTGATTAAGATTTAATGAATGATTTGGGAATATTTTCTCTAAGTTAAAAGTTATAACTTGAATATAAGATATCTTTGATTAAGATTTAAAAGAATGATTTGGAAAAGATTTCCTAAGTAAAAGAGAAAATGATTAGGATGTAAAAATGGTTTAAATAAACCAAATGATTTGATAAATAAGGCTTAATGATTCCATATACATTTGAAAAGAAAATGGAATAAACTGAAAAGAATATATCTAAGAAAGATATTTGATTAGATAAAAGATGAAGTAATTGATTGATGATTGATATCCACATATGAACTTAACATCTTTTTTAAGCGATGATTGGCTTCGAAGGAACCGGAGTCGAATTTGGATGATCCCTATTCAAAAACCACTTCGAACCAATGTATACGTTCGAAAGTGAAGACATGTTGAAGATGATGATTATTGAAGACCGTGGTTCTTCAATGCGTGAAGATTGCTTGTTGAACATGCTCTAGTTGCCCTCCGTTATAGAGTTATTTATAGCAGTGGTCTCCTCATGATGGATATTTTTCGGATTGCAAGGGCTTCTCGCCTAGTAATGGCCGAGGAAAGTGCATTCGGTTTCGTTCAGTTCCAGAACGAACTTGTATGGGTGTTCATCTGACATTGAATTCTAAATCACATTTGAGTGGTTTCTATAAACGTATATCAGTTGGCGGCGGAGAAGGCAACTTCTCTTAGCTTAACACCCTTTCCCGAGACATACGAGCTTAGAAAGTTATACTTTTCTGGAAATCCGTCATATGACTGGAATGACAATGTGGCATTCAAAATGGAACCTGTTATGATAAAAGCGTGGTTTTGTATGAAAAGCGTGGCTTTGAAGAAACTGAGCGCAGCCTCGCGAGCCTCACACCTCGGTTATGATGGGATTCTATATGGTCAGATATATGCTCGCATTTTGGATAGTAGTGATTTGGGTTATCAGATGTTCTGAGCCCTAGGTACTAGATACGTCTGGGCCTCATAGCAGGGATGCACGAAGTTCGAGTCCTTGAATGTTATTCGCAGATTGCATCCACTTTTAGCCATTTGTGTTGTTGTATAACGGCGTCTGAGTCATGGACGTAAGCCATGGATACAGATTGATCTTTCCACTAGTTTCCTATCATGTTGGAAATCCAACCCCAATACGAGATTTACAATTTTGATTGTTTTCCCAAAATAGCTATAATGCTTGCAAACATTTCAGCTACCCCTTTTTAGTATTATATATTCCGTTGGTATATTACGTTGACCTAGTCCGGATATATTATCTTAGACTTAGTCCAGTTGTTGATACCTTATTTGAATAAGTTTATGTGAAAAGTGTTTTCAAAAGAATGTCATTAAAAATAATATCAAGTGTATTTTGGTATAAAGTGTTTTGGTTATCATAATGTAATAACCTGTCCGTGTTTATGTGTGGGCGTGGTCTTATGAGATACCCTTCTTTTCAAAGGTTTTGATAACATCATCATGATCTATACATTTTAAATTTCGAGTATCTCACGCTGGTTTATCAAACCTGATCCGGGTATTTTTTATATACTCGGGTCAGATCCGAGTAGTTTCAGGTTGAGTTGAAGATGGTTGGAATTTTCAGAGGAGAGCTGGAATCTACGTGTGGACGTATTCTATTATCCGTTGTGCTTAGTGTAATTTGTTTGATGTTTGTCAGCAATTGTAAGGATAGATGTTTATAATTGTCCAAGCTGAATTTAGGTTAGACTCTGATATTGTATTTTAAAATTTTCCACTGTAAAGATTATTATTGAAATAATATATGTTATTCCATTCATGTGAGACTCTGTTCTACCTTTATTTTCTTTCTAACCTTATTCGTGCAATTTGAGTTAGACATGTGTGGTTTATTGTCGATTCAAAGGGTACGGAAAAACAAATCATTACATTTGGTATCAGAGCTGAAGGTTAAGCGAGAACCTTGGCTTTGGTTGGGTAAAGACTCATCAGAGATAGGGTTAGTAATATCCTAGGATTAGTAACTCATTAGAGATAGGGTTAGTAACACCGTAGAATGAGTTTGAGTGTATTATATATGAGTACGTATTTGCTAGTGACTAATAAATTGTTTTGTGTTGATTAAACTGTTGAGTGGTATATGCATTTCGGTCGATGCATGAGAGGTCCATGTAATCGATAGGGATTCATAAACACTTAAACAAGACGAACCGACACACTGATTTTAAAAAATTTGGTAAATGAAATAATTTGACCTAGGATTATATTTTGAATATAAAGTATATATTTTAAAAGTTGTATAATTAGAAATCAGGATTAGTGAAATTTAAATATGAACATCTTGTGATTAGAATTTCACAGTTTGACTATAAGATGTTTCATAAAGATAATTGATAAGTTAGAAATCTGATAAGGAAATTAAGATCTTTAATACTTATTCGAAATAATAAATTAGGAAATGATAATGTTAAGTTACTATCATAAATTGATCAATTGTTTGATTTAAAAGTTTAAGTATAAATACCTTGTCAATTAAATTTCACGATTTGACTATAAGGTATTTAATAATAAGATTTGTTTAAGGAACGAACATATAAGATCAAAATGTATTTAAATAATAGAAAATGATTTTTGTAAAAGTTATATATAAAAGGAATGATAATTTAAATTCGAGCAAAAGAATTGTGGTAATTTAAATGAAGTTAATTAATAAAAGATAAAATGAATTTACAAGATAGGTTCTACAAAGTAATCTCTAAAGGATTTTGAAAATATTATTATTTCAAATATAAAAAGAGATATTTTATGATAACTAATTTGATTTGCTCGAAAATAAACTAAAAATGGGCAAGTGATGTGTTCGGATGGTAAGCACTTCTCTTAAGTATTACACTTCTTGTTAAGAGGATATATGATACTACTGGTAGTACCCAGTTCCTTGGATTGTTTTGGAGTTACTTGATCTCTATAATTTTCATAAATTATAGAGATAATGTGAATCATTAATTGACAAATTGATTAATAATCTTTATAAAAGTGTTTAAACCAAAGATAAATTGGGATCGCTAATTGATAATATAAATCGGAATTTTCGACGATTTTGGACAGTCGAAAATTTCCAAATCATACCTATCTCAGAGCTAAGAAATTTATGAAAACTTTTGGCAAAAGATTGTGAAATATTCTAAGTAAATGAAATTAGAGAAGTATAATTTATAAATGTGATTATAAACAAATAAAGGAAATTATAACCTAGAAAATGTTTTATTAATGAATTCTAAAATTAATTAAGAATTGGACTTAAGTCTTTAAAATGTGATCGATTTACATAAGTCATAAGATGTAATAAACTTAAATAATAGATTTAAAAAATGTTGCATAAATAATATTGGCGTTAAAGGGAACATACCGAGTTAAAAGATTGTGGGAATTATAATACAGATAAATTATCTTTTGAGTGAAAAATGGTTTATTTATAATATTTTCCTTTAATAAAAATATTTGAAAATAAATAATTAAAGGGATTATATAAAGAAGCGCCTTTATAAAGTGTTTGATCTTAAGATAAAGTTTTTATGAAAGTTTTTGCGGGTTAATAAATACATATGTTATATGTAAATTATTTCATCACACAAATTTTGATCTAAGATTCGAGTTTGGAACTTTGAGGTGTTTACATCGATTAGAAAAAGGATTTATCACTTGATTCTTGAAGACGAACATTGATAAGGATTTTTGATTAGATAGTTGAGTTTTTTATCATAGTTGAGAGCTATGCAAGGACAACAAATGTTTCTAAGCAAAGAGCCTGATTAAAGTCCGCACTAGAGAATCAGGGGATCGATACTAGTTCGGAAATTAAGTTGTGTATTCGAATAGGAGATCCAATAAGATATTTCATGCCGATGATCTGTGTATATTATATGTAATTAAGTTTAAAGATAAATGGTTTAGGCAAACTTTTGTTTGGATAATTTCGAGGACGAAATTCTTTTAAGTAGGGGAGAATGTAACGATCCGTAATTTCACTACTTCGAAAATGAGAGATTTCATTTGTTTTAAATTTAAAAAGGTTTAAAACTTAAATAAACAAGTTATATATAATAGATAATAATAGAGAGATTAGTTATTCTTATAATTGATATTTTAAAAAGTATAAATTTGGATTTTAGAACAAATCGACAAAAGTTAAGTTTTGTTAAAAATAAATAAATGCTTAAATAAATAGGTTTAAATATTTATTTAAAAATATAAATATCATTGAAAACATCTAATAAAGATAATAAAAGTATATTAAAATATTTATAAGTATGTTAATAACCATTTTACAAAAATTACCAAATTTTGTCAGTTTTACATACACCGTAAAATTAGAGATTTTGATATTATTTAAATATGATTTTAAAATATAAAGAGACGTGCTTTAATTTATTTAAAAAAAGTAAAAAGTTCATTTTTAAATTCGGTTTACATAAATAAATAGTTTAACTAAAACGTCAAAATGTGACCGTCAAACATTTTGTCGAAAAACGATGTTTTGTCGATTAAAAGTTGTCGCAACATCGTCGCATCTTTATTTTCTTATATAGAAACATATATTCAAATAGTATAAGTATTAATTAATTCACTAATTAATTTTACTTTTACTAAACAAGATTAGAAACTTCTAGAAAACAATTAAGAAAAAGTAAACATAAAAAGACAATAATGTCATTTCAAAGCAAAAAGTAAATCATCAAATCAAAGAAACATAATTATTACTTACTTTACTTAATATCTAAGTGAAAATGACATAAAGTAATGATTTGAAATGTGATGTTAAGTGTTGAAAAAAAATAAGATTACTTTATAAGTAAATAAGGGTATTTTGGTCTTTTTATGAAATATTATTTTAATCCAAAACTTTTTCTTTAATTAAGCATCCACTTTCTTGCTTTTTTTCACTTCTTCTTCTTCCTTTTACAAGCTTTTCTCTGCCTCTTTGATGGCTTCTTATTCTCTTCCAAATGCTTACTAACCTTTTCAAAACCATATCAAATCAACTCCAAACACCACCAAACTTTGCCAAAGACTTTTGACTACCGCTAGAACATGGTTTAGTATCTAAGAAGTGAAGAAATGATGGAGGAAGTAGTGAAATAGGGCATGGACGAACTTATGGAAGAAGGAAAGCAAATCGTGAAGCTGCGAAGCAAGAAAAAGAGAAGGAAGTGCCGCCGATTTCATTCCAAAGAGCTAGAAGCAAATTCAAGGTGCCACGTAAGCTCTGCCAGATTTATAGGAGTTTGAGAGAAGTGGTCGATGGCATAAAGTAAAAGAAATGGAGTAGAAGTTGATTAGTTGAAGTTTAAGTGAAGTGTTGTTGTAAATGAATGTTGGTAGGAAGAATTGGTTAAGTTAAAAGTTGAGTACTCTTATTTATTAATAAATCCATATATTATTTCAAGTATAATGATTTGAAAGTTTAAATATGTTGAATGAATGTTTGATAACTTGGTTACAAATTGGTTGATTAGGTGATTGATTATGTGGTTGATAACTTGTTTGATAAATGATAAGAGAAATGATTAGTAATTAACCATAGTTAATTAAATGAGAATTAAATCCACAGAAATGTGTGTATGGAAATTTGTGACGACCCGGATTTTTGACGTCTGATAATTGGGCAATTAACTGATTTTAATTTTGAAATATTGATCTTATTAGGCAAACAAATATATACAAGTATGTATGTACACCCATAGAAAGCAAAAACATAGGTAAGTAGGAATAATGGAAAATATGATAAAAATAAATAATACAAATATATGTATACATAAGTTAAGAAGCATATAGCAATTGTGAAAACGTAAAGTGTGTGTGTGAATATATATATATATGATAACAAATACAAATGCATTGGGTAAAACAAATATACATATGAAATCTATGTGTGTGTGTATATATATATGTATGAACCTAAGGAGACAAGCATTTAATGCACATTTCAAGTCAAGCATACAATACATCATTTCAAGTTTACAATACATAAAATCAGGTCATGTACACACATCAAAACAAATCCTCTTTTCGATTTATCAATTTAAAAAAAAATTCGAAGCCAAAAAATAAGTGTCGGCCTGCCTTTATCTATTATCTTCTATTTATATTGTTGCCTTGTTGCTTTACGTTTTAATATCCTCACAAACCAAAATAAGCACATGCCATTAAACAAGAATCAAGGCAGAAGCAAAACAAAAGCAAAATCAAGAAATGTTCAAGCTACAACAAAATCAAATAGTAAGTAAACTTTTAACTTAAAAATAGTTTTTAAAACCTGTTGCTATAATGATGCATGTGATGAATGATCATTGTAGATTGTGTTGCAAAAGTATATGGATGTGAATGCATGTTTATAAATATGGAATGTATGTGAAATGCATGTGAGTATGTGTGTGTGTATGCATAGATATCTGCTCTGTAAAGTTGCACAGTCTCAAGTCCACACTCTCAAAAATTCATATTTTTTAATCAAATAAATTTTAAGCTTTGATTCTTGAATAAAAATTGATTATAGCAGTATAATGTTAATTTTAAAAATTGTTTTAAGAATTTTTATTATGTAATTATTTCATAATATATGAATTTACAGAGATAATTTAAAATGGCCAGAAATAAATCTTTATAATTCCCGAATTCGATTATATAAGTAGAATCGTATAGTGGACCAATGAATTTTAGTGAGAAAATTGTAATTTTTAATATAGAGATTGGGAAGATAATTGGGTCTATTCAAAATTTGGTTGATCGTCGAATTCTAGTGATCGGCATGGTGGGGTTGATCGAGTTTTCGGTCTAGAGGATGGCGGAAGATCAGTGGGAAAGGGAAAAATAGTCGCTTGATTTTTAGGGCAATGAGGAGGTCGGAAATGGGTCGAATAGGGTTTAGACAGGAGTTTTACTTAATGTGGTTGTCGAGGCAATGTTGGCATGGGTGAAGGACCGGAATGTTGCGCGATAGTGGGGATGGAAGCTGGATGATGTGACGAGGCTTCCGTGAGGAGGACGGGTGATCTCGAGGTCGGTGGCGTCGGGAAGAAGTAGTTTTCTGGCCATGGGTGTTTTCGAGTTTGGTTGAGAAGTCTCGTTTTCGATTCGCATGGATTTTGCACGATCTGGGTTCTCGCTTGAGTTCGTATGGGTTCAAGTGGTCGTCGAGCGTTGTCGTGACGATCGCCAGAGGTCGACGACATTGGTGCAAGTGCACCGTATGCACGTCGAATCTGGAATGCACGTCGAATCTGGAAGGATGGGTTTTGTTGGAGGCTCGGTTCTGTCTCGTGCGATAGAAGAATTGACTCGATGTTTTTGTGTGAGTTGGTTGTCTCAAGGAAAGCGTGGGGTTTGATGAAGGTTTGACCGGGTTTTGTTCAGTTGTCTTAATCTGGGTTAAGCAAACCATTGTTTTGTAAAAAGAAAATCAAGTTTAAGTAAAGTAAAAGCAAAGTTTTGTAATTAGAAATCAAGTAAAGATTTTAAAAGCAAGTTCTTTCAAACAAATGGAAATCAAGTTTTAAGGGTGTTTAATTTGAGATAATTTTAAATTTGAAATGTTGAAATAGTTTAATTTAAAGTAATTAACTAAAATTTATTTTAAATTGAATTTAAAGGTATTTTCAATTTAAACATTAGATCAAAGTTTTGAGAAACTCAAACAAGTTAAATAAGAATGTTTTCAAGTTATAAAGTTAAAAGCCAAGGTAACTATAAAGAAGTTTTTAAAATATATTTCAAAAATGTTTTAAAATGAATAAGTTTAAAGAATGTAAAAATTTAGATTTTAAAGATAGATAATTGTTTAATTTAATTAAACATGTTTGGAAAGGGTTTTTCAAAGATTTTTAGGTATATTAAAATTAAGAGTAATTAATTGATTAAAGGATTAAGGTAAATTAATAATGTGATTAATTATTAGTTAAGGTAATTAATTAAAGAGAGTAATTAATTAAAGAATTAATTAAGGATCATTAATTAATATAATTAATGATGTAAATAAGGGTTGACTAATTAGGATTAATTAATCAATAATAAGTGATTAAAGAGTAATTAATTAATGTAATTAATTAAGGGTTAATGTAATTAATTATAGTTAATTAATTAATGAAGTAATTAAAGGCTAATTGCTGTAAATGGTTAAGGATAATTAACTTGTGAAATTAATTAAAGGCTATTTACTTGAATGTAATTAAAGGATAATTAATCAAGAATGATTAATTAAGATGGAAATTAGAAAATGATTAATTAATTGGGTTGTAATTAATTAATGGTTAAGATTAGCAAGATTTATGGAATTAAGTAATTTTAGAAAAACCCCTATCTTGCATATGAATGGTTGAATGATGTTAAATGCCTTGAATTGATTAATATCTCTGGTATGAAATGATTTGTGATATAATACGTTTGGTTTGAACTGATAGATAATATGGTTATCTATCGGTGATAAATTACTTTGTAAAAGTTGGCATCCTATGTTTTAAGCTTGAATTGTATTTCATTTGAATAACTTGAGTTAAGATGGAACTGGATTAGAAGAGACAGGGGTCGGGTATCAGTACATACCCGAACCCACTTCGAATTTGTTATTCTATTCCCCTGAATTTGATATGTGGAATCAATAGACTGAAATGGAATAATATGGACCTTTTAACTGAGTAGAATACTTAGAATTTGATTTGTAAAATAAGTGTTGAGCGTGACAAGGAAAGAACTCGTAATAAGGTACGAGTTACCCCGGGTTTAAAATAAGTCTTATGTTTTAGTATTTCATGTTGATGGGTTTACTCACACTGGTTTCCAGCCTGAACCGGGTGTTAATTTGATGTAATGCTCGGATCAGACCGAGTATTATAGATTTCCAGGTAAGGATGTTCTGGAGCTCAGGAGGCGAGCTGGATGGCAGGGACGTATGGAGTGTTTCCGCTGTGTTATATTATTATTTATCTGGGACAAGTTATGTTTAACTGTCCAGTGTTTGTGTAAATGTTGTAACTCTGATGTATTCAAATGTAATTGACAGATACATTATTCTATTGTAAACCGTTATTATTTGATATTATATTTTGATCCGCTGCGAATGTGAGAACCTGTGTTGTATTTATGTTTCTTCTCTTCCTATCTCTTTCTTCTTTTCCTAACTATCTGGAGTTTTCAGGATCGAAAATTTTGGGTCGTTACATTTGGCATCAGAGCTGAAGGTTAAGCGAGAATCTTGGCTCTGGTGAGTGTACTCATTAAGGATAGGGTCAATAGTATCCTAGAATAAGTTGAGTGTGTGTGTGTGTGTGTGTGTATGAGAGCGTACTTGTTATTTTCTGATATAAAGATTTTAAATGATTTCATATAAGAATATTTTGAAATATATATATATATATAAAGCAATATTTCTTACTAATAAATGCTAAGGTAATTGGTTGTTAAATTATTGGAATTAAATTAAGAGGTAATAAAAATACAACCAAATTGGAATTAAATAAAGGTAAGTTTGAAATGGATTCAAACTGAAATTAAATCTTGAATTTGGGAAAAGTTTTAGAATAAGATAATCATGAATTGGTTTTCAGATATGATAATCTTGGTTATTATCATTAATGATTGTTGTGTTTAATAATAATATGTGTATTAACGAGTAAGCAAAATGAAATTTTTAGATAAGTACGACTTATAAATTGAAACTGAAGATGATGTAGATTGTGAAGTTTTAAATCTAAGCCAGGAAATTTGGAATTTGTTTCAAAGTGCTAAAAGAAATAATAAATAAGTATTATTTGAATAAAAGGGACTTGTTGCAAACAAGGGTTGTTTGAAAATTTGTTTTGAATTAAAAACCAAAGGCGGTTTAAAATTTAAGGTACAACTTAGTAAGCAAATTGATATATGAGTAAAAAGTTGAATTCTCCTTAAGTCTGATTTGTAGGTTAGGAGGCCCCTCTAAGAATTTAGTCTTTGAGAGAAATGGCTAAGAGTGAGAATGGAAGGCGAGGCGCAGAGAACAGAGAGCAGCTGCATGTAAGGAACGGGAAATAGCAATACAGGAGTATGAAAATCGGATTAAGGAATGGACCAGGACCTTATGATAATGTCACATGCTATAGATGTTTCAATAAGGGTCATTATGCAGCCAAATATGGTAAAACAAGGAGGGAATTAAAGGGTACATTCCAACGATTTCGCTTTGAGATATTATGCTTTAAGTGGCATAAGAAGGGGCATTTCCTTAACACATGTCCAGAAGTGAGGAAGGTGAAGCATAAACCAGTGGAACCGGTCAATGAGTCAACCATCTGCTATCATTGTAAAGGGTTGGTACACATCGCTAGGAATTGTCTCAAGAGACAAAAGAAGAAGATTAAGGTTGTGGAACGTCCTGTTGGAGGCGTGAAGGTTATCCAAATTGATGACAAGGTAGAAACATTTTGGGGTAAATGTTATAAGTGGGGATACCCTGTTGAGAAGTGTTTGTTCGGGATTTGCCCTTTGGAAGGAAGTCCATAGAAAGGATTCTTGTAAAATATTAGGGCTATGTTCTTTCCAAACCTCTGGGTAATAGAAAAGGCATCTAGATTTATGACTTTGTAAGACTCTTATTTTGGATAAATGTATGTAATGTATGAACTACTAGTATGTAGTAAATTAATGTATGAAAATTTTGTGGTAGTACAATCTAATATAAATTTTTCTTTATCTATTGATAATAAAATTGAAATTAATTAAAAAATGGAATTGTAAGGAATTACTTGAAATTTGAAATTTGACTTGAATTAATTTAAAGTGAAATTTAAAATTGAATAGTTTCAAATTCAAATAGGAAATTATTTTTGAATTGAATTAATTTGAAATAAAATTGAAGTTGAATGAGTTCAAATTCAAATGGGAATTGGGATTAATTCAAACTGGAATTGATATGAATTGAAATTGGTTCAATTTGAAATTTTTTGGATTAACTGAAATTGTGATTAAAGTTGAGTAGGTTTAAAATTCAAATGGAATTTGATTTGAATTTGGAAAGAAATTAGGTTAATTCAACTTGAATTGGGATTAAATCAATTTCAATGGAAATTGAGGTTATTCAAATTGGAATTGAGTCAATCTAAGTGGAAGTGGAAATTTAAATTGAATTGATGGGGATGGAGATTGGGAGTTGAACAGTTTGGCTCTGGACTATTTTCAAAATAAATTATTTTAATATAAATCTAGTTTTCCAAACTATTTATTATACAACTTTTCTTTTTCATCCTAAAACTATCTTATACTTGTTTTACAATTATTTTTGGAACTACTTAACTATTTTTCAAATATTTTATAAACTAATGACTATTTTTCAACTATTTTACAGATTAATTACTATTTTACAACTATTTTGCAATTATTTGAAATTTCTATAACTATTTGACTATTTTTCAACTATTTTACAACTACTTAACTATTTACAGCGACTTTAAAATTTATAATTATTTTTCAAACTACTTATCTATTTTAAACTTTTAAGTTATTTTCTAAACTTAAGCTGGACAGAGTTAAACTGTTTATAATTTGTTATCAATTGGGATAAGAATTAAGGTGAAAATCTATATGGGATTGAAGCAATTGTGAATAAGGGTATAGAAATCATAAGTGAATATGAATAGAAAAGAGAATTGATTTGGTTAATAATCAATGAAGATAAATACGTAGGATGTACGTATACTATTCTATTCGCATAGTGATTTGATCCAGATTCGAGCACAGAATTTCGAGATAGTCCACTCGATTTTCGACGGTGAACCTTCTAACTGAGTAGAATACTTAGAATTTGGTTTGTAAAATAAGTATTGAGCATGACAAGGAAAGAACTCGCAATAAGGTACAAATTACCCCATGTTTAAAATAAGTCTTATGTTTTAGTATTTCATGTTGATGGGTTTACTCACACGGTTTCTAGCCTGACCCGGGTGTTACTTTGATGTAATGCTCGGCTCAGACCGAGTATTACAGATTTTCAGGTAAGGACGTTCTGGAGCTCAAGAGGCGAGCTAGATGGCAGGGACGTATGTGGTGTTTCTGCTGTGTTACATTATTATTTATCTGGGACAAGTTATATTTAACTGTCCAGTGATTGTGTAAATGTTCTAACTCTGTTGTATTTAAATGTAATTGACACATACATTATTCTATTATAAACTATTATTATTTGATATTATATTTTGATCCGCTGTGAATGTGAGAACCTATGTTGTATTTCTGTTTCTTCTCTTCCTATCTCTTTCTTCTTTTCCTAACCATCCGGAGTTTTCAGGACCGAAAATTTTGGGTCGTTACAAAATTATTTAGCCTCTTAATGATTTTAAATGATATAAAAAGGTTAGAAATAATATTATAATAATATAATATTGTAATATGAAATGCAATGAAAAATGAATTTGAAATGGTGGAAATATTGTTTAAAATGATTTAGAAATGTTTTATAAATATTTGAATTTGTTTCCAAGAAACTTGTAAAGAAACTGAAAAACAAGTTAAAACTTACAAAGTGAAATATAGCTCAGAATTCTTTGAGATAAGAATTTTCCAGTCTATTATATCCATTGTTTTCCAATGAAGAAATAAAACCAAGATTTCATTAAGTAGATTTTGTAATATGTCCGAAACAATTTTCTAAAAACTTCGCGGTTTTGCAATTTGAAATCCGAAACGGATTTCTTTATAACTGATATTTTTAAATGGTTAAAAATATGAAATAAATTTGATAAATCTATTAAAATAGTATAAAAGAGATTTGGAATGGAAAATATGAATTTTAAAATATTAAAAAGTTGTTTTAATCAAATAAGCTTATAAAGTACTTTCCGCAACACTTTTCTGCTGCCGTTGCTACGACTTTTTAAAAGAAGATTTAAACTTAATGGTTTTTCCTAGAATCTTTTGTGAATGATTTTAAAAGAATAATTAAGTAATGTAAAGATGATTTGGAATATTTAATAAGAGTTTGAATAAATTGTTAAGACGAATGGTTATACCACTTAAACAAAAGTGAAGATTAGTGAATGTAATAACGAACTTAGTATGCGGAAACTAGTAGTACATTTATCCTGCCTGTGTGATCTGGGATGATAAAATAAGGTGTTTAACTAAGGTTAGGGATGGAGCAACCAGTGCCCTGAACTTACCTGGTCTATGTTTTCTCTTCTTATGCGAGAGGTGGAACAAATCGAAAGGAAAGCCCGGATGCTCTAAAAGATCATATTTAAGTTTTTCCAAGTTAAAAGACAAAGATATTCATGATGTAGGATTACTTTCCATTAGCCCATGGAGACGAAACTTGCCATTAGTCCATAGAGATGAAACTTGCCACTAGTCCCTGGAGGTGAAATTTACAATATTTAAAGTAGCAATAGTACTCTGTTATGAAAATCTTCGATTTGCATGAATATGATTTGAAGTTAAGAAAGAAAATATTTGATTAAGATTTAATGAATGATTTGAGAATATTTTCCCTAAGTTAAAAGTTATAACTTGAATATAAGATATCTTTGATTAAGATTTAAAAGAATGATTTGGAAAAGTTTTCCTAAGTAAAAGAGAAAATGATTAGGATTTAAGAAAGGTTTATGATTTGATAAGTGAGGCTTAATGATTCCATATACATTTGAAAAGAAAATGGAATAAATTGAAAAGAATTTGTCTAAGAAAGATATTTGATTAGATAAAAGATGAAGTAATTTATTGATGATTGATATCCACATATGAACTTAACATTTTTTTTAGCGATGATTGGCTTCGTAGGAACCAGAGTACGATTTGGATGATTCCTATCCGAAAACCACTTCGAACCCATGTATTCGTTAGAAAGTGAAGATATGTTGAAGATGATGATTATTAAAGACTGTGGATCTTCAATGCGTGAAGACTGGTTGTTGAACATGCTCTGGTTGGCCCCCATTATAGAGTTATTTATAGCAGTGGTCTCCTCGTGATGGAGATTTTTCGGATTGCAAGGGCTTCTCGCCGAGTAATGGCCGTGGAAAGTTCCTTCGGTTTCGTTCAGTCGCAGAACGAACTTGTATGGTGTTTGTCTGACATTGTATTCTAAATCACATTTGAGTGGTTTCTATAAACGTATATCCATTGGTGGCAGAGAAGGAAACTTTTCTTAGCTTAACACCCTTTTCCGAGACATACGAGCCCAGGAAGTTATACTTTTCTAGAAATCAGTCATGTGACGTGGAATAACAATGTGGCATTCAAAGTGGAACCTATTATCATCAAAGCGTGGTTTTGTATGAAAAGCGTGGCTTTGAAGAAACTGAGCGTAGCCTTGCGAGCCTCACACCTCGGTTATGATGGAATTCTATGTGGTCAGATGTATGCTCGCATTTCAGATAGTAGTGATTTGCGTTATCAGATGTTATGAGCCCTAGGTACCAGATACGTCTGGGCCTCATGGCAGGGATGCACGAAGTCCGAGTCCTTGGATGTTATTCGCAGATTGCATCCACTTTTAGCCATTTGTATTGTTGTATAATGGCGTCTGAGTCATGGACGTAAGCCGTGGATATAGATTGATCTTTCCACTAGTTTCCTATCATGTTGGAATCCAATATGAGATTGACGATTTTGATTGTATTTCCAAAATAGCTGTAATGACTTGCAAACATTTCAGCTACCCCTTTTTGGTATTATATATTCCGTTGGTATATTTCATTGACCTAGTCCGGATATATTACCTTAGACTTAGTTTAGATATTGATACCTTATTTGAATAAGTTTATGTGAAAAGTGTTTTCAAAAGAATGTCATTAAAAATAATATCAAGTGTATTTTGGTATAAAATTTTTTGGTCATCATAAAGTGAAAACCCGTCTGTGTTTATGTGTGGGCGTGGTCTTATGAGATACCCTTCTTTTCAAAGGTTTTGATAACATCATCATGATCTATACATTTTAAATTTCGAGTATCTCACGCAGGTTTATTAAGCCTGATCTGGGTATTTTTTTATACTCGGGTCAAATCCGAGTAGTTTCAGGTTGAGTTGAAGACGGTTGGAGTTTTCAGAGGAGAGCTGGAATCTACGTATGGATGTATTCTATTATCAGCTGTACTTTGTGTAATTTGTTTGATGTTTATCTGCAATTGTAATGACAGATGTTTATAACTGTCCAAGATGAATTTAGGTTAGACTCTGATATTGTATTTTAAAATTTTCCGCTGTAAAGATTATTATTGAAATAATATATGTTATTCCATTCGTGTGAGATTCTGTTCTATCTCTATTTTCTTTTTACCCTTAATAATCCGCTTATTCGCGCAATTTGAGTTGGACATGTGTGGTTTATTGTCTATTCAAAGGGTACGGAAAAACGGATCATTACATATATATATATATATATATATATATATATATATATAGTAAAGAAATTACTGTTGTTAGGACAGAAAAAGAAAACAGTTTTTCTTTTAATAAAAATATATATAAACACACACATGTTTTAATACATATAGGAAAGCAGAAAATTTGTTTATATAGATAAATTTTGGGAAAAAATAATAGGAATTTTAAAAGTGTTATAGAGTTTATTTGAAAATTAGATATTTAAAATGTATAAAGGTTGTTTTAGTATACGTAGTTTCAAGGAAAAAAATAAAAATAAATAACATATATACCTATTTTCATTTACTAATTAAATTTTTAAATAATGTATGATGATATTTTTTTTAATAAACTTATTAATTATTTTAGTCGCTAAAAATAATTGTTAAAAGAAAAATTAGTTTAAAATTAAATTATTAGATTAAATAAAATTACTAAATGGTAGTTGATTTGTCCGTTTGTTCAAGTATAAATAAACCATAAAACGTTTATGCAAGGTCTAAAGTCATCGTGAAACTAAGCAGAGATGGAAGTGGATTGCAATTTAAAAATCAAAGGTGAGATTTTCTTGCTCATTTGGATTACCTTATTAAAATTAAATGTTAAATTTAAATCACTGGATGTTGATTGATAAATTATGATTTATCTGTTGGATGATATTATATATAGTGTGTGTATATATATTGGAGTGATTGATAATCTCGCATTATATAGCGGATGAGACTCTATGTGCCCGCATAATAGCGGATGACCCTTTACCACGATATCCCACCTTGAAGTGAGATTGGTATTTTATTTGTTGACTAACATCTGTGGATGCAGGGAAACAGATTGGAGGGGTCCAACTGGATTTCTCAACAATGTTGAATTCATTTTCATATTCAGTCATATGAAATGTTGGATAATTCTGTGATATATTATGTTGAAAAGATCAGTTTATTTGATGTTAATATATTGTCGAATATATTGAGTCATTTTAGAAATATAAATATTGAATTTTTGAAGCGAAATAAAAAGGGAAAATTTGAAGAAATTCATAGCAAAGATGGTAAATTTAAAAAGAAAAGAATTGGGAAAATAAATAGTTTGATTTTAAATCCTATTTAATCAATTCTGGGATATGGGAAGAATAAGGATTTTGAATAAATGTGAAAAAAGGGATTTTTAAAATAAGGACTTAAGCAATATTGTTTTGTAAGTACGAAGAATATATTTTTAAATATAAGGTTTAAGTTAGTTTGGAAAAATAAAAGGAGAATTTTGAAATAGAATATGAAATTGATACTGTAGATTTAAATAAGGTTTTAAATTATAATAGAGGAGTAAAACTAGAATTAAGGGATTTTGGAGTAAATTTGGATAAATCGAGAAATATTAAAACGGAATTCTAGAAGATCGATTTTGGAAATCGATTAAGTGTTTTTGAAACTGTGATTAAAGAAGAATGAGATTATGGAATTTATAAATGGGGTTTATAAATAAAGTGAAATAAATATCAGTGGATAATTTTAAAGTACAAATTCACGATGGAAATTTATAAAGAAATGAGTAAAACGTTTTAAAAATAAAAAGGAGGTCTTATTTTTTATAAAAAAGTGTGGAAAAGAAAATTTACGGGATTATGACGTGTAAATTAAACTGGAAATAAATCAAGAAGGATGTTAGACGGTTATATTGGAATGAAAAGTGTATTTTCTTGAAAAGCTAAGTGTATTTTCATATAAGACTTTTAAGTATAAATTAGAAGTTTTAAAAGTGGTTTGAAAGAATGTTATAGAAAAATTATTATTTAGTTATTTTAAAATTGTTAAAGTAAATGTGGCAATAAAGTAAATGTGGCAGGTAAACCAATTAAATGAAGTAAATTAAAGAGATTAGGGAATGGAATGCAAATAAGTTGGAAACTTATAGAAGGTTAAAAGTTGAATTGAATTGGAATGTAACTGAATCTAGTTAAATAGAAAGTGAATTTGAGGAAAAAGCCTAAGTAGGCTAAGTGAAATGGTTACTTAAATAAAAATTTATAAGTTGGAAATAAATTTGTGAATGAACAAATGAATTTACATTTGTAAGTAAATGAGATTGAAACTGAATATTGGAATTTAATTTGAGTTGTGTGAAATGGGAAGTTAGTCAGGTTGGACTAAGTAAAACAAAGTATTAAAATTAAAATTAGTAAGTAAACTAATTGATTTAAATGGTAAGCAAATTAATGGAAATCGAATATTGGGATGATATTTAATTTAAATTGTGTAAAGTAAAGTGAAGTTGAAGAATTAGTTCAAAATGGACTAAAAATAATAAAGGTTTTGGAATAAAAAGTGTTTGAGGTATAAATAAATTTGTGAATGGAACTAATTGAAGAGATGATTAATTAAATATGGTCTGCGATAACGTGAATAGAATTCAACATTCAAAAATGGGAAGGTAATTTGAATTCAGAATGGAATTGAAAATTCAAGTTAAATGAAAATAGGTACGAAGGCTTAAATGGTGAAGTGAAAATAAATGTAAGAAGTGTATAAAATATTTATATTGAACATAAGAAATGGATGGTAAAATTCTTAAGTAAATTTGGAATTGAGAAATATACCAGGAAAATATTTGAATGAAGATCAAATAAAGGCGTGTGAAATGATAACTGAGAATAGGTGTGTGGAAATCAAAATAAACGTGATTAAAAGAAGACTGATATAGCTAATAATCAATTGAGATAAATACGTAGGATGTAAGTATATTATTTTATTCACATAGCGATTCGATCCAGATTCGAGCATAGAATTTCGAGATAGTTATATCAATCCGAGTCAGGATTTTTCACTCGATTTTCGACGGCGAACCCTGGATATGGATTTTTGATTGATTCTGGGAATTCTCTATCATAGTGTATAACTATGTAAGGAGAATGACAGTTTCTGATCAAGAAACCAGATCTGAGTCCGCACTAGAGAGTCGGGTGGACGATACTAGTTCGAAAGTAGAATTGTTTGATCGAATAAGTGATCGGATTTGATTTTGTGTACGGATGATATGTGTACATCGTACAAGCTTAAGTAAAGCAAATATTGATTTTTTTTTTAAAAGAAATGGATAATTTTGAATTCTGTGATTGGATATTATTTCTAAGTAGGATATACAGGTATTTAAAAGCAAAGGAAAATTGATTTTTCTTTATTTCAGAAGATAAATTTGAATTGCCCGACAAATAGGTACGTATTTAAAATTGGCATAAGAAATTTGATGATTTTCTGGTTTAGCCACTTGGCTTTTATTTTCTTTTGTAATTTAGGGGTCCGTAAAGGCATTTTGTAGTTGTTCCGATCTAGCCGTGCAAAGGAGACGCTGGCGAAATTTTTCGAAAATTTAGGGAGTTAGAAAAATTTTGAAGCAAATTTTGATAATTTAAAATTTGGTTTTAAATTATAATTTGAATTATTGAGGGAATAATATTATTTGTAATCTATGGATGAGTTTGGAAAGTTATTAAGAATGATAGTGTGTCTTTAATAAAAAGGGTTGTTTTGGGAAGTTTTTTAGAAACTATTTGGTTTTGCGGAAAATAGAAATGGGTATTATATCATTCTTCTTAACTAGCAATTTCGGGGACGAAATTCTTTTAAGAGGGAGGAATGTAACGATCCGGGATTTTAGATATTTAAAATCGAAATATTTAATTGATTTTAAATATTTGAAAGGTTAATTTTTACTTGAATTTCAACTATCACTATTTATTTGACAATTAAATTGTTGAATTTAATAATTGAAAGTCAGGTAAAATATTGAATCTTGAGTTTTAAGCTCATTAAAAATAACTTAAAGGTTTATAAAATTTAGATTAATAATAAAGGTAATGGAAGCTTTAAAATTGAATGTAAAACTGTTTTGTTCAGTTTTGAAAATATATCGTTTAAATTGACATTTAAAAATAGCCTTCCGGGACATAGTCGCGGAATTTGACTAAACTAGTTCCATTGGATCCGTAATAATGTATTATTATTGGATTTCAAATTTCGTAGCATTTAGAGTTTTCGTGTGACCGTACGAAGTGTAAATGCGCCGAAATCTATATCGAAAATTCAATATAATAATTGAGTCCAAAAGGCTATCTTCTCCATAGGACTCGAAACATTTTCCATCGCGTTCAAAATTGGGGTATAACATTATAAATTCCTAGCGGCATGCCTTGATAGGATGTCGAAATTTTAAGTTGCGTTTATCGAGATAATTTGAATTTGAATTAAAAATATATTTTTTACATACTAGTCAACTTCAGCTGAAATAATTTCACATCAGAACTTTTTTCCCTCCATATTAGAAATTTTTGTCTCCTGTGCAATCACTGTCCCCCACCCGTTCACACAACCATTCCATTGTGTTTCCCCATTCTCCCTTTTCATCTTTCTAGAAAGAACAGTCGAGCATTTCAAAGTTTCAAAAAAATGGCGAATCAATTAAAAGAGTGATTTTCCCTTGCTTTTTCATTTTCTCATATCAAAGCCGCCTCGTTCAAAAATAAGTAACGAATGAAAATCGTATTCGTTTGTAGTTTTTTTTAAAAAAATTGAGGGTGAGCCTTGTTCGATATCACGAATTCAAGAAGCTGCTATATCTTCAGTCGAAGATCAAATTCACGGCGCATGACGTAAAATCATGATGGAGGCACCGCGCGCACTCACGAGCATGGGCAGAAGGGGCGAAACGCGTTCTAACACGAGGAGGAAGATAGTGTTCTTCTCGATTGGCACATTTGGGAAGGGTTCACTCGAAGTGGTGGCGTGTGGGTTAGGCGAGGTCAGGAGTCGGTGATGTTTACTTGAGGGCCTGGGGATGTTTCGCGACCGGTGGCAGTGGCAAGGAACGGTTCGAGGTCGGCGATTTGGTGAGGAGCAATAGGTACTTGCTATAATTTTATATATATATACATACATACATATATATATGTATGTATGTATGTAAATGTACAGAAAAAAAAGATTACGGTAAGGTTTAAACCTATTTTTAGTTTTGAATTCAATGTATATGTATATGTATATATAGGTTAGAAAAGAATATATAACAATAAGTTTGTAAAACAGTTGATATATATATATGTGTGTGTGTGTGTGTGTGTGTGTGTGTGTGTATGTGTATATATACAGTAAAGAAATTACGGTTGTTAGGACATAAAATGAAAATAGATTTTCTTTTAATAAAAATATATAAAAATACACATATATTTTAATACATATTGGAAAACAGAAAAAAAATTATGTAGAAATAAAGTTTGAGAAAAAAAATATCAGGAATTTTAGAAGTGTTATAGAGTTTATATGAAAATTCGATTTTTAAAATGTATAAAGGTTATTTTAGTATACGTAGTTTCAAATAAAAAAATAAAAATAAATACATATACATATATACCTATTTTCATTTACTAGTTAAAATTTCAAATTATGGAGATTAATTTGTTTAATAAATTTATTAACTATTTAGTCGCTAAAAATATTTTATTAAAAGAAAATTTGTTTAAAATTAAATTATTAGATTCAATAAAATTATTAAATGGTATTTGATCTGTTTGATTGTTCAATTATAAATAAACCTTATAAATTTTTATGCAAGGTCTAAAGTCATCGTGAAACCAAGCGGAGATGGAAGTGGGTTGCAATTTAAAAATCAAAGGTGAGATTTTCTCACTCATTTGGATTATCTTCTTAAAATTAAATATTAAATTTAAATCACTGGATGTTGATTGATAAAATATGATTTATCTATCGGATGATATAATATATAGCGTGTGTATATATACTGGAGTGATTGATATTTCCGCATTATATAGCAGATGAGACCCTATGCACCTGTATAATAGCAGATGATCCTTTATACTGTGATATCCCGCCTTGAAGCGGGATTGGTATTTTATTTGTTGACTAACATCCGTAGATGCAGGAAAACGGGTTGGAGGGATCCAACTGGATTCCTCAAAAATGTCGAATTTATTTTCATATTCAGTTATATAAAATGTTGAATAATACTGTGATATATTCTGTTGAAAAAATCAATCTATTTTTGTTAATATATTGCTGAATATGTTGATTCATTTTAGAAATATAAATATTGAATTTTTGAAGGGAAATAAAAAGGAAAAATTTAAAGAAATTTATAGTAAAGATGGATAAATTTAAAAATAATAAAATTGGGAAAATAAATAGTTTGATTTTAAATCCTATTTAATCAATCTCGGGATATGGGAAGAATAAGGATTTTGAATAAATGCGAAAAAAGGGATTTTTAAAATAAGGACTTAAGCAATATTGTTTTGTAAGTACAAAGGAATATAATGTTAAATATAAGGTTAAAGTGAGTTGGGAAAAATGAAAGAAGAATTTTGAAATAGTATGAAATTGATATTGTAGATTTAAATAAGGTTTTAAATCTTAATAGAGGAGTAAAACTGGAATTAAGGGATTTTGGAATAAATTTAGATAAATCGAGAAATAAACTTCAAAATGGAATTTAGTTTTAGAAGATCGATTTGAAAATGGATTAAAATTTTTTGAAACTGTGATTAAAGGATAATGAGATTATGGAATTTATAGACGGGGTTTATAAATAAGGTGAAATAAATATCATTGGATAAATTAAAAGTATAAATTCACTGTGGAAATTTATAAAGGAATAAGTAAATCGTTTTAAAAATAAAAAGGAGGTCTTATTTTTTTTAAAAAGTGTGGAAAGGAAAATTTGCGGGATTAGGACGTAAATTAAGCTGGAAATAAATCAAGAAGGATTTATAAATGTTAGATAGTTATATTGGATTGAAAAGTGTATTTTCCTGAAAAGCTAAGTGTATTTTCAAACGAGACTTTTAAGTATAAATTAGAAGTTTTAACAACGGTTTGAAAGAATGATTGTTGTTTTAAAAGTATTAAAGTAAATATTTATTTAAGTTAATTATAGTAGCAATTATTTTTAAAGGTTAAACTCGTATTTTGATGTAATGGATAACAATAAAATATTTATACCTAATAGGTTGTTTTTATTTTAAAAGTAGTTTTGGCTAAATTTTCACTTGGGAAATTATTATAGAATTTCATAACTATTATTTTGAGTAAAGCGATTTAAGAAGTTTTATTTTAAATGTTTAAGTGCATATTTTTGGATAAAGTGATTAAACTGATTTAAAAGCTAAATTTAATAAGGCTTGGTGTTATTTAGTGGAAATAAAGTATTTGTCTTGTGATTGTAATTTGATAGTTAAATAACCGACTATTAATATTGGTCAATGCGTTGATCGTTTCGAAGAGACCGGGATCGGGTTTAATTATCCGAAAACCACTTCGATCCGGTTTGAACGTTTGTGAATGAAGGCCGTGAAGATGATGAAGACGGTGATTCAGTTTGTCCAGACCCAGGGCAACTTGCATGGATGAATGCTATCAGAACAACGTCAGGGGAACCGTGAGTATTCTAAGTAAATGAGATCTTTAAAAAGGTAATGCATAGCCTCAAGCCTCATCAACCGGGAATGGCTAAAACAGGGAAGGTGCAGCAATGCTAAATGGGTAGCACCCAAGTAGGTTAAGGTCATCCCTATTTAGACGTCCCTTTTTGATCTCGGCTTAGTGGGCGGTTGCTGATCTCAACCGTGGGGTGATCTTATTCGAACTATCATTTAAGGGGTATCTCCGGTCTTGTGTTGTATAGGATCAGGAGTGGTCCTCGGTATGCTGACCTAGGCCAGGTAGTATGACGGGCGGTACTCCAGTAGTCCTGCCATTGTATGGAATCCAATCTCTAATAAGAGCCTATGCGGTTTTGATTGTGCCCAACTATGCTGGAACGTGAGATGTAAGCATTTCAACTAGATTCTATTTTACTTTCTATAGACACTATTATAATATCAGACGAATCTGATAAAAAAATGTCTTAGGCTGCTGTAAGGTAAAAGCCCGGCATGTTTGTGGCATCATCTTATGAGATACCTTTGATTTCAAAGGATTTTGAAAAGTTTAATAATTCAATTGAGTGTGTTTTTCTCGCGCTGGTTTTCGAGACTGTCGGGTGTTATTTTATTATAATGCTAGGGTCAGACCGAGTATTTCAAATATAGGATAGGAAGCTTTGGAGCTCAGGAGATGAGCTAGATGGCGAGACGTATCACACGTACTTGGTGTATGTTCCACTGTGCAGTGTAAGCTGTATAGTCAGCTTTTATAAGGATAGGTTATTATAACTGTCCCGTTGTGTGCTATGAATTATGTTGTACTCCGATGATTGTATGTATTATACAGCTACAGATTCTTTTGTATAAAAATCTGCTGTTATATATTATATTTTTTTCTGCTACGATTGTGAGATTATGATGTTGTTTCTATTTTTCTCTTCTACCTCTTTCTTCTTTAACCCTAATGGTTTGTAATTCCGACCACTTTGAGTTGAACTAATGGAGAATATTATTATCTCAAAGGGGTACGGATTTGCGGGCCGTTACAAGTGCGGCATTTTATCCTAGCTTTGTTGGCATGCGATGCTGCTTGCATATTTTAGGCTCTATAATGAAGAGGGGTCATTATGTGTCATCGAAGGTAGGAGACATGATGAATCTCAATGTGAATGGAGTTCAATGTAGCATTGAACGCGACATGGTAGAATTATGATCCTTTATGAGATGCAACAATATTGATCCTTTTTATTTATTGAAGTAATGCAATGTTGGTGAATTTTAAAGTGATGATTAACGAGGAGAGTTGGTGTGGATGAGGGCCAGTATTGTTCTTTGACACTGTTAGTTCTACTTCGCTACTTTTTCGACACTGAACTTTGACCCTTCTCTTCGACTTTAATCATTGGTGCGGCTTCACACTCACATCACATGTCACGTCAATTCGAGAATCATAAGGGTAATAACATTTTCCTCATAGTATAAATGAGTCATTGACTTTTCAAGTCAATATTGTCATTGTCATTCTTCGCACCTATTGGTCTTCTTGCACATATCCAAGCATCCATTTAAAATCAATCCAATGGCTACGATGTGCCTATTTCCTTCTATAAATCCCCGGAGCTTTCTTCCTTTCTTCCTTTACTCTAATTGAGAGCTCAAGCATAAAATCAAAATTTTCTAAGAAAATTTAATGTTCTTTGATTCTTAATCATTTGGTTCTTATTCAATTATGATTTTTATTTCAATTCAATTTAGTTGAGATGCTGATTCGGATAATTAGGTATTAAAACTACTATTATGGTTCGATTTATGGCTTCATTGACTTCAGTTTGATCATTAATGCATAGAGATTGAAATTGAAATTTGCTACTGTTGTATGTCATATATTTATGGTATTCCTTAACTCAATTGATTATGAATCGACGTCGTCTTGGATGTTTATGGATTTTAGTTTATTGATGAAGTAGGTTACTTGTTAACCCGAATTTACTTTCATCTAAACCCGAATACATTTTCATTTGAACTTGTATTGACATCGGCACTCACAAAACCCTTGTAAAATTTATCATTGATTAATCAATAATGCAAAGCATCTATATTTCCTATGTTGTCTTTAACATCAATCGATATGGATAGGAAAGCAAATCTGTTCTAGGTTCATTATCAATAAATATGACCTCGATTTTGGCTTTTATCATATCAACATTAATCATCGCCGATGTTGTTATGATTCCTAAAGTCGATAAGTTCTCATATTATCTTGTTAATATTATATTTTTTAGTCAAAGGTTTTCATTTGGTGCGATAATCCACTCAAAGTTATATACATTACGATTATTTTGGAATCTGGGTTGATCAGATGCGGCGCCAGTTGGCTCGACACTAGTTTTAAAATGATACTTAATATCAACGTGACACTTGGAACTAAATAAACCTTTTACTGCTTTAATCAACACGAGATTTTTAACTCATTAGGATGTGGCAACCTCTTCTTTTGCCATGACAGTCGACCAACATCAATAGCACCGATGTCATTCCATGTTTTATTTGTTAATTTAAAGCATGGTAACCCCTAGTTGGGAACAATGAAATCGTTGAATATATTGGGTTTCGATTAAATGTGATGTTAATGAACTCTGGATTAATCAAGGTCGAAGTCATTTACCTTCGAGTGCCTATAAACATGATTTGATGACTATAAACTTATTATCTTTCATTATTTTTCCATGATTATTTTTGACATTGCAAACGGAGCTCTATATGACATCGACATTCTCGACTCCATAGCTTTTAATATATTAAATAGTTTATCCAATGTTTATGTTTCCAATTCACATCGTTGCTTTTCCTCAATGTCGGTATCCTTATTACCTCACTATCAATAATGGTTGCGAAGTTCACTATGTTTTATAACACAAGTTACTCATCGTGGTTGTCGTGGGTTTATTGTTGTTGCATACCTATTCTTATCTATTTTCTATACGTTTTCTTTATAGTCATCTTTTATTACGATCAAAGTTTAAGTCTACTAATGAATTCGACATTTTCCATTTAAGAGTTGCTTCCCTATGATTAATATATACCTTATTACTTCAGCAATAAATAGATTACTGAAGTAACAATATTAGACTTAGCATGTATTAATTTTTTAGATAATGTAAATCATGGTAATTTCTTATATTTGGAATAATATCACCTAGTAAGAAAATGGTAGGCCAACAATCTGGTAAGAAACCTAGTAAGAAAGCTTGTAAAGAGACAAACTTTCCCCTATAGCTAGTAAAAAGAGAGATATTATTTCAAACCCATTGTACATCATAACCAAAGTTGAAGTGGACTCCATTCTTTGGAATTACTAGGATCAAAGACATTCCTGCTGGCCCATCAGATAACATTTATAATACACCAGAGGGATACTTTTCTTTTTCTGCTATTCACATTTGACATGCATGCCATCTTCCTTTTCCGGGGTTTCCCCTCAGATATTTGAAGAACATAAATATTGCACCGATCTAGTTTTATCAAACTCATATACATATTTGATCTGCTTGGAACTATTAACTTGAGAGGCTGGACTCCCATCTCTTAGTGCTAAAATTCTTCATCACATAGCTGGTCCCTTAGGGTTGGTGAACAACTAAGTCATCAGTTTTATCGAGTTCATCCTCACCCCAAAAAAGCTTGATTTTTAAGTGTGTTAACAAGACGATAGGATGAGAAACTCGATTCTTCTTTCTCAAATGCTTCTCTGGTATCAGAATATCATTTTTTTACTGCTAGTAAGTTTCTTTTTATTGCTTATCCATGTTGCTTTATTGTTATTTACTAATAGGCTTCTCTCTCCTTTTAAGATTCTGCCTTTAAAAAATTACTCTGAGGATCAAAACTTGTGATGTCACTAACTCAAGCAACATGTAAAATAGGGAACAAGCATAAACTGTTAACCCTAGGTAAGCTTCATCAATATTCTATCATTTGGAATGGCCACAAAGCCCGTGAGAACCTCCGACGGTAAAGTACAATCTTGGGGTAAAAGCTCGTTGGTAATGGGAAAGCCCAATTTTTTTACATCTAACTCTCCCATTCCGCCTGGGATAACCGGTAAGATATCACTGCACTCATCCAAAATTTATTACAATAGTACTTCATGAGCTTATTCCCTTAATTAAGGTTAATTTACTTTAACAGTTGCTCCTATAGAGAAGGAAGCAAATATTGATGCTCCTAAAGACAAGTCCAACAAAGATGACACTTCTGTTTCAGTTCAGGCTGCTGAACCTCAATCTCTTAGGGATGTTATTTCTAGCTCATTCACTCTTGCCAAAAGGAAGCTAAGCGACAGTTTTGCTGCTGTACCTACCCCTGGTAAGAAACCTAAGATTGGGGATATGCAAGCCCCTATTATTATAGGGGGAGTTGGTTTGTATCGATTCAAATCTCAAGACCCCAAATGTTAACGCTGCTAGAGACTAGACCAATCTTAATGCTGCTAGATATGAGACCAATTTTTATGCTGCTGGAGATGAGGTCCAGCAAGTGACCGAAGTAGAGCATTCTCGAGATCCACTTCTCTGTATCACCCTTTTAGGTTCTCCAAAAACCCTGAAGCGCATCTGTGAGGATCTCGTATTTTCTTTTACACAAGAAGATCCACTTCCTCTAAAATCCCAATCCTCATCTCCTATTAGTAAGTTTGATGACCTTCTCCAACTGGTCATCCAATCCCCTTCCTTTGCTTCTCTGCAGCCACTGCTACCTTCCTCCTACAATCTTGACCATCGGTTTGCCCTTGTTAAGCAACACTTTCTCGTGTTTACCCTTCTCATCTAGCTGCTTTAAGTTCTTAACTTCTTACATATAACATTTTAGCCCTAGTTTTATTACCCATTTTAGTTTGCCAAACATGTATTTTCTCTTTAAAAAGAATCTTTAGGATCATCTAGTGATATATCCAAACTCAAGGAGGAAAAATCTTCATTTATCCATTATATAATTGATAATAACACAATGAGAGATGAAGCCGTATAGAAAGAAGAAAGGTTTTCCACTTCATTGAAGTAAATGTAAGCTTTACTCCATAAAGAAAAGAATGATAACCATGTTTTTGATGATAGAGCCAAGGCCTTAGAATTAGCACTTAAGGAAGCTAAAAGGTAGGAGGCTAAGCTTGTGGTAGAAAATGCGTCCCTCAAGAAAAAACTAAAAAGGAAGAAAGTTCTTTTGGATAAGTCAACCGTTGCGATCAAGAATAAGAAATAGCAGGTGTCCTATTTCCCTGGCAAACCCCTCGATACTATTATTGAGAGTTCTTATAAGAATGCACTTTTTATCACATATGTTGATAACACTCATAAATTCTGGGATTTTGAATTTCTCGCTTTCTAGCATGGAACAAAAAGTTCGTGGATAAATTTGAATCAATGTCGAATGAATCCCAAGCACCTGAGAAAAAGGAGGAGGTTGATGCTGTTAGGGTTTTGACTTTCGACGATCCTCCGGCTAATGGGGAGATGGAGTCAGATGAGGAGGAAGAAAAAGATGACGATGAGAACATGGATGGAGGTGGCTATGGCAACCATGGCCTTAATGATGATGATAGAGGTGATAGGAAGGGGCCTTTCGGTCAACCAAATGATAGAGATCGATTTGGTGACACTAACTTAGACTCAGCTGTCCAAGATACATAAAATACTATGCAAGTCCCTCCACAAAAAGATTCTCCTACGAAGGGCGATACTTTCTACGGCTAACTATCCAAAGACAAAGCAAAGATCTTGTCATCTTCAATTCCACTCTCTTAAATATAGATCTCTTTATCCAAATGTCATAAGCTATCAGGTACTTTTAGTTAATACATTAATTATTCTAGTTAAGGATAAAATCGAAATACCATTATGATATTATGCTCAAAATGAAGTAAATGGATATTGACCATCTAAATAGATAATGTGATAAACAACTAAAGGAGTACAATGACTTGCCTGAAAAGTACGAATTTTTTTCCAAGAGTGCATCAAAATTAAGATTTTTTAAAGAAATAGAAGTCGCTCGTTGGATGTAGAGAGCATGTCATCATCAGGAAAAACTCTTGGCGGAGAATGCTAAATTAATGGCTCTTTTCTGGACGTTAATTGATGATAGGAGTGCATTGGAAGAGTTTCTCCTTAGATCTTACTCAAAGGGAAAATTCATTAACTTCTCATATTTAGGCGACAATTGTAGAAGTTTGCCTATACGTTTTCATCGTAGATATCTAGAGAATACAGGTTTGATTCCCCTCCTGGGCTATTCTGGAATCTTCCTAAAGTTTCTCATATTCCTCCTTCTCGTTCACTTTCACACGAAAACTTAGATATAATAGTAAGAGATTCTTTTCTGAAATGTATAAGAAATCAATTTTGTACGAACCCCAATGATTATATAATTGTAATATGCAAGGTGGTTTACTTATGAACTTTATCATTTAGTTTTCTTATCTTTAGTCTAATTTAAGCATATTGTACAGACAATAGACTTATCAAGCAGTTCGATCCTCAGTGAATTCTCAAGTAAGTTTGTCATGTTAAAAGAGGATTTTAAGGTGAAATCTTTAATTCTTAAAATATCACAACTGGCGAGAAAGAGGATTTTAAGGTGAAATCTTTAATTCTTAAAATATCACAACTGGCGAGAAATTGCTTCCTCAGGGATTTACAAGAATTTTACATGCGGTTTCCCAGCTTATGTTTTAACCTCCCTAGTAATGAAAATGATAAGTTGCTTAGCGAAACTCGATCCTTTCACATAAAATTAATATGTGTTCATGATAGCCCTCCAACCGAGGAATGGGATTATCATCGATTCCCTCCTGTTTATACCTCGGAAGGAATTAAGGCTTTCTTTGATTCTACACTCACTTTGTTGGCTGGGTCCTTTGAAAAGGCCAAAACTGCCATTTTGAAGCTCTAAGAATCAATTAAATGTTTAAAATTAGAGTATTAATGTATCCCAAATTTTCTTGTTGTTTGTTAAGTTTTTTCACTGTTGGATATAAGAAATTACTACTTTACTTTGTGCATTGATCTTTGTTTCGGTTATTCTTAATTGAAAACTTAGTTAGTGTATTTATCTGATTCCCTAGATGCTTGACGAATTATTAACATTAAGGATAGGTTGCCAGTAGATATTGAGAGTGGAAATCTTCCCAAGATGACTCAACTTTACAATCTCTGAATAAATCGGATGCACAAAAATGGAATAGGAAATTCTTTCAACTGAGAGTGATTTTTAAATGTCTGAAAGAATGAACTTCCAACATGGAAGGAGAAATGAAGGGAAAATATAAAGGAGTTAAACCATTAATAGAGATAATCGAATCATTCTTAAAATCTAAGACTCTAGTTGATTTCAATGCTAATAGCCAAACTACATCAACGAATAAATGATCTTGAAGTAGAGATGATATAAAGTGAAATCTACTATCAATAATTAGAATTTATTGTGAGTGAGGTGAAGTTGGTGTTCCTATTAGAATTTATTGTGAGTGAGGGTGAAGTTGGTGTTCCTACCCTAACTCCTCGGAGAATGACCAAATGCAGATCTTTCGCTAGCCAAGAATTTCCATCTTTGTTAAACCCTCCTCCTGGTTTAAGCAATGATACGTTCTCAAAATGGAGTAGAAAAGTTAAATTTGAATGTATGCAACACTTTAGTGGAAAATGGGATGAAAAAGTATCCTAATGTATCAATGAATATGAAAGAAAAATTCAAGAACTATAGCGTCAAAAATACACTCTTAAACAAAAGATCGATGAATTAAAGAGTATGATTCAAACTTTACGAGGAGCCCACAAGACCCTTTAGTGCGCTTTAGAAATCCAAATTGATTCATTTGATGATGCAAACATTGTTTAGAGAAAGTAAAATAAAATCAAAGAACGCATGAATGTGGCCATTCACCACATCATTGATCCTTTATTTTCCAAGGACTTAAATAAGCTAGCATGGAACCTTGAGCCTGAGCGAATATTTGCCTTAGACAAACCTTTTTTTTGTACCTGTAACTTTTTATGCAATAAGTAGTCATAAATCAACCTGTATTGAAATGAAAGTTACCTCAAAT
Source organism: Allium cepa (assembly GCA_030765085.1). NCBI lineage: Eukaryota > Viridiplantae > Streptophyta > Magnoliopsida > Asparagales > Amaryllidaceae > Allium > Allium cepa. The sequence goes on from CM060928.1 coordinate 972,897,253, forward strand.
GTAAAGTATGTAGCTTTGAATCAAATTATCTTGCTTTTTTACTCGGAGCTTTTGATGTCAAGATCAATGTTCTTCTTGTTAAGATTACTAGAAATCCTCCTGATTGAAATTTTCATACTAGAATTTTCTTTCTCATAAAAGACTAAGAAACCTGTTCATAGTTAATAATAGAAAACTAGAAATCTATCAATTAACATGGGATGGTATGTTATACCAACATTTTAAAATGACAGAAGCAACAAAAAACATGGTCATTGTATACATGCGTAGATATTGGAACTTATATCTACCATGTTATATTAGCTATTTATATATGCATAAAATATCGCATTAGTTCAAGATGTCTAATAAAATTAAATTAAAAAAATTTCTTTCTAAAAAACATGCTGTAACAATATAAAATGTAAATGTTTAAATATAAATACATATATACATACATACATACATACATACATACATACATACATATATATATATATACACACACACACATAATGTGTAAGGCAAAATAATTTCCAATTAATTCAAAAATAAAAATCAAAATTATGTTATGCCTTTCTAATGTATTTTGAAATACACACATACCCACACATATATAAAGTTTCAACCCAAACATAGAAACTTTTTTCAACAATCAATATATTATAAAACCAAAAATTAATATACCAAATCAAATAAAATAACAACGATCTCTATATTATAGGGTTGATTGAAAAAACTCAAAAAAAAAAGTAATTTTAAAACATATTACTGTAGATAATTATAAAACATAGATTTATAACCTATAATATTGTTCTATATATAAAAAAATCTTGGTTTTAATTTATCAAGTTAAAACAGTTCAAATCATTTAACAAATTGTTTGAATTATATTTCTAATTTTATATTAAGATGAGGCAATAATATGTATATCAAATTATGATAAATATATTATGTCAAAGGAAACTAACTAAATTTTAAAATATACCTTTCAGATCTATTTCATAAATGAAAATAATTTTCACCCATGTTTTCTTTGCCAATATTATCACATTCAGATGTGTAAAGTCTGGTATTGGTTAAAACTCCAATAGTATCTCCAATCAATTCATTTTGTCCAAAAATAAAGTCTTTGGATAATAACATTATTATTAACTATTCTACTTTGGCGAGAAATTTGGACTTTGACTTGACTATAGTTGACTATGATACTAACCACATAAAACCGAGGAGTTGAATTCCCTATTAAACACTGCTTCACTTCCAATGCTACAAATCAGACTCAACTAGGGTCTTGATGGATCATCATGCCGTGATTTAACTATTATTAAGGAGGAGTGTTCACATTGATGTTCCATAATATATTCAAGTCAAGGGAAGTACATAAAATCGTCATATTGAGATTTCCTACTTAAACAAGTTATTATCAACCAATAAGAAACTCTCGGATGAGTCATTCCACATTAACTAATAACTATGAGTATATAACCACTTGGTGACCCAGTAACCATGAGTAACACATTGCCCAATATTTGGAGAGTGTACTGTAATCGGACGTATCGATATCCTTTCTCAAAATGTGTTGGTCAAGAATATTTAAAAAAATGTTATTTTAGTTTGTGATTAATTACTCATTGCAACTACTTACAATTACAATCATATAAAATCTGTTTAAGGAGTTTCTTATTAATATACTTTAAATTAATTGTGTAATTTAATAATATCATAATGTAAAAAGTATATATAACATAAATGAAACAACTTTATTACAAATAAGATTGACTAAAGAGTTATATATATGTAACAACTGCATAATTACCCATAGGGAATACTACTTACTCTTTCAATCTACCACTTGCACTTGGGGTCAATTATGGAATTTTAATATCAGTCCTCTAATCAGTTTGAAACTGATCGAGCTAGTCCCTTAGTGAACACATCCACTATATTGTTCTACTATATACTCTATAAGCCAATATCTTTTCATCATTGATAAACCGTCTTTATCATATGGAACTTTTGGACTACTTAACTAGACATCTTGTAAGACCTAGTTTCTTTTATGATTTGTATCGCCGATTTTTTTTCGAAAACCAATGTTATTGGATTCTCAATATTGGAACCACTCCTAGCCCAGTTATTAATTGTGCATTTATATTTTTACAGCTTTTAATATGGTGCTATTCAAGGTGATTTACTTAGCCTTTCAATTGAGTCAACAACCACTTCTTCTTCAGAACATTTACAACTTAAAGCTTCTTAATTGAGGTTGAACAAGAATTTAGGGTTGACATACTATATTTGGTATCACTTATGAAGTACCCGAATACTCCTTCATAAAGAGTTCATTTTTTCCATAAATAAATCTCTAGTATTTCATAAATACTCATGACTACTCCTTAGCAGCATCAATTTGGATTTAATACTCTCTAAATGCAAGCGAATGACAATATAGTAGACAACACAACATATATAATAATTCGTATTGCCGATGCATAAGGAATCATCCCATATTTTAATATGGCGTCTACGTATATTATTTGGTATAGTCGCAACATCCTTGCTTATAGTTTTAGAAAAATTTAGTACATTTGATATTCTTTTTGACAGACACATGCTTTCTATACATTTAGACTGAAAATCAAGCTATCTGATTAATTTGTCAAAAAGTTGGTTGAACTTCAAATGCTTGTTGAACAATGTTGTCATATAAGTTCTTAGATCTTAACCAACACTTACAAACTCAATCATCACTTCCACCGCTGTCATGGAATTTTACTTATCATATGCATATAGTATACTCTAAATTTTATTCAAAATTTTTGTTTTGACAAAGATGTACCAAAATTCAAAATCGCATTGGGCGATAATTTTTTGAGTAGAATCTGTATCAACGCAAGCATGCTGATTGATGAATTTTCTCTCTTTATTTCAACAATTGAAATCTACGAGATTATTTTCATCAATGTTGCTATATTCGAATTGCATTGGTCTTCCTTTTGAAGATACCTATAGCCGATGGATCATATCTATAAAGACCATGACTCGACCATCGAAAATCGGCACCAAATAAGTCACTCGTATTCAAATGTCGCAGATCCAAACGTCGAATCTGGTTCGCCGGAGCTTATAACACATTAAGTAAAACAACACTGAGGAACAAAAGAAATGAATATCATATACAACTCCAATGAATACAATATCCAATGATATACAACAATGATATCAATATGATACAAGAATATCAGAGACAATAAATAACAGTGGAAAACCAATAGCAAAAGAGATAACTCCAATATCAAACTGCATCTCCAAACCAATGCTCCAAAGCCAAAACTCCAAACCATTAGCTCGAACCACCATCAAGTTGGACTAACCAAGGTTATCCATGGATCCAAAGACTCCAAAGAATGCCAAACCGAAAGCTAAAGGCTACCCAGTCGATATCTACTATCTGACTATCTAAAAATCTAACTCTAGACTGTCCATATGGAAAACTGTAGGCACCCAGAGTTTAGGAAATGTACAATAAACTCTGGGTCAGTCATGAGACTGGTATGAGCAAACAAAAACATTTTATCTTTAAAAACAACAAAAGAATTTAAATTGAAATCCGCAATGCTTTTTGGAAAATGAAACTACCATAAGGCCTCCCGGCACACACACAATGCAACCGCGCACATGGGGGAGATTTCTCCTTATGATAGTCAAATATGCTTAATACGAGAAAACTCTTTGATATTATTACTAATGCATAGTGTGAAGACATTTCGAAAATATAATATTAATCTTAGCCAGCATAGGTACCATTATACTATGCCTACTATAGCTGCCATGTTAAATGGAAGGTTCTACATCTAAAACCGTACAAGGCGCGTATTGGATGATTGGATTTCCAACAAATGGTCAGGCCAAGGAATTTCCTATTGCCACATGGGAACGCCTCTAGAGGGATGCCCCAAGAACCTACCCGGCTCTCTGCCAACACAAGGTCGGTCTACCCCCTTATCGAGGGTAAAACCTAAGATATACCACCCCCAGTCGTTTGCGACCTTTATCCGAGTGTCCTCTACACCAATAACATCACATAGTAATAAATATAATACAGTGTCCGCATGAGTATCTGGACTCCATACCATGATACCACCCTTTTCCAAAAGGAATGGACATACCCAAGGGGAGCTACCCCTGAAACCTTGCCGCATCTTTCCTGTTTCAACCATTATCGGTTTGTGAGGCTCGATGAGGTCTCGTCCACAAAGCTACACTTTTTCACAAAGTCATGCTTTGATCAGCAAATGATCAGCGGCACTTCGTATGCCACATTACCAAATTGGGAATGTATCACTAGTAACCATCAACTACATAACTTCTGAGCTCGTACGTCTCAGTGAAGGGTGTTAAGCTAAGAGAATAAATCTCCGCCACCAAACAGAAATGTATTTGATAGAAACCAGCTTTACATCTCAAAGTGTAACGTCAGACACACATCCATACAAGTCTGTTCCGGGTTCGAACAGAACCAAAGACACTTTCGAAGAAGCCCTTGCAATCCGGGTATTCACAATCTCGATCAGACTTCCCATCACTTAGGAAATCTCTATACCTTAGCTACTCAATGCAGAGACAATCGATAGGTCATCCTATTATTCTTGCAAATACCCGGTCTTCACCACCGGTCTTCAAATGCTATCCATAACGACGTATCATTATTCGGAATGGGTTATATGACACAAGGTCCTCTTCCGGCTAAACCGAATAATGAGCGCAATATTTAAAAACATATGGATATGGGATATCAGTTAAGTCACAACTTTAAACCTAAAACTTTTCTTTCAAATGGTTAAACAAATTACCATTTTAAATCTTTTAAACAAAAAGATTCATTTCACAAAGTTCACCCAGTTTCATAAAGATCCATTCACGGATTTTCAAACAGTTTCCATTTTAATTGGATTAGCTCATTCAATCTTTAAGTCAAAGATTTATCTTATAACTTTTAAAAAAACCATTTCCAAAGATTCATTCATAACTTGGAAAACCATTTTCAATTCAATCTTGAAATTCCTTTAATACAAATTGGAAATTCCTTTCTTACATGTGAAAGCTGTTATTATTTGAAAACAAATAGTTTCTGTTTCAGAGAAATTCGATTTCACATATACAAGTTAAAATCTTTCAAACTTGGGTTAAATTCAAATTTCTAAACAATACATTTAAAAATGGTTTAAAACCCATATAAACACATTTATAACTTGTATAACATTCTTTAAACCAAAATTTCCAACATAGAATTCAATTTCAAATTTTGAATTCAAATTATTTAAATTTCAAAACTTTATCAAGTTATTCAAAATAACTTTTATCTTTGAAAACACCCTTTCAAAAGCCTTTTTACATTTATCCCAAATCCATTTCCAAAACCTTTTGAATTCAAAACCATTCAACTTTTTTTAAAACCTTTTCAAAAATCTGTGACTTAACCAAATTCCTCGTGCAATCCATATTTGTATGTGCATAGTGTGGTCTAGGGGTTTTACCCAATAGTGCAACAACATCAATCATCACAGATTCAAGCACAATAATATTTGATAAGCGGTATAATCCTATAACGCTTATCTATATACACAGAACCCACATAGATAATATAAATGCATTGTAGATAAATAAATTACATTCATCACAGCTTGAATTAAAACAATTCAAATCACAAAGCATCACACAGCAAAGATGACAAAACAATTCACAGCATTTCATACCATCCATACAGTCATAAATATAATCATCAAGTCATCTGATTAATTTTAAACCAGTTCATTACCTATGAATAAATTTCTAATCATGGTTAATTAATAATTAATTAACTACAAACCATTATTATTAATTATCCTTTAATTAATCATTAATTAACCTTTAATTAATAATTAATCCTTTGATTAATTATCCTTAATTGATTACAATAAGTGATTATCCCTAATCACTTGTATTAATAAATCACAAATTAATTTCATTGAGTAATTATCCTTAATCACTTGGTTAATCAACGTTAATCATTAATTAATTACTTTTAATTAAGTAATCACTTTTAAACAATTAATTACCTTTAATCAATCAATTAACCTTTTATTATTAGGTAATCAAACAATCTTTAATTACTCGATATTTAAAACTAAATCATTATTTGATTATTCATTTAACCGCATTAATTAATTTCACTTGAAAAACTATCAGAAATCTAATTTAAAATCTATTTCAAAACCATATCAAATTTATTTTCAAATCATTTTTTTTGAATTTAAAATTCAAGTTTGAAACTTGTTTTATAGAACTTATTAAAAATTTATTTTTAAATTTCTTCAAGCTTTGTACTAAAATCCGGAAACTATAATACTTCACAAAAAACATGTTTTTACTTAATTTTGAAATCTGTGTTCTGTTTTAAATTTAAAAAAATAACTGTACAAGTCTTTATAACATTTTTAAAACAAGTTATAAAATATTAACCTGAGCCAAAACAGAAGGTACCCGAGCCAAAACAGAAAATACCCAAGCGATCTCACGATCTAAACTACTTTGAGTCAATTCGTCACTTTCACGTACTCATGTTCGAGAATTTCCTTGTCTTCTCCAAACTCAAATGTTCTCAGATACGAAGACATGTACGTGCACGTTGCACGCCAATCAGACCATCTCCGGTCACCATCGCCGTTACCTGACCATCACCTTTGACCACTACAAGTAAACCAAACACTCAATTTGACAAGAATGCCAGAGGATCCAAATCGAGTATACCCAGTACCATCTATAACCGAACCCAGCTCCATAAAACCCACTCGCCACCGCAATTTCGACCACCGGTCAACTCGCCTCTGCGATCAAAGCTTCGCCACACAACGACATTCCCATTCCCCTAGGTGCGATCTCTTCTAGAACCCCCATGACACAACACGGACACGATGAACACCCTCGACCAAATTGGGATCCTAAACCCTAAAATGCCATCGTAAAGCAACCACGATGATCGATAAATTCATCGATCATTTTTGCTAAGGTCCCCGACACTCGAACATGTTCCAGCAGCGACCCCGAGGCTTCATCATCTTTCGTTCGCCAGAACTTGCCAGAAAACTAAATTCCATTCAACACCATTTATCTCAACAATCCCATTTTTAAAAATCAAGATATTCGCACTAAAATTCATCATTTGTTAACTCTAATTTAATTATGGGATCCAAACTCGAAATTAAATTTATTGATTTTTTTGACTTTAAAATGAGTTTACTGTAATTCAATATTTTTGAAATGATTATTCAATGTGCATATTTAAAACCATTTTTAAAAATTGATTCTTATTAATTTGAACATATTTTGTTTAAACAACCCATCCTAAAATCATTAGCCTGGATGATTTGAATTTTGAATATGTTTTAAAACCTGTAGTGTATGAACAGAGGCATATTTTTGCCTGTTCACTGACATGCACACATCAATCTACATGCATACAAATATATTTTCACTCCATGCAATAATTCTCTTAACAACTAGAAGTACAAAACATCAAGAATTATCTCATATTCAAGCTTAAGTGAGTTGGTTTGCTCACAGTTGATGTTTTTGAAACTGTATAATATAACAGAGGTGTATATATACATGTACACAGGCATGCATCAATTATCCTATCACATAAATTCATTCATGGAAACTTTTATGATTTTTATCACAAGCAACAACATATAACAGGGTTGAAAATTTTCTCACGTGGTTGATGAAGCAGAAAACAAGAACTTGATATTTGAAAACTGGAAGTTTGAACAGAGAAGCATTTTATTTTTGAGAACTGGAAACTGTTGTTGCCTTTGATCTGGAGACTTTGTTTTAATTTGAACTTTAATTTGTTAAGTTGATTTCTCTTATCTTTGTTTTGTATTGATTCCCAGTTGACTTTGAATCTGTTACTTGAGTGTATATGTTGAATCTTTGCTTTACTGAGTTGAATCTTTTTGGTTTTGGTATTCCTTTTGCATATCTTTGAGTTTTGATTTTCTTTCTGATTTGAAAACTGCATGTTGCTTTTAATTTTCTTTCTGATTTGTAGTAATTCGATCTAAAATCTTATTTTGCTGTGACGATATTTGCCTTTATTTTTGCAGTTTTGAAAAAGCTTGAGAAATCTGAATTTTTGCTCTTTCTTATGCATGTTTATAAAATTTAATTAAAAGAAAAATTTACTCTTTGCCACTTGTATCACTTGCATGGCAACGTATTTACACTTGTTGAATTCTCTTATTACATGATTTAAAATGTTTCGTATCTCTAATTATTTTCTTACAAATGTCATAAGCATGGATTTTTATGTTTTACCCCTTGTTTTATTAATTTGTTAATATGAAACAATTTGTGCTTGAACCCTTATCTTTACTTTATTTATAAATCTTGTAATATGTTTTCTCATATTTATATTTTTAAACGCCTTAAATCTTCATGTTAATAACATTTAAATATAACTTTATATTATATTCCCCATTTAAATAAATACATCTTTCTTCATTTAAATTTATATAACCTTTTAAAGAAATTGAAAAAAAAAATTACACAAGTATGTATAGATTATATATATATATATGTCTTTAGAATATAAATTTTGACTTTAAACAACTTTTGAAAATTATTTATTTTTAATTCAAATCATACTTTCATATTTTCTTTTATTTATGTATGTATTATGTTTCAAGTGTTTATATTTAAACTACTTTATTTATACTTATACATCCTTAAATAAAAAGGTTTGAAATTAAACTACACTTTAATAAATAATCATACACATGTATTTCTTAATTTTATAAAGCTTTTTAAATCCAATTTATTTAGTAAATCAATTCTTTTCTAATTTATTTATTTAATTACAAAATCAAATCCCAAATTATAATCCATACATCTTATTTAATTTAGAAAATACAAATACAATTTTTTATAAAATACTTATCTTTGAATTTCAACCCAAATTTCTATTTAAAATCTAAAATATTTGTTTATTCTGGAAATTTTCTAATTGATTCCCAAATAATTTAACAATTAAATTCCAAATTAAATTAATTGCCAAATTAAACTTGGTTAAAATTTGGGAATGTTACAATATCCATATAGGTAAAACTGTCAAAATATTATTTTGATAATGTACTTGGAATATAATTTAGATTTAAAAACTGTTCCATATGGTGGAGGCTATACTCTTTATGACTTGTTGATAATAGAGGAAGTTATTATTACTAAAAATTATTTTTCTTGACATTCATAAGAAAATCATAGTTTTTCTTTAATGTATGAGTGTTCTTATTAGATATTCTAGTGAGTCATGTCTACTTTAAGCACGGTTACTTTCTTTTCATCTTATATAATCAATTTCCATGTTATAGTGTTGGATCACATCCAATTCTTACATAAAAATGATTCAACTTTGAGTTTACAAAACCTAATTTCATACCATAAATTAGTCAACCATTATTGCTCAATCCCGAACTCCTTTGAGGTGGTTCACATAAGATCACTCATGATCCAATTTTATGTACTTCTCGACTCACACAATATATCAACTCTTTGGCCTAGGACATGTAGGGTTTTCATGATAATTCATAGTTTATTCATTTCGTCAATAACACTTTAGGTGAAATTAAATTTAACATATGTTTTTACCCTTAAGTACACATCCTTATAGAAAGAAATTAATTTTATATCACTCATGATGAATAGTACTTTCTCCAACAAAGTCTGGTTACTACTTATCATTACATCATTATATTTCATAAGGAGGAGTTACTTTGGGATTGAATCTTATTCTTTTTAGGTACTTTTGAACACTTTACAATATACTCACTTATTTGATCAAATAAAACTGTTTATTCCTTTGCATGTCATGTTCCTATTTCTGTTTTAAATTCTATGAACTTGTCAAAGATATAACTACTTGTGTATCAAATATATATGTTCATGTCTGTGAAAAATTGTAACTTTCCCACTTCTATACCCATACAACCCAAGAGTACTACAAAGTAACGCTGTCGAGTAATATGGATAATGTAATGATATGGGGCACATACATGAACATTCCCTTAGACCAACAATGGTATGTTTCTCAACAATATTTAACTTAGCATATCTGTACTAGTTCTAGGTACAAAGCAATAGATACATGTGCCTCCAAGATGAAAAATACACAATTGTAGATAATAAATGTCAATTAGAGAACACAGAGTCATAATGCAGCAGATAAAATAAATATATCAGATAATGCAGTACATAAGTCCATAGGCTACAAAATGAAAGTCCCTAGCCCAATACATCATGTATTGCCAACTAATACATAGTAAATACAATAATGAGGCTACAAAAACATATAGGAATGTATCATCCTATATCTCCTATTAGCCCCATAAGTCCATACTAAGCTCCGCCCCACTGAGTACAGTAGAAGTCGCTCGGACTGACCCGAGTATTACAAAGAACACACGGGTTAGATTATGTCTATTTATATTGTCAAATAATATAATACCAAGGTAATGTCCATAATAGAATGAGTATCATATAAGGTAGAAAGCAAAGTGAGATAGCCTATCAAATCATCCAAACAAAGTTCAACATCACATAAATCATAAAGGTAGGTAACCACAACCCAAATCATAATCAATACATATAGGCTGCCTCTAAAGATCAAAAAATCACAAGTATGGATATAATGAGGACTGACTACACTTTAGACACATTGTCTCTATTATAGCCGACTCATTGTAGGAGTGAGAACAATGTACTCCAATCCACTACTCATACATAAATCAGAACCAGACGAGAAACCGATGGCTGTATGCCCACTCTAGGAACCCAGGGTCTACTATTATATGTTTATAGCCGGAGATGTTCCTACAGTCTTCAGTTACCTCGATGGACATCATGATACATCCACCAATGACTCATCTATGTGTAATCTTGATCACGACCCTACTTTGCCCCTATAGGGTGCAGACTACTGGCCTAAGCGACACGAGAAGCTATAGGTACCTAACGTATGGGTCACCTAACCCAACAATAAGTGTAGTGTCGTGGATCTTGGGTGCAACCCTACAATCAGTCCACCGGGGTAAATTCTGGTCAATCAGGTTCACTCCCGAACAATAAAGGGAGTTGGACACAATATAGATGGTCATATAGTATTCATCCTATTACTACACATATCGATAATCATAGGCCATCACACAATATACATAACAAGGTAATGTCCACAGTAGAATGGGTATCATATAAGGTAGTAAGCAAAGTGAGATAGCCTATCAAATCATCCAAACAAAATTCAACGTCACATAAATCATAAAGGTAAGTAACCACAACCCAAACCACAAATAATACATATAGGCTACCTTTAAAAGATCAAATCATTAAAAGTATGGATATAACGAGGGCTGACTACACTTTAGACACATTGTCTCTAGTATAGCCGACTCATTTTAGGAATGAGAACAATGTACACCAATCCACTACTCATACATATATCGGAACTAGATGGAAGACTGATGGTTGTATGCCCACTCCAAGAACTCAGGGTCTACTGATGTATGTTTATAGCCAGAGATGTTCCTATAGTCTTCGGCTACCTCGATGGACATCATGATGCATATCCACCAATGACTCATCTACGCGTAATCTTGATTACGAGCCTGCGTTTCTTTTATAGGTAACTGACTACTAGCCTAAGCGATACAAGAAGCTATAGGGTACCTAACGTATAGGTCACGTAACCCATAAATAAGTATGGTGTCGTGAATCTTGGGAGCAACCCCACAATCAAGTCGCTAGGGTAAATTCTGGCCAATCTGGTTCACTCCCGAACAATAAAGAGAGTTGGACACAATATGAATGGTCATATAGTAATTAGCCTATCACTATACATATCACTAATCATAGGCCATTACATGGCACTTATAAGTCAGCATCCAGCTATCAAATACTCATCGCAAAGAGTATCACCACATACACATGAGTATAATCCATGTTTGAGTGATGTTTACCTATAATGAATAATTAAACGAATAACATAACGATGCCCCATACCATCGAATGTTATCTAAATAATTATTCAATGCTCATAAACTACATTCGATCCACACTAGATAATTATGACAAGTCTAATGAACCACCCGAAAAGTATTACCGAAAGTCCCATATCAGACGATGTCACTAAACTGTATATTCAAATTTCTCATCACTTGTGACAAACCACCTTTCATTCCATTGAAAAACGAGTCGTCATATAGAAAGAAATAGGTAGAAAAGAAATAGGTAGAAAGAAATAACTAAAAAAAAAATCATAGAATCTCACAGCGTAATAGATAGTATATATAACAAAACATATATCACATAGTAACTAGTACAATATATCAGAGCATTGATTATACATACATCATACCCAGACAGTCGTAATGACTGGTCTATTCATTACAAGCCAAAATACAAACATATTACCAATAAAGCGAAATATAGATATAGCAAGATACATTGAAGTCGCTTGCTCCAACTCTTCCAAAATACGCCGAGAGCAAACCTGGAATCACTTGGCTACTCACAAAAAAAATTGAGTACCCAAGAGTTTAGGAAAAATAGAAAAATAAACTCTAGGTCAAACATGGGTCTAGCGTGAGTGAAATGGTTAAATTTATTTAAATTGAAAATCAATTGAAATCAAGGGTATCTCGTAAGATTCGTCGCACAGAAACACGGATGGGATTTTCCCTTATGATAACCAAAACATTTTCATAGGAAATCCAATGATATTATAAAAACGTCTAGAATTTTCCAAATAAATAGAAAATAGCTGGAATGCTTGCATCTCACGTTCCAACATATTTGGGCATAATCAAAATGTATGCACTTATTGGACATTGGGTTCCATACAATGACTGGACTACTGGGTACCGCCCGTCACGGTGCATCTCTTGAAAAATAACACCAAGGACCACACTGGGATCCCCTGCTACACAAAACCGGACTACCCTTAACCTGGATAGTCCGGATAAGATTACCCCATGATTGGCATCAGCAATCGCACCACACAGCTAAATAAAAGGGACTCTAGATAGGGTTAACCTTACCCTGCTTGGGTGCAACACACTTGGCCTTGCTGCATCTCCCATGTTTTAGTCACTGCCAGTTGGTGAGGCTTGAGGCCACGATTACTTTTTAAGAACACATTCACTTAGAATGCTCATCGTCCTCCAATAACGACGGTCTGATAGCATTTGCCCATACAAATCCGTTTCGGGTCCAAACAGAACCGAAGGCACTATCTCCACTACACCCATATTGGAATCACCCTCAGAGTTAGTGACAAATAGCCCTTTCATTCTGAATCTTCATTCAGATCTTTCTTAGAATCTTTCCGACCTAATCGTTTATTTTGGATCGATGTGGTTTTCAGATAATACTGATATCTGATCTCAGTCTCATCGAATCCAAATGACAGATTTTTAATGTGGTTTTCTTAGAAGCTAAGCCTAACATTTTTTTTGTCAATGTACAGAGCAGAGGTAAAAAGGATGTTGTACAGGTCTAGGTTTCTCTTATTATACCACTTAACATATATCCATATATAAGTGTATATATACATTCCTGCTCAAGCATACATATCAACAAAACTACAATTTCCATATCCAAGCATGTAACGCAAATTATAATAATTAAGGAGTTAAGTTCTACTCACTGTTTATTTTCTTTTTAACAATGAAGCCTGCTTTCTTTTTCTTTTTGATCCTTTCGATTGGAGCATGAGTATTTCTGGTTTTCCTATAAGTTTTAAATGGCAGATTGTATTATTTTTATTATCTTGTTCGAACGAAAAAAATACGAAGCAAGGCAGAGCTATTTATAACAGAGAATAGGATGTAGCTTTCCTCGTACAGTAATTTCATTTTCTTTTGTTTTGATTCACCTTGATTTGAACTGACCTGATAGAATGTAGGTGATTTGATTATTTTAAAGAAGATTTGATGTATTATATGCTTGAGAGGATGTGCATTTATTTCCTTGTTCCCTTATGTGTTTGCATGCATATATATCCTTGAGTATACATACATACTACATACATATATAAACATAGTTTTGTTTTATTTTAATTTTGTAAATTTTGTACATGTACCCTATACTAATGTACAAATAAAATTGTCACTTACATGAATTTACCCTTATACATATATATTTAGATTCCTAAGCCTTATGTTATTTATATAGTTTTTACTTATACCCTATAACTACATACAAATATAATATTAGCCACTTATGTGTATTTATTCCTACTTTTATACATATATTTTATTTTAAATTTTATATATCAAAGGTATGCATATTCATACACACACATATATCTATAATAACATCTTGTAATAGAAAAGTGGAGTTTTTATTTAAATATTTTTGAGAGATTAAATTTTAGATTTTTAAATTATAGCTTCCCAAATATATGTATGTATATGTATATATATCTAAATGACCAGAATTTATTATTTGTTTGACTGATAAAAGCTTATAGTATCAATAATTAAATCAGTAAATTATCCAAATAATAGTGTCAAAAATCCCGGGTCGTTACATTCCTCCCCCTTAAAGGAATTTCGTTCCCAAAATTTAAAGCAAGAATAATTCAACTTGTAACAAAAGTTTCATATTCACATAGCAAAGCACATACATCATTCATATCTTAACAGCCATAACAAATAGTTATTCACAGAACAAAACAACCCTAACTATCCTGACAACAATTCTGGATAGGCCTCCTTTACACTATCCAGAGTTTCCCAAGTACAATCTCTGGGTTCCTCACTCCACTGGATCTTAACTAACTTTACCACCTTGTTTTGGAGCTTCATTTCATCTTGATCCATAATCTGAACTGGATGCCTGACTATGGTTAAATTCGATTCAGCCTCCAAATCTTCCCGGACTGATGATTCCACAACAATGATGGGTCATGAACATATTTCCTAGGATGAGATACGTGGATTACATTGTGAATCCTTGCCATCCTGTCTGGTAATTCAATCATGTATGCCAGAGCACCGGTCCTTTCGAGAACACGGAAATGTCCTATATATCTTGGAGCCAACTTTCCAGTCTTACCAAATCTGATTGCTCCTCTGATTGGAGAAATTTTAACGAACACCAAGTCTCCAACTGTGAACTCTAGATCCCTTCGTCTTTTATCGACGCAGCTCTTTTGACGATCCTGGGCTTCCTTCATTCTCTTCTTGATCGGCTCGAATTTCTCGGATGCTTCCCGAATCATGTCTGGACCAAGGATTAAACAATCCCCTGACTCACCCAACAAGCTGGTGAGTTGCATGACCTTCTATAGAGAGCTTCATAGGTTGCCATTTCATTGCTTGCTTGGTGATGGTTATTGTAGGAATATTCCACCAGATGTAGATGATCCTCCCAAGATTCACCGAAGTCCAAAATGCAGGCGCCTTAACGTATCTTCTAGAATGCGGTTCAGCCTCTCAGTTTGCCCATGTTTTGAGGATGATAAGCAGTGCTTAGACTTAACTCCGTTCCAAGAGCAGTTTGCGGAGCTTCCTAAAATTTGCTGGTAAAAATTGGGTCACGATCACTTACTATGCTTATGGGAACTCCATGTAATCTCACAATCTCCTTCATTAAAATATCCGCCAAGGTAGCTGCAGTTCTGGTTGATTTAACTGGGATAAAGTGAGCGCTCTTGGTTTGCCTGTCTACAATAACCCACAACCCCTCATTCCCCTTCCTAGTTCTGGGAAACCCATCGATGAAATCCATCGATATCATCTCCCATTTCCACATTGGGATCTCTAAAGATTGTAACAGTCTCGTAGTCTTCTGCTGATCACCCCTTATTTGTTGATAGCTCGCACACTTATTGACACAGGTAGAGATGTCTTTCTTTATTCCCAGCCACTAGAAAACTCTTTTCATATACTTGTATATCTTATTCACTCCTAGGTGGATACTTAACCTAGATTTGTGGCCTTCTAACAAAACCTCTTGC
Organism: Allium cepa; assembly: GCA_030765085.1. Taxonomy (NCBI): domain Eukaryota; kingdom Viridiplantae; phylum Streptophyta; class Magnoliopsida; order Asparagales; family Amaryllidaceae; genus Allium; species Allium cepa. The sequence goes on from CM060928.1 coordinate 972,913,289, forward strand.
CTCAGTCCATTCACATCTGGAATGCACAGCTGCCCATTAATCCTTAAAGCACCTTGACTGTCCATCTCAAAATCCGAATACCAACCCTCCTCAACTCCCTGAATTAATTATCCTAGGGTTTCGTCCTTCCTTTGATCGCTTACAATCCTTTCCTGAAGAGTTGTGGTAACTTCCAAAAGAGCCAAGACTGCATTTCTACTCAAAGTGTCTGCCACTACATTTGCTTTCCTCGGTGTATAGAGAATGTCCAGATCATAGGATGCCAGATATTCCACCCACCTTTATTATCTTAGGTTCAGGTCGTTTTGGGTGAAAAGATACTTTAAGGATTTATGATCCGTGAAGAGCTCAAACTTTTCACCTAATATAGAAAATAAGTTCACTCCTAAATCTCTAAGAGTTAACAAGAAACTAACAAGAAATAGAGGGATCCTTACCCAACAGATAGTGCCTCCACATCTTTAGTGCAAAGACCCAGTAACTCCAGGTCATGCGTAGCATAGTTCTTCTCATAAGGCTTCAACTGCCTACTCGCATATGCAATCACTCTTCCACGTTGCATCAAAATAGCTCCTAGCCCTACTCCATAAGCGTTGATATGCACTGCAAATTCACTGTTCCCGTCTGCAACAGCCAAAATGAGTGCACTGGTTAATCCCACTTTCAATTCTTGAAACGCTTCTTCGCACTATGGAGTCCATTCAAATTTCACTCCCTTCTTAGTCAGCTTGGTCAAATGGGAGGAAATCTTATGATAATTGTAACGACCCGAGATTTTCGATCCTGAAAATTCCAAATAGTTAGGAAAAAGAAGAAAGAGATAGAAGAAGAAGAAGAAACAGAAAACATGAAATCTCACATTCGCAGCGGATCAAAATAAAATATCAAATAATAACAGTTTACAAAAGGATACTATATATGTCGATTACATCTTTAATACATCAGAGTTACACATATATAAAGTCATTGGATATACACAACCATTATGTCTCAGATATACAACAATATAATACAGAGGGAACTCTTCATATGTTCCTGTCATCCAGCCCGTCTCCTAAGCTCCAGAATGTTCTTACCTGAAAATCTATAATACTCGGTCTGACCTGAGCATTACATCAAAGTAACACCTGGGTCAAGCTGGAAACCAGCGTGAGTAAACCCATTCAACATGGAATACAAAGCATACAACTTATATAAAACCCGAGGTAACTCGTATCAATTTACAAATTCACAATCTGTTATAGGAATCACTTATTTCACACATCAATTTTCTAAGTACCAAAATTTAGATTAAATAGTCCATTTCACTTAAATCATTTCATTCCAGCCTATTGATTTCATATATCAATCTATAAAAATTCGAAGTGGTTTCGGATACTTTCCAATACCCGACCCCAGTCTCTTCGGGTCTCATTCAAGGCATCCAATACCATTCAATCATCCATAAGCAAATTTGATCACTTCCAAATTAATTTAATTAATTCTAATTGAATTACTAACCTCAATCACTTAAATTCCTTCACTTGACATTAATTAATTTCAAATCGATTAATTAATTATCCATCTCAATTAATCATCCTGAATTAATTATCCTTCAATTTCATTCAAGTAGTTATCTTTAATTCATTACACAGATTAATTAATCCTTAACCAAAAACAATAATTAATCTTAAATTACTTCACAAATTAATTAAATATATTAATTACATTAATCTTTAATTACTTATTATAATCAATTTCTAATAAATCACTTAGTATTGATTTATTAATCTTAATTAATCAATCTTTAATTACGTCATTGATTATATAAATTAATGATTTCCCATTTACATTTCAATTTATCCTAATCAAATTTAAATACATTAAATAATTAATCATTAATTAAACCATAAATATTAATCACTGTTGATTTATCTCATCCTGTAATTATCTACCTGTTTATTTACTTCATTAAATAAATTAATTACTCCTTAATTAATTATCTTAATTAATCTCTTGATTAATTACACAAAGTAATTATGTTTTGTTAATTACATTAAGTAATTACTTATCAAACCACCCAATGATCATTCTAAATTAATTAAACTTAATTAATTAACCCAAATCATTAATTAATTGAGTTAATTAATTATCCATTTTAATTACCCTACCAATTTAATGAATCGCAAATCATTAAACCCTTATTAACTTTAAAATGAAAACATTTTCTTATTTATGATTTAAGTTTAAAAAAAAATAAAACCCAAATGCATCGAGTTAAGCAACAATTATCTCGAGATCCAACCAAAACCAAAGTCACCAGATCATCAGTGCACATCAAATCAATTCAATCATTCAACCAATTATTTAAATTTAACCATTTAAATTTAAATAAAAATCCAAATGAGTGAGATTAACTTAACTTTGATTTGCGTTTGCAATCCACTTCAATCTCGACTTGGTCTCTTCACGATTTAAGACATTGTACAGCGTTAGACGATTTTAATAATATCCGAACCAATCGAATAATTAAATTTCCATTTGATAAATTTTAATTAACCAATGATTCTATTTTAAATAATAATTTAAATTTAAACTAATTCCCTTTTTAATAAAATATGTTTAGAAAATAAATTAAATAAATTTATTAAACAAATTATTCACTATAATACATTATCTAAATAAACTAGTAGATTTAGAAAAAAGGTGTATATGTATATATATTCCTTCTTCTCTTAATCTCTCTATATTAAACATGTATTAAATTAAAGACAGGATTTTGTGTGTGTGTGTGTGTGTATATCTGCTATAAAAATTTCTTAAATCAGTTTATAGTCGAATCACATAAGAAAAAAAACAATATTCAGTTTAATCAACAATTTATATTTTAAATCGAAATCCAAAGCAAATACCTCACAATCGTTGACAAACACAACCACAACCACCTCCAATTGCATCTAAATCACAAACTTCCTTCTACCAGTCCAATCCCTCTCGACCCATTCGAGCATACTCGCGACTACCGAAGCCTAGAACCCTATCTTCGAACCCCAGATCGCAGCCTTGAGCTAGGCAAAATCGTGTGCACAAAATCGTGAACGTTGCTACCTACGAGCACCTTCAACGCCGATCTTGATGATTTCCAGCCCACTTGATACCGCCGTATTCGCGACCTCCTAGTACCACAGGCCCTTTCATGACTCGCCCTCTTCGACACGGAACTCGGCTTCGAATTCGAGCGCTTTCCCACTTTTTGGTCTCTTGGTTGCTGTCGAATTAAATTTTGAAGATGAAGAGGGCACAACTTGATTAGAATTGAAATTAGGGAAAGCATCGGCTTCGAACTAGTAAGGAGGAAGGATAAAGAGGGCCACGACTTCAATTTCAAAAAAAGTTTATGTTCGGCCAGTTTTGTTTCTCTTGCTGTGTTTAAAACTGAAGAGAAGAGAGGCATTTAAAAGAAGAAAGAATCAACATGATTATAGGGTGGCTGAAATAGATATAGGTGCGGCTGAAATGAAAGGGTTCGTTGTACAGTTTAAATCGATGGAAATATATTATATTAAAATTTGAAATATCTAGATATTTAATCCAGAACCATGATTGAGGCGTGCCGCTAGGCATTCCTAATGTTATACCCCTATTCGAACGCAATAGAATAAGTTTCGAGCCTCGATTCGATCGTATGGAGAAGATAGCTTTTTGAATTAGTTATTATATTAAATTTTCGATATAAATTCAGTGCGTTTATATATCGTACGCTCACACAACAACTCCAAACACTACGAAAATTGAAATTCGATAATAATACAATATTACGGATCCATTGAAACTGGTTTCGTCAAATTCTAAGACTGTGCCTTGGAAGGCTATTTTTAAATATCGATTTAAACAATATATTATTAAAACTGAACAAATCTTCTTTAAATTAAATTTTAACCATTCTATTATCTTCAATATCATCAGTATAAATTTTATAGGCCTTCAAATTATTTTTAACAGGCTTAAAACTCCAGATTCAACATTTTATCCAATTTCAAATTATATAATTCAATAATTTAATTATCAAGTAAATAGTGATATTTGGAATCCAAGTTAAAATTAACTTTTATATATTTAAAATCAATTAATATTCCAACTTACATTGTTTAAAATTCTGGGTCGTAACATTCCTCCCCCCTTAAAAGAATTTCGTCCCCGAAATTACTAATTAGGAAGAATGATTCAATACCATTACTATTTTTCAAAATTAAACAGTTTTTAACAACAACCCAACAATCTTTATTAAAGACACACTATCCATCTTACTAACTTCCCAAACTCTCCCATAGGTTTCAAACAATACCCTTTTGCTCAATCATTCAAATTTCAATTTAAAACCAAATGTTGAATTATCAAAATTTCTTAGAATTTTTCTAACGCCCTAAATTTCTGAAAAATTTCGCCTGCATCTCCTTTGCGCGGCTAGCTCGGTACAACTACAAGATGCCTCTACGGACTCCCAAATTCCAAAAGAAAACAATAGGCCAAGTGGCAAGATCAAAAACCCAATCCAATTTCATATAGAAATTTAAATACATACCTTTTTGTCAAGCAATTCTAATATATCTTCTGAAATCAAAACCAAATTTCCCTTCCCTTTATAATACCTGCATATCCTACTTAGAAATAATATCCAATCATGGCCTAAAAAATCATTCTATACGTTTTCTTACAGAAATTTTCATATCTACTTCTATTCAAATTAGTTTTCCCTATTTTCATATGAATTCAGTTTATTTCCAATTCTAAATATTGAATTTTATCTTTCATTTATAACTGACTCATATCATTATTTAATTTAGTTTCATCCACTAATTTATTTCAATTTCCAATTTGAAATCGTTTTGTCGCTAATTAATTTAGCATTTATCGCGTCCAAATCCAGCCAAACGGCCATCATGTAACTGTACTTACTAAGTTTAAATATCTAAGTGCCATATACAGGAAATTTATTTACATTTCACTCATTTTCAATAGCTAACACATGGATATCATAAGCCATACCTACCAAATAGCACTTAAAAGTAATTAATAAGGTTTCAATCACCAATTCATTTGCTTTCACTCACTTTTCTTACCCTTGCATTCAATTTAAGTGATGTACAACTCACTTACTTACCTTCAATTCATTTACAATTCCAAACAAACTCATATTCATATCAATTTATTCAAAAATCAATTATATTTACATCACTACTTCATAGAATTTAATTAAATCTCATTTACGTCAAACGACTATAATTTTTATGTAAATTCAGCGATATTTGCTTAATTGAGTATCCATTTAGTTTATAACTGCTTCAAATTAATTTCAACTCATTCTGTATTTGATTCCATTTTATTTCTAATTTATTCACCAGCCATACATTTGCATTTCATTTCATCTCTGCATTGGTTTCATTTTAAAACTATTTCATTGAGCTTAACAACATTCGATGCTTATATTAATATTCATTTTCCAAATAAATTTAAACCAAACTTTTATTTATTTGTCTTCCATTCTTACTCGAAACCAAGCTTTTATAGACTTAAGTAATTTTACTTCAAATTAATACGCGTCATAACTTAAGTTCATTCCGATAACCCAATTCCAATTAAAGCATTGATTTAATTTTTATTCAATCAGACTTCATCCATTTATTATTTAATTCAATTAACCCATTTATTCACCCCATTTTGGATTTTTTTAATTCACCTACTTAATTCATTTTCGAATTTATTTTATTAATACAAAGCCATTCTCAATTTTTTTCTACGCACCTGGGTTTCTGTTTGCAACTCAAACCATTTCTAATATAGTTCAATTCCATTTTATTTTTACAACATCTCCACTTATTTTAATTCATTTTCAAATCCAAGTCGAATTCTATTTATAATTCGTGTTCATTTCCAAACTTTATTATTAACTTACAATCCATTTTATTTAACCGAGTTAAATTTTATTAATACACTCTATCAAATAATTTATAGCTAATTAACTTACTTCCAACTTTTAATTTAATATTCAATTTTTGTTACGAAAATCACTTCATTAAATTTTCCTGAGTTCTAAATTTTTGTCACAATTCCAGTTTGGATTTTCTTTCATTTTCCAAAATTCCATCACTTTTATTTTAAAATCTTAGAAATACTTTTAAATTCACATACCACTATTAAAATATATTTTTATAAAAATACTTCTTATAACTCGATGTCTCAACCAGTCCATCCTTATTCTCACAGAAATTCGGTCGTACGTTGATCAGGCGTAGGACTGAAAATCTATAAGTACTTGGTAAGCCCGTTTCAACACCCAGTGAAAATAATTGGAAAATAATTTTATTGAAAATATAGAAAACAGTTTTTGAAAATAGAGGAAATATCTTTGGTGAGAATGCTCTGGAAATCATCACCCCCATCCATGGTCGCAGTTACATCCTGGGTTACGTTGCCATCGCAGCAAAAGTCCATGTAACTGTAGGCACTCCACGCCCCTCGATTACGCCATGGAACCCACAACATATCGCAGTTACATTCCAGGGTTACGTTGCCATCGCATCAAAAGTCCATGTAACTTTAGGCATCAGCGCCCTTGATTTTCGCTGTCGAAATGAAACTTCTCCACTCCTACATAGGTCGCATTCTACCGATGTAAAATCAAACGCAGACTGTTGGCTCTCAACGGCACACACGACTTTCGCTATATTATCATAGGTCATAGTCTATCGATAGAAAATCAAACGCAGACTGTTGGCTCTCAGCGGCACACACGACTTTCGCTATGGTCTGCAGTAGATCGCAGTGGCATCGAGTTACACTGTCGTCACAGCATAACCCAAATGCCTCTGTAGGCATCAATGCTATCGACTTTCGTTACACACTACTCATAATCCTCATGAACTAGTTTTGTCTGAACTCCTCACAGGATCAACCTTAGAACCCCCCCTTAGGGTTCAAGGCAGCACCACCCGGTGGCACTCCTGAGAAGTTCATTTCAAGGGAGCGCTTTTTTCCCCAAAGCCATTATCAAAACACTTTATACTATACACATATAGTATCTTTCAAATCATACACCTAGTATGAATCTCATATAAATCTCCTTTTCTCAAAATCGATTATTCCAAAATCGATAATCTCAAACTAGGCTTTCCAAATTCCAATATTGATTTTACCCAAAAATCAAAAGCCTTTCCAAATCCAAAGGTTCCCAAAATATTTTTCCAAAATCCTCATAAGATCCTTTACATATATATATATATGTGTGTGTGTGTGTGTGTGTGTAAAAATTTAAAACTTTGGATCATTTCAAACTTGTATAAAATTCCTTTTATACTTCAAACACCTTCAAAATCCATTTTCTTCTGGCTATAGATTCAACAAGGGGAGTTTTATTTTATATAACAAAGATATATAACTTTGTTTATTCTAAATCAAATATTCAATTTGATTACTCTTTTTCTTTATAATGTTGTTTCCATCTTGCTGATCATCATGAAAATATCCAATTTTCACATTTATCCATTGTATATTTCATAACATGTACTTTCATTTCAAAAGAAACCATTTCACATTTCTTATTCACAAATTTTAAATATTAATTCCATTCAAAGCCGTACGATGTACACCTATCATCCATACGCTATACTAATCTATCGCTCGCTCGATCACACAATTTCACTTCCGAACTAGTATCGTCCACCCGACTTCCTAGCGCGGACTCAAATCTGGTTTCTTGATCATAAACCGTCATTCTCCTTGCATAGCTATAACTATGATAAAGAATATCCAGAATCAATCAACAAACCATATCTAGGTTTGCCGTCTAAAATCAAGTGAAAAATCCAAACTCGGATCGATATAACTATCTCGAAATTCTGTGCTAGAATCTGGATCAAATCACTATGCGAATTGAATAATATACGTACATTCTACATATTTATTTTCATTGATTATTACCTAAATCGATTTCCTTTCTATTCATCCTCACTTTGATTTTTATTCACTTATTCACATTTGCCTTAATCCCCATTTGGATTATCACTTCAATTCTTATCCCAGTTGGGTATTTAATCAATAAAAGTTTGAACTCCGACCAGATTATATTTAAAAAATAGCTTGAAATTTTTTAAAATAGACAAGTAGTTGAAAAATAATTATTAGTTTTCCAAATAGCTATAAAATAGTTAACTAATCGTAAAGTAGTTGGAAAATAGTTGAATAGTTTCAGAAATTTTAGATAATTGCAAAATAGTTGTAAAATAGTAATTAATTTGTAAAATAGTAATTAATTTGTAAAATAGTAATTAATTTGTAAAATAGTTGAAAAATAGTAATTAATTTATAAAACAGTTGAAAAATTGTTAAATAGTTCCAAAAATAATTGTAAAACAAATATAAAATAATTTTGCTTCAAAACGAAAGGTTGTATTTATTAAATAGCTTGGAAAAATAAGTTTATATTCAAACAATTTATATTGAAAATAGTCCAGAGTCAAAACTTTTCACCTCCCCATCATTTCAATTTAAATTTCCACTTCTATTTAAATTGACTCAATTCCAATTTGAATAACTTCAATTTCTATTGAAATGGATTTAACCCTAATTCAAGTTGAATCAATCCTGATTTCTTTCCCAATTTAAATCAAATTCCATTTGATTTTAAACCTGTTCAACTTTAATTATAATTTCAAATTATTCCAATCAATTTGGACTAATATCAATTGAACCCACTTCAATTTCAAATCATTTCAATTTAATCCAATCCAAATTTTCCATCAAAATTTTTAAACTTATACATCTTCAATCTCAAATCCAATTAATTCAAATCAGATTCAATTTGGATGAATTCAATTCAAATTTCAAATTTAAACCATCTCGAATTATATAAATTCGAGTTAAAATTTTAAATGTTGACTTAATCCTTTAACTCAAATCAACTTATCTCTTTATACCATTTAATTCTGAATCCATTTCAAACTTATCTTCATTTAATTTTAATTTGGTTGTATTTCTATTACCATTTAATTTAACTCAAATTCAAGATTTCAGTTTGGTTGTATTATATTACTTCTTAATTTAATTCCAATAATTTAACAACCATTCACCTTAATATTTATTAGAAGAAAATATTGCTTTATATATCAAAATATATTTTTATATAAAATCATTTAAAATCTTTATATAAGAAAATAACAAGCACGCTCTCATATATATATATACACACACACACTCATCCTAGAGTACTACGGACTCTATTTAAGGAGTAATCCCCACCAGAGCCAAGGTTCTCGCTTAACCTTTCAGCTTTGATACCAACTGTAAACGGTCTAGGCTTTTCAACCATCGACAACGGCCACAACTGGTAGGCTTTTCAACCATACTACCCCAGGGGACATGTAGGGGTAAGAGTCTCCCGTTCGCCACCTAACGCAAAGCGAGAACCCCCTATCATGCTGTAATATAGCAAATCGATCCCGGTCTCTTCGAGTCTCATTCAAGGCATCCAATACCATTCAATCATTTATAAGAAAACTTGATCACTTCCAAATTAATTTAATTAATTCTAATTGAATTACTAACCTCAATCACTTAAATTTCTTCACTTGACATTAATTAATTTAATATCAATTAATTAATCATCATTTAATTATCCATCTCAATTAATCATCCTGAATTAATTATCCTTCAATTTCATTCAAGTAATTATCTTTAATTAATTACACAGATTAATTAATTCTTAACCAAAAACAATAATTAATCTTTAATTACTTCATATATTAATTAACTATATTAATTACATTAATCCTTAATTACTTATAATAATCAATTTCTCATAAATCACTTAGTATTGATTATTAATCTTATTTAATCAATCTTTAGTTACGTCATTGATTATATAAATTAATGATTTCCCATTTACATTTCAATTTATCCTAATCCAATTTAATTACATTAAATAATTAATCATTAATTAAACCACAAATATTAATCACTCTTGATTTATCTCATCCTGTAATTATCTACCTTTTTATTTACTTCATTAAATAAATTAATTACTCCTTAATTAATTATCTTAATTAATCTCTTGATTAATTACACAAAGTAATTATATTTTATTAATTACATTAATTAATTACTTATCAAACCACCCAATGATCATTCTAAATTAATTAAACTTAATTAGTTAACCCAAATCATTAATTAATTGAATTAATTAATTATCCATTTTAATTACCCTACCAATTTAATGAATCACAAATCATTAAACCCTTGTTAACTTTAAAATGACACAATTTCTTATTTATGATTTAAGTTTAAAACAATTTAAAACCCAAATGCTTCGAGTCAAGCAACAATTAAATCGAGAACCAACCAAAATCAAAGTCACCAGATCATCAGTGCACATCAAGTCAATTCAATCATTCAACCAATTATTTAAATTTAACCATTTAAATTTAGATAAAAATCCAAATGAGTGAGATTAACTCACCTTTGATTTGCGTTTGCAATCCACTTCAATCTCGACTTGGTCTCTTCACGATTTAAGACCTTGTACAACATTAGACGATTTTATTAATATCCAAACCAATCGAATAATTAAATTTCCATTTGATAAATTTTAATTAACCAATGATTTTATTTTAAATAATAATTTAAATTTAAACTAATTCCCTTTTTAATAAAATATGTTTAGCAAATAAATTAAATAAATTTATTAAACAAATTATTCACTATAATACATTATCTAAATAAACTAGTAGATTTAGAAAAAAGGTGTATATGTATATATATTCCTTCTTCTCTTAATCTCTCTATACTAAACATGTATTAAATTAAAGACAGGATTTTGTGTGTGTATATATATCTGCTGTAAAAGTTTCTTAAATCAGTTTATAGTTGAATCACTTAAGAAAAAAACAAAATTCAGTTCAATCAACAATTTATATTTTAAATCGAAATCCAAAACAAATACCTCACAATCACTGACGAACACGACCACGACCACATCCAATTACATCTAAATCACGAAGTGCCTCCTACCAGTCGAATCCCTCTCGACCCATTCGAGCAGACTCGCGACTACCGAAGCCTAGGATCCTATCTTCTAACCCCAGGTCGCCGCCTCAAGCTAGGCAAAATCGCATGCACAAAATCGCGAACGTTGCTACCCACGAGCACCTTCAACGCCGATCTCGACGATTCCCTGCCCACTTGCTACCACCGTAGTCGCGACCTCCCAGTACCACAAGCCCTTGCGCGACTCACCCTCTTCGACATGGAACTGGGCTTCGAATTCGAACACTTTCCCCCTTTTTTGTCTCTTGGTTGCTGTCTAATTCAATTTTGAAGATGAAGAGGGCACGGTTTGATTAGAATTGAAATTGGGGAAAGCATCGGCTTCGAACTAGTAAGGAGGAAGGATAAAGAGGGCCACGACTTCAATTTCAAAAAAAGTTTATGTTCGGCCAGTTTTGTTTCTCTTGCTGTGTTTAAAACTGAAGAGAAGAGAGGCATTTAAAAGAATAAAGAGTCAACACGATTATAGGGTAGCTGAAATGGATATAGGTGCGGTTGAAAAGAAAGGGTTCAATGTGCAGTTTAAATCGATGGAAATATATTATATTAAATTCAAAATATCTAGATATTTAATCCAGAACCCTGATTGAGGCATGCCGCTAGGCGTTCCTAATGTTATACCCCTATTCCGAACGCAATAGAATAAGTTTCGAGCCTCGATTCGATCGTATAGAGAAGATAGCTTTCTGAATTAGTTATTATATTAAATTTTCGATATAAATTCAGTGCGTTTATATATCGTACGCTCACACAACAACTCCAAACACTACAAAAATTAAAATCCGGTAATAATACAATATTACAGATCCAATGAAAGTGGTTTCGTCAAATTCCGAGATTGCGCCTTGAAAGGCTATTTTTAAATATCGATTTAAATGATATTATTAAAACTGAACAAATCATCTTTAAATTAAATTTTAACCATTCTATTATCTTCAATATCATCTGTACAAATTTTATAGGCCTTCAAATTATTTTTAACAGCTTAAACCTCCAGATTCAAAATTTTACCCAATTCCAAGTTATATAATTCAATAATTTAATTACCAAGTAAATAGTGATATTTGGAATCCAAGTTAAAATTAACCTTTATATATTTAAAATCAATTAATATTTCGATTTACATTGTTCAAAATTCTGGGTCGTCACAATAATCCTAGATAAATATCATGTAGTATCCTACAAACTAAGAAAACTGTGAATCTCTATAGGAGTTCATGGTTGCCTCCACTCCTGAACAACCATCGCCTTTTCTGGATCCATACAAATACCATCTCCCAATACAACGTGTCCTAAAATTTTTACATTCGATTGCCAAAAATGGCACTTTGAAAACTTCGCTTTTACGACATGCCTTCTCAAGATTTCCAATACTACTTCCAAATGATGTCTATGCTCCTCCTCTGATTTGGAGTAGATAAGAATGTCATCGATGAACACTAGCACGAACATGTTCAGAACATCTCGGAAAACATGATTCGTTAAATCCACAAAATAAGCCGATGTGTTGGTTACCCCAAAAGGCATAACTAGCCAATCGAAGAAATAGTCAGGCCCTTTGAATGCAGTTAAGGGTATACTGCCTTCAACAACCCTCAGTTGGTGAAATCCTAAAGCTAAATCCATTTGCGAGAATATGGTAGCCCCATGAAGTTGGTCAAAAAGGTCGTCGATGCGAGGTATGGGGTACATATTTCTAATGATCAGCTTATTTTACTCCCTATAGTCAACATAAAGCCTTAACGATCCATCTGATTTGGCTACAAACGCTACAGCAGAACCCCAGCTCGAACGACTGGGTCTGATCGGTCCCCTCCTCAACAAATCCTGAGTTTGACTAACCAACTCTTCCCTCTCTCTCAGAGCCATTCTCCTTTTCGGTTGGACCACAGGTCTTGCCCCTGGAACTAAATGATACAGAATTCGATATCTCGATGCGGGAGTAAACCTTTAACTTCTTCAAAAATGTCAGGAAAGTTTCTAACAACTTCAATAGATCCTAATCCTTCTTGAGATGCTTCGAGCACATGCATAAGACTACATAGGTGAATTTTGGGGCTATCACATTCCACCCTTATAGTCCTTCCTAACTTGGTTTCCAAAGATACAGTTCTGTCCTCACATTCGAGAACAACTTTATACTTGGTTAACCAATTCATTCCAAGTATAAGGTCAAATATTTTAAAATCTAATACATAGGGATCACATGAAAAGCTATGGGAAAGATACGAAATTTATTCCAAAGATGGCACTGATAATATCTTATCAAACTGATCTAACAATCAGAGGGGTGTGTGTGTATAAATTTAAAAATACGCTCTCTCAGGATTGATTTTCCCAAAAGCATAGGTATTCACTCAACCTAGCGCTCTGATACCAAATGTGATGAACCACCTTTCATTCCATTGAAAAACGAGTCGTAATATAGAAAAAAATATGTAGCAAAGAAATAGATAGAAAGAACTAAAAACAAATCACAAAATCTCATAGCGGAACAGATAATATATATTACATAACATATATCACATAGTCACTAGGACAATACATTAGAGTCATAATTATACATATATCATACCCAAACAATCGTAACGACATGTCTATTCATTATAAGCCAAAATACAGACATAAATACCAATACAACGGAATATAGATGTAGCTAAATACATTGAATCCACCAGCTCCAACTCCTCCTCCAAAATACATCAAGAGAAAACCTGGAATCACTTGGCTACCTATAAATATTTGAGAACCCAAGAGTTTAGGAAAAACAGAATAAAAAACTCTAGGTCAGACATGGGTCTGGTGTGAATAAAATGGTTAAATTTATTTAATTGAAAATCATTTGAAATCAAGGGTATTTCGTAAGACTCGCCACATAAAAACACAGACGGGTTTTTCCCTTATGATAACCAAAACACTTTCATAAGATATCCAGTGATATTATAATAATGTCTAGGGTTTTCCAAATAAATAGAAAATAGCTGGAATGCTTGCATCTCACGTTCCAACATATTTGGACGCAATCAAAACGTACGGCACTTATCGGATATTGGGTTCCATACAATGACTGGGCTATTGGGATACCGCCCATCACGGTGCATCTCTTGAAAAATAATACCGAGGACCACACCGGGATCCCCTGCTACACAAGACCTGACTACCGCTAACTGAGATAGTCCGAATAAGATTAACCCATGGTTCAGATCAGCAGTCGCACCACATAACCAAATAAAAGGGACTCTAGATAGGGTAACCTTACCTTACTTGGGTGCGACCCACTTAGCCTTGCTGTATTCCCCTGTTTTATTCATTCTCGATTGATGAGGCTTGAGGCTATGATTACCTTTTAAGAACACATTCACTCAGAATGCTCGTCGTTCTCCAATGACGACGTCTGATATCATTTGTCCATACAAGTCCGTTCCGGGTCCGAACGGAACCGAATGAACCGAAGGCACTATCTCCACTACACCCATATTGGAATCACCCTCAGAGTTAGTGACAAATAGCCCTTTTATTGTGAATCTTCATTCCGGATCTTCCCTGGAATATTTTCGAAATAATCGTTTATTTTGGACCGATGTGGTTGGATAATACTGATATCCGATCTCGGTCTCATCGAATCTAAATGACGGATTTTTAAAGGCCAAGTTGTTTTAACAAAACAATTCAAATTTAGAGTGTCAACATTCAAATCCAAATTTCACTACAGATATCTATTTCCAATGAAAGGTCTCAACGTTTCAATTTTTAACTGTTCAATTTACAGGGTACTTCATATCACAGAACAACTGAAATGAATACACGAGAGAAATCAACTCAAACCACATATCCTGAACTATTAGACGATTATGGTCTATATTAACAAATCACAAACAATCATCTATTTATTTTAAAAACAAAGCTAACTATTTTTTTCAAATCCTGCTTACTTATAATAAAATTAATAACAAAATTATTTATTATTAATTTAAATAAATTTTACAAATTCATCAATAATTATCTTATATAAATTAACATAGGATTTAATTAACTTAAAGTTTAAATTATTTTATTTACTTTAATTATTTAAATTAAATTAATTTCCAAAAACTTAACCAAGTGTAAATGGATTAGGTGATAGGATAATTACAAGTTCCCTTATTGTTTTAATTTAAAGAAAATAAGTGTTTAAAGGTTAATAGGTTTTAAAAAAAGAAAACACTTGAATTTATTTATTTTATTTTTTTTAAAATAAAAACCGGCTCACCAGCCCATAAAAAATAGCCCGCTTCACCTTCCTTCGCAATATTTCCACCGTTTCCCTTCTTCCTCTTTCTTTTTTTTCTTCCTTCTGCCTGCACGAATCCTTCGCCCTGCACATGCACACTCCAGCGACAACTCACTGACCACCTCTGACCCTCTCCCCACATCACTTCCGACCTCCGCAATCCACTGGCCACCCTAGATTTCCATGACAAACCAAATTCAAAAAATAAAACACGAACCCACTTCTAGGAATGAACCCGACCTCCTTTTCCCACCTCATCTGGCCACCTCCGACCACCAGCATCCACCGGACCTCACCATCAGCCTTGCCATGACCTCATCTTCCTTCCCCCCACACCGCAGCCTTGAAACTCCTCCACGACACCACCATCGACTCAAAAATTGACCATGACTAAACCCCACCTCCAAACACTATATAACCTCTGACCAACCACCACGCCACTCTATAAAGAACTCAATTTTTCCGTGCTCCCCGACCACCAAACCACCTCCACCCCAGGTCTCGAGCCACATCGATGCATGGTTCGTTAAAATTTGATCAAAGACCGTAAATACGTTCATCTCCCTTCCCACACTAAATACATACTTAAAAATCATGAAACCACCTTCAAAAATCCTCATTTTCATGACGAACACATTTATATAAGCAAAAACTCAGAACATGACATTCAAATTTCTTCCATTTTTGGTTGCTTACTGTGAAAAATGTTTTTCAATACGTATGCTTGATAATATTCAACGAAACCACTTTTAAAACAAAGTACAGTCGAAAACAAACATTTTTCTTTTGACATCATAACCTATATCTAATTAGGTTGAGAGGTATGAAATTTAGAAGCAAAGCCTAACCTTTTTTTGTCAATATACAGAGCAGGGGTAAAAAGGATGTTGTACAGGCTTGGGTTTCTCTGGTTATAACACTTAACATATATCCATATATAAGTGCATATATACATTCCAGCTTAAGCATACATATCAACAACACTACTATTTCCATATCCAAGCATGTAACACAAATTACAGTATATAAGGAGTTAAGTTCTACTCAATGTTTATTTTCCTTTGAACAATGAAGCCTACTTTCTTTTCTTATTTTTTGTTTGATCCTATCTATTGAAGCTTGAGTATTTCTGGTTTTCTTTTAAGTTTTAAATGGCAGCTTGTATTATTTTTATTATCTTGTTCGAACGAAAAAAGTATGAAGCAAGGCAGAGCTATTCGAATAGGCTGTAACTTTCCATGTATAGTTATTTCATTTTCTTTTTATTTTCTTTTGTTTTGATTCAACTTGATTTGAATTAACCTGATAGAATGCAGTGATTTGATTATTTTAAAGAAGATTTGATGTATTATATGCTTGAGAGGATGTGCATTTATTTCCTTGTTCCCATATGTGTTTATATGCATATGTATTCTTAAATATACATATATACTACATATATATGTAAACATAGCTTTGTTTTATTTTACTTTTGTAAATTTTGTACATATACCCTATACTAATGTACAAATAAATTATCACCTACATGAATTTACCCTTATACATACATACATACATACATACATACATACATATATATATATATATATATATATATATTTAGATGCCTAAGCCTTGTGTTCTTTATATAGTTTTTACTTATACCCTATAACTACATGCAAATATAATATTAGCCACTTATGTGCATTTATTCCTATTTTTATACATATATTTTATTTTAAATTTTATATATCAAAGTTATATTTAAATAAAAAATCCATTTTTCTATTACAGGATGTTATTATATATATATACACGTGTATATGTATGTATGTATGTATGTATGTATGTATGTATGTATGTAGGTATGTATGAATATGCATTTTTGAGAGATTAAATTTTAGATTTTTAAATTATAGCTTCCCAAATATATATATATATATATATATATATGTATATATATCTAAAATGACCAGAATTTATTATTTGTTTGACTAAAAACTTAGATTATCAATAATTAAATCGGTAAACTATCCAAATAATAGTGTCAAAAACCCCGGGTCGTTACATCGCTTAGAAATAAAACATGCAAATAATATCCAAAGTAATCAATAAATTAGCGTGTGCATCTTTTCAATTTATATATATAAATTTAATAGTTTATAATAAAATATTTTTAATTTATTAAATACTATCATAGAATTCTCTTTATTTATTAATTAACTTTGAATGAAAATACTGCTTGGACTTATATGTTAGGAGCTAGGTGTATTATCTTGTAAATTTATTTTAGTTTATTATACTTTATATATATATATATATATATATATATATATATAAGAATTTATGTTTACATGTGCAGAATTATTGGTTTGTTGTATGCTTTTTTTTAATCCATATTAGAACTATCATATGTTTTAGTATACCCACATATGCAGAACTATAGATTGAAGTGTATTATTAATATACTTTAGTTTATGGTACTTTAGTTTATCCGCACTAATTGCTTCTCCCTAATTTCTTTTTCATACCGCCAGACTTATATAAGCATACACACACATATACAACAATTCACATTTTCTTGCTCATTCTCCTACAACATAACTACTATATTAATAAATAAGTATACCTCCACATATATATCTTCAACATCTCATACACAGGGAAGCATTCATGCACACACATGGATACAACTCAAGGGAACACACACGCATAAGGGGCGCACACACAAAATCTCAACCTGGCACGTCCACTTCCTCTACTGGTGCACCAGTCGACCATGACCACTCGACCGATGGGAGGTAGTTTGGGGATCATCGGAGTCTTGGTGATAGGTTGGTCAATGGCTTCGATCCTAACGTCACCTTCTTCTTCCTATTCGGTTGTTGATTTCTAGTTCACTCCCAAACAATAAAATTAAAGAAGTGGGACACAATATGGATGGTCATATATTACTCATCCAATTATTATACATACCTCTAATCGTAGGCTATCACCTTACTTATAAGCCACCATTTGACTATCGAATACTCACCTCAAAGAGTATCACAACATACACACGAGTATAATCCCCATTTAAGTGACATTTACAATAAATAATCAAACAAATAACATAATGGCATCCCATACCATCGCATGTTATTCGAATAGTTATTTAATGCTTATGAACTACACTCGATCCATACTAGATATTTATGTGGCAAGTCCAATGAATATTCGTAAATGTGTTATTGAAAACCCATATCAAATAATATCACTAAACCATTTATTCAAATTTCTTATCATGTAATAACCCAGATTTTTAGAATCTTGTAATTTATAGATTAACTGAAGTTAATGAATGAAAATACAATTGATTTTATCCCTTTAAGCTATTTTCATATATAGATAAGTATAATAAATTTATAAATTAAAAGCATTTTTTTAACATTTAAAATTTAAATAAAATACTTAAAGAGATAAGTGTTATTATCTTAAGTCTTCTTATAACATGTGTAAACTTAAGTAGAAAATGTGTTTCCAAATTCATAATATACATATGTATATATTATGATTTGGAAATTTTATTTTAAGATTTAAAATATAAATATGAAAAAAAAACATAAAGAAACCATATGATATATACAAAGCAAAATAATGAATGTAGTATAAAATTTTATCAAAAACATATTAAAATCATTTATACATACATATTTTCATATATAAAAGTCTTAGCATAAATTTAAACATGTGTAATATTTTAAAACATAAGGTAAATATAAAATATTTTATTAACATTTAAAAATTTAATTAGTATACGAAAATAAGACAAGTGTAACAAATCATAATAAACATTAAAACAAATGTAATAATATTTACATGCAACTCAACAAGTGGCATGTCTCATCTTCTTATTAACTTGAAAATGAAAATTAAAAAAAAAGAAAATTTAAAACAAAACCTGCAAGAAAATAAGCAAAAAAAAAAAATTAAAAACTTAAGTATTATGTGAATTAGTAGATGATGGTTGCTTTGCATGTTTGCATACATGAAAGCCTGGTGTTTCTGATAAATTTATAATATCTATTCTTAGTATTAGCCTTTGTCCTTAAACCTGTTAGCATGAATATCTCTTAAATTGTTGAATGTGACATATGACAGAAATTAGCAAGCGATGTATGCTTGATAACAATTGCATGATGGTTTATGTTCTGAAAACATGTTTATATGTGTGAAATTTGTGGTGCATGTCTGAAGAAATTAGACAAATGAAATTGTTTTCCAGGTTACAGACACATGTCTGTTTTTTTTAAAAAAAAAGGGAAAGTTGTTCTCTGTTTTAAAGGGACAGGTGAGTAAACCAATCTTACCTTAAGTTAAATCTACCTTAACCTGATGAATTAAACAAATAGTTGAGGTAGTGAAGCATTGGTAGGTTTGAATTAATTTTTTTTACATGCATATAAAGGTAAAGCATTAGAGCATGTCTGTATATTTGTGTATGCATTCCTTTGATGGGTAAACAGATTCAAGGATCCTCCATAAAATTCATATCTCATTTTGTAATCAGTTTTAATCTTTGATTCTTAAAGAACGTTTGTTAGTATTAACTAGTTTTGATTTTTTTAAAAACGTTTTCAAGTAATATAAAAAGGGGTGAACCTTCAGGAATCAAGAATAGCAGTAAAATTCGTTGCAAATTAAAATAAAGTATGATAATCTTTAGATTTGGATAGTATGACTGGATTCGAATTTCGAACCCATGATTTTTGATATGGTTTTTATAATTTTTAAAGTTGGGGTTATTGAGAATTTTCGGGATGAACGTTTTTTTGATTTCTGTCAAATCATGACGAATGGCGATGGATCGAGCTTCGAGGTTGAAGTGGAAGGAAGCCTGAGTATTGGAAAGCTCAGGAAAAATAATCGCTAGTTTTATCATTCATCGTGGTGGTGTGTCAGCGTGGATGTAGGGTTTTAGGCGACGATCAGAATGGGTTCAGACTTGAGGTTATTCCAGCAACGAGGAGGTGTCAAGTTGAACCTGGATTGGAGTATAGCGAGAGATCGTGTGGCAAAGGTGGAGCTGTGGTGGCATGGTCCCAGTTGGTCGGAGATCGTGGCACGAAGGGTTGTTGGGAGATCGGAATTTTTTTTGCCTGATGGAATTTTTGCTCGATACTGATTTCTTGTGAGATCGACTTTGTTGGAGGGTCGTATGGTATGAATGGGTCGTTGGCGACCTGTAGGCGTCGGCAAGGGGGTTTGGAACGGCGGCGGCGAGCTGTGCAGGTGAACGTGTATCTTTCGTGCATAGGGGGACTGTGTGTTCTGGTTTGGGAAGAAGGCCTGCGACTCGAAGTTGTTTATGGGATAATGTCATGGTAGCTCGAGAATGGACACGAGTTGCACGCGTATATGCTTTACTGGGATAGTTGTAATATTTGTTGAAAATAAAGAAATGGGTTTTTGTTGAACTCGAGATTTAACTCGAGAATATTTGAGTGATGGCTTAGGAAGAATAGTGTTTTGTCTGGGTGTTTATGGATTAGACTTGGGGCTTTGTGTTTGCGTCAGGTTATTAATATGGTTAGTAAGGGTATTATCAATTTAAAAATGAAAGATAACTTAAAGTAGTAAGTTGGACCAAGTTTTAAAACAAGGCGAGAAAAAAAAATTAAATCATTGGTTTCAAAGCAAAATTTTGTTTTTACAAGTTTTGAATAAGGTATTGGTCAAATTTGTAAATAAGTTTAAACTTAATTTATAAAGTCAAATGTGATTAAGTCGATTTGATTTGAAAATATATGATTAATTAAGTATATTGGATTTTAATTCTTATAGAAACTTAAGTGATTTTGTACTCCAGCATTTAAGTTAGTAAATAATAACTGGAGATTAATAGACTAGAAAGTAGAGGTCAATTACCCAAATGATAAATTACTTAGTATAGTTAATTAAACGATTCATTAATTAAGATTAATTAATTTAAAAAGGTTAGTTAATTTATAAATGAGACTAATTAATGGATAATAAGTCAAAGAAAGTGATTATAATAATTAATTAAGGTAATTAATTAGGGTTTAAAGTAATTAATTATAAATAATTAATTATGATGGTAATTAAAGATAATTAATCGATTATAAAAGTAATTAAGGATTGATTACTTTGTATTGAAGGAGATTAATTGATAAGTAAGGTTTATTAATTGATCATCAAAGAATAATTAATCTATAATTAAAGATTAAATAATTGGTTTAATAATTAAAGGATGAATTACCCAGTGTATTTAATGTGATGAATGTGATTAATAAATTTGATGATTTATTAAAAATGGTCACTTGGTAATTGATTAAGTATAATTACTAAATGAGATTTATAAGTGTAATTTCTTAAGTGAAGTAATTAAAGAATAAATTACTAAATGTAATTAATACAAGAAAATTACTTAATGAAAAGTGATTAAGGGTTAATTACTTAGGGTAGTAATATAGGAATAATTACTTGGTGTAATTAAATAAAGGTCTAATATAATTAATTTAGGAGTTAATTAATTAAGGTAAGTAATTACATAATGGTTAATTACTATTATGATTGAATAATATTATATGCCTCAGATTGATTAATATCTCGGATATGTGATTGTGATGTTGTGTGATATGATATGTTGGGTTTAAACTAGGATAATGTGGTTATCTATCGATGATAAATAAATGTGTATATGTGACACCTTATATTGATGTTTGAATTATGTATCATTTTGAATAATTTGGGATAGAGATGGTATTATATTCAAAGAGACTGGAGTCGGATATTAGTTAACACCTGAAACCACTTCGATTCTATATAAACTTGATATGTGAAATCAATAGGCTGGAATAGAATGAGTTGGGTGAAGAGAACCATTTAATCTAAGTTTTGGTACTTTGAAATTGATTGTGTAAAATAAGTGATATCTCTAACAACTTGTGAAGTTGTAAATTGACATGAATTATCCCGGGTTTTATGTATGTTTTATGCTGTTGCATTCCATGTGGGATGGGTTACTCACGTTGGTTTCCAGCTTGACCCGGGTGTTACTTTGATGTAATGCTCGGGTCAGACCGAGTATTACAGATTTGCAGGTAAGGACGGTCTGGAGCTCAGGGGGAGAGCTGAAGGACAGGAACGTATAAAGTGTTTATCCGCTGTGATATATATATATATATTGTTATTCATCTAAGACATGTTGCTTAAACTATCCAGTGTTATGAAAATGTTGTAACTCTGATGTGAAATTTCAATGTACTAATACAGTTCTTCTTTGTAAACTGTTATTTTACTTGCTATTATATTTTATCCGCTGCAAATGTGAGATTTTGTGTTTGAGTTTTCTGTTTCTTCTTCTTTCTCTTTCTTCTTTCATTAACTATCTGGAAATTTTGGGATCGAAATTTTCGGGTCGTTTCATATCACATAGAAATAAACGTACAAATAATATCCAAAGTAATCAATAAATGTGTATATCTTTTCAATTTATATATGTAAATTCAATAGTTTGTAAAAAATATTTTTAATTTATTAAATTCCCCTTTTATTAAATATTATCATAGAATTCTCTTTATTTATTAATTAACTTTGAATGATATTTCTATTCATATATATTGCTTAGACTTATATGTTAGGATTTAGCCGTATTATCTTATGTATTTATTTTAGTATATTATACTTTAATATATATATATATATATATATATATATATATATATTGGTCCGTCGTATGCTTTTTTTTATCCACAATAGAACTACTATATTCTTTAGTTTACCCGCATATGCAAAACTATGGATTTAAATGTATTATTAATATACTTTAGTTTCTGGTGGTTTAGTTTATCCACACTAAATACTCCTCACTGGTTTCATTTTCATATTGCCACATTTATATAACATACATGCACACCACACTACCATGCGCATTTCCTTACTCAATCAACTACAACACAATTACCATATGAATAGATATATATACTTTTACACATATATCTTCAATGGCTCATGACAGGGAAGTTTTTATGCACACGCATGGTTATAACTCAAGGGAACATATGCATAGAAGGGACATACACATGAACTCAACCTAGCATGTTCCCCTTCCTCCACTGGTGCACCAATCTACCATGACTGGTCGATTGGTCGGAGGTAGTTTTCGGATCTTTCGAGTCTCAGTGATGGATTGGTCGATGGTTTCAATCCTAATGTCACCTTCTTCCCCTTTCTACTCAGCTGTTGATTCCTAGCTCTTTTATTCTCCATGTGCAAGCCATAGAATTGAATTAGATTCGCGAAAGAGGATAGGAATAAAGATTCAGAGCATGATCGGGCAATTCTGTAACGACCCATTATTTTAGACTATTCGCATCCGCACATGTCGGACTTGAATAGTTCAAAATACCAAATTGTTAATTTGAATTTGGCAAAACTAAGCATATATAAATAAATAATCACAGATCATAGACACAGAGTAATAAATGCAGTGGAAACAAAAGATAGTAGTTCATGAAGCTACTATTTACCTATCAAAGTTAAATAAGGTACAACAGATGTCTCGAATACAATAGTCAAATACAAGAATCAGAATACCATCACTGGAATCAACTGAATATCTAAAAACCGGATAGATAGCTGGATCTTCAAGCGAAGCTCCAACTCCAAAGGTGAATCTCGATTACTGGTACACTCAGTCTGACCCGAGCGTAAAGTAAAGCACAAAACACTCGAGTCAGGATTAACATTCTTATATCAATAAATCTAACTCAAGTGAAATAGAAACTGAAATACAAGTAACTCAAAGGATGCTTGGAATAACCATCCTTTTAAGGATCCGTTAAACTATCTACTATGTAGTACAATATACTATTACAATATGTCTACAGTAAAGTAAAAGTATTAAAATAGCGTTAAGGCGTTACCATAATTCCCCTTAACACATTTTATAATGTCATAGTCTATACAGCACCGTAAACCCCACCGTAAACTAGTGGTTATCAGAGGGTACCCCATAGGTATAACACAAAACAAAACGTAGTGGTCGCGAATAGGATAATCAGCATGACAAGGTACATGAGGCGATACCAACTAGGATACTAGTAGTTGCGTGATCCGGACTGATGTTGAGCATAGCCAGCAGCTACCCCAACACCACGAAACAACACTCCTAAATCAAGGGTGCACCCAAATCGAATCACAACAGTAATAGATATGGTATCGAAGAAGTGTGTCCGCTAGAGGTGGAGAACCTCAATGGCCCGGCGCGGCTCCTGTTTTAGTCATGTCAGGGGTCATCCAATATCGTTCTCTTTCTTCAGTCAACGCATTCACCAAACCATCCACTTCATTTTGGATCAACACTCCGCGTATATTAGTTATTAAAGTGGTTTTCGGTATCGATAGAGAGTATGTCCATATCTGATCCCGGTCTCTTTAATAACTACGTGTTATTACCCCGATGGTCATTTAGTGTTTAAAGTTTAAACAAATCAAGTCCAAAGTCAAGTTGCAAATTTGGTTTTCGAAATTTGACATTCTCCAATTCAATTTATATCAAATATTTAAAATCATATTTCCAAATGAAATCTTAGTCCAAACATTTGAGTTAACAATTAAATTCAATATTCAAATTCAATTTAATAAGGTTCAATTTCACTTATTTAATTTATTCATATTCGATGGATTTAATTTTAATACTCCGTTCGATTCAAATTGTTTAACGAAAATTCGATTCATCTTACATTCATATTTACATTCATCCTTCCACTTACTATAAATATAAATTCGGCTGAATCGATTTTCATTAACTACATTCTTTAAAATCAAAATAGTTTCAATTAACTCGTTACCAAAATCCAATTCAATTTCATTAAGGAAATTTCATTCTATTTATTTAATTCCATGATTTGCATAACCTAGTTTAATTCCTTAACAAGTTTCAGAACCATTTAACCTCAAAACCCAATTGCGAATTCATAATTAAGTCAATTCATTAAATTTAAAATCATTTAAAATTTATCCCAAATTATATCCACTACTATACTAAGTTTAACTTACACTTAAGTCAAAACTTCATTAAATCTTGTATTATGTTCATTATCAAGTTTTCAAATCCATTTAATTTAAAATCAAGTCTATAAATCTTAACCTAACAAATTCCACAACGTTCGTAATCATTAAATCTAAAATTATTACCTATCAAATTCTCACTCCAATTCCTCGACTTACTTAACTTAAATTTCCTTAAATTCAATTTCAATTTCTCAAATTAAATTCATCAACTCATTTTATTCAGATTAAATAAATTCTCAAATCCGTTTCAATTTGAATCCATTGATTTATTTCCACTAATCAATTAATTTATTTCGGTTAAATCAATTAAGTTTGCTAATTAACTTTAAAACAATTTGTTAGGTTTATTTCTAAATTTCAAATGGATTTCAAGTACAAAATATTTGTTGGCCAGTCGGGTTTCTTATTTTAATTTTCTATCCTAGGCCAAGTTATTTAATTGGGTATTTATCATTTCAACCCGATTCCAATTCAAACCAAAATCAAAGCATAGCAAAGGGAACTTGCAGTGTGATAACTGGGATGGTGTCAAAGTAAATAAACAAGCAATAACAACAATCAATAACAATCCAATAATTTATTCAAATAATCCCGAAATAATCGTATTAATTCACATTGTTGTTTGAGCAAATGAATATAATTATTTCTAGAATCTACACTATTATTTCATGTAGTAAAGATTATTACACTAATCTTTGTACGGTTCTTCACTTGGCATCTATTATTCAATTTCATACAACGTCAATTTAAGCAACAAAACATTTAAATGGTTCAAGGTGTATTTTACCAAATTTCTACGTGTCAATTAATTCAACATTTTAAAGGTCATATTATGCAAATGTCGTCTAATCAAATTTAACATATATCAAAACTAACTATCCTACGTCAATTTCAATTTCAAATTATTTACTATTTACTACATTCACAATTTGACGTCCAATGTCAACAATCAAACAATCAACCATTTAACGACCAAACATGATTATCATTGTATATATAACAGATAAATGTGTCAGATGTCACAGGTGAACTGATACAGATAATAGCATATATAACAGTGTAATTAACTAACAGCAGCATATTTCAATTGTCGTTTCAATTGAAATCAAATTTAATAAATATAAGAATGTTAATCGTGAGTGATTGCTCACCTTCCGAGGCTAGAGATGAACGAGAATGAGATGAGTCACGAATCCAAGCACGAATTCCAAAGTAAATCAAGATTGGCACGAATTTGACGATCAAAGCTGATAACAAGGAATCGATGAAATCCCAAATCAGTTCGATATCAACAGAAAAATATATACACATTGTTAAAAAAACAATAATCTTATTTAAGAAAACTATTGAAATAAATGTGATTCAAAATCATTTAAAATTCAAATATAAATCCAAAGTTTATATATAATTTATGTCTTAAGACCAATAATTAAACCCATAACACACTACGTTCGAAGAAAAAATAATACGTACAGACATACACTACAATTTTAAAGCAAACCCACATATTCATTCGAAAGTCAAAACCCAAGTATACTTATATGAATATCTATATACAGGTATATATTTTCATGCGTGTAACAGTCGGAAAGGAAGAAAATAAATAGGTAGGCTACATCATATAAACAACTCTAATTTAATAAATATACAAACACGTACTGTTTTACGGACTCAAATAAATCACCAGTGTAAACTAATATATACATATATAAAACGTAGATTTGTATTGCATATATAAGCTCATATATATAGCCCACAAACAGATATTTAACTTACACGTATAAGCAGCTCATATAGAAACTATGTAACCCATATATATACATAAGTTCTGAGATGGACAAATAGCTTTTATATAAAGGAAAACTATATATATTTTTATACGTACCCTTCAAAATCAGACATTAATATATATAACATGTTTAAACTAAAACTAGTTTACACCTTCTACATGAGATATATACATATGCGGATGCTACCCGGAATCAACACTTGAAACTGATGTATTATATTTTATGTATGCTCGCTATATATGTTATTATCATTATGTATATGTAGTAAAATGCTATAACATATATATATATATATATATATATATATATTTATGTGCACCTACCTAATGACAGAGAATGCTGCAAGGTTGATGGCTTGGGGCTTTGGAGGTTCTAGTAGCACGGCAGGTGGAACGGTCTTGGGTGAGCGAGGCTTCGATGGAGGGGAGAGAAGCTGGTGCGGTGCTTAAGGCCGAGCTAAGGGGGTAGGCACGGCTAGAAAGGGGTGCTCGGCTGATGAGCCTATGGTGGTTGATGTGTGTGTGGAGATTGGTGGCGTAGCAGTGCGGTTTCGAATGGAGGAGAGGCCATGAGGTGTGGTGCGTTGGTGCGAGAGGGCGGACCTGGCTCGACCTGCTGTGGAGCGGATGGGGTAGGCTTCGCCGTAGATAGGGTGGTGGGTCTCGGTGCTCACGTGTGGAGGTATGGGCGTTTGAGGTTGGTGGTTGATTCGACAAAGGGGTGGCGATCTCGGGTTGGTGGCAGTGGGTGGCCACAGAGGTTGTGGGTGGAGTGGTAGGTCGGAGAGGCTGCTATCGGGTGATGGGTGCAGTTGCCAAAATGGAGAGCATGGAGACGATGCAGGTCAGGGAGGAGCAAGCACTAGTTGAGTTGGCTGGGTTAAAGTAAATATGGACAGAGATGTATACTTTATATCTTACACTATATTATATATTGTTCTGCCGTTACAAAAGAAAAGAGAAAGAGAAAGAAATTAGTGGAAGGGATGGTTGCGTGGAGAGAATGAGAAACAGGGATAGGTTGAAGTGAAAGACAACGAACAGGTTTAACCATATATGAAATGTATATGATATTATATAATTTACTCAAATGAGTGTTGGACCCCAAAAAAACGTATGCAGGCTTCCAAGCTTTCCATCAATACAAACTGACACAAATATAATTACTCTGCAATGTGTGGAAAAGCAAACATCTCAATCTAGCAGCTGGCTGGAATTAATCAGCCTTTCAGTTCATGTGGGTAACTGAAAAGACAAAAGAAACCAAAAGAGTACAAAACCAGTACCGACACGAAATCGTTTTTTACGGAATACGCTGCGTATCGGACTTCAAACACAAAATTGAATATACCACAGAGACCAACACGATGAGAGGATCAAAATGGTACACAAATATCGGCGGTATGGTCTTTTTATCAAAAGTCGATAATCGGTACCAAGTATGTTGTTAATTTGTTAGAAATAAGATAAACGGGGCATTAGCGGTCCAAATTTGAAAAACGAAAGATGACGTCACACTCAGAAGATGGTTTACAAATTTATTGTGTAAAAATATTCTTGTTTGAAAAATATTTTATTAACGTCAAATTTTTAACTGATTTGAATAAAAATAGAATTTACACAATAAAATAAACTTCCATATTTTTAGGTGAAAATTTACCATTTGCTATATTTTAATAGATGTATTCCAAATATTAAACTTTTATTTAAAAATTCAATTACTAAAAATTTCATAAAATTTCAGTTAATTACGTTATTAAAACAAATAAAGATTATTAAAATTTTACGGGTCGTTACACTCTCCCCCACTCAAAACTTTTCGTCCCCGAAAAGGAAGGAGGTAGGAGAATAGAAACAACCAGAAAGAAAGATAATTAAATTACTAAATACAACAATTTATTTAAAACCATATAAACTTTATTTAATTTCAAATTAGTCTATATCCAATTAATTGATTTCAATACGATATATTTTCATTCAATTTATTTGTTTCCCATTTATTAACACTTATTACAAAAATTTCACAACAAAATTTGTTTTATTTTACTCATTAATCAAATTTATTAGATCAGCGATATTTAATTCCACCTTAACATTCAACTCCGACAATTCAAAACCATAGATTTCAATCAATATTCAACAGTTTGGTTTAATCCATTTGATTCAACTAATAGATTATCATTCAATTTAAAATTGATTTTCTTCCATTTAATTAACGTTTATTTCATAAATTCATTTTTAAATTAACTCATTTATTTTATCCATTTATCTTCAGCTAAGTTGATTCCACAAAATTCAAGCACAACTATTCTTAAGTCTATATTAATTTGCTTAACTATCATTCTCCTTTATTTATTGAACTTATATCACTTAGTATATATTTTCCCAACATATATTATGCGTACCACATTTGTTATAAACCTATAATATGCAATAAATGCATTCTCTTGTAATTATTCAACAAATAAATTTCCTTCTTATTGTTAAATTTACCATCCAATTTATTATTTATAAATTCCCTTAACCAATATCATTTTTGATGTCCTATAGCTTATATTATAGTGTATACTATCCAATTACATTCTAATTACATTTAAACTTTTCTAGGTAAGTTATATTGATGTTTTCAGAGTGTAATTAAACATTATACAAATTTTCCCTCTATCTATAACATTTATATTAAGCCGTATTTTAGTTTGAACAATTTATTACTTTATTTCTCTTGTATAACCTTTAATTATGAATTTTATTCTAACATTTTAACTTTTTGAATATCTAGGTAAGTTATATATATTAGAATGCAATTTAGTATTATACAAGTAATTTTTTTTCAGATTCAACATTTCAGGTTGATTAAATTTCATTTATCAATTTAGATATTCTACTTATTCAATAATTTCACTATATTAAAATAATTGAAACTATTTCTCAATATAAAACTTTAAGATTCAAATTTCCAGTTTTACTTCAAACTATTTTGAAATAATCATATGCATATATATGTATTTTACTAATCAATTAACACACAAGAAATTTAAATCAAATCCGTTTTCCAAAACAAAAAGTGTAGTAAAGCTACTAAGGGGCCT
This sequence comes from Allium cepa, assembly GCA_030765085.1. Lineage (NCBI taxonomy): Eukaryota > Viridiplantae > Streptophyta > Magnoliopsida > Asparagales > Amaryllidaceae > Allium > Allium cepa. The sequence goes on from CM060928.1 coordinate 972,943,569, forward strand.
CTTCGCCTCGAGACTCGAAAATTAATGTCGATGATGCCTGCAGTCATCACTGAAATTATTTTCCAGCGACAGAAGAGAAGAGTACAGATTTAAACATTCAAAAGTTATTTGGAAACGATTTCTATTTGAAAATACTTTAAACAATATATATTTTAAAGCTTTAAAACCATAGTTTAAAATCCTCGAAAATTTAAATCCTCAAATCCTCATTTTAAATTGATTTCATTTCCAAATCTAATTTATAAACCATGCTTTAAAATTTCATTTCCCTATAATATACAATAATAGTTAATGGTTTATAAATGTTGATTAAAACAAAAATGAAAAATTTAGCATTATAATTTCTAACAACCATTTCATTAGCTATTCAATTTCAGAAAATTTACATATATATATATAATTATACAAAATTTATATCTTTTACCAATTTTGAAACAATATTGTGTCAATTTGCTCTGTTCAAGTGTTTTGGAATTCCTATTGATAGCGTTAGCTAGACGAATCGATCGAAACCCAAAATTCAAACTTAACAAATCAAACAACACAATATAAAACATTTCTTTATATTAATTACAAATACACTCCTTCACTCGATAATACAAGAATGGATTTCAAATAAGGATAGGGATCCAAAAGAGAGATTCTGATCAAAAGAACACTAACCAGAAGTGATTGGCTCGAAAAGAAGATAAGAAAATCAACTACAAATAGAAGGATGGATAGACTTACATAAATCGCGGGTAAACTTAACCGGGTCAACCATGATTTCAAAATAAGATCGATGCAAGGTTCGGAGGCAAATCGACATCCCATTATAAGAGATAGAATTCGAGTACAACAAGGGATAGTAGCATCTAAACCGAGGATATATAAATCACCGGTGAATTGATGCTATTGTAATGGAGTTTCAATCCTTTACAAATCTTATAGTGGAGTTATGGAATACTCCAAAATCAAGAAACACGAATAGAGAGAGAAAATGTTGGATTTTGGAACCGCAGGGAACGTTCCAAAGTTCCAAAGGAAATCGAGTCAAAAAGGAAGAGATTCAAGCTCGAACAAAAGTGATTCCATAATCAAATTTACTCTATATGCTAAAATTTTCCTAGAGCCAAAGCTCTGATACCAACTGTAACGACCCGTTATTTTAGACTAGTCGCATCCGCACATATCGGACTTGAATAGTTCAAAATACCGAATTGTTAATTTAAATTTGGCAAAACTGAGCATATATGAATAAATAATAACAGATCATAGACACAGAGTAATAAATGCAGCGGAAACAAAAAATAGTAGTTCATGAAGCTACTATATACATATCAAAGTTAAATAAGGTACAACAGATGTCTCGAAAACAATAGTCAAATACAAGAATCAGAATACCATCACTGGAATCAACTGAATATCTGAAAACTGGATAGATGGCTGGATCTCCAAGCGAAGCTCCAACTCCGAAGGTGAGTCTCGATTACTGGTACACTCAGTCTGACCCGAGCGTAAAGTAAAGCACAAAACATTCGAGTCAGGATTAACATTCTTATATCAATAAATCTAATTCAAGTGAAATAGCAACTGAAATACAAGTAACTCAAAGGATGCTTGGAATAACCATCCTTTTAAGGATCCGTTAAACTATCTACTATGTAGTACAATACACTATTACAATATGTCTACAGTAAAGTAAAAGTATTAAAATAGCATTAAGGCGTTACCATAATTCCCCTTAACACATTTTATAATGTCATAGTCTATACAGCACCGTAAACCCCACCGTAAACTAGTGGTTATCAGAGGGTACCCCATAGGTATAACACAAAACAAAACGTAGTGGTCGCGAATAGGATAATCGGTATGACAAGGTACATGAGGCGATACCAACTAGGATACTTGTAGTTGCGTGATCCGGACTGATGTTGAGCATAGCCAGCAGCTACCCCAACACCGCGAAACAACACTCCCAAATCAAGGGGTGCACCCAAATCGAATCACAACAGTAATAGATATGGTATCGAAGATGTGTGTCCGCTAGAGGTGGAGAACCTCAATGGCCCGGCGCGGCTCCTGTTTTAGTCATGTCAGGGGTCATCCAATATCGTTCTCTTTCTTCAGTCAACGCATTCACCAAACCATCCACTTCATTTTGGATCAACACTCCGCGTATATTAGTTATTAAAGTGGTTTCGGTATCGACAGAGAGTATGTCCATATCCGATCCCGGTCTCTTTAATAACCATGTATTATTACCCCGATGGTCATTTTGTAACGAAGCGGATTTTGCCCGTTCGAAAATCGACATCCATACTTCACATCGTATTCGAATGCCGTAGATTCGATCGTTCAAATCCGAGTCGCCGGAGCTTATAACACCATTAAGTAAACAAACAACACAGCGGAAGAAATAATGAATATCAATATACAACATCTCATACAAATCCTGATACAACAGATGATCCAATAGATATCGATATACATCAGAGATAACATACAATAAAATCGCAGCGGAAAGAAAATAGATAACACTAGCAGCGGAACAAAATAACTCAAGATAGTCTTCAAGAAAGCACTCCAAAACTGCAACTCCATCTCCAAGAACCAATCCAGAAATAGCTTGAACTCCCAATAACGATGCACCAAGCTAAGCAAGGTCAGTCATGTCCAAAGACTGAACTAGCTCCAGATAATCTACAGAACCTAACTATCTGAAAACCCAACTCTAAACTGCTCGTGTGGAAAATAGTGAGCACCCAGAGTTTAGGAAAGGAACAATAAACTCCGGGTCAGTCATGGAACTGGTGTGAGCAACAAAAAAAACAGTTTATCTATTAAATAAAACAAGATTTATAAAAGAAAATCCGATATGCTTTTTAGAAAATGAAACTACCATAAGACCTCCCGCCACACACACAATGCAAACGCGGAATTGGAGGAGATTTCTTCTTATGATAGTCAAAGATGCTTACTACGCAAAATCATTTGATTTTATTACTATAAGTGCATAGTGTAGAAAACATTTCGAAAGTAGAATATAAATCTTAGCCAGCATAGGTACCATTATATTATGCCCGCTATAGCTACCTCCTGAGGAGGCAGGTTATACAATTGCAATCGTAAAAGGCTCGTATTGTTTTGATTGGATTTTCCAACAAATGGTCAGGCTAAGGAACTTCCTACTGCCACATGGGATCGCCTCTGGTGGGACGTCCCGAGAACCTAACCGGATCTCTGCCAACACAAGGCCGGGTTACCTCTGTAACTAGGTAACTACTACTCGAGCAAGCCACTCCCCGGTCCTTTGGGACCTTTATCCGAGGCGCCTCTAAGCAACAACCACACAGTAAATGAGATTGGAGCTACCACATAGGTAAATATCTGGGCTCCATACCATGATACCACCCTTTACCAGAAGGGAATGACACACCCTAAAGGGCGCGACCCTCCTAACCTTGCCGCATCTTTCCTATTTTGACCATTTCCGGGGTGTGAGGTCCTGATGCAGTCTCGTCCACAAAGCTACGCTTTGGTACAAAGCCATGCTTTGGGTCAACAAATGATCAAAGTAATGATCACAAATATAAATGATCAAACAAATGATCATATCACAAATGATCAAACAATGATCATCAACACACAGCAGCACTCAGCATGCCACACTACTAAATTGGGAGTATATTGCTGATAACCTTCAACTACATAACCTCTGAGCTCATACGTCTCAGAGTAGGGTGTTAAGCTAAGAGAATAAATTCTCCGCCACCAATAGAAATGTATTTGAAAGAAATCTGCTTTATATCTCAAAGTGTAGTGTCAGACATACAACCATACAAGTCTGTTCCGGGTTCGAACAGAACCGAAGGCACTTCCAAAGAAGCCCTTGCAATCCGGGTAATTACAATCCCGATCGGACTTCCCATCACTTAGGGAATCTCCATACCAGGAGCTACCCAGTGCAGAGACAATCGATAGGTTATCCTATCGTTCTCACAAATACCCAGTCTTCAACACCGGTCTTCAAATGCTATCCATAACGACGTATCACATATTCGGAATGGGTTATATGACACAAAGGTCCTCTCCCGGCTAAACCGAATAGTGAGCGCAATATTTAAAATATATGGATATGGGATTTCAATTAAGTCACAACTTAATAATTCAAAGTTTTCTTCAAATGGTTTAACAAATTACCATTTTCAAATCTTTTAAACAAAAGATTTATTTCAAAAAACCTTCAATGGTTTAAATAATTTCCACACTTTAATCTTTTAAACAAAAGATTTAATTCACAAAGTTCACCCCATTCACAAAGATCCATTTATGGATTTCGAAACAATTCCCATTTTAATTGGATTAACTCGTTAAATCTTTAAATTAAAGATTTAACTTATAGCTTTCAAACCGTTTCCATAACTTAGAAAAATCATTTTCATTCTTAACTTGAAATCCTTTTAACACAAATTGGACGTTCACTTCTTATCTGAAAGCTTTTATTATTTGAAAACAATTAGTTTTCGTTCCAGAAGATCCAATTTTATTTACACAAGTTAAAGCCTTTGAATTTAAATTCAAATTTCCAAATCAATACCTTTAAAATAGTTTAACCCATATAAACTAGTATAACATCTTTAGTCCCTAGTTTAGAATTCAATTTCAAATATTGAATTTGAATTAAAATATTTAAATTTCAAAACCCAATTAAGTTATTCAAAATAAATTTCATCTTTGAAATTCTATTTCAAAAGCTTTTCACTTTAAATCCAAAACATTTTTAATTTAAATATTCAAATTTAAAACTATTTCAAAATCTGTGACTTAATCGATTTCCTCGTGAAATCCATATTTGTGTGTGTATAGTGTGGTCCAAGAGTTTAACACACAATAGTGCAACAACATTCAATCATCACAAATCAAAATATAGAAATATAGTTGATAAGAAGTATGAACTATAATGCTTATCGTCCATTCACAAATTTACAGATAATATGCAAATGTAAATAAACGAACAAATCATACATGGCACAAATCACAGAACAAAATATCACAGATCAGTTAGGGCAATCAATTCAAGGCAACTCATTCAATATAATCATTCATAAGCAGGATTGATAAATCGTTAACCCCAATCAATACAATTTATTTCCAAGTAAATTAATTACTTATGAATTTAATTATCCAATCCTGACTTATTAATTATTGATTAATTAACTTATTAATGATCAATTAATTACTTAGTTAATCATTTATTATCAATTTATTTATCATCTAATCTTTAATTTATCATTTAATTAATTAATTTCTATTCATAAATTATTACTTAATTACTCAGTAAATTAATTGATTCTTAATTATTAATTAATAACATATTTATTTATTAATAAGGGTTAATTACTTAATTTTCACAAATTATTTTAAGTAATTATTTATTATCAATTAATTAAATCATTTATTCCTTAATTAATCACTTAAGTTAATTACCATTTATTAATTAACTTTAAATAATCAATTAAATTTCTTACGTTAAATGGGTCAAACACCAAATTAATTTCTAGTTACAAATTTGATTAAGGTCATTAATTTAATTACAAGTTAATTTATAATTTAATTACAAGTTAATTTATATCATTCTTTAAATACACATTTATTAAATATAATTACAATTATAAATTAGTTACATTCTCAATTAACTTTCGATATAAATTAATTAGAAATCAAATCACTCTTAAAGATTTTTAAATCATATCTTAGCTTTAATTTTGTCAACATGGTTTTCTTAACTAATACTAAACCTTTATTTAACAAAATAACATGAAAGTTAATAGGCTAATTTACAAAGCAAATAAACCCGAGACAACTACTGGATTTCCCCGAGTTCAACATGAGTTTCCCCCACTTCTACCCGCGTCCTTCTTCTTCTTCCACGCTTTCTTTTCTTCTACGTTTTTTTTTCCAGACAAGTTTTAAGTTTACATGAAAAACATCAGGAAATCAACCCCCACACTCGAGCACTAACCCGAAGTAATCACCCTCCCTTCTCGAGTATTATTCACGTCGCTTCCCACCATCAACCTAACACCAACCATAACGTGCTCGTGCTCGTGCACGTGCACCCTTACTCCAGCCATCGCTGGTCGTCACCGAGACCACCCACACGACGACGAACACGCCCTCGTCCCTTACCAACACTCAGACCATCCAATTCAACCAAAATACAAAATTGAGCAAATCATCTTCAACTGGAAACCTGGGAGCAACAAAAAACATCACCCCCTTTGAAACCTGTAACGCCAACTGCTCGACGCTCCGACCACCGTTCGCCACCGAACTTCGGCCGTCTACTCCCTAATACTCGCTTCACCAATCCTCCAAATCTCGTAGCACTCGACGCATCATGGAAAGAGAACGAAGAACAAACGCGACCCCTTATTAAACTAGGGTTAAAAACTTTAAACGTACGCCGCCTTCTCCACGATGAACTGGACCACCACCCACTATTTTTCCCAGACTCGTCGTACTTCCCTCCACCTTCACACGAAACTCCGGCCACCGAAAGCCCTCCTACCGCCGGTAATCGATGAAAATACCCAAAACAGTTCTATCCAAACTGCTACTTAAATGCTTGACTAAAAATAATAATTCTTGTTTCAAAAATCAAGTTTTATTATTAGCTTTTGATTCATATACTTGAATCCATGATTTATGAAAATCAAATTTGAACTTATTTAAACTATCCACTTTAGTTTTATACTTTTCAGAACCAATACAAACTGTTTTTTTTTTCTTTAAACAAATTTTTAGACTCAACTTTATGTTATAACCAACATTTTATGTTCACAACTTAAGTCTAATCAAAGCTTGGATTAGTAGCAGATAAATTTTAATGTGTACTTAAGCCTGGAACTAAGGTCAGAGAGATATACAGAGGTGCTTATCACTATATTCAAACATATACAGAGTTATACTAAACAAAAGTATACCCAAAACAGAATAAATTCCAGAAAGAAGCATGTAACAGAACAAATACACTTAACTATTTTTTTTTTTTTGATTTTGATGTTACTCACAGATAAGTATTCAATAGTTTTACTTTTAAGTTTAAAATAAAAGTTACTCACAGATAATTTGAGAAGAAATGAAACAGAGCTCTTCCAATATGTTGAACAGGTTTGACATTTTACTAAATTAAAGTTTGGCTCTCTTCTTTAAATTTACAGAATCATTAACTTGTATACATTATTTTTTCTTATTTTAAACTTAATATATTAGGTAACAAACAACTTTTGTTTTAAATCCCAAGTTCATAAAGTCACTAGATCAAGTGGAATTGAATATTTTTTTTCTCTTTTGAAGCAACTTGGTTCAGGGATTTAAAACAGAGAATGAACAAAGCCTGTACACAACTCATTTTCCAGAAAACTCACACATACATGCATACATATATATATATATTTATATAAACACCCCCATACTCATTCACTGATATGCAAGCAATGGATTATATTCAAAAGATGAGGTTACTCACGGGCATGAAGAAGCAGAGAAATAGATTTTTGAAACAGCTTTTTGAAAGTCTTTTGAAAATCTTGACTTTGCACTTGAATGTTGAAATGCCTTATCAACCAGACATACTTGTTCGTTGGTGAACAGAGTGGCTTTGATTAAATTATGAAAAGAAGATACTCGGTTGTGTTGAACGAAAATGAGGTGAGGAAGGCTAATATATTATTTAGTACTGTATGGCTGTGTATCAGACATGTACAAGATTTTGTATATTTTTGGATCAGAGATTTTTATTTTGTTTAGTGGCTGATGGTTTACATTTTGATGGCTGCATTAATTGCTTGGTACTTTTATGTCTTTAGCCATGGCTTGCATTACTTTTGTTTTCCTTCCTTTACAAGCCTGCATGCTTACTTTTTGATATTTGTTTTATTCTTGCCTGCCTACATTTTTGACCAAGCAAGAGGCTTGTTTTCGGCTATAGTGGCTGATGTATCTTTGCTTTTGATATGCATTAATTACCATTGTACAAATCTACTTTGTTATATTCTTGCCTATTTTCTTACTTCTTGTACTAGGCTGATATGATATTGAGAAGATTTTGTGGGGTGCTTTGTTTATGTTTAGTTACCTTCTTGCATTAATTACTCAGTTGAGATAATGTGGGGTAAGTACAAATGCTTTTACTCCAGCTTACATGAATCAAGATAATATCAGTTAGTATATTTCATTGCTTTTAAAGTTTACATTTGGCTGTCTTCTTTTTGTTTTACTATTTATTTTTTTGCACGTATATATATGGTTAAAGTTGTTTTATAAATATTTTCTTTGTTTATAGGTTGAGATGACTCTTGTTTCGGCTGAGATCATATTTATTTGGTGGCTAAAGATATATTTTTGTTTGTTCTTGCTTAAATTCGGCTGATAGATGATATAGTGATGGTTTGCATTAATGTTGTTTGCCTTGTTTAGCAAGCTTAGTTATATCTTATATTTATTTATTTCAAATTTTATTTTACTTGGTTCTTAGCTTTGCATTCCAAAACTTTACAGGCAACATATTATTTGTTTCTTTTGTATTCTTATGGCTTAATGTTTATGTATATAAAGCTATTTTTAGTTATGTTTGTAAACTCTATTTTCTTACTCACCCATATTAAATCTTTCATTTCTATTTATAGGTTAACTAACAAGTGTTAAATTTATAACATATAATTTAATTTATTGTGACGAGTCGGATTTTGCCCGCTCAAAAATCGACATTCATACTTCATATCGTATTCGAATGCCATAGATTCGACCGTTCAAATCCGATTCGCCGGAGCTTATAACAACATTAAGTAAATAACACAGCGGAATAAAATAATAATACATTGATATACAGCTTTTATACAATATCTGAAACAACAGATGATCCAATAGATATCAATATACATCGGAGATATGATACAATAAATAGCAGCGGAAAAGAAAATAGATAACATCCAGCATACGGAACAAATAACTCTAAGATAGTCTTCAACGAAGAACTCCAGAAATAACTGCAACTCCATTTCCAAGAACTAATCCAGCAATAGCTCGAACTCCCTATAACGATGCACGAAGATAAACAAGACTGGTGCGAACCAAAGACTGAACTAATCTCCAGATAATCTACTACATCTGACTATCTGAAAAACCCAACTCTAGACTGCTCGTGTAGAAATATAATGAGCACCCAGAGTTTAGGAAAGAAACGATAAACTCCGGATCAGTCGTGGGACTGGTGTGAGCAACAAAAACAGTTTATCTTTAAACAATCAACAAAAGATTATAAAGTCAATTCGCAATGCTTTTGAAAAATGAGACTACCATAAGGCCTCCCGCACACACACACAATGCAAACGCAGAATCGGAGGAGATTTCTCCTTATGATAGTCAAAGATGCTTGATACGCATTAAAAAGACATTTGATATTATTACTAGTGCATAGTGTAGAGAAAATTCATTTCGGAAGTAGAATATAAATCTTAGCCAACATACGACCATTATCGTATGCCTACTATAGCTAACCATGTTCAATAGCAGGTTACCGCCACATTCCATGGCAGGTTATACAACTAATACTGTACAAGTCTCGTATTGTTTCTTTGGATTTCCAACAAATGGTCAGGCCAAGGAACTTCCCATTGCCACATGAGAATGCCTCTGGAAAGACATCCCCGAGAACCAAACCGGAACTCTGCCAACACAAGGTCGGGTTACCCCTAACTGGGTAACTACTGACACGAGCACGCCATTCCCCGATCGTAAACGACCTTTCTCACGGGATCCCGATAACCAACAACCACAAAGTAATAAATTCGTAGTAACCACATAGGTTAAATATCCGGGCTCCATACCATGATACCACCTCTATCCAGAAGGAAATGTACATACCCTAAAGGGTGCTACCCCTCATAACCTTGCCGCATCTTTCCTGTTTTGACCATTTCCGGGGTGTGAGGCTCGACGAAGTCTCGTCCACAAAAACATACTTTATACAAAAGCCATGCTTTGGGTCAACAAATGATCAACACAATGATCACCAAGATAGACGATCAAATAAATGATCCTATCACAAATAATCAACACAATGATCATTTCAGCAACACTCAGTATGTCACATTACCAAAATTGGGAATATATCGCTGATAACTTCAACTACATAACCTCTGAGCTCGTACGTCTCAGAGAAGGGTGTTAAGCTAAAAGAATAAATTCTCTGCCACCACAGAAATATATTTGAAAGAAATCGGCTTTACATCTCAACTTGTAATGTCAGACACACAATCCATACAAGCCTGTTCCGGGATCGAACAGAACCGAAGGCACTTACAAAGAAGTCCTTGCAACCCGGATATTCACAATCCCGATCGGATTTTCCCATCACTTAGGGAGTTTCTATACCGACGCGACTCGGTGCAGAAACAATCGATAGGTCATCCTATCGCTTTCACAAATACCCGGTCTTCATCACCGGTCTTCAAATGCTATCCATAACGACGTATCACATATTCGGAATGGGTTATACGACACAAAGGTCCTTTCCCGGTTAAACTGAATAGTGAGCGAAAATATTTTCAAAACATATGGATATGGGATTTCAATTAAGTCACAACTTAATAATTCAAACTTTCTTTCAAATGGTTTAACAAATTACCATTTTCAATCTTTAAACAAAAAGATTCATTTTCACAACCTTTAACGGTTTAAACAATTTTCACATTTAAATCTTTTAAACAAAAGATTCATTCACATATTTTCCAAATCAATTTTCATTTCAATTTGATTTAACTCGTTAAATCTTTAAATCAAAGATTTAACTTATAGCCTTCAAAACAATTTCATTTCAATTTGATTTAAACAAATCATCAATTTAAATCTGTTAAGAATAAACAGATTTAATTCATAGCTTTCAAAAAGAATTCATTCATAACTTAGGAAAACCATTTTTCCAATTCAATCTTGAAATTCCCTTAATTAACTGGAATCTCAGTTCTTATCTAAAAGTGTTTATCATTTGAAAACAACAGTTTTCATTTGGAAATCTGATTCATTTATACGAGTTGAAATCCTTGGGTTAAATTCAAATTCCCAAAAATAATACTTTAAAAATGATTTAACTCATAATGACTAGTATAATATCATTAATCCCTAATTTCAAATTACAGAATTCAATTTCAAGTATTGAATTTAAATTTAAATCAACTTATTTAAATTCCAAAACTTAATCAAGTAATTTAAAAATAATAAATTCTATTTTGAAATTCCATTCCAAAAGCTTTTCACATTTATTCCGATTCCATTTCCAAAACATTTGAATTTAAAAATTCAAATTTAACTATTTCAAAAATCTGCGACTTAATCGATTTCCTCGTGAAATCCATATTTGTGTGTGTATGGTGTGGTTCAGGGGTTCAACTCAATAGTGCACAACCATTCAATCATCACAGATCAAAACACAGAAATATAATTGATAAGCGATATAAACTATAACGCTTATCATATATTCACAGATTCACAGATAATATACAAATATATCATCAATAAATGAATAAATACACAGCTCACTTCACAGAACAAACTATCACAGATCAGATAGGAAAATCAATTCAATGCATCTCACATCATTCAATCATTCGTAAGTAAGGTCAAGTATTCAATAATCATTTATAAGCAGGATTAATTTATTGTTTAATCCTAATTGATTCAATTTATTTCCAATTTATTTTAATTTCTTATGAATTAATTATCCAATCCTGATTTATCAATTACAAATCATTTGATATAAATTAATTTATCAAACACTTTAATTAATTAAATTATTCTTAATTAATCATATTAATTAAATCAACCTACCAATTACATAATTAATTAACTTTAATAAATCAAAATATCCAAAATTTATTACAATAAGTGATTAATCCTTAATTACATTCTTAAGAAATTATCTTAGATTAATTCATTATTAATCATTTCTATTTATAAATTAATCTAAATTATTTATTTATAAATTAAATAAATCATTCCTTAATTACCTTATTAATTAAATCATCTTATTACCTTAATTATCTCTAAGATAATTAATTTCTTTATTAATGATTTCATTAATCATTTAAGTGTATTTTAAACATTACACTTTAAACTTAAATTCAGATTAATTTTAAAAATACACTTAATCATTCGAATTGTTTCGAACAATTTAAATTCAAAAACTTCTTTTATTCGAAAACTAAGATTCGAATTTAGATTAAATTCCAGATTTAAATTTTAGTTTAAATCTCTATTTTTATTTAAAGCTTTACTTTTTAAATCCCAACTATCTAAACCTTTTAAAGTTGTTATAAATAATTTAATTTAAAAAATTTATCTTATATTTAAAACTGAGATTCAAACTTCATTCGAACCCAAACTAAATTTGATTTAAACTTAATTTAAATATCTATTTTATATTTTTAAAATCCAGATTTAAGTTTTATAAAACTTACAGGTTTTAAAACCTGTAGCTAATATCCCCGAGACATTTTCCCACATGACTTCGAGTCCAAAACTCCACCTTCCCCAAGCAAAACTACCCAGTGCTTTGAGTAATACTCGAGCAAACCCAGTTGCTTCGAGTCAATTTACAAAAATCTCGAGCAATGCCCCGAGTCCCCCTCTTCTTCTTCCCCAACGACGCAACCCAATGCCAAAGAAACCCAAAACCAAACGTGCACGCGGTGCACTTGCACCCACGGCTTCGGCCTCTGGCGGCGGTCACGACCATCCCCAACAACCACACAAACTTACCTGAACACGAAGGCAACCCTAGATCGTACAAAAACCCAACGACGCAAAATTGAGGCATTCGCGACAAATCAGGAAACCACCATGGCCCGGAAACTCCACCTTCCCCATCGCCCACGAACTCGAGACCGCCCGCCGTCATCCCCGAGGCTTCCTCATTGACATACGCGGCCTTTCCCACAATCGCGAACAACTCCGATGCCATATAGTTGACGCCACGACCTCGACAGTTCAATGTTTCAGAATGCAGTATTAAACCCTAAATCGTCTTCGTCCCAAACATTCTTACATTAAAAAAAATATTTAGCAATTTTCCTGGAATCATCGATCAACAGCCTATCTCCAAACAAAATTTCAACATCTAAAATTTCTAAATTTCCAGAAATTGATAAAAATACCATTTCAGTTCATTTTTGAACTGTTCGAAACATACTTAACTAAAAGCTTCCATTTTTGTTTCGAAAATCATATTTTCGAATGTAGATTCCGATTATGTAATTGAATCAACAATTCATTACTTTCGAATTTTATCTTAATAATGCGTATTGCCTGTAGAACAGAGTCACTGGTGATGATGCTTCAACTACAGGCTCAAAACAAATTTTTAAAGCTTTGATTTATGTTTAACAACCTATTTTGTTTTAAAATGTAAGCCTATATATGATTGGAAGAAGATGTTTTATATGTTTTGCTTAACTCCTTAACTCTGTAACTACAACCAGGAAATCAACAGCATCTTCAAAAGTTACAGCATACTCATTTATATAAACACAGAACTATACAAAACAAATACACAGGCAAGCACCATGTTAACCATAATAAAAATGTGTTTACCCACAGCATCAATAGACAAATAGATGAAAAAATAAAAATAAAAATTCTGGTAGGAGTTTACTCACTGTATTTCCAAAGGAAGAAGAAGATAGAGCTTGCAAATGTTGAACAAGGCACAGAGCACATCTTCTTTGATCTCTGGCTCGAGTTGATTGTATTATTTAAATTGAAATTTGTTTATGTTTGAAAGGGTTTTTACTTCAGTTTATTCTTAGCTTTGCAGGAACGAGCTGAAGGGAAGGAGAAGTTGATTTATAGGAAAACTACAGGGTGATTATTTGTTTATACAAAGCAGGTACAAGATTTTCTTTACTTGTATTTTTTAAATCTTTGGCCAGAGATATTAGTATGGAGGCTGGTGATACTTGTTGTGCTAGCATTTAATGCCAAGATATGTGTCTCCATACCTACCTCATTCTATCCTTTTTCTTGCTTCAGCTGAAGTGATCTTGTGTTGGAGGTGATACTATATACATAGATATTATTATTTGTTTGTCCTTGTTGACGGTGCAGTTTGTTTGGTGGCTGATGAATAACATTTTTATTTGTACAAGTTAATGTTATCTTGTTTGTTATGTTATGTACAGTTCTCACTTTACTTGTTCATGCATATTTGTACTTTGTTTTTTTATAAGCTTATGCCTTAATTCTTTTATTTATATTTTTGTTTTCCATGCTTGCTTTGTTTTCATTTACAAGTGTACATACTTGTATGTATTTTTGTTTTGTAATACTTCCTATATATGTTTACTTATTGTTTTTGTTTTATATATAATTGTTCTTATTTTTATTCATAGCTTAAATATGAATTATTTTACTTTACAAAATAAGTGAACTTCTATTTTTATTTTACTCTTATTACTTTTGTAGCCTACTCCATTTGTATTATCTTGTATTGATTTATTAATATGAGATTAAGATATATATATATATATATATTTACTTTATATTGTTATATCTTATATTTTATTTACTTCTTATTTATTGTCTTGTATTTATTATATATATATTTTAACCATCAATAATAAATTAACAATTCACTTATTTATTCATTTCGTACTTGTGTCGATGTATATACTTTAATATTTATTTTTCAAACCATTAATATAAGATTTAAATTCAAATCAAAATATATATATATACACACAAGATTTTAAAATTTCAAATTGACTCATATATACCCAAATATACATATATATATATTCACATATATACATATATATATAATATAGAAAAAATTAAATGATTTATATAGAATATATTTGAACTCGGGGAAACTCGCATCACTATTTATAATTAATTTTATAAATTTTTATTCAAAATTTCATTTAATTATTAATTTAAATTAAATAAAAATTCAGGATCGTTACATTTATACTTTACATTAAATATCGATAAGATAAATTTTATACTTCATTTGCTTATTATTATTTTCATACTTATGTTACTTGTTATTATTTCAAACCATTTTGTAACAATTACTATTGATATAAAAATCAATTTTGTAAAGATATTACCTTAACAACATTGTTTAAGAGTAACTCCTTATTGAATTAAAATGATTTATAAAAGAAACCATTTCTATGTTAATAAATAACATATTTTATTTGAATTTAGAAAAATCAAATCGATTAACCAATTAATTTTACAAATTTTTAAATCAAAAATTAAATTAATTATCAATTTAAAATAAATTAAAATTCGGGATCGTTACAGACTTCCCCCCTTAAAAGGAATTTCGTCCCCGAAATTTACAGGCACGAAAACAACACAGAGATAGATAAAAGATAGAGAAGTATCTTTTCAGATCAAACTGGATATATTTATTCTGCATGTGGCTTACCAAATCAGAATATCAACAATATGAGAACAAACTCATACAACACTACACAGGATACTCGGGTCATAAATTCTATGAAATATACAAAGCACTGGCTAGTTCGAAGGGATAACTAACCGTCCGTAGAATATATCCGAACTCAAATTGTATTCACATATCTGTCTACTCTTGGGTATAATTTCAAAATGTTTAGTTTAGAAACCAAAGTATATCTGTCAACCATAGCAACCAAAGCAAACAAAGCAATCAATACATCCAAACAAACAATTCTGGCCAAATTGGAGTTTATGTCCCATATTAATATATCGAATTTCCTTCCTGGATCTACCAGGATTTATCAAAGAATTGAGAAGAGACGCTGAACAAAAGAGATTGATAGAGATAAGATTGTTTCCACTGCTGCAAGAAATTGACCATTTATAGTCGTATTTCCCTGTCCCCTATCTCTTTCTCTTCTTGCACTCATACTTACTATCGGTGGATAGCCAGAGAATTTACTGAGACATTCGAACGGATATCTTAGGGATTACTCATTCTAGGGATACTTCACCCTATCTCTAATGAGCTACTTAATGTGTTATACTCCTAAGCTAAAGTTTCACCTTAGCTCTGATGCCAAATGTAACGAAGCGGATTTGGCCCGTTCAAAAATCGACATCCATACTTCACATCGTATTCGAATGCCGTAGATTCGACCGTTCAAATCCGAGTCGCCGGAGCTTATAACACCATTAAGTAAACAAACAACACAGCGGAAGAAATAATGAATATCAATATACAACATCTCATACAAATCCTGATACAACAGATGATCAAATAGATGTCGATATACATCATAGATAAGATACAATAAAATCGCAGCGGAAAGAAAATAGATAACACTTGCAGCGGAACAAAATAACTCAAGATAGTCTTCAAGAAAGCACTCCAAAACTGCAACTCCATCTCCAAGAACCAATCCAGAAATAGCTTGAACTCCCAATAACGATGCACCAAGCTAAGCAAGGTCAGTCATGTCCAAAGACTGAACTAGCTCCATATAATCTACAGAACCTAACTATCTGAAAACCCAACTCTAGACTGCTCGTGTGGAAAATAGTGAGCACCCAGAGTTTAGGAAAGGAACAATAAACTCCGGGTCAGTCATGGGACTGGTGTGAGCAACAAAAAAAACAGTTTATCTATTAAATAAAACAAGATTTATAAAAGAAAATCCGATATGCTTTTTAGAAAATGAAACTACCATAAGACCTCCCGCCACACACACAATGCAAACGCAGAATTGGAGGAGATTTCTTCTTATGATAGTCAAAGATGCTTACTACGCAAAATCATTTGATTTTATTACTATAAGTGCGTAGTGTAGAAAACATTTCGAAAGTAGAATATAAATCTTAGCCAGCATAGGTACCATTATATTATGCCCGCTATAGCTACCTCCTGAGGAGGCAGGTTATACAATTGCAATCGTAAAAGGCTCGTATTGTTTTGATTGGATTTTCTAACAAATGGTCAGGCTAAGGAACTTTCTACTGCCACATGGGATCGCCTCTGGTGGGACGTCCCGAGAACCTAACCGGATCTCTGCCAACACAAGGCCGGGTTACCTCTGTAACTAGGTAACTACTACTCGAGCAAGCCACTCCCCGGTCCTTTGGGACCTTTATCCGAGGCGCCTCTAAGCAACAACCACACGGTAAATGAGATTGGAGCTACCACATAGGTAAATATCTGGGCTCCATACCATGATACCACCCTTTACCAGAAGGGAATGACACACCCTAAAGGGCGCGACCCTCATAACCTTGCCGCATCTTTCCTGTTTTGACCATTTCCGGGGTGTGAGGTCCTGATGCAGTCTCGTCCACAAAGCTACGCTTTGGTACAAAGCCATGCTTTGGGTCAACAAATGATCAAAGTAATGATCACAAAGATAAATGATCAAACAAATGATCATATCACAAATGATCAAACAATGATCATCAACACACAGCAGCGCTCAGCATGCCACACTACCAAATTGGGAGTATATTGCTGATAACCTTCAACTACATAACCTCTGAGCTCATACGTCTCAGAGAAGGGTGTTAAGCTAAGAGAATAAATTCTCCGCCACCAATAGAAATGTATTTGAAAGAAATCTGCTTTATATCTCAAAGTGTAGTGTCAGACATACAACCATACAAGTCTGTTCTGGGTTCGAACAGAACCGAAGGCACTTCCAAAGAAGCCCTTGCAATCCGGGTAATTACAATCCCGATCGGACTTCCCATCACTTAGGGAATCTCTATACCAGGAGCTACCCAGTGCAGAGACAATCGATAGGTTATCCTATCGTTCTCACAAATACCCGGTCTTCAACACCGGTCTTCAAATGCTATCCATAACGACGTATCACATATTCGGAATGGGTTATATGACACAAAGGTCCTCTCCCGGCTAAACCGAATAGTGAGCGCGATGTTTAAAATATATGGATATGGGATTTCAATTAAGTCACAACTTAATAATTCAAAGTTTTCTTCAAATGGTTTAACAAATTACCATTTTAAAATCTTTTAAACAAAAGATTTATTTCAAAAACCTTCAATGGTTTAAATAATTTCCACACTTTAATCTTTTAAACAAAAGATTTAATTCACAAAGTTCAACCCATTCACAAAGATCCATTTATGGATTTCGAAACAATTCCCATTTTAATTGGATTAACTCGTTAAATATTTAAATTAAAGATTTAACTTATAGCTTTCAAACCGTTTCCATAACTTAGAAAAAATCATTTTCATTCTTAACTTGAAATCCTTTTAACACAAATTGGACGTTCACTTCTTATCTGAAAGCTTTTATTATTTGAAAACAATTAGTTTTCGTTCCAGAAGATCCAATTTTATTTACACGAGTTAAAGCCTTTGTATTTAAATTCGAATTTCCAAATCAATACCTTTAAAATAGTTTAACCCATATAAACTAGTATAACATCTTTAGTCCCTAGTTTAGAATTCAATTTCAAATATTGAATTTGAATTAAAATATTTAAATTTCCAAACCCAATTAAGTTATTCAAAATAAATTTCATCTTTGAAATTCTATTTCAAAAGCTTTTCACTTTAAATCCAAAACATTTTGAATTTAAATATTCAAATTTAAAACTATTTCAAAATCTGTGACTTAATCGATTTCCTCGTGAAATCCATATTTGTGTGTGTATAGTGTGGTCCAGGAGTTTAACACACAATAGTGCAACAACATTCAATCATCACAAATCAAAATATAGAAATATAGTTGATAAGCAGTATGAACTATAATGCTTATCGTCCATTCACAAATTTACAGATAATATGCAAATGTAAATAAACAAACAAATCATACATGGCACAAATCACAGAAAAAAAATATCACAGATCAGTTAGGGCAATCAATTCAAGGCAACTCATTCAATATAATCATTCATAAGCAGGATTGATAAATCGTTAACCCCAATCAGTACAATTTATTTCCAAGTAAATTAATTACTTATGAATTTAATTATCCAATCCTGACTTATTAATTATTGATTAATTAACTTATTAATGATCAATTAATTACTTAGTTAATCATTTATTATCAATTTATTTATCATCTAATCTTTAATTTATCATTTAATTAATTAATTTCTATTCATAAATTATTACTTAATTACTCAGTAAATTAATTGATTCTTAATTATTAATTAATAACATATTTATTTATTAATAAGGGTTAATTACTTAATTTTCACAAATTATTTTAAGTAATTATTTATTATCAATTAATTAAATCATTTATTCCTTAATTAATCACTTAAGTTAATTACCATTTATTAATTAACTTTAAATAATCAATTAAATTTCTTACGTTAAATGGGTCAAACACCAAATTAATTTCTAGTTACAAATTTGATTAAGGTCATTAATTTAATTACAAGTTAATTTATAATTTAATTACAAGTTAATTTATATCATTCTTTAAATACACATTTATTAAATATAATTACAATTATAAATTAGTTACATTCTCAATTAACTTTCCATATAAATTAATTAGAAATCAAATCACTCTTAATGATTTTTAAATCATATCTTAGCTTTAATTTTGTCAACATGGTTTTCTTAACTAATACTAAACCTTTATTTAACAAAATAACATGAAAGTTAATAGGCTAATTTACAAAGCAAATAAACCCGAGACAACTACTGGATTTCCCCGAGTTCAACACGGGTTTCCCCCACTTCTACCCGCGTCCTTCTTCTTCTTCCACGCTTTCTTTTCTTCTACGTTTTTTTTTCCAGACAAGTTTTAAGTTTACATGAAAAACATCAGGAAATCAACCCCCACACTCGAGCACTCGACGCATCATGGAAAGAGAACGAAGAACAAACGCGACCCTTTATTAAACTAGGGTTAAAAACTTTAAACGTACGCCGCCTTCTCCACGATGAACTGGACCACCACCCACTATTTTTCCCAGACTCGTCGTACTTCCCTCCACCTTCACACGAAACTCCGGCCACCGAAAGCCCTCCTACCGCCGGCAATCGATGAAAATACCCAAAACAGTTCTATCCAAACTGCTACTTAAATGCTTGACTAAAAATAATAATTCTTGTTTCAAAAATCAAGTTTTATTATTAGCTTTTGATTCATATACTTGAATCCATGATTTATGAAAATCAAATTTGAACTTATTTAAACTATCCACTTTAGTTTTATACTTTTCAGAACCAATACAAACTGTTTTTTTTTTCTTTAAACAAATTTTTAGACTCAACTTTATGTTATAACCAACATTTTATGTTCACAACTTAAGTCTAATCAAAGCTTGGATTAGTAGCAGATAAATTTTAATGTGTACTTAAGCCTGGAACTAAGGTCAGAGAGATATACAGAGGTGCTTATCACTATATTCAAACATATACAGAGTTATACTAAACAAAAGTATACCCAAAACAGAATAAATTCCAGAAAGAAGCATGTAACAGAACAAATACACTTAACTAATTTTTTTTTTTTTTTTTGATTTTGATGTTACTCACAGATAAGATTCAATAGTTTTACTTTTAAGTTTAAAATAAAAGTTACTCACAGATAATTTGAGAAGAAATGAAACAGAGCTCTTCCAATATGTTGAACAGGTTTGACATTTTACTAAATTAAAGTTTGGCTCTCTTCTTTAAATTTACAGAATCATTAACTTGTATACATTTTTTTTTCTTATTTTAAACTTAATATATTAGGTAACAAACAACTTTTGTTTTAAATCCCAAGTTCATAAAGTCACTAGATCAAGTGGAATTGAATTTTTTTTTTCTCTTTTGAAGCAACTTGGTTCAGGGATTTAAAACAGAGAATGAACAAAGCCTGTACACAACTCATTTTCCAGAAAACTCACACATACATGCATACATACATATATATATATATATATTTATATAAACACCCCCATACTCATTCACTGATATGCAAGCAATGGATTATTTTCAAAAGATGAGGTTACTCATGGGCATGAAGAAGCAGAGAAATAGATTTTTGAAACAGCTTTTTGAAAGTCTTTTGAAAATCTTGACTTTGCACTTGAATGTTGAAATGCCTTATCAACCAGACATACTTGTTTGTTGGTGAACAGCGTGGCTTTGATTAAATTATGAAAAGAAGATACTCGGTTGTGTTGAACGAAAATGAGGTGAGGAAGGCTGATATATTATTTAGTACTGTGTGGCTGTGTATCAGACATGTACAAGATTTTGTATATTTTTGGATCAGAGATTTTTATTTTGTTTAGTGGCTGATGGTTTACATTTTGATGGCTGCATTAATTGCTTGGTACTTTTATGTCTTCAGCCATGGCTTGCATTACTTTTGTTTTCCTTCCTTTACAAGCCTGCATGCTTACTTTTTGATATTTGTTTTATTCTTGCCTGCCTACATTTTTGACCAAGCAAGAGGCTTGTTTTCGGCTATAGTGGCTGATGTATCTTTGCTTTTGATATGCATTAATTACCATTGTACAAATCTACTTTGTTATATTCTTGCCTATTTTCTTACTTCTTGTACTAGGCTGATATGATATTGAGAAGATTTTGTGGGGTGCTTTGTTTATGTTTAGTTACCTTCTTGCATTAATTACTCAGTTGAGATAATGTGGGGTAAGTACAAATGCTTTTACTCCAGCTTACATGAATCAAGATAATGTCGGTTAGTATATTTCATTGCTTTTAAAGTTTACATTTGGCTGTCTTCTTTTTGTTTTACTATTTATTTTTTTGCATGTATATATATGGTTAAAGTTGTTTTATAAATATTTTCTTTGTTTATAGGTTGAGATGACTCTTGTTTCGGCTGAGATCATATTTATTTGGTGGCTAAAGATATATTTTTGTTTGTTTATGCTTAAATTCGGCTGATAGATGATATAGTGATGGTTTGCACTAATGTTGTTTGCCTTGTTTAGCAAGCTTAGTTATATCTTATATTTATTTATTTCATTTTTTATATTACTTGGTTCTTAGCTTTGCATTCCAAAACTTTACAGGCAACATATTATTTGTTTCTTTTGTATTCTTATGGCTTAATGTTTATGTATATAAAGCTATTTTTAGTTATGTTTGTAAACTCTATTTTCTTACTCACCCATATTAAATCTTTCATTTCTATTTATAGGTTAACTAACAAGTGTTAAATTTATAACATATAATTTATTTTATACTTTACATTAAATATCGATAAGATAAATTTTATACTTCATTTGCTTATTATTATTTTCATACTTATGTTACTTGTTATTATTTCAAACCATTTTGTAACAATAACTATTGATATAAAAACCAATTTTGTAAAGATATTACCTTAACAACATTGTTTAAGAGTAACTCCTTATTGAATTAAAATTATTTATAAAAGAAACCATTTCTATGTTAATAAATAACATATTTTATTTGAATGTGGAAAAATCAAATCGATTAACCAATTAATTTTACAAATTTTTAAATCAAAAATTAAATTAATTATCAATTTAAAATAAATTAAAATTCGGGATCGTTACACATTTAGTGTTTAAAGTTTTAACAAATCAAGTCCAAAGTCAAGTTGCAAATTTGGTTTCCAAAATTTGACATTTCCCAATTCAATTTATATCAAATATTTAAAATCATATTTCCAAATGAAATCTTAGTCCACATTTGAGTTAACAATTAAATTCAATATTCAAATTCAATTTAATAAGGTTCAATTTCACTTATTTAATTTATTCATATTCGATGGATTTAATATTAGTACTCCTTCGATTCAAATTGTTTAACGAAAATTTGATTCATCTTACATTCATATTTACATTCATCCTTCCGCTTACTATAAATATAGATTCGGCTAAATCGATTTTCATTAACTACACTCTTTAAAATCAAAATAGTTTCAATTAACTCGTTACCAAAATCCAATTCAATTTCATTAAGGAAATCTCATTCTATTTATTTAATTCCATGATTTGCATAACCTAGTTTAATTCCTTAACAAGTTTCAAAACCATTTAACCTCAAAACCCAATTGCGAATTCATAATTAAGTCAATTCATTAAATTTAAAATCATTTAAAATTTATCCCAAATTATATCCACTACTATACTAAATTTAACTTACACTTAAGTCAAAACTTCATTAAATCTTATATTACGTTCATTATCAAGTTTTCAAATCCATTTAATTTAAAATCAAGTCTATAAATCTTAACCTAACAAATTCCATAACGTTCGTAATCATTAAATCTTAAATTATTACCTTTCAAATTCTCACTCCAATTCCTCGACTTACTTAACTTAAATTTCCTTAAATTCAATTTCAATTTCTCAAATTAAATTCATTAATTCATTTTATTCAGATTAAATAAATTCTCAAATCCGTTTCAATTTGAATCCATTGATTTATTTCCATTAATCAATTAATTTATTTTGGTTAAATCAATTAAGTTTTCTAATTAACTTTAAAACAATTTGTTAGGTTTATTTCTAAATTTCAAATGGATTTCAATTACAAAATAATTTGTTGGCCAGTCGGATTTCTTATTTTAATTTTCTATCCTAGGCCAAGTTATTTAATTGGGTATTTATCATTTCAACCCGATTCCAATCCAAACCAAAATCAAAGCATAGCAAAGGGAACTTGCAGTGTGATAACTGGGATGGTGTCAAAGTAAATAAACAAGCAATAACAACAATCAATAACAATCCAATAATTTATTCAAATAATCACGAAATAATCGTATTAATTCACATTGTTGTTTGAGCAAATGAATATAATTATTTCTAGAATCTACACTATCATTTCATGGAGATTAAAGATTATTACACTAATCTTTATACGGTTCTTCACTTGGCATCTATTATTCAATTTCATGCAACATCAATTTAAGCAACAAAACATTGGTTCAAGGTGTATTTTACCAAATTTCTACGTGTCAATTAATTCAACATTTTAAGGGTCATATCAAGCAAATGTCGTCTAATCAAATTTAACATATATCAAAACTAACTATCCTACGTCAATTTCAATTTCAAATTATTTACTATTTACTACATTCACAATTTGACGTCCAATGTCAACAATCAAACAATCAACCATTTAACGACCAAACATGATTATCATTGTATATATAACAGATAAAGGTGTCAGATGTCACAGGTGAACTGATACAGGTAATAGCATATATAACAGTGTAATTAACTAACAGCGGCATATTTCAATTGTCGTTTCAATTAAAATCAAATTTAATAAATATAAGAACGTTAATCGTGAGTGATTGCTCACCTTCTGAGGCTAGAGATGAACGAGAATGAGATGAGTCACGAATCCAAGCACGAATTCCAAAGTAAATCAAGATTGGCACGAATTTGACGATCAAAGCTGATAACAAGGAATCGGTGAAAACCCAAATCAGTTCGATATCAACGGAAAAATATATACACATTGTTAAAAAAACAATAATCTTATTTAAGAAAAATATTGAAATAAATGTGATTCAAAATCATTTAAAATTCAAATATAAATCCAAATTTTATATATAATTTATGTCTTAAGACCCATAATTAAAACCATAACACACTACGTTCGAAGAAAAAATAATACGTACAGGCATACACTACAATTTTAAAGCAAACCCACATATTCATTCGAAAGTCAAAACCCAAGTATACTTATATGAATATCTATATACAGGTATATATTTTCATGCGTGTAACAGTCGGAAAGGAAGAAAATAAATAGGTAGGCTACATCATATAAACAAACCCTAATTTAATAAATATACAAACACGTACTGTTTGATGGACTCAAATAAATCACCAGTGTAAACTAATATATACATATATAAAACGTAGATTTGTATTGCATATATAAGCTCGTATATATAGCCCACAAACAGATATTTAACTTACATGTATAAGCAGCTCATATAGAAACTATGTAACCCATATATATACATTAGTTTTGAGATGGACAAATAGCTTTTATATAAAGGAAAACTATATATATTTTTATACGTACCCTTCAAAATCAGACATTAATATATATATATATATAACATGTTTAAACTAAAACTAGTGTACACCTTATACATGAGATACATACATATGCGGATGCTACCCGGAATCAGCACTTGAAACTGATGTATTATATTTTATGTATGCTCACTATATATGTTATTATCATTATATATATGTAGTAAAATGCTATAACATATATATATATTTATGTGCACCTACCAAATGACAGAGAATGCTGCAAGGTTGATGGCTTGGGGCTTTGGAGGTTCTAGTAGCACGGCAGGTGGAACGGTCTTGGGTGAGCGAGGCTTCGATGGAGGGGAGAGAAGCTGATGCGTTGCTTAAGGCCGAGCTAAGGGGGGAGGCACGGCTAGAAAGGGGTGCTCGGCTGATGAGCCTGTGGTGGCTGACGTGTGTGTGGAGATTGGTGGCGTAGTGGTGCGGTTTCGAATGTAGGAGAGGTCGTGAGGGGTGGTGCGTTGGTGCGAGAGGGCGGAGTTGGCTCGGCCTGCTGTGGGGCAGATGGGGTAGGCTTCGCCGTAGCTAGGGGAGGTGGGTCTCGGTGCTTACGTGTGGAGGTGTGGGCGTTTGAGGTTGGTGGTTGATTCGACAGAGGGGTGGCGATCTCGGGTTGGTGGCAGTGGGTGGTCGCGGAGGTTATGGGCGGAGTGGTAGGTCGGAGAGGCTGCTATCGGGTGATGGGTGCAGTTGCCAAGATGGAGAGCATGGAGACAATGCGGGTCAGGGAGGAGTAGGTACTAGTTGAGTTGGCTCGGTTAAAGTAAATATGGACAGAGATGTATACTTTATATCTTACACTATACTTATATATTGTTCTGCCGTTACAAAAGAAAAAAGAAAGAGAAAGAAATAAGTGGAAGGGATGGTTGCGTGGAGAGAATGAGAAATAGGGATATGTTGAAGTGAAAGACAGCGAACAGGTTTAACCATATATGAAATATATATGATATTATATAATTTACTCAAATGAGTGTTGGACCCAAAAAAAACGTATGTAGGCTTCCATGCATTCCATCAATACAAACTGACACAAATATAATTACTCTGCAATGTGTGGAAAAGCAAACATCTCAATCTAGCAGCTGGCTGGAATTAATCAGCCTTTCAGTTCACGTGGGTAACTGAAAAGACAAAAGAAACCAAAAGAGTACAAACCAGTACGGACACGAAATCGTTTTTTTACGGATTACCCTGCGTATCGGACTTCAAACACAAAATTGAATATACCACAGAGACCAGCACGATGAGAAGATCAAAATGGTACACAGATATCGGCGGTATGGTCTTTTTATCAAAAGTCGATAATCGGTACCAAGTATGCTGCTAATTTGTTAGAAATAAGATAAACGGGGCATTAGCGGTCCAAATTTGAAAAACGAAAGATGACGTCACACTTAGAAGATGGTTTACAAATTTGTTGTGTAAAAATATTCTGGTTTGAAAAATATTTTATTAACGTCAAATTTTTAACTGATTTGAATAAAAATAGAATTTACATAAGAAAATAAACTTCCATATTTTTAGGTGAAAATTTACCATTTGTTATATTTTAATAGATGTATTCCAAATATTAAATTTTTATTTCAAAATTCAATTATTAAAAATTTCACAAAATTTCAGTTAGTTATGTTATTAAAACAAATAAAGATTATTAAAATTTTACGGGTCGTTACAAATTCAAACTTGAAATAAGACATAGCTGTGAGAAATCTACTTACCAGAAATGAACGACTGCACTGCTCCTTCCCCTGCAGTTGTCATAAACACTTTTTCTTCAAATTTATGATTAACCACTTGCTTACTTAATAGTGTATTGGTGTAGAGATGTTGAGAAGCTATAGTATAGAGCCTTTTCTAATTTATAGAATTTTAATTTGATTTTTATTTTTATTAATTAGGTGGTAGGATTTGGGGATGGAGATGGATTCTATAAAGTGATTAAACGTTTATCCTAGAGCATATTTATACTAGCGTTAGTAGCATCGGGAGATGGACATCTCTAGATAATGAAACATCATTATATAAGAATTTGGGTTTGGCTTGGTGAGCAAGTTAGGCTTTGAACTTTGCTTCTTTTTGTTTTCTTCTATTATTTACTTTAAGAAATAAAACATATAAGCCCAATTAAAATTCGATTACTTTACTAAATCACTTTTCCCATAAATTACAACTTTATATATATATATATATATATATATATATATATATATTATAAAAATGATTTTTGATAATTTTTATTTAATTAAATAATCATTTTATTTAAATCATTTACCAATTAATTCCAAAACTACATTAATAAATTTATTCTTTTCAATTCCAATATCTCTTTTTAATTTCAATATTATTACCATAATATCAATTACTTAATTCAAATCCAAAATTAATCATTTATTATTATTATTTAATTATTAATTAATTGCTTCTCATCTACGGAATTTTACAAAATTCTTGATGAATTTAAAGAAGTAATTGGATATGTTTTGGCATCATCGAACCTCAGATTGAATAAATCTATATACGTCCATCTAAAGAGTTTATCAACACTTTTCGCTCTCACTGAAAGGGTGCTTTGCCCTTAATTGTTTAAAATGCAATTCACCAATGTCATTTGATTCATAATCATAAGATCAAAAAATTATCTCTCAAAGATATGACCTAGTGTATGATTTCAAAATAGTTGTAAAAATTTGAGATACTTTTGTATTGTCTATTGTTAATGCATCACGAAGGTTATGAAAAGAAGTACTATTATTGGTCTATTTTATGATGAATGTTCATAATAAAATAGAACTGTATTTTTTTTCAATCAATACCGAGAAACAATTATTATTTAATAAACAGTATTTGGTATAAATACAAAAACAATCTTTCATATCTAATGCATCTGCTAATGAGTGCTATAGGTGAAACTCCTACTATTTCCACCAATATTATAATAGTGCATGAAACACAAAGCTCCACCAACCAATTGTTATGGGTTATTTATTTCATCCACTATAACTAGTTTATAACCGAGGGTTTTAGATCAAATATCTTGAATTCATGGACATATATTTTATAGGAAATAATTTTCTATAATAAAATACGTTTGGATGAAAACCTTAATATTCATTTCATATTAAGTATCTTACAAAATTTTATATAATTCTCGCATCCAACGTCTCTTCATGAAGTCGAGGTAGCAATTCACTCTCTTCATCCTAACTATTCCTATTTTACACATACTCTCAAACATCACTTCCATTTCAAATGGTCATACCTTCCAAAGAAAATTTTACCACGAGATCACACTGAATTTAGTACAAAAGTGCTTTCAAATTTTTTTAACATTTTAAGACCACGAATAGGTTCCATTAAGTAAACTGATCAATATTGACATTTCGGTGATCGAATTCCTAGGTTTGCCTTTGGTCCTTGGTCTTTCGTTATTTTCAACACAATAAGGCTCTTGTTATATTTAGTTATATCAAATGCATGATCCTCAACTATGGTTTATTCTATCATTTCGAATGAAACAATTCCATTAAGATTTCATATATTATGAACATGACTAATTACCGTACAACTTTTGTAAGCGATCTAATATGGATAAGAAATCCATAATTGTGTATTGCTTCAGACTTCGAAACTCATAGATGATAATACATAATCTTGAGCAAATAAAGATATAGGTAACCAAGGTATGAATGTACTTAGTAGTTATATTATTTGGCACCTTGCATGGGTCTTGATGTGATAACATGCCAAAAGGATTATTAGTAAGTATACTTTATATTTTTATGTCAACATTAATGTAGTTTATTTGTATATTTCAATCAGTAAATATTTTATTAAGTTATATTAATTGCACAAATTTATCAATGTAGATTATTTTAACTTTACATAGTATATGTTCTTATAATATTAGAATAGTTAAATGTTACCATTTCATTTTTCTAGTAAGGCTCTCATATTTCTCAATACCCTACAAAAAATATAGAGATATATTTATTTCTCTAGTGGTTAGGACTCACTTGCCTTGGGATTCTGAACTTGAGTTTTTTCAACAAATCATAAGCCTACAAGCACTTTCTCGGTTGTATTACATATGACCCATAACCCGTGGTTTTAGTCATAATCTAAATCTCGGTCCTGAATTTGCTCAAGAATCAAAAGAGAGTATCCACTCACACCCACCATTTTCATGATGCCCTACGTATAATGCAGGTACCTTGAGTCTGCTCAATAAGTAGATGAATTTATTTTATCTCATCTAATAATATATTAGTAGTACTACATATACCGAGTTTGCTCAATAACCGACGAGTATGCAAATAATCTATTAACATATAAATGGTAAGTGGCAACTCATACACTAAGGATTCATAATCTCTGAAATATGTGTGTGTGTGTGTCTAATTGAGTGATACCACTTAAAGGAATAATGTGTTTCTTACGGAGACACCCTCGTGATTTAAGTGTTGGATGCATATGAAATCACTATATACTTATTACAAAAGTCTTTTTAGACAAAATCTTTTTAGACTTTTTTAGTTCCACTTAGGTTTATACATATATGGTTATATAAGTTTAAATTTATTTATAACTTTTATAATTTAACAAACAAATATAACATATGTATATGTCTATTTGTATTTTGTTAATTAAATCATATTTAATTTAATTAAATATACTTGATTGATTTTATTTTTATTAATTTAATCACATTTAATTAATTTAATTTATATAAATTTATGAAATTTCGTATTGTTCATTTTAACCTCTTTAAGATAATTACGAAATATAACATGCATAGTTTGTTTATGTATATATTGATATAAGTGCACATACTAATTACTTAAATTTTAGTTAGTGTTATTTATTTGAGTATATGTTTAAATTAATTCAAAATTATAATATAATTCACCTTAAACAAATTTAAGATGAATATATAACTTAACAATTATATTTACATATATATATATATATTGAAAATGTCATATATATAAATATATGTCTTTGTGTGCAAATTAATTAAATTATAATTAATTAATTATTAAAAATTAATTATTTTTATTCCAAAAATAATTTTAAAAAATTCACTTCATTTTATAATTTTGAAAAAAATCCCTTTTATATTTTAAAATTAACTTTTAAATTTAAAATATTAAACTTTCATACTGAATTTTGAAAATTAGCTCATGAAAATTAATTTAATCCTTTGCAACTAGACTAACCTTTTAGACTTAATTTACCCATTCAGCTAAGCCAGTAGCTTGATAGGGGAGAAGAATTGATTATTCAACCCAAAGTCTTGACGTTACTTTTCTAGACTCCCAAAAGATAGGTAGTTTTAACTAGGTGATCTTAAAGTTGCTAATTAGACCACATATACCATTTAGGCTATAATATCAATAAAGGAACCCATGTCCGCTTCACAGCTGGTGAAATAGGTATATTTTATAATAAAAAATCTCTATTTGGATCGTAGTTGGTTTATGAAGTCTAATGGGTTTTAATAGATCCAATCTAGTTGTTATTAATGAAATCATATTTTATTAGTATCATCTTGTTCTTTATCAATTTAACCTTTTTTTAATTACGTGTGAAATTTGAAAAGGTACGGATATATTAAATATATTCTTATTTTAAAAATGTGATAATATGTGAAACATATAATGAGTGTAATATTCTGGTGTTTAAGAATAGGAACAAAAATGAAATTAGACCTAGCTATAATCACATCAAGGTCTGAAAGGAAAGTGATAAAAGGGGCATCATGGATTGATTCAATCTTTCCTCTTTTACAAACATTTACTTGATACACATCATAGTAAATTACAGGGGATGATATATTAAGATAATATGTTTTAAAAGGAAAAAGAAACCAATAAGATGGTCACCGTATACATATATAAATATCACAATTTATATCTATCGTATGCATATTTGCTATATATATATATATATGCCATTTACACACTTACATACGTACATATTATTACTTCAATTCACGATGTTAAGTAAAATAAAATTAAAAAAATATTTTTGGAGTACATCCTTAAAAGTATAACGTGTAAATGTAAATATTTATACACACATACAACTACACTCACACACACACACACACACACACATATATATACACATATACATACATACATGTGTGGCCGCACACAAATATATAAAATGATTAACCAAAATAATTTCCAGTTAATTCAAAAACAAACATTCATACAACATTGAACCTTTCTAATGTGTCTCTGTGTGTACATTCATGTATGCAAGTATACTTTCAACTTAAAAATAATCTTTTTAATAATCAATATATTATTAAAACCAAAATTACATATATCATATCAAACAAAATCCAACAATCTTTACATTGTAGGATTGATTGAAAAGATTCAAACAAAAACAATTTAAAACATATTATCATAGATAATTTTGAAACAAAGTTCCATACTCCATAACATTATTTCGTACATATATACCAGGGTAAAAAAAGATCAAATTATTCAACAAATTGTTTGAATAGTATTACTAATTCTAAATCAAGATGAGGCAGTAATATGTTGATATAAAATTATGATAAATATAGTACATCTAGAAAAAAGATAAATTTTAGAATATACATTTCAAATCAAGCAACTATAGTTGGTTCTGAGTTGAAGCAATGGAAGTGAAGCACTGTTCAGTAGATAATTTGTCTCCTCGGCCATATGAGGTTAGTTTCACAGTCGACTGCAGTCAACTCAAAGTCCAAATCTGTAACGATCCCGGTTTTGAGTCAAATTTAAATAAATAATAATATAAAATTTTGGATTAAATAGTGAATTAATTTGAATTTTTTAAATTAAATAAGATTTGTGCCTGCTTATTTATATAAATAAATAGTACTTTGGAATTTGAATTTGAAATTTTCCAAAATAAAGAATATATGTTGTTTATTTATATATATGTACAAAATTTATTTTTAATTTAATTTCGAATTTGAAACTCAAAAAAATAAAAAAATTGAAAATAAATTGGATTTGAAAACTCTATATTTTAAAGATAATAAAAGTTTGTTTTCTAATATTAATATATATTTATCTGTGTGTGTTTGTGCATTTGGAATTTATATTTTAAATTCAATATAATACTTTTCAAAAGTTATTCAAAGTTAATCATATATTTTCAAAAGCATTTGAAATATATATTTATTTATTTAAAAAGAATAGTGACTTGAGTTTAGAAATTGAAGTAAGATTTAATATAAAGATTTAAAATACATTTTCTTTTAAAATGAATAAATATAGTTTGTATATTTATAAATTTAAAACATAATACATGTGTTAACATAAGAAAATATTTAAATTTAAAAGTTACGACATTTGTAAAATTATATAAACATAAACATTCATATATTAAACTAAATTGAAAATAATACATAAATATAATTTGTATAAGGATATAAACATAAACTTATATATATGCATAAGTACTTAATGAAATAATTAAAACAAAATTTATAAATTAGAGGTTTAAGCATAAAATTAAGTGTTTTAAACAAGTGTAAAATAAATTGTAGCTCAAGTTAATAAGTGGAAGATAATATTATCATACAATAACAAGTGGCAAAACTAGTATTTTCTTTCAATTTGAAAATCACATAAATAATGTTAATAGAAAATAACCAGGCTGATCATTTATCTTCACCTCTTAAACTTCTTTCATTTTTAAAAAAACCTCTGTTCAGTTTATTTCAAACTTGAAACAACAACATTCCAGTTCAAACAATAATCAAACAAGCAAGTACAGATTCAACAAGATCAAAGAAAATCTGAAATCAAGCTTCAGATTCAAGTTCTAAGCTGAAGCAAATATATGGATTCAACTCAAAACAACTAAACTAATCCTTTAAAAATTTCAACCTGAGCAGCTGTTTTGAATGTAACAAGACCACTATCAACTCGATATACAAATTCAAACAACAAGTAGAGTTGTGAGTGTCTCGGGGCATGACTCGGAAGGAGTCGGGTTGTACCCGAAGCAAATATTTTGAACAGTTTTTAAGTTTAAACAAAGGCAAGTTTTAAATTTTTAAATAAATCTAGTTTAAATCTTTTCTTAAATAAATTCCTTTTATACATAATAAATGTTTTGTTTAACATTTGAAAAAGAGAAAGGAAAATTTTAAATTATATGATTAGTTTAACTTAAATTTGTAAGTTATTTTAAACTTAATTTGGGGATGTAATTAAGTGTTAAATAAAAAGATAGAATGTTTTTAGTTATAAATTAACTTAAGTTAATTTATGGAATGATAATTTTGTTTTCAAAGATTAAAGGTTTAAAGATTAAATGTTTTTTAAAATAATTGACGAATAGTTACCTTGTGTAATTAAATTAAAGATAATTACTTTGTGTAATTAAATTAATGCTAATTAATTATTGTGATTAAATTAAAGAATAATTAATGTAATAAAGTATATATTTATCAAGGGTAATTAATTACTTAAAGATGATTACTTAATGAAAGTAATTAATTAATGATTAAAGGTTGATACATCAAGTGATTAAACAATAATTAATTAAAGGATAATTAATTAATGTGATTAATTAATTAAGGTAATTAATTTGAGGATAATTAATTAATTAAAGGTTAATTAATTAATGAAATTGATTAAGGATAATCACTTATTGTAATTAATTAAATGGTAATTAATTAAGGATTAATTAATTAATTCAGGAAAATTAATTAAAAGATAATTGAATAATTAAAGGTTAATTATTTAATGATTAAAGGTTAATTAATTTATCAATAAAGGTTCATTAATAAATGATTAAAGGATAATTAATTAAAATGGTTTATAATGAATTAATGGTTAATTAACCAGGATTAGTAATTTATTCATAAGTAATTAGTCTGGTTTAAATGAATCAGATGATTAATTAATCTTACTTATGGATGTTTGGATTCAATTGAATGTTTGAATTGTTTGATATCCTTGATGTGTGATGATTCTGTGATATGATTGAGCTGTGTGTAAATTATTTATCTGTGTTGAATTTACATATTTATTTGTGAATCTGTGAATGAAGATAAGTGCTATAGGATCATGTCGCTTATCGATATTGCTATGCTTGAATTTGTGATGATTAATGATATTGTATTGGTGTGTGTAAAACACCTGGACTACACCACACACACACACACACACAAAAAATATGGATTGCACGAGGAAATTGGTTGAGTCGCAGAAATTGAATTTAATATTATGAAATGGTTTTAAAGATTGAATTTTGAATCTAAAATGATTTTTGAAATGGAATTGGCTTGAATATGAAAAGCTTTTGAAAAGGAAATTTGAAATTGAATTTAGTATGAATAGAATCTATCTTGTTTGAGTTTTGAAATTATTTTGGAAACTATGGTTTGAAAGGGTATACATGTTATACAATAATATATATGGATTTTAAACCATTTTAAAAGTATTATTTTAAAATTTTAAATTTAACCCAAGTTTATACTTTAAAGGCTATAACTTGTGCATATTTGATAGGATTTTCCTAAAACAAGAAGCATTTGTTTTCAAAAGATAATAGCTTTCATATAAAGAAGAAACTTCGAGTTTTTGTTGAAAAGATTTCAAGTTGTGAATTGAAATTTTTGTGAAAAATATGAATAAATCTTTGTGAAAGATTTGGTGAATCTTGTTTTAAAATTTAAGAGGATCTTAGAGGTGTATCTTTTGTACAGAAGATTTGGAACGGAAATAGTTTTGAAAACTATGAATTAATCTTTGTGAAAGATTGGTGAACCTTGTTTTTAAATTGAAGTGGATTTTAAAGGGTGAATCTTTTATTTAAAATAATTTGAAAATGGTAATTTCTTTAAACCATTTGAAGAAAAGGTTTTGGGCTTAAGGTTGTCACTTAATTAAGATCCCAATATATCCATATGGTTTTAAAATTAAGCGCTCGTTATTCGGTTAAGCCAGGAGAGGACTTTGTGTCATAAAACTCATTTCGAATAATGATACGACGTAGTCGATAGAATTTGAAGACCGGTGGTGAAGACCGGGTATTTTCGAAAGCCAAAGGATTACCTATCGAATGTCTCTACACCGAATGGCCCCGGTATAGAGAGTTGATCGCCCTATGTGATTGGGAGTCCGAACGTGATTAGGGATTATCCGGATTTGCAAGGGATTCTTTTAAAGTGCCTTAGGTTCTGTTCAAACCCGAAATAGGCTTGTATGTACGTATGTCTGACGTTACACTTTGAGATGTAAAGCTGGTTTCTATCAAATACATTTCCGTTTGGTGGCGGAGAACTTATTCTCTTAGATTAACACCCTTTTCTTAGACATACAAGCTTATAGGTTATGTAGTTGATGATTACTAGTGATATATTTCCAATTTGGTAATGTGGCTGCTAAGGGTTACTGATAATTTGTTGATCGAATAAAGGCTTTTGTGAAAAGCATAGCTTTGTGGGCGAGACTTCGTCGGACCTCACATCTCATGGTCAAAACAGGAAGATGCGGCAAGGTTTGAGGGTCGTGCCCTTTAGGGTATGTCCATTTCCTTCTGAAAAAGGTGGATCACGGTATGGAGCCCAAATACTTAACTTATGTGGTTATTGCAAATTTGTGCTTTGTGGTTGTTGGTGTTGAGGATTCTCGGATAAAGGTCGGTAACGATCGGGGGATGACAGACTCGTGTCAGTAGTTACCTAGTTACAGTGGTAACCCGACCTTGTGTTGACAGAGATTCGGTTAGGTTCTTGGGACGTCCCTCCAGAGGCATACCCATGTGGCATAGGAAGTTCCTTAGCCTGATCATTTGTTGGAAATCTAATCATCCAATACACGCCCTTTGCGATTGCAGTTGCATAACCTGCCATTCTTAAATGGTAGCTATAGCAGGCATAATATAATGGTACCTATGCTGGCTAAGATTAATATTATACTTTCGAAATTTTTTCTGCACTATGCACTAATAATAATATCAAAATGATTTTCACGTATCAAACATGTTTGGCTATCATAAGGAGAAATCTCCTCCAATTGTGCGCTTGCATTGTGTGTGGCTGGAGGCCTTATGATAGTTTCATTTTCCAAAAAGCGTTGCGGATTTCTTTTAATTTCTTTTGTTTTCTTTTGTTTCAAATAAAATTGTTTTTGTTTGCTCACACCAGTCCCATGACTGACCTAGAGTTTACTATACCCTTTCTAAACTCTAGGTGTCCACAATTTTCCATAGGGGCAGCCAAGAGTCAGATTTTCAGATAATCAGCTAGTAGATGTAGATTTGATAGCCTTCAACTTCCTGTTTAGAAACCTTGAAGTCTTCGGTTATTGAAGACTTTGGATTTTGGCTATCGCATTGTTCTTCTCTTCAATATTCCAGACCTGCTTATTACAATATGATAAGGAGGCTCGAGCTATCTTGGGATTGGAGCTTTGGAATTAGAGATGCATTCTATTGGATTCTCTCTTTCTGTTGGAGTCTATGAAGATATTGTTTCTGCTGTTGTTGTTCCGCTGTTGTATATTTGGCTCTGATATTGATAACATTTGTATCATATTTGTTGTATCATTTCTGTGTATCAATAAATCATTCATTTCTACTTCCGCTATGTTGTTTTACTTAATGCGTTATAAGCTTCGGCGAACCAGATTCGATGTTTGAATTTGCGGCATTCGAATACGGGTGATGTATTTGGTGCCGATTTTCGAAGGTCGAGTCAAAGTCATCACAATTGGTATCAGAGCTGAAGGTTGAGTAAGAACTTTTGCTCAGGAGTATAACACATTAGGTGACTCATTAGAGATAGGGTTACAATTACCCTAGAATGAGTATATCCCTAAGACATCCGTCTGTATGTGTAACATCCTGCCATTTTGTACATTTTAAATCGACGATAAACCACACAAGTCAGACTCAAACCATACAAAAGAGCGGATTGTTATTGGGGTGAATAAGAAAAAGGGAGAAAGAAATAAACAAACAGAATCTTGTAGCGGAACGATAAAATATAATAATCAAATAAACAGTTCATGAAGCTGTTTTATAAAATATTCGATTATACTTATACAATACATATCAGAGTTACACATACCACTGATTAGTAAATAATGCAGCGGAATAATGATGCAGTGGAATAATATAATAAATAATAATAATACAATCTTCGTCTTCGTCCTCCAAAAGGAAAGTCTTCAAATCCTGAAATACTCAGGCAGACCTGAGCGAATTGAAAAGACAAAACACTCGAGTCAGAACTAAAAGATCTTATGTAAGTTAAATCAATGGTAAAATATGAGTAGAACGGTGTCAGAGATGTTTACAGGATTTGACATCTCCTATCCAGTGTCTAACGTGAGTGCAGTAACTTAAGAGATGCTCGGGATTCATATCTCCTAAGGATCCGTTAAACTATTTACTATGTAGTAATATTTCGCTAATATAATAATGTCTATAGTAAAGTAAACTTACTTTTAAATAGCGTTAATGCTTTACTTTTTTCACCTTAACACGTAATAGTCCCAGTAGTCCATCCAGTATCATGGTTCCTCCTGATCGGGAAGCCACCAGAGGATACCACAAGGGCTACGGGAGAAAACCAAACTCGTACAAGGCGTGCTATGGTAGGTGACATGGCACAACTAGGCAATGCCAGGGTAGATATACCAATTACGCTTCCGGGCCGGTGGTAACTCATAGCCGCAGCTGCTGCCTACCTTGAGCCACATTTCCAAATAAAAAATCAAAAGTGGCCACGAATCAATCCAAAAGTCAAAGTATAATATCGAAGGGGTGTGTCCAATCAAATGTGCTACCTCATTAGCCTATCGATCGCTCCTGTTTTAGCCACCTTATGCAAACTCACAGGAGTCAGGTCAACGTATTTACCTCAAAGGAAACACCGTCACCATCCTGCTTCATTCTGGAATCTCCACTATGTACACGGTTGTTAAAGTGGTTTTCGGAGTTGGCAGAGAGTATGACAACTTCCGATCCCGGTCACTTCAACAGCCAAACATTATTATAACACTGAACCATTTCAAAATAATTATACTTCAAAACCAAAATGTACTATCCATTTCAAAACCATATAAATACAATATCATTTCCCTTTTAAAAAACAAATAAATATGATATCATTTTTATAAAACCCAAATCAATATAATATCATTTTTATTTCGAATATATTCTTTCCAAAGTCATAAGCCTTTCAAGTTTTTAATATTTCAAAACCAAATGCTTGAAATATAAACTTTCAAAACATAATACTTTGAATTTCATAGCTTCTAAATCATAACTTCCAAACTTAAATGGTTTGGATATTCAAACAATATATAAAATAAAATAGTTTGAATTTAAAATCACTTTATAAGGTAAAATACTTTCCTCGACTTCATAATTTTGTTCACTTTATATTAAATTTCAATTCATAATTTTCAACTCACTTTTAGTTTCAATAAACCATTTCAAGTTCAACATATTTCAAACTTTGAGTATTAAACAATTTCAAAACTAAGGTTGATAAATTATGATTCAACAATTCAATGTTCTATTATTTAATTTTGTAATATTTGCCTAATAAATCTGTGACAACCTGGAATTTTTGGATGTTTGAAATCAGAATATTTAATTGATTTTAAACATTTGAAAGCTAGTTGTAACTTGACTTTCAAATATCACTATATGTTTGACAATTAAATTATTGAATTTAATAAATTGGAAATTAAGAAAATTGTTGAATCTTCAGTTTTAAGCTTGTTAAAAATAATTTAAAGGCTTGTAAAATTTATATTGATAGTAATGAAGACAGTAAAAGTGTTACACTTGAATTTGGAAGTGTTTTGTTAAGTTTTTAAAAATATATCGTTTAAAATTGATATTTAAATAGCCTTCCGAGGCAAAGTCTCAGATTTCGACAAAACTAGTTTCATTGGATCCGTAATAGTGTATTATTACCGCATTTCAATTTCCGTAGCATTTGGAGTTGTTGTGTGAGCACACGGTAAGTAAATGCGCTGAAATTTATATCAAAGATTTAATATAATAACTATGTCCAAAAAACTATCTTCCTCAAACGATTGAATTAGCACTCGAACCTTTTCCATTGCATTCGGAATAGGGGTATAACATTACAAACACCTAGCAGCACGCCTCGATAGGATGTCAAGATTTTGGGCTAGAATTCAAGTCGATTGAAATTTAAATTTAAATTTAAATATAATTTTAACTTTGTTTGATCGGTCAAATAAACTTCACGTCAATGCTTTTTCACCTCTTTTCGAAACCACTGTAGCAATTGGACTACAGCATGCCAACGTTCCATCGTGTTCACTCTCTTCCTTTTAAAAAAACAGCCGAGCCTTTCATTTAATTTCAAAATCAAAAGAGAATAAAATCACATTTTATACCCTTTCTCCATAAACGAACCAGATCGATTCAACAAAAAATTTCGAACGTCGATAAAAATCGACTCGAATGAATCGACTCGAGAGAATCAAATCGTTCAACAAAATATAGATATACGTCGATCAAATCGAAATCGAATTTGATCCATATGTCTTGACATCGCCGCTATTGGAAGCTCGTGCTCGATATCATGGGTAGATCTCCAGGGGCGGCAAGATGGGAAGGAGGTCTCTGCGTCGCCGTTAAAGGGGGGTTCCTCGTTTGCGAGGAACAACAGTGGAGCAAGATGACCTGGGGTTGGTGGCTCAGCATCGGCGAACTCAAGCTTGTCACAGGTGGAAGGTCGCGTGTTGGCTGCTTGCGAGGGACGAAGATTGTGGTGGCGACAACGAGGAGGGAGGCTGCGCTGGATTTGTGGTATGGCTTCGTCTTCCATTTTTATTTGAATTTTTATTTTAAAAAAATGAAAATGAACTTATGCAGATGGGAAAAATTAATTACAGTGAGCTATAATTCTTTTTTTTCAATTAAAATAAATATATGTATGTATATAAATATGGATCTGAAAGGAGAAGAAAATATATAGTGGGGTATAGCAGTTTTAGTTTGAAATCTATATATGTATATATACATGTAGGTTCGAAGAAATATAACTCAGTATTTGAATTTACAGTAAAGTAACTTTTGTTATTACTTATAGAAAAAAACACACACACATATTTTAATATATATGGGAAAACAGAAAATTAGTTATATATGGTTTGGAAAGTATAGGAATTTAAAAAAATTAATGTAGAGTTTATAAAGATTAGATTTTTAAAATGAATATAGGCTATTTTGGTAAAAGTAGTTTCAAACAAGAAAAAAAGAAAATAAAGTAAATATGCATATATACCTATTTCTTTTACTAGTTTGACTTTAAAGGTACGGAAATTTATTTGTCAAGTTAACTTATTTAATTGTTTTAGTCTCTAAAAAATATTTTTATTAAAAAGAAAATTTGTTTAAAATTGAATTATTAGTTAGCTAAATTATTAGGTAAATTAAATAAATAAATAGTAATTAATTATTTGATCAATTCAAATGTTAATAAACCATATAATGTTTATACAAGGTTTGAAATCGTGAAGGAAACAAGCCCATTTGGATTGGATTGCAAATAAAATCAAAGGTGAGTTAATCTCACTCATCTGGGTTTAATTTTAATTTTAATTTAAATTGTTGAATTTAAATATTTGGTTGAACGATTGAATTGATTGGATGTGGTATATTGTATAGTAATATATAGTATATACTGGAGTGATTGATTTCCCGCATTATATAGCGGATGAGACCCTATGCGCCGCATAATAGCGGATGATATTATATTAATCCCATATACTGCGATATTCCACCCCATAGTGGAATTGGTATTGTGCTAACGTCTATGGATGCAGGGAATCAGGTTGGAGGGATCCAATTGGATTCCTCAAAATTATTTAGATTGTTCTAATAATTCTGTGTTATGATTATTTGATATTCTGTGATGGATTATATTAATAATGGGAATATTGGATGCTGTGTTTGATTGATTATATTTGGTATACTGAGTTATCAAAAATATACTGATTGGATTTTTGATGAGAAAATAAAAAGAGAGAATTCTTAAGTAAAAATAATTTTTGAAAGTTGGATAAATTAAAAAATTGAAGTAGAAAATATTAAAGTTGAAATTTTAAATTCTTATAATAAATTCCAAGTATGGAAAGGAGATTTTGAATAAAAAGGGAAAATAATGAATTTTAAAACTTAAGTGATATTATTTAAAGGAATAAAGAATTTACTTTAAAATTCAAGGTTTAAAATTTATTTGAAAGGATAAAGAAGGAAATTGGGAAATCTGAAATTGATATTTTTCAGTTAAAAGATTTTAAATTATAATTAAGGGATAAAAATCAAAATTTAATGGGTTTTGAAATAAAATTGAGTAAGGAAAGGAATTTATTTCAAAATGGGAGTAATTTGGAAATCAGTTTGAAGATTGATTAAGTGTTTAAAACCGGGATTTTTAAAAGAGAAGTTAGACTTTGGAATTTATAAACTGGGTCTATAAAGGTGAAGTAATATATCAGTTGATATTTGAAGAATAAATTCACGATGGGAATTTATTAAAATAGTGATTTATTTTTAAAAGCTGTTAAGAGAAGTACATTTCCCTGGATAGCCAAGTACGTTTTGAAAGTAAATTTTTAAATATAAGTTAAATGCTTTAAGTTGTTTTAAAAGCGTGTTTTAGAAAGAATTTTTTTTTTAAATGTTTAGTTTTAAAGTAAGTATTTTTCAAATTTATCTTAGTAGTAATTACTTAAAGGTAGCTTAGTACCATGTTTCTAAAAGAGGAAAATTCAGTTTTGTAAAGTAGCTTTATTTTTAAATATTCTTAAAGTATATATTTTTAATAAAGTATTAAAGTAGTTTTTTTTAATGTTTTAAAGTATATTTTATAATAAGTTTTTTAAATTATTTGTACTTGGTGATTTCAGTGGAAACAATTATTTGGGGATTTATTCCATGAGAAGAGTGTGGTTTGAAACTGTTTTCAGAAGTGTTGAAAGTGGAAATATTTCTTGAGAAGATATTTTGAGGTTAATAAATAATTTGGAAAATTATTTATGGTTGATGGTTGTTTGTGAATGTTAATTTATAGTTAAAGAACCGACTATCAATATTAGCCAATGCGCTGATCGTTTCGAAGAGACCGGGATCGGGATTTAATTCCTGAAAACCACTTCGATCTGGTTTGAACGTTTTCATGTGGAAAGCAAGAGTTTGGATTCGAAGGTGGAGCAGTGAAGTGCAAGGGCCAGTCGCTACTAATCCTGAGGTGATTCCAAAATGGATGTAGTAGGAGTAGTGCCTTCGGTTCCATTCGAACTCGGAATGTACTTGTATGGATGAATGCTTTCAGAACATCATCAGGTGGACGGTAAGCATTCTGAGTGATATGTTCTAAAAAGGCAACGCTTAGCCTCGAGCCTCATCAGAGGCAATGACTGAAAATCAGGGGTCATGCGGCAAGGCTAAGTGGGTAGCACCCATTAGGGTGAGGTCATCCCTGTCTAGATGTCCCTTTTTTTGGGCTTAATGGTGCGATTGCTGATCCCAACCGCTGGGTGATCTTACTCGAGATTATCCAGTAAGGGTAGTCCCGGTCTTGTGTTGCAGGGGGTTGGGAGTAATCCTCAGTACGGTGATCTAGGCCACGTATTGTGACAGGTGGTACACCAGTGCCTAGTCATTAGTTGGAAATCCATTCTCCCTACATGCCTTTTACGGTTTTGTTTGTACTACCCACGATTGTGGCTAGTATGTTGGAATTTAATTAATGTAACAATTTCGGCTATTTTCATAAGTATTTGTAAATAGACTCAATTATAATATCAGTGGATTTTGATAAAAAAAAGTGTTTTGGCTATCGTAAGGTAAAAACCTGACATGTTTATTTGTGACGTGGTCTTACGAGATGCTTTTTTTCCAAAGGTTTTTGAAACTTCAATAATCAATTTGAGTGTGGTTTCTCACATTTGTATTCCAGACTGACTCGGATGTTATTTAACTATAATGCTCGGGTTAGACCAAGTATTATAGAATACAGGAAAGGATGCTGTGAAGCTCAGGAGACGAGCTAGATTGCGATACATACTTCCATATTTATGTTAAACATTCCGCTGTGTATTCAGATTGTGAGGACAGGTTATGATTACTTTCCAGTTGTGTGTTATGTATATTCTAATGATGTAATGTATAAGTAGATTTGATTTGTGTAAAGATCATTTATTATCTATAATATTTTATTCCACTGCGATGGTTAGATTCTGATGTTGTTTTCTATCTTCTTCTTCTACGTCTTCTTCTATAACCCTGAGGGTTCGGTTTTCCGGCATCCGATTGCTCGGCATTCGATACAGTAGACGTACTGATGTCGATTTTCGGGCGTCGAAAAATCCAGGTCGTTACACTTAGTATCCGAGCTGAAGGTTAAGCGAGAACCTTAGCTCTGGTGGGGATCACTCATTGAAATAGAGTCCATAGTACTCTAGAATGAGTTTGAGTGTATTAATAGATATGAGCGCGTATTTGTTAGTGAATATAAAATGATTTTATATTGTGTTGATTGGTTTATTGAGTAGTTTATGAATTTTGGTAAATATGAGTAATTAACGTTATTGATAGGGATCTCTAAACACTTAAATGGAATAATTTAACACAGTATGTCTTAAAATAGGGTAAATGAAATAATTTTACCCAAATTATTTTTGTATAAAAAAGAAATAAATTTTCGTAAATTATTATAGTTATATTGGGTTGCTTGGTTGTTAGAGAATGGTAATATTAAATTATTATCATTATTGTTGTGTAGAAATTGAATAAGGAATTGAAAATTTTAACCAAGATTAAGGAATAAATTTATATAACAAAATGGGATTTATGAATATGAATTATAAATGTGATTTATAATTGAAATGAGGTAAATTTCAGAGTAATGTTGGATATAGATTGAAAGAATTTAAAATTTGGAATTTTGGGGAAAGGTTAAATTCTTTTGGGTTTGGAAATGGTTTTCAAAGGTTGGAGAAATAATAGTGATACTATTTGGGAAATATTTAAATAAAATTCGAAATCTGGAAGATTTGGAATTTAAAA
This sequence comes from Allium cepa, assembly GCA_030765085.1. Lineage (NCBI taxonomy): Eukaryota > Viridiplantae > Streptophyta > Magnoliopsida > Asparagales > Amaryllidaceae > Allium > Allium cepa. The sequence continues at coordinate 972,987,695 of CM060928.1, forward strand.
ATATTTGAAATGTTTTTAAAGAGATAAAAGCATTTAACTCTCTTCGGTCGCTGGAAAATAACTTCGGTGATGACTGCAACATCATCGTTGTTCATTTTCGAGTTTCCAAGAGAGAAATTGCTACGAAATTATTTTAAATTGGAATTGTCTGCAAAACTAGGTTTGATTTTGAAATTCAAAGAGATAATTGAATTTACCAAAGAATTTTGGATATAATTGATTTCAAATGATTTTTGAAAAACTTAAGTGATTATTGAAGACTCTAGAATTGGTTTAAATTTTTTTTAAGTGTCTTAAGTAATAGTTCAAACTCTTGAGGTTTAACTAAAAATGTTTATGGATTATAAAAAGGTTTGAAAATTTATAAAGTTTGAAAATTTCCTGGAATGAAATTAACTTGTAAAAAGTTAATAAAGTTAGAAAGGTAATACAATTAAATAAAGTAAACTTAAGATGGTTAATAAAGTGGAATTGAAAAACATAGTTTGAGTGGATTAAAAGAACAAAGTTCTAAGAATTAAAAATTATTTGAATTTGAAATAAATTAGTAAATGGAGCTAATTTAAAATGAGTATGGAAACGAAATAAGTTAGAAGAGTAAGTCGAATTTAATGAACTTAAGCTAAGTTTAATAATAGATTGTGATTGGATTTGAATTAAAGTTGAAATATAATTGAAATGGAATTGTATCACGTGGTGGATACATTAAATGAAATTAAGCTCTTACTTAATAAAATGTAAATGAATTGTGTGAAGTCAAAGAATAGTATGGGGTTAGATTTAGCTGGAGTTTAGTTAAATAAGATTGAATGGGAATAAATCGATTTCGATGGCTTATAAAAGAATCGAAAACCCATTGAATAAAAATATATTCTTGGCTAAATAAAATATATAATCCCGAGTTAAAAAGTAAAATGTGAACGGGATTGATTGTAATGGATGAAAATATGGATATAAATAAGTTGCGACTTATAAAACTTAGAAGTGGAATAAATAAGCCAAAATAAAAAATTTTGTATTTTGGGAAATGAATAAAAATCCAAAACATGAATTATAAAATAGATCGAACTCAAGAAAATTAAGTGAAGTGATTTTTGAAGGGTAAAATCCAAATCTTGAATTAAAAGTGGGAAATGAACTAATTTGAATAAATTAGTTAAGTGAGTATGTTAATGGAATTCTGATTGGTTGAATAAAAATTTGAATTATGAGTTAAAAATGGATTTTGTGGAGTTAAACTTGTGTTATAAATAAAATTCAATGTGGAAGTGAAATTTAATATTGAAATTAAATTTAAATTGGTAAGCAAATAAAATTTAAATTGAATATTGAAATCTAATTTAAATTGTGTATGTAAAGTAAAGTGAAATTGAAGAATTTGTTCGAAGGAACCAAAGGAAGTAAAAGTTTGCATATAAACTTTTATTTGAGATTTTCAGTAAATTAGCAAGTGAAACTAATTAAATAAATGATTAATTAAATATGGGTTGAGATAAGGTGAATAAAATTCAGTATTCAAGGTTTGAAGATAAATTGAATTCAAGTAGAATTGAAAATAAAAAATCTGAGTGAAATTGGGGAAAAGGTATTTAGATTTGAAAATAATTAATAAATTGAAGTAAATTGAATTCATATGGAATTGGAGATCCATTTTAAAAATAAGTGGATATAAAGGCTAAAATGGTAGAGTAATAATATAAGGGTATATAATGCTTATAATAAACTTAAGAAGTGAATGGTGAAGTTCTTAAGTAAGTTTGATATAGGAAATATACTAAGTAATTTTGGAATAAAGATTAAAACTGGAAGTTCTGAAAAGGGAAATTGTGAATAAGTAGATAGAAATCAAATGAATATGAATAAAAGAGAATTGATATAGTCAATAATCAATGAATATAAATACGTTAGATGTACGTATATTATTCGCATAGTGATTTGATCCAGATTAGAGCATAGAATTTCGAGATAGCTATATCTATCCGAGTTAGGATTTTTCACTTGACTTTCGACGGCGAACCCTAGATATGGATTTTTGATTGATTCTGGAAATTCTCTATCATAGTTTGGGACTATGTAAGGAGAATGACGGTTTCTGATCAAGAAACCAAGTCTGAGTCCGCACTAGGAAGTCGGGTGGACGATACTAGTTTGGAAGTGAAATTGTGTGATCGAGCGAGTGATCGAATTTGATATTGCGTACGGATGATATATGTACATCGTACGGGCTTGAATGAATAGATATTGGAATTTTGTAAGGAAGTCAATAAAATGATTTTGAATGTTGTGATTGGAAATTATTGCTAAGTAGGATATATAGGTATTATAAAGGAAATGGAAAATTGGTTTTGATTTTAGAAGATAAATTTGAATTGCTCGACAAAAAAGTATGTGTTTAAATTCTGTATGAAATTTGATTGGATTTTTGATCTAGCCACTTGGCTTTTTGTTTTCTTTTGGAATTTGGGAGCCCGTGGTAGCATTTTGTAGTTGTTCCAAACTAGCCGCGTAAAGGAGACGTTGGCGAAATTTTTCGAAAATTTAAGGAGTTAGAAAAAATTTTAAGAAATTTTTGATAGTTTAAAATTTGGTTTAAACTATTTGAATTATTAAGGGGATAATATTATTGGTAACCTATGGATGGGTTTGGAAAGTTAGTAAGGGTGATAATGTGTCTTTAATAAAAAAAATTGTTTTGGAAGTGTTTGAAACTGAATGGTTTTAGGGAAAATAGTTAATGGGTTGTGGACCATTCTTCTTAACTAGTAATTTCGGGGACGAAATTCTTTTAAGGGCGGAGGAAGGTGATGACCCGAAATTTTTGATGTTTGAAATCAGAATATTTAATTGATTTTAAACATTCGAAAAGCTAGTTTTAACTTGACTTTCAAATATCACTATTTGTTTGACAATTAAATTATTGAATGGAAATCGAGAAAATTGTTGAATCTTCAGTTTTAAGCTTGTTAAAAATAATTTGAAGGCTTGTAAAATTTATATTGATAGTAATGAAGATAGTAAAAGTGTTACACTTGAATTTGGAAGTGTTTTGTTAAGTTTTAAAAATATATCGTTTAAAATTGATATTTAAATAGCCTTCCGAGGCACAGTTTCGAATTTCGACAAAACTAGTTCCATTGGATCCGTAATAGTGTGTTCTTATCGGATTTCAATTTCCGTAGCATTTGGAGTTGTTATGTGAGCACACGGTAAGTAAACGCGCTGAAATTTATATCGAAGATTTAATATAATAACTAGGTCCAAAAAGCTATCTTCCCTAAACGATTGAATTAGCACTCGAAACATTTTTCATTGCGTTCGGAATAGGGGTATAACATTATAAACGCCTAGCAGCATACCTCGATAGGATATCAAGATTTTAAGCTACGAATTCAAGTCGATTGAAATTTAAATTTAAATATAATTTATACTTTATTTGATCGGTCAAATAAACTTCACGTCAATGCTTTTTCACCTCTTTTCGAAATCACTATAGCTATTGGACTGCAGCACGCCAACATTCCATCGTGTTCCTCTCTTCCTTTTGAAAAAATAGCTGAGCCTTTCATTTTAATTTCAAAATCGAAAGAGAATAAAATCACAATTTATACCCTTCCTCCATAAACGAACTAGATCGATTCAACAAAAAAGTTCGAATGCAGATAAAAATCGATTCGAACGAATCGACTGAGAGAATCAAATCGTTCAAAAAAATATAGATATACGCCGATCAAATCAAAATCGAATTCGATCCATATGTCTTGACATCGCCACTGTTGGAAGCTCGTGCTCGATATCGTGGGTAGATCTCTAGAGGCGGCAAGATTAGAGGGAGGTCTCTGCCTCACCGTTAATGGGGGGTTCCTCGTTTGCGAGGAACAACAATGGACCAAGATGGCTTGGGGTTGGAGGCTCGGTATCGGCGAACTCGAGCTTGTCACAGGTGGAAGGTCGCGTATTGGCTACTTGCGAGGGATGAAGATCGTGGTGGCGACAGCGAGGAGGGAGGCTGCGCTTCGATTTGGGGTATGGCTTCTTCTTCTTTTTTTATTTGAATTTGTATTTTAAAAAAATGAAAATGAACTTATGCAAATAGGAAAAATTAATTACAGTGAGGTGTAATTCTTTTTTTTCAATTAAAATAAATATATGTATGTATATAAATATGGATCTGAAAGGAGAAGAAAATATATAGTGGGGTACAGCAGTTTTAGTTTGAATTCTATATATGTGTATGTACATATAGGTTCGAAGAAATATAACTCGGTTTTTGAATTTACCGTAAAGTAATTTTTGTTGTTACTTATAGAAAAAAGACACACACATATTTTAATATATATATAGGAAAACAGAAAATTAGTTATATATGGTTTGGAAAGTATAGTAATTTAAAAAAAATTGATGTAGATTTTATGAAGATTAGATTTTTAAAATGAATATAGGCTATTTTGGTATATGTGACGCCCCACCTCTATGCTCACAATAACAAAGAGTATTAAAGGAAATACTGTCTGTTATCACGAAGAATAAGGCTGGATAGGAGCGGCCATCCGTAGTTAGGCCTTACACTAGCATTGGTTATTTCAATAGGAGTGGTATATATTTTTATTTTTCATCTCTTATTTATTTACTCCCATCGACATACCCAATTCCAGTATAAAACGAACTACGATGGTTCATAATAGTTTAGGACAATAAATTTAATAATAACACAGATAATATAAATGCGGAACACAGATAAAACAAAAAGTCTCATATGTATAATAACTGATGTCAGTTACAGTACATGTGATACGGTACATATGATACAACTACAACTGTCGACACTGGAAGTTATATACACAAGTACATTAACGTGATTAATATACATGAATACATAACATCCTATAAAAATACACTAACTACTAAAATGACAACGACTACTCTAAAAGATATGAAGAGACTTCACAGCTCTAACAGCAACCCAAAGCAAGATATCTACAACCTGTAATAACTTGGTCTGACCCGAGTATTACATTCAAAAGAAAATAATACACAGGTCAGTCTAATTCAAACTCAGTTATTAATGTACAGAAGCAATAATTAAATAGTCAAATAGACGATAGTCAAAATAAACCTCGTCTATCCAATCCTTGAACAAGGAAATGGATAACAGTAAATATAACACATAACAGTGTTAAACAACAAATTAGCAAATTCAAATCATCAACAGAGATAAGTGAAAAGAATATCAATGAAGATAATTTAGAAAACATCGGAATTGCCTAATTGGCAATTAACAACAAAATCTAATTATTAAATAAATAACTAGAAACTCAGAATCTAATTATCAAATAGATAATAAGACAACAACAAAATGATCAAATCAAATCAAAGATAATTTCAAAATATTGAATTGGACACAGAAAACAATTTAGCAATTGGAATATCACTTAAAACATCCATTACTAATTGACTGCAGTACACGCTAACGTGTATTGCCTCGCCAATACGGCATATGAAATGCACAAAAGAGCAATGAATCAAAGCTAAACACAAATTCTGATTGGCTGCAGTACACGCTAACGTGTACTGCCTCGCCAATACAGCATATGAAATATGCAAAAGATAAGGAAATGCACAATGAAAGTTCTCACCCGAGCACAAGGTCAAACCCAAGTCTAAAACTGGATTCAACACAGGTGCAGTAAAAGAATGAAAACAAGTGAGTTACACTTGTAAACAAAGTCAACAAGTCTGTATCAACGAAACATGCACATAAGGAGTGGTGCACTGTAATTAGAAGGCAATACAAACACAAGTATACAAATATATGTATACACAAATGAAACAGGGTAACAATCAATCATGTATATACATTAATGAATGCATATATATATATATATATATATATATATATATATATATATATATATGCTACATAGATAGTGGAACTGCAGTGGGCTGTGCATTGAAAATGTTTCAAAGACAAAGTCAAAAAGAAATATGCATTTCAAAATCAAAGTCAGTTTTGAAATCGGTGCTAACCGAGAAAATAACTAACAAAGTCAAAGTAGCACAAAACAAATGGGCTGTCATGAACACAGGCAATAGCAAATCAATTTTACCAAGGCCAGAAGTTCTAGACAGTGAACTGAAGTGAAGACATGACTGTGCTCGTGACAATAAGACTCAAGTATGTTCAAGTCCAAATGCATCAAATTCGAACAAAACCCAAGGAACGACATGAACAAAGCTATAATAGGTATGCATCTGTAAAACTTGACAGTACAAGCTTCAAAAGTATACACACGAAGAACAAGTATGCAAGTGAAGACAACAATGGTACCAGCAGTTGCAAAATGGTTCAGAGACATCAGAGTGACCAAAGTCACAGCCGTATTTTATCAATAAGGCAATAAGCGATAATAGCATGTGTACTAAAGATAAGGCAACACAGCCACAAATCATAAAAGCTACAGGTGAACAAGCATGTGTACCCAGATAAGTCAAAACAGCAAGGCACTGCAACAAATTCTAGTAACATCAAAATGAAAATCAAGGCTACAACTTCAAATGAATCAGGTGAAATAACTCGAGCACAGCCGAAGCCATGATCAACAGCAGGTCAAAAACATTGAACAAAATCGAGTTCAAGCCGAGGCTATGGAACAGCATGGTGTAAATGCAAATACGGCATACCAAATGAATCGAAGTACAGAGCATAACAAAGTCAAAGTCGCAAATAAATCAAGGTGCCAGTCGAGTATGTTACAGGGATGAACAAACATGCCCAGGTTTAGAAATCAATTCAAATAACCAAGGCAAGTTTGAATAAAAATATCAAAGCACCACTTTATCATAAACAAAGTCCAGAAATCAAAATAGTTTCAAATGGCCGAAGTCAAGCGAATGCAAATTCATGGTGACCAGGCAAGTAGAAATCGAACAAGTCCATCACATGAATACCCATGTGCAAAGATAGTGCCAAAGTTACAAAGAAAATGGTCAATATCAAGCATCAGGTTAAAAATGTTTCAAGTGAAGAAACAGTAGGTTGCCAACACAAAATCAAGTTTGTACTTCAGGTCAAAAAGGAAATGTTTTTGCAGTGGAATAATAAACAAAGTCAGTGCCGAAGTCAGGCATTATCACAAGCCGAAGTCAACAATAAAGGAATCGTACAGTTCAAATTTGAAAACGTGATAACCAAGGCAACTAAAAATCGAACCAAGTCAGATAAAATCATCAACATCAAAACAAAGTCGAATGACAAAAGCACAATACAACGGAAGAACTAGATGTGAGTGATGTGAGTGTCACTCACCTTAGACACGAATTGAAGCAGAGATGACCAAAACCAAGCGGCTGAAGCAAGCTACATGGAGATGAACTATCGACAAATCAACCCGCAATTCTCCATTAATCGAACAACAAAGGCGCGGCTTCGAAAATAATCACGAAGCCCTAATTTTTGAAGACGAGCGAACGACGAAAATTTTAGGCCGCCATTATTTCGTTTTCTTCGTTCCTTTGGTCTAGGGTTCGAAGATAATGAATAAAAGGGGGCCGGTTATTTGCTTATGATAACACAGCACCAACAACAAAAGAAACATGGGCCAGGAATAAAGCCCGCATACTCTTAACAGTATTTGAAAAGAATTTTAGCTGATTAAAACTCCCGATAGCAATAGACCAACGGATTAATCGTTTAATGACGATAATAAATTAACAACAAAACCCCGGGTTGTTACAGACTCCCCTCCTTATAAAAATTGCGTCCCCGCAATTTTCATAATTAAGGTCGTCTACAACAATTATTTTCTAACATAAACTGGTTTGGCTAGAAAAATAAAGGTAGAGTATACAATCGCCAAAGAAATCTTTCAATTTCAAAAAAGAAATTCACAAATTCTCAACAAAATCTAATTATCAAATAGATAAGCAGAATACAGAAATCACAAAACAGCCATATCTAATTATTGATACGATAATTAGAAGACGGTAAAATCTAATTATCAACAAAGATAATTATAATACCCAAATCGCAAATCGCAAAACCGCAATTATCTAGTTACCAAAACGGTAATCAGAAAACAACCAAGGTCTAATTATCAAAAACGATAATCAGAATTCTCAAATCAACAAATATTCAATTATCAAAAACGATAATCAAATTTCAAATCAATAAATATTTAATTATCACAATCGATAATCAATTCTCAAATATCTAATTATCACAAGCGATAATCAGAAATCTCAAATCAATAAATATTTAGTTATCACAAACGATAATCAAATTTCAAATCAACAAATATTCAATTATCACAAACGATAATCAAATCTCAAATATCTAATTATCACAAGCGATAATCAGAAACAACAAATATCTAATTATCAAAAACGATAATTCAGAATTCTCAAATATCTAATTGTCACAAGCGATAATCAGAAACAACAAATATCTAATTATCAAAAACGATAATCAGAATCAACAAATATCCTATTATCAAAAACAATAATCAAAATCAACAAATATCCGATTATCAAAAACGATAATCAAAACTCATATCAACAAATATCCAATTATCACAAGCGATAATCAGAAACAACAAATATCCGATTATCAAAAACGATAATCAGAACTCATATCAACAAATATTCAATTATCAAAAATGATACTCAAAATCAACAAATATCCAATTACCCGCAGATAATTGGAAACAACAAATATCTAGAATCAATGAAGATAACTAGAAAATCAACATAAAAGGTTGGATCGATTCCATCAGATGGCAAGTTTTAGCTACGCCGCACGTGCATCTCAGAGTGGCCGAAGCCTACCAAGTACTATAAATTTTGGCGCCCATCAGATTGACCCGAAGATCCGCAGAGTGACCCGAAGGTCTAGTACTGGTATTTGACCCGAAGGTCCGCAGAGTGGTCTGAAAGCCCAACAAATGACCCGAAGGTCCAACAGAGTGGCCCGAAAGCCCAACAAATGACCCGAAGGTCCATCATATGACCCAAAGGTCCAGCAAATGACCCGAAGGTCCATCAGAGTGGCTCGAAAGCCAAATAAAATCATCAGAATCATCAAACAGCAAATATTTCAATTAACGAGTCCGGAATTAACCAAAATAAATAACGCACATGTCCTATAACCACGAGTTTTACTAAATCATTTAATTCTCTTCGTCGTTTCCTTGAAAGTGCAAAATTGTGTATTTCAAAAATAACATTTCACATTCTCAAACGGACAAGTCCGGAGTTAAGTGAATCAGTAAAAGAAAGGGGTCATAGTCCTCGATTTTGCTGAAACGTTTAAACCGCTTTCTCATTCTTTTGAAAACGCAAACTGTAAAACTTCTGAAAACAATTTCATCTATTTTATAAAAGTAATAATTTACATTCTCAAACGAACAAGCCCGGAATTAAGCGAATCAGTAAAAGAAATGGTTCATAGTCCTCGATTTTGCTGAATCGTTTAAATCACTTCCTCATTCTTTTGAAAGCGTAAACTATAAAAATTTTGGAAAGCAATTTTATTTTTAAAACGATTTGCAAATCCGTGATAAAAACAGCAACATTAGTGACAATTTCGATAATAAAATTGTACTTCTCAAAACACCATAGAAACGGATCTCAAAATCAGTATTGCGGAATAACGGCTTGAAAATCCACTTTAAAAATTGACGGTTACTGAAGTCAAAGCGACAGTAATTTTTAAACATCAAAATCTCATCAAAATAATTTGCATCAAAATATAATGTCAGTGAATTTTCATTTGTAAAATGTCGACAAACATCAAGCTTCAAAATTTTAGCACCGGCATAAAAATCCCGTTATAAAAATAACGGCAACAAAATACGTTTCATAACCAAGCATCGGTTCAACGTAAAATTAATGTAGTAACGTGCAACTAATGTTTGTACGCACACTACAAAATGAACAAAGAAATCATTCTATTATATCTTCAATGAAGATATTTTAAAACAAAAAAAATCCAATCAAATATGTGATTAGCATTAAAGAAAACCAGCAAGAATTTCAACAAATCAAAACCACTGGTTAAACAACATAATGAAATTAAATTCATTTTCATATTTTTATTTTTAATTCAAAATAATTATCAGCTGTACTCAGTGAAGCAGTCTCACTGTTGTCCTACGCATTTTGATAAACAGAACACAAATCAATCAATCATCAAAACACAAATTCTCTTTTATTTTTAAATAAAGATATTTAAAAAAATTCATCATAATTTCAAAACTTTAGTTTTGACTCAAAGTACAAATAAAACATCGACTAATAGTAGTAACACATGTTCCATCTAAGTTATGTTTTATATTATGTCCATAAACTCCAAGCTCTGATACCAACTGTGACGCCCTACCTCTATGCTCACAATAACAAAGAGTATTAAAGGAAATACTGTCTGTTATCACGAAGAATAAGGCTGGATAGGAGCAGCCATCCGTAGTTAGGCCTTACACTAGCATTGGTTATTTCAATAGGAGTGGTATATATTTTTATTTTTCATCTCTTATTTATTTACTCCCATCGACATACCCAATTCCAGTATAAAACGAACTATTATGGTTCATAATAGTTTAGGACAATAAATATAATAATAACACAGATAATATAAATGCGGAACACAGATAAAACAAAATGTCTCATATATATAATAACCGATGTCAGTTACAATACATGTGATACAGTACATATGATACAACTAACTGTCGGCACTGGAAGTTATATACATAAGTACATTAACGTGATTAATATATATGAATACATAACATCCTATACAAATACACTAACTACTAAAATGACAACGACTACTCCAAAAGATATGAAGAGACTTCATAGCTCTAACAGCAACCAAAAGCAAGATATCTACAACCTGTAATAACTCGGTCTGACCGAGTATTACATTCAAAAGAAAATAATACACGGGTCAGTCTAATTCAAACTCAGTTATTAATGCACAGAAGCAATAATTAAATAGTTAAATAGACGATAGTCAAAATAAATCTCATCTATCCAATCCTCGAACAAGGAAATGGATAACAGTAAATATAACACATAACAGTGTTAAACAACAAATCAGCAGATTCAAATCATCAATAGAGATAAGTGAAAAGAATATCAATGAAGATAATTTAGAAAACATCGAAATTGCCTAATTGGCAATTAACAACAAAATCTAATTATTAAATAAATAATTAGAAACTCAGAATCTAATTATCAACTAGATAATTAAACAACAACAAAATGATCAAATCAAATCAAAGATAATTTCAAAATATTGAATTAGACATAGAAAACAATTCAGCAATTGGAATATCACTTAAAACATCAATTACTGATTGGCTGCAGTACACGTTAACGTGCACTGCCTCGCCAATACGGCATATGAATTACGCAAAAGAGCAATGAATCAAAGCTAAACACCAATTCTGATTGGCTGCAGTACACGCTAACGTGTACTGCCTCGCCAATACAGCATATGAAATATGTAAAAGATCAGGAAATGCACAATGAAAGTTCTCACCTGAGCACAAGGTCAAACCCGAGTCTAAAACTGGATTCAACACAGGTGCAGTAAAAGAATGAAAACAAGTGAGTTACACTTGAAAACAAAGTCAACAAGTCTGTATCAATGAAACATGCACATAAGGGGTGGTGCACTGTAATTAGAAGGCAATACAAACACAAGTATATAGATATATGTATACACAAATGAAACAGGGTAACAATTAATCATGTATATACATTCATGAATGCATATATATATATATATATATATGAAACAATGCCACATAGATAGTGGAACTGCAGTGGGTTGTGCATTGAAAATGTTTCAAAGCCAAAGTCAAAAAGAAATATGCATTTCAAAATCAAAGTCAGTTTTGAAATCGGTGCTAACCGAGAAAATAACTCATAAAGTCAAAGTAGCACAAAACAAATGGGCTGTCATGAACACAGGCAATAGAAAATCAATTTTACCAAGGCCAGAAGTTCTAGACAGTGAACTGAAGTAAAGACATGACTGTGCTCGTGACAACAAGACTCAAGTATGTTCAAGTTCAAATGCATCAAATTCGAACAAAACCCAAGGAACGACATGAACAAAGCTATAATAGGTATGCATCTGTAAAACTTGACAGTATAAGGTTCAAAAGTATACACGTGAAGAACAAGTATGCAAGTGAAGATAACAATGATGCCAGCAGTTGCAAAATGGTTCAAAGACATTAGAGTGACCAAAGTCACAGCCGTATTTTATTAATAAGGCAATAAGCGATAATAGCATGTGTACTAAAGATAAGGCAACACGGCCACAAATCACAAAAGCTACAGGTGAACAAGCATGTGTACCCAGATTGTTAGGTATGAATTCCTAACACTTATTCATGTGCATTTGATTTTGATTTGGATTGGTTTTGTGAATATTTCAATTTTTAGTGTTTTGGGTTCAAATCTTTAAAAATCATAGCTTTGTTGTTCGATCATGCTTTTGGTGATGCATCGAGGAGCATATAGGGCCGGGTAGTCGATTGGAATAAACCCTTAGCGTCGTTGCTCGACTGGTTGCAAATTGAGCGAGAGTTTGCACTTCTATTAAATAGGGTAGGAATTGCAGAAATTGCAGTTCGGCCGGCCGAACCCCCGGGTCGGTCGACCGATGTTGTAGCCGAAACATTCTGGCCTATTTTCGGTCGACCGACTCAGGAAGTCCGGTCAACTGACCTGCTCCTGTTTCCCTGTTTTGCTTATTTATGCTCATTTTGCTTTGCTTTTCCAATCTTTAATCGATTCTTCTTCTCCGATTAGTTGTTATCACCTTTGTTGATTTTGATGACTTCTATTTTTTTTGGAATTTTGGGTATTCCCACTTTGATGGATTCGGTATCGGTTTCTTTGTATTTGATTCACGTCTTCGTATGTGGATTTTATTGATTGATTGTTTCTACAATCGTTTTTATGGTTTGTCACTTTAAAAATATAAAGGTTTTCAATACTAGTAGTAAATATCAAAACTCTCTGATCAAAACGATTTCAACGCTATTTTAATACAAAGCTCGTTTATAAAACCGTTTTCCACTCTATTAGTATATACAAACCTTTACCTCATTCGTATGATAAATCTAATTAAACGGCTTAGTAAAACAAGTGGTATGAAACGCTTGCGTTTACTTCGTCGGTTAATTCTTGGACTTGTTCGATTGAATCTCTTGTGACAATTTTCTAGTGGAGATCTACAATTTGTTCGTAAATATTTAAGTTAAGCTAGTGGTTATGGGACATGAAGCTAAGCTCATATATTTACTAGTTTAATGTAATTGACACTTCTTGATGATCGATGATGGTCATTTCATGGTTTAGACTAGCAATGTGTGACGTCTCTTTGATTCAGTTCATCGGACGTTACGCTGTACGACGTCGTTGTTCCGTTTTATTGTGATTTGGTTCATCGGGCGTTACGCTGTAAGACGTCGTTGTTCCGTTTTATGGTGATTTGGTTCATCGGACGTTACGCTGTACGACGTCGTTGTTCCGTTTTATTGTGATTTGGTTCATCGAACGTTACGCTGTACGACGTCGTTGTTCCGTTTTATTGTGATTTGGTTCATCAGACGTTATGACTGTATGACGTCGTTGTTCCGCTTTATTGTGCTTGGGTTCATCGAACGTTACGCTGTACGACGTCGTTGTTCCTATTTATTGTGTTTCTGGATCATCGGACGTTACGCTGTATGACGTCGTTGCTTCGAATTATTTAATCTCTGGATTTCTAATGGTTGATTTCTGGAATTTATATTTTACCAACTTTTACAAATTGGCATTAGTATGTATGTTGTTATTTGTGGCTTGGTGGATTAAATTAAGAATATGACATTCCTTTTTATCTTTGAGAAGATTCTTGTGATATTGATTAATCTCTTGTTGATTTTCAGTTACATACTTATCATAGTATGGCATTTTGGTTATTATATGATTTTGTCATATCTCTTATTCTATATCACTTTATCTGATATTTATAGTTAGACTGATCCGTTTATTATTTTCTTATTAAATAATACTCGGGTCGGACTGAGATTTTACAGGTGCTTCTGCTTGACTTCTTATCAGGGACCATCATCTGATTTTGGCTAACTATTTTAGACTAGTGGTTTTTGTTTTGTATACATTCGAGATAGAGGCTCCTTGATGTATACATATTCTTTTGTCTAGCGTTTGCATCTATCCTTTTGTGATATTGTGGATCTTGTTAGACCACTACTCTGATATACACTTTTATGTGTAATATTCATATCTATTTCCGCCTTTATGATATGAATTATCTTTGACTGATTTGTGTTATGCTTATTTCTATATTTATTTCCGAAGGTATTATAACCACTGTGTAGTAGGTTTGAGTTTGTATCGACATGTCGGATTTCCTATTGAAATGAAATGCATCTTAAACTATCTAGCATATCGGTGCTCGCACGAAGCAACTACATGGATGGTCGCTCCTCAACATCCTTACTCTCCGCGCTAGTTGACGACATTACTCCGTAGTGTTCTTTCCTAGCATGGTTATTGAGGTGGTGCGTCACAGCTTGGTATCGGAGTCAAACTTCGAAACAATATAGAATAATCTAGCAAGGATCATGTCCTAAGTCTTTCTTGGGAGTCGTGCTTTAGGATTTTATTCGAGTCTTCGTACCGATTCATCCTATTTTTCTTTATGATTCCTTATTTTATCTATCAAGATTGCTTGATATTTATTTTGAGAATAACTTTTCTTCTTCTTTCTTTCTTAAAGAAGAGAAATGGTTAGATCGAACCATCCCAGTGCCGGACAATCTGGTGCTACTCCCCATGATGGAGTATTTATGTCTGCCCAGCAGCTTCTTGATCTAGTAAAGAATGCTCAAGCAGCCGGACCCATTCCAGAGCCTACTCATCCTAGATCCGTTTTTGCATGCTTGTGCAGAGACTATACCGATTTGGGTGGAAGGCCATTCGTGGGATCCGAGGGTGTTATAGAAATTCAAGCTTGGCTCAAATCATGCGATTGCATCTTTACTCGCATGAATCTAATTGACCTTCATCGAGTCCAAGTGGCTTCTAGCATGCTCCAAGAAAGAGCGTTAGATTGGTATGAGCTCTTGACTTCGAAGGTTATCGAGGCGGATCTTACTTGGGAGAAATTCCGGGAACGCTTCGAATTAAAGTTTGTGCCGGAGGCTGAAAAAGTAACTTTGGCCCGACGTTTTATTGACCTTGTTCAAGGTGAATCTTCTATGACAGATTATGTCGCATCTTTCGAATCTCTCTCTAAGTATGGGGTCGAGTATATTAATACCCCATTGAAGAAAAATCAAGGTTTGCCTATGGGTTGAACAAGAACCTTAAAAAGCCTTTACTTCTAAAACTAGAAGTTTCTTTTGATCAGCTTATTGATATCGCTCTTCGACTTGAAGAGGCCGATAAAGAAAGCGATGTTGAAGTTGTCGGTGCCAAATAGAACTTCAACAATAACATGAAGAGGCCTATCAAATTCAAAGGCCCCACTCCCAACAAGAAAGGGAAGCAACAAACTCTGGTAGCAAAAACTCCTACCTCTAGTCGAGGACAGTGCTACAATTGTGGTTCCACAGACCATTGTGCAAGGGAGTGTCTGAAACCTCTCTTGTGTCGTTATTGCAAAAGTTCGGGTCATCTTATATCTACATGTCCCATACTCCGAAGCAGGAGAGAGGGAACGCTGAATGTTGTTCAAGCTCCTAGTGATACTTCTCCTACTCAAGGTATTTCTTAATCATTCCTTGATTTCATTTGTTTTGTGATTATCATTTTCGAGTTCTGGTTGATATGAGTTCATCTTATTATTTTATATCAAAAGGACTTGTTGATTCTTTTTCTTTAAAACATTTTGGGCTTGATGACTTCTTTGAGAATTTCGAATTCGGTTGGCCGATCCGCAATGCTCAATTTGCTTTGTTTTGATGTCGACATTACTTTATATGATTTTTTTTCTTTCCGAGCTGATTTGCATGTTATGCGTTACTCAGACTTCGGAATTGATTTATGTGAAAGGATTGGCTTAATCTTTATGAAGCCCGTATCCTATTTTCCGAGTGGACTGTTCATCCTCGACATTCTCAATCTGTTAAACAGATTTGTATTTTTCTTTGTGATTCCAATTCCAACTTGATGGCATCATTTTTATTCTTCAAACCCACATGATGAGGAAAACGTTATTTCTCTCATTCATGTAGTTTAAGAATTTTTCGGTATTTTTGAAGTTTGTCTTAGGATCATCATCTAAGCATTATATTGTGTGGTGTTAAGGTCTTTTGTGACGCCCCACCTCTATACCCACGCTAGCAAAGAGCATTAATAGATAATACCATCTGCTAACACGGAGAATAAGGCTGGATAGGAGCGACCATCTATGGCCTTGCTCTAATTACCCATTAAATACGTCGACAATAATCCTACCCTACAGATCGACATATCCAATGCATACTTAAAACAAAACCATAGGTGGTTGAATTCAACAGAACAGAATATAATAACTCAAATGTAATATACATCACAGAACAGTAGATCATCATAAACACATATACTGAATACATAACAGAGTATACAAACTAATACATGTCAGGGGGTATAACAGACCACAATATACAGACGAGTCAATAGAATACATATCAGAGTTACAACAAAATAGGACTACACAAAAAGCTTTGACAAAAAGGAACAAGCTGAATAGTCCATGCGGAAGCAAAATAGGCTAAGTCCAAAAGCACCTAACCTGAAACATCTCGGTCTGACCCGAGTAAATACACGGGTCAGTCTAGCTAAACAAATCAGTTAGATAAACTGAACAACAATAAACCTGCAAGGTCACAATATATATCAAATATCTCTAAAAGAGATAACACAATCATCTAACATAAGATGAATCATATCATAACAAACAAGCCTCATATCATCGGCAACTCATAGAAACAAAGGATAGGAATATCCCAAAACAAGCCAAAAGGCAAATAACAAATACCAATATGGTATACAAGTTCACAAGGTGATCACTACATATCGTGTGGTTCAAAAAGACCTACACCGAAGGGCGATACCTAGGGAATATACATCTCAATTGAAACATCATAAAAATTGCTCGAGCGGTAACGAATGACCAACTCCGAAAGCAATACAATAGGGCAACCTAATATCCCCATGTGGCGCATAACGGCCGACATCGGAAGCGATACAATAGCAACCCAATATCACCCATGTGGCGCATAATGGCCAACATCGGAAGCGATACTATAGCAACCCAATATCACCCATGTGGCGCATAACGGCCAACATCGAAAGCGATACTAAAGGCAACAAGCCAGAAGGAGACAGTCCGAAGACACTATCCCAAAGGCGATATGTTTCACAAACTCCCAGAAAGGAATCCGAAAAGTGGTAACGTGAGTCCCATAACCACCCGTTCGCACTAAACGGTTTACTATCCGTTAGTTTATTTCACAATCAAAGCAGTACAAATTTACCTCATATCATCGGTAAACTAAACCCGAAGGTCAAAACAATCAATCGAATAGGTCGGGGACTAATCGGAAAGATAAATGCACAGATTCATGGTCCGTGTTTTGCCCAACCATTTAATCACCCTTCCACTTCTCTCGAAGTGCGAAAGTGTGTGTTTTAAATAGAATTTATAAATTGGAGAAACGAGCTTTTAAATGCGATTCGAGAGATTATTTTATAAAAAACCCGTGGATGAAGTCAAGAGTAAGTTATCAAAGCCAAATATGCAATAACAACCACTAAAAAGCAACTTGAATCGATAAAGTCCGGAAAACAAATCAAAATATACAAAAACAGGCAAAACAGGGCAAATAGGAGCAGGTCGGTCGGCCGCCTACAGGGCTCGGTCTACCGGACACTGTTCATAAAAACTCTCGGGAAGCAGGTCGGTCGACCGGCTACAGGGCTGGGTCGGCCGAACCTGATGATTTTGCACTTCCTGCCCTATTTCAATTAAATGCAATTTCTTCCAAAACGCGATCGTTCGAGCAATGGACCTAAGGAGCTTTAGCCAATAGATACCCCAGCTCCATTAGCTCTCCGATTCGCAACCAAAAACATATTCAAACATCAAAGTTAGGATCTTTAAAGAATTGAACCCAAACACTAAAAATTTGGATATTCACCAATTCAATCCAAACCAAAAGCAAGAGCATATGAACAAGGTGTTAGGAATTCATACCCAACATCAATGAAATCATAAGAAATAGATGTGAGTTCAAAACTCACCTTTTACCCAAAAACAAAGAAGATGGAGTTCACTTTGCAAAGAGAAGACCAACAAACACTACTTCAACTCAACAAGCTTCAATCTAAGAATAAAATACATATTTCCCAATTTAGGTTTAGGAAATTTTCTGAAATTGAAGAGGAGAAGAGTTGGAGAAGATGAAGAAGAACTTACCAATAGCTTCTCTATGATTTTGGAGCAAGAATTTGGATTTGCAAGTAAACTAGGGCTAGGAGTCTCTAATTCCCATTCTCTTCCACCATTATCATTTTTTTAGCTTAAGTTTAATGAAATGAATAAGTGAATGGAAGGAGAGAAGGGCTGAGTTAGTTTATAGAACAGTTTGGGTGAAACCCAAACCCAAAAGCCCACTTAACAAATAGCAAAATTCGACTTACTCCAAATATAGCAAAGCTTATACTCAAAAAGATCGCAAACGCCATTTTGAAATCAATGGAAATGGTTTCGAGTCCCAATTCGGCCTTTTGCAGAAAGTAACATTTCGGACCCAAAATCCGACTAACGATGCTATATTTAAATAAAACATTTAAATATAAAATCGTTAAATATGCGGGTTGTTACAGATCTCCCCTCCTCTCAAAATTGCGTCCCCGCAATTCCTAGAGACGATATTTGTAACAACTACATACATAAAACATTCAAAAGAGAAGGAAACAAGTTAGAAACGAAAAGATAATCTCACCATCGACAAGCAAAGATAGAAAACCCGGATAAGATCGCTCGATATACTCTCTGGTTTCCCAAATACAGTCATTGGGATTAGCGGACCATTGAACTTTAACGAGCGGCACGTCCTTGTTCCGAAGGTGTCACACCTCCGTGTCATGCACGCGAATAGGTTGCTGTACAATAGATAGGTCCGGTGAGATCTCAAGCTCTTGCAAATCAGGAGAAGTAATAACAGAATCCGACTCCCGAAGACACTTCCGAAGTTGCGAGACGTGAAACACGTCATGAATGCCAGATAAATGAGCTGGAAGTGAAACTCTATAAGCCACAGGGCCAATACGTTCAGTAATAGAAAATGGTCATATATAACGAGGAGCCAATTTTCCAGTCGTACTGAAGCGCATAACCCCCTTCAAAGGAGAAACACGAATAAAAACAAGATCGCCGATCGAGAACTCGAGAGGCTTCCTACGGTTGTCCGCGTAGGATTTCTGGCGACTCTGTGCCTCTTTCATTCTCAATCGAATAAGATCAATCTTCTCGGAAGAATCACGAACAAAATCTGGACCAAGAATAAGCTTCTCTCCAGATTCTAACCAACATGAAGGTGATCGACATGGCCTTCCGTATAAGGCTTCGAAAGGAGCCATACCGATACTAGACTGAAAACTATTGTTGTAGGAGAACTCTACAAGAGGTAGATGATCCTCCCAACTACCACCGAAATCAAAAATACAAATACGGAGAAGATCTTCCAAGATACGATTCACCCGTTCAGTCTGTCCGTCAGACTGCGGATGATAAGCTGTAGAAAAATTAAGCCTTGTTCCCAAAGCTTGCTGAAGACTCTTCCAAAAATGACTCGTGAATAAAGGATCACGATCACTCACAATAGAACTAGGAACACCGTGAAGTCTCACGATTTCCTTGACATATAACTTAGCCAAAAGCGAAGCAGTCCTATTAGACTTAATAGGGACAAAAAGAGCAGACTTAGTAAGGCGATCAACAATAACCTAAATACTAGAATGACCCGATCTCGAACGAGGTAGGCCGTCTATGAAATCCATAGAAATCCGATCCCATTTCCACAATGGAATCTCAAGAGGCTGTAGAAGACCCGAAGGACGCTGATGCTCGGCTTTAAAACGCTGACAAGTTATGCAATTGCTCACATAACTCGCCACATCGCGCTTCATGCCTTCCCAATAATAAAGACGACGCATATCGGCATACATCTTGCTACTGCCGGGATGAATAGTATACTTAGAACGGTGACAGTCATCAAGAATGTCATGCCTAAGTGCAAAGTCAGAAGGCACAAAAAGACGGTTCTTCTTACGAAGACACCCATGAGAATCAATGCTAAAATCTTGCAACGCCTCATCACAAGATCCAGACTCATAAAGCTGAATAAAATGCAACAAATCAAGATTACGCCGTTGGGCATCGGCAATACGATCCAATAAAATAGGTTGAGCTTCCAAACTAAATAATAGAATAGGAGAATCAAAAGATGAACCTCGATCACGAATTTCACAAAAAGATAGAGTCTCAAGAATATTCCATTCGGCAAGCATCATAGAAATAACAGCCGAATGTCTGCGACTAAGCGCATCAGCAACACGATTACCCTTACCAGGGGTATACTGGATATCAAAGTCATAAGAAGCAAGAAACTCGAGCCAACGCTGCTGCCTCATATTGACTTCCTTTTGAGTGAACAAATACTTCAAAGATTTATGATCGGTATAGAGAATGAAGCGCTCGCCCAATAAATAATGTCGCCAAATCTTCAGGGCGAAGACAATGGCGGCTAACTCAAGATCATGAGTGGCATAGCGTACTTCATTCGGACGCAGTTGCCTAGAAGCATAAGCAACTACCCGATCCTTCTGCATAACAACAGCACCGAGACCACTACCACAAGCATCGGTGTAGACAACAAGGTCATGATTCCCTTCGGGAACCACAAGAATAGGAGCATTAGTGAGAAGTTCCTTCAATGTCAAAAAGGAAGCTTCACACTTGTCGGACCAATCAAAACGAATGCCTTTCCGAGTAAGGCAAGTGAGAGGAAGCACAACACGGGAAAAGTCCCTAATGAACCGACGGTAATAACCCGCCAATCCAAGGAAACTACGAATCTCATGAACATTCTCGGGCCTCTTCCAATTCTGGATGGCTTCGATCTTTGAGGGATCGACAGAAATGCCATCGGAAGATACAACATGACCTAAGAACTTAACCTTATTCTCCCAAAAGTGGCACTTGGAGAATTTGGCTCTAAGCTGATGATGACGGAGGGTACTCAAGACAATTCTCAAGTGATTAGCATGCTCAGCTTCAGACTTAGAATAAATAAGGATATCATCAATGAAGACAAGCACGAACTTATCGAGATATTCCCGGAATACCCGATTCATGAGATCGACAAAGAAAGCAGGAGCGTTCGTCAAACCGAACGGCATAAAGAGCCACTCGAAAGAACCATAACGAGTGCGGAAAGAGGTAAGAGGTATGCTATCCTCCGCGACTCGTAATTGATGAAAACCCGTGGCAAGGTCGAGCTGAGAAAAGACCTTAGCACCACTCAATAGATCGAACATGTCATCGATCCTAGGCAATGGATACCTATTTTTGATGGTTAACTCGTTAAGCTTGCATAGTCAATGCAAAGCCTAAGAGTTCCATCAGACTTCTTCACGAAGACGACTGCGGATCCCAATGGAGAAAAACTGGACTGAATCAACTGCTTGGATTCGAGCTCTAAAAGTTGCTTCTTGAGTTCCTCATTTTCCTTTGTAGACATCCTCGTGGGAGGACGACTAACTGGCTGCGCGCCCGGAATGAGATCAATGCGGAACTCAATTGCCCGCTTAGGTGGCAAACCCGATACAGGCTCAAAAACATCAGAAAAGTCACAAGCAATAGGAATACGAGATATATCCTCATCATCTCGCGAATCAAGAGAATATAAAGCCATCTCGGAATTATCCACATCCCGAAGAACAAGAGATAACTGAGAAGGCGAATCAGGATGACAAAGATATAAAATTCTCTCGGAACAAATAATCCTGGCATCGTACCTCACTAGCCAGTCCATACCAAAAATCATATCAAAACCCAAATGAGAAACAACTTGCAGATTCGCATGGAAAGAAAAGCCACATAAAACAATCTCAATATCATCACAAAGCAAACTAATGGTCACGGATCCCCCAATTGGATTCGCAATCCTTAAAGAAGTAATCAAACAAGAAACATCCAAAGATAAATCATCAATGAGCTTCTTCGATACGAAAGAATGTGAAGCTCTCGTATCGAAAAGAACTCGTATACTATGATCATGAAATAAAATAGAACCTTCCAAAATAGATGAAGATATACCTTTGGATTGAGAAGGACCTCTAGAAGCATTCTCTACATTTAACTTGCCAGATGAAGAATTATTCGGAGCAATGGGACAAGTGGAAACACGATGACCTTCCTTCTTGCAGTAGCGGCAGAAGAGAGGCTTAGGACAAGCTCGAATAATATGATCCGGAGAACCACAATTGAAACATTTTCGAACGAAAGGCGTTCCGGAAGACTGTGGCTGAGAGCTAGGACCACCAGACTTCTTCTTCTTAGAAGGAAAAGACTTCTTCTGAATTGGAAACGGCCTCTTGTTGGGGTTCTTAGAAACCTCAACATCTACATCACTATCACACTCCTTCTCGACGGTCTCGAGATGAAGTGCTGAATCAACCAACTCCTCAAAAGAAAGTTTAAGCTGGAGCAACAAAGACTTCCTAAGATATTTCTTAAGGCCAGAAACAAACTTCAAATTCTTCTTGTAAGAAGTGCTGATGAATTCAAGACCATACTGAGATGAAGCCTCGAACGATGCGACATACTCAGAAATAGAAGATTTCCCTTGCTTCAACTCAAGGAAGCGACGGGTCAATAAAACTTTTTCAGATTCAGGAACGAACTTGAGTTCAAATCGTCCCCGAAACTGAGTCCAAGAAAGAGTAGACTCATCAATCTCGGCTACAAGAAGCTCATACCAATCAAGAGCACGCTCTTGTAACAAACTAGAAGTCACAAGAACTCTATCATGGTCGGAAAGATCCATGCGAGAGAAGATACGCTCGCACGTGCGAAGCCGAGCTTGGACTTCAAGAACAGACTCGGAACCCTTAAACGGTTTTCCTCCAAGATGAACAAAATCACTGCACTGACGTGCAAAAGCAGACTTGCGAGGTGGAGACACTCGAGGAGGAACGGGAGGCTGAGTGCTCCTAAACAACTCCATAAACTGATCGGCAGACATATAAACGCCATCCGGATGTGAGCCACTAGATTGCCCAACATCCGAACGTTGACCTCTGCCTCTTCCATCCATACGCTGAAGGTAAGATAAGAACAAGATTATTCACAAGGTAGATATTGCAATATGGAATACTACGGAATTAAATGCATTCCTAGACGTATTCCCAAACTCTATCTAACCTTGATGGAATAAAGAGACATGATGATTCAAAGATTTGTATCACTTGTACACTTTGATGTACCATAATATGTGCATCTATTCTGTGTTTATCATATTTTTTTCTGAACTCAGCTCCGATACCATGCTGTGACGCCCCACCTCTATACCCACGCTAGCAAAGAGCATTAATAGATAATTCCGTCTGCTAACACGGAGAATAAGGCTGGATAGGAGCGACCATCTATGGCCTTGCTCTTTTTACCCATTAAATACGTCGACAATAATCATACCCCACAGATCGACATATCCAATGCATACTTAAAACAAAACCATAGGTGGTTGGATTCAACAGAACATAATATAATAACTCAAATGTAATATACATCACAGAACAGTAGATCATCATATACACATATACTGAATACATAACAGAGTATACAAACTAATACATGTCAGGTGGTATAACAGACCACAATATACAGACGAGTCAATAGAATACATATCAGAGTTACAACAAAATAGGACTACACAAAAAGCTTTGACAAAAAGGAACAAGCTGAATAGTCCATGCTGAAGCAAAATAGGCTAAGTCCAAAAAGCACCTAACCTGAAACATCTCGGTCTGACCCGAGTAAAATACATGGGTCAGTCTAGCTAAACAAATCAGTTAGATAAACTGAACAACAATAAACCTGCAAGGTCACAATATATATCAAATATCTCTAAAAGAGATAACACAATCATCTAACATAAGATGAATCATATCATAACAAACAAGCCTCATATCATCGGCAACTCATAGAAACAAAGGATAGGAATATCCCAAAACAAGCCAAAAGGCAAATAACAAATACCAATATGGTATACAAGTTCACAAGGTGATCACTACATATCGTGTGGTTCAAAAAGACCTACACCGAGGGGAGATACCTAGGGAATATACATCTCAATTGAAACATCATAAAAATTGCTCGAGCGGTAACGAATGACCAACTCCGAAAGCAATACAATAGGGAAACCTAATATCACCCATGTGGCGCATAACGGCCGACATCGGAAGCGATACAATAGCAACCCAATATCATCCTTATGGCGCATAACGGCCAACATCGGAAGCGATACTATAGCAACCCAATATCACCCATGTGGCGCATAACGGCCAACATCGAAAGCGATACTAAAGGCAACAAGCCAGAAGGAGACAGTCCGAAGACACTATCCTAAAGGCGATATGTGTCACAAACTCCCAGAAAGGAATCCGAAAAGTGGTAACGTGAGTCCCATAACCACCCGTTCGCACTAAACGGTTTACTATCCGTTAGTTTATTTCACACTCAAAGCAGTACAAATTTACCTCATATCATCGGTAAACTAAACACGAAGGTTAAAACAATCAATCGAATAGGTCGGGGACTAATCGAAAAGATAAACGCATAGATTCATAGTCCGTGTTTTGCCCAACCATTTAATCACCCTTCCACTTCGCTCGAAGTGCGAAAGTGTGTGTTTTAAATAGAATTTATATTGGAGAAACGAGCTTTTAAATGCGATTCGAGAGATTATTTTATAAAAAACCCGTGGATGAAGTCAAGAGTAAGTTATCAAAGCCAAATATCCAATAACAACCACTAAAAAGCAACTTGAATCGATAAAGTCCGAAAAACAAATCAAAATATACAAAAACAGGCAAAACAGGGCAAATAGGAGCAGGTCGGTCGGCCGCCTACGGGGCTCGGTCGATCGAACACTGTTCATAAAAACTCTCGGGAAGCAGGTCGGTCGACCGGCTACAGGGCTCGGTCGGCCGAACCTGATGATTTTGCACTTCCTGCCCTATTTCAATTAAATGCAATTTCTTCCAAAACGCGATCGTTCGAGCAATGGACCTAAGGAGCTTTAGCCAATAGATACCCCAGCTCCATTAGCTCTCCGATTCGCAACCAAAAACATATTCAAACATCAAAGTTAGGATCTTTAAAGAATTGAACCCAAACACTAAAAATTTGGATATTCACCAATTCAATCCAAACCAAAAGCAAGAGCATATGAACAAGGTGTTAGGAATTCATACCCAACATCAATGAAATCATAAGAAATAGATGTGAGTTCAAAACTCACCTTTTACCCAAAAACAAAGAAGATGGAGTTCACTTTGCAAAGAGAAGACCAACAAACACTACTTCAACTCAACAAGCTTCAATCTAAGAATAAAATACATATTTCCCAACTTAGGTTTAGGAAATTTTCTGAAATTGAAGAGGAGAAGAGTTGGAGAAGATGAAGAAGAACTTACCAATAGCTTCTCTATGATTTTGGAGCAAGAATTTGGATTTGCAAGTAAACTAGGGCTAGGAGTCTCTAATTCCCATTCTCTTCCACCATTATCAGTTTTTTTTAACTTAAGTTTAATGAAATGAATAAGTGAATGGAAGGAGAGAAGGGCTGAGTTGGTTTATAGAACAGTTTGGGTGAAACCCAAACCCAAAAGCCCACTTAACAAATAGCAAAATTCGACTTACTCCAAATATATCAAAGCTTATACTCAAAAAGATCGCAAACGCCATTTTGGAATCAATGGAAATGGTTTCGAGCCCAATTCGGCCATTTGTAGAAAGTAACATTTCGGACCCAAAATCCGACTAACGATGCTATATTTAAATAAAAAATCGTTAAATATGTGGGTTGTTACATCTTTTCAGCTCGACCTTGCCACCGATTTTCATTTGCTACGAGTTGCGGCAGTTAGCATGCCACTTACCGCATTCCAAACTCGTTATGATTCTTATGAATGACTAATTATGTCATTCAGTTTGTCCAGCTTATTTCATCCATTTTATGAATCGAGTATTTTACGAATATCTCGATGACTCTATTCTTGTATTTATTGATTTTGGATGAAAATAGAAATTTAAAATTATGCAAATCTTTTTCATAAGATTTATTTATAAGTACAATTTGATTTTGAGCTTAAACAAGCAATGAATATTCTCAAAACTTTCAAGAGATATTTTCATCATATAGAAGATGATTTACCCGTTGAGTGCTTTAAGAATTCTGGTCGATGCGCTTGATCAACATTATCGATAGGAAATTCCTAAATGCTTTGATGAGACAATCAGACACGATATATTGACTTGTAAAAATGTAAATTTTCCTAGAAAGATTGTTACATAAAGATAATTGTGATTTTGAAAGTTTTAGCTTCTCAGGAAAGAAGATTATTTAAAAGAAATTCTTTCTTTTCGATACTCTTATTCTTGTGATTCCCGATGGGAACCAAGACTTTATCTTTTGTACCAATGCTAATCGTATTGGTTTGGATGTCGTTCTCTTGCAAAAGAGAACATGGTATCTCTTGTGCTTCAAAATCATTAATGCCCATTGAGACTAGATATGCCACTCATGATCTAGTGCTCGTGGCTATTGATTTCGCTTTTAAAACTTTGGCATCATTATTTTGGGTGAGAAATTTGTTCTCTACCCTGATCATAAATCTTTGGAATAATTATTTTCTCATAGGGAACTTAATATTGGATCGAGTTCCTTGCATCTTATGATCTTGATATTCTTTGTATATTCTCGGAAAGGGGAATCGTGTTGCTAATGCACTTTGTTGTAAACAACAAGTGGTTGTTTCTTTGATGATGTCTGAATGGAATTATCATTTTATCAAGTTCATCGGACGTTTTGATATACTTCGTTTTATTGAGCTTTACTCGTTCCTTTTATGGACTAGTGTCCGATGTTCTTTTATGGTGTTCGGTTCATTGGACGTACCGTATTTGTACTACGTCGGTGTTCCGAAATTATTCGAGCTTTGGTTCATCTGGCGTACCGTTATTGTACTACGCCGTTGTTTCAAATTATTCGAGTTTCTCGTTTCTCGGGCGTACTGTTTCTGCACTACGCCGTTGCACCGGCTCAATTTTCTATTATTCATGATGTTTTCTCACGTCTTTCTACTACGGAAATGCCTTAGGGATTCTGATTCTTATGCTTGAGCCTGGTATTATTAAAGGAAGTGAAGTTTCAGCAGATTTGACTTAGGAGCTATATTCTATTCGCATCATTGCTTCGGAGGTTGAGCGACTTCGAAATAAAGATGATCTTTCAGTGAGAGTTCAATGGTTCTCAAATCCCAAGGATTGCTCTTGGGAATCTAGAGAATTCATCGTGTGTGCCCGTCCGGACTTACTCTTTCGTGCTCTTTATGGTGAACTTCTTATTTCAAATTTTCTTTTGTGTTGTTATGCTTTTATGGTTGTTACTCTTTATTTTCTTCTTAAGAATTGCGAGGACGCAATTTCTTTAGGGAGGGGAGTCTGTAACAACCCACATATTTATCAATTTTATATTTAAATATTTTATTTAAATATTTCATCGTTCGTCGGATTTTAGTCCGGAAAGCTACTTTTTGCAAACAGTCGAATTGAGACTCGAGACCCCTTCCATTGAGTTCAAAATGTCGTTTGCAACCTTTTTGAGTATAAGCTTTGATATGTTTGGAGTAAGTTGATTTTTGCTACTTTTTCTATAGGGCTTTGGGTTTGGGTTCAGCCCTTTTGCCCAATTCTGGTTATATCAACCCAACCCCTCTCCACTTCTCTTCATTCATTCCTCATTTCCTAACTCTTTCAAGCTCAAGAGAATAATGGGGGAAAAAGATTGTAAATTAGAATTCCAAGCCCTAGTTCATTTGCAAAATCCAAGCTCTAGCTCCAAATTTTAAGAGAAGCCATTAGTAAGCATCTCCTTCTTCTTCTCCACTCATTCTCCTTTCAATTTCAGAATTTCCTAAACCTAACTTAGGAAATATTTTACTTGTAAGCTTAGATTGAAGCTTCTTGGGTTGGAATTGAAGAGTGTTTGTCCTTGCCTTGCTCTATAGCTTCTTCTTACTTGTTCTTTGTGTCAAAGGTGAGATTTTTATCTCACATCTAAGTCTATGATTATCTTTGATTGTTAGGTATGAATTCCTAACACTTATTCATGTGCATTTGATTTTGATTTGGATTGGTTTTGTGAATATTCCAATTTTTAGTGTTTTGGGTTCAAATCTTTAAAAATCATAGCTTTGTTGTTCGATCATGCTTTTGGTGATGCATCGAGGAGCATATAGGGCCGGGTAGTCGACTGGAATAAACCCTTAGCGTCGTTGCTCGACTGGTTACAAATTGAGTGAGAGTTTGCACTTCTATTAAATAGGGTGGGAATTGCAGAAATTGCAGTTCGACCGACCGAACCCCCTGGGTTGGTCGACCGATGATGTAGCCGAAACATTCTGGCCTATTTTCGGTCGACCGACTCAGGAAGTCCAGTCAACCGACTTGCTCCTGTTTCCCTGTTTTGCTTATTTATGCTCATTTTGCTTTGCTTTTCCAATCTTTAATCGATTCTTCTTCTCCGATTAGTTGTTATCACCTTTGTCGATTTTGATGACTTCTATTTTTTTTGGAATTTTGGGTATTCCCACTTTGATGGATTCGGTATCGGTTTCTTTGTATTTGATTCACGTCTTCGTATGTGAATTTTAATGATTGATTGTTTCTACAATCATTTTTATGGTTTGTCACTTTAAAAATATAAAGGTTTTCAATACTAGTAGTAAATATCAAAACTCTCTGATCAAAATGATTTCAACGCTATTTTAATACAAAGCTCGTTTATAAAACCGTTTTCCACTCTATTAGTATATACAAACCTTTACCTCATTCGTATGAGAAATCTAATTAAACGGCTTAGTAAAACAAGTGGTATGAAACGCTTGCGTTTACTTCGTCGGTTAATTCTTGGACTTGTTCGATTGAATCTCTTGTGACAATTTTCTAATGGAGATCTACAATTTGTTCGTAAATATTTAAGTTAAGCTAGTGGTTATGGGACATGAAGCTAAGCTCATATATTTACTAGTTTAATGTAATTGACACTTCTTGATGATCGATGATGGTCATTTCATGGTTTAGACTAGCAATGTGTGACGTCTCTTTGATTCGGTTCATCGGACGTTACGCTGTACGACGTCGTTGTTCTGTTTTATTGTGATTTGGTTCATCGGACGTTATGATGTACGACGTCGTTGTTCCGTTTTATTGTGATTTGGTTCATCGGACATTACGATGTAAGACGTCGTTGTTCCGTTTTATTGTGATTTGGTTCATCGAACGTTACGCTGTACGAAGTCGTTGTTCCGTTTTATTGTGATTTGATTCATCGGACGTTACGTTGTACGACGTTGTTGTTCCGTTTTATTGTGTTTTGGTTCATCGGACGTTATGACTGTATGACGTTGTTGTTCCGCTTTATTGTGATTGGGTTCATCGGACGTTACGCTGTACGACGTCGTTGTTCCGCTTTATTGTGCTTGGGTTCATCGGACGTTACGCTGTACGACGTCGTTGTTCCTATTTATTGTGTTTCTGGATCATCGGACGTTACGTTGTACGACGTCGTTGCTCCAAATTATTTAATCTCTGGATTTCTAATGCTTGATTTCTGGAATTTATGTTTCACCAACTTTTACAAATTGGCATTAGTATGTATGTCTTTATTTGTGGCTTGGTGAATTAAATTAAGAATATGACATTCCTTTCTATCTTTGAGAAGATTCTTGTGATATTGATTAATCTCTTGTTGATTTTCAGTTACATACTTATCATAGTATGGCATTTTGGTTATTGTACGATTTTGTCATATCTCTTATTCTATATCACTTTATCTGATATTTATAGTTAGACTGATCCGTTTATTATTTTCTTATTAAATAATAGTCAGGTCAGACTGAGATTTTACAAGTGCTTCTGCTTGACTTCTTATCAGGGACCATCATCTGATTTTGGCTAACTACTTTAGATTAGTAGTTTTTGTTTTGTATACATTCGAGATAGAGACTCCTTGATGTATACATATTCTTTTGTCTAGCACTTGCATCTATCCTTTTGTGATATTGTGGATCTTGTTAGACCACTACTCTGATATACACTTTTATGTGTAATATTAATATCTATTTCCGCCTTTGTGATATGAATTATCAATGACTGATTTGTGTTATGCTTATTTCTATATTTGTTTCCGAAGATATTATCGCCACTGTGTAGTAGCTTTGAGTTTGTGTCGGGAGGTCGAATTTCTTCTTGAAATGAAATGCATCTTAAACTTTCTGGCATATCGGTGCTCGCACAAAGCAATTACACGGATGGTCGCTCCTCAACAGCCTTACTCTCCGCGCTAGTTGACGACATTACTCCATAGCGTTCTTGCCTAGCGTGGGTATTGAGGTGGGGCATCACAATTGCTGTCCAGTTGTGTGTTATGTAATACTCTGATGATGTAATGTATAAACAGATTTGATTTTGTGCAAAGATCATTTATTGTCTATTATATTTTATTCTGCTGCGATGGTTAGATTCTGATGTTGTTTTCTATCTTCTTCTTCTACCTCTTCCTTTTATACCTGAGGGTTCGGTTTTTGGGCATCCGATTGCTTGGCATTCGATACAGTGGACGTATTGATGTCGATTTTCGGGCCTTATAAAATCCGAGTTGTTAAAAATCCATTATCATTTAAATAAAACTCAAATTACAAATAACTAAATATTTCCTTCAATTTATTTATACTTGAAATATTCGTTTAATTCGTCTTGAACAAAAATCTAGTTATAAAAATCCTACCTTTTAAAATTTCAAGTTTAATAAATTTTACAACAACTTATGGAGTTTAATACTTAAATAAGCTCAATTTCAAGTAAATTTTCAATTTACCTTCCCGTCTTAATTTATTTAAATCATTATAACGTCTATACTAAATTATAATTTAAATACTTAACCATATTTTATTTTAATAAAATCAAATTCCATTATTTTACTTATTATTATTAAACAAATTTATACATAGCTTAAATACATGAATTTAACTATATATAAAATATTTTTATATAATATCAAAAAAATAATATTAATTAAATCGTATAATTCTATCCAAAATCATAGAAATCATTTTCAAAATATTTATATATATAGATCAACGGTGTCTGTATAAAATTGTCTATCCTATGGTCAAGTGATACGGATATTTATCATTTCAATCCGTAATTTAAAATAAAAATACGGTTATATATCATTTCAAACCGCAATCCCAAATGAAAAAAATTCACACAACTTGCAGTTTATAACAATTTAACATACAACATCCATTCATCCAATATCAATCATCAACCATTTATCACAACCATCATCCAATTAAATCAATAATATTAGAAAATAAATAACAGACATTTACTGGCAGTTTATATTCAATAATAATTTAAATAATAATAAATTCAATAAATTCAATTTACTGAGATGATGAATAAAAAAATATAACAAACAATCATAAGTAAATTTCTAATCATATAAAAATTAATTAAACACACATAAGAAATTTTAGAAGTTGTGACTGGGTTAAAAAACTCACCTTTTGAATTAACTTGAATTTAAATCCAATTTAAACCTAAAATATGAAAAGCCTCAGAATTCGTCCAAACCAGCGCAAAGTGTCCGAAATTCCAAAACGAACCTAGTGGAGAAAACCGCGCATGAAACAGACCTCGTATGTGAAAGTTATACGTATTAAAAGTTATATGATTAAAATTATAGTTTAAATATATAAAAAAATAAGCAACACGCTACCGCCACGTCAGCACATGCGTTTCTTCCCAGATCGAAACCCTACACGAAAGCTCGAACACCATTCAACAGCCGCCACTATAACACAACTTTGACTGGACATTGCCACCACCACGTAAACTTCCGACACCATCAGGCAACGCCTCCACGGTGCTTTCCCAAAGCCGCACCTCTGGCTAGAAGGCCATCAATTCCGGCTCGCCGTAGCTCATTCGCCGCCGCCGCCTTCTATCCCCAACCACGGTGAATACCAATGCCAACGACCCAAACTAACTGCATAGATCCACTTCCCTCGATGTCCCCTACAAACCCATGCTTCCTGATCGACGATTAGTCTAAGATCTGCCGTCAAATCACGAAACCTAAGAACAAACGGCCTGAATTGATTCGCAATTTTAGGACAAACGATGATTCGAATCCAAAAACGAATTACACCATTAAATTACGCTCATCTAGAGCTTTCCGACGATATAAAATATGATATAGTTTGTGGAGTCTGAAATTTTGATTTGATTTTGAATTGCAATTGGATCTAGAATTTGATTGTCTGCCATTGAGAAGGAGAGACAGCTGAACTGTACATACAGAACAATGAACATAAGGAATGGGCTAGGGTTTATAGCAGGATATATATAGGTAAGATGAAATTAGAATGGATGGATAATATTGATATACGCGTTGAATGATAAAGTGGCCTGAAAAGCCCGTTTCGACTCTAGAATGAAATTGGGTCAACCCATATATCAAAATAGATGTTTTAAAATATTTTAAATTCAATGGAACAAGTTTCAGGTTCAAATTCCATAGTATGAAGAAGTTGTGCTAAAATCAAGTTATTTTAAATTGATTTCAATTAAATTGATTTCAAGGCGTTTCAAGCTCGTACGATCAAACGACAAGCCCGATCGTTACGAAACTTGAAATCCTATAATAATTCACCGTTACGAATTCGATGAAACTGGTTTCATCGAAATCCAAGTCAGTGGCCAAAATGGCTATTTTCCAGTTAATTAAACAAATTTATATTAAATAAATTAAATCACTATTTACATTCAAATTCTATAATTCATAAATTTTATCATCTTGGATTACATTAGAAATTTATAATCCTTTATAACAAATTCCCATACCAATTTAAAGTTAATCAATTCACTAATTATAGTATTAAATTCCAATACCGATAAATTCATAAATTATTGATTGAAATTCCAATGAAATCTGTTTATTTGATTTATAGATTTTGTTATTGAATCAATTATCATTTTATGGGAAGAATTATTATTGGCTTACCTTTATTACATTAATAATTCTCATTTCCTCCTAGTTCAATTAATATAGAATTAAATTCCAATTACTTACTATTAAATTCCTTTATTATTGATTACATTCCAAAAATTGACTTGATTTAATTGCCATCTTTATACTAGGTCCATTGTTACTTAATATACCTAATTACATTAGTTTTATATCACATTACACTAATATACGCCTATTTACATCTATTATATTTTTGCCAATTATATACATAAATTACAACTAATATTCTCGATAAATTAATTTACTTGGTCTCATGCTTTCTATTACACCAATTACTACCTTATAAATAAATTTACGTTTCTATTAAATTTACATTCACACGTTCCATTATTATATTAATTATCATTAAAGTACATTTAATTATCTTTATTTGCAATTGCTGAATTAACTAGTAACAACAACCATTTGTCACCATTATATTATTTCACACATTAATTCAATAACTACATTTGCTTTCTCATATTCCATTTATAACCAAGTCATAACATTTAAATTATTTTATATAATTGAAATTTCATTCAAGTTCATTAATTATTAACTTAAATTAACCTTGTTACGTTTCCTTTACGTTAATTTTCATTACAATATCACAACTTTTATTAATAATTCACTAATTTTTATCCTCTTCAATACAAAATTACAAAATATTATTAAATTAACAAATTAAATTATCGAAAATTTACGGATCGTTACACTGTCCCCCACTCAAAACTTTTCGTCACCGAAAAGGAAAAGAAGGGAAAAAGAAAGAATTAAATAAACAGTATATGTTATTCAAAAATATTAACTTTATAAACAATAAATTTACAAAATTAATTTATTTAAATAAAGTATACCAATTTATAACCATTAAATATCTTTATACTCAAATTAATAAAGTTGGAAACCATTTTTCAAAATTTTCTAAGTCCAAAATTTATGGAAAATTTCAGAATCTCCTTTGTACGGAGAGGTTCGGGAGAAAATATAATATCAAATATAACAATATACAACATATAATTTTCAAATAATATATCCTAATATGGGAAAAACAATATAATAGTTATGTAAAACCGTAATCCGAAAACATACCTATTTGTTGGACAATTTGCGCTTATTTTATGAACCAAAAGCAATAGCTATTACTTCCATGACCTGTATTTCACTTATATAATCCAAAGAGGTTAATAATTATATAAAATGAAATATTAATTTTGTTTCATCCACTAATCATACAAATCACTTGCAATCACAACATTCACTTGCAATCACAACATACGACCATCATATGAAGTCAATAAAATCAACCACCCACATATCCAAAGCAAACAAAACAAATAGTTGTTTGGGTTCAAAAACATTAAATCGTACAGAATGGAGAGTAAACTATTCAGTGCACCATTCACTCAATAGTTTTAGATGAAACTAAATAGATTATTCATTCATCCAAACAAATTTAAAGTATCCTTACCCAAACAAACATAAACCAAAACAAACAACGCATCCAAACAATAAATCAAGTTCATTCTTATTAATTTCATTTCATACTATTTGTTGTTTGATTTCTTTTCTTTCATATAATTATTTGTGACGACCCAACTTCCACACTCCAGGAAGTTGCATCGCTAATAAGAAAAGAAAGGGATAGAAAAGAGAAAGAAAGAGAAGAAGAAGAAACAACACATCAGAATCTAAACAGCGGAACGAATAAATTATATTACTAACATAAAATATTACATAGTTTATAATCACTATCAGAGTACACAGATAATACAACACATACTAGACAGTTATAAACACCTGTCTAGTATTTACAATATAATATAGTCCAGAGACAACACAGAACACATAGCGGAATACTATATATCTAACGTAGAAGCCTCCTGCTCCATTGCTCCTCCAATATTCGTCAAAGCTAGCCTGAATCCCTTGGCTACTCATAAAAATTTGAGTACCCAAGAGTTTATGAAAACAAAAGATAAACTCCGGGTCAGACATGGGTCTGGTGTGAGTAACAGGTTAAAGTTGCTTAACTTTCAAAAACCTTTTTAAAAAGAAAGGTATCACGTAAGACTTCCCACACATAAACATGGAAAAGTTTTTACCTTACGCTAACCAAAACATTTGATAGGAAATCCAGTGATATTATAATAGTGTCTAGGGTTATCAAGTAAATATGAAATAGCCGAAATTGTTACATGATTAAATTCCAGCTACTAGCCACAAAAGTGGGTAATACAATCAAAACCATTGGCACTTATTGGATTTTGGATTCCATACAATGGCTGGGCTACTAGGGTACCGCCCGTCACAGTACGTGGCCTAGATCAACGTACCGAGGAGTACTCCCACTCCCCTGCAACACAAGGCCGGACCCATTCCTTACTGAATAGTTCTGAACAAGACAACCCTGCAGTTGGCGCGCGATTCCAACTGCCCACACAGCCGAATAAAAAGGGACCTCTAGACAGGGATCAATCTTGCTCTCCAGTGGGTGCTACCTACGAAGCCTTGCTGCACCTCCCATGTTTTAGCCATTCCCGGTTGATGAGGCTTGAGGCTACGATTACCTTTAGAGGACACATTATCTTAGAATGCTCATCGCCCACCTGACGATGTTCTGAAAGCATTCAATCCATACAAGTTCGTTCCGGGTTCGAACGAAACCGAAGGTATTATCTCGTTACACTCGTTTTGGAACCACCCTCAGAGTTAACGACGATAACCCTTGCACTCTAAATCTCCATCTCGAATCTATAAGTACTATTCTGTCAAACACATTACGGAATCACCCATAGAGTTATACTGACGTATAACCCTTACACCTCGAGTCTTCACTCTTCTCATAAGATTCACGACCTATCGTTAA
Organism: Allium cepa; assembly: GCA_030765085.1. Taxonomy (NCBI): domain Eukaryota; kingdom Viridiplantae; phylum Streptophyta; class Magnoliopsida; order Asparagales; family Amaryllidaceae; genus Allium; species Allium cepa. The sequence continues at coordinate 973,023,995 of CM060928.1, forward strand.
TTTGGATCGATGTGGTTTTCGGATATCAAAATATGGAAACCCGATCCCGGTCTCATCGAAATCCAAAGCGTGTCTTTTAGGTCCAAGTTGTTTGAGAGTTTAAAACAATTCAATAACATTATCTATATACACACAGATAGATAACTCATAGATTCGCAACAGATAATTATCATTATCATAACAATAGATAATCCACATTATCACTATTAAAAGATAATCCATATCAATGTCACAATGCTACCAATGCATCCATATCAATCAACATTACTAATCTCATTTCGGAGATTCAAACCATTCAAAGCAACAAATAACAACTATTTACAAGCAATGATCTATAATCATACTATCTATAATTAATTTAAAATGAATTAAATTAATTACATCATCTTTAACTAATTTAAAATGAATTAAATTAATCACTTACTCAATATAAATCTTGCTTATATCATCATTAATTAATTACAAATTAATTAATTAATTAACCTCTAATTTTATCATCTTAATTAATCAATCCTGATTAATTATACCTTAATTAATTCCACAATATTGATTACCCTAAACCAAATACAGTAATTAACCCTTAATTACTTCATTAATTAATTAACTATAATTAATTACATTTAACCATAATTAATTACAATTAATTAATTATCCTTAATTACTTATTATTGTTTAATTAATATTAATTAATCAATCTTAATTACATCATTAATTATATTAATAAATGATTCTTAATTATATTTAATTAATTACTCCATAAAATTAACTACTTTCAATAATTAATCTCACTTAATCCATAATTATTAATCTCCTTTGATAAATCTCAATCTGTAATTAACTACTTTAATTACTTCATTCAACTAATTAATCCTTAATTAATTTCTTTAATTAATTCCTTGATTAATTAATCCAATTATTTCACAATTTCATCATTATCCATTAATTACATCAAGTAATTATCATTAATTACTTTACTAAGTAATTGTACTTCATTAATTACATTAAGTAATTATTTACCAAATTATCAAGTGATTAAAATTAATTAAACTTAATTAATTAATTCAACCCAATCACATTAAACTCCATTAATTACATTAATTACTTCTATTAAGTAATTAACTTAAATAGACTTCACAATTGATTATCATTTAATTAATTAATCAAATTAATTATTTAAAATTAATCATATTAATTAATTGTTAAATAATCCTTAGTTAATGACCTTCATTAACTATTAATCAAACTTTAATTACTTCTCTTAAGTAATTAACTTTCATTAATCATTATTAATTTATTTAAAATTAATCTTTAATACCCAATTAATTAATCTTTAATTATTAAGTTAATTAAGTGTTATCTGTAACTTAATTAGTCATAATTACTTGATTAATTAATTACTAACTATTAATTAAATCAAATTAATGATCCTTAATTATGGATTAATTACAATTAATTAATTAATTAACTTAAACTTTAAATTAATAATTTAAAACTCTTAATTATCTTAATTAAATAAACTACTCATTTAATTACCTTAATAATTAAATGAAAATTTAAAATCATTAATTAATTCTAAATTTAATTTAATATAAAACCTTCCTTAACAATAGTTAAGTTATCATACTATTGCAAATATTCTTTTCAAATACAATTTTATTTTTCATTTTAAGTTCAAGTTTAAAAATGAAATTAAATTATCTTTAACCAAATTAAAAACTTAGAATTCCACATGATAAAGAATACTTATATAAAAGAAATTTAAAGATTTAAGTTAAATTCCATTTTAATCTCAAATCATTGAAAATATACTTTATCTTTTAACTTATTTACAATATTTAAATTTATAAACTTTATTTCCAAAATTTAAGATTCAAACAAATTTTGAATTCAAATTTAAAATTCTGATTTAACTTAATTAAATCCTCTTTTATATCCAAACTCCATTTAAATTCAAATTCTTTTCTTTCACTTCAAACTTCTTAAACACTTAATATTATTCAGTCAATTAGAATTTAAAAACTCATTTTTCCCAAGCTAGATTCAAATTTAACTTGAATCTATTTTTAAACTTAGATTTACTTAATTTTAGATTGCAAACTAAATTTAAATCTCATTTAAAACTTCACTTTATTTAAATTCAGGTTTTAAAATCTTATTTAAAAAAAATAAACAGAGTTACAGGTTTCTAAATAAAAACCTGTAACAACTGCCTTTACCCGAGCCAACTCGAATTCTACTTCGAGTCAACCAGCCCTCAACTTCAAGCAACCCACCAACTTTCTTCGAGTCAATCATCATACTCGAATACAAGACAGCACCAAGCTATCTCACCCCAACACAGTGCTCTGTGCACCTGCATCAGCACGGCCATTAACTCCGACCATCAACGTAGATTCACCCAGGTCGGCTATCACCTTCCAAGCAAAATCCAAACAGCAGATCAATTATACCAACACGAGATCGAGTTTGAGCATTTAACTCAAACCTGGAAACACCAGAAACAATACCAAACTCCAAACCTGACAAACCCTTTCCCACAGTGCTCCGACCATCAGAGTCCTTCCACCTCCGGTCACGAGTTCATCTCTCAACCTACTATCATTTCCCAGAAACCCAATTGACTCGATCCTCCCAACAGACCGTACTGACCCACACAAGATGCCTAGTTAAAACTAGGGCTACAGGAGTTAATCCACCACTACCTCTTCCATAGTGATTTGCCTACACTTCCACCATTTTTTCCCTACTCGCCGATCACCCTTCCATCTCCGAGAAGAAAGCCCGACTTCCAAAATCAACAGATCACCAGAATTCCTGAGTTTCCACTTTTCTGTTCATATAAGAACTTCACCTAAATCTTACTTGTGACGCCCCACCTCTATACCCACGCTAGACAAGAACATTACGGTGAATGATGTCGACTAGCACGGAGAATAAGGCTGTTGGGGAGCGACCATCCATGTAATTTCTTTGCGCGAGCACCGATATGTCAGATAATATAACATGCATTCTATTTCAAGAGGAAATCCGACATACCGACACAAACTCAAAGCTACTACACGGTGGCTATATAAATCCTTCGAAAAACAAATATAGAAATAAGCATAACAAAAATCAGTCACAGACAATTCATATCACAAAGGCGGAATAAGATATGAATATTACACTAGAAAGTGTACATCAAAGTAGTGGTCTAAAAAGATCCACAATATCACAAAAGAATAGTTACACGAACTACACAAAAGAATAAGTATACATTAAGGAGTCTATATCTCAAATGTATACAACAAAATAACTACTAGTCTAAGTAGTTAACCCCAAAGTCAAGGAGTTAATCCCGGATGAGAAGTCAAGCAGAAGCACCTGTAACATCTCGGTCTGACCCGAGTATTATTTAATAAGAAAATAATAAACGGATCAGTCTAACTATAAATATCAGATGAAACGATATAGAATAAGAGATATGACTAAACACATAATAATCACAATGCCAAGCTGTGAAATATATATATATATATATATATATATATATATATATATATATATATATATATATATATATATACTAGTTGATAATCATCAAGAGATTAATCAATGTCACCAAATCTACACAAGAATCAAAGAAACGTCATACTCCTTATTTCGTTCACCATACCATAAATATTGACGATAATATCAATGTCAGTCACAAAAGTCAATGACACACAAATTCCAGAAGACTACACAAGAAATCCAGAAATCACTAAAGTCAATGACACACAAATTCACCAATGCATAAATATTGATAAAACTTATCAATGGAAATCACGAAAATTGGTGAAACACAAATTCTAGGAATCTACACAAGAAATCCAGAAATCACAAAGGGGGGAGGCCTATCACAAACGGGAGCATAAAGCCCACCAACACGTGTATCACAAACGGAACGCTAATTCCATGGTCGCTAACCATCACAAATTGAGCCGAAGCTCCACAAACGGCCCGAAGACCATGGGTTGCTACCCCATCACAAGTTGAGTCGAAACTCCACAAAACGGGGTTTAGTCTCCCTCGCAGACAAAGAGACATCGCACATTTGCTAGTCTAAATCACAAAGATGATCATCATGATCAGCGAGAAGTGTCGATTACACTAAGCTAGTAAATATATGAGTTTAGCTTCATGTCCCATAACCACTTGCTTAACTTAAATATTTACGAACAAACTGTAAATCTCCACTAGAAAATTGTCACAAGAGGTTCAATCGAACAAGTCCAAGAATTAACCGACAAAGTAAACGCAAGCGTTTCATACCACTTGTTTTACTAAGCCGTTTAATTAGATTTCTCATACGAGTGAGGGAAAGGTTTGTATATACTAATAGATTGGAAAATGGTTTTATAAACGAATTTGGTATTAAAATAGTATTGAAATCGTTTGAGGAAAGAGTTTTGATATTTACTACTAGTATAGAAAACCTTTATATTTTTAAAGTGACAAATCACGAAGAAGATTGTAAGAACAATCAATCACAAAAATTCACATACGAAGACGTGAATAAAATCCAACGAAATCGATAAAGGATCCATCGAAATGGATATTCAAAAATCCCTAAAAAGAGTCATCAAAGTCATAATAGATGATAACAACAAATAGGATTATCACGAATCGATTTAAATTGGAATTTCAATCCAAAAAGGCAAATTGGACTCAAACAGCAGGTTCAGTCGACTGAACAGAGTTTTCAGTCGACTGACCCTGTACCTGGAAATTTTCCAGGTTCAGGAAATTTTCTGTTTCCTGTTTCAGTCGACTGTGCAGAGTTTTTCAGTCGACTGAATCATGCCTGGAAACTCTCGGGTTTCAGGTTCAGTCGACTGAACAGAGTTTTCAGTCGACCGAATCATGCCTGGCTGTTTTTCAGCCTTATTCAAATGAAAAGCAAACTCTTCCAAAATGCAACCGGACGAACATTGGCTCTAAGGGTTTATGCCAATCGGCAACCCGGCCCTATATGCTCCTCGATGCATCACCAAAAGCATGATCAAACATCCATAAAAGGATTTCACACAAATTTGACTTAAAAAAACCCAAAAATTGGAATATTCACAAAACCAATCCAAGTCAAGAGCAAATGCACATGAAGAAGTGTTAGGAATTCATACCTAACATTCGAAGATAAATATAAGCATAGATGTGAGATAAAAATCTCACCTTTTCACAAAATCGAACAAGAAGAAGCTTGAAAGCAAATGGAGAATCAACCTCTCTTCAACACAACCCAATTGATCTTGAATCTAAGCTCAAAAACAAGAACATTCCCAAAATTAGGTTTAGGAATTTCTGAAATTGGAATAAGTTGGAGAAGAAGAAGGGAAGCTTACCAATGGGTTCTTCTTGAGTTTGGAGCAAGGAATTTGATTTGCAAGGGAAACTAGGGTTTTAGAGTTTTAATTTCCAATCTCTCCCACCATTAAAGCTAAGAAAACTGAAAAGAGAAAGAAGTGAGGGAGAATGGGGAGAGTGGTTCAGTTTTGGAGTATAAGTTAACATAGGGCTGAGCCCAAACCAAACCCAAAGTGAAAAGTAGCAAAAATCAACTTTCTCCAAACATATCAAAGCTTATACTCAAAAAGGTCGCAAAAGGCATTTTAAACTCAATGGGAGTGGTCCCGAGCCCTAATTCGACCGTATGCAAAAAGTAGCTTTTCGGACTAAAATCCGACTAACGATAAAATATTTAAACAAAATATTTAAATATAAAATCGATAAATATGCGGGTTGTTACAGACTCCCCTCCTTAAAGAAATTGCGTCCTCGCAATATTACAAGAAGAAGATATATAGTAACAACCATAAAAGCATATTCAACACAAAAGAAGTTTGAAATAAGAAGTTCACCTCAAAGAGCACGAGAAAGTAAGTCCGGATGTGTTCGCTCGATGTACTCTCTAGATTCCCAAGAACAATCCTTAGGATTTGAAGACCATTGAACTTTAACAAGCGGAACATCTTAATTTCGAAGTCGTTTGACTTCCGAAGCAATGATACGAATAGGATGTTGCTCATAAGTTAAATTAGGCGAAACTTCAATCTCTTCCACAACACCGGGCTCAAGAATAGAATCGGAATCTCGAAGACATTTCCGAAGTTGAGAAACGTGAAACACGTCATGCATAGCAGAAAACTGGGCCGGTAATAAAAGGCGATAAGCCATGAAACCAATACGTTCGGTGATAGGAAATGGCCCAATATATCGAGGCGCCAATTTTCCCGATCGACTGAAACGTACAACACCTTTCATAGGTGAAACACGAATGAACACAAGATCTCCCACAGAAAATTCTAACTTCCTTCTCCGGTTATCGGCATAGGATTTTTGTCTACTCTGGGCTTCTTTCATCCTATGACGAATAAGATCAATCTTTTCTGTAGAATCCCGAATAAAATCTGGACCTAAAACCAGCTTCTCACCGGCCTCAAGCCAACAAGAAGGAGATCGGCATGGCCTTCCGTAGAGTGCCTCGAAAGGTGCCATACCAATACTAGATTGGAAGCTATTATTATAGGAAAATTCAACAAGTGAAATATGATCTTCCCAACCTCCACCAAAATCAAGCACACGAGAACGAAGAAGATCTTCAAGAGTTTGATTCACACGCTCAGTTTGTCCACCGGACTGGGGATGATAAGCGGTGCTAAAATTAAGCTTCGTTCCCAAAGCTTTTTGAAGACTCTTCCAAAATCCACTAGTAAACAATGGATCACGATCACTAACAATAGAAGTAGGAACACCATGCAATTTAACAATTTCCTTGATAAATATTTTGGCCAAAAGAGGAACGGTTCGGTTAGACCGAACGGGAATAAAATGGGCGGATTTAGTAAGTCTATCAACAATTACCCATAAGCTATCATAACCCGATCGAGAACGGGGAAGGCCATCTATAAAATCCATGGAAATTTGATCCCACTTCCAAACTGGAATTTCTAAAGGTTGCAATAACCCTCCTGGCCTTTGATGTTCGGCCTTAACGAGTTGGCAAGTCATGCAACGTTTAACGAAGTTAGCGATGTCAAGTTTCATTCCCTCCCAATAATAAAGTCGCTTCATATCCGCGTACATTTTACTACTACCGGGATGAATGGTAAATTTAGAGTGATGAGAATCTTCTAAAATATCTTTACGAAGATCCCTAACATTTGGCACGATAAGTCTACCAAATTTCCGAATGCCGCCACGAGAATCGATATTAAAGTCTTTCAAACCTTCAATATCAATTTTATCCTTAATATTTTGGCCAAGAAGAACCAATTCAGTATCTAGCCTTTGAGCTTCAAGAATGCAGTCTAAAAGAGATGGATGAGCCACAAGGCTACATAAAACAAATGATGAGCATAAATCGGAAACACGGTCTCGAATTTCGCAAGTGGATAAAATCTCGAGATCGTTCCATTCGGATATCATCATAGAAACAACAGCTTGTTGTTTACGGCTAAGAGCATCGGCGACAAGATTACCCTTACCGGGAGTATAAAGAATATCAAGATCATATGGTGCAAGAAATTCGAGCCAACGCTGTTGACGCAAATTAAGTTCCTTTTGAGAGAATAAATATTTCAAAGACTTATGATCTGTGTAAAGAACAAATTTCTCTCCTAAGAGATAGTGACGCCAAATCCGAAGAGCAAAAACAATAGCCGCGAGTTCTAAATCATGAGTGGCATATCTAGTCTCAGCAGGCTTTAATTGCCTAGAAGCATAAGCAATAACACGTTCCTTTTGCATAAGAACGGCACCCAAACCAATGCGACTAGCATCGGTATAAACAACGAAATCTTGATTCCCAGCGGGAATAACAAGAATAGGAGCATCAGAAAGAAGTTCTTTTAATTTCTGAAAAGAAGCTTCACATTTGTCCGACCAAATGTATTTAACACCTTTCTTTGTCAAGCTAGTGAGAGGCACGGAAATCTTAGAAAAGTCTTTGATAAAACGACGGTAATAGCCCGCCAATCCGAGAAAACTACGAATCTCTGTCACACTCTCCAGTCTCTTCCAATCTTGAATTGCTTCATTCTTTGAAGGATCCACGGAAATTCCGGATTCAGAAATAATGTGACCGAGAAACTTCACACGAGATTGCCAAAAGTGGCACTTAGAAAACTTTGCCTTTAATTGATTACTCCTAAGAGTTTCCAACACAATCCGAAGATGTTCTTCATGCTCCACCTCGGTTTTAGAATAAACAAGAATATCATCGATAAAGATGAGAACAAACCGGTCGAGAAAGTCTTTAAAAACTCGATTCATTAAGTCAACGAAATAAGCCGGGGCATTTGTTAACCCAAATGGCATAACAAGCCATTCATAAGATCCATACCGAGTACGGAACGATGTCAAAGGAATGCTATCCTCTGCAATACGAAGCTGATGAAAACCGGTAGCCAAGTCCAATTGTGAAAAGACTCTAGCACCACTAAGTTGATCGAATAGATCATCAATCCGAGGTAAAGGATATTTATTTTTGATAGTAAGATCATTAAGCTTGCGGTAGTCAACGCAAAGCCTAAGTCTACCATCGGATTTCTTCACAAAAATAGCTGAAGCTCCCCAAGGCGAGGAACTAAAGCGAATAAATTGCTTCGTTTCCAGTTCAGATAATTGTTTACGCATCTCCTCGTTTTCTTTATTGGACATACGATACGGAGGACGAGTGATAGGTTGAGCTCCCGGAATAAGATTAATTCTGAACTCAATTGCTCGCTTAGGTGGTAATCCTAAAACGGGCTCGAATATGTCGGAAAATTCACAAACGACGTGAATAAGAGAAATAATATCACCCTCATCATCATCATCGTCATCACGAGGATTTAAAGAATATAAAGATGCAACCAAAGCAGAATCTGAATCTTTAAGAATAACAGAAACCTGATTAACAGATTGAGGATGTCGAAGATGAATAGTCCGCTCAGGACATAGGATATGAGCTTCATAATGGTTAAGCCAATCCATTCCCAAAATCATTCCAAAGCCTAAATAACGCATGACATGCAAATCGGCTCGGAAAGAAAAACCACACAAAATAATCTCGACATCTTTACACAATAAACTGATTGTTGCGGATCCACCAACCGGATTCGCAATTCTCAAAGAAGTCATTAAACACAAAACATCCAAAGAAAAAGTATCAACAAGTTCTTTTGATATAAAAGAATGGGACGCACCCGTATCAAAAAGAACTCGAATAGGATGATCACGAAACAAAATAATTCCATCTAGAATAGAATGAGAAATACCTTGGCCACGAGATGTGTTGCCAGGGGCTTGAGCAACATTTAACTTTCCCTCCTTCTTGCCCTGAAGCTTGGGGCATGAAGATATAACATGACCGGGAACTTTGCAGTAGCGACAAGAAAGAGACTTTGGGCACTTGTTCGCATAATGGTCATTCGAACCACAATTATAGCATTCCCCACGACCAAAGGAAGAAGTCTTTGTCACGGAGGTTGCTTGCTTCCCTTTCTTATTGGGATAAGAACCCTTGAATTTGCTTGGCCTCTTCTTGTTGTTGAAGTTTGGTTTGGAACCCACCACTTCAACATCATTCTCTCTATCCGCCTCTTCAAGACGAAGAGCGATATCAACGAGTTGGTCGAAAGAAACTTCTAACTTTAGAAGTAATGGCTTATTAAGACTTTTGTTTAAGCCATAGATGAATTTCTGATTCTTCTTAAGAGGGGTGTTGATGTATTCAACCCCATATTTGGAAAGCGACTCGAAGGAGGCGACGTAATCAGTCACGGATGACTCACCTTGAACAAGGTCTATAAATCGTCGAGCCAATGTCACTTTTTCTGCTTCCGGTACAAATTTCAACTCGAAGCGTTCTCGGAATTTCTCCCAGGTGAGATCCGCTTCATTAATTTCAGAAATAAGAAGCTCGTACCAATCCAATGCTCTTTCTCGGAGCATACTAGAGGCCACCTGAACTCGGTGAAGGTCAATAAGATTCATGCGCGAAAAGATGCGATCGCATGTTCTTAGCCAAGCCTGTACTTCAATAACAGTTTCGGAACCTTTGAATGGCTCCCCACCCAAATTAGTGTAATCGCTACACAAGCATGCAAATCCCGACTTTGGGTGAGTAGGTTCCGGGTTAGCTCCAGCTGCTTGAGCATTTGTTACCAAATCAAGAAGCTGTTGAGCAGTCATAAAAACTCCATCTTGGGGTGGAGTGCTAGATGGCACGGCTCTGGGGCGGCCTGGTCTAGACATTTCTCCTCCTTTAGAAAGAAAGAAGAAGAAGAAAAGGTTATTCACCAAATTGAATATCAAGCAACCTTGATAGATAAATAAGGAATCATAAGGAAAATAGGATGAATCGGTACGAAGACTCGAATTAAATCCTAAAGCACGACTCCTAAGAAAGACTTAGGACGATGATCCTTGTTATAATATTCCATATTGTTCCGAAGTTTGGCTCCGATACCAAGCTATGACGCCCCACCTCTATACCCACGCTAGACAAGAACATTACGGTGAATGTTGTTGACTAGCACGGAGAATAAGGCTGTTGAGGAGCGACCATCCATGTAATTTCTTTGCGCGAGCACCGATATGTCAGATAATATAACATGCATTCTATTTCAAGAGGAAATCCGACATACCGACACAAACTCAAAGCTACTACACGGTGGCTATATAAATCCTTCGGAAAACAAATATAGAAATAAGCATAACACAAATCAGTCACAGACAATTCATATCACAAAGGCGGAATAAGATATGAATATTACACTAGAAAGTGTACATCAGAGTAGCGGTCTAAAAAGATCCACAATATCACAAAAGAATAGTTACACGAACTACACAAAAGAATAAGTATACATTAAGGAGTCTATATCTCAAATGTATACAACAAAATAACTACTAGTCTAAGTAGTTAACCCAAAAGTCAAGGAGTTAATCCCGGATGAGAAGTCAAGCAGAAGCACCTGTAACATCTCGGTCTGACCCGAGTATTATTTAATAAGAAAATAATAAACGGATCAGTCTAACTATAAATATCAGATGAAACGATATAGAATAAGAGATATGACTAAACACATAATAATCACAATGCCAAGCTGTGATATATATATATATATATATACTAGTTGATAACCATCAAGAGATTAATCAATGTCACCAAATCTACACAAGAATCAAAGAAACGTCATACTCCTTATTTCGTTCACCATACCATAAATATTGACGATAATATCAATGTCAGTCACAAAAGTCAATGACACACAAATTCCAGAAGACTACACAAGAAATCCAGAAATCACTAAAGTCAATGACACACAAATTCACCAATGCACAAATATTGATAAAACTTATCAATGGAAATCACGAAAATTGGTGAAACACAAATTCTAGGAATCTACACAAGAAATCCAGAAATCACAAAGGGGGGAGGCCTATCACAAACGGGAGCATAAAGCCCACCAACACGTGTATCACAAACGGAACGCTAATTCCATGGTCGCTAACCATCACAAATTGAGCCGAAGCTCCACAAACGGCCCGAAGACCATGGGTTTCTACCCCATCACAAATTGAGTCGAAACTCCACAAAACGGGGTTTAGTCTCCCTCGCAGACAAAGAGACATCGCACATTTGCTAGTCTAAATCACAAAGATGATCATCATGATCAGCGAGAAGTGTCGATTACACTAAGCTAGTAAATATATGAGTTTAGCGTCATGTCCCATAACCACTTGCTTAACTTAAATATTTACGAACAAACTGTAAATCTCCACTAGAAAATTGTCACAAGAGGTTCAATCGAACAAGTCCAAGAATTAACCGACAAAGTAAACGCAAGCGTTTCATACCACTTGTTTTACTAAGCCGTTTAATTAGATTTCTCATACGAGTGAGGTAAAGGTTTGTATATACTAATAGTTTGGAAAACGGTTTTATAAACGAATTTGGTATTAAAATAGTATTGAAATCGTTTGAGGAAAGAGTTTTGATATTTACTACTGGTATAGAAAACCTTTATATTTTTAAAGTGACAAATCACGAAGAAGATTGTAAGAACAATCAATCACAAAAATTCACATACGAAGACGTGAATAAAATCCAACGAAATCGATAAAGGATCCATCGAAATGGATATTCAAAAATCCCTAAAAAGAGTCATCAAAGTCATAATAGATGATAACAACAAATAGGATTATCACGAATCGATTTAAATTGGAATTTCAATCCAAAAAGGCAAATTGGACTCAAACAGCAGGTTCAGTCGACTGAACAGAGTTTTCAGTCGACTGACCCTGTACCTGGAAATTTTCCAGGTTCAGGAAACTTTCTGTTTCCAGTTTCAGTCGACTGTGCAGAGTTTTTCAGTCGACGGAATCATGCCTGGAAACTCTCGGGTTTCAGGTTCAGTCGACTGAACAGAGTTTTCAGTCGACTGAATCATGCCTGGGCTGTTTTTCAGCCTTATTCAAATGAAGAGCAAACTCTTACAAAATGCAACCGGACGAACATTGGCTCTAAGGGTTTATGCCAATCGGCAACCCGACCCTATATGCTCCTCGATGCATCACCAAAAGCATGATCAAACATCCATAAAAGGATTTCACACAAATTTGACTTAAAAAAACCCAAAAATTGGAATATTCACAAAACGAATCCAAGTCAAGAGCAAATGCACATGAAGAAGTGTTAGGAATTCATACCTAACATTCGAAGATAAATATAAGCATAGATGTGAGATAAAAATCTCACCTTTTCACAAAATCGAACAAGAAGAAGCTTGAAAGCAAATGGAGAATCAACCTCTCTTCAACAAAATCCAATTGATCTTGAATCTAAGCTCAAAAACAAGAACATTCCCAAAATTAGGTTTAGGAATTTCTGAAATTGGAATAAGTTGGAGAAGAAGAAGAGAAGCTTACCAATGGGTTCTTCTTGAGTTTGGAGCAAGGAATTTGATTTGCAAGGGAAACTAGGGTTTTGGAGTTTTAATTTCCAATCTCTCCCACCATTAAAGCTAAGAAAACTGAAAAGAGAAAGAAGTGAGGGAGAATGGGGAGAGTGGTTCAGTTTTGGAGTATAAGTTAACATAGGGCTGAGCCCAAACCAAACCCAAAGTGAAAAGTAGCAAAAATCAACTTTCTCCAAACATATCGAAGCTTATACTCAAAAAGGTCGCAAATGACATTTTAAACTCAATGGGAGTGGTCCCGAGCCCTAATTCGACCGTATGCAAAAAGTAGCTTTTCGGACTAAAACCCGACTAACGATAAAATATTTAAACAAAATATTTAAATATAAAATCGATAAATATGTGGGTTGTTGCATTACTGCTAAAATTCTTGATTTTAGTATTAAAAATCTAGTTTTTAATTAGGTAATCATTTTGTAATCCTGAAACAATGATTTAAAATTTTGAATTTTGACTTAGATTAAATTTGCTCTGTTTTTCTTAAATTTTCAAAGAAATACAAAGTCATTTTAACTTGAATAAATTTTTAAACCTTAATTTTTAATACAACAAACATAATTTGTTTGAATCTTAAATACTAACATTGAATACATCACATGATAATGGGTTTTGAACAATTTCTAATCCTGGAACTAAGAACAGTAGTACAGAGACCACAGCATGCACACAAAATATATCTATTCATATATTCATAGAAGATCTACTAAATAAATAAATAAAAATATAAAAATAAAAATACATACTCAACAGAGAAATTAACATGCAACAGATTTAAATACTTAAACTCATTAAAAGTGAAGTTATTCACCTTAATTTTGATGGCCAGAGCAAATGAATTTGAACAACTTGTGCTTCTTTCTTTTTCTTTAAAAAAAAACTGGAAATTCCTTTTCCTTAAAACTTTGCACTCTTTCTTATGAAAATAGCCTTCAAATGAAAGTCTTTTGATTCCGGAACTTGAATTGCTATGGAGTTTATTTTTAAAGTGGCATGCAAACTTCTTTTTATTTGAAACTGCAGTTGTCTGCATCCCAGATTTTGAAATAATGCAGGTATGCTTCAGAACTTTTGCAAGTTTGATTCAATTTTGAAAATGTGCAGACTGTTTTGATGCAAGTTTAAAATAGTTTAACTTGCATGTTAGAAAATGTGCAGGTTTTCAATTTTGAAGATGATTTTGTTTTTGGAAAGTGTTTAACAGATTTTTTCTTTTTACAGATTTAGATCTGAAAGAGGGTTTTTCAGATTTGTTTTGCAATTTGGTTTGAAGATTTATGTTAGGCTTTCATTTAGAAAAGAAAAGGAAAGAAATGAAGAAAGAGATTTGGTTATATAAACTGAAATTAAACTTTATTAAATAAATAAATAAAAGAAAACCAAATTTAAATGACACTTATCTCAAATTTTAACAATTGTCAAGATGTAGTGTTTATTGATTAACACATGTCTCTTTTAAAAGTTAATTAGTTATAATTAGGTTAATTTGTATTTTATTAAATGTTAATACAAATAAATATAAACCTATGTTTATATAAATTAGTTAATCATGTATTTATTCATATGTATATAGATTTTAAAATGAACAAATCAAACTATATTTATAAAATTAAACTTATACAAATATTTCAAAATCAAAACAAATTAAAAACATTTATACTTTAAATTTTAAAAACTTTGAATTTAAGTTTCAAAATAAATTTTGAAATCTAGTTTATTTACAAATATAACTACACAATTTAAATTTTTGAAGAACAATTATTTTTATTAAAAATTTATTTGTTGAAACAAATGTTTTATTATATATTTAAAAATAACCACATTTAATAACCATAAATAACTTATAAAAGAAATTATCTTCTTTATTAATAAATTATTTATTTTATACAATTATATTTAAAAGATAATCAAAATAACCTTATTGCTAAATATTAAATTTTAAACTTGAGCTAAACATATTTTAAATGATTTCAATATTTTTCCTATGTATTTAAAACCATATTTATTTGTTAAATAACCCTTTAAAAGTTTGACTATTAAATAAAAATCATAATTCAAAATTTTAATAAAGATACATAATTTATAGAAAACAAGATATATTAATTAATCAGATTAAAACAAGATCTATATACAATATATACAATATTCTATATATATTATAAATAGAAAACAATTTATTTAGATTTTAAAAGATAAAATCTATAAATTACCATTTATTTTATTAAATTATTAAATTAATTCAAATCTTATTACAAAGATTATCAAATCAATTTAATTTTTTTATTACAGATTATTAAATTGATATTGCTTTCAAATTCCGGGTCATCACATTCCTTCCCCCTTAAAAGAATTTCGTCCCCGAAGTTTAAAACAAAGGTAATTTAATAATCTATTTAAAGATTTAATTTTAAAACACAAGCATATACCAATGATATGCTAACAACCATAGCAATCAATTCACCCAATCAAACAAATCTAATTATCCAAAAAAGGATAAAACTTTCACGAGTTTCCCCGGTAAAAATATCGGGACACTCGCTCTATAGTTTCCAAACAATCAATACTATTAAGCTATAGAGCTCCTATTCATCTATATCTACAGAACTTGACAGCATATCAGACTACAGACGAGTCTGACTCAACAACCAAACCCCATAACTGTTGGTTCTAAAGCCAGAGATAGACCATACACTTACTCCCTCAGAGATACGTGAAACTCATCGAACTCCAGTTATCCAAACTGACAATTCAATCTTGAAAACCAAACACTGATCCAACCAAAAAACAGAAAAGATCCAAACATCACTGAGCTAGCTTCTCCTATCTTGCCAAAACTTATAGCTCCTTAATCAGAGAAAACCCCGACAACAACGAAGTCTCCAACTTCGAATTCCAAATTCCTCCGTCCCTTATCCACAAAAGTTTCAGACAAATCTTGGGCTGCCAACATCCAAAACTGATCAGCTCAACCCCTAGCTGATTCCTTTAGAAACAAACAGAACTAAAAACAACCCAACACGATGATCACCTCAAGATCAATCCAAAACCAAAATACAATCTTACTCCATATCCAGCAGAAGACAACAGACTTCTCCTAATCCGAAAAAAGACAATCAGAATACTTCCAAACTGCTTCCGCTGCACAACTCTGATCCGAAATAGATAAGAAAATGCTGACGAAGAACACAAATTGGACATCACTTCCCAGAAATATGGTTCTACAGATCCATAAAGAAAACTTAGACATTCCTCCGAACTCTAAGTTACTTCATCAAACTCCATCTCTAAGAATCATTCTCCAACTAAACAGAACCATCGGTTCCACTCCTAGAATTCTAGTCGATAAGAAAACTCAATCTCCAGGGATGGACAAACCTCCGTCTTCCCAGAAGACACCCATAAAATCTCCAATAATCCAAGAGAATATTCAAACAATCGCAAGTCACTTTTGCGATCAATCTAGATAGATTTCCAAAGAAAACTGTTCTCTCTTTACCAAACAGAACAGCTTACACTGGTCTAGTCAATCCATTGAGGAAACGAATTCACTCTGCAGCTTCTGAACTCCATCTTCAGCAAACTGCTCAGCTAAGACCTCCATGTCGGCTCACAGAACATTCCAGCTGCACTGCTGACACCAATGCCAAACTTCCTAATCCAAAGTTCTTCAAGGAACTCGGACTTCAAAGCAAACAGAAATATCACAACATCCTGCTGACTCCAGCCACAACTTCGGGACAGTCACACTTCCCAAACTTGTTCCAAAGAAATATCTTCGGACATATCCATAGTCACTGCATCTCATCACGTAGTTACAACTTCCTGAGGTATCAAAATACCTTCACTTGCTCCAGCTCAACTGACAAAGCCAAACTCTACTAACCAAATTCTGCACTTCAAAGATGTCTCTGAACCTTTACAGGTTACTTTCAGAGATCGATGAAATACTTCAACACAACAAAACTTATTCGAGACGATATTAGGTCTACAGTCTCGACAGATATACTTCCAACCTCAAACATCAAACTCCAATCAATGGTAGTAATCGTGTTACAAACACTACTACCTTATCTACCTTTATAACCTATATTGGAAAACCTGCACAGGTAACCCAACAGATAGTTAAAAAGAAATAAATATATATATAAATATATATAAAATTACAAATACGCTCTCTCAAGATAGACACCACTCCAGAGCCTAGGTATTCACTCAACCTAACGCTCTGATACCACCTGTGACGACCCAACTTCCACACTCCAGGAAGTTGCATCGCTAATAAGAAAAGAAAGGGATAGAAAAGAGAAAGAAAGAGAAGAAGAAGAAACAACACATCAGAATCTAAACAGCGGAACGAATAAATTATATTACTAACATAAAATATTACATAGTTTACAATAACTATCAGAGTACACAGATAATACAACACATACTAGACAGTTATAAACACCTGTCTAGTATTTACAATATAATACAGTCCAGAGACAACACAGAACACACAGCGGAATACTATATATCTAACGCAGAAGCCTCCTGCTCCATTGCTCCTCCAATATTCGTCAAAGCTAACCTGAATCCCTTGGCTACTCGTAAAAATTTGAGTACCCAAGAGTTTATGAAAACAAAAGATAAACTCCGGGTCAGACATGGGTCTGGTGTGAGTAACAGGTTAAAGTTGCTTAACTTTCAAATACCTTTTTGAAAATAAAGGTATCACGTAAGACTTCCCACATATAAACATGGAAAAGTTTTTACCTTACGCTAACCAAAACATTTGATAGGAAATCCAGTGATATTATAATAGTGTCTAGGGTTTTCAAGTAAATATGAAATAGCCGAAATTGTTACATGATTAAATTCCAGCTACTAGCCACAAAAGTGGGTAATACAATCAAAACTGTTGGCACTTGTTGGATTTTGGATTCCATACAATGGCTGGGCTACTAGGGTACCGCCCGTCACAGTACGTGGCCTAGATCAACGTACCGAGTACTCCCACTCCCGTGCAACACAAGGCCGGACTCATTCCTTACTGAATAGTTCCGAACAAGACAACCACGCAGTTGGCGCACGATTCCAACTGCCCATACAGCCGAATAAAAAGGGACCTCTAGACAGGGATCAACCTTGCTCTCCAGTGGGTGCTACCCATGAAGCCTTGCTGCACCTCCCATGTTTTAGCCATTCCCGGTTGATGAGGCTTGAGGCTACGATTACCTTTAGAGGACACATTATCTTAGAATGCTCATCGCCCACCTGACGATGTTCTGAAAGCATTCAATCCATACAAGTTCGTTCCGGGTTCGAACGAAACCAAAGGCATTATCTCGTTACACTCGTTTTGGAACCACCCTCAGAGTTAACGACGATAACCCTTGCACTCTAAATCTCCATCTCGAATCTATTAGTACTATTTTGTCAAACTCATTACGGAATCACCCATAGAGTTATACTGACGTATAGCCCTTACACCTCGAGTCTTCACTCTTCTCATAAGATTCACGACCTATCGTTAATTTGGATCGATGTGGTTTTCGGATATCCAAATATGGAAACCCGATCCCGGTCTCATCGAAATCCAAAGCTTGTCTTTTAGGTCCAAGTTGTTTGAGAGTTTAAAACAATTCAATAACATTATCTATATACACACAGATAGATAACTCATAGATTCGCAACAGATAATTATCATTATCATAACAATAGATAATCCACATTATCACTATTAAAAGATAATCCATATCAATGTCACAATGCTACCAATGCATCCATATCAATCAACATTACTAATCTTATTTCTGAGATTCAAACCATTCAAAGCAACAAATAACAACTATTTAGAAGCAATGATCTATAATCATACTATCTATAATTAATTTAAAATGAATTAAATTAATTACATCATCTTTAATTAATTTAAAATGAATTAAATTAATCACTTACTCAATATAAATCTTGCTTATATCATCATTAATTAATTACAAATTAATTAATTAATTAACCTCTAATTTTATCATCTTAATTAATCAATCCTGATTAATTATACCTTAATTAATTCCACAATATTAATTACCCTAAACCAAATGCAGTAATTAACCCTTAATTACTTCATTAATTAATTAACTATAATTAATTACATTTAACCTTAATTAATTACAATTAATTAATTATCCTTAATTACTTATTATTGATTAATTAATATTAATTAATCAATCTTAATTACATCATTAATTATATTAATAAATGATTCTTAATTATATTTAATTAATTACTCCATAAAATTAATTACTTTCAATAATTAATCTAACTTAATCCATAATTATTAATCTCCTTTGATAAATCTCAATCTGTAATTAACTACTTTAATTACTTCATTCAACTAATTAATCCTTAATTAATTTCTTTAATTAATTCCTTGATTAATTAATCCAATTATTTCACAATTTCATCGTTATCCATTAATTACATCAAGTAATTATCATTAATTACTTTACTAAGTAATTGTACTTCATTAATTACATTAAATAATTATTTACCAAATTATCAAGTGATTAAAATTAATTAAACTTAATTAATTAATTCAACCCAATCACATTAAACTCCATTAATTACATTAATTACTTCTATTAAGTAATTAACTTAAATAGACTTCACAATTGATTATCATTTAATTAATTAATCAAATTAATTATTTAAAATTAATCATATTAATTAATTGTTAAATAATCCTTAGTTAATGACCTTCATTAACTATTAATCAAACTTTAGTTACTTATCTTAAGTAATTAACTTTCATTAATCATTATTAATTTATTTAAAATTAATCTTTAATACCCAATTAATTAATATTTAATTATTAATTTAATTAAGTGTTATCTGTAACTTAATTAGTCATAATTACTTGATTAATTAATTACTAACTATTAATTAAATCAAATTAATGATCCTTAATTATGGATTAATTACCCTTAATTAATTAATTAACTTAAACTTTAAATTAATAATTTAAAACTCTTAATTATCATAATTAAATAAACTACTCATTTAATTACCTTAATAATTAAATGAAAATTTAAAATCATTAATTACTTCTAAATTTAATTTAATATAAAACCTTCCTTAACAATAGTTAAGTTATCATACTATTGCAAATATTCTTTTCAAATACAATTTTATTTTTCATTTTAAGTTCAAGTTTAAAAATGAAATTAAATTATCTTTAACCAAATTAAAAACTTAGAATTCCACATGATAAAGAATAGTTATATAAAAGAAATTTAAAGATTTAAATTAAATTCCATTTTAATCTCTAATCATTGAAAATATACTTTATCTTTTAACTTATTTACAATATTTAAATTTATAAACTTTATTTCCAAAATTTAAGATTCAAATAAATTTTGAATTCAAATTTAAAATTCTGATTTAACTTAATTAAATCCTCTTTTATATCCAAACTCCATTTAAATTCAAATTCTTTTATTTCACTTCAAACTTCTTAAACACTTAATATTATTCAGTCAATTAGAATTTAAAAACTCATTTTTCCCAAGCTAGATTCAAATTTAACTTGAATCTATTTTTAAACTTAGATTTACTTAATTTCAGATTGCAAACTAAATTTAAATCTCATTTAAAACTTCACTTCATTTAAATTCAGGTTTTAAAATCTTATTTAAAAAAAATAAACAGAGTTACAGGTTTCTGAGTAAAAACCTGTAACAACTGCCTTTACCCGAGCCAACTCGGATTCTACTTCGAGTCAACAGGCCCTCAACTTCGAGCAACCCACCAAGTTTCTTCGAGTCAATCATCATACTCGAATACAAGACAACACCAAGCTATCTCACCCCAACACAGTGCTCTGTGCACCTGCACCAGCACGGCCATTAACTCCGACCATCAACGTTGATTCACCCAGGTCGGCTATCACCTTCCAAGCAAAATCCAAACACCAGATCAATTATACCATCACGAGATCGAGTTTGAGCATTTAACTCAAACCTGGAAACACCAGAAACAATACCAAACTCCAAACCTGACAAACCCTTTCCCACAGTGCTCCGACCATCAGAGTCCTTCCACCTCTGGTCACGAGTTCATCTCTCAACCTACTATCATTTCCCAGAAACCCAATCGACTCGATCCTCCCAACAGACCGTACTGACCCACACAAGATGCCTAGTTAAAACTAGGGCTACAGGAGTTAATCCACCACTACCTCTTCCATAGTGATTTGCCTACACTTCCACCATTTTTCCCTACTCGCCGATCACCCTTCCATCTCCGAGAAGAAATCCCGACCTCCAAAATCAACAGATCGCCAGAATTCATGAGTTTCCCCTTTTCTGTTCATACAAGAACTTCACCTAAATCTTAATACTAAAATTCTTGATTTTAGTATTAAAAATCTATTTTTTAATTAGGTAATCATTTTGTAATCCTGAAACAATGATTTAAAATTTTTTAATTTTGACTTAGATTAAATTTGCTTTGTTTTTCTTAAATTTTCAGAGAAATACAAAGTCATTTTAACTTGAATAAATTTTTAAACCTTAATTTTTAATACAACAAACATAATTTGTTTGAATCCTAAATACTAACATTGAATACATCACATGATAATGGGTTTTGAACAATTTCTAATCTTGGAACTAAGAACGGTAGTACAGAGACCACGGCATGCACACAAAATATATCTATTCATATATTCATAGAAGATCTACTAAATAAATAAATAAAAATATAAAAATAAAAACACATACTTAACAGAGAAATTAACATGCAACAGATTTAAATACTTAAACTCATTAAAAGTGAAGTTACTCACCTTAATTTTGATGGCCAGGGCAAATGAATTTGAACAACTTGTGCTTCTTTTTTTTTCTTTAAAAAAAAAACTAGAAATTCCTTTTCCTTGAAACTTTGCACTCTTCCTTATGAAAATAGCCTTCAAATGAAAGTCTTTTGATTCAGGAACTTGAATTGCTATGGAGTTTATTTTTAAAGTGGCATGCAAACTTCTTTTTATTTGAAACCGCAGTTGTCTGCATCCCAGATTTTGAAATAATGCAGGTATGCTTCAGAACTTTTGCTAGTTTGATTCAATTTTGAAAATGTGCAGACTTTTTTGATGCAAGTTTAAAATAGTTTAACTTGCATGTTAGAAAATGTGCAGGTTTTCAATTTTGAAGATGATTTTGTCTTTGGAAAGTGTTTAACTGATTTTTTTTCTTTTTACAGATTTAGATCTGAAAGAGGGTTTTTCAGATTGGTTTTGCAATTTGGTTTGAAGATTTATGTTAGGCTTTCATTTAGAAAAGAAAACGAAAGAAATGAAGAAAGAGATTTAGTTATATAAACTGAAATTAAACCTTATTAAACAAATAAATAAAAGAAAACCAAATTTAAATGACGCTTGTCTCAAATTTTAACAATTGTCAAGATGTAGTGTTTATTGATTAACACATGTCTCTTCTAAAAGTTAATTAGTTATAATTAGGTTAGTTTGTATTTTATTAAATGTTAATACAAATAAATGTAAACCTATGTTTATATAAATTAGTTAATCATGTATTTATTCATATATATATATATATATAGATTTTAAAATGAACAAATCAAACTATATTTATAAAATTAAACTTATACAAATATTTCAAAATCAAAACAAATTAAAAACATTTATACTTCAAATTTTAAAAACTTTGAATTCAAGTTTCAAAATAAATTTTGAAATCTAGTTTATTTGCAAATATAACTACACAATTTAAATTTTTGAATAACAATTATTTTTATTGAAAATTTATTTGTTGAAACAAATGTTTTATTATATATTTAAAAATAACCACATTTAATAACCATAAATAACTTATAAAAGAAATTATCTTCTTTATTAATAAATTATTTATTTTATACAATTATATTTAAAAGATAATCAAGATAACCTTATTGCTAAATATTAAATTTTAAACTTGAGCTAAACATATTTTAAATGATTTCAATATTTTTCCTATGTATTTAAATCCATATTTATTTATTAAATAACCCTTTAAAAGTTTAACTATTAAATAAAAATCATAATTCAAAATTTTAATAAAGATATATAATTTATAGAAAACAAGATATATTAATTAATCAGACTAAAACAAGATCTATATACAATATATACAATATTCTATATATATTATAAATAGAAAACAATTTATTTAGATTTTAGAAGATAAAAATCAATTAATTACTATTTATTTTATTGAATTATTAAATTAATTCAAATCTAATTACAAAGATTATCAAATCAATTTAATTTTTTTATTACAGATTATTAAATTGATATTGCTTTCAAATTCCGGGTCATCACATTATTTATCTTTTTAATTTACATTTATTTCTCAATTTCATTCA
The DNA here is from genome assembly GCA_030765085.1 of Allium cepa. Lineage (NCBI taxonomy): Eukaryota > Viridiplantae > Streptophyta > Magnoliopsida > Asparagales > Amaryllidaceae > Allium > Allium cepa. The sequence continues at coordinate 973,047,376 of CM060928.1, forward strand.
TTTATTACTTAATTTTGTTTATTATTTATTTATAATACCTACCTTTCCATTTATTTAATTAGTAGCCTTTCGATTTTACTTAAGTTTATAACAACTACAACATCAAATTCTTATCTACAAAAGAAATTCATTGAACACTTTCATTCATTAGTTTACTTGTACAATTTCCGTTACATTTTCTTATTAAACATTACAACTTTTAACATTTGGTAAGTTATATATACGCTTTTAAGGATGTAATTGAAAGTTAGACAAGTTTTTCTCTTTTTTTTAATAAATTTAATGTTCAATAATCATATCATTTGTTTATAGGTTACTAATTTCAACTTCTGGGAATTTCATTTATAACCTAGCATTTAATCTCTTGTTTTAATTAGGGGTTCCAATTATTAATTAGTTACAACCTATTTCACTACAATAATTAAACTATTAATTAACTGAAACTTAAGAACTAAATACCGGGTTAAATTTCAAATCATTTTAAAATAGTAGATAAATATATACTTACAACTTATATATCCAATTATATTTAAAACAATTTAAAATTTATATTTGTGTATCAAAATAAACCTGCAGCAAACTACTACAGTGGCCTTCCCACTTAGAAACTCGAAAATGAATGTCGATGATGCGTGCACTCATCACCGAAATTATTTTCCAACGACCGAGAGGGGAGTACATAACTTATTTCTTTCTAAAATTTCTTTAAAAATAATTCTTTCAAATCTTATTGGAATATTTATATCAGAAAATACTTATAAACAACATTATTATATTCCAAAATCCTTTGAAAGGAATTTTCAAAATCCCGGAACTTAAGTTCTAAAATTTCCAAATTTCATTTATTTTGCTAGGAACCTTATTTTCAACTAATATCTAAAATTCTCACTACCTAACAACCAATACATTACAACCAAATATAATCTTTATAAAATTTATATTTTATATATAGAAAATATAATAGGCAAAATTATTTCATTCACCTATATTCAAAACAAATATTGTGTCGGTCTGTCCTATTAAGTGTTTAGAAATCTCTATTGATGTCATAGCATCCTATGCACCGACCAGAATATATAAATATGAAACAGAACAAATTAACACAATATTAAAACCTTTTATAACACTAACAAATACGTTCTCTCATATATATACACCCTCAGTGACTCTTCATAGGGTATTACTACCCTATTAATAAAGAGTCAGACCCCACAAAGCTAAGGTTTATTGCTAAACCAAAGCTCTGATACCAGATGTAACATCCCGCCTTTTGTACGTTTTATATCAACAATAAACCACACACGTCAGACTCAAACCATACAAAAGAGCGGATTGTTATTGGGGTGAATAAGAAAAAGGGAGAAAGAAATAAACAAACAGAATCTTGCAGCGGAACGATAAAATATAATAATCAAATAAACAGTTCATGAAGTTGTTTTACAAAATTTTCGACTATACTTATACAATACATATCAGAGTTACACATACCAAAGAATAATAAATAATGCAGCGGAACGATGATGCAGTGGAATAATATAATAAATAATAATAATACAATCTTCGTCTTCGTCCTCCAGAAGGAAAGTCTTCAAATCCTGAAATACTCAGGCTGACCCGAGCGAATTGAAAAGACAAAACACTCGAGTCAGAACTAAAAGATCTTATGTAAGTTAAATCAACGGTAAAATATGAATGGAACGGCGTCAGAGATGTTTACAGGATTTGACATCTCCTATCCAGTGTCTAACGTGAGTGCAGTAACTTAAGAGATGCTCGGGATTCATATCTCCTAAGGATCCGTTAAACTATTTACTATGTAGTAATATTTCACTAATATAATAATGTCTATAGTAAAGTAAACTTACTTTTAAATAGTGTTAAGGCTTTACATTTTCCACCTTAACACGTAATGTCCCAGTAATCCATCCAGTATCATGGTTCCTCCTGATCGAGAAGCTACCAGAGGATACCAAATGGGCTACGGGAGAAAACCAAACTCGTACAAGGCGTGCTATGGTAGGTGACATTGCACAACTAGAAAATGTCAGGGTAGATATAACAGTTACGCTTTCGGGCTGGTGGTAACGCATAGTCGCAGCTACCTTCCACCTCGAGCCACTCCCCCAAATAAAAAATCAAAAGTGGTCACCGAATCAATCCAAAAGTCAAAGTATAATATCGAAGGGATGTGTCCGATCAAAGGTGCTACCTCATTAGCCCGTAAATCACTCCTATTTTAGCCACCTGATGCCAACTCACGGGAGTCGGGTCCATGTATTTACCTCAAAAGAAACGCCGCCACCATCCTACTTCATTCTGGAATCTCCACCGCGTACACGGTTGTTAAAGTGGTTTTCGGAGTTGGCAGAGAGTATGACAACTTCCGATCCCAGTCTCTTCAACAACCAAACGTTATTATAACATCGCGGTCATTTCAAAATAATTATACTTCAAAACCAAAATATACTATCCATTTCAAAACCATATAAATACAATTTCATTTCCCTTTCAAAAACCAAATAAATATGATATCATTTTTTTAAAACCCAAATCGATCTAATATCTTTTTTATTTCGAATATATCCTTTTCAAAATCATAACCCCTTCAAAATTTTAATATTTTGAAACCAAACGCTTGTAGTGTGACCTTTCAAAACATAATACTTTGAATTTCATAGCTTCTAAACCATAACTTTCATAACTTAAATGGTTTGGATATTCAAACAATATATAAAATAAAATAGTTTGAATTTAAAATCACTTTATAAAGTAAAATAGTTTCCTCGACTTCACAATTTTATTCACTTTATATTAAATCTCAATTCATAACTTTCAACTCACTTTCAGTTTCAATAAACCATTTCAATTTCAATATATTTCAAACTTTGAGTATTAAACAATTTCAAAACTAAGGTTGATAAATTACAGTTCAACAATTCAATGTTCTATTATTTAGTCTTGAAATATTTGCATAATAAATCCATTATCATTTAAATAAAACTCAAATTACAAATAACTAAATATTTTCTTCAATTTATTTATACTTGAAATATTGGTTTAATTCATCTTGAACAAAAATCCAGTTATAAAAATCTTACTTTTAAAATTTCAATTTAATAAATTTTACATTAACTTATGGAGTTTAATACTTAAATAAGCTCAATTTCAAATAAATTTCCAATTTACCTTCCAGTCTTAATTTATTTAAATTATTATAACCTCTATATAAAAGTATGATTTAAATACCTAACCATATTTTATTTTAATTAAATCAAACTCCATTATTAAACTTATTATTATTAAACAAATTTATACATAGCTTTAATACATGAATTTAACTCTATATAAAATATTTTTATATAATATCAAAAAATATATTTATTAAACCGTATAATTCTATCCAAAACCATAGAAATCATTTTTAAAGTATTTATATATATAGACCGACGGTGTCTGTATAAAATTTTCTATCTTCGGGTCAAGTGATACGGATATTTATCATTTCAATCCGTAATTTAAAATAAAAATACGGTTATATATCATTTCAAACTGCAATCCCGAATGAAAAAAATCCATCCAACTTGCAGTTTATAACAATATAACATACAACATTCATTCATCTAATATGAATCACCAACCATTTATCACAACCATCATCCAATTAAATCAATAACATCAGAAAATAAATAATAGGCATTTACTGGCAGTTTATATTCAATAATAATTTAAATAACTATTTGATTCAATAAATTCAATTTACTAAGATGATGAATAAAAAAATATACCAAACAGTCATAAATAAATTTCTAATTACATCAAAAATTAATTCAACACACATAAGAAATTTTAGAAGTTGCGAGTGGGTTAAAACACTCACCTTTTGAATTTAAATTGAACTTAAATCTAGTTTAAACCCAAAATTTGAACAGCCTCAGGATTCGTCCAAACCATCGCCAAAGTGTATGTAATTTCAATACGAACTTAGTGGAGAAAACCACGCGTGAAACGGACCTCATATGTGAAACTTATACGTATTAAAAGTTATACGATTAAAATTATAGTTTAAATAAAAAAAAGCAACATGTTACCGCCACTTCAGCATGTGCGTTTCTTCCCAGATCGAAAACCCTACCCGAAAGCTCGAATGCGACCAACAACCGCCATTATAACACAACTTTGACCGGACATTGCCGCCACCACGTAAACTTCCGACACGATCAGGCAACGCCTCCACGGTGCTTTCCCGAAGTCGCACCTCTAGCCAGAAGGCCATCAATTCCGGCTTGTCGTAGCTCATTCATCGCCGCCGCCTTCTATCCCCAACCACGGCGAATACTGACGCCAACGACCCAAACTAACCGCATAGATCCACTTCCCTCAACGTCCCCTATAAGCCCATGCTTACTGATCAACGATTAGTCTAAGATCTGCCGTCAAATCACGAAAACCAAGAACGGACGGCCTAAATTGATTCGTGATTTTAGGACAAATGATAATAAAAATCCAAAAACAAATTACACCATTGAATTACGCTCGTCGAGAGCTTTCCGAAGATATAAAATATGATATAGTTTGTGGAGTTTGAAATTTTGATTTGATTTTGAATTGTAATTGGATCTAGAATTTGATTGTCTGCCATTGAGGAGGAGAAACAGTTGAATTGTACATACATAACAATAAACATAAGGAATTGGCTAGGGTTTATAGCTGGGTGTATATAGGCAAGCTGAAATTAGAATGGATGGATAAGATTGGTATACGCGTTGAACGATAAAGTAGCCCGAAAAGCCCGTTTCGACTCCGAAATGAAATTGGGTCGACCCATATATCAAAATAGATGTTTTAAAATATTTTAAAATCAATGGAACAGGTTTCAGGTCCAAATTCCATCGTATGAAGAAGTTATGCTAAAATCAAGTTGTTTCAAATTGATTTCAATTGATTTCAATTAAATTGATCTCAAGGCGTTTCAAGCTCGTACGATCAAACGACAAGCTCGATCATTATGAAACTTGAAATCCAACAATAATTCACCGTTATGGATCCGGTAAAATTGGTTTCGTCGAAATCCGAGTCAGTGGCCAAAATGGCTATTTTCAGTTAATTAAATAAATTAATATTAAATAATTAAATCACTATTTAAATTCAGATTCTATAATTCATAAATGTTATCATCTTGGATTACTTTAGAAATTTATAATCCTTTATAACAAATTCCCATACCAATTTAAAGTAAATCAATTCACCAATTATAGTATTAAATTCCAATTCCAATAAATCGTAAATTATTGATTAAATTCCAATGAAATCTGTTTATTTTATTTATAGATTTTGTTATTGAATCAATTATCATTTTATGGGAAGAATTATAATTGGCTTACTTTTATTACATTAATAATTCTCATTTCCTCCTAGTTTCAATTAATATAGAATTAAATTCCAGTTACTTACCATTAAATTCATTTATTAATGATTACATTCCAAAAATTGACTTGATTTAATTGCCATCTTTATACTAGGTCCATTATTACTTAAAATACCTAATTACGTTAGTTTTATATCCCATTACACTAATATATGCCTAATTACATCTATTATACTTTTGCCAAATATATACATAGATTACAATTAATATTCTCGATAAATTTATTTGCTTGATCTCATGCTTTCTATTACACCAATTACTACCTTATAAATAAATTTATGTTTACATTAAATTTACATTCATACGTTCCATTATTATATTAATTATCATTAAAGTACATTTAATTATCTTTATTTCGAATTGGTGGATTAACTAGTAACAACAACCATTTGTCACCATTATATTATTTCACACATTAATTCAATAATTACATTTGCTCTCTCATATTCCATTTATAACCAAGTCATAACATTTAAATTATTTTATATAATTGGAATTTCATTCAAGTTCATTAATTATTAACTTAAATTAACCTTGTTACGTTTCCTTTTAGTTAATTTTCATTACGTTATCACAACTTTTAGTAATAATTCACTAATTTTTACCCTCTTCAATACAAAATTACAAAATCTTATTACATTAACAAATTAAGTTATCAAAAATTTACGGATCGTTACAGTATGCCTCAGCAAGAGACTTACTATTCACTAATAGTAAGCATGAGTGCAAGAATAGGACAAGGTAAGGGACAGGGGAGTACCACTACAAATGGTCAATACCCTGTAACAACAAGGAAACAAATTTTCCCTATCAATCTCTTTTGATCATCATCCGAGATCAATTCTTTGATGGCTTCGTGGCAGCTAGAAGAAGATGCTTTGGTGTGGTGGCGGCCCTTCAAATCATTATAGAAAAGATTCTAAATTCCTATTTCGTACTCTAATAATCAGCTTGTTATGAGTCTCCCCGTTTTAACTTTAATGAATTTGAAAATTTATTTGAAATAAATTGGTTAATAAAATATGAAGCCAAATTGGATCGTATCCCTATATCTGTCTATTCTTTGGGGTCCAGATATATTCTACGAATGATTAGTTATCCCTTCGAACTAACCCATGCCCCTGCTTATTTCGTAGATTTGATGACCCGAATATTTCATGAAATGTTGAATGAGTTTGTTCTCGTATTTATTGTTGATATTCTGATTTGGCAAACAAAATGCAGAATGGATATTTAGTTTGATCTGGTAAAACATTCTCCATCTATTCCTTTTGGGTCTCCCTGTCTGGCAAATTTCGGGGACAAAATTTTCTTAAGGGGGAATCTGTAACGATCCCGATTTTGATTCAAATTTAAATAAATAAATAATATAAAATTTTGGATTAAATTGTGAATTAATTTGAATTTTTCAAATTAAATAAGATTTGTGCCTGCTTATTTATATAAATAGAAAGTAATTTGGAATTTGAATTTGAAATTTTCCAAAATAAAGAATATATATTGTTTATTTATATGTATGTATAAAAATGATTTTTAATTTAATTTTGAATTTTAAACTCATAAAAATAATCATTTTTGAAAATAAATTGGATTTGAAAACTTTATATTTTAAAGATAATAAAATTTTGTTTTCTAATATTAACATATATGTATATATATTTGGAAGTTATATTTTAAATTCAATAAAATAATTTTCAAAAATTATTCAAAGTTAATCATGTATTTTCAAAAACATTTGAGATAGATATTTATTTATTTGAAAAGAATAGTGACTTGAGTTTAGAAATTGAAGTAAGATTTAATATAAAGATTTAAAATACATTTTCTCTTAAAATGAATAAATATAATTTGTATATTTATAAATTTAAAACATAATACATGTGTTAACATAAGAAAATACTTAAATTTAAAAGTTATGACATTTGTAAAATTATATAAACATAAGCATGCATATATTAAACTAAATTGAAAATAATACATAAATATAATTTGTATAAGGATATAAACATAAATTTATGTATATGCATAAGTACTTAATGAAATATAAAGGTTTAAAACAAAGTTTATAACTTAGGGGTTTAACATAAATTTAAGTGTTTCAAACAAGTGTAAAATAAATTGTAATTCATGTTAACAAGTGGAAGATAATATTATCATGCAATAACAAGTGGCAAAATAATATTTTCTTTTAATTTGAAAATCATATAAACGATGTTAATAGAAAATAACCAGGCTGATCATTTATCTTCACCTCTCAAACTTCTTTCATTTTTAAACAAACCCCTATTCAATTTATTTCAAACTTGAAACTAAAACATTCCAGTTCAAACAACAATGAACAAGCAAAGTACAAATTCAACAAGATCAAGGTAAATCTGAAATCAAGCTTCAGATTTAAGTTCTAAGCTGAAGCAAATATACGGATTCAACTCAAAACAACTAAACAAATCTTTTACAAATTTCAACCTGAGCAGCAGTTTTAAATGTAACAAGACCAAGATAAACTCAATATACAACCAACAAGTAGACACAAATTCAAATAGCAAGTAGAAAATGAATAAATAAAAAATCAAAACAGATTCCAGGCTTGCTTCTTTGTAACTACAGACAGGTGAGTGAACTTTTATATTTAAACTTGAATTTATTAGATAACTTAATTTTGGTGATTATTTCTTGCAAATATGTTGTGAGAATTTCTGGTATGAATATAAATATGCTTATATGTATATAAATTTAGGTGTGCAAGTCTGATATACAGGTATGTTGGCCTCTATTTGATTACATGCTTTCAAAACATGTTTCATAAATCAAAATCTCCTTCTCAAATCCTTTTTAGGCTTTAGGATATGAAAAAAACTTGTTTGTTTGATCAAGATTTAGGTCTTAAAAATACTTTTGAGAAGAGATAAATCGAGTTTATTTGGAAATTTATATATACAGTGAAAGATTTCATAAAACATCATAAATTTGAATCTCATAATTTATTGATTCACCTACACCATAGGGTTCGACTTGAAATACCATGTTTTTTAAAAAAATTCAAGATTTTTAGTTTGTTATTGAGTGAGAAATCATGAGATGAACGGAATCGAAATTTTTACCAAATTCTGGCGATCGGTGAAGCATTGGTTCTCGTGATTGAAGCTGTTGCTTTTTGGGAGGTCAGAGAGTTTGAGAAAATTGTTCAATGAAATTTTGGATCATCGTAGATGGACAACATGGTCGATCTAGGGTTCAAACCCAATTTTTTGATTGATCTTCTTCTAGAGGCAACTGCGTCGCAAATATTGAATCGGTTTGCACCTGGTCAGGTAGAAATGAAGCGTGGATCGTCGATGAAGGGATGGATGTGATGGCAAGGATTCTAGTGATCTAGATGATCGGTACGAGGCGATTCAGTTGATCTAAGTTGGGTTGCAGGTTGATTCGAGAAACTCGATTTGGATTTCGATCAAATCTAACAATACAGGGTGCTGGGGATGATCAGTTTGGTTGTCGCCTTGTGTCGATGACCTCGACGTTGGTTAGAGGTGATTTGATCACCTGTGCACGTGCACACGTATACATGGGTGTCTGGTTTGCTATAGTATTTGGGGAAGATGGGTTATTCTCGGGTTCGAACTCGAAGTAGTTTGTGAATTTGCTCAAAGTCAAGTAAAGTTGTGAGTGTCTCGGGGCATGACTCACGAAGGAGTCGGTTTGTACCCGAAGCAAATATTAAACAGTTTTTAAATTTAAACAAAGGCAAGTTTTAAATTTTTTTAAATAAATCTAGTTTAAATCTTTTTTTAAATAAATTTCTTTTATACATAATAAATGTTTTGTTTAACATTTGGAAAGGAGAAAAGAAAATTTTAAATTATATGATTTGTTTAACTTAAATTTGTAAGTTATTTTAAACTTAATTTGGGGATGTAATTAAGTGTTAAATAAAAAGATAAAATGTTTTTAGTTGTAAATTAACTTAAGTAATTTATGGAATAATAATTTCGTTTTCAAATGTTAAAGGTTTAAATATTAAATGTTTTTAAAAATAATTGATGAATAATTACCTTATGTAAATAAATTAAAGCTATTTACTTTGTGTAATTAAATTGGGGCCAATTAATTATTGTGATTAGATTAAAGAATAATTAATGTAATAATGTATTTATTTATTAAGGGTAATTAATTACCTAAAGATGATTACTTAATGAAAGTAATTAAAAGTAATTAATCAGTGATTAAAGTTGATAAATCAAGTGATTAAACAATAATTAATAAAAGGATAATTAATTAATGTGATTAATTAATTAAGTTAACTAATTTGAGGATAATTAATTAATTAAAGGTTAATCAATTAATGAAATTGATTAGGGATTGTCACTTATTGTAATTAATTAAGAATAATTAATTATATGAAAATTAATTAAAGGTTAATTAATTAATTAAGGAAAATTAATTAAAAGATAATTAAATAATTAAAGGTTAATTATTTAATGATTAAAGGTTAATTAATTTATCAATAAAGGTTAATTAAAAAATGATTAAAGGATAATTAATTAAAATGGTTTGTAATGAATTAATGATTAATTAACCAGGATTAGTAATTTATTCATAAGTAATTAATCTGGTTTAAATGAATCAGATGATTAATTAATCTTACTTATGGATGTTTGGATTCTATTAAAGGTTTGAATTGTTTGACATCCCTAATGTGTGATGATTCTGTGATATGATTGAGTTGTGTGTAAATTATTTATCTGTGTTGAATTTACATATTTATCTGTGAATCTCTGAATGAAGATAAGTGCTATAGGATAACGCCGCTTATCGATATTGCTGTGCTTGAATTTGTGATGATTGATGATATTGTATTGTTCTGTGTAAAACTCCCGGACTACACCACACACACAAAAAATGGATTACACGAGGAAATTGGTTAAGTCATAGATATTTGAATTTAATATTATGAAATAGTTTTAAAGATTGAATTTGAATCTAAATGATTTTTGAAATGGAATTGGCTTGAATATGAAAAGCTTTTGAAGAGGAAATTTGAAATTGAATTTAGTTTGAATAGAATCTATCTTGTTTAAGTTTTGAAATTATTTAGGAAACTATGGTTTGAAAGGGTATACAAGTTATATAATAATATATATACGGATTTTAAACCATTTTAAAAGTGTTATTTTAGGAATTTAAATTTAACCCAAGTTTATACTTTAAAGGCTATAACTTGTGCATATTTGATTGGATTTTTCTGAAACAAGAAGCATTTGTTTTCAAATGATAATAGCTTTAATATATATATATATATATATATATATATATATATATATATATATAAGGAACTTCTAGTTTTTGTTGAAAAGATTTCAAGTTGTGAATTTAAATTGTTTTGAAAGCTATGAATAAATCTTTGTGAAAAATTTGGTGAATCTTGTTTTAAATTTAAGAGGATCGTAGAGGTATATCTTTTGTATAGAAAAATTGAAATGGAAATAGTTTTGAAAACTATAAATTAATCTTTGTGAAAGATTGGTGAAACTTGGTTTCAAATTGAAGTGGATTTTAAAGGGTGAATCTTTTGTTTAAAAGAATTTGAAAATGGTAATTTGTTTAAACCATTTGAAGAAAAGGTTTTAGGCTAAAGGTTGTGACTTAATTAAGATCCCAATATATCCATATGGTTTTAAAATTAAGCGCTCATTATTTGGTTAAGCCGGGGAGGACTTTGTGTCATGAAACCCATTTCGAATAATAATACGATGTAATAGATAGAATTTGAAGACTGGTGGTGAAGATCGGGTATTTTCGAAAGCGAAAAGATTACATGTCCAATGTCTCTACACCGAATGGCCCCGGTGTAGAGATTTGATCGCCCTATGTGATAGGGAGTCCGGACGTCATTAAGGATTATTTGGATTTGCAGGGGATTCTTTTGAAGTGCCTTTGGTTCTATTCGAACCCGGAATAGACTTGTATGGACGTATGTCTGACGTTACACTTTCAGATGTAAAGCTGGTTTCTATCAAATACATTTCTGTTTGGTGGCGGAGAACTTATTCTCTTAGCTTAACACCCTTCTCTGAGACGTACGAGCTCAAAGGTTATGTAGTTGATGGTTACTAGTGATATATTCCTAATTTGGTAATGTGGCATGCTAAGTGTTGCCGTTGTTGATCGAAGCATGGCTTTTGTGAAAAGCGTAGCTTTGTGGGCGGACTTCACGGACCTCACACCCCGGAAATGGTCGAAACATGAAGAATGCGGCAAGGTTATGAGGGTCGCGCGCTTTAGGGTATGTCCATTTCCTTCTGGAAAAAGGTGGTATCATGGTATGGAGCCCAGATACTTAACTTATGTGGTTGCCACAAATTTGTGCTTTGTGGTTGTTGGTGTTGAGGATCTTCGGATAAAGGTCGGTAACGACTGGAGGATTGCATACTCGTGTCAGTAGTTACCTAGTTAAAGAGGTAACTTGGCCTTGTGTTTGAAGAGATCCGATTAGGTTCTCGGGGCGCCCTCCAGAGGCGTACCCATGTGGCATAGGAAGTTCCATAACCTGACCATTTGTTGGAAATCCAATCATCTGATACGCGCCCTTTACGACTGCAGTTGTATAACCTGCCATTCTTAAATGGTAGCTATAGCAGGCATAATATAATGGTACCTATGATGGCTAAGATTAATATTATACTTTCGAAATGTTTTCTGCACTATGCACTAATAATAATATCAAAATGATTTTCGCGTATCAAGCATGTTTGACTATCATAAGGAGAAATATCCTCAAATTGTGCGCTTGCATTGTGTGTGTGGCGGGAGGCCTTGTGATAGTTTCATTTTCCAAAAAGCATTGTGGATTTCTTTTAATTTCTTTTGTTGTGTTTTGTTTCAAATAAATCAGGTTTTGTTTGCGCACACCAGTCCTATGACTGACTTGGAGTTTATTGTTCCCTTTCTAAACTCTGAGTGCCCACAATTTTCCACACGAGCAGCCTAGAGTTAGAATTTCAGATAATCAGCTAGTAGATGTAGATTTGGTAGCCTTCAAATTCCTTTTTGGAAATCTTGAAGTCTCTGGTTTTTGAAGACTTTGGATTTTGGCTATCGCGTTGTGCTTCTCTTCAACATTCCAGACCTGCTTAATACAACATGATAAGGAGGTTCGAGCTATATTTGGATTGGAGCTTTGGAATTGGAGATGTGTTCTATTGGATTCTCTCTTTCTTTTAGAGTCTATGAAGATATTGTTTCCATTGTTGTTGTTCCACTGTTCTATTTTTGTCTCTGATATTGATATCATTTGTATCAGATTTGTTGTATCATTTCTATGTATCAATAAATCATTCATTTCTATTTCCGCCGTGTTGTTTTACTTAATATGTTATAAGCTTTGACGAACCAGATTCGATGTTTGAATTTGCAGCATTCGAATACGGGTGATGTATTTGGTGCCGATTTTCGAAGGTCGAGTCAGGGTCGTCACAAAATCACTAGTCAGAGTAGTGTAGTTAATAATAAATGTTACTATTGAACCAATGACTTTATTAATGAACTAATTGAGTTGAATAAGAATGATATTAGAATTTTGGCCAAACCGAAATTCCATAAATCCTAAAATGATATAGTGTTAATGAAGAGAATGTGTGTAAATAATCGCTACTAAAAGTTATTGCTTAAGTAAATGCAAAATTGGATTTTACCTAGAAGATTCATAAGCATTGGATGTAGCCAAACTATCACACACTAGCTAAGATGATGTGTAAACGTTAACATTTCAATTGTACAATATTAATTGTAAAGAGAATTCACTCCTCCGTGTCTCATAACCACATCTATGAATTTTCCAGAAAACCAGATAATTCAATTAGTTTATAGAATATTGTAAATTATTAGTATTTAAGAAATATTAATTATTATTATTATTATTATTAACTTATTTAATGTTATGGGTGTTCATGGTACTTATTTGGATGTATATCTAAGGTTATATATACGATACTATTATGTACATAAATGGGCTTCAAATACAGTTAATTACTTAACGAGCTTTTTGGAAAATTAATCCATGTAGGAATAATGTTTGGTCGGCCAAGCATAGGATATGAGGCGATTTGGCTTCATTGAAAATTGGTTAGGACTTAAGAGGGGAAGGTTTTAAATAAAGAAGATGAAAATTTGTGTTCATTCATAACAAAAATCCCTCTTATTTTATTTTCTTATTCATTTTTCCTTTCTCACCTCCTCGTCCCCCAATGAAAAAATTCTCATCATCCATGGTCGAAAATTCATAGAGCTATTTAAGAAAATTATCAACTCTAAATCAATTCAAAAAATCAAATATAATGAAAGGTATGTTGTTCATCATTCCGTTGCAAAGTTAGGAGTGAATTTACATGGAAATCTAAAGAGAAATGTCATATCAAAGTGTTACAAAAGGCATGATATTTTAAATTCAATTCTTCTATTTATTCATTCACGATGTTTAACTTTGATCAAATTCACATATATATGTATATAGATTGCCGCTTATTAGATCTAATCTGAAATTTCTTGTGCATTATTAATTTAATTATAAAATCAATCTACTGTTTAATTTATTTTTTGCATTCAAACTATTTGTTTGAATTTGAAATTATTAGTTGATATAGAACTAAATTGTTGTAATAAAATCTACATTCATTTTCACATTTTGCATTTATAGTTAGGGATTTAATGTTTAGTTAATTAAATTATTTATGTATATATTCATCTGCTTCATATTTTTCATGTTATCTAAAATTGCAAATCAATATGACGTGAGTCTTTTAATAAGTTAATTTTGTTTTTCAATTAATATATTGAGTGTTTTATTATTTATTCAATTGTATTTATTTGAAATTTAAATATCGAATTTCAATTTTTCATATGTGCACGTGTATATATGCAAAGTTTTAAAAAAATTAGTCATGATATTGAGGCAAAATATTAATTGTGACAGTAATTTATAGTAATCCTATTTTCATGTTGAAGGTATATTTTCAAATCTACAATTGCAAAAAACAAGATATTTTTTTATGGTGAAGGATAGAATTATTTCCATATAAATGTGGAACGTATTATTGATTAATGTTTGTAAAAGAAAAATTCTAAATACCACAAATTCAATTTCCTTTTAATTCTGATTTGATTAGATCTTGATCTATTGAGAAATTTTATCTCCATCATTCTTTTCTCCCAAGTATTCTCCTATTCTTAAAATATATAGTTCGTTATAGATTTTGTTATCTATACAAGTGATAACATAAATATGACATATATGTATATGTATGCATAAACTATGTATATACATGGTACTGTAAATACCTGTATACAAATGATATACACATGTTATAGTATATTCAAATACATACACACTCTTTGGCATTTATATTGTTGATATTGATATGAAATTTTCATGTGCATATGTAAGTAAATGTGTATGTATATATAATAGATATACATCTTAATACGCAAAGACAAGCGCGCGCGTATATATTTCATTATGCTATGTTGTTACATTATTGGGTGCATATGTGATACATCTAGATAAATATCTAACTGGATAAATTAATATGATAATTTGATAAATGTAATATAGGTTTAAATAGAATATGATTTTATTTAATTACTAAAATGAATCTAATATAAATCTTTAGGATTCATAGGGTCACTATGATCCAAATAGGGATTTTTTTTTTAAATCTACCGAATTCACCCATTACTGACTGGGCCAGTTCGTTCATAACAGCCTTACCATGTTCTTCTCTATCTACATGGTGACAACGTTACTATTCAACAACCCGCTATCCCTATATCGCCTTATCTGACAAAAAATTTCTTTGGTACGGCTTGGCAACTGGCTATCAACTGAACCATTTAGCCCAATTGCAACCTAGTTTGTTTGCATCTTAACCATTCAATACTATCAACGAATGAGAGGAAATTTAGGAGTTAACATATTAATATGATTCGTCCAAACCTGATTACAACTACAATAAACACAATATTATATCGACTTTTATAAGGATAAATTTTTCATTAATTGCTCTCTGCATCATCTCAGGTAAACGAATGGTTGTAAAAGAAAATCAAAACAATAAAGATTACTACCATATTGAATGTAGGTCACCTTGATCGAACCACTCAAAACGTTGTTTCTTTAATTGCTTAGCTATTTACTACATTGTAATCTCCACATTTTTCATTTTATTAACCATAGAATCGGTGAATAACTTTTGCTAGTATCACCTCTGCAACAACCAACGTTTTCGTACACTTTAAGCTAACAATAGACCACACACGTCCAACCCAAATTGAATGGAAAGGTGGACGGTTAGGGAAAGAAAGAAGAAAGAAGATAACAAGAAACTAACCAACATAGAATCTCATAGCAGAACGAATAATCTATATTATATAACAAATCTTTACACAAAAAAAACTGTAATTTATATATGTACATCAATCAGAGTGTACTAACCTATTTAGCTCAGACAGTTATAACAACTTGTCCTCACAACTGTTGAATAATATAAGACAATGTAAGCAACGGAATATAATCATCTACATAAATATGTTTCTGGCCCCCAACTCCTTCCATGAAGCTCCAAAATATCCATTTAAACTTGGAAATATGCTCGGTCTGGCCCGAGCATTTTAGGAAAACGATGCCCGGGTTAGTCTGGTAAAACCAGCATAAGAAACACAATAAAATGGATTCGTAAAGTTTAAATAACTTTTCAAAACATAGTTATCTCGTAAGACCACGCCGTATATAAACAAGGATGGGTTTTCCCATGTGATAACCGAAAACATTAATATCTGAAACTCCAGTGATATTATAATAATTTCTACAAGTAAAAGTAATAATAATCAAGTAACTGTGATGCTCGTAAGTGTACATCAGAATAATACTAGGTATATAATCGAAAATCGATAAGGCTCCTTCACCGATAGTGTAGGATTTCCATAGAGGCGACCTCGGTACTTCGAGGAACGATCCTCCTGCATAAGGACCAAAGATATCCTTCCAAAAGCAACATACATTCCTAGTAATGTACCATAGGAAAAAAAATAGCTGGTCTCGCTAAGACCGAGTGCATCGCCGCATGCATGCATAGCAACTGTAGATAACATCTAGGTGGAGCCGACTACACCCTATGGGTTTGCCAACTGTACTAGCCATGCCTCCTATCACTGGTTTTAGTCATTCCCACTGGCGAGGCAACATCGGGCATTCTAGCTTACGCACCACCACCAAATAGATCACGGAATCCTAGATGGATTCCAAATAACCTAATGGGTCTCAGAATAAAAAATAGATTTCCATATCCCAATAGATATTGGAATCACAAATGGATTCCCATACCCCAATGGGTCACGAAATCACACATGGATCCAAACATCTCAAAATATCACGAATCTCCTCCATAGAATCGTATATGGTTTATGGAGTGGTCACGCTTTCAAGTCATCTCTTACGAGTACACCCTTCCTTTTCCCGGGAGCTCCACAAAACCAAACGCTGATTTCTGAAATGCTCAATATTGGTTCTTTAGGAAATAATCAGACAATACATAAGAGCGGGGATCACCCACTAACCATTTAAGTGGACGGATATCCTTATCATTTATCCTAGAAGAACGAAACGAGTTTATACGTACAGTATAGCACCAACGATGGCAACTATACCATATAATTCTCGGGTTTCTCCTAGATATTTCTAGAGTTAAAATCCTTCGGTGTTAAGTAGGGAATATTTCCCTACCACCAAAATTAAGAAGGAACGCATATTTAGACCAAGATTTGATAGTCGGTTATTCAACTATCAAATAAAAAACATTCAAACAGAGATTACATTTCCCGCTGAAATCAATAAACCTCATTTAATTCAATTTTGATAAGTTAAATATATTACCAAAACCAGTCATATACTTATCTCACTGAAATCAGTATATTCACAAACTACTCCCTTCAAAAATATTTGAATTTTTTTATAAATATGGAAAGCACCATACAATATTAATCATGGATCATAGCTCAATGATTATGTCTCTAGCGTGGAGAAATCCAAACTTAACTACAGGCAATCTCTGCCTCTCGAATTACGCCATGAAATTTCATAGATCATAGTTCGTACACTGGTTGCATCGCTATCCCTGCAAAAACATAACAAACTATTTTCCATCTCTGCCCCTTCGAATTACGCTATGAAGAATATATCATTACTTCCCAAAATCTTTTATTTTAATAAATCTCTCAAAAGAATAATTATAAAGTTTCTATATAAATTCCCAAGTTTAATTTAGGAAAATGCCCTTTTATAAATCTCATGTTAGTTCGTGAGATGATGGTTTTGATGACAACAACCTTAGAATAGATTATAAAATATAAATACTAACATTATAAGTTTAGATATATATGTATATGCAGGATTTAACCATACAGGTACTAAGAATGAAGACTGTACAGTATAGAGATTCAAGATATCAAGATAGAAGACTCATAAGTATCGAGACTATCAAGAGTTCAAGATTTCAAGGATAAGTATTTTTTATTATTATTAGGAATTTTTGTTAAAACTCGTAGAAAAGCACTGGCATCTTAAAATCCAATTTATTCGTGGGATGGAATCCACTTCAAGCCCGATAAAGGGATGGAACCCTAAGTAGGATGGAACCTACGAAAAATCTAGTGGAACATTGTTTTGTATCCGCTGACTTTTATTCAAAATGATTTTTCAAAATTATATCCTGTTTTCAAAAAATTTCAAAACTTTCCTTTTAAAAGATTCAAAACCCTCGATCCTGATTTTAAATAATTTTAGCCTCAAAAACATCTTTATTTTCAAAGTCAAAATATTCCTGATTTTAAACTATCTTTTTAAATAATATATTTAACTTTTAGATATTTATAGTTAGATTTAAATATAAAATTATAGTTAAAATCTATATACATTATTCTTTATATTTACTTATGAATTTTAACTATAGTCAAGTATATTTATAAAGTTTAAAATAGTTTTTTATAAGATAAAGGTTATTTTCAAAGAAAATCAAAAACACCAAAAAATCCTTTGGGATGTCGACATGCCTAGCATGACCATGTCGACATGGTGACAGTTTGATTCAGAAATTCAAATTTCAAAAGAAGTGTCTATTCGCCACAACTCTTCATGAATGGTCATGGTTGTTGTTCTTTTATAAATAGGGGTCAGTTTCAACGAATTTTCAATCATAATTTTCTGGTTTTCACTCCTCTTCTTCTTCCTCATTTCTTAATACATATTCTTATCATTACTCTGTCGAAATCAACATTGAATCATACTCAATTACTTCTAGTTTGATTCTCTATCGCTATCTCTACAAGATTCTCAGTGCTATTCGGAGTTATAGACTTCTTTGTAATCTATTAAGCGAGAAAAGGTGTGATTGTAGCCTTGTAAATCAATCAAAAGGGAAAAGATGTGATTGTAGCCTTGGTAAATCAATTGGGTAAACTTGTGGCCCGGAAATCAAGTATCTCTACCCAGAGGATCGAAATTCTGGAGGGTGTACCTCGTAGCCTTGAAACCGAGGGTGTAATAGTACAATTGCTTTTGAAAGTAAATTTGTATTTATGTTGCGGGACTAGATGTACGGTAACTCCGAACCAGTATAAAATCCGGTGTGTTCTTTCCTTTACTACTTTTATTTTATTTCTACATCTGTGATTGATTCTGTGATCATATCTGTGTCTGCATATTGCGTACTTTTGGGTCTAAATTAACATAAATTAAAAATATTTAGTAATTCTTTGTTAACACTATTCACCCCCCCCCCCCCCCCTCTAGTGTTAACCTTAGCCTTAAGATCTGTAATCCGCATTTCTCACATCTCAAACCATTTATAAAATATTCTTTTTTAAATCCTTTCGTTTAAAACCAATTCTTTAGAACAAAAACATTATTAGATTATAGTATAATGAAATTTTAATATTATAAAAATAACTTTAAATATTTTAAACTAATTAACTTCAAACAATATTAATATAATATATTATTTTTAAAATAGTATTAGTACTTTAACGAATTATCCTTGAAATAGCAACATTATAATACTAATTAACTCTTAAATAGCAATTAACTTTTAAATTAGATTATTATAAAATAACTCTAATTAATAATTAAAATATAATTTTAAAACATTTTAAATAAATAAATAAGCTTGAAAACAATAATTAAATATTAATAACAACTTTTAAGAATCATAAAATACTTTACTTTAAATCATTATTAAATAATATTAATTATCTTTAGAACCTATTAATAAATAATAATTGTCCTTAAAATAACTTTGATTCAAAAATCAATTTCCAAATTAGGAAGGAGGCTAAGTTACTCCAATGGTACATAATCAAGTCATCATTAATTCCATTAATTCATTTAAGTTATAATCCAGGTATTTACATAGTATCCAATATGTAAATTCACTTCATAATTAACAAGCAGTTGTTATTACATCACTTAATAAAACCAACTAGAATGTAATTAAGTGTTACACTGATGTAATAGCAGAACATGGTTTATTTCTACTAAATTAATGTCCAAGTATGACCTACCCAGTTAATAATAGCAGAACAGTGATTTACTCTTCTAAACAATGTCACATTTAAATTTAATTAGCAGAATTGTGTTTTATTCCGCTAAACATATGTCCAATTACCGTATTTAATCCAGTTTAACTTAACCATATTTTATTTGGCCAAATAAACATCTATAATTAACGCATATAAATTTAAACGGCATCATTAAATTAAATAACATGATTTAAAACTTGTTTGTTTACATATGTCATAAATTTCCACATATTCTAAGCTATCAACATGATACACTACAATGGTATGCTCGTCAATACGAGCATAATGAAAAAAATTGTGAGTCAATTGGATTTAAAATGAGCTATATATCACATTTTTAAACTTAGCTTCATTATTTAAACAATTGAAAGAGAAGAAATGTTCTCAACTTCTCCAAATGGGCTTCCATAGTACCTGAACCCACTTCAAAAGCTACAAGAGCTTTTTCCTGATCGCAACATTCCCAAATTTAAATGCTTTTGGAACAAAACGTGCACAACACGATGCACATGCATGACTTAATATACCACCAAATCGACATGCCGAGGCTACCCAAAAGCTTCACTTCGCCTGCTTAGCACCTTGGCACCACCGCCTTAGCTTCTATACACGTCGTTCAAAATCCGACCATCGCATCTAAGAAAATGCGTACCGGCTATACAAAGTCGCAATACATTTTTGCATGGAAATCCATCAAAATTCTACAACTCGACCGCCTCTCCAAGCTAAAGCCGCCTCTACCCTCCATTCAAGCTAACTCCACCTCAATCACGATCAAAACGAAACCCTAGTTTTCAACTTCCGTTGTCGACCACCAGGAAATGCGGCCGAACTTCCACTAAAAATCCCTCTCCTCCATACGATCCTAACGACACTAGAGATGCCTTGTAATTCACTCTGGATTGAATGAATTAATTTTTTTGAAGTTTATGTTCATTTTTGATCTCCTACTGATTTTTGAGGATATCTCATTCGATTCTTAACGAAATTTAATGCGGTTAATGTTGTAAAAAAACCAGAGAGGATGATGACCAACTTCTTAGTTAAAGGCCGAGGCTAAAAGTGGATGGTTTATGAGTTCTTTATTTTTGAATGCTTGGAAAGTTATAAAAGCATGGTTACAAAGTTAACTGAGGTGATAAAAAGAAGCAATGCTTCATATGTATCTCCCTATATATATACCCCCAAAATCCATCCTCTTCCTCAAGGCAGCAAAAAGTTATAGACAATCGAACAAGATGATGGCTAATTCAGAGATCATGTACCGCATTGAAGACAAAGGTGTGGCTGGTCCTTGTACTATGTATGTAAGGAAGTGTATGTATGAGTATACAATGCAAATTTCACTTAATAGTTAAGAACCAAAGTGCACAAGAATTAAATGAAAGCAACCAAAATGTTAGGGGAAAAAACATAAAACATGTGCAAGAATATTTGGTTGATTTAGAGGTATTTTTGTTTTTTTTAAATAGAAAAGATTTCTACACACTGTTACATAATATTTCGTTCGTGTATGGGTCGCGAATGACGGAAATAAAAATATGATCGTGCACGATAATGAGTCATGATTACAAAACAGTAATTAAATGGACAAATTGACTTATTTTGTAAAGTTTCAAAAAACCGACGTTTTGCGCAAAACGAAAAATACTTTTATTTTCAAAACTAAAAATAATGGACAAATTTTAAACATTGAATTAAAAATACGTCATTGAAACCAAGTCTAAATTTGAAACAAATAATTTATCATAATTTAAACTCAAATCCGAATATTTAAAAAAATTAAACATTCAAATTTAAAGATCCAAAAATATGGGTCATTGCACTTTTCCTCTCTTAAAAAGAATTTCGTCCTCGAAATTCAAGCACAAGAACATTCAATACTATCCATAAGCGCGCATGATGTCCATAGATCATTCATACATAGAATCTGATTCGATCACTACTCGAATACATGACTTCTTTTCCAAACTAGTATCGCTCACCCAATTTACTAATGCGGACCCTGATCAGGTTTACCGATTAGGAATCCCTGTTATCCTTACATAGTTGTAGCTATGATAGAAAACCTTGGTTCCGTATCAAGAACCCTCATCAAGTGTTCGCCGTCAAAATCGAGTAATAAATCCTTATTTGGAATGGTATAAAACACTCGAAGTCATGTACTCGACTATTAGATCAAAACTACATAGGAAGAAGAAATGATATATGTTCATCTCACACACTAATTTAATTGGTTATCCATAATACCAATTATATTATTAGTAAATTATTTATGAAAAACATTTTAATAAAACAAAGCTTAAGTTGTAAAACTTATAAAACACTCTACCACATTACACTGGTATATCCCATTATAAGATTCAAACTTTTATTTTTAGTTAACTTAACAATTTTTAAATACCCCAAGTTGCCATGCAACATACCTATTTTTTTGAAACGATACCTCATATTTGGAAAATTAAGGGCCACATACTTAGATATTTATTTTCAAAAACATTTGAAATGGCATTATACATATTTTAATTCATAACAAATGTATATATATATATAGCTCGAGTAACCCTAAAATTATATTAAGGAACTGGGTATTACCAAATGGTATTACATACTTCCTTACAAGAAGAATATACTCAGAAGAAACGTTAACCATCCGAACGTATCTCTAACCCATTTTTAGTTATTTTCGAGCCACTTGAACTGGTTACTTAAAAATGACTTCTCTCATTCAAACCCATTTTGAAACAATATCATAAATATATTTCCAGCGAAATATTTCAATAAAATATCCAATTCCAATTTGTTTTGGATTCGTTTGTATTCGAACTCGTTCCGACCGTACAATTGCCCAAGAGAATAATTTAGTAAGTGCTCAATATCGTTTGCCTAAGTAAACATCTGATCGTCACTTAGAAGATTATTTTGATTACCACAAAACAAAGCGGGACTTGTTTCTTGAACCAATCCAAAGGAAATATACAACTTTCTTTTTAAATTCTCTTTTCAAAAGAATTATACCTAAAATATATTTTAGGTAACTATCATTACCATTTCCAAAATCATTTATACTCTAAAATTATCTCAAATAAATCATTATTTCTTTTCTTCAAAATCATGTGAAACGGTAATATACCCATTTACTTTATAGTAAATCAAACCATACTTTTGGAATCAAATCAAAATCTAATTTATTAAGATAAATATATAGCGAGATCTTAACAGTAGTAATCCCATACATAGAAATGTTTTTATCCCAAGAACATTTTCAATTACCATTATTAACCATGAAAACAATCTTGCCAAAATCATCGGAATTTAAACTCTCGAATTCCTTTTATTTATAAGATACATTTTAATAAATCAAATTTATAAAATTTATCCTCTTTTAAAGGAAATCAATCTCAAATATTTATTGCGAACATATTCTAGTTTTCTTCATATAAATCATTCTTCAAGTATTTGCTTGAGAAATATTTAAGTTTTCTTTTTATAAACTTCTTTCACAAAATCTTAGTTTAATACAACAAATTTTTATATTAAATTATTTCCAAAATATTATTCCAAAGTATTCCCAATTTCTTTTTAACAAACAACATTTATTTAAACTAAATCAAATCAATCCTTATATTTCTAAAATATTTATTCTAGAATATTCAAAAAAAAATTAATTAAACACCCTTAGAAATCAAATTTTAACCCAACATTATCAACGAGTGCCTTATATTTAAATTGTGACATTTAATTCACAAGGTACTCATTTCAATGTTTCCGAAATTCCTATCTACCCAATCCAGATTTCAAAAAGGAAGATTCAAGATAGATTAACCGATGATAGTCAATGCTTAGAAATGGGCGAGTCTGACTAATCAAATTCTAGAAGATAATGATGGAATACTACCAGTTCCTAACAATCAAGAACAATCGAGAATATATTAAATTTCTATGAAAAAATATTCTTTTATATATATAAAATATATTTCCAGGTGAAATTATTTCATTTACCCAGTTTAAACTAATGACAATTGGTATTGTCCGAATGTTTAGGAAACCCCTATCGATAACGCTGACCAAATGCATCGACCAAAATTCTTAAGCCACTCAATAGATCAAACTATACAATACAAAACATTTTTATATTACATGCTCTATACATACACACATTCTCAAACTCATTCTATGGTGTCGCTTACCCTAGCTCTAATGAGTTACTCATTTTAGGATATTACTAACCCTATCTATAATGAGTTCTACCCACCAAAGCCAAGGCTCTCGCTTAACCTTCAGCTCTGATACCACATTGTAATGACTCAAATTTCCGTAAACATTAAGCTAACAATAAACTACACATGTCCAACCCAAATTGAATAGAAAGGCGGATAGTTTGGGAAAGAAAGAAGATAAGAAGAAACTAAGCAACACAAAATCTCACATTAGAACGAATAATCTATATTGTATAACAAATCTTCACACAAAAACAAAACTATAATTTATATATATAGACATCAATCAGAGTATACTAACCTATTCGGCTCGGATAGTTATAACAACCTGTCCTCACAACTACTGAATAATGTACAACAATGTAAGCAATGGAAATATAATCATCTACGTGAATACATCTCTAGCCTCCAGCTCCTCTCCCAAAGCTCCCAAATATCCATCTAAATTTGAAAATATGCTCGGTCTGACCTGAGCATTCACTACAGCAAAATTCAATTTTAAAAACAATTACTCATAGTGTTTATACTAAAGATGCAGTTAAAAGTTATTTTGAATGACATATGTCGTTAGCGTAAACGCTGACATTTCATATGGGTTGGAGGTAGGTTTAAGCGGGGCTGATGTTTTCGTGAGAACGTTAAGAATAACACAGTCCATCTAATTTGCCACCTCAATTTACAACTTCGTGAAAAAAAATTGGTTTCCCTCTTTTTTTCATTTTCTTCCCTCTCGTTTATCAAGTCCCTCCCTTTTCTAACTTCGTGAAAAATACGGTGACATTAATTTCACGCCTCTCTTCATTGTCATCTCCGGTTTTCTATCCCAATTTGTCTCTTTCATCTCCTCCTATCCTAATACGTTCTAGGTATATATCGATTAATGTAATTTTGTCCCTTTTTTAACTATGACATACAAATTTTGTTTCCGTCAGAACAATGATTGCTAAAGTTTCAATTTCGAAGCTTAAATATAATTCCGATTCTAAATTGCTCGTTGAAAAGTTATAATTTGGACCTTGGATTTTTTTTTAGGGTTCATTTGGACATAATTTTGAGTCAGATCCGCTTTGGATGCAAAGGTGGATTATAGTGCAGTTTTGTAGTTATTGTCGTTGAAGGTCAACTACTTCAGGTAACGCTAGTATTTCAATTATTTGATTTGAAGCTATTCAAATTTTTATATGTATCACTCGTAATGTGTAAAAAGAGTAACGAGAAATAAAGTATTTCAGTTATTTATTACTATATTCAGTACTTTAAAATATAGTATTTCGATTATATTACCTGTAATATCTAGCCTTCGCTTGATCTTTGAATATTTTTACACAAACATGGAATAAAAGATGTATATGAAAAACTTCGAACAAACTGCCTTTATGGCTTAAAAAATGAATTTTAACCGACGGTAAAAATTGTATATTTCTTAAATTGCCAGTTGATGGTAAAATTGATATGCGTGAAAATTTTTCATGATATTTAGTTAAAGTTTGTAGCAAGTGTATTTGCACACTAGGAAAAATATACCCCACTATTTAAAAGTTGGCAAAATTTAATCAATAGGTATCGAATTCTTGTAAAAAGGTTAATTTTAAAAAATTAAACTACATGACCAAAAATAATCTGAAAATCTAAAGTTTTTGAAACCACGGCTAGTATTAGGAAGGAGGAATTTTTAATCATGAAATCAGCGAGTAGTTTTCTGAATTGTATTATATGCAAGAAAGGTATAAGATAAATCTAACCTTGACAGGTTTTGGTTTACTTCCACTGTCAACACCCAACTTATCTCTTGCTTGCTTCCTATTAGCAACAACTTCATATACTGTAGGCAGATCATTTATCATGTTGAATAACCGCTTCCTGGAAAGTAAATCATATTGAGAAGTTAAACAGAATTGTATATAAAAAAATTTCAAGGGTTAAAATATTACACTATATATATAATTAAAATCAAAATACTACAAACCAGGAACGACATCTTCATTGTCCATATGAAGAATAAAAATTACCTGGTCTATGGAACTAGTTGGCAAAAATGAATTTTACAGGGGTATTATAACTCCAAGAAAGAGAATGAATTTAATTTGGAATATGTGACTGAAATTAGGAGGATTTGAGGTTTACCCGATAGCCCCACACACACATAATGAAGACAACATTTGCGGTGTCAAGGATCATTTGGACATGTCATTTGGACCCGATTATGTTCACAACAAAGAAGTCCAACCGAAAAGCTCTAATTCAGATCTTGGATTTATTTTGGGGTTCATTTGGACACAATTTTGAGTTAGATTCGCTTTAGATTCAAAGGTGGATCATACTGCGGTTTTGTAGTTATTGTCGGAGAACGTTAAGTGCTTTAGGTAACACAAGTAACTTAGTTATTTGATTTGAAACGATT
Source organism: Allium cepa (assembly GCA_030765085.1). NCBI lineage: Eukaryota > Viridiplantae > Streptophyta > Magnoliopsida > Asparagales > Amaryllidaceae > Allium > Allium cepa. Next base: position 973,074,044 of record CM060928.1, read on the forward strand.
CAAATTTTTATATGTATCACTCGTAATGTTTAAAAAGAGCAAAGAGAAATAAAGTTTATTGTGTGAATTTTAGTATCTTGGATTTTATTTCGACTTCATGAATGGTAACAGCTTCAACCCAGTGCTGATGTTTACAATAGGTTAATATATAGTAGTTGGTTTAAATATGTGTAATGGTGCTTTCTTACATGTCTTTTTTATGTGACCGTAAAATGTTTCAACAATTATTTTCCTTGTTGTTTAAAGCTAACTCATATGTTTGAGAATGCTAGGTTTAATGTTTGTTGTATATTCATGAAGTGTTGAGGTCCTATCCAATATTTCTCTTGTGCAAAGTTGTTATTGGAAAGCTTAATGGATTTAAGGTTGAAAAAGGGAATTGTGAAATGAAAGTTTGATCATTTAGTCGTCCTTTAAATGTTTGAATTTGTAATCAGTTAATCATCAAATCTTCTTTCCACTTTCCTCTTTCCTTGACAGTGCAATTTTCTCTTTCCTTTTGAACTATACACTCTAAAACCATATTCAATATCTGTTTTTCAATATCATGTATATTTTCCTTGTCCCCAAGTGGGGATCATCAATTGTTTTAACTAGGTGGTATTTAAAAAAACAAATAATAAGAGGAAAAAACATGAACATGGAATTCTTAATATAAGAATTAGTATTATTAGTTTCCTACAAAAACAACAGACCACTTTTAGAAACATTCTTATATTTGGAAAGTCGATATATTTGGAAACCCAGTTAGCAATTTATCACCATTTCCATTTTCAGTTTAATTCAAATTAATCTTCTCAACTCTTTAGATTTTAATCTTGTTATTTAGCAATATCATGTTACTTCATTTTCCTGGTATATCTTACCTTAATTTTTGTTCATCTTTTGCAATTTAATTTCATGTTCTTCATATCCGCCATTTAGAGCACTTATGTCAATTTTTAGTTATGTTAATATTTACTTTTAACTCTAATTCTTATTTTATACAATTCATAGTTCTTTATCTTTTCAATCCCCAAGCATCATTCAATATTTTCATTCATTTCTTGTTAATTCTTATTATATACAGTTCATCAAATTTTTGCATTAATACATTGTTTTTGCTCCATTAATCCTTAAGTATGATTCATTTCTGCTAGTTTTTGTTCCACTTTTTTTACCTTTATATTTGACTACCTCCTTACAACACTCCATTTCATCAAAACCACTACAAACTTCATCAGAAACTATCCCATGGCTATGTAAAATGATCCAGGACCATCACATTTTTTCAAATTTGATTCTTGCGCAGATACCAATTTGAAAGGACATGGTGGAGCTGGAGCTTTGTACATGGTGATGGGAACAGTTTCTGATGAAGTTATGGGGTGGTTTTGATGAAATGGAGTATTGATATAGAGGCAGTCAAATATGCGGGAAAATGAAGTGGAACAAGAACTGGGAATTAATGGAGCAAAAGCAATGTATTAATGTAAGATTTTGATGAACTATATATAGTAAGATTACCAAGAAACAAATGAAAATGTTGATCAATGCTTGGGGTTTGAAAAGATAAAGAACTGTGAATTGCAGAAAACAAGAACTGAAGTTTGGAAAGTATTTCAAATATTTTCGAAAATCTTATATTTTTCTTTAAAATCTTTTGAAACATTTTGACTTTTAATAGAAAAGGAGAAAAATGATTTGCACTTTACTTAATATTTTACGGTGATTTTTGTATTGTTTGAACCTCTGACCTTGTGATTTTCTTCTCTTTTCACACTTTTCTTACTCATTTTTGGAATTTTCATGAAAGTTTATGAATTTACTATTTAGGTAGCCTGTTTGATATTGCAAAATATTTAGACATTAATATTTTGGGAGCACAAAAATTGTTTCATATAGTGTTATGCCACTGTTGTATCTCTCTTTTTTCTCTAATACCATCCTAAACAAGGTAATATTGAAGATTAAAATATAACAAACATAGAAACATAGTTTTCCATCAAACAAGGTATTTGTATTTTCTTATCATTATTTATTCACTTCCTTCATGAATTCTGTTATTTGTTCATGCATGACTATATTTCTATAAATTTAAAAAAAAATCTTTTAAACCTAAATAGAATTCATCTAGCATCATGGTGTTTTGAAACAAAACTGACTCGAAACTGAGAGCTTAGTTTTGATTCAAAACAAAGATCTCAGTCTTGACTCAAAACAGATATTTCGTTTTGAAACAAAACTGAGAGCTCAGTTTTGAAATTTTGAAACAAAACTTAAAGCTCGGTTTTGTTTCAAAACTGAGCATTACCTTAGTTTTGACTCAAAAACAAGAGCTCGGTTTTGAAACAAAACCGAGACCTCGGTAGCTCAGTTTTGTTTCAAAACTAATTTGCATGACTATTAAAAAAAAGATATTAGGAGATGACTTGGTTAAAATATTTACTTTTGAACTTTGAAATTCATTGATGCAAAGGAAAATTTTGATATTTCACGCATGTACAATATAAAGATTACCCATCTGTTCAACGAAAAAGGAGTAGAAAATGCTTTTGAAGATGTAGCTTTCTTGCATGATTTTATTTGAAGCATGTGTGCATTCTTATACTTGAATCTCTATCATTTGTCTCTCTGGTTACCCTATTTCTATAGTAAAGTAAATTGCATGTTTTAAGTTATATTCTTGTTTGTATATCTTAGTTATAATCTAATCGTATTCTAGCTTATGCCTTCCATTTTCTAATCTGATTAGATAACACTTCCAGTTTCTTTATATACATAGGTATATAAACATGCATTTTGCCTTGTAATGTTTTGTATTAAGTAGTCAAGCAAGTTTTCCATTTTATTTATTTGACTACATGAGATATAAGCTATAGATATTACTTATATTGTTCTTTCTTGTGTTAATTTCTTGGATGCTAATCTTTATATGCTATAGATTTTCATAGTTTGAACCTTTTTGTTGAAATGCTCAAAATTTTGGTACCTGTAGAAAATGGTTAAACGTACGAAGAAAACAACAAACAAGAAGCTTACTCACTATCAAAGAAGACTTGTAAAATTATAATATGCATCTGATGGGTCAAAAGCAATGGGAGAGCATATTGAGCCACCTTCAGAAAATATGGATGTTGGAAATGCAAGCAAGCCAACTACATCCACGACTATGCCAATTGTTGGAAATCTGAAACTACAGTGTAAGTGGATAGAGCTCTAGAAGAAGTTGAAGCAAAAGAAGTTTCAAAAAAGAGGACTAGAGGCCCAACTAATGTTAAAAGACCTCCTTTGGATATTGCAAGCCGAATTGAAATTGAGTTTAATTCATCGAGCATACCAGTAGGGAAAGGGTCGGTGAAATTATCTTCTTATTTAGGGCCACTTGTCCGTGAGCACGTTTCATTTACGCTTGATGATTGGAGGTAACTTGGTGACGATTTGAAAATAGTTCTATGCAAAATCCGTTCAGGTAATTTTGTTAAATCCCCTAAAGTGTAAAAACTGTATATTTAAGTAAAGTGTTCTATCTTTAACTTTACTTCATCTTGCTATATATAAAAGATAATGAAAAGATTCAAATAAAATAGAAATTTTTGAAATTGAGTTTAATTGTGATTGATGCTTACATAATAAATTATTTTATGTTTGAAATTAAGGGAGCATAATAAAAATCGATTACACCTTGTTCCGCTGATTTTCATATATTTATCATTGATTTACATTGCACGCTTCATTATAAATAATAACATGAAATAATTAAATGTGAAAAAGAAGTAGAAATAAAAGTTAACACATATCTTTTAGTTTGGTCTATAGTAATGCAATTCTTGATCATTCAACCATTTGACAGTTTGTCAGATGATATAAGTATAAAATATACATGTATAAAAGGATAAGACCACCTTAATTTTATCCAGAAATATTTAACAATGACAATGAGACTTTCCGAATGAATGAAAGATAAACAAAATAAAGTTTCCTGTTGAATGACAACTTAAAGTAAAATAATGTAGAAGGCACTAAACCATTTCAAGAACCACAACTCTGTGCTTGGTGGTCAAGATTTTATGCATTGCACAGATTCAATAACTGTATTAGCTGAGTTTGGATACTGCAAGATTTTTATATGCTATATAAACTATTATCAATTTATTATATCTTAATACTTGATTCAAATTGAAGATGACTCTTCTCGAGCACTTAAATTTGGTTACAAAATAAGAGAAATTCATAATACATACCAATATAATTGTCATCATATACAAAGTGAAGAGTGCATTATTTGCCAGTGCAACAAAGTGTGTGCTTATTTTAAAAAAAATATTTTTATCGATTTCCAATCAAGCATTGGGAAACTTCCAACTGTGTCTGAACTGTTTCTTACTTAACAAATTACCAGGACCTCTTAGCATGTAAGTAGCAAGTAGCAAGCATGTTTGATCTAAGTTTCTCCAAAGCTTCATCTTCAACTTCTCCATTCATACGGTAATTCCGTAATTAGATGAGGAATAATAAATCATTTTATGTGCAATAATAAATTATTTTGATTATCATTTTGATAAATGTTATAGACTAGATTTAAATTAGATGAGGAATGACAAAAAACTCCCATTTTTCAGCAAATGGGATGCATTTGGAGGTGTTTGAAAAGCAAATTCGTTAAAAAGATATTACAAGCAAAAACCAAGGAGGAACAACTTCAACTAAAACCAGAAAACGTCAGAAGTATAAAGGAATGGAAGAAGTTATCGAGTCAGAGATGAGTAAAGATTTTATGGTAATTATAATGTAATTTTTATCATTTCTTACATGATATATAAGCGTACATAAAATGCAAATTAACTAATCAATGTGATAAAACCTTGTAATCTATTTATGAAGTGAAAAATTTAAATCCATGAAGGACATGCAAACGCCACACATGTAGCCATCGAGGCATGGCTCGATTAATTGAAGATTTGGTGAGAAAAATATTTTATTTATTAATTATGGTTATTAGTTTTGTTTAATGTTGTCTCTTTTAATGAGAAAGAGGAAAGTATCAATCCCTCTTCCATTTCTAGATCTGATGTTTGGATTAAATCTCACTCGAAAAAATGGTGGGCTAGTGAATATGCATGTTATAGATGCTATTGTAAGTGCTATGTACTATTTATTTAAGCATAATTATTTGAAAATATATAATTTAGAACTCATTTACAAAATATAATTAGTGTTCACTTTTGTAGGAGAAAATAAAAAATATTGAAAATGAGTCACAGTCTAGCTTAATATGTAAGTTCAAAGAAGATGCTCTTACTAATATTAGTACAAGATAGACCGGGATAAGTACGAGGAATGGGAAGGGGTGTCGCCGCGACCAAGGCAGTTTTGTCTCAAATCAAAGATAAGCAAGTAGCTCAATATCAACATAGGATTTCAAAGCTAGAGCGGTTAGTTCACATGTTAATGAAACGTCAGGTACGATTTCAAATTATATTTTAACAATTTATAGAAAATGCAGTCTTATTCCAACATAAAATTATATTGTCACCACCCATTTTGATTTGACGATGCTTGATATCATATCGATTGATTGTCGTAAATATGCTGAGCTTGATTGAGTTCAATGGGTGGTTAACTTGACATGACTAATTTTGTTTGATTAAATTAATTATTACAGGAAACATTTTCTAGGTATTATGTTTTTAATATAATATGACTATTTTCCCACTGCTTGAATCGATTTTTAATCAGCTTGAGTAATAGACAAATGATCATATATGGACACTGTCATGAATGACTGCAGTAAGGATATGCTCTGCCCTATGACAAACGACTGTTATTTGTTGAAGAAAGTGGAGCATTTTTTGAATTACTTTTATTCTTAGGTGGTTAGTTTTTCGAAGTGAATTGAGTACAATTAATCTTCTTGTTTGCTTGTCGGTCGTATCGTAAAGCAACTTCATTACATAAGTAGTGAGTCAATGACACACAAAAGGCTAGTATATCCATTGTTTCACCACATGCGCATTTTTCTTTTGGTACTAAATTGAAATAAGGATAAGCTTTGGTGCACCACCCATTTTTCTTTTTGCAATAGAAAACAGCCCAAGGATTTAAATCATCGATCCTGGATAACAAATTATTTTTCTATAAGTATTGTTTTCCAATAGGTTGACTTTACAACTCATTCTGATTGCTTGCACAAATATTTCAAAATGTAAAAGTATTTTAGCTTTGAGCTTTATACATCACACGATTATATTCTGATAACATTAAAATCAGTATATAAATTTAGAATTTACTTGTACTAACTTGTTTTGGTTGCATTTAAGAAATTATGTAAAAACATCAAATAGCATATATTACGTGTTTGCTAATACTTTATTTTATTTTTGCCATCAAATTGTACTGATATGACATTTAAATAAGACACGTTCATTTTGATTTTGTTATAATATATGTAAATATATAAGTGAATATGCTTTTGCGTTTTTCTATTAGTCCCACATCATGGGATATGTTCCATCTCATGCTCCAATGCCTATATATAAAGGAGCCTGTGTAATGTAATTATATGAATCAATCTGATATAACCAATCTCTTAATGAATAAAATATCTCCATTCTTTTACTCTAATGGCTTCTGCTCTTATTTCTTTATAACATATTCTTATTTGTTTATAACACGTTATCAGCACGATCTACAATTGTGATAATTTATTATGAAATCAGATCTATTCTTCTCCAGATCTAATTATAGATCTCAAAACGGTAAGTTATTTTTCTATTATGATTGATCTAATCTTCCAAATTATTATTTTTTATATATCTCATTCCATTCTAGATCTACTTCTTCAGATCTAAATCTATTATATTATTTTTTAGATTTTATTATACTAGTCTTATAATTTTATATCTTATATAGATCTAAACTTTGAGATCTAATTCTTATTTTGTTGGTTATTATATTTCAGATCTAATTTGTTTGTTGCTATTTTTCTGATCATATTATATTGTTGATCTCAATATCATGCTTATTTGTATGTTTTATAGTTCATTTATTTTGGAATGCAAGTTTGAACTTGACAAAATTTGATATTGTTGCTTCAACAAATTTATTGAATTTGATTGCATTTAGTTTGGATATGGATTTGAGAAATCAATCATGGTTGGTAAATGAAGTTTTCATTTTGAAAACATTTTGATTTGATTTAGATTTGATTGAAGGCTTTGAAAATTATTTTGATATATGATTTATATTTCCAGAAGAAATATTTTATTGTTTTTTTAGAGAAACAAATATATATAATACGTATCTAGAAGATCTAAGTTTAGATCTAACATTGATTTTGATTTAGCACATCTGAAGTAAATGGAAACATTAATAAAAGCTTACATGATAAGCTTAATATCTTTCGATATTTCCTTTTAAAAAAAAGGGAAAAGAAAAATAAAATTTGAGAACCTGTAGATAAAAGGTTGAGTTTCCATAAATCAATGAATTACAAGTTTCCTCAAAATAAAGAACCATAAGTTCTAACTAAAAAAAAAAAAAAGAGGATCAGAAAATTTAATCATAAAAAAAAAAGAAATAAGTTTGAACAACCTGAAGTTGTGCAAAGATTTTTTTTTCCAACCAGAAGTTTTATAACTCAAAGTCCAAGACCTGAAGTCTTGAATTATGAAAAGATTTTCTGACAATGTTTTAGGGATTTATTTATATTTATATTGCAAAATCTAACATCCCAGAAGAGATGTTATAGGAATTTTATTTTAAAATTATGTGAAAGGATTGTCTAGTAATACTAACCTGAAGTTAGATCATTTTTTCGAAGATGAAGGAAACTTCATTAATGATGAAAATCTAAGTGCAGTAATAAATGATATGGTCGAATTGACCAATAATAGCAGCTTGAAGTCTGCTATGTGGATTTTATTTTATTTCAGTTCAATAAATCAGTTTGAAGTTGGTAAAACCCAAGTTTTGATAATCTTTGGGTGTGTCTGCCAAACTATATATTTGAAGAAGTACATTTTAATATTCTCCAGAAGAGATAATCCATATGACATGCTCTTGAAGAGATGTTTTATGATTTTTATATTTCAAAATCCAAACATCCTAGAAGAGATGTTGTAGAATTATGTCAATTATGTAGAAAAAGATATTGATTATTGATGACATGCCAAAAACAATGCATATAAAGTATCTTTAGAAGTGATATGTACCACTCTAGAAGCGGTGTTTATGAAATATCCCCAGAAGTGATATTATATCATCGTATAGCACTATAAAAGAATTGCCTATAAAATATTGTCAAATGTGATAATAAATTATCCAAAATTCAATCGTCTATTGTCATGGACCCGTAGCTCCATTAGACAAATAGTGATATGTAACCTTTTACTTTTCAGAACTTACGATGAATCAAATATTATATGCACAACTATTCTTGAAGAAATATCTTTATATATGCTCCTGAAGAGATAATCTATATGTCGTATCATAATTTTCACTAAAGCTATATAAATACGGTCTTGAACAAATCGTTATGTGCAACCATTATAATTTCTTATTTTTATAACATTTCAAGGGTCCAGAAGATACTCTTATTTATGTTGTAAATATATCTATTTTACTGAACTCTCTAGAGGAGATGTTTATATATAATTATAAGTTAGTATATATTTTCTAATAAACAATCATAATTAATGTTCAATAGTAATGTTAGAGACATAATCAAGGAATAATGATATAATTTTTTTTAGTAATAACAATAATTTATTCAAAAAAAAAAAAGAATAATGATATTGTATACCAATGTTACACTCCAGAAGTAGTTGTTTTATCTCTTGCATCTTACTTTCAGTTGGTGAATCTAATTTTGTCACTGTATTTAAAGTTTGATATGCCATTTTAAAAGCAATTACAACAAAAATCTCCAACATGGATATTTTATGCTACTGTAAAAGCAGTAATTATGTAATATGTATAAAATAAACAGTGTATATTGATATGGCATTCAAATAGTGCATATATATATATCTAGAAGAGAAAGTTCACTCCAGAAGTGGTGATACTAATATATCTCTAGAAGAGATTTATAAATTTGAAAATGATAACATATCTCTAGAAGAGATTTATTTATATATTTGGTAATTTTATTAAACCAAATAAGTGTACATAAATTTGATTATAAAGGATCCTAATTTAGCTTAGATTAGATCCTAAAAGTTTGAGAGCTAAGAGGAAATCTGTATCTGTAACATTCCAAGCATCTAGAAGATACTATTATTATTTTTGCTGTAATTTTTTTTATAGAACTCTCAATAGAGATGTGTAGAAATGTCTATACACAATTAAAATTATTCCTTGATAAGTAATCATAATTAGGTTCAAAAATGATATTTGAGATATAATTGAGGAATAAAACTTAACAACTTGAAGTTGTGCTATATTTTGTTCGAACCAGAAGTTCGATATGGTTTCAAACCAAATGTTTTGAACATTATCATGCGGTTTTGACAGGTTTGCATTGCAATTGATTTATAAATAGAAATTAATAGTTTTGATCCTTGTAATAGTTTGTTCCAAAAATCACTAATTCAAATGAGAAAGAATATGAAAATTTTATAATATATATGTGATACGTGGATGCACGTATACATCCATATATGTAAATATTTAGCTAACAACCAGAAGTTTGTTATAAGCTCATCTTATAGATTATGTATAGACATTATTTAGTGATTTAAAATTCAATCAACATAAATGTTGAATGATCTGAAGTCATGTATGTGTTCAAATGATCAACACAATAAGTAAATTCCTCCAATTGCTTAGATCAATGAATGAGAACAAACTCTAATAATCAATATCAATTGAATGCATCTTATAAAAGAATTATCCTCCTATTATTAATATGTATGATGTACTTGCTAGTAGCAAAATCATAATGGATCAAAATGAGGGTCCAAAAATATCATGAATTCCTTAATAGTAGAGAAATATGGACATGTAGTCCGCAAAGTACCGAAAGTACTTGAAATGCTTAATATACCCTGAAGGTATAAATGTGATTTAAAATCATATTAAATAATGAAAGTATACAAATTCCTGAAGAATATAAATAACTTTCATTGTTATAAAGAATGCAAAGAACAAGAAGAGTAAATTTCAACCTACTTTTAAGTATTGTTGTAATGAAAATCTTGATATAATTCATGATGAGTAGATTACTTCCTATTTTTAAGTATCGTTGTAATGAAACTCTTAATATCCATTGAAGTGATAGTTGCGATATGCAAATACTTATTAAAGTATACGAATTTCTGAAGAATATATATAACTTTTGTAGCATGAAGTATAGATTACAAATTTCTTCTAAGTATTGTTGCAATGAAAATCTTGATACATCAAGATGAGTAGATTACTTCCTGCTTTTTAGTAATGTTGTAATGAAATTTCTAATATTCATGAAAAATGTATAGTCGCGATGCGCAAAACTAATTTGAAGCGCAAAACTAATTTGAAGCACGAAAATGAAAACATGTGAAGTGTTTTTCATAAAAGTAGCATACAAATTGCATAAAATGCAAATTATATTTGAAAGAAACAATCTTAGAAAATTTGATTGTATTGAACGAAACTATTAATAAATTGTATTATTAATGAGACACATATTTATAGATCCAGAAGTATCTATAACCAATTTGAGTTATCGAAAGACGAATACAAATTCAGAGGAAACTTTAAATCAGAGGGAGCATCTATAAGTATTTTATAATGCACTCTTTTTCCTTAACTAAGATTTTTCCCAGTGGGTTTTTATTAGTAAGGTTTTAATGAGGCATTATCTTGATCTAGAAGTATCAACTCCCTAGTAACATTTGAAATAAGCTATAATGTACTCTTTTTCCTTATTTAAGATTTTTCCCACTGGGTTTTTCTTATTAAGGTTTTAATGAGGCATTATCTTGATCTAGAAGAATCAAACGTCTTTTCAAGAAATAACATCTCAAATATGTTATTTAAGTTAAATTATATTTTTATCCTTGACTAAGGTTTTTCCCATCGGGTTTTCCTTTGTAAGGTTTTTACTGACGTTTTAAATTGATCCAGAAGTATCAAACTCTATGTGATGCAGTAAATTATTGAAATATGACATACTATATTGTACTCTTTTTCCTTCACTAAGATTTTTCCCATAGGGTTTTACTTAGTAAGGTTTTAATGAGGCATTAGTTTGATCCAGAAGTATCAAGCTTTATTTAAGAAATAAGAAAATAAATTATGTCATTGTACTCTTTTTTCTTCACTAAGATTTTTCCCATTGGGTTTTTCTTAGTAAGGTTTTAATGAGGCATTATTTTGATCCTGAAGTATCAAACTCTTATAAGGAATATCATTTTTAGTATGATATTTATGATTTCACAAGTTGCACTCTTTTCCTCGTTCAAGGTTTTTTCCCACTGGGTTTTTCTAATAGAGGTTTTTAATGAGGCAACATACAATATCTATATCAACTGAATGGATGTATGAAAGCAAGATAATAATGATAGGGAGCAATTGTTATGGACGTTTTAAAAGAAACAATTTCTAGCAACCATGTGAGCATCCAAGATTTTGAAGACGCATATTCAAGGGGGAGTGTTATAATATATGTAAATATATAAGTGAATATGCTTTTGCGTTTTTCTATTAGTCCCACATCATGGGATATGTTCCATCTCATGCTCCAATGCCTATATATAAAGGAGCCTGTGTAATGTAATTATATGAATCAATCTGATATAACCAATCTCTGAATGAATAAAATATCTCCATTCTTTTACTCTAATGGCTTCTGCTCTTATTTCTTTATAACATATTCTTATTTGTTTATAACAGATTTCCATATATGATGTACAAATACATGTAGTATACCAAAACAATAAATGAACAGTTAACCAGGTGTAATCTCTTAATGCCATCATGTCAAAATAAATGAACATTAAATGACTGAAATATAGTTTTTTATTCAGTCTTGATCTCCCATCATAGTCAAAATATGGTCTTATATAAAAAAATTCCTATCTAGAATTTATATTAAATCCTAATACAAAACACTTTCATGCATAGAATTCTTTCCTATTCATGCACTTTCAGTTCACATTCACACATAAAAAACAAAGTGACTATAAGTTTAAATTCACTATAAGTTCTAAATGTGCATCATCTGTTATTACTGCATATCCACTACAAATTCACTACAAGTTTAAATTCTCTAATGTATTTCAAATATTATTGGTTTGGCAGGGTAAAGAAAGTGGTGGAGAAGAGAGTGTATCTCAAATGGTAAAAATATACCATATTAAGGCTAAAACATCATACAAAATTTGATATCTAAATCAATAATTATGTGATTTAGTTTTTATTAATTGCAGAGTAAGCATAATCAAATAGGTGACAATTGTAGTTTACTGCACTGGCACGGGAATGATGATGAGGTTGGCGTCGAAGGAAAAAATGCGTTAACTACCTGGTTTGGCATGTATAGGAGATGCCAAGAATGAGATGGTAGCATGGCTAGTTGATAGAGTTATCCGCATAAGGGAGAACTCCGAAAAAGAAAATGAAGTATGATATAAAATATAAACTCTCTACAAATACAACTAAACTAAGTGCTTCAATAGTGGCGAATATAGCTTCAAATTAAATTGAAAGGTGCCTTGAAGTACTATAATAAATATTGTAAATATGCATTTTAAAAAAGGTTTAAGTGGTCAAATGATTTTCATGATATTTTTGTATGCTTTTGTGTTTTACGGTATATGTAGGGCTTTTCATGATAGTTTAAAATAGGTATAAATATGTAAGGCTTCGAGTCGTAAGTGTATTTTATTGATGCAACTTACAATTAGACTTTTATGATATTTTTGTATGATTTTGTGTATTTTTACATACTCTACTTTTATTAGATGACTATATTTTTTCTTTCGATAGAGCAAAACCGATAGCATAGAAAACAAATGCAAGTTGTCCGATTGGGATAGAAACAAAGAATTGGCTGCCAAACGACGAGTGTACTCGAGTTATTCAAATCAGATTATTAATGGCATTCTTCTTGGACCTAAAGCTGTGATAGTTTGGTTGGACAATCCAAAAAAAGAAGATGCCTTTTTTATGGAGACCCATAGTGGGTATGACATGTATAGGAGAAGTCGTCGGCAAGAAAATAGCATGGCCAATATCAAAATTGGTTTTGGAAAAAAAACACCACCAACTACTGTGAGCAGTGTTCCAGCATCTCTTACGATATATGTTTATATGGCTAATATCCATCTATAAAAAATTTTGATAACGCATGAACATTTTTTTAATATAATTAGAGTGCAGATTTCACGGTGAATACCAAGTGCAAGCTGTTTGACGTGGAGGGCACGGGAAAAATAGTAGCTAAAGGCACTGTATCTTTAATTGATCCAAATGATAAGGTTCATTCTATTCCATTAGGACCAAATGCAATAAGAGTTTGGGTGGATATTGTAAAATTCCAAAATGCACCTCTATGGAGGCCTACGTCATTCATGGAATGCTTACCAGATGTTATTGGTTCGACGGTAGCATAGCCTACTGCGAATGTTAGAGTGGACTCAACTTCTACTTAAGTTTCATAACATCTTATTTATATAAAATATGCACGATGTTAAAATATAAGTACGTTGAATTTTGAATTCAAAATACATATGCTACTATACAGTGTTCGAGCATCTCTTGATTTATGTTTTATTCGATCAACCAAAACTCGGCAAAAATTGACCGAATATTGCCCGGAACCTCATCGGCTCTAGGTGCAGTTCGGACTGGTAGACCGGCAAACTACCACCGGCGCGCCAGTGGAAAAAGTCTGCAACCATTTTGGTTCTAGGCATTAGTTCATTTGGCCATTGTCGATTCACCATTTTCTTGTTCTTCTTTTATAGGTTATCCTTGATATTTTGGTATGTACATACAATACATATATTTATAATACTAGTTTTAAAACAAATTTTCTATAGTTTACAATACACAGACACACACATCTAGTATTCATTGATATGACCTTCAACCTAGGGCCTTAGTTAATAAAACTTTGTTATAAAAATGCATAAAAGTGTTCATGTAACAAAACATAGCTTAGATTATTGAGTTTGTCCCTGTTGCTTTTGAATTTATTAGCCACTCATTTAAGAGTTTTGTTGTCTTGGAAAATCATGCATGCAATGCTCTGTTAGTTTAAATCATGATCATAAATCCTTCTCTTATAGTGTTCCCTTCTAGCACTATCTCTCTCATCAATAGGTCTGTCATCTTGGACGTAGGTTCATGATGCATGAGGTTAGGTGCAACCATAGTTAGGCCCTATTTGGCATGATGTCGATTATGTTTGATACTAGACTAAATATGTTTGATGCTGAACTGAATTCAAACGCAGCTTTAGGCCGAGTCTTAAATATTAAATCAGTCCCTATGCCTTTTGACTTGCTGTTACCTCGCCCAGTTCTCTTTTAGAACTACTTTTTCTTCCAAAACTAGAATGGACCTTCTCCTCTCCTTTTCCGTCCTTTTGCAATAGAATATCATAAGGTTGCCATGCCTTTCCTTTTGCAACTAGTTCTGTTTGGAAGCCACCTTTGTACATGTATCTACAACCTTACTCCTTGGTTTGTTTTTGAAGTTTGCCATGCCTTTCCTTTTGCAACTGATTCCTGTTGAGAAGCTACCTTTGTATATGTGTTTACAAACTTACTCCTTGGTTTGTTTTTGTCAATGTGGCATGTCCTTGTCTAGCTGTAGTTGTACGCATATCTGTCACCTAAAATTTGTTCAAATCTGTGTTAAGCGAAGCATGTCCTTGCTTCCTGGTAGTTTCAAAAACAAGACTTTTATGTTGTTCATTTCGTTGCAGCAGTGTATGTGAAACAACATTAGCATTGTGTGCAACATTTCATTTTGACCGTTGTGTCTTTGATTTCTTATACCATGTTTTACTTGTAGAACTAGAATTTTTTTTTGTAATATGTGTTAGCAATCATTTTTTCATATGAGTACCATAGGTTTCAGTTTCACATCCTTTTTTAGTACAGTTTTCATACCCATCTAATTGACACCAAGAGTTGACATACCTAAAAAGGCCTGCCCTTAACTTGTCATTGAAGATTAGTCAGTTGCAACAGCAGTGGAGTATGGTCACTCTTCATTCTTTTATGTCAAGATGCAAATTCTCAGTTTTGAGGAAAATGAGCTATCGTTTTTAAAACAAAACTGAGTTAGTGCTCAGTTTGTTTCAAAACTCAAAACCGAGCTCTCATTAAGTTTTGAGTCTAAACTGGGGTCTCAATTTTAAACATAACCGAGCTAATGCTCAGCTTGTTTCAAAACCGATCTCTCACTTGTTTCAATTCAAAATTGAGTGTTAATAATTTGTAACAGTGATAAAAAATGTGTTTTTATTGCAATCAAAACTAAGTTAATGCTATAACTTAAATCTATGTTGCAATTTTTAGCAGATGCAAATTAAATATGTTATTTTAAATGTGTATTTGATCACTAACTTTTAAATTTCATTGTTATTGGTAGATGAAGTTTTTAGATGCAAAAAATGCACAAGACACTCTTTAGGTTTTTGGAGGTTCGGCCTTTAGCACATGAAAAGTGTTTGGTTGCATATTTTGTCATTAATATTTGATGCAAACTTTGTAGATATTGTGCCTTTGTCTAATGTTGTATGAAGATGGTTTATAAATTTCATCGTTGTTTGAGTAAACTTTGTTCATGGATATTGTGTTCAATTTATTTATGGAAATGATTAATTTTTATTCTTTTATTTTATAGTTTTTAGTTTGATTTGTATATGTTTTGTATATTACATGATTGAAATATAATTAAATGCAATTAGATTAATGATATGTGAATATTGCAATGGTACAACATGTCATAAACGACAGCGTTTAAAATGTGCGGTCAGTTTTTTAGAAAAGTATTACATATTAATACGACCAGGTTAATACCTTACTGTGAATTCTTTGAAAAGTTAATGTATATTGATACTACCGCGTTCAGGAACTGCTGATGAAATAAGTAGTAACAGAGTTTATTGATTGCCGTTGAAAACTAATGAATAAGCTCTAACGATCGCGATTTTTTCGTTGCCGAAAAACCAAACCGCTAGGGTTTAAGAAGAAGAAAGAGGTAGAAGAAGAGAGAAGAAACAGAAACAAACAACAGAAACATGAAGACAATATCAGAATCTCACAATCGCAGCGGAACAACATATAATAGATAAATGAATATTCATTAAAACAAAAGAACTATACATTTTATACATTACATCACATTACATCACATCATCAGAGTGTACAACAACGAAACAGCGGAAAAATAAATACTACAATAGTAATATACAACACTATCCAAGCTCGCCTCCAAAATCTGCACAGCAACTCCCGAATCCAGAATAACCTGATAACCTAACTCTAGACTGCCCGTGTGAAAAATAGTGGGCACCCAGAGTTTAGGAAGGAAACAATAAACTCCAGGTCAGTCATGGGACTGGTGTGAGAACTCAAACAGTTTATCTTTAAACAAGCAACAGGAAAATTTAAATTTTGAAATCCGCAATGCTTTTTGGAAAATGAAACTACCATAAGGCCTCCCGCCACACACACAATGCAAACGCAGAATTGGAGGAGATTTCTCCTTATGATAGTCAAAGATGCTTACTACGTAAAAATCAAATCATTTTCGATATTATTATTAGTGCATAGTGTAGAAAACAGTTTCGAAAGTAGAATATAAATCCTAGCCAGCATAGACATTCCGAACTATGCCTACTATAGCTACCATCCAAACAGTGGTGACCACCATAAGTGAATGGCAGGTAATACAACTAAAACCGTACAAGGCGCGTATTGGATGAATGGATTTCCAACAAATGGTCAGGCTAAGGAACTTCCTACTTCCACATGGGATCGCCTCTAGCGGGACGTCCCGAGAAACTAACGTTACGGTTAGATCTCTGCCAACACAAGGTCGGGTTACCTCTGTAACTAGGTAACGACTACACGAATATGTCATCCCCCGGTCCTTTGGGACCTTTATCCGAGCGCTCGATACCAACAACACCACACAGTAATATATATAGTGTATCAACATGAGTAAGTATCTGGGCTCCATACCATGATACCACCTTTTTCCAGAAGGAAATGACATACCCTAAAGGGCGCGACCCTCATAACCTTGCCGCATATTCCTGTTTCGACCATTTCCGGGGAGTGAGGTCTGACGAAGTCTCGTCCACAAAGCTACGCTTTGTGCAACAAAGCCATACTTTGGGTCAACAGATGACCAAAGGAATGATCACAAAGATAAATGATCAAACAAATGATCATATCACAAATGACCAACCAATGATCATCACACAGCAGCACTCAGCATGTCACATTACCAGATTGGGAATATATCGCTGATAACCTTCAACTACATAACCTCTGAGCTCGTACGTCTCAGAGAAGGGTGTTAAGCTAAGAGAATAAATTCTCCGCCACCAACAGAAATGTATTTGAAAGAAATCTGCTCTATATCTCAAAATGTAATGTCAGACATGTAACCATACAAGTCTGTTCCGGGTTCGAACAGAACCAAAGGCACTTCCAAAGAAACCCTTGCAATCCGGGTATCCACAATCCCGATAAAATTTCCCATCACAAAGGAAATCTCCATACCGTAGCTAACGATGCAGAGACAATCGATAGGTCATCCTATCGTTTTCACAAATACCCGGTCTTCAACACCGGTCTTCAAATGCTATCTATAACGACGTATCACATATTCGGAATGGGATATACGACACAAAGGTCCTCCCCCGGCTAAACCGAATAGCGAGCGCTTATTTTAAAAATAAGTGTAGCATTCAATTTCAAACAATCACAACAAATACCATCCAAGGGTAAATACTGATAGTCGGTTATTTAACTATCAATAAAGATGCACTACATCATCAGATTCCAAATAATTTTCCAAAATTATTTAATTCCCAAAAATATCTTTATAAGATATATACATTTCCCAAATAATTGCCCAAATTATTTGTTTTACCAAAATATCTTTATAAGATATAATTTCCACACTTCAACCATTTGAAAACCAATTTCAAATTACTTTACATCCTTTATACCCTTTGAAAACAAATTTCAAATCATCAAATAAATCTTTACCGATTTATTTTAAACTTACGTTCCAAATTCGTGAATTCATTTCCATACTTAAAAATAAATCAATATTTATTTTTAACAAATTTCCCTTCCTTTACAAATTGCATAGTGAATTCCAAATTTCCAAACATCTACTAGTATACGATTCTCAAATCGATTTCAAATTATCCGCTTTCAATTTACCTTTAAAAGATGAATTCTCAAAAACGCTCCATTTCATATTGGAAAAGCATTTCCATACTTATATAATAATAAGAAATTCACAAATTTATTTATTTTCAATAATTTGAAAATATTCAATATATTAAATCACATTTAAGTATATATTTCATTCTTTTAAGGAAAACATTCTTTTATTCACTTTTATTTGGGTTAAAAACGAATGTCGCGTAAAACATCGTTACGACAACCCAAAATCACTAGTATAGGGATTCGAAATAAAAATAGATACATAAATCCCAATACTATACAAAATATTTCCATTTGGAAACCATTTACTATAACAACAGTGTTATAGTCCACCGTTTCTCTATTTTCTCGAAAACGCCTATTTCAACAATGAATGTTGAAATCTATGTATTCGATACTTAATGCATTTTAAAGCATCTTTAAATCGTTTTAAAATTCCCTTTAAAACATTATTCTCCCAAAACATGCACATTTGACTTAATAATATATTCATCGTTTAAAAGAGTGAATATAACTTCTTTAACAAATTCTAAATTCAATTTATCAAATTCCATTGATTTCAAATTTATAAACAACATTTATAAATTCTATTTCTATTAATAACTTCGGGTTAGAAATCTCTTTTGTTAAGCCAATTCAATTTATAAACCCAATTTATGTACCAAAAGTTCGTATTATAAGTCAAATACTTAAAATATTATTTATTTACCAAGTCGTTCCTTTTAAAACTTCACAAATTGTTAATCTTATTACTGATAAGATTTCTTTACATTTTATAATAGTTTTCAACTTATAAAAACCTCCTTTATTAACAATTTCTATAAATGTCCCCTTTAAATGCCCAAAAGCCATTTTATAAGTTAATTACTTATAAAACTTTCATTTTCAACATCTATTCATTTTATACCTTTCACAATTTATAAATCTATAGATTTTAGTGAAATTCATTTCATACATCAACTTAACACTTAATCAACTCGTTTCATAATTCCAAAAATTTTAATTTATAGATATCAATTTATAAAATCTTTTATACAAACTGTTTATAATAATTATTCAAAATTCCCATTTAACTATTTTATAAAAGCTAATTATTTTAGAAATTACCTTTTGTTATTTTTCACAAAAATCATAATTTTTATAACTTAATAATAATAAAATTTTAATTTATTTAAACTGAATTAATTTAAAATTTTAATATAAACATATACTTTGAAAAATTACTTTGAAATCCTTTTTAAATTCAAAATCGTTATTTTTAACTTTAAAAACGAATCCGATGATGCAACAACATCATATAGTCAATCACGGGAACCACATCATATATATCTATATGAAAGTCAACAATCAACACAATATTCATAAACAAATAAATATTTGTGAGGAATCCAGTTGGATCCCTCCAACCTGTTTCCCTGCATCCACAGACGTTAGCACAATACCAATCCCGTTTCAAGACGGGATATCGCGGTATATGGGATTTTATAAAATATTATCCGCTTAATAGGCGGCGCAATAGGGTCTCATCCGCTATACGAGGCGGGAAATCAAATCCAATATATACATATGCCAATATATATATATATATATATATATTGCTATATATAGTATATATACTACTATATCTACTAACACAATCAAACAACAATCATCAATCAACATTAACTATTTAAAATTTTAAACCAAATTGTTCGATTGAGTGAGGAGTTCTCACCTTAATTTTATTTCCGATTTCGGCGTTCGTTTCGAATAAAATTAAACGAACGTTTAATTTTACTCGAAATTCAAACGAGCTCCAATTGACTCCAAATCAGTTTCAGCGAAGAGCACGACCATACGATTCCAACGCCGCTGGTTTCGCGCGTTTTCGACCTTGTATGAAAAAGATATAGCAATTTTAATATTACACGAATTATAATAAAATTTAAATTACATATCCTATTTAATTTTAAACCTTCTACAGATCGTGGCGCACATCACACCTAGCACGCACGCGACATGCTTCTCTTCCTCTCGTACACGCGAATACTCCCAGCAAGAAGAACCCATTCACGTTCGATTAGGGTTAAACGATTCGACCACCTCGATGCATGAAAACACGATCAGAGACCTCCATATTGTAGCCTACGTGAAGTACTATACTCGGCCACAGCAGGGTGGAGCTCGGCCTCCCCCTCTCCTCGAACTGCGCGCGTGAATAGCAGAAGAACGCGGCTCATTATCTCCTCCAAATGGCGACGATTCGCCAGATCCACCGTTGGATAGGTTCGCCTCGCCATGCTCTACAAGTTTCGTGTTGAACTTTTCTCGATTCGATGAGCGGATTTGGAGATTTTGAGAGGAGAAGATGGGACGATTTCGGCCATTAATGTTGTAACTGGCGGCCGGCTTTGTAATTAGGGTTTAGAGAAAAAGAGTAAACATATATACTAATTTTTATATTATTTAATTAATATAATTCTCGATTTAACCGATTATGCAAACGACCTCCAAACTACGCGTTCCGACAGGCGATCTTGGGGTTTTTCCACATTCCGGACACAATGGAACAGGTTCCATAAGCTAATTCCATCGTATGTGTGAGATACGGCAATAAACGATCGATTTAAACTAAAACCGATTTAAACGATTTTCTAAGCGTTTTGGCTTGTACCGGACAAACGATAAATCCGATCGACTTGAAATTTGAAATCTTACAATAATATCACATTACGGATCTGATGAAACTGGTTTCGTCGAAATCCGAGACCGTTTGAAAAATGGCTATTTTAACTCGCTAAATAATTATAAAAACAATTTCGATGCGTTTCGAGCTACCACGGTCAAACGACAACTCCGATTGCTACGAAAATTGAAATCCGATAATAACTAACTATTATGGATCCAATGGAACTTGTTTCGTTCAATTCTGAGACTGTTCAAAAATTGGCTATTTTTCAGTCGATAATTGAATATTAAAATATTCAATTTTTACAAATTAACTCCAAATTCAATTTTACAAGTTCTAAAACATTTCTATAACTTTAATATGATATAACAAAATTTTCCAAAACATTTTCAATCTTATTTAACTCAAATTTAAATATTTTCTGGAATTTCACTATTAAATTATCGATTTAAATTACCAAATTAAATCCAATATTCGAAAAATAAATTATTCGACTTAAAATTCCACTTATTAATATTTAAAATTAAGTAAATACTCAAATTTAAATTATCAAAAATTCTGGGTCGTTACAATCTTCCCCCCTTAAAAGAATTTCGTCCTCGAAATTGCAAGTTAAGAAAAACGATTCTTAATCCGTTTATTATTTTTCCAAAACTAATTAGTTTTATCAACTTTTTAACACAAATCTTTTCATTGAAAATTCACTATCATTTCAATTAGCTTTCCAACTCCAATTATAAGTTTCAAACAACCTTGTTTATTTAACAATTCAAATTTTAAACTTTCAAAATTTCCTCAAAATTTTTCTAACACCCTAAATTTTCGAAAAATTTCGCCAACGTCTCCTTTGCGCGGATAGCTCGGTATGACTACAAAATGGCACTACGGCCCCTCAGAATCAAAAAGAAAAGAGAAAGCCAAGTGGCAGAAGAAGGAAATCATCAAATCTCATACAAAAACTGAAATACGTACCTTTTTGTCGAGCAATTCAATTTTTAACTGCAAAATCAAAATCCTAATTCCATTATATACCTGTATATCCTGCTAGAAGTGGTATCTAATTTCAACATTCAGACCATTTTGCCAATTCCATTACAAAATTTCGATACTTACCTTTTATCCCAATTTTAGCTTTACTATTGAAGTTACATCTTCATTTTCATTCGTTTTCAATTAGTTTACATTCACTAATTAAATTCACATTAGTTTACTTCCAAATTGGATCAAATTCAGTTCATATTCAAATTCGTTTACTTCACTTTCAATTTGAATTCAATTACATAGCTTTCAATTTCGTTAATTCAATTTCATTAACACTTAATGAATTTACATACAATCAACCAACAAGCAAATAACAACCAATGTATATCCAATACAACCAATTTATTTATTTTACTTACATGCAATTTGGTTCAACAGTTTTAATTCCAATTGGTTTAACATTCAATTGATTTTCATTCAATTATTCAACTAGCTTCAAATGGATTTACACTTACATACATCATTTCATATCAACTTATTCACATTCGATTGATTAACATTCAATCCATACTTTAATTCAATTGCCAATTCTTTTTACATATAAAAATTGAATTTCATTTATATAACTCAAGTTCACATCATTTAATTCACTTGATTATTTTACTTTCGATACAAAATCAATTTTCCTTTTCAACTTCACTTAAGTTATACTCCATTTAACACCATTTGTTAATTAAACTTAAGTTTACACTTGTCAATCCAATTCAGTTTTCAATTCTAAAGTAAATTCTATTCAACTTTTACTTAAGCCAAATTCATATCAATATTCAAATTCATATTTCATCTTACTTAACTTAATTGTTTAACCACTTCAACAATTGGTTTGCTTACATTTTCCCATTCTATAAGTTATACAACTTATTATCCAACTTCCAACTCATATTATAAGTTCAAAACCCCTTTTTTTCACTTATATTTGACAATTTCAAGTTGAATTTTAATTTCAAATTTGTTTATTTCAACAAAACCTCAATTTTAAATTCATTATTGTAGCAAATCCATCACATAGAAACTCGAAAATGATACTGATGATGCTGCAGTCATCATCCTTATTATTTCCCAGTAACAATAGTGAAATCAGTGCTAATTATCCTTTCAAAAAGTTCCTTTTATTGTTTATAAATCACATTTATAATCTCTTTCTCATAAAATTTCACTGTGTATATATAAGATCATTTTTAATTGTAAATTATTCTAATTCTAACTTCATACTTATAATTCATTTGTTTATACTATTATTCTTTTTACAATTATTGCTTTTATTAGCTTATTCAAACAACTTTTAATTAACTTATATATATTTATATTTTCAAACAATCAAATAATCAATTATATACACACTTCAATAATTCTTGAAAAATTATTTTCTTATATAGAAAATATAGTCAAGGTAAAATTATCTCATTTACTCAATTTAAAACAATATCGTGCCAAATTGTTCTGTATAAGTGTTTAGAGATCCCTATCGATAGAGTTGTACAGACTATACCGACCAGAATCCATATACCACTCAACAAACCAATCATCACAATACAAAACAATTTTATATTCACTAACAAATACACGCTCATATCTATCATTACACTCACACTCATTCTAGAGTACTACTGACTCTATCTCTAATGAGTAATACCCAATAGAGCCATGGTTGGCGCTTAACCACAAGCTCTGATACCAAATGTAACGATCGCGATTTTTTCGTTGCCGAAAAACCGAACCGCTAGGGTTTAAGAAGAAGAAAGAGGTAGAAGAAGAGAGAAAAGAGAGAAGAAACAGAAACAAACAACAGAAACATGAAGACAATATCAGAATCTCACAATCGCAGCGGAACAACATATAATAGATAAATGAATATTCATTAAAACAAAAGAACTATACATTTTATACATTACATCACATTACATCACATCATCAGAGTGTACAACAACGAAACAGCGGAAAAATAAATACTACAATAGTAATATACAACACTATCCAAGCTCGCCTCCAAAATCTGCACAGCAACTCCCGAATCCAGAATAACCTGATAACCTAACTCTAGACTGCCCGTGTGGAAAATAGTGGGCACCCAGAGTTTAGGAAGGAAACAATAAACTCCAGGTCAGTCATGGGACTGGTGTGAGAACTCAAACAGTTTATCTTTAAACAAGCAACAGGAAAATTTAAATTTTGAAATCCGCAATGCTTTTTGGAAAATGAAACTACCATAAGGCCTCCCGCCACACACACAATGCAAACGCAGAATTGGAGGAGATTTCTTCTTATGATAGTCAAAGATGCTTACTACGCAAAAATCAAATCATTTTCGATATTATTATTAGTGCATAGTGTAGAAAACAGTTTCGAAAGTAGAATATAAATCCTAGCCAGCATAGACATTTCGAACTATGCCTACTATAGCTACCATCCAAACAGTGGTGACCACCATAAGTGAATGGCAGGTAATACAACTAAAACCGTACAAGGCGCGTATTGGATGAATGGATTTCCAACAAATGGTCAGGCTAAGGAACTTCCTACTTCCACATGGGATCGCCTCTGGCGGGACGTCCCGAGAAACTAACGTTACGGTTAGATCTCTGCCAACACAAGGTCGGGTTACCTCTGTAACTAGGTAACTACTACATGAATATGTCATCCCCCGGTCCTTTGGGACCTTTATCCGAGCGCTCGATACCAACAACACCACACAGTAATATATATAGTGTATCAACATGAGTAAGTATCTGGGCTCCATACCATGATACCACCCTTTTCCAGAAGGAAATGACATACCCTAAAGGGCGCGACCCTCATAACCTTGCCGCATATTCCTGTTTCGACCATTTCCGGGGAGTGAGATCTGACGAAGTCTCGTCCACAAAGCTACGCTTTGTGCAACAAAGCCATGCTTTGGGTCAACAGATGACCAAAGCAATGATCACAAAGATAAATGATCAAACAAATGATCATATCACAAATGACCAACCAATGATCATCACACAACAGCACTCAGCATGTCACATTACCAGATTGGGAATATATCGCTGATAACCTTCAACTACATAACCTCTGAGCTTGTACGTCTCAGAGAAGGGTGTTAAGCTAAGAGAATAAATTCTCCGCCACCAACAGAAATGTATTTGAAAGAAATCTGCTCTATATCTCAAAATGTAATGTCAGACATGTAACCATACAAGTCTATTCCGGGTTCGAACAGAACCAAAGGCACTTCCAAAGAAACCCTTGCAATCCGGGTATCCACAATCCCGATAAAATTTCCCATCACAAAGGAAATCTCCATACCGTAGCTAACGATGCAGAGACAATCGATAGGTCATCCTATCGTTTTCACAAATACCCGGTCTTCAACACCGGTCTTCAAATGCTATCTATAACGACGTATCACATATTCGGAATGGGATATACGACACAAAGGTCCTCCCCCGGCTAAACCGAATAGCGAGCGCTTATTTTAAAAATAAGTGTAGAATTCAATTTCAAACAATCACAACAAATACCATCCAAGGGTAAATACTGATAGTCGGTTATTTAACTATCAATAAAGATGCGCTACATCATCAGATTCCAAATAATTTTCCAAAATTATTTAATTCCCAAAAATATCTTTATAAGATATATATACATTTCCCAAATAATTGCCCAAATTATTTTTTTTACCAAAATATCTTTATAAGATATAATTTCCACACTTCAACCATTTGAAAACCAATTTCAAATTACTTTACATCCTTTATACCCTTTGAAAACAAATTTCAAATCATCAAATAAATCTTTACCGATTTATTTTAAACTTACGTTCCAAATTCGTGAATTCATTTCCATACTTCAAAATAAATCAATATTTATTTTTAACAAATTTCCCTTCCTTTACAAATTGCATAGTGAATTCCAAATTTACAAACATCTACTAGTATACGATTCTCAAATCGATTTCAAATTATCCGCTTTCAATTTACCTTTAAAAGATGAATTCTCAAAAACGCTCCATTTCATATTGGAAAAGCATTTCCATACTTATATAATAATAAGAAATTCACAAATTTATTTATTTTCAATAATTTGAAAATATTCAATATATTAAATCACATTTAAGTATATATTTCATTCTTTTAAGGAAAACATTCTTTTATTCACTTTTATTTGGGTTAAAAACGAATGTCGCGTAAAACATCGTTACGACAACCCAAAATCACTAGTATAGGGATTCGAAATAAAAATAGATACATAAATCCCAATACTATACAAAATATTTCCATTTGGAAACCATTTACTATAACAACAGTGTTATAGTCCACCGTTTCTCTATTTTCTCGAAAACGCCTATTTCAACAATGAATGTTGAAATCTATGTATTCGATACTTAATGCATTTTAAAGCATCTTTAAATCGTTTTAAAATTCCCTTTAAAACATTATTCTCCCAAAACATGCCCATTTGACTTAATAATATATTCATCGTTTAAAAGAGTGAATATAACTTCTTTAACAAATTCTAAATTCAATTTATCAAATTCCATTGATTTCAAATTTATAAACAACGTTTATAAATTCTATTTCTATTAATAACTTCGGGTTAGAAATCTCTTTTGTTAAGCCAATTCAATTTATAAACCCAATTTATGTACCAAAAGTTCGTATTATAAGTCAAATACTTAAAATATTATTTATTTACCAAGTCGTTCCTTTTAAAACTTCACAAATTGTTAATCTTATTACTGATAAGATTTCTTTACATTTTATAATAGTTTTCAACTTATAAAAACCTCCTTTATTAACAATTTCTATAAATGTCCCCTTTAAATGCCCAAAAGCCATTTTATAAGTTAATTACTTATAAAACTTTCATTTTCAACATCTATTCATTTTATACCTTTCACAATTTATAAATCTATAGATTTTAATGAAATTCATTTCATACATCAACTTAACACTTAATCAACTCGTTTCATAATTCCAAAAATTTTAATTTATAGATATCAATTTATAAAATCTTTTATACAAACTGTTTATAATAATTATTCAAAATTCCCATTTAACTATTTTATAAAAGCTAATTATTTTAGAAATTACCTTTTGTTATTTTTCACAAAAATCATAATTTTTATAACTTAATAATAATAAAATTTTAATTTATTTAAACTGAATTAATTTAAAATTTTAATATAAACATATACTTTGAAAAATTACTTTGAAATCCTTTTTAAATTCAAAATCGTTATTTTTAACTTTAAAAACGAATCCGATGATGCAACAGCATCATATAGTCAATCACGGGAACCACGTCATATATATCTATATGAAAGTCAACAATCAACACAATATTCATAAACAAATAAATATTTGTGAGGAATCCAGTTGGATCCCTCCAACCTGTTTCCCTGCATCCACAGACGTTAGCACAATACCAATCCCGTTTCAAGACGGGATATCGCGGTATATGGGATTTTATAAAATATTATCCGCTTAAGAGGCGGCGCAATAGGGTCTCATCCGCTATACGAGGCGGGAAATCAAATCCAATATATACATATGCCAATATATATATATATATATATATTGCTATATATAGTATATATCCTACTATATCTACTAACACAATCAAACAACAATCATCAATCAACATTAACTATTTAAAATTTTAAACCAAACTGTTCGATTGAGTGAGGAGTTCTCACCTTGATTTTATTTCCGATTTCGGCGTTCGTTTCGAATAAAATTAAACGAACGTTTAATTTTACCCGAAATTCAAACGAGCTCCAATCGACTCCAAATCAGTTTCATCGCGAAGAGCACGACCATACGATTCCAACGCCGCTGGTTTCGCGCGTTTTCGACCTCGTATGAAAAAGATATAGCAATTTTAATATTACACGAATTATAATAAAATTTAAATTACATATCCTATTTAATTTTAAACCTTCTACAGATCATGGCCGCACATCACACCTAGCACGCACGGGACATGCTTCTCTTCCTCTTGTACATGCGAATACTCCCAGCAAGAAGAACCCATTCACGTTCGATTAGGGTTAAACGATTCGACCACCTCGATGCATGAAAACACGATCAGAGACCTCCATATTGTAGCCTACGTGAAGTACTATACTCAGACACAGCAGGGTGGAGCTCGGCCTCCCCCTCTCCTCAAACTGCGCGCGTGAATAGCAGAAGAACGCGGCTCATTATCTCCTCCAAATGGCAACGATTTGCCAGATCCACCGTTGGATAGGTTCGCCTCGCCATGCTCTACAAGTTTCGTGTTGAACTTTTCTCGATTCGATGAGCGGATTTGGAGATTTTGAGAGGAGAAGATGGGACGATTTCGGCCATTAATGTTTACTGGGGCTTTGTAATTAGGGTTTAGAGAAAAAGAGTAAACATATATACTAATTTTTATATTATTTAATTAATATAATTCTCGATTTAACCGATTATGCAAACGACCTCCAAACTACGCGTTTCGACAGGCGATCTTGGGGTTTTTCCGCATTTCGGACACAATGGAACAGGTTCCATATGCTAATTCCATCGTATGTGTGAGATACGGCAATAAACGGTCGATTTAAATTAAAAACGATTTAAACGATTTTCTAAGCGTTTTGGCTTGTACCGGACAAACGATAAATCCGATCGACTTGAAATTTTAAATCTTACAATAATATCACATTACGGATCCGATGAAACTGGTTTTGTCGAAATCCGAGACCGTTTGAAAAATGGCTATTTTAACTCGCTAAATAATTATAAAAACAATTTCGATGCGTTTCGAGCTACCACGGTCAAACGACAACTCCGATTGCTACGAAAATTGAAATCCGATAATAACTAACTATTATGGATCCAATGGAACTTGTTTCGTTCAATTCTGAGTCTGTTCAAAAATTGGCTATTTTTCAGTCGATAATTAAATATTAAAATGTTCAATTTTTACAAATTAACTCCAAATTCAATTTTACAAGTTCTAAAACATTTCTATAACTTTAATATGATATAACAAAATTTTCCAAATCATTTTCAATCTTATTTAACTCAAATTTAAATATTTTCTGGAATTTCACTATTAAATTATCGATTTAAATTACCAAATTAAATCCAATATTCGAAAAATAAATTATTCGACTTAAAATTCCACTTATTAATATTTAAAATTAAGTAAATACTCAAATTTAAATTATCAAAAATTCTGGGTCGTTACATAAGCTTTAGACAGCGTATTTTAAACACTGTCATAACTTACGAACAGTAGTTAAAAATTCTTAGGAAAATGTAAAATAATACCAATAAACACTTTTTCACAGCAACTTGAAAATGCTGTTTTAATTTTAAAACAGCAAAATATACACATTGTAGAAAATGAATTAACAGCAACAAAGTAACGCTATATAAAATTATTTTTGACAGCATTTTCTTTTAGCTGTTAGAAGTTGTATATCAACGACCGCATGTTGGTAGACAGCGTTTCTAACAACGTTGTTATATCCTTTAACAGAGCTTTTCAAACGCTGTTAAAAGGCTATTTTGTTGTAATTATTTTAGGAAAACTATGCCCGGGTCAGTCTGGCAAACTAGCGTAAGAAACATAATCAAATGGATACTTAAAGTTCAAATAAATTTTCAAAACAAAGGTATTTCGTAAGACCACGTCGCACATAAACACGGACGAGTTTTTTTCCTTACGGTAACCAAAAACATTAATATCAAAAACTCTAGTCATATTATAATAATGTCTACGGGTGAAATTAATAATAATCAAGTAGCTGTGATGCTCGTGAGTGTACATCACAACAATTCTAGGCATATAATCGAAAACCGACAAGGCTCGTTCGCTAATTGTGTAGGATTTCCATGAAGGTTCCCTCGGTACTTCTAGGAACGATCCTCTACATAAGGATCAGAGGTATCCTTTCGAAGCAGTATACATCCATAGTGATGTACCATAGGAAAAACATAGCTGATCTCGCTAAGACCGAGTGCATCGCCCCATGCATGTATGACAACTGTAGATAACGTCTAGGTGGAGTTGACTACACCCTAAGGGTTCGCTAACCTTACTGGCCATGCCTCCTATCTTTGGTTTTAGTGATTCCCGCTAATGGGGCTACGTCCAACATTCCAACTTACGCACCTCCACTAAGTAGATTATGGAATCCTACATGGATTCCAATACCCCAACGGGTTTCGAAATCACACATAGATTCCCACATCTCAAATAGATCTTGGAATCACACCCGGATTCCTATACCCCAACGGGTTTCGGAATCACACATGGATCCAAACATCTCAAAATATCACGAATCTCCTCCATAGAATCGTATATGGTTTACGGAGTGGTCACGCTTTCGAGTCATCTCTTATGAGTACACCCTTCCTTTTCTTGGGTGCTCCATAAAATCAAATGCCAATTTTCAAAATGCTCAATGCCGGTTCTTTGGAAAATAATCAGGCAATACATAAGAGCGTGGATCATCCCCTAACCGTTTAAGTGAACGGATCTCCTTATCATTTACCCTAGAAGAACAAAACGAGTTTATACATACGGTATAGCACTACTAATGGTAACTATACCATATAATTTTTGTAATGACCCAGAATTTCTGTCATTTGAAATTCAGATATTTAGTTGATTTTAAATATCAACAAGTAAAATTTGTAAGTCGAATAATTTATTTTCCGAATATTTAGATTTAATTGGATAATTAAATCGGTAATTTAATATTTGAAATTGCGTAAAAAATTGGAAATTGGGTTTAATGTGATTAAAAATGATTTATAAAGTTATATTAAATCATATTGGAGTTAGAACAATGTTTGTGAACTTTTAAAATTGAACTAAAAGTTAATTTGTGAAAATTGAATATTTTAATATTTAATCGACTAGTGAAAATAGTCATTTTTCAAACAGTCTCGGATTTCGACGAAACCAGTTTCATCGGATCCGTAATGTTATATATTATATGGTTTCAAATTTCGTGTCAATCGGATTCAGGTTTGTCCGGGGCAAGCCAAAACGCATAGAAATTTGGTTAATCGATTTAATTTAAATTTGATCGTTTATTTCCGTAACTCGCACAGATGATCGAATTAGCCTCCGAAACATATTCCATTGTGTCCGAAACCCGGGGTGAACCCTCGAAACGTCGGTCACCGCGCGAGACTTGGAGTTCGAAAAAGTCGAATGAATAGTGTTTTTTTTGGGAATTTTCTATAAAAGGAACCTCAACACCCCAAAGTAATTGCAAACCCTAGTTCTAAGCTCTGGCCACCGGCCCTAGTTTTTAATGGTCGAAAACTCATCACGTTCTTCTTCATTTTCCTTCCAATCCACAAACAATTACAGAAAGTTGTTAACTACAACATTAAAGATCGTAACGGGATCTTTCGATCTATACGGGTATGATCATGATCGATGCAACGATGAAGGAGGATTTTGGCTACGAACGCACATGTTTTTTCTCGTTTTTCTTGGGATACGTGCGACCGAACTCCACTTCCTTGGGGCTATGGGTAGCTCTTGTCACGAGCTTTCAAATGGTGGAGGTTGATCATCTTCAAACGTTTGGAGTTGGTCACGAAAATTGTTGATAAAGTGGCGCCATGG
This sequence comes from Allium cepa, assembly GCA_030765085.1. Classification (NCBI taxonomy): domain Eukaryota; kingdom Viridiplantae; phylum Streptophyta; class Magnoliopsida; order Asparagales; family Amaryllidaceae; genus Allium; species Allium cepa. The sequence continues at coordinate 973,105,739 of CM060928.1, forward strand.
GTTTGTTGTTCGCGTATTTTAACCTGGAGAGGAAGAAAGGGGATAACGGCCGAGATTCTAGGGCTTTGCATCGGACGGCCCATATGTGTTTAAGGTTGAAAAAATAAAATTTAAGTGTAAATTAATTATGTCAAAATTTGTGTAACCTTTGTAATGCTATACCTTATTCATACGAGGTCGAAAAATTACGAAACGACTTGCATTGGCTTCGTTTTGTCGAGCACTACTCAATGGAGCTGGATTGGGATCAATTGGAGATAGTGTGAATTTTGGGTAAAATTAAACGCACGTTTAATTTTATTCGAAATAAAAAACTACAACCGTTATTGAAAGCAAGGTGAGAACTTTTCACTCAATCGAATTGTTTCGATTTAAATTTTAAATAGTAAGATTTAAAATTGCTTGATTGTGTGATTGGATGATAGTTATTATCTGTGTATTGAAATAGACCCTATACGCCGTATATTAAGCGGATGTTATTTATTAAACACATATACCGCGATAATTCCAACTTTATATGGAATTGGTATTATATATGTATTTGGAGTTGATTTCCCGCATTATATAGCGGATGAGACCCTATTGCACCGCATAATAGTGGATAGTATTTTATAAATCCCATATACCGCGATATTCCATCTTGAAGCGGAATTGGTATTGTGCTAACATCTTTGGATGCAGGGAAACAGGTTGGAGGGATCCAACTGGATTCCTCAAATGATTGAATTGATTTCAATGTTGCGTGTTGATCTATTTATAATCTGTGTGATTATCTTTGTGATTGAAATCGTTAAAGGCTAAAATTTAGCCGAATATATCTTTGGTATCGTTAGATGCCAAAAATAAATAAAATTTTATTTTTGAAAATTTAAGTTGAGAATTCATAATAAAATTTAATTTTGGAATTGATTCATTTTAAATAAATAAACATTGAAATTTTCATGTTATAAAAATTATGATATTTGTGAAATATAACCGAAATGTGATTTTTGAAATAAGTAGTTGATTAATTTATAAAATGGTTTAAATTGGGATCTTTGAATTATTATAAATGATTTATATAAAAGATTTATAAAATTGATATTTATAAATCAAAATATTGGAATTATAAAACGAGTTTTTATAAGTGTTAAAATGAAGTATAAATGGATTCCATAAGTGGATGAAATCTATAGATTTATAAATTGTGAAGTTATAAAATGAATAGATTTTTTAAAATAAAAGATTTATAAGTAATTAACTTATAAACTGGATTTTGGCATGTAAATGGAATGTGGATAGAATTTGTTAATAAAGTGATTTTATAAGTTGAAGTTGTTAAAAAGTATAAATGGAATTTATAAACGTTGTTTTATAAATCCGAAATCGACTTATTTTAATAAGTTTAATTATTATAGCTTATTAAACGAGATATATCCATGATTTTGGGACAGTGGATAATCCTTTAAATAAAATATGTAGAAATTGAATTTGGTTAACGAAGTATACTCACGATTTTGGACTGTGAATAATATATTAAAGAAATATTTTGGAAAAGTGATATTTTAAATAGAATTAAACGATTAAAAAATGTTTTAAAATGTATTAAGTATCGAAACCATAGATTTCAACATTTATTGTTGAAATAGACGTTTTTGAGAAATGGAAGGAAATGGTGGACTATAACAATGTTGTTATAGTAAATGATTTTTGAAAGGAAAAGTTTTGTATAGTATTGGGATTTATATATCTATCTTAGTTTCGAATCCCTATACTAGTGATTTGGGTTGTCGTAACGATGTTTTACGCAACATTCGTTTTGACTCAAATAAATGTGTTTGAGAGGAACATTTTCCTTAAAGAATAAAATATATACTTAATTGTGATTTAAGTATATTGAATATTTTCCAAATATTGAAAATAAATAGCTTGGTGAATTACTTATTGTTAAATAAGTATGGAAATGCATCCAATATAAAGTGAATGTTTTGAGATATATCTTTTAAAGATAAATTGAAAGTGAATAATTGAACCGATTTGAAAAATCGTATAAAATGTGAATATTTGAAAATGTAAATTCACAATGGAAATTTATAAGGGAAATTTGTTCAAAAATAAACATTGATTTATTTTTAAAAGTGTGGAAATAAATTTACGGATTTGGAACGTAAATTTAATAAATCGATAAGGATTTATTTGATTGGTTTAAATGAACCATTTTGAAATGAAAGTTGTAAAGGTGAAATTTGATTTGAAATTTTTTTTCAAGTGGTTGAAGTGTGGAAATTATATCTTATAGAGATATTTTTGAAAATAAATAATTTGGGAAATTATTCGAAATCGGGTTATGTTGTGAATATTGATTGATAGTTAAATAACCGACTATCAATATTGACCCGTGAGTGGCTATTTGTTGTGAATTGGTTGAAATTGAATGCTACACTTATTTTTAAATTATTGCGCTCGTTATTTGGATTACCCATTTCGAATAGTGATACGACGTAATGGATAGCATTGAAGACCGGTGGTGAAGACCGGGTATTTGTGAAAACGATAGGATGACCTATCGATTGTCTCTGCACTGTTAGCTACGGTATGGAGATTTCCTTTGTGATGGGAAATTCGATTGGGATTATGAATACCCGGATTGCAAGGGCTTCTTTTGAAGTGCATTCGGTTCTGTTCGAACCCGGAACAGACTTGTATGGCTACGTGTCTGACATTACATTTTGAGATATAAAGCAGATTTCTTTCAAATACATCTCTGTTGGTGGCGGAGAATTTATTCCCTTAGCTTAACACCCTTCTCCGAGACGTACGAGCTCAAAGGTTGTGTAGTTGAAGGTTATCAGCGATATATTCCCAATTTGGTAATGTGGCATGCCGAGTGTTGCTGTGTGATGATTATTTATTGATCATTTGTTGATCAAAGCGTGGCTTTGTGAAAAAGCGTAGCTTTGGGGACGAGACTTCGTCAGACCTCACTCCCCGAAATGGTTAAAACAGGAATATGCGGCAAGGTTATGAGGGTCGCTCCCTTTAGGGTATGTCATTTCCTTCTGGAAAAGGGTGGTGTCAGGTATGGAGTCCTGATGCTTAACCTATGTGGTTGCTCCAATCTCATTTTCTGTGTGGTTGTTGCTTGGTGATCAAGGGCCCTCCGATAAAGGTTCCAAAGGACCGAGGGGTGGCATATTCGTGTAGTAGTTACCTAGTTAAGGTAACCCGGCCTTGTGTTGGCAGAGAGCTGGTTAAGTTCTCGGGACATCCCGCCAGAGGCGATCCCATGTGGCAGTAGGAAGTTCCTTAGCCTGACCATTGTTGGAAATCCAATTCCCAATACGAACCCAGTACGGTTTTAGTTGTATAACCTGCCATTTACTTATGGTGGTCACCACTGTTTAGATGGTAGCTATAGTAGGCATAGTTCGAAATGTCTATGCTGGCTAAGACTAATATTCTATTTTCAAAATGCTTTCTACACTATGCACTAATAACAATATCAAAAATGATTTGTTTTGCGTAGTAAGCATCTTTGACTATCATAAGGAGAAATCTCCTCCAATTCTGCGTTTGCATTGTGTGCGTGCGGGGAGGCCTTATGGTAGTTTCATTTTCCAAAAGCATTGCGGATATTTTTCACTTCCCTTGTTGTTGTTTTAAAGATAAATAACTGTTTTGAGTTCTCACCCCAGTCTCATGACTGGAGTTTATTGTTCTCTTCTTAAACTCTGAGTGCCCATAATTTTCCACACGGGCAGCCTAGAGTCAGGTTATCAGGTCATTTTGGATTTAGGTGTGCTATGGAGCTCAAGTGGCGAGCTGGATGGCAAGACGTACCACTTGTATATGATATTATCTTTCTGCTGTGAATTTGCTTGTAAGGACAAGTTTGTACAGCTGTCCATTCTTGTATTGTGTTGCATATTGACTCTGATAATGTAATGTGATGTAATGTAATAACTGAGATAGTTCTTTGTTTTAAGATATTCATTTATCTATTATATGTTGTTCGGTTGCGATATGTGAGATTCTGATATTGTTTCTGTTCTGTTTTCTTACTTCTTCTATCTTTTTCTTCTACCTCTTCTTTTTAACCATAAAAGTTCGGTTTTTCGGCATTCGATTATGCGGCATTTAATATAGTGGACGTAAGAATTCCGACCTTCGGATCCTGATAAAACCGATATGTTACAACGTGGTATCAAAGCATTTGGTTAAGTGACAACCTTGGCTCTGTTGGAGATTACTCATTAGAGATAGAGTCAGCAGTTCTCTAGAATGAGTTGAGTGTAATAATAGATATAAGCGCGTATTTGTTAGTGAATATGAAATTATTTTGTATGTGTTCACTTATCAGTTGATTGTTTATAGATTCTGGTCGGTGCAGTCTAGCTAACTGTCATCGATTGGGGTTTCTAAACTCTTAAACGAGATAAACCGACATAGTATCATTTTAAATTGGGTAAATGAAATAATTTTACCTCGATTATATTTTATATATAAAGGAATAATTTTTCAGAATTATCAAAGTGTATGTAAAATTGAATTGTTTGATTGTTGGAAATGTAAGAAAATATATAAGTGAATCAAAGTTGTTCGAATAATCTGAATAAAAACAACAATTGTGCAAGAATAAATTATATAAAAGCAACAATTGTACAAGTATAGAATTATAATTGAAATGGTTTACAATTGTGAAATGATCTTATATAAGTAAAGAGAAAATGGTGAAATTATATAAGCAAGATTTATAAATGTGATTTATAAATAGAAGAAATTTTTTAAAAGGATTTAAAGCATTGGATTCACTACTGTTGCTGGGGAATAATAAGGGTGATGACTGCAGCATCATCAGTATCATTTTCGAGTTTCTGTGTGATGGATTTGCTACCATAGTAAATTGAAATTGAATTTTGTTGTGATAAACAAATTTGAAATTAAAATCCAAGTTGAAATTGATGAATATAAGTTATCAAGTTTTAAACTTATAATATGTGATAATAAAGATTTGAATTTAGTAAAGTTGAAATAAATTTGAACTAGTATGATAAAGTGTATCATGTGAAATTTAACTGAAGGAAGTTAAATAAATTAAATCAGATCTGGAAGTTGAATAATAAGTTGTATAACTTATTAAATGTGAAGATGTAAGTAAAACCAATTATTAAGATGGTTAAACAACTTTGTTAAGCAAAACGAGGTATGAATTTGAATAAGTGATAAAATTGACTTTGGTACAACTTAAATAGAATTTACTTTGGAGTTGAAATATGAATTGGATTTATAAGTGGAAACTTGAAAAGGAATATAACTTAAGTGATGCCGAATGAAGTTGATTTTGGTATCGAAGCAAAATAATGAAGTTAATTGAACGAATATGAATTCAAGTTATATAAAGGAGATTCAACTTTATTTGTAAAATAAATTGGTAATTGAACTAATGAATTGAATATTAATCAATCGAATGTGATGAATTGATATAGAATAATGGATATAAATGTAAATTCATTTAAGGCTAATGGAATGTTGAACCAAATTGAAGGTAAACAAAGTGAATATGAATGTTGAATGTAAAGTGAATAAATTCGGTTGTATTGAATATACATTGGTTGTTAGATTATTGTTAATTGATTGAATAGAAATTCTTATGCAATTGAATGAATAAAATTGAAAGCTAAAGCAATTAAATTCAAATGGGAAGTTAAGTAAATTTAAATTGAATAGAAATTGATTTGAATTGAAAGTGAACAAATGTGAATGTAAATTAGTGAGTGTAAACTAATTGAAAATGAATAATTGAATGTTGTTGTATATGAATTGGTTGCAAACAATTATAAGTAATGTCGAATTCATATAAGTTGCTTATAAACGTTGTTTAGTATGCATTTCTTTTAATGTGCATGTGTTGTTGTTGTTTAAAAGAGTAAAATGTTAATAACTTCTTATATATGTCACTTACATGTTTATATTGAGTAAGTACAGGTACCGGGGCTACCGTTAGTGGGTTTTGGTTGCTCAAAATGTTAAATAAATAACTGCTTTGCTTAAAAATGCTAAAAAGGTACGCCTACACAATAAAAATAGGAAATATGAACTGTTTTTCTGTTTTCCGACTGAGTGGGTCGATGTATATATATTTATATCTATTGTGATATTGTAAAAGCTCCTCCGTACAAATGAGGTTATGGCGAAATTTTCTAAAAATTTAAGGCATTAGAAAATTTTCGGGAAGTTTTGGAAAATTTTTGTGAAAACTAAGTTTTGATTTGAAGATAAAGGTTAAACGATATAGTTGATTTTGGAAAAAAAGATAACCATATATGATTTTGAAAATATTAGTAAATATTTTATAAGAAGTTTAACTAATGGATATTTTGGAAAAGTTAAACACTTGAGATTTGTAAATCAAATTTGAACGGTTTGTTTTGAAAAGTTAATGGATTTCAAAACTTTTTCTTACTTGGCAATTTCGAGGACGAAATTATTTTAAGGGGGGAAGTTTGTAACGACCCAGAATTTCTGTCATTTGAAATTCAGATATTTAGTTGATTTTAAATATCAACAAGTAAAATTTGTAAGTCGAATAATTTATTTTCCGAATATTTAGATTTAATTGGATAATTAAATCGGTAATTTAATATTTGAAATTGCGTAAAAAATTGGAAATTGGGTTTAATGTGATTAAAAATGATTTATAAATTTATATTAAATCATATAGGAGTTAGAACAATGTTTGTGAACTTTTAAAATTGAACTAAAAGTTAATTTGTGAAAATTGAATATTTTAATATTTAATCGACTAGTGAAAATAGTCATTTTTCAAACAGTCTCGGATTTCAACGAAACCAGTTTCATCAGATCTGTAATGTAATATTATTGTATGGTTTCAAATTTCGTATCAATCGGATTCACAGTTTGTCCGGGGCAACCCAAAACGCATAGAAATTTGGTTAATCGAATTAATTTAAATTTGATCGTTTATTTCCATAACTCGCATAGATGATCGAATTAGCCTTCGAAACATATTCCATTGTGTCCGGAACGCGGGGTAAACCCTAGAAACGCAGTCACCGTGCGAGATTTGGAGTTCGGAAAATTCGAATGAATAGTGTTTTTTTTTTGGGAATTTTCTATAAAAGGAACCTCAACACCCCAAAGTAATTGCAAACCCTAGTTCTAAGCCCTGGCCGCCGGCCCTAGTTTTTAATGGCCGAAAACTCATCACGTTCTTCTTCATTTTCCTTCTAATCCACAAACAATTACAGAAAGTTGTTAACTACAACATCAAAGATCGTAACAAGATCTTTCGATCTATACGGGTATGATCATGATCGACGCAATGATGAAGGAGGATTTTGGCCACGAACGCACACGTTTTTTCGCGTTTTTCTTGGGATACGTGCGACCGAGCTCCACTTCCTTGGGGCTATGGGTAGCTCTTGTCACGAGCTTTCAAATGGTGGAGGTTGATCATCTTCAAACGTTTGGAGTTTGTCACGAAAATTATTGATAAAGTGGCGGCATGGGTTTGTTGTTCGCGTGTTTTAACCTGGAGAGGAAGAAAGGGTAACGGCCGAGATTCTAGGGCTTTGCATCGGACGGCCCAGATGTGTTTAAGGTTGAAAAAATAAAATTTAAGTGTAAATTAATTATATTAAAATTCGTGTAAACTTTGTAATGCTATATCTTATTCATACGAGGTCGAAAAATTACGAAACGACTTGCGTTGGCTTTGTTTTGTCGAGCACTACGCAATGGAGCTGGATTGGGATCAACTGGAGATAGTGTGAATTTTGGGTAAAATTAAACGCACGTTTAATTTTATTCGAAATAAAACACTACAACCGTTATTGAAAGGAAGGTGAGAATTTCTCACTCAATCGAATTGTTTCAATTTAAATTTTAAGTAGTTAGATTTAAAATTGCTTGATTGTGTGATTGGATGATAGTTATTATCTGCGTATTGAAATAGACCCTGTACGCCATATATTAAGCGGATGTTATTTATTAAACACATATACCGCGATAATTCCAACTTGATATTGAATTGGTATTATATATGTATTTAGAGTTGATTTCCCACATAATATAGTGGATGAAACCCGAGCCGCATAATAGCGGATAGTATTTTATAAATCCCATATACCACGATATTCCGTCTTGAAGCGGAATTGGTATTGTGCTAACATCTTTGGATGTTGGGAAATTATTTGAAATCGGGTTATGTTGTGAATATTGATTGATAGTTAAATAACCGACTATCAATATTGACCCTTGAGTGGCTATTTGTGGTGAATTGGTTGAAATAAAATGCTACACTTATTTTTAAATTATTGCGCACGTTATTCGGATTACCCATTTCGAATAGTGATACGACGTAATGGATAGCATTGATGACCGGTGGTGAAGACCGGATATTTGTGAAAACGATAGGATGGCCTATCGATTGTCTCTGCACCATTAGCTACGATATGGAGACTTCCTTTGTGATGGGAAATTCGATCGGGATTGTGAATACTCAAATTACAAGGGCTTCTTTTGAAGTGCCTTCGGTTCTGTTCGAACCCGGAACAGACTTGTATGGTTACGTGTCTGACATTACATTTTGAGATATAAAGCATATTTCTTTCAAATACATCTCTGTTGGTGGCGGAGAATTTATTCTCTTAGCTTAAATCCCTTCTCTGGGACGTACGAGCTCAAAGGTTTTGTAGTTGAAGGTTATCAGCGATATATTCTCAATTTGGTAATGTGGCATGCTGAGTGTTGCTGTGTGATGATTATTTATTGATCATTTGTTGATCAAAGTGTGGCTTTGTGAAAAAGCTTAGCTTTGTGGACGAGACTTCGTCAGTCCTCACACCCCGGAAATGGTCAAAACAGGAATATGCGGCAAGGTTATGAGGGTCGCTCCCTTTAGGGTATGTCATTTCCTTTTGGAAAAGGGTGGTATCAGGTATGGGGTCCTGATGCTTAACCTATGTGGTTGTTCCAATCTCATTTTCTGTTTGGTTGTTGCTTGGTGATCGAGTGCCCTCCGATAAAGGTCCCAAAGGACCGGGGGGTGGCATATTCGTGTAGTAGTTACCTAGTTCCAAAGGTAACCCGGCCTTGTGTTGGCAGAGAGCTGGTTAAGTTCTCGGGACGTCCCGCCAGAGGCGATCCCATGTGGCAGTAGGAAGTTCCTTAGTCTGACCATTTGTTGGAAATCCAATTCCCAATACGAACCCAGTACGGTTTTAGTTGTATAACCTGCCATTTACTTACGGTGGTCACCACTGTTTAGATGGTAGCTATAGTAAGCATAGTTCAAAATGTCTATGCTGGCTAAGATTAATATTCTATTTTCGAAATGCTTTCTACACTATGCACTAATAATAATATCAAAAATGATTTGTTTTGCATAGTAAGCATATTTGACTATCATAAGGAGAAATCTACTCCAATTCTGCGTTTGCATTGTGTGTGTGCGGGGAGGCTTTATGGTAGTTTCATTTTCCAAAAGCATTGCAGATATTTTTCACTTCCCGTTTTGTTGTTGTTTTAAAGATAAATAACTGTTTTGAGTTCTCACACCAGTCTCATGACTGACCTGGAGTTTATTGTTCTCTTCCTAAACTCTGGGTGCCCATAATTTTCCACACGGGCAGCCTAGAGTCAGGTTATCAGGTCATTCTGGATTTAGGAGTGCTATGGAGCTCGAACGGCGAGCTGGATGACGAGACATACCACTTGTATATGATATTATCTTTCCGCTGTGAATTCGCTTGTAAGGACAAGTTTGTATAGCTGTCCATTCTTGTATTGTGTTGCATATTGACTTTGATAATGTAATGTGATGTAATGTAATAACTGAGATAGTTCTTAGTTTTAAGATATTCATTTATCTATTATATGTTGTTCAGCTGCGATATGTGAGATTCTGATATTGTTTCTGTTCTGTTTTCTTACTTCTTCTATCTTTTTCTTCTACCTCTTCTTTTTAACCATAACAGTTCGATTTTCCGGCATTTGATACAGTGGACGTAAGAATGCCGACCTTGGAATCCCGATAAAACCGATATGTTACAATTTTCGTGTTTCCCCTAGATATTTCCAGAGTTAAAATCCTTCGGTGTTAAGTAGGGAATATTTTCCTACCACCAAAATTAAGAAGGATTGCATATTTAGGCCAAGAATTGATAGCCGATTATTTAACTATCAAATAAACAAACATTCAAACAAAGATCATGTTTCCCACTGAAATCACTAAGCCTCGTTTAATTCAATTTCAATAAATTGTATCTCTTTATAGAAAATAGTCATATACTTATCTCATCAGAATAAGTATATTCACAAACCACTCCCTTCAAAAATATTTGAAATTTATTTTATAGATATGGAAAGCACCATTCGGTATCGATCTTGGATCGCCGCTCAATGCTTATGTCTCTATCTTAGAGAAATCCAAAATTAAGTGCAAGCAATCTCTGCCTCTTGAATTATGCCATGAAATTTCATAGATCGCAGTTTGTACACTGGTTACATCGCTATCCTAGTGAAAACATAACAAACTATAGGCAATCTCTGCCTCTTCGAATTACGTTATGAAAATATAACATTACTTTCCGAAATCTTTTATTTTAACAAATATCTCAAAAGAATACTTGTAAAGTTTTATATAAATTCCCAAGTTTAATTTAGGAAAACACTCATTTATAAATCTCAATCCATTTGTAAACTTTCCTTTTTAAATCCTTTCATTTAAAACCAATTCTTTAGAACAAAAATATTATTTAAATATAGTAAAATAAACTTTTAATATTATAAAAATAACTTTAAATATTTTAAATTAATTGACTTCAAAAAATATTAATATAATATATTATTTTTAAAATAGTATTAGTACTTTAACAAATTATCCTTGAAATAACAACATTATAATACTAATTAACTCTTAAATGGCAATTAAATTTTAAATCAAATTATTATAAAATAACTCTAATTAATAATTAAAATATAATTTAAAAAACAATTTAAATAAATAAATAACCTTGAATACAATAATTAAATATTAATAATAGCTTTCAAGAATCATAAATTAATTAAGTTTAAATCATTATTAAATAATTATTAATATCTTTAAAACCTTATTAGTTAATACTAATTAACATTAAAATAACTTCGATTCAAAAATCAACTTCCAAATTTGGAAAGAAGATAAGTAACTCCAATGGTACTTAATCAAGTCGTCGTTAATTCCATTAATTCATTCATGTTATAATCCAAGTATTTACATAACATTCAATATGTAAATTTACTTCATAATTAACAAGCAGTTGTTACTACATCACTTAATAAAACCAACTGGAATGTAATTATATGTTACACTAATGTAATAGCAGAATGGGTGTGACGCCCCACCTCTATACCCACGCAAGCCAAGGACACTACGGAGTAATGCCGTCAACTAGCACGGAAAATAAGGCTGTTGAGGAGCGACCATCCGTGTAATTGCTTTGTGCGAGCACCGATATGTCAGATTGTATAACATGCATTTTATTTCAAGAGGAAATCTGACATACCGATACAAACACAAAGTTACTACACCGTGGCTATAATAATCTTCGAAAACAAATATAGAAATAAGCATAACACAAATCAGTCACAGACAATTCATATCACAAAGGCGGAAGAAGATATGAATATATAACTAACACATGAAAGTGTATATCAGAGTAGTGGTCAAAAAGATCCACAATAATACAAAAGAATAGCAACACGTGCTATACAAAAGAATACAACTATGAGTCCATATCTCAAGTGTATACAACAAAATAAACTACTAATATAAGTAGTTAGCCAAAAGTCATAGGAACCAATCCCAAGTGAGAAGTCAAGCTGAAGCACCTGTAACATCTCGGTTTCACCCGAGTATTATTTAATAAGAAAATAATAAACGGATCAGTCTAACTATGAATATCAGATGAAACGATATAGAGTAAGAGATATGACTAAACACATAATAATCACAATGCCAAGCTGTGATATATATAAGTAATTGAAAATCAACAAGAGATTAATCAATATCACAAAAATCTACACAAGAATCAAAGAAATGTCATACTCCTTATTTCGTTCACCAAACCATAAATATTGACGATTATATCAATGTCAATCACAAAAGTCAATGACGCACAAATTCACCAATGCACAAATATTGATAAAACTTATCAATGGAAATCACGAAAATTGGTGAAACACAAATTCTAGAAATCATCTCAAGAAATCCAGAAGCCACAAAAGTCAATGACACACGAATTCACCAATGCACAAAAATTGATAAATCATATCAATAGAAATCACAAAAATAGGTGAAGCATAAATTCCAGAATTCGACACACGAAACACAGAAATCACAAGAAAGAGGGGAGGCCTATCACACGAACGGGAGCATTAAAGCTCACCAACATATGTATCACACGAACGAGAAGCTATCTCATGGTAGCTAGCCATTAGTTTTTTACACACGAATGGCCCGAAGACTATGGGTAGCTACCCCACAAAGAAATGAGACGAAGCTCAATAAAATGAGTTACTGTCCTCCACGTGGACAAAGAGACATCGCACAATTGCTAGTCTAAATCACAAAAATGATCGTCATGATCATCAAGAAGTGTCAATTACAGTAAGCTAGTAAATATATGAGCTTAGCTTCATGTCCCATAACCACTAGCTTAACTTAAATATTTACGAACGAATTGTAGATCTCCACTAGAAAATTGTCATAAGAGTTTCAATCGAATAAGTCCAAGAATTAACCGACGAAGTAAACGCAAACGTTTCATACCACTTGTTTTACTAAGCCGTTTAATTAGATTTCTCATACGAGTGAGGTAAAGGTTTGTAGTAGATTGGAAAACGGTTTTATAAACGAGTTTGATATTGAAAATATATTTGAAATCGTTTTGATGAAGAGGTTTTGATATTTAATACTAGTATTGAAACCTTTAGGTTTTTAAAGTGACAAATCACAAAAATGATTATAGAAAAATCAATCACCAAAATTCACATCCGAAGGCGTGAATAAAATCCACAGAAATCGATACCAAATCCATAGAAATGGATATTTCCAAAAATCCATAAAAAGAAGTCATCAAAGTCAATAATAAGTGATAACGGCTAATAGGATCGCTAAAATCGATAAATAATGGAAATTCACACAAAACAGTCTGAATAGGCAAAAATAAAATCTCCAGACGTCTGATTTGGAATCCAGACGTCTAGATTTGTTTTCTGAAAAATAGTTCAGAAAGCTACCCAGACGTATGGAATAACCAAAACAGACGTCTGAGCCATGGCCAGACGTCTGGTTTTGAATCCAGACGTTTGGTTTTGTTCTCTGGAAATAACCCAGAGAACACCAGACGTCTGAAACATCAAGTCAAACGTCTGAGACCTATCCAGATGTCTGATTTGAACTTCAGATGTCTGAAAATTGTCTCTGGCATTTTTTTATAATATACGTGCATACATTTTTCTTTCCAGCTCCGAACCAGACGTCTGCACTTGGTCACCAGACGTCTGGTCACCTGGTCTGGGCAACAATTTGCCTAGGCCAAAGTGGCCAAAACGTATCGGAAGCGATCGGACGAGCAATGTCGACTAGGGATTTACGAGCAATTTAGGATCTAGCCCTTGAGCTTCAAGAATGCGGTCTAAAAGAGAAGGATGAGCCTCAAGGCTACACAAAATAAGGGATGAGCATAAATCGGAAACACGGTCTCGAATTTCGCAAGTGGATAAAATCTCGAGATCGTTCCATTCGGATATCATCATAGAAACAACAGCTTGTTGTTTACGGCTAAGAGCATCGGCGACACGATTACCCTTACCGGGAGTATAAAGAATATCAAGATCATATGGTGCAAGAAATTCGAGCCAACGTTGTAGACGCAAATTAAGTTCCTTTTGAGAGAATAAATACTTCAAGGATTTATGATCTATATAAAGAACAAATTTCTCTCCTAAAAGATAATGACGCCAAATCCGAAGAGCAAAAACAATAGCCGCGAGCTCTAAATCATGAGTGGCATATCTAGTCTCAGCAGGCTTCAATTGCCTAGAAGCATAAGCAATAACACGTTCTCTTTGCATAAGAATGGCACCCAAACCAACACGACTAGCATCGGTATAAACAACGAAACCTTGATTCCCCTCGGAAATAACAAGAATAGGAGCATCAGAAAGAAGTTCCTTCAATTTCTGAAAAGAAGCTTCATATTTGTCCGACCAAATGTATTTAACACCTTTCTTCGTTAAGCTAGTGAGAGGCACGGCAATCTTAGAAAAGTCTTTGATAAAACGACGGTAATAACCCGCCAATCCAAGAAAACTACGAATCTCCATCACACTCTCCGGTCTCTTCCAATTTTGAATCGCTTCAATATTTGAAGGATCCACGGAAATTCCAGATTCGAAAATAATATGACCGAGAAACTTCACACGAGATTGCCAAAAGTGGCATTTAGAAAACTTTGCCTTTAATTGATTACTCATAAGAGTTTCCAACACAATCCGAAGATGCTTTTCATGTTCCTCCTTGGTTTTTGAATACACAAGAATATCATCAATAAAGATAAGAACAAATCGGTCGAGAAAATCTTTGAAAACTCGATTCACAAGGTCAACGAAATAAGGCGGAGCATTCGTTAAACCAAATGGCATAACAAGCCATTCATAAGATCCATAACGCGTATGGAACGATGTCAAAGGAATGCTATCCTCTGCGATACGAAGCTGGTGAAAACCGGTAGCCAAGTCCAATTGCGAAAAGACTCTAGCACCACTAAGTTGATCGAATATATCATCAATCCGAGGTAAATGATATTTATTTTTGATAGTAAGATCATTAAGCTTGCGGTAGTCAACGCAAGCCTAAGTGTTCCATCGGATTTCTTCACAAAAATAGCCGAAGCTCCCCAAGGGAGGAACTAGAGCGAATAAATTGCTTCGTCTCCAATTCGGATAATTGTTTACGCATCTCCTCGTTTTCTTTATTGGTCATACGATAAGGAGGATGAGTGATAGGTTGAGCTCCAGGAATGAGATTAATTCTGAACTCAATTGCTCGCTTAGGTGGTAATCCTAAAACGGGCTCAAATATGTCGGAAAATTCACGAATAACGTGAATAAGAGAAATAATATCTTCCTCATCATCATTATCGTCATGACGAGGATTTAAAGAATATAAAGATGCAACCAAGCTGGAATCCGAATCTTTAAGATTAATAGAAATCTGCTTAACAGATTTAGGATGTCGAAGATAAATAGTCCGCTCAGGACATAGGATATGAGCTTCATAACGGTTAAACCAATCCATTCCTAAAATCATTCCAAAGCCTAAATAACGCATGACATGCAAATCAGCTAGGAAAGAAAAATCACACAAAATAATCTCGACGTCTTTACATAGCAAACTAAGGTTGCAGATCCACCAACCAGATTCGCAATTCTCAAAGAAGTCATTAGACACAAAACATCCAAAGAAAAAGTATCAACAAGTTCTTTTGATATAAAAGAATGGGACGCACCCGTATCAAAAAGAACTCGAATAGGATGATCACGAAATAAAATAATACCATCAAGAATGGAATGAGTAATACCTTGGCCACGAGATGTGTTGCCAGGGGCTTGAGCAACATTTAACTTTCCCTCCTTCCTGCCCTGAAGCTTGGGGCAAGAAGATAAATAATGATCCGGGCTTTTGCAATAGCGACAAGTACAAGGCTTTGAACACTTGTTCGCAAAATGGTCTCTGGAACCACAGTTAAAGCATTTCCCTTCAGTAGAGGAAAAGGTCTTTGCAGCAGGAGTTGCTTGCCTCCCTCTCTTATTGGGATAAGGGCCTTTGAATTTGTTTGGCTTTTTCTTATTGTTGTTGAAGCTTTGCTTGGAACCCATCACTTCAACATCATTTTCCCTATCCGCCTCTTCAAGACGAAAAGCGATGTCAATGAGTTGGTCGAAAGAAACTTCTAACTTTAGAAGTAATGGCGTCTTGAGATTTTTGTTTAATCCATAGACGAATCTCTGATTTTCTTCAATGGGGTATTAATATATTCAACCCCGTATTTAGAAAGAGATTCAAAAGACGTGACATAATCTGTCACGGAAGATTCACCTTGAACAAGGTCTATAAAACGGCGAACCAAAGTCACCTTCTCGGCTTCTGGCACGAATTTTAACTCAAAGCGCTCTCGGAATTTCTCCTAGATGAGATCCGCTTCACTAATCTCAGAAATAAGAAGTTCGTACCAATCCAATGCTCTTTCTTGGAGCATACTAGAAGCCACCTGAACTCGGTGAAGATCAATGAGGTTCATGCGAGAAAAGATTCGATCGCATGTCCTTAACCAAGCCTGGACTTCAATAATAGTTTCGAAACCTTTAAATGGCTTCCCGCCCAGGTTGGTGTAATCACTGCACAAAAGTGTAAACCCAGATTTAGGGTGAGTAGGTTCCGAATTAGAACCAGCTGCTTGAGCATTTGTGACAAGGTCAAGAAGTTATTGGGTAGTCATAAAAACTCCATCTTGGGGAGTAGCACTAGATTGACCGGCGTTGGGACGGCCAGGTCTAACCATTTCCCTTCCTTAAGAAAGAAATAAAGAAGAAGAAAAAGGTTATTCACCAAATGAATATCAAGCAATCTTGATAGATAAAACAAGGAATCGTAAAATAGGATGAATCGGTACGAAGACTCGAATAAAATCCTAAAGCACGACTCTTAAGAAAGACTTAGGACGATGATCCTTGTTATAATATTCCATATTGTTCCGAAGTTTGGCTCTGATACCAAGCTGTGATGCCCTACCTCTATACCCACGCAAGCCAAGGACACTACGGAGTAATGCCGTCAACTAGCACGGAGAATAAGGCTGTTGAGGAGCGACCATCCATGTAATTGCTTTCCGCGAGCACCGATATGTCAGATAGTATAACATGCATTTTATTTCAAGAGGAAATTCGACATACCGATACAAACACAAAGTTACTACACCGTGGCTATAACAATCTTCGGAAACAAATATAGAAATAAGCATAACACAAATCAGTCACAGACAATTCATATCACAAAGGAGGAAGAAGATATGAATATATAACTAACACATGAAAGTGTATATCAGAGTAGTGGTCAAAAAGATCCATAATAATACAAAAGAATAGCAACACGTGCTATAAAAAAGAATAGAACTATGAGTCCATATCTCAAGTGTATACAACAAAATAAACTACTAATCTAAGTAGTTAGCCAAAAGTCAGAGGAATCAATCCCAAGTGAGAAGTCAAGCGGAAGCACCCGCAACATCTCGGTCTGACCCGAGTATTATTTAATAACAAAATAATAAACGGTTCAGTCTAACTATAAATATCAAATGAAATGATATAGAGTAAGAGATATGACTAAACACATAATAATCACAATGCCAAGCTGTGATATATATAAGTAATTGAAAATCAACAAGAGATTAATCAATATCACAAAAATCTACACAAGAATCAAAGAAATGTCATACTCCTTATTTCGTTCACCAAACCATAAATATTGACGATTATATCAATGTCAATCACAAAAGTCAATGACGCACAAATTCACCAATGCACAAATATTGATAAAACTTATCAATGGAAATCACGAAAATTGGTGAAACACAAATTCTAGAAATCATCTCAAGAAATCCAGAAGCCACAAAAGTCAATGACACACGAATTCACCAATGCACAAAAATTGATAAATCATATCAATAGAAATCACAAAAATAGGTGAAGCATAAATTCCAGAATTCGACACACAAAACCCAGAAATCACAAGAAAGGGGGGAGGCCTATCACACGAACGGGAGCATTAAAGCTCACCAACATATGTATCACACGAACGAGAAGCTATCTCATGTTAGCTAGCCATTAATTTTTGACACACGAATGGCCCGAAGACCATAGAGAGCTACCCCACAAAGAAATGAGATGAAGCTCAATAAAATGAGTTACTGTCCTCCACGTGGACAAAGAGACATCGCACAATTGCTAGTCTAAATCACAAAAATGATCGTCATGATCATCAAGAAGTGTCAATTATACTAAGCTAGTAAATATATGAGCTTAGCTTCATGTCCCATAACCACTAGCTTAACTTAAATATTTACGAACGAATTGTAGATCTCCACTAGAAAATTGTCACAAGAGTTTCAATCGAATAAGTCCAAGAATTAACCGACGAAGTAAACGCAAACGTTTCATACCACTATTTTTACTAAGCCGTTTAATTAGATTTCTCATACGAGTGAGGTAAAGGTTTGTAGTAGATTGGAAACGGTGTTATAAACGAGTTTGATATTGAAAATATAGTTGAAATCGTTTTGATGAAGAGGTTTTGATATTTAATACTAGTATTGAAACCTTTAGGTTTTTAAAGTGACAAATCACAAAAATGATTATAGAACAATCAATCACCAAAATTCACATCCGAAGGCGTGAATAAAATCCACAGCAATCGATACCAAATCCATAGAAATGGATATTTCCAAAAATCCATAAAAAGAAGTCATCAAAGTCAATAATAAGTGATAACGACTAATAGGATCGCTAAAATCGATAAATAATGGAAATTCACACAAAACAGCCTGAATAGGCAAAAATAAACATCTCCAGACGTCTGATTTGGAATCCAGACGTCTGGATTTGTTTTCTGAAAAATAGTTCAGAAAGCTACCCAGACGTCTGGAATAACCAAAACAGACGTCTGAGCCATGGCCAGACGTCTGGTTTTGAATCTAGACGTCTGGTTTTGTTCTCTGGAAATAACCCAGAGAACACCTAGACGTCTGAAACATCAAGTCAAATGTCTGAGACCTATCCAGACGTCTGATTTGAACTTCAGATGTCTGAAAATTGTCTCTGGCATTTTTTTTATAATATACGTGCATACATTTTTCTTTCCAGCTCCGAACCAGACGTCTGGACTTGGTCACCGGACGTCTGGTCACCTGGTCTGGGCAACAATTTGCCTAGGCCAAAGTGGCCAAAACGTATCGGAAGCGATCGGACGAGCAATGTCGACTAGGGATTTACGTCAAGCGACAACCCGGCCTTAAAAGCTCTTCGATACACCCCGAATATCAATGTCCAAATGTCCATAAAAGGATTTTCATAAATTTGGACCAAGACACACAAATTTTGAAAATTCACCAAATCAATTCGAATCAAAAGCAAATGAATATGCATATATGTTAGGAATTCATACCTAACCACAAAGATAGATATAGAAAAAGATGTGAGATAAAAATCTCACCTTTGAACCCAAACGATTGAAGAAGAAGCTCGAAAGCAAAGGAGAATCAACCACTCTTCAAATCCAACTCAAGAAGCTTGATTCTAAGCTTTAAAAGAAGAACATTCCCAAAGTTAGGTTTAGGAATTTCTGAAATTGATAAGAGAATGGGTTGGAGAAGAAGAAGAGAAGCTTACCGGTGGATTCTTCTATTAGTTTGGAGCTAGAGTTTGATTTGCAAAAGAAAACTAGGGTTTGGAGTTTTAATTTCCCATCTCTCCCACCATTGATGCTTTAGAACAGAATAGAGGAGGAAGTGAGAGTGAATGGGGAGGAGTGGTTCAGATTTGAGTATAAGTTAAACATAGGGATGAACCCAAACTCAAACCCAAAGTGAAAAAGTAGCAAAACTTGACTAACTCCAAACATATCGAAGCTTACACTCAAAAAGGTCGCAAACGGCATTTTAAACTCAAAGGGAGTGGTTCCGAGTCCTAATTCGACCGTATGCAAAAAGTAGCTTTTCGGACTAAATTCCGAGTAGCGATAAAATATTTAAATATTTAAATATAAAAACGACAAATATGTGGGTTGTTACAATGGGGTTTATTTCTACTAAATAAATATCCAAATATGACCTATTTAGTTAATAATCGTAGAACAATGATTTATTCTAATAAACAATGTCTCATTTAAGTTGAATTAGCAGAACGATGTTTTATTCTGCTAAATTTCTATCCGTTTACCATATTTAATCCAATTTAACTTAACCGTATTTTATTTGGCCAAATAAACATCTATAATTAAAGCATATAAATTTAAACTATGTCATTAAATTAAATAACGTGATTTAAAACCTGTCTGTTTAAATACATCATAAATTTCCACATATCCAAAGCTATCAACAAGATGCACTACAATGTTTTGCTCGTCAATACGAGCACAATGCAAAAATTTGCGAGTCAATTAGATTTAAAACGAACTATATATCAAGCTTTTAAACTTAGCTTCGTTATTTAAATAATTAAAAGAAAAGAAATGTTCTCACCTTCTCCAGATGGGCCGACCCCACTTCCATTGTACCCGAACCCGCTCCTGAAGCTACAGGAGCTTCTTCCCTTTCTCAACATTCCCGAATTCAAATGCCTCTGGAACAAAACGAGCACAACACCATGCACGTGCATGACTCAACATAGCACCAAATCGACATGCCGAGGCCACCCACAAACTTCACTTTGTTTGCTCAGCAACTCGGCACCACCGCCTTAGCCTCCAGACGCGCCGTTCAAAATCCGACCATCGCATCCAAGAAAATGCGTACCGGCTATACAAAGTCGCGACACATTTTCGCATGGAAATCCATCAAAATTCTACCACTCGACCGCCTCTCCATGCTAAAGCCGCCTCTACCCTACTTTTCAACTTCCATCGTCGACCATCACGATATTTGAATTTGTTCTAGATCCACCGTATTTTTCTAAGTCTAGTTCAATCCTTCGAATTGGTTCAGCGATGGTGGAAAATTTGTCAATAATAGTATAAATGCATAAAGAGAAGAAAAAACAATGTAGTAGTAAAGAGAGTAGATAGTATTCACGCTAAAGGAAGAAGGTAAAAGGGAATACCCAGACTAAAATGGGAAGAGAGTATTAAAAATGAACATAAAAGGTTAAATTAAACCAGTGATGTGATCCAAGATACAAAATTATGGAAATTGAGAATTCATGTGGCTAAGCTCAATCATTTGTTAATAAAGCAAGATTGATAATGATGATGAATATTAAAACCTAATTATTATTTTTAGGTATGTAGTTTTAACATTAATATTTAAAATATAAATATATCAATCCTTTAT
Organism: Allium cepa; assembly: GCA_030765085.1. NCBI lineage: Eukaryota > Viridiplantae > Streptophyta > Magnoliopsida > Asparagales > Amaryllidaceae > Allium > Allium cepa. The sequence continues at coordinate 973,126,885 of CM060928.1, forward strand.
AATTGATTTTTCATTCAGATCCTTTTAATCATATTCGTACATAATTTTTTTATATGGATTACGTTCTAAGTTTTTATTTACATTAGATTCCCTGGTATTGATTAGTCATTAGTATTTTGTATACTTCCACTTTAGACATAATGGATTACATACATATGTAAATATTTAATATAAAATATGATTTATCATTTTAGATACCTTTTGTAGATCTATTAATGTCTTGCTGTAGATATAATTATATGCCATGTATAATCCATTAACATTCACATACATCAAGTATATACTTATACGTAATATATCATTTCTGTTATATGTTTTTATTTTAGCATTTAATGTTTGAGTATTTTTAATATAATTCTAATTATTAATATATTTTATGTCACTAAAATTTATTTAAAAAACTTGATTTAAAATACCTAAACTTTTACTCACAATAACTCAAGTAAATATCTTGCTTTAAATGAAGGATTATTTTTAATTTACCATTAGTATCTATTGAGTAAAACACACGATTCAACAAAGAGAAGGTCGGGGAAGGTATTATATCACGTGCATTTACGTTCATGTTCATTAGATGTTGTGTGGGACCTCATATCATAACTTAGTCCTTAAACTAAAGGTTAATTTTGTGATAGCCCAATGGGTGCTCTTTAGAGATAGACCAAGAGCAACAATAACTAGTTTGATAGCTGAGTCTAACAACTAGAAGTCTTTTGCAAGTGAGTTTAGGAGCACAAGTTGAGATTGAGTTTTTTTATATATTGTAAACTACTAGAAAATAGTTAAAATAGCTTCTTGGAATTACTAATGCCATGTCGACGCCATTTTTATGGCATCAGTAAGCTGTAGGTAAACCTTACCTATGACATGTTACCGATACCAAGCCGATGCTAAAGAAGTGGTATTGACGCGACGTCTGTAAGTCATCGCCCCCATCCTTGACTTACCCTAGCCCAGACTGCGTCATTTTCAATACTTTATTTTCTTAGAATAAAGTGCATACCTTCCTCGACAAATTCATTGTCGCATGCAAGCCAACCACATCGCCTCTGCCACAAGCAAGCATTGCCCTTGGCATCATGCCGAGCCCTCTGCCAGTACATAATTTTGCATCAGTATCATATATGATTCGTTGCTCTTGTTGAATGTGTTAGTGCAAGTCTATCATGTATTGTGCACGGCTATCACTACGCATAGTATTCATTCATCGCTATAGATTCTCTTGTATGATTTGAATTAGATTTCATTGCTAATCAGGTATACTTGCATATAAACTATAGACCCATTACTATGATTTGAAGATTTCAATTTGCTTGATAATATATGAATTAGGTTACATGATTCGTTGCTAATGGTTTTTACCTTATGATTTAACTTAGTTGAAAGTTAATGATTTACTTTATTGTGATTTGAATTGGAACACAAAACCGCAAATATCCAATACTCATATACCATGTGGCTAGGATCATGATTTCGACCTGTGTTAGCGTATTATTCAAAATGTTACATGGAAACAAGGAGCATTACAACAAACAACTAGGTATTAGTCATGACATTAATCAAATCAAAATATATAACAATCATCATGAAGGTTACTAGCACTGCAATATAAGTAGTCACGGCAACTTTGAATTCAAGGAAATTTGGGAAGCCAGCAGAACACATGCAAATAAAGTTCAATAGCACAATTTCATTTGGAAAAAAAAAGTAAGTCCTAAAATGAAGCTATGCACTTATTGAGCTATCACAAATCAACTTCCATTTAAGAACATACTAACTTGCCAAGGTATGCATATTTCAATTATGTGTTCTATGCACGATAGAATTGAGGAAAACATGGATCACCTTTTATTATGAAGGCGACTTCAACAAATATGTGTGGCGTTGGATAAGACTAAAATTGGAATTCCTAATTGTTTAAATAAATAATCCTCTTCGAATTGAATTAAAAATAGAAGACTAGATCAAAAATTTCATAGAAGTTCAAGAGTATTTGAACTAGCTAAAATAGCAACTGCATGCTCAATTTGGTTAATTAGGAGAGAAAACATAGCCGAACCTTCAACCAGAGCAGCATAACTAAATGTGGAATTTGCAAAACTATAAATAACCTTTGCAAAAATCTGATGCTTAATGTCAGACATAAAAGCAGTGAAAATGAATTCGTAAAAGAAATATAGATTTGTGGGACATACCATACTCAAACCATACTTTCATCCACAACCCTCCCCAAACTTATCATTATTCAGTGTGCTGAGGAGGCAGAGGCCAAAGAAAATAAGATATGAAGTTTGGACAATAGCAATGGCGATATTTGAAAGTATTAATGTGAAGTTAGGGTTTCCATTTTTGAAGTATACTTTGTCCAATGTAACAAAAATAGCACTTTGTTTATTGGTCTGTGCCTTAGGCCAAAAGATGTAACTTTATTTATAAAGTATATATAATATACACCCTTTAAAAAAAATATTGGTATACATGTGAATGTGTGATTGAGGGTGAGAAAAGAAGCACAAATGCTACAAAAATGTTTTAGCAAAGAAATCGGCACGACGTCGGTGCGACGCCAATAAATCATATATTGATGTTTTAAATGGCGTCAATATGAAGTCGCCGTGATATTGATATGTATGTCTTTAACACGGCATCGGTAATATTTTCTTTTGGCATTGGCAAGCATCGCCATTGGCAGTTATTTGACCCATCGTTGAATTGGCATTGATAAAGTGCCCTACGAATGTCGTCGGTGCGTCGTTAATGCCGCACTAATGTCATATTAGCATTGTAAAAGCGCTTTTAATTGTAGTGGTATGTCCTTTTTGTACTATGGTATGTACATTTACTGTAGAATTTATATGCATATATTCTAGATGATGTATTAAATTGTTCACAGTCCATATAACAATGTGTACCTATTTTATGTATTCATATCTTGCTTGCTTTTGTCAAGTTTCTCATGTATTTTACCATATCAACATGCACGTACAATAATTTTATTATAGTGTACGTGTATAAGCATGTTAAATCCAAACCAGGTTCATACAGTTGGTATCAGTATCAGCCGTAGGCATGGGGAATCTGTGTAGAATACAACAGCCTATGATTTTTGTTTGATGATAATAAACATATATATTCATTTAAATGCATTTGTTATTTTACTATTTTATTTTTCACATAATTAAATAAATATTTGTTAAATAAAATAAATAACTCGGAATTCATATTTACACAAATATTTTATTCAAACAAATATTTTATTACAAATTCAAATAGAATAAATTTGATCTCTCACTAAATTTACACATTTTTTATTTACAATGCAATTTCAATTACAACACAATTTTCACTTTACAATGTTTACCTCACTATATATATTCACTGAACACTCGTATTTGATCTTCAACTCTGTTCCAGCCTGTATCCAGCGTCTGAACCATCTGCAAAATAAACACTTACGTAGTAAAATTGAAAAAGTAAATATTTTACAGTGCAAAATAAAGTGTGTGTTTTAAAAATATATTATTTGCCTCGGTTATTTAGGTTGTTCGTCGTCATTTTTGTTTATTTTATCATACACGAATAACTTGTGACATGCATAGTATATCACTGTACATGCCGCAAAGTCGTGCACACAGATATACGCTTACTCATTAAAATTGCAGGGATAGGTGAGCACAGGGTCAAACCCAAGCCGAGGCTGGATTCAACGCAGGTGCATGCAACATTTTAGTTTCGACACAATCAATTGTGACAACAAGGGATTCAACCATATGCACAGTCATAGGTGAACATGACAATACAACAAGACTTCAAAAGAAACCCAAACCACCAATAAACTTCAACATGTACAAACATGAAGCTTCAGACAAGTCAAAAATCATCACAACATTCAGGCATGGTCAGATTTATCAATACAGCAATTATAAGTGCAACTGGACATTTAACTCGAAGTACAATGCAACCAGGGCACCAATTTCACTCCACTAGACTTGAAATACAACTAGATTTCGAATGGCACTACAACAAATTAGGCTCCAACCAGAAACAACATACATTAAGGTACACATGTATACATATTTATATATATGTATATATACATACACATATATGCAACTGTGAACACAAAGGCACAGAGCAATGTTCAGTTTCAACTCAATAAGCCAATGGAGTCAAGGTAGTATAACTCAAGCAGTAACTAGGGCAGTGCACATGCATTAAGACTTCAAGACCGCTAACGTACAACTTCAATTAGTAGATTAAAGCATGAAAGTGAAGCCTCAACCAAGATTTCAAGTTCAATATGAATGAACTCCCAGCAAATGAATGGTTCAGACCAGAACAATGCCTTGTCCATATAATACCAGATCACAAAAATGCATATCAATGAACACAAGACCAGTTCTTCATAAAAACCATGAAATGACTCGAAGCTAAGCACACACATGACCAGACTTCCAGTGGAACCAAATATGCATGTGTGGAATACAACATCAGTTATAACATACAGCAAGACTTAAATGCAACATGGATCAAGCTTCAAATCAAACATCATGTAGAACCAGACTTTAAGAGAAAATATGTATACATGATCTTACTACAACAACAAAGCGAACCAGAGGTGAATTCAACATGAATTGATACAAGTACACACTACAAGTAGCAAGTATGGTGACAAACAACACAGCCTCAAAGCTCATATGCACAGACTCGAAGCATGAGCACTTGAAGTTCAAAGCCACAAACAAGATCACATAACAATGCAGACTCAACAAACAAAGAATACAACACAAAGCCAGAATGGAACAAGGGTAACAAGTTCAAATTTAACAAGTCAAGATTCAAAGTCCAGAGTATCACAAATTCAAATGCTAGAAAAGAATGAAACCAAATCCAACCGAGTATGAAATGAACAAATCAAAAATAAATACCATCATTCGATTAAAAAAACACGGCCAAGCAAAACTCACTGAATAATTCAAATAGAAATATAGGAACGATAATTAAGGGGTCAGAACCTTATAAATTACGTACCCAATTATCATCATTGGAAAATAATCAACTCGAGTTCAAGAAAATACCAGACCAAGCCAAAATCATGAATCAATTTATAACTCGAATCGAAGTAGAGTATTATTTAAAATCGAAAAAGAGAAAAATCGCATACCATTTTATCATTCGAGCTCGACATATTTGAAGCAGCCGTGAAAAATTCAACTAATCAAGTAAGCATCGAAGTAAACTGAGAGCATCAGCAAATGATTCGAGCTTAAATCTTTCAAGCGGCAGCTCAAATAAACAAAACCCTAATTTCAGAAGAAAGGGAAAAGGAACGACCGAAGATAATGAACAAATATAAAAGGGGAGAAGTCTCCATTTTAATTACTAAGTGAGTCGGCTCTTGTTTATTATAATTTAGGCATAAATTTTTAAAAATAGTGTTTTGTTAAGTACTTTTATTTCATTTGTAATTTACTTTTGAAATTTGATGAATTTCTAGTTTTTTTAACTAGGTTATGAACTACGGTGGTGTAGTTCGAGAATTCGCAACTTAGTGGCTGAGTTGTGGCAGGGTTTTGAGCGTAGAGTTAGGTGAGTCAATAGCGGGTGTCACAAGTTTACATGTGTAAGCGTTTGACTATTTCATTTCTAGTAGAAATCATGAATGCAGCACGTAGGTAGGGTTTCGCCAAAGCTGGGCAAATTTGTGCGTGATCTCTTCTTCACTATTTACTGTTACTATTTTTATTTCAGCGTTAATTTTTATTATTATTAGTATCACCCTATTCACCCCTTTCCCCCTCTAGGGTGAAAACGAACCTATAAGTGGTATCAGAGCAATGTTAATATCATAGATGCCTTACCCTAGTTGCAAATTTACCGAGAGTCAGTCCAGTATTATTCCTCCTATTTTTGATCGAACGGATTTTTTAAACTGGAAATTAAAAATGGAATTTTATTTAAAATATGTTAATTCTAAATGTTGGGATATTATTGAAAATGGGTGTGATATGGTGGACAAGAAAAATATTTCGATTAATGCTCTTTCTATGCATATACTATATTCTCATATTAATCGAGATAATTTTAACTATATCTCTCATTGTGAAAGTGCATAGGAAATCTAGAATACTTTTGATGCAATAAATGGTGCAAAAGTCAACAATGGTGAGGAATCCTCCACAATCGATTCAGTTAAAGAAACGTGCTTGACAGGATGCAAAAGACAACAGTGATGATGATTCAATAGCTGATGAGATAAGTGATCTTCCATTCAATGATTTAGTTCTTTTGTGCCGAAAATTAATTGAAAATAATGAAGTTCTTGAGATGAAAAATAATAAGTTGAAAATGGAACAATCTAAACTGCGTCAAAAAAATAATGATTTGGAAAATGAGCTTAAAAATGTTAAGAAAAATAACGATTCTAATTGCAAAAGGTGTTTGGACTATGAAAAAGAATTTTCATATTTTCATGAAAACTTTCAAAAGTTAGAAAACGAAATTTTAACTTGAGAGAGGAACAAAACTGAGTTAATTTATAAAAATAATACTTTGCAAAAAGAGTTGGATAGTTTAAAGAGGTCAGAAAGTTTTAAATGTGCGAATTTTTTAAAAGAAATTAAATAAGGTCAACGAAAATTTCAAAACCCTTGAAAAGAAAACGTAATTTTTAGCAAATCCAAAATTATTCGATTAGATCATGAGTTTGAAAAGGAGATTGAAAAAATCAAGGATTTAAAAAAAATGAATTTAAAAAACTCCAATTCTTTGAAATCGAGATGCTAGAAATCAAGACTAAAATTAGAAAGCTTGAAAATGAAAATATAGGCTTGAAAATGAATAATTTTGAAATGAGAGATGGTACCATTAGCTATTGTTCGAAGCTAATAAATGAAAATAAACTTTTAAATCCAAAGTGAATAAACTAGAGTTGATTACTTGAAAAGAAAATTATTAGAGAAAAATCATTTAATATGCTCTTAGAAAATCAACTCTTCGTGAATAAAAGAAAAGGATTTGGAATTGCGAAAGTGTCAAAATATGAACAAACTACTAATAACACTGTTAAAGGGAAAATTGTGATACCCAAATGCCTAAAGTGTTGAAATATTGGGCATGGAAAGAATAATTGTCAAAATATATACAAACACAAAACCGTTAAAAAATTATGAATTCCAAAAGATGCGAATATAAATGGATTGAAATTTAAACAAATTTGGATTCCCAAGGGTAAAATTGTAGATGCTAACGGTTTGTTATATACACAAATTTGGGTATGAAAGATTTCAGTAGATAATAATAGTGGTCCTACATCCTTAGTTAAACCACTTGCCTTCTCCAAAATTTAGACACATAAGTGGGCGAAGGAACAAATTTGACGGAGATAGATTTCGAGTTGTTCCAGGTGATTGATAAACTAAAATTTAAATGTTCCTTAGCCTATAAAGATTAGATGGAGATCATGTTGAATATGCGCTTATATGATTTTTGTTTGATGATAATAAACATATATACATTCGTTTAAATGTATTTGCTAATATACTATTTTATTTTTCACAGATTAAATAAATATTTGCTGAATAAAATAAATAACATGGAATTTGAATTCAAACGAATATTTTATTCAAACAAATATTTATTATAATTTTGATAGTACAAATTCAAGCTCTCACTATACATATACAATTTTGATTACATTACATCACAATTCAATTTACATAAATTCCTCACTACATATCACTCACACTCGTATTTATCTTCAACTTCATTCCGGTTTGAATCCAGCATCTGAGCAATCTGCAAAAATATTCACTAACGCAGTAAAATTGAAAAGGAAATATTCTTGCGATATAAAATAAAAGATGAATTTTGAAAATGATATTTGCCTCAGTTATTTGGGTTGTTCGTCATCATTTAAATTTGAATTCATCATACACGAACAACTTGTGACATACACAGTGTATCACTGTATATGCCACAAGGCCGTGCACACCGATATATACACTTGATAATGCTACAGGGACAGGTGAGCACAGGTCAAACCCAAATGAAAAGCCGGGTTCAACTCACGTGCAATATATTCAAAATCACGACTCAAGCACAAGGTCAAACCCGAGTTTTTGAAACTGGATTCAACTCAAGTGAAATTTCAAAAATCAACATGAAGTGAACCAAGTTCAGGTCAGACCAATCAGTAGCATGCTAATGAATCAACTGCAATGCAACACATGAACCAAGCTACATACACCAAAGCTAACAGCAGTGCCAAGAGACCAAAGTGCAACAGGATGAACTGCAAAGCCAAGCATGATACGAGTGAACAAGTATGGCAGCATGCAAATGCATCAAAGCAAGTAAACAACAATGTCGAGCTCAATGCAATATATTCACCAATGAATCATCAAAGAGTGCAACAGGGATGAATACAACATGAAGTACAGCAACTCAAGGAGATAGTCGACCAACAGTATCAAACTCATGTATGCAGACCAGTGTTAACAAACACAAACTGCAGTGCACAAGCAAAAATATGACAGCAATGAAGACAAATCAATTTTATGGAGGAATGGGAGTTGATCTATGGAGTGAAGAAACATGGAAGAAAGAGATATCTGATATCCAGGCTACTGGAAACACAACATGTAACATACTCAAAGTAAGCACAAGTATGCAACTCACAGACTGAATCACAAAGATGCACATGGCACCAAACAACAACACATTGCAACTATACTACAAAGTACAAAGCATGCACCAGTTCACATGCACCGCCTCGAATGTACATAACAGACTCTAAAGCCAGAAGGATGCATCAGAATGACTCAGCAATGCAAGTGAAACTAGGTTACTACATAACACAGCAGTGCAACAGTATCAAATACAATATGGACACAACATGCCTCAAAGACCAGTAAACCAAGCTTCACAATAAACATCTCATGAATATAAGATGTTGAAGCCACAAAATCAAAGCCGAGTGAACTGCAAGTGTCAACAAGACACGTGAATATGAAGATCATCAAGTATGATACAACTTACAAGCCCAAATGACAAAACAGCAACTACAAACTACTTAACAATGCTCAAGTGAAGTTAAGGTCTGACTACACATCAAATTTGCTATCAAGTATGCAGTAGCAAAGAGCTACAGATTAGTCCAGTGAAATGCAACAATGCAGACTCGAGCACACAAACAAAAGACTACAAGTTCATGTCCAGTCACAACAAAGAAAATGTAAAGTCGACGTTCACAGTGAAGATCAATTTCAACAGTATGACCAAAGAAAATAAACTGGTCAAAGCAAATGTCAGTGCAGTGATGAACAAGGTGTCGAATAATTCACAAATCAGAAATCAAGTGTGTGTCGAATTGAAACAGTCAATGCCAAGTCGAACCAGCAAAATTATGACCGTGATGAGCAAGGCAATTTCAAAGCCGTGAGTATCAAGTAAATCAGAAATATACGATTATGAACAAGTCAGAAAACATCTCAATCATCGAAACAAAATCAAGTGGCCGTGGTGAATAATATGAAAAATTCAAATAGAGAATATACGACGCAAATCTAGGGTTACAAACCCTATATAATCAAATTCACATCATCGGCAATGGCATGATTCGAGTTCAAGTAGCAACAAAGAAATATCAATAACTCGAATCAAAAGGTCGAGCAAAAATCAACATCGAAAAAGGAACAATCGCATACCGTTTTTGACGAATAAACTCGACCAAATTGAAGAAGCCGAAGACAATTCAAAGAGCAAAGCAATCGACAAAAGCAACAAACTGAAAATCATTTTCGATTGAGCAATCAAAGGTTGGCAACTTCAGAAACAAACCCTAGTTTGAATCGAAAGGAGGAAAGCCCTAATTTTGCAAAGGGATACGAACGATCGAACACGGAGCCACCATTATCTCACAAAAAATTGGGCCGAAGAAATAAAAGGAGACGGTCAAGATAAATTACAAAGAGGGCTGGCTTTTTTTCTTAAGGGTTATAGTATTTTAAATTAGGGTTTTGTATTTTAAATTTGCTTTTAAATTGTATTTTCTTTTTAAACCGTTTTAAATTTCTAGTCGTGTGACTAGGGGACAAGCTACATGGCGTAGCTTGAGAATTCGCAACTCGGTGGTTGAGTTGTGGCAAGGTTTTGAGCGTAGAATTAGATTAGTCAATAGCGGGTATAGCAAGTTTACGTGTGTAAGCGAGGGACTATCTAATTTCTTGTAGAAACCTTGGGGGCAGCACGTAGGCAGGGTTTTACCGAAGCTGGGTAAATTCTGTGTTGTTCTGTTTTTTCTGTTATTTATATTCTGCGATATCTGTGCTGCTATTCTATGATCTGAATTGAATATTTTATAAGCTTCCGCGATTAATTTTAATAATTTACACTATCACCATATTCACCCCTCCTCTAGGGTGAAATCGATCCTACAAGTGGTATCAGAGCTAGGAATAGAAGTCAACATTTGTTTTAAAAAATTCGATTTTTTTGAAAAAATCAATTTTTGTTTTAAAAATTTGAATTTTTAAATGGCTTCTTTTAATAATGCTTTTGCAGAGGGTCAGTCGATAGTTAGACCACCAATGTTCAATGGTGAATATACTTTTTGGAAAAATAGGATGAAATTTTTTCTGAAAACCATTGACGCTTGGGATATTGTTGAGATAGCTTACAGAACTCCAACTATAACTGTAGATAATCAGGAAATAGAGAAACCAAAGGAACAATGGACAGAACTAGAAAATAAATTACAGAATACTAATGCCAAAGCTATGAATTCTATTATTTGTTCATTAGATCAATTTGAATTTAATCATGTCTCACATTGTCTAACTGCGCAGGAAATATGGCACATACTAGAAGTGACTCACGAAGGAACATCTCAAGTCAAAGAATCTCGCCTTGCCATGCTAAGCAGCGAATACGAGAACTTTACAATGGCGAAGGAAGAAAATGTCAAAGAGATGTATGGACGACTTTCCAATATCGTATACAAATCAAAAGCTCTCGGAAAAACATACACCGAACTGGAAATAGTCCGGAAAATCCTCAGAGTCCTTCCACGAAGTTTTGAAGCGAAAATGACTGCCATTCAAGAATCGAAAGATTTAAAACAACTCAAAGTTGAAGAACTCATCGGAAATCTCACCACTTATGAGCTAGAAATGAAATTCAAGGAAGAGAGTGAAGGAGGAGATACTCGAAAGAAATCAATAGCTCTCAAAGGAACAACTGAAAGTGATGACGATGACGATGATGATGGAGCAGCAGAGCTGGCGCTACTAATAAAGAAATTCAAAAGGTGGAATCGCAAATACGGAAATTCAGCTCGAAATCATGAATTGAAAAGCAGAATAGGCAAAGCACTTGACTACTCAGAAGAACAGGAGATCATCTGTCATAAGTGCAACCAACCCGGACACATCAAGCCCAATTGTCCTCGAAATCGATGCGACTTTGAAAAGAAACAGAAAAAGAAAAGTTTTGCAGCCACTTGGGATGAAATGGATGAGAATGAGAAAAGTACTAGCAGTGAGAGTGAGAAAGCAGATATGTGCTTCAAGGAAATATAACTGATAGCGACGATGACGAGCCAAGCGAGGTATCAAAACTTACTCACTCTGAATTGCTTATATATTTTCATCAAATAAATGGCTGTTATGAACGACTTAGGGAAAAATATGCCAAACTTGAATCTCAAAAGGATACTTTGATAGAATGCAATGAACAACTTGATCAATTAGTTAAGAACTATCAACGTAGAATCCCTAAGTGTGATAAGTGTCCAACATTCGAAGAAGAAATTAAAAAAATCGGAAATCAATATAAAATCACTTGAAAATGAAATTCTGATTTTAAAAGAGAATGAAAATACTAGGAGAGAGAATTCTATTAAAAAGTGCACATAGCTGTTAAACGAAAATGAATCTCTCAAAACACAAGTCCAACAATTGTCAACGACTTTAGATAAATTTTCAAAAAGTGAAAAATCATTGAATATGCTATTAGGAAAGCAAACTGTTAATACGGTTAGACAAGGACTTGGATATAATAATTCGAAAATTGTTGCAAGCAATATTAATCAAGTTAATTCTATGTGCACAATTTGTAGAAAATATGGACACAATCACAATAATTGTTGGTATGGACCCAAACATGTGAAAACTATACCGATTTGGGTTCCAAAAGGCACAAATATAAAATCTCTCAAAGTTAAACAAATTTGGGTGCCAAAGGAAACAATTATAAATAGTTTTGGGTCTTTAAAAAATTGTTTTTCAAAATTTCCTACCACTAACAACCATGGACCTATAAAAACAAATAGGTCACATAAATCTTTCATCGTGTAGGTGTGGTGGCAGGCTAAGGAACAACAATAGTGTTCTCTGGATTTTGGCTGTTGCAGAAACACAACGGGCGACAAAGCAAAGTTCCTTAGCCTAGTATAAAGGTGACAGAATCACAACGGACAACAACAAAAAATATCGTAAAGGTAAAACAAGTAATAGTATGTTTTAAACGATATATTAAATGTGATAATCTGCACCGTAGTCTGAATTAAAATCAGCCAATATTGAGATGATGAAAAGATGATAATTCTGACTTATTCAAAATAGTTGGCCAATTATATTCTTATGCCAAAAACACTATAATAATCTCTAGATTCTTTGAATTACTTCATATATACCAGTTTGGATTAAAAATAGTGTTTTGTTGGATAATAATACAATTGGTTATAATTCGGCTAATTCTATATTCACGGCTTTTGATTATTTACATGGCTTCATTTCAAATTCAAGAGAATGTTGTTTAAATTGCTGTTAAAATTGAGTTTAAAATTTTTGGCGCACACTTCATGTTTTGGTCTATAAAATTCAATTGATGATAATTTTGAGTGAAAGAGAAATTCAGATGCAGATTACACTGGTAATCTAGTTGATAGAAAAATTACTAGTGAAACGTGATTTTTGTTGAGACATTTAGTAACTGCATCGTTTTTCAAAGAAAATATCTGCATATTTTTCATTTCAAATAATTTTCAAATAGCATAAAATTTTCTTTTAAAACCCCTTGGAGAAAATCATTTTCGACCATATTTTCAGATTAGTCATTTTTGAAAAATTAATTTCATAATTATTTTTGAGTTTGATTTTAAATGGCTATTTTAACTAATCTAACTCCCTAATGTTTATCGAAAAGAAAAAATAGTGATTGAAAAAGTGATGAGTGTTAATATTGATCAAATATTATGACTCGAGACGGTATAATTAATAAATTTCTGTAGAAATTTAAACAAGAGTTATAAAACTGTTTGTTGGCAAAAATTCCATGACCATCTCTATATCTATCATATTTCTAACGACCATCACTCATCAAAATTCTATATAGTTTGTCGATATGTGGTACTTTAAACAGAAATCGTTCGTTTTTCATTTTCACATTTTTTTAAAAAAATTAATAATAATAATAATACCAAAGTATTCACTCTCATTTAAAAGTCCTCACGGTTATGCATGGGTGAATTACTTGGAATTTGTTATGTGCTTCCATGCTCATTTAAAAGTCCTCGCGGTTATGCATGTATGGAACGCATATCAAAAGTTGATTCTTAAAATAAACAAGTTGATTCTAATCCCATTTAAAAGTCCTCACGGTTATGCGTGGTTAGAAGATACTTGAATTCATATTTTTTTAAATAAAATTGGAATACTACTAATCTCATTTAAAAGTCCTAACGGTTATGCATGGTTAGTAGATATTCAAATTCCTGATATAAATATACAACAAATAGACATAACTATATGGTTTTATTTGATGAAATCATTTCTATCGTTCTAAAGTGGAATATGCGTCAATTAAAGTATTTATGATTTTTGTTTGATTTTTATCGAAATTTAATATTTATATTCAATTGAGTTTTACTGTTGAATTAATATCGATCACCTTATCTCTATTTTCTCTAACACTATTATTCTTTTGCTGATAACAAAAGGGGGAGAGAAAAGTTAAGATTTTGTCTAATAAAATCAAGCAAAGGTCAAATAATTTTATATTTGCATCTAAGCTCATTTGCATTATTTTTATTTGTATGCATATATGTAGGGGGAGCTTTGTGTAGAGAGGAAGCATTTAAATAGGGGGAGCAATTAGGATATATCCATGATCAAATACATTTAACATATTTAAAATCTTAAATATATGTTTGTTATCATCAAAAGGGGGAGATTGTTGAATATGCGCTTATATGATTTTTGTTTGATGATAATAAACATATATACATTCGTTTAAATGTATTTGTTAATATACTATTTTATTTTTCATAGATTAAATAAATATTTGCTGAATAAAATAAATAACACGGAATTTGAATTCAAACGAATATTTTATTCGAACAAATATTTATTACAATTTTGATAGTACAAATTCAAGCTCTTACTATACATATACAATTTTGATTACATTACATCACAATTCAATTTACATAAATTCCTCACTACATATCACTCACACTCGTATTTATCTTCAACTTCATTCCAGTTTGAATCCAGCATCTGAGCAATCTGCAAAAATATTCACTAACGCAGTGAAATTGAAAAAGAAATATTCTTGCGATATAAAATAAAAGGTGAATTTTGAAAATGATATTTGCCTCAGTTATTTGGGTTGTTCGTCATCATTTAAATTTGAATTCATCATACACGAACAACTTGTGACATACACAGTGTATCACTGTATATGCCACAAGGCCGTGCACACCGATATATACACTTGATAATGCTACAGGGACAGGTGAGCACAGGTCAAACCCAAATGAAAAGCCGGGTTCAACTCACGTGCAATATATTCAAAATCACGACTCAAGCAGAAGGTCAAACCCGAGTTTTTGAAACTGGATTCAGCTCAAGTGAAATTTCAAAAATCAACATGAAGAGAACCAAGTTCAGGTCAGACCAATCAGTAGCATGCTAATGAATCAACTGCAATGCAACACATGAACCAAGCTACATACACCAAAGCTAACAGCAGTGCCAAGAGACCAAAGTGCAACAGGATGAACCGTAAAGCCAAGCATGATACGAGTGAACAAGTATGGCAGCATGCAAATGCATCAAAGCAAGTAAACAACAATGTCGAGCTCAATGCAACATATTCACCAATGAATCATCAAAGAGTGCAACAGGGATGAATACAACATGAAGTACAGCAACTCAAGGAGATAGTCGACCAACAGTATCAAACTCATGTATGCAGACCAGTGTTAACGAACACAAACTGCAGTGCACAAGCAAAAATATGACAGCAATGAAGACAAATCAATTTTATGGAGGAATGGGAGTTGATCTATGGAGTGCAGAAACATGGAAGAAAGAGATATCTGATATCCAGGCTACTGGAAACACAACATGTAACATACTCAAAGTAAGCACAAGTATGCAACTCACAGACTGAATCACAAAGATGCACATGGCACCAAACAACTACACATTGCAACTATACTACAAAGTACAAAGCATGCACCAGTTCACATGCACTGGCTCGAATGTACATAACAGACTCTAAAGCCAGAAGGATGCATCAGAATGACTCAGCAATGCAAGTGAAACTAGGTTACTACATAACACAGCAGTGCAACAGTATCAAATACAATATGGACACAACATGCCTCAAAGACCAGTAAACCAAGCTTCACACTAAACATCTCATGAATATAAGATGTCGAAGCCACAAAATCAAAGCCGAGTGAACTGCAAGTGTTAACAAGACACGTGAATATGAAGATCATCAAGTATGATACAACTTACAAGCCCAAATGACAAAACAACAACTACAAACTACTTAACAATGCTCAAGTGAAGTTAAGGTCTGACTACACATCAAATTTGCTATCAATTATGCAGTAGCAAAGAGCTACAGATTAGTCCAGTGAAATGCAACAATGCAGACTCGAGCACACAAACAAAAGACTACAAGTTCACGTCCAGTCACAACAAAGAAAATGTAAAGTCGACGTTCACAGTGAAGATCAATTTCAACAGTATGACCAAAGAAAATAAACTGGTCAAAGCAAATGTCAGTGCAGTGATGAACAAGGTGTCGAATAATTCACAAATCAGAAATCAAGTGTGTGTCAAATTGAAATAGTCAATGCCAAGTCGAACCAGCAAAATTATGACCGTGATGAGCAAGGCAATTTCAAAGCCGTGAGTATCAAGTAAATCAAAAATATACGATTATGAACAAGTCAGAAAACATCTCAATCATCGAAACAAAATCAAGTGGCCGAGGTGAATAATATGACAAATTCAAATAGAGAATATACGACGCAAATCTAGGGTTACAAACCCTATATAATCAAATTCACATCATCGGCAATGGCATGATTCGAGTTCAAGTAACAACAGAGAAATATCAATAACTCGAATCAAAAGGTCGAGCAAAAATCAACATCGAAAAAGGAACAATCGCATACCGTTTTTGACGAATAAACTCAACCAAATTGAAGAAGCCGAAGACAATTCAAAGAGCCAAGCAATCGACGAAAGCAACAAACTGAAAATCATTTTCGATTGAGCAATCAAAGGTCGGCAACGTCAGAAACAAACCCTAGTTTGAATCGAAAGGAGGAAAGCCCTAATTTTGCAAAGAGATACGAACGATCGAACACGGAGCCACCATTATCTCACAAAAAATTGGGCCGAAGAAATAAAAGGAGACGGTCAAGATAAATTACAATAGGGCCGGCTTTATTTTTATTTTTAAGGGTTATAGTATTTTAAATTAGGGTTTTGTATTTTAAATTTGCTTTTAAATTGTATTTTCTTTTTAAACCTTTTTAAATTTCTAGTCGTGTGACTAGGGGACAAGCTACGTGGCGTAGCTTGAGAATTCGTAACTCGGTGGTTGAGTTGTGGCAAGGTTTTGAGCGTAGAGTTAGATTAGTCAATAGCGGGTATAGCGAGTTTACGTGTGTAAGCGAGGGACTATCTAATTTCTAGTAGAAACCTTAGGGGCAGCACGTAGGCAGGGTTTTGCCGAAGCTGGGTAAATTCTGTGTTGTTCTGTTTTTTCTGTTATTTATATTCTGCGATATCTGTGCTGCTATTCTGTGATCTGAATTGAATATTTTATAAGCTTCCGCGATTAATTTTAATAATTTACACTATCATCCTATTCACCCCCCCTCTAGGGTGAAATCGATCCTACAGATCATCGCATTTCGAATATCACGGCATCAAAGGAAAGTGAATTATAATCTCTTAACTCAATTTTGTTCACGTTTTGTTAACCATGTTTTGATCAACATTGTTGTAGTATTTCTGCCATATCCTAAACATCTCAACTTTGATTTTTGAAATTCTTGAAGTTTTGAAAAGCTAACCGATAATGCTACAACTTTTCTGTTTTTAGTTTTTATTGATTCACTTTGGAATGTCATGGAAAATTGCTTTGATGAATTTTTTTGTTGTGTGTTTTTGCTCAGTTTAGATTACTTTACTTGTGCTTGATATAAATGGACGTGCTGAAAATTTCAAAAAATAATTCAAGCATTGAGGAGTATATGTTTTTCTTATAAACCACTATATATCACCATGAATACCTTAAATACAAGTGGTATCTGATATTATCTCATGTTGAAATCATTTTTGTAATTATTTAATAATTTATATTGATTTTCAACTAGAAGTCTGTTTCACAAAACCCCTTTACAGAAAATTAGTTTTCACTTATGTAAATTTTTGAAACTTAGGCTTTCATCATGATAAAAATACTCTAGCTTATTTCGATAAGAGATTTACCCTAGAAAAGATAATCATTGACTAATCGAATCTTTTGGAACTTGTCAAATTATTATAGTGCTTGAAAAGTGATTAAAATATATTTCATAACAAGAGGAAATATAATTTATAATTTCATGAAAATTAAACAAATTTTATAATATTTTTAGATTAGTACTTATTCCATGATCATTTCTATCACTTTCACCTTTCTGTCAATCCATACATCATAATATAGTATGTAGAATTTGGTATTTCAAAATAAGGAAATATTTTTTCATCAAGTAATTATATCCTAAAGCATTCACTCTCGTTTAAAAGTCCTGCGGTTATGTATGGGTGGATCACTTAAATTTCTATATATAGGTTTCCATTCTTATTTAAAAGTCCTCGCGGTTATGCGTGGATGGGACGCATATAAGAAAGGGATAAATATCAAGCATATTCTAATCTCATTTAAAAGTCCTCACGGTTATGCATGGTTAGAAAATACTTGACATATTATATTTTTTTTCAAAAAAAAGGGTAACTACTAACCTCATTTAAAAGTCCCAACGTCTATGCATGGTTAGTAAGTGCTTCACATTTTTTTGTATAATATTTGAAAAGAGAATGCACAAATTATTCCTTTATTGAAAATATCAAACTCTTGTCACTATATAAAATTTGCATAATCCTACAATTCAAGTGTCAAGGAGTATACATTTTTCTTATATACCACTATATATCACCATGAATACCTTACATATAAGTGGTATCTGATATTATCTCATGTTGAAATCATTTTTGCAATTATTTAATTATTTATATTGATTTTCAACTAGAAGTCGCTTTCATAAAACCCCTTTACAGAAATTAGTTTTCACTTATGTTAATTTTTGAAACTTAGGCTTTCATCATGATAAAAATACTCTAGCTTATTTCGACAAGAGATTTACTCTAGAAAAGATAATCATCGACTAATCGAATCTTTTGGAACTTATCAAAATTATTATAGTGCTTGAAAAGTGATTAAAATATATTTCATAACAAGAGGAAGTATAATTTTATAATTTCATGAAAATTAAACAAATTTTATAATATTTTTAGATTAGTACTTATTCCATGATCATTTCTATCACTTTCACCTTTCTGTCAATCCATACATCATAATATAATGTGCAGAATTTGGTATTTCAAAATAAGGAAATATTTTTTTTGTCAAGTAATTATATCCTAAGTATTCACTCTCATTTAAAAGTCCTCGCGGTTATGCATGGGTGAATTACTTGAATTTCTATATATGGGTTTTCATTCTCATTTAAAAGTTCTCATGGTTATGCATGGATATGACAGATATAAGAAAGGGATCAATATGAAGTATATTCTAATCTCATCTAAAAGTCCTCACGGTTATGCATGGTTAGAAAATACTTGACATATTACATATATATTTTTTAAAAGGGTAATTACTAACCTCATTTAAAAGTCCCAACGGTTATGCATGGTTAGTAAGTGCTTCACATTTTTTTGTATAATATTTGAAAAGAGAAAATGCACAAATTACTCCTTTATTGAAAATATCAAACTCTTGTCACTATATAAAATTTACCATAATCCTATCATTTCTATAAAGTGGAGTTTGTTCCTAATTAATAAAATATTATGATTTTTGTTTGATTAATTGGAATTTGAAATTAATATTTCCCTCTTGATTTGATTTTATATTTTAATCAAAATCGTAGCTATTTCAATTACTATTATTATTTTTGATGATAACATAAAGGGGGAGAGGTTAAGATTTTGATTTTTGAGCAATATTCTTACTACTATTCAAAAGTGTTTTTATTCAAAGTTATTCTTAATTAATTTTTTAGTTTTAATTACACGCATCTGTGTAGGGGGAGTTTGTTGTAGGAGGGGTATTCAAATAAGGGGAGCTAATAGAATTCATCAAAACCCAATACATTTAATAGTGTCAAAATCTTAATATATGTTTGTTATCATCAAAAGGGAAGATCAAACATCAGATCAAGCTTCATATTAAACATCATATGGAACCAGACTTTACGAGAAAATATGTATACATGACCTTACTACAACAACAAAGTGAACCAGAGGTGAATTCAACATGAATTGATACAACCACACACAACAAGCAGCAAGTATGGTGACAAACAACACAGACTCAAAGCTCATATGCACAGACTCGAGGCATGAGCACTTGAAGTTCAAAGCCACAAACAAGATAACATAACAATGCAGACTTAACAAACAAAGAATACAACGCAAAGCCAGAATGGAACAAGGGTAACAAGTTCGAATTTAACAAGTCAAGATTTAAAGTCCAGAGTATTACAAATTCAAATGCCAGAAAAGAATGGAATCAAATCCAACCGAGTCAAAAATAAATACTTGTTCGATTAAAAAATCACGATTAAGCAAAACTCACCGAACAATTCAAATAGAAATATAGGAACGATAATTAAGGGGTTCGAACCTATAAATTACCCAATTATCATCACTGGCAAGTAATTGATTCGAGTTCAAGCAAATAATAGACCAAGCCAAAATCACGAATCAATTTATAACTCGAATCAAAGTCGAGTATTATCAAAAATCGAAAAAGGAAAAAATCGCATACCATTTTATCATTCAAGCTCGACATATTTGAAGCGGTCGTGAAAAATTCAATCGATCAAGGAAGCATCGAAGTGAATTGAGAGCACCAACAAACGGTTCGAGCTTAGATCTTTCGAGCGGCAGCTCAAATAAACAAAACCCTAATTTTAGAAGAAAGGGAAAAGGAACGGTCGAAAATACTGAACAAATATAAAAGAGGAGAAGTATCCATTTTAATTACAAAGTGGGCCGACTCTTGTTTATTATAATTTGGGCTTAAATTGTTAAAAATAGGGTTTTGTTAAGTCCTTTTGTTTCATTTGTAATTTACTTCTAAAATTTGGTGAATTTCTAGTTTTGTAACTAGGTTATGAACTACGGTGGTGTATTCGAGAATCCGCAATTCAGTTGCGGAGTTGTGGCAGGGTTTTGAGCGTAGAGTTAGGTTAGTCATTAGCGGGTGTCACAAGTTTACGTGTGTAAGCGTCTGACTACTTAATTTCTTGTAGAAATCTTGGGAGCAGCACATCGGTAGGGTTTTGCCGAAGCTGAGTAAATTTGTGTGTGTTCTATTCTGCACTATTTATTGTTAGTATTTTTATTTACGCATTAATTTCTATTATTATTAGTATCATCCTATTCACCCTCATCTACGGTGAAAACGATTCTACAGTCTAGACGATGACCTAGGTCTGATTTGTGGGAAGGGCCCAACTTTGAAGAATTTTGTTATGAGAAGCAAAGAATATTAATCTAGTACTTAAATGTGATTGTCTTTGGTGGTTAAGTTTGTGCTTGTATGCTATAAACTTTGGTTCAAACCTAATAATTTATGTTTTTTATAGTTATTGTGTATTCAGATTTAATTTATCCTCTCTTATCTATTAAATAATAGTAAAGTAGAAAGAATTTGAATCTCTCTTATTAATTTTACGAACTATTTTTATTCTCTTTAACTCTCTTAAAGTAGATATTTTATTTTCAAAATCTTATAATTACCACTTTATAATCATTCTACTAATCTCTGCACACTATTTTACATTCAAATACCCACTCTTTGAAGAATCTACAATTATTTACAAATTTTCACGATTCTCTTTCGAAATTTTACATTATAGTCCACACATTTTAAATTAATTACATAATCAAAAATTTAAACTAATTGATCAACTTAGTCAATTAGTATATCACAATAAATTTATCATATATTGTATAATAAAATATATTCTTAGCAATAATTAAAATATAAATACTATTTTTTAACGACATTACCATGTGCAATATACGAATTAGACACTAGTTACATTGTAATGTCCTTACTATAAATTCATATCAAGCGATTTTGGTTGGTATCTTTTTGAAAATTTGCTTGTACTTCAACTTTTCAAGCGTGCACGAACAAACAGGATCTTGACGCCTTTCAAATCATTTGTTCTCGTTTTCGGTGTTTTTTCTTTACAATTTTCCTTTGTTATGTTTTTGTATTCATCATATCAACCAAGTATAAATAACGTGTATATATCTATTTGCTACTTTGCCGGCTTGCTATCATAAAAATCCTCTTTTACTTTGTGTTAAGGATACTGACTTTAAAGATACGGTCAAAGGTTAAGTTATTAGTTTTTAGTACAAAACGACTTGTCAATAAAAATAAAAATAAAATAAAAATTAATTTAAACCAGAACCGTGGACGTGCCGGAGTGGTTATCGGGCATGACTAGAAATCATGTGGGCTCTGCCCGCGCAGGTTCGAATCCTGCCGTCCACGTTTTAATTCTTTCTAAACTTTTTGTTCTTCTCACCTTCCAATCCTCCCTCGTAGCCCGAAAGAAATCGCGCCCCACTGCTTTCTCCGCTCGATCCATGTCCTTCACTCAGTTTTGTTCCCCCGTAGCCCCGTATTCTTCACTCCACCAAAAACTGAAACTTAATTCCGCGCCCCAGCCGACGGCGGATAAATTATTACTTGTAGGGTTCTCCGATTTTGGGGGAAGTTGAGGTAGGCAAAGGGCGAATGCACTGTCCAAAGCTACGAACCTGGGAATGTATTTCTACGGCTGTAAGTACGTATTTGCAATGCTCAATAGGTGTAAATATGCATTATGTAAATTTTTGGGTCTAAAATCATATGAATTCAATGATGTGGTAAAGCATAAGCAGCAGGAGCCTTTTTGCAACTCATTTTGGTTGATGCAAGAGATATCTTATTTTCTGACTAATTGGTTTTGATCTAATCATTTGGCATTTGATTACTGTTGCTGGAAAATCATTGAAAAACATTTCATGATTTAAATGCCACTGAAATATGTAATGCTTTGCAAGAATTAGATGTATACACTACACAGGTAGATCGCAATCTAACAAGTATTTCTTGCATTCACCAATTACGACCGATCAATATTATTTCCCAGGATCCTAGGATGTTATCCAAGTTTCATCCCAGACATATTGAAAACAATTTATTCGTATATTTTATGGTGTATACATCTAAGAAGTCAAAAATAAATCAAATAAGGAACTTATTTGTACTAGTTTAGCAGAGAACACAAAATAATATAGACCATGCTGTTGCGAACTAAACCTCTTGACCGACCTAAGCAATCAGTCGTATGTCATCATCATATCACCCGCCTTGCCTTTTTTTCCATATATGATTGGGGCTGGCCACCTCAATGTCCCTTTTTCTCAAGCATCTATTTTGAGTCATAATTATTAGAATAAATTAGTTTCTTTAAAGGCAATTTTTGGCACTTTCTTCTCATTACAATTGGATCTCAGTAAAAAAATTTATTGCTACCCATACTCGATCCTACACTCATCCAGTTAGAATGCGGTTCAGAGCAGTTGATTTGCAGTTTAGGTCGAGTTTTAATTTTCAATCCTGATTTTACCCTAGTAATCTAAAATCATCCATACCAATTCATATAAAAAGAAGATGATCTTTTTTTAAAAAAAATTGATCAAATGAAAAATAAAATGAACGGATCATTGTATCCACCAGCTTTCCAGATGAGTTGTTGAACCTTGCAGATGTGTTGTTGAACTTTCCAGATGGAGTGAAATCAAAGAAATAGAAGAGTATAGTGCATGAATAATAGATCAGGAAAGAGAAAAAGGAAAGTTGACATTATCAGGGCCATGGAACTTTTAAATTATGGAACTTTCAAATTAAACATTCAATCACGACCAATTTCAAAGACAAACTGATCAAGCGCTATTAAGACTAGGATGGATTGACCAGCACATACATTTATATGGCATATTGTAGCATGTCGATTGTTCGAATGTTGGCTATGAATTATCATAACATTGACGATCATATTTTCTATAAGAAAAAGAATTCCTGAGGAGCGAGGACAAGGAGATTATTCTGAGAAATCTTATTGAATTGATGGAGGAGAAAACGAAGAATATATGTTACATAACCCAAGTGATTAGGGAAATGGTAGAAACAGAGTTAAAAAAATGGAGGTATTTCATCATATAAGATGTTCAAGTGTATGATTTGCCTTATCATTTTTTTTTATAAAGCGCCAACGTACATAATTGGTGCTTAATTTCTATAAATCAATGAATATAATTTTCAATTTCATCCAAAATTATTTCAGGTTTATTTTAGCAACAAAATAAAGTTGAAATTACATTACCTGTAACAGGAAATTATTGTCAAGGACAAAATTTCACAGCTTTTTAGCCTCAAGGACAGACCTTCAATATTTTATCATGAAGGACAACTTTCTGTAGGTATCAGTTTTTAGTTATTCATAGCAGTTTTTAGGTATCAGTTTGTAGTTATCGGTAGCAGTTTTTAGGTATCAGTTTTTAGATCGGTATCAGTTTTGTTGTCCTTACGAATAATTTTGGAAAATGTTTGTCCTTGTGAATAATTTTTAAAAGAATGTTTGTCCTTGTGGTAAAAATATTGAGGTGGTGTCCTTGAGGCAAAAAATATAGAAATTTTTGTCCTTTAAATTAATTCCCCCTTACCTGTAATTCATTACTACTTTTGTTGTACATTTAATATCATGCTTTAACTTACACTTGGATAAGAGTATTGCCTTTCTGATATTACCTATTCCATATTTACCTTTTATTCATTTAAAAAATATTAATAAATGATTGCATTCCATTAAACTAGAAACTGGATTATAAGAGGTTGAGAAATCCTAACTACTCATAGGTAGTCAAAACTATTTTTTAGCTGCTTATTTTAATTCTAGTATTTACAACTCCTTATCAGAAGCTTACAAGTGTTTTAGAAAGGAAAAAAGTGAGAAGCAACAATATATTTCTTATGACATGAATAAATTTTATAAGTAGTTTTAACCAAATTAAATTATTTATTTTAACTTGAAAGTTAAGTTTTATCCAAAGCAGCATATTACTAAATAATCATAGAATAGAATATACAATAAATGATAAATATAGAATATGTGATATCAAAAGGACAATAATCTTAATATATATCCTTTTATCCTTTTAAGTGTTTTATATTTGACTATGATTCAATCAGTGTATTGATATCAATCTTTACTAGGAATATATATGTCTGAATTTGAAATTTTGATTGTTGCTTATCATTTTATTTGGACTGGCACACTTTGCATATCACATTTGATTTAAATTCATCATGTTTGCAATGCGTTTCCTCTTTTATTTATGTGGATCAAATCTGCTTCAACTTAGCATTTCTTATGTTATTCAGGTAACATGGGTAGAGATAAGCACAATGTAACAAACAAGGTACATATAAGTTACTTGTTCAACACCATAACTTGGTGATGCTCTCGTTCAAGTATAATTGATTTTTTCTGGAATACCATTGTGTTAGAGCATCTCCTCCAACCATTGCAAATTACATAAAAATTTGTAATATTATAAAATATTCTAGCAGCTAATCACAAAACTGGAATTGGAAACCTTTTAACAAGCCCCCAAAGTAGGGAGCCTGTTTAACATGCACCCAAAGTAGGGGGTCGATATAATAGGCACCGAAAATGTAGACGTCTATTGAAGCTGGTGTCGACAGAAGCGCGTGGAAGTTTATGATCCACGTACCAGAACCACGAGCTAGGAGTTTTTTTTAGGGTTGGTTTAGGGGTAGATTTATAAGTTCTAGATTATAAGACCAGTGAATAGAAGTCTAAGACGTAGTGTTTGGTCTTCGGTCGATATTACTTTTGGTATCCTTATTACTATTAGTATTATCATCATCATCATCATCACGATTTTTTATTTTTATTTTTATTTTTATTTTACTTAGTTGTTATTATTTGTTTACTTGTTCGAAAAAAATTTCATTTTTAATTATTTTAGTTTTATAAAACATGATACCTTTAAATTTATAAACTATTTGTTTAAATTTATTTGCTTTAATACATGGTAGCTTTAAAACACGATAGCTTTAAAACATTAATTAAATTGTATTAAACAAATAAAGGTATCATGGTACCTTTAATGCATGCTAGCTTTAATACATTGTAGCTTATTAAAACATGTAATACATGATAGCTTATCTGTTTATTTGTTTACTTTAAAACTTATTTATTACATTGTATTAATAAGCTATCGTGTATTAAATTGTATTAAGCAAATCATGTTTATTTGTTTATTACAATTTAAAACATGATAGCTTTAAAACATTAAAACTTTGTTTATTTGTTTACTTTAAAACATGATAGCTTTACATTTAAATCAATTTAAAACATTAATTAAATTCACTTTGCTTTAAACTCTTTAAGACTTTAAACTTAAAATCCAATTTAAAATTACAATAATTACAATCAATTAAAATAAACTAGTTAGGTTTACAATTAAAATTAAATTTTAGCTTAAAAAACCATTTAAACATAATTTATATGCTTTGAAGTTTAAATATTAAAAATTAAATAGTTTAATTTTTTATTTTAAAATATTCAAATAAGTTTATAAAGTTTAAATTTTTTAACTAAAGTAAAAATTAAAATCAACTCTAAACTAATTACTTCTAAGTTTAATTACTAAAAGTTTTGAATTCAAAGATTTATAAAACCAAATAGGTTTGAATACCAACTTCAAAGGGAAAAAGTCACCTTAGAATAAATAATCATCGACTGGAGCTAGACAAGGTGGAGTAGGTTGCGGCGACAATTGTAGATTGAAAAATGTTTGAATTAAACCTCGGTACATGTACAATATTTCTTGTGTATTTTTTATCAGATGCAATAAAATACCTCTATGTAGATATTTTAGTATTGCATGCTCATAGTCTCAGATGTGTGAATTTGTTAACATAGGCTATAAGAAAAACTCCATACATTTGCACATCGCAGCAAATCTCTTGAATGGTTGTTTGACTTTGTTGTTAACTTTTGTTTAATTGTATGTTTATTTAGAGTAAGTTAATGTTTTTGGATTAGAAAAAAATAAGTGATAAGCGGCTCCTCTTTGAAAGGTGTTTGTTTATAATAAGTGGTCACTAAGTGTTCGGAACAATAGTATTCAAAGAACAAATATAAGAGATATCTCAACATATTTTTCTAATTCTGGTTTATATATCATTCAAACTATAGTCTCATTGGATCAACTGATTAAAGGGTATTATAATGCTTATTTATTTCCAGGGTTTCTTCTGAAATTATAACTAGCTATTTTATCAACTTCTCGCGATATCTTTCTTCAACTCGGGTTCAAATCCTCATGTTGAATTATTTTAATCTTTTACTTTACTAGAGTTTCTTTAGGTTAATCTCATTTTTTGTAATCATTTTTCTTAACTGTAGCATATCACAGAGTAAGGGAGTGAAGATGACTATATTTTTCATAATATCTACAGTTTTATTCAACATATTAAATTTATTATTATGTTTGTCTTGATAAGAATGTATCTTACTTTATGTTTTATTATTTTAATTTTTTATGTTTTGTTAAATGAACAGAACCATTTATTAACATGTGAAATTTTGGTTGGAGTAAGTTCATATGAAAGTTATATAATCCTCATTTTACAAGCACGGGAAAAGAATACCTTTAGAATTCCCCAAAAGCCAAAGAAGCCTCTTTGAATTTAAAGCTTTAGTAATTTGCCTTGTGGAAAACACCCTTTAGCAAAATATCGATTCCTTATACTTGAGTTTTAATGTTTACATAATTTGCAAAAAATTGTACTATTTGATGCAAGCTCATATATGTAGACCAGGATCCATTTGTGCACTCTGTTCATGAGATTAGCATTTGGAAACTACAGATGAACTTTGAAAAACTATAAAAAGACTGAAGAGCTCGTGAAACCTTCCAACAAGTTCATAAGATTCATAGTGTCTCATAAGAAACCAACCTTGCGGGAAGACGAAGGGCTCACGAATGCATTAGGAAACATAAGGCCTTCTATGACGTTCAACGGCCCATGATGGTGTCATTGGTGTGTGAAGAACAAAACTTCCGTTAGAACCGAAAGGTTCGCAACTGTATAGAAGAAGGCACCTTCCATCCTGAAGAGAGCATAGAGCCGAAAGGGATGCCGCCTACATCTATAAATAAAACCCAATGCGTCCTGTCTCAGGATCTGATCTTCTTCTCATTTCATCTACTCAACAACTTTTATTGCTTCCGTTCAACACATTGTAACCCTAATTTTGAAATTAGATTGGGGGCTATCTTCTTAAATTTTGAATCAGATTCCATTATGGAGAAATAAAGAGAATTGTGGTTTGCGATCAACTTGGAATTTGAGGATAATCATAATCAGGCGTT
Organism: Allium cepa; assembly: GCA_030765085.1. NCBI lineage: Eukaryota > Viridiplantae > Streptophyta > Magnoliopsida > Asparagales > Amaryllidaceae > Allium > Allium cepa. The sequence goes on from CM060928.1 coordinate 973,155,000, forward strand.
AATTTTACATTAATGGCTGATCTCAGATGATTTATTTTTTATATTCTTTGTTTATTTTTGAGAATATGCCATGAAATTGTCATCAGACAACCTCATAAGTATCCTTCTCCTCTACTTAATATCAATTACAAGAAGATGGAACGAAACTTGTGAGACAGTTTCAATATAAGTTTCATGGCATATTGACTCAACCCTTGTTATTGTACTAAGATGTTTGAATCATGCATTCTTTTCAAAAGATTTTCATAAGTGGGATGTCAATCTAAAAAGCTGAAAGTATTAAAGGAATGACAAACAAAGCAATCTCATCGTTTGATGTCCCCGTAGGGTTTTCTTTACCTTCCGAAGGGTTTAAATGGTTTCTAAAACCTTCCAGTCCATCGGAAGGTTTAATATAACCATCAAGAGATGTTGATTACTTTCGGCTTCTAAGGGGATGTAATGAAATGATATGGACAAAGGTCATTCGATCCAAATAAGTTGACTGAAGGGTTTAAATGGTTTTCTAAACCTTTCGGTCCATCAGAAGGTTTAATAAAACCATCGATCTGGTCAAATCGCAAGGTTTAAGATGTACTTGAATCCTTCGATGGGGGCTAAGTGACTGCTTGTAACTTCTAAAAATCTTTCGGATTACCGAAAGGTGTAGCAATACTATGGATCCCTTTCAGCTGAAATGCTTAAACCATACTTAAACTTTTCGTTAAGGCCGAAAGTAAGATGGTTCTTCCCTCAAATCCTCATAAGAAATGAGCACTCACTTATAACCTTCTGGTATCAATCCCCTGTTGCTAGGATTAGAATTAAGATCTCAAAACCTTTTGACTTAGTCGTTTCGTTTGATAATGAAAAATCTACTCAACCAAAAGGTTGAATCGTATGAAACAGTCATATGAAATGTATCGGAGATGTTAACAAGAAATCTTGTTAACAATTACAGGTCATTATATATGAAGGAAATGCTATTGCATGGTGGAAATTTGGCTCTAATTATGCCGAGATCATTTCTTCCATTAACGCGTACGTTTTTTATGCCCAACTTTCTGAAAAGAAGGAACTATATTTGTTAGCCGTCAAAACCATTAAGTTTTGTTTGAACATGTATGTTTTGGACCTGGTAAGGATAAGTTTACTTTTCAAAGTTTAGTTTGAAAGAAGGATCCGGCAAGTTAGTCTGTCTTTCTTCCATTCATCCTCTCTTTCTTTTCTTTTTCCTTTCCTTACTTTTTTTTGGGAAAACCAACATACCATCAAGTTTTGTTGCTTCTAATTATCGCTTTTTGTATTTTTTGATGGTTTGATCTCGCTATTTAAGGAAAGGAAAGATCCGGTCTTTAAATTTTGACAAGTTTAATTAAATCTTTTCCTATTATGTTGGAGATGTTAGTATCATTTTTTGGGTACCTAAATGCGCATGTCTGCATTTTACTAAACTCAAATAGTTGTGTAATATTGATCACATGTTTGCATATTCAAAATATATATTAGCTAAGATATCTAGTTTCAGAGTATGGTCTAATGTCAAATTTTCAAAAGAGTGGATAATTCTTTTCGTTGCTCTTCCTTTTATCTTCAAAAACTTTGTGCTTACATGTTATTTAAATTGAAATATGTATTACGAGTGTTACGGCACGCGCTTTGCACGTGAATTGTTTTCCTTAAATTGTATATGTTTAAATCAGTCAAAAAAATGATTTTTTATTTTCAAGCGATCTTAAGATTTGTATACTTGTAAAGAAGTATTTTGAATTTATAAAGGTAGTTTGATTTTAGATACTATTTTTAGAAGCGTTTTGAATTTGTAAAGCATGTTAATTGTTAGATCCTATGGGCGTTTAAATTTGTAAAAGGAGTTTAACATTAGATCATGTTTTTAAGTGATTAAGTTTGATAATATAGTGATGGACGTTTTCAGTAGTTTACGTTGATACCAAAAAGTGTAACACCAAATTTATTATAACTATCATTAAACATGTGTATGTGACCGTACCAAAATGTTCATGGCTCCAACCACTTCTCTCAAACCGTATCAATACCAAACTTATTGAGCTAAGATTCTCGATGTTGGTGATAAAAACTTCAACCACTATATTGTGAATATTTATTTTCAAGCTAATCAGATAGTAGTTGTTATCCGTGGTTTTTCATAAGAGATGATATGATGATATTGGACTTCAAAATGATGAAGGAATGAATACCATACTTCTAGATGATCGAATATAAAGCAACGGTCAAGAAAAAGAAGAAAAATGAATGGGTATATGGATGGTTATCGATTCATGAATGGGTCAAAACCGTCCATCAAGGCATTTAATTCTCAATGATTTCTCAGTAGAAGTTGGATTTGCATCATGGAACAAGATTGAAGTATGATGTAGCAATATATCGATGGACAAATGGAAAAAACATATACGTAACCGATCCATGGATTTATTCACATGATCCTTTTATGTGTTATGTTTATTTGGATTGGAGATATTTTGGACAATTTTATAAAAGATCTTGATTCTAAGGCCCAAGACATAATCATCGATGCCTATAAATAAAAGTGTCCGTGCATCAAGTAAAAGATCGAAACATTTTCATTTAGGAGAGATGTTGCCATTTTTGTTTTCTTCCCTTGCTCTGATTTTGAGATTACTGTTGTATTAACATTTGGAATCTTGTGAAAAAAGTAATAAAAACATCTTATAGTGGACGAAAGCATGACCAAACCACTATAAATCTTGTTGTCTTGCTTTTCCTTTTTCTTATTATTATTGCATAAATCATTGTTTTTTTAGATCTAGACTTGAAATTGTTGCATTAGCATGGTCGAAAAAGGATCCAATTGAGTTGCGACTAGATCGCTTTCTTTAAAATGTTTTGTGGCTCTACCATATTGGTGCAAGGTAGACCATCAACCGCGCCGTCCTTAGAATAAACAGCCATTCAAGGAAATATGATTTTCATCTGCACTTAAGAAAACCGTCTCTGAAGCTTTATCTTTGTTTTGGAAAAAAAATTGTATTGCTGAAGTTCAAATTTTTAATGGAAGTTAAGAAGATGAAGATGGTTTGTATATAAAAATGTTTTGTTCTTCTGTACGCCTGTCTATTTATTAATTAAAAATAGGCGAGATATTATCCAAATGGAAAGAAAGAAGACGTTTCTGTGTTGTGAGAGATTGTTGGATTGTGCAAAAAATCTGAGAGAAAAAATATGATTTAAGTTTTTCCGTTTAAAACGAAACCTTTTTTAAATACCACGCTTTTATATCAAAAATATAACATGCTACACCACACAAGTCTTGCCTGGCATGTATAGGATTAATCAATCGGATGAAGAATGCACGTCTGGTGGTCATGCGTGGCTCCTCTCTTTAACCTAAGAGAAAATATAGTGCACCAAAGAGCCTAACTTAGGGGCTAGGAAATCTACACACACATATTCATATTTCCCAGGGTGTAGGACTAAAGAGCTATTCGATTTTTATGTTTTTCAATTTAGCGCAATTAAACAGTAGATATGCTTTAAGCTAAGCTATTTTCCATTACATCTGCTAAATTGAGACATTTTAGCACATGCTTTAGCAACATTGATACAAAATGGTTGATTTGACTAGTTCTTTTTTAAACCATATCAATAAAGTTAGGCTGAAGATTTAATCTTAAAGCTTAAGTGCTCAATACAAGTTATAAATTTATTGTAGTCATCAAATCTGAACTACGTAAATTATGATATTCTTTGGTTTTGTTATACAATATCAAACAATATTTCTTTTGTCCGGACAAAGATATGAGAATGAAAATATATTAACTTTAAATATTTGGTATAATGAAGCTTTTGCACTTCTCTTATTTTCAGTTATATCCATGTTTTATCTTCACTGTAACTTTTTATGCCTAACCGTTGTAGAACCACTAAGTGTTTTAATTGTACAGAGTCAATCCGTTCATCAAACGATCGACAAAATTTTCATCAATGTGTACATGATCCATTCTAATAGCTGCTGAAGCGATATAATCTCTTACAGTGATGTGCTTATAATGTATTTGTCGTCCCTTATCATTATAATAATGGTTCTTAATTTTTGCAATGGCCGTAATACTATCACAATTGATCAACACAGTTGGTATTGATTATCCTCTAAAGGGTTCTCAGCTAGTAGATGTCTTAAGTAATCTGCTTCTCCGCTAGCTATGACTAGTGCTATTATCTCAGATACCATGGCTATTCCTATGCTAAAAATATAACCACTTGTTGCTTTGGAGTCGTTAGGTAAAGTGTTCTAGTTTGCATCGCTATATCTTTCAAGGACAGTTGAAGACTTCTGATAAGAAATCTAATGTTCTTAGTTATTGTAAGGAAGCTCATAACCCTTTCAATAGCATGCCGATGTTCCGTGCTAAGTCTACCAGTAGACCTCCATAATAATTCCATGATATATGCTATGTGGGATCTAGTACAGTCAGTGGCATACCTATGACTACTAATGATGCTTGCATAATTAGATTGTCTTAAACCTTTACTACTTTCTTAAAATAATTTTACACCGAGATCATATGGTGTAATAGCAGGTATACAGTCAAATTAATTGTATTTCTTTGAGATCTTCTCAATATGGTGAGATTGATCCAAAGAATTATCCTTTTAGACCTACTAATCTTAATACCAAGCATTACACTCACTTCTTCAATATTTTTCATATTGAATTTATCGCGCCATATGGATTTAGTAGAATCTGCAACATGAATATTTGAACCAAATGTAAGCAAATCACCCCACATACAAACATATGATAGTGCAAATGTTGTACGACTTGTCATTTACTCTTGCATGTCTATATGGAAAAGTGGATGAGTGACTTCCCCCAGGTGATGATGGTCGGGCGGCTGTTGGCAAAATTTGAGGAAAGTTGCAAGGGAGGCACCAAATCAATTGCAAGATGACGTGATATGCTATTAAGAAGTCGGGCTAAAGATCGGTCATGCTTGAGCCGGTCTTGTCTAATGAGCCGGCGACAGAAGTTGCCTCGATTGTGTTGATCGACAATGGAGTTGGTCTCGACAGGCTGACATGGAGTCGGATTGGGTGTGGACCGCCATAAGTGGTCTAGTTGCTTAATGCCAAAGTTTTCCTAGTAAAGTTGAATGGTGTTAATGACTAAGTTGCAAGGGAGGTGCTAAAACGGCTACGAGATGACGAGATAGGCTACTTGGTACTAGTCAGAAGTGGGTTGTGATGAAGACGACCAAAGACGGGTTGTGCTTGAGCTGGTCTCGTCTGGTGAGTTGGTTGTTGGAGTCATCATGAGTTGTGCTAGCCAGATGTGGCATAGAGTTTTGCTGAGTAGGTGGATGGGCTAATCTGGAGCTAGATTGAAGATTAACAATTGAAGTTTGATCAAAACTGTAATGACCCACTATTTTGGACCATTCAAATCGACAATAATCCACACATGTCAGACTTGAATAATTCGAAATAACAGATTTTAATGAAATTTGGAGCAAATAAAATCATTCACAAAATCACAGACACGGAAATATCAGAATACTCGCAGCGGAAATAAAATACCATAGTAGTTCATGAAGCTATTATATACATACTCTCAAAATATATACAAAATCTCATAGTAAAATAGATACAATAGAAGTCCGGATATATAAACAACAATACAGAGACAGATACCGAATAGGAACTAACTGGAAGAAGTAGACGAATAGATAGATAGATAAGCTCCAGCAAAACTCTAACTCCAGAAGGTGAATCCAAAGCTGTGATTCTCAGGCTAACCCGAGCGTAAGTAAAACACAAACACTCGAGTCAGGACATACATACTTATACGATGTAAACCAACTCAAGTAAACTGTAATAGCAATGCACAATAACTTAAAGGATGCTTGGGATCGCCCATCCTTTAAGAATCAGTCAAACCATCAATTAAGTAGTAATAAACACAATCCTAGAAATATCCATATTAAGTAAACAATGCAAATAATAGTGTTATTGTGAATAGGGTAGCGTACAGCTGCACTAACCGCTCACCTCTAGCCACACTCTTAAAATCAAAGGTGTGCATCAAACAATCACAAGGAAATCACATTACACATAAAGCAGTGTACCCGTGGTTATAAATTTCAAAATGATTTATAATTCCGAATTAAAATCATTCATTTAAACCATTAATGTCACGACCCAAAATCCATTGTTCAAAAATTGACATCAAAAACCTCACTTGTATTCGACTACCAAAGATTCAAACACGAACTCCAGTCGGATGGAGCTTATAACAACATTAGATGAATATAAAAAAGCGGAAACAAAATGAATATCATGCATTACGCCACAGATACAGCATTATCATAATATCCATTACAACATCAGAGTATCTTATTCATATAACACAACTTCAAATAGAACATCATAATAGGACAATAAGTGATCATATGCCAAAAAGTCTTCAAAGGAATGAAGTGATAGGAACTTCCAAAACTAAGCACCTTGAGATCCAAAAGCTTTCAAAATATCTCTAAGACAAAAGCCTCCAAAAACCGATAGCTTCTAACTCTAAAAGACTCCAAAATACTGCTACCACCAAAACACGGAAACCTGCTAGTAGGTTGCCCGTGTGGAAATTATGGGCACCCAGAGTTTAAAAAGGAAACAATAAATTTCGGGTCAGTCATAGGACTTGTATGAGTAAACAAAATCAGTTTCTTTTAAATAAAACAAGATTTATAAAAGAAAACCATTCATGCTTTTGGAAAATGAAACTACCATAAGACCTCCCACCACAACACAATGCAATCGCAGAATTGGAGGATATTTCTTCTTATGATAGTCAAATATGCTTGATAAGGGAAAAAATTCTTTGATATTATTACTAGTGCATAGTGTAGAAACCCATATCGAAAGTATAATATTAATCTTAGCCAACATACCACAGTTCGCCGTATGCCTACTATAGCTACCATGTTTTGTGGCAGGTTACCGCCACGCTGCATAGCAGGTTATGTAACTAAAACCGTACAGGGCTCGTATTGTTTTTTTGGATTTCCAACAAATGGTCAGGCTAAGCAACTTCCTACTGCCACATGGGTATGCCTTTGGAGGGACGTTCCGAGAACCTACCCGGCTCTCTGCCAACATAAGGCCGGGTCACCTCTATAACTAGGTAACTGCTACTCGAGTATGCCACCCCTCGGTCGTTTGCGACCTTTATCCGAGGGCCCTCAATCACAAAGCAACAACCACACAGTAAATGAGATTGCAGCAACCACATAGGTAACGTATTTGGGCTCCATACCATGATACCACCTTTTCCAGAAGGAAATGACATACCCTAAAGGGTGCGACCCTCATAACCTTGCCGAATCTTTCCTGTTTCGACCATTTCAGGGTGTGAGGTCCGATGAGGTCTCGTCCACAAAGCTACGCTTTACACGAAAGCCATGCTTCGATCACAAATGATCAACAAATGATCATCAACACACAATAGCACTTAGCATGCCACACTACCAAATTGGGAGTATATCGCTGATAACCTTCAACTACATAACCTCTGAGCTCGTACGTCTCGGAGAAGGGTGTTAAGCTAAGAGAATAAATTCTCCGCCACCAACAGATATGTATTTGAAAGAAATCTGCTTTATATCTCAAAGTGTAGTGTCAGACATACAACCATACAAGTCTGTTTCGGGTTCGAACAGAACCGAAGGCACTTCGTCCAATAAAGGAAGAAGTCCTTGCAAATCCGGGTATTCACAGTTCCAATCGGACTCCACATCACATGTGGAGATCTCTATACCGAAGAAACTCAGTGTAGAGACATTCAATAGGTTATCCTATCGTTTTCGAAGACACCCGGTCTTCACCACCGTCTTCAAATGCTATTAGTTTCGTCGTATCACTATTCAGAATGGGTTGTATGACACAAAGGTCCTCTCCCGGCTAATCCGAATAGTGGGCGCTTAATTTTAAAACACGTGGGTGTGTCAGTTACAAGGATTCATATTCAGGGTTCGATGTGTGTTTCGGATAACTAACTGGAATCCGACTTCCTGTCGCATCGAAGTTTAAATGCCGTTTTATGGGCAAAAGGGTTCTCACATACATACAGAAGCAAATCATGAATCACATTTCAGCAATTCACATCACACAGTATCACAACAGAAATATCAATCCAGTACACATCATTTGATGATAGTAAATCATCGTCAATTAAGGTGAATGTGATTTAAGTGAATCAACCACATACTTATTTTTATTAACTAGTGCGAACCCGTGCTACGCACACGGTCTTTGCCTACTTTTAAAATGAATTTTTTTGGTTAGAATTTAATATTTCCTCATTGAACATCAATATTAGTACGTTTGGTGTGTAATATTATTTTTACGGTTAGATATTTCTTATAGAATAATTACTAAACTATCATTGTGAGCTGGTAGCCACGTATATGATGATAATATATCCTTCTTGTGCAACATATTTAACAGAATTTTCTCTGTTTAGAGGGATTGTGTAGGTGCTAACACATCGTCAGCGTAGCAATAGTTGATACTGTTCATAATTCATACCACGGTTAATATACCTAACCTCATTAAGTTAGTAAATATAACTACTAAATATAATAATCACTATATGTTAGAAATAATTACTAAGCACTAAATTATTACAGTGGTAGAATTCGGGGTATCTCATACTATCGAACCAATAGGACCTTTAAATTCTACCAACCAGCACCATCGAACAAAATTTTATTCCACCTTTTTACGCCTATCGTACATGTTAATATTTCAACATCTAGAAAAGAAAAAAGCAAAATATTGATGGCAGTCAGAAAATCAGAAGCAATGAGCATTAATTTCTGCCATAGAGATATGCTCAGATGAAATGGGATTGGACCTTTTCTCGTTTTTTATCATCCACTTTGATCAAATGATAATGAAATTTGCATGATTATACGAAATAAATGGTTCGCTCTTACCCAAAATTTTGATACTGTGCATGAAACGGTTTTGTTGTCTGATAGGAATTATGTATAAATTTAAAGGAAAATAGATATATATTTTTTCAAATATCAAATAAACAATCCATGTTCACTCCACCATAACTTCTCAAACTGGAGAACAATGAATGCAGCTGTAGTATCTTGGGCTTCAATTTAATAATGAAGTGTAAACTTTGTAAATAAATAGATGCGAGTTCTAATTCACCTGCAAGCAATACACATGTCACTTACAATTTGTGAATGAACGCATAAAGTGCAAACAGTAATAAGGTCAAAGTAAGATTAGAGTGTCCAAATGTATGTAACTATAGTTATATTTTGCACAACTTAACGTCTTAGGTATTTTGTTGGTGAAGTTTTTGGGTGAACTGTGTTGCTATTATACACATTTGACTCTATTTTAGTGTTTCTACATGGTGTTGGCACATTTTGTAAAATTTGATGGTCGTTCCATCATTGAACGTGTCCATTTCTTTTAATTTTGAAGTAATAAAAGTAATTGGCTTTACAAACCAAATTAAGCACGATTGCACAAAGAACCATAAACAGGATACCAAAGGTAACCGAAATAATTTTCAAATAGCCAACAGAACTTGAATATCATCAATGATAACACAACTGTATTCTCCTATCACAACAGTTCTAGACATGGCGGCCAAGACATTAACAAAACTAACACTACCACTAATAATAATAACATCAACAGCAATAACAATAGGGTAAATAAAATACCATTTTCATATTGGATATTATACTACCAGACGAAACACATTGTGGATTGCACCTGTTAAAGTGGAGTAAGATAATGGAAAAGAGGATACATTCCTTTTTTCCCTTCAATGCAGCATTTTGTTTAGTGCAAATCCTTGATTTCATCTGATTTAGCATTATTTTGCTTCTCATCATCTGCAAAATTATAATAAAGTAATAAGAAGCTAATACAATGACTTCTTTTTTAGGAAACGATAGTTCTATCAGCATATAAAAATAACTATCGAGATAAATCTTTTCAAATCAGTTATATTGGATAAATATTTATTTATTTATGTGGAAAAATCGCTAAACTGTTTATGGATAAACGAATTATACTCTTCTCCTCAACGCCCTATCATTGGTTGTACTCTAAATTGTCACAATTTAGTTTCGGGTTGTAAACCAAGTTTGGCAAGTATTGCTGCAGTAAACATGTTGAAATATTGGACCATCAATTGACCTACAAATCAAAAATATATAAGAATGAGCCACAAACGTGTAAGACCAAGAACTTTGTAATTTTATAGTAAAAATGAACTAAAACAAAATAATGGCTAGAAAAGTTTCAATTAAAAGAAGTAAAAATAAACCAAATGTATACTTTGTAAAATTGATTAAAACCTGGATCATTGATTAGCAGGCCTTTGAACATACGCAATTGCAAGCATACCAAAGTTCTATCTCAAGTACAGAAATAATACACGCAGGTTGTAATATAAAAAGCGTGCATGCAGATAATGCCAAAATAACTCAAACTATACGGGCAAGGAGTTGGTCGATAACAGTAAAAAATAAATTATTGATGCCGAATGTTTTGGAAATCTTTCCTACTGATACTGTTTGTGTTTCTTTTTTATATTAATAATTAATTTATTCCATTGTTTAGCAAAACATAAATAATACTAGTAGTAGTAGTACTAATAATAATACTTCTATTATCAAAATTGGGAAATTCATAAAGAAATTATATTTACTTTTAATTAATTTTGTATTAATTTTATGGATAAACTCTCCATAAGATAGTAGTTGGTTGCACATATGTTCTTTTTGCTGTTTGTCTACTAAGTGGATGTTTATTTTACACATAACCAATAGTGAGCATAATATGCTATAAGAATGGTCAGAAATTTTTTCCTATTTTAGTGTTGATAAATTAATTGTAAGAACACAAAAGTAAGGTACGCTGCTGTTAGCTCCACATTGTTAATGTAGCATAGTCACAACCAACATGTTGGCAATATAAAATATAATTTAAATTCATCCAAAACACATAACACCATTTTAATAGGTAGTAAAGAAGATACATATATTCATACCCGACATATTTTTAGCTTGAGAACGATGTCTGTTATTTCAATCAAGTGATACAGTTTCCTAAACCGATAGTTAGGTTTACTCCATAGTCAAGCTAACCACTATCATGAACGTCGTGAAAAATCATAACTTAGCAAAATCATAGACGATAGCATTATATACAAAATTAAAAGAAAAACTACTCGTCTAGCTGAAGCTAAAGTAAAAAACATCTATTGATCTTGATTGCAACACAAAGCAATCAAAAAAGAGAACCTGACATTTAGATTAGACCAATCACACAGTAAAAAATGAGTGTATTATCTTAGAGTTTAATATACCACAAAAAGGAGGTGATGGCAAAATTATTGTAAACATAAAAAAAAACATGAAATGTATTTTAGAGGAAGTTAACAAATGATCATATTAATTTTGCAATTAAATCTATCAGTCAAGTCAAATAGTTTGTTCCGTGATTTTAGTAGACAACATCATGAATTTCTTATAGATATTAGTAAAGATAGAACCCATACAAATACATGCATGAATATAAATGAAATTTACTTTGGTGGCTAGAAATTCAAGAATTTATACATAAACATAGAGAATATAGAATAAGGTCACATTCACATAGTACTTTGAAATTGTACTTTGAAATTGCTAAAAGAAACTAAGAATGAAAATACTCATTTGCAAATCACATATTCCTAAACATGAGAATAATGTTAAAGATGAAAAGTGGAGCTTTACCCTTTTTTCGGAACTACAAAACGTAGATTTTTTAATCTCACGACCGTTGGTGTATAACAGTGAAATCTACATTTACCCATTATTGTGTTTTGTTAATGGCCTATAGTAAAATAAAGTTTTAAGCATACCTGAACTTTTATTTCTAAGTAATCAATTATAGACACTATAGCAGTAGTTAGATATGAAGGCGAAGATACAAAAAATACAAAGGTGAAATCACTAAGATGCTGCATACGAAATGATATGATCAATAATAAACTAACCCAATATGAAATCCTTGAAAATCAATCATAACTTTATCAGTAATTTGTTCTTACTTGGTGATCAATAGCTCTAACATTCTCCATGCAAAATCCTCCATCAGTAGCGAATTTGTTCCCCATTTCTAACGTTCTCCATGCAAAATCCTCCATCAGTAGCGAATGTGTTCCCCATTCCTCTGATTATAATATCAGTTTCCTCACTCTAAAATCAAAATACATTCTGCTTGTTCATAATTTTAGTTGAATGAAATACTAAGTTAAGTTTTGCTGATTTAAAATTTGTTCGTCGGACTTGATAAATAGCGACAAAACTTCTTCTTTTACCAAGTGCACCAAGGATTTTCTCTCATCCATTATGACATGTTTCTCTCAATCTTACAATCCCAAATATTAGCTCTATTTACCTAGAATTGTGGATTTTTATTATTTAAATTAGAATCACAAACATGTAATACAAATCACACCAATACATTAAAAGGTGCTTGCTGCTTTACTGACAGCATCAGGCTTGTTAAAGCGTGCACACACAAACACAAAAACACCTTGAATTATATATTTTATTGCATTTCCCAGTTCATGGTTGTAAAATTTACTTATATATAATCAAGCTTATGTTATCAATCAGGAGCACCCCTCTTATGCAAACAATTTCCTCTCTATGAACACTTATCCTAAACAAAAAAAGTTGTGTTAACTTGAAAATAATAATATGTAGTTTATATTTCATTCAATATGAATTTAAAAATTAAACAGTTATTTCATGTTAGTTGTACCTTTTTCAAACAAAAAATATGGTTATCTAAAACTAAATAAACCCAGCTAACTTATAGTCGAAATTGTTACTCTCTATCTCTCCTCATAAAAATATAAGATGATACATTTTGGCATGAGTACTCTACATAAATAAAGTATCAGTCTTATTATCTAAAAAAAATGGTATTCTTTGGCTTTATTATTAAACAAAAATATGATCACTGAAGTGGGATAGACAAAGATGCATGAGCCTAATTGCTTAAGCCAAATCATTTTCTTGCCAAGTCAGGCATCATATCAACTTAGTAAGTTGTGAAGTAAGCAAAAATTAGAGAATATAGCTTGATTATGGATGAAACTTTTTATATGGCTGAATGGGAAAAGGTAAAAATAATACAAAGCCTTCATTAATACTTTAATTTAATGGTCGTCAACTTTAAATTCATCTGTACAGTCAAAAACATTATTAAAATTATCTATGAAGGATACTCTACTGATTTTTTTTAACATTAAAATGCATAGTTAATTTGGAATATACCAAAAAGGCTCTATAGTAGAGAGTATTTGCTTTTTAATACTTGATAAATGTATAAACTAACCTATGTAGCTTTAGAAAAAAGTTGTCCTTTGAAGATTAATTAACATGGAAATGTGTCATTTCACACTTCAAAATCCAAAAACTATTACAATGGAATATGCTGCACATCCGAACTCAATAATTGTTTCCTATAACATTATAAATTACCAGGATGCAATTAGTTAGTGTTAGTAGAAGTTGAAGGGTTATGTTGAATGAATTCATGATAAAATTTACATTATTAACATTTACAAACTGATCTAGTCTGATAAATAAAAGCTAATGTATTCTTGTCTTTCCAAGAGCAGAAGAATGAGTATTCTTATGTTGCCAAAAAAAATGAAACTTCTTTATATTTCACTGAATTATAGAGTGCAAGCAATACTAATATTTGTATGTGCACATAACCGGCTGTAAAGCAAGTTATTTGTTTTCTTTGAGTACTAATTTATATAAGGATGCTCAACATGGTACACCAACGAATCTGTCATCGTTAGTTGAACCCAAAATTGCATATATTATTGTTTAGGACCTAAACATATGACATCCTATTATCTTTCCATACATGTGCCAATTCAATGTATTATATATCTTTGTGCATACTGATTATATATGTAAATAGATTAGCTGAAAAACTGAAGTAACAAATAAATTTTCAAATTCATCATCTAGATAATATAATTATATATTTGGTAATAGGCAGCAGGATTTAGAATTTCTTAATAATTGTTATTTTGATTTATTTTTCCACAAAAACCGAGTAATCGACATGAAATGAAACTTACCATGGTATTAACAATTCATCCTGTAACAACTATTGTTATGTAATCAACGATATAGATAAATTATCATAATATCAAATTGATAAAACCAAAATACATCAAGACATTGAAAATAAGAAATATTTGAATGGACCATTTTTAAACCTAACATTTTTCTCCTGTCATGTATTATAATATGCTGGACTAATTAAGTTTGTAGCCAGTAGATAAATAATAGAAAAAGTTTCATTTACAAATCAACATGTGAACTAAATACAATCTAAGGCACAACGGAACGGGAGACACTGAAAATTAAGAATAGAACATAAAACATACAATGCTCACACACGATTTTCATTTCATGTTTTACAATGAATGATATGCCTTCTGGCGTAACTTTTGATGCCATTATTAGATCTCCCTTATTCTCCCTATCTTCATCATACACAACAACAATTAACTGCCTAAAAATATTCCAATTTGATTCCTAGAATTGGATTCCAAATATGATCAAATGGCAAATTTTCTTACATTCTAAATAGAAATCCAAGCTTTTAACAGTAAGCAGCTAGTTTTGAAACTCTGCAACTCTAATGAATACATTTATAAGAACCTAGGTAGATAAATTATCCTTCTTTACTAAGAAAATGAAGATTTATTTTTGTCCTTACAACTCAGGCAGCGAACTTCACAGAAATCACAGGTCTGAATTAAACTAAAACGTATAGTCGATTATTGTTAAATTGGTTGGTTAAATCATTGGATTTTGTACCCAAATTGCCCTGCCGATTGGGTGAACCCTCTTCTCAGATTGTACGACCTCAATGTGTTAAGTAAGTGTTAACATATGCTAAAACAACAACGTTGCCTTCACGGATATCTTTAATTGTATATTTTCTTTTAATATAATGCTATGTAAATGTGTGGAAGAATTAGAACATACCACACAGAAACCCAATATAACATGAAATAGCAAGACTAAACTCAGATGAGAACTAAATACAATCTAAGGCATAAGTAACGGGAAACACTCAAAATTAAGAACAGAACATAAAACATATAGCTCAGAGGAAGTTAATAAACCCAAACAAATTCAAAAGCATACCTAAAACGCAATCGAAGCCAAAATCAAAGCAACGTCGGATGTGAGTTGAAACTCTAATCAGGCGCAACATCAGTAGTAGTTAAGTGAGTAAAAATTGTTATAATAAAAGAGATTTAAAATAAATTCTTAAAATCAATTATATAAGGACAAAAAATAGGGATTTGAAATTACCTATCATGCAGAAGAAACCTAGAATAGATCTGCAGACAATTAAACGAAGGATAGATCTGATAGATTTTGTAATGGTAGGTATGGATTAAGAGCGAGGTGACTAGAATTCTTCGTCATTATAATTTGGTATAATAAGCTAGGGTTTTATTCAAAACGATGGTGGAAAGCAACTGAAATAGTCATTTTATTTGTAGCTGATGGGTAAAAGACAGTGCAAAATGGTAGTAGGAGAAAAAATATAGAACGCGGCCTTTCGGTTGACAAAAAAGCAAGGAGGCCTCTGTGCCCTTGAAATGTAACTCAAAAATAATATAATAGTATAGATTATTTTAAATCAATGATTAATTATTCTTAACTAGGAATTAATTAAATCTTAATTAACTTTATTAATTAATTATTCTTTAATTAATTATCTTAGTTTATTAATCTTAATTGTTAACTAGTTAAATTTTAATTACTTTTATTAATTAACTATTATTTAATTAATTATCTTAGTTTATTAATTCTTATTTGTTGACTAGTTAAATTTTAGTTAGTTTTATTAATTAACTATTCTTTAATTAATTATCTTACTTTATTAATTCTTAATTGTTAACTAGTTAAATTTTAATTACTTTTATTAATTAACTATTCTTTAATTAATTATCTTAGTTTATTAATTCTTAATTATTAACTATTTAAATTTTAATTACTTTTATTAATTAACTATTCTTTAATTAATTATCTTATTAATTATAAAGTAATTACAAATCATTAATTGTTTAATCGTTATAAATAAATTTGGTTTTAAGTTAACACTTGGATATTCGATTTACTTCTCAATTTTTATCAAGTTAAATGTAAAACAATTTTATTTAAAAATATAAATTGAAAATATCTTTGAACTTCATTAATTTCAAAAATCATTTCAATACCATTTACTTCACCTTCCATTAACAAACTATCTTTATTTTATAAAGAATGGGTTCAGAAAATTGTTTAAACTTATGTTTTCAAAAATTTCAAACTGGAATTAGCTGTTTTCATGGCCAACCCGAGGCCGTCTCGAGTCGTCCCTGAGAAGAAATGGCCCCTGCTTCGAGTTTTTACCCAGATCGACCCGTATAAAATTTTATCACTAAAATTTGTTTATGTTTTTAAAGCGACCCGGTGCAATGCCAAAACGACACGACCATGGCTCGAGTCATCTCCCTCGAACCCCCGAGTAGTGCTTCGAGTCCGAGGCTTCTTCCCCAACCATTGCTCCCGACACCAATTTCGTTGTTGTGTACATGCACAAACCCTTTTGTCGGCTACGATCGATGCTCCTGTCGTCGACACGACGACGATGATCTCCATGCACCTCCTTAACGCTCAGAAAACCAATTAATCAAAGAAATCGAAATTTGAACCTGAACCCAACTAGAACGAAAATACTGATCACCTAAGAACGCCAGGTCTTCCCTCCACCGACCATCAGAGGTCGCTGCATCGTACCTGAAGCATCACCGATGACTAACGCTTCTATTGGCGCATGTGCGATCAATTCCGGTCCTCTAACGAACTCATTGCATACCGATTTTGACGACCTCTTTCAAGCATGGGTTTAACCCTACTTTGCTGTCGTACGATCGCCACAGCGAATAGAAAAATCTTCAAGCATTTTTTTGACGAACTACAAGCTTCCAACAAGACTCGACCACGATCTCGAGGCCCACAAACGTACCGATCAACAGAATTTTACAAAACTTCATTTTCTGATCAAGTTAAGATTTCTCACTAAAAACTGTATTAAAAATTCAGATTTAACTATTTAAAATCATTATTTCCAAGGGTGATTCAGATAGCATTACTAAAGTTAAAATCTATGATGTTCGAATTCCTGCATAATTTAAATGGTGACTGCATTTTCTCATTTTCCAAAAAAAAAACATATTCTTTTGCTTTGATTAGTTACTAAACATAGTGCATGGTTAAAACAATACTTTAATTTGTTTACAATCCAATTTCAGAAGAAATGAGAGAGAGGGGTTTGAATTTTCCATGGGTTGACTCTATAACCCAGAGGCTAAGAAGAACAGGGATGAAACCCTGAATATAAACATTTTCCAGGCAAAAATACACAAGCACACAATTTGTTCACATGCAAGGGTTTTCAACATCAATCCAGGCATACATACAATAACAAGTAATTGCATAGATCAGAGGTTTACTCACCTTTGCCTGAAAACAGAAAGTTTCTAATAGTTTTTAAAATAAGGATGAAGCATAGATTTTCTACTTTAATCTTGAAATTAAATCTGCAACTTGTAAGCATAGATCTTTGGTTATTCTTTGTTGTATTTGTTTCCTTAATTCATCAATAACAAACAATATTCAAGCTTAACTTACAGTTTTTTTTTTTTATACAATAGAGAAAGCTTTTATCTGCTGCTTGAAGTCCAGAAATAAAATTTAGTCTTTGAACTTGATTTGTTTCCTGCAACTGATTAATACAATTGCTTAATTTCTTGCTTTATTAATGATTAACAGCTTCAAATTCAAATTTTTAAAAGAAATTCACTTGCCATAATTTATTTCAGAGAATCCTTGCACTGTTTCCTGGCCAAAAAATGAAGCTTTGTTTTCATTAATCTGCCGTTTGAATTTGTTTGTGTTAAACTTGATTTCTGAAATTACAAATTCACTAACCATAAAGTTGGCAGTTTTTTTTCCTTCTTTTTTTTTTACTGATGCCTTTGATGTTGAGATTTGTGATTCTCAAATCTTTTTTTACTGTTCTTTCATATTTGTTGAGAGGCTAAATAATTGAAAATGAGAAGCTGAAAAGTTTTTGTGCTTTTTAAATTTTATTATTTTATTCAATCAATTATATTGAATGCCACTTGTTAAAAATAATCATGAGATCTAAACACTTGTTAATTTTTACACCATCTCTCTTTTGCATGTTTAAGACTTGTAATTTACAAAGACAAAAGAATTTTTAAATAATTTTTTTGTATCAAATTCCCTTTATTAATAAATATACCCCTTATTCATTTGTGTGTATATATACAATGTTAAAACAAAAAATGTTTTAACCAATCTTTTACATTATATAAATTACACATTTATGATTTCAAAAGCCCATTATTTTTCTAAAATATTTATTTTAAATTTAAATTCAAATTCCAATTCAACTTGAATTAAAAATCCATTTATGTTCATTTATATACCAACACGTATACTTGTACAATTTAAATTCAATTTCAATATATACACTCTGGTCTGCTCATATATGCCTTATATATATGAAATTTAAATTCAAATGATTTTCAAAACGTTTATTATTTTAAATTTTTAAACTCAAAAGAAATTGGAATTTTATTCATACCAATTATCACTTATTTTTTTTGTTTGAGATATTTCAATTTATTTTCAAATTAAATTCCAAAGGTTTAAATATATTACTAATTTTAAAATGATAATTTTTTTTGGGATGTTACAGATATCCCCCTTTAAGAAAATTTCATCCTCGAAATTTGAAAGAGAGAGCAAAAACAAATAAAGAATATACGAATTCAGAAAGAGTAAAGGAATGGCTTACCAGCTTAAGCCGAGATATCCACTCTGCAATTGGGATATGATTCTGCATATCATCTTCAGTTTCCCAAGTGCAGTCCTTTGGATTGCCACTCCACTGAACTTTAACTAGTTTCACAATTTTGTTCCTCAATTACTTTTCATCACGATCCACAATCTTTATCGGTTCTCTTTTAACTATTAAATTGGGAGTGATGTGGAGATCCTGTTGAGCAGCTTCTTCAATAATACTATCTGGATCGTGCACATACTTTCGAAGGTTAGAAATATGGAATACATCATGCACGCCAGATAACCAGCTAGGCAACTGCACTCGATAGGCTAAAGAACCGATCCTCTCCAGAATAGGAAAAGGACGAATATACTGTGGTGCCAGCTTACCGGTCTTTCCAAACCTTAATACACCTCGCATTGGAGATACTTTGAGAAAGATAGAATCTGGAATTCCAAATCCCTTCTTCTACGATCATAATAACTCTTTTGACGACTTTGAGCTGTCCTCAATTTCTTCCGTATAAAATCAACTTTCTCTGTGGCTTCTTTAATCATATCCGGTCCAAGGATGAGTCTATCACCAGCCTCGATCTAGCATGCAGGTGATCGACACGGACGACCATATAGAGCTTCAAAAAGAGCCATCTCTATAATGGCCTGATAGCTATTGTTATAAGAGAACTCGACCAGATGCAAATGGTCCTCCCAAGAACCACCAAAATCAAGTATACAAGCACGCAATAGGTCTTCTAAGATTCGGTTAATCCTCTCAGTCTACCCATGAGACTGTGGGTGATAAGCGGTGCTGAAATTCAGTTTTTTTCCCAATGCGTCTTGAAATGCCTCCCAAAATCTACTAGTGAAGATCGGATCACGATCACTCACTATGCTGCTAGGAATGCCGTGGAGACGGACAATTTCTTTCACATATAACTCGGCTAAACTTGCTGCCGTGCGGGTAGATTTCACGGGCAAGAAGTGAGCTGTTTTAGTCAAATGGTCCACAATGACCCAAATTGCTTCTTTGCCTTTCCGAGTACGAGGCAAACCGTCGATGAAATCCACCGATACTGGTCCCATTTCCACTTGGGTACCTCTAAAGGATGAAGTAAACCCGCCATTTTCTTTTGATCGCTTTTGATTTGTTGGTAAGTAGCATAGCGACTCACATATATAGATATGTCCTTTTTCATCGTCTTCCAACAGAAAGTTCTTTTGATATCACGATACATTTCATTGACTCCTGGATGGATGTTGAATTTAGACTTGTGACATTCATTTAAAACTTCGCATTTCAGTTCGAGAATGTCCGGGACACAAATCCTGCCTTTCATCCTTATAACTCCATTATCATCAATTCAAAACTAGAATCCTCACCTTGATGTATTCTTTTACAAATTCCATGAAGGAACTGGTCTTCTTTTTGCTTGCTGGCGATATTTTCAAGGAGAGTAGGAGTGACAACAAGATATTCAAGAACAACATGCCTCCAACTTAAAGCGTCGGCAACTACATTGGCTTTTTCGGGCGTATATTGAATATCTAGGTCATAAGATGCCAGAAATTCCAACCAACGTTGTTATCGCCGATTTAGATCTTTCTGGATGAAGAGTTATTTTAAAGATTTGTGATCGGTGAATAATTCGAATTTTTCACCTAGAATAAAGAGAGTTCAATAAGTATATTGTTAAGTTAAGTTAAATTCATAAATTGTTAAGAAAGCTGAAAAAGATTCTTACCCAGAAGATAATGTCGCCATATTTTCAAAGCGAAGATAACCGTCAGAAGCTCCAAATCATGGGTTAGGTAATTTCTTTCATGAGGACGTAATTGTCTACTTGCGTAGGCAATTACCTTCCCATTCTGCATTAATACTGCACCCAAACCATCACCACAAGCATCGGTATAAACAGATAAACCCTGGTTCCCATTGATAATAGCGAGAACATGAGCGATGGTTAATCTTTTCTTCAACTCCTGAAAAGCTTCATCACATTTAGGAGTACAATTGAATCTTGCATTCTTCATTGTTAGCTTAGTCAACGGACTAGCTATCTTCGAAAAGTCCTAAACAAACTTCCGATAATTACCTGCTAAACCCAAAAAGCTTCGAACTTCCTTTGGGGTAGTGGGTTTTCACCAATCAAGAATAGCGGAAATATTGCTAGAATCAACAGAAATCCCTTCTTTATTAACAATATGACCGAGAAATTTAACTTCTTTGACCCAGAAATGGCATTTGAATTTTTTTGCGAATAGAATATTTCTCCTCAATATATCCAAAACGATTCTAAGATGCTCAGTATGCTCCTCTTCGGTCTTGGAATAGACCAAAATATCGTCAATAAACACGAGCACAAATTTATTCAATACTTCCTGAAACACACGAGTCATAAGATCTACGAAGTATGCTGGGGCATTGGTTAGCCTGAAAGGCATGACTAACCATTCGTAGAACATATTAGGACCCTTGAAAGCGGTCAAACGAACACAATCTTCAACGATTCGTAGTTGATGGAACCTCTGGGCTAGATCCATCTTCGAAAAGAAACGAGCGCCGTGCATGATCAAATAGATCATCAATTTTAGGTAGTGGAAATTTATTCTTGAGAGTCAGCTTATTGAGATCGCTGTAATCCACACATAACCTCAAAGATCCGTCCGATTTGGCAGCAAACACGACGGCTGAACCCCATTCACAAACACTGGGCCAATTCAACCCTTTATTTAGTAAATCATTGGTTTGCTGGACTAATTCAACCATTTTCCTGGGTGCCATCCTGCAACTTGCGTGAACGACGGGACGAGCATTGGGTACTAGGTCAATTCTGAATTCTGTTTCTCGGTGTGGAGGTAAGGATTTCACTTCTTCAAATACGTCTAGAAAATCTCTAACAATGGATATGGACTCCACACTGGGTTCGGGATAACCCAAATTATACATCAACCCTTCTCTTTTAGGACTAGGGTCCTCACAAGAAATCTCAATGAAATCTCCAAATTCGATTTTGATTGAAATCAATCGATTATTGCAATCCAATTTGGCTTCATATTTTGCTAGCCAATCCATTCCGAATAAGACTTCACACTCGTTAAAATCAAGGGAAAAGAGACCAATAGAGAATTAGTAACAAGAATATGAGATAGGAACGTCTCTACATCAAAGACAAAGGTTCGCGGGACCTCCAACTAGATTCTTTACGCGTATAGGCTCATCAACAAAATCAGGTTCAAGATTCAATTCATTTATAGCTTGCTGAGAGATAAAATTGTGTGTAGCGCCCGAGTCAAACAGAACTCTAACAATGCTATCATAACTAGTGAGGTTACCTTCCAGAACTCCTTTCCCTTTTTTTGCTTTGGAAGATGCGGGTTTGTCTTTGACTGTGTACACCTTGGTTGTTTGAGCTTGCTTCATGACTGGGCAGTCTTTAACTTCGTGTCCCAATTTCTGACAATAATAACATTTCCTGGGCTTCGCTTGAACGGATTGATCTCTCTTTGGCTTCTTGCAGCTATTTGAGTAGTGGCCTTTTTCTAGACAATTGAAGCAAGTAACATTCCCTGCCGAATTTCCCTGATTGCTCTTCTTTTTCTCCGTACCCTGCCATGGTTTCTTGCCTCCAAATTTTGTCTTCTTCCAATTTTGATTGCTCGAATTTCCTTTCTCCACCGGGGTTTCTTGCATGTGAAGTGTAGCATACCTGTACCCCCATATCAACCACATATGAAAAGGATTCTTTGATGTGGCCAGTCATCCTTTCGTGGAACTTCTTATTCATCCCACGAATGAACCTTCCATTCTTCTTTAAAGGTGTGTTCACCAATTCTGGACCGAAACGAGACAATTCATTGAATTTGTTTAGATACTCCTCGAATGACAAACTCCCCTGCTTTAAGTCCATGAATTCCTGGTACATTCAAGAATCCCTATTGATGGCATGTAGCGCTTCTCAAATACTTCTTTGAATCTCTCCCAAGTAAACTCGTCTTCTGGATCATCTACAGTGACTGTCTCCCACCATGCTAAGGCTTCTTCTTGAAGTTGCCAAGAAGCTATGAGTCGCATCTGATCGTCTTGCAGCTTTAGCCCTTTAAAGATTCTTTCACATGATCTGATCCATGCTTGGGCCTCAACAATCGACTCCTTGCCGGTGAACAGCCTACCACCAAGCCTTGAGAAACTCTTATATAAATCAGCCAGATTCGGCTGATGCTAAGTAGATAAGGCTGCTTCTGCTGTTGGGTGAACCTGGCTAGGTGTTGTGGCATTTCCTCGCCCCCTAGTTCTTCCTCTTCGCCCGCTCATCCTTACTATCTGTAATTAGTAAGAAAATTGGTTTAGATATTCGGACGAGATATCTTAAGAAATATCAGCAGTTAAAGGAAATAGACTAAGAAAATTTAGGGTTTCAGTCTCAGTTATGCTCATTCTAGGGTATAATTCACCCTATCTCTAATGAGCCATCTAATGTGTTATACTCCGTAGCTAAAGTTCTTACTCAACCTTTAGCTCTGATACCACATGTCACGACCTGAAATCCAATATTCAAAAATTGACATCAAATACCTCACTTGTATTCGATTGTCAAAGATTCAAACATCGAACTCCAGTTGGATGGAGCTTATAACAACATTAGATGAATATAAAACAGCGGAAACAAAATGAATATCATGCATTACGCCATAGATACAACATCACCATAATATCCATTACAACATCAGAGTATCTTATACATATAACCCAACTTCAAATAGAACATCATAATAGGACAATAAGTGATCATATGCCAAAAAGTCTTCAAAGGAATGAAGTGATAGCGAACTTCCAAAACTAAGCACCTTGAGATCCAAAAGCTTTCAAAATCTCTCCAAGACAAAAGCCTCCAACTGATAGCTTCTAACTCTAAAAGAATCCAAAATACTGCTAGCACCAAAACACGAAAACTTACTACTAGGCTGCCCGTGTGGAAATTATGGGCACGTAGAGTTTAGAAAGGAAAGAATAAACTTCGGGTCAGTCATGGGACTGATATGAGTAAACAAAAATAGTTTCTTTTAAATAAAACAAGATTTATAAAAGAAAACCGTTCATGCTTTTGGAAAATGAAACTACCATAAGACCTCAAGCTACACACACAATGCAATTACAGAATTGGAGGAGATTTTTTCTTATGATAGTCAAATATGCTTGATACGGGAAAAAATTCTTTGATATTATTACCAGTGCATATTGTAGAAAGCCATTTCGAAAGTATAATATTAACCTTAGCCAGCATACCACATTTCATCGTATGCCTATTATAGCTACCATGTTTTGTGGCAGGTTACCTCCATGCTGCATGGCAGGTTATACGACTAAAACCGTACATGGCTCGTATTGTTTTTTTGGATTTCCGATAAATGGTCAGGCAAAGTAACTTCCTACTGCCACATGGGTACACCTCTTGAGGGACGTCCCGAGAACCTACCCGGCTCTCTGCCAACACAAGGCCGGGTTACCTCTGTAACTAGGTAACTACTACTCGAGTATGCCACCTCCCGGTCGTTTGCGACCTTTATCCGAGGGCCCTCAATCACAAAGCAACAACCACACAGTAAATGAGATTGCAGCAATCACATAGGTAAAGTATCTGGGTTCCATATAATGATACCGCCTTTTTCCAGAAGGAAATGACATACCCTAAAGGGTGCGGCCCTCATAACCTTGCCGCATCTTTCCTGTTTTGACCATTTCTGGGGTGTGAGGTCTGATGTGGTCTCGTCCAAAAAGCTACGCTTTACACAAAAGCCATGCTTTGATCACAAATGATCAACAAATGATCATCAACACACAGCAGCACTTGGCATGCCACACTACCAAATTGGGAGTATATCGTTGATAACCTTCAACTGCATAACCTCTGAGCTCGTACATCTCAGAGAAGGGTGTTAAGCTAAGAGAATAAATTCTCCGCCACCAACAGATATGTATTTGAAAGAAATCTGCTTTGTATCTCAAACTGTAGTGTCAGACATACAATCATACAAGTCTATTCCGGGTTCGAACGGAACCGAAGGCACTTCGTCCAATAAAGGAAGAAGCCCTTGCAAATCTATGTATCCACAATTCCGATCGGACTCCCCATCACATGTGGAGATCTCTATACCGGAGCAACTCAATGCAGAGACATTCGATAGGTTATCCTATCGTTTTCGAAGACACCCGGTCTTCGCCACCTTCTTCAATGCTATTAATTTTGTCGTATCACTATTCAGAATGGGTTGTATGACACGAAGGTCCTCTCCCGGCTAATCCGAACAGTGGGCGCTTAATTTTAAAACACGTGGGTGTATCAGTTACAAGGATTCACATTCAGGGTTTGATGTGGTTTCAGATAACTAACTGGAATCCGACTCCCTGTCGCATCGAAGTTTAATGCCATTTTACGGGCAAAAGGGTTCTCACATACATACAGAAGCAAATCATGAATCATAGTTCAACAATTCACATCACACAGTATCACAGCAGAAATATCAATCCAGTACACAGCATTTGATGATAGTGAATCATCTTCAATTAAGGTAAATGTGATTTAAGTGAATCAACCACATACTTATTTTTATTAATTATTTGAAATCAATGATTAATTATTCTTAACTAGGAATTAATTAAATCTTAATTAACTTTATTAATTAATTATTATTTAATTAATTATCTTAGATTATTAATTCTTAATTGTTAACTAGTTAAATTTTACTTACTTTTATTAATTAACTATTCTTTAATTAATTATCTTAGTTTATTAATTCTTAATTGTTAACTAGTTAAATTTTAATTACTTTTATTAATTAACTATTCTTTAATTAATTATCTTAGTTTATTAATTCTTAATTGTTAACTAGTTAAATTTTAATTACTTTTATTACTTATCTATTCTTTATTTAATTATCTTAGTTTTTTAATTCTTAATTATTAACTAGTTAAATTTTAGTTACTTTTATTAATTAACTATTCTTTAATTAATTATCTTATTAATTATAAAGTAATTACAAATCATTAATTGTTTAATCATTATTTAATCATTATAAATAAATTTGTTTTAAGTTAACACTTGGTTATTTCATTTACTTCTCAATTTTTATCAAGTTAAATGTAAAACAATTTTATTTAAAAATATAAATTTAAAATATCTTTGAACTTCATTAATTTCAAAAATCATTTCAATACCATTTACTTCACCTTCCATTAACAAACTATTTTTATTTTATAAAGAATGGGTTCAGAAAATTGTTTAAACTTATGTTTTCAAAAATTTCAAACTGGAATTAGCTGTTTTCATGGATAACTCGAGGCCATCTCGAGTCGTCCCTGAGAAGAAATGCCCCCTGCTTCGAGGTTTTACCCAGATCAACCCGTATAAAAAAATTTCACTAAAATTTGTTTAAGTTTTTAAAGCGACCCTGTGCAACAACAAAACGACACGGCCATGGCTTCGAGTCATCTCCCTCGAACCCCCGAGTAGGAGTCCGAGGCTTCTTCCCCAACCATTGCCCCGTGACACCAATTTCCTTGTTGTGCACATGCACAAACCCTTTGGCCAGCTACGATTGATGCTCCTACCGTTGACACGACGACGATGATCTCCACGCGCCACCCCAACGCCCAGAAAACCAATTAATCGAAGAAATCGAAATTTGAACCTGAACCCAACTAGAACGAAAATACTGATCACCAAAGAACGCCATGCCTTCCCTCCACCGACCATCAGAGGTCGCGACATCGTACCTGAAGCATCACCGATGACTAATGTTTTTATTGGCGCACGTGCGATCAATTCCGGTCCTTTGACGAACTTGCTTACGAACTACAAGCTTCCAGCAAGACTCGACCACGATCTCGAGGCCCACAAACGTACCGATCAACAGAATTTTACAAAACTTTATTTTCTGATCAGGTTAAGATTTCTCACTAAAACCTGTACTAAAAATTCAGATTTTACTTTCTAAAATCATTATTTCCAAGGGTGATTCAGATAGCATTATTGAAGTTAAAATCTATGATGTTCGAATTCCTGCATAATTCAAATGGTGACTGCACTTTCTCATTTTTTAGAAAAAAACCATATTGTTTTGCTTTGATTAATTACTAAACATAGTGCATGGTTAAAACAATACTTTAATTTGTTTACAATCCAATTTCAGAAGAAATGAGAGAGAAAGGGGTTTGAATTTGCCATGGGTTGACTCTGTAACCCGAGGCTAAGAAGAACAGGGATGAAACCCTGATATAAACATTTTCCAGGCAAAAATACACAAGCACATAATTTGTTCGCATGCAAGGGTTTTCAACATCAATCCAGGCATACATACAACAACAATTAATTGGATAGATCAGAGGTTTACTCACCTTTTCCTAAAAACAGAAAGCTTCTGATAGTTTTTAAAATAAGGATGAAGCCTGGATTTTCTACTTTAATCTTGAAATTAAATCTGCAACTTGTAAGTACAGATTTTTGTTATTCTTTGTTGTATTTGTTTCCTTAATTCATCAATAACAAACAATATTCAAGCTTAACTTACAGTTTGAATTTTTTATACAACAGAGAAAGCTTTTATCTGCTGCTTGAAGTCCAGAAATAAAATTTAGTCTTTGAACTTGATTTGTTTCCTGCAACTGATTAATACAATTTCTTAATTTCTTGCTTTATTACCGATTGACAACTTCAAATTCAAATTTTTAAAAGAAATTCACTTGCCTTAATTTATTTCAGAGAATCCTTGCACTGTTTCCTGGCCAAAAACTGAAGCTTTGTTTTCATTAATCTGCGGTTTGAATTTGTTTGTGTTAAAAGTTGATTTCTGAAATTACAATTCACTAACCATAAGGTTTAAAGTTTACCTGAGAGATGGAATTTAAAACTACTGCTTTGTGTTGGAGATGATTTGTAACAACCCGAGATTTTCAGCCATTTACATGCACACATGCTGGACTTGAATTGCTCTAAATACCGCATTGTAAATAAATTTGGGGCAAATGCAATACAAATCATAGAATCACAGAGACAGAATTATCAGAATAGCTCGCAGCGGAAATTTAAAATACCATAGCAGTTCATGAAGCTACTATAACAGAGTCTCAAACCAAATATATAATACAGTCTGAAAACAACATAATTGAAATCCCAAATACATAGTAGTTTACTAATACATGAGATAAGCTAAAATAGCTGAAACAGAAGTAGATATAAATATAGATAAGCAGAAACTCCAGCAAAGTCGAGCTCCAAAAAGAGAATCCAAACATATGAATACTCAGGCTGACCCGAACGTAAAGTAAAACACAAAACACTCGAGTAAGGACGTATATACTTATATAATGTAAACCAACTCAAGTGAACTGTAGTAATGTAAAATAACTTAAACTATAAATTAAATACATCTCGTGGTTAAAATTTCAATATGGTATTTTATACTTCGAAATCAAATATCATTTCACAATTCAATATCATTCAAAAATCCATTTCAAAATATCAAAATATCGTATTTTCCAAACCACATTCATTTATTTAAAATACCATTTCAACACACATTCAAATAGTTTATATTTCGGAACAAATAACTTCATTTAAATCATAAATTGAAGTTATTATCTTTAATAATTAAATTATTAAATTTTCAAAATTTTAATCTTTCAAAACTCATTTATTCACTTAAATTTATTAAAAACAATGAAAATTCAACTTTCGTAGCATTTAGAAAATGCTACAGAAAGTTACATTCAAACCATTCAATTTACAAAAGACAGCATTTAAAATGCTGTGATAAGGTTACATTAGTTTCAAATAAACCTTAGTTAAATTCAACAATTATAGCACTTACAAAATGCTATAATAGCCTTTAATTTAATTATCCATTTAGTTCATTTCTATCAACTACAACATTTACAACAGCTGTATTATCATTTACATTAGAAATAATAGCATTTCGAGAATGCAGTTAATTGACTTCAAATATTCAATATAATTTCACAAACAATTATATTTTTCATTTAACCATTTCAAACTTATAAAATCATATATTTTTACTTTTATAACTATCAATTACTTTTCCCTAAATTCATGATTTTATAAAGTTAAATTTCCATTCAAAAAAATCAATATTTAATAATAATACACTTTCCAACATTCAATTTCAATTCATATAATTAAATTTTTAACTTAACACTTGAGTTCAAATTTCGAAATATAACTTATTTTACATTTTATTTACTTAACTTCAAAATTTTAATTTTAAACAAAATTCACAATTTTCCAATTTAAGTTATATTTCAAAATTCAACTCAATATTCATTTATTTCACATTTAACTTATTCAAAATCCATTAATATATTGTAAAAATCATTTAAATTCATTTAAATTCAAAATAACATAAATTTATCATATTTTCATATTCAATTTAAATTCCATTTATCACCAATTTAAAATTTCCAAAATAACTTAAATTTCAAATTTTCTAATTTTACCATTAATTTATTTCACTTATAAATTTCAAAAAATCAATAGTACTTTATAAAAATCATTTTTAATTAAGTTTTAAATCAAAATATTATAATAATTACATTTCAAACATATTTTGAAAATTTTAGAAAAATATAATTTAACTACTGGTCTGTATATAATTTTCTAGCCTAGGTAAAGTGATACGTGTAATATATCATTTTAACCCGTAATTTACAAAGAAAACCCGGGTTTTATCATTTCAAATCCGCAGTCCCAAGTAAACGAAATGAACTGAAAATTGCTCTGGCCTATCATTTCTGCCCATAACGAATTTCCCCTATTCTAAAGTCCGTTCGGGTATGTATCATTTCAACCCATAGTGATTCTAATCTAAAGGGAACTTAAAGTGTGATAAAATGATATAAATAACAGAACAACATAATACAACAGTAACATATGATATAACAGGTGTTTAAGCATGGGTGAACATCATATAATCATAATAGAGCAGATGTGATATGGTTATGCATTTTACATATTCAAAAGGGGTCAATTTATTAGTTATATAGGTATACATTGTCAGGTGAGAATAACTCACTGGTTTGAGCTGGAGACACAACAACGAATGCACAAAAGAGATCCACACAAGCAAGATAGCATGACAAGATATGAGTGGGAGAGCCAAAGTATCAATTCTCTTGAATACAAGTCAAACAAAACAATATAACGAATATAAGCTTTCAATTCAAAATACGATAAATTTAGCTAGAAATAACTGCACAAATCAAAGCAGAATTTCTTTGTACTTGCTTCCAGCATACATTAGGCTCGGCCATAGGTGTAGTACAAGGCTAAAACAAGGTTTTTGGATCAGGTTTGGTTTCCTAAGGGTTGGCCTACATAGGTTAACATGGTGCAAAAGTGGTCATGCTTGAAACAACACAACAATCAAGCTACACATGGTTTTCAAGGCACTACAAGGCTCGATCAAGGCCACTATGGGTACGGCCTTCACTGTGGAGTCTAAGTGATGATGTGGCAGAGGGTCCAAGTGGAGCTGGAGGTGTTGGGGTGGAGATGGCGGCGGCTATGGGGTGGTGAAGTGGTGTATTGTATTTATATGCTCGGCTAAAACATGTTGTTGTCTTTTTTTGTGAATTTTGAAGTGGATCATCAACAAGAAGGCACGGCTTGGGCTTTGACCAAAGAGGAGGTGGTGATGGTGGTGGTTCGGGTGATGGTAGAGGCGGCAGGGCTTATGGTGGAGGTGGCGAACCTAAAGAGGAAGACACAAGAGCAAAATCAATGAATTCAAAATAAAAACTAAGGAAAAGAAATGAATTTTTTTTACCAATTCCTTGAACAAGACGAGGCCAATTTTTTTCTTCTGGAATAAGAAAAAAGGATGTACGTGAATGAGGAAAGATGGTGGTCTGTTGAAAGAAATGAGAAGTAATGGCCAATTGAATGAAGAGTTAGGTTAAAATGTAAAAAGGTGGAATATAAAAGGGCTTAGGAAAATCAAAAGACACAAACCCTTTCAAATTTCCTTTATTTCTTTATATAATTTTAAATAACTGAAAATAATTATTATTTCAGTTTAAATTAGAAAATGTAACAAAAATATAAAATATAAATAAATAATTATTAAATATATATGATTAAAATAAGAAAATAGCACAAAAATGACAACTAGTCTAGAAAATTGAAAATAAACAGAATAAACTTTGAAAAATTTATATGGACTTGGAAAATATTTATAAATAAAGATAAGAACATAAAATAAAAAAATGCATTCACAAAATAAATAAATAAAATTTAATTAAATATAATTTAAATGAAGAAAATGGCAGAAAATAGAAAGTAGCCTTTAAAAATAGGAAATAAATGCAGTAAATTTTGAAAAAATTATAACATCACTTAAAATGTTTTAAAAATAAAACATAAATCTAACATGTCCTATTACACATATTAGAACATGATAGGACAAATAAAATATTATTTATATAATTTAAAATAGACAATTTTATTAAATAAATCAATTTACATACAATATTGTAAAAATCATAACTTTCACAATAAAAATCGGATTTCAAACGAAACGAAAAGTAATATTCTTGAAATTTAATATATTTTCATAATAAAGGATAAAATTCAAAAATTCAAATATTTAAATTTTAAATTTAAAAATCAAGGTTTGACCAGATTGACCAAAATTCACATTTTCTGAAAATATCCTATTTATTCGGGTTTGAAATTTATAATTCACACAAAGATCAAAATATGCTTTTAAAATAACAAAATTATCCATTTCAATAAATATAATAAATTTTCAAATAAAATAATCAAAATAAACAATTAAAATAAATCACAAAATTCAGGGTTGTTCCAATCTCTCCCACTCAAATATTTTCGTCCTCGAAAAGAATGGCAAGGAAAATAAAGAGAAACAAGATAGGAAAACAAAATAGTACTTGAAACGAACAATTCCGGATTCGAAGCACGAATGCTCTCCTCTATTTCCCAGGTACAATCTCGATCATCAGTATTCCACGGTACTTTTACCAGATTAACAAATTTCCTTCTTAGCTACTTCGTACCTCAGTCGACAATACGAAGTGGCTCTCTCTCGATAGTCAGATTAGGCTAAATATCCAACTATCAAAAGCAGAAGGCTGAACCAAAAAGAGATGGGTCAAGAAGATACTAGAGGAGATGTGAGTCATGGAATACATCATGCACTCCAGAAAGTTTCTCGAGCAATCTAAATGATAAGCCAAAGAACCAACTCTTCCCATAATACGGGAAGTACCCTCAAAGAAGAAGAAGGTAGAAATAGATAGAAGGGAAAATAGGTTGAAAGGAAAGGATGAACCATATTTAAAACTATATAAGTTTCAATTTAAGAATTTATATTTAACATTCTAAACAATTTATAATCTGATAAATAGTCATTTGATTCAAATTTGTTAGTTCGAAGTAAGCAATATATAAAACATTTAAAATTATTTAAACAAGTAAAATAATGATCGAAATATCCTTTATATAATATACTTTATCAAAATACTTTTATAACTCGATGTCTTAACAAGTTTACTTTCGTTCCTGTAGACTTTGGCCATGCGTTGATCAGGCGCAAAGCTAGAATTTTCTAGGTTCTTAGCAGACTTGTTTCAACACCAGTGAAAATACTGGAAAACCTTTTAAAATAGATATGGAAAGTACAATCCAAAAAAATCAACCAAAACAAAACATTTGTCTAACCATGGATCGTAGATACATAATGGTTACGCCTGGATCCCCTAGGAAACAATCCGTATCCGTAAGCTTTCTCGACCCTGCGAGTTATGCCATGATGACTAGTCGAGTACAGGATACACAATGGTTACACCTGGATCCCCCAAGAAACAATCCGTACCCCTAAGCCGTCTCAGCCAGGCAGTTTCGCCACTAATACGACCTACATAGATTGTAGGATACGCAATGGTTACGCCTGGATCTCTCAGGAAATAATCCATACCCCTAGGCCAACTCAGCCAGGCAGTTGCGCTATGCAGTCGCACTCGTAAGACCATGGAGATCGCCATGGAATTCGATGGACACTCGAGTATCATATCCGAAAAACCCAAATCAAAGAGAATAATATCGATAGAATGAATCCACAGTGTGGCCACAAAGCAGATATCAAGCAGAAGGCACTTTTCATATCTTTACTTCGAAAATATGTATCATATAGTACCTTTCAGAATCACTTTCAAATATCATATTTATATAAAGTCCATTATATATAAGATTTTACTTTCAAATCAAATACTTTCCAAAACCAATAGTATATCGAATCACACTTATATAGACTTCGATTATATAAGATTTCTGTTTACAAATTGAGTACCTTTACAAATCAATAGCTTCAAATCACTTCATACTTATACAAATCAATTTTATATAAGTTCGATAACTCCTAAATCAAGGTATTTAAATAACCAAGGTTCCCAATTTTAAACCATTTCAATATCAATTCAGTTTCGAAATCATATATGATTTCACCAAATCATTTCTTCCTAGTTACATATATTTAGTTTCAAAGTTTCTTAAAACAATAGATTTAGAAAATAATCCAAATTCCCAAATCAACAAAATTTAGGTCAAACAAATTCATTTCCATTTCAAATATATATCCACTTTCAAACATCATAATACTTTCAAAGTTATAAATCTTTCGAAACCAAAATACTCGAAATCATTACACTTTGAAAATCATAACCTTTCTAAATCATACATTTGAAATCATAAAACATTCCATTAATTCTTTATATTTCATAAATTTACTCAATTAAACCCAAATCTAAAATTTCCAATTTTAATTAAATTCAAACCTCAGTTTCAATTCAATTTAGTTTTCCAACAAAATAAATTCAAATATTATCAAATTTCAAATACAGATTTTATCCATAAAATAAACTATTCAATCTTTAATATATTTCAAAGCTTTAATATCCGACATTTCAAAACTAAACTTTTTTAATTTCATATACCCCAAATCTAGTTTCACTATTACTTAGTTTTTGAATATTCATTTCATAAATCCATCATTTTTAAATAAACTCAAATTAAAAGTAAACCAAATATCTTTTCATACAAATATAAACTTCAAATATTCATTTATCAATATCAATTATCATTTCAAATTCACATTCCTTATCAAAATAAAGATTAAATCATTTCCAAACCATTTCAATCATCAAAATATCTGAAATGATTACTATGTTTAAAACCTTCAAACTATTTATTTCTATATGTAAAATCCAATTTACCATTGGAAAGATTATTATTCTATATATATACTTTATTCAAAACATTCAAATCTATATTTCATACTAGTATAATTCAACATGGTCTTATTTATTTCACTCAACAAACAGTTTCAAACTTATATAAATCATACTACTTTATACTTTAATCATACCAAACTCAACCTATATTCTTTATCAAATACCTTATACCTTTCAAAATTGCTTAGCTTTGCAAAGTTAAACTTGATTTGAAAGTGCTCGAACTTTAAAATAGTAGAAGAAATCATATTTTCAATTCAAGAGTTGGAAATCACCAACAAATCAGTAAACCAATTCCAAAAGGTAGTGTAACAGCCCAAGATTTTTACAAGCACTTTATTCTTTTATTTATAAAACCTTGGAATTTGAATTGATTAAATCATTTCCCAAAATTTTAAATAATAGACAAGGGTTCTGAAATTTTAACTTTGGTTAAAGATAACTCTAATTGGAATTTTTTAATTTTTAAATTTCTAAATCTTTTATATAAGAATTATATATGTACAAGATTTATTGTGAGGATGTTTTGCTTATATTGGTAATAACATTTATTTCCCTTTGCTCTTTTTAAAAATGAATTATATATATTAAAATTAAGAAATAAATTTCTTAGAATATGGTAAATAAATCCGAAGAATGTAAACAAATTTTATTTTTAGTTAAGTAGTAACTTTTACAATTTACAGTGTATTAATAAACTGTTTAATTACGCGATTAATGTAACGACCCGATATTTTCAACCATTCGCATCCGCACATGTCGGACTTGAATTGCTCAAAATACTGCGTTGCAAATAAAATTTGGCAAATCTCAGAATATACAGTAAATACATAATCACAGATCACAGACACAGAGTAAATAATAACGCAGCGGAAGTAAAAGAGATAGTAGTTCATGAAGCTACTATATATATATAAGATACATCAGAGTTAAACAAGATACAACAAAAAGTAACAAGATACATCAGGTACAAATCAGAATACATCACTGAAATCACTGGATACAGAAAGCAAAATAGATGGCTGGATCTTCAAGGAAAGCTCCAACTCCGAAGGTGAATCTTGAATGCTAACTCACTCAATCTGACTCGAGCGTCAAGCAAAATACAAAACACTCGAGTCAGGACATAAATACTTATGAACTGTAAATAAAATAAAGTGAACAGTAACAAAAATGCATCAGTAACTTAAAGGATGCTTGGGGTCGCCCATCCTTTAAGGATCTGTTAAACTATTTACTATGTAGTAATATTGCGCTATTATAATAATGTCTACAGTAAAATAAACATACTTTTAAATAGCGTTCCGGGCTACCCATATCACCCTTCACACATAATAGTCCCAGTAGTCCATCCAATATCATGCCATCTCCAC
Source organism: Allium cepa (assembly GCA_030765085.1). NCBI lineage: Eukaryota > Viridiplantae > Streptophyta > Magnoliopsida > Asparagales > Amaryllidaceae > Allium > Allium cepa. Next base: position 973,190,660 of record CM060928.1, read on the forward strand.
TCCGGGTGACTGTCAGAGGATACCACACGGGCTACGAGAGAAAAACAAACTCGTAGTAAAGGCTCGGTATGGTAGGTGACACGACACACAAGGCAATGCCAGGGTAGATATACCAATTACGCACACGGGCTGGTGGTAACGCAACAGCCACATACGCCTACCTCGGAACACACTCCCATATCAAAATCGGAGGATGGCCATCTAATCAATCACAAGTAAGAGTATAGTATCGAAGGAATGTGTCCGACCAGAGGTGCTACCTCCTTTGGCCCGAGATCGCTCCTGTTTTAGCCACTTTATGCCAACTCACGGGAGTTGGGTCCACGTAATATACCTCAAGAATGTCGCCACCATCTAATTCATTCTGGAATCTCCACCGCGTACACGGTTGTTAAAGTGGTTTTCGGAGTTGGCAGAGAGTATGACAACTTCCGATCCTTGTCTCTTTAACAACCAAACGTTATTATAACGCCGTGGTCATTTCAAAATAGTTTATACTTCAAAAGGATCAAATCATTTCATTTCAAAACTATATTCCTTTCAAAATAGTTTACGCCTCGAAGCCAAAACCATTTTTATTTCAAAACTATTTATTCAATCAAAATAGTTTATACTTCGAAACCAAAATCATATTTTATTTCAAAACTATATTCAAATCAAAATAGTTTATACTTTATCATTTCCATCTCAAACCTATATTCACTTCCAAAAATCATAATACTTTCAAAGTTATGACTCTTTCGAAACCAAAATACTTGAAATCATTACACTTTGAAAATCATAACATTCTGAAATCATACATTTGAAATCATGAATCATTCATTTAATTCTTTACAATTTACAAATGTATTTCCAATTTAATTCAAAATTTCAAATTTCCAATTTAATTCAAATCAAACCATCAATTTCAATTCAATTCAGTTTTCTAACAAAACATTTCAAATCTTATAAATTTCAAATATATATTTGATCTACAAAATAAGCTATCTAATTTTAATATGTTTCCAAACTTTATAATTCCATATATTCATATCTCAAATCTAATTTCATTATTATGTAGTTTTGAAATATTCATTTCATAAATCCAATATTATTAAAATAAACTTAAATTACAATTAAACCAAATATCTTTTCATACAAATATAAACTTCAAATATTCCTTTATCAAATAAAGCAAAATCAAATATCATTCAACATTCACATTCTTTATTAAAATAAAGATCAAATCATTTCCACACCATTTCAAAATCATTAAAATATTACATCCTTTCAAAACTTCATAATCAAATCATTATTTGAATTCAAATCCAAATATTCAAATTTAAATATCATTTAAAAATCAAATAGGTCATTCATTTATTATTTCAAACATCATTACAAAAATACATTTCAAAATTCCATTCAAAATTCATTTATCTCATTACATCTCATTCCGTTTAACACATAACCAAGTAAACTTTATTTAAATTCAAATTCAAATTTAAATTCCTTAAAAATTCAAATTTAAATATTGAAATATATTCAAAACTTCTTAAATTTCACAATTAATCAATTTCCAAAAGTTAAATCATTTAACACTTTAAAATATAACTCAAACAGTGTTAAAATCTATAACATTTCAAAACATTGTCAAATTATAGCAACGACAGCATTTATAAAGTGCTATCGTAGCTTATATTTTCCAAAATGGTTTATTTCAAGAATAGCGACATTTATAAAATGTCGTAATAGATATTTAGTTATTTCAAACATTGTTAGATTCAAAACAATAGCATTAAAATGCTGTCAAAAGACTACAGCATTTTGAAAATGCTATAAAATTCCAAATTTCATTTTAGCTTTTCAAAAATAATAATAAAACTCTAAATTTTTATTATTATAACTTAAAAATAATATTTCTAGACTTCAAAATTTCACACTTAAAATCATTTAACATATGATTTAATACAATAAAATTTTAAGATCAAATATTCAATTTTGCAAACTCCATTCATTTATTAAGTCAAAATTCACTGTTTATTAATTTATAAATTTAATAAACTTAAAATTTTACTTCAAATATAATTTCAAAACTTTAAATTTAATTTCCATTATTTATTTACATTTTAAAATAAAACTTAAAGTCAAAAATCACAATTACTTCAAATTTACGTACTTAAATTCACAATTTCAAGACTTAATATTTAATTTTCTTAAATCCATAAAACATATATTTTTAAATCAAAATTTCATACTTTTAAAAATACACATTTTAATAAAAATCATTTAAAAATATACCACGGGGTCTGTATATAATTTTCTAACCTAGGTCAAGTGATACAGATATATATCATTTCAATCCGCAGTTTACAAAGAAAACCCGGGTTCTATCATTTCAAACCCGCAATCCCAAGTCAAATAAAATACAATAAAAATCGCTCAGGCCTATCATTTCAGCCCATAACGATTTTTTCCTATTCTAAAGTCCGTTCGGGTATGTATCATTTCAACCCATAATGATTCTATTCTAACAGGGAACTTGCAGTGTGAATATATGCATAAACAATATAAACAATGTCAATGTCACGATATAATGTCATATATCAGATGTCAGGTTATAATTAACAGTTTTAACATGGTAACAACATGGCATAGCATATCATATGATCATCATTAACTTGCATAAATATTTTATATTACTAAACACTTGTCATCAATTTACTATTTCATAAGTATAAATGTCAGAGTGAGACGGACTCACCTTTATCAAAGCTAGAGACAAACAACACACACAAGAGCGATTCCAAAGGCATGACAAACACGATTTGATTTGAATAGATGGAGACCCTTGTATACAACACAAAATATAACATACATAAGCACAAATATAGATATCGACATACAAATATAATTAACAACTTTAGTTTGTAAAACAGTTGCAAAACAAGAGAGATGGCCAAACCTTAGAAGCAAAAGACTTGCACATGACAACATAAGCTTGTCACATGATCAAATGGGCTTGACCTCACCACACTAGGCTCAGCCTAGATGTCAACATGGCTCGGCCATGGCCTAGAGACAAGGCTTAGGGCATGAAAGTGGAAGGTAAAGGCAAAACAAGTGGAAGGTAAAGGAGGCAAGGGGTTTGGGTCAAGGAATGGAAGGTTTTGGTGTACATAGGCTCGACCTATGGGCCTATGGGCTCGGCCTGGTGCATCTTCAGGTCAGGTCAGATGTGATGATGATGGCTATAGGTCATGGCAGCAAGTGGTGGTGGTGTTAGAGGTGGTGGCCAAGGCTAAACATGAAGGAAATGGGAATACAAGGCTCGGCTAGGCAATATTTGGAGTTTTAAGCAATGTTTGGTGGAGATGGCTTCAATTGGATGGCATGGCTTGTCATGGTCAGAGGAGGAGGAGATATTTGCTGTTGTAGATGGTGGAGGAGATGGTGGAGCTGATGGTGGAGCTGATAGGCCGAGAATCATATGTGAAGTCAAGGCAAATTTAAGTAGAAAACAAGGCAAATTCATGGAAGAAAGGTAGAAAAGAATAAAGAGAAGCCATTAACTTTGAATTTTTTTTTCTCAAATGAGAAATAGCCGTGAGTTGAAGAGGATGAGAAGTATTTTCACGTGAAAGGCAATGGAAAATGTGCGGCTATCAAGGAGAAAATGAAAAGCCGAGGATATGAAGAGACTAGCTATTGAAAAGTCACAAGAAATGAAGAGCCTTATCTCTTTGAATTTCTAATTTCTTTTAAAATTTTAAATACATGTAAAATATGTGCAAATATAGATAAAACACGAAAATATAGTATATATAAAAAAAAATATTAATTAAATATAATTAAATTAAGAAAATAGCAAAGAAAATGTAAACTAGGCTTGAAAATTTGAAAATAAATGAAATGAACTTTGGAAAAATTGTATGTACATGAAACATATTTATAAATAAAGATAAAAACATAAAAATAAAATGCATACATAAAAATGAATAAATAAATTTTAATTAAATATAATTTAAATAAGGAAAATAATAGAAAAATGGAAACTAGGCTTTAAAAAAAGAAAATAAATTCAATAGACTTTGGAAAAATTCAAACATCACTTTAAAAATATTTAAAAGGTAAAAATATATGTAACATAACATATAATACAAATTATAATAAGATATGGCAATCAAAAATATTATTTATATAATTTAAAATAAACAATATTGTTAAATAAAACAATTTACACCCAAATTTGTAAAAAGCATAACTTTCGCAATATTATTCGGATTTCAACGAAACATAAAGCAGTGTCCTTGAAATTTTATTTATTTTCATAATAAAAGATAAAATTCAAATTTTCAAATATTTAAAATGTAAATTTAAAAGTCAAAGTTTGACCAGATTGACCAAAATTCACATTTTCTGGAAATATTCAATTTATGCATGTTTGAAATTCTAATCCACATCAAAATCAACATTTATATTTCAAATAACAAAATATATTCATTTTAACAAATAAAATAAAGTTTTTAAATTAGGTATTTAAATTAAAATGATTAAAATATACAATTGCAATAATCAGAAAATACAGGGTTGTTACACTCTCCCCCACTCAAAACTTTTCGTCCCCGAAAAGGAATGATGTACGGGAAAAAACAAAAAAATGGTAGAATGAAATAGTATTAAGACAAGATGACAAGAAGATTAAAATTATACCTGATAACTGTTGCTATAGGTAAGTTTAACAATGTGGAGATGATCTTTCCAAGATCTTCCAGAATTCAAGAACACAAGCATGAAAAAAAATCTTTTAGAATCTGATTCATCCTTCCCGTTTGACCGACGGTCTGTGGATGGAAAACAGTGCTTAGATTCAAAGATGAGTACCAAAGATTATTAAAGATTATAGAAAGATTTCTAAACAGAACTGGTATAAGCAATAGCCTTCCGTTCTGTAGCAAGATAAGGGAAATAAGGACAACCAAAAGATAATTTGAAAAACAAAATAAGATAATAAATTTGAAACCATAAAAATTTCAACTTAAACTGAAAATAAATTTTACATAATTCAAATAAATCTTTAACAACTCTAATTTCATTATCTTATCATCCAATTATCTTAAATTAACAAATCCCTAAAATCATGTATTTGAAAAATCTTTTATTATACTCAAAATGTGCCAAATAAAATTTAATTCTTCTTCATTTGTAATTAAAATTAAGTTTATTTCTCTCAATATATCTTATCACCCATGTTAAATATATTTATACTAACTATAACTGCTTTAATTTATTCTCAGTTTCTTTAACATCATTTTATATTGTAAATTATTCCATTACCCTTTTCTTTATTCACCTCTGTCAATCTCTTTTATAACTAAAATTTAAGTGTATAACATTTATTATAATCACTCAAATTTTATTTATAAAATCTTTTTTTTTATATATTGTACATTATCCAATTACATATTCAACTTCTAAAAATTAAGGTAAGTTATATTGGAATGAAATTATGTATTATACAAATAAAACTTTCTAATTAAATTATTTCAAGCATGAATATTTATCCAAATCTTGAAATTATACTTAGAAATTATCTTTGAAGATAAAATTTAGGAATTAAATTTTCGATAAATTCCAAACTATTTAGAGATAAATAAATGCACATATACTATATATATATCCATTCAAATTTAAATCATATATCAACATAAGTTATAAATCCAGTATTATTTAAGAAATACAAATCAATTAAATTTCCAAAACAAACCTGTAGCAAGACTACAGAATGGTCTCTTCACTTCGAAACTCGAAAATGAATGTCGATGATGCTGCAGTCATCACCGAAGTTATTTTCCAGCGACAAAGAGAAAGAGCACTAATTTTAAACTTTAAAATTCTTAGGAAACAAATTTCTACTTGAAAATACTTTAAATAATATATCCTTTTAAAATTTTAAATATAAGGTTTGAAATCCATCGGAAATTAAATTCTCAAATTCTTGATTTAAATTAATGTCAGTTCCCAAATCAATTTATAAACAACTATTTATAAATTCATTTGTAGAACAATAAATGATAAATCAAGTATTATCATTTCAAATTATCAATTTAAATCAATTTATTAAGTTCCATAAATTTACTTATATATCAAAATTTATTTCATTTCCCAAAATTTTAAAATAATATTGTGTCAGTTTGTTCTGTCAAAGTGTTTTGGAAATCTTATCGATAGCGTTGATCAGACGAATCGATTAGAAACCCAATCCAACATCAACAACTCAAACAACACAATATATAAAACAAAATATAGATTTACAAGTACAATTCAAAATGTTTGGAAGAATAGATTGGAAACAAAAGACAGGATGATAAAATACAGAGTAGGGAGGTGGATAAGCTGAAATAAATCGCGGGCAACCTTAACCGGGTCAACCGTGACTTAAAGAATAAGATCGATGTGGATTTTCTGGGTAAATCTACATTCGACCTCAAGAGATAAAGTTTGGGATAATAGGAGATACTAGCATCTAAACCGAGAATAAATATAAATCTCTGGTGAATCGATGCTAATTGTAAAGGAGTTTCACCCCTTTTACAAGAAAATTAGAATACTGGTGAGACCGCCAATTAACTATAAAGATTATTCGAAGTGGAGTTATGGGATACTCCAAAATCAAATGAAGATGAATAGTGGGGAATAAGAATGGATTTTGGAACCGCAGGGAACGTTCCAAAATTCCAAGGAATCGAGTCAAAAGAAAGAGATTCAACTCGAATGAAAGTGATTCTGTAAATACATCTACTCTATATGCTGAGTTTTGCCTAGAGCTACCAAAGCTCTGATACCAACTGTAACGACCCAATATTTTCAACCATTCGCATCCGCACATGTCGGACTTGAATTGCTCAAAATACCGCGTTGTAAATAAAATTTGGCAAATCTCAGAATATACAGTAAATACATAATCACAGACACAGAGTAAATAATAATGCAGCGGAAGTAAAAGAGATAGTAGTTCATGAAGCTACTATATATATAAGATACATCAGAGTTAAACAAGATACAACAAAAAGTAACAAGATACATCAGGTACAAATCAGAATACATCACTGAAATCACTGGATACAGAAAGCAAAATAGATGGCTGGATCTTCAAGGAAAGCTCCAACTCCGAAGGTGAATCTTGAATGCTAACTCACTCAATCTGACTCGAGCGTAAAGCAAAATACAAAACACTCGAATCAGGACATAAATACTTATGAACTGTAAATAAACTCAAGTGAACAGTAACAAAAATGCATCAGTAACTTAAAGGATGCTTGGGGTCGTCCATCCTTTAAGGATCCGTTAAACTATTTACTATGTAGTAATATTGCGCTATTATAATAATGTCTACAGTAAAATAAACATACTTTTAAATAGCGTTACGGGCTACCCATATCACCCTTCACACATAATAGTCCCAGTAGTCCATCCAATATCATGCCATCTCCACTCCGGGTGACTGTGAGAGGGTACCACACGGGCTACGGGAGAAAAACAAACTCGTAGTAAAGGCTCGGTATGGTAGGTGACACGGCACACAAGGAAATGCCAGGGTAGATATACCAATTACGCACACGGGCTGGTGGTAACGCAGCAGCCACATACGCCCACCTCGGAACACACTCCCATATCAAAATCGGAGGATGGCCATCTAATCAATCACAAGTAATAGTATAGTATCGAAGGAATGTGTCCGACCAGAGGTGCTACCTCCTTTGGCCCGAGATCGCTCTTGTTTTAGCCACTTTATGCCAACTCACGGGAGCTGGGTCCACGTAATATACCTCAAGAATGTCGCCACCATCTAATTCATTCTGGAATCTCCACCACGTACACGGTTGTTAAAGTGGTTTTCGGAGTTCGCAGAGAGTATAACAACTTCCGATCCTGGTCTCTTTAACAACCAAACGTTATTATAACGCCGTGGTCATTTCAAAATAGTTTATATTTCAAAAGGATCAAATCACTTCATTTCAAAACTATATTCCTTTCAAAATAGTTTGCGCCTCGAAACCAAAACCATTTTTATTTCAAAACTGTTTATTCAATCAAAATAGTTTATACTTCGAAACCAAAATCATTTTTTATTTCAAAACTATATTCAAATCAAAATAGTTTATACTTTATCATTTCCATCTCAAACCTATATTCACTTCCAAAAATCATAATACTTTCAAAGTTATAACTCTTTCGAAACCAAAATACTTAAAATCATTACACTTTGAAAATCATAACATTCTGAAATCATACATTTGAAATCATGAAACATTCATTTAATTCTTTACATTTTACAAATTTATTTCCAATTTAATTCAAAATTTCAAATTTCCAATTTAATTCAAATCAAACCATCAATTTCAATTCAATTCAGTTTTCTAACAAAACATTTCAAATCTTATAAATTTCAAATATAGATTTAATCTACAAAATAAGCTATCCAATTTTAATATGTTTCCAAACTTTAATATCCCACATTTCAAAACTAAACTTTATAATTCCATATATTCATATCTCAAATCTAATTTCATTATTATGTAGTTTTGAAATATTCATTTCATAAATCCAATATTATAAAAATAAACTTAAATTACAATTAAACCAAATAACTTTTCATACAAATATAAACTTCAAATATTCCTTTATCAAATAAAGCAAAATCAAATATCATTCAACATTCACATTCTTTATTAAAATAAAGATCAAATCATTTCCACACCATTTCAAAATCATTAAAATATTACATCCTTTCAAAACTTCATAATCAAATCATTATTTGAATTCAAATCCAAATATTCAAATTTAAATATCATTTAAAAGTCAAATAGGTCATTCATTTATTATTTCAAACATCATTACAAAAATACATTTCAAAATTCCATTCAAAATTCATTTATCTCATTACATCTCATTCCGTTTAACACATAACCAAGTAAACTTTATTTAAATTCAAATTCAAATTTAAATTCCTTAAAAATTCAAATTTAAATATTGAAATATATTCAAAACTTCTTAAATTTCACAATTAATCAATTTCCAAAAGTTAAATCATTTAACACTTTAAAATATAACTCAAACAGTGTTAAAATCTATAACATTTCAAAACATTGTCAAATTATAGCAACGACAGCATTTATAAAGTGCTATCGTAGCTTATAATTTCCAAAATGGTTTATTTCAAGAATAGCGACATTTATAAAATGTCGTAATAGATATTTAGTTATTTCAAACATTGTTAGATTCAAAACAATAGCATTAAAATGCTGTCAAAAGACTACAGCATTTTGAAAATGCTATAAAATTCCAGATTTCATTTTAGCTTTTCAAAAATAATAATAAAACTCTAAATTTTTATTATTATAACTTAAAAATCAAATTTCTAGACTTCAAAATTTCACACTTAAAATCATTTAACATATGATTTAATACAATAAAATTTTAAGATCAAATATTCAATTTTGCAAACTCCGTGTTATCCTATTTTTTGGTCAAAACTAGAATATCAACAAACTGGCAAGGAATGATGGATGTCGGGATTGAAAATCGATTGGAAGCAAGGCAAGAGTTCGTTCGGTATTCGAACTCCCCTTGATTCATTCGGCATTCTCGGATCCGAAGGCTGATTCGGCATTCTCGAATATGAAGGGATCATTCGGCATTCTATAAGCTCCATTCGGTAGTACCCTCACCGAACCACCACCTCTCCACGCCACTGCCGAATCACCCCTGCCTCCATTCCACTGCCGAATCACCCTTGTCTCCACTACCTACCGAACCAACCATACCGAACCAGCTGCCGGACTAACTACTGCCGAACCAACCTCCTCTACCTACCATACTACCGAACCAACCACCGGTCCAGCTCCATCTCCACGCTACCACCGGTCCAACCTACCACCGAACCCCTATCTCCACTACCTGCCGAATCACCCATGTTACCACTCACCGCCGAACCAAGACGCTGCCGAACCAGAATGCTGCAAGGCCAGATTGCATCAGCCTAAGCCCACCAGCAGCTATATACATCCAAGACCTCCGCCCCCAGCCTCACTCTATAAATAAAGGGGCAGGGGTACAACAATGAGAGAGAGGTTGGAGAGCTCAAACCTGGAAGGAACTTTCAAACAACTTTCATACACTTGTACTACAAGCTTTGTACTCGTAATCGGATTGGAAAAGGAGAATAACATATAAAGTGGACGTAGGCACATTTTGGCCGAACCACTATAAATCTGTGTGTCTTTTACAGTTCAGTCCCTGCTTTTTACGTATTTGCATAAACCACCTAAATCATTACGAACAACATAAAATCAACTAAATCATACAACTTGGAGTTGTTTGCCCATCTTTTGTACAAACGTATTTGGGTTATTTGCTGAGATCTGTGATTTGTGTTTGAATATCGCTGATTTATATTCATACACTGGTGCTTTCACGGTATTGGGTGTTTGTGACCATTTTTTACGCAAACATTTTGGTGCTTTCACTGAGAAGGACCAGCACCCGCTACATCGGATAGAAGTTTAGATTTGGAAGACAATGACTAGGCAAAATAGTAGAAGGCTAAGGGCTGAGAGAAGCCAACAAGGAGGAAGTCAACAAGCATCCTCCGGAGGTGAGGAAGGACCGGCTTCGATCTACATAACCCGGGATGAAATGGAAGCCATAACAAATTCACTGCAAGAGAGGTTGTTGAAAAGTCAACAGGAAATGATGCAAACTTTCTGGGAGCAAATGAGAGCTGCAGGGATGCAGAACTTAGGAACAGCTGCAACGGCTGTGGATGCAGGACAAGAAGCTAGGGTTACGGAACCCAATGAAGGACAGGATACGGAGCCAGGTGGCAATCAACAAGGGCTTGGGGGCAGGCCCACAGGATTCAACACAGGAGAACCTTTGGAAGGAGTTCAACAGGCTAGAACCAACGTTGCTACTAATGAGCTACACGAAGAGTATGTACCGGAGTTCCCTCGGGGGCAACCTCCGACAGACAACGGTGGATTGGTAGATATAATCAGGAAGACTGTGCGAGGTGGTTTGACCAACGGAGACTTGGAAGGAGTAAACAGGAGTCCGTTCACTCGGGAAATAAGGATGGCTCAGAATCCACCTAAGTTCAAGCTACCTAGCGTGGAGGTATACAATGGCAAGGAAGACCCTACGGATCACTTGATGAGATACACCAGACACATGGAGGTGTTGGGGGCATCAGAGGAGGTGATGGCCCGATGCTTCCCTTTGTACTTGACGGACTTAGCTGCGATGTGGTTCAGGCAGCTGGAAGAAGGATCTATCAGGACTTGGAGGGAATTGGTGGAAAGGTTTTTGGGACAGTTTCGGGTTCATGTCAAGAGACCGAAGAACGTGATGACATTGACATCGGTAAGGCAAAGGATGGATGAATCGCTTAGAGCTTTTCTAACTCGATTCAGTGCCGCAGTTGCTTCGGTGGATCGGCCCGATCCATCGATGGTTTTAATGGCAGCAGTATCAGGAGTCAGGGAGAACTCGGATTTCAAGGTATCTCTGATACGAGATCCCCCACGAAATCTCGACGAATTCTTTCATGAGGCAGAAAGGTTCCTTCGACCAGAAGATGCGAGTACGGATTTAAAATTGAAAAAGGTTAATGCAGTTGAGGTGGGAGGACCATCCAGCAATGGTTCGGATAAAGACAAAGGAAAAAAGGAAGTTGGACGGTGATTCTGGAAATGCTAGGAAGCAATGGAAGGATCCAAAGTTTTCCACATACACAGGATTGAACGAGACACTGGAGCGGATATACCTGGATACTCGAAATCGCCTTCACTACCGGAGGCCGGTTAGGAGAGAACCAACAGAACGGGAAAGGACATCGGGAAGGCACTGTCTCTTCCATGATTTGGATGGACACGACACCAACAGCTGCAGGCACTTAAAGGACATAATTGAGGAGCATGTGAGGAATGGACAGCTGCCATAATATGTTGGACCTCGGAATGCAACAGCGAGGCAGGAGCAATCGCCGCCTGCCTCAAGCTACGATGGTGGGAGGCCCAGGAATGATGGTCGGTTGATCGTCCCTTGACCAGGTTAATATGAAATAAGTAGCAAACTATTGGCAAGCAACCAAGTCATTTACACATGTACGGGGACGGAGATGGCCCCTAGGCATGCTCTGAATAATAATAAGCTGCGATGCTATGGTTTGTGAAATTTATCTTTTGCTTTTGGATTGGACACTGCTTTTCTTTTTGGTTTTCAGTTTTGGAGCTTGGATTGAGCTCCTGGTTTTTCTCGCCTTTTGATTTGGATTTTCCTTTGGACGATTATTTTCAACTTTGGATGCTGATTTGGATTTCTAGTTTTCTGGTTTTGGATTTGGATTTTGAATTTGGATTCTGGATTTGGATTTTCAGATTTGGATTCTGGATTTGGATTTTTGATTTGGATTTGGATTTTGGATTGGATTTTGATTGGATTTTTATCTGATTTTTGATAAACGGTCGTCGGGTATGGATTATGCCTGGCAAGGGGTGAGTCGCTTTGCCCGAACGTGGTAAATTGACTCATTCAGGTCGTCGAGTATGGACTATGCTCGGCAAGGGTCCGGAGTGACCAGGATTCGGCCTAGGACTTAGCCCTATATTATCAATTGTTATTTTCAGGTCGTCGAGTATGGACTATGCTCGGCAAGGGTCCAGAGAGACCAGGATTCGGCTTAGGACTTAAGCCATGGCATTGTACAGTGCCCAGGGACACTGGGCCAAGGTCGTCAAGTGTGGATTACGCTTGGCAAGAACTCGGAGAGGTTAGCTCAACGTCCAGGGACACTGGACCAAGATCGTCAAGTGTGAATTGCGCTTGGCAAGAACCCGGAGAGGTTAGCTCAACATCCAGGGACACTGGACCAAGGTCGTCATGTGTGGATTACGCTCGACAAGAACACGAGGAGGCTAGCTTAACGTCTAGAGACACTGGATCACGACCGTCAGGTGTGGATTGCGCTTGGCAAGAGCCTGGAGAGGTTATGGATTTGGATATCGACCCAGAGAGGTCCTGGAGTCGGTTATTGGCTATTGGATAAGGATGGTTTGGGGCTCGGTTGTCGAGTTCGGATGGACATGGAATTGGCTCAAGCTTTGGTTATTGGATTTGGAATTGGATATCAACTCGGAGCAGTCAAGGATGATCTACTCTGCCGATATGGCTATGGACCTTGGATATTGGATTCAGAACTATTCAAAACACGCCTTGTTATCACAAGGCATGTTTTGGGGGGCAAAGTGTTATCCCATTTTTTGGTCAAAACTAGAATATCAACAAACTGGCAAGGAATGATGGATGTCGGGATTGAAAATCGATTGGAAGCGAGGCAAGAGTTCGTTCGGTATTCGAACTCCCCCTGATTCATTCGGCATTCTCGGATCCGAAGGCTGATTCGGCATTCTCGAATATGAAGGGATCATTCGGCATTCTATAAGCTCCATTCGGTAGTACCCTCACCGAACCACCACCTCTCCACGCCACTGCCGAATCACCCCTGCCTCCATTCCACTGCCGAATCACCCTTGTCTCCACTACCTACCGAACCAACCATACCGAACCAGCTGCCGGACTAACTACTGCCGAACCAACCTCCTCTACCTACCATACTACCGAACCAACCACCGGTCCAGCTCCATCTCCACGCTACCACCGGTCCAACCTACCACCGAACCCCTATCTCCACTACCTGCCGAATCACCCATGTTACCACTCACCGCCGAACCAAGACGCTGCCGAACCAGAATGCTGCAAGGCCAGATTGCATCAGCCCAAGCCCACCAGCAGCTATATACATCCAAGACCTCCGCCCCCAGCCTCACTCTATAAATAAAGGGGCAGGGGTACAACAATGAGAGAGAGGTTGGAGAGCTCAAACCTGGAAGGAACTTTCAAACAACTTTCATACACTTGTACTACAAGCTTTGTACTCGTAATCGGATTGGAAAAGGAGAATAACATATAAAGTGGACATAGGCACATTTTGGCCGAACCACTATAAATCTGTGTGTCTTTTACAGTTCAGTCCCTGCTTTTTACGTATTTGCATAAACCACCTAAATCATTACGAACAACATAAAATCAACTAAATCATACAACTTGGAGTTGTTTGCCCATCTTTTGTACAAACGTATTTGGGTTATTTGCTGAGATCTGTGATTTGTGTTTGAATATCGCTGATTTATATTCATACACTAGTGCTTTCACGGTATTGGGTGTTTGTGACCATTTTTTACGCAAACACTCCATTCATTTATTAAGTCAAAATTCACTGTTTATTAATTTATAAATTTAATAAACTTAAAATTTTACTTCAAATATAATTTCAAAACTTTAAATTTAATTTCCATTATTTATTTACATTTTAAAATAAAACTTAAAGTCAAAAATCACAATTACTTCAAATTTACGTACTTAAATTCACAATTTCAAGACTTAATATTTAATTTTCTTAAATCCATAAAACATATATTTTTAAATCAAAATTTCATACTTTTAAAAATACACATTTTAATAAAAATCATTTAAAAATATACCACGGGGTCTGTATATAATTTTCTAACCTAGGTCAAGTGATACGGATATATATCATTTCAATCCGCAGTTTACAAAGAAAACGCGGGTTCTATCATTTCAAACCCGCAATCCCAAGTCAAATAAAATACAATAAAAATCGCTCAGGCCTATCATTTCAGCCCATAACGATTTTTTCCTATTCTAAAGTCCGTTTGGGTATGTATCATTTCAACCCATAATGATTCTATTCTAACAGGGAACTTGCAGTGTGAATATATGCATAAACAATATAAACAATGTCAATGTCACGATATAATGTCATATATCAGATGTCAGGTTATAATTAACAGTTTTAACATGGTAACAACATGGCATAGCATATCATATGATCATCATTAACTTGCATAAATATTTTATATTACTAAACACTTGTCATCAATTTACTATTTCATAAGTATAAATGTCAGAGTGAGACGGACTCACCTTTATCAAAGCTAGAGACAAACAACACACACAAGAGCGATTCCAAAGGCATGACAAACACGATTTGATTTGAATAGATGGAGACCCTTGTATACATCACAAAATATAACATACATAAGCACAAATATAGATATCGACATACAAATATAATTAACAACTTTAGTTTGCAAAACAGTTGCAAAACAGTTGAAAAACAAGAGAGATGACCAAACCTTAGAAGCAAAAGACTTGCACATGACAACATAAGCTTGTCACATGATCAAATGGGCTTGACCTCACCACACTAGGCTCAGCCTAGATGTCAACATGGCTCGGTCATGGCCTAGAGACAAGGCTTAGGGCATGAAAGTGGAAGGTAAAGGCAAAACAAGTGGAAGGTAAAGGAGGCAAGGGGTTTGGGTCAAGGAATGGAAGGTTTTGGTGTACATAGGCTCGACCTATGGGCCTATGGGCTCGGCCTGTTGCATCTTCAGGTCAGGTCAGAGGTGATGATGATGGCTATAGGTCATGGCAGCAAGTGGTGGTGGTGTTAGAGGTGGTGGCCAAGGCTAAACATGAAGGAAATGGGAATACAAGGCTCGGCTAGGCAATATTTGGAGTTTTAAGCAATGTTTGGTGGAGATGGCTTCAATTGGATGGCATGGCTTGTCATGGTCGGAGGAGGAGGAGATGTTTGCTGCTGTAGATGGTGGAGGAGATGGTGGAGCTGATGGTGGAGGTGATAGGCCAAGAATCATGTGTGAAGTCAAGGCAAATTTAAGTAGAAAACAAGGCAAATTCAAGGAAGAAAGGTAGAAAAGAATAAAGAGAAGCCATTAACTTTGAAATTTTTTTTCTCAAATGAGAAATAGCCGTGAGTTGAAGAGGATGAGAAGTATTTTCACGTGAAAGGCAATGGAAAATGTACGGCTATCAAGGAGAAAATGAAAAGCCGAGGATATGAAGAGACTAGCTATTGAAAAGTCACAAGAAATGAAGAGCCTTGTCTCTTTGAATTTCTAATTTCTTTTAAAATTTTAAATACATGTGAAATATGTGCAAATACAGATAAAACACGAAAATATAGTAAATAAACAAAAATAAATAAATAAATATTAATTAAATATAATTAAATTAAGAAAATAGCAAGCAAAATGTAAACTAGGCTTGAAAATTTGAAAATAAATGAAATGAACTTTGGAAAAATTGTATGTACATGAAACATATTTATAAATAAAGATAAAAACATAAAAATAAAATGCATACATAAAAATGAATAAATAAATTTTAATTAAATACAATTTAAATAAAGAAAATAATAGAAAAATGGAAACTAGGCTTTAAAAATAGAAAATAAATTCAATAGACTTTGGAAAAATTCAAACATCACTTTAAATATATTTAAAAGCTAAAAATATATGTAACATAACATATAATACAAATTAGAATAAGATATGGCAATCAAAAATATTATTTATATAATTTAAAATAAACAATATTGTTAAATAAAACAATTTACACCCAAATTTGTAAAAAGCATAACTTTCCCAATATTATTCGGATTTCAACGAAACATAAAGCAGTGTTCTTGAAATTTTATTTATTTTCATAATAAAAGATAAAATTAAAATTTTCAAACATTTAAAATTTAAATTTAAAAGTCAAAGTTTGACCAGATTGACCAAAATTCACATTTTCTGGAAATATTCAATTTATGCATGTTTGAAATTCTAATCCACATCAAAATCAACATTTATATTTCAAATAACAAAATATATTCATTTTAACAAATAAAATAAAGTTTTTAAATTAGGTATTTAAATTAAAATGATTAAAATATACAATTACAATAATCAGAAAATACAGGGTTGTTACAATTAAAGGGCGCGTTAATTGATGGGATAAATAACGTATATATAAGAAAACGTATAAAATTTAAAACCAGTCATTTTCATTATATTTTGGGCATAAAATTTTGAGTCTATTGTATGCATTCCAAATATGCTCACTTTCCTTTTTGCTCTTTTGATTTAATAGAAACGTTATTCACAAATTGCATAACCGTTCACATTTTAATTCTTGCCGTTACTTTGCTAAAATCACTCAACCTATTTAATTATAAAACACGTAACCTTAATAATTCAATGAAATCATTCTTTTCCTTTAAAAATTCGAATTCACGTATAACATCTTTTCCATTCGCGAATAACTTTCTACTTTCCCTTGCGGTATAATTGACAATTATTACTACATGTACGTTTCAAAATATATAATTTATCTCTTACCAATTTCCTTCACCTCTATCAACGCATGATATCCTCTTTTATACTAAAACATTCAAAACTCACGCAGTCACTGCTATTTAAAATTCGAACCCACACAATATCAATGGAAATCTTCTTGTAATACTCGGTCAACGTATAAATATATCCAATAAATTTTGGGTGGATATTTCTTGTTTCTCTCACCTAAATCACGCTAACCCTTCCTTTAAATATTAACCACGTATCTTTTTTCCCTTCATTCTTTTTGGCTTCAGCCGTTTTCTCCTTCATTGCTTGAACTCCTATGCTATCAGGTATGGCTACCTGTGCCCCTTTTATTTTCTTGTCTCTTTCTTACGTTTTTCAAAATTTGTCAAAGCAAACTAATACTCGTAAATCACCTCACTATGAGATATTGGTTCACTGCTCTTGCATGTTCTCAGCCTCAGTGATGGCCGCTGTTATTTTCTTTGTATGTAACTATCACCTCTGATGAACCATGAAGGCAGAGCATATGCATGCAGGCCGAGCATCACAAGGTTCTTTTGACTAAAAGACGTGAACCAATGCTTGTGCTACCTGTACTTTAAGGATTGAAAAAAAGGGAAGAGAATAAAAATATGCAGGCCAAGCACTTGGTGCCGATTAAACTAAATTTTGGTCGTGCACCACTTTTGAAAAATTTAACCTTGAACCAAATCTTCGCCACCTATAAAAAAAAAAGAGAAAAAGAAAATTTGTGTCGCCTTTTGCATGTTTAAGGAAAAAAATAAAAAGGTTGCATGCACCGTTCTTGCAACTTTTAATCACTGCCTAATTTCCTACTGGGAATCACATGCATGCATATAAGTCGGATGGGTCAAAATATCTCGTTCAAATTTTTGTTTATTTAAAATTTTCGCTTTGATTAGTGATTCAGTTCGAGTACTAATTTTTATTTATTCATCTCGTTTCAAGATCGAGGCCAGTTTGTCTCCTCTTCTAATTTTTGATCGTGTTGTCTATACGCTGTTTCTGGTGTGGGTACCGTAGTTTTAATCAAAATCTTCAGAAAAGACGAGTATTCTCACCCGACAAACGTACTTATATATCTGTAAATTGATAACAAGGGTGAATTGTAGAATAATTATTATTTCATTTTATTTGACTGTGATATAAATTGATGATGTCAAAAATCCTGTTATTAAACTTACACATCATCAGTTATATTATATACTGTTTATTTATGCTGTTACACTATTTATTTATTTATTTATTTACTTTTCATCACACTGCAAGTTCCCTGTAGAATAGAATCGTTATGGGCTGAAACGATAGGCCTGAGCGATATTTATTGATTCACTTATTTATTTAGTTATTTATTTAACTTGGGATTGCGAGTTTGAAATGATAAAACCCGGATTTTCTTTATAAATTACGGATTGAAATGATATATTATCCTTATCACTTGACCTAGGTTAGAAAATATTATATAGACCGTGGTTATATATATATATATATATATATATATATATATATATTCTGGAATTATTAAATATTTGAAAATTTAATGTTATAATATTTTGTTTAAAATTTAATTGAATGATTCTTAAGCATAGTTATATTTTACAAGTTAAAGATGTAAATAAGTAAAGGTTAAAAATTTAAAGTATAAATTTATCTTGTAAATTTGGATTTGTAAAATAAATGGAATTTAAGTTAAGAAATAAAATATGAAATTTGTTATAACCTGAATATAAAGCGAGGTTAAGTTTCAATGAATTAAATAGTTAAATTAGTGAAAATATGGAAGTTGAAATATAACTTGATGGGAGGCTGTTTTTGAAAAAAAAAGGTAAGATAAGAAATTAATTGAAATATAGTTTATTTTTGGAATGGAAATTTACTTAATTGTTAAGCAAATTTCATAGAAAAATCTTGTACTTGATTTGTATAAGTAAAAGAGTTAGATATATATTTGTATAATATACTTTATAAAAGTCATAGATTTTTGAGTAATTTAAATGACTATTTAAAGGGTGGAAAATTTGAATCTATAAGTTAATTTGGTTTAATTATTGTTGAAACCATAGTGAAGTTAAAATTTAAATTACTCAAACGGACTAAGGTATAACCTTTGGGATGTATATTATATTTTTATAAAAAAAATATAACTTCACTTTTAAAAAAATTAAAATGAAGTATTTGATTTAAATATAACTATTTTGGAATTTATAACCACGGGCAATAATAACGTGGGTTGTTAAAGAGATCGGGATCGGATATAGGCATACTGTCTGTCGATACCAAAAACCACTTTAACAACCGTGCATGCGGAGGACATTTCAGAATGAAGTAGGATGGTGGTGACGTTTCTATGAGGTAAATACGTGGACCCGACTCCCTTGAGTTGGCATAAGGTGGCTAAAACAGGAGCGATCGACGGATTAATGAGGTAGCACCATCGGACGCACTTCTTCGTATGTCATTCTATTACTTTTGTGATTGTTTTGGTGCGCACCTTTGATTTGGGAGTGTTGTCCGAGGTGGGAGGTAGTAGCAGCTATGCGTTTCCACCGGTCCGGAAGCGTAATTGGTATATCTACCCTGGCATTGCCTAGTTGTGCCATGTCAGCTACCCTAGCGAGCCCTGTACGAGTTTGATTTGTGTCGTACCTATGGGGTATCTTCTTGTAGTCTTCCGATCAGAAGATATGCAGGTACTGTTTAGACTACTGGCACTATTTATGTGTTAAGGGGAATATTGGGTCACTCCTTAACGTTATTTTAAAGTAGGTTTATTTTACAAATATACACTATTATAATAGCGAAGTATTACTACATAGTAAATAGTTTAACGGATCCTTAGAGGATGGGCAGTCCCAAGCATCCTTTAAGTTACTTGTACTTTAATACAGTTCATTTGAATTAGCTTACACTATATAAGTATGTATGTCCTGACTCGAGTGTTTATGTTTTTCATGCTCGGGTCAGCCTGAGTTTCAGTTCAGACTTCACCTCCGTAGCTAGGATTTCAGCAGATCATCTCTTTCAAGCTTCCGTCAAGTTTTAGTTCAGTTCTTATCTTTACCGTTGTAATCAAGACAATTTAATATTTGAGAGTTCTGTGGAGATTTCAAACAATATTTGTTTTAAGACCGTACTTTATGCTTATCTTGAGACTATTTATAGTGGTTTCATGAACCACTAAGTTTTTTTTATTCCGCTGCGAGTATTCTGATTTCTGTGTTTGTGATTCTGTGATTTGATTTCATTTGCTTCTAATTTATTTACAATCTAATTGTTTTGAACTATTCAGGCTCGACATGTTTTATTTATTAGTCGAGTTTGAATGGTACAAAATAGTGGGTCGTTACAGGTAGGGTTATACCAATACAAATCTAAATCTCGAGGACTGAACACCGGCTTACTTTAAATTATTTCAAATATATATATCTTTCGAATATCAAACCGTACTTCGAAGTCTGAAATCAAAATTTGGTTTCACAAAAATCACTCGTATAGCAACGCTACTAGAGTGGCCTCTCCCCCACTCAAAAACTCGAAAATCAATGTCGATGATGCATACATTCATCATCGAAATTATTTTCCAGCGACATAAGTAGGTTCTGGACTTTTATTTTCTTGAAATTTCTTTGAAATCTCATTGAAATCATTGGAATTCATTCGAGTACATTTGAAACATTTTTATTCGGAGAAATATCTTTAAATCATATTATTATTATATTTTTTCTAAATCTTAAAACCGATTTCAAAACACTGGAGTTTGATTCCTCGAAATTCAAAATTCAATACCCTTCTGTTATAAATTACTTTATATAAGTCAGATTCTTATAAATTTTCAAAATTTTAAATCCTTTCGAAATTTCAAATTTTCATTTTTTTAAAAGGTATATAATCCTTCTCGAAAACATTCCACCATTATATACAAAATAGGGTCATCCTTATCAAAATAATAATTTCGATATATGAACAATTTCAAAATACAACCAAACACAAATTTCCAAAGGATGATTCAAGGTTAGATTTCAAACAAACAGAGATTCGAATTTAGAGAAATTCTAATCAAATAAAATTCTGGTTTGAAGATAAGCTCGCATAAAGATGAGATAGTTTATTACCAAATAGAAGATGGGTAAGCGTATATAAATCATGGTGGACCTTAACCGGGTCAACCGTGAATTCAGGAATATAATCAATCCAGAAAACTAAGGCAAATCGACATTCGATTGCCAGAGATAGAATCTAGTTAGAACAGGAGATAGATGGCATCGTAAACCGAGGGTACAGAAATCTCTGGTGAAGCAATGCCAATTGTAAAGGAGTTTCACCCCTTTACAAATTATTCAAAGATTTGCGGAATCACCAATCTTTAGAGAGGTCATTCCAAAGTGGAGTTATGGAATGCACCAAAAATCAAAAGAATACAAATAAGGAAGACAAGACTGGATTTCAGAAGAATTGGAAGCGTTCCTAAGTTCAAGGAATCCAAACCGATAAGAATCCTAGCTAGAAGATTTCTAACAAGGTGGATACAGTAGGAATGAAATTTAAAAAAAATCTTGATTCCAAAATAAGAAGAAATTTTTTTTACCAAAATAATCTTTAAAAATCCTATAAAATCATTTTGAAATCATTTTATACTTCGAAATACGTTCTCTTATAAAGAAATGATTCTGAGATTGATTTCACTCGTTCTAAGGTATTTCTACCCTATCTCTACTGATTTTTTGCTCCGCAGGCTATGGTTTGCCTAAAAACCAAAGCTCTGATACCAACCGTAACAACTCGATATTTTCAACCATTTGCATCCACACATGCCAGGCTTGAATTGCTCAAAATAACGCGTTGTAAATGAATTTAGAGCAAATGAAATACAAATCACAGAATCACAGACACAGAAATATCAGAATAGCTCGCAGCGGAAATTTAAAATACCATAGTAGTTCATGAAGCTACTATAATAGAGTCTCAAACCAAATATATAATACGGTCTGAAAACAACATAATAGAAATCCCAAAGACATAGTAGTTCACTAATACATGAGATAAACTAGAATAGCTGAAACAGAAGTAGATATAATTGTAGATAAGCAGAAACTCCAGAAAAGACGAGCTCCAGAAAGAGAATCCAAAGCTGTGAATACTCAGGCTGACCGGAGCGTAAAGTAAAACACAAAACACTCGAGTCAGGACATATATACTTATATAATGTAAACCAACTCAAGTGAACTGTAGTAATGTACAATAACTTAAACTATAAACTAAATACATCCCGTGGTTAAAATTTCAAAATGGTATTTTATACTTCGAAATCAAATATCATTTCACAATTCAATATCATTCAAAAGTCCATTTCAAAATATCAAAATATCGTATTTTCCAAACCACATTCATTTATTTAAAATACCATTTCAACACACATTCAAAACAGTTTATATTTCAGAACAAATAACTTTATTTATATCATAATTTGAAGTTATTATATTTAATAATTATATTATTATATTTACAAAATTTTAATCTTTCAAAACTCATTTATTCACTTAAATTTATTAAAAACAATGAAAATTCAACTTTCGCGACATTTAGAAAATGCTACAGAAAGTTACATTCAAACCATTCAATTTACAAAAGACAACATTTAAAATGTTGTAATAAGGTTACATTAATTTCAAATAAAACTTAGTTAAATTCAACAATTATAGCACTTACAAAATGCTATAATAGCCTTTAATTAAATTTAGCCATTTTCTATCAACTACAGCATTTACAAATGCTGTATTATCATTTACATTAGAAATAATAGCATTTCGAGAATGCAGTTAATTGGCTTCAAATATTCAATATAATTTCACAAACAATTATATTTTTCATTTAAACCATTTCAAACTTATAAAATCATATATTTTTACTTTTATAACTATCAACCTTAAATTCATGATTTTATAAAGTTAAATTTCCATTCAAAAAAATCAATATTTAATAATAATACACTTATTAAATTCCAACATTCAATTTCAATTCATATAATTAAATCTTTAACTTAACACTTAAGTTCAAATTTCAAAATATAACTTATTTTACATTTTATTTACTTAACTTCAAAATTTTAATTTTAAACAAAATTCACAATTTTCCAATTTAAGTTATATTTCAAAATTCAACTCAATATTCATTTATTTCACATTTAACTTATTCAAAATCCAATAATATATTGTAAAAATCATTTAAATTCATTTAAATTCAAAATAACATAAATTTATCATATTTTCGTATTTAATTTAAATTCCATTTATCACCAATTTAAAATTTCCAAAATAACTTAAATTTCAAAATTTCTAATTTTACCATTAATTTATTTCACTTATAAATTTCAGAAAATCAATAATAATTTATAAAAATAATTTTTAATTAATTTTTAAATTAAAATATTATAATAATTATATTTCAAACATATTTTAAATATTTTAGAAAAATATAATTTAACTACGGGTCTGTATATATAATTTTCTAGCCTAGGTAAAGTGATACGGGTAATATATCATTTCAACCCGTAATTTACAAAGAAAACCCGGGTTTTATCATTTCTAGCCCGCAGTCCCAAGTAAATGAAATAAATTAAAAATCGCTCAAGCCTATCATTTCAGCCCATAACGAGTTTCCCCTATTCTAAAGTCCGTTGGGGTATGTATCATTTCAACCCATAGTGATTCTAATCTAAAGGGAACTTGCGGTGTGATAAACTGATATAAATAACAGAACAACATAATACAACAGTAACGTATGATATAACAGGTTTTTAAGCATGGGTGAACATCATATAATCATAGCAGAGCAGATGTGATATGGTTATGCATTTTACAGATTCAAAAGGGGTCAATTTACTAGTTATATATGTATACATTGTCAGGTGAGAATAACTCACTGGTTTGAGCTAGAGACGCAACAACGAATGCACAAAAGAGATCCACACAAGCATGATAGCACGACAAGATACGAGTGAGAGAGCCAAAGTATCAATTCCCTTGAATATAAGTCAAACAAAACAATATAACGAATATAAGCTTTCAATTCAAAATACGATAAATTTAGCTAGAAATAACTGCACAAATCAAAGCACAATTTCTTTGCACTTGCTTCCAGCATACATTAGGCTCGGCCGTGGGTGTAGTACAAGGCTAAAAAAAGGTTTTTGGATCAGGTTTGGTTTCCTAAGGGTCGGCCTACATAGGTTAACATGGTGCAAAAGTGGTCTTGCTTGAAACAACACAATAATCAAGCTACACATGATTTTCAAGGCACTACAAGGCTCGGTCAAGGCCACTATGGGAACGACCTTCACTGTGTGGTCCAAGTGATGACGTAGAAGAGGGTCCAGGTGGAGTTGGAGGTGGTGGGGGTGGAGATGGTGGCGGCTATGGGGTGGTGAAGCGGTGTATTGTATTTATATGCTCGGCTAAAGCATGCTGTAGTTTTTTGTGAATTTTGAAGTGGACCATCAACAAGGAGGCACGGCTTGGGGTTTGGCCGGAGAGGAGGTGGTGATGGTGATGTGTTCAAGTGATGGTGGAGGCGGCAGGGCTTGTGGTGGAGGTGGCCGAACCCAGCACAAGAGCAAAATCAATGAATTCAAAAAAATAAAAACTAAGGAAAAGAAATGAATTTTTTTTACCAATTCCTTGAACAAGATGAGGCCGATTTTTTTCTTCAGGAATGAGAAAAAAGAATGTACATGAATGAGGAAAGATGGTGGTCGGCTGAAAGAAATGAGAAGTAATGGCCAATTGAATGAAGAGTTAGTTTAAAATGTGAAAAGGTGGAATATAAAAGGCCTTAGGAAAATCAAAAGACACAAACCCTTTCAAATTTCCTTTGTCTTTATATAAGTTTAAATAACTGTAAATAATTATAATTTCAGTTTAAATTCGAAAATGTAACTAAAATATTAAATATAAATAAATAATTATTAAATATGTATGATTAAAATAAAAAAATAGCACAAAAATGACAACTAGTCTAGAAAATTGAAAATAAACAGAATAAACTTTGAAAAATTTATATGGACTTGGAAATATTTATAAATAAAGATACGTGTAACAACCCTGTATTTCGTGATTTATTTTAATTGTATATTTTAATTATTTTAATTGAATTTTGATTTTTTTTTAAAAACTTATTTTATTTATTTTGAATGATAAACTTTAGTTTTGATATGAATTATCATTCCAAAGCATGACTAAAAAGAATATTTTCCAAAAAGTGAATTTTTGGTCAAAATAATCAAACTTTGACTTTTAATTTAAAATTTTAAAAGTTTGAAATTTTAAATTTTATCTTTTATTATGAAAGTACATAAAAATTTAAGAACATTGCTTTTTGTTTCGCTGAAAACAGATTTAATTTGTGAAAGTTATACTGTTTTCAATATTGTGTGTACATTGAATTATTTAACAATTTTCTTTATGTTAAATTTTATAAATTATATTTTTAATTGTCAAATAATGTTCTAATATGTGTTATATGACATTGTAGATATATTATTTTTTTTTAAAACATTTTTTTTGTGATGTTATAATTTTTCCAAAGTTTACCGTGTTGATTTTTTTTTTTGGATGTTTTCTTATTTTCTGCTATTTTCTTCATTAAAATTTTATTTAAATTTAATTTTATATATTTATTTTGTGAATTCACTTTTATTTTGTGTACTTATCTTTATTTATAAATATTTTTCAAGTATATAAAATTTTTCCAAAGTGTATTGAATTTATTTCTAATTTTAAAGTCTACTTCACAATTTTAAGCCATTTTCTTATTTTAAATTCTATTTAATTAAAATTTAATCATTTATTTTATTTTAATAATGGTAAATAAATTATTTTATTTCAAAAAATTTCTTTAGAATATTTTTAAAATGAAGTAGATATTTTTTCAAAGCCATCGATGTTTTAATTATAATTTTTGAACCCTGTTTTCAGTTTTTAAGCAATTTCCTTAATTCTTTTTATATTTTCTTTAAATTTAATTATATATTTTTATTTTTTTTCACTTTGTTTCGGTTTTTAGATGTACTTGCTGAATTTTATTTTTGTTTTATTTGATTTAAAAGAAAAGGAAGTATGGAAGGTTTTAAAAGCTAAGAAACGTAAAGTCGTTTCACCGTTTCTTTTGTCGTTTCTTTTTCAATCAATATATCAGTTATTTTGGTCATTCCTTATACTATCTTCAGCTGACTTCTTTTTCTTCATTTTCACGTGAAAACATCTTCCTCGTCTCATTTTCATGGCCAGAGAAAAATTGGTAATGGCTTCTCTATATTTTTCTACTTTTTCTCCTTCCTTTTTGGTGTTTTTGCCTTGTTTTCTTTGTTTGTTTTACTCGGCCACCACTAGCTAGCCTTGGTCATCACCTCCACCACCTTCTCCTCTTCACCAACCACCACTTAACATCATCTCCTCCTCTGACTTGACCAGGTCGCACCCTCCCCCTTGACAAAACTCCACACAAAAGCCTTGAAAACTCCTTAAAAACATGTTGGCCTAGCCTAGTTGCTTCACTACCTTCATCCACCACCAAGGCCACCACCATAGGCCACCACCACCACCTTGATATGACCACCACCCATCACCTAAGCTACTGTCCAGATCTGAAACCTGAAAGGGTGAGCCCAAACATGCCTTAGCCGAGCCCAAAAAGTTCACCAAAACTCTTATATATGCCTTAACCTTTTATATTCTCTACATTTAAACTCCTACCCACTTTATCACCTTGTAACCGCGCCTTTTCCTACCCATACCTGATCCAAACCATGCTCAAACCTGACCTTATTAATCCCCTAGGCCATGCAAACAAGCATAGGAAGCAAGTGCAAAGTCTTTGGTTTTGTTTTATACATCTATTTCTAACATTGTTAAGTATATCTTGTTTTTGAAACTTATGTTCCATATATTTGTTTTGTTTGAATGTATCCAAGGCTATAAATCTTTGGCTCTCCGCTATCAAATCATATTCATGCTTTCATGCCTTCGAAGATCTTTGTTGTGTGTAGTTGTTTGTTATCTCCAGCTAATACAAGTGAGTAAATCTCACCAGATGTTTATACTTATACAAATGTGAATTGACACCCTGTGAATCTGTAAAACTATATTATCATGTTATATATGCTTATATTATTATCATATGATGTTCACACCTGCTATTACACTTATTATATTATACGTTACTGTTATTTCATGCTATTCTGCATATTTTATCAGTTTATCACACTGCAAGTTCCCTGTAAATTAGAAATCACTATGGGTTGAAATGATACATACCCGAACGGACTTTAGAATAAGGAAAAATTGTTATGGGCTGAAATGATAGGCCTGAATGATTTTCAGTTTATTTCATTTACTTGGGACTGCGGGTTTGAAATGATAAAACCCGAATTTTCTTTGTAAATTACGGGTTGAAATGATATATTACCCGTATCACTTTACCTAGCGCAGAAAATTATATACAGACTCGTAGTTAATATATGTTTTCTAAAAAAATTAAAATTATTTTAGAAATGTAAATATTAAAATATTTTGATTTAAATCTAATTAAAAATGATTTTTGTAAAATATTATTGATTTTCTGAATAATTGTAAGTAAAATGAATTAATGAAAAGTTAGAAAATTTTGAACGTAAGTTATTTTGGAAAATTTGATTTAATTATAATTGGAAATTAAATTGAATATGAAATTATGATAAATTTATGATAATTTGAATTTAAATGAATTCAAATTGATTTTATATTATATTAATGATTTTTAATAAAGTTGAAATGTGAAATGAATGAATACTTTAAGTTGAAATTTTGAAATATAACTAAATTGGAAATTTATGAAATTGACTTAAAAGTGAACTTTTAGTTAAGTAAATAAAAATAAAACTAAGTTATATTTGAGAATTTGAAATTAAGTGTTAAGTTGAAATTTAATGCAATGAATTTAAAATTGAACATTGCAATTTAATAAGTGAATTATTATTAAATCTTGATTTTTGAATGGAATTTAACAATATAAAATCATGAACTTGAGGAAAATTAAATGATGTTTATAAATGTGAAAATGTATGATTTTATGATTTAAAAATGTTTTAAATAAAAAAATATAATTGGTTGAGAAATTATATTGAATATTTGAAGTAAATTGACTGCATTTTGAAATGCTATTAATTACAATGTAAATGATATTACAGCATCTGTAAATGCTGTAGTTGATGATAATGATCTAAAAAGCTAAACTGAATTAAAAGCTATTATAGCAATTTTTGTAAGTGCTATAATTTTTGAATTTAACTAAGTTTATTGGAAATTTAAGCGAACCCTATTACAACATTTGAAAATGTTGTCTTTTGTTAAATTGAACTGTTTTGAATGTATCTTTCCGTAGCGTTTTCTAAATGCCACGAAAAGTGAATTTTCACTATTTTGATAAACTTAAGTGAATAAATGAACTTTGAAAGTTGAAAATTTTGGAAATTTAATAATTTAATTATTGAACATAATAACTTCATTTTAATGATTAAAAATGATTTTTTTTGAATATAAACTGTTTTGAAATGTGAATTGAAATGGTATTTTAAATTGAATAAAATGAATAATGATTTGAAATGAATGTGGTTTTGATATTTTGATATATTAATGATTTGAAATGTGGTTTCGAAAAGATATGATATTTTGATATATTAAAATGATTTGAAACGAAGTTTTGAAAGATATGATATTTTGATATTAAATGATTTGAAAAATGAAGCTTTGAAAGGTTATGATATTTTGATGTATTAAAATGATTTGAAAGGAATTTTTTAAAGGATATGATAATTTAAAATATTGAAATGGTTAGAAATGACTTGATATTTATTTTGATAAATATTTGAATTGAAAGATATGGTATGATGATATATTGAAATGGTTTGGAAATGATTTAATCTTTATTTTGATAAAGGTTTGGGTTGAAATGACATTTTAATTTTGAAGTATAAAATATTGTTTTAAAGCTATAACTACGGGTTATAATAACGATTGGTTGTTAAAGAGACCGGGATCGGATTTTGTCTTATACCCGGGCAATACCGAAAACCATTTTAACAACTGTGTACGCGGTGGAGATTCCAGAATGAAGTAGGATGGTGGCGACGTTCTCGAGGTATATTACGTGGACCCAACTCCCATGAGTTGGCATAAATGACTAAAACAGGAGCTATACCGGGCTACACAATGGGTCGCACCCTTTCATCAAGCATGCTCCATCGGAAACCATTCTATTACTTTTGTGATTTGATATGTGGCGTCACTTTGATTCGGGGGTACTGTTTGAGGTGGGCGGAAGCTACTGGCTTGTCGTCACCACCGGTCCGGGAGTGCAAACGGTGTATCCACCCTGGCATTGCCTCACGTGCCGTGTCATCTCCTTATATCGAGCCCACTACGATTTTGGTTTAAAGATCCGACCGCGTTAAGGTTCACCATCCCCTTAACGCTATTTTCCATATGATTATACTTTACTGATTAGACACTACTGTATATAGCGTATATTACTACATAGTAAATAGTTTAACAGATCCTTAGAGGATGGGCGGTCCCAAGCATCTTCTAAGTTACCTGTACTTTTACTACAGTTCACTTGAGTCGGTTTACATTGTATAAGTATGTATGTCATGACTCGAGTGTTTGTATTTTTATTTACGCTCGGGTCAGCCTGAGTTATTCACAGATTTGGATTTCCACTTTCTGGAGATTTGAATCGCTGGAGATTATCTACTTGTCAAGTTTCATCTTTTCAGTTCGGTTGTTCTATTCAGCTTGTACTTGGTTATCATATTTAAACTTCGTTGTACTTTATTTCTTCTATTGTATCTTATGAAACTCTGATATATTTATATAGTAGCTTCATGAACTACTATCTCTTTTACTTCCGCTGCATTATTATTACTCTGTGTCTGTGATTTGTGATTTTTATTTACTGCATATTATGAGATTTGCCAAATTTTTGTTTATAGCGCGGTATTTTGAGCAATTCAATTCTGGCATGAGTGTCTACCTATACACTTATAATGGATGCGAATGGTTGAAAATATCGAGTCATTACAGTTGGTATCAGAGCTTTGGTAGCTCTAGGCAAAACTCAGCATATGGAGTGAATGTATTTACAGAACCACTTTCGTTCGAGTTTGAATCTCTTCCTTTTTGACTCGATTCCTTTGAATTTTGGAACATTCCCTACGGTTCCAAAATCCATTCGTATCCCTCACTATTCATCTTCTTTTGACTCTGGAGTATTCCATAACTCCGCTTCGAATGATCTTTTTGGTGAGTCGGCGGTCACGCCAATTTCAAATTGAATTGAAAAAAGGGGGAAACTCCCTTACAATTAGCATCGATTCACCAGAGATTCTTATCTATCCTTGGTTTAGATGCTAATATCTTTTGTTATTTCAAACTCTATCTCTTGAGATCGGGTAAAAAGGTTTGAATGGGATATACTATTTAAAGTATTTTCAAATAGAGATTTGTTTCCAAAGAATTTTAAAGTTTAAAATTAGTGCTCTTCTCATTGTCGCTGGGAAATAACTTCGGTGGTGACTGCAACATCATCGATGTTCATTTTCGAGTTTCGAAGTGAAGAGATTGTTCTGTAGTCTTGATACAACTTTGTTTTGGGAAATCAAATTTATTCGAATTTCTAAAATATGACTTGATTTATAATATATATAGACATATGTTTTAAAGAATATTTTTTGATAAACTATGTACATACATTTAGTTATCTCTAAAATGTTTTGAAGAAATCGGAAATTTAATTCTTAAATTTTATTTTAAAGAATAATTTCAATTATAAAAAGAAAATCAAAAATTTTAATAAATGATTTAAGCTTGAAATGATTGAATTGGAAAGTTTTTATTTGTATAATACTCAATTGCATTCCAATATAACTTACCTTAATTTCAGAAGTTAACAATGTAATTAGATAATATACAATATAAAAAGATTTTATAAATAAAATTTGAGTGGTTATAATAAATGTTATACACTTAAATTTTAAAACGATTAACAGAGGTAAATATAAAAAAGGGTAATTGAATAACTTACAATAAATTAATGTTAGAAGAACTAAGAATAAAATAAAGCAGTTATAATAAGTGTAAGTGTGTTTAACATAAGTGATAAATATATTGGGAGGAATAATTTTAATTTTAATGAGGAATAAAGAAGAATTAAATGTATTAAGTACATCATGAGTATAATAAATGATTATTTTTCAAACCATGGTTTTAAAAATTGTTAATTTTAGATGATTGGATAATAAGATAATGAAATTTGAGATAGTTAAGATTTATTTAACTTGTGTAAAGATTTATTCTCTATTCAAGATGAAATTTCCATGCTTTCAAATTTATGTCCTTATTTTGTTTTTCAAACTATTTTTTTGTTGTCCTTATCATCCTCATCTTGCTATAGACTGGTATAGGCATCTTTCTATAATCTTTCTGTTTAGAAATCTTCTATAATCTTTGATAATCTTTGGTACTCGTTTTGAATCCACCTTTTCGTGCTTGTGTTCTTGATTCCGGAGGATCTTGGAAAGATCATCTCCACCTTGTTAAACTTACCTATCACAATAGTTATCATGTATAATTTCCTTCTTCTTATCATCTTGTCCTAATCTTGTTTCACTCTATCCTTTTCTGTGCTTCCCTATACCTCATTCCTTTTCGGGGACGAAAGGTTTTGAGTGGAGGAGAGTGTAACAACCCTGTAATTATGATTTATTTTAATTGTATATTTTAATTATTTTAATTGTTTTAATTGAATTTTGATTTTTTTTTAAAAACTTATTTTATTTTTTTTGAATGATAAACTTTAATTTGATATGAATTATCATTCCAAAGCACGACTAAAAAGAATATTTTTCAAAAAGTGAATTTTTGGTCAAAATAATCAAACTTTGACTTTTAATTTAAATTTTTAAAAGTTTGAAATTTTAAATTTTATCTTTTATTATGAAAGTACATAAAATTTTAAGAACATTGCCTTTTGTTTTGTTGAAAACAGATTTAATTTGTGAAAGTTATAATGTTTTCAATATAGTGTGTACATTGAATTATTTAACAATTTTCTTTATGTTAAATTTTATAAATTATATTTTGAATTGTCAAATAATGTTCTAATATGTGTTATATGACATGTTAGATATATATTTTTTTTAAAAACATTTTTTTTGTGATGTTATAATTTTTCCAAAGTTTACCGTGTTGATTTCTTTTTTTTGGTTGTTTTCTTATTTTCTGCTATTTTATTCATTAAAATTTTTATTTAAATTTAATTTTATATATTTATTTTGTGAATTCATTTTTATTTTGTGTACTTATCTTTATTTATAAATATTTTTCAAGTATATAAAATTTTTCCAAAGTGTATTGAATTTATTTCTAATTTTAAAGTCTACTTCGCAATTTTAAGTCATTTTCTTAATTTAAATTCTATTTAATTAAAATTTAATTATTTATTTTATTTTAGAAATGGTAAATAAATTATTTTATTTCAAAATTTTGCTTTAGAATATTTTTAAAATGAAGTAGATATTTTTCCAAAGCCATCGATGTTTTAATTATAATTTTTGAACCCTGTTTTCAATTTTTAAGCAATTTCCTTAATTCTTTTTATATTTTCTTTAAATTTAATTATATATTTTTATTTTTTTTCACTTTGTTTTGGTTTTTAGATGTACTTGCTGAATTTTATTTTTGTTTTATTTGATTTAAAAGAAAAGGAAGTATGAAAGGTTTTAAAAGCTAAGAAACGTAAAGTCGTTTCACCGTTTCTTTTTCAATCAATACATCAGTTATTTTGGCCATTCCTTATACTATCTTCAGCTGACCTCTTTTTCTTCATTTTCACGTGAAAACATCTTCCTCGTCCATTTTCATGGATAGAGAAAAATTGGTAATGGCTTCTCTATATTTTTCTACTTTTTCTCTTTCCTTTTTGCTTGTTTTTGCCTTGTTTTCTTTGTTTGTTTTACTCGGCCACCACTAGCTAGCCTTGGTCATCACCTCCACCACCCTCTCCTCTTCACC
This sequence comes from Allium cepa, assembly GCA_030765085.1. Taxonomy (NCBI): domain Eukaryota; kingdom Viridiplantae; phylum Streptophyta; class Magnoliopsida; order Asparagales; family Amaryllidaceae; genus Allium; species Allium cepa. The sequence goes on from CM060928.1 coordinate 973,224,054, forward strand.
ATCCACCACTTAACATCATCTCCTTCTCTGACTTGACCAGGCCGCACCCTCCCCCATGACAAAACTCCACACAAAAGCCTTGAAAACTCCTTAAAAACATGTTAGCCTAGCCTAGTTGCTTCACTACCTTCATCCACCACCAAGGCCACCTCCTTAGGCCACCACCACCACCTTGATATGACCACCACCCATCACCTAAGCTACTGTCTAGATCTGAAACCTGAAAGGGTGAGCCCAAACACGCCTTAGCCGAGCCCAAAAAGTTCACCAAAACTCTTATATATGCCTTAACCTTTTATATTCTCTACATTTAAACTCCTACCCACTTCATCACCTTGTAACCGCGCCTTTTCCTACCCATACCTGATCCAAACCATGCTCAAACCTGACCTTATTAATCCCCTAGGCCATGCAAACAAGCATAGGAAGCAAGTGCAAAGTCTTTGGTTTTGTTTTATACATCTATTTCTAACATTGTTAAGTGTATCTTTTTTTTGAAACTTATGTTTCATATATTTGTTTTGTTTGAATGTATCCAAGGCTATAAATCTTTGGCTCTCCACTCTCAAATCATATTCATGCTTTCATGCCTTCGAAGATCTTTGTTGTGTGTAGTTGTTTGTCATCTCCAGCTAATACAAGTGAGTAAATCTCACCAGATGTTTATACTTATACAAATGTGAATTGACACCCTGTGAATCTGTAAAACTATATTATCATGTTATATATGCTTATATTATTATCATATGATATTCACACCTTTTATTACACTTATTATATTGTACGTTACTGTTATTTCATGCTATTCTGCATACTTTATCAGTTTAGCACACTGCAAGTTGCCTGTAAATTAGAAATCACTATGGGTTGAAATGATACATACCCGAACGGACTTTAGAATAAGGGAAAATTGTTATGGACTGAAATGATAGGCCTGAATGATTTTCAGTTTATTTCATTTACTTGGGACTGCAGGTTTGAAATGATAAAACCCGGATTTTCTTTGTAAATTACGGGTTGAAATGATATATTACCCGTATCACTTTACCTAGCGTAGAAAATTATATACAGACCCGTGGTTAATATATGTTTTCTAAAAAATTTAAAATTATTTTAGAAATGTAAATATTAAAATATTTTGATTTAAATCTAATTAAAAAGGATTTTTGTAAAATATTATTGATTTTCTGAATAATTGTAAGTAAAATGAATTAAAGAAAAGTTAGAAAATTTTGAATGTAAGTTATTTTGGAAAATTTGATTTAATTATAACTGGAAATTAAATTGAATATGAAATTATGATAAATTTATGATAATTTGAATTTGAATGAATTCAAAGTGATTTTATATCATATTAATGATTTTTAATAAAGTTGAAATGTGAAATGAATGAATACTTTAAGTTGAAATTTTGAAATATAACTAAATTGGAAATTTATAAAATTGACTTAAAAGTGAACTTTTAGTTAAGTAAATAAAAATAAAACTAAGTTATATTTGAGAATTTGAAATTCAATGTTAAGTTGAAATTTAATGCAATGAATTTAAAATTGAACATTGCAATTTAATAAGTGAATTATTATTAAATCTTGATTTTTGAATGAAAATTTAACTTTATAAAATCATGAACTTGAGGAAAATTAAATGATGTTTATAAATGTGAAAATGTATGATTTTATGAGTTAAAAATTTTTTAAATAAAAAAATATAATTGGTTGAGAAATTATATTGAATATTTGAAGTAATTGACTGCATTTTTGAAATGCTATTAATTACAATGTAAATGATATTACAGCATCTGTAAATGTTGTAGTTGATGATAATGAACTAAAAAGCTAAATTGAATTAAAAGCTATTATATCAGTTTTTGTAAGTGCTATAATTTTTGAATTTAACTAAGTTTATTGAAAATTTAAGTAAACCCTATTACAGCATTTTAAAATGTTGTCTTTTGTTAAATTGAACTGTTTTGAATGTATCTTTCCGTAGCGTTTTCTAAATGCCACGAAAAGTGAATTTTCACTGTTTTGATAAACTTAAGTGAATAAATGAACTTTGGAAGTTGAAAATTTTGAAAATTTAATAATTTAATTATTGAACATAATAACTTCGTTTTAAAGATTAAATGTGATTTTTTTTGAATATAAACTGTTTTGAAATGTGAATTGAAATGGTATTTTAAATTGAATAAAATGAATAATGATTTGAAATGAATATGGTTTTGATATTTTGATATATTAATGATTTGAAATGTGGTTTCGAAAAGATATGATATTTTGATATATTAAAATGATTTGAAACGAAGTTTTGAAAGATATGATATTTTGATATTAAATGATTTGAAAAATGAAGCTTTGAAAGGTTATGATATTTTGATGTACTAAAATGATTTGAAAGGAAGTTTTTAAAGGATATGATAATTTAAAATATTTAAATGGTTAGAAATGACTTGACATTTATTTTGATAAATATTTGAATTGAAAGAAATGGTATGATGATATATTGAAATGGTTTGGAAATGATTAATCTTTATATTGATAAAGGTTTGGGTTGAAATGACATTTTATTTTTGAAGTATAAAATATTGTTTTAAAGTTATAACTACGGATTATAATAACGATTGGTTGTTAAAGAGACCGGGATCGGATTTTGTCTTATAGCCGGCCAATACCGAAAACCACTTTAACAACCGTGTACGCGGTGGAGATTCCAGAATGAAGTAGGATGGTGGCAACGTTCTCGAGGTATATTACGTGGACCCAACTCCCATGAGTTGGCATAAATGACTAAAACAGGAGCTATACCGGGCTACACAAAGGGTCGCACCCTTTCATCGAGCATGCTCCATCGGAAACCATTCTATTACTTTTGTGATTTGATATGTGGCGTCACTTTGATTCGGGGGTATTGTTCGAGGTGGGCGAAAGCTGCTGGCTTGCCGTCACCACTGGTCCGGGAGTGCAAACGGTGTATCCACCCTGGCATTGCCTCGCGTGCCGTGTCATCTCCTTATATCGAGCCCACTACGATTTTGGTTTTAAAGATCTGACCGCGTTAAGGTTCACCATCCCCTTAACGCTATTTTCTATATGATTATACTTTACTGATTAGACACTTCTGTATATAGCATATATTACTACATAGTAAATAGTTTAACGGATCCTTAGAGGATTGGCGGTCCCAAGCATCTTCTAAGTTACATGTACTTTTACTACAGTTCACTTGAGTTGGTTTACATTGTATAAGTATGTATGTCCTGACTCGAGTGTTTGTATTTTTATTTACGCTCGGGTCAACCTGAGTTATTCACAGATTTGGATTTCCACTTTCTGGAGATTTGAATCGCTGGAGATTATCTACTTGTCAAGTTTCATCTTTTCAGTTCGGTTGTTCTATTCAGCTTGTACTTGGTTATCATATTTAAACTTCGTTGTACTTTATTTCTTCTATTGTATCTTATGTAACTCTGATATATTTATATAGTAGCTTCATGAACTACTATCTCTTTTACTTCCCCTGCATTATTGTTACTCTGTTTCTGTGATATGTGATTTTTATTTACTGCATATTCTGCGATTTGCCAAATTTTTATTTACAACGCGGTATTTTGAGCAATTCAATTCCGGCATGAGTGTCTACCTATACGCTTATGATGGATGCGAATAGTTGAAAATATCGGGTCGTTACAATTAGAACATAAAATAAAAAAATGCATTCACAAAATAAATAAATAAAATTTAATTAAATTTAATTTAAATGAAGAAAATGGCAGAAAATAGAAAATAGCCTTTAAAAATAGGAAATAAATGCAGTAAATTTTGGAAAAATTATAACATCACTTTAAAATGTTTTAAAAATAAAACATAAATATAACATGTCATATTACACATATTAGAACATGATAGGACAAATAAAATATTATTTATATAATTTAAAATAGACAATTTTATTAAATAAATTAATTTACATACAATATTGTAAAAAACATAATTTTCACAATACAAATCGGATTTCAACGAAACAAAAGGTAGTATTCTTGAAATTTAATATATTTTCATAATAAAGGATTAAATTCAAAAATTCAAAAATATAAATTTTAAATTTGAAAATCAAGGTTTGTCCAGATTGACCAAAATCCACATACTTTGATAATATCCTATTTATTCAGGTTTGAAATTTATAATTCACACAAAGATCAAAATATGCTTTTAAGATAACAAAATTAATCATTTTAATAAATATAATAAATTTTCAAATAAAATAATCAAAATAAACAATTAAAATAAATCACAAAATTCAGGGTTGTTACATTATTCTCAGATTTTTGATTCTTGAATCCAAGAGAAAGTTGGCAGTTTTTTTTAATGATGCCTTTGATGTTGAGATTTGTGATGCTTAAATCTTTTTTTTACCGTTCTTTCAGATTTGTTGAGTGGCTAAATAATTGAAAATGGGAAGCTGAAAAGTTTTTTTGATTTTTAAATTTTATTATTTTATTCAATCAATCATATTGAATGCCACTTGTTAAAAATAATCATGAGATCTAAACACTTGTTAATTTTTACACCATCTCTCTTATGCATGTTTAACACTTGTAATTTACAAAGACAAAAGAATTTTTAAATAAATTTTTTTATATCAAATTCCCTTTATTAATAAATATACCCCTTATTCATTTGTGTGTGTATATACACAATGTTAAAAGAAAAAATGTTTTAACTAATCTTTTACATTATATAAATTACACAGTTATGATTTTAAAGCCCATTATTTTTCTAAAACATTTATTTTAAATTTAAATTCAAATTCCAATTCAACTTGAATTAAAAATCCATTTATGTTCATTTATATACCCCACGTATACTTGTGCAATTTAAATTCAATTTCAATATATACACTCTAGTCTACTCATATATGCCTTATATATATGAAATTTAAATTCAAATGATTTTCAAAACATTTATTATTTTAAATTTTTAAACTCAAAAGAAATTGGAATTTTATTCATACCAATTATCACTTATCTTATTTGTTTGAGATATTTCATTTATTTTCAAATTAAATTCTAAAGGTTTAAATATATTATTAATTTTAAAATGATAAATTTTTTTGGGATGTTACAATTAGTTGTGAATTCGTTATTTTTTCTAATCAAATATTCAATTCCCTAAAAATTTAGCCTTTTCTGAGTTCATTTATTCAGTTAAACACTTCAATATTGAAATTTTAGCTTTTCGCAACACTTAGGAAATGCTGCGGCAAGTTATAATTGAAAACAATTCAATTCAGTAAAGATAACATTTAAAAACTGCTGTAATAGTTTAATTTTAGTTGTAAAATAGTTCAATTCAATAAAGACAGCTTTTACAGAACTGCTGTAATAGTTCAGGGTTCAATTAAAAAGGTTTAGTTCAATCACACTCAAAAATCACATTTCAGCCAACTACAACACTTAACGAGTACTAAATAGCCCTTAGTTAATTTTAACCATTTAGTTCACTTCTGCAACTACAGCGCTTACAAAGTGCTGTAATATCGTTTACTTCAGATTTAAAGTCAACTTCAGAAATGATAGCATTTCTAAAGTGCTGTTATTTAATTTCTAGATTTCAATGTAATTCCAGCAACAAATAAACTTTGATTTTAACCCCTTGAAACATAATAAAAATCATATTTTAACATTCAAAAATGTTCATTAAAATACCTTTAACTTGTGATTTTTATAAAGTAAATTTCTTATAAATAAAATCAAATCTTCAATAATTCACCTAACAAATTCAATTGTATAATTTTCTATTCTTCACATTTTAACAATTTCTTAACAATTAAATTTTTATTACCATTTTCCAAATATAACTTGATTTCCATTTTATTTATATAACTTAAACTTCCTTTTTAAAACAAAATCTCACAATTCCAAGTCAAGTTAAATTCCAAATTTCCATTTAACTATCCATTTATTTAACATTTTAAACTAATTACATAAATTCAAAATACACTGTAAGTTGCTTGCTTTATTTTACAAATAATTTGATATTTTTTTACTTTATTCTATCCTACTCATACATTAATTATATTAATTACCAAATTAAGCTTATAATTCCATTTTTACTCAAATTCCCATTATTAAGTTAAATCAAACTTTCACACTAAAACTCAAACCATCTATTAACTTATACCATTTAACCTGTTAGAAAATCGCTGTTTAACCATTTTAAATCCTATATAAGTCAAATTTCATATATATTTTTCTTTCATTTAAAATACATGAAATTTATAAGAAATTATATTTTGAAAATCAACCACGGTTCCGGATAATATTTCATACCTAAATCAAGTGATACGGAAATTATCATCTATATTCGAAATTAATAAAATTTTTGGGTTTTGATTATTTAAAACCCGCAATCCCAAGACAAATACAAATAAATAAATAAAATCACCCAGGCCGATCATTTCAGCCCGTAATGATTTTTCCTATTCTAAAGTCCGTTCGGGTATGTATCATTTCAACCCATAGTGATTTCTATCCTAACAGGAAACTTGTAGTGATGATCAAAATAAAATGAATAGTGTAATAACATATAGCAGTATCAGATGATATGACAGATAAATAAACAGGATTAACATCATAAATTTATAACACAGGCAGGTATAACATGATGTAATAATTTCCACACTTCCACTTGCTGTCAATTCACAGTCGTATAAGTATAAATGTCAGGTGTGATTACTCACCTCTTTAAAGCTGGAATTCGCAAATCAAACACACACAAACAAAGATCCAGAAAGCACGATCGCACGACTTGAATTGAGTGGATAGTGAGCCAAGATATAAATCTTTTATTCAACAATGAAACAAACCATATATAAATATTTTTACAATACCAAAAATCTATTGAAACAAAATGGAAATAGAAATAACAAGAGACATCACCAAGCTTTCCCATCGAATTTGCTTGACCTTTACACACATGGGCTCGGCCACAAGGCTATATTGATTCGGCCTTGGATGTTTTCAGGTGGTAATGGTCAGGTTTGGATCTGAAAATTACAAGGCTTGGTCAAGAAGGCAAAGGGTTTGGAGGTTACAACATGAGGAAGGTAAAAAGGCAAGTAAAAGGGTGGTGGTTTGTTCATCATTTTAGGCTCGGCCTTGGGACATTTGGGCTTGGCCAGGGGCTAATTCAGGTCAGTTCAGATGTTAGTAATGGTGTTCAGGTGTGGTGCTTACTGGTGGTGGAGGCTAAGGAGGTGGCCGTGGCAAGGAAATGAAGTGGATGTGAATATAGGCTTGGCTAGGTATAAATTCAAGGAGTTTGGCTTTGTTTTGTGGAGTTTTGTGCAAGGGATGATCAAGGCACTTTCAGGTCTGATAAGAATGATGTCAGACCGTGGGTTATATGGGGAAGGAAGTGGTGGTCGTCGGTGGAGGATATGGTAGGGGCATGGGCCGAGCAATATAGGTGAAGATCAAGGAAAATCTAAAGGAAAATTCAGTAAAAATGAAGAGAAAAGAGTAGAAAATTTTAAGAGGCCATTACATTTCTCTTCAGATCTGAAAATGGCATGTATGATGAATGAGAAAGAGATGCTTTCTTTCATGTAATATACAAAATACATGGCTAGGCATCACGGAAATAAACGACAACAAATATGGAGGAGTTATGGTATGAAATCAATGGATGGAAAGATAAAGAGGTAATAAATCAAAGCGTAACGTATGCCTTTAATTAAAAATAGGTAACGTATCTTAATTTATGCATTTCCTATATATTAAAGAAAGGTGTATATAGGAAGCTATCACAAACAAATAAATAAAAGAACTGTAAATTAAATACATTTGAAGGTATGCCTTTTAAAACAATAACGTGTATATATATTTGAAATTTCTTTCCAAGAAATAAATAAGGATCTAAATACTTATCCATTTAATTACTCAATGAGTGTATAAATAATTAAAATAAAAAAATAAGGTAGAGATAAATATTATGAATAATAAATAAATATTTTTAGGAAAAGTAGGAATAAATAAAGAAAATACTTTATTTAATGGAAACTAGAATTAAAGATTGAAAACAATATACAATCAACATTTGAAAATTATAACTATAATTTAAAAAAGGTTTTAAAAATAAAATATATGCATAACATATCATGTTACACAAATTAGAACGTGTTTTTACAAAAAAAAATATTATTTATATAAATTAAAATAAACAAATTTGTTAAATAAACAATTTACACACAATATTGTAAAAAGCATAACTTTCATAATATTAATCCTATTTCCACAAAACAAAAGGCAGTATTCTTGAAATTAAATCTATTTTCATAATAAAAGATAAAATTCAAAAATTCAAAGATTTAAATTTTAAATTTAAAAGTCAAAGTTTGACCATTTTGACCAGAATCCACTTTTGTGGAAATATTCCATTTATTCAGGTTTGGAATTATAATTCACACAAAAATCAAAAATTATATTTAAAATAAAAAATTTATACATTTTAATAAATAAAATAAAATTTTAAATCAGGATTTTCAATTAAAATAATTAAAAATATAAAATTAAAAATAATCACAAAATACAAGGTTGTTACACTCTCCCCCACTCAAATCTTTTCGTCCTCGAAAAGGAACGAGGTATGGAAAACATAGAAAAACATAGAATGAAATATGATTAAGATAGGATGACAAGAAGATTAAAATTATACCTGATCACTATTGTTATAGGTAAGTTTAACAAAGTGGAAAGTAGGAATGGCTAGAAGGGAAAATAGGTTGAAAGACAAGGATGAACCATTATTTTAAAGCTATATAAGTTTTAATTATTTAGGAAGGTAAAATAAATGATCAAAATATCCTTTATAACTCGACTTCTTAACAAGTTTATCCTCGTTCCCGTAGACTCTGGTAGTGCGTTGATAAGGCTCAAATCTAGAAATTTTCCAGGTACTTAGTAGACTTATTTCAACACCCAGTGAAAATACTGGAAAAACTTACAGATATGGAAAGTACAATCCAAACAAAACAACCAAAATCAAAACCTTTGTCTAACCATGGTTCGTAGATACACAATGGTTACGCCTGGATCCTCCAGGAAACAATCCATATCCGTAAGCTTTCTCAGCCCTGCGAGTTACGTTATGATGACTAGTAGACTGCAAGATACACAATGATTACGCATGGATCCCCTAGTAAACAATCCGTACCCCTAGGCCTTCTCAGCCAGGCGGATTTCGCTACTAATGTGACCTACATAGTTCACAGGATGCACAATGATTACGCCTGGATCCCCCAGGAAACAATCTGTACCCCTAGGCCATCTCAGCCAGGCGAATTACGCTATGCAGTCGCACTCGAAAAAAAAACCATGGGTTACGCCACGGTGGGACACTCGAGTATCACATCCGGAAAACCAAAAATCAAAGAGAATAATATCGATAGAATGAATCCACAATATGGCCACAGAGCAGATATCAAGCAGAAGGCACTTTCCATATCTTTACTTCGAAAATATGTATCATATAGTACCTTTTCAAATCACTTTCAAATATCATACTTATATAAAGTCCATTATACAGGATTTCATTTTCAAATCGAATACTTTCCAAAATCAATAGTATATGAGTTCATACTTATATAGACTTCGATTAAATAATATTTCTTTCCAAATTGAGTATCTTTCAAATCAATAGTTTTCATCATACTTATACAAATCCATTTTATATAAGTTCGATAACTTCCAAATCAAGTATTTAGTAACATATGGTTCTCAAATTTCAATCCATTTCAATATCAATTCAGTTTCAAAATCATATATGATTTCACCAAATCATTTCTTCCCAATTAAATATCTTCAGTTTCAAAGTTTTCAAAAATAATAGGTTTAGAAAATAACCCAAGTTTCCATATTAACATAATTTAACTCAAACAAATTCATTTCCAAAAATCATCATATAAATACTGGGTTTAAATTCCAATCTATTTTCGAAACCAAATATTTTCTCAAAATCAATTATATCCAAAATGGTTTCCAAATTTATAATTATCCCTTTAAAACCTATAAACTATTTATTTCAATTCAAAAGATCCAATTTACCTCTTTCACATTATTTACTTAATAAAAGTTTCAAATTCATTTAAGTCATACTCTTCATACTTTAAACATACAAACTAAACTTATATACTTTACCAAATATTTTATACTCTTCGAAATTTCTTAGCTTTAAAAATTAAACCTTGATTTGGAAATCTTCGAACTTTCAAAATAGTCGGTGAAATCAAATTTCAAATCCAAGAGTTGGAAATCAGTAAATCAAATTTTATAAATAGAGTTATACTAAATCAAATTGGAAACCTGAGGATTGAACACCGGGCTCACTTTAAATCATTTCAAATATAGATACATACATCTTTCGAAAATCAAATCATACTTCGGAATTTGAAATCAAAATTGGTTTCACAAAATCCCTCGCATAGTAAAGCTACTAGATTGGTCTCTCCCCCACTCTAAAATTCAAAAATCAATGTCGATGATGCGTGCACTCATCACCGAGATTATTTTCCAGCGGCACAAGTGGGTTTTGGACTTCTATTTTCTTAAAACTTCCTTGAAATTTCTTTGAGATCATTGAAACTCATTTGAAGTCATTTGAAACATTTCTTATCTGGAAAATACTTTCAAATCATATTATCATATATTTTCAAAACCTTAAAACCAATTTTCAAAATACCGGAGTTCAATCTCTCAAATTTCAAATTCAAAACCCTTCAGTTATAAATCATTTTTATATAAATCAATTTCCTATAAAAATTTCAAATCCTGTCAAAGCTTCAAATTTTCATTTTTAAAAGGTATATGATCCTTATCGAAAACAGTTCACTCTTATATATAAAATGTGGTCATCCTTGTCAAACTAATAGTTTCGATGTGTGCACAATTTCAAAATACAACCAAACACAAATTTCCAAGGGATGATTCAAGGATGGATTTCAAAACAAACAGAGATTCAAATTTAGAGGAACCCTACTCAAATAGAATTCTAATTCAAAGTTAAGCTTGAACAAAGAAGAGATAATTAACTTACCAAATAGAAGATGGATAAGCCTATATAAATCGCGGGCGACCTTAACCGGGTCAACTGTGACTTCAGGAATATAATCAATGCGGAAATCTAGGGCAAATCGACATTCGATCACGAAATATAGAATCCAGGTATAGGAAAAGGTAGATAGCATCGTAAACCGAGGATACAGAAATCTTCGGTGAATCGATGCCAATTGTAAAGGAGTTTCACCCCTTTACAAATCATTCAAAGATTAGCGAAATCACCTATCTTTATAGAGGTCACTCAAAAATGGAGTTATGGAATGCTCCAAAATCAAAGGATAAAATAGGGAAGAAAAAATTGAGTTTCAGAACAAGTGGGAGCGTTCCAAAGTTCAAGGAATCCTAATCAATAAGAATCCTAACGAAGAGATTACTAACAAGGTGGATACAGAAGGGATGAAGTTTAGAAAATCTTGATTTCAAAATAAGAAAATTTTATACCAATATAATCTTTAAAATCCTTTAAAATCATTTTATACTTCGAAAATACGTTCTCTCAAAAGGAAATGATCCTGGCATTGATTTCACTCATTCGAGGGTATTTTTACCCTATCTCTAATGAGTTTTTGCTCCGCAGGCTAAGGTTTGCCTAAAACCAAAGTTCTGATACCTAATGTAATGGCCCACTATTTTGGAACATTCAAATCGACATAATCCACACATATCTGACTTGAATAATTCAAAATAATATATTGTAATGAAATTTGGAGCAAATAAAATCATTCATAGAATCACAGACACAGAAATATCAGAATACTCGCAGTGGAAATAAAATACCATAGTAGTTTATGAAGCTACTATATACATACTCTCAAAATATGTACAAAATATCATAGTAAAATAGATACAGTAGAAGTCAGGATACATAAACAACAATACAGAGACGGATACTGAATAGGAACTAACTGGAAGAAGTAGACGAATAGATAGACAGATAAGCTCCAGCAAAACTCTAGCTCCAGAAGGTGAATCCAAAGCTGTGATTCTTAGGCTGACCCGAGCGTAAGTAAAACACAAACACTCGAGTCAGGACATACATACTTATACAATGTAAACCAACTCAAGTGAACTGTAATAGCAATGTACAATAACTTAAAGGATGCTTGGGATCGCCCATCCTTTAAGGATCAGTCAAACCATCAATTAAATAGTAATAAACATTATCCTAGAAATATCCATATTAAAGTAAACAATGCAAATAACAGTGCTATTGTTACTAGGGTAGTGTAGAGCTGCAGTAACCGCTCACCTCTAGCCACACTCTTAAAATCAAAGGCGCGCATCAAACAATCACAAGGAAATCACATTACACACAAAGCAGTGTACCCGTGATTATAAATTTCAAAATGATTTATAATTTCGAATTAAAATCATTCATTTAAACCATTAAAAGTGAATTCATTATTCCTTTAAATCAAATATTCAATTCCCCAAAAATTTAGCCTTTTCTGAGTTAATTTATTCAGTTAAATACATCAATATTGAAACTTTAGCTTTTCACAGCACTTAGGAAATGTCGCGGCAAGTTATAATCGATAACAATTCAATTCAGTAAAGATTATAAACTGCTATAATAGTTCAGTTTTAGTTGTAAAATAGTTCAATTCAGCAAAGACAGCTTTTACAAAACTGCTGTAATAGTTCAGGGTTCAATTAAAAAGGTTTAGTTCAATTACATTCAAAACTCGCATTTCAGCCAACTGCAACACTTAACAAGTGCTACAATAGCCCTTAATTAATTTTAACCATTTAATTCACTTACAAAGTGCTGTAATATCATTTACTTCATATTTAAAGTCAACTTCAGAAAATATAGCATTTCTGGATTGCTGTTATTTAATTTCCAGATTTCAATGTAATTCCAGCAACAAATAAACTTTGATTTTAACCCTTTAAACATAATAAAAATCATATTTGAACACTCAAAAATGTTCATTAAAATACCTTTAACTTATGATTTTTATAAAGTAAATTTCTTATAAATAAAATCAAATCTTCAATAATTCACCTAACAAATTCAAGTGTATAATTTTTTATTCTTCACATTTTAACAATTTCTTAACACTTAAATTTTTATTACCATTTTCCAAATATAACTTAATTTTCATTTTACTTATATAACTTAAACTTCCATTTTAAAACCAAATCTCACAATTCCAAATCAAGTTAAATTCCAAATTTCCATTTAACTATCCATTTATTTAATATTTTAAACTAATTACATAAATTCAAAATACACTGTAAGTTGCTTACTTTATTTTACAAATAACCTGATATTTTCTTTTACTTTATTTTCTTCAACTCATACATCAATTATATCAATTACCAAATTAAGCTTATAAATTCATTTTTACTTAAATTCCCATTATTAAGTTAAATCAAACTTTCACACTACAACTTAAACCATCTATTAACTTATACCATTTAACCTATTAGAAAATCACTGCTTAACCATTTTAAATCAATATAATTCAAATTTCATATATATTTTTCTTTCATTAACAATACATGAATTTTATAAGAAATTATATTATGAAAATCAAACACGGGTCCGGATAATATTTCACACCTAAATCAAGTGATACAGAAATTATAATTAATATCCGAAATTAGTAAAATTTCTGGGTTTTGATTATTTCAAACCCGTAATCCCAAGACAAATACAAATAAATAAAAAATCACCTAGGCCTATCATTTCAGCCCGTAATGATTTTTCCTATTCTAAAGTCCGTTCAGGTATGTATCATTTCAAGCCATATTGATTTCTATCCTAACTGGGAACTTGCAGTGATGGTCAAAATAAAATGAATAGTATAACAACATATAGCAGTATCAGATGATATGACAGATAAATAAACAGGATTAACATCATATAATTTATAACACAGGCCAGTATAATATGATGTAATAATTTATACACTTCCACTTGCTATCAATTCACAGTCGTATAAGTATAAATGTCAGGTGTGATTACTCACCTCTTTAAAGCTGGAATTCGCAAATCAAACACACACAAACAAAGATCCAGAAAGCACTATAACATGACTTGATTTGAGTGGAGAGAGTGCCAAGATATAAATCTTGTATTCAACAATGAAACAAACCATTTATAAATATTTTTACAATACCAAAAATCTATTGAAACAAAATGGAAATAGAAATAACAAGAGACATCGCCAAGCTTTCCTATCAAATTTGCTTGACCTTTACCCACATAGGCTCGGCCACAAGGCTATATTAGTTCGTCCTTGGATGTTTTCAGGTGGTAATGGTCAGGTTTGGATCTGAAAATGGCTTGGTCAAGAAGGCAAAGGGTTTGGAGGTTACAACATGAGGAAGGTAAAAAGGCAAGCAAAATAGAGGTGCTTTGTTCATCATTTTAGGCTCGGCCTTGGCACATTTGGGCTTGGCCAGTGGCTAATTCAGGTCGGGTCAGACGTTAGTAGTGGCATTCAAGTGTGGTGCTTGCTGGTGGTGGAGGCTAAGGAGGTGGCCATGGCAAGGAAATGAAGTGGATGTGAATATAGGTTAGGCTAGGATTAAATTCAAGGAGTTTGGCATTGTTTTTGTGGAGTTTTGTGCAAGGGATGATCAAGGCACTTTCAGGTCAGAGGAGAATGATGTCAGGTCATGGGTTACATAGGGAAGGAAGTGGTGGTGGTCTGTGGAGGAGATGGTAGGGGTATGGGCGGAGCAACATAGGTGAAGATCAAGGCAAATCTAAAGGAAAATTCAATAAAAATGAAGAGAAAAGAGTAGAAAAATTTAAGAAGCCGTTACTTTTCTCTTCAGATCTGAAAATGGCTTGTATGACGAATAAGAAAGAGATTTTTTCTTTCACGTAATAAACAAAATACCCGGCTAGGGATAAGGAAATAAACGGTAACAAATATGGAGGAGTTATGGTATGAAATCAATGGATGGAAAGATAAAGAGGAAATAATCAAAGCGTGACATGTGCCTTTAATTAAAAATAGGTAATGTATCTTAATTTATGTGTTTCCTATATATTAAAGAAAGGTGTATATAGGAAGCTATCACAAACAAATAAATAAAATAACATTAAATTAAACACATTTAAAGGTATGCCTTTTAAAACAATAACTTATATATATATTTGAAATTTCTTTCCAAGAAATAAATAGGGATCTAAATACTTATCCATTTAATTAATAAACGAATGTATAAATAATTAAAATAGAAAGACAAGGTAGAGTTAAATATTATGAAGAATAAATAAATATTTTTAGGGTAAGTAGGAAATAAATAAAGAAAATACTTTATTTAATGGAAACTAGAATTAAAGATTGAAAACAATATACAATCAACATTTGAAAATTATAACTATACTTTAAAAATGTTTTAAAAATAAAAGATATGCATAACATATCATGTTACACAAATTAGAACGTATTTTACAAACAAAAATATTATTTATATAAATTAAAATAAATAATTTTGTTAAATAAAACAATTTTCACACAATATTATAAAAAGCATAACTTCACAATATTAATCCGATTTCCACGAAACGAAAAGCAGTATTCTAGAAATTAA
This sequence comes from Allium cepa, assembly GCA_030765085.1. Lineage (NCBI taxonomy): Eukaryota > Viridiplantae > Streptophyta > Magnoliopsida > Asparagales > Amaryllidaceae > Allium > Allium cepa. The sequence continues at coordinate 973,239,724 of CM060928.1, forward strand.
ATCTATTTTCATAATAAAAGATAAAATTTAAAAATTCAAATTTTAAATTTTAAATTTAAAAGTCAAAGTTTGACCATTTTGACCAGAATCCACTTTTGTGGAAATATTCCATTTATTCAGGTTTGGAATTATAATTCACATAAAAATCAAAATTTATATTTAAAATAAATTTTTTATCCATTTTGATAAATAAAATAAAGTTTTTAAATCAGAAATTTCGGTTACAATAATTAAAAATATAAAATTAAAAATAATCATAAAATACAGGGTTGTTACACTCTCCCCCACTCAAATCTTTTCGTCCTCGAAAAGGAACGAGGTACGGAAAACGTAGAAAAAGATAGAATGAAATACAATTGAGACAGATTGACAAGAAGATTAAAATTATAACTGATAACTGTTGTTATAGGTAAATTTAACAAGGTGGAAAGTAGGAATGGCTAGAAGGAAAATAGGTTGAAAGACAAGGATGAACTATTATTTTAAAGCTATATAAATTTCAATTATTTAGGAAGGTAAAATAAATGATCAAAATATCCTTTATATAATACTTTATCAAAATACTTTTATAACTCGATGTCTTAACATGTTTATCCTCATTCCCGTAGACTCTGGCAGTGTGTTGATCAGGCGCAAAGCTAGAATTCTCCAGGTATTTAGTAGATTTGTTTCAACGCCCAGTGAAAATACTGGAAAAACTTTTAAAAATAGATATGGAAAGTACAATCCAAACAAAATAACCAAAACCAAAACCTTTGTCTAACCATGGTTCGCAGATACACAATGGTTACGCCTAGATCCTCCATGATACAATCCATATCCGTAAGCTTTCTCAGCCCTGCGAGTTACGCCATGATGACTAATAGACTGCAAGATACACAATAATTACGTATGGATCCCCTAGGAAACAATCCGTACCCCTAGGCCTTCTCAGCCGCCTCGCCACTAATGCGATCTACATAGTTCACTGGATACACAAACAGATTATATGAAGATGGATTGGATTTTTAAATTCAAAAGATAGAAAGAAGGAAGATTAGGGATTGAATTTGAAATAGAGGTTAGAATTTAGAATTACTTACTTGTAGTTTACTATTTTCTGTAACCCTTATAGAAATGATTTTGACAGAGTCTCGGCATGCTTATAATATTGTGTGTGGAAAACATGAGTCTTTAGGTCTATTTATAGAGGTTGGAAGAAACGAGGACCGTTAGATCGAAACTAAACAAATCTAGGCCGTTTGCCTAGGTCATTTCTAAGCTGAACCGACCCAAGCGGTCAACCGCTATAATTTGGGTGGTCGACTGCCAGCGATCGACTGATCTTATGAAGATGGTCGACCAGTCTTCTTTCAGCCAGCAACTTTGATTGTTTCCATATTCGTTTGATTTATAACCTATTTTTAATTCTAATTACATCACCATTAGCTTTAATTTCCCATTAAAGTTAGTTCCATCTTAAGTGAATGTTTTAATTCAAATTTTAAACATTTAAAATTCTCTCAATTTTCAAATTAATTTTAAACTATTTTAAATTTGAAAACTTCAAACTTCTGTAGCTTCTCCATACAAACTCCGTTTTCAGTGTATTATATTTGAAAATTCATCAAAAATCACCGTGGATGCAATGGTACAACTTCCATGACCAGATTCCACATTTACAAAAATTCCATTTTTAGTCTTATTTTAATTATTAATTTCTTATTAAATTTTATTGGGTGTTGCACAAATGGCAGATGAATAGATTCTATACCCGACTCATGTGCCTCCCTAAATAACTCAAGGTAAGTCTGCATCATGCTCTGCGGTCTCCAAAGTACAATCTGATGGGCTATCAGACCACTGCACCTTCACTAATGAGACCTTCTTACTCCTAAAATGATAAACTTTAAATAGAACATACGAATTGGATGTTGCACATAAATTAAGTCAGGAGATATCACGGTCTCTGGAATATCTCAAGGTTCAATAACTGCCTCGGTGTCTCTTAAACACTTCCTTAACTGAAACAAATGGAAGACATTATTAATACCAAAGAAGTTGTCAGGAAATGCAACTCTATATGCTATCTACCCAATAGTTCAATAGTCGGGCATGGTCCTACATATTAAGGTGCCAACTTCCTCAATTTGCCAAACGTCATCACTCCTCTTAGTGGTAATATCTTCACATATATCCAATCTCCAACTACAAACTACAGTTGTCCCCTTCTACGGTCTACATAATATTTTTGTCAATCCTAGGCATGTTTCATCCTTTGTCTGAATTGCTATATCTTCTATGTAGCTTCCCTCATAGAATCAGGACCTAGAACAAACTTGTCTTCTATCTCCAACCAACATGCTGGTGATCAACATGACCTTCCATACAAAGTTTTGAATGGTTTCATGCCAATGTTGGGTTGGAAGCTATTATTATAAACAAACTCGACAATATAGAGATAATCTTCCCAACTTCCACCAAATCTTGATTGCCCTCAGGTACAATTAGCACAGGTGCATTTTTAAGTAGCTCCTTTAACTTCTAGTAAGTTCCTCACACTTGTTCATCCAAACAAACTTAACTTCTTTTCTGGTGAGATTAGTTAATGGCTATACTATCTTCAGGAAGTACTTAATGACTATACTGTAGTAACCGACTAATCTTGAAACTTCTGATCTCAAATACTATCTCTGGCCTCTTCAAATTCTGTATCGCTTTGACATTATCTGGGTCCATTGAGATACCTTCTTCAGAAACAACATAGCCAATAAATTTTACTTGCTTCTGCAAAAAATGGTATTCAGAGAACTTAGCTTTCAACTTATTACGCCTTAGTAGCTCCAATACAGTCGTAAGGTTCTTCTCATACTCAGAGTAAATTAGAATGTCATTTATGAATCTAATATAAACTGGTCGAAAAAATCCCTGAATACTTTACTCATTAGGTAAACGAAATAAAATGGAGCATTCGTCAGACCAAATGGTATCACCAACCATTCATATGAGCAATATCTTGTTTTGAACGTTGTCAATGGAATGTTCCATTCAGGGATCCTGAGCTGTTGGAATCCAATAGCTAATTCCATCTGTGAAAAGACTTTGGCTCCGCCCAACTGATCAAACATGCCATTGATTCCGGAGAGGGGATATTTATTCTGATTGTCATCTGATTAAGCTTACTATAGTCGTTGGACAACCTGAGAGAGCCATCTTCCTTCTTTACAAATACTACTGCGGCTCCCCAGGGTGAACTGCTTGATCTAATGAAATGCTTCAGCTCTAGATCTATTAGCTGCTATTTAAGTTCCTCATTCTCCTTTGCTGACATTCTAGTTGAAGTTCGACTTACTGGTTAAGCTCTAGGGACAAGTTTAATTCGAAACTCTGTAGCTCTTTTAGGAGGTAAATTTATAATCAGCTCAAAGGTATCAAGGTATTCCTTAACCATTGGAATTCGAGTAATATCGTCCTTATCTCGAGATTCAATAGCAAAAATAGATCCTCTAAAATCCTTCTTGATGTTCCCAAGGGTTATACGAATTCCCCCTTCAAAATTTGGATGGCTTAACGCCACATTTCTTTCAGGGCATAAAAAATGTGCTTCTTAATGCTCAAGCCTATCCCTTTTGAATATGATACCAAACCCAAGTATTAAAATATGTGTAAATCACAATAAAAGGAATAACCATCCAAAAGAAGATCAACGTCTTTGCATTATATCTTAAGATTAATGTATCCCCTAATGGGATTTGAGATCCTAAAAAATGTGACTAGGTAAACCACACCAAGTTAGAATATATCAATTAGCTCTTTCGATACGAGTGAGTATGACGCACCCATATCGAAAAAAACTCCAACAAGTACATCTTTAAGTAGAATCATACCTTTAGATGTCTTCCTTTTGCTACGAGATGTACCTACCGTAATCTCAGTAGCATTAAGCTTTCAAGCTTCCCTTTTGAAATCCTTAGCAAAGTGTCCAACAGTTCTACAAATCGTGCATATTGGCTGAGAAGATATTTTACGTGGATGGGTGCACTTCTTAGAGAAATGCGCTTTCTCTCCAAAATTATTACATGCTGCGTGATCGCTTAATTGTTTCTTATCTTCCTTTTTATCTATCTTAGCTTGATTTGGCCTGAAGAACCTTGGTTTCTACTTCTTAAAAGGAAATCTGCGCTTCTGCTCAACAACTACCTTGATCTTCGGCTTTCCTCTTAACTACTGCCTTTTCTTCTTCCTTAAGCCTCAATGCAGCATCTATAAGCTTCTCAAATGAGGATTCTAACTAATGAAGAAAGGGTTTCCTTGGAGCCTTCCTTAAGCCGTAGATGAACTTCTAGTTCTTCTTTATAGGTGTGCCAATGGGTTCCGTTCCATATTTTGATAAAGCATCAAACTTTGCCACATACTCAGCCATAGACTTAGTATGTTGATTCTGACCAATGAATTTCCATGCCATAGCTACTTTCTTTTCCTATGGTAGAAATTTCCACTTAAATAAATTCTTGAATTCCTCCCAATTCATTTATGATTCATCAATCTCTGCTACAAATAGCACCTAGAAATCAAGAGCTCTTTCCTACAGTTGGCTGGAAGCAATTAGGACTTTCTATTGATTCATAATACCCATGCGTGTGAAGATGCACTCATAATCTTCTGCAACCCACGCTCCCATCATCCCCTCTATACCCTTGAAGGTTTTCCTCCAAGCTTAGCATAATCACCACATAGCTTGGCAAAATCAAATCATGAAGAGGAGGAGTTTGGAGTTGTGGAAGCACTTGATTGTTGAATGCTCCTCACCAGCTCCATAAGCTGCTCTGTGGTCATATGAACTCCTCTAGACCCAATGTCAGAAGATTAACCTCGTTCACCTTGACCAGGGCATGGTCCTGCCATTTCCCACTAAAATGAGGTGAATTATTGGTTAAGAATAGCCAATAATAAAAATAATAATATAACAACTACAAATAACAAATCTGTGCCCTGGTGACTGTACCCTGTAATCCTCCTATTTACCAAGGTAACATTTAGTTTATCTACCCATTACCCTAAGGGACAAGACCTCCTAGGTCTAACTAGGCCAATGAATCATGTCTCTTAGTGATCTGTACTATTCAAACTTGCTCTAGTGCTATCTTGTAATGTCCCAACTTCTATATCCATACTACCTAAGAGTATTATTAAGTAGCACAGTTGAGTAATATGGAGAATGAAGTGATATGGTGCATACACGTGAATATTCTCTTGGAACAACACCAGTACATATCTCAACAATATTTTACTTACCATATCCATACTTGGTCTTGGTATAAAATAATAGACACGTGTGCCTCCAGGATGAATAATACACAATCATAGATAATAAGTATTGATCACAGAATGCAAAGTCAGAACATAATAGATAAAATACAATGTATCACATAATACAGTACAATAGTACATGGGCTACAAAATGAAAGTCTATAGCCTAATCCATCATACATCATCAACTACTACATTGTAAATTCAATAATGAGGCTACAAAAATGTTAGGGAATGTATCATCCTATATCCCCTATTAGCTTCCCATAAGTATGTACAAAGTTTCATCCTCACTGAGTACCTGCACTAGAAGTCGCTTGGACTGACCCGAGTTGTGATGACCTAGAATTTTTGGCAATATCAATTTAATAATCCGTGTTTAAAATTAAATTGATTTGATAATCTTTGCTAATAAGATTGGAATTAATTTAATAATCTAATTAAATAAATATTTAATTGATATATTTTATCTTTTTAAAAGCTAATAAATTGTTTTCTATTTATAATGTATATAGAGTATGTATATTGTAAATAGATAAGCCTTGTTTTAAAATTTAATAAATAAATAAATCTTGTTTTCTAAATATACATATCTTTGGTAAAATTGGGAATTATGATTTTATTTTTAAAAGTTAAACTTTTAAAGGTATTGAATAAATAATATATTGTTTTAAATTGTTAAGGTAGAAATTTAATTTGTTTAAATTCATTTTGAGTTTAAATTTAAATAAAATTTACAATAAAGTTTATTCTGATTTCCTTTTTAAACATAGTTGGATAAAATAAATAATTTATTAATAAAGAAAACAATTTCTTTTATAAATTATTTAAATATATCAAATTTGTTATTTTCAAAATATGATAATGTATTGTTTTTAACAAATAGATTTTAATAAAAAATAGTTTCAAATTTGAATTTTAGAATTTGATTTGAATTTGAGTTTAAAGCCTTAAAAATTAAATAATAAATATTTTTAAATTGTTTTGGATTTTAAATTATTTGTATAAACTTTTATTTATATATATAATTGTTTCATTTCTTTTAAAATTATTTATACATATATAAATACTTGTTAACTAATTACTTAAGCATATTCTTATATTAAAACTTTAATTACATATAACTAATTAATTAAATACAAGCTTACATTTATCTTATATTAACATCTAACTAAATACTAATTAAAATTTAATAAATACTAATTACTTAAAAAGACAAGTGGATGTATATTAAGTTGTTTTAAACAAGTGTAAATAAATAAACAAGAGTTTTGACAAGTGTCATGTTTTAATTTTATTTTTCTTTGATTTTTATTAAACCATAAATTAAGTTATATAAACAAACATCTTTCATTCCTTTTCTTTTCCTAATCTCATTTGTAAACAAAAAAAATAAAAGCAATTCCTAAAAATTGTAAATCAAATTCCTATAACCTTTTCAAATCTGTAGCATGCATAGTTTCAAAACATAAGTAAATCTGAGTCTATTCTAAAAGCAACTGCAAATCAATTGCAAACCTGTAACTTTTGCAAACATGCAAAAGATCTGAAGCCTGCTTCATTTAGAATCTGGAATTCAAGCTGCACGCATGTAGTTCCTTTTTAAAAATCAAGTTTTTAAAGCTCCAGCAACTCAAGCTTTCATCAAGCAATTCAAGATTAAAGCAAAGAAATTTTCCAGTTTTAAAAGTTCAAAGATTTTTCAAAAATCACGGCTCTGTCTTTCTATTCAAACAGGTGAGTAACATCATTTTTGTGACGACCCGGAATTTTTGAGTATCTGAAAACGGAATATTTAATTGATTTTAAATATTTAATAGTTAATTTTAACTTGAATTCAAATATCACAATTTATTTGATAATTAAATTATTGAATTAAATTATTTGAAATTGGGTAAAATATTGAATCTGAAGTTTTAAGCCGGTTAAAAATAATTTGAAGGCTTGTAAAATTTATATTGATAACACTGAAGATAATAGAAATTGTAAAATTGAAATTAACCGTGGGTTGTTCGGTTTTAAAATTTTATTGTTTAAATTGAATTTAAAAATAGCCTTCTGAGGCACAGTCTCAGAATTCGACGAACCAGTTCCATTGGGACCGTAATATTTAATTATTGTCGGATTTCAATTTTCGTAGCATTTGGGGTTGTTGTGTGAGCGTACGATATATAAACGTATAGAAATTTATTCGAAGACAAATTGAATCTAGATAAAATATAATTGCTTTTCTTTTATCCGACAATAAGTACAACCCGCTACCCTTGTGTCTCCTTCGTACCCCCTTTCTCTTCTCTCCCCATCTTCTCAAATCATACGGTTGGGTCAAAAGAAAATAATTTAATGGTCGATCGAACAAAATCTGTTGCTTAAGAAATCATGGTCGAGCAAACCAATCTCTCCTCTTATTAAAACGATTCCTGCAAAATTCTTTTTCTCCATCTTCTCAATCGAGGCTTCCTTCTTCCCTCTCTACAGTGGATTCGAACGAGAAAAAAGATGGCAGCCTTTTTCTTTTCCAATTCGATTTCAGTTAAATCAAAATCATGAACCAACCCCTAAATCATCGCTCGATCGAAGCACGTAAAGGATGTCGATTTCGGCAACGAAGGGGAAGACGATATGGTATCTTGGTCGCGATGGATCTGGCAACGAGCGAAAGCGTTTTGATTGGGGTCGGGCTCAAGGGAAGCTTGAGTGTACTGCGATGTCTGGTGGTTGAGAGGAGTGGGATACCGTCGGGGTCGTTTTGGGTGGTCGTGGAGTCATGCTCGATGACGTGGACGGTTACAATGGGTTGTTCTCTGTCACGATCCAGTTGTGTGCGATACTAGGGGCAGTGAGGTATTTTCTTTTTATTTTGTTAAATTTTATATTGGTATATGGATGTTAGTGGAAAAAATGTGTATAAATTTACGGTATAATTACAGTAAGTATATTAAAAAAAATCTATTTCAATTTAACAGAATATGTATATTTAGGTAAGACAGATGATTTTGTTTTCTATAATTTTAGTTTTGTTAATTGTACAAAACAGTAAGGTTCAAAAACAGAAGCTTTTTAATAATCAGTGGTTGTCAATTACAAATAAGATTGGGAAGAAATAGGATTTTAAATATTTGAAGATTTTATAGATTATTTAGTATATGCGGTTTGGAAACAGAAAAATAATAATAATAAATAAATCTGCATAGGTCTATAGTAACAAGATAGTTTTGATTAAATATATATGTTAAAAAGGAAATTGTATGTTTTATTTAACTTTATAAATGTATATACGTAGACATATATAAGTTTAAAGCAGAATATATATATATATAAAGATTTTGGAAAATATAGGAATTTTAAATTTATGGGGATCTAATTGTTTAACAACTCATTTAATTATTTAGGTTACTAAAAATATTTTCATTTAAATTAGATTAAAATTAAATTATTAGTCTTAATTAAAATCATTGGTTAATCAAATTTTTAAATGAAAATTTATTTGTTCGATCGATTCAAATATTAATAAATCATCTAATGATTTTACAAGGTCTGAAAATCGTGGAAAATCAAATTGAGATGGGTTGGATTGCAAATAAAAGCAAAGATGAGTTAATCTCACTCAGTTAAATTTAAATTTAAAAGATTAAATTTAAATAATTGTTTGAATGGTTGAATTGATTGATGCGCTATATAGTATAGTATATTTTGAAATTGGTATTATATATTGTGCTAACGTCTGTGGATGCAGGGAAAACAAGTTGGAGGGATCCAACAGGATTCCTCAAAATTATTTAGAATTATTTGATATTCTGTGTTATGGGTATTTGATATTCTGTGATGAATATTATTGTTAATTGGTAATATGGATTGTTATGATTTGCTTGTATATATTTTGGTGCACTGAGTTATCGAAATATATAGAATTGGATTTTTGAAAAGAAAATAAAAGAGTAAATTTTAAGTAAAATAATTATAGTGAATTTAACTAAATTAAGAATGAATTTAAAAGGAATGGAAATGAAATTAAAATACTAATAAATAATGTCAAGTATGGAGGATGAAGGATTTGAATCAACAGAAATTAATAAATAGTAAACTTAAGTGATATCAATTAAAAGAATAAAGAATTATTTTAAATTTAAAGTTTTAAATTTATTTAAAAGGATTAAGAAGTAATTTGAGAAATCTAAAATTGGAATTTTCAGTTGAAAGTATTTTAAATCATAATTAAGGAATAAAATCTGAAATTAAAGGATTTTTGAATAAATGAAGTAAATTAGAAATCAAGTTGGAAATTGGATGTTTGGAAGAATAAATCCAAGATGGGAATTTATTAAAGGAATGATAAAAATTGTTTAAAAATAAATAGTGATTTATTTTTAACGGTTGTGAAGAGAAGTATATTTCCCTGGATAGCCATGTACGTTTTCAATTTAAATAATGATTTTACAAGGTCTGAAAATCATGGAAAATCAAGTTCAGATGGGTTGGATTGCAAATAAAATCAAAGGTGAGTTAATCTCACTCAGTTAAATTTAAATTTAAATGATTAAATTTAAATAATTGTTTGAATGATTGCAAATATAGTATAAGTTGGAGGGATCCAACAGGATTCCTCAAAATTATTTAGAATTATTTGATATTCTGTGTTATGGGTGTTTGATATTCTGTGATGAATATTATTGTTAATTGGTAATATTGATTGTTATGGTTTGCTTGTATATATTTTGGTGCACTGAGTTATCGAAATATATAGAATTGGATTTTTGAAAAGAAAATAAAAGAGTAAATTTTAAGTAAAATAATTATAGTGAATTTAACTAAATTAAGAATGAATTTAAAAGGAATGGAAATGAAATCAAAATACTAATAAATAATGTCGAGTATGGAGGATGAAGGATTTGAATCAACAGAAATTAATAAATAGTAAACTTAAGTGATATCAATTAAAAGAATAAAGAATTATTTTAAATTTAAAGTTTTAAATTTATTTAAAAGGATTAAGAAGTAATTTGAGAAATCTAAAATTGGAATTTTCAGTTGAAAGTATTTTAAACCATAATTAAGGAATAAAATCTGAAATCAAAGGATTTTTGAATAAATGAAGTAAATTAGAAATCAAGTTGGAAATTGATTTAAATGTTTGAAATTGGATATTTGGAAGAATAAATCCAAGATGGGAATTTATTAAAGGAATGAGAAAAATTGTTTAAAAATAAATAGTGATTTATTTTTAAAGGTTGTGAAGAGAAGTATATTTCCCTGGATAACCAAGTACGTTTTCAAAGTAAATTTTTAAATATAAGATAAAAGTTTAATGTTGTTTTAAAAAGTATGTTTTAGAAAATTTGTTATTTTTGAATGTTTGAAATTCTAAAGTAAATAATTTCAAATCTATTATTGTAATAATTATTTAAAAGTGACTTAGTATTTTGTTTTAAAAGGTGAAAACCTAGTTTGATATTTATAAAGTAACGTTATTTCAAATATTCATATAGTATATATTTTAACAAATTATTGAAGTAGTTTTAACATAAATGTTTCAAAGTATATTTTAAAAGTAAAGTGTTTTAAATGATTTTAGAGAAATCTAAAGTTTTATGCTTGGTGGTTCCAATGGAAATAGAATACTTGGAATTTATTCTGAGAAAGGAAGATAGTTTTGAAACTGTTTTCAAAGGGTTTTGAGAATGGAAATATATCTTGTGAAAATATTTTTGAGGTAAATAAATAATTTGGGAAATTATTTATTGGTTGATGGTTGTTTGTGAATATTACTTGATAGTTAAATAACCGACTATCAATTTGGCCAAATGCGTTGATCGTTTCGAAGAGACCGGGATCAAGATTTATTTCTCGAAAACCACTTCGATCTGGTTTGTACGTTTCGTGAAAAACGATTTTGGATTCGAAGATGGAGCAGTGAAGTGCAAGGGCTAGTCGCTACTAATCTTGTGGATATTTCCAAAATGGATGTAGTAGGAGTAGTTCCTTTGGTTCCGTTCGAACCCGGGACGGACTTGTATGGATGAATGCTTTCGGAACATCGTCAGGTGGACGATGGGAATTCTAAGGGATATTGTTCTATAAAGGTAACGCTTAGCCTCAAGCCTCATCAAATGGGAATGACTGAAAATCAGGGGTTATGCAGCAAGGCTAGGTGGGTAGCACCCAAGCAGGGTGAGGTCATTCCTGTCTAGATGTCCCTTTTTTATTTCGGCTTAGTGGGCGGTTGCTGATCCCAACCGCGGGGTGATCTCACTCGGGATTATCCAGTAAGGGGTACCCGGTCTTGTGTTGCAGGGGAGCGGGCGTACTCCTCGGTACTGTGATCTAGGCAACGTACTGTAACAGGTGGTACCCCAGTGCCTAGTCATTAGTTGGAAATACATTCTTCCTACGAGCCTTGTACGAGTTTTGTTTGTATTACCCACTCTGTGGCAAGTAGCTGGAATTTAATGAATGTAACAATTTTGGCTATTTTTTAAGTATTTGTATATAGACCCTATTATAATATCAGAGGATTTCTATAAAAATTGTTTTAGCTATCGTAAGGTAAAAACCCGACATGTTTATTTGTGGCGTGGTCTTACGAGATGCTTTGTTTTCAAAGGATTTTTGAAACTTTAATAATCAAATGAGTGTGATTTTCTCACGCTGGTATTCCAGATTGACTCGGATGTTATTTGACTGTAATGCTCGGGTCAGACCGAGTATTATAGGATACATGATGATGCTGTGGAGCTCAGGAGACGAGCTGGATGACGATACGTACTCCCGTACTTGTTTATATATATATTCCACTGTGTTGTTTAGTTGTGTATCCATTTGTATGTTATTGATGTTGAGTTGTGATTGATGTACTCTGATGATGTAATATATATAAACAGATATATTTGATTTTTGAGTAAAGATCTTTTATTATCTATTATATTTTTTAGTCCGCTGCGATGGTAAGATTCTGTTGTTGTTTTCTATTCTCTTCTTCTACCTATTCTTCTTTAACCCAAATGGTTCGTATTTCTGTGCAACTTGGGTTGATTTATGTAGAATAGTGTTAACTCAAGCGGTACGGATTTGCGGGCCATTACAATTTTAATGAGTTTAAGTATTTTAATTTGTTGCATGTTGATTTCTATGTTAAGTATGTATGATATGTATATATATATATATATATATATATCGGTAGATCTTCTATGTATAAATGAATGGATATATCTGTACATGCTTTGGTCTATGTATAATACTGTTCTTAAGTTCCCAGGTTCAAGAAATTGTTCAAACCCCATTATCACACGATGTAATCTATGATAGTGTTTAAGATTTAAACAAAATATGTTTGTTGTATCATGAATTAAAGTTTAAAAATATATTCAAGTTAAAATAATTTTGAATTGTCTTTAAAATCAAGAACAGCAGAGCAAGTTTGAAGTAGAGTAAAATCAAATCATTTTAATTCATCAATTCAGGAATCTAAACTAAATCCTTAACATAAATCATGATTTTTAAGAATAAAATCATAATTTATAGCTTAAGGAGGAGGGTGTAGTTTGGGGATGAAATGAAAATGGAAATGGGATGTTTTCTGATGATCTCTGTGGACTGGGAGGTCGGGTTCTTCAGGGTTGATGGAGCAGTGATCGAGGATGATTGGAAAAATACTGGATGGGGATGCATTACATCGAGGAGGCAGCGGTGGCGAAATTCCTTCTGGAACCCTAGTTTTAACTAGGCAATTTGTTTTGGTCGGTACGACCTGTAGGAATGATCGAGTTCAACGAGGTCTTGACAGATGGAAGCTTGGTCATAGATGACAGCATGGCCGGAATTGCTGGGTTACTAGTGGTCGGAGGGCCATGGATGAAGCGTTGACAGGTTTGATGGAGGTTGGTCTTTTCTGTTCCATGTTTTAGAATTAGAACTCGAATTCAATTTGAGTGGTGTGAGAGCAAGATGATGATCGGGATCAGGTGAGGAGCCGATCGTCGAATTGAGGAAGTTCTCGTGGGTGATCGGAGGAGGCTAGTTGACAGGTGCATGTGCACGGTGCAACTCTGGGTATCAGTCTTGTTTGTTTTGGAGAAGATGATCTGAACTCGGTTTGAATTCGAGTTGTATGTGGGTTGGCTCGTGTAATCAGGGGATCTGCTCAAAGATGGGGTTGTTTTGTCTCGAAGCAGATATTTAGTGGCTCGGGTAAATAATTAGTAACAGGTTTTAAATGAAACCTGTTTTAGTTTTAAAAATTTTAAACTGAAATTTAAATTGTAAAGGAATGATTTAAAACAAAGTTTAAACCTAAGAGAAAATCTGGGATTCAAGTTTATTTTGCATCTCAGATTTTTAAAAATAAAATAAAGCAATTTGAATTGTTAAACTACCTTAAATGTTTAAGTAGCTGAATTTTAAAAATAAAATTTTAAAATATAAGTAGAGTTTTAAAATCTAAAGATTTATCTGAATTCAAATTTAAATATGTATTCAAATTTTGAAAAGTATTAAGTTTATAATGATTTAAACAATTTTGAAATGATTAAAGTGTAATTCAAATTGATTTGAATTTAAATATGAGTTTGGTTTTAAATTCTTTTAAAAACTTCATTATTAAATGAGTTACGAAATGGAAAGGTTGTAGAAATGTGTTTTAAACTTTGATTAAAGATAATTTGTATCCATTTTTAAACCTTTAAATTTAAAATGAAATTTTGGAAGTAAATTTAAAATAAATTGTTTCAAAGTACTTTGTAAATGATAACTTGATTATTAATAAGAACAAAGTTTTATCTTAAAGTAAATTAGGATTTAATGATTTGTAATTCATTAAATTTTTAAAGAAATTAAATGGATAATTAATTTATTTGATAAATTAATGACTTGGATTGATTAAATAGGTAATTAAAGGTTTAAATTAATTGATTAATGGTTAAGATTAATTAATTAGGAATAATTAATTTGTAATTAAGGATTTTTAATTAGATTTTAATTAATAATTAAGAATTAATTAATCAAGTAATTTAGAATTAATTAAGTTACAGTTAACACTTAATTAATTTAATAATTAAAGGTTAATTAACTGATTATTCAAGATTAATTAGTTTATAATTAATATTGATTGATGAAAGTTGATTATCTAAGAAAAGTAATTAAAGAATGGATAATAGTTAATGAAGGTCATTAACTAAGGATTATTTAACAATTAATTAATATGATTAATTTTAATAAATTAATTAGATTAATTAATTTAATATAATCATTTGTGAATTGGTTAAATATAATTACCTAATGAAGGTAATTAAGGAATTAATTACTTAATGTAATTAATTACATTTAAACTTAAATGTAATTTGTTTAAGTTAATTAATTAAGTTTAATTAAGTTAAACACTGGACGCTTTGATAAATAATTACTTAATGTAATTAATTGAGTTTAATGTGATTAGTTTAGATTAATTAATTAAGTTTAATTAATTCTAAACACTGGATGCTTTGATAAACAATTACTTAATGTAATTAATGGAATGTAATCACTCAGTGAAGTAATTAATGATAATTACTGGATGTAATTAGTGGAAGATGGTTTAAATGTGGAAGTAATTTGGATTAAATCACTTGTATAATTAATCAAAGGATTAATTTAAGATAATTAATTAAGGGGTAATTAATTTGATAAGTAATTAAGGGTAGTTAATTACTGAATGTGATTAATCAAAGGTGATTAATAATTATGGTTTAATTGAGATTAATTACTTAATGTAATTAGTCTAAAAAAAGAATTAATTTAAATTTAATTAAGGATCATTAATTAACATAATTAATGATGTAATTAGGATTGATTAATTAAGACTAATTAATCAATAATAAGTGATTAAAGGTAATTAGTTAATGTAATTAATTAAGGATTAAGGTAATCAATTATAGTTAATTAATTAATAAAGTAATTAAGGGTTAATTACTGTATTTGGTTTAGAATAATTAATTTATGAAATTAATTAAAGGATAATTACTTGAATGTAATTAAAGAAAAATTAATCAAGGGTGATTAATTAAGGTGATTAATTAGAGGATAATTAATTAATTGATTTGTAATTAATAAGTGAATATGTAAGCAAGATTTATATTGATGTAAGTAATTAATTTAATTCATTTTAAATTAATTAAAGATGGAAGTAATTAATTTAATTCATTTTACATTAATTATATTTGGTGTGATTATTAATCATTGCTTATGTATGGATGGATGATTTTGTTTGCCTTGAATGGTTTGAAATCTCAGATATGAGATAAGTATGTTGTATGATATGGATGCATTGGTTGCATTGTGATGATAATATGGATTATCTGTTGTGATGATTATCTATTGTGAATCTGTGAATTATCTATCTGTGTATATATAGATAATGAAATTGAATTGTTTTAAACTCTAAAACATCTTGGCCTAAAAAGATACGCTTTGGATTTCGATGAGACCGGGATCGGGTTTCCTGATTTGGATTTCCGAAAACCACATCGATCCAAATTAACGATAGGTCGTGAATCTCAAGTAAAGAGTGAAGACTCGAGGTGTACGGACTATTCGTCGTTAAAACTCTGAGGGTGATTCCAATACGAGTTTAACGGGGTAGTACTTTCAGATTCAAGATGAAGATTCAGAGTGCAAGGGTTATTGTCGTTAACTCTGAGGGTGACTCCAAAATAAGCGTAACGAGATAATGCCTTCGGTTTCGTTCGAACCCGGAACGAACTTGTATCGATTGAATGCTTTCAGAACATCGTCAGGTGGACGATGAGCATTCTAATATAGATGCGTTCTAAAGGTAATCGTAGCCTCAAACCTCATCAACCGGGAATGGCTAAAACAAGGGAGGTGCAACAAGGCTAAGTGGGTCATGCCCAAGTAGGACAAGATTTTTCTCTGTCTAGAGGTCCCTTTTTATTAGGCTTAGTGGGCAAATGGATATGCACACCAACTGCGGGGTTGTCTTGTTCGAAACTGTTCAGTAAGGAATGGTTCCGGCCTTGTGTTGCAAGGGAGTTAGGGTGGCTCCTCGGTACAGTGATCTAGGCCACGCACTATGACGGGCGGTACCCCAGTACCCCTGCCATTGTATGGAATCCAAAATCTAATAAGTGCCAATGGTTTTGATTGTATTACCCACTTTTGTGGCTAGTAGCTGGAATTTAATAAATGTAACAATTTCAGCTATTTCATGTTTACTTGAAAACCCTAGACTTATTATAATATCACTGGATTTCCTATCAATTGTTTTGGTTAGCGTAAGGTAAAAACTTTTCCATGTTTATGTGTGGGAAGTATTGCGTGATACCTTTTTTTTCAAAGGTTTTTCAAATTTAAGCAACCTTAACCTGTTACTCACACCAGACCCATGTCTGACCCGGAGTTTATGTTCTGTTTTTTTTGAAACTCTTGGGTACTCAAATTTTTACGAGTAGCCAAGGGATTCAGGTTAGCTTTGACGAATTGTGAAGGAGCAATGGAGAAGGAGGCTTCACCGTGTAGATATATAGTGTTCCGCTGTGTATGGTATCTCTGATGTGTTTTCTCTGAGCTGTATTGAGTTGTATAACTAGACAAGTGTTTATAACTATCTAGTATGTGATGTATAAGCTGTGTATCTCTAATGATGTTGTATATGATACTATGTAATATTTTATGTTATTAATATAATTTATTCGTTCCGCTGTTTAGATTCTGATGTGTTGTTTCTTCTTTCTTCTGTTTCTTTCTCTTTTCTATCCCTTTCTTTATTATTAATGATGCATCATTCTGTGGAGATGAATGGCGGGGTTGAGCGCATACCTAGGCTTTGGAGTGTTTTCTTTCTTGAGAGAGCGTATTTGTAATTTTGATATATATAATTATATATATTTATTTCTACCTATTTGTTGGGTTACCTGTTTGGGTTTTCCAATATAAGTTATAAAGGTAGATGAGGTAGTGGAGTGTAACACGACTATCATTGGTTGGAGTTTGAGTGTTGAGGTTGGTATGGATCTGTCGAGACTGTAGACCTAATACCGTCTCGAGTAAGTTGTGTAGTGGTGTAGAGATTTCATTGATCTCTGAAGGAAACCTTTAAAAGGTTCGGAGTCATCTTTGAAGTGCAGAGTTTGGTGAGTAGAATTTGGATCTGTCGGCTGAGCAGAAGCAAGTGATGGTATCTTGATACCTCAGGAAGTAATAGCTGCATGATGAGATGTAGTGACCATGGATTGTGTCCAAAGATGTTTCTTTGGAGCAAGTTTAAGGAAATAGGCCTGCTTTAGTGTTGTGGCTGAGTTCAGCAAGGTGTTTTTGTTTGGCTTTGAAGTCCGAGTTTCTCGAAGAGATTTGGATCAGGAAGTTTTGGCATTGGTGTCAGCGGTGCAGCTCGGAGAGTTCTGTGTGCTGGTAGGAAGTTTTCTGGCCGAGTAGTTTTTCTGAAGGTGGAGTTCTAAAGCAGCAGAGCGAATCCATTTCTTCGATGGATTGGCTAGACCAGCTTAAGCTGTTCTGATTGGTAAAGAGAGAATGGTATTTCTTTGGAATTTGATCTTGGTTGATCGCAAAAGTGACTTTCGATAGTTGAGTGTTCTCTTGGATTGTCAGAGATTTTCCGGATGTCTTCAGGGAAGTCAAAGGCTGTCCGCATCTGGAGTTTGAGTTTCCGTATCGACTAGAATTCCAAGAATGATACCGGTGGTTCAATTTAGTCGAAGGATGGTTCTTAGAGATTGAGTTGGTGAAGCAGCTCAGGATTGGTAGAATTTCTGAGTTTTCATTATGGATCAGTTGAACCATATTTCTGGGATGTATTGTCCAGTTTTTGCTCGTGTTCTTCATCAGCATTTTCTTCTACTTCAGATCAGAGTTGTGCAGCAGAAGCAGTTTGTGAAGTGTTTCTGTTTATCTTTCAGGATAGGAGAAGTAAAATTCAGCCTTCTCTTATTTATGGAGTATGGTTTGTTCTTGGTTTTGGATTGATCTTGAGGAGATCGTTGTGTTGGTCCAGATTGTTCTAAGAGGCATCAGCATAGGTTGAGCTGATCAAGAAGGATGTAGTCATCCCAGGATCGTCCGAAGAATTTTATGGATAAGAGTCAGAGGAATTTGGAATTCGAAGTTAGAGACTTCGTTGTTGTTGAGGTTTTCTCTGATCCAGGGAGTTATAAGATTGGTAAGATTGGGAAGCTAGCTTCGCGGTGTTTTGGATAAGTTCTTTGGTTTTCAAAAGTTGAATTGCCAGTTTGGATAACTAGGATTCGATGTGTTTCACGTATCTCTGAGGGAGTACGTGTATCTCAGGTTGTGGAACCAGCTGTTCAGGAAGGTTTGGTTGTTGAGTCAGACTCGTCTGTAGTCTGATATCCTGTTTAGTTTTGTAAATCTAGATGAGTAGGAGCTCTGTAGCTTCGTAGTTTTGATTGTTGGATTCTGTAGAGCGAGTATTCCGGTATGTATATACTTGGGAAACTCGAGGAAACTCTATCCAGAATTTTGTCTGGGTAGTTAGATAGTTTGATTGGATGAATTGGTTGCTATAGTTGTTAGCATATCATTGATATATGCTTGTGTTTTAAAATTAAAATCTTTAAATAGATTATTAAATTATCTTTGTTTTAAATTCAGGGACGAAATTCTTTTAAGGGGGGAGGAATGTGATGACCCGGAATTTTTGGCAATATCAATTTAATAATCTGTGTTTAAAATTAAATTGATTGATAATCTTTGTTAATAAGATTGGAATTAATTTAATACTCCAATTAAATAAATATTTAATTGATAGATTTTATCTTTTTAAAAGCTAATAAATTGTTTTCTATTTATAATGTATATAGAGTATGTATCTATTGTAAATAGATAAGCCTTGTTTTAAAATTCAATAAATAAATAAATCTTGTTTTCTAAATATACATATCTCTGGTAAAATTGGGAATTATGATTTTATTTTTAAAAGTTAAACTCTTAAAAGCTATTGAATAAATAATATATGGTTTTAAATTGTTAAGATAGAAATTTAATTTGTTTAAATTGGTTTTGTGTTTAAATTTAAATAAAATTTACAATAAAGTTTATTTTGATTTCCTTTTTAAATATAGTTGGATAAGATAAATAATTTACTAATAAAGAAAACAATTTCTTTTATAAATTATTTAAAGTTATCAAATTTGTTATTTTTAAAATATGATAATGTATTATTTTTAACAAATAGATTTTAATAAAAATAGTTTCAAATTTGAATTTGAGTTTAAAGCCTTGAAACTTAAAGAATAAATATTTTTAAATTGTTTTGGATTTTAAATTATTTGTATAAACTTTTATTTATATATATATATATATATATAATTGTTTCATTTCTTTTAAAATTATTTATACATATATAAATACTTGTTAACTAATTACTTAAGCATATTCTTATATTAAAACCTTAATTACATATAACTAATTAACTAAATACAAGCTTACATTTATCTTATATTAGCATCTAACTAAATACTAATTAACATTTAATAAATACTAATTACTTAAAAAGACAAGTGGATGTGTATTATGTTGTTTTAAACAAGTGTAAATAAATAAACAAGAGTTTTGACAAGTGTCATGTTTTAATTTTATTTTTCTTTGATTTTTATTAAACCATAAATTAAGTTATATAAACAAACACCTCTCACTCCTTTTCTCTTCCTAATCTCATTTGTAAACAAAGAAAATAAAAGAAATTCCTAAAAACTGTAAATCAAATTCCTATAACCTTTTCAAATCTGTAGCATGCATAGTTTCAAAACATAAGTAAATCTTAGTCTATTCTAAAAGCAACTGCAAATCAATTGCAAACCTGTAACTTTTGCAAACATGTAAAAGATCTGAAGCCTGCATCATTTAGAATCTGGAATTCAAGCTTCATGCATGTAGTTCCTTTTTAAAAATCAAGTTTTTAAAGCTCCAGCAACTCAAGCTTTCATCAAGCAATTCAAGATTAAAGCAAAGAAATTTTCCAGTTCTAAAAGTTCAAAGCTTTTTCAAAAATTATGGCTCTGTCTTTCTATTCAAACAGGTGAGTAACATCATTTTAATGAGTTTAAGTATTTTAATCTGTTGCATGTTGATTTCTATGTTAAGTATGCACGATATGTATATATATCAGTAGATCTTGCATGTATAAATGAATGGATATATTTGTACATGCTTTGGTCTCTGTACAATACTGTTCTTAAGTTCCCAGGTTCAAGAAATTGTTCAAACCCCATTATCACACGATGTAATCTATGATAGTGTTTAAGGTTTAAACAAAATATGTTTGTTGTATCATGAATTAAAGTTTAAAAATATATTCAATTTAAAATAATTTTGAATTGACTTTAAAATCAAGAACAACAGAGCAAGTTTGAAGTAGAGTAACAATCCAATCATTTTAATTCATCAATTCAGGAACCTAAACTAAATCCTTAATATAAATCATGATTTTTAAGAATAAAATCATAATTTATAGCTTGAGGAGGAGGGTGTAGTTCGGGGATGAACTGAAAATGGAAATGGGAAGTTTTCTGATGATCTCTATGGACTGGGAGGTCGGGTTCTTTAGGGTTGATGGAGCAGTGATCGAGGATGATTGGAAAAATACTGGATGGCGATGCATTTCATCGAGGAGGCAGCGGTGGCGAAATTCCTTCTGGAACCCTAGTTTTAACTAGGCAATTTGTTTTGGTCGGTACGACCTATAGGAATGATCGAGTTCAATGAGTTCTTGACAGATAGAAGCTTGGTCGTAGATGAGAGCATGGCCGGAATTGCTGGGTTACTGGTGGTTGGAGGGCCGTGGATGAAGCGTTGACAGGTTTGATGGGGGTTGGTCTTTTCTGTTCTAGGTTTTAGAATTAGAACTCGAATTCAATTTGAGTGGTGTGAGAGCGAGATGATGATCGGGATCAGGTGAGGAGCTGATCGTTAACTTGAGGAAGTTCTCGTGGGTGATCGGAGGAGGCTAGTTGACCGGTGCATGTGCACGGTGCAACACTGGGTATCAGTCTTGTTTGTCTTGGGGAAGATGATCTGGACTCGGTTTGAATTCGAGTTGTATGTGGGTTGGCTCGTGTAATCAGGGGATTTGCTCGAAGATGGGGATGTTTTGTCTCGAAGTAGATATTTAGTGGCTCGGGTAAATAATTAGTAACAGGTTTTAGATGAAACCTGTTTTAGTTTTAAAAATTTTAAACTGAAATATAAATTGTAAAGGAATGATTTAAAACAAAGTTTAAACCTAAGTGAAAATCTGGAATTCAAGTTTATTTTGCATCTCAGATTTTTAAAAATAAAATAAAGTTTTTAAAAAATTTTGAATTGTTAAACTACCTTAATTGTTTAAGTAGTTGAATTTTAAAAATAAAATTTTAAAATATAAGTAGAGTTTTAAAATCTAAAGATTTATCTGAATTCAAATTTAAATATGTATTCAAATTTTTTAAATTTTGAAAATTTTTAAATTTAAAATGATTTAAACAATTTTGAAATGATTAAAGTGTTATTCAAATTGATTTGAATTTAAATATGAGTTTGATTTTAAATTCTTTTAAAAACTTCTTTATTAAATGAGTTATGAAATGGAAAGGTTTTAGAAATATGTTTTAAACTTTGATTAAAGATAATTTGTATCCATTTCTCAATCTTTAAATTTAAAATGAAATTTTGGAAGTAAATTTAAAATAAATTGTTTCAAATTACTTTGTAAATGATAACTTGATTATTAATAAGAACAAAGTTTTATCTTAAAGTAAATTAGGATTTTATGATTTGTAATTCATTAAATTTTTAAGGAAATTGAATGGATAATTAATTTATTTGACTAATTAATGATTTGGATTGATTAAATAGGTAACTAAAGGTTTAAATTAATTAATTAATGGTTAAGATTATTAATTAGGAATAATTAATTTGTAATTAAGGATTTTTAATTAGATTTTAGTTAATAATTAAGAATTAATTAATCAAGTAATTTAGAATTAATTAAGTTACAGTTAACACTTAATTAATTTAATAATTAAAGGTTGATTAATTGATTATTCAAGATTAATTAGTTTATAATTAATATTGATTGATGAAAGTTAATTTCTTAAGAAAAGTAATTAAAGAAAGGATAATAGTCAATAGAGGTCATTAACTAAGGATTATTTAACAATTAATTAATACGATTAGCTTTAATAAATTAATTAAATTAATTAGATTAATTAATTTAAGATAATCATTTGTGAATTGGTTAAATATAATTACTTAATGAAAGTAATTAAGGAATTAATTACTTAATGTAATTAATTAAGTTTAAATGTAATTTGTTTAAGTTAATTAATTAAGTTTAATTAAGTTAAACACTGGATGCTTTGATAAATAATTACTTAATGTAATTAATTGAGTTTAATGTGATTAGTTTAGATTAATTAATTAAGTTTAATTAATTCTAAACACTGGATGCTTTGATAATGTAATATCCCGGTATTTTTAACAATATCAATTTAATAATCTGTATTAAAATTAAATTGATACTGATATTTTCGTTAATAATAATTCAAATTGATTTAATAATCTTCTTTAACAAACATTAAATTGGTAGATTTTATCTTTTAAAACTAATAAATTGGTTTCTATTCATAATATAAATATATGGTTTATATTGTAAATAGATTAGCTTTGTTTTAAATTTAATAAATAAAGCATATTTTCTAATTCTAATAATTTTAGTAATTTGGAAATTTGTCTTTATTTAATAAGCTTTTCAAAGTTATTAAATAAATGAATCATGGTTTCAAATTCTTGTATATATATTTAATAATTTGGAAATTCTGATTTAATTTAATATTAAGTTTTTCAAAGCCACTAAATAAATAAGTATATGATTTTAAATTGTTAAGAAAAATGTTTTAATGTTTAAAAATGATTTTGGCTTAAGTTTTAAATTTAAATGAATTAACAAAATGGGTTGCTTTGTTTTCTTTTTAAAATATAGCTTAAATAAAATGAGTAATTTATTAAATAAAGAAATAATTTCTTTTATAACTATTCCAATTTGATAATAAGTTATTCTAAAAACAATATTGATAATGTATTGTTTTTACAATTGAATTCTAAATAAAAATAGCCTTGTTATTTAAAATTTAATTTTTATATATATAACATGATTTTTAAATATTAGATTTTAGAAATTGATTTAAATTTTGAACATAAAGTTTAAAATCTAAAGTATAAATTTTTAATTGTTTTAATTTTTATATGCATAAGCTTTTATTTATATGTATAATTTGTTTCCTTCAAAAATTTATATACATATAAAATTCTAATTAAAAAATCATTTTGGCTTAACACATATATTAACATGTAAACTAAATACAAATTATTTTAAAAAAGGACACGTGTTGTATTCTTAAGCCTCATTAAACAAGTGTTATAAGATTAACATTTCACTTGACAAATGTTGAATTTTTTTACAAGTGGCCTCTTTTAAATTAGTTTTTCTTTTATTTTATAAAATCTGAAATTTGGCCTATATAAACATACATCCTTCATTCTTACTTGCTTTTTCTCATTTCCTAATCAAAGTTAAGAAATCCAAAAGCTTAAACTATACACAAATCTGAAAAACATGGAAACCTATTTTCAGATTCAAAATCAAATCTCCAAAAACCAAAATCACTTCCCTGTAAATTCTCAAATCTTTTCACATGCAATCAGTAATTCCCCTCGTTTTTCCAAAATCTGTAAACAGTCTTCAAAAAAAAACAAATCTGTTACAAACCCTTCAGATCAAGATTCCAAGTCCCTGTAACTCCTTATATCATATCGGTAGCCTATGCATTCCAAAACAAAAGCAAAATTTGAAAATCTGTAGCCTGCATCATTTTCCTGCAATTTCAAAGTAAACTTCATTTTCAAGTGCAAGTTTTTAAAGAATTCAAAGTATCAAAAGGGGAAACTGCAGTTTTAAGGGTTTCAAAAAGCATTTGCACGTCTTCAAACCAAAGGAATTGCAGTTTTAATCAAGTCTACATGCAAAAATGTCTTCAGCAATTGAATTTCCAAAGCTTTCAAAAATTTGAAGCTCTGTTATGCATCTCAAAAAGAATTGGTGAGTAACTTTTTAAATTTTAAAATATTAAATTGGTTGCATGCTTATATGTTGAAATGAGTAAACATTGTATGTGTTTAAAGGTAAATGTCTGAAGTAGATAATATTTGAATGCACGATGTATTTTGTCTGTCTTGTTACCAGGTTCAATTTCTTTTATATAAAATCCTCATCTTCTGATCTAGTTATTATAGGATCTAATTAATAAACAAATATTGTTTGTTTTAACATAGGTTAAGTTTTAAAAATTTTAAATAAAAAAATAATAATAAGCATGTTGTCTCTGTAAATCAAGAATTCTCTATGCATGTTGAATTAAGTAAAACTCAAACATAGTGATTTACAAATTCAGTATCGTAACGAAATACATAACCAAAAATACGATTTTAACATTTAAATCAGGATTTTTAGAAATTGGTTAGAGGTGAGTTGGGTTTTGACTGGAAATGGGTTTATTTGGATTTGCTGGTGATATATGGATAGTGGAGGCTTAGGGTTCTTCCAGGTGATGGAAGAGAGGTAGGTGAAGCTAGGAAAAATCATAGTTGGTGATGCAATTCACTATGGAAGTTGTTGTTGTGAATCTTCTTCTGGAAACCTAATTTTTACTAGTTGGAGAGATTCGATCGCCACGGTTCTTGGGGTTGATCGAGTGCAGTAAGGTTGTGGGGAAGGGTAGCTGGGTCGTAATCGAAGACAATGTTGGAGTTGCAGATCATCTAGTGGTCGGAATATGGTCAGCGGCGCGTTGAAAGGTTTTAGGGAAATTCATGTTGATGGGTTCCAGGTTTATTTTGAATCTCGAATTCAAATTGAGGTTGAGCTTAGTTCATCTGGTGATCAGGTCAGGGGTTTGGATGATGTTTTGGTTGGGGGAAGATCATTGAATGAAGATGATCATCGGCACAGTGCACATGCATGGTGCACAGTTATGTGTTGAAGCTGTTTTGGTATTTGAGTGCTCGAGTTATTGATGGGTTTGACTCGAAGAGCTTTGATGGTTTTCCCGAAGTATTGAGAGATTTGACTCGAAGCAAACAAGATTTGCCTCGGGTTGATTTCTTTATTTTCAGGTTTTTCAGAAAACCTGTATTATTAGGTTTATAATTTTTAAAACAGAAGTTTTTAAATGTAAAGCAAGAATTTGAATTGAGTTTTAAATTCCAGTTTTTAAATGTAAATCTCAGTTTTTTTTTATAATGTCATGTTTTAAATTTGAATTGAATTAATTACTTTAAAAAGGAATAAGTAGTTTGTATTTTAAAAATGAGGTTTTAAATTGTAAATAGGTTTTTAAATCTAAAATTTATCTGGAATCAAAATTTAATATGCATTGAAATTTTGAAATAAAAAGAAGTTTTCAAATTTAAATATTAAAGTGAATTTTAACTATGATTTGAATTTAAACATAAACTTGGTTTTAAATTTCTTTTGATCTTCTTTATGAAATGAATACTACTTTAACATGTGAATTAAGGGTTTTGAATTGTCTTTAAGCTTCGTTTAAAATCAATTTTGCATTTCATTTTAAATCTTGAATTTAAATGAAATTTGAAGAAAAGTTTAAAGTAGATTGATTTCAAATAGATTTATTAATGACAAATCAATCATATTTAAGAAATGTTTTATCTTAAAATTTAATTAAGATAAATGTTTTGAATTTAATTTAATATATAAGGTAATTAAAAATTAATTAGTTAATTTAATTACTTAATTGATTAGGGATTAATAAATATCGATTAAGGGCTAGTCAATGTGTAATTAAAGATCATTAGTTAAATTAGTAATTAATAATTAAAGAATTATTAATTGAGTAATTAAGTTATAATCATGGTTAATTAATTAAATAATTAAAGATAAATTAAGTTACAGTTAATGCTTAATTAATTAATTAATTAATTTGGGATTAATTAATGAATGATTAAAGATAATTTAAATTTATAATTAGCAATGGTTAATCTAAGTTAATTACTTAATGAAATAATTAGAGAATGGTTAATGAAGGCCATTAACCAGGGTTATTTAGTAATTAATTAATGTGGTTAATTTTAATAATTAATTAGATTGATTAATTTAATTATAATCATTTGTGAATTGTTTAAGTATAATTACTTAATGAAGTAATTAAGAAATTAATTACTTAAGGTAATTAATTAAGTTAAATATGATTGTTTAAATTGATTAATTAAGTTTAATTAATTTTAAACACCGGAGGCTTTAAAGATAATTAAAGTATGTAATTAATGGATTGGAATTACTTAGTGAAGTAATTGATTGATAATTGCAGGATGTAATTAATGGAAGATGTTTTGATAATGTAATTAATTTGGATTAAATTACTTAGTGATTAATCAAGGGATTAATTAAGAAATTAATTAAGTAATAATTAATTTGTTTTAAGAAGTAATTAAGTTAGTTAATTACTGAATATGGTTAATCAAAAGGGATTAATGATTATGGGTTAATTGCTTAAGATAATTAATTTAAGAGGATAATTAATTAAATATAATTAAGAACCATTAATTAATACAATTAATGATGTAATTAAAGTTGATTAATTATGATTAATTAATCAATGAAAAGTAATTAAGGTAATTAATGTAATTAATTAAGGATTAATGTTATTAATTATGGTTAGTTAATTAATTGGAGTAATTAAAGGTTAATTACTGATTTGGGTTGAGAATAATTAATTTGTGAAATTAATTAAGAATAATTACATAAATGTAATTAAGAATAATTTAATCAAGGGTGATTAATTAAGGTGATTATTTTGAATGATTAATTAATTGATTGTAATCAATTAAATGGTTGAGTAAGCAAGATTTAATGATGAAGTAATTAATTTAATTTATTTTAAATTAATTAAAGATGAAGTAATTAATTTAATTCACTTTAAATTAATTAGAGATGGAGGTAATTAACTTAATTCATTTTAAATTAATTATATTGTGATTAAGTAAATCTTTGCTTATATATGAATGGATGGTATAGATTGCCTTGAATGGTTGTGATCTCAGAAATGAGATAAGTGTTGTTGTGTGATATGAATGCTTTGGTTGCATTTTGATATAGATTATCTATTGTGATGATGGTATAGATTATCTATTTTGATGATAATGTGGATTACCTATTTATTTGATAATGTCGATTATCAATTGTGATTTGTGAGTTATCATCTGCGCGTATATAGATAATTGAATTGTTTAACCTTAAACAACTTGGACATAAAAGACACGTTTTTGGATTTCGATGAGACCGGGATCGGGTTTCCATATTTGGATATCCGAAAACCACATCGATCCAAATTAACAGTAGGTCGTGAATCTCAAGTGAAGATGAAGATTCAGAGTGCAAGGGTTATCGTCGTTAATTCTGAGGGTGATTCCAAAATGAGTGTAACGAGATAATGCCTTCATTTTCGTTCGAACCCGGAACGAACTTGTATGGATTGAATGCTTTCAGAACATCGTAAGGTGGACGATGAGCATTCTAAGTGATGTGTTCACTAAAGGTAATCGTAGCCTCAAGCTTCATCAACCGGGAATGGCTAAAATAGGGGAGGTGCAGCAAGGCTAAGTGGGTCATGCCCAAGTAGGACGAGATTTTCCCCTGTCTAGAGCTCCCTTTTATTTCGACTGTGTGGACGGTTGTGAGCTCCAACTATCGGGGTTGTCTTGTTCGGAACTGTCCAGTAAGGGATGGTTCCGGCTTTGTGTTGCAGGGGATTGGGAGTGATCCTCGGTACGCTGATTTAGGCCACATACTGTGATGGGCGGTACCCCAGTAGCCGTGCCATTGTATGGAATCCAAAATCTAATAAGTGCCATCGGATTTGATTGTATTACCCACTTTTGTGGCTAGTAGCTGGAATTTAATAACAATTTCGGCTATTTTATATTTACTTGAAAACCCTAGACCTATTATAATATCACTGGATTTCCTATCAAATGTTTTGGTTAGCGTAAGGTAAAAACTGTAACGACCCGTAAATTTCGACAATTAAATTTGTTAATTAAATAAGACTTTTGTAGTTTAATTTAGTAGCAATGAAAAAAAAACTTTATATATTAATATTGGAATGAACGCTAAATTAAACTATAGCAATGGTAATTAAAACCTATTTATAGAAATTCGAATTTAATTCAAATGAATTTAAGTAGTGAAAAGTTTTTACCTGTATATAAATTGAATATTAGAAATTAAAGGAAAGTATTAAATTGATGTAATATAATAAAACATTGTTAAACAGTAATTGGAATAAATTAAAAAAAATTGTTAACGCAAGTCATAATCTATATACTTGAATGAACATCTAAATTAGATAAATTACTTTAAACGATATGACTTAGTATAAATGAAATAATTGGGTCAATTGGTATTTGATAAATATTACATTGATTGTAATAGACTTAATTTAAAGGAAGTGAATTGAATAAATCCTATTTATTGGAAACTTTTTTATTTATGTGAAAAAGTATAGTATATGAGTTATTGCAAGAAATGGAAAATTGAATAGAATTCTAATGAATGATAATAATGGAAAACGTATACAATCAATGTAGATAATTAGTAATTACAATGTTGTTGAAATTAATAAACGTTTCTTTGTTGATAATTAATAACATAACGGGAATGTGAATGTAAAGTAATTTATGTATGTATGTATGTATGTATGTATGTATGTATGTATGTATGTATGTATTTGGCGATTAAATCAAGTCAATCTATAGAAATCAAGGTTAGATTAATTGGAAGGAAATATGTAATAATTGCAAGTGGATGAAATTTATTTCTATATTAATTGGATATTCGAATAAGATGATAATTGTTAATGTAATAAGAGTAGGCCAATAATAACTCTCCCATAAATTGATAATCGATTCAATAATGTAATACTATCTATAATAGGGCAATTAGATTGATGATAGAATGGAAAGTCTATTAAATGAGAATATTGAAAATAAAATTTGTAATTTCTAAATTTTGGAAATTTGAAGCATGGGTAGTAATTATTGTAATAATTAAATGGGAGTCAATTAGAGCTTAATAAACCTTAATGTATATTTACGAAATTGTGGCAATAGTGCAAAACTTTAATCATTTACCCATTCATTAATACATTGAATTAGGTCTCAATCAAATAGCAACATTTGGCTGGTTATTAATAGCTTTTAAGTAAAAATAAAACGTTGATAAAAACAAGTATTTTAAGGTTAACCATCTATTTAGTATATTAAATTATAACTGATAATCAGTTGCAATAAATAAAAATAATTAGTACATTTAACGTTAATTGAAGTCATATTTGAAATTTATGTCAATTCCATTTATAAAATAACTATTGGTTGATGTAGCATTGTAAATCAAGATTTATTAATTTATTTGAATGTAAATTTTAGTGTTTGGGTTTATTTCAAATAAATGAAATTTAATATTTAGACATTATGTAAATATAAATTTAGATGAATTCGGAGATATTTACGTAATAAAGTATGAATTCAATGGTAGTCTCATCCATTGGATACTAATAGATTGAAAATTTGAATGAAAGTCAAATAAAAAGAAATTTTTGCAAATTTAATTTATAATTTTCGAATATAATAAAATTGAAATTTAAACGCTGAAATGAATAAATTTGTTAACTCTAAATTTACATCTAGATTTGGTTTAAATTAATGTGAAAGATTAAGAAAGTAAAAGTGATAAAGATTTTCAATTTCAGAATTTAAATAGGAATTTTGATTTAATTAATTTATTTTAAATTTATTTAATTAATATAAAAATAGCCATTTTGGCCACTGAATCGGATTTCGAAGAAACCTGTTTCATCGGATCCGTAACGGTGAATTATAATCGTGTTTCAAGTTTCGTAGCGATCGGACTTGTCGTTTGATCGTACAGACTCGAAACGCCTTGAAATTTATGCAATTGAAATCAGCTTGAAAAATATTGTTTTTAGCATAACTTCTTCATATGATGGAATTTGAACCTGAAGCCTTTTCCATTGAGTTTAAAATATTTTAAAACATCTATTTTGATATATGGGTTTACCAAATTTCGTTCCGGAGTCGAAA
Source organism: Allium cepa (assembly GCA_030765085.1). Lineage (NCBI taxonomy): Eukaryota > Viridiplantae > Streptophyta > Magnoliopsida > Asparagales > Amaryllidaceae > Allium > Allium cepa. The sequence goes on from CM060928.1 coordinate 973,270,186, forward strand.
CGGGCTTTTTGGGCCAATTATCGTTCAGCATGTTTTTCATCGGATCCATCTACTCTATTTCTAGCCTACCTATATAAACCAGTTATAAACCCTAGCCTCCATCTATTCTCATTTGTTTGTGCGTTCATTTCCTCAGCTCCTCCTCTTCCCAATGGCTGCAAACCCTACCCTAGATCCAATTACAAAAATCAAATCCAAAGCCAAAATTCAATCTTCTCAAACCATAGCAAATTATATATGGATTTGAAGCTCTCGACGAGCGCAACCTAAATCTACAATTCGTTTTTGAAATCGAATTAAAAAATTTCCAGAAAACCCTAGTTCATTCTCGGCCATCCGTTGCGTCGAAATCATTTGTCGCCTGATCGGAAATTCCCTTCTGGGTATTGTGGAGAGCATTGAGGGGATTGCATTGGCGTAGTTTATTTGGCGTATCGACGGTCGGATCGAGCAGAAAATTTGAGCTAGGGTTCAATTTTAATGGGCGGCTGCTGAAATTCTTGGTCGTGATCGACCAACGTGGGGTCCGAGTAGGTTGGAGCGGAGGCGCGTGGTGACGACGAACCCTGGGGACGACCGGTTATTGGTGACGTGGCACGCGCGTACAGTAGGGCAGCGGCGTATGAATCTGGGCCAAGAGAGGTTGCGTGCGCATGTCCTGTAGCCGTGATTGAGAAGAATGAGGTGGCATGTTGAAGGTGATTTGTGTTCCTCTTTTTTTATTTTTATTTTTATGATTTCAATCGCAATTATTGCTATAAATCTCGCATACGAACTACGTCTCACGCGCGGTTTCTTTTGTTAGGATCGTAATAAAATTCCGGACTTAAGGACACTAGTTTGGACGAATTCTGAGACGGTCAAATTTTTGGGTTTAAATTGAATTTAAATTCAAAAGGTGAGTGTTTTAACCCACTCACAACTTCTAAGATTTCTTATGTTGGTTAAATTGATTTATGATGTGTTTAAAATTTTATTTATAGCTGTTTGGCATTATCTCATCATTTTCTCAGTTAAATTGCATTCGTTTAATTTACGAGTTATTTAATTCATTATTGCATTTTAACTGCCAGTTAATTGTTAATTAATTTATTCATTGCATTTAAAACTGCCAGTTAATTTTAATTTATTGTTCACTGCATATAAACTGTCAGTAATTATTGTTATTTATTGATGTTATTTTGTGAAATTGGATGATGATTGTTATAAATGGTTGATGATTTATATCGTGTGAATGGATGCTTTATTTTATATTTTTATAAACTGCAAGTTATTATGCATTTCACTTCATTCGGGATTGTGGTTTTAAATGATATACAACCGCATTTTATTTTAAATTATGGATTGAAATGATAGATATCCGTATCATTTGACCATAGGGTAGAAAATTATATACAGACACCGTCGGTCTATATATATATAAATATTTTGAAATGATTTCTATGGTTTGGATAGGATACGGTTTAATAAATATTAATTTTTGATCTTATATAAAATCTTATTTTATATATATATATACATATATATAGTTATATTATTGAATATAAGCTATGTATGAAATTGTTAAATGAAATTAAATAAGTTGAATAATGGAGTTTGATAATTTATATTATATGATTAAGTACAAGTTTAAGAAATTGTATATATATAGAGTTTTAAATGGTTCAAATCAATTAAGATAGGAAAATAAATTGGAAATTTATTTGGGAATTGAGCTTATTAAGAAAATAAACTCCACAAGTTGGTGTAGACTTATGTAAACTTGGAAATTTTAATGGTATGATATTTGTAACTGGATTTTATTCAAGATAAATTAAATGAATATTTCTAGTATAAATAAATTTAAGAAAATATTTAGTTGTTAGAAATGTGAGTTTTATTTTATGGATTTATTTTGTGAATATTTCAAACTAAATAATATGACAATAAATTGTTGAATAGAATTTCCAACCTTAGTTTTGATATTGTTAATTTCTCAAAGTTTGAATATACTGAAATCGAAGTTTTTATTTGAAACTGAAAGTGAATCTAAATTTATGGGGATTAGACCTAAAATTTTAAATGAATAAAATTGTGAAGTCGTGGAAATTAATTTATAAAGTAATTTTAAACTCAAACCATTTTATTCTATATACTGTTGAATATCCAAACCATTCAAGTTTTTGAAGTTTGGTTTTAAAGCTATGAACTTCGAAGTATTATGTTTTAAAAGTTATAATTCAAATGTTTGGTTTCCAGATATTATAAATTTTAAAGCAGTATAATTTTGGAAAAGAAATATATTTGAAATAAAAATGATATCATATTGATTTGGGTTTTAAAAGGAAATGATATCGTATTTATATGATTTTGAAATGGATATTATATTCTGGTTTTGAAAGTATAATTATTTTTAAATGACCGCGGTGTTATAATAACGTTTGGTTATTGAAGAGACCGGGATCAGAAGTTGTCATACTCTCTGCCAACTCCGAAAACCACTTTAACAAGCGTGTACGCGGTGGAGATTTCAGAATGAAGTAGGTTGGTGGCGGCGTTCCTTTGAGGTAAATATGTGGACCCAACTCCCGTGAGTTGGCATAAGGTGGCTAAAACAGGAGCGATCGACGGGCTAAGGGGGTTAGCGCCCTTTATTGGACACTCCTCTTCGATACTATACTCTGACTTTGGATTTATTCGGTGGCCACCTTTACTTTTGATTTTGGGGAGTCTTTTCGAGGTGGGTGATAGCTGCAGCTATGCGTTACCATCGGTCCGGAAGCGTAATTGGTATATCTACCCTGGCATTGCCTAGTTGTGCCGTGTCACCTACCCTAGCGAGCCTTATACGATTTTGGCTTTGTACCATACCTATGGAGTGCCCTCTGACGACGCCCAATACGGGGGAGATTACGGTACTGTATAGACTATGGGAATATATCATGTGTTAAGGGGAATATTGGGTCACTCCTTAACGCTATTTTAAAGTAAGTTTATTTTACAATTAGACACTATTATAATAGCGAAATATACTACATAGTAAATAGTTTAACGAATCCTTAAGAGATGTGAATCTCGAGCATCTTTTAAGTTACTGCACTCATATTTATTTCAGTTTATTTAACTTACATAAGATCTTTTAGTTCTGACTTGAGTGTTTTGTCTTTTCTATTCGCTCGGGTCAGTCCGAGCGTTTTCAGGACCAAAGACTTTAGCTCTGGAGGACGAAGACGGAGATTTCTATTATTATTGTTTATTATATTCCACTACACACCGTATTCCGCTGCATTATTATCATTGGTATGTGTACTCTGATATATATTGTGTAAGTATAATCAAATATTTTGTAAACAGCATCATGAACTGTATATTTGATTATTATATTTTATCCTTCCGCTGTGAGATTCTGTTTTCTTTTATTTCTTCTCGTTTTTCTTATTTACCCCATAATAATCCTCCCTTTTTTTATGGTTTGAATTGGCACGTGTGTCGATTCAAAGCGTTGAAAAGGCGGGACGTTACATCTGGTATCAAAGCTTTGGTTTAGCGATAAACCTTAGCTTTGTGGGGTTTGACTCTTTATTAATAGGGTAGTAATACCCGATGGGAGTCGCTGAGTGTATATATATGAGAGAGCGTATTTGTTAGTGTTATAAAAAGGTTTTAATATTGTGTTAATCTGTTCTGTTTTGTATTTATAAATTCTGGTTGATGCATGGGACGCTGTGACATCAGTAGGGATTTCTAAACACTTAATAGGACAGACTGACATAATATTTGTTTTATATAGGTGAATGAAATAATTTTGCCTATTATATTTTCTATATAAACTAAAAAAATTCAAATGATATCTATATTTGACTGCAATAGATTGGTTGATAGGTAATAGAATTTATAATAATAGTTGAAATAAGATTTAAAATAAATAAATAAAATGGGAAATTTAGAACTTAAGTTCCGGGCTTTGGAAATTCTTTCAAATGATTTCGGAATATTATAATAATATTAAAAGAAGTATTTTCTGATATAAATATTTAATATAATTCGAAAGAATTGTTTTAAAGAAGATTTTGGAGAAAATAAGTGTTGTACTTTCCTCTCTGTCGTTGGAAAATAATTTCGGTGATGGCGGCCGCATCATCGACTTTCATTTTCGGGTTTCGAAGGGGGAAAGCCACTGTAGTAGTTCTACTGCAGATTCATTTTTGAAAAATATATAAATTTTGAATTGTTTTAAATAAATTAGAGATATATATGTTGTAAAAATATATTTATCTATTGTTTTAAAATAAATTGAAAATTTAACGCAGTATTAAATTCTTAAATTTCCATTAATTAATTTGTTTCAATTAGTGTAGTGAAATGAAAAGTGAGCAATTAATAATTGAAACCTCTAATTTAGGTAAGAGATTTAATGCCAAGTTATAAAGGAAATAAAAGGGAAGTTGAAATTGTAACTTATAAGAAAAAAAAGGGTAAAAATTTATTGAACAATGAATTAATTAAAAGAAATGAGAAAACTTGTATAACTTTCAATTACATTCTTTAAAAGTATATATATAACTTACCAAATATTTAAAAGTTGAAATGTTTAATAGGAAATGTAATGGAAATTGTACAGTAAAAGTATGTAATGAAAGTGTTCAATAAATCGCTTTTATTTATTAGAATTTGTGGTATAGAGTTATAAACTTAAGTTTAACGTGTAAAAAACTACAAATTAGAATATAAAAGTAAGTATTGTAAATGGAATTTAGTAATCAAAAAATGATAAATAAATGAAATGAAGTAGTATAAATGAATGATATATATATATAACCTAAATAAACAGTTGAAGATAATTATAAATAAAATTAGTAGGAAAATGAATACTGTAATAAATGAAATTAAGTAATAAATAAATGAGGACATGTAATAATAAATGAATGAATAATAGTAAGTAGTAAGTGAAAATAAATGAGTGTAATATAATAAAGAGAAATTGTAAACTTAAGTAAAAGGGTTGAAGTTATTTCTAAATAAAATTGAAAGAAATAAAATGAAAATAAAATTTAAAGAAATAAAATGAAAATAAAATTTAAAGAAACAAAATGAAAATAAAATTGAAAGAAATAAATGAAAATAAAAAGATAACCGTTATATGAATGAAAAGAATCAAACAACAAATGTATGAATGGAATAAATAAGAATAGACTAAATCTATGCTGAAATTGTTGTTTGTCGTGGTTTATGGTTGTTGGGTAAGGAAACTTTAATTTTATTGGGATGGATGAATAATCCATTATGTTTTATCTAAGACTGTTGAGTAAATGATGCACTTGATGGTTTATTTTTCATTCCGTACAATTTAAAAGTTTTGAACCCGAACAACTATTTGTCTGTTTGATTGAATGGTTGTTTTGTATTTGTTGTGTATGCTGTTTGTGAAATTGATGGTTGTTGTATTAATTTGTTATTAGTGATTGAAACCACTTGAATATTCACTTTACACAAATTGTTAACCCTTTGGATTTTATAAGTGAAATGCAGGTTATGGAAGCAATAGCTACTGCTTTTGGTTCCATAAATTAAGCATAAATTGCCCAACAAATAAATACGTTTCGGATTATGGTTTATAGCGCTATTTTATATATTTTCCCGGGTTGGGATATTATATTTTGGATAATATATGTAAAATAATTGTTATATTTTGAAATTATATTTTCTCCCGAGCCTCTCCGTACAAGGGAGACTCTACCAATTTTCCGTAAATTTTGGACTTAGAAAATTTTGAAAATGTTTTACAAACTTTAGTAATTTATGTATAAAAGATTTAAATGGGCATAAATTGGTATATTTTATGTTAAATTATTTTATTTTGTAAACTTATTTGTTTATAAATTTAATATTTAAGAAAGATATATTGATCTCACATTTCTTCTTTTCCCTTCTTTTCCTTTTCGGGGACGAAAAGTTTTGAGCGGGGGAGATCGTAACGACCCGTAAATTTCGACAATTAAATTTGTTAATTAAATAAGATTTTGTAGTTTAATTTAGTAGAAATGAAAAAAAACTTTATATATTAATATTGGAATGAACGCTAAATTAAACTATAGCAATGGTAATTAAAACCTATTTATAGAAATTCGAATTTAATTCAAATGAATTTAAGTAGTGAAAAGATTTTTACCTGTATATAAATTGAATATGAGAAATTAAAGGAAAGTATTAAATTGATTTAATGTAATAAAACATTGTTAAACAGTAATTGGAATAAATTAAGGAATTTTGTTAACGCAAGTAATAATCTATATACTTGAATGAACATCTAAATTTGATAAATTTCTTTAAATGATATGACTTGGCATAAATGAAATAATTGGGTCAATTGGTATTTGATGAAATATTACATTGGTTGTAATAGACTTAATTTAAAGGGAGCGAATTGAATAAATCCTATTTATTGGAACATTGTTTATTTACGTGAAAAAGTATAGTATATGAGTTATTGCAAGAAATGGAAAGTTGAACAGAATTCTAATGAATGATAATAATGAAAAACGTTTACAATCAATATAGGTAATTAGTAATTACAATGTTGTTGAAATTAATAAACGTTTCTTTGTTGATAATTAATAACATAACGGAAATGTGAATGTGAAGTAATTTATGTGTATATATATATATATATTTGGCGATTAAATCAAGTCAATCTATAGAAATCAAGGTTAGATTAATTGGAAGGAAATATGTAATAATTGCAAGTGGATGAAATTTATTTTTATATTAATTGTATATTGGAATAAGATGATAATTGTTAATGTAATAAGAGTAGGCCAATAATAACTCTCCCATAAATTGATAATCGATTCAATAATGTAATACTATCTATAATAGGGCAATTAGATTGATGATAGAATGGAAAGTCTATTAAATGAGAATATTGAAAATAAAATTTGTAATTTCTAAATTTTGGAAATTTGAAGCATGGGTAGTAATTATTGTAATAATTAAATTGGAGTCAATTAGAGCTTTATAAACCTTAATGTATATTTATGAAATTGTGGCAATAGTGCAAAACTTTAATCATTTACCCATTCATTAATACATTGAGTTAGGTCTCAATCAAATAGCAACATTTGGCTGGTTATTAATAGCTTTTTAGTGAAAATAAAACGTTGATAAAAACAAGTATTTTAAGATTAACCATCTATTTAGTATATTAAATTATAACTGATAATCAAATGCAATAAATAAAAATAATTAGTACATTTAACGTTAATTGAAGTCATATTTGAAATTTATGTCAATTCCATTTATAAAATAACTATTGGTTGATGTAGCATTGTAAATCAAGATTTCTTAATTTATTTGAATGTAAATTTTAGTGATTGGGTTTATTTCAAATAAATGAAGTTTAATATTTAGACATTATGTAAATATAAATTTAGATGAAATTTGGAGATATTTACGTAATAAAGTATGAATTCAATGGTAGTCTCATCTATTGGATACTAATAGATTGAAAATGTGAATGAAAGTCAAATAAAAAGAAATTTTTGCAAATTTAATTTATAATTCACAAATATAATGAAATTGAAATTTAAACGCTGAAATGAATAAATTTGTTAACTCTAAATTTACATCTAGATTTGGTTTAAATTAATGTGAAAGATTAAAAAAGTAAAAGTGATAAATATTTTCAATTTCAGAATTTAAATAGGAAATTTGATTTAATTAATTTATTTTAAAGTTATTTAATTAATATAAAAATGGCCATTTTGGCCACTGAATCGGATTTCGACGAAACCAGATTCATCAGATCCGTAACGGTGAATTATAATAGTATTTCAAGTTTCGCAGCGATCGGACTTGTCGTTTGATCGTACGGACTCGAAACGCCTTGAAATTTATGCAATTGAAATCAATTTGGAAAATATTGTTTTTAGCATAACTTCTTCATACGATGGAATTTGAACCTGAAACCTTTTCCATTGAGTTTAAAATATTTTAAAACAGCTATTTTGATATATGGGTTTACCAAATTTCGTTCCGGAGTCGAAACGGGCTTTTGGGCCAATTATCGTTCAGCACATTTGTTTATCGGATCCATCTACTCTATTTCTAACCTACCTATGTAAACCTAGTTATAAACCCTAGCCTCCATCTATTTTTATTTGTTTGTGCGTTCATTTCCTCAGCTCCTCCTCTTCCCAATGGCTGCAAAGCCTACCCTAGATCCAATTTCAAAAATCAAATCCAAAGCCAAAATTCAGTCTCCTCAGACCATAGCAAATTATATATGGATTTGAAGCTCTCGTCAAGCGCAACCTAAATCTACCATTCATTTTTGAAATCGAATCAAAAAAATTCCAGAAAACCCTAGTTTATTCTCGGCCATTCGTTGCGTCGAAATCATTTGTCGCCTAATTGGAAACTCCATTCTGGGTATTGTGGAGAGCACTAAGGGGATTGCATCGGCGTAGTTTATTTGACGTATCGACGGTCAGGTCGAGCAGGAAATTCGAACTAGGGTTCGATTTTAATAGGCGGCTACTAAAATTCTTGGTCACGATCGACCAACGTGGGGTCCGAGTAGGTTGGAGCGGAGGCGCGTGGTGACGACGAACCCTGGGGACGACCGGTTATGGGTGACATGGCGCGCGCGTACAGTAGGGCAGCCGCGTATGAATCTGGGCCAAGAGAGGTTGCGTGCGCATGTCCTGTTGTAACGACCCCGGATTTTTATATAAATTTAAAATGATAATTAAAATCTATTTTTGAAGAAAATGGTGAAATTAATCGATTTAGTGATGTGAGTTTCCCCGAGTTCAAATATATTCTATATAAATCATTTAAATTTTTAAATATTATATATATATATGTATATATGTGAATATATATATATATATGTATATTTGGGTATATATGAGTCAATTTGAAATTATAAAATCTTGAGTGTGTGTATATATATATTGATTTGAATTTAAATCTTAGATGAATGGTTTAATAAATATTTGAGTTATAAAATAAATTAAGAAAAAATATATATATATAGTAACTCATAAATAAATATTAAAGTAAGATAACAATAAATACAAAACAAAGCAATGTCTGCAGCCACCAAGTATTATAAATAAAACAAAAGTATATACATTGACACAAGTATAAAAATAAATAAATAAATTGATTTAAAAAAATTTATAAATGATGATAATTTGAGTTATATAAAATATATGTGTGTATATAGAGAAATATAAAACAATAATTTTTATAGTAAAATTTATGATAATTATTTAAACTAAAAATAGAAGTTCACTTATTTTGTAAAGTAAAATAATTCATACGTAAGCTATGAATAAGAATAAGAACATTGATATATAAAACAAAACAAAAACAATAAGTATAAAACTAAACTAAAAAGAATAGTATGCAGCTTGTAAAGATTTGAACAAGCAATGATAAGTGTGTAAACTGAAATAAACAAGAAATAGACAAAAGAAAAGAAAAGAAACAACATTTAAATATGAAAACAAGCAAGTACAAATATAAGCATGGAATGAAACAAGTAAACAAATACATAAATAAACAAGTACTTAATAATAAATGCTAATATCTCTAGCATAAAAGGGAAGGTATCAGGCAATTAATGCAACATGCTTCATGCATTTAATGCAAGCATACCAAGCCATGCCTATTATACAAAGATATCACACTGTATAAGTTTATCACCCTGTAACTTGCTTTCATATATCAGCCCCATATGCAAAAAAGAAAAAAAAATGAATGAAGTAAACAAAACTAAAACAAAACATAACAATACAAATCAATTCAGCAATGCAAAGATTCAAGATTTAGTTTTAAGGTGAAACAAGGCAACCTGGAACTCCAAGCAAATAAGGCTCAACTCAGTTTAAACATTATTTAATGAAAACCAGAGAAGATCTCAGTAAGCAAAAATACAAGCTCCAGTTTGAAAGCTCGTTCTCTGCCTTCCTGATTGAGGTGAGCAACTATTTCTTTTCAACTTTTAACATGCTTCAATATTCTGATGCTTGGAAGTAGCCTTGAAATCTGATGAGAAGTTTGCTGATATGTGTTGTATGAAATAATTGATGTGCTCTGTGCCCTGTTCATTTTTCTGAAAACCAAAGTGAGTAACTCCTTTTCTAAAATGCCTAAGTATATTCATTTAGGGTTGCATGCTAGTTTGACTGAATGAAGTTTAAATTGGGTGTATATCTGTGATAATGCCTGTAACTCATTTTTCTTTTAAGCAAGACTACAAATCATTTTCAAAGAAAAATAAATAAATAAGCAAAGGCATTACAGTTTTCATTTTCAAAATTGTTACAATCAAATAACTGCTCTGTTTCTAAAAGGTGAGTAACAACATATATAAGTTCAATCAAGTTGCTTGATTTTATCTGATTGAGTTTGTGATGTGAATATATATATAAGTGCCTGTTTCTATATGTATGTGTACTGTAGGAATGAGATGGGTTTGGTCTCTGTTTCTCTGATGCTTAATTCTAGGCTCAAAAGTAAATCAAAAATTACTTGCTCTTAATCCAAGTTTTGTTAAGATCGAAATGTTGAACAAAATATGTTAGTTACATCGTAGTTTTAGGTTTAAAAATTTGTTGGGTTAAACTAAATTGTTTTGCCTTTGGAAAAATATAAAATAACAGTGAAACTTAAACAAAGTTAAAAATCAATTATCATGTTTGATGGATTCAGGTTTAAGAATCAAATACTGAAATCAAAATTTGATTTTTAAAACTAAAATGGGGATTTTTAGTGGAGAGTGCAATGTGCATTTCTGTGTTGTACAGAAATGGGATTTTTGGGTATATCTGCAGTTCTTTGAACCTGGGGAGGTCGGAATTTGTTCGGTGGTTAGAGGAGGGATCATTGAAGCTAGGAAAAATATTGGATCAAGAATTTAAGCTATGTGGATTTTGGGATTTGGATTTAAAATCTGTAAACCTAATTTTTAGCTATGATGGAATTTTGATCACCTCGGCCTTAATGATGGATCGAGTGTTTTGATACTTCGGGTGGTAGAAGTTTGGGTGATGTCGAAGTCGAGGCCGGAGGTGGAAGCTCGCTGATGGTCGGCACGGCGTGGACGAGGCGATGTTGACAGGTTTGGGGGTATTGAAGCTGGCGTGTTTCCAGGTTTGGAAATTTAACTAGATTTTGATTCGTGCTGTCGTGATGGGTGCTGGGTGATGGATTGAGTTGAGGGGGTCAACGATGACTAGATGGCGATGGAAGTGGTGGCCAGGACATCGGCGGTGGATGGTGCAGGTACACACGTGTTTGCGTGTATCAGTGATTATGTTTGGGTGGTTATAGTTGGGAAGATGAAGATAACTCGAAGGAAGTATCGAGTAATATTGGTTTTGGCTCGAGTCTTAACTCGAGTGCATTCAGTTGTGCGCCGGGTCAGATCAACACTTAAACAAAATTTTGAAAAAAAATACTCACACGGGTTGTTTTGGGGAAAAACTCGAAGCACTCAGGCATTTTTCCCGGGTAACTCTCGAAGTAAAGAGGTAGGCGACTCGAAGTAGTGTGCTGTCATGAGTTTGTTAGTTCCAGGCATTTTAAAAACAAAGGCCCGTTCTTCTGTTTGAATTCAAGCCTGGGTTTGTTAAATTAAGTAAGACTTAAACTTAAGTTTAAATCGAGATTTTAAAGCCTGGACTAAAAGTGAAATTTAAATACAAGTTGAAATAAATTCAGTTTTAAATCTGAAGGTGTTTTAAACAAGTTTAAATTCAATTTAAATTTGGTTAAAGTTCTAAATGGTAAATTATTTTGAATCTTATATTCAAAATGTGATTTAAATTTAAATTTAAAAAGGGTAATGTTCTACACATTAATATTTATTTAATCATTAATAAATAAATAAATAAATAAATTACCTTAGAGATAATTAAGGTATTAAATGATTCAATTAAATAAGATAATTAAGGAATGATTTATTTATCGAATTTATAAATTAATGATTTAGATTAATTTATAATTAGAGATTAATTTAAATGTAATTAAGAAATTTTATTAGTTAATGAAGATAATTAACTAGGAATTATTAAGTAATTAAATTAATGTGATTAAGTTTGATGATTTATTAGATTAAATTAATTAAGATAATCATTGTAAATTGTTAAATATAATTACTTAATGAAAGTAATTAAGGATTTATCACTTATTGTAATTAAATTTGGATATTTTGATTTATAAAGTGAATTAATTTAGTTTAATTAATTTAATAAAACCATTTGATAGATCAATTTATATCAAATGATTTGGAATTAATAAATCAGAATTGGATAACAAATTCATAAGTAATTAATTTAATTGGAGATAAATTGAATTAATAAGGATTAAACAATCCTGTTTGTAAATGATTATTGAATGCTTGACCTTACTTATGAATGATCATATTGTATGAAATGCCTTGAATTGATTATCCTATCTGATCTGTGATATCTTGTTCTGTGACTGTGTATAAATTATCCATTCATTTACATTGTTATATTATCTGTGAATCTGTGAATGGGCGATAAGCTTTATAGTTATATCGCTTATCAACTATATTTCTGTGTTTGATCTGAAATGATTGAATGATGTTGCACTATTGTGTTAAAACCCTGGACCACACCATACACACACAAATATGGATTTTACGAGGAAATCGATTAAGTCGCAGATTTTTGAAATAGTTAAATTTTAATTTTTAAATTCAAATGTTTTGGAAACGGAATCGGAATAAATGTGAAAAGCTTTTAGAATGAAATTTCAAAATAAAATTTATTATTTTTAAATTACTTGATTAAGTTTTGGAATTTAAATAATTTGATTTAAATTTAAATTCAATACTTGAAATTGAATTCTATGATTTGAAATTAGGGATTAAAGATGTTATATTGGTTATATAAGGATTAAACCACTTTTAAAGTATTATTTTTGGGAATTTGAATTTAACCCAAGGATTTCAACTCGTATAAATGAATCAGATTTCCAAAATGAAAACTGTTGTTTTCAAATAATAAACACTTTTAGATAAGAACTGAGATTCCAGTTAATTAGGGGAATTTCAAGATTGAATAGAGAAATGATTTTCCTAAGTTATGAATGAATTCTTTTTTTGAAAGCTATGAATTAAATCTGTTTATTTTTAACAGATTTAAATTGATGATTTGTTTAAATCAAATTGAAATGAAATTGTTGTGAAGGCTATAAGTTAAATCTTTGATTTAAAGATTTAACGAGTTAATCGAATTGAAATGAAAATTGATTTGGAAAAATCTGTGAATGAATCTTTTATTTAAAAGATTAAAATGTGAAAATTGTTTAAACCGTTAAAGGTTGTGAAAATGAATCTTTTTGTTTAAAGATTGAAAATGGTAATTTATTTAAACCATTTGAAGAAAAGTTTTGGGAAATAAGTTATGACTTAATTGAAATCCCAATATCCATATATTTTTAAAATATTTTCGCTCACTATTCGGTTTAACCGGGAAAGGACCATGGGGTCGTATAACCCATTCCGAATATGTGATACGTCGTTGTGAATTGCATTGAAGATCGGTGTTGAAGACCGAGTATTTGCGAAAGCAATAGGATGACCTATCGATTGTCTCTGCACTGGGTAGCTCCTGGTATAGAGACTCCATATGTGATGGGAAATCCGATCGGGATTGTGAATATCCGGGTTGCAAGGACTTCTTTGTAAGTGCCTTCGGTTCTGTTCGATCCCGGAACAGACTTGTATGGATAGTATGTCTGACATTACAAGTTGAGATATAAAGCCGATTTCTTTCAAATATATTTCTGTTGGTGGCGGAGAATTTATTCTTTTAGCTTAACACCCTTCTCTGAGACGTACGAGCTCAGAGGTTATGTAGTTGAAGGTTATCAGCGATATATTCCCAATTTGGTAATGTGACATGCTGAGTGTTGCTGTGAAATGATCATTGTGTTGATTATTTGTGATAGGATCATTTATTTAATCGTCTATCTTGGTGATCATTTCTATGATCATTTGTTGACCCAAAGCATGGCTTTTGTATAAAGTATGTTTTTGTGGACGAGACTTCGTCGAGCCTCACACCCCGGAAATGGTCAAAACAGGAAAGATGCGGCAAGGTTATGAGGGGTAGCTCCCTTTAGGGTATGTGCATTTCCTTCTGGATAGAGGTGGTATCATGGTATGGAGCCCAGATATTTAACCTATGTGGTTACTACGAATTTATTACTTTGTGGTTGTTGGTTATCGGGATCCCGTGAGAAAGGTCGTTTACGATCGGGGAATGGCGTGCTCGTGTCAGTAGTTACCCAGTTAGGGGTAACCCGGCCTTGTGTTGGCAGAGTTCCGGTTTGGTTCTCGAGGATGTCCATCCAGAGGCATTCTCATGTGGCAATGGGAAGTTCCTTGGCCTGACCATTTGTTGGAAATCCAAAGAAACAATACGATCTTGTACGGTTTTAGTTGTAGAACCTATCATTCACTTATGGTGGCGCCCCACTGTTTGGATGGTAGCTATAGTAGGCATAAATGCGAAATGCCTATGCTGGCTAAGATTTATATCTTTACTTTCGAAATATTTTTTCTACACTATGCACTAGTAATAATATCAAATGTTCTTTTTAATACGTATCAAGCATCTTTGACTATCATAAGGAGAAATCTCCTCCGATTCTGCGTTTGCATTGTGTGTGTGTGCGGGAGGCCTTATGGTAGTCTCATTTTAAAAAAGCATTGCGAATTGACTTTGAAAATCTTTTGTTGAATGTTTTAAAAGATAAACTGTTTTTGTTGCTCACACCAGTCCCACGACTGATCCGGAGTTTATTGTTTCTTTCCTAAACTCTGGATGCTCATTATTTTCTACACGAGCAGTCTAGAGTTGGGTTTTACAGATAGTCAGATTAGTAGGTTATCTGGAGTTAGTTCAGTCTTTGGATCGCACCAGTCTTGCCTATCTTTGTGCATCGTTATTGGGAGTTCGAGCTATTGCTGGATTGATTCTTGGAAAGGGAGTTGCAGTTCTCGGAGTTCTCTTTTGAAGACTATCTTAGAGTTATTTGTTTCGCTGCTAGATGTTATCTATTTTTCTTTTCCGCTGCTATTTTATTGTATCATGTCTCTGATGTATATTGATATCTATTGGATCATCTGTTGTATCAGATATTGTATCAAAGCTGTATATCAATGTATTATTCTTTTATTCCGCTGTGTTGTTTACTTAATGATTGTTATAAGCTCCGGCGAATCAGATTTGAACGGTCGAATCTATGGCATTCGAATACGATATGAAGTATGGATGTCGATTTTTGAGCGAGCAAACTCCGAAACGTTACACCTGTAGCCGTGATTGAGAAGAATGAGGTGGCATGTTGAAGGTGATTTGTGTTCCTCTTTTTTTTTCTTTTTTTATGATTTCAATCGCAATTATTGCTATAAATCTCGCATACGAACTCCGTTTCGCGCGTGGTTTCTTTTGTTAGGATCATAATAAAATTGCGGACTTGATGTCACTGGTTTGAACGAATTCTGAGATGGTCAAATTTTTGGGTTTAAATTGAATTTAAATTCAAAAGGTGAGTGTTTTAACCCACTCACAACTTCTAAGATTTCTTATGTTGGTTAAATTGATTTATGATGTGTTTAAAATTTTATTCATAGCTGTTCGGCATGTATTTCATCATTTTCTCAGTTAAATTGTATTCATTTAATTTACGAGTTATTTAATTCATTATTGCATTTTAACTGCCAGTTAATTGTTAATTAATTTATTCATTGCATTTAGAACTGCCAGTTAATTTTTAATTTATTGTTCATTGCATATAAACTGTTAGTAATTAATTGTTATTTATTGACGTTATTATGTGAAATTGGATGATGATTGTTATAAATGGTTGATGATTTATATTGTGTGAATGGATGCAGTATTTTATATTTTTATAAACTGCAAGTTATTATGCATTTCATTTCATTCGGGATTGTGGTTTGAAATGATATACAACCGCATTTTATTTTAAATTACGGATTGAAATGATAGAAATCCGTATCACTTGACCATAGGGTAGAAAATTATACACAAACACCGTCGGTGTATATATATATATATATATATATATATATATATATATATATATATGTATATATATATATTGAAATGATTTCAATGGTTTGGATAGGATACGATTTAATAAATATTAATTTTTAATCTTATATAAATCTTATTTTATATATATACATATATTTAGTTAAATTATTGAATATAAGCTATGTATGAATTTGTTAAATGAAATTAAATAAGTTGAATAATGGAGTTTGATAATTTATATTATATGATTAAGTACAAGTTTAAGATATTGTATATATATATATAGAGTTTTAAATGGTTCAAATAAATTAAGATTGGAAAATAAATTGAAAATTTATTTGGGAATTGAGCTTATTAAGAAAATTAACTCCACAATTTGGTATAGACTTATGTAAACTTGGAAATTTTAATGGTATGATATTTATAACTGGATTTTATTCAAGATAAATTAAATGAATATTTCTAGTATAAATAAATTTAAGGAAATATTTAATTGTTAGAAATGTGAGTTTTATTTTATGGATTTATTTTGTGAATATTTCAAACTAAATAATAGGACAATAAATTGTTGAATAGAATTTCCAATCTTAGTTTTGAAATTGTTAATTTCTCAAAGTTTGAATCTATTGAAATCGAAGTGTTTATTAGAAACTGAAAGTGAATCTAAATTTATGGGGATTAGATCTAAAATTTTAAATGAATAAAATTGTGAAGTCGCGGAAATTAATTTATAAAGTAATTTTAAACTCAAACCATTTTATTCTATATACTGTTGAATATTCAAACCATTCAAGTTTTAGAAGTTTGGTTTTAAAGCTATGAACTTCGAAGTATTATGTTTTGAAAGTTATAATTCAAATGTTTGGTTTCCAGATATTATAAATTTTAAAGCAGTATGATTTTGGAAAAGAAATATATTTGAAATAAAAATGACATCATATTGATTTGGGTTTTAAAAGGAAATGATATCGTATTTATATGATTTTGAAATGGATATTATATTTTGGTTTTGAAAGTATAATTATTTTTAAATGACCGTGGTGTTATAATAACGTTCGGTTGTTGAAGAGACCGGGATCGGAAGTTGTCATACTCTCTGCCAACTCCGAAAACCACTTTAATAACCGTGTACGCGGTGGAGATTCCAGAATGAAGTAGGTTGGCGGCGGCGTTCCTTTGAGGTAAATACGTGGACCCAACTCCCGTGAGTTGGCATAAGGTGGCTAAAACAGGAGCGATCGAGGGCTAAGGGGGTTAGCGCCCTTTATCGGACACTCCTCTTCGATACTATACTCTGACTTTGGATTTATTCGGTGGCCACCTTTACTTTTGATTTTGGGGAGTCTGTTCGAGGTAGGTGATAGTTGCGGCTATGCGTTACCACAGGTCCGGAAGCGTAATTGGTATATCTACCCTGGCATTGCCTAGTTGTGCCGTGTCACCTACCCTAGCGAGCCTTATACGATTTTGGCTTTGTACCATACCTATGGAGTGCCCTCTGACGACGCCCAGTACGGGGGAGATTACGGTACTGTATAGACTATGCGAATATATTATGTGTTAAGGGGAATATTGGGTCACTCCTTAACGCTATTTTAAAGTAAGTTTATTTTACAATTAGACACTAATATAATAGCGAAGATACTACATAGTAAATAGTTTAACGGATCCTTAAGAGATGTGAATCTCGAGCATCTTTTAAGTTACTGCACTCATATTTATTTCAGTTGATTTAACTTACATAAGATCTTTTAGTTCTGACTCGAGTGTTTTGTCTTTTCAATTCGCTCGGGTCAGTCCGAGCGTTTTCAGGACCGAAAACTTTAGCTGTAGAGGACGAGACGGAGATTTCTATTATTATTGTTTATTATATTCCACTACACACCGTATTCCGCTGCATTGTTATCATTGGTATGTGTACTCTGATATATATTGTGTAAGTATAATTAAATATTTTGTAAACAGCTTCATGAACTGTATATTTGATTATTATATTTTATCCTTCCGCTGGGAGATTCTGTTTTCTTTTATTTCTTCTCATTTTTTTATTTACCCCATAATAATCCGCCCTTTTTTTATGGTTTGAATTGGCACGTGTGTCGATTTAAAGCGTTGAAAAGGCGGGACGTTACAAAAACTTTTCAATGTTTATGTGTGGGAAGTCTTACATGATACCTTTCTTTTCAAAAGGTTTTTGAAAATTAAGCAACCTTAACCTGTTACTCACACCAGACCCATGTCTGACCCGGAGTTTATCTTATGTTTTCTTAAACTCTTGGGTATTCAAATTTTTACGAGTAGCCAAGGGATTCAGGTTAGCATTGACGAATTATGGAGGAGCAATGGAGCAGGAGGCTTCTGCGTGTAGATATATAGTTTCCGCTGTGTGTTCTCTGTATTTGTATCTCTATGTTTTCTCTAAGTTGTTTTGTGTTGTAATAACTTGACAGGTGTTTATAACTGTCTAGTATGTGATGTGTAATCTGTGTAACTCTGATAATGGTTGTAAACTATGTAATATTTATGTTATTAATATAATTTATTCGTTCCGCTGTTTAGATTTTGATGTTGTTTCTTCTTTCTCTCCTTTCTTTTCTCTTTTATATCCCTTTCTTTCTTCAAGATGATGCGATTTTCTGTGGTGAGAAATTCGGGTCGTCTCATTTGGTATCAGAGCATTAGGTTGAGTGAATACCTAGGCTCTGGAGTGGTGTCTATCTTGAGAGAGCGTATTTGTAATTTTTAAATATTTATTTATTTTTTCTACCTATCTGTTGGGTTACCCGTTCAGGTTTTCCAATATAAGTTATAAAGGTAGATGGGTAGTAGTGTGTGTAAAACGACTACGATTGGTTGGAGTTAGAATGTTTTGAGGTTGGAAGTGTATTTGTTGAGACTGTAGACCTAATACCATCTCGAGTAAGCTTTGTAGTGATGAAGGATTTCATCGATCTCTGAAGGAAACCTGTTAAGGTTCGGAGTCTATTTTTGAAGTTTGGACGAGTAGAGTTTGGATCTGTCAGCTTGGTAGAAGCGAGTGATGGTATTTGATACCTCAGGAAGTAGTAGCTGCGTGATGAGATGCAGTGACTATGGATGTTTCTGAAGAAGTTTTCTTTGGAACAAATATAAGGAAGTGAGTCTGCCTCGATGTTGTGGCTGTGTTCAGCATGGTGCTTCTGTTTGCTTTGAGGTCCGAGTTCCTCGAAGAGCTTTGATTTGGAATTTTTGGCATCTATGGCAGCAGTGCAGCTCGGAGTGTTCTGTGTCGGCAGGAAGTCTTCTGGCTTAGCAGTTTTTCTGAAGGAGGAGTTCAGAAGCAGCAGAGTGGACTCATTTCTTCGATGGATTGGCTAGTTAAGTGTAAGCTGTTCTGTTTGGTAAAGGGAGAACAGTTTTTTTTCTTTGGATCTGGTTTGGATTGATCGCAAAAGTGACTTGCGATAGTTGAGTTTTCTTATCAGCTAGGATTCCAGGAATGGTACCGGTGGTTCAGCTTAGTAGAAGGATGGTTCTTAGAGATTTAGTTAGTGTAGGAGCTCAAGTTTTGGTGGAGTTTCTGAGTTTTTCTTATGGATCAGATGAGCCATATTTCTGGATGCGTTGTCCAGTTTGTGCTCGTGATCTTCGTCAGCATTTTCTTCTACTTCATATCAGAGTTGTGCGTAGAAGTAGTTTGGGAGTGCATCTGCTTGTCTTTACCGGATAGGAGAAGTAAGTTCGGCCTTCTTTTTTTATGGAATAGAGTTGTGTTCTTGATTGACGGTTGATATTGAGGAGATTATTTTGTTAAGTTGATTGGTTTTGTTTGTTTCTAGAGGCATCAGCAAGGGTTGAGCTGATCAGTAAGGTAGTAGGCAGCCCAGGATCGTCCAAAGATTTAAGGATAAGAGATGAAGGAATCTGGATTCCGGAGACGGAGATTAGATTTGGGATAAGTTTTCTCCGATCGAAAGGGAGTTATAAGATTGAGTAAGGCTGGGAAGTTAGCTCTGAAGTGTTTGGATCTTTTCCTGTGTTCTTATGAGAATAAGTGATTGATCTACAGGATGGAATTGCCAGTTTGGAAAACTGGGATTCGATGAGTTTCACGTATCTCTGAGGGAGTACGTGTTTTATCTATCTCTGGTTGTGGAACCAGCAGTTTTGGAGTTTTGGTTGTTGAGTCAGACTTGTCTATAGTATGATACCCTGTCTAGTATTGTAAATATAGTTGAGCAAGAGCTCTGTAGCTTAGTAGTATTGATTGTTTGAATTCGGTAGGGCAAGTATCCCGGTATATATATATATACACACACACACACACTTGGGGAAAAATCGACAAAATTTTATCCAGAATTTTGTTTGGATAATTAGATTTGTTTGGTTGGATGAATTGGTTGTTTTGGTTCTTAGCGTATGTTTGATATATGCTTGTGTTTAAAACTTAAGATATTTAATGAGATTATTAAATTACCTTTGTTTTAAATTTCGTGACGAAATTCTTTTAAGGGGGAGGATTGTAATATCCCGGAATTTTTAACAATATCAATTTAATAATCTGTATTAGAATTAAATTGATATTGATATTTTTGTTAATAATAATTCAAATTGATTTAATAATCTTCTTTAACAAATATTAAATTGGTAGATTTTATCTTTTAAAACTAATAAATTAGTTTCTATTTATAATATAAATATAAGGTTTATATTGTAAATAGATTAGCTTTCTTTTAAATTTAATAAATAAAGCATATTTTCTAATTCTAGTATTTTTAGTAATTTAGAAATTTGTCTTTATTCAATAAGCTTTTCAAAGTTATTAAATAAATGAATCTTGGTTTCAAATTCTTGTATATATATTTAATAATTTGGAAATTCTGATTTAATTTAATATTAAGTTTTTCAACGCCACTAAATAAATAAGTATATGATTTTAAATTGTAAAGAAAAAAGTTTTGATGTTTAAAAATGATTTTGGGATAAGTTTTAAATTTAAATGAATTAACAAAAATGGTTGTTTTGTTTTCTTTTTAAAATATAGCTTAAATAAAATGAGTAATTTATTAAAAAAAGAAATAATTTCTTTTATAACTATTTCATTTTGATAATAAGTTATTTCTAAAAACAATATTAATAATGTATTGTTTTTACAATTGAATTCTGAATAAAAATAGCTTTGTTATTTCAAATTTAATTTGTATATATATAACTTGATTTTTCAATATTCGATTTTAGAAATTGATTTAAATTTTGAATATAAAGTTTTAAAATCTAAAGTATAAAATTTTAATTGTTTTAAGTTTTATATGCATAAGCTTTTATTTATAAGTATAATTTGTTTCCTTCATAAATTTATATACATATAAAATTCTAATTAACAAATCAATTAGGCTTAACACATATATTAACATGTAAATTAAATACAAAATATTTTAAAAAAGGACATGTGTTGTATTCTTAAGCCTCATTAAACAAGTGTTATAAAATTAACATTTCACTTGACAAATGATGAATTTTTTTACAAGTGGCCTCTTTTAAATTAGTTTTTCTTTTATTTTATAAAATTTGAAATTTTGCCTATATAAACATACATCCTTCACTCTTACTTGCTTCTTCTCATTTCCTAATCAAAGTTAAGAAATCCAAAAGCTTAAACTATACACAAATCTGAAAAACATGGAAACCTATTTTCAGATTCAAAATCAAATCTTCAAAAACCAAAATCACTTCCCTGTAAATTCTCAAATCTGTTCACATGCAATCAGTAATTCCCCTCATTTTTCCAAAATTTGTAAACAGTTAAAAAAACAAATCTGTTACAAACCTTTCAGATCAAGATTCCAAGTCCCTGTAACTCCTCATATCATATCAGTAGCCTACACATTCCAAAATAAAAGCAAAATTTGAAAATCTGTAGCCTGCATCATTTTCCTGCAATTTCAAAGTAAACTCCATTTTCAAGTGCAAGTTTCTAAAGAATTCAAAGTATCAAAAGGGGCAACTGCAGTTTCAAAGGTTTCAAAAAGCATTTGCACATCTTCAAACCAAAGGAATTGCAGTTTTAATCAAGTCTACATGCAAATGTCTTCAACAACTAAATTTCAAAAGCTTTCAAAAATTTGAAGCTCTGTTCTGCATCTCAAAAAGAATTGGTGAGTAACTTTTTAAATTTTAAAATCTTAAATTGGTTGCATGCTTATATGTTGAAATGAGTAAACATTGTATGTGTTTAAAGGTAAATGTCTAAAGTAGATAATATTTGAATGCATGATGTATTCTGTCTGTCTTGTTACCAGGTTCAAATTTTTTTATAAAATCCTTACCTTCTGATCTACTTATGATAGGATCTAATTAACAAATGAATATTGTTTGTTTTAGCATAGGTTAAGTTTTCAAATTTTAAAATATAAAAAAAATAAGCATGTTGTCTCTGTAAATCAAGAATTCTCTTTGCATGTTGAATTAAGTAAAAACTCAAACATAGTGATTTATAAATTCAATATCATAAACGAAATACATAATCAAAAATACGATTTTAACATTAAAATCAGGATTTTTGGAAATTGGTTAGAGGTGCAGTTGGGTTTTGACTGGAAATGGGTTTATTTGGATTTGCTGGTGATCTGTGGATAGTGGAGGCTTAGGGTTCTTCCAGGTGACGGAAGAGAGGTAGGTGAAGCTTGGAAAAATCATAGTTGGTGATGCAATTCACTATGGAAGTTGCTGTTGTGAATCTTCTTCCGGAAACCTAATTTTTACTAGTTGGAGAGATTCGATCGCCATGGTTCTTGGGGTTGATCGAGTGCAGTAAGGTTGTGGGGAAGGGTAGCTGGGCCGTAATCGAAGACAATGTCGGAGTTGCAAATCATCTAGTGGTCGGAATATGGTCAGCGACGCGTTGACAGGTTTTAGCGATCATGTTGATGGGTTCCAGGTTTATTTTGAATCTCGAATTCAAATTCAGGTTGAGCTTAGTTCATCTGGTGATCAGGTTAGGGGTTTGGATGATGTTTGGGTTGGGGAAGATCATCGTTGATGATCAAAGATGATCATCGACATAGTGCACATGCATGGTGCACAGTTAAGTATTGAAGTTGTTTTGGTATTTGAGTGCTCGAGTTATTGATGGGTGACTCGAAGAGCTTTGATGGTTTACCCGAAGTATTGAGAGATTTCACTCGAAGCAAACAAGATTTGCCTTGGGTTGATTTCTTTGTTTTCAGGTTTTTCAGAAAACCTGTAATATCAGGTTTATAATTTTTAAAACAGAAGTTTTTAAATGTAAAGCAAGAATTTGAATTGAGTTTTAAACTTCCATTTTGAAATCTAGAATCCAAGTTAAAATTTAAATCTCAGTTTTTTTTAATAATGTCAAGTTTTAAATTTGAATTGAATTAATTACTTTAAAAAGGAATAAGTAGTTTGTATTTTAAAAATGAGGTTTTAAATTGTAAATAGGTTTTTGAATCTAAAATTTATCTGGAATCAAAATTTAATATGCATTGAAATTTTAAAATAAAAAGGATTTTCAAATTTAAATATTAAAGTGAATTTTAACTATGATTTGAATTTAAACATAAACTTGGTTTTAAATTTCTTTTGATCTTCTTTATGAAATGAATACTACTTTAACATGTGAATTAAGGGTTTTGAATTGTCTTTAAGCTTTGTTTAAAATCAATTTTGCATTTCATTTTTAAATCTTAAATTTAAATGAAATTTGAAGAAAAGTTTAAAGTAGATTGATTTCAAATGGATTTGTTAATGACAAATCAATCATATTTAAGAAATGTTTTATCTTAAAATTTAATTAAGATAAATGTTTTGAATTTAATTTAATTAATAAGGTAATTAAGAAGTAATTAGTTAATTTATTTACTTAATTGATTAGGGATTAATAAATATTGATTAAGGGCTAGTCAATGTGTAATTAAAGATCATTATTTAAATTAATAATTAATAATTAAAGAACTATTAATTAAATAATTAAGTTATAATCATGGTTAATTAATTAAATAATTAAAGATTAATTAAGTTACAGTTAATACTTAATTAATTAAATAATTTGGGATTAATTAATGAATGATTAAAGATAAATTAAATTTGTAATTAGCATTGGTTAATCTAAGTTAATTACTTAATGAAATAATTAAAGAATGGTTAATGAAGGTCATTAACCGGGATTATTTAATAATTAATTAATGTTGTTAATTTCAATAATTAATTAGATTAATTAATTTAATAATAATCATTTGTGAATTGTTTAAGTATAATTACTTAATGAAGTAATTAAGAAATTAATTACTTAAGGTAATTAATTAAGTTAAATGTGATTGTTTAAATTGATTAATTAAGTTTAATTAATTTTAAACACTTGAGGTTTTAAAGATAATTACAGTATGTACTTAATGGATTGGAATTACTTAGTGAAGTAATTGATTGATAATTGCAGGGTGTAATTAATGGAAGATGTTTTGATATGTAAGTATTTGGATTAAATTACTTACTGATTAATCAGGGGATTAATTGAGAAATTAATTAAGGAATAATTAATTTGTTTTAAGAAGTAATTAAGTTAGTTAATTACTGAATATGGTTAATCAGAAGGGATAAATGTTTATGGGTTAATTACTTAAGGTAATTAATTTAAGAGGATAATTAATTAGATATAATTAAGAACCATTAATTAATACAATTAATGATGTAATATAAGTTGATTAATTATGATTAATTAATCAATGACAAGTAATTAAGGTAGTTAATGTAATTAATTAAGGATTAATGTTATTAATTATGGTTAATTAATTAATTGGAGTAATTAATGGTTAATTACTGTTTTGGGTTGAGAATAATTAATTTGTGAAATTAATTAAGAATAATTACATAAATGTAATTAAGAATAATTTAATCAAGGGTGATTAATTAAGGTGATTATTTTGAATGATTAATTAATTGATTGTAATCGATTAAATGGTTGAGTAAGCAAGATTTAATGGTGAAGTAATTAATTTAATTTATTTTAAATTAATTAAAAATGAATTAATTAATTTAATTCACTTTAAATTAATTAAAGATGGAGGTAATTAATTTAAAATGAATTATATTGTGATTAAGTAAATCTTTGCTTATATATGAATGGATGGTATTGATTGCCTTGAAGGTTGTGATCTCAGAAATGAGACAAGTGTTGTTGTGTGATATGAATGCTTTGGTTGCATTTTGATATAGATTATCTATTTTGATGATGATATAGATTATCTATTTTGATGATAATGTGGATTACCTGTTTATTTCATAATGTCGATTGTCAATTGTGATTTTTGAGTTATCTGTCTGTGTGTGTATAGATAATTGAATTGTTTAACCTTAAACAACTTGGACATAAAAGACACGTTTTTGGATTTCGATGAGACCGGGATCGGGTTTCCATATTTGGATATCCGAAAACCACATCGATCCAAATTAACAGTAGGTCGTGAATCTCAAGTGAAGATGAAGATTCAGAGTGCAAGGGTTATCGTCGTTAATTCTGAGGGTGATTCCAAAATGAGTGTAACGAGATAATGCCTTCGTTTTTGTTCGAACCCGGAACGAACTTGTATGGATTGAATGCTTTCAGAACATCGTAAGGTGGACGATGAGCATTCTAAGTGATGTGTTCACTAATGGTAGTCGTAACCTCAAGCCTCATCAACCGGGAATGGCTAAAATAGGGGAGGTGCGGCAAGGCTAAGTGGGTAATGCCCAAGTAGGACGAGATTTTCCCATGTCTAGAGGTCCCTTTTATTTCGGCTGTGTGGACGGTTGTGAGCTCCAACTGTCGGGGTTGTCTTGTTCGGAACTGTCCAGTAAGGGTTGGTTCCGGCTTTGTGTTACAGGGGATTGGGAGTGATCCTCGGTACGCTGATCTAGGCCACGTACTGTGACGGGCGGTACCCTAGTAGCCCTGCCATTGTATGGAATCCAAAATCCAATAAGTGCCATCAGATTTGATTGTATTACCCACTTTTGTGGCTAGTAGCTGGAATTTAATGAATGTAACAATTTCGGCTATTTCATATTTACTTGAAAACCCTAGACCTATTATAATATAACTGGATTTCCTATCAAATGTTTTAGTTAGCGTAAGCTAAAAACTTTTCCATGTTTATGTGTGGGAAGTCTTACGTGATACCTTTCTTTTCAAAAGGTTTTTTGAAAATTAAGCAACCTTAACCTGTTACTCACACCAGATCCATGTCTGACCCGGAGGTTATCTTCTATTTTCTTAAACTCTTGGGTACTCAAATTTTTACGAGTAGCTAAGGGATTCAGGTTAACTTTGACGAATTGTGGAGGAGAAATGGAGCAGGTGGATTCTGCATGTAGATATATAGTTTCCGCTGTGTGTTCTCTGTGTTTGTATCTCTGTGTTTTCTGTAAGTGGTTTTGAGTTGTAATAACTAGACATGTGTTTATAACTGTCTAAAATGTGATGTGTAATCTGTGTAACTCTAATAATGGTTGTAAACTATGTAATATTTATGTTATTAATATAATTTATTCGTTCCGCTGTTTAGATTCTGATGTTGTTTCTTCTTTCTCTCCTTTCTTTTCTCTTTTCTATCCCTTTCTTTCTTCAAGATAATGCGATTTTCTATGGTGAGAAAGTCGGGTTGTCTCAGATAAATAATTACTTAATGTAATCAATGGAATGTAATCACTCAGTGAAGTAATTAATGATAATTACTAGATGTAATTAGTGGAAGATGGTTTAATTGTGGAAGTAATTTGGATTAAATTACATGGTATAATTAATCAAAGGATTAAGTTAAGATAATTAATTAAGGGGTAATTAATTTGATAAGTAATTAAGGGTAATTAATTACTGAATGTGATTAATCAAAGGTGATTAATAATTATGGTTTAATTGAGTTTAGTTACTTAATGTAATTAACCTAAAAAAGGAATTAATTTAAATTTAATTAAGGATCATTAATTAATATAATCAGTGATGTAATTAAGATTGATTAATTAAGGCTAATTAATCAATAATAAGTGATTAAAGGTAATTAATTAATGTAATTAATTAAGGATTAAGGTAATTAATTGTAGTTAATTAATTAATAAAGTAATTAACGGTTAATTACTGTATTTGGTTTAGAATAATTAATTTGTGAAATTAATTAAAGGATAATTACTTGAATGTAATTAAAGAACAATTAATCAAGGATGATTAATTAAGGTGATTAATTAGAGGATAATTAATTAATTGATTTGTAATTAATTAATGAACATGTAAGCAAGATTTATATTGATGTAAGTAATTAATTTAATTCATTTTAAATTAATTAAAGATGGAAGTAATTAATTTAATTCATTTTAAATTAATTATAAGTGGTGTGATTATTAATCATTGATTATGTATGGATGGATGATTTTGTTTGCCTTGAATGGTTTGAAATCTTAAATATGAGATAAGTATGTTGTGTGATATGGATGCATTGGTTGCATTGTGATGATAATATGGATTATCTTATGATATTGGTAATATGGATTATCTGTTGTGATGATTATCTATTGTGAATCTGTGAATTATCTATCTGTGTGTATATAGATAATGAAATTGAATTGTTTAAACTCTAAAATAGCTTAGCCTTGAAAGATACGCTTTATATTTCGATGAGACCGGGATCGGGTTTCTAGATTTGGATATCCGAAAACCACATCGATACAAATTAACAATAGGTCGTGAATCTCAAGTGAAGAGTGAAGACTCGAAGTGTAAGGACTATTCGTCGTTAAAACTCTGAGGGTGATTCCAATATGAGTTTAACGAGGTAGTACTTTCAGATTCGAGATGAAGATTTAGAGTGCAAGGGTTATTGTCGTTAACTCTGAGGGTGATTCCAAAATGAGTGTAACGAGATAATACCTTCGGTTTCGTTTGAACTCAGAACGAACTTGTATGGATTGAATGCTTTCAGAACATCGTCAGGTGGACGATGAGCATTCTAAGATAGATGTGTTCTATAGGTAATCGTAGCCTCAAGCCTCATCAACCGGGAATGGCTAAAACAGGGGAGGTGCACCAAGGCTAGTGGATCATGCCCAAGTAGGACGAGATTTTTCTTTGTCTAGAGGTCCCTTTTTATTCGGCTTAGTGGGCAGTTGGATATGCGCACCAACTGCGGGGTTGTCTTATTCGGAACTGTTCAGTAAGGAATGGTTCCGGCCTTATGTTGCAGGGGAGTTAGGGTGGCTCCTCGGTACGGTGATCTAGGCCACGTACCGTGACGGGCGGTACCCCAGTAGCCCTGCCATTGTATGGAATCCAAAATCTAGTAAGTGCCAACGGTTTTGATTTTATTATCCACTTTTGCGGCTAGTAGCTGGAATTTAATAAATGTAACAATTTCGGCTATTTCATATTTACTTGAAAACCCTAGACCTGCTATAATATCACTGGATTTCCTATCAAATGTTTTGGTTAGCGTAAGGTAAAAACTTTTCCATGTTTATGTGTGGGAAGTCTTACGTGATACCTTTTGTTTTCAAAGTTTTTTCAAAGTTAAGCAACCTTAACTTGTTACTCACACCAGACCCATGTCTGACTCGGAGTTTATCTTCTATTTTTCTTAAACTCTTGGGTACTCAAATTTTTACGAGTAACCAAGGGATTCAGGTTAGCTTTGACGAATTGCGAAGGAGCAATGGAGCAGGAGGCTTCAGCGTGCAGATATATAGTGTTTCGCTGTGTATGGTATCTCTGATGTGTTTTCTCTGAGTTCTATTGACTTGTATAACTAGACATGTGTTTATAACTGTCTAGTATGTGATGTATAAGCTGTGTATCTCTGGTGATGTTGTATATGATACTATGTAATATTTTATGTTATTAATATAATTTATTCGTTTCGCTGTTTAGATTCTGATGTGTTGTTTCTACTTTCTTATCTTTCTTTCTCTTTTCTATCCCTTTCTTTCTTATTAATGATGTGGCATTCTGTGGAGATGAATGGCGGGTCGTTATAGTGGTATCAGAGCGTTAGGTTGAATGAATACCTAGGCTTTGGAGTGTTTTCTTTCTTGAAAGAGCGTATTTGTAATTTTGATATAAATAATTATATGCATTTATTTCTACCTATTTGTTGGGTTACCTGTTCGGGTTTTCCAATATAAGTTATAAAGGTAGACGATGTAGTGGCGTGTAACACGACTATCATTGGTTGGAGTTTGAGTGTTGAGGTTGGTATGGATCTGTCGAGACTATAGACCTAATACCATCTCGAGTAAGTTGTGAAGTGGTGTAGAGATTTCATTGATCTCTGAAGGAAACCTTTAAAAGGTTCGGAGTCATCTTTGAAGTGCAGAGTTTGGTGAGTAGAGTTTGGATCTGTTGGCTGAGCAGAAGCAAGTGATGGTATCTTGATACCTCAGGAAGTAGTAGATGCGTGATGAGATGGAGTAGGGTTTGTTCTTGGTTTTGGATTGATCTTGCGTTGTGTTGGTCTACATTGTTCCAAGTGGCATCAGCATAGGTTGAGCTGATCAAGAGGGATGTAGTCAGCCCGGGATCGTCCGACGAATTTTGTGTATAAGAGTCAGAGGAATTTGGAATTCGAAGTTGGAGACTTCGCTGTTGTTGAGGTTTTCTCTGATCTAGGGAGTTATAAGATTGGTAAGATTGGGAAGCTAGCTTCAAGGTGTTTTGGATAAGTGCTTTGGTTTTCAAAAGTTGAATTGCCAGTTTGGATAACTGGGATTCGATGTGTTTCACGTATCTCTGAGGGAGTACGTGTATCTCATGTCGTCAAACCAGCTGTTCAGGAAGGTTTGGTTGTTGAGTCAGACTCATCTGTAGTCTGATATCCTGTTTAGTTCTGTAGATCCAAATGAGTAGGAGCTCTGTGGCTTTGTAGTTTTGATTGTTGGATTCTGTAGAGCGAGTATTCCGGTTTGTATATACTTGGGAAACTCGAGGAAACTCTATCCAGAATTTTGTGTGGATAGTTAGATAGTTTGATTGGATGAATTGGTTGCTACGGTTGTTAGCATATCATTGATATATGCTTGTGTTTTAAAATTAAAATCTTTAAATAGATTATTAAATTATCTTTGTTTTAAATTTCGGGGACGAAATTCTTTTAAGAGGGAGGAATATGATGACATGGAATTTTCGGCAATATCAATTTAATAATCTGTGTTTAAAATTAAATTGATTTGATAATCTTTGTTAATAAGATTTGAATTAATTTAATAATCCAATTAAATAAATATTTAATTGATAGATTTTACCTTTTTAAAAGCTAATAAATTGTTTTCTATTTATAATGTATATAGAGTATGATATATTGTAAATAGACATGCCTTGTTTTAAAATTTAATAAATAAATAAATCTTGTTTTCTAAATATACATATCACTGGTAAAACTGGGAATTATGATTTTATTTTTAAAAATTAAACTTTTAAAATCTACCAAATAAATAATATATGGTTTTAAATTGTTAAGATAGAAATTTAATTTGTTTAAATTGATTTGAGTTTAAATTTAAATAAAATTTACAATAAAGTTTATTTTGATTTCCTTTTTAAATATAGTTGGATAAAATAAATAATTTACTAATAAAGAAAACAATTTCTTTTATGAATTATTTAGAGTTATCAAATTTTTTATTTTCAAAATATGATAATGTATTGTTTTTAACAAATAGATTTTAATAAAAATAGTTTCAAATTTGAATTTTAGAATTTGAGTTTAAAGCCTTGAAACTTAAAGAATAAATATTTTTAAATTGTTTTGGATTTTACATTATTTGTATAAACTTTTATTTATATATAATTGTTTCATTTCTTTTAAAAAAAATTATACATATATAAATACTTGTTAACTAATTACTTAAGCATATTCTTATTTTAAAACTTTAATTACATATAACTAATTAATTAAATATAAGCTTACATTTATCTTATATTAACATCTAACTAAATACTAATTAACATTTAATAAATACTAATTACTTAAAAAGAAAAGTGGATGTATATTAAGTTGTTTTAAACAAGTGTAAATAAATAAACAAGAGTTTTGACAAGTGTCATGTTTTAATTTTATTTTTCTTTGATTTTTATCAAACCATAGATTAAGTTATATACACAAACATCTCTCATTCCTTTTCTTTTCCTAATCTCATTTGTAAACAAAGAAAATAAAAGCAATTCCTAAAAACTGTAAATCAAATTCTTATAACCTATTCAAATCTGTAGCATGCATAGTTTCAAAACATAAGTAAATCTGAGTCTATTCTAAAAGCAACTGCATATCAATTGCAAACTTGTAGCTTTTGCAAACATGCAAAAGATATGAAGCCTGCATCATTTAGAATCTGGAATTCAAGCTGCATGCATGCAGTTCCTTTTTAAAAATCAAGTTTTTAAAGCTCTAGCAACTCAAGCTTTCATCAAGTAATTCAAGATTAAAGCAAATAAATTTTCCAGTTTTAAAAGTTCAAAGCTTTTTCAAAAATCACGGCTCTGTCTTTCTATTCAAACAGGTGAGAAACATCATTTTAATGAGTTTAAGAATTTTAATTTGTTGCATGTTGATTTCTATGTTAAGTATGTATGATATGTATATATATCAGTAGATCTTGTATGTATAAATGAATGGATATATTTGTACATGCTTTGGTCTCTGCATAATACTGTTCTTAAGTTCCCAGGTTCAAGAAATTGTTCAAACCCTATTATCACACGATGTAATCTATGATAGTGTTTAAGATTTAAACGTATGTTTGTTGTATCATGAAATAAAGTTTAAAAATATATTCAAGTTAAAATAATTTTGAATTGTCTTTAAAATCAAGAACAACAGATCAAGTTTGAAGTAGAGTAAAAATCCAATCATTTTAATTCATCAATTCAGGAACCTAAACTAAATCCTTAACATAAATCATGATTTATAAGAATAAAATCATAATTTATAGCTTGAGGAGGAGGATGTAGTTCGGGAATGAACTGAAAATGGAAATGGGAAGTTTTCTGATGATCTCTGTGGACTGGGAGGTCAGGTTCTTCAGGGTTGATGGAGCAGTGATCGAGGATGATTGGAAAAATACTAGATGGCGATGCATTTCATCGAGGAGGCAGCGGTGGCGAAATTCCTTCTGGAACCCTAGTTTTAACTAGGCAATTTGTTTTGGTCGGTACGACCTGTAGGAATGATCGGGTTCAACGAGGTCTTGACAGATGTAAGCTTGGTCATAGATGAGAGCATGGCCGGAATTGCTGGGTTACTGGTTGTCGGAGGGTCGTGGATGAAGCGTTGACAAGTTCGATGGGGGTTGGTCTTTTCTGTTCTAGGTTTTAGAATTAGAACTCGAATTCAATTTGAGTGGTGTGAGAGCGAGATGACAATCGGGATCAGGTGAGGAGCTGATCGTCGACTTGAGGAAGTTCTCGTTGGTGATCAGAGGAGGCTAGTTGACCGGTGCATGTGCACGGTGCAACTCTGGGTATCAGTCTTGTTTGTTTTGGGGAAGATGATCTGAACTCGGTTTGAATTCAAGTTGTATGTGGGTTAGCTCGTGTAATCAGGTGATTTGCTCGAAGATGGGGTTGTTTTGTCTCGAAGCAGATATTTAGTGGCTCGAGTAAATAATTAGTAACAGGTTTTAAATGAAACCTATTTTAGTTTTAAAAATTTTAAACTGAAATTTAAATTGTAAAGGAATGATTTAAAACAAAGTTTAAACCTAAGAGAAAATCTGGGATTCAAGTTTATTTTGCATCTTATATTTTTAAAAATAAAATAAAGCAATTTGAATTGTTAAACTACCTTAAATGTTTAAGTAGCTGAATTTTAAAAATAAAAATTTAAAATATAAGTAGAGTTTTAAAATCTAAAGATTTATCTGAATTCAAATTTAAATATGTATTCAAATTTTGAAATTTTTTAAGTTTATAATGATTTAAACAATTTTGAAATGATTAAAGTGTAATTCAAATTGATTTGAATTTAAATATGAGTTTGGTTTTAAATTCTTTTAAAAACTTCATTATTAAATGAGTTACGAAATGGAAAGGTTGTAGAAATGTGTTTTAAACTTTGATTAAAGATAATTTGTATCCGTTTTTAAATCTTTAAATTTAAAATGAAATTTTGGAAGTAAATTTAAAATAAATTGTTTCAAAGTACTTTGTAAATGATAACTTGATTATTAATAAGAACAAAGTTTTATCTTAAAGTAAATTAGGATTTAATGATTTGTAATTCATTAAATTTTTAAGGAAATTAAATGGATAATTAATTTATTTGATTAATTAATGACTTGGATTGATTAAATAGGTAATTAAAGGTTTAAATTAATTGATTAATGGTTAAGATTAATTAATTAGGAATAATTAATTTGTAATTAAGGATTTTTAATTAGATTTTAATTAATAATTAAGAATTAATCATTTAATTTAGAATTAATTAAGTTACAGTTAACACTTAATTAATTTGACAATTAAAGGTTAATTAACTGATTATTCAAGATTAATTAGTTTATAATTAATATTGATTGATGAAAGTTGATTATCTAAGAAAAGTAATTAAAGAATGGATAATAGTTAATGAAGGTCATTAACTAAGGATTATTTAACAATTAATTAATATGATTAATTTTAATAAATTAATTAGATTAATTAATTTAATACAATCATTTGTGAATTGGTTAAATATAATTACTTAATGAAGGTAATTAAGGAATTAATTACTTAATGTAATTAATTAAGTTTAAATGTAATTTGTTTAAGTTAATTAATTAAGTTTAATTAAGTTAAACACTGGACGCTTTGATAAATAATTACTTAGTGTAATTAATTGAGTTTAATGTGATTAGTTTAGATTAATTAATTAAGTTTAATTAATTCTAAACACTGGATGTTTTGATAAATAATTACTTAATGTAATTAATGGAATGTAATCACTCAGTGAAGTAATTAATGATAATTCTTGGATGTAATTAGTGGAATATGGTTTAATTGTGGAAGTAATTTGGATTAAATTACTTGTATAATTAATCAAAGGATTAATTTAAGATAATTAATTAAGGGGTAATTAATTTGATAAGTAATTAAGGGTACTTAATTACTGAATATGATTAATCAAAGGTGATTAATAATTATGGTTTAATTGAGATTAATTACTTAATGTAATTAATCTAAAAAAGGAATTAATTTAAATTTAATTAAGGATCATTAATTAATATAATGAATGATGTAATTAAGATTGATTAATTAAGACTAATTAATCAATAATAAGTGATTAAAGGTAATTAATTAAGGATTAAGGTAATTAATTATAGTTAATTAATTAATAAAGTAATTAAGGGTTAATTACTGTATTTGGTTTAGAATAATTAATTTGTGAAATTAATTAATGGGAAATTACTTGAAAGTGATTAAAGAACAATTAATCAAGGGTGATTAATTAAGGTGATTAATTAGAGGATAATTAATTAATTGATTTGTAATTAATTAATGAATATGTAAGCAAGATTTATATTGATGTAGGTAATCAATTTAATTCATTTTAAATTAATTAAAGATGGATGTAATTAATTTAATTCATTTTAAATTAGTTATATTTGGTGTGATTATTAATCATTGCTTATGTATGGATGGATGATTCTGTTTGCCTTGAATGGTTTGAAATCTCAAATATGAGATAAGTATGTTGTGTGATATGGATGCATTGGTTGCATTGTGATGATAATATGGATTATCTTATGATAATGGTAATATGGACTATCTGTTGTGATGATTATCTATTGTGAATCTATGAATTATCTATCTGTGTGTATATAGATAATGAAATTGAATTGTTTTAAACTCTAAAACAACTTGGCCTTAAAAGATACGCTTTAGATTTCGATGAGACCGGGACTAGGTTTCCAGATTTGGATATCCGAAAACCACATCGATCCAAATTAACGATAGGTCGTGAATCTCAAGTGAAGAGTGAAGACTCGAGGTGTAAGGACTACTCGTCGTTAAAACTCTAAGGGTGATTCCAAGACGAGTTTAACGGGGTAGTACTTTCAGATTTGATATGAAGATTCAAAGTGCAAGGGTTATTGTTGTTAACTCTGAGGGTGATTCCAAAATGAGTGTAACGAGATAATGCCTTCGGTTTCGTTCGAATCAGGAACGTACTTGTATGGATTGAATGCTTTCAGAACATCGTCAGGTGGACGATGAGCATTCTAAGATAGATGTGTTCTAAAGGTAATCAAGCCTCATCAACTGGGAATGGCTAAAACATGGGAGGTGCAGCAAGGCTAAGTGGGTCATGCCCAAGTATGATGAGATTTTCCCTTGTCTAGAGGTCCCTTTTTATTCGGCTTAGTAGGCAGTTGGATATGCGCACCAACTGCGGGGTTGTCTTGTCCGGAACTGTTCAGTAAGGAATGGTCGCCCTTGTGTTGCAGGGGAGTTAGGGTGGATCCTCGGTACGGTGATCTAGGCCATGTATTGTGACGGGCGGTACCCCAGTAGCCCTGCCATTGTATGGAATCCAAAATCCAATAAGTGCCAACGGTTTTGATTGTATTATCCACTTTTGTGGCTAGTAGCTGGAATTTAATAAATGTAACAATTTCAGCTATTTCATATTTACTTGAAAACGCTAGACCTATTATAATATCACTGGATTTCCTATCAAATATTTTGGTTAGCGTATGGTAAAAACTTTTCCATGTTTATGTGTGGGAAGTCTTACGTGATACCTTTTGTTTTCATAGGTTTTTCAAAGTTAAGCAACCTTAACATGTTACTCACACCAGACCCATGTCTGACCCGGAGTTTATGTTCTGTTTTTCTTAAACTCTTGGGTACTCAAATTTTTAAGAGTAGCCAAGGGATTCAGGTTAGCTTTGACGAATTACGAATGAGCAATGGAGCAGGAGGCTTCAGCGTGTTGATATATAGTGTTCTGTTGTGTATGGTATCTCTGATGTGTTTTCTCTGAGTTGTATTGAGTTGTATAACTAGACAGGTGTTTATAACTGTCTAGTATATGATGTATAAGCTATGTATCTCTGATGATGTTGTATATGATACTATGTAATATTTTATGTTATTAATATAATTTATTCGTTCCGCTGTTTAGATTCTGATGTGTTGTTTCTTCTTTCTTCTCTTTCTTTCTCTTTTCTATCCCTTTCTTTCTTTTTAATGATGCGTCATTCTGTGGAGATGAATGGCGGGTCGTTACATGAGTATTACAAAGAACACACAGGTTAGACTATGTCAATTTATAATGTCAAATAATATAATGGTAAGGTAATGTCCGTAATAGAATGAGAATACAATATAAGCTAGAAAGAAAGGTGAGATAGCCTATCAAATCGTCCAAACAAAATTCTACGTCACATAAATCATAAACGTAAGCAACTATAATCCAAACCACAATCAATGTTATAGGTATCATTAAAATATCAAATCATTAGAAGTATGGGTAGAATGAGGACTGACTACACATTAGACATGTTGTCTTCAGTATAGCCAACTTAATATAGAAATGAGAATAATATACGCTAATCCACTACTCACACATAAACAGAAACCAAATGGGCGACTGGGTTGTATGCCAGCTCCAGGAACCTACGGTCTACTGTCATACTCCTATAGCCAGATCTGTTCCTACAGTCTTCATTTACCTTGACAGACATCATGACACATATCTACCAATGGCTCATCTATGCATGGTCTCGTTCATGATCTTGCTTTGCTCCTATAGGTAAAAGACTACTGACCTAAGCGACACAAGGGGCTATAGGGCACTTACCCTATGTTTCACCTAATCCAATAATAATTAAGGTATCCTAGATCTGGAGTGCAACTCCACGATCAAGTTGCCAGGGTGAATTCTAGCCAATCTAGTTCACTCCCGAACGATAAAAGAGCGGGACACAATATGGATGCTCGTATAGTACTCATCCTATTATTATACATATCACTAATCGTAGGCTATCACACAACACTTATAAGTCACCATGTGACTATCGAATACTCACCTTAAAGAGTATCACAACATACATGTGAGTATAATCCACATTTAAGTGACATTTACAATAAATAATCAAACAAATAACATAATGGCATCCCATACCATCGCATGTTATGTGCATAGTTATTTAATGCTTATAAACTACACTCGATCCATACTAGGTATTTATATGACAATCCAATGAATATTCGTAAATGTATTATTGAAAACCCATTCAAGATAGTATCACTAAACCATTTATTCAATGTTTTTATCACACAGAAATAAACGTACAAATAATAGCCAAAGCAATCAATAAATGTGTACATTTTTCAATTTATATAAGTAAATTCAATAGTTTATAAATAAAATATTTTTAATTTATTAAATTCCCTTTTTATTAAATATTATCATAGAATTCTCTTTATTATTAATTAACTTTGAATGATATTTCTACTCATATATATTGCTTAGACTTATATGTTAGGATTTAGCTGTATTATCTTATGAATTTATTTTAGTCTATTAACTTTAGTGTGTGTGTGTGTGTGTGTGTGTATTAATTTCAATTTACACATGTAGAACTATTAGTATGTTGTATGCTTTTGTTTATCCACATTAGGACTATTATATTCTCTAGTTTACCCGCATATGCAAAACTATAGATTTAAATGTATTACTAATATACTTTAATTTCTGGTGCTTTATTTTATCCACGCTAAATACTCCTCACTGGTTTAATTTTCATATTACCAGACTTATATAACATACACGCACACTACACTGCCATTCGCATTTCTTTACTCATTCCCCTATAGAACAATTACTATATGAACAAATATATATACTTTTACACATATACCTTCAACGGCTCATGCACAGGGAAGTATTCATGCACACACATGGTTATAACTCAAGGGAACACATGCACAGAAGGGACACACACATGAACTCAGCCTGGCATGTTCCCCTTCCTCCACTAGTGCACCGATGGACCATGACAGGTCGATTGGTCAGAGGCAGTTTGGGGATTTTTGAGTCTCGGTGATGGGTTTGACGATGGTTTCAATCCTAATGTCACCTTCTTTCCCTTTCTACTCAGCTATTGATTCCTATCTCAACATTTACTCTTTATGTGCAAGCCATAGAATTGAATTTGATTCATGAAAGAGGATAGGAATAAAGATTAAGAGTATGATCAGGCAATTCAAACTTGAAATAAGACATAGTTGTGAGCAATCTACTCGCCTGAAATGAAAAGCTTCACTATTCTTTAATGTTCCTTCGACTGCACTGCTCCTTCCCCTGGTGTCGTTATAAACACTTCTTCTTCGAATTTATGATTAAACACTTGGTTGCTTGATAGCATATTGGTGTAGAGATGTTTAGAAGCTACAGTAGAGAGCCTTTTCTAATTTATAGAATTTTAATTTGATTTTTGTTTGTATTAATTAGGTGGTAGGGTTTGGGGATGGAGATGGATTCTCTAAAAGTGATTAAACATTTATCCTAGAGCATATTTATACTAGCGTTAGAAGCATCAGGAGAGGATATCTCTAGATAATGAAACATCATGATGTAAGAATTTGGGTTTGGGCTTGGTGAACAAGTTGGGCTTTGAACTTCACTTCCTTTTGTTTTCTTCTATTATTTACCAATTAAAATTCGTTTACTTTACAAAGTCACTTTCCAATAAATTACAACTTTATATATATTATAAAAATAATTTTCGATAATTTTTATCTGTTTAGATAATCATTTTATATAAATCATTTACCAATTAATTCCAAAACTATGTTAATAAATTTATTCTTTTCAATTCCAATATCTCTTTTTAATTTCAATATTATTACCATAATATCAATTACTTAATTCAAATCTTAAATTAATCATTTATTATTATTATTATTTAATTATTAATTAATCGCTTCTCATCTACGGATTGTTACAAAATTCTTGGTGAATTTAAAGAAGTAATTGGATATGTTTTGGTATCATCGAACCTCAGATTCAATAAATCTATATGCGTCAATCTAAAGAGTTTATCAACACTTATCGCTCTCACTAAAAGGGTGCTTTGCCCTTAATTTCTTGAGATGCAATCACCATTGTCCTTTGATTCATAATCATACGATCAAAAAATTATTTCTCAAAGATATGACCTAGTGTATGCTTTCAAAATAATTGTTAAAATTTTAGATACTTTTGTATTGTCTATTGTTAGTGCATCACCAGTGTTATGAAAAGAAGTACTGTTATAGGTCTATTTTATGATGAATATTCATAATAAATTAGAACTATATTTATTTTCAATCAATACTGAGAAACAATTATTATTTCATAAACAGTATTTGGTATAAATACGAAAACAATCTTTCATATCTATGCATCTACTAATGAGTGTTATATGGTGAACTCCTACTATTTCCACCATTATTATAACAGTGCATGAAACACAAATCTCCAACAACCAATTATTATGGGTTTTTTATTTCATCCACTATAACTAGTTTATAACCGAGGGTTTTAGACCAAATATCTTGAACTCATGAAAATATCCTTTATAGGAAATAATTTTCTGTAATAAAATACGTTTGGAATGTAAACCACAAAATTTATTTCATATTAAGTGTCTTACAAAATTTTATATAATTCTCGCACCCAGCGTCTCTTCATGAAGTCGAGGTAGCAATTCACTCTCTTCATGCTAACTATTCCTATTTTACACCTACTCTCAAACATCACTTCCATTTCAAATGGTAAAACCTTCTAAAGAAAATTTTACCAGGAGATCACATTGAATTTAGTATAAAAGTGCTTTCAAAATTTTTTAACATTTTAAGACATCGAATAGGTTCCGCTTAAGTAAACTGATCGAAATTGACATTTCGGTGATCGAATTCCTAGTTTTGCCTTTGATCCTCGGTCTTTCGTTATTTTCAACACAATAAGGCTCTTGTTATATTCATTTATATCGAATTCATGATCCTGAACTATCATTTCGAATGAAACAATTCCATTAAGATTTCATATATTATGAATATGACTAATTACCGTACAACTTTTGTAAGTGATCTAATATGGATAAAAAATCCATAATTATGTATTGCTTCAGAGTTCGAAACTCATAGATGATAATACATATCTCGAGCAAATAAAGATATAGGTAACCAAGGTATGAATGTACTTAGTAGTTGTATTATTTGGCACTTGCATGGGTCTCGGTGCGATAACATGCCAAAAGATTTATTAGTAAGTATACTTTATATTTTTATGTCAACCTTAATGTAGTTTATTTGTATATTTTAATTGATAAATATTTTATTAATGTATATTAATTGCACAAACTTATCAATGGAGATTATTTTAACTTTACATAGTATATGTTCTTATAATATTAGAATAGTTAAATGTTACCATTTCATTTTTCTAATAAGGCTCTCACTAGATTTTTATATTTCTCAATACCCTAAGAAAAATGTAGAGATATATTTATTTCTCAAGTGGGTTAGGACTCACTTACCTTGGGATTCTGAACTTGAGTTTTTTCAACAAATCATAGGCCTATAAGCACTTTATCTATCGTATTATATATGACTATAACTCGTGGTTTTTGTCATAACCTAAATCTCAGCCATGAGTTTGCTCGACGAATCAAAAGAGATTATCCACTCATACCCACAATTTTTGCGATGCCTTAAGTATACTGCAGGTACCTTGAGTTTGCTCAATATATAGATGAATGTATTTTACCTTATCTAATAATATATTATAGTACTACATATACCGAGTTTGCACAATAACCGACGAGTATGCATATAATCTATTAACATATAAATGGTAAGTGGCAACTCATACACTAAGGATTCATAATCTCTGAAATATATGTGTGTGTGTGAGTGTGTATAATTTAGTGGTACCACTTAAAGGAATAATGTGTTTCTTATGGAAACACCCTCGTGATTTAAGTGTTAGATGCATATGAAGTCACTATATACTTATTACAAAAGTCTTTTTATATTTTTTTAGTTCCACTTAGGTTTATACATACATGGTTATATATTACAAAAATCTTTTTAGACTTTTCTTAGTTCCACTTAGGTTTATACATATATTGTTATATAAGTTTAAATTTATTTATTACTTTTATAATTTAACAAACAAATATAACATATGTATGTGTGTGTATTTTGTTAATTAAACCATATTTAATTAATTAATATTAATTAAATCATACTTAATTAATAATATTTTTATTAATTTAATCACATTTAATTAATTTAATTTATATAAAATTTATGAAATTTCGTATTGTTCATTTTAACCTCTTTAAGATAAATACTAAATATAACATGCATAGTTTGTTCGTGTGTATACTGATATATAAATACACATATTAATTAATTAACTTTTGATCAATGTTATTTATTTAAGTATATGTTTAAATTAATTCAAAATTTTAATATAATTCATCTTAAACAAATTTAAGACGAATATATAACTAAACAATTATATATATATATATATTAAAAATGTCATATATATAAATATATGTCTGTGTGTGTGTGCAAATTAATTAATT
Source organism: Allium cepa (assembly GCA_030765085.1). Taxonomy (NCBI): domain Eukaryota; kingdom Viridiplantae; phylum Streptophyta; class Magnoliopsida; order Asparagales; family Amaryllidaceae; genus Allium; species Allium cepa. Next base: position 973,311,843 of record CM060928.1, read on the forward strand.
TTTGGTTAAATAATTATTCAAAATTAATTATTTTAATTTTATAAAATATTTTAAAAAAATTGACTTCGTTTTATAATTTTGAAAAAAATTCCTTTATATTTTAAAATTAACTTTTAAATTTAAAATATTAAACTTTCATACTGAATTTTGAAAATTAGCTCAGGACATAAATTAATTTAATCCTTTGCAAACCAGACTAACCTTTTAGACTTAATTTACCCATTGAGCTAGGCCAGTAGCTTGATAGGGGAGAATAATTGATTATTCAACTGAAAGTCTCGGCATTACTTTTCTAGACGCCCATAAGATAGGTAGTTTTAACTAGTTGACCTTAAAGTTGCTAATTATACCACATATACCATTTTGGATATAATATCAATAAAGGAACCTATGTCTGTTTCACAGTTGGTGAAATGGGTAGATTTTATAAAAAAAATCTCTATTTGGATCGCAATTGGCCTATGAAGTCTAATGGGTTTTAATAGATCCAATCTAGTTGTTATTAATGAAATATATTTTATTATATCATCTTGCTCTTAATCAATTTAACTTTTGTTAACTAAGTGTGAAATTAGAAAAGGAAAGGATATATTAAATATATTCTTATTTTGAAGATGTGACAATATGTGAAACTTACAATGAGTGTAATACTCTGGTGTTTAAGAATGGGAACAAAAATGAAATTAGACCTAGCTATAATCACATTAAGGTCAGAAAGGAAAGTGATAAAAGGGGCATCATGGATTGATTCAATCTTTCCTCTTTTACAAGCATTTACCTGATACACATCAGGTTAAATTACAAGGGATGATATATTACAATAATATGTTTTAAAAGAAAAAAACAACCAATAAGATGATCACTATATACATATGCAAATATCACAATTTATATCTATCATATGCATATTTTCTATACATATATATTTGCTATTTATACACACCCACACATAAATACATATTATTACTTCAACTTACGATGTTAAGTAAAATAAAATTAGAAAGAATATTTTTGAAGTACATGCCTTAAAAGTATAACGTGTAAATGTAAAAATTTATGCACACATACACACTGCACTGGCACACGCGCCCGCGCACACACACACACACACATATATATATATACACACATATACATGCATGGGCGCACACACATAAATACAATGATTAAGCAAAATAATTTCCAGTTAATTCAAGAACAAACATTCATACAACATTGAACATTCCTAATGTGTTTGTGTGTGTACGTATGTATGTACGCATGTATGTATGTATACTTTCAACCCAAAAATAACCTTTTTAATAAACAATATACTATTACAAACCAAAATTACATATACCATATCAAACAAAATCCAACAGTCTTTATATTGTAGGATTGATTGAAAAGATTCAAACAGAAACAATTTAAAACATATTTTCGTAGATAATTTTGAAACAAAGTTCCATAACCTATAACATTATTTCATACATATATACCAGGGTAAAAATGAACAAATTATTTAACAAATTGCTTGAATAGTATTACTACTTTTAAGTCAAGATAAGGCAGTAATATATTGATATAAAATTATGATAAATATAGTACATTTAGAAAAAAGATAAATTTTAGAATATACATTTCAAATCAAGGGACTATAGTTGGTTCTGAGTTGAAGCAATGGAAGTGAAGCACTGTTAAATAGAGAATTTGTCTCCTCGGTCATATGATGTTAGTTTCACAGTCAAGTATAGTCAACTTAAAGTCCAAATCACTAGTTAGAGTAGTGTAGTTAATAATAAAATGTTACCATTGAACCAATGACTTTGCTTATGGACTAATTGAGTTGAATAAGAATGATATTAGAATTTTGGACAAAACCAAATTCCATAAATCCTAAAATGATACAGCGTTAATGAAGAGAATGTCTATAAATAATCGCTACTAAAAGTTATTGCTTAAGTAAATGCAAAATTAGATTTTTACCTAAAAGATTCATAAGCATTGAATGTAGCCAAACTATCACACAGTAGCTAAGATGATGTGTGGACGTTAACATTTCAATTGTGCAATATTAATTGCAAAGAGAATTCACTCCTCCGTGTCTCATAACCGCATCTATGAATTTTCCAGAAAACCACATAATTCAATTAGTTTATAGAATGTTGTAAATTAATTAGTATTTAAGAAATATTAATTATTATTAAGTTATTTAATGTTATGGGTGTTGATGGTACTTGTGAGGACCCGCAAATCCATAATCCTTGAATAGACACTAATCTCCAGTGCTTAACTCAAGATGAACGGAAATACGAATTCTTAGGGTTTAAAAAGAAAAAAAGATAGAAGAAGAGAGAAAAAATAGAACCGAACAGAAAGAAAACAACAGAACAATACCAGAATCTCACAATCGCAACGGAACAACATATAATAGATAAATGAATAATCTTTAAACAAAGAACCATATCAGTTATTACATTACATTACATCATCAGAGTGTACAACTATCAAACAACAATAAACAGCGGAAAAGAAATACTATATACTAGTGAATACGCCATGTCATCCATCTTGCCTCCAGCAACTCCTGAATTCCAGAATATCCTGATAAACCTTAACTCTTGACTGCCCGTGTGGAAATTGGTGGGCACCCAGAGTTTAGGAAGGAAAACAATAAACTCTGAGTCAGTCATGTGGCTGGTGTGAGAACTAAAACAGTTTATCTTTAAAACAAAGTACAGGATAAATTTTTTAAAATAGATTCGCAATGCTTTTAAAAATAAGACTACCATAAGGCCTCCCGCACACACACACACACACAATGCAAACGCAGAATCGGAGGAGGTTTCTCCTTATGATAGTCAAAGATGCTTGATATGCATTAAAAAGAAACATTTGATATTATTACTAGTCCATAGTGTAGGAAAAATTATTTCAAAAATAAAGATATAAATCTTAGCCAACATACGACCATTATCGTATGCCTACTATAGCTACAATCCAAACAGTGGGGCGCCACCATAAGTGAATGATAGGTTCTACAACTAAAACCGTACAAGATCGTATTGTTTCTTTGGATTTCCAACAAATGGTCAGGCCAAGGAACTTCCCATCGCCACATGGAAACGCCTCTGGAATGACGTCCCGAGAACCAAACCGGATCTCTGCCAACACAAGGCCGGGTTACCCCTAGCTGGGTAACTACTGACACGAATATGTCATCCCCCGATCGTAATCGATCTACATCCGATGATCCTCGATTTCCAACAACCACAAAGTAATAAGTTTGCAGCAACAGCATAGGTTAAGTATCTGGGCTCCATACCATGATACCACCTCTATCCAGAAGGAATGACATACACTAAAGGGCGCTACCCCTAATAACCTTGCTGCACCCTTCCTGTTTTGACCATTTTCGGGGTGTGAGGTCCGACGAAGTCTCGTCCACAAAGCCACGCTTTTGTACAAAGCCATGCTTTGGGTCAACAAATGATAAAAGTAATGATCACAAAGATAAATGATCAAACAAATGACCATATCACAAATGATCAAACAATGATCATTTCACAGCAACACTCAGCATGTCACATTACCAAATTGGGAATATATCGCTGATAACCATCAACTACATAACCTCTAAGCGCGTACGTCTCAGAGAAGGGTGTTAAGCTAAAATAATAAATTCTCCGCCACCAACAGAAATATATTTGAAAGAAATCAGCTTTATATCTCAATTTGTAATGTCAGACATACAATCAATACAAGTCTGTTCCGGGATCGAACAGAACCGAAGGCACTTACAAAGAAGTCCTTGCAATCCGGATATTCACTAATCACGTCCGGACTTCCCATCACATATGGAATTTCTATACCGAGGCCATTCGATGCAGAAACATTCGACGGTAATCCTTCCGTTTTCAAAAATATCCGGTCTTCAACTCCAGTCTTCAAATGCAATTCATAACGACGTATCACATATTCGGAATGGGTTATACAACACCAAGGTCCTTTCCTGGTTAACCCGAATAGTGAGCGCTTATTCAAAAATAAGCGTGGCATTCAAATTCAAGAAAATCACAACAAATACCTATTTAAAGGTAAATATTGATAGTCGGTTATTGAACTATCAATGGATATGCACAACATCAGCAGATTCCAAATTATTTTCCAAATTATTTATTTTCCAAAAATATCTTTACAAGATATATAATTTTCACACTTCAACCATTTGAAAACAATTTTCAAATCACTTTTCATCTTTACCACTTTTGAAAACAAATTTCAAACATTTTCCTTATGCGGAAATACTTTCGTTTCAACATGGTTCATTTAAACCAATTAAATAAATCCTTAACGATTTACTTTATATTTACGTTCAAAATCCGTAAATTAATTCTCACACTTCAGAAATAAATCAACATTTATTTTTAAACAAATTCCCCTTTTCATTTATAAAGTCCCTAGTGAATTTTCATTCCAAAAAATATTTATGAATACACGATTTCAATTATTCATTTCCAATTTATCTTCAAGAAGGTAAATTCTCAAAACGTTTCATTTCACATTGGAAAAACATTTCCATACTTATTTAATAAGTAATTCACAAATCTTTTTATTTTCTACACTTGGAAAATATTCAATATACTTAAATCGAAATTAAGTATATATTTCATTTTTTAAGGAAATCATTCTCTTAAACATATTTTATTTGGGCCAAAACGAATGTTGAGCAAAACATCGTTACGACAACCCAAAATCACTAGTATAGGGATTCGAAATCAAAATAGATATATAAATCCCAATACTATACAAAACATTTCCTTTCGAAAATCATTTACTATAACAACAGTGTTATAGTCCACCATTTCCTTCTATTTCTCGAAAACATCTATTTCAACAATGAATGTTGAAATCTATGGTTTCGAATCTTAACACATTTTAAAAACATCGTTAGATCGTTTTAATTCTATTTAAAGCATCACATCCAAAACAATTGCTTTAACATATTATTCACTACTCAAAAACGTGAATATACTTCGTTAACCAATTTCATCATTTCTATACATTTTATTTTAAAGGATTATTCACTATCTAAAACGTGAATATAACTCCATTAATAAGTTATAACAATTTACTTATCAAAATAAGTCGTTTGCGGATTTATAAAGCAATGTTTATAAATTCACTTTCTATTTATTTTATAACAACTTCCTTTTATAAATCTCCTTTATTAACCTATTTCAATTTATAAGTCAATTATATACCAAAAGTTCATATTGTAAGTTAAATACTTATAATTTATTTTTTTACAAAATCGTTCTTTTAAACTTCACAATTTATAGATCTTATAACCTATAAGATTCATTTATTTACCCAAATCTATTCTTTTAATAACTTTACAAATTTTATAAACCTGCTGCTTATAAAATTCCATTTATAACTTCACCGTTTATAATTCTATAAATTTCATTCATTTATGAAATTCATTTACAATTCATTCTAACACTTATACAAACTCGTTTTATAATTCAAATATTTTAATTTATAAATATCAATTTATAAATCTCTTATATAAATCAATTTATATTATTATTTAAAAACGTCTTTAAACTCCTTTATAATTTCATCATTTTGATTTATAAAATAATCAAATTTCATAAATCCTAAATTTGAACTTCTTATAATAAATTCAAAAATCCCAATTTAAACTATTTTATAAAATCATTAACCTCATATTTTCAAAAACCAACTTTTAACTATATTTCTCAAAAATCATAATTTTTATAACATTAAAATTATAACGTTTATTTATTTAAAATGAATCGATTTCAAAAATATTTTATAAAACGTATACTTTCAAAAAAATCACTTTAAAAATCCTTTTAAAATTCCAAAATATTGGCCCAATGATGCTACACACCAAATAGTCAATCACGACAACAACGACATCATATATCGATATGATAATCAATCAAATATTAAAATATCTGAAATCAAATAAATACTGTTGAGGAATCCAGTTGGATCCCTCCAACCTGTTTTCCTGCATCCACAGATGTTAGCACAATGCCAATTCCGTTCCAGTACGGAATTATCGCGGTATATGGGATTTAAAATATTATCCGCTTAATAGATGGCGCAATAGGGTCTCATCCGCTATATAATGCGGGAAATCAACTCCAAGTACATAAATAATACCAATTTCACTGTACTGTGAAATATTCGCGGTATATATTTTTAATAAATAACCTCCGCTTACTAACGGCGTACAATGTCTATTTTAACAATCAATAGATAACAATCATCATTCAAAAATACATTCAAAAATTTTAAATCTGACTATTTAAAATTAAAATCGAAACCTATTCGATTGAGTGAGAAGTTCTCACCTTGATTTCAATTTCGTTTTCAGCTTTTATTTCGAATAAAATTAAACGGATGTTTAATTTTACCCGAAATTTTCGCTAACTCTAAACGACTCCAATCCATTTCCATAGCGTAGTGCTCGTCCATACGATTCCAACGCAACTTGTTTTGCGCGTTTTCGACCTCGTATGAAAAGAATATGAATTTTTAAACATTACACGAATTTATATATAACTAAATTAACGTTTTCTTATTAAATTTTAAACCTAAATTAATTAGGGCCGTGTGATCCAAGCCCCTGCAATCGTGGCCGTGATTCATCATCTTCCCCTTTCCAGAATTTTTGTCGTGCCCCTAACCCAACTGCCGCCACCATCTATGAATTTCGCAACCATCATCGAGCGCCGAGAACTCGATCGAACACCACAGACTCGCGCGCCTACCAGGGCTCCACCTCCGGCCAGAGAGCAGCGAAGTCCGGTCGCCTCTCCTCCTCGCAAAACGTGCGTGACCGGCCGACCTCCTTGCTTCGATTCCTCCCCCCACGCTACACGAAACCCGATCATCTCCGTATGAAATTGAAGCTCTTGCAATCCTCTACAACTTTCATGTTGAACATTTTATGAATTGATGAACGGATTTGACGAATTTGAGGGGAGAAGACGTACAATTTCTGGTCGTTCAAATATAGGGTGGCGGCTCCTGAAGAAACCCTAGGTTGTTTTCATTTTTTGCAAAAGAATGAAATAAAGGGCTTATTTATAGAAATTTATCGAAACACTATTCATCCCGGGTTTTCCGAACTCCGATTTACGCACCGTAACTGGCGTTTCTAGGGTTTACCCCACGTTCCGAACACAATGGAACGTGTTTTGGGAGCTAATTCGGCCATCTGTGTGAGTTATGGCAATAAACGATCGATTTAAAATTAAATCGGTTAATCAAATTTCTAGGCGTTTTAGCTTGCACCGGACAAACGGTAAATCCGATTGACACGAAATTTGAAACCATATAATAATATCACATTACGGATCCGATGAAATTAGTTTGTTGAAATCCGAGACTGTTTGAAAAATGGCTATTTTAACTTGCTAAATTAATATTAAAACAATTTCGATGCGTTTCGAGCTGCCACGGTCAAACGAAAACTCCAATTGCTACGAAAATTGAAATCCGATAATAACAAACTATTACGGATCCAATGGAACTAGTTTCATCCAATTCTGAGATTGTTCGAAAAATGACTAATTTCACTAGTCGATTTAAATATTAAAATATTCAATTTTCACAAATTAACTTTTAATTCGATTTTAAAAGTTCTATAACATCGTTCTAACTCCAATATGATAAAATAAAATTTTACAAATCATTTTAAATCATATTTAACCCAATTTTCAATTTTTTTCTGTAATTTAATATATTAAATTATCGATTTAATTATCCAATTAAATCCAATTATTCGAAATAAAAATTTATTCGACTTATAAATTTCACTTATTAATATTTAAAATAAATTAAATATACAAATTTTAATTAATAGAAATTCTAGGTCGTTACAAACTTCCCCCCTTAAAAGAATTTCGTGCTCGAAATTACCAAGTAAGAAAAGTTACAGAATCCGTTAACTTTCCCAAAATCCATAGTTAAACTTCTTACAAAACTTTACTAAGTTTTCAAACCATACTTAGTTATCTTTTCAAAAACAACTACTATCGTTTAACTTTCAACTCCAAATCAAAGTTATAGTTTTCATAAAATTTTCCCAATTTTTCTCAAATTTTTCTAACGCCTTAAATTTTCGGAAAATTCGCCATAGTCTCCTTTGCGCGGCTCGATCCGAAAAAAAAATGACAGTATATATATCACAAATATACATCTCATCAAGTGATGAGGCATCCCGCAGGGAAAAAAGTGTAAAAGTACGATATTTAATCCGAGATATGTACCTTATATTTTATTAGCGAGCATATGCGGCTAATATAGCGCAAAAGCGAGCTCCAAATGCGAAGCAAACGCGATCCGCACCTACTAAACACTCAACAAACAGATGAGAAACATGTATATAGACAATAGTATCGATATACAACATATAGCAACATAATAACTATATATGCCAACATAGCAAATGCAGTAAAAGCAATATATTCAACCATCAACCAACTATCATCCAACTAGCATCCATAACCAATAAATATTCATTCATATTCTTATTAATATTCAATGAAATGGGTTTTCAATTTAATCACATTCGATCTATTAACATTGGATGTTTTTACTAACATTCATTCTCAATTAGTTTATATTCACTAATTCATATTCAAGTTGGTTCACCTCCAAATCAAATTCAATTCTATTTAAGATTCACTTAACTTCCAATTGGATTTCAATTACTTTAGCTTTCAATTTCATTAATACTTAATGAATTATATACAATCAACTAACTATCATATAACAACCAATGTATATTAATTACAACCAAATTCCTTTGCTTTATATTCATTCAATTTGGTTTAACACCTTTACTTTCAATTGGTTTAATTAAATTGATTTTCATTCAATTATTCAACTTCCAATAACATTAGATTTTAATGAATTAACACTTACATTCATTATTTCATATCAATAATTTTCATTTAATTGTTTAACATCCAATCCATCCATTCAATCCAATTACAAAAGTTGAGTTTCATTTATATAACTCAAGTTCATATCCATCACTTAACTTTATTAATTTTACTTTGATACCAAAATCAACTTCATTCAACATCTCTTAAGTTATATTCCATTTAAACATTATTTGGCTTTACTTAACTTAAATTCCAACTTATAAATCAATTCAGATTCCAATTCTAAGTAAATTTCCATTTAACTTTAAATTCATTTTTATTACAACTCATATTCATAAATATATTCATATAGTTTCACTTCTTATATACATAAGTTTATTTCACAATTGTAAATCACATTAATTATAATTCAATTCTTATAATTCTTTTGCTTATACAGTTATTCCTTAGTTTAGATTATTCAAACATCTTTTAAATTTACTTATATATATACTTACATTTTCAACAACCAAACAATCAGCTTATATATACTTTAATAATTCTGAAAAATTATCCCTTTATATATATAAAATATACTCAAGGTAAAATTATTTCATTTACCCAATTTAAAACAATATCGTGTCGAATTGTTCTGTACAAGTGTTTAGAGATCCCTATTAACAACGTTAATTACTCGTATTAACCAGAATCCGTATACCACTCAACAAACCAATCATCACAATATAAAACAATTTTTTTTATATTCACTGACAAATACGCGCTCATAGCTATTATTACACTAAAACTCATTCTAGAGTACTACTGACTCTATCTCTAATGAGTAATACCCAACAGAGTCATGGTTGTCGCTTAACCATATGCTCCGATACCAGATGTGAGATCTAGGCTTTCCAACCATCGACAGCGGTCACAACCGGTAGGCTTTTCAACCATCCCAGCCCCACCGTGGCAACAACTGCTATCCCAAACTTGCTTTTACGGCCAGCTCTCGACTGTCTCAGCTTACGTCTAACCAAACCCGTAAAGAGGACGTGTAGGGGTAAGAGTCTCCCGTTCGCCACCTAACCGTGAAGCGAGAATCCCCCATCACGTTTCACCTAGATAAGCAAGACTGGCGTGAGAACTAAAACAGTTTATCTTTAAAACAAAGTACAGGATAATTTTTTTAAAATAGATTCGCAATGCTTTTAAAATTAGACTACCATAAGGCCTCCCGCATACACACACAATGCAAACGCAGAATTGGAGGAGATTTCTCCTTATGATAGTCAAAGATGCTTGATACGCATTAAAAAGAAACATATGATATTATTACTAGTGCATAGTGTAGGAAAAATTATTTCGAAAATAAAGATATAAATCTTAGCCAACATACGACCATTATCGTATGCCTACTATAGCTACCATCCAAACAGTGGGGCGCCACCATAAGTAAATAATAGGTTCTACAACTAAAACTGTACAAGATCGTATTGTTTCTTTGGATTTCCAACAAATGGTCAGACCAAGGAACTTCCCATCGCCACATGGAAACGCCTCTGGAATGACGTCACGAGAACCAAACCGGATCTCTGCCAACACAAGGTCGGGTTACCCCTAGCTGGGTAACTATTGACACGAATATGTCATCCCTCGATCGTAACCAATCTACATCCGAGGATCCTCGATTTCCAACAACCACAAAGTAATAAGTTTGCAGCAACAACATAGGTTAAGTATCTGGGATCCATACCATGATACCACCTCTATCCAGAAGGAATGACATACACTAAAGGGCGCTACCCATAATAACCTTGCTGCATCCTTCCTGTTTTGACCATTTCCGGGGTGTGAGGTCCGACGAAGTCTTGTCCACAAAGCCACGCTTTGGTACAAAACCATGCTTTGGGTCAACAAATGATCAAAGTAATGATCACAAAGATAAATGAACAAACAAATGATCAAAAAACGACCATTTCACAGCAACACTCAGCATGTCACATTACCAAATTGGAAATATATCGCTGATAACCATCAACTACATAACCTCTGAGCGCGTACGTCTCAGAGAAGGGTGTTAAGCTAAAAGAATAAATTCTCCGCCACCAACAGAAATATATTTGAAAGAAATCAGCTTTATATCTCAATTTGTAACGTCAGACATACAATCAATACAAGTCTGTTCCGGGATCGAACAAAACCGAAGGCACTTACAAAGAAGTCCTTGCAATCCGGATATTCACTAATCACGTCCGGACTTCCCATCACATATGGAATTTCTATACCGGGGCCATTCGGTGCAGAAACATTCGACGATAATCCTTTCGTTTTCAAAAATATCCAGTCTTCAACTTCAGTCTTCAAATGCAATTCATAACGACGTATCACATATTCGGAATGGGTTATACGACCCCAAGGTCCTTTCTCGGTTATCCCGAATAGTGAGCGCTTATTCAAAAATAAGTGTGGCATTCAAATTCAAGCAAATCACAACAAATACCTATTTAAAGGTAAATATTGATTGAACTATTAATGGGTATGCACAACATCACCAGATTCCAAATAATTTTCCAAATTATTTATTTTCCAAAAATTTCTTTACAAGATATATAATTTTCACACTTCAAGCATTTGAAAACAATTTTCAAATCACTTTTCATCTCTACCACTTTTGAAAACAAATTTCAAACATTTTCCTTATGCGGAAATACTTTCGTTTCAACATGGTTCATTTAAACCAATTAAATAAATCCTCAACAATTTACTTTATATTTACGTTCAAAATCCGTAAATTAATTCTCACACTTCAAAAATAAATCAACGTTTATTTTTAAACAAATTCCCCTTTTCATTTATAAATTCCATAGTGAATTTTCATTCCAAAAAATATTTATGAATGCACGATTTCAATTATTCATTTCCAATTTATCTTCAAGAAGGCAAACTCTCAAAACGTTTCATTTCACATTGGAAAAACATTTCCATACTTATTTAATAAGTAATTCACAAATCTTTTTATTTTCTACACTTGGAAAATATTCAATATACTTAAATCGAAATTAAGTATATATTTCATTCTTTAAGGAAATCATTCTCTTAAACATATTTATTTGGGCCAAAACGAATGTTGCACAAAACATCGTTACGACAACCCAAAATCACTAGTATAGAGATTCGAAATTAAAATAGATATATAAATCCCAATACTATACAAAACATTTCCTTTCGGAAATCATTTACTATAACAACAGTGTTATAGTCCACCATTTCCTTCAATTTCTCGAAAACGTCTATTTCAACAATGAATGTTGAAATCTATGGTTTCGAATCTTAACACATTTTAAAAACATCGTTAGATCGTTTTAATTCTATTTAAAACATCACATCCAAAACAATTTCTTTAACATATTATTCACTATTCGAAAACGTGAATATACTTCGTTAACCAATTTCATTAGTTCTATACATTTTATTTTAAAGGATTATTCACTGTCTAAAACGTGAATATAACTCCATTAATAAGTTATAACAATTTACTTATCAAAATAAGTCGTTTGCGAATTTATAAAGCAATGTTTATAAATTCTATTTCTATTTATTTTATAACAACTTCCTTTTATAAATCTCCTTTATTAACCTATTTCAATTTATAAGTCAATTATATACCAAAAGTTCATATTATAAGTTAAATACTTACAATTTATTTGTTTACAAAATCGTTCTTTTAAACTTCCCAATTTATAAATCTTATAACCTATAAGATTCATTTATTTACCCAAATCTATTCTTTTAATAACTTTACAAATTTTATAAACCTACTGCTTATAAAATTCCATTTATAACTTCACTGTTTATAATTCTATAAATTTCATTCATTTATGAAATTCATTTACAATTCATTCTAACACTTATAAAAACTTGTTTTATAATTCAAATATTTAATTTATAAATATCAATTTATAAATCTCTTATATAAATCAATTTATATTATTATTTAAAACTTCTTTAAACTCCTTTATAATTTCATCATTTTGATTTATAAAATAATCAAATTTCATAAATCCTAAATTTGAACTTCTTATAATAAATTCAAAAATCCCAAGTTAAACTATTTTACAAAATCATTAACCCCATATTTTCAAAAATCAACTTTTAACTATATTTCTCAAAAATCATAATTTCTATAACATTAAAATTATAACGTTTATTTATTTAAAATGAATCGATTCCAAAAATATTTTATAAAACGTATACTTTCAAAAAAATCACTTTAAAAATCCTTTTAAAATTCCAAAATATTGGCCCAATGGTGTTACACACTAAATAGTCAATCACGACAACAACAACATCATATATCGATATGATAATCAATCAAATATCAAAATATCTGAAATCAAATAAATACTGTTGAGGAATCCAGTTGGATCCCTCCAACCTATTTTCCTGCATCCAAAGATGTTAGCACAATACCAATTCCGTTCCAGTACGGAATTATCGCGGTATATGAGATTTAAAATATTATCCGCTTAATAGATGGCGCAATAGGGTCTCATCCGCTATATAATGCGGGAAATCAACTCCAAGTACCTAAATAATACCAATTTCACTGTACTGTGAAATATTCGCGGTATATGTTTTTAATAAATAACCTCCGCTTACTAACGGCTTATAATATCTATTTTAACAATCAATAGATAACAATCATCATTCAAACATACATTCAAGTATTTTAAATCTAACTATTTAAAATTAAAATCGAAACCGATTCGATTGAGTGAGAAGTTCTCGCCTTGATTTCAATTTCGTTTTTAGCTTTTATTTCGAATAAAATTAAACGGATGTTTAATTTTACTCGAAATTTTCGCTAACTCCAAACGACTCCAATCCAATTCCATAGCATAGTGCTCATCCATACGATTCCAATGCAACTTGTTTCGCGCGTTTTCGACCTCGTATGAAAAAGATATGAATTTTTAAACATTACACGAATTTATATATAACTAAATTAACATCTTCTTATTAAATTTTAAATCTAAATTAATCAGGGCCGTGTGATCCAAGCCCCTACAATCGTGGCCGTGATTCATCATCTTCCCCTTTCCAGAATTTTTGTCGTGCCCCTAACCTAACTGCCGCCACCATCTACGAACTTCGCAACCATCATCGAGCGCCGAGAACTCGATCGAACACCACAGACGCGCGCGCCTACCAGGGCTCCACCTCCGGCCAGAGAGCAGCGAGTCCGGTCGCCTCTCCTCCTCGCAAAACGTGCATGACCGACCGACCACCTTGCTTCTATTCCTCCCTCCACGCTACACGAAACACGATCATCTCCGTATGAAATTGAAGCTCTTGCAATCCTCTACAACTTTCATGTTGATCATTTTATGAATTGATGAACGGATTTGACGAATTTGAGGGGAGAAGACGTACAATTTCTGGCCGTTCAAATATAGTGTGGCGGCTCCTGAAGAAACCCTAGGTTGTTTTCATTTTTTGCAAAAGAATGAAATAAAGGGCTTATTTATAGAAATTTATCGAAACACTATTCATCCCGGGATTTTCGAACTCCGATTTACGCACGGTAACTGACGTTTCTGGGGTTTACCCCGCGTTTCGAACACAATGGAACGTGTTTTGGGAGCTAATTCGGTCATCTGTGCGAGTTATGGCAATAAACGATCAATTCAAAATTAAATCGGTTAATCAAATTTCTAGGCGTATTAGCTTGCACCGAACAAACGGTAAATCCGATTGACACGAAATTTGAAACCATACAATAATATCACATTACGGATCCGATGAAACTGGTTTCGTCGAAATTCGAGACTGTTTGAAAAATGGCTATTTTAACTCGCTAAATTAATATTAAAACAATTTCGATGCGTTTCGAGCTGCCACGGTCAAACGAAAACTCCAATTGCTACGAAAATTGAAATACGATAATAACAAACTATTACGGATCCAATGGAACTAGTTTCGTCCAATTCTGAGACTATTCGAAAAATGACTAATTTCACTAGTCGATTTAAATATTAAAATATTCAATTTTCACAAATTAACTTTTAATTCGATTTTAAAAGTTCTATAACATCGTTCTAACTCCAATATGATAAAATAAAATTTTACAAATCATTTTCAATCATATTTAAACCAATTTTCAATTTTTTCTGTAATTTAACATATTAAATTATCGATTTAATTATCCAACTAAATCCAGTTATTCAAAATAAAAATTTATTCGACTTATAAATTTCACTTATTAATATTTAAAATAAATTAAATATACAAATTTTAATTAATAGAAATTCTGGGTCGTTACAGTACTTATTTGGATGTATATCTAAAAGTTATATATACACGATACTATTATGTAAGTAAATGGGCTTCAAATACAGTTAATTACTTAATGAGCTTTTTGAAAAATTAATCCATATAGGAATAATGTTTGGCCGGCCATGCATAGGATATGAGGTGATTTGGCTTCACTGAATATTGGTTAGGACTTAAAAGGGGAAGGTTTTAAATAAAGGAAATGAAAATTTGTATTCATTCATTAAAACAAACCCCTCTTATTTTATTTTCCTATTCGTTTTTCCTTTCTATCCTCCTCTTCACCCAATGCAAAAATTCTCATCATCCATGGTTGAAAATTCATAGAGCTATTTATGAAAATTATCAACTCTAAATCAATTCAAAACATCAAATAAAATAAAAGCTATGTGGTTCATCATTCCGTTGCAATGTAAGGAGTGAATTTACTTGGAAATCTGAAGAGAAATGTCGTATTAAAGTGTTACAAAAGGCAAGACGTTTTAAATTCAATTCTTCTATTTATTCGTTCATAATGTTTAATTTTGACCAAATTCATATATATGTATATATATGTATGTATGTATGTATGTATATAGATTGTTGCTTATTAAATCTAATCTAAAATTTCTTGTGCATTATTAATTTAATTGTAAAATCTATCTAGTGGTTAATTTATTTTTTGCATCCAAACTATTTGTTGGAATTTGAAATTATTAGTTAATACAGAACTGAATTGTTGTAATAAAATCTACATTTATTTTCACATTTTACATTTATAGTTATGGATTTAATGTTTAATTAATTAAATTATTTATGTATATATTCATCCGCGTTATATTTTTCAGTAATCTAAAATTGCAAATCAATATGACGTAAGTCTTTTAATAAGTTAATTTTGTTTTTCAATTAATATATTGAGAGTTTTATTATTTAGTCCATTATATGTGTTTGGAATTTAAATATCGAATTTCAATTTTTCAAATGTGCATATGTATATTTGCAAAGTTTTAAAGAAATTAGTCATGATATTGAAGCAAAATATTAATTGTGACAATAATTTATAGTAATCCTATTTTCATGTTGAATGTATATTTTCAAATCTACAATTTTAAAAACCAAGATATTTTGTTGTAGTGACGGATAGAATTATTTCCATATAAATATTGAACATATTTTTGACTAATGTTTATAAAAGCAAAAATCTAAATACACCAATTCATTTTCCTTTTAATTCTGATTTGATTATATCTTGATCTATTGGGAAATTTTATCTCCATCGTTCCTTTTCCACGAAGTATTCTCCTATTTTGAAAATGTATAGTTCGTTTATAGACTGGGTTATATATACAAGTGATAACGTAAATATGACATATATATGTGTATATATATATATATATATATATGTGTGTGTGTAAACTATGTATATATATGGTACTATAAATACATGTACACAAATGATATACACATGTTATAATATATTCAAACACACACACACACACTCTTTGGCATTTATATTATTGATATTGATATGAAATTGTCATGTGCATATGTAAGTATAATGTGTATGTATATATAATAGATATAAATCTTAATACACACACACAAGCGCACACGTATATATTTCATTATACTATGTCGTTACATTATTGGGTGTATATATGATACATCTAAATAAATATTTAACTGGATTAATTAATATGATAATTTAATATATGTTTAAATAAAATATGATTTTATTTAATTACTATATTGAATCTAGTATAAATCTTTAGGATTCATAGGCTCACTATGATCCAAATAGGATTTTTTTTTAAAGTCTACCGAATTCACCCACTATAGATTGGGCCAGTTCGTTCATAACAGCCTTTCCATGTCCTTCTCTATCTACATGGCAACAACATTACTATTCAATAACACGTTAGCCCCATATCGCCTTATTTGACAACAAATTTCTTTAGTACAGCTTGGCAGCTGGCTATCAACTGAACCATTTAGGCCAATTGCAACTTAGTTAGTTTGCATCTTAACCATTCAACACTATCAATGACTGAGAGGAATTTAGGGGTTGACTTATTAATATGAGTCGTCCGATCTTGATTACAACTACAATAAATACAATATTATATGGAAAATTATAAGGATAAATTTTTCATTAACTGCTCTGTGCATTATCTCATGTAAACAAATGTCTGTAAAAGAAAATCAAAAACAATAAAGATTACTACCATAGTGGATGTAGGACACCCTTGATTTAACCACTCTAAACACTGTATCTTTATTTGCTTAGCTATATACCACATTGTAATCACCATATTTTTCATTTTATTAACCATAGAATAGGTGAATAACTTTTTCTAGTATCAACTCTGTAATGACCAACGTTTCGATACACTTTAAGCTGATAATAAACCACATACATCCAACCCAAATTGAATGGGAAGGCGGATAGTTAGGGAAAGAAAGAAGAAAGAAGGTAATAAGAAACTAACCAACACAGAATCCCACAACATAACGAATAACCTATATTACAAAAAATCTTTACACAAAAAAAATTGTAGTTTATATATATATATACATCAATCAGAGTGTATTAACCTATTTAGCTCGGATAGTTATAACAACTCGTCCTCACAACTGCTTATACAACATCGAAAGCAACGGAAATATAATCATCTACATGAATAAGTTTCTGGCCTCCAGCTCCTCTCTTGAAGCTCTAAAATATCCATCTAAACCTGGAAATATTCTCGGTCTAACTCGAGCATTTTAGGAAAACAACGCCCGGGTTAGTCTGGTAAAACCAACATAAGAAACACAATCAAATGGATTCCTAAAGTTTAAATAACTTTTCAAAACAAAGGTATTTTGTAAGACCACGCCGCACATAAACACAGACAGTTTTTTCCTTACAATAACCAAAAACATTAATATTTGAAACTCCGGTGATATTATAATAATGTCTATACGTAAAAGTAATAATAATCAAGTAGCTATGATGCTCGTGAGTGTACATCACAACAATACTAGGTATATAATCGAAAACCGATAAGGCTCATTCGCTAATAGTGTAGGATTTCCATGGAGGTGCCCTCAGAACATCGAGGAACGGTCCTCCTGCATAAGGATCAAAGATATCCTTCCAAAGTAGCATACATCCCTAGTGATGTACCATAGGAAAAAAATAGTTGATCTCGCTAAGACCGAATGCATCGCCACATGCGTGCATAACAACTGTAGATAACGTCTAGGTGGAGCCGATTACACCCTAGGGTTTGCAAACTCTACTGGTCATGCCTCCTATCGCTGGTATTAGTAGTTCCTGCTGATGAGGCTACGTCGGGCATTCCAGCTTACGCACCGCCACCAAATAGATCATGATATCCTAAATGGATTCCAATACACCATTGGGTCTCGGAATAAAAAATAGATTTCCACATCTCAATTAGATCTTGGAATCGCACCTGGGTTCCCATACATCAATGGGTCTTCGAATCACACACGGATCCAAACATCTCAAAATACCACGAATCTCCTCTATAGAATCGTGTATGGTTTTTGAAGTGGTCATGGTTTCGAGTCATCTCTTAGGAGTACACCATTCCATTTCCCGGGTGCTCCACAAAACTAAACGCTGATTTCTGAAATGCTCAATACCGATTCTTTAGGTAATAATGAGAATATACATAAGAGCGGAGATCAACCCCTAACCATATAAGTGGACGGATCTCCTTATCATTCATCCTAAAAGAACGAAACGAGTTTATACGTACAGTATAGTTCCACCGACAGTAACTGTACCATATAATTCTCTGGTTTCCCCTAGATATTTTCAAAGTTGAAATCCTTCGATGTTAAGTAGGAAATATTTCCCTGCCACCAAAATTAAGAAGGATTATATATTTAGGCCAAGATTTGATAGTCGGTTATTCAACTATCAAATAAAAAACATTCAAACAGAGATCACATTTCCCACTGAAATCAATAAGCCTCATTTAATTCAATTTTGATAAATTAAATCTCTTTATCAAAAACAGTCATATACTTATCTCACCGAAATAAGTATATTCACAAGCTACTCCCTTCAAAAATATTTGATTTTTTTCATAAATATGGAAAGCACCATTCGATATCGATCATGGATCGTAGCTTAATGATTATGTCTCTATCATAGAGAAATCCAAACTTAACTGCAGACAATCTCTGCCTCTCGAATTACACCATGAAATTTTATAGATTGTAGTTTATACACTGGTTACGTCGCTATCGCAGCAAAAAATAAACAAACTACTTGCAATCTCTGCCCTTTCGAATTACGCTATGAAAATATATCATTACTTCTCGAAATCTTTAATTTTGATAAATATCTCAAAATAATACTTATAAAGTTTCTATATAAATTCCCAAGTTTAATTTAGAAAAATGCTCTTTTATAAATCTCAAACATTTGTAAAATATTCCTTTTTAAATCCTTTCGTTTGAAACCAATTCTTTTGAACAAAAACATTATAATTATAATAAAATAAATTTTAATATTATAAAAATAACTTTAAATATTTTAAATTAATTAACTTCAAAATATTAATATAATATATTATTTTCAAAATAGTATTGGTACTTTAACAAATTATCCTTAAAATAGCAGCATATAATACTAATTAACTCTTAAATAGAAATTAACTTTTAAATCAAATTATTATAAAATAACTTTAATTAATAATTAAAATATAATTTTAAAAACATTTTAAATAATAAATAAGCTTGAAAACAATAGTTAAATATTAATAATAACTTTTAAGAACCATAAAATACTTAACTTTAAATCATCATTAAATAGTTATTAATTACCTTTAAAACCTTATTAATAAATAATAATTATCCTAAAAATAACTTTGATTCAAAAATCAACTTCCAAATTTGGAAAGAGGCTAAGTTACTCTAATGGTACATGATCAAGTCACCATTAATTCCATTAATTCATTCAAGTTATAATCCAGGTATTTACATAACATCCAATATGTAAATTCACTTCATAATTGACAAGCAGTTGTTACTACATCACTTAATAAAACCAACTGGAATGTAATTATGTGTTACACTAATGTAATAGCAGAACGAGGTTTATTTATACTAAATAAATGTCTAAGTATGACCTATCCAGTTAATAATAGTAGAACCGTGATTTATTCTGCTAAACAATGTCACATTTAAATTTAATTAGCAGAACGGTGTTTTATTCCTCTAAACATATGTCCAATTACCATACTTAATCCAATTTAACTTAAAATAAACATCTATAATTAACGCATATAAATTTAAATGACATCATTAAATTAGATACATGATTTAAAACTTGTCTGTTTAAATGTGTCATAAATTTCCACATATCCAAAGCTAACAAACTGATACACTACAATGTTGTGCTCGTCAATATGAGCATAATGCAAAAATTTAAGAGTCAATTGGATTTAAAATGAGCTACATATATATATCACGCTTTTAAACTTAGCTTCATTATTTAAACAATTGAAAGAAAAGAAATGTTCTCACCTTCTCCAAATGGGCCGAGCCCACTTCCATAGTACTTGAACCCGCTTTAGAAGCTACGGGAGCTTTTTCCCTATCTCAACATTCCCAAATTCAAACGCTTTTGGTACAAAACATGCGCAACAACATGCACGTGCACGACTTAACATACTACCAAATCGACATGCCGAGGCCACCCACAAGCTTCACTTTGCCTGCTCGGCACCACGGCACCACCGCCTTAGCTTCGAGACACGTCTTCAAATCCAACCATCGCCTCCAAGAAAATGCGTACTGGCTATACAAAGTCGCAACACATTTTCGCATGGAAATCCATCAAAATTCTACAACTCAACCTTCTCTCCAAGCTAAAGCCGCCTCTACCCTCCATTCTAGCTAACTTCCCTTCAATCACGATCAAACCCAAACCCTAGTTTTCAACTTCAATCGTCGACCATCAGGAAATGCGGTCGAACTTCCACCAAAAATCCCTCTACTCCATATGACCCTAAGGACACTAGCAATGCCTTGTAATTCACTCTGGATTGAGAGAATAATTTTTTTGATTTTTATGTTCATTTTGATCTCCTACTGATTTTTGAGGAGATCTCATTCGATTCTTAACAAAATTTAATGCGATTAATTTTATAAAAAAAATAGAGAGGATGACGATCAACTTCTTAGTTAAAGGCCGAGGCTAAAAGTAGATGGTTTATGAGCTCTTCATTTTTGAATGCTTGGAAAGTTATAAAAGCATGGTTACAAAGTTAACTAAGATGACAAAAAGAAGCAACGATGCATATGTATCTCCCTATATACACACACACACACACACACACTATATATAACAAAAATCCATCCTCTTCCTCAAGACAGCAAAAAGGTACAGATAATCAGACGAGGGCTGTTTTAGAGATTATATACTGTGTTGAAGACAAAGGTGTGCATGCAAATTTCACTTAATAGTTTAGAACCAAAGTAAACAAGAATTAAATGCAAGCAACCAAAATGTCGGGGAAAAGAACAAAAACACGTGCAAGAATATTTGGCTGATTTAGTGAGATTTTTGTTTTTTAAAATAGAAAATATTTCTACACAACGTTACACAATATCCCGTTCATGCATGGCTCGCGAATGATGGAAATAAAAGTACGATCGTGTACGATAATGTGGACTTATTATGTAAAGTTCGAAGAACCGACGTTTGGCGCAAAACGAAAAATACTTTTATTTTCCAAACTAAAAATTATGGATAAATTTCAAAAATTGAATACATCATTGAAACCAAGTCTAAATTGAATCAGATAATTTATCACAATTTAAATTCATATCCAAATATTTAAATAAATTAAACATTCAAATTTAAAGATCTAGAAATACGGGTCGTTACACTCTTCCCCTCTTAAAAAGAATTTCATCCCTGAAATTCTAGCACAAGAACATTCAATACTGTTCATAAGCCCGCATGATGTACATAGATCATTCATATGCAGAATTTGATTCGGTCACTACTCGAATACATGACTCCACTTCCAAACTAGTATCGCTCACCCAATTTACTAGTGTGGACCCTGATCAGGTTCATCGATTAGGAATCCCTGCTCTTCTTACATAGTTGTTGCTATGATAGAAAACCTTGGTTTCATATCAAGAACCCTCATCAAGTGTTCGCCGTCAAAATCGAGTAAGAAATCCATATTTGTAACGGTGTAAAACACTCAAAGTATTGTATTCGACTATTAAATTAAAACTATTTGGGAAGAAGAAATGATCTATGTTCATCTTACACACTAATTTAATTGGTTATCCCTAATACCAATTATATTGTTAGTAAATTATTTATGAAAAACATTTTCATAAAACAAAGCTTAAGTTATAAAATTTATAAAACACTCTACCACAGTACACGGGTATATTTATTTTTAATTAACTTAACAATTTCTAAATACTCCAAGTTGCCATTCAAAATACCTCTTTTTTTGAAACGATGCCTTATATTTGGAAACTTAAGGGTCACATACTTAGATATTTATTTTCAAAAACATTTGAAATGGCATTATGTATATTTTAATTCATAACAAATATATATAGCTCGAGTAACCCTAAAATTATATCAAGGAACTGGGTATTACCAAACAGCATTACGTACTTCCTTACAAGAAGAATAATACTCAGAAGAAACGTTTACCATTCGAACGTATCTCTTACCCATTTTTAGTTATTTTCGAGCCACTTGAACTGGTTAACTAAAAATCACTTCTCTCTTTCAAACCCATTTTGAAACAATATCATAAACATATTTCCAGTGAAATATTTCAATAAAATATCCAATTCCAATTTGCTTTGGATTTGTTTGTATTCGAACTCGTTCCGACCGTACAATGCCCAAGAGAAAAATTTACTAAGTGCTCAATATCGTTAGCCTAAGTAAACATCTGACCATCGCTTAGAAGATTATTTCGATTACCACAAAACAAATCGAGACTTGTTTCTTGAACCAATCCAAAGGAAATATACATCTTTCTTTTTAAATTCTCTTTCCAAAAGAATTATACCTAAAATATATTTTAGGTAATTATCATTACCTTTTCCAAAATCATTTATACTCTAAAACTACCTCAAATAAATCATTATTTCTTTTCTTAAAAAGCATGTGAAACAGTAATATACCCATTTACTTTATAGTAAATCAAATCATACTTTTGGAATCGAATCAAAATTTAATTTATTAACATAAATATATAGCGAGATCCTAACAGTAGCAATCCCATACTTAGAAATGTTTTTATCCAAGAACATTTTCGATTACCATTATTAACCATGAAAACCATCTTGCCAAAATCATTGGAATTTAAACTATCGAATTCCTTTTATTTATAAGACACATTTTAATAAATCAAATTTATAAAATTTATCCTCTTTTAAAGGAAATCAATCTCAAATATTTATTATGAAAATATTCTAGTTTTCTTCATATAAATCATTCTTCAAGTATTTGTTTCAGAAATATTTAAGTTTTCTCTTAATAAACTTCTTTCATGAAATCATGATTTAATACAATAAACTTTTATATTAAATTATTTCCAAAATATTATTCCAAAGTATTCCCAATTTCTTGTTAACAAAAAACATTTATTTAAACTAAATCAAATCAATCCTTATATCTTTAAAATATTCATTCCAGAATATTCAATTTCTTTTCTTTTTAAATGAACACCCTTCGAAATCAAATTTTAACCCAACATTATCAACGAGTGCCTTATATTCAAATTGTGAAATTTAATTCACAAGGTACTTCAATATTCCCGAAATTCCTATCTATCCAATCCAAATTTCAAAAAGGAAGATTCAAGATAGATTAACTGATGATAGTCAATGCTTAGAAATGGGCGAGCCTGACTAATCAAATTCTAGAAGATAATGATGGAATACTATCAGTTCCTAACAATCAAGCATAACTGAGAATAATTATATTAAATTTCTATGAAAAAATATTCTTTTATATATATAAAATATATTTCCAAGTAAAATTGTTTCATCTACCCAGTTTAAAACAATACTATGTCAAGTGGTATTGTTCGAGTGTTTAGGAAACCCCTATCGATAACGTTGACCAAACGCATCGACCAGAATTATTAAGCCACTCAACAAATCAAACAACACAATACAAAACATTTTATACCACTAACAAATACGCGCTCTTACACACACACACACACTCTCAAACTCATTCTAGTATGTCGCTTACCCTATCTCTAATGAATTACTCATTATAGGGTATTATTAACCCTATCTATAATGAGTTCTACCCATAAAAGCCAAGGTTCTCGCTTAACTTCAGCTCTGAAACCACATTATAATGACCCATATTTCCGTACACATTAAACTGACAATAAACCACACATGTCTAACCCAAATTGAATGGAAATGCGGATAGTTAGGGAAAGAAAGAAGAAAGAAGATAAGAAAAAACTAAACAACGCAGAATCTCATAGTGGAACGAATAATCTGCACTATATAACAAATCTTTACACAAAAACAAAACTGTAATTTATATATACAGACATCAATCAAAGTATACTAACCTATGTGGCTCGGATAGTAATAACAACCTGTCCTCGCAACTACTGAATAATGTACGACAATGTAAGCAATGGAAATATAATCATCTACGTGAATACATCTCTAGCCTCCAGGTCCTCTCCCAAAGCTCTAAAATATCCATCTAAATTTGGAAATATGCTCGGTCTGACCCGAGCATTCACTACAGCAAAATTCAATTTTAACAACAATTACTTATAGCGTTTATACTAAGAATGCAGTTAAAATTTATTTTGAATGATATATGCCATTAGCATAAACGTTGACATTTCATGTGGGTTGGAGTTAGGGTTTAAGCAGGGCCGATGTTTTCGTGAGAATGTTGAGAATAATGCGGTCCATCTAATTTATCGCTTTAGTTTTACAACTTCATGATAAAAAATTGGTTTCCCTCTTTTTTTCATTTTCTTCTCTCTCGTCTATCAAGTCCCTCCATTTTCTAACTTCGTGAAAAATACGCTGACATTAATTTCACTCCTCTTTTCATTATCGTCTCTGGTTTCCTATCCTAATTCGTCTCTTTCATCTCATCTCCTCCCATCCTGAATACTAGGGTTTCAGGTATATATCGATTAATGTAATTTTGTCCCTTTTTTAACTATGACATACAAATTTTGTTTGCGTCAGCAAAATGATTGCTAAAGGTTTCAATTTCAAAGCTTAATATGGTTTCAATTCTAAATTGCTCGTTGAAAAGCTCTAATTCGGATCTTGGATTTTTTTAGGGTTCATTTGGATACAGTTTTGAGTCAGGTTCACTTCAGATTCAAAGGTGGATTATAGTGCAGTTTTGTAATTATTGTCATAGAAGGTCAACTGCTTCTGGTAAAACCAGTAAAACCAGTATTTCAGTTATTTATTTGAAGTGATTCAAATTTTTATATGTATCGCTCGTAATGTGTAAAAAGAGTAACAAGAAATAAAGTATTTCAGTTATTTATTATCGTATTTAGTACTTTAAAATACAGTATTTCAGTTATTTATTAGTCGTGATATATGGCCTTCGCTTGATCTTTGACTATTTTTACACAAACATGGAGAAAAAGATGTATATGAAAAACTTTGAACAAACTGCCTTTATGGATTATAAAATAAATTTTAACGCACAGTAGAAATTATATATTTCTTAGATTGCCAGTTAATGGAATATTGGTATGCGTAAAAAAAATTCATGATATTAAATTAAAGTTTGTAGCAAGTGTATTTGCACACTAGGAAAAATATACCCACTATTTAAAAGTTGGCAAAACTTAATCAATAGGTATCAAGTTCTTGTAAAAAGATTAATTTTAAAAATTGAACTACATGACCAAAGATAATATGAAAATCTGAAGTTTTTGAAACCACGGCTAGTATTAGGAAGGTAGGAATTTTTTGTCATGAAATCAGCGAGGAGTTTCTGAATTATATTATATTATATGCAGGAGAGGTATAAGATAAATCTAACCCTGACAGGTTTTGGTTTACTTCCACTGTCAACACCCAACTTATCTCTTGCTTGCTTCCTATTAGCTACAACCTCATATACTGTGGGCAGATCATTTATCATGCTGAATAACCGCTTCTTGAAAAGCAAATCATATCGAGAAGTTAAATAGAAATGTATATAAAAAAATTTCAAGGGTTAAGATATTACACTATATATATATATATATATATATAATTAAAATCAAAATACTACAAACTAGGAACGACATCTTCATTGTCTATATGAAGAATAAAAATTATCCAGTCCATGGAACTAGTTGGCAAAAATGAATTTTACAAGGGTATTATAACTTCAAGGAAGAGAACGAATAGTATTTAATTTGGAATATGTGACTGAAATTAGAAGGATTTGAGGTGTACCCGATAGACCCCCACACACACGCACATAATGAAGACAACATTCGCAGTGTCGAGGGTCATTTGGACACGATTATTTTCACAACAAAGAAGTCCAATCGAAAAGCTCTAATTCAAATCTTGGATATTTTTTTGGGGTTCATTTGGACACAATCTTGAGTTAGATTCGCTTCAGATTCAAAGTTGATCATACTGCGGTGTTGTAGTTATTGTCGGAGAAGGTCAACTATTTCAGGTAACACTAGTATTTTAGTTATTTGATTTGAAGCGATTCAAATTTTTATATGTATCACTCGTAACGTTTAAAAAGAGTAACGAGAAATAAAGTTTATTGTGCGAATTTTAGTATCTTGGACTTTATTCCGAATCCATGAATGGCAACAGCTTTAGTCGAGTGTTGATGCCTATAATAGATTAATTTACAATACTTGGTTTAAATATGTGTAATGGTGCTTTTTACATGCCTTTTTTACGTGACAGTAAAATGTTTCAATAATTATTTTCCTTGTTATTTAAAGCTAATTCATATGTTTGAGAATGTTGGGTTTAATATTTGTTGTATATTCATGAAGTGTTGAGGACCTATCCAATATTTCTCTCGTGCAAAGATGTTATAGGCAAGCTTAATGGATTTAAGGTTGAAAAAGGGAATTGTGAAATGAAAGTTTTGATCATCTAGTCTTCCTTTAAATGTTTGAATTTGTAATCAAAACTTCTTTCCACTTTTCTCTTTCCTTGACCGTGCAATTTTCTCTTTCCTTATGAACTGTACAGTCTAAGACCATATTCAATATCTGTTTTTCAGTATCATGTATATTTTCCTTGTCCCTAAGTGGGGATCATCAATTGTTTTAACTAGCTGGCACTTTATTTAAAAAAACATAAAATAAGAGGAAAAAACATGAACTTGGAATTCTTAACACAAGAATTAATATTATTAGTTTACTATAAAAATAATAGACCTCTTTTAGAAACAGCCTATATATTTGGAAAGTCAATATATTTGGAACCTAGTTAGCAATTTATCTCCATTTCCATTTTCAGTCTAATTCAAATTAATCTTCTCGGCTCTTTACATTTTAATATTGTTTTTCGCAATATCTTGTTACTTCATTTTCCTGTTATATCTTACCTTAATTTTGTTCATCTTTTGCAATTTAACTCCATGTTCTTCATATCTGCCATTTAGAGCTCTTATATCAATTTTTAGTCATGTTAATATTTACTTTTAACTCTAATTCTTGTTTTATACAATTCACAGTTCTTTATCTTTTCAAACCCCAAGCATCGTTCAATAGTATCGTTCATTTCTTGTTAATTCTTGCCATATACAGTTCATCAAATTTTTGCATTAATACATTGTTTTTGCTTCATTAATCCTTAAGTATGATTCATTTCTGTTTTGTTCCACCTTTTTTACCTACATATTTGAGTACCTTCATACAACACTCCTTTTCATCAAAACCACTACAAACTTCATCAGAAACTATCCCATGACCATGTAAAAAGCTCCAGGCCAATCACATTTTTTCAAATTTGATTCTTGCGCTGATACCAATTTGGAAGGACATGGTGGGGCTGGAGCTTTGTACATGGTGATGGGACAATTTCTGATGAAGTTATGGGGTGGTTTTGATGAAATGGAATGTTGATATGGAGGAAGTCGAATATGCGGGCAAATGAAGTGGAACAAGAATTGGGGATTAATGGAGCAAAAGCAATGTATTAATATAAGAATTTGATGAACTGTATACAGTAAGATTACCAAGAAATAAATAAAAATATTGATCAATGCTTGGGGTTTGAAAAGAAAAAGAACTGTGAAATGCAGAAAACATGAACTAAAGTTTGGAAATAATTTGAATTATTTTCGATGATCTTATATTTTTCTTTAAAATCTTTTGAAGCATTTTGACTTTGTCTAGAAAAAGAGAAAATGGTTTTCACTTTACTTAACATTTTACGGCGACTTTTGTATTGTTTGAACCTTTGACCTTGTGATTTTCTTCTCTTTTCACACTTTTTTTTACTCATTTTTTGGAATTTTCATGAATATTTTTGAATTTACTTTTTAGGTAGCCTGTTTGATATCGAAAAATATGTCGACGTTAACATTTCAGGAGCACAAAAATTGTTTCATATAGTGCTATGCCACTGTTGTATCTCTTTTTTTCTCTAATACCATCCTAAATAAGGTAATATTGAAAAATAAAATACGACAAACATAGAAACATTATTTTCCATCAAACAAGGTATTTGTATTTTCTTCTCATTGTTTATTCACTTCCTTCATGAATTTTGTTATTTGTTCATGCATGATTGTATTGCTATAAATTTAAAAAAATGAAACCTTTTGAACCTAAATAGAACTCATCTAGCATCATGGTGTTTTGAAACAAAACTGACTCAAAACTGAGAGCTTAGTTTTGACTCAAAACAGAGATCTCGGTTTCGAAACAAAACCGAGAGCTCGGTTTTGAAATTTTGAAACAAAACTAAAAGCTCAGTTTTGTTACAAAACTGAGCATGACCTTAGTTTTGACTCAAAATCGAGAGCTCAGTTTTGAAACAAAACCTAGACCTCGGTAGCTCAGTTTTGTGTCAATACTGAGCATAACTAATAAACAAAAGATATTAAGAGATGACTTGATTAAAATATTTAGTATTGAACTTTGATATTCATAGATGCAAAGGAAAATTTTGATACTTCACACATGTACTATATAAAGATTACCCATCTGTTCAACGAAAAAGGAGCAGAAAATTGTTTTGCATATGTAGCTTTCTTGAATGATTTTATCTGAAGCATGTATGCATTCTTATACTTGAATCCCTATCACTTGTCTCTCCAGTTACCCTATTTCTATAATAAAGTAGATTGCATGCTTTAAGTTATATTCTTGTTTGTATATCTTAGTTATAATCTAATTGTAGTCTAGCCTATGCCTTCCATTTTCTAATCTGATTAGATAACACTTCCAGTTTCTTTATATACATAGGTATATAAGCATGCACTTGGCCTTGTAATGTTTTGTCTTAACTAGTCAAGTAAGTTTTCCATTCAATTTATTTGACTACATGAGATATAAGCTATAGATATTACTTATATTGTTCTTTCTTGTGTTAATTTTTTGGATGCTAATCTTTATATGCTACAAATTTTCATAGTTTGAACCTTTTTGTTGAAATGCTCAGAATTCTGTTACCTGCAGAAAATGGTTAAAAGTACGAAGAAAACAACAAACAAGAAGCTTACTAACTGTCAAAGAAGACTTGTAGAATCCGAATATGCATCCGATGGGTCTAATGCAATGGGAGAGCATATTGAGCCACCTTCAGAAAACATGGATGTTGGAAATGCAAGCAAGCCAACTGCATCCACAACTATGCAAATTGTTGGAAATCCTGAAACTGCAATGGAAGTGGATAGAGAAATATAAGATGTTGAATCAAAACAAGTTTCAAAAAAGAGGAATAGAAGCCTAATTAAAGTTAAAAGACCTCCTTCGGATGTTTCAAGCCGAAATGAAATTGAGTTTAATTCATCGGGCATACTAGTAGGGAAAGGGTCGGTGAAATTATCTTCTTATTTAGGGCCACTTGTCTGTGAGCACATTTCATTTACACTTGATGATTGGAGGCAACTTGGTGACGATTTGGAAGTAGTTCTATGGAAATTCGTTCAGGTAATTTTATTAAATTCTCTAAAGTGTAAAAACCGTATATTTAAGTAAAGTGTTCTATCTTTAACTTTACTTCATCTTGATATATATAAAACATAATGAAAAGTTACAAATAAAATAAAAATGGTTGAAATTGAGTTTAATTGTGATTGATGCTTACATAATAAATTATTGTAAGTTTGAAATTAAGGGAGCATAATAAAAATCGGTTACACCTTATTCCGCTAATTTTCATATGTTTATCATTGATTTACATCGCATGCTTCCATATAAATAATAGCATGAAATAATTAAATGTGAAAAAGAAGTAGAAATAAAAGTTAACGCGCATCATTTAGTTTGGTCTATAATAATGCATTTCTTGATCATTTATTGTCAATCTTTTGATAGTTTATTAGATGATTTAAGTATAAAACATCCATGTATAAAAGGATAAGATCATCTTAATTTTGTTGTCCAAAAATATTCGACAATGAAAATGAGACTTTTCGAACGAATGAAAGATAAAAAAATAAAGTTTCCTATTGATTGATAACTTAAAGTAAAATAATACGAAAGGCACTAAACCGTTTCAAGAACCACAGTTATGTGCTTGGTGGTCAAGATTTTATGCATTGCACAAATTCAATAACTCTATCAGCTAAAATTGGACACTGCAAGATTTTTATTTACTATATAAACTATTATCAGTTTATTATATCTTAAAACTTGATTCAAATTGAAGATGACTCTTCTCGAGCACTTAAGTTTGGTTACAGAATAGGAGAAATTCATAATATATACCAATATAATTTTCATCACATACAAAGTGAAGAGTGCATTATTTACCAGTGCAACAACATGTTTGCTTATTTAAAAAAAATATTTTTATTGATTTCCAATCAAGCAGTGGGAAACTTCCAACTGTGTCTGAACTGTTTCTTACTTAAAAAATTACCAGGACCTCTTAGCATGTAAGTAGCAAGTAGCTAGCATGTTTGATCTAAGTTTCTCCAAAGCTTCATCTTCAACTTCGCTATTCATACGACAACTCCGTAATTAGATGAGGAATAATAAAGCATTTCGTATGTAATAATAAATTATTCTGATTATCATTTTGATAAATGTTATAGACTAGATTTAAATTAGATGAGCAGTGACAAAAGACACCCATTTTCCACCAAATGGGATGCATTTGGAGGTGTTCAAAAAGTAAATTTGTTAAAAAGATATTACAAGAAAAAACCAAAGAGGAACAACTTCAACTAAAATCAGAAAACATCGGAAGTATAAAGGAATGGAAGAAGTTTATTGAGTCAAAGATGAGTAAAAAGTTTAAGGTAATGATAATGTAATTTTTATCATTTCTTATATGATATATAAGTGCACATAAAATGCAAACTAACTAATCAATGTGATAAAACCTTGTAATCTAGTTATGAAGTGAAAAGGTTAAATCCATGAAGGATACGCAAATGCCACACACGCAGTCATCGAGGGATGGCTCGATTAACTGAAGATTTGGTGGTAAAAATATTTTATTTATTAATTATGGTTATTAGTTTTGTTAAATGTTGTCTCTTTTAATGTAGAAAGAGGGAAGTATCAATCCCTCTTCCATTTCTAGATCTAATGTTTGGATTAAATCTCACACTTGAAAAAAATACTAGCCGGTGAATATGCATGTTGTAGATGCTATTGTAAGTGTTGTGTGTTGTTTATTTAAGCATAATTTTTTGAAATATATAATTTAGAACTCATTTACAAAATTTAATTAGTGTTCCCTTTTGTAGGAGAAAATAAAAAATGTTGAAAATGAGTCACAGTCTAGCTTAACATGTAAGTTCAAAGAAGATGCTGCCACTAGTATTAGGACAAGATATATCGGGATAACTACGAGGAATGGGAAGGGTGTAACCGTGACCAAGGTAGTTTTGTCTCAAATCAAAGATAAGCAACTAGCTCAATGTCAACATAGGATTTCAAAGCTACTGCAGTTAGTTCACATGTTAATGAAACGTTGGGTACGATTTCAAACTATATTTTAACAATTTACAGAAAATACAGTCTTATTACAACATAGAATTATATTTCACCACCCATTTTGCTTTGAAGATGCTTGATATCTTATCGATTGATTGTCGTAAATATACTAAGCTTGGTTTAGTTCAATGGGTAGTTAACTTGACATGACTAATTTTGTTTAATTAAATTAGTTGTTACATGAAACATTTTCTGCGTATTATGTTTGTAATATAATATGACTATTTTCCCACTACATGAATCGATTTTTAATCGGTTTGAATAATAGACAAGGGATCATATATGGACACTGTCATGAATGACTGTAGTAAGGATATGCTCTGATCTATGACAAACGGTTGTTATTTGTTGAAGAAAGTGGTGCACTTTTTGAATTACTTTCATTCTTAGGTGGTTAGTTTTTCGAAGTGAATTGAGTACAATTATTCGTCTTGTTTGCTTGTGGGTTGTATTGTAAAGCAACTTCATTACATAAATAGCGAGTCAATGACACAAAAAGGCTGGCAAATCCATTTTTTCACCACATGCACATATTTCTTTTGGTACTAAGTTGAAATAAGGATAAGCTTTGGTGCACCACCCATTTTTCTTTTTACGATAGAAAACAGCCAAGAATTTGAATCATCGATCCTCGATAACAAATCCTTGTTCTAAAAGTACATCTTTCCAATAGGTTGACTTTACAACTCATTTTGATTACTTGCACAGATATTTCAAAAATGTCAAAATATTTTACGCTTTGCAGCTTTATACACCACACGATTATATTCTGATAATATTAAAACCAGTATATAAATTTGGAATTTACTTGTACTAACTTGGTTTGGTTGCATTTAATAAATTTTGGAAAAGTTTTAAATAGCATATATTACGTGTTTGCTAATACTTGATTTTATTTTTGCTATCAAATTGTACTAGTAGGGATTTTCAAAATAGACACGTTCATTTTGATTTCCATGTATGATGTAGAAATACATGAAGTGTGCTAGAGCAATAAATGAACTGTTAACCATGTGTAATCAACTTAATGCCATCATAGTCAAAATAAATGAATAATAAATGACTGAAATATAGTTTTTTATTCAGTCTTAATCTCCCATCATAGTCAAAATATGGTCTTATATAAAAAGTTTCCTATCTAGAATTCATATTAAGTCCTAATACAAAACATTTTCATACATAGAATTCTTTCCCATTCGTGCACTTTCAGTTCACATTCACACATAAAACAAAGTGACTACAAGTTTAAATTCACTATAAGTTCTAAATGTGCATCATCTGTTATTACTGCATGGCCATTACAAATTCAATACAAGTTTAAATTCTCTAATGTATTTCAAATATTATTGGTTTGGCAGGGTAAAGAAAGTTGCAGAGAAGAGAGTGTATCTCAAATGGAAAAAATATACCATATTAAGGTTAAAACATCATACAAAATTTGATATCTAAATCAATAATTATGTGATTTAGTTTTTATTAATTGAAAAGTAAGCATAATCAAATAGGTGACAATTGTAATTTACTACACTGGCACGGGAATGATGATGAGGTTGTCGCCAAAGAAAAAATTGCGTCAACTAATCCGTAAAATCTTTCAATGGGGTACCTTTAGGCTCGAATGCCATGAAAATATTGATAGTCCATCCTATAAAATTCGATGTTTTTTTGTGGAGGCCTTCACCTGGTTTGGTATATATAGGAGATGCCATGAATGAGATGGTAGCATGGCCAGTTGATAGAGTTATCCGCATAAGGGAGAACTTCAAAAAAGAAAACGAAGTATGATATAAAATATAAACTCTCTACAAATATAATTAAACTAAGTGCATCAGTAGTGGCAAATATAGCTTCAAATTAAATTAAAAAGTTCCTTGAAGTACTATAATAAATATTGAAAATATGCAGTCTAAAATAGGTTCAAGTAGTCAAATGATTTTCATGATATTTTTGTATACTTTTGTGTATTTTACGGTATATGTATGGCTTTTCATGATATTTTAAAATATGTTAAAATATGTAGGGCTTCGAGTTGTAAGTGTTTTTTTATTGATGCAACTTATAATTAGACTTTTATGATATTTTTGTATGCTTTTGTGTATTTGTACATATTCTACTTTTATTACAAGGCTATATTTTTTCCTTTGATAGAGCAAACCAATAGCATAGAAAAGAAATGCAAGTTGTTCGATCAGGGTGGAAGCAAAGCTTTGGTTGCCGAAGGATGAGTGTACTCGAGTGATTCAAATCAGATTATTAATGGCATTCTTCTTAGACCTAAATCGGCGATAATTTGGATGGACAATCTGAAAAAAGAAGATGCCTTTTTTGTGGATAGGCAATTCCAAAAAAAGAAGATGCCTTTTTTATGGAGACCTATAGTAGGTATGACATGTATCGGAGAAGACGTCGGTAAGAAAATAGCATGGCAAACATCAAAATTGGTTTTTGAAAACACAACACCACCTACTCCTGTGAGCAGTGTTCCAGCATCTCTTATGGTATATGTTTATATTGCTAATATCTATCTATAAGATTTTTTGATAACGCATGAATGTTTTTTAATATGATTAGAGTGCAAATTTCACGGTGAATACCAAGTCCATGCTGTTTGACGTGGAGGGCACGAGAAAAATAGCAGCTGAAGGCACTGTATCATCAGTTAATCCAAATGATAAGGTTCATTCTATTCCATTAGGACCAAATGCAATAAGAGTTTGGGTGGATATTGTAAAATTCCCAAATGCACCTCTATGGAGGCTAATGTCATTCATCGAATGCTTACTAGATGCTATTGGTTCGACGGTAGCATGGCCTACTGTGAATATTAGAGTGGACTCAACTTCTATGTAAGTTTCAAAACATCTTGTTTATATAAAATATGCACGATGTTAAAAATAAAAGAACGTTGATTTCTAAATTCAAAATACAGATGTTATTATAGTAGTGTTCCAGCATCTCTTGATTTATGTTTTATTCAATCAACCTGAACTCGGCAAAAATTGATCGAATATCACTTGGAACCTCGTCGGCACCAGGTGCAGTTCCAACTGGTAGACCGACGGAATACCATCGGTGCGCCAGTGGAAAAAAATTTGCAACCATTTTGGTTCTAGGCATTATTTCATTTGGCCATTGTCAATTCACCATTTTCTTATTCTTCTTTTATAGGTTATGCTTGATATTTTGGTATGTAAATACAATACATATATTTATAATACTAGTTTTAAAACAATTTTTTTATAGTTTACAACACACACACACACACACCTAGTATTCATTTATATGACCTTCCACCTAGGACCTTAGTTAATAAAACTTTGTTATGAAAATGCATAAAAGTGTTCATGTAGCAGAACATAGATTAGGTTATTGATTTTGTCCCTGTTGCTTTTGAATTTATTAGCCACTCATTTAAGAGTTTTTTGCCTTGGAAAATCATGCATGCATTTCCCTATTAGTTTAAATCATGATCATGAATCCTACTCTTATAGTTTTCCCTTTTAGCTCTATATCTCTCATTAATAGATCTGTCATCTTGGACATGGGTTTGTGATAAATAAGGTTAGGTGCAACCATAATTAGGCCTTATTTGGCTTGGTGTCAATTATGTTTGATACTAGACTAAATATGTTTGATTTTGAACTGATTTCAAACGCAGCTTTAGGCCGAGTCTTAAATCCTAAATCAATCCCGCCTTTTGACATGCTGTCACCTCGTGCTGTTCTCTTTTAGAACTACTTGTTCTTCCAAAACTAGAGTGGGCCTTCTCCTCTCCTTTCCCATCCTTTTGCTATAGAAGGTTGTGCTTTTCCTTTTGCAACTAGTTCATGTTTGGAAGCCACCTTTGTATATATGTATACAACCTTACTCCTTGGTTTGTTTTTGAAGGTTGTCATGCCTTTCCTTTTGCAACTGATTCCTGTTGAGAAGCCACCTTTGTATATGTGTTTACAAGGTTACTCCTTGGTTTGTTTTTGTCAAATGTGGCATGTCCTCGTCTAGCTGCAGTTGTATGCGTATCTGTCACCTAAGATTTGTTCAAATCTGTGTTAAGCGTAGCCTGTCTGTGCTTCCTGGTAGTTTCAAAAGCAAGACTCTTCTGTTGTTCCTTTTGTTGCAGTAGTGTATGTGAAACAGCAGTAGTATTGTGCGCAACATTTCATTTTGACTGCTGTGTCTTTGATTTCTTATACCATGTTTTACTTGTAGAACTAGAATAATATTTTTGTAATATGACAGAAATCATTTTTTCATATGAGTACCATAGGTTTTAGTTCCAAGTCCTTTCTAAGTACAATTTTCATAACCATCTAATTGACACCAAGAGGTTTTAGCCATTCTCGGTTGATGAGGCTTGAGGCTACGATTACCTTTATAGGACATATCAATCTTAGAATGCTCATCGTCCACCTGACGATGTTCTGAAAGCATTCAATCCATACAAGTTCGTTCCGGGTTCGAACGAAACCGAAGGCATTATCTCGTTACACTCGTATGGGAACCACCCTCAGAGTTAACGACGATAACCCTTGCACTCTAAATCACCATCTCGAATCTATAAGTACTATTCCGTCAACTCATTACAGAATCACCCACAGAGTTATACTGACGTATAGCCCTTACACCTCGAGTCTTCACTTTCTCCACTTGGATTAACGACCTAACGTTTAATTGGAATCGATGTGGTTTTCGGATATCCAATATGGAAACCCGATCCCGGTCTCACCGAAACCAAATGCCATTTTAATGTCCAAGTTGTACTTAAGGGTTTTAAACACTTAACTCATTTCATTGTTATCTAATTCACACAGATAGATAAAATACATATCGCAATAGATAAGCACATTCATATCATAAATAGATAATCTGTATCATCCATAAACAGATAATCATTCAACCAAATAATCCATCACAAACCATCATACATAAACAATCATCCGTATCATACAGATACAACTAAACCCATTACTGAGATCACAACCATTCAATCAATAACATCCATAAGCAATGATTTACTACCCAACAATTATAATTAATTTAAAATGAATTAAATTAATTACAACCATCTCTAATTAATTTAAAATAAATTAAATTAATTAACATATTTAAATCCTGTTTAACATCCATTAATTAATTAACCCAGTTAATTAATTCACTTCATAAGTATTAAACTTGATTAAACATCTTTGATTGATCATTTACTAATTACAATAAGTAACTAGTCTTTAGTTAATTTCATAAATTAATAAACCTTAATCATAAGTAATTAACATCTAATTACTTCATTTATTAATTAATTATAATTAATTATATTTATCCTTAATTAATTACAATTAATTAATCACTTATTAAATTAATTATTACTTAATTAAACAATCCTTAATTACATCATTAATAATTAATGATCTCTAATATTTAAATAAATTATTTAATTAAAATTAATTACATTTAGTAATTAATCTAATTATTAATCACCTTGATTAATATTAAATTAAGTAATTAACTATCTTTAATTACTTATTAAAAAATTAATTATCCAATAATTAATCATTAATTAATTCCTTAATTAATTACAAAAGTAATTATCCAAATTACTAATTACATTCCAGTAATTACTTCCCTAAGTAATCCTGCTCCACTAATTACATTAAGTAATTACACTCTTAAAATCATCAAATGATTTATTTAAATTAATTAAACTAAATTAATTAACTTAATTAAATCACATATCAAAATTAATTACAATAAGTAATTAATTTCTTAATTACTTAACAAATTACAATTAATTAGATTCAATTAATTAATCTAGTTAATTATCAAAATTAATTTCCTTAATTAATTACTAAATTATCCTTAGATAATTATCATCAATTATTAATTAACATATTTCATTAATTATATACTTAAGGAAATTTGAATTAGATTAATAAAACATTTCTAATTAATATTAATCTAAACCATATTTAAGAATCAATTAATTAAGTAAATCCTTAATTATCTTGATTATTTTAATTACTTATTAAATGACTCATTTATATTCAAAATGTATTAAAACAATACATTTCTAAATTTAAATTCAAATTCTATTTAAAAAATTTGATATTTAAAATGTTTAACTATTTAAACATTAATCTAAATTAAATAATTATAAACACTTCAATAAAATGAATGTTTAAAGAACATTCATTACCTAAATATAAAAGGAAGATTTAAAACAAATTTACTTGATTTAAATAAATTAATCTTTGAAGATAAATTGATTGTTTCAATTTCAAATATAAATTAAACACCTCATATCTTAATTCTATACTAATGGAAGCTAAATTCTTTCAAGATTCAAATCTTATTCGAAGTCAATTTCATTTTCAAATTCACTTTGAAAACATTTGAATAGTTCATTCATTCTTCTTTAAATTTATAAACTGATTTTAAATCAAAACCGGATTCTAAAGTAACTTGAAAACAATTTTTAAATCTTGAATTCAAAACAAATTTAAGTTTGCTTAAACATTTAAATCTATTCACACTTTAAAATCTTACAAAACTATTTTTGATTAAAAGTCAGGTTTTAAAAGTAAACCTGAAACAGTTTTTAAACTTGATTCAAACTGAATTTTAAACTTGTTTAAATTTAAGATTTCATTTTTAAAAACCTTTGAACTCAAAACTACATTTGAATTCAGATTCAAGTACTACTTGAATCAAGTTTTCAACTTAAACTATGAATTTATTCAAAAAAATTAAAAACTGCTAAACTTCTCAGGCTTAAACCTGAAACTGTTTTAATTTTGATTTAAAACTGGATTTAAAAACTTGTTTAAATCTAAAATTTCATTTATAAAAACTTTGAATTTCAAACTTCATTTGAATTCAGTTCCTACTTCCACCTAAAATCAAATTCCCATACTAAAATTTAAATTTCATTCAACATGTAAAAACTGCAAACTCTCAGTTTCAACTCTGCAAACCTATACCCGAGCCTAACCTATCTCTTCTTCGAGTTTCACCACTCCTTTCTTCGAGCCAGATGCACAAAAACTCGAGGATCATTTCGAGTAAATAAACCCTGCACACAACCAAAAGACCACCAGACTTCAACCTGAAATGGTGCACATGCACCGTCGCTCCGGCGAACTCCAGCCATGCTAACCCCCTTCCATAAGACACTTATCATCTCCTTACATTAACACAATCATGCAAACCACCCTATATCAGTTGAGATCAAAATTAAGGAAACAACAGCAACCTGGAAAAAAACAAGCTACACCCACTCTAACCTGTCAATAGCCATAAACTCACATTCTCCGATCATTATCATCACTGCAGCTTCGGCAAAAGACTCACCTACATCCCCTCTGAAATTTCCCAAAGCCCCAAATTATTTGAAGCGACAGAGAGCATGTGGATAATTTAAGAAACTGCAATACTGGAACTAGGTTTGAAAACCTGGAAAACCAAATCTCCAACTCCTCTCTCTTCCTGATCATCTATCACCAACTACCCCATTTTACATCAATACTCTACTAATAGAAAGCTTCTTAACACCTGACATTAACTAGCCTAACATATAAATTACAAAATTACAAATCCTGTTCAAAACAGAATTTCAAATCCCACAGGTTATTTAAAACCGTAATATTTGTTTCTTTTTTTTTCCCAGTTTCAAACATGTATTCTAGTTTAAACTTGTTCTAATATTTTAAGATATTTGAGATTAAGGACAGTTACATTTGTTTTCAGAGGCACGGATCTTTAATTAAACTAAATTTATCAAAAATCATAATTTATAAACCTGAATCTATGCTAACAAACATATTTGATTTATATAAAAATTGCTATCTGAGATCTAATCTTGTGAGAATGGATATCAAACAGCCTAGATAAGAAAATAGAATTCATGTCTGTAGATAGCTAGCATCACACATATATGCATGTTAATGAACACACAGAACATCATCACATTAAATCAAGCAAACATGCTTGTTTCAATCAGTACTCATGCAACAGATAATTTAAAACCACTTTTAAAATTGTGAAGTCACTCACTAAACCAAATGGAGACAGAGCAATTTCAATCATAGCAGTTTTGATTCTTGAAAAAAAAAACAGTTTACATACAAAGCTTAAGTTCTGACAATTTTGTTTAGCTTTGATTTAAAGAAAAGAACTGTTTTTAAAATTAAAGGTTTACTCACTTTTTAATGAAGAGGCAGAGAACAATATCTGATGCAAATTCACTTCCTGGAACCTGATTTTGAATTTCCTGGAACCAGATTTGCATTTGCTTACTGTAGTTGGATTCTTAAAACTTCATCCTCATTTTCTCAGATTTGTAGTTTGATGTTGAACTTAGCATGCAGATTTTATTGGAGTTTGTAGAAATGATTTTCAGATTTTAATATGCTTTTGTTTTGAAGAGATTTATTGAGGATTGGTTTTGATCTTTACTGAAATATGATTTATATTTGGTTTCTTGAACATAAGTTAGAAATTGGATTTTGGATTTTCAGATTTTCTGAAAATCTGGTTTCAGGTTTTTCAATCTGAAGAAAAATGTTTTAACCCAAAGTATTTGTTATATTCACTTATCAATATAAATTAAAATAAAAAGCTTTGAAAACAAATGCCACTTGTTATGTTTAGATGTAGATAATTTTACAAGTGTCTATTTTATGTTTAAGAATTTAACACATGTACATATTTCAATATTTCAAAGAGAATTCCTAAATTTATATATGTATTTGAATTGTCTTAAACCATTTCTAATTTGTTTTAGCAAATTACAAATGTTTATTAACATAAGTCTTTAATTAAATACATATAAACTTATTTATAAAACTATACACTTACATTTTAATGTTTACTTAATTATTTTTAAAATAATATTCTTTATAAACTAAGTTTCAAAAGGGAAGCAATTTTAAAACAAATTTTTATTATAAAACAAAATTTTAAACTAAACAAATTCCTACTTACATTTTATGAAAATTATAAGAAAGATTTTTAAAACAGACTTTAGAAAGGTATACAATACTAATTTAAATTAATTTACAAATTTACATTAATATATAATAATTAGAAAATATCTTTTATTTAACATAAATTAAAATTAAAACCAAATCCTCTATTCACAATGTATAAACATTTATACATTATAAATAAAATATTTTTAAATCAATTTAGAAAGATAAATTTATCATTTAAATATTTTTAACATTTGAAAACAATATCATTAAACAAACCAAATAATTATAAATTTTCAAAAGAAAATTCCAGTTTAAATTAAATTATTAAATCAATATTCCACACTTTAAAATGATTATCAAGGAAATTATTAAATATTTATTGCCTAAATTTCCGAGACATCACATGACGGCCAAGCAAAACTCACCGAACAATTCAAATAGAAATATAGGAACAATAATTAAGGGGTTCGAACCCTATAAATTACGTACCCAATTAACATCACTGGAAAATAACCTATTCAAGTTTAAGAAAATACTAGACCAAGCCAAAATTACGAATCAATTTATAACTCGAATTGAAGTTGAATATTATCGAAAAAGGGAAATACCGCATACCATTTTATCATTCGAGCTCGACATATATGAAGGACCGTGAAAAATTCAATTGATCAAGGAAGCATCGAAGTGAATTGAGAGCATCAGCAAATGACTCGAGCTTAAATCTTCCAAGCGGTAGTTCAAATAAACAAAACCCTAATCAGAAGAAAGGGAAAAGGAACGACCAAAGATACTGAATAAATATTAAAGGGGAGAAGTCTCCATTTTAATCACTAAGAGGGTCAGCTCTTATATATTATAATTTGAGCTTAAATTGTTAAAAATAGGGTTTTGTTAAGTCCTTTTATTTCATTTGTAATTTACTTTTAAAATTTGGTGAATTTCTAATTTTGTAAATAGGCTATGAACTACGGTGGTGTAATTAGAATTCGCAAGTCAGTGGCTGGGTTGTGGCAGAGTTTTGAGCGTAGAGATAGGTTAGTCATTATCTGGTGTCGCAAGTTTACGTGTGTAAGCGTCTGACTACTAAATTTCAAGATGAAATCTTAGGAGCAGCACGTAGGCAGGGTTTTGCCGAATCTGGGCAAATTTGTGTGTGACCTCTTCTACATTATTTACTGTTATTATTTTTGTTTCTGCATTAATTTTTATTATTATTAGTATCATCCTGTTCACCCACCTCTAGGGTGAAAACGAACCTATAACTGCTATCAGAGCAAGGTTAATAACATAGATGTCTAACCCTAGTTGCAAATCTACCGAGAGTCAGTCCAGTATTATTCCCCCTATTTTTAAAGGAACGGATTTTTTAAACTGGAAATTAAAAATGGAATTTTATTTAAAATATGTTAATTCTAAATGTTGGGATATTATTGATAATGGGTGTGATATAATAGACAAGAAAAATACTTCGATTAATGCTCTTTCTATGCATATACTATATTTTCATATTAATCGAGATAATTTTAACTATATCTCTCATTGTGAAAGTGCACAAGAAATTTGGAATACTTTTGATGCAATATATGATGCAAAAGTCAACAACGGTGAGTAATCCTCCACAGTCGACTCAGTTGAAGAAACGTGCTTGACAGGATTTGCAAAAGACAACAGTGATGAAGATTCAATAGCCGATGAGATAAGTGATCTTTCATTTAATGATTTAGCTCTCTTGTGCCGAAAATTAATTGAAAATAATGAAGCTCTTGAGATGAAAAATTATAAGTTAAAAGTGGAACAATATAAACTGCGTCAGAAAAATAATGATTTGGAAAATGAGCTTAAAAATGTTAAGAAAAATAAAAATTCTAATTGCGAAAGGTGTTTGGACTATGAAAAAGAATTTGCCCGTTTTCCTGA
This sequence comes from Allium cepa, assembly GCA_030765085.1. Lineage (NCBI taxonomy): Eukaryota > Viridiplantae > Streptophyta > Magnoliopsida > Asparagales > Amaryllidaceae > Allium > Allium cepa. The sequence goes on from CM060928.1 coordinate 973,355,106, forward strand.
AAACTTACAAAAGTTAGAAAACGAAATTTTAATTCAAGAGAAGAACAAAACTGAGTTGATTTGTAAAAATAATACTTTGGAAAAAGAGTTGGATAGTTTTAAAAGGTCAAAAAGTTTTAAATGCGCGATTTTTGAAAAGAAATTAAATAAGCCCAATGAAAATTTCGAAGCCCTTGAAAAAGAAAACATTATTTTGAGCAAATTTAAATTATTTGATTAAATAATGAGTTTGTAAGGAAGATTGAAAAAACCAAGGATTTTGAAAAACAATGAACTTTAAAAAACTCCAACTCTTTGAAACCGAGATGCTAGAATTTGGTATTAAAATTAGAGAGCTTGAAAATGAAAATATGGGCTTAAAAATGAGTAATTTTGAAAAGAAAAATGGTACCATTAGTTATTGTTTGAAGCTAATAAATGAAAATAAGCTTTTAAAATCCAAAATTAAGGAACAATTCAAATAGAAATATAGGAACGATAATTAAGGGGTTCAAACCCCACCAATTATCATCACTGGAAAATAATCGATTCGAGTTCAAGCAAATGCGAGACCAAGCCAAAATCATGAATCAATTTATAACTCAAATTGAAGTCGAGTATTATCAAAAATCGAAAAAGGGAAATACTGCATACCATTTTATCATTCGAGCTCGACATATATGAAGCGACCGTGAAAAATTCAACTGATCAAGGAAGCATTGAAGTGAATTGAGAGCATCAGCAAATGACTCGAGCTTAAATCTTCCAAGCGGAAGTTAAAATAAACAAAACCCTAATTAGAAGAAAGGGAAAAGGAACGACCGAAGATACTGAACAAATATGAAAGGGGAGATGTCTCCATTTTAATCACTAAGAGGGTTGGCTCTTGTTTATTATAATTTGGGCTTAAATTGTTAAAAATAGGGTTTTGTTAAGTCCTTTTATTTCATTTGTAATTTACGTTTAAAATTTGGTGAATTTCTAGTTTTGTAACTAGGTTATGAACTGCGGTGGTGTATTTGAGAATTCGCAAGTCAGTGACTAGTTTGTGGCAGGGTTTTGAGCGTAGATAGGCAGGGTTTGGCCGAAGCTGGGAAAATTTGTGTGTGATCTCTTCTGCATTATTTACTGTTATTATTTTTATTTCTACATACATGTCTAACCATAATTTCAAATCTACCGAGATTCAGTCCAGTATTATTTTCCCTATTTTTGATGGAACGGATTTTTTAAACAGGAAATTAAAAATGGAATTTTATTTAAAATGTGTTAATTCTAAATGTTGGGATATTATTGAAAATGGGTGTGATATAGTAGACAAGAAAAATACTTTGATTAATGCTCTTTCTATGCATATACTATATTCTCATATTAATCGAGATAATTTTAACTATATCTCTCATTGTGAAAGTGCACAAGAAATCTGGAATACTTTTGATGCAATAAATGGTGCAAAAATCAACAATGATGAGGAATCCTCCACAGTCGACTCAGTTGAAGAAACATGCTTGACATGATTTGCAAAAGACAGCAGTGATGAAGATTCAATATCCGATGAGATAAATGATATTTCATTTAATAATTTAGTTCTCTTGTGTCGAAAATTAATTGAAAATAATGAAGCTCTTGAGATGAAAAATAATAAGTTAAAACAGAACAATCTAAACTGCGTCAGAAAAATAATGATTTGGAAAATGAGCTTAAAAATATTAAGAAAAATAAAAATTCTAATTGCAAAAGGTGCTTGCACTATGAAAAAAAATTGCCTCTTTTCCTGAAAACCTTCAAAAGTTAGAAAAACGAATTTTTAATTCAGGAGAAGAACAAAACTGAGTTGATTTGTTAAAATAATACTTTGGAAAAAGAGTTGGATAGTTTTAAAAGGTCAAAAGGTTTTAAATGTGCAAGTTTTGAAAAGAAATTAAATATGGTCAATGAAAATTTCGAAACCCTTGAAAAAGAAAACATTATTTTGAGCAAGTTTTAAATTATTTGATTAAATCACGAGTTTGTAAAGAAGATTGAAAAAATCAAGGATTTTGAAAAAAAAATGAATTTTAAAAAACTCCAACTCTTTGAAACCGAGATGCTAGAAATTGGGATTAAAATTAGAAAGCTTGAAAATGAAAATATGGGCTTGAAAATGAGTAATTTTGAAAAGAGAGATGGTACCATTAGTTGTTGTTCGAAGCTAATAAATGAAAATAAGCTTTTAAAATCCAAAGATAATGAATAGAGTTCATTACTCAAAAAAATTCACTAGAGAAAAATCATTTAATATGCTCTTAGAAAATCAACTCTTCGTGAAGAAAAGAAAATGATTTGGAATTGCGAAAGCGTCAAAATATGAACAAACGACTAATAACACCGTTAAAGAAAAAGTGTGATACTCAAATCCCTAGAGTGTGGAAATATTGGACATGGAAAGAATGATTGTCAAATTATATACAACACAAAACCGTTAAAAAAATATGGATTCCAAAAGGTGCGAATATAAATGGTTTGAAATTTAGAAAAATTGAATTCCCAAGGGTACAATTGTAGATGCTAACGGTTTGTTATATAGACGAATTTGGGTACCAAAGATTTCAATAGATAATAATAGTGGCCTACATCCTTAGTTAAACCACTTGCCCTTTCCAAAATTTAAACACATACGTGGGCTAAGGAACAAATTTGATGGAGATAGATTTCAAGTTGTTCCAGGTGATTGATAAACTAAAAATTAAATGTTCCTTAGCCTATAAAGATTAGATGGAGATCATCGCATTTCGGATATCACGACATCAAAGGAAAGTGAAGTATGATCTCTTAACTCAATTTTGTTCACATATTGTTAACTTTGTTTTGGTCAACAATGTTGAAGTATTTCTGCTATATCTTAAACATCTAAACTTTGATTTTTGAAAGTCTTGAAGTTCTGGAAAGCTTACCGATAATGCTACAACTTTTCTGTTTTTATTTTTTATTGATTCACTTTGGAATGTCATGGAAAATTGCTTTGATGAATTTTTTGAATGTGTGTTTTTGCACAATTTAGATTACTTTACTTGTGCTTGATATAAATGGACGTGCTGAAAATTTCAAAAAATAATTCAAATGTTGAGGAGCACACGCTTTTCTTATATACCACTATATATCACCATGGATACTTTAAATACAAGTGGTATCTGATATTATCTCACGTTGAAATCATTTTTGCAATTATTTAATTATTTATATTTATTTTCAACTAGAAGTCATTTTCACAAAACCCCTTTACAAAAAATTAGTTTTCACTTATGTTAATTATTGAAACTTAGGCTTTTATCATGATAAAAATACTCTAGCTTATTTCGTTAAGATATTTACTCTAGAAAAGATTACCATTGACTAATCGAACCTTTTGGAAATTATCAAAATTATTAAAGTGTTTGAAAAGTGATTAAAATATATTTCATAACAAGAGGAAGTATAATTTTATAATTTCATGAAAATTAAAGAAATTTTATAATATTTTTAGATTAGTACTTATTCCATGATCATTTCTATCACTTTCACCTTTCTGTCAATCCATACATCATAATATAGTGTGCGGAATTTGGTATTTCAAAATAAGGAAATATTTTTTTTGTAAAGTAATTATATCCCAAAGTATTCACTCTTATTTTAAAGTCCTCGCGGTTATGCATGGATGAACTACTTGAATTTCTATAATGCACTTTCATTATCATTTAAAAGTCCCAACGGTTATGCATCGATGGGACGCATATAAGAAAGGGATAAATATCAAGCATATTCTAATCTCATTTAAAAGTCGTCACGGTTATGTATAGTTAGAAAATACTTGACATATTATATATATTTTTTAAAAGGGTAACTACTAACCTCATTTAAAAGTCCCAACCGTTATGCATGGTTAGGAAGTGCTTCACATTTTTTGTATAATATTTGAAAAGAGAAAATGCACAAATTAATCCTTTATTGAAAATATCAAACTCTTGTCACTATATAAAATTTGCCATGATCCTACCATTTCTGTGAAGTGAAGTTTGTTTCTAATTAATAAAATATTATGATTTGTTTGATTAATTAGAATTTGAAATTAATATCTCCCTCTTGATATGATTTTATATTTTTAATCAAAGTCGTAGCTATTTCAATTGCTATTATTATTTTAGATTGTGATAAAAAAGGGAGAGAAGTGAAGATTTTGATTTTTTTTAGCAATATTCTTACTACTATTCGAGAGATTTTTTATTCAAAGTTATTTTTAATTAATTTTTCAGTTTTAACTACACGCATCTGTGTAGGGGGGGTATTCAAAAAGGAGGAGCTAATAGAATTCACCAAAACCAAATACATTTAATAGAGTCAAAATCTTAATATATGTTTGTTATCGTCAAAAAAGGGGGAGGATCAAACATCAGATCAAGCTTCAGATCAAACATCATGTGGAACCAGACTTTAAGAGAAAATATGTATACATGACCTTACTACAACAACAAAGTGAACCAGAGGTGAATTCAACATGAATTGATACAAGTACACACAACAAGCAGCAAGTTTGGTGACAAACAACACAGCCTCAAAGCTCATATGCACAGACTTGAAGCATGAGCACTTGAAGTTCAAAGCCACAAACAAAGAGTACAACGCAAAGCCAGAATGGAACAAGGGTAACAAGTTCGAGTTTAACAAGTCAAAATTCAAAGTCCAGAGTATCACAAATTCAAATGCCAAAAAAGAACGGAACCAAATCCAACCGAGTATGAAATGAACAAGTCAAAAATAAATACCATCGTTCGATTAAAAAATCACAACTAAACAAAACTCACTGAACAATTCAAATAGAAATATAGGAACGATATATAAGGGGTTCTAACCCTACCGATTATCATCACTGGAAAATAATCGATTCGAGTTCAAGCAAATGCCAGACCAAGCCAAAATCACGAATCAATTATAACTCGAATCGAAGTCGAGTATTATCAACAATCGAAAAAGGGAAAAATCGCATACCATTTTATCATTTGAGCTCGACATATTTGAAGCCATCGTGAAAAATTCAACTGATCAAGGAAGCATCGAAGTGAAACGGTTCGAGCTTAAATCTTTCAAGCGGCAGCTCAAGTAAAAAAAAACCTATTTTCATAAGAAAGGGAAAAGGAACGTCCAGAAATACTGAACGAATATAAAAGGGGAGAAGTCTCCATTTTAATTACTAAGTGGGCCGGCTCTTGTTTATTATAATTTGGGCTTAAATTGTTAAAAATAGGGTTTTGTTAAGTCCTTTTATTTCATTTATAATTTATTTTTAAAATTTGGTGAATTTCTAGTTTTGTAACTAGGTTATGAACTATGGTGGTGTATTTGAGAATTCGCAACTCAGTGGTTGGGTTATGACAGAGTTTTGAGCGTAAAGTTTAGTTAGTCATTAGCGGGTGTCGCAAGTTTACGTGTGTAAGCGTCTGACTACTTATACAATCGTAAGTTTACGTGTGTAAGCGTCAACTTAGTCAATTAATATATCACAATAAATTTATCATATATTGTATAATAAAATATAGTTTTAACAATAATTGAAATATAAATACCATTTTTTAACAATATTATGTTTGCATTATACAAATTAGACACTAGTTACATTGTAATGTCCTTTCCATAAATTCATATCAAGCGATTATGGTTGGTATCTTTTTGAAAATTTGCTTATACTTCCACTTTTCAAGCGTGCACGAACAAATGAGATCTTGACACGTTTTAAATCATTTGTTCTTATTTTCGATGTTTTTTCTCTACAATTTTCCTTTGTTATGTTTTTGTATTCATCATATCAACCATGTATAAATAATTCAAATTCAATATGTATATATCTATTCGCTACTTTGTCGGCTTGGTATCTTAAAAATCCTCTTTTACTTTGTGTTAAGGATATTGACTTTAAAGATACGGGCAAAGGTTAAGTTATTAGTTTGTAGTACAAGACGACTTCTCAATGAAAATACAAATAAAATAAAATTTTGATTTAAACCAGAAGAGTGGACGTGCCGGAGTGGTTATCGGGCATGACTAGAAATCATGTGGGCTTTGCCCGCGCAGGTTCGAATCCTGCCGTCCACGTTTGTAATTCTTCCTTCATAGAAGGTTCTTCTCACCTTCCAATCCTCCCTCGTAGCCGAAAAGAAATCGCGCCCCACTGCTTTCTCCACTCGATCCATGTCCTTCACTCAGTTTTGCTCCCCCGTAGCCCCGTATTCTTCACTCCACCAAAAACTGAAACTTAATTCCGCGCCCTAACCGACGGCGGATAAACTATTACTTGTAGGGTTCCCCGATTATGGGGGAAGTTGAGGTAGGGCAAAAGGCGAATGCACTGTCTGTCGAAAGCTACGAACCTGGGAATGTATTTCTTCGGCTGTAAGTACGTATTTGCAATACTCAATAGGTGTAAATATGCATTATGTAAAATTTTCAGTCTAAAATCATATGAATTCAATGATGTGGTAAAGCATAAGCAGTAGGAGCCCTTTTGGAACTCAGTTTTTCCTCCTTTCAAAACGATGACTGGAAAGTCCAAAGCTAAGCAATATTTTCAAAAAAATATTTCCAAAAAGATGCCCGCAGAGTGAAGGACAACTAATCGTTGTTCTTTAAATTAACTAAAAAACTATATTACAGTCCAAACCTAAAAATAGTAGTAGTGATTTCATGATCTTTGGTTATAAAATTGTTAAAATATCAGCAGTAGTATGCTTCAGGTCTGCGAAACTGGAGTAAGCTTGACAGAACAGCACTATATCCATTTCGGCCGACTTGATAACTACAATTTATCTACTCATTTTTGTTGACAAGTGGTTATCTTATTTTCTGACTAATTGGTTTTGATCTAATCATTTGGCATTTGATTACTGTTGCTGGAAAATCATTGAAAAACATTTCATGATTTAAATGCCACTGAAATATGTAATGCTTTGCAAAAATTAGATGTATACACTACACAGGTAGATCGGAATATAACAAGTGTTTCTCGCATTCACCAATTACGACCGATCAATCTTATTTCCCGGGATCCTAGGATGTTATCCAAGTTTCATCCCAGACATATTGAAAACAATTTATTCGTATATTTTATGGTGTATACATCTGAGAAGTCAAAAATAAATCAAATAAGGAACTTATTTGTACTAGTTTAGCAGAGAACACAAAATAATATAGATTGGGGCTGGCCACCTCAATGTTCCTTTTTCTCAAGCATCTATTTTGAGTCATAATTATTAGAATAAATTAGTTTCTTTAAAGGCAATTTTTGGCACTTTCTTCTCATTACAACTGGATCTCAGTAATTTTTTTTTATTGCTACCCATACTCGATCCTACACTCATCCAGATAGAATGTGGTTCAGAGCAGTTGATTTGCAGTTTAGGTCGAGTTTTAATTTTCAATCCTGATTTTACCCTAGTAGTCTAAAATCATCCATACCAATTCATATAAAAAGAAGATCTTTTTTTAAAAAAAATTGATCAAATGAAAAATAAAATGAACGGATCATTGTATCCACCAGCTTTCCAGATGAGTTGTGAACCTTGCAGATATGTTGTTGAACTTTCCAGATGGAGTGAAATCAAAGAAATAGAAGAGTATAGTGCATGAATAATAGATCAGGAAAGAGAAAAAGGAAAGTTGACATTATCAGGGCCATGGAACTTTTAAATTATGGAACTATTAAATTATGGAACTTTTAAATTAAACATTCAATCACGACCAATTTCAAAGACAAACTGATCAAGCGCTATTAAGACTAGGATGGATGGACCAGCACACATTTATATGGCATATTGTAGCATGTCGATTGTTCGAATGTTGGCTATGAGTTATCATAACATTGACGATCATATTTTCTATGAGAAAAAGAATTCCTGAGGAGCGAGGACAAGGGGATTATTCTGAGAAGTCTTATTGAATTGATGGAGGAGAAAACGAAAATATGTTACATAGCCAAAGTGATTTGGGTAATGGTAGAAATAGAGTAAAAAAATGAAGGTATTTCATGATATAAGATGCTCAACGTGTATGATTTGCCTTATCATTTTTTTTATAAAGCACCAACGTACATAATTGGTGCTTAATTTCTATAAATCAATGAATATGATTGTCAATTTCATCCAGAATTATTTCAGGTTTATTTTAGCAACAAAATAAAATTGAAACTACATATACCTGTAATTCATTACTACTTTTGTTGTACATTTACTATCATGCTTTAAGTTACACTTGGATAAGAGTATTGCCTTTCTGATATTACCTATACATATTTACCTTTTATTCACTTAAATAATAATAATAATAAATGATTGCATTTCATTAAACTAGAAACTGGATTATAAGAGGTTGAGAAATCCTAACAACTCATAGGTAGTCAAAACTATTTTTAAGCTACTTATTTTAATTCTAGTATTTTACAACTCCTTATAAGAAGCTTAAAAGTGTTTTAGAAAGAAAAAAAGCGAGAAGCAACAATATATTGCTTATGACTTATGAATAAATTTTATAAGTAGTTTTAACCAAATTAAATTATTTATTTTAACTTGAAAGTTAAGTTTTATCCAAACCAGCCTATTACTAAATAAACATAGAATAGAATATACAATAAATGATAAATATAGAATATGTGATATCAAAAGGACAATAATCTTAATATATATCCTTTTAAGTGTTTTATATTTGACTATAATTCAATCAATGTATTGATATCAATCTTTACTAAGAATATATATGTCTGAATTTGAAATTTTGATTGCTGCTTATCATTTTATTTGGACTGGCACACTTTGCATATCACATTTGATTTAAATTCATCATGTTTGCAATGCGTTTCCTCGTTTATTTGTGTGGATCAAATTTGCTTCAACTTAGCATTTCTTATGTTATCCAGGTAACATGGGTAGAGATAAGCGCAATGTAACAAACAAGGTACATATAAGTTACTTGTTTAACACCATAACTTGGTGATGCTCTCGTTCAAGTATAATTGATTTTTTCTGGAATACCATTGATGTTAGAGCATCTCCTCCAACCATTGCAAATTACATTAAAAATTTGTAATATTACAAAATATTCTAGCAACCAATCACAAAACTGTAACTGGAAACCTTTTAACAAGCCCCCAAAGTAGGGAGCCTGTTTAACAAGCACCCAAAGTAGGAGGTCGATATAATAGGCACCGCGAATGTAGGCGCCTATTAAAAAGCTGGTGTCGGACAGAAGCGCGTGAAAGTTTATGATCCACGTACCAGAAACACGAGTTAGAAATTTTTTTAAGGTTGGTTTAGGGGTTGATTTATAAATTTAAGATTATAAGACCAGTGAATAGAAGTCTAAGACGTACTGTTTGGTCTTCGGTCGATATTACTATTAGTATCATTATTACTACTAGTATCATCATCATCATCATATTTTTTATTTTTATTTTTATATATTTTATTTTTATTTTTATTTTTATTTTACTTAGTTGTTATTATTATTATTATTTGTTTACTTGTTCGAAACAAATTTTAATTTTAATTTTTTTAGTTTTATAAAACATGATACCTTTAAATTTATAAAGTATTTGTTTAAATTTATTTGCTTTAATACATGATAGCTTTAAAACATGATAGCTTTAAAACATTAATTAAATTGTATTAAACAAATAAAGGTATCATGATACCTTTAATGCATGCTAGCTTTAATACATTGTAGCTTATTAAAACAATGTAATACATGATAGCTTATTTGTTTATTTGTTTACTTTAAAATTTATTTATTACATTGTATTAATAAGCTATCATGTATTAAATTGTATTAAGCAGTAAAGGTATCATGTTTATTTTTTTATTACAATTTAAAACATGATAGCTTTAAAACATTAAAACTTTTCTGTTTATTTGTTTACTTTAAAACATGATACCTTTAAATTTAAATCAATTTAAGACATTAATTAAATTCGCTCTGCTTTAAACTCTTTGAGACTTTAAACTTAAAATCCAATTTAAAATTACAATAATTACAATCAATTAAAATAAACTAGTTAGGTTTACAATTAACATTAAATTTTAGCTTAAAAAACCATTTAAACATAATTTATATGCTTTGAAGTTTAAATATTGAAAAATTAAATAGTTTAATTTTTTTATTTTAAAATATTCAAATCAGTTTATAAAGTTTAAATTTTTTAACTAAAGTAAAATTAAAACCAACTCTAAACTAATTATTTCCAAGTTTAATTAATAAAAGTTTTGAATTCAAGGATTTATAAAACCAAACAGGTTTGAATACCAACTTCAGAGGGGAAAAAGTCACCTTAGAATAAATAATCATCGGCTGGAGCTAGACAAGGTGGAGTAGGTTGCGGCGACAATTGTAGATTGAAAAATGTTTGAATTAAACCTCGGTACATGTACAATATTTCTTGTGTATTTTTTATCAGATGTAATAAAATATCTCTGTGTAGATATTTTAGTTTTACATGCTCATAGTCTCAGATGTGTGAATTTGTTAACATAGGCTATAAGAAAAACTCCATACATTTGCACATCGCAGCAAATCTCTTTAATGGTTGTTTGACTTTGTTGTTAACTTTTGTTTAATTGTATGTTTATTTAGAGTAAGTTAATGTTTGTGGATTAGAAAAAAAAAAGTGATAAGCGGCTCCTCTTTGAAAGGTATTTGTTTATAACAAGTGGTCAGTAAGTGTTCGGAACAATAGTATTCAAACAACAACTATAAGAGACATCTTAACATATTTTTCTAATTTTGGTTTATATATCATTCAAACAATGACATCTTAACATATTTCTCTAATTTTGGTTTATATATCATTCAGACTATAGTCTCATTGGATCAACTGATTAGAGGGTATTATAATGCTTATTTATTTCCAGGGTTTCTTCTGAAATTACAACTAGCTATTTTATCAACTTCTCGCGATATCTTTCTTCAACTCAGGTTCAAATCCTCATGTTGAATTATTTTAATCTTTTGTTTTTACTTTACTAGAGTTTCTTTAGGTTAATCTCATTTTTTGTAATCATTTTTCTTAACTGCAGCATATCACGAGTAAGGGAGTGAAGATGACTATATTTTTCATAATATCTACAGTTTTATTCAACATATTAAATTTATTATTATGTTTGTCTTGATAAGAATGTATCTTACTTTACGTTTATTATTTAATTTTTTATGTTTTGTTAAATGAACATAACCATTTATTAACATGTGAAATTTTGGTTGGAGTAAGTTCATATGAAAGTTATGTAATCCTCATTTTACAAGCACGGGAAAAGAATACCTTTAGAATCCCCCAAAAGCCAAAGAAGCCTCATTGAATTTAAAGCTTTAGTAATTTGCCTTGTGGAAAACACCCTTTAGCAAAATATCGGTTCCTTACATTTTGAGTTTTAGTGTTTACATAATTTGCAAAAAATTGTACTATTTGATGCAAGCTCATATATGTAGACCAGGATCCATTTGTGCACTCTATTCATGAGATTAGCATTTGGTAACTACAAATGAACTTTGAAAAACTATAAAAAGACTGAAGAGCTCATGAAACCTTCCAACAAGATCGGAAGATTCAGTGTCTCATAAGAAACCAAACTTTGCAGGAAGACGAAGAGCTCATGAATGCATTAGGAAACATAAGGCCTTCTACGACGTTCAGCGCCCCATGATGGTGTCATTGGTGTGTGAAGAACAAAACTTCCGTTAGAACCGAAAGGTTTGAAACTGTATAAAAGAAGAAACCTTCCATCCCGACGAGAGCATAGGGCCGTAAGGGAGGCCGTCTACGTCTATAAATAAGACTCAACAGGTCCCGTCTCAGGATCCGATCTTCATCTCATGTCATCTACTCAACAACTTTCATTGCTTCCATTCAACACATTGTAACCTTAATTTTGAAATCAGATTGGGGGCTATCTTCTTAAATTTTGTATTAGATTCCATTATGGAGAAATAAAGAGAATTGTGGCTTGCGATCAACTCGGAATTATAGGATAATCATGATCAGGCGTTAATTTTACATTAATGGCTGATCTCGGATGATTTATTTCTTATCTTCTTTGTTTATTTCGAAAATATGCCGTGAAATTGTCATCAGACAACCTCATAAGTATCATTCTCCTCTATTTAATATCAATTACAAGAAGATGGAATGAAACTTGTGAGACAGTTCCAATATAAGTTTCATGGCATATTGACTCAACCCTTGTTATTGTCTTAAGATGTTTGAATCATGCATTCTTTTCGAAAGATTTTCATAAGTGGAATGTCAATCTAAGAAGATGAAAGTATTAAAGGAATGGCAAACAAAGCAATCTCATCATTTGATGTCCCCGTAGGGTTTTCTTAACCTTCCAAAGGGTTTAAATGGTTTCTAAACCTTCCAGTCCATCGGAAGGTTTAGTATAACCATCAAGAGATGTGGATTACTTTCGGCTTCTAAGGGAGATATAATGAAATGATATGGACAAGGTCATTCGATCCAAGTAAGTTGACTGAAGGGTTTAAATGGTTTACTAAACCTTCCGGTCCATCAGAAGGTTTAATAAAACCATCGATCTGGTCAAATCGCAAGGTTTAAGATGTACTTGAATCTTTCGATGGGGGCTAAGTGACTGCTTGTAACTTCTAAAAATCTTCAAGATTACCGAAAGGTGTAGCAATACTATGGATCCCTTCTAGCTGAAATGTTTAAACCATACTTAAACCTTTCGGTAAGGCCGAAAGTAAGATGGTTTTTCCCTCAAATCCTCATAAGAAATGAGCACTCGCTTATAATCTTCCGATATCAATCCCCTATTGTTAGGATTAGAATTGAGATCTCGAAACCTTCTGACTTGTTTCATTTGATAATGAAAAATCTACTCAACCAAAAGGTTGAATTCGTATGAAACAGTCATATGAAATGCATCGGGGATGCTAACAAGAAATCTTGTTAACAATTACAGATCATCATATATGAAGGAAATGCTATTGCTTGGTGGAAATTTGGCTCTAATTATGCTGAGATCATTTCTTCCATTAATGCATACGTTTTTTATGCCCGGGTTTCTAAAAAGAGTGAACTATATTTGTCAGCCGTCAAAACCATTAAGTTTTGTTTGAACATGTATATTTTGGATCTGGTAAGGATAAGTTTACTTTTCAAAGTTCACTTTGAAAGAAGGATCCGACAAGTCAGTCTGTCTTTCTTCCATTCATCTGCTCTTTCTTTTCTTTTTTCTTTCCTTACTTTTATTTATTTATTTTTTGGGAAAACCAACATACCATCAAGTTTTGTTGCTTCTAATTATCGCTTTTTGTATTTTTTGACGGTTTGATCTTGCTATTTAAGGAAAGGAAAGATCCGATCTTTAAATTTTTTATAAGTTCAATTAAATTTTTCCCTATTATGTTGGAGCTGTTAGTGTCATTTTTTGGGTACCTAAATGTGCATGTCTGCATTTTACTAAACTCAAATAGCTGTGTAATATTGATCACATGTCTGCATATTCAAACTATATATTAGCAAAAATATCTAGTTTCAGACTACGGTCTAGTGTCAAATTTTCAAAAGAGTGGATAATTCTTTTCGTTGCTCTTCCTTTTATCTTCAAAATCTTTGTGCTTACATGTTATTTAAATTGAAATATGCATTACGAGTGTTACGGCATGCGCTTTGCATGTGAATTGTTTTTCTTAAATTGTATATGTTTAAATCAGTCAAAAAATTGATTTTTCATTTTCAAGCAATCTTAAGATTTGTATACTTGTAAAGAAGTATTTTGAATTTATAAAGGAAGTTTAATTTTAGATACTATTTTTAGAAGCTTTTTGAATTTGTAAAGTATGTTTAATTGTTAGATCCTACATTTATGAGCGTTTAAATTTGTCAAAGGAGTTTAATATTAGATCCTTTTTTTAAGTGATTAAGTTTGATAATATATATATGGGAGTTTTCGATAGTTTACGTTGATACCAAAAAAGTGTGACACCAAATTTATTATAACTATTATTATAGATATGTATGTGACTGTACCAAATGTTCGTGGCTCCAACCACTTGTCTCAAACCGTATCAATACCAAACTTACTGAGCTAACATGCTCGATATTGGTGATAAAAACTTCAACCTCTATATTGTGAATATTTATTTTCAAGCTAATTAGATAGTAGTTGTTATCCGTGATTTTTCATAAGAGATGATATGATGTTACTGGACTTCAAAATGATGAAGGAATGAATACCATACTTCTAGATGATCGAGTATAAAGCATCGCTCAAGAAAAAGAAAAAAAATGGATGGCTATATGGATCGGTACCGATTCATGACATGGGTCAAAACCGACCATCAAAGAATTTAATTCTCAACGATTGATTGGAAGTTGGATTTGGATCATGGAACAAGATTGAAGTATGAAGTAGCAATATATCGATGGACTTGTTCACATGATCCTCATATGTGTTATGTTTATTTGGATTGGAGATATTTTGGACAATTTATAAAAGATCTTGATTCTAAGGCCCAAGGCTTAATCATCGATGCCTATAAATACAAGTGTCCATGCATTAAGAAAAAGATTGAAACATTTTCATTTAGGGGAGATGCTTCCATTTTTGTTCTCTGCCCTTAATCTGATTTTGAGATTGCTGATATATTAACATTTGGAATCTTGTGAAAAAAGTAATAAAAACATCTTAAAGTGGACGAAAGCATGATCAAACCACTATAAATCTTATTGTCTTGCTTTCCCTTTTTCTTATTATTATTGCGTAAATCATTTTTTTCAGATCTAGACTTGAAATTTTTGCATTAGCATGGTCGGAAAGGGATCCGATTGAGTTGCGGACTAGATCGCTTTCTTTAAGACGTTTTGTGGCTCTACCAGATTGGTTCAAGGTAGACCATCAACCGTCCCGTCCCTAGAATAAAACAGCCCTTCAAGGAAATATGATTTTCATCTGCACTGAAGAAAACCGTCTCTGAACCTTTATCTTTGTTTTGGAAAAAACAATGTATTGCTGGAGTTCAAATTTTTAATGGAAGTTAAGAAGATGAAGATGGTTCGTATATAAAAGTGTTATGTTCTTCTGTACATCTGTTTATTTATTAATCAAAAATAGACGAGATATTATCCAAATGGAAAGGAAGAAGACGTTTCTGTGTTGTGAGAGATCGTTGGATTGTGTAGAAAATCTGAGAGAAAAAATATGATTTAAGTTTTTCCGTTTAAAACGAAACCTTTTTTTAAATACCACATGCTTTTATATCAAAAATATAACATGCTACACCACATAAGTCTTGCCTGGCATGGGTAGGGTCAATCAATCGGATGGAGAATGCACGTGTGGTGGTTATGCGTGGCTCCTCTCTTTAACCCAAGAGAAAATATAGTGTGCCAAAGAGCCTTAGGGGATAAGAAATCTACACGCACATATTCATAATTCCCAGGATGTAGGACTAAAGAGCTATTCGATCGTTATGTTTTTCAATTTAGCGCAATTAAACAGTAGAAATGCTTTAAGCTCCGCTATTTTCCATTACACCCGCTAAATTAAGACATTTTAGCACATGCTTTAGCAACGTCGATACAAAATGGTTGATTTGACTAGTTCTTTTTTAAACCACATCAACAAAGTTAGGGTGAAGATTTAATTTTAAAGCATAAATGCTCAATATAAGTTATAAATTTATTATAGTCGTCAAATCTGAACTGCATAAATTATGATATTTTTCGGTTTTGTTATACAATATTAAACAATATTTCTTTTTTGTACACAAAGATACGAGAATGAAATCAAATTAACTTTAAATATTTGGTATAATGAAGCTTTTGCACCTCTGTTATTTTCAGTTATATCCATGTTTTATCCCCGCTGTAACTTTTTATGCCTAACCGTTGTGGAGCCACTAAGCGCTTTAATTGTACAGAGTCAATCCATTCATCAAATGATCGACAAAATTTTCATAAATGTGTACATGATCCACTCTAATAGCTCCTGAAGTGGTATAATCTCTTACAGTGTTGTGCGTATAATGTATTTGTCGTCCCTTGTCGTTATAATAACGGTTCTTAATTTTTGCAATGGCCGCAGTATTATCGCAATTAATCAACACAGTTGGTATTGATTATCCCCTAAAGGGTTCTCAATTAGTAGATGTCTTAAATAATCTGCTTCTTCGCTAGCTATGACTAGTGTTATTATCTCAGATTCCATGGCTAGCCCTATGCTAAAGATATAACCACTTGTTGCTTTGGAGTCATTGGGTAAAGTGTTCTAGTTTGCATCGCTATTTCTTTCAAGGACAGCTGGAGACTTTTGATGACGAAATCTAATGTTCTTAGTTATTGTAAGAAATCTTATGACCCTTTCAATAGCATGCCAATGTTCTGTGCTAGGTCTACCGTAGACCCGCATAATAATTCCATGATATATGCTATGTCGGATTTAGTACAATCAGTGGCATACCTAAGACTGCTAATGATGCTTGCATAATTAGACTGTCTTAAACCTTCACTAGATTTCTTAAAATAATTTTAAACTGGGATCATATGGTGTAATAGAAGGTTTACGGTAAAATTAATTATATTTCTTTAAGATCTTCTCAATATGGTGTGATTGATCCAAAGAATTCTCCTTTTAGACCTATTAATCTTAATACCAAGCATTACACTCACTTCTCCAACATTTTCATATCGAATTTATCACACAATATGGATTCAGTAGAATTCGCAACATGAATATTTGAACCAAATATAAGTAAATCATCCATATACAAACATATGACAGTGCAAATGTTGTACGACTTATCATTTACTCTTGCATGTCTATATGGCAAAGTGGATGAGTGACTTCCCCCAGGTGATGATGGTCGGGCGGCTGTTGGCGAAATTTGAGGAGAGTTGCAAGAGAGGCACCAAATCAGTTGCAAGATGACAGGACAGGACTAAAGATGTGTCATGCTTGAGCCGATCTTGCCTAATGAGTTGGCGACAAAAGTTGCCTTGATTGTGTTGATCGGCAATGAAGTTAGTCTTGACGGGCTGACATGAAGTTGGATTGGGTGTGGACCGCCATAAGTGGTCTAGTTGCTTGATGCCAAAGTTTGCCAAGTAAAGTTGAATGATGTTAAGGACTAAGTTGCAAGGGAGGTGCTAAACCGGCTACAAGATGACGAGATAGGCTACTTGGTACTAGTCGGAAGTGGGCTGTGATGAGGACGACCAAAGACAGTTTGTGCTTGAGCTGGTCTCGTCTGGTGGGTTGGTTGTTGGAGTCATCATGAGTTGTGCTAGCCAAATGTGGCATGGAGTTTTGCTGAGTAGGTTGATGGGCTAATCTGGAGCTAGATTGATGATTAACAATTGAAATTTGATCAAAACAATAATTCAAACATGTTGATAAAACCCAAGTTGAAAATCCGATCGATTAAAAGTAGGATTGATCTATTGAATTTTTTTTTTGTAAAAACCTTGAGAAAAACACAAGCCCAACCCACAAGTAAGCAATTCATTTTCGAGATCAAACAGTCGACTGACTTGAGAATCTAATTAACTGAACTCACTTTTAGTTTTTATTCAGCCGATTGAAAACCTACAAAAGCTCAGGTCGAATCTAGACCTGGTGTAGGTCCAATAGGATAGCTTTGGGGAATGTGTTCCTACTTCCTCTACTTTTTGGAACTTATGTAACTGCATGAAGTTGGGTAACGTGCTAGACTTGTATTACACTTAGTGATGTTTCGGAGTTCGTGCTTCACTATGCTGTATAAAGTGATGCTCAACGTTGCGTGCGACCGTGTCGCATTTAAAAGCTTCCGTTGTTACTACAGCAGTCATGGCCGCATTTCGATGACTACGTGAAGTGGATGAAGATACATGTATAAGTAGGGATGGCATCGTTTATGCGGATGAAGTTATGGAAGAAGTTAAATTATGGATCCTTCTATGCTGTTACTCGAACGATATGGGGGTGTATGACACGTTTGCCACCGATGTTGTTTACTTGATGCTTTGGTAGATAGTTTACCATTAGGATTGTTTACTTGACTTGTCCTTGGTGTTGTGATGTATACTCTGTATGAACGACTTAAACGGTTTACCATTGAAAAAAATTTACTCAATGTATAGTTAGATTGTTTACTATCGAGACCGTGCTTGGAGTATTCTTAGATTTATTCAGGTCCTGAACATTCAACCTTCCGGTGGAAATCTTTATAGCTTATCATTGAATGTGGACGTATTAAGGGATGTTGCCCTATAGCATGTAAATTGACTAATTCCTTATGCATAGTATACACACAAATGAAGAGCCTTAGGTAGTGTAGATTATAAATAATGATTTAACTATCTGTTTACGTCATACCACCAGTGATATAACTCTTTTATTAGACCTTGTTTAGTCCCTTCCGTTTTTCCTTTTTTATATCTATTACAGGAAGAGAGGGTGGTAGATGGTATGATGAGAGTAAGATGCGTGGAGAAGGCGACAGTGCACCTTGGAGCTATATTTATTGTCATTCCCTATTTATCTTATTTTACTTATCGATTAGACTTATGTTGTGTTCACATCCGGAGACACTTTTTAGACACTTCTTGTATGGATCATGACTATTTTGAGACACGGTAGGTTTGGGTTATGTTGGTATTTATGTTATTCCTTCAGATGTGTGATCTGAAAGTATAGAATGATTTAAAATGTTATTTATCCATGTAACACATAAACAACAAAAATATAACGTTTCACACTTTTTGGCACGATGCAAGTTCAAATGTCGTTTTCGTGTTTTGGATCGGTGTGTCTAGAGGTGCAAGTTGTTACTCTACATGCAATGGGTACCGCTTGTTCTAATTGAAACATCAAGTAAATGCATGTTGAAAAGCATTGCTACTATATTCTACAAACGTATTTACATTAAAAGATCATAATAGATTAAGTGTTTCTATCAGAGAATACTAGCTAGGAAGATAATTACATCTATATTTATATTAAAAGATCATGTGTGACTCAATGTTCTTATTCAGAAAATACCTGCTAGGAAGAGAATTACAAGTTCGTGCCACTCCAGAAAAGAGACCTGTGGTTTCCCAATATGGATGTAAGGTGCCACCACAAACCCTACTAAGAAATCCTGCATAAAGCTCAAAATCTGCCTAGAAATCCTCCCCTCATTTTGGACTTCAGCAAATGTTGCACATCATGAATCTGTAACAATCTAAAGTTTCCAGAAATAGGATCAAATTCAAAGATTCCGACCTGCCCACTGTGCATAATTTTTTAGTGGACATATCATTCATAAACACGTAAGAAAAACAAGCATCATGTTTGCATGGGTGCTTGCACTCATATTTACACTTATAATTGTTGAACATCGTATTTGCATGTGTTCTTCCACTTCATTCAATATTTCTAAAATTCCTTATATATACTTTGAATTCTTGCCAGAAAATTTCAAAATCATTAGCATTTATTTTTTATTTAAGGGATTTATATTTGCACTAAATAATAAGCCATCTTTAACGAATCTTTCTATCTAAACAGTTGGTTCTCCTCCAGTAGCCTTTTTTGCCAAGCTTCCCCTTTTGAGATAGTGCCTTCAACCTTTAATTGATTTTTACACATAATAGAGCATGCAAGAAATGAAAATTATAATAACACTTATCATCAAAATAAAGGCATAAAAGAAATTCTGTTACGTAGCCAAACAAGCAATGTACAAATAGCGACACTTACATGTCAGATTGCCATGAATATACAGCAGGATCAAACAAAATACTATGGTTATAAAGACTTTCAATGGAAATCGGCTTTATTACGCATTGATTATGTAAGAACGGAATACTCATTCAGCATACATGTATTGCACTTGCAAGTGATATAATAGATAAATAGTTATGATTCGCTGCTTGCCATCTTGAAGGTATCAAGTACTGCTTTATTAGGTTATGACAATTAGTTACGTTATTTTGTTTGAATTGCCCTACTAAATAGTTCAGTTTTACCGTCTTTTTTTTATTATGAGATTGAATGAAATAGATATTGTAGTTGATATTTCAACATTAATATATAGGATGACGAAGATGAAAAATTTCTTGTGCTAAAAGATGGCCTCCACAGCTTTCCAAATACTTCTTACCTTAAGTATGCAACGTATATCAGTAGGGTGTAAGCAAAATCCGTACCCAAAATGGATAGACCTGTCTGCTTTAACAGATCATTTGCAATTTGTGCTTTTGTTTGTACTAAATGGCCCATAATATGTCATGTATCACCCAACATCCTCGCAAAGTTGCAATCTGAAATTGCCTTAAAAGAAATCATTCAAATCTTCATAGAGTTTACAGGCTTGGTTTTATATGTCTTCACAAAAAAAAAAAAAATCCTAGTCAAAACAAAACAAAAAATTCTAAATCATCTTATGATAAATGAGAGCATGATTAAGATCTAACAAATTCGAAAAAAGAAAATGAATTCGATAAAAGAAAATATTACGGGAGGTTGGGCTGTACGAAGATGAGACGAAGCCGTCTACAAATCTAACGAGGCAGTCGGGGGGCAAGAGATGGATTTTCAGGTTGAGGTCGAGGACGTCGGTTAATTTTTTGGTTGAAGGTGAGAGAATGAGTGGATTTAGGTTTTGATTTGGGTGTTTCGTTATGTTCTAAGTGTGGCTAAAAGAAGGGTTCAAATAAAATATGGGCAGTTGTATTTTGGTGGGAAGTCATTGTCATGTCATCGGAAAGTCGTATCAAAATCAGATGACCTTCCGACAACATATAGACGACATTTTTTATTTTAACTTATTTTCGGTGACATAATGATGCCCCGTAAATTATCATTGGAAATAATATTGTGTTCTAGTTGTGATTAATTGTATGCTCTGTCGATAGTTATGTAATTTGTTGCATATATCTAACTCTACAATCAATATTGTTTGTAATAAAACTATTTGTTTTCTTATCCATGTATATACACTTTTTTATATTGTGGTATAATTAATTAAGTAATAATTTAAAGCATATTAATAAGAAAATTGTTAGTTGAAGTACTATGTGATTGTAGTTGCAAATGGTTGCAAGCGTAAGTAGTTAATTACAAAATAAAATAACATTTTGTATCAAATATTCTTAGTCAAGATGTTTTAAGAAAGGATATTGATACATGGACTGAGATTAGAGCATGCAACGCTGTTGAAATGTTATGCATTGCATTACTCGTGGTTATTGTGGGGACCAATGAGTTGCGTGCTCGTAATTATACGATAAATATAGAATTAACCGTCTTTGAGTTTCTTGTTGGCTAACAATGACTGGGTTGAACATGAAACCTTGGTGTGATGATGTTATAGAGTTCTCTCGAGTGAAAATTGAATGTGGATACACTACTTTGATTATAGTCGAACCATGACATGACGTCTATTGAATGACTATAGTTGGGTTCTAATTGATGCACTGGGAGTGAAACACTATTCAATAAAGAATTTGTCTTCTCCATTGTATGAGGTTCGTATCACGGTCAATTGCAGTCAATTAAAAATCAAAATCTCCAACTAAAGTAGAAAGCTTAATAATAAATGTTACTGTTGAAGCAAAGATTTTGTTTATGGCATGATCAAATTGATTGTGGATAACATTAGTGTTTTAACCAATATCATATCCATACATTCTAAAGTGATATAGTGTTGGTGAAGAGAATATGTGTAAATTATTGTCAGTATTGGTACCATTGAAAGTAATGTAAAGTACGATTTTGTTGAAAAGATCTATAAGCGATGACTTCGGTCAAACCGTCACAACACCAGCTAACGTGATATGTGGACATCAACATTTGAATTTTTCAATGTTACTCGTTGATTGAATTCGCACCTCTGAGTCTTACAACTGTATTTGTACATTCAGGTCTTACAACTGTATTTGTAAATTCTCTAAAATACCACATGATTCAATTGTTCAAAAAGTGTTGTAAATTGATTAATCTAAGAAATAACGATATTAACATGTAACAGACAATATTAATCAATATTTACATTTCAAAACTAAGAAATTTACCGCGATGAATTCAGGATAACATTTCGCAATCTACATACATACAAGAATTAGACATTCACAATTATTTTTCAACTTCAAAATTATGAATTTAGGCATTATTTTTGGACAATGTAACAAAGATTTCGCCTATCTTTAGTTTTCTCTACGATCAATGACTATTTATAAGTCTTAAAAACTATACTTTTGCCCATTTTATGAAAACCCTAAAGTTAAACTTTTTCGAATAAACCATACCTAGAGGAGCATTCTGCGATGAAGAGCGTGCCATCTTTCAATTTGCTAAAAAAATTACTAAAATTTGATTGCAATTTAAAGTTTGGGGAAAAAGTGTAAAAATTGAAGGGTTGGATTTTGTGTGCAAGTTGAAGAAAGGGGAAAGTGATGGGAGGAAAGAGGAGGGTTTTGTTTTGTAGCAGAACCCAAAGAACCCCGTATGGGCGACTTTTGAAAAGTCGCCCATACAATTTTGACTAGATAGTATGTTGGCGACTTTTTAAAAGTCGTCAACATGTTATCCACTTAAAAATTGTTGGCGGCTTAGCGACTTTTCAAAAGTTGCCGACAAGAAACCAACAAAAAATACACCGGCGTCATTTGAAAAGGCGTCGGTATGTTTCGGCTAGCACAAGACCGAGCTGGCCAAAATAGGGCTACAAATGAAATTAGTTTTAAAACCGGATTATTTGTGATAATAGTTTTCAAAACGAGGCCAAATTGAAAAAAAAAATCCTTCATTATTCGATTATCCTGTTGTAAAATGCTTTAAGGCAAAGGGCAATGCTAGTTGAATTTTCAACATTATGATGAGTGATGCAAATTTGGAGGATAAATAGCCCTCTTTATTTAGTACCATTTAACGGTCCTCTGATATCAGACGCAAGTTTTACTTTATTTTTGAAAACCCAGGAAAATCCACGGTCCGGTAAACTCCTGAGAAGGATATAGTAAAATCGTCCGTTGATCCAAACCACATACACCCCGATAAACTCGTATAGGAAAGGGAAGCACGTGGTAAGAATCGAACCTAGATCTTTTTAGTAGAAACCAAGCCTCATTTCCACCATACCGCATCTGCGAACTATCAGACACAAGTTTCTATGTAAATATTTGTTCTCTCTCCTGTCATGTGAACCAAATATTTAATTTTAAATTTGTGCTGATATCGTGGACAACAAATGGTGCTAAATAAAGGACGTATTGATCATATATATACAGATGTGTGTGTGTATGTATATATGTATGTATGTGTATGTGTATATACATATACACATGTGTGTTTTTTTTCAATGACATTGAAATACATGCACCTATTTTGCACATTATACATCAAAGAATTAATATGTTACCACAAAAATGTGATTAGCATTTTTAAAAAAAAAATGAATATGAAGAATAATTTAATCCATGAAATTAATCATTAAAGAGGTGCTTACAAAGAGTGAAAATTTCAGAGCTATCAACATGCATTGTGAAATAGTTTCTGATATTTGATTAAATTATATTACATCAATACACATAATCCTAAAGAGGGGGAGGAGGGGGGACCGGGGGCGGGAGTGCGTTAAAAAAAAACACTAGTTCGGTAAATTTAAACTCGCTTTTGAGTTCAAAGGAAATTAAATGGAATTTTACGATTCTTTAAAGAATGTTGTAGTTTGTTGGGTCTTTCTTAAATTAGGTTTCTCTTCAAGCACGAAACTTTCACGCGCGCGCACACACACACACATATATATATATAGACACACACACATTCCAATTCGAAGAGTAACAAATGCTATTTCTCGTATGAAGTAAATTGGAGAAATTAGAGAATAGTATGTATAGAGAATAACTAATAAAATTATTGTTCATGCTTGATTTATAAAGGACTCCATGAATAGGGAACAATTTAGTCCATGCTTAGAAGCAAAGTATAATAGTTTGATAACTAAATACAACTTCTTTTTATTGTTTCTTCTATTTCATATAGTCATGATTGATTACTAATGAAAAACACCAAATCAAAATTCCTGCAAAGAAAACATGAAGATAAAGTTGCTAACTAAATAGTTTGCAAGTATTTAAAAAATATTTCATATAAACATGAAACTAGTTTTATTGCTAGAATGTACACACACACTTTTCACAAATCAACAAAAAAATCTGAATAACAAAACACACGGTACTAAAAGTGAGACTTTAAATGTTTGAAACAAATGAATCTTAAACAAACCAACTTTACTCGGCACATTTATACTTCATATCGTCAACACACAACAGAAAAGTATAGGATACATGTTAAACTAACATGTGCTGAATAACTTTTTACCCATGAGTTTCATTACAAACATAATGTTTACCAAAAATAAACATACTGTTAATCATGTACATATTTTACAGGATGACAGCAGAAGAAAATTTTGTTGATTGCTGAAAGTTGACATGTGGACATGGCTAGATGATCCAACGCCGTAGCAGTGCTGGAATAGCCTGTAGAACGAAGTGCAAACTGGATAACATACCAAATATTAACCTACATAAGTAACAATAGTAAATCTAGAAATAATGATATACAACTTGCATAAAACATGATCATCAAACGACTAAAATCAGCAATGAAAACGTAATTACGACCTCTGACGCTTTCAGTACAGAAAAAAATATGCCTAGACGCTAAGCCATAACCGTTGTTATAAATATTTGGAAAACATAAACATGGCAAACATATTTAAGCCATGGATGATCGGAGATTTAAGACAGATAGTTGATAATCATTTCGGTAAAAAAATAAACTGATAGAACAGGCAAAGGCAACAATCAATTATTTTAAACAAATATGGTTAACAAACAATTGCAAAAAAAAAAAAAAAAAAAAAGCACGGTTGATATGATTGTCTATCAGTTCCAAAAGTAGAGAATTATGGCAGCGATGGTCGAAAATAAAAGGGAAAAAACTATTAACAAATGATAACCAATTTGTACACGATTGCTTCGACTGATCCATCATCGATTAGGATCGATAGGGGAGTTCGAAGACATCAACAACTCGTGTAAACAACTTGACAAATGACTCAAACTGAATATGGACGATACAATCAGAAACGACTTCGAACGAAACGAGGAAAAAGATTGGACGGTTGAGAACACACAGGAAACATGATCAGAAAAGAGGGGAAAAAATCAACCGCCTACTTGTTTAAAATCCATTTTAATTTTGTAGAAGGGTTTTAATTTTAGGGTTCGAACGATGTATTGTTATCGTAATAGATGGAAAAAGGGACGAACGTGATGATTGTTAGAACTTTGAAAGGTGCAGCTTAGTAGATTTAATAATTAAAGGTGTGCCCCATTGTTTGTTCGTTGAGGAAAAAAAGAGGGAAGGCATAAGTAAGAATTTTGAAATGGTTTCTCATGATTTTGTACATGTAAGCAGGGCTACTTTCCTCTTTTTAAGTTCAAGTAATAGATTTATTAAAACAAAGAAAAGAATCTGATGTATACACTCTACACTCCATTGTATTAATAAAAGCTAAAAAATTCCTTGCAATTCAACTCATGATGGGACATTATTTTAACACATCCAATTGTTTTATGCTCTTCTTCATGAGCCTACCACTCATGAACATACATATTTGGAAAGCAAAAAACAAATATGTGCCGCCCATAAATAATTACTTAAATACAACAATTGAAAATTTGTGTATCGAATTAAAATTCTAAAAACCAAAGTAACTAATTACTCTAGATGTTCCACGAAGAATGTTTGTTTACCCTTTGGATATTCTTTTTTATAATCGATACTTTTAATTTTGGCAAAATAACCACCGCATTACAATTTCAATATACTTTCAAATCAACCACTATCGCTTTTTTTTAAAAGAACAATGCTTAATTGATGAAAAAGTAGAATAGAAAAGAGTAAAGTAAGATAAGAAACATATTCTTTAAAGAAAATGGTATTCACAAGCAGGGACGGATGTATGCCTATGCGTATTTGGGCTACAGCCCAGGTCCATTTTCTTAAATAAATGAAAAGACTTATAACATAGATTTCAAAAGAAAAGACTTGTAACAAACTCAATGATAGTTTAGTCCATTAAACTATTTAACAAGTTGTCCATTAAAGTAAAAAAGTATTTGTGAAATATCACAGTTAAATCTTATTGTTAAAATTAATATGGTGCTACGTACATGTTATTTTTCAGTAAATAAGACTTTAGTTTATTTCATTTCTCAGTATATAACCCTAATTTACTAAACTTTTGAACCAATTGGTTGGTAATCATGTTTCATTTGATATTATTGAAATTGTTTGACGGTCGAGTTTAAATTACATGTCCATGGTTTCATAATCGTTAAACCTATTTATCCATACTTTCATAAATGTTAGTTAAAATGATTTACATGTTCATTATTATATTTACTTATTGTATTAACATTTATTTTGACATATCGAAATTTTTATTAGCCCGGGTCAATATGAAATTCTAGCTCCGTCTATGTTCACAAGGGAGACTTCAAATTTCTCTTCATATAGATTTATGACCCAAAAAAATTCGGATGTAGTAGAATTTTCATTATTAAAATGCCATTTATCCAAAATAAAAATAAAAATAATCACAATATTCATTTTTAAAAGGGCGAATGCACTAGTATGGTAACATTAATATACAACTGCAGGTGAGATTATTTGAGAATAACTTGCAAACACAAATATAAATTATGTAATTCTAACAAAATTAGGCCGTACAAAATGGCAGAAAGCTGGAAAAATATAAGATTTGGATATGTCCACTTCACGTCAAACTGCAATTTTCTCCTTATGTTACATCTTATGACTAACTCATTAAGTTATTTGAATTGGCCGATGAAATTATTACTCTTTAAATTTTTTGGGAAAGTATATTCCATAAACTGCAATTGTATTTTTGATTATCATCGACGTATGAAAGTAATTTTTTTGAATATTTTTAAGTCTAACCAAGCATTTGTTTTGCAGGTAACCCCAAACAAATCTAACAAAAAGTTTAACACACAAATGAAGTTCAATTCTTTAAAAATAGTAACTAATTCATAAATCTCATTAAGCATTTGAAATCTATTCAAAACCCTAAATTATTAGGAAAAAGAGAAGAATAACCCTTAATAGAAGAGGAAAAGAGAAGATGATCTATACACTATAAGAGAAACCGGCTATTCCAACGGCGTCCAGCCGTTGGGAGCCGTTGGAATAGCATTCACGCTTTCCAACGGCTTCCAACAGAAGCAACGTGGCTATTCCGACGGCTTTTCCAAAGGCTTCAAACGGCATTTAGTCGATGGAGGCCGTTAAAAGGCATTGGTTTAAAGTGACCAAATAGTCGTTGGTAGCCACTGCTAATCTGGATGAAATTTTTTTTATAACAGCAAGTCATTCACCTTCCAGCCACACACAATCAATATATATCCATTTCTACTCCATTTCACACATATATCACTGGCTATTCCAACGGCTCCCAACCGTTGGCGGCCGTTGGGAGCCGTTGGAAAAAAATCGACCGCCTACTTGTTTAAAATCCATTTTAATTTTGTAGAAGGCTTTAATTTTAGGGTTCGAAAGATGTATTGTTATCGTAATAGATGGAAAGAGGGACGAACGTGGTGATTGTAAGAATTTTGAAAGGTCTAGCTTAGTAGATTTAATAATTAAAGGTGTGCCCTATTGTTTGTTCGTTGAGGAAAAAAAGAGGGAAGGCACAAGTAAGAATTTTGAAATGGTTTCTCACGATTTTGTACACGTAACCAGGGCTACTTTCCTTTTTTAAGTTCAAGTAATAGATTTATTAAAACAAAGAAAAGAATCTGATGCATCCAATTGTATTAGTAAAAGCTAAAAAATTCCTTGCAATTCAACTCACGATGGGCCATTATTTTAACACATCCAGTTGTTTTAGCCTCTTCATGAGCCTACCACTCATGAACATACATATTTGGAAAGCGAAAAACAAGTATGTGCGGCACATAAATAATTACTTAAATACAACAATTGAAAATTTGTGTATCAAATTAAATTTCTAAAAACCAAAGTAACTAATTACTCTAGATGTTCCATGAAGAATGTTTGTTTACCCTAAAATCGGTACTTTTAAATTTGGAAGAATAACCACCACATTACAATTTCAGTATACTTTCAAATCAACTACTATCGCTTTTTTTAAAAGAACAATGCTTAATTGATGAAAAAGTAGAATGAGAAAGAGTGCAATAGGATAAAAACTTAAAAAAAAAATTGGTATTCACAAGCAGGGACGGATGCATGCTTATGCATACTTGGGCTACAGCCCAGATCCATTTTCTTAAATAAATGAAAAGACTTATAACATAGATTTCAAAAGAAAATACTTGTAACAGACTCAATGCTAGTTTAGTCCATTAAACTATTTAACAAGTTGGCTATTAAAGAAAACAAATAAAAATATCATAGTTAAATTTTATTGTTAAAATTGATATGGTGCTACGTACATGTTATTTTTCAATAAATAAGACTTTAGTCTATTTCATTTCTCAGTATAAAATCCTAATTTACTAAACTTTTGAACCAATTGGTTGGTAATCACATTTCCTTTGATATTGTTGAAATTATTTGATGGTCGAGTTAATTTACATGTTCACGATTTTATAATTGTTAAACCTATTTATCCCTAATTTCATAAATGTTAGTTAAAATGATTTACATGTACCTTGTTATATTTACTTATTGTATTAATATTCATTTTGACATATGAAATTCTAGCTCCGTCTATGTTCACAAGGGAGACGTCAAATTTCTCTTCGTATAGATTTGACCCAAAAAAAATCGGATGTATCAGAAATTTCATTATTAAAATGCCATTTATCCAAAATAAAAATAAAAAACAATCACAACGTTCATTTTTAAAAGGGTGAATGCACTAGTATGGTAACGTTGATTATTTGAGAAGAAGAAAAAAGGACTTGCAAACACAAATATAAATTATGTAATTCTAACAAAATTAGGCCGTACAAAATGGCAGAAAGCTGGAAAATATAAGATTTGGATATGTCCACTTCACGTCAAACTGCAATTTTCTCCTCCTGTTACATCTTATGACTAACTCATTAAGTTATTTGACTTGGCCGATGAAATTATTACTCTTTAAATTTTTTGGGAAAGTATATTCCATAAACTGCAATTGTATTTTTGATTATCATCGACATATGAAAGTAATTTTTTTGAATATTTTTAAGTCTAACCAAGCATTTGTTTTGCAAGTAACCACAGACAAATCTAACAAAAGGTTTAACACACAAATGAAGTTCAATTCTTTAAAACTAGTAACTAATTCATTAATCTCGTTAAGCATTTGAAATCTATTCAAAACCCTAAATTATTAGGGAAAAGAGAAGAATAACCCTTAATAGGAGAGGAAAAGAGAAGATGATCTATAACTTTAATCCAAATCAAAACAAATAAAAAGAGGGGTAGGGTTTTAGAGATTGAATTTCATTTATATTCTGTTCCCATGATCTCCTAAGAAATCACTAAAATTTGATAAAATTACATTACCAAATGAAAAATATTGAAAGTCGGTAGTATATGAAGTAGTTGTGGCATTGGTGAAATTCGTTTTTTTCCCCCACGAATAGACAAAAATAAGAATGTTAAAAGAATGAAAAAACTTACAAAACTTAAGGCCTTCGTTATACTGAAGTCCATGAAGGTGTTATATGACCCACTATTTAGCTATTAATTTTTTGGAAATTGGTTAAGGTGTTATATGATCCACTATTTAGCTATTTAGCTATTAACTTAAGGCCTTCGTTAAGCTCCTCAATTAAGCGATTGCAACTTACAAGACACAAAAAGAAATTACACGAACGAGATAACACACACACAAAAAAATGAAGATTAATAATTATCAAAAAACTAACACAATAGCAAAGACAAACAACTGATAACTTGTGTTATTGCTCATCAAACTTATTTTATATTTTAAAGCTAGTGAGGGTCAAATTTAACTGAGCCTGCAAGCTCAGTTTTGACTGAGCTGACAAACATGTTTTTTAGCATGCAGGTATTTATGGGATAAAACTAATTGGTTTGTATTGCACACAAACGCCTATTGTGATGCATATTGCCTAAAAGGTGAAATCAGGGTGCTTCATTGAAGGGCCGACTTATTTCCTTATAAGGATTCTCATTGTAAAATAATGTTTTGAACTTAAAAAGATTTTCGTTGTAAAACATTACAACTCTTACAAAGTTTAATAAAGTATCCAGGATATACTCATAATCGTTTTAAATGCAACTTTCTATAGCAGGTGCATTCAAAAACGATGATTTCCATCCTCCAAAGAGTGGGTATAGAACAAAATATTACATAAACTAAATTATGTATGGCATTTTACAGCACATAATCAATAGAAATATAGTTTAGGGAAAAATGTGGTTACCATTCAATGGCTAAATGTATTCATTACTGTGATGCAGTAACTATTGTGAAAATATCACATGTTTTGTTTGTCATTACTGTGATGCGATTATTATTGTGAAAATATCACATATTTTGTTCGTCATTCTGGTTTAGGCTGGCAAAATCAAATTGACAAATTAGGTTATAAAAAAATTCATCTCAAAAGTCATATGGCAACCTTTAGTTAAAAGTTGCATTGTGACAAATGAATTGCTTATTCTTAGTAAACAAACTGGTTGATATAATTCCACAATGAATTCTAGAATATCCTATTTTGCAACAGTCTGTAATAATAAATGAAACTTGGGGATTATGCTATGGGTGTGATCAATTATTACAAATAAATACCTATAAAGATTAGTTGAATCCATGATCACATACTTCAACTCTTATGCAAATTTGTTTGAACACACAGGCTATCATCTCTTTCAGAATAAACCATTATATCACAACATTTCAATTGGTGCACTTAATATTAAGAAATTCAACTCCAACGTCAAACCACCACTGAAAGAAAATTATTACATGTTAACTAAAGAATATAAATGATGCATTCTTCAAAAGAAAATATTTAGATCAAAATGAGGCTGTCATGCTCAAGAACTCTTTTCGGCCATTACACAGCAGAATCTCCTCTCCGACCATAGTTCATCGGAAAAGTCACTGAAGGGAAACTCTGACCAGCGTAGTCATGTCAGGAAGGTCATAGCTCCATGTTAGAAGACCTTGGATTGATGAAAAGAGAAGAATAATATGTGTGCATGTGTGCACGTGCTCACATGCACAGTGCATGTGTGCATATAATATAGAAGAATTTGTCAGTAGGGAGTTGCAGTGAGGAATTGATCAAGTCAAACAATATAGCCGTTGTGGAAAACCCTATAAATACAGTTGTGATGATATCATGTAAAGCATATTATGAATAATGAAATAAAATTATTTTATTATTCTTAAATATTTGCTTCTGTTCATTGCTTTTATATCACCTCTCATTCACTTGCTTTCTTCTACTTTATCTGCTACCTGAATCTTTCTTTTCTTTACTACAGCCTTTCTTTTCAACATTCTTTTTTAACTGTTCTTTTCAAATATTATTTTTAAGTAATATCAATAAGGATGTTTGCACTAAAACTCTGATATAGTCTGAACAACATGGTTCTTAAGTCATCATGATGAGCATGGGTCTACCAGAGGCATTGTAATTATCTGCATGATCCCTTTGGATAATGAGTTCAATAATAGTAACACTGATGATTTCACCAATAATTTTCATAAAGTGAATAGGCATACTTTCATAGCAATGCTACCTGTGTAAAAAAAATTATACAAAGTTGATGCACTGCATTCGCTTCATTTTGAATAAATGAGTAAACTCCTGAGAATGATATAGTAAAATCGTCCGTTGATCCAAACCCCATACACCCTGATAAACTTGTATAGGATAGGGAAGCACATGGTAAGAATCGAACCTAGATCTTTTTAGTAGAAACCAAGCCTTCTTTCCACCATACCGCATCTGCGGACTATTAGACACAAGTTTCTATTTAAATATTTGTTCTCCCTCCTGTCATGTGAATCAAATATTTAATTTTAAATTTGTGCTGATATCGAGGACAACAAATGGTGCTAAATAAAGGACGTATTGATCATATAAATACGGATGTGTGTGTGTATATGTATGTATGTATGTGTATGTACATATACACATGTGTGTTTTTTTTCAATGGCATTGAAATAAATGCACCTATTTTGCACATTATACATCAAAGAATTAATATATTACCACAAAAACGTGATTAGCATTTTTTAAAAAAAAAAATTGAATATGAAGAATAATTTAATCCATGAAATTAATCATTAAAGAGGTACTTACAAAGAGTGAAAATTTCAGAGCTATCAACATGCATTGTGAAATAGTTTCTGATATTTGATTAAACTATATTACGTCAATACACATAATCCTAAAAGAGGGGGAGGAGGGGGGACCAGTGGTGGGAGTGCGTTTAAAAAAAAACACTAGTTCGGTAAATTTAAACTCGCTTTTGAGTTCAAAGGAGATTAAATGGAATTTTACGATTCTTTAAAGAACGCTGTAGTTTGTTGGGTCTTTCTTAAATTAGGTTTCTCTTCAAGCACGAAACTTTCACACACACACACATATATATACATACATATATATATATATATAGACATATACACACAGATACACACACACACACACATATATATACATACATACATATATATATATAGACATACACACACAGATACACACACAAACACACACACACACACACACACACATATATATATATATTCCAATTCGAAGAGTAACAAAAACTATTTCTTGTATGAAGTAAATTGGAGAAATTAGAGAATAGTATGTATAGAGAATAACTAATAAAACTATTGTTCATGCTTGATTTATTAAGGACTCCATGAATAGGGAACAATTTAGTCCATGCTTAGAAGCAAAGTATAATAGTTTGATAACTAAATACAACTTCTTTTTATTGTTTCTTCTATTTCATATAGTCATGATTGATTAGCAATGAAAAATACCAAATCAAAATTCCTACAAAGAAAACATGAAGATAAAGTTGCTAACTAAATGGTTTGCAAGCATTTAAAAAATATTTCATATAAACATGAAACCAGCATTATTGCTAGAATGTACACACACACTTTTCACAAATCAACAAAAAAATCTGAATAACAAAACACACGGTACTAAAAGGGAGACTTTAAATGTTTGAAACAAATGAATCTTAAACAAACCAACTTTACTCAGCACATTTATACTTCATATCGTCAACACGCAACAGAAAAGTATAGGATACATGTTAAACTAACAAGTGCTGAATAACTTTTTACCCATGAGTTTCATTACAAACATAATCTTACCAAAAATAAACACAATGTTAATCATGTACATACATTACAGGATGACAGCAGAAGAAAATTTTGTTGATTGTTGAAAGTTGACATGTGGACGTGGCTAGATGATCCAACGCCCGTAGCAGTACTGGAATAGCCTATAGAACGAAGTGCAAACTGGATAACATACGAAATATTAACCTACATAAGTAACAATAGTAAATCCAGAAATAATGATATACAACTTGCGTAAAACATGATCATCAAACGACTAAAATCAGCAATGAAAACGTAATTAAGACCTCTGACGCTTTCAGTACAGAAAAAATATATGCTTTGATGCTAAGCCATAACCGTTGTTATAAATATTTGGAAAACACAAACATGGCAAACATATTTAAGCCATGGATGATCGGAGATTTAAGACAGTTGATAATCATTTTGGTAAAAAATAAATTAATAGAACAGGTAGAGGCAACAACCAATTATTCTAAACAAAAGAGGTTAACAAACAATTGCAGCTAATTGATGTAAGTGGAAAAAAATGCATAGGATATTGGGAAAAAAATAGCGTAGTTGACATGACTGTTAACAAATGATGGTTGAAAATAAAAGTGAACAAACTGTTAACAAATGATAACCAATTTGTACACAATTGCTTCGACTGATCCAACATCGATTAGGATCGATAGGGGAGTTCGAAGACATCAACAACTCGTGCAAACAACTTGACAAATGACTCAAACTGAATATGGACAATACAATCAAAAACGACTTCGAACGAAACGAGGAAAAAGATTGGACGGTTGAGAAGACACAGGAAACATGATTAGAAAAGAGGGGGAAAAATCAACCGCCTTATCGTTTAAAATCCATTTTAATTTTGTAGAAGGGCTTTAATTTTAGGGTTTGAAAGATGTTTTGTTATCGTAATAGATGGAAAGAGGGACGAACGTGGTGATTGTAAGAATTTTGAAAGGTGCAGCTTAGTAGATTTAATAATTAAAGGTATGCCCTATTGTCTGTTCGTTGACAAAAAAAGTGGGAAGGCACAAGTAAGAATTTTAAAATGGTTTCTCATGATTTTGTACACGTAAGCAGGGTTACTTTCCTCTTTTTAAGTTCAAGTAATAGATTTATTAAAACAAAGAAAAGAATCTGATGTATACACTCTACATCTAATTGTATTAATAAAGGCTAAAAAATTCCTTGCAATTCAACTCATGATGGGACATTATTTTAACACATCCAATTGTTTTATGCTCTTCATGAGCCTACCACTCATGAACATACATATTTGGAAAGCAAAAAACAAGTATGTGCCGCATACAACAATTGCAAATTTGTGTATTGAATTAAAATTCTAAAAGCCAAAGTAACTAATTACTCTAGATGTACCATGAAGAATGTTTGTTTACCCTTTGGATATTCTTTTTTAAAATCGTTACTTTTAACTTTGGCAGAATAACCACCACATTACAATTTCAATATACTTTCAAATCAACTACTATCGCTTTTTTTTAAAAGAACAATGCTTGTGGATGAAAAAGTAGAATAAAAAAAATTACACTAAGATAAGAAACATATTCTTCAAAAAAAATGGTATTCACAAGCAGGGACGGATGTATGCCTATGCATATTTGGGCTACAGCCGAGGTCCATTTTCTTAAATAAATGAAAAGACTTATAACATAGATTTCAAAAGAAAAGACTTGTAACAAACTCAATGATGGTTTAGTCCATTAAACTATTTAACAAGTTGGCCATTAAAGTATTTGTGAAAAATATCACAGTTAAATTTTATTGTTAAAATTGATATGGTGCTACGTACATGTTATTTTTCAGTAAATAAGACTTTAGTTTATTTCATTTCTCAGTATAAAACCCTAATTTACTAAACTTTTGAACTAATTGGTTGGTAATCATGTTTCAATTGATATTATTGGAATTGTTCGACGGTCGAGTTTAATTTACATGTCCATGATCTTACAATCGTTAAACCTATTTATCCATACTTTCATAAATGTTAGTTGAAATGATTTACATGTTCATTATTATATTTACTTATTGTATTAATATTTATTTTGACATATCGAAATTTTTATTAGCCCAGGTCAATATGAAATTCTAGCTCCGTCTATGTTCACAAGGGAGACTTCAAATTTCTCTTCGTATAGATTTGACCCAAAAAAAATTCGAATGTAGCAGAATTTTCATTATTAAAATGCCATTTATCCAAAAGAAAAATAAAAAACAATCACAACATTCATTTTCAAAAGGGCGAATGCACTAGTATGATAACGTTAAAATACAACTGCAGGTGAGATTATTTGAGAAGAAGAAAAAGGGACTTGAAAACACAAATATAAATTATATAATGCTAACAAAATTAGGCCGTACAAAATGGCAGAAAGCTGGAAAAATATAAGATTTGGATATGTCTACTCCACGTCAAAGTGCAATTTTCTCCCCCGTTACATCTTATGACTAACTTATTAAATCATATTTGACTTGGTCGATGAAATTATTACTCTTTAAATAATTTTGGAAAGTATATTCCATAAACTGCAATTGTATTTTTAATTATCATCGGCGTATGAAAGCAATTTTTTTGATCATTTTTAAGTCTAACCAAGCATTTGTTATGCAAGTAACCACAGACAAATCTAACAAAAAGTTTAACACACAAATGAAGTTCAATTCTTTAAAAATAGTAACTAATTCATAAATCTCATTAAGCATTTGAAATCTATTCAAAACCCTAAATTATTAGGGGAAAAAGAAGAATAACCCTTAAAAGGAGAGGAAAAGAGAAGATGACCTATAACCTTAATCCAATCAAAATAAATAAAGAGAGGGGAAGGGTTTCAGAGATTGAATTTCATTTATATTATGTTCCCATGATCTCCTAAGAAATCACTAAAATTACATTACCAAATGAAAAATATTGAAAGTCGGTAGCGTATGAAGTAGATGGCATTGGCCAAATTCGTTTTTTCCCCCACGAACAGACAAAAATAAGAATGACAAAACTTACAACTTAAGGCCTTTGTTATAACTGAAGTTCTTGAAGGTATTACATGACCCACTATTTAGCTATTAATTTAATATTATTTTTGGAAATTGATACTTTATTAAATACAAAAGGTTTACAAAGTAACAATGTTAGCTCCTCAATTAAGCGATTACAACTTACAACAAGATGCAAAAAGAAATTACACGAACGAGATAGCATAAAAAAAATATGAAGACTAATAATCATTTTTATCAAAAAAAATTAACACAATAGCAAAGACAAACAACTAATAACTTGTTTTATTGCTCATCAAACTTGTTTTATATTTTAAAGCTAGTGAGGTCAAATTTAACTGAGCTTGCAAGCTCAGTTTTGACTGAGCCAACAAGCTCAGTTAACACTTTGTTGCATACAATCAAACATCTTTTTTATGGGATAAAACTAATTGGTTTGTATTGCACACAAACGCCTATTATGATGCATATTGTCTAAAAGATGTGTTAACCCGCCTTTCGGCAAGGCCACGGACAGACGGCTTTAGCTAAGTCGACTTCATGATTATCGACATTGAAATATGATGGATTCGGTTTAGAGGGATGGAATTCACCATGTTATGCCACTCGGCATCGAGATGAGGATATGTCGCTCGGCAAGGAGGTGAGGTTATGCCGCTCGACATCGAGGTGAGGTTATGCCGATGAGGTTATATCGCTCGAGATCGAGGTGAGATTATGCCGCTCGGCATGGAGTTGAGGTTATGCTGCTCGGCATCAATGTGAGGTTATGCCGCTCGGCATGGAGTTAAGGTTTTGTCGCTCGGCATCGAGGTGAGTTTATGCCGCTCGGCAATGAGGTGAGGCTATGCCGCTCGGCATTGGTGAGGTCAAGGTCATTCGGCATGGGACGAATGTGGCTCGGTGGAAGGTCGTTCGGCCTTGGAGGTATGTGGTTCGGTGGAGGTCTTGATGGGCCTATACCGTTCAAAAAACCCAACAACTCAGAATTTGCCTATAAATACAGCATGTGGAGGTTCAGAAAATGGATCTTTTTGCTCTCTGACTTTCTCTTCTCTAAGGAAAGGGTACTCAGCCATAGTTAAACTTTGGATTGTAACTGTAATCGATTATTACAGCAATAAAAAAAAATTATAGAGTGGACGTAGGCCGGAGTTAGCCGAACCACTATAAATTCTATTGTTCTTTATTGCTTTCATTTTAATTTTCATTATTCTTCATATTTATACCCTCTACATAAACTCTGTATGTGAGCTGTGACTGATACTAGGTGCTTTCATCAGGATTTGGGTGTTAGTGACCAATTTCGGTGCTTTCACTGAGAAAGCTAGCACTCAGGAATTTTGGAGATTGGATTTTGGATTGAAAAGCTTAGGAACTCGAAATTTGGAAAGAAATGGCTAGACCACCAACAAGGAAGCAAGCAGCGGAAAGGAGCAATCAGGAAGGAAGTCAATCGACCTCTTCTAGAGCTGGAGAGGATCATGCATCCGTCTACATTACTCGGGATGAGATGCAGGTTATGATAAATTCTATGCAGGAGCAGATGATGAAACGGCAAGAAGAGATGATGCGGGCTATTCTAAGGCAATTTGGACAACGAGGAACTACAGGTGCTCAAGTTCTAGGAACTGGACCAGAGGAACTCGACCAACAAGTGGATGGAGTGATTCAACAGGGGGCAGCTCTCAATCAACAAACAACTAACAAACTGGATGGACCAAGACTCGTGGGCACACCACCAAGTAATGTTGGACTAGTTCATGAAGGGATACTGGATGACGCTACGCAGCCCGACGCCAACAGGAATACAGGAGTACGTGATGAGGAATATGTGCCGGAATTTCCTCGGGGACTTGGAGGGCAGTTTGAAAACATGGATAGGGGGCAACCCTTGGTTGGAAACGCCGGATTGGCTGACATTATCAGGCGGACTATTCACGAAGATCTGACAAACAGGGATCAAAGGAAGTGAACAAAAGTCCATTTACCCGAAACATCAGGACGGTTAGAAATCCGCCTGATTTCAAACTGCCCACTCTGGAAATGTACAAGGGGAAGAAGGATCCACTTGACCACTTGATGAGGTACACTAGGCATATGGAAGTGCTGATGGCAACGGAAGAGGTTATGGCCCGATGTTTCCCTCTGTACTTGTCTGGTATAGCTGTCATGTGGCTCAGACAGCTGGAGGATGGATCCATTGGAACATGGACAGAACTGGTGGACAGGTTCTTAAGTCAGTTTCAAGTACACATAAAAAGGCCAAAGAATGTGATGACGTTGATGTCAGTTAAACGGGGGCGGATGAATCGCTCAGGATATTCTTAACTCGGTTTAATGCAACAGTTGCTTCGGTGGATCGGCCGGATCCATCGATGGTTCTGATGGTTGTGGAATCAGGAGTCAGAGATAATTCAGATTTCAAAGTATCATTGATACGAGACCCACCGTTGGATCTTGGGGAATTCTTCCATGAAGCTAAGAGATTTCTCCGACAAGAGGATGCATGTTTGGACATGAGGTCAAAGGAAGTAAACTTGGTTAAGGATGGAGGACTATCCGACGAAAGCTTAGGTAAGGACAAGGATAAAGGGAAAAGGAAGCGCTAGAGAGAACCAAAGTTCTCCACTTACAGATGACTGGATGCAACATTGGAACAGATATTGTTGGATACTCCAGATCGCCTTCTGTATCGAAGGCCAGCGAGGAGGAAGCCCTCAGAACGCGAAAGGGCGTCAGGAAGGCAATGTCTTTCTCATGACCTGGACGGGCATGATACTAACAGCTGCGGGCATTTGAAGGACATAATCGAGGAGCATGTTTGGAATGATCAGTTGCGACAATATGACGAAACTCGGAATGCGGCGATGGAACAGGAGCAACTACCGGCTACCTTGAACGATGAGGGCATAAGGCCGAGGAATGGTGGCCGGTTGGTCATCAACTAATATTGATGGTTTGAAATAAGTAACAAACTCTAGGCAATCAGCTAAATCACTTACTCATGTACGGGATCGAAGATAACCCTCAGGAATGCTCTGAGATGATTGTTTACCGAGACGCTTCCGTTTGTGAAATCTGTTTTTCCTTTTGACTTAGACATTTGCTTTTTCTGGTTTGGTTTTGGAGTTTGATTTGAACTCCCTGTTTTGCTCGTTTTTTGGTTTGGATTTTTGATACGATTTTCTAGTTGGATTTCGATTTCGAATTGGATTTTGATCGGATTTTCCTTTGGATTTTGGCTAAAAGGTCGTCAAGCATAGACTATGCTCGGCAAGGGTTCGGAGAGACCAGGATTCGGTGTAGGACTTAGGCCATATATTATCGGTTATTATTTTGGGCCGTCGAGCATAGACTATGCTCGGCAAGGGTCCGGAGAGACCAGAATTCAATCTAGGACTTAGGCCCCATATTATCGTATATTATTACAGGTCGTCGAGTATGGACTATGCTCGATAAGGGTCCGGAGCGACCAGGATTCGGCTTAGGACTCAAGTCATGGCATTATTTGGCGTTCAGGGACACTGAACTAGAAACATCACTGAATTACTTAAAATAGGTCGTTAAGTGTGAATTGCACTTGACAAGAACCTGAATAGGTTACAGATTTGAATACTGGCTATGAACAACTAAGGATTTGGGCATGGACCCGGAATGGTGCAGGATTTGGACATCGACCCGGAGAGGTCATGGACGTGGTTATTGGTTGTTGGATATGGGTGGACTAGAACTCTGTCGTCAAGTTCAAATGGATATGGATTTGGCTAAGGATTTGATTACTGGATTCGAAATCGGAGGTCGACTCAGAGTAATCGTAGACTCGGATAAGGATACGGCGATGACATTTGGATAAAATGGGTTGGATTATGAAGTGGAAAGTATAAATGTAACTAACATATATACTTCGGATATCGGACTTGAGACTATTCAAAACACACCTTCCAACAGCAAGGCATGTTTTTTTTTGGGGGGGGGGGGGGGGGGGCAATGTTAACCCGCCTTTCGGCAAGGCCACGGATAGGCGGATTTAGTTAAGTCGACTTCATGGTTGAAATATGATGGATTCGGTTTAGAGGGACGGAA
This sequence comes from Allium cepa, assembly GCA_030765085.1. Lineage (NCBI taxonomy): Eukaryota > Viridiplantae > Streptophyta > Magnoliopsida > Asparagales > Amaryllidaceae > Allium > Allium cepa. Next base: position 973,395,576 of record CM060928.1, read on the forward strand.
TTCACCATGTTATGCCACTCGGCATTGAGGTGAGGATATGCCGCTCGGCAAGGAGTTGAGGTTATGCCGCTCGACATCGCGGTGAGGTTATGCCGCTCGGCATCGAGTTGAGGTTATGCCACTCGGCATCAAGGTGAGGCTATGCCGCTCGGTATTGGAGAGGTCAAGGTCATTCGGCATGGGATGAATGTGGCTCGATGGAAGGTTGTTCGGCCTTGGAGGTATGTGGTTCGGTAATAGGTCTTGATGGGCCTATACTATTCAGAAAGCCCAACAACTCAGGATTTGCCTACAAATGCAGTATGTGGAGGTTAAGAAAAGGAATCTTTCTACTCTCTGACTTTCTCTTCTCTAAGACGGGCACTCAGCCATAGTTAAATTTTGAATTGTAACTGTAGTCGATTATTACAGGAACAAAAGGAAAGTTTATAAAGTGGACTTAGGTCGGAACTAGCCGAACCACTATAAATTCTATTTTTCCTTATTGCTTTCATTTTAATTTTCATTGTTCTTCATATTTATACCCTCTACATAAACTCTTGTCTTTGAGCTGTGGCTGGTACTAGATGCCACCATGATCAAACCAACAAAAAGGAAATTTTATTTCTCACTGTAATGAACCATAACAAACAAAACAAAACTCGACTTCAGCTTTTCTGAATTACACATTCTACATCTATGTTCAGTAAAAACTACACAAATACCTTCTCAAATAAATACACCTACCTTAGCACACAATTATAAATGCATATCACGTATATTGGTGTTCCTATTTAGTTAAAAACAGCATAACATTTTAATCATGTATCATACTAAAGCTGGCATATTCAGAAATAATGTGAAAACTACAGTAAAAATAGATGATTTTGAAATTTTCTAGTATTATTTGTCAAAAAGGTCACTGTATTATACTTATTTCATAACAATCGAACACGGACACATGATCATAAGATGTGTTTGAAGCTGAAACCAACCTCTAGAATGGTAAGAAATATTTTGCCAAATTTCTCAGCTGCAACCAATAAAAAACATTACAACTCTTACAAATCTTGAGAAAATATATCACCAAGTACTTTATCAGAGCAAATTTGTAATCGCTGCGTTCTTTTTCCAACATTTATAGAGAGAGTTTCGGGAGTATACCTCCGTGCTTTAAATATCCGTAAATCTGCAAGTTAAATCCACTTCTGAAGGCCAATGTTTTCCCTAAAATCTCATAGCCTTCTCCTGCAACATTAACATCATTCCTGTGATCCACAACGGTTACACTGAAGATAGCCCAACCTGGAACATAAATAATAACTAAATACCCTTACACGAAACAACAGTATGTAAAAACTCACGCAGAGAGGCCCTTAGGAAAAAATAATAGCCCCATGGAAGCAATCCTACCATATGATGGAAGCAATGAAAAATAAAAAAAAATGCTAGTGCTAATATCAAGTCCTCTATAAGCATAAATGCAGGGTGAATAAGTAATTTCTGGATAGTTCATTTTCAATGTTGAGATAAGCAATTCAAGCAATGAAATTAAGAAAATGCTGTTACAAATATCAAGAACTCTGCAAGCATGAATACTGGGTTGACGTTGTAATAAACCTGAACGGGAATATTTGTGCAGATACGAAAATATTCTTATAAAAGAAGTCTGCGTCCATCCAAAAATGATGATTTCCATCTTCCAAAGCGTGCGTATAGAACAAAATATTACATAAACTAAATTATATATGGCATTTTACGCCACAGAATCAATGGAAATATAGTTTAGGGAAAAATATGGTTACCCTTCAATAGCTAAATGTATTCATTACTGTGATGCAGTTACTATTGTGAAAATATCACACGTTTTGTTTGTCATTACTGTGATGCAGTTATTATTGTGAAAATATCACATATTTTTTTCGTCATTATGGTTTAGCATGGCAAAATCAAATTGACAAATTAGGTTATAAAAAATCATCTCAAAAGTCATATGGCAACCTTTTGATAAAAGTTGCATTGTGGCAAAATGAATTGCTTATTCTTAGTAAACAAGTCATTATGGTTTAGCATGGCAAAATCAAATTGACAAATTAGGTTATAAAAAATCATCTCAAAAGTCATATGGCAACCTTTAGTTAAAAGTTGCATTGTGGCAAAATGAATTGCTTATTCTTAGTAAACAAACTGCTTGATATAATTCCATAATGGATTCTAGAATATCCTATTTTGCAACAGTCTGTAATAATAGATGAAACTTAGGGATTATGCTATGGGTATGATCAGTTATTAGAAATAAATACCTATAAAGATTAGTTGAATCCATGATTACATACTTCAATTCTTATGCAAATTTGTTTGTACAACACACGGGCTAACATCTCTTTCAGAATAAACTACTACATCACAACATTTCAATTGATATTTCAATTGGTGCATTTAATATTAAGAAATTCAACTCCAACGTCAAACCACCACTGAAAGAAAATTATTACATGTTAACTAAAGAATATAAATGATGCATTCTTCAAAGGAAAATATTTAGATCAAAATGAGGCTGTCATGCTCAAGAACTCTTTTCGGCCATTACACAGCAGAATCTCCACTCCGACCATAGTTCATCATTAAAGTAACTGGAGGGAAACTCTGACCATCCTAGTCATGTCAGGAAGATCATAGCTCCATGTCAGAAGACACTGGATTAAAGAAAAGAGAAGAATAATATGTGTGCATGTGTGTGCACGTGCACACATGCACAGTGCATGCACACATATATTATAGAAGAATTTGTCGATAGGGAGTTGCAGTGAGGAATTGATCAAGTCAAACAATATAGCCACTGTGGAAAACCCTATAAATACAGTTGTGATGATATCATGTAACTATGTAAGGCATATTATGAATAATGAAACAAAATTAGTTTATTCCTCTGAAATATTTGCTTCTGTTCATTGCATTTATATCACCTCTCATTCACTCGTTTTCTTTTACTTTTATCTGCTGCCTGAATCTTTTTTTTCTTTACTGCAGCCTTTCTTTTCAATATTCTTTCTTAACTGTTCTTTTCAAATATTATTTTTAAGTAATATCAATAAGGCTGTTTGCACTAAAACTCTGATATAGTCTGAACAACATGGTTCTTAAGTCATCATGATGAGCATGGGTCTCCAGAGGCATTGTAATTATCTGCATGATCCCTTTGGAAATGAGTTCAATAATAGTAACACTGATGATTTCACCAATATTTTTCATAAAGTGAATAGGCATACTTTCATAGCAATGCTACCTGTGTAAAAGAAATTATACAAAGTTTATGCACTGCATTCGCTTCATTTCGAATAAATGAGGAAACTGTTGATAGACAGCATGATTTCCAGTATTGAACCTAAACAAAAAGGAGTAAATTATACATAAGGCAACAATACTCAAGGCATGAAGTGCGAGAAGGTAGTAAAATGCAATGTGAGCACCTCTCAAGCACAAAGAACCAATTTAAGTTTTGTAATGGCAAAGAAAGTGCCAAGCTACCCTCTGACAGGAGCATGAGTGAAGTCACGGTGCAGGGTAAGGCTAAAGATGCACCTGATTTGCTATGTTGCAAAAGATTTGATGTTTTAGTACCCTATGATGATGAACCAGGTCCTATAATCATGAATAGAAGTGTAACTTTAGCTGCCATGTATATAATCAAAATTAGAATCTCAAACTTCAGAACAACCAACGCCTGTATAAGTCAAGAAAGGATTCAAATTGGACTAAAATGATAATTATGTAACATCGGTAAAAAAGACAAGACACTACACTAGTGAACAAACTCACTAGTAATTATGACATTAAGGTGAGAGGCCGTCTTAATGCCTCAGCCAATTTACTTAGCCAAGCATAACATTTACGCTCTAAAAAATTAGTTGGCAATGGCTCAGTTCAATGACAACGAAACTTGCAACGGTCAAGGATTCAAAGGTGAGTACCACTAAATATGCACACATATACTTACATTACTTAACTCGTTAAATTTAAGTACGCTAAAATCAATATGCAGTCTTGAAGATAGTAGAGGCATTAAAATTGCTCACCATCCTCATTAGTATGTACTGAGTAACCAATTAACTTTACATTTTCAAATTAACATTTTTTATCAAAAAATTGATTGTCTTATTGATTCTTACCATCCCCTCAAAAAAATTAGGTACAGCATTTGGGATAGCACGTTTATTGAGACAGAAAAACCATTCATTTTCAAAACGATTAAATATAATAATATTCACCCTGGTGACATCTCCATATGTTTCCCAAACACGCTAGTTTTATTATTTAGGCATACAATATCACTTTTAGCGTAAATTTCATACAACATAAGCAATAATCAAGAATAAAAATTAAAACAACTAGCATGACTTAGATTGGATTTTGTACAACCCATGTTATATTAGACACTAAGCATCTGCTATATTCGTAATATTCATCTTTCATTATGTCTTAACAGTAATTACAACAGACGTGCAGTAAAAGTTATTCAAAGAGCTTGGCTAAATCAAAAGTAAGAAGTCTACAAACAGTAGTCACGTGACTTTTTGGGTACTCACTAAAAGCATGCATGGCAGATGTATCAAATTTGCTTCATCAACAACATATAAAACATATCCATATTTCAGTTCTTCCAGGGCTGCCTTTTGCAGCCTTATTTACTACATCAGCCAAGTAATACACACGCAGCCAGATGTACACACCTACATAAACATGTGCATGTACATAGACATACAAGCGCGTCCATGCACACACATGGGAGCGGCTTTTGAGACAAAAAAAAAAGTATACCATATTGGACCTCACTGTGTCCATACTTAAGGTTGAAATCAAGGAAAAAAAACTAACAGAGGTTAACTGTGTCAAATATTATATTTATTTTTCTCTCAATAGGCTTTCCCATACGCATGCATGCATACAGATGCATGTCACACACACGTGTGGGGGGGGGGGGGAGGGGGGGGGGGGTATGTGTGTGTAGAGCAAGAATCGACAACATATCATTTTTGCGACATCCCCCTAACTTCAACAGCGGTTCCGATTGAAATAATATATACTCTCGTCACTTCATTGTATTACTTAATTCGTAGCATGTGGTTGAAATCAAAGGGAAATTGAGGTGATCATTGTGCGTGTGTACGTACGACACGCACGCACGTACATACACACACATGCATGCATTAGTTATTTGATGAGTTGGTAATGCATCAGGAAAAAATTTGACCATTCTACATCGAATTCGCGAAAATGGAAACCTGAACTGTAAGATACTTACCTATTCAGCATGCTTAAAGCACCTTGCTTTCTCTAACATATTGAACAGCTAATTTAAAAGTAGCACCAGTTCTTTTAAAAAAATTCTTAGTAGCAGAGTCAAAATTTTGCTATAAGTTTATGTGAAACTAAAAAAAATTTGAAATAAAAATGATGGGGTTACCAACTTTCATCACATGCAAAAATCATGGAGTAGCTAAACAAACAATTGTTTATGGAGGGTTGAAAAAAGGCATTGTTAGAGGGTTTTAAAAGGGCATTGTTAAAGGGTTCTGAACAATATTTCTGTGAAACATGCTCATTTTCAACGTTGAAATCCCCCCTTATCCGTTTTCCGGAGTCCCTTTAATAGTACCATAAAAAAATTCGTACGTTCTTAAACTAAGGGCTTTGAAGATGATGATTGACAAGACTCAAAGAAGCAAACAAACAGGGACAAAAACTGTACAAAATTGATTATCATTTTGAAAACACACTTAAATCCTCTTATGATTCTTTGACGAACCAGTGCCTTTTGTACAAGATGGTTCAGATGTTCGGCGGAGGAGGGATAGTACCATCCATGATGGTAGATCCAGAGGCAGAGGTAGATATGGAGGAGGAGGTATAGACATAGGAGGTGTAGGTAGCTGTCAATTTTCATTATTTGCGTGAAGAAAGATAAGTAAACATAGAATAGCATTTGCAGTACATATGTTATTTCAAGTATTTCATAGTGATTTTAATAACAAATTATGTCCTTAACATGAGACTTAGTGGTTTACTGTTTGAATTTTATCAAAGAGTTGATGACAACCAAACAAAGTCGAGCACGCCATACTGGAATAGCAAGGGAGACAAGAGAAAGAATGAAAGTCGGTTAACAAAAAGCGCTTAGGAGATGACTCCCAATATCAGCCAAAGTACACCTCCTACACTCCACCAATCACGGTGTAGTCAAAGTACACCTCGTAAACTCCTCCCAATCCTACACGTTGGACGAAGCTTACTCCCTAGGCGTTCAACTAAGCCCTGCCTAAGAAGTAGGTGAGGTTTACCACTCTACCTAAGTATATAGACGAACAACTGTCATAGAGCTGCTTAGGCAATTAATGATGTTTGATGCTTCATCTAAGCATCTTCATGCTAGTTTTAGATGGCTTAGGAATTTCAATTACTGAATTTAAGCATATTTTATACAATGATAAAGAAATTTTGCATAAAGCATTTAAATTTCACCAAAAATCCATGTGTGCATCAACATAGCATAACTTCAATTAATCATTTGATTCCTCGATTAGACATTAACCTCTAGTCTAAATTCACCAAGTGTTTGCATAGTAACTTTTACGAATGTGCTAATCTAATATTTAAACAAGAAAAGAGGATCTAAAATTTGCTGATGTATTACTCCCTGCGCTCCAGCATTTTAAAGTGCAAAATTGTGGTTGTCTGCTCTTTTTTGTAACTGTCTAAGAAACGATTAAACCACTTTTGTTACAGAATCAACATTTTACATCATTTTCAACTCCTTGAACCATGCTTAACCCCAATTTGTCCATCCCTAATTTCAATAGAAGGAAAATTTATAGCGATTTGTTATGCATAAATGTTACCTATGTCCATACGATGGTAGATGATATGGACATTTATGGGAGTAACAGAAGTGTACAAAAGGAAGATTTATAGCGATATGGACATTGCTGATAGTAGATGATATGGAACATAGTTGTCTAGGTGAAAAAGCCCAGACCCTTTTCTGTTTTACAGCAGAAAACTGCAATTGAATAAAAATGCACTAAAACTCAATTTTAGGTTTCAAAAAAATTCTACATAAATGCAATATTGAGAATAAAACATCATACGATCATCATAAATCAAACTAAGAAGAAACAAAGCCATTCAATTCAAGTCTACAAACAACAAAAATACTTAAAATATAGAAATTACCTAGGCTATTTTTTGTCTGATATTTAAAGAACGATGTTTTTTTACCATTCAATGTTGAAGTCCAGATGAATAAACACTTTTTATTTGCTTGCTGTTGGATTTCGACTGTAATTGGACTCCATATTGGACTAAATGCTAAAACTTTTTTCCTTCTCAACAATGCTGCACAATGCATGCTTTTTCGGCGTTTCAAAGCTCGAGTGCTTTGGCGCATTTTGGGCTTTTTTAGCATATCTTACGCATTGTTGGCACTTTGAAAGGTAAAAAATCCCAAAGTTGGCGCCAATGGCTTTTTTGACGCCTAGGCGTGGACTTTTATAACCATGATATGGAAAGACTTATAGATTGTTATGCATAACTTCTACACATAAAATCTATATCCATATGATGCTTTGATAATAATTCACAATTACATAATAGAAATTTGATAGTTAAACGCACATATCATTTTGATGTAAAAATATCAAAACCTAAATATTTCCTGACGATTTTGTAAAGAATAATATCTTTCATGTTGAGCTCTAACAATTGTGTAGAATAGCTTGAGGTCCAGAATTACGAACTTGCTTTTGCCAACTCAACCAAGTAATCCGCGGATTAATTTCCCACTTGAGATTTAGTTATCATGAAACCAATATTAAAAGATATTCAATAACTTTTCAAAGAGTTTATGAAGGTAAAATCTTCTCACATATATCAAGGGGAAAATCAGTCCACAAATTACTAGATTGAGTTAGCAAAAGCATATCAAATTATCAACATTCATTATTATGGACATCAAGCTATCTTGCTCAATCGTTAGAGCTTAACAGAAAAGATATCACAATGATCTTTTCTATACCAACTAGGAAAAATTAGGTTCTTTATTATTCTCACATCAAATAATATATACGATCAGCTAATCAAATTTCTATCATATAATTGATAATTGTTATCACAATATCAATAAACAACTATTTTATTAGAAGCTATTATTATTCAGAACATGTAAACAAATGAATTATTTTTAGAGACTTGTACATTTTATTGAAAAAAAAACTAAAAAATTTATTAATAGTTGCAATAACATTAGCTTTGCACTTTTTTTGTGTCAACATGAACTACCAAAAGCGAACCTCTAAAAATATTATCAAATATTAATATCACTTAAAAATATCATCTAATAAATAAATCTCCTTTACAAATTCAAAATATCACTCTACAAGTATTATCAAATCTTGATATCACTTAAAAATAAGATCTAAAAAATAAACATCCTTTCAACAACAACAACAAATAAACCATTAAACATCCTTTACAAATTCAAAGTATCACACTACAAATATTATAAAATCTCGATCACTTAAAAATAGGATGTAATAAATAAACAATCTATACAAATTCAAAACGTCTATTTACAAATATTATCAAATCCTAATATTACTTAAAAATAGGATCAAACAAGTAAATTTTCTTTATAAATTCGTTCTTTATTAATTAATTTAATTAACAATACAAGTAAAAATTCAAACTAACAAAAGGTAGATGTTACAACATAAAAATAAAAATTCAAACACATGATTTCATGACAAAACAACAGAAATAAGAAATAAGACATGATATCTAACATCCACCCTATATATAAAAACATATAAATTTATGATAAAAATAATATGCTACTACATAAACATAAAATGCTATGTTTGAATTTTCTATTCAATTAATGCTATTGTAAGCAAAGTAGTTAAGGCGCAAGGCTTGGGCCTAGGGCTGTCAATTTCCTACACGACCTAAAACCCGCACGGAAATTAGCAGGTTAACCCGACCCATTTAATTGGCGGGTCATTTTCGGGTCAACCCGAATTTGACCCGTTAACAACCCGTTTATACAGTATATAGGTTAAGCTGACCCGTTTACGACCCACTCCGATCCGTTTATGACCCGTTTGTACCTTATACGGGTTATACAGGTTGACCCGACCCGTTTACGACCCGTTCCAACTCATTTACGACCCAATTATACCTTATACGAGTTGACCCGACCCGTTTACACCTTATACGGGTTGACCTGACCCATTTACGACCCGACCCGACCCGACCCATTTATAATCGGGTTACACGGGTTGGGTCGGGTCAACCCGTTTATAAACGGATCGGGTTCGGGTTGAGCGTTTTCGACCCGTTTAATAAACGGGTTGACCCGACCCATTTAAAATCAATCCGAACCCGACTTGACCCGACCCGACCCATTGACAGCCCTACTTGGGCCTTTTGCGTCTTGGGTTTTTTTTTCATCTTTTACTTTGGTTTTAAATTTCCTATATATCGTTCGAGATCTCCTTTTCGAGACGAGGCATCAAATCTCTTCCATATCTCCCTCAACACTCATCTCGTCCGAGCTATTCAAATCTCACCCGAAATATGGATCGAAATCTCAATTCGAGATCTCACCGAAATTATACATTTTTCTTATTTTCCATAATATTTTTTATTTTCATACTGATTCAAAAGAAACTACTCAATTCAATTAGAAATTACCAATTTCTTGAACATATTCTTTACTTTTTATCTTAATGAGTCATAGCGAAAGGTTTCACCTCTTTATTATGTTCAAATAAAAGGATATTATTCAATCGTTACCAAATCAATTAAGTTAATCAAGCTACTACTCTTCAAAAAATATTTCTTTTTCTATGTAAATCAAGTATGTTACCATTTTTATTTTTACTAAGAAAGTTATAACATTTAAATAAATTTTTGACACATCAATTTTAGACACACAAGCACATCCGAGATATTCCCGAGATGCAATATAAGACCCGAAATGTCAACCCGAGATATACATTCAATATGTATTCATTTCGTCCGAGATCTCTTCCGATACGAGATAACTTGTGTAAAAATTCCAAGACGAAACGTGACTGAAATCTGATATTTAAAACCTTGTCTTTTACACAGGTGTAAGCTTTTTTGGTGGGAAAAATGCACTATGAATAACTACAAAATGATAAATTTAGTGCTGCTAACCCTTTTTGGCAAATAAAAAAACATGGATTAACTGATACGAAGTCATAAACGGTAAATCGAAACCAAAATGATATTAGCTAAAAAATTAATTTTTTAAACCAAAACGATACTAAACGATTTTTTTATAACTCTAACCCAAAGAATAAAGCACAACCCAGCTAGTCCAAACAGAGCTAGGAATAGTAGGTTGGTCTTCCCAACAGGAAGCATTAATGTTCCAACCATTTTCGTTGGATTTAACAGAAAGCGCAACTTCCCGCCTTGAAAGAGTAGGACAGATGGATATCGAACTCGTGACATCATTAACAGGTTGCAAGTGTCTCTGCCACTGCGCCACTACCGTGGACTAATGTTAAACTATTTTATTAGTTAAAATTTAAATTTAGTTATTTTATTAATAGGAAAATAGTATGAAGGACATAATACATCGATCTTTTAGCTTCAAGAAAATGCTCTTAATTTTTAGTGAGAAAGGCAAACTTTTCAGCTAAATACGGCAGAAGGACAAAAATTCGATGAGAAAGACAGTGCTATTGTGTAATATCAGTTTTGTATTTAATGTATCAAAAGAACGATAGAACATCTATGTTTCAACTTTATTATGTACTTGATCTTACCTTATGGTGATATTTTATTTTCAAATAATACAACTTAGTGGCATTCTATTGTGATAACCCAGATTTTGGATATCTGTTAATTAATAATTAACAGAATTAAAATTTATCAAATTAATAAATTGAACAAATAGGATTCTTATATATATATATATATATATATATATATATATATATATATATCTGGATATGTACATGGATGAACTTGAGCTATAATAAATATCAGGATAATCATTTGCTTAATAATATCCTGATATAATTATTTAAATTGGCAAAATTCATTTTTGTTCAAAAACAAACAAAAAAATGTATTTGATTATATATATAAGTAGATTTTAAAGGAAATTTGGATTTGAAATTCAAATGTAAACAACATAGAAATAAATTGGATTTAAAATAATGTGTATATATGATTTTTATTAGTATGTAATTAGTTTTATATCATTATCTTTAAAAGATTTTATAAGTATAAATAAAGGATATATATTGTTATATTTGCAAAAATTTATTTATAAATGTATAATTGGATTTTTATAATATTTTCTTTTAAGTAATTTATGGATAAATAAAAGAAAAGTTTAAATATAAAATAATAATAAATACAAAACTAAAGTTGAAAATATCATATATATATATATATATATATATATATATATTAAGGACATATAAATACATAGGACATTTATAAAAATAAAACTAAATTGTGATTAGTTTATAAATATATATTAATAACAAATGTAAGATAAATATAGCATGCAAATGACAAATGTAAAGTAATTTTAACAAGTGTCATAACTTCCATTTTCTTTTCAATTTTTTCAAAAATTTATAGAACAAAGCTATATGTATGAATTCTACTCTCTATCTCATTTTTTTCCATCTTGCAAAATTTCTCATCATCAAATTAAGAAAAAAACCTGAGATGGAATCAAAAGGAAATCAAAACTTGAGATCACCAAAACTTAGCAAGCTTTAACCTGTAACCAAAGCCTTGATCATCTCTGCTTCAAAGATAATTCTTCTCAACAACTCTTCAACCTGCAACAAGATCAAAAGCCATTTCAAAGTTTCCAGTTGCAAGCATGCAAGTATTTTTCAGATCAAAACTTCCACTCTCAAGCTTTTATTCCATATTTATATATACATCCAGATTTTGGGCTCCTTTGTTATTTTCAGGAACAGGTAAGTAAACTGCTATTCTTGTAATGCCTAAACCTGTTTGGAATTTTATGCTTGTAACTACATCCTTAAAACTAAATCTGATGAATAATCTATTGTAGTAATGAGTGATTAAAGGTTGGCAGGAGTAAATTATCATAGTTGAGGTGTATTAAGGTAAGAGGAATATGTGCATGCCTTTTTAATGTATATACATGTCTAATAACAGCAAGATTCAAGTTCAAACATATTAAAAAAAATCAAATTCCCTTCATGTACTTAGTTTTAGGTTATGATCTTTGAAGATTAAGCGTGTATATAGACATGATTTCATTTTTAAAAAATAATTTTTACTATATATTTTAGGTGGTTTATTCGAAAATTAAATATAACAGATAAGAACAATCAATGGCAGAAATTCGATTGTTAAATCTTCAAGCTTTGATTATGTAATCAGATTCTTTATCTAAAATGATGAATTTTAAAACTAATATAGAGATTTTTTTAAGATGAAGGGTGCTTAGAAATTTTGGTTTGTTCGCATTTTGGATTTGGTCTAATCCTGGCGATCGGGGATTGAAGGGAGGTCGAGTCCTTGACTAAAGCAGGGTTGGGCGTCGAGGCGTACGAGAAAAATGATTGGAAGGTTCAACGTTTTCCGAGGTGGCGATTCAAAGGCGTTGTAGGGTTTGGGAAGGAATTTGAGAAGCCGGTGAACGCGAATCAATTAGGAGGAAATGTAGCAACCGGAACTCATGATTTTTGGCAGAGGGGTAGCATAGCGGAAGGGCTTTTGATTGGTAAAGGAAGCGATGGGACCAGTGGAGTACGGCGTGAGCAGTTCGTCAAGATTCGGACTTGGGTTCTTCGATGGTTCATCTGAGAATCGATTTTTAGTTAGTGTGAATTTAAGTCTTCGTCGAAGTATCGAGGGGTGACAAATGAAGAATGGGGACTAATTCAAGGGGTCGCGTGGTTGGAATAGACGCCGGAATGATGGTGCACGTGCACCGTGTGCATGAAGGTTCAGCTGTGGCAGGGAAATTGGGAAAGAAGTGGAAGAGCCGTTCGATCCAAACGGTGATGATTGTGGTCTCAACGAGTTTGCGATGGGTTATCATTCTTGGATCGACGTCGAGTTGTGTTTTGCAGCATTAGTTTGGTGATGAGAAGATCGGATTTTTTGGATTTGGAATGATGAGGTAAGGAGACGAGGGAGATTTGGGTTTGGGCCAGTTAATTTCTTTGGGTCATGATTCTTTCTTTAATTTAATAAAATGAACGTAAACCAAGTTGCAAGAAAATTTATCAAGACTAAGGTTAATGTTTTATTTAACGGAAATATAGTAATTTCAAGGTTTAACTTAACCTTTAACTTGGATCACCAATGACGCAAATTCAATTGGGTAAGACGACTGTATTTATGTTAATTAGTTAATTACAAATGATATTGAGTAAAGTTAATAATGTAACAGGGTAATGAATAGGTTAAATGGTTAAATTTTTATATTAGTTAAGATCTTAAATAATTGGAAAGGGTAATTGCTTAATGAAAACAATTAAGAGATAATTAATTAATTAATTAATTAAATGATCAATTAATTAATGGGATAATTCGTTAATTGATTAACGTAATTAAATGATCATTTATTTAGTGGGATAAATTAATAAAAGCAATTAGAGATTAATTACTTAAATGATAGTTACTTAGTAAAAATAATTAAAAGATTAATTTTTGTTGGGGGTTAATTAGTTTAATTAGAAATTAAAGGTTAATAAATTGGAGATAATTAACCAATGGGATAATTACTTGATAAAAGTAATTAAAGGAAAATTAATTAAGGGAAGTAATTAAGGATTGATTATTTAGTATGATTAATTAATGAAATTTATTAAGGGTTAGTTAATTAATGAGTGTGATTAATTAAAGGATAATTAATCAATATAAGTGATTATTGAATAATTAACTCGAGTAATTAATTAAGGGTCAACGTAATCAATATAGATGGGTAAAGGATAATTAATTTGTGTAATTAATTGAGAATTGATTACTTATTGAGATTAAAGAATAATTAATCAAAAATGATTAATTAAGTTGGATAATTAGAAGATGGTTAATTAATTGGTTTGTAATTAGTTAATGTTAAGTAAGGATAATCTAAGCGTTTAAGATTAGTAATTAATTTAATTAGAGATAAATTAAATTAATTTTGGAAGTGATCACTCTTGCTTATGAATGATTGAATGATGCCTTGAATTGGTTGATATCTCTGATATGAAATGTTTATGATATGATATGTTTGGGTAGACAATGACAAGGTGGTTATTTATCGATGGTGACTTGCTGTGTAAAGTGACATCCAGTATCTAAATTGTATTCACTTGAATAACTTAAGTTAAGATGACATTGAATTCGAAGAGACCGGAGTCGGGTGTTGGTAAATACCCGAAACCACTTCGATTCTTCATAGATTAATATGTGAAATCAATAGTGGAAATGGAATGATTTAAGTGAGTTAGACCATTTAATCTAATTTTTGGTACTTAGAACTTGATGTGTGAAATAAGTGATGTATATATCAAATTGTGAATTTGTAAATTAATACGAGTTACCCCGGTTTTATTTAAGTTTGATGCTTTTGTATTCCATGTTAGATGGGTTTACTCACGCTGGTTTCCAGCCTGACCCGGGTGTTACTTTGATGTAATGCTCGGGTCAAACCGAGTATTACAGCTTTTTCAGGTAAGAACGTTTTGGAGCTCAGGAGACGAGCTGGATGGCAGGAACGTATGGAGTGTTTTTTTGGCTGAGATATATTGTAGTTATTTGGGACATGATTGTATATGTCCAATGTTTGAGTATCTGTGTAACTCTGATGTATTAAAGTGTAATTTGATAAGTATAGTTTTCCTTTGTATAACTGTTATTATTTGTTATTATATTTTATCGGCTGCGAATGTGAGATGTTAGTATTTCTGTTTTCTTCTTTTTCTCTAACTATCTGGTATTTTCGGGATCGAAAATGCCGGATCGTTACATCTGTACTTGATAGTTTTCTTTTTGCATAATGTTTTCATATAATGATATTATACAGTATCATTTTTACCTACTGTGTCCTTATGATTGAATTTTGAAGACGCTGTCCTAGAGCCTAAAAAACTTTAGAAGTTTGTCCTTTTGACAAAATTACACTTTTATTAACTAAAATTTCAATTTTTAAACCATATTTTATAAATTAAAACTAAAATTTAGATATTTTATAAAATCAAATTCAAATTTAATTGTTTTATTAACTACGATTAAATTTTGTAATTTATTCAAGTATTTAAATATATTTTTTCACTATTTTATTAACTGATAAATCATATTTTATACTTTATTTGACTTCTTAAATATTTTATTTAACTTCTTCGTTAATTAAAATTAAAATTTAACCATTTCATCAACTAAAAAATCTGAAATCCAAATTTTAACTATTTAATTAACTAAAATTTAAATCTTAAACCACATTTATAATTTACCTAACATAACTATTTAAATTTTAAACCAAATCAATCAAATTAACTTTAAAGTTCAAATTAATTTAAATTAACTTTTAAAAGTTTAAACAAATTAAAATCAACTTCGAAGTTTAAACATAAACTAATTAAAATCAACTTTAAAGTTTAAACCAATTCAAATAACATTAGTTCTATGGAAAAAAAAGAAATACATCTCATAGAACGTCGAATCTGGTTTGGCGACAAAAAGAAGTAGCGACGACCGCAGCTAGATGGCAACAGCGAGGACAGACGACAACAGTGGCGGCGGCAGTGGTGCCGAGTTGTCGACAATGGATGGCAGCAGTTTTTTTTCCGTTCGAACTTTGAAAACCCTAAAAATGAATGTCATACCATAGTTGACTTTCAATTTCAAACTTTGAAACCACTAAAAATGAACGTCGACCTATAGCCGATGACGGATGGCCTGCAAAAAAAGTTGATTGTTCGAGGCGCGTCTTATTGCGCTTCGATGCCTCGAAAAAATCGTATGTTTGCGCTTTTCGTGCACCTCCAATAGCTGAGGCGCCTCGACGTCGAGAAAGGCTCACCAGCTGCGTCTGCACCTTTTAGACGCCACATCTTAACAATTATGATTGTAAGTAGCTTAAAAATATGAAATTTTACATAATAATAAAGTATAATTTTATTGAAAACTAAAGATTGACATGCTACATAAAAGAACATTGTAAAAACGACAAAAAATACTGAAATACTACTGCAAGATAGCAGTAAAACATTCAATGTTAAATTCGATTTTCCAATTTACATAATGTACTACAAATAACATATAACAGATAATTTCACGAAATAATAAAGTAAAATGTTATTAAAATTAAATGTTGACATTTATATCTTAAAGTTATCACAAATGTAGTACAAAGAACTTTTCCAAAAAAACTACATAATATTCGTTAACATAAATTCATCGCACTAATCAATATAATTAACAAAAAAATACAACTTTAAATCCCCAACTCAAAAAACTACACTAAAATTTATGCTATTACAGAACCCTTTAGTAGAATATCACATGCAAATAGCATTATGAACTGAAAAATACACAAATATACATTGAATAGTAGAAATTTGATGGCCTATGGATAATTTTTCTGCTAAATTTATCCCTGAAATGAGTTGACAGTTGTCACATATATTTATATAGGCGCATGGAGACATCTAATCAGATGGCATATAAGCTGAGTTGAAATTATTGTTAGTGATGTTAATTATTTGTAGTAGTATGTAAAGGTACAAAACCACGCCATTGATCTATGAAAAATGTAACATGTGATTAATACAATTCAATTAATTATATGACAAGAAGGCTGATAGCAAGGAGGTTGGAGCTTGGACATGATAATTGAGCTCTTTCAGCATCTATGTTATATTTTAATCAAAAACAGTTATCCGGTGATTTCAATTAACAAGCAAGCATCATTGCCTGGTTGACATATTGATAAAGGTTTGCACTTCCTACAAATACTGTATCATGCCAAGTGCTGGAGATTATGAAAGATTGATCAGTCCTAATTTGTGAATACAAGAATATTACTTGTTATATTTTGACCTACTTATGTAGTGCATACATCTAACTCTTGCAAAGCATCACATATTCAAGTCCCAAACTTGTACCTACCACAGTGTCATAAATTGTTTTCAATGATTCTACAGCAACAGTAATCCAATGCCAAATGATTAGACCAAAAGCAACTAGCCAGAAAATAATAAAACAGCTTGCGTCATCAAAAATGTCTAGGTAAATTGTAGTTATCAAGTTGGCCAAATTGGACATAATGCCATTTTTGTCAAGCTTACTTCAGTTCTGCAGACTTAAAGCAAGTGCCTACCTTTCAAACTACTACTGATATTTTAACAAATTTAAAAACAAAGATCCTGAAATCACTTCTACTAATTCAAGATTTGGGTTCTAATATACTTTTAAAGTTAATCTGGAGAACAACAATTAGTTGTCCTAGACTCTGTAGTCTTCTATATTGAAAATATCGGTTGCCTTTCTACTTTCTAGTCATTTTTTGAAAAGAAAAATAAAGAAATAAAGCCTGCTGTAACAGGGTTCGTGCTACATATGCTTTAATACAACACTGCACTCATACGATTTTGGATTGAAAGGTTGCATAATGCATATTTACACCTACTAATGTACGGTAAAAAGGAATCTATTCAATGATACAACTAGATGCTTACCGTCGAAGAAATACATTTCCGCCTTTATAGCTTTCGGCGGACAATGCATTCGCCTTTGGTACCATCCCGACCACCCCCAAAATCGAAGAAACCCTCGTGAAAATATTTTATCCGCCGCAGATTAGGGTTTGGAAAATAAGCTTCGATTTTTAGCGGAGCATAGAATACGGGATTGTGGAGGAACTAAATTGATTGAACTATTTCGATCAATTGGAGAAACTGGAGTGGAGCGACTTTTTATTGGAAACATGAGCCGCCATGGAAATGCGAATGGGCAGATGGAAGGTAGAAAAGAATTGATAAAAAAATCGAGAGACATAGACGGCTAACAGTTATAAATAGAGGATCAAGCGGCTTCAATCGGATCCGTAGAAATTTTTGCCTCCGAAATCCACCTTTGATTTCAAATCCACGTTCAATCAGCTATTGACGAATTATGGATGCTTCCTTCACAACGTTGTTTATACGAGGTTTTATCATGTGCATATAAAATATTTTAATTTATGTATAGTTTTGATAAAAATAAATTAAAAAATACAAAAATATATAATTTTTACGTTGGAATAAAGTTTTGAATTTGTAACGTTGGTAATATTTCAAAATTTCGATTTGAGAATAAATGTTAATAATTGTTCTTTGTGAGATTTGAACTTCTGACTTCATATTTATGTATAAGAGTATTTTGAAACTTCGCCGTCGGATCAAAAAATTGAATTTCTATTCGAAACTTCGCTGTAGAACGTATAAAATTTAAGGAAGACATAATCGATTGATTAGTTTATAGCATATGAAATATTAGTGGTTTAACTAATGAAAATTTTGTATTTTAAATAAGGCTTGAGTGATTTTAGATATAAAACTGATTGACTCGGTTTTAGTACACATAAATTTTCATTTTAATTAAGGTGTGAGTTGTCTAATTTAAAATTTGATTAAGATATAATTGGATAAGAGTCTTAATTAAAGAATGAAAGTGATTGACTAAGTAATAAAATCTAAAAATCTAAAATTTTATTGAGATGGAAGTATATTTAGATACATTGAGATGTAATTTAAATACTCAAAATGAGAACAAAGGATTTGAAAATGTATATCAATATCTTGTTGATTTATGCGTGTTTGCATGGTAAAAGTATATATGGAATTTCGTAAAGATAATAACTGTGCAAACCTACTATGGATACGAGCGTAACGCCACACGCTCCGTGCGTGAATTTTTTTTATACAAATTGTACATGTTTAACACATTGGAAAGAAAATGATTTGCACAATATTTCATATAATTTTACGTTGAAATCATATGCAGTTAGTTTGAATTCTTATTTCTAAGTTGCAACATCTAATTTTTTTTGTTAATTTGAATTTGAATTTTATTTTTCTTATTAATTTTAAAAAATGAATTTGTAAAAGAAGCTTATTTGTTATCCTATTTTTAAGTGATATTAAGATTTGATAATATTTGTAAATGATCGGTTTGATTTTGTAAAGGAGTTTAATCGCTAGATTCTAAGATTTGATAACATGTGTAGATAAACGTTTTTGGTAGCTCACGTTGACACCAAAGGTATTACTGCTATAATTAAAGGTAACATGTTTACTAGAATATTTCAATAAAAAAAATATTGTTCACGCGCATTTCGGCACCATAAATACATGAGTGGTTAGAGACAAAAGCAAACGCAATATTTATACGTAGAATAAATTGCATAACATCATACAGATCGTGAACAGTTTAACATCATCTGAAATATATACGTACAAATCTCATGTTAATGCACAAATGCTGCTCAATTTTCTAACAAGAAATTAGTAGGTCGATTAAGGCAATCTGACCGAGTAAAAGTTAACCTACATATTCTACGATCGATCCTCATCGGCCAACCCAAACTCAAGTTGGTCCCGAACCAACCCTTCTACTCGGCAAAGCATCAAGATAAAGCCCTCACAGGCCCGACTCAATCACAATCTGCACCTCCATGCCGATCTACTGCCAACTAGACCCCAAATCAACTTGTCTATTTCAGCATCACTCCAATCACCAACCGCCACCCTCCAGAGTGCCTCAAGCAATCAACATATCCGAGGAGGCCGGCTCAAGTGTGACCCATCTTTGACTCGGCTTAAGTACGGTCGCCTATGATCGATCCCAAGCAGCCCCCTTTGTCCCCTTACATCCGACCTGGTCCTTAACAGTTTTTGGCTTCCTTTATATCATCAACAACCGGTCAGCCAGCTCAGTAAGCGTCATCACGAAAATCATTAGGAAACGACAAGCTGTCCATCCATTCGTGCAAAGCGTTGTAGCCAAGCAGCTGAACCAATATAGCAAGCCATTAACTTCACGTATGATAGAGTTGGGGGTATGCCCCATGGGAAATTATGTAATTTGTTATAATATATAATTCGGTAATCAATCTTGTTTGAAATAAATGGTGTTTTCTTTTTATTAATACTTGATATAATTGTTATATTAATTAATTAATTTAATTAAAACTATATTTAATATAAAATTCATAAATGATATGTGTTGTGATACTAGTTACAAAGTGTAGGAACCGTGAGTAATTTATTATAGTGAAAATAAATATACCATTTTAAATGTTCCTAGTCAAGCTGTAGCGAAACTGGATATCGATGTATCCGTTGAGACTAGGGTACGTAACGCTCTCCAACTGTTGAGAGGTAATACACTCATGACTGTTGGGGTACTAAGAGATTACGTACTGATATTTATTGCATAACTATAGGACGACTCACTCGATAGTTTCTGATGGTTAATATATCTAAGGTAAACGAAAAATATGGATGTGACTGATTTACACAATCGTCTCGACTTAAGAATATTGTTGGTCTTCAACATGAAAGCTCTGCTTTGATTGTAGTCAAATCATGGCATAACGTTCATCGAGTGACTATAGCTTGGTCAAGTAGAAGCATTGGAAATGAAACACTGTTTAAGATAGGATTAGTCTACTTAATTATATGGGGTTAGTATCATGGTCAACTCAAGTTAACTCAAAGTCAAATCCTCTAGTTAGAGCATTTCAATTAATAATAATTGTTATTATTGAACTAAGGACTTTGTGTTTAGACTATAGAGTAGAATATCGAGGATATTGGAATTTTGACCGTCATCAAATTCCATAAGTTCAAAGTGATATAGTTTTGACGAAGAGAATTGGTACAAATAGATGTCATAACTGGGTACCACTTAATAAGTGAAATTGGATTTTTACCGAAACTAAATAAGCTATAAATTTGGCCAAAATGTCTCACCACCTACTGCGTGATGTGTGAATGTTACATTGAATAGTTTGATGTTAATCACTGACCCTATTTACATCTAACTATTATTCGCTATGAACAAGATCGAAATTGGCCGATGGTGGTAAACAACGTAAATGCAACGGAATAATATAGTAGATCACACAGTCAATTTTATACTAGTTTGGACCTCCCCTTCTATGTTTAGTCCCGAAGCTCCCCTTGGGTATTTCACTATCAACACCCTTACTTCACCCAAAGGACTAGGTTTATAGACTCTGCATGAACAACGAACATGACTTCAACAGCAATTATAAGTAGTGTAACAAAAACGTTACTCCCTAACAAAGTATATCTTGATATACAAAGTGTCAGTTTGATGTACAACGACTCCTATAATGATATTGAGCGAAGGTGTAGAGACTAAGGAGTTTATTCGACTAGAGTATGAGATGTGGAGATGAAGCAAACGGGTCGAAATCTCCAAATCAGATGAATTTCTTGGAACTCGGATAATTGCTTTAGGAATTGAGAGTTTAGGAGTGGAAATCAAAGCATAGAGTTATGTTATGATTCAAGGATTCTTAGGGGTTTATATAGATGTTGTAAGGATCCTAAAGTAGGGGTATAACCTTGTAATTTCGCCATTGATAAAGGGAAGTGGCTGCAAGAGCGGAGAGATGCAACTTCTAGAGCGAAGAGACATGAAGATATCACTTCAAAAACCTAGTCGTTTTACACTAGGTCGGTCGACTGAAAGAAGGTTTTAGTCGATTGGTTTAGTGTAAAATTCGAGCCTGAGAGCATAGCTAAAAACAGTAAACAAATTTTTCATATTCAGTCGACTAGACAGAGCTTTTAGTCTACTAAATCATTGTAATTTCCAAAATTTTGTATGGTTCAGTGGTAAAGGCATGTGCTCATCTCTTGGCCCACTCGGGTTCAAATCTCACCTTTGCATATTTTTTGCCATTATATTTTCCAGCTTTTGCATCATCGTTTTGACCTAAAATAACTTAGTAAACATATTAATAACATTGTTGTATGGTTATTATTGTCAAAACACTATATATATATATGTATGTATGTATGTATATGTATGTATATGTATATGTATATGTATATGTATATGTATATGTATATGTATATGTATGTATATATCTCTGTGTGTGTGTGTGTGGTTCTTTCATTCTAACACTTTTTGATGATGGAAACCACACAACTGTATGTAATGCCAATATAAAATATGTAAAACACACATTCTTCTCCTCCTTTGTCATCCATAGAAAGGGATAAAAGCATTAGCATACTGTATGATAAACCCCCCCCCCCCCCAAGTATAATGTTTCTCTTTAACTTTTAGTTATGTACTCCCTCTATCAATATGCTCATTATTTCTCCCCATTTTGTAATTAACAAAAATATGGGAAAATTAAAAATAAATGGAGAATATCATAGAAAAATCAAAGATAAATAATTTTAACATTAATGCAAAGCGATGAGTATCCAGTAGATATGTCAAATGTAGGCAAAATGATACTCTTTTTACAACAAATATAAGGTTTATGACTTAGGAAACCATATCCAGTTAGATGTGGCTGGTCTCTTAAAAATATAATTTCCACTGTTAATCATAGTGTTGTAATGATTGCTAATGTATTAATGTTTATCATAATCGGTTAGATTAGTAGGAACCCATATATCAACATTAATTGTCATTGATTTAGGGTTGAAAGGATTTTTTTCTATTTTCAAGCATAATAATTTTACGGCATGGATTGGTTTTAGAACTATCTCTACTTTTAATACCAGTGCTAAAATGAATACAGGAATGCATATCTGGTACTTTTTCTACAATTATCTTGTTCTAGTTATATTATTGTGAACTTTGCTATTAGTAGTTAAAGAAGATAAATTGTCTTTTTCTCTATTAAAATTTGTGATTTTCTCATTTAGTTTATCAAAAGTAGCTTTGGAGTAACAAATTACTTTTTGCAACATAATATCGTTATCTTTTAAAAATTCACGTTCTTTAATTAATTATAGATACTTATCATTTAAAGACATGTCCTCTTTTTCAAGAGAGAAAAGTTTAGAATTAGAATAATTTAAAGAATTTTCCATAAATACATTTTTTTTATTTTGCAAAACTTCAATTTCCTTTAAAAGATCGGTATTTATATCGTTTAAGTGCTCGTTATTTTTAGTAGAAAATCATTTTGTAAAATAAGTTCTTCCAATGTATTTTCAAAAATATTAGTTCGTTTTATTAAAATTTATTTTCTACCTTTAAAATACTAATTTTATGGTCTCGATCATCTGATTTTGCTAAAGCAATAGAATTGACTTTTTACGATGCTTTAAAATCTTTTAATAACTTCTTATGTGTTTGTAAAAGACTACCGTATGTAGAATCTAAGCGTACCGATTTTAATATGAGATTAGCCACATAACACATGTACCTTGATTATATAGATTGTTGCTCGCTTCCAGAAATTTGCTTTTTCTCGACTGTCTTTGAGCTCTGATTGGATCTCCTCTTTCTGGCCATTGTTCTAAGATGATGTTACGATCGGTAGAACACCAGGCTCTACTATCGTTTATTATTCGCTATGAACAAGATCGAAAATGGCCAATAGTAGTAAAGAATGAAAATGTGGTGTGATGGTATAGTAGATCACACAACCGATTTTATACTGGTTTGGACCTCATATCCTACATCCAGTCCCCAAGCTCCCTTTAGTATATCACTACCATCGCCCTCACTTCAGCCAAAGGAACATGTTTACAAATTCTGTCTAAACAACCGAATAGGACTTCAACAACAATTACAAGTAGTGTAACAAAAACATTAGAGTATCTTGATGCACAGAACATCAGTTTGATGCACAATGACTCATATAACCAAATTAAATGATTTAATTGGAGGTGTAGAGGCTAAGGAGTTTATTCGACTAGAGTATGAGATATGGAGATGAATCAAACCTGTCGAAATCTCTGAATCAAATGAATTCCTTGAAACTCGGAGAATTCCTTTAGGAATTGAGAGTTTAGGAGTGGAAATTAAAGCATGGAGTAATGTCATGATTTAGGGATGGTTAAAGGTTTATATAGATGTTATAGGGATGCTAAAGTAGAGTTGCAATCTTCCAATTTTGCCGTTGATGATGAGAAGTGGCTGCAGAAGCGAAGAGATGCAACTTCTAGAGCGAAGAGACATGAAGTTATCACTTCAAAAAACTAGCTATTTTACACTAGGTCAGTGACTGAAAGAAGGCTTTAGCCGACTAGCTTAGTGTAAAATTTGAGTCTGAGAGCATAGCCAAAAATAATAAACAAATTGTTCGTATTAATCGACTGGTTTCAGTTGACTGGACGAGGCTTTCAGTCAACTGAATCATTATAATTTCCAAAATCTTGTGTGGTTCAGTGGTAAAGGCATATGCTCACCTCTTGGACCACTCAGGTTTGAATCTCAACTTTCCATATTTTTGGCCATTCTATTATCCAACCTTTCCATCATCGTTTTGACCTAAAATAACTCAATAAACGTATTAGTAGCATCGTTGTATGGTTATTATCATCAAAACACTATATATAGTTCTTTCACTAAAGAGTCATACAACCGAAATGAGGAATTTTCTTTAGACCAAATGATTTAATTAATTTAATTATTAATATTTACGAAATATTAACTATAAAATTTTGGATATGTTTGAGGAATAAATATCATTGTACGTATTTATAGTAGTTTCAAATAAATCGATCGATATGTGATATCGACAAGCAATTAAATCAAATTTAATTGATAATATTTACATGGGCTTAATTGCGCTATTAGCCTACAATATTATGGTGTTAATTCAGCGGAAACATAGACTACAGGGGGTGTGTAAAAGGCTAGAGGCAAATTTGAGATGGATGGCTTGCATCTGGTGAGACTTAATATGAGATGTGAAGCATATTTGTCTCTATTTCAATCACTATATAAAGGCCTCTAATCCTAATTGTTTTATGACCGAATTCTTCTCCCATTACTAATCGAATTCTCCATCTAAAAGCTTCAACAAGTTCAAGTCAAATCAATTCAAAAGACGATAACTATTGGATAGCTAAGGATCTATGGTTCAAGAATTAGCAATATGCCGAATTGAGAAGATTTCGAAGGAGGGAGAATTCATCATTACAAGGTGTGCTCTAAAGCATCAGCATTAAGAATGTATTTGCTATATTGGTATTATTCACACACACACACACACACACACACACACACATATGTGTGTGTGTGCGTGTGTGTGTATCATTAATATACTGCTATTTGGGTGAGATTCTTATGTGTATCATCAATGTTGTCACATGTTAGATTGGTTATATGTATGTTTTTACTTATTTAAAAAAAACACGCATTTATATATATATGTGTGTGTGTGTGTGTGTGTGTGTGTGTGTGTGTGTGTGTGTGTATGTATATGTGTGTGTGTATCAATATACTACCTAATTTTGATTATATGACTTTTGTCTAATTATATCATCATATCATGTTAATAATTGAACCTATATTTTATAAATTCATATTTACATAGATTATATTTTTCGGTTGCTGTAAATTAATTTTTAATATTTGTTTACTATTATTTAATATTATTTAAATCAATATACTAATTAAATAAATCATATGAAACAAATTATGTTTCTAAAATTAAATTTTAAAATTATTAAAAAAATCTATCATCATATAAACTCTCGAATGGAAAATCATAATTTGAAAGTCATTTTTTATATTTGTTAAAAATCAATTTAATAAATGGCTGAAATCAATCAACTAATTAAAAATATTATTTTGAATGATAAAATTATGTAAAAACTTTTATAACTTTAAATTATCATGCTTGATTTTCTAAAAATTTAAAATTCTAATAATATAAGATGAAAATAATTTTTATTATTACTTTATTATATTTCGAATAACTAATTAACATACACACATATATTTTTAAATGTAATAAAATATAAATAATCTTTTTGTGATTTGCATTCAATCTGGAAAATTTTCAATTTTTTTTTAAATACATAACCAATATACTTTGTATATGTATACATATAAACATATTTAGATATTAATAATATACTTATATATATATAATTATACTAATTTTGATATTGTAATTCATACATATATATGTATATGCATATAATGATTTAAAAAAAATTATTCACACACACACACATGTATATATATATGTATATATATATATATATTTAATACTTAATGTAATCAAATATAGATATAAATCATTAATATTTTTACATATAAGTTATATATATATATGTATGTATATGTATATATATGCATATACATACGTGCGTGTGTGTGTATTTACATAGCTTTTAATATTTATATAAATAACAAGTTTATACTCATACATATCTTTGGATAAAATTTAATGCATATAAGATGAGCTAACAAGTCTGTTGTGATGTTATCCTAACATTTATATACGGGTATGTTATACCTTGCACAAATTATTATGCTACACATGCACACACATACATTTATGTATATGATACATACATGTACTTTTATATTTAATTGAATATAACCTAAATAAAATTGTACATAATTTATAAATTTAAATAAAATAAGAGATTTGTTTAAATAAAATTTAGAAATGTTCTAAATAAATTAGATTTCATAGACCCAATATTGAGCCAACAGGGTAATTTTTTTTAAAATTCACCCAAAACTTTCGCTACGGGCTGGCCCAGTTCCAATAATGATATTAGAGCTCAATAACCTATGCGGTCTAAATTAGCCATGTCGGGGTTAATTATTAAGCTTATATCCCAAACATTATCCCTAATAGAGAAGGCCCAAATTTGAATTGGGCGTTGGACTAATTTTCAAAATTATTTGAAAATTAAAAATATAAGATTTTAAATTTAAAAGCTAAATTTTAAATAGGATATGCATATATTGTAAAAGTTATAATATAATATAATTTTAAAAAAATTAGATATTAATTTAAAAATCTTAAATTTATTAATAAGATAAGAAAATTTAATTAATTAACTTTGAGAAAAATATGTGGTTCTCTAAAGTAGAGGAGAGCACACGTGTAATATATATATATATATATATATATATATATATATATATATATATAACACTAATAACAAAGGAGTTGCCAACATGCCTGGCAGGTAACAAATCATATCATAGAAAAATATATGAACACAAACACAGATAACTTCTTAAATGAGCTCCGGCAAGACCATCGCCCATTACACCTCAATATTGAACTCTGATAAGGCCATCGTCCGTTACTGAAGTGTTAAAAGTACCTAAAATAATCCATAGTGCAAACAAGTGCACAAAAAGATCAATAAGCCGCTCCACCGGAGAAAGAACGCCTCACGCAAACGCTGATGAACCTAAATGAAGCCATACTGCAAATGCTGATGATCCAGAATAAATGCCTCACTATAAACACAGATGATCCATAGTGCAACCAAGTTCACAAATGAGATCAACAAGCAGCTCCTACAGAGAATGAACGCCTCACTGCAAATGCAGATAATCCTGAATGAACGCCTCACGACATCCTATAGTCCCAGCGACAACAACCATGAACCCTGCAAATAGCATGCTTGCCGCATTTTTGGCCTAATTCTGTATCTGCAGATGGAACTATACAAAAACATAAGAATAATACACATATTTGTATATAAGTGAAATTTATATACATATATATGTATTTATGACATAAAAGTATAAAACTAATGTTAATGTTATATGACAATAAAGATACTAAAATAAGAGATAGACCAATAAAAGGATCAGAACTCAATATGCAACATCTTAACTTACTCTAATGATACGAAATAATAATCACAAAATAAAAAAGGCATAAAAATAAGCAAAATACAAAATTAAAAACTTATAAAACATTCAAAATCTAAAAAATATTAACATTATGCTCCTTTGATCAAAAGCACATTATAATAATCGGTAAAATCATCATTCAAATTCGAATAAATGTTAATGGTACAATTATTAATGTTAAAAAAATTGTTTTTTTTGTTTAAATAACTTAATGTTTTTTCTAACTTATTAAGATATTTTTTAAATGATTATTTTTAGCTAATCTATATTTAGGATTTGAGTTTCAATTGAAACAAATAATGCTAATGTAAAATTATGTACATGTATTATATATGTTTGATATATGTTATGATATTTTAAAATGTTTAAGATATCATAAGTATACATGTACGTATATAATATGGTTTTAAAAATTAATATAATTTAATTAAAATTATTTAATTGAATAAACAAATTGTAGGTTAATTAATTAAATAAATCAATTAAAGGTTAATTAATTAAGTAAATTAATTAAAGGTTAATTATATAAATAAAAATACACACATATATGTTATACTATAAAGGTTATAGTATATAGTAAATATTTAATATAAATGTTATTTTAAAATAATATAAAATTGATTAACATGCTAGTTAATAAAAATTAATTTAATAAGATTTAACTAAAATATTATTATACATAAGGCTATTATACAAGTAATATTAAATATAAAAGTTATATTATAATAAAAAATTATATAACTTAAATGTATAATAAAAGGTGGAACATTAAAGAAACCATAATCTGACTTAAAGAATAGATACATACGTAAATGTACGTATGCCATAATTTCAAATGTGTCCAATACCTGAATCACAATCCATAAGTCATAATCACTCAATATTAAATATTAAAGATTATAAATTTTCAATATAATGTTGTCCTCAACTATATATATTATATATACATACATATATATTACTTGCATAATTCTTAGTTGTTGAGCAGACTCAAGCTAGGGATGTTATATAGTATTATTAATATATTGAATATACAAGGTAAAATAACTAGATGTATTTGTTGAGCAGACTCGATATACATATACTATACTTAGGCCATCGCGATATGGCAGGTACAAGTGAATAATTTCATTTCGATTTGTTGAGCAGATTAAGGTTGACGCGGTATTAGGATAAGGTACCAAAGGGTCGGGAGTTGTTTATAATATAGCCGATAAGAAGTTATTCATCGTCTGCGGAGTTATGACTTGTTGAGCAGACTCAACGTCAGAATTCCAAGAACGGATGAGTCTTAACACCTACTAATGAAGTCGAAAGACTTCTATGTTTCGGCTTAGGGTTTGGCAAAGCATAAAAGGCTAGTGGGAGCCTTATTAGAAAAATAAAATGATAAAATTTAACATTTCTAGTACTGTAAGAACATATCCTATATAACGTTATAATAATTAACATTGATAAATTTGTGCATTTGGTATGATTGATAAAATGTTTATCAATTAAGATATGCAATTGAACTGAACTGAAAATTGGAAAATAGAAATATAATATATTTTACTAATAAAAGCTTATTGCATGTTTATGTTTCAACAACATATGAGCGCCTGATTCCACAACTACTAAATACGTTTGTAATTTGATCGCTTATGGCGTTATTTGGTCAAGACCATATATTGCATTCTATGAGTTCCGAACTCAAAAGCGATATGAGACTATGGATACTTGATCCATATACTAACATATACAAATGTTATATGATGAACGATCATAGTGCGTAATGTACGATACTTTGATGAATATAGTTCATTCGAAATAAGCTAATAAACAATTCTACGAGATCGAGTATTCAATTTGATTGATTACAAAAGAATCGTATTGTATTAAATAGAACGCTAGACCAAAACTCAAGAAAGATCTAAAAATTTGATCACTGAAATGTCGATTTGATTAGTTTACGTAATGTGCATCATATTTGATGTCCTTAAATGTTAAGGATTGCAATGAACGGGATTTTCGATCCTTCAAAATCGATATCAATACGTCCACTGTATAGAATGTCGAACAATCGAGTGCCGGAAACACCAGTTCATTAGGGGTGAAGAAGAAAAGGTAGGAGAAGAAATAGAAAACAACAACACAGAATCTCACAAATGCAGTGGAACAAAATATAATATATAATAACATATCTTGATACAAAAGAATCTGTAACTGTTTTAAACTTACAATCATTAGAGTACAACAATCAATACATCAATCTAGATAGTTATAATAACTTGTCCTCACACAGCGGAAATATAAACCAAGTATGAAGATATGTTTTTTGTCATCTAACTCGTCTACTGAGCTCCATAGCACCCTATCCTTAATATGTATACTCAGTCTGACCCGAACATTATAATAAAATAACATCCGAGTCAGTCTGGAAAACTATCTTGAGAAAACACACTCAATTTGAATTATTTTAAGTTATCAAAATCCTTTGAAAAACAAAGATATCTCGTAAAACTGCGTCACATATAAACGCGATGGGTTTTTCCCTTATGATAACCAAAACATTTTTATCAAAATCGTCTGATATTATAATAGTTTCTAAATAAAGTAAGTAGAAAATAGCTGAAATGCTTCCGTCTCACGTTCCAACAGAGTTGGGCACAATCAAAAGCGTACAACGCTTATTGGAGAACGGATTCCATACAATGACTGGGGTACCGCCTATCATAGTATACCTCTAGAAAAATGTACCAAGGACCTCGTCGGGATCCCCTACAACACAAGACCAACCCTATCCTAACCTGGATAGAACCGAATATGTTATCACCCCGGGTGTTCCCACCTTAAATCGAGCGCTCACTTTTTCCATGCACAACCATATCCATAATTTATAATGTATCCAAGGGTACCTGAAAAGATCAAGACGTGCCCTAATTGGGGGCGGCCCACTTAGGCTCGCTGCATCTCCCCTGCTTTAATCATTCCCGGTTGATGAGGCTAGGGGCTATGTTTACCTTTCGAGATCAATTTCACTTAGAATGTTCATCGTCCTTCAATGACGATGTTCAGATAGCATTCGTCCATACAAGTTGTCCTGGGTCTGGACAAACCGAGTTGCCTTCTTCACCATCTTCACGATATCCATTCGTAATGTTCATACCGAATCGAAGTAGTTTCGGATAATTAAATCTGATCCTGGTCTTTTTGAAATGATCAATGAAATTGGTCAATATCAATAGTCGGTTATTTAACTATCAAATAACATCCATAAGCAGTCGCTAGGTCGTTATTTATAATTCTTTAAAACTTTCATTTCAAAATATCTTTACAAAGATATGTATTCAAATATCTTTCAAATTTATCAATATTTGAAAGCATTTTCGAATACTTATTTCCATAATAGGATATTTCCAACCGTACATCACTTCATCACTTAATGAAATAATTCCTACTTTGATTTATAACTCATTGCTTAGAAAATATCTCGATATAAATCCTTTGTCTCTAAATATTTTCAAAAAACCCTCCATTTCAACACACAGGAAAATATTCTAAGTCCATTTTCCAAAATCATTTCTAGTATCAATACTTAGAAGTTTTTCTTATCCCATCTCCTACATTTTTGAAATTTATATTAATCCCTTTTACATTTTCTAAGTCGATTATACTCACTTATAATCTTGTCTATCCATTTACAACTTCTAAATCATATCCGTTTTCACAACATGAAAGAGTTTATAAATAAATTAAAATCAAATTCAAAACTCTATATATGTATAATAAGTATTTTTTAAAGATTGATAATTTATTTTTAGAAACCCGTTTAAGTAATTATTTTAAATTTTAAAATACTTTAATAAACATTGATACTTCATTCCCTATTTCATTTTCAAATAACAAATTGATTCACGAAGCTTATTGTAAAAATTATAAATTATTTCAATTAACATTAAATATTTAAAGAATCTACTTCAGAAGTATTTTATTTCTAAAGCCGCTTTAAAGTACATAGTTTGAATAAATAAAAATTCTATTTTAAAATAATTTAACCACTCTATAAAAATATATATTTTTAAAATGTCAATAACGATTTCAATTTATAAATCTCTCTCGATTCATAACACATCAATTTCGTTCCGATTTCCTAACCATTTTCACTTTTCAAAGATAGAATCCACTATTTTCCCCTAATATCTATTTTTCATATCTCGATATAAATTCAACCTGTGAAATTATATTCCAGTTTATCAATTAATTTTCATTCCCCCTTGTTTATAACATTGTTATAAATTTATAACTCCTTTGAGTTTCACTTGTTTATAAAACTAATCCCATTTATAAAAACTCATTTTATAAATCTAATTTGTAACAACCCGATATTTTCGTCAATTTTCAAATTGAAGTTTTTAAATTTTAAATTACAAATGGTTATAAAGTTTGAGGGGCTTTGATTTTTAAATAGTGGTTCATTTGTTTTTGGGCCGTGAAAATTTTAAAAACCCAATACCCTTTCCTTTTTCTTCGACTTAAACCCGATCCCCTCTTTCTCATTTTCTATTATTCGTTCGAAACCTAAAACCACCGAGAGAACAAAAATGGTGGCGGCCTCGTGCTCCATCGATCGTCATCACCAATTAGGGCTTCGGGAGGATCGGCTTCGTCAGTTCGAGTTCAACTTCGTCCTGGCTGCTCGATGGGGCTCGTCTTCATTCGTTCTCCTTCGTTCGAGAATTAGGGCTTCATCAATTAATGGCTGCTCGCCCTCGCGCTCGTTCATCTTCGCTTCCGTTCGTGGCAAAGGTGAGTTTGCTCACATCTAATTCTTGGCTCGAGTTATTTGTGTGTTTTGTTGCTTGAATTCTTGGCCGATTATTGCTTCGAATTTTAGTGATCTCGATTTGAACTTGTGTGAGTTTTACTCACATCTATTTCTACTTGGTTTTCTCGGCACTGTTTTGTTGAGATGTTGATGTTTTCGATTTTCGTATGGATGTTGGAGATGATTTCTGGTTTTGGCAATTTCGTATATTTGTGTGATTTGATATCTACGGCAATGATTTCACGGCTCTGATACCAAGCTGTGACGCCCCACCTCTATACCCACGCTAGCCAAGAACACTACGGTGTAATGCTGTCGACTAGCACGGAGAATAAGGCTGTTGAGGAGCGACCATCCGTGTAATTTCTTTGCGCGAGCACCGATATGTCAGATAGTATAGCATGCATTTCATTTAAGGAGGAAATCCGACATACCGATGCAAACTCAAAGCTATCACGCGGTGGCTATATATAATCTTCGGAAACGAATATAGAAATAAGCATAACATAAATCAGTCATAGATAATTCATATCACAAAGGCGGAAATAGATATGAATATACCACACTTAAAAGTGTTTATCAGAGTAGTGCTCTAACAAGATCCACAATAACACAAAAGAATAGATCACGAAATCTCATATATATATATATATATATATATATATACAATAACTGATGTCAGTTACAATACACGTGGTACAATACATATGATACAACAACAACTGTCGACTCCGGAAGTTACATATAAAGTACATTAACATATATAATATACATGAATACATATCTTCCAATAAATTACAGACTTCTATAAATGATGTCGACTACTCCAAAAGGTATGAAAGGACTCCATAGCTCTAGCAGCAACCTGAATCAAGATATCTACAACCTGTAAATGCTCGGTCTGACCCGAGTATTAAATTCAAAAGAAAAAAAGTCGATCAAGTCAGCGACTCTATCTCAACTAAGCACAGATAAACTTTTGATTCTTTACAAGATCCAAAAGTTGTTGGGCAGATATGAATATGCCATCCAGAGATGGACTACTGGATTGAATAGCGCTAAGACTGCCAGATTCAACCAATTCTTCTTCTTTAAGAAAAGAAAGAAGGAAGAAGAAAATGATATTCACAAAAATGAATTTCAATCAAACTCGATTGATAAAACAAGGAATCATAAAGAGAATAGGATAGAACGGTACGAAGACCCGAATTAAATCCTAAAGCACGACTCCTAAAATAGACTTAGGACGATGATCCTTGTTATAATATTCCATATTGTTCCGAAGTTTGGCTCTGATTTTTTCAATTGTTAATCGATTCTTCTTTTCCGTTCAGTTGTTATCACCTTTGTCGACTTTGATAACTTCTATTTCAGGAATTTTTGGGTATTCCTACTTTGATGGATTGGAATCGAATTCTTTGGATTTTATTCACGTCTTCGAATGTGAATCTTAGTGAATTGATTTGGTTTTCGAATTTAATCGATTCTTGATTATTTCCCGATTTGTTGCTATCATTTATTAGCAACTTTGATGACCTTTTCTTCGGGATTTTTGTGGACATACCTTTCGATGAATTCGGTATCGATTTCTTTGGATTCTATTCACGTCTTCGTATGTGAATTCTTGTGATTGATTGTTTCTACAATCATTTTTGTGATTTGTCACTTTAAGAATATAAAGGTTTCAATACTAGTAGTAAATATCCAAACTCTTTTATCAAAATGTTTTCAACTCTATTTTCAATACCAAACTCGTTTTTAAAACCGTTTTCCAATCTATTAATATATACAAATCTTTATTTCACTCGTATGAGAAATCTAATTAAACGGCTTAGTAAAACAAGTGGTATGAAACACTTGCGTTTGCTTCGTCGGTTAATTCTTGGACTTGTTCGATTGAACCTCATGTGATAATTTTCTAGTGAAGATTTACAATTTGTTCGTAAATATTTAAGTTAAGAAAGTGGTTATGGGACATGAAGCTAAACTTTTATATTTACTAACTTAGTGTAATTGACACTTCTCGTTGATCATGACGATCATTTTTACGGTTAGACTAGGCCTCATCGGTGTGATTTCGTCTCACACATATCTCTTGGGCTTTGAGGATTGTCTAGACACCATTTGTGTGATTTCGTTCACACATACCTTTTCGGTTAGACTAGGCCTCATCGGTGTGATTTCGTCTCACACATATCTCTTGGGCTTTGAGGATTGTCTAGACACCACTTGTGTGATTTCATTCACACATACTTTTCTTTTGATTGCGAGGTTAGTTTTGACCTCAATCTGTGTGATTCCGACTCACACATGTGGGGTAGCGCCCCACGGTCTTCGGGCCATTCAAGTCAAAATTAATGGCTTGCAACCATGAGATAGCGTCTCGTTATGCGTTGCACGTGTTGATGATTTTCATGCTCATGTGTAGGTGAGATTCCGTGCTCCCGTTCTCGCTTTGCGTTGCACGTGTTGATGATTTTTCATGCTCGCGTGTAGGTGAGATTCTGTGCTCCCGTTCTCGCTTTGCGTTGCACGTGTTGATGATTTTTCATGCTCGCGTGTAGGTGAGATTCCGTGCTCCCGTTCTCGCTTTGCATTGCACGTGTTGGTGAGTTTTCATGCTCGCATGTAGGTGAGTTTTCGTGCTCCCGTTCTCGCTATGCGTTGCACGTGCTGATGAATTTTC
Source organism: Allium cepa (assembly GCA_030765085.1). Lineage (NCBI taxonomy): Eukaryota > Viridiplantae > Streptophyta > Magnoliopsida > Asparagales > Amaryllidaceae > Allium > Allium cepa. Next base: position 973,430,951 of record CM060928.1, read on the forward strand.
ATGCTCGCATGTAGGTGAGTTTTCGTGCTCCCGTTCTCGCTTTGCGTTACATGTGCTGATGAGTTTTCATGCTCGCGTGTAGGTGAGTTTTCGTGCTCCCGTTCTCGTTATGCGTTACATGTGTTGATGAATTTTCATGCTCGCGTGTAGGTGAGTTTTCATACTCTCCTTCGAGTTTTCATACTCCGTTTGAGTTTTCATACTCTACTTCGAGTTTTCATACTCCGTTTGAGTTTTCATACTCTGTTTGAGTTTTCATACTCCGTTCGAGTTTTCATACTCCGTTCGAGTTTTCATACTCCGTTCGAGTTTTCATACTCCGTTCGAGTTTTCATACTCCGTTCGAGTTTTCATACTCCGTTCGAGTTGTCATACTCCGTTCGAGTTTTCATACTCCGTTCGAGTTTTCATACTCCGTTCGAGTTTTCATACTCCGTTTGAGTTTTCATACTCTGTTCGAGTTTTTATACTCCCGTTCGAGTTTTCATACTTTCATCTTGTGATTTCTGGATTTCTTGTGATGATTCCTAGAATTTGTGCTTCACCAATTTTCGTGATTTCTATTGATAAGTTTTATCAATTTTTGTGCATTGGTGAATTCGTGTGTTATTGACTTGTTATGAATACAAGTTTAGGGTATGATATCCCTTTCTATCTTTGAGAAGATTCTTGTGACACTTTTGATGAATGAAAATCCACTTATCGAAGTTGCTACAGATATCGCTGTTTTAATCACGTGTTTTAAAAATTGTTTCAAAATAAAAATCATTTTCAAATTTTTTATAGTTTACGCTTTCAAAAGAATGAGGAAGCGATTTAAACGTTTCAGCAAAATCGAGGACTATGACCCCTTTCTTTTACTGATTCGTTTAATTCCGGACTTGTCCGTTTGAGGGTGAAAATTTGTAAATTCCTTTTATAAAAAAAAAATAAAAAAAAATTGAAAGAATGTTTTGTGATTGTATTGCCCATTGAGTGCTTTAAGAATTCTGGTCGATGCGCTTGATCAACGTTATGGATAGGAATCTCCTAGACGCTTTGATGAGACAATCAGACACAATAAATTGAATTTTAAAATGTAAATTTTTCTGAAAAGATAATTACATAAAGTAAATTGTAAATTTCGAAAGTTTTAGCTTTTCGGGAAAGAATATTATTTAAAACAACTCTTTTCCGACACTTCTATTCTGGTGATTCCCGTGGGAACCAAGACTCTATCGTTTGTACCAATGCTAATCGTGTTAGTTTGCATGCCATTCTCTTGCAAAAGAGAACGTGCTGTCTCTTGTGTTTCTAAATCATTAATGCCTATTGAGACTAGATATGTCACTCATGATTTAGTGCTCTTGGCTATTGATTTCGTTCTTCAAGATTTGGCATCATTATTTTGGGTAAGAAATTTGTTCTCTACCCTGATCATGAATCTTGGGAATATTTATTTTCTCATAAGGAACATGATTTGCGTCAACCACGTTGACTCGAGCTCCATACATCTTATGATCTTGATATTATTTACCACTCCCGGATGGAAAATCGTGTTGCCGATGCACTTGTCGTAGGCAAACAAGTGGTTGTTCTTTGATGATGTCCGAATGGAATCATCTTTTCACCAGGTTCATCAGACGTTTCGATGTACTTCGTTTTATTGAGCTTCGTCTCATTCCTTTTAGAGACTTACGTCTGATGTTCTTTTATGTTGATCGGTTCATTGGACGTACCGTTTTTGTACTACGTCGGCGTTCCGAATTAATGAAGCTTTGATTCATCTGGCGTATCGTTATTGTACTACGCTGTTGTTCCAAATTAATCGTGTTTCACCTATGAAAGGTGTTGTGCGTTTCAGTCGGTCGGGAAAGTTAGTGCCTCGATATATTGGGCCATTTCCTATCACTGAACGTATTGGTTTCTTGGCTTATCGCCTCTTATTACCGGCTCAATTTTCTGTTATTCATGACGTGTTTCACACGTCTTTCTTTTACGGAAATGCCTTAGGGATTCCGATTTTTATTCTTGAGCCCGGTATTATTGAAGAAATTGAAGTTTCACCAGATTTGACTTTGAGCAACATTCTATTCACATCAATGCTTCGGGGGTTCAGCACCCTCGAAATAAAGATGTTTTTCTCATGAAAGTTTATTGGTTCTCAAATCCTATGGATTTCACTTAGGAATCCAGAGAATTCATCGAGCAAACACGTTCAGGCTCTCTCTCTCTCTCATGCTCTATATCATGAACTTCCTATTTCAAATTTCTTCATCGTGTGTTGATATATTCTTATGGTTGTTACCTTTTGCCCATTTATTCCTTAAGATTGCGAGGACGCAATTTCTTTAAGGAGGGGAGTCTGTAACAACCCGATATTTTCGTCAATTTTCAAATTGAAGTTTTTAAATTTTAAATTACAAATGGTTATAAAGTTTGAGGGGCTTTGATTTTTAAATAGTGGTTCATTTGTTTTTGGGCCGTGAAAATTTTAAAAACCCAATACCCTTTCCTTTTTCTTCGACTTAAACCCGATCCCCTCTTTCTCATTTTCTATTATTCGTTCGAAACCTAAAACCACCGAGAGAACAAAAATGGTGGCGGCCTCGTGCTCCATCGATCGTCATCACCAATTAGGGCTTCGGGAGGATCGGCTTCGTCAATTCGAGTTCAACTTCGTCCTGGCTGCTCGATGGGGCTCGTCTTCATTCGTTCTCCTTCGTTCGAGAATTAGGGCCTCATCAATTAATGGCTGCTCGCCCTCGCGCTCGTTCATCTTCGCTTCCGTTCGTGGCAAAGGTGAGTTTGCTCACATCTAATTCTTGGCTCGAGTTATTTGTGTGTTTTGTTGCTTGAATTCTTGGCTGATTATTGCTTCGAATTTTAGTGATTTCGATTTGAACTTGTGTGAGTTTTACTCACATCTATTTCTACTTGGTTTTCTCGGCACCGTTTTGTTGAGATGTTGATGTTTTCGATTTTCGTATGGATGTTGGAGATGATTTCTGGTTTTGGCAATTTCGTATATTTGTGTGATTTGATATCTACGGCAATGATTTCACGGCTTTGATACGTTGACTCTCGACTTCACTTCCATATACATTAATGACTTCGGCCATATGAATTTTTGTGTATCGAGTTGGATTAACTTCGTGGCCACCACGAGGTTGACTTCGAGCGACTTCGACTTGTACCTTGCTGAGTTTTAACTTGGATTTGTCGACTGTTTTTGACCTGAGACTTTGATTTCTTTCGTGACTTCACATTTTGACTTCTGGTAAACCCTTGAGTTGTACCACTACAGATATTCTCAGTCTTGTTTGATTTCCTTGGCCACCGTCTTGATCATGTCCCCTTTGAACTTGAAGTGGTACGTGTTATAAGCTTATCAATTCGATATTTGACACTGTCAAACTCGGCTCTGACTTGATAATGTGTTCGACTTTTATGTGATTGCTCCACTGGGTTGTTTTGATGTCCTGAGTTGACCTGCTGCCTGGTTATGTTAACATGCGTGTGTAAATATGAATCCATTCACCTAGTATTGCACTTTGGTCTTCATATGTACACTGGGATTGGCAATTTGATAAGTGCTTCGAGTTGCTGCCGTTTCTACTCTTGTTCATGCAGTTTTATATGATGATTATTCAAGTCATTCATACTTTATGTTGTATACATGTGCATGTTATCACTTGATGTTCACTGTTCATGTCATTCTTTTGGCCAGTTTGCTTTGCATTCTCTTTGTGTATTGTCACTACTTCATGTTCATATATGGTTATCCAAAGCCATTCTTTTGTTGAGGCTGTGTCACTGATGTTGGCTTGCTCATTGCTCCATTCATTTTCCATACTGGGTTGTTCATGTTTGTGACATTGAACCATATTGTTACTTGTGACATTCTTGTTCTTTACTGTGTACCTGGCCTACACACATGTGCTTTGATGGTTCAGTGGTGTTTTCTGAAATTTGCAGTAGTCTTCATTGCAGTATTTGCCATTGTTCACCTTGACTTGTTCCTATACACTTTGTTTCAACTTGTTTTGCTGGTGCACTCGTTGCCTGCATCACTTGTTTACTACATTTGCTACTTCCTGAATGTTGCAGTGTTGTTTTATTCACTTGGTGGCATTTTGTTTGCTCACCATTTACACTGTGCAGTACCCCTGCTGCATTCGTTTGATTGTTGTAATTGGGTTTTCGGCTGCAGTTTGTTGTCATCTTTTCTTGACCGCTTTCGCATTTGTCTCTGCAATTTTAATCGACACTTGGCCTTATGACATTCGCGGCGATGCTTGTGAATTTTCATTGGGTACATCATCACTATAGTGGCAAGGCAGTGCACGCAAGCGTGAACTGCAGCCACACGGTATTCAATGGGTACATCATCACTTTAGTGGCACAGCAGTGCACGCAAGCGTGAACTGCAGCCACACGGTATTGGTTTTGGTGTTATCTCTTTTGATTTATGGATCTATTTCGTATTCCAGATGTTGTAGTGGCGAGGCAGTATACGCGTGCGTATACTGCAGCCCTACTCGTGTTGATCTTTTAATTGATGTTCCAATTGTTTTGAATTAGTTCGCGTTATATTTACTGTTATCCGATTTCTTATTTAAGAATCGGATAGGTAAATTTATTTCTGTGACTGTCGTCTAATTATTATTTGATTATTACTGCCTCTATGCACTAATAACTGAGTTTGAATTAGACTGACCCGGGTATTATTTTCTTTTGAATTTAATACTCGGGTCAGACCGAGCATTTACAGGTTGTAGATATCTTGATTCAGGTTGCTGCTAGAGCTATGAAGTCCTTTCATACCTTTTGGAGTAGTCGACATCATTTATAGAAGTCTGTAATTTATTGGAAGATATGTATTCATGTATATTATATATGTTAATGTACTTTATATGTAACTTCCGGAGTCGACAGTTGTTGTTGTATCATATGTATTGTACCACGTGTATTGTAACTGACATCAGTTATTGTGTATATATATATATATATATATATATATGAGATTTTGCGATCTATTCTTTTGTGTTATTGTGGATCTTGTTAGACCACTACTCTGATAAACACTTTTAAGTGTGGTATATTCATATCTATTTCCGCCTTTGTGATATGAATTATCTATGACTGATTTATGTTATGCTTATTTCTATATTCGTTTCCGAAGATTATATATAGCCACCGCGTGATAGCTTTGAGTTTGCATCGGCATGTCGGATTTCCTCCTTAAATGAAATGCATGCTATACTATCTGACATATCGGTGCTCGCGCAAAGAAATTACACGGATGGTCGCTCCTCAACAGCCTTATTCTCCGTGCTAGTCGACAGCATTACACCGTAGTGTTCTTGGCTAGCGTGGGTATAGAGGTGGGGCGTCACATAATTCTTAATAAATTCCATATATTTCACAAATCTATTTAAAATATCAATCTCAACTCCTTTTCCTATTTTCCAAAAATATCGTTTAAAAATCCTTTATACAAATTATTGTAAAATCTCTATTTCAAATATTTTTAAGAATAGTTAAATACAAACCAAAATCAATTATTGTTTTATCCAAATCAATTTCTTAAAAATAACCCAAATTTCTATATGAATATTTTTTTAATTCAAATCTCATTTTAAATCCTTTCAAATTCCAAAAATAATATTTATGGTATTAAATATAATAAAAGTTCGGCCAGTGCTACTATAGCATCCAATAATTCACATCACAACAATAATCTATAACAAATTATTCGAACACATCATATATTATTATATATGAAAAACAATCAATATAAATTTGAGTAATCTAGTTAGATCCCTTCAACCTATTTCTCTGCATCCACAGATGTTAATACAATATAAAAATACCATTCCCACTTCGAGAGAGATAACACAATATATATGGTCATCCGCTATTGTACGGGGCATATAGGGTCTCATAAGCTAAAATATATAGGAATATCAGTCCAACTACTAATATATGTACTACTATATATAACACTCAAGTGAGAATAATAACTATCCATTCATCCAATCAATCAATAAATGATTTTCAACAATTTTAAATTACACCAATAATCTAAGTTGAGTGATATTTACTCACCTTTATTTTCGAATGTGCCGATCGATCCAATTTTAATTCCAGCTTGTATATTTCTCATCTACGAAGACAAACTTGCCTTGTTTCCATGATTTTTATACGTTGTAATAATGTTATACAATTTGAGTTTAAATTTAACTCTTGTATTTACAGAAAAATTCAGCAAAGTCTCCTTTGCGCGGCTTGATCGAAAACTTTTTACTATATAATATATAATACAAATATACCATATATGTATCAAATATGCATCTCATCTCAATGATGAGGCATCCCGAAGGGAAAAAAATTATAAAATCGTGTTATGTAATCCTAGATACGTGCCTTATTATTAATAGTATGAGTGAGTTCGCTTGTATTAAGCAAGCAAAAGCAACCTAATGCGCAGTCGAACTCCAAAAGCAAGCATACGCCCTTTTGTACCTACTAAACACTCAATAACCAAATGAGAACATATATATAAAGACTAAAATCGATATATAACATGGATGATACAATAACCATAAACGAATATAGCAAATGCAATATACAAACATCCAACAAACAATATCCATCCAACCTTATTCACAACAATACCAATTCACACTTCCTAATGTCAATATTCAGTCTATTTACTTTCATTTCCTTTCAATATTAAATTGATTTACTTTTAAATCATTCACATTTATTTCATCTATATATAATTTATTTGCTTTCAATTTATTCACATGGATTTCTTTCGAATTTAATTGGTTCACCCTAAATTTATTCACGTTTAATTGATTAACATTCATTTCCTTAATCATACAATGGATTTATATTCAGTTCATTCGCTTTTAAATTTTACATTCAACTAATTTGGTTTCAATTCATATTTATTTAATCAACCAATATTCATTACATTCATATTTGATTAATTACCATTCAATGTACTTACGTTTGTTCGATTTACAATTGATTAATATTTATTTTAAGGACATTCATTTTTATTTATAATACAATGAATTTTCATTCCACTTAACCTTGCTAAGTTAAATTTATTTCATTATCACTTAGTATATCCTCTCTTTTTTATATACTAACATCATTTATAAATCATCTAAGCTTATTATAAATATCTTATACAACACAACTCATGCTTATTATTATTCCATAACTTAAGTTCATATTAATCTATTGGTTCACTTAACTAGTTTGTTCATTGATTCAAACTCATATAATAAATTTACTTAAGTAAATTTTATTTTATAACTCCAATTCATATTCATAAAAAAAATTTATCACCATCAATTTTATTCAACTCCACTTAAGTTAAATTTCAATTTATATTTTATTCCTTTAACTTATTCCATATTCAATTAGTTACCATTCAATTTTATTGAAACTCATTCTATTTGCATTTAATTTTTTTCATCCAATTACTTATATTAATTTTTACTTACATTCATTTAATTTTATTCAATTTCTTACATACTTAAATTACATTTCATTTTAAAATTTAAGTTCGTATTCATTTTATTAATTCTTTTATAGCTTAAATGAAATTAATTCACTTTACTAATTTATCTAGTTTCATTTAATATCCAATTCAATTTATTTAATGTTAAGTTAAATTTCATTTCATTTTAATCCATTACTCATTTTATTTCACTCTAATTTAAAATTTTCTCTTCTTATTTTTCACATTTAACAAATTTAAAATTTGTTTTAGCTTATATCTCTCAAATCTATAAGTTATACGAATTAATTTCTTAAATTTCATTTTGTTATTTTATCTACTTCATTTCAAATGCAATTCATTTTTATTTAAGCGTTCATGCGTTAGACTATATTTTATTTACTTCACTTCACTAACTTAATTTATTTAACATTTCTAAAGTAAATTATTTTATTTCGTTTCTCGAATTCAAATTCCTTTTATTTGCTTAATCAAAAAAATTTAACAGTTTTATATTTTAATTTACTTTCCCGTATTAATAAGTTATAAACTTATTTTAATCTATACTATTTTCAATTATAAGTTCAAACTTATTTTCATTTATTTATCAAATCATACTTAGAATATTTTTCACAATCGAAACTTGTTTTAATCGAAAATAAATTTCTTCTGGTAGCAATTCTCACCAGAAACTCGAAAATGAATATTGGTGATGCTGCAGTCATCCTCATAACTTATTTTCCAACGACCAAATGAGTCCAATGCTTTTAATTCTTTCGATCCTTTTAAAATATATTTCCAGTCAAATCACTTTCAAATAATACTATTATTAATTCTAAAGGCCTCAAAACATTTTTGAAAACAATAGGTTTTAAATTTAAAAATTCTCAACCTTTAAATCCGTACTTTTTATAAGCTACATTAAAAATATACTTATATAGATTTGAATTTCAGCAATAATGTTAACAAATAATCTAACTAATACATGATTTAAATTTTCTTTAAAAACTTTCAATTTCAAAATACATTTAAAAACATTCAAATAAAGATAAAAATTTTTAGAAAAAGAATTGATAATTCTTATAACAAGCTTTAAGAAATTCAAACTTTAAAATATTCAAAATACTAAACTTTTAAAATATACACTACTCAAATTTAAAATAGTAAAAACTAAAAACCAAATTAATATTAAAAGATTGAATTTCAAAATTTGAATATTCATATTTATAGGATTCAAAATTTTAAAATTCATATTTTAAAAACTCTAGTTTTTTATTATTAGTAACCATTTTCTAAAATCTAAATAAAACCCATTTAATTAAAAATAAAATAAAACTAAAAATAGAATATGGATATTTAATTAAAAATCTGCAAAGTAATGACATTTGTTCCACTCAAAAATGATTTGCAATTCTATATCCTAACAAATATCATGTCCTATTCTTTCACTTACTTTATTAAAATTACCCTTTGTCGTACCAAGTTACTTATGTTTATATTTTCTAACAAATTTTCTCTCCTTATTAGACAATGATATGATAATAAACTATTACTTATCTTTTATATCATATAGCACAACAAACTTTGAGTCTTTTCCTGTAAATAAACATGATAATTAGTTCAAAACTAATAAATTGTAATATGCTGCTCATTTTTCCATGTGCTTTTCAAATAAACAACTTAACTTTATTTTAGATTTACTTTATGAGCATTTTTTAATGTTTATAACTCATTCTTTTCTTTTCATTTTCAAACATTTATTACTGTCAACATAATAATATGTTATAGAATTCATTTGAAAATTTCATTATTCAAATTCAACGTATTACTTTCAACTCCAATTTTATATATGAATTATCTTATATTTACATATACATATGTATTATTAATGAAGAATTTAATTCATTGCCATCATATCCGTATATTATTTGTTTTATACAGCCTTGGTTGGAATATTTTTGTCAACTTGGAATCATAAAAAAGAGCAAGGTTTATTTCATCCAAAATGATGAAACATTGAAAACGTGAAGAAACGAAAACAGACTTCGATTTCTCTTATCAAAGAATGCCTCTTTATTCGTTCATTTCATTGTAAATGTAAAACCTCAAACAACACAACAAGAATAATAATGTCAAAGACCATTGACTCAAGTGGAAAATGGTATGACACTCTAGATAGAGGTTCTAGAGGTCATGAGTTTGAACCCCTAAGGCATCAAAACGAGTGTTTTGCTTGAATGAAGTATCACTTATTATCAAAATAATAATAAAAATATATATTTGAATGTCGAGTTTGTTTAATTTAGAAAATTCTAATTTTAATAAAAATTAAATCTAAGAAAAATTAAAATTTATAGAACAATCTAAGTTTTAGAAATTCAAACTCTATTAGAATAATAAATTTTAAATGCTAAAATTCCAAAAAAATCAAAACAAAAATTAAATTAAAAAATTGATTAAAAAGTATTAAAAAATTAGATATTGCTCTTGGCTAAGATTAGACAAATTTTAAATGACGATTTTCTTTAAAATTATAAAATATTTAAATCTCCAGAGAAAGTAAACTCTAAAACGGGGAGTAAAGAAAAAAAAAAATTTGATTCTCAAGATTCGTCAAATCCAAACTATTAATTATTCAAACTTAGAACCTTCGATTTTAAAATACTCAATTCGAATTTCCAAATGTACAAATTTAAAATTTTAAAACCCAAACGTTATAAAGTTCAATCATAAATAATAATAATAAATCAAAGTCAAATTTTAGCATTCGATATTTTAAAAATCCAGTTGGTTATTTGAACTTTTTGATTCATGATAAAAATAAAATATTGTAGACCATTTAATTTATCCTTTCTTCATTTACTTTTTCGTTTATATTGAAAAAAAATTATTGCAAACCTTTTAATTTATATTTCATGAGGAAACATTTAATTTAGGTCAAAGTTGAATATGAAAATAATTATGGATGCCTTTTTTGGAGAATTTTTCATTAAAAATGACCACTAACAACCTATCCAACCTTTGTTGCCAACAACGAGTTTTACTAATTTGATTTAACTTGGTTAAATGGATACTCTGCATGAGGTACAAAACTGGATTAGCGGCATCTATTATGGTCTTAGTTAAAACTTGATGGTCATTAGTTTGCCATGAAGGCTAGCATTCAAAATGCTGAAAATTTTCATATTTTTAGAGCAATAGAAATTTGATTTTGACGAAAGAAAAAATGAGAGGAGATTAGAATTTAGTCCAGTATCATATAAAAAGAATAATATTTAAAAATTCAAATTTAAATTTTCCAACCAAAGGTTAATCTTTGACTAAGTTTGACCAAATTTTGGAATTTCACAATTTTTTATATATTAAGTTTGGTCAAATAAAACACTCAACATTACAAATTTATTATATAAATTTAAATTTTAAAAACACAATTTAATTCAAAATAATATAATTTAAAATCGACTGAATCGATTACCATCTTTTTCCTCTTATTAAAAGATTTAATGTCCATAAATTCAATATTAAATTTCCAAATTGAATGTTGGTAAATGAATGTCAATTAATTCAATTTAATGTCAACTGATTCACTTCTAATTTGTTTCTCTTTATCTAAATTCAAATGTAATATCAATAATGCAATATTAATTTGTTTCCCCTTATTATATTTAAAAGGTTAATTCCAATCAATTCAATATATATTTCAAATTACATGGTGGTTATAAATTTCCAATTTATCTTTGGTTACACACTAATTATTTTATTTTCATTAAATAATTCAAACAAATTTTTATCCTTTTATTTCGATTTATATATTCATTATATTACATTAAATTTCCCGTTCCATTAAAACATATGTTTTCTTTTTATTTCCACAACTTCATATTTCATTTTAGTTCAAACATACTTTCTACTTAGTAACTCATATTTATTTATTTATTGTTTACACAAGGAGTATAAAACTACTTACCAAATAATTGTTTTACCTCGTTATTTGAAATCAACTTTGCAAGTTACCATTTAAATCAAACATTTTATTTTCCTTAAACAAATATGCATTTTATTGTCGCTTACAATTTCCTTTATCCATTTCAGGTCATTAAATACGCATCCAATTCTCATCAAATCACATTCAAACCTACATTATCATCTTTATATAACTCATCGGAATTTGTTATTAATAAATTTGTTCCAGTTCATATCAATAAATTACAAAAACAAAACATCAAATTTTTATTCCTAACCAAATTATGTTCAACAATTATAATTAATATTTCTTTTAAAAATTGTTCGAATTTACGAGTCCTTACATGAAGCTTCTGTAGATAAAATCTTCTTCTATAATATCCCCTATATCCTGTAACAACCCGGATTTTTAGCTATCAGATATAGGCGTAATTAACTGATCTTAATTATTGGAATGTTAATTTTTATAAGTCGAACAGATAAAAAAATTTGATAGTTAAAATATCTGAATATGTAAATTAATTAAAACTATGTTTAATTTTTAAATATAAATTTTTGGATATGATAAATTTTGTAGACATATGTATATAAACTCCACCATTTAAAAATTTAATATAGAATATCCATATATATATATATGTGTGTGTATATATAAATATATACAAGCTTTATGATGTTTATATATATATATATATATATATATATAAGTATATATATGTATATATGCCCATATGAAGTAACGAATATGAAAAATAGTGTAAATATTTATATATATATATATATATATATATATATATATATATGGTGAAAAATACATGCGAAGTAATGTAGATATGTATAAAATGTAAATATGGTAAAATAGATATGTATAATGTATATGTATCCATAATTGCATACTTGTAAATGTATTTATGATAACATAGTGTATATGAAATAATTAATACGAGAAGTATTAACTTAGCATGTTAAATTATGTTAGTATATAGTTAAAAAAACATGTTCATATGGTCAAGACAAATATATATATATATATATATAGACATACACACACACACATTTATATGAAGTAGATGTATATATGAAAAGGAACATAATGATGAAAACATATCGAGTCAAGCACATGATTAATCAAATCTTTCACTTAAGATTTCAAGTCAATCTAACTTTTTAAATCAATTCATCTTATTTTCAAAATCAAATTAGTAAAGAAAGAAATAAAATTAAAAAATTTAAGGCCTGCATATGAGAAATAGGCTTCAGCTTCTTGTCTAATTGTCCCTCTCCATATATATATATATATATATATATATATATAACATATACACATACCACTATGGTATTTACATCTAACATTCTTGTATAAAAAAAGAGAAAGTTCTGCCATTAAAGCAAAAACCAAGAGTCAAGGCTTGAAGCAGGAAATTGAAAATAAGTAGCAGCAATGTCTCATCTTTCAAAAGAACTGTGAGTAAAATTTAAACATTATGCTAGTTGGAAATTTTATATGTATCTTTATGCTTGTAAACTTTGATGAACCCTTGAAGTATGTCAAGTTTTCATGTGCTATTAGATTTCTTTGACTAGTATATATGTGTTTAGTCATGGTAATATACCCTGTAACTCAAGAGACATGATTATCACCCCTCTGTTCCTTAAAAAATACAAATAAGATCCAACAACTTTAAAAATCATTATCCCATTTCCTATTTGGTTTTAAGGCCAGATTACAAAACAAAACTTGGTTGTTTTTAAGCATTTAACACTTTAAAATTTATTTCATTAAATTCTATCAAGAATAGAGAGAGGAAACTATGTTTTAATGTAAGTATTCAAAATATAGCCGAGAATCGACTATCGTAATTTCACAAACAAACCATATAGCGATGATCATTAGTGAAAGTGATGATTTTTAAGAGTAGTCTGGTGATTTTTAGTATGGTGTGGAGTGAGAAACATTGGGATGAACGGTTTTGGGTGAAGTAGAAAATTCCGATGAAGGGTTCGATTTTGTGGTTTGTCGTTTGGCACGGAGGAGGGTGAGGGGAAGGCGCACATGAAAAAAATAGCAAGGTAATTTTTAGATGACCGAGGTGTGACGACCCAGAATTTTCGAGCATTTAAAATCGGAATATTTAATTGATTATAATTATTTAAAGGTTAATTATCAATTTAAATTACGAATATCATAATTTATTTGACAATTAGATTGTTGAATTAAATAATTTGAATTGGATAAAATATGAAACCTGAGGTTTTAAGCCTGTTAAAAATATAATTTGAAATCTTATAAAATTTATATTGATAACATTGAATATAATAGAAGTGTTAAAATGGAATCTAACACTGAATTGGTCAGTTTTGAAATTTAATCGTTTAAATTGAATTTAAAAAGAGCCTTCCGAGGTACAGTCTCGGAATTCGATGAAACCAGTTCCATTGAGTCCGTAATATTGAATTATTATCGGATTTCAATTTTCGTAGCTTTTGGAGTTGTTGTGTGAGCGTAAGATATATAAACACGCTGAAAATTTAATTGGTAATAATTTAATGAAATTTAATTTAGTTAATCAAGCTTCTACTATACGCCATCTTCCTGTCATTTAATCACATACTTTTCCAATTCTAAGCCGTTCAATCAACAATCAAAATGCTCGAACTAAAAAATATATAATAATAATAATAAATAAATAAAAGAAGAAGCTTCAAGGGGAAGCTTTAAATCACGTTAAAAAAGAAAGAGCAACTCAATAGGGCCGAATCCCCCTTTTTCTTCTTTTCAACCCCAAAACCACTCGGTGATAAAAAAAGGCGATCGCTTCCTACTTTTGAATCGCGTTTCCCGTATCTCGAAATCGCGGTGATCAGAGCTTCGAGGAGCAGCTCGAGCTCGAGTTCGGTTCGCGAGGCCTGGAAATTACTTGACGTGATGGGTGCTCGCGTGGGAAAAGGGGGTGAAGATCTCTGTTCGAAGTCGCACGATGGAGCCGCGCCTTCAGGGATGAGGAGGGACCAAGACCGGGGCACACGAAGGAGGGCGTGTGAGGAGGCCATGGTCATTAGGCGCGCAAGCATGGAGGTGACTAGCAGTGATCGAACGGGAGGACGTTGATGAGTCACGGCGATGTGGTGATGATGGCGCGAGGCAAGGGTTTTGCAGTGCAGTGAGCTTGGCCAAGCACGTTTGGAATACGAGCAGAAGCTCGGCGTTGGTGAACTCCTGTTCGCGTTTAAGGTATCGAGTTGTTTTAATTTAATTAAGTGATTAGTGTTTACTAATATAGTAAAGAAAATATATAACACCGTAAAGGTAAACATGTCTGGTCTAACTTAAAATGTATATGATGTTTTAAGGAAATTTTAAGAATGTTATAATGTTTAAAGTTTATGTAAAATTGGAATTTTATTAATATATATATATATATATATAGAAAGGGTTGGATAAAGGAATTTTAAATGTTGTAGGGTTTATAATAAATTTAGAACTTAAAATTTTATATACATATATACACATGTCTTCACTAACTAGTTTATTGTTAATAATATATGATGAAGATATTAACTTATTAAATTCTTTTAGGTACTAAAAATATTTTATAAAGAGGAAATCAGCTTAAAATTAAATTACTAGTCTGGGATAAAAGCATTGGATAATTAAATTCATATACGAAAATTTTATGGTCGATTTATTCGAATGTTAATAAAAATCATCCAATGTTTATTCAAGGTTAAAATTGGGAGATAATGATCGAGATGGAATTGGGTTGCAAGTAAAAGCAAAGGTGAGTTAATCTCACTCAGTTCAATTTGGATTTAAATTGAAATTTAAACGATTGAATTTAGATAATTGTTTGAATGGGTGAAAATTGGATGATGTGCTATAGTATGATATATTTTGGAATTGGCATATTATTGTGCTAACATCTGTGGATGCAGGGAAAACATGTTGGAGGGATCCAACTGGACCCCTCAACATTTATTATTTAATATTCTCTGTTGTGATTACCTGATATTCTATGATGAATATATTGGAAGATTGAATATTATGATTTGATTGAATATATTTAGGTATAATGAATTATCGAAATATATAAATTTGATTTTGGATAGAAAATAAAAGGAAGTAAAGTTGTAAACGAAGTAATCTTAGAAAATTTAATAAATTAAGAATGAATTGGAAAAGAAATTTAAGTATGTTAAATACTAATAAATAACTCCGAGTAGGAAAAGAAAAAGAGTTTGAATAAATAGTAATCAATGAATCGTAATATTATGTGATATTAATTTAAACGAATAAAGAATTATTTTTAAAACTTGAAGTTTTAAATTTATTTAAAGGAATAAGAAGTAAATTGAGAAATCTAAATTGGTATTTCAATTAAAAGTATTTTAAATCCTAGTTAAGGAATAAAATCTGAAATTAAAGGATTTTGGAATAAATGAAGTAAATTGAAAATAATCTAGAAATTTATATAAGTGTCTGAAATTGGATATTTGGAAGAATTAATTCAAGGTGGAAATTTATTAAAGGAATGAGAAAATTTGTTTAAAAGTAAATAGTGATTTATTTTTAAAGGTTGTAAAGAGAAGTATATTTCTCTGGTTAGCCAAGTACGTTTTCAAAGTAAGCTTTTAAATAAAATAAAGGTTTTATTGTTGTTTTACAAAGTATGTTCTTGGAAATTTATTATTTCTAAATGTTTAAATTCTTAAATTAATATTTAATCAAATCTATGACCATAGTAGTAATTTATAAAGAGGGACTTAGTAATTCTGTCTTAAAGGTGAAAACCTAGTTTATGTTTATAAAGTAACCTTATTTCTTCAAATATTCATTACAGTATATATTTTCAATCAATTATTGAAGTAGTTTTAATTTAATTATTTAAAGTAAACCCTAAAGTAAGAAATTTGTGACTCCATTGTAGTAATGATGGTTTTGAGAATGATTTAGTATTTTGTTTAAAGAAGAAAATCTAGTTATATTTATAAAGTAAACTTATTTTAATTTATTTCTAAAGTATTATTTTAATGGCTTTTCTAAAGTATTATTTCTAAAGTAAATCTAGTTACACTTATCGTATTGATTTTTTTGAATGGCGACTGATAATGGCAATTGATTTGGCTTCATCTTCTCTGCATCGTCCCCTTGCTGCCGTTCGCTATTCTCCCTCCCCTCTTCCCTTTCACTTTCCATCCTCATGTCTAGATCTTCTGCCCCTTCTCCACTGCTCTCTGCACCCTCTCGCTCTCGTTCTTCAACTCGTTCTGGGCGATTTTTCAGCGCCTTGCCCTCCCCGCTGCCTCCCTTGTCACCGCTCCTCTCTGACACAAATTTCCCCCCACTGCTTGCTTCTAACCTTTCCCCCAAAGCCCTGGCTGCTTGCCCTAGATTAGTTCCAGTAGTCGCGAATATGACAACCGCTGATCCAATTTCTCAGGTGAGGGTTTCGAACTCAATTGATTTCGATCGTGCTCCCCTGGATATTGCTTTGGATCCCGCCGGTCTTCCTGTAACAGTGGTTGAGTGCAACGTTTTGGGTGGTTCGGTTGTTGAGTGCGCCGAACTGGATATCACTGGCTGTCTGGATAATGTTTTGGGCGATTCGGTATCATTAACGTCGTTTGGTGGATCGAGCGTGCTTCCTACTGCCTCTGTTGGTATTGTTAATGTGTTTGGTCAGTTAGGTAATACCTTGTGTTGTGATTCGGCTGATGCTATTGGAAAGTTTTGTGCCCCTGAAGGTGCTTGTGTTAATGCCTACTTAAGAACGGTTCCCACTCCATGTAAATCTGGTCCCAGTGTTTTGCCGAGTCTTGTAACTGCTGGTCTGTCTCATGCCACTGTGAATCATGCTCAATCTCCCCCAGCTTCCGAGTCCCTTGTTGGTAAAAAATCTTGGTCCTCTCTATTCTCCTCTCTTCCCCGTAATGCTGGTATCTACAAGCCGATT
This sequence comes from Allium cepa, assembly GCA_030765085.1. Classification (NCBI taxonomy): domain Eukaryota; kingdom Viridiplantae; phylum Streptophyta; class Magnoliopsida; order Asparagales; family Amaryllidaceae; genus Allium; species Allium cepa. The sequence goes on from CM060928.1 coordinate 973,448,366, forward strand.
GATTTCGATATTGTTGAAGTGAATGGAGTAATGATCCCTCCTCCTTCTGTGTTGCAAGCCGGTATGGATTTTTGGTCCGATCATCTTGTTGGTTTCTTTTTGGACCCTTCCCATCGCCTTCATGATGCGGCTAATGTTTGTCGCCGGGCCTGGAAACTTCGTGGTGCCTTACGTGTTAGGTTGGTTGACTCTTTCTACTTCCTTAAGTTTTCTTCCCCCGAGGAACGTAGTCTTGTGCTTGAGGCTGAGCCTTCTTTCTTTGATGGTCAACCCTTTATTATTACTCCTTGGACCCCTACTGTGGCTAGTGCGCGTGAACAAGTTGTTTCTATTCCCGTTTGGACCTATTTTTCGCATATCCCATCTGCGCTCCAACCTCTGCTTGGATTAAATTGGTTAGCTTGTAACGTGGGGAAATTGAGATGTTTTGATATGAACACCGTCGCGCGTGAGAAATTGGTATATGCTAAAGCCCTGATTGAGATTTCAGCGGATAAGCCGCTTCCTTCTTCTATTCCTGTCCAGCTTGCTGTTGGCCATGTTGTGGAGGTCCGTGTTCGCTATGGCTGGGTTCCTGATATTTGTACCACCTGTCGCTCCTTTGGCCACCTGGCTATTGCCTGCAAGCAAGCTGTTGCTACTGTGAGTGCTCCTAAGATCCCACTGCCTCGCCCCCCAATTAGGATTTGGGTTCCTAAGAATTCTTCCACAGTTGTCCCGACTCATGCTGTGTTGCATGACTTGGATCCGCCTCCTACGTCCGCTCCTGGCCCTGCCTCTCCTCCCGCTCTGCTGGACGTTGGTGATGTTTCTGCGATTCCTGATGATCCCCCTGATCCTGGTCCTCCTTGTTACCCTATTGCTTGGGATGAAGCGGAGGGGTGTTGGGTAGATTCCATTTCTGATATGAGATTTAACCCGAGAGCCGATTCATTCTTCAGATTTTTTTCTGATGATCAGCATGATCTTAGATGTCTTTATTACAGGCCTTCTGGTGACTCTTTGGTTCTTGACATGGACAGTCATTTTGGAGGTAGGAATTCTTCCTTACTAGCTGATTCTTCCTGGGATCGCTCCTTTATATACTCGTCAGATTCTGTGGCTTTTGATCCTAGTCTAGCTTCCCGTTTCCGCCCCTTTGCTAGTATGCTGGGAAATGTACCGCTGGTGTCTTCCCATGTAGTTGTTGATGATGATGACTCTTCCTCTTCGGAAGAGTAGTTTTAGTTTCGTTATTCCCTTTGTTGTTGTGATATGCCTATCACACACCAGTGCTGTTTTTTCTTCATTACATAGTAGTTAAGGTGTTTTTTCCTTACTCCTGTACTTTAATTTTTATTACTTTCGTAATAAAAAGTGGACGGTCCACTATAAAACCGGCTTGCTATGCAAAAAAAAAAGTATTATTTTAAATTAAGTACTAAGTAAATTTTCTAAATTAAATATTAAACATACTTTACAATTAAAGTGTTTTGTAATTATTTTAAAAATCTAAGATCTTGTGCTTGGTGATTCCAGTGGAAATAGAAATACTTGGAATTTATTCTGAGAAAGGCAGACAGTTTTGAAAACTGTTTTCAAAGGAATTTGAAAAGTGAGAATATATCTTGTAAAGATATTTTTGAGATTAATAAATAATTTTGGAAAATTATTTATTGTGTGATGGATGTTGTGAATATTAATTGATAGTTAAATAACCGACTATCAATATGGGACAAATGCGTTGATCGTTTCGAAGAGACCGGGATCGAGATTTATTTCTCGAAAACCACTTCGATCTGGTTTGTACGTTTCGTGAAACGTGTTCGGAGTCGAAGATGGAGCAGAGAAGTGCAAGGGCTAGTCGCTACTAATCCTGAGGATATTTCCAAAATGGATGTAGTATGAATAGTGCCTTCGGTTCCGTTCGGACCCAGGACGGACTTGTATGGATGTATGCTTGCGAAACATCGTCAGGTGGACGATGGGCATTCTAAGTGATATATTCTATAAAGGTAACGCTTAGCCTCAAGCCTCGTCAAATGGGAATGACTGAAAATCAGGGGTTATGCAGCAAGGCTAGGTGGTTAGCACCCAAGCAGGGTGAGGTCATTCCAGTCTAGATGTCCCTTTTCATTTCGGCTTAGTGGGCGGTTGCTGATCCCAACCGCGGGGTGATCTCACTCGGGATTATCCAAAGGGGTAGTCCCGGCCTTGTGTTGCAGGGGAGCGGGCGTACTCCTCAGTACGGTGATCTAGGCCCCGTACTGTGATAGGTGGTACCCTAGTGCCTAGTCATTAGTTGGAAATCCATTCTCCCTACGAGCCTTGTACGAGTTTTGTTTGTATTACCTACTCTGTGGCTAGTAGCTGGAATTTAATAGATGTAACAATTTCGGCTATTTTATAAGTATTTGTATATAGACCCTATTATAATATCAGAGGATTTCTATAAAAATTGTTTTAGCTATCGTAAGGTGAAAACCCTACATGTTTATTTGTGGCGTGGTCTTACGAGATGCATTTGTTTTCAAAGGATTTTTGAAACTTTAATAATCAATTGGGTGTGATTTCCTCACGCTGGTAATCCAGACTGACTCGGGTGTTATTTAACTGTAATGCTCGGGTCAGACCGAGTATTATAGGATATAAGATATGATGCTATGGAGCTCAAGAGACGAGCAGGATGACGATACGTACTCTCTTACTTGTTTATATATATACATTTTTCGCTGTGTTGTGTAGCTGTGTATCCAGTTGTATGTTATTGATGTGAGTTGTGATTGATGTACTCTGATGATGTAATATATGTAAACATATATATTTATTTTGAGTAAAGATTATTTATTATCTATTATATTTTACTCCGCTGCGATGGTTAGATCCTGTTATTGTTTTCTATTCTCTTCTTCTACCTCTTCTTCTTTAACCCAAATGGTTCGTATTTCTATACAACTTGAGTTGATTTAGGTAGAATAGTGTTGACTCAAGGGGTACGGATTTGCGGGTCGTTACACGAGGAGGGGAGACGAGGTTGTTTTAAGGTTTAAAGTGGGTTTGTGGTCGGGTTCGGTTACGAGGGAATGGCGACGTGGCGGTGGAGGTAGAGGCGTGCATCATGGGGGAAATAGGAAGAAGTAGTCTCGACGAAGCTTCGAGCAAATTTTGGTGAGGGATAGAGGTCGAGGTGGCCGAGGCGGAGCGTTTGACCATTTGATGGTTTCGGGTTTTTTCTTGGGTTGGGGTTCGAATCGACGAACAGAGGCTTGCCATTGGTTCAGGTAAATGGATGTGGATGGTGGGGTCGTAGGTGATGTGTGTACATGGTCGAAGACCAAGATAGGTCATCGAGGGCTATGTGCACGTGCACGGTAGGGTGCACAGTCGAATTTGATCAAAGAAATAAGAGAGGAGAGAAAGAAATACTGGGAGGAAGAAGAGGTGGTTGAGCACAGGTTGAATTGTTTGGGCCAGATTTGCATATGTGTGGCCCGAGTACTCTTTTTGTTAAGAAAATTACATTTGTTTTTACATTGAAAATCCTTAAAATTTAAACATTGCTTTATCAACTCTTTTAAAACCATTCAACGTGAAGATTTCTACTTTTGATCCTATTACTCAGTATTATAAATTAATGTTATTGATTTTCCGTAAATTACAGTTTAATTATATTATAATAATTAAATTGAGAGATTAATTGTATTCTTACTTGATCTAAATGTTTTGTTAATTAATAAATCAGTTATTAAATAGATTGTTTATTTTTTAAGTAACTAATAACAAATCGTTTTATAATTTCTCTAATTTAACGTTAAATTGGATTAAAAATTTAAGTAGTTTCAATTTAATTTAAGTGGATTAAATTTTGATTAGGAATTATTTAAATATGAGTTGTAAATCGTTAAATTTGTTAATGATCTATGCTTGGTTATTGCTCTTGGATATTATTTCAACTGTTCTTGTTTATGCCATTTAGCAGCCAAACCAGTTAAAATGATAGAATAAATGTTGTGTTTATTTGAAATAAAAATATTTAATAAAACTTCCATATGTGAATATTGTCACCCTGAATATAAATTGTTTATTTTAAACAATTTGGCCTTAAAATTTATCATTTTGAGTTCGAAGAGATCGGGATCGGGTATCCACATTATCCGAAACCATTTTGATCTACGGTTTTGGTTATAGACATGTATGCTAAAATTGGATAAATTCAATAAATTCGATTATTTTAGACAAGTAATTGTATTTAGACATTGTTGAAAATATCGATGGATTTCTGGAAAGGTGTTTTGGGTATAATAAGATAAAAACTCATCGTGTTCGCACGAGTTACCTTGGTTTTTGAAGAATTTTTATAACTTAAGTTTTTCAAATTAAGTGGGTTTTAATCACACTGGTTTCCAGCCCGACTCAGGCATTACTTTATTTTAATACTTGGGTCATACCGAGTATTTCAGTTTTTAGGTTAGGACGCTGTGTAGCGTAGACTGTATATTCAGCATTTAGGGACAAGTTATTATAACTGTCTAGACTTATATGTTGATGATAGTACTCTGGTAACTTGTATATATGTTAACAGTTACAGTTTCCTTTGTATAAATGCTGTTATTGTATATTATATTTTGTTCCGCTGCGATTGTGAGATTTTATATTGTTGTTTCTGTTTCTTCTTCGATCTCTTTTCTTATTAAACCTAACAACCTGGTATTTTCGGCACTCTATTGCTCGGTACTCTATACAGTGAACGTATTAGTGTCGATTTTCGAAGGTCGAAAACCGCCCGATCGTTACATGTGGTATCAGAGCTGAAGGTTAAATGAGAACCTTGGCTTTGGTGGGGATTACTCATTAGGGTTAGGGTAAGTAGTACCCTAGAATGAGTTGAGTGTACTATATGAGGGCGTATTGTTATTTTGATATATAATGATTTTAAAAACGGTTTTTAAGAAAATATTTTCATATAAGGTTGTATTTGGATATAAAAGGAAATAATTTTCTGAATTTTTATAGCATATTAAGGTGATTGGATGTTGGCATTATTATAATCAAATCGGATTATAAAATTTAAGTGGTAATATATATATAACAAATAGAAATTTGGGTAAGAATGAATTATGCAAATGGGTTAAGCAGGAAATGGATTCAAACTAGAATTTAAATCCCGAAGATTTTGGAAGACTTTGTCAAAGTGTTTTGGAAAAAAATAAGTTTACCATGAGTATATTTTTTAGAAAATTATTATGGAATATATGGTATGTTTGGTTGCTAGATATGATAGTATTGATTATTATCATAAATTGATTGTTGTGTCTTATAAAGGATGTTTATTACAGAATAAACAATGATAAAATAGGTTGAAATGTTTTAAGGAAGTGGAATTATATAAGCATAAGTTATAAATGTGACTTATAAATTAAAAATGGATCTCAATTGAGGAGTTTTGAATCTAAGTCCCGCGAATTTTGAAATGTGTTTCAAAGTGTTTAAGGAAATAGTAAGTAATGTTGTTTAGAATATTTTTGATATGTAAACTCTTGTTTTAAACAAGAGTTGTTTTGAAAAATTTCGAAGGAACTTGTTTTGGACAGAAACCAAGGTAATTTTTTTTGTAAACGAGACACATATATATGTATGTATGTATGTATGTATGTATATATATGATTCGAAGTTGATTTGGAATTAAAACCGGTGTTTGAATTTTGGAGCTTCCATTAAAATGAGAAGTATAACCTAAGAAAGATTAGTTTTTGAACTTATAAGTGGGAAGTGATATTAATAACAAATTTAAATTTAGAAGGTAAAATTTAAATTGAGCAAGTTTAAACGAGTTGGGAATTTAACTCAAGCCAAGTTAAATGGGTTTTGAACTTATAGCCTGAATTGGTAATTTCAAGGTGTAATTAAATATAATTTATGGAAGTTATGTGAATTAAATTGTAAAAGAAAAGATATAGATTTGATAAGAGGTGCAAAAGAAGTTAAGTATGTATAAATGATTTCAAAACGATTTTTGAAATAAAAACGGGTTTCAAATTCTAAAAATTTATAATGGATGCTATTGATTGATGTTGAGGCGATTTGGATGTTTATTTATCTGATATATCCTACAATCATTCTGTATGTTATTTACAGTTTAGAAAACTGTAAATCAAATTAATTCGAATAAACTAAGAAATAAGTTGAAATGATATATATTCATCCCTGAATATAAATAAAAATAAAATTGAATTTATGGAAATGGAACCATTTTGAACTTAAGTTTGAAATGTTAAAAAAATGAACTTGTCAACTGAAATTGTTTAAAGAATTGCCTTTAAAATTTTGAAGTTATAATTGGGAAATTACTTGAGTTTCGAAAATTTATTTGTTTTAAAAAGATTTGAACTCTCGCTCGAACCTTGAAATAAAATCTAAGTAAAAGTAATTTAAATGGATATTTCAAAATTTGGGCTCGGGGTTGAATTATCTTTTAAGATTTGGATTGTTAAATTGAATATTGAACGTTAATTTGCTTTAAGTGATTTATTCGATATTTTGAAAATCGAACTCGAATTTATATCAATCGAAATAGTTAAAATTGAGAATTGAATTGAAATTAATTCAAATTGGAATTGAATTAACTTAAAATCGAAATGGAAACTGATTTGAATTAGATTGGGAGTCGAAGTTAACTGGAGATTGGAATTGGGATTGAATCAATTCAAATGGGAATGGAAATTGAAACTGAAATTGATTTGAGTTGGAAGATTGAGAATTGAATTAGTTTGACCTTCAACTATTTCCAAATAAATTATTTTAATATAAACTGTTTAAAATCTATCTTTTTATATATTCAGATTATTTTGATTTTCTAAGTTATTTTAATATGCAAATCATTCTTAAAACTCAAACTATCTTATATTAACTATTTAACGGTTTTAAAACTATTCAAGCTATTTCCTAAATTCAAACTGGTCAGAGTGGAAATTGTTTATATTTAAATCATGGATATTTAAATACGAATTGGGTTAAATTAAAGTATAACCAAAACGGAAAATCCGAAGCAATTTCTATTTGGAACCGAAAATCGAGATATTAAGGTAAAAATAATTTTAGAGTGAAATATTTATATTTTGAGTAAATGGGATGAATTTAAAACGAAGATTTTATAGTTACTATAACTGAAACTTACTTTATAAGAAGTAAGAAATGTTACCAATAACTTTGTAAAGTAATCGAACTTGGAAATATTTGATTTGGCACTAATGAGATTATAGATATTAGTTATATATTCAAACTCCCCGTTTTGAATTTATAAACAGAAAGAAATGATCTTTGAAAGATGTTTGAAATACTAAATGGAGTTTATATAAGTATAAAGCGGACTCAAAAAATTATTGATCCGAAGTTATTCGAGTTGAAATGGAAGATATCATATGAGAATGAAACTGGAATAGTTTTGGAACCTATTGATTTTTTTTAAAATACTATTGACTTTAGAAAATAGTCAATTTTGGAAATTGGGTAAACCAAATTTGAAAACTATCGATTTTGAAGATATTGATTTTGTATAGATAATGTTTATATGTGATACATATAAAGAGTATGATTTGAAAGGTACTGCATTTGTTTATATTACGGTATGTTTTGAGACAAAGGTATAGAAAGGTTCCCCCATGAATTTCGAAACTTAAAGAAGGAGATCCACTGTGTGATAACCCGTATTTTGGACATCTGATAATTGGATAATTAACTGGTAATATTTAGTTAAACAGATAAAATTTTGATATTTGGAAATACAAATAAATTTGAATCTATAATAAATATTGAAATATAAATATTTAGAAATAATAAATTTGACAGTAAATCAATATATATATATAATAGATATATTCAAAATTCCATAATGTTGGAATATTAAGTGTATACATATATAAATTCATTGTGAAATAGTAAACATATTAATATAATTCAAACAATTTAAAATGTGATAATCTCCTTTATTTATTATTTAAAAATTGGTAAGATTGTTATTTCAAACAAAAATAATAATGTGTTGTTTTAAATATAGATATAAATAGATTTTAAATTATAATTATTTAGAAATTTAATTTGTGTTTGTTTAAATATATATATATATATATATATATGTATATATAAATTTGAGTTGATTTTGTATTTGATGTTTAAATTGAATTTGAATTTGAATCTAGATTTAAATTGAAATTTAAAAGATAAACGCTTTAAAATATTTTGGATTTAAAATGTATGAATAAGGTTTTTATTAGAATAAAATTTGTTTTATATTATTTCCTTAAAAGAAACTTTATTTATATAAATTAAGAAAGTGTCTATTAATTAGTAAAATAAATACAAAAGCTTTATAAATAAATATATCATTCATAATTACAAATGTAAGTAAAAGAATGTATCTGATTACAAGTGTAAATGAATTAGAAATTGTAATTGACAAATGTTAACTGATATAACAAGTGTCATCTTTGTATTATCATTTTCTTTAAATTTTAATAAATCATAATTTATTCTTTATTAACTCCCATCTCCTTTTTTCACTTCTTTCTTCATTTCTAAAAATCAAGAAACTCAAACCTGTAAATATTCTCAAACTCAAGATCAAAGCCTGTTATTAAATCAAGCTTCCATTTTTCTAATCTGAAATCAAACTAAAGGCCTGTAACATTTTTAAAAATATCAAGCAAAGATTATCAAGCAATCAACAGCATTTAGTCTTAAATCATCAAGTTCCAGTTTCAAAAGATCTAAGCATTTTCTTCTACAATTCAAGTTTTCAAAATAAAGCTTTCCTGTTTCAAAAATCAAAGCTCTTTTTCATCTTCTTTCAGGTGAGTAACCTAGGTTTTTGATATGTTCAAAATCCTGTGGCATGCAGTAATTACTTAGAACAAAGTATGATAAGTATTTGCAAGATTTTTTTTATATGAATTGCATGTAGATATATATGATTATATAGTGTGCATGTCTAAAAAAATGAAAACTCTGTTCTGGTTATACAAGTTTCAAAACCTGATCAAATTTAAAATCCACTTTCCCTGATTTATTTTAAAACTTGTTGTATAAAGAAAACTTGTTTATAATAATAAGGTAATTGATTTAAAAATATTTTCAGTAAGAATCTGATTGGAGTGTTAAATAAAAAGGAAGAAAAACAGAGAAATTCCATTTATATCAAAATTTCGATTTAAAAGAATTCTAGATTCATGTTTATAATCTATTTTGTTTTTGAAAACTAGGATTTTTAAGAATGTAATCATGATTTTAATGCCCTTAAATCGAGAGGAATTTAGAGTTGAAAGTGTTTGAGTTTTTGTTTGATCTCTAATGATCGGAAAGGTTAGGGACCTCGGGGTCACTCCTGGAGGTAGTCGAGCTTGGCAAAAATATTCATTGGATTATTAGACTACGGTGGCAACGGGGCATCGTCGATATAGGGTTTTGGGTATTGATGGGTATGTCTGGTTTCGTGAGGGTTTTTCAATGTCAATGGAGCACGAGTTTCGATCGATCGTGGGGGATTGGGTGCGAGGTTTCAGAGTGGAGCTGTGGCTGGAATCTTGAGGCTTTAGGCGGTCGAAGTCATCGGTTAGAGGTGGATTTTGGTTCGAAGGTACCTATTCCGTTTGACCTAGTATGCTCGTTTTAGATTGAGTGATTATGGTGAGGTTTGATTGGTCAAAATCGAAGGTAGGGTTGGTCGATGACTTGCCGAAGGTGATCTTGGAGGCTGGATTATCGCCGTGGGTAGGTGCACATGCATGTGGTATCTCTGATATCAGAGTTTTAGTTTTGGGATGATGGGGTTTTTCTTGGGTATAAGCTCGGGAAAAAGAATGGTTGTCTCAGGTTGTCTAGAGCACGTGAGTACTTGAACGATCACAGTTTTAAAATAAAAATTAAGTTTTGAAAAAAATAGAAAGAAGGTGGTTTTACTCGGGGCGAGAGCCGAGTGGTCTTCGGGTTTGACCCGAAGCAAGGTTCAACCAAATTGAAAAAAAAGAGTTTTTAAAAAAGCAAGGTTTTGAATTTAAATAAATTAACCCTTCTTATATAAATTTCTTTTATATAAAATGAATGTTTCTTTAACATTTGATTATGAGGTTTGTAAGTTGTTTTAAATTTTGTTAAGTTGAATTTGTAAATCATTTTAAATCTTTAATTAGAAACAGAATTTAAAAGAAAATGTAAAAGTATAATGTTTTAAATACACATGTTAATGATAATTAAGTCATTAATAAAGGAAATGATTTATCTTAAAGATAATTAAGGTTTTGATGATTAATGATTAATTAAGTTAATAATTAATGAGGTAATGATAGAGTAATAAATTTATTAATTAGATAGTTAGAGATTATTTGGGATTAATTGAGTAATTAAGTTATAATTAAGCATTAATCAATTAAGTAATTAGAGGTTAATTACTTAAATGATGATTACTTAATGTAAGTAATTAAAGAATTAATCTGCTGAGGGTTAATTAATTTAATTAGTAATTAAAAGTTAAATTAATTAATGATCAAGGTTAATTAATTGAGGATAATTAACCAATGGGATAATTACTTGATGAAAGTAATTAAAGGTAAATTACTTAAGGAAAGTAATCAAGGATTAATTACTTGGTGTAATTAATTAAAGGATTGATTAATTAAAGAAATTAATTAAGGGTTAGTTAATTAACGAGTGTGATTAATTAAAGGATAGTTAATCAATGTAAGTGATTATAAAATAATTAATTTGAGTAATTAATTAAGGATCAATGTAATTAATATGGATGGGTAAAGGTTAATTAATTTGTGTAATTAATTAAGAGTTAATTACTTATTGTAATTAAAGAATAATTAATCAAGGGTGATTAATTAAGATGGATAATTAAAGGATGATTAATTAATTGGTTTGTAATTAATTAATGTTAAGCAAAGGTAATCTAAGTGATTAAAGACTAGTAATTAATTTAATTAGAGATAAATTTAATTAATTTTGGAAGTGATCAGTATTGCTTATGAATGATTGAATGATGCTAAATGCCTTGAATTGGTTGATATCTAATATGAAATGTTTTGTGATATGATATGTTTGGTTGGACAATGATAATGTGGTAATCTAACGATGATGAATTGTTGTGTTTAAAAAGCGACATCCTGTATTTAATGTTGAATTGTATTTCACTTGAATAACATGAGTTAAGTTGGCATTGAATTCGAAGAGACCGGGGTCGGCTATCAGTATATACCCAAACCCACTTCGATTTGTAACCTACAATGATTCTTTATAGATTGATATGTGAAATCAATAGGCTGAAATGGAATAATTTAAATGACTGGACCATTTAAAACTAAGTAAAGGTACTTAGGGATTGATTGTGAATATAAGTATTGACTATAGCAAGTTGTGAACTTGTAGTGATGGACGAGTTACCCCGGGTTTTAAGTAAGTCTTATGCATTAGTATTTCTTATTAAATGGGTTTACTCACGTTGGTTTCCAGCCTGACCCTGGTGTTGCTTTGATGCAGTGCTCGTGTCAGACTGAGTATTTCATATTTTCAGGTAAGGACATTCTGGAGCTCAGATGGCGAGCTTGATGGAAGGGACGTATAGAGTATTCCGCTGAGAAATATTGTTGTTTATCTGGGACAAGTTATTTTAACTGTCCTATGATTGTGAAATGTTGTAACTCTTATGTACTAATATAAATTAACTGATACGGTTTTCCTTTGTATAACTATTATTTTATTTGATATTATATTTTGATCTGCTGCGAATGTGAGATTCTGTGTTTTGGTGTTTCTGTTTCTCCTTCTTCTTCTATCTCTTTTTCTTCTTTTCCCTAACTATCTGGAATGTTCAGGGTCGTTACGTTTTGGTATCAGAGCAGAAGGTTAAGCGAGAACCTTGGCTCTGGTGGGTTTAGTCATTAAGGATAGGGTCAGTGGTACCCTAGAATGAGTTGAGTGTATATACATTTGAGAGCGTACTTGTTATTTTCTTATATAAAGATTTTAAATGGTTTTAAAAATAAATGATTTTATATAAGATTATATTTTGATATATGAAGCAATATTTCTTTCTAATAAATATTAAGGTAATTGTTTGTTAGATCATTGGAATTAAATAAAATAATGAGAATTAAGTGGTAATATAAATACAACCAAACTGAAAATTGAATGAAGATAAGTTTGAAATGGATTCAAACTGAAATCAAAATCTTGAATTCGAAGAAGAGTTTTCAGAATGAGATAATAGTGAATTGGTATCCGAATATGATAATCTTGGTTATTATCATAAATGGTTGTAGTGTTTAATAATGAAGTGTGTGTTAATGACTAAGCAAAAATGAAATGTTTTAGGGAAGTAAAACATTTAGGTGAGTATGACTTATAAATTGGAACTGAAGATGATCTAAATTTTGAAGTTTTAAATCTTGGTCCAGAAATTTGAAAATTGTTTCAAAGTGATAAAGAAATAATAAATAATATTATTTAAATGTATTTGAATGAAAGGCTCCTATTTCAAACAAGAGTTGTTTGAAAATTTAAAGGAATTTTTTTTGAATTGTAAACCAAAGTTGGTTTATAATTTAAGGATAACTTGGTTTGCAAAGGAAATAAATATGTATATATGAGGGATATACATAATACAAATATGATTTGAAATAAACTTTAAGTGTTGAGTTTTAAATTTTTACTTAGAATGTGATGTGAAAACTCAAAGTGATAAGTTTTTGAACTTATAAATGGAATTGGATATTAATATGAAGTTTAAAATTTGAAATGGGAATTCAAATCGAGTAAAGCTGACTGAATAAAATTTAAGTGAATTTAACTTAAGAAAAGTTAAATAAGTGTAGAACAAACAACCTAAATTGGAAATTTCACGATGAAAATGAAATTTAACTTGGGAAGATAAATGGTTGATTTAAAATGGAAATTAAATTAATTTGAATTGAAATTGGAAGTTAATTGGAAATTGGCAATTGATTGGAAATAGAGATTGAGAAGGTGGACAATTTGGCTCTGAACTTTTTTTCCAAATAAAATGTTTTAATATAAACTGTTTTTAAATCTATTTTTCCTATCTATCTACTATACAACTTTTCTTTTTAAAACACAAAACTATCTTATACTTGTTTTACAACTACTTTTGGAACTATTTAACTATTTTACAATTGTTTTATAAACTAATTACTATTTTACAACTATTTTGCAGTTACCTAAATATTCTATAACTATTTGACTATTTTCCAACTATTTTACAATTACTTAACTATTTTATGGCTATTCTACAACTTATAATTATTTTTACAATTACTTACCTATTTTTATACCTTTTTAAGCTAATTTTTTAAATTTAAGCTGGACAGAGTGCAAACTGTTTATGATTAAATACCCATTGAGATAAGAGTTGAAGTGATATTCCAAATAAGGATTGAAGCAACTGTAAATAAGTGAATAGAAATCCAAAAATGAATGTGTATAGAAAGGGAATTGATTTAGCTAATAATCAATGAAGATAAATACGTAGGATGTACGTATATTATCCTATTCGCATAATGCTTTGATCTAGATTCGAGCACAGAATTTCGAGATAATATATCGATCCGAGTTGGGATTTTTCACTTGATTTTCGACGGCGAACCTGGATATGGATTTTTTATTGGTCATGGATATTCTCTGTCATAGTTATGGCTATGCAAGGAGAATGACGGTTTCTGATCAAGAAACCAGTTTTGAGTCCGCACTAGGAAGTTGGGTGGACGATACTAGTTGGGAAGAGAAATTGTGTGATTGAGTAAGCGATCAAAATGATATTGCGTATGGATGATATTAGTACATCGTACAGGTTTGAATGAAATTGATACCGAAAATTTGTAGATAAGAACTGTGAAATGTTTTTGAAATAAAAAGTATATTTTGCGAAATATATGACGAACTAAAATGGAAATGGGAAATTTCTATGATTAAAGGTTCACTTTATGAAGAAAAGTAATGAGAAATCAAATTTGAATATTTGATTTGGAATAAACAAAGTTATGTATCTTTGTTATATATATGACAAAACTCACCTTGTTGAATCTATGGTCAGAAGAAAAAGGTTTTTGAAAGTGTTTATTGTATAAAAAGGGACTTCATACAAGTATGAAATGATCTAAAGATTTTTCAAGGTTATATATATGTATACACACACACACACACACAAAGGGTCTTATGAGAATGGTTTTGGAGGAAAGGTTTTTAGAACCTATGGATTTTGGAAAGACTTTTGATTTTTGGGTAAAACCAATTCTGGAACTTGGAAATCCTACTTTGAGAATTATCGATTTTGGGATAATCTATTTTGAGAAAGGAGATTTATATGAGATTCATACTAGGTGTATGATTTGAAAGATACTATATGTGTATAGTATAAAGTGTTTTGAAAATGGCTCTGGAGAAAAAGGCGCTCCCTTGAAATGAAATTCTTAGGAGTACCATAGGATGATACTTCCTTGAGCCTCAAAGGGGGAGGCTCTAAAGTGGATCCTATGAGGAAGTCCGAACAAATTGAAGTTCCTAAGGATTATTGGGTAGCAAAAGTTGAGGGCACTGGTGCCTACAATGGAATTTGGGTTATGCTGTGACGATAGTGTAATTTGATGTCGCTGTGATCTACTGTGGACCATAGCGGAAATCGTGTGGAGGTGAGTGTCAACAGTCTACATTTAATTTTGCCAGGAAGGTGACGTAGCATCGGTAGACTGCAATCTATGGTCAAGTGGAGTGGAGAAGTTTCATTTTTGGCAGCGGAATTCGAGGGCGCTGATGCCTTGAGTTATATGGGTTTTTGCTGTGATAGCAACATAACCCCAGATGTAGCTGCGATCTGTAGCGGGTCCCATGGCGTAATCGAGGGGCGCGGAGTGCCTATAGTTATCTGTGGATTTTGTCGGGATTGCAACATAACCATCGGGTTAACTGCGACCATGGATGGGAGTGATGATTTCTAGAGCATTCTCACCAAAGATGTTTCTCTATTTTTAAAAAATGTTTCCTATATTTTCAATAAAATTATTTTTCAAGTATTTTCACTGGGCGTTGAAAATGGTTTTACCAAGTACTTATAGGTTTTCAGTCTTACGCTTGATCAACGTATGAACGAATTTCTACGAGAACGAAGATGGACTTGTTGAAACATTGAGTTATAAAAAGTATTTTTATAAAACTAATTTGGTACTATTATATAGATTTTTAAAGTGTTTTAAAAATGATCAAAAAGTGATTTATCTGATTTTAAGTATTGAATAAATTCTGGCTTCGTTTCTTTTCGGGGACGAAAAGATTCTAAGGGGGGAGGAATAGATAACCCATATTTTGGACATCTGATAATTGGATAATTAACTGGTTTATTCAGTTAAACAGATAAAATTATGATATTTGAAAATATAAATTGTAACGACCCAGAATTTTTAGAAATTAAAATTTGAATATTTAATTAATTTTAAATATTAATAAGTGAATTTATAAGTCAAATAAATTTTTATTTGAATTATTGGATTTAATTGAATAATTAAATCGATAATTTAATATGTTAAATTATGGAAATAATTGATAATTGAGTTAAATATGATTGAAAATGATTTGTAAAATTTTATTTTATCATGTTGAAGTTAGAACGATATTTTAGAACTTTTAAAATCGAATTAAAAGTTAAATTGTGAAAATTGAATATTTTAATATTTAAATCGACTAGTGAAAATAGCCAATTTTTGAACAGTCTCAGAATTGAACGAAACCAGTTCCATTGGATCCGTAATAGTTAGTTATTATCGGATTCCAAATTTCGTGTCAATCGGAGTTACCGTTTGATCGTGGCAGCTCGAAACGCATCGATTTATTTTTAATTTTAAATTTGACGAGTGAAAATAGCCATTTTTCAAAAAGTCTCGGATTTCGACGAAACTAGTTTCATCGGATCCGTAATGTGATATTATTGTAAGGTTTCAAATTTCAAGTCAATTGGATTTACCGTTTGTCCGGTACAAATTAAAACGCCTAGAAAATCGCTTAAATCGGTTTAATTCAAATTGAGCGTTTACAGCCATAACTCGCACATACTTCCGAATTAGCTTTCGAAACCTGTTCCATTGTGTCCGGAACGCGGGATAAACCCTAGGTACGTCAGTTTCGGCGCCTAAATCGGAGTTCGGAATTTCCGAATGAATAGTGTTTTGAATAATTTCCTATAAATACCACCAAAATTCACAAAATAGAAAAAAAATATATAATTAGGGTTTGAGATAGAGCCGGCCGCCATTTATTCAATCAATGGCCGAAACATCTCGACCTTCTTCCCTCCAAATCTTCTAATCCATGCATCGATTCAAGAAAGTTTCAACTAGAGAATCGTAGAGCACATCGAGATCTCGAGATCCAACGGTTATGATTGTTTAACTCGAAGCGGATTGGCAGCAATTTTCGTTCAAAGGCCGGTGGTTTATGCACGATTTTCAAGAGGAGATGATGGCCGAGTTTCGTGCCGTGGTGGCCGTGGGTAGGGCATGGAGTGGCGCACGAGTTGAGCTCGTCTGATCATTGCCTCGACGTTCGTAGAGGAGGCGGCTATTAGGGTTTGTGGATTTGAAATGGGTTTGTGCGTGCTTTGATTATCTGGGTGGAGGAGATGCGCGTGAAGAAGATAGGCTAACGCACGGCTATGATGTGGGGGATGAGGGTTTGAACGGTGGATTTGCAGTAGGTTGAAAATTATAAAAATAGTTGTTGTAAATTATTATAGTCAAAATCGTGTGTAACTTCAAAAATTCATAACTTTTTCATACGAGGTCGAAAAAATGCAAACCCAGTTGCGTTGGAATCGTATGGACGAGCACTACGCGATGCAGTTGGTTTGGAGTCGTTTGGAGTTAGTGAGAATTTTGGGTAAAATTAAACGTCCGTTTAATTTTATTCGAAATAAACCGCTAAAACGGAAATTAAAACCAAGGTGAGAACTTCTCACTCAATCGAAATAGTTTCAATTTTATTTTAAATAGTTAGATTTAAAATATTTGAATGCATGTTTGAATGTTGATTGATATCTATTGATTGTTAAAATAGACATTATACGCCGTTAGTAAGCGGATGTTATTTATTAAAAACATATACCGCGAATGTTTCATAAACAGTGAAATTGGTATTATATATAATAGCAATATATATATATTGGCATATGTATATATTGGAGTTATTGATTTCCCGCATTTATTTGTTTAGCGGATGAGACCCTATTGCGCCGTTATTAAGCGGATAATATTTAATAAGAACATGTACCGCGATAATTTCGTACTGGAGCGAAATTGGTATTGTGCTAATGTTTTTGGATGCAGGAAAACAGGTTGGAGGGATCCAACTGGATTCCTCAACAGTATTTATTAGATTTCAGATATTTTGATATTTGATGGATTATCATATCGATATATGATATCGTTGTTGTCGTGATTGACTATAATGGTGTGTAGCATCATTGGACCAAATTTTGAAATTTTAAAATGATTTTAAAGTGATTTTAGAAAGTATACGTTTTATAAAATAATTTTGGAATTGATCCATTTTAAATAAATAAACGTTATAATTTTTAATGTTATAAAAATTATGTTTTTTGAGAAATATAGTTAAAAACTGATTTTTGAGAATATGATGCTAATGATTTTATAAAATAGTTTAATCGGGATTTTAGAATTTATTGTGAAAAGTTTAAATATAGGATTTATAAAATTTAATTATTTTATGAATCAAAATGGTGAAACAATAAAGGAGATTAAAGTCGTTTTAAAGAATAATATAAATTGATTTATATTAAGAGATTTATAAATGGATATTTATAAATTGAAATATTGACATTATAAAACGAGTTTTTATAAGTGTTTGAATGAAGTGAAAATAAATTTTGTAAATGAATGGAATTTATAAAATTATAAATGGTGAAGTTATAAATGAAATTTATAAATAGTAAGATTTATAAATTTTGTGAAATTATTAAAGAATATATTTGGATGAATAATTGAATCTTATAAGTTATAAGATTTATAACTATGAAGTTTAAAAGGACGATTTTGTAAAATAATCGTTTTATAAGCATTTAACTTATAATATGAACCTTTGTTTTATAATTGAGTTATAAATCGAATAGGTTAATAAAGGAACTTATAAAAGGAAGTTGTTATAAAATAAATAGAAATGGAATTTATAAACGTTGTTTTATAAATTCGCAAATGACTTATTTTGACAAGAAAATTTGTTGAAACCTATAAGTGGAGTTATATTCACATTTTTGAATAGTGAATAATCCTTTGAAATAAAATGAATAAAAGGATGAAATTGTTAATGAAGTATATTCACGTTTTTAAATAGTGAATAACACGTTAAAGAAATTGTTTTGGATTTGGATGTTTTAAATTGAATTAAAACGATCTAACGATGTTTTAAAAATGTGTTGAGATTCGAAACCATAGATTTCAACATTCATTGTTGAAATAGACGTTTTCGAGAAATAGAAGGAAATAGTGGACTATAACACTGTTGTTATAGTAAATGATTTCCGAAAGGAAATGTTTTGTATAGTATTGGGATTTATATATATATCTTAATTTCGAATCCCTATACTAGTGATTTTAGGTTGTCGTAACAATGTTTTACGCAACATTCGTTTTGGCCCAAATAAATATGTTTAAGAGAATGATTTCCTTAAAAGAATGAAACATATACTTATTTTTGATTTAAGTATATTGAATATTTTCCAAGTGTTGAAAATAAATAAAATTTGTGAATTACTTATGAATGTATAAGTATGGAAATGTTTTCCCAATGTGAAATGAAACGTTTAGAGAATTTATCTTTTTGAAGATAAATTGAAATGAATTATTGAAATCATATGCATGGATATTTTGAAATATAAATTCACTAAGGAATTTATAAAAGGAAGTGGAATTGGTTTAAAAATAAATATTGATTTATTTTTGAAGTGTTGAAAATAATATATCTAGTGAAGATATTTTTGGAAAATAAATAATTTGGAAAATTATTTGGAATCTGGTGATGTGTGCATATCCAGTGATAGTTCAATAACCGACTATCAATATTTCCCTTTGAATGGGTAATTGATGTGATTTGTTTGAATGTGAATGCTACACTTATTTTTGAATAAGCGCTCACTATTCGGGTTAACCGGGAAAGGACCATGGGGTCGTATAACCCATTCCGAATATGTGATACGTCGCTATAATTGCATTGAAGATCGGTGTTGAAGACCCGGTGTTTGCGAGAGCGATAGGATGACCTGTCGATTTACTCTGCACCGAGTTGCTCCGGTATAGAGTTCTCCATATGTGATGGTGAATCCGATCAGGATTGTGAATATCCGGATTGCAAGGACTTCTTTGTAAGTGCCTTCGGTTTTGTTCGATCCCGGAACAGACTTGTATGGATTGTGTGTCTGACATTACAAGTTGAGATATAAAGCCGATTTCTTTCAAATATATTTCTGTTGGTGGCGAAGAATTTATTCTTTTAGCTTAACACCCTTCTCTGAGACGTACGAGCTCAGAGGTTATATATTGAAGTTATCAGCGATATATTCCCAATTTGGTAATGTGACATGCTGAGTGTTGCTGAAACGATCATTGTGTTGATTATTGTGATAGGATCGTTTATTTGATCGTCTATCTTGGTGATCATTGTGTTGATCATTTGTTGACCTAAAGCATGGCTTTTGTATAAAGTATGTTTTTGTGGACGTGACTTCGTCAAACCTCACACCCCGGAAATGGTCAAAACAGGAAAGATGCGGCAAGGTTATGAGGGGTAGCACCCTTTAGGGTATGTACATTTCCTTCTGGATAGAGGTGGTATCATGGTATGGAGCCCAGATATTTAACCTATGTGGTTACTACGAATTTATTACTTTGTGGTCATTGGTTTTCGGGATCCCGTGAGAAAGGTCGTTTACGATCGAGGAATGGCGTGCTCGTGTCAGTAGTTACCCAGTTAGGGGTAACCCGGCCTTGTGTTGGCAGAGTTCCGGTTTGGTTCTCGGGGATGTCTTTCCAGAGGCATTCTCATGTGGCAATGGGAAGTTCCTTGGCCTGATCATTTGTTGGAAATCCAAAGAAACAATACGAAACTTGTACGGTATTAGTTGTAGAACCTATCATTCACTTATGGTGTCGCAACACTGTTTGGATGGTAGCTATAGTAGGCATACGATAATGGTCGTATGTTGGCTAAGATTTATATTCTACTTTTGAAATGAATTTTCCACTACACTATGCACTAGTAATAATATTAAATGTTATTTTAAATGCGTATCAAGCATCTTTGACTATCATAAGGAGAAATCTCCTCCGATTCTGCGTTTGCATTGTGTGTGTGTGCGGGAGGCCTTATGGTAGTCTCATTTTTAAAAGCATTGCGAATTGATTTAAAATATTCCTCTATTTTGATTTTAAAGATAAATAAACTGTTTTGAGTTCCCACACTAGTCACATGACTGACTTGGAGTTTATTGTTTTCCTTCCTAAACTCTGGGTGCCCACCAATTTTCACACGGGCAGTCAAGAGTTAAGGTTTATCAGGATATTCTGGAGTTGCTGGAGGCAAGCTGGATGGCATGGCGTATTACTTATGTAGTATTTCTTTTTCCGCTGTTTGTTTGATGTTGTATACTCTGATGATATGATGTAATGAAATGTGATGTAATGTAATAACTGATATAGTTCTTTGTTTAAAGATTATTCATTTATTATTATATGTTGTTCCGCTGCGAATTGTGAGATTCTGATATTGTTCTGTTGTTTTCTGTTCCGTTCTATTCTCTTTTCTTTCTATTTTAAAATTATGTCCTATTTTCTACTCTTCTCTATTCTCTTTTTCTTCTATTTTAAAATTTTCTATCGTTTCCTTTTTCTTTTCTTAAATATTTCTTAAACCCATAACTATTCGGTTTTTCGGCAACGAAAAATCGAAGCGTTACATTTTGGTATCAGAGCTTATGGTTAAGCGACAACCATGGTTCTGTTGGGTATAATTCATTAGAGATAGAGTCAGTAGTACTCTAGATTGAGTTTGAGTGTAATAATAGCTATGAGAGCATATTTGTTAGTGAATATATAAAATTGTTTTATATTGTGATGATTGGTTTGTTGAGTGGTATATAGATTCTGGTTAATACGAGTAATTAACGTTGTTGATAGGGATCTCTAAACACTTTTACAGAACAATTCGACACGATATTGTTTTAAATTGGGTAAATGAAATAATTTTACCTTGATTATATTTTGTATATAAAGGAATAATTTTTCAGAATTATAAAAGTGTATATAAGTTGATTGTTTAGTTGTTTGAATAATCTAAATTGAAGAATAATTGTATAAGCAAAAGAATTATAAGAATTGAATGATAATTAAAGTGATTACAATTGTGAATAAACTTATATATGTAAGAAATGAAACTATATGAATATGAGTTGTAAATAAAAATGAATTTAAAGTTAAATGAAAATTTACTTTAAAAATGGAATATAACTTAAGAGATGTTGAATGAAGTTGATATTGGTATCAAAATAAATTATTAAAGTTAAGTGATGAATATGAACTTGAGTTATATAAATGAAATTCAACTTTGAAATTGAATTGAATTAATGGATTAAATGTTAATCAATTAAATGTAAATAATTGATATGGAATAATGAATGTAAGTGAAATTCCTTAAAATCTAATGTTATTGGAAGTTGAATAAAAATCAATTAATTAAACCAATTGATAAGCAAAAGAATTTGGTTGTAATTAATATACATTTATTGTTATATGATTGTTAGTTGATTGTATATAATTCATTAAGTGTTAATGAAATCGAAAGCTAAAGTAAATAAATTTGAATAGAATTGAATTTAAATTGGAAGTGAACCAACTTGAATATGAATTAGTGAATATAAACTAATTGAGAATGAATGTTAGCAAACCCAATGTAAATGAATCAAATGTGATTAAATTAAAAACCCAATTCATTGAATATTAATGAAAATATGAATGAATATTTATTGGTTATGGATGATAGTAGGTTGATGTTTGCATTTGTTGCTTTAGTTGCATTTGCTATGTTGACATATATAGTTATTATGTTGCTATATGTTGTATATTGATACTATTATCTATATGCATGATTCCAATGTTGTTTGTTGAGTGATTAGTAGGTGCAGATCGCGTTTGCTTCGCATTTGGAGCTCGCTTTTGCGCTATATTAGCCGTATACGCTTGCTAATAAAATATAAGGTACATATCTCGGATTAAATATCGTACTTTTACACTTTTTTCCCTTCGGGATGCCTCATTACTTGATGAGATGTATATTTGTGATATATATACTGTCATTTTTTTTCGGATCGAGCCGCGCAAAGGAGACTATGGCGAATTTTTTCGAAAATTTAAGGCGTTAGAAAAAATTTGAGAAATTTGGGAAATTTTTTGAAAACTATAACTTTGATTTTGGAATTGAAAGTTAAACTATAGTAGTTGTTTTTGAAAAGATAACTAAGTATGATTTGAAAGTTAGTAAAGATTTGTAAGAAGTTTGACTATGGATTTTTGAAAATTAATAGAATTCTGTAATTTTTCTTACTTGATAATTTCGAGGACGAAATTCTTTTAAGTGGGGAAGATTGTAACGACCCAGAATTTTTAGAAATTAAAATTTGAATATTTAATTAATTTTAAATATTAATAAGTGAATTTATAAGTCAAATAAATTTTTATTTGAATTATTGGATTTAATTGAATAATTAAATCGATAATTTAATATGTTAAATTATGGAAATAATTGAAAATTGAGTTAAATATGATTGAAAATGATTTGTAAAATTTTATTTTATCATGTTGAAGTTAGAACGATATTTTAGAACTTTTAAAATCGAATTAAAAGTTAAATTGTGAAAATTGAATATTTTAATATTTAAATCGACTAGTGAAAATAGCCAATTTTTGAACAGTCTCAGAATTGAACGAAACCAGTTCCATTGGATCCGTAATAGTTAGTTATTACCGGATTTCAAATTTCGTGTCAATCGGAGTTACCGTTTGATCGTGGCAGCTCGAAACGCATCGATTTATTTTTAATTTTAAATTTGACGAGTGAAAATAGCCATTTTTCAAAAAGTCTCGGATTTCGACGAAACCAGTTTCATCGGATCCGTAATGTGATATTATTGTAAGGTTTCAAATTTCAAGTCAATTGGATTTACCGTTTGTCCGGTACAAATTAAAACGCCTAGAAAATCGCTTAAATCGGTTTAATTCAAATTGAGCGTTTACAGCCATAACTCGCACATACTTCCGAATTAGCTTTCGAAACCTGTTCCATTGTGTCCGGAACACGGGATAAACCCTAGGTACGTCAGTTTCGGCGCCTAAATCGGAGTTCGGAATTATGGAATGAATAGTGTTTTGAATAATTTCCTATAAATACCACCAAAATTCACAAAATAGAAAAAAAAAATATAATTAGGGTTTGAGATAGAGCCGGCCGCCATTTATTCAATCAATGGCCGAAACATCTCGACCTTCTTCCCTCCAAATCTTCTAATCCATGCATCGATTCAAGAAAGTTTCAACTAGAGAATCGTAGAGCACATCGAGATCTCGAGATCCAACGGTTATGATTGTTTAACTCGAAGCGGATTGGCGGCAATTTTCGTTCAAAGGCCGGTGGTTTATGCATGATTTTCGAGAGGAGATGATGGCCAAGTTTCGTGCCGTGGTGGCCGTGGGTAGGGCGTGGAGTGGCGCACGAGTTGAGCTCGTCTGATCATTGCCTCGACGTTCGTAGAGGAGGCGGCTATTAGGGTTTGTGGATTTGAAATGGGTTTGTGCGTGCTTTGATTATCTGGGTGGAGGAGATGCGCGTGAAGAAGATAGGCTAACGCACGGCTATGATGTGGGGGATGAGGGTTTGAACGGTGGATTTGCAGTAGGTTGAAAATTATAAAAATAGTTGTTGTAAATTATTATAGTTAAAATCGTGTGTAACTTCAAAAATTCATAACCTTTTCATACGAGGTCGAAAAAATGCAAACCCAGTTGCGTTGGAATCGTATGGACGAGCACTACGCGATGCAGTTGGTTTGGAGTCGTTTGGAGTTAGTGAGATTTTTGGGTAAAATTAAACGTCCATTCGAAATAAATCGCTAAAACGGAAATTAAAACCAAGGTGAGAACTTCTCACTCAATCGAAATAGTTTCGACTTTATTTTAAATAGTTAGATTTAAAATATTTGAATGCATGTTTGAATGTTGATTGATATCTATTGACTATTAAAATAGACATTATACGCCGTTAGTAAGCGGATGTTATTTATTAAAAACATATACCGCGAATGTTTCATAAACAGTGAAATTGGTATTATATATAATAGCAATATATATATATTGGCATATGTATATATTGGAGTTATTGATTTCCCGCATTTATTTGTTTAGCGGATGAGACCCTATTGCACCGTTATTAAGCGGATAATATTTAATAAGAACATGTACCGCGATAATTTCGTACTGGAGCGAAATTGGTATTGTGCTAATGTTTTTGGATGCAGGAAAACAGGTTGGAGGGATCCAACTGGATTCCTCAACAGTATTTATTAGATTTCAGATATTTTGATATTTGATGGATTATCATATCGATATATGATATCGTTGTTGTCGTGATTGACTATAATGGTGTGTAGCATCATTGGACCAAATTTTGAAATTTTAAAATGATTTTAAAGTGATTTTAGAAAGTATACGTTTTATAAAATAATTTTTGAATTGATCCATTTTAAATAAATAAACGTTATAATTTTTAATGTTATAAAAATTATGTTTTTTGAGAAATATAGTTAAAAACTGATTTTTGAGAATATGATGCTAATGATTTTATAAAATAGTTTAATCGGGATTTTAGAATTTATTGTGAAAAGTTTAAATATAGGATTTATAAAATTTAATTATTTTATGAATCAAAATGGTGAAACAATAAAGGAGATTAAAGTCGTTTTAAAGAATAATATAAATTGATTTATATTAAGAGATTTATAAATGGATATTTATAAATTGAAATATTGACATTATAAAACGAGTTTTTATAAGTGTTTGAATGAAGTGAAAATAAATTTTGTAAATGAATGGAATTTATAAAATTATAAATGGTGAAGTTATAAATGAAATTTATAAATAGTAAGATTTATAAATTTTGTGAAATTATTAAAGAATATATTTGGATGAATAATTGAATCTTATAAGTTATAAGATTTATAACTATGAAGTTTAAAAGGACGATTTTGTAAAATAATCGTTTTATAAGCATTTAACTTATAATATGAACCTTTGTTTTATAATTGAGTTATAAATCGAATAGGTTAATAAAGGAACTTATAAAGGAAGTTGTTATAAAATAAATAGAAATGGAATTTATAAACGTTGTTTTATAAATTCGCAAATGACTTATTTTGACAAGAAAATTTGTTGAAACCTATAAGTGGAGTTATATTCACATTTTTGAATAGTGAATAATCCTTTGAAATAAAATGAATAAAAGGATGAAATTGTTAATGAAGTATATTCACGTTTTTAAATAGTGAATAACACGTTAAAGAAATTGTTTTGGATTTGGATGTTTTAAATTGAATTAAAACGATCTAACGATGTTTTAAAAATGTGTTGAGATTCGAAACCATAGATTTCAACATTCATTGTTGAAATAGACGTTTTCGAGAAATAGAAGGAAATAGTGGACTATAACACTGTTGTTATAGTAAATGATTTCCGAAAGGAAATGTTTTGTATAGTATTGGGATTTATATATATATCTTAATTTCGAATCCCTATACTAGTGATTTTGGGTTGTCGTAACAATGTTTTACGCAACATTCGTTTTGGCCCAAATAAATATGTTTAAGAGAATGATTTCCTTAAAAGAATGAAACATATACTTATTTTTGATTTAAGTATATTGAATATTTTCCAAGTGTTGAAAATAAATAAAATTTGTGAATTACTTATGAATGTATAAGTATGGAAATGTTTTCCCAATGTGAAATGAAACGTTTAGAGAATTTATCTTTTTGAAGATAAATTGAAATGAATTATTGAAATCATATGCATGGATATTTTGAAATATAAATTCACTAAGGAATTTATAAAAGGAAGTGGAATTGGTTTAAAAATAAATATTAATTTATTTTTGAAGTGTTGAAAATAATATATCTAGTGAAGATATTTTTGGAAAATAAATAATTTGGAAAATTATTTGGAATCTGGTGATGTGTGCATATCCAGTGATAGTTCAATAACCGACTATCAATATTTCCCTTTGAATGGGTAATTGATGTGATTTGTTTGAATGTGAATGCTACACTTATTTTTGAATAAGCGCTCACTATTCGGGTTAACCGGGAAAGGACCATGGGGTCGTATAACCCATTCCGAATATGTGATACGTCGTTATAATTGCATTGAAGATCAGTGTTGAAGACCCGGTATTTGCGAGAGCGATAGGATGACCTGTCGATTTACTCTGCACCGAGTTGCTCCGGTATAGAGTTTTCCATATGTGATGGTGAATCCGATCCGGATTGTGAATATCCGGATTGCAAGGACTTCTTTGTAAGTGCCTTCGGTTTTGTTCGATCCCGGAACAGACTTGTATGGATTGTGTGTCTGACATTACAAGTTGAGATATAAAGCCGATTTCTTTCAAATATATTTCTGTTGGTGGCGGAGAATTTATTCTTTTAGCTTAACACCCTTCTCTGAGACGTACGAGCTCAGAGGTTATATAGTTGAAGTTATCAGCGATATATTCCCAATTTGGTAATGTGACATGCTGAGTGTTGCTGAAATGATCATTGTGTTGATTATTGTGATAGGATCGTTTATTTGATCGTCTATCTTAGTGATCATTGTGTTGATCATTTGTTGACCCAAAGCATGGCTTTTGTATAAAGTATGTTTTTGTGGACGTGACTTCGTCGAACCTCACACCCCGGAAATGGTCAAAACAGGAAAGATGCGGCAAGGTTATGAGGGGTAGCACCCTTTAGGGTATGTACATTTCCTTCTGGATAGAGGTGGTATCATGGTATGGAGCCCAGATATTTAACCTATGTGGTTACTACGAATTTATTACTTTGTGGTTGTTGGTTTTCGGGATCCCGTGAGAAAGGTCGTTTACGATCGGGGAATGGCGTGCTCGTGTCAGTAGTTACCCAGTTAGGGGTAACCCGGCCTTGTGTTGGCAGAGTTCCGGTTTGGTTCTCGGGGATGTCTTTCCAGAGGCATTCTCATGTGGCAATGGGAAGTTCCTTGGCCTGATCATTTGTTGGAAATCCAAAGAAACAATACGAAACTTGTACGGTATTAGTTGTAGAACCTATCATTCACTTATGGTGTCGCAACACTGTTTGGATGGTAGCTATAGTAGGCATACGATAATGGTCGTATGTTAGCTAAGATTTATATTCTACTTTCGAAATGAATTTTCCACTACACTGTGCACTAGTAATAATATCAAATGTTATTTTAAATGCGTATCAAGCATCTTTGACTATCATAAGGAGAAATCTCCTCCGATTCTGCGTTTGCATTGTGTGTGTGTGCGGGAGGCCTTATGGTAGTCTCATTTTTAAAAGCATTGCGAATTGATTTAAAATATTCCTCTATTTTGATTTTAAAGATAAATAAACTGTTTTGAGTTCCCACACCAGTCACATGACTGACTTGGAGTTTATTGTTTTCCTTCCTAAACTCTGGGTGCCCACCAATTTTCACACGGGCAGTCAAGAGTTAAGGTTTATCAGGATATTCTGGAGTTGCTGGAGGCAAGCTGGATGGCATGGCGTATTACTTATATAGTATTTCTTTTTCCGCTGTTTGTTTGATGTTGTATACTCTGATGATATGATGTAATGAAATGTGATGTAATATAATAACTGATATAGTTCTTTGTTTAAAGATTATTCATTTATTATTATATGTTGTTCCGCTGCGAATTGTGAGATTCTGATATTGTTCTGTTGTTTTCTGTTCCGTTCTATTTTCTTTTCTTCCTATTTTAAAATTATGTCCTATTTTCTACTCTTCTCTATTCTCTTTTTCTTCTATTTTAAAATTTTCTATCTTTTTCTTTTTCTTTTCTTAAATATTTCTTAAACCCATAACTATTCGGTTTTTCGGCAACGAAAAATCGAAGCGTTACATAAATAAATTCGAATCTATAATAAATATTGAAATATAAATATCTAGAAGTAATAAATTTTATAGTAAATTAATATATATATATAATAGATATATTCAAAATTCCATAATGTTGGAAATCTTAAGTGTATACACATATAAACTCATTGTGAAATAGTAAACATATTAATATAATTCAAACAATTTAAAATGTGATAATCTCCTTCATTTATTATTTTAAAATTGGTAAGATTGTTATTTTCTAACAAAAATAATAATGTGTTGTTTTAAATATAGATATAAATAGTTTTTAAATTATAATTACTTACAAATTTAATTTATGTTTTTTTAGATATATATATAAATTTGAGTTGATTTTAAGTTTGATTTTTAAATTAAATTTGAATTGGATCTGAATTTAAATTGAAATTTAAAAGGTAAATACTTTAAAATATTTTGGATTTAAAAACATATGAATAAGGTTTTTATTAGAATAAAATTTGTTTTATATTATTTTCCTTAAAAGAAACTTTATTTATATAAATTAAGAAAGTGTTTATTAGTTAGTAAAATAAATACAAAAGCTTTATAAATAAATATATCATGCATAATTACAAGTGTAAGTAAAAGAATGTATCTAATTACAATTGTAAATGAATTATAAATTGTAACTGAAAAATGTTAACTAGTATAACAAGTGTCATCTTTGTATTATTATTATCTTTAAATTTTAATAAATCATAATTTACTCTTTATTAACTTCTATCTCCTTTTTTTCATTTCTTTCTTCATTTCTAAAACTCAAGAAACTCAAACCTATAAATGTTCTCAAACTCAAGATCAAAGCTGTAATTAAATCAAGCTTCCATTTTTCCAACCTGAAATCAAACTAAAGGCCCGCAACAAAAATATCAAGCAAACATTATCAAGCAATCAGTAGCATTCAACCTGAAATCAAAAGTCTTAAATCATCAAGTTCCATTTTCAAAAGATCTCAGCATTTTCTTTTGCAATTCAAGTTTTCAAAATAAAGCTTTCTTGTTTCAAAAATCAAAGCTATCTGTTCATCTTCTTTTAGGCGAGTAATCCAATTTTTTGATATGTTCAAAATCCTGTGGCATGCAGTAATTACTTGGAACAAAGTACGATAAGTATTTACAAGATTTTTTATATGAATTGCATGTAGATATATATGATTATATGGTGTGCATGTTTAAAAAACGAAAACTCTATTATGGTTATGCAAGTTTCAAAACCTGATCAAATTTAAAATCCACTTTCCCTGATTTATTTTAAAACTTAGTGTATAAACAAAACTTGTTTATATTAACAAGATAATTGATTTAAAAATATTTTTAGTAAGAATCTGATGGGAGTTTTAAATAAAAAGGAAGAAGAACAGTGAAATTCAAATTATATCAAAATTTTGATTTAAAAGAATTCTAGTTTCTTGTTTATAATCTATTTCGTTTTTGAAAACTAGGATTTTTAAGAATGCAATCATGATTTAAAGCCCTTAAATCGAGAGGAATTTAGAGTTGAAAGTGTTTGGGTTTTTGTTTGATCTCTGATGATTGGAAAGGTTAGGGACCTCGGGGTCACTCCTGGAGGTGGCATGGAGGTAGTCGAGCTTGGCAAAAATAGTCATTGGGTTATTAGACTACGGTGGCGGCGGGGCATCGTCGATATAGGGTTTTGGGTGCTGATGGTTATGTCTGGTTTTGCGAGGGTTTTGCGACGTTAATGGAGCACGAGTCTCGATCAATTGTGGGGGATTGGGTGCGAGGTTTCAGAGTGGAGCTGTGGCTGGAATCTCAAGGCTTCAGGTGGTCGAAGTCGTCGGTTAGAGGTGGATTTTGGGTCGAAGGTACCTGTTCAGTTTGACCTCGTATGCTCGTTTTAGATTGGGTGATTATACTGAGGTTTGAGTGGTTGAAATCGAAGGTAAGGTTGGTCAATGACTTGCCGGAGGTGATCTTGGAGGCCGGATTATCGCAGTGGGTCGGTGCACATGCACGTGGTATCTCTGATATCAGAGTTTTATTTTTGGGACGATGGGGTTTCTTTAACATTTGATTATGTGGTTTGTAAATTGTTTTAAATTTTGTTAAGTTGAATTTGTAAATCATCTTAAATCTTACCTTAGAAATGGAATTTAAAAGTATAATGTTTTAAATACATATGTTAATGATAATTAAGTCATTAATAAAGAAAATGATTTATCTTAAATATAATTAAGGTTTTGATGAATAATGATTAATTAAGTTAATAATTAATGAGGTAATGATAGGGTAATAAATTTATTAATTTGATAATTAGAGATTATTAGGGATTAATTAAGTAATTAATTTATCATTAAGCATTAATCAATTAAGTAATTAGAGATTAATTACTTAAATGATGATTACTTAATGTAAGTAATTAAGGAATTAATCTGTTGAGGGTTAATTAATTTAAATAATAAAAGTTAAATTAATTAATGATCATGGTCAATTAATTGAGGATAATTGACCAATGGGATAATTGCTTGATGAAAGTAATTAAAGGTAAATTACTTAAGGGAAATAATTAAGGATTAATTACGTAGTGTAATTAATTAAAGGATTGATTAATTAAAAAGATTAATTAAGGGTTAGTTAATTAACGATTGTGATTAATTAAAGGATAATTAATCAATGTAAGTGATTATAAAATAATTAATTTCAGTAATTAATTAAGGATCAATGTAATTAATATGGATGGGTAAAGGTTAATTAATTTGTGTAATTAATTAAGAGTTAATTGCTTACTGTAATTAAAGGATTATTAATCAAGGGCAATTAATTAAGATGGATAATTAAAGGATGATTAATTAATTGGTTTGTAATTAATTAATGTTAAGTAAAGGTAATCTAAGTGATTAAAGATTAGTAATTAATTTAATTAGAGATAAATTAAATTAATTTTGAAAGTGATCAATCTTGCTTATGAATGATTGAATGATGTTAAATGCCTTGAATTGGTTGATACCTCTGATATGAAATGTTTTGTGATATGATTTGTTTGGATGGATAGTGATAATGTGGTTATCTATCGATGATGAATTGTTGTGTAAAAAGTGACATCTTGTACTTAAAGTTGAATTGTATTTCACTTGAATAACTTAGGTTAAGATGGTATTGAATTCAAAGAGACCGGGGTCGGGTATCAATAACACCCGAACCCACTTCGATTTGTAACCTACAATGATTCTTTATAGATTGAAATATGAAATCAATAGGCTGAAATGGAATTATTTAAATGACCGGACCATTTAAAACTAAGTAAAGGTACTTAGGGATTGATTGTGAACATAAGTATTGACTATATCAAGTTGCGAACTTGTAGTGACGAACGAGTTACCCCAGGTTTTAAGTAAGTCTTATGCATTAGTATTTCTCATTAGATGGGTTTACTCAAGCTAGTTTCTAGCTTGACCCGGGCATTACTTTGATGTAATGCTCGGGTCAGACCGAGTATTTCAGATTTTCAGGTAAGGACATTTTGGACTTCAGATGGCGAGCTGGATAGTAGGGACGCATATAGTATTCTGCTGAGAAATATTATTGTTTATCCGAGTCAATTTATTTTCTGTCGAGTGATTGTGAAATGTTGTAACTTTGATGTATTAATGTAAATTAACTGATACGGTTTTCCTTTGTATAATTGTTATTTTATTTGATACTATATTTTGATCCGCTGCGAATGTGAGATTCTGTGTTTTAGTGTTTCTGTTTCTCCTTCTTCTTCTATCTCTTTTTCTTCTTTTCCCTAATTATCTGGAATTTTCGGGATCGAAAATTCCGGGTTGTTACACACTGGGTGGTTCTGCCTAGGAATCCATAGGGTGGGTTCAATGAGAATTGGGATCCAAGAGGACGTCTAGAAAAAACTCATGAGTTCCTGGTGATCATTTGTTGGGTAGCGTAAGTCGAGAGGTGTTATACCTACTGTTACATTGGGTTTTGCGGTTATAGCAACGTAATCTTTGTGTAATAACGATCTATCGCAGTTCCATAGCGTAATTCAGGTGGTAGTGATTGCCTACAATCTACTTTTGATTTTACTGGATAACGACGTAACATTGGTATATTGCGATCTATGTGGTTTGGTTCCATAACGTAATTCAGATGGCGGTGATTGCCTACAGTCTACGTTGGGTTTCATTATGATAGTGACGCAATCTTTGTGTAGTCTGCGATCTATGTGGTATAGTTTCGTTTGATAGCGTAATTCGAGGGCAACGATTGCCTACAGACTACTTATGGTTTTGCTGTGATAGCAACCCAACCTTTGTGTAGCTGCGGACTATGGTGTTCCTATGGCGTAAGTCGAGAGGTGTGGATGCCTGCAGTTTTTTATGGTTTTCTGAGATGGCGATGCAATCATCGGATTAACTGTGATCCATGGTGGGAAAGTGGGGGGGTGATACTTTCCATATCATTTTTAAAAAAGGTTTTTCAAGTATTTTCACTGGATGTTGAAACGGGTCTGCTAAGTGCTTATAGATTTTCAGTCCTACGCCCGATCAACGTGTGATTAAATTTCTGTAAGAACAAGGATGGACTTGTTAAGACATCGAGTTATGGAAAATGTTTTTATATAAAACTAGTTTTGTAATACTATATAATTTAAACTGTATTTATCTTAAAAATGTATAGTAAAGAAGTAAGAGGTTTAAAATGTTTAAAGATGATTTATTTAATAATATACATCAAAATTCAAATTCTCGCTTCGTTCTTTTTCGAGGAAGAAAAGTTCTAAGGGGGGAGGAATGTAACGACCCAGATTTTTAGCTATCAGATATTGGGGTAATTAACTGATTTTAATTATTGGAATATTAATTTTTATAAGTCAAATAGATAAAATTTTCTGATATTTAAAATATCTGAATATATAAATTGATTAAAACTATGTTTAATTTTTAAATATAAATTTTTGGATATGATAAATTTTATAGATATATGTATATAAACTCCACCATTTAAAAATTTAAGATAGAATATCCATATATTAGTATGTATAATATATACAAGCTTTATGATGTATATATATATATATATAAGTATATATATATATATGTATATATGCCCATATGAAGTAATGAATATGAAAATTGGTGTGTGTGTGTGTGTGTGTGTCTATATATATATATATAAATATATATATATATATATATATATATGGTGACAAATATATGTGAAGTAATGTAGATATGTACGAAATGTAAATATGATAAAATAGATATGTATAATGTATATGTATCCATACTTACATACTTGTAAATGTATTTATGATAACATAGTGTATATGAAATAAATTATACAAGAAGTATTAACTAAGCATGTTAAAGTTATGTTAGTGTAACATTCCTGAAATTTCACCAAGTTTAATTTGGCAATTAAATTTATTTTTGAAAATAAATTGTGAATTAAGTAGGAATTTCTAGAATAAATAAATAATTTTTGATTATAAATAGAAATATAATTTGAAAATTTAGGCATAAGTACCTTACAAATAAATATACTGGGAATAAATGGAAATTTAGTTTAAAATATAGGGATGAGTATTTTATAAACAAATATTGGGTTTCAAAATAAAATGTATAAAAATTAAAATAGAAATTAAAAGCTTGAGATTAATAAAAAGATAATGATAGTTGTTTTCTAAAATATTGAATATATTTGGAAGATGTATTAATTTTCAAAGAATTAATGTATTAATGTTCAAAATATTGTTTTCAAGTTAAATTTCCTTATATAAATAAAAGTGATTAATTGTTAATATGTAACTATTTTGTTAATATGAAATCAAACAAATTTTAAAAATCATTCTTTCTTCTCTCTTAAAAATTGTACAAAAATAAATAATAATAAATGTATGAATGGAAATTGTAAAAATATATAAGTATACACATATGTTGAATAAAAATTTAGGTTGCAATGTAAAAATTATTTGGAATAGAAATTTGTTTATGTAAATATAAATATAAAAAGGAGTACATTTATTTATAGAAGGAATATGATATAAAATTTATTTTTAAAATTCTTTTATCTTTGTATAATCACAAATGTAAACAAACATAAAGGAGATAGAATAAACAAGTAAACATTACATTAGACTCCATAATCAATTTCCCTTTACAAATGGCATTCATTGCATTTATTTGAATAAAAAAATAAAATAAAATAACTATAGAAACTTTTCAGTTCCCTATATTCAAATCCTATAACTTCTCACCAAATCTGTATATACAGTAAACAAAGATTTGAGGCATTTCAAATCTCAACACCCAAGAAGAAAAATGACGAGAAGAGTAAAATTAGAAGAAGAAAAAACAGCAACCTGAAAGCAAAGGTGAAAGCCTCTGTTCAAAAACAAAAGCAAATTCAAAATCGAAATCTGGAAAGACGAAGGCAATTCATGAATCGATGGTTCAGCCTGAAGCAATTGAAAAGAATCAGAGCTACAACCTGTTAGCTTCAGATTTTAAACATCAAACAAACGAAATCCTAAAACCTGGTGAAACAAAGGAAAAGCAAATGCAAGTTTCTCTAAAGAAAAAAAGAAAGAAGGCAACTAATTTTTTTTTAAATTTGAATTTGATGTTAGTAATCAGTAATAAAAAACAAAGATTTAAACAATCGTGTTTAATCAGTTATAGAAGGAAATTCAAAGCTTCAACTCTGAAATTCCTGAGCAAGCAAAAGTTCAACCTGGAAAAATAAAACAATTTTGAAGCTTTAAATAAATGCAAAAACTGTAAGTAAATCGATTCTTTTGTTTGTTATTAATGAAGTAAGTAACAAATACAATAGGAAATTTAAACAAAGTTTTATGTTAATAAACTTCTGCAGATCAAAGAAATAAAATGCCTGTCTATGTTCAACAAAAACCAAGTTCCTTTCTGCTATGTTCTTCTCCTCTTCAACTCCAGGTGAGCAAACTCACTTATGTTGGCCTATATTCTTTGCTGTTGTGATTAATGCTTAAATTTTGTTTTGGAAATGTTGTTTGATATGTCTGTGTGCTTGAATATATTAGTGCATGCCTGTCATACAAATATATGTATATCTGTTCCTATGTTTACAGGCTAGAAACAAGAGAAAAATTAAAATCTCTGTAACCAATTGTTTATAAGCTTAGTTGTATAAATAGAAGATAACTAAAATAGGATAACATCAATGTTAAAAATAAATTCAAATTTCTATATTAAGGATTTACTGCAAAAATAAGCAATAATAGTAGCAAAACAAAAATAAATCCAAAATCAAATGTCCGGATTTTGAGATTAAGTTATAGGAGTGCATTCGTATTCCAAAAACATGATTTTTGATAATCATTCTAGAAATTTTAAGCTTATAATTGATGTGAAAATTCAAGTTGATCAGAATGGGTTCTTTTTGTCAATTCGGATCGATGGGCTACAAACAAGATGACGTGTTTGTTGGAGGAGGAAGCTAGTGGGTAGGGGACCATCAGAAAAATGATCATTTAATTTATAATTCGATTTGGATGGTGGGCGATCACGATTTAGGGTTTAAGTGCGTATTTTTGTTAGGGTTGGAATTCGCATTGCCGGTGTCACGTCGTTGCTCCGGAACACATCGTACCGGGGGGGGGGGGGAGAGTAATAACGCGTTGTTGTGAGACGCATCTCTGGTATGAAGGGCGTGACCTCCGGTGGGCCGTGGTGAAGGAAGGGGAAGTTTTTCCGATGGGTGGGTTAGTTCCAGTTAGCACGTGAATGCTCGATTCGACTTGTGGGAAATTTCGAATTTCTAGGTGTTTGGGAAGCTCCGGAGGGCCAACGTCGCTTGGTGGTGAGTGGCGACTTGATCGGTGATCGCTAGGTTGGTGTGCACCGTGCACGCGTGGGTTTGGTGTATCAGGAAATTGGGGAGAAAGGAGAAGTGTAGAGTTGGGGACGGTCTCGAGATTTCAATCGCGTAACTTGAAGTTGAGCTCGAGAAAAAATGAATGATGGCTCGAGTCGATTTCGGGTGTGTTCGCTTAGGCATATGTTTTCCAGGTTCTAAACCTTTAAATCAAAACAAGTTTAAAAATATAAAAGGGGGGAAGAACTCGGGTTGTTCTGGGGAAAAACTCGAAGTCGATTACGTGGATTTGTGGGTTTGGCTCGGGTAAAGTGAAGTGTGGCTCGGTTTTCATTTATTATTTTAGTTAAATATTTAACAAGTTTAAACCGTCTAAATATTTAGAACAAGTTTGACAAATATAGGAGGGTGAACTAATGATGAATTTAATAAAGTTTTCAAATTTATTAATCATATTTTAGAAGTTAAAAGGAAATTAAATGAGTTTTTAACAAAGTTTCAAATTTTAATTTTTAAAGTAAAACATTAAAAATTGATTTGTTTTTAAAATAATATATATATATATATTATTTATTTTATTTTCAATGCTTTCAAGTAGAATCTAATAATTAGTTATTAGTATAGGTGATTAATTATCAATATGATTAAATTAAAGGGGTATTTGTTTTAATCAAAGTGATTTGTTAAATTTTATTAATCCATTAAGAATTAAGGTAAAATAATTACATGAATCGGGTTAATTAAATAATGACTTAAAGATTAATTAATGAAAGTATTTAAGGGATGATTTATTAATAAAAATAATTAATAAATTAATTAAGCAATTAAAAGGGTAATTTATTAATTAATGGTTAACCAATTTTTGTAATTAAGTAAGGATAACAAATTACAAGGTTATAAATTAAATAATAATTAAAGGGTCATTTATTAATTAATGTAATGGATAATTAAGGGTTAATTAAGTATTAATTTAAAAGTTAATTAAAGTGTAATTGAAGGGTAATTAATTTGTAATTAATTATTGATTTGTTAATTAATGCAATTAATTTAAGATTAATAAAGGTAATTAATTAAAGCATAAATTTATTTATAGAAGTAAATTAAGGATAGTTACCTTATACAATTAAATAAAAGATAATTACTTTGTGTAATTAAATAAAAGCTAATTACTCAGTGAAATTAATAAAGGATAATAATTAAGGGTTGATTAATTGTTTTAAAGATAATAAATTAAATGGTGAATTAAATAACTAAAGGTTAATTATTCAATAATTAAATGTTGATGAATTTAAATTTAAGGGTTAATTAATCTATTATTAATAGTAAATTAATAAATGATTAAAGAGTAATTAATCAAAATGAATTGTAATTTATTAATATTGAATAACCAGGATTAGTAACCTATAAGTAGTTAATCTGATTTGGATTAACAGATAATTAACCGACCTTACTTATTTATGTTTGGATTCTATTGGATGATTGAATTGCTTGGTCTCCCTGGTTGTGATGCTCTGTTTTGATTTGAGTTATGTTTACTGTAATTTATTTTCTATGATATATATATACCTGTGATCTCTGGATGAACGATAAGCGTTATGGTTCATACCGCTTATCAAATATAAGCGTTATAGTTTATACCGCTTATCAAATATATCGCTGTATTTGAATCTGTGCTGATTGATGATGCGGCACTTTTAATGTGCAAACCCCTGAACCACACTTATACGCACACAAATATGGATTGCACGTGGAAATGGGTTAAGTCACAGATTTTGAAATAGTTTTAAAGATTGAATTTTTGAATCCAAAATAGTTTTGGAATTGAAAGCTTTCGAAAATGAATTTCAAAAATAAAAGTTATTTTAGATAACTTGAATGAGTTTTAAAATTTAAATAATTAGATTTAAATTTGAATTCAATATTTGAAATTGGATTCAATGATTTGGAACTAGGATTTAAAAAGGGTTATTCAACTTATAAATGGGTTCATATGGGTTTTAAACCATTTTAAAAGTGTAGTTTTGGGAAATTGAATTTAACCCAAAGCTTTTAACTTGTATAATAGAATTGGATTTTTCTGAAACAAAAAAAACTGTTTGTTTCAAATAATAAAAGCTTTTACATAAGAAATGAACGTCCAATTTGTGTTAAAAGGATTTCAAGTTTAAAATAAAAATAGTTTTCCGAGTTATGAATAAATCTTTGGAAATGAGTTTTTTTGAAAGCTATAAGTTAAATCTTTAATTTAAAGATTTAAATGAGTTAATCCATTTGAAATGGAAATTGTTTTGAAATCTATGAATAAATCTTTGTGAAACTGGGTGAACTTTGTGAATTAAATCTTTTTGTTTAAAGATTTGAAATGGTAATTTGTTTAACCATTTGAAAGAAAAAGCTTTGGATTTTTAAGTTGTGACTTAACTGAAATCCCATATCCATATGTTTTTAAATATTGCGCTCACTATTCGGTTTAGCCGGGAGAGGACCTTGTGTCATATAACCCATTCCGAATAGTGATATGACGTTTTGGATTGCATTTGAAGACCGGTGTTGAAGACCGGGTGTCGAGAACGATATGATAACTTATCGATTGTCTCTGCACCGAGTAGTTACGGAATAGAGATTCCCTAAGTGATGGGAAGTCCGATCGGGATTGTGGATACCCGGATTTGTAAGGGCTTCTTCGGAAGTGCCTTCGGTTCTGTTCGAACCCGGAACAGACTTGTATGGTTGTATGTCTAACACTACACTTTGAGATATTAAACTGATCTCTATCAAATACATTTCTGCTTGGTGGCGGAGAATTTATTCTCTCAACTTAACACCCTTCTCAAAGACGTACGAGCTCAGAGGTTATGTAGTTGATATTTATCAGTGATATACTCCTAAATTTGGTAGTGTGGCATGCTGAGTGCTGCTGTGTATCATTTGTTGATCAAAGCATGACTTTTGTATAAAGCGTAGATTTGTGGACGAGACTGCATCAGGACCTCACACCCTGGAAATGGTCGAAATAGGAAAGATGCAGCAAGGTTACGACGATCACGCCCTTTAGGGTTTGTCATTCCCTTCTGGAAAAGGGTGGTATCATGGTATGGAGCCTAGATATTTCACTCATGTGGATACTACAGATCTATTACTTTGTGATTGCT
The DNA here is from genome assembly GCA_030765085.1 of Allium cepa. Taxonomy (NCBI): domain Eukaryota; kingdom Viridiplantae; phylum Streptophyta; class Magnoliopsida; order Asparagales; family Amaryllidaceae; genus Allium; species Allium cepa. The sequence continues at coordinate 973,487,597 of CM060928.1, forward strand.
TTGTAGTTGTTGGATTAGAGGTACCTCGGATAAAGGTCCCAAAGGACCGGGGGATGGCACGCTCGTGTAGTAGTTACCTAGTTATAGAGGTAACCCGGCCTTGTGTTGGCAGAGAGCTGGTTAAACTCTCGGGACGTCCTTCCAGAGGCGTACCCATGTGGCAGTAGGAAGTTCCTTAGCCTGACCATTTGTTGGAAATTCAATCAAAATAATACGACCCTTGTATGGTTTTAGTTGTAGGACCTGCCATTTAAAATGGTAGCTAAAGTAGGCATAATATCATGGTACCTATGCTGGCTAGGATTTATATTATACTTTCGAAATGGTTTTTCTACATTATGCACTAGTAATAATATCAAAGAAATTTTCTCGTATTAAGCATATTTGACTATCATAAGGAGAAATCTCCTCTAAGTCTGCGTTTGCATTGTGGGTGTGGCAGGAGGCCTTATGGTAGTTTCATTTTCTAAAAGCATTGCGGATTTCAAACTTAAATTCCTTTGTTGTTTTAAAAAGACCAAATGTTTTTGTTTGGTCATACCAGTCCCATGACTAACCTGGAGTTTATTGTTCCTTTCCTATACTCTGGGTGCCCACTATTTCCCCACACGGGCAGTCTAGAGTTGGGTTTTTCAGATAATCGAATAGTAGGCGTAGATTCGATAGCTTTCAGCCTTAGGATATGGCAATCGCATTTGGATCGAGTTGCTTCACTTCATCTTGATTGGGAGTTCGAGCTATTTCTGGATTGTTGCCTTGGAGATGGAGATTACCAATGTCGGAGTTCTCTCTTGAAGACCATATTAGAGATTTTGTTTCGCTATTGGTGTTATCTTTTCTTTCCGCTGCTATTTCTTGTATCTCTGATGTATATTGATATTTATTGTATCATTATGTTGTATCATATTGTATCAAATGTTCTACATTGATATATACTATTCATTTCTTCCGCTGTATTGTACTTAATGTGTTATAAAGCTCCGGCGAACCACATTCGACGTTTGGATATGCGGCATTTGAATGCGAGTGTCGTATTCGGTGTCGATTTTCGAAGGTCGAGTCAGGGTCGTTATAGTTAGTATAGTTTAAAAAAACATGTTATATATATAGACATACACACATCTCCATGAAATAGATGTATATATGAAAGGGAATAATGATGAAAACATATCGAGTCAAGCAGATAATAAATCGAATCTTTCACTTAAGATTTCAAGTCAATCTAACTTTTTAAATCAAGTCATCTCATTTTCAAAATCAAATTAGTAAACAAAAAATAAATAAAATAAAAAGATTTAAGGCCTGTATATGAGAAATAGGCTTCAGCCTCATGTCTACTTGTCCCTCTCCATCTATATATATATATATATATATGTATGTATGTATATATATATATATATATATGTATATATACACCACTATGGTATTCACGTTTAACATTCTTGTATAAAAAAGAGAAAGTTCCGCCATTAAAGCAAAGACCAAGTTAGAGTTAAAAGCCTGAAGCAGGAAATTGAAAATAAGTAGCAGCAGTGCCGCATCTTTCAAAAGAACTGTGAGTAAACTTAAACATTTTGCTTGCTGAAAATTTTGTATGTATCTTTGTGCTTGTAAACTTTGATGAACCCTTAAAGTATGTTAAGTTTTCATGTGCTATTAGATTTCTGCTATTAGATTTGTTTGACTAGTATATTTGTGTTTAGTCATGGTAATATACCTTGAAACTCAAGAGATGTGATTATCACCCCTCTGTTCCTTAAAAAAAAGATCCAACAACTTTAAAAATCATTATCCCATTTCCTATTTGGTTTTAAGGCCCGATTACAAAACAAAACTTGGTTGCTTTTAAGCATTTAACACTTTAAAATTTATTTCATTAAATTCTATCAAGAATAGAGAGAGGAAACCAAGTCTTACTATAAGCGTTCAAAATATAGCCGACTATTGTAATTTCATAAACAAACCATACAGTAATGACCGTTGGTGAAAACGATGATTTTTAAGAGTAGCATTATGATTTTTAGTGCAGTGTGGAGTGAGAAACGTTGGGATGAATGATTTTGGGAGAAGTGGCAAATTTCGGTGAGAGGTTCGATTTCGTTGTTTGCCGTTTGTCACGGAGAAAGGTGAGGGCCAGGCGCATACAAGAAAAATGGCGAGGTAATTTTTAGATGACCGAGGAGGGGAGACGCGGTTGTTTTAAGGTTTAAAGTGGGTTTCTGGTCGGCTTCGATTACGAGGGGATGGCGACGTGGCGGTGAAGGTAGAGGCATGCGGTACGGGGGAAATAGGAAGATGTGTCTCGACGAAGCTTTGGGCAAATTTTGGTGAGGGAAGGAGGTCGAGGTGGCTGAGGTGGAGCGTTTGACCGTTGGATGGTTTCAGTTTTTTTCTTAGGTTAGGGTTCGAATCGGAAAACGGAAGCTTGCCGTGGGTTCAGGTAAATGAATGTGGATGGTGGGGTCGTAGGTGATGTGTGTAGATGGTCGGCGGCCAAGATGGGTCATCAGAGGCTATATGCACATGCACGGCATGGTGCATAGTTGAGTTTGATCAAAGAAATAAGAGAGGAGAGAAAGAAATACTAGGAGAAAGAAGAGATGGTTGGGCACGGGTTGAATTGTTTGGGCTGGCTTTGCATACGTGTGGGCCGAGTATTCTTTTTATTAAGAAAATTACATTTGTTTTCACATTGAAAATCCTTAAAATTTAAACATTGCTTTATCAATTCTTTTAAAACCATTCAATGTGAAGGTTTCGACTTTTTGAGCCTATTACTTAGAATTATAAATAAATGTTACTGATTGTTGGAAAGTACAATTTAATTATATTATAATAGTTAAAATGAGAGATTAATTATATTCTTACTTGACCTAAATCTTTTGTTAAATAATAAATTTGTTATTAAATGGATTGTTTATTTTTTTAAATAATAAATAATAAATCGCTTTATAATTTCTCTAATTTGTTGTTAAATTGGATTGAAAATATAAATAGATTTGATTTAATTTAAGTGGATTAAATTCTACTCAGGAATTATTTAAATATGAGTTGTAAATTGTCAAATTTTTAGTGATCCATGCTTGGTTATTGCTCCTGAATATTATTTCAATTGTTTTTGTTTCTGCCATTTAGTAGCCAAACTAGTTAAAATGATAGAGTAAATGTTGACATGTTTATTTGAAATAAATATATGTAATAAAACTTCCATATGTGAATATTGTCACTCTGAATATAAATTGTTTATTTTAAATAATTTGGCCTTAAAATTTATCGTTTTGAGTTCGAAGAGACCGAAATCGGGTATCTTCATTATCTGAAACCACTTCAACTTAATAGTCAAATGGAACCTCTACGATTTTGGTTATAGAGCCTGTATGCTGGAATTGGATAAATTTAATAAATTCGACCATTTTAGACAAGTAATTATACTTAGACATTGTTAAAAATATTGATGGGTTTTTAGAAAAGCATTTTGGCTATAATAAGATAAAAATTCGTCATGCTTGTACGAGTTACCTTAGTTTTCGAAGAATTTTTATAACTTTAGTTTTTCAAATTAAGTGGGTTTTACTCACACTAGTTTCCAGCCTGACTCGAATGTTACTTTACTGTAATGCTCAGGTCAGACTGAGTATTCCAGTTTTCAGGCTAGTACGCTTAGGAGCTCAGAAGACAAGCTGGATGGCAGAGACGTATTGCACGTATTTTATTATATTCGGCCGTGTAGTATAGACTGTATATTCATCATTTAGGGACAAGTTATTATAACTGTTCAGATTTATGTGTTGATTATTGTACTTTGATAACTTGTATGTAGATTAACAGTTATAGTTTTTCTTTGTATAAAATGCTGTTATTGTATATTATATTTTGCTTCGCTGTGATCGTGAGAATCTCTTTTCTTCTTAAACCTAATAACTTGGTATTTTCGGCACTCGATTGCTCAGCACTTTATATAGTGAACGTATTAGTGTCGATTTTTGGGGGTCGAAAACTGCCTGGTCATTACATATCCCAAGAGCTAAATGATATCTTCAATTTTATGCTTCAAAAATCACAAATCTCGCCTGTGAAAATGTGAACCGGAATATATGAGAGTTGAACGGTATTTGCCAGCACTAGAGAATTCTTTGAAGTGGATAAAGTAAAAGAAAGGAGGGATTTTATTATATTGAAAGTTGGATGATATTTCAACGCCTTGTGTGATCGAACAAGGCTCTGATACCACTGATTGATAGTAGGAATCTTTATTCAAACCATTATTTTGTTGGATGAGTAGTTTTCCACTATAAAATTACCCATTTGTTAAATTTTAGTAAATTCAAGTATAATAGCTATTTCAAAAACACTATAAGTGATTTAAATAGTTTATTGTTATATATATATATATCAAATATTAATGTAACTATATTATACTAATTTTCTTTTTATGCAGTTTGGAGGCTTACTTATGAATCTTTTGTAATTTGATTATTCCCAGCTCATTTGCCGGTAACTACGCATGAAAATATTTTATAAAATTTGATGTTCAGTAAATGGAACATTAAGAGTAATTTTTACGTTATTATATTTTGCAAATACTTTTTGCTATTGGATCAGATTTCTATGATATTCCATTGAACCCTATGATATTACACTTAAAAATCATTTTTTTCTCCTTTTTAACATTATTCTAAAATTTCTTCATCCTACATTTCAGTATGAATACTTTTAATGAATTTTGACTAAATGAGTCTATGTTTTATGTAATTTGTTGTCAGAAAATTTTTAGTATAAAAAATATTTTGTTTATTTGACCATACAAGTGCAGATATCTACTTAAAGTTACGACCTCAAAGTGAGAAACTCGCTTTATATTATAATTATTTGAGCGGTGAATCACCATTACCATTATTAATATCACATTTTAATCATTTCAATTTATGTAACTTTAGAATATCATGTGCGTAACACGTGTTCACACTCATTAATTAATTATTAAAAAATAAAAGTTAAATTACTTATACATTACTACATATCCTTTCTCTAACCAAACTCTAATCATATTTGTCCATGAATGCTACAACTTCCAACCTCTAACTTTAATCCAGAATGTCCACGAGCGCACTTAATGGGGAAAAAAGCTCTCAAAATATACCAAAGTAGAGAAAGGGGATCCTGCACTATTTAAAGGTCTACTTGATTGCTCAATATACTTAATTTTCACAAGACCTAACATACTCTATAGAGTTGGTCTAATTAGTCACTACATGTAAGCTCTTGTCACAACACATTTGAAACAGCTAAAATGATTCTTTGTTATATCAAAGATACCATTGGTTTTGGTTACATTTTCATATTCAAACAACTTCAAATCAATTGACCATAATGTTATCGAATGGGCTGGAGATAGCGCTGATTAAAGTTACTACTATAAAGTAGCTTAGTATTTTAAAAAGTAATCAATTATGAAACTTTCCATTTAAGAAGTTGAGTGTTCGTTGGTTATGCTATTTGACTTCGAAATTTATTGAAGGAGTTGCAAATCCCATAATAGAATGCTACAGAGATTTTTGTGTATAACAAGTGAGTCATAACACTTGAGAGTCCTGTCTTCAAAGACCAAATTTGGTGTATAAATACACACTATCATTTTATTGAAGAGCGAATTGCAAAAATGAAGTCCAAGCATAGTATATTGATTCAAAGGATCAAGTATCATACTATGATACTAAAACATGAAGACTTTCAAAGAATGTGAGATTTGCTCGGATTACAAAATTAAGATTTAGAGGTCGTTAGAAATTAATATTGGTTTTGTGTATATTAACAATATTGGCATTAATTATGTGGGCTACAATAAATCGTTTTTGGAGTGTCATAAATATTCATAGTTTATTTATAGTTATCTAACTCATACGTTGTAAGTGATCGTGTAATCATTTTCAAGCATATGTTGTTAACAACAAATGAAAATTCTAAGCACATACAAAGATTCTTGCCCAGAGAATTTTGTGTTCACGCAAAAAATTAAGAATGATAAAAGGACAAAAAGAAAATTTATGAATTTGGAATAATTTTTAAAATTTCAACAAGTTCATTGATTACATTTTTTTTAAAAAATTTAAGAATTAACCTGTTCTTAAAATTCCATGATATCGGTTGAAAAAAGAAAATTTTGAAATAAGAATGTAAATTTGAATTATTCAATTGACGTAAACAACAACATTAATCGAATCCACTGAACGACTAGTGAACAGTTAACTGAACCAATTTTAAGAGATCAACTTCGGCTGTATTAGTTAAAGGATTTAATAGCCAATCCATTATGTCTTTGGTTTCCTAATTACAAGCAACATCTTATTTTCTACCTTTCACTGATTCGCATTTACAACATATTTACTACTCACGTTTTAAACTCGTAGCCTTCACAACATATTCTTACCTTCTTCTATCGACGAAAAACAAGGGTTTATTCTTAGGCTCCCTCTATTCACACCCCACTTATTGCCTTTCTCACCCCGCATTTCAAAAAAAATATCCACCCCATATTTTGCTCTTTCCACCCCATCCACTTCCAAAACTACCCCTTGTTTTATCTAAAAAAAAAGTTAAAAGATATTTCATTTCAACCTCTCTTCTCAACCTAAACCCTATTTCTCAAAGCTTCCGCCTTCATCACGTTTATTTCAGCCGCAACTCATGTACATCCTATATTACATCCTAGGTGAGACCCACATTTTCCACAAATGAGGTTGTGGCACCAACCTCTTCTGCCATGAACGTGGTTGTAGTCACAACAATGTTCGTGGCAGATGAGGTTGGTGCCACAACCTCGTTTGTGACGAACGTGGTCAATGTACAACTGCATTGACAAGTCAGTGGTCGATTTTTTCTTATGCTTTCATCATTTTTCTCGTTTGTCATTAGTATATCATCATGTATCATGTTTTTTTGCTATCATTCTTATATCATGTTAGAGTATAATTGGAATTAAAATTTTAAATTTTTTACTAGAGGGGGAAGAGAAAATACCGGGGTGTTAATAGACGAAGCCTTATTGTCATGCATGAGAATCCTTCTTTTTAGAATTAGGTTGCTTTTATTAATATATATCAATAGTATATATTTCATATCAAAATGCGAATGAAATAGAAAGAAAAATTTATTCTGATTATCTTGTAGTCTCAATGCATTTGATATTCTAAAAAATTCACTTTTTTGGTAGAGCTTTTATATATTGTGATATAAACTATATTATTGTCCATGATAAGGCATGTCATTCTTTTCTGTTACTATTAAGATCAACTTACATGTGTACTAGACTCATGGTATGCCATCATTTTAGAATCCCACTATATGGGTATTTGTAGAAAGATGTTTTTTAAAGCATTTTATGATCTGATAATTTTACTCAAGTAGTTTTCTCGATGTGATATTTATACTTACCATCATCATGTTTAGTGATTATGATCATTTTCATTAAGCTACTCACCTATCGTTGTAATGTTTTGATTCAGCCTGACGATTATCAGTAACAATATAGTTTTGACCACTTGTTGAGGTTGCAAATCTTGCAGAGTTATGGTAGATGATTACTATGTAATATTTACCCCCAAATGGATTTTTCTTTATTTATTTGATGAAGAGGAGGTTTGTAGTTCACAAACAATTGGATGCATGTATGCAATTCAAAATGAAATTTTGGGATAAGACACCTTGGTGATTTTCTGGTTGTTAGTGTTTCCATTTTCTTAGGCGTCTATTCCTTTTTTAAAAGACACTGTATGATTATTATAGTGAAATATACATTGGATTTTGTTTATGAGGTCTTAATAACAACAAATCTAATAAATACTTTATTTCTGTTAATATATTTTGGTTAATAAAAACATGTTTACTCTGATTCAGGGACATTAGTCTTAAATGTGGTACATATGACTAGTTTGTTTAATACCGTGTTTTCCTTTTTTTGTGGGATTTTCGCAAATTTAAGACTGTGAAGTTATAATGACGTTTCATTTCTACATGTGTTTAACTAATCTATTCTACAGCCAAATTTATGCATAACATATTAACTTAGTTTTAGAGTAAATGAAAGGGGCTTTGCACGAAAGGTCCCTATTTCTGGTGTTGTTACAAGAAAAGTCCCGGTCGGAATAAACATATAATTTCCTGTAAATTAGGTCTCTACTTTTCCTAAATCAAAAAGTGCAAATTAGTTTGCACTTTTGAAAAAAAAATTAAAAAAAAAAATTAAAATAAAAAAGCGCAAACTAGCTTGTGCTTTCCTGATAGAAGGCACAAGTTATTTTGCGCTTTTCAAAAGTTTCAAATTTTTAAAAAAATTCAAAATTAGAAAGCGCAAACTATCTTGCGCTTTCTTGATAGAAAGTGCACGGTAACTTGTGCTCTTCTAAATTTTTAAAATTTAGAAAATTTCGAAAAAGATTTCAGAAACAGATAATTGCAAGGCATGTTGCGTTTTTTATTTTTCAAAAATAGGGATCAAATTTACATATCATTTGTACAGAGACTTTTCCTATAACAACATCAAAAATAGGGACCTGTGACTCTTTTCTTGTAAATGAAAAAGTGAATTGAACTAGATCTTAATGTTGCAGACTTTGATTTAACATTAAAATAACGCGTTTTTGCACTACATATTTATAAATTTAAAGTTATTATATATTTATATGAAGAATTTTCATTCAGTGCCTTAGGTTACATCTTGAACGTACCCTTTATAAGAAGGATTGAATTATCTAGCGAATTAAGTGGAATTCAATGCATTTAAAGAGAATTGATACCTGAACTAGGTATGAAAGGTAACTGATTTTTGAATGATAATTTCGTTATTAATTATTAGCTTTGTTAAGTGAATCAAACTAACATATAACACTTTTGATTGTTCAACGAAACATAATTGTAATAAATAGAAGCATCTAATATAAAGCTATCGGTCTTTCTAATTTAGTATCTCTATTAATGCATTCACATCCATTCTAATCTCACACTATTCTTTTATTTTATTCTTTTATTTTTACTTTTTTGAAAACATAGGACAACCCGGCAGGCCGGTAAACTATTGAGGAGGGTACAGTAAAGCCGTCCGCTAATCGAAGCCCGCATAGCCCCGGGTAAATTTATATAGGATATGGAAGCGTATGGAAGAAATCGAACTTGGGTCTTTTTAGCAGAACCCAAGCCTCGTTTCCACTACGCTGCATCCACGGCTAATCTCATACTATTCTTCAAAGACAGATCGAATAGACTTTAAGCATTATTGGACTGTGTTATACTTAAGATTCTTAATTTGTTAATAGCATACTCACTAAACATTCTAGGGGTCATTTATTTGTTAAGAACTAGCATGTTTTTGTGATACAAGAACAAAAGTTAAAGTTTTTGTCAAACCCAGCTACATTATTTTTGTCATAGAACCCCATCAAAAACCTTTTTTTACATGCTTTATTCTCATCAGTGGATACGCCTTCATGATATTTCAAAGCCACTTCATGAATATGTCAAGTCCCAAGGACAAAAATATGAGGAAATTTACCAATAAACAATATTTAATGGTTTGTTAATTAATGCACTATTATATGTAGAGTAAATCATGTGCCTACTAGTAATTAAACTTGATTTGGCAAAAAAAAAAAAGAACGGAAAAAAACTATTGTCATAAGACAATTTTTTTAGCTCTTTCAAAAAATGATACTTTTGTGACAGTTACCGCTTTTTTGGAAAAGAGGAAACAATATTGCTTTGTTAGTTGAAAATAGAAAATTGCCATCTTTGTTGAAAATGAGAACTCTGAATTTTCAATGTGCAGCGAGGTTTTCTTTAGCCCTTTTATGAAATGTGATTTTACTAACAGAAGTAAGTATCCATTATTTTGTTATTAGTACCAAGCTCAGACGTGTAATTTGTTGAAAGTTAGTTCAACCTTATACGTTTTTACTATTAATAAAGAATTCTATGAATAGAATTCAACCATGTCTTCTTGAAATTCCTAAACTACCCTTTCCATATCTCACGTCTATATACAAGGTATGAGTGCATTAAGTGGTTAAAGCGGAGGCAAGCCATGTTAAAATATCTTTTGAAATTGCATTTGAGCAATGTTAAATTCTTTTTCATCTGCCCAACATTTTGAGATGTTCTCAAATGAACAACCATGTTCCTCATCTTTTAGATTTTGTACACTAACAATTAATACGTTTTCGATGACGTAGGACTAATTAAAACAATTACTACTTTAAATTATCAAAAGTTGTTGCACCTTACATAGCTATCTCTCTACCAATAAAAATTATATATAGGCAGATGGAGGTCAAGCTATTCCATCACCACCTTATCCTAGCTTTGTCTAAGCTATTAATTCCATGCTACTGTAGGCCTATGCATTATGTAAAATTGACTACCAATGATCGTTACTTAGGAATAACAAGTCCACACTCATTTTTATCTTTATCTCTCTTACTATCTCTTCTCGAATCAGTAAGATATTGATTAAATTAAAGTGACACAATATGCTTCTTTAAATTATGATATATGTTAAGAGTATGCAGATGTCATTGAAGATTTATCATCTGGATTTCCAAATTCATACTTTTAATACTTTGCTTATTTTAATCTTTGTTTTTAACATTAGTGAACCAATTCATATTGAAAACTAAAGCATAAATTGTACTTATTATTACTTTTTTTTCAAAATATTTTTATCGGCACACGCCAAAGCACTATAAGTTGTAAAATCAATAGCCGAAACATTTGATAAACTCTGGGCAATGGTCACAACTCACAAACAAGCCTTTTGCAATAGTTTATTAAATTAAACTAAAAACAGGCATGGAACAAAATATAAAATGTCTAGATATTTGATTGTTTCTTCTCAAACGAAAGAAAACGTAGAAAAAGAAAAGGCAATATCAAGGTAGCAATCAAGGGCAACTAATTGTCAAGCTAACAGGCTTAAAATCAAATGCACTATCCCATGCATATTTCAAATTAATGGCATTATTAAAAAAGAAAGGCGAACCATTATTATCACTATAGTTATTGGCTTGGGTTTTCTTAAAAAAAATTCCATCAGCAGCTGATGCACTTTGGAATCCTGGGGATGAAACAATCAGATTACTTTGGGTACAAATGCAGTTATTGCTCACAACTACTTCAAACTCTGCTTTTCCATGTTGTGAAATGATAATGAATACAATATGTTTCCGTAGTAGCTAAAACGGCATACGGATGTATAAGTCCACGTATCATGTCCATCTCCAGTGGTATAAAATAAACTAAAGCAGAAGAATCAAACAATAAAATTTTAGTATTATAAAACAATTGGTTCATGATTATTCTTTTGTTTTTCAGTTGTTTTGGTTTTTTCAAATGCTACTTTAGGTTCAACTTATGCAAACAGTGATACTATCAAAATTACTTTTATGGATATAATTATAAATGCATGCATATTGTGATTTGCAGACATGCCCGAGCGTGCATATACACTCGCATCAATAGTGTTGTTTTGTTTATATTAATTTTCTTATACAATCTTTACAAAATCAATAACTAACTCAAATTACCATATCCGTTCAGTTAGAATTAATTCAAGCCTGACACTTCAAAACCTTGCTTATTATTATTTCTTTTTTGCAACTTATAGTGCAAAAGCCTACCCTTATGACATGGCATAAGGATTATAAATCAAGTTGCACAAACAGTCGAAATATGATGGTAATTCTTAATTTTATTGTACTATGGTTATTTAATGCCTAAAATAAATAGCACATTCAACTTATATGCAAGTTTTATTTAGGTTTGGTAGAAAATCAACTTATATATAGTTAGGTCAACAACAACTCCCATCCTACTTTCAAAAAAGCACCTATTGTAAGGCTTGATTGATGAAAATGCATTTGGATTCATTACTTCAACCGTCGCTTTTCACGGTTATTATGGAAGTTTTATGTTCCTTCCAACCATCCCCACATCGACCTTATTTGGTAACAAGCTTTATTTGTTTTTGCATGTTGTATTTAGTGTTGCATTTAGTTTCCCTCAATGAGGCAAGACTTCATGTGTGTACACCATATCAAAGGCAATTTATTTACCGATTTGTTCACAAACTCATTGTGTTAGCTTTAACTCTACTACAACAAGCTACCATTGAAAGAACACTATTTGCTATGAAAATTGTAAAGGATAAATACGAATAAAACTGATATCATGGTATTTTGTATATCAAATTACATTTTGATCCTTATGATTTTTCTTCTTTAGTTTATGACCCTTCTCATAACATCATGGCTTCGCCCCTAAACCAAGCTGAATCATATTTACTTTTGTACTTTTACGATGATGTGTTGGTAATTTTCAAAATAGTTTAGGATTTGGGTTTGTTTTTAAAGAGGGAAGAAGAAAAAGGAAGAAGAGGGGATGAATAGTCTCATATCTAGAAAATTTAGAGAATATATTGATGTATATATAGATTTCTCTAAGGAAAGTTGGGCCCTTTGGGCACCCAAAACTTTGCTTTGATGTGAGGAGATAAGCTATGCATCATCACCACACGCGCACGCCACCGCCATCCGACTGGGCTCGGGTTTAAAATGATGAATTAATTTTTTTAACAGACCAGATCCAGAATTTGAGTTTGAATGGATTTTTTGGCGGGTCATTTGAATGAAGGGATGCGACCGATTAGTAATAGTTTTAAACCGTTGGGAAAAGGCGTAACCGTTTGTAACAAACGGTTTCGAACTGTTGGAAAGGATGCGATACTTGACGAATGGATGCTTTCTCTCTACTATAAATAATGACGCCTAGTGTAACGACCCGTGATTTTCGATCACTAAATTTTGTTAATTTTGGTAAGTTTAGGTAATTTAATTCGAAAAGAAAATAAAAATTTGTAATTTAATAATGAAATCACTAAAATAAAGGTTATAATGTTAATGCAAGTTAATAAATAACTAATTTAGTGCAAACCCAATTAATTGAAACAATTGCAAGGTCATAATTGATTATATATAGTAAATTGGGAAATACAATTCAAAGTTATCTTAACTGACGAAATAATACGTAGTAAGCTGTAAATTGAAAAAATATATTCAATATTAGATAATTAAAATGTTAATTTAATTAGAAAATGTGAATAAATTTTTGGAAATAATGTTAATGTATTCATATTAGGACAATATGAGGAATTGAAAGAATGGAAATAAATATTTGTCAATCTATTAGGATTTGAACTATAATAATTGGATTAATTGCAATTAAATGAAATCCAATATCTAAATATTATGTTAGTTGAAATTAAGATGGAATTTTTAGATCTTAATGTAATAAATCATGAATCAATGTTAGTTATATCCTTATTGTAATAAAAGACGTGAATAACAAGGTTTAAAAATTTAATGAATGAATTTTGGGAATTTTAATTTATAATTTCTGAATTTAACGAAATTGAAATTAAACACGGCAATTGATGGATTAATCAACCGTAAATTGACATATAAATTTGTTTAAATTACTGTCTTTGTTTAAGAAATAAAAAATGATAAGATTTGTTAATTATGGAATTGAAATTGAAAAAATGTTTTGATTAATTAATTATTAATTTATTTAATTGACTGGAAAATATCCATTTTGGCCACTGACTCGAATTTCGAAAAAACTAGTTTCATCGGATACATGATGGTAAATTATTGCAGGATTCCAAGTTCCGTAGCGATCGGACTTGTCATTTGATCGTACGGGCTCGAAACGCCTAGAAATCAATGAAACTAAAATCAATTGAAATCAATTTGAAATAACTTGATTTTGGAATAACTTCTTCATGCGATGGAATTTGAACTTGAAATCTGTTCCATTGACTTTAAAATATTTAAAACATCTATTTTGATATATGGATTGACCCAATTTCGTTCCTTAATCAGAACGGGCTTTCTTGGGCCATTTATCGTTCAGCTTTCGATCCAAATCAATCCTGTCCATTCTAACTTCAGCTTTGCATATATAAACCTCGTTATAAATCCTAACCTATTTCTTATTTTCATTTTTCTGTACGTACAATTCCAGTTGCTCTTCTTTCTCAATGGCAGTCCAACTCTAAATTTTACAGTCAATTGCAAATCAAAAATTCTACTTCAAATTCCTCAACATATATCGAATTTTATATGGATTTGAAGCTCTCGACGAGCGCAAGTCAAATATATGCTTCGTTTTTGAATCTGGGTTTCGATGTGAGCAGAAATTGTTGATCTGTTTTCTGCGGTTCATCACTCGACGATGAACTTTACCTGATCGTCAAACCGACGATACCGTTGCGGAGAGAGGATCGAGTGGAGGCCATCGGTGTCGTTCATTCGTCAAATCAATGGTGGGATGCTCGCTAAAATTTACCTCGGGCTTCGTATTAGAGGCGGCGGTCGGCGAATGGCTCGTACGACGATTGACGTCGTGGTGATTGCATGGCCTTCGCGAGGTCGGCAGTGGTTTGGGTTGAACAAACGGCGGCTATTAGGGTTTCGTTCCAGTATTTGCTGTGTCAAGGAAGATGGTGACGTGTCATCTCGTGAGCGGCTCTGTTTTTCTTTATCATTTATTTTTAATTTTTGATTTCAATCGTTATAACATCCATAACTTTTACGTACGAGGTCCAATTCACGTGCGGTTTTCTCCAATGCGATCGTAGAATTTTTTTGAAAATTGCGGCTTTAGTTTGGATGGTTTTTGAGACTGTTCAAAATTTGGGTTTAAATTGGATTTAAATTCAATTTAAATAGAAAAGGTGAGTGTTTTAACCCACTCACAACTTCTAAAATTTCTTATGTTTGTTAAATTGATTTATGATGTGATTAGAAATTTATTTATGACTATTTGGCATATTTTGAATCATCATCTCAGTTTATCTGATTTTTTTTGAATAAAATAGTTATTTAATTCATTTTTGAATATAAACTGCCAGTAAATACCTGTTATTTATTAACTGCTCTATATTGATGTTATTGATTGAATTGGATGATGATTGTGATAAATGTTTCATAATTGATATTGGGATTGTGGTTTGAAATGATATGTAACCGTATTTATATTTTAAATTACGGATTGAAATGATAGATATCCACATCACTTGACCATATATAGAAAACTATATATAGACACCGTCGGTATATATGTGTGTATATATATATATAAATATTTTGGAAATGATTTTTATGGCTTTGGGAAGAAATATACGGTTTAAAAATGTTAATTTTTGATATTATATAAATATTATTTTATATATAGTTAAAATTCTTGAATTTAAGCTATGTATAAATTTGTTTAATAAAAATAAGTTTAATAACAAAGGTTGATTTTATTAAAATATAATATGGGTAAGTATTTAAATTATATTTTAATATAGAGTGTATAATGATTTAAATAAATTAAGGTTGGCAGATAAATTTGAAATTTATTTGAAATTGAACTTAGTTGAGAATTAAACTCAAATAAGTTTGATATGAAATGTATTGAATTTGAGATTTTAGAAGGTATGAATTATAACTCGATCTTGTTTAAGGTGAATTAAATGAATGTTTCAAATATAAATAAATTGAAGGAAACATTTATTTATTTGTAATAGGGTTTTTATTTAAACAATAATGGATCCATTAAGTAAATATTTCGAAACTAAATAATAGAAAATTGAATTTGATACATATAAAATTATCAAACTTAGTTTGAAATTGTTGAATACTTAAAGTTTGAAATATATTGAATTTGAAATGGGTTATTCTGTGGATCTAATCTGTCTTGAAATCGATAAATTTGGAATAGTTTATTTGGAAACTGAATTGAATTGAAATTATGATTTGGGATTTGGTTAACTATAAAATCTAGAAATTCGAGTTGTTTTAGAATTGATTTGTGAAATTGAAGAAGCTATTGTATTATATAAAGTATTTTAAAATTTTAAACCATTTAAGTGGTGAAAGTTATGTTCCAAAGTTATGAGTTTCAAAGCATTATGATTTGAAAGTGTTATATTTCAAATGTTTTGGTTTTGAAGCGTTACAACTTTGGAAGTGCTATGATTTTGGAAAATGGATATAACTGGAATAAAAATGATATTATATTGGTTCGGGTTTATAAAAATGATATCATATTGATTTGGGTTTTGAAACAAAAATGATATCGTATTGATATGGTTTGAAACGGATATTATATTCTGGTTTTGAAGTATAATTATTTTGAAATGACCGACGTGTTATAATAACACTGGGTTGTGAAAGAGACCGGGATCGGAAGTTGTCATACTCTCTACCAACTCCGAAAACCACTTTAACAACCGTGTACGCGGTGGAGATTCCAAAATGAAGTATGATGGCGGCGACGCACTTTGCGGTATGAACGTGGACCCGACTCCCATGAGTTGGCTTAAGGTGGCTAAAACAGGAGCGATCTCGGGCCAGTGAGGTAGCCCCTCTTATCGGACACACTCCTTCGATATTATATTTTGACTTTGAGATTGATATGGTGGCCACTTTTGACTTTTGATTTTTGAGGGTGTGGCTCGAGGTGGGCGGTAGTTGCGCGCTATGCGTCACCACCAATCCGTGCGCGTAATTGGTATATCTACCCTGGCATTGCCTTGTGTGCCGTGTCACCTACCCTAGCGCGTCTTGTATGAGTTTGGTTTTCTTCTGTAGCCCATGGAGTATTTAGGGTAGTCTCCCGATCTATAGATGCGTTGATACTGGATGGACCACTGGGACTATTGTTGTGTTAAGGGGGAGATTGGGTAACTCCTTAACGCTATTTGAAAGTAAGTTTATTTACTATAGACATTATTATAATAGCGAAATATTACTACATAGTAAATAGTTTAACGGATGTGAATCCCAAGCATCTCTTAAGTTACTGCACTCACGTTTGACACTGGATAGGAGATGTCAAATCCCGTAAACATCTCTGTTGTCGTTCCACTCATATTTACCATTGGTTTAACTTACATAAGATCTTTTAGTTCTGACTCGAGTGTTTTGTCTTTTCAATTCGCTCGGGTCAGTTTGAGCATTTCAGGGTTTGAAGATCTTATTTCTGGAGGACAAAGACGAAGATTGTATTACTACTATTTATTATATTATTTCACTGCATTCATACTGTTCCACTTTATTATTTATTATTCTCTGGTATGTGTAACTCTGGTATGTGATGTATAAGTATAATCAAATGTTTTGTAAAACAGCTTCATGAACTGTTATTTGATTATTATATTTTGTCATTTCGCTGTGAGATTCTGTTATGCTTTATTTTTTCTCCATTTTTCTTATTTACCCCAATAACAATCTGCCATTCTGTATGGTTTAAGTCTGACGTGTGTGGTTTATCGTCGATTTAAAGCGTACAAAAAGGTGGGATGTCACAATGTTGTATCAGAGCCAGGTTTAGCGATAAACCTTAGCTTTGTGGGGTCTGATTCGTTATTAATAGGGTAGTAATACCCTATGGTGAGTCGTTAAGCACATATATATGAGAGAGCGTATTTGTTAGTGTTATAAAAAGGTTTTGATATTGTGCTAATTTATTCCGTTTTGTGTTTATAAATTCTGGTTAGTGCATAGGACGTTATGACATCAATAGGGATTTATAAACACTTAATAGGACAGACCGACACAATATTTGTTTTGAGCATAGGTGAATGAAATAATTTTGCCTATTATATTTTCTATATATAAAATAATTTTTTATAAAGGTTATATTTGGTTGTAATATATTGGTTGTTAGGTAGTGTGATTTGTAAATATTTGTAAGGTAAGATTTGAAAATAAATTAAATGAAAATTTGGAATTTTAGAACTTAAGTTCCAGAATTTTTGAAAACTGCTTTCAAAGGATTTGGAATATAATACTACTGTTTATAAGCATTTTCTGATATAAATATTTCAATATGATTAGAAAGAATTGTTTTAAAGAAATTTCAGAAGAAATAAGTTCTGTACTCCCCTCTCTGTCGCTGGAAAATAATTTCGGTGATGAGTGCACGCATCATCGACATTCATTTTTGAGTTTCTAAGTGGGCCACTACAGTAATTTTACCGCAGATCTATTTGGATAAACAAATATAAAATTTTAATTGTTTTAAATCTAATTGGATATATAAGTTGCAGCTATATACATTTACTATTATTTTAAAATGATTTGGAATTTAACCCGGTATTTAGGTCTTAAGTTCCGTTAATTAATAGTTTCAATTAGTGTAGTGAAATTAAATTCAACTAACAAATTGAAACCTCTAAAGGAAATGAGAGATTTAATACTAAGTTATAAGTGGAATTAAAAGAAAGGTTGAAATTTGTAACATATAAAACAAAGGATATTATTATGGAACATTAAGTTAATTTAAAAGAAATAAAATAAACTTGTGTAACTTTCAATTGCATTCTTAAAAAGCATATATAACTTACCGAAATATGTAAAAAACTGGAATGTAAATAAGAAAATGTAATAGATATTGTACAAATACTACTTAAATAATGAAAGTGTTCAATAAAATTTACTTTATAAATAAGAAATTTGACATGAAAGTAGTTATAAACTTGAGTCAAAATTTTGATTTTACTAATTAAATGAAATAGGAAATGAGCAATGTAAGTAAAGATTTTGAAATTAAGCTAATGTTGAAACTATTTATAATTAAAGTAAATAAATGAAATTAAGTAGTATAAATGAATATAATGCAATAAAAAGAAACTGACATGATATGAATAAATGAAAATGAGATTTCGTAAGAAACGAATAAAAGTAAATGAAACTGTAAGAAATAAAATGTAAATTAAAAAGCTAATTATTATATGTATAAGAAGGAAATCAAGCAACGAATGTATGAAATGAAATTAATAAGAATGAACTTGATCTATTGTTTGAAATTGTTGGTTGTTTTGTTTGATATGAATGGATGATTGAATTGTGTTGATTCTGTATGATGATTGTATGTTGTGGTTGCTAGTGATTGATGTTGTTTGATATTGAATTGTTTTCTTGTGGATGAAACAAAATTAATATTTCATTTTATATAATTATTAACCCTTTCTGGATTATATAAGTGAAATACAGGTTATGGAAGCAATTGCTACTGCTTTTAGTTTCATAATTAAACGTTGTTTGCCTGACAAATAGGTACGTTTTCAGATTATTGTTTATAGCGTTATTATATTATTTCTCCCGTGTTGGAATATATATTATTTTGGAGAATATATGTTGTATATTGTTATATTTGATACTATATTTTCTCCCGAGCCTCTCCGTACAAAGGAGATCCTGCCGAAATTTTTCGTAAATTTTGGACTTAGAAATTTTTTGAAAAATGTTTTCCAACTTTATTAATTTGAGTATAAAAATATTTAATAGTTATAAATGATAATTAAATTATTAAATTTTGTAAATTTATCTGTTTATAAAATTAATACTTTGAATAAGATGTATTGACTACTCAATTCCACCTTTTCCCTTCTTTTTCCTTTTCGAAAACGTAAAATTTTGAGTGGGGGAGAGTGTAACGACCGGTAATTTTCGATAATCAAATTTTGTTAATTTAATAAGTTTTGGTAATTTAATGCGGAAAGAAAATAAAAATTTGTAATTTAATAATGAAATCACCAAAATAAAGGTAATAATGTTAATGAAAGTTAATAAATAACTAATTTAGTGCAAACCCAATTAATTGAAACAATTACAAGGTCATAATTGATTGTATATAGTAAACTGGGAAATAAAATTCAAAGTTATATTAATTGACAAAATAATACGTAATAAGCTGTAAATTGGAAAAAAATCAATATTAGATAATTAAATGTTAATTTAATTAGAAAATGTGAATAAATTTTTGGAAATAATGTTAATGTATTCATATTAGGACAATTTGAGGAATTGAAAGAATGGAAATAAATATTTGTAAATCTATTAGGATTTGAACTATAATAATTAGATTAATTAAAATTAAATGAAATTTAATATCTAAATATTATGTTAATTGAAATTAAGATGGAATTTGGAGATCTTAATGTAATAAATCATGAACCAATGTTAGTTATATCCTTATTGTAATAAAAGACGTGAATAACAAGGTTTAAAAATTTAATGAATGGACTTTGAGAATTTTAATTTATAAGTACTGAATATAATGAAACTGAAATTAAACACTACAATTGACGGATTAATCAACTTTAAATTGACATCTAATTTTTTTTAAATTACTGTCATTGTTTAAGAAATCAAAAATGATAAGATTTATTAATTATGGAAATGAAATTAAAAAATTGATTTAATTAATTTATTTATTTAATCAACTGGAAAATAGCCATTTTGGCCACTGACTTGGATTTCGACAAAACCAGATTTATCGGATCCGTAACGGTGAATTATTATAGGATTTCAAGTTTCGTAATGATCGGACTTGTCGTTTGATCGTACGGGCTCGAAACACCTAGAAATCAATGAAATTGAAATCAATTTGAAATAACTTGATTTTAGCATAACTTCTTCATACGATGGAATTTGGACTTGAAACCTGTTCCATTGACTTTAAAATATTTTAAAACATCTACTTTGATATATGGGTTGACCAAATTTCGTTCCGGAATCAGAACGGGCTTTTTTGGGCCATTTATCGTTCAATTTTCGATCCAAATCAATTTGATTCCATTCTAATTTCAGCTTTGCATATATATACCTCGTTATAAATCCTAGCCTATTTCTTAAGTTCATTTTTCCGCACGTCCAATTGCTCCTCTTTCTTAATGGCAGACCAACTCTAAATTTTACAGTCAATTGCAAATCCAAATTTCTACTTCAAATTTCAAATTCATCAATATATAACGAATTTTATATGGATTTAAAGCTCTCGACGAGAGCAAGTCAAATATATGATTCGTTTTTAAAATCTGGGTTTTGGTGTGGCCAGAAATTGTTGATCTGTTTTCAGCCGTTCATCGCTCAACGATGAACTTTACCTGATCGTTAAATCGACGATACCGTTGCGGAGAGAGGGTCGAGTGGAGGCCATCGGTGTCGTTCGTTCGTCAAATCAACAGTGGGATTGCTCGCTAAAATTCACATAGGGCTTCGTATTGGAGGCGGCGACCAGCGAATGACTCGCATGACGATCGACGTCGTGGCGATCGTGTGGACTTCGCGAGGTCGGCAGAGGTTTGGGCGGCTTGCGCCTTGCCGTGGGTCGCGCGGTGATAACATGAAGCGACGACGTGCAAATTTTAGGTTGAAAGAATGACGGCTATTAGGGTTTCGTTCCAGTATCTGCAGTGTCAAGGAAGATGGCGACGTGCCATCTCGTGAGTGGCTCTGTTTTTCTTTATTCACCTATTTTTAATTTTTGATTTTATTACATCCATAACTTTTACGTACAAGGTCCATTTCACGTGCGGTTTTCTCCGCTGCGATTTTAGAAAATTTTTGGGCATTTTGGCTCTGGTTTGGATAGATTCTGAGACTGTTCAAAATTTGGATTTAAATTGGATTGAAATTCAATTTAAATTCAAAATGTGAGTGTTTTAACCCGCTCACAACTTCTAAATTTTTTTATGTTTGTTAAATTGATTTGTGATGTGATTAGAAATTTATTTATGACTGTTTGGCATATTTTGAATCATCATCTCAGTTTATTTGAATTTATTTGAATAAAATAGTTATTTAATTCATTTTTGAATATAAACTGCCAGTAAATACCTTTTATTTATTAACTGCTCTATATTGATGTTATTGATTGAATTGGATGATGATTGTGATAAATGTTTCATGATTGATATTGGATGAATGGATGTTGTATTTTATATTGTTATTACTACAAGTTGTTATGGATTTTTATTTCATTCGGGATTGCGGTTTGAAATGATATAATAACCGTATTTATATTTTAAATTATGCATTGAAATGATAAATATTTGTATCACTTGACCATAGATAGAAAATTATATACAGACACCGTCGGTACACACACACACACATATATAAATATTTTGGAAATGATTTCTATGGTTTTGGAAAGAAATATACAATTTAATATTGATTTTTGATATTATATAAATATTATTTTATATATAGTTAAAATTCTAGAATTTAAGCTACGTATAAATTTGTTTAATAAAAATAAGTTTAATAATAGAGTTTGATTTTTTTAGAATATAATATGGGTAAGTATTTATATTATATTTTAATATAGAGTGTATAATGATTTAAATAAATTAAGGTTGGCGGATAAATTTGAAATTTATTTGAAATTGAATTTAGCTAAGAATTAAACTCAAATAAGTTTGATATGAAATGTATTAAATTTGAGATTTTAGAAGGTATGGATTATAACTTGATCTTGTTTAAGGTGAATTAAATGAATGTTTCAAGTATAAATAAGTTGAAGGAAACATTTAGTTATTTGTAATCAGGGTTTTATTTAAACGATAATTTATTCATTAAGTAAATATTTAGAAACTTAATTATAGAAAATTGAATTTGATATATATGAAATTATCAAACTTAGTTTGAAATTGTTGAACACTTAAGTTTGAAATATATTGAAATTGAAATGGGTTATTCTGTGGATCTAATCTGTCTTGAAATCGATAAATTTGGAATGGTTTATTTGGAAACTGAATTGAATAGAAATTACGATTTGGGATTTGGTTAACTTTAAAATCTAGAAATTCGAGTTGTTTTAGAATTGATTTGTGAAATTGAAGAAGCAATTGTATTATATAAAGTATTTTAAAATTTTAAACCATTTAAGTGGTGGAAGTTATGTTTCAAAATTTTGAGTTTCAAAGTATTATGGTTTGAAAGTGTTATATTTCAATGTTTTTATTTTGAAGCGTTATAACTTTGTAAGTGCTATGATTTGGGAAAAAGGATATAATTGGAATAAAAATGATATTATATTGGTTTGGGTTTTATAAAAATGATATCATATTGATTTGGGTTTTCAGACGGAAATGATATCATATTGATATGGTTTTAAACGGTATTCTGGTTTTGAAGTATAATTATTTTGAATTGACCGTTGTGTTATAATAATGTTGGGTTGCTAAAGAGACCAGGATCGGAAGTTGTCATACTCTCTGCCAACTTCGAAAACCACTTTAACAACCGTGTATGTGGTGGAGATTCTAGAATGAAGTATGATGGTGGCGACGCCCTTTGAGGTATGAACGTGGACCCGACTCCCGTGAGTTGGCTTAAGGTGGATAAAACAGGAGCAATCTCGAGCCAGTGAGGTAGCCCCTCTTATCGGACACACTCATTCGATATTATATTCTGACTTTGAGATTGATTTGGTGGCCACTTTTGACTTTTGACTTTTGGGGGTGTGGCTCGAGGTGGGCGGTAACTGCGCGTTATTCGTCACCACCAGCCCGTGTGCATAATTAGTATATCTATCCTGGCATTGCCTTGTGTGTCGTGCCACCTACCCTTGTGCGCCTTGTACGAGTTTTGTTTTCTCCCGTAGCCTGTGGAGTATTTAAGGTAATCTCCCGATCTGGAGATTTGCTGATACTGGATGGTCTACTGGGACTATTATTGTGTTAAAGGGGGAGATTGGGTAACTCCTTAACGCTATTTAAAAGTAAGTTTATTTTATTATATACATTATTATAGTAGCGAAATATTACTACATAGTAAATAGTTTAACGGATCTTTAGGAGATGTGAATCCCGAGCATCTCTTAAGTTACTGCACTCACGTTTGACACTGGATAGGAGATGTCAAATCCCGTAAACATCTCTGACGCCGTTCCACTCATATTTACCACTGGTTTAACTTACATAAGATCTTTTAGTTCTGACTCGAGTGTTTTGTCTTTTCAATTCGCTGGGTCAGTCTGAGCATTTCAGGGTTTAAAGATCTTATTTTTAGAGGACGAAGACGAAGATTATATTACTATTATTTATTATATTATTCCACCGCGTTCATACCGTTCTGCTGCATTATTTATTATTCTCTGGTATGTGTAACTCTGATATGTGATGTATAAATATAATCAAATGTTTTGTAAAACATCTTCATGAATTTTTATTCGGTTATTATATTATGTCATTCTGTGTGATTCTGTTTTGCTTTATTTCTTTCTCCGTTTTTCTTATTTACCCCAATAACAATCCGTCCTTCTGTATGGTTTAAGTCTGACATGTGTGGTTTATCATTGATTTAAAGCATACAAAAAGGCGGAATGTTACACCCAGGAACCATCAGAAATAACAATCTCTTTTCTTTGTATCTCATTCTTCTTCCTTCAGATTTGCGACGCTCAGAAAGTGTTGCAGAACACTGTCATTCACCACAGTTTGCGACGCCTGCAAGGCGTTGCAAACGTAGAAACGTTGTAGTTCGGTTTTCTTCTTCTTTATTCTATTCTCTACTAAATTGTATCATCAGAAATCAAATTTCAATGTTCTTGGTCGGATCAAAATCTAACAAGTTTTGAATCCGATTACGCTATTTCAAGGCTTTATTGAATCCTGAAGTCGATAATTCAATAACCCGTTTGTACTTGTTGGTTTGAACTATTGTCTAAAAAAATCTATGCAGTAGATCTTTAAAGTCAGTAGTACAGCAGTTATAATCTTCATCTTTCTCGAATCCTCGATACAAATATCCAACATGATGATACATTTACTATGTGTGTATTGTGTTTGCAAGTTTTATGTGAACTTGATAGCTAGGCATTTAAATGCCTCTGTGATTTTGTACTACGTTCTGTTAATGAAATTTCACTTTGCTCTATAACACTCTGTCAGAGTTTCAGTTTAAGATGGAGAAGCTTGAATATTTGGTTATATGATAGCTTAAGAGCGGGAAATACAGATATACATACAGTAAACATTTGGATATTTGTTTATTCAAGATGGCTAAGCTTAAATATTTGGTCAGAGTTGCACTTCTACATGTAAGTTTATTTTCCTTTTTAAAAATATTGTACGGCAAAATACATACAGCAAAGATGCATCCTAAAGTTGAAAATGGGTAAATTATGTACTTTCCAAGGAGTTAGGATTGAATGCCTTAACAATATTTCAATTTGAGTGCAGCTAATTAAAATAGCTTGTAGCTGGATAGGAGTAAGATGATACGAGTTTCATTTCAAATATTTAATGAAAATGATCGACGTAAGATGCTTAGTTTCACTGCTTGTACTCAGCCAGCCAATTCTTGCTTCGAGTTAAACAAGAAAGAGCCGTCTCAAGAGTAGATTGTGATAGAACTTCACTTGTAATAAAAAGTTAATAAGGAATAAGATATCGAGCAGTTTTATTATTTGTTTATTACAATTTTCGGAAAACCATAAGGTAATTGTATTGTACTACTAGTTAGTTGTTTATGTTAGTTTAAACATGAGCTACAATATTTTTTAGCCATACTAAGATTTTATGAATGACATGAATATATGAATCGTTTGGGCTTTTTGAAAGTAAATCTTTTGTGCTATACCCATCTCTAACTCCAATGGTACCATACCATCAACGACAACCGATAGCACCAACTATCACTTCTACCTTCAACCAGACATAAATGCTTTCCCAATGTGCTCCAGCAAAGCCACTGCCCATTGCACTCCACCAACGAGCTAAGTCAATGCACCCGCCTGCTAACGAAATGTAGAAAACATCCAAATCCTAAGCTATCTCACAAAAGACTAGCACTTACCAAGAAGATAGAACCTCAATCTCCCACCAATACTCTTCCTCATCCACCACCAAGCTCCTCCCTTAACCATGCCAACCCGTGGCACCTAGCACTTCTCCAAGCGAATCAAGTTTGAGCAATGCTCGAACTTCCCAACTAGCAATGCCTTAGTGAACATGTCCGCCGTGTTATCCTTCGTGTGCACTTTTCGAAGATATACTTGCTTATCTTCATCCATGGCTACTAGAAATGACTCTCTCAACTCAATATGCTTAGTCTGTAAGCTAAATGCCAAATTCTCTGCCAAGTAAATAGTACTCTGGCTATTACATCGAACATCAATACTATCATGCCCAAATCCCAAGTCACACAACAATCGCTTCAAATAGAGTGGTTCTTTTGCCGCCTCCACCGCGGCTATCAACTCTGCCTCCGTGGTGGATAAAGAAACTATGGTCTGCAATCTAGATCTCCAACTTATGGTTGTACCCCCAAGTGTGAAGACATATCCGAAAGTTGATTTTTTTCGATCCATATCACCAGCGTAGTCCGAATCACAATAACCAACCAACTTGCAATCCATCGCTTACTACTGCCAAAAACAAGACCATGAGATGATATGCCTCTAAGATATCTAAATATAAGCTTCACAGCTTCCCAATACGATTTTCTTAGATTAGCCATATATCGACTAACCATCCCGACGGTATTTGCAATATCGGGCCTTGTACACACCATTGCATACGTTAGACTTCCAATCGCAATAGCATATGGCACCTTGGCCATATAAGCCTTGTCTTCCTCCAAGATAGGTGATCCTTTACTCGAAAGCTTCATATGCAAAGGTAAAGGTGTATTTGACGTCTTTGCATTCTCCATGCTAAACCGGCAAAGCACTTTCTCAATGTATTCCTTTTAAGTTAGTTTCAACTCAAAATGCTTTGATCCCTTACAATTACCATGCCCAATATCCTTCTTGTTTCTTCAAGATCCTTCATGTCAAACTTTGATTTCAAACTCAGTTTAGCTTGTTGATTTCATTATTATACTTAGAAGCAATGAGCATATCGTCCACATACAAGAGTAAATACACCCAACAATCATTTCTCAACATCTTGAAATAAACACAAGATCTTTAATGCTTTTATCAAAACCATTTTAAAGCATAAAATAATCAAACCTCTTGTACCATTGTCTAAGTAATTGCTTTAAACCATATTGTGATTTCTTCAACTTGCAAACCAAATTTGACTTACCATCTACAACAAAACCTTCCGGTTGCTTCATGTAGATGTCTTTATCCAAGTCACCATGCAAGAAGGGGGTTTTCACATCAAGTTTCTCCAACTCAAAGTCGTGAATATCAAATATAGCAAGTAATATCCAGATAGAAGTATGGCGCACAACCGGTGCGGATATCTCATCATACTCCTTTCCCTTCCTTTGTGCAAACCCCTCTTCCACTAGCCTAGCTTTGTATCTTCCATCGTCCTTCACCTCGTATATCCATTTTCACCCAATGGCACGGTTTTCTTTAGAAAGTGGAACCAAATCCCAAGTTTAATTTTTCAACAATGATTGCATCTCTTCCTTCATGGCACAAATCCATTTCGAGCTATCATTCGACTTTATGACATCATCAAGGTATATCGGCTCATTTTGGACGACATGAAGAGCATAGTCCAAATTATCACAAAAAGTAAGATAGTTCCAATCACCATATCTTTCGGGTGGTCTTATAGTACGACGACCAACCCGAGTAGCAATACCATTACCCAAAGTCCATTTGGCTCCACCTTGAACGAATCTTCTCTAGAATCATGTACATCACTAACACTACTAGTTACCCGGTGGACTATATGATGTAACAGCAACCGCTACTTCCTTACAAGCATCTCCAACTACTCTACTCTCTCTACACCTTGGACAAAATGGAAATAATTTTCTTCTCCTTTGATTCACCATGAACCAAATCTAGAACATCCGATGAGCTCACATTCTCTTTGAACATCGTTGACTCATCAAAAGTAACATGCGGATTCCGAATCCGATAGCCTTTTGCTCCTTCCGTATAGCTAAGCAAAATCCCCTTGAAAGCTCTAGGTTCAAGCTTATCATTTCCAGGATTATGTACATAAACATGACTGCCAAACACATGAAGATAACTCAAGTCAATGCTATTTCTCTTCCATACTTTCTTCGGAGTTTTGTTACCAAGAGCTGAGCACAGAATTTGATTAATTATATGCACTGCGGTTGACAAAGCTTTATCCCAAAATCCCTTCGCCAAACCTGATGTCAATCTCAAACATTGAGCTTTCTCAAGTAGAGTACGATTTATTCTCTCCACAACACCTTTCGAATGCGGATCTCCAGGTGTAGTAAAATGCCTCCGAATACCATGATGCTTGCAAAACTTCAACAACTCTCCGAAAACATACTCTTCGCGATTGTCAGACCTTAGAACCTTTAAAGACTT
The DNA here is from genome assembly GCA_030765085.1 of Allium cepa. Classification (NCBI taxonomy): domain Eukaryota; kingdom Viridiplantae; phylum Streptophyta; class Magnoliopsida; order Asparagales; family Amaryllidaceae; genus Allium; species Allium cepa. Next base: position 973,515,737 of record CM060928.1, read on the forward strand.
GCCACTCTCATTCTCAACAAGCGCCTTCCATGCTTTGAACTTTGCAAATGCCTTCGACTGGGCCTTCATTACATACACCCAAACATTCCATGAAAAGTCATCTATAAAAGAAGTATAATAGCCAGCTCCACCTAAAGAAGCTACACGTGCCAGTCCCCAAACATTCGTGTAAACATACTCAAGAACCCTTCTTCCCCATGACGCATTCTTCGCAAAACTCTAACTTGTTGAAACTTTCTCCATCGATCATCTCTCTCTTCCGAAGAACATCTAAACTCTTCTTCGAGACATGACCTAACCTCAAATGCCACAACCTAGTCGCATCCAGGCCACGAGAACTATCTACTCCTATACAAGTTTCACCTTCTACCGTCACTCCTTGAAGTAAATAAATACCATGAGTCCTTGCACCCTTCATCACCACAAGCTCACCCTTAAAAACCCCTAAGCTATCACTCTCAATAGTGATCTTACATCCTAAAGAATCCAGCTGCGCCAAAAAGATAAGAGACTTCCTAAGTCCCGGAACATAGCGCACATTAGTGAGAGTACAAACCACTCCATCAAACAACCGAATTTGCACATAACCAATGCCTTTCGACTTACAAATAGCACCATTTTTGATGTGCACGTAAATGTGCATATTTTTCCCACCATATTTAATCTATTTAAATTAAATAAATGATCATATTGGGTATTTTAACTTGTTTTAACCAAATCCATTTTAATTTCAAATTGTCACATATCCATCTTCATATAGGGGCAAAACGGTCATTTGTATGCATATATTTTTCTTTGACAAAAATTAATTGGAATTTATATATACTTTTGTAGGAATTTGATCTCAAATAGACATGGTTTCATGAAGACACATGCATGCACAAAGAAGAGAACAAATGAAGATGGAAATAATTCAAAGTGAATAACATGGAGGACCCCACCTACCCACCTACATTAATGTACAAATTAGAGGCTAATGCACATGCTTATGGAATTAATGGTTTTATGTACACTTAAATGATGATTAGTAGAAACTAATGATTACTTGGCCTCCACACTTTCTCAAGGGTAGTTTGAGCATTCCCCAAATTATGTATTAGGGTTTCATGCTTATATAAATAACCCCTTATGTTTCATGTAACTCTCTTCTTACTTAGTCTCCCTTTTAGGCTCTCTTCTCTTAGGAAAATAAAATAAAAGCTCTCTTTCTTTTCATGACTAGTTAGCCATTTCTTCTTTTATGTAATTCTTTTTTATGCAATTTAATACATGTTCTTTTCCTTTTCTTGTTTATTTCCTTTCATGTTGTAGTGTAGATCTCTTTTATTTTATGCAATTCGAATAGTTGTTCTTTTTCCATTAGCTTTCATTTTCCTTTTCTTTTCATTTTGCTTTCATGTTGCTAGCTACATTTGTTAATCAAATGAAAAATATGAAAGGCTAAACCCCTTCAATTTAGGGGTAATGAAGCTCTCTAATTATGTAGCTTCAACTATTTGTTAATTCATGCTCTCTTTTGTGCTTAATGATGATCAATGGAGTGTTTTATTTATTGTTCTCCCTTTAAATTTGATAGCCTATATTGTTAACACCAAATATGCTATGCTTAAACAATCACTAACACAAATGCCTCTTTATCAAAATATGATTATGGCATAAGAAATTGATTTGAAATTCAAATTTTATGGTCAATATTTCTAATTAATAGTTAATAGGTCATATTTAAAATAGATTTCATTTTCATTTTCTTTGTCAAGTTTCATGAAAGTTAGTAAGTGCACTAAAGGATGTGTTATAGTTTGATGGCTTATGTTGGCTAATCAATAACACAAATATGCCATACTTATGATAAGCACATCAATTAAAGCACTTATGACTATAAAAGAGAGATCATGATTTCATATATGTTGAACTATGTGATCTAGGGAGTGGATTTATTCTCTAAATTGTCATTTAACTCTTATATATGCATCTCTTTTCTTTTAGTTAGTTAGTTAATTTACTAATTCTCTAGCTTAACTTTCACTCGACTTTGGTATAATTTGATTGAATAGAAAATTTAAATCAACAATTTCTTGCGCATCGACCCGTACTCGCATACGTGCTACACTCGTACACCATGCGCTTGCGGTTATTTTAATTTGAATTTTTTGACTATTTTCTAAACCGATAGAATACTAGCTGATTAACAAGTTTTTGGCGCCGTTGCCGGGGAATTGTTTTGATTTTAATTTTCTATTCTTTGAATTATCTTTGTTTGATTTTATTTTGTGTTTGCATTTAATTTTTTTTTTGTGTGTATGTTGTTTTATTTTTGTTTTCAATTTCTTGTGTGCTTGTTCTCTAGTTTCATTTGACAATTGCTTTTTCTATTAAAAAAAGAAGTTTTCAATTCAATTTTTTTACATCACCTTTACAGTTTTGACATTACTTTTCCTATTTTCATTTACAATTTCTAAAAAGAATCTGCATTGCTTTCTCTGTGCAACAGTGCACATAATACTTCTATGTACATCCATTTGCAGCCAGCCAAACCACCATCTTGTTGCTGCTTCTCCACCATTTCAACCCATAGCCCCACTGCCATTTGCAAAACCATAAACAATCCTGCCTTCATCTGCCAACTGTGCAAGTGCACATTCACCTCTACCACAATAACTTGCAGTCACTACCATTTCACCATTTCCGTGCAAACTTCACAAACGACTGCAGCTTCCATCCATTTGCTCCACAAATCCATTTCTTGCACTATACCTTACTGTCAAACATTCCAAAATACCTACTTCTGCCCACAGCCAACAACACTTCCTCAACCACAACAAAACCATCCTCCATCAATCAAACAGTGTACCAGTGCACCACAAACTAGCAGCAACATACCACAACCTACAACAACACAACCACCTTACGACACTTCTTGCTCCACATAGCCAACAACATATCACCGAACTTCCCATAACCTTACGGCAACGATCAACTTTTGTCATCATAACCCAGACTTCTCCCTGCATATTGAACCACCTTCAACACTTGCATCCCCCTGCATATTCCACTGCCTCTGGTTACCCCACACTCCTTCAGCTATCAAACAAACTACCACTTCCCACAAGCCTGCAACATTATTCACCCCGGTTCAAACAAGAACTCCGCAACAACAACTTCGACCAATCCCTCTGTCATCCATCATCGAATTGATACTTCTGCAACTTCCCACGACCTTAACCATCACTCCATCCACACTGCTAATTTTATAAACCATTCACATTTCACATCCCTCTGCCTCCATACAATCTACATCACCAAGCAATTGTCTTATAACACACTCTTCCCGGCAATACAACGCATAACTCACTTCACCCTTTATATCATAAACATCTAACCAACTGACCTTTCACAGACATTCAAACACACTGCACCCTGTCCACCAGTTGTCGATACTTTTGTCACATCACTTCACTGATCCAACATATCACATTGCTATCAACCACACCTCCACATCTTCGCAACTAACCACTACTACACCACACTGCTCCGACCACTCTCCACATCACTACGAACCCCACCAGAGCCCCAAACCATCATCACAAGTCTTCAAACAATCACTACATCTTCACAGTCCATCCACCTGTCTGAACAATCACTCATCCCTCACTACTGCTGCAACCGAAGTCAACCCATTGTTGATCAAACCCAAATACATCCACATCGACCACCGCATGACCCAAAACCAACCAACCTAAAGCTGCGACCTTCCTCACCACAATCGCCACCCCCAATCCAACGTCCCACCCAACCTCTCGACCACCTGACCGAGCTTTTACACGAAACCGCCACCGAACCCATCGCCAAAATCGCCTGAATACCTCTTCAATCACCATAGGCAACTGCCAACCTCCTCTCAAAAATCCTCAATCACTTCGAATACCATCGCAAATCGCTAACCCAAAAACAAAACCATCAGCAAGATCTCGACTTGAGTCATTTGTGAATTCGAATTGGGACGTGATTTATGAATTAAGAATTGAATCGGCGATTTCAAATTGTGTGTTGATTTATTGAAGTCGAGAATCGTGAAGTATATGAAGTGAAGCAGATAATTTTCGTATAAAAAAATGGAAAGTATGTTGTGATTTATTGTTAGTGGGCTGGGTTGTAGGCTTGAATTCTTTTGTTTTCTTTTAGTTTGTTTTCAAATGAGAAAATTTTCTTTTTGTTTTTTTAATCTTCCTCTAGTTTTAAATTGTTTGGTTTTACTTTGTTTAAGTCTTTAAAAAAATTGTTTTGTTTTGTCTCTAATTTTTTTTAATTTGTTTATTTTTGTTTTGTCTCTATAAAAAAAATTGTTTGTACTTTAATTTTTTTTGTTTTTAGTTTGTTTACTTTTATTTTATTTCGTTTTCTTTCTTCGTCTAAAAAAACTTGTGTATACACACACACATATCTTGTTTTTTATTTTAGGTTGCCAAAGCAGAATTGCAGAAAGAGCAAAAGTGCCTCCTAAAATAAATTGCTTGATCCGCTTAGCTTGCCAAAAAATAACCGCTTGCCCGCTTATAAAAAATTGCTTCCTTATTTTTTTAATTTAGTTGCGTTGTTGATTGCTTGCATTTGCATTTATATATTTAAAATTCAAAAAATCAAAAGAATTTAAAAAAAACAAAAATTCATTCGTAGTTGCATTGTTAATACACGTTTAATTTCTGCTTTGCATTTCATCTTTGATTTTGATTAATAATAACGGTTATACATCAATAACGTTTAATTGTATATTGATAATTTGTCTTTTCTGAACAATTTAATTTCTTGGTGGCTAGGCTATAGCAGAGCAATAATCATTTATAAATATTACGGTGATTCGTAAATATTATACTGAACTGTTTTTTTGAAGGTACTTAAACCATCGGCTGCATTGCTACGATGATTCGTGGTGCACCAATAAATCCTGTCTATTACCTGGCCGAGAAATATCTTGTTTACCTAAGACAATGTGTGATTATACAATTTTGGGCTAACTTAGGATATATCACCCCTGCATTCATTTAGTTGCATTAGGTCATGCATATTTAAAAAAAATTAAATCTAAAAAAAATTTGTATATATTCCTTTCCCGTTTCCTTTGAAAATTTTAAATTCTTTTTCTTTGAAATTTTAAAAATCCAAAAAAAATTTAGAAAAACCAAAATCCAAAAAATACATGTGTATATATAAAATCTTTTCAAAAACAAAGAAAAAAAATTTGAAAGACCAAAAAAATGAAAAATAAATTCTATTTGTAAATTTTTTTTCTTTATAAAAAAACCAAAAAAAAATCTTGAAAATGTCAGAGTTTCCTTATTCTTACTCACTAGAATTTAGTTGTGAAAATCAATATAATCCATATGAGTTCACTCCAAATTCGTATGGATATTTTAACGACAACTATTCTTTAAACAATTCGAATTTTGAACAACAAAGTTTTCAAAATGATGATTAACCCTCAAATCTCAAAAATAGCATTTCATCTTTACTTGAACTCTCTACACAACAGAATCAAAGTATAAACAATTTGCGAAACTCATATTTGTCCAATGGTTCCAAGTCAAAATAATCAAAATTTGAATTCACTTCAAAATTCAAATGATTTCGAGTGCAACCCATGCCGATTCAATTTCGAGCTTCAAAATGAATTTCAAAATCAAGACGAAAATGCGAACCAATTTTCAAATAATTTTGGCAATGGTAACAGTTTCAATAACGATACGATTGAAAACTTTGGTTATCAACAAATTCAAAATGAAAATTTTCAAATTAATAATCATGAATTTGATTTTGTTGACCAAATGGAAAAAGATAACAAGGGATTTATTACTTGAAAAATACAAAACTTCGTGAAAATCATAATCAAATCTCAACTTGCGAAGAATCAAATAATAATCTACCGTTTATCGAAATTGACAATTCTTGTTCTCAACAAGTCCAAGTCGAAAATTTTCAAGTTAATAATTACAAATTTGACTTTGTTGAGCAAATAAATGAAATTTATGATGATCATACGAATTTGTTGATTAAAACATTGAAAAATTTTCATGAGAAACAAAATCAAATTTCAACGTGTGACGAGTCAAACGATAATCCATCTTTTACCCAAATTGACGATTTTCAAATAACAACTTTTGAAATTGAAAACGAAAATCTTAACAAAGTTGTTGAAAACATGGTAATTGAGTTGGATTACAATTCTTTTGAGGGTGTAAAACCAAATTTAAAATTCGACTTTCCTTTTCTCAATTTTAAAAATTTAAATGCAATAACTTTTGATTTTGAACTTGAGATACGCGATGAAGTTGTTGATAATCCAACAAAGGAAGACGAATTTAAAAAACATGATTTCTTTGGACTTTTTGAAAACTAGTTGTTGAATTCCGAAGGGGAAAATTTAAAACACCATTCTAATTTTGAAATCGATAATTTTGAAAAATTTATTAATAACGAGTTTGAATTTCAAAATGGTGAAAATAAACTTGAATTTCAATTAATTATTTTATCAACCCCGAAAATCATCGAAAATAAAAAGCTCGTACGATTTTTAATAAAACTACATTCGTTTTTCCAAATCAACATTCAATTTCCAAATCTTTTATGGTTTGATTTCCGCGCTTAAGCCGTGTCTCGCATACTTGACGAGACAAATGAATCGGTCTTTGGAAGACCGTTTCACTTATTCTTTAATGATATACTTTCTAATGCCGTGTAAATACATTTCATTTTCACGTATATAATAATAAACTTTCTTTTCGCTTGGGTTGACTGTGGGGACATAGTCAAAATCAAGTGTGGGGGGAGACTCACCTTCTTTTTTGATTTTTTTTCATAATTTATTTTACGTTTTCTTTTCGAACCCCAAAACAAAATTTTTTTTTTTTAAGCTTTTGATTTATTTTTAAAGAAACACTATAGGATAAATATATGGTTTTGGTTACTAAATTGAAAATTTTGAAAATTTATTCGTCTTAACAAAAATAAAAATTAAGTTTTATTACAAATAACAATGATTTAACTAGTATATAGGAAGATTCATACGTGTTAATTATGAAATACATCCTAATTTAAAATCTTTGTTTTAAAAGTGGTGAATTTAAAGTAAAGAATATAACATTTTTTTTGTCTTCTAAGTTAAATGGTGTTAAGATGATTTTGCAAAACTCCCTGTCATTTAAAAAACATAAATAAAAAAACATTCATATATATATATATATATATTACACACTTGTGTGTACACTCGCCATGCTCTGTACCTTTCTTATGTATGCCCGAAAGGCAGTGCACGATCGGTATATCTGGCCGAAGTTTATCTAAGCTAGGTGTATATATAAAAATTCTTTTTAATAACGCCTACAGTCAATAGGTGTTCACACTCGTGCGTTCACTCTCCACGCTCTATATTCCCCTCATATAAGTCAGCAAGGCAGTGTATGGTTAATATATCTGGCCTCAGTTTACCTAAGTTAGGCATATATAAATATTGTTAACATCAATAAAAATTTCAAAAGAAAAAATGGAGAGAGTAAGCAAATGAAATCAAAGCACTATTTTAACTTATTTGATTTGACTTGTTATTGAAAAGAAATTAAAATACCAGTTTGATAAACTTTGATAATCAACTAAGGATCAATTTCATAATTAACATTGTGCTATCAACCGAAACAACGAGTTAAAGTGTAGTCTCTTTGTTATGATAACTCGATTATTGTTGGAAATTTTGACGAGTAAATGGCTTAAATTTTCAAGATAATGACCAAAACCTATATTTAACTTATTTGTGTTGATTTAAAAATAAATCCTTCATTTGTAAATATTTCAAAAACTCACATTCATCTCCTTGTAAATAAATCTTTTATTTTGTAAATATTTTCATCCTGCATTTGGATTTTGTGGATAATATCCGCTGAAAACCCCCATGAGACAATACTCGTCCTACTGGAGACACCCAGAGGTTTAACGGCTTGTTGCATACGCTCAATGCAATCATGCTCCCTATGAAAATGGATTATCTTAGTTTTTCTTTATTCGAGGACAAATAAAAAGATAAGTGTGGGGGTAATTGATGTGCACGTAAATGTGCATATTTTTACCACCATATTTAATCTATTTAAATTAAATAAATGATCATATTGAGTATTTTAACTTGTTTTAACTAAAATCCATATTAATTCCAAATTGACACATATCCATCTTCATATAGGGGCAAAACGGTCATTTGTGTGCATATATTTCTTTGACAAAAATTAATTGGAAATTTATATATATTTTTGTAGGAATTTGATCTCAAATAGAAGTGGTTTCATGAAGACACATGCATGCACAAAGAAGAGAACAAATGAAGATGGAAATAATTCAAAGTGAAGAACATGCAGGACCGCACCTACCCACCTACCTTAATTTAAAAATTAGAGGCTAATGCACATGCTTATGGAATTAATGGCTTCATGTACAGTTAAATGATGATTAGTAGAAGCTGATAATTACTTGGCCTCCACACTTTCTCAAGGTTAGTTTGGGCATTTTTCAAATTATGGAATACGGTTTCATGCTTGTATAAATAACCCTTATGTTTCATGTAACCCTATTCTTACTTAATCTCTATTTTAGGCTCTCTTCTCTTAGGAAAATAAAAATAAAAGCTCTCTTTCTTTTCATGGCTACTTAGCCATTTCTTCTTTTATGTAATTCTTTTTTATGCAATTTAATACATGTTTTTTTCCTTTTCTTGTTTATTTCTTTTCATGTTGTAGTGTAGATCTCTTTTATTTTATGTAAGTAGAATAGTAGTTCTCTTTTCCATTAGCTTTCATTTTCATTTTCTTTTCATTTTTCTTTCATGTTGCTAGCTACATCTATTAATCAAATGACAAATATGAGAGGCTAAACCCCTTCAATTTAGGGGTAATGAAGCTCTCTAATTATGTAGCTATTTGTTAATTCATGCTTTTTTTTATGCTTAATGATGATCAATGAAGTGTTTTATTTGTTGTTCTTGCTTTAAATTTGATAGCCTATTTTGTTAACACCAAATAGGCTATGCTTAAACAATCATTAATACAAATGCCTCTTCATCAAAATATGATTATGGCATAAGAAAGTGATTTGAAATTCAAATTTGATGGTCTATATTTCTAATCAATAGCTAATAGGTCATACTTAAAATAGATTTTAATTTCTTTGTCAAGTATCAGGAAAGTTAGTAAGTGCTTTAAAGGATGTGTTATAGTTTGATGGCTTATGTTGGCTAATCAATAGCACAAATATGCTATACTTATGATAAGCATATCAATTAGAGCACTAATGACAAAAAAAGAGATCATGATTTCATATATGTTGAACTATGTGATCTATAGAGTGGATTTATTCTCTACATTTCATTTAACTCTTATATTTGCATTTCTTTTCTTTTAGTTAGTTAGCTAATTATCTAATTCTCTAGCTTAGCTTTCACTCGAATTTGGTATAATTTGATTGAATAGAAAATTTAAATCAACAATTTCCTGCCGATCGATCCGTACTCGCATATGTGCTACACTCCTACACCGTGCGCTTACGATTATTTTAATTTGAATTTTTTCGACTATTTTCTAAACCGATAGAAAACTAGCTGATTAACAGTTTTTCATAAGAATTGAATTTCCTTCTTTGTCGATGTAAGAAGAAAAACAATTCCTATTTGGCGTCATATGATAAGACACCCTCGAATCAAGCACCCAATTGCTACCCGAAACATCTGATACTACCGCCGACAAAACATCTACATCTCCCTCACCAACTACACCCTCCATCGCTACTGATGAAGATGCTGCTTCCTTCTTTGCCTTCTTCTTGTCCGGACACTCATTCTTCCAATGACTGGGCTTTCTACAAATATAGCGCTTGCCTTTTCTTTCCTTCGACTTTCCTATCCAACCGGGGTTCCTTGATTTAGAACGCCCCATGTTCTCCTTCTTCACATACCTCTCCTTCTCCATAAATAAACCATGACCATTACTAGCACCACTACTTCCATTACCTAACTCCTTTATTTGATCCCGCAGCTTCTCGCTAAGAAGACCTGTCTTGACATCATCAAGAGTCAACGTATCCCGACTATAAATCAAACTATTTGAGAAACCTATATAGCGATCTGGCAAAGAACACAACAATATCATCGCCTTTTGCTCTTCCTCAATCTTCAAATCTACCGCCTTCATCTTCATTAGCAAATCATCAAAAATGTTTAAGTGCACCTTTAGCAAAGTACCTTCCTTCATCTTATAGGTGAAGAATGTTCGCAATAAGATCAAATGATTTGTTAGTGACTTCTTCATATACAAATCCTCCAACTTGTCCCAAATACCCTTAGCGGTTGTCTTGCCATTAATTTTAGATAACATTTTCTCGCATAGCAAGTTGAAGTGTAGTGAATGCCCACTCTTTCATCTCCTCTCTCTCAACATCCGAGATGTCCGCTGACAATAAATGTGTATCGAACACTACCTGATGCACTCGATTCCTCCTTATAACCGCTTTCATCTTCCATTGACCTTTTTCAAAATCATTATTGCCATTCCACTTTTCTATTATCAATTGTGATCCTGAAGCTGCGTACGAGCCACGTACATAAGGAGCTACACCACTTGGATTACCCATTAAGGAACTACTTGAGTTACTACTTGATTCAGGCATTTCTATAACCACCCACCAACACCAAAGCTCTGATACCAAATGTTGGGGCGGGATTCCAACTCGAGACCACTCAAATCAATGTCCCACAAGCACAACGGAAGACGAGATCATGGTTAGAAGTGTAAAAACAACCAATCAACAACTCAAATTCTAATCTCAACCTATCCAAGGCAATCACAATCCCAAACAAGCAATATAGAAATCAAAGCAATAACGAAAAATAAATCACACAGCGATTAATAGTGTTTCCACTAACGTTGTATTAGTGTACATTCACTTTTAGAGAGCTTTTATTAATATTAATGAGAAGAGTACAAGAGATTGAATACAATGATCAAAATTCTAACTAGAAATTGATTTGTGGAGAAGAAATTTGAAGAAAATTAGGTTTGGATAAACCCTAATTGGTGGAGGTTAATCTCTTGCAGTTGTTTTCACGGCATGCATAGATCTGGAGCCTAAAGCTAGCTTATATAGGAGAATAGAAACTCTAGGCAATGTTTCGAAACTGCCCCTGCAGTTGTCACAAATCTTCAAGCCAAGTCCACACGTGAAAAAAGGCAGAAAGTCACCTCAGACATCTGACTAAAATGGTCAGACGTTTGACATAAATTACTGAAAAGTTTTGCTTCAGCTCAGACGTCTGAACATTTGGTCGGACGTATTACTATAGGCTCTGGAACCAATTCTGCACAGACTCAGACGTCTGCACCTTTTGGTCAGACATCTAACCTCACTATCTGGAACAGATCTGCTGCAGCTTTGCTGAAGGGTCAGATGTCTGACCCTTTTTCTCAAACGTCTGACCCGGTCAATTCAACCCACTTCACCTTTTCCCTTATAAATTTCACCTCTGAACTCCGATTGCGAACCATTATCTCCATTACAAAGCTACTTTCGACCTCTACAAATCCCTGTATAGTATTGCCAAAATTTAAAAGTATATGTTGTAGAAGTGCCGTTTTTGCAATTTTTAACAACGGCTAAAAGTAGTTGTAAATGATATATTGCAACGGGTAAAGACATGTGTAAAGTACTTAGTAGTTAGTACAACGGCAAAAAAAGTTATGAAAAACGATCAGTTTGGATTATCTTATATTTAATATTATGGGATTTTATTTAGGTAGATTCGATTAGTATGTCATATTTTCATTTAAATAGATTCAATTAAGGTTTAGGATTTAGTTAAAAAAATCACTATGGTCTCAGTATTATTTTTGTGCATGAATGATAGATAAGGGTAATTGGAACTATTTTAATGTTTTATCGGGGTACTTGGTGAAAATAGGGGTATGACAAATATATTGGTTTTTGGGGCTGCTCGATGACTTACGCTTTTAAGACATGTTAAAAAGGGGTAATATACCAATCTAAACTTGCAGTCTCTCGAGCTTAATATTTTATGTTGTCTTAACCATTTTGATTCAGATCGCGGAATCAAAATGCCATTGTAAGTAAAAATTGAATATACTTGATTAAATTATGATTTTAAAATAAGAATATACATTGTTTCTGAACATGAGAGTAGTTAAATTTAAATATGGTGTTGTGAGGTTAGATTAACTCTTTATACATTGTGGTTGATTATTTCACAGTATGGTTTCTTTAGGATGTAGAAAAAATAGATTTGGAGAAGTTTAGTGTTCATAGAGAAAGTCAGGTGGTGTAAATAATTGACTCAGACCGTACTGATGAAAATAGTTATGCATATGTATGGAATAGTGTAGTGAATATGAGTATAAAAGATTGAAAAGACATATTATAATAATTATACAATATTAAAGCACTCACATTGGACCAGATAACAAAATAGCTTCGGTTGCCTCTAGTTTTGTAAGTTCTTAACTTTGCAAATGGACATCACGTTGTAGAAGCTTTGACTGCAATGTACACGCAAGCGTTGGAGTTGTTAAACATGAAAATTGATTGTAGAAGAATTCAACATTTTCTTATATGTTTTGGAAGGTGTTAACAATGTAGATGAATTTACATTTCTTTTATAATTCCATAGTTGATTATTACTACATAGTTCAGGCATTCTTTTATTCAACTTTTCAAATCTCATTACCTGTGTAGTAATCTTGGATCTGTTGCAGTAATAGTTACTAAAAATTGCAGGTCGAATGTAAGCAAGTTGCAGGGGTGTTGGAAATAAGTCCGGTTTTCACATTCGTGCACATCATCCTATTTAATTGGTGCAATAGATTCCTTCATTTTTCCTTTACATGCTCAACTAGATTGGACATATCTTTTTCATTGTAACGACCCAGAATTTTTAGAAATTAAAATATGAATATTTAATTAATTTTAAATATTAATAAGTGAATTTATAAGTCAAATAAATTTTTATTTGAATTTTTGGATTTAATTGAATAATTAAATCGATAATTTAATACGTTAAATTATGGAAATAATTGAAAATAGAGTTAAATATGATTGAAAATGATTTGTAAAATTTTATTTTATCATATGGAAGTTAGAACAATATTTTAGAACTTTTAAAATCGAATTAAAAGTTTATTTGTGAAAATTGAATATTTTAATATTAAAATCGACTAGTGAAAATAGTCAATTTTTGAACAGTCTCAGAATTGAACGAAACCAGTTCCATTGGATCCGTAATAGTTAGTTATTACCAGATTTCAATTTTCGTGTCAATCGGAGTTATCGTTTGAGCGTGGCAGCTCAAAACGCATCGATTTATTTTTAATTTTAATTTGGCGAGTTAAAATAGCCATTTTTCAAAAAGTCTCGGATTTCGACGAAACTAGTTTCATCGGATCCGTAATGTAATATTATTGTAAGGTTTCAAATTTCAAGTCAATTGGATTTACCGTTTGTCCGGTACAAATTAAAACGTCTAGAAAATCGCTTAAATCGGTTTAATTCAAATTGAGCGTTTGCAGCCATAACTCGCACAGATGTCCGAATTAGCTTCCGAAACTTGTTCCATTGTGTCCGGAACGCGGGATAAACCCTAGAAATGTCAGTTTCGGCGCGTAAATCGGAGTTCGGAATTTCCGGATGAATAGTGTTCGATTTTTTTCCTATAAATACCCCAAAAATCTCAAAAAAACAAAAAAAAAACTAAAAACCCTAATCTATTTCTTCAGCCGCCACCCTCCCCTGATGAATGGCCGAAAATCATAGCTCTTCCCCCTCTCTTTTCTTTCAATCCGTGCAATATTACAACAAACTTTCAACTAGAGAATTGTAGACGACGGCGAGAACTACAGATCCAACGGTGGATTCGTGTTGAAGTGGCTTCGATTTTCCAAAAATCGAGCGTGAACGCCTGGAAGTCGCACGCGTTTCTAGGGTGATCTAGGCAGCCGAGTGTAGGGGGGGTGATGGCGCTTCAATGGTGGGGAGATGATCGAGTTTAGTTGTTGTTTGAGGGGAGCGAATTCAAACCCTAGTTGAATTGTTATGGGTTCGGCCTCGTTCGTGTTGTCTGGAGATGTAAACGTGGAGAGGGAAGAAAGGGGGGACGGTGGAGATGAGGGGTGTGCAGGATCTAACGGCCAGAAATAGTGTAGGGTTTTAATTAGATAATTTATGTTGAAATTTTTATATATAAATTTGTGTAATGTTCAAAAATACATATCTTTTTCATACGAGGTCGAAAACGCGCGAAACCAGTTGCGTTGGAATCGTATGGACGAGCACTACGCGATGGAGTTGGTTTGGAGTCGTTTGGAGTTAGTGAGAATTTCGGGTGAAATTAAACGCACGTTTAATTTTATTCGAAATAAATCGCTAAAACGGAATTTAAAATCAAGGTGAGAATTTCTCACTCAATCGAATCAGTTTCGATTTTATTTTAAATAGTTAGATTTAAAATATTTGAACGCATGTTTGAATGATGATTGTTATCTATTGATTGTTAAAATAGACATTATGCGCCGTTAGTAAGCGGATGTTATTTAGTAAAAACATATACCGCGAATATTTCATAAACAGTGAAATTGGTATTATATATAATATCAATATATATATATATATATATTGGCATATGTATATATTGCAGTTGTTGATTTCCCGTATTTTTTAGCGGATGAGACCCTATTACGCCGTTATTAAGCGGATAATATTTAATTAAAACATATACCGCGATAATTTCGTACTGGAGCGAAATTGGTATTGTGCTAATGTTTTTGGATGCAGGAAAACAGGTTGGAGGGATCCAACTGGATTCCTCAACAGTTTTTATTTGATTTCAGATATTTTGATATTTGATGGATTTTCATATTGATATATGATATCGTTGTAGTCGTGATTGACTATTTGGTGTGTAGCATCATTGGATCCAGATTTTGGAATTTTAAAATGATTTTTAAAGTGATTTTTGAAAATATACTATATTTTTGGAATTGACCCATTTTAAATAATTAAACGCTATAATTTTTAAATTTATAAAATTATGGTTTTTGTGAAATATAGTTAAAAGATTGATTTTTGAAAATACGGGTTAATGATGTACAAAATAGTTTAAACTGGGATTTTTGAATTTATTGTGAAAAGTTTAAATATAGGATTTATAAAATTTAATTATTTTATAAATCAAGAGAATGGTGAAATTATAAAGGAGATTAAAGATGTTTTAAAAGAATAATATAAATTGATTTATATTAAGTGATTTATAAATGGATATTTATAAATTGAAATATAGACATTATAAAACGAGTTTTTATAAGTGTTTGAATGAAGTGAAAATGAATTTCATAAATGAATGAAATTTATAGAATTATAAACTGTGAAGTTATAAATAAAATTTATAAATAGTAAGATTTATAAATTGGTGAAGTTAATTGAGGAATAGATTTGGGTGAATAATTGAATCTTATAGGTTATAAGATTTATAATTATGAAGTTCAAAGGAACGATTTTTGCAAACAAATAGATTATAAGCACTTAACTTATAATATGAACTTTGAGTTATAATTGAGTTATAAACTGGAATAGGTTAATAAAAGAATTTATAAAAAAAGAAGTTTTTATAAATAAATAGAAATGGAATTTATAAACGATGTTTTATAAATTCGCAAATGACTTATTTTGATAAGAAAATTGTTGGAACCTATTAAAGGAGTTATATTCACATTTTTGAATAGTGAACAATCCTTTGAATTAAAACGAATAAAAGGATGAGATTTCTTAATGAAGTTTATTCACATTTTTGAATAGTGAATAACACGTTAAAGAAAATGGTTTGAATGTGAATGTTTTAAATAGAATTAAAACGATCTAACGATGTTTTAAAAAGGTGTTGAGATTCGAAACCATAGATTTCAACATTCATTGTTGAAATAGACGTTTTCAAGAAATAAAAGGAAATAGTGGACTATAACACTGTTGTTATAGTAAATGATTTCCGAAAGGAAATGTTTTGTATAGTATTGGGATTTATATATCTATTTTAATTCGAATCCCTATACTAGTGATTTTGGGTTGTCGTAACGATGTTTTACGCAACATTCGTTTTGGCCCAAATAAATATGTTAAGAGAATGATTTCCTTAATAGAATGAAATATATACTTAATCTCGATTTAAGTATATTGAATATTTTCTAAGTGTTGAAAATAAAAAGATTTGTGAATTACTTATTGAATAAGTATGGAATTGTTTTTCCAATATGAAGTGAATATTTAGAATTTATCTTTTTTGAAGATAAATTGAAAATGGATAGTTGAAATCGTATATGCATAGATATTTTGGAATATAAATTCATTATAGAATTTATATGCGAAAGTGAAATTTGTTTAAAAATAAATATTGATTTATTTTTGAAGTGTTGAAATTATATATCTTATAAAGATATTTTGGAAAATAAATAATTTGGAAAATTATTTGGAAACTGGTGATGTGTGCATATCCATTGATAGTTCAATAACCGACTATCAATATTTCCCTTTGAATGGGTAATAGATGTGATTTGTTTGAATGTGAATGCTACACTTATTTTTGAATAAGCGCTCACTATTCGGGTTAACCGGGAAAGGACCATGGGGTCGTATAACCCATTCCGAATATGTGATACGTCGTTGTGAATTGCATTTGAAGTTCGGTGTTGAAGACCGAGTATTTGCAAAAGCGATAGGATGACCTATCGATTGTCTCTGCACTGGGTAGTTCCTGGTATTGAGATTCCTTAAGTGATGGGAAATTCGATCGGGATTGTGAATACCCGTATTGCAAGGGCTTCGTAAGAAGTGCCTTCGGTTTTGTTCGAGCCCGGAACAGACTTGTATGGATTGTATGTCTGACATTACAAGTTGAGATATAAAGCCGATTTCTTTCAAATATATTTCTATTGGTGGCGGAGAATTTATTCTTTTAGCTTAACACCCTTCTCTGAGACGTACGAGCTCAGAGGTTATGTAATTGAATTTTATCAGCGATATATTCCCAATTTGGTAATGTGACATGCTGAGTGTTGCTGAAATGATCATTGTGTTGATTATTGTGATAGGATCGTTTATTTGATCGTCTATCTTGGTGATCATTGTGTTGATCATTTGTTGACCCAAAGCATGGCTTTTGTATAAAGTATGTTTTTGTGGACGTGACTTCGTCGAACCTCACACCCCGAAAATGGTCAAAACAGGAAAGATGCAGCAAGGTTATGAGGGGTAGCACCCTTTAGGGTATGTACGTTTCCTTCTGGATAGAGGTGGTATCATGGTATGGAGCCCAGATATTTAACCTATGTGGTTACTACGAATTTATTACTTTGTGGTTGTTGGTTTTCGGGATCCCGTGAGAAAGGTCGTTTACGATCGGGGAATGGCGTGCTCGTGTCAGTAGTTACCCAGTTAGGGGTAACCCGGCCTTGTGTTGGCAGAGTTCCGGTTTGGTTCTCGGGGATGTCTTTCCAGAGGCATTCTCATGTGGCAATGGGAAGTTCCTTGGCCTGACCATTTGTTGGAAATCCAATTCCCAATACGAAACTTGTACGGTATTAGTTGTAGAACCTATCATTCACTTATGGTGGTCACCACTGTTTGGATGGTAGCTATAGTAGGCATAGTTCGAAATGTCTATGTTGGCTAAGATTTATATTCTACTTTCGAAATGAATTTTTCCTACACTATACACTAATAATAATATCAAATGTTATTTTAAATGCGTATCAAGCATCTTTGACTATCATAAGGAGAAATCTCCTCCGATTCTGCGTTTGCATTGTGTGTGTGTGCGGGAGGCCTTATGGTAGTCTCATTTTTAAAAGCATTGCGAATTGAATTTAAAAATATTCCTCTATTTTGATTATAAAGATAAATAAACTGTTTTGAGTTCTCACACCAGTCACATGACTGACTTGGAGTTTATTGTTTTCCTTCCTAAACTCTGGGTGCCCACCAATTTCCACACGGGCAGTCAAGAGTTAAGGTTTATCAGGATATTCTGGAGTTGCTGGAGGCAAGCTGGATGGCATGGCGTATTACTAGTTTATATAGTATTTCTTTTTCCGCTGCACTATTTGTTGTTGTTGTTGTTGTTGTACACTCTGATGATGATATGATGTAATGAAATGTAATGTAATAACTGATATAGTTCTTTGTTTAAAGATTATTCATTTATTATTATATGTTGTTCCGCTGCGAATTGTGAGATTCTGATGTTGTTCTGCTGTTTTCTTTCTGTTCTATCTTCTATTTTTCTTTTCCCTCCATTTTCTACCTTATCTATTATGTTCTTTCCTCTCTTTTTCTTCTTCTTTCTTCTTCTTTTCTTTTCTTAAAATTCTTTTTTAAAAACCCATAACATTTCGGTTTTTCGGCAACGAAAAATCGGGAAGCGTTACATCTGGTATCAGAGCTTATGGTTAAGCGACAACCATGGTTCTGTTGGGTATAATTCATTAGAGATAGAGTCAGTAGTACTCTAGAATGAATTTGAGTGTAATAATAGCTATGAGAGCGTATTTGTTAGTGAATAAAAAAAAATTGTTTTATATTGTGATGATTGGTTTGTTGAGTGGCATATGAACCTTCGTCGGCGCAGCTTCGAAACTGAATCGAAGGGGTTTCTAAACACTTGAATAGAACAATTCGGCACAGTATTGTTTTAAAATTGGGTAAATGAAATAATTTTACCTTGAGTATATTTTATATATAAAGGAATAATTTTTTCAGAATTATTAAAGTGTATATAAGTTGATTGTTTAGTTGTTTGAATAATCTAAATAAAAGGATAATTGTATAAATAAAAGAATTATGAGAATTAAATTATAATTAATGTGATTTACAATTGTGGAATAAACTTATATATATAAGAAGTGAAACTATATGAATATATTTATGAATATGAGTTGTAAATAAAAATGAATTTAAAGTTAAATGGAAGTATAACTTAAGTGATATGGAATTAAGTTGATATTAGTATCAAACTAAAATAATAAAGTAAAGTGATAAATGTGAACTTAAGTTATGTGAATGAAATTCAACTTTAGTAATTGAATTGAGTTAATGGATTAAATGTTAATCAATTAAATGTGAATAAAATTGATATGAAATAATGGATATAAGTGTTAATTCATTAAAATCTAATGTTATTAGAAAGTTGAATAATTGAATAAAAATCAATTAATTAAACCAATTAAAAGCAAAGTAATTTGGTTGTAATTAATATACATTGATTGTTATATGATTGTTAGTTGATTGTATATAATTCATTAAGTATTAATGAAATTTAAAGAAAGTAATTGAATTCAAATTAGAAGTAAATAAATTTGAATAGAATTGAATTTAAATTGAAAGTGAACCAACTTGAATATGAATTAGTGGATATAAACTAATTGAAAATAAATGTTAGTAAGAACATCCGCTGGTAATGAATCAAATGCGATTAAATTGAAAACCAATTCATGAAATATTAAAGAGAATATGAATTTGTTGAATGATAATTGGTTGATGTTTGCATTTGTTGTTTTGTTTCATTTGCTATGTTGACATATATAGTTATTATGTTACTACATGATGTATATTGATACTATTGTCTATATGCATGGTTCTCATGTTGTTTGTTGAGTGTTTAGTAGGTGCGGATCGCGTTTGCTTCGCATTTGGAGCTCGCTTTTG
Organism: Allium cepa; assembly: GCA_030765085.1. Classification (NCBI taxonomy): domain Eukaryota; kingdom Viridiplantae; phylum Streptophyta; class Magnoliopsida; order Asparagales; family Amaryllidaceae; genus Allium; species Allium cepa. The sequence continues at coordinate 973,535,513 of CM060928.1, forward strand.
CGCTATATTAGCCGTATACGCTTGCTAATAAAATATAAGGTACATATCTCGGATTACATACCGTACTTTTACACTTTTTCCCTTCGGGATGCCTCATTACTTGATGAGATGTATATTTGTGATATATATACTGTCATTTTTTTTTTCGGATCGAGCCGCGCAAAGTAGACTGTGGCGAATTTTTCCGAAAATTTAAGGCGTTAGAAATTTTTTGAGAAAATTGGAAAATTTTGAAAACTTTAATTTTGATTTTGGAATTGAAAGTTAAACAATAGTAGTTGTTTTTGAAAAGATAACTAAGTATGATTTGAAAACTTAGTAAAGTATTATAAGAAGTTTAATTTTGAATTTTGGGAAAGTTAATAAATTCTATAACTTTTCTTACTAATAATTTCGAGGACGAAATTCTTTTAAGGGGGAAAGATTGTAACGACCCAGAATTTTTAGAAATTAAAAATATGAATATTTAATTAATTTTAAATATTAATAAGTGAATTTATAAGTCAAATAAATTTTTATTTGAATTTTTGGATTTAATTGAATAATTAAATCGATAATTTAATACGTTAAATTATGGAAATAATTGAAAATAGAGTTAAATATGATTGAAAATGATTTGTAAAATTTTATTTTATCATATGGAAGTTAGAACGATATTTTAGAACTTTTAAAATCGAATTAAAAGTTTATTTGTGAAAATTGAATATTTTAATATTAAAATCGACTAGTGAAAATAGTCAATTTTTGAACAGTCTCAGAATTAAACGAAACCAGTTCCATTGGATCCGTAATAGTTAGTTATTATCGGATTTCAATTTTTGTGTCAATCGGAGTTATCGTTTGAGCGTGGCAGCTCGAAACGCATCGATTTATTTTTAATTTTAATTTGGCGAGTTAAAATAGCCATGTTTCAAAAAGTCTCGGATTTCGACGAAACCAGTTTCATCAGATCCGTAATGTGATATTATTGTAAGGTTTCAAATTTCAAGTCAATTGGATTTACCGTTTGTCCGGTACAAATTAAAACGCCTAGAAAATCGCTTAAATCGGTTTAATTCAAATTGAGCGTTTACAGCCATAACTCGCACAGATGTCCGAATTAGCTTCCGAAACCTGTTCCATTGTGCCCGGAACGCGGGATAAACCCTAGGAACGTCAGTTTCGGCACGTAAATCGGAGTTCGGAATTTCTGGATGAATAGTGTTCGATTTTTTTCCTATAAATACCCCAAAAATCTCAAAAAAACAAAAAAAAAACTAAAAACCCTAATCTATTTCTTCAGCCGCCACCCTCCCCTGATGAATGGCCGAAAATCATAGCTCTTCCCCCTCTCTTTTCTTTCAATCCGTGCAATATTACAACAAACTTTCAACTAGAGAATTGTAGACGACGGCGAGAACTACAGATCCAACGGTGGATTCGTGTTGAAGTGGCTTCGATTTTCCAAAAATCGAGCGTGAACGCCTGGAAGTCGCACGCGTTTCTAGGGTGATCTAGGCAGCCGAGTGTAGGGGGGGTGATGGCGCTTCAATGGTGGGGAGATGATCGAGTTTAGTTGTTGTTTGAGGGGAGCGAATTCAAACCCTAGTTGAATTGTTATGGGTTCGGCCTCGTTCGTGTTGTCTGGAGATGTAAACGTGGAGAGGGAAGAAAGGGGGGACGGTGGAGATGAGGGGTGTGCAGGATCTAACGGCCAGAAATAGTGTAGGGTTTTAATTAGATAATTTATGTTGAAATTTTTATATATAAATTTGTGTAATGTTCAAAAATACATATCTTTTTCATACGAGGTCGAAAACGCGCGAAACCAGTTGCGTTGGAATCGTATGGACGAGCACTACGCGATGGAGTTGGTTTGGAGTCGTTTGGAGTTAGTGAGAATTTCGGGTGAAATTAAACGCACGTTTAATTTTATTCGAAATAAATCGCTAAAACGGAATTTAAAATCAAGGTGAGAATTTCTCACTCAATCGAATCAGTTTCGATTTTATTTTAAATAGTTAGATTTAAAATATTTGAATGCATGTTTGAATGATGATTGTTATCTATTGATTGTTAAAATAGACATTATGCGCCGTTAGTAAGCGGATGTTATTTAGTAAAAACATATACCGCGAATATTTCATAAACAGTGAAATTGGTATTATATATAATATCAATATATATATATATATATATTGGCATATGTATATATTGCAGTTGTTGATTTCCCGTATTTTTTAGCGGATGAGACCCTATTACGCCGTTATTAAGCGGATAATATTTAATAAAAACATATACCGCGATAATTTCGTACTGGAGCGAAATTGGTATTGTGCTAATGTTTTTGGATGCAGGAAAACAGGTTGGAGGGATCCAACTGGATTCCTCAACAGTTTTTATTTGATTTCAGATATTTTGATATTTGATGGATTTTCATATTGATATATGATATCGTTGTAGTCGTGATTGACTATTTGGTGTGTAGCATCATTGGACCCAGATTTTGGAATTTTAAAATGATTTTTAAAGTGATTTTTGAAAATATACTATATTTTTGGAATTGACCCATTTTAAATAATTAAACGCTATAATTTTTAAAGTTATAAAATTATGGTTTTTGTGAAATATAGTTAAAAGATTGATTTTTGAAAATACGGGTTAATGATGTATAAAATAGTTTAAACTGGGATTTTTGAATTTATTGTGAAAAGTTTAAATATAGAATTTATAAACTTTAATTATTTTATAAATCAAGAGAATGGTGAAATTATAAAGGAGATTAAAGATGTTTTAAAAGAATAATATAAATTGATTTATATTAAGTGATTTATAAATGGATATTTATAAATTGAAATATAGACATTATAAAACGAGTTTTTATAAGTGTTTGAATGAAGTGAAAAATTTATAGAATTATAAACTGTGAAGTTATAAATAAAATTTATAAATAGTAAGATTTATAAATTGGTGAAGTTAATTGAGGAATAGATTTGGGTGAATAATTGAATCTTATAGGTTATAAGATTTATAATTATGAAGTTCAAAGGAACGATTTTTGCAAACAAATAGATTATAAGCACTTAACTTATAATATGAACTTTGAGTTATAATTGAGTTATAAACTGGAATAGGTTAATAAAAGAATTTATAAAAAAAGAAGTTTTTATAAATAAATAGAAATGGAATTTATAAACGATGTTTTATAAATTCGCAAATGACTTATTTTGATAAGAAAATTGTTGGAACCTATTAAAGGAGTTATATTCACATTTTTGAATAGTGAATAATCCTTTGAATTAAAATGAATAAAAGGATGAGATTTCTTAATGAAGTTTATTCACATTTTTGAATAGTGAATAACACGTTAAAGAAAATGGTTTGAATGTGAATGTTTTAAATAGAATTAAAACGATCTAACGATGTTTTAAAAAGGTGTTGAGATTCGAAACCATAGATTTCAACATTCATTGTTGAAATAGACGTTTTCGAGAAATAAAAGGAAATAGTGGACTATAACACTGTTGTTATAGTAAATGATTTCCGAAAGGAAATGTTTTGTATAGTATTGGGATTTATATATCTATTTTAAATTCGAATCCCTATACTAGTGATTTTGGGTTGTCGTAACGATGTTTTACGCAACATTCGTTTTGGCCCAAATAAATATGTTAAGAGAATGATTTCCTTAATAGAATGAAATATATACTTAATCTCGATTTAAGTATATTGAATATTTTCTAAGTGTTGAAAATAAAAAGATTTGTGAATTACTTATTGAATAAGTATGGAATTGTTTTTCCAATATGAAGTGAATATTTAGAATTTATCTTTTTTGAAGATAAATTGAAAATGGATAGTTGAAATCGTATATGCATAGATATTTTGGAATATAAATTCATTATAGAATTTATATGTGAAAGTGAAATTTGTTTAAAAATAAATATTGATTTATTTTTGAAGTGTTGAAATTATATATCTTATAAAGATATTTTGGAAAATAAATAATTTGGAAAATTATTTGGAAACTGGTGATGTGTGCATATCCATTGATAGTTCAATAACCGACTATCAATATTTCCCTTTGAATGGGTAATAGATGTGATTTGTTTGAATGTGAATGCTACACTTATTTTTGAATAAGCGCTCACTATTTGGGTTAACCGGGAAAGGACCATGGGGTCGTATAACCCATTCCGAATATGTGATACGTCGTTGTGAATTGCATTTGAAGATCGGTGTTGAAGACCGAGTATTTGCAAAAGCGATAGGATGACCTATCGATTGTCTCTGCACTGGGTAGCTCCTGGTATTGAGATTCCTTAAGTGATGGGAAATTCGATCGGGATTGTGAATACCCGTATTGCAAGGGCTTCGTAAGAAGTGCCTTCGGTTTTGTTCGAGCCCGGAACAGACTTGTATGGATTGTATGTCTGACATTACAAGTTGAGATATAAAGCCGATTTCTTTCAAATATATTTCTATTGGTGGCGGAGAATGTATTCTTTTAGCTTAACACCCTTCTCTGAGACGTACGAGCTCAGAGGTTATGTAGTTGAATGTTATCAGCGATATATTCCCAATTTGGTAATGTGACATGCTGAGTGTTGCTGAAATGATCATTGTGTTGATTATTGTGATAGGATCGTTTATTTGATCGTCTATCTTGGTGATCATTGTGTTGATCATTTGTTGACCCAAAGCATGGCTTTTGTATAAAGTATGTTTTTGTGGACGTGACTTCGTCGAACCTCACACCCCGGAAATGGTCAAAACAGGAAAGATGCAGCAAGGTTATGAGGGGTAGCACCCTTTAGGGTATGTACGTTTCCTTCTGGATAGAGGTGGTATCATGGTATGGAGCCCAGATATTTAACCTATGTGGTTACTACGAATTTATTACTTTGTGGTTGTTGGTTTTCGGGATCCCGTGAGAAAGGTCGTTTACGATCGGGGAATGGCGTGCTCGTGTCAGTAGTTACCCAGTTAGGGGTAACCCGGCCTTGTGTTGGCAGAGTTCCGGTTTGGTTCTCGGGGATGTCTTTCCAGAGGCATTCTCATGTGGCAATGGGAAGTTCCTTGGCCTGACCATTTGTTGGAAATCCAATTCCCAATACGAAACTTGTACGGTATTAGTTGTAGAACCTATCATTCACTTATGGTGGTCACCACTGTTTGGATGGTAGCTATAGTAGGCATAGTTCGAAATGTCTATGTTGGCTAAGATTTATATTCTACTTTCGAAATGAATTTTTCCTACACTATACACTAATAATAATATCGAATGTAATTTTAAATGCGTATCAAGCATCTTTGACTATCATAAGGAGAAATCTCCTCCGATTCTGCGTTTGCATTGTGTGTGTGTGCGGGAGGCCTTATGGTAGTCTCATTTTTAAAAGCATTGCGAATTGAATTTAAAAATATTCCTCTATTTTGATTATAAAGATAAATAAACTGTTTTGAGTTCTCACACCAGTCACATGACTGACTTGGAGTTTATTGTTTTCCTTCCTAAACTCTGGGTGCCCACCAATTTCCACACGGGCAGTCAAGAGTTAAGGTTTATCAGGATATTCTGGAGTTGCTGGAGGCAAGCTGGATGGCATGGCGTATTACTAGTTTATATAGTATTTCTTTTTCCGCTGCACTATTTGTTGTTGTTGTTGTTGTACACTCTGATGATGATATGATGTAATGAAATGTAATGTAATAACTGATATAGTTCTTTGTTTAAAGATTATTCATTTATTATTATATGTTGTTCCGCTGCGAATTGTGAGATTCTGATGTTGTTCTGCTGTTTTCTTTCTGTTCTATCTTCTATTTTTCTTTTCCCTCCATCTTCTACCTTATCTATTATGTTCTTTCCTCTCTTTTTCTTCTTCTTTCTTCTTCTTTTCTTTTCTTAAAATTCTTTTTTAAAAACCCATAACATTTCGGTTTTTCGGCAACGAAAAATCGGGAAGGGTTACATTCATGCTGTGAGGGAATTGCACGTTAGCAGTCGGTGGTGGAGATGTGTAACGACCCAGAATTTCTATTAATTAAAATTTGTATATATAATTGAATTTAAAATATTAAAAAGTAAGATTTGTAAGTCGAATAAATTTTATTTCGAATAATTGGATTTAATTGAATAATTAAATCGATAATTTAATAGTTGAAATTATGGAAATAATTGAAAATTGGGTTAAATATGATTAAAAATAATTTGTAAAATTTTATTTAATCATATTGAAGTTAGAATAATGTTATAGAACTTTTAAAATTGAATTTAAAGTTAATTTATGAAAGTTAAATATTTTAATATTTAATTGACGAGTTAAAATAGCCAATTTTCAAACAGCCTCGGATTTAGACGAAACTAGTTTCATCGGATCCGTAATGTGATATTATTGTATGGTTTCAAATTTGGTGTCAATCGGATTTACGGTTTGTCCGGGGCAAGCCAAAACGCATACAAATTGGTTTAAATCGATTTAATATAAAATTGATCGTTTATTGCCGTAACTCACACAGATGATCGAATTAGCCTCCGAAACACGTTCCATTGTGTTCGGAACGCGGGATAAACATTAGAAACGTCAGCCGGCACGCTTCGTTTGGAGTTCGGAAAATTTCGGGTGAATAGTGTTTTGGCCATTTTTCTATAAAAGCACCTCTATTTCTTCATTTGCAAACAAAAGCCCAAAACCTTAATTCCTTTGCTTCAGCCGCCACTTTTCTGTTAATGGCCAGAAATGAACGATCTTCTCTCCTAAATCTCTTCCAATCCGTCAACAATTAGAAAAACTTGTCAACTGCAAAGTTGAAGAGCATCGCAAGAGCTTTCAATCAATACGGGTACTTCGTCGAATCGTCGACCATAAGAGGAGCTATCTGCTCGCATTCACATTAGGTCATGCACAAATTTCGAGGCAAATTAGGTGGCCGAGCTCCACCAGGTCACGGCCGAAGATAGCTCTCGCGATGAACTTTGAAACCCATGTCGTAGATTGCCTTCAAATCGCTTGTAGTGGCCGTGAAAATTCGAGGAAGGGGTGGCCTATGGGTTGCGTTCGAATGTGATAAACGAAGGGGAAGGAAGAAGATGCTCACGGTCCAGATCTGAAGTAACAAAAACCAACGGCCGAGATTTAATCTAGGGTTAGAAATGAAAATAATTGTAATTTATATATATATTTAAATTGTTCAAACTTTAAAAATTCATAACTCTTTCGTACGAAGTCGGAATTTGACGAAACGAATTGCGTTGGCTTCGTTTTGACGAGCACTATGCTATGGAACTAGATTGGAGTCGATTGGAGCTAGTGAAAATTTTGGGTAAAATTAAACGCCCGTTTAATTTTATTCGAAATAAAACGCGGAAACTGAATTGAAACCGAGGTGAGAACTTCTCCCTCAATCGAATTGTTTTGATTTAAATTTTAAATAGTTAGATTTAAAATTGCTCGATTGTATGCTTGGATGATAAATTGTTATCTGTTGTTTGAAATAGACATTATACGCCGTTAGTAAGCGGGGGTTATTTATTAAAAATATATACCATGAATATTTCACTGCAAAGTGAAATTGGAATTATTTATGTACATGGAGTTGATTTTCCCGCATTATATAGCGGATGAGACCCTATTGCGCCGCATAATAGCGGATAAAATTTTATGAATCCTATATAACGCGATATTCCGTATTGGAACGAAATTGGTATTGTGCTAATGTTTGTGGATGCAGGGAAATAAATTGGAGGGATCCAACTGGATTCCTCATCAGTAATTATTTGATTACAGATATTGTGATATTTGTTGATTATCATATACTGATATATGATGTTTTTGTTGTCGTGATTGACTATTTGGTGTTGTTGCATTATCGGATCCATTTTTGAAGTTTTAAAATAATGATTTTTGATCTTAAAAAGAATTTTAAAGTGATTTTTGAAAGTATACGTTTTATTAAATTTTGAATTGTTAAAATAAATAAACATTATAATTTTATTGTTATAAAAGTTATATTTTTGGAAAATAGTACTTAAGTATGATTTTGGAGTTATATAAGTTATAAATAACATTTTGTAAAGTATTAAAAGGATTGGTTTATTTAAATTGAGATTTTTGAATTATTATAAATCGTTTATATAAAAGATTTCTAAGATTAATATTTATAAATTAAAAATATAGAAATTGTGAAATGAGTTTTATTAAGTGTTAAAATGAAGTATAAATGGATTTCATAAGTGAATGAAATTTATAGATTTATAAATTGTGAAATTTTAAAATAAATAGATTTTCGTAAAATAAAAGATTATAAGTCATTAACTTATAAATTAGATTTTTGGTATAAAATTAAGTTATAAATTGAATTGGTAAATAAAAGTAATTTTTATAAGTTGAAGTTTTTATGAAATAAATAAATAAATAAATAAATAAATAAATAAATAAATATATGTGTGTGTGTGTGTGTGAATTTATAAACGTTGTTTATAAATCCGAAATCAATCGAATTTGGTGAAATAAACATAGAAGTTTATTAAAGGGGATATATTCGCGATTTTGGATAGCGAATTATCTTTTGTATAATATGTGTCATAATAAAGAGTTTGGATCGGGAGTAATATTCACGATTTTGGACAGTGAATATATTATTAAAGAAAATGGACATGTTTTTGGGAAAGTGATACTATAAAATGAAGTTAAGTGTTTTAAAGATGTTTTAAAATGGATTAACTATCGAAACCATAGATTTCAACATTTATTGTTGAAATAGACGTTTTCGAGAAATAGAAGGAAATGGTGGACTATAACACTATTGTTATAGTAAATGATTTCCGAAAGGAAATGTTTTATATAGTATTGGGATTTATATATCTATCTTAATTTCGAATCCCTATACTAGTGATTTTGAGTCGTCGTAACGATGTTTTACGCAACATTCGTTTTGGCCCAAATAAATGTGTTTAAGAGAATGATTTCTTAAAGAATGAAATATATACTTAATTTTGATTTAAGTATATTGAATATTTTCCAAGTGTTGAAAATAAATGGTTTTGTGAATTACTTATTATTAAATAAGTATGGAAATGTTTTCCACTAAGAAGTGAATGTTTTGAGATTTTATCCTTTAAAGATAAATTGAAAATGAATATTAGAAATCGATTTGGAAATCGTATATTCATAGATATTTTGGAATTGCAAATTCACTATGGAATTTCTAAAAGAAAGGGAAATTTGTTTAAAAAAATTAACATTGATTTATTTTTGAAGTGTGAAAATAAAATTGCGGATTTGGAACGTAAATATAAAGTAAATCGGTAAGGATTTATTTAATTGGTTTAAATGAACCATTTTGAAATGAAAGTATATCCCGTGTAGGGAAACGATTTGAAATTTGTTTTCAAAAGTTGTAAAGGTGAAAAATGATTTGAAATTTTTTTCAAATGGTTGAAGTGTGGAAATTATATATCTAGTAAAGATATTTTTGGAAAATAAATAATTGGGAAATTATTTGGAATTTGGTGATGTTGAACATACCCATTGATAGTTAAATAGCCGACTATCAATAATTACCTTTGAATGGGTATTTGTTGTGATTTGCTTGAATTTGAATGCTACACTTATTTTTAAAATAAGCGCTCACTATTCGGATTGGCCGGGAAAGGACCATTGGGTCGTATAACCCATTCCGAATATGTGATACGTCGTTATGGATTGCATTTGAAGACCGGTGTTGAGGACCGGATATTTGTGAAAACGGAAGGATTACCATCGAATGTTTCTGCATCGGCTGATCTCCGATATAGAAATTTATTACCCTTTGTGATGGGAAGTCCGGTCGTGATTAGTGAATATCCGGATTGCAAGGACTTCTTTGTAAGTGCCTTCGGTTCCGATCGATCCCGGAACGGACTTGTATGGATGTGTGTCTGACATTACAATTTGAGATGTAAAGCTGGTTTCTATCAAATATATTTCCGTTGGTGGCGGAGAACTTATTCTCTTAGCTTAACACCCTTAGAGGTTATGTAGTTGATGGTTACTAGTGATACATTCCCACATTGGTAATGTGGCATACGAAGTGTTGTTGAGCATTTGATGATCAAAGCACAACTTTTATATAAAGCGTGGCTTTGTGGACGAGACTTCGTCGGACCTCACACCCCGGAAATGGTCAAAACAGGAAGGATGCGGCAAGGTTATTAGGGGGTAGCGCCCTTTAGTGTATGTCATTCCTTCTGGATAGAGGTGGTATCATGGTATGGAGCCCAGATACTTAACCTATGTTGTTGCTGCAAATTTATTATTTGTGGTTGTTGGAATCGAGGATCCTGGGATATAGATCGGTTACGATTGGGGAATGACATATTCGTGTCAGTAGTTACCCAGTTTGAAGGGTAACCCGGCCTTGTGTTGGCAGAGATCTAACCGTAACGTTAGGTTCTCGGGTCGTCTTTCCAGAGGCGTACCCATGTGGCAATGGAAAGTTCCTTGGCCTGACCATTTGTTGGAAATCCAAACTTCAATACGCACCTTGTACGGTTTTAGTTGTAGAACCTGCCATTTACTTATGGTGGTCACCACTGTTTAGATGGTAGCTATAGTAGGCATACGATAATGGTCGTACGTTGGCTAAGATTTATATGAAATGATTTTTCCTACACTATGCACTAGTAATAATATCAAATGTTTCTTTTTAATGCGTATCAAGCATCTTTGACTATCATATGGAGAAATCTCCTCCGATTCTGCGTTTGCATTGTGTGTGTGTGCGGGAGGCCTTATGGTAGTGTAACGACCCGTAAATTTCGGGGATTTATTTTGGTTAAGTTAATGAGTTTTGTAATTAAATTTAGTAGAAAAAAAACTGTATAAACTAATATTGAAACGAACGCTAAAATAAAATATATAAATGGTGACTTAAAAACTATTTACTAGTAATTTGAATAAATTTCAATAAATGGAATGGGATAAGTATTATACCTGGATATAATATTCATTTTAAGGGAATTTATTAATATGTTAACGTAAAGTTAGAAATATTAGAATAAATGATAATTCCATCCGTACATGTAAGCAGTTACTATAGGTTGCGTGTTGAAAGGGTTGATTGAATTGGAATTCATATTTAATTTAAATGGAATATTTAAGGTTTACAATAACGGAAATTTAGTCAATAAAGTAGAACTATTTGATAAATAATAACCAGATAAGGGAATAACATTAATATAAATAAAGTTGGAACAAATTTGATATAGAGAAATAAATGTAAGCATTTAACATATTAATTAATGTTGGTTGGTGATAACGTTACTTGTTGATTAATTATATAGTAACGGAAGTGCGAATGTAAAGTATTTGAAGACCGTAATTAATGTGTTCAATGTATAGGAATACACATTTAAAAACATAGTATTCACTTAAAATTTAAAATGTAAATAGGTGTATATTTAGGTAATGAAATAAATCAGCATTTAAGAAACATTTAAATTTATTTGTAATAACGTTCGTTTAAGTGTTGAGTAATTATAGGGTCGTATTTATTATAAGCGTTACTTTAATAATTATGATTAATTGTGAAATTAATACGAGAAGTATGTAAAGTAATAACTAAGAAAGGAATACGTTATAAATTGATTATAATCTAAACTTATGTGTAAGGTTGAAATTGAATCTAATCCGTTTAATTGGAAACTTATTAAAATAAATTGGATTCAAAGTGTAATAAAGGGATTATTTTAAGAAATTGAAATAAATACTATAATTGGTGAAATAATTTACATTTAAAATTTGAGATGGAATAGTCAATAAATAAAGGATTTGTTTGAAATTTAAATATATAATGAATGGGTTTTATTACAATTGTAATTAAATGTTGGAATTATTTTAGCATATAGATATTGGGTTTAACATGGAAAATGTGATTTCAAAGAAAAACAATTTAAAAGTTTATCACTAATCGATTGGACATTTGAAAAAGAATAAAATGAATGTTTATCTCTAATCGAACAACAAATGTTGAAGTTAAATAAACGAATTAAATGAGAGTTTTAATGAAAGAATAACATAAGTTGTTATTTGAAATGTATCTTGGAGAAGTTGATTTTCAATAAGATAAAACATTTACATTGTAAATATTGTATAAATTTTGTTGTATATGAAATTCTATAAAATATGTTTGAATTGGTATAAATGAAAAGAAAACAATGTTATATAATTAGAATTCGTTGAAATTAGTAATGAAATGAACTGGAATTAGATTAATTTAAATGTTTCAATTTGATGGAAACATAAATTAAATTGTAATCAATGAGTTAATATAAGAACTTGCATTTTTTTTTTGTTAAAATGGAATGAACATTTCAATTAAAATAATTGCCTATTTTGAGACGTATAAAGAAATTTTTTCATTTTGAATAAGTATAATTTTATATAACGGAAAAATTGAATTTTCGAATAATGTATACAAATGCACTTATTAGTATTCATATTTTAAAATATATCATAGGGTTCATGGTTGTGTAAATGTTTTGGAATCAATTAGAAATTACCTTGTATTAACAGTTGTACATTAAAAAAATTGGTTTGACTAATATAAATAAATATATAGGTAGATTGGTTTGGTAATTGATTGATTGATTGTATAATTGATTGATTTTTTTATCGATTGAGTAATATCATTAATTGATTGTTTAATTGATTGCGTTAATGGAGGATGCATATATTACCATAAAATGAATGTGTTAATAAAGAATTTAATGATATAAATATGTGCATATTTGGATTTATAGGAATGAATTAACCGAAGTAAGATTCAAAATTTGGACCCCAAAGGTTTGTTTATAGTATATACACTACAAGAAAACTGATTTTTTGTAGCGCCCAAAAACCGCCACTAAGTATTTTTAGTGGCGTTTTGATACTCGTTACGAAAAAACATGCCACTAAAGATCCTTGAGTATTAGTTGCACTTTTCTAAACGCTACCAATTTTTTTTTTTGATAGCGTTTTTTATAACGCCATAGAATTCCTTTTTTGTAGCGCCTATTTGCCGCCACCGAAAAGGTTTTCTCCTTCATGATACTTTTTTATGGCGTTATCTAAATTTTTTGTAGCGCCTGTTTAACGCCACCGAAAGGGTTTTCTCCTCCACGTTACCTTTTCATGGCGTTATATACATTTTTTGTAGAGCTTAATAAACGCCAACATAAGTGTGCTTGAGTTTTTAATCACTATTTTGTAGCGCTTAATAAACGCCAGCATAAGTGTACTTGAGTTTTTAATCACTCTTTTGTAGCGACATTTTAACGCTACCAAAATAAATAATATCCAGTAGCGTTTGTTTCCCTCCACCTGCTACTCTAGATTTACCACTGATCTAGCATGCAATTATATAATAACAGAATACGCAAGCACATAATCTTTTGAACACAATATATTAAACAACTACAAAATACGTATACACATTGAAGATCCACAAGATACATAGACATTCATACATCCACATACATAGGTGTCGACAAAAAGCTACCCGTACACATACACAACCAAACTACCATAAGTGTTATAACCAAACTACCATAAGTGTCATAACCGTACATATACATCTGAAATAAACGTCTGAAATAACCAAAGTACCGAGCAAAACCTGAACCACCATAAAAACCTGAACTACCTGTCATTGCTGATGTCTTCAAAACCTGAACTACCTGTAAACAAAGAACAGAACAAAAGAGTGAGAAAACAAAACCTGAATTTAAAACTGCATCACTAACATTCCACCACAATCCATACATAACTCCTCACCATCAATTATACTAAAGTAATATCTGAATAAATGTACAGACATATGTATTTTAAAAATATAAATTACTAAAACTTGCATAGATAAATAAGGATGTACCTACGCATAAAAGAAATGAAATCAATTCTACAAAATGGACAAGATATGATATAGTAAGAGTATTGTAACAGTGTAACGGTCAATTAAACAAGTCTAAAACACCAAAAAGCACAATAATACACCCCATGCACGTGAGATACACAACAACAAAACTGAAACTCAAATATATGAAGACAACACACAAACACACACAACATCCATTCAATATAAACACAACAGTTCTTGCAGTACATAACACTATATATATAGACACACAGACACAAATGCACTCACGCATAAACATATAGCATTTGAATGCGCGCACACAACACAATGCAGAACACACATTGCTTAATCATGGTTACATGGCCTTAAATGATAGTTAACCGCTTAAGACAAGGTTTATTTATATAAAAAATTAATTAGTGAATAATATGGAACATCCAACACTTCTAGTTATAACTAGGAATTTACTTGCTATAAGTTTCTCGCTACTTTATGCTAATGTACCGTAATAAAATTATTCGTGCTAGATACTGTGTTAAAATTATCATCTGTTTACTCAGTAGTATGATATTGAGTAAACAGATGATAATTTTAACACAATCACACTCACACACACACAGTTGGGTAAGCACACATCCTCATAAACACACTAGCGCATATATACAAAATCGCGCACGCACCTGCAGGTTACACACATACAAATTAATCAACACACACGCTCATATGTACGCACAAAAACACAGATCGTACGTAAGCACACATATACTCCAGGCAACACACACCTATGTGCACACCAATACAAAACACTAAAACACACACACACACTCTCTTCATGCACATAGAAATTCAAGGCAGTAGCAACACATATACCTAGCAGGCTAGCATGCACACACTCTCAAACACCATAGTACTTGGGAAAACACAAAACAAAAGCAGCTTGCCATAGGTTTGTGAGTGGTAACACTCACCTGTAAATCACGTTCCACTCTGTCTCCTTCCACTATTTTCTTATCTTAGATTACGCACGCGACACAGGGCCCAAAACCTAGTAACGCGATAGATGAACTTGTGCCAGAAAAGCCTAAGAGTGTCTTAATGAACATGCTCGAATATCAGAGTTTATAATAATTTCTTGGATTTTATTTTTAATTTAGAAAATGACAATAATAAGTTTTAATTAGTTCCAGAAGAAGAATGAGTGAATCCTGTTAAAGTGAATATGCATGAGATATTTTATATGATAGAGAAAGTTCTTAAGTAGATATGATATTGCATCACTAACATTCCACCACAATCCATACATAACTCCTCACCAATCACAATCATTCAATCACAATTCGAATATAACACCCCTACTTATGAACTTTTATCAGTTTACCAAAAATCTATCTGCACTTTAGCTGCTCGCATTCCTAATGTATATATAAAAAAAAATTATATACCTTTCATTTTGACTTAATAATGATTTTTTCCATTGGCCAAGCTATGGGAACGCCAAAGCAATCATCCATGCACGTTAGACCCGATGTTGGTATCCATATCTCTGCATCTGGAACTATCACCAGCTCAATCCAAACTTTTACAGCATTACGTCCCAGTGGACGACAATGGACCATCGTTATCGGATCAGTTGATGCAATATTTCCTTCCGCCACTACGTCTGCTCCACCCAAATCGATCAACTGGCATTTGACATCCTTTTGCATGGTTGCAATTGGCTGAAAGAAAAGAGATTATTATGCACAATGTATACATGCACATTAAATAAACTTTCATACACAGTTAACTTCTTCAAATTTGAAAATTAATACTTACATTTTGCGATTTATTCATGACTATATGTGCGGATTTCATGGGAGAATTCACAACATTTTCAGTATCATCACGACTCTCATCTAGTTTTTCTTGATCAGCTTCTACTTTTGATCTTGGCCATGCTATTTTCATACCAACTGCATCTCCAATTCACGACATATCAGATGTGGGTCGCCTACTTTGTCCACCCAAATCACAACAGCAGACGGACCGAGTGGAATACCATTAACAGTATATTTTGGATCAGTGGCATGGATTCTTCCTTCGGCAATTACACCTTCACCCTCAGTCCAACCGTAAATCTTGCAAGTGTCTTCGATGATGCTGGTACTCTAAAAATGAGAAGTGAAATTCAAGACTTTAGTATGCTATACAAAAACAACGAATATGTGTTAAATTTTTATTCAGATGGGGGGTGTGCTCGCTGCATTTTAGACATCAATAAGCTCGCAGCATATTACACTAATATACTTAACGTGAAAAAAATTACCGTACTGGCTGCACTACAGTTCAACCGTGTTCGCAGCGGGACCTTGATGCAAACTGATGGCCAAGCAACTACCTTATTCTTAGCGTCTGCTAAGACTGCCATTTCAGGTGTAGGCCTCCATAAATAAGTATCTGCTTTATCCACTAAATCTATAACAACGTCCCGACATTTGGTCCCAGACGAATGCCATTGACAATGTCATCTGGGTCCATGGACAACAGCCTCCCATGGGCAACAACTCCAGAGGTTCCATCCCAATTCAACAGCTAACATACTTCGTCATCGCTCTACAATTAATCAACCGAAAATTAAATCAATTACTGGATTAAAAAATTAAAATATAAATTTCATTTATTGAGTAATATAAATATTATTTTTACCGAATCAGGTGAGTTCCTTCTCGAACTTTCTTTACCCTGCAGCGAAGCACGAATATAAATTAATATTTTACGAATATAAATTAATTTCCAAAAATTTACCTTCTGGTCCATCAGAGTCTGTATCATTCCCTTCAATTGTGCTATTTCCTCTCGACACCGAGACACTTGTTTATCTTTGGACTGGGCCAAAGCTAGCTTGATTAAAGTGCAACCCCTACCCAATGCCCTTAACCGTCCCGGTTTAGCTTGTCCCAGCACATGTACAAGAGCATCTTTTCCAATATCAGTCTGTGACGAGCCGGATTGGGATAGGCTACCATATTTTTTGATCTCCTCCTATATAAATAAATACACATAGATAATGTACAACGGTAAAAATATCATAGTTTCAAAAAAAATATACCAATAAAATTAAAAACAATTTTACAATAGTATTCCTAGCTTCCATGTTCACCGGTTGACCAGTTTTTTTAATGTGAGATCTAATCCACACATCAGCTCTACTTATGGACGATGGATCTACACTTTCTTTTTTCTAAAAATAGAATAACATTAAATTAATAAACTGACAGGTATAAAATAATGCTATAGTTAATTAACTTACCATGTCTTCGGTCTTTCTAGCCATTCCCCTACGACCGGTTGTATGCGGAATTTGTGTGTACCTAAGGGCTGAACATTTCTCACTTTTTTGCTGAAAATGTTGAAAGATGCTAGAATTTAACAACCAAAATCATAAAAAAAGAACTATCTAATATTTATAATGCAGGGTAAATATGTATGGTGAGGATTACAATTTATTTGAAAATCAATTCATCATGGTCATATACTTATTTGGTATTATTAATGCTGGATAACTCAGTGACATATACAGCATTCCATATCTACTAATAATATTTATAGATTGAACTAACTTGCAAAGTGTTTTTTTTACTTCATTTAAAATGTTCTTGTGCTTGTCATAACGCATTTGTATTTTGTACTGTCATAGGATCCTACAGCTAATACCTAAACAGGAACCCTCAGCATCCACCAACACTTGGACTTCACTTCTAAAGAAATTTATCGGTTGCTAACTATGTAGATTGATTTGCAGAAACATGCCAGACGAGTTCAGTAGGAATGATTTACCTTAAACTCCGGACTTGTTTTCGCCTTCACAAACTTCCTCCAATCGGTTATGCTTTTTATGTTAGGTTTCATTTTAAGTCTTTCCTCATCGTTCTCCGCTTTTTGCAAATTTCGAACCAATTGGCTTTTTGACGATCTCCAAAGTACTCCCATTTGTTGAAATATAGCTTTTCTTTGCCATTCCTCTTCCAATTTAAATCTAATCTGCAACAATACATCAAAACATGATATTAGTAAAATTTATTTAATTTAAATACGTCATATTTAATTAAATCTGAAAGGTTTTCTGAAGTTATTAGAGGGCAATTTCAATTTACAATTGGCAAGAACTATTTTTCAATTTATCCAGAAGTTATTAGATGGCAACTTCAATTTATAATTGGCAAGACCATGCAATATTAGAAGTCATTTTCAAAACATATTAGAGTCAGAATGTTAAATAATAGATGCCTGCTTCATACCAGAACCGACTGCCACAAAACTTCTTTTAAGTCATCACTAATATTCCTCCAATCATCAATGGTGTATGGAACCTGCTCCCGCATAAGCGGTCCAAGAAAAGAGGATAAATATACCGACCCTTGCCCTACTGGTATACTTAGATCATTGAACTCAACTTCAATTCGATCCTGACTGCATGACGGGAGTCTTTTTGCTTTTGCTGGACCTCTACCGCCTCTTTTCCGAGATGTACTTCCGATTTCAGCTTCACTTTGTTTCCTAATTTCCAGCTCGGCATCAGCAGTTTGTTCAGGACGGGTTTCATTTTTTGAGCGGAGTCCTTCATTTGGGTCAGAGGGGATATCATCTAGTGGTTGTTCGTCTTCTTCATTGTGAACAGTGGCTTGCTTCTTAGCATTGTCTGGTTGTTCTTCTATTTCATTTATACTAGCTGGAACTTTACGTTTTCGCTTTGACTGTTTATTCTTACCTTTGACTGCTTGTTCTTCAGTCTTTCTCTGCAAGCGGGTACGTACAGATGTTGTAGGCATATTTTTCTGCAAGTGACAGAAAACACAGTATTAACCAATAAGCACATGTAAACAATAAGCAGCGATAAATATTAACAAACAACACTTAAATATCATCAACATGTAGCTGAAAAGAGATGTGGCAGTTTGCAAACCAAACAAGCAGGCCTAAAAGCCTTGAGATGATGAACAGATTTGTAATTTTATGAGAAAATGTACATGCAATGCAAACAGAATTGATAAGAACACTACTCATTATCAAGCAATATATGCAAACAAAATTGATAAGAACATGTAATGCTTTGTCTCTGGAAGTATACAAAGATCAAAACACAAAGAACAAAAATTGAATGGTACATGCATTTGCAATGGATTAGAAAATTAAATGGTGCAAACTAACAGCCATTCGCAACATTAAAAAAAAACAAAGCATTAGTGCAGCAAATGAACAACAATCACCAAAGAAAATCAATACAAGTTCAATGAAATTTCCAAATAGCCCGGATTTAATATATAAGTTCAACCATCACTAAAGAAAATGAACAACTATGCTCAAGTAGAACATATAATCTACTCAATTATGCCCTCGCAATCCTCTCTAACATAGCAAACATCTTCATCATCCGCTTCAGTTATTTCATCTTCCACCGCTTGAATATCTTCCTCGATGCAATCGTGCTCCTCTATATCATTAAAACTTCTTGATGGTGCTTTCATTACAATGTACCAATTAGAAACATCGTTCTCTCTTGAATAAAATACTTGTTTTGCTTGAGATGCAAGTATGTATGGGTCTGGTGAAAATGATGCTTTATGTAAATTAACAAGAGTGAACCCATCATCATCAACTTTTACTCCATTTCCTTTATACGTCCAACGACACTTGAAAACTGGAATATAAAACAAATGATAATCTAATAAAATTATATCTGTCAATATTCCATAATAAGTGACCACATCAACCACTTGGGACATATCTTTAGCACTTGCTCTACACATAGTAGTTGCATCAAAAGTCACCCCACAATTCTGAGTTTCTCTCCCTAAATCTTTTACATGAAAACGTTGCTCGTTGATGATATATCCTTTGAAAGACATGGCATCATCCTTCGGACCCTAAGCAATCCATTTTAAAATGTCATTATGATCCTTGGAGGTAATAGGTATCTACAACAAATTTCATTTAGCATGTAAATTTATATAGTAAATTTTTTTTAGCAAAGGCTAGCGGAGTTAGCAGGGCCCCTACCTGATTTTATTGCAACAACACAACAAAAAACAGAAGCTTGGTCAAAGAATCAACACAAGCAAAGGAAAACACGCAGTGATAAACAAGGAAAGAAAAGAAATAAAACAAGCGAATCGAGGAACAAGAGAAGAAAAAAAACACACTGACCACCAACTAACTCCACACATCCCTGAACCCAGTGGGAAAAGTTGGTAATAACATCAATGCCTGATAGATATCCTTCTTCAAAACTTCCCATAACACATTCCCATCCCTCCTCTTCTTTTCAAAACAAATCAAATTTCTCTCCAGCCACACAATTGACATGTATTTTTTCAGACAGATAGTTATGCATCTAGCTTTCATAGTACGCTACCGAGTTGCTTTATAAATCATATCAAGATCCACAGCCCTGAGCCCTGACAGCATGTTACA
Source organism: Allium cepa (assembly GCA_030765085.1). NCBI lineage: Eukaryota > Viridiplantae > Streptophyta > Magnoliopsida > Asparagales > Amaryllidaceae > Allium > Allium cepa. The sequence continues at coordinate 973,555,823 of CM060928.1, forward strand.
ACCAGCAAGCTTCATCATTTTATCAAAAAGCACCAAAGTAAATGAACAATGAAGAAACAAATGGTGTATGGTCTCGACTGCATTATCACAGAAAAGGCAGTTCAAACCAGAATCAAAAACCATCTCCATCAACCTGCTTTTAGTTAACAATGCACTCTGAACAACTTTCCAAAGCATCAGGTTGTCCCTGAGTGAAGAATCAGCAGACCAAATAACCTCACATCATTTAAAAGAAATTCTACCAGGTCTTTGCAAATGTTTATACACAAGAGATACAGAGTGAGGTTTGGCATCCCAATGCACAGCTTCAACATCAACAGCAGGGTAGAGTTTACTTTGAATTTCATTCCAATATGACCTGATAACTTGGTTTGAGGAGTAAGGAAGTTGCAAGTGACCAAAGTTAATGTAATCAACAGCAATTGCATCAGTGGGAATACCAGATTGTATCATTTGCTGATTGCTGAGAAGTTTATGCAATAACACCCCCTTGTCAACCCAGGGATCATACCAAAATTTAACAGCAGAAGAGATGGCCATCTTGTGAACAATGAAGGGAAGTAATGTTTCACGCAAACTAAGTAACTTTCTCCATGTCCAACTACAAGTACTAGGAGCTGGCATAGACCAGAAATTGGACCTACCAATTCTGAAAGCCCAAACCCACTTTACCCAACTTGAGTTCTTCCTGACTAATATAGAATTCAAATGAGTACCGAAGGCAGCAATATTCCAATTAACAATATTCATGACCCCAAAACCACCAGATTTCAAGTCCTTCTCAAAGAGACTGAAGGAGCATGGCAGAGGTTTCCTGTTGTTGATGGAACCAGTCCAAAAGAATCTGAGCATAGCACCTCTAACCATATGCAAAAGCTTGACTGGGAGAATGAAGGCTTTGGACCAAAAAACAATCATGGAAAATGCAACTGATTTGATGAGCACAAGCCTTCCTGCCTGAGTTAAGAATCGGTTGGACCACTCGTCAAACAATGAAACAATTTTAGTGTACAGTGGAAGGCAATCAACAGTCTTCAATATTGATAGTTGAATGAGAATATATTTGAAATCTAACTAACCTTCCTTTTAATCCAATTGACAAAACTTTTTGTATGTGTTTCCCAAAGTAGGGTCGCATTTTTTGTCATGCGTTGGTCTGAATTTTCTAATTCCTCCAAATGCAAACTAGTATTGAAAAATTGATTATAAGTTATATATATCATTGCGAATACATCAAAATATTTAAAACAATATAACATAAACTTACTCTATAAACGGTTCCACCATGGCCATATTCATTAACACAGCTAAATGAGCACTTTCTTTCTCATTAACTGGCAATTTAATTGTCTTCGATACTGAAATTGACGTCCCTCTAATATTCTACTACTTTCATAATCTTCATTTCGAGCTCCTTTCTCCTCTATATGTCCCGATTTCTTCAAAAATTCATTGAAAAACAACATGCATTCTGTTGCAAGATACGATTTTGCAATACATCCCTCTGGTCGTGCATAGTTTCTGACATAATCTTTGAGTGTCTTCATATATCTTTCGAATGGGTACATCCATCGAAAATGAATAGGTCCACACATATGTGCTTCTTTTCCAAGATGAATGGATAAGTGTATCATTATATCAAAGAAAGATGGTGGAAAAAAATTTCAAGCTCACATAAAACGTCAATAATTTCAACATTGATTTGTTCTACCTTCTCTCTATCAAGAACACGTTGACATAATTTGTTGAAAAAAGAACATAAGCGAATTATCGCTTTTCTTGCCTTCTTTGCCATGAACCCTCTCGATGCTATTGGCAATAAATGTTGCATTAATACATGGTAATCATGTGACTTCAATCCACTAATTTTGCAATCCGACAACGAAATCCGATTTTTTAAATTTAAACAGTAGCCATCCGGTCCTTTGAAATCATACAGTCTTTTGCAAAATATTTTTCTCTCGGATTTTGACAACATATATGGAGCCGGTGGAAGATATGTTTTATTCCCACGAGGTTATGTATGAAGCTCACTTCGAATTCCCCAATCCTCTAAATCCTTTCTACAGTTGGTTCCATCTTTGGATTTATTTCCACGCAACATTGTGCCCAATAGGCTTTCACCAATGTTCTTCTCCACATGCATCACATCTAAATTGTGACATAATGGAAGTTCCTATGAAAACCAAAACAATAATGCATTATTGGGTTTTTCTTGTATTAAAACAATGAAAATAAATAAATTAACCACTAAACTCCCAATAAGGCAAATCAAAGAAAATTGATCGTTTTTTCCACCTTGATAACTCTACTTCTGTAGAACTGTTAGTATCATCATATTCATCTTCTTTATCATAGACATGCTTTCTCTTCTTACTTTTCTCCTCTATTCCTTTTCCAAAATCATTTGGATAATCCTTCAATAATGCATAGATGTTTCTCCCAGAAAGCATTCTAGGAGCACCATCTGTCTCTATGGTATTATCAAACAATGCCTTTTGTTTCCTCCGTGAATCTGAAGGAGGTAGAAATCTTCTATAACCCATGTAGGCGAACTTTCAACTATGTTTCAACCAACGAGAATGGGTATTGACACCACATAATGGGCAAGCTTTTTGCCCTTTCACATGACATCCAGCAAGATTTCCATAAGCCGAAAAATCATTAATCGTCCATAACAAAATTGCATTCAGTTTAAATAAAGTTTTACTAAATGCATCATAAGCAGTAACTCCATTAGACCACAAGTGATGCAAGTCTTCCACCAAAGGAGCCAAATATACATCAATATCATTCCCGGGTTGCTTCGGGCCTGGAATAAGTAAAGTTAACATAATATTTTCTTTCTTCATACACAACATAGGCGAGAGATTGTATGTCACAAGCATTACCAGCCATCAACTATATTTCAAACTCAACATGGAAAATGGATTGAATCCATTTGTAGCAAGACCAAGCCTAAGATTGCGTGGATCATATGAAAAAGATTTATACTTTTCATCCACCATTTTCCATGTCATAGAATCCACGGGATGACGCATTTTTCCATCGTTACTTTTATTATTAAAATGCCATCTTAATTCTTCAGCCATCTTTTGAGATCTATACATTCGTCTAAACCTCGGAATAATTGGGAAATATCTCAATACTTTAACTGGAACACCTTGTATAACCTCTTCAATATCTTGATTTTTCTTCCATCTCGAGGAACCACATTTTGGACAACTTTCTAAATTTTTGTATTCTTTTCTGAAAAGGCAACAATCATTCTCACAAGCGTGTATCTTTTTAAAACCCATGTCGAATGCTTTAAGAAATTTCTTGACTTCATATAAGGCTTTGGGAAGCACGTTATCCTTCGGCAGAAATAGATGTTGCACAGCTAAAAGCTTATCAAAACCACTATCGGACAAGCCAGTCTCGCATTTAAGATTATACAAGACGGTGATGGCAGATAATTTTGTGTGATCTGTGCAACCAGGATATAATGGAGTTTCTGCATCTTCCAAGTTCTTGACTAACTCATCCTCTTTTCTTCGAGAATGAACATCGTCTTTATCATCATCAAAAAAATCTTGATTCAAAAAATCTTCATCTTCATAGTGAATCATCTTGAATAGTTCATATACGTCAAACGTATTTGTTTTATTCTCTACATTTATCTCTTCACCATGGTTAAACCATACACCGTCAATGTATTTAGGATCCATTCCTTTTATAATTAAATGTTCAACGATGATTTGGTCATCATGACGACTAAGATTCCGACAATCCTTGCAAGGGAATAAATTTTTTTCTACACTTCTTACATTCCTCTTTGCAGCATGCACGAAATTCATTGCTCCTTGTCGGTATTCTATACTAGTTCTATGAAAAAAGTAAAAAAAAGTGAGCTTTAGTATTAGATTATATGTTCTAATTCTCAAAATACATATTAAGTTAATCATGGTTTTATCACCTGTTTAAAAAAACGCAGCCTTTTTCCATTATCGACATTTGAAGGCAAATAAGTTTCCAATCTTTGACGTATAAATTGGTTATCTGTTGTAATCAAAAAATAACTAGACGTTGAAGTACAAATACTTGTAGCACTACTGCATATAACCATGGTGGTTTAGTAGACAAAGGCAAAGAATACTTTTCTAAAAATATAAATTTTACACTTATATTTTGCATTTAACCTCAGATTTACATGTATTTATAATTAATCCATGCATAACACCACACTCCTACCCACACATAACTGACCAAGTCACAACCTTCCAAACTGCTGCATAACAGTTACAGCTATCTGCCCCTCCTTTGTCAATCCATCCACAAACGCTCCACTTCAACAAACAACATTCCAGTCACTCCACTTCAACAAAACTTTTGCAAATCTCTGCACTTCACCATTACACACAGACCACTGACCAAACTTTCTCCCACCTATCACCAACAAACGCCGGTGCATTTCCGCTGCCTCACATTGCTGCAACTTTCAAAAAACACAGCAACCTCTCATCACCATACTACTCAATCCTCCTATTTTACCACTTCTCACAACATTGTTTAATTCAACCACTTCCATAAATATACTTCAACACTGCAATCACTCCCCCACTCCACTGTTAAACAATTCATTCACTCCTCACAACAACACAGTTTCATACCAGCCTATAACAATACCCACTTTCATCTCATACACGCCACATTCATTCATATCACCAAAGACAATATCCACTTGCCTACATTCCTGTAGCCTGTTCAATAACCATTCTACAACCTACTGACTACTGCACTGATACAACCAACTGCACCATATTCACACACTACAACAGTGACCACTCCAACTACAAATCCCAAGCAACCACAAACCATCCTCCTTCCCATTTCTCCAACCTGCAACCTGTTCGCAACCGCACTTCATACTACAACTCAACAAAACATCAACAACCCAGCCTCCGCAGCAAACTACCAGAGACTCACGCAACATTCATCAACTTGCCCTCTGGCATTCTACCACTCCTTACGAACACATACTCACATCCTTCCCCCAGCCTCGCTCCCTCTTACCAAACCAACCGTCAACTTCACCGCCTCCTCTTCATTACCTCACATCCACACAACTGACATATTTCCAGTGCCTGCCACTCCACAAAAGACTATTTATGCTCCAACATTTACCACTCTCAACCATCCAGCCAGCCAATACCCAATCGCAAACAAAACCGCGACCTCCATCAATGCTACTTGAACCCACCAAATTCCCAAAACACGCAACCTCAACCTCCTCTCAGCAAGCAACCATTGATTCACTGAACCACTTCAACAGAACATTCATATACTCAAAGAAATCAAAGCAGATATCCCAACAGATCATTGCAGTTAGGGTTAAATCAACCATTTCAGTAATAGTTTAGGAAAAAATACGAAAATAAGATGCATTCAAATTCATATAAAAGCCAAATAGAATCACAAAGTCGATTTAACAGATTCATACCTAAATATACCTAATCGATTTAAAAGATTCATACCTAATTATACCTAGATCTGCTGGCTGCCGCGACTCGATGTTGAGTAAGGGGGAAACGACGGAGTTGACGATGATACTTGAGTGCGATGAAAATTTAACACGATTAAAAGGGGAAAAAAATTTTCTGAAGAAGAAAGCAAATTAGGGACGAGAATTTTGTTAAGTACGAGAGTAAAATGATAGGTTACGTTTATTTAGTGCGCGCGAACTCTTTTTTTTAGAAGCGGGAAACGTGAATTATTTTTTGCCACGTTTATATTATTTGGTAATCTATTTTTTGTTGCATTTACAATAAAACGGCACTGATTTTTGCAACTATAAATGGTTTTTCTTGTAGTGATAAGTGACCCTTCATTTGCTTAATATTTATTATCATATCCGCGTTCTTTTTCTTTCTTTTTTTCTTTCGTTCCAAGTCATCCATGTAGGTTCCACTTGAGCACCCATTTGTTAAACTACTCATTCTTATTAATTTATAGTAACGTCATATGATTGATTTCTAATTAATAACTGCCTCATTCTTTTCATTTGTTTCTTTTTTGTTTGCTCCATTACAAGTAGTTTTCCTAAAGTTTTTTTAATGACATCCAAATTACTATTCATGCCACGTCGTTAGCATTTAATATTCTTTATTTCTAAACTTCATTTTGTTTACACGTTATAAGTTCTTGTAGCTTTCTTTTATTGGCAATTCATTCTCCGGAAGCTTCATATTTGAAAACGAAAGATTTATTTTTATCTTCATTTATATACTTATTCCTTTATTTTACATCTTTCATTTATATACTTATTCCTTTATTTTACCTCTTTCAACACTATCGTTTTCTAAGGCTGTTCATATTTTTACTTATATTTCAATTCTTACTTGGTTTATATATACTTTGTTAGCTTTTCATTTATTTCTATCTTCATTCCTGCAGCCTTAATTTATTCTTCAAATCTCCTTATTATCTCTCATTTTAATTTTTCCTTCCTCTTAAAATATTCTTCTTCTTCAAATTTTATTCTAGTTCAAACTTTCTTCTTCCTTTTCAACTTTCTCTATAAATATCCTGCTATAAACTCTAGCCTCCCTAATTCTCATTTGTTCTATACGTACATCTCAACTCTCTCTGTGACGACCCGTCTTTCATTCCACAGAAAAACGTATCATCAATAAGAAAAGAAGAGATAGAAATAGAAAGATAGAAAGAAAAGAAACAACAATCATCAGAATCTCACAGCGGAAACGAACAAAATATAATATTACATATATCCCTTACATAATTTACATATCAGAGTTCCCAAAATAATACTATTCCATTACATCAGCCAGTCATAAGAATTTTCCCAACCCATACAACTCAAAACATAACACCAAAATGCCACTACAGCGAATATAAATAGATAGTACGTCTGGACTCCAGCTCCAGCTTCCAAAACATATGCTAATCCAAACCTAATCACTTGGCTACTCATAAAAATTTGAGTACCCAAGAGTTTATGAAAAACAAAATAAACTCCGGGTCAGACATGGGTCTGGTGTGAGTAAATCAATTAAGTTGCTTACCTTTAAAAATCATTTTGAAACAAAAGGTATCACGTAAGACTTCCCACAAATAAACACGGGTATGTTTTTACCTTACGCTAACCAAACATTTGATAGGAAATTCAGTGATATTATAATAGGGTCTAGGGTTTTCAAATAAATAGAAAATAGCCGAAATTGTTACATTCATTAAATTCCAGCTACTAGCCACAAAAGTGGGTAATACAATCAAAACCGTAGGGTCACGTAGGAAAAATGGGTTTCCATCAATGGCAGGGCTACTGGGGTACCGCCCGTTACAGTACGGGGCCTAGATCACCGTACCGAGGATCACTCCCGATCCCCTGCAACACAAGGCCGGACCCATCCCTTACTGGATAGTTCCGAACAAGACAACCCGCAGTTGTGGCCAACAACTGCCCACACAGCCGAATATATAATAAGGGACTTCTAGACAGGGGTAAATCTCACTCTCAAGTGGGGGCTACCCATGAAGCCTTGCTGCACCTCCCCTGTTTTAGCCATTCCCGGTTGATGAGGCTTGAGGTTACGATTACCTTTATAAAGAACACAGCTCTTAGAATGCTCATCGTCCACCTGACGATGATCTGAAAGCATTCAATCCATACAAGTTCGTTCCGGGTTCGAACGAAACCGAAGGCATTATCTCGTTACACTCATTTTGGAATCACCCTCATAGTTAACGACGATAACCCTTGCACTCTGATTCACCATCTCGAATCTATAAGTACTATTCCGTCAACTCATTACGGAATCACCCACAGAGTTATACCGACGTATAGCCCTTACACCTCGAGACTTCACTCTTCACATAAGATTCATGACCTAACGTTATTTGGAATTGATGTGGTTTTCGGATATCCAAATATGGAAACCCGATCCCGGTCTCATCGAAATCCAAAGCGCGTCTTTTAGGTCCAAGTTATTTTTAAAGGTTTAAACAGTTCAATTCAGATTTAAACATAGCATCACACAACATTATCAACAGATAATAACCAATATCTATCACTGATATACAATATCTCATCATAGAATATAACTCAACTATCATTCAACAGATATCAACCATATACAGATATCAATACAAACTATCATCCACAAACAAGCACTACTTAATTCATATCATAATTAATTTAATTAATTTAAATTAAATTAATTACTTAAGAATTTCACTTAATCTTGCTTAACCAAACATTAATTAATTAATCCCAATTATTTAATTAATTAATCACCTCTAAATTATCTTATTATTAATTAATTATTACTTAATTAATTAATAATCTTTATTTAATTATTAATTAATTACTATAATTATTTATTAATTAACTTTGATTAAAAATTTATCATTCCTTAATTGGTTATTAATTAATCCTTAATTTATAATTAATTAACCTTAATTAATTCTTAATTACCTTAATTAATTCTTAATTAATTACAAATTAATTTCTTAATTACATAATTAATTAATCATTAATTAACCTTAATTATTTAATTAATTAAATCTTAACCCTTAATTAATTTACAATTAATTATAAATTAATTAATGTTTAATTACTTAATTAATTAACTCTTAATCAATTAATTAATTAACTTCTTAATCACTAATTTATTAATCATTAATCAATTAATTAATCAATTATTAATTACTTATGAATTAACCTCAAATTAATTAATAAATTAATTCATAACCTATTAATTGTCATTTAATTTAATCCTTAATTACATATTAAATAATTAATAATTAATTAATTAAATCTTAACAATTAATTAACCAAAATTAATTAATTAATTCCATCACTAATTACTAATAGATTTAAGTAAACTTAAATTTCAAAATCTATTTAACTTCAAAACAAATCCATGTTCATTTATCTTTAAAACTCCTACATATTTAAATACTAAATTTATTAAAAACTAATTACTTAGCAAAATAGAGATAATATAAGGTGTTAAACTTTTAGACTTTAAAACAAAATTGAAGTTTCAAAATAAACTTAAACTTACTTTCATTAAAATGCTTTAAGCCCGGCCCACACGCAAGCTAACACAATCCAACTCCATCTCCTTCCCTCTGCATCAACTACCTGAACCCAACAACACTCACGAGCAAAAACACCCTCCCAACCCGAGCACAACACGCGAGAATCACGACCCAGACTCGAGCATTCCTTCGAGCTGTAACCCATTCGCACGCGAAAAAACTTCCCTGACACACGCACTGCCTCGTGGACCTGCGCAGGCCTCCGGCACCCCCATCACCGCCGCCGACACTATGCGCAAACCACACTTCGATCCCTAACCCAAAATCTAAACCCAGAATTCGAAAATTCGAATTCGAACGAAATTCGAATGCTCGAGCCAAAAATCAACTACAGCCGCTGGGAAGAAAACCCCTCATCCACGACCATCTTACTTCATTCCGGCGCCCAACTTCGGCCACGCGTGCGCAACCCCCACACGCAACTCCCTCCCAAACCATTCCCAACTCGATCACCCCTAAGCTTCACGCGATCGAATTTTCCAAGCTCGAAAAAACACAGTACCTTAAACCCTACAAATCCAAATTTCAATTTCTATGTTTCATAATAAATTCAAATAGTATTTTTCTAGTGATAATCATCATCTAACATAGCTTCAGTTCAAATTTCAAAAGTTGAAATCAATCCAATTACAAGAATTTGACAAAAGTCCCAAATACTGTAAATTTAAAAATTTAAATTCACTTGTATGTTAAAATTTTTGATTTCAGGCTTAAAATTCATATTTTGCATTTTAGAATCAGTATACATATTTGATTCATTAAAATTTTAACAAGATTTATATGCTAAATTTTGTTTTACTGCATGTTTACATTCTGCAGTTTTTTTTCAAATCTGTTCATTGCATATTTAACTAATCACTTAAATCATGTTGAATTTAAACTCCACACTTGAAATACCAACTCACTATCACTTTGCTAAATTTAGATTTGAAGTTTTGTTTTCAGTAATTTACTCTGTTCTTGAGTTTACAAAGAGGTACAATTTTCTTAAACATGCACAGCATAAATTTAAAATCTGAAAACAAATACTTCACAAAATAATTGACATGCAAGCATTATATCACTTAGCATTCAACATGCAACATTTCCATACTTTAAGTTTAATTTAAAATTTTGCTCACCTTTTTCTTTCTGATGTGAAGATTCAAACTACAAGAATGAATTTAGACTGCAGACTTCTTTTTGTTCTACTTGCTTCTTGAAATAACTTGTTTATCTTGATATGCTTTAAATCTTGAATAAGTTGGTGATAAAACTTTGAGATTGTGCAGAAATTTGTTGAAGATGTGAAGAAGTTCAGATTTTTGGAGAGAAGAATGTAAAATTTCTTTTTAATAAAATGAGAGTATGCATGAATGACTTTTAGAATTTGTTTTATAAAATTTAAAGAAAAGAAAATTTTTATTATGACACTTGTCAAAATAATACTTAGATTCTTAACACATGTTTATCAATAGGTTTAGATGTTAACATGTGTTTATCTCATGCAAAAATGAAATTAAAATATTTGCTTAATTGATTTTTCTTATATAAGTTTATATTTTAAATCTTTAGAAAAAATCAATTTCTTTTAAATAATGAATATAAAACAATTATTATAACTTGAATAAAATCATGAAAATATTACTTAATCCTCAAAGTATAATTTTAGAATAAAAATTAACATAGTTTAAATCTTTTAATATATCAATTCAAACATAATTTGAATTTAAAAACCCAATCCAAAATTAACTTTGATATGAATAAAATTTTAACACATTCAATTTCATATATATATATGTATGTGTGTACTAGTTTTTAATTAGAATAAATTTATATTTACCATTCATTTATTAACTGTTGAATAAAATAACAAGTTAATCAATTTAAATTAATTTATTATATAGATTATCATATTTAAATTGGGTGTGAAATTCCGGAATATTACACTCTCCTCCTCAATGGCAGACAAACAAATCTTAGATCCAAATAAAAATTCCAAACCAAATCAAAAGCTAAAATTCAAACTCCTCAGAAAAATCTAGAAGCAAAACGCGTGAGGGAGAGAGGGAAAGAAAGGGGGATGACGTGGCGTTTGAAGGTGTTCTTTTATTTCTTTTCTTTTTTTTTTTGAAATTTCAATCACCATTAATGCGTATAACTTTCTCCTACGAACTTCGTTTCACGCGAGATTCTTTTTGTTACGATCGTATTGAAATTTCTGACGTTTTGGCGGTGGTATGGACGGATTTGGAGACTGTCCAATTTTTGAGTTTAAATTGGATTTAAATTCAATTTAAATTCAAAATGTGAGTGTTTTAACCCACTCACAACTTCTAAAATTTTCTATGTCTGTTAATTTGACTTAAGATATGAGTAGAAATTTATTTATGACTTTTTGGCATGTTTTATTCATCATCTTTGTTAAATCGCATTTATTTAGTTTAACTGTTAATTAATTTTATTATTGCATATAAATTGAGAGTTAAAATTTATTTATTTGCATATAAACTGATAGTTAAATAGTTAATAAATTTATTTTTGAATATAAACTATTAGTTAATAACTGTTATTTATTACCTGTTATATTTTATATGCTATATATTGATGTTTATTTAAATTGATGATGATTGAAATAAATTGGTTGCTGATTGATATTAGGTGAATGGATGATGTGTTCTATCTTATATAAACTGCAAGTTATCATGCATTTTCATTTCATTTGGGATTGTGGTTTGAAATGATATACAACCGCATTTCTATTTTTAAATTGCGGATTGAAATGATAAATATCCGTATCACTTGACCATAGGATAGAAAATTATATACATGCACTGCGGTATATATATAAAATATCTTTGAAATGATTTTCATGGTTTGGATATGATACGGTTTAATAAATAGTAAATTTGGATATGATAAATATATTTTATATACACATATATAGTTAAATTGTTGAATTTAAGCTATGCATAAATCTATTAAATAAAAATGAACAAGTTGAAAAATGGAATTTGATAATTTATATTATATGATTAAGTACAGGTTTAAGATCTTGTATATATATAGGGTTTTAAATGATTCAAATCAATTAAGATTGAAAGATAAATTGGAAATTTAATTGGAATTGAGCTTATGTGAAAAATTAACTCCATAAGTTGATGTTAACTTATTAAAATTGGAAATTTTAAGGTATGATATTTATAACTGGATTTAATGAATAATTCAAGTCTAAATAAATGGAAGGAAATATTTAGTGTTAATAAATTGGGTTATATTTTAAATGGTTATGGATCTATTATGTAAACGTTTCAAAACTAAATAATAGGACAATGAATTGTTGCATAGAAATTCCCAACCTTAGTTTTGAAAGTTATTAAATACTTAAAGTTTGAAAATATTGAAATCGAAGTGTTTTATTCAAACTGAAAGTGAATCTAAAGGTTATGGGTTTAGACTGAATTTAAAGTAAATAAAATTGTAAAGGCGTGGAATTTTTTTTTACTTTATAAAGAAATTTTAAATTCAACTGTTTTATTTTATATAGTGTTGAATATTCAAACCATTTAAGTTTTGAAAGTTATGGTTTTAAAGCTATGAATTTCGAAGTATTATGTTTTGAAAGTTATAATTCAAATGTTTGGGTTTCAGATATTATAAATTTTAAAACAGTATGATTTTGGAAAAGATATATGTGAAATAAAGATGATATTATACTGATTTGGGTTTATAAATGATATCACATTGATTTGGGTTTTAAAATAGAAATGATATCATATTTATATGGATTTGAAATGGATATTTTATTATGGTTTTAAAGTATAAACTATTTTGAAAAGATCGCGGTGTTATAATAACGTTTGGTTGTTGAAGAGATCGGGATCGGAAGTTTTCATACTCTCTGCCAACTCCGTAAACCACTTTAACAACCATGTACGCGGTGGAGATTCTAGAATGAAGTAGGATGGTGGCGGCGTTTCCTTTGAGGTAAATACGTAGACCCGACTTCCGTAAGTTGGCATAAGTTGGCTAAAACAGGAGCGATTCTCCGGCCAATGAGGTCATTCCTCTGATCGGACACTCCTCTTCGATACTATACTTTGACTTTGGATTGATTCGGTGGCCACCTTTATTTCTGATTTTGGGGGAGTTTGTTCGAGGTGGGCGGTAGCTGCGCGTTTCCACCAGCCTGGATGCGTAATTGGTATATCTACCCTGGCATTGCCTAGTTGTGCCGTGTCACCTACCATACCGAGCCTTTACTACGAGTTTCTATTTGTGTCGTACCTATGGAGCATCCTCTGGCAGCCTCCCGATCAGGAGGGATTACAGTACTGTATAGACTATTGGCATTGTTTTTGTTAAGGGCTATATGGGTAACCCCTTAACGCTATTAAAAAGTAAGTTTATTTTACAATTAGACACTATTATAATAGCGGAATATACTACATAGTAAATAGTTTAACGGATCCTTAAGAGATGTAAATCCCGAACATCCTTTGAGTTACTGCACTTATATTTATTTCAGTTAATTTAACTTACATAAGATCTTTTAGTTCTGACTCGAGTGTTTTGTCTTTTCAATTCGCTCGGGTCAGTCCGAGCGTTTCAGGATCGAAGACTTTAGCTCTGGAGGACGAAGATGGAGATTTCTATTATTATTATTAATTATATTCCACTACACTTTTTAATTCCGCCGCATTGATTATTATTGGTATGTGAACTCTGATATTTATTGTATAAAGAAGAATCAAATGTTTGTAAACAGTTTATGAACTGTATATTTATTTTCATATTTTATCCTTCCGCTGTGAGATTCTATTTTGTTTTTTTCCTTTCCCTGTTTTTCTTATTTATCCCATAACAATCCGCCCTTCCGTATGCTTTGAATTGGCACGTGTGTCGATTTAAAGCGTGCGAAAAAGCGGGATGTTGCAGGTAGTCTCATTTTCCAAAAAGCATAGCGAATCTATTTTAAAATTATCCTGTTCTTTGTTTTAAAGATAAACTGTTTTAAGTTCTTACACCAGTCCCATGACTGACCTGGAGTTTATTGTTTTCCTTCCTAAACTCTGGGTGCCCACCAATTTCCACACGGACAGTCAAAAGTCAGGTTTATCAAGATATTCTGGAATTCAGGAGTTCCTGGAGGCAAGCTGGATGGCATGACGTATTACTAGAATATAGTATTTCTTTTCCGTTGTTTGTTGTTGTACACTCTGATGATGTAATGTAATGTGATGTGATGTAATGTAATAACTGATATAGTTCTTTGTTTAAAGATTATTCGCTTATCTATTATATGTTGTTCCGCTGCGATTGTGAGATTCTGATATTGTTTTCTATTTCTTTTTTTCTCTCTCTTCTTCTACCTTTTCTTCTTCTTTAACTATAACGGTACGGTTTTCCGGCATTCGATTGCTCGGCAGTTGATACAGTGAACGTATTGATGTCGGTTTTCGAGCGACGAAAAACTGTAAACGTTACATTTGGTATCAGAGCATATGGTTAAGCGACAACCATGGCTCTGTTGGGAATTACTCATTAGAGATAGAGTCAGTAGTACTCTAGAATGAGTGTGAGTGTAATAATAGATACGAGCGCGTATTTGTTAGTGAATATAAAATGTTTTATATTGTGATGATTGGTTTGTTGAGTGGTATATGGATTCTGGTCAATACGAGTAATTAACGTTATTGATAGGGATCTCTAAACACTTGTACAAAACAATTCAGCACGATATTGTTTTAAAGCGGGTAATGAAATAACTTTGCCCGAAAATTTATATTTTGATATAGAAGGAATAATTTTCTGAATATGTTATATATCTTTGGATGTTTGGTTGTTAATGAAATAATCAAATATAAGAACCTAGAGTTTGAAAGGGTTGATAGCCAAATAAAATTCTATAAGTATGATTTATCCAAAGGAAGAATAACTAAATTTGATTTAAACCAGAATTTAAATCCCAGGAAATTTGAAAAGTGTTTTAAATGTAATGAAAACAAAGGTTTGGGGATTTACAACTCTTGGGAAGGTTGAAATGTTTTCCAAAGTTTTTGAAGGAAACGATTGAATATTATTTTAGGAAATGTTTTTGGATGAGAATTGTTTTAAAATAAATTCATGAAAGTGAGGAAGCACTGAACTCACTTCGGTCGCTGGAAAATAATCCTGATGATGATGGCCACATCATTAGAATTCATTTTCGAGTTTCTAAAGTGATGGATTGCTTCCATAAGAAATTGGGTTTGAGTTGATTATAATTTCAAAATGGTTTTGGGAGTAAAAAAAACCGGGTAACTGAATTCTAGAAACTCTATCTAGGTAATGTGAAAAGTTAAAATGAACCAACTATTGAACCTATTAAGTGATGTTGATATTAATAAAATAAACAAATAAAGATGAATGAAAATTTTAATCCTGGAATTATAGTTTAACTTGAATGAATGGAAGTGAATAAAAATACATTTAAATTTAACTTAAGATAAGTTGAATAAAATTGGAATTTGAAAATTGAATTAGAATTGGATATAAAGTTGAAATGTAAAATGACTATAATTGAGAAATGGAAATTTAAGTTAAGTTAAACGAATGATATTTGAAATGGAATATAACTTAACTGAAGTTGAATAAAGTTGATTTTGGTGTCGAAGTAAATTAATAAGGGAATTAGTGAAATGAAGTCATTAAGAATATGAACTTGAGTTATATAAATGAAATTCAACCTTATATTGTTAAAGGAATTAGCAATTGAATTGATAAATGGATGGAATATTAATCAATCGAATGTAAAAGTATTGATATGGAATAATGAATGTAAGTGTAAATCCATTAGAAGCTAATGAAGTTGAGAAATTGAATAAATTGAATGGAAGTCAATTTAATATGAGCCAATTGGAATTAAAAGTGTTAAACCAAATTGAATGTTCAAAGTAAATTAAATGAATTTGGTTGTATTGGGTATACATTGGTTGTTATATGGTTGTTAATTGATTGTGTATAATTCATTAAGTGTTTATGAAGTTGAATTGATAAAATTGAAAGCTATGTAATTGAATTCAAATTGGAAGAAAATGAATTTAAATAGAATTGTAACGACCTGCTATTTTGGACCATTCAAATTGACAATAAAACCATACATATCCAACTTGAATAATTCAAAATACCGAATTGTTAATTAAAATTTGGCGAAACTTAAAATATACAGTAAATAAATCAATCACAGATCACAGAGTAATATAATGCAGCGGAATAGATAAAGAATAGTAGTTCATGAAGCTACTATATACATCAGAGTTAGAAAAATACATCCGAATAGTTCAAATGCAGTGAAGTCTCCAATGCGACAGATGACTTCTCTGAACCAATCAACTGGAAAGGCTGGAATCTGAATTGATAGTTGGATTTCCAAATGAAGCTCCGAACTCCAAAGGTGAGTCTCAAATGCTGTATCACTCAGTCTGACCCGATCGTAAAGCAAAACACAAAACACTCGAGTCAGGATTAACATTCTTATATCAATAAATCCTACTCAAGTGAAATATCAACTGAAATACAAATAACTGAAAGGATGTTTGGGATAACCATCCTCTAAGGGTCCATGGAACTTTCTACATGGTAGAAATATACACTATAACACCGTGGTCATTTCAGCTTAATTTATACTTCAAAACCAAATCTCATTTTCACTTCAAATATCTCTATATTTCCCAAAATAGTATTTATATATATTAAATAATTTATACAGTAAAGTATTTTCAATTTCCTCAACTTAACAAAACGTTCCAACATCAACCCGACCTTCCCATTCAAACTAAATTCAATCTCAATTTATCAATTTAAATTCAACTCAATTTAAATCAAATATTACTACTAAATCTATATATACAATTTCCATTTATATAATATGTTAAGAATCAAATTTATTAAACCATATACTTCTTTCAAAAATTATAGAAATTATTTTCAAAATATTTATATGGACCAACGGTGTCAGTATATATTTCCTATTATATAGTCAAGTGCTACGGATATTTATCATTTCAATCCGTATACTAAATATATACGGGTGGATATCATTTCAACCCGTAATCCCAAATTCAATTAAATGAAAATCGCTTGGGTTTATCATTTCAACACATAACGATTTTCTCCTATTCTAAAGTCTGTTCGGGTATGTATCATTTCAACCCATAGTGATTTCTAAACTACAGGGAACTTGCAGAGTGATAACAGAAAATACAATAAAATAACAGGCATATATCATCAATAACAATATAATATAAACAACAGGATATGGTGTCATATCCCGCAGGTGAACATTTACAGATAATAGCATGTATAACAAATTTAAATAACTACAGCAACATATTTCAATTGTCGTTTCAATTGAAATCAAATTTAATGAATAAAAATATGTTAATCGTGAGTGATTGCTTACCTCTCGAGCCTAGAGAATACAGAAGATGACACGGATATGCATACTGCTACAGACACTGAAATTTGAATTATGAATCGAATCAAAGCAAAATCGGCACGAATTCAACGATCAAAGCTGATAACAAGAATTGATGGAACAAGTTAGAACGGGATCGGCGAAGATAATGGTATGAGTGGACTCATATATATATATATATAACTATATATAACTATATATATAAAGTCATATTCTAAATTCAACACATATTAAATTAAATTAAATATATATGTATTTATATTTTCCAAAATCATTGTTTTTTTATTTATTTAAAACACATAAATTAGAATCAAGCATATATACAATATGAAATTTGAAATAAATATTTATATAAACAGACTAATATAAATCATGTTCTACGTTACAATACTGACATATTTTAGCTGTAACAAAGAGTATAATGAAAGAAGTCAACATCAGTTATAATATATTTATATAAACCAATTGTAACATATATTTAGTTGACATAAAAAATGAATTCTTTTATAAAATAATGTACATTGGGCGCTATTTCATAAAAATGCACATACAATACCATTTATATACGAACAACAAAAGTAGCTTATATATATATATATAGATATACTATTTAAAAATCAATATTTATATTTCAACTAACATCAGAAAAAAATATAAACTTTATACTTTATATATGTTTTATGGAAAAAGAGAAGAAAAAAAAACAGAACGCAAAGTGGATCCAACGTTTGGAATTCAAGGATTAGTCCAGAAGGCTAATACACCATCGGATCATTTTTATTAAATTTTTGGATAAATTTCAGTAGAAGAGTAGCAATTTATTTAAAATAACGTGGTGTGAAATGAATTGATGGGATGAATAAAGTAACGTATTATTAGTACCCAAATAATCAAATGACACAATACGTTTGTTTCTTAATAACGACAGTAACGTTCAATTTGCTAAAAATTAATTTAGGACGTTATCTTCGTCTTATTTGTAAGCGATTGATATATCATACCTCTTTTAAATTTAAGATCAGCTCATGGCACGGTGTATCAAAATTCAAATTCCATCTCATCATATATTTATATTTTCAGTTTAGAAATGTATGAACTTGTCAAATTTTTTTTTTGGGCTATAAATGACGTAAAACACCACTGCTTATTAAATTTGTCGTGTACTGCGTTTAAATACTTCCAAAGCATTTGTCAATTTATTTAAAAGCTATAAAATGGAAGGAGTGAAAAGAGAAAAAAAGAAAGAAAGAATATATATATATAATAATAAAAAACATGGGGAGAGAGACGAAGATACAGATGGTGGTACGTATCTTGTTCTATTCATAAGTAAATATCACTACGTTAAATTCCTTTGCATATTTTTAATTGCTATAACCAATGCTTTCATATATAACAGGCCCAATCTTATATACATAGCTACATATTATAAAGGGCTATGAAAACTTATATATATACACCTTATAGTATAATATATATAACTAGATAAAATGTATATATTAGATTATAGAATACAATAATATAGACGAAAAGAGAATTGCAGCAAGCTAAAGTTTATAATAAAAAAACAAAGTGTTGCAGGAAGTTGAAAATAAAAACTAATGCAATAATATTTATTATAAGTTTCGAAACCCATTAGAGAAAAGAAAACACAGCTTGTATAACATATCCATTAAAAAAATAGACTATATATAGTACCAGTACATATTCATGCTATATGTAAACATTTAAAAACGAAACATATATTGCAATATGATACGCATACCGTTTATAAAAATATGGATGACGAGGGGAGGAGGCATGGAGTGGGTTGTGGCTCTTGACAGGTGGTTCGAGCTGTGGTGGTGGAGGCTTGACGAAGCTATAGGAAGGAGAACTGGTCCTTTTTCATTTTTTCATCATATGTGTTTTAGAATTGTAATGGGAAAAATCTTTTTTTTTCAAGAAGCAACAAAGAGGAAGAAAAAATGAAGCTAAATAGGCTCAGAGACTACACGTTATAAATATTTAATATAGTTGAACGGTAGGAATGAGTAATCCAACAACTAAAATTGGAACCATGGAAATAGAGGGGTCAATCGTTAGAATTTAGGAGGTATGAATGGTAACGGTTGTTTGAATTGTATACCAAATATATAACTTTATATTCCATTATTAATTGAATAGAAGAAATGAATGGATGGAGAATGAGCTGTCCATTTATGATATACTGTTACATATAATTTATTAAAGAAGAAACAGTAGAATAATGATAGATTTGAATTATATACTGGTGTGATGCAATAACAACGGTCAAGTTGATAAGGTGGATATTTAAACAATTTATTGCTTGATTGGAAAGCACGTGAGTATGGAAAGTCAAGGATATTAAAATGGAAAAAGGAATGGACAGAGAAATTTAAGCGAAGATAAAACGTACAGGAATAAATATAGAGTAGCGGGATGGTCACGATAATTCAGTGGATAATTAAAGCAACTTTTAATGTCACCAGCTGCACGTTCAAATCTGAAAAGGCAGAGTAACGGACCATAAAATAAATTGAAACGATGGATTGATAACAACTGCAAGTATATATTTAATAGAAAAGAACGGACAGAATTTTTTTTGTGAAACGTACTGAAATAAATATGAAGCACTTATTATATTATACGTTTCTTTTTGAATGCAGAGTCCAAAATTTGAAAGCCAAGTAATGGTCAACCCTTGATTTGATGAAAATAATTGTAGCAATTAATAAAAGAAATAAATAGCAACGGTCACGTTGCTTTGATTTAGCTGACCCATCAAAGCAAATTATTTATAATTTAACCGGTAGGAAACGTAAAGAAACGTACCACCATAAAAGTGAAATTGATAACATCTGTGCATTGATTCTGCAATATTTATTAAAGAAATTGATTCTGCAACATTTATTAAAGCAATTTATTAGCTAGCTTGAATTAAATAGAATTTCACAATGGAATCAACTTTGATAAAATAAATTGAAAATTTAAAATCTGCTATGTTTAATTGGACGTAATCCAAATATTAAATTTTTATCACAAAATATTATTATATAAAATTTCTCAAAATTTTCAATTAATTACGTCAAAAAAAACCATTTAAAACTATTAAAATCTACGGGTCGTTACAAGAATTAATTTGATTTGGAAGTGGACTAAATTGACTGTAAATTAGTGAATATGAACTAATTAAAAAATGAATGAATGAATGGATATTTATAAAATCCAATGTCAACAAATCAAATATGATTAAAATGAAAAACCAATTCATTGAATGTTAATGAGAATAAAAAGAATATTGATTTGGATGTTGATTTGTTGGATGTTAATTGTATGATAGTTGTTTGATGGTTGCATTTGTTGTTTTATTGCATTTGCTATGTTGGCATATGTAGTTGTTATGTTGCTATATATTATATATTGATATTACTTTTATATATGCATGTTCTCATGGTTTGTTGAGTGTTTAGTAGGTGCGGATTGCGCTTGCTTCGCCTTTGGAGCTCGCTTTCGCGCTATATTAGCCGTATATGCTCGCTAATAATAAATAAGGTACATATCTCAGATTAAATATCGTACTTTTACACTTTTTTCCCTGTGGGACGCCTAATCACTTGATGAGATGTATATTTGTGATATATACACTGTCATTTTTTTCGGATCGAGCCGCGCAAAGGAGACTCTAGCGAATTTTTCCGAAAATTTAAGACGTTATAATATTTTTGAGAAAATTGGGAAATTTTTGAAAACTAAGTTTGGGTTTGGAAACTTAGTAAAGATTTCGTAAGAAGTTTAGAATTTTGAAAGAGTTAAACATTTAAGAGATTTGAAAAAAAATCCAATTTGAATGGTTTGTTTAGGAAAGTTAATGGATTCTGTAACTTTTTCTTACTTGGTAATTTCGAAAACGAAATTCTTTTAAGGGAGGAAGTTTGTAACGACCCAGAATTTATGTTAATTAAAATTTGTATATTTAATTGAATTTAAAATATTAACAAGTAAGATTTGTAAGTCGAATAAATTTCATTTCGAATAATTGGATTTAACTGAATAATTAAATTGATAATTTAATAGTTGAAATTACAGAAATAATTGAAAATTGGGTTAAATATGATTAAAAATGATTTTTAAAATTTTATTTAATCATATTGAAGTTAGAATAATGTTATAGAACTTTTAAAATTGAATTTAAAGTTAATTTGTGAAAATTGAATATTTTAATATTTAATTGACGAGTTAAAATAGCCATTTTTCAAACAGTCTTGGATTTCGACGAAACAAGTATCATCGGATCTGTAATGTGATATTATTGTATAGTTTCAAATTTCGTGTCAATCGGATTTACGGTTTGTCCGGGGCAAGCCAAAACGCATAGAAATTGGTTTAAATCGATTTAATATAAAATTGATCGTTTATTGCCGTAACTCGCACATATGATCGAATTAGCCTCCGAAACACGTTCCATTGTGTTCGGAACGTGGGGTAAACCTTAGAAACGTCAGCCGGCACGCTTCGTTTGGAGTTCGGAAAATTTCGGGTGAATAGTGTTTTGGCCATTTTTCTATAAAAGCACCTCTATTTCTTCATTTGCAAACAAAAGCCCAAAAGCCTAATTCCTTTGCTTCAGCTGCCTCTTTTCTGTTAATGGCCATAAATGAACGATCTTCTCTCCTTAATCTCTTCCAATCCGTCAACAATTAGAAAAACTTGTCAACTGTAAAGTTGAAGAGCATCGCAAGAGCTTTCAATCCATACGGGTACTTCGTCGAATCGTCGACCATAGGAGGATCTATCTGCTCGCGTTCACATCAGGTCACGCACAAATTTTAAGGCAAATTAGGTGGCCGAACTCCACTAGGTCACGGCCGAAGATAGCTCTCGCGATGAACTTCGAAACCCATGTCGTAGATTGCCTTCGAATCGCTTGTAGTGGCCGTGAAAATTCGAGGAAGGGGGTGGCCTATGGGTCGCGTTTGAATGTGATAAACGAAGGGGAAGGAAGAAGATGCTCACGGTCCAGATCTGAAGTAACAAAAACCAACGGCCGAGATTTAATCTAGGGTTAGAAATGAAAATAATTGTGTAATTTATATATATTTAAATTGTTCAAACTTTAGAAATTCATAACTCTTTCATACGAGGTCGGAATTTGATGAAACGAATTGCATTGGCTTAGTTTTGACGAGCACTATGCTATGGAACTGGATTGGAGTCGATTGGAGCCAGTGAAAATTTTGGGTAAAATTAAACGCCCGTTTAAGTTCGAAATAAAACGCGGAAACTGAATTGAAACCGAGGTGAGAACTTCTAACTCAATCGAATTGTTTCGATTTAAATTTTAAATATTTAGATTTAAAATTGCTTGATTGTATGCTTGGATGATAAATTGTTATCTGTTGTTTGAAATAGACATTATGCGCCGTTAGTAAGCGGAGGTTATTTATTAAAAACATATACCGCGAATATTTCAATGCAAAGTGAAATTGGTATTATTTATGTACTTGAAGTTGATTTTCCCGCATTATATAGCGGATGAGACCCTATTGCGCCGCATAATAGCGGATAATATTTTATGAATCTCATATATCGCGATATTCCGTATTGGAACGGAATTGGTATTGTGCTAATGTTTGTGGATGCAGGGAAACATATTGGAGGGATCCAACTGGATTCCTCATCAGTAATTATTTGATTACAGATATTGTGATATTTGTTGATTATCATATATGATTGACTATTTGGTGCTGTTGCATCATCGGATCCATTTTTGAAGTTTTAAAATAATGATTTTTGATCTTAAAAAGAATTTTAAAGTGATTTTTGAAAGTATACGTTTTACTAAATTTTGAATTGTTAAAATAAATAAACATTATAATTTTATTGTTATAAAAGTTATATTTTTGGAAAATAGTACTTAAGTATGATTTTGGAGTTATATAAGTTTTAAATAACGTTTTGTAAAGTATTAAAAGGATTGGTTTATTTAAATTGAGATTTTTGAATTATTATAAACGGTTTATACAAAAGATTTCTAAGATTAATATTTATAAATTAAAAATATAGGAATTGTGAAACGAGTTTTATTAAGTGTTAAAATGAAGTATAAATGGATTTCATAAGTGAATGAAATTTATAGATTTATAAATTGTGAAATTTTAAAATAAATAGATTTTCGTAAAATAAAAGATTATAAGTCATTAACTTATAAATTAGATTTTTGGTATAAAATTGAGTTATAAATTGAATTGGTAAATAAAAGTGATTTTTATAAGTTGAAGTTTTTATGAAATAAATATATATATGTGTGTGTGTGAATGTATAAATGTTGTTTATAAATCCGAAATCAATTGAATTTGGTGAAATAAACATAGAAGTTTATTAAAGGGGATATATTCGTGATTTTGGATAGCGAATTATCTTTTGTATAATATGTGTCATAATAAAGAGTTCGGAACGGGAGTAATATTCACGATTTTGGACAGTGAATATATTGTTAAAGAAAATGGACATGTTTTTGGGGAAATGATACTATAAAATGAAGTTAAGTGTTTTAAAGATGTTTTAAAATGGATTAACTATCGAAACCATAGATTTCAACATTTATTATTGAAATACACGTTTTCGAGAAATAGAAGGAAATGGTGGACTATAACACTATTGTTATAGTAAATGATTTCCAAAAGGAAATGTTTTATATAGTATTGGGGTTTATATATCTATCTTAATTTCGAATCCCTATACTAGTGATTTTGGGTCATCGTAACGATGTTTTACGCAACATTCGTTTTGGCCCAAATAAATGTGTTTAAGAGAATGATTTCTTAAAGAATGAAATGTATACTTAATTTCGATTTAAGTATATTGAATATTTTCCAAGTGTTGAAAATAAATGGTTTTGTGAATTACTTGTTATTAAATAAGTATGGAAATGTTTTCCAATAAGAAGTGAATGTTTGGAGATTTTATCCTTTAAAGATAAATTGAAAATGAATATTAGAAATCGATTTGGAAATCGTATATTCATAGATATTTTGGAATTGCAAATTCACTTTGGAATTTATAAAAGAAAGGGAAATTTGTTTAAAAAAATAAACATTGATTTATTTTTGAAGTGTGAAAATAAAATTATGGATTTGGAACGTAAATATAAAGTAAATCGGTAAGGATTTATTTAATTGGTTTAAATGAACCATTTTGAAATGAAAGTATATCCCGTGTAGGGAAACGATTTGAAATTTGTTTTCAATAGTTGTAAAGGTGAAAAATGATTTGAAATTTGTTTTCAAATGGTTGAAGTGTGGAAATTATATATCTAGCAAAGATATTTTTGGAAAATAAATAATTTAGGAAATTATTTGGAATTTGGTGATGTTGAACATACCTATTGATAGTTAAATAACCGACTATCAATAATTACCTTTGAATGGGTATTTGTTGTGATTTGCTTGAATTTGAATGCTACACTTATTTTTAAAATAAGCGCTCACTATTCGGGTTAGCTGGGAAAGGACCGTTGGATAGTATAACCCATTCCGAATATGTGATACGTCGTTATGGATTGCATTTGAAGACCGGTGTTGAAGACCGGATATTTGTGAAAACGGAAGGATTACCGTCGAATGTTTCTGCATCGGCTGATCTCCGATATAGAAATTTATTACCCTTTGTGATGGGAAGTCCGGTCGTGATTAGTGAATATCCGGATTGCAAGGACTTCTTTGTAAGTGCCTTCGGTTCCGATCGATCCCGGAACGGACTTGTATGGATGTGTGTCTGACATTACAATTTAAGATGTAAAGCTGATTTCTATCAAATATATTTCCGTTAGTGGCGGAGAATTTATTCTCTTAGCTTAACACCCTTAGAGGTTATGTAGTTGATGGTTACTAGTGATACATTCCCAAATTGGTAATGTGGCATACGAAGCGCTGTTGAGCATTTGATGATCAAAGCACAACTTTTATATAAAGCGTGGCCTTGTGGACGAGTCTTCGTCGGACCTCACACCCCGGAAATGGTCAAAACAGAAAGGATGCGGCAAGGTTATTAGGGGGTAGCGCCCTTTAGTGTATGTCATTCCTTCTGGATAGAGGTGGTATCATGGTATGGAGCCCAGATACTTAACCTATGTTGTTGCTGCAAATTTATTACTTTGTGGTTGTTGGAATCGAGGATCCTCAGATATAGATCAGTTACGATCAGGAATGACATATTCGTGTCAATAGTTACCCAGTTTGAAGGGTTACCCGGCCTTGCGTTGGCAGAGATCTAACCGTAACGTTAGGTTCTCGGGTCGTCTTTCCAGAGGCGTACCCATGTGGCAATGGGAAGTTCCTTAGCCAGACCATTTGTTGGAAATCCAAACTTCAATACGCACCTTGTACGGTTTTAGTTGTAGAACCTGCCATTTACTTATGGTGGTCGCCACTGTTTAGATGTAGCTATAGTAGGCATACGATAATGGTCGTATGTTGGCTAAGATTTATATCTTTACTTTCGCGATGATTTTTCCTACACTATGCACGTGTAATAATATCAAATGTTTCTTTTTAATGCGTATCAAGCATCTTTGACTATCATAAGGAGAAATCTCCTCCGATTCTGCGTTTGCATTGTGTGTGTGCGGGAGGCCTTATGGTAGTCTTGTTTTCCAAAAAGCATTGCGAATCTATTTTAAACTTATCCTGTTCTTTGTTTTAAAGATAAACTATTTTATGTTCTCACACCAGTCCCATGGCTGACCTGGAGTTTATTGTTTTCCTTCCTAAACTCTGGGTGCCCACCAATTTCCACACGGACAGTCAAGAGTCAGGTTTATCAGGATATTCTGGAATTCAGGAGTTGCTGGAGGCAAGCTGGATGGCATGGCGTATTACTAGTATATAGTATTTCTTTTCCGTTGTTTGTTGTTGTACACTCTGATGATGTAATGTAATGTAATGTGATGTAATGTAATAACTGATATAGTTCTTTGTTTAAAGATTATTCATTTATTATATGTTGTTCCGCTGCGATTGTGAGATTCTGATATTGTTTTCTGTTTCTTTTTTTCTCTCTTCTTCTACCGTTTCTTCTTCTTTAACCATAACGGTATGGTTTTCCGGCATTTGATTGCTCGGCAGTTGATACAGTGAACGTATTGATGTCGGTTTTCGAGCGACGAAAAACCGTAAACGTTATAAGATGCAATTAAGTACATGTGGAATTTGCATAGTAGTGTTAGAAAGTTGTTGGGTACGTATCGAAAATGGTGTGATATGCACTTGTGCACTCGAATCCCTTTTATGTCAGTACTATAGACATTGCCTCTATATATTCGTCAATTTGTCCATGAATGGTGACCTGAGTAACATTGTTATTAAATGATTTTAGAGTGTTGTTAAAATAGAACATAATTTGAACCTTAGAAATATGGAAAATGAACAATGAGTATATATCTTAGGTGCCATGCTTTCATGATCGATAGGCCGACGATGAAGGAAGGTATGAGTTGTACCTACCAGTTGTGGGTCGAAATATTCTTATATGGTCGAAAGCCAAGAGTAACCGAATTGTAAAAAAAATTAAGTTGTCATAGTTCGCTTCTTAATTGGTTTACCATGAAAGAAATTAGAGAAACCCATAGAATCAAATATTAATTCGCAAATAGAATATACCACAAAAAAGGAAAGGAAAAAAATTATCCAATAATTAAGTATAAATGCGAAATCTATCAAAAGTGGAAATCCACCATCATACTTTACATACCAGTAAAGTTGCCAAGTTATTTAAGCTTATTACATTGCCAATCAAAAGCCAACCTCATGCATTTTTCATTTTCACTGGACTAAAGATATAATGGAAAAGGTAAATTATGGTCCCTTCCCAAACTAAAAACCCTCAAATCTTCTAAAACTTAACATAATCTACACATACTACAATACACATATCGTAATAAATCATTTAGTGGCGCATACAACTTCTAAAATTATTTCTAAAATATATTATCATTCAGGAACTTAATTGATGGGTGTGCATGGTTTACATAGATCATTAGAGAGGTTGTGTTATTATACCCTAGGATTGGAAAAAAAGGGTGCATCATTATAGAAGATATGATATGGCCTCCTAATGCTATGTAAATCCTTAAGAATCGATAAAAGAAATTATACAAAAAAAATCATTAATGAAGATATTGTATAAACCAAAAAACTCACTAAACTAATTTTGTTGAAGATTGAATTTCAGCTGCAAAACAATAACATTGAAGCAAATTAAGAAAAATGCAAATTACCATAACTAATTTCTTCGAGTTGGCTAATGATATTTTAATGGATTGGTTCTGCTCAATAAATCAAGCAATGGAATCGAGCAAAGAATACTAATTGAAATGCGATATCAAGTGGTTTTTTCACTCGGTAAAATAAAATAGCAAATGCACTATCATGTTAATACAAATAAATTCAGCTACTACATATAAATTACTTATATGCTGATGATCATGTGATGTTTCTTAATACAGTTAAAAATCAACTCGTAAATGATATATTTCTGAGCCGAAATAATTTAAATACAAAGAATAGAAGTTATATTCTTCAATCCACAAATGCCTATTCATGGCAGTTACGATATTTTGACTCCAACCTTCACTCATACATCAAACATTAATATATAATTAATAAAACATGTTGGATAAATTGAAGCATGCAATCGCAAACCTTGTGTTACTTAAAGCACAAGCTTTGGAGATTCTTTTGGGTCGTTTACATGATAACATGTAAATCATTTCGGGATAAAAAGAAGTGTTGATAAATAATTTATAATGATAATCGTATGAACAGAAACATGAAGACAACAGTCGACTTTTTTAGAGTAATATCCAAATTTTAATGTTATAATTGAAACCTATACTTGAACATAATTATTTTCAATCCTATCAATCATTAATGATAAAAGAAGATGAGATGAACAACGTAAGTAAATTTTCCTTTATCAATTTCTAACTAGAAGTTGATTAGTTAAGATATTTAATTCAATTTAGAATATGAATGAAAATGAATATTTTTGTAAACCCGTTAATTTTTTAAGGAACGAATAATCATAATTATAATTAGCTATATTAAATTGCTTTCTATTATAATTGGTTTCCTTGTTTTTTTTGATTTTTTTCGAAAAACAACAAAAGATTAATATGTGGATATTTTTGATCGAAGAAGTGATGAATATTTTTTAATATATGTTCTACCGTAACATTTAATTTGAGCTACAAATCTTTATTTACTATGTTAATCTTAGTTGAGATTGCACAATTTACAAAAAAATTGAAATTATACTTATAAGTAGAGTCGATTAGAACTTAGTAACAACAAAATTAGTTAGATTTATATGCACCGATGAAGCATTAGATTAAAAAAAGATCGATTAAAGAGAAATTGGAGAGATAAATTTTGATTTCGGTGTGTGAAGAAAGATTGAGAGGAGAAGTTGATATCACAACTTAATACTTGTACGTAGAAATGTAATTCGGTCAATATTAATTTGAAAACAAAAAATGATTGCAATCAAACAATGTTTAGCAATTATATTTTATGACATAACAATTTATATTTTTACATTTTGTGCATTACGTATTATCTATAACAAAAGATGATTGCAGTCAAACAATGTTAGCAAAAATATCCAAAATAATATAATATAGGACTTTCCATGATGGTTTTTTTTTTAATAATTTGAATTGAAGTAGAAGAAGCCACAACACAGAGAAACTCAACAAAATGTCATTTTTAGCATGAAGAAAAATAATAGTTTTGGTAACAGATATATAAAATGCTAATTTTTCCACCTTCACGTAGAAAGAACAGAAAAATGTTTTTGCATTAGCATTTACATGTTACAATGTACAAAGCATAAAATTTTCTTCTATATATGTTACTCATGTGACAATATACATGGTTTTGGAAAAAATGATGGAATGACTCACTAAGCTAACGCATATTCACTGGTAAATCATTGATTTCTTTTCACGGGGCTTCTCTACTCCGAACAAAAAAAGTATAAGATGAAACATACAAAATTCTGATACTGTGTTAAATTTTGAAATCCATATAAAAAAATTAAACTAAAACTTGCACAACTCTGCTGTAACATAGCACGTATTGTTCACAATATTTACCTCAGCAATCATGACAATATGATTGGAAGCCTCATTATTCAAAACGTTAAAATATAGTCAACTCAAACAAAATAATTTTTCAATGCATGATGCTAAGGAAAAATTAAAGATTTTAAATTTAACCTATAATAAATAGATCCAAACACACATCCAACAATTAAGTGACGTGTAGTCTTTGTTTCATGTTGCTTCATATATGTATTCTATTTTCAAGCAAACATGGTATTAAATTTTGTTACCTTTAATTTTTGAGTAATAAAATATGAGTATAAAAAAGCTGCGGCAATATCTTTTGGCATGTAAATTTACTCAATTTATGGATTATTTATCTTTTTTTCTATTTGAATGCAACTGTTATTCTCTACAATTCATTATTTTATGCATAAATGAGAGAATAGAAATAAAAAACATAATTTATGACAATAATGAATATGAAAGCTATTCTAAATGCATAATTAATCAAAGCACGTAACAAACATCAGAATTTTCTTTAAACCAAAATCAAACACAAAAATATAACATGTCCATAATTAAGTGATCTTAATATGCAGAAAATCAGATACAAAAATATAACATGTCCGTAATGTTTCTAATGTTTTAGTGAATCATTCAACTTGAATTAATAATGTTAAGTAAATAGTTGTTTTCAAACCAATATTGACCGAATCACATTTCTACCTAAATGTATTAATTTGTGATATCAACTTATCCTCTCAATCTTTCTTTACACGAAATCAAAATTTATCCATTCAATTTCTCCGTAATCGATCTTTTTTTAATTTAATGCTTATCGGTATATAAAAATCCAATTAATTTTATTGCTACTGTTGTTTTCATGTTTCCATTTGTACAATTATCATTATAAATTATTTATCAATGCTTTTTTTTTATCACGAAATGATTTTCATGTTATCATGTAGACAAACCAAAAGAACCTCCAAAGCTTGTGCGTAGAGTAACTCAAGATTTGCGATTGCATGCTTCAATTTATCCAACATGTTTTATTAACCATATCTTAATATTTGATGTAAGAGTGAATGTTGGACTCAAAATATCGTAACTTCCATGAATAAGAATTTGTGGATTTAAGAAAAAAACTTTTATTTTTTATATTTAAATTATTTAGTCTCGGAAATATATCATTTACGAGTAAGATTTTTAACTACATTAAGCAACATCACACGATTAATTAGCATAAATTAATTATGTTTGACCGCAAGCAACATATTGACGCTAAAATTAATCCAAACTATAATATAACAATCGCTTACACTAATTAATATATAAAAGGGACAGAGGATTAAGGATCTTAAGACAAATTTAACACTAGAAGGGGGGTGAATAGTGTTTAATGAATTCTAAGACTTATATGAACTAAATTGAAATTATGACACAAACAAATGCAGAGCTTAGTCACAAAACAATCACAGAATCAAAACAGATGCAGAAAGTAAATAAAAAGTAGTGAAGGGAAAGAACACACCGGATTTTATACTGGTTAGGAATTACCCTACATCCTGTCCTGTACCAAGGCAAACCACCTCATACGGATTTTTATTAAACCAGTGTCAAGATTACACTCCTCAATGTATAAAGGCCTTGAGGTACCCTCCTGTCTCATGAGTCCGAGGCAAACTCTCTTGATTTACAGGCCACAAGATTACCCAATTGATTTCCAGGCACAACCACACCTTGAGAGACTCGATAAACTTTTGATTACAAATTGATCATATAACTCTGAATAGCACTTTGATCTTTGAGAGAGGGTAGAGAATCAAACAAGAATGAGATTCTAATTTGATTCACTTGAGAATTCGGTAGAATTTCGGAACGATCTTAAAAATATGAAAATTATAGAATATGGATTTGTGGAGAAGAAGAAGTGAAGAAAATATGAAAAATAGATGATAAAAAATTAGTTTGTGAAGTCTATTTATAAAGAACCAACGGTCATAACCATTCATGAAGAGATTTAAACGAATAGACACTTCTTTTGAGAGTCGAAACTTTTGAATTAACGGCCACCATGTCAACATGGGGTATCAAATGATGTCAACATCCCCTTGTTAAAAATAATGTAAATTTTTTTTTGAAAATGGTATTGAAAGAAAACAAGATGAAATGATTCTGGAGTTAAATAAACTAATTTTACTATGTTTTAAAACACAAAAACAAAGGATATTTTAAGGCTAAAACATCTTTTTTTTAATCATTTGAAAAGATAGTTTTAAGGTTAAAACATTTTGGAAAGCAGTTTTGAAGATCATTTTAAAAAAAACCATTTTGAAGTAGTTTTGCAAGCTTCTTCTTGTAGAATATCTCATCACATCAGGACTCGAGAACTTGTACAAAACCAGGATGTTCGTGGGTTTGTCATCCTGGTTTTGTAAGCTACTTGTCGTAGGTTTGTAACCTACTTGTCGTGGGTTTGTAAGCCTCTAAGAAGGTAGAAATGGGTTCCATCCCAAATGAAATTCAGAATGAAGATTTCCATGCTATTATGAAGTTTTAATAAAAATTAAACACACTTCTTGAAATCTTGATCTTGATACTCTAGAGTCTTCAATCTTGAGTCTTGAGTCCTTATACTGATCAGTTTTCAGTAGTCAATACCTGCATATCTATATATAGTATATATTTTATAATAAGATAGTTAAAAATGTTGTTGTCATCAAAAGCAACATCTCAGTTCCTAACAATATATGCATAATAGTCGACAAATATACATTAATTTTCGGAATTAATATACCCAAATCAACTAGTAACAATTATCACCAACTAATATGAAATAATCATTAATTTCAAATCCATAATCATACAAATTAGCCCCAAATCTAAAATTAGGGATAAAAATTAGCCCAAATTAATTGAAATCGAGATTCCTACTGATTCGGACGGTTTAAGGCGGAGCAGGCGGAGGCAGGAGGCACCAAAGGCGGCAAGGCGGCGGCTGGAGGCAGGTTAGGCGTCGGCTAGAGGCAGGAAGAGGTAGGTTTGGGTAAAATATAGAGGGAAAGTAGAAATGGGAGAAAAAGGCTCGCGTGGTTTTTTGTATATTCGATATTGGTGACGGTTAGCGATGACCGGCGTTGGCGCCTTCTTTAGCCGATGCTAACGTCTATTGCTATGTGGAGCCTGTTTTGTAGTGAATTTTTTCCACAAATTTATCAATCAACTCAAAATTTTCGCCCCCGTTTTTGCATAAGAAGAAGCATCGACAGATTCTACGAACATCATCCCAAAGAGCAATTGACTAAAAAATTAATTAATGTTCTTCCTCTTCTATCCATCCATCCATATCTCGTCCATTTCTCTTTGTGACCCTTCATTATATCATATGTATATTCCAACTTCTTGTTCAACAATGGAACTCTCAACTCATGGTAACTAGGTGGCTTCAAATTAGGTCCATATCTGCCAATAGCGTCCACCATATCATTAAATGCATCCATATGAGCCATATTGAATGCAATACCAGCTCGGTAAAAAAACAAGCAATGTATTGGTTTGTTCTATCTCTAAGTTCTTTATCACAAGGGTCATTTATACTTTTTGCCTCATTGCTGATCCTCCACTTCGATTACTTGATCTCAGGCTCTTATTGCTCATGTATACATCTATGGGACCTTTGGGATTTTTTGATGTCTTCTTTCCCACATTCCTTTCACTCCTACCAAGGTTCACTCTCTTGATACTTGGTTCAACCTCATTATCATCATCTCCTAAACTATAATTTCCTAAATCATTACTTGCATTAGTTTCAAAAGCATCCACCTTTCTACTTTGTTTTTTATTCTTTGCCTCAATCAACTCGTCCCTAATATTGGATAGAATTTCTAGACAAACACTTGCATTTTTGAATCCCATAATTTGATGTTGCTTTGCCCTTTATATTCCTCCCGTTATCACTTTCAAACAAAACAAACGATCGAGGTTATTTGCATCCGCTAAGTGGATATAATTCCAACCAATATCTACTATACAGTTTCTATTTGTAGGCATGGAGGAATCTCCTACATTTGCATTAGGTAGGTTTGCATCCATAACATAAAAGGAAATAAAAAATGCGCTTAAAAACTGCATTTTAAAAAAAACTGCACTTAAAAAAATGCATTAAAAAAAACTTTCTACTGCATTTCAAAATTAATTTTAAAAACTTCACTTACAAAACTGCATTAAAGAAAAACTTTTAACTGCATTTTAGAATTCATTTTAGAAACTACATTTAAAGAAAACTGCATTTTAGAATTTAATTTAAAGTTTAATTTTTAAACTATAAAACTTTTAACTTTTACTTTTAAAATTTTGAAACTCAAACTTTAAATTCAATTTCAAATTTTAACTTAAACATTTAAATTAAGCTAAATTTAAAACTAACTTAAACTTAGTTATACATTTAAATTAATCTAAATTTAAAACTTTATAACTTAAGCTTAATTTAAAATCAAAACTTTATAACTTAAACTTAATTTAAACAGAACTTTATAGTCTAATTTAAACTTAAACATTTAAATTAAGCTAAAATCAATACATTTAAATCAAGCCAAATTTAAAACTAACGTAAACTTAATTTAAAATCAAAACTTTATAACTTAAACTTAATTTAAAGCAAAACTTTATAATTTAATTTAAACTTAATAACATTTAATATCAGTTTTTAACTTTACAATTTAAACTAAATTTATATTTAAACCAACTTAAACTTAAAATCAGTTTTTAACATCAAAACATTTATTTAAACTAAACTTAATAGTTTAAACTAAATTTATAACGTCATAAATAAACTAAGTTTACAACTTAAATTTTAATCAGTTTTTAACATTTAAACATAATTTATAACTTGAAGTTTTAAACTGAGTTTACGGCTTTTTAAATAAAACTTAAAAAAAACTATAAATCAGCGCATAAATAAGTTTAAAACTTCAACTAAATTAAAAAATATACCTCGATGACAAGGGTTCACGAACTCGAGATCGACACTACAAACTTTGGTCAGCAGCGATGCACTTGAAGTAGCAACTCGAGATTAGGGTTTGTTTTTTAATTGTCGAGACTCGAGATTGAGAGAGAATGACGATTCCCTAAACGAACAGCGGATCAATTACCCACAATCTGATTCGTTTTTTGAGGGTTTTGGGCTAAAGCCCTAAATCATTCCTCAATTAACTAAAGCTCGCTTAAATTGGGGCTTCATTTTTCATTGCTTTGTCGCCCAGAGCATTTCAGTGGCACCATGAGCATCATCGGTGCCTGGAAACAGAGAAAAGCCCTAGGCTGGCGCCTAGGCGCGTCTAAACGAGTGCTTCGATAACATTGCATGTAACACTTTGATTATTCAACAAATCAAAATTGTAATAAATTTAAGCATCTTGTACAAAGCTATCAGTCTTCCTAATTTAGCATCTCCACTAATGCCACACACATCCATTCTAATCTCATACCATCTTCAAAGACAGGTCGGAGAGACTCTAATAATGATTCAACCACGTTATCCTTAAGATTCGTAATTTATTAATATCATACTCACTAAACTTTCAAAGGGTCATTTATCTTTTAAGAACTAGCATATTTTTATGATCCAAGAACAAAAGTTAAAGTCATTGTCAAACCCGGCTATATTATTTTTATTATAGAACCCCTTCAAAAATCTTTTTTTTACATGCTCTGTAATCATCAGTGGATGCAACTTCATGATATGTCAAGTCCCAAGGACAAAAGTGTGAGGAAGTTTACCAATAAATAATTTTTAATGGTTTGTTAATTAACAAAGTAAATCATGCGTCTAGTAGAAATTAAACACAGTTTGGAAATAAAATAGAGAAAAAGAAAAGAAAAAATATTATCGTAAAACAATTTTTTTGGCTCTTTCAAAAATGATGATTTTGTGAGAGTTGACGAGTTTTTGAAAAATGGAAATAATATTGCTTTGTTAGTTGAAAACAGAAAATTGCCGTCTTTATTGACAGTGAAAACACAGAGTTTCAATCTGCATCGAGGTTTTCTTTAGCCCATTAATGAAATGTGATTTTACTAACACGAGTAAGTCTTCATTATTTTATTATTAGAACCAATCACACACAATGGATGCAATTTGTTAAAAGTTAGTCCGACCTAGCACATATCAATAGTGTTGTTTTGTTCGTATTCATTTTCTTTTACAACTTTACAAAATTAATAACTAATTCCAATTAACATGTCCATTTAGTTACAATTAATTCAAGCCTGATACTTCAGAACCTTGCATTTTGTTAATTCTTATTTGCAGCTTCGGTGCAACAAAGATTATAAATCAAGTAAGTTGCACAAACAGTTGATAAATGTGGTAATCTGAATTTTAATTTACTATAGTGATTTAATGCCAAAGTTTTTATTTAGTTTTGGTAGAAAATCAATATTGTACAATAAAGTTTAGACCTATGGTTTATACGATATAAAGTTTAGTCGACAGCAGCTGCCATCTATGCTTTTAAAGAAGCAGCTATTATAAGTCTTGGTCGGTGAAAATGCATTTGGATTCATCACTTTCACTGTCGCTCTTCGTAGTTTATGTTATGACCTGTTAAATTTTGGTGATACAAAATCACAAATAAAGGAAAAATAAATGTGCAAAAGAAAGAAAGAGAAATAAATAGACGGAATTAAATCAAAAGGCAATATCACAAAGAAATAACTTATATATGTTGTGAAATAATGGCAGCGCTTTGCGAAAGCTTATATCAACGGATCTTTGTCACCCAAATCACAAAGAGATAACTTGGATTGGAAACATGACCGAATTGAAATCAAAACGCAATAACACAAGATATTCCACTCAACCACCCACTTTATTGATTCACCAAATTTTTTGTTTACAATTAATAGAATAAAGCTAAAATAAACAAAATATCATTGAATCAATAACCAAATTGAGAAAGGGAGCAAATATCTATATGGCTAAAATTGTTGGAGAAGAAGAACAAAAATGAAGAAGAGAAAATTAGCAAAAAGATTTTCCGCCATACATTTACCCTCTCTTCTATTTTCTATTTATATAATCAATTACTTAATGCCCAACTTAACATTAGATGGCAAAAATAATTTGATTAGCCAATAGAGAAAGAAACAAACATACTTAATATGCCTATAAATTAGGGTAAACAATATCTTCTCTTTCTTTCTTTTGCATATTTCTTTCCCTCTATTTGTGATTTTGTATCACCAAAATTTAACACTTCACTTGATGTAAAATCACATATCTCCAATATATCAAACATGTCATATCCTGATCTATCATAACTCCCTATATCTCAATCATACCAAATTACAAAACTCTACCACCGCCTGCAAGTGATGCATCCCCCACATGAGGTGCACCACACAAATCCGGTCTAAAAAACATTTGTAATACCATAAAGATCTTTGTCTTGTCTTTGTGGATTTTGCAACTCGACACCCGTCTATCACTCGATCTGAGCTCGTTACTTGATCACTATCGATCCCTCGAGCATCATCAACATGAAGAACCCTGTCCAAATATGATCCTCAATGCTAGAATCATAAGCAATGACTACTTTAACCTCTCCACCTTGCTGTGGACTAGGTTCTTCAACCGTCACTCGCTTTCCGTAGTCGACTACAGAACCAACCAAGCTATAAAGGTTTCCTTCTTCCAACACTTCTCTCATCCTTACATGACCACCTTTCTTCACTCTCAAAACTCCACCTTGAGTCTCATAAGTGCAACTACGGCGATCCAACTAACCGAGAGAAATAAGATTATGCGAACAAGTGGGTACATGTCTGACTCCAGAGACTTCTCAAACCACACCGTCATGCATACGAAACCGGATAGATCCAATACCACAAATCGGTAACACTTCTCTATTGGCTATCCAAATCATGTCGACAATCTTCTCATAAGAAGAAAAACAATTCACATCTCTACAAAGGTGAAAACTGGCTCCCGAATCCATCTTTCAAGGCTTATTTTCACTAAAGAGAACATCATAAGAAGCATCACTATCGGTACCCTAAGCAAAACGTGCATGTGCATTACTACTAGTATCACCATACGTAGCCTTTTTCTGATCTCTTTTATAAGCATAACACTTGCTACGTATGTGAGCTTTCTTATTACAATAATGACAAGTGATAACACCTTTACCATTACCGCCATTCTTTTTCCAAATTGTAGCTTCCTTCGAGTCCCTTGCCATCATAACCTCACTTTGAATTGATTTCAAACCTGACCCTTTTCTTCTAAGCTCCTTATTCAAAAGACTGCTTCGAACAGTTTCCAAAGAGATAGTTCCGTTAGCATTGGAATTACTCAATGAAACAACCATAGTTTCCTAACTTTCTGAAAGCAAACTCATCAATAAAAGAGCCTATAACTCACCATCAAATTGAACTCCATATTTGCCAATTGATTTATTACATCATGAAATTCATTCAAATACTCTACAATAGACTTCTCTTTATCTAATCTTAGTTGTACCAACTTTCGAATCAAAAAAGCCTTACTATTAGCACTCTTTGACTCATATAAATATACCAACTTATCCCATAATGCCTTTGCGGATTCACAACTAGCCACATGATGGAAAACTGAATCATCGAGATATTGGCGAATTAAAGCAATCGCCTTCTTATCCATCTTCTTCCATTTTCCCTCATCTACATCAGAGGGCTTCTTTCCATCTCCATCAATCGGATCATGAAGATCATTGAGGTACATAACATCCTCCATCTTACGCTTCCAAATACCTTAATTTTTTCCATCCGAAATAGCCATCTTCGAAAACAAAATCATATCCGACATCAGTAATTTTTTAATCCAAAATTACTCTATGCTTTGCGATGATCTGTTCTCCGATACCAATCTATTGTCAAAAAATGGCAACGCTTTGCTTAATCTTATATCAACTGATCTTTGTCACCCAAATCACAAAGAGATAACTTGGATTGGACACAAGACGTGAAATCGAAACGCAATAACACAAGATATTCCACTAAACCACCCATTTTATCGATTCACTAAAATTTTTGTTTATAATTAATAGAACAAAGCTAAAATAAAAAATACCATTGAATCAAAAACCAAATTGAGAAAGGGAGAAAATATCTATATTACTAAAATTGTTGGAGAAGAAGAACAAAAATAAAGAAGAGAAAATTAGCAAATAGATTTTCCACCATACATTTACCCTCTCTTCTGGTCTCTATTTATATAATCAATTATTAATGCCCAAGTTAACATTGGATGGCAAAAAATAATTTGATTAGCCAATTAGAGAAAGAAATAAACATGCTCAACATGCCTATTAATTAGGGGAAATAAAATCTTCCCTTTCTTTCTTTTGCATATTTTTTTCCCTCTATTTGTGATTTTGTATCACCATTAAATATAGTTTAGTCAACAGCAGCTACCATCCATACTTTCAAAGAAGCAGCTACTATAAGGCTTGATTAGTGAAAATGCATTTGATTCATCACTTTCAGTGTCGCTCTTCGTAGTTTATATTCCGACCAACCATCTCCACATTGACCTTATTTTTCAAACCTGGATTTTGTGTGAAACTGGCATTATTGTTTCGCAAGGCATGTCGATGCCTCGTATTCTTTTTCTCTTGGGCGCTCTTATAGTAAAAGTAGATAGAACTCCATCAAACTAAAATTAGCTAAGCACGTCTGGTTTTAGGAAATAATGCATAAGCAACCAAGCTGAATCATATTGAGTTACTTTCATATTTTTACTATCATGATATATTTACTATGGGTGTATTACATTTGCAAACTTTATGTGAACTTGATAGCTACGTATTTGAATCCTTCTGTGATTTCGTGCTAGGTTCAGATAATGAAATTTCACTTTGTTGTATAACATTGTCAGAGTTGCAGTTTAATATTCTAGATGGAGAAGCTTAAATATTTGGTTATGGGATATAGCTTAAGAGTGGAATTATATATATACACATAACAGAAATCTGAATATTTGTATATTCTAGATGGAGAAGCTTGGATAGTTGCACTTCGAAAGTAAGTTCATTTTCCTTTTAAAAAATGTTGTACTGCAAAATACATACAATAAAGATGCATCCTGAAGTTGAAAATGGGTAAATTACGTCCTTTAAGGAGTTAGGATTAAATGCCTTAACAATATTTCAATCTGAGTGTAGCTAATTAAAATAGCTTGTAGCTAGATAGCAGTAAGACGACACGAATTTGATTTCAAATATTTAATGAAAATGATCGATGTAAGATGCTTAGTTTCACTGTTTGTACTCAACCAGCCAATTCTTGCTTCGAGTTAAACAAGAAAGAGCCGGTGTCTCAAGAGTAGATTGTGATAGATCTTCACTTGTAATAAAAAGTTAATAAGGAATAAGATATCGAGCATTTTTGTTATTTGTTTATTACAAGTTTCGGAAAATTATAAGGTAATTGTATTGTACTACTAGTTTAGTTGTTTATGTTGGCTTAAACATGAACTACGATATTTTTTAGCCATACTAAGATTTTATGAATGATGTGAATATATGAATCGTTTTGGCTTTCCGAAAGTAAATATTTTGTGTTATTTTTAGTATTGTGAATGATTTTGGTTGTAATTAGCACTATTGGTTTCAATTGCCAAATGATATTAAATATATATGTATATGTTGTAGAAGTGCCTTTTTTGCAATTTTTAACAACGACCAAAGATAGTTGTAAAAGATATATTGCAACGTCTAAAGACATGTGTAAAGTACTTAGTTGTTAGTACAATTGGAAAAAACAGTTGTGAAAAACGATCAGTTTAGATTATCTTATATTTAATATTGTTGGATTTTATTTAGGTAGATTCGATTAGTATGTCATATTTTCATTTAAATAGATTCAATTAAGGTTTAGGATTTAGTTAAAAAAATCACTACGGTCTTAGTATTATTTTTGTGCATGAATGATAGATAAGGGTAATTGGAACTATTTTAATGTTTTATGAGGGTACTTAATGAAAATAGGGTACGACAAATATATTGGTTTTTTGGGGCTACTCGATGATTTACTGTTTTAAGACGTGTTAAAAATGGATAATATACCTATCTAAACTTGCACTCTCTCGAGCTTAAATATTTTTTGTTGTCTTGACCATTTTGATTTAGATTGCGGAATCAAAATGCCATCGGAATCAAAATTCCATTGTAAGTAAAAGTTGAATATACTTGATTAAATTATGATTTTAAAATAAGAATATACACTGTTTCTGAACATGAAAGTAGTTAATTTTAATACGGTGTTGTGAGGTTAGATTAACTCTTTATACATTGTAGTTGTTATTTCACAGTAAGGTTTCTTTAGGATGTAGGAAAAACAGATTTGGAGCAGTTTAGTGTTCATAGAGAAAGTAAGGTAGTGTAAATAATTGACTCAAACCGTACCGATGAAAACAGTTATGCACATATATGGAATAGTGTAGTGGATATGAGTATAAAAGGTGGAAAAGACATATTATAATAACTATACAATAGTAAAGCACTCACATTGGATCAGATGACATAATAGCTTCGGTTGCCACTAGTTTTGTAATTCTTAACTTTGCAGATGGACATCACTTTTTAGAAGCTTCTACTGCAATGTACACGCAAGCGTTGGAGTTATTAAACATCAGAATTGATTGTAGAAGAATTCAACATTTTCTTATATGTTTTGGTAGGTGTTAACAACGTAGATGAATTTACCTTTCTTTTATAATTCCATAGCTGATTATTATGGTACGGCACATACTACAAAGTTTAGACATTCTTTTATTCGACTTTTCAAATCTTTTTGCCTGTGTAGTAATCTTGGATCTGTTGCAGCAATAGTTACTAAAAATTGTAGGTTGAATGTAAGCAAGTTGCAGGGGTGTTGGAAATAAGTCGGGCTTTCACATTCGTGCACGTCATCCTATTTAGTTGGTGTAGTAGATTCCTTCATTTTTCCTTTACATGCTCAACTAGATTGGTCATATCTTTTTCAGGTTGTGAGGGAATTGCATGTTAGCAGTCGATAGTGGAGATGCAATTAAGTACCTGTGGAATTGCATAGTAATGTTAGAAAGTTGTTGGGTACGTATCGGTAATGTTGTGACATGAACTTGTGCAGTTGAATCCCTTTTATGTCAGTGCGATAGACATTGCCTCTATATATTCATCATTTTTTCCATGAATGGTGACCTGAGTAACATTGTTATTAAATAATTTTAAGAGTGTTGTTAGAATAGAAAATAATTTGAACTTTAGAAATATGGAAAATGAACAATGAGAATATATCTTTGGTGCCACGCTCTCATGATCGATAGGCCGACGATGAAGAAAGGTATGAGTTGTACGTGCCAGTTATCGGTCGAAATATTTTTATATGGTCGAAAGCTAAGGGTAACCGAATTGTAAAAAAATAAGTTTTCGTGGTTCACTTCTTAATTGGTTTACCATGAAAGAAATTAGAGAAACCCATAGAATCAAATAGTAATTCATAAATAGAATATACCATAAGAAAGGAAAGGAAAAAAACTATCCAATAATTAAGTATAAATGCGAAAACTGTCAAAAGTGGAAATCTACCAACATACTTTACATACCGCTGAAGTTGCCAAGTTATTTAAGCTTATTACATTGCTAATCAAAAGCCAACCACATGCATCTTTCATTTTCACTAGACTAAAGATATAATGGAAAAGGTAAATTATGGTCCCTTCCTAAACTAAAAACCCTCGAATCTTGTAAAATTTAGCATAATCTACACAGACTATAATACACATATCGTAGTGAATAATTTATTGGTGCATGCAACCTCTAAAATTATTTCTAAAATATATTATCATTCAAGAACTTAATCGATGGGTGCGCATGGTTTACATAGATCATAGGAGTGGTTGTGTGATTATACCCTAGGATTGAGAAAAAAGGGTGCTTCATTATAGAAGATATGATATGGACTCCCAGTGCTATGTAAATCCTTAAGAGTCGATGAAAAAAATTACACTAAAAACTAATTGTTAATGAGTATATTGTATAAACCAAACAACTAGCTAAACTAACTTTGTTGAAGATTGAATTTCAGCTGCAAAAAATAACACTGAAGCAAATTAAGAAAAATGCAAATTACCACAACTAATTTCTTCGAGTTAGCCAATGATATTTTAATGGACTGGTTCTCCTCAATAAATAAAGCAATGGAATCGAACAAAGAATATTAATTGAAATTCGATATCAAGTGGTCTTTTCACTTGGAAAAATATAATATTAAATGCACTATCATGTTAATACCTTGCCTATAATTTCAGCTGCTA
Organism: Allium cepa; assembly: GCA_030765085.1. Taxonomy (NCBI): domain Eukaryota; kingdom Viridiplantae; phylum Streptophyta; class Magnoliopsida; order Asparagales; family Amaryllidaceae; genus Allium; species Allium cepa. The sequence goes on from CM060928.1 coordinate 973,598,810, forward strand.
CATATAAATTACTTATATGTTGATGATCATGTGATGTTGCTTAATACAGTTAAAAATCATAATCGAAAATGATATATTTCTGCGCCTAAATAATTTTAAAACAAAGAATATAAGTTATATTCTTAAATCCACAAATGCCTATTCATGGTAGTTACGATATTTTGAGTCCAACCTTCATTCATACATCAAATATTAAGATATAGTTAATAAAACATGTTGGATAAATTGAAGCATGCAATCACAAACCTTGAGTTACTTAAAGCACAAGTTTTGGAGATTTTTTTGGGTCGTCTACATGATAACATGTAAATCATTTTGGGATAAAAAAAAGCATTGATAAATAATTTATAATGATAATCGTATGAATAGAAACATGAAAACAAAAGTCGACTTTTTTCAGAGTAATATCCAAATTTTAATGTTATAAATGAAACCTATACCCGAACATAATTATTTTCAATCCTGTCAATCATTATTGATAAAAGAAGATGAGATGAACAACGTAAGTAAATTTTATTTTATCAATTTTAGAATAGAAGTTTATTAGTTAAGATATTTAATTCAATTTAGAATATGTATGTAAATGAATATTTTTATAAACCTGTTAATTCTTTAAGGAATGAATAATCATAATTATAATTGACTATGTCAAATTGCTTTCTATCATAATTGGTTTCGTCATTTTTTCGTTTTTTTATAAACAACAAAAGATTAATATGTGGATATTTTTGATCGAAGAAGTGATGAATATTCTTTATTATATGTTCTACTGTAACATCTAATTTGAGCAGCAAATATTTATTTGCTATGTTAATCTTAGTTTAGAATGCACAATTTACAAAAAAATTGAAATTATACTTACAAGTAGAGTTGTTAAGAACTTAGGAACAACAAAATTAGTTGGATTTATATGTACCGATGAAGCATTAGATTAGAAAACGATCGATTATGGAGAAATTGGACGGATAAATTTTGATTTCGGTGTGTGAAGAAAAATTGAGAGGAGAAGTTGATATCACGACTTAATGCATGTTGGTAGAAATGTGATTCGATCAATATTAGTTTGAAAACAAAAGACGACTGCAGTTAAACAATGTTTAGCAACTTATATTTCGTGGACATAACAATTTATATTTTTACATTTTGTGCATTACATATTATCTATAACAAAAGATGATTGCAATCAAACAATGTTTAGCAAAAATATTCAAAATAATATAATATAGGACTTTCCATGATGGATGTTTTTTAAATAATTTGGATTGAAGTATGTTTGTGTCAAAATTGGTCACAAACCCCGAATACCGTGAAAGCACCAGGGTATGAATACAAATCAATAATATTCAAACACAAATCTCGGATCTCAACAAATATTAAACGACAATCCCAAAGTAAAGAACAGAGACACAAGTTTTATAGTGGTTCGGCTATCTCCGTCCTACGTCCACTCCAAAGTTTTTATCCTTTCATTGATTATCCTTGATGATTACAGATGATTACAGCAGTTACAAAATCCAAAACACGAAATAAATAGCAGTAATGATGTTATGGAGTGATTCTGGCAGCGTCCGGGCGTGCTTCTCTCTCTGAATTCTCCGACCCCTTTTCTGCATGACCAGGGGCTCTATTTATAAGCGTAGGAGGCTGATATTTCTCCTAAAATCCGGGAAGTCCGCTTCAGGCACGTGAGGGGGCCCATTCGCCCGAAATCTGGAGGTCCGGGCCCACATCAGGTTCGATTCGACCCTTGGTTCGAATCGATCAAGGAAATGTCCAATCGAGGTGAAATTTGGTGAGAACATTCTTCAATATGTATGTAAGCTCCTGTAAAAATTTCATTGCATTTGGATCAACGGTTTGGAAGATATGATGGATTCGAATCTGGGGTTGTCCGTTGCCTGTCGCCTTCGAATCCATGCTTCGAACCCATGCTTCGAATCCATCCAAAGCGCGTGCGTATCGATGACGTGGCGCTATTTCTCTGGGTCGATCCACCTTCGTCGCCGAGTTTACTGGGTCGAATCTTTCTTTTTCTCCGAGTTTTACTGGGTTGAGTCCATGGATTCGAGGTAGTGGATTCGAAGGTGTTCGTTCGAATCGATTGGTGTATTTGATCGATTCGAAGCTGCCTGATGGATTCGAAGGAGCCTAGGTTGCCATGTGCCATCGATACGAACGTATCGATTCGAAGCATGCCGTTTCTTCCCATCCTAACCGATGCAAACTTCACTGAGCCGAATCCATGATGATCGATACGAAGTCCTTCATCGAGTCGAACGAACACCTGGTCGATGCGAAGTCATTCATCGAACCTGTGCCTATCGATGCGAACTCTATCGATTCGAAGCAATTCCTATGTGCCGTGACTTCGATCGATTCGAACCTGATGGTTTCGAAATGACCAAAAACCTTGATGGGTTCGAATCTGATGGATTCGAAATGAGCACCATCTTGACCCCTCGATGGATTCGAACAGCCATACCTTTCCTACATTGCATCGATCATAACTCCTTCATATGAACTCCGATTAACCTGAAATTTGAAACATAGCCTTTCCTAATCCTTATCGTCATCTTCAATTAATTACGTCCCGATTGGAGTTCAATCAAATTTTGACGATATCGATCGTAACCTTGATTCCAACTGATCTCCAATCCTGATATCCATCATTCCTTGCCAATTTGTTGATATTCCAGTTTTGACTAAAAATGGGATAACACTTTGCCCCCCAAAACACGCCTTGTGATAACAAGGCGTGTTTTGAATAGTTTCGAATCCAATATCCGAAGTCCATAGCCACATTGCCAGAGTATATCATCCTTGACTGCTCCGAGTTGATATCCAATTCCAAACCCAATAACCAAAGCCTTAGCCACTTCCATATCCATTCGAACTCGACAGCCGAGTTCTAATCCATCCTTATCCAATAGCCAATAACCGAATCCAGGACCTCTCTAGGTAGATATCCGAATCCATAACCTCTCCAGGTTTTTGCCAAGCGTAATCCACACCTGACGACCGTGGTCCAGTGTCCCTGGACGTTGAGCTAACCTCTCTGGGTTCTTGCCAAGCGTAATCCACACCTGACGACCGTGGTCCAGTGTCCCTGGACGTTGAGCAATGTCGTGGCTTAAGTCCTAAGCCGAATCATGGTCACTCCGGACCCTTGTAGAGCATAGTCCATACTCAATGACCTGAAACAATAATCGATCATATGGGGCCTAAGTCCTAGGCCGAATCCTGGTCACTCTGGACCCTTGCCGAGCATAGTCCATACTCGACGACCTGAATGAGTCAATTTACCACGTCCGGGCAAAGTGGCTCACCCCTTGCCAGGTATAATTCATACCCGACGACCATTTATCATAAACCAGATGAAATTCAATCAAAATCCAATGCAGAATCCAAATCCCAAAAATCCAAATCGAAATCAAAGAATCAGAAATTCAAACCAGCATTCAGAACAGAAATCAGTCATCCAAAAGAAAATCCAAACCAGAAGGCAAACGAAAAACAGGAGTTCAAACCAAACTCCAAAACCAAATCAGAAAAGCAAGTGCACAAACCAAAACAGAAAAGAAGATTTCACAAACCACGGCATCGCAGTTTATCATCATTCAGAGCATGCCTAGGGGCTATCTCCGTCCCCATACATGTGTAAATGACTTAGTTGCTTGCCGGCAGTTTGCTACTTATTTCACATTATCCTGATCAGTGGATGATCAATCGACCATCATCCTTGGGCCTCACATCATCACGGCGTGAGGTTGTCGGTGGTTGCTCCCACTGCTGCATTCCGAGTTCCGACATATTGCTGTAACTGTCCATTCCTTACATGCTCCTCGATTATATCCTTTAAGTGCCTACAGCTGTTGGTATCGTGTCCATCTAAATCATGAAAGAGGCAGTGCCTTCCTGATGTCCTTTCCCGTTCTGATGGTTCTCTCCTAGCCGGCCTCCGGTAAGGAAGGCGATTCCGAGTATCCAGGTATATCTGCTCTAGCGTCTCGTTCAATCCTATGTATGTGGAAAACTTTGGATCCTTCCATCGCTTCTTAGCGTTTCCAGAATCATCGTCCAACTTCCTTTTCCCTTTATCTTTGTCCAAACCTTTCCTAGATGGTCCTACATCCGGAGTGGCATTAACCCTTTGCACCTTTAAATCCGCACTCGCATCTTCCTGCCGAAGGAACCTTTCTGCCTCGTGAAAGAATTCGTCGAGATCCTGTGGGGGATCTCGTATCAGGGATATCTTGAAATCCGAGTCCTCCCTGACTCCTGATACTGCTGCCATTAAAACCATCGATGGATCAGGCCGATCCACCGAAGCGACTGCCGCACTGCATCGAGTTAGAAAAGCTCTAAGCGATTCATCCATCCTTTGCTTCACCGATGTCAATGTCATCACATTCTTCGGCCTCTTGACGTGAACCCGAAACTGTCCCAAAAACTTTTCCACCAATTCCCTCCAAGTCCTGACAGATCCTTCTCCCAGCTGCCTAAACCACATTGCAGCTAGGTCCGTCAGATACAAAGGGAAGCATCGGGCCATCACTTCCTCCGATGCCCCCAGCACCTCCATGTGTCTGGTGTATCTCATCAAGTGATCAGTTGGGTCTGCCTTACCATCATATACCTCCACGCTAGGTAGCTTGAACTTAGGTGGATTTTGAGCCATCCTTATTTCCCGGGCAAACGGACTCCTATTCACTCCTTCCAAGTCCCCGTTGGTCAAACCACCTCGCACAGTTCTTCTGATGATTTCTATTAATCCGGTATTGTCTGTTGGGGGTTGCCCTCCATGCTCCTGAGGGAACTCTGGCACATATTCCTCGTGTGGTTCACTAGAAGCAACGTTAGCTCTAGCCTGTTGGGCTCCTTCCAAAGGTCCTCCTGTGTTGGATCCTGTGGGCCTTCCCCCAAGCCCTTGCTGATTGCTTTGTGGCTCTGTATCCTGTCCTCCATTGGGTTCCACAACCCTAGTCCCTTGTCCTGCATCCACAGCGGCTGTTGCTGCCCCTAGGTTCTGCATCCCGGCAGCTCTCATTTGCTCAAAGAAAGCCTGCATCATTTCCTGTTGGTTCTTCAACAATCTCTCTTGCAAAGAATTTGCCATAGCCTCAATTTCATCTCGGGTTATGTAGATTGAAGCCTGTTCTTCCCCAGCTCCGAAGGATGCTTGTTGACTTCCTTCCTATTGGCTTCTCTCAGCCCTTTGCCTTCTACTATTTTGCCTAGTCATTGTCCTTGAATCCCAAATCTTTTAAAATCTTCAAATCCAACTTTCAAATCCGATGTAGCGGGTGCTAGTCCTTCTCGGTGAAAGCACCAAAGTGTTTATGCCAAAATTGGTCCCAAACCCCGAATACCGTGAAAGCACCAGTGTATGAATACAAATCAATAATATTCAAACACAAATCTCAGATCTCAGCAAATATTAAACGGCAATCCCAAAGTAAAGAACAGAGACACAAGTTTAATAGTGGTTCGGCTATCTCCGGCCTACGTCCACTCCAAAGTTTTTATCCTTTCATTGATTATCCTTGATGATTACAGATGATTACAGCAGTTACAAAATCCAAAACACGAAATCAATAGCAGTAATGATGTTATGGAGTGATTCTGGCAGCGTCCGGGCGTGCTTCTCTCTTCGAATTCTTCGACCCCTTTTCTGAATGACCAGGGGCTCTATTTATAAGCGTAGGAGGATGATATTTCTCCTAAAATCCGGGAAGACCGCTTCAGGCACGTGAGGGGGACCATTCGCCCGAAATCTGGAGGTCCGGGCCCACATCAGGATCGATTCGACCCTTGGTTCGAATCGATCAAGGAAATGTCCAATCGAGGTGAAATTTGGTGAGAACATTCTTCAACATGTATGTAAGCTCCTGTAAAAATTTCATTGCATTTGGATCAACGGTTTGGAAGATATGATGGATTCGAATCTGGGGTTGTCCGTTGCCTGTCGCCTTCGAACCCATGCTTCGAACCCATGCTTCGAATCCATCCAAAGCGCGTGCATATCGATGACATGGCGCTATTTCTCTGGGTCGATCCACCTTCGTCGCCGAGTTTACTGGGTTGAATCCTTCTTTTTCTCCGAGTTTTACAGGGTTGAGTCCATGGATTTGAGGTAGTGGATTCGAAGGTGTCCGTTCGAATCGATTGGTGTATTTGATCGATTCGAAGCTGCCTGATGGATTCAAAGGAGCCTAGGTTGCCATCTGCCATCGATACGAACGTATCGATTCGAAGCATGCCGTTTCTTCCCATCCTAACCGATGCAAACTTCACTGAGCCGAATCCATGATGATCGATACGAAGTCCTTCATCGAGTCGAACAAACACCTGGTCGATGCGAAGTCATTGATCGAATCTGTGCCTATCGATGCGAACTCTATTGATTCGAAGCAATTCCTATGTGTCATGACTTCGATCGATTCGAACCTGATGGTTTCGAAATGACCAAAAACATTGATGGGTTCGAATCTGATGGATTCGAAATGAGCACCATCTTGACCCCTCGATGGATTCGAACAGCCATGCCTTTCCTACATTGCATCGATCATAACTCCTTCAATGAACTCCAATTAACCTAAAATTTGAAACATAGCCTTTCCTAATCCTTATCATCATCTTCAATTAATTTCGTCCCGATCGGAGTTCAATCAAATTTTGACGATATCGATCGTAGCCTTGATTCCAACTGATCTCCAATCCTGATATCCATCATTCCTTGCCAATTTGTTGATATTCCAGTTTTGACCAAAAATGGGATAACAAAGTAGAAGAAGCCATAATTAGAGAAACTCAACAAAATGTTATTTTTAGCATAAAGAAAAATAATGGTTTTGGTAATAGATTTACAAAATTCTATTTTTTCAACCATCATGTAGAAAGAACAGAAAAATATTTTTGCATTAGCATTTACATGTTACTATTAGGAACTGGAGGTAGTGGTTTTGATGACAACAACCTTTGTAACTTATTTTATTATAACTTATATACTTACACTATTGTCTATATATATATATATGAATGTTATATATAAGGCAGGTACTGATTATTGAAGACTGTACAGTATAAAGATCAAGAATGAAGAAATCAAGTTTGAAGACCCATGAGTATCAAGACCAAGATTTCAAGATAAGTGTCTAGTTTTGTTAAAACTTCATAATAGCATGGAAATCTTCATTTCAAATTTCATTTGGGATGGAACCCATTTCTACCTTCTTAATGGCTTGGAAACCCATGACAACTAGCTTGCAAACCTATGACAGGTGGCTTAGAAACCCACGAACATCCTAGTTTTGTACAAGTTCTCGAGTCCTGATGTGATGAAATATTCTGCAGGAAGTAGCTTGTAAAACTAGTTCAAAATGGTTTTTCAAATGATTTTCAAAACTGCTTTTCAAAATTTTTTAGCTTTAAAAATTATCTTTTCAAATGATTTTCAAAAAGATGTTTTAGCCTTAAAATATTCTTTGTTTTTGTTAAACTATTTTTTTAAACTTCGTTTATTTTTAAAACTATCTTCTGATTTTTAAATATTCTTTATGATATATATATATTTGAGATTTTAAATCAAATTTATATTTACATTCTAAAAATATATTTTTCTACTCTTCTTTATTTTAAAACATAGGAAATTAGTTTATTTGACTCCAAAATAATTTTATCATGTTTTCCTTTCAATACCATTTTCAAAACAAATTTTACATTGTTTTTAACTAAGGGATGTCGACGTCATGGGATACCCCATGTCGACATGGTGGCCGTTAAATTCAAAAGTTTCAATTTTCAAAGGAAGCGTCTATTCATTTAAATCTCTTCATGAATGGTTATGATCGTTACTGGTCTATAAATAACCTTCATAAATGAATTTTTAGCTAACTATTTTCTTCGCTCCTTCTTCTCCACAAATTCATGTTCTAAAATTTTCAAAATTTTAAGATCGTGCTGAAATTCTGCCGAATTCTCAAGTGAATTAAATTAGATTCTCATTTTGTTTGATTCTCTGCCCTCGCTCGAAGGTCAAAGTGCTATTCATAGTTATAGGATGAATTTGTAATCAAAAGTTTATCGAGTCTCTCTATAAGGTATGGTTGTGCCTGGAAATCAATTGGGTGATCTTGTGTCCCATAAATCAAGAGAGTTTTCTCCGGACTCGAAGACAAGAGGGTACCTCAAGGCCTTTAGAAATTGAGGAATGTAATCTCGACATTGGTATAATAATAATCAGTACAAGGTGTTTGCCTTAGTGCAGGACTGGTTGTAGAATAACTCCGAACCAGTAAAAAATCTAGTGTGTTCTTTCCTTTTACTACTTTTTATTTGCTTTCTGCATCTTTATTTGATTTCGTGATTGTTCTGTGATTAAGTTCTGCATTTTTTTATATCATAATTTTTAAATTAGTCCATATAAGTCTTAGAATCCATTAGACACTATTCACCCTCCCCGTCTAGTGTTAAATTAGCCTTAAGATCCTTAATCCACACTCCCTTTCAATTTGTATCAGAGCAAAGGTTTTCATAGTTTTCATAATCTGAAGCTTGAAAAGTTAAAAATAGCAATTTTAGGAAATTTGGTTAATACTAGTTTGAATTTATGCATTTCATCAAAGTATCATAAGTCTGCATATAGTTTTTATGAAAAATCAAGTTATCTACCGAATTGGCTTGTTATGCAGGAACAGACATGTTACTTGGCTTTTGAAGAGTCAACAACCAATGGACAAAATGTGCAAATTGAGAAGGATAAATGGATACTTGATAGTGGATGTTCAAGGCATATGACTGGAAATCCCGAGATACTCAATCACATTATACATCAAGATGGTGGATTGGTCAACTTTGGAGATAACTCAAAAGGATATGTGATTGGAATCAGTAATGTCGATAATTCTAAAACTCCTCCTATTTCTTATGTTTTGCTAGTTAGGAATTTAAAACATAATTTGCTTAGTATAAGTCAACTATGTGATAAAGGATTTAAAATTAAATTTGAAAAAGATAAGTGTCACATTGAAGATAATAGTCAAATATTATCTTTAAAGGAATTAGGAAGAAAAACATTTACATCCTTAGTATGAAAGTTTCAAATGATAACTTATATCTTTTGGCTAATACAAGTGACCCTTGGATTTGGCATAAAAGATTTGGTCATTTAAATTTCAAAATGTTAACTAGGTTATCAAAACTTGATTTAGTTAGAGGTCTTTCCAATTTAAACTTTAAAGTAGATAGTATATATGATTCTTGCAAATTAGAAAAACTTAAGAAAAGTTCATTTAAATTAAAAGATATGATTTTTACTTCTCAACCTCAGGAATTACTGCATTTAGATTTATTTGGTCTATCTCAAGTTCAATCAATTAATCAAAATAAATATATTTTTGTAATTGTAGATGAATATTCTAAATATACTCGGACAATTTTTCTTAAACATAAAAGTGATGCTTTTGGATTATTTAAGAATTTTGCTAAAAGAATTCAAAATCAACTTTCTTTAAAAATAAAAACTATTCCTAGTGATCATGGTGGAGAATTTGAAAATGAAAATTTTAATAATTTCTGTAATAAAAAAGGAATTACTCATAATTTCTCTTTTTCAAAAACTCCACAACAAAACGGAGTGGTAGAACGTAAGAATAGAATGATTTAAGAGTGTGCTAGAACAATACTTTCTGATAGTAACTTACCTAAATACTTGAAGCAGTCGCTACAGCTTGTTATATATTAAATAGGATTATAATTTGACCATAAACTAATAAAACACCATATGAATTACTTTACAATAATAAACCCATAGTAGCTTATTTTAAAGTTTTTCGTAGTAAGTATTTTATTCTTAATACAAAAGATAATTTAAATAAATTTGAACTTAAATCTGACAAAGGTATCTTTATCGGATATTCTAATAGAAGTAAAGAATTTAGAGTTTATAGTTTAGGAACTAACACTATTGAAGAAATAATGCATGTATCTTTTGATGAAAATTTTAAAGATACTATACAAATAGACGAAGAAGATTATAAATAATGAACCTAATGAAACTAATTGTGAAATCATTCAACCTAATAAAAGAACTAGGTTATTAAAAGATCATCCTATAGAAAATATACTAGGAAATATTGAATCTATAGTTAAAACAATAAATCAACTAAATAGTATGAGTAACGTAGCTTTTGTATCAACTATTGAACCTAAAAATTCAAAGGAAGCATCATCTAATGATTCATGTATTCTTGCTATGCAAGAAGAATTGAATCAGTTCACCAGAAATGATGTTTGGGAACCTGTTCCTAGACCTAAGGATAAAAGTATAATTGGAACAAAATGGGTTTATAAAAATAAAATGAATGAACTTGGTGAGGTCGTGAGAAATAAAACTCGTTTAGTCGCGCAAGGTTATTATCAAGAAGAAGGAATTGATTATGACGAAAGCTTTGCACCCATAGCAAGACTAGAAGCTATCAGGATTCTACTTGCTTTCGCGAACTACAATAATTTCAATTTATATCAAATGCATGTTAAAAGTGCTTTTCTAAATGGTTTTATAAAAGAAGATGTTTATGTTGGACATCCTTCACTTTTTGAAGACAACAAATTTCCAAATCATATATATAAATTAAAAAAAGCTTTATATGGTCTGAAAAAAGCTCCTAGAGCCTGGTATGAAAGATTAAGATCTTATTTACTACAATCTGGTTTTAAAATTGATGAAATAGATACAACTCTTTTTATTAAAAGAAAAAAAATATGATGTCAATTAGCACAAATATATGTAGATGATATAATATTTGGGTCAACTAATAACATAATGAATAATTTTTTTTAGATATAATGACTAAAGAATTTGAAATGAGTCATATGGGAGAAGTAAGTTTTTTCTTAGGACTTCAAAGCAAACAATTAGATAAAGGAATTTTCATTAGTCAAGAAAAATATGCTAAGGATTTAAGTAATAAATTTGGATTGACCACTTCTAGTGGTAAACTAATTCCAATGACAATTAATGTAGCTTTAAGTAAAAAAGATAAATAAAAAAATGTTGATCAAAAATTACATAGGGAAATAATTGGTTGCTGCTTTACATAACAGCAAGTTGTCCTGACATCATGCATAGTGTCTGTCTCTGTGCAAGATATCAATCTCAACCTAAAGAAACTTACTTAAAATCTATTAAAAGCATTTTAAGATATGTAAAACATACTTTAGATTATGGTTTATTTTACCCTAAAAACGATGTATTTAATTTAATTTCATATTGTGATGTTGATTACGCTGGTTGTAAATCAGATCGAAAAAGTACAAGTGGAACTTGTCACTTTCTAGGACATTCTCTGGTTTCTTGTAGTAAGAAGAAAAACGTTGTATTCTTGTCAACAACTGAAGCAGAATATATATCTGCTGCTTTGGCTTGTTCTCAAGTTATATATATGCAACAAACTTTAAAAGATTTTGAATTAACTATTATTAAATCACCAATTTGATGTGATAATACTAGTGCAATAAACCTATCTAAAAATCCAACTCATCATGCTAGAACAAAACATATTGATATTAGACATCATTTTCTTAGAGATAATATAAGTAAAGAAATCATAACTCTTGAATATATTAATACCGAAAAAAAAATTGCTGATATATTAACCAAACCATTAGATGAACAAAACTTTACTAAATTTAGAAGAGAATTAGGTAAATGTTCATTAACTGAAATATAAATTATAAATAATACAAGTATAGTTAATAATTAATATAAATAAAAATTTCTCAAAAATTGGACTAGGCATGTCGACATGACTCATCCCCCTATATCGACATACAGACCGAGATTTTCAAATTGAAATTTCCCTCTAAAAGAAATTATTTGGTTATATATTTATATATTTCGACTTTTACTCATTTTCTCTGTTCTATTCTCTGTAATAAACTTCTAAAACAGTAAATTAATGACTTCCTCTTCTAATAATGAACCTTCTTCACATACTTGTCCTCATTTTGGTCCTTTTCAACGTTTCACACACGTAAGAGTCATCATATTACAAGAGAAGACGAAAGATTTGCTTCAAATGGTGAGCGAAATTCAAGTAAGTCAACTGCAAATGGCTAGAGAACAAGATAGGTAAGGCAGAATCCTTAGGAATTTACAAAATTCCATAGGGAAAACTATGCCAATCCCATTGTCATCGAAGAATCATCACAAGCCATGGATTCTGAAGAAGAAGAAGAGCCTCTAGATGAATCACAATAGGATCAAGAAGAAGAACATCCTCTGCCGAATCCGGATGTTCGTATGGATGAAGACAATGGTGTAATTTGTGTTGAAGAGGTCCTTTTTGACGCTAATGGGAACTTGCTCGAACATCATCGAAACTTTTTTCTCCACTGTCCAAATTGTTTGATCCATAAATGACCAATAGTTAAGGGTCCTCGTTGAGCTTTTTTCGTTTTTCTCTTTCTTGATTGTATATTGGTTTGTTAATTTGTATGTACGTGTTATCTTAATTAACGTTCTTCTAAAAACAATCTTTGGTGTATAAAAGCTTGAATTCCATTTAACTTAAGATGCTATATTTCATTCATACATGGTTATTATTCTTATGTCATATGTTTGTTTATTTCATTTTCTATTACGTTCAGGATTTATAGTTTATTTTTTTTGATGAAAAACGGGGAGAAGTTATATAAAATAGTAGACTTGGAGCAAGAGGGAGTTGTTGTTATAAGGGGGAGCTATGGTATGATCAAAGTGGTAAGTACATTTTATAAGGTTGTCATCATCAAAATAAGGGAGACTGTTAGGAACTGGAGATAGTGGTTTTCATGACAACAACCTTTGTAACTTATTTTATTATAACTTATATACTAACACTATTGTCTAGATATATATGAATGTTATAATGTAGGATATATATAAGACAGGTACTGATTATTGAAGATTGTACGGTATAAAGATCAAGAAAAAAGAAATTAAGTTTGAAGACTCATGAGTATCAAGATCAAGATTTCAAGATAAATGTCTAGTTTTGTTAAAACTTCATAATAGCATGGAAATCTTCATTCCAAATTTCATTTGGGATGGAACCTATTTCTACCTTCTTAGTGGCTTAAAACCCACGACAAGTAGCTTAAAAACCTATGACAAGTGGCTTACAAACCCACGAACATCCTGGTTTTGTACAAGTTCTCGAGTCCTAACATGATGAAATATTCTATAGAAAGAAGCTTGCAAAACTAATTCAAAATGGTTTTTCAAAATGATTTTTAAAACTACTTTTCAAAATGTTTTAGCTTTAAAATTATAGTTTCAAATGATTTTCAAAAGATGTTTTAGCCTTAAAATATTCTTTGTTTTTGTTAAACTCTTGTTTTAAACTTCATTTGTTTTTAAAACTATCTTCTGATTTTTAAATATTCTTTGTAATATATATAAACTTGAGATTTAAAATCAAATTTATATATACATTCTAAAAATATATTTTTCAACTCTTTTTTATTTTAAAACATAGAAAAATTAGTTTATTTTACTCCAGAATCATTTTATCTTGTTTTCCTTTTAATACCATTTTGAAAACAAATTTTACATTCTTTTTAACTAAGGGATGCCGACATCATTGGATACCCCATGTCGACATGGTGGCCGTTAAATTCAAAAATTTCAGTTTTCAAAAGAAGCGTCTATTCATTTAAATCTTTTAACAAATGGTTATGAATGTTACTGGTCTATAAATAGCCTTCACAAACGAATTTTTTAACTAACTATGTTCTTATTTTCTTGACTCCATCTTCTCCACAAATCCATACCCTAAAATTTTCATATTTTTAAGATCGCGCCGAAATGCCGAATTCTCAAGTGAATCAAATTAGAATTTCATTCTTGTTTTATTCTCTGCCCTCTCTCGAAGATCAAAGTGCTATTCAGAGTTATAGGATCATTTTGTAATCAAAAGTTTTTCGAATCTCTCTATAAGGTGTGGTTGTGTCTAGAAATCAATTGGGTGATCTTGTGTCCCATAAATCAAGAGAGTTTGCCCTGAACTCGAAGACAGGTGGGTACCTCAAGGCCTTTAGAAATTGAGGATTGTAATCTCGACATTGGTATAATAAAAATATGTACGAGGTGTTTGCTTTGGTGCAGGACTGGATGTAGGGTAACTCCAAACTAGTATAAAATCCGGTATGTTCTTTCCTTTTAATACTTTTTATTTAGTTTCTGCATACGTGTTTGATTCTGTGATTGTTCTGTGACTAAGTTCTGCATTTGTTTATATCACAATTTTTAAATTAGTCCATATAAGTCTTAGAATCCATTAAACACTATTCACCCTCCTTTAGTGTTAAATCAGTCTTAAGATCATTGGTTTCATACCATAATATGATGGAATGTGACAATATACATGGTTTTAGAAAAAATGATGGAATGACTCACTATGCTAAGGCATATTCATTAGTAAATCATTGGTTTCTTTTCACGGGGCTTCTCTACTCCAAACAAAAATGGTATAAGATGAAACATACAAAATTCCGATACTGTGTCAAATTTTGAAATCCATATAAAAATTTAAACTAAAACTTGCACAACTCTGATATCACAGAGCACGCGTTGTTCACAATATTTACCTCAGCAATCATAACAATATGATTGGTAGCTTCATTATTCAAAATGTTAACACATAGTCAACTCAAACAAAATAATTTTCCAATGTATGATGTCAAGAAAAGATTAAAGGTTCTATATTTATCCTATAATAAATAGATCCAACCACACATCTAACAATTAAGTGATGTGTCATCTTTGTTTCATGTTGCTTCATATATGTATTCTATTTTCAAGCAAACATGGTATTAAGTTTTGTTAACATAAATTTTTGAGTAATAAAATATGAATACAAAAAAGTTGTGGCAATATCTTTTAGAGTGTAAATTTACTCGATTTATGGATTATTTACCTTTTTTATTTGAATACAACTGTTATTCTCTACAGTTTATTTTTTTATGCATTAATGAGAGAATAGAAATAAAAAAACATAATTTATGATAACAATGAATATGAAAGCTATTCTAAATGCATAACTTAATCAAAGCACGTAAGCAACATCAGCATTTTCTTTAAACCAAAGTCAAACACAAAAATATAACATGTACGTAATTAAGTGATCTTAATACACACAAAATCAAATACAAAAATATAACATATCTGTAATGTTTCTAATGTTTTAGTGAAACATTCGATTTGAATTAATAATGTTAAGTAAATAGTTGTTTTCAAACTAATATTGACCGAATCACATTTCTACCTACATGTATTAAGTTGTGATATCAACTTCTCCTCTTAATTTTTCTTTACACCGAAATCAAAATTTATCTATCGAATTTCTCCATAATCGGTCTTTTTTAATTTAATGCTTATCGATATATATAAATCCAACTAATTTTGTTGTTACTGTTCTTTTCATGTTTCTGTCCATACAATTATCATTATAAATTATTTATCAATGCTTTTTTTATCCCAAAATGATTTACATGTCATCATGTAGATGATCTTAAAGAATCTCCAAAGCTTGTGCGTTGAGTAACTCAAGATTTGCGATTGCATGCTTCAATTTATCCAACATGTTTTATTAACCATATCTTAATATTTGATGTATGAGTGAAGGTTGGACTCAAAATATTGTAACTGCCATAAATAAGCATTTGTGGATTTAAGAAAATAACTTCTATTTTTTATGTTTAAATTATTTAGGCTCAGAAATATATCATTTATGAGTAAGATTTTTAACTTCATTAAGCAACATCACATGATTAATTAGCATAAATTAATTATGTTTGACCGCAAGCAACATATTAACGCTAAAATTAATCCAAACTACAGCATAACAATCGCTTAGACTAACCAATATATGCATAATAGTCGGCAAATATACACTAATTCTCGAAACTAATATACCCATATCAACTAATAACTATTATCACCAACTAATATGCAATAATCATTAATTCCAAATCCATAATCATACCAATTAGCCCCAAATCTACAATGAAGGATAAAAATTTACCCAAATTAATTGAAATCGAGATTTCGGTGGATTCGGACGGCTTGAGGTGGAGCAGGCAGCGGCAGGAGGCAGCAAAGGCAGCAAGGCGGCGGTTGGAGGCAGGGTCGAGTGTCGGTTTGAGGCGGAAAGAGGTCGGGTTTGGGGAAAATATAGAGGGAAACTGGGAATGGGAAAAGAAGGCTCACGTGGTTTTTTGTATACTCGATATGGGCGATGGTTAGCGATGGTCGGCGTTGGCGCCTTCTTCAGCCGATGCTAACGTCTATCGCTATATGGAGCATGTTTTGTAGTGAATTTTTTCCATAAATTTATCAAGCATTTCAAAAAATTTCACCCCAATTTTCACATAAGAAGAAGCATCAACGGATTCTATGAACATCGTCCCCAAAGAGAGATTGACTAAAAAATTAATTAATGTTCTTCCTCTTTTATCCGTCCATCCATATGTCGTCCATTTCTCTTTATGACGCTTCATCAGGTCATGTGTATATTCCAAACCCTTATTCAATAATGGAACTCTCAACTCATGGTGACTAGGTGGCTTCAAATTAGGTCCATATCTACCAATTGCATCCACCATATCTTTAAATGCATCCATACGTGCCACATTGAATGCAATACCGACTTGGTAAAAAAACGAGCAATGTATTGGTTTGTTCTATCTCTAAGTTCTTCATCACAAGCGTCATTTATACTTCTTTGCCTCTTGTCGATCCTCCACTTCGATTACTTGATCTCATGCTCATATTGCTCATATATACATCTATGGGACCTTTGGGATTTTTTGCTGTCTTCTTTCCTACATACCTTTCGCTCCCACCAAGGTTCACTCTCTTGATACTTGGTTCAACTTCACTATCATCATCTCCTAAACTATAATTTCCTAAGTCATTACTTGCATTAGCTTCAAAAGCATCCACCTTTCTACTGTGTTTTGTACTCTTTGCCTCAATCAACTCGTCCCTAATATTGGGTGGAATTTTAGGGCATACATTTACATTTTTGAATCCCTCAATTTGATGTTGCTTTGTCCTTTATATTCCTCCCATTGTCATTTTCAAACAAAAAATACAAGTCACACGATTGGGGTTATTTGCATCCGTTAAGTGGATATAATTCCAACCAATATCTACTCTACGGTTTCTATTTGTTGGCATGGCGGGATCTCCTACATTTGCATTAGGTAGGTTTGCATCCATGACCTAAAACGAAAAGAAAAAATGCGCTTAAAAAACTGGATTTTAGAGAAACAGCATTAAAAACAAGTTTTTACTGCATTTTAAAATTCATTTTAAAAACTGCATTTAGAAAACTGCACTTGAAAAACTACATTAAAAAAAACTTTTAACTGCGTTTTAAAATTCATTTTAAAAACTGCATTTTAAAATTCAATTTAAAGTTAAAATTTTAAATATAAAACTTTAACTTTTGCTTTTAAAATTCTGAAATTCAAACTTTAAATTCAATTTCAAATTAAACATTTAAATTAAGCTAAATTCAGAACTAACTAAAACTAAATTTATACATTTAAATTAAGCAAAATATAAAACTTTATAAATTAAGCTTAATTTAAAATCAAACTTTATAACTTAAACTTAATTTAAACAAAACTTTATAATTTAATTTAAACTTAAACATTTAAATTAAGCTAAAATCAAAACATTTAAATCAAGCTAAATTTAAAACTAACATAAATTTAATTTAAAATCAGAACTTTATAACTTGAACTTAATTTAAACAAAACTTATAATTTAATTTAAACATAATAACATTTAAAATCAGTTTTTAACTTTATAATTTAAACTAAATTTATATTTAAACTAACTTAAACTTAAAATCAGTTTTTAAAATCAAAACATTTATTTAAACTTAACTTAATAATTTAAACTAAATTTATAACATTATAACATAAACTAAGTTTACAACTTAAATTAAAATCATTTTTTAACATTTAAACATAATTTATAACCTAATGTCTTAAACTAAGTTTATGGCTTTTTAAACAAAACTTAAGAAAAAAAACTATAAATCAGCGCATAAATAAGTTTAAAACTTCAACTAAATTAAAAAATATACCTCGATAACAATGGTTCATGAACTCAAGATCGGCATTATAGACTATGCCAACGGCGGTGGACTTGAAGCAGCAACTCGAGATTAGGGGTTTTGTGATATCCCGAAATTTCAAGGAATTTAAAATATGATAATCTCTTAATTAAATTATTTAAAATTGATAATAAAATTATTTTCAAACATAAATAACCAAACAATAATAATGTGATGTTTTTTAAATATAATTATAAATAGATTTTTAAATAGAATAATTATTTAAATTGTGTTATTTCATAAATTTGATTTTAAATGGACTTATTATTTTCAAATTTAATAGGTGTTGTTTAAATGTATATATATTTTAAGTTAACTTTAAAATTAGAATTTAATATTTCCAAATTTAATAATGTGGTTGTTTAAATTAATATAGATATATTTGGGTTGATTTTTAAAATGAAGTTTAAATTGAATTTGAATTTGAAATTTGAAATTTAAATATATCTTTAAATTATTTTGGATATAAAGAATATATGATTAAAGTTTTTAATTAAAATAAGATTTGTTTTATATTAATTTAAACAAAAGAATTTTATTTATATAAATTTGGAAAATATTTATTTAATAGTAAATGAATACAAAAGCTTTTAAATTAGCATTTTAAAATGGATTAAATAATTTTATATGATTTTATTTAGAATCTAATTGGTTTTTATTTTTTTTCTTTTAAAAGTTTTATTTATATATAATTAATAAAAGCATTTATAAATTAATAAAAGTACTTATTTAAATAGGAAATTTAATTTAAAAGCTTTTAAATTTATTTAAAAATAATATAAATATAAATTATTACAAGTGTTAAGAGATAACATGTGTTAAGAATAAAATAAGGGTTTGTGACAAATGTAACAAAATTAAACAAGTGTCCTTCTCTAATTTTCTTTTACTTTAATTTTAATAAATCATAATTTACATAATATAAAACTTCCATTTTCTTTCTTCGTTCTTTTTCTTTCAATTCAACCAAGAAATCAATGGCCACAACTTGAAACATTCTCATATGCAAACCAGAACAATTTGAAACATCTCCTCTAAAACCAATATCTGTAAAAAAACAGTATTCAAATCCTCCACAAAAATCATTTTTCAAACAAGATCAAAATCAAACTATAAGCCTGTAATCTTTTCCTCAAAACAACCTGAAAGCTTTTTACAAAAGTTCAAGCTCAAAATCAAAATCTGTAACCAATTTTCAAAACTGAGATCAAGCCCTGTAAGCAGTTTTCAAAAGCCTGAAACCTCTTTTATCAAAGCCTGGAACACTTTCAAAACTGCAAGCCTGGAATCAAAGTTTAAATCATCATGTTCCAGTTTATCCAACATTCCAGCTTCAAACCTTCAAGTTTCAAAGCTATTCGGTCTTAAAGTTTCAAGCAAGACAAGATTTCAGAAATCATAACAACAACAATATGCAGTTTTCAAATTTTCAGAAGCTTCGGTTTCAATCCAATTCAAGCTCTCTTCATTTTTAAAATGTGAGTAAACGTTTAAATTTAAAACTTAAGTAGATTAATAATTATTGCTTGAGAAATTGCTGAGATGATGATGCCCTACATGTGTATATAGAAGTATAAAATCTGTGTATATGAATGTATTTGAATATGCATGTCTTATGTCTGTGCCTCTCTATTTTTTTTAGATTACATAGATTTTAAAATTAACCAAAATTCAAAACACCCTATCTAATCACTTTGAAGCTTTGGGTTTTAAACAAATAAGTTTAGTTTAAGCACCATCTAGGTTTTGAAAACAAGTTTAAGTATTTTAAGTTTGGGAATTTCCTGGAAACAAGAAAATTCAGTTGAAATCTTAAATATGGAATAAATCAAATGTTGAATTTTATTGATTCAAGTATATATCTTGAATCATCTCTGAAAGATAGGATTTTTAAAACGAAAATCCAAATTTTTAACATTGAAATGAAAGTGAATTTAGGGGATGTCTGGAAAATGGTTTTTGGGTGAATTCTGGTGGACGGAGCATCTGGGGTGGTCGGGAACATCAGTGGAGATGGAGGAGGTAATGGTGGTTCAGGCAAAAATGCTAGGAGGAATTATCACCTCCTGTGGATCGGCGGTAGGTTATAAGGGTTTTAAGCCTAGTTTTGTCCGAGCTGGAGTTTGTGGTCGTTGCATCATCTTTGGTGATGCGAATTGCTTGATACTCAAGGGAATGGTGGCATGGTGTGTGGCAGGGTGTGGCCAGAGTCGTCTGACCTCTGGTGGTCGGAGCAGTGTGGACGAAGGGTTTTGCTGGAGGCTGCTTTGGTTTCAGATTCAACTGGGTAGCTCGCTCTTGTTCGAGGGCTTGTAAGTGTGGTTTGGTGGCCGATACGAGTTGCAGCAATGTTGACTGGTGTGCCAGGGGGAGCGTCGAGGGTCGAAAGTGGCTCCGGCGGTGGTGCATGTGCACGGTGTTGTTTTGGGTGTTAGTGTTTTTGGATTGTGGTTTGCTCGAAGAAAGGCTTGGGTTTTGGTGTTAGAAACTCGAGTTTATACTTGGATAGTTTACAAGAAATTAGCCTATTAAATTTTAACTTCAAAATTTTATCTAAGTGTTAAAAAAGGAAAAGAAGAGGAAGAACTCGGGTTTAAACCCGAGTGGCATTCTACGACCCGAAGCAATATGTTGTGCAGTTTTAAAAAAAAAGTTTTTAAAACAAGGGTTTTTGAAACTTAAAGTAAATTTAGTTTAAACCCTTTTTATATATATTACTTTTTATATAAAAAATGTTTTCTTAAACATTTTGATTTAGAAGTCTGAAGTTTGTTAAGTTTAAATTTTGTTAAGTAAATTTAAAGTGACTTCAAAATTTGAATTAGGAATGAAATTTTAAAAGTTTATACAAAAGCAAGTTTTTAAATTCAAATTTGAAAACTAGTTTTTAAAATCTTTTATTTGATAAAAAAAATTAAATTATTTTAAGAAAGAGTTATGTTCTGATAACTTTAATTTATCAAGTTAAAAAGACTGTCTGATTTTAAAACTTATTTAATAATTTAATTAAGTAATGTTAATGATAAGATAAAAGGTTTAAATATGTTAATGTAATTAAGGCATTTATAAGATAATGTTTTATCTTAAGATAATTAAGGTTTAATGTCTTGATATTAATTAAAATAATTTAAGGAAATTAAGTATAATTAATTAGTTTATTTAATTATAAAGGATAAATTAAGAAATTAACTAAGGGTAATTAATTTACTTGATTAATAAATGATTAAGGATTAAAAGTTAATTAATTTAAAGATTAATTAATTTGTAATTAAAAATCATTAATTAGATAATGAAGATTATTGATTAATGATTAGAGATTAATTAATCAAGTAATTAAGTGTAATTAAGAATTAATTAAGTAATTAAGATTGATTAATTAGTGATTTGAGATTAATTAAATGATAATTAGTGATTAATTAATTAAGTAATTAAATGGTACTTAACAAATAATTAAGATGTGCTTAATTCGTGATTAAGTTTTATTAATTAATAATTAAGTTTTATTAATTAATAATTAAAGGATAATTAATCCGTAATTAAGGATTAATTAAGAAGTTAGTTAAGTGGTAATTAATTGATTAATCAAATGGTGATTAAGGATTAATCATGTAACGACCCGCCTTTTTGGACAGTTTAAACTGACGATCCAATACACGTGTCGATTCCAAACCATTCAAAAGACAGATGGTTATTGGGGTAAATAAGAAAAGAAAAGAAAGAGAAATAAAGGAAATGAAACAACACAGAATCTCGCAGCGGAACGATAAAATATAATAGTCAAATAAACAGTTCATGAAGCTGTTTACAATACTTTGATAATTATTTATACAACCTTTATCAGAGTTATACATATACAACAGAACAAATAAAATAATGCAGCAGACAACATGATGCAAAGATAATAAGAGTAATAGTATACCAAATCTTCGTCTTCGTCCTCCAGCATAGATCTTCAATAAGTTGAAAAACTCAGGTCTGACCCGAGCGTAATGAAAAGACAAAACACTCGAGTCAGGACTAAAATATCCTTATGAAAGTTAAATCAATCGTAAATAAATATGAGTGCAACGGCGTCAGAGATGTTTACGGGGTTTGACATCTCATATCCAGTGTCAACGTGCATGCAATAACTCAAGAGATGTTACGGGATTTTCAATCTCTCAAGGATCCGTTAAACTATCTACTATGTAGTACAATACGCTATTATAATATGTCTACAGTAAATTAAAAGTATTAAAATAGCGTTAAGGCGTTACCATAATTCCCCTTAACACATTTTTATAATGCCATAGTCTACACAGCACCGTAAACCCCACCGTAAACTAGTGGTTATCAGAGGGTACCCCATAGGTATAACACAAAACAAAACGTAGTGGTCGCGAATAGGATAATCAGTATGACAAGGTACATGAGGCGATACTAACTAGGATAATAGTAGTTGCGTGATCCAGACTGATGTTGAGCATAGCCAGCAGCTACCTCAACACCGCGAAACAACACTCCCAAATCGAGGGGTGCACCCAAATCGAATCACAAAAGGTAATAGATATGGTATCGAAGAAGTGTGTCCGCTAGAGGTGGCGAACCTCAATGGCCCGACGCGGCTCCTGTTTTAGTCATGTCAGGGGTCGTCCAATATCGTTCTCTTTCTTCAGTCAACGCGTTCACCAAACCATCCACTTTATTCTGGATCAACACTCTGCGTATACTAGTTATTAAAGTGGTTTTCGGTATCGACAGAGAGTATGTCCATATCCGATCCCGGTCTCTTTAATAACTATGCATTATTACACCGGTGGCTCTTTTACATTTCAATCGATTCATAATTGATATCAAAATATCATATTCGCTTCAAAATAGCTATTCAAAATGTAAGATTCCGTTTCAAAAATCATTTTTCGCCTCAATATCCCATTTCGATTTCAAAATCATTTCGAATTTCAATTTAGGCTGCAACTACATTTAACCCAATTCGTATTTAAATTCAAGATTTAAACATAAACATTTCACCTTATCGGCTAGCTTGAAATTTTAGAAAATATTTTAAGTAGTTTTAAAAGTAGTTTAAATAATTAAAATAGTTAAAGATACGTAAAATCTTTAAATGGATTTCAAATAGATAAATTAATTTAATATAGGTTAAAATAGATGAAATATAATTAAAATAAGTTAACATGGTTTAAGATGGGTTAAAATAATTTAATATTATTAATATAGGTTAAAATAGTTTAAGTATTTGAAGATGGTTTATATAACCGAGTAGTTTGGAAAACAAAATGAAACAGCTTCAAAACCAAACCATTCAATTATAACTTCCCAATTCAAAACAATTTCCATTTCCGTCCTACCGATTCAATTTCGATTTCAATTCAAATCAATGTCAGCTTTGACTTTAAATTAATTCAATTTTACATTCACCTTCAATTAATTCAATTTCAATTTATATCGATTTGGAGCTTGATTTTTTCAAAAATATCAATTTATAACACTTAACAAAATTATCCTTCAATATTCAAATTTAAATCCAAATTTTAAATATGATTCAATTCCAAGCTCAATTTCAAAATATCATTTTTATCACCTTTACTTAGTAATTCTCAAAGCTCGAAATAATGTTCAATCTTTTAAACAAATAAATTTTTGAAATTCAATCATATCCAAATTTTAAATTTCAAAGTCTCAACTTAAATTAAATAACAATTTCTTTTAACCAAAATTTATTTCAACATTCCAAACTCAATTTTTCGATAAATTCGATTTCTATAAATTGATTTTATTTATAACTTTTAAATCAAAACATTTTAAATAAATTTTAAATCAACTATTTTAAAACATTATTAATTTAACCAATCCGGTGTCCGTATATAATTTTCTATCCTATGGCCAAGTGATTTTTTATTTCAATTAAATGTCAGGAATGAATATATATATATATATATATATATATATATATATATATATCACCTAAACTAAATCACAGTGTCATATGTATGCATAACAGGATATATATATATAAGCAAATAAACATCCAAACATTTAAATATCAACCAATAGCATCCATCGAAATACATCATCCAATAGATAATACAATTCACGGCAATTTAATAGTTATCAATATCAGGTTATTTAATCGCAATTAAATTTTAATTTCAATTTGACTGTCAATTTAATTTTTCAACTGTGAATTCAAATGACAATCTATATGACAATTAAATTTTATCAAACAACGACAAATAAAATTCATATCACTTCATAATATCAAATTTAACTAGCATAAAGATATTCAGTATGTTGTGAGCGTTATAAAACACTCACCTTGATTTCAATGTAGTTCCAGCGTTTTATTTCGAATAAAATTAAACGCGCGTTTAATTTTACCCGAAATTCAAACTAGCTCCAAACGACTCCAATTCTGCTCCATTGTGTAGTGCTCGACAAAACGAAGCCAACGCAATTCGTTTCGTGCGTTTTCGACCTCGTACAAAAAAGTTATGGCGTTTAGAAGTTTATACGGATTAAATATATATAAATTTCAATATATTTTCAATTTCAAACCCTCAATCTCATCCTGACCATTCATCCAAGCATCTACAGATCTGGACCGCTGCTGCATCTTCTTCCTCTTCACATGAAAACTCACGTATGCAAACCCATTAGCCGTCGTTTTTCAAGCAATTATCACGACCACCTCGTCGAATTCCAGAACGATCAGCTAGCGCCACCACGAAGCCCATCACCAGAGCCACCTACGCCGTGAGTGCGGCCAGACTTGGCCCCCCCTCTGCCTCGAATTGCGTGAAAAACGCAGCAGCTTTGAACGTGATTTCCCGTCGATCCGTGGGTCCGTTTTCGATCTCCACCGTTGGATAGCTAAATCTTGATGCCCTCTACAACTTCGTAGTTGACGACTTTTGCTAATTGTTTGTAGATTTGGAGATAATAGAGGAGGAAGTTTCGAAATTCTCAGCCATTAATATCTAGGGCAGGCTGGAAGAAGAAGCAAGGGTTTGAGTGCAAAATAAAATGTTGAGGTCCTTATATAGAATTTCGCAAAAACACTATTCACCGAAAATTTTCCGAACTCCAAACGAAGCATGCCGGCTGGCGTTTCTAGGGATTACCCTGCGTTCCGGACACAATGGAATAGGTTTCGAAGGCTAATTCGATCATATGTGCGAATTACGGCAATAAACGATCAAATTTAAATTAAACCGATTCAACTAATTTCTATGCGTTTTGACTTGCCCCGGACAAACGGTAAATCCGATTGACATGAAATTTGAAACCTTACAATAATATGACATTACGGATCCGATGAAACTGATTTTGTCGAAATCCGAGACTGTTTGAAAAATGGCTATTTTAACTCGTCAATTTAATATTAAAATATTCAATTTCTACAAATTTACTTTTAATTCGATTTTAAAAATTCTCCAACATCATTCTAACTTTAATATGATAAAATAAATTTTTACAAATCATTTTTAATCATATTAAACCCGTTGTTCAATTATTCAATAAATTCCAAATATTAAATTTAAACAATTTTGATTATCCAATAATTCATTATCCTTTGAAATATTTGAAATTGAACTTCTAAGATTCAACTTTTAAAACTAATTCACATCTTAGAACACTATTTCCAATTTACAGTTATTCAATTATTCAATAAGTTTTAAATATTTATTTAAACACTTTACCTGTTCAATATTCAATTATTTGATTTTAAATAGATTTTACTTATCAATCAATTACTCTATTATACCCAATGAATTCAACATTTATTATCCTATCCAACTATTGATTGCAAAGGCATTCACTAAGTAGCATTTATTTTTCAATACTTACTACTATTCAAATCTTCGAAACCAATCTATTAAAATTTGTATTACTACCTAAATAATTCACAATTCTTATTCACTTATTTACATTTGTTTTTCCATATATTCCCTTATAACCAAGTTATAACATTTGAGTCAATTCAATTAGATTGGAACTCCATTCAATCTATAAATAATTACTTGGATAATTATTGTTGCAATTCATTCCAGTTATTATTATTCCAAACGAATTACAAATTTTTTTTCTAACATTAAATCACGAAATCTTATTAAATTAGCTATTTTAATTATCGAAAATTTACGGGTCGTTACACTCTCCCCCACTCAAAACTTTTCGTCCCCGAAAAGGAAAAAGAAGGGAAAAGGAACTAAGTATAGAATTCAACATTAGATATATTTTATTCAAAGTTACCAACTTATAAAACAATGAAATTCCATTTATAAAGTCATAACTACGCTTCCACTACACTACTCCGATTAGTCTATGAAGTTTACGAGTTAGTTATCAAAACAAGTTATAAAAATTTTAAACCTGAAAAATTTTCTAACACCCGGATTTACGAAAAAATTCGGCAGAGTCTCCTTTGCGTGGCTCGATCGGAAAAAAAATGACAGTATATATATCACAAATATACATCTCATCAAGTGATGGGGCATCCCGCAGGGAAAAGTGTAAAAGTACGTTATGTAATCCGAGATATGTACCTTATATATTGTTAGCGAGCATATACGGCTAATATAGCGCGAAAGCGAGCTCCAAATGCGAAGCAAGCGAAATTCGCACCTACTAAATACTCAACAAACCATGAGAAACATGCGTATACGAAAATAATATCAATATACACAATATAGCAACATAACAACTACATGTGCCAACATAGCAAATGCAACCAAACAACAAATGCATCCACCAAATCAATTATCATCCAACTATCATCCAACGAATCCATAACCAATCAATATAAATTCACTTCTCATTAATATTTATTGACTTGGGTTTCAATTTTAATCACAGTTGATTCATTAACGTTGGATTTTACTAACATTCATTCTCAATTCAATTAGTTAACATTAACTAATTTATATTTACATTAGTTCACTTCCAATTTGAATCAAATTAAATTCTATTCAAATTCATTTAACTTCCAATTTGATTTCAATGACTTATAGCTTTCAATTTCATTAACACTTAATGAATTATATACAATCAACTAACAATCATATAACGACCAAATCATATAATTTTAAAAGAATCATTTTATATTTGGCATCATAAATTTCCAATATTAACTTTAATTAAGTCCGTAAGCCGTACATATATCATCCCTGAGCAATATCAATCTAATCGCTTATTCGATCACACAATTTCACTTCCAAACTAGTATCGTTCACACGACTCTCTAGTGCGGACTCAGATTTGGTTCCTTGATTGGAAACTGTTACTCTCCTTGCATAGCCATATACTATGATAGAGAATTCTAGAATCAAATTAAAAATCCATAACCAGGGTTCGCCGTCGAAAATCGAGTGAAAAATCCTAACTTGGATCGATATAAATCATCTCGAAATTTTGTGCTCGAATTTGGATCAAATCGTTATGCGAATAAAATAATATACGTACAATCTCACGTATTACCTTCCAATGGATTTCTATCCAATTTATCTATACTAAATTATTTTATTGACTTCTATTTTTTTCACTTAATTACCCACAATCCATTATTCAGTTAGTATATTCATTTCTTTACATAGCATATTCTTTAACATTATCTTTTCTTAAACATCATATCAAAGAATTTGCTTACTCAAGTTCATTTTAAACATTCTATATAATTTAATTAAACTCAATTTCTTTTCCCAATTGATTCTTAGCTATACCAATTTCTTTTGTTTACATTTACTTCATATTCATAGTTTCGGTTAATACAAATTTATTTGTGGAACATTTTATTAATCATCACTTTAGTTTATAGTCATTCCATAAAAGTCTAACTTCTCATATATGACTTTTCTTAGTTTATAGTTATCTCAAAAGTTACAAATTTATCTTTACATGTTTTTCTTTTTTTGTTGCAAATTTATATTTAATTTTACAACCAATTTACAAAGATATTGCTTGACTCAATGGCCTTTTCTTAAGTTCACTTACTTTTTCCATTTATCCATTCATCATTTCATGCTATATTTAAGTTTTTATAATTTTTATCACAACCAAATTTTCCATTTATATACATTTTTATTCCTTTTGAGTTTTCCTTACTTGTATACTTAAATTATTTCTAGGTTCTGTTTATTTGTACAATATCTCATTACATATCCAAAACATCATTTCAACTTCTTAATATTTGGCAAGTCATATTATATGTTCTGAGAATGCCAATTTGTTATTATACAAATTTATAGAATTTCATTATACTTAATTAGAATGTTTTGATTTATTTAATCCTCCTTACCTTTCAACTTTAAAGGTACACTAAAACTCTAAAGTTTTTCCAAAACATAAGCTTGGATATCTTAATCCTCTTATTTTATAAATTCTGGTTATTCGCATTTCGTTCAAATAATTTGAAAATTACTAATTAATATAACTTAGAAATTTAAATGCCCGGTTCTTTTCAAATCGTTTGAAATATACATATACACTTATATCATTAATATATCAATCATACCTTTGGAATTTAAGCCAAAACCCATTTTTCCAAAATAATTTCGAAGAAAAGCAAAGCTTCTTAGAAGTCTCCCCCACTTCGAGACTCGAAAATGAACGTCGATGATGCTGCGCAGTCATCACCGAAATTATTTTCCAGCGACATGAGAGAGGAGTACTGAATTCATTCCTTCCTTTAAAAATCCTTTCAAAATATTTCCATAAACAATTTCCAACTAATATTACTATATATTTCTTCAAAGCTTTGAAAACCATTTTAAAACCTCCGGGTCTTAAATTCAGTATTTTCCAATTTATATCTATTTCAATTTATAGTCACCTTTATAAAATATTCTTATAGGATTTTCTTTCTTAAAACATTCCAGTATCATTGTTCATTTTGTAATTCACCTTATTTATCATATCACAATATCAAATTAATGATAATAACCAATATTATCATTCCTAACAACCAGGTAAGCTAGATAGATCACAATAATTTCTGAAAATAAATTCTTTATATTCAAAATATAATTAGAGCAAAATTATTTCATTTACCCATTTCAAAACAATACTATGTCGAATTGTTCTATTTAAGTGTTTAGAGATCCCTATCAATGACGTTAATTACTCGTATTGACTAGAATCCATAAGCCACTCAACAAATCAACCAACACAATATAAAACATTCTATATCACTAACAAATACGCTCTCTCATATATATACACTCAGCGACTCATCATAAGGTATAACTACCCTATTTATAAAGAGTCAGACCCCTCAAAGCTAAGGTTATCGCTAAACCAAAGCTCTGATACCAACTGTAACGACCCGCCTTTTTGGACAGTTTAAACCGACGATCCAATACACGTGTCGATTCCAAACCATTCAAAAGGCAGATGGTTATTGGGGTAAATAAGAAAAGAAAAGAAAGAGAAATAAAGGAAATGAAACAACACAGAATCTCGCAGCGGAACGATAAAATATAATAGTCAAATAAACAGTTCATGAAGCTGTTTACAATACTTTGATCATTATTTATACAACCTTTATCAGAGTTATACATATACAACAGAACAAATAAAATAATGCAGCAGACAACATGATGCAAAGATAATAAGAGTAATAGAATACCAAATCTTCATCTTCGTCCTCCAGAATAGATCTTCAATAAGCTAAAAAACTCAGGTCTGACCCGAGCGTAATGAAAAGACAAAACACTCGAGTCAGGACTAAAATATCCTTACGAAAGTTAAATCAATCGTAAATAAATATGAGTGTAATGGCGTCAGAGATGTTTACGGGGTTTGACATCTCATATCCAGTGTCAACGTGCGTGCAATAACTCAAGAGATGTTACGGGATTTTCCATCTCTCAAGGATCCGTTAAACTATCTACTATGTAGTACAATACGCTATTATAATATGTCTACAGTAAAGTAAAAGTATTAAAATAGCGTTAAGGCGTTACCATAATTCCCCTTAACACATTTTTATAATGCCATAGTCTATACAGCACCGTAAACCCCACCGTAAACTAGTGGTTATCAGAGGGTACCCCATAGGTATAACACAAAACAAAACGTATTGGTCGCGAATAGGATAATCAGTATGACAAGGTACATGAGGCGATACCAACTAGGATACTAGTAGTTGTGTGATCCAGACTGATGTTGAGCATAGCCAGCAGCTACCTCAACACCGTGAAACAACACTCCCAAATCGAGGGGTGCACCCAAATCGAATCACAAAAGGTAATAGATATGGTATCGAAGAAGTGTGTCCGCTAGAGGTGGCGAACCTCAATGGCCCGGCGCGGCTCCTGTTTTAGTCATGTCAGGGGTCGTCCAATATCGTTCTCTTTCTTCAGTCAACGCGTTCACCAAACCATCCACTTCATTCTGGATCAACACTCCGCGTATACTAGTTATTAAAGTGGTTTTCGGTATCGACAGAGAGTATGTCCATATCCGATCTCGGTCTCTTTAATAACTACGCATTATTACACCGGTGGCTCTTTTACATTTCAATCGATTCATAATTGATATCAAACTATCATATTCGCTTCAAAATAGCTATTCAAAATGTAAGATTCCGTTTCAAAAATCATTTTTGGCCTCAATATCCCATTTCGATTTCAAAATCATTTCAAATTTCAATTTAGGTTGCAACTTCATTTAACCCAATTCGTATTTAAATTCAAGATTTAAACATAAACATTTCACCTTGTCGACCAGCTTGAAATTTTAGAAAATATTTTAAGTAGTTTTAAAAGTAGTTTAAATAATTAAAATAGTTAAAGATACGTAAAATCTTTAAATGGATTTCAAATAGATAAATTAATTTAATATAGTTAATATAGGTTAAAATAGATGAAATATAATTAAAATAAGTTAACATGGTTTAAGATGGGTTAAAATAATTTAATATTATTAATATAGGTTAAAATAGTTTAAGTATTTGAAGATGGTTTATATAACCGAGTAGTTTGGAAAACAAAATGAAACAGCTTCAAAACCAAACCATTCAATTATAACTTCCCAATTCAAAACAATTTCCATTTCCGTCCTACCGATTCAATTTCGATTTCAATTCAAATCAATGTCAGCTTTGACTTTAAATTAATTCAATTTTACATTCACTTTCAATTAATTCAATTTCAATTTATATCGATTTGGAGCTTGATTTTTTCAAAAATATCAATTTATAACACTTAACAAAATTATCCTTCAATATTCAAATTTAAATCCAAATTTCAAGTATGATTCAATTCCAAGCTCAATTTCAAAATATCATTTTTATATCTCCTTTACTTAGTAATACTCAAAGCTCGAAATAATGTTCAATCTTTTAAACAAATAAATTTTCGAAATTCAATCATATCCAAACTTTAAATTTCAAAGTCTCAACTTAAATTAACTAACAATTTCTTTTAACCAAAATTTATTTCAACATTTCAAACTCAATTTTTCGATAAATTCGATTTCTATAAATTGATTTTATTTATAACTTTTAAATCAAAACATTTTAAATAAATTTTAAGTCAACTATTTTAAAAAATTATTAATTTAACCAATCTGGTGTCCGTATATAATTTTCTATCCTATGGCCAAGTGATTATTTATTTCGATTAAATGTCAGGGATGAATATATATATATCACTTAAACTAAATCACAGTGTCATATGTATGCATAACAGGATATATATAAGCAAATAAACATCCAAACATTTAAATATCAACCAATAGCATCCATCGAAATACATCATCCAATAGACAATACAATTCACGGCAATTTCATAGTTATCAATATCAGGTTATTTAATCGCAATTAAATTTTAATTTCAATTTGACTGTCAATTTAATTTTTCAACTGTGAATTCAAATGACAATCTATATGACAATTAAATTTTATCAAACAACGACAAATAAAATTCATATCACTTCATAATATCAAATTTAACTAGCATAAAGACATTCAGTACGTTGTGAGCGTTATAAAACACTGACCTTGATTTCAATGTAGTTCCAGCGTTTTATTTCGAATAAAATTAAACGCGCGTTCAATTTTACCCGAAATTCAAACTAGCTCCAAACGACTCCAATCCAGCTACAATGCGTAGTGCTCGACAAAACGAAGCCAACGTAATTCGTTTCGTGTGTTTTCGACCTCGTCTCATCCTGGCCATTCATCCAAGCATCTACAGATCTGGACCGCTGCTGCATCTTCTTTCTCTTTATATGAAAACTCACGTATGCAAACCCATTAGCCGTCGTTTTTCAAGCAATTATCACGATCACCTCGTCCACTTCCAAAACGATCACCTAGCACCACCACGAAGCCCATCACCAGAGCCACCTACGCCGTGAGTGCGGCCAGACTCGCCCCCCCCCCCCCCTCTGCCTCGAATTGCGTGAAAAACGCAGCTGCTTTGAACGTGATTTCCCGTCGATCCGTGGCTCCGTTTCCGATTTCCACCGTTGGATAGCTAAATCTTGATGCCCTCTACAACTTCGTAGTTGACGACTTTTGCTAATTGTTTGTAGATTTGGAGATAATAGAGGAGAAAGTTTCGAAATTCTCAGCCATTAATATCTTGGGTCGGCTGGAAGAAGAAGCAAGGGTTTGAGTGCAAAATGAAATGTTGAGGTCCTTATATAGAATTTCGCAAAAACACTATTCACCGAAAATTTTCCAAACTCCAAATGAAGCATGCCGGCTGGCGTTTATAGGGTTTACCCCGCGTTCCGGACACAGTGGAATAGGTTTCAGAGGCTAATTCGATCATATGTGTGTGTTACGGCAATAAATGATCAAATTTAAATTAAACCGATTCAACTAATTTCTATGCGTTTTGGCTTGCCCCGGGCAAACGGTAAATCCGATTGACACGAAATTTGAAACCTTTCAATAATATGACATTACGGATCCGATTAAACTGGTTTCGTCGAAATTCGATACTGTTTGAAAAATGGCTATTTTAACTCGTCAATTTAATATTAAAATATTCAATTTTCACAAATTTACTTTTAATTCGATTTTAAAAGTTCTCCAACATCATTCTAACTTTAATATGATAAAATAAATTTTTACAAATAATTTTTAATCATATTAAACCCGTTATTCAATTATTCAATAAATTCCAAATATTAAATTTAAACAATTTTGATTATCCAATAATTCATTATCCTTTGAAATATTTAAAATTGAACTTATAAGGTTCAACTTTTAAAACCAATTCACATCTTAGAACACTATTCCAATTTACAGTTATTCAATTATTCAATAAGTTTTAAATATTTAATTTAAATAATTTACCTGTTCAATATTCAATTATTTGATTTTAAATAGATTTTACTTATCAATCAATTACTCTATTATACCCAATGAATTCAACATTTATTATCCTATCCAACTATTGATTGCAAAGGCATTCACTAAGTAGCATTTATTTTTCAATACTTATTACTATTCAAATCTTCGAAACCAATCTATTAAAATTTGTATTACTACCTAAATAATTCACAATTCTTATTCACTTATTTACATTTGTTTTTCCATATATTCCCTTATAACCAAGTTATAACATTTGAGTCAATTCAATTAGATTGGAACTCCATTCAATCTATAAATAATTACTTGGATAATTATTGTTGCAATTCATTCCAGTTATTATTATTCCAAACGAATTACAAATTTTTTTTCTAACATTAAATCACGAAATCTTATTAAATTAGCTATTTTAATTATCGAAAATTTACGGGTCGTTACAAATCAAATGATAACCAAGGATTGATTAACTGTTAACTAAGGATGGGTTAATTGTTAACTAAGGATTAATCAACTGGTGGTCAAGGGGCAGTTAATTTGTAATTAAGTTTTGTTAATTAATAATTAAGTTTTATTAATTTATAATTAAGAGATAATTAATTAGTTAATTAATGATTAATTAATTACTTATAAAAGTAATTATGGATTAATTAATTTGTATTAATAGATATTGATTAATAATTAAGGTTATTAATCAATAGTTAATGGATAATTAATCAGTTAATGAAAGGTTAATTAATTGATTACAAAGTAATTAAGGATTGATTACTTTGTACTGAAGGAGATTAATTAATAATTAATGTTTATTAATTGATAATTAAAGGATAATTAATCTGTGGTTAGAGATTAATTAATTGATTGATAGGGAAATTAAGAAGTGATTAATTAATTAAATGGTTTGTAAGTAATTTAATGCCTGATTAAGCGGGATTAGGTGATTAATTCTTAAGTAATTAATTTAATTTTAATTAAATTAATTATGATATGGATTAATAATTCCTGTTTGTGGATGATTGTTTGTGTAGAATATCTGAATTGGATGATATCTATTGGATGATATGCTATGATATTCTGTGATGTGATAGTAGATATATCAATGATAAATGTGTGAGATTTATCTGTATAAATGATGTGTGAATTCAAGTATTGAATTGAATTGTATTAAATTGTTTAACTCTTTAAACAACTTGGCCTTTAAGATACATTTGGATTTCGATGAGACCAGGATCGGGTATCAAATTTGATTATCCGAAAACCACATCGATCCAAGTTAAACGTTAGGTCGTGAATTCAAGTGAACATCAAGTTGAAGACTCGAAGTGTAAGAACTATCTATCGTAAAATTCTAAGGGTGGTTCCAATACGAGTATAACGGAGATAGTGCTTTCAGGTTCCAGATGGAGTT
The DNA here is from genome assembly GCA_030765085.1 of Allium cepa. Taxonomy (NCBI): domain Eukaryota; kingdom Viridiplantae; phylum Streptophyta; class Magnoliopsida; order Asparagales; family Amaryllidaceae; genus Allium; species Allium cepa. The sequence continues at coordinate 973,633,704 of CM060928.1, forward strand.
TCAGAGTGCAAGGGTTATTGTCATTAACTCTGAGGGTGATTCCAAAATGAGTGTAACGAGATAATGCCTTCGGTTTCGTTTGAACCCGAAACGAACTTGTATGGATTGAATGCTTTCAACATATCGTCAGGTGGCCGATGAGCATTCTAAGATAGATGTGTTATATAAAGGTAATCGTAGTCTCAAGCCTCATCAACCAGGAATGGCAAAAACGGGGAAGGTGCAGCAAGGCTAAGTGGGTAGCACCCAAGTAGGATAAGATTTACCCTTGTCTAGAGTCTCTTTTTATTCGGCTGTGTGGGCGGTTGAATAGCTACAACCGCTGGGGTTTTCTTATTCAGGACGGTCCACTAAGGGATAGTTCCGGCTTTGTGTTGTAGGGGGTCGGGAGTGATCCTCAGTACGTTGATCTAGGCCATGTACTGTGATAGGCGATACCCCAGTAGCCCTGTCATTGTATGGAAATCCAATCTCCAATAAGTGCCCTCGGATTTGATTGTATACCTATGTATGATGGAATTTAATAAATGTAACAATTTCGTCCATTTGCTAGTTTATTTGAAAACCCTAGACCCTATTATAATATCATCAGATTTCCTATCAAATGTTTTGGTTACCGTAAGGTAAAAACTTACCCATGTTTATGTGTGGAAAGTCTTACGTGATACCTTTTGTTCTCAAAGGTTTTTCAAAGGTTAAACAACTTTAACCCGTTTACTCACTCTAGACCCCTGTCCGACCCGAAGTTTATTCTGTTTTTCTTAAACTCTTGGGTACTCAAATTTTTACGAGTAGCCAAGGGATTCAGGTTAGATTTGACGAATTCTGGAGGAGAGATGGAGCAGGAGGCTTCAACGCTTATAGATATATAGTGTTTCCGCTGTGTTATATCTCTGTGATGATGTATGTGTTGTACTAGAATTGTATAATAGACATACTTTTATAATTGTCTATTTTGTGTTGATGTATCTGTGTAACTCTGATATGTAAATGACTATGTAATAGTTGTGTTATATATTATATTTTTTCCGTTCCGCTATGAGATTCTGATATTGTTGTGTTCTTTCTTCTATCTATTCTATTTCTGCCTCTTTCTTTCTTAATGATGATGCGTCTTTCTATGGAATGAAAGGCGGGTCATTACATTTGGTATCAGAGCATAGGTTGAGATAATACCTAGGCTCTGGAATGGTGTCTATCTTGAGAGCATGTATTTGTAATTTTTATATAATTATACCTATCTAAATTTGTTGGGTATCTGTTCGGGTTTCCAACATGAGTTCTAGAGGAGTTACACCTCTCTTTGTTTGGTTGATCGTCCTATCTTTGTATCTAATCCTATAGATAGGGTAACCAAGTTAGATAGGATCTGTAGAGGTTTAAGGCTTTATTATCTCCCCCATATTTTTTCTGGTGACCCTTTTGTATTGGATTTCAAAGGGTTTGATCTTATTCTGAGTTTGGATTGGTTGGAAAAGTATAGGCTGTTTTGGTGTGTGAAGCAAGGATTGTATCTTTGGAGACTGAGTTAGGAAGAATCGCAAAAGTGACTTGTGATGTTGTCGGAGTTCATTGGAGCAATCTGTTGATTAGAGTTGAGGCATCTCCAGAAGGCATAAAGCCCATCGAGGTGGTCAGGGATTTTCCCAGATGTTTTCGAGGAAGTGAAAGATTTGTCCTCGTCAGGAGATAGAGTTTTGGATCGTATTTGGATTCAGGAGTAGTGCCTGTTGTTCAGCCTAGTGGAAATATGGCGTCGAAGGAAAGGGAGAAGAGTTGGTGTAGCGGACCCAAGATTTCCTAGAGGAAGATTTTGATCCGGCCTAGTTTTTTTTTCAGTTAAGGTTTAGTTGTTGTCTTTGTGGCCTAGTCGAATAAGTCTTTTGAGATTCTATGTGGGTTTGATGAACCAGGTTTTTCATGATATGTTGAGCAAGTTCGTCCTTGTGTTCATCAAGGTTTTTCTTGTGTACTCCAAGTCTGAAGAGGAGCGCAAGTGCATTTGGAGTTAGTGTTAGAGGCTTTGAGGAGGCATTTTGTTTTTGATGATGGTATTTCTGTATATCCAACCTGGATAGTTACTATTCAGGAGTGGAAGCAACCATAGTTTTTCTGGATTTGGCAGCGTTCTACAGAAATTTTGTCTAGGATATTTCTAATATTTCTTCGCACTCAACCAAGTGACTCGGAAAGGGACGAAGTTTAAGTGGATCCGAGTGTGAAGAGGCTTTCTTTGATTTGAAGGCAAGGCTGAATAGTGTGCCTGTTCTAGATATTTTTGATGGCAAGAATAAGTTGAGGTCTACACGGACGTTTGTGTGTGCCTGTTATGGATAGATTGAGTCAAGAATGGTTAGTGCTCCAGTTTGGAGATTGATGACAAAGGAACATTGAGGATCATCGGAAGGATTTGTGTTTCGAATTTCTAGATTTTGAAGCAAGAAGTTCTATATGTGAGTCATTGCTCCAGATTGAGTATCCACCCAGGGATTTCAGAGATGTATATGGATATGAAGAGAGTTTTCTAGTGGTCTAGTGTGATGAAGGATGTAGCTGCTTTCGTCTATGGATGTGCGATCTGTCAGCAGGTGAAGGTGATCAGCTGAAGACCATAGGTTTGTTGCAGCCTTTGGAAGTTCCGAAGTGGAAGTAGGAAATGATTTCTTTGGATTTCATCGACGGTTTGCCAAAGACCAAATAGGAAAATGAAGGAGTATGGGTGATTGTAGACCGGTTAACTAAGAACGCCTATTTTATTCTGGTTAAGGCAATCCGTACTGCAGCATCTTTGGCTGATTTTTTCTTAACGTAGTTTGTTTTCCTGCTTGGTGTTCCAGTCGGCATTGTTAGCAATTGTGATCCTATCTTCTCCAGCAAAGTTTTGGGAGTTTTGCATACCAGTTTTGGGTTCGAGATTGAGTTTGAGTTCAACCTATCATCCCCAGATCGACGGTCGGACGGAAAGGCTGTATAGGAATTATTGAGGGTATGCTGGAGGCTTGTGTTTTGGATTTTGGGTGAATTTTGGGAGGACCATCTGCATTAAATGGAATTCTTGTTATATTATCAGACCAGTATCTAGATGGCACCCTATGAAGCTTTGTTTGGAAGACCTTATAGATTCTCATTCTGTTAGGTAGAGTCGAGAGATCGTCTTGTTCTTGATCCAGTTTTGATTAGTGAGGCATCAGTGAAGGTGGAGCTTATTAAGAGAAGAGGATTGTTATTGTGGTCTACAGGATTAAATTGCCAGTTGGGATGGCTGGAATTCACAATGTTTTTTTCACGTATCTTACTTGAGGAAATACGTGAACAATCTATCTCATGTTGTGGAGTTAGGATTTCAGAGTTTGTCTTGGAAAACTCTGAATAGTTTTAGGAAGGCTTAACCGGATCTGTGTCCGGATAGCTAGTGTTGTATATTTGAATGAGTTGTTTGTTTGAACAAACTGTTTGTTTGGACGAATCGTTGTTTGTCTGATAGTGTTTGGCTGATAGGTATGCTTGAATGGTTAAAATGAAATAAATGGTTTTGGATTATCTTTGTTCTAAATTTAGGGGACGAAATTCTTTTAAGGGGGGAGGAATGTGATATCCCGGAATTTCAAGGAATTTAAAATGTGATAATCTTTTAATTAAATTATTTAAAATTGATAAAATTGTTATTTTTAAATATAAATAACTAAACAATAATAATGTGATGTTTCTTAAATATAATTATAAATAGATTTTTAAATAGAATAATTATTTAAATTGTGTTATTTTATAAATTTAATTTTAAATGGACTCATTATTTTCAAATTTAATAGGTGTTGTTTAAATGTATATATATATATGTATTTATTTAAGTTAAGTTTAAAATTAGAATTTAATATTTCCAAATTTAATAATGTGGTTGTTTAAATAATATAGATATATTTGAGTTGATTTTTAAATTAAAGTTTAAATCGAATTTGAATTTGAAATTTGAATTTGAAATTTAAATATATCTTTAAATTATTTTGGATATAAAGAATATATGAATAAAGTTTTTATTTAAAATAATATTTGTTTTATATTAGTTTAAACAAAAGAAATTTATTTATATAAATTTGGAAAATATTTATTTAACAGTAAATAAATACAAAAGCTTTTAAATTAGCATTTTAAAATGGATAAAATAATTTTATATGATTTTATTTAGAATCTGATTGGTTTTTATTTTTATTTCTTTTGAAAGTTTTATTTATATATAATTAAGAAAAGCATTTATAAATTAATAAAAGTACTTATTTAAATAGAAAATTTAATTTAAAAGCTTTTAAATTTATTTAAAAATAATATAAATATAAATTATTACAAGTGTTAAATTAAGGAAGCTTGAGATAACATGTGTTAAGAATAAAATAAGGGTTTGTGACAAATGTAACAAAATTGAACAAGTGTCCTTCTCTAATTTTCTTTTTCTTTAATTTTAATAAATCATAATATTCAGTCTTAAAAACAAAACTATTCAAAACAAAACTTTAATTTTAACAAAATTGAACTAGTTTCAAAGCTATTCAGTCTTAAAGTTTCAAGCAAGACAAGCTTTTAGAAATCAAAACAACAACAATATGCAGTTTTCAATTTTTCAGAAGCTTCAGTTTCAGTCCAGTTCAATCCGTTCCGCTGTGAGATTATGATATTGTTGTGTTCTTTCATCTATATGTTCTATTTCTATCTCTTTCTTTCTTAATAATGATGCGTCTTTCTGTGGAATGAAAGGTGATTCATTACAGGTTTTTTTAAATGTCGAGACTCGAGATTGAGAGAGAATGACGATTCCCTAAAACAACAGCAGTTCAAATACCCATAATCGGGTTCGGTTTTTAAGGTTTTTGGGCCAAAGTCCTAAATCATTCCTCAATTAACTAAAGCTCGCTTAAATTGGGGCTTCGCTTTTTCATTGCTTCGTCGTCTAGGATGCTTTACTGGCGCCTTGAGCATCAACGGCGCCTAGAAACAGAGAAAAGCCCTAGGTTGGCGCCTAGTGCTTCGATAACACAGCATGTAACACTTTAATTGTTCAACAAATCAAAATTGTAATAAATTTAAGCATCTTATACAAAGCTATCAGTCTTCCTAATTTAGCATCTCCGCTAATGCCATGCACATCCATTCTAATCTTATACCATCTTCAAAGATAGGTCGGAGAGACTCTAAGCATGATTCAATCGTGTTATCCTTAAGATTCTTAATTTATTAATGGCATACTCACTAAACTTTCCAGGGGTCATTGATCTATTTAAGAACTAGCATGTTTTTATGATGCAAGAACAAAAGTTAAAGTCATTGTCATACCCAGCTATATTATTTTTGTTATAGAACCCCGTTAAAAACCTTTCTTTACATGCAACTTCATGATATGTCAAGTCCCAAGGACAAAAGTATGAGGAAATTTACCAATAAACAATTTTTAATGGTTTGTTAATTAACGTACCATTATATGTAGAGCAAATCCTGCACCTACTAGAAATTGTACTCAGTTTGGAGAAAAAAAAGAGGAAAAAAAATTTATCGTAAAACAATTTTTTGGCTCTTTCAAAAATGATCTTTTTGTGAGAGTTGTCGACTTTTTGGAAAATGGAAATAATATTGCTTTATCAGTTGAAAACAGAAAATTGCCGTCTTTGTTGATAGTGAAAACACAAAATTTCAATCTGCACCGAGGTTTTCTTTAGCCCTTTAATGAAATGTGATTTTACTAACACGAGCAAGTATTCATTATTTTGTTATCAGGACCGATCATGCACAACGGATGCAATTTGTTAAAAGTTAGTCCCACGGAGTACATGTCAATAGTGTTTATTAATTTTCTTATACAACTTTACAAAATTAATAACTAATTCAAATTATTATGTCCACTCAGTTGCAATTAATTCATGCCTGATACTTCAGCACCTTGCATTTTGTTAATCCTTATTTGCAGCTTCGGTGCAAAAGCCAACCCATATGACATGGGAGAAAGATTATAAATCAAGTAAGCTGCACAAACAGTTGATAAATTTGGTAATCTTAATTTTAATTTACTACAGTGATTTAATGCCAAAAGTTTTATTTGGTTTTGGTAGAAAATCAATATTTTACAGTAAAGTTTAGACCTTATGGTTTAAACAATATATGGTTTAGTTAACAGCAGTTGCCATCCATACTTTTAAAAAAGCAGCTATTATAAGGCTTGATTGGTGAAAATGCATTTGGATTCATCGCTTTCACTGTCGCTCTTCGTAGTTTATGTTCCGACTTGTTAAATTTTAGTGATACAAAATCACAAATAGAGGAAAAATAAATATGCAAAAGAAAGAAAGAGAAATAAATAGACGGAATTGAAATCAAAACGCAATATCACAAAGAGATAACTTGGATTGCAAAGCACAAATCACAAAACACAAAGAGATAACTTGTATTGGAAACAAGATGGAATTGAAATCAAAACGCAATAACACAAAATAATCCACCCAACCACCCACTTTATTGATTCACCAAAATTTTTATTTACAATTAATAGAACAAAGCTAAAGTAAACAAAATATAGTTGAATCAATAACCAAATTGAGAAAGGAAGCAAATATCTATATGGCTAAAATTGTTGGAGAAAAAGAACAAAGATGAAGAAGAGAAAATTAGCATATAGGTTTTCCACCACACTTTTATCCTCTCTTCTTGTCTCAATTTAAATAATCGATTACTTAATGCTCAAGTTAATATTAGATTGCAAAAAATAATTTGATTAGCCAATTAGAGAGAGAAATAAACATACTCAAATATGCCTATTAATTAGAGGAAATAAAATCTTCTCTTTTTTTCTTTTGCATATTTATTTTCCTCTATTTGTGATTTTGTATCACCAAAATTTAACACTCCACCTTGATGCAAAATCACATATCTCCAACATATCAAGCATGACATATCTAGATCTATCACAAATCCTCACATCTCAACCACACTAAATCACAAATCTCAACCACCGTCTGCAAGTGATGCATCTCCCACATGAGGTGCATCACACAAATCCCGTCTCAAAAACGTTTGTAATACCACAAAGATTTCCGTCTTGTCTTTGGGGATTTTGCAATTCGAAACCTGTCTATTACTCGATCTGAGCTCATTACCTGATCACTATCGGTCCCTCGAGCATCGTCTACATGAAGACCCCTATCTAAAATATGATCCTCAATGCTAGAATCATAAGCAGTGACCATATTAACCTCTCCACATTGCTGTGGACTAGGTCCTTCAACCGTTACTCGCTTTCCATTGTCGACTACAGAACCAACCAAGCTATAAAGGTTTCCTTCCTCCAATACTCCTCTCATCCTTACGCGACCACCTTTCTTCACTCTCAAAACTCCAGCTTGAGTCTCATAAGTGCAACCACGGCGATCCAACTGACCGAGAGAAATAATATTATGCGAACAAGTGGGTACAGTCTCACTCCAGATACTTCTCTAACCACACCATCATGCATATGAAATCGGATAGATCCAATGCCACAAATCGGTAGCTCTTCTCCATTGGCTATCCTAACCATGCCGACACTCTTCTCATAAGAAGAAAAACAATTCACATCTCTACAAATGTGAAAACTGGCTCCCGAATCCATCTTCCAAGACTTATTTTCACTAAAGAGGACATCACAAGAAGCATCACTATCTGTACCTTCAGCAAAACCTGCATGTGCGTCACTACTAGTATCATCATACGCGGCCTTTTTCTGATCTCTTTTATAATCATAACACTTGCTGCGTATGTGATCTTTCTTATTATAATAATGACAAGTGATGACAACTTCACCATTAGCATCCTTCTTCTTCCAAAATGTATCTTTCTTCGAGTCCCTTGCCACCGTAGCCTCACTTTGAATTGATTTCATACCTGACCCTTTTATTCTACGCTCCTCATTCAAAAGACTGCTTCGAACAGTTTCCAGAGAGATAGCTTCATTAGCATTGGAATTACTCAATGAAACAACCAAAGTTTGCCAACTTTCTTAAAGAGCATGTAACTCATCATAAAAATGGACCTTCATATTTGCCAATTAATTTATTACATCTTGAAATTCATTCAATTGCTCTACAACAGACTTCTCTTCATCTAATCTCAGTTGTGCCAACTTTAGAACTAGAAAAGCCTTTCTAGTAGCACTCTTTGACTCATACAAAGATACCAACTTGTCCCATAAAGCCTTCGCGGATTCACAACTAGCCACATGATGGAAAACTGAATCATCAAGATACTGGCAAATCAAAGAAATCGCCTTCTTATCCATCTTCTTTCGTTTTTCCTCATCTACATTAGAGGGCTTCTTTCCATCTCCATCAATCGGATCATGAAGACCATTGAGGTACGGAACATTCTCCATCTTAGGCTTTCAAATACCTCAAATTTTCCCATCCAAGATAGCCATCTTTGAAAATGAAGTCATATCCGACATCAATAATTTTTCAAACCAAAATTACTCTAAGCTTTACGATGACCTGGCTCTGATACCAAACTGTTATGAAAATAGTAGTGCTTTGCGGAAGCTTTTATCAATGGATCTTTGTCACCCAAATCACAATGAGATAATTTGGATTGAAAACAAGATGAAATTGAAATCAAAACGCAATAACACAAAATATTTCATCCAACCACGCACTTTATTGATTCACTAAAATTTTGTTTACGATGAATAGAACAAAGCTAAAGTAAACAAAATACCATTGAATCAATAACCAAATTGAGAAAGGGAGCAAAAATCTATATGGCTAAAATTGTTGGAGAAAAAGAACAAAGATGAAGAAGAGAAAATTAGCAAATAGATTTTCCACCACATTTTTACCCTCTCGTCTAGTCTTTATTTATATAATCAATTACTCAATGCCTAAGTTAACATTAGATGGCAAAAAATAATTTGATTCGCCAATTAGAGGGAGAAATAAATATACTCAAATATGCCTATTAATTAGAGGAAACAAAATCTTCTCTTTCTTTTTTTGCATATTTATTTTCCTCTATTTATGATTTTGTATCCTCAATTTAACGGTTGGTATGGTAAAGCGGTTGATGGTTCAATGTAATAGTCCTAGATTTAGCGCATGCCCGCCCATGACATTCTGAGGACATCGTATGAATTTGACTAACGAGCCCATTTGAGTAGGATGTGCAACTAGAATCATGGCTCATTATCTAAGCTAATTTTTGCTGTTAACAAAGTCACGTAGCATTAGTTGATACTCCAACCTTTACATGCTATGAATTGATAGTATTGGCTGGCTAATAAAGCTAAATCATTCCACGGGTTAGGGCAAACAACTTGCTTTTTGTGAGCAACTATTATTTTCATTTGGTCACGAACATATCGTGAATACGAAATTATTTTCATCCAAAGTTATCCAAGTAATTGAACACAAAACTAGTGAACTTGTGTGAATTAAGCGGGACACGATTAGCAAGAAATATATCTTCTCATGGTATTTTTCATTCTTGCATGCAACCTAACAATATGTTCTTTTAGTCATCTGAGTCTTTTAAATAGCATCTCTTATAAGTGCTCTAATTAGCATCTCTTATAAGTCCTCATAACCCGTTTGTACTATTATTGTTCTTTTAGTATCACTTATAAGTCCTCATAACCCCCTTTTTACTATTTTTAGTCTTTTAGTATCACTCATAAGCACATATAGACTGTGAATATGACAACTCAAGGTTTAAGGGTTTGATGGTTCAACCATTCAAACCATTGAAACCATGTATTTTTTATTTTTCAAAATTTACACATTTAATACAAACTATACTCAAAAATATTGAAAGAAAAATGTTAGATAGGCCAACCGTAGATATATTCAATGTCTGCAATCGAAGTTGTGTACTATTATAGTGCACAGTTGCATCAATTGTGTGTTGCTATAGTTGTGCAACTATGCCAACACAATACTGTTATACTTATAGTGGTTGTGCGCAATGTCACAAGCATAGCGATGACAAACTTGACAGCTTGTAATGGCCTTGCAAAGGTTTGCAGTGACCAAGAATAAAGCTATGAAGCTTATTGTATAAATTTTGGGATGGTAAGGATTTTTACAGTGTAAATTTATTTATTTTTCTTTCTTTCGAACGATATGAAGAATGAGAAAGAGAGAAAATAACACGGGGAGAAAGTAAGGAAAAAATAAAAAATGTTTCAACTTGGTGAAATGGACGTTTGGGTCACTGGATCGAATGTCCAATCTTGGGTGTTCGGACTAAAGTAGTCCCCGGTATGTGGTTATTTGCGGTAAAACCACGGTTGGATCAGCTTATAGGTCCATATATCCATATCAAACTCAACATCACATCTTTGTTCAAATCAAGCATACTTTCATTATGTCCATTACCTGCTTCATTATTATTGTTACATCATTTATCCTTTCATTCACATGCTCTTCATGATCATCATTGTTTGTTTCTTTATCAATAATTTCATGCACATGAAGATCTTCATTGTTATGAACTTCATGGTCCCTATATTCTTCAATAACATTGTCAACAATTTCTTCAGTAGCTTCACCTGTTTCTTCGATTTGGTTTGAACCAAGTGATATTTGTGCTTTTGCATTAAATAGTTTAGAAATTGAACCCACTAACGATGTAGGTATTGCGTCTTGAAGTTGTTCACCCCTCTATTATCAGTTTAGAGTTCTGTTTCCTAAATCTCATGTACTTATTACCGTCTTCATTTTTGTCATAATATCTACTATCTAAAAAAATATTTAAAATAGATTATGCTGCCACAAGATGTTGTTTTCCTTTTAAACTCTAAACATAGTTTGTCTAAAAGCTTACATAACATGGTTTAAATAGAGATGCTAAACAACTCATTTTGAATAATATAATTTCTCTAAAGCTAATTTATAAAGCATGAGCATTTTTGTGGCAAATTTCTAAATAACATGTTCCTGATTTCTAAATAGTGGTAAAGCATAACCCATTGTGATTCTAATTGTAAATTTTCCATTGCAAATTAAGCATATGTGTAAACATTTATATAGCTTCAAAGTTCAAGCATAACCTATTGTGATTTTAAATTTTCAAAATTAAGCATCCTAGCTAATTCGTAATGTTCTAAGAATTATTGAAGAAAAATAAACATTCTCCTTAATTCCTTATAAATTTCGATGACCTTGTAAATGAGAAGAGGGAAAAGGTTGAGCATCGATATGTTGGAATCTGGAGTAGTGAAATGAACGTGTGTGGAACGGTCTAGAATTTTGAGCACTTCGTATTTGAATATTTGAATCTTGGATTTAATGATGTAAAATGTGATATTATAACTATTTTAAATGTCTTTTACATAATAACTAATGATAAGAAATTCGATTTTGAAATTTGTTTACAATTAAACAAATAGTTCGAAGAAATATCAATAACGTGACTGAAAATCGTTTTATCGATAAATAACATCAAAACACGTGAAATTATCATCCTGGGGTATAGTCTTGGATTGTGACGAAACTAGTGTCATCGGGACCGAAAAAATAAGATGTTTGTGAACGAGTTTCATGGCGATCCAATGTACTGTATGGATGTACGAGCTCGAAATGTGTTACGATTTATTTAAGAAATTTAATTATAATATATATTAAATTATACACTCACATTCAACCCACTTAGAAACTTCATTTTCCCTGTTTCTTTTTCCCTCCTCATCTCATTTCTTTGTCCTTTATTCCCTTAATTAAATTCGGGGCTTCGAGCATCGTTAGAGGCTAAGGTTGAATTCGTTGAGATCTTGGTGATGAGGGCTTCGAATGCATGTTGACATTAGTGGATGCAGTGTTACTGGGGTGGTCTCCATTCCATGGCCATGAATGGTTGAAGGTTGGTGGAGCTAGGAGCCATGGTTGGAGGAATAGAGACCACCGTTGTATAATTGGTTCGAATGGGAGTAGTTTGGTGATGGTTGGAGGAGCTCACGTAGGCTAGGGAAAAATGCGATATCGACTTGACGTAGGGATGTGGAGGGTTGTGATTTACTATAGGGGAATGGAGGCCTTCGTAGTGGTGCGGTTGGACTTGTGGCGGCATAGGAGCATATTTTGGTTGTGGCTGATTCTGCTCTAGCGGTCATTGGTGATTCACGATATGTTGGTACAATAGTGGGGGGTGCAGTCGGATTTCGATTTTAGGTGGCATAGTGGAGGGAATTAATGGCCGTTGCAGAGAGGGCGTGAAGTATGACGCGTAGGAAGAGATGGTGCGTGATTTTGTCGACGCAAGAGGGTGCAATAGAAGAGAAAAGTGGCTCGACTTTGGGTTTCTTGTGCATGGACATGTACAGGAAGTGGATTATGAGATTGGGGAAGAATGGAATAAATATAATTAAGTTAATAAATTGATAGTTAAATTAATTAACTAATATATTTTTATTCGTATTCTTATGAAATTTTTACCTTTTGCGTACGAGGCCCAATCGAGATGCGGTCTTCGCCGTTGCACTCGTAGTAAGATTTTCTACGTTATAGTTTGACATAGGCTTGGATGAGTTTACTCGCAATTTAATTCATATATGTTGTGTATGTTGATTATTGTTGAAAATAAAAGGTTTAAATAAAGAACAATGTAAGTTATTATTTTTGGACCCCTTTGCATTGGAAAGCAAGTGACAACATTATATATAGTATACTCTCTCTTATAACCCTATAAAACATGTATTAGGGTCAATACTTGTTGTTTACATGTTTGAGAATTTTATATGTGAAGTTGAAGTGTGTTGTAAAGCGAAATAGTTGACATAAATGCACTTTGAAATCTGCTGTATTTAACATATATTAAATTAGTTAAAATGTGAAAATATTTTAAGAACATATATTTGGTTTTTCACGACACATGTTTTGGTGTGTTTAACATAAAAAAATTAGTTTGGAAAGTTTTTGGAATAATGTAACAAAACTGTGAAAATTTGAAGCGAAAAGGTCACTATGAAAGCATTTTGAAAATGCTATATGTTCGACGATTTTTAAAGTTAACTATAAAAGGCTCTTAGGGGCTTCTTTGCATTTTAACAAGTACTATAAGTGAAATTATTACCATAAAAATATTAAAGTTTAAATATATTTTTGATAAATGTATGAATTTTTAAAGTAAAGGGTTTTAAATTATAAAACATGTTTTTAATTGTTTTTAGTAAATTATAAATTAGTTATTTTTAAGTAATATGCTACAAAAATATTTAAAACCTATTTATATGCATTTTTAAAGAGTGCTTGTGTGTGTGTATATTCATACACATATATGAGTTTGGAAAAGTAAGTTAAATATATTATAAAGTTATAAAAGAAGTTTTTGATTATAGCACTTATGTTACGATAAATGGTCTTGTAGAGTTATTAAAAGTATATTACCTTGTTTAATAAAGTAAGTTAAAGATGGCACTTATATCATGCATGTGTACCATTACTGACATGTTGTTGGCCTTTGATTCTGGTTTGTGAAATATCTTCCATGTATATATGTGTGAAATATTACCATGTTTTTTCTTTGAGCTTCCATGTGTCTCATGTGTGTTGCAATCTTGTTTTTGCTTTTCCTTGGTCCATGCTGTTGGCTTTGTTCACATGTTGCATTGTTGCATTGTGGCCTTGTCCATATACGTGCACACTGCCTTGTTCAAGGCAGTGCACACTGCCTTGAACAAGGCAGTGCCAATCCACTGCCTTGATATTGGTTGAATCCCTTTCATGTGCTTTGGTTTCTTGTCCATAGCTTGATTACCTTTTAGATTCTTGAATTTCTTGTTTTTGAATAGGGCAGTGTGCACTGCTTGGAACTCCATGTGTTCCCTGGCTCATTTGATTCATGTGTGAATATTCTTTTAATTCATGTTTATTTGTTTGTACTTCCTGCCTTGAAATCGTGTACTTCCTAACTGCATTTGTTGGCGGCACTGCCTGATGTTCATTTGTTTATGGCACTTCCTGGCTGCATTTGACATGTGTTGCATATATACATGTGTATACATGTGTTGCTCACTATAGGAGATGCAAGTGGCGGTACTTCTGTAAATTTATACATAATGTTCTTTGTTTGTCCTATTTGTGCACTTAATTTTGTATCCCCGTGTACCATGCTTGATACTGCCATGAATCTGGTTTGTTGGTGCTTGACTTTGTGCATCTTCATGTGCACCGCACTTGTTTGTGCGCTTTGGCTTTGCTGAGTTGCCTGGTCTGTTTTGAGTTGAATTAAACTACCGGTGTCGAGCCCGAGCTTGCTTGGGCTTGAACTTGTGTGTTTGAATTGGGTTGAGCCATCGGGCTTGACCTTTGCAACTGTCTGTTTGATTGAATCAAGGATCGGCCTTATGATAATCACAATGATACACTGTGCATATCATAAGATGACCGTGCATATATATATTTATCCCTGTCTAAAATGAAAAGGAAAAACAAACCTATAAACCGAGGCAATATTTAATATTCAAATTCAATTTTATTTTTGCAATTTAGGTTTGTTTCTTTTTCAAGTTTACTACGTTGTTGTTTATTTAACAGGTATAGGAGATGGATAAATACAAACTGGAGCAAGAAAATCAAGATCAACATAAAAAAAAACTTGAGTAAGTGTGAGTAAATTTAAGTTGTATTGTATTTAAAAATGTAAGTAGAGTGATGGTGAAAGTTGTATTGTATTTGAATTTGATTTGAAATACAATATTTGTTTAAATAAAATTGCGATTCATTTACTTTATTCTTTGAACAATTATTCATATCAGTTAATATTTATATGTTGTCTAATACAAAATTCTAGAAATGATACTATAACATCAGACAACATATGTTGTTTTTGTTGTGTTATTGGATATCAAACAATGGGGCATATTTGTAGCTAATGTGCAATGAGACGGCAAAAGATTTAATGATAGATATGTATGGAATCAGAAAATGGAGAATACCTACACTGATGCGTATTTTCCCATAGTGAATTGATTTGAGGAATCAATCAAGTAAGGGTATACGTGGAAATAAGTACCAATATGCTAAATTTGTGTTGAAATCAAATCAAGTAAATACGAAAAGATTTCATCCTTATGTCTAAGGCAGTCTTCATCGTTCTATATATATATATATATATATATATATATATATATGAAGACATTTGTTCATCTTTTCAACACAAGACGACAAGGGAGTTATCCACAAAATATCTTCAATAAGATCCAATATTTTTGTATTTATTGTAGGGTAAGAAATTTAAATTGAGTTATTTATATTCTACTCATGTTGTACTCTCTCTTGAAGTGATGAAGAAGAATAAAGGCTATTGGGTCTGAGGACATAGGCATAGTCGAACCTCGATATATTGGCATGTTCTTTCCTTTTTGATTTTTATCTATAATCTGTGCTCTTCGGTTTTCTTTTCATTCTCTTTGTTGGAATGGAATTTTTAAAATTTTCCATAGACTAGATTATTGGGTGTTCTGCTTTCGCTACCCAAAACTCTGATTTTTCACTACAGTTTGGTATCGGTGCTTGTTGTTCCGTTTGAAGACTATTTCGGCTATGTCTAATTCTACGAACAATAGCACTGGTGGGAGCTCTACAAATTATGGAATCATTAGGCTTGATGGAAAGGAATATTTTGGCATATAGAAGATGAAGATGGAAGCGATATTGAAGAAAGAGATGACTTTTAAGTTATCTCAGATCCAAAAAAATGAAGAAATTATCCCCCATGGAGATTAAGGAATTAGAAGAGGATGCTCATACTACCATCCAGCTTAGCCTTTCTGATGAAGTACTTAGTGAATTTTCTCATGTGAAAACTTCTAAGAAGTTAAGGTTTGCTCTTAAGAAAAAAAATTCTACAATAAATTTCTCATTAACCGCATCATCCTACAACAACTACTTTACTCGTTGAAGACAAAGCCTGAAATCGATGTATTAGCTCACGTGGATGCCCTAAACACTCTTCTTATGAATCTTCGAGTAGTCGAAGTAAAAATTAAGGATGAAGCGCAAGCTGTCATTCTTTTATGTTCTTTATATGTGGAGTATAACACTTTTGTTACCTCTATGATCTATGCACGCTCTTCTATTTGTTTGGAGGATATGAAGACAAATTTTCATAATGAGATGTTGAGGGTAAAGTCAGAAAACATGAGCATGGAGAATGATTTCGAAGGGCCTTATTGCCTAAAGGGGAAGAAGATCCAAATATGTTGGAGATGGGCCAAGTCAAGACCTCAGTCAAAGGGAGCTTCGAAGGGAGTTTGTCATTATTGTAGAAGGCATGAACATTATATTGCAAGTTGCCCCAAGTTGGAGAATAAAAACAAAGCTATTATCCAAAAGGCTTCAGTTTCTACATCGGAGACATCAGATTCAAATAGTGATCCTAGCATTTTTATAGCTTCCGCCTCTACTATGAAGAGTACTATATGGATTATTGACTAAGGAGCATCCTATCATATGACATCTAATAAATACCCTTTTTCCAATTATCGTCAGTTTGATGGAGGAAACGTTCTTGCGGGAAATTATGCTACTTGTCGCATGATTGGTATTGGAACGGTGAAGATCAGGATGTTTGAGGGTGTTGTTCATGCTTTATGTGATGTCAGGCATGTGCTTGATTTGAGGCGTAGTTTGATCTCTATTGGAGCATTGTGTAATCTTGGCTAAAAGTGTGTAATAGAAAAAGTATCATTGAAAATTACAAATGACTCATTGATACCGTTGAAAGGGATAAAAGATGGATATCTATATTTGCTGAAGGGTACCATTATTGTTGTAGAGTCTTGTTCAGTTGTTGGTTCTATTGATTCCGATAATATCAGATTGTGGCATTTTCGTATGGGACACATTGAAGAGCGTAGTTTGAAAGTGTTGAGAAAGCAAGGATTGATTAACAGCATTCATCATTCAAAACTTGGTTTTTTGAGGGAGGTGTACTTGTAAAGCAGATGAAGGTTCCTTTCGGTATTACAAAGCATAAGTCTAAAGAATTTTTGGAGTGTGTTCACATTAATGTTTGGGCCTCGCACCATGCCTATCTTTTGGAGGAGCCAGATATTTTGTTTCATTTGTTGATGGTTTTTGTAGAAAGGTATGGGTTTACTTTATGAAGTCCAAGGATGAAACTTTTATTAAATTCACAGTTGGAAGTCTCTTGTTGACAAACAGTCAGGAAAGAAAGTGAAAGTTCTTCGGTTAGATAATGGTGGTGAATTCACTTATCAAAAATTTGGGCATTACACTATACCAGGGGACACATGGTCAAATGGGATTACAGTGAGGATGAATTAGACTTTGTTAAAAAGAATTTGTTGCTTATGTCTGACTATTAGATTAAAGAAGATATTTTGAGCATAAGCATTATCTACGGTGGTTTTCGCCATTAATTCCACCTTCTACTGCCATAGATATAAAGATTTCTGAAGAAGTATGGAAAAAAGAGTTAGTTTCATATTTCTTTCTCAGAGTGTTTGGTTGTCCAGCTTATATGCATGAGAGCAAAGGAAAGTTGGATCCAAGATCGTGCAAGTGTATTTCTCTTGAGTATATAAGAGGAGTTAAGAGTTATAGTTTGCGGTGTCCTACTACCCAGAAGATTGTTATTAGCAGACATGTTACATTTGATGAAAATGTTATATTGAAGGTGAAGCCTTCTTCTTCAATTAATGATGATGTTGAGAGGACAAATTCAGAGTACCAGATACAAAGTAGATCATCAGACTTCCATACAAGTAAAAATTGTGTTTTCGATGACACCGTGCTTAATGAGGAGAGGACAGATGATCAATCTCAAGATGGAGCTCAAATTCAAACTCGACCAATCAGAAAGAGGAAAAGACCTAGATGGCTTGATGATTTTGTGGGATTGAGCATCGAATACATTGACTTTGATGACATGACAGCCGATGCATTAAGCATATTTCATGATGAACCGGAAGATTATATAAATGCCATTAGTTCAGTTGACAATTCTAGTTGGTTAGTAGATATGAATGAGAAAATTGAGTCTTTGCACAAATATCGCACTTGGGATCTGATGCCATTTCCTTCTGGTAAGAGTGTAATTGGGTGTAAATGGATCTATAGGGTGAAAGAAGGCAGCAATGGTGGCATGTGGTATAAGGCGAGATTAGTGGCGAAGGTTGGGTTCAGGGAAAAGGTATGGAGTTTCATGTTATATTTTCTCCAGTTGTCGGACATACTTCTATTCGCATTCTTTTGGCATTGGTTGCTCACTTTGATATGGAGTTAGAACAATTAGATGTCAAACAGCATTCTTTTATAGTGACCTTGAGGAGAACATTTATCTACAGCAGCTAGAGGGGTTCATTGACAGTAGCAGGCCCAATCATTTTTATAAGCCTAACAATCTCTTTATGGTTTAAAACAGTCTCCTAGACAGTGGTATAAGAAATTGGATAAGTTTATGATCTCACATGGTTACTTTAGAAGCTTTAAGGACCAATGCGTCTATTTAAGAAATGTAATGAAGACATTATCTATTTGTCGCTTTATGTTGATGATATATTGATAGCTTCTAAGAGCATGACTAGAATGTCAGAGTTGAAGACGGAGCTCAACAAGGAGTTTGATATGGAAGATTTGAAAAGGGCACAAAGAATTTTAGGGATGGAGATTCAGAAGGATAGGAAGCAATGAGTTTTGAGGCTCAATCAAACTCAATATATCGACAAAGTTCTATCTCGGTTTGGTATGGAGAAATTAAAATGGTGGCTACTCCAATAGGCTCTCGATTTGGTATGGAGAAAACCCCTCTCGGTTTGGTCTGAAGAAATTCATCATGGATATATTCAAGAACTACAAAATGATAGACTCAAATATGTGATTGCTCAACTTCATGAACTACAAATTATCATTCATGAACATGAATCAGAAGGGCATAAAGTTGGAGAATCTTTCTTGGTTGAAGCAATGACAGGAAAGATGCGTCCATCATGGAGAGACTGCCGCAACTATCTGAAGCGTAAAAAGAAGAAAATTTCTTTACAAGACCTCATCATTAGACTGAAGATAAAGACAAATAACCGCGGGATTACACAACAAAAACGCGAGTAGGCATTTCTTAAAGAAGGGTCAAAAAAGAAAGGACATATCAAAAACAAAAAGAAAATTTTCCCACAAATGAGTAAAGTACTGGAAAAGAAATCCAATGAAAATAAGCAGTCCAAGAAGTTTAATGGAAACTGTTGGGTTCGTGGCAAGACGGGACACGCCGCTAAAGATTGCAGACATAAAGAGGAGAACAATTCAGAGGCAAATATGGTCGACAATATGGAAGTGGATGAGTCCAACTTTTCCGGAGTTATATCAGAATTCAATTTGGTTCATAATCCTACACAGTGCTGGCTTGACATAGGTGTTACTCGATATGTATGTTGATAAACCCATGTTTTGCACTTGCAACAAACTCGATTAGGGAGAAAAATTCTACGTCGGTAATTCTGTAGTATCCATGACGGAAGGCAGTGGCACTGCCATCCTAAAGTTCACTTCTAAAAAAATTATTATATTGAATGACGCACTTCATGTTCTAGACATTCGCAAGAACCTAATCTCTGGATCTGTACTATTAAAGAAGGGATTCCGAATGGTATTCGAGTAAGACAAGATGGTTCAGTCCATGGCTGGAATTTATATACGAAGGGGATATTTATGTGATGGCCCGTTTAAGGCAAATGTAGCCATGGTCGGCAAAAATACTATGTATTCTAATTATGCAACGAATAAAAACATAGTTTCTTATTTGGTTGTGCATGAAACTCTATTATGGCATGATAGATTAGGGCACATAAATTTTAAAAAAATGAAAAAACTTGCAAACTTAGGACTAATTCCAGAATTTCAAGTAGATAAATATACAAATGTGAGACGTGTAAAAGCAAAAAAGGTCAAAAAACCATTTCAATACTATTGATAGGAGTACCGAACCAATGGAAACGACTCATGCTAATTTATGTGATTTCAAGTCATTACCTTCAAGAGGTGGAAAAAAGTACTTTATCACGATGATTATACACGATATTGCTATATATATCTTTTAAACAATAAAGATGAAGCAATTACATCGTTTATAAAATAAAAAGCTGAATTAGAAAATCAACTTAACAAAAAGATCAAGATATTGATCATATCGAGGTGGAGAATATGAACCACCATTTGAAAAATTTTGGATAGAAAATGGAATAACTCGTCAATGGCTTCATATTCAAAACAAAAAATGGAATTACCAAGAAATAAATAGAACGCTAAAAGATATGGTTAACACCATGTTATTAACTTCTGGCCTACCAACGAATTTTCGGTGGAAGCCTTAAATATGTCTAACCACATACTAAATAAGGTTCCACATAGCAAAACAGGAACAATTCCATATGAGTTGTGAAAAGGACACCTATCAAGTTTCAAATACCTCAAAGTGCGGGGTGCTTGGCAAGAGTTCCATTTTGCCTCCTAAGAGGTCGAAATTGGACCAAAAACTACATACTGTTACTATCTAAGACCGTCGAAAATAGCAGCGCATACAAATTTTAAGTCTTCAAGTCCAATACAAATGACATCGGTATAAATACAATCATGAAGTCAAGAGATGCCTTGTTCTTTGATGACGTATTTCCACACAAAAAGAATGATTGAACATTTGTCCCTAAAAGGACAAGTGACGAAAGAGATGAACCATATAATGATCAAACTCATCATGAATTGGATGAAATTGAACCATGAAGAATCATAAGGGCATAAACTTTCAAGTCTTTTGACGCAGAAGTCTTAAATTACATGTTAGAACATTAACCTCAAACTTACAAAGAGGCTTTGTCATCTTCAGAATCTTCATGTTGGAAAGAAGTAATCAAAATTGAGATTGATTTAATTCTTAATAATAGAACTCGAAAATTAGCTGACATTCCACCTGAAATAAAACCAATTGCTTTTGAAATGGATCTTTAAGAAGAAGACGAAACCAGATGGCTTTACTGACAAATATAAAGCTAGATTGATAGCCAAAGAATATCATCAAAAAGAAGGTGTAGACTTCTTTGATACTTATTCACCAGTTACATGAATAACCTCTATAAGAATGCTAATGGTGATTGCATCCATTATAATCTAAAAATTCATTAAATTGATGTAAAAATAGCACTTAAATGGAGATCTCGATGAGGAGATTCACATGGGGCAACTTAAAGGTTTATTTCCATGTAAAATGAGAATAAATCTATAGATTAGTCAAATCATTATATAGACTTAAACAAGCTCCGAAATAATGGCATGAAAAATTCGATAGTGCATGATGAAAAATGGCTTTCGTATAAATGAATGTGATAAATGTGTTTATTACAAACAAGTTGGACAATCATATGCGATGATTTGGCTATATGTGGACAATGTGCTGATCTTTGGCCCCAGCATTAAAGTTATAGTGACTATAAAGAAAATGTTAATCAACAATTTCGATATTAAAGACTTAGGAGTTGCAGATGTTATTTTGGGAATCAAAGTAATAAAAACACCGAATGAAATTGAATTATCTCAATCACACTATACAAAAAACGTGATTGAAAAATTTCAAAATTGTGGAATCAAAGGGGTAAGAACACCTTTTAATCCATCGAAAGTACTGCATAAAAACAATAATGAGTGTGTAATACAACTCGAATACTCTCGTGTAATAAGATGTTTTATGTATCTCATGAATTGCACAAGACCAGATATTGCTTATGCAGTAAGTCGATGAAGAAGGTATACTAGTAACCCAGGGAAGGAACATTGAAAAGCACTACTGAGAGTGTTGGGTTATTTAAAGAATACCACAAACTTTTTGTTACATTACGAAAATTATCTTATCATCTTAGAAGGATATAGTGATGCGGACTGGATTTCAGACTTAGAGAATCTAAATCAACAAGTGATTATGTCTTTTCCCTCGTAGGAGCAACAGTGTCATGTAAATCTGATAAACAAACATGCATAGCTCTATCCACTATGGAATCTGAGTTCATCACATTAGATAAAGTAGGCGAAGAAGCGGAATGTCTTCGTCAATTTTTAGAAGATGTTACATTTTTGCCTAAACTTGTGACGACAATATGTATTCACTACAATAGTTAAAAAGTATCAAGTAGAGCGCAAAACTTTGTGTATAATGGAAAATCACGACACATTCCTCGATGCCACAACACATTTAAGCAATTACTCTTAAATGGAACTACTTCCATTGATTATGTAAGAAATAATGGTAACCTAGCGAATCCATTTGCTAAAGGTTTATCAAGAGAGAAAATTGATTGCGCATCAAGGGGAATGGATTTAAAAGCCTAAACAAAAGATGGTTACCTTATACGAAAACTTATCATAGCGACTGGAGATCCTACAGACTAGCATCAATAGGCAAACCAGTTATGAGTAACTCAAGAAGTAACGCATTTATTTGGACTTAGTCCTACTCCATTCCTATAGTGCACAATAGAATGCATGCCTACAGAAGTATTAAAAAGGTTAAGTTATACTTTTAATGATGTCCATATCTTTAAAACGTCAAGTGGAGTATACGTAGGATACTCTTTACGGATGCGATCACCCATGTTAGTATTAGCTGGGTCAGCTCTATGAGAATATTAAGGCTTAAATTCTCTAAATACATTCGCACCACCAAATTTATTTAGGACCAAAATGAACACAACAAAGAGATTGAACGTGAAGGGAAACGATGTTTTGTAAAACTTATTGTCTGGTTATGCAGTAATAGCTGGCGGTTCAAGATGAAATAATTAAATGATTAGCCAAGTACATATGATAATTTTTAACTAGGAAAAGTTCAACGTGAAATATCTACTTATCCTCGATATAATATTTTTCCATATGTACTCTGTGTTATTCTCCTTTATACGGGCGAGACACATATCGTCATTCATATGGGGAATTTTCAGAGAACCTTGCATAGGTGAATGAAGATATAGTCTCACATCGACAAAAACAAAGAAGCCTTTCATGTTTATATACTCCTTCCCATCAATTTATATTGGCCCTTAGGGTTAGATAATTTTATACGATTCGGATGACCTATATGGCCATGGTTTAAACACACATGCGCGTGTGCTATCCGTCCGACCGACTAGCTAGGTACAGATTCGGGTCTAATGCATTACAATCTTTTTGCTAGAAAAAAACAAAGCCTGTTTTGAATAGTAGCTTTTTAAAACAGACGCAAACAATGATGAAAAGACATGGCTGTTTCAAATAATGTGACTGTTGGTGATAGATGGATGCGACTGTTGGCTCAAAACAAAAAGGATGTTAGGCATTGCAAATGACAGACGAATAAAAATGACTGTTGGGCATTGCAAATGACTAACGAATAGAAACAACTGTTGGGTGTTGTAGATGACTCTTTGATTCTAAAGAACAGACGCAATTCTTCGTCTTCTTCTTCGTCTTCATTATGTTCTCAAATCAAAGCATTATCAAATCATAGAGTAGAAAATTTATCAATCTCGTATAGATTATTCTGTTGTATCTTGAAAAACTTTGCAAATTAGGTTTTAAGGAGATTGCTAAGGCAATCCTCGAAATTTCTTACTGTTTTATATCAGTATTTTATTTTCGTGCATCCATGTGCACGTTTTTCGTACAGTTTTTATACTGTGTTTTTGTTGTTACTTACTATTTTGGTAATACGACCTTCTATACCACTTTCACACAAAAGAACGTGGGAAGAGTAGCCTTACTTTGTAAACTATGCTTATGATTCGGCATAAATGCAAAGAAAGAAAGGTACAGTTATGTATCAACCATTTATCATATATAAAATATCAATAGAATTAATTAACATCGTATTAAAGCAAAATAAATCAGAATTCATTTTTATTATCAAGGATTGCTTCTAAATCTTTACTTAAACTTACATATTACATGTTATACACATTCTATTTTTTAAATTAAAGAAAATTAGGGTTCTCTTCTTATTTTCCAACTTAATACCCATAAAACCCTTCTTAAAAGCAGATTTCACACGTAGTTGTTTTCAACAAAAAATGTGCAGTCTATATTGTAAATATTTGCGATTAAAACGACAATATTTGAAGTACATAATGCAAAATTTTGTAGTTCTAACTTCAAAATTTTACAGAATAGACTGCAAGTTTCGCTGTAAATAATTACCTAAGGTTTTTCAAAAAATGTGATTCAAGAAAGTATGAAAATCAATTTTGATATTTATAAAGGGTGTTTAACAAAACATACCTTTTAAATTATTAATTATACATTCATAATATTCAAACAAAATTAATTACTCCATCTTAGCATGCTTTTGTCTTTCATTTTATCTTAAGCTTTGTATTATTAATTACTTCAAATTTTAAATATTATGTTGCAAAAAAATACTCGTTGCTTACATTACATCATTATGTTCATCTAGTTAAAATTAAATCAATCAATTACATTAGTTAACTTACAAAAAAATTTAATAATTATGAAG
The DNA here is from genome assembly GCA_030765085.1 of Allium cepa. Classification (NCBI taxonomy): domain Eukaryota; kingdom Viridiplantae; phylum Streptophyta; class Magnoliopsida; order Asparagales; family Amaryllidaceae; genus Allium; species Allium cepa. The sequence continues at coordinate 973,658,190 of CM060928.1, forward strand.
CTACGTCAACTACTTTTGAATTTGTTAATAACTAGTATGAGGTTCGTGGTTCGCATATAGATACTTTTGGAACAATGTGGTATTGATGCAGTGATGATTGGCTAATATGACAATTAATGTGTGCATGTACTTCGTTATAGGTTTAATTTGGACATAGTATGAGATACATATTATGAAGGATTTTAGAATGGTGTTACATTATTATTAGTTTGATGTCACTTTGTCATAAATGTCGATTAATAGTAGCTGGGCCATTTTATATGTTGATTAAGCGTTTTCTGTTTTTTCATGAAAAATTGAGATTCAAACTTGTTATCAAAATAAATTAGGTTCAGTTAACAGTTAATGATATTTTGACTGTTGGTTAACCATGAATCGAATTAATTTTTAAATTTTTTTTAAAGAATCCAACATCGAATAGGCTCAACTATTCATGTTAGCAACAAAGGATAGAAGTCGTGAGCCTATTCCAATCAGCAAGAAATGCATCATAAATCATTGTTAAATTTAAAAACTTATGTCATTCTATGTAGCGTCTATTATGAATTAGCACCATTATTCATTACGTAACACAACGGACTTTATAGTTTTGTGGCCCGTAGCATCTATCCAGCCTGATCTAGTAGTTCTGATTGTCTGATAGTCATATACTAGTCACGTTGTCGATGTCTCACACTCATTGTAGGATTTTTTTTAATTCGGCCTCGTTTTGAAAACAATTATCACAAATAACCCAATTCTGAAACTAATTTCATTTGTAGCCCTGTTTTGGCCAGCTCAGCGTTGAGCTAACCAAAACATACACGCCTTTTGAAATGGTGCAAATGTTTTTTTGGTTTCTTGTTGGCGGCTTTTGAAAAGTCGCCGAAAGTTTTTAACTGGGTAGTATGTTGGCAACTTTTCAAAAGTCGCCAATGTACTACCTAGTTAAAGTTTATGGGCAACTTTTCGAAATTCGCCGGTTGACGACTTTTCAAAAGTCGTCAGTTGGGGTTCTGCTATAAAATAGAGCCCCCTTCTTCCCTTCCCTTCACTTTCCCCTTTCTTCAACTTTTACAAAAAACCCAAACCCTCTACTTTCAAATTTTTTTCTAAAACATCTTAAATTTCATTTATTCTTAATAGAAGCATTAGATTTCGAAGATCTAGCACAAGCATAGCAATTTTCCATTAAGTTGGATCCAATCAAGTTATGTAGTAGGAAAACTAAGTTTTCCTATTAGTTTGTAAATTAAATTGATTATGTGGTTTTTGCGTGGTTGATATAGAATGGCTCCTAGTTATATATAAACCACATGCTATTATGATGGTGAATTGATTATTGATGATTTAATTTGTGAAAAATATGTTCGTGGATCTTACAACCCAGCTAAAGTTTAAAGAGGATCTAACTTTGAACAATTGAAAGAGTCGGTTTACAAAGTAACAAAGATAAAATTGAAAGAGTATGATATAGATATAGTTTTAATTGGCTAACCGATTCTGGATCTAAAGCTATAAAAATTATCGACAACGACGATGTTAAATTAATGTTTGCTGCTGTGGCTAAATCTATTGAGTTGTTTTTTTAGGAAAAATAAAAGATTGGTTATAGAACAATCAATAGCAGCACCTATATCAAATTCGGTATTAAAGAATATTCTAGAATGGTGGAAAACATGAGTACTGGACAAGGAATTTCGTTTCCTAGTTTTAGTAATCCGACTCAGAATGTATCGCAATACTGGTAACAACAAATGTTTTACGGTTATTTCATGAGTTTGCAGTCAAATGTCCAATTTAGCTATCCACATTTGACGCATGATAGCATTGCACGAATGAGTTAGAGGTAACATTTAGTTGTGATTACGTATAAATTTGATATATTGAACTAATTTAATTATTATACAAAAATTGTATTCCTGTGCAGTTTTATCCCACTTCAAAATTCCACTCAATGAAGTGCTAGACAATCGAGTAGCCGTACATCCGAACGAATGCAACCAACTCCCTCTGAACTTTACCAATTAAGCCAGAAGTAAGTTAAATATTGCAATATAATTCAAAATCGTTGGTATGTAGAAATAAGCTAAAATTGATGTATTTTGTTATTACATCTTCGCAGCAAACAATACTGCTACACAGTCATACGTCCAACCATCGAATGAACCAGTGAGTCAAAATGTATGTACCGACAATATGGGTGTAGATGATGAAGAAGATGTATAAACTGAAGATGTTCCTACGCTTGATAGTACGACTGTTGTGTCAATGCTAGAGGTTGATGCAACTTGAGTGGAAAATATATAAGTAAACAATGATCCACTGAACTATGTTTCGGAGGTGAAGAACCAGATTGTGTGGATGGTGATGAACTGGAAATGGGGATACCAATGGACGATGATTTGTGCAATGCAAAAATTATGGTTAGGTCGATAGTTGCAAATGTACACTTCAATGACGAAATGTTTTCATCTTCTAGCATACAAACAGGTTTCAAAGTTGGCATGGTTTTTGAGAACAAAGCTAAATTTCTGCAATAACTGTATGAATAGTCAATCTTACAGGCGTTGTCCTTTAAGCCAATCAGATTGAAAAAATCAAAATACATCGCCATTTGCAATGCCTATGCAAGTTGTCCTTAGAGAATACATGCTATTGATTCAAAAAGACACATGCTGGATGGTGGGTTATTAAAAAATATCCAAGTGATCATACATGCGTAAACCCAACAGTGAACTCAAATCATAGGCAAGCAACATCTTCTTTTATAGTATCGAAGATCATGCCTTTTGTGAAATCTGATTTGAACATTACGGTTGGAACGGTGCAGGTTTTAATGAAGGAACAATTGTTTATCAAAATTAGTTATTTGAAAGCTTGAAGAGCATTGAGCATGACAATTGAACACATATATGGTGATTGGATAGAGTCATATTCCAACCTACAACAATACTTTGCTGAAATATGCAAAACTAATGCGGGTAGTGTAGGACATGTGACCAATTATGCGTACGAAGTGTTCGATCGTGCATTCTGGTCATTTAGGCCATGTATTGAAGGATTTATCCACTGTCGACCTTTTCTTTGTATAGATGATACACGTCTATATGGTAAATAGAAATGTACCTTACTTATTGCAACGGCGGTTGATGCAAATGATCAGCTTTATCCTTTGGCGTATGCTATTGTTGAGTCCGAATCAATTGATAGTTGGGGATGGTTTTTTACGTGCATGCAAAGGTTCATTCACAGTGTGAACAATCGCCATATTACTTTCATTTTCGATAGAATAAAAGGAATACCTACAGCTTTGAAGAGCAATTGGCGAGCCCCACATAAACATAGATATTGTGCTAGATATTTCAAAGCTAATTTTCATGGAGCGGGTTTCAGAGACAAACAATTGATCGGTTTATTCTGCGCTAAAGCCGGTGCCTCTGAGGAGGTTGAGTATTTAAAGATTCATGAAGAAATCAAAACCACTACTATTAGAGCACATAACAAGATAGAGAGAAGTTTGGCTGGAAAGGAGGATATTTGGGCATTATGTAAAGATGATGGTGGTCGTTTTCATGTTATGACGAATAATGCGTCAAATTTTTTCAATGGTGTACTTAGGGGTGTAAGATCTTTGCCTATTAGAGCACTTGTTGCACGTACCTTCTTTCGTTCCGTTGATTACTTTTGACAAAGAAGAGAGTTAGCTAAGAATTCTACACTTCGTATTACTCCAAAATGGAAAGCAAAAATAACGGAGAGATCAAGCGAAGCAAGACGTTGTTGAATTGTCCATTTTAGTCAAATTGAATAGCAAGTAATTCATTACTTTGAAGATCAATTCAAAGTTATAATCGATGGTAACACATGTTCATATATATGCAACATCCAGTTACTGCATCATCTGCCCTGTGCCCATGCGATGGCTGTATGTTCGTCAGTAGCCAATGGTACAAGCAGAGCTCATCATGACCGTACAAAACTAACTAGCGGCTTACTCAGTAGAATTTCATCATGTACGCGATAAAAGGTATTGGGCTGCACATGAAGGACCAATGGTTCTTCCACCCAGGAGAATCTACATAGTCAATGTCAGTACCAATCTTCAAACCAAGTAGGTTTAAGCTGAATATTTCATAGAGAAAGCAGTGAATGAAATAACACGTTGAACGCCGTCCTATATCATCGATGGAAAAAAAATGTTTGGACAATAGTGAACATAATAATACCAAAAAACTAAATGAGCGAAAGCAGACTAGGATCGGTGTATGAATGTGTATTTAATTCAGCCCCAAGTATTGAACATTTAAACTTATCAGCCTTAATTATAACCATCAGCAAATGCAGAAAGATGAAGATTTGGATCTTCGATGTAATCAGGGAACCTGGATGCAAAATAAACTGAGCATGAATAATATATGTTTAATATATATGGTAATAAAAAGTGTGGACGACAGTCAATATGCCTGACGATGTAGAAAAGGGTATATGTTTGAAAAGATGATAGTGCACAACAAAAGAAGAGTTGATTGGTGGTATAGTTGTAGTATGGTGTGTTGTACTGTGAGTGTGACAGCAGACAACACTTGTAATATTCAAAAGAAGATTGGATTGGAATAAAAGAGACATTAGAAAGGAGATTAACGATTTAAGTCAGCATGCGGGGAGCTACAGAAAAAATTGGAGCAGAATTGCGACGGCAGTACCACCAAGAAGCTGAATGTTACCAAAAAATTATTGGAGGTAGCACTTCAAATGAAATATCTTCATGCCGTGCAAAAAGCTAAAATAGAGCGGCTTCTTAACAATAATGAATAATATGCTTATTTGTATGCCAAAATGTCAAATAAGCGCTATAGAAATGCTTGGAATTCAGAGATTTGGATTAATGGAACAACTTGTGGATACATCACACAATTTGGGAAACGACCGGCAAAGCATTTTGAAAAGCTATATAACACTAACATGACTGAGTAACATCCACCTATGATATGAGAACTTACATAGGATAGAGAAGCGCGTGGTAAGAATCGAACCGAAGTCTTTTTAGAAGAAACCGAACCTCATTTCCAGTATACCGCACCCGTTGACTATCAGACACAGATTTCTATTTAAATATTTGTTCTCTCTCTTGTCATGTGAACTAAATTTTGAATTTTGAATTTGTGCTGATATCGAGGACAACAAATGGTGTTAAATAAAGGACATATTGATCATATATATATATATATATATATATATATATATATATATATATATATATATATATATACACACGTGTGTGTCTACAAATATATATGTATATGTATGTATGTATCTATGTATGTATGTGTATGTGCATGTGTATATACATATACACATATATGTGTGTTTTTTCAATGACATTGAAATACATGCACCTATTTTGCACATTATACATCAAAGAATCAATATGTTACCACAAAAATGTGACAACATTTTTGTTTTTGTTTTTTTGAATATGAAGTTTTTGTTTTTTTGAATATGAAGAATAATTTAATCCATGAAATTAATCATTAAAAAAGTACTTACAAAGAGGGGAATTTTCAGACTTATCAACATGCACTGTGAAATAGTTTCTGACATTTGATTAAATTATTTAACATCAACACACACAATCCTAAAAAGGGGGAGGAGAGGGGAGATGGGAGAGGAGAGAGGGGAGGGGGGCGAGGGTGCGTTTGGAAAAAAAATACACTAGTTCGATAAATTTAAACTCGCTTTTGAGTTAAAAGGAGATTAAATGGAACTTTGCAATTCTTTAAAGAATGATGTAGTTTGTTGGGTCTTTCTTAAATTAGGTTTCACTCAAAGCACCAAACTTTCATATATATATATATATATATATATATATATATATATATATATATATATATATATATATTATTTTGACATATCGAAATTTTTATTAGCCCAGGTCAATATGAAATTCTAGCTCCGTATATGTTCGCAAGGGAGACTTCAAATTTCTCTTCATATAGATTTGACCCAAAAAAAAATCGGATGTAGCAGAATTTTCATTATTAAAATGCTATTTATCCAAAATAAAAAACAATCACAACATTCATTTTTAAAAGGGCGAAGGCACTAGTGTGGTAACGTTAAAATACAACTGGAGGTGAGATTACTTGAGAAGAAGAAAAAATGACTTGCAAACACAAATATAAATAAATTATATAATGCTAACAAAATTAGGCCGTAGAAAGCTGGAAGAATAAAAGATTTGGATACGTCCACTTCACGTCAAACTGCAATTTTCTCCTCTTACATCTTATGACATATTTGACTTGGCCGACGAAATTATTACTCTTTAAATTTTTTGGGAAAGTATATTCCATAAACTGCAATTGTATTTTTGATTATCATCGACGTATGAAAGTAATTTTTTTGAACAGTCTATCCAAGCATTTGTTTTGCAAGTAACCACAAGACAAATCTAACAAAAAGTTTAACACACAAATGAAGTTCAATTCTCTAAAACTAGTAACTAATTCATAAATCTCATTAAGCAATTGAAATCTATTCAAAACCCTAAATTATTAGGGAAAAATGAAGAATAACTCTTAATATGAGAGGAAAAGAGTAGATGATCTGTAACTTTAATCCAATCAAAACAAATAAAAAGAGAGGAAGGGTTTCAGAGATTGAATTTCATTTATGTTCTGTTCCCATGATCTCTTAAAAAATCACTAAAATTTGATAAAATTACATTACCAAATGAAAAATATTGAAAGTCGGTAGTGTATGAAGTAGTTGGCATTGGTGAAATTCGTTTTTTCCCCACGAACAGACAAAAATAAGAATGTTAAAAGAGTGACAAAATTTACAAAACTTAAGGCCTTCGTTATAACTGAAGTTCATGAAGGTATTATATGACCCACTATTTAGCTATTAATTTAATATTACTTTTGAAAATTGGTACTTTATTAAATACGAAAGGTTTACAAAGTAACAATGTTAGCTCCTCAATTATGCGATTACAATTACAATAAGACACAAAAAGAAATTACACAAACGAGATAACACACAAAAAATATGAAGATTAATAATTATCAAAAAAACCAACACAATAGAAAAGACAAACAACTGATAACTTGTGTTATTGCTCATCAAACTTGTTTTATATTTTAAAGCTAGCGAGGTCAAATTTAACTGAGCTTGCAAGCACAGTTTTGACTGAGCCGACAAGCTCAATTAACACTTTGTTGCATACAATCAAACATGTTTTTTAGTATGCAGGTATTTATGGGATAAAACTAATTGGTTTGTATTGCACACAAACGCCAATTGTGATACATATTGTCTAAAAGATGAAATCAGGGTGCTTCATTGAAGGGTCGACTTATTTCCTTATAGGGATTCTCACTGTAAAATAAAGTTTTGAACTTAAAAGACTTCGTTGTAAAAAATTACAACTCTTACAAAGCATAATCAAGTATCCAGGATATACTCATAATCATTTTAAATGCGACGTTCTATAGTGTGTACATTCAAAAATGATGATTTCCATCCTCCAAAGAGTGGGTATAGAACAAAATATTACATAAACTAAATTATGTATGGCATTTTACAGCACAGAATCAATAGAAATATTGTTTAGGGAAAAATGTGGTTACCATTCAATAGCTAAATGTATTCATTACTGTGATACAGTTACTATTGTGAAAATATCACATATTTTGTTTGTCATTACTGTGATGCAGTTATTATTGTGAAAATATCACATATTTTGTTCGTCATTATGGTTTAGGCTGGCAAAATCAAATTGACAAATTAGGTTATAAAAAAATTCATCTCAAAAGTCATATGGCAACCTTTAGTTAAAAGTTGCATTGTGGCAAAATGAGTTGCTTATTCTTAGTAAACAAACTGGTTGATATAATTCCATAATGAATTCTAGAATATCCTATTTTGCAACAGTCTGTAATAATAGATGAAACTTGGGGATTATGCTATGGGTGTGATCAATTATTACAAATAAATACCTATAAAGATTGGTTGAATCCATGATCACATACTTCAACTCTTATGCAAATTTGTCTGAACAAACAGGCTATCATCTCTTTCAGAATAAACCACTACATCACAACATTTCAATTGGTGCACTTAATATTAAGAAATTCAACTCCAACGTCAAACCACCACTGAGAAAATTATTACATTTTAACTAAAGAATATAAATGATGCATTGTTCAAAAGAAAATATTTAGATCAAAATGAGGCTGTCATGCTCAAGAACTCTTTTCGGCCATTATACAGCAGAATCTCCTCTCCAACTATAGTTCATCGAAAAAGTAACTGGAGGGAAACTCTGACCAGCCTGGTCATGTCAGGAAGGTTATAGCTCCATGTCAGAAGACCTTGGATTGAAGAAAAGAAAAGAATAATATGTGTGCATGTGCGCACGTGCACATATGCACAGTGCATGCACACATATATTATAGAAGAATTTGTCCATAGAGTTGCAGTGAGGAATTGATCAAGTCAAACAATATAGCAGTTGTGGAAAACCCTATAAATACAGTTGTGATGATATCATGTAAAGCGTATTATGAATAATGAAATAAAATTATTTTATTCTTCTGAAATATTTGCTTCTGTTCATTGCATTTATATCACCTCGCATTCACTTGTTTTCTTCCACTTTATCTGCTGCCTGAATCTTTCTTTTCTTTACTGCAGCCATTCTTTTCAATATTCTTTCTTAACTGTTCTTTTCAAATATTATTTTTAAGTAATATCAATAAGGCTGTTTGCACTAAAACTCTGATATAGCCTGAACAACATGGTTCTTAAAGTCATCATGATGAGCATGGGTCTACCAGAGGCATTGTAATTATCTTCATGATCCGTTTGGATAATGAGTTCAATAATAGTAACACTGATGATTTCACCAATAATTTTCATAAAGTGAATAGGCATGCTTTCATAGCAATGCTACCGGTGTAAAAAAAAAAATTATACAAAGTTGATGCACTGCATTCGCTTCATTTCGAATAAATGAGGAAACTGTTGATGGACAGCATGATTTCCAGTATTGAACCTAAACAAAAAGGAGTTAATTATACATAAGGCAACAGTTCTCAAGGCATGAAGTGCGAGAAGGTAGTAAAATGCAATGTGAGCACCTCTCAAGCACAAAGAACCAATTTAAGTTTTGTAATGGCAAAGAAAGTGCCAAGCTACCCTCTGACAGGAGCATGAGTGAAGTCACGGTGCAGGGTAAGGCTAAAGATGCACCTGATTTGCTATGTTGCAAAAGATTTGATGTTTTAGTGAACCAGGTCCTTAATCATGAATAGAAGTGTAACTTTAGCTACCATGTATATAATCAAAATTAGAATCTCAAACTTCAGAACAACCAACGTCTGTATAAGTCAAGAAAGGATTCAAATTGGACTAAAATGATAATTATGTAACATCCATAAAAGAGACAAGACACTACACTGGTGAACAAATTCACTGGTAATTATGACATTAAGGTGAGAGGCCGTCTTAATGCCTCGGCCAATTTACTTAGCCAAGCATAACATTCACGCTCTCAAAAATTATTTGGCAATGGCTCAGTTCTCGACCACTCAATGACAAAGAATGTTGCAACGGTCAAGGATTCAAAGGTGGTACCACTAAATATGCACACATATACTTACATTACTTAACTCGTTAAATTTAAGTACACTAAAATCAACATGTAGTTTTGCAGATAGCGGAGGCATTAAAATTGCTCACCATCCCCATTAGTATGTACTGAGTAACCAATTAACTTTACATTTTCAAATTAACATTTTTTATCAAAAAATTGATTGTCTTATTAATTCTTACCATCCCCTCAAAAAATTTAGGTACAACATTTGGGATATAGCACGTTTATTGAGACAGAAAAACCATTCATTTTCAAAACGATTAAATATAAAAATATTCACCCTGGTGACATCTCCTTATGTTTCCCAAACACGCTAGTTTTATTGTTTAGGCATACAAAATCACTTAGCATAAATTTCATACAACATAAGCAATAATCAAGAATAAAAATTAAAACAATTAGCATGACTTAGATTGGATTTTGTACAACCCATGTTATATTAGACAAAGCATCTGCTATATTCGTAATATTCATCTTTCATTATGCTTCCAACAGTAATTACAACAGACATGCGGCAAAAGTTATTCAAAGAGCTTGGCTAAATCAAAAGTAACAAGCCTACAAACAGTAGTCGCATGACTTTTTGGGTACTTACTAAAAGCATACATGGCAGATGTATCAAATTTGCTTCATCAACAACATATAAAACATATCCATATTTCAGTTCTTCCAGGGCTGCCTTCTGCAGCCTTATTTACTACATCAGCCAAGTAATACACGCACAGCCAGATGAACACACCTACATACACGTGTACATATACATAGACATACACAAACAAAAGCGCGTCCACGCACACACATGGGAGGGGCTATTGAGACAAAAAAAAGTATACCGTATTGGACTTCATTGTGTCCATACTTAAGGTTGAAATCAAGGAAAAGAACTAACAGAGGTTAATTGTGTCAAATATTATATTTATTTTTCTCTCAATAGGCTTTCCCATACGCATGCATGCATACACATGCATGTCACACACACGTGTGGGGTGGGGGAAAAGGGGGGGGGGGAGTATGTGTAGGGCAAGAATCGACTACATCTCATTTTTGCGACATCTCATTTCCCCCAACTTCAACAGCGGTTCCGATTGAAATAATATATACTCTCTCTCTTGACACTTTATTGTATTACTTAATTCGGAGCATGTGGTTTAAATCAAAGAGGAATTGAGGTGATCATTGTGCGTGTATATGTACGCCACGCACACACGTACATACAGACACATGCATGCATTAGTTATTTGATGAGTTGGTAATGCATCAGGAAAAAAATTGACCATTCTGCATCGAATTCGCGAACATGGGAACCTGAATTATAAGATACTTACCTATTCAACATGCTTAAAGCATCTTGCTTTCTCTAACATATTGAACAGCTAATTTAAAAGTAGCACCAGTTCTTTAAATAAATAAAAATCTTAGTAGCGGAGTCAAAATTTTGCTATAAGTTTATGTTAAACTAAAAAAAAATTGAAATAAAAATGATGGGGTTACCAACTTCCGTCACATGCAAAAATCATAGAGTAGCTCAACAAACAATTGTTTATAGAGGGTTGAAAAAAAGCATTGTTAGAGGGTTTTAAAAAGGGCATTGTTGAAGGGTTCTGAACAATATTTCTGTGAAACATGCTCATTTGCAAAGTTGAAATCCCCCCTTATCCGTTTTCCGGAGTCCCTTTAATAGTACAATAAAAAAAATTGTACGTTCTTAAACTAAGGGTTTTGAAGATGATGATTGACAAGACTCAAAGAAGCAATAGAACAGGTACAAAAACTGTACAAAATTGGTTATCGTTTTGAAAACACACTTAAATCCTCTTATGATTCTTTGACGAACCAGTGCCTTTTGTACAAGATGGTTCAGATGTTCGGCGGAGGAGGGATAGTACCATCCATGATGGTAGATCCAGAGGCGGAGGTAGATATGGAGGAGGTATAGACATAGGAGGTGTAGGTAGCAGTCAATTTTCATTATTTGCGTGAAGAAAGAAAAGTAAACATAGAATAGCATTTGTGGTACATACGTTATTTCAAGTATTTCATAGTGATTTTAATAACAAATTATGTCCTTAACATGAGACTTAGTGGTTTACTGTCTGAATTTTACCAAAGAGTTGATGACAACCAAACAAAGTCAAGCATGCCATACTGGAACAGCAAGGGAGACAAGAGAAAGAATGAAAGTCGGTTAACAAAAACCGCTTAGGAGATGACTCCCAATATCAGCCAAAGTACACCTCATACACTCCTCCAATCACAGTGTAGCCAAAAGTACACCTCGTAAACTCCTCCCAATCCTACATGTTGGATGAGGCTTACTTACTAGGCGTTCAACTAAGCCCTGCCTAAGAAGTAGGTGAGGTTTACCACTCTACCTAAGTATATAGACAAACAACTGTCATAGAGCTGCTTAGGCAATTAATGATGTTTGATGCTTCATCTAAGCATCTTCATGCTAGTTTTAGATGGCTTAGGAATTTCAATTACTGAATTTAGGGACACTTTATACAATGATAAAGAAATTTTGCATAAAGCATTTAAATTTCACTAAAAATCCATGAGTTCATCAACATAGCATAACTTCAATTAATCATTGATTCCTCAATTAGGCATTAACCTCTAGTCTAAATTCACCAAGTGTCTGCATAGTAATTTTTTCGAATGTGCTAATCTAATATTTAAACAAGAAAAGAGGATCTAAAATTTGCTGATGTATACTCCCGGCGCTCCAGCATTTTATAGTGCAAAATTGTGGTTGTCTGCTCTTTTTTGTAACTGTCTAAGAAACAATTAAAACCTCTTTTGTTACAGAATCAACATTTTACATCATTTTCAACTCCTTGAACCATACTTAACCCTAATTTGTCCATCCCTAATTTCAATAGAAGGAAAATTTATAGCGATTTGTTATGCATAAATGCTACACATAAAACCTATGTCCATACAATGGTAGATGATATGGACATTTATAGGAGTAACAGAAGTGTACAAATGGAAGATTTATAGCGATATGGACATTGCTGATAGTAGATGATATGGAACATAGTTGTCTAGGTGAAAAAGCCCAGGACCTTTTCTGTTTTACAGCAAAAAAACTGCAATTGAATAAAAATGCACTAAAACTCAATTTTAGGTTTCAAAAAATTCTACATAAATGCAATATTGAGAATAAAACACCATACGATCATCATAAATTAAACTAAGAAGACACAAAGCCATTCAATTCAAATCTACAAACAACAAAAATACTTAAAATATAGAAATTACCAAGGCTATTTTTTGTCTGATATTTAAAGAACGATGTTTTTTACCGTTCAATGTTGAAGTCGAGATGAATACACTTTTTATTTGCTTGCTGTTGGATTTCGACTATAATTGGGCTCCATATTGGGCTAAATGCTAAAACTTTTTCCTTCGCAATAATGCTGCACAAGACGCGCTTTTTCAGCGTTTCAAAGCTCGAGTGCTTTGGCGCATTTGGGGCTTTTAGCATGTCTTACGCATTGTTGGCGCTTTGAAAGGTAAAAAATCCCAAAGTTGATGCCTATGGCTTTTTGACGCCTAGGCGTGGACTTTTATAACTATGATATGGAAAGACTTAAAGATTGTTATGCAAAACTTCTACACATAAAATCTATATCCATACGATGCTTTGATAATAATTCTCAATTACATAATAGGAATTTGATAGTTAAATGTACATATCATTTTGATGTAAAAATATCAAAACCTAAATATTTCCTGATTGATTTTGTACAGAATACTGTGATATCTTTCATGTTGAGCTCTAACAATTGAGTAGGATAGCTTGAGATCCAGAATTATGAACTTGCTTTTGCCAACTCAACCAAGTAATCCGCGGATTAGTTTCCCACTTGAGATTTAGTTATCATGAAACCAATATTAAAAGATATTCAATAACTTTTCAAAGAGTTTATGAAGGTAAAATCTTCTCACATATATCAAGGGAAAAATCAGTCCACAAATCACTAGATTGAGTTAGCAAAAGCATATCAAATTATCAACATTCATTATTATGGACATCAAGCTATCTTGATCAATCGTTAGAGCATAACAGAAAAGATATCACAATGATCTTCTCTAGACCAATTAGAAAAATTAGGTTTTTTACTATTCTCACATTAAATAATATAAACGGTCAGCTAATCAAATTTCTATCATATAATTGATAATTGTTATCACAATATCAATAAACAACTATTTTATTAGAAGCTATTATTATTCAGAACATGTAAACAAATGAATTATTTTTACAGAAACTTGTACATTTTGTTAAATTCATAAATTTTATTGAAATAAAAAAACTAAAATTTTTATTAACAGTTGCAATAACATTGGCTTTGCACTTTTTTGGTGTCGCCATGAACTACCAAAAGCGAACCTCTACAGATATTATCAAATCTTAATATTACTTAAAAATATCATCTAATAAATAAACCTCCTTTACAAATTCAAAATATCACTCTACAAATATTGTCAAATCTTGATATCGCTTAAAAATAAGATCTAAAAAATAAACATCATTTCAACAACAACAACAACTAAACCATTAAACATCCTTTACAAATTCAAAGTATCACACTACAAATATTATCAAATCTCGATATCACTTAAAAACAGGATGTAATAAATAATCTTTACAAATTCAAAACGTCTATTTACAAATATTATCAAATCCTAATATCACTTAAAAATAGGATCAAACAAGTAAATTTTCTTTATAAATTCGTTCTTTATTAATTAATTTAATTAACAATACAAGTAAAAATTCAAACTAACAAAAAGTAGATGTTGCAACATAAAAATAAAAATTCAAATTAACACATGATTTCAGACAAAACAACAGAAGTAAGAAATAAGACATGATATCTAACATCCACCCTATATATAAAAACATATAAATTTACGATAAAAATAATATGCTACTACATAAACATAAAATGCTATGTTTGAATTTTCTATTCACATAATACTATTGTAAGCAAAGTAGTTAAGGCGCAAGGCTTGGGTCTTGGGCCTTTTTGCGTCTTGGATTTTTTTTCCATCTTTTACCTTGATTTTAAATCTCCTATATATCATTCGAGATCTCCTTTTCGAGATGAGACATCAAATCTTCTCCATATCTCCCTCAATACTCATTTCGTCCGAGATATTCAAATCTCACCTGAAATATGAATCAAAATCTCAATCCGAGAACTCACCGAAATTATACATTTTTCTTATTTTCCATAATATTTTTTATTTTCATACTGATTCAAAAGGAACTACTCAATCTAATTAGAAAGTACCAACTTCTTGAACATATTCTTTACTTTTTATCTTAATGAGTCATAGCGAAAGGTTTCACCTCTTTATTATGTTCAAATAAAAGGTTATTATTCAATCATTACCAAATCAATTAAGCTAATCAAGCTACTACTCTCTTAAAAATATTTCTTTTTCCATGTAAATCAAGTATGTTACCATTTTTCTTTTTACTAGGAAAGTTGTAACAGTTAAATAAATTTTTGACACATCAATTTTAAACACACAAGTACATCCGAGATATTCCCGAAATGCATTATAAGACCCGAAATGTCAATCCGAGATATACATCCAATATGTATTCATCTCGTCCAAGATCTCCCCTGATACGAGATAACTTGTGTAAAAATCCCGAGACGAAACGTGACCGAAATCTGATATTTAAAACCTTGTCTATTACACAAGTGTAAGCCTTTTTGGTGGGGAAAAAATGCACTATGATTAACTACTAATGATAAACGGTAATTCGAAACCAAAATGATATTAGCTAAAAAATTAATTTTTTAAACCAAAACGATGCTAAACTATTTTTTTATAACTCTACCCCGAAGAATAGAGTCCAACCCAGCTAGTTCGAACAAAGCCAGGAATAGTAGGTTGGTCTGCCCAACAGGAAGCATCCATTTTCCAACCATTTTCGTTGGATTTAACAAGAAGCGCAACTTCCCACCTTGAAGGAGTAGGACAGATGGATATCGAACTCGTGACATCATTAACAGGTTGCAAGTGCCTCTACCACTGCGCCACTACTGTGGACTAATATTAAACTATTTTATTAATTAAAATTTAAATTTAGTTATATTATTAATAGGAAAATAGTATGAAGTACATAATACATCGATCTTTTAGCTTCAAGGAGATGCTCTTAATTTTTTAGTGAGAATGACAAACTTTTCAGCTAAATACGGCAGAAGAACAAAAATTCGATGAGAAAGACAGTGCTACTGTGTAATATCTATTTTGTATTTAATGAATCAAAAGAACGATAGAAAATCTATGTTTCAACTTTGTTATGTACTTGATCTTACCTTGTGGTGACATTTTATTTTCAAATAATACAACTTAGTGACATTCTATACTTGATAGTTTTCTTTTTGCATAATGTTTTCATATAATGATACTACGGTATCATTTTTACCTATTGTGTCCTTATGACTGAATTTTGAAGACGCTATCCTAGAGGCTAAAAAACTTTAAAAGTTTGTCCTTTAGACAAAATTACCTTTTTATTAACTAAAATTTCGATTTTTAAACCATATTTTATAAATTAAAACTAAAATTTAGATATTTTATAAAATCAAATTCAAATTTAATTATTTTATTAACTACGATTAAATTTTATAATTTACTCAAGTATTTAAATATATTTTTTAACTATTTCATTAACTGATAAATCATATTTTATAATTTATTTAACTTCTTAAATATTTTATTTAGCTTCTTCGTTAAGTAAAATTAAAATTTAACCATTTCATCAACTAAAAAGTTTAAAATCCAAATTTTAACTATTTAATCAACTAAAATTTAAATCTTAAACCACATTTATAATTTACTTAACATAACTATTTAAATTTTAAACCAAATCAATAAAATTAACTTTAAAGTTCAAATTAATTTAAATTAACTTTTAGAAGTTTAAACAAATTAAAATCAACTTCAAAGTTTAAACTTAAACTAATTAAAATCAACTTTAAAGTTTAAACCAATTCAAATAACTATTAGTTCTGTCGAAAAAAAAGAAATACATTTCAGAGAACGTCAGATCTGGTTTGGCAACAAAAAGGAGTGGCGGCGACCGCAGCTAGATGGCAACAGCGATGGCAGACGACAACAGCGGCCACAACAGTGGCGACAGCAGTGGTGTGACAATGGATGGCAGCAGTTTTTTTTTCCGTTCGAACTTTGAAAACCCTAAAAATGAATGTCGTACCATAGTTGACTTTCAATTTCGAACTTTGAAAACCCTAAAAATGAACGTCGACCTATAGCAGACGACGGATGGCCCGCAAAAAAAGTTGACTGTTCGAGGCACGTCTTACTGCGCTTCGGCGCCTCGAAAAAATCGTGTGTTTGCGCTTTTCGTGCACCTCCAATAGCGGAGGCGCCTCGACATCGAGAAAGGCACAGCAGCTGCGTCTGCACCTTTTAGACGCCACACCTTAACAATTATGATTGTAAGTAGCTTAAAAATATGAAATTTTACATAATAATAAAGTATAATGTTATTGAAAACTAAAGATTGACATGCTACATAAAAGAACATTGTAAAAACGACAAAAAATACTGAAATACTACTGCAAGATAGCAGTAAAACATTCAATGTTAAATTCGATTTTCCAATTTACATAATGTACTACACATAACATATAACAGATAATTCCACGAAATAATAAAGTAAAATGTTATTTAAAATTAGATGTTGACATTTATATATTAAAGTTTATCACAAATGTGGTACAAAGAACTTTTCCTAAAAAAACTACATAATATTCGATAACATAAATTCATCGCACTAATCAATATAATTAACAAAAAAATACAACTTTAAATCCGCAACTCAAAAAACTACACTAAAATTTATGCTATTACAGAACCCTTTAGTAGAATATCACATACAAATAGCATTATGAACTGAAAAATACACATATATATTGAATAGTAGAAATTTGATGGCCTATGGATAATTTTTCTGCTAAATTTACCCCTGAAATGAGTTGTCAGTTGTCACATATATTTATATAGGCATATGGACACATCTAATCGCATGACATATATACTGAGTTGAAATTATTGTTAATGATGTTAATTATTTTTAGTAGCAATATTATGTAAAGGTACAAAACCACGCAATTGATCTATGAAAAATGTTAACATATGATTAATACAATGCAATTAATTATATGACAAGAAGGCTGGTAGCAAGGAGGTTGGAGCTTGGACATGATAATTGAGCTCTTTTAGCATCTATGTTATATTTTAATCAAAAATAGTTATCCGGTGATTTCAATTAACAAGCAAGCATCATTGCCTGGTTAACATATTGATAAAGGTTTGCACTTCCTACAAATACTGTATCATGCCAAGGGCTGGAGATTATGAAAGATTGATCAGTCCTAATTTGTGAATACAAGAATATTTCTTGTTATATTTTGACCTACTTATGTAGTGCATACATCTAACTCTTGAAAAGCATCACATATTCATGTCCCAAACTTGTACCTACCACGGTGTCATAAATTGTTTTCAATGATTCTACAGCAACAGTAATCCAATGCCAAATGATTAGACCAAAAACAACTAAGCCAGAAAATAATAAAACAGCTTGCGTCATCAAAAATGACTAGGTAAATTAAAGTTATCAAGTTGGCCAAATTGGACATAATGCCATTTTTGTCAAGCTTACTTCAGTTCTGCAGACTTAAAGCAAGTGCCAACCTTTCAAACTACTACTGATATTTTAACAAATTTAAAAACAAAGATCCTGAAATCACTTCTACTAATTCAAGAATTGGGTTCTAGTATACTTCTAAAGTTAATCTGGAAAACAACAATTAGCTGTCCTAGACCCTGTAGTCTTCTTTATTGAAAATAATGGTTGCCTTTCTACTTTCCAGTCATTTTTTGAAAAGAAAAATAAAGAAATAAAGCCTGTTGTAATAGGGTTCGTGCTACATATGCTTTAATACAACACTGCACTCATACGATTTTAGATTGAAAGGTTACATAATGCATATTTACACCTACTAATGTACGGTAAAAAGGAATCTACTCAATGATACAACTAGATGCTTACCATCGAAGAAGTACATTTCCGCCTTTATAGCTTTCGGCGGACAATGCATTCGCCTTTGGTACCATCCCGACCACCCATAAAATCGAAGAAACCCTCGTCAAAATATTTTATCCGCCGTCGATTAGGGTTTGGAAAATAAGCTTCAATTTTTAGCGGAGCATAGAATACGGGGTTGTGGAGGAACTAAATTGATTGAACTATTTAGATCAATCGGAGAAGCTGGAGTGGAGCGATTTTTTGTTGGAAACATGAGCCGCCATGGAAATGCCAAGGGCAGAGCGAAGGTAGAAAAGAATTAATAAAAAAAGCGTGAGACGTAGACGGCTAAAAGTTATAAACACAGGATCAAGCGGCTGCAATCGGATCCGTAAAAAAAAAATTTGCCTTCGAAATCCACCTTTGATTTCAAATCCACGTTCAATCAGCTATTGACGAATTATGGATGCTTCCTTCACAACGTTGTTTATACGAGGTTTTATCACGTCCATATAAAATATTTTTATTAAATTTAAAATTTTAGTATTGATAAAAATAAATTAAAAAATACAAAAATAAAAATTATAATTTTTTCGTTGAATAAAGTTATGAACTTGCCTTAGTAATGTTTCAAAATTTCGATTTGCCTTTGTGAGATTTGAACTTCTGACTTCCTGTTTGTACATAAGAGTATTTTAAAACATCGTCATCGGATCAAAAAATTGTATTTCTATTTGAAACTTCGTTGTAGGATATAATTTAAAATTTAAGGAAGACATAATCGATTGATTAGTTTATAGCATAGTGGTTTAACTAATGAAAATTTTGTATTTTAAATAAGGCATGAGTGATTTTATATATAAAACTGATTAACTCGGTTTTAATACACATAAATTTGCATTTTAATTAAGGTATGAGTTGTCTAATTTAAAATTTGATTGAGATATAATTGGATGAGAGTCTTAATTAAAAAATGAAAGTGATTGACTAAGTAATAAAATATAAAAGTGTGAAATTTTATTAAGATGGAACTATATTTAGATACATTGAGATGTAATTTGAATACTCAAAATGAGAGCAAAGGATTTGAAAATGTGTATCAATATCTTGTTGATTTATGCATCTGTGCATGCTAAAAGTATACGTGGAATTTCGTAAAGATAATAATTGTACAACCTACTATGGATACGAGCGCTACGCCACGTGCTCCACCGTGAATTATTTTTTTACAAATTGTACATGTTTAACACATTGAAAAGAAAATGATTTGCATAATATTTCGCATGATTTTGCGTTGAAATCATATGCAGTTAGTTTGAATCCTTATTTCTAAGTTGCAACGTCTAATTTTTTATTAATTTGAATTTTATTTTTCTTATTAATTTCAAAAAAATGAATTTGCAAAATAAGCTTATTTGTTATCCTATTTTTAAGTGATATTAAGATTTGATAATATTTGTAAATGATCGTTTTGATTTTGTAAAAGGAGTTTAATCGCTAGATTCTAAGATTTGATAATATGTGTAGATAAACGTTTTTAGTAGCTCACGTTGATACCAAAGGTACTGCTGCTATGATTAAAGATAACATGTTTACTAGAATATTTCAATAATAAAAATATTGTTCACGCGCATTTCGGAACCATAAATACACGAGTGGTTAGAGACAAAAGCAAACGCGATATTTATACGTAGAATAAATTGCATAGCATCATACAGATCGTGAACGATTTAACGTCAACTGAAATATATACGTACAAATCCCATGTTAAATGGACAAATTAACGTCATCTGACCGAGTAAAAATTAACCTACCTATTCTACGATCGACCCTCATCTGCCAGCCCAAACTCAAGTTGGTCCCGAACCAACCCTTCTACTCGGCAAAGCATCAAGATAAAGCCCTCACAGGCCCGACTCAATCATGATCGGCTCCTCCATGCCGATCTGCTCCCATCTATACCCCAATCAGCTTGTCTGCTTCAGCATCACTCCAATCATCAACCGCCACCACTCCATAGTGCCTCAAGCAATCAACATATCCGAGGAGGCCGGCTCAAGTGTGACTTATCTTTGACTCGGCTTAAGTACGGCCACTTACGATCGATCCCAAGCAGCCCCCTTTGTCCCCTTACATCCGACCCAGTCCTTAACAGCTTTTGGCTTCCTTTATATCATCAACAACCGGTCAGCCAACTCAGTAAGCTTCATCAAGAAAATCATTAGGGAACGACAAGTTGTCCATCCATTTGTACAAAGCATTGTAGCCAAGCAGCTGAACCAATATAGCAAGCCATTAACATTACCTGTGATAGAGTTGGGGGTATGCCCTAGGAGCAATTATGTAATTTTTTATAATATCTAATTCGATAACCAATCTTGTTTGAAATAAATGGTGTTTTATTTTTATTACATACTTGATATAATTGTTATATTAATTAATTAATTTAATTAAAACTATATTTAATATAATATCCATAAATGATATGTGTTGTGATACTAGTTGTAAAGTGTTGGAACTGTGAGTAATTTATCACAATGAAAATAAATATACCATTTTAAATGTTCATAGTCAAGATGTAGCGAAACTGGATATCGATGTATCCGTTGAGACTAGGGTACATAACACTCTCCAAATGTTGGGAGGTGTATTACTCATGACCATTGGGGGTACTAAGAGGTTACGTACTTATAGTTATTGGATAATCATAGGACGACTCACTCGATAGTTTTCTAATGGTTAATATAACTAAGGTTAAACGAAAAATATGGATGTGACTGATTTACACAGTCCTCTCGACGTGAGAATATTGTTGATCTTCAATATGAAAGCTCTGCTTTGATTATAGTCAATCATGGCATAATGTCCATCGAGTGACTATAGCTTGGTCGAGTGGAAGTATTGGAAATGAAACACCGTTTAAGATAGAATTGGTCTCCTTAATTATATGGGGTTAGTATCACGATCAACTCAAGTAAACTCAAAGTCAAATTCTCTGGTTAGAGCATTTCAATTAATAATAATTGTTATTGTTGAACTAAGGACTTCGTGTTTGGACTATGGAGCAGAATATCGATGATATTGGAATTTTGACTGTCATCAACTTCCATGAGTCCAAAGTGATATAGTTTTAGCGAAGAGAATTAGTATAAATAGATGTCACAATCGGTACCACTTAATAAGTAAAATTGGATTTTACCGAAACTAAATAAGCTATAAATTTGGCCAAAATGTCACACTGACGTGTGAATGTTACATTTGAATAGTTTGATGTTAATCACTGACCATATTTACACCTAACTATTATTCGCTATGAACAAAATCGAAATTGGCTAATGGTGGTAAATAGTGTAAATGCAACGGAATAATATAATAGATCACACAGTCGATTTTATACTAATTCGGACCTCCTCTCCTATGTTTAGTCCCGAAGCTCCCCTTCGGTATTTCACTATCAACACCCTTACTTCACCCAAAGGAACAGGTTTATAGACTCTGCCTGAACAACGAACATGACTTCAACAACAATTATAAGTAGTGTAACAAATACATTACTCCCTAACAAAGTATATCTTGACATACAAAGTGTCAGTTTGATGTACGATGACCTCTATAACCAAACCAAATGATATTGAGTTGAGGTGTAGAGGCTAAGGAGTTTATTCGACTAGAGTATGGGAAGTGGAGATGAAGCAAACGAGTCGAAATCTCTAAATTAGATGAATTTCTTGGAACTCGAAGAATTGCTTTAGGAATTGAGAGTTTAGGAGTGGAAATCAAAGCATAGAGTTATGTTACGATGTAAGGATTCTTAGGGGTTTATATAGATGTTGTAAGGATCCTAAAGTAGGGGTGTAACCTTGTAATTTTTCCATTGATAAAGAGAAGTGGCTGCAAGAGCGAAGAGTGCAACTTCTAGAGCGAAGAAACATGAAGATATCACTTCAAAAAACTAGTCGTTTTACACTAGGTCGGTCGACTAAAAGAAGGCTTCAGTTGATTGGCTTAGTGTAAAATTCAAGCCTGAGAGCATAGCTAAAAACAATAAACAAATTGTTCATATCCAGTCAACTGGGTTCAGTCGACTGGACAAAGCTTCCAGTCGACTGAATCATTGTAATGTCCAAAACTTTGTGTGGTTCGGTGGTAAAGGCATGTGCTCATCTCTCGGCCCACTTGGGTTCGAATCTCGGCTTTGCATATAGTTTTCCATTATATTTTCCAACCTTTTCATCATCGTTTTGACCTGAAATGACTTAGCAAACATATTAATAACATTGTTGTATGTTTATTATTGTCAAAACACCATATGTGTGTGTGTGTGTGTGTGTGTGTGGTTCTTTCATTCTTCCACTTTTTGATGATGACAACCACACAACTGTATGTAATGCCAATATAAAATATGTAAAACACACATTCTTCTCCTCCTTTGTCATCAATAGAAAGGGATAAAAGCATTGGCATACTATATGATGAAAACTCCCCCTAAGTATAATGTTTCTCTTTAACTTTTAACAATGTACTTCCTCTATCAACATGCTTATTATTTCTCTCCATTTTGTAATTAACAAAAAGTATGGAAAAATTAAAAATAAATGAAGAATATCGTAGAAAAATCAAAGATAAATAATTTTAACATCAATGTAAAGCGATGAGTATATGTCAAATGTAGGCAAAATGATACTCATTTTACAACAAATATAAGGCTTATGACTGAGGAAACCATATCTAGTTAGATGTGGTTGATCTCTTAAAAATATAATTTTCATTGTTAATCATAGTGTCGTAATGATTGCTAATGTATGATTGTTTATCATAATCGGTTAGATTAGTAGGAAATCATATATCAACATTAATTGTCATTGATTTAGTGTTCAAAGGATTTTTTTTCTATTTCCAAGCATAATAATATTACGACATGGATTGGTTTTAGAACTATCTCTACTTTTAGTACTAGTACTAAAATGAATATAGGAAAGCATATCTGATACTTTTTCTGCAATTATCTTGTTCTAGTTCTATTATTGTGGACTTTGCTATTAGTAGTTGAAGAAGATAAATCGTCTTTTTTCTCTATTAAAATTTGTTATTTTCTCTTTTAATTTATCAAAAGTAGCTTGGGAATCACAAATTGCTTTTTGCAACATAATATCATTATCTTTTAAAAATTCACGTTCTTTAATTAATTATAGGTCCTTATCATTTAAAGCCATATCCTCTTTTTCAAGAGTGAAAAGTTTAGAATTAGAATAACTTAAAGAATTTTCCATAAATATGTTTTTATTTTGCAAAACTTCAATTTTCTTTAAAAGATCATTATTTATATCGTTTAAGCGCTCATTATTTTTTAGTAGAAAATCATTTTGTAAAATAAGTTCTTCCAATGTATTTTCAAAAAAATTAGTTTGCTTTATTAAAATTTATTTTCTTCCGTTAAAATACTAATTTTGTGCTCACAATCGTCTGATTTTGCTAAAGCAATAGAATTGACCTTTTGAGATGCTTTAAAATCTTTTAATAACTTTTTATATGTTTGTAAAAGATCAATGTATGTAGAATCTAAGCGTATCGATTTTAATATGAGATTAGCCACATAGCACATTACCTTAATTCTATAGATTGTTGCTCGCTTCCAGAAATTTGCTTTTTCTCGACTGTCTTTGAGCTTTGATTGGATCTTCTCATTCTGGTCATTGTTCTAAGATGATGTTACGATCGGTTGAACACCAGGCTCTAGTATCATTTATTATTCGCGATGAACAGGATCGAAAATGGCCAATAGTAGTAAAGAATGTAAATGTGGCGGGATGTATAGTTGATCACACAGCCTATTTTATACTGGTTCGGACCTCCCATCCTACATTCAGTCCTGAAGCTCCCCTTCAGTATATCACTATCATCGTCCTCACTTCACCCAGAGGAATATGTTTACAGATTCTATCTAAACAACCGAATAGGACTTCAACAACAATTACAAGTAGTGTAACAAAAACGTTACTCTTTAACAGTGTATCTTGATACACAAAACATCAGTTTGTTGAACAATGACTCATATAACCAAACCAAATGATATTAAATTGAGGTGTAGAGGCTAAGGAGTTTATTCGACGAGAATATGGGATGTGGAGATGAATCAAACCTGTCGAAATCTCTAAATCAAATGAATTTCTTGGATTTAGAAATTGAGAGTTTAGGAGTGGGAATCAAACCATAGAGTTATGTTATGATTTAGGGATGGTTACAGTTTTATATAGAAATTGTAGGGATGCTAAAGTAGAGGTGCAATCTTTCAATTTGTGGTTATTGAAGAGAAGTAGCTGCAGGAGTGAAGAGATGCAACTTCTAGAGCGAAGAGACATGAAGTTATCACTTTAAAAAACTAACTGTTTTACACTAGGTCAGTCGACTGAAAGAAGGCTTCAGCCGACTAGCTTAGTGTAAAATTCGAGTCTGAGAGCATAGCCAAAAATAATAAACAAATTGTTCATATTTAATCGACTGGGTTCAGTTGACTGGACAAGGATTTCATTCAATTGAATCATTATAAGTTCCAAAATCTTATGTGGTTCGGTGGTAAAGGCATGTGCTCACCTCTTGGACCACTCGGGTTTTAATCTCAATTTTCCATATTTTTTCCATTTTATTTTCCAGCTTTTCCATCATCGTTTTGACCTAAAATAACTCAATAGACATATTAATAGCATTGTTGTAACGATATGGAAATTTTGATCTCGAAAATTCCAGATAGTTAGGAAAAAAAGAAAGAGATAGAAGAATAAGAAGAACATAATCACCAACATCTCACATTCGCAGCGGATAAAATATAATAACAAATAATAACAGTTTACAAAAGAATTCTGTATCTATCAAATACATCTATAATACATCAGAGTTATACATATATACAGACACTGATATACACAATCATCATGCCTCAGATATACAACAATATAATACAGCGGAAACACTCCATACGTCCTTGCCATCCAGCTCGCCTCCTGAGCTCCAGAACGTCTTTAGCTAAAAATCTGTAATACTCGGTCTGACCCGAGCATTACATCAAAGTAACACCCGGGTCAGGCTGGAAACCAGCATGAGTAAATCCATCTAACATAGAATACAAAACATACAACTTTTATAAAACCCGGGTAACTCGTATCAATTTACAAATTCAAAATTTGTTAGACATCACTTATTTCACACATCACTTTTCCAAGTACCAAAATTTGGATTAAATAATCCAATTCACTTAAATCATTTCATTCCATCCTATTGATTTCACATATTAATCTATAAAAATTCGAAGCTGTTTCGGGTATTTTCCAATACCCGACCCCGGTCTCTTCGAGGCTCATGTCATCCTAACCCAAGTTATCCAAATGAAATATACAACATTTCATATCAGAGATATCAACTCATTCATAGCATCCAATACCATTCAACCACCCATAAGCAAAGCTTGATCACTTTCAAAATTAATTTAATTAATTCTAATTGAATTTCTAACCTCAATCACTTAGATTCCTTCACTTGTCATTAATTAATTTCAAATCAATTAATTAATCATCCCTTAATTATCCATCTTAATTAATCACCCTTGGTTAATTATCCTTCAATTACATCCAAATAATTATCTTTAATTAATTACACAAACTAATCATTCTTAACCAAAATCAGTTATTAATCTTTAATTGCTTCACAAATTAATTAACTATAATTAATTACATTAATCCTTAATTACTTATAGTAATTAATTTCTCATAAATCACTTATTATTGGTTAATTTATCTTAATTAATCAACCTTTAACTACACACTAATTATATAAATTAATGATTTCTAATTGCATTTTAATTTATCCTAATCTAATTTAATTACATTCAGTAATTAGTCATTAATTAAACCACAAATATTAATCATTTTTGATTAATCTCAACCAATAATTAACTACCTTTTTATTTACTTCATTAAATAAATTAATTACTCATTTTATAAAGAAGTTTAAAGGAATTTATAACCAGATTCATTTTTAAATTCAAATCAATTTAAAAATTCACTTTAACATTTAAGTTGTTAAAACAATTTAAATTTAAAAACTTTATTTGTTTAAAAACCGAGATTCACTAACTTGAATTCCAGATTTAACTTTGATTTAAAACTTGTTTTAAATCTCTACTTTATAATTTAACTTCAGTTTTTAAATATCACTTTTATTTATTTCCAATTCATTCTTATTTTTATTCTATAATTATTTCACCTCCAAAATTTTACTTTTATATTTCTTTCAAAATCTAATTCTAAATATTTTGATGACCTAGTGTACCGAAATATATTCAAGCAAACAATAGTATTTAATATTCCAATTATCAATATAATTCATCATTGAATATCAAATATTCATAACACGGAATATTAAACAACCTAAATAATTTTGAGGAATCCAGTTGGATCCCTCCAACCTGTTTCTCTACATCCATAGATGTTAGCACAATATCAATTCCACTTCGAGGTGGAATATCGCGGTATATGTGATTTATATAGTATCATCCGCTATTATGCGGCGCATAGGGTCTCATCCGCTATATAAGACGGGAAATCAATCATTCCAATATATACTATATATATTATATATATTATATATAATATAGCACATCAAATCAATTCACCATTCAACCAATTATTTAAATTTAACCATTTAAATTTAAATAGCAACCAGATGAGTGAGATTAACTCACCTTTGATTTTGTTGTTTGCAATCCATTCCAAACTGGCTTGTTTCATGATTTTAAAACCTTGTATAAACATTATTCAATTTATTAATATTTTGAATTAATCGAACAATTAATTTCCAATTTAAAAATTTAATTAACCCATGATTTATTTCAAACTAATAGTTTAATTAATAAAATATTTTTAGCAACAAAATAAATTCCTTTATTCTTTTAAATAATATCACTTAAGTTTTGAAATTCATTATTTTTCTAATATTCACTTGGAATTTATTTATTAATTTTTTTTTCTAAAATCACCTTAATAACTTATTTTTAAAAATAGACCAATAAATTAAAATGTGTGTATATGTCTATATTTTTTTTTGGAAAACACATATACTTAAAAATGATTCACATTACTGTTTAAATTTTCTATTCTCCTATGTCTTACATATATATATATATATATATATTCTGCTTGTACTATATATACATATAGTTATTAAATTAGAACAGAACTGTTTTGTATATATTCCTATAAATTTTTTTTTTCTTAAAACAGTTTACAACCAAACTGTATATATGTGTGTGTGTGTGTGTGTGTGTGTGTGTGTGTGTGTGTGTATGTGTGTGTGTGAGTTTATTTCTCTGTGAATAAATCCAAATTCAAAATCGAAAAAAGAAAAACAGATCACGAAGAGAATCGGCCCTGACCTTGCTACTACAGCCTCGACGCCATACGCACGCCTCCCTAAGTCCACGCGTGCTTGCCCCATACCGCTGCCGTGACCATTCCACATTGTCGATCTACCTAGTGCCCATTCTCGCGACCTTCCCCAGAGACCCAAAACGAGCTCGATTTGCTTGAATATTCGATCAATGACGCAAGATTGGCGGCCCCTCTTTGTTGCTGCACGACTCGTGAATCCCCGATCTGAGCTCGAGCTAGGGATCGCGTTGAGACTTTCGAATTACGGCCATGGTTTATGAAAAGAAGAAGTCAATTTTATTTTTGAAATTGGATTTGTGAATCGAATTGAAGAGGGGAGTTTGATTTTGAATAGGCTTCGGCCATTTATTCTCTTTGAACGTTGATTTTATTTTATTTTATTTGAGGAACGAAGACGATCAACAGATAATATAAAAGGA
The DNA here is from genome assembly GCA_030765085.1 of Allium cepa. Lineage (NCBI taxonomy): Eukaryota > Viridiplantae > Streptophyta > Magnoliopsida > Asparagales > Amaryllidaceae > Allium > Allium cepa. Next base: position 973,686,780 of record CM060928.1, read on the forward strand.
GAAAGATACCTTGTGTGAGAAGCTTTGCCTAGCTACAGTGGTCTTGAAATGAAAGTAAAAAGTTGTGAAGTGAAATAATTTCAGCTGATGGTAACAAGGATATAAATATATTTTTAAATTAAATTCAAATCGTCTCGATAAATGCAACTTACAATTCCAAATTCCAATCGAGGCGTGCCGCTAGGTGTTTATAATGTTATACCCCTGTTACAAACATAATAGAAAAGGTTTCGAGTCCTAATTCGATCGTATGGAGAAGATAGCTTTTTGGACCTAGTTTTTATATTAAATTTTCGATATAAATTTCAGCGCATTTATATATCGTACGCTCACACAACAACTCCAAACATTACGAAAAATTAAAATCCGATAATAATACAGTATTACGGATCCAATGGCACTGGTTTCGTCGAATTCTGAGACTGTGCCTCGGAAGGCTATTTTTTAATTCAATTTAAACAGCGTATTTTCAAAACCGAACAATTCATTGTTAAATTCTGTTTTAACACTTTTACTATCTTCAGTATTATCAATATAAATTTTACAAGCCTTTAAATGATTTTTAACAGGCTTAAAACTCTAGATTCAACATTTTACCCAATTTCAAATTATATAATTCAATCATTTAATTATCAAGTAAATAGTGATATTTGGAATTCAAGTTAAAATTAACCTTTCAAATGTTTGCACCAAAATTGGGCAAACACCCTTCGGAAGTTTTTGAAGAGATAGTGAATGAAGAACTTGAATTGGAAATAGGGACTATCTAACAAAAACTCCAAGTCACAGAAAAGTAAATTGCGCAGAAGACAAGGATTTAGAGTGGTTCGGCCATGTGCCTACGTCCATTATGAAGTTTTATCACTTTATTTCTTAATACTTGAAGATTACAAGTGCTTTTCAGCAACTTACAACAGCAAATGGACTTAAATTCGAAATTAACAGCAATTGAGATAGTATGGAGTGATTCTGGCAGCGTTTAGGCTTGTTCTTCTTCTCCAAATTCTCCGACCCCTTCTCTGAATGACCAGGGGCTCTATTTATAGGTGTGGAAGGCCAAAATCCCGCCTAAATCATGGAGAGGCTGCTTGGCACGTGACGGGGGGCCCACAGGCCCGCGTTCTTGAAGTGCGTGCCCAGTTTGGGATCGATTTGAAGTGAACTTCGAATCGATCAAAAAATTGTCCAATTGCGATGAAACTTGGCGTGGACGTTCTTCATCACGTAGACAAACTTCTGTAAAAATTTCATGGGATTTGGATCAGTAGATTGGGAGTCATGATCGGTTCGAAATTGGGTGTTCGGCATGCTGTTTGGTTCGAATCGATGGAATCGATTCGTTCGAATCGATGCATGGCCGAAGCGAATACTTCGAATCGATTGGGGCGCGCCTGTCTTCGAGCCGATCCATGTTCGTGCTAGCTTAGCCGCTTTGTTGGATTCGAAGGTCGTCTTCGAATCGATGGGGTGGATTCGTTCGAATCGATCCAAATGCGCCCTGGATCGATTCGAAGTTGTCGAAGTCGATGGAGTCGAAGGTGAGTGATGGAGTCGAAGATGATGGATGGATTCGAAGGTGAGCGATGGAGTCGAGGCTGTGATGGGTTCGAAGCTATTAATGGATTCGAAGCTGTGGTGGATTCGAAGCATAGGAAGGACTCGAATTTGTGATGGATTCGAAGTAGGGAGTTCCTTAGATGGATTCGAATGTCGCCTCTTCCTATGGGTTCGAATATGATGGGTTCGAAACAGATGGTTTCGAACACGATGGTTTCGAACACGATGGGTTCGAATATGATGGGTTCGAACATGATGGGTTCGAACCGAGCAATGTGCACCTTCTTAACTTGAATCCATCATAACTTGAGCATATGACCTCGGATTGACTTGAAATTTGAAATGCTGGCTTCTATGGTCTTTCTTGTCATGCCTTATCAATTGCGGCTCAATCTGGACTCGGACAAAATTCATCGATATCCATAGCGAAGAGAAGTGCAACCAATCTCTGAGACGAGCTGTCCTTTGTTTTTGGCCAATCTTTTGGTATCACGGCTTTGCCAAAAAGCGGGATAACATTTTGCCCCCCAAAGTACGTCTTGTGGGAACATGACGTGCTTTGAATAGCTGCCATTTCTTTCTGAAAAATCATTGCTCTCTTTTTGTTGAGACTCGTACGTTGTATTACTGCAACCTTGCCTTGATATGATTGATTGCTGTATAATAGCGCTTAGCCGTTGGCTGTTGTAGTTGTAACAGGATGACTGTTTGATCCCTGTAAATGTCTAAAATCAAATGTTAGTTCGATAGGTATGCACATATACTAGTTTGACCCTTGTTAACGTCGTGCGTTCACGAGTCACGTCGGTTTTGTTCGCTATTGAATTTCGTATCGATTCTCTCCTGAATCGATTTAAGATTCAAGTCAAAGCATTATTTTTATGGTTGTCTATGATTATCCTCTTGTATCGATCCTCTCCTGAATCGGTATACAAGGTAGACAAGTAATTTTTCAAATCATAGCGATTCATTTGCTCTCATAGACGTCCTTTGATGGATTCGAAGTCACGTCTGTTCGGATCGATCGTCTTCGAGTCGACGGTTTTTTAATCCAGCCTTTGCTTAGTGCTTCCTTGAATCGATGATTCCTCGCACCGATAAAGTTGGGATGGATTCGATCGTGTAAAGGTAGGAAGGCAATGGATTCGAAGTGAAATTTGAGTTGTAACAACGTTCGATGGTTGTTTTAAGTCCTTCCTTTTGTACCGATCCTCTCCTGGATCGATTTGGGATGTTAGAATGTATGCTTCGTATCGATGGATATGTAATATTGGATCTTGGATTGATGGATACAAGTGTAATGTTTTGTGTTGATGGAGTTGAACGATCCAGACATAATCGTGCAGTGATTGTTTGCGGAGGATATGCCATCTCTCATTCGTCTATTCAAGAAGAATTCCCCATGGTAGATAGCCTTTGATAGGAGTCACCCATGACCCCTTTCTTGGATCCATCTCTAAAATCTAGTCGATCTTCATCTTTCAGCGCTTGGAATAGTAAATATCTCTACTGGGATAAAGTCTGTTTGTTGCGCATCCCCAGAGTTGGCTAGCTCAGCCAATGATTCGGCCTTTTCGTTTTGTTCTCTAACGATTGGGATAGTGGCGTAATACTAGAAGTCGGCTAGTATCTCTAGGATACAATTGAGATAAGGAGCAAGACGTTGCCCCCTAGTCAGATAGTCCTCCCTGACTTGGCACATTAAGAAGAAATCGTATAAGATATGTAAAGCTTCCATTCCTATTCTTTTTGTAAGTCTTAGCTTGGCGACTAAGGCTTCATACTTAGCTTTATTATTCCATTTGAGTAAACTTTCAGACATTTAAGGTTGCCATTGGTCCCATCGTAACGGTTGGTCGGTACAAACATTAACATGGTAAGCTTGTCAATAGCCAACTTTCATTGCATATTAGTCTTTGGATTAGTTTATCTTCACATAGCATTGCGATGCTTATGGCGTGTGTTGACATGACCCAATTGAAGTGTAGATCTTCACGATCCAAGATCTTGGGCAAAATGGGAGGCCTCTCTGAGCGATCTATCAGAGCTGCTTGGTTTCCTCCATATACGGATGACTCTAATCTTCAGCATTTTCTGACATTAGCCTCAATCCCACGGGAATTGATGACGAAACCCGAGAATTCATTTTATACAACGCTGAGAAGAGCCTTTCAAAGGATTAAATTTCATTCTGCGGTTGTCGGATAGCACTGAATATCTTTGTCAAGTGATCGATGCGGTCGCTTGATGGTCGTGATCTCACAAGCATGTTAACTACATATACTCTCATTGATCGGCCGATCTGATTTTTGAATGATTTGTTAATCGTCCTTTGGTAAGTAGCATAAGCGTTCCAAAGTTTGAATCCAAGGAATGCAGCATAGCACTATAGGCTCGCATCAGTAATGAAACAGTTGTATTCCTAGTCTGGGATATGTTTCGGTATCTGATTGTATCTGGAGTTTGCGTCCATGGATGAGAGTAATTCATGTATGATGGTTGAGTCTATTAGTTGGTTGATCATTAGATGTGGAAAGCTATGCTTTGCCATGCCTTGTGCAAATCTGAGTAGTCGGCGTACGTTCACTACTCTCCTTTTGTTTCTCGCACAAGCAAAGGAATGAATACTCATTTTGGGTAGAGGACACCGCGGATAAACCTATTGGTTTTGAGTAGATTCGCCTCCTCCTTAAGTGCAGTAGATCTTCCTAGATCCACGTCGCTTCGTTTTTATTCACTGGAGCAATGCAGTTGACTCTTGCACAATCATGGCGTAGAGTTGTGATCTGATCTACAATTCTCATGATGGGTTGTATACACTCCATGTGCTTATCTGCAATGGTAAATGGTTAGCCTTATAGGTGTGTTAAACCAAAGGCTTAGTAAATTTAGCCCCGTATTGTGTGCTGCTGCATAGCTGGCTCCAACTACGAGTTTGAATCTATATGTGTTTCCAAGCAATGCGTTTTCCATTCAATGTACTCACGATCCATTGCTCATTAGAAGGGTCGGAATGATGATTTACTGCACATAAGTCCAGGCATTAATCTGAGGTTCTATCTCTAAGCATCATTTCGGTTGTAACGTCAAGCTGTTATAAATACTAGGCACAAGCTATTGGGTTGAGTAGTTGTATCCAGCTCTTGGATGATCACATTCATGTCCCCAGTCTTGGGTTGATGGGTGTATTGCATGAATGATCGAGCCTAGCTTCTATTGTGTTTATACTGTAGTCCAAGTTGTAAGAGCTAGAGTTGTTTGATAAAAGATCAAATTATATTCATCTCATTTCTCGTGCATGCCCCCAAGTCTGGGGAATATCTCGATAAACAGCAAGGTAGATAGTGCTCGCTTCAATTTCACACTCTATCCCATTAAACCGTGATATCGAGTTAACCGATGGAAGGCCGAGCCGTGCCATATTCTGCATTCTGTCCTAGTTCTTTCCTCTAGGTAGAATACTTTGTTGCCTCATAGACATTCACTTTGTTGCTTATGTCATCATTCTCTGGGCAGAAATTGAAGAGTGAATCGTCCAGTAAGATCCAATGTAGGATTGATACTTCCCTTATCGGACCGAGGGTAAGAATCGGTGCGTGGCCAGTTTTGTTGCACTCGTTGTGAAAAGCTCGCTTCGTCGGATTATGGTAAGAGTCGATGAATGAATGGTCACATTGCATTCTTTCGGAGTTGGGTGATCAACCATGTCAGTTTTGAATTACGTTCTCCCGTCAGATCTACAGACAAAATTAGCTCAAATGCAGTCAAGTCATGCTCATCCAGTCTCATGCCCTTCCTGGTGGATCGAAGGAAGGCGACGGAGGACGAATAGTCAAGTCACACTCATTCGAGGTTCTATCCATGCTCTGGTGGTCGTAGGTATTCGATGGGCGCTCGTGTCACATCAAATTGCAGTCGAAGAGGATCGATATTGGCCGTGGATTTAGCGACACAATATAGAATGTACGGACCTCATAGCATATCGATACAGGGGTATGACGTGCAGATCGATATTGCCCGTCGATCAGGCGGTACGGTGTAATTGGCTTCCTGTAACTTCGGGCATCGTTCTAATTGGTTAGCATTAAGGCCTCCTTGTAGTCATTGCCTTAAGTTGTGAAGGACCCTAAGCTAGCAATGTAGCGAGTCACCTTTCTCTTCTTTCAATGATTTGTTCTTCTGCCCCCAGTCTTGGTTTTAGCAGAGTTAGTTTGTGGATGGTCCAATTGCATCTGTAGCGAGTTTATACTCCTCTCGTCGACTTTAGGTCGGAGTTGGTAAATGAACGGTCGAATCACATTCTTCATCTGTCTATCGTCGCAGTCGCACTCTGGGGACTAGAGGCAGTTGAAGGGCCATTAGTCACACCTATTTGATGTTCATACTCTTGTCCCTACTCTGGGGACTAAGAGTTTTAGTAGAAAATGGTCAACCGCATTTTCCTCGATTAATTCCTCTGGTACATTGCGGTCACATTGCGGCAACTTTAATTTGATGTTTCTCCGATTGAATTGGAGGAAGGAGTTGATTGGCAGATGGTTGGGTCACCTCCGTCCATGTTGCATGCACAACTCGCCAGATCGTTGGCTAGAGTTAGCGGATGTACGGTCGTGTCATGTTCATTTGCGGTAGGATGGGTAGTCATATCCATTTAGGATAAGGCGTTCAGCTAGGTCCGTTTTGCGAATCTACATCTCCCTGTCGAATCAAGGAAGAAATCTTGTCTTGCTCGGTTGGAGTGCATCTCTAAAAGATTATGTTATAGGTCCCGTGCCGGGAATAAGTGTTGATGCATGAACGGTCATGTCGTGCCCGCTTAGTGTTAGTTAGTCGGATCACAACCGATTTTTTATGATAAGTGTGCCCCCATGTCAGGGGAAGAGTTGGAAAGAAGAAAGTCTAACCACATCCGCTTTTTGTACTACAGAACTTGCTGCGGAATTAGAATTGATAGATGGACAATAAAATCACATCCCTTCTGGTATTTATATTCCAATCCATGCTTCGAGGATTGGAGTTGGTTGATGTTTACAATCCAGTTCACACTCTGGGAATCTGGAATTAGTTGATGGGTGGTTAGTCATACCCATTTGGAATTCGTGCTCCAATCCGTGCTCTCAGGACTTGAGTGAGTCGTTGTTTTATATTCCAATTCCCTCTGGGAATCTGGAGTTTATTGATGTTTATACTCCAGTTCGCACTCTGGGAATCTAGAGTTAGTTGATGTATGGCCGTTCACACCCATTTTAGTGTTTATACTCCAGTCCGCACTCTGGGGACTTAGAGTTATTAAATGTTTATACTCCAGTTCGCAACTCTAGGAACTTTGACTTGGCATTCGCACTCTAATTCACACTCTGGGAATTTGGAGTTGACATTTGTATTTTCCGGTTCGCCCTCTGGGAACCTGGAATCGATGTTAATGCTTCGATTCACGCTCTGGGAACCTGGAGTTAGCATTTGTGTTTTTGGTTCGCACTCTGGGAACCTGGAATAGATGTTTATACTCCAATTCGCGCTTTGGGAATCTGGAGTTAGCATTCGCATTTTGGTTCGTACTCCAGGAACCTGGAATTGATGTTTATACTCCAATTCATGCTTTGGGAACTTGGAGTTAGCACGATGCTTCGGTTCGCGCTCCGGGAACCTGAAATTTATGTTTATACTCCAATTCATGCTTTGGGAACTTGGAGTTCGCATTGATGGGTTGGTTCGCACTCCGGGAACCTGGAATAGATGTTTATGCTCCAATTCACACTCTGGGAAGTTGGAATCAGCCAACAGATGGTCAGTCACACCTATTTGGGCTTTTTAGGAATTCGTTCGCACTCTGGGAACGATGGATTTGATGTTTATACTCCAATTCGCACTCTGGGAATTTGGAGTCCGTTCACACTCTGGGAACGTTTTATTGGATGTTTATACTCCAATTCACACTCTGGGAAGTTGGAGTCCGTTCGCACTCTAGGAACGATTTATTGGATGTTTATACTCCAATTCACACTCTGGGAAGTTGGAGTCCGTTCGCACTCTGGGAACGATTTATTGGATGTTTATACTCCAATTCACACTCTGGGAAGTTGGAGTCCGTTCGCACTCTGGGAACGATTTATTGGATGTTTATACTCCAATTCACACTCTGGGAAGTTGGAGTCCGTTCGCACTCTGGGAACGATTTATTGGATGTTTATACTCCAATTCGCACTCTGGGAAGTTGGAGTCCGTTCGCACTCTGGGAACGTTGGATTTGATGTTTATACTCCAATTCGCACTCTGGGAAAGTGGAGTTAGTGTTTATACTACGGTTCGCACTCTGGGAACCTAGAGTTGATTGTAGGACTGTCGTGTGTCGGTCCGGTTCAGCCTTTGATGCGATGGCTTGCCCCCGAGCTGAGGGTTTCGCTTAGCAAATGATCGGTGGGATCTCGATTACTTTCCACTTATCTGCCATCAATGAAGGATGTGACTTAGTTTATGGACGGATGAATCGCATCCGTGTTCATATGGATCCCGCTTCTGCCAAGCCTAAGGAGTAAGATTAGTGTTCTGGCAAGCTTTGAGCTCGAGCAGAGGAGAGGATGGCTGAACTACATCTACTTTGAGTTGTGTATTTTCCCTTAAGTTGGGGGCAAGAGTTGGAGAGTAGACGGTCGAGCTACGTCCACTTTACGCTTTGTGCTCTTCCAGTCGAGTTGAGGAAGAGAGTTGGAATGATGGCTCATGATGATTAGCGAGTAAGTAGTCGGTTGTTGATGACTATAAATTGAGGGTTGGCCCTTGATAAAGTCAGTTTGAGGCATGATTGTTTTGTCGAATCATTGATGCAAACTGGGGAGTGAATGGTCAAAGCATATCCACTATAAATATGTGCTCTTAAAAAAAAAACCCCAAGTGTCCAACGCAGGATTGGATGCATGGACGGTCACGTCCACCCTTGGTATGATTCTGATTCTACTGGGCATCAGAAGAAGCATATGTATTTTGGCGAGCTTCAAGTACGAGATGGAGAGTGCATTGTGGTGACATATAACTACAAGTCTTTTTCAAATCTCCTAATTAAACTGCATAGGCAAATGGGTGGATGGTCGGTTGCATCCACTTTGTACTGGAGTCCCAACCTTTTCAGTCTTTTCTGCTTTAATACCCTGCCCCCAAGTCAGGTGCATATAGCAGCCGACGAGTGGTTGAATCATGCTTATCATGATGATACCTAAATGACTTTATCATAGTCCATGGAGGTTGTTTTGCACCCATCCTTAAGTACTCGGTTACCTGCATCATTTGCAAGTAGTTTAATTCAAGTCGATTATATTTTGCAACATAAATGAAATAGAAATAATTCAAAAGAGATCGGATAAAATCTCATTGATAAGTGAAGCAGCGTCGTATGCTCGCTGTTGCACTTTGGTCCAGCCTTTCACAGTTGGGAGTCTAACGCAAATGGTTCGGTTTGATCAAAGTTTCGATTGAGGTCGGGGGTTCCCGGCTCTTCATTTTATGGGGCTTGAACATATTGCCAGAGCTATCCTTTCTGGAGCAGCCTTATGGCGTTGGCATCCATGATAGTCATATAAAGAAGAGGAGCTTCTCGATTTAGAGTATTGAGCAGGTTCCTTTTATGTCGCCAAGTTGATCCTTCGTCTGATTCATCAACGTAATGTTGGCCTGGACATGTTGGTGTAGTCGTCGGCGACTATCCACCAGTTCTGTTATCAAACTCTGGAAATAAGCTTTTGTGCTGATTTCATTTATCAGTGTTGGCAGCAATGGGCTGTGGATTTTGATCAGTTCATTGGCTGCCAGCTTCTTTATTCCCTTTAGCAATATGAGTAGTAGAAATGATATGCCTAACTACGATTGACAGTCTTCTTTGAGGAATAGGGGATACAACGCATTTGATGGCATTCATCACTTTTCATGGACTTCATTCACCATTCTCACTTCATGAGGTAGTGGCGGAGGTTGAATTTCCATAGTACACGGACATAGTCGGCATGTTGAATTTTAGTTGGAAATTCTACGTGTGGGATGGTCTCAACGAATAGGTCCTAACTGGGAACGATACTCGAATCAACATTACAAAGTCCATTTTATGGTTACGGGGTCTTGTGATACTGGTGAATGATGTATGCCCGACTGCCTAATGTTCGAGTGGTTGGTAATGTCGATTGGATGGTGAGTAGATTAATATGGGCTCATAGATTGGTGATTATTTCTAATTTTCACCAGGAAGGAGGCTCGCATAAGATAGTTAGGAAGTCCTCTTAGAGTTGTATGTCATGCTTTTAGTCATATGGACGTGGAATGATTAAGATGCGGTGAACAGCTATGTTTTGAGTTGGTAGAGTAGATAAGGCAGGGTAGTCGTTATACTAGCCATCGCACCATAATTGTCAGTTTTGGATCGTACCCGAATTTTTTTTAAATGATGGATACGAAATGTTCGTTCGCATCGATGGTTCGAGCGCTTAAATGATGGATCAAATTAAAGGCAGATAGATGGATACGAACTGCATGTGCGTATCGATGCGAAATGGAGGCAGATGGATGGATACGAAGTACATGTGAGTATCGATTCGAATTGGAGGCAGATGGATGGATACGAAGTAGCGCTCCATGATGGATACGAAGTAGCGCTCCCTGATGGATTCGAAGTAGCGCACCCTGATGCATACGAAGTAACGCTCCCTGATGGGTACGAAGTAGCGCTCCCTGATGGATTCGAAGTGGCGCTCTCATGGGTACGAAGTAGCGCTCCCTGATCGATTCGAACGAATGCTTATTGAGGGCTACGAACAAGGTCGATGCGAAGGAAGCCACCTTTGGATGGATACGAAAATGACCGTATTTTCTGGGTTCGAAAACATGGGTTCGAAAATGACCATATTTTCTGGGTTCGAAGACATGGGTTCGAAAATGACCATATTTTCTGGGTTCGAAAACATGGATACGAAAATGACCATATTTTCTGGGTTCGAAAACATGGATACGAAAATGACCATATTTTCTGGGTTCGAAAACATGGGTTCGAAAATGACCATATTTTCTGGGTTCGAAGACATGGGTACGAAATTCATGATGAATGTGGTTCCTCTTAGATCTGCAGCAATCTGAATAGAATAGAAGGAACCATCGAACAATAGATCTGGATCTTCTCCTTAGATTTATGCAATCCGATATCGAAAGTAGATCCAAGGAACGGGAGAAAAACTGGGTTTCTCTCAATGAAAGCACCAAAATGTTTGCACCAAAATTGGGCAAACACCCTTCGGAAGTTTTTGAAGAGATAGTAAATGAAGAACTTGAATTGGAAATAGGGACTATCTAACAAAAACTCCAAGTCACAGAAAAGTAAATTGCGCAGAAGACAAGGATTTAGAGTGGTTCGGCCATGTGCCTACGTCCACTATGAAGTTTTATCACTTTATTTCTTAATACTTGAAGATTACAAGTGCTTTTCAGCAACTTACAACAGCAAATGGACTTAAATTCGAAATTAACAGCAATTGAGATAGTATGGAGTGATTCTGGCAGCGTTTAGGCTTGTTCTTCTTCTCCAAATTCTCCGACCCCTTCTCTGAATGACCAGGGGCTCTATTTATAGGTGTGGAAGGCCAAAATCCCGCCTAAATCATGGAGAGGCTGCTTGGCACGTGACGGGGGGCCCACAGGCCCGCGTTCTTGAAGTGCGTGCCCAGTTTGGGATCGATTCGAAGTGAACTTCGAATCGATCAAAAAATTGTCCAATTGCGATGAAACTTGGCGTGGACGTTCTTCATCACGTAGACAAACTTCTGTAAAAATTTCATGGGATTTGGATCAGTAGATTGGGAGTCATGATCGGTTCGAAATTGGGTGTTCGGCATGCTGTTTGGTTCGAATCGATGGAATCGATTCGTTCGAATCGATGCATGGCCGAAGCGAATACTTCGAATCGATTGGGGCGCGCCTGTCTTCGAGCCGATCCATGTTCGTGCTAGCTTAGCCGCTTTGTTGGATTCGAAGGTCGTCTTCGAATCGATGGGGTGGATTCGTTCGAATCGATCCAAATGCGCCCTGGATCGATTCGAAGTTGTCGAAGTCGATGGAGTCGAAGGTGAGTGATGGAGTCGAAGATGATGGATGGATTCGAAGGTGAGCGATGGAGTCGAGGCTGTGATGGGTTCGAAGCTATTAATGGATTCGAAGCTGTGGTGGATTCGAAGCATAGGAAGGACTCGAATTTGTGATGGATTCGAAGTAGGGAGTTCCTTAGATGGATTCGAATGTCGCCTCTTCCTATGGGTTCGAATATGATGGGTTCGAAACAGATGGTTTCGAACACGATGGTTTCGAACACGATGGGTTCGAATATGATGGGTTCGAACATGATGGGTTCGAACCGAGCAATGTGCACCTTCTTAACTTGAATCCATCATAACTTGAGCATATGACCTCGGATTGACTTGAAATTTGAAATGCTGGCTTCTATGGTCTTTCTTGTCATGCCTTATCAATTGCGGCTCAATCTGGACTCGGACAAAATTCATCGATATCCATAGCGAAGAGAAGTGCAACCAATCTCTGAGACGAACTGTCCTTTGTTTTTGGCCAATCTTTTGGTATCACGGCTTTGCCAAAAAGCGGGATAACATCAAATATTTAAAATCAATTAAATATTCCAATTTCAAATGCTTAAAAATTTCGGGTCGTCACAATTGTTGTATGGTTATTATCATCAAAACACTATATATATGGTTCTTTCACTAAAGAGCCATACAACCGAAATCATGAATTTTCTTTAGACCAAATGATTTAATTAATTTAATTAATTAATATTTATGAAATATTAATTATAAAATTTTGGATATGATTTGAGGAATAAATATTAGGGGAAATTTTTTTAGAGGACAAATTAAAGTAAATAATTACCCACAAGGACACACGCACAAAGTGTAACGACCCTAGATTTTAATTTAATTTAAATTGATAATTTAAATGAATTTTTGAATTAAAATTTGTAAAAATTGATTTTTAAATGATGCGAGTTTCCCCGATCTCAAATAAAAATGTGTTAAATTACTTGCATTTAAATCTTATATTAGTGGTTTGAAAAATATATATTAAAGTATATACATTGACACAAGTACGAAATGAATAAATAAGTGAATTGTTAATTTATTATTGATGGTTAAAATATATATAATAAATACAAGACAATAAATAAGAAGTAAATAAAATATAAGATATAACAATATAAAGTAAATATATATATATATATATATATATATATCTTAATCTCATATTAATAAATCAACACAAAATAATACAAATGGAGTAGGCTACAAAAGTAATAAGAGTAAAATAAAAATAGAAGTTCACTTATTTTGTAAAGTAAAATAATTCATACTTAAGCTATGAATAAAAATAAGAACCTTTGATATATAAAATATAATCAATAAGTATTCAAACAAATAAAATAAGAAACAAAGCAAAAGAATAAATTCAAACAAATACAAATATAAGAGATATAACTAAGCTTGCTAACAAATATAAAAGAGATCAGTAATAAATAAGCAAAGTAAAACAAAACTAAGCAATGTACAATAACATGTTAAGGAAAAACAAGAGGAAAAATAAAATAAAATAAAAATCTACTTAGCTAACAAATAAACAATTAATGCAAACATATCAGCCGAGCAAATACATGCAAGTAGAAAACAAATAAATAAAAATAATAACAACAAGTATGGAGAGGAAAGTATATCTGTACAAGGCAATAAATGCCATACACCTCAACAATTAATGCAACATACTTCAGCCATGCCTATTATACTAAAATATATAATTAACCTGTACACTTTTCCTATATATCACCTCACATAGAAATAATAACAACCCTGCACACTTCTTTGTTTATATTACTTCATCTCAGTTTCAAGTAGAATCTGAAGTAAAATCCATTTCAAACTAAAACAAACCCGAGGAATTCAAAAAAGGGTGCTCAATCTTCATTCTTCAAAACTGTGAGTAACCTCACCCTTAAACGATTAAGCATATATATCTGTTGAATATTCATCTTGAGTAAGTATGAAATGTACAAATATCAATTCAATACTATTTGGTACATAGGCAAGAATGATATGTAATGCAGGTGAATTAACAGAGTACTCTCTGTATTTAGCTTTCAAGTTTTGCTTTGCAAAAGAAAAATCAACTTAGAATTCAACTTTCACTTCATTAAATCATCATTAGACTTTGAAGTTTAAACAAAACAAGTTTGTTTATACTTAATTTAAGATCTGGAGAAGGTCATCAGTAAAATAGAGCTTTATAACATCTGAAAAATTTATTTTACAGGGAAAATCTTAACTTTATGATTAATGCGAATATCATGAAACTTGAATCAAATTATATGACTTGAATTCATACTGAAAATGATGATTTTTAAGATGGGTTTCGTGATTTTTAGTGGGGTAGTTTGGTAGCAGTTTGAAGTTGAACGGAAATGGGTTTTTGGGGGATTTCTGGCGATCGGGGGTACTAGAGGTGCTAGGGTTGTTCGGGGAGGTGGAGGAGTGATCGATGGTGTCGGGAAAAATATCAGGAAGGCGAACAAGTGGCGGCGGCGAGGGTGGTTGACCGTGGAAGATTTTAACCCTAGTTTTTGCTGCGTCTATTGAATTGATCACCGTGGTTTGTGTGATGGACCGAGTGTCACGAGCTTTTGAGGGAAGGTTGAGGAGAGGTGGACGAGGCTACGGCCGGAGTTTGGTGGCCTCCGGTGGTGGGAGCATCGAGCGCGACGTGTTGACAGGTTTAAGTAGCACCTGTCCTTTTTGCTGTTCCAGGTTTCGAGCTCGCCTTCGATTTTGAATAGCGACATGAATCTTGGGTTTTTGGTGAACGAGATCAGGTTGGGGGAAGATTGATGACTTGCTCGACATCGAGGTGGTGGCTGGAAGCGATTAACTGGGTTGTACACGTGCACGCGGCGCACGTTGGAGTTGGAAGGGCTGTAGTGTTTTGGGAAGGAGGCGTGAATGCTCGGGGAAGACTCGAAGCATTCGAGTGACAATCTCGGAGAAACTTCATGTCCAACTCGATGTAAAACCAGGGGGGCTCGAGTAGTTTGGGTTCAAAGTTTAAAACCTGTACCAGTTAACAGTTTTTAAAATTTTAGTTTTTTTTTAAGTTCAAACTGAGTCTAAATAAAGTTTAAGTATACGAACTCAAGTTAGGTTGTACAATTAGATTTTGATAAAATAAAGTTTGTTTTTTTTACTCAAATTTGTTCAAGGCATTAAGTAGTAAAAATGTAATTAAAGTTAAATGGAAGTTAAATGTTTGTTTTAAACTTGAAATTTGAAAGTTAAAATGTAATGTGATTTAAAAGATTAAAATTTAAGTAATTGAATTTAAAGGCTTTCTTATATAAGTTTCCTATGTAAATAATAAATGTTCTTTACATTTATTTTAAGGTTTATAAATTGATATTTAAATTGGTTAATCTTTAAATACATATTCATCTTGAATCTTAAATTCAAATGTAATTTGAATTTTAATTTAAAAGTGCAAGGTTCAAAATACACTTAAATGATTAATGAAATCATTAATAAAGAAATTAATTATCTTAGAGATAATTAAGGTAATAAAATGATTTAATTAATAAGTAATTAAAGAATGATTCATTTAATTTATAAATAAATAATTAGATTAAATTTTAGTTAGAAATGATTAATAACGAATTTATCTAAGATAATTTCTTAAGAAAGTAATTAAGAAATATTATTAGTTAATAAGATAATTAACTAAGGATTATTAAGTATTAATTAAGGCGATTAATTTTAATAATAAAGTGGATTGATTAGTTTAGATAATCAATTATAAATGGTGTAAGTATAATTACTTTATGGTAAGTAATTAAAGGTTAAATTTCTTTAACTAATTAATTAGAGTTAATTAATTAGGAAATTGGTTTAAGAGTTGATTTAATTAATGTGATAAATTAAGAATAATTTAATAAATTAAAGTGTCTGATAAATTAATTTATATCAAATGATTTGGAATTAATAAATCAGAATTGGATAATAAATTCACAAGTAATTAATTTAATTGGAGATAAATTGAATTAATTAGGATTAAACAATCCTGTTTATAAATGATTATTGAATGTTTGACCTTACTTATGAATGATTATATTGTATGAAATGCCTTGAATTGATTGTCCTATCTGATATGTGATGCTTTGTTTTGAGCTGTGTATATTTATTTGCATCTATATATTATCTGTGATCTGTGAATGAAGATAAGCGTTATAATTTATATCGCTTATCAGATATATTGTTGTATTTGATCTGTCATGATTGAATGATGTGCACTACTGTGTATAACCCCTGGACTACACCATACACACACAAATATGGATTTCACGAGGAAATCGGTTAAGTCACAGATAATTTAAATTTAATGTTTTTGAAATTAAAGTTTTAATTTCAAATGTTTTGAAAATGGATTTGGGTTAAACGGTAAAGCTTTTGGAAAAGGTTTTCACAGATAAAAGCTATTTTTGAATAACTCGGTAAAATCTCCAATTTAAATAATTCAATTTGAATTTGAATTCGATATTTGGAATTGAATTCGATAATTGGAAATTATGGTTAAAAGATATTATAAACATGTTTGTATGAATTTAAACCATTTTAAAGGTATGGTTTTGGGAATTTGAATTTAACCCAAGGATTTCAACTCGTATAAATGAATCAGATTTCCAAAATGAAAATGGTTGTTTTCAAATGATAAACACTCTTAAATAAGAACTGAGATTCTAGTTAATTAGGGGAATTTCAAGATTGAATGGAGAAATGATTTTCCTAAGTTATGAATGAATTCTTTTTGAAAGCTATGAATTAAATCTGTTTATTTTTAACAGATTTAAATTGATGATTTGTTTAAATCAAATTGAAATGAAATTGTTTTGAAGACTATAAGTTAAATCTTTGATTTAAAGATTTAACGAGTTAATCAAATTGAAATGAAAATTGATTTGGAAAATCTGTGAATGAATCTTTTATTTAAAAGATTAAAATGTGAAAATTGTTTAAACCGTTAAAGGTTGTGAAAATGAATCTTTTTGTTTAAAGATTGAAAATGGTAATTTATTTAAACCATTCGAAGAAAAGTTTTGGGAAATAAGTTGTGACTTAATTGAAATCCCATTATCCATTTATTTTTTTGAAATATCGTGCTTACTATTCGGGTTAGCCGGGAAAGGACCTTTGGGTCGTATAACCCATTCCGAATATGTGATACGTCGTTATGGATAACATTTGAAGACCGGTGTTGAAGACCGGGTATTTGCAAGAACGATAGTATGACCTATCGATTGTCTCTGCACTGAGTTGCAACGGTATAGAGACTCCCTAATTGATGGGAAATCCGATCGGGATTGTGAATATCCGGATTTCAAGGACTTCTTTGTAAGTGCCTTCGGTTCCGTTCGAGCCCGGAACAGACTTGTATGGATTGTATGTCTGACATTACAAATTGAGATATAAAGCTGATTTCTTTCAAATATATTTCTGTTGGTGGCGGAGAATTTATTCTCTTAGCTTAACACCCTTCTCTGAGACGTACGAGCTCAGAGGTTATATAGTTGATGGTTATCAGCGATATATTCCCAATTTGGTAATGTGACATGCTGAGTGTTGCTGTGAAATGATCATTGTGTTGATTATTTGTGATAGGATCATTTGTTTGATCATCTATCCTGGTGATCATTTCTATGATCATTTGTTGACCCAAAGCATGGATTTTGTATAAAGTATGTTTTTGTGGACGTGACTTCGTCGAGCCTCACACCCCGTGAATGGTCAAAACAGGAAAGAAGCAGCAAGGTTATGAGGGGTAGCGCCCTTTAGGATGTGTGCATTTCCTTCTGGAAAAGGGTGGTATCATGGTATGGAGCCCAGATACTTACTCATGTTGAAAACACTTTATGATTGTGTGAATTGATTACGAGATCTCGGATAAAGGTCCCAAAGGACCGGGGGATGGCATATTCGGTCGGTTGTTACTCAGTTAGGGGTAACCCGGCCTTGTGTTGGTAGAGATCCGGTTTGGTTCTCGGGGATGTCCATCCAGAGGCATTCTCATGTGGCAATGGGAAGTTCCTTGGCCTGATCATTCGTTGGAAATCCAAAGAAACAATACGAGACTTGTACGGTATTAGTTGTAGAACCTGCCATCTAAAATGGTAGCTATAGTAGGCATAATATAATGGTACCTATGCTGGCTAAGATTTATATTCTACTTTCGAAATGATTTGTTCTACACTATGCACTAGTAATAATATCAAATGTTTCTTTTTAATGCGTATCAAGCATCTTTGACTAACATAAGAAGAAATCTCCTCCAAGTCTGCGTTTGCATTGTGTGTGTGGCAGGAGGTCTTATGGTAGTCTCATTTTTTTTAAAAGCATTGCGAATTGACTTTAAAATATTCCTCTATTTTGATTTTAAAGATAAATAAACTGTTTTTGTTGCTCACACCAGTCCCACGATTGATCCGGAGTTTATTGTTTCTTTCCTAAACTCTGGATGCTCATTATTTTCTACACGAGCAGTCTAGAGTTGGGTTTTTCTGATAGTCAGATTAGTAGGTTATCTAGAGTTAATTCAGTCTTTGGATCGCACCAGTCTTGTTTAGCTTGGTGCATCGTTATTGGGGGTTCGAGCTTTTGCTGGATTGATTTTTGGAAATGGAGTTGTAGTTATTTTTGGAGTTCTTCCTTGAAGACTATTTTAGAGTTATTTGTTCCGCTGCTAGATGTTATCTATTTTTCTTTTCCGCTGCTATTTATTGTATCATATCTCTGATGTATATTGATATCTATTGGATCATCTGTTGTATCAGATATGTTATCAAAGCTGTATATCAATGTATTATTTTTTTTTCTTTTTCCGTTGTGTTATTTACTTAATGTTGTTATAAGCTCCGGCGAATCGGATTTGAACGGTCGAATCTATGGCATTCGAATACGATTTGAAGTATGGATGTCGATTTTCGAGCGGGCAAATTCCGTCTCGTTACATTTGGTATCAGAGCTAAGGTTGAACTTTAGCTCAGGAGTGTAACACATTAAGTAACTCATTAGAGATAGGGTGAAGTAAATCCTAGAATGAGTAATCCTTAAGATATCCGTTTGAATGCCTCAGTAAATTCTTTTACTATCCACTTATAGTAAGTATGAGTGCAAGAAGAGAACGAGATAGAGGACAGGGGGATGCGACTATAATTGGTCAATACTCTGTAACAACAGTGGAAATAACTTTCTCTATCAATTTTCTTTGATTCGTTTCCAAATTCTTTTGATTTCTTCGTACCAGCTACAAAAAGAAGTTTCGGTGTGATGGTGGCCTTACGAATCGTTGCAGAAAATTATTACTTCGTACTTCATCGATTTCTTATCGGCTTTTCGATTTAAACTCTAATAAATGAATTAGAAATTGGAAATTTTAAATAAATTGGAAATTTTAATTGAATTAAATTGATTAATAGAATATGAAGAATGATTAGAATTGTATCGATAAAATGATTTTGTTTAAAACCAAAGTTTGAAATTTTATTATAATTTCTTGTATCTATTATTGATATTCTGATTTGGTGAGCCAAATGCAGAACTGATATCCAGTTTGATCTGAAAGATATTTCTCTATCTTTCATCTATCCGTGTTGTTTTCGTGCCTGCGAATTTCGAGGACGAAATCCTTTTAAGGGGGAAGTCTGTAACGACCCTAGATTTTAATTTAATTTAAATTGATAATTTAAATGAATTTTTGAATTAAAATTTGTAAAAATTGATTTTTAAATGATGCGAGTTTCCCCGATCTCAAATAAAAATGTGTTAAATTACTTGCATTTAAATCTTATATTAGTGGTTTGAAAAATATATATTAAAGTATATACATTGACACAAGTACGAAATGAATAAATAAGTGAATTGTTAATTTATTATTGATGGTTAAAATATATATAATAAATACAAGACAATAAATAAGAAGTAAATAAAATATAAGATATAACAATATAAAGTATATATATATATATATATATATATATATATATATATCTTAATCTCATATTAATAAATCAATACAAAATAATACAAATGGAGTAGGCTACAAAAGTAATAAGAGTAAAATAAAAATAGAAGTTCACTTATTTTGTAAAGTAAAATAATTCATACTTAAGCTATGAATAAAAATAAGAACCTTTAATA
Organism: Allium cepa; assembly: GCA_030765085.1. Classification (NCBI taxonomy): domain Eukaryota; kingdom Viridiplantae; phylum Streptophyta; class Magnoliopsida; order Asparagales; family Amaryllidaceae; genus Allium; species Allium cepa. The sequence continues at coordinate 973,706,597 of CM060928.1, forward strand.
TATAAAATATAATCAATAAGTATTCAAACAAATAAAATAAGAAACAAAGCAAAAGAATAAATTCAAACAAATACAAATATAAGAGATATAACTAAGCTTACTAACAAATATAAAAGAGATCAGTAATAAATAAGCAAAGTAAAACAAAACTAAAGCAATGTACAATAGCATGTTAAGGAAAAACAAGAGGAAAAATAAAATAAAATGAAAATCTACTTAGATAACAAATAAACAATTAATGCAAACATATCAGCCGAGCAAATACATGCAAGTAGAAAACAAATAAATAAAAATAATAACAACAAGTATGGAGAGGAAAGTATATCTGTACAAGGCAATAAATGCCATACACCTCAACAATTAATGCAACATACTTCAGCCATGCCTATTATACTAAAATATATAATTAACCTGTACACTTTTCCTATATATCACCTCACATAGAAATAATAACAACCCTGCACACTTCTTTGTTTATATTACTTCATCTCAGTTTCAAGTAGAATCTGAAGTAAAATCCATTTCAAACTAAAACAAACCCGAGGAATTCAAACAAGGGTGCTCAATCTTCATTCTTCAAAACTGTGAGTAACCTCACCCTTAAACGATTAAGCATATATATCTGTTGAATATTCATCTTGAGTAAGTATGAAATGTACAAATATCAATTCAATACTATTTGGTACATAGGCAAGAATGATATGTAATGCAGGTGAATTAACAGAGTACTCTCTGTATTTAGCTTTCAAGTTTTGCTTTGCAAAAGAAAAATCAACTTAGAATTCAACTTTCACTTCATTAAATCATCATTAGACTTTGAAGTTTAAACAAAACAAGTTTGTTTATACTTAATTTAAGATCTGGAGAAGGTCATCAGTAAAATAGAGCTTTATAACATCTGAAAAATTTATTTTACAGGGAAAATCTTAACTTTATGATTAATGCGAATATCATGAAACTTGAATCAAATTATATGACTTGAATTCATACTGAAAATGATGATTTTTAAGATGGGTTTCGTGATTTTTAGTGGGGTAGTTTGGTAGCAGTTTGAAGTTGAACGGAAATGGGTTTTTGGGGGATTTCTGGCGATCGGGGGTACTAGAGGTGCTAGGGTTGTTCGGGGAGGTGGAGGAGTGATCGATGGTGTCGGGAAAAATATCAGGAAGGCGAACAAGTGGCGGCGGCGAGGGTGGTTGGCCGTGGAAGATTTTAACCCTAGTTTTTGCTGCGTCTATTGAATTGATCACCGTGGTTTGTGTGATGGACCGAGTGTCACGAGCTTTTGAGGGAAGGTTGAGGAGAGGTGGACGAGGCTACGGCCGGAGTTTGGTGGCCTCCGGTGGTGGGAGCATCGAGCGCGACGTGTTGACAGGTTTAAGTAGCACCTGTCCTTTTTGCTGTTCCAGGTTTCGAGCTCGCCTTCGATTTTGAATAGCGACATGAATCTTGGGTTTTTGGTGAACGAGATCAGGTTGGGGGAAGATTGATGACTTGCTCGACATCGAGGTGGTGGCTGGAAGCGATTAACTGGGTTGTACACGTGCACGCGGCGCACGTTGGAGTTGGAAGGGCTGTAGTGTTTTGGGAAGGAGGCGTGAATGCTCGGGGAAGACTCGAAGCATTCGAGTGACAATCTCGGAGAAACTTCATGTCCAACTCGATGTAAAACCAGGGGGGCTCGAGTAGTTTGGGTTCAGAGTTTAAAACCTGTACCAGTTAACAGTTTTTAAAATTTTAGTTTTTTTTAAGTTCAAACTGAGTCTAAATAAAGTTTAAGTATACGAACTCAAGTTAGGTTGTACAATTAGATTTTGATAAAATAAAGTTTGTTTTTTTACTCAAATTTGTTCAAGGCATTAAGTAGTAAAAATGTAATTAAAGTTAAATGGAAGTTAAATGTTTGTTTTAAACTTGAAATTTGAAAGTTAAAATGTAATATGATTTAAAAGATTAAAATTTAAGTAATTGAATTTAAAGGCTTTCTTATATAAGTTTCCTATGTAAATAATAAATGTTCTTTACATTTATTTTAAGGTTTATAAATTGATATTTAAATTGGTTAATCTTTAAATACATATTCATCTTGAATCTTAAATTCAAATGTAATTTGAATTTTAATTTAAAAGTGCAAGGTTCAAAATACACTTAAATGATTAATGAAATCATTAATAAAGAAATTAATTATCTTAGAGATAATTAAGGTAATAAAATGATTTAATTAATAAGTAATTAAAGAATGATTCATTTAATTTATAAATAAATAATTGGATTAAATTTTAGTTAGAAATGATTAATAATGAATTTATCTAAGATAATTTCTTAAGAAAGTAATTAAGAAATATTATTAGTTAATAAGATAATTAACTAAGGATTATTAAGTATTAATTAAGGCGGTTAATTTTAATAATAAAGTGGATTGATTAGTTTAGATAATCAATTATAAATGGTGTAAGTATAATTACTTTATGGTAAGTAATTAAAGGTTAAATTTCTTTAACTAATTAATTAGAGTTAATTAATTAGGAAATTGGTTTAAGAGTTGATTTAATTAATGTGATAAATTAAGAATAATTTAATAATTAAAGTGTCTGATAAATTAATTTATATCAAATGATTTGGAATTAATAAATCAGAATTGGATAGTAAATTCACAAGTAATTAATTTAATTGGAGATAAATTGAATTAATTAGGATTAAACAATCCTGTTTATAAATGATTATTGAATTCTTGACCTTACTTATGAATGATTATATTGTATGAAATGCCTTGAATTGATTGTCCTATCTGATATGTGATGCTTTGTTTTGAGCTGTGTATATTTATTTGCATCTATATATTATCTGTGATCTGTGAATGAAGATAAGCGTTATAATTTATATCGCTTATCAGATATATTGTTGTATTTGATCTGTCATGATTGAATGATGTGCACTACTGTGTATAACCCCTGGACTACACCATACACACACAAATATGGATTTCACGAGGAAATCGGTTAAGTCACAGATAATTTAAATTTAATGTTTTTGAAATTAAAGTTTTAATTTCAAATGTTTTGAAAATGGATTTGGGTTAAACGGTAAAGCTTTTGGAAAAGGTTTTCACAGATAAAAGCTATTTTGAATAACTCGGTAAAATCTCCAATTTAAATAATTCAATTTGAATTTGAATTCGATATTTGGAATTGAATTCGATAATTGGAAATATGGTTAAAAGATATTATAAACATGTTTGTATGAATTTAAACCATTTTAAAGGTATGGTTTTGGGAATTTGAATTTAACCCAAGGATTTCAACTCGTATAAATGAATAAGATTTCCAAAATGAAAACGGTTGTTTTCAAATGATAAACACTCTTAAATAAGAACTGAGATTCCAATTAATTAGGGGAATTTCAAGATTGAATGGAGAAATGATTTTCCTAAGTTATGAATGAATTCTTTTTGAAAGCTATGAATTAAATCTGTTTATTTTTAACAGATTTAAATTGATGATTTGTTTAAATCAAATTGAAATGAAATTGTTTTGAAGACTATAAGTTAAATCTTTGATTTAAAGATTTAACGAGTTAATCAAATTGAAATGAAAATTGATTTGGAAAATCTGTGAATGAATCTTTTATTTAAAAGATTAAAATGTGAAAATTGTTTAAACCGTTAAAGGTTGTGAAAATGAATCTTTTTGTTTAAAGATTGAAAATGGTAATTTATTTAAACCATTTGAAGAAAAGTTTTGGGAAATAAGTTGTGACTTAATTGAAATCCCATTATCCATTTATTTTTTTGAAATATCGTGCTTACTATTCGGGTTAGCCGGGAAAGGACCTTTGGGTCGTATAACCCATTCCGAATATGTGATACGTCGTTATGGATAGCATTTGAAGACCGGTGTTGAAGACCGGGTATTTGCAAGAACGATAGTATGACCTATCGATTGTCTCTGCACTGAGTTGCAACGGTATAGAGACTCCCTAAGTGATGGGAAATCCGATCGGGATTGTGAATATCCGGATTTCAAGGACTTCTTTGTAAGTGCCTTCGGTTCCGTTCGAGCCCGGAACAGACTTGTATGGATTGTATGTCTGACATTACAAATTGAGATATAAAGCTGATTTCTTTCAAATATATTTCTGTTGGTGGCGGAGAATTTATTCTCTTAGCTTAACACCCTTCTCTGAGACGTACGAGCTCAGAGGTTATATAGTTGATGGTTATCAGCGATATATTCCCAATTTGGTAATGTGACATGCTGAGTGTTGCTGTGAAATGATCATTGTGTTGATTATTTGTGATAGGATCATTTGTTTGATCGTCTATCCTGGTGATCATTTCTATGATCATTTGTTGACCCAAAGCATGGATTTTGTATAAAGTATGTTTTTGTGGACGTGACTTCGTCGAGCCTCACACCCCGTGAATGGTCAAAACAGGAAAGAAGCAGCAAGGTTATGAGGGGTAGCGCCCTTTAGGATGTGTGCATTTCCTTCTGGAAAAGGGTGGTATCATGGTATGGAGCCCAGATACTTACTCATGTTGAAAACACTTTATGATTGTGTGAATTGATTACGAGATCTCGGATAAAGGTCCCAAAGGACCGAGGGATGGCATATTCGGTCAGTTGTTACTCAGTTAGGGGTAACCCGGCCTTGTGTTGGTAGAGATCTGGTTTGGTTCTCGGGGTTGTCCATCCAGAGGCATTCTCATGTGGCAATGGGAAGTTCCTTGGCCTGATCATTCGTTGGAAATCCAAAGAAACAATACGAGACTTGTACGGTATTAGTTGTAGAACCCGCCATCTAATATGGTAGCTATAGTAGGCATAATATAATGGTACCTATGCTGGCTAAGATTTATATTCTACTTTCGAAATGATTTGTTCTACACTATGCACTAGTAATAATATCAAATGTTTCTTTTTAATGCGTATCAAGCATCTTTGACTAACATAAGAAGAAATCTCCTCCAAGTCTGCGTTTGCATTGTGTGTGTGGCAGGAGGTCTTATGGTAGTCTCATTTTTTTAAAAGCATTGCGAATTGTCTTTAAAATATTCCTCTATTTTGATTTTAAAGATAAATAAACTGTTTTTGTTGCTCACACCAGTCCCACGATTGATCCGGAGTTTATTGTTTCTTTCCTAAACTCTGGATGCTCATTATTTTCTACACGAGCAGTCTAGAGTTGGGTTTTTCAGATAGTCAGATTAGTAGGTTATCTGGAGTTAATTCAGTCTTTGGATCGCACCAGTCTTGTTTAGCTTGGTGCATCGTTATTGGGGGTTCGAGCTTTTGCTGGATTGATTTTTGGAAATGGAGTTGCAGTTATTTTTGGAGTTCTTCCTTGAAGACTATTTTAGAGTTATTTGTTCCGCTGCTAGATGTTATCTATTTTTCTTTTCCGCTGCTATTTATTGTATTATATCTCTGATGTATATTGATATCTATTGGATCATCTGTTGTATCAGATATGTTATCAAAGCTGTATATCAATGTATTATTTATTTATTTTTTCTTTTCCCCTTGTGTTATTTACTTAATGTTGTTATAAGCTCCGGCGAATCGGATTTGAACGGTCGAATCTATGGCATTCGAATACGATTTGAAGTATGGATGTCGATTTTCGAGCGGGCAAATTCCGTCTCGTTACACAAAGTTTTTACTGTAAGGACAAAGTCCAAAGCCCAGATACGATTTAAAACAAAATAAAGAATTATGTTCGTCTTCCTCCTCCTTGCTTTCACTCAGAATCTGATGAAATTTTTGCTCGACAAAAAAATGGCACCGCAAACTAGAAGCAAATCTACATCTCCAATACAACCACAACAATCGACAGTCGACGAATAACGAGCACAACAATCGACAGTCAAAGAAACCCTAACTACGTCAGAAGTGAAGCAACAAAGTGAAAATTGAAATGTCGAATCACTTCCAACAGTATATATTCAAAAAGAAAAAGCAATAATAGAAGAGGAAAACCTACCTCTAGTGCAAATGATAGCAAAGACAATAAAGACAAAAAGCAACAAGTTAAATTTTAGAAAACCTACATCAGTAGAAGATGAAAAGCAAAATAGAGAAAAAAGAATACATGAAAAAAATACAGCAATTGAAAGCAGACCAAGACCAGAAATAAGAGAAAGTATACCAGAGAAGATAACTGATGCTATAAAATCAAGTATAACAAAGTTAGTATAGTTTTATTATAGTAACATTGAATATTTTTGCACAGAAAAAAGAAAAGAACATGCAGCAAAAAATAGCTGCATAGAAAACAGTTGAAGAAAATATGCAAAAAAGAGAAAAAGAACAAAAGGAAATGAAAAAAATGATTCAAAAGAGAATACAAACAGAAACTGAGGTAATTTAAATTGCAAAATTATAAAAATAATACTAACAATTTCATACTATTAATTGTATTCTAATATTATCAAAAAAGTTAAACAGGAAAAATCTCAGAAAGAAGAAGAGAAAAAAGTTGCAGACGAAGAATCAGAAGAAAAACAACTCAATTCGGTAAAATTAGAAACATTATAACTTTATAACATAATAGATATTGCAAAAATAATACCTATAAATCTTTTGGTAAAAGAAAAAACTGATAATTACAACAAACTGATATCTACTTACAACAAATAATAGTCAGTATCATTTAGTGTAGATCATTTGGTAAAATAATAGTCAGTATCATTTAGTTGAAATCTAATACTTCCAAAAAAACCGATACCTAATTACAAAACACTGACACCTACTTACAAAAAACTAATACCAAGTGAAAATAAAATGATACCTACTTACAAAAAACTGATACCTACTTAATACAAACTAATACCTAGCTACTGCAAACTGATACCTATTTACTGCAAACTTGAAATTGTTACATATTTGACTGAAGATATTTCAACATAATTTGTTTTACAAATAACTTATTGTCTTTATTTTGAAATAATAGGATGATGATCCTTTCCTCAACATATCTTTTAAATAACTTTTACCATTAACAACAACATTTGAACAGACAAATCCAGTAGAAGATGAAGAAGCACGAACATTAGATGAACTTGAAATACAAGCACCATCAACATATTCCAATTCAGAACCCTTAACCTTAATAGTAAAACCAAAAAAAGAACAGTTCTTGTATAACTGAAAACAAATTATACTATGAATATCAGAATCAGTGTCAACCATAATAGATTTGTCCTCAAGTACATAAGAAATCCGAATATAAAAAGGAGTTAATTGAGACCAACATCGACATATCTCATTCTTCAAATCATACAAAGAGAAATCAATAGACAATCAAGTTCTAAAAGAGTTATTATTCAACACAAACAGACAAAGAAGACTGTTATCGATACTGCCAAAAAAAATCAAAAATAAACATTAGTAAAATATGATACCTACCGTATACAAAACTGATATCTAGTTACTGATAATAATAAAAAATGATACTAAAAAAATAGAAATGATACCCATAAACTGAACCTAAAATATGATACTTCTCACTCTATCACAACTTTATATACAACCCAAACAACTTCATATCAGAACTTTGAAGAAAAACGAGATGACAGTAGAAATATGAAAAGAACGAGATCGACAAATGCGCATGAGAAAAATATGATAGATGAACTATAATTTTCAGAACAACGAAATTGAAACGGTCGAACAAGATTGATCGATATTTTGATTGCGAAAGAGATATTGGATCGCGACAGAAAAATTTGATCGAAAGGAAGAAGAAGAAGAAGAAGCGTGCGAAAGTGGGCTGGAAGGAAAATACGTGCGTGTGTCCTTATGAGAAAATTATTAGCGGGCTGTCCTACATCCAAAAAAGCCTTAAAAATTGTCCTTGAGGAAAATTTCCTGTAAATATTATTGTATGTATTTATAATAGTCATAAATAAATCGACCGATATGCCATATCGACAAGCAATTAAATAAGATTTAATTAATAATATTTACATGGGCTTAATTGTGCTATTAGCCCATAATATTACGGTGTTAATTCAGCGGAAACATAGACTATAGGGGGCAGCTAAAAGGCTAGAGGAAAATTTGAGATGGATGGCTTGGATCCGGTGAGACTTAATATAAGCTATGATGCATATTTGTTTTTATTTCATCCACTATATAAAGGCCACTAATCCTAATTGTTTTATGACTGAATTCTTCTCCCATTACCGACTGAATTCTCCATCTAGAAGCTTTAACAAATTCAACTCAAATCAATTCAAAAGACTATAACCATTGGATAGCTAAGGATCTACGGTTCAAGAATTAACAATACATCGAATTGAGAAGATTTCGAATGAGGGAGAATTCATCATTACAAGATGTGCTCTAAAGCATCAACATTAAGTATGTATTTACTATATTAATATTATTCATACATATATATCATTAATATACGGCTATTTAGATGAGATTCTTATATGTATCATCTCTGTTGTCACATGTTAGATTGGTTATATGTATTGATTTATTTAAAAAAAACACATGCATGTATATATGTGTGTGTGTGTGTCAATATACTACCTAATTTAATTATATGACTTTTGTTTAATTATATAATCATACCATGTTAATAATTGAACCTATATTTTATAAATTCATATTTACATAGATTATATTTTTCGGTTGCTGTAAATTAATTTTCAATATTTGTTTACTATCATTTAACATTATTTAAATCAATATACTAATTAAATAAATCATATGAAATAAAATATGTTTCTAAAATTAAATTTTAAAATTATTTAAAAAAATCTATCATCATATAAACTCTCGATCGAAAAATTAGAGTTTGAAAATCATTTTTTATATTTTTTAAAAATCAATTTAATAAACGGTTGAAATCAACTAATTAATTAAAAATATTATTTTGACCGATAAAATTATGTAAAAACCTTTGTAACTTTAAATTATCATGCTTGATTTTCTAAAAAATTAAAATTATAATAATATAGCATGAATATAATTTTTATTATTATTTTATTATATTTCGAATAATTAATTAACACACACGCACATATATTTTTTAATGCAATAAAATATTTTTTTCTTCTTGTGATTTGCATTCAATCTGGAAAGTTTTTAAAAAAGTAATCTTTAAATACGTTATTGGTATACTATGTATATATATAGACACACACACACACACACACACACACACACACACACATGAAAGAGGCTATGCGGTAGGATCGTGTAATATGGAATAATGAAATAGTCTAGGTAGATAAAGTAGGTAAATGCAAGGAGACACCAGGATTTTATACTAATTCGGACCTCTCATCCTACGTCCGGTCCCTAAGCTTCACTTAGGAATTTCACTAACTAACACCCTCACTTCACCCGGAGGAATAGGTTTACAACTTACCCGAACAACCGAACGGGATTTCTTGCCTCAACTACCGAAGAGGACTTCAACTCAATTACTAAAATACAATATTCGACTTGTTGTGTTCTTGTCAACACTAATGAGTCTAATGTAGTACAATATTCCTATAATCTTATCCTCGAGAGTATGCAATGTGTTTGTGAAGATTTAGAAAATGTGAATTGCTATGAATCTAAAGAATGTTATAAACAAAAACAGTGATTCAAGCAACAGATTGGTGATTGCTTTGAGAATATCTAGAGAATATGAACAAGAGAATAGTAAAATTAAACAAGAGAATTCGGTGAATTAAATGATGTTAGAATCATGTATATATACTTGTAGAAGAGGTGCATATGTTGTCAAAGGTTGCAAACAAGAGATGCTTCCATTTCCATTGATGCATGGTTGCAACTCTTGGGAGGAAGAAGGTGTCTTTTCAGAGAAAATTCCCAGGTTCAAATTCAGTCGACTGAGCAGGGAATTCAGTCAACTGAAAATATGAAGTAAAATTTCCGGGAGCAAATTCAGTCGACTGTGCAGGAAATTCAGTCGACTGCAACTGTGCATGTGTATAAATATGTTCCAGTTTCAGTCGACTGGCTGTTCCTGTTCAGTCGACTGAACTTATAAAATATGCATAGTGAAAACTTAATTGAAAAATGAAGTTTATAAAATGTTTTCTAGTGTTCGTGCAAGCTTCTTGAGGATAGATTTTAACAATAAATCTATACTAAGACATATAAAAACATACTTTAAGTTTGTTTGGTCTTCATCGATCTTCCTTTAGCATTTGCATATATTTCTTCCTTGTTTGTTAAAACACATTGTCATTGATCAAAATCTTTGCGTATCAACATTCTCCCCCTTTTTGATTGATGACAATATTGATTTATTATAGAGATGTTTTACTTATTTTCTCCCCCTGAATATATGCACTATCTTTCCTACAAAACAAAGTTAGTACCATAGATTTTCTCCCCCTTTGTCATCGACAAAAAGGAAGAACTAACAGTAGTAATAATTTATCAAAATAATCACTGAAGCATAGAGAAAATTTGCATAATCATGGCTTAAAAAAAAGTAAAAATGTTGTGACAAACAAGCATGAAATGGCTATTTATACAAGCCACTAGAAAGTTAAAAATACATATCAAACCAAAAAATTACTCATCTCTATCCCAGTCATATGAACCTTCTCTTCCTGTTGGTTCACGTATGACGGGCCTCCTGTTGGTGGTCTGTGTGCTCTTCCTCCTTGGCCACAACTAGCTCCGCTTGCACTGCTACTTGTATGCTCTTCGAATGTCGTCCATGTAAACGTAGGTGCCGGACGTTTGCCGCGTGATGTTGATGCAGTAGTGGTGCTTGAGCACGAGATTGCATCCCAAAGCTTGTTGAAGAATCCTTTGATTTTTTCAAGCTTATGATCTACCTTTTTAAGAAGAGTGTCAAGAATTTGTTGATTTCTAAACAATATCCCCAAGGATTGGTTGGTAGTGAAGCTTGGGTCAACAAGACGAATTTCATCATCTTGCTCGAGATGTTTTTCGTGTGAGGTTGCGCAGGTTGTTGTTGTTGTTGTTCTTGATGCCTTGCTTCCCATTCGGCGAGTGATATTATGCGAGGAGGTCGAGATGAGAGTTGCATAAGGCTTATGGTCTGGTGGTTAATTTGATGGACCATTGTATTCTCCGACTCAGGTAATGGTGTATCGACATTGAGGAGAAGTCGCATGATGTACTCTCCAAAGTAGATAGTGCGCATTTTGCCATTACTAAAAGTGAGAAACTCATCAAGAATAAGCTGTACCCAATTGACTTGTATATTGCCAAAAATAACATATAGAGCTCGATAGTTATTTGGGTAGACAATTTTGTACGAGCCCGTGCGAGGAGTAATTGTTCTCATTAGGGCTTTATGGAGGATTCTTGCCATAGGTCATAGAGAAGTGGACTTAAAATCTCTAAAGTTGATATTATCATCCATAAATCGATGGTTTATGTTGTCGCGAATATGTGGATTGAATTCTATCTCCTCTAGCTTTCTCCCGACATTTGGTGATTCTAAAATGTGTACTATTCTATCCAAGGAAAACCAAACTTTCTTTCCACATACCATGCTCCAAACACTGTTGTTTGGATTTCTTGGAGTTTGGTGTCCAAGTTTAAGATTAGCATAAAATAATTTGACCATTACATGATTTATGGCATGGTCATTTCTTTTCAAATCTAAAAGAGAAGTTAAACCTGCTGGATCTGTTAACGCTTGGATGCTGTAGGTTTGAAAGCTTTGGAAATCAACGAAAGAATGCTCGAAAATTCGAGAATTCTTCATCTTATTCCATCTAGTGACAGCGGTTCCATCGTAAAGCCATTGTGCTATTTGAGCATCAATTGGCTCGAAGGATGAAGAAGATGAAGCTCTTGATCTTTTTGGTGCCATTTGGGTGAGATTTGAGTGGATTTTGAGGAATTGGGGGCTAGGGTTTCGAAATTAATTTGGGGAAGAAAGTTTGTAGGAGGTAAAAAGTGAATTGGTAGGGTAAAAATTGGTGGTTAAAAGGGGAAGTTTGCCTGGGAATTGGCGTTCAGTCGACTGAATTCACTGTTCAGTCGACTGCATTAAAGGCCGAAAATTTTCTGGCTAAATCAGTCGACTGAACAGGGTTTTTAGTCGACTGAATGTTTGCCTGAAAGTTTCTGTTAGTATTCCAGTCGACTGAGCAAAAGATTCAGTCGACTGAATTGTAAAAAAAATTGCATTCTGCCTTAAGTTCAGTCGACTAAACAAGGGGTTTTAGTCGACTGACTTATGTATTTTGTTGTTCCTTGTTAATTTTGAAGGCAAACTCTTTATTCAAGGAAATAATTTACAATTATATAGATGTAATATCATGAATAGATTTCAATACTAACTATTTCTTAAGGTATGGACTTGGATTCTTTTTCCCTTCATTCTTCATATAATTGATATCCCATGAATTTGGACTATATTGAGGAGTCTTAGGAGACATCCAAGGATTCACAGGATCGACTGGTGTACGATAAGATGAAGATGGATCAAGCGAGCTAACGGGGCGAGGTAGGGGTTCAGCCACTTCGTTCTTTTTTGATGCACAAAATCGTAAACCGATTTTCTCAAGGAAGCTTAAACGTCTAGTTGTAACCTTTTGTTCGAAGTATAATTCTCATTGAAGATCTATTTATTGTTGTTGAAAGTGATGAATTTCATCAATCTTTCTTTTTGTGTCTGGAGAAATAAAGAGTCCGCGTTTTGTTTTCTTGGATTCTGGTGTGTAGCCGGTACGATAATTGTTCCATTTGAAAACTTGCTCATGTGTCGGTGTTGGAGTGGGAAGTTTTGGAGATGTTGGAGTGTTTTCGACAGAAGAAGTGATGTTGATCGGGGAAAGGGGGTTGTTGGACGACATTTGTATAAAACTTTTATTTGTGTGAATGAGTTGTGAAAATAATATTTTTAAGATATATTTATAGTAGGAATTTTATAAAAATATAGTGGTTATAAATCCTTAAAGTTTTTCATCCACTTAATGATTTAATGGTTACCATATTTCTGTTAAAAATGTATGGTGAATAATTTTGACAAAATATTATGTAACATATTTGAAAAGTAAACTGAAAATCCCATATTTTCTTTATTCAGTCGACTGAACAGATAATGTTAGTCGACTGAATTGTATAGATTTTTCTCTATACGATATCTTTAAAAGACATTATTCCTAACTCTCGTCGTAATTTTATGAAGGAGTTTTCTAATAGAGGTTTAGTAAATATATCGGCAATTTGATTTTCAGTTGAAATATGTTCTAAATTAATTATTCCTTTTTCGATATTGTCACGTAGAAAATGGTGATGAATATCTATATGTTTTGTATGAGAGTGATTAACCGGATTTCTAGATAAGTTTATTGTACTTGTATTATCACAATATATTGTAGAATTTGTTAAATTTATATTAAAATCTTTAAGTGTTTGTTGCATGTATATAACTTGTGTACAAGCTAAAGTAGCTGATATGTACTCTGCTTCGCATGTGGAAAGCGAGACACAATTTTGTTTCCTACTAAACCAAGATACAAGTGATTTTCCAATGAAATGGTAAGTACCACTTGTACTTTTTCTATCTGTTCGAGATCCACTAAAATCAGCATCACTAAATGATACTAACTCACTTGTACTTTTTCTATCTGTTCGAGATCCACTAAAATCAGCATCACTAAATGATACTAACTCAAATGAACACTCCTTTGATAGAAAAGACCGAAATCTTTAGTTTTGTTAAGGTATCGTATTATTCGTTTTACTGCTCTTAAGTGTGAATCTTTAGGATCGGATTGAAAACGTGCACATAAACAAACACTCATCATTATGTCAGGTCTACTAGCGGTTAAGTAAAGTAAGGAACCTATCATACTTCTAAACAATTTTTGATCTACACTTTTGTCATTTTCATCTCGATCGAGATGTGTAGTGGTACTCATGGGAGTAGGTTTAGCAGAAGTGTTTTCCATGCCGAATCGTTTAATTAAATTAGCACAATATTTTTCTTGGTTTATAAAAATTCCATTTGTTAATTGTTTGATTTGAAGTCTGAGAAAATATGATAATTCTCCCATATGAGACATTTCGAACTCATTAGTCATTATTTTTGAAAATTCTTTACATAAATTTTAATTTGTTGAACCAAAAGTAATATCGTCTACGTATATTTGAATTATTAAAATATCTTTGGTAGTATTTTTTAATAAAAAGCGTTTGATCTACTTTTCCAATTTTAAATCCCGAGTTTAATAAATAACTTTCAAGTCTTTCATACCAAGCACGAGGTGCTTGTTTAAGACCATATAGTGCTTTCTTTAATTTAAATACATGATCCGGATATTTTTCATGTATAAATAAAGGAGGTTGTTCTACATATACATTTTCTTTAATAAAACCATTTAAAAATGCACTTTTAACATCCATTTGATAAAGTTTAAAATTGTGAAAACATGCAAAGACTAATAGTATACGTATTGCTTCAAGTCTTGCAACGGGAGCAAAAGTTTCTTCAAAATCAATACCTTCTTCTTGATTATACCCTTGTACTACTAGTCTTGCTTTATTCCTTGTTATATTACCTTGTTCGTCTACTTTATTTTTGTAAATCCATTTTGTTCCAATTACTGATTGATTATTAGGACGAGGAACTAATTTTCAAACATCGTTACATTCAAATTGATTTAATTCTTCTTACATTGCGATAATCCAATAATCATCTGTTGATGCTTCTTTTGGATTTTTAGGTTCTATTGATGAAATGAAAGCTACATAACCCATTTGATTTAGTTGATTTCTTGTTCTAACTTGAGAATTTATTTCTCCTATTATATTTTGAGTTGGATGATCTCGTAATATTCTAGGAGGAGATCTTAGTTCATTATTATTTTCAAGGTTTGTTTCTTCTATATTTATCAATTCTTCATCATCTTTTATATTTAAATTTTTATTAAAATTTTCATCAAAAGATATATGCAAAGTTTCTCCAATTAAGTTTGTTCGTTTATTAAATACTCGATATGCTTTACTTCGTTCTGAGTATCCTACGAAAATTCCTTCATCAGCTTTTGAATCGAATTTTCCTAGTTGATCTTTTGTATTTAAAATGAAACATTTTGATCCAAATATTTTAAAATAAGATATATTTGGCTTTTTATTATTAAATAGTTCATAAGAAGTATTTTTAGTTAATGGTCTAATTGATATTCTATTTAATACATAACATGCAGTAGCAACGGCTTCTGCCCAAAAATCTTTTGGTAGAGAACATCCATTTAATAATGTTCTTGTGCATTCTTGTAATGTTCTATTCTTTCTTTCTACAACTCCATTTTGTTGAGGAGTTCTAGGAAAAGAAAAGTTATGATTTATTCCTTTCTTTTTACAAAAAGTTTCAAAAACTTCATTTTCGAATTCGCCTCCATGATCGCTTCGAATATTTTTAATTTTCAAATTTTTAGTGTTTTGAATTCTTTTGACAAATGTTTTAAAATGCTCAAAAGTGTCACTTTTATTTTTCGTAAAAATAGTCCATGTATATCTTGAAAAATCATCAACTATTACAAATACGTATCGATTATGATTAATGGATTGAACTTGTGTTGGTCAAAATAAATCCATATGTAGTAATTCTAATGGTTGTAAAGTCGAAATATTTTTCTTAGATTTGAAAGATGATTTCGTTAATTTTCCTTTTTGACAATCATCACAAAGATTATTTATTTTAAAGTTTATTTTGGGTAAACCTCTTACTAATTCATTTTTAGAAAGTTTTCTAATAGTTTTAAAATTTATATGACAAAATCTTTTGTGCCATAACCAAGGATCATTATCTTTGGCAAGTAAACACATACTTGAATTATGATTAATATTCATATTTAAACATAAATATTTCTATCTCTATTTCCTTCAAAAACAAGATTTTGGTTTTGATCAAAAACACTACATTTCTTATTCGAGAAAGTTATTTTAAAACCTTTGTCACACAGTTGACTTATGCTCAGTAGATTATGTTTTAAATTTTCAACTAATGAAACATTTGTTATAAAAGGTAAATTTGATGTACCGTAATTGTTCACATCTCCTTTGCCAATGATATAGCCTTTTGAATTGTCTCCGAAGGTAACCGAGCCACCATCAAAGTATGTGATGTTTGTAAGCATATCTTTGTCTCTGGTCATGTGTTTTGAACAACCACTGTCTAATATCCATTTCTTCTTTTTGAGTGGTACCTGAAAATAGATATGAAATTATTGGTACCCACCTTTTAATAGGGTCTTAAAAAGTTAGAATTTAGGAAACCAAACCCAATTTGGTTTAGTATCCTTTTTATAAATATAGTTTTCATTATGATGAACATTATCCAAAAATGTTTTAATATATTTATTTCTTACTAATGCATTGTTAGTCTTTGGTACCCAAATTTTAACTACCTTGTTTTCTACTTTTGTTTTAATAGGTTTCTTTAGCAATATTTATTGTTTTGAATCCATATTCCTCTTAAAATTTGTATTTTTCTTTTTAGGAATTTTTGACTCCTTTTTATATCCTAATCCATGTTTACTTGAAGAGGATTGAGAATTTTCTAAAATCTTAGATAAATTTTCTCTTCCTTTGTTCAAGTTAGAAACATTTTTAGTGATGTTATCTAATCTAGCTTGAAGACTATTACTTTCTAACTCAACTTGTCTAATCTTAGTTTTAACTCATGATTTTCAGAAATAATTATGTCATTCTTTGTTTTTTGAGTTTCAGTTTCTTGACTTAAAAGTGATAATTGAGTTTCCGAATTTGAATGAGATTCTTGAACTTTTTCAAGTTCTTCTTCTAAGATTTTCTTTTCATCTTTTAACATACCCCTTTCAAATTCAGCTTTGTTTTGATTTTCACGATTTTCTTTGAGTTTCTTTTTAAGAATTTTTATTGTGCTTAAAAGTTCAGTGTTTACATCAATTAAATCGTCGAAAGTTAAATTATTTACCTCAGATTCCTGAGCCATGAAGCATACATTTGCTTGTTCATTGTCGCTATCACTATCATTTTCGGATGAAGATGAATCTGAATCGTCCCATGTTACAGAAAATGCCTTCTTTTTGAATTTATCCTTCTTGTTTTTGTTATTGAAGCTTTTCTGATTTTCCTTCATTTGTTCTTGACAATCTTTTTGCATGTGTCCTTTCTTGTGACAATTGAAGCATTCTATATTTGAGGATGAAGGTTTGTTTAAGAAATTTTTTTTGAATCCGTTTTTGTTTCCTTTTCTATATTTTAAGAATTTCTTGAAAATTTTGGCTATAAATGCTAGATCCTCATCTTCAGACTCTGATTCTTCCTTTTCCGTATGAAAAGCAACATTCTTTCTTTCTTGAGCTTGATCTTTCTTAGCTTGCATATTTACTTCATACGACATAAGATTTCCAATCAATTCTTCTGGTTTCATTGTAGATAGATCATTTGCTTCCTCGATTGCTAGTACTTTTCTCTCCCATTCATCAGTGAATGAATTTAGAACTTTAGACACAATGTCAAAGTCCGTGTATCTTTCTCCTAGTCCGATTAGAGCATGATGAATGTCTTGATATCTTGAGTACATGTCATTGATGGATTCATTTTGTCGCATTCTAAAATTTTGGAATTGATTCTTCAACATGGATATCTTTGTTTGTTTAACCTTGTTTGAGCCTTCATGTATGACTTTAAGTGTTTCCCATATCTGATATACAGTAATGCAAATGCTAACACGGTTGAAATTATTTCTATCCAGGGCGCAAAATAGCATATTCATAGCTTTGGCATTTGCACTAGCTTCATTCTTTTGAATCTGTGTCCATGTAGGATAATCGGTCGTGGGTACAACGAACTCTGCTTGAGTAGCATTCCAGGCTTCGAAACTTGTTTCTTACATATAAATCCTCATCCTTGTAGCCCAATAGTTGTAGTTTAGTCCATTGAATGGGGGGGGGGGTCTTTGGGTAGATTATCCTTCCTTAAATGTGGAACTATAGGCAGATGTTGTGTTTGTACTTGCGTTATTTTCCATATTATCAATATGTCTAATAACGGTGTTATGGTTATAGGACGGCCTTGCTCTGATACCAATTGAAAGAGGCTATGTGGTAGGATCGTGTAATATGGAATAATGAAATAGTGTAGGTAGATAAAGTAGGTAAATGCAAGGAGACACCAGGATTTTATACTGGTTCGGACCTCTCGTCCTACGTCCAGTCCCTAAGCTTCACTTAGGAATTTCACTAACTAACACTCTCACTTTACCCGGAGGAATATGTTTACAACTTACCCGAACAACCGAATGGGATTTCTTGCCTCAACTACCGAAGAGGACTTCAACTCAATTATTAAAATACAATATTCGACTTGTTGTGCTTTTGTCAACACTAATGAGTCTAATGTAGTACAATATTCCTATAATCTTATCCTCGAGAGTATGCAATGTGTTTGTGAAGATTTAGGAAATGTGAATTGCTATGAATCTAAAGAATGTTATAAACAAAAACAGTGATTCAAGCAATAGATTGGTGATTTCTTTGAGAATATCTAGAGAATATGAACAAGAGAATAGTAAGATTAAAGCAAGAGAATTCGATGAATTAAATGATGTTAGAATCATGTATATATACTTGTAGAAGAGGTGCATATGTTGTCAAAGGTTGCAAACAAGAGATGCTTCCATTTCCATTGATGAATGGTTGCAACTCTTGGGAGGAAAAAGGTGTCTTTTCAGAGAAAATTCGCAGGTTCAAATTCAGTCGACTAAGCAGGGAATTCAGTCAACTGAAAATATGAAGTAAAATTTTCGGGAGCAAATTCAGTCGATTGTGCAGGAAATTCAGTCGACTGAAACTGTGGATGTGTATAAATTTGTTCCAGTTTCAGTCGACTGGCTGTTCCTGTTCAGTCGACTGAACTTATAAAATATGCATAGTGAAAACTTAATTGAAAAATGAAGTTTATAAAATGTTTTCTAGTGTTCGTGCAAGCTTCTTGAGGATAGATTTTAACAATAAATCTAGACTAAGACATATATAAAAACATACTTTAAGTTCGTTTGGTCTTCATCGATCTTCCTTTAGCATTTGCATATATTTCTTCCTTGTTTGTTAAAAACATTGTCATTGATCAAAATCTTTGCGTATCAACAATATAAACATACTTAGATATTAATAATATACTTATATATATTGTTATAATTATACTAATTTTGTTATTGTAATTCATACATATATATGTATATGCGTATAATGATTTAAAAAATACACATACACACATACACATATTTAATACTTAATGCAATCAAATATAGATATAAATCATTAATATTTTTACATATAAGTTATGTATATATATATGTGCATACGTGTGTGTGTATTTACATAGCTTTTAATATTTGTATAAATAACAAGTTTATACGTATACATATCTTTGGATAAAATTTAATGCATATAAGATGAGCTAACAAGTCAGTTGTGATGTAATCCTAACATTTATATATGGGTATGTTATACTTTGCACAAATTATTATGTTACACATACACACACATGCATTCATGTATATGATACATGCATGTACTTTTATATTTAAATGAATATAAATTAAATAAAATTGTATATAATTTATAAATTTAAATAAAATAAGAGATTTTTTTAAATAAAATTTAGAAATGTTATAAATAAATTAGATTTCATAGACCCAATATTTATCCAACAGGGTAAAAAAAATTAAATTCGCTCATAACTTTTGCTACGGGCTGGCCTAGTTCCAATAATGGTATTAGAGCTCAATATCCTATGCGGTCTAAATTAGCCATGTCAGGGTTAATTATTAAGCTTACATCCCAAACGTTATCCCTAATAGAGAAGGCCCAAATTTGAATTGGGCCTTGGACTAATTTTCAAAATTATTTGAAAATTAAAAAATATAAGATTTTAAATTTAAAAGCTAAATTTTAAATAGGATATGCATATATTATAAAAGTTATAATATAATATAATTTTAAAAATATTAGATATTAATTTCAAAATTTCAGATTTATTAATAAGATTAGTAAAATTAATTAATTTTGAGAGAAATATGTGATTCTCTAAAGTAGAGGAGAGCACACATGTATATACATATATAACACTAATAACAAAGGAATTGGCAACACGCTTGGCAGGTAACAAATCATATCACAGAAAAATATATGAATACACATACAGATAACTTCTTAAATGAGCTCCAACAAGACCATCGCTCATTACATCTCAATATCGAACTCTAGCAAGGCCATCGCCCGATACTGAAGTGTTAGAAGAACCCAAAATATTCCATAGTGCGATCAAGTGCATAGAAAGATCAATAAGCAGCTCCACCGGAGAAAGAACGCCTTACTGCAAACGCGGATGAACTTGAATGAAGCCAAACTACAAATGCTGATGATCCAGAATAAATGCCTCACTATAAATGCATATGATCCATAGTGCAATCAAGTGCACAAATGAGATCAACAAGCAGCTCCTACAAAGAATGAATGCCTCATTGCAAATGCGAATAGTCCTGAATGAACGCCTCACGGCAATCCTACAGTCCTAGCGACAGCAACCCTAAAACCCTGCAAATAGCATACTTGCACCATTTTTTTTTTGGCATAGCCGACGGGGTTGGATGGTCCCCTACCACTTTATTAATGCACCGGGGAGAAAAAAACATACAAGCAGAACAGAGCACATACACACGGACTGGCAACAAAGCAAACATGGCGGAAAACACAGTTCAGCAATACAGGAAAAACAAAGGGAAAAACACACAGCAAGGAAGAAGAACCGGAAGTGAAGGAAGAAGGAAACGCGGTCCAGTCAGAGAGCGGCAAGGATCCCCGGTTCAAATACAAAGTTTGCATTATCCAGCCCAACTTTTATATCGCAGAAGACATGACTGAGGATGCACTCTTCATTCCGCGCATTCTCCGGTTGGAAAATTCGCTGGTTTCTTTCCTTCCAGATTACAGTTAGGAATTTCTTTAAAATAAAGAAGAGACTCCTATTACTACTAACTGACATATCCTTAGTTTTGAGTAGGGTGCTCCATATGTCACCATTCCACAGCCGAGCTTCAAGGAAGCCTAACTTGTTTAGCAGTTTTTTCCAAAGCCGTAAAACAGTGCCGCAGTCAAAGAAGATGTGATCACGAGTTTCAGGTTCAGAGCTACAGAAGGTGCAATGGATCGGCACCTGCATCCCACGACTAAAGAGCTTAACGCGTGTGTGTAAAGCGTTGTTTATTGCTTTCCAAAACATGAGATTTTCTCTTGCACTGTTGTCCCTACTCCAGACTCTTTTGTGCCATTTACACTCCTGCAGGTTATCATGGCCGGACAGGAAGTTGTACATAGGCTTGGTCTTGTATATGCTACCTATGCCTTTCCAGTAAATGCTGTGACTTCGTTCCAGGAGAACCTCTGAGCCTTTGATCTGGTTCCAAATCAGCCTCATAGCCTGATTTGAAGTGTTAGGGAGCACAAAATCGCCATTGCTACTGACGTCCGCGATCGTAGAATGTGGGAGAATGCCAGTTTGGTAGATGTCGTTGTGGGTAAGCTTTCTACGCAGAATGCATCCATGAGCTAACCACGGATCATTCCAGAATTGTACGCTGCTCGATAATCCGTATTGGACAAGAGGCAAGATGCTGTCACGCAAGTTAAATAGAGAACGCCATGTCCAACTACAGTTTTGAGGGGTTTGCATGCTCCAGATATCCCTCCTTTTAATAACATAATTTCTCGACCACTGGACCCAAATACTGTTTCTATTATTTATGTAGTTTTCAAAATGTTTGATAAGCGCTACCCTATTCCATACAGCCACATTGCAGATACCGAGCCCACCTTTGCGCAGGGGTCTCTCGACAAGCTTGAAAGAAATAGGGGCAGTGTAACGCCCATGAATGGAACCATTCCAAATGAATCTCATAGCAGCAGATCTGATCATATTGATCAGTTTTAGCG
Organism: Allium cepa; assembly: GCA_030765085.1. Lineage (NCBI taxonomy): Eukaryota > Viridiplantae > Streptophyta > Magnoliopsida > Asparagales > Amaryllidaceae > Allium > Allium cepa. The sequence goes on from CM060928.1 coordinate 973,728,546, forward strand.
GTAAAATGAAGGTTTGCGCCCAGTACACTTGCATAGAAAATAACACGGATTTAACAAGCGTGATCCGGCTGGCCTGGCTTAAAGTTCTGGAGGTCCAACACTGCAATCTGGACATAATTTTAGCAAAGAGGGGTGCATTGGCCAGCTGTTATGCGAGATGTTGCAAGTGGTAAACCAAGGTAAGTCAAAGTATTTAAGTTTGGCTGTAGACACATGAAGTTGAGGATTGGAAGAGATTGTTCATCGCTGAGGCCAGCCAGCATCATCTCCGATTTTTCGAGGTTAATTTTTAAACCAGTTTGTCTGTGGAAAGCGTCCAAAGCATGCATAATGGAGTGAATGGTTAACGAGTCAGGTTTGCAGAAGACAACGAGATCATCGGCAAACATTAGGGAGGTTATGCACGGATTATTACATTTTGGGTGTAAGTGGAATAAGCCAGAGGATACCAGTTTGTCAAGCATGCGAGAGAGAAGTTCCATCACAGTAATAAAAAGATATGCAGACATCGGGTCACCTTGGCGCACACCCTGATTACCTCTGAAGAATCCTTTCGCCGATCCGTTAATAATGATGGAGTAGTTGACAGTGGATATGCAAGAGTATATCCAGGCAATAAAGTGCGGCGGAAAGTTCATATACCCAAGGATGCGGACCAGCGAATCCCAATGCAGCGAATCAAAGGCCTTTCTGATGTCTAATTTCATCATCGCTCTAGGAGACAAGTTTTTACTCCTGTACCCACGAAGGAGTTCATGCGAGAGTAAAACATTGTCAAGAATACTTCTACTCGGGAGGAAAGCGGACTGGTTAGGAGATATAATGTTTGGGAGAACAGCCTTCAGGCGAGAGGCTATAATCTTTGAGACACATTTGTATATCGCATTACAGCAAGAGATCGGCCTAAAGTCAACAACAGCATCAGCAGAGATAGATTTAGGTATGAGGGCGATATTAGTGTTGTTGAAAGAGTTTAGCATCCTAGAGTTTTTAAAAAAAGATAAAATTGCACCGCACACATCAGGACCAACTATGCTCCAGCAAGAAGTGTAGAAGAAAGTGTTGAGACCATCCGGACCACTGCACGAGTTTGAGTTAAGGGAGAACATGGCTTCTTTAATTTCATCTACAGTAACAATGTTGCAGAGAAAATCATGGTCTTATTGGGAAAGCTTAGGAAGAATCTGGGGATCTATCTCTTCAACGCAAGGACTGAAGTCATCGACGTTACCAAGAAGCTTAGAGAAATAGTCAATGAAGGCTTTGTCGACGGCCGGACTATCCGTTTGTTCAGAACCATTAATGTCAAGAATTCTATGGATAGAACCATACAAAAATATAAGAATAATACACATATTTGCATATAAGTAAAATTTATATACATATATATATGTATTTATGACATAAAAGTATAAAACTAATGTTAATGTTATAAGACAGCAAAGATACTAAAGTAAGAGATAGACTAATAAAAGGATCATAACTCAATATGCAATATCTTAACTTACTCTAATGATATGAAATAATGATCACAAAATAAAAAAGGCATACAAATAAGCAAAATACAAAGTTAAAAACTTATGAAACATTAAAAATTTAAAAAAATATTAACATTATGCTCCTTTGGTTAAAAGCACATTATAATAATCAGTAAAATCATCATTCAAATTCGAATAAATGTTAATGGTGTAATTAGTAATGTTAAATTTTTTGTATTTTTGTTTAAATAAAAATGTTTTTTCTAACCTTATTAATATATTTTTTAAATTGATTATATTTAGCCAATCTATATTTAGGATTTGAGATCCAGTTGAAACAAATAATGCTAATGTAAAATTCTGTACATGTATTATATATGTTTGATATATGTTATGAGATTTTAAAATGTTTAAGATATCATAAGCATACATGTATGTATATAATATGGTTTTCAAAATTAATATAATTTAATTAAAATTGTTTAATTAAATAAATAAATTACAGGTTAATTAAATAAATCAATTAAAGGTTAATTAATTAAATAAAGTAATTAAAGGTTAATTATATAGATAAAAATACACATATATATGTTATACTATAAACGTTATAGTACATAGTAAATATTTAACATAAATGTTATATTAAAATAATATAAAATTGATTAACATGCTGATTAATAAAAATTAATTTAATAAGATTTAATTAATATATTATTACACACAAGGCCATTATACAAGTAATATTAAATATAAAAGTTATATTATAATGAAAAAGTATATAATATAAACGTATAATAAAAGGTGGAACATTAAAGATACCCTAATCTGACTTAAAGAATAGATACATACGTAAGTGTACGTATGCCGTGATTTCAATTATGACCAACACTTGAATCAGACACTTGAATCACAAGAGTAATTCATAGGAATTATATTATTCCATAAGTCATAGTCACTTAATATTAAATATTGAAGATTATAAATCTTCAATATAATGTTGTCCTCTACTATATATTATATATACATTCATATATATTACTTGCATACTTCTTAGTTGTTGAGCAAACTCAAGCTAGGGGTGAATATACAAGGTAAAATAACTAGATGTATTTGTTGAGCAGACTCAAGGTACATATACTATACTTAGGCCTCGTGATATGGTAGATACATGTGAACAATTTCATTTCGATTTGTTGAGCAGATTAAGGTTGAAGCAGTATTAGGATAAGGTACCAAAGGGTTAGGAGTTGTATATGATACAACCGATAAGAAGTTGTTCATCGTCCGCGGAGTTATGACTTGTTGAGCAGACTCAAGGTCAGAATTCCATGACGGATGAGTCCTAACACCTACTAATGAAGTCCAAAGACTTCTATGTTTCGGCTTAGGGTTTGGCAAAGCATAAAAGACCAGTGGGAGCCTTATTAGAAAAATAAAATGATAAAATTTAACACTTCCAATACTGTAAGAACATATATTATATAACGTTATAATAATTAACATTGATAAATTTGTGCATTTAGTATGATTAATAAAACTTTTAATAATTAAGATATGCAGTTGAACTGAATTGAAAATTGGAAAATAGAAATATAACATATTTTACTAATAAATGCTTATTGCATGTTTATGTTACGACAATATATGAGCGCTTGATTCTACAACTACTAAATACGTTCGTAATTTGATTGCTTACGGCTTTATTTGGTCAAGACCATATATTGCATTAAACGAGTTCCAAACTCGAAAGCGATACGAGAATATGGATACTTGATCCATAGACCAATACATATAAATGTTATATGATGAACGATCATAGTCCGTAATGTACGATACGTTGATGAATATAGTTCATTCGAAATAAGCCAATAAACAATTCTATGAGATCGAGTATTGAATTTGATTGATTACAAAAGGATCGTATTGTATTAAATAGAACATTTGTAACAACCCGCATATTTAACGATTATATATTTAAATGTTTTTATTTAAATATAGCGTCGTTAGTCGGATTTTTGGGTCCGAAATGCTACTTTTTGCAAACGGCCGAATTGGAACTCGAAACCACCTTCATTGGTTCCAAAATGGCGTTTGCAATCTTTTTGAGTATAATCTTTGATATGTTTGGAGTAAGTGAAATTTTGGCTACTTTTTCTACTTGGGCTTGAGTTTGGGTTTAGCCCAATCTCCACTTAACCCTCTAGCTTAGCCCCTTCTCTTCATTCATCTCCATTTCATTTCACTTCTCAAGCAAAAAACTGAAATGGTGGAAGGGAAGAGGAAATAGAAATTGCAAGCCCTAATTCCATTTGCAAACTCCAAATTCTTGCTCCAAAATCAAAGAGAAGCCATTGGTAAGCTCTTCTTCATCTTCTCCAACTCTTCTCCTCTTCAATTTCAGAAAATTTCCTAAACCTAAATTGGGAAATATGTGTTTTATTCTTAGATTGAAGCTTGTTGAGTTGAAGTAGTGTGTGGTTGGTCTTCTCCTTGATATTGAGCTTCATCTTCGTTGTTTTTGGGTAAAAGGTGAGTTTTGAACTCACATCTACTTCTTTTGATATCATTGATGTTAGGCATGAATTCCTAACAATTGTTCATATGTTCTTTTGCTTTTGATTTGGGTTGATTCGGTGAAATTGCCAAATTATGATTTTTGAAGCCAAATCTTTGAAAATCCTTATATGGATGATGTTTATGTTGTTTTGAGTGTTTGGGTGTGTCGTTAACTTGGGTAGTCGTTTGACGTAAGCCCATAATCAACATGCATCCGATTGCTTTCGATTTGTTTGGCCATAGTTGGCCTAGGTTCAGGAAATGCCTGAACATTGAGTTTCAGACATCTGAAACCCTTATTTCATACGTCTGAATATTGTTCTGGGGAACATTTTCATCCCCAGATTCAGACGTCTGAAAATTATATTCCAGACGTCTGAATTGGCTAGTTTTCAACCAGAAAGGAAATAGGCCAAAATATGCCTATTTCAGACGTCTGGAAGTATGGATTCAGGCGTCTGAATTCTGTTTTGAAAAACAAATTAATTTTCAGATTCAGACGTCTGAATCCCTTCTTTCAGACGTCTGAATATGCTGTTTTTTTTCAAATTGCCTTATTCGTTAAGTTTTCCAAATTTTATCGACGCTTGTTGATTCCGATTAGTTGTTTATGCATATTTGACCTTGATAATTCCTTTTTGACTTCATTCACGGGTTTTATAAATGATTTCTTCAAATCGTATTAAAAGCTCGCTTCTCCAATTTATAAATTCTATTTAAAGCACGCATAATTTCACACTTCGAGCGAAGTGGAAGGGTGATTAAATGGTTGGACAAAACACGGACCATGAATCTGTGCGTTTATCCTTCCGATTAATCCCCGACCTATTCAATTGATCGTTTTGACCTTCGGGTTTGGTTTATCGATGATATGAGGTAAACTTTGTACCGCTTTGAGTGTGAAAGTGACTGACGGATAGTAAACCGTTTGGTGCGAACGAGTGGTTATGGGACATACATTACACTTTTCGGATTCCTTTTCGAGAGTTGTGACACATTCCGCCAGTTAGTGGTGTCCAATACTGGGTCTTCGACCTTCACCACTACAGCTTGTCGCCCTATAGTATCGCTTCCGATGTTGGTCTTTATGAGCCGCATGGGTGGTATTGGGTTTGTGCCTTCGGGTTTGTCACCCTATAGTATCGCTTTCTATGTTGGTCGTTATGAGCCGCATGGGTGATATTGGGTATGGAGTCTTCGGGCTCACGGACCCTTTTTTTACAGTACTGAGCTCGAGCAATTTTCTAATGTTCCATTGATATGTATATTCCCTTGGTATCGCCCTTCGGTGTTGGTCTTTTTGAGCCGCATGATGTGTAGCGATTACCTTGTGGAACTTGTATACCTTATGGGTATTTGTTATTTGCCTTTTGACTTGCTTTGGGATATTTATATCCTTTGTTTATTTGAGTTGCCGATGATATGAGGCTTGTTCTATTATGGCTCATCTTTTGTTGATGATTGTGTTATCTCCTTTGGAGATAATTGTTATACTTTGTAACCTTGCAGGTTTATTGTTGTTCAGTTTATCTAACTGATTTGTTTAGCTAGACTGACCCGTGTATTTTATACTCGAGTCAGACCGAGATGTTTCAGGTTAGGTGCTTTTGGACTTAGCCTATTTTGCTTCCGCATGGACTACTCCGCTAGCTTCTTTTTTGTCATAGCTTTTTGTGTAGTCCTATTTTGTAGTAACTCTGATATGTATTCTATTGACTCGTCTGTATATTGTGGTCTGCTATACCACTTGACTTGTATTGTTTTGTAAACTCTGTTATGTATCTGTATATGTGTATATGATGATCTACTGTTCTGTGATGTATATTGCATTTGAGTTGTTATATTCTGTTCTGATAGATCCAACCACCTATGGTTTTGTTTTGAGTATTCATTGGGTATGTCGACCCTATTGTTACGTCTATGTCGATGTATTCAATAGATAGTTAGAGCAAGGCTATAGATGATCGCTCCCAACCAGCCTTATTCTCCGTGTTAGTTGACGGCATTACCTTGTAGGGTCCTTGGCTAGCGTGGGTACAGAGGTAGGGCGTCACAACGTGGTATCAGAGCCGAGTTCAGAACAAAATATCATAAACACAGAATAGATGCACATATTATGGTACATCAAAGTGTACAAGTGATACAAATCTTTGAATCATTGTGTCTCTTTATTCCATCAAGGTTAGATAGAGTTTGGGAATACGTCTAGGAATGCATTTTATTCCGTAGTATTCCATATTGCAATATCTACCTTGTGAATAATCTTGTTCTTATCTTACCTTCAGCGTATGGCTGGAAGAGGCAGGGGACGACGTTCGGATGCTGGGAAATCCAGTGGCTCACATCCGGATGGCGTTTATATGTCTGCTGATCAGTTTTTGGAGTTGTTTAGGAGCACTCAGCCTCCAGTTCCTCCTTGAGTGTCTCCACCTTGCAAGTCTGCCTTTGCACGTCAGTGCAGTGATTTTGCTCATCTTGGAAGAAAGGCGTTTAAAGGCTCTGAATCCGTTTTTGAAGTCCAAGCTTGGTTTCGCACGTGCGAGCGTATCTTCTCTCATATGGATCTTTCTGACCATGATAGAGTTCTTGTAACTTCTAGCTTATTACAAGAGCGTGCTCTTGATTGGTATGAGCTTCTTATAGCCGAGATTGATGAGTCTACTCTTTCTTGGATTCAGTTTCGGGAGCGATTTGAACTCAAGTTCGTTCCTGAATCTGAAAAAGTTTTATTGACCCGTCGCTTCCTTGAGTTGAAGCAAGGGAAATCTTCTGTTTCTGAGTATGTTGCATCATTCGATGCTTTATCTAAGTATGGTCTTGAATTCATCAGCACTTCTTATAAGAAGAATTTGAAGTTTGTTTCTGGTCTTAAGAAATATCTTAAGAAATCTTTGTTGCTCCAACTTACACTTTCTTTTGAGGAGTTGGTTGATTCATCACTTCATCTCGAGACCGTCGAGAAGGAGTGTGATAGTGATGTGGATGTTGAGGTTTCCAAGAACCCCAACAAGAGGCCGTTTCCAATTCAGAAGTCCAGGTCTTTTCCTTCTAAGAAGAAGAAGAATGGTGGTCCTAGTTCTCAGCCTCAGTCTTCCAGAACACCTTTCGTTCTAAAGTGTTTCAATTGTGGTTCTCCGGATCATGTTATTCAAGCTTGTCCTAAGCCTCTCTTCTGTCGTTATTGCAAGAAGGAAGGTCATCATATTTCAGCTTGCCCTACTGTTCCGGCTGGTGCCAAGTCTAGCAATCTTTATGCTACCAAGGCTTCTAAAGGTCCTTCTCAACCCAAAGGTATATCTCCATCCATTTTGGAAGGTTCTATTTTATTTCAGGATCATGGTATACGAGTACTTTTCGATACGGGTGCTTCACATTCTTTCGTATCAAAGAAGCTCGTCGATGATTTATCTTTGGATGTTTCTTGTATGATTACTTCTTTAAGGATTGCGAATCATTGGGGGATCCACGACCCTTAGTTTGCTTTATGATGATGTTGAGATTGTTTTGTGTGGTTTTTATTTTCGTGAGAATCTGCACGTTATTTCTTGTCTGGGATTTGATATGATTTTGGGTATGGACTGGCTAGTGAGATATAATGCCAGGATTATTTGTTCGGAGAGAATTATATATCTTCGACATCCGGATTCGCCTACTCGGTTATCTCTTATTCTTCGGGATGTGGATAATTCTGAAATGGCTTTATGTTCTCTTGACTCGCGAGATGATAATGATATATCTCGTATTTCCATTGCTTGTGACTTTTCTGATGTTTTTGAACCTGTTTTGGGTTTGCCACCCAAGCGGGCAATTGAGTTCCGCATCGATCTCCTTCCAAGCGCGCAGCCAGTTAGTCGTCCTCCTACGAGGATGTCTACAAGGGAAAATGAGGAACTCAAGAAGCAGCTTTTAGAGCTTGAGTCCAAGCAGTTGATTCAGTCCAGTTTTTCTCCGTGGGGATCCACGGTTGTCTTTGTGAGGAAGTCTGATGGAACTCTTAGGCTTTGCATTGACTATCGCAAACTTAACGAGTTGACCATTAGGAATAGGTATCCATTGCCTAGGATCGATGATATGTTCGATCTATTGAGTGGTGCTAAGGTCTTTTCTCAGCTAGACCTTGCCACAGGTTTTCATCAGTTACGAGTCGTGGAGGATAGCATACCTCTTACCGCTTTCCGCACTCGTTATGGTTCTTTTGAGTGGCTCGTTATGCCGTTCAGTTTGACGAACGCTCTTGCTTTCTTTGTTGATCTCATGAATCGGGTATTCCGGGAATATCTCGATAAGTTCGTCCTTGTCTTCATTGATGATATCTTTATTTATTCTAAGTTTGAAGCTGAGCATGCTAATCACTTGAGAATTGTCTTGAGTACCCTCCGTCATCATCAGCTTAGAGCCAAATTCTCCAAGTGCCACTTTTGGGAGAATAAGGTTAAGTTCTTAGGCCATGTTATATCTTCCGATGGCATTTCTGTCGATCCCTCAAAGATCGAAGCCATCCAGAATTGGAAGAGGCCTGAGAATGTGCATGAGATTCGTAGTTTCCTTGGATTGGCGGGTTATTACCGTCGGTTCATTAAGGATTTTTCTCGTGTTGTGCTTCCTCTCACTTGCCTCACTCGGAAAGGCATTTGTTTTGATTGGTCCGACAAGTGTGAAGCTTCCTTTCTGACGTTGAAGGAACTTCTCACTAATGCTCTTATTCTTGTGGTTCCCGAAGGGAATCATGATCTTGTTGTCTACACCGATGCTTGTGGTAGTGGTCTCGGTGCTGTTCTTATGCAGAAAGATCGGGTAGTTGCTTATGCTTCTAGGCAACTGCGTCCGAATGAAGTTCGCTATGCCACTCGTGATCTTGAGTTAGCCGCCGTTGTCTTCGCCTTGAAGATTTGGCGACACTATTTATTGGGCGAGCGCTTCATTCTCTATACCGATCATAAATCTTTGAAGTATTTGTTTACTCAGAAGGAACTCAATATGAGACAACAGCGTTGGCTCGGGTTTCTTGCTTCCTATGACTTTGATATCCAGTATACCCCTGGTAAGGGTAATCGTGTTGCAGATGCGCTTAGTCGCAAACATTCGGCTGTTATTTCTATGATGCTTGCCGAATGGGATGTTCTTGAGACTCTATCTTTTTGTGAAATTCATGATCAAGGTTCATCTTCTGATTCTCCTATTCTATTATTTAGTTTGGGAGCTCGACCTATTTTATTGGATCGTATTGCCGATGCCCAGCGGCGTGATCCTGATTTGTTGCATCTTATTCAGCTTTGTGAGTCTGAATCTTGTGATGAGGCATTGCGGGATTTTAGTATTGATTCTCATGGGTGTCTTCGTAAGAAGAACCGTCTTTTTGTGCCTTCTGATCTTGTGCTTAGGCATGACATTCTTGATGTCTGTCACCGTTCTAAGTATACTATTCATCCCGGTAGTAGTAAGATGTATGCCGATATGCATCGTCTTTATTATTGGGAAGGCATGAAACGCGATGTGGCGAGTTATGTGAGTAATTGCATAACTTGTCAGCGTTTTAAGGCCGAGCATCAGCGTCCTTCTGGTCTTCTTCAGCCTCTTGAGATTCCATTGTGGAAATGGGATCAGATTTCTATGGATTTCATTGACGGCCTACCTCGTTCGAGATCTGGCCATTCTAGCATTTGGGTTATTGTTGATCGCCTCACCAAGTCTGCTCATTTTGTCCCTATTAAGTCTAATAGGACTGCTTCGCATTTGGCTAAGTTATATGTCAAGGAAATCGTGAGACTTCACGGTGTTCCTAGTTCTATTGTGAGTGATCGTGATACTTTATTCACGAGTCATTTTTGGTAGAGTCTTTGGCAAGCTTTGGGAACAAAGCTTAATTTTTCTACAGCTTATCATCCGCAGTCTGATGGACAGACTGAACGGGTGAATCGTATCTTGGAAGATCTTCTCCGTATTTGTATTTTTGATTTTGGTGGAAGTTGGGAGGATCACCTACCTCTTGCAGAGTTCTTCTACAACAATAGTTTTCAGTCTAGTATCGGTATGGCTCCTTTCGAAGCCTTATACGGAAGGCCATGTCGATCACCTTCTTGTTGGTTAGAATCTGGAGAAAAGCTTATTCTTGTCCCGGATTTTGTTCGTGATTCTTCCGAGAAGATTGATCTTATTCGGTTGAGAATGAAAGAGGCACAGAGTCGCCAGAAATCCTACGCTGACAACCGTAGGAAGCCTCTCGAGTTCTCGATTGGTGATCTTGTTTTTATTCGTGTTTCTCCTTTGAAGGGGGTTATGCGTTTCAGTACGACTGGGAAATTGGCTCCTCGTTATATAGGACCATTTTCTATTACTGAACGTATTGGCCCTGTGGCTTATAGAGTTTCACTTCCAGCTCATTTATCTGGCATTCATGACGTATTTCACGTCTCGCAACTTCGGAAGTGTCTTCGGGAGTCGGATTCTGTTATTACCTCTCCTGATTTGCAAGAGCTTGAGGTCTCACCGGACTTATCTATTGTACAGCAACCTATTCGCGTGCTTGACACGGAGGTGCGACACCTTCAGAACAAGAACGTGCCGCTCGTTAAGGTTTAATGGTCCACTATTCCCAATGACTGTACTTGGGAAACCAGAGAGTTTATCGAGCGATCTTATCCGGGGTTTCTATCTTAGCTCGAGAATGGTGAGTTTATCTTTTCATCTCCAGCTTATTCTCTTTTCTTTTGAATGTTGTATGTATGTAGTTGTTACAAATATCGTCTCTAGGAATTGCGGGGACACAATTTTGTAAGGAGGCGAGATCTGTAACAACCCGCATATTTAACGATTATATATTTAAATGTTTTTATTTAAATATAGCGTCGTTAGTCGGATTTTTGGGTCCGAAATGCTACTTTTTGCAAACGGCCGAATTGGAACTCGAAACCACCTTCATAGGTTCCAAAATGGAGTTTGCGATCTTTTTGAGTATAATCTTTGATATGTTTGGAGTAAGTGAAATTTTGGCTACTTATTCTACTTGGGCTTGAGTTTGGGTTCAACCCAATCTCCACTTAACCCTCTAGCTTAGCCCCTTCTCTTCATTCTTCTCCATTTCATTTCACTTCTCAAGCAAAAAACTGAAATGGTGGAAGGGAAGAGGAAATAGAAATTGCAAGCCCTAATTCCATTTGCAAACTCCAAATTCTTGCTCCAAAATCAAAGAGAAGCCATTGGTAAGCTCTTCTTCATCTTCTCCAACTCTTCTCCTCTTCAATTTCAGAAAATTTCCTAAACCTAAATTGGGAAATATGTGTTTTATTCTTAGATTGAAGCTTGTTGAGTTGAAGTAGTGCGTGGTTGGTCTTCTCCTTGATATTGAGCTTCATCTTCGTTGTTTTTGGGTAAAAGGTGAGTTTTGAACTCACATCTACTTCTTTTGATATCATTGATGTTAGGCATGAATTCCTAACAATTGTTCATATGTTCTTTTGCTTTTGATTTGGGTTGATTCAGTGAAATTGCCAAATTATGATTTTTGAAGCCAAATCTTTGAAAATCCTTATATGGATGATGTTTATGTTGTTCTCAGTGTTTGGGTGTGTTGTTAAGGTTGGGTAGTCGTTTGACGTAAGCCCATAATCAACACGCATCCGATTGCTTTCGATTTGTTTGGCCATAGTTGGCCTAAGTTCAGGAAATGCCTGAATATTGAGTTTCAGACGTCTGAAACCCTTATTTCAGACGTCTGAATATTGTTCTGGGGAACATTTTCATCCCCAGATTCAGACGTCTGAAAATTATATTCCGGACGTCTGAATTGGCTAGTTTTCAACCAGAAAGGAAATAGGCCAAAATATGCCTATTTCAGACGTCTGGAAGTATGGATTCAGACGTCTGAATTCTGTTTTGAAAAACAAATTAATTTTCAGATTCAGACGTCTGAATCCCTTCTTTCAGACGTCTGAATATGCTGTTTTTTTTCAAATTGCCTAATTCGTTTAGTTTTCCAAATTTTATCGACACTTGTTGATTCCGATTAGTTGTTTATGCATATTTGACCTTGATAATTCCTTTTTGACTTCATTCACGGGTTTTATAAATGATTTCTTCAAATCGTATTAAAAGCTTGCTTCTCCAATTTATAAATTCTATTTAAAGCACGCACAATTTCGCACTTCGAGCGAAGTGGAAGGGTGATTAAATGGTTGGGCAAAACACGGACCATGAATCTGTGCGTTTATCCTTCCGATTAATCCCCGACCTATTCAATTGATCGTTTTGACCTTCAGGTTTGGTCTATCGATGATATGAGGTAAACTTTGTACTGCTTTGAGTGTGAAAGTGACTGACGGATAGTAAACCGTTTAGTGCGAACAAGTGGCTATGGGACATACGTTAACACTTTTCGGATTCCTTTTCGAGAGTTGTGACACATTCAGCCAGTTAGTGGTGTCCAGTACTGGGTCTTCGACCTTCACCATTACGGCTTGTCGCCCTATAGTATCGCTTCCGATGTTGGTCTTTATGAGCCGCATGGGTGGTATTAGGTTTGTGCCTTCGGGTTTGTCACCCTATAGTATCGCTTTCTATGTTGGTTGTTATGAGCCGCATGGGTGATATTGGGTATGGAGTCTTCGAGCTCACGGATCCTTGTTTATACAGTACTGAGCTCGAGCAATTTTCCGATGTTCCATTGATATGTATATTCCCTTGGTATCGCCCTTCGGTGTTGGTCTTTTTGAGCCGCATGATGTGTAGCGATTACCTTGTGGAACTTGTATACCTTATGGGTATTTGTTATTTGCCTTTTGACTTGCTTTGGGATATTTATATCCTTTGTTTATTTGAGTTGTCGATGATATGAGGCTTGTTCTATTATGACTCATCTTTTGTTGATGATTGTGTTATCTCCTTTGGAGATAATTGTTATACTTTGTAACCTTGCAGGTTTATTGTTGTTCAGTTTATCTAACTGATTTGTTTAGCTAGACTGACCCGTGTATTTTATACTCGGGTCAGACCGAGATGTTTCAGGTTAGGTGCTTTTGGACTTAGCCTATTTTGCTTCTGCATGGACTACTCCGCTAGCTTCTTTTTGTCATAGCTTTTTGTGTAGTCCCATTTTGTAGTAACTCTGATATGTATTCTATCGACTCGTCTGTATATTGTGGTCTGCTATACCACTTGACTTGTATTGTTTTGTAAACTCTGTTATGTATCTGTATATGTGTATATGATGATCTATTGTTCTGTGATGTATATTACATTTGAGTTGTTATATTATGTTCTGATAGATCCAACCACCTATGGTTTTGTTTTGAGTATTCATTGGGTATGTCGACCTTATTGTTACGTCTATGTCGATGTATTCAATAGATAGTTAGAGCAAGGCTATAGATGGTCGCTCCCAACCAGCCTTATTCTCCGTGTTAGTTGACGGCATTACCTTGTAGTGTCCTTGGCTAGCGTGGGTATAGAGGTGGGGCGTCACAATTAGACAAAAAACTCAAGAAAGATCTAAAAATTTGATCACTGAAATGTCAGTTTGATCAGTTTACATAATGTGCATCATATTTGATGTCCTTAAATGTTAAGGATTGTAGTGAACGGGATTTTCGATCCTTGAATCGACATCAATACGTCCACTGTATAGAATGCGAAACAACCGAGTGCCGGAAACACCAGTTCATTAGGGGTGAAGAAGAAAAGGTAGGAGAAGAAATAGAAAATAACAACATAGAATCTCACAAATGCAGCGGAACAAAATATAATATATAATAACAGATTTTGATACAATAGAATATGTAACTGTTTTAAACTCACAATCATCAAAGTACAACAATCAATACATCAATCTGGACAGTTATAATAACTTGTCCTCACACAATGGAAATATAAACCAAGTACAGAGATACGTCTTTATCATCCAACTCGTCTCCTGGGCTCCATAGCGCCCTATCCTAAATATGTATACTCGGTATGACCCAAACATTATAATAAAAAATAACACCCGAGTCAGTCTGGAAAACCAGCTTGAGAAAGCACACTCAATTTGAATTATTTAAAGTTATTAAAACCCTTTAAAAAACAATGGTATCTCGTAAGACCGCATCGCACATAAACATGATGGGTTTTTCCCTTACGATAACCAAAACATTTTTATCAAAATCGTTTGATATTATAATAGTGTCTAAATAAAGTAAGTAGAAAATAGCTGAAATGCTTGCATCTCACGTTTCAACAGAGTTGGGTATAATAAAAAACGTATGGCGCTTATTGGAGAATGGATTCCATACAATGACTGAGCTACTGGGGTACCTTCCATCATAGTACACCTCTAGAAAAATGTACCTAGGACCTCGCCAGGATCCCCTACAACACAAGACCAGCCCTACCCTAACCTGGATAGAACCGAATATGTTATCACCCCGGGTGTTCCCACCCTTAAATCAAGCGCTCGCTTTTCCATGCACAACCATACCCATAATTTATAATGTATCCAAGGGTATCAGAAAGGTAAAAACATACCCTAATTGGGTGTGAACCACTTAGCCTCGCTACATCTCCCATGTTTTAGTCATTCCCGGTTGATGAGGCTTAGGGCTATGATTACCTTTCAAGAATAATTTCACTTAGAATGCTCATCGTCATCCAATGACGATGTTCAGATAGCACTTGTCCATACAAGTTGTCCTGGGTCTAGACAAATCGAGTCGTCGTCTTCACCATCTTCACGATATCCATTCGTAACGTTCAAATCGAATCGAAGTAGTTTCGAATAATTAAATCTGATCCTGGTCTTTTCGAAACGATCAACGAAATTGGCCAATATCGATAGTCGGTTATTTAACTATCAAATAACATCCATAAGCAGTCACTAGTCATTATTTATAATTGTTTAAAACATTCATTTCAAAATATCTCTACAAAGATATATATTCAAATCTCTTTCAAATTTATCAATATTTGAAAGCATTTCCGAATACTTATTTCCATAATAGGATATTTTTCAACCATACATCACTTCAACACTTAGTGAAATAATTCTAACTTCTTTTTGTAACCCATTACTTAGAAAATATCTCGATGTAAATATTTCGTCTCTAAATATTTTTAAAAAACCTTCCATTTCAACACATAGGAAAATATTCTAAGTCCATTTTCCAAAATCATTTCTAATATCAATACTTAGGAGTTTTTATATCCTATCTCCAACATTTTCGGAATTTATATTAATCCCTTTTTCATTTTCTAAGTCGATTATGCTCACTTATAATCTCGCCTATCCATTTACAACTTCTAAATCATATCCGTTTTCACAACTCGAGAGAGTTTATAAATAAATTAAAGGGAGCCTTTGGCATACATCCCCGGTAAGGTTTGAAGTTACATAAAACATCCTTCTAGTTTTTTAATAAGTTTCCAGTCCCTGTTTTCAAATTCATGCACGCGCAAAGATCCAAATGCCCTTTGCGTTTTTAACATTTTAACACGTATAACTTTCCGTAGAAACATCGGATCAGCATACCGTTTTCACCAAAAAATCAAAAAACTTATGATCTTTAAAATGAGATCTATTATTGATACCAAAAAAATCATATTTGTAGTCAGATGCAACTATTCCATTTATTTGCAGACAATTCAGCAAATTTTAAACATCTTCAATTTTTCTTTAAATCTGCAACAATTGCAGACATTTCTGCAACTATATGGTATAGTTGCAGAAATTTCTGCAACTATTGAATGTAGTTACATAAATGTCTGCAACCATTGCATATAGTTGCAGACATGTCTGTAATTATATGGTGTAATTGCATAAATGTCTGCAATCATTTCATATAGTTGCAGAAATGTTTGCAACTATTCCATATAATTGCAGCCATATCTACAATTATATGGTACTGCTTATAGTTTGTCCTGCCTTTGCTTTTACATATGCATAATGCCACTAGTTAGAAAGATAATAAAATTTGTGATTTAATGATTAAAACGGTTTGTTAATCCGTCGTTTCTACAAGAAGTTATTGTGTTATTAAGATTGATAATTAATGTGGTGCAAATTTTAATTATGAATGTGAGAATGACATCCGTATATAAAGAATCAACATTGGTGCAATGTAGAAGAGGAGTATTATAGGGAAAAAAATTGTAGTATTTGAAAATAAGGATGTAATTTAAATCTTTTTTATGAGGAGGATGTTTTGTGTATTAAGTTTGATTTTAGGGATGTGTCCCTTATTTTCACTAAATTAAAATCATTTTCAAAACTCTATATATGTATAATAAGTATTTTTCAAAGAATGATAATTTATTTTTAGAAACCCGTTTAAGTGATTATTTAAAATTTTAAAATACTTTAAATAAACATTGATACTTCGTTCGCTATTTCATTTTCAAATAACAAATTGATTCACGAAGCTTATTATAAAAATTAGAAATTTATTTCAATTTAAATAATCCACTTCCGAAGTATTTTATTTCTAAAGCAGCTTTAAATTACGTAGTTTAAATAAATAAAAATTATCTTTTAAAATAATTTAACTTCTCGATAAAAATACATAATTTAAATTGCCAATAACGAATTCAGTTTATAAATCCCCTTGATTCATAACACATCAATTTCGTTCCGATTTCCTAAGCATTTTCACTTTTCAAAAATAGAATCCATTATTTTCCCTTAATATCTATTTTTCATATCTCAATATAAATTCAACCTTTGAAATTATATTTCAGTTTATCAATTAATTTTCATTTCCCTTGTTTATAAATATTGTTTATAAATATGTAACTCTTTTGAGTTTCACTTGTTTATAAAACTAATCCTATTTATAAAATCTCATTTTATAAATCCAATTCTTAATAAATTCTATATATTTCACAAATCTATTTAAAATATCGATCTCAACTCCTTTTCATATTTTCCAAAAATATCGTTTAGAAATCCTTTATATAAATTATTTTAAAATCTTAATTTAAAATATTTTTATGAATAGTTAAATACAAAACAAAATCAATTATCGTTTTTATCCAAATCAATTTCTTAAAAATAATCCAAATTTCTATATGAATATTTTTTTTATTCAAATATCCTTTTAAATCCCCTCAAATTCCAAAAATAATATTTATGGTATTAAAAATACCAAAAGTTCGGCCAGTGCTACTATAACATCCAATAATTCACATCAAAACAATAATCTATAACAAATTATTCGAACATATTATATATTATTATATATGAAAAACAATCAATATAATTTTGAGTAATCCAGTTAGATCCCTTCAACCTGTTTCCCTGCATCCATAGATGTTAATAAACATAAAAATACCAATCCCACTTCGAGGGGGATATCACGATATATAGGGTCATTCGCTATTGTATGGGGGGTATAGGGTTTCATCCGCTAAAATATCTGGGAATATCAATTCAACTACTAATATATGTACTACTATATATAAAATTCAAGTGATAATGATAATTATCCATTCATCCAATCAATCAATAAATGATTTTCAACAATTTTAAATTAAACCAATAATCTAAGCCGAGTGAGATTTACTCACCTTTATTTTCGAATTTGCCGATCGATCCACTTTTAATTCCAGCTTGTATATTTCTTATTTACGAATACAAACTCGTGTTGTTTCCATGATTTTTGTACCTTGTAATAACATTATACAATTTTATGAGCATCCTTTTTAATTAAATAAAATTATTTAAATTAATTGAAATGGTTAACAGTAAATTACCCTCTCCATCGAGATGCCACATAACTATGACTTCTACGCGAATGACATCTCCTTATCGATCCACATTCCTCTTGTCTCCACCTGGCCCTAACCCAAGACCTGAACCACCCCACCTCGTTGCTTGCATAACCATGAGGCCACCAAACTCGCACATCACGTCACCGCTCCAGCCTCCAACTCTCATATGACCACTGCCCTAACAATACTGCTATCGACGACAATCACCAACCACCAAGCCCTAAACAGCAGTCGAGCCTTCCTACCTCCAAGCCCCGTCGTCGCCAGCTCAACCCCTACGACTTCACGTCGCGACCACAACCCATTGAGCTTGCTGCCCTTATCAAATCGCGAATCGCTTCCTTCCAGGCCTCACGCAAAATTGAGCTCGCGAACTTCAAATCGTGCCATTCCATCGCTATTCAATCGCATTATTATTATTATTTATGTGGAAGTCGATTCTTTTCTTTCTGTGATTCAATTTTTAACGAAGGAGAATAGAACACGATTTGAAGTGAAAGAAATGAAAAGGTAGGGGAAAGACGCGATTTAAAAGGGTGAAGAGGAAGTGTGAGGGAGCGGTTTTGAATTCGTGAGAATAGATAGGGAAAGGATGCATTGAAAAGAAGAGGCACGAGTATGACTAGGTAAGGTGGCTCGAGTTGACCATTTGACTAGCTTTATATGTATATTATATTCAAAATATCTCGTTATACATATCTTGAAATTTTGAACCCCTACGGAGGCGTGCCGCCAGGTTTTTCTAATGTTATACCGCTATTTCGAACCCAATAGAACAAGTTCCGTAGCCTTGTTCGATCGTATATGGAAGATAGCTTTTTAAATTGACTATTTAAATCAAATTCGATTAAATTATTTCCAGGTGTTTTCAAATCGTACGACCACACGGTAAATCCAAACATTACGAAATTTGAAATTTGATAACAATTTACTATTACGGATCCAATGGAACTGGTTTCGTTGAATTCCGAGACTGTGTCTCGAAAGGCTATTTTAACGCATCGATTAAATCGAAGATTTCAGAAATTTTCGAAATCGCTTGAAATTCAGTCTTAAAAACTAATTAACTAAATTCTAACTCAAATAGAATTTATATAAACATTAAAAACCATTTTTGATTCATATTCTACTCCAATTCAATTATTAAACGATTTTCAATTATTAATTCAACAATTAAATTCATTCAATAAATCACTATATTTGAATTTTTAAATTCATTCTAAAATTTTCAATTAGATTCTTCATATCTAAAAATCGATTTATATTCCAAATCCAATATTTAAAATTATTTAAATATTCAAAATTAAACGATGAAAAATCTAGGTCGTTACATTCCTCCCCCCTTAAAAGAATTTCGTTTCGAAATTGCTAATGTAGGAAAAAAGCTCCAAACCTATTGACTTACCTAAACCCACTTAGTTGATTTACTATTTCACTTTCCTATTTCCTTTAGTTCTAACCTAAAACAATTAGTTTATATTCCTAAACCAAAATCTTCATTTCCAATCATAATCCAAATCAAATTTTCGTTAACAAATTTTTTTTCAGAAATTTTCAAAATTTTCTAACACCCTAAATTTCCAAATTTTTTTAGCAGAGCCTCCCTTGGAAGGAGAGCCTTTGCAATATAACAATTGAGATAAAAACATATACAACAACCCACATAGTCGAAAAATACAATATATATCAACATTCATATATTTTGTGATATTTAATCCGAAAACGTACCTTATATTAGCATTTTTAAGCGAGCGGCTTATTTTATATGCAATTTGCGCAATCAAACTCAAGCAAAACAGTTCCATGTGCCCGTACTTGCTCAATTTTAAATAAATAAGTACCAAAACATGAAATTTTAATAACATTTCATTCGTTTAACTAGATAACATATGAATTTCATAAGGAACGCATGCTAAACATAAATTTATAAGCAATTATAAGGTTCCAACACCAATTAAATTACTTTCAATCGATCCATGTACCATTTCATTCAATTCGAATGATTTACAACTCAATTTTCTTACAAAAAATTACATTTGTACCTAACAAATTCATATCAATTCCAAATTAATTAAAAATCAATTTATTTACTTTCCATTTATTCACAGAATTTTATTCACTTCCGTTTACGTCAAACGACAATCTTTCCATGTAAATTCGGCAATATTCATTTAATAAAATAACCATTTCAGTTTATAGCTATTTTAAATTGATTCCAAATCAATTTATATTTAATTCTATTCCATTTTAAATTTATTCTCAATCCATTCATTTTCATGTTCATTATATTCATATCCATCTTATTAAGTTCAGAATCATTCCATGCTAATTTATTTATGAACGATTTCATACATTTATTTAAGCCAAGCTTTCGTTCCAAATATTTACTTAAGTTAATCCGTTTAATTTCAACTATAAACTTAGTTTATTTTTATATCAATCAAATTCCATTTCAATTTTAGATCGATTCTTATTCAATCAAATTTGATTGCATTTACTAATTAATTTAATTAGTTCTTTCCTCTAATCTACTTCAAAATTTAACTTCATACTCAAATTCATTTAGTTTATATCCCATGTCATATTCAATTTATTTACACTTAAATTGAATTTATTTATAACTCAAATCATCGGTATTTCAATCCAATTCTATTTTATTCAGCAACATTTCCAATTATATTAAACTCACTTACAATTAAGTCGAATTTTTATTTAAAACTCAAGTTCCATTTCCAATATCCACTTTAAATCCACAATCCATATTCAATTAACTAACTACTTTATCTGACTAGTTCTCTTCCAATTTATAATTTAATATCTGATTTTTATTTCAAAAATCACTTCATTTAAGTTACTTGAGTTCAAATTTATTTTATAATTCAAGTTGGATTTTTATTTCGTTACCAAATATCAAACTATTTATATTTTGGTTCTACCATTCCATTTTTCAACTTATAAGCTGCATACTTATTTTTCACAATTCCATAAATTAAATATTCAGGTTTATTCCATTCAAATTTTATAACTTATAGTTATATAACCACTTCACAATCCGAACTCTATTTCAATTCCTTTCAATATCATATATAATTCAATCCAATTTTATTTTCAATTCAACTCAAATCTAATTCAAATATATTTAACTTAGCTTAAGTTAAAGTTTTATTCATTTTAACTCACTCAAGTTAAAATTTATTTTCAAAACTCAAATCCCATACTTTTCAAATAGGAAAATCATTTTCTATTTATAAGTTTATAACTTATTTCCTAATGTTTTTCCAACATTTGTATTAAAATTCCAAAACTCAAACACCCGATTTTTATTTCAGATCATTTGAAACCAAATATATGGCTCTTTCTTGGTTTTAACAACCATTCTTTGGAATTTTCAAAACCAATTTGGTTTTATCTGACACAAATCTCCTTTCTAAAGCAATACTTGTTTTTCAAACAAACTCCTCATATCAAATTCTACGGTAGTGATCCATCACTTAGAAACTCGAAAATGAACAATGATGATGTCGCGATCATCATTGGAATTATTTTCCAGTGATTGAAGTGAATTTAGTGCTTTATCACCTCAAAAATCCATTTATAAAATATTTTCTCTTCAAAAATCTCAAATTTATCTCCATTATTCTTTCAACCACTTTGGAAAACATTTTCAGAAACCTCCGTGATTTCAAAATTTTAGAATATTTAGTTCAAACCCATTTAAAACATTTCTCAAAACTTCCGAGATGTTAAATCTCCAAATTCTGGTTTGAATCCATTTTAATTATAATCTATTTGTATAATTCAGCTCATACAAGATTTCATTTGGTTATATAAATCATTTCCATTTTTATAATCTTATTTTGATTATATAATAACAACCAAAAACATCACTATAATAATTCTCAAAAAATTATTTTTTATATCAAAGTATAGTTTGGGTAAAATTATTTCATTTACCCGCTTCAAAACCATACCGTGTCTGATTAACGTGTTTAAGTGTATAGAAACTCCAATCGACTTAGTGGTGTCCCACTGCACGACCATAATTTATATGCCACTCAACAGATAAATCAACCCAATATAAAACAATTTATATTCACTAAAAATATGCTCTCATATCTATTAATACCCTCAAACTCATTCTAGGGTTCTACTGACCCTATCTTTAATGAGTAATCCTCACTAAAGTCAAGGTTCTTTCTTAACCTTCAGCTCTGATACCACTTGTAACGAACGAGATTTTCAATCCTCGAAAATCGACATCAATACGCCCATTGTACAGAAAACAACAACACAGAATCTCATAAACACAACAAAACAAAATATTATATATAATAACAGATACCGATATAAAAGAATCTTTAACTGTTTTATATTTTGAATCATTAGAGTACAATAATCAATACATCAATCTGAACAGTTATAACAACTTGTTCCCACATAGCATAAATATAAACCAAGTTCGGAGATACGTCTTTGTCATCTAACTCGTCTACCGAGCTCCATAGCACCCTATCCTGAATCTGTATACCCATTCTGACCAAAGCATTATAATAAAATATCGCCCGAGTCAGTCTAGAAAACCGGCGTGAGAAAACACATTCAATTTGAATTACTTAAAGTTATCAAAATCCTTTGAAAAACAAAAGTATCTTGTAAGACCGCGTCACACATGAACACAACGGGTGTTTCCCTTATGATAACCAAAACAATTTTATCAAAATCGTCTGATATTATAATAGTGTCTAAACAAAGTAAATAGAAAATAGCTAAAATGCTTGCATATCACGTTTTTAGCATAGCTGAGCACAATCAAAACAGTACGACTCTTGTTGGAGAATGGATTCCATACAATGACTGGGCTACTGGGGTATCGCCCATCACAGTACACTTCAAGAAAAATGTACCGAAGACCTCGCTGGGATCCCCTACAACATAAGACCTCCCTACCGCTAAACTGGATAGAACCGAATATGTTATCACCCCAGGCGTTCCCACCCTTAAATCGAGCGCTCACTTTTTCCATGCACAACCATATCCATAATTTATAATATATCTGAGGGTATCTAAAAAGGTGATAACATACCCTAATTGGGTGCAACCCACTTAGGCTTGCTGCATCTCTCCTGTTTTAGTTATTCCTAGTTGATGAGGCTTGAGGCTACTTTTACCTTTCAAGAATAATTTCACTTAGAATGCTCATCATCCTCTAATAACGATGTTCGGATAGCATTCGTCCGTACAAGTTGTCCTGGGTCTGGACAAACCGAGGCGTCGCCTTCACCATCTTCATAATATCTATTCGTAACATTCAAACCGGATTGAAGTGGTTTCGAATAATTAAATCTGATCCTAGTCTTTTCGAAACAATCAATGAAATTGGCCAATATCGATAATCGATTATTAGCTATCAAATAACATCCATAAGCAGTCACTAAGTCATTGTTTATAATTTTTTAAAACATTCATTTCAAAATATCTTTACGAAGATATATATTCAAATATTTTTCAAATCTATCAATATTTGAAAGCATTTCTGAATACTTGTTTCCATAACAGGATATTTCCACCCGTACCTCACTTCAACACTTAGTGAAATATTTCCAACTTCGATTTATAACCCATTACTCAGAAAATATCTTGATACAAATCTTTTGTCTCTAAATATTTTCAAAAACCTTTCGTTTTAACACATAGGAAAATATTCTAAGTCTATTTTTCGAAATCGTTTCTAATATCAATACTTAGGAGTTTTTCTTATCCAATCTCCTACATTATTGAAATTTATATTAATCCCTTTTACATTTTCTAAGTCGATTATACTCACTTATAATCTCGTCTATCCACTTACAACTTCTAAATCATATATGTTTTCACAACTCGAGAGAGTTTATAAACAAATTAAAATCATTTTCAAAACTCTATATATGTATAATAAGTATTTTTAAAGAATGATAATTTATTTTTAGAAACAACATTTAAGTAATTATTTAAAATTATAAAGTAGTTTAATAAACATTGACACTTCATTCCCTATTTCATTTTCAAATAACAAATTGATTTGTGAAGCTTATTACAAAAATTAGAAATTTATTTCAATTAACATTAAATATTCGAAGAATCCACTTTCGAATTTTTATTATTTCTAAAGCATCTTTAAATTACATAGTTTGAATAAATAAGAATTCTCTTTTAAAATAATTTAACTTCTCGATAAAAATATATATTTTTAAAATCCCAATAACCAATTCAATTTATAAATCCCTCTAGATTCATAACACATCAATTATGTTTCGATATCCTAAACGTTTTCACTTTTTAAAAATAGAATCCACTATTTTTTTCCAAAAATCTATGATATAAATTCAACTTGTGAATTCCAATTTATCAACTAATTTTCATTTTCCCTTGTTTACAAACATCGTTTATAAATTTATAACTCCTTTGAGCTTCATTTGTTATAAAACTAATTCTATTTATTTATAAAATCACAATTTCTAAATCCAATTCTTAATTAATTCCATATATTTCACAAATTTATTTAAAATATCAATCTCAACTCCTTTTCATATTTTCCAGAAATATCATTTAAAATCCATCATTTAAAAATCCTTTATATAAATTATTTTAAAATCTCTATTTAAAATATTTTTAAAAATAGTTAAATACAAACCAAAATCAATTATTGTTTTTATCCAAATCAGTTTCTTAAAAAAATCCAAATTTCTATATGAATATTTTTATATTCAAATCTCCTTTTAAATCCTTTAAAATTCCAAAAAAAATATTTATGGTATTTAATATCATTTAAATCCATCACTTAAAAATCCTTTATATAAATTATTTTAAAATCTCTATTTAAAATATTTTTAAAAATAGTTAAATACAAACCAAAATCAATTATTGTTTTTATCCAAATCAGTTTCTTAAAAAAATCGAAATTTCTATATGAATATTTTTATATTCAAATCTCCTTTAAAATCCTTTAAAATTCAAAAAATAATATTAATGGTATTTAAGATACTAAAACTTAGGCCAGTGCCATGATAGCATCCAATAATTCATATCCCAACAATAATCTATAACATATTGTTCTAACACATCATATATTATTATATATGGAAAACAATCAATATAAATTTAAGAAATCCAGTTGGATCCCTCCAACCCGTTTCCTTGCATCCACATATGTTAATATAACATAAAAATACCAATCTCACTTCGAGGGGGATATCGTGGTATATAGGGGTCATCCTCTATTATGCAGGGGGCATAGGGTCTCATCCGCTAAAATATGCAAGAATATCAATCCAACTACTAATATATATACTACCGTATATATATAACATTCAAGTGATAACAATAATTATCCATTCATCCAATCAATTAATAAATGATTTTCAACAGTTTTAAATTAAAATCCAAGTCGAGTGAGATTTACTCACCTTTATTTTCGAATTTGCTGATCGATCCAATTTTAATTCTAGCTTGTATATTTCTCATCTACGAATACAAATTTGTCTTGTTTCCATGATTTTTGTACCTCGTAATAACGTTATACAATTTTATAATCATCCTTTTTAATTAAATAAAATTATTTAAATTAATTGAAATTGTTAACAACAAATTACCCTCTCCATCGAGATGCCACACGACTACGGCTTCTATGCAAATGACATCTCCATGTCGATCCCCATTCCTCTAGTCTCCACCTGGCCCTAACCCGAGACCTGAACCACCCTACCTCATCGCTTGCACAACCATGAGCCCACCAAGCTTGCACAACACGTCACCACTCCAGTCTCTAATTCGCATACGACCACTGCCCTAACCATCCTGCCATCGACGACAATCACCAACCACCAAAACCCAAAACCGCAGCCGAGCCTTCCTACCTTTAAGCGCCGTCATCGCTAACCCAAACCCCCCGACCTCATGTTTGTGACCACAACCCATCGAGCTCGCCACTCTCATCAAATCGCGAATCGCTTCCTCCCAGGCCTCACGCGAAATCGAGCTTGTGAACTTCACATCGTGCCACCCCATCACGATTCAATTGATTTATTATTATTTTTATATGGAAATAGATTCTTTTCTATCCGTGATTCGATTTTTAATGAAGGAGAATAGAATGCGATTTGAATTAAAGGGAATGAAAAGGGAGGGGAAAGACGCGATCTAAAAGGGTGAAGAGGAAGCGTAAGGGAGTGGTTTTGAATTCGTGAGAATAGATAAGGAAAGGACATATTGAAAAGAAGAGGCACGAGTATGACTAGGTATGGTGGCTAGAGTTGACCATTTGACTAGCTTTATATGTATATTATATTCAAAATATCTCGTCATACATATCTTACAATTTTGAATCCCTAAGAGGGCATGCCGCTATGCATACCTACTGTTATACCGCTACTCCAAACCCAACGGAACAAGTTCCGTAGCCTAATTCAGTCATATGTGGAAGATAGCTTTTTAAATTGACTATTTAAATTTAATTCGAATAAATCATTTCCAAGCGTTTTCAAATTGTACGACCACACAATAAATCCAAACGCTACGATATTTGAAATGCAATCATAATTTACTATTACAGATCCATTGAAATTAGTTTCGTCAAATTCTGAGGTTGTGTCCCAAAAGGCTATTTTAATGCGTCGATTAAATCGATGATTTCAAAATATTTCGAAATCACTTGAAATTCAGTCTTAAAAACTAATTAACCAAGTTCTAACTCAAATAGTATTAAAACCAATATTAGAAATCATTTTTAATTCATATTCTACTCCAATTTCAATTATTTAAATGATTCCCAATTATTAATTCAGTAATTAAATTCATTCAATATCGCTGTATTTGAATTTTTATATTCATTCTAAATTTTCAATTAGGATCTTCATATCTAAAAATCGATTTATATTCCAAATCCAATATTTAAATTCATTTAAATATTCAAAATCAAACTACAAAAAATCCAAGTCGTTACAAGGATGATCAAATACATCTTTATAAAGAGTTCTTTATGGTGCTGTAGTAATGGTTTCTTTTGAATTGTTTGACTATTTAGAAAGAATAAAGAATAAGAATAGTCAAAATTAAGTTATAGTTTAGATGAAGAAAGTGAATGATCACTACTGCTTCATAAAGAAATATCGTAAACGAAAATTGTAGTAATAATAACTAATATTTAACATTGGAATGTGAAATATGATTTCTATATTGAAATGTATTTCATTTAGAAAATTGTTTTCTATGAGATTTATTTCTTTGATTTCAAGATATTTGATCAAAGAATTCTCCGTTGTAAACTAGTTTACAATATATGAAATAAATAATTTATATTAAGTGAACAATGAACCTCCGAATTTAGTACGCAATTATAGTAATGGCAGAATTAGTGAGCATGTCATATAGCATTTATTGATTGCATCAAGTTACAAAAAATTGTTTTCATAAAACACACCCTAGATATTTTATGCAAATAATGACTATTTTTTGACGTCGACTGAAAAATAGACATAGTTATATTTCAATGTAAATATTATGAATATTCGTTATTAAATAAAACTATAATGTGGTATTTGGTTTTACAATAAAAGTGATACAATTGAAAACCCTAAACTATCTAAAATTGTTTACAATTATTTTGGAATTATAGACTAAGTCGTAGTTTTGAGAAATAGTTTTATTATATGATTATGAATCATATAATACCAGTTAATTATATCTTGAACATTTAAAGGCTATGCACACATTAAAAAAGAGTGTCATAAGAGTATATGAATGCTTCGGATTGATACATATTGATGTATGCAATTGCATGTCTATTAATACCAAAACGGTTTCGAATACTTCATTATATTAACTGATGAGTTATCACAGACATGGACATGCGCATTTGATACGCATGTATAACTTTATGGTGAGCCAATAGAATATACGACAGAAGTAAATAATGTAATATGCGATAGAAACAATCTGGTTCGATTGAATGGCTGAGTATATTGAAAAGAGTTCTAAACATACCTAACAATGAATAAAGATTCAATTTCAAAAGTCAATCCTCCATATGATACATAATGATGTATAGATAAGGAGTAATTGAACTTTGTTGAAAAAAATATGATTCATGGCGAGTGAAGTGGAGTTAACTTCTTTCTATAAGGTCAAATACTTAAGACTGGTACATGAGATTAAAATTAATTTCATCTGACTAATAGTTTACAAAATCATACAAGATAAGAGTTTATTAGAAACCCCAACATATTCTAGGCCTAGGAGTCGACAGGTTATGCAAGTAGAATGTCTACACATAATAACTGTTCATGAGGGATTTTGTATGAATCTCCCAAAAAGGAGTTTGGGAATGACTGTCATTGGATGAGACATTTATGTTTTAAACATATTTTTTGTAAAATAAAACCAAATCATTTTTATATATAAGAAATCCATAAAATGTTTATAAGTACCTATTTCATTGCACCGAGGAATAACTATTATTTCAAAATATACCAACTTCATAATGAAGGAATTTCTTTGAATAATTATTAGTAGTAAAATGAAATTGGATACGATCGAAAGATAGAACTAATTATAGAGGTGAAATGAATTTAACTAACCTAAACGAACACATCGCATTAAAGAGTATCCTCGCATATTAAAAGGAAACTATGAGTTTCTTATCAATGTCAAAAATATACAATCCTTGATTGTTTAATTAAACCATCAAGAGTGTCGACTCTATAATACAATATGATGTGCAAATCCAAAAGTATTCCAAATACATTATCAAAATATGATTTTGGTAGTCGTAACCAAAGAAATGTGATCCATCAGTTGCGATTGTGTCTTTAAGAGTAAGACTAACAATCTCATAAATTTTGAATGTTGAAATTAGCATAATAGATTCATTATTCAACATGGTCAAGTTGTTTCGAATCTATTCACAAGATTTTCAATTGATAAGACATAGTGTTTTGGTACATTTGTTGTCGAAATAGAAAATTCTAAATAATGATTTAGGATAGTCTATTTGCACATAACCACCAAAGTGTCTCGAAGTCAGTGGAAGCTATGTAGAGGTTATGGGTTTTCAGATATGATCCAAGAAATGATACGAAAGTATCATTTTATAAGCATCAAAATTAAATAAGTATTTGATAGAAATATAAAATAGTTTGATTTTCAGTCAAAGTGGAGAGGAAGCATGTGTTCATAAGACAGAATGTTAAAAGGTACATTGATATTTCTAAACAATAAGTAAACAACATATTGTCGGTTTTTCGATAATATATTTTGTGTTATAACCATCCCCAGTTGTGTTAATGCTCAACATTAGATTTGTAAATGATGTCTTTTATAGTAAGTATAAAAGATACTAGGAATGTCCCAATTCGATATGAAAGGACATCTTATTAAAATGTTTTATGCAAAACGTGTAAGATGGATTCCTTATTCATTAGCAATAGGAATTATCATGCATGTTATGTTGTCTATGGTATTGTGCTTTGTTTATGTATTTAATGCATGAAACAAATATCAAATCAAAATTGATATCACTAAATGATTGTTTGAAGTTTTCTCATGTATTTATGAAATACTAGAGAATTGTTTACAGAAATGACGAACTCCTTATAAAGAAGTGTTTTGGATTCAAACTTTCATAAATGGAATTTAGCATAATATGTCAATAATAAATTCAAGTTAATAATCTTCAAGTTGGAAATGTCCCAAATGAAATACTATGTTTGATTCAATGAAAAGGCTAAGTATATCACTTTGAATAGCGCCGCAATAACACCATTGTACATAAATATAAATGCACAAATTTACAACCGAGCTGAGGGTAATTCCAACTATTGAGAATGTCATAATATTGTTAAATGATAATAATGTCATGATATAGTTCATGATAAAACGTAGAGCTCACTGGAAGTCGACAAACATACTTTGAATTGTTCCATATGATAAAGATAGTTTATCAGCATTGGAGATGGTTGACTAACTGAGCAGATAATTGAAACATGATAGCATACCCATTCACGGCGGGACTGACCTAATTAGTTTTGAGAAAACTGATCGGAGAAGTTGGAATGATTCCATAATTGACCTCAAGTGCAAGTGGTAGATTGATAGAGTTAGGGGTATGCCTTAGGGGCAATTATGCGATTGTTATATATATATCTAACTCGA
Source organism: Allium cepa (assembly GCA_030765085.1). Lineage (NCBI taxonomy): Eukaryota > Viridiplantae > Streptophyta > Magnoliopsida > Asparagales > Amaryllidaceae > Allium > Allium cepa. The sequence goes on from CM060928.1 coordinate 973,758,494, forward strand.
CAATCAATTTTGTTTGAAATAAAAGGTGTTTCCTTTCTATTATATACTTGATATAATTTGTTATATTAATTAATTAATTAAACTAAAAGTATATTCAATAGAAACTCCATAAGTGGTATGTTTTGTGATAGTGGTACAAAGTGTTGTAACCGTGAGTAAGTTATCACAATGGAAATAAATATACCATTTTAAATGTTCGTAGTCAAGATGCATCAAGACCGAATATCGATATATCCGTTGAGACTGGATTGCATTACTCTCTTCAAACATTGGACAGTGTGTTACTCATGACTATTGGGAGTACCAAGAGGTTACGTACTGATAGTTATTGGATAACTATGGAACGACCCACTCGATAGTTTTCTATTGGTTAATATAACCTGGTCAAACACAGAATATCGATGTGATTGATTTACACAGTGCTCTTGACTTAGGAATACTGTCAATTTTTGGCATGAAAGCTCTACTTTAATTATAGTCAAACTATGGCATCCACCGAGTGACTATAGTTGGGTCGAGTGAAAGTATGGCAGTGAAGCACTATTCAAGAGAGGATTCGTCTCCTCGGTTATATGGGGTTAGTATCATGGTCAACTTAAGTCAAAGTCTCTAATAAAAGATTTTCAATTAATAATAATTGTTATTATTGAACCAAGGACTTTGTGTTGGACTATAGAATTGAATATGTATGATATTGGAATTTTGACCATTGCCAATTTCCGTAAGTCCAAAGTGATATAGTTTTGATGAAGAGAATTGGTATAAATAAATGTCGCAACTGGGTAATGCTTAATAAATTGGATTTTACTGAAACTAAATAAGCGATAAATTTGGCAATAATGTCATACCACCTGCTAATTGACGTGAACGTTAATATTCGAATAATTCGATGTTAATCGTTGACCAAATTTACACCTAATGTATCACACAACCGAAATGATGAATTCTCTTTAGATCAAACGATTTAATTAGTTTATAATTTTTATAGATTAATTCAATTAATTAATATTTATGAAATATTAATTATAAAATTTTGAGTATGATTTGAGGAATAAATATAATTGTATATATATTTATAATAGTTATAAATATATCGATCGATATGCGATATCGACGAGCAATTAAATAAGATTTAATTAATAATATTTATATGGGCTTAAATAGGCTATTAACCCATGATATTATGGTGTTAATTCGGCAGCAACGTAGAATATAGGGAAATTCTATAAGGCTAGTGGCATATTTGAGATGGATAGCTTAGATTTGGTGAGACTGCCATGGGATTGGTTCCATAATTGTCTCTATTTCATCCACTATATAAGAGCCAATAACAATAATTGTTTTAGGATTTTATTTGGCTGCCTCTATTCTCCCACTAATGGCTGAATTCTTCATCTAGAAGCTCCAACAAATTCAACTCAAATCAATTCATAAGGCGATAGCTATTGGATTGCTAAAGGTCTACGGTTGAAGGATTAGCGATTTGCCAAATCGAGAAGATTTCGAATGAGGAAGAATTCATTTTTACAAGGTGTGCTTTAAGACATTAGTATTAGGTATGTATTTACTATATAATATGATTTATAATTTTTGGATAACGTTATAATATTCATATATATATATATATATATATATATATATATTTGTGCGTGTATCATTATAATATCGCTAGTTAGGCGAGATTCTTACGTGCATCATCATTGTTGTCACATATTAGATTGGTCATACGTATGTTTTAATTTATTTAAACAACACATTTTTCGTATGTATATAGATCTGAAGTGCACAGTCAAATAAATTTTATTTTAATTATTATCATTTATTAATATATATATATATATATATCAATATACTACCTAATTTTAATTATATGACTTGTATTTAATTATATCATGTTAAGAGTTGAACTTATATTTTAAAAATATGCATTTACATAGATTATATTTTTCGATGGAAGCAAATTAATTTTTAATATTTACTTACTATTATTTAATATTATTTAAATCAATATACTAATTAAATAAATCATATAAAAAAATATGTTTCAAAAATTAAATTTCAATTTTTTTAATCATCGTATAAACTCTCAACCAAGAAATCATAATTTAATAATCAATTTTTATATTTAAACAAATCAATTTAACAAACGGCCGAAATTAATCAATTAGTTAAAAATATTATTTTGACAGAGAAAATTATGGAATTTTTTTGTAATTTTAAAATATCATGCTTGATTTTCTAAAATTTAAAATTCAAATAATATAACATGAAAATATTTTTTATTATTAATCTGTTATATTTCAAATAATTATATGTGTGTGTGTGTGTGTGTGTGTGTGACGGTCCGAACTCGATGTCCGACAAACAACATCAAATTCGTATCGCCGGAGCTTGCAACAACATTAGATGATAAATAACACAGCGGAAACAAAAGATTATATTATTGATACAACATGAATACAATATCCGATACATCAATTTGATACAATGATAATCATCAACATCAGAGAACATATACAACACAAAATACAGCGGAACACGACACAATATGAGATAAATCTTCAACATAATCAAATACTGCAACTCCAATCCAAACTCCAAAGCCAAAGCTCTAAAACTCCAAGCTCGAATCTCCATCAAGGTTGCACAAAGATAATAAAGTGTGGTCCGTGGACTCTAAAGACTCCAAAATGTACCAAACAGAAAGCTGAAGGCTACCAAAACGATATCTACAATCTGACTATCTGAAAAACCAAACTCTAGACTGCCCATGTGGAAAATTGTAGGCACCCAGAGATTAGGAAGGGAATAACAAACTCCAAGTCAGTCGTGGGACTGGTGTGAGCAAACTAAAACATTTGGTCGTTAAAACAAACAAAAGAATTTAAATTTGAAATCCACAATGCTTTTTGAAAAATGAAACTACCATAAGGCCTCCCGGCACACACACCATGCAATCGCACACTTGAGGGAGATTTCTCCTTATGATAGTCAAATATGCTTACTACGCAAAAATCCTTTTTGATATTATTATTAGTTCATAGTGGAAAACATTTCGAAAATATAGTATTAATCCTAGCCAGCATAGGTACCATTATACTATGCCTACTATAGCTACCACCTAAGGTGGCAGGTAATACACCTGCAATCGTAAAGGCTCGTATTGGATGATTGGATTTCCAAAAAGTGATCAGGCTAAGGAACTTCCTATTGCCACATGGAAACGCCTCTGGAGGGACCCCCCGAGAACCTACCCGGCTCTCTGCCAACACAAGGCTGGTTACCCCCTTCTCGGGAAGTAAAACCTAAGATATGCCATCCCCGGTCGTTTGCGACCTTTATCCGAGGATCCTCTACACCAACAACATCACACAGTCATAAATATACTACAGTGTCCACATGAGTAAGTATCTGGGCTCCATACCATGATACCACCCATTTCTAGAAGGAATGGACATACCCTAGGGGAGCTACCCCTGAAACCTTGCCGCATCTTTCCTGTTTCGACCATTACCGGTTTGTGAGGCTCGATGAGGTCTCGTCCACAAAGCTATGCTTTTTCACAAAGCCATGCTTTGATCAACAAATGATCAGCCGCACTTCATATGCCACATTACCAAATTGGGAATGTATCACTAGTAACCATTAACTACATAACCTCTGAGCTCGTACATCTCAGAGAAGGGTGTTAAGCTAAGAGAATAAATCTCCGCCACCAAATAGAAATGTATTTGATAGAAATCGGTTTTACATCTAAAAGTGTAATGTCAGAGACACATCCATACAAGTCTGTTTCGGGTTCGAACAGAACCGAAGGCACTTTCGGAGAAGCCCTTGCAATCTGGTATTCACAATCCCGATCGGACTTCCCATCACTTAGGAAATCTCTATACCGTAGCTACTCAGTGCAGAGACAATCGATAGGTCATCCTATCGTTCTCGCAAATACTCGGTCTTCACCACTGGTCTTCAAACGCTATCCATAATGTCGTATTATTATTCGGAATGGGTTATATGACACAAGGTCCTCTCCCGGCTAAACCGAATAATGAGCGCAGCATTTAAAAACATAGGGATATGGGATTTCAGTTAAGCCACAACTTTAAAATTCAAACTTTATTTCAAATAGTTTAAACAAATTACCATTTCAAATATTTAAACAAAAAGATTCATCTCACAAAGTTCACCCAGTTTCACAAAGATCCATTCACGGATTTCAAAACAATTTCCATTTTAATTGGATTAACTCTTTAAATCTTTAATCAAAGATTTAACTTATAGCTTTCAAAACCGTTTCCAAAGATTCATTCATAACTTGGAAAACCGTTTTCAATTCAAACTTGAAATTCCTATAATACAAATTGGAAATTCATTTTCTTATATGAAAGCTTTTATTATTTGGAAACAAACAGTATTCATTTCGAAAAAATCCAATTTCATTTATACAAGTTAAAAACCTTGGGTTAATTCAAATTCCCTAAACAACACTTCTAAAATGGTTTAAACCCATATAAGCTTGTATAACCCTTTTTAAATCATAAATTCTCAACATAGAATTCAATTTCAAATTTTTTATTCAAATTTATATCAAATTCAAAACTAGATTAAGTTATTCAAAAATAAATTTTATCTTTGAAATTCTTTTTCAAAAGTTTTCCACTTTAAATCCGATCCGTTTCCAAAACCATTTGGATTTAAAATTCAAATTCAAAACTATTTAAAAATCTGCGACTTAACCAATTTCCACGTGCAACCCATATCTGTGTGTGTATAGTGTAGTCCAAGGGTTTTACACAATAGTGCACAACATCAATCATCACAGATTCAACATATCAATATCGATAAGCGGTATAATCCATACCGCTTATCTTCATTCACAGATTCGTAGATAAAATAAATTTATCAATCACAAAGATTCATCATTACGATTCGATGTAGATTTCGGATAACCAATTGGAATCCGACTCCACGTCGCATCGAAATTCAAATGTCGTTTTACGGGCCAAGGGGTTTTCATATTCATACAACAGTATATTCATTACAGATATTACAGCTCAGCACAAAGCATTTCATATTACATAGCATCACATCACATATCAATATATCAATCCATCACACAACATTCAATAACAATCAAACATCTACAATTAAGATGAATGAATTGTGTGGTTTTTAATTTGTCAACCACATAATTACTTTCATTAGTAATCTTTAATCAACGATTTATTAATTATTATCATTAATTTCAATTGATTAAGTCTTAATCACCTTCATTGATTAATCATTCTTTAATTAATTATCTTAATCAATTAACCCTTAATTGTAATTAATTAAATCTAATTACTTTTATTAATTAATTATTCCTTAATTAATAAATCTTTAATTATTAATTAAATCTTAATTATAATTAATTATCCTTTAATTAATTATTCTTAATTATTAATAAATTAATTTTAATTATAAATTATAAATTACTTGATTATCATTAACGATATAAATTAACTTACTTTTAAGTTAATTTTTTTTAAAACATTTGATTTGTTCCTAAATCACTTTATTACGTTTTATTTAATATAACTTGCTAAAAATATAAGTTTAAAACTTAATTGTTTTAAAGATCCTTTATTTCAAAACCTTTAGTTTACACCCTCTAACTTAACAATAAAATCATCATTCATAAAAGAAATAATTTTAGAAATTTATTTAACTAATTTGTTAAAGTTTTAAAACTGGAAACATAAAACCCCAAGCAACTCGAGCGAAACCCGAGCTAGATGCAGTTGTACCCATGGCTCTCTTCGAGTCAGGCTTCAAAACCCCCGAGTTTCTTCCTTTCTTCTTTCTTTTTCTTTTTATGCTTTGTTCAAATTTTAAATTTAAATCTGCTGCATGTTGAAAACACTCACGCGAAACCCTGAAGACACACTCGAGACCACCCCAAGTCAACAAGCCCTTCACTTCGGGTTTTCCCCCGTGCAATCTTCTTCTCCAACCAACCAAAACAACCCAGATACACTCACTACCTCGTGCACGTGCACCTCTGCCGCGATCACCTCCGGCCATCGTCGCCATCACTGACAAGTCACTGACCATCTCCACCCTCGATCTCAACCACCCAAAACCGAAAGCAAGTTCGAAATCAAAATCGTGTTATCAGCATCGAACTGGAAACTAACCTTGACCATAGATTCACCTCGCACCACTGATATGGTTCATCAGAACTCACGCCAACCGACCACGAGCTACGTCCCGTTGCCATGCTCCTAGTCTTCTCGGTCTGTTACGACTCGATGCACTAACGTCGCCGGAATTACTCGAATTCCAACCATAACAAAAATTAGGGTTAAATACTAAATCGATCTCGCCTATCGTCCATGACGAATTATAAATTAATCTATCAATTTTCTGATGATTCCTGATACCCCAGCCCTCTCCAGTATCAACCACGACAACCCTACCACCACCGATGATCGGCAAATGACAGAAATGCAATTTCAGTTCAACTTAAAAACTCCAATTGATTATCAAAATAAAAATCAAGCTATTGCCATTAAAATTCATTTTTCACCATCACGAATCAGACAGGGTGATCAAAATAGAAAATTGAAATGACTGATTTTTGATCAAATTTGATTTCCTACTGTTATTTTCCAATTTTTCAGTAAGCCTTTTACTAATTAAACTTATAATTATCTTTAAATTTTAGTTTACATAACCAACATCATCTTTTATTTAGAAATCAAAATCTAGAATTTATTGTATATAGAGAATTGAATTGAATTTGGATTTGTTTGGGTCTGGGACTTACAACAGAGTACTGACATTTTTAACATGCTGGTTGAAATTCACTTCATGCAAACATATTTCATTTAAAGGTCATTACTAATCTATTTGTATATTTAAGATAGGAATTTCTATTAGGAATTTTGGTGTTTGAATCACCATAGAGATGTATACAGACATATGTCCCATATTTATGTATACATGCACAAATCTAAACTTATAATCCTTAAATCCAAACATCAAACCATAAAAACAAGTTTAAGTGGGGTTTGCTCACCTCAGTCATGAAGAATAAAGAACTGTAAATGCTTTGAAAACCTATTTTTTTTAATTTTTTCTTCTGGTTTCCAGATTAAAAATTTGAAAGCGGCTATTTTACACAGAGGGCTGGAAATATTTGATCTGCTTTATCTTAGCTTCAGTTTATTCTACGTTTTCCTTTGATTTCTTTCTGGTTTACAGGTTGAAGCTGAAGCTAAAACTTGAACTGTTACTTGTCTGATTGTTTTGATTTTTTAAACTTTGCTTATTTCTGAATTTGAACTTGCTTTGCTTCAAACTTTTGAAATTAAATTTGAAACTTTGCTTTTCAGATTTGATTGTGAGTTTTAAATGATTTCGTTTGTTTGATGCTTACAATTTGAAGCTAACAGATTGTAGCTTCCAGAACACTGCTCAGGCTTCCGATTTCTTTTGATATTTACTTACATTTTAAAATTAAAAAAAACATCTTTTTCCACCTGTAAGTTAAGATATGAATCCTCTTACACTTGTCTATATACATGAATTAATCCTTCTACACTTGTCAAAAATAGCTCTAATTATGTTTCAGCCTTTTAGTTGAATTAGGAAAAGAATTAGTTTTAAACCCTTGTTAAATCTTTATTTATGTTTTATAGTTTCAACCCTCACTTTATTTTGATTTGTAAACATGTTTTTATGTTTTAAACTTTTGTTTGAATTAAGTACTTATGTTTATCTTTTAAACACTTTAAATAGTATTTAAACATAACTTTATATTATATTTCCTATTTAAATAAATACATTTTTCTTTATAAATCATTGATAAAATCTTTTAAAGAAATTGACTTAAAAATTAAATTGCACAAGTACGTATAGATTATATATATAAGTCTTCAGAATATAAATTTTGACTTTGAACAACTTTTGAAAATTATTCATATTTAATCATACTTTTGTTATTTTCTTTTATTTATGTATGTGTTATGTTTCAAATGTTTATATTTAAACTATTTTATCTATCTTATACATCCTTTAAGAAAAAGATTTGAAACTAAATTACACTTTATTAAATAATCATACATATGTATTTCTTAATTTTATAAATCTTTTTAAATCTAATTTATTTAGCAAATCAATTTTTTTTATTTTCAATATATTTATTTGATTCCAAAATCAAATTCCAAACTATAATCCATACATCTTATTTAATTTAGAAAATACAAACACAATTTTTTTTTATAAAATACTTATCCTTAAATCTTAAACCAGATTCTATTTATAATCTAAATTTTTTATTTATTCTAGAAAATTTTAATTAATTCACAAATAATTTCACAAAAAAATTCAAAATTCAAAATAGTTGCCAAATTAAACTTGGTTAAAATTCGGGAATGTCACAGATTCCCCTCCTTAAGAAAATTTCATCCTCAAAATTTGAAAGTTGGGAGACGAGAAAGAATAAATGATAGGTAAAGAAATGATTGATCAGATCAGATCGAAATAGTTATTCTGCATTCGGTTTACCAAATAAGAATATCTACAAATATTAGAATCAACTCATTCAATTATGAAACAATTGGGTTATCTGACTACGAAGTGTACATGGGTATTGGTTAGTTTGAAGGGATAACTAACCGTTCGTAGAATATATCGAAATCCAATGAAATGTATAGAAATAGATTCTACTATGATCTCTAATTCAAGATTTAACTTATTCACGAATTGTTGAGAAATAAACTATGTATAGCTCCCGTGTGTCGAGCAAACTTGAAAATTTAATCGTAAACGAGAAGGTTACCTTACAAAATTCCTTTTCCTTTATCACCCTTTGAGGTTGAAGAGTCATCTCTGATTGCATACACCTTTGCTACTAGAGCTAGCTTCTGGGCTGGACAGTCCTTGATCCTATGTCCTGGCTTGCGGCAGTAATAGCATCTCGTAGATTCCTGATCTGGCCTCATAAATGGCTCTCTCATTCCTGGCTTCCAAGGGTTCTTACATTTATCCAAGTAGTGGTCTTTCTCCAAGCAATTGAGACAAGTAACATCTTTCATATTTTTCTTCTGTATATTCTTCTATCCTTTATCTTTCCTCAGTTTCTTTCCACCAAACTTCCTTTTTCTCCAATTCAGATTACTTGTATTTCCTTCCTCCTCTCGAACTTCCTGCTTATCCAGAGTATCGTATCTATAACCCATATCAATTAATTCAGAAAACGATTCTTTAATGTGAGTAGTCATCCTCTCCTGAAACTCCTTGTTCATTCCCTGAATAAACTTATCATTCTTCTTTAACGGTGTATTCACCAATTCTGGATCAAATCGAGATAATTCATTGAATTTGTTCAAGTATTCCTCAAATGATAAGCTTCCTTGCTTCAAATCCACGAACTCCTGGTACATTCTATAGATACCAGCAGACGCCATTTTGGAACCAATGGAGGTGGTTTCGAGTTCCAATTCGGCCATTTGCAGAAAGTAACATTTCGGACCCCAAAATCCGAATAACGATGCTATATTTAAATCAAACATTTAAATATAAAATCGTTAAATATGCGGGTTGTTACAGATCTCCCCTCCTTACAAAATTGCATCCCCGCAATTCCTAGAGACGATATTTGTAACAACTACATAAAAAAGAAAGAATAAACTTTAGACACAGAAATAGACTTACCATTACGAAGCAAGGATAGAAAACCTGGATAAGATCGCTCAATATACTCTCTGGTTTCCCAAGTACAGTCATTGGGATTAGCGGACCATTGAACTTTAACGAGCGGCACGTCCTTGTTCCGAAGGTGTCGCACCTCCGTGTCAAGCACGCGAATAGGTTGCTGTACAAAAGATAAGTCCGGTGAGATCTCAAGCTCTTGCAAATCAGGAGAATCAATTACAGAATCCGATTCTCGAAGACACTTCCGAAGTTGCGAGACGTGAAACACGTCATGAATGCCAGATAAATGAGCTGGAAGTAAAACTCTATAAGCCACAGGGCCAATACGTTCAGTAATAGAAAACAGTCCTATATAACGAGGAGCCAATTTTCCAGTCGCACTGAAACGCATAACCCCTTTCAAAGGAGAAACACGAATAAAAACAAGATCGCCGATCGAGAACTCGAGAGGCTTCCTACGGTTGTCCGCATAGGATTTCTGGCGACTCTGTGCCTCTTTCATCCTCAATCAAATAAGATCAATCTTCTCAGAAGAATGACGAACAAAGTCCGGGCCAAGAATAAGCTTCTCCCCAGATTCCAACCAACATAAAGGTGATCGACATGGCCTTCCGTATAAGGCTTCGAAAGGAGCCATACCGATACTAGACTTGAAACTATTGTTGTAGGAGAACTCTACAAGAGGTAGGTGATCCTACCAACTACCACCGAAATCAAAGATACAAATACGGAGAAGATCTTCCAAAATACGATTCACCCGTTCAGTCTGTCCGTCAGACTGCGGATGATAAGTTGTAGAAAAATTAAGCTTTGTTCCCAAAGCTTGTTGAAGACTCTTCCAAAGATGACTCGTGAATAAAGGATCACGATCACTCACAATAGAACTAGGAACACCGTGAAGTCTCACGATTTCCTTGACATACAACTTAGCCAAATGCGAAGCTGTCCTATTAGACTTAATAGGGACAAAATGAGCAGACTTGGTGAGGCGATCAACAATAACCCAAATACTAGAATGACCTGATCTCGAACGAGGTAGGCCGTCAACAAAATCCATAGAAACTTGATCCCATTTCCACAATGGAATCTCAAGAGGTTGAAGAAGTCCAGAAGGACGCTGATGTTCGGCCTTCGCGCGTTGACATGTCATGCAGTTGCTCACATAACTCGCCACATCGCGCTTCATGCCTTCCCAATAATAAAGACGACGCATATCGGCATACATCTTACTACTACCGGGATGAATGGTATACTTAGAACGATGGCAATCATCAAGAATGTCATGCCTAAGTGCAAAATCAGAAGGCACAAAAAGACGGTTCTTCTTACGAAGACACCCATGAGAATCAATGCTAAAATCTTGCAACGCCTCATCACAAGATTCAGACTCACAAAGCTGAATAAAATGCAACAAATCAGGATCACGCCGCTGAGCATCGGCAATACGATCCAATAAAATAGGTCGAGCTCCCAAACTAAATAATAGAATAGGAGAACCAGAAGATGAACCTCGATCACGAATTTCACAAAAAGATAGAGTCTCAAGAATATTCCATTCGGCAAGCATCATAGAAATAACAGCCGAATGTTTGCGACTAAGCGCATCTGCAACACGATTACCCTTACCAGGGGTAAACTGGATATCAAAGTCATAGGAAGCAAGAAACTCGAGCCAACGCTGTTGTCTCATATTGAGTTCCTTCTGAGTAAACAAATACTTCAAAGATTTATGATCGGTATAGAGAATGAAGCGCTCGCCCAATAAATAATGTCGCCAAATCTTCAAGGCAAAGACAATGGCGGCTAACTCAAGATCATGAGTGGCATAGCGAACTTCATTCGGACGCAGTTGCCTAGAAACATAAGCAACTACCCAATCTCTCTGCATAAGCACAGCACCGAGACCACTACCACACGCATCGGTGTAGACAACAAGATCATGATTCCCTTCGGGAACCACAAGAATAGGAGCATTAGTGAGAAGTTCTTTCAATGTCTGAAAGGAAGCTTCACACTTGTCGGACCAAATAAAACGAATGCCTTTCCGAGTAAGGCAAGTGAGAGGAAGCACAACACGGGAAAAGTTCTTAATGAACCGTCGGTAATAACCCGCCAATCCAAGGAAACTACGAATCTCATGCACATTCTCAGGCCTCTTCCAATTCTGGATGGCTTCGATCTTTGAGGGATCGACAGAAATGCCATCGGAAGATACAACATGGCCTAAGAACTTAACCTTATTCTCCCAAAAGCAGCACTTGGAGAATTTGGCTTTAAGCAGATGACGACGAAGAGTACTCAAGACAATTCTCAAGTGATTAGCATGCTCAGCTTCAGACTTAGAATAAATAAGGATATCATCAATGAAGACGAGAACAAACTTATCGAGATATTCCCGGAATACCCGATTCATGAGGTCAACAAAGAAAGCAGGAGCGTTCGTCAAACCGAACGGCATAACGAGCCACTCAAAGGAACCATAACGAGTGCGGAAAGTGGTAAGAGGTATGCTATCCTCCGCGACTCGTAACTGATGAAAACCTGTGGCAAGGTCAAGCTGAGAAAAGACCTTGGCACCACTCAATCGATCGAACATATCATCGATCTTAGGCAATGGATACCTATTTCTAATGGTCAACTCGTTAAGCTTGCGATAGTCAATGCAAAGCCTAAGAGTTCCATTAGACTTCTTCACAAAAACGACCGCGGATCCCCACGGAGAAAAACTGGACTGAATCAACTGCTTGGACTCGAGCTCTAAAAGCTGCTTCTTGAGTTCCTCATTTTCCTTTGTAGACATCCTCGTGGGAGGACGACTAACTGGCTGCGCGCCTGAAATGAGATCAATGCGGAACTCAATTGCCCGTTTGGGTGGCAAACCCGAAACAGGTTCAAAAACATCAGAAAAGTCACAAGCAATAGGAATACGAGATACATCATCACCATCTCGCGAATCAAGAGAATACAAAGCCATCTCGGAATTATCCACATCCCGAAGAACAAGAGATAACTGAGAAGGTGAATCAGGATGACAAAGATATAAAATTCTCTCGGAACAAATAATCCTGGCATCGTACCTCACTAGCCAGTCCATACCAAAAATCATATCAAAACCCAAATGAGAAACAACGTGCAGATTCGCACGGAAGGAAAAGCTACATAAAACAATCTCAATATCATCACAAAGCAAACTAAGGGTCGCGGATCCCCCAATAGGATTCGCAATCCTTAAAGAAGCAACCATACAACAAACATCCAAAGATAAATCATCTACAAGCTTCTTCGATACGAAAGAATGTGAAGCACCCGTATCGAAAAGAACTCGTATACTATGATCATGAAATAGAATTGAACCCTCCAAAATAGATGGAGTCATACCTTTAGATTAAGAAGGACCTCCAGAAGCATTAGCCACATTGAGCTTGCCAGATTTTGCATTAGCAGGAGCAATAGGACAAGCAGAAACATGATGACCTTCCTTCTTGCAATTACGGCAGAAGAGAGGCTTTGGACAAGCTCGAATAATATGATCCGGAGAACCACAATTAAAACACTTTCGAACGAAAGGTGTTCCGGAAGATTGAGGCTGAGAGCTAGGACCACCGGTCTTCTTCTTCTTATAAGGAAAAGGCTTCTTCTGAATTGGAAACTGCTTCTTGTTAGGGTTTCTGGAAACCTCAACATCAACATCACTATCACACTCCTTCTCGACGGTCTCGAGATGAAGCGCCGAATCAACCAATTCCTCAAAAGAAAGTTTAAGCTGGAGCAACAAGGACTTCTTAAGATATTTCTTAAGGCCAGAAACAAACTTCAAATTCTTCTTATAAGAAGTGCTGATGAATTCAAGACCATACTGAGATAAAGCCTCGAACGATGCGACATACTCAGAAACAGAAGATTTCCTTTGCTTCAACTCAAGGAAGCGACGGGTCAATAAAACTTTTTCAGATTCAGTAACGAACTTGAGTTCAAATCGTCCCCGAAACTGAGTCCAAGAAAGAGTAGCCTCATCAATTTCAGCTACAAGAAGCTCATACCAGTCAAGATCACGCTCTTGTAATAAGCTAGAAGTTACAAGAACTCTATCATGGTCAGAAAGATCCATGCGAGAGAAAATACGCTCGCACGTGCGAAGCCAAGCTTGGACTTCAAGAACAGACTCGGAGCCCTTAAACGGCTTTCCTCCAAGATGAGCAAAATCACTGCACTGACGTGCAAAAGCAGACTTGCGAGGTGGAGACACTCGAGGAGGAACGAGAGGCTGAGTGCTCCTAAACAATTCCAAAAATTGATCGGCAGACATATATACGCCATCCGGATGCGAGCCACTAGATTGCCCAGCATCCGAACGTCGACCCCTGCCTCTTCCAGACATAAGCTGAAAGTAAAATAAGAACAAGATTATTCACAAGGTAGATATCACAATATGGGATACTACGGAATAAAATGCATTCCTAGACGTATTTCCAATATCTATCTAACCTTGATGGAATAAAGAGACACGATGATTCAAGGATCGGTATCACTTGTACACTTTGATGTACCATAATATGTGCATCTATTCTGTGTTTATCATATTTTGTTCTGAACTCAGCTCCGATACCACGCTGTGACGCCCCACTCCGAGAGCCTCGTTAACAAAGAGTATTACATAGATAATACTGTCGGCTAACGCGGACAATAGAGTATAATGGAAGCGACCATGTGCAATCTCACCTTAACTATTCACTAAATAAGTCGAAAAGTAGAAACACATTAGAATTCGACCTATTCAATAAATATTTAAAGCAAAACTACAACGGCTATAGGATCTATCAGAAGAAAATATAACAACTCAAATGTAATATACATCACAGAACAGTCAATCATAATATACACATACACCGATACACAACAGAGTATACAAAATAATACATGTCAGGTGGTACAGGAGACCACAATATACAGACGAGACGAAAGAGTATAAATCAAAGTTACAGCAGATAAGGACTACAAAAGACGCTATAACAAAATGAAGCTAGCGAATAGTCCATGCGGAAGCAAAATAGGCTATGTCTCCAAAAGCACCTAACCTGAAACATCTTGGTCTGACCCGAGTATAAAATACCCGGATCAGTCTAGATAACAAATCAGTTAGATTAACTGAACAATAATAAACCTGCAAGGTCATACAGTTTAACAAATATCTCTAGAGGAGATAACACAATCATCAACAAGAAATGAATCATAAAGAGCAAGCCTCATATCATCGGCAACATATAGAAACAAAGATACAAATTTCCCAAAACAAGCCAGAAGGCAAATAACAAATACCCATAAGGTATACAAGTTCCACAAGGTAATCGCTATACTCCATGCGGCTCACAAAGACCAACACCGAAGGGCGATACCAAGGGAATATACATATCAATGAAACATCATGAAATTTTGCTCGAGCTCAGTACTGTACAAACAAGGATCCACGAGCCCGAAGACTCCAAACCCAAGTATCACCCATGCGGCACATAAGGCCAACATCAGAGCGAAACTATATAGGGCAACAAACCCGAAGGCACACACCCGAAGGCAACATACCCGAAGGCAACAAACCTAGGGAGACAGTCCGAAGACACTATCCCAGAGGCAACAAACCGTAGTGGTGAAGGTCGAAGACCCAGTACTGGACACCACTAACTGGCGGAATGTGTCACAACTCTCGAAAAGGAATCCGAAAAGTGTTAACGTATGTCCCATAACCACTCGTTCGCACTAAACGGTTTACTATCCGTCGGTCCCTTTCACACTCAAAGCAGTACAAAGTTTACCTCATATCATCGATAAACCAAACCCGAAGGTCAAAACAATCAATCGAATAGGTCAAGGATTAATCGGAAGGATAAACGCACAGATTCATGGTCCGTGTTTTGCCCAACCATTTAATCACCCTCCCACTTCGTTCGAAGTGCGAAAGTGTGTGTGTTTTAATAGAATTTATAAATTAGAGAAACGACTTTTAAATGCGATTCGAGAGATTATTTCATAAAAACCCGTGGATTAAAATTAAAAGGAACCATCAAAGTCAAAACAATTGATAATCATACATAGGATCATCATGAATCAATTCAAATTGAAAATTCAATCCCAAAAGGCAAAGTGGGCTGAAACAGCAGGTTCAGTCGACTGAACAGAGTTTTTCAGTCGACTGACCCTGTACCTGGAAATTTTCTAGGTTCAGGAAACTTTCTATTTCCAGGTTCAGTCGACTGTGCAGAGTTTTTCAGTCGACTGAATCATGCCTGGAAACTCTCGGGTTTCAGGTTCAGTCGACTGTGCAGAGTTTTCAGTCGACTGAATCTTGCCTGGGCTGTTTTCCAGCCTTATTCAAATGAAGAGCAAACTCTCCCAAAATGCAATCGGACGAACATTGGCTCTAAGGGCTTATGCCAATCGACAACCCGGCCCTATATGTTCCTCGATGCATCACCAAAACATGATTAAAACATCAAAGTTAGGATTTCAAAGATTTTAACCCAAAACATTAAAAATTGGATTATTCCTCAATTCAACCCAAACCAAATGCAAGTGCATATGAACAAGGTGTTAGGAATTCATACCTAACATCAATGAAATCAAGAGAAGTAGATGTGAGTTCAAAACTCACCTTTTTACACAAAACAAAGAAGATGAAGAAGCACAATTGCAAGGAATCAACCAACTACACTCCACTTCAACACTACAAGCTTCAATCTAGAATCAAAGAAAGTATTTCCTAAGTTAGGGTTAGGAAAATTACAGAAATTGAAGAGGAGAAGAGATGGAGAAGATGGAGATGAACTTACCAATGGATTCTCTATGAATTTGGAGCAAGAAATCAAGATACAAAAGAGAAACTAGGGCTTGCTAATTTCTAATTCTCTTCCCTTTCCCCCATTTCAGTTTTTAGCTTAAGAAAGAAATGAAATGAAGATGAAATGAAGAGAAGGGTTGAGCTAGGGGGTTAAGTGGGCTAGTGGGCTGAACCCAATCCCATACCCAATAGGAAAAGTAGCCAAAATTTCACAAACTCCAAACATATCAAAGATTATACTCAAAAAGATCGCAAACGCCATTTTGGAACCAATGGAGGTGGTTTCGAGTTCCAATTCGGCCATTTGCAGAAAGTAACATTTCGGACCCCAAAATCCGAATAACGATGCTATATTTAAATCAAACATTTAAATATAAAATCGTTAAATATGCGGGTTGTTACAAGTTGTCTTGAGTCTAGACAAACCGAATCACTATCTTCACCATCTTCACGATATCCATTCGTAACGCTCAAATCAGATCGAAGTGGTTTTTGGATAATTAAATCTGATCCCGGTCACTTTGAAACAATCAATGAAATTGGCCAGTACTTGATAATTGGTTATTTAACTATCAACATAACATCCATAAGCAGTCACTAGGCCCATATTTTAATTTTCCAAAATTTATTTTCAAAATATCTTTATAAGATATATATTCAAATCCCTTCTAATTTTTCAACATTTGAGACAACTTAAATACTTATATCCATATAAGGATAGTTCAAAACATCTCTTATTTCAACACTTAGAAAAATAGTTAAAAATATTATTTTTCTAAACCCCTTACTTCCCAACATTTAGGAAAGTTTCTTTTATTTCTCTTTTCTCAAAACCCTTCACAATTTATATTGTAAGTTCCTTAACTCATTTATAACAAATTTTATAAGTTCCGGGGTTCCTTAATTAAATCTCCTTATTCAAAAGTATATAATTATCTCACGAAATAAGTATAATTTCAAACCATTACATTCAAAAATATTTGAAAACCTTTCAAAATAAATGTGGAAAGCACCACACGGTATCAACTATGAATTCACAGCTCAATGATTACGTCTCTATCTTAGAGAAATCCAAATTTAACTACAGGCAATCTTTGCCTCCGATTTCGCCATGAAAGTATACCATTACTTTCCGAAAACTTTACTTGATAATTAAATATGCTTTTAAACAATTAAGGTAATTACATAACTTTGAAATAATAATAAATCTTGATTTATTAATAAAATTCTAATCAAGTTACAAGACTTTTTATAAAACTTATAACTCATTTTGATAATTTAAAAATATTTAAATAATTAACTTTCCAAAATATTTTTATGCTAAAACATTTTTAAATTACCTAGTTTAATAATTAAAAATCATCTTTTTAAAACAACTCAACTTCTCAATAAAAATATATTTTTCAATTCCAATTTAACCAATCTAATATTTAGAAATCTCTCTCGATTTATTACCAATCGACTTAGGTCCCCAATTTTATAAATCCCTTTTCACATTTCCAAAAGAAAAATCTATCCTTCCATTTTAAACCGATTTTCCCATCTCATCATAAATTCTTATTGTGAATTTATGTCTTCAATTTTTATCAAATGATAATCATTTCACATTGTTCATAAACATTGTTTGTAAATCCCATAGTTTATTTCCAGTTTACACTGGTTTCGCATCACTTAAATCCATTATAAATCGATTTCTAAATTAAATTCCATTTATAAATCAAATTAAATAACCTAGCTATATTCGAAAACTAACCAAATCTCGATTCTACTTCCATTTCGTAATTTAGAAATCTTATTTATGATCCAAAATAACCAATGTTATATTTATTTTCAATTTTTCTTCTGTTTCTTCAATCTATTTAAAATCTTGATTTAAAAACCCTTTTATATTTTAAAATAAGCATCACTTAGGAATTATTATTTAAAATCCTATATATATATAATAATCCAAAATCTTTATTTACAATATCACAAAATAGTTAAGATAAATTTATAGTCAAATTCTTTATTTTATCCTAACAGTTTCTTTTAACTAATCCAAAACTCAATATAAATATTTCATTCCCAAACTCCCTTTTTAATTTCGTTCAAATCCAAATATATATATTTATGGTATTTTAAAACCAAGATCTAGGCCAAAACTACCATAGCATCCAATAAATTCAAATCACACTATAATCTACCATAGATTATTCAAACATATCATATATCTATATATGAAATTAAATTCAACATTTTTGAGGAATCCAGTTGGATCACTCCAATCTGTTTCCTTGCAATCACAGATGTTAGTACACATAAAAATACCAATCCTATTTCGAGGTGGGATATTGCGGCAATATAGGGTCATCTGCTATTATGCGGAGCGCATAGGGTCTCATCCGCTCCAATAGGTGGGAATAATCAATC
This sequence comes from Allium cepa, assembly GCA_030765085.1. Taxonomy (NCBI): domain Eukaryota; kingdom Viridiplantae; phylum Streptophyta; class Magnoliopsida; order Asparagales; family Amaryllidaceae; genus Allium; species Allium cepa. The sequence goes on from CM060928.1 coordinate 973,777,431, forward strand.
CAACTACTAATATTTTTATACTGCATATGATACCACATTCAACTGATAATAATATATCAATTCAACCAATCATCCAATAATTAATTTTAATTATTTAAAATTAAATGCAGTAATCCAAATGAGTGAGATTTACTCAATTTATTTCAGTTGCAGCCGAGACGTTCCATTTTGGAACTAAAAACACACGACGCCCGGTTTTAGCCTAATTTTTGACTACCTCCAAATCCATCTAAACCAATTTCATTTCGAACTCTCGTCACCATGATCGCAATGCAAAAAATTTCGTCTAATTCCGACCTCGCATGCAGGAGTTATACAATTTTTAAGTTTAACAATAATATAATTAAATTAAATACTAACCAAACTTTTATTTAATCAAAACCCATGTCCAATATTTCAAATCCAGCCGCCTAACTCTTTTCTTCCCCAACTCCAACTTCCTATACACGCAAAAAAAAGAAGCTCAGGCCGTACATGCTGAAAATGATACGGAGATAGAGAACTTCGTTCGATGAACCGATTTCGCCATCGATCTTCTCTCGCAAATCTCCACCCATCCATAAAAAAATCATCGAGCTTGCACCCATCTAGGTGAACGTCGCACCTCACATTCAGTGACCGATTCTCCCCAAACTCTAGTCGAACATGCTATTTGATCCCCCAAGCTCGAAAACACCATCCAAATCATGAATCGATGACTACAACTTAATGAAAACCTAACCCTAGTTAAACATAGTCGTGTGACTACATGTCGAGCTCAAAAACCGGATGTCGGTCTCTTCAATTATATATCAGATTGAAGCCCTTTGAAAAAATTGATTTTTAAAACTAGTTTCTTGATTTTTAATCTAACGTGGATTGAGAAATCATTTTCGAAGTTTTGGTTTTCTTTTTTTCACTATAATTTGCTCTGCGTGTTTTAAAATTGGAGGGAGATGTGATGTTTGCATGTAGCTGGGTATCTAAAGTGCTTTGAAACGAAAGAAAAAAGCTGATTTGAATATTTGACTAGACAATATATTAATTTAGATTCTAAAATATCTCGATTTACACAACTCAAAATTTTAAACCCCTATCGAGGCATGCCGCTAGGCTTTTTAATGTTATACTCATATTTTGAATGCAATGGAAAAGGTTTCGAGTCCTAATTCGATTGTATGGAGAAGATAGCTTTTTGGACCCAATCATTGTATTAAAATTTTGATATTAAATTCAATATGTGTCCATCCCGTACGACCAAACGGTAACTCCAAAAGCTACAAAATTTTAAATCTAATAACAATACATTATTACAGATCCAATGGAACCAGTTTCATCGAATTCTGAGACTCTGCCCTGGAAGGCTATTTTCACTCGTTAATTTAAATGAGTTATTTTTAAAATCGAACAAATCACTTTTAAATTCAATTTTAAAGTTCTATTACCTTCATTCTTATTAATATAAATTTAATAAACCTTTAAATTATTTTTATCAATCTAAAAACTCAAAATTTCGCTAATTTACCAAATTTCCATTTATTAAACTCAATAATTAAATAATCCAATAAATCATTATATTTGAAATTCAAGTTAAAAATTAACTTTTAAACATCTAAAATCAACTAAATATTCTAATTTCAAATTACCAAAATTCTGGGTCGTTACAAGGTACTTCTCAAAATACTTGGATTAAAACAAGTGGTATAAACCATGAAAGAATCAATTTAACTTGATAATTAAGAAATGATTATTAAATTACTAAGTGAAAAAGGTTTACAAACTTATAGGCATATACATAGATTTATTCATACAGGTTTAACACAAATTGCATTTAAAACTTCAAACCCTAAAGGAACTATACAAATATAAATGGATAATAATCCCTCTAGACCTAGGTCTAGTAAATCATATTTCTTTAGAACACAATCTTTTCACTCTCATATTTCATCTCTTGATTATATTGTTAAATACTGATCAAGAATGTCAACCTCTCAAAGGGGAGAAAATAAAGAAAATCATTTGATGATGAATCTTTGAAAGATACTTCCATTGAAAAATAATATGTAAACAAAAATAATATTGAATATTTACAACAATCAAGAAGCAGATATTACCGAATAAAAATGAACTTTTCTATTTAACGGATTGTACAACCAAAATAAATTTTAGTCCGAGCTCTCAGGCCAGATAAAGTATTAAATTCGAATTCAATCTACCAAAATAGGAACCATTTAGAAAATGGTTTTTTGAAAGTTTTTCAAAAGAAGAATAAAAATATTTTTCGAATGAATTTTATAAATTTACATCTGAAAAAAGTATAATGTTTCCTTTTGTTCCTTGGTTTACGGCAAATTATATTTAACAAACCTTCAATTAGAAATATATTAAAATCAACTTACCCTTCTCAAGCATCTTTTCAAATAGAAAAGAATGAAAAATATTTAAATTTTAATTCCATTTCTAAAATTTTAGAAAATGATACCTTACAAACAATTGCAAGATGGATAAATCAAATATTTGAAATACAAAATTATACAAATCTCCACCTAACTATTATTAGTGAAAAAATTACTTCTTTACATAACAAAATAGAAAAAAAAATCTGCTATTAATAAGATTTACTATTTTATTTACAACATAATAAATAAGTGAAGTAATTGCAAATTCAAATCTTTAACCGCGTCCCGAAATTATAGGATTCAAGTTAAAAACAGAATCATAATTTGAAAAGGTTTTCAAATTAAAAATCAAATCTGACATCGAAAAATTCTTAAAAGAAAAAAAATGAATGACTAAATATTAAATACCCTTAAAGAAGAATTTTCTTAAGAAAATGATGATAACCAAACAGTTCAAGATGAAATTAACATGCATGTAAGCCATCTTAGAAATTATACCATTATAGAAGATCTTGTCCCATGGATGCTTTACTACCAGAATTTATTAGTAATAATAGTTACAATGAGAAGAATATTTATGAATAAAATATGGATTGATGCTTTTACCGAGATACAAATTTATAATTTAGCTCATCATATGTTATTTGCAAAAACAATGGTAATAATGATGTTACTGTTGCAAAAATGATAGTTGCTGGCTTTTACCGACCAAACTAAAGGTTGGTGGGATAATTATCTTTCTCCAGCAAATAAAAGTGAAATTTACAGCACAGTAGAAAAAGATGTACAAATGATCCAAAATGCCATGTATACTTTTATAATTACCATCTTAGAACATTTTGCTAGTAGAGTGTCTAATAATATTGAATATATTCGAACATTATTACATAACGTGAGATGTAAAATGTTAAAAAAAAATTAGATGGAATAAAGACAATTTTTTAATTGGAGTAATGGAATTACCAAAGAGTAATAGCTCCCATTGGAATTCAAAATTTACTGATGGACTCCCCTCCTTATTTGTGGAAAGGATAAGAAAATCGTTAAGAAAATATAAAGTAAATATTCCCTATGGCAGATATACTTACGGTAAATGTAACGACCCAGAATTTTGAATAATTTAATTTGAAAATATTTAATTTATTTTAAATATTTAAATGATAAGTTGAATTGAATTTCAAGTTATCAGAATGAATTTGGCGATTAAATTATAGAATTTAATCTAGTGAGAGTTGAATAAAAATTTGAATCTTCAAATCTAAGCCAATTAAAAATATTTCAAAGGCTTGCAAAATTCATATTGATAATACTGAGAATTTTAGAAGCTTCAGAATTTAATTTGAAAGTGATTTGTTCAGTTTTGGAATTTAATCGTTCGAATCGATATTTAAAATAATCGTCCGAGGCACAGTCTCGGAATTCGACGAAACCAGTTCCATTGGGTCCGTAATATTGAATTATTGCGGGATTTCAAATTTCGTATTTTTTGGAGTTGTTATGTGAGCACACGGTGAGTCAACGCAGTGAAATTGAATCGAATTAAATTTAAATTTAAATTTAAAATTTAAATTTGCATTTCAGAACACAGCACGTTCTTCCATTTATCACGCCTAAACTTACGCCCTAAACAACGCCGCTTCACACGCCATAACTCACGCAAAAATGCACGATCTCCTTCTCTTTTAAAAACACGAAGCCTTTTCCTCTTTTGAAACCGAAAACCATCAGTGAAAAAAAAAAAAAAAAAAAAGGGGAAAAAAATGGTGGCTGAAGCTCCAATCGAAATCGCGATTTCCTCCAATCTATTCGAGCCTCGTGCGCGCGCGTAGGCGCGATGTGGCGGCGCGCGACTTCGAGGCAATTGGAGGGCGAAGCAAGGGGAGCGCAGGGGGGGCTCGGCGGCGCGCGCGCAATGGCGCGGCAGCGACGATGGGGCAGTCGCGATTCGAGCGATGGTAGGGGGTTCAACTCGTGCTCGCGCGATTGAGGGTGGAGCAGCGAGATGAGGCAACGGTGAGGATGACAGTCGCGTGGAGGAGATGGTGACGCGAATTGGCGCGTTCGAGGCTAGGGCAAGAGAGGCAATGGCGACGATGGAAGCTGCGGCAGCTCGTGAGAAGGTGCAGTGGCGTTCGACAGTGAAGGTATTTGAATTTTATTTTCTTAAAATTTAAAATTTTAATTCAATGAAAACATATATACATTTGAAATATATAGTTTAAAATATAATGAAGTATTTAAATTGCAGTGAAGTATGTAGTTTTAAATATATATAAAAATGTTTTAAAGAAGTTGAAAAAAAAAAAAAAATTAAATAAAAATCAGTTTGAATTCAGATTTTAGTTTGAAACCAGAAAATTTGTATAAATTTAAGATTTGTCAATTTAAAATTATTAATTGATAAGAAAAAGAAATTTAATAGTTAGTTGGATAAATTTAATTATAGGGTGAGTTAATTAAATCTAAATTTATTTTTGTGTTACTAAGAATAATTTATTAAAAGAAGAGAATTTAGTTTTAAAATTTAATTTGTAGTTGAATAAATTTATTCAAGTAAATTTAGTTGAGACTTAAATTTTTTTAAGGTAAATTTGTTAAGAGTAATCTGTTTAAAATTAATAGGAAATTAGTTTAAAAATTTAGATTCTTTGGTTAAAAATTTAAATCACTAGTTTGAAATTAAATTTATTAGTTGAATAAATTTATTTAAAAGAAATTCTAGTTTAAGATTTTATTCTTAGATTAAATCATTTTAAACGAGAAATTGGTTTAAATAAAAACTATCAGTAACTTTAACTATTAAAAATGAAATCACCGAGGAATTAAAATTAGTCAAATGAAAATTTAATTTATTCGATTGATTCGAATATTAATAAATTGTGTAAATATTTATACAAGGTATAAATGAAGAAATCAAGTTGAATTGGAAGTGGATGGCAAACGGGAATAAAAGGTGAGAACTTCTCACTCAAAAGGAATTTCTATTGTTATTTAAATTTTAAATAGTTAGATTTAAAATTTATTGACTGTGTTGATTGAATGCTTGAATGATGATTGTTATATATATATATAAATATTGGATGTGAATAGACCCTATACGCCGTTAGTAAGCGGAGGTTATTTATTACACACATATACCGCGATATTCCACCTCGAAGTGGAATTGGTATTATATTATATATATAGCAATATATATATATTGGCATATGTATATATTGCAGTTGATTGATTTCCCGCATTTTCTTTTAGCGGATGAGACCCTATTGCGCCGTTAGTAAGCGGATATATATATTTATAAAATCCCATATACCGCGATATTCCGTCTTGAAATGGAATGGTATTGTGCTAATGTCTGTGGATGCAGGAAAACAGGTTGGAGGGATCCAACTGGATTCCTCACAAATATTCATTGATTTTAAATATTGTGATGCTTGATTGTTTATTAAATCGATATATGATATTGAAAAATCGTGATTGACTATTGATGTGTTGCATCATCGGATCCAATTTTGAAAGTTTAAAAATAACGATTTTTATTTATAAAGGATTCTAAAGTAATTTGGAAAGTATACGTTTATAAAATATTTTTGGAACTGATTTATTACAAATAAATAAACGTTATAATTTTTATGTTATAAAAATTACGATTTTTGAGGAATATAGTTAAAAGTGATTTTTGAGAATATGAGATTAATGATTTGATAAAATAATTTAAACTGGGATTTTTGAATCTATTATAAAAAGTTTAAGAATAGGATTTATGAAATTTGATTATTTTATAAATCAAAGTGATGAAATTATGAAAGACTTTGAAGATGTTTCAAAAAGAATAATATAAATTGTTTTATATTAAAGGATTTATAAATCGAGATTTATAAATTAAAAACATTAGAATTTGTAAAACGAACTTTTCTAAGTGTTAAAATAAATTGAAAATGAATTTCATAAATAGAAACGGAATTATAGAATTATAACGGTGAAGTTATAAATAGAATTTTATAAGCAGTAGGTTTATAAAATTTATAAAGTTATTAAAGGAATGATTTTGGATAAATGAATGAATCTTATAAGTTATAAGATTATAAAATTTATGAAGTTTAAAGGAATGATTTTGTAAATAAATAAATTATAAGTATTTGACTTATAATATGAATTTCTAGTATATCATTGTGATATGAATTGAGATAGGTTAATAAAGAAAATTTATAAAAGGAAGTTGATATAAAATAAATAGAATAAAAATTTATAAACGTTGTTTTATAAATTCAAAACGACTTATTTTGATAAGTAAATTGTTCTAATTCATTTATGGAGTTATATTCATGTTTTAGACAGTGAATAATTCCTTAAACTAAAATGAATAGAAGTGATGAAATTTATTAACATAGTATATTCACGTTTTTGAATAGTGAATAATATGTTAAAGAAATTATTTAAAATGTGATGTTTTAAATAAAATTAAAACGATCTAACGATGTTTTAAAATATATTGAGATTCGAAATCATAGATTTCAACATTTATTGTTGAAATAGATGTTTTCGAGAAATAAAAGGAAATAATAGATTATAACACTGTTGTTATAATAGATAATTTCCGAAAGGAAATGTTTTGTATAGTATTGGGATTTATATATCCGTTTTATTTCGAATCCCTATACTAGTGATTTTGGGTTGTCGTAACGATGTTTTACGCAACATTCGTTTTAGCCCAAATAAATATGGTTAAGTGAATGGTCTCCTTAAAGAATGAAATATATGCTTAATTTCGATTAGGTATATTAAATATTTTCTAAGTATAGAAAATAAAAAGATCTGTGAATCACTTATTTTTAATAAGTATAGAAATGTTTTCCAATGGTAAGATAATATTTGGAATTTATCTTTTTGAAGATAAATTGAAAATGAATATAAAAAAAAAATTAAATGGAAATCGAATATTCATAAATATTTTGGAAATGTAAATTCCTTATGGAATTTATAAATGAAAAGGAGATTTGTTTGAAAATAAATGTTGATTTATTTTTGAAGTGTGAAAACTATATATCTTATATAAAGATATTTTTGTGAAATAAATAATTTGGAAAATTATTTGGAATCTGGTGATGTTGGCATATCTATTGATAGTTCAATGACCGACTATCAATATTTACCTTTAAATAGGTATTTGTTGTGAATTGTTTGAAATTGAATGCCACACTTATTTTTTTTTTAAAAATAAGCGCTCACTATTCGGGTTAACCGGGAAAGGACCATGGGGTCGTATAACCCATTCCGAATATGTGATACGTCGTTATGAATTGCATTCGAAGAACGGTGTTGAAGACCGGATATTTTCGAAAGCGAAAGGATTTCTTGTTGATTGTCTCTGCACTGGCTGATCCCTGGTATAGAGATCTCCATAAGTGATGGGAAATCCGAACGTGATTAGAAATTATTCGGATTGCAAGGACTTCTTTGTAAGTGCCTTCGGTTCTGTTCGATCCCGGAACAGACTTGTATGGATGGTATGTCTGACATTACAAGTTGAGATATAAAGCCGATTTCTTTCAAATATATTTCTGTTGGTGGCGGAGAATTTATTCTTTTAGCTTAACACCCTTCTCTGAGACGTACGAGTTCAGAGGTTATATAGTTGAAGTTATCAGCGATATATTCCCAGTTTGGTAATGTGACATGCTGAGTGATGCTGAAATGATCATTGTGTTGATTATTGTGATAGGATCATTTATTTGATCGTCTATCTTAGTGATCATTGTGTTGATCATTTGTTGACCCAAAGCACGGCTTTTTGTACAAAGTGTGTTTTTGTGGACGTGAATTCATCGAGCCTCACATCCCGGTAATGGTCAAAACAGGAAAGATGCAGCAAGGTTATTAGGGGTTGCTGTAGCTCCCCTTAGGGTATGTACATTTCCTTCTGGATAGAGGTTGTATCATGGTATGGAGCCCAGATATTTAACCTATGTGGTTACTACGAATTTATTACTTTGTGGTTGTTGGTTTTCGGGATCCCGTGAAAAAGGTCGTTTACGATCGAGGAATGGCGTGCTCGTGTCAGTAGTTACCCAGTTAGGGGTAACCCGGCCTTGTGTTGGCAGAGTTCCGGTTTGGTTCTCGGGGGTGTCTTTCCAGAGGCATTCTCAGTGGCAATGGGAAGTTCCTTGGCCTGACCATTTGTTGGAAATCCAAAGAAACAATACGTGACTTGTACGGTTTTAGTTGTAGAACCTGCCATTTAATATGGTAGCTATTAGTAGGCATAATATAATGGTACCTATGCTGGCTAAGATTTATATCTTTACTTTCGAAAGAATTTGTTCTACACTATGCACTAGTAATAATATCAAATGCTTTATTTTAATGCGTATCAAGCATCTTTGACTAACATAAGAAGAAATCTCCTCCAAGTCTGCGTTTGCATTGTGTGTGTGGTGGGAGGTCTTATGGTAGTTACATTTTTAAAAGCATTGCGACTTGATTTTAAAAATATTCTCTATTTTGATTTTTAAAAGTAAATAAACTGTTTTGAGTTCTCACACCAGTCTCATGACTGACTCGGAGTTTATTGTTTTCCTTCCTAAACTCTGGGTGCCCACCAATTTCCACACGGGCAGTCAAGAGTTAGGTTTATCAGGATATTCAGGATATTCAGGAGTTGCTGGAGGCAAGCTGGATGGCGTATCACTAGTTTAAATAGTATTTCTTTTTCAGCTGCATTGTTTGTTGTTGTACACTCTAATGATGATATGATGTAAAGTATAAAATGTAATAACTGATATAGTTCTTTGTTTAAAGATTATTCATTTAATTATTATATGTTGTTCCGCTGCGAATTGTGAGATTCTGTTGTTGTTCTGTTGTTTCCTTTCCATTCCGTTCTATTTTAAAATTTTCTATCTTCTTTTCCCTCTATCTTCTTCTCTTCTTTTCTTCCCTTTTCTTTTCTTAAATTCTTTCTAAAACCCTAATGGTTCGGTTTTCGGCAACGAAAAATCGCTTCCGTTACATTTGGTATCAGAGCTCTGATACCACATTGTCAGATCCAGGCTTTTCAACCATCGACAGCAGTCACAACCGGTAGGCTTTTCAACCATCCCAGCCCCACCGTGGCAACAACTGGTATCCCAAACTTGCTTTTACGGCCAGCCTCTCGACTGTCTCAGGTTACACCTAACCAACCCCCTAAAAGAGGATGTGTGGGAGTAAGAGTCTCCCGTTCGCCACCTAACCGCGAAGCGAGAACCCCCCATCACATAGCCCAATAGCTTAACAAGACTGTAAACTTATTGGGATATGTACTAAAGAAGGTTCATCATTATGTAATGAGATAAAATTAAATCAACGAATTAAACGTCAGAATTTGACAAATGTTCCAACCATTAAAAAAATCTCATAGAAAGGACAATATATTTAGTGCATCTTTTCATAAGAAGAAAACGACATTTTATTCTCATAAAAAATTATAGTAAAGAGCTCAAAGAAGAGAAGAAAGATTAAATAAAAAGAAAAATAAAATTATCCACTTTTATAAATATAGAAAACTTGGTCATTATGCTAATAAATGTAAATTATAAAAGAAAATTAATAACTTATAAATGGATAATGAATTAAAAGAAACATTATGCAAACTTTTATTAAATTTCGGCTATGGAAATAATTCAGGAATGAAATATGAAAATGATTCAGAACATTCAATCACTTCTGAAAAACTTAGAGTTCTAGATGACTAATCATCAGAATCTGATGAATGCTGTGAACCTCGTAGTATGGGAAAAGCTTGTCTAAATCCAATAGTTAGTGTTGAAGATGAAAAGGATGACTTTTATATAAAAAAATTCACAATTTCAAGGTTTAAACGTTAATGTATTAACAAATAATAATATTATGGAACTTTTAAAATTGGTCAAAGACCCCAGAACTAAGATCTAAAATGATTGAAAAAATGGAAGAAATTTAGAACAAGCAAAAATAATGAAACATTTATTGAAATATTTCAAAATATTAATAGTTCTCAAAATCCATATCCTACGAATGATATTCATAAACTTCTAAAAGAAAGACAAAGGATTGAATATCCTACTACTATCCAACATCTTAATAATACAATTCAAAACCTTAAAAAGGAAATTCAAACCATAAAAAATGAAAATAGAAATCTTGATTATAGTCTTTCTTTTCTAAAATAGTCAAAAAAATTATCCCTATTGAAAATTATCAAATAAATTATTCTCAAATAAAATTTCCAGAACACGAAGAATTTCTTTCAAAATTAGATATTGTTATATTCCAAAAATGGTTTATTAAAATAACTCTTTTGATTGACAATCGTTTTAAAAGGGAATTAACTACACTGGTAGATAGTGATATAGATATGAATGTAATACAAGATGGAATAATTCCAACTATATAGTTTCATAAAACCACTAATTTATTATGTCATGAAGGTGGAGAAAAACTTGACAGTAAGTTAAATTACCGCATGCTTATATATGTAAAAATGAAACCCGTATTCCTACTAGTTTTTTGTTAATAAAAAATATTACTAACCAAGTTAAACTTGGACAACCATTTATAGATAAAATTTATCCTATAACTAATATTGATTAAAATGGAATAACAGGTATTTATGAAAATGAGCCTATTACTTTTCAATTTATAACTAAATCTTTTACAAAGGTTTTACATGAAATAAAAGATCTTTGAATACGCAAGTCTTTTTATCTAACTTTTCTAACACATGAAATCAATTCTCCTAATATATAGGAAAAAAATCCAAAATCCTGGATTACAAGTGAAAATTAAAATGATTTCTAACAAATTTTCTATGGAAATTTATAATGATCACCCAAATGCTTTTTGGGATAGAAAGAAACATATTGCTAGTCTTCCATATGAAGAAGATTTTCATGAAAACAAATTTTCTACTAATGCCAGACCATGTCAAATGAATTCTGAATATTTAGAATTATGTAAAAGAGAAATTGAAACATTACTACAAAAAAGTTTAATAAAATCATCACAGTCACCTTGGTCATATACCGCATTCTACGTAAATAAACATAGTGAACATGAAAGAGGTGTGCCTAAATTAGTAATAAATTACAAATCCTTAAATATTCCAAAATGGATTATTCATCCAATTCCTAATAAAAAAGATCTACTTGATAGATTATATGATTCTATCATATTTTCTAAATTTGATTTAAATTCTAGCTATTGGAAGATCCAAATTTCAAAATCTGACCAATATAAAATTACTTTTAATATTCCAATTGGACAGTATGAATGGACAATAATGCCTTTTGAACTAAAAATCTCCTTCAGAATTTCAAAAAATAATGAATAGCTGGTAAAATTAACCATATGTTGAATTATGTATGTTCTATGTGTATGGATTCATGTGTTCATTTTTTTAAGGAATACGTTTTAAGTTGAAAATTCCATTCGTGGGTTAAGAACAACATTAGGTGACAACATTTTCGGGCTAACATTCAAGTCGTGTACTTATGCCCATTTCTAGCCATGTTAAGGCATTTCTTCGGGCTTTCTTTACACCAACTTGTTAACCAAAGATCATTGTTAGACCAATATTTGACTTGTAAAATGTCCAAATAATTTTTTTGGTATTTTCAATTTAATATGTAAGATCCTGAAAACAATATAGCAATGTTCGTACTGGAGTAGTACTATAGCCGTATGCTAAAATAGCTATTTACTTCACAATCCTTTTAGTATATTTTTGCAGAAAACCTGAAATTTTCCAGCGTTTTAGATTTGGATTGTTGGAACTAGGCCAGCCCACAACCGAAGAAATGGATGAATTTCAAATTTTTTTTACCATTATAAATCATTAATGGGCCTATGAAGTCTAAATACATTTAGATCTTATCTAAATTTATATTATATAAAATATTTATTTTATTTAAATTAGAGATTTGAATGTTACTTAATTTATAGTATTATAATGGATGTATCAAATATATCCATTTGTGTGAATATATAAATAGTGCTAATATGCATAATAAAAACATGTGAAATAAATTCAAAGAAGGAAACCTTTCATTTCATTCTCCTACCCTATGAAATAAATAAAGGAATATGTCAAAATACAAAGAACGAGAAACCTTTAATTTCTCTCCCTCTTTAATTGAATTAATTAATATATTAAATAACATTGGAAAATATTTATTTATTAATTTAAGTCTGAATTAATTATGTGTCAGACATGAAAAGTGCAAAATAACAAATATATCTATACTTTGACTTGTATGAACAAAATGCAACATATAAAATAAGTAAGATTGATTGCTGACACAGATAGGAATAAATAAGAATAAATTGAATGCAATCACATAAGGATCTAATAAGATATGAAATGAAAAATGGAATCACTGATTTATTCACTTTCCCTTTTATCACATTCAACTAATACAACATTGTTTTACATGCATGAGGTATTATGATACATGGCATAAAATTCAACTAGTAGTTAATGTATATATGTAATTTCCTCACTTTTGAATTAAAAGGGTTAAATCAGACTTTAGCAATTGAAGATGCAAATATTTGAGGTTTATATGTATACATACATATATTTACACAAGCATACGTACATAATATAAAACCAAAACTTTCTAATTAAAATTTCAATTTGACAATTTACATTTCATTCAACTTAAATTGAACTTTTAGTTTGGAAATGAAATAAGAGTTTTAAAAAAGCTATAAATTTAGAAAAGATATATATGATTTAAAATCACATAAAGGTTAATTCAAAATTTCAGATCAAAATCTTTCATGCTTGCATAAACAACATTTAAAGTGACTGTATCTAATCATTAATCGTGCAACAATAGAAATTAATTTTAAAACAGGAATTAAATTATAAATCATTTGAGATTGTGTATGTAAATATTATAAAATATAATTGACTAAAAATTAATTTATGTTGTAATATACATTAATAATAGGGATGAATATGCTAAATAAGAAAGGGCATTATTGTAATCTGCACTGCATAAGCAGTCTATAAATATGGAGCTTGATTATATTGTAAGATCTATCTCTCAATTCAATAAAATTATTCTCTCTCTAATAGCCTCCATTCTCTTTATTCTGTAACACGATGTCAGCACAAAGGAATGCGAATTAATTATTGACCTCAACCTGTTCACCTTCAAACTTTCCAACTTCTCAGCAAGTAATTAAATATTAATTACTCCGATTGTTTCCCTTCTGACCATTCCAATTCTAAGGCTATTATATTCAAAATCCTATTATATATATTAGTGCAGACGAGTCTTGTAGAATATATCTACATACATTCTATTTCTTATTTCCTTTAAAACAGCAGGTAAAGGAATTGTTCTTGCATTTCTTTACAAACTCGTTACTTTTCCTCTCTCCAAAAAGGTAATTGTCAATATCATATTTTTTTTGATAAAGCTATCAAGTCAGCACATGCTAATTTGGGGTTCGCTTCTATATTTTTCATGTCTTTTCTTGTATCACTCTTATTTTTATTCTTTGGCTTCTAAATTCAATATTTTTTTCCCTTTGCGGATCTATTGCCAAATAAAATTCAAAAGTTTGGAATGGAATATACGCAAAAGCTGACTTTCATTTCTTATTTGATAAATACATGAAAGTTGCAAAATCCAAATGTTTGGTTTTGTTGATACAATTTTTTTTGGTATAGTTGTTTGATACCATGAATGAAGACTTTCCATTTTTTTTCTTCTTTTTAGCTGGAAACAAACAAATAGTGAATGCTGTTGTGGCGAATATCTTCACCTTATGCAATTTATTTTATAAACATCACAAAATGACAAACATCGCCAAGCTTGAATTTAAAGCCTTGGATATATCTGGAGACAACTACTTATCATGGATACTGGATGCTGAGATTCATTTGCAATCTCAATGCTTATAAAATGCCATTAAAAATGGCAATACTATGTCCCATCAGGACATGGCAAAGGCTCTAATATTTTTAAGACGCCATATCCATGATGATCTAAAAACAGAATATTTGACTGAAAAAGACCCTCTCCACTTATGGAACTCCTTGAAGGAGCGTTATGACCACCAGAAGACGGTCATACTTCCAAACACTAGGCAAGAGTGGTTGAACCTAAGGTTTCAGGACTTTAAGTCCGTAAGAGAATATAATTCTGCAATGTTTAGAATCACTTCTAAACTGAAATTATGTGGAGAAAAGGTGGATGACGCACAAATGCTTGAAAAGACTTTCTCAATATTTCATGCCTCGAATATACTCCTGCAGCAGCAATATCAAGAGCGTCATTTTACAAAATATTCTGAACTCATAGAATGCTTACTAATTGCTGAACAAAATAATGAATTGCTTATAAAAAATCATTCCTCAAGACCAACTGGTTCAACTGCATTACCTGAAGTTAATGCTAATTTTGCCCACTCTGGAAGAGGTAGGGGTCGAGGTCGAGGTAGAGGACATGGTCGTGGACGTGGATATAACTCTAGCAGAGGTGGTTATGGTGGTTTTAAAGGTAACAAAACCACCAACTTTAAAAAGCAACAAAAGAAAATTGAGCCTATAAAGAACAATGATTCAGCTTCAGAAAATAAAAGGCATTATGAGGAAGTTTGTTATAGATGTGGACGATCTGGTCACTGGTCACGTACATGTAGACCATCAAAGAAAACAGTTGAAGAATATCATCGCTCGAAGAATATTGAGGCAAATAATGCCGAAAAGTTACCTGAAAACACTAACCTGAAGTTAGATGATTTCTTCGAAGATGACAATGGAAATTTCATTAATGATGAAAATCTAAGTGCAATGATCAATGGTATGACCGAGTTGATCAATTAGAAATGTCTTGAAGTTTGTTATGTGATTGTCGTTTTATTTCATTAGCTTGCATCAATAAATCAGTTTGAAGTTTGTGTTCGTTTAATTGCATTTCCCTTTGCAGTACTAGTAATGTGTAATGTGGATGTTGTTTTTAATCAATAGCCTATTTTAATCATATTACTTTGTTTGTTTACATTACATTCATTTATGCATACAAATTTTTAGTGATTGACTAATCATTGTCTTTAATTCTTAAGGTATGGAACGCCATTTGGGTGATGATATATGCTTACTAGATAGTGCAACTACTCATACAATTTTGAAAAACCAGAAGTTTTTCTCTGAACTATCTGAAAATTTCTCAGCTAAAGTCTCCACTATAGCTGGATCTGTTAATATAATTGACGGGTCCGGAAGAGCCCATATAATATTACCAAATGGTACGCATATCTTTATTCAGAATGCATTATACTCAAGCAACTCTAAAAGAAATTTGCTAAGTTTCAAAGATATAAGAATGAATGGATACCATATTGAAACTATAAATGAAAACAACAAAGAATATCTTTGTGTTATTTCTAGAATTGAAAGCCAGAAGCTTTTCCTAGAAAAATTTGGTACAATTTCAACTGGTTTATATTTTACAAAAATTGGCATAGTTGAATCTCACTCTATAAACATGAGCCAGAAGGTCTCAAATACAAAGACATTGATTCTTTGGCATGATCGCTTGGGTCATCCTGGATCAACTATGATGCGTAAAATTGCCAAAAACTCAAATGTACATGATTTATCAAACCAATTGAATTTATCAAGTGATTACTTATGTTCCCCATGTGCACAAGGAAAATTAATCACTCGACCTTCATATAGTAAAATCACCTCTGAATCTCCAACATTTTTACAAAGAATTCAAGGTGATATATGTGGCCCAATCCACCCTGAATGTGGACCATTCAAATATTTTATGGTATTGATTGATGCATCAACTCGTTGGTCACATGTCTGTTTACTTTCTACAAGAAATTTGGCATTTGCCAAGCTACTTGCTCAAATAATAAAATTGAGAGCACACTTCCCTGATCATCAAATTAAATCGATTCGACTAGATAATGCTGGAGAATTTACTTCTCAAGTATTTGATGATTATTGTCTATCATTGGGGATTGAAATTGAACATCCAGTAGCTCATGTTCATACTCAAAATGGTCTAGTAGAATCATTAATTAAGCGCTTGCAACTTATTGCAAGACCATTGCTTATGCAATCAAAACTACCTGTTTCAGCTTGGGGGCATGCAATTTTGCATGCATCGAAATTGGTTAAAATTAGACCAACAGCTTATCATCAGGTTTCACCATCACAGCTCTTAACTGGATTTCAACCAAATATTTCACATTTACGAAAATTTGGTTGTGCTGTGCATATACCTATTAATCCCCCACTTCGTACTAAAATGGGTCCTCAACGACGGTTGGGAATTTATGTGGGATTTGATTCCCTATCGATAATTCGTTACCTTGAACCTCTTACAGGTGATGTCTTCACTGTAAGATTTTCAGACTGTAAATTTGATGAGTCAATCTTCCCGCCGTTAGGGGGAGAAAAGACCGTTCCAGTAGAACGGCGTGAAATATCATGGAATAATACATCTATGTCTTATTTGGATCCACGTACTAAACAATGCCAATATGAGGTACAAAGAATTTTGCATATTCAAAATATTGCAAATCAACTGCCGGATGCATTTAGTGACACTGCAAAAATAACTGAATCTCACAGTCCAGCAGCAAATGCACCAGCAAAAATTGATGTCCCCGATGGATCAAAAATAAATATAGCAGCAAATGAATCTAAAGCAAGACAAAAACGTGGAAGGCCAATTGGTTCAAAAGACTTGGCGCCTACAAAAAGAAAGTCTAATGAAAAATCATCAATTAAGGAACCTCCTGAAGTGGTTATAAATGATCAAAAAGATCACTCAAATGAAAATCCCAATTCTCCTAGAAGCGCGGAAGGAAACATTATCCCAGAAGAGATAAAAGAAGATTCCAACGATAAAATGGTACCTAATAATAATGAGATCTCAATATTTTATACGAACTACGGAGAAATATAGGATCGAAGTAAAATAATAATTGATGATGTATTCTCATTCGCAGTAGCTACTGAAATAATTGAAAGTCATGACCATAATGAGAATAATGAGAATGATGATAATGAACCAATTAGCATAAATGAATGTCGAAAAAGACACGATTGGCCAAAATGGAAAGATGCTATCCAAGTGGAACTAGATTCACTTAAAAAACATGGTGTATTTGGACCAATAGAGAAAACACCAGAAAATGTTAAACCAGTAGGTTATAAATGGGTATTCGTTAGAAAACGAAATGATAAAAATGAAGTTGTGAGGTACAAGGCACGACTTGTCGCACAAGGTTTCCTGCAGAGACCAGGTTTTGACTTTAAGGAAACTTACTCCCCTGTCATGGATGTCATAACATTCCGATATTTGATAAGCCTTGTAGTTTCTATAAAACTCGATATAAGATTAACGGATGTTGTAACAGCTTATCTTTATGGTGAATTAGATACCAACATTTACATGAAAATTCCAGATGGATATAAATTGCCTGAAGCAAAATCAAAGTCCATGTACTCATTAAGACTAAGACGATCACTATATGGATTGAAACAATCTGGAAGGATGTGGTATAACCGTCTTAGTAAATATTTGGTAAAAGAAGGATACGAAAACAATCTCATTTGTCCATGTGTCTTTATAAAGAAATCGGTAAAGGGATTTGCTATCTTAGCAGTTTATGTTGATGACATAAATTTGATTGTAACTCCAGAAGAGATTGATGAAACAATAAATTATTTAAAAAAGGAATTTGAAATTAAAGATCTTGGCAAAACTAAGTACTTTCTCGGTCTATAGATTGAGCATAGTACTAATGGCATATTAATCCATCAATCAAACTACATTGAGAAAATTCTAAAGCGTTTTCAAATGGATAAAGCATATCCACTTAGTACGCCAATGGTTGTTAGATCTTTAGATATTAAAAAGGACCCTTACTGCCCAAAAGAAGAAGATGAGAATGTGCTTGGCCCGGAAGTGCCATATCTTAGTGCCATTGGTGCATTATTATATTTGGCCCAATGCACAAGACCAGATATTGCATTTTCAGTAAATCTTCTAGCAAGATACAGTTCAGAACCAACAAAAAGACACTGGAATGGTATAAAACATATCATGAGATATCTTCATGGAATGACAAATTTGGGTTTATTTTACTCTAACACAGGCAATAATCCAAATCTAGTTGGCTATGCTGATGCAGGTTATGTTTCTGACCCACATAAAGCAAGATCACAAACTGGATATGTATTCAATAACAGCAATGCAGCAATTTCATGGCGATCTACAAAACAAACATTGGTAGCAACGTCATCCAATCACTCTGAAATACTAGCACTACATGAAGCAAGTAAAGAATGTATTTGGCTAAGATCACTGATTGAGCATATTCGAAAAAGCTGCCAACTTCCATCAGTAACGGAAAGGTCAACCATTATTTACGAAGACAATGCAGCTTATGTAGCTCAAATTCAAGCGCGTTCAATTAAGGATGATAGGACGAAACACATTTCTCCTAAATTTTTCTTTACACATGAGCTACAAAAGGATAACAAGATAGAAGTGAAACAAATCCGATCCCAAGAAAATCCAGCGGACTTATTCACAAAGGCGCTTCCAAAATCAACATTTCAGAAGATGGTGTACAAAATTGGTATGCGTCGGCTGCATCAACAAACTAATAGAATAATGCGTTATAATCCGGGGGAGCGTATGAAATACGCTATAATGAACTCTTTTTCCTTCACTAATATTTTTTCCCACTGGGTTTCTATTAGTAAGGTTTTAACGAGGCATTATCTTAATCCAGAAGAATCAACCCTCATAGAGGTGAAATCATGCTGTACTCTTTTCCTTGTTTATGATTTTTTCCCACTGGATTTTTCATAACAAGGTTTTTAATGAGGCAGTTGCTCTTATCATCTTTACATACGCATATTCAAGGGGGAGTGTTGTAATATACATTAATAATAGGGATGAATATGCTAAATAAGAAAGGGCATTATTGTAATCTGCACTGCATAAGCAGTCTATAAATATGGAGCTTGATTGTATTGTAAGATCTATCTCTTAATTCAATAAAATTATTCTCTCTCTAATAGCCTCCATTCTTTTTATTCTGTAATAATTTACAATTATTGTTATGTAAAAGATAATAAACATAGATCTGAATGAAATCAACATAATACACACGCTTTCAATTGAGAAAGGGGTTATCAATTTTCAGGTTATAACAT
Organism: Allium cepa; assembly: GCA_030765085.1. Classification (NCBI taxonomy): domain Eukaryota; kingdom Viridiplantae; phylum Streptophyta; class Magnoliopsida; order Asparagales; family Amaryllidaceae; genus Allium; species Allium cepa. The sequence goes on from CM060928.1 coordinate 973,797,030, forward strand.
AGTTGGTATAAATATAAAAAAATCAGACAAATCCAAGAATATAAATATAGAGAATATGTAAATGAATTAATTAGAAATTATCTTGAAAAGTTACCATCAAACCACACCTTAAATGATAAATCAGAAGTTCTTGTATTCCGTGAATCGATCTTATTACCCAAAGCCTCGAAGCACACATTGAAAATGAATTCCCCTTAGGATGTTGTCTAGAAGCCACTCCTTGAACGATGATATCTCCTCAAATCTTTAAGATCCTCATCCTATCCTTGCAAGAGATGGATGTGCCACTTTTATTTTATTTTATTTGGAACTGAAGGATTTTTGAAAATTTGTTTTATAAATTAAATAACAATTAATATTTATCAAATATTAATTAATTTAATCACTTTACAACATTTAATAATTAAATAATATGGTTTTTCAAATAATTCGCCACTACGGTTATGCGAGTCAAAGGCGTAAAATTCAGTCAACGGTTAATGTCATACTATTTGAGTATTAACGTTCACAAGTCACTATGCAGGCACTGTGACATTTTGCCTGAATTTATCGTCTACACATCTTTTGGCAATTTCACTTATTATAAACGGTACCCAACAGTGATAATTATTTACACCGATTCTCTTCTTCAAAACTATGCACATTAGGACTAATGGAATTTGGTAATAATCAAAATTCCAATATCATCCACATTCAACTACATAATCCAAGCACCAAGTCCTTTGTTCAATAATAACAATTATTATTAACCGAACTGCTATGACCAGAGACTTTGATTTTGATTTGGCGTTAGTTGACCATGATACTAACCTCATATAATTAAGGAGAAAAACCCTCTCTTGGATAGTGTTTTGCTTCCAATGCTTCCGCTCGATCCAACTATAGTCGCTCGATGGATGTCGTGCCATGATTTAACTATCATCAATGCAGAGCTTCCATGTTGAAGATCAACAGTATTCTCAAGTCGAGAGAACTGTGTAAATTAGTCACAACGATATTTTTTGCTTAACCCTAGTTATATTATCCAACAAAAAACTATCAATTGTGTCATTCCATATTTATCCAGTAACTATTAGTACGTAACACCTTGGCGCCCCCAGTAACCACGGGTAATACACTGTCCAACATTTGGAGACTGTTAAATACTCTAGTCTCAACAGATGTATCAATATCCAGTCTCTATACATCTTGACTAGGAATATTTAAAATGGTATATTTATTTTCATTCTCATAAATTACATATGGCTACAACAATTTTTAATTACTATCACAAAACATACCATTTATGGATTTTCTGTTAAACATACTTTTTGCTAAATTAATTAATTAATGCAACATATTATATCATTTATATAATATAAAGAAAACACCTTTTATTTTTTGAAAAAGATTGGTTATCAAATTAGATATATGTAACAATTTACATAATTTACCTTAGGGCATATCCCAAACTCTATTATAGGTTACGTATTAAGTATTAAGTCGAAAATATTGTAGCAGTATGCTAAAGCAGCCTTTTACTCCATAATTATATTTTTAAATACATAATTAATATATTATGTATACACACACATATAGATATTACAAATATATACACACACATATATATATATTTAAATACAAAAATAATTATCTTGTTACTGTAATTCATACATATATATGTGCATGTGTATAATGATTTAAAAAAATTATATAATATATATATATATATATATACACACACACACACACACATATACATATACATATACATATACATACATACATACATACATATATTAGAAATATTATATTATGTATATACATGCAGACACACACACACACATACACAAAAACACACACACGCATATACCCTGTTTGTAATATTTATATAAATAATAAGTTTACATACATCTACACATATATTTGGAGAACATTTAATACATATAGGATGGGCTAACAAGTCCGCTGCGTTGTAAATCCCAACATTTATATATGGGCATGATATACCTTGAAAGGATTGTTATTTTGCACATGCACACACATACATTTATGTATATAATACATATGTGTACTTTTATACTTAACTAAATACAAATTAAATAAAATTGTATACAACTTATAAATTTAAATGAAATAGGAGATTTTATTTAAATAAAATTTAGAAATATCCTAAATAAATTAGACTTCGTATGTTTAATATAGATCCAATAGGGTAATTGTTTTTAAACTCACTTATAACTTCCACTGCAGGCTGGCTCAGTTCTAACAAACTATGCATTAAATGCTAAGATTAAGCATGGTACATAGAGGTAATGAGTATATTTTCTCAGCTACATATCCACTTGCGCCTTTACAACTGTCTTCCATCTGCCTGTGCCATCGGATCGACGTCCAAGAACTCTTTTCGTCTGTTTTACAACGTCATCCTAGCCATCTATCACGCACAATTACTATAAGTACACCGTGGATTATCACATCAAAGGGCACTATAATCTTTTTTAACTTTTATTAGCGTTTCAAACCGCTATAAAAACTTTCTAAGCATTTTAAAGAATGCTGGCAACGACATGCTATAATAGTCCAATTACCTATAACAACGAAAGCAAAATGCTGTGAAAATTTATTTTTAATAGTGTTTTCCAAACATTAGGGATTAGAAACGCCATGGAAAGTGTAAACGCTATGATTTATTTTAGTTTTCCCATAGTGTTTTTGTCTTTATTTACATAGCAGTCATCAAAAGCTATAATTTCATACCCGTTATGTTTCTCTTTCATAGCGCTCGTGAAGTGCTTTGTTGGTACTCATAGAATTTACAAATGCCATCGGTTTGTATCATCTTTGTGCTTTTGATGGCATTTCACATGAAAATAAATTTCTAAACAAACACAATTGAATAAATTCAACCAACAATCATTAAAAAACACTTAAGAATAAAAACCAAAAAACAAAATATCATTACCACTTTTACACCAAGTCCAAGCACATAATATTTGTGATAAGACACTGATACAATTAATTAAAAGTACATCAAAGAGTATACAATTGTTATTAAAGATATTGTAAATAAGATATGACTATTTATATCAGCACCACGGTAGTAAAAAATGCAAACCCAAGTGAAATATTTTGCTTTTCTTACATGAGTACCCTTTTATTAGCATCGGGAGCTCATGTTCTAGTGCATGCTTGCCTGATTCCCTTGCAATAATGGAATTAGTCTTCTATGCTTCAATGTCCAGGTCCAGTTATGTACTTCTCTTGGCCTTAGCATTTTGGTGCAAATCTGGTCCATGTCCTCTACAGGTTTCCAGATTGTTGTGGTTCTGTACTATTTGCTTGTCAATGAACTTTGGTACGGTATTGATAAGAATGATTGATCTGTTGTACAGAAAAAGAAAAAGAAATTAGGATGTACAAATGCAAGCCTATTATTGTGCAAAAGTAACAAAATATAAAGGGATGCCTAAAGAATTTGGTATTCAAATGGTTCTGTTTGTTAACAATTTTTGTAAGAGTTTATTATAGACCTGAAACTTTACAACATTCATGGACGCCTCCTCAAAAATTTCAGTTGTAGAATAAAAGGTTTATGAACTACCCATCAAATTTACCAAAAGAAGACTTCAATGTCAAAAACTTCATCGATAAAAGATATATGAAAAATAAGATGCTTGCCATAGATCATATTCATATACTTTGACAAAATTCACCTGTATGCTAACTGAGAAATAAGTTGTTAACAAAATACAAGGCGACTAACTTAGCCTTCCTTAGCAAATTCAATTTAAACAGAGAAGCAATAAAAAAATTAGAATCAAAGTTCAAAAAAATTAAAGCTGAAATTTAAATCTAAACAAACGTTTGATCCTCAAATTAAATTCAGAAATAATTAATGTGAGGTATAAGCGTTAAAATCTTTTTCAGCTATTTTGCATTTTATACACTTTGGTACAGGGAGATGTAAGAAAAGAAAGCAGTTTAGTCTAGCTTACTCAGCTCTATTTTGAGGCAACTTGTGAAGAAAACTCTCGAATATGGAAATTCACATTATACTACTGCAAACCATATGACCTCAGCGAAAATGGGCTTGTGCCCGTTGGATACCATAAAAACATTTTATCTATTGCTTAGGATATTAAAATACGTAAATAAATGATTTACATCATCGATATTCATGTTAATTACCATTAACGAATATATATATATATATATATATATATATATATATATATGTATATATATATTGATGTTGTCGCTGTAAGTATGAAACTATATTAATATTGATGTTGTTTCTTAATTATAATATGCACGTGTAATTGAAAGTTTTTTCAATCTCATGGTAAAATAAATTCATATTTTAATCTGGTTATATATTTTGAGAGCCAATTCTTATTTCAATTCGTTTAATTAATTTAAAACTCAATATATTTTTGAAATAAAACATTGACTACTAATGAATACTTTAAGGCCACTACAATTCATTTTCCAGCTAAAAGAAGATTAAACACATTCGTTATCATCGAATAATAAATTGAATGATGAAAAGAGGCAAATGATGAAATAGATAGATACTTTTGCATAGAAAAATATGTTTAAATAAATATCATGAGTTAATTAGGAGGAATGGCGAATGAATAATATATTTTTATCTACTTAAAATAAATGACCCTTATTTGAAGAAACTACTTAGGTTAATTATCAAGAAAAATATAGCATGAGAAATTATTTTGAGGAAAATTCTTAGATTAAAAGGTAATATTAAAGAAATGAAGAATGTTTTAAAGAAAACAATTTAAATGGAATATTTATCAGAATGTTTATAGCTGATGAGGGGTTTGAATATGAAACTATAGAATAAATATGAATGAGAATTTAAAATTGCAGCCGACCTATGTGTACAAAATTGAATATAATTAAGGAGAATATTAATTCTTTTTGGCTTACTAAAAATATAAGGGGTTTAATGATATAATAATAGATGGAGTTAAGAAGCAAAAACGATATGAGAAAATTTACAAAGAAATGAGTATTTTCTATTACTTTACTATTACTTAATTAATAGATTTGATACATTAATATATTATGATTAATTGCTTTTTCTTTGAATTTATGTATCTAAGATGATATATTTCAATTTTTAAGTAATTATAAAATAAATTTTTTGAATTCCTTATAAATTATACATTACGTGTAATATTTAACTATTTTTATCGTATTAAGTAGTTATAATAAACTTATAAAGATATATCGTTTAAAAACACATGAAATGTATTAAATAGTTATAAAGATATATTATCTACAAATATATATTTTTGAATTTTTATGTATTTGTTACGTTTTGAAAAAAATTAGGCAAAACCTGTGAATCTTAAACTCAATATTAGCTAGACATTTGATAAAAATATTGATTGTTTATTTACATGCACAAACATATATAGTATAGCAAAGATGAAACGTTATAAGCTTACTTGCGATGAGTAGACTAATCACCATGCTAACAATGTTACTATATGAATTTATGAATAATGGGGAAGGTACCTTCAAGCTTTATTTTTATTCTTATACAGGAAAGATAAATTGTACGCAATTCATGGTACCTTTCAGATCTCCACAACATTATTCCTTTTAAGTTAAAAATGTCAAAGTCAAACACTTCATAACATCTTCTGGTTTAGGGTTTTACATCCTATTAGTATCTAAAAGCGAAAGAAAATATGAATGATCATTCGTACAACTTCAGTATATGAAAATATGAATTATAATCCCTATAATTTTAGAATATGTATAAGAACATAAACTTGAGAATATATGGGAACATTTACATAAATTTTATATGTATACACACACACACTTAAGAATATTAACATATATTGGTAAGCATCTATTATTTATGTATTCAACTATGAATACAAAAAATAGTTTTCACCTTTGAAATTAGAAAAAGGACAAGTGTATCTATAGCTTTTAAAATATCTTGAAATCTGAAATGAAACTTCAAATGTAACTGAAACACTACAATCAATAGTTCAATCATAATCGAGAACTTTGATAATTGGATCTGAAGTGATAGTTTTAACTATTTTAGGAGAGGAAAAAAACTTTGTACCTTGGTTAGAAGTAAAACCGAAGCTTGTTTAGAAATACCTTCCACTTGCAAAGATACAACAATAAGGGCTCAATTAGTAGAGATATGTAAAATTAGAGAAAAATCACTTTAATCTCAAGTCAAATAGGAAGGTATAAACAATTTTCTTACAATTAATAGAGACCAAAACATTCATAATCATAAAAAACTTATAACTCGTAAAATAAACTAAAGTAAGAGCAAGTACGTACCTGACTTGAATTAATGGTTAGGGAATGATTATCTAGTCCTTACTTCGAAAGACACACAATTGCATGTCATACTTGAAAATTTGACAACGCTAAGCAAAAAAGTATTATATTAATTGGAGTTTCACATTATAATAAATATTACAATATTTACTATGATCAATAGACAATAATTTCAAGAGGGAGGCTATGGTTGTTAGCTCAACAAGCGAGTGTGGTGATACTTGCTTGTTGATTGGACCAAATCTTTTTTTTATTTTTTATTTTCTTCATTTTTGGGTCCTATTTGAACTTAGTAGCCAATGACAAACGTAGGTGTACCTGCAGTCGCCCTGCGGGCGACTATCATTAGAAAATCACATGCAGTAAGCAACCGAGTTAAAGAGCTTTGTTGTCAAGTACATCAAATGGACAAGTAGAAAATGGTTGGATGTAAAACAAAAAAAACAGAAAGGTGATGGTTGAGCCCACGACTAGTCATAGATAAGAATTTTCCGCAGCAGACCTATGTCAGCATTAGGGAAGAAATGCATATCCTCCGCAAACAACTCAACGGAATGCAAGCTTGAAATGCTAGGTTGAGGATTCTCCGATAAGGGGAATGGAGAACTATTCTCCAATGAAATTTGGACACTTACATTCATCAAAAATATTCCTTGCCACCTATCGACAAGTATGATTGGAGTGCTGACCCATCCAACCAAATTATTGCATTCAACTCCATCATCCATGCCAATTAGCTTTCTAACTTGATAAAATGTCCACTCTTCCCTTCCACTCTCATTGGACTGGCCTCCCATTGGTTCTTACATCTACGATCAGGTAACATCAGTTTATGTGTCCAACCGTGCACATATTTTAAGACTCGTTTCTTCACTTCTAAAACCTGTGAAATGATGGCCAGCAAACTAGGCAACATCAGATGAGGTCCTTTAGAAAGCTTGTGGTCGTACGTTAACCACTTCAACAAAAAGTTCACCCAGGATAGAGGGCAAACGTGAATAGCTTGGTCGTAACCCTATGTTTAAGGGTTAGATACAAGTTTAGAATTGGAAGAGAGCTCCAGAAGAAGCTGGCTTCATCCCAAACCGATTTCTATCAATAAGCCAATGACATGATGAGGATGGAAGATATAGATCTTTCAAATAGTGACAATAAGGAAAGACACTCCACCCAAAGCCGGCCCTCGCAATAATAATTATTATAGAAACGACGTTTATTATACTAATGCCCAAAGTTGACCAAAGGCTGCATCTTAGTAGCCCAGGGGTAACAATTACTCTAATTTGAATGGGAACATCACTACAATCTATCTGGCCACCCGGAACCAGATGCAATTATAGAGACCTACCACCGCTAGAGATGGAAAGTAAACGGAACCTCACAAAAATAACAAATACTATGAGTTTCAACAAATCAATGGCCACTCTATAATTGAGTGTCGGGTGCTTAAGGATGATATTAAGAGACTCATCTGGGAAGGAGCACTTTTGGAGTTCATCCAACATTAGGTCGAGCAAAAGGAAAACCGTGACGACCGGCCAAATCAATCCCTCCACCCGATAACACAAATGTCAGGTTATCACCGAGATCCTAACATATGTAAAGGCCCATATACGGTTGGAAGTATCCAGGTGCACAGTTTTGGTATTCAAGGAAGTGGGCATGGCCGGTCAGATCTACTCATTAGAATCTCGGGAATCCAAGGCACCCCGACTGGAATCAGAGCGACCAATCAACTTCACAATCGAAGATAGAGAAGTAGTCTTCTAACCTCATCACGACCCCATGGTCATCACTCTTGCCTTGGCCAACTGCAATGTGCATCAAGCTTTTTGTATGGGGCTAGCTCAGTTAACATCATGTTCAAGAATGTCTTTGAAGCTCTCAAGCTTCCTACCTCCAGCCTCATCCAATGTGCCTTGGCCATTTACGGCTTTGGGGGTATAGGCATTATTCCGACTAGCAATATCTCACTTGTAACGATATTTGGCCAAGAGATCCTAACTGTAAAAATCCAAGTAAATTTGTCATGGTTGATTGTACATCTGCTTATAATATGTTAATCGGACTCCTGACACTTGCTGAGATGGATGCCATCGTCTCCTATAATCACCTTATTATGAAGTCCCTATCCAAAAGGGGGTCGGTGAAATTACAGGCTATCGGCGTAGGGCAAGGGAATGTTATGGAACTTTCCTTAGGTAAGCAATAAAGGGAATTTTCATGCTATAGTAAGAGCTTTCAACAATTAACGGTAGGTTTCTTAAAAGATCCATCAGGTTGGCTAGCGCTTTGGTTCTTGCCGAGACTATCCCAACTCCGAAGCATTAATGGCTACTCTAATCCCTATCATAGCCTGTCGATACATCTAAAAGAGTCGAGGGCATCACAACTTCAACTCTACCTTACCACTACTGATAAGTTCTCATTTCTAAAAAAAAATATCCTTACAAGTTTTTGTGAGTGGGCGGCACACCACCCCATCTCACCACCATCAAACTCACTCACATAATAGTGCCTGAGCCAATAATGCGCTTCGTTTCGATTCGGTATCAATAGTCACTTAACAACTGGTGGTGTGTCACCTAGGAGAGCCACATAGCCAGTATATGATTAGGTTCGAGCCAAGCCCATCTGCCACTCTACGTTTAACCGATTGTAACCCAAGAGAACCCATGAGTTAACATATGCTCTAGCTCACGCCGGTGCAAACCGTCACTTTGCATCCAATCGGTACATGTCCTACATGAATTAGCGCACCTAATTTTCCTTACTTTCACTATATATGACATATCCTAGAAATAAAAGGCTCTTCTACAAACAATGCCGGACTATTAGTCACTCGAAGAACTATACTCCATAAGTCGTGGATAGATAAACAAGTTAGGACAATAACTAAATTCCAAGTCAAAATTAGCAATAAAAGATCCATTTCGTTTAGTTTAAAGGTGCGAGGATACAACGCCCACCCCATTAGACGTATAAAGACATCCATTGCTATTTAGTTTAAAGAAGAAAAAGAACAGGAACACACACCATAAAGAAGCCAACTTCAAATGTGTAGATGACTGCTCCTGATAGTGCCCGATTAGTATTTTCTATAAAAGTAGAGGTGCACGGTCACTATCAAAGCCTTCCATATCGAATCTCACAAGTAATCCCTAAAAGCTACTTATCGACAATGTCAACGAGTAGACCAAGACTTTAGCTATGACATCAGAGTTAGAGGCAACATCCATTTCTCTTTCCAATAAGGCGCCAAAGCGTCTAAACAAGCCTAGCTGTAGAGCAGGCAGGGCTAGATAAAGTGAAAATCAACCAACATCAGCTAGACCATTGACATGACAGCGATGGCCGAGTACCATTAGAAAGTTGACCTAGAGGCGCAAGCCCATGCCATGCAACGAAGCAAGATCCATCTCAACACAAGTTCCAAAGCGCGGTCTGAATTATAATCAACAAAAAAAGTTCAACGTCAAGAAGGCTTCCACCCTTCTTATAACACCAAACAAGTTTGACAAATCATAAAAAGTTCAAAGACATCTAGAAAGGAAGGGGAAGACGAAGTTAGCTACCTTTATTAGTAGAGAATTGTGAAAAAATTTATAAGCTTGAAGTTATTCCACGGGAAAGATTTTTGTCATTTCAGAACTAAGGAGAAGGGGTTATTTATATACATACACCATCGTTCATGCGCGTAGGATTCGAAAGGCAAAAGAAATCTCCGCTTTTCAAAAAAGATAAGCGCCATGTTACTTTAGGCACATGGAAGACATGACACATCCATGCCATATTTCGAAGAATTGACCGTTACAGTTAATGGCATATAGCCATGTGGTAGGCGCATTAAATGCATAACAGAGTGTTCAATCAGCAAGATCTTCATGATTAGACAAGACTGCACCTGTGTACAAATACAAAATTAGGGGAAAAATATAGCTTAATTTTCTCATAAGTAATTAGCATGCCGATTAAGGCGGTTTGGTGCAATCTAAGTCAGACAATCTATTCTACGACCAACCTTCATAGGCCAACCCAAACTCAAGTTGGTCCCAAACCAACCCTTCTACTCGATAGAGCATCGAATAAAGTCCACATAGGCCTGGCTCAATGACGATCGAACCCTTCATGTCGATTCATGCCCATCTAGACCCTAGGTCAGGCCACCTACTTTAACATCGATCCAATCACCATCCAATACCACTCTAAACTGCCTTAGGCAATCAACATACTCGATGAGGCTGACTCAAGCATGACCCATTCCTTGCCCGGCTTTAATATATCCATCCACAACCGGTCCCAAGAAACCCTCTCTATCGCCTTACATCCGTTCTAATCCTTAACAATTCTTTGCTTCCTTCATATCTTCAAAAGTTGACTAAGCAAAATGGCAAGCATTTCCATGTAAGCACATAAAGAAACGACAAGCTGTTCATCCATCTATACAAAGCACTGTAGCCAAGTGACTGAATTGATGGTGAAAGCCATTAGCATTAAATGTGTATTACATACAGAGGGGCAATAAGTATATTTTCTTAGCCACACATCTACTCACCTCCATTGTTGTCTTCCATCTACCCGTCCCATTAGATCAACAACCATAACTCTTTAACCTCTTTCATAGCATGATCTCGGTCATCTATCATCTATTTCAACTACTATAAGTACCCTATGCTAATCAGTTAAAAGGGGTTGGAAAATATAAGAATTTTAAATACTACACACACAACTCTTCATATAGCAAATCAAGCCCTAAGAACTTGAGATCGAAAGTTTTTTTTGGTCTTAAGTGCTTGATTTCCTTACTATTCTCTTGTAATTTCCAGTGATTATAAGAAATATGTAATGAGTGATATTTATAGTAGACGTAGGCAAGTTTGCGGAACCACTCTACATTTGGTGTCTTTTACTGTAATTTCTCATGTTCTTTTTCATTTTCAACCTTTTGACTTAGTGTTAGCAAGTAATCTTTGTATGAATATGCGCTTTGCGCTTATATGATTTTTGTTTGATGATAATAAACATATATACATTCATTTAAATGTATTTGTTAATGTACTATTCTATTTTTCATAGATTAAATAGATATTTGTTGAATAAAATAAATTACACAGAATTTGAATGGAATTTGAATTCAAACAGAAATTTTATTCAAACAAATATTTATTACAATCTTGAATAGTACAAATTCATGCTCTCACTATACATATACAATTTTGAATGCATCACGATTTCATATTTACATTAAAAACCTCACTACATATCACTCACACTCGTATTTTGTCTTCAACCGCATTCCACTTATAATCCAACATCTGAGCAATCTGCAAAAATATTCACTAACGCGGTAAAATTGAAAAAGAAATATTTTTGCAACATAAAATATGATTTTTGAAAATATGATTTGCCTCAGTTATTTGGGTTGTTCGTCATCATTCATATTTGAATTCATTATACACGAACAATGTGACATGCACAGTGTATCACTGTACATGCCACAAGGCCGTGCACATCGATATACACTTGATAATGCTACAGGGACGGGTGAGCACAGGTCAAACCCAAATGAAAAGCCGGGTTCAACTCACGTGCAATTACGACACGAGCATAAGGTCAAACCCGAGTTTTTGAAACTGGATTCAACGCAAGTAAAATTTCAAAAATCAACATGAAATACATGAAGACAAAGTAGACCAGAAGTACAAACTAAAGATCACAAGTGTGCAACAACTCAACAATTTCAAGTGACAACCAGAATGAAGACCAACAACATGGACTGCAACAAACATCAGCAGATCAAACATAATGGGTGCAGATAACACAGTGAAGATGATAAGTGCATCCAGAAGTTCAACAAAGACCAAGTCAAAGTCAAGTGTATGCAAACAGTTGAAGTCATGAAGCAATCAACACGAATATCACAAGTGTCACAGCAAAAATGAAGACTGCAAGCTCAAGTGATAAAACATGTATCCAGACAACAACACAATGAACAAGTGTAGCATCTGTGTCAAAGCATAGCAAATGTCAACATGAAGTGTATGCAATTCGAAGTGAGATTACAGCAAAATGACAGTACAAACAAGTGCACACTGGAAATACAAGCACATGCACATGAAACCAAACAGTCAAGTTCAAGACATATCAATGGAAATGAGACAGGAAGCAATCAGTGACAGGCACAACAAAAGGTCAAGATTGCCACCAACAACAAACTCAATGCAACACAGTAGCAAGCTACAAGTGATGCAGAATCAAGGTGAACAAACGGTGGCACATGAATACAAGATGGTCAGACCAAACAAAAACACAGTGGCAACATCAAAATACAGGCCAGAAGCTCAAGTACACCAGGTACACAAGTGTGCCAGAGAAAGAAAGGATGGAAGTAGTGATACAAGGTAAACTGGCAACAAACATGAAGTGAATCAAGTCAGTAGCAACCTTCAAACACCCACATATATGAAGTACACAAGTACAAGATCAACACAGCAATATGTTCAAACATGAAACAAGACACAGTGTAGAGCAATGTCCAACTCGAGCTTCAGAAAGATCAAAGACAGCAAACAATGTGCACCAGTCCAGGCTACAACATGAAGAATGCAGTAACAAGTTCTGCTGCTCAAATATACCAAATGCAAGACTACAGATATAACAACTCAACAACAGCCAGTGCCAACATGAACAGAAGACAATTGAAACAACAATCTCAACAGCAATGCATATATCATGAAACCAAAGTACACAGTGCAGACAAATGCAAATTCAAATGAATATGAAATAACCACATCGTAGCATTAATAATGCAAGTGACTCAAGCAACATGTCTAGTTACAACAGAGCCAAAGTTCACAGTGAAGTTCATGTTAAACCAACCAGAAAAGAGGGCCAGAAAATCAAATAGTATTTCCAAGTCCAATTCGAATTCATGACAGTGTATCAAATTCGTATCTTTGAAAAAGTCAAAGCAAAGTAGAATAGGAAAGTTTTTGCCGTGTAACACAAGAAGGATCGAACGCTCTCAAATTAAAGCCGTGAGTATCAAGTTGAAATTATACCAGGAAAGCCGTGCGCATCAAGCAATTAACAAATTGGGAAAGTATCAAATTGATACGAACGAAAGCAAGTGTATTCGAATTCATATAAATAACAATCCCAAGTCGTCGTCATCGGCATCGAGTGAAAAAGGCAAACAATCAAACCAACAAACAGAGAAATTACATACCGAATCAACAACTCGATCATCAAAGAACGAAAGAGCCCAAGCAACGCAAATCAGAGAATCGAGAGAGCAAAAGCAACGCAAACCAGTGAATTGATCACCAGAGAAGGAGCGACCAACCGAGCAAGAAAATCAAACAGTCGCGATCTCTAATATTCAGTAAACCCTAATTTCAGAAAGACGACGAAGTCGCCTTTATTCTCACAAGCAAAGGAACGGGACAAGCAAAAGAAAAAGGAACGGGCAAATTCAATTGGGCCGGCGTGTTTTATGATAAAGGGCTTTGGTTTTTTATTTAGGGTTTAATTTTTTAAAAGGCGGTTTTTTAAGTTTTATTTTGAGCAAAAATTAAGCATTCAAGTTTGTATTTTAATTTTTGCTCCTGCCTTCAATTTTGAAGTTGTTTTTTCTTTTCGAGTCTAAGAATTTGTAAATCACCACCTAGGTTGTAGATAGTGTCAGATTGTCTAGTTAGAATTAGTTCAGTGAGCAGGGTGTGCGAGTTTGCAAAACTCTATAGGCGGAGCAGAGTTTGCGAGTGAACGAAACTCTATAGGTGGAGCAGGGTGTGCGAGTCTAGTAGAGTGTTTGTGAGCGGGAGCAAAAGGGTTTGCGAGTCTAGTAGAGTGTTTGTAAGCGGGATACTGTTTAATTCTAATAGAAATCTGGGAATGCAGCAGTAGGCAGGGGTTACCGAAGCTGGGTAAATTTTGTGTGCGATTTACTTTTCAGCATATATATTTCTGCTGTTTGTTTCTGTGTTTAAATCGAGAAAATTTGCTATAACCCTATTCACCCCCCCTCTAGGGTTAATCTAGATCGTACAAGTGGTATCAGAGCACGGTATTTTTTTAACTCTAGAGTCATGAATCCACCAAATAATACTTTTGTTGAGGGTCATTCCAATATTATTCCTTCTATTTTCGATGGAACAGATTTTTTGAACTGGAAATTAAAAATGGAATTTTATTTAAAATCTTATAATATAAAACGTTGGGATATTATTGAAAATGGGCGTGATATAACAAATAAGGAAATTATCTCGATTAATGCTCTTGCTATGCATATATTATATTCTCATATTAATCGTGATATTTTTTATTCCGTCTCTCATTGTGAAAATGCACAGAAAATCTGGAATACTCTCGATGCAATATATTGAGCAAAAGTCAACAACAATGAGAAGTCCTCCACAACCGACTCAGTTAAAGAAATGTGCTTAACAGGATTGGTAAATAGCAGTTGTGATGAGGATGATGATGATGGAGCAGCCGAGCTGGCATTACTAATGAAGAAATTCAAAAGGAGGAACCACAAATACGGAAATCCAGTTCTAAATCAAAAATTAAACAGAGAGCACAATATGAAGCCAAGCGAAGTATCAAAACTCACTCACTCTGAATTACTTATTTATTTCCACGAAGTGAATGGCTGTTTTGAACGACTTAGGAAGAAGTATTCCAAACTTGAATCACAAAAAGACACTTTGATAGAATTAAATGAACAATTTGACCAATTAGTTAAAACCTATCAAAGTAGGATCCCTAAGTGTGATAAGTGTCCAATATTCGAAGAAGAAATTAAAAAATCAGAAATTAATATAAAATCACTTGAAAATGAAATTCTGATTTTGAAAGAGAATGAAAATACTAGGAGAGAAAATTCTATCAAAAAGTGCACACAATTATTGAACGAAAATGAATCTCTCAAAATACAAGTCCAACAATTGTCAATAACTTTAGATAAATTTTCAAAAAGTGAGAAATCGTTGAATCTGCTATTAGGAAAGCAAACTGTTAATACAGCTAGACAAGGACTTGGATATAATCAATCTGAAAATGTTGAAAGCGATATTAATCAAGAAAATTCCATGTGCACAATTTGTAGAAAATATGGACACGATCACAATAATTGTTGGCATAGACCCAAACATGTGAAGACCATACCAATTTGGGTTCCAAAAGGCACGAACATAAAATCTCTCAAAGTTAAACAAATTTGGGTGCCAAAAGGAACATATATAAACAGTTTTGGGTCTCCACAAAATTATTTTTCTAAATCTTCTTCCACTAACAACCATGGACCTATAAAAACAAATAGGTCACATAAATCTTTTCCCGTGTAGGTGTGGTAGCAGGCTAAGGAACAACCACAGTGTTTTCTGGATTTTTGGCTGTTCCAGAAACACAACGGGCGACAAAGCAAAGTTCCTTAGCCTAGTACAAAGGTGGCAGAATCACAATGGGCAATCACGTAAAATTATCGTAAAGGTAAAACAGGTGAAGGTATATTTCTGTGATAATCTGCACCGTATTCTGAATGAAATCAGCCAATATTGAGATGTTGTAGAAATGATAATTTTTGATTCTGACTTGTTCAACATGCTGGCTCTATATTCACGGTTTTCTGATTATTTACATGGCTTCAATCCAAATTCAAGAGAAGGTCATTTGAAATGCTATTAAAAATTGAGTTTGAGTTTTTATGCACACCTCATGTCTGGTCTATCAAATTTAGTTAGTGATATTTTGGAGTAAAATTTAAATTCAGATGCAGATTACGCTGGTAATATAGTTGATAGAAAAATTACTAGTGGAACGTGATTAATCTTTGAAACATTCATTTGCTGCATCGTTTTTCAAAGAAAACATCTACATATTTTTCATTTTAAATAATTTTTCATTTAGCAGAATTTTTTTTTCTCATATAACCCCTTCGAGAAAATAATTGTTTGACCATATTTTCAAATTAGTCATTTTTATTTGATTTTAAATGACAAATTTTGACTAATCCGACTCCCTACTAATTATCGAAAAAGATAAATAGCGATTGAAAAGATGATAAGTGTTGATATTTAACATACATTACTCAAGAGAGTATATTTGGAAAATTTCTTTAGGAATTCAAACAAGAGTTATAAAACTCTTTGTTGGGCAAAGATTCCATGACCATTTCTATATCTATCATATTTCTATCGACCATTGTTTATCAAATATTCAATATAGTTTATCGATATGTGGTACTATAACCAGGAATCATTTGTTTTTCATGTCACATTTTTTTTAAATAAATAAATATCCAAAGTATTCACTCTCATTTAAAAGTCCTCACGGTTATGCATGGGTGAATTACTTGGATTTTTGATTATGTGCTTCCATGCTCATTTAAAAGTCCTCACGGTTATGCATGTATGGAATGCATATCAAAATTAATTGATTAAATAGACAAGTTGATTCTAATCCCATTTAAAAGTCCTCACGGTTATGCGTGGTTAGAAGATACTTGAATTTCATTTTTAAATTTAAATTGGAATACTACTAATCTCATTTAAAAGTCCTAACGGTTATGCATGATTAGTAGATATTCAAAATTCCTGATATAAATGTACCACAAGTTGATACATCTGTATGATTTTATATGAGAATACCATTTCCATTATTTCTAAAAGTGGAATATGCGCCTAACAAGGGTAGTTATGATTTCTGTTTGATTTTTATTGAAGTTTAAATATTTATATTCAATTTGAGTTTAATGTTGGATTAATATTGATCACTTAATCTCTATTTTTCTCTAACACTATTATTCTTTTGCTGATAACAAAAGGGGGAGAGAAAAGTTAAGATTTTGTCAAATAGAATCAAGCAAAGGTCAAATAATTTTCCAGTTGCATATAGGCTCATTTATATATTTCTATTTGTATGCATATATGTAGGGGGAGCATCATGTAGAGAGGTAGCATTTAAATAGGGGGAGTAATTAGTGTATACCATTGAGAAAATACATTTAACTCAGTCAAAATCTTAAATATATGTTTGTTATCATCAAAAGGGGGAGATTGTATGAATATGCGCTTTGCGCTTATATGATTTTTGTTTGATGATAATAAACATATATACATTCATTTAAATGTATTTGTTAATGTACTATTCTATTTTTCATAGATTAAATAGATATTTGTTGAATAAAATAAATTACACAGAATTTGAATGGAATTTGAATTCAAACAGAAATTTTATTCAAACAAATATTTATTACAATCTTGAATAGTACAAATTCATGCTCTCACTATACATATACAATTTTGAATGCATCACGATTTCATATTTACATTAATAACCTCACTACATATCACTCACACTCGTATTTTGTCTTCAACCGCATTCCAGTTATAATCCGACATCTGAGCAATCTGCAAAAATATTCACTAACGCGGTAAAATTGAAAAAGAAATATTTTTGCAACATAAAATATGATTTTTGAAAATATGATTTGCCTCAGTTATTTGGGTTGTTCGTCATCATTCACATTTGAATTCATTATACACGAACAATGTGACATGCACAGTGTATCACTGTACATGCCACAAGGCCGTGCACATCGATATACACTTGATAATGCTACAGGGATGGGTGAGCACAGGTCAAACCCAAATGAAAAGCCGGGTTCAACTCACGTGCAATCACGACACGAGCATAAGGTCAAACCCGAGTTTTTGAAACTGGATTCAACGCAAGTAAAATTTCAAAAATCAACATGAAATACATGAAGACAAAGTAGACCAGAAGTACAAACTAAAGATCACAAGTGTGCAACAACTCAACAATTTCAAGTGACAACCAGAATGAAGACCAACAACATGGACTGCAACAAACATCAGCAGATCAAACATAATGGGTGCAGATAACACAATGAAGATGACAAGTGCATCCAGAAGTTCAACAAAGACCAAGTCAAAGTCAAGTGTATGCAAACAGTTGAAGTCATGAAGCAATCAACACGAATATCACAAGTGTCACAGCAAAAATGAAGACTGCAAGCTCAAGTGATAAAACATGTGTCCAGACAACAACACAATGAACAAGTGTAGCATCTGTGTCAAACATAGCAAATATCAACATGAAGTGTATGCAATTCGAAGTGAGATTACAACAAAATGACAGTACAAACAAGTGCACACTGGAAATACAAGCACATGCACATGAAACCAAACAGTCAAGTTCAAGACATATCAATGGAAATGAGACAGGAAGCAAGTCAGTGACAGGCACAACAAAGGGTCAAGATTGCCACCAACAACAAACTCAATGCAACACAGTAGCAAGCTACAAGTGATGCAGAATCAAGGTGAACAAACAATGGCACATGAATACAAGATGGCCAGACCAAACAAAAACATAGTGGCAACATCAAAATACAGGCTAGAAGCTCAAGTACACCAGGTACACAAGTGTGCCAGAGAAAGAAAGGATGGAAGTAGTGATACAAGGTAAACTGGCAACAAACATGAAGTGAATCAAGTCAGTAGCAACCTTCAAACACCCACATATATGAAGTATACAAGTACAAGATCAACACAGCAATATGTTCAAACATGAAACAAGACACAGTGCAGAGTAGTGTGCAACTTGAGCTTCAGAAAGATCAAAGACAGCAAACAATGTGCCCCAGTCCAGGCTACAACATGAAGAATGCAGTAACAAGTTCTGCTGCTCAAATATACCAAATGCACGACCATAAATATAATAACTCAACAACAGCCAGTGCCAACATGAACAGAAGATAATTGAAACAACAATCTCAACAGCAATGCATGTATCATGAAACTAAAGTACACAGTGCAGACAAATGCAAATTCAAATGAATATGAAATAACCACATCGTAGCATTAATAATGCAAGTGACTCAAGCAACATGTCTAGTTACAACAGAGCCAAAGTTCACAGTGAAGTTCATGTTAAACCAACCAGAAAAGAGGGCCAGAAAATCAAATGGAAATTCCAAGTCCAATTCGAATTCATGACAGTGTATCAAATTCGTATCTTTGAAAAAGTCAAAGCAAAGTAGAATAGGAAAGTTTTTGTCGTGTAACACAAGAAGGTCGAATGCTCTCAAATTAAAGCCGTGAGTATCAAGTTGAAATTATATCAGGAAAGCCGTGCGCATCAAGCAATTAAAAATTGGGAAAGTATCAAATTGATACGAACGAAAGCAAGTGTATTCGAATTCATATAAATAAAAATCCCAAGTCATCATCATCGGAATCGAGTGAAAAAGGCAAACAATCAAACCAACAAACAGAGAAATTACATACCGAATCAACAACTCGATCATCAGAGAACGAAAGAGCCCAAGCAACGCAAATCAGAGAATCGAGAGAGCAAAAGCAACGCAAACCAGTGAATTGATCACCAGAGGAGCGACCAACCGAGCAAGAAAATCAAACAGTCGCGATCTCCAATATTCAGTAAACCCTAATTTCAGAAAGACGACGAAGTCGCCATTATTCTCACAAGCAAAGGAACGGGCCAAGCAAAAGAAAAAGGAACGGGCAAATTCAATTGGGCCGGCGTGTTTTATGATAAAGGGCTTTGGTTTTTTATTTACGGTTTAATTTTTTAAAAGGGGGGTTTTTTAAGTTTTATTTTGAGCAAAAATTAAGCATTCAAGTTTGTATTTTAATTTTTGCTCCTACTTTCAATTTTGAAGTTGTTTTTTCTTTTCGAGTCTAAGAATTTGTAAATCACCACCTAGGTTGTAGGTAGTGTCAGATTGTCTAGTTAGAATTAGTTCAGTGAGCAGGATGTGCGAGTTTGCAAAACTCTATAGGCGGAGCAGAGTTTGCGAGTGAGTGAAACTCTATAGGCGGAGCAGGGTGTGCGAGTCTAGTAGAGTGTTTGTGAGCGGGAGCAAAAGGGTTTGCGAGTCTAGTAGAGTGTTTGTAAGCGGGATACTGTTTAATTCTAATAGAAATCTGGAAATGCAGCAGTAGGCAGGGGTTGCCGAAGCTGGGTAAATTTTGTGTGTGATTTACTTTTCAGCATATATATTTCTGCAGTTTGTTTCTGTGTTTAAGTCGAGAAAATTTGCTATAACCCTATTCACCCCCCTCTAGGGTTAATCTAGATCCTACAATATTTGTCAATTAGTCTAAGTTCAAGGTTGGCTAAATCTCTAGTTAATAATATATCACAACACAAAAAAGTGATACAATCATATAAAATAATACTTCATCTCAACCTGGTCTCCTCGACTCGCTTGTAAAACACTTCTGGTTGTTAGACCCAATTACCACTTAGTCTACCTCTAAAGAGTTCCCATGAGGCCATCATAAAGCAAACCTTAAGTTCATGAACTAAGTCATGTTCTAAAAACATAAGTTAATAAATATAAATGTAAATGCACACAATATAAATATCTTACTTGACCTTTTCTCCATTAGATCGGATGTGTTATAATCAATAATATTGAAGTATATTAAATCAAAATTTATATAATATATATAGTTCTTATTGCAAAATTCAAGTTCGTAATTACTTTTTACAATATCAACTTTATTAATAATTATAATTATATAAAATAATCAAACATTAAATGCAAAAATTAAAATTATATAATTTATAAGGAATTATTACGTATAGATATACACTTAATGTATTCGCATGTTAGGGGATAATACATGCATGTAATTATGATATAGTTATATCTACAGTAGAACGTTAGGTGATCTACACTAATAAATCTACAAAAGGTATTTAAAATAACTAAAAGTCAAATCATATTCTGCATAAAATATTTACATATGTAAGCGACCAACTATAATCTAAAATGGAAGTAAACAAAATGGTGACGATTGGCCTATTACACGGAATCCACTATATATTGAAATTTAAGACATGTTCCATATAAAATATCTACATATGACGATGATCGAAAGTATCTTAATGAAAAATCTTTTATGATGGATTGATTTGTCTATCATATTAAATATTAATATTTAAAAACTATATACATACTTACATACATACTCACACATACATGTACATTATATACACATATACATTTACATATACATACATACATACATACATACATACAAAGATATATGTGTGTATGTATGTTTGTGTGTGTATTGGGAATGATAATCATCATTATCAACCTTGATTTGTTCCATAATGATTGTCTACGAGATTTCTCTATTTCCTTTTTTTTATCTTGAATCATATATTTAGTTAAATTTAAATTTTTAAGGTCATTTTTAACACTCATAATTCATTTTAGGTCTTCCTTTTTATCTTTTTTTATCTAATGTAAATATTATCTACTACCCAACGAATGCATTCTTCTGTCTTCTCTTTATGTGTCTATGCCATTTATGCCTAATTTCCATATTTTTCTCATTTATGGGTACCATATATAGTTTCCCTCTCACCCTCTCATTTTTGGACTCTTATTTTTTAGTATAATTAGCATTTTCATTTTCCATACATTTAACTATATAAGTATATACAAATCGAGTTTTAATAATATATAAATATAATCTGGATTTAAATATATATAATAAATTTTGGCTTTGATTTAAAATGCATGTAAATGTATATATATGCTTATATATGAACTGATTTGAAATAAATGAAATTAATAGTAACACCATAATTTAAGTGTACATGAATATAAATAATTTTTCAAGATATAAATATATATGTACATATAATAGTTTCAAAGCTACTACATATGATTTAAGAAAAATAATTACATATATGATATGAAATATAATTATGTCTACAGTGTCCATCTGCATAGATCTATCAAAGGTATTTTAAATAACTAAATATTAAATCATATTTTATATAAAAAATCTACATATATATGCGGTCAACTATAATAATGAAATGTTAATGTGAGTTAAAGGCCTCGTCTCCCAAAACCAATTAATAAACTAGAGCATCACACTTTGTTGTAATGAACGAAATCCCACAATGTTACATGCTTACCAACACATATTTATACATCACTTTTGTAAAGTTATTTAGCAATGTGGGATTATTCCAATTCGAAACCATCGTTCCTCCTTGATACATGTGAGACAAACCTTAATAAAAGAAATGGATGAAAAGTGATTGATGAGTTGTGTTAAAGTATATATATTGCTTGATGAAAGAAGTAACGGAGATGAATATCTAGGGGCTGTTAAGCATATTGCCAAGGCGAAAAATCTAGAATGTATGGAGGAAAGCATGTACAACGAGTTTGATATCTTGTCATTAGTAAATGAATATATTAATGATGGGGGTAATGCGATTGGATAATATGTTCACGAGGAGTAAAATAAATTAAATGTCACTAATGTAGTCAAGGAAATTAAGGAAGATTTTGGTCGTGATATGAGAATTGAGTGGATTATCGATGGGATGATCACTAATGAAAAGAAGCTAGATAGTGTTAAATATAACAACGGTGTATATAAATACACTGATATTGTTAATGCTAGTATTGAGGTTGATAATTTAGAAATTTGGCTCTTCAAAGGTAGGGATTACATCAACACTAATGAAAATATCTTGAAGCATCATGACAACACTATGGAAAATGCTTCATTAACATTGAAATAGGTTTGAATATTATGTGTAAAAACGATAAGCATGATGAAGAGCCTGGAGCCATTAATAATAGAATTAATAGGAAGGGAGGTAGAATTATTATTTGTACATTAGGTACGGGTTTAAAGATGAATGTTAAGCATTATTCTATGAAAACCAATTGCGGTAACATTATTGTGGAAAAGGGTTTGTTAACTCAAGTTTTGGATCACGTGAAGATTTAAGTACATGCATGGCTAATGTAAAAGAAATGAGTAGCAACGAGATTAATGACATGTTCATACAGAACAAGACATTGCCAATGTATGACATGCACATTGTTATTATTAACGTGCATGAAATCTCTCTAATCAAAATTCGAGTTGTTGTTATCGGTTGAAGATGGCAGTGTCGATGAAGTAGAAAGAAATAAGGCATGTCAGATTATTGAATTGGCTAATGGTGGTGAAGTTGATGTCCAAAAGAGGAAAGCTTATAGGAACCAATATGAAAAGTGGATCTCTGATGATGTCGTTACTTCATGAAAAAAGATTATGGGTTATACGTTGGATTGTGTGGTAGAGGGCATATTTAATAACATTTGGAAATATAATAAAGAGGATCAGAAAGCTGGTGAATCTATTCTATAATATTATTATTGAGTTAGATTTCAAGCGCACACAGGCCTCATTCATATTTTGGGAAATGAACAGTCACGTTTTTATTTCTTTCTATTCCAAACTTTGAAATGTGATAACTTTTTCTACATTACTTGTATTTAAGAATCGATTTCATTATTAAATCTCTAATTTCATATGCTTTCCAATGATATCCATTGTTGATAGCCAATATTTTTAAAAATCATAGTTTTTCGGATTATTCATATTATTAAAGTTATTAAAACTGTTTGACTTTATTTGTTTTAACTAATCTATGTCGTTGATTGTTTTGAAAATTTTCAACCACCGATTCTACTTTCACAAATTGCAGTCAAGTTTGATAAAATCCAACATTACCAAAATAATGCAACAATGTTAGATGGAATTATAAATGGAACCAAAAATCTCAAAAGCATTAAATACAATAATATGCTTCTTATTATATTGAATTTGCTTTGACTGTAAAAGAAATACAATGATATTCTTCACATTAAAATAAATATTGTTGAATAATGGTTGTTAGTTCCAACACTTCAGACATAAAATATGATGCTTTAGATTTAGCATAATTTTCACAAGAATCGTTCAAAACAGAAATAAATCTCTTTATCCTCTAATCTTATCATTCTACAATAATATGATGTTGCATAATATGTTCTTAGACATAGTCAGTTATGGGATCATCATCAACACTTGTGTTCTCATGAACCTTATCAACGTTGCTTTGGAATTTTTGGATCAATGGTCAAGTGTGAACCAAATGTTGTTACCTACACTGCTCTTATAGATAGTTATTACCGAAGCAGCAAATGGAATCAACGACATCAAGTATTAAAGGAAATGATTGATATATGTATCTCACCAAATGAAGTTACATATAATACAGCTGATGCATGGAGCAACTGCTGATGCACAAAATAAATTTATATGTGTATTGTGTGGAAAATTTATCTTCGAAATCATTTTTGCTCGATATTTTGCAACTGTTTATCAAGCACCAGTACTATCTCTATTACTGTTTTCAAAGATTACAAAGTCTTAGACAAAATGCAAACTTATTTGAAAATTGATAAAAGATCACTATTTCTTAATCAATGAACCATATAAATCATTTAAACATGTTATGATGATAATAGGTTGAGTGCGGTCCGTATGCGAAGCACGAGTTTGCACTAGTGTTATTCAAAAATTGGAGAGAGAATTAATGTTTTGAGAACCAACCGTAAGTCGGACCGTGATGTCTCAAGGTTTAAGGTTTTGAAGATCAAACCGGCCTGACCTTTAGAGCCATATATTATTTTTTTAACAGTTTTTAAATTTAAAATGAAGACAACATCATGTAATAAATAAAAACGAATGAAGACTATGTATTAACCTAGAAAAATTAGTGAGAAAATGTTCCATATCACCAAATAATGAAAACAAAGCTCAACTTACACCTATAAAAGCATTACCCTGACGTTCATATTTACATCGAATGTCTTTGTCTTATCTCAATTGCAGCTTATTTAGGTTTTGAAATTTGGAACCTTGTTCAAATAATGGTTTTTCTTCGACTGGTTTGGTTTACTTTTCAAATCAGACCGGGTCTGACCTTATTAAACCATGGTTCATTATGGTTCAATGTGGGTCAAGGCTTATTTCACTTCCGGACTAGGTTGGCCCACAGTTTATGTTTTTGAAGGTTGAACCGCTGACCTAGTCCGGTTTCAAAATAGTGGGGAGAAGTGCAAGCAATAACGAGGCATTTTTATCATTTAGTGAATGCTTGAGGGGTTTAATTTTAAATGAAATAAATGAGGATGAAAGGTTGGCTTCGAGTTTAGGAGGTGGAAAGCGTGTTAATATTATGAAGAGCAGGCCAAAAGTTATGCGATCTTTTCCCTGAAGATGGGAGTAGCATAAGTGGCGAAGTGACATGTTAAAGTTGGCCAAAGTAGGGAATATGTCGAAAGTAACGCTTGAAGATATGAGATCAGAGTTGGACTTATGCTCTGATTTCATTTAGATCTGTGAGGAGTGCCTGTCTTCATAACACGACCACTAGAGTATCCGATGATTTTTTTCAAGCATGGATGGTCTTTTAGACAGTATTTATTGTTAATGTGCTTTGAGTAGTTTACGTATCACCAATATGTATTATTTAACTGGAGTTCATGTTTTAATTTTGACGATGTTCTACTAGATGCTGAGTATATTAGGAGCAGGAAATTAGAGCGTGTTAGATCACTTCGATCATGAGATGCATTATACTGAACGTGGGGGATCTACACTATTTTGGAAAACATAGTAAGATTAGATTTTTTAAGATAATAATGTTAATATTGCATTATTATAAGAAAAAACATCTTGATTTTCGTTTTTAAGGAATCTAGGTGGTCTATACCTTAGTCACTGGGTTCATCTCCCGGCTAAAGGTAGCCTGGGGGTTCAATGGTGAGATCTGCGCAATTAGAGCCCTGTAAAATACTAGCTATAACACATAGCGCTCTTCAACCACTACGTTATTTCAATTTAGCGTTGTTGAATAGTAGATCCGCTTTAAGCTGGTTATTTTCCTCCACACCCACTAAATAAAGTCTTTATAGTACTCGTTTTAAAACATTAATATTCAAAGGTTGATGTGATAAGTTCTCTTTCTAACCAATCAATAAAGCAAGGGTAAGGACCTAATTTTAAGACATAAGCGTTCAACATAAGTTAGAAATCAATTGCAGTCACATAATCTAGTCGGCATAAATCATGATATTATTTGGTTTCGTTATAGAAGATTAAACAATATTTTATTACTAAACAAACACTACGAGAATAAGAATAAATTAAGTTTAGATAATTGGTTTTGAATCTAACAAAGCTTTTTTCGCCTCTGCTATTTTCTGCTATATCCCCGCTTTATTTCCACTATAACGTTTTGCACCTCCATCATTATAGAACTGATAAGGGCTTTAACTATATAGGGTGGGATAGAAAGAAAATTGCCTCAAACTTTTACAATCTATTATTAAAGCTCATTCATTGCATCTTATTTTTACTGACTTCAGCGATGGTTCGTTTATTACTAATGTTTATGGATCGAATTCCAAGATAGATCGAAAGGTGATTGGAGTAAGTGTCTTGGGTTTGGATCACCCGTTCCTGGTCTATAGGTAACTAGCAACGACATCAATGTCACTTGATTTCTAGGGGAAAAAACCATTAGATAAAGTGATTTTTCCACTATAGAGAAGTTCAATCAGTTTATTGTTTGTAGCAACTTAATAGAGTTACAATTAACTAATAGATGATTTACTTGATTAAATAATAGGAAAGACCCATTGAGTGCATTTTTAGATAGATTTTTTTCATGATGAAGTGGATGATAGATTCCCTATTTATAAGGTTCTTGGGCTTCCAAGTGTTTACTTGGATCATTGTCCAATTATTTTATCTTGCACTGATCAAAATATTAGGAATACAAATTTTAAATCTGAAAAGATGTGGTTGTTAGAAAATAATTTTACAGATTTGCATACAAAAAGGGCTTTTTATGAGTGATTATAATTACAGATTTTCAGAAAACATAACTAAAATACTGGTATGCAAGCTTAGAGATTTAAAAAATCTTAAAAAATTGAATAAACATGTTTTTTGCAACATTAGAATAAAAAAGGATAAATTACTAAGTGAGATTTAAAGTTAACTAAAATAAAATAATATAGAAATTTAAATATGTCAGCAAAACATGCTTACAAGTCTACAAGAAGAATTATATAAATTATTATGCAAGAGGAAGTGATGTGGAAACAAAGATCCAACATTCAATGGATAGTTGAGGGTGATAAGAATACTAATTTTTTTTCTTCATAAAATGGCTAATGGAAGGAAACGTAGTAGCACTATTAGTTCTATTTTAACTAACAATATTGTAACGACCCAATTTTTCGACGTCCGAAAGTCGACATCGATACGTCTACTGAATCGAATGCCGAACAATCTAATGCCGAAAAACCAAATATTTAGGGTTAAAGAAGAAGAAGATAGAAGAAGAAACAGAAACAATAACAGAATCTCACATTTTGCAGCGGAACAAATATAATAGATAAATGAATAATCTTTAAAACAAAAGCACTATATCAGTTTATACATCTTATTATCAGAGTTTACAACAACACAACATCGAAAAATAAATATTATATACTAGTGATACGCCTCGCCATCCGGCTTGAACTCCAGATCTCCACAGCATACTTTCCCGACATCGCTCCGAAATAATGATAACTCGAATCTATGCTGTCCATGTGGAAATTGTGGGCACCCAGAGTTTAGAAAGGGAACAATAAACTCCAGGTCATTCATGAGACAGGTGTGAGATCTTAAAAAAACAGTTATTTTCATAAAGAATGGAAAAGAAATCCGCTATGCTTTTGGAAAATGAAACACAATAAGGCCTCCCGCCACACACACAATGCAAATGCAGAATTGGAGCAGATTTCTTCTTGTGATAGTCAAACATGCTTGATATGCAAAATTCTTTTTAATATTATCATTAGTGCATAGTGTGGAAAACATTTCGAAAGTATAATATAAATCTTAGCTAGCATACCACCATTATGGCTACCATGTTCAATAGTAGGTTATCGCCACATTCCATGGCAGGTTATACAACTAAAACTATACAGGACGCGTATTGTTTCTTTGGATTTTCGAAAAATGGTCAAGCTAAGGAACTTCCTATGTCAATGGATACGCCTCTGGATGGACGCCCCGAGAACCTAGGCGGATCTCTGCCAACACAAGGACGGATTACCTCTATAACTAGGTAACACCTACAAGTATGCCATTCCCGATCGTTATCGACCTTTACCTGAGGATCCTCAATCACAAACCAACAACCACAAAGTAATAAATTTGCAGCAACTACATAGGTTAAATATCTGAGCTTCATACCACGATACCACCTTTTACCAGAAGAAAATGTACATAACCTAAGGGAACGACCCCTAATAACCTTGCCGCATCCTTTCTGTTTTGACCATTTTCGGATTGTAAGGTCCGACGAAGTCTCGTCCACAAAGCTACGCTTTTCACAAAAGTTATGCTTCGATCAACAAATGATCAGCAGCACTTCGTATGGCACATTACCAAACTGGGAATGTACCACTAGTAACCATCAACTACATAACTTCTGAGCTCGCACGTCTCAGAGAAGGGTGTTAAACTAAGAGAATAAATTTTCCGCCACCAACAGAAATGTTTTTGATAGAAACCAGCTTTACATCTCAAAGTGTAATGTTAGACACACATCCATACAAGTCCGTTCCGGGATCGAACGGAACCGAAGGCACTTCAAAGAAGCCCTTGCAATGTGGATATTCACTAATCACGTCCGGGGTCCCCATCACAAAGGGTGATAAAATCTCTATACTGGAGCAACTTAGTGCAGAGATATTCGACAAGTAATCCTTTCGTTTTTTAAAATACCCGGTCTTCAACACCGTCTTCAAATACAATACCATTTCGTCGTATCATTATTCAGAATGAGTTTTATGACACAAAGTCCCCTCCTGGCTTATCCGAATAATGAGCGTTTATTTTAAAAATAAGTGTTACATTCAGATTTCAAGGAAATCACAACAAATTTCCACTTCGATCTTTTTAACAAAAGATCCATCACAAAGATTCAATGTGGGTTTTGGATAATCGTTTGGAATCCGACCCCGGTCGTATCGAAATTCAAATTCCATTTAAAGGCCTATATTGATAGTCAGTTATTTAACTATCAATCAATATTCACAACAATCACCAGATTTTAAATAATTTTCCCCCAATTATTTACTTTCAAAATATCTTCGTAGGATATATTTTCACACTTCAACCCTTTAAAAACAAATTTCAAATCACTTTCCTCATGTGAAATATATTTCCAAATATTTATTCATTTCCACTGAAAATTCGCCGAGTTAGAAAAATAATTTAAATCACTTATCCAAAAATATACGTACTTGGATATATTTATAATAAAAACTATTTTTAAACACTTTATTTAAAACATTAGTAATGAAATTTTATATCAATATTTCATATAAAAAACTCAAATCCAAATAATTTTAAGAATAAAATTATTAGATAAAGTGTAATTATTAAAATAACATTTTCTAAATCAAATATCAGTTCAGTCTTTAAAATAATCACTTCCTTAATCAACTTAATAATATTTACTTAAAGTTTTAAAAACAATTTCCAAAAATAATTTCTCCAACAATATTCTTTTTCTTAAACTAATTCTAAAACTTTTAATTTATATTTTAAAAGCTACTTTGAAAACATGCTCGGCTTTCTAGAGGAAATACACTTCCTATTCTATAAAAATCCATTTAAATCAATTAATAAATCCTTTTTGATTTAATTTAAATTTCCGTTCCAAACCCGTAAATTCCCTTCCGCACTTTCAAAAATAAACCGATATTTATTCTTTAAAACAAATTTTCCTTTCCTTTATAAATTCCCATTATGAATTTAAATTTCCAAATATCCACTGATATACGATTTTCAAATCGATTTCCAATTATTCAATTTCAAACAACAAATCAAATTCCAAATTGATTTCCAATTTTATTTTAAATACCAAATCAAATTCCAAATGGATTTCTAAATTTATTTTCAAATACCGAATCAAATTTCCAAATTGATTTCCAATCTTATTTTAAACACCAAATCAAATTCCAAATTTACAATTCTTTTCATTAAGTTCATTTATTTCTTCCAAACTGTTTAAAATCTGAATTTTAAATTTATTCAACTATTAAACAATATTACTTAAAATCCCTTTATAAAAATATTTTTCCATATTTTGGAATTAATTAGATAAGATTTCAAAATCAATCATTACCCATTTAAATTCCTTCTTTTAAATTCACCCAATTCTTTAAAATGAATTTACTTATAGTTTTCTACTTTAATTTCCAAAAATCCAATTTTTTTTTATTTCTACTATCCTACGATACCAAAAATATATTCGGCTAAACTATAGCCATCAACGATTTCAATCACAAATATAGTCATACACAGATTATAAATAAATCAACACACAACATTGAAACAAATTCAAATATTTGAGGAATCCAGTTGGATCTCTCCAACATTTTTCCCTGCATCCATAGATGTTAGCACAACAATTAAATACCAATTCCACTTCGAGGTGAAATATCGCGGTAAATGGGATTGTGTAATATCATCCGCTATTATGCGGCGCATAGGGTCTCGTCCGCTATATAATGCGGGAAGCCAATCACCCCAAATATATATATATATATATATATATATGTGTGTGTGTGTGTGTGTGTGTGTGTGTGTGTGTACTACCGTATCGAAACAGTCAATTAATAACAGAAATTCAAATTTTAATTTGCGTGAGAAGATCTCACCTTTTATTTGCAATCCATTCCAACTCATTTCCATTCCGGCTTGTTTCTTCATTTTAGACCTTGTAAAAATATTTATACAGTTGATTAATATTCGAAATAATCGAATAACCGATTTCCTTAATAATTAATTAACTAGTGATTTAATTCTAAACCGATGATTAAATTTTAACTAATTTCTTTTAACAAATTTATTTAACTAAAGATTTAATTTTAAAATTAATTTTCTTTTAATAAATTATTTTCAGTGACAACATAAATTTTAAATAAGTTAATGAAACAAAATAAACCACCTTAAAAATTATTTTAAAATAAACTGGAAAATTAAAATATCTTTATGTATATTTATTTCCTTTAGGACTAAAAATACCCATATGGATTTAAAAATCAATTTTAAATAACCTTTCCAACATTTAAAATTTCTACTCCAAAATCATGTAAGTATATATACACCATCACTGCTTTACTTTTTAAAATCCTAATGTATATATATATATTGTCTAATTTAAGTTGAAAGTGAAGAATAAAAATAATTATAGACCTACCTTTTTGCTAAATCAAATATTGTTAAATTAAACAGTACTAAAGGAAGAACTAATTATACCTTACTACATATATATACACACTATCCTGGATATTTTTTTGCTAAAATAAACTGCTTCATATCCTTTTTTTGAATAGTTTAAATTTAACCGGTTAATCTTGAAAGTAATAGTAAAAGAAAAACAATACCTTAACACATCAATGAGTAGACCACCATGTACAATGTTTCCCCCCAAATCATGACACTCAAAACCCTAACACATCGCGCATGAATGTGAACGAGCCACATCGGCATGCCATAGCAAGCGAGCTGCAATGCCTCTCCTCATAGCCGCGCCGAAATCAACCATCCTCCTTACGCGAAAACGCGGTTCGTCGAGCCGACTGTCTTCCCTTCTTCGTTGATCGATTTTGAATTGGCCTCCACCTAACGGCTCGAAACTCCCCTACGTGCGACGCTTTTTCCATGCATTTAAATGATGGTCGACTCGAATCCTAAATTCACTCGACCCAGTTCGAATCCATCCTTCGCCGGTTGCCGAGGCCGAGCCTCACTACCTGATGTTGCCGCTATCACACGCACGCCATCGCCTCACGCACTTCCCACTCGATGCGCCACTACCTCATTGTCGTTTTCGTCTTCACGGCCTCGCTACTTAGTCGTTATCCCTCATTTCATTTTTTTTGAGCTGTCGATTTCGATTTGAAATCATATGAGGAAAAAGAAAGGCTTCGGCCATGTTCGAACATTTCGATTTCGATTTGAATTTGAAGAGGAAGTGGGCTTCTGCCACTAATATTTTTGGATTTTCGGTTTCTATTTTTTTGTTTGAAGACAAAAACAAGGCTCGAGTTATTTTTCTTCTTTTGAATAAGACATAAATTTTCATAGAGGACGCATGTTATATTAGTGAACATGTGTAGCAAAATGAAGGACACGTGTTGGGATTGTCTACGGAAAATAAAGGGAAAAGCATATGTAATATATTTTGAATTCAAATTTAAATATTAAATCATTTCGATTCTACAACTCGAAATATCGATCTCCAATCAAGGTGTGTCGGTAGGCATTTATAATGTTAAATCCTATTCTAAGCTTAATGGAAAAGGTTTTGAAGCCAAATTCGATCTAATGGAGAAGATAGCTTTTTGGACCAGTTACTAAATTAAATTTCGATACAATTTACAGTGCATTTGCTATCCGTACGGCCAAACGAACACTCCAAATACTACGAAAATTGAAATCCGATAATAATACAATATTACGAATCCAATGGAACTGGTTTTGTCGAATTCCGAGATTGTGCCTCGGAAGGCTATTTTTAAATATCGATTTAAATGATATATATTCAAAACTGACAAAACACAGTAAAATTCAATTTCAAAAGTTCTATCACTTTTAGTATTATCAATGTGAATTTTGTAAGCCTTTAAAATATTTTTATTCAGCTTAAAAATCAAGATTGAACATTTTACCCAGCTTCAATAAATCAAATTCAATAACTAAATTGCCAAATTCATAGTTATATTTGCAATTCGGGTTTAAAATATCTTCCAAACATTTAAAATCAATTAAATATTTCGATTTCAAATGTCCAAAAATTCTGGGCCGTCATATTCTTCCCCCTTTAAAAGAATTTCGTCCCGAAATTACTAGTTGAGAAGAATGATCCTTAACCCGTTTACTATTTTCCCAAAACAAACAGTTTCAACAACTTGCCAAAACAAATCTTTTTATTAAAGACCCGTTATCATTTTATCTAACTTTCCAAAATCTTCCATAACTTCCAAACAATATTGTTTTCTTAACAATTCAAATTCTAAATTTTCAAAATTTTCTCAAAATTTTTCTAACTCCCTAAATTTTCAAAAAATTTAGCTAGCGTCTCCTTTGCGCGGCTAGCTCGGTACGACTACAAAATGGCACCACGGGCCCCCAGATTCAAAAAAAACAAAAAGCCAAGCGACTAGACAAGAAAGTCATCAAATTTCATATAGAAATTTAAATACATATCTTTTTCGTGCTATTCAAATTTATCTTCGAAATCAAAATCCCAATTCCATTTTCCTTTATGACATCTGTACATTCTACTTGCCATAATATCCAATTACAACAGTCAAATTTATTTTGCACATTCTTTTGCAAAAGTTTCAATATTCATTCAAGCCCGTATGATACACTTATATCATTTTATATGCAATACCAAATTCAATCGCTCACTCGATCCCGCAACTTCACTTCCGAACTAGTATCGTCCACCCGACTTCCTAGTGCGGACTCAGATCTAGTTTCTTGATCATAAACCGTCATTCTCCTTGCATAGCCGTAAATTATGATAGAGAATTTCTAGAATCAACCAAAAATCCATATCCAGGTTCGCCGTCGAAAATCGAGTGAAAAATCCCAACTTGGATCGATGTAACTATCTCGAAATTCTATGCTCGAATTCTGGATCAAATCGCTATGCGAAAATAACATACGTACATCCTATATATACATTCATAATTGATTATCAGCTAAATCAATTCTCTTTTCCTTTATTCACATTTATATTGATTTCTATCAACTTATTTACCATTATCCATTTCACAATTTCCAGTTTTATCTTCATTCACTTATAAATTTAGAATATTTCCTCAATCCCAAATTCTACCTAAGAATTTCACCATTCGTTTTCTTAAGTTCAGTATTAGTACTCTGTATACTTCTTATATTTAATTTTCAATTCACCACTTAGGTTTTATTTATACTTTTATTTAAACTGGATTTTCAATTCCATATGAATTCAATTCATTTCTAACCATATTAAATTTTTCATTCCTTCAATTAGTTTCACTAATTAATTTTATTTCAATACTTTGTTCTATTTAGTCCAACTTGAAAAATTTCTCCATTTCACTTAATTTATCACAAATCAAATTCAATTTCCAATATTCTGCTTGAATTTCATTTACTTACCATTGTAAATTCATTCATTCGTTCACAAATTCATTTTCTACCTTAATAAATTTTATTCCATAATTATTTTAAATAGGATTCCAGAGTCTTTTAAATATTTCAAAATCATTTTTGAAATCAATTCAAATTATCTTTTGAATTCCCAAAACCAAACCCAGTTTGCAAACAACTTCCATTTAAAATAATTCGGCAGCAATTCCTCTTCTAGAAACTCGAAATGAACATCGATGATGCTGCAGTCATCATCGAAGTTATTTTCCAGTGACTGAAAAAAGTTTAGTGCTTTTTTCCCTTTAAAACATTTTTCCAAAACCTTTGAAAACCATTTCCAAACTCCAAGGGAATTTAATCTGTTCCAAGTTTCAAAATTTTCAAATCCTTTCAAATTGTTTCAAATATTTCTTTGGAATTCTATTTTCAAATTATAAATCACATTTACAATTTATATTTGCAAATCCCATTTGTATATAAATTTATTTCTTAACCTTTGGTTATGTTTTCAATTTCTTATTAAATAATCAATGATAATAATTTAATATAATCACTTCCTAACAATCAAACAACCATATACTATAATAATTACGGAAAATTTATTTCTTTTATGTACGAAAATAATTTGGGTAAAATTATTTCATTTACTCAATTTTAAAACAATACTGTGTCGGTTTATCTTGTTTAAGAGTTTAGAAACCCCTATCAATACACTTGGCCAAACTGCACCGACTAGAATCTATAAACAATCAACTGATAAGTCAACACAATATAAAACATTTCATATTCACTAAACAATATGCTTTCATATCTATTATTACACTCAAACTCATTCTAGAATACTACTGAGTCTATCTCTAATAGGTAATCTCCACCAAAGCCAAGGTTGTCGCTTAACCAAATGCTTTGATTCCACTTTTGCAACTGTAACGACCCGAAATTTTCTAACCAGAAAATTCCAGATAGTTATGAAAAGAAGAGATAGAAGAAGAAGAAGAACAAGAATAACAAACATCTCTCATTCGCAGCGGATAAAATATAATAATAAATAACAGTTTAAAGAAGAATATTATGTCAGTTAATTACATTAATATACATCAGAGTTTCACATATATACAGTCACTGAATAATTACATTTATTATATGTCAGAAATACAGCAGAAACACTCTATACGCCCTTGCCATGCAGCTCACCTCCTGAGCTCCAGAACATACCCACCTGAAAATCTGTAATACTCGGTCTGACCCGAGCATTACACCAAAGTAACACCCGGGTCAGGCTGGAAACCAGCGTGAGTAAACAATCTAACATGGAATACAAAGGTATACAACTCATGTAAACCCGGGTAACTTATATTAATTTCCACTTCACAAATTATTATAGTCTTCACTTATTTCACACATCAATTTCCAAGTGCCAGAACTTAGATTAAATGGTCCAATTCACTTAAATCATTTTATTACAGCCTATCGAGTCCACATATCGATTTGTAAAGGATCGAAGTGGTTTGGGTATGTACTAATGCCCGACTCCAGTCTCCTAGAATTTAATACCATCTTGACACAAGTTGTTTAAGTGAAAATTCAATTCAATTTTTAATACAAGATGTCACTTTTTACTCAGCAATCCATCATCGATAGATAACCACCCAATCATTGTCCATCCAAACATATCATATCACAAAACATCCCATATCAGAGATACAAAACAATCCAAGACATTTAATCGTCATTCAATCATTCATACACAAGATTTAACACTTCTAACATTAATTTAATTTATCTCTAATTAAATTAATAACCAATCTTAAATCATTAATAATTAAATTTTATCCGATTTATTAATCATCTCTTAATTTCCATTTTTAATTAAACACTCTTGACTAATTATCCTTTAACTACAATAAGTAATTAATTTTTAATTAATTACACAAATTAATTAGTCTTCACCCATCGCATTAATCACATTGATCCTTAAGTAACCGCACAAAAATTATTCTTCAATCACTTACATTGATTAATTATACTTTAATTAATCATACCAATTAAT
Source organism: Allium cepa (assembly GCA_030765085.1). NCBI lineage: Eukaryota > Viridiplantae > Streptophyta > Magnoliopsida > Asparagales > Amaryllidaceae > Allium > Allium cepa. The sequence goes on from CM060928.1 coordinate 973,833,534, forward strand.
TTATTAACCCTTAATAAATTTCCTTAATTAATTAATCAACCCTTTAATTTATTACGCTAAGTGATTAGTCCTTAATTACTTCACTTAGGTAATTTTCCTTTATTTACTTTCATCAAGTAATTATCCCACTGGTTAATTATCCTTAGTTTATTAACCTTGATCATTAATTAATTAAACCTTAATTTATCACATAGATAAATTAGCCTTAGTCATTCACATTAAATAAAATTTGAAATTACCCTCATAAATCAATTCACTATAATTGACTTATCTTTAATTAATCTTAAACCTTAATTAATCTTATTCGAAATCAACTATCCCTTAATTACTTACAGGAGATAACTTTCTTAATTAAGTTCATAAGTAATTATCATCTCATATTCCCTGGTTTAAATTAATTACAAACATTAACTATTCTCCAATTACTTATGCTAAGCAATTACCTTTCATTATCATCATCAATTAATTAATCTATGAATTTCATTAAATGGTTAATTTATAATTTATTCCGCTAATTAATCTCAATTACTTCCCTAATTAGTCAAATAAATCTTGGAATTAATTTATCATTAATTGATAACTAACTCAAAGCCCTTAAGTTAGATTAATGATAAAACTTTTTATTTTCTCAGTTACCACTCAAACACATTATTGATGGTGTGTTAAGTAAATTTATGAACTATCTTAATAAATTTTAAGTTAGAATAAATTACTTAACTCCTAAATTAACCAATCATTTAAACAACCTTATTATTTTAAACAAGTTTAAGAATCAATTAAACTTGATTATTACATATCTTAAATGTTGTGGGCTTTAACCTTAACCGAGCCCAAAACTAATTTCGTACGCGAAGCCTTCTTCCAAAACAAACATGGGAAACTCGAGTACCACCTTCCCAAACAAAAACTATGGATACAACACTTCAGCCGTGCACATGCACCGCTGATGCCGCCAACTCCGATCAAAAATGGCGATCCCCACATGTCGACAAACACAATCCCAGACCATCAAAACTCCATCACCATCGATTCAAGTTCGAGAACCAAATCGAGCTGTTCCAACCAAACTGAAACCAGAACCTGAACCCACCGCATCAACCTGAAATTTCCTCGTACCCACTTCTCCAGCCACCAGAAATAAAATGAAGAAACCCAGCCACCACCTCGCCTACGTCCAAGCTTCACATTACCGAAGTTTCAATGAACTCGATGCATCAGAGGAGCCCACGCGACCCCTAAACTTGGCCATGCCTTAAACTAGGGTTACCAACTTCATCGATCAACCATAGTCGCCACCTTGCATTTTTTTCCAGTGAATTGAAAGTTACAAAATCAAAGTACACAATACTGCAACTGTCTTTAGATCAATCTTACCTAACATCCGTGTGAAAATCAATCGCAGACCATTTTCTGCAAAATTGTTCTAAATACTCTTAAGATAACTCAACCGTGAAACCTAACCTAAATACATATGTCTTCTAATGTTAATCTGCAGCAGTTGGAGCAGACAATACAGACTTTAGTATCTGATATGTCATGAAAACAATGCCAACGCTTGGGACAACCTTTTAGTACCCTGGCAATATTCCTCTATAGAGACGACGGATGCCTTCGTTTTGGATTATGTGGCCAAATGTACCAAATAAGCCTGTGTTGTATACATGCGCTTACCCACCTGCACCTTCTAATTGCAAGCGTCGCCTCACAAGATCTAATGGGAATGTCACAGTAGATGATGCAATGCCAGAAAGACTTCCACGGGCCAAGCTAACCAAGATTGGTGAATCGTATGGTCTTTTTAATTGCCAGTGGGATCGTAGTGTTTCATACACTGAAAAGATAATTGCTATAAATAAAATACAGAGCATGCCCGATACCTCTATAGTAGATGTTGTTTGTCTGAGCTGCAAGACGTGTTCTGACTAGGTCTAAAGGATAAGTAATGGATGCAGCTGTTATTCCAGACAATCCACCACCTAACAACCTTACACCAACAACTGCACCCATGTGTTCTTTACGTTTATCTAAAATTGGTATCCTCTGCAACAAAGTTTTATATTGCTCGTACGCATAGAAACTGATAGAAGAAAAAGGTAGTCGATGAGCAATTGTAGCCAGAGCAATCTGCACCGATGTTTTTATTTTACAGAGGAAATACAAACTTATTTTGACTTAGACAATTTTTTTATATACTAAATTCTATGTTATAACAATTATATTTTGTTCAAGACCCATATCTTAACAAGGATTGGATCATGAACAGATGGTATTCGAGTTGATCTTGTACCTGGAACCAGAGTCAGAGAAGAAGAATACAATACAAGCATGCAAAATCAATATATTTATATGTAAACACAAAGCTATTTAAATATATTCACAGACCCAATTGTTTCAAAGTTGAACATGCCACATAACTACATACTAATTGTGATGTTACTCACTGGCATTTCAAAGAAAATAACAGAGGAAACCAAGTTGAAGTACTCACCTTTCTGTTGAACAGAGATGTGTTTTGAAACACTGCTGTTAAAATTTCTTTTGCTCTTCTTATTTTGAATTTGAAATTTTGGTTTGCTTCAGGCAGTTGTTGTTGAGATGAATTTTACATGCCTTGATCTTGTCTGACTTCCTTACTTCCTAGCTTAATTTAATTTCCAGGATTTTGTCTACTGGTTTTGTTACAAGCTTACATATTTTCCTCTTAGTTCGAATGAATGGTAAGTGGAGATATATATAAAACAAGTATGTACAGGCTGAAGTTTATACAAGTACAAGATATTATTGTACTGTTACAGATTTTTTTCTTTTGTAAGGTGGCTGAAATGATATTTGTTGAGCTTGCATTAATTAATCTTGGCTTGTTTTATAAGCTTAAGCTTATCTTTTTTTAATGTTTATGTACAACCTGATTTTATGAGTACACTCTTATACATATATAACTTTGTCCTGTTGCCCTTTCTCAACATACATACTCATCTTTTGCTTGTTCATGAACATATACTTTTACTATCTTCTTAGGCCTGCAATAATTATATTTATGTTCAAATAATATATTTGTTTATTCTTAAATTTAATATTGATAAGATTTATTTTACTTGAACCATTATTAACCAGATTATATCATATATATTTTTAAAATCGCATATTAATACAGTTAAATATTTAGAAACTCGTTATTTTAGTTCCAAACCATGGTTTCTCCCAATTACATATATATATATATATTTGTTTAGAATAATAAGCTGTATTTTAATTAATCCAATTATATATTTATTAAAATAATATTGCCAAAAATCTGGAATGTCACATTCTTCCCCCCTTAAAACTTTTCGTCCTCGAAAAGGAACGAAGCTAGAATTCATGAAAATGCTTAAAATCATATAAAATTTCCTTTGATCATTCTTAAATTACTTTAAAAATCTATAAAATATTTCTAAAGCAATTTTATGAAAATACTTCTATAACTCGATGTTTTGACATGTCCATCCTCGTTCTTACAGAAATTCGGTCATACGTTGATCAGGCGTACGACTGAAAATCTATAAGCGCTTGGCAAACCCGTTTCAACATCCAGTGAAAATACTAGGGGAAAATAATTTTACTGAAAATATAGAAAACTGTTTTTGAAAATAGAGGAAATATATTTGGTGACAATGCTCTGAAAATTATCACCCCCATCCATGGACACAGTTACATACCAGGGTTACGTTGCAGTCACAACAAAAGTCCATGTAACTGCAGGCTCTCCGCGGCCTCTTGATTACGCCATGGAACCCACACAACAGATCATAGTTACATCCAGGGTTACGTTACCGTCACAGCAAAAGTCCATGTAACTGCAGGCTCTCAGCGGCCTCTGATTTTTTGCTGACGAAATGAAACTTCTCCACTCCTACATAGGTCGCAGTCTACCGATATAAAATCAAACGCAGACTGTTGGCTCTCCACGACACACACGACTTTCGCTATGTTATACCATAGGTCGCAGTTACATCCTGGGTTACGTTGCAGTCACAACAAAAGTCCATGTAAATGTTAGCTCTCCGCGGCACATACGACTTACGCTATGGTAAACTCAACTCATAATCCTCAGGAACTAGTTTTGTCCGGACTCCTCACAGGATCAACTTTAGAACCCCCCTGGGCTCAAGGCAGCACCACCCGGTGGCACTCCTGAGAAGTTCATTTCAAGGGAGCGCCTTTTTTCCAGAGCAATCATCAAAACACTTTATACTATACATATAGTATCTTCAAATCATACACCTAGTATGATATCATACAAAGCTCCTTTACACAAAATCGATTATCCCAAAATCGATAATTCTAAACTAGGCTTTCCAAATTCAATATTGATTTTACCCAAAAATCAAAAGCCTTTCCAAATTCAAAGGTTCTCAAAACCTTTTTCCCAAAATCCTCATAAGATTCCTTTATATATTCAAATATATATAACTTCCAAAAATTTGGATTATTTCAATCTCGTATAAACTCCTTTTATACTTCAAACATGTTCAAAAATCCCTTTCTTCCAGCAATAGATTTAACAATGGAAGATTTATCTTATATGACACAGATATATAACCTTGTTTGTTAAAAATCAAATATTCAAATTTGATTACTTTTTCCCAAGATCAATTTCCTTCTAATCACATTTCCTTTAATTCCCATTGAATTGTCACTTCAATTCTTACCTCAGTTGGGTAGTTAAACCAATTAACAGTTTGAACTACGACCAGTTTTAGTAAATAGCTTGAAAATTTTAAAAATAGATAAGTAGTTGAAAAATAATTATTAGTTTACAAAATAACTATAAAATAGTTAACTAATTGTAAATAGTTGAATAGTTTTTAGAAAATTTAGATAATTGTAAAATAGTTGTAAAATAGTAATTAATTTGTAACATAGTTGAAAAATAGTAATTAGTTTAGAAAATAGTTGAAAAATGGTTAAATAGCTTCAAAAATATTTGTAAAACAAGTATAAAATAGTTTGATGTTTAAGAAAGACGGGTCGTATGTATTCAATAGCTTGGAAAATTAAATTTATATTAAAAACAATTTTATTAAAAATTGTCCAGAGTCAAAACTGTTGTTCACTTCTCCAACAATTCAATTTAAATTTCCACTCCATTTAAATTGACCCAATCCCAATTAAATTTTACTCCAATTCCAATTTGTACTAATGGAATTTAAATTTCAACTTCAACCCATCTCGAATTATATAAATTCGAGTTGAATTCCCAAAGGTTGGTTTAACTCTTTAAACCAAATTAACCTTTAAATCAAAGTGTTTAATCATTTTAATTTCTGAGCCCAATTTCTCAATATTCTCATTTTAAATTATTTTTACTTATGTATTTCAAGATTCAATACAATTTTATTTTAAAATTTTAATTTATTATTCAACCTAATTTTCCAGTTTGAAGCCAGTTCTTAACAAGTTTATTTTACAATTCAATTATTCAAACTTATTTTATTTATACAATTCCATTCTCAATTTAAAGATTTTGATTAACAATAGGATGATAACATCCAATTTATTTGAAAACGTCCCTCCATTTTCAATTTTTAAATCCCAAACCCATTTTGGGATCACACAAATTCCCAATTCAAATCAACCATTTAACTTTTCAAGTTAAATTCCCATTTACCTAATCCAATCAACCTTACTCAAATTGAATTCCCGCTTCAAACTTCAAAATTCTTTTTCTCTTATAAGTTCAAAACTTATATCACTTTGGTTTTTTTTTCATCACACTTCAGGGAAAAATCAAAACTCAACCTCTTAGAGTTTATTTCAAATTATCTTTGATAACATGTATATACATACATATATACATATTTATTTCCTGGCCCTTCCAGCCACGCTTTAAATTTTTAAACCATCCATGGTTTTAAATCCAAATCAAATTTCAAACAACCCATTGTTTTCAACAAGTCCCAATTATCCAAACAATACTTATTTATAATTTTCCATTACTTTGAAACAAAATTTTCGAATTCTGGGACCAGATTTAGAATTTCATTTCAATCAATTAAATTTTAATTTGGTTGTGTTCCTATTTCTACTTAATTTAATCCCAATTCAAGACTTTAAATTTGGTTGTATTATATAACTCCTTAATTTTAATAATTTTAATTTCAATAATTAACAACTAATCACCTTAAGATTTATTAGAAGGAAATATTGCTTTATATATATATATATATATCAAAATATATTTTTATAAAATCATTTAAAACTTTTATATAATAAAATAACAAGTACGCGCTCATATATATACACACTCAACTCATTCTAGAGTACTTTGGACTCTATTTCATGAGTCATTCCCACCAGAGCAAAGGTTCTCGCTTAACCTCTTGCTCTGATACCAAATGTAACGACCCGAAATTTTCTAACCAGAAAATTCCAGATAGTTATGTAAAGAAGAGAGAGAAGAAGAAGAAGAACAAGAATACCAAACATCTCTCATTCGCAGCGGATAAAATATAATAATAAATAACAGTTTACAGAAGAATATTATATCAGTTAATTACATTAATATACATCAGAGTTTCACATATATACAGTCACTGAATAATTACATTTATTATATGTCAGAAATACAGCAGAAACACTCTATACGCCCTTGCCATCCAGCTCACCTCCTGAGCTCCAGAACATACCCACCTGAATATCTGTAATACTCGGTCTGACCCGAGCATTACACCAAAGTAACACCCGGGTCAGGCTGGAAACCAGCGTGAGTAAACCATCTAACATGGAATACAATGGTAAACAACTCATGTAAACTCAGGTAACTTGAATTAATTTCCACTTCACAAATTATTATAGTCTTCACTTATTTCACACATCAATTTCCAAGTGCCAGAACTTAGATTAAATGGTCCAATTCACTTAAATCATTTTATTACAGCCTATTGAGTCCACATATCGATTTGTAAAGGATCGAAGTGGTTTGGGTATGTACTAATGCCCGACTCCGGTCTCTTAGAATTTAATACCATCTTGACACAAGTTGTTTAAGTGAAAATTCAATTCAATTTTTAATACAAGATGTCACTTTGTACTCAGCAATCCATCATCGATAGATAACCACCCAATCATTGTCCATCCAAACATATCATATCACAAAACATCCCATATCAGAGATACAAAACAATCCAAGACATTTAATCGTCATTCAATCATTCATATACAAGATTTAACACTTCTAACATTAATTTAATTTATCTCTAATTAAATTAATAACCAATCTTAAATCATTAATAATTAAATTTTATCCGATTTATTAATCATCTCTTAATTTCCATTTTTAATTAAACACTCTTGACTAATTATCCTTTAACTACAATAAGTAATTAATTTTTAATTAATTACACAAATTAATTAGTCTTCACCCATCACATTAATCACATTGATCCTTAATTAACCGCACAAAAATTATTCTTCAATCACTTACATTGATTAATTATACTTTAATTAATCATACCAATTAATTTATTAACCCTTAATAAATTTCCTTAATTAATTAATCAACCCTTTAATTTATTACGCTAAGTGATTAGTCCTTAATTACTTCACTTAGGTAATTTTTCTTTATTTACTTTCATCAAGTAATTATCCCACTGGTTAATTATCCTTAGTTTATTAACCTTGATCATTAATTAATTAAACCTTAATTTATCACATAGATAAATTAGCCTTAGTCATTCACATTAAATAAATTTTGAAATTACCCTCATAAATCAATTCACTATAATTGACTTATCTTTAATTAATCAGAAACCTTAATTAATCTTATTCGAAATCAACTATCCCTTAATTACTTACAGGAGATAACTTGCTTAATTAAGTTCATAAGTAATTATCATCTCATATTCCCTGGTTTAAATTAATTACAAACATTAACTATTCTCCAATTACTTATGCTAAGCAATTACCTTTCATTATCATCATCAATTAATTAATCTATGAATTTCATTAAATGGTTAATTTATAATTTATTCCGCTAATTAATCTCAATTACTTCCCTAATTAGTCAAATAAATCTTGGAATTAATTTATCATTAATTGATAACTAACTCAAAGCCCTTAAGTTAGATTAATGATAATACTTTTTATTTTCTCAGTTACCACTCAAACACATTATTGATGGTGTGTTAAGTAAATTTATGAACTATCTTAATAAATTTTAAGTTAGAATAAATTACTTAACTCCTAAATTAACCAATCATTTAAACAACCTTATTATTTTAAACAAGTTTAAGAATCAATTAAACTTGATTATTACATATCTTAAATGTTGTGGGCTTTAACCTTAACCGATCCCAAAACTAATTTCGTACGCGAAGCCTTCTTCCAAAACAAACATGGGAAACTCGAGTACCACCTTCCCAAACAAAAACTATTGACACAACACTTCAGCCGTGCACATGCACCGCTGATGCCGCCAACTCCGATCAAAAATGGCGATCCCCACATGTCGACAAACACAATCCCAGGCCATCAAAACTCCATCACCATCGATTCAAGTTCGAGAACTAAATCGACCTGTTCCAACCAAACTGAAACCAGAACCTGAACCCACCGCATCAACCTGAAATTTCCTCGTACCCACTTCTCCAGCCACCAGAGAGAAAATCAAGAAACCCAACCACCACCTCGCCAACGTCCAAGCTTCACATTACCGAAGTTTCAATGAACTCGATGCATCAGAGGAGCCCACGCGACCCCTAAACTTGGCCATGCCTAAACCTAGGGTTACCCACTTCATCGATCAACCATAGTCGCCACCTTGCATTTTTTTTCCAGTGAATTGAAAGTTACAAAATCAAAGTACACAATACTACAACTGTCTTTAGATCAATCTTACCTAACATCCGTGTGAAAATCAATCATAGACCATTTTCTGCAAAATTGTTCTAAATACTCTTAAGATAACTCAACCATGAAACCTAACCTAAATACATATGTCTTCTAATGTTAATCTGCAGCAGTTGGAGCAGACAATACAGACTTTAGTATCTCATATGTCATGAAAACAATGCCAACGCTTGGGACAACCTTTTAGTACTCTTGCAATATTCCTCTATAGAGACGATGGATGCCTTCGTTTTGGATTATGTGGCCAAATGTACCAAATAAGCCTGTGTTGTATACACGCGCTTACCCACCTGCACCTTCTAATTGCAAGCGTCGCCTCACAAGATCTAATGGGAATGTCACAGTAGATGATGCAATGCCAGAAAGACTTCCACAGGCCAAGCTAACCAAGATTGGTGAATCGTATGGTCTTTTTAATTGCCAGTGGGATCGTAGTGTTTCATACACTGAAAAGATAATTGCTATAAATAAAATACAGAGAATGCCTGATACCTCTATAGTAGATGTTGTTTGTCTGAGCTGCAAGACGTGTTCTGACTAGGTCTAAAGGATAAGTAATGGATGCAGCTGTTATTCCAGACAATCCACCACCTAACAACCTTACACCAACAACTGCACCCATGTGTTCTTTACGTTTATCTAAAATTGGTATCCTCTGCAACAAAGTTTTATATTGCTCGTACGCATAGAAACTGATAGAAGAAAAAGGTAGTCGATGAGCAATTGTAACCAGAGCAATCTGCACCGATGTTTTTATTTTACAGAGGAAATACAACTTATTTTGACTTAGACAATTTTTTTTACTAAATTCTATGTTATAACAATCATATTTTGTTCAAGGCCCATATCTTAACAAGGATTGGATCATGAACAGATGGTATTCGAGTTGATCTTGTACCTGGAACCAGAGTCAGAGAAGAAGAATACAATACACAGCATGCAAAATCAATATATTTATATGTAAACACAAAGCTATTTAAATATATTCACAGACTCAATTGTTTCAAAGTTGAACATGCCACATAACTACATACTAATTGTGATGTTACTCACTGGCATTTCAAAGAAAATAACAGAGGAAACCAAGTTAAAGTACTCACCTTTCTGTTGAACAGAGATGTGTTTTGAAACACTGCTGTTAAAATTTCTTTTGCTCTTCTTATTTAAACTTGAATTTGAAATTTTGGTTTGCTTCAGGCAGTTGTTGTTGAGATGAATTTTACATGCCTTGATCTTGTCTGACTTCCTTACTTCCTAGCTTAATTTAATTTCTAGGATTTTGTCTACTGGTTTTGTTACAAGCTTACATATTTTCCTCTTAGTTCGAATGAATGGTAAGTGGAGATATATATAAAACAAGTATGTACAGGCTAAAGTTTATACAAGTACAAGATATTATTGTACTGTTACAGATTTTTTTCTTTTGTAAGGTGGCTGAAATGATATTTGTTGAGCTTGCATTAATTAATCTTGGCTTGTTTTATAAGCTTAAGCTTATCTTTTTTTTTATGTTATGTACAACCTGATTTTATGAGTACATTCTTATACATATATAACTTTGTCCTGTTGCCCTTTCTCAACATACATACTCATCTTTTGCTTGTTCATGAACATATACTTTTACTATCTTCTTAGGCCTGCAATAATTATATTTATGTTCAAATAATATATTTGTTTATTTTTAAATTTAATATTGATAAGATTTATTTTACTTGAACCATTATTAACCAGATTATATCATATATATTTTTAAAATCGCATATTAATATAGTTAAATATTTAGAAACTCGTTATTTTAGTTCCAAATCATGGTTTCTCCCAATTACATATATATATTTGTTTAGAATAATAAGCTGTATTTTAATTAATCCAATTATATATTTATTAAAATAATATTGCCAAAAATCTGGAATGTCACAGCAACGACCTAATTTTTCAACGTCCGAAAGTCGACATAGATAGGTCCACTGTATCAAATGTCGAACAATCGAATGCCGGAAAACCGAACCATTAGGGTTAAAGAAGAAGAAGATAGAAGAAGAAACAACAACAATAAAAGAATCCAACATTTCACAGTGGAACAAATATAATAGATAAATGAATAATCTTTAAAAAAAAGCACTATATCAGTTTATACATCACATTATCAGAGTTTACAACAACACAACGGCAGAAAAGAAATATTATATACTAGTGATACTCCTCGCCATCCGGCTTGAGCTCCAGATCTCCACATCATACTTTCCTGACTTCGCTCCAGAATAATGATAACCTGGCTCTAGGCTACCCGTGTGGAAGATTATGGGCACTCAGAGTTTAGAAAGGGAACAATAAACTCCAGATCAGTCATGGGACTGGTGTGAGATCTTAAAAAAAAGTTATTTTCGCAAAGAATGGAAAAGAAATCTGCTATGCTTTTGGAAAATGAAACTACCATAAGGCCTCCCACTACACACACAATGCAAACGCAGTATTGGAGGAGATTTCTCCTTATGATAGTCAAACATGCTTGATATGCAATTTTTTTTAATATTATCATTAGTTCATAGTGTGGAAAACATTTTGAAAGTATAAAATAAATCTTAGCCAGCATACCACCATTATGGTATACCTACTATAGCTACCATGTTCAATAGCGGGTTACCGCCACATTCCATAGCAGGTTATACAACTAAAACCATACAAGGCGCGTATTGCTTCTTTGGATTTCCAACAAATGGCCAGACTAAGGATCTTCCTATGCCACATGGGTACGCCTCTGGAGGGACGCTCCGAGAACCTAACCGGAGCTCTGCCAACACAAGGCCAGGTTACCTCTGTAACAGGGTAACACCTACAAGTACGCCATTCTCGGTCGTTACCGACCTTTATCCGAGGATCCTCAATCACAAAGCAACAACCATAAAGTTATAAATTTACAGCAACTGCATAGGTTAAATATCTGGACTCCATACCATGTTACCACCTTTTTCCAGAAGAAAATGAACAAACCCTAGGGGCACGACCCCTAATAACCTTGTCGCATCCTTCCTGTTTTGTCCATTACCGGGTTGTGAGGTCTGACGAAGTCTCGTCCACAAAGCTACGCTTTTCAAAAAAACCATGCTTTGATCAACAAATGATCAGCAACACTTGGTATGCCACATTACCAAATTGGGAATGTATCACTAGCAACCATTAACTACATAACCTCTGAGCTCGTACGTCTCAGGGAAGGGTGTTAAGCTAAGAGAATAAATTTTTCACCACCAACAGAAATGTATTTGATAGAAACCAGCTTTACATCTCAAAGTGTAACATTAGATGCATATCCACACAAGTCCGTTCCTAGATCGAATGGAACTGAAGGCACTTCAAAGAAGCCCTTGCAATTCGGATATTCACTAATCACGTCCGGACTCCCCATCACAAAGGGTGATAAAATCTCTATACCAGAGCAACTCAGTGCAGAGACATTCGACAGGTAATCCTTTCGTTTTCGAAAATACCCGGTCTTCAACATCGTCTTCAAATACAATCCCATTTTGTCGTATCATTATTCAGAATGGGTTTTATGACACAAAGTCCACTCCTGGTTAATCTGAAAAATGAGCGCTTATTTTAAAAATAAGTGTTACATTTAGATTTCAAGTAAATCACAACAAATTTCCACTTTGATCTTTTTAACAAAAGATCCATCACAAAGGTTCGTTGTGGTTTTCAAATAACCGTTTGGAATCCGACCCCCGGTCGCAACGAAACTTAAATTTCATTTAAAGGCCAATATTGGTAGTATCAATATTCACAACAATCTTAAAATAATTTTCCCCCCTATTTATTTCAAAATATCATTGCAAGAAATATTTTCACACTTTAACCCTGCGAAAACCAATTTTAAATCACTTTCCTCACGCGAAATATATTTTCAAATATTTATTCATTTCCACTGAAAATTCGCTGAGTTAGAAAAATAATTTAAACTACTTATCAAAAAATATATGTACTTGTTTAAAATAAAAACCATTTTTAAACACTTTATTTAAAACATTAGTTATGAAATTTAATATCAATATTTCATATGAAAAAAACTCAAGTCCAAATAATTTTAAGAATAAAATTATTAGATAAAGTGTAATTATTAAAATAACCATTTTCTAAATCTAATATCAATTCAATCATTAACATAATCACTTCCATAATCAACTTAATAAAATTTACTTAAACATTTAAAAACAGTTTCCAAAAATAATTTCTCAAACAATATTCTTTTTTTTAAAACCAATTCTAGAACTTTTAATTTATATTTTAAAAGCTACTTTGAAAACATACTCGGCTTTCCAAAGAAAATGCACTTCCCATTCTATAAAAGTCCATTTAAATCAATTAATAAATCCTTCATGATTTATTTTAAATTTACGTTCCAAATCCATAAATTCCCTTCTATACTTTTAAAAATAAACCGATATTTATTCTTTAAAGCAAATTTACCTTTCCTTTATAAATTCCCATTGTGAATTTAAATTTCCAAATATCCACTGATATACGATTTTCAAATCGATTTTCAATTATTCACTTTCAAATACAAAATCAATTTCCAAATTGATTTCCAATTTTATTTTAAACACCAAATCAAATTCCAAATTGATTTCTAAACTTTTTTCAAATATCGAATCAAATTTCCAAACCGATTTCCAATTTTATTTTAAACGCCAAATCAAATTCCAAATTTATAATATTTTTTTAAACAAATTCCTTTATTTCTTCCAACCTATTTAAATACGAATTTTAAATAATTTCTTCAACTATTAAACAATATTACTTCAAATCCCTTTATAAAAATCTTTTTCCATATTTTGGAATTAATTCGATTAGATTTCAAAATCAATTTTTACCCATTTAAATTCCTACTTTTAAACACCCAATTCTTTAAAATGAATTTACTTAAAGTTTTCTACTTTAATTTCCAAAAATCTAACTTTTTTATTTCTGGTATCCTATGATACCAAAAATATACTCGGCTAAACTATAGCCATCAATGGTTTCAGTCACAAATATAATCATACACTGATTATAAATAAATCAACACATAAGATTGAAACAAATTCAAATATTTGAGGAATCCAGTTGGATCCCTCCAACCTGTTTCCCTACATCCACAGATGTTAGCACAACAATTAAATATCAATTCCACTTCGGGGTTAAATATCGCGGTACATGTGATTATGTAATATCATCCGCTATTATGCGACGCATAGGGTCTCGTCCACAATATAATGCAAGAAATCAATCACTCCAAATATATACATACACACTACCACATCCAAACAGTCAATCGATAACTAAAATCCAAATTTTAATCTGAGTGTGAAGATCTCATCTTTTATTTGCAATCCGTTCCAACTCATTTCCATTTCGGCTTGTTTCTTATTTTCGACCTTGTATAAATATTTATACAGTTGATTAATATTCGAAATAATCAAATAACCAGTTTCCTTAATAATTAATTAACTAGTGATTTAATTCTAAACTGATGATTAAATTTTAAATAATTTCTTTTAATAAATTTATTTAACTAAAGATTTAATTTTAAAATTAATTTTCTTTTAATAAATTATTTTCAACGACAAAATAAATTTTAAATAAGTTAACGAAACAAAATAAATCACCTTAAAAATTATTTTAAAATAACTGGTAAATTAAAATATCTATATGTATATTTATTTCCTTTAGGACTAAAAAAATCCATATGGATTTAAAAATTAATTTTAAATAACCTTCCTAACATTTAAAATTTCTATTCCAAAATCTTATGAGTATATATACACTATCACTGCTTTACTGTTTAAAATCGTAATACATACATATATATCTATATATATATTATCTAATTTAAGTTGAAAGTGAAGAATAAAATAATTACAGATCTACCTTATTCCTAAATCAAATATTGTTAAATTACTGCACTAAAGGCAGAACTTATTATACCTTACTGCATATACACAGACACACGCACACTAACCTGAATATATTTTTTCTGAAACAAACTACTTCATATCCTTTTTTTGAACAGTTTAAAATTTAACTGGTTAATCTTGAAAATAAAAATAAAAGAAAAACAATACCTTAACACAGCAACGGGCAGACCACCATGTACAATGTTTCCCCCCAAATCGCGATACCCAAAACCCTAGCATGTCGTGCGCGAATGTGACGCCCCACCTCTATGCTCACAATAACAAAGATTATTATAAGGAATAACGTCTGCTATTGCGAAGAATAAGGTTTGCTAGAAGCGACCATCTATAAGTTATGCCTTAGACGAGTATTGATTACATCGATATGAGTTATGTAAATTACTCCCAAAGATATATATTCAATCCAAATCTAAAACGAAACTACGGTGGCTTAAGAAAAATTCAGAACAACTCATAATAACCACAACACTGATAGTATAATCACATCAGAACAGAAATATCAGATATATAGCGGAAGACAAGTCTGGAATACATGCTACAATAATCGATAGTTCACATACAAAGACATCAACATACATGAGGCGATCGTCAATACACCAAAAGTACACCTCGAAGACTAGAGAAAAGTTGGAGTGAAATCCCAAAAGCTGAGGCTGCAACTGAATCAGAGCTAGCGACTATCTTGAAATAACTCGGTCTGACCCGAGTATTGTTTAAAAGAAAATAATAAACGGATAGTCTAATTTAATCTTAGAAGTGAATGCATTATAAATAGCATCAAAGAAAAATAATTATAATCTCGAATGAGACTATTCAACATAAGTAATCAACATAGTTTAAATGTAGAAATCACATTCAACTCCATCAAATTAAACTCATTAAACTCCATCAAAATCACTTTCTAATTCAAAATTGAATTCAAAACTGCAAATCAAAAAATCTAGAAATCAAAAATAGATAACTAGAAAAATCAACATAAAAGTGGATCGATCCCAGCATATGGCGAGTCTAAGCTACGCTGTACGTGCATCAACATATGGCCGAAGCCTACCAAGTATTATCATCATAATTTTTGGAGCCCCACAAATGACCCGGAGGTCCAACATATGACCCGAAGGTCTAGTACTGGCAATTGACCCGAAGGTCCATCATAGTGGCTCGAAAGCCCAACAAAATCATCAAACAACAAATCTACAGCAAATATTTCAATTAACGAGCCTGGATTTAACCGAATTAGTAAAAGAGTAGTTCCATATTCCGCACTTTTGATAAATCGTTTAAAATCTCTTCATCGTTTCCTTGAAAGTGCAAAATTGTGTATTTTATATAAATAAAATTTACGTTCTCAAACGGACAAGTCCGAAATTAAGGGATCAGTAAAAGTAAGGGTTCATAGTCCTTAATTTTGCTGAAACATTTAAATCGCTTCCTCATTCTTTTGAAAGCGCAAACTGTAAAATTTTTGGAAACAATTTTATTTTAAAACGATTTTTAAAACTCGTGATTAAAACAACAACGATTATAGCAATTTGGACGAGGAAATTGTGCTTCATAAAACGTCGTAAAAACGGATACCAAATCAGCGTTGCGGAATAACCACTTGAAAATTCACTTTAAAATTGACGGTCACTGAAGTGAAAACAACAGTAATTTTTATTCGTCAAAAATGCCATCAAAACAACACATGCTTCAAAAATATAGCGCCGGAGTAAAAATTCCGTTATAAAAATAATGGCGCAAAATATGTTTTAAAACGTAACGTCGGTTCAACGTAAATTAAATGGTGGACTGCACCACTATATTTTCAACAAATTATTGCACTGCCTGGACTTAACTCTTGAACATACGAATTAAATTATACACATGCAACTTGGACACATTTTCACTCACACTGCTACATGCACGTAACACATATATGCATAAATATCGATTTTTGGACTCAATACTAAATGACCTGGCGCCACCTACCCATAAATGATTCACGCAATATAATCTTCCCTATACATGAGTTATAGTATGTAGCAATTGATGCCTAGAAGGACATGCTACACACATTTTTTTTAACAACACCACACGCACATCACATAACAACACACGCACACAATTTTAATTACAAAATGTCTGGACACACAACTTTGCTCGTATGCAAAAGGGATGCATGCTCACTTACAATTTACAATTCAAAAAATGTCAAGACCATGCATTTATGTGTGCTACAAATTGCACTAAACATGCATGCGTGAGACACTGATATTTCAAAGCATATCTCTGTTTTATACTTAGTACGCAATTGAAATTGACTGAACAATATATCTGGACACTTATAAACATTGTACGCCAAAGAAATTTGGCCAATCAACTCTAAACGGATATAAACACGAAACAAAGATGTAGACTGGGACTAAATATATTTGCATACGAATAAGAGTAAAACAAAACCTGCACAATTTTTTTTCTTTTTTACTAACTTTGCTCGCATGAATTTTTTTATAAAACAAGACCTGGACTTGTGTTCATTTTCACACTCACCAACTAACATTGCACGCATGAAAAATTTATAAAACAACTTGGACTTATGCTCATTTTCACGCTCATCAACTAACTTTGCACGCATGAAAAATTTATAAAACAAGACCTGGACTTATGTTCGTTTTCACGCTCATCCTACTGTTAAGAAGTAAATGAAAATAATTAGCTTGAAACTCCATCTACATGCACACGAGCAAAACTGGTTACAATGCTCACGCACACACTAATTAAACAAATTAGGCATAAAAATGAATTTTACACCACAACCAGATATACTTTTAAATGCACGCACAAAGAAAATTTAGTGCATGTACACCTCATGCATAAAAGCAATGCACAAAATAAAAACTTTTACGTACACAATGAAATAATACAAATAACTGGCAACATGGTTTACACACAAATAAAGTAGTTATTAAATTAGAGAAGTGAGTTTTGAACTCACTTTTAATTTGCTTCCTACCCAAGTATCAGCAAGGAATGTTTGAAGTAACACTTTGCACTACCATTAATATGTTTGTTGAGCTATTGAATAAAGGGAAATAAATGATGCAGCGCTATTCTTTCCTTTCTTTTTTCACAAAATTGTGTATAAGCCAATGAAATATGCAAGCAAGGTACAAAGGCATTAAATTGAAAACATGCTAAGGACGTGCTGCAATTAATATGATGATGCACAAAACTATTCAAGCTTTGCTTTATATAATAGTGGCAGGCAAGGCAAAGTGTTTACTGCTTTTGTTTTTTTTTTTGAAAATATGACAGTGCATATAATCCACTTTTCTTTTGAAATGAGACCACTTGTTCAACTTGGTTATATGTAACTAGCAAAAACTGACTTTGCTTTTGTTGACAGCCAACCAAAAATGTTTCAATTTTTTTTTCAAATTTTAATAAAATAAAATTTCTATTTAAAATATTTACTCCGATTGTAATTCAAAAATCACGGTCGTTACAGCGAATATGAACGAGTCAATGGCCACGTCGGCACGCCATAGCATGCGAGCTGCAATACCACTCCTCCTAGCCGCGCCAAAGTCAACCATCCTCCTCACGTGAAATTGCGGTTCGTCGAGCCGACTGTTTTCCCTTCTTCGTCGTTCAATTTCGAATCAGCCCCTATCCAGTGACTCGAACCTCCCCTGCATCCGACGCTTTTTCCACGCGTTTGAATGATGGTCGACTCGAATCCGAAATTCACCCGACCCAATTCGAATCCATCCTTTGTCTATTGCCGAGGACGAGCCTCACTACCTGATAATGCTGCTATCACGTGCATGCCATCACCTCGCACGCTTGCCACTCGATACGCCACCGCCTCGTTGTCGTTTTCATCGTCGCGGCCTCGTGACTGAGTCGCGAGCCCTCATTTCATTTTTTTATTTTGTGAGCTGTCAATTTCGATTTGAAATCATCTGAGGAAAAAGAAAGGCTTCAGCCATGATCGAATATTTCGATTTCGATTTGAATTTGAAGAGGAAGTAGGCTTCTGCCAATAATATTTTTGGATTTTCGGTTTCGATTTTTTTGTTTGAAGACAAAAACAAGGCTCGAGTTTTTTTCCTTTTGAACGAGACATAAATTTTCTTAGAGGACGCGTGTTATATTAGTGAACATGTATTGCAAAATGAAGGACACGTGTTAGGAATGTCTACAGAAAATTAAGGGAAAAGCATATGTAATATATTTTTAATTCAAATTTAAATATTAAATTATTTCGATTTCGAAACTCAAAATCTCGATCTCCAATCGAGGCATGCTGCCAAACATTTATAATGTTAAACCCCTATTCCGAACGTAATGGAAAAGGTTTCGAGGCCAAATTCGATCTTATGAAGAAGATAGCTTTTTGGACCAGTTATTAAATTAAATTTCGACAAATTTTTCAGCACGTTGTTATCCGTATGGCCAAATGAACACTCTAAATACTACGAAAATTGAAGTTCGATAATAATACAATATTACAAATCCAGTGGAACTGGTTTCGTCGAATTCCGAGACTGTGCATCGGAAGGCTATTTTTAAATATCGATTTAAACGATATATATTCAAAACTGACAAAAGACAGTTAACTTGAATTTCAAAAGTTCCATCGCTTTCAGTATTATCAATATGAATTTTTTAAGCCTTTAAAATATTTTTAATCAGCTTAAAAATCAAGATTCAACATTTTACGCAACTTCAATAAATTAAATTCAATAATTAAATTGCCAGATTCATAGTTATTTTTAAAATTCAGGTTTAAAATATCTTCCAAACATTTAAAATCAATTAAATATTTCGATTTCAAATGTCCAAAAATTCTGGACCGTCACAAATATTGAGATTTTTGATCAAAACGAATAAAACAACACATTTACTAATTAGTATAAAGAAAAATTTGAAACTAAGCAAGGGCATATGGATTAGGGATAAATGGAATGATTTGTATCCCAACAACATTAGGACTAATTTTGATGGATTAGATAATGATAGAATTAAGGGTATGCCCTAAAGCCAATTCTATAATTTATTATAAATTATTCACTCGGTAATAAAATCTCATTCAAAATAAATGGTGTTTTTCTTTCGTTTATATACTTGTTATAACGTGTTATATTAATTAAATTTTTATAAGTATATTTAATAGAAAATCAATAAATGATATGTTTGCTATACTTGTTACTAAGTATTGTAACATGAACAATTTATCACAATATAATAAACATATCGTATTGAATATTCCTAGTCAAGATGTATCGAGACTAGATATCAATACATCCATTGAGACTAGAGTGTGTAATTCTCACCAAATATTTGACAATATACTACTTATGGTTACTGGAGGCACCAAGGAGTTACGCATTGATGGTTATTGGATAATTATGGAATGATTCACTCGATAATATTTTGTTGGCTATACTAACTAAGTCAAACAGAAAATATTGAAGTGACAGTATTACAAAGTTCTCTTGACTTGAAAATTGCATGAAACTTTAATGTGGACACTCCACTTTAATTGTAGTTAAATCGTGGCAAAACGTCCATTGAATGATTATAGTTGGGTCTGAGTTGAAGCATTTAAAGTGAAACACTATTCAATAATGAATTTATCTCATCGGTTATATGAGGTTAGTATCACAGTCAACTGTAGTCAATTCAAAGTCAAAGTCTCTGTCCAGAGCAGTTCGATTAATGATAATTACTATCGTTGAACCAAGAAGTTTGTGTTTGGATTATACAAGTTGAATGCGGACAAAATTGAAATTTTGACCAATATTAAATTCCATAAGTCCTTATATGATATAGTTTTGACAACGAGAACTAGTGTAAATAATTGTCATTATTGGAAACTGCTTAAAATAGTAAAATTAGATTTTACCAAAACTGTGCAAGCAATAAATTCGACCAATCTGCCACACCACTAGCTAAGGTGACGTGTAAACATTAATATTCGAATTGTTCAATATTGATCGCTGATTGATTTTACACTATGAGCCACACAATAGCAATGTTGAATACTCTGAATACCACATGATTTAATTAATATATAATTGTTAGAAATTAATTAAATTCATTAATATTTATGAAAAATTAATTAGAAAAAGACTATTTTACTTATTTAATTAGTACTGAAAATAATGCATATATAAAAGTTACATATGTGCATATCGATATGCAATATCGATGTACATTTGAATTAGGTTTAAAATAAGCAATTATTGATCTTGTTTGAAAATACATATAGGCCCATTAGCCTATAGGAATGGCCGGCCATTTAAAGGGAGTTAGGTGGGTGTAATATTTTGATACGCGGGTTTGAATTGGTGGAGAACGAAAGAGTAAAAGATGAGATCAAGATATTTTGCTCTTTTCCTTTTCTTGTATAAACATCACACCCTCTTCATTTTAGGGTTAACTTTCTCTAGCCTTCATACCCCCTTGGCCCCAAGGTCCTTTCCTTCTCCTCCCTCCATTTTCAAACCAAATTTCAAATCCAATCAAATTAAATTAGAGGTGTGTGGATCTCCTCGGTTACTAGTAATTTCTACAAGGGATAGAATCCGATTCTAGGAATTCAATCAATTCAACATTCAAGGTGTAACATTAGGGTTACAATTTAGGTAATATTCAATCTACATCAATTTATATTTGTAATCATTTTGGTGTCGTATATGTATAAGTTAGATTATATCACGAATTCACATATGTATTTGCTATTGTTTTACATATGAATGTGCTATAATTTTTTTTTACTATATAAGCATATTTGTTTTCAACCATGGTTAAAATTAAAATAAAATTCGAAATTAAAAGTTGTTTTAAACATTTTAAATTAAAATTGAATTTTAAAATATATATTATATGTGTGTGTGTGTGTGTGTGTGTGTGTAAATTAGTTTAATATTTCATACATATACCATTCACAAGAATAATTTTTTTCGATATATATATATATATATTTAAATATGAAATGTAATATTAATATTAATAGTTTAAAAATACTAAATTTTAACTTATTTATATATGTACAAAAACAAACATACACATATCTTATAAAATAAAATTTGTATGGAAATGTTTTAAAACAACATTTTTTTCCGTATAAAATATTTTAAATAAAAGAGCATAAAATCAATCTTCTTGGATTAACTAATAATTTTTTTTGATTTTGTCAAAGCTAATATATGGCCAAAAAATAAATAAATAAAGAAATATATATATATATAATTTTTATATCTAATCATACAACATTATTTAAATATGTAAAGAATTAAAATTCTGTGTTAACTAATAAATATATATATATACTCAAATTAAAAATAATTATACGGATAAAATGTTTTTTTACACTTATATAAATATATATTATTTTTAAATTATTTAAATTTGAATTTTAAAAGGATATATTTAAATCTAGATTTAATTACAAATTTGAATTTTTCTCAAAAAGTTAAACTTGAATTTTAAATTGTTTTATATTTAAATTTAAATATAACCATTTTACATGTAAATATATTGTTTTATAGTTTTATGTGTGTATATATATATTTATATAATTATATTTATATATTATAATAATATTATATAACAATAAATAATAAATACATATATGAAGGGTCTACTATGTTTGTTGCAGTATACATCTCACCACTTAGATACAGACATCTTAAACTATATACACATTATATGTTGCGTGTGCATGTACATATATATGTGTATTTGATACACCTGTACACAATATATATCATTTATATAAACAAATAAAATCTTTGTATAAATTAATTAATTAAATAAAATAATGATTCTGTTTAAATTTATTTAGATTAGATCTAAGTTAATTTAGACTTCATAGGCCCAAAAAGATCTAAAATGGATTTTTCTTAAATCCTCCATTTAATCCGCTGTGTGTTGGCCCTTATGCAACATTAGTATCAAAGTCTAATAGCCTCTGTAGTCTAAGTTAGCCGTATTACAGCCAATTTATTAAGCTTACACATTTAGCAGGGTATCCGAAAAAGTAGCGTTTATGCTGGATTTTGGTAATCAAGTACCCTACTCCACCTAGCTATCGGCTTGGCTCGAAAGGTGAAGTAAGCCTAAAGGTTATCCTTAAAACAGAAGGCCCGATTTGAATTTGGGCATTAGGCCATTTTTTTCAAAATCTGTTTTGAAATTAAAATAAAATTTTAAATTTAAAAGGTTAAATTTAAAGCAAGAATTTTTTTATAAATGTTACATAATAATTTTTGAAATAATCTTCGACATTTAAATTTTGAAAATTATTTAAAAATTTATTAGATTAATAAATTAATAACTAATGAAATAATTAACTAATTAAATTAAATACGATATGTATATATGTATGTACGTTGACATATGTTACATTATCCTAAAATGTTTAAGGTGATGTATGTATATATAATTTTTGAAATAAATTATAATTAATTAAAATTATTTAATTAAATAAATTAAATAAATGTTAATTAATAAATAATATATATAAATATATATGATATATGTATAAATATAAATGTTATAGTATACATATTCAATTTAAAATGTCTAATCGAATAAAATTATGTTAATTAAAACATTAACTAAATAATTAATTAATTAAGATTTAATTAATGAAGTTAATATAAGATTATACATAAGTTTACTATATGAGTTAACTAAATTATGAAATGCTATACAATAATTAAACTTATATGATATGAATTTATAACAAGAGGTGGAATAATAAGAAATCGTAATTAGATTTATGGAATAAATAGATACTTATAGTACGAATATTGTGATTTCAGACGTGTTTGGCAGTTAAATCACAAGGGTATTTCTTAAGAAATACATTATTCCATAAGTCGATATCACTCAATTAGATATATTAAATATTATGAATCTTTAATAAAAATGTTGCCATCTACCATTTATATATTAATAGTTTACTTACATATGCCTTAGTCTTTGATATTCTTCAACATAAGGATGTTATGTGTAATACCATTGATGTGTTGAATAAGCAAGTAAGATATATGTATGTATCTGTTGATATACTCAAGTACATACATATAAACTTAGGTCATCGCGAAATGATAGGTATAGTGAATAATCTCTTTTAATTTGTTGAGTTTTCCTTAGGGTTAAAATGAGATTAGAACAAAGATTACGGGTTAAGAGTCCTATATGAAACAACTAATAAAGTGTTATCCATTGCCTACAAGCCTATAATTTGTTGATATTCCTCATGGTTAGAATCATAAGGTAAGCGAATTCTAACACTTACTAGGGAAGTAGAAAGACTTCTATGTTTCGTCTTAGGGTTTTGAGAAACATAAAAATATAGTAGGAGCATATTAGTAAAATGAAATGTAATGTTTAATCCTGTGCAGTTAATGCCCCGCTATAATCCTGCTATATCTCATAGTGGATTTTTACCGCTACGATTTTTCCATATAGCCCCGAGTATAATTTTTCCACTTTAAGCCCCACAATTGTTGCTATATCCTGTTATTCCTACTATATTCTGCTATTGTAACACCCTGCATTCTTAGATAATTAAATAATCAACCAATGATGAATAGTGATTTTTTTTGAAGTTCTCATAATATGGCCTCGTAACTTATATCATTGTGTCCGTGGTGATTTTCTGATTAATTTTCATATATAACTTGTCAAAATATGGGTTAATAGGAAGAAGTTATGAATAGAACAAGATATCAGAATAAAGAAAAAAAAGATATGTCAACCTATAGGTCGACTCAGGGCAATGTAAGGTCGACACAAAAAGGCTTGAGGTCGACCCTCATAGTATCCAGGTCGACCCGCATGTTGCAAGGTCGACCAACATTTTTTTTGGAGCTGACGTTTGTTTCGGTGACGATTTTAGTTGATTTTATGTGTTCGAAGCCGTACATTGATTGATTTGATGGCTTCAAACGACCTTGTGACGTAGTGGTTCCAGATTCAATTCAAAAATCTGACGGTCTGAAATCCCCAAACTCAACTATAAATAGGACCATAAGCCTAGCTATTTTCTCAAAATCAGATTTTTCTCGTAATTGGGCTCATTGCCTAAGGTTGAACTCTAAATAGAAAATATTTTTGGGAAGAAAATCTTCTTAACAAAAATATTAGACGCCTTAGAAGGTGATCCAAGAAGGCCATGGAGCAAAGCTAAGGATGACATGTGAGTGGATCTAAATTATATATCTTTTACGTTTATGATATATTATCGTTAGATTCCTATTAAATATTTTAATTCAGCATTTATTTCAATAATTAGTTCTACCAATTAGTTTTGTTGAAAATGTAAATTTTATAAGAGAATTTATATTTGATTATTATTTATATGGAAAAGAAAGAAAGAAATCCAATTGGGTATGAATAATATTAGGCTTAACAGTTATAAAAGGCTTAAGCCTAGAAGCAAAAAATTTACATTAAATTATGCTCAAACGGGAGAAATAAACTGAAAGGGGAAAATCTAATAATTTAATTTAGAAGTTAGTGATAGATTAGTTGGTTGGTTTAGAAAAGAGAATACATTTCCATAGTTTAATATCGCAAAGATAATGATAAGCGTAATCGCAAGAATAAAAGAAAGAAAGTGGAAATTTGTGCAAAATAGAGACATTTCTGTATTTTTCATTACCCAATAACTAAAGAAACAGTAAAAGAGATATATTGCAATTATGAGTTGTGGTTTACAGCATTATTTAGTATTAAAATACGGGAATGGATTTTTAGCACAGTTTTTGTAAACAACAAAATAGAATAGAACTAGTTCCTAGAATAAAAGTGAATAAAGTGAAGAGTTAAAGAAATTAAAGAGGAAATCAAGTTAATTATTTGATAAGACTAGAAACAATAAATAGAAATGTGTCTAGATCTGCATTTACTGTGCAGATAGTAGAATAGAAGCAAAGAAGTTATTATGTTAAGTAAATTTGTGACAGTCGAACGTAGTCCCAAGTTTTAGAGATTTGTTATGTAATATAAGAGAACTAAAGAGAACTCAATATCATAATAAAAGAAGACAGACCAGAATAGAAAAAAGACACTTGCAATTATATTTATAACATGTAGATTATAAAATAATATAGAAGTAACAATTGCAAGTATAATTATAACATAGGTTATAATTAGAGATAATAGAAAAGGCTTATTTTGAAACTTACACTAAGTTAATAAGCAAACATAGAAGAAAGGCCCATACTAACAGCATTCCCTTTCAGTCAGGAACAAATGGCCTCACAATAGTTTGATGAGGCTGGGACATGCTTATGCTGATTAGGGTAAACAAGTAGCCAACATAATTAGAAAAGTAAACTGTACGCATAATAAAAGATTAGACGTAAAATCTAATAAAATGGTAAGATGCGTTTGGAGCAGCCCAAAGGATGAAGAGCCTAACGAAGCAATTCATCACACGCTTTTAGCAAAGAAATAACACGTCCAACTTAGTTAATTTGGGCTAGAAGGAAGTATGAGACTTCTACGGGACATGAGGGTACTCTAGAATGGCCCTTTGGGGTAGGCCTAATGAAGCTGCACCCCCGGAGGCACGATCGATGTTCCATTAAAAGATACCAATTTATAACGACCCTGACCCGACCTTCAAAAATCGGCACCCGTACTTCGCTTGTACTCGAATGCCGCAGATTCAAATGCCGAATCTGGTTCGTCGGAGCTTATAACACATTAAGTACAACAACACAGCAGAAGAAAAGATAATATCATTGATATACAACAGATACAATATCTAATGATACAACAGAATATCAATAGACATCAGAGATACAAGAAATTGCAACGGAAAGATAATGTCTTCAATAGAGTATATCTCCAAAACAATCCAACTCCATAATGTAACTGCAACTCCATCTCCAAACTAAAGATAGCTCGAACCATCATCACGATGCAATAAGAAAACAAGATAACTCCAAAATGAAGCAAATATGTATGTCTTGACTGCTTATGCATTGCAGGCCTAACGCAGCAGACCTTTATAGGTAGTCAAAAGGTTGATGAATGGAGTAGGATACTCATATGACACCGTACTCTGACTTGTGAGTTGGTTTTAGTGGGCAAGACCAAAAATGATTGTTGCATGTAGAGATCAAGTCATCATCAACCAAGAACGAGTTCGAAAAAGACTAGCGTTAAACCAACTGGGCAATGATTTTTTCACTATCGAGAGATTGGATGAGGGGCGCAGCCAGTTGAATGTTTAGATTGTTTGTAGTAGGGCAGAGCCATTAGCCCTTTAGAGGTCTTTCGATTATTTAAGGGGTTGGCTTCGTGGGGCCTTAGCCATGATGAGAAAAGAGACAGACCAAGTAGAATATCTGTATTGTAGGCCTAACAAAGCTGTCCTTTACAGATATAGAAAATCCCCGATCGGGTTCGATACAAGGTAGACCTTGTTGGCGGGATTACGGGAGTAGATAGAACGGTTACGTATAGCCCTCAAAGTACGCACTGGGTGGTACATTATGGATGTCCGAGCATTAGTATAGGCTAGCGCGGACGCAGTTTACGATTTCATAGTAGACGACGGAACATCTGTATTGTATGCCTCATGAAGCTTTACTTTACAGATGTAGTTACGAAACACTTTAGGAGCAAGATGATGGTGTCGTTGTCGAGGAGGATACGAAGGTACTATGGATAGTACCTAGGACCGATGCGTTCATTGGGCATGTTGCTACATATATATTTGTTATTAGGTTTTAATCTACTAGGGAGTAAATAGGTACGATCCACGCAAAGAAGCGAGAGTATTATAAACCTAACATAATAGAAAATGGAAATAAAACGGTATATGTAGAATTAAGCTTGGACGTGTATAATTTGTCCATTCACCAGAACTTTAGTTCTCACCCCCTCCTCATACATCCCACGTGTTAGATGGATGGTAGAGAGTTTTCAGCTTTGAGACACTTGTTTAGAAAGTGTTATCATCTTGGTGAGTATTTACTTACTATTATATCTTAGTCAGTTCCGCTGTGAGATATTTACTTGAGCTCTGATATATTTGTCTTTGCTTATTTGTAGGATACCAAATACCCAACTTGGGCTTAAGTGTGCTTAGGTTTTAGCGTTTTTGCAAAAAATCCAAATCCACTGGATTCAGATTGTTATAGCTATTTCTGCTATATCTTCTTTAAAAGAAATAAATTAAAAATGATATTTATACATTACAAAAATTATGAAATTAATTTACTTGATTGAATTTTTAGTATTTTTTTAGAAATGAAAATACCCTAATATTGTAGTAAATTCAATTATGTTATATAACAGATTTACATTTATTTATAGTATACTCGCACATGTTTTATTTAAAATTATTTATATATTAATTATAATTCAATTGAATGTTAATTTTTCATTTAATTAACATTTATAAATTTGTAAAAAAGTTAAGTACGAGTTTTATATGCTATTTTGGAGTCTTTCGTTATGTCTTGTTATATCCTCGCTGTATCCCACTATAACTTTTTGCACCTTCGCCACATTGAACCTGCCGAGCGCTTTAACTATACAAATCCTTACTAATAATCTAATGACATCGACTATAAATTAATGTCCTAACCTACTAAATCAAATTTGCATAAAATGTCTACAACAAAGTAGTTTTTTGAAAACAACAAACTCACTCGATCTAACTACATAGATTGGTTATGGAAAGGCTTCATCTTTGAATGGTTCGAAGAAATAGGGTAAACAAGAAGAATAAGAAAACTACTCCAATGGGTAAGGGTGAATTTCATCACTGTCATAAGAAGGGTCATGAAAACGGAATTGTCTGGTGTACTTGAAGATTGCTAAAGAGAAGAAACATAATAATTTTAATGCTCTTACAAGTATATTTATAATTCAAACTTTTTTCACTCAATAAATTATCTTGGGTTTTAGATGCTACATCTGGAACTTACATCTGCAATTCACTGTAGGGACTTAGGAGCAGGCGTCATATGGAAAATGAGAAATGAACTTCAAGTTGCTGATGGATATCTGGTGGATGCAACAGTAATTGAAGATTATCATTTAACTTTGCCAAATGGATTGGTTTTAGTATTAAATAACTGCTATTATGTTAAAAGCTTAATTTGCGGTATAATTTATGTTTCTAGATTGACTGAGAATGGATATATTTTTCATTGTGTTATAATATTATGAACATTATGTTGAATGGAAACAAAGTCTGCAATGGTGTTTGAATAATGGCATTTATGTGATTAATACTAATTATGTATGTGCTATGAATTGTTCTTCTGATGTTGACATAAATATTAACTATCTTTAGCATTGTAGGCTAGGTCATATAAGTGAGAAACGACCGCATAAATTTAAAAATGAAGGTTTTCCACCATCATTTGATTTTGAATCATTTGACATGTATAAGTCATGTCTTAAAGGAAAAATGACCGAGCATCCCTTTAGTGGTAACAATGGAAGAGTTATCGAACTCTCGGGTCTCATACAAACTAATATATGTGGCCTAATACACATAATTACTGAAGGAAATTCTTCTTATTTTGTATCCTTTATGGATGATTTCTTAGCACAAGGACATGTGTATGTTGTGAAGAACAAATCTAATGCCGGTGAGAAATTTATTGAATATAAAAATAAGATCGAAAATCAAATAAACCATATGATTAAAATACTTTAACCGTATCGTGAAGGTGAGTATGTTGGATAAGAGCTCCAACGATACTTAAAATATAATGGGATTGCCTCTTAGGTTATTCTACCCTATACTTTGCAATATAATGGTATTTTGGAGTGAAGGAATAGAATGCTATTGGGCATGGTTCGTTTCACAATGAGTAAAGCTAAATTACCTCTTTCATATTGAGGACATGCGTTAGAAACCACAACGCATATGTTGAATTTAATACCCACAAAATCTATGCCTAAGATGCCATATGAGATGTGGCATGGGAAGAAACCCCATCTCAAACATTTAAAGGTGCGGGGTTGTCAAGCCTACGTTAGGAACGTTGGTCTCAATAAACATGAGGCAAGATCGATATTGTGTAAATTCATAGGATATACCAACAATTCTACGAGACTTATTCTATACAATTGTAACGACCCATAAATTTTCGACAATTAAAATAGCTAATTTAATAAGATTTCGTGATTTAGTGTTAGAAAAAAATTGTAAGTCGTTTGGAATAATAATAAATGTTGAATCCATTGGGTATAATAGAGTAATTGATTGATAAGTAAAATCTATTTAAATCAAATATTAAATATTGAACAGGTAAATTGTTTAAGTTAAATATTTAAAACTTATTGAATAATTGAATAACTGTAAAATGAAATAGTGTTCTAAATTGTGAATTGGTTTTAAAAATTGAATCTTATAAGTTCAATTTCAATATTTCAAAAGATAATGAATTATTGGATAATCGAAATTGTTTAATTTAATAATGGGAATTGAATAACCGTATAATGGAAATGGTTGTTCTATAAATTTTAATTCGTTTCAAAAGTTAAATTTTTAAATTCGTTTTGAATATTTCAAAAGATAGTGATTTAAGAATAATCAAATTTTGTTTAATTTAATATTACAAATGTTGAATATTTAAATTTCGAGTTTGATATGATTAATTTGATATTGAAATTTAATATATGAAAATAGAGTGAATAATTGAAATTTGATTTAATATGATTCAGAAATTGGTTTCCAAAGTGAATGTAAGTTATATCGGGATTATAATAGAATTAATAAGATTTTAAAATTGAAATTTATTGGATAATTGAATAACGGGTTTAATATGATTAAAAATGATTTGTAAAATTTTATTTTATCATATTAAAGTTAGAATGATGTTGTAGAACTTTTAAAATCGAATTAAAAGTAAATTTGTGAAAATTGAATATTTTAATATTTAATTATCGACTGAAAAACAGCCAATTTTCGAACAGTCTCAGAATTGGATGAAACTAGTTCCATTGGATCCGTAATAGTTTGTTATTGTCGGATTTCAATTTTCGTAGCAATCGGAGTTTTCGTTTGACCGTGGCAGCTCGAAACGCATCGAAATTGTTTTAATATTAATTTAACGAGTTGAAATAGTCATTTTTCAAACAGTCTCGGATTTCGACGAAACTAGTTTCATCGGATCCGTAATATGATATTATTGTAAGATTTCAAATTTCATGTCAATCGGATTTACCGTTTGTCCGGGGCAAGCCACAACGCCTAGAAATTTGATTTACCGATTTAATTTTAAATTGATCGTTTATTGCCATAACTCGCACAGATATGATCGAATTAGCTTCCGAAACTTATTCCATTATGTCCGGAACGCGGGATAAACCCTAGGAACGTCAGTTACCGCGCGAAATTCGGAGTTTGGAAAAGCCGGATGAATAGTATTCGCCGTTTCCTATAAATAGCCCCTTGTCTTCATAAATTTGCAAAAGAAAATAAACTAGGGTTTTATCCATCAGCCGCCGCCTCTTATATAACCAATGGCCGAAAATCACAGATCTTGCTCCTCTAATTTCTTCGAATCCATGCAACGATACAACAAACTTCCAACATGAAACTTGTAGAGCATGAAGAGATCTTGAAGTTCAACGGCTATGATCGTGTTTGGAGCTTTGGATCATCGGAAAATTGGCTGCAAAGTCACATGGTTGCGCACGTATTTCGAGACGCTAGGGGGGCCGAGCTTGGCCGGTTGCTGGGCGGTGGTGCCCTTCGAGGCGAGCTTCAATATGACACTCTCTGATCGACTTCTAGATGCTCGTGGTGGCCACGATTTGGAGCCCTAGTTGGCTTGGATGGGTTCTTAGTCGCGTGTATTACCTAGAGCGTGAACGCGTACGTGAGGAGGAAGAGGGGTGCGGCCTGATGGGTGGAGGATGGAAATCAACGGATGTGATTAGGTTATGAAAAAAATAAAAGAAATTGTTAATTTATTTATATTATAATTCGTGTAACTTTGAAATAACATAACTTTTTGCTGCGAGATCGAAAACTGATGAGACGAAGTGCGTTGGGATCGTATGGACGAGCACTACGCTATTGAATTGGATTGGAGTCGTTTGAAGCTAGAGAAAATTTCGGGTAAAATTAAACGCTCGTTTAATTTTATTCGAAATAAAACGCTGGAACTGTATTGAAATCAAGGTGAGTGTTTTATAACGCTCACAACGTACTGAATATCTTTATGCTAGTTAAATTTGACATTATGAAGTGTT
This sequence comes from Allium cepa, assembly GCA_030765085.1. Taxonomy (NCBI): domain Eukaryota; kingdom Viridiplantae; phylum Streptophyta; class Magnoliopsida; order Asparagales; family Amaryllidaceae; genus Allium; species Allium cepa. The sequence continues at coordinate 973,865,615 of CM060928.1, forward strand.
ATGATTTTATTTCTCGTTGTTTGATAAAAATTTAATTGTCATATAGCTTGTCATTTGAATTAACCGTTGAAAAATTAAATTGACAGTTAAATTGAAATTAAAATTGAATTGCGATTAAATTACCTGACATTGATAACTATGAAACTGCCATGAATTGTATTGTCTATTGGATGATGTATTTTGATGGATGTTATTGGTTGATATTTGAATGTTGGATGTTTATTCGCTTATATATACTGTTATGCATACATATGACACTGTGATTGGTTTAAGTAATATATACTTATCCCTGACATTTAATTGAAATAAATAATTACTTGGCCATAGGATAGAAAATTATATACGGACACCGAATTGGCTAAATTAATAATTTAAAAATCGTCGATTTGAAATTTATTTAAATGTTTTGATTTAAAAGTTATAAATTGAAATCAATTTATAGAAATCGAATTTATCGGAAAAAATTGAGTTTGGAATGTTGAAATAAATTTTGGTTAAAAGAAATCGTTAAATAATTAAAGTGGAGACTTTGGAATTTAAAATCGGGATATGATTAAATTTCAAAAATTGATTTGTTTAAATATTTAACCTTAATTCGAGCTTTGAATGTTACTAAGTAAAAGTGATATAAAAATGATATTCTGAAATCGAGCTTGGAATTGAATCATATTTGAATTTGGATTTAAACTTGAATATTGATGGATAATTTTGTTAAGTGTTATAAATGGATACTATTGAAAAATCAAGCTCCAAATCGATATAAATTGAAATTGAATTAATTGAAGTGAATATAAATTGAATAAATTTGAAGCCAAAGTTTACGTTGATTGAATCGAAATCGAAATTGAATCGGTAGAATGGAAATTGAAATTGTTTTGAATTTGGAAGTTATAATTGAAATGGTTTGGTTTTGAAGCTGTTTTATTTTTTTTTCCGAATTACTCAGTTATATAAACCATTTTTGAATACTTAAACTATTTTAATCTATTTTTAATCTACTTAACCCAATTTAAATTATTTTAAACTAATTTATCTATTTTAAATCCATTTTAAAGATTTTTAAGTATTTTTAACTATTTTAATTATTTAAACTATTTTTAAACTACTTAAAACTATTTTCTAAAATTTCAAATAGGTAAATAAGGTGAAATGTTTATGTTTAAATCTTGAATGTAAATACGAATTGGTTTAAATGAAGCTGCAACCTAAATTGAAATTCGAAATGATTTTGAAATCGAAATGAGATATTGATGCGGAAAATGATTTTTGAAACGAAATCTTACATTTGAAAAGATACGATGATATTTGAAATGGATTTGATTTTGAAGCAAATATGATATTTTGATATCAATTATGAATCGATTTAAAATGTAAAAGAGCCAACGGTGTAGTAATATGTGGTTATTAAAGAGACCGGGATCGGATATGGACATACTCTCTGTCGATACCGAAAACCACTTTAATAACTATTATACGTGGAGTGTTGATCCAGAATGAAGTGGATGGTTTAGCGAACGCGTTGACTGAAGAAAGAGAACGATATTGGATGACCCCTGACATGACTAAAATAGGAGCCGCGCCGGGCCATTGAGGTTCGCCACCTCTAGCGGACACACTTCTTCGATACCATATCTATTACATTTGTGATGCGATTTAGGTGCACCCCTTGATTTGGGAGTGTTGTTTCGCGGTGTTGGGGTAGCTGCTGGCTATGCTCAACATCAGTCCGGATCACGCAACTACTAGTATCCTAGTTGGTATCGCCTCATGTACCTTGTCATACTGATTATCCTATTCGCGACCACTACGTTTGGTTTTGTGTTATACCTATGGGGTACCCTCTGATAACCACCAGTTTACGGTGGGGCTTACGGTGCTGTGTAGACTATAGCATTATAAAAACGTGTTAAGGGGGATTATGGTAACGCCTTAACGCTATTTTGATACTTTATATTACTGATAGACATTATCTACTTAGCGTACATTACTACATAGTAGATAGTTTAACGGATCCTTAGGAGATGGAAAATCCCGTAACATCTCTTGAGTTATTGCACGCACGTTGACACTGGATATGAGATGTCAAACCCCGTAAACATCTCTGACGCCGTTACACTCATATTTATTTACGATTGATTTAACTTTCATAAGGATATTTTAGTCCTGACTCGAATGTTTTGTCTTTTCATTACACTCGGGTCAGTCCTGAGTTTTTCAGATTTTTGAAGATCTATTCTGGAGGATGAAGACGAAGATTTGGTATACTATTACTATTATCACCCTTGCATCATGCTATCTGCTGCATTATTTTAATTGTTCTGTTGTATATGTATAACTCTGATAAATGTTGTATAAATAATTGTCAAAGTATAGTAAACAGCTTCATGAACTGTTTATTTGACTATTATATTTTATCGTTCCGCTGCGAGATTCTGTGTTGTTTCATTTCCTTTATTTCTCTTTCTTTTCTTTTCTTATTTACCCCAATAGCCATCTGCCCTTTTGAATGGTTTGGAATTGGCATGTGATTCGATCGTCGGTTTAAACTGTCCAAAAAGGCGGGTCGTTACAGTTGGTATCAGAGCTTTGGTTTAGCGATAACTTTAGCTTTGTGGGGTCTGACTCTTTATAAATAGGGTAGTAATACCCTATGATGAGTCATTGAGTGTATATATATGAGAGAGCGTATTTGTTAGTAATATAAAATGTTTTATATTGTGTCGGTTGATTTGTTGAGTGGCTTATGGATTCTGGTCAATACGAGTAATTAATGTCATTGATAAGGATCTCTAAACACTTAAACAGAACAATTCGACATAGTATTGTTTTGAAATTGGGTAAATGAAATAATTTTGCCCTAATTATATTTTGTGTATAAAGAATTTATTTTCAGAATTTATTGTAACTTATCTAGCTTACCTGGTAGTTAGGAATGATAATATTAGTGGTTATCATTAATTGGGTATTGTAATTTAATAAATAAGGTTTATTACAAAATAAACAATGATAAAACAACATGTGGAATATCGTAAGAAAGATAATCCTATAAGAATATTTTATAAAGGTGACTTATGAATTAAAATAGATTTAAATTGGAAAAGAAAATTTTGAATTTAGGACCCGGAGATTTTGAAAATGGTTCTCAAAGTTTTGAAAAAAATAAATTGTGATATTAGATGGAAAATATTTATAGGAAATATTTTGAAATGATTTTTAAGAAGGAATGAATTAAGTACTCCTCTCTTCTGTCGCTAGAAAATTATTTCGGTGATGACTGCGCAGCATCATCGACGTTCATTTTCGAGTCTCAAAGTGGGGGAGACTTCTAAGAAGCTTTGCTTTTCTTCGAAATTATTTTGGGTAAATGGGTTTTGGTTTAAACTCCAAAGGTATGATTTGTTATATAGATATATTAGAAAAGAGATATAAGTGTATATGTTTATGTCAAACGATTTGAAAAGAATCGGGCATTTAAATTTCTAATTTTTGTTAAAAAAATAATTTTCAAATTATTTACATGAAATGTGAATAACCAGAATTTATAAAATAAGAGGATTAAGATATCTAAGCTATTGTTTGGGAAAACTTTAAAGTTGAAAGGTAAAGAGGATTTAAACAAATTAAATTGTGAACATTCTAAATTAGTAAAAATGAAATTCTATAAATTTGTATAATACCAAGTTTGCATTCTAATAACATATAATATGACTTACCAAATATTAAAAAGTTAAAATGATGTTTTGGATATGTAATGAGATATTGTATAAATAAACAGAACTTGAAAGTAATTGAAATATACAAGTAAGGAAAACTCAAAAGAAATTAAAATGTATATAAATGGGAAATTTGGTTGTGATAAAAAATTTATAAATACTTAAATATAACAGGAAATGATGAATGGATAAATGGAACAAGTAAGTGAACTTAAGAAAGAGACAAATGAATTGTATAATATATTTTTTTGTAAATTGGTTATGGAAATAAATATAAACTGCAAAGAAATTGGAATTGAATTTGTAACTTTTGAGATAACTGTAAACTAAGAAAAGTCATTTATGAGAGGTTAGAATTTTATAGGATGATTAATAAACTAAAGTGCCGGTTAATAAAATGTTCCACAAATGAATTCGTTATTAACTGAAATTATGTAAATGCAGTAAATGTAAACAAGGAATTTCTTATAGCTAAGAATCAACTGGAAAATGAAATTTGAATTTAATTAAATTATATAGAATGTTTAAAATGACTTGAGTAAGCAAAATTCTATGATATGATGTTTAAGAAAAGATAATGTTAAAGAACAAGCTATGTAAAGAAATGAATAAACTAACTGAATAATGGATTGTGAGTAATTAAGTGGAAAAAAATAGAAGTCAATAAAATAAATTTAGTGTAGATAAATTGGATAGAAATCTATTGGAAGGTAATACGTGAGATTGTACGTATATTATTTTATTCGCATAACGATTTGATCCAAATTCAAGCACAAAAATTTGAGATGATTTATATCGATCCAAGTTAGGATTTTTCACTCGATTTTCGACGGCGAACCCTGGATATGGATTTTTAATTTGATTCAGGAATTCTCTATATAGTATATGGCTATGCAAGGAGAGTAACAGTTTCCAATCAAGGAACCAAATCTGAGTCCGCACTAGAGAGTCGTGTGAAAGATACCAGTTTGGAAGTGAAATTGTGTGATCGAATAAGCGATTAGATTTGATATTGCTCATGGATGATATATGTACGGCTTACGGACTTAATTAAAGTTAATATTGGAAATTTAAGATGCCAAATATAAAATGATTCTTTTAAAACTATATAACAGGATATATATATGAAAGAGATAAACCAAATTGAATGTAACATTTATAATTTGGTTATGTTGGGTATGATTTGGTTGTTATATGATTGTTAGTTGATTGTATGTAATTCATTAAGTGTTAATGAAATTGAAAGCTATAAATCATTGAAATCAAATTTAAAGTTAAATAAATTTAAATAGAATTTAATTTGATTCAAATTGGAAGTGAACTAATGTAAATATAAATTAGTGAATGTTAACTAATTGAATTGAGAATGAATGTTAGTAAAAATCCAGCGTTAATGAATCAACTGTGATTAAGAAAATTGAAACCCAAGTCAATAAATATTAATGAGAAGTGAATTTATATCGATTGGTTATGGATTCGTTGGATGATAGTTGATTGATGGTTGCATTTGTTGTTTTGTTGCATTTGCTAGGTTGGCATGTGTAGTTGTTATGTTTCTATATGATGTATATTGATATTATTTTCATATATGCATGTTTCTCATGGTTTGTTGAGTGTTTAGTAGGTGCGGATTGCGCTTGCTTCGTATTTGGAGCTCGCTTTCGTGCTATATTAGCCGTATATGCTCGCTAATAATATATAAGGTACATATCTCGGATTACATACCGTACTTTTACACTTTTTTCCCTGTGGGATGCCTCATCACTTGATGAGACGTATATTTGTGATATATATACTGTCATTTTTTTTTCCGATCGAGCCGCGTAAAGGAGACTCTGCCGAAATTTTCCGTAAAATCCGGACGTTAGAAAATTTTTCAAGTTTTAAATTTTTTTTATAACTTGTTTTGATAACTAACTTTTAAAGTTAGCAAGCCGTTCAGAGTAACTTAGTGGAAGCGTAGTTATGACTTTATAAATGGAATTTCATTGTTTATAAGTTGGTAACTTTGAATAAAATATATCTAATGTTGAATTCTATACTTAGTTCCTTTTCCCTTCTTTTTCCTTTTCGGGGACGAAAAGTTTTGAGTGGGGGAGAGTGTAACGACTCGTAAATTTTCGATAATTAAAATAGCTAATTTAATAAGATTTCGTTATTTAGTGTTAGAAAAAAATTGGAAGTCGTTTGGAATAATAATAAATGTTGAATCCATTGGGTATAATAGAGTAATTGATTGATAAGTAAAATCTATTTAAATCAAATATTGAATATTGAACAGGTAAATTGTTTAAGTTAAATATTTAAAACTTATTGAATAATTGAATAACTGTAAAATGAAATAGTGTTCTAAATTGTGAATTGGTTTTAAAAGTTGAATCTTATAAGTTCAATTTCAATATTTCAAAAGATAATGAATTATTGGATAATCGAAATTGTTTAAATTTAATATTTGGAATTTATTGAATAATTTAATAATGGGAATTGAATAACCGTATAATGGAAATGGTTGTTCTATAAATTTTAATTCGTTTCAAAAGTTAAAATTTTAAATTCATTTTGAATATTTCAAAAGATAGTGATTTAAAAATAATCAAATTTTATTTAATTTAATATTACAAATGTTGAATAATTAAATTTCGAATTTGATATGATTAATTTGATATTGAAATTTAATATATGAAAATAGAGTGAATAATTGAAATTTGATTTAATATGATTCAGAAATTGGTTTCCAAAGTGAATGTAAGTTATATCCGTATTATAATAGAATTAATAAGATTTTAAAATTGAAATTTATTGGATAATTGAATAACGGGTTTAATATAATTAAAAATGATTTGTAAATTTTTATTTTATCATAATAAAGTTAGAATGATGTTGTAGAACTTTTAAAATCGAATTAAAAGTAAATTTGTGAAAATTAAATATTTTAAAATTTAATTATCGACTGCCAATTTTCGAACAGTCTCAGAATTGGACGAAACTAGTTCCATTGGATCCGTAATAGTTTGTTATTATCGGATTTCAATTTTCGTAGAAATCGGAGTTTTCGTTTGACCATGGTAGCTCGAAACGCATCGAAATTGTTTTAATATTAATTTGACGAGTTGAAATAGTCATTTTTCAAACAGTCTCGGATTTCGACGAAACTAGTTTCATCGGATCCGTAATACGATATTATTGTAAGATTTCAAATTTCATGTCAATCGGATTTACCGTTTGTCCGGGGCAAGCCACAACGCCTAGAAATTTGATTTACCGATTTAATTTTAAATTGATCGTTTATTGCCATATCTCGCACAGATGATCGAATTAGCTCCCGAAACCTATTCCATTGTGTACGAAACGCGGGATAAACCCTAGGAACGTCAGTTACCGCGCGAAATTCGGAGTTTGGAAAAGCCGGATGAATAGTATTCGTCGTTTCCTATAAATAGCCCATTGTCTTCATAAATTTGCAAAAGAAAATAAACTAGGGTTTTATCCATCAGCCACCGCCTCTTATATAACCAATGGCCGAAAATCACAGATCTTCCTCCTCTAATTTCATCAAATCCATGTAACGATACAACAAACTTCCAACATGAAACTTGTAGAGCATGAAGAGATCTTGAAGTTCAACGGCTATGATCGTGTTTGGAGCTTTGGATCATCGGGAAATTGGCTGCAAAGTCGCACGGTTGCTCATGTATTTCGAGACGCTAGGGGGGGCCGAGCTTGGCCAGTTGCTGGGCGGTGGTGCCCTTCGAGGCGAGCTTCAATATGGCACTCTCTGATCGACTTCTAGATGCTCGTGGTGGCCGCGATTTGGAGCCCTAGTTGGCTTGGACGGGTTCTTAGTCGCGTGTATTACCTGGAGCTGGACGCGTACGTAAGGAGGAAGAGGGGTGCGGCCTGATGGGTGGAGGATGGAAATCAACGGATGTGATTAGGTTATGAAAAAAATAAAAGAAATTGTTAATTTATTTATATTATAATTCGTGTAACTTTGAAATAACATAACTTTTTGCTGCGAGATCGAAAACTGATGAGATGAAGTGCGTTGGGATCGTATGGACGAGCACTACGCTATGGAATTGGATTGGAGTCGTTTGAAGCTAGAGAAAATTTCGGATAAAATTAAACGCTCGTTTAATTTTATTCGAAATAAAACGCTGGAACTGTATTGAAATCAAGGTGAGTGTTTTATAACGCTCACAACGTACTGAATATCTTTATGCTAGTTAAATTTGACATTATGAAGTGTTATGATTTTATTTGTCGTTGTTTGATAAAAATTTAATTGTCATATAGCTTGTCATTTGAATTAACCGTTGAAAAATTAAATTGACAGTTAAATTGAAATTAAAATTGAATTGCGATTAAATTACCTGACATTGATAACTATGAAACTGCCATGAATTGTATTGTCTATTGGATGATGTATTTTGATGGATGTTATTGGTTGATATTTAAATGTTGGATGTTTATTCGCTTATATATACTGTTATGCATATATATGACACTGTGATTGGTTTAAGTAATATATACTCATCCCTGACATTTAATTGAAATAAATAATTACTTGGCCATAGGATAGAAAATTATATACGGACACCGAATTGGCTAAATTAATAATTTTAAAAATCATCGATTTGAAATTTATTTAAATGCTTTGATTTAAAAGTTATAAATAGAAATCAATTTATAGAAATCGAATTTATCGGAAAAAATTGAGTTTGGAATGTTGAAATAAATTTTGGTTAAAAGAAATCGTTAAATAATTAAAGTGGAGACTTTGGAATTTAAAATCAGGATATGATTAAATTTCGAAAATTGATTTGTTTAAAGATTTAACCTTAATTCGAGCTTTGAATGTTACTAAGTAAAAGTGATATAAAAATGATATTTTGAAATCGAGCTTGGAATTGAATCATATTTGAATTTGGATTTAAACTTGAATATTGATGGATAATTTTGTTAAGTGTTATAAATGGATACTATTGAAAAATCAAGCTCCAAATCGATATAAATTGAAATTGAATTAATTGAAGTGAATATAAATTGAATAAATTTGAAGCCAAAGTTTACGTTGATTGAATCGAAATCGAAATTGAATCGGTAGAAGGGAAATTGAAATTGTTTTGAATTGGGAAGTTATAATTGAAATGGTTTGGTTTTGAAGCTGTTTTATTTTGTTTTCCGAATTACTCAGTTATATAAACCATTTTTGAATACTTAAACTATTTTAATCTATTTTTAATCTACTTAACCCAATTTAAATTATTTTAAACTAATTTATCTATTTTAAATCCATTTTAAAGATTTTAAGTATTTTAATTATTTAAACTATTTTTAAACTACTTAAAACTATTTTCTAATTTCAAATAGGTAAATAAGGTGAAATGTTTATGTTTAAATCTTGAATGTAAATACGAATTGGTTTAAATGAAGTTGCAACCTAAATTGAAATTCGAAATGATTTTGAAATCGAAATGAGATATTGATGTGGAAAATGATTTTTGAAACGAAATCTTACATTTGAAAAGATACGATGATATTTGAAATGGATTTGATTTTGAAGCGAATATGATATTTTGATATCAATTATGAATCGATTTGAAATGTAAAAGAGCCAACGGTGTAATAATACGTGGTTATTAAAGAGACCGGGATCGGATATGGACATACTCTCTGTCGATACCGAAAACCACTTTAATAACTATTATACGCGGAGTGTTGATCCAGAATGAAGTGGATGGTTTGGTGAACGCGTTGACTGAAGAAAGAGAACGATATTGGATGACCCCTGACATGACTAAAACAGGAGCCGTGCCGGGCCATTGAGGTTCGCCACCTCTAGCGGACACACTTCTTCGATACCATATTTATTACATTTGTGATGCGATTTGGGTGCACCCCTTGATTTGGGAGTGTTGTTTCGCGGTGTTGGGGTAGCTGCTGGCTATGCTCAACATCAGTCCGGATCACGCAACTACTAGTATCCTAGTTGGTATCGCCTCATGTACCTTGTCATACTGATTATCCTATTCGCGACCACTACGTTTGGTTTTGTGTTATACCTATAGGGTACCCTCTGATAACCACCAGTTTACGGTGGGGCTTACGGTGCTGCATAGACTATGGCATTATAAAAACGTGTTAAGGGGGATTATGGTAACGCCTTAACACTATTTTGATACTTTATATTACTGATAGACATTATCTACTTAGCGTACATTACTACATAGTAGATAGTTTAACGGATCCTTAGGAGATGGAAAATCCCGTAACATCTCTTGAGTTATTGCACGCACGTTGACACTGGATATGAGATGTCAAACCCCGTAAACATCTCTGACGCCGTTACACTCATATTTATTTACGATTGATTTAACTTTCATAAGGATATGTTAGTCCTGACTCGAGTGTTTTGTCTTTTCATTACGCTCGGGTCAGTCCTGAGTTTTTCAGATTTTTGAAGATCTATTCCGGAGGATGAAGACAAAGATTTGGTATACTATTACTATTATTACCCTTGCATCATGCTATCTGCTGCATTATTTTAATTGTTCTGTTGTATATGTATAACTCTGATAAATGTTGTATAAATAATTGTCAAAGTATAGTAAACAGCTTCATGAACTGTTTATTTGACTATTATATTTTATTGTTCCGCTGTGAGATTCTGAGTTGTTTCATTTCCTTTATTTATCTTTCTTTTCTTTTCTTATTTACCCCAATAACCATCTGCCCTTTTGAATAGTTTGGAATCGGCATGTTATTTGATCGTTGGTTTAAACTGTCCAAAAAGGCGGGTCGTTACAACAATCCTGAGGGATAAAAGGTTACAATTTCTTAAAATGATCTCGTTTTAGTAAAGGAATTTCTATTAAAGGAAATTAGCAGTTAAATCATAAAATTGGATGAGATTCGAGTGTCTAACATGGAGAACAAAGTTGTGAGAGAACCAAATCACCCGTACATGAAAACATGCAACCTATTAGAAAGTCTAATAGTGAATCTTACATACTAGAGAGATACTATGGTTTTCTTATGAATGGCAGAAAAGAGGACAACATCTTAGATGACAACACTCCTCTCACGTTCCAACAAGTACCGCAAAGTAAAGACTCTGCACTTGATAAAGTTGGAGGTATACGGTAGGGATAATTCTATAATTTACTATAATTGATTAACTCTATAATAAAATCTCGTTCGAATTAAAAAAGTGGTTTCTTCCTGTTATATACTTAATATAATGTGTTATATTAATTAGTTAATTTAAGTACATTTAATAGAAAATCAATAAATGATATGTTTTTCGATAGAGATTACAATGTGTTGTAATCATGAGAATTTACCAGAATGAAAAAGATCAACTCGTTTTAATAGTCCTAGTCAAGATGTAGCGAGACTGGATATCGATACATCCATTAAGAGTAGAGTATGTAACGCTCTTCAAACATTGGGTAGTGTATTACTTTAGGGGGAACCTAGGGGATGTTTAACGACTATTTTTCTATCGGTTTAGAAAATAGCTGAAATTTTTTAGATAAAAATTAACGCAAGCGCATGGCGTACAATGTTATTGCATGGCGAATACGGGTCGGTCCACAGGGAATTGTTTGGATTTTAAACTTCCTATTCCATCGAACTAAACCAAGATCTGAAAATTGTTTTAAGCTAGAAAATATGTAAAAACTAACTACTACAAAAGTGAACGAAATGAAAGTCAATTTAAAGGTGAATTCACTCTCTTGATCACATAAATCAACACAACATTAAAATTATGATCTATTTTCGGTCATTAGTGTGTTTAATTGTTGCGTTTTTCATAAAGTATTGAATATTTGTATTATAAGTTAGCCCAATATAAACCATCAAACTATAACACATCCATTAAACTAGTTCTTAACTCTCATGAAAATTGCAATGAAACTGAAAATAAAAGCTATTCTAAGCATGATCTATTAACTATTGATTAGAAATATAGACCATCAAATTTTGATTTTATAATCACTTCATTACCATAATCATATGTAGATGAAGAGGTAATTTTTTGTTTGTTTGTTTAAGTATTGCCTATTTGGTGTCAACATCACAGGCTATCAAATTCAAAGCTAAAACAATAAAGTTAAACCACATCAAATATGTCATTAAGCACAAAAAAGGTCAAAAATGAGAAAATCATGTTGAATCTATATGATTAGAGAGCTACATTACCCCTAGATTGAAGGGTTGTAGCCTCTCATATTTGTTATCATTTCAACAAATGCAGAGTTCAACATGAAACAAAAAGAGGGAAATGAAAGAGAAGTAAGAAGAGAACTAATAAACTAAAATAAAAGTCAATCTACTTGCGTAAAATAAAAACTGTACTAATTACGTAAAGTAAAAAAACATGAAATAAAAGAACAGAAGTAAGATTACATAAAAAGAAAATTACATAAAAGAAGAAAAAACGGTTAAAAAGTCCTGAAATAGAAAAGAGAGTTTGTAATTTATTTTTGAGCCTCAAACTAAACTGACTAAAATGGAGGCTCAAAGGAGGCTAAGAGATTAATTACATGAACATATGAGGTATTTATACATGCCTAAAACCCTAATGTATATTTTTAAGAACTACCCAAACTGCTCCTCTTGGAAGTGTGACCACCATGTTATCATTAGCATGAGATAATCCTCCATTTAAATGTGCATGAAACTTTTAGCTCCACTAACTTATTCATTAGTTTCTAATTGTAGATTAATATAAGTGGGTAGATGGGGTTCTCCATGATACATGGTTTGAATTATTTTCATTTTCATTCCTTTGATTCCTTTTGTGCATGCATATTTTCCATGAAGCCACTTGTAATTTCCATCCAATTTTCCTACAAATAAAAAAAATATGGAAATAAATATTCTCAAATTAATATATCACAAAAATGGCAATTTTGCCCCTATATGAAGATGAATAAATGATGATTTGAAAATAACTGAAATTTTTGTTTAAATATGTTAAACTACTCTATATGCTCATTTATTTAGTTAGATTCAATTAAATATGGAAGCAAAAATATATTTATGTGCACATCAAATACCCTCACATTTATTTTTTTATTCCTTTTCGAATAAATAAAAACTAAGATAATTCTGTTTTCATAGGAAGCACGATTACATTGAGCTTATGCAACAAACCGTTAAACATCTAGGTGTACCTAGTAGGACGAGTGTTGTCTCGTGAGGGTTTTCAACTGGTACTACCCAAAAAATCCAAATGCAAAGTGAAAATTTCTAAATGTAAGATTTATTTACAAAGATATGAATGCAAGTTTTTGAAAATATTTACAAATGAAGGATTTACTTTTAATTCGACACGAATAAGATAAATATAAGTTTTGATCATCATTAAGAAATTTAAGTCATTTAACTCGTCAAAACATCAAACTAAAATTAAGTTATCATAAAAATAGACTATAGTTTGGCTAGTTGTTTCGATTGATAACATGGTGCAATTATGAAATGAGTCCTTAGTTGATCATCAAAGTTTTTCAAAGTGGTATTTTCATTTCTTTTTGAATAACAAATCGAATCAAATAAGTCAAAGTAGGGCTTGGATTTCAATTGTTCACTCTTTCTATTTTCGAATTTTTTTTAATATTTATATATGCCTAACTCAGAAAACAAAGGCTAGATATATTGCCCATGCACTACCTTTTGGGCTTATGTGAGGGGAATACAGAGCGTAGCGAGTGAACGCATGATTGTGAACACTTATCGACTGTAGGCATTATTAATGAAAGAATTTTTTATATACATACACCTAAGTCGGATAAACTGAGGCCAGATATACCGATCATGCATTGCCTTTCAGGCTTATGTGAGAAAGGTACAGAGCATGGTGAGTGTACATACTTGCGTGTGAACATATGACTCTAGGTATTAATAAAAAGATATATACATATATACATTTTTTTTCTTTTGTTGTTTTTTTTGTTTTTTAGAGAGAGTTTTGCAGAACCATCTTAGCACCATTTAACTTAAAAGATAAAAAATATTACGTCCTTTTCTTTTAAATCCACCACTTTTTAAACCAAGATTTCAATTAGGATATACATCATAATTATCGCCTATGAACCTTCCTATATACTAGATAAACCATAGTTACTTGTAATCAAATTTTATTTTTATTTTTGTTGAGACAATTTCAAAAATTTCAATTTAATAACCAAAATCCTATACTTATCCTATAGTGTTTCTTCAAAGTAACGAAAAGGGAAATTTGTTTTTGGATTTTTCTAATTTTTTAAGTTTTGGAAAGAAAATGCAAAAAATAAACCATGAAAAAAAATAAAGATGAGACTTACCCCACACTTGATTTTGATTGTGTCCTCACGGTCAACCCAAGTGAAAGGAGAAAAAATAAAAATAAAAATATGGCCTACATTTAAATGAAAAAGATTATTATTTACAAGACATTAGAAAATACATCATTAAAAAAAATGAAATGGTCTTCCAAAGACCAATTCATTTGTCTCGTCAAGTATGAGAGACACAACTTAAGCACAGAAAACCAAACCATAAAAGATCTCAAAGTTGAATGTTAATTTTGAAAAATAAATGTCGTTTTATTAAGAATCATATGAATTGTTTTATTTTCGATGATTTGTGGGGTATATATAATGATTGATTGAAGTTCAAGTTTATTTTCACCAAATTGAAATTCAAGCATATCATTGAAAACTTCTTCAGAATTATTGATTTGAAAATTGAAATGGTGATTCAAATCAACCCCTTAAGAATTCAACAACTTGTCTTTGAAAAGTCCAGAAAATTTGTGTTCACAAAATTCATCCTCCTTTGTTAGATTATGAAAATTTTCATTGCACGTATCAATTTCAAAATCCAAAGTTGTTGTATTCAATTTTTTGAAATTAGAAAAAGGAAGATCGAATTTTAAATATGGTTCAACACTCTCAAAAGAATTGAAATCTAACTCAATTACCGTATTTTCAACAACTTCATTAAGATCGTCATTTTCAATTTCATAGTTGTTATTTGAAAATCGTCAGTTTAGGTAAAAGTTGGATTATTATTTGACTCGTCACAAGTTGGAATTTGATTTTGTCTTTCACATTGTTTTATATATGTTTCAAACAACAAATCCTTGTGATCTTTGAGAATTTTGTCCATTTGCTCCACAAAATAAAATTTATAATTATTAACTTAAGAATTTTCAATTTGAAATTATTGAGAACAAAATTATCCATTGAACCAAATTCGAGATTATTCTCATTGCCAAAATTATTTGAAAAGTGGTTCACATTTCCATTTTGACTTTGAAATTCATTTTGAAATTCGAAATTGTATTGGCTTGAGTTATACTGAAATCGTTTGAATTTTGAAGTGAATTTTGATCACACTGGAATCCTTGACTTGAATCATCCAACATATATGAATTACACAAATTATTTATCATTTTGTGTAGAGAGTTCAAGTAAAGACGAAATCATTTCCATGCTTTTTTCAAGAGTTGAGGGTTGATCCTCATTTTGAAAATTTTGTTCAAAATTCGAATTGTTTGCACAATATTTGTCATTAAAATATCCATAAGAATTTGATGTAAAATTATATGGATTATATTGATTTTCATAACTATTGCGAAATTCCGACAAATAAGAAAATTCTGACATTTTCAAGAATATTTTTCTTCTTCATTTTTTAAAGGAAAGTATTTACCAAGGAGAATTTATTTTTCAAAAGCGAAATTTAATTTCTGTTTTTTTTATTTTCAAATTTTTTTGTTTTTGAAAAGATTATATATATATATATATATTGATTTTTTCTTGTTTTTATATAAAAAAAGAAACCAACTCAAAAGAAATTATTATTGTATGAGCGATCAATAGCCTAAGATATATGTGTGTGTTTGTCTGCATGTATGTATATACTTGATATTTTATAAATAAGAGCAATATGGTATGGAAAGTCATACCTCCCATGCTCCTACATCTAACAAGTTAGCACATATAACATCATAAGATAAACTATGATAAGTAAGGGGTATTTTACTCTACCTTAGTATATACTAAGGTATATTAGTATTAGATTCAACAATATCTATCATCAACAAAGACAACCACAGCAATAATCAATCAAAACTCCTATCACATATCCGATGGCTTAGGATACGATGACTCTCACTAGTTTAATTGAAGTACTACTCAAATGACTCTACTAGTCAACAAATTTACCCATATTACTAGAAACCGCTCATTAATAAGCGTTCTTACTTGGTAAAGGTTGGGTCAACCCTACCAACGATACACATAATTGTGTCGCTAATAGCTGATCACTGGTAAGTATCCTACTTGGTGAAAGGTCTCTCCTAAGTAATCTAACTCCAAGATCTACATGTCAAACCCTCTCCTCACCTAGATAACGGTAGTTGTATGCATATGCTTTTCCCTCTCCAAGTCACCCTAAGCAAGAATTTGCATGCTAGAACAATCCTAAGTGCTTTCCTAACACCTCAGAAAGCTCCACACAAAAATCTACAACTACGTGTCAATGTAGCATGGATCGGTACCGATCCTTTATGGATTGGTACTAGTCCATGTACTTAGCTAATTATAGCTCCATTTCACTTCCTAAGCTTCAATGTCCAACTTGCCTATGTTAAAGGACCAATGTCGATCCATACACTGTGCTGAAAATTTCAACCTTGCGATCAATCAAACAAGTCTACCAACCTTTAAAAATGCCAATTCTTCAAAATGGCATAAACTGGTGGCGTTCCATCATTTAGCCAAATTTGGATAAGTATATTCCATCTTTGTCTTTGATATCAATCTATCTCTATTTCCTCTGCTCTAATCGCCATGCAAACTCCAAATAGCATTGATAAGCTCCGTCTCTATGTAAATTCGTTGAGCTGTTCCATGATCCGAGACTCTTTTCTAGTGCAAAGAACTTACCCCTAGAGTCCACTCTATGGATACACAAGAGTCCTCCATCCATAGAACCAATTCTTCCCATCCCAATCCCTTGATTTCAACACAAGTATTTATTCATACACACATGTAACTCAACATACACCAAACATATCGTCATACCAAGTCATTCAACCATACAAACATCCAATTATATGCCCAAATCACATATACCAGCCCATATCATCAACGTGCATGCACGTAAAAACATTAAACCACTTTTTTGTTCTCTTTTTTAAAGTCAAATCCGATCTAAAAAATGGGTTTTTGACTATAAACATGGATTTGAAACACTTTTAAACATATATTTTAGTAGATAGCATGTGATAGGTTATAAACCACACACATGTGGATGTAAAATGGATAAAATTAGCCCTTATTAATGTTGATCAGAATTCAATATAAGTAAATCATGAAATCCTCCGTCCCGAATGATGATTAGTTGATCTATAATGACTTTCCTAAGTTTTTTCCTTAATCCTTTAATACTAGCCTATATTTTTTGTTTTTGTGGAGGTTTGGATCTGTTTTAGAAAAATGGAAAAGTGATATGGTGGCTATAGTTACCTAGGGATTGGCATAATTCTAAAAATCATTAATCAAGCCTTAACTATGGGTTTTAGGCCTAGGGATAAAAATCTATCTAAAATATTCCTAATTTAGAACTATGATCTCCCAAATGGCTTAGCCAAATTACAATTATGACCATTTTATGAAATGGAAAACCACAAAATCTTTCATTTAGAACAAAAATCAGGTCTAAATTCTGCTTCTGTCAAAAGTTATGGTCATTACAAGGTTTTTAGGCCGAATGTCCATATTTTATTATAAAGTTCAAAAAGGTTAAATTACTATATTACCCATAGTGTAAGCTCATTTTAAGTTTACTCGGCTGTGTAGAATAATTTTAATAATCCACCGATATATAAAAGTGTGGGTTTTACATTCTACCCTTTTAAGAATTTATCCCATGAAATCTAAATGTTAAACAAACATAACCAAACAAATGGGTAAATAAGCATGTATAATATCAAAGCATAGTAACCAAGCAATAATAACATTCCATCATGCATAACATACCGACATAAACATGGTACCAAATATGACAGTAAGTGCGATAAATAGAATCTTATAAAGCGAAGAGCTCCGGATAAGCGGTCCTTACGCTCTCCTTGGTCTTTCAAGTACTATCACCTTCACTTCTGCTCCATTAAACCCTTACTAGCTTTATTGTCTTACTCCTAGGTTGCTTCTTACTTTTCTTGAATATATGAATAGGCCTGTGAGGTCTTACTACTTTAGGTTCAACTTCCAAGTCATTGAGTTGATCTGACTCTATGAAAAAGTACAATCAATTATTTCCGTTTGATGATAATAAATATTTATTTTATTTAACGTGTTTGTCTAGTATTGTATATTTATAGATTTTTTATAAAATATTGGTATAAATAAAATGAAATAAAAAAGATCCAACGTAGAAAATTATTAGTACGTAATTAGAGACTATATATACAAAGAAAGTGAAACAAATACAAACAATAAGCAAGGAAATATAAGCACAATCAAAGGCTGTATATATACAGAATGGGAGATAAATAGAGATCAGAGGAAAAAATATACACATAATCAAATGATATATTCTGGTAGATAAAACAAAATTTATTTCCCATTATACTAATTTTATTTTCTATATAGGGAAAAAAGGTCCCACAATCCATATCTTTCTCTATATATTCTCACGTATATTTTTCCGTACACATACACCTCCTCTATTAGCCAATATAAACTATGCTCCATCACACATCAAAATCATCGACAGTCAATACATTCCCATTATCTTCAACAAACCAAAATCATCTCTTTCAACAACTGATTAGTCCCGAATCATAAAACTCCTCCTATACACAATCGAGTTATAATCAAGCTTTCCTCCTTTACTAGCTCATTTAAACTAACCATCAACATGCAAAACTTCAACCATCAAATTTATTGCAGTAACAAGTTTAGATTGAAGGCGACACTTTCTGGGTTGCATTAAATTTTTTTTACGAAGCTTTTGGTGAGAATCAATTTCTCTAGAAAGAAGGAAATTAAAAATGAATATAAGGAGGAGAGAGAGTGGGCTAAAGTGGGATGCGCATGTAATACTTAAGTTGGTTTTTATTTAAATTTTTAATTGTTTTTTGTTATATTTTCCTTTGAAATTTTGATATTTTTGAGTTAGTGTTATAGTTCGAGAATTCTGATATCAAGCAATTAAGTTTAGGCAGAGTTATTAGGCATAGAGTTAGAATATTTGTTAGCGGTGTCTATGAGTTTATTATTTGTAAGCATTTGAATGATCAACTCTAGTAATAGCTTTTGGGACAACAGCAGGCATTAGGCCAAAGCTGGGTATATTTTGTGTTTCTACATTTACGTTTGTAGTACTATATTTTAAATTTTATCAATAACTATATGGAATAATTTTAAATACCTTATTCACCTACTCTCTTTAAAGTATATTACTCGATCCTAGAAGTGGTATTAGAGCGTTGGCGCTAGGTTTACTCTAGAGTCATGTCTGTTTCATATAATACTTTTTTTCTAAGGGTGAACTAATAGCTAGGCCACCTATGTTCATTGGTACTATTTATGTTTACTGGAAAGCTTCGACGAAAATATATCTTATTTCTATTGACTACGATGTTTAGGATATGGTAGAAATAGGGTATACACTAGTAACACTACCTACGATGACAATCTATGATGTAGAATTCTCTAAGCCCAGAAACAAATGGAATGTTGCTAATAAGAAATTGCTTTTGCTAAATGCTAAAGCTACGAATGCCCTTATTCTTGTTCTAGATAAAGTTGAATTTAAACGAATCTCTCATTGTTTAACTGCACATGAAATTTGGCATACTTTAGAGGTTGCACATGAAGGTACATCTCAAATCAAGGAATCACGTCTTGCTCTCTCAGCAATGAATATGAAAATTTTATGATGCTAAAAGATGAAACCATAAATGAGATGTATTGATGCTTTTAAGTATTGGTATATAATTCTAGAGTTTTGGGCAAGATGAACACTGAAATTGAGTTGGTTTGGTAAATACTGAGAATTCTTCCATAGAATTTTGAGGCAAATGTGAAAGCTCTATAAGAATTCAAAGATCTAAACAAATAAAGCGTTAAAGAATTGATCGAAAATCTTATGACCTATGAAATGGAAATTAAAGCTAGGGTAGACTGTGACAATCCAGACTCCAAAATGGAATCAATTGCGCTTAACAGCACTCTTGACAATGATAATTAAATTAATCCTATCACTGAGCTAGCAATGTTGATGAATGGTCTTAAGAAATTCTTAAAAAAAACTTTAGACCTTCAATCAAAAAGAAAGGGGCCAACTCAAGGTCATTTAAAAACTCATATAATTCAAACGAAGAAATCATGTGCTATAGATGTAGAAAGACAGGTCATATCCAAGCCATCCTTCCACTAATTCAAAAGGAGAAAGAAAAGAAAAGGAAAGAAAAATAAAAGAAGGGCATTTGTTGTAAATTGGGACGATGAAGAAGGAGAAGAGTGCACTGATAGTGATGAGTAGAAGCAAATCTGTGTTTGATTGGACATTAGACTTTGTGATGATAGTGACAACGACTCAAGCGAGGTATCAAACAATACTTATTGAGATTTACTTTTTATGTGTCATGAATTTACTGGAACAATAGATAGTCTTAATCCTAAGAACAAAAAATTGAAATTTGGAGAAGCTAAGCTACTTTGCATAAATGACGGGTTAGAAACGAAACTTGAAAAACTAAAGAAGCTTAAAACCTTGAGTGTGAAAGTTGTCAGTCTTTAAAAAGGGAATTGGACGAATGCAAGATAAATCTTGAAACTCTTAAAAATGATATTTTGGTTTCAAATAAAAACGATGAAGCAAAGAGAGAAAATTTTATCAATAGATATACCATGCCAGTGAAAGTAAACACATCACTTAACTCCAAAGTTCAAATTATTGAACATACCGTTAATAAATTTTCTAGAGGTAAGTAATCATTGAATATGCATTTAGGAAATCAACTATTCACAAATAATAGAAAAGGACTTGGTTTGGGAAATTACAATAGGGAAAATAGGACAGACAATGCCAATGGTAGAAGTGTATTTCCAAATGTATATGATGTGGTAAAATTGGACATAGCTTCGATAGATGTTGGTATAGGAACAAATGCAAACATGTTAGAGAAATTTGGGTTCCTAAAGGCTCTCTTGGTACATTTGGATTATTAAACTCTTCTGTTGCAAATTCTAAGGGACCTATGAAGTTTTCTAGGTGACCTTTTTCTTCCTACGTGTCAGTATGTTGGCGGGCTAAGGATTAATAACAAGTATGATACTTGGATTTAGGTTGTTTCAGACATATGATGGGCGATAGATCAAAGTTCCTTAGCCTAGAATACTATAAAGGTGGGAGTGTTATTATGGGTGACAATAGTAAATGTAAGATTGTTGAAAAAGGTAAAGTAGGTAACAACACCTTCTTTTTGACTTATGTTCTTTATGTTGAAAATTTACATCATAGTCTCACCTCTATAAGCCAACTCTATGATAAAGGTATGAGAGTAAATTTTGAAGTTGATATATGTAAAGCCATTTAAAAATTCTTCCAGTGAGGTTGTGAACAGGTCAGAGAAAAGGGAATGTCTCACTCTGTCATTTGATGATCTAGCCCTGTCTAGGTGCTTAGTAGCTAAAGATGAGGAAGCTAACTTATGGCACAGACGACTAGGATGTTTTAGCATGAGATTACTGGAGAAGCTTGAGAAATAGGAGTTAGTCATAGGGCTACCACATTAGAACTTCAAGAACAATAAAGTGTGCAATGCTTGTACAAAGGACTAATTTAATAGGTCACCTTTTCATGCCAAAAACACAGTGAGTACCTTTCGAGTCCATGAATTGATTCATATGGATCTATTTGGTCTTATTGATGTTGCTAGCTTAAGTGGTAAAATGTCTTATTATGTTGGTTGATGATTACTCTAGATTTACTTGGGTTTATTTTCTAGCCAAAAAGTCTAAATCTTTCGATTATTTTTCAAAATTTATAGAACTTGCTAAAAAAGAAAGAGATTTTTCAATAAAAACTATAAGAAGTGATCATGGTGAAAAATTTGAAAATTAGGATTTGGAAAATTTATGTGAAAAAATGGTTTTAGATATGAATTCTCTGCACCATGAACACCTCAACAAAATAAGGTAGTCGAAAGGAAGAATCGTACATTGCAAGAGTCTGCTAGATCAATGTTAAAAGAATATGATCTTCCTTTTTAATTTTTGGCAAAGGCAGTTAATATTTCATGCCATGTAAAGAATAGAGTAATGATCAGACTAATACTTAATAAAACTTATTATGAATTATGGTTCAACATGAAATCCAATATTGCATACTTCAGAATATTCAGGTGTATGTGCTTTATTTTTAATACATGTAATCGTCTAGAGAAATTTGAGTCCAAAATAAATGAAGGGTTTTTTATGGGATACTCATCAAGGAGAAAAGATTATAGAATCTTCAGTAAGCACTTAAAAATAATTATGGAATCAATCAATGTAAAGTTTGATGAGTTAGATGTCGATGCAACCATAAAAAAGGACAAAAGTGATGATGAAGATGATGGTGCAAATGAGAGATTTGGTAAAGACAACAACAATGGTGATCCTTGCACTCCCAAGACTTTAAAATCTAGTTTGGAAATTGAGAATTTGAAGTTCAAAAGAAGTCATCCACCAGAATTGGTTATAGGTAATCCAATGGCAGGTTTACAAACAAGCTCTTCGTTCAATAAAAATCTTTGTGTTTTGTGTATTTACAAAGGTTTTAATTTTGAAATCAAACCAAAAAATATTGATATTGCACTTAGTGATGAATGTTGGATAGTTACCATGCAAGATGAACTTAACCAATTTGTGAGAAATAATGTTTAGAAATAGTTCCTAGACCAAATAACTATCTAGTTGTAGGAATAAATGGGTGTTCAAAAACAAACATGATGGATCCAGGAACGTAATTAGAAACAAAGCTATATTGGTTGCAAAGGGATATAATCAAATATAAGATCTTTATTCTGATAAAATGTTTACCGCGGCTGTTAGGTTAGAGGCAATTAGAATTTTGCTAGCTTTTGTATGTTTTAAAGGTTTTAAACTTATGCAAAAGGTATTAGAAAGTGCCTTTCTAAATGGTTATTTGAAAGAAAATGTCTATATTAAACAACCACCTAGTTTTGAAAGCCATGAATTTCCAAATCATGTGTAAAAAATTTTTAAAGCATTATATGGTCTCAAACAAGCTCCTATGGATTGGTATGAGTGTTTAAGTGCATATCTTTTGGATAACGGAATTAGGAAGAAAAGTGCAAACACTATTTTGTTTCTATTATGAGCACAGTGACTTTTTGATTTTACAAATTTATGTTGATGACATCATTTACAGTGCTAATAATGAAAAATTATGTGAAAAGTGTGAAAAATTAATGCAGGATAAATTTGAAATGAGCTTGGTAGGCAAGTTGAAGTATTTTCTAGGATTTCAAGTCAAGCAAAGCGATAAGGGAATTTTCATCTCTCAAACCAAATACTTGAAAGAGCTATTAAAAAGATTTGGCGTTGAGATTGTAAAGCCAATTAGAACTCCAATGATCCCTTCAACCAAGCTTGGCAAAGATGAAATAGGAATTGCAGTTGATTGAAAGAATATCAAGGTACAATTGCTTCTCCCTCTATCTTACTGCGTGTAAACCCGGAATCATGTTCTCTATTTGTCTTTGGGCACGCTTTCTAGCAAATCCTAAAGAATCTCATTTAAAAGCCACAAAATGAATTTTGAGATATCTTTTGCACACACAAAAATTTAAATCATGGTATCCCTCTTATGATAATTTTGATTCAATTGGTTATCATGATGCTGATTTTGCGGGTTGTCTTATGGATAGAAAAAGTACTAGTGGAACATGTTTCATATTAGGTCATTCATTAGTTTCATGGTCAAATTCGAAAACAAAACTATGCTGCATTATCTACTACCGAAGTAGAATTATTGCCTTAGGTATTTGTTGTGCTTCAGATTCTATTGATGAGACAAACCTTATTATACTTTGGCTTAATGCTTCAATGTGTTCCCTTAAAATGTGATAGTAAAAGTGCAATTGACATGTCAAACAATCTTGTTTCCCACTCGCGTACTTAACATATAGACTTAAGACGTCATTTCGTTTGAGACCATATTTCAAAGGAGAACATTGGCATTGAATTCATCCATTATAATTTACAACCTATTGATATCTTTGCAAACCCTCTTTCAGAAGATGGATTTTCACGGTTACATTTAGATTTGGGGATCATGGATATGGATCATTATGATTTCTATTTGAGTGTTTGTTTAGCATTTTTATTTTATTTTTGCTCTTTTTTTCTCTCTTTCAGATTTTTTTCTCCTTCAGTTTCTTTTAGGATTTTCTTTTCATTCTAAAAAACAAAGAACAAAAAAAACTGGATTCTATTTTTTATTATTAACCTTTCTATTTTTTCTATTTTATAAAACATCATAGATGAGGGAAAAATAATTTAACATTGCCTTAAAAAAAAATTCTCTGGAAAATAGGGCTATAAATGAGTGAAACCTATTTATGCTTATCAAAACTTTGAGTAATGATTACATAGTTGTTGGGAGATGAACTATTGTGATCTTGAGAAGAATGCTAGTATTATATATTACAGTCTAAGTTAAGCATGAGTTACTAGCATTCTACTTTTTATTATTACATTCCACAACATTTTCTTATCTATCACATCCTATCGCTCCATGTTTTTTAATTTATGTATGTGTGGGTAAGATTACCATTAACCAGAATGCAGTAAACTTTGATTGGAAAAATAGTGGGTATCGAGGATAGCTCATATACCTACTAGATATGAAAAGTGAATCACATATAAGATATTTTATAAATAAATAAATAAAAATCTAAAATTTAGTGATTAAGGACATACACATAGAAATGGATGTGGTATGGACATAGAGTTACCTTACCTAAGAGTATCCAACCAGTGCTAAAAATTCTTTAGCGTCAATGTATATTAACCCATCAAGCAATGCTTATTTTCCCTCATCTAAGAGATCCCACGAAAATGTATGGATATAAGTATATTAATCTCATTTATAATGAGTTAGGAATAAAACTATCTTCACATAAATACTTCACTTGAAAAATAAAACAAAATTGCCATATACTGTGTTTATTGTCGATTGAACCACATGTTATAGAATTAACAATTTTTTTTAAATTACCATCCATTTTCTTTTTGGGTATGTTTCTGATCAATAGTGAGTGCTATGATTCATTTCTAATATCAAACTAGAAATATATAATTTTATTATTATTTACTCTTGAGTTATAACTTTTTTTTCTCTTTGACTTTGTTGACTGTTCACTCATATTTTTGATGAAAACAGAAGGGGGAGAGAGGTTAAGACTTGGTGGTTGCAATTAATTTGACAATATCTAAGATGTGTTTTCTCTTTCCCCTCTTTGATGTAACTTTTGATCATGTTTCTTAATTTTCCTCTTTTCTGATTTAACCTATTACCACTTCATGTATCTGAAGCATGCTAGAAAAAGAAAATTTGTATAGGAGAGCATACATATAAGGGGAGCATCTATATAGGGAGGGCTTAACTAGAACTAATCAAGTTTCACGCATAACTTTCACACACGACAAAAACATCTATATTGTATCTGTAATTTTAACATATGTTTATTAACATCAAAAGAGGGAGATTGTCGAATAACGCAATTAACAATTTCTGTTTGATGACAATAAACTTTTTTTATTTAGCATGTTTGTATAATGTTGTATATTGTGATGACTCACAATTCGAAGGGTTTAAATTGACGATAATCCATCTATATCTAACTTAACAATCCAAAATATAGTTAATCAATGGGGTTAATTAAGAAAATAAGGAAGGAAGAAGAAACAAACACAAAATCTCGCAACGGAATGACAAAATATAATAATAAAATAAACAGCTCATGAAGATGTATATGTTATACATTTGATTATAACTTATACAACATTTATCAGAGTTTTATACACACCAGGGACACATAAAGTAATGCAGCATACAATATGATGTAGGAATAATAATAGTAATAATACACCAAATCTTCATCTTCGTCCTCTAGAGTAAATATTCAATAAGCTGAAAAACTCAGAGCTGACCCGAGTGTAATGAAAAGACAAAACACTCGAGTCAGGACTAAATATTCTTATGTGAGTCAAATCGATATCACATATAACATGAGTGTCGTGGCGTCAGAGAAATTTACGGGAATTCACATCTCCTATCTAGTGTATAACGTGAGTGCAATAACTCAAGAGATGTTACGGGATTTTCCATCTCTTAAGGATCCGTCAAAATATTTATATGTAGTAGAATACACTACATATATAATGTTTAATGAATAAAATAAATATATTTCTTAGAGTTAAGGCTTTACATTGGTCCCCCTTAATGCGTTTTTAAGCATTGCCGTATAGTTTGCATATAAAACATAAGTAAGCCATCGGTGGATAGGGATGCGCCGTGATACGACAACACTAAATCAAAATCGTATGGGTCTCGTATAGGGATAAAAGTGTGACAAGGCACATGAGGTAATGCTTAAGGTAGGATACTACCTGTTCGGGTCGTAGGGCTAATGGTAATGCATCATACCTATGACCGCCAACCTCGTCCACCCATCCTATATCAGGACAAAGGGAAGTTATACCAAATCAAGGTGCACTAATTGAAACCAAAAACAAGAATATGGACCGAGTCCAATAAAATCGAAGAACGGATGCCGCTAGGGGTAATTAGCCCACTTGGCTCTGTCAAGCCGTCCTGTTCTAGCCATTTCAAATTGGCGCAAGTGTCGAGGCCTATTCATCATCATTCTCTTTCTTCAAATCCAGCAAATGATGCCGCATCCAACCAATTCGCTTTGGAGTCTCCTCCACATATACAGTTATAAAGTGGTTCCGGTATTGAGAAAGAGTATGCCCATATCTAGCCTCTGTCTCTTTAACAACCAAATGCCATTTTTCACATCGGTTGGTACTTTTAAAAACAGTTCGTACTTGATATCAAGATATCATATTTGCTTCAAAATCAATTCCATTTCAAAATCATTATGTGTACTCAAAATATGCCATTTCACGTCAAAATCATTTTCACTTTAATATCACGATTTCGCTTCCAAAATTGTTTCGAATTTTAATTTGGGTTATAACTTCATCGAACCCAATTCACATTTAAATCCATGACTTAAAAATAAGCATTCCATCCTTGACAGTTTGAATTTGAAAAATAGTTTGAATAGTTTTAAAATAGTTTAAATAATTAAAATTGTTAAAGTAGCTTAAATGGTTAAAACGGTTAATAGTTTAAATGGTTAATATAGTTTAAGTATTAAAATGGTTTATATAGCAAAATAATTTTAAAACCAAAATAATTTGCATATTTAAGAAGGTAGATTCTAAAAAGTTAATATTAAATAATTTTGTTGAAAATAGCTTCAAAGTCAAACTGATTCAATTCCAACTTCCCAATTCAAATCAATTCCAATTTCAATTCGATCGATTCAATTTTGACTTCAATTTAAATCATTCAACTTTGATTTCAAGTTAATTCAATTCCACATCCAAAGCCAATTAATTCAATTTCACTTTATATCAATTTCGAGATCGATTTCCAAAATATCGATTCAAAACACTTAAATCAAATTAACTTTCAATATTAAGTTTAAAATCCCAATTCAAATATAAATCGATTCCGAGCTCAAATTTGAAATATCATTCATATCACTATTATTTAGCTATATTCAAAGTTCGAATAAAATTTCAAATCCTTTTAAAACAAATCAATTTCTGAAATTCATATCATTTAAATAAATTCAAATCAAAATTTAATATAAGGCTTATTTAACCAATCTGGTGTCCGCATATAATTTTCTATCGTATAGCCAAGCGATCAGGTATTTCAATTTAATTTCAGGGATGGATATGTATCATTTCAATCCAAAGTAAATGTTATAGGTATATATCATTTCAACCAATTTCTTAATTTATTTGAAATAATTCAGTTTACAATTTATATACTGTAAATACTATACAGTCTGATAATTGTATATATCAGAATAAATAAACATCCAAATCATCCAAAATATCAACCAATAGCATCCATCGCAATCAATCATCTAAACAGTTAATATAATTCGTGTAACGACCAGGATTTTCGAACCAGTTAAAATTGCCGAAAAACCCGTCCGTTCTAAGACAACTAAGGAAAACTACTAACTACATACACCATATTTGAAAATTATTCAACATTACTAAATGTATAGGATAAAATTTCAATTTTACAAGTTATCAGAGTAATCAAATTTATCTACTAGGTATGCTTATATACAAACCAAATACAAATAAATCTAACGCTGCGCAACTCTGATAAGAGAGACAACAATAGCCATTCCTGCTAACTCAATAAACATGTCAAATGCGGAATAAAATAGTAAGCAGGAAAAATACAATAACACGAGATAAACAACAACCATTAACAAATAAACATGAAAGGGTTATATCATTTTAGAGGCTGCAACACTACCACTTGTGACTGCCTACGTACCCATATCTAACTGGGTACCCAATTAGATACAGGATTAAGCCAACGTAGTTCTCCTACCGCAAATAGGACTCATGGAGTCTACGGTGCAACAAACGAATATGCAATTCCCAAAACTACCCACTTAGGCCTAATATTAAAATTTAGATTTTCAAATCTAATCACGTTTACGGAAATTATCTCTTTGGACTTTATTCTCGAATTCTTATTTCAAACTTTTGAAGTATATATATATATATATATATATATATATACACACACACATACATATATCCTTTATATTCAAATTATACTTTACTTTGGGATCTTAAATCAAATCACTTTTGAAAAGTTTATTTGAAAATCCCAAATACTGTAATAAAACATATCAAACCATATGCAATCAGATCGGGAGGTTTCTCCCAATAACAAGGCAACTGGGTCCTAGCCTTATACAATCGATAAATAAGTATATCCCTCTATTCTAAGAGCAGACTATACCAAAAACACATGCCCACCTTTTGAGTTACGGGTTATCCGAATCATTGGTAGCATAACAAATCATTTTATATACCGAAGCGATAAATCATTTCACACTAATACACACAAGTACTTTCAAATCTATAATAATTTTCATTTTCCAAATCTGTTCAAAAATCATCTTAAAACCATCGGGTTTAGTCCTCGAAATTCTTTCCGTTTTATAAAACACTTTTATAGAACCATTCGTTATATAAATCACTATTATATAATATAACTTCAAAATATTCATTACCAAACATTTCTATTTCTTTTAAAGGGAAAACTTTTCATAACAATTCAATTTGAAAACCAATTTTCAAAACAATTCATTAAATTGAAGGGAACCAAATATTACCGCTAAACACCTTATAGTCAAATTGTGAAATAAATCACAAGGTGTTAGCCTACAATTATTTTCTACCCAGCCCATGCATATGGATAATAAATTGCTCATAAACTGGTCGAGCAAAGTCAACCATCATTAATAATAATCAATGCTCATAAACTGGTCGGGCCTAATTCAAACAATCAATTAATGAAATGAACGCAATAATAAATGATAAACAATGCTTCATTCTATCAAATATTTATAACACTTTAACGGTTTGATATTTATTTTGGAGCATCCAGGTTTTCCTTCGACATGTTTCGTCCCTCGCCCAAGTCTCCTTGGATCTCACAGACAAAACACATGTATTAATCGTTTCCGCATACCCCATTCAATATTTTACTTCTAAATTTTAAATTACTTAATTAATCATCCAAACATAATATCAAGAAAGGAAATCAAACAATTGTTCTAGGAAACAAAGTAAACAAGCATTTAACAAGGGTTTTCAAACAACTTAACACTTAAAGTTTTTTCAACATAGCAATGGTTTTAATGAACATAAAATAAGAAATAACTTACTTTGGATTCCAATCCGTCAAACTTTAAGGAAAGGAACTTAAGATCTAACGCATATTTCCTACCATGCTTCAGAACCAAATAAATATAAGCTCGAATTCCTCCTTCCTAGTGCTTGTCCAAGGCTTGAGATGGAAGTTGGCCGAAAGTATAAAGAAGAAGTGGTGGAGCTTTGAACTTGAATCCTCAAAATTAGACCTGAAAAATAGGTCATATTCTCTCTTGTTTTGGACTCTTTTACTCTCAAAATTTGGAAAACTTATTAACAGAAAAGTTGTTGAAAATTCTTTTATCTTGAATTAGAAAAAAAGGATCACTTGATTTTGATTAATTTTGAGGAAGATATGATCGAAAGAAAAAGAGTTATTCTTGTATTCACAAAAATAAAGCCCGAAAATACACTTCAAAGAATTGAGTTTCAGATATAGAAAACCTCAAAACTGAAAAACGTAATCAACATAAAAGTTGTTGCCACCGAAATTTTATATGGTTTTAATTTTTTTTTTCTTAATTTAGATCTGTTATAATCAAGAATGATCAAAACAAAATAGCCTATTCTCTGTCTTAAAAACTGGGCTAGAAAATGCACTTGAAATAAGTGGATTTTTGACATGATTATCTTCACGAAGAGACAAAGTGGTTAATGTAAAAGTTGTAGCCACTGCAAAAATACATGATTTAAAAAAATATTTACAATTTGAGTCGGTATTAAAGAAGTTATGGCCAAGAGAAGAAGAGGTAAAATGTGGAGAAAAGAGAAGTTTGATTTGAAGAGAATAAACATTGATTTCTTTTAAATATTTTATAAATATTTTGACATTATTTCTTTTCAATTTTTTATATGGCATGGAAGCCATTAAAGAGAAGAGGAAGAATTTGAAGTAGCTTGAGAAAAGAAGAAGAAGAAAATGTGAATGAAAGTGAAGAAGGAGGTGGATATTTATAAAAAAAATAAAGAAAGTGGTAATTTACCAAAATAATCTCTTACCAAATTACCAAACTAACCTTACTTCAACCTAAAGCAATCTCCACTTTTTCAATACTTAACATCACCTATCACATATTTATGTCTTAATCCCTTAAGAACTAAGATAAGTAAAATAATAATTATGTTGGCTTTTGATGTGATATTGATTTGATGTTTACTTTTGACTTTTCTTACTTACTTTTGTTAATTCTTACTTACTTTTCTTAACGACTTCTAAAAGTTTTCTAATTTTATTTAGTAAAATTAAACATGTTTAGTGAATTAATTAAACTTGCACTATTTGAATATATGTTCCTATATAAGAAAATAAAGATGCGGCGACGTTGCGACAACTTTTAATCGACAAAACATTGATTTTCGACAAAATGTTTTACGGTCACATTTTGACGTTTTAGTTAAACTATTTATTTTTGTAAACCAAATTTAAAAATAAATTCGTATAATGCTATTTAAAAATATAAACACTCATAAATTAATTAAAATAATTTATTTAACCATTGAAACATACTTTTCTGAAATCAGCATTTTGTCACTTTTGTGGATATAGGCAAATGTTACTATTTTTATGTTTATTTCTACTTCCAAATCCTATAGAATATTATTTAAATCATAAAACCTTTTATATTTTATATTTAAAATCACTCTAAATACTATATTTTCAAGTGGTCAAATTCTGGATCGTTACATTCTTTCCTACTTAAAAGAATTTCGTCCTTGAAATTACAAGGATGAAAGAAAATATAACGAAAAAAAACAATTAACGAAAGTTATGCACACCAAAAATAGTAATATCACCCATAACCCTGTCGGAGGTACGGTGCCTTATCCTATCCATTTTATTTATCAAATTACGGTAGTTTCATTTTTAAAATTCCTAGGTTGATATACTAACCCTAGATGAATTTTACTTAGGCACCTAACCTAAGCTCTGATACCACGTGTAACGGGTTGGATTTTTGAACCAGTTAAAATTGCCAAAAAATCCATCCGTTTTAAGACTATTAATGAAAACTACAAACTAAATACACCATATTTGATAATTATTCAACATTACTAAATGTATAGGATAAAATTTTAATTTTACAAGTTATCATAGTAATCAAATTAATCTACTAAGTATGCTTATATACAAACCAAATACAAATAAATCTAACGCTGCGCAACTCTGATAAGAGAGACAGCAATAGCCATTCATGCTAACTCAATAAACATGTCAAATGCGGAATGAAATAGTAAGCAAGAAAAATACAATAACACGAGATAGACAATAACCATTAACAAATAAACATGAAAGGGTTATATCATTTTAGGGGCTGCATCAGCACCACTTGTGACTACCTACGTACCCCTATCTAATTGGGTACCTAATTAGATACAGGATCAAGCCAACGTAGTTCTCCTGCCGCAAATAAGACTCATGGAGCCTACGATGCAACAAACAAATATGCAATTCCCAAAACTATCCACTTAGGCCTAATCTTAAAATTTATATTTTCAAATCTAATCACCTTTACGGAAATTATCTCTTTGGACTTTATTCTCGAATTCTTATTTCAAAATTTTGAAATATATATATATATATATATATCCTTTATATTCAAATTATACTTTACTTCGGGATCTTAAATCAAATCACTTTTGAAAAGTTTATTTGGAAATCCCAAATACTGTAATAAAACATATCAAACCATATGCAACCAGATCGAGAGGTTTCTTCCAATAACAAGGCAACTGGGTCCTAGCCTTAATACAATCGATAAATAAGTATATCCCTCTATTCTAAGAGCGGACTATACCAAAAACACATGCCTACCTTTTTAATTACGAGTTACCTGAATCATTGGTAACATAACAAATCATTTTATATTCCGATGCGATAAATCATTTCATAATAATACACACAAGTTCTTTCAAATCTATAATAATTTTCATTTTTCAAATCTGTTCAAAAATCATCTTAAAACCATCGGGTTTACTCCTTGAAATTCTTTCCGTTTTATAGAACACTTCTATAAAACCATTCATTATATAAGTCACTTTTATATAACATAACTTCAAAATATTCATTACCAAACATTTCTATTTCTTTTAAAGGGAAAACTTTTCATAACAATTCCATTTGAAAACCAATTTTCAAAACAATTCATTAAATTGAAGTGAACCAAATATTACCGCTAAATACCTTATTGCCGAATTGTGAAATAAATCACAAGGTGTTAGCCTACAATTATTTTCCACCTAGCCCATGCATATGAATAATAAATTACTCACAAACTGGTCGAGTAAAGTCAACCATCAATGATAATAATCAGTGCTCATAAACTGGTCAAGCCTAATTCAAACAATCAATCATTGAAATAAACGCAATAATAAATGATAAACAATGCTTCATTCTATCAAATATTTATAACACTTTAACGGTTTGATATTTATTTTGGAGCATCCAGGCTTTTCCTTCGACATGTTTCATCCCTCGCCCAAGTCTCCTTGGATCTCACAGACGAAACACATGTACTAGTCGTTTCCGCATACCCCATTCAATATGTAACTTCTAATTTTTAAATTACTTAATTAATCATACAAACATAATATCAAGCAAGGAAATCAAACCATTGTTCTAGGAAACAAAGTAAAGAAGCATTTAACAAGGGTTTCAAACAACTTAACACTTAAAGTCTTTCAACATAGCAATGGTTTTAACGAACATAAAATAAGAAATAACTTACTTTGGATTCCACTCCGTCAAACTTTAAGGCAAGGAATTTAAGATCTAACGCATATTTCCTACCATGCTTCAGAACCAAATGGATATAAGCTTGAATTCCTCCTTCCTAGTGCTTGTCCAAGGCTTGAGATGGAAGTTGGCTGAAAGTATAAAGAAGAAGTGTTGGAGCTTTGAACTTGAATTCTCAAAATTAGACCCGAAAAATAGGTCATATTCTCTCTTGTTTTTGACTCTTTTACTCTCAAAATTTGAAAAACATATTAAAAGAAAAGTTGTTGAAAATTATTTTATCTTGAATTTAAAAAAAGAATCATTTGCTTATGATTAATTTTGAGGAAGATATGGTCAAAAGAAAAAGAGCTATTCTTGGATTCACAAAAATAAAGCCCGAAAATATACTTCAAAGAATTGAGTTTCAGATATAGAAAACCACAAAACTGGAAAAAGTAATCAACAC
The DNA here is from genome assembly GCA_030765085.1 of Allium cepa. Lineage (NCBI taxonomy): Eukaryota > Viridiplantae > Streptophyta > Magnoliopsida > Asparagales > Amaryllidaceae > Allium > Allium cepa. Next base: position 973,899,581 of record CM060928.1, read on the forward strand.
AAAAGTTGTAGCCACTGAAATTTTATATGGTTTAATTTCTTTTCTTAATTTGGATCTGTTATGATCAAAACAAAATGGCATATTCTCTTGCTTAAAAACTGGGCTAAAAAATGCATTTGAAAGAAGTGGATTTTTGACATGATTATCTTCATAATGAGACAAAGTGGTTAACATGAAAGTTGTAGCCATAGGAAAAACACATGATTTAAAAAAAAGGAAATTTACAATTTGTGTTGGTATTGAAGAAGTTATGGTCGAGAGAAGAAGAGGTAAAATGTGGAGAAAAGAGGAGTTTGATTTGAAGAGAATAAACATTGATTTCTTTTAAATATTTTATAAATATTTTGACATTTTTTATTTTTTATTTTTTATATGGAATGGAAGCCATTAATGAGATGAGGAAAAAGAAGAAGAAACTCGAGAAAAGAAGAAGAAAATGCGAATGAAAGTGAAGAAGGAGGTGAATATTTATAGAAAAAGAAAGAAAGTGGTAATTTGCCAAAATAACCTCTTACCTAATTACCAAACTAACCTTACTTCAACCTATAGCAATCTCCACTTTTTCAATACTTAATATCACCTTTCACATCTTTACTTTATGTCTTAATCCCTTAAGAAAGTAAAATAATAATTATGTTTGCTTTTGATGTGATATTGATTTGATGTTTACTTTTGACTTTTCTTACTTACTTTTCTTAATGACTTCTGGAAGTTTTCTAATTTTATTTAGTAAAAGTAAATATGTTTAGTGAATTAATTAAACTTGCACTATTTGAACATATGTTCCTATATAAGAAAATAAAGGTGCGGCGACGTTGCGACAACTTTTAATCGACAAAACGTTGATTTTCGACAAAATGTTTTACGGTCACATTTTGACGTTTTAGTTAAGCTATTTATTTATGTAAACCAAATTTAAAAATAAATTTGTATAATGCTATTTAAAATATAAACACTCATAAATTAATTAAAATAATTTATTTAACCATTGAACATACTTTTCTGAAATCAGCATTTTGCCACTTTTGTCGATATAGGCAAATGTTACTATTTTTATGTTTGTTTCTAGTTCCAAATCCTATCGAATATTATTTAAATCATAAAACCTTTTATATTTATATTTAAAATTACTCTAAATACTATATTTTCATGTGGTCAAATTCTGGGTCGTTACAATTCACAACAATTTCATAGTTATTAAAATCAGGTGTTTTCCTGGCAACTAAATTCATATTTTGAATTTAACTGTCAATTTTAGTTTTTCACAGTTAATTCAAATGACAATTTAGAGGGCACTTTATCGAACAACAATTAATAAATTCACATTACTTCACAATTACGGCTTCAACTATCATAAAAATATTCCAGTACTTGTGAGCATTATAAAGCTGTCACCTTTTTATTTTTCTTGTCGCTGTCGCATTTTCATTTCGATTAAATTCGAACACATTCGAATTTGACTAAAAATTCCAAAAGCTCCAAATTCAACCAAACCAGTTCCACAGCAAAGACCTTGTTAATGCGGACCCAATGTGACTGACCGCATTAGATTTCGACCTAAAACGAATGAGTTACGCAATTTCTAAGAATCTGAATGTTGATAAAACAATTTATATAGCTTAATTTATTTAAATTTTATTATCCAGCCCAAAATCAAGTTCGTCCCACTTCAAACCTTTCTGCCCAATCCTGCTCCTCATCCCTCTCATTATATCGAGTAGTTGGATCGTAGTCTCTTACCATAAATATGACCGTGGAAAATCAATCAAATTCATAACTGTCTCAATATTACCGCGTTTACAGTTTTTGTTTCTTTTTTTCTCCTTTTCTCTTTTTTATTTCTTTTTATTTTTTTACGGCCCAAGGCCCAACTCCCTTGGCCCGCCTTCCTTCTTCCCTTCTCTTCTATTTCCTGTAACTTCCATTCGTGCACGCCCAAATGCACATGAATGTGCATGCCACCGCCTCGATGAACCGCTAGTCGAAACCTAAATTGAACCACGCCATCTTCCTTCTAATCGAAATATGCACCTTCCCGACCCTACAAATGCACGACTGAGGCACCGAATCAAAAAGCGACATCACCATTCGCCGCGTCGATCACCATCAGGTCAACCACCTCCCAAGCCGCCGCACCTCGTCAAAGCACGCCCATACGAGCGTGTCACCACCACGAACACAGTTCAACCTCGAATCTCCACGTCGATGATCAAATCGGCAATCATTCCAAACCCTAGGCCAAAACAGTGTTCGACCTTACAGTCAAGCCTCCCGAAATGACGTCGCACTCATTAAAAAACACACCAGATCGAAGCTTGCAACAAACGATGATTCTTAAGACTAGTTCGAGATTTTTTTGGTCAGTATTTCACACGAATAAATTTTTACAACTTCCATTTTATTCTTCGTTTTGTTCTGCGTACAAATGAAGGAGGGACGTGATTTAAAAGGGACGGGTATAGGCACGATCACATCATAGGGTGGCTGATTTGTGACAGAATGTAGGCCAGTCAAAGTCAAACACATATACATATACATATACGTATACATATACATATACATATACATATACATATACATACACATACACATATATAATTTAATTATAAATGTCTCGTTTAAAACAGCTTAAAATTTCGAACTCATACCGAGGCATGCCGCCAAGCATTCGCTAATATTATACCCCGATTTCGAATGCAATGAAACAGGTTTTGAGTCCCAATTCGACCGTATGGAGAAGATAGCTTTTTGGACCCAATTATTATATTGAATTTTCGATATTAATTTCAAAGCCTTTTATTTCGTGCGACCAAACTATAACTCTAAATGCTATGGAATCTATAACTCGATAATAATACACTATTATGGATCCAATGGAACTGGTTTCGTCGAATTCTGAGACGGTGCCTCGGAATGCTATTTTTATATGTTAATTTGAGCGAGTTATTTTTAAAATTGAGTAAATTGCCTTTAAAGGTTCTATTACCTTCATTCTATTGAATATAAATTTAATAAGCCCTTAAACTATTTTTTCCATATAAAAATCCAAGATTTAAATTATTTTCACCATTTCAATTATTTAATTCGACAATTAAATTATCAATAAATCATTATATTTGAAAGTCAACCTAGTAAATTAATGAAAATTATTTTTCTATATTTAAAATAAATTAAATAAAAAATTTAAAATAACCTAAAATTTAGGTTCGTTGCATATATTTACAGGTTTAGTATAAAATACTGGTTGTGGAAAAGTTTCCTTTTAGTACAATAAAGGCTGCATATACAGAGAAAAGGAAATAAATAAAGATCCAAGGTAGCAAATATATCAGTTCATAATCAAAGACTATATATATAAAGAAAGTGAAACAAATACAAATTAGAAGCAAGGAAACATATTCACAATCAAAGGCCGTATATGTAAAGAAAGTGAAATAATTAGGGATCAAAAACAAAGAAATACACACATAATCAGACGACATATTCTGGAAGATACGACAAAATTTATTTTCCATTATATGGATTTTATTGTCTGTATAGGGAAACAAATTATCTCACAATCCATTTATTTCTCTACATATCCTCTTACGTATATTTTTCCATACACATACAACTCCTCCATTGGCCTATATAAACAATGCTCTATCATATATCAAAATCATCATTAGTCACAATATGTGATATCTCGGAATTTCAAGGAATTTAAAATGTGATAATCTCTAAATTAAATTGTTTAAAATTGATAAAATTGTTATTTTTAAATATAAATAACCAATTAATTAATAATGAGATGTTTTTAAAAGTATAATTATAGATTGATTTTTAAATAAGAATAATTATTTAATTTGTGTTATTTTATAATTAGATTTTAAATAGACTTATTATTTTCAAATTTAATAAGTGCGTTTAAATATATATATATATATATATATATATATATATATCTGTGTGTGTGTGTGTATTTAAGTTGATTTTAATATAGGATAATTATTTACAATTAAATAATGTGTTTGTCTAAAATTGATTTCTATATTTATTTGAATTGATTTTAAATTGGATTTTAAATTGAATTTGAAATTTGGATTTAAAAATGGAATTTAAAGGAATATATATCTTTAAAATATAAATAATAATATGGTTTGGATTTAAAGTATATGGATAAACTTTTATTTAAAATAAGATTGTTCTCTATGATTTTCTTTAAAGAAATTTATTTATAGAAATTTGAAAAAGTATTTATTTAATAGGAACAAATACAAAAGCTTTTAAAATAGCATTTAAAAATGAGTTAAAAATATTATATATGATTTTTATTTAAATCATAATTGGTTTATATTCTATTTCCTTTAAAGATTGTATTTATATAAATTTAGAAAGCATTTATAAATTTATAAATGTATTTGTTAATTAGGAATTTAATAAGAAAAGTTTTTTAAAATTATTTAAAAATAAAATAAAATGATGTAAATACAAGTGTAATTAAACTAAGCAATATAAGTAACATGTGTTAACATATTAGTCTAAGTAAGGGACAAGTGTAATATTATTTGAATTTTCTTTTAATTTTAATAAAATCTGAAATTAACTTATATAAATTTTATCTTTCCGCTTCATTTTTTTCCTAATCTCAGTTCTAAAATCAAAGAAACTGAGTTCATTTCCAAAAAACCAAAAATTTTCATGCAATTCAAAACTTTTCAAACTAGAAATGCATGAAATCAAAACCAAAATCACTTCTCAAGCCTGAACACAGCCCCTCTAAAACAAATGCAAACCAGAATGAATCAAAACCTGTAATCTCCTCTAAATCAAAAGTCAAGCCTGAAAGCCAAAATTCCTCTCTGTTTAAATTCAAATCTTTTCAAACTAAATCCTGAAAATTTATTTCCTCAAACCCATATCTGTATTTCATCACCTCTAAACCAAATGTCAACAAGAGAAACGTCATTCAAGTGTCTGAAACCATTTTCTTGAAGCTTGCAAACAAATACAACTCAACCTGTAAATTATCTTCAAACCAGAAGTTCAAGAATCATAACCTGTAATCTTTACAAGCCTGCAACATGTTTTCAAAAGTTCAAGAAGCCTGTAATGTTTTATCTTCAAACTGGAATCAAGTTTGGAGTCATCATCATCTCAGTCAACTAGGCTTTTCAAGTTTCAAGCATTCAAAGTTTTCTAGAAAATCAAAGCATTTCATGCTTAAAGTAATCAAAGTTTACAGAAGGCAATAAAATCTTTAGTTTCAACCCAGTTTTCAAATACTCTGCATTTCATTCAAAGGTGAGTAAACATCTACTTAAAAATCCAAAGTAATAATTGTTCTGTTGCTTGTTCAATATTTCCGAATTGATCAATGCTTGCATGTGTATATATAAGTGTATGATCTGGGTGTATGAATGTGAATGAACTGTGCATGTATGTTTTGATTGTTCTTCTCTGTTTTTTTTAAACTGTAGAGAATAAGAATAAAAGAAAAATATTCAAATCTTCTTATTAGTTCATTGTTAGGTTTTAAGTTTTAAACATGATATGTTTGTTTAAACATTAATTTAAGTTTAAAATCTATTCAAGCAAAATAGATGTGGAAATCCTCCAGAATCGAAATATTGCAGTAGGAATCCTTTTAACATGTTAAAATATATCACTCAAATTTACTGATTCAAGATATTAACTTGAATCATCTTTAAAAGTTATGATTTTTAAAACAAAAATCATAATTTTCAATGAAGTATTGAATGAGAATTTGGTGAATGACTGGAATTTGGTTTCTGGTCGATTTCTGATGATCACAAGGTTTATGGTGATCGGGATCTTGGGTGGAGATAGGTAAAGGTTCAGGATGTATGGAAAAAATGGCAGGAAAGGTTTTTGATCGCCGTGACGTCGGCAGTGAGGTGATCTAGGTTGAAAACCTAGTTTTGGTCTAGCTTGGAAAATGGATCGCTGCTACTTCTCTAGAGCATCGAGTTTGATGGGATTTTGGGGATGGCTTCGTTGATGATCGGAGGTGGTATAACTGTAGTGGCACGTCGTCTGATGGTCAGAGATCCAACTGCGAGATGGTTCTGGCCATGGAGTTGATTCCAGTTTTCAACTGGAATGCTAAATTATGGATCGAGCCTTGTTTTGGGATTTGGTGATCAGGAGTGGATTGCAGCGTTGATGTCCGATATGCTGGAAGGTTCGTCGGTGATGGAAAGCGACTCCGGCGCTGGTACATGTGCATAGGGAGGAGGTTGTGTCAGTTGGTTGGGTTTAGTGTTAGTCTCGAAGAGATGCTCGGGTGGAATGGTGTTGTTCTCGGAGTGGATCTCGAGTAATCTCGTGTAGCTAGCATAGTTTAGCCTGTTAACAGTTTAGTGTTACAGTTTTTTTAAAATTTAAAATTTATACTAAACTTTTGAAATTTAGGGAAATAATTGAAACTTGGAATGGCTCGAGTGGTTCTCGGAATTCAAACTGAAGTAGTCTGATTTAAAAGAAATTTTCAAAAGCTTTTAAAAGTTTTTATAAAACAAGTTTAAAATTTAAATAAAGAAAGTTGTAAATTTTTGGAATGAATCTTGTTTTTAAAAATTCTATTCTTTATAAAAATAAATGTTTTCTTTAACATTTTATTAAGAAGATTTAAAATTTGTTTAATTTAAATTTTGTTAAAGTTATTTTAATACTTAAGTAGAAATGAATTTTAAAGACAAGTTTTTGAATTTAAATTGAAATAGTTTTAAAACTATCACTTGTTAATGGTTAAAGCATTTAAAAGATGTTATGTTTTGTTAACCTTAATGTACCAAGTTAAATGAGTATTTTAAAAATTAATTAAAGATTTAATTAGGAAACGCTAATTATCAAGATAAATGTTTTAATTAAGTTATTAGTAAGATAATGTTTTATCTTAAAGATAATTAAAGCTTTAATATCTTGATAGTAATTAAATTAATTAAGGAAATTAGATATGATTAATTAATTTAATTAATAATGATCAAGAATTAATTAAGGAATTAATTAAGAATAATTTATTTATTTATTTAATTAATTTAAAATTAATAATTAAGAGTGATAAGTTAATTAATTAGAGGTTAACTAATTTATAATTAAGTATAATTAATTAGTAATTCAAGATTATTAATTAATGATTAAAGATTAATTAATTAAGTAATTAAGGTTAATTAATTGGTAATTAAAAAGCACTTAATTTGTAATTAAGTTCTATTAATTAATAATTAGGTTTATTAATTAATAATTAAGAGATTATCAATCTCCAATTAAAGTTAATTAAGGATTAATCAACTGTTATTTAGGGTTAATTAATTGTAATTAAGAATTGATTAACTGATTAATTAAGGATTAATTAATTAGTTATTAAGTTTTATTAATTGATGATTAAGGTTTATTAATTAATAATTAAGGGTTAATTAATCTGTAATTAAAGATTAATTAATTTATTTAAGGGTGTAATTAAGTGATGAATTAGCCAATTGTAATTAATTAAATAAGTGTGATTAATTTGGGTTAATAAAATGGGTTGATTAATTAAAGATAATCATTTAGTGATTGCTGAAGTATAATTACTTAGTAGAAGTAATTAAGTGTTAATTACTTGGTGTAATTAATAAAAAGGATTAATAATTAATTAAGGAGTTAATTAATTAAGGTATGTAATTACAGGATGATAATTACTGTATATGATTAATTAAAGTTGACCAATGGAAGTAATTAATTAAGGATCATTAATTAATGTAATTAATGAGAGTAATGAAGGATTGATTAATTAAGATTAATTAATCAATAATAATTGATTAGAAGGTGATTAATTAATTGTAATTAATTAAGGATTAATGTAATTAATTACCGTTAATAAAGTAATTAAGACTAATTACATAATGGTTTATAGATAATTAATTTGTGTAATTAATTAAGGGTTAATTACTTAGTGTAATTAAAAGATAATTAATCAAGGGTGATTAATTAAGATGATGATTAATTAATTAGTTTAATTAATGATTAAGTAAGCAAGATTTATTAAGATGGAAGCAATTAATTTAATTTATTTTAAATTAATTAGAGATGAAGTAATTAATATAATTCATTTTAAATTAATTATAGATGTGTGATTAATAGATCATTTCTTATGAATGGTTGATTGATATTGAATGCCTTGGTTGTTTGATATCTTTGATGAGATATGTGTGATATGTGATATGAGGTGATTTGGTTGAATGATAATGATATGAATTATCTATTTTTGGATATGTGAATTATCTATCTGTGTGAATATAGATAATGATTTGAATTGAATTGTTTTAACTTTAAAAAAATTTAGACCTAAAAGATGGCGTTTTGGATTTCGATGAGACCGGGATCGCGCTTCCAGATTTGGATATCCGAAAACCACATCTATCCAAATTAACGATAGGTCGTGAATCTCAAGTGAAGATGAAGATTCAGATTGCAAGGGTTATCGTCGTTAGCTCTGAGGGTGATTCCAAAATGAGTGTAACGAGATAATGCCTTCGGTTTCGTTCGAACCCGAAATGAACTTGTATGGATTGAATGCTTTCAGAATATCGTCAGGTGGACGCTGAGCATGCTAAGATAGACGTGTTCTATAAAGGTAATCGTAGCCTCAAGCCTCATCAACCGGGAATGGCTAAAACAGGGGAGGTGCAGCAAGGCTAAGTGGGTCATGCCCAAGTTGGACGAGATTTACCCCCGTCTAGATGTTCCTTTTTATTCGGCTGTGTGTGTGGTTGCTAGCTACAACCGCGAGGTTGTCTTGTTCGGAACTGTTCAGTAAGGAATGATTCCGGCTTTGTATTGTAGGAGATTGGGAGTAATCCTTCGTACGGTGATCTAGGCCTCGTACTGTGACGGGCGGTACCCTTGTAGCCCTGCCATTGATGGAAACCCATTCTTCCTACGAGCCCTTACGGTTTTGATTGTATTACCCACTTTTGTGGCTAATAGCTGGAATTTAATGAATGTAACAATTTCGGCTATTTTCTATTTACTTGAAAACCCTAGACCCTATTATAATATCATTAGATTTCCTATCAAATGTTTTAGTTAGCGTAAGGTAAAAACTAACCCATGTTTATGTGTGGGAAGTCTTACGTGATACCTTTTCTTTCAAAAGGTTTTTAAAAGTTAAGCAACTTTAACCGTTTACTCACTCCATACCCATGTCTGACCCGGGGTTTATTTCAGTTTTTCATAAACTCTTGGGTACTCAAATTTTTATGAGTAGCCAAGGGATTCAGGTCAGGTTTGACGAATTCTGGAGGGGCAATGGAGCAGGAGGCTTCAGCGTGTAGATATATAGTATTTCGTCGTGTGTTTTCTGAGTCGTTTGTCTGTATTGTATATTGAGTTGTATAACTAGACACGTGTTTATAACTATCTAGTATGTGTTGTTTATGCTGTGTAACTCTGATGTATATGATACTATGTAATATTTATGTGATTACTATAATTTATTCATTCCGTTGTTGAGATTCTGATGTTGTTTCTTTCTTTCTTCTCTATCTTTTCTCTTTTCTATCCCTTTCTTTCTTAAAAATGATGCGTCTTATTGTGGAGAATAAGGCTGGATGTCTCATTTGGTATCAGAGCATAGGTTGAGTGAATACCTAGGCTCTGGAGTGGTATCTTCCTTGAGAGAGCATACTTGTAATATATATACAAATATATATGTCTTTTTCTACCTATCTGGTTGGTTACCTGTTCGGGTTTTCCAACATTAGTTATAAAGGTAGATATGGTAGTGGTGTGTGTAACACGACTACCAATGGTTGGAATTTGAATGTTTGAGGTTGGAAGAGTGTTTGTCGAGACTATAGATCTAATACCATCTCGAGTGAGCTTTGTTATGGCGTAAGAATTTCACCAATCTCTGAAGAAACCTGTTAAGGTTCAGAAACCATCATTGAAGTGTTAGATGATCGCGCTTGTGTGAGCGGATTTTTGAGAGTATGGATCTGTCGGTTGAGCAGAAGCGTGTGATGGTATCTTGGAAACTCAAGAAGAAGAAGCTGCGTGGTCAGACGCAGTGGCTATGGATGTTTCCAAAGATGTTTCTTTGGAATGAGTTTAAGGAAGTGTGTCTGCTTCGGTGTTGAGGCTGAGTTCAGCAAGGCATTTGTGTTTGATTTGAGGTCCGAGTTTCTCAAGGAGCTTTGGATAGGAGTCTTTGGTATCTGAGGCAGCGATGCAGCTGGGTAGTGTTCTGTGTGCTAGCAGGAAGATCTTTTGGCTTAGCAGTTTCCTAGAAGTGGAATTCTGAAGCAGCGGAGTGGACCCGTTTCTTCGATGGATTGGTCGAGGATAAGTTGTTCTGATTTGTAAAGAGAGAACAATATCTTTGGAATTTAGGTTGGGTTGATCGCAAAAGTGACTTGCGATAGTTTGACTGATTATCTTGGATAATCTTTTGCATCGGATTGAAGCATCTCTAGGGGATGTAGGAGTTATGGAGTTGTCAGAGATTTTTTCGGATTTTTTTAGGGAAGTCCGAGATTTATCTGCATTGGAGATCAGTCCGTATCGACTTGGTTCAACTAGGTAGAAGGATGTCTCCTAGGTTGAGTTTTTGGTGAAGCATCTTAGGATTGCGTGGAACTTCTGTGTTTTCTCTTTATGGATCAGTTGAACCTTATTTCTGGGATGTGCTGTCTAGTCTGTGCTCGTGTCATCAAACGGCACTCTTATCGTTTCCGAATCAGAGATGTGTAGCGGAAGCAAGATGGCAGCTGTTCGAGAGCTGAAGCAACCGGAAGTTGCAGTGTTTGGATTAGAAGATTTCTACAGGAAATTTTTTTCAAGATCTGAAGGCCAGTTAGCGAGTGATCCTGTTCTGTCTTTTCCGGATAAGAGAAGTTATTTTCTACTGTTGATATAGAGTTGTTCTTGATTTTGGGTAGATCTTGAGGGGATCATTTTGTTGAGATATTTTTGATCCAATTTGTTTCAAGAGGCATCAACAAAGGTTGGGCTGATCAAGGAAGGATGTAGCCAGCCCATGATCGTCAGAAGAGTTCTGTGGGTAAGAAACAGAGGAATTTGAAATTCAAAATTGGAGACTTTGTTGTTATTTCTCTAGTAAAAGGGAGCAAATAATATTGGGCAAGATTGGAAAGTTAGCTCCGTAGTATATTGGATTCTTCTGAGTTTTTGTAAGGAATAAGTGCTTGGTCTACAGGGTTGAGTTTCCAGTTTGGAAGACTGGGATTCAAGGTATTTCACGTATCTCTGAAGGAATACGTGTATGATCCATCACTGGTTTTGGAGCCAGCTGTTTGGAAGGATTTAGTAGTTAAGTTGAGCTTGTGTTTGGTCAGATATCTTGTGTAGATTGTAGATCTAGATGAGTAGGAGCTCAGTAGCTTAGTAGGGTAGCTAGTTTGGATTCAGTAGAGCGAGTATTCCAGTGTCTGTATCTGGGAAACTCGGGATAATTTTAGGAAGCTTATCCGGATCTGTGTCCGGATAGCTAATGTTGTTTGTAAGATTGAATTGTTTGCTTGGATGAAATTGTTTGTTTGGTTGTTTGTGTATCATTGATATGTATGCCTGAATTGGTTGAAATAAAATAAAACCTTTTTGGATTATCTTTTGTTTTAAATTTCGAGGACGAAATTCTTTTAAGGGGGGAGGAATGTGATATCCCGGAATTTCAAGGAATTTAAAATGTGATAATCTCTTAATTAAATTATTTAAAATTGATAAAATTGTTATTTTCAAATATAAATAACCAATTAATTAATAATGAGATGTTTTTAAAAGTATAATTATAGATTATTTTTAAATAAGAATAATTATTTAATTTGTTTTATTTTATAATTAGATTTTAAATAGACTTATTATTTTCAAATTTAATAAGTGTGTTTAAATATATATATATATATATATGTGTGTGTGTGTGTGTGTGTGTGTGTGTGTGTGTGTGTTTAAGTTGATTTTAATATAGGATAATTATTTACAATTTAATAATGTGTTTGTTTAAAATTGATTTCTATATTTATTTGAATTGATTTTAAATTGGATTTTAAATTGAATTTGAAATTTGGATTTAAAAATGGAATTTAAAGGAATACTTATATCTTTAAAATAGAAGTAATATGGTTTGGATTTTGAAATATATGGATAAAAATTTATTTAAAATAAGATTATTCTCTATGATTTTCTTTAAAGAAATTTATTTATAGAAATTTGGAAAAGTAATTATTTAATAAGAATAAACACAAAAGCTTTTAACATAGCATTTAAAAATTAGTTTAAAATATTATATATGATTTTTATTTAAATCATAATTCGTTTATATTCTATTTTCTTTAAAGATTGTATTTATATAAATTTAGAAAGCATTTATAAATTTATAAATGTATTTGTTAATTAGGAATTTAATGAGAAAAGTTTTTTAAAATTATTTAAAAATAAACAAAATGATGTAAATACAAATGTAATTAAACTAAGCAATATAAGTAACATGTGTTAACATATTAATCTAAGTAAGGGACAAGTGTCACATTATTTGAATTTTCTTTTAATTTTAATAAAATCTGAAATTAACTTATATAAATTTTATCTTTCCCCTTCATTTTTTTTCTAGTCTCAGTTCTAAAATCAAAGAAACCGAGTTCATTTCCAAAAAACCAGAAATTTTCATGCAATTCAAAACTTTTCAAACTAGAAATGCATGAAATTAAAATCTGAATCACTTCTCAAGCCTGAACACAGCCCCTCTAAAACAAATGCAAACCAGAATGAATCAAAACCTGTAATCTCCTCTAAATCAAAAGCCAAGCCTGAAAGCCAAAATTCCTCTCTGTTTAATTTCAACTCTTCTCAAACTAAAGCCTGAAAAATTATTTCCTTAAACCAATATCTGTAATTCATCTCCTCTAAACCAAATGTAAACCAGAGAAATGTCATTCAAGTGTCTGAAACTATTTTCTTGAAGCTTGTAAACAAATGCAACTCCACCTGTAAATTTTCTTCAAACCAGAAGTTCAAGAATCATAACCTGTAATCTTTATAAGCCTACAATATGTTTTCAAAAGTTCGAGAAGCCTGTAATGTTTTATCTTCAAACTGGAATCAAGTTTGGAGTCACCACCATCTCAATCAACTAAGCTTTTCAAGTGTCAAGCATTCAAAGTTTTCTAGAAAAACAAAGCATTTCATGTTTAAAGTAATCAAAGTTTACAGAAGGCAATACAAGCTTTAGTTTCAACCCAATTCTCAAATACTTTGCATTTCATTCAAAGGTGAGTAAACATCTACTTAAAAATCTTAAGTAATAATTTTTCTGTTGCTTGTTAAAAATTTCTGAAATGATCAATGCTTGCATGTGTTTATATAAGCGTATGATCTAGATGAATGAATGTGAATGAACTGTGCATGTATGTTTTGATTGTTCTTCTCTATTTTTTTAAACTACAGAGAATAAGAATAAAAGAAAAAAATTCAAATCTTCTTATCAGTTCATTGTTAGGTTTTAAGTTTTAAACATGATATGTTTGTTTAAACATTAATTTAAGTTTAAAATCTTATTCAAGCAAAATAGATGTGGAAATCCACCGGAATCAAAATATTACAGTAGGAATCCTTTTAACATGTTAAAATCTATCACTCAAATTTACTGATTCAAGACATTAACTTGAATCATCTTTAAAAGTTATGATTTTTAAAGCAAAAATCACAATTTTCAATGAAGTATGGAATGAGAATTGGTGAATGACTGGAATTTGGTTTCTGGTCGATTTTTGATGATCACAAGGTTTATGGTGATCGTGATCTTGGGTGGAGATACGTAAAGGTTTAGGGTGTATGGAAAAAATGGAAGGAAAGGTTTTTGATTGCCATGGCGTCAGCGGTGAGGTGATCTACGTTGTAAACCTAGTTTTGGTCTAGCTTGGAAAATGGATCGCTGCAACTTCTCTGGAGCATCGAGTTTGATGGGATTTTGGGGATGGCCCCATCGATGATCGGAGGTGGTATAACTGTAGTGGCGTGTCGTCTGATGGTCGGAGATGCGACCGCGAGATGGTTCTGGCCATAGAGTTGATTCCAGTTTTCAACTGGAATGCTAAATTGTGGATTGAGCCTTGTTTTGGCATTTGGTGATAAGGAGTGGATTAAAGCGTTGATCTTCGATATGCTGGAAGGTTCGTCGGTGATAGAAAGCGACTCCGACGCTGGTACATGTGCACAGTGAGGAGGAGTTGTGTCAGCTGGTTGGGTTTAGTGTTAGTCTCGAAGAGATGCTCGGGTGGAATGGTGTTGTGCTCGGAGTGGATCTCGAGTAATCTCGTGTAGCTTGTATTGTTTAGCCTGTTAACAGTTTAGTGTTGTAGTTTTTTTTTAAATTTAAAATTTATACTAAACTTTTGAAATTTAAGGAAAGAATTGAAACTTGGAATGGCTCGAGTGGTTCTCGAAATTCAAACTGAAGTAGTTTGATTTAAAAGAAATTTTCAAAAGTTTTTACAAGTTTTTATAAAACAAGTTTAAAATTTAAATAAAGAAAGTTGTATATTTTTTGGAATGAATCTTGTTTTTAAAAATTCTATTCTTTACAAAAATAAATGTTTTCTTTTACATTTCATTAAGAAGATTTAAAATTTGTTTAATTTAAATTTTGTTAAAGTTAATTTAAAACTTAAGTAGAAATGAATTTTAAAGACAAGTTTTTGAATTTAAATTGAAATAGTTTTAAAACTATCACTTGTTAATGGTTAAAGCATTTAAAAGGTGTTATGTTTTGTTAACCTTAATTTACCAAGTTAAATGAGTATTTTAAAACTTAATTAAAGATTTAATTAAGAAAGGTTAATTATTAAGGTAAATGTTTTAATTAAGTTATTAGTAAGATAATGTTTTATCTTAAAGATAATTAAAGCTTTAATATCTTGATAGTAATTAAATTAATTAAGGAAATTAGATATGATTAATTAATTTAATTAATAATGATTAAGAATTAATTAAGGAATTAATTGAGAATAACTAATTTATTTAATTAATTAATTTATTTAAAATTAATAATTAAGAGTAATAAGTTAAATAATTAGAGGCTAATTAATTTATAATTAAGTATAATTAATTAGTAATTAGAGATTATTAATTAATGATTAAAGATTGATTAATTAAGTAATTAAGGTTAATTAATTAGTAATTAATAAGTACTTAATTTGTAATTAAGTTTTATTAATTAATAATTAGGCTTTATTAATTAATAATTAAGAGATTATTAATCTCTAATTAAAGTTAATTAAGAATTAATTAACTGTTATTTAGGGTTAATTAATTGTAATTAAGAATTGATTAACTGATTAATTAAGGATTAATTAATTGGTTATTAAGTTTTATTAATTTATAATTAAGGTTTATTAATTAATAATTAAGGGTTAACTAATCTGTAATTAAAGATTAATTTATTTATTTAAGGGGGTAATTAAGGGATGAATTAGCCAATTGTAATTAATCAAATAAGTGTGATTAATTTGGGTTAATCAAATGGGTTGATTAATTAAAGATAATAATTTGGTGATTGATTAAGTATAATTACTTTGTAGAAGTAATTAAGGGTTAATTACTTGGTGTAATTAATCAAAAGAATTAATAATTAATTAAGGAGTTAATTAACTAAGGTAAGTAATTACAGAATGATAATTACTGTATATGATTAGTTAAAGTTGATTAATGGATGAAATTAATTAAGGATCATTAATTAATGTAATTAATGAGAGTAATTAAGGATTGATTAATTAAGACTAATTAATCAATAATAATTGATTATAAGGTGATTAATCAATTGTAATTAATTAAGGATTAATGTAATTAATTACAGTTAATAAAGTAATTAAGATTAATTACTTAATGGTTTATAGATAATTAATTTGTGTAATTAATTAAGGGTTAATTACTCAATGTAATTAAAAGATAATTAATCAAGGGTGATTAATTAAGATGATGATTAATTAATTGATTTAATTAATGATTAAGTAAGCAAGATTTATTGAGATGGAAGTAATTAATTTATTTTGTTTTAAATTAATTAGAGATGAAATAATTAATTTAATTCATTTTAAATTAATTATAGATGTGTGATTAGTAGATCATTGCTTATGGATGGCTGATTGATATTGAATGCCTTGGTTGTTTGATATCTTTGATGAGATATGTGTGATATGTGATATGAGGTGATTTGGTTGAATGATAATGATATGAATTATCTATTTTTGGATATGTGAATTATCTATCTGTGTGAATATAGATAATGATTTGAATTGATTTGTTTTAACTTTAAAAAAATTTGGACCTAAAAGATGGCGTTTTGGATTTCGATGAGACTGGGATCGCGTTTCCAGATTTGGATATCCGAAAACCACATCGATCCAAATTAACGATAGGTCATGAATCTCAAGTGAAGATGAAGATTCAAAGTGCAAAAGTTATCGTCGTTAGCTCTGAAGGTGATTCCAAAATGAGTGTAACGAGATAATGCCTTCGGTTTCGTTCGAACCCGGAATGAACTTTTATGGATTGAATGCTTTCAGAATATCGTCAGGTGGACGATGAGCATTCTAAGATAGATGTGTTCTATAAAGATAATCGTAGCCTCAAGCCTCATCAACCGAGAATGGCTAAAACAGGGGAGGTGCAGCAAGGCTAAGTGGGTCATGCACAAGTAGGACAAGATTTACCCCTATCTAAATGTCCCTTTTTATTCAGCTGTGTGGGCGGTTGCTAGCTACAACCGCGGGGTTGTCTTGTTCGGAACTGTTCAGTAAGGAATGGTTCCAGCTTTGTGTTGTAGGGGATTGGGAGTAATTATCAGTATGGTGATCTAGGCCCCGTACTGTGACGGGCGGTACCCCGGTAGCCCTGCCATTGATGGTAACCCATTCTTCCTACGAGCCCTTACGGTTTTGATTGTATTACCCACTTTTGTGGCTAGTAGCTGGAATTTAATGAATGTAACAATTTCGGCTATTTTCTATTTACTTGAAAGCCCTAAACCCTATTATAATATCATTGGATTTCCTATCAAATGTTTTGGTTAGCGTAAGGTAAATGCTTCCCCATGTTTATGTGTGGGAAGTCTTACGTGATACCTTTTCTTTCAAAAGGTTGTTAAAAGTTAAGTAACTTTAACCGTTTACTCACACCAGACCCATGTCTGATCCGGAGTTTATTTCTGTTTTGCATAAACTCTTGGGTACTCAAACTTTTACGAGTAGCCAAGAGATTCAGGTCAGGTTTGATGAATTCTAGAGGACCAATGGAGCAGGAGGCTTCAGCGTGTAGATATATAGTATTCCGCCGTGTGTTCTCTGAGTCGTTTGTCTGTATTGTATATTGAGTTGTATAACTAGACAGGTGTTTATAACTATCTAGTATGTGTTTTTCATGTCGTGTAACTCTGATGTATATGATACTTTGTAATATTTATGTGATTAATATAATTTATTCATTCCGCTGTTGAGATTCTGATGTTGTTTTTTTCTTTCTTCTCTATCTTTTCTCTTTTCTATCCTTTTCTTTCTTAAAAATGATGCGTCTTATTGTGGAGAATAAGGCGGGTCATCTCACAACATCTCTATTGTCATTAACAAACCAAAACTATTTCATCTCTTTCAACTACTTATCAGTACCAAACCACAAAACTCCTACAACCAAGTTATAACCAAGCTCGCCTCCTTTATAAACTCATACAAAACATCACCTATCAACGTCCAAAATTTTAACTTTCAACATCAAATTTTAGGCAGTAGAAAGTTTAGATTGAAGGCGACACTTTCTGGGTTGCGTTGAATTTATTTTGCGAAGCTTTTGGGGGAGAATCAGTTTCTTTTTAAAGAAGAAAATTAAAAAGAAATATAAAGAGGAGAGAGTGGACTAAAGTGGGACATGTACATGATAGTTGAGGGAGTTTTTATTTAACCTTTTAATTGTTTTTTGCTTTATTTTCTTTAAACCTTAGATTTTTTTTTGAACTATGTGTTGTAGTTCGGGGATTCTGATCTCAAGGAATTGAGTTTAGAAAGAGTTATTAGGTGTGGAGTTAGAATATTTATTAGCAGTGTTTCTGAGTTTGTTATTTGTAAGCATTTGAATATTTAACTTCAGTAATAACCATAGAGGCACTAAGAGGCATTAGGCCGAAGCTGAGTATATCTTGTATTCTTTATTTTCTGCATTTACATTTTTAGCACTCTATTTTATATTTTGTGAGTAATTATGCAGAATAATTTTAGATATCCTTCTTATTCACCCCCTCCTCGCCTCTATGGTATATTACTCGATCCTATAGATGCAAATCATGCCTGAGTCTTGCACAAATTTTTGAAGTTGTGAAACGTGGAAGACACTATGTACACCCACCATCATATAAGGTAAGTCGGCACTATATGCAAGGTTCACAATCCTCTCGAGTATCAGTAAAGTTCCTACAAATATCGATACAAACTTCGCCTTATAATGTAACATCCCGATAATTTCAACCATTCACATCCAAACATGCCGGAATTGAATTGCTCAAAATATCAAGTTGTTAATTTATATTTGGCAAAACTCAACATATATGGTAAATAAATAAATCAAAGAATCACAGACACAGAGTAATATACAATATACAGTGGAAACAAAGGATAGTACTTCATGAAGCTACTATATACATATCAGAGTTAAATAAGATACAACTGAAGTCTCGAATACAATAGTCAAGAATACATCACTGGATTCAACTGAATAACTCCAAGCTGAAAGATGTAGATGGATTTCCAATCGAAGCTCCAACTCCAAAGGCGAGTTTCAAAATCTGTATCACTCAGTCTGACCCGAGCAGGATTAATATTCTCATATTAATAAATCCAACTCAAGTGAAATAACAACTGGAATACAAGTAACTAAAAGGATGTTTGGGATAACCATCCTCTAAGGATCCGTTAAACTATCTACTATCTAGTAATATACGCTATTATAATAATGTCTAAAGTAAAGTAAAATTACTTAAAAATAGCATTAAGGCTTTACATTTTCCACCTTAACACATATATAGTGCCAATAGTCTATACAGTATCGTAGTACCTTTAGATCGGAAGGTTACCAGAGGATACTCCATAGGTACGACACAAATCAAACTCGTAGAAGGCATGCTAAGGTAGGTGACACGGCACAACTAGGCAATGCCAGGGTAGATATACCAATTACGCATCCGGACTGGTGGTAATGCATAACAGCCACTACCACCCACCTCGAGCCACACTCTAAAAAATCAAAGATGCACCCAATCAATCACAATATAATAGAATGGTATTGAAGAAGTGTGTCCGATCAGAGGAGCTATCTCATTGGCCCGGAATCGCTACTGTTTTAGTTACCTTATGCCAACTCACGGGAGTCGGGTCCACGTATATACCTCAATAGAATGTCGCCCCCATCCTACTTTATTTTGGAATCTCCACCGCGTACACATTTGTTAAAGTGGTTTTCGGCATTGGCAGAGAGCATGACAACTTTCGATTCTGGTCTCTTTAACAAACAAACGTTATTATAACACCGCGGTCATTTCAAAATAGTTTGTACTTCAAAACCAAAATATCGTTGCCATTTCAAAAACCATATAAATATGATATCCTTTTCCATTTCAAAATCAAATATGATAGTATATCTTTTTCCAAAATCATAGAATTTCTCAAAGTTATAACACTTTTCAAAACTAAACACTTGAAATTAAAACACTTTCGAAACATGATACTTTGAAATCATAATACTTCCCACTTAACCGATTTAAATATTAAAATAGTATGTATAATAAAATTGTTTTCCTTAAATTTAACAAATTAATTCCAAATCAACTCGAATTTCAAAATTTCAAATTTAATCAAATCTCAAATCATTAGTTCCAATTTAGCTTCTAAATAAACCATTCAAAATTATATCGATTTCAAATACAGATTTGAACCACAAATAAACCATTTCAAAATATACATTTCAAAGCTTTAAATATCCTATACTTTCAAAACTAAATATGATAGTTATATATATATGTATATATATATATATATCTTAATTCAATTTACTATTATTTAGTTTTGAAATATTTACTTAATAGATTCAATATCATTTAAATAAAAATCAAGTTATAAAATCTTATCCTTTAAAATCTCAAATTCAATAAGTTCCAAATCGATATTAATTAAATATAATTCATAATTTAATACAATTTCAAATCAATTTCAAATCAATTTCAAATCCATCTTCTCAACCTTAATTTATTAAAATCATTATAAACTCCATATTAAAATATAATTTAAATAAATACTTAACCATATTATATTTTAATAAAATCAACTTTGTTATTAAACTTATTTTATATTAAACAGATTTATACATAGCTTAAATTTAAGAATTTAACTATATAAAAAATATATTTACATAATATCAAAAATAAATATTTATTAAACCATATATTTCTTTCCAAAACCATAGAAACCCTTTTCAAATTATTTATATATAGACCAGCGATGTCCGTATATGATTTTCTATCATATGGTCAAGTGATACAGATATTTATCATTTCAATCCATAATTTAAATATATACGGGTATATATCATTTCAACCCGCAATCCCAAATTCAATTCAAATGAAAATCTCTTGGGTTTATCATTTCAACCCATAACGATTTTCTCCTATTCTAAAGTCCATTCGGGTATGTATCATTTCAACCCATAGTAAATTCTATATTAACAGGGAATTTGTAGAGTGATAACTGTAGTAATATAACAAACATATATCATCAATATAAATAACAGATAATGGTGTCAGATGTCACAGGTGAACAGATATAGATAACGGCATATATAGTAATGTAAATAACTAACAGCAATATATTTCAATTGTCGTTTCAATTGAAATCAAATTTAGTAAATAAAAGAATGTTATCATGCGTAACTGCTCACCTTTCGAGGCTAGAGAGATTAACAATGAAGTTGAGATGAGTTATGAATTCAAGCACGAATTCCAAAGCAAAGCTAGATCGCTATGAGTTCGATGGACAAACTGATAAATAGGAATTGGCGAAATCAAATCAGAACTGGATTGATGGAGATAAACGGTATAAGCGAACTTATATATATGTAACTATCATATTCTAAATTCAACCACCTATTAATATATATATATATATATATATATATATATATATATATTTCAAAATCATTGTTTCAAATTAAAACACACACACATATATATAGTTTTCAAAGATCATAGTTTTAAATTAGTGAAAATTAGCCATAAGGGATCTTTAGCAAGTGCAATTAGTTTTTAGAACACACAACTGAAATAATTACTTTTAAGGACAGAATGCAAAATAATTAGTTTCTAAGGCCTAAAAACCTATGAAATTATGTCCTTAAAAGTAATTAGACTACTGACTTTGTCCTTAAAAGTAATTATTCTGCTGACTTTGGCCTAAAAATTAATTTCTCTGGATGTGTGTCCTAAAAACTAGTTGGACTGCATAGTTTGTCCTTCTAGTGAAACGCCCCCTTTAAATTAAGACCCATATACAAAATCAAATATATTTTTGAAATTCGTACATATAAAATACAAAATACTTATATAGATACACAACCCACTTTATATATACACCATATAAACAACAACAACTTATATAAGCTTGTCTGCAATAGATCCTACATGACAATTAAATTTTTTATATATACAACCATATGCCCTTACATACACTAGAAATCAATAGGCAATGCATATAATATATATTATAAACCTGCATATAAAGTCAATTATAGCTTACAAAATAATATATATATATACAACATAGACCGAAAATTTCATATATATATATATATCAATATATATATATATATATATATATTGATATATATATATATATATATATATATATATATATAAACTACATATAACCTGATATATGCAAACTAGTATATACCTTAAAACGTATAACATATATAACAGATAACTTATATACATCTTTTCAAATCAAAAGTTATAAACCCATATTTTTATATACAACTATTATAAATACATATACGAACAACCTTATACATATAGCCTATATAAAACAAATATATATAAAGTCAGACCGGATATGTATCAAACATATATTTTTATTTTATTTTAAAATATAACTCAGTAATTTATATGTAACGACCCAGCATTTTTAGTAATTTAAATTTGAATATTTAATTAATTTTAAATATTAATAAGTGAATTTATAAGTCAAATAAATTTTTATTTGAATTATTGGATTTAATTGGATAATTAAATCGATAATTTAATAAGTTAAATTATGAAAATAATTGAAAATTGGGTTAAATATGATTGAAAATGAATTGTAAAATTTTATTTTATCATGTTGGAGTTAGAATGATATTTTAGAACTTTTAAAATCGAATTAAAAGTTAATTTGTGAAAATTGAATATTTTAATATTTAAATCGACTAGTGAAAATAGTCAATTTTTGAACAGTCTCAGAATTGAATGAAACTAGTTCCATTGGATCCGTAATAGTTAGTTATTACCGGATTTCAATTTTTGTGTCAATCGGAGCTATCGTTTGATCGTGGCAGCTCGAAACGCATCGAATTATTTTTAATTTTAATTTGGCGAGTTAAAATAGCCATTTTTCAAAAAGTCTCGGATTTCGACAAAACCAGTTTCATCGGATCCGTAATGTGATATTATTGTAAGGTTTCAAATTTCGTGCCAATTGGATTTACCGTTTATCCGGTACAAATTAAAACGCCTAGAAATCGATTTAAATCGGTTTAATTTAAATTGAACGTTTATTGCCATAACTCGCACAGATGTCTGAATTAGCTTCCGAAATCTGTTCCATTGTGTCCGGAACGTGGGGTAAACCCTAGAAACGCTGGTTACGGCGCGTAAATCGGAGTTCGGAATTTCCGGGATGAATAGTGTTCGATTTTTTTTCTATAAATAGATCATAATTCACAAATTTAATAAAAAAAACCTAACCCTAATCTATACGTAGCCGCCGCCTCCATTAGGCATGAATGGCCAGAAATTCACATCATTCTTCCTCAATTTTCATTCAATCCGTCAACAATTAGAGGAAGTTGTCAACTACAATATTGTAGAGGGGAGTAAGATCTTGTGATCCAACGGTTGTGATTGGAAATGGAGCTATAGATCGATGGAAATTTGGGCTTAAGGGTTGATTGTTGCGCACGGTTTTTCGTGAAGAGGGTAGGGCCGAGCTTCACATGCTCACAGCCGAGCATAGAGGGGGTTTAGAGCTTCGAGATGGCGGTGGTATGATGGAGTATCGATGCTTGTGGGCGGAGTAAAGTTAAAACCTAATTTGGTGATGTTGGGTTTAAAAGTTCGGCTATTACCTGTAGCCAAGCGCGTGAAAGAGGAAGGAGAAGATTGGGGGGGGGGGACGCACGGATCTGAAGGGTTTGGAAATCTACGGCCCATATTTGCTTAGGTTTAAAATCATAATTATATATGTTGTAATTTTTATATAAAAACTCGTGTAACTTCAAATATTTGTAACTTTTTCATACGAGGTCGAAAACACGCGAAACCAGTTGCGTTGGAATCGTATGGACGAGCACTACGCGATGAAATTAGATTGGAGTCGTTTGGAGTTAGTGAGAATTTTGGGTAAAATTAAACGTCCGTTTAATTTTATTCGAAATAAATCGCTAAAACGAAAATAAAATCAAGGTGAGAACTTCTCACTCAATCGAATCGGTTTCGATTTTATTTTAAATAGTTAGATTTAAAATATTTGAATGCATGTTTGAATGATGATTGATATCTATTGATTGTTAAAATAGGTATTATACGCCGTTAGTAAGCGGATGTTATTTATTAAAAACATATACCGCGAATATTTCATAAACAGTGAAATTGGTATTATATATAATAGCAATATATATGTATTGGCATATGTATATATTGGAGTTATTGATTTCCCGCATTTTTTGTTTAGCGGATGAGACCCTATTGCGCCGTTATTAAGCGGATAATATTTTAAATCCCATATACCGCGATAATTTCGTACTCGAGCGAAATTGGTATTGTGCTAATGTTTGTGGATGCAGGAAAACAGGTTGGAGGGATCCAACTGGATTCCTCAACAGTTTTTATTTGATTTCAGATATTTTGATATTTGATGGATTATCATATCGATATATGATATCGTTGTTGTCGTGATTGACTATTTGGTGTGTAGCATCACTAGACCAAATTTTGGAATTTTAAAATGATTTATAAAGTGATTTTTGAAAAGTATACGTTTTATAAATAATTTTGGAAATTGATTCATTTTAAATAAATAAACGTTATAATTTTTAATGTTATAAAAATTATGATTTTTGAGAAATATAGTTAAAAATTGATTTTTGAGAATATGATGCTAATGATTTTATAAAATAGTTTAATCGGGATTTTAGAATTTATTGTGAAAAGTTTAAATATGGGATTTATAAAATTTAATTATTTTATGAATCAAAATGGTGAAATAATAAAGGAGATTAAAGACGTTTTAAAGAATAATATAAATTGATTTATATTAAGAGATTTATAAATGGATATTTATAAATTGAAATATTGACATTATAAAACGAGTTTTTATAAGTGTTTGAATGAAGTGAAAATGAATTTTGTAAATGAATGAAATTTATAGAATTATAAATGGAGAAGTTATAAATGAGATTCATAAATAGTAAGATTTATAAATTTGTGAAGTTATTAAAAGAATAGTTTTGAATAAATCATTGAATCTTATAAGTTATAAGATTTATAATTATGAAGTTTAAAAGAACGATTTTGAAAAATAATCGTTTTATAAGCATTTAATTTATAATATGAACCTTTAGTTTATAATTGAGTTATAAATCGAATAGGTTAATAAAGAAAATTTATAAAAGGAAGTTGTTATAAAATAATTAGAAATGGAATTTATAAACGTTGTTTTATAAATTCGCAAACGACTTATTTTGATAAGTAAATTGTTGAAACCTATCAATGGAGTTATATTCACATTTTTGACTGTGAATAATCCTTTGAAATAAAATGTATAGAAAGTATGAAATTGATTAACGTAGTATATTCACGTTTTTGAATAGTGAATAATATGTTAAAGAAATTGTTTTGAATGTGATGTTTTAAATTGAACTAAAACGATCTAACAATGTTTTAAATGTGTTGAGATTCGAAACCATAGATTTCAACATTGATTGTTGAAATAGACGTTTTCGAGAAATAGAAGGAAATAGTGGACTATAACACTGTTGTTATAGTAAATGATTTCCGAAAGAAAATGTTTTGTATAGTATTGGGATTTATATATCTATTTTAATTTCGAATCCCTATACTAGTGATTTTGGGTTGTCGTAACGATGTTTTACGCAACATTCGTTTTGGCCCAAATAAATATGTTTAAGAGAATGATTTCCTTAAAGAATGAAATATATACTTAATCTCGATTTAAGTTGAATATTTTCTAAGTGTTGGAGATAAATAAAATTTGTGAATTACTTATGAATAAATAAGTATGGAAATGTTTTCCAATATAAAGTGAATACTTTGAGAATTTATCTTTTTGAAGATAAATTGAAATGAATAATTGAAATCATATATTCATAGATATTGTGAAATATAAATTCACTATGGAATTTATAAAAGAAAGTGGAATCTGTTTAAAAATAAATATTGATTTATTTTTGAAGTGTGAAATTATATATCTAGTAAAGATATTTTGGAAAATAAATAATTTGGAAAATTATTTGGAAACTGGTGATGTGTGCATATCCATTGATAGTTCAATAGCCGACTATCAATATTTCCCTTTGAATGGGTAATTGATGTGATTTGTTTGAATGTGAATGCCACACTTATTTTTGAATAAGCGCTCACTATTCGGGTTAACCGGGAAAAGACCATGGGGTCGTATAACCCATTCCGAATATGTGATACGTCGTTGTGAATTGCATTTGAAGATCGGTGTTGAAGACCGGATCTTTTTGAAAGCGAAAGGACAACTCGTCGATTGACTCTGCACCGAGTAGCTACGGTATTGAGTTCTCCCTATGTGATGGGAAGTCCGGACGTGATTAGAAATTATCCGGATTGCAAGGACTTCTTTGTAAGTGCCTTCGGTTTTGTTCGAGCCCGGAACAGACTTGTATGGATTGTATGTCTGACATTACAAATTGAGATATAAAGCCGATTTCTTTCAAATATATTTCTGTTGGTGGCGAAGAATTTATTCTTTTAGCTTAACACCCTTCTCTGAGACGTACGAGCTCAGAGGTTATATAGTTGAAGTTATCAGCGATATATTCCCAATTTGGTAATGTGACATGCTGAGTGTAGCTGTAAATGATCATTGTGTTGATTATTTGTGATAGGATCATTTATTTGATCGTCTATCTTGGTGATCATTTCTATGATCATTTGTTGACCCAAAGCATGGCTTTTGTATAAAGTATGTTTTTGTGGACGTGACTTCGTCGAGCCTCACAAACCGGTAATGGTCGAAACAGGAATTGTGCGGCAAGGTTTCCAGGGATCGCTTCCCTAGGGTATGACCATTCCTTCTGGAAAAGGGTAGTATCATGGTATGGAGCCCAGATACTTACTCATGTTGAAAACACTTTATGATTGTGTGATGATGGTGACGAGCGCTCGGTTTAAAGGTTCCAAAGGACCGGGGGTGGTATATCTGAGGGTTTGTAATATCCCTTGGGAAAAGGGATTCCCGGCTTTGTTTAGCGGAGAACGGTGGTTCTCGGGGCGTCCATCCAGAGGCGTTTGCATGTGGCAATGGGAAGTTCCTTGGCCTGATCATTTGTTGGAAAATCCATTCTTCAAATACGAGACTTGTACGGTTTTAGTTGTAGAACCTGCCATTTAATATGGTAGCTATAGTAAGCATACTATAATGGTACCTATGCTGGCTAAGATTTATATTCTACTTTCGAAATTGTTGCCTACACTATGCACTAGTAATAATATAAAATGTTCTTTTAAATGCGTATCAAGCATCTTTGACTATCATAAGGAGAAATCTTCTCCGATTCTGCGTTTGCATTGTGTGTGTGTGCGGGAGGCCTTATGGTAGTCTCATTTTTAAAAGCATTGCGAATTGACTTTAAAAATATTCCTCTATTTTGATTTTAAAGATAAATAAACTGTTTTGAGTTCTCACACCAGTCACATGACTGACTCGGAGTTTATTGTTTTCCTTCCTAAACTCTGGGTGCCCACAAATTTTCACACGGGCAGTCAAGAGTTAAGGTTTATCAGGATATTCTGGATATTCTGGAATTGCTGGAGGCAAGATGGATGGCATGGCGTATACTATTAAATAGTATTTCTTTTTCCGCTGCATTGTTTGTTGTTGTTTGATGTTGTACACTCTGATGATATGATGTAATGTAATGTATAAAATGTAATAACTGATATAGTTCTTTGTTTAAAGATTATTCATTTATCTATTATATGTTGTTCCACTGCGAATTGTGAGATTCTGATATTGTTCTGTTCAGTTCTGTTCCGTTCTATTTTCTATTTTCTCTTCTCTCTTCTCTCTATTTTTCTATCTTTTTCTCTCTTGTTCTGTCTCTTTCTTTTTCTTAAACCATAACATTTCGGGTTTCCGGCCTTCGATTTCTCGGCAGTCGATAAAGTGAGTATCGATGTTGAATTTTCGAAAGTCGAAAATTTTCGGGACGTTACATTTGGTATCAGAGCATATGGTTAAGCGACAACCATGGTTCTGTTGGGTATTACTCATTAGAGATAGAGTCAGTAGTGCTCTAGAATGAATTTGAGTGTAATAATAGCTATGAGAGCGTATTTGTTAGTGAATATAAAATTGTTTTATATTGTGATGATTGGTTTATTGAGTGGCATATGAACTTTCGTCAGCACGGTCTGGACAACTATGCCGAAGGGGTTTTATAAACACTCGAATAGAACAATTTGGCACAGTATTGTTTTAAAATTGGGTAAATGAAATAATTTTACCTTGATTATATTTTTATATAAAGGAATAATTTTTCAGAATTATTAAAGTGGATATAAGTTGATTGTTTAGTTGTTTGAATAATCTAAATAAAAGAATAATTGTATAAGCAAAAGAATTATAAGAATTGAATCATAATTAATGTGATTAACAATTGTGAAATAAACTTATATATATATATGAGAAGTGAAACTATATGAATATATTTATGAATATGAGTTATATAAATAAAATTCAACTGTTGTAATTGAATTGAATGAATGGATTGAATGTAAGAAGTTGATATGAAAAAAATGAGTTTAAGTGTTAATTCATTAAATTCTAATGTTAGTAGAAGTTGAATAATTGAATGAAAATCAATTAATTAAACCAATTGATAAGCAAAGGAATTTGGTTGAAATTAATATATAAACATTGGTTGATATATGATTGTTAGTTGACTGTATATAATTCATTAAGTTAATGAAAATGAAAGCTAAAGTAATTTGAAATTCGATTGGAAGTTAAGAGAATCTTAAATAGAATTGAATTTGATTTGGAAGTGAACCAACTTGAATATGAATTAGTGAATATAAACTAACTGAAAATGAATGTTAGTAAGAACATCCACTGTATATGAATCAAATGTGATTAAATTGAAAACCTATTTCATTGAATATTAATGAGAATAGGAATGAATATTTATTGGTTATGGATTATAGTTGGTTGATGTTTGCATTTGTTGCTTTTGTTTCATTTGCTATGTTGACATATATAGTTATTATGTTGCTATATGTTGTATATTGATACTATTGTCTACATGCATGTTCTCATGTTGTTTGTTGAGTGATTAGTAGGTGCGGATCGCGTTTGCTTCGCATTTGGAGCTCGCTTTCGCGCTATATTAGCCGTATATGCTCGCTAATAAAATATAAGGTACATATCTCGGATTACATACCGTACTTTTATACTTTTTCCCTTTGGGATGCCTCATTACTTGATGAGAAGTATATCTGTGATATATATACTGTCATTTTTTTTTCGGATCGAGCCGCGCAAAGGATACTATGGCGAATTTTTCCGGAAAATTAAGGCGTTAGAAAAATTTGAGAAAATTGGAAATTTTTTTGAAAACTTTAACTTTAATTTTGGAATTGAAAGTTAAACAATAGTAGTTGTTTTTGAAAAGATAACTAAGTATGATTTGAAAACTTAGTAAAGATTTATAAGAAGTTAAATTATGGATTTTGGGAAAATTAATAAATTCTATAACTTTTCTCACTTAATAATTTCGAGGACGAAATTCTTTTAAGGGGGGAAGATTGTAACGACCCAGAATTTTTAGTAATTTAAATTTGAATATTTAATTAATTTTAAATATTAATAAGTGAATTTATAAGTCAAATAAATTTTTATTTGAATTATTGGATTTAATTGGATAATTAAATCGATAATTTAATAAGTTAAATTATGGAAAATAATTGAAAATTGGGTTAAATATGATTGAAAATGAATTGTAAAATTTTATTTTATCATGTTGGAGTTAGAATGATATTTTAGAACTTTTAAAATCGAATTAAAAGTTAATTTGTGAAAATTGAATATTTTAATATTTTAATTGACTAGTGAAAGTAGTCAATTTTTGAACAGTCTCAGAATTGAACGAAACCAGTTCCATTGAATCCGTAATAGTTAGTTATTACTGGATTTCAATTTTCGTGTCAATCGGAGCTATCGTTTGATCGTGGTAGCTCGAAACGCATCGAATTATTTTTAATTTTAATTTGGCGAGTTAAAATAGCCATTTTTCAAAAAGTCTCGGATTTCGACGAAACCAGTTTCATCGGATCCGTAATGTGATATTATTGTAAGGTTTCAAATTTCGTGTCAATTGGATTTACCGTTTGTCCGGTACAAATTAAAACGCCTAGAAATCGATTTAAATCGGTTTAATTTAAATTGAACGTTTATTGCCATAACTCGCACAGATGTCCGAATTAGCTTCCGAAACCTATTCCATTGTGTCCGAAACGTGGGGTAAACCCTAGAAACGCTGGTTACGGCGCGTAAATCGGAGTTCGGAATTTCCGGGATGAATAGTGTTCGATTTTTTTTCTATAAATAGACCATAATTCACAAATTTAATAAAAAAAAACCTAACCCTAATCTATACGTAGCCACCGCCTCCATTAGGCATGAATGGCCAGAAATTCACATCATTCTTCCTCAATTTTCATTCAATCCGTCAACAATTAGAGGAAGTTGTCAACTACAATATTGTAGAGGGGAGTAAGATCTTGTGATCCAACGGTTGTGATTGGAAATGGAGCTATAGATCGATGGAAATTTGGGCTTAAGGGTTGATTGTTGCGCAAGGTTTTTCGTGAAGAGGGTAGGGCCGAGCTTCACATGCTCACAGCCGAGCATAGAGGGGGTTTAGAGCTTCGAGATGGCGGTGGTATGATGGAGTATCGATACTTGTGGGCGGAGTAAAGTTAAAACCTAATTTGGTGATGTTGGGTTTAAAAGTTCGGCTATTACCTATAGCCAAGCGCGTGAAAGAGGAAGGAGAAGATGGGGGGGGGGGGGGGGGACGCACGGATCTGAAGGGTTTGGAAATCTACGGCCCATATTTGCTTAGGTTTAAATATCATAATTATATATGTTGTAATTTTTATATAAAAACTCGTGTAACTTCAAATATTTGTAACTTTTTCATACGAGGTCGAAAACGAGCGAAACCAGTTGCGTTGGAATCGTATGGACGAGCACTACGCGATGAAATTGGATTGGAGTCGTTTGGAGTTAGTGAGAATTTTGGGTAAAATTAAACGTCCGTTTAATTTTATTCGAAATAAATCGCTAAAACGAAAATAAAATCAAGGTGAGAACTTCTCACTCAATCGAATCGGTTTCGATTTTATTTTAAATAGTTAGATTTAAAATATTTGAATGCATGTTTGAATGATGATTGATATCTATTGATTTTTAAAATAGACATTATACGCCGTTAGTAAGCGGATGTTATTTATTAAAAACGTATACCGCGAATATTTCATAAACAGTGAAATTGGTATTATATATAATAGCACTATATATATATATTGGCATATGTATATATTGGAGTTATTGATTTTCCGCATTTTTTGTTTAGCGGATGAGACCCTATTGCGCCGTTATTAAGCGGATAATATTTTAAATCCCATATACCGCGATAATTTCGTACTCGAGCGAAATTGGTATTGTGCTAATGTTTGTGGATGCAGGAAAACAGGTTGGAGGGATCCAACTGGATTCCTCAACAGTTTTTATTTGATTTCAGATATTTTGATATTTGATGGATTATCATATCGATATATGATATCGTTGTTGTCGTGATTGACTATTTGGTGTGTAGCATCACTAGACCAAATTTTGGAATTTTAAAATGATTTATAAAGTGATTTTTGAAACGTATACGTTTTATAAAATAATTTTGGAAATTGATTCATTTTAAATAAATAAACGTTATAATTTTTAATGTTATAAAAATTATGATTTTTGAGAAATATAGTTAAAAACTGATTTTTGAGAATATGATGCTAATGATTTTATAAAATAGTTTAATCGGGATTTTAGAATTTATTGTGAAAAGTTTAAATATGGGATTTATAAAATTTAATTATTTTATGAATCAAAATGGTGAAATAATAAAGGAGATTAAAGACGTTTTAAAGAATAATATAAATTGATTTATATTAAGAGATTTATAAATGGATATTTATAAATTGAAATATTGACATTATAAAACGAGTTTTTATAAGTGTTTGAATGAAGTGAAAATGAATTTTGTAAATGAATGAAATTTATAGAATTATAAATGGAGAAGTTATAAATGAGATTCATAAATAGTAAGATTTATAAATTTGTGAAGTTATTAAAAGAATAGTTTGAATAAATCATTGAATCTTATAAGTTATAAGATTTATAATTATGAAGTTTAAAAGAACGATTTTGATAAATAATCGTTTTATAAGCATTTAATTTATAATATGAACCTTTAGTTTATAATTGAGTTATAAATCGAATAGGTTAATAAAGAAAATTCATAAAAGGAAGTTGTTATAAAATAATTAGAAATGGAATTTATAAACGTTGTTTTATAAATTCGCAAACGACTTATTTTGATAAGTAAATTGTTGAAACCTATTAATGGAGTTATATTCACATTTTTGACTGTGAATAATCCTTTGAAATAAAATGTATAGAAAGTATGAAATTGATTAACGTAGTATATTCACGTTTTTGAATAGTGAATAATATGTTAAAGAAATTGTTTTGAATGTGATGTTTTAAATTGAACTAAAATGATCTAACAATGTTTTAAATGTGTTGAGATTCGAAACCATAGATTTCAACATTGATTGTTGAAATAGACGTTTTCGAGAAATAGAAGGAAATAGTGGACTATAACACTGTTGTTATAGTAAATGATTTCCGAAAGAAAATGTTTTGTATAGTATTGGGATTTATATATCTATTTTAATTTCGAATCCCTATACTAGTGATTTTGGGTTGTCGTAACGATGTTTTACGCAACATTCGTTTTGGCCCAAATAAATATGTTTAAGAGAATGATTTCCTTAAAGAATGAAATATATACTTAATCTCGATTTAAGTATATTGAATATTTTCTAAGTGTTGGAGATAAATAAAATTTGTGAATTACTTATGAATAAATAAGTATGGAAATGTTTTCCAATATAAAGTGAATACTTTGAGAATTTATCTTTTTGAAGATAAATTGAAATGAATAATTGAAATCGTATATTCATAGATATTGTGAAATATAAATTCACTATGGAATTTATAAAAGAAAGTGGAATCTGTTTAAAAATAAATATTGATTTATTTTTGAAGTGTGAAATTATATATCTAGTAAAGATATTTTGGAAAATAAATAATTTGGAAAATTATTTGAAAACTGGTGATGTGTGCATATCCATTGATAGTTCAATAGCCGACTATCAATATTTCCCTTTGAATGGGTAATTGATGTGATTTGTTTGAATGTGAATGCCACACTTATTTTTGAATAAGCGCTCACTATTCGGGTTAACCGGGAAAAGACCATGGGGTCGTATAACCCATTCCGAATATGTGATACGTCGTTGTGAATTGCATTTGAAGATCGGTGTTGAAGACCGGATCTTTTTGAAAGCGAAAGGACAACTCGTCGATTGACTCTGCACCGAGTAGCTACGGTATTGAGTTCTCCCTATGTGATGGGAAGTCCGGACGTGATTAGAAATTATCCGGATTGCAAGGACTTCTTTGTAAGTGCCTTCGGTTTTGTTCGAGCCCGGAACAGACTTGTATGGATTGTATGTCTGACATTACAAATTGAGATATAAAGCCGATTTCTTTCAAATATATTTCTGTTGGTGGCGAAGAATTTATTCTTTTAGCTTAACACCCTTCTCTGAGACGTACGAGTTCAGAGGTTATATAGTTGAAGTTATCAGCGATATATTCCCAATTTGGTAATGTGACATGCTGAGTGTAGCTGTAAATGATCATTGTGTTGATTATTTGTGATAGGATCATTTATTTGATCGTCTATCTTGGTGATCATTTCTATGATCATTTGTTGACCCAAAGCATGGCTTTTGTATAAAGTATGTTTTTGTGGACGTGACTTCGTCGAGCCTCACAAACCGGTAATGGTCGAAACAGGAATTGTGCGGCAAGGTTTCCAGGGATCGCTTCCCTAGAGTATGACCATTCCTTCTGGAAAAGGGTAGTATCATGGTATGGAGCCCAGATACTTACTCATGTTGAAAACACTTTATGATTGTGTGATGATGGTGACGAGCGCTCGGTTTAAAGGTTCCAAAGGACCGGGGGTGGTATATCTGAGGGTTTGTAATATCCCTTGGGAAAAGGGATTCCCGGCTTTGTTTAGCGGAGAACGGTGGTTCTCGGGGCGTCCATCCAGAGGCGTTTCCATGTGGCAATGGGAAGTTCCTTGGCCTGATCATTTGTTGGAAAATCCATTCTTCAAATACGAGACTTGTACGGTTTTAGTTGTAGAACCTTCCATTTAATATGGTAGCTATAGTAAGCATACTATAATGGTACCTATGCTGGCTAAGATTTATATTCTACTTTCGAAATTGTTGCCTACACTATGCACTAGTAATAATATAAAATGTTCTTTTAAATGCGTATCAAGCATCTTTGACTATCATAAGGAGAAATCTCCTCCGATTCTGCGTTTGCATTGTGTGTGTGTGCGGGAGGCCTTATGGTAGTCTCATTTTTAAAAGCATTGCGAATTGACTTTAAAAATATTCCTCTATTTTGATTTTAAAGATAAATAAACTGTTTTGAGTTCTCACACCAGTCACATGACTGACTCGGAGTTTATTGTTTTCCTTCCTAAACTCTGGGTGCCCACAAATTTTCACACGGGCAGTCAAGAGTTAAGGTTTATCAGGATATTCTGGAATTGCTAGAGGCAAGATGGATGGCATGGCGTATACTATTATATAGTATTTCTTTTTCCGCTGCATTGTTTGTTGTTGTTTGATGTTGTACACTCTGATGATATGATGTAATGTAATGTATAAAATGTAATAACTGATATAGTTCTTTGTTTA
Source organism: Allium cepa (assembly GCA_030765085.1). Taxonomy (NCBI): domain Eukaryota; kingdom Viridiplantae; phylum Streptophyta; class Magnoliopsida; order Asparagales; family Amaryllidaceae; genus Allium; species Allium cepa. The sequence continues at coordinate 973,934,253 of CM060928.1, forward strand.
AAGATTATTCATTTATCTATTATATGTTGTTCCGCTGCGAATTATGAGATTCTGATATTGTTCTGTTCAGTTCTGTTCCGTTCTATTTTCTCTTCTCTCTTCTCTCTATTTTTCTATCTTTTTCTCTCTTCTTCTGTCTCTTTCTTTTTCTTAAACCATAACATTTCGGGTTTCCGGCCTTCGATTTCTCGGCAGTCGATAAAGTGAGTATCGATGTTGAATTTTCGAAAGTCGAAAATTTTCGGGACGTTACATTATATATAACTTATAATACACTATATCAAAAATCATATTTCAGTTCAAACACGTATATACAAACTTATATGAACACATATGTAAACTAGCCTATTATATGACTTATATCCTAAGCAACCTTACGTATGTACAATATTTAAAATAATGTTATCAAAATAGTGGTATAATAACATAGAAGAGTTGCTCAGGCCTACCAATACTAAATATGCGAACTACCATTTTATATATATACTATAACATATGCTTACAATTGTATTGACATGTGATAAAATAGAAATATATATATAGCTGGTTTAATGTATATATGAACTCATATGTCTAAAACTCACAGATCTCATATATATAAACATATTTTTAAAACCTGACATATAATATATTTCAAAGTGGAATGTAAGTATACCTATATATAAATCATTAAAAAACAGATATAAATATAACTAACCAATTTTATAACAGGTGTAAACTTTATAACAGAACATATACATACAAACGCTATATATAAAAATTATTATACTATATATAAATATATATAACTTCAAAGCTAATATACTAACATAAAGCTATATCTTCTTTGTCAAATAATATATAGAAATCAGCAACATAAAATTTATACGACTAATATATATATATATATATATATATATATATATATTACCATGGTTGAATCAAAATGTATATCTTAAATCGTACGTTACTACAAACAAAAACATATACATTGCAGATTATAAAGCTTGTACAAACCAACCTATATATATTCAACTAATATAAGTAAACTACACATAATATAATACTTACATATATGTATATATTCATGGGAGAGGGAAACAAGCTTGCTGCCTTGCGTGCATGCTCGAGTAGGTTGGTCAGAGGTGCAACGGCAGCGGCCAGGGCAGAGGATGCTAGGGCTAGCGTGGGTCGAATGGGGACAGATGGTCTCATTGAGGATAAGACGATTGGGTCAGTTGGCGATTTGGCTTTGGGTCAGTGGTCACATGAGGAAAGGAAGAGGGGATCAGGCTCGGAAGAATGAGGCGAAGGGCTCAGGTTTGCTGAAGTGGCGTTGAAGGTGGATGGCATGTCGTCACGGCGATGCAAGGCATGGAGGAAGGGAGGGAAATGAGGTTGTAGAGGAAAACCAAGTGACAGATCAAATACAAATAGTATTATATATTTTAGAAGTCTGAACGAAACAGAGGGTAGGTGGAATGAACAATCAAGGAAAATGAAAATGATTTGAACCGCTAGAATAGCAAAAGTTAGATATAACTTCCCGGGAAAAGAAAAGGCCATGCATGAATTAATAGAGATATTTAAAGTTAGTAACCATTGAGTTATTCGCGTGAAATCTAAATGGACACAAAGAAAACCAAAAGGCACAAAATCGGTAGCTACCTTTTTTCATGGATTCTGCTACGTACCAGACTTCAAAACACAGAATTGAATATAACGCAGAGTTCAGCACGACGAGATGATCAAAATGATATATAGATATCAGTGGTACGATCATCTTATCAAACGTCAATATTCGACACCGTAAATGCTGCTAATTTGCTGAAAATAAGATAAATGTAGCAATAACAATCAAAATTTGAAGAAACAAAATATAACATCTCACTCAGAAGATGATTTACAATTTTCTATAGAAAAATATGCAGGTTTGAAAAACATTTTATTATCATCAATTTTCTAACTGATGTAAATTCAAATAAAATTCCACAAGAAAATAAACTTCCATGTTATTAGATGAAAATTTACCATTTGCTTTGTTTAAGTGGACGTATTTCAAATATTAAATTTTTATTTCAAAATTTTATTATTTAAAATTTCACAAAATTCAATTAAATACGTTATTAAACCATTAAAATTTTCAAGTCGTGACAAATGACCAAACCAAATTGCATTCCTCATAGGAGAATTTTTGACAAACACCATATTGCTAACATAAAAATCTATTTCACGACAACTCTTATCAGCATAACTCTTTTACCAATCCTGTGCTGCTTTCATTCGCTTCCAAATGAACTCCATCTTCTTCGAATTCCTATAACCATATTTAGGCCAATTTTTAGTTCTCTCTCATACTTGCTGACATGAAGGGGTTCTACGTTTTTGATCGTTCAAAGCTTCGAACAGTGTCATACCAATGCTGGATTGATAACTATTGTTGTAATGCTCAAATTTAGCTCCATCCCCAACGCCTCTTGCAAGCTCTTCCAAAATCCAATCATGAATAATGGATATCTATGACCCCAATGCTCCATGGTACTCCATGGAATTATACAATTCAACATGAACTCAACCAGTTCCGATGTCATTCTATTGGACTTTGAAGGTATGAATCAGGATTTCTTCATCAATCTATTGAGTATAAGCTATATACTATTGTACCTTCTTCTAGTCCTTAGTACTCCATTAATGAAGTCCATTGATATCTTCTTCCACTTCCATCGTTAATCTTCATGTGGTTATAACAAACCACTTGGTTTCTTTTGCTTAGCCATGACTAGCTAGAAATTCATACATTTGTTGATAATGTCCCAACATCCTTCTTCATTCCTTTCCAATAAAAGTATGCTTCATATCTATATACATTTTATTTCATCCAGGATGGATAGTTAACTTCAAATGATGGCACACTCATAACACCTCATCCTTAAGTTCATCCACGTTGGGTACATATAATCTTCTAGCCAACCATTACGATTAAATATTTACTACTTCAAATCCTCGGACTCCATTGTTTCTTTAAGCCCAGCAATAATCTATGCTAGTCTTGCATTATGCTTTTGACTAGTATCAATGTACCCTATAAAAGTAGGTCAAATTATCAAGCTTACCAACATTATGGTTCAAGCTCACATCTAGGTTGGAATTAATACGCAGCTATACACTCTATTTGCATCTTCTCTTATAATATAGCTTCTAATTTGGCACGACTCCTACTGATTGTATTTACGGCTGCATTTCTCTTACAGAGCATATATGAAATGTCAAAGTCATAGGTTGCTAAGAAGTCTAACCAACTCTGCTACCGTAGGTTATAGTCCTTCTGTGAGAAAAGGCATTTCAACAACATACGATGAGTGAATAACTTGAACTTTTTCCCGAGCAAGTAATGCCTCCACACCTTCAAAGCAAATACTATAGCAGTTGACACCAAATTTTGGGTTGGGTATTTCCTCTCATGCATTATCACTTGCCTACTCGCATAAGCGACTACTTTACATCTTTACGTCAATACAACCTCAAGTCTAGTACCACTTGCATCTGTGTACACTATCAACTTCTTGTTTCCATCTAGAATGGCTAACACTGGTGCATTTGTCAACCTCTCCTTTAGACTAACAAAATCATGCTCATACCTCATATCTCCAGTAAACGTTTGATTCTTTTTCGTCAAATGAGTCAATAATGTGACTATCTTAGAGAATTCCTTAATGAATCTTCTACAATAACCCATTAATCTATGAAAATTTTCCACTTCGGCCGCATTCTTAGGTCTTTTCTGATCTTGGACTACTGTTGTTTTGATAGGATCAACAACAATGCCCTGCTCCAAAACAAATGACCTAAGAATCTCACTTTTCTCCTCCAGCAGTGACACTTCAAAAAATTAGCTTTCAATTAATGCTTTTTCAACGTCTCAAGCACTAGTGCATCTTGTGTTCTTTATCTGTCCGCAAACAGACCAAAATATCTTCAATAAATACAAGTATGAACTTATTTAGTTAATCTTTTAAAAATCAATTCATAACATCAATAAAGTATGATGGTGTGTTGGTTAGCCGAATGGCATAATCAACCATTCATAAAATCTCGATGGTGTATAAAATGCGATAATCGGCAAACTATCCCTCGCTACTCTCGGTCGGTGAAAACACATCTTCAAATCAACTTGTGAAAACACATTCGCACCATGGAGCTAATCGAAAATGTAATTACATATAGAAGAGGGTACTTGTTCTTTCTCGTCACCTTATTCAACTCATGACTACACGAAGTCTCAAAGAGGCATACTTCTTAGTGGTGAATACTACTACTACTACTACTACTACTACTACTACTACTACTACTACTCTCCACTCAGAAGTACTCTTTTGAATAAACCACTTCCTTAATCGGTTATCCACTTACACCTCTAATTCTCATTTCTCCTTAGGCGATATCCGTCTCAAAGGAATAACAACTGGTTTAGAATCCTTTTCTAAATCAGTACAAAAATCAATCTCTTTATGTGGTGGTAATACTATCACTACCTTAATTATATCAGGATACTCCTTCATATAAGTAATGATGACAACTCATCATGTGGGACCTCAAGCAAATATAAAATGTTAACCATAAGCACATCCTTAGGCATACAGCTCAATTCTAGCTTACGCCTACCATCACTCCCTATCATTAACAATAGCCTTTCATAGTCGAGTGCTACTCCATATTTCTAGAGTCGGCCCATCACCAAAATAATCCTAAACTTAACAAAAACGAAGCATAAAAAATCACAAGCAAACATGCATCCATGCCTAAATGAAATGACGTCATGACAAAATATACTTAAATTAGTCAAACAACTTATATGATTTGACACTACCAAGGGTCTGTCTCTAGGTCAAGTCTCAGGTCTAACTTATTTGCCAAGTCACAGATATAAATGAATGTGATGCCCCTGTATCAAACAAAACATAAACATGTATATCATAAACTGGAAAGCATACCTTGGATGGTGATATCATCTCTTCTACTTTTTTGATGGAGCACTCGACGAATCAAGAGTACCATTCGGTGCATAAGCCTTTACCACATGCTTATCCTTAGCTATTTCTAGAAAATCCTTCTTGATGTGCCCTAGCTTACCACAGCTAAAGCACTTCTTCACCCCTAGACAATCCCTAAAGAGTGCCCTTTTCTCTTTGTAGTTATAACAGGTTAGATTGAACTTGGCTTTCTTCTGTCCTACCTTTAATTCCAATTGCTTCTTTCCCTAGTTTTTCTAGGGTTGCTTCCTCTTTCCATCTTTGATTACTTGCGGTTTAGCTTATTCGTTGAGACTAACATCTTGCTTTGGCTTAATGTACAAGCTCTAGTGCCTCAAAGCTTTATCAACACTCTTCTCAAAGCGCTCATTAATATGGTTTACTTAGAGCAACCCAAGGTAATCATTTAGACAAATTATGAGCTTCTCATTCTTCTTCAATGGAGTATCAATGAAATACATCCCATACATTGACAAAGGCTTGACCTCATCCACATACTCCAAAATAGACATATCGCCTTGTTTTAGATCAACAAACTTTTCGATCAAGATGGACTTCTAAGAAGATTTAAATTGATCCCAAATGAATTGGTCATCAAAGTAGCAGCTTTGAATACATTGCACCAAATCATAGCTCTACCCTAAAGTTGCCATAAGGCTAACTTCCTCTTTTCAGCATACTCTGGCTTAAGATCATAAAAAATGTGCTAATATGTATCTAGCTAGTATTGAACCTCTATAGAAAACTCTGTTCCCATAAAGGTTTTCCTCCCAGACTAACATACTCCTTGTTGGGCTTAGCAAAAGCAACTCTAGATGCTTACACCTAAGCGCTTCCACCAGCATTGCACTAGATGTTCCTATTTTGGCATTCCATGTCATGTTCATCATCATCTATGTAAACACCATCTACATATTGGAATTAATAGTTGCTCAGGTGCATGATCCAGCTGTTACTCCTAATATCGTGTTCCTTGTATATTGGTTCATTCTTACAATCCATGATAAGAATGACCAGTATCTTATAAACGATATCAACATAACTAGTAATGATGTGTGCAATGCATCTTACTCTACATTTGCTGTATAGTTTTGAAAGTCAAATTTTAACAAGTTCGCCCTCTCACGTCGCATCGATCCATTTTAAGCCATAACTATTACAGCATCTATATTGGATATACCAGTAGAGTCTTAAATGTTTTCTCATCCTAAGCTCTGATACCACATGTGATAACCCCCCTTCTACCTCTGGCACCCAAATAACATCAATGTACGATAAAGTGGTACGCTGTTGTCGTACCCGACCGATGGAGGTAAACCATCAATGTAAAATGATCTCACAACGCATATATAAACTATAACATCAAACATAGATATAAAAATGGGCGAGATAGTAGTATGATCAAGTGAATAAAAATAAATATCTTCAAAGTGAAGCAAGGTTCGTAACGTCACTATATATATATATATATATATATATATATATATATGAGTTTATACATCTCTTGTACATCATATAAGCTCCATAATAAAATTGTCTCCATTTATATTTATATAAGGCAAATTCGTAATATCTCCATAGTACTGCATTGTTGAATAAGTAGTAGTTTCTCTATATAGGTAAGCATAAGCCTCTTGCTCATCCTTTACAAAACTCCATGTGTTATCTTATACCCATCTCTCAATCTACTTATTTAAGAATACATAAGAATATAATAAGAATGAAACAGCCTTGGGTCAAACAACAATCTAGTATGAATGGCCTATAAGCCTAAATAATATATATATATATATATATATATACTGGTATATTATAAACAAGAGGAATATGGTATGGAAATTCATACCTCACCTACTCCCGCATATAAAAAGTTAGCACATCTAACATCATATGCTAAACGACGATATATAAGCAGCATTCTACTCTATATCAACGATATCAAGGTGTTAAGGTAATAGACTTAATAACACCTATCATCAACAAAGATAACCATAACAATCATTAATCAAAGAATCTATCACATCTTAGATGGCTTAGGGATGTGATGGCTCTCGTTGGTCCAATAAAAATACCACTCAAATGACCCTACTTGTCAACACACTGACATGTTACTAGGAGTCGCTCACTGGTAAGCATCCTTACTTGGAAAGGTCGAGTCTACCCTATTAATGGCACACTCAGTCGTGTCACTGCAGCTGCTTGCTGGTAAGTACCCTTACTTGGTGAATGGTCTCCCTTAAGGTAATCCAACTCCATGGCCTACACATCAACCCTTCTTCTTACCTGGATAATGACAGTAGTACGCATATGTTGTACTCTCTACTAGTCACCCCAAGCCAGAACTTGTCTACTAGAAAAACTGTAACAACCCGTATATATGGACCATTTAAATTGACAATAATCCATACATGTCAACTTAAATAATACAAAACACGAATCATTATGGGATTTTATATACATAAATGTAAATGAGAATCAATACAACATCACAGACACAGAACAGTCACAGAATAATGCAGCGGAAAATACATCGTCATAATAGCAGTTCATGAAGCTACTATATGAAATACAACAATGTCTAAACATAAAGTGACTGAAAGGAAATACATAAATGTCCAACAGACAAGAACAACAATACTGGAATAGAAATAGACTGATAAAGATAAATGCTAAGTCTTCAACATCTTTAACCAATGAATTCAATTTAAAATTAAGTATTCAAGTTCGATTTAATAAGGTCTAAAAGTCGCTTATTAAATTTAGTTCATAATCAATGAATTCAATTTAATGCTAAACATAGTTTAAATTATTAAACCAAATTCTATTCATTTCACTTCATGTTTACATCCACTGTTATCATAAATTCGATTAAATCAATTTCATTAGCTAAATTCCCTTTTATCCAACTTCATTTGATTTATTTACCAATTCAATTAAATTTCTAAACAAAAGTCCATTTCCATTTACAATGTCCTGATTTGATTAATTCGTTAAATTTAAAATCATTTTAAGTTTAAATAATCACTAATTATATCCATAAACTTTGGTCAGTTTTTGTATTCCTCCTAAGTCAAATTTTCTAAATTTCCAAGTAAAATTTACAACATGTTCCAAATCTATTTATTTAAAACCGAGTTTTAATCTAAACCTAACCAATTTAATAAATTTTTAAGTTATCAAATTCTAAACTTACTTGTTTCTAAATCTCATTTCAATAAATTTGCCAATTCATTTTTATTTAATTACATAGGTTTATTAATCCGTTTCAATTTAATCCATTAATTTTACTTCAATCTAATCCATAAAATTTATCTTGATTAAATCCGTGAAATTTATTTCAGTTACATCCACTAAAACTGTTACCAAATTTCCAACCAAATTGTTAAGTTCATTCTTTAATTTAAATTATATTTCAATTTCGAAAATGGTTTTGTTGACCCATCGGGTTTCTTATTTTTATTTTCTATCCTAGGCCAAGTTGTTTAATTAGGTATTTATCATTTCAACCCAATATTATTCAATATAAAACAAAGCATAGCAAAAGGGAACTTGCAGTGTGATAACTGGGATGGTGTCAAAGTAAATAAAAAAGCAATAACAACCATACATAACAATTTAACAATGTATTTAAATAATCCTGAAATAATCATACTAATTTACATTTGTTATTTATGCAAATTAATATAATTATTCCTAGAACCCACACCATCGTTTCATGCGGATTAAAGATTATTACGTTAGGGTTTTCACTTGGTGTCTATTATCAAATTACTACATCAATCATACGTTCAATGGTTCAAAGTGTAGTTAACGCTATTCTACGCGACGATTTATTTAACATTTAAAGGGATCAAGTTCAACATATATAATCCATTTTAAATTGTTGACTATCCTATATCAATTTCAATTTCATATTAAATTTCACTTATATTAACACCCAAATTCAACATCATATAATACTTTTAGTGTCACAACTATTTGTCGTAAACTAGCAATATTCAAATTTAAGTTGCATAGCGATTTACAAATTTTTTTTTCAACAATTCGAACAATCAACAATTAACATCTAAATTAATATAAACAAAAATTATCACTTGATTATCATAGCATAATAGATCGAGTCATGAATGAAATATTCACCTTGCGTGGTTAGAGAAGACGACGAAGCACGAAGACGAATAGATAAGAGACACGAACAAGCACGATGCAAAACGACACAAACTACAATTCAAACAATTAAATAAATCAACTATTTGTTTATTGCAATATATATCAATTGAATATATATATATATATAAACCATACCGAACAACGAAGCAAGATAGATTCGACAAGTCGGATGAAAGTCTAAGTCTCCGAAGCAGTAGCTGATACAAACACAGTAAAACACTGTATGTGAGCAAATTAGAATTTTCAAAGTATATACCGCTATACTAATATATAAAACACTCTAATCTCATTTGGTTATGCAGCCGATAAATGAGAAGCAAAACAAAGTCAGAGCACATGCTCCATATAACGGCATATGCAACCCACTGTTCATATTGGGAACAAATTCCTATTGATAAAGGCTAGCTATAGGAAGGAGGGTCTTCAAGTGACATATACATAACCTATATGAAAATCCTATATACTAATAGGTAGAGCCTATATGCATGCAACAACATTTGACATATAACTTTCCAACAGAGAATATACAAAGCATGTTCAAAGTGATATTGATGTATTGGCTATAGGTCTTAGGCAAAGTGAAGAGGGAAGTGAAGGCAGTGGCTTGGGTGTTAGCAGCCAAGTCGGTGGGTGGGTCCGGGTTCGACAGGGTGGCTGCGGCGGGCGAAGGCTGGCGGGTCTGGACGAAGGCTGGCGGGTCTGGGCGAAGCTGGCGGGGTCTGGGCGAAGGTTGGTGGAGTCTGGGCGAAGGCTGGTGGGTCTGGGCGAAGCTGGCGGGGTCTGGACGATGGCTGGCGGGGTCTGGACGAAGCTGGCGGGGTCTGGGCGAAGGCTGGCGGGTCTGGATGAAGCTGGCTGGGTTTGGGCGAAGGCTGGCGGGTCTGGACGAAGGCTGGCGGGTCTGGGCGAAGGCTGGTGGAGTCTGGGCGAAGCTGGCGGGTCTGGGCGAAGCTGGCGGGGTCTGGACGAAGGCTGGCGGGTCTGGACGAAGCTGGCGGGGTCTAGGCGAAGCTGGCGGATCTGGGCGAAGGCTGGTGGGGTCTGGGTACGGTGTTTGCATGCATGGAGGAGAGAGGGTATCACGTTTTGGTGGGTTTGATAATTCTGGAGAGCAACAGATGAAATATGAAGAAGAAGAAAGAATTTGCAGAGCAGAGTATACGAACCAGAATATTATAAAATGTAAGCAACAAACGAATAAATGGAACGACAGCTAGCTTATAAAAGGAAGTACAGTAATTGTCTCGGTAACTGAATGGCTATTGGCTTTCCAAGGCAGCTGAATAGTCAAAGACTGATAGAATTCTGAACGTTGAAGAAAATGGGTACCGGTTTTATGCTGCGTAACGGACCAATTTGTAATCCGTTAAACAAAACTAGTTCGCAACACCGAACTCCGATTGGCACAAATAAATATACCGTTGTGATCAGCGCGTCGAGACGGACACAACGGTATAAAGATATTGATGGTTCGACACCGTTTGCAAAGTGGTAACTCTTATTGAACCATTTGCACGAGCGAACATTTTAGCTAGCAATTAAAAGCGAAATTTGACGAAACGAATTGCGCCGTCATATTCAGAATATTTTTCTTATCCAGAAATGTGAAAAATATTTGAGTTCGGACGAAAGAGAATTTTTCACCTACGATTTAAATCAATAGGCAAATGCGACGCACGAAATTTTCTTCAATACTTTTCAACGAAATTTGGCGTACGCCTATGTCTATCTAGACGAAATCCAAATATGAAGTTTGAATAGAAACGGAATTTGTTTGTGAAAATTTTAATTTCTACATTAAATAAACAATTTTAAAATTTTAAACTGGGTCTGAATTTCAGGGTCGTTACATTCTCCCCTACTCAAAACTTTTCGTCCCCGAAAAGGAACAAAGGAAAGAGCGGAAGAACAATAAAAGAGGTACGATAGATATAGAATAGATTATCGAATAAAGTAAAGAATATAGAATGGAATTTACCTTCAACAAACAATTCTGGATTAGAATCTCGGATACTCTCCTCGGTTTTCCAAGTACAATCACGATCATCGGGACTCCATTGGACTTTGACTAGGCTAACAGTCTTCCTTCTAAGCTGCTTCGTATCCCTATCAACAATACGAAGCGGTCTCCTCTCTATAGTCAAATCCGGCTCAATATCAACCTCATCTAATTGAGCAATAGGAATGGTCATGGATGGATCGTGTACAACCTTCCGGAGATGTGAAACATGGAATACGTTGTGCACGCCCTCAAATTTCTCCGGCAGCGCAACTCTGTAGGCTAGTGTACCAATCCTCTCAGTGATAGTGAATGGTCCAACAAATCTAGGAGCGAGCTTCCCTCTACGACCAAATCGAATAACATTCTTCAAAGGTGATACCTTAAGAAATATCTCATCTCCAACCTGAAATTTTAACTCTCTTCTACGCCTATCGGCATAGCTCTTCTTCCTATCCTGTGCGGTCTTTATCTTCCTTCTGATCTCATTGACCTTCTCGGATGCTTCCATAATCATATCTGGGCCAAGAACTAATCGGTCACCAGGCTCAATCCAACAAGCTAGCGATTTGCATGGCCGTCCATATAATGCTTCGAACGGTGCCATATCGATACTCGCCTGATTATAAAGATAGTTATATTTCAATTCAAATTTTTACTTATTCAAATTGAAAATTTTGGATTACCTGATAGCTGTTATTATAAGTGAATTCAACCAAATGGAGGTGGTCTTCCCAAGATCCACCGAAATCAATAATGCAAGCTCGGAGCAGATCTTCCAAAATCTGATTTACCCTCTCAGTTTGGCCATCTGTTTGAGGATGATAAGCCATGCTCAGATTTAGTTTAGTGCCCAAGACGTCCTGAAATGCCTTCCAGAATTTACTAGTGAATAAAGGATCTCTATCGCATACAATACTAGATGGAACTCCATGAAGTCTGACAATCTCTCTCATATAAATCTCGGCCAAACTCGAAGCAGTACGAGTGGTCTTAACAGGAATAAAGTGAGCAGATTTTGTCAACCTATCAACAATCACCCATATACTCTCGTTCCCTTTTCTGGTCCTCGGTAATCCGTCAATGAAGTCCATAGAAATCTGATCCCATTTCCAACACGGAATCTCTAGGGGTTGAAGTAATCCTGCCGTCTTCAGGTGATCGGCCTTGACTTGCTGGCAAGTGGTGCATCTACTGACATATATGGAAATATCTCTCTTCATCCCACTCCACCAATATAAACGCTTCATATTTCGATACATCTTGGTGACACCAGGATGAAATGAAAGTGATGATTGATGGTTCTCTCTAAGCACTTCTTGTCTCAGTCCATCAACATTTGGAACACAAATACGGTTGTCAATCTTCAGAACTCCATTACTATCTATCTGTGCTCCCACTTTACTGTCAGCATTTCCAACTCTACCAAGAACTAACTCCTTCATGCGATAGAGCAAGGTGTCCTCATATTGCTTAGCTTTGATGCGATACAAAAGAGATGGGGAGATAACAAGCTGAAATAGCATGCCTTCTACAAGATTACAACAAGACAATGCTTTGCTACGGCTCAAAGCATCAGCTACAACATTTGCTTTTCCAGGAGTATAATTGATGTCGAGACCATATGCAGCTAAGAATTCGAGCCATCGGACTTGTCTCTAATTCAAGTCCTTCTGAGAGAAAATATACCGCAAGGACTTATGATCTGTGAATAATTCAAATTTTGTCCCCAAAAGATGGTGCCTCCATAGTTTCAAAGCGAATACAACTGCTAGAAGCTCTAAATCATGGGTTGCATAGTTTACTTCATGAGTTTTCAACTGACGGCCCGCATAAGCAATAACCTTTCCATTTTGCATAAGGACAGCGCCTAAACCTTCTCGACAAGCATCGGTATAGACAGTTAATCCTTCACTCCCGTCAATTACCGCAAGAACTGGGGCTGAAGTTAACTTACGCTTCAACTCATTAAAAGCTGATTCACACTTCTCACTCCAAATAAACTTGACATCCTTTCGAGTTAAAGCAGTGAGTGGGGCAGAAATCCGGGCAAAGCGCTCAATGAATCTACGTTAATAACCGGCTAGGCCCAAGAAGCTACGGATATCAGTAGGAGTTTTGGGAGTCTCCCAATCCTGTAGATAAGTTTTCAAATTAGAAAGGAATAAGATGGGTTGAATAGAATTAACGAATAGGATAGGACTTACATTGATTACGGTGATCTTAGCTGGATCGACCGAAATCCCGTTTTCAGAAACAATATGGCCAAGGAATCGTACTTCGTCTCGCCAGAAGTGGCATTTCGAAAACTTGGCTTTAAGCTGATGATTTCGGAGAGTTCCCAGAACATAAGCAAGATGTGTCTCATGCTCTTTCTCATCTTTGGAGAAGACGAGAATATCATCAATGAAGACAAGAACAAACTTGTTAAGGACATCACGGAAGACTCTATTCATTAAGTCGACGAAATAAGCAGGTGCGTTGGTCAAACCAAATGGCATAACTAACCATTCATAGAATCCATTCTCGGTACGGAAAGCTGTTTTATGAATACTATCTTCTGCTACTCTTAGTTGGTGGAACCCAGTGGCTAGATCAAGTTGTGAGAAAACTTTAGCTCCATGGAGCTGATCGAATAAATCATTGATGCGAGGCATCGGATAGCGGTTCTTGAGAGTGCGCTTGTTTAATTCTCGGTAATCAACACACATGCGAAGAGATCCATCTGATTTGGTGACAAAGACGACTGCGGTGCCCCATTCAGAACAACTTCTCCTGATCAAACCCTTAGCAAATAGATCATCAATTTGGGTTTTAAGTTCAGCTTTTTCTTTAGGAGCCATCCTTCTGTGAGGGAGAACTACGGGAGTAGCTCCGGAAATAAGGTCAATGCGGAAATCGATCTCTTGCTTTGGCGGTAGAGAATCGACCTCTCCAAATACATCGGGAAATTTCTGAACAATAGGAGTAGTACTAAGGTCATCCGGGTGAGCATCAAGAGAGAATATGAAGCTTCCCGCATATTTCTGAGGTGATTTGCATTCGATGACAAGCGGTAGACCCTTGTCATTGACTAGAGAAACAGATCGAGCTTTGCAAGAAATAGCAGCATCGAAATTTCTTAACCAATCAGCACCCAACAAAATGTCAAATGCTACGAAGCCAAGCACTTAGAAATACCAAGTGAATCGATATCTTCCATACAAGAGCACAACCCCTTTACAAATTCTACTGAGGTTGGCAATTCCTCCAATAGGGTTGGAGACACATAAGGAAGTAGTAGCAAGAGTAGGTTCTAATTTGAGCTTATTACAAAGATCAATAGATATGAAGCTATGAGAAGCACCAGTATCGAATAATACCCGAACAGGTAAATTATGAAATGAAAAAGTACTTCGTAAGGTACCTTGGTCATCCTGAGCAGGTGGTGGAGGTGGTGCAGGAGTGGTGACAGCATATACTCCTGATGGTGTGCCTTTCTTCCTCAATGGGCAATCTCTTTTGAAGTGACCTGGCTGGAGGAAGACATGGCATAAATCATTCCTCATCTGAGGAGGTGGTGGAATAGCAGCTCCGGTGGATGGACAGCTATTTGCATAATGACCCTTCTTATCGCATTTGAAGCAAGTGATATTAGCAAGGTCGATTGGGCTTTTCTGGGCATATCCCAATCCTGTAGTCTTTTTCCAAGCTTTCTTTTGTTGATCAAAGTTCATCTTCCTCTTTCCGAGCTGGCTGGAAGAGGACTGAGTAGGAGTGGCCTTGGCAGTGGGTCCCTTAGGCTTCGCCTCATATCGAAGAGCATAGTCAACAAGCTCTGTGAAAGTGCAGTGAATGTGGCCAGTAAGCAAGTCATAATACTCCGATCTAGCTCCCAAAATGAATTTCTCGTTCTTCAGAAGTGGGGTATCGATCAATCCCGGGCCAAACTTGGAGAACTCGTTGAATTTCCTCTCGTACTCAGAAAAAGTCATACTGCCTTGCTTAAGGTCCATAAAAGCTCTATAAAGTTGGGTTTTCCCAGCAGCTGGCATCCATTGTTCCGAGAAAGTATCCCTAGTCAAAAGATAGACTAGATAAATAACATTCCAAGGATTGAAAGAAGAATTTAGACTATGAAATCCAAATAAATTTATACCCAAACTGGGCCCAAGTGATGGTGTTCTCCTCGATACGAGAAGTAACAGATTCCCACCGGTCTCGTGCGGCATCCCGAAGTTGCCAAGCAGCAAGCTGACGCTTCTGAGCATCAGTGATCTCCAATCCAGAAAATATCATCTCTAAGCTTTTGAGCCATTGTTGAGCTTCAATAATATTCTTGGATCCAGAGAACTTAACACCACCAAGCTGTGTATACTCCTTACTAAGAGTGGTGAATTTGATTGGAGCTGGGGCGGCAGGTGCAGCCTGGGCAGGACCATTTCCCCTTCCTCCCCTGTTGTTTCTTCTGGCACTCATCCTGAAATACCAAAAGAATTTTTTTTTTTTTTAGAACCAAGGATAGAAAATCATAGCACTTTAAGGAAAGTCTAATCAACGAATCAATTAAGAAGTTTGAATTTGAAAGGATATGTATATTGAATTGATTCTCCTCATCCCAGGGTATTGCTACCCTATGTCTAATGAGTTTATATAACCCCAACAAAGGTTTTTAGTGGAAACCAAAGCTCTGATACCAACTGTAAAAACCCGTATATATGGACCATTTAAATTGACAATAATCCATACATGTCAACTTAAATAATACAAAACACGAATCATTATGGGATTATATATACATAAATGTAAATGAGAATCAATACAACATCACAGACACAGAACAGTCATAGAATAATGCAGCGGAAAATACATCGTCATAATAGCAGTTCATGAAGCTACTATATGAAATACAACAATGTCTAAACATAAAGTGACTGAAAGGAAATACATAAATGCCCAACAGACAAGAACAACAATACTGGAATAGAAATAGACTGATAAAGATAAATGCTAAGTCTTCAACATCTTTAACCAACCTTGATCAGCAAACTGGATAGCTTCAGACTGACCCGAGCATATACAAAAGAAACACTCGAGTCAGGACTCAAAATCTTATGCAGGATAATCAATTGCAGGAAATAAAGTCCATAACTTAAAGATGAATAAAATAACATCTCTAAGGATCCGATAAACTATCTATATATATATAATACGGTATGTAGGTAATGTCCAATCAGTAAAATAGAATATTAAAATAGCGTTAAAGCGTTACCATAATTCCCCTTAACACATTTTATATTCCCAAAAGCATATACAAGACCGTAGTTTCCCCAAAACCGGAAGTCACCAGAGGGCAATCCATATACTCAAGGTACAAATCAAAACGTAGTGGTCGCGAATAGGATAATCAGTATGACAAGGTACATGAGGCAATACCAACTAGGATACTAGTAGTTGCGTGATTCGGACTGATGTTGAGCATAGTAGCTACTATCTCAACACCGCGAAACAAAACTCTCAAATCAAAGGGTGCACCCAAATCGAATCACAAAAGTAATAGATATGGTATCGAAGAAGCGTGTCCGCTAGAGGTGGCGATCCTCAATGGCCCGGCGCGGCTCCTGTTTTAGTCATGTCAGGGGTCATCCAATATCGTTCTCTTTCTTCAGTCAACGCGTTCACCAAACCATCCACTTCATTCTGGATCAACACTTCGCGCATAATAGTTATTAAAGTGGTTTTTGGTATCGACAGAGAGTATGTCCATTCCCGATCCCGGTCTCTTTAATAACTACGTATTTATTACCCGATGGTCGGTTAAATTAACGTTTAAACAAATCAAAGTCCAAAAGTCAAGGTGCAAATTTGACTTCCAAAATTTGACATTTCACGATTCAATTTATTTTAGATATTTTACAACATATTTTCGAATGCAATTTTTAGTTCAAACACTTGAGTTACAATTTAAAATTAAGTATTCAAGTTCGATTTAATAAGGTCTAAAAGTCGCTTATTAAATTTAGTTCATAATCAATGAATTCAATTTAATGCTAAACATAGTTTAAATTATTAAACCAAATTCTATTCATTTCACTTCATGTTTACATCCACTGTTATCATAAATTCGATTAAATCAATTTCATTAGCTAAATTCCCTTTTATCCAACTTCATTTGATTTATTTACCAATTTAATTAAATTTCTAAACAAAAGTCCATTTCCATTTACAATGTCCTGATTTGATTAATTCCTTAAATTTAAAATCATTTTAAGTTTAAATAATCACTAAGTTATATCCATAAACTTTGGTCAGTTTTTGTATTCCTCCTAAGTCAAATTTTCTAAATTTCCAAGTAAAATTTACAACATGTTCCAAATCTATTTAATTAAAACCGAGTTTTAATCTAAACCTAACCAATTTAATAAATTTTTAAGTTATCAAATTCTAAACTTACTTGTTTCTAAATCTCATTTCAATAAATTTTCCAATTCATTTTTATTTAATTACATAGGTTTATTAATCCGTTTCAATTTAATCCATTAATTTTACTTCAATCTAATCCATAAAATTTATCTTGATTAAATCCGTGAAATTTATTTCAGTTACATCCATTAAAACTGTTACCAAATTTCCAACCAAATTGTTAAGTTCATTCTTTAATTTAAATTATATTTCAATTTCGAAAATGGTTTTGTTGACCAATCGGGTTTCTTATTTTTATTTTCTATCCTAGACCAAGTTGTTCAATTAGGTATTTATCATTTCAACCCAATATTATTCAATATAAAACAAAGCATAACAAAAGGGAACTTGCAGTGTGATAACTGGGATGGTGTCAAAGTAAATAAACAAGCAATAACAACCATACATAACAATTTAACAATGTATTTAAATAATCCCGAAATAATCATATTAATTTACATTTGTTATTTATGCAAATTAATATAATTATTCCTAGAACCCACACCATCGTTTCATGCGGATTAAAGATTATTACGTTAGGGTTTTCACTTGGTGTCTATTATCAAATTACTACATCAATCATACGTTCAATGGTTCAAAGTGTAGTTAACACTATTCTACGCGACGATTTATTTAACATTTAAAGGGATCAAGTTCAACATATATAATCCATTTTAAATTGTTGACTATCCTATATCAATTTCAATTTCATATTAAATTTCACTTATATTAACACCCAAATTCAACATCATATAATACTTTTAGTGTCACAACTATTTGTCGTAAACTAGCAATATTCAAATTTAACTTGCATAGCGATTTACAATTTTTTTTTTCAACAATTCGAACAATCAACAATTAACATCTAAATTAATATAAACAACAATTATCACTTGATTATCATAGCATAATAGATCGAGTCATGAATGAAATATCCACCTTGCGTGGTTAGAGAAGACGACGAAGCACGAAGACGAATAGATAAGAGACACGAACAAGCACGATGCAAAACGACACAAACTACAATTCAAACAATTAAATAAATCAACTATTTGTTTATTGCAATATATATCAATTGAATATATATATATATATATATATATATATATATATATAAACCATACCGAACAACGAAGCAAGATAGATTCGACAAGTCGGATGAAAGTCTAAGTCTCCGAAGCAGTAGCTGATACAAACACAGTAAAACACTGTATGTGAGCAAATTAGAATTTTCAAAGTATATACCGCTATACTAATATATAAAACACTCTAATCTCATTTGGTTATGCAGCCGATAAATGAGAAGCAAAACAAAGTCAGAGCACATGCTCCATATAACGGCATATGCAACCCACTGTTCATATTGGGAACAAATTCCTATTGATAAAGGCTAGCTATAGGAAGGAGGGTCTTCAAGTGACATATACATAACCTATATGAAAATCCTATATACTAATAGGTAGAGCCTATATGCATGCAACAACATTTGACATATAACTTTCCAACAGAGAATATACAAAGCATGTTCAAAGTGATATTGATGTATTGGCTATAAGTCTTAGGCAAAGTGAAGAGGGAAGTGAAGGCAGTGGCTTGGGTGTTAGCAGCCAAGTCGGTGGGTGGGTCCGGGTTCGACAGGGTGGCTGCGGCGGGCGAAGGCTGGCGGGTCTGGACGAAGGCTGGCGGGTCTGGGCGAAGCTGGCGGGGTCTGGGCGAAGGTTGGTGGAGTCTGGGCGAAGGCTGGTGGGTCTGGGCGAAGCTGGCGGGGTCTGGACGATGGCTGGCGGGGTCTGGACGAAGCTGGCGGGGTCTGGGCGAAGGCTGGCGGGTCTGGATGAAGCTGGCTGGGATTGGGCGAAGGCTGGCGGGTCTGGACGAAGGCTGGCGGGTCTGGGCGAAGCTGGCGGGGTCTGGACGAAGGCTGGCGGGTCTGGACGAAGCTGGCGGGTCTGGGCGAAGCTGGCGGGGTCTGGGCGAAGCTGGCGGATCTGGGCGAAGCTGGCGGATCTGGGCGAAGGCTGGTGGGGTCTGGGTACGGTGTTTGCATGCATGGAGGAGAGAGGGTATCACGTTTTGGTGGGTTTGATAATTCTGGAGAGCAACAGATGAAATATGAAGAAGAAGAAGAAAGAATTTGCAGAGCAGAGTATACGAACCAGAATATTATAAAATGTAAGCAACAAACGAATAAATGGAACGACAGCTAGCTTATAAAAGGAAGTACAGTAATTGTCTCGGTAACTGAATGGCTATTGGCTTTCCAAGGCAGCTGAATAGTCAAAGACTGATAGAATTCTGAACGTTGAAGAAAATGGGTACCGGTTTTATGCTGCGTAACGGACCGATTTGTAATCCGTTAAACAAAACTAGTTCGCAACACCGAACTCCGATTGACACAAATAAATATACCGTTGTGATCAGCGCGTCGAGACGGACACAACGGTATAAAGATATTGATGGTTCGACACCGTTTGCAAAGTGGTAGCTCTTATTGAACCATTTGCACGAGCGAACATTTTAGCTAGAAATTAAAAGCGAAATTTGACGAAACGAATTGCGCCGTCATATTCAGAATATTTTTCTTATCCAGAAATGTGAAAAATATTTGAGTTCGGACGAAAGAGAATTTTTCGCCTACGATTTAAATCAATAGGCAAATGCGACGCACGAAATTTTCTTCAATACTTTTCAACGAAATTTAGCGTACGCCTATGTCTATCTAGACGCAATCCAAATATGAAGTTTGAATAGAAGCGGAATTTGTTTGTGAAAATTTTAATTTCTACATTAAATAAACAATTTTAAAATTTTAAACTGAGTCTGAATTTCAGGGTCGTTACAAAAACATTGAATGCTTCCTAAGCGTCTCAGCTAGCTCCTCACAAAAATCCAACAATGAGGCATTGTAGCATGGATTGGGACTAATCTATCATGGATCGGCACTAGTCCATGCACTTAGCCAATTCTTACTCTATTTCACGTTCCAAGCTTCATGGTATCCAACTTGCCGATCTTGATGGATCAACACCAATCCATCATAGATCAATATTGATGCATACACTTGGTTGAAAATTCCATCTTTTGCCTCATAATTTATCGAGCAACTCTTTTAGCCTTAAAAAATGCAAAGTCTTCAAAGTGGTATGGATTGATACCGAACCAAATTTATCAGTGCCGATCCATCATTTAGCAAATTTTGGCTAAGAATTTTCTATCCTCGCCTTTGAAATCGATCCATCTCTGTTTCCTTTACTTTGATCATCGTGCGAACTCCAGAAAATATTGGTTTGCTCCATCTCTACACAAATCCATTGGGTTGTTCCATCATCCATGCTCTATCCTCTTATGCAAAGGAAATCTCCCTAAAGTCCACTCCATGCATGATCAAGAGCCCTTTATCCATAAGACTAACTCTTCCCATCCCAATCCCTCAATTTCAATGCAAGCATTCATTCATACACATGTGTGATACAGCATACAACAAAGATATCACGATAGTAATTCATTTAATCATATAAACATTCTCCTATGCACATATACTAATCCATATCATCAAAGTACATTATTTAAACTACTTAAAATCATTAAGACATAATTTTATTCTCGTTTTTTTTAATCCAAAACAGGTCTAAAAATGGGTTTTTGACTTTAAAAATGGATCCGTAATACTTTTAAACATATATTTTGATATAGAGCATGTTATAGGTTAAAAACCACATATTTGAATGGAAAATCGACCAAACAACCCCAGTAGATGTAGATCGGAATTCAACGGTAGTAAATCATGAAATCTTCCCTCCTAAATGATGAATAGTCGATCTCTAATGACATTCCTAAGTTTTTTCCCTAATTTATTTTATTTTAGCCAAAATAGTATGTTTCAGTGGAGATCTAGGAGATTTGATTAATGGAAGTTGTTTTAGGAAGATGGAAACATAATTTGGTTACTCCACCATCTTAGGGATTAGCACAATTATCAAAATCACAAATAAGGCATTTATTGTGGGCTTTAGGTCTAATGAACAAATCTTCCTAACTTAAAACTATTATATCTCTCAAACAGTTTAGCCAAGTTACTATAAAGACCACTCTATGGAATAAGAGAACGTCAAATCTTTCATTTGGAATAAGAATCTGGACGAAATTCTGCTGCTATCAAAAGTTGTGGTCATTACAATTTTTCTAAGCCGAAAAATGTCCACATTTTATTCTAAAGTCCAAATATGTCAAATTGCTATATTACCCTAGTTTTTAGCTGATTTAATGTTTATGTGGCTATGCAAATAATATTTTAAATATCTATCGGTTTATAAAAGTGTGGATCTTTACGCATACAGTGTGTCAGTCTCCTTGATTTCACTATCATATCCTCCAACTACATCTCCATAGATTGTTTGATCCATATCATAACTCTTTAAATTGAATGACATCACCATATAGTAACAAATTCCTACATTTTTAACAAAACTCGTATGCTCTTAATCCAGACACACATTATGATATGATTATAACTGGAATAAGCATCTATAAAAGTCATGCCTGACTATTCTATAACAACTTGCCTTTTCGACGATCGAAAATCGACACTAAATACATCCATGGTATTCCAATGCCGAAGGTCCAATCGCTGAAAAGACTGATTGTTAGGGTAAAATAAAAAGAACTAACAGAATCGTACAACAAAAATGACAACATATGATATAATAAAGACAATATAGACTATCACTCCAAGATACAAGTACAATAGAGTTAAAAACAAACCTCATCAACTGGACAGTTATGAATTTCTAAACTTACAATTGCTGATAGGTATATATATTAATACAGTAGGTAATAAAATTTTTGCTGTAAGTGAACGTCCAGCACTACTCCATAAGCTCCATGTCCCACTAACGACAACCTGGAAAATACTGCCCATACTGTAATATTCCCGGATTTTAACTAAGAATAAATTGATAATTAATAAAAAAAATTTAAATAAATTGTGTAATTATTTGAATTTTCCAAAATACAATAAGATGTTTGGTTGTTTGTTCAAATATATGTGTATAATTGATTTTTAAAAAGAATTTGGATTTATAACTCTAAGATAAACATTTTTAAATAATTTGGAATTAAGTATGGATTAATTGAGAGTTTCTTTGAATATTTGGAAATGAATATGTATATTCCAAATTTAATAAAATGTGTGTTTATCTATTTATATAAATGGATTTTTATAAGATAATTTGAATTTGATTTGAATATAGGAAGATGAATATATGATATATATATATATATATGATTATATTTTGAAATTAATGTATATATATAAATATTTATTTAAATGTATAATAGTTTCAATTTAAATAAGATTTGACAAAAATGGTTGTAAAGCTAAAGTGAAAATATAAAGAGTTTTAAAATGAATATAGTTAGTATATATGTAAAAGCTTTATTATGTATATATTCTTTGGGAAGTAATAAGTACAAAATATATACATGTACAAAACATAACTAAGTATAGTTATTAAATATATAAGAGTTTAAATATACTACATTTCCTTTTATGTTTGTTGGTATATATAAATATAAATACAAAGTATATATGTATTTAAACTAAATAAAATAAGTTAGGGTCTTAAACACAATTTGAATCATAAAAGACATTTGTAAAATTAGTCATGCAAGAAAATAACAAGTGTCAATACCAACTACAAGTGGCATTTAATTCTCTTAAAGTTTTATTAACATGCATTAAAAGAAGAAAACCAGGCTATTTTCAAAAACAGGAAAATCAAAGTACCTCAAACCTGAAACAAATTAGGTTACAAATCCAAACCCACCTCATGTTTTCAACTTGAAAACAAACTCTTCAAACTTAAACCTGAAATAAACAAATTCGATCAAAACAAAAATCAAAGAAAATTCAAGGACTTCAAACCTGAAGCTGTTAATCATATCAGACCTGGAAATAAGAAAAGGACTCATCAGATTAAAAGAAAGCCATTTTCAAAATCTTCAAAACTGGAAAAAGGAAGATCAAAGCAAAGATGGCAATCATCAAGCTTCAGGTCGAATACAACTTCCAAATCAAGCATGCAAGAATTCAGCAAAGTAAATTAGGCTTGGATTCAAGTCAAAATGCTAAATTCCAGATTTTCAAACTTGAAAGCATCCTAGGTTCTCTGTTCTTTCCAAACATTAAGGTGAGCAAACTAATTTCTAAAAAAACTCAAATTTGTTTCAGTCTTGGTTTGTTTGTATGAATGTTTGCTGAAAGTTATGGAATATGTTTATATATAAAAGTTCCTGAGGTAGTTTGACCGACATACTTATCTTTGTTCTAGATATACAGGTTTCATACCTTTTTAAAAAATAAAAATATCCAATATATCTTCATATAATAAATGTTAGATCATGATCTTTGAAGGAAATTCGTTCAAATTGATCTAATGATATTTCTAAAAATATTTATTAGTAAAATAAGTAAGCAATTTTACTAGAAAAAGAAAATACAGCAGAAATTGTTCAAGTCGGTGAAAATCCATCATCTGAAATTCGAGTTTTGAGTATATTAACCAATTCGAATTCAAATATGATGTTTTTTGTTAACACTATCTGGATTTTTAAGTATATGGGTTGCGAGAATTTGTAGGGTGTTCGAAATTAGATTTTTCGTCAAAATCTGATGATCGCAGGGTTCTAAAACTTTAGGGTAGTGGCTGGAGGAAGGTCATCGGAGGGTGGTTCAGGGAAAACGGTCGTTGGTTTGTTCGAAGGCTGTGCTGGTTGAACGGGAACAAAATAGGGTTTAAAGTGCTTGAGGAGTCGCCGTTGTAATCGAGTCGTTCTCATCACCATGGGTTGATCTGAGCAGTCCGGTCCAGTGGGAATTCGTGTGTATGGATGTGACGAAGTTTTGGTTTAAATGCAGTGCATGATCATGGACGGGTCGTCTTGGGCGAAGCAATTTCGTCGGAGGTTGGGTTACAGGGAGAGGTTGATTAGCTTGATTCTGTTTGGTGATGAAATCATCGAAGCTAAGATGTCAGGGTGGCTGCCGATGTCATTAGCGATATGATGGAGGTGTTATCGACGACCAGATTGTCGTCGGTCGATTGTGCACGTGCACGCATGGTTGCACGTACCTGTAGTTGTTCGAAAAATTGAAGGAGATGATGTTAATCGGGTTTGGTTCGAAGGATCTTGCTAAAATACTCGAAGTTAGGGGATGTGAGGGAGACTCAGGTTGATCTCGTGTTTTTTTAGTCTGGCTCGAGTTATTTGAAAATACAATAGTTTTTTTTGTTTTTTTTAAAGCAAATGATTAACAAAGTGTTAAACAATGTAATATTAAAAATCAGGTTTTAACGAACAAAAGAAGGTAAACAAATTTTGAAGTGATTTAATCCATATAACCTTTGTTTTAAAATTTATTTTAAATAAACTTAATTTTTATAATTAAGTGAACAATTGTGAAAATGAAATGTTTTCAAATTATTTATTCAACTTAAGGGTTTAAGTTAAATTTCACATTTTATGATGTTTTAGTCCCAAAGTTACTAAATAAAGATTTTATGATAATTAAAATAATAAGGATAAATGGTCTATCTTTTAATTGATTTAAAATCTTAAGTAATTAAAGATTAATTATTTAATAACGGAAGGTTAATGGGTTAATTATAATTAATTAAGGTAATTAATTAATCAAGGTAATTCATTTAAGGAAAATTAACTAATATAAGGTTAATTAATTCAGGATAATCACTTATTGTGATTAATTTAGAATGATTAGGTAAATGATAATTAATTAAGGAATGTAATTAATTAATTAAAGAATAATTAGGGGTTAATTATTTAATGATTAAAAGTTAATTGATTTAATGATTAATTAAGGATAGTTAATTAATAATTTTAAGGTTAATTAATCTTTGATTAGAGGATAATTAATCAAAAATGGTTTGTAATTAATTAATTATTAATTCACCATGATTAGAAATTCAGCTTTAGGTAAATGATCTGATTTAAATAAATTAGATAACTAATTGATCTTATGTATGGATGTTTGGATTCTATTGGATGCTTTGGATTATGCGATATACCTGATATGTGATGCTCTGTTTTGATTTAAGTTGTGTTTAATGTAATTTATTCATTATGTAATTTGTTTATTTGGGATGAATGTAATTATTATCTGTGATATATATCTGTGATATGTGAATGAAAGGCAAGCGTTATAGTTTATACCGCTTATCAACTACATTTCTGTGTGTGAATTTGTAATGATGGATGATGTAATTGCACTATTGTGTGTAAAACCCTTGGACCACACTATATCACGGATTTTTGAAATGGTTTTTAAAGCTGAATTTTGAATCCAAATGATTTTGGAAATGAAATTGGGTTGAATTTGAAAAGGCTTTTGAAAAGGAGTTTTGAAGATAAAAGTTATTTTTGAATAACTTGATTAAGCTTTGAAATTTAGATAATTTAATTTGAATTTAAAATCAAGACTTGAAATTGAATTCTATGTTTTGAAATTATGTTTAAAAAGGTATACAATTTATAAATGTGTTTGTATGGGTTTTAAACCATTTTGAAAGTGTTTTGAGAATTGGAATCTAACCCAAGGGCTTTCACTCGTATAAATGTAATCAGATTTTTTCGAAACGAAAACTACTTGTTTTCAAATAACAATAGCTTTCATATAAAGAAAAGATTCCCAATTCGTGTTGAAAAGATTTCAAATTGAAATGAAATTATTTTAAAGGCTATGAATGAATCTTTGTGAAAAATTGTTGAACTTTGTTTTGAAATTGGAAAGATGTATCTTTTGTATAAAAGATTTGAAATGGAAATGGGTTCTGAAAGCTATAAGTTAAATCTTTGATTTAAAAGATTGGCTGAGTTAATCCAATTTAAAAAGGGAAATTGTGTAAATATGGTGAATAAATCTTTGTGAAAGATTGGTAAACTTTGTGAAGTGAATCTTTTTGTTTAAAGATTAAAATGGTAATTTGTTTAAACCATTTGAAAGAAGGGTTTTGGTCAATAAGTTGTGACTTAACTGAAATCCTAATATCCATATGTTTTTAAAATATTGCGCTCATTATTCGAATTAGCCGGGAGAGGACCTTTGTGTCATTTAATCCATTTCGAATAATGATACGTCGTATATGGATAGCATTGAAGACCGGTGGTGAAGACCGGGTATTTTCGAGAACGAAAGGATAACCCGTCGATTGTCTCTGCACTGAGTCACGCCGGTATAGAGATCTCCATTTGTGATGGGGAGTCTGATCGGGATTATGAATACCCGGATTTGCAAGGGCTTCTTTGGAAGTGCCTTCGGTTCTATTCGAACCCGGAACAGACTTGTATGGATGTGTGTTCGACGTTACACTTTGAGATGTAAAGCTGGTTTCTATCAAATACATTTCTGTTTGGTGGCGGAGATTTATTCTCTTAGCTTAACACCCTTCTCTATGACGTACGAGCTCAGAGGTTATGTAGTTGATGGTTACTAGTGATACATTTCCAATTTGGTAATGTGGCATACGAAGTTCTGCTGATCATTTGTTGATCAAAGCATGGCTTTTGTGAAAAGCGTAGCTTTGTGGACAAGACTTCTCAAGCCTCACAACCTGGTAATGGTCGAAGCAGGAATGTTGCAACAAGGTCTTTAGGGGTCGGCCCCTAGGGTATGTCCATTTCCTTCTGGATAAAAGGTGATATCATGGTATGGAGCCTAGAATTTAACCTATATGGTTGCTACAAACTTATTTCTTTGTGGTTGTTGGTGAGAGGCGCCTCAGATAAAGGTCGGTAACAGTCGGGGATGGCATACTTATGTGGTAGTTACCTATGTTATAGCTTGGTTAAAACGTGAGGTAGCGTCAGCCTTGTGTTAGCATAGATCCGGTTAGGTTCTCGGGGGCGTCCTTCCAGAGGCATTCCCATATCAGTTAGCCTGACCATTTGTTGGAAATCCAATCATCCAATACGCGCCTTATACAGTTTTAGTTGCATAACCTGCCATTTAACGTGGTAGCTATAGTTGGCATATGACGAAATGTGGTATGCTGGCTAAGATCAATATTATATTTTTGAAAGGTTTTCTACACTATGCACTAATAATAATATCAGATGGTTTTCGCGTATCAAGCATTTTTGACTGTCATAACGAGAAATCTCCTCCAAGTGTGCGCTTGCATGGTGTGTGTGGCAGGAGGCCTTATGGCAGTTTCATTTCCCAAAAAGCATTGCGAATTTCCTTTAAACTCTTTTGTTTTTTAAAGATAAACTGTTTTTGTTTGCTCATACCAGTCCCATGATTGACCCAGAGTTTATTGTTCCTTTCCTAAACTCTGGGTGGCCACAAATTTCCACGCGGACAGTCTAGAGTTGGGTTTTTCAGACAGTCGAATGGTAGGAATAGATTCGATAACCTTCGAAGCCCTTTGGATTTGTGGATCGTATTTGCTACACTTCAGCATTCATGGATGACCTTGCTTAGTTTAACTTGATTAGGAGTTCGAGCTATTTCTGGATTGGTGCTTTGGAGTTGCAGTTGATGTTAGAGTTCCTTCTTTGGAGTTCAAGCTTATATTATCTCTTTCCACTGCTATATCTTGTCTTTGATATTTGTATCGATATCTCAATTGTATCATCATTGTATCTGAATATTGTATCAAATATTGTATATCAATGATATTATTTCATTGTTTTCTTCCGTTGTGTGGTACTTAATGTGTTATAAGCTCCGACATGAGTCGAATTTCAATGGTTGAATCTGCGGCATTCAAGTACAAGTGGAGTATGGTTGTCTATTTTCGAATGCTGAAATTTGGGTCGTGACACATACCGCGCCAACCTTATCGAGTATCCGAGTATTTTACATCTCCACATGCATACAACCGAATCTAATCTTGCGTAGATGTGAGGATATCCTAATAGGAGCAACCCCACATGCTAGACATTCAGTCGTTCTTTAGTTTTAGTCATTTTCAACAAAGGATATCAAAACTCAAATAAGCAACAAATCATCTTAGATTGACGATACACAAAGAAGAAAGTTGAATCGATATTCAATAAATCAACTATCGAAAATAATCAAAATGATCGTACATGAAAATTAAATCTCATACCCTACCACTACTTGTTGTTCAAACTTGTATTATCCCTTGGTTAAAAATAAAGCTGGGCAAGTGAAGGTAGTGTTGCCTTTAGGCTTTATCTTAACAAAAATTTTAACCTTCGAGATAGAAATGAATTTACATACCTTGATGTTTAGTGCCAATAGTATAACTAAATCCTTTCCATATAAGCGATACCATTTACAGAAATTAAATTTCTTATCCTTTCCATAACCAGATCAAACTTTTAAACCCAAACTTATGCTTGGTTTTCATATCGCAAATATTTCAAAAAAACTTTAAAATCACTTTTGAAAATCTTTTTCTAAAGAGTAAATTATATTTCTAAGTGTGTCAAAAAGAAGGGTCAAAAACGAATATCATTAAAACATTGTTTACTACTAACCCAAAATAATTTATACTTAGTTTTATTTTTGAAAACAATTCCTTTCAAAAGATTTTTCTCATTTATAAACTATCATCTACAAATTTCAAACAACATTTATTATCTTGAAAGAAAATGAATCGATTAAAATGCATTTACAAATTTTAAACAATGTTAATCATCCTAAAAATAATTAATATTATTCTTTTATAAGTTTAAAACCACATTAATTATCCCAAGAGACCATTAATCAACTTGTAACTCCTAAAATGAATCTATTAATTAATTTTAAATAACGTATTTAAATCGGTTAATTAACTCTAATCACTTTTATCGAATCAGTAATTTAATTTTATATACTTTTATTAAATCAGTTAATTAATTTAAAAATCGTTATTTAAAATGATTATTTAATTTTAAACATCATTATTAAGATGATTAATTAAATTAATAATTATTATTTTAAAACATCATTAATTATCCCGAAGGGTAACTATATCAATTTATAACCTTTTTATAAATTAAAACAAAAAAACATCAGTTATCCAAAAGATAATAAATCAAATATAACATCTTTCAATATTAACTATCCTAAAAGATAATTAATCAAATTTATAACTTCTTTTATAAATCTTAATCGATCTTACCCTTTATTTTCAAAATTTCCAAAATATTTGAAAGTATAACTTAAACAACTATCAAAGTCCAAAAGCACTGCCAAACATTTATTTTTAAAAAAATACAAGCTCTAGTTCAATACATGACAAGGGCGTAAAGGGATAATATTTCATAAGCTATGGTACAAAGCTAGTCGCTGTAACGACACTTACAAAATTAATTAGTATGCCACAAATATTTTCAATCAAACAACAATATAAGTGACATAAGAATATAAGTAAATTAATATTGGCAAGAAATCCCTTATGGTCTCTCTACAAAAGTCTCCTGTAAATCAAACATATATATGTGTATTTCAAAGTGTTTCATAGCGACCTACTCGCTACGTACACTCCGACTTTACTTTTTGTTTTTGTCCTCTATGACACAGTAGTTTTTTATGTCATCCGCTTTTCAAACAGAAATTTAAAATCCAAACAATAATGTAAACCCAAGCATTCAACAATAATTTATAGCAACATGGATATCATTTAGTTTACTTAGAGGTGAGTAAACTCATTGAAATTCTAGTTGACGCTTTCGCGTTCCAATTTGGTCAAAAATTGAACGTTCGATTTTAGTCCAAATTTCTATTTGCTCCAAATTTGATGAATTCAATTCTGATGCGTAGACAGTATCGATATAAATCTAATGCGACTGACCGCGTCCAAGTCCGAGCTGGTTTGAAAATTTTATTGGGTTTATAAGTTTTCAAATTGATTAAATATTAATTAATTCACTATCCACTATTAAGTTAATTAACCTTTATCAAACCCTAATCCATTGATTCAAAAACCCAGCCCCCTTCATAGTCAACTTGACGCCAACGCCATGCCGCACCAGCCACCGCCTCCTGCCTCCATGTGATAACCCCGTCAAAGATGAACCAAACGCAACCAATCTTGGACCTGCCGTCGACACTAGCTCGAGAATGAGCCAAAACTGCCACCATCATTCAACTTGAAAATGTCACCACCGCCATCAACTATATACCCCCCAAACTCCATCAAATCGAAGCCCTTTCCTATCACAACCTTTTTGCATCAAGGCCACCGCCTGGAAGTCAATGTCGTCGCCTGAAATTCCTACGCTTGCTGCCACTATTGAACCACGATCCCTTAGCCTCTCTTTGATCTAGCTTAATCCAACTGGTCAGAATGCTCATCTCCCCTAGCCATACATTTTCCTAATAGGGACCATCACTCAAATCAGCATCTAATGCCGTGGATGAATCGTGGCCGTTGGATAAGGCTAGTTTAGGGTTCTAAATTGAGAAAGTGCAGACAAGGCATGGGTCCTTATATAGAATTTCTCTTCGACTATCCCCCTCAAAATCACGGACTCCAATTAAGGTGCACTCAATGGCATTCCTAGCCAAGTGCCCCTATTCTGAACTCAAGGGAACTAGTTTTGGGACGCAATTCCATTGTATACAAAAGTTTTTATAATCAAATTATATTTTTATTATTTTTAGTTCACTAAAGTTAACCGCTATGCGCTTCGAACTTGCACGATCACATGTTGATCGTCACGAAACTCGTTGGCACTCATCACCAAATTATTCTGAACCCAACGATACCAATTTCATCAAAATCTAAGATAGTGACCCAAAATGATAATTTCATGCGTTTTAACATCGTTTTGTATTTTTCGATCACATTATTGATTTCTATCCTAACTATTCATTATTGCAAATAGGTTTACAAAATGAGTTCGTTGTTACTATTTATTTATTAAAAGAAGTAAAATAGGCTTATTGAATCCATTTAATTAATATTATTTCACGATTCAAATATCTAAACAACTACTATATTTTAATATAAGCTATTAAATTAAAAAATTATTTAAATATTTAAAACTAATTTAATATTCAAAATAAAAACGATAAAATTATAGGATATTACATATTCCATTCATGAGTTGGTCTACATACAAAAGTGGATAGCAATCTTTCAGGCATGCTTTATTCTGATTAGAAAAATCAATGCTTAACCACCAGTTTCTATTTGGCTTCCTATCCATCACAAGATTAGCTATGCAATCAGGGTAAAGTGATTTATGGACAAAGTTGTTTGCTATTAACTTATCCACTTCTTCTTAGCACAACGGATCTCTTTCATTCCATACGATGCCTTTTCTGCAAACCAAGAAGGAAAGCAGAGTTGATATTCAATGTGTGTCATGCAACTTCCTTCTTCATGGAAAGTAGAGTGGTTCAGAATGATTCCATGCAAACATGTCATGATTAGCTTTTATAAACCTTGTCACTTCCATTTTCATCCTTAGACTAAGCCAAGAACCAATCAAGATTACTTTCATAGGATCTTCTTCATCTATCTGAATATCATTCATCGATTTACTGGTCCTGCCCTTGCCACGTTCGACTCTTTTTATGAATCCATGGCTTTATATTTTTCTTTATTAGATCCAAGCCAATGCTTGAAGCAGAAAACCTTTTCTACAATCTTTCCCTTCTCTATACGAATAGCTTCTATGAGCTCAGCGACATAGCACACTTTCCTATTACTCCGGTTTCCTTGGAATAACTTGACCCTATTATTAGTTGGGAACTTCATAGTTAAACACCATGAAGCTAAAGCAATCCTAAAATTAGCTTGTGACAGTCGACCCAAATATGTGTTTTATGCAAAGTAACCATTAACAACCATAAACTTATTAACCCACATAAATCTACCGTGTTTATCTCATAGCTGCACAATTCGCTTGATACATGATTAGAGTTGTTGCATCTCCATCAAAACCATGTAGGTGGGAGTTACATGGAAACAAGTCCTTCTCGCTCAACCTCATTTCCTAATAAGCATGTTTGAATATAATGTTCGTCGAGCTTCCACTATCTACCAACACTTGATGAGTTTTAGCTAGCTTAATTTCAGTCATTATCACCAATCGATCAAAGGTTGGAGTTTCGATTCCATTTGCATCTCTATTTTTGAAAATAATATCGTCATCCATCCTTTTTAGTTACTTAAGGAGAGAACCATCTTCTATATCATAATATGTCTCTTAAGGGACATGCTTTAGGGATCTCTAGTATTTCTCCATATTATCTTAACTTTTCTTCGAAACGGACCTCCTAAAATAATATTGGTCACCAACTCACCTATGGATGAATTGGGTCCACCCCTGCTTGTACCATCTCCATCGGCTCAAGGAAGCTTCCTCTACGGTTGATTATTTCTTTCCCCGACTTCCTATAGGTTTTTCACATATTCAAGCGGTTGTTTCTTCCTTATCAACTTTTTAGTCATATTATTTAAATTTCAATATCCATTAGTATTGGCCCTATGTGTCTCATGGAAGAGGCAATACTTCCCAAATCTTCTTTCTTCCTTTGTTGCCTACTTCAGAGATATCTTCTGTTATTTAACCTTGTTTTAGGTCACTAGGTAAATATGTTTCCATAAAGTTAGTCGACTCCATAAATTTCCCATTCCATACTGACCTAAAATCCTTCCTAAGATCTTCTTACCGGCCCCAAGGCGAATTGATTTTCATCTTGTTATTTTTATTCGCATTTCAATTGCTATGATCCTACTTTAGAACTTTGTTAGTATTTACCAAACTACTTAGTTCACCCGATCTCATAGCATTTGATCTATATACTAATTTTTCATCTTCCAACCATAGAAATTGATTGTCCCTTCTATAAAAATCTTTTAATGTATTTGGCTTCTTTATCAGAAGCCAGTTCCTAAATTCCTTGTTTATCTTCGTAACGACCCAGAAGTTTATTCATTTTAATTTGGAATATTTAGTTGATTTTAAATATTGAAAAGTTAATTTTATAAGTTAATAATTTGAGTTTCAAATATAATGATTTATTTGATAATTAAATTGTTGAATTTAATATTTGGGATTGTTTAAATAATTAAATCTTGAATTTTACGTGAATGAAAATAATACGAAAATCTTATTAAAATTTATTTAAAATAATAAGAATGATGATAGTAAACTTGTAATTTAGATTTAAAAGGGGTTAATTTGTTTTCATAATAATTCATTTTAATTAACGTGTAGAAATAGCCTTCCAGTGCACTGTCTCAGATTTCAACGAAACTAGTGTCATTGTATCCGTAATAGTGAGTTATTTTGTGCGGATAAATTTTGTGTTGATTGGACCTATCATTTGGTCGTGCGGGTTTGAAACACGTATAAATTAATTTCAAGAAATAGTATAATATAATTGCGTTTGAAAAGCTATCTTCTACATACGATCGAATTAGGTCTCGAGACTAGTTCCATTATGTTCAAAATAGGGGTATTACATATAGAACGCCAAACGGCACTCCTTGTTTAGAGTTCGAGATTTTTGGAACGGGATATTATAATATGAAATACATACATACATAAATACACACACACATACATATATTTAACCCATACTTCACCATACAACCCTCTCCTTTATGAATTTAGTTCAAACCAGAGAAAGGAAGTTGGCCAAATTACAAAATTTTCAAATCAAAAATCCCCTCATCGGACGACCGAGGATCATCAGGACCAATCTGAGAATTTTCAAGCAATACCAACTAGAGAAATGTTGCCAATGTAAGTTCAACCTATTGGATGATTGGATCATCGTGAATCGTCGTGTGGTGGCTGCAGTTCGTCGATAAATGGTGAATGAAAATCCTTCGATTTTGGCGATTTGGTTTGTTGTTGGGCCATGGCACCTAAAGGAAAATTGTAGAGCATGGAAAGGGCAAGGCATGGCAAGAGTTTGGTGGCTTGTCATCGCATAATTATGGTGCAGTTCAAAGTTGAACGCAAATCAATAATGGGTACGGGGGAGCTATATGCAGCGAGATTTAGGGCGAGACTTACGACGTAAGTTAGAGGGAGGTCCAGGCTAATTTGAGCGAGCGGGTAGGGTTGGCTCGTGGGGGAGGCGGTGGGTTGATTTGAACACGCACGTGCGACTGGGGATTTAAGTATAATATGGAAATTAGTTATTTAATTATATAATTTAAAAATCGTTTAATTAAAACTGTATAACTCTTTCATATGAGGTCCAATCAAGGAGCGAATTTTTACATTGCATTCGTGATGACATAAGCTCCGTAGTGGAAATGGTTTGGACGAATTTGGAGATAGTTGAACTTTGGGCTAAAATCGGGCATCGTTCGATTTTAGTTCCAAATCAGAAAGCCCCGACGACAATCGGAATAATTATGTGTTAAACTCACCCTTTTGGTTAATTGGTAATATTATATAGTTGATAAAAATCATTGATTTAATGTTTGGATGATTTGCCATTTTATCGGTTGGTTTGATTTTATTCCTGCCCTAGAGCAGATGACCTTTTATATATACCAGCCTAGTAGCGGATGATCCATATTATATAATTGTATACTATTTTGTGATGTAATGGGATAGCTTTGATGGATCCAACCGGATTCCTTACCATTGTTGATTTTATTTACATGCATATGTGTCGATATATATGCTGTGATGCAAGGGGACATGTTGGTGGGATCTAACAGGATTCCTCGCTATTGTTGATTTATTACAATAAAATTCCTTTTATATGAATTTTTGGATATGGAACCTGATCTGTGGACACTATTGGTTATAACATTGTTTATGTTCAAAATTGAAACCCATAGTGATAGGAAACCAATAACAGTATTGGTTAAGCCTTTGGAAGTTATGGGCCTCAAAATAGTATTTTAAAAATATTGTAATTTCCATTTAAGTTGGAATGGGTTTTTGAGATAGGAAATGGTTTTTTTAAAATCCGAATTTGGGTTTCGAAAATATTTTGTTTAAAAGGATTAAATTTATATTTTACTCCAACTCTTTTTATCCACCTTTTTCCAAGATTATTATTATTTAATATTGCTTCAAGGTTATTTATCAATCTTTTACATATTTTGAAAGGTTAACCATTTCAATTATTAATATGCCATGAAATTGGTAATAATGATTACTAATAATATTTTGGAACTTTATTAGTATTATTTGTAATCATGTTAAAGATTAAAGATTGTTTTATTTATAATGTTTTGAATTACTCATTATATTTTTCAAGATGTTTCAAAGTTAATAATAATTATTTAATGTTTATTATTAATAATCACTATTATCTAATAGTGTTTTAAAGTAAATGACTAAGATTTATTTATAATGTTTTCGAGATTACTAATACAGTTTGATAAACGAACTTGTATTTTATAAGGGGAGTTTATAAATGGTTTGAAGACTTAAGGGAAGATTATTTACTAGGTGGAATAATTTTGTGGTTAGATATTTATAAACGAGTTTAAGAAAATGGGTTTATAGGTTTATAAAAGGAGTTTTATAAATGTTTTTATGGATTTATAAAAGATTTATAAATGATTTTAGAAACGCACAGAAAGAATTTATAAGTCATTTTATAAAAGAGATTACAAATAATTTTTAGAGATTTACAAAATAGTTTTGTAAATGGTTTTTGCGATTTATAAGGGATTTATAAATGATTTTAGAATTGTATAAAACGGAAATATTTTCTTAGTTTTTTTAATATACTTATAGCGTTAAGATAAGTATATAGATATTTTCTGAGTATGTAAAATAAAGGAAATTTGTGGGTATATCTTCATGAAGGTATTTATATATAAATATTTACAAAGAGATTTTTATTTATGTGAAGATTAATTTAAGAGGTCAGTGTTTGCTTAGGTGCTTAACCAATGTTGGTTTTTCCCATGAAATTAAACCCCTTACTTGAATGTGTGTTGTTAATAGTTAAATATCGGACTTTCAAATATGGACCAAAATGTAACTACGTAAATATCTAGGAGAAACATATGAGTTATGTAGCGCAGTCATCTCCGATGATGTTGTACAGTGCATATAAATCTCATTTCATTCTCCTAGAATAAATGGTAAGGAAATCCATCCACTAATGGTTAGAAGGTGATCTCCACTCTTATTTTTGATTGTTTATTTCCTAAAGAAACGGGGTTAAGTTTATCGAAAATTATTAAAGTTGTTTCGAAGAGACTGGGATCGAGTATGTTATTCGAAAACCATTTCGATCCAACTCAAGCGTTTCAAAGTGAAGACATCTTAAAGATGATGGGATTGAAGATGGAGCACTTAAGCGTTTCGTTCAACCCCAAAATAAACTCGTATGGATGAATGCAGGCATTGCATTATTGCCGGAGGGCAATGTAGCATTCCAAGTAGGAAGTGCTATATAAAAGGTAAAACGAAACCATAAGCCTCATCAACCGAGAATGGCTAAAATAGGAGAGATGAAGCAGGGCTAAGTGGGTCACTCCCAAGTAGGGTATAATCATCCCTATATATAGTCGATATTATCCCTTATTTGTATGCTTAGAGACCCATTAACAGAAGGGTGATCATATCAGTACTATCCAGTAAATGGTAGGTTTGTCCTATGTTGGTGGGGTATCTAAGCAAGGTTGCGGTGTTATTTTATCTAGATGATGCACCATGACAGCCGGGTACTCCATTAACGTAGTCATTGTATGGAATCCATTCTCCAATAAGCATCAACAGACTTAGTTGTGCCTAAGTATGCTGAAACATGAGATGCAAGCATTTTAGCTATATTCATATTTTACTTTGACCATAGACATTATTATAATATCGATAGGATTTCATATGAAATATTTTGGTTATTGTAAGGTAAAAACCCGTTCGTGTTTGTGTGCGACATGCTCTTACGAGATACTTTTTATTTTCATTTATTTTCCATAACTTTAAGATCCAGTTTGGTGTGTTTTCTCATGCTCATTTTCCAGACTGACTCTGGTATTATTTTATTATAATGCTCGAGTCAGACCAAGCATATTACATATTTAGATTGGATGCTTAGAACTTCAAAGGACGAGCTGGAGATCTAGAGACGTATTCACGTATATGGCTATTTTTCGCAATATTCATTGTTGTATTTATCAGAAATTGTAAGGACAAAATGTTACAACAATTCCAGATGAAATATCTTAGTATACTCTAATTGATGTTTGCATATATATATATATATATATATATATATATATTACAGTTTTGTTTCGTGTAAAGATTTGCTGTATATTATTGATTATTCGTTCCGCTGTGAGATTCTGTGTTATTTAGTTTATCCTATCTCTTGCTTCTCTCTTCATTCTTACTTCTAACTATCCACCTTTCCATTCAATTTGAGTGGATCATGTATGGTTAATTATCCGCTTAAACTGTTTAAAAAGTGGGTTGTTACATTCTTTCTCCACCCACTAAAGCCAGCAGTACGATGCTGCCTTATGAATTTATCACTTACGAGGTAGCACTGGATCTCTTTAAGTAGTTCTTTGATGACTCTGTTCTCTATTGTATAATGTTACAAACTGAATTTGCATCCTTCGGTTGAACTATACGCACTCTGAATTGGTCTCTCATGGTTGTTCCACCAAAAATAAAGGAAAACACCAACACTTCACAAAATCATTAGCTATAGCACCATCCATGTGCCATTTGTACCTAAGAAAATGGCCCATAGGGTCCATTGACCCATTTTCATATTTTTCAATTAAAAACACAATAATATTTACATCTCGTTAATCATTCCAACCTAGACGATTCAACAAAATTTCCACAACACTTTACTTTCCCCATATCATATGCAAAAAAATGTACATGGGGGACAAAAAGGTAGTAATATCAATATTTTGTGATTCATTTAGGTTGAAATGATTTACGAAATGTAAATATTATTATGTTTACAATGTCTCCCCTACTAGCACAAATCCAATAAATATTATATCAAATGAATACAGGTTTCCAATTTTGTAAGAAAAAACAATATTTATATAACGATCATGTACATTATATCAACTATATGCAAAACACCTAAGAGATTTCACTAATATACCAATGTTAAATATGTCAAAGCCATATTTTTTTATTTGATTTTATATCAAAACCAAAT
Organism: Allium cepa; assembly: GCA_030765085.1. Lineage (NCBI taxonomy): Eukaryota > Viridiplantae > Streptophyta > Magnoliopsida > Asparagales > Amaryllidaceae > Allium > Allium cepa. Next base: position 973,972,972 of record CM060928.1, read on the forward strand.
ACAATGTTTAATACGAATGTCAACTTAATTTATTGCTATGAATATCAAACTAATCAATATATATTTTCAGCGATGGCTTGTAAATCTTAAGGTCGGAATAAATACCAAAAATTCACTAAATAATTTTTTAGAATACACAAACTATAAATTATCTATAATATGTTTTCTTTTTCTTTAAAATAGTCTCCAAAGTATATACCTATTTCAAAACTATAGGAATAGGTTTACACGTTTGGTTGCCAGAGTAATGGAGGAGGCACATGCGGTGCCATTTGCCTCCTATGTGGAGACTAAAGGAGGAAGCTTCGATGATGGTGTGATTGGGGATAGGGTACAGATTGGATTAGAAAGGTTAGCGATTGTATGTGACTTTTTCATGCTCTATCGCTGGAGGAGGCGCACTTTGTAGTACACCTCCGGATAAAATGTACTAGAGGCTACAACACGTTGCACCTCAGCTACTTAGGACCGACCCAACCCTTTACTAGATAGTACCGAATATGATCTCCCCTTTTTTGATCAACAACCATAATGGTCCCTCGAAGCATACATAAATAATGACTCTAGGTAAGGGATGGTCATACCTAATGGAAGCGACCTACATAGCCCTACTATCGTCCCTGCTTTAATTATTTTAACGGGTGTGAGGCTCATGAGGTAACAATTAACTTTTTCCTCCTAGAAATTCCCACTTGGAATGCTAACACCACCGTCCAGGCAGAAATGCAATGCCAATATTCATCCATACAAGTTCATTCCAAGTCTGAACGAAACCGAAGGCACTACTTCTACTACATGCATTTTGGAATCACCCTTATAATTAGTAGTAAGTAGCTCTTGTACATCAAAGAACCACTTCTTCGAAATTGTATCGAACAGGAATTTTCGACCCTTGAAAATCGATACTGATATGTCCACTGCATTGCGTACTGAGCATTCAATTGTCGGAAAGATCGATCACTAGTGGAAAGAAAATAAGATAAAAGATAAGAAGAAACTAAACAATCACAGAATCTCACAATGCAATGAAATAACATATATTAATCAACATAAATACAAAGTAATTTCAAAAATGATACATCGGAGTCATACGAATAAAATTCTATATCTGGACAGTTATAACAGTCTGTCCCTATCTAACTAATAAAATGTACATATAAACAGTGGAAATAAGATAATACTGCCTACCGACGAAGTCTCATGCTCCAAGCTCCTCCAAGATGCATCCGTGGAAAACCTAAACTACTTGATTGCCCATAAAAATTTAAGCATCTAAGAGTTTTAGGGAAAGAAATTAAAACTCTGGTTCAGACATAGGTCTGGTGTGAGTAAACTCAAACAGCTGAATTATTATGTTTAAATCCCTTTTAAAATCAAAGGTATCTCGTAAGACCACGCCGCACATAAACATGGATGGGTTTTTACCTTACGATAACTAAAACATTTTTATAGAAAACCCAGTGATATTATAATAATGTCTAGAGTACAAATACTTATTAATCATGGCCGAAATTTTTACATTAATTAAATTCCATCATACTAGGTTCTACAATCAAAATCATAAAGGCACATATTGGAGATTGGATTTCATACTATGACAAGGCACCGAGGTACCACCTATCATAGTATAGTCTAGAAAATGTACCAAAGACCTCGCCGGGATCCCCTACCAACACAAGACTGGCCTACTCCTGACTACATAGTACCGAAAATGTCATCACCCCGGTTGCTATGCAACCCTTTTTATTTGAGATCTCATGCACAACCAATCCATAAATATGTGGATGTATCTAGAAAGGTGATGACACTCCCTAATGGGAGCGACCCACTTAGCCCTGCTACATCTTCCCTGATTTTAGTCATTTCCAGTTGATGAGGCTTGAGGCTATGCTTACCTTTGAATCGAAATTGTTACTCGGCAGCTTGGTCCGGCTACAAGGTGATAGTTGCAGAGGTTATAGTTAGATCTAGATGAGAATCGAGCCATGGTGGGTGAATTGAAGTGGTTCGGTAGTATAGGGTCGGCCTAGCTGGGTCGGCTTAGATGGGTCGGTCGAAGGAGTGTGAGTTTAACTGGGTCGGTCAGATGTGGGTTGCTCACTCAAAGTGGCTCAGTCGTACGTGGCTTGGTCTAAGAAGAAAGGAAATGCATGGCACGATCGAGGTAGGTCATATTGTAAAAGCTTAAGAAGATCAGTATGTATGTCTCGGTTAAAGGAGGGAGGACCATGTCATTTGGTCATGGTATAAAGGATAAGGTGGCTCAGAATACATGGCTCGGTCAAAGACGGAGGTCACACATGGCTCGGTCTAGGTGGATCAACAGGTGCCGCTCAATCATGGAAGAAAATTCATGCATGGGTCAGGCAAGATGGGTCGGTTGGGCCTGGTTCGGCGCTTGTGGTTCGGCCATAATGATTTGGCATGTATGGGTCAGTGTACCTGGGACAGTGCATCCTAAAGTGAGTCGACGAGTTACCTGGTGTTTCCTTGCTTCGAGTTCCAACACCATTTGCTTCGAGTTGTTCAAGGAGATGCTTTTAGTCATTCACAAGTAACCCCTCGTTTAGCCAGAGTGGCTCGGTGTACCTGGTTCAGACATCTTGAAGCATCACTTGTGGGTCGATTCGTCTTGGTCATTGGCTCACACAAGGGATCTAGCCTGTCTTCATCAATAAATAGAGGGGCAGGGATAAAGTTGAAGGGATCTTTTTTGAGAGAACTCCAAGGATGCTATGGCATTTTTGATACTCGCTTCTTTTCTGTTCAAACTTGCATTCAAGTTGTTTGTTTACGGATTGTATTTGTTCTCAAGTGATTGGATAAGTAATAAAGATTATATTCAACATGGACGTAGGCAATTACGTCGAACCACTATAAATCCAGTGTTCTCGTTTTTGTTGTTCATTTTGCATTCAACTGTGTTATTTCTCTGTTTTAATTTACTTTCTTCATTAATCTCTCTAAACAATTCTATTTAAAGGTGTTAGTGACCAATTTGGTGCTAACATTTTGGTGCTTTCATTGAGAAGGGTGCATTCTCATGCTATTAGGATCTAGTTTGTCGCTACTGGATTGAGGATATCCCTTGAAGGAGATCCGGGTTTATCTCAAGAGTTTATAGATTCTACTCGGAGTTCCTACGGATAACTCTAAGATGGAAAGACCACGTACCGGATATGCCTCCCAAAACGAGAATGTTAATGAGACCACCGGCGTCCAGCAAGTGGGACCCAGCAATCAGGAAGTTAATGCAGGTGCAGAGCCCCCCACCATCCCAAACCAACTAGAAGCTGTCACTAGGGCAGAGTTTAGTGAGCTGATGAGGGAGCTTGTTGAAAGTAGGAGACAACTTAGCGAGTAGATTCAAACGAACGCCAACCTGATGACCCAGATCGCTCAGTAGCAGCGTCAGAAAACTAGAGGAAGCCATGCTTCCTACTCATCGTCCGACAGCTCCGCTTTGTCAGATGAACATTCCAGGTGTAGGCACCATAGGATCAAATTCCCTACCAAAACCATGGCTCCTTATCCGCACCTGGTGAGTCGCTCCCAACCTTGATGGGGAAACTTAGGATCTGAAGCATGCTTGGGAGCTGGTCCACCGCCTTACCAGGATCGTAGTGAAGTGGGTCCTTAGGATGCGTACTTAGATAATTGCCTATCAAGGAGGCACCAGTCGGAACGATTGCGCAGGATGGATACGACTTGCCACCTCCCATCCAGACTCCGGATTTATCAGCTATGGTCAGGCAACTGATGAGGGAGAATCAGGGCTTAACCATTGATGAATGGGGCATATCTAGGTGCCATACTTCGTTTATAGATACCATCCTACAAGCTGAGTACCCTCAGAAATTCAACATGCCTATTATTCCAGCTTATGAGGGGAAGACCGATCCCCAACAACACATAATGAGATAGAGTGGATGATGGACTCAGCTAGGGCAAATGATGCGACCAAATGCAGATGCTTCCTAACAACTCTATCCGGAATCGTTACCATGTGGTTCACCAGACTTTCCCCACGATCGATCTCCAGGTTTGATGAGTTAGCGACGAAATTTATGGAGCAGTTTAGGATCCATGCCACTCCCTTAAAGGACGTTATGTCATTATCCAGTGTGATGCAAGCCTCGGGAGAGTCGTTGAAGGATTATTTACAAAGATTTCATATTACTGCTACCGAAGTTAGCAATCCGAATGACCATGCTACCCTTATGGCTATGATGCGAGGAGTAGATCCGAACTCGGAGTTGGTGACTGGCTGGCAGGCAAACCACCGACTACCTTGGAATGCTTCTATTCAAAGGAGAACCAATTCATAAGAATGGAAGAGGCCAGGTGGTCAAGACGAAGCAGTGCGCTATGGCCCGGTAAGAAAGTAGTGCAAAGCAACACTGTGGTAAAGCAATCTGGTGAAAACTCTGGCAAAGTCTAAGTCAATGTTAAAAATAAGCCAGAGCAGTCTAAAGGATTCGGAGGAGGAAATTCTGGACGAAAGAGGGACGCAGGAAAGTGGAAACCAAGAATCACGACCTATAGCGAATATACTCCTCTGAATGCATCTTTGGAGAATATTTATTTATCAACATGTAAAACATTCCAATATCAAAAATCACACCCAAAGGAATCCCCTAGGGAACAAAAGAAGGCTGGAAAGTATTGTCGGTTTCACGAGACTTATGGGCTCAATACCAAAGAGTAGAGAAACTTCCGTAATGCTATAGAAAAGCTGATTCGCCAGAAGAAATTATAGCAGTTTGTTAAGAATCCATAGGAAAGCGGACAGGGAACATCTGTCCCCAATCATGGACAAGCCTCGCATCGACCTAAGGAGCCCACTCAGACCGGAGGAAGGCTAGTCATAAACACCATAATCGGTGGACCTCTTCTGGCAGAGAAGAGTTGGCATGAAATGGAATGCTATGATAGTTCCCTGAAGCATGCAAGTTTTGAATGCTGCTCGAACCCAAAAGACAGGACTCCAGCGAAGCAGCAGCGAATGATGACCAATGATATAGTGTTTAGAAGCAGAGATGCTGATTAGGTGGAAGCACTTACCTTTGACCCGATGGTTATCTCAGCTATGATTGGATCGGTGCTTGTGAGAAGGATACTAATTTATTGTGGGAGTTTCGATAACATTATCTGCTAAAAGGCGTATGACCAAATAAAGATACAGGCGAAGGATCTAAAACCGTTTAAAGCCCGCAATCACGGATTTAGTGGAGCAGCTACTGATACGATAGGTTTTGTTGAATTGCCATTTGAACTAGGAGAAGGTGAAAGCAAGAGGGTACGGATCCTACCGTTCATTGTTTTGGATGTTGATTCCCCGTATAATGTTTTTCTGGGCCGACTGGCCCTGGTAGGGTTTAGGGCGGCTTTGGCCCCGTGGTGTTTGACCTTGAAATTTCCAACGGACATAGGAGTTGGTATGGTGCATGGCGATCAAGCGACTGGTCGTGCTTGCTATGTGGCTGAGCTGAGGGAGGCCTATCAAAGAGGAAAAGGAAAGGGTGTGGACAACCCTGTCCGCATCTATGTTGCTGAAAATTAACAAGTAATGCCCGATCCTTGACTTGGGCAACACAGTCGAATCTATAAAGATATGGATCCGAGAGATGATTATAAAGAACCTAAGGAGGCCAAGGCGGCACCGGCTGAACTGACGATTGACATTCCATTCAGCCATGATGATCCATCACAGGTGCTTAAAATTGGACCGCAGCTCAACCCCTCGATAATAGAGGATCTTACCGATTTCCTCTGAACAAATCTAGATGTTTTCACTTAGACCCACTCTGATATATGTGGTATTTCTCCCGCCATCTCAATTCATATGTTGAACGTTGATTGAAGTATGTTTCAGTGAAGCAAAAGAGGAGAGGCACGGACCCGGAGAGGTCCACTGCTCTCAAAGAGGAGGTGGATAAACTCAAGGCCAATGGGTTTGTCCATGACGCCCTCTATCCTGAATGGGTATCATATCATGTACTGGTGATGAAGGAAAATAGGAAGTGGAGGATCTGTGTTGATTACTCGGACCTGAACAAGGTGTGCCCTATGGGTAGTTTTCTTTTGCCCAGAATTGATCAGTCGGTCGACTCGATAGCAAGACACGAATTGTTGTCATTTATGGATGCGTATTCGGGGTATAATCAGATCCCCATGCACATTTCGGATCAAGAGCATACCAGTTTTGTCACGGGCGTTAGACTATACAATTATGTAGTGATGCCTTTCGGGTTGAAGAACACAAAGCCAACTTATTAGCGTTTGGTAGAACGATGGAAGTTTATGTGGATGATATGCTCGTGAAGTCATGACATTCAAATGACCACATTCGAAACTTAGCAGTGATGTTTGACATACTCTGAATTTACGAATGAATATCAACCCACTAAAATGTTCCTTTGGTGTTGCATCGAGGAAGATTTTGGGTTTCATTGTCAAAGTATGGGGAATCGAAGCCAAACCAGAAAAGATTCATGCTATTTAGGACATACAGGCACCCAGAACTATAAAACAAGTGCAAAGCCTGAATGGGAAAGTCGCCGCGTTGAGTCAGTTTATATCTAGAGCAACTAACTTGTGTATTCATTTCTTCGATGTGATAAGGAAAGGGAAAAGAAATTTTGAATGGACGTCGAATTATGAGGACGCATTCTGAGCTCTGGTGAGACACTTGGAGAGGCCCTCGGTTCTGTCAAATCCCGTAGATCATGTGGAGTTGTAAGTTTACTTGGCCGTATCTCAGCATGCCATCAATGCAGCTTTGATTCGTAAAGATGACCGAACCCAAAAACCAGTGTACTATGTTAGTAACCGCTTAACGGGAGTAGATAAAAATTATCCTAAGATTGGGAAGCTAGCCTACTGCTTGGTGATCGCATCATGCAAGCTTCGCCCGAATTTCCAAGCACATCCGACCAGTATTTATACCAATCAACCTCTACGGCAGGTGCTCTAACGACTAGAGACTTCTGGAAGGCTACTCAAATGGAACACTGAGCCGAGTCTATTTGATATCACTTACCTGCAATGGAGGGTGATCCAAGGGCAAGCACTAGCCGATTTCGTTGCAGAGTTCACCATATCATATGAGTCAAGTGGTAGTGATATAGTTCCCGCTGTTTGATGGAAGCTATATACCCATGGAGCATCCAACGACTATTATTCTGGGGCTGGTGTTATTCTTGTAACTCCCAAGAACCGATCAATTTGTTATACTTTGAAACCTAATTTCCCCGCTATGAATAACGAAGCTGAGCATGAAGCATTGACTGTGGGCTTAAAGCTTACCAAAGAACTTGGAGTGAAATCGATTGAGATCAATTGTGACTCACAGTTGGTGGTGTACTAGGTACAGAGGGACTATCAGGTAAAGGGGCAAAGACTTGCCCCATACCTCGCTCGGGTTCAAGAATTGTTGGCGGACCTCGAACTATGATATTCGGCACATTCCACGTGAACAAAATGGGAAGTTGACTCCTTGGCAAAATTTACAAGCACTGGTGATGCACAACAGATGGGCTTGGTTCTCGTCGAAACCTCACATGCCCTAAGTATAAACGAGATGGACGTAGATCTTGTGTTAGGGACGGAAACTGAAAAGGAGTCATGGATGACCCCGTTCAAAGAATACCTGGTACATGGATCCTTGCCCACAAGAAAGAACGAGAGACGACAAGTCATTCGCAAGGCCTCACGATATATAATACAGGATAGGGTAATTTATTGGAAGGGATTCTCCGTCCCCTTTCTTAGGTGCATCACTCACAACGAGATAAATCAGGTCATAAGAGAAGTCCATGAAGGAGAACGTAGCGACCATACTGGGCGGTAAATGTTAGCAAAAAAGATCCTCTGGTATGGATTCTATCGGCCATTCGTGAATCGGGACGCTGCAGACTATGTAAGAAGATGCAAAAAATGTCAAAAGTATGCAAAGATCCCATGGGCACCATCGATAGAGATCACGCAAATGGTTAGTCCATGGCCGTTTGCCATATGGGGGATCTATATAATCGGTTCCTTGCCAATCTACAAAGGTGGTGCAAAATACGCAATCGTCGCGGGTCGATTACTTCACTAAGTAGGCAGAAGCAGAGCCACTAGATGCTATCACCACCAAAAAGGTTGTTAACTTTTTTGTGCGAAACAATATATGCCGCTTTGGTCTCCCATAGACTATCATTACTGACAATGGAACTCGATTTGAGAATGAAGAATTCAAAGACTTCTGCCAAAAATATTGCATTGAGAAATGGTTTGCAGCAGTCACTCACCCTAAAAAGAATGGGCAAGTTGAAGCCGTAAATAAGATAATCAAGTCCATCTTAAAGAAACCATTGGAGAAGGCTAGAGGCAAGTGGGTGGATCAACTTCCAACAACACTCTAGGCCTACAGAACCACCTGCAAGTCCGTAATTGGCCATACTCCATTCGTCTTGGCATATGGCACTGAAGCTGTTATACCCATGGAAATTGAAGTTTCCTCTCACCGGGTGACTCATTATGATCCTAGAATGAATCAAGATCTTTTACTGGAGTCATTGGACTTTGTCGACGAGAAACGCGAAGAAGCTGATTTAAAGGCGGCTGCATATCTACACTGAGTCGTCCAATATTATAATGAAAAAGTTCGACCGAGAACTTTTGATGTGGGCGACCTAGTTTTAAAGAGAGTTATTCCTGTCCTGTTGCATATGATGCCCACATGGGAAGGTCCCTACGTCATTGAATAGAAGCTTGGAGAAGGAACCTTCAAGCTAGTGATTGCTGATGGCGTGACACTCCCTAGAGCATGGAATAGCAAACATTTGCACCATTATTATACTTAGTCTATTTCTTTTGCAATTTAGTAGCGATTGTTTCCAGTGTGTGTTTCTTTTGTTGTTCTCTGTTTCTAGCATGCAATAAGACAATTCAATTTGTCCATATTATTTACAATCAACAAAAGCTTGAAGCTATTTTTCTATGGACTATTGATGTTCCATGTGTTATAACTTCATGGCAAAGTAAAATTGCATTAATCTGTCTGGCGTATGAATGCACACACAAAATTAAACGATTCAAAAAATCTCTAAGTCCGCAGAATGTGGATAGAGTACTCTAAGTTCCCAGAGTGCAGACTAGAGTATAAATGATTCAAAGATCTCTAAGTCCCCAGAGTGTGGACTAGGCCACTCTGAGTCTTCGGAGTGCGGACTAGAGTATAAACGATTCAAAAATCTCTAAGTTCTCAGAGTGCAGACTAGAGTACTCTAAGTCCCCGAAGTGCCGGCTAGAGTATAAATGATTCAAAAACCTCTAAGTCCTCGAAGTGCGGACTAGAGTACTCTGAGTCCCCGGAGTGCAACCAGAGTTTAAACGATTCAAAAATCTCTAAGTCCCCAGAGTGCGGACTAGAGTACTCTGAGTTCCCATAGTGCGAACTAGAGTATAAACGATTCAAAAATCTCTAAGTCCTCAGAGTGTGGACTAGAGTACTCTGAGTCCCCGGAGTGTGGACTGGAGTACTCCGAGTCCCCGAAGTGCTGACTATGGTATAAATGATTCAAAAATCTCTAATTCCTCAGAGTGTAGACTAGAGTACTTTGAGTTCCCGAAGTGAGGACTAGAGTATAAACGATTCAAAAATCTCTAAGTCCCCGAAGTGCAGATTAGAGTACTCTGAGTCCCTGGAGTGCGGACTAGAGTATAAACGATTCAAAAATCTCTAAGTACATAGAGTTTGAACTAGAGTTGTAACAGCCTGATTTTTCGACGCCTGGAAAATCGAACCATTAGGGTTAAAGAAGAAGGAAGTAGAAGAAGAGAAAACAACACAACAGAATCTTATCATCGCAACGGAATAAAATATAATAGATAATAACTGATCTTTACACAAAAGCAACTATATCTGTTTATACATACAACATCAGAATATAGCATCAGAGTTCAACGACATCTATAACACACAACTGGACAGTTATACTAACTTGTCCTTACCAAACTGACAATACAACTTACAACACAGTGAAATTATACATCAAGTATGTATGCTACGTCTCGCCATCCAGCTCGTCTTCTGAGCTTCACAGCATCCTTTACTGTACTCTATAATACTTGGTCTGACCCGAGCATTATAGTTAAATAACTCCCGAGTCGGTACGGAAAACCAACGTGAGAAAATACACTCAATTGGATTATAAAAGATTTTAAAATCCTTTGAAATCAAAGGTATCTCGTAAGACCGTGCCACAAATAAACATGCCGGGTTTTTACCTTACGATAACCAAAACATTTTTATCAAAATCCGTTTGATATTATAATAGTGTCCATAGAAAGTAAAATAGAATCTAGCTGAAATGCTTGCATCTCACGTTTCAGCAATAGTTGGGCACAATCAAAATCGTACAGGCGCTTATTGGAGATTGGATTCCATATAATGGTAGGGATACTGGGGTACGAATAAGTTCACCCCATGGTTGGGATCAGCAACCACCACACAGCCGAAATAAAAACGGACATCTAGAAAGGAGTGACCTTACCCTAATTGGTTGCTAGCCACTTAGCCTTGTGTGCACCTCACCTGTTTTAGCCATTCCCGGTTGATGAGGCTTGAGGCTAAGTGTTACCTTTTTAGCACACGATCACTTAGAATGCTCATCGTCCTACTGACGATGTTCTGAAAGCATTCGTCCTTACAAGTCAGGATTAGTAGTGATTAAGCATTGCACTTCACTGCTCCATCTTCGACTCCAAGCTCTTGTCTTTCTTACGAAAACATTCAAACCGGATCGAAGTGGTTTTCGAAAAATAAATTCTGATCCTGATCTCTTCGAAATGATAAGCACATTGGCCAGTATTGATAGTCGGTTATCTAACTATCAAATAACATTCACGAACAACCATTAGACATTAATAATTTCTCAAATTATTTATTCCCAACATATCTTCGCAAGATATTTTTCACACTTCATCCCTTTGAAAACAGTTTTCAAATCAACTTCCTCTCGCAGAATAAATTCTCAAATATTGTTTATTTCTACTGAAAATAACCAATTCCAAATACTTTAGATTTTAAAATACTTTAAATCACTTTATTCTAAATATACTTTTAAAATATTTAAATTAAAACTACTTAAACACTTTTTTCAAAAACATATACTTTAAAAATAATTAAAATAAAACTACTTTATAAAATATAAAACCAATTTTAAAATAAAAGTTAAGCCAAAGTAGATTTAAAAATAAGAGTCAAGAAATTCTATGCAAGTTTTAAATAAAACTTAACCAAACTATCTTTAAATTTATAAAATAAAAATATTAGTAATTATCTTTTTAAAACATAATACGAATTAAACTTTAAAAATAATTACCACTAGAACTAAAAAAAATTTAACAACTTAATAATTATTTCTTAAAAACATTCCTTTAAACAACTTTATAACTTTTAACTTATACTTAAAAATCTGCTTTGAAAACGTATTTGGCTTTTCAGGGAAATACACTTCTCTTCCACACCTTTTAAAAATAACCCACTGTTTATTTTTAAAAATTACCCATTCCTTTACAAATTTCCATCATGAAATTTATACTTCCAAATATCCACTAATATCTTATTTCACTTTATAAGCCTAGTTTATAAATTTCATAGTCTCATACTCTTTTAAATCACTAAATCAGTTTCCAAACCGATTTTCACAATTTACTCCATTTAAAAATAAATTCTTTTTACTTACTCAATTTTATTTTAAAACCTATTAATTTCAGATTTATCTTCTTTATAAAGATTTAAAATCTTATTTTAACTTTTAACAATTCCATATTTATTTTAAAATTCTTCTTTTATTTTTCCTAAATATTTTAATCCTCGATTGATTAAATCTTTTATTCCTTTAAATAATACCACTTAAGTTTAAAAAATTCATTTATTCCCATTTATTCAAAAATCTCCTTTCCCACACTTGGAATTTATTTGAATTTTAAAATCAACTTCTATATTTTATTTTTCTCCCAATTCATTTTTTTAATTATCCAAATTCTCTAGACTTATTTTACTTTAAAATTTTCCTTTTTATTTCCTTTCAAAAATCCAGTCTTTATATTTTAATGACTCAATATACCCAAATATATTCAATCCAACCATAGCATCAAATATTTCAATTTCCAATAAAAATATTATCACAGATCATCAAATGAACCATATCACAGAATACTAAAACAATCTAAATAAACTTGAGGAATCCAGTTGGATCCCTCCAACTTGTTTTCCTACATCCACAGATGTTAGCACGATATAAAATAGCAATTCCACTTCAAGGTGGAATATCGCGGTATATGGGGTTATATTATCTCATCGGTTATTATGCGGCGCATAGAGTCTCATCCGCTATATAATGCGGGAAATCAATCACTCCAATATATACTATATATATATACTACTATATATATTATCACATCCAAACTGATCACAATTTCCAATGCAATCAACAACCAATAATTCAAATTTAACCATTTTAACTTAAAAGGTATCCAGATGAGTGAGTTTAACTCTCCTTTAATTTTGATGTTTACAATCCTTTCCAAACTGTCTTGTTTCCATGATTTTAAACCTTGTATAAACATTATACAATATATTAATATTTGAAATGTATCGAACAATTTATTAGTTTAATTTAATCTAATAAATTTTATTTTAACTAAAGATTAAATTTTAAACTAATTTTTTTAATAAATTATCTTTAGTAGCCAAAATAATTAAATAGTTTTACTAAACAAATTAATCACTATAAAATATATCTTTAAAATAACTGGTAAGTTTAAAAATGCATACTAATTTTTTTTCATTTCTTTCATTTTAGAACTACATACATACATATATATATGTATGTATATTTTGCTAAATTATAAATTTCATCTATCGTAATTACCCTTTTTAAAATTTCTATTTTTTTTTTAAACTTTATCTGTATATTCTGTGTTAAAATATGTGTGTGTTTACATAGATGCACTTATATTTATATTATACCTTTCTTTACATAACCAGACGGAAATTTTAAAATACATAAACTGTGTATACCTGCTGCAAATACTTTTTTTTTCTTTTTCTGTACAGATATACATATATATTTAGAATAAAAACTAATATAGGGTATAAACCTTCCTATTATTATAATTTTTCTCTATAATATGTATAAAAACAATTTTTAATGAAACGATTTAAAATAAAAATACTCATTGCACACACCAGGCTGCTGACTTTCTAACAAACCCAATCGCCAACCCTAGCGCACGTCCCTGCTCGAATTCGAGCTCCTTGCCGACGAGCTCGAGCTTCCACAGTGACGATGTCATGACGCCTTCCTGTAGAAAACTGGGGTGGTTATAACACAATGTTGGATCTTAAGGCTATTCTGACATTAGAAGTGGTGAATTGTGTATGAATATAGGACTGTATTTATCCAAATTGCAAACAGAAAGAAGTAATCAGAGAATAAGTAAGTAATAAAGTAAAATACAGTAATGTAAATAACACCCGGATTTTTATACTAGTTCGGATTAACCAATCCTACATCTAGTCCTGCTCTATCGTGCAGAATACCATTATAATCGCTTGCTTTCCACGGGTGGCAAGAACACCATTACAATCTTGGTTTCATGGACTACAAGACACACCCTCTTGATTTTACAGGATACAAGAACTGTGACGCCCCACCTCTATACCCACGCTAGCCAAGAACACTCCGGAGAAGTGCTGTCAACTAGCACGGAGAATAAGGCTGTTGAGGAGCGACCATCCATGTAATAGCTTATCACACGGTGGCTATAAATAATCTTCGGAAACAAACATAGAAATAATCATATCACAAATCAGTCACAGATATCCATATCACAAAGGCGGAAGAAGATATGAATATATAACTAACACATGAAAGTGTACATCAGAGTAGTGGTCAATAAGATCCACGATAATACAAAAGAATAGCAACACGTGCTATACAAAAGAATACAACTATGAGTCTATATCTCAAGTGTATACAACAAAAACTGCTAATCTAAACAGTTAGCCAAAAGTCAGAGTGATGAATCCCTGGGAAGAAGTCAAGCAGAAGCACCTGTAACATCTCGGTCTGATCCGAGTATTATTTAAGAAAATAATAAACGGATCAGTCTAGCTATAAATATCAGATGACATGATATAACATAAAAGATATGGCATAAACATAAACATCCATAACGACATACCGCTATAAGTATGTAAATAATGATCAACAGAAGATCAATCAATAAGAGATAATCAATATCACAAGAATCTTCTCAAAGATTCGAAGGGGGCATCATACCCTAAACTTGTACTCATAACAAGTCAATGACACAAATTCCAGAAATCAACACGAGAAATCCAGAAATCATAAAAAGGGAAAGAGGCCTATCACATGACGGTCCGAAGACCATGGGGAGCTACCCCACATGTGTGAGTGGAATCACACAGAATGAGGTCAAGACTAACCAAAAAGCAGAAAGGTATGTGTGAATGGAATCACACAAGTGGTGTCTAGTCTAACCTTGCAATGAAAGAGACATCGCGCAATTGCTAGTCTAATTCATAAAGCGATCATCAAGATCAACGAGAAGTGTCAATTACACTAAGCTAGTAAATATAGAAGTTTAGCCTCATGTCCCATAACCACTTGCTTAACTTAAATATTTACGAACAAACTGTAAATCTTCACTAATAAAATTGTCACAAGGGGTTCAATCGAACAAGTCCAAGAATTAACCGACGAAGTGAACGCAAGCGTTTCATACCACTTGTTTTACTAAGTCGTTTAATTAGATTTCTCATCCGAGTGAGGTAAAGGCTTGTATATACTAATAGATTGGAAAACGGTTTAAGAAAAGAGCTTTGTTATTAAAAATAGAGTTGAAATTGTTTGTTAAAAGAGTTTTGATATTTACTACTAGTATTGAAACCTTTATATTATAAAGTGACAAAACACATAAGCAAGTGTAGAAACAATCAGTCACAAAGATCGCATACGGAGATGCGAATAAAATCCAAGGAAATCAGCTCAATGTTTTTCATATAAGATCCCCTACGCAGAGTTATACGGGGTTCGACCTGCCCGGTCAGGTCGCGGGGGTCCAGGGGGCAGCGCCCCCGGCGGGGTGCGGGGCAGCGCCCCGTCACGGTACGACCTAAGTGAAGACAAGCGGCTTACGACCTAAAGCAAAATGAGGTCTAACGACCTAAAGAGTTCGCGGCCTAAGGGATACGACCTAAGTGGCGCGACCTAGTGGATGACAGGTCATACGACCTAAGGGTAAGGTCGGAGGCGACCTACGACTTAGTGGGGTCGAACGACTTAAGGACAGCCGACTTAACAAACAGGTCATACGACCTAAGGGTAAGGTCGGAGGCGACCTACGACTTAGTGGGGTCGAACGACTTAAGGACAGCCGACTTAACAATTCGCGACTTAGAGAGGCTTAGGTCGGATACAACCTACGACCTAGTGGATGACAGGTCATACGACCTAAGGGTAAGGTCGGAGGCGACCTACGACTTAGTGGGGTCGAACGACTTAAGGACAGCTGACTTAACAAATAGGTCATACGACCTAAGGGTAAGGTCGGAGGCGACCTACGACTTAGTGGGGTCGAACGACTTAAGGACAGCCGACTTAACTCTTAACTCGCAGCCGACTTAGCACTCTAACTCGTGAACGACTCAACACAGGCGAACAGAAATACAAAGGCGGTGACTTTTCAACGCGCGCGACTTACGACTTAGGCTTAACTCGTGGACGACTTAGCGATGGCCAGAAACGACTTAACTCCGAGGCAGTGCGACCTAACTGCAGTTTTTTTGTCAAAAACGCTAAAAATTGGAGTTTTTCGCCAATCCAATCCAAACCAAATGCAAATGCACATGCTAAAGTGATGGGGAATCATTCCCAACAGTCCAATATAGTTATAGGCTAGAATTGTGAGATAAAAATCTCACCTTTGCACTAAAATTTATGAAGATGAAGCTTGAAAGCAAGGAGAAGCAATCCAAAGCTTGAATCCAATACCTTCTACTTGAATTTGGAGTTGAATGATGGAGTTGCAATTGAATTTGAGCTTGGAGTTTTAACTTCCCATTCTCTTCACCATTAATGCTAAAGCTTGGGTTAGTTAGGAAATTTATGAAGAGTGAGGAGAAGAGGGTTGGAACTTGGGCTTAATAGGCTAAACTAACCCAAAGTCCAAAGCGGGAAAAGTTAGTGAAATTTCACTAACTCCAAACCTATCGATGTTTATACTTAAAAAGTTGTAAACGACATTTCGAACTCAATGGAAGTGGTCTCGAGTCCTAATTTGACCGTTTGCAAAAAGTAGTTTTTCGGACCAAAATCCGATTAACGATTTAATATTTAAATAAAAATATTTAAATGTAAACTCGATAAATATGCGGGTTGTTACAAGAACACCTTCTCCTTACCACCAACAACAAACTATGGAAACTGGTTGTATCTTTAATACAGATTCCTGCAGATTCGGTACAATGATCCTATAGACCTCCAATGGCAATATATCTTTGAATTCTTTGAGGAATAGGATGAAATTAGAAAGAGAATAATGTGAATTCAAGTACAAATCTTTGATATTGTGTAGTTTGCAAATCAGTGAAGAATTGAAGTGAAACTGTATCGATTTGCAAAGAGATTTAAAGAGTGTGCAATGGATTTCTTTTGCAAATGTTTGGAGAAGGAGGAGTAAGAGAAAATGAGAATTCCTGATATTAAAATTAGTTTTCAAAGGCCTTATATAGTGGTTGAAGAGACGTGTCTTTTGGTGAACAGGTGGAGGAAAATGTATCTTCATTTAAAATTTGAAATTCTAAAAACTGCTAGTATGTCGACATGCCCAAGTACCCCATGTCAACATCGGTGTGTTGCAAAATGAACAGCAACACTAATAAGTGTTGCAAATTTTCAGCATTTCAAATTACCTTATATTTGTGGATTTTTGTGATTAAGTTTTGGTCAATGGTTGATGATCTTCAAGTATAATTGCCATGAGATCTTTAACAAGATATTCTAAGGTTCAACCAACTCCTCATCAATTCAAACACATTTATGCTTCAGCATTCTTCTCTAATTAGGTTTTGTTCTTCAATTGCTCTGATCAATCTTCTTCTATAATTCACTTGCGTCCACTGTATTCTTGTTTATCTCTGTAAATGTCTCCATAATATATCTGATCTGACTGCATAACTCGAAGATACGTTAGTAGTAATATTTATATGGTTGTTGTCATCAAAATCAATACCTAGGGTATTAACAACCTACCCTTTTTTGATGATGACAACCATATAAATATTTGAGAGATAAAATATAATACTTTTATATTTGACTCCCCCTAACTCTATGCACTCCCCCTATCATTTTGCCTAGTATATTTATACCTTTTCTCCCCCTTTGTCATCAACAAAAAGTGTGAAAAAGAGTCACTTAAATCACCGCTAGACAATATGTAGAGTCTGTATATAGAGATAAATGCTTATAAATAAAACACTTAATGGGAAACCAAATCAATTCAAAACATGAAATAAACTTATCAAATAATAAGATGAGTTTTAGAGTTATCGACTTTACTGATGCCAATAACAAATCATTTTCGTATTTATCCAATATACAATAGATTTCTTGTCATATGCTTTGAGCATCTGCTATCTGATATACATTATTTAGTACCTGAAAAATTATAAAATATGCACAATGGTACCTTTTATTCTGGGTCCATGGGGATAAGTTTTGGGACGCCAAACCCATGAAGAGTTTGAATGTCCTTTCAAAATATAATCATTAGATGAATGAACCTTATTAATAAAATTATCAATATATTTTTCTTTTTCAGTATCATCCACCCTTTTTGGTACCCATAAATTAATGAATCTATTTGGAGGTTTTAAAATTAATTTCCTAGGTTTTGGTTTGAACTTGGTAGCCTTAACAAACTTAGTATTTTGAATACTATTTTTCTGTGATTTAGACTTAGGGGTGTATCTAAGTCCATGTTTATTCCTAGTGTGTTTAGATGCAGATAACAATTTTTCTAGATTATCCTTCCCTTTGTTAAATTTATCAACATCAGTTTTCATTTTGTCAAAATCCTTATTATGGTTAAGAATAACATTGTCTAAAGATTTTATTTTGTCATTCAGATCAGTGATCTGTGACTCCATTGAAAGATTTTCTGATTTTAAGGATTCATTTTCACTTTTTAGTTTTTCAAAACTTCCAAGTGTCAAATCCTTTTCATCATTATACCCATTAAGTCTTTCAATTTCATCTTTTAGACATTGTTTTTCTTCAGTTAACCTTTCGTTAAATATTTTTAATCTATCTATCTCTGCCAAACTAATGTTGTACCCTTTCCTAAGTATTTTATATCCCTGATTCATATCATTCAAAACATAAGTAATTTCTTTATTAAAATTCCATACCTGGTCATCCTTTGCCATGAAGCACATGTTGGCGTTTTCTGTTTTTGAATCACTATCACTTGATGATGTATGTGAATCATCCCATTTTGCATCGAGTGCTTGTTTCCTCTCCTTATTGAAAGTGTTTGACTTTGATTTCTTTAGTTTGGGACAGTCTCTTTTCAAATGACCGGGTTTATCACATTCGAAACACTTAACAACATTTCCATTTCTAGAATTATTGTTTTTAGTTTTTTGAAGTTTGTTTGTTATTAAATACTTCAAGAATTTCTTGAACTTCTTGGTCATAAAATCGATATCATCATCAATAGCATATCATCTGGTTCATCTTTGTCGATCATAGCATTGAGTGCTAGTGATTTCTTCTCATTTGTCTGATTCTCTTTTCTAATCTGCAAATTTACTTCATAAGACATTAGGTTACCAATTAGATCTTCTAATTTCAAAATACTAATATCATTGGCTTCTTCAATTGCCAGAGTCTTCTGACCCCATTCACTAGGAAGTGAATTCAAGATCTTTCTGGCTTGGTCTTCTTCAGTAATTTTCTTTCCTAATGATATTAAAGCATGTACTATATCTTGAAATCTAGAATACATATCAGAAATAGACTCATTTGGTTTCATTTGAAAGAGTTGAACCTTGTTAGTTAGCATAGATATCTTTGTTTGTTTTACTTTATTGGTGCCTTCATGTGTGACTTGTAGAGTTCTCCAAATTTCATATGTAGAATTACAAATAGACACTCGATTAAATTCATTTCGATCTAAGGAGAAAAATAAAAAATTTCATGGCTTTAGAGTTACTAAGTGCTTGGTCTTTTGGTCTAGTGTCCATTTTGAATATTCAGTTTTAGGCTCTATATACTCTATTTGGGTAATATTCCAAATATCCAAATCATTAGACTGCAAATAACATTTCATCCTACAAGCCCAATATGCATAACTACTGCCATCAAATAGATGTGGTCTAGTAGTAGATTTCCCTTCTACAAAAGTGTAAAAAATGCGTTACTAGTGTCATTAGGCATTTATACTTTTCAAAAACTAAGTTATGAATTTTTGAAAACCAATGCTCTGATACCAAATGTAAAAAACTGGGGTGGCTATAACACAATGTTGGATCTTAAGGCTATTCAGACACTAGAAGTGGTAAATTGTGTATTAACTACTTACTTATGAATATAGAACTATATTTACTCAAATTGCAAATAGAAAGAAGTTACCAGAGAATAATTAATAAAGTAAAATGCAGTAATGTAAATAACACCCGGATTTTTATACTGGTTCAGATTAAACAATCCTGCATCCAGTCCTGCACTCTATCGTGCAGAATTCCACTGTAATCGCTTGCTTTCCACGGGTGGCAAGAATACCTTTACAATCTTGGTTTCACGGGCTACAAGACACACCCTCTTTATTTTACAGGCTACAAGAACACCTTCTCCTTATCACTAACAACAAACTATGGCAAGTGGTTGTATCTTTAATACAGATTCTTGCAAATTCGGTACAATGATCCTATAGACCTCCAAAGGCAATATATCTTTGAGGAATATGATGAAATCGGAGAGAGAATAATGTGAATTCATGTACAACTCTTTGATATTGTGTAGTTTGAAAATCAGTGAAGAATTGGAGTGAAACCGTATCAATTTGCAAAGAGATTTGAAGAGTATGCAATGGATTTCTTTTGCAAATGTTTGGAGAAGAAGGAGTAAGAGAAAATGAGAATTTCTGATATTAAAATTCGTTTTCAAAGGCCTTTATATACTGGTTGAAGAGACGTGTCTTTTGGTGAAAAGGTGGAGGGAAATATCTCTTCATTCAAAATTTGAAATTCTGAAAACTGCTAGTATGTCGACATGCCCAAGTACCCCATGTCAACATGGGTGTGTTGCAAAATGAACAACAACACTAATAAGTGTTGCAAATTTTCAGCATTTCAAATTACCTTATATTTGTGGAATTTTGTGATTCGGTTGTGGTTGATGGTTGATGATCTTCAAGTATAACTGCCATGAGATCTTTAACAAGATATTCTAAGGTTCAACCAACTCCTCATCACTTCAAACACCTTTATGCTTCAGCATTCTTCTCTAATTAGGTTTTGTTCTTCAATTACTCTGATCAACCTTCTTCTATAATTCATTTGCTTCCACTATATTCTTTTTTATCTCTGTAAATGTCTCCATAATATATCTGATATGACTGCATAACTCGAAGATACGTTAGTAGTAATATTTATATGGTTGTTGTCATGAAAATCAATACCTAGGGTATTAACACTTCCCACCGTGAACCTAGCTATTCTCAAAGACATTGCCACTCGAACATCGCGATTCGATTCCATCATGCTCGGTTACGAGCCAGCCTCGTGACTCCTACTTCCCAATCGCTCGACTCCACTTTCGACTCCATCAAATCCATGCCGCATCCTCCACGAGTTCGATCTTGCTTAGACTTGACTCGAACTAAGTTTTCGATTCACCCAAATACCATACGCAAAACGAATTCGAGATGAATTAACGATTAAATTCGCTCGGCCATTTTAAACGAGAAAGGGGGAAGCTCGGCCTTACATTTGAACTTGATTCAATTTCTAAAATGAATTTTGATGAGAAGCAGCAATTTCTATTTTATTTTTTTATGAACGAACGTTTTATTTGGCCATCTCGATTTTAGTTGAGAGAAAAAGGACATCTGTTCGATTTTCTTAAGAAACATTACACGTGTTTACATATGTGTACAAGTGTTTAAAAAGCCAGCTATGAGTTGAATCACAAACTACAGTTATTGACTAGTCAAAATATAAATTTTTAATTTAAATTTGAATTCAAATGTCTTGAAATCGAGCTAAAAATCTCGATCTCCTATTGAGATATGCCGCTAGGCGTTCGTAAGGTTATACCCTTATTTTAAACGCAATGGAAAAGGTTTCGGTCCTAATTCAATCGTATGGAGAAGAAAGCTTTTTGGACCAGTTAATTTTGATATAAATTTTAGCGTGTTTATCTATCGTACGGCCAAACGATCACTTCAAACATTACGAAAATTGAAATCCGATAATAAAACACTATTACGGATTCAACGGAACTGGTTTCGTCGAATTCTGAGACTGTGCCTCGGAAGGCTATTTTTAAATATCGATTTAAACAATATAAATTCAAAACTGAATAAAACACCCTTAAACTCAAATTTAACAATTCTACTATCTCCATTATAATCAATATAAATTTACATAAACCATTGAATTATTTTTAATCGGCTTAAGACTCAAGATCTAATATTTTACCCAATCTCTAATAATTTAATTCAATAATTTAATTTCCAAATATAATGATATTTGAGATTCAAGTTAAACCAACTTCCAAATATTTAAATATTCAAATTTTAAATACCTTAAAAATTTCGGGTTGTCACATTCCTCCCTTCTTAAAAGAATTTCGTTCTCGAAATTACTAGTTAAGAGGAATGGTCCATAACCCGTTAACTATTAATCCCACAACCAAATAGTTTTTAACAATACCCAAAACAATCTTTTTATTAAAGATACTATCACACTTTCTAACTTCCTAAACTCATCCACCACATCCATACAATATTATTTTCTCAACAGTTTCAAATCTAAATTTAAAACCCCATTTTAAATTTTCAAAATTTCTCAAAAATTTTCTAACTCCTTAAATTTCCGAATTTTTTTGCCAACGTCTCCTTTGTGTGGCTAGCTCGGTACAACTACAAAATGCCTCTACAGGCCCCCAGATTTCAAAAGAAAACAAAAATGCCAAGTGGCTAGATTAGAAAATCATCAAATTTCAATCAGAAATTCAAATACATGCCTTTGCCGGGCAAAATTTGATTTATCTTCTGAAATCAAAAATCCCAATTTCCTTTTGCTTTTTAAACACCTGTATATTCTACTTAGACATAATATCCAATCATAGCTTTCAAAATCATTTTATACATTTCACTACAACAGTTTCAATATCTATTTCTTTCAAGCCTGTACGATGCACATATATCATCTGTACGCAACACCAATACGATCACTCACTTGATCACACATTTGCACTTCCGAACTAGTATCGTTCTCCAGACTTACTAGTGCGGACTAAGATCTAGTTTCTTGATCAGAAACCGTCATTCTCCTTGCATAGCCACAATTATGATAGAGAATTTCCAAAATTAACCAAAAATCCATATCCAGATTTCGCCATCGAAAATTAAGTGAAAAATTCCAACTCGGATCGGCATAACTGCCTCGAAATTCTGTGCTCGAATCTGGATCAAATCGCTATACGAATAAAATAATATATGTACATCTTACGTATTTATATCCATTGATTATTAACTATATCAATTCTCTTTTATTCACATTCATTTGATTTCTATCTACTTATTCACAATTTTCCCATTTCACAACTTTCAGTTTTAATCTTCATTCAATTACTCACTTAGAATAATTTTTCCCAATACCAGATTTACTTAAGAATTTCACCATTACTTCTTAAGTATAATATAAATGTTTTATATACCTCTTATAACTATTTTTACTTCAGCACTTTTGTTAATCTATAATTTTACTCAAATTTTCATTTTCAAATTCGTTTGAATTGAATCTATCTTTCATCTTAAATATTGAATTCTATTTATATTATCTCAACCCCTACTTAATTAACCATTTCTCTAATTAGTTCCACTTACTAATTTATTCCTTTCTCAAACCATGTTTACTTCCAAACTTTTATTATTTTAGTTCACTTAGAACTAGTTCTACAACTTCACTCTACTCAATTAAATTTTAAATTTTAATATTCAGTTCTAAATTTCATTCAATTACAACCAAATAAATTTCCCAATCTCAATTATTTTATTCAAATTTTCATTTTAATTTCTACTTGAATTAAATTTTCCTTCCTTCAACCCATTTATTCCCAAACAAATTTAGCACTTCATTTTATGCAACAAGATTCAAATCAAATCTCATTCCAAATCATTTTCTTATATACTTAAATCAATCTTTTACTCACTAATTTTAATCCAGTTCTTTATTTTATTTAGTCGAATCTTGACTAACTTCCATTACACACAATTCAAATTAATTCCCAATATTCAGTTCCTAGTTTTATTTACTTACAAATGCTAATTCATTTGTCTATCCACAATTTTATTTCCCACCTAACTTTTTATTTAATCACACTACCATTAAATTTAAATTTTAAACTTCCTTAAGTTTCCAACTTATTTAAATTCCATAAACATTTCAAATTAACTTCCAGAGTTTAAGCAATTCTTAAATATTTCAAAATAAATTTTGAAGGCATATATATCTAGACCAAACTATTCTTTTGCATTTTCAAAATCAAATCCAATCTTTGCAAACAAACACCAATCCAGAATATCCAATATTCCTTGGTATTTTAAAATCAAAACGGTTTTACCAAACCAAGATTCAATATTTCAAAAATCATTTTTGAAATCCATAATTCAATTACATATCCAACTATTCCTTGAATTTTTAAAACCAACCCAGTTTTGCAAACAACTCCAATTTAAATCATTCGGGTAGCAATTCCTCCGTTGGGAAATCGAAAATAACATCGATGATGCTGCAATCATCACCGAAGTTATTTTCCAGTGACCGAAGAGAGTTCAATGCTTTTACTCTTTTTAAATCATTTCAAATATTTTTAAACTCCAAATCTTATCAGATTTCAAATCCAATTCAAAATATTTCCGAAATAATATCACTATTATTTCTCCAAAAACTTTGAAAATCATTTTCAACCCAAAGGAATTTAAACTTTTCCCAAAATTCCAAATTCCAATCCTGCCAATTCATATTGAAACATTACTCTGGAATTTTTATGTTTAAGTTTATAAATCACATTTACAGTTTACATTTACAAATTTCATTTGTATATGTATTTATTTCTTACCTTTTTGTTATGATTTCAATTTCTTATGCAAATTTTACACAACGATGATAATAATTTAATATATCACTTCCTAACAACCAAGCAACCATATATAACTATAATAATTTTCGAAAAATTATATCTTTTATATAAAAAATAATTTTGGGTAAAATTATTTCATTTACCCTAGTTTTAAAACCATATTGTGTCAGTTTATCTTGTTCAAGAGTTTAGAAACCAATATCGATGACATGGAATCCCACACATCGACCATAATTCATAAACATTGAACTGATAAATCAACACAGTATAAAAACAATTTTTATATTTGCTAACAAATATGCGCTCATATTTATTAATACACTCAAATTCATTTTGGAGTACTATGGACTCTATTTTGAAATAAGTATTCCCCACCAGAGCCAAGGTTCACGCTTAACCTTCAGCTCTGATACCAAATGTAACAGACTGATTTTCCGACGACCAAAAAATCGAACCATTAAGGTTAAAGAAGAAGGAGGTAGAAGAAGAGAAAACAACACAACAAAATCTTACCATCGCAGCGGAATAAAATATAATAGGTAATAACTGATCTTTACACAAAAGAAACTATATCCGTTTATACATACAACATCAGAGTTCGACAACATCTATAACATACAACTGGAGATTTATATTAACTTTTCCTTTCCAAACTGACAATACAACTTACAACACAGCGGAATTATACATCAAGTAAGTATGCTACATCTCGCCATCCAGCTCGTCTCCCGAACTTCACAGCATCCTTTCCTGTACTCTATAATACTCGGTCTGACCCGAGCATTATAGTTAAATAACAACCGAGACAGTTTGGAAAATCAGCGTGAGAAAATACACTCAATTGGATTATTAAAGTTTTCAAATTCCTTTGAAATCAAAGGTATCTCGTAAGACCACGCCACAAATAAACATGCCTGGTTTTTACCTTACGATAACCAAAACATTTTTATCAAAATCCGTCTGATATTATAATAGTATCTATAGAAAGTAAAATAGAATCTAGCAAAAATGCTTGCATGTCACGTTTCAGCAATAGTTGGGCACAATCAAAACCGTACAGGCGCTTATTGGAGATTGTATTCCACACAATGGCAGAGCTACTGGGGTACCGCCCGTCACAGTACATGGTCTAGATCAACGTACCGAGGATCCACCCTGATCCCCTGCATCACAAAACCGGAGCTACCCCTTACTGGATAGTCCGAATAAGTTCACCCCGCGGTTGGGATTAGCAACCGCCACACAGCCGAAATAAAAAGGGACATCTAGACAGGGGTGACCTTACCCTAATTGGTTACTAGTCACTTAGCCTTGTGTGCACCTCTCCTGTTTTAGCCATTCCCGGTTGATGATGCTCGAGGTTAAGCATTACCTTTTTAGCACACAATCACTTAGAATTCTCATCGTCCTCCTAATGATGTTCTAAAAGCATTCGTCCATACAAATCCGTTTCGGCTTCGAACGGAGCCGAAGACACTACTTCTACTACATCCATTTTGGAATCACCCTTAGGATTAGTAGCGATTAGCCCTTGCACTTCACTGCTCCATCTTCGACTCAAAGCTCTTGTCTTTCTTATGAAAATGTTCAAACCGGATCGAAGTGGTTTTCGAAAAATAAATTCCGATCTCGGTCTCTTCGAAACGATCAGTGTATTGGCCAATATTGATAGTCGGTTATCTAACTATCAAATAACATTCACGAACAACCATCCGACATTAATAATTTCCCAAATTATTTATGTCTAAAATATCTTTGTAAGATATTTTTCACACTTCATCCTTTTGAAAACAGTATTCAAATAACCTTCCTCTCGCAGAATAGATTTCCAAATATCGTTTATTTCCATTGAAAATCACCAATTCCAAATACTTTAGATTTTAAATTACTTTATTCTAAAATATACTTTTAAAATATTTAAATTAAAACTACTTAAAACCCTTTTTCCCAAAAACATATACTTTAAAAATAATTAAAATAAAACTACATTATAAAATATAAAATTAATTTTAAAATAAAAGTTAAGCCAAACTAGATTTAAAAATAAAAGTTAAGAAATTCTACACAAGTTTTAAATAAAACTTAACCAAACTATCTTTAAATTTATAAAATAAAAATTTTAGTAATTATCTTTTTAAAACATAATATCAGTTAACCTTTAAAAATAATTACCACACTTAATAATTATTTCTTAAAAACATTCCTTTAAACAACTTTAGAACTTTTAACTTACAGAAAACGTATTTGGCTTTTCAGGGAAATACACTTCTCTTCCACACCTTGCAAAAATAACCCACTATTTATTTTTAAAACAAATTACCCATTCCTTTATAAATTTCCATTGTGAAATTTATACTTCCAAATATTCACTGGTATCTTATTTCACTATATAAATCTAGTTTATAAATTCCATAGTCTCATCCGCTTTTAAATCACTGAATCAGTTTTCAAACCGATTTTCACAATTTACTCCACATAAAAATAAATTCTTTTTACTTATTCAATTTTATTTTAAAACCCATTAATTCCAGATTTATCTTCTTTATTAAGATTTAAAATCTTATTTTAACTGAAACTACCAATTCCATATTTATTTTAAAATTCTTCTTTTATTTTTCCTAAATATTTAAATCCTGAATTGACTAAACCTTTTATTCCTTTAAATAATACCACTTAAGTTTAAAAAATTCATTTATTCAAAAATCTCCTTTCCTGCACTTAGAATTTATTTATTTGAATTTTAAAATCAACTTCTATATTCTATTTTTCTCCCAATTCATTTTTTTAATTAACCAAATTC
Organism: Allium cepa; assembly: GCA_030765085.1. Taxonomy (NCBI): domain Eukaryota; kingdom Viridiplantae; phylum Streptophyta; class Magnoliopsida; order Asparagales; family Amaryllidaceae; genus Allium; species Allium cepa. Next base: position 974,000,224 of record CM060928.1, read on the forward strand.
TCTAGACTTATTTTACTTTAAAATTTTCCTTTTTATTTCCTTTCAAAATCCAGTCTTTATATTTTGATGACTCAATATACCTAAATATATTCAATCCAACCATAGCATCAAACATTTAAATTTCCAATAAAAATGTTATCACAGATCATCAAATGAACCAAATCACAGAATATTAAAACAATCTAAATAAATTTGAGGAATCCAGTTGGATCTCTCCAACCTTTTTCCTGCATCCACAGATGTTAGCACAATATAAAATACCAATTCCACTTCGAGGTGGAATATCGCGGTATATGGAGTTATATTATCTCATCCGCTATTATGCGGCGCATAGGGTCTCATCCGCTATATAATGTGGAAAATCAATCACTCCAATATATACTATATATATACTGCTATATATGCAATCACATCCAAACTGATAACAATTATCAATGCAATCAACAACCAGTAATTCAAATTTTACCATTTAAACTTAAAAGGTATCTAGATGAGTGAATTTAACTCACCTTTAAATTTGCTGTTTGCAATCCATTCCAAATTGGCTTGTTTCCATGTTTTTAAACCTTGTATAAACATTATACAATTTATTAATATTAGAAATGAACTGAACAATTTATTAATTTGATTTAATTTAATATATTGATTTTAAACTAAAGATTAAATTTTAAACTAATTTTCTTTTTAATAAATTATCTTTAGTAGCTAAAATAATTAAATAGGTTTATTAAACAAATTAATCACTATAAATATATCCTTAAAATAACTGGTAAGTTTAAAAATGCATGCTTATTTTTTTTCATTTCTTTCATTTTAGAACTACATATATATATATATAACCAAATTATAAATTTTATCTATCCTAATTACCCTTTTTAAAATTTCTATAATTTTTTTAAACTTTATCTGCATATATACTTTCTGTGTTAAAATATATGTGTGTTTATCTTGATGCACTTATATTTATATTATACCTTTATGTACCTAACTAGACAGAAATTTTAAAATACATAAACCGCGTATACCTGCTGCAATTACTTTTTTTCCTTTTTCTGTATGGATATACATATATATTTAGAATTAAAATTAATATAGGGTTTAAACTTTCCTGTTATTATACTTTTCTTTGTAATGTGTATATAAACAATTTTAATGAAACAATTTAAAATAAAAATACCCACTGCATACCCTAGGCTGTTGACTTTCTGACAAACCCAATCGCCAACCCTAACGCATGTCCTGCTCGAATTCGAACTCCTTGCCGACGAGCTCGAGCTTCCACAGCGACGATGTCACGACGCCTTCCCACCGCGAACCTAGCTGTTCGCGAAGACATTGCCACTCGAACATTGCGTTAGACTCCATCATGCTCGGTTACGAGCCAGCCTCGCGACTACTACGACTCCTACTTCCAAGCGCTCGACTCCACTGTCGACTCCATCAAATCCATGACGCATCCTCCACGAGTTCGATCTTGCTTAGACTTGAATCGAACTATGTTTTCAGTTCACCCAAATACCACACTCAAATTGAATTCGAGATGAATTAACGACTAAATTCGCTTGGCCATTTTAAACGAGAAAGGGGGAAGCTTGGCCTTACATTCGAACTTGATTCGATTTCTAAAATGAATTTTGATGAGAAGTAGCAGTTTCTATTTTATTTTTTATAAACGAACCTTTTATTTGGCCATCCCGATTTTAGTTGAGAGAAAAAGGACATCTGTTCGATTTTTTTAAAGAAACATTAGACATGTGTTTACATAAGTGAACAAGTGTCTAAAAAGCCAACTATGAGTTGAATCACAAACTACGGTTATTGAATGGTCAAAATATATAATTTAAATTTAAATTTGAATTCAAACATCTTGAAATCGAGCTAAAAATCTCGATCTCCTATCGAGGCATGCCGCTAGGCATTCATAAGTCTATACCGCTGTTTTGAACGTAATGGAAAAGGTTCCGAGACCTAATTCGATCGTATAGAGAAGATAGCTTCTTGGACAAGTTAATTTCGATATAAATTTTAGCGTGTTTATCTATCGTACGGCCAAAAGATCACTCCAAACATTACGAAAATTGAAATCCTATAATAATATACTATTACGGATCCAATAGAACTGGTTTCATTGAATTCCGAGACTATTCCTCGGAAGGCTATTTTTAAGTATCGATTTAAACGATATAAATTCAAAACTGAACAAAACACCCTCATGCTCAAATTTAACAATTCTGCTATCTCCAGTATAATCAATATAAATTTTTATAAACCACTGAATTATTTTTAACCGGCTTAAGCTCAAGATCTAATATTTTACCCAATCTCTAATTATTAAATTTAATAATTTAAATTCCAAATAGTAATGATATTTGAAATTCAAGTTAAACCAACTTCCAAATATTTAAAATAAATTAAATATTCCAATTTCAAATATCTTAAAAATTTCAGGTTGTCACAAGAGTAATTTGAGTCCCCGAAGTGAGGATTAGGGTATAAACGATTCGGAAACTTCTAAGTCCCATAGCATGGACTAGAGTGCTTTGATTCCCCAGAGTGCGGATTAGAGCATGAACAATTCAAAAATCTCTATGTCCCTAGAGCACGGACTAGAGTACTATGAATCCCTCGAATGCAGACTAAAGTATAAATACTTAAAAAATCTCCAAGCCCTGTGAAAGCGGACTAGAATTTACATGACCCACAAGACTCTAAATTTCAATTGCGGATCAAATTATAAGATATGCAATGAGATTTTGGATACAATGAAGCAAAATTTTATTTCTAATCAAAAAAGAAGTTTCATTACAACATCTCCGAAGTCCGGAGCCAAAGTCTATCTAAGATGACTATAAAAAGAAGGTGAGAGAAAAGGGGAACAACCACTTAATTTTGGCTTATTTAAGCTAAGCGAAATATGACCAGGCAATAGCTACTTTAGGCTTTCTTTCATTTTTCAACTTCTTCAAAGTCTCCTCAGTTGAGCATTTTCTTCTGGAACCCTTGGTTCCAAGTGATGTAGTATTCGAGGAAGGAGGGGGAACTTCCAAAGGTGTGCTCGCACCGGGGAGAATGACCTTTATGGGCATATTTAGGGGATCTTCGAGTTCCACAACCTAAGATTCTATCTTAACTTTGGTTTTCTTTTCTCCTCCTCCTCGATTTGCTCCTTTATGCTAAGCTTGGAAGTATGCTCAAAAGCACCTATGATTTCGACATCGTCTTGTCCTTTGACAGGTGAAGGATCCTCGAGCTTATCTTCCTCAAGCACCCCTATTACTTGAGCGTTGGGACTCGGGGTGTCGCCGGTGTGAAGTATTTCAATCTTTTTTCTCCCCACTCCGTGGCGACATCGCTCCTTCGAGTCGGTTCAGGACCAGAATGACCTGCATGAATTCATGAAAAGTGAATGCTAAGACTCGACAGTTATTTACCAAAAGCAATGATCTATGAACTTTAGGAGGAGGAGTTACGTACCACCTTCCATTTGGCTCTCAGTCGTCTTGGAGTATCACCCTCCAGAATTGGGGATAGAATGTGGATGCCAAGTCCAGGCTTCTCCGAATCGTAACCCACATGTTGTCGGAGGGATTAAGCAGTGGAGTTTTGGTCGAGTCAACGGGGGGGATGAATCTGGGGCTCGAAGCCCACTGGGCCAGCGGCATGCTCTTTATCCTCTGATGCAGAGGAGCCTCCCTCGAAGAGGGCTTTCGACACAGATAGATCTGAGGGTTCATTGCCTCGAAGCACTTCCCTTACCAGGGCTTATTCATCAATCTCTTCGACACCCAGATCCCTTTTTTTAATTCTAATGAAAGTATCACATGCTTCAGCAAGTGAGTCGAGATAATTCTCGTCCAAGAAAGACAAGTCACGATGCATGTGGGCTCTTGCATTAAACTCGGTAATGAGCGAGTCGAATAAACATTTGATTTCTTCTCTACCAGCCTTGGTAGTTGCCTCGAGTTGAAAGTTGGCGTTTGTGAACACTATCTTCTTGCCCTCTTCATGAGCTGCTTCTTTTAGTGCTTCAACCTTGGATAGCTCTTCATCAAGTTTTGTCTTTAGAACCCGTGTTTCGACGATTTCATCATAGTATCTTTGTGACTCTTCCTATGCTACAATTTTCTCTTCTCTCTCTTTAGAGAGAAATTCCTCTAGTTCTTTGACCCAATGATCGAGAATGTCATTTTCTTTTTGGATAGAGTCTTTCTCCAAAGCCAAAGCATGACTGCGTTGGACTGCTTCATTAAGTTCTTTCTTGTTGAGTGGCCTCCAAGTGACTAACTACCTCGGCTGTCTCCTTAGCATTTTTCTCGGCAGTTTCGAGCTGAGATTTCTATGAGGATAGTTCCTCATCCTAACCCTTAATGATGTCCCATGAATGGCTTCGAGTTTGAGGCGTTCAATCTCATGTTGGCATTCAATGGAAACCTCTAAAACTTTTTCTACTAAGTGTGCGAACGCATCGTGTTAAATAAACATCGTTGTTGCAAGAAATGGTGCTTTTTTTTGCATGTCTGGGAATAGGATGAATCGCGCGGAGAAATTTCAATCCACCGAAACATATCATCGAGAATGTAGCCATGAGCTCAGCTAATTCTTACGCTGTCGACAGATCGTGTGCGGAGGCTGGAGAGGTCTGCCTAACTGGAGTCACAGATTTCATATAAGGTTCATGGGATTGCTTATTACTTGTTATCCCATTTTTTGGTCAAAACTGGAATATCGACAAATTGGCAAGGAATGATGGAGGTCGGGATTGAAAATCGATTGGAAGCAAGGCAGAAGTGCATTCAACACTCGGAGTCCCCGAGTTCATTCGGCAAATAGAGCCCCATTCGGCAAAGGCAAGCCATTCGGCATATATCATTCGGTAGCCGGACCAGCCATACCGGTCCACCATACTTCACCTCTCCAATACCCTACCGGACCATTCATGACCGGACCATGCCACTACCGAACCAACTCCCATGTTACCACCGATCCAACCTACCACCGAACCATGCTACCACCGAACCATGCTCCCACCGAACCATGTTACCACCGATCCAACCTACCACCGAACCCCTATCTCCACTACCTGCCGAATCACCCATGTTACCACTCACCGCCGAACCAAGACGCTGCCGAACCAGAACGCTGCCGGTCCAGATCGCATCAGCCCAGGCCCACCAGCAGCTATAAACATCCAAGACCCCTGCCCCCAGCCTCACTCTATAAATAGAGGGGCAGGGGTACAACAATGGCGGACAAGTTTGAGAGCTCAAACCGGGAAGGAACTTTCAAACAACTTTCATACACTTGTACTACAAGCTTTGTACTTGTAATCGGATCGGAAAAGGAGAATAACATATAAAGTGGACGTAGGCATATTCTGGCCGAACCACTATAAATCTGTGTGTCTTTTACAGTTTAGTCCCTGCTTTTTACGCATTTGCATAAACCACCTAAACCACTACGAACAACATAAAATCAACTAAATCATACGACTTGGAGTTTTTTTGCCCATCTTTTGTGCAAACGTATTTGAGTTATTTGCTGAGATCTGTGATTTGTGTTTGAATATCGCTGACTTATATTCATACACTGGTGCTTTCACGGTATTGGGTGTTTGTGGCCATTTTTTACGCAAACATTTTGGTGCTTTCACTGAGAGGGACCAGCTCCCACTACATCGGATAGAAGTTTGGATTTGGAAGACAATGACTAGGCAAAACAGTAGAAGGCTAAGGGCTGAGAGAAGCCAACAAGGAGGAAGTCAACAAGCATCCTCCGGAGGTGAGGAAGGACCGGCTTCGATCTATATAACCCGGGATGAAATGGAAGCCATAACAAATTCACTGCAAGAGAGGTTGCTGAAAAGTCAACAGGAAATGATGCAAACTTTCTTGGAGCAAATGAGAGTTGCAGGGATGCAGAACCTAGGAACAGCTACAACGGCTGTGGATGCAGGACAAGAAGCTAGGGTTATGGAACCCAATGAAGGACAGGATACGGAGCCAGGCGGCAATCAACAAGGGCTTGGGGGCAGGCCCACAGGATTCAACACAGGAGAACCTTTGGAAGGAGTTCAACAGGCTAGAACCAACGTTGCTGCTAACGAGCCACACGAAGAGTATGTACCGGAGTTCCCTCGGGGGCAACCCCCGACAGATAACGGTGGATTGGTAGATATAATCAGGAAGACTGTGCGAGGTGGTTTGACCAACGGAGACTTGGAAGGAGTAAACAGGAGTCCGTTCACCCGGGAAATAAGGATGGCTCAGAATCCACCTAAGTTCAAGCTACCTAGCGTGGAGGCATACAATGGCAAGGAAGACCCTACGGATCACTTGATGAGATACACCAGACACATGGAGGTGCTGGGGGCATCGGAGGAGGTGATGGCCCGATGCTTCCCTTTGTACTTGACGGACTTAGCTGCAATGTGGTTCAGGCAGCTGGAAGAAGGATCTATCAGGACTTGGAGGGAATTGGTGGAAAGGTTTTTGGGACAGTTTCGGGTTCATGTCAGGAGACCGAAGAATGTGATGACATTGACGTCGGTAAGGCAAAGGATGGATGAATCGCTTAGAGCTTTTCTAACTCGATTCAGTGCCGCAGTTGCTTCGGTGGATCGGCCCGATCCATCGATGGTTTTAATGGCAGCAGTATCAGGAGTCAGGGAGAACTCGGATTTCAAGGTATCTTTGATACGAGATCCCCCACGGAATCTCGACGAATTCTTTCATGAGGCAGAAAGGTTCCTTCGACAAGAAGATGCGAGTACGGATTTAAAGTTGAAAAAGTTTAATGCAGTTGAGGGGGGAGGACCATCCAGCGATGGTTCGGATAAAAACAAAGGAAAAAGGAAGTTGGACGGTGATTCTGGAAATGCTAGGAAGCAATGGAAGGATCCAAAGTTTTCCACATACACAGGATTGAACGAGACACTGGAGCGGATATACCTGAATACTCGAAATCGCCTTCACTACCGGAGGCCGGCTAGGAGAGAACCAACAGAACGGGAAAGGACATCAGGAAGGCACTGTCTCTTTCATGATTTGGATGGACACGACACCAACAGCTGCAGGCACTTAAAGGACATAATTGAGGAACATGTAAGGAATGGACAACTGCCGCAATATGTTGGACCGCGGAATGCAACGGCGAGGCAGGAGCAACCGCCGCCTACCTCAAGCTACGATGGTGGGAGGCCCAGGAATGATGGTCGGTTGATCGTCCCTTGACCAGGTTAATATGAAATAAGTAGCAAACTATTGGCAAGCAACCAAGTCATTTACACATGTATGGGGACGGAGATAGCCCCTAGGCATGCTCTGAATGACAATAAACTGCAATGCTATAGTTTGTGAAACTTAACTTTTGCTTTTGGATTGGACACTGCTTTCCTTTTTGGTTTTCGGTTTTGGAGCTCGGATTGAGCTCCTGGTTTTTTCTTGCTTTTTGGTTTGGATTTTCCTTTGGATGATTGTTTTCGGTTTTGAATACTGGTTTGGATTTCTTGTTTTCTGGATTTTGGATTTGGATTTTGGATTCTTGATCTGGATTCTGGATTTGGATTTTGGATTTAGATTTTGGATTGGATTTTGATTGGATTTTTATCTGATTTTTGATAAACGGTCGTCGGGTATGGATTATGCCTGGCAAGGGGTGAGTCACTTTGCCCGAACATGGTAAATTGACTCATTCAGGTCGTCGAGTATGGACTATGCTCGGCAAGGGTCCGGAGTGACCAGGATTCGGCCTAGGACTTAGGCCCTATATTATCAATCGTTATTTTCAGGTCGTCGAGTATGGACTATGCTCGGCAAGGGTCCGGAGAGACCAGGATTCGGCTTAGGACTTAAGCCATGGCATTGTACAGCGTCCAGGGACACTGGACCAAGATCGTCAAGTATGGATTACGCTTGGCAAGAACCCGGAGAGGTTAGCTCAATGTCCAGGGACACTGGACCAAGATCGTCAAGTATGGATTACGCTTGGCAAGAACCCGGAGAGGTTTGCTCAACGTCCAGGGACACTGGACCAAGATCGTCAAGCATGGATTACGCTTGGCAAGAACCCGGAGAGGTTAGCTCAACGTCCAGGGACACTGGACCAAGATCGTCAAGTATGGATTACGCATGGCTCAACGTCCAGGGACGCTGGATCACGACCGTCAGGTGTGGATTGCGCTTGGCAAGAGCCCGGAGAGGTTATAAATTTGGACATGGACCCAAAGAGGTCCTGGATTCGGTTGTTGGCCATTGGATAAGGATGGTTTGGGACTCCGTTGTCAAGTTCGGATGGACATGGAATTGGCTCAAGCTTTGGTTATTGGATTTGGAACTGGATATCGACTCGGAGCAGTCAAGGATGATCTACTCTGGCAATATGGCTATTGACATTGGATATTGGATTCGGGACTATTCAAAACACGCCTTGTTATCACAAGGCATGTTTTGGGGGGCAAAGTGTTATCCCATTTTTTGGTCAAAACTGGAATATCGACAAATTGGCAAGGAATGATGGAGGTCGGGATTGAAAATCGATTGGAAGCAAGGCAGAAGTGCATTCAACACTCGGAGTCCCCGAGTTCATTCGGCAAATAGAGCCCCATTCGGCAAAGGCAAGCCATTCGGCATATATCATTCGGTAGCCGGACCAGCCATACCGGTCCACCATACTTCACCTCTCCAATACCCTACCGGACCATTCATGACCGGACCATGCCACTACCGAACCAACTCCCATGTTACCACCGATCCAACCTACCACCGAACCATGCTACCACCGAACCATGCTCCCACCGAACCATGTTACCACCGATCCAACCTACCACCGAACCCCTATCTCCACTACCTGCCGAATCACCCATGTTACCACTCACCGCCGAACCAAGACGCTGCCGAACCAGAACGCTGCCGGTCCAGATCGCATCAGCCCAGGCCCACCAGCAGCTATAAACATCCAAGACCCCTGCCCCCAGCCTCACTCTATAAATAGAGGGGCAGGGGTACAACAATGGCGGACAAGTTTGAGAGCTCAAACCGGGAAGGAACTTTCAAACAACTTTCATACACTTGTACTACAAGCTTTGTACTTGTAATCGGATCGGAAAAGGAGAATAACATATAAAGTGGACGTAGGCATATTCTGGCCGAACCACTATAAATCTGTGTGTCTTTTACAGTTTAGTCCCTGCTTTTTACGCATTTGCATAAACCACCTAAACCACTACGAACAACATAAAATCAACTAAATCATACGACTTGGAGTTTTTTTGCCCATCTTTTGTGCAAACGTATTTGAGTTATTTGCTGAGATCTGTGATTTGTGTTTGAATATCGCTGACTTATATTCATACACTGGTGCTTTCACGGTATTGGGTGTTTGTGGCCATTTTTTACGCAAACATTACTCGAAAAGCCAGAATGTTGGTCGCGAGGAACTTCGAACTTAGATCCCTTCTGAGCAGACTTCTCCCTACTATGCTCCGAATGAGGGGGAGGATGGTTTGGACATGAAGAATGGCTGTAAGTTCTCCTTCTAGAAGAGATGACTCTCTGAGACGATAATCTCTATCACCGCTATCATCCATGTCTCATCGTTTACTTGATCCGAAATCTCAACTAGAATGCTAAACGATGGAGGATCTGCGGAGGCGGTCAATGCCGTGTGTACACCCCATATCACCTGCACATAAAACAAAATGAGGACGAATTAGTAGGAATCACATGATGAATGAAATTCAAGTGCGTCGTGGAGTGTAAGTGTTTGTATGTGTCCTAGTGCAACCCCCGATGGACCAGTATTTTTCGCTTTACTCATTGGAGTTTTCTCTCCCTGATGATGAGTCTGAGCACCTTCATCGCTTCTCATGAGGGAATTAAATCCCATAGCCTCGGGGTTATTAAAACTATAATTTAGTATGTCATCAGGAATGGTCAAGTCAGATTGGCCCTTTAATGAGCCTTCTATGTTTTGGGAAGACGAATTTTTTTAATCGGAGTTATCATGACCTTTGAAGTTCCGGCAACTTTTTTCTTTTTCAACTTGTAAGCTAGACTCGTTTTCTTTTTAAAGGAGGTGGTGGTTCGTCGGTGCAGGGTGCATCAGCTACTGGCGTTTGGCCGAAACGTATATTCTCATCAGTCGCCGCTTGCACCTCAGTTTCTTTAATCTCGCTTTTTCGGTAGTAACAAGGGCCTCTTCGGTAGGCACACCAAAGGTCCAGCTTGTTCTTCGCCCGTTTCCATAGTCGTTCTTGACATAGTGGCTCAAATTGGAAGGCTAGTCCGGTAGCCCTCTTCTAGTAATTCGAACTTCGAGAGATGTTCATTGGTAATCATAGATTTAATGCCCCAATCTCCTACGGAAGTAGCTCGGATGGCCTCGATGGCCTTAGAATTTGCGGCGCCTTCAGATCGTGGGCGGATATCTATAAGAATTGATAGCAGTTTAAAAAAGATGCACTTCGAGGATTAAGACAAAGATTGGGATAGAAATGATACTTACTCCCATCTAGCCATCTTCTCACAAAACCGAAAGGACAGTGTACATAGAACCACTCTTGTTTATACTGAGAAAATTTACTTCACGCACCCATCAGGACCTTACATTTGGGATGTGGCTCGAGGAATATGTAAGATGGACTGTCGGTATGTCTCTTGAAATGTTAAATATAATCGATATCCTCAGGAGTTAGAGGTCTGAGTAAGACACTCATGAAAAGAATGCATATACCGTGAATAAATGCATGCTATTAGGGTGTAGTTGTGCTAGAGCAATCCCTGTATACTGCAACACTTCATGGATGAATGAATTGAAAGGTAGCACACTTCCGACCTAGCACATAAATTTGTTGCATGTAGTATATCCGGCTGGGGGCAAGTGAGGCCGATCATGTGCCGAAGGAAACAAAACATCTTCGAAGGGGATTCCCTGGGTAGAACATAATTGACAAAGGGAAGATTCACCGATCTTTGAGGCATGAGAGTCAATGGGGTCATCTAGAGCGATGGCCCCATCTACAACATCGGGAGCCGGGCCTATAACCACGACAGGTGGGTCCGAAATACCAGGTGTGGAGGCTGACGATGGGTTCAGAGTCCCCACTGCCTCTTACCGAGAACTTGGCTTGGACTTGTCAGAAACAGTAGCGTAGCTTGATTTTTGTACACCTCCAACAAGCGATCAGTAGGAATAGATATATGTTTAAGCTATACTTGAAAGATAATAGATATCAGATATAACAACAAGGTATTCCCCCGTGTGTTGTGTGAACTAGTGCGACAATTCAAGCATGTGTAGAAAATTTAAAGTTCTAAAGGCTACTATAACGCGAAGGAGCTTCAAGTTATCATCCTTGGAGATGGTCATCGTTGACCGTCTTCGAAGTTTGTCTTTATGATTGTTAGCAAAGGCCTTGGGGTCAGACATTGGCATCATATACTATGAAGGCTATTTCGTTCTCTTATCGGGTTGAATTTGCATTTAACACTATTCGAACTATGGAGTAGTTAGTACAAATTAGGTCCTTAGGCTTATGTGCTTTGTTACTTATCATTGTCCATTATGTTACGCTTGGTTGTGGAAGTAAGTTGTCTGAATGTATGCTGTGTTCGAGTTAAAATAGTCTTGATTGCCAATGCCGACCCAGACGTACCAACCCACTGCTATAAGACCATCGAACCATCCACTCTCATCTCTCTTTGATCATCGAACCACCTTTCTCAATCTATACCTAGCCACTCTCCTAGACTCCTACCTACCCATACCATCATGCAAGACAACGACCCATACTCTCCCTCTCAATACCAACCGACACTCTCACCCAAGATACTGACCCGCTCTCCTTCCCTCAATATCGAACTGGTTCCTTACAGAAATACCGAGCCTAATTCCCATCAAGGGTTTACATAACTAGCCCTACTCCAAACACCCGTCGACTCCACTTCCTAACACTTCATACTACCGACCTCAAAGTTGGAGCTAAGCTACTTCCCTCCATAATTCTTAAACAAGCTCCTAGCCTAAGGCATGTCCCATCTCCAAATCGTCCCCCCTCATTTTTGTCAATTCCTACTAGACCTAGCCGAAGAAAGCCCATGAACTAGACTTCACACGAGATTACTAGCTTAGAGAAATAAATCGGGTGAAAAGTTCATACCTACAAGAATGGATTGAAGCTTGTGGGAACTATTGGATTTAGGGTTGAAGTTCGTTTGGGTTCACTAGCAATAGAAGTGGCAAGATAGTTGTCTTGGATTCGATAAAAGAAAGGAAAGTTGGAGTGTTGGCTATGGTTTGAGAAGAGATAAATCAGAGGTTTTTCTGAAAAATTGTAAGGAAGAGGGAGGAATGAGTTTTTATATGTAGTAAAGAGAAGACGAATAGGAAGTTTCCTTTAGAATCAGTCCATGCATTTTAAGTGTGTCGGTGGAGAGAGACCTTGTTCAGACTGATCGTGTGGGCAGGTGTTGACATGCCGACCCATCTTTTACCGGAGTAACCAACCGAGAGGGTCGGCCTTTCATATGTCGTTCCACTAATTATTGTTTATAATAATAATACTAATCAATATATATCTATGTATATATACATGAATAAGTTCATGTATACTGACGATAGGACATCATAAGTGATAAAGACATGGATATTACCAGATAAGTGATGGAGCATGGATTTGTAAAATCTACCATGATCCAGCCTTCGAAAGGTTGTATACATTCGGCTTTTGAGAAGTCGAATCAAGATTTTAGGAGTTTCTTCAAGATTTAATTAACGTGTTCAGGCCACACAAAGCTTCGTCAAAGGCCAATGAAAGGTGACAATCAGTTGCCACTTGGACTAGCTTCTGAAAGAAGGAATTACTCGTTGATTCAAAGCACGTCATGTTGATTTACATAATGCTTTGGAGGGAAATTGTTACCTGACAGCTTGGCCCGGCTATAGGGCGATAGTTGCAGAGGTTATAGTTAGATCTAGATAAGACTCAGGCCAAAGTAGGTGAGTTGAAGTGGTCGTTCGTATAGGGTTGACCTAGCTGGTTCAGCTTAGATGGGTCGGTCGAAGGAGAGTGAGTTGGGCTGGGTCTTCAGATGTGGGTCGCTCACTCAAAGTGGCTCGGTCATACGTGGCTTGGTCTACGAAGAAAGGAAATGCATGGCACAATTGAGGTAGTTCATATTGCAAAAGCTTAAGAGGATCGGTATATATGGCTCGGTCAAAGGAGGGAGGACCATGTCGTTCGATAACGGTATGAAGGATAAGGTGGGTCGGAATACATGGCTCGGTCAAAGACGAAGGTCACACATGGCTCGGTCTAGGTGGATCAACAGGTTTCGCTCGGTCAATGAAGAAGGGCTGTGCATATGTCAGCCAAGATGGGTCGGTCGGGCCTGGTTCGGTGCTTATGGTTCGGCCATAATAAAGTGGCGCGTATGGGTCGGCGTACCTGGGACAGTGCATCCTAAAGTGAGTCGACGAGTTACCTGGTGTTTCCTTGCTCTGAGTTCCAACACCATTTGGTTCGAGTTATTCAAGGAGATGCTTCTATTCATTCACAAGTAACCCCTGGTTCGGCCAGAGTGGCTCGGTGTCCCTTATTCGAACATCCTGAAGCATCACTTGTGGGCCGAGTCATCTTGGTCATGGTCTTACACAGGGGATCTAGCCTATCTTCGTCTATAAATAAAGGGGCAAAGGTACATTTGAAGAGAACTTTTTTGGGAGAACTCTATGGATACTCTGCCATTTTCGATACTCGTTTCTTTTCTGTTCATACTTGCATTCAAGTTGCTTGTTTACGGATTGTATATGTACGCAAGTGATTGGAAAAGTAATGAAGATTATATTCAAAATGGATGTAGGCAATTACGCTGAACCACTATAAATCTGGTGTTCTTGCTTTTGTTGTTCGTTTTGCGTTCAACTGTGTTACTTCTCTTTTTTAATTTACTTTCTTCTTTAATCTTTCTATACAATTCTATTCAAGGGTGTTAGTGACCAATTTCGGTACAAACAGCAATCCCACTTGGAATGCTAACACTGCCTTCCAAGTAGTAATGCAGTGCCAACGTTCATCCATACAAGTTGTCCAAGATGAGGACAAATCGAAGGCACTACTTCTACTACATCCATTTTGGAATCACCCTCAGGACTTGTAGCAAGCATCCCTTGCACTTCAATGCTCCGTCTTCGATTCCATATTCTTTAAGATGTCTTCAGTTCGAAACGCTTGAGTTGGATCAAAGTGTTTTTTGAATAACATATCCGATCTCGGTCTCTTCAAAACAACTTTCGATAATTTTTGGTAAAATCATCCCGAGTTCTTTAGGAAGTAAACAGAAAAAGAAAAGAGTGGAGTAAACCTCCTAAACGTTTATGTACGGATTCCCTTATCATTTATCCTAAAAGAATGAAATGAGATTTATATGCACAGTACACCATCATTGGGGATGACAGTGCCATATAACACACGTGTTTCTTCTAGATATTTCCAAAGTTACATTTAGGTCCAGATTGGATAGTCGGTTATTTAACTATCAAATAAACAATCTTTCAACATTGATTTGATTCCACATGGGATCCACTAAGCCTCTATTGATTAGTCATTAATTAATTAAAACATTTTGCAAAACTTGATCAAAAGATCTTTTTAAAACACTATTCCCAAAACCATTTACATCCCTTTTATACTTGGAAAACACTTTTACTTATATTGTAAGTATTTCCTAAAAACATTTGGAAAATTCCCTTTTCTTAAATTCCAAATTAAATTCCCAAGAAATTCCCTTTTTAAAACATTACTTACTATAAAATCCATTCACTTTATAAAAATCGTTCGCTTATCGCTTGTAAAAACTCTTTTTATAAGTTCACTTCATATTTCAAACCTCCTTACAAATCTTCAACTAGATTTAAACTTCTTTTTGAAATATCTAAAATGATTTATAAAATATCTTTCCATGTATAAAACTCTTTATAAAATTTCCTTTATAAACTACCTTTGACATTACAAAATATCATTTACAAAATCGCATTTTTAAACCCTTTTGTTTAGTAAAATCATTTTATTTAAATAAGTTATTATTTATAAATATCTTTATAAATTAGTTATATAACATGAAAGTCATTTATAAACTTTAAAACCCCATACTGATTAAAGAATTGAAGTTAATTCAAAATCATACTTCATAAATTCAAAAGGAGGCTTATCACAATGGTACTAATTTAAGTTACCATTTAATTTAAATTTCATTCTCAAGTTAATCAACACTTTATTTACATAAGTCAACATTTTTGTAAATACACTTCATATCAAAATCATGAAATAATATGTCAATATAAACTAACCAGTATAAACATGTCCAAATAACATTTTAGCAGGATGGTGATTTGTCCTACTAAATGGACAAAAAATTAAATTAATTTATAGCAGAACGGGGATTTATTCTGCTAACATATGTCCAAACAATCAAACAATCTATATTATTATTCATTCACAGTTATATGGTTTCTTAATGGTATCGACCCTTGAATCCCTTGAATTCAAAACCATCTTTGAAAAAGAAGTTCCTTCAAAAAAATTTGATACTTAGAAAAACAAAGGAGTTACGACTTTAAAACTCTTTTTAAAATAATTAATTATAAGTTAAATCTTTATTTAAATTATAATTAATCTTAATTGTATCTTAACTTAATTAAATGCTTAAACAATTATTAACTATTAATTAAACCCTAACTAATCCTTTACTAATTATTTAAAAATTAATTAAACCACCATTAATAATCAATCTTAATTAATTAAACAATCTTTTGGTTAAAAATTAAGTAATAAATTAAACCTTTAATAAATAATTTACTTTAAAATTAAACCCTAATTAATTTATCATTAAAAATAGTTACATATGATTAACTAAATAAATAAATAATTGACAATATATTTGATTAATAATTAATTAAAAAAAATCAGATATTCAATCATAATTAATTTAAATTAATCTTGCTTAATTGAAAATTAATTAAAATTAATCTTACTTTCAAAACATAATTAATTAGTAGTTAATCTTCACTTAATTATAATTAGTAAACCCGTTTAATACTTAATTAAGTATTAATTTTCAAAATTTAATTAATTATAAATTAACTATTAAATTATTAATTAACTTTCTAAAACACCATTATTAAGTCTATAAAACATTTTAAAGACACTTTTAAGTATGAAAACTAAATTTAGAAAAATCCAATTTTTTAATCGAAATTGCATCTATAACGACTATCGTTATGGACACCATAACCTAAAAATGTTTTAACCTTCCTCATTGAAAACTCAACACATAAATACTAACAAACTTATCATAAACATAGCCAAGGTGTTTGCATAATAAAACAAAGTTAATAACTTTGAAATGATTTCCAATTTTCTTTAAACAAAACACTAGTTTTTCCACAAAGAAATCCAATCATCAATACCATATCAAAGTGTCCACTTCCTTAGCATGACATCAAATGCACATTCCTAAACATCCATAAACATATCACTATCATAGCACAAACCCAAAAATCACATCTTTATAATGAAACACAACGTTTTAGCTTTCGATTCACAAGTCAATATCTAAACCACAACTAGCAACATACAAACCATATAATATTCCAACCAAACAACCAACTTATTTTACTATCCAATATTAAATATGTATAAAGTTAAAACTTTCCCAAAAGTTAAGGAATTCACTCACCAAAAATCCTTTGAAAACTTGGTACATTTTGGAATTCATAAAGCTTGGAAAACCACAAAATCCACTCAAAAATAAGTCAAATTTCCCTCGATTTTTGGACGTTTAATTCTCGGATTTTGAAAAAGTGGTCAGTAGAAAACTTTTAGGAAATTCCTATCTCTACACTTTAAAAAAATAAACACTCAATTTCGGTTATTTTTGAGGAAGATATGGTCCAAATAAGAAGGATCATTTTCGGACTTGGATCTGTGAGTCCTAAAACATGTCTCAAAGAAATGCATTTTTGACATAGCTACACTCAAACTTTCAGAATGTGGTACAAACAAAAGTTGTATCAATTGGAATTTCATACGGTTTAAAAAAAAGAAAATCTTCATTTGAGTCGAATATGAGGAAGATAGGATAGAAGGAAGAGGAGGTAAAATGTGAAGAAGGAAAGACTATTTATAAACTAAAGAAAAAAAGGAATTACATAAACACCCTTGTCCTTTGCCCTCCACCCACCTTGCGCCACCTCAACACCTTGTCCCCCGTTACATTTCTAAGACAACATGCATTTAATGCATATATGTGCTTATGTATACATATGTTTTCCCAAGCATCTTCACATTTAAATATATATATATATATATATATATATATGTATGTATGTATGTATGTAACAAAGAAAACTTATCTTACTTGTATATCAGATATTTAAGTGAATACATACACACACACATGTGAAATGATATCCTACCTTTAGTTATAAATGAATGTATATACATATGCTATTTTGATCACAACATTTCCGACAACTTTTAGTCAACAAAAAGTCAAAAAATTCAGAAAATTAATTTCGGATACATTTTTTTATTTTTCTTCGAACCAAACATTTTTGTAAACAAATTTTAAAATCTATTTCACCATCATTGCTTATCATTTAAAAGAGCTTTATTTTTATTATAAAATCTATATATTGAATATTTAGAAATAGTTAAATATTCACAAATCAAAGGAGTGAAATTCCGAGTCGTTATACTCTCCCCCCTTAAAAGAATTTCATCCTCGAAATTATATCTCAACCCATTCTAGAAAACACTTAACACTATACATCAATTCATACAATGTACATAGATCTTTCTTATACAAAAATATGATTTGACCATTACTTGAATACATTACTTAACTTTCGACATAGTATCGCTCACCTGATTTTCTAGTGCGGACTCTGATCAGGCTCCTTGATTTAGAACCTATATTCCCTTTACGTTGCTATAACTATGATAGAAAACATTTGTCCTATATCAAAATTCCTCATCAAGTGCTTTTCGTCAGAAATTGAGAAATAGATTCTTATTCAGAATGGTGTGAAACACCTCGAATTCATATACTCGAATCTTGGATCGAGAATTGTATGAAAATGAGGAAGGATCTACGTTCAACTTACATACTCATTTAAAGGTTCTTACTACCCAATTACTTCTTACCCTCCAAAGATGATTTATGGAACATTTCATAGAAATTTCAACTTAGGTTTAACACTTTAAAATGACACAACTTATTTATGAAACTTTTTCATAAAATTATTTTAATTTATTTAGTTTGTATAATACTCTTCTACATCCTACGAGTATGCGAAACATCTGATTATTAATTCTATTAAATTTTTAACTATTCAGATTATAGGCCCAAAATAATTTGAGTCTCAACGCTGAGTCGACCAATCAACCTCATTACCCAATCAGTCTGGTAAGTAACTAAGAAGCGTAGGATACTGCTATCCACACTCCGTCCTAGAGTCCTTTTCTTAGACACTACTAAGGTAATGTCATTTATTAGCCGGTCCAATAACATCAAATAATTTTTCACTTTCTAGATGTTAAAATCAAAAGATACTGCTAAATGAAACCAAGTTTATTAAACCCTCTTATTAAATTAATTTTAAATTCATTAATTAACCCATTTAAAATAAAGATACCTTATTATTTTGGAAACTTAAGAGCCAAATACCTGGGTTTTATTTCATAGACTTTTTGAAATAATACTTTATTTTTGACCCATAAATTTTTTACATATAGCCCGAGTAACACCAAAATGACATCAAGGAATTGGGTAAATAGTATCATATATATATATACACTTATATCCTTACCAAGAGGGTAATACTCAAGAGAAGTGTTTACCTTCCGAACACATTGCTTTCCCATTTTTAGTCACTTTTGAATCACTCGAACTAGTTAATCATACAAATACTTCTTCTTGTTCAAATCCCCTTTCGAAATAATATTATATATATATATATATTCCCAGTTAAATCGATTTTAGCAAAATACTTATCATCCACTTTCTTTGCATTCATTCGGATTCGAGCTTGTTTCGACCGTGCAATGATAAAAAGAATAAATTATTAAGTGCGCTATCACATCTGCCTAAGCAAACATTTGATTGTCACTTAGAAGATTATTCAGATCATCACAAAACATATCGAGGCTCGTTTCCCGAACCATCCAAAGATAAATCTTACTCCAAAATTCCTTTTTTTCTTAGAATATTTATACCTTAAAGTACTTTTAAGTAAAAATTTCCCCTATTTTTCCTAAACCTTGCAAACCATTTTCCAAAAGCATCGGGATTTAAGTTCTTTGTAAATCAACTTATTTTCAAAATATATTTTATAATTCTAATTTATAAAATCAATTGAAATATTTTTTTAATAAACACCTTATATTTAGCCCAATTTTAACCCAACATTATCAATCGAACGCCTTATAGTCAAATCGTGAAAGTTAATTCACAAGGTGTTCGATTCAATGTTATTCCTATTCCAACTTACCTAACCCAACTCTTAAAAAGGAAAGCGACCTATACACACTAACAATAGTCAATGCTCAAACTAGACGAGCATGACTAAACAACCCTACATGATAATAATAAAATATTATTATCTCTTAGCAAACAACACCTCAAAAATACCATACAATTTTTGAAAATCATTCCTTTGTATATAAAATATATTTTTGGGTAAAATTATTTCACTTATCCTACTTCCAAAACAATACTATGTTGATTTTCCTAGTTCAAGTGTTTAGAAACCCCTATCGATATGGATGTACCATCCATATCGACCAGAATTCGTAAGCCACTTAATCAATAACTCAACATAATACAAAACGTTTTATATCACTAACAAATACACGCTCTTATATAATACATTCAAACTCATAATAAGGCATTCCATTACCTTACCTCTTAATGAGTTACCCCACCAAAGCCAAGATTGTCGCTTAACCTTGCGCTCTGATACTAAATGTAACGAACAAGAATTTTTGACCCTCGAAAATTGACACTAATATATCCACTGTATTACATGCCGACCATTCAAGTGCAGGAAAGACCAATCATTAGTGGAAAGAAAGAAGACAGAAGATAAGAAGAAACTAAATAATCATAGAATCTCACACACAACGGAATAACATATATTAATCAACATAATTCTTTTCAAAGCGATTTCAAAAATGATACAACAGAGTCATACTCTAATAATATTCAACCCTTGGACAGTTATAACAGTCTGTCCCTACCTAACCGATACAATATACATATAAACCCTGGAAATAAGATAATAAAAGCTATATTTGAAGCCTCCTACTCTAAGCTCTTCCAAGATGCATCCGTGGAAAACCTAAACTACTTGGCTGCCTATAAAATTTGAGCACCCAAGAGTTTTAGGGAAATTAACTCCAGGTCAGACATGTGTTTGGTGTGAGTAAGCTCAAACAACTAAATTATTATGTTTAAAATCCTTTTAAAATAAAAGGTATCTCTTATGACATGCTGCACATAAACACGGATGAGTTTTTACCTTACGATAACCAATACAATTTTATCGAAAATCTAGTGATATTATAATAATGTCTAAAGTACAAATACTTATTAATCATAGTCAAAAATTTTACATTAATTAAATTCTAGCATACTAATTACATTAATTATATTTTAGCTTACTAGGTTCTACAATCAAAATCGCAAAGACACGCATTGAAGATTGGATTCCATACTATGACAAGGCACCGAGGTACCACCTATCATCGTACATGTCTAGAAAATATACCAAGGATCTTGCTGGGATTCCTTGCCAACACAAGACCAGCCTACCCCTAACTGGAAGTATCGAATATGTCATCACCCCGGTTGCTTTGCAACCCTTTTTATTTGATATCCCATGCAAAACTAATCCATAAATATATAGATGCATCTAGAAAGATGATGGTACACCCTAATGGGAGCGACCCACTTTGCTTTATTCCATCTCCTCTGATTTTATTCATTCCTGATTTGATGCGGCTTGAGGTTATGCTTACTTGTTGAACAGCAATCCCATTTGGAATGCTAACACTGCCTTCCAGGCCGTAATGCAGTGCCAACATTCATCCATACAAGTTGTCCAGGATAAGGACAAGCCGAAGGCACTACTTCTACTGCTTCCATTTTGGAATCACCCTTAGGACTAGTAGCAAGCAGCTCTTGCACTTCAATGCTCCATCTTCGATTCCATTTTCTTCAAGATGTCTTCAGTTCAAAACGCTTGAGTTGGATCGAAGTGGTTTTCGGATAACATACCAACCCCGGTCTCTTCGAAACAACTTTCGATAATTTCTAGTAAACTCAGCCCAGGTTCTTTAGGAAATAAACAGAGAAAGGTAAGAGCAGAGTTCACCTCCTAACCGTTTATGCATGGATTTCCTTATCATTTATCCTAGAAGAATGAAAAGAGATTTATACATACTGTATACCATCATTGGGGATGATTGTGCCATATAACTCACGTGTTTCTCCTACATATTTCCAAAGTTACGTTTATGTCCAAATTTGATAGTCGGTTATTTAACTATCAAATAAACAATCATCCAACATTGATTAGATTCCACATGGGATCCACAAGTGTATATTAATTAATCTGTAATTAATTAAAACACCTTGCAAAACCCGATCAAAAGACCTTTCTGAAACACTACTCCCAAAATCCTTTACATCCATTTTATACTTGGAAAACATTTTTACTTATCTCAAAAATATAAGTATTTACCAAAAACATTTGGAAAAATCCCTTTTCTCAAATTCCATATTAAATGGCCAAGAAATTCCCTTTTCAAAACATCACTTACTATAAAACCCATTCACTTTATAAAACTCGTTTGCCTATCCCTTATAAAAATTATTTTTATAAGTCCACTTCATATTTCAAACCTCCTTACAAATCTTCAACTAGATTTAAAGTTCTTTTTAAAATCTCTAAAATGATTTATAAAATCTCTTTCCATATCTAAAAATCTTTATAAAATTTCCTTTATAAAGTATCTTTGACGTTACAAAATATCATTTACAAAATCCCATTTTTAAATCACTTTAAATAAACGCTTTATTTAGTAAAACCCTTTTATTTAAACAAGTTATCATTTGTAAATACCTTTATAAAATAAGTATATTACATGAATGTCATTTATAAACTTTAAAACCCCAGACCGATTAAAGAATTAAAGTTAATTCGTAATCATGCTTCATAAATTCAAAAAGAGGCTTGCAATCCCAATGGTACTAATTTAAGTTACTATTTAATTTTAATGTCATTCTCAAGTCATTCAATAATTTATTTACATAAGTCAACATATATGTTAATACACTTCATATTCAAATCAGGAAATAATATGTCAATATAAGCTAACCAGTATAAACATGTCCAAATAAAATAATAGCAAGATGGTGATTTGTCCTGCTAATAGATAAACAGATTTATAGCAGAATGGAGATTTATTCTACTAACATATGTCCAAACAATCAAATAATCTACATTATAACTCATTCATAGTTATATGGTTTCTTAATGGTATCAACACTTGAATCCCTTGAATTCAAAACCATCTTTGAAAAAGAAGTTCCTTTAAAATAATTTGATCCTTAAAAAAATAAAGGAGTTAGGACTTTAAAGCTCTTTTTAAAATAATTAATTATAAGTTAAATCCTTATTTAAATCATAATTAAACTTAATTGAATCTTAACTTAATTAAATTAAATACTTAAAAAATTATTAACTATTAATTAAACCCTAATTAATCCTTTATCAATTATTTAAAAATCAATTAAATCTCCATTAGTAATTAAACATTGATTAATCTTAATTAATTAATCAAATATTCTTTTGATTAAATTTAAATAATAAATTTAACCTTTAATAAATAATTTATTTTAAAATTAAACCTTAATTAATTTATCATTAAAAATAGTTAACAGTTGATTAATTAAATTATTAAATAATTGACCTTATATTTGATTAATAATTAATTAAAAATAAATCATGTATTTAAATCATAATTAATTTAAAATTAACCTTCCTTAATGAAAAATTAATTAAATTTAATCTTACTTTTAAAGCATAATTAATTAGTAGTTAATTTTCACTTAAATATAATTAGTAAACCCTGTTTAATACTTAATTAAGTATTAATTATCAAAACTTAATTAACTAAAAATTAATTACTAAATTATTAATTAACTTTCTAAAACACCATTATTAACTTTATAAAACATTTTAAAGACACTTTTAAGTATAAAAACTAAATTAAAAAAATCTAACTTTTTAGTCAAAAATGCATCCATAGTGACTATCGCTATGGACACCATAACCTAAAAATGTTTTGAACTTCCTCATTGAAACCTCAACACTTAAATACTTACAAACTTATCATAAACATGTCATAAGAGTTTGCATAAGAAAACAAAGTTGAAAACTTTGAAATGATTTTCAATTTCCTTAAAATAAAATATTAGTTTTTCCACATAGAAATCCAATCGTCAATACAATATCAAAGTGTCCACTTTCTTAGCATGATAGTGCCTAAAAATTCATAATCATATCACTATCATAGCATAAACCCAAAAATCACATCTTTATAATGAAACATAACCTTTTAGCTTTAGATTCACAAGTCAATATCCAAACCACAACTAACAACACACACACACACACACACACACACACACACACACACACACACATATATATATTCAAACAATATATTATTCCAACCAAATGACTAACTTATTTTACCATCCAATATTAAAAACATATAACGGTAAAAATTTCCCAAAAGTTAAAGAATTTACTCACTAAAAATCCTTTGAAAACTTGACACATTTTGGAATTCAGAAAGCTTAGAAAACCACAAAATCCACTTGAAAATAGGTCAAATTCCCTTCGATTTTTGGACATGTACTTCTTGAATTTTGGAGAAGAGGTTAGTGGAAACTTTTTGGAAATTCCTTTCGGACTTGGATCTCAGATCAGAAAACATGTCTGAAAGAAATGCATTTTTTGACATAGCTACACTCAAAATTTGAAAATGTGGAACAAAATTTGATCATGCATAAAAATTCGATGCTATCTCGAAACAATAATAATATACACTAGTTAATTGATTCTGTATAATCACAAAAATACCGTCGTTTTTTGAAAAATCATCAAATGAAAATTTAATATTTTTACAAATTAAAATTTATGGAAAAATCCAGTAAAATGAATTCAAAATACATACAATTGATTTACGTATTATTTTTCATGCCAAATAAGTTATCAAAATAAATTCACCATTAAAAGGAAGTTAAATAAGACCCTTAAATCCATTTAATTAACCATCAATTCACAATCCAGATATTATGATCACTATTCAAATATTAAATTTACAATTCAAATATTTAGTAATCCCTATATTTGAATTCAAATTTTAAAATCTTTTAAAAACCAACTATCCAATATTTAAAATTAATTAAATATTCTATGATGATAGGGATTTTTCGCGTTCGAAAATCGACATCCATACTTTACATCGTACCCGAATGGCGTAGATTGGACCGTTCAAATCCGAGTCGCCGGAGCTTATAACACCATTAAGTAAACAACACAGCAGAAGAAAAAGAATAATACATTGATATACAGCATTGATACAATATCTGATACAACAGATGATACTATAGATATCAATACACATCAGAGATATGATACAATAAAATAGCAGCGGAAAAGAAAATAGCTATCACCAGCAGCGGAACAAATAACTCAAGATAGTCTTCAAGGAAGAACTCCAACAACAGCTCGAACTAACATCACGATTCACTAAGACAAGCAAGACTGGTGTGCATCCAAATACTGAACTAGCTCTAGATGATCTACTAAACCTAACTATCTGAAAACCCCAACTCTAGACTGCTCGTGTGGAAAATAGTGAGCACCCAGAGTTTAGGAAAGGAACAATAAACTCTGGGTCAGTCATGGGACTGGTGTGAGTAACAAAAATAGTTTATCTTTTAAAAACAAACAAAGGAATATTTTAAATTAGATTCGCAATGCTTTTAGAAGATGAGACTATCATAAGACCTCCCGCCACACACACAATACAAACGCAAAATTGGAGGAGATTTCTTCTTATGATAGTCAAACATGCTTGATATGCGAATTTATTTGATATTATTATTATAAGTGCAAAGTGCAGAAAAGCATTTCGAAAGTAGAATATAAATCTTAGCCATCATACGACCATTATCGTATGCCTACTATAGCTGCCATGTTCAATAGCAGGTTACCGCCACATTCCATGGCAGGTTATACAACTAAAACCGTACAAGGCTCGTATTGTTTCTTTGGATTTTCCAACAAATGGTCAGGCTAAGGAACTTTCTACTGCCTTATGGGATCGCCTCTGGCGGGACGTCCCGAGAACCTAACCGGATCTCTGCCAACACAAGGCCGGGTTACATCTGTAACTAGGTAACTACTACTCGAGCATGCCACTCCCTGGTCCTTTGGGACCTTTATCCGAGGTGCCTCTAAAGCAACAACCACACAGTAAATGAGATTGGAGCCACCACATAGGCAAATATCTGAGATCCATACCATGATACCACCCTTTACCAGAAGGGAATGACACCCTAAAAGGCGCGAACCTCATAACCTTGCCGCATCTTTCCAGTTTCGACCATTTCTGGGGTGTGAGGTCCTGATGCAGTCTCGTCCACAAAGCTACGCTTTATACAAAAGCCATGCTCTGATCACAAATGATCAACAAATGATCATCAACACCCAACAGCAATCAGCATGCCACACTACCAAATTGGGAATATATCACTGATAACCTTCAACTACATAACCTCTGAACTCGTACGTCTCAGAGAAGGGTGTTAATGCTAAGAGAATAAATTCTCTGCCACCAACAGATATGTATTTGAAAGAAATCTTCTTTATATCTCAAAGTGTAGTGTCAGACATACAACCATACAAGTCTGTTCCAGGTTTGAACAGAACCGAAGGCACTTCCGAAGAAGCCCTTGCAATCCGGGTATCCACAATCCCGATCGGACTTCCCATCACTTAGGGAATTTCTATACCGGGGATCAGCCAGTGCAGAGACAATCGATAGGTTATCCTATCGTTCTTACAAATACCCGGTCTTCAACACCAGTCTTCAAAACCTATCCATAACATCATATCATTATTCGGAATGGGTTATATGACACAAGGTCCTTCCCCGTCTAAACCAATAATGAGCGCAATATTAAAAACATATGGATATGGGATTTCAATTAAGTCACAACTTATTACCCAAAACCTTTCTTCCAAATGGTTTAAAAAAATTACCATTCCCAATCTTTTAAACAAAAAGATTCATTCATAGATTTCAAAACAATTTCAATTTCATTTTAATTTCGAAACTTTTCAACACAAATTGGAAGTTCATTACTTATGCGAAAGCTTTTATTAATTTGAAAACAATCAGCTTTCATTTCAGAAAAATCCAATTATATTTGCACGAGTTAAAATCCTTGAATTAAATTCAAATTCCCAAATCAATACATTTAAAATGGTTTAACCCATATATAACTGGTATGACATCTTTAATCCCTAGTTTCAATCATAGAATTCAAATACAAATTTTGAACTCAAATTTAAATCAATTTTTTTAAATTTCAAAACTTAATCAAGTTATTCAAAATAAATTTTATCTTGAAATTTCATTCCAAAAACTTTTCACATTTAACCCGATTCCATTTCAAAACATAGAAATATAGTTGATAAGCGGTATGAATATAACGCTTATCGCTCATTCACAGATTCATAGATAATATACAGATGTATCATCAATAAATGAATAAATTATACGTGGCACAATCCACATAAACAAAATAACACAGATCAGATAGGACAAACAATTCAAGGCATCTCATACCATACAATCAGTCACAAGTAAGGTCAAACGTTCAGTAATCATTTATAAGTAGGATTAATATATTGTTTAATCCTAATTAATTCAATTTATTTCCAATTAAATTAATTACTTATGAATTAATCCAATCCTGATTAATCAATTATAAATCATTTGATATAAATTAATTTATCAAACACTTTAATTTAATTATTCTTAATTAATAAATTAATTAGATTAACCTTAAGTTAATTACATAATCATTTAACCTTAATTAATTTCATTAAATAATTATCTTTAAGTGATCGTTACCTTTATAAATAAATCAACATTAAATTACATTAAATTTAATTACATCTTAATCACTTGATTAATTAACTTAAATTATTATTTATAAAAATTGATTAACCATTAATAATCCATTAATCAATCCTAATTATTTAATTAATTAGGTGTTAATTGCAACTTAATTAGTTATTAATTATAACTAATTCATAATTTAAACTTCTAATTGCTAATTTAGTTAATATCCAACATTTATTATTCCATTCAAATTAACTTCAAAATTAATGAATTATAATTTATTGAATCTTTATTTACTTAAAAGTAAAACTCGTATTTATTAATGATTTAATTAACACTCACAAATATATTTGAAACTTTGATTTAAATTCTACCTTTACATTTCAAATAGTTTAAATTGAAATTCTTTGTAAATTTCACCTACTTACCTAAACCTTTTAGCTTATCAAACAATTTAAATTTAGAAATTCTATTACCAAACTAAGCTTTAAACTAAACTTGAATTCAAAATATTTTTTCTTCGAACTTCAAACCCATTTTCCTTTTATTTTTATTATTTGAAACTTTCTTTCTTTTTTAAACAAACAGAAGCGGGTTTGGTTAAAACCTGGAACCAAACTCGGACTCGAGTTTGACAATACCTGCTTCGAGTAAACTACTCGATTTACTCGAGTATTACTTCGAGCCATTTACCCATCTTCCCCGAGACTCCCTGTACGCAACCCCTATACTTCTTCTTCTTCTTTTTTTCTTTCTGTAGTTTACGGTTTAACTAGCACAAACATCATCAGGTAATTCACTTTCGAACTCAACCCAAACTCTATCTCCAAACTCGAGCAATCACTCGCGCGATCACGGCACCAAAAATCAGACCCCACAAACGCCGCTGTGCACGTGCACGGTGGTTCTGACCACCTCCGATCACCACTAAGACCTCGAGCAAGTCGAGGTCAAGCTCAGATCAGCCCACGACCATCCAAAATACATCGTCATCTCGAAATCGAAATTCGAGCTCGAGATTGAAACCTAGAAAGTGTCTGGAACCACGCATTACAACCTGTCAACGTCACGTATACCCAATGCCGACCACCAAAAAATCAACGACTCCGGCCATCCACTCATCAATATCCCCTCTACCTTCCCCTTGAACCACGACGAACTCGATCGCCCACAGGTGCCGTGCCAAATGAAACAATCTGACCTAGTCAAAATTAGGTTTAAAAATTTCAAACCCTTTCCACCAACGCCACCGTCATCTTCTGCACCTTTGACCATTTTTCCAGGCACCTCCGTAGCCTCCTCCATCTCCACAAGAAAAACCGATTCCCACGAACTAGCCAATCACCGTCACTTGCCCGAAACCCAATTTTCATTCATTTTCAAACTGCTCCTAAATCCCACCTTTAAGAATTATAATTTTTGCATTAAAAATCATATTAAAGTATGATAATTCCATTTATATACCTGAATTCATAAATCGTGAAGTTCGAAGTTTGGCTTATTTAAAGTTAACTCTGATTTCTTGATTTCCAGAGAAGATTAAAAGTTGTTTTTAACTTATATAAAATTTTAAAACTTAGCTTATATTCGAACAAACAACTTCTGTTTATATTGCAGGCTATAATAGTTATCATATTAAGAAATCAAAAGTTATTTGCAAACCTGGGACTAAAGATAACAGGAATAGGGTATCAAATGGTTCAGGTATGCATTCATTCAAATACCAACATATATCCATAGGAAATCACACTCATATTCATTCCAGATATAATTAGCAAAAATCTTAATACTTAAGTTTAAAAAGGTGAAGTTACTCACCTTCCAAATCATGATTCAGAGCTTTCAGATTTAAGTTGAAAACTTTTTAACTTTGAAATGTTGAAAACCCTGTTTGAGTTTGCTAACTGAAACTTCTTCCTTGGTTCAGGCTTGCATTGATTGTTGTTTTAACTTGAATTATTGTTGAAGTTGTAGATGATGGATACTCAGACTTTATTAGTTATCTTGATGGATGAACTGAAGGAAGAGTTTGATGCATATATATTAAAAAATAAATACAGGTTGATATTATGTTTTATCTGTACAACAGGGTGATGTTCTTTGTTTATACAATCAAGGACAGAGATCTTTTCTTTGCTTTGCTTATTTAGCTCGGCTGATATGAGATGTTAAGGCTTGCATTAATTAGTTTGTACAATATTCATATTATTTTTCTTTTTCAGCTGTACAAATTCATATATTTTCTTCATTTTGTTTTGGCTGATGGGTTCTTTGGTGTGCCAGCATAAAATATATTGTACAACTTATATTTTTCTTCGTTTCGGCTGATATGATTATGTGAGTTATTTGATGTGGCTTCACTTTTTTTTCTTGTTTACTTGTTTTATCTTGTTTCATGTTTACATATATATGTTTCATATTTTTTTGTTTGGTCTTTGTTTCATATATTTTCATTTGCAAGTGCACATGTTTTTGTTTTCTTCATTTAATAAGTGTGCATGTTTATGTATTTGTTTACTTCATTACTTAGTGAACTTTATATTTTATTGTCTTTACTTCATTATATATGTATCATTTATTTTGATTTATGATATCAAGATTTTACTTTATATTGCATAAAGTATATAATTTATTTATTTTATAATGTAGATGAATTTCCACCTTTTTATTTGGCTGTTAAAATTTTAGCAATTAATTGTTTACTTTATATTTTTATCATTATCTTTTATATATTTTGATTTCTATTTCTAGTTTAACTTATTACTATTATTTTACTTTAATATTCATTATCTTGCATTTATCAATATCTTTGTTTTTATTCTACTCCTATCAATTCAAAATTTAAATCAATTTATTTTCTTTCTTGCGTCAAAGGTTTATATTCTTATATTTATTTCAAGACCATTTTTAATTAAAAAATTGATTTAATTATCAATTTAAATTGGGTATAAATTCGGGGTCGTTACAGACTTCCCCCCTTAAAAGAATTTCGTCCTCGAAATTACACAGCTCGTTTCATGAATTATACACACACAGAATAGACCACTGACAACTCAAACCATACTAGTAAACACATGGATTCTTACGGGTAATTCATAATGTATATCTTATATTAAGTACTACTCATAATATTCGTACATATGTTATAGTCATACGTTACCCAATTAACATCCAACATTCACTACGTTTCTAAATCCAAAACATGTACATAAACACACCCTATCCAAAAGAAGTCAACCCGACTAACTACATATCTTCACTATCAGAGCTCCCTCTCTTAGGCCCTGACAGTTCTCTAACCTCCGCCTCATTGTCTATCTTATAAACATCCTCTGGGTCGGATTCTACCAAAATATACCCTCCATCGTCTTGTTCTTCCACTGCATTATCCAAATTCCAAATGACCGCATCGCCATTTTCCGACACCACCTCTTCCTCATCTTTAACTTCTTCTTCCTCTTCGAATTCTTCTTCGACTTCGAATTTTTCTTCTTCTTCGAGTTCCTCTTTTGATTCCCCCTTGGGTTCTTCAACCACTTCTACTTTGGGTTCTTCTACCTACGGTTGTGGCTGCTCCACCGGATCTTCTGGCACCTCCTCATGTACTGATGGTTTACCCAAATCATCTCGAACCCTACTAGATGAACCATACTCATCGACTCTTCTGGCTTTGGAAAGTTCTCCTCCCCTACTTATACTATAGGTTCTCTATAATCAAAACCAAAATCCAAAAATAAGATTCTAAGGTTTTAGAATTTTATAGGCTAAGAAAAACATCAAAGGTTATATTGCAAAATTTAATATACTCAAGAAATTATACAGAACTTCAAAATTTGGTTTTAAACAAAATTGTTTTATAGATACAATTCAATTTTATCCTTATATTTCATTAACCAATCTAACTCAATTTAAAATTTCCAATTTATTCAGAATTTCCAATTTTCAAATTTCAAATTTATTAAAGCTTAAATCAAAAACTGATGAGAAATCGATGAAGATACGAGGTAAAATTTTTCCTACAACGATTCGAAGAGCCATCCTCACACCGAAACTTCTTCTTATAGTCGATACGAAGCAATCAAAAGAATTTGGAAACGAATCAAAGAAAATTGATAGAGAAAAAGATTGTTTCCACTTTGCAGGATATTGACCATTTGTAGTGGTACTTCCCTGTCCCTTATCTCGTTCTCTTCTTGCACTCATACTCACTATCAGTGGATAGTAAGAGAATTTACTGATACATTTGAACGGATATCTTAGGGATATACTCTTTCTAGGGTTTACTTCACCCTATCTCTAATGAGCTACTTAATGTGTTATACTCCTGAGCTAAAGTTCAACCTGAGCTCTAATACCAAATGTGACGATAGGGATTTTTCGCATTCGAAAATAGACATCCATACTTTACATCGTACCCGAATGCCGCATATTAGACGGTTCAAATCCGAGTCGCCGGAGCTTATAACACCATTAAGTAAACAACACAACGAAAGAAAAAGAATAATACATTGATATACAGCATTGATACAATATCTGATACAACAAATGATACAGTAGATATCAATATACATCAGAGATGTGATACAATAAAATAGCAGCGGAAAAGAAAATAGCTATCACTAGCAGCGGAACAAATAACTCAAGATAGTCTTCAAGGAAGAACTCCAACAGAAGCTCAAACTAACATCATGATTCACTAAGACAAGGAAGACTGGTGTGCATCCAAAGACTGAACTAGCTCCAGATAATCTACTAAACCAAACTATCTGAAAACCCCAACTCTAGACTGCTCGTGTGGAAAATAGTGAGCACCCAGAGTTTAGAAAAGGAACAATAAACTCCGGGTCAGTCATGGGACTGGTGTAGGTAAAAAAAACAGTTTATCTTTTAAAAACAAACAAAGGAATATTTTAAATTAGATTCGCAATGCTTTTAGAAGATGAGACTATCATAAGACCTCCCGCCACACACACAATACAATCGCAGAATTGGAGGAGATTTCTTCTTATGATAGTCAAACACGCTAGATACGCGAATTTCTTTGATATTATTATTATAAGTGCAAAGTGCAGAAAAACATTTCGAAAGTAGAATATAAATCTTAGCCAACATACGATTTCGTATGCCTACTATAGCTACCATGTTCAATAGCAGGTTACAGCCACATTCCATGGCAGGTTATACAACTAAAATCGTACAAGGCTCGTATTGTTTCTTTGGATTTTCCAACAAATGGTCAGGCTAAGGAACTTTCTACTGCCTCATGGGATCGCCTCAGGCGAGACGTCCTGAGAACCTAACCGGATCTCTACCAACACAAGGCCGGGTTACCTCTGTAACTAGGTAACTACTACTCGAGCATGCCACTCCCCGGTCCTTTGGGACCTTTATCCGAGATGCCTCTAAAGCAACAACCACGTAGTAAATGAGATTGGAGCCACCACATAGGTAAATATGTGGGCTCTACACCATGATACCACCCTTTACCAGAAGGGAATGACACACCTTAAAGGGCGCGACCCTCATAACCTTGTCTTTCCTGTTTCGACCATTTTCGGGGTGTGAGTCCTGATGCAGTCTCGTCCATAAAGCTACGCTTTATACAAAAGCCATGCTCTGATCACAAATGATCCTCAACACACAGCAGCACTCAGCATGCCGCAATACTAAATTGGGAATATATCACTGATAACCTTCAACTACATAACCTCTGAGCTCGTACGTATCAGAGAATGGTGTTAATGCTAAGAGAATAAATTCTCTGCCACCAACAGATATGTATTTGAAAGAAATCTGCTTTATATTTCAAAGTATAGTGTCAGACATACAACCATACAAGTCTGTTTCGGGTTTGAACAGAACCGATGGCACTTCCGAAGAAGCCCTTGCAATCCGGGTATCCACAATCCCGATCGGACTTCCCATCACTTAAGGAATTTCTGTACCGGGGATCAGCCAGCGTAGAGACAATCGATAGGTTATCCTATCGTTCTTACAAATACCAGGTCATCAACACCTGTCTTCAAAAGCTATCCATAACGTCGTATCATTATTCGGAATGGGTTATATGACACAAGGTCCTTCCCCGGCTAAACTGAATAATGAGCGCAATATTAAAAACATATGGATATGGGATTTCAATTAAGTCACAACTTATTACCCAAAACCTTTCTTCCAAATGGTTTAAACAAATTACCATTCCAAATCTTTAAACAAAAAAATTCATTCATAGATTTCAAAACAATTTCAATTTCATTTTAATTTCGAAACCTTTCAACACAACTTGGAAGTTCATTACTTATGCGAAAGCTTTATTAATTTGAAAACAAACAGCTTTCATTTCAGAAAAATCCAATCATATTTACACGAGTTAAAATCCTTGAATTAAATTCAAATTCCCAAATCAATACATTTAAAATAGTTTAACCCATATATAACTGGTATGACATCTTTAATCCCTAGTTTCAATCATAGAATTCAAATCCAAATTTTGAATTCAAATTTAAATCAATTTTTTTTAAAATTTCAAAACTTAATCAAGTTATTCAAAATAAATTTTATCTTGAAATTCCATTCCAAAAACTTTTCACATTTAACCCGATTCCATTTCAAACCATTTGAATTTAAAAAAAATTCAAATTCAAAACTATTTTCAAAAATCTGTGACTTAATCTATTTCCTCGTGAAATCCATATTTGTGTGTGTATGGTGTGGTCCAGGGGTTTAACACAATAGTGCAACATCGTTCAATCATCACAGATTAAAACATAGAAATATAGTTGATAAGCGGTATGACTATAACGCTTATCGCTCATTCACAGATTCACAGATAATATACAGATGTATCATCAATAAATGAATAAATTATACATGGCACAATCCACATAAACAAAATAACACAGATCAGATAGGACAAACAATTCAAGGCATCTCATACCATACAATCAGTCACAAGTAAGGTCAAACGTTCAGTAATCATTTATAAGTAGGATTAATAAATTGTTTAATCCTAATTAATTCAATTTATTTCTAATAAATTAATTACTTATGAATTAATCCAATCCTGATTAATCAATTACAAATCATTTGATATAAATTAATTTGTCAAACACTTTAATTTAATTATTCTTAATTAATAAATTAATTAGATTAACCCTAAGTTAATTACATAATCATTTAACCTTAATTAATTTCATTAAATAATTATCTTTAAGTGATCAATTACCTTTATAAATAAACCAACATTTAATTACATTAAATGTAATTACATCTTAATCACTTGATTAATTAACTTAAATTATTATTTATAAAAATTGATTAACCATTAATAATCAATTAATTAATCCTAATTATTTAATTAGTTAGGTGTTAATTGCAACTTAATTAGTTCTTAATTACAATTAATTCATAAATTTAAACTTCTAATTGATAATTTAATTAATATCCAATATTTATTATTCCATTCAAATTAACTTCAAAATTAATGAACAACAATTTATTGAATCTTTATTTACTTAAAAGTAAAACTCGTATTTATTAATGATTTAATTAACACTCACAAAAATATTTGAAACTTTGATTTAAATTCTACCTTTACATTTCAAATTCTAGTTTAAATTCAAATTCTTTGTTGTAAATTTCACTTACTTACCTAAACCTTTTAGGTTATCAAACAATTCAAATTTAGAAATTTTATTACCAAACTAAGCTTTAAACTAAACTCGAATTCAAAATATATTTTTTCTTCGAACTTCGAACCCATTTTACTTTTGTTTTTATTATTTGAAACTTTCATTTTTTTTGAAACAAACAGAAGCAGGTTTTGGTTAAAACCTGGAACAAAACTCTGACTCGAGTTTGAAAATACCTGCTTCGAGTAAACTACTCGATTTACTCGAGTATTACATCGAGCCATTTACCCATCTTCCCCGAGACTCCCTGTACGCAACCCCTATACTTCTTTTTTTTTCTTTTTTCTTTCTGTAGTTTAAGGTTTAACTAGCACAAACATCATCAGGTAATTCACTTTCGAACTCAACCCAAACTCGAAGCAACCCATCTCCAAACTCGAGCAATCACTCGCACGATCACGGCACCAAAAATCAGACCCCACAAACGCCACCGTGCACGTGCACGGTGGTTCTGACCACCTTCGGTCACCACCAAGACGTCGAGCAAGTAGACGGTCATGCTCAGATCAGCCCACGACCATCTAAAATACATCGTCATCTCGAAATCGAAATTCGGGCTCGAGATTGAAACCTGGAAAGGGTCTGGAACCATGCACTGCTACCTGTCAACGTCACGTATATCCAATGCCGACCACCAGAAAATCAACGACTCCGGCCATCCACTCATCAATGTCCCCTCTACCTTTCCCTTGAACCATGACGAACTCGATCGCCCATAGGTGCTGTGCCAAACGAAACAATCTGACTAGTCGAAATTAGGTTTAAAAATTTCAAACCCTTTCCACCAACGCCACCGTCATCTTCGCCACCTCTGACCATTTTTCCAGGCACCTCCGTAGCCTCCACCATCTCCACAAGAAAAAACGATTCCCACGAACTAGCCAATCATCGTCAATTGCCCAAAACCCAATTTTCATTCATTTTCAAACTGCTCCTAAATCCCACCTTTAAGAATTATAATTTTTGCATTAAAAATCATATTAAAGTATGATAATTCCATTTATATACTTGAATTCATAAATCGTGAAGTTCGAAATTTGGCTTATTTAAAGTTAACTCTGATTTCTTGATTTCCAGAGAAGATTAAAAGTTGTTTTTAACTTATATAAATTTTTAAAACTTAGCTTATATTCAAACAAACAACTTCTGTTTATATTGTAGGCTATAATAGTTATCAGATTAAGAAATCAAAATTATTTGCAAACCTGGGACTAAAGATAACAGGAACAGGGTATCAAATGGTTCAGGTATGCATTCATTCAAATACCAACATATATCCACAGGAAATCACACTCATATTCATTCCAGATATAATAAGCAAAAATATTAATACTTAAGTTTAAAAAGGTGAAGTTACTCACCTTCCAAATCATGGTTTAGAGCTTTCAGATTTAAGTTGAAAACTTTTTAACTTTGAAATGTTGAAAACCCTGTTTGAGTTTGCTAACTGGAACTTCTTCCTTGATTCAGGCTTGCATTGATTGTTGTTTTAACTTGAATTATTATTGAAGTTGTAGATGATGGATACTCAGAATTTCTTTGTTATCTTGATGGACGAATTGAAGGAAGAGTTTGATGCATATATATAAAAAATAATTACTGGTTGATATTATGTTTTATTTGTACAACAGGGTGATGTTCTTTGTTTATACAATGAAGGACAGAGATCTTTTCTTTGCTTTGCTTATTTAGCTCGGCTGATATGAGATGTTAAGGCTTTCATTAATTAGTTTGTACAATATTCATATTATTTTTCTTTTTCAGCTGCACAAATTCATATATTTTCTTCATTTTGTTTTGGCTTATGGGTTCTTTGGTGTGCTGGCATAAAATATATTGTACAACTTATATTTTTCTTTATTTCGGCTGATATGATTATGTGAGATATTTGATGTGGCTTCACTTTTTTTTTCTTGTTTAATTGTTTTTTCTTGTTTCATGTTTACATATGTATGTTCATATATTTTTTATTTGGTCTTTGTTTCATATATTTTCATTTGCAAGTGTACATGTTTTTGTTTTCTTCATTTAGTAAGTGTACATGTTTATGTATTTGTTTACTTCATTACTTAGTGAACTTCAAATTTTATTTTATTTTTCTTTTATTATCTTTACTTCATTCTATACGTATCATTTATTTTGATTTATGATATCAAGATTTACTTATATTGCATAAAGTATATAATTTATTTATTTTATAATGTAGATGAATTTCCACCTTTTTATTTGGTTGTTAAAATTTTAGCAATTAATTGTTTACTTTATATTTTTATCATTATCTTTTGTATATTTTGATTTCTATTTCTAGTTTAACTTATTACTACTATTTTACTTTAATATTCATTATCTTGCATTTATCAATATCTTTGTTTTTATTCTACTCCTATCAATTCAAAATTTAAATCAATTTATTTTCTTTCTTGTGTCAAAGGTTTATATTCTTATATTTATTTCAAGACCATTTTTAATTCAAAAATTGATTTAGTTATCAATTTAAATTGGGTAAAAATTCGGGGTCGTTACATATTCAAAATTAAATGATTAAAATTTTGGATTGTTACATTCTTTCCCGTTGAAAGAATTTCATCCCTGAAATTCCCAAAGTAAGGAAAATGCCTCCAACTCTTAACCTTTTCTAAACCAATTAGTTGAAATGGATTATTCATTCACAAAGTCTTTTAAAATTATGGAAAATTTCGATAGCTTCTCCTTTGCGTAGCTCGATCGGAAAAAATAAAAATGGCCACCACGAGCCCAAACCAGCAAAGAAAACAAAAGCCAAGTGGCCTCCCATCTCTGAAGCATAAAATCATCTAACCAAAACAAAATATAAACTTGTGCCTATTTGTTGAGCAACCAAGCTCTACCCATGAAACCAAAAGCATCAACTAGCTCTTGCTTCCATAAACCTGCATCTCACTTACAAATGATATCTAACTATATAACTCATAGCCATATAATTTTGCATTCTCCAATGTTAAACATATAATTATAAATAAAGCATGTACGATGCATATATATTATCCGTATGCAATATTGAATCCGATTGCTCGTTTAATTACATAATTTCATTTTCGAACTACTATCGCTCACTCGACCAGTCTAGTGCGGACTCTGATCTAGTTCCTTGATCAGAAACCTATAATCTTTTTGCATAGCCATATACTATGATAAAAAACTTCAGAATCATATCAAATGTCCTTATCAAGTGTTTGCCCTCAAGAATTGAGCGAATAATCCTTGTTCGAATAGGTGTAAAAACCCTCCAAATCGTGTGCCTGAATCTGGATTAAAACAATTATATGACTAAAATGATTTATGTACAACTTACGTATTTTATTCCAATTGGTTTATTACTATACCAATGACTTCAACACTCAAAACCACATTCACTTTACATTACAATTTATTATTCAAATAGTATTTCATTTAGTACTAAATTCACTAACTAACCATTTCATTTAATTTTACTTAGGTCAAACTTCATTTCGTAGCTCAAGTTCATATTCGTATAATATGCTTTTATCTCCTAAGAGTATATATACAAAGACCTAATTTTTTGTACTAAACCAAAATGCTTAACTAAGTTTGAAATTTGATTTAACTTACTTTTTTTATGTTCCAAATTTTATAGGTCATCAAATCTTATTTTCTTAAAGTTTCTCAAAAAACACTTAATCTTAACCTTATACCGACTCGGAAGTTTTCTACTATCCAAAATCGCTGAAAAATTCTGTTTCATTTTAATAAATGAAAATTACCAAGCAATATCACAAACCAAACTATCCTAATGGATATGATACATGATTCTACAATGTCACTTAACTGAAAATTTTAGAATTTAAACACTACATTTGATTTTAGATTATTTTAAATAATACGCATATATCCTTTATATATCAAATCATCCTTTAGGAATTTTAAAAAAATTTCTTTACCCAAAGTTACTCAATAACCAATTTCTATTATGGTAGCAAATTCCTCACTTTAGAAACTCTAAAATGAACATCGATGATGTTGTAGTCATTAGCAGAATTATTTCCATGGATAGATGTGAGTCCAGTGCTTTTTATCTCTTTAAAATTCTTTTATAAAATATTTCTATTTATCAATACTTCCAAATTAATACTATTATTATTTTCTACAACACTTTGGAAAAACATTTTCAAAATCTCTGGGATTTAAGTTATCAAATTACCAACTTAAAAACCATTTTATTCATAAGGCATATTATAAGCTATACTTATCTAAGTCCACATCCTTATATAATATCATTTCATAATTGTTTATCTTCATTAAGATTATAATAAACAATTTTATTAAAGTTAAATTTTAGTTTTTAACCCAACACTACAACTGAACGCCCCATATCAAAATTGTGAAAATAAATTCACAAGCTGCTTATATTTAATTTAATCCCACAATAAGGCTTGCAAACTAGTTGAGAACAACTAATCAAACAATAAATGATAATAAGTGATTATTATCATTCCTTAATTTAAAAAACACATCAACAGATTACTATACGAAATTCTAATTTTTTTACAAAATAATAACCTGAGTGAAGTTATTTCATTTACCATTTTGAAAACAATATTGTGTTGGTTTACCTTGTTTAAGTGTTTATAAACCCCAACCGATATAGTTTTTCCTTCCGTATTGACCAGAATTCATATGCCACACAACCGACAAATCAACACAATATAAAACATTTAATAGCACTATCAAATATGCACTCATACACAAACACGCGTGCGCACGCACACTCAAACTCATCCTAGGGCCTCACTTACCTAATCTTAAATGAATCTACCTCAACAAAGCCTAGGTGTTTGACCAACCTCAGCTCTGTTACCGCATATAACAACTCACCTTTTCGATCGTCAAAAGTCAATACTAATACATCCACGGTATTCACGTATCGATCATCCAAGGGCCAAAAAGATAGATTGTTGGGGGAAAAAGGAAAGGCAGAATTGAATCTCACATCATAACAAGTAACATATAATGTACAACAAATCTTTGCCCAAGAAAAAATGTAGTATGCATATCATTAAATCAGAGTACACCATACAATTCATCAGCCTGGACTGTTATTACTACTTATCCTCACAACTGCTGATAAATACAACCAACAAATGCAGCGGACATAAAGGTACGTTAATACACCTTGGAGGCATCCTGCTTGTCTCCTAAAGCTCCCAAGCATCCAAACTAAATCTGTACCATGCTCGGTCTGACCTGAGCATTATAAGAAAATAACGCCTGGATTAGTCTGGTAAACCAGCATGAAAAAACTCTATCAAATCATATTGATTTCTATATTTATAAACCCTTTTAAAAATAAAGGTATCTCGTAAGACCATGTCGCACATAGACACGAACGGGTTTTTACTTTACGATAACCAAATCATTTATATGGGAAATCTTTTGATACTATAATAATGTATAGGGTTTAAAGTAAATATTGAACCATGGTCAAATTTGTTACATTAATTAAATTCGAGCATAATAGGTATGCAATCAAGTTCGAAGGCTCGTGTTGAAAATGGATCCCAACTATGAAAGGATAAGGGTCTACCCGTCAAATCAGTACACCTTTATATAAAATGTACTAGAGGCCACAACACGCTGCATCTCAACTACTCAGGACCGGCCTTACCCTTTATAGAATAGTACTGAATATGATCAACCCTTGGTTGATCAACAATCATAATAGGCCCCTATTCATATATAGATATCGACTCTAGATAAGGGTTGATCATACCCTAATGGGAGCGGCCCATATAGCCCAGCCGCATATCCTTGCTTTAATCATTTTATCGAGTGCAAGGCTCGTGAGGTAACGATCACTTATTCCTCCTAGCAATTCCCAATTGGAATGCTAATGTAACATCCCGCCATTTTTTACGTTTTAAGCAGACACACATGCCAACTCAAACCATACAAAAGGGCAGATTGTTATTGGGGTGAATAAAAAAAGAGAAAGAAATAAAAAAAACAGAATCACATAGCGGAATGACAAAATATAATAATCAAATATCAGTTCATGAAGCTGTTTACAAAAACATTTGATTATATCTATACAACACAGTGTCAGAGTTACATATATCAGAGATAAATAAATAACAATGCAGCGGAACAGTATGATGCAGTTGGACTAATATAATAATAATAGTACAAATTCTTCATCTTCGCCCTCCAAAAATAAGATCTTCAAATCCAGAAATGCTCAGGCTGACCTGAGCGAATTGAAAAGACAAAACACTCGAGTCAGAACTAAAAGATCTTATGTAAATTAAATCAACGGGATTAAAAATATGAGTGGAACGACATCAGAGATGTTTACAGATTTGACATCTCCTATCCAGTGTATAACGTGAGTGCAGTAACTTAAGGGATGCTCGGGATTCACACCTCCTAAGGATCCGTTAAGCTATCTACTATGTAGTACAATACGCTATTATAATATGTCTATAGTAAAGTAAAGGTATTAAGGTAGCGTTAAGGCTTTACATTTTCCATCTTAACACATTTTATATATTCCCATAGTCTATACAGTACCGTAATCCCACCTGTACTGGGTGCCATCAGATGGAACTCCATAATTATGGTACAAAATAATCTCGTAGAAGGCGCGTTAGGGTTGGTGACATGGCACAACTAGGCAATGCCAGGGAAGATATACCAATTACACTTCTGGACTATTGGTAACGCTTAGCCACAACTACCGTCCAACTCGAAACACACTCCCGAGTAAAAATCGAAGGGTGGCCACCAAATAAATCAAAAATCAGAATATAGTATCGATGGAACGTGTTCGGTCGAAGGAGCTACCTCACTTGGCCAGTCAATTGCTCCTGTTTTAGCCACCTTAAGCCAACTCATAGGAGTCGAGTCCACATATATACCTCAATAGGATGTCGCCACCATCCTACTTCATTCTGAAATCTCCACCGCGTACACAGTTATCAAAGTGGTTTTTCGGTATTGGCAGAGAGTATGACAACATCTGATCCCAGTCACTTTGACAACCAATCGCTTATTACACACCGTATGGTTCTTTTACATTTTCAAAATCATTTCGTAATTGATATCAAAATATCATATTCAATTCAAACCATATCACTTTTGAAATCAATACTTACATTCGAAATCGTATTCGGCTTTGAAATCATAGTTCGATGACTATATTTCCTTTCAAAGTCAAACTCGCAATTTATATCAAAATATCGTATTCTCAAAACTATATCACTTTCAAATCATTATCGTTTCCAAAATCATGATTTATTTCAAAAATCATACTTCCAAAATAGGTTAAATCCTTACTCCAAAATCATCATATTCAATTAGTTATAACTTTTAAATCCCAACTTAGGTTATGACATCATTAACCATATTCACTTTAAAAATCAAGAAATTTGAATATAAACCCATCCATTTTACTTGGTTTGGAATTTGGAAGAAAATAGTTTAAATAGTTATAAATAATTAATATGGATTTAAAATAGACTAAATATAATTAAAATGGATTAAATAGCTTTAAAAGAGATTAATTAGATTCAAAATAAATTAAAATAGTTTAATTAGCTTAAAATAAATTAAATTGGTTTAAAATAGATTAAAATAATTCATATAGTTAATACTAGTTAAATAGTTTAATATATTTGAAAATCTTAATAATTAGAAATTTTAAAATAATATATTTTTAAAATAGTTTATATTAAAATGTGAGTTTGAAATTAATATCAAATTAAACTATTAATTTCATTTAAAGATATTTGGACCATTTCAAATTTCCAAATCGACGAACCAAATTTCAATAAACTATCGAATTTCATATCGTTTCAATCCATGTTCAAAATATCAATACGGATTACTCCAATTTCAAAATATGTCAAAGTTATTTTCAAACAAATTCAACAACTCAATTTTGATAGTATTTCATTTATACATAAAATTTTAACTTTAAAACTTCCAATTTAGTTTCTTAAAGGAATTCCTTTTTAAACCAATTCGCATTTCAACACAAAACTAGATTTTTCTATAATACTTCAATTTACATAATCAAATTTTATTTCAAAAAGTCAATTGAAAATTCAAAATTTTAAGGATTTTAAAATCATTTAATTTAACCAATCCGGTGTTCGTGTATAATTATCTATCCTAGGGTCAAGTGATACAGATATTTTTCATTTCAGTCAGCAATTTAATATGTTACAGTTATATATCATTTCAAACCATAATCCCAAATTAAAATAAAAATCCGTAATGAACTTGCAGTTTATGACGATATAAAATACAACATCCATTCATCCAATATCAACAATCAACATCCATCACAATCAACATGCAAATCAGTCAATAAATATAAATATAGAACTAATAATCAATAATATGTATTTAATTTGCAATAAATTAAATAACAATTTAATTCAAATAAATTCAAATTAACCGAGATGATGATTAAAATATACCAAATATCCATAAAAAATTTGTAATCACATCATAAATTTAATTTAATAAACATAAGAAATTTTAGAAGTTGTGAGTGGGTTAAAACACTCACCTTTGAATTTAAATTGAATTTAAATCCAATTTAATCTCAAAATTCAAACAGTCTCAGAATTCGTTCAAACAATCATCAAAGTGTCCGGAATTTTGATACGATCCCAACGCTAGAGACCATGCATAAATCGGACCTTGCATGCGAAAGATATACATGCTACAACGATTCGAATTGAAATAAAAAGAAAAATAAACAAAATAAAAAAACACACCACATAGCAGCCGCCACATCAGCGTCACCCTCTTAGAGAAAACACGTTCAAGCCTCCAGACGTTCAAACCCAAAAGCACAGTCG
The DNA here is from genome assembly GCA_030765085.1 of Allium cepa. NCBI lineage: Eukaryota > Viridiplantae > Streptophyta > Magnoliopsida > Asparagales > Amaryllidaceae > Allium > Allium cepa. The sequence continues at coordinate 974,044,044 of CM060928.1, forward strand.
TTGACCCGCCTTTGACCACGAACGCTCATCGCCACGGCTATCTACAGCAACGCCGACCTACACCATCGCCACGCCCTCGACGAGCCGAGCACATCGACCCCACCCCGACGACCGTCGGCCTGCTTGAAACTCGCGCCGCCGGCCTCCCTGTAACTCACACCGCCGGTTAGGCTTCAAACCCTAATAGAATTATCCATCTCGATCCGACCGTCAATTCGTTACAAAACCCACATGGATGCGATCCCATCGGTCCTCTACACAATATATATTGTCAATTCGATGATCTGTCGAAGTTTATCAACGTGCTATGAACAGCCGAGACTTGTCCTTCAATTTCTGGATAGACGGAGGTTCAAATTGAAAAACGAATTATAGATCTGTGATACGCTCGTCGAGAGCTTCAAATCGATATATAATTCGATATATTTGGAGGAGTTTAAATTTTGAAGTTCAAATTTTGAATTGGGATTGAATTGGGAAATTTAGGGTTTTCAGCCATTGAGAAAAAGGAGAAACAGAAAAAAATTCGTACAGAAATGAGAAATAGAAGGCTGCTAGGGTTATAATCGGATATATATAGGTAGAACAAAATAGAAAGGAATGAGCTCGATTGGTTTGAAATTGAACGATACATGACCTGAAGAGCCCGTTTCGACTCTGGAATGAAAATGAGTCAACCCATATATCAAAATAGATGCTTTAAATATTTTAAACTCAATGGAACATGTTTCAAGTCCAAATCCCATCGTATGAAGAAATTATGTCCAATTCAGCTTATTTCAAATTGATTTCTGGGCATTTCGAGTCCTACGATCAAATGACAAGTCCGATTGTTACGAAACTTGAAATACTACAAAAATTCACTGTTACGGATGCGATGAAACTGGTTTCGTCGAAATCCGAGACAGTTGCCGAAATGGCTATATTTCAATTAATAAATTGATAATTAAATTAATTAAATCACTATTCAGTTCAAATCTAATTTTTTACAATTCTATCCTTTTGGATTACATAGAAATTTAAAATCCTTTAAAACCAATATCTATATCAATTCAAAGTTAATTAATTCACAAATTACATTATTTAATTTCAATTTCAGTAAATTCATTAATTATCAATTGAAATTCCAATAAATCCACTTATTTGATTTTAAATCTTGTTTTAAATAAATTGTCATCCCACGGGTATAATTTAACATTAGTTTATATCTTGGTATGTTAGTATTCTTAATTTTTATTTTTATATCAAATAATGTAACATTTAATTTCATTTAATTACAATTGATTTCCAAATCCAATTCAACTAACTAAATAAACAGGAAACATATAATAATTGTCACTTTTCACCTTTAAATTACCTTTATTAGTTTATTACTTACAGTAAATGTAACCATTAGTTTCATAACACAAATTTTGTTCAATTACTATTAATCAATGTATTATTTCATTGATTAATTCAATATTTACTTTTATTTCTTATATTAAATTTATAACCAAGCATAACAACTTACATTATTTCATCGTTGGAATTTCATTTCAATTGTTAAAAATTAATTTTAATTACCACTCTTACATTTCATTTTAATATTTATTTCATTATTAAATTACAAGTTTTTTTATTTCTTTCCATATTAAATTACCAAAACTTAGTAATTTAACTATTTAAATAAATTGTTGTTATTAATAAGAATCTAATGTTATAATTGTTATAACCTAAGTTATAACTGAAAGACTACTAGTTAAAATAGAAAGGTAAGTATTAAAATGGAAGTTTAGTAATAAATGAATGCATAAATTTTATAAAATTAAGTTGAAAATTGAAGTATTTCTAAAATTTAATATAATAGAAATAGAGAAAAATAAATAAATAAATGAAACTGTAAGAAATAAATGAATATAATTGAGAAATGCTAAGGAAATGTAAATATAATGCAACAAAAAGAACTTACAAGACCTGAATAAACGAAAATGAAAAAATGTAAGTAATAAATGAAAATGAGTATAATAAACACTAACTTAATGGATGGAAATAAAAGTTGAAAGAAATAAATGAAAATAAAAAGGATAACTATTATATAAATGAAAAGGAATCAAACAAAAAATATTATGAAATAAAATTGATTAAAATTAACTTAATCTATTGTTTGAGATTGTTGTTTGTTTGGTTATGGTAGTCAAGGATACTTTAAATCCGTTTGAAGGTATGAATAATCTATTTTGTGTCACCTAAGGCTATTGAGTGAAGGGTACGCTTAGTAGTTTATTTTTCTTTTCGTACGATTTAAAGTTTTGAGCTCGAACAACTATTTATTTTGTTTGATATGAATGAATGATTGATGCATGTTGTTATATGATAGTTATATGCTTTGTTGCTAGTGATTGATGTTTGTATGGATTTATTTGTTATTGATTGAAACAACGCTAAATATTTCATTCTATATAATTATTAACTCTCTTGGATTATATAAGTGAAATACAGGTTATGGAAGCAATAACTACTGCTTTTGGTTTCATAATTTAGCGTAAATTGCCCGACAAATAGGTACGTTTTCGGATTCCGTTTTATAGCGCTATTATATTGTTTTCCCGTGTTGGGATATATATTATTTTGGAAAATATATGTTATATATTGTTATTTTTGATATTATATTTTCCCCCGAGCCTCTCCGTACAAAGGAGACTGCCAAAAAATTTCGAAAATTTTGGACTTAGAAAATTTTGAAAGGTTTTTCCAAATTTTATTTACTTGAATATAAAATGATTTAAGAATGATAAATTGATATATTTTGTTTAAATTAATTTTGTAAATAATTTTTTATAGATTTAATATTTTAAATAGGATATATTATTTCCTTAATTATTTCTTTTCCCTTGTTTTCCTTTTCGGGGACGAAAAGTTCTGAGTGGGGGAGAGTGTAACGACCCGTAAATTTCGACAATTAAATTTGTTAGTGAAGTAGAGATTTTGTAAGTAAATTTACTAGAAATATAAAGGTGATAAATTAATATTGAAATGAACACTAAAATAAAATATATATAGGGTAATGAAAACTTATTTATTAGCAATTTGAATAAAATTTCAATAAATGAAATATTGTAAGTATTATATCTGGATATAAATTGAATATGAAGAATATAGGGTAGGCATTGAATTAGTTAATGTAAGAACACGTGTTACAGTAATTGATTGTAAATTTAGGAAACGTGTTAATGCAAGTTAATAATTTATGACTTGAATGAAATTCTAATTCAGTAAAATAATTTAAATGGTATGATTTTTTTGGGAATATGAGAAAACGAATGTTAGTATTGAATTAATATATGTTATTTATTTAGGGTATTGAATAAAATTGGTAACTCAATTGTAATTAATGGTAATAATGTTTATATTAGTTAATAAATTAAATTTCAAATGCAATACCCATTAATGAATGGAATGAAATGGAATTTATGTAAATGTATACTAGGTTATTAATCAAATAGAAGGAAACAAACGTAAATATCGAATTGATTAATGAATAAATATACATTGAATAGTAATTGAATTTAAACTTAATGGTAATTGTATAAAATCAATATAAGATAATGAATTGCAATAATTGTGGGTTGGTAATAAGGTGTGAATGGGAAAACGATTGTTATGGTAAATGAATGGAATTCAAATTTGTTGGAAAAGGTAAATGGGTACTTGGTAATAAATTTAAACGGACTTAAATATTGAATTTATTTAATTAATATATATAATAAATAATGATTGAATAAAAACCAGTACTCTGTAAATATCTATAATATTTGAGTGGAAATAATAAACTTATAAATGTGGGATTAAGAGTTTTACAACAATTATTATGAGTTATATACTTAGTTCATTCTATTAAATTGGAAATCATTGCAATAGATATAAATTAAATGTTACGTTAAATAAATTAAGGTAATAAATGGGGAATAATGTAAATGTTCTTCATAATACGATGATTTGTGAATAAAAAGAATGGAAATAAAGTTTTATTAATATATCAGAATTTAATTTATGATAAAAAGGTTAATTGGAATTAAATGAGTTAAATATTTAAACGGGAATTAAGCTTTATTTATTTATTTGGATTTAAAATATAACAATTTGGATTTATTGCAGTTAACTGAAATTAAATATAAAGTTTTACGTTAATTGAAATTTTAGTTGAAAACGGGAAATATTTATGTAATAATCTTAAATCCAATGGTAAATCCTTCTATTTGAAATTATGAATGGAATAATTACGGGTAAATTCAAATTAATGGAAATTGTGGAAATTTATCTATAATTTTTGAATTTTATGAAATTGAAGATTTCTATTGATTAATCCTTAATAAATTGACTTTTAAAAATTTGTTAAATCATTGTAAATGTTTGAAAATTTTAAAGTGATAAAGATTGCAATGTTCAGAATTCTAACGCGAAATTTGATATAATTAAATTATTTTAAATTTATTTAAATAATATAAAAATAGCCATTTTGGTCACGGACTCGGATTTCGACGAAACCAGTTTCATCGGATCCGTAACAGTGAACTATTGGGTTTCAAGTTTCGTAGCAATCAGACTTGTCGTTTGATCGTACGAACGCAAAACGCCTTGAAATCGATTTAATTGAAATCAATTCGAAAACAATCTGAAAATATTATTTTCAGCATAACTTCTTCATACGATGGAATTTGGACGTGAAACTTTTTTCATCGCGTTTAGATCATTTTTAAATATCTATTTTGATATATAGGTTGACCCAATTTCGTTCTGGAATCGAAACGGGCTTTTTGGGCCAATTATCGTTCAGCACGTTTGTTTATCGGATTCATCCACTCTATTTCTAACCTACCTATATAAACCCAGTTATAAACCCTAGCCTCCATCTATTCTCATTTGTTTGTGCGTTCATTTTCCTCAACTCCTTCTTTCCAATGGCTGCAGACCCTAAATTCAGTTACAATTCAAAATCAAAAGTCAAAAATTCAAAGTACTCAGAAAAACCTCAAAAAAATATATGTTGAAGCACTCGACGAGCAAAATTCAATGGTGTAATTCATTTTTCGTTTTGAGTCATCGTTCGTCCTGGAATTTGAAATTGATTTTCGTCCGTTCGTTTTGTCATGATCGACTGCAACCGATCGTCGATTTCTTGGTGCTGGATTGTGAAGATTTGCAAGGGGATTTAATCCAAGTCATTTTTGGGGGGAGATTAACGGCTAGATCATCAGGGAATTTCGAATTAGGGTTTGGATAGGGGGCGGTGGCCGGCTCTGGGGGTCACGTGGGCATGCCGCACATGTATGGATGGAAGCGGCGCGTCGAAGGGAAGAAGGAGGTGGTGGTCGGAGAGGCAACAACGGCCGGAGGCGAACATGGATCTCGGTCAAAGCCTCGGTCAAAGGCATGGTTTGGGTTCACGACCTGGAAGCAAACGCATGAGAAAGAGAGGGAAGAAAGGGGTGACGTGGCATATTTTAGTTGGTATGTTTGTTTTGTTTTTTTTCAAGCGATTTAACACGTGTAACTTTCTCATACGGACTCGAATTCACGCGCGATTTTTTTTGTTAGGACCGTAATAAAATTCCAGACATTTTGGCGCTTGTTTGGTTGGATTTGGAGACCATCAAAATTTTGTGTTTAAATTGGATTTAAATTCAATTAAGATCCCAAAGGTGAGTGTTTTAACCCACTCACAACTTCTAAAATTTCTTGTGTTTGTTAAATTGATTAAAAATATGAGTAGAAATTTGTTTATGACTGTTTGGCATGTTTTATTCATCATCTCAGCGACATCGCATTTATTTAATTAGCCGTTAATTAATTTTATTTTATTTTTGCATATAAATTGACAGTTAAAATTTATTTATTTGCATATAAACTGCTAGTTGAACAGTTATTAAATTTATTATTGAATATAACTATTAGTTAACACCTATTATTTATTACCTGTATATTTTATATGCTCTATATCGATGTTTGTTTAAGTTGGATGATGATTGTAATAAATGGTTGATGATTGATATTTGGATGAATGGATGCTATATTTTATATTGTATAAGCTGCAAGTTGTTATGTATTTTCATTTCATTTGGAATTGCGGTTTGGAATGATATATAACCGTAATTTTTATTTTTTTTAAATTGTGGATTGAAATGATAAATATCTGTATCACTTGAACATAGGATAAAAAATTATATACAGGCACCGCGGTATATATATATATATAAAATTATTTTTGAAATGATTTTCTATGGTTTGGATAGGATACGGTTAATAAATATAAATTTTGATATTATATAAAATCTTATTTTATATATACAACTATAGTTAAAGTATTGAATTTAAGCTATGTATGAATTTGTTAAATAAAATAAATAAGTTGAATAATGGAGTTTGATTATTTTATATTATATGGTTAAGTACATGTTAAGATATTGAAAATATATAGAGTTTTAAATGATTTAAATCAATTAAGATTGGGAGTTTAATTGAAAATTTTATTTGGAATTGAGCTTAATTGAGAATTTAACTTTATAAGTTGATGTAAAATTTATTAATTTGAAGTTAAAAAAATAGGGTATGATATTTATAACTAAATTTTTATTCAAGGTGAATTAAATGAATATTTCTAGTATAAATAAATTGAAGGAAATTTTTTAGTTAAAAGTAATTTGAGTTTTATTCAAATGATTTCGGATTTATATGCAAATATTTCAAACTAAATAAATAGGACTTTAAATTGTTGAATAGAGATTTCCAACCTTAGTTCCAATTGTTTAATATTCAAAGTTTGAAATATATTGAAACTGAAGTGGTTATTGAAACTGAAAGCGATTTTGAAATTTATGGATTTTGACTAAATTTAAAATAAAATATATTGTAAGTCGCGAAAATTATTTTGTTTTATAAAGTAATTTTAAATGCAAACTATTTTATTCTATATACCATTTGAATATCCAAACCATCCAAGTTTAGAAGTTATGGTTTAAAGCTACAAATTTTCGAAGTATTATAGTTTGAAAGTTATAATTCAATGTTTGGTTTCCAATTATTATAAATTTTATAGCAATATGATTTTTGAAAAGAAATATATTGTAATAAAATGATATTATATAAATTTGGGTTTATAAAAATAATATCAAATGAGTTTGTTTTGGAATGGAAAGGATATCGTATTTATACGGTTTTGAAATAGATATTTTATTCTAGTTTTGAAAGTAAAATTATTTTTAAATGACCGCGGTGTTATAATAACGTTTGGTTGTTAAAGAGACCGGGATCGGAAGTTGTCATACTCTCTGCCAACCTCGAAAACCACTTTAACAACCGTGTACGCCGTAGAGATTCCAGAATGAAGTAGGTTGGTGGTGGCGTTTCCTCTGAGGTAAATATGTGGATCCAACTCCCGTGAGTTGGCATAAGGTGGCTAAAACAGGAGCGATTGACGGGTTAATAAGGTAGCACCTTTGATCGGACACTTCCCTTCGATACTATACTCTGACTTTGGATTATTTTCGGTGGCCACCTTCACTTTTGATTTCTTTGATTTGGGGGAGTTTGTTCGAGGTGGGCGGTAGCTGCGCGCTACGCATTACCACCGACCCGAAAGCGTAATTGGTACATCTACCATGGCATTGCCTAGTTGTGCCGTGTCACCTACCATACCAAGCCTTGTACGAGTTTGGATTTCTCCCGTAGCCCGTGTGGTATCCTCTAGTGGCTTCTCGATCAGGAGGGACTATGATATTAGATGGACTACCGGGACTATTACTGTGTTAAGGGGGAGATTGGGTAACTCCTTAACACTATTTAAAAGTATGTTTATTTTACTATTAGACACTATTATAATAGCACAATATACTACATAGTAAATAGTTTAACGGATCCTTAGGAGATGTAAATCCCGAGCATCTCTTGAGTTGCTGTACTCATATCTATTTCTGTTGATTTAACTTACATAAGATCTTTTAGTTCTGACTCGAGTGTTTTGTCTTTTCAATTCGCTCGGGTCGGTCCGAGCGTTTCAGGATCGAAGACTTTAGCTCCGGAGGACGAAGACGGAGATTTCTATTATTATTATTTACTATATTCCGCTACACTCATATTGTTCCGCTGCATTGTTTTATGGTATGTGTAACTCTTATTTATGTTGTATAAGTATAATCGAATATTTTAAATCAGCTTTATAAACTGTATATTTGATTATTGTATTTTATCCTTCCGCTGTGAGATTCTATATTGTTTTATTTCTTTCTTGTTTTTCTTATTTACCCCATAACAATCCGCCATTCCGAACATTTTGAATTAGCACATGTGTCGATTTAAAGCGGGCGATAAGGCGGGATGTTACAGCTGGTATCATAGCTTTGGTTTAGCGATAAACCTTAGCTTTGTGGGGTTTGACTCTTTATTAATAGGGTAGTAATACCCTATGGGAGTCGCTGAGTGTATATATATGAGAGAGCGTATCTGTTAGTGTTATAAAAAGACTTTAGTATTGTGTTAATTTGTTCCGTTTTGTATTTATAAATTCTGGTTGATGCATGGGACGTTGTGACATCAATAGGAATTTCTAAATACTTAATAGGACAAACCGACATAATATTTGTTTTAGTATAAGCGAATGAAATAATTTTGCCTATTATATTTTCTATATATAAATAAATTTTTAAATAATATATAAGATTATATTTGGTTGCAATATATTGGTTGTTAGGGATAAAATTTATAAATAATAGGTAAAATAAGATTGAAAATAAAAATCAATGAAATTTGGAAATTTTAGAACTTAAGTCCGGGATTTTGAAAAATTCCTTTCAAAGGATTTTGAAATATAATAATAGTATTTAGAAATATTTTCTGATATAAATATTTCAATATAATTTAAAATATGGTTTTAAAGAAATTCTGGAAAGAAATAAGTTATACTCCCCTCTCTGTCGCTGGAAAATAATTTCAGTGATGAGTGCACGCATCATCGACTTTCGTTTTCGAGTTTCGATGTGGGAAGGACACTGTAGTAATTTACTGCAGACTTGTTTTGAAGAAGGAAGAAATAAATATTTTTATTGTTTTAATTATTATTGGATATATAAGTAAGTATAAACCTTTATCTATTATCTTTAAAATAAAGTTGAAACTAAACCCGGTATTTAATTTCTTAAGTTTCCAATATTTTACAGTTTCAATTAGTATGGTAAAATTGGAAAGTATGTAATTAATAATTGAAAATTTTAAAGTAAATAAGATTTAATTCTAGGTTATTAATGGTATTAAATGAAATTTGAAATTGTAACCTATGAAGTAAGGGATAATATTATTAAACAATAAATTAATTAAAAGAAATAGAGTAAATTTGTACAACTTTCAAATTACATCCTTAAAAGTATATATATAACTTACCAAATATTAAAAGTTGAGATGTTTAATAAGAAAATGTAATTGAAATTGTACAAATAGGAGTATGTAATGAAGTATTAAATAAATTGCTGTTATTAATAAGAATCTAATGTTATAATTGTTATAATCTAAGTTATAACTGAAAGACTACTAGTTAAAATAGAAAGGTAAGAATTAAAATGGAAGTTTAGTAATAAATGAATGCATAAATTTTATAAACTTAAGGTTAAAATTGAAGTATTTCTAAAATTTAATATAATAGAAATAGAAAAAAAATAAATTACTAAATAAATGAAATTGTAAGAAATAAATGAATATAATTGAGAAATGCGAAGGAAATGTAAATATAATGCAACAAAAAGAACTTACAAGACCTGAATAAACGAAAATGAAAAATTGTAAGTAATAAATGAAAATGAGTATAATAAACACTAACTTAATGGTTGGAAATAAAAGTTGTAAGAAATAAATGAAAATAAAAAGGATAACTATTATATAAATGAAAAGGAATCAAACAACAAATATTATAAGATAAAATTGATTAAAATTAACTTAATCTATTGTTTGAGATTGTTGTTTGTCTGGTTATGGTAGTTTGGGCAATGATACTTTAAATCCGTTCAAAGGTATGAATAATCTATTTTGTGTCACCTAAAGCTGCTGAGTGAAGGGTACGCTTAGTAGTTTATTTTTCTTTTCGTACGATTTAAAGTTTTGAGCCCGAACAAATATTTATTTTGTTTGATATGAATGAATGATTGATGCATGTTGATTTTTATATGATGGTTGTATGCTTTGTTGCTAGTGATTGATGTTTGTATGGATTTATTTGTTATTGATTGAAACAACGCTAAATATTTCATTCTATATAATTATTAACTCTCTAGGATTATATAAGTGAAATATAGGTTATGGAAGCAACAGCTACTGCTTTTGGTTTCATAATTTAGCATAAATTGCTCGACAAATAGGTACGTTTTCGGATTTCGTTTTATAACGCTATTATATTGTTTTCCCGTGTTGGGATATATATTATTTTGGAAAATATATGTTATATATTGTTATTTTTGATATTATATTTTCCCCCGAGCCTCTCCGTACAAAGGAGACTCTGCCAAAAAAATTCGAAAATTTTGGACTTAGAAAATTTTGAAAGGTTTTTCCAAATTTTATTTACTTGAATATAAAATGATTTAAGAATGATAAATTGATATATTTTGTTTAAATTAATTTTGTAAATAAATTTTTATAGATTTAACATTTTAAATAGGATATATTATTTCCTTAATTATTTCTTTTCCTTTCTTTTCCTTTGCGGGGACGAAAAGTTCTGAATGGGGAAGAGTGTAACGACCCGTAAATTTCGACAATTAAATTTGTTAGTGAAGTAGAGATTTTGTAAGTAAATTTAGTAGAAATATAAAGGTGATAAATTAATATTGAAATGAACACTAAAATAAAATATATATAGGGTAATTAAAACTTATTTATTAGCAATTTGTATAAAATTTCAATAAATGAAATATTGTAAGTATTATATCTGGATATAAATTGAATATGAAGAATATAGGGTAGGCATCGAATTAGTCAATGTAAGAACACGTGTTACAGTAATTGATTGTAAATTTAGGAAACGTGTTAATGCAAGTTAATAATTTATGACTTGAATGAAATTCTAATTCAATAAAATAATTTAAATAGTATGATTTTATTTTTGGAATATGAGAAAACGAACGTAAGTATTGAATTAATATATGTTATTTATTTAGGGTATTGAATAAAATTGGTAATCCAATTGTAATTAATGGTAATAATGTTGATATTAGTTAATAAATTAAATTTCAAATGCAATACCCATTAATGAATGGAATGAAATGGAATTTATGTAAATGTACACTAGGTTATTAATCAAATAGAAGGAAACAAACGTAAATATCGAATTGATTAATGAATAAATATACATTGAATAGTAATTGAATGTAAACTTAATGGTAATTGTATAAAATATATAAGATAATGAATTGCAATAATTGGAGGTTGATAATAAGGTGTGAATAGGAAAATGATTGTTATGGTAAATGAATGGAATTCAAATTTGTCGGAAAAGGTAAATGGGTACTTGGTAATAAATTTAAACGGACTTAAATATTGAATTTATTTAATTAATATATATAATAAATAATGATTGAATAAAAACCAGTACTCTGTAAATATCTATAATATATGAGTGGAAATAATAAACTTATAAATGTGGGATTAAGAGTTTTACAACAATTATTATGAGTTATATACTTAGTTCATTCCATTAAATTGGAAATCATTGCAATAGATATAAATTAAATGTTACATTAAATAAATTAAGGTAATAAATGGGGAATAACGTAAATGTTCTTCATAATACGATGATTTGTGAATAAAAAGAATGGAAATAAAGTTTTATTAATATATCGGAATTTAATTTATGATAAAAAGGTTAATTGCAATTAAATGAGTTAAATATTTAAACGAGAATTAAGCTTTATTTATTTATTTAGATTTAAAATATGACAATTTGGATTTACTGTAGCTAACTGAAATTAAATATAAAGTTTTACGTTAATTGAAATTTTAGTTGAAAACGGAAAATATTTATGTAATAATCTTAAATCCAATGGTAAATCCTTCTATTTGAAATTATGAATGGAATAATTACGGGTAAATTCAAGTTAATGGAAATTATGGAAATTTATCTATAATTTTTAAATTTTATGAAATTGAAGATTTATATTGATTAATCCTTAATAAATTGACTTTTAAAAATTTGTTAAATCATTGTAAATGTTTGAAAATTTTAAAGTGATAAAGATTGCAAAGTTCAGAATTCTAACGCGAAATTTGATTTAATTAAATTATTTTAAATTTATTTAACCAATATAAAAATAGCCATTTTGGTCACGGACTCCGATTTCGACGAAACCAGTTTCATCGGATCCGTAACAGTGAATTATTGTAGGGTTTCAAGTTTCGTAGCGATCGGACTTGTCGTTTGATCGTACGAACACGAAATGCCTTGAAATCGATTTAATTGAAATCAATTCGAAATCAATCTGAAAATATTGTTTTCAGCATAACTTATTCATACGATGGAATTTGGACGTGAAACTTTTTCCATCGCGTTCAGCATATTTTTTAATATCTATTTTGATATATGGGTTGACCCAATTTCGTTCCGGAGTCGAAACGGGCTTTTTGGGCCAATTATCGTTCAGCACGTTTGTTTATTGGATTCATCCACTCTATTTCTAACCTACCTATATAAACCCAGTTATAAACCCTAGCCTCCATCTATTCTCATTTGTTAGTGCGTTCATTTTCCTCAACTCCTTCTTTCCAATGGCTGTAGACCCTAGATTCAATTACAATTCAAAATCAAAAGTTAAAAATTCAAAGTACTCAAAAAATCTCAAAAAAATATATGTTGAAGCACTCGACGAGCAAAATTCAATGGTGTAATTCGTTTTTCGTTTGGAGTCATCATTCGTCCTGGAATTTGCAATTGATTTTCAGCCGTTCATTTTGTCACGACCGACTGCAACCGATCGTCGATTTCTTGGTGCTAGGTTGTGAAGATTTGCAAGGGGATTTAATCCAAGTCATTTTTGGGGGGAGATTAACGGCTAGATCGTCAGGGAATTTCGAATTAGGGTTTGGATAGAGGGGCGGCGGCCGACTCTGGGGGCCACGTGGGCATGTCGCACGTGTATGGATGGAAGCGGCGCGTCGAGGGGAGTAAGGAGGTGGTGGTTGGAGAGGCAACGACGGTCGGAGGCGAACATTGATCTCGGTCAAAGCCTCAGTCAAAGGCATGGTTTGGGTTCACGACCTGGAAGCAAACGGGTGAGAAAGAGAGGGAAGAAAGGGGTGACGTGGCATATTTTAGTTGGTATGTTTGTTTTGTTTTTTTTCAAGCGATGTAACACGTGTCACTTTCTCATACGCACTCGAATTCACGTGCGATTTTTTTTGTTAGGACCGTAATAAAATTCCAGACATTTTGGTGCTTGTTTGGTTGGATTTGGAGACCATCAAATTTTTGGGTTTAAATTGGATTTAAATTCAATTTAAGTCCCAAAGGTGAGTGTTTTAACCCACTCACAGCTTCTAAGATATTTTGTGTTTGTTAAATTGATTTAAGATATGAGTAGAAATTTATTTATGACTGTTTGGCATGTTTTATTCATCATCTCAGTTACATCGCATTTATTTAATTAACCGTTAATTAATTTTATTTTATTTTTGCACATAAATTGACAGTTAAAATTTATTTATTTGCATATAAACTGCTAGTTAAACAGTTATTAAATTTATTATTGAATATAACTGTTAGTTAATACCTGTTATTTATTACCTGTATATTTTATATGCTCTATATCGATGTTTGTTTAAGTTGGATGATGATTGTCATAAATGGTTGATGATTGATATTTGGATGAATGGATGCTATATTTTATATTGTATAAACTACAAGTTATTATGCATTTTTATTTCATTCGGGATTGCGGTTTGGAATGATATATAACCGTAATTTTTATTTTTTTTAAATTGCGGATTGAAATGATAAATATCCGTATCACTTGACCATAGGATAAAAATTATATACAGGCACAAGCGACATATATATAAAATGATTTTTGAAATGATTTTCTATGGTTTGGATAGGATACGGTTAATAAATATAAATTTTGATATTATATAAAATCTTATTTTATATATACAACTATAGTTAAAGTATTGCATTTAAGCTATGTATGAATTTGTTAAATAAAATAAATAAGTTGAATAATGGAGTTTGATTATTTTATATTATATGGTTAAGTACATGTTAAGATATTGAAAATATATAGAGTTTTAAATGATTTAAATCAATTAAGATTGGGAGTTTAATTGAAAATTTTATTTGGAATTGAGCTTAATTGAGAATTTAACTTCATAAGTTGATGTAAAATTTATTAACTTGAAGTTAAAAAAATAGGGTATGATATTTATAACTGAATTTTTGTTCAAGGTGAATTAAATGAATATTTCTAGTATAGATAAATTGAAGGAATTTTTTGAGTTAAAAGTAATTTGAGTTTTATTTAAATGATTTCGGATTTATTATGCAAATATTTCAAAATAAATAAATAGGACTTTAAATTGTTGAATAGAGATTTCCAGCCTTAGTTCCAATTGTTTAATATTCAAAGTTTGAAATATATTGAAACTGAAGTGGTTATTGAAAACGAAAGCGATTTTGAAATTTATGGATTTTGACTAAATTTTCAAATAAAATAAATTGTAAGTCGCGAAAATTATTTTATTTCATAAAGTAATTTTAAATGCAAACTATTTTATTCTATATACCGCTTGAATATCCAAACCATCCAAGTTTAGAAGTTATGGTTTAATGCTATGAATTTTCGAAGTATTATAGTTTGAAAGTTATAATTCAATGTTTGGTTTCCCATTATTATAAATTTTAAAGCAATATGATTTTTGAAAAGAAATATATCTGAAATAAAATGATATTATATAAATTTAGGTTTATAAACATAATATCAAACGAGTTTGTTTTGGAATGGAAAGGATATTGTATTTATACGGTTTTGAAAGTAAAATAATTTTTAAATGACCGCGGTGTTATAATAACGTTTGGTTGTTAAAGAGACCGGGTTTGGAAGTTGTCATACTCTCTACCAACCCCGAAAACCACTTTAACAACCGTGTAAGCGGTGGAGATTCCAGAATGAAGTAGGTTGGTGGCGGCGTTTCCTCTGAGGTAAATACGTGGACCCAACTCCCGTGAGTTGGCATAAGGTGGCTAAAACATGAGCGATTGACGGGTTAATAAGGTAGCACCTTTGATCGGACACTTCCCTTCGATATTATACTCTGACTTTGGGTTATTTTCAGTGGCCACCTTCACTTTTGATTTCTTTGATTTGGGGGAGTTTGTTCGAGGTGGGCGGTAGCTGCGCGCTACGCGTTACCACCGACCCGGAAGCGTAATTGGTATATCTACCCTGGCATTGCCTAGTTGTGTTGTGTCACCTACCATACCGAGCCTTGTACGAGTTTGGATTTCTCGCGTAGCCCGTGTGGTATCCTCTGGTGGCTTCCCGATTAGGAGGGACTATGATATTGGATGGACTACTGGGACTATTACTGTGTTAAGGGGGAGATTGGGTAACTCCTTAACGCTATTTAAAAGTATGTTTTTTTTACTACTAGACACTATTATAATAGCGCAATATAGTACATAGTAAATAGTTTAACGGATCCTTAGGAGATGTAAATCCCGAGCATCTCTTGAGTTACTGCACTCATATATATTTCTGTTGATTTAACTTACATAAGATCTTTTAGTTCTGACTCGAGTGTTTTGTCTTTTCAATTCGCTCGGGTCAGTCCGAGCATTTCAGGATCGAAGACTTTACCTCTGGAGGACGAAGATGGGGATTTCTATTATTATTATTTACTATATTCCACAGCACTCATATTGTTCCGCTGCATTGTTTTATGGTATGTGTAACTCTGATTTATGTTGTATAAGTATAATCGAATATTTTAAATCAGCTTTATAAACTGTATATTTGATTATTATATTTTATCCTTCCACTGTGAGATTCTGTTTTGTTTTATTTCTTTCTTGTTTTTCTTATTTACCCCATAACAATCCGCCCTTCCGAACGTTTTGAATTGGCACGTGTGTCGATTTAAAGCGGGTGAAAAGGCGGGATGTTACAATAACTAGGTCATTCTATATATTTCCATAAATTCACAAATGGAATTATTTCTTCCAACTTATCAAAAGGAAATTGATTTCCTTTTTATTTATAAGACACCGCTTATAAATTTTGTTTAAATCTATGCCATGCTAATTATAAATCTGTTCTTTTTTTTATAAACTGGTTTCACAAATATCCATTTCTAAAATATCTGCACCTTCCTATAAACATAAGATCTCCCCTTTAAAATAAAAGATAACTCTTTTAATTTCTCTTTTTTAAATAACACTTATTATTAAAATAGTTTCCTATAAAGACAGATACTTCCAAAATAATTATTAAACCCTTACCTATATGTGTGTGTGTGTGTGTGAATTTAGAAGAATAAACAAAGAAGTTGAATTAAAATAGAAAAGTTCCAAAACTCATTTTTAAAATAAAATATCATGGAAACCCCAAGATCAATTTTAAATCATTTTCCAAATCGAAAACCATTTCCAAAATCCAACATTACTAACAGTATTTTCAAAATACTATACTAAGGCCAATAGTTACTATAGTACTTAACAAATGCTATCACTTCTTTTTTCACTGAAAAGGTTTAACTTTTCCTAAGTATCTGTGCCACATCCAACATGGCCACGTAGTCAAATTTTAGCATTTGACAATCTATTTAAAAGGGATATATCCAAAATAAAACAACAGGAATATAATAGGAAATTAATATTCACAATCTCAAGAAATCTGGATTTTTCTACAAATTTTCATGTATTTCAATTTTAAATACTAATTAATTTTCAAAGGGGATATTTTAACCAACCAGCCAATAATTTCAACCATACACAAACAGTGAAATTCTTTCTACTATATAATATACTGATTTATCCAAAGGTGTGAGTTTAACTCATCGAAATTCCAATTGACACCAAAACATTTCGGTTTGAATTAAAATCGAACGACATCCGATTGTAGCCTAAATTTTCACTTGTTTTGAATTCAACCAAACTAGTTCCATCACGTAGTTAACGTTTCTATGAGTCCAACACAACTTGCCGCGCCCAAGTCCAACTGCGTAAGAGCAAGATATTTAATTTATAAAATTAATCATAATAAATAATTACTAATTACAATTTTTTTAGTTAATTACCACCGTCAATCTTCTTTCCCAATGTATCAATACCCGGTACACAACGTATCACTCTGTTATGCAGATAACCCAAACCCAGCCTCTCTCTCCCCTCCTCTCTCCCACTATGTTTGATGAAATTCAAATCTGACTTCGTCATCCGATCATTATTCGCATCCTCTCTCCGACCAACCCCAAAGTCGAAGCTTGACCCATCCTTATCAATCGCGACCAGAGATCCCCTACCTGTGAACTCATATTGTCACGTTTTGATGTTGCAAGCTGCGACCTTCCAATCGATCACCCTAAGTGCTCTTTTTGGCCAAAAATTCAATGCAACCAGCCTCACATCTTATCGATGACTACAACTCAAGCAATCGCAAAACCAAGCTCCCATAACTCGCGACCAAAATTGTTGAACCCCATGCATCAAATCTGCACTCTTCAAAATGTGTATAGAATTGCAAATTGGGTCAATATGAGTTCAAAGATTTTAGTTCTATAATTTTTCATCGAGGGGATTTTGATGTTTAAATTTTAGAAGATGAAGTTGCTTTTCTTCTATTTTTCTTCTATTCGTCCACTATAATACATAAGAGAAAGGAGTAAAGGAGAAGATTGGATAAGCTGTTGATTCGTGATGTCTTGCTACATAGAAGTTCGTTCGCATATGGACCGCGAAGGACAAATCAAAAATATACAAAAAATGAGACATGATTTCAAAACAATAATAATATACACGGGTTAATTGATTTTATAAAATTAGAAATATATCGTCGTTTACTGAAAAATTGTCAAATAAAATTTCAATATTTTTTCAAACTAAAAATTATAGAAAAATCAAATAAAATAAATTAAAAATATGCCACTAAATATCGAGTTGTTATATTAACAATTGTACTTATTATTTATCATTTCAAATAAGTTATCAGAATATTCACCGTTATTATTTATAAATAAAAAAGAAGTTAAAAAAGACCCTTAAATCCATTTAATTAACATCCAATTCACAATCCAGATATTAAGATCACTATTCAAATACTAAATTCATAATTCAAATATTTTAATAATCCATATATTTGAATTCAATTTTTTAAATCTTTTAAAAACCAATTATCCAATATTTAAAATTAATTAAATATTCAAAATCAAGTGACCATAGTCCCAAGTCGTTACACGTATAACTAAAAAAAGTATTCAAATAAATATATACGTATATAAAGGTTTTCATAAAAATGAAAAAAAGGAAAATAGCTTATTAATAATTAGTTGTCGGTCTAATTGCTAATCTAATTAAACAATTCAAAATATTATATAAGGTTGAACATAAAAATACTCTAATTGATTAACTTATAGATTTAGTTAACTAATTGCTTGTAAATTTATTCAAACATATTTAGAAAATTTATCTAAATTATTATATACGGTCTTCACTGGGTTGTTCGTAATGAAATAAAAAAATTGTGTTGGAATTGACAGCAATATTCTTAATAGTGCAGTAGAAATATAATTTGATAATTTGTAAACAAATGGGAAAAATATGTATGCTTAGGATGGTATCATTTTCAACATATTGTCAAACCAATTCAACATGTATTGATTTGAGAATTTATAAACAAATGTAGAATATAAATATTTGTAGCACACAATTGTGATTTTATTTAACATAGGAATATGTAGGTTCGATTTCACCCTAGAGGGGGGTGAATAGGGTGATAGTGTTAATTATAAAAATTAATCGTGGAAGCTTATAAAATATTCAATTCAGATCACAGAATAGTAGCACAGATATCGTAGAATATAAATAACAGAAAAACAGAACAACACAGAATTTACCCAGCTTCGGCAAAACTCTGCCTACGTGCTGCCCCCAAGGTTTCTACTAGAAATTAGATAGTCCCTCGCTTACACACGTAAACTCGCTATACCCGCTATTGACTAATCTAACTCTACGCTCAAAACCTTGCCACAACTCAACCACCGAGTTGCGAATTCTCAAGCTACGCCACGTAGCTTGTCCCCTAGTCACACGAACTAGAAATTAAAACGGTTTAAAAAAGAAAATACAATTAAAAACAATTAAAAATTAAAATAACCCTAATTTAAAATAAAACCCTTATTATAATTTTTAAAACCCCTAATCTAAAAAAAAAGGCCGGCCCACGCTTTATTCTTTAACCCGTTCCTTATTTCCTTCTTTGTTATTCTCCAGCCCGATCCCCTTTATTTCTTTATTGCGAAAAATAATGGCGGCATGTGTCTTCGTTCTTCGATCTGAAAATTAGGGCTCGTGCTCGATACTCTTTTCTCTAGAAATTTGGCGGCTTTCTCTTAGCTCTGAGGTCTAGGGCTATTTTGAAGCTCCGACTTTAAGTTGATCGAATCAGTGATTAATTGCAAGTCGTCTTGCTCGATCGAATCCTTGTTGCTTACTTCGGTTGCTTCGATGAGTTCGTTTGTTGCTTCGGGTAAGATTTTTAGCTCTGTTCCTTTTTGATTTTCGTATTCGAACTCATGCCTTTATGCCGATGATGTTGAATGGTTTATATAGGGTTCAATGCCCTGAATTTTCGTTCGTATTTCATATAAGACTTCGTCTGAAAATTTCAAAATTTTTTGCTTTGGCCGTTCGATTATTGTCGGATGATTGTGATTTATTCTGACCGGTTCACAATCTCTTGAATAAAACGGTTTCAAAACTTGGTCATCACGGCATTGATTTGATTTGAAATTGCGATATATTTGGTCAAAACAAAATTTTGATTTCTTTGTGATGGCCACGGCTTTGACTTGACTGCATCTCACGGCTTTGATTTGTTCAACTTGAAATTGTTTGCGTCTGCATTGAACTCGAACTTGGACTTGTTTACTGCTTTCCTGTAGATCCATTCACTTCATGTTTGCATTGTTGTTCACTTGATTACTGAGTTGGTGCCATCTGGTACTTGTTTGCATCATTCATTTGTGTTGTTATGTTGTAAATGTTGGTACTGGGATATAACTCGAACTGTTTTGATGTTGCATTTACTTATTTGAATTTGCACTATTTCTGACTTTAGTCTTGTTTCATGTTTGAGGTTGTATTCATGTCTCAGTGCTTTTTCATTTCCTCTCTAGTTAGCATTCTGTAATTGCCACTGCATCACCACTGTTGCAAGTGTTCTTGCTTCTGCATATTGTTATTTCTGAAGCTCGAGTTGCACTTGCTCACTGCTTGATGGTCTTGTGACTCTTGCTATGCCTTTGTGCATTTTTCTGTATTCAGTTGAGTTGATTGTTGCATTTTTTTACTTCTGCACTTGTGTATATTTGGGCTGATCATTTGTATACATACATTCTGGTATGTATATATGTGTATGGTCACTTGTGTATTACCTTTCTGAACTGTGCACATTGTTGCATGGTTCTCTGACCTTGTTGCCTCTGTTCATTTGCCGGTTAGCTTGCATCTGCTTGTTGTTGTTTGGATATTGTGGCATGTGGTCTTTGCTGTGTTCCCATTTGGGCTTGTAGTTGATTCTTTGAGTTTTTCTGAATATTGTTGTATTTGGACTTGTTCATTGTAGAATGTCACTGAAGTCTTGTGCTTTGTGTCTTGATGCTCGGCCTATTGTGCATTTGTGGTTCCCACTGTATTATGCTTGGCTTTCATGTTCATGTGTATCTTCGTAAACTTGTTGCATTCATGTTCTTCACTTGGTTGTTGACACTGGTCTGGTTCATCTCAAAAATTTCTGTGCCACTTTCCATGTGTTCATGTTGCTGGACTTGTTGTTGGCATGTGCATGTTACCTTGTTCACTGTGTCACTTAGGTGCATATGTTTGCACTACGCATTACCACTGTAACACATGTTCATCAATGCATGCTGTGTACTTTGATGGAGTTTTGATTTGTCGAAGCTTTGCATTCATCAAGTTGCCTTGTGTTGAATCCAGTTTCAAAACTCGGATTTGACCTTGTGCTCGTGTCGTGATTTAATTTATGTTGCACTTAAGTTGAATCATGTATTTGGGTTTGACCTATGCTCACCTGTCCCTGTAGCATTATCAAGTGTATATATCGGTGTGCACGGCCTTGTAGCATATACAGTGATACACTGTGTATGTCACAAGTTGTTCGTGTATGATGAATTCAAATGTAAATTATGACGAACAACCCAAATAACTGAGGCAAATATTATTTTCAAAATTAATCTTTTATTTTATATTGCAAAAATATTTTATTTTCAATTTTACTACGTTAGTGGATATTTTTGCAGATTGCTCAGATGCTGGATTCAAACCGGAATGAAGTTGAAGATAAATACGAGTGTGAGTGATATGTAGTGAGGTGAATGTATAAAATAGTGATGTAATTGAATTTGTATCAAAGTTGTATAGTGAATAGTGAGAGCTTGAATTTGTACTGTTCAAAATTGTAATAAATATTTATTTGAATAAAATATCTGTTTGAATTCAAATTCCGTGTTATTTATTTTATTCGGCAAATATTTATTTAATCTGTGAAAAATAAAAAAGTATATTATCAAATACATTTAAACGAATGTATATATGTTTATTATCATCAAACAAAAATCATATAAGCGTATATTCAACGATCTCCCCCTTTTGATGATAACAAACATATATTTAAGATTTTGAATATGTTAAATGTATTTGATCATGAATATATCCTAATTGCTCCCCGTATTTAAATGCTTCCTCTCTACACAAAGCTCCCCTTATATATATGCATACAAATAAAAATATGCAAATGAGTCTAGATGTAAATAGAAAATTATTTGACCTTTGCTTGATTTTATTTGACAAAATCTTAACTTTTCTCTCCCCCTTTTGTTATCAAGAAAAGGATAATAGTGTTAGAGAAAATAGAGATAAAGTGATCGATATCAATCCAACATTAAAACTCAATTGAATATAAATATTAAATTTCGATAAAAAGTCAAACAAAAATCATAAATGTTTTGTTAGGCCATATTCCACTTTTAGAATGATGGAAATGATGTCATCATATAAAACCATACAGTTGTGTCTATTTGTGATATATTTATATCAGGAATTTGAATATCTACTAACCATGCATAACCGTTAGGACTTTTAAATGAGATTAGTAGTATTCCAATTTTATTTAAAAAAAAAATGAATTCAAGTATCTTCTAACCACGCATAACCGTGAGGACTTTTAAATGGGATTAGAATCAACTTGTTTATTTAAAAAAAATCAACTTTTGATATGCGTTCCATACATGCATAACCGTGAGGACTTTTAAATGAGCATGGAAGCACATAACAAATTCCAAGAATTCACCCATGCATAACCGTGAGGACTTTTAAATGAGAGTGAATACTTTGGTATTTATTTATTATTATTATTAATTAATTTTTTTTGTTTTTTTTTTGTTTTTTTAAAAAAAATGTGAAAATGAAAAAACGAACGATTCTTGTTTAAAGTACCACATATTGACAAACTATATAGAATTTTGGTGAGTGATGGTCGTTAGAAATATGATAGATATAGAGATGGTCATGGAATTTTTTACCAACAAAATTTTTTATAACTCTTGTTTAAATTTCTAAAGAAATTTACTAATTATACTGTCTTGAGTCATAATATATGATCAATATTAACACTCATCACTTTTTCAATCACTATTTTTCTTTTCGATAAACATTAGGGAGTTAGATTAGTCAAAATAGTCATTTAAAATCAAATTCAAAAATAATTATGAAATTAATTTTTCAAAATGACTAATCTGAAAATATGGTCAAAAATGATTTTCTCCAGGGGGTTTTAAAAGAAAATTTTCTGCTATTTGAAAATTATTTGAAATGAAAAATATGCAGATATTTTCTTTGAAAAACGATGCAGTTACTAAATGTCTCAAAAATCACGTTCAACTAGTAATTTTTCTATCAACTAGATTACCAATGTAATCTGCATCTGAATTTCTCTTTCACTCAAAATCATCAATTGAATTTTATAGACCAAAACATGAAGTGTGCACCAAAAATTTCAAATTCAATTTTAACAACAATTTAAATGACATTCTTTTGAAATTGAATTGAAGCCGTGTAAATAATCGAAAACCGTGAATAAGGAGTTAGCCGTATTATAACCAAATGTATTATCCAACAAAACACTATTTTTAATCCAAACTGATATATATGAAGTAATTCAAAGAATCTAGAGAACTTTATAGTGTTTCTGGCATAAGAATATAATTGGCCAACTATGTTGAATAAGTCAAAGTCAAAATCACCATCTTTTCATCATCTCAATATTGGCTGATTTTAATTCAGAATATGGTGCAGATTATCACATTTAATATATCGTTTAAAACATACCATTACCTGTTTTACCTTTACGATATTTTTCGTTGTTGTCCGTTGTGATTCTGTCACCTTTATACTAGGCTAAGGAACTTTGCTTTATCGTCCGTTGTGTTTCTGGAACAGCCAAAAATCCAGAGAACACTGTTGTTGTTCCTTAGCCTGCCACCACACCTACACGATGAAAGATTTATGTGACCTATTTGTTTTTA
This sequence comes from Allium cepa, assembly GCA_030765085.1. NCBI lineage: Eukaryota > Viridiplantae > Streptophyta > Magnoliopsida > Asparagales > Amaryllidaceae > Allium > Allium cepa. Next base: position 974,067,864 of record CM060928.1, read on the forward strand.
TAGGTCCATGGTTGTTAGTGGCAGAAAATTTTGAAAAATAATTTTGTGTAGACCCAAAACTATTTATAATTGTTCCCTTCGGCACCCAAATTTGTTTAACTTTGAGAGATTTTATATTTGTGCCTTTTGGAACCCAAATCGGTATAGTTTTCACATGTTTGGGTCTATACCAACAATTATTATGATTTTGTCCATATTTTCTACAAATTGTGCACATGGAATTAACTTGACTAATATTGCTTTCAACAATTTTCGAACAATTATATCCAAGTCCTTGTCTAACTGTATTAACAGTTTGCTTTCCTAATAGCATATTCAACGATTTTTCACTTTTTGAAAATTTATCTAAAGTCGTTGACAATTGATGGACTTGTGTTTTGAGAGATTCATTTTCGTTTAACAATTGTGTGCACTTTTTAATAGAATTCTCTCTCCTAGTATTTCCATTCTCTTTTAAAATCAGAATTTCATTTTCAAGCGATTTCATTTTAATTTCTGATTTTTTAATTTCTTCATCAAATGTTGGACACTTACCACACTTAGGGATCCTACTTTGATAGGTTTTAACTAATTGATCAAGTTGTTTATTACATTCTATCAAAGTATCCTTTTGAGATTCAAGTTTGGCGTATTTTTCCCTAAGTCGTTCAAAACAACCGTTTACTTCATGAAAATATATAAGCAACTCAGAATGAGTAAGTTTTGATACCTCACTTGGCTCGTCATCGTCACTGTCAGTTGTATCACCTCGAAGACACAATTCTGCCTTTTCGCTTTCCCTGCTAGTGCTTTGATCATTCTCGTCTATTTCATCCCAAGTGGCTGCAAAACTTTTCTTTTTCTGTTTCTTTCCATGGCTGAATTTAATTTGTGGACAATCGGGCTTGATATGGCCGGGTTTGTTGCACTTATGACAGATGATCTCCTGTTCTTCTGAGTAGTCAAGTGCTTTGCCTATTCTGCTTTTCAATTCATGATTTCGAGCTGGATTTCCGTATTTGCGATTCCACCTGTTGAATTTCTTTATTAGTAGCGCCAGCTCTGCTGCTCCATCATCATCATCATTATCATCATCACTTTCGGTTGTTCCTTTGAGCGCTATTGATTTCTTTCAAGTATCTCCTCCTTCACGCTCTTCCTTGAATTTCATTTCTAGCTCATAAGTGGTGAGATTTCCGATGAGTTCTTCAACTTTGAGTTGTTTTAAATCTTTTGATTCTTGAATGGCAGTTACTTTTGCTTCAAAGCTTCGTGGAAGGACTCTGAGGATTTTCCGGACTATTTCAATTTCGGTGTATGTTTTTCCGAGAGCTTTTGATTTGTATACGATATTGGAAAGTCGTCCGTACATCTCTTTGACATTTTCTTCCTTCGCCATTATAAAGTTCTCGTATTCGCTGCTTAGCATGGCAAGGCGAGATTCTTTGACTTGAGATGTTCCTTCGTGAGTCACTTCTAGTATGTGCCATATTTCCTGCGCAGTTAGACAATGTGAGACACGATTAAATTCAAATTGATCTAATGAAAGGATAATAGAATTCATAGCTTTAGCATTAGTATTCTGTAATTTATTTTCTAGTTCTGTCCATTGTTCATTTGGTTTCTCTATTTCCTGATTATCTACAGTTATAGTTGGTATTCTATAACCTGTCTCAACAATATCCCAAGCGTCAATGGTTTTTAAAAAAAAATTCATCCTATTTTTCCAAAAAGCATATTCACCATTGAACATTGGTGGTCTAACTATCGACTGACCCTCTGCAAAATCATTATTAAAAGAAGCCATTTTAAAAATTCAAAATTTTAAAACAAAAACTGATTTTTTCGAAAAAAATCGAATTTTTAAAACAGATGTTGACTTCTATTCCTAGTTCTGATACCACTTGTAGGATCGATTTCACCCTAGAGGGGGGGTGAATAGGGTGATAGTGTTAATTATAAAAATTAATCGCAGAAGCTTATAAAATATTCAATTCAGATCACAGAATAGCAGCACAGATATCGCAGAATATAAATAACAGAAAAACAGAACAACACATAATTTACCCAGCTTCGGCAAAACCCTGCCTACGTGCTGCCCCCAAGGTTTCTACTAGAAATTAGATAGTCCCTCGCTTACACACGTAAACTCGCTATACCCGCTATTGACTAATCTAACTCTACGCTCAAAACCTTGCCACAACTCAACCACCGAGTTGCGAATTCTCAAGCTACGCCACGTAGCTTATCCCCTAGTCACACGACTAGAAATTAAAACGGTTTAAAAAAGAAAATACAATTAAAAACAATTAAAAATTATAATAACCCTAATTTAAAATAAAACGCTTATTATAATTTTTAAAACCCCTAATCTAAAACAAAAGGCCGCCCACGCTTTATTCTTTAACCCGTTCCTTATTTCCTTCTTTGTTATTCTCCAGCCCGATCCCCTTTATTTCTTTGTTGCGAAAAATAATGGCGGCATGTGTCTTCGTTCTTCGATCTGAAAATTAGGGCTCATGCTCGATACTCTTTTCTCTGGAAATTTGGCGGCTTTCTCTTAGCTCTGAGGTCTAGGGCTATTTTGAAGCTCCGACTTTAAGTTGATCGAATCAGTGATTAATTGCAAGTCGTCTTGCTCGATCGAATCCTTGTTGCTTACTTCGGTTGCTTCGATGAGTTCGTTTGTTGCTTCAGGTAAGATTTTTAGCTATGTTCCTTTTTGATTTTCATATTCGAACTCATGCCTTTATGCCGATGATGTTGAATGGTTTATATAGGGTTCAATGCCCTGAATTTTCGTTCGTATTTCATATACGACTTCGTCTGATAATTTCAAAATTTGTTGCTTTGGCCGTTCGATTATTGTTGGATGATTGTGATTTATTCTGACTGGTTCACAATCGCTTGAATAACACGGTTTCAAAACTTGGTCATCACGGCATTGATTTGATTTGAAATTGCGATATATTTGGTCAAAACAAAATTTTGATTTCTTTGTGATGGCCACGGCTTTGACTTGACTGCATCTCACGGCTTTGATTTGTTCAACTTGAAATTGTTTGCGTCTGCATTGAATTCGAACTTGGACTTGTTTATCCATTCACTTCATGTTTGCATTGTTGTTCACTTGATTACTGAGCTGGTGCCATCTGGTACTTGTTTGCATTATTCATTTGTGCTGTTATGTTGTAAATGTTGGTACTGGGATATAACTCGAACTGTTTTGGTGTTGCATTTACTTATTTGAATTTGCACTGTTTCTGACTTTAGTCTTGTTTCATGTTTGAGGCTGTATTCATGTCTCAGTGCTTTTTCATTTCCTCTCTAGTTAGCATTCTGTAATTGCCACTGCATCACCACTGTTGCAAGTGTTCTTGCTTCTGCATATTGTTATTTCTGAAGCTCGAGTTGCACTTGCTCACTGCTTGATGGTCTTGTGACTCTTGCTATGCCTTTGTGCATTTTTCTGTATTCAGTTGAGTTGATTGTTGCATTTGTTTACTTCTGCACTTGTGTATATTTGGGCTGATCATTTGTATACATACATTCTGGTATGTATATATGTGTATGGTCACTTGTGTATTGCCTTTCTGAAGTGTGCACATTGTTGCATGGTTCTCTGACCTTGTTGCCTCTGTTCATTTGCCGGTTAGCTTGCATCTGCTTGCTGTTGTTTGGATATTGTGGCATGTGGTCTTTGCTGTGTTCCCATTTGGGCTTGTAGTTGATTCTTTGAGTTTTTCTGAATATTGTTGTATTTGGACTTGTTCATTGTAGAATGTCACTGAAGTCTTGTGCTTTGTGTCTTGATGCTCGGCCTATTGTGCATTTGTGGTTCCCACTGTATTATGCTTGGCTTTCATGTTCATGTGTATCTTCGTAAACTTGTTGCATTCATGTTCTTCACTTGGTTGTTGACACTGGTCTGGTTCATCTCAAAAATTTCTGTGCCACTTTCCATGTGTTCATGTTGCTGGACTTGTTGTTGGCATGTGCATGTTACCTTGTTCACTGTGTCACTTAGGTGCATATGTTTGCACTGCGCATTACCACTGTAACACATGTTCATCAATGCATGCTGTGTACTTTGATGGAGTTTTGATTTGTCGAAGCTTTGCATTCATCAAGTTGCCTTGTGTTGAATCCAGTTTCAAAACTTGGATTTGACCTTGTGCTCCTGTCGTGATTTAATTTATGTTGCACCTGAGTTGAATCCTGTATTTGGGTTTGACCTGTGCTCACCTGTCCCTGTAGCATTATCAAGTGTATATATCGGTGTGCACGGCCTTGTGGCATATACAGTGATACACTGTGTATGTCACAAGTTGTTCGTGTATGATGAATTCAAATGTGAATTATGACGAACAACCCAAATAACTGAGGCAAATATTATTTTCAAAATTCATCTTTTATTTTATATTGCAAAAATATTTTATTTTCAATTTTACTGCGTTAGTGAATATTTTTGCAGATTGCTCAGATGCTGGTTTCAAACCGGAATGAAGTTGAAGATAAATATGAGTGTGAGTGATATGTAGTAAGGTGAATGTATAAAATAGTGATGTAATTGAATTTGTATCAAAGTTGTATAGTGAATAGTGAGAGCTTGAATTTGTACTATTCAAAATTGTAATAAATATTTATTTGAATAAAATATCTGTTTGAATTCAAATTCCGTGTTATTTATTTTATTCAGCAAATATTTATTTAATCTCTGAAAAATAGAATAGTATATTATCAAATACATTTAAACGAATGTATATATGTTTATTATCATCAAACAAAAATCATATAAGCGCATATTCAACAGAATATATCTAGTCAAACATAACTAAATGATGAGTTGCATAGATACCTTATATAATGTGAACATGATGAAGCATAGATGAGAACTAGGTTGAAGCAAAAGTTATAGAAGATCAAAAGAGAGCTTTGTGAGTTTATGAATTCTTTTCAACAGTTTAAAGAGTTGATGTTGCAGTGCTTTGATGGAGATCTGAGCCGGCCATGATATGATTGAAGTAGTATTCATGTTTTGATCTAATTATTTATTATTCACACCTTTTAGATATTGTTGGAATTTTTGATGTAGTGTATAGAGATGTTATTTTCGTCTATGACTCTTTATTATAGTATTTGATGGCGTATTTATCCTTAATGTTGTATATAGATATTTAATGTTGATTATCATATTATATTTACTTTAAACCACTTGTGATTATTAATATTTCCTATTTGGCATTGCCAATTCTGTTATATATAATTTTGTATTGATTTATGCTTGAGTAAAGGAAACGCTACAAACTTATAGCATAAAAGCTCAAGGACTAGATCCATAGTAGCGTAGGAAAGGCACAGAAAAATACGAAATTTGCAATTTTAAAATAGTGTAGGGAAGTCATTGTTACGGACTCAGAAAACAATGACATAGGAAATCCATAAGAAAAGCAGGTGATATTCTTCTCACTTGCACTTTTTCCCAACATCATAAATGACATAAGCATAATATCAAAGTTCTACTTTATGACTCCTCGCCTAAGCCCGTTTAGCATAGGCAAATATTATTTATCTTATAGTGACCCTTAAATTAATAAAGTAGTTCATGAGGCATGAAACAGTAGGAATCAACAAAAAAAGAATTATGTAAATTTCTCTTGTAAGCTTCTTTTACAATTCCTATCGTGCAATTGGAATTGTTTTGCCATGGATTTCTACTATATCACAAAATTTTAAGTTAGTCAACATTTCTTTATGACCAAGATCATAAAGACCCATCCAATACTCATGGCAAATTTCCACTACAAGTGCTATAATAATTAGGGTGAGTTCTTGATGAAGCAAAGAAATACGTGAATAGGTTATTTCCAAAAGGGTTGGAAATGGAAAAGTTTAGTGAAAGGGTATGAATTTTTGTGCAATGAAATTGGTATTTTGAAAGAATAATGCTTATTGTATTTATATGTTTTGTTATTAATAGATATTGTTATTATAGTTTTTAATTTATTGGAGAATAATTAAAATAATGCTGTTGATTATATTTAAATTGATAACAAATTTTAAATTAATGTGAATATTTGGAAAAATAAAAAACACATAAAATAGCATGATACATTGCAACAAAAAATTTATGTCACTAGGCCAGGTTACTTTGTAGCATTATCATCAAAAAGTTCAATAGCCCTATAAATTTCTCTGACCTATTTACAGTATGTATAAAATTACACTTCTTACAATCATTCTTTGGCATTCGCAAATTATCACACCCACTGGTGGTTCTTAGGAATTCTAAGTTGGAAGTCAAATAATTAAATTGATGTGGTCTGGGTCTAGTTCAAGTTCTAAATGATGATGTACAATCAAGTGATGGTATCTGACTTGCATATTGTGGGCTAGACAATCAAAGATCTAAACTAAACCCATAAAGTAAGTTTACATATAGCTAAGTGTTGAAATCTCCTTGAGGAAATTTAGAAAAAGAATACATACGACTCTACGTTTTGATGCAGCAATAAACATTGCAAATACTTTCCTAACTTCGCTAGGGGATTGTGTTTGAATTTCCTATTTTATAAGCAATTATCCTCCACCTCGTCTTATCTTTATTCACATGTCTCTTTCCATGTTCAAAATCATCTAATGAACCGGATTTTCGACTCTCGAAAAGCGACACTAATGCATCCATTGTATTGCGTGCCGAGCATTCAAGTGCCGAAAATTCGATCATTAGGGGTGAAAGAACAAAAAGATAGAAGAGAAGAAACTAAACAACACAGAATCTCAAAACACAACAGAACAATATATATTACACAACGTAATATATTACAAAGTCATTTCAAAAATGTTATATCATAACCATACTAATATAAAATTTACCCTAGGACAGTTATAACAGTCTGACCCTATCTAACATATACAATATACATATAATACATAGGAAACAAGAAAAATAACTAGCTGTCGATGAAGCCACCTGCTTTAAGCTCCTCCAAAAATGAATCTGTGGAAGAACTTGAACTACTTTGATGCCCTTTCAAATTTGAGCTCCCAAGAGTTTAGGAAAAGGAAAAGTAAACTCCGAGTCAAACATGGGTTTGATATGAGTAAAGCATAAGTCTTTAACTTTATAAAAACTTTAAATCAAAGGCATCTCGTAAGACCGCGCCGCACACAAACATGAACGGGTTTTAACCTTACGGTAACCAAAAAATTTGTATATAAAATTCAGCGATATTATAATAACGTCTATGGTATTAAATAAAATATGAATATAGATAAAATGTTTGCATCTCGTATTTCAACATAGTTGAGCACATGGTAAGGTAAGGGACTACCATCCGATGATACATCCTGAGAAAATGCACCAGGGTATGACAAGAACTTCTTACACCCCTGCTCACAGAGCCAACTACTCCTTTAACATGGAAAAACAGATTGTCCCATCCCTTTTTGACATCAAGGCCTTATACTACCATGGTGTTTACATGCAAAACAACTTGAATATGGACAATCTATGTAACAAACAAGATTTTTCAATGTTTAATTTGGAATATTTAAATGGTTTTAAATATTGGATTTATGATTATAATTTAGCTAGTAAGTTTTTAAAAGTGAAATTTTAAGCGATTTAGTAAATTTTGAAAATCATCGATTTTATCTCATGTTAAAATAGCGATACGGGGCACAGTCTCAGAATTCGACGAAAATAGTTCCATTGGATCTGTAATAGTGTATTATTAATGGATTTCAAATTTCGTAGTGTTTGGGTTTATCATTTGGTCATGTGATCTGAAAACGCCTAGAAATAATTTAATTGAATTTAATTTAAATGGTCGATTTTAAAAGCTATCTTCCACATACGATCGAATTAGATTCCGAAACTTGTTTCATTGGGTTTGGAATAACAGCATAACCTTAGAAACGTCAGGTGGCATGCCTCGATAGTAGTTCAAAGTTTTAATTTATATTAAGCTAGATATTTTGAGAAATAAATAATATTATATATAACTTCAAAGTCAAACTTGCCGGCCTATCATCATACACAAGCTACTCCTCTCCCTTTTATATCACATAACTTTCTCTTTTCCTCTTCTGCAGATTTCATGGCACGACTGAAAAAAAACCGAAGTCAAATTTGAATGAACAAAAAGAAAAAAATATAATCGCGACGAAGTCGTTCGACGTGATCTTTTGGCCGAACTCGAAGCGAGGCGACTGGCCGTGGAGATTGTACTTGAGCTGTGGAGGGTATGCGTTCGTGGAGGGCACGATCAAAGTCAACACAGTCTTTAGGGAATTCCGACAAATGATTTGAAATTGGGAGGGAGAGCGGCGACGTGAGGACGAGGGTCGCGGCTCCACGTTGATGGGTGGAGGGCTCGCGCATGTGCAGGCTGGATGCTGGTTGGGAGAAGGTCAATGAGGTGGGTGGTAAAGTGTGGTGATTTCAGACATGAGGTCGATGTTGTTCGTGGCCAGGTAGGGTTTCGACTCGTGGGCGAGGCACTGGCGTGGCAGAAGAGGCCGTGAACCTTCGCGAAGGCCATTCGAGTTAAGTTTCTGGAAGGGCAACGTGGGTTGAATGATAAAGTGGCAGTGGTGTGGCAGGCATGCGCGAATCTAGGTAGGGTGCAGAAATAGTGAGCAGAACTGTGGAAGGTGATGTTGTCTTCCAATTGAATAGGTTGTGGGTTCATATGGAGCTGTTGTGACTAAGGCGTCTGATATAGATGTTGCAACTCTTACGGTAGTTGGGGGATTCTAGGCAGTTTGATATTTGTAGTTTGGATTGGGCTCTGCCAACGCTACTTTACTAGAGGGATGAGGCAATAACTTGGTTTTCTTCCTGTTAAGCTAAGATAATTAGGCAATTAATGGTAATTAAAATTTATTTATTATGTTATATAAATTCGTGATTAATTAATTTCGTTAATGGTGATTAGTAACTAGTTAATTTATTTTAATTAAAATTTGAAATCTTTAATTTATATTAATTATACGAGGATAAATTGAACGAAATCAGCTATTTGGATTTATATCTGCGGAATCTACACAATGGAATCAAAAATAGAACAGATTGCTATTAAAATAAAGGTGATTAAATCTCACTCATTTGGATTACTACTATTAATTTTAAAATGCTAAAATTAATGATTGGATGTTGGTTTGAATTTTTATCAGTTAGATGTTATACACACACAGTAGTATATATTAGTAGTTGGACGTATTTCCTGTCAATGGAGTGGATGAGACCCTATGCTTCCCGCATAATAGCGGGTGACCCTATCTTACCGCGATAGCCCATTCCGAGTGGGATTGGTATTTTTATGTTATTTAATATCCGTGGATGTAGGGAAACAAGTTGGAGGGATCCAACTGGGTTCCTCAAATATATATTGATTGTTTTCATATATAATGGTATATAATGTGAATTGATAATCTGTCATGGATTGTTGTGTGATTTGTTTTATTGGATGTTATAGTAGCACTGGCCTAATTTTTGGTTTTTAAATACAAATATTATTTTTGGTATTTGAAAGGATTTAAAAGGAGATTTTGAATGTAAAAATATTTATATCCAAATTTGGATTATTTTTAAAGAAATTGATTTGATAAAAACAATAATTGATTTTGGGTCGTATTTAACTATTCGTGAAAATATTTTAAATAGAGATTTTAAAATAATTTATATAGAGGATTCTTAAACGATGGATTTTTAAACGATATTACTGGAAAATATGAAAAGGAGTGTGAAATAGATATTTTAAACAAATTTGTGATATATATGGAATTTATTAAGAAATGGATTTATAAAATGAGATTTTATAAATGGGATTTGTATTATAAACAAGTGAAACTCAAAGGAGTTATAAATTAATAAACGATGTTTATAAATAAGGGAAAATGAAATCAATTGATAAAATGGAATATAATTTCACAAGGAGAATTTATATCGAGATATGAAAAATAGATTTTTGGGAAAAATAGTGAATTCTATTTTTGAAAGTGAGGATGGTTAGGAATCAGAATGATATCGATGTGTTATGAATCGGGCGGGACTTATAAATTGAAATTGGTTATTGGAGTTTTAAAAATATATTTTTATCGAGAAGCTAAGTTTGTTTTAAAAGGAAAATTTTATTTATTAAACTATGTACATTCAAGCTATTGGTATTGAAATATTTCAAAAAGTAGATTATTCAAATATTTAATATTATTGAAATGAATTCACATTTTTATAATCAACTTTGTAAATCGATTACTTTTATTTAAAAATGAGTTGGAAATGATTTATTGATGTTTTCTTAAAAATATTTTTGATATTTTAAACAGTTACTTAAACTGGTTTTTAAAATATATTATTATCCTTTAGAAATACTTATACATACATAAAGAGAGGTTTGGAATGATTGGAATTTATTTATAAATTCTCTCGAGAATTGTAAATGGGGTTTATTTAACAAATGATATTTTATAAGAGAAAATCTTATAATGAAATTCAAGGGGCTTAAGGAAATTTTCGATATGTTAGAAAATAAGAACTATGGGATTGAATCCAAATTCATAAAGAAGTTATAAATGGCTTGATGAGATTATATGTGAGTATAATCGATTTTGGTAAATGTAAAAGGAATTAATATAAATTCTAGAAATGTAGGAGATAATATGTGAAATAATTCCCGAGTATTGATAGTAGAAATGATTTCAGAAAATGGATTTATAATATTTTCTGAAGTGTGGAAATGAATGGATTTTCGAAATATATAGCGACGAAGGATTTATATCAACATATTTTTCTAAGTAGTGGATTATAAATCAAAATTGAAAATATTTCAGTAAGTGTTGAAGTAAAATATAGGTTGGAATATCCTGTTATGGATATAAGTATTTGGATTTGTTTTCAAATATTGAAAATTAGAAGAGATTTGGATATATATCTTCGTAAAGATATTTTGAAATGTTTTGAGAAGATTAATAAATAAGGCCTAGTGACTGCTTATGGATGTTATTTGATAGTTAAATAATCTACTATCAAATTTGGCCAAACCGTTAATCATTTCTAAGAGACCAGTATCGGATTTAAATTATCCAAAAACCACTTTCGATCTAGTTTGTGCGTTACAAATTGTGGCAATTTGAAGACAATGGAGATGATAACATTGAAGGAGATTTGGTTTGTCCAAACCCAGGACAACTTGTATGGATGAATGCTATCATTGCATTATTTGCCTAAAAGGCAATGTTAGCATTCCAAGTATGAATGTTTAAACCTAGCCTCAAGCCTCATCAACCGAGAATGACTAGAACAAGGGAGATGCAGCAGGGCCAAGTTGGTTGCACCTAAGTAGGGTATGTTATCACCTTTCTAGATACCCTTGGTAATATTATATTATAACTTATAGATATGGTTGTGCATGAAAAGAGAACGCTCGATAAGAATGAGAACACCCGGGGTGATAACATATTTGATACTATCCAGTAAGGGGTAGACCGATCCTATGTTGGCAAGGATTATTAGGTACGATCTCGGTATATTTTTCTAGAGGTGTACTATGGCAGGTGGTACCCCAATAGCCTAGTCATTGTATGGAATCCAATATCCACTACGAGCCCGTACGATTTTGATTGTACCCAACTATGCTGAAACGTGAGATGCAAGCATTTCAGCTATTTTCTAATTTACTTTCCACAGACACTACTATAATATCAGATGATTTTGATACAAAATGTTTTGGTTATCATAAGGTAAAAACCCACCATGTTTATCTGTGACGTAGTCTTACGAGATACCTTTGTTTTCCAAAGGATTTTTGAAATAGTAATAATTCAAATTGAGTGTGTTTTCTCATGCTGATTTTCCAGACTGACTCGAGTGTTATTTTATTATAATGCTCGGGTCAGGCCGAGTATTATAGATTCAGGTTAGGGTGCCATGGAGCTCAAGAGATGAGCTAGAGGATTTCATGCCTATATCACGTACTTATTTATGTTCATTGTGTGTGTAGACTGTATAGTCAGAACTTATGAGGACAAGTTATTATCACTGTATAGATTGATTGTTTGTTAATGCACTCTGATGGTTGTGTGTGTGTATATATATATATGAACAGCTATAAATTCTTTTGTATAAAATATGTTATTATATGTTGTTCCGCTGCGATTATGAGATTCTGTGGTTGTTTCTGTTTCTTCTTCTATCTTCTTATTTACCCCTAGCAATCAGTATTTCTGACACTTGAATATTCGGCATGTTATACAGTGAACGTATTGATTTTCAAGGATCGAAAATCCCAGTTCGTTACAGTTGGTATCAGAGCTAAAGATTAAGTGAGAACCTTGGCTTTGGTGAGGATTACTCATTAGAGATTGAGTCAGTAGTACCCTAAAATGAGTTTGAGTGTATTAGTAGATATGGGTGCATATTTGTTAGTGAATACAAGTATGTTTTATATTGCGTTGGTTGATTTATTGAGTGGCTTATGAACTTTGGTCAACACAGTCCGTACAACTGTAACGATAGGAGTTTCTAAACACTTAAATAGAGTAATTCGACATAGTATTCTTTTGGAAGAGGCTAAATGAAATAATTTTACCCAAATTATATTTTTGATATAAGAGGAAATAAATTTCTAGAAATTATTATATATATTTGGTGTGTTTGGTTGACATTATTATAATCAAAACAAGATTATAAAGTTGAAATGGTTTATATAACCAAAGGGAATTTCAAAGGTGAAATTTATAAATGTGATTATAACAAAAATTGGATTCAAGCCAAAATGTGAAAATTTAAATGCTAGGAATTTTTGAAAAGGTTTTCTACGGTGTTTTGAAAAAAATGATGGTGATATTATTTTTGGAATGGAAGATTCTTTAAATTGGGATTAAAATTGTTTAAAATGGATTTTGAAGGTGATAAAGCACTGAACTCACTACATTTGCTGATAAATAATCCTGGTGATGACTACGCAACATCGTCGGTATTCATTTTCGAGTTCTAAATAACGGATTGCTATTGTGATTATTTGGTTCTAGAATTGTTTTGGTAAAATCAGGTTTTGATTTAAAAATTCCAAAAGCAAGATTTGGTATGTAGAAGAGAATGTATATTTATATATGGGATTTCAAAATAATTTGAAATAGAACCAGGTGATTGAATTCTGGAATTTCCAATTGAATAACAAGTAAACCTAAAGAGAATAAGTTTTTGAATTAAAACTTGGGAAAAGTGAATTTCATTATGAAATTAAAATTTAATTTGTGCAAGTGAAATAAATTAAATTTATAAAAGGAAATTATATGGTTTTGAATTTAACTTAAGTTAACTTAAATAAAAATTGGGTTGGATTAGAAACGATATTGAATAGAATTGAGTATAAAAATTGAGTTGTAAATTGATATATATCTATAAGTGATAGTTAGTGAAGTAGAACTTGAATTAAATAGGTTTGGATTTGTAATTGTGATGACTTAATGAAATGAATGCTGACTTGAGTTATGGAAATCAAACGAACGGTGAATCAATTTGGAATGTGTAACGACCCGTAATTTCGCTACTTCGAAATTGAAAGATTTTGTTTATTTCAAATTTATAAGAATTTAAAACTTAAATAAAAATGTTATATATAACAATAATAATGGAGAAATTATTTATTCTTATAGTTAATAATTAAAGAGCATAAATTTGGATTTTAGAACAAATCAGCAAAAGTTAAGTTTGGTTAAAAATAAATAAATGCTTAAATAAATAGGTTTAAATATTTATTTAAAATGATAGACCTTATTAAAAACATCTAATAAAGATAATAAAAGTATATTAAAAGATTTAAAAATATGTTTATAATCGTTTAAAGATATCAAAATTTTGTCGCTTTTGTCAATTTTACATATAATGTAAAAATAGAGATTTTGACATTATTTGAATATGATTTTAAAAATAAATATGTTTTAATTTATTTTAAAAAATTAAAAAGTTCATTTTTAAGTTGGTTTACTTGAATATATAGTTTAACAAAAACGTCAAATTTTGACTGTAAAATTTTCAAAAAAACCATCGTTTTCAACTAAAACAAGTTGTCATTAAGTTGCTGCAATATGACATGTTTTCTAACATATATATACAACTTTACAAACTTTTAAACACTTATACATTTAGCATATAAGACAAAAAAGTTATATTAGAAAAGTAAATAAAATAGAACATAAAAGAAAGGTTTAAAAGCATGATTTGGCAAAAAAAAGTGTTTAAGTAAGCTTAAAGAACAACATCGTTACACAAATATCCATCACCATAAATGCACAAGTCCTTTCCTGCATGGAAAAGAAGCAAAAGGTTTTTTTTAGTAATTTGGAAAGTAACAAAAAGAGGCAAACAACATTTCTTATGGACAAATTCACATCCTAACACCATCTCACATTTAATACACTTCTTATCATGCCTTGGAAAGAATTTTAAAAATGATTTAAAAGTCAAAAAAGTATATAAGGGTATTTAAGTATTTGCCTTCCAAAACTCAGTATAAATAAGCATGCATGCCTTCCATTCTTACACACTTCATTTCTAACTTACTTATTCACTTTCTTCTTCTTCTTCATCTCCATATCCATGGCTTCCATCTCTATTTTCTAAAAAAACCTCAAAACTGCACAAAAACAACCATATGCTCTCCCTTTCAATTCGGCCGTACCCTCCCCCTCCAACTCTAAGGCCGTACCCTCCCCTTTAGCCCATGGCCACACACTAACAAAAAAAGAGAAGGAAAAGAAATGGAAAATTTCGAGATGCTTGGAAAGAGCACGTTAGTTCGAGAGGCGCATAGCTTACATAAAAGATTGACGGAGTGGAAATGAAGGTGAGAAATTCTCATTACTTTTATAAGATTGTATTTTGATTTTGCTATAATTTATCTTACAATACATGCAAGTGTACACCCCCGTAAAATGTTGTTATGGATGTTTGGTTATGTTTATGTTATGTTTGAATAAGTAGCAAGTGTTTATGATTTTGATTATTTATCATGTTAGCTTATGTATGGACCATAATTATGTTGGTGATAGATCTTAACACGATTATGCTCATTTTGATTAAGTAATCCCTTTGTTAATTCAGATATAATTTTGGTGATATGATATACTTTGAAAAAATAAGTCTCTTTTTAAGTGGAATGGAAATTAAGTTAAAATAAAAGATAATTTGAAACTAGAAGTGAAATTGGATTTGAAATGGAAAGTTAAATTAAAATTGGGATGAACATTGAAATTGAAGTTGAAATCGATTTTAAAAATTGAAAGTGAGGTTAAGGTTGAAATTTAAATTAAAATTGAAATTAGATTTGAAATCTAAGTTTTAATTGAGTTTAGTTAGAAGTTAGAATTAAAATTTAATTGAAATTAGATTTTAAGATTTAATATTAAAATAATATTATAATTTGGAAATATTTAACATACATTTTAAATACTTTAAAAAGTGAAAATATTGATTTACGCGTCGCGCAACGGTAGTTCACGATTTCGTGCCGAAAATTTTAAACTAGTGTATAGAGTGGAATATAGCTCGGAATTCTTAGAGATAAGAAAATTCCGGACTATTATATTCATATCTTCTAAATGAAGAAAGAAAATCAAAATTTCGATAAGCAGATTTTGAATTAAGTCCAAATCAGTTTTCTAGAAAAAATCGCGCTAGTGCAGTTGAGTGATCATAACAGAAAATCCATTTAAATGAACATTTTTAATTATGAAAAAATATGGAATAAATTTGATAAATCTATTTAAATAGTTTAGAAGAGATTTGAAGTGAAAAGTATGAATTTTCGAATATTAAAAAGTTGTTTAAATCAAATTATCTTATAAAACACTTTCCGCGGCACTTTTCTACTACCGTTTTACGACTTTTTAAAAGAAGGTTTAAACTTAACGACTTTTCCTAGAATCTATTATCAATGTTTTTAAAAGGAAAATCAAGTGTTTGAAAGATAACTTTGAATTTTTATAATCAATTTCAAAATAAAATTGATAACTGAGTATGTGGAAACGACTAGTACATTTGTTCCGCTTGTGAGATCTGGAAAGATAAAACAAGATGTTTAAGTAAGTTAGGGATGGAGTACCAGTGACCTGAACTTACCTGGCCTATGTTTTTTTTTTCTTAAGTGATGGGTGGAACAGATCGAAAGGAAAGCCCAGATGCTCTAAAAATATTATATTAATTTTTCCAAAATAAAAGAAGATTGGTATTATCTAACGCAAGAGAATGAATTACTTACTCTAAGGAAAAAGGAAGATATATTGAAATCATCCGAGAAGAATCAAAGTGAAAAGAGACTTAATAAATTCTATATACTCATATTCACTTTTTATTGATAATTAGATTTCGAAGGAACTGTGACGACCCGAAAATTTTAGCAAGTTAAATTGAAATAATTAATCGATTTTAAATTATTTAAAAGTTAATTTTAACTTGAATACAGGATATCAATATTTACTTGATAATTAAACCATTGAATTGTATAGTTTAAATATTGAATTTTAAAATTGAAATTGGGTAAATTGTTGAATCTGAGATTCTAGGCCTGTTTCAAATAATTTGAAGGCTTATAAAATCTGTAATGATAATTCCGAAGATAATAGAATGGTTGGAATTTAATTTAAAGATGATTTGTTCAGTTTTAATAATATAGCGTTTAAATTGAATTTAAAAATAGCTTTTCGAAGCACAGTCTCGGAATTCGACGAAACTAGTTCCATTGGATCCGTAATAGTTAGCTATTATCGGATTTCAATTTTCGTAGCAATCGGAGTTGTCGTTTGACCGTGACAGCTCAAAACGCTTAGAACTATTTTAATCTATTTAATTTAAAATTGACCGTTAAATTCCGTAACTCGCTCATACGTTCAAATTAGCCTCCGAAACACGTTCCATTGTGATCGGAACGCGGGTAAAACCTTATGAACGTCCGTCGGCATGTCTTATTTAGGGTTCAGGATTTTACGTTATGCAACTCGAGATATTTTCTATATTTAATTATTATTGATCAACGCGTACTCGAGACGCTTCCTTCCATCTATAATTCACCGTCCTCTCTTGGCTTCTTCAGCAAAGAAAAAAAAAATCAAAACGAGGCCAAAAAAATAGAATAAAAATAAAACTAAAATTAATGGCGATGCTTAATCAACGAACTCGTCCTCACTCTGAAAATTCGATCAGGAAAGAATCCGAAGTCGCTTGCATCTGGAAACGCGAAATCTTCCCCTCCCTTTTTCTTCAACAGCGAACGAACCTCGAAATTTAATTCGAGAGGCTTTTGACTTCAATCCCTATTCCCCTGTAGCTCGCGAGCGTGAATTGGTTGGGGCGGCAATCACTTTTGGGTGGAAGGGACGGAGGGGGTGCGTGTTGCCGTGCGATCAACCAAGGTGAAGGAGGCGATCTATTTTGATCGAGCATGGTAGTCGATGTCAGGGAAGCACGCGCGTACGGGCCAGGACGCGCTAAGGGTTTTGCGACATCGCGATGGGTGATGCTCGGTGGGTCACTGTGGAGGTAAGGCAGCAGGTATTTGCATTTAAATTATTTTGATTTAAATAAATGGATAATTTTAAATATGTAAGAAATTTATATTTCAGTAAAGAATTTTGAAACAAATCTGTTTCTTTTAAAATATATATATATATATATATATATATATAAATGATGTGTGATGGCGTTAAATTTTATAAAACTTGTTTAAATTATCTTAGCTACTAAATCATTTATTTTAAGAAAAACAGCTGAAACTAAATAATTAGTTAAGGAATTTGTAAAATGTGATGAATTATTCGGTTTGCTTGAATATTAATAAAATCATGTAAATATGTATGCAAGGTCTAACATCATGGAAAACCTAGTCGAGATCTGGATTGGATTGCAAATAAAGCAAAGGTGAGTAAATCTCACTCGTCTGGTTTTATTTAAATTTAAATGGTTAAATTTAATATTTGGTTGAATGGTTGAATTGATTTGTTGTGCGCTGTGAATTGATGATGTGACTTCGGTTTGGTTGATTTTCGGGTTAAATGTGGTTTGACTCGAAGTGTTGGGGCTTTAAGTCGTCGTAGATTTAAATCATAAATAAGAAAAGGGTTCCAAGTTAAATTTAAATGAACTGTGATTCATTCAAATAGTAGAGTAATTAAGAAGGATAAGTAATTAATCCAATAAATCAATGATCTAAATTAATTAATTCAGTAATTGAAGATTTGAATTAATTTAGTAAGGCTTAAATAAATTAATTAAGTTAAATGTACTTAGTATAATCAATAATGGTTCGATAGATAATTATTTAATGTAATCAATAAAATATAGTTACTTTATGAAATTAATCAAGAGATTAATTGAAATAACAAAGTAAGGAGTAATTAATGTATTAATAGAGTAAATAAGAAAAACAGTTAATTACAGGTTGAGGGTGATAGAGAATGAATAATATTGTGGTCGAATTAGAGTAAACTATAATTGAAAATCATCAATTCGTATAATTAATGATGTAATATAAAGATTAATTAATTATGATTGATTAATCCAAATAAGTGACTTATGAGGAATTACTTAATATAAGTAATTAAAGACTAATGAAATTAATATAGTTAATTAATTTATGAAGTAATTAAGATTACTTATTGATTTGGGTTAAGAATAATTAATATCGTGAAATTTGTTAAAGATAATTACTTGAATGTAATTGCAACCTAATTAATCCGAGGTGATTAATTGAGATGAATGGATAGGGAATGGTTGATTGATTTATTGGGTTGGAATTAATTAATAAAGGAATTTGAGCAATTGGGATTTTGAAATTCAATTGGAATCAATTGAATTAATTTGTATGTGATTAAGCTTTGCTTATGGATGATTGAATGGTATTTGATGCTTTGAATGAGTTGATATCTCTAATATGAAATGTTGTGAATTTCATTTGAATAACTTAGGTTAGGATAATACGAGTCTCAAGGAGACGGGGTCGGGTATTTGGGAAATACCCGAAACCATATCGAATATTTATATATTGATTTGTGAAATCAATAGACTGGATTGAAATGATTTGAGTAGACTGGAATATTCATCTAAGTTTGGTACTTAGAACTTTATGAGTGAAATAAGCATTTTCTATAGCAAATTGTGGTTGATTAAATTGATATAAGCTACCCGGGTTCATTTAAGTTGTTTGCTTTGGTATTTCCACGTTAGTTGGGTTTACTCACGCTGGTTTCCAGCCTGACCCGGGTGTTACTTTGGTGTAATGCTCGGGTCAGACCGAGTATTACAGATTTTCAGGTAGGTACGTTCTGAAGCTCAGGAGGCGAGCTGGATGGCGATATCGTATAGAGTATTCCGCTGTATTTATATTATTGTTAATCTCAGTCATGATAATTCTAAATATTCAGTTCTGTGTATATATGTGAAACTCTGATGTATATTAAATGTAATCGACATATATAGTATTCTTTGTAAACTGTTATTATTTATTATTATATGTTATCCGCTGCGATTGTGAGAGGTTTGGTGTTTCTGTTCTTCTTCTTCTATCTCTTTCTTCTTTTTCATAACTATCTGGAATTTTCGGGATCGAAAATTTCGGGTCGTTACATTTGGTATCAGAGCTGAAGGTTAAGCGAGAACCTTGGCTCTGGTGGGGATTACTCATTAAATGGAGTTCGTAGAACTCTACAATGAGTTGAGTGTATATATATATGAGCGCGTACTTGTTATTTTCTTATATAAAGGTTTTAAATGGTTTTATATAAAAGTATATTTTGATATCTAAAACAATATTTTCTTCTAATAAATATTAAGGAGATTGGTTGTTAAATTATTGGAATTAAATTAAGAAGTAATATAATACAATCAAATTGAAATCTTGAATTGGGACTAAGTGAAGAAGAATATAATACAACCAAATTAAAATTAAATTAATTAAAAATGAAATTCTAGAATTAGAACCCAGAAATTAAAATTGTTTGAAACTTTAAATGAACAAAGTTAAATTTGGTTTAAAAAGGTTAAACCAATCTTTGTGAATATAGCTCGAATTATATAATTCGAGATGGTTTAAATTTGAAGTTGGAATTGAACTCATTCAAATTGAATTCGATTTGAATTAATTGGATTTGGGATGGAAGATGTATAAGTTCAAAAATATTTACATGGGAGATTTGAATTGGATTGAATTGAAATGATTGAAATTGAAGTGGGTTCAATTGAATGGATGCTAATCCAAAGTAAATAGAATAATTTTGGAATTGTAATTTAAGTGGAATTGGTTTAAAATCAAAAAGGAATTTGAAATATAGATTGTAAATGTAATTTATTAATTGAAATAAACTTCATAAATAAATGAGATTATAAGTTGAAATAGAATTCCAGAGAATATTTGAAATAGAGTAAGATGAAAATTCCAGAGTAATGTTTTAAATATGAATTGGATGGATTGGGAAATTGGAATTTTGGGAAAATTTAAAATTCCTTAGGATTTGAAAGTGGTTTTCAAAGGTTTTGGAGAAATAATATTATTATTTCGTAAATATTTTTAGTGTTGAATTGAAAATCTGGAAGATTTGAAATTAAAAATATTTGGAAATGTTTTTAAAGAAATAAAAGCATCGAACTCTTTCGGTCACTGGAAAATAACGTCGGTGATGACTACAGCATCATCGATGTTTATTTTCAAGTTTCTAAAAGAGAAAATTTCTACCAAATTGTTTTAAATTGGGTTTGTTTGTAAACTGGGTTTGGGTTTTGAAATTCAAAGGGATAATTGAATTCGCCAAAGAATTTTGGATATAGTTGAATTCTAAGGTGATATTGAAATCGTGGAAATTTGTTTAAACTCTGGAATCTGGATTCAAAATGTTTATGGAATAATAAAATATATAGGCTAAATAAAATGTATAACTCCAAGTTAAAAGCAAATGTGAATGCAATTGATTTGAAATAGAAGTTGAAAAATGTAAATTATAATTAAAGTTGTACAAGTTTAAAATTCAAATGGAAAATTTGTATTGGATTAACTGGAAAATGGTATTGAACTTGAAGAGAGTTCGATTGATATTAGTCCAGATTTATCTGAATAATTTGGAATTGTAATTAAAGTGGAATTGGTTTAAGATCAAATGGAATTTGATCTGAAATTGGAAGGAAATTGAGAATCAGTTCAATTTGAATTGGGAATGAATCAAGTCCAATGGAAATTGGAGTTAATTAAATTGAGATTGGGTTAATTTAAATGGAGTGGAAATTTAAATTTGAATTGTTGGGGAAGTGAACAAATTTGACTCTAGACCATTTTCAATGTAAATTGTTTTAATTATTTTCTGATCTAATTACTATACAACTTTCTTTTTAAAACCTAAACTATTTTATACTGGTTTTGCCACTACTTTTGGAACTCTTTACCTATTTTACAACTTTTTATACACTAATTACTAATTTTCAACTAAGTTATGAATTAATTTCTATTTTACAACTATTTCGCAATTATTTAAGATTTCTATAACTGTTTAACTATTTTCCAACTCTTTTACAATTAGTCAATCATTTTACAACAATTTTGCAAACTATTGATTATTTTTCAACTACTTATCTATTTTTAAAATTTTCAAACTATTTTCTAAATATAAACTGGTCGGAGTTCAAACTGTTTATGATTTAATACCCAACTGGGATGAGGATTGAGGAAATAATCCAAATGGGGATAAAGGCAAATGTGAATAAGTGAATGTGAATAGAAAGGAAATTGATATTGGGAAGCGTAATCAAATGAGAATATTTGATTTTGGATAAACAAAGTTATATCTTTGTTATATATTCTTTGTTGAATCTATTGCTGGAAGAAAAGGATTTTGGAAGTGTTTGAAGTATAAAAAGGAGTTTTATACAAGTTTGAAAGGATCCAAAGTTTTAAAATTTTTATATTTATATATATATATAAAGGATCCTATAAGAATTTTGGAAAAGGTTTTGAAAACCTTTAAATTTGAAAAGGCTTTTGATTTTTGGGTAAAATCAATATTGAATTTGGAAAGCCTAGTTTGAAAATTATCGATTTTGGATAATAGATTTTGTGTAAAGAAGCTTTGTATAATATCATACTAGGTGTATGATTTGAAGATACTATATGTATAGTATATAATGTTTTGATGATAGCTCTGGGGAAAAAAGGCGCTTCCTTGAAATGGACTTCTCAGGAGTGCCACTGGGTGGTGCTGCCTTGAGCCCCAAGTGGGGGTTCTAAAGTTGATCCTGTGAGGAGTCCGGACAAAACTAGTTCCTGAGGATTATGAGTTGAGTTACCATAGCGTAAGTCGTGTGTGCCGCGGAGAGCCAACAGTTACATGGACTTTTGTTGTGACTGCAACGTAACCCAGGATGTAACTGCGACCTATGGTAACATTGCGAAAGTCGTGTGTGCCGCTGAGAGCCAACAGTCTGCGGTTGAGTTTATCTCGGTAGACTGCGACCTATGTAAGAGTGGAGAAGTTTCATTTCGACAGCGAAATCAGAGGCCGCGGAGAGCCTGCAGTTACATGGACTTTTGCTGCGACGGCAACGTAACCCTCGATGTAACTGTGATCTGTTGTGTGGGTTCCATGGCGTAATCGAGAGTGCCACGGAGAGCCTACAGTTACATGGACTTTTGCTGCGACTGCAACGTAACCCTGGTATGTAACCGTGACCATGGAATGGGGGTGATGATTTTCAGAGCATTGTCACCAAAGATATTTCCTTTATTTCAAAATACTTTCAATATTTTCAATAAAATTATTTTCACTGGGTGTTGAAAACGGGTTTACCAAGTACTTATAGATTTTCGGTCCTACGCCTGATCAACGTATGACTGAATTTCTGAGAGAATAAGGATGGACTGGTTGAGACATCGAGTTATAAGAAATATTTTATAAAAGCTATTTTAATATTACTATGAGATTTTATAGACATTTCTAAAGTTTTAAAATTAAAATTGAAACTCGGGAAATTTTAATGAAGTGATTCTTTGTAATTAAAAATCCAATGTTGGATTAAAAATTGGAAGTAAGCTAATTAACTAAATAATTATGTGATAGAGTATGTTAATAAAATTTAACCCTGTTAAATAAATGGATTTGTAAGTTAATAATGGAGTTAGGGGTTGAACTCGAATTTATAAATTGAATTCGACTCGGATTTGCTAATGAATTAAATAAGAGGAGATATTGTAAAATAAAAATGAAATAGAGTTGGATGGATAAATGCGATGGTTAGAGTTGTAAATCATAACCCAAGTGAATAGAAATAAATTGAGAATAGCCTTGTATTAATAAAATAAATTCAATAACGAATTAAGTAATTGAATAAAAAAAATTCAATTTTAAAATGGGTTAATTGAGTTAAATAATAAATGGATGAAGTTTGGTTGAATAAAAACTGAACCAAAGTTGTGATTGGAATTGGATTATCAGACTGAACTTAAATTTGTTGGTATATTAATTTGAAGAATAAACGAGTTGTGTTTGTGCTTGGATATTATTCTGATAAATTGAGAAGGTGAATTTAAATTTAAAATTTAAAATGGATGGGCTAACTAAATCAAATGGAACTTGATTAGGTGAAAATCAAATAGAAGTACACTTAAGTTGATGTTGGAATAAATTAAAGTAATTAACTTAAGTTTAAAATGCATGGAAGCCTGGCTTCGAATAAGAATGAAAGCCCATTAATAAAAGCTTGGATTGAAGTAATTTGGGAATGACTAGTATACAAGAATGGAATGTGGCGAACTAAATGAATGGGTGTGAATAAGTTAGAATGGAATTGAATGAAATAAAATTAAGTTGGGATCAATTTTAGTTGGTTATAAAACCTAAGTAATTATTTATTCACATGGATATTATCTAATTGCGTAGAAATGATTGTCATTTAACGTAAACGAGATTTAATTGAATTCTATAAGTAGTGGAAGCAAATATAATTGATTTTTGAATCAATTGACATGATTATGAGTTTGTTTTGCTTAAAAATGAATTAAATGTGAACAATTGCTTTGTAAACCATTAGAATTGAATGTAATGACATATAAATTTGGTTAAAAGCAATTGGATTAGCTTTAAATTATATAAATCGCTTGTGGTAAGCGTTTGGTGTTTGTTGTTTTTGGAAACGCTTGTGAAATGCTAATAAAACTTCATATATATGGCACTTACATATTTAAATTGAGATAGTACAGGTACCTGAAGGCTGTTTGGTGGTTTGGATTTGCGCTAACTGCTTAATTAAATAAGCTGCTTGCTTAAAATGCTAAATAAGGTACGCCTACGCAATAAAAATAGGAAATATGAACTTTTTTTGTTTTTTCCGACCGGGTGGGTCGATGTATACATATTTATATCTCTTGTCAAATTGCAAAAGCTCCTCCGTACAAAGGAGACTCTGCCAAAATTTTCCAGAAATTTTGGGA
The DNA here is from genome assembly GCA_030765085.1 of Allium cepa. Lineage (NCBI taxonomy): Eukaryota > Viridiplantae > Streptophyta > Magnoliopsida > Asparagales > Amaryllidaceae > Allium > Allium cepa. The sequence continues at coordinate 974,092,310 of CM060928.1, forward strand.
GTTAGAAAATTTTTGGAAAATTTTGGTTAACGGCAAAACAATTTCTAATGGGAAACTTAAAATAAACTAGTAAGTGAAACTAATATGAATCAGTTTAAATGAAAGATATAACTCCATATTAGAAATCGAAAATAAATTGAATTCATATGAAACGGTGGAAACTAAGTTGAATAGAAGTAATGTGAAGGCTTCTGTAAGAAAATGTATACAATGATTTGAAAGATTACAATTGGATATTGTTGTTAAATAGAATATGCAGGTGTTATAAAGGAAAAAGGAAATTGGATTTGGTTCTAAAAGATAAATTTGTATTGCCCGACAAAAAGGTATGTATTTTAATTTCTGGATGAAATTGGATTGGGTTTTTGATGTAGCCACTTGGCTTTTGTTTCTTTTTGGAATTTGGGAGCCCGTAGAGGCCTTTTGTAGTAGTACCGAGCTAGCCGCGCAAAGGAGACGCTGGCAAAAATTTTCGGGAATTTAGAGAGTTAGAAAAATTTTGAGAAAATTTGAAAATTCAAATTTTGATGTAAAATTGAAATTTAGATAATTGAGCAAAAGGGATATGATTTGAAACTATGAAAAGTTTTGAGAAGTTGATTGAGGTGATAATAGGATCTTAATAAAAGATAGTTGGTAGGATGTTGAATAGTGGGTTTGGGAAAAAGTAAACGGGTATTGGACCATTCTTCCTGACTAGTAATTTCGGGGACGAAATTCTTTTAAGGGGGGAGGAATGTGACGACCCGAAAATTTTAGCAAGTTAAATTGAAATAATTAATCGATTTTAAATTATTTAAAAGTTAATTTTAACTTGAATACAGGATATCAATATTTACTTGATAATTAAACCATTGAATTGTATAGTTTAAATATTGAATTTTAAAATTGAAATTGGGTAAATTGTTGAATCTGAGATTCTAGGCCTGTTTCAAATAATTTGAAGGCTTATAAAATCTGTAATGATAATTCCGAAGATAATAGAATGGTTGGAATTTAATTTAAAGATGATTTGTTCAGTTTTAATAATATAGCGTTTAAATTGAATTTAAAAATAGCTTTTCGAAGCACAGTCTCGGAATTCGACGAAACTAGTTCCATTGGATCCGTAATAGTTAGCTATTATCGGATTTCAATTTTCGTAGCAATCGGAGTTGTCGTTTGACCGTGACAGCTCAAAACGCTTAGAACTATTTTAATCTATTTAATTTAAAATTGACCGTTAAATTCCGTAACTCGCTCATACGTTCAAATTAGCCTCCGAAACACGTTCCATTGTGATCGGAACGCGGGTAAAACCTTATGAACGTCCGTCGGCATGTCTTATTTAGGGTTCAGGATTTTACGTTATGCAACTCGAGATATTTTCTATATTTAATTATTATTGATCAACGCGTACTCGAGACGCTTCCTTCCATCTATAATTCACCGTCCTCTCTTGGCTTCTTCAGCAAAGAAAAAAAAATCAAGACGAGGCCAAAAAAATAGAATAAAAATAAAACTAAAATTAATGGCGATGCTTAATCAACGAACTCGTCCTCACTCTGAAAATTCGATCAGGAAAGAATCCGAAGTCGCTTGCATCTGGAAACGCGAAATCTTCCCCTCCCTTTTTCTTCACCAGCGAACGAAACCTCGAAATTTAATTCGAGAGGCTTTTGACTTCAATCCCTATTCCCCTGTAGCTCGCGAGCGTGAATTGGTTGGGGCGGCAATCACTTTTGGGTGGAAGGGACGGAGGGGGTGCGTGTTGCCGTGCGATCAACCAAGGTGAAGGAGGCGATCTATTTTGATCGAGCATGGTAGTCGATGTCAGGGAAGCACGCGCGTACGGGCAGGGAGGCGCTAAGGGTTTTGCGACATCGCGATGGGTGATGCTCGGTGGGTCACTGTGGAGGTAAGGCAGCAGGTATTTGCATTTAAATTATTTTGATTTAAATAAATGGATAATTTTAAATATGTAAGAAATTTATATTTCAGTAAAGAATTTTGAAACAAATCTGTTTCTTTTAAAATATATATATATATATATATATAAATGATGTGTGATGGCGTTAAATTTTATAAAACTTGTTTAAATTATCTTAGCTACTAAATCATTTATTTTAAGAAAAACAGCTGAAACTAAATAATTAGTTAAGGAATTTGTAAAATGTGATGAATTATTCGGTTTGCTTGAATATTAATAAAATCATGTAAATATGTATGCAAGGTCTAACATCATGGAAAACCTAGTCGAGATCTGGATTGGATTGCAAATAAAGCAAAGGTGAGTAAATCTCACTCGTCTGGTTTTATTTAAATTTAAATGGTTAAATTTAATATTTGGTTGAATGGTTGAATTGATTTGTTGTGCGCTGTGAATTGATGATGTGACTTCGGTTTGGTTGATTTTCGGGTTAAATGTGGTTTGACTCGAAGTGTTGGGGCTTTAAGTCGTCGTAGATTTAAATCATAAATAAGAAAAGGGTTTCAAGTTAAATTTAAATGAACTGTGATTCATTCAAATAGTAGAGTAATTAAGAAGGATAAGTAATTAATCCAATAAATCAATGATCTAAATTAATTAATTCAGTAATTGAAGATTTGAATTAATTTAGTAAGGCTTAAATAAATTAATTAAGTTAAATGTACTTAGTATAATCAATAATGGTTCGATAGATAATTATTTAATGTAATCAATAAAATATAGTTACTTTATGAAATTAATCAAGAGATTAATTGAAATAACAAAGTAAGGAGTAATTAATGTATTAATAGAGTAAATAAGAAAAACAGTTAATTACAGGTTGAGGGTGATAGAGAATGAATAATATTGTGGTCGAATTAGAGTAAACTATAATTGAAAATCATCAATTCGTATAATTAATGATGTAATATAAAGATTAATTAATTATGATTGATTAATCCAAATAAGTGACTTATGAGGAATTACTTAATATAAGTAATTAAAGACTAATGAAATTAATATAGTTAATTAATTTATGAAGTAATTAAGATTACTTATTGATTTGGGTTAAGAATAATTAATATCGTGAAATTTGTTAAAGATAATTACTTGAATGTAATTGCAACCTAATTAATCCGAGGTGATTAATTGAGATGAATGGATAGGGAATGGTTGATTGATTTATTGGGTTGGAATTAATTAATAAAGGAATTTGAGCAATTGGGATTTTGAAATTCAATTGGAATCAATTGAATTAATTTGTATGTGATTAAGCTTTGCTTATGGATGATTGAATGGTATTTGATGCTTTGAATGAGTTGATATCTCTAATATGAAATGTTGTGAATTTCATTTGAATAACTTAGGTTAGGATAATACGAGTCTCAAGGAGACGGGGTCGGGTATTTGGGAAATACCCGAAACTATATCGAATATTTATATATTGATTTGTGAAATCAATAGACTGGATTGAAATGATTTAAGTAGACTGGAATATTCATCTAAGTTTGGTACTTAGAACTTTATGAGTGAAATAAGCATTTTCTATAGCAAATTGTGGTTGATTAAATTGATATAAGCTACCCGGGTTCATTTAAGTTGTTTGCTTTGGTATTTCCATGTTAGTTGGGTTTACTCACGCTGGTTTCCAGCCTGACCCGGGTGTTACTTTGGTGTAATGCTCGGATCAGACCGAGTATTACAGATTTTCAAGTAGGTACGTTCTGGAGCTCAGGAGGCGAGCTGGATGGCGATATCGTATAGAGTATTCCGCTGTATTTATATTATTGTTAATCTCAGTCATGATAATTCTAAATATTCAGTTCTGTGTATATATGTGAAACTCTGATATATATTAAATGTAATCGACATATATAGTATTCTTTGTAAACTGTTATTATTTATTATTATATGTTATCCGCTGCGATTGTGAGAGGTTTGGTGTTTCTGTTCTTCTTCTTCTATCTCTTTCTTCTTTTTCATAACTATCTGGAATTTTCGGGATCGAAAATTTCGGGTCGTTACAGGAACCAAGATCGGATTTGGGCGATTCCTATCCGAAAACCACTTCGAACCAGTTTACGCGTTCAGAAAATAAAGATGTTTGAAGACAAAGATATCGAGACGAATAATAACGAGGGACTACTTATTGATTAATTAGGGATAAACTCCCAACACTATATTGTAGCAGTGGTCTCTTTGTATGAACAAATATCAAAACCACAAGGTCTTCTCGCCTAGTAATGGCCGTGGAAAGTACCTTCGGTTTCGTTCAGTCCTAGAACGAACTTGTATGGAAGAATATCCGATCTTGCGTTCCAAATCATATTGAGTGATCTCTATAAATGTTTATCAGTTGGTGGCGAAGAAGACACCTTCTCTTAGCTTAACACCCTTTCTCAAGACATACGAGCTCAGGAAGTTATACGTTTATAGAAATCAGTCATGTGAATGTGGAATGAAAATGTGGCATTCAAAGTGAAAGAAGATGTGCTATGTCAAAAGGTAATCGTACCCTCGAGCCTCATCAACTGAAAATGACCGAAAGATGGTTAGACGCAGCAAGGCTAAGTGAGTCATCCCCAATTAGGGTATGATCATCCCCTTCTAGATATATTTCTTCTCACTATGATGTTCGATATGTAAATTAATTTAGTTTGTATGCTCGGGAGCCCGGTTTAAAGGTCGGTAATAATCGGGGGATGACATATTTGGTACTACCGAGTTATAAAGGAAGGTTGGTCTTGTGTTGGTAGAGGAGCTTTGTGATGGTTCCTCGAGACATCCATCTAGAGGTGTATCCCTCGGAAGGTAGTCCCTTCACCTGGTCATTTGTATAGAAATCCATTCTCCAATAAAAACCTTCAGACTTGATTGTAAACCTATTATGCTGGAATTTAATCAATGTAACAATTTTGGCTAAGATTAATAAGTTTATTTGCAAATGTTTTAAAAGAGACGTCATTAAAAATAATATCAAATATTTTGATTTAAAAGCTTTTTAGTTATCATAAGGTTAAAACCTGTCCGTGTTTATGTATGGGCATGGTCTTATGAGATATTCTTTCTTTTCAAAGGATTTTATTTAAAGGCTGATATATGACTCTATCATTTATTATTGAGTTTTTCTCACGCTGGTTTATCAAGCCTGATCCAGGTATTATCAATACTCGATTTAGATCTGAGTAGTTTCAGGTTTAGTCGAAGATGGTTGGAGTTTCCAAAGGAGAGCTGGAGATATTCATTTACGTATGGACATATTCTTTTATCCATTGATGTATGTTTGTTTTTGTTTGATGTTTATTAGCAATTGTAAGGACGGATGTTTATAACTGTCCATGCTGAATTTAGGTTAGACTTTAATATATGTATTTAAAAGTTTTCCGCTGTAAAGATTCTTGTTCAATATTATATATTCTTCCATTCGTGTGAGATTCTGTACTCTCTATTTTTCTTTACAACACTTAATGATCTGTCTTTTCATGCAATTTGAGTTAGACATATATGGTTTATTGTCGATTCAAAGGGTATGGAATAACGACCATTACTTTGGTATCAAAGCTGAAGGTTAAACGAGAACCTTGGCTTTGTTATGAGTAAAGACTCATCTGAGATAAGATTAGTAATATCCTAGGATGAGTAACTCATTAGAGATAGGGTTGGTAATACTCTAGAATGAGTTATGATAGTATTATATATATACGAGCGTGTATTTGTTAATCATGTATTAATGGTTTTGTTTTAAAGAAGTCGGTAAATGAAATAATTTTATCTTGGGTTTATATTTTAAATATTAAAGGGGATATTATTATTTTGGGTTAGAAATTAAGGATTGTTTGCAATTTAGCTTAGTAAAATATGAATATCTTATGATTAGAATTGCACGATTTAACTATGAGATAAGAATTAATTAGTTAAAAGCTAATATTTAGAACTTTAATCATATGCCCCTAGACATTTGGTTATTAAGGAATAATGATTTCATGAGCATCAAAATTGATGGATTTAAAAGCTAAGTACAAATATCTTGTGAAGTAAAATTCATGATTTGATTATAAGATATTTAACAATAATATTTAAGCTAGAATTTGTAATTAAAGGAAGTAAAAAGAAAACGCACACTTAGAAAAATTTCTTGTCAACAAGATAGGAAAAGATAAGCCTAAATTGAGAATTTGAGTAAATATAATATAAAAGGGCATGTTCAATAACTTATAAAGGATATAAAATAATTTGAAATTTAGACCCTTTGATTAGGTTAAAATCAAAGTGAAATTTAGGAAGAAGAGATATAAGAAATATCATCCTAATATAAAACTTTGAATTAGTGATACATTTAGAGTAACATTTGTAATTCAAAATGAAGTAAGATTGGAAGTGGAAAAGTTAGAAAAAAGCAAAAAAAGGGAAATTTTGAATAACGTGGTTAGTAGGCTGATTGTTGGATGAAAATATTTAAATAACAAATACCATGTGAATTAAGTTTCACAATTTGACTATAAGGTATTTTGATGAATTTAAGGTTAAGAAATTTGATTTAGAAATGGATAGGTAAATAAGTTAAGTAGATAATCATAGAATTAGTAAGAAAAAGATGTACACTTAGTAAAGTTATCTTTAATATATGGATAAGACAAATAATATTATCTAAATTAATTCTTTGATAAATAAAACTAAGGATTAAGTTTTATAACTTATTAATTTGAGATAATAGTAGAATTCCACATTTGTTGAACTCCTTAATTTAGGTCATAACAGTTTGATGTTCAAGGATATCTATATATACTCTTAGGAAGTAAAGGTATATTATACAAGTTTAAGTCATATTTGTATGTTTAAGTAATAATGGATTTAGAAGAAAGTAAATGGTTATGAAATAAAATTGGATTAATAGAAATTTTGAAAAAATGTATTAGGTAAAAATGAATGTGAATAAGCACGTAAGTTACACATAGATCATTCTGACACATAAATTTTTGATCTAAGATTTGAGTACAGAACTTTGAGGTGTTTACACCAATCAGAGAAAGGATTTATCACTGGATTCTTGACGGTGAACATTGATGAGGGTTTATGGTTATGTACTTGAGTTTTCTATCATAGTTGAGAAATATGCAAGGAAAACAAAGGTTTGTGATCAGGAAGTCTGATCAAAGTCCGCACTAGAAAATCAGGGGATCGATACTACTTCGAAAGTAAAATTGTGGATTCAAATAAGAGATCAAATCACAATCATATACAGTATGATGTCTTAGGTCTATCTACATAGTAATTAAACAGTTATCTTAAATGGTAGGCATTAAGATACAGGGGTTAGACTTATGTTTTGGTATGTATGTCTGTGCGTGTATGTGTGTGTGTATCTAAACCTCAGGCATAGTACATGCTCAGGTCAGGGGATGAGTTATGTGAATGCATTCATTTATGTTGATATAGTACCTGTGTGGTTGTTTTTGGATGTATATTAGTAACAAGAAATTTAACCCGTAATAATTAATTCATTAATTAATTAGATAAAAAATAACTTTGTGAAATTATCAAAATTGAGCCACGGGAATTGCGCCATTGTGTCCGTGGAAATTTTCTGGTCAATTTCCATGTATAGAATGTCAGGAACCGAGAAAATATGACCAAGTTATAAAATAAAAAAAATAAGAAGAAAAAAATAGGCAGGTCGACCTGGGCACAAAGGCGGTTGACCCGCCTCTGTTATGTACTTGCATTCTTCTGACCAATACGGTCCATCTATTTTTGCATCTGATGGCTCCTATTCAGCCTATGACGTAGTTGCATCCTATTCAATCCTTAAATCTAATGGTCCGAGATCCACTTCTACCCTCATGAATAAGACCCTTGGTCTAACACTTTTTCTCACTCTAGATTTTCTCCACTTGAGTTCATCTTTTCAGTAAGGACCCCAAAAGGAATAATTTTTCCAAGGAGAGAATCTTTTTGGTAAAAATATTTTAACAATCCCAAGTGGATCCGTGAAGGCCTAAAGGGAAGAGCTAAGGACCACAGGTGAGTAATTGTAATTATTTTAAGATTTCTTTAAGTAATTTAATATAATAGGGTTTCCAATAGTTGTAGTTTTAGTACGATTTTTGGAATAACCTTTTTAGCAGTTTTATTTACTGTTTTTAGAATTATTATCAGTCTATTTCTTTCTAGCCATTCTTTTCAGTTAATCTTGGTTATTTCCACTAATTATAGCTTTTCTATTTATTTATAGTTTATTTACAGTATTTTAATATATTTACTGTTATTTATGCATTATTTACATTTTCTTCCTACGCCTTGGATTTTCTTCTATTTTTAGTTTTCTTTTATTTCTCCTTCTTCTTTGCGTATGGATTAGAATAGAATTAACGCAAAATTGGATTAAATTATAAGAATTTTGAAATAACGAAAGATAAGATGTGAATTATAACGACTGTAATAAAATGGAATTAAGACTGAAATTACGCCTAGTTATGACGTTAATTGGACTAAATTAAAAAGATTGGCCTAGTTATTACTTATAATTATAACTAAAAAGAGTAAAAGATAAAAGAAACATATTTTCACACATAGACCTTGGGTTAAGTAATAAGCATGATTATAACGTAGGTTATAATAAAAAATAGAACAGAATGATGCTTATTTCAAGAATTAGGATAAATTAATAAGCAAAGACAGTAGGGATAAATTGTAAAGGCTTATTTAAAATAATTTGTCCAAGTTAATAAGCAAAGATGAAAGTAGGACCTGTACCAAATAGCATTCCCTATTAGACAAAACAATGAGCCTAGGGCACGCTTATGTTAAGAATTGGTCGAATAAAAGTCCAAATCACGGGGGATTTAGACAAGGGGCGCAACTAGATATTGTTTGGATGACGGGCCAGTACCAACAGTATTTCCCCTATTTTCTATGTACATATCTCACAATAGCCATGAGGGGCATGCTTATGCTGGAGTTTGAGGTAATAAGAAGACTCAATAGGTGGAGCAAAAGGTAGCATGGACATGATGACAGTTATGCGTGCGACTTCCACTCACGCGCTCAGTAACAGCTATGGGTTCCAAGCGCTTAGTATGGGTGTAGAAACCATTGCCTATATATGTCGTCCGGATCCACAGTGGTTGCTTTGTGTATCTTTTGTAGATACCATTGGGTGTTGCGTAGGGAGTTATATAGCGATTGGTCCGCAGTAAGGTCTATAGAGTAGCGTCCGATCAAAAAAGATAGAATTAGGGTCACATCCTAATTACAGGATTAGGAATTCAGCCTAATCAAGGCAGAAATCAAGGACAAGTGCAAACAATCAAAGTTAACCTATCTTATAAATTGAGCAATATTTAATCGTACTTATTTCCAGTTTATCTTTTTCCTATTTCCTTTATTTCCTCTTTATATGCTAGAACTGTTGTAGAGTCTAATACTTTTATCTTATCTAAAGACTCTAGTAAGTACTATCATTCACCAGACATTTAGTCTGATCCACTCCTCTATTTTCCCTTTTCCCCTCATAGGCGATCAAGGGTGAAGTCAGTAGATTGCTTTTGCTTGGAGTTTTCTTAGGGGTGTTCTCTACTATGTATTTCTTTTATTTCAGCTTTTTTTATTTCCATGTATTGGCTTATTATGAGGGATATTATGTACTCTGATTTTGAGATGAATTTTTATTTCATAAGACATGATCGGTTTGGATGTTGTATTTTGTATTTGACTTATTTATGAAGCAAATATGAAAGTTCTATTTTAAATAAGTTATTATTTTAGTTTTCACTGTTTTTACCTATTTTTGTCTTGTGAATCTTAGTCTTTATTAGTTTTAATTATACCTACAACGCACCACGTCTTTTAATATGTCCTTTTGGGTATACTAAGGGGCATGGGGTGTTTCATTTGGTATAGAGCCTAAGATTACAAGATTGCTAAAAATTTATTTTAAACATACAGTATTTTCCTAAATAACTTGTTTTAAAAGTATTTTTCGAAAAAGAACTCTTAGAAATAGTTTTTAAGTATAAAGAGTATTTATAAAAATCCCATCAAAGTCTAGTTCAACCTTCTTTCGATTCTTTTGAGCCTAAGTTTCTTTTCTTTGCATAGTATGGCTGATTGCTTCCGTAGAGCTACGGTACCAGAGGTGCAAGGGAAAGCGCCCAATACAACACCAATAGGTGGAAATCCCATTAGTCCACCTACACCAACCATTTTTTCTAATCTACGCAAAGACTTCACTAGCATAGAGGGTGGAACATTTTCTGGCATGAAGGATTTCAAGGAGACACAAGTTAGGTTGGAAGATATAGAGCGAAAGTTTAGGCGGTTAGGCTTGGAGGACCAATAGCGAATTCAACCTACTTATTGGAAGCTGAAGGGAGAAATTAAGGAGGCACCTACAAGCTCTAAGAAACCATGGTGGAAGGACAAGAAGGATAAGAGGAAAGAAAAGGAAGGCCCTCAGAAGTGAATCAAGAAAAAATGGAAAATATAAGCGTTGTAGGATGAATGGTCATTACGCAAAAGACTATAAGAAGGCAGGAATGGAGGGAAGGTGTTTCAATTGCGGACAGCTTGGTCACTTCAATAAGTTTTGTCCTCAAAAGATGGGGTCAGGGAGCGAGTGCACCGCAGCACAGATTCAAGCTCTGGATGCAACACCTTCCAGCAGCAGATCAGATCGAGGTAAGAAAATTTGGTTTCTATTTCTGATTTTCCCATTTAGACTATTTTCGATCCTAGATCAACACGAACTTTTATCTCTAATTCTTTGGTAGATTGTTTGCACTTAGACATTTCTTTAATAGTAGACCCCATTGTTGTTTCAAACCCTATGGGAGGATTGACGCTCTTGTCTATGGTTTGTAGGGGGTTGAAAATTTATATCCTAGGCATATAAGTTGACTATGACGCCTATATTTTGGGAATTTTGAGGTATGGGATGATTTTGGAAATAGATTGGCTATCCATATATGGAGCTATATTACATTGCGAGAGGAGAGTCGTTAAACTAGAGACATGCATCGGTAGGACTCTCGAGATTTCTTACAACCAACAAGGGTCGGTTATGTCGAGTTTCCTTTACCAGGGAAAGGAAGAGATTGAGCAAGCAGATCCTTGAGCTTTAGAGAAAGGTTTCATAAGAAGAATCATTATCTACTCTCTAGGATATATGATCTTTTCAAATAGTTAGTTGGCTCTTTAGTATTCTCCCAGCTTGATTTAGACATTGCATTACATAAGCTTCGGGTCGCTGATGATAAAATTAATAAGACCGCATTTAGGATACCGGATGGATTCTTTGAGTGGTTAGTCATGACTTTTGGACTAACCAATATCCCAGCCTATTCTATAGATTTGATGAACCATGCTTTTAGAGATGTCCTAAAATAAAGTTCGTGGTGGTATTCGTGGTCGACATTTTGGTATTTTCCTAGAAGTATGAAAGAGCATGTTATTCATCTAAAGGAGGTTCTTTGTACGCTTCGTGTTCATCAGTTGAGAGTAGAGTTCTTGAAGTATCACTTTTGAAGTGCATTTATTGGGGCATAGAGAATGTCTACACATAATAAGGATATAGAAACAGTTTTGTACATCTAGGATTAGGAATATGGAAATCCAAAGAGAGTTAGGCAAAGGTTAGAGATGTACAATAAAATTCAGTAGATAAGCAGCGAAGAAAGTCCATATGAGGGTAATTGCAGAAATTATAATTGCCTTAGACAAGTGGATTTAACCGTGATGCCATAGAATAAATATGAGTATACAAGATGAATATGAGTAAAAGCCTTTACTTTAGAAAAGTACTTCGAGGGTAGTAAGTAGGAAGACACGCTTTATGCTAAGCCCAATAAAATGAAATTTTCGAAATTTAAAAAGTTGAAAAAAATTATAATTATTGGAATTGAAAATTTCATTGTTGATAATTTATTTTAGAAAATAAACATGGGTTTTTTGAAGAATGGTATGCATTTTAAGTTGGTTTTTATATAAACGAAAAACTGGAATTCTTTTTGAAAAATTATGGAGTGTGTGTGTCTATATATATATATATATATTATATATAACTCACTAGTTTTATTGTAAGTAAACAAAGATTTTAATCATAAAAACCTAGAGTGTATCAAGTATCAAAAATGTAGATTACAACTTTTATTTTCGTTATAAATGTTTTGGTGGAAAATAAGTGGAGCATAGGCTACAACACTACCGTTATAGTAAGTGACTCTCGAGAGAAATATTTTACATAGGTATATGGGATTTATTTATTTTTTGGGTTGTGGTAACGGTGTTTTGCATAACATCCGTTTTACCCTAAATAAAAATGTATATTAAAAGGTAATTTCTAAGTATAGAAACAAAATGGTTTGTAAAGTACACTTATTATATTAATATGTGTAAGAAGGTGTTTTTGCAGTTAAGAAAATATTAATACAGTTTTGAAGATGAGTTTTTTGAAAGGAAAATGTGTAAGTTAGATATAAAATATTTGTCATAGAAGAATAAAATTTAAACATGTTTTAATCTTCTGGAATGAAAATAATGGTATGATTTTCTATGAAACCAATAAAAATATTTTGTGCAAGTTACGAGAAATACATGAAAGAGATATACAAGGTATGAAAAACACTATATTTTATATAGCCTGTTTCGAAAAATATAAAATAAGTTCCTTATAATTTCGCATAAACATGAAATTATCTTTTAAAAGATTCATAGAAGATTTTAGCATTAATAAATTCTCATAAGAAAGTAGTTCCGGTACATTAAGGTATGAGACTTTAGGTGCAATAAGAAGTTGTTTTGAAAACACATAAAAGATATTTTAAAGATATTTTAAAAGAAAATGGTTTTGTGAAAAAGTAAATAAGTTTTTGAAATGAAAAACTTAATAAAAGTAAAATTTGAAAATTCAAATTTTTATAGAAAACTGTAAAAAAATTTAAAAGAAAGAGAGATAGAAGTTTTAGACTTAAAAATTTGAAAGTTTTTCCTCTAGGCTTGGGAAATAATATTAAGTGACCAAGTATTTTTGAAATTAATAGAAACTGAAAATGTAACGACCCGGAATTTTTAGAAATTAAAATTTGAATATTTAATTAATTTTAAATATTAATAAGTGAATTTATAAGTCGAATAAATTTTTATTTGAATTTTTGGATTTAATTGAATAATTAAATCGATAATTTAATACGTGAAATTATGGAAATAATTGAAAATATAGTTAAATATGATTGAAAATGATTTGTAAAATTTTATTTTATCATATGGGAGTTAGAATGATATTTTAGAACTTTTAAAATCGAATTAAAAGTTAATTTGTGAAAATTGAATATTTTAATATTTAAATCGACTAGTAAAAATAGTCAATTTTTGAACAGTCTCAGAATTGAACGAAACCAGTTCCATTGGATCCGTAATAGTTAGTTATTACCGGATTTCAAATTTCGTGTCAATCGGAGTTATCGCTTGACCGTGGCAGCTCGAAACGCATCGATTTATTTTTAATATTAATTTGGCGAGTTAAAATAGCCATTTTTCAAAAAGTCTCGGATTTCGACGAAACAAGTTTCATCGGATCCGTAATGTGATATTATTGTAAGGTTTCAAATTTCAAGTCAATTGGATTTACCGTTTGTCCTGTACGAATTAAAACGCCTAGAAATCGGTTTAATTTAAATTGAGCGTTTGTAGCCATAACTCGCACAGATGTCCGAATTAGCTTCCGAAACCTGTTCCATTGTGTCCGGAACGCGGGATAAACCCTAGGAATGTCAGTTTCGACGCGTAAATCGGAGTTCGGAATTTCCGGGTGAATAGTGTCGATCGGTTCTCTATAAATAGACCAACCACCTTCATAAAATTAGAAAAAAAATACTAAAACCCTAATCTATTAAACCTAGCCGCCACTTTTAGGTTCAATGGGCAGAAATGTTCCAACTTCTTCTCTCTAGATCTTCCAATCCGTCAACAATTAGAGGAAGTTGTCAACATGAAAGTTGGAGAGGGGAGTGAGAGCTACGATCTGAACGGTTGTGATGTAAAACGGAGCGACGTGGTGGCGTCTAGGGGGGGCCGACAGTGCTGGCCTGCGCACGCATTCCTAGGGGAGAGAGCAGGCCGAGCTTCACCACCTGGAGGCCGAGTGTAGCTCTCGGTATGGCCTTCGACATGGGAGTTGCTGATCGATGTGTAGTGGCGTGTGGTGGCTCGAATTTCTAACCCTAAGTTTGTGCTATGGGTTCCTTTTGCTCGGCCTTTGTCTGTAGCAAGAAACGCAAGAGGAAGGAAGAAGCAAACGTACGGTGTTGATGGGGGGGGGGGGGGGGTTCAAGATCCTACGGCCTGTAACTTGTGTAGGGTTTTAATTATAATTTATGTTGTAAATTGTGTATAAAAATTTGTATAAACTTCAAATATTCATAACTTTTTCATACGAGGTCGAAAATGCGCGAAACCAGTTGCGTTGGAATCGTATGGACGAGCACTACGCGATGGAGTTGGTTTGGAGTCATTTGGAGTTAGTGAGAATTTTGGGTAAAATTAAACGCGCGTTTAATTTTATTCGAAATAATCGCTAAAACGAAATTGAAATCAAGGTGAGAACTTCTCACTCAATCGAATCAGTTTCAATTTTTATTTTAAATAGTTAGATTTAAAATATTTGAATGTATGTTTGAATGATGATTGTTATTTATTGATTGTTAAAATAGACATTATGCGCCGTTAGTAAGCGGATGTTATTTAATAAAAACATATACCGCGAATATTTCATAAACAGTGAAATTGGTATTATATATAATATCAATATATATATATATTGGCATATGTATATATTGCAGTTGTTGATTTCCCGTATTTTTTAGCGGATGAGACCCTATTACGCCGTTATTAAGCGGATAATATTTAATAAGAACATATACCGCGATAATTTCGTACTGGAGCGAAATTGGTATTGTGCTAATGTTTTTGGATGCAGGAAAACAGGTTGGAGGGATCCAACTGGATTCCTCAACAGTTTTTATTTGATTTCAGATATTTTGATATTTGATGGATTTTCATATTGATATATGATATCGTTGTAGTCGTGATTGACTATTTGGTGTGTAGCATCATTGGACCCAAATTTTGGGATTTTAAAATGATTTTAAAGTGATTTTTGAAAATATACTATATTTTTGGAATAGATTCATTTTAAATAAATAAACGTTATAATTTTTAAAGTTATAAAATTATGGGTTTTGTGAAATACAGTTAAAAGCTGATTTTTGAGAATATGATGCTAATGATTTTATAAAATAGTTTAATCGAGATATTTTAGAATTATTGTGAAAAGTTTAAATATAGGATTTATAAAATTTAATTATTTTATGAATCAGAATGATGAAGTTTTTAAAGGAATTTAAAGACGTTTTAAAGAATAATATAAATTAATTTATATTAAGAGATTTATAAATGGATATTTATAAATTGAAATATAGACATTATAAAACGAGTTTTTATAAGTGTTTGAATGAAGTGAAGATGAATTTAGTAAATGAACGAAATTTACAGGATTATAAACAGTGAACTTATAAATGAAATTTTATAAACAGTAGGTTCATAAAATTTATAAAATTATTGAAAGAATGGAGTTTTGATAAATAAACAAATCTTATAAGTTATAAGATTTATGAATTGAGATGTTTAAAAGAACGATTCTTGTAAACAAATAAATTATAAGTGTTTAACTTATAATGTGAACTTTTGTTTTATAATTGAGTTATAAATCGAATAGGTTAATAAAGGAATTTATAAAAGGAAGTTGTTATAAATAAATAGAAATAGAATTTATAAACGTTGTTTTATAAATTCACAAACGACTTATTTTGATAAGAAAATTTTTATGATTTATTTATGAAATATATTCACGTTTTTGACTGTGAATAATCCTTTAAAATAAAAGGTATAGAAATGATGAAATTGGATAATGAAGTATATTCACGTTTTTGAATAGTGAATAATATGTTAAAGAAATTGTTTTAGATGTGATGTTTTAAATAGAATTAAAACGATCTAACGATGTTTTAAAATGTGTTGAGATTCGAAATCATTGATTTCAACATTCATTGTTGAAATAGACGTTTTCGAGAAATAGAAGGAGATGATGGACTATAACACTGTTGTTATAGTAAATGATTTTCGAAAGGAAATGTTTTGTATAGTATTGGGATTTATATATCTATTTTAATTTCGAATCCCTATACTAGTGATTTTGGGTTGTCGTAACGATGTTTTACGTAACATTCGTTTTGGCCCAAATAAATATATTAAGAGAATGATTTCCTTAATAGAATGAAATATATACTTAATTCGATTTAAGTATATGGAATATTTTCCAAGTGTTGAAAATAAAAGGATTGTGAATTGCTTATTTAATAAGTATGGAAATGTTTTCCAATATGAAGTGAATAATTAGAATTTATCTTTTTGAAGATAAATTGAAATGAATAATTGAAATCATATGCATGAATATTTTGGAATATAAATTCACTATGGAATTTATATGTGAAAGTGGAATTTGTTTAAAAATAAATATTGATTTATTTTTTGAAGAAATGAAATTATATATCTTATAAAGATATTTTGGAAAATAAATAATTTGGAAAATTATTTGGAATCTGGTGATGTATGCATATCAATTGATAGTTCAATAGCCGATTATCAATATTTCCCTTTGAATGGGTATATGATGTGATTTGATTGAATTTGAATGTCACACTTATTTTTGAATAAGCGCTCACTATTCGGGTTAACCGGGAAAGGACCATGGGGTCGTATAACCCACTTCGAATATGTGATACGTCGTTGTGAATTGCATTTGAAGATCGGTGTTGAAGACCGGTATTTGCGAGAGCGATAGGATGACCTATCGATTGTCTCTGCACTGGGTCGCTCCTGGTATAGAGATTCCATAAGTGATGGGAAATCCGATCAGGATTGTGAATATCCGGATTGCAAGGACTTCTTTGTAAGTGCCTTCGGTTCTGTTCGAGCCCGGAACAGACTTGTATGGATTGTATGTCTGACATTACAAGTTGAGATATAAAGCCGATTTCTTTCAAATATATTTCTGTTGGTGGCGGAGAATTTATTCTTTTAGCTTAACACCCTTCTCTGAGACGTACGAGCTCAGAGGTTATATAGTTGAAGTTATCAGCGATATATTCCCAATTTGGTAATGTGACATGCTGAGTGATGCTGAAATGATCATTGTGTTGATTATTTATGATAGGATCATTTGTTTGATCGTCTATCTTGGTGATCATTGTGTTGATCATTTGTTGACCCAAAGCATGGCTTTTGTATAAAGTATGTTTTTGTGGACGTGACTTCGTCGAACCTCACACCCCGGAAATGGTCAAAACAGGAAAGATGCGGCAAGGTTATGAGGGGTAGCACCCTTTAGGGTATGTACATTTCCTTCTGGATAGAGGTGGTATCATGGTATGGAGCCCAGATATTTAACCTATGTGGTTACTACGAATTTATTACTTTGTGGTTGTTGGTTTTCGGGATCCCGTGAGAAAGGTCGTTTACGATCGGGGAATGGCGTGCTCGTGTCAGTAGTTACCCAGTTAGGGGTAACCCGGCCTTGTGTTGGCAGAGTTCCGGTTTGGTTCTCGGGGATGTCTTTCCAGAGGCATTCTCATGTGGCAATGGGAAGTTCCTTGGCCTGACCATTTGTTGGAAATCCAAAGAAACAATACGAAACTTGTACGGTTTTAGTTGTAGAACCTGCCATCTAATATGGTAGCTATTAGTAGGCATAATATAATGGTACCTATGCTGGCTAAGATTTATATTCTACTTTCGAAATGAATTTTCTACACTATGCACTAGTAATAATATCAAATGTTCCTTTTAAATGCGTATCAAGCATGTTTGACTATCATAAGGAGAAATCTTCTCCAAGTCTGCGTTTGCATTGTGTGTGTGGCAGGAGGTCTTATGGTAGTCTCATTTTTAAAAGCATTGCGAATTGATAAAAAAATATTCCTCTATTTTGATTTTAAAGATAAATAAACTGTTTTGAGTTCTCACACCAGTCACATGACTGACTTGGAGTTTATTGTTTTCCTTCCTAAACTCTGGGTGCCCACCAATTTTCACACGGGCAGTCAAGAGTTAAGGTTAATCAGGATATTCTGGATATTCTGGAGTTGCTGGAGGCAAGCTGGATGACATGGCGTATTACTAGTTTATATAGTATTTCTTTTTCCGCTGCACTGTTTGTTGTTGTATATTGTTGTACACTCTGATGATATTATGTAATGAAATGTATAAAATGTAATAACTGATATAGTTCTTTGTTTAAAGATTATTCATTTATTATTATATGTTGTTCCGCTGCGAATTGTGAAATTCTGATGTGTTTTCTATTCCGTTCTATGTTTTCAAAATGTTCTCTCTTCTCTTTTCTTTCTATTTTTAAAATTTTCTATCTTCTGTTTTCCTTTCCCCTCCATTTTCTCTTCTCTCTATTTTCTATCTTCTCTCTTCTTCTCTTCTCTTTTCATAAATTCTTCTTAAAAACCATAACATTCCGTGTTTCCGGCCTTCGATTTCTCGGCAGTCGATATAGTGAGTATCGATGTTGAATTTTCGAAGTCGAAAATTTTCGGGGCGTTACATTTGGTATCAGAGCTTATGGTTAAGCGACAACCATGGTTCTGTTGGGTATTACTCATTAGAGATAGAGTCAGTAGTACTCTAGAATGAATTTGAGTGTAATAATAGCTATGAGAGCGTATTTGTTAGTGAATATAAAATTGTTTTATATTGTGATGATTGGTTTATTGAGTGGCATATGAACCTTCGTCAGCACGGTATGTACAACTATGCCGAAGGGGTTTCTAAACACTTAAATAGAACAATTCGACATAATATTGTTTTAAATTGGGTAAATGAAATAATTTTACCTTGATTATATTTTGTATATGAAGAAATAATTTTTCAGAATTATTAAAGTGTATATAAGCTGATTGTTTGGTTGTTTGAATAATCTAAATAAAAGAATAATTGTATAAGCAAAAAGAATTATAAGAATGGAATTATAATTAAAGTGATTTACAATTGTGAAATAAACTTATATATATATAAGAAGTGAAACTATATGGATATATTTAGGAATTTAAGTTATGTAAAAACAAGTGATGTTTATAAATGGAATATAACTTAAGTGATATTGAATGAAGTTGATATTAGTATCAAAGTAAAATAATAAAGTTAAGTGATAGATATGAACTTAAGTTATGTAAATGAAATTCAACTTTTGTAATTGAATTGAATTAATGGATTAAATGTAAATCAATTAAATGTAAATTAAGTTAATATGGAATAATGAATATAAGTGTTAATTCATTAAAATCTTATGTTATGGAAGTTGAATAGTTGAATGAAAATCAATCAAATTGAATGAATATGAGCAAAGTAATTTGGTTGTAATTAATATACATTGATTGTTATGTGGTTGTTAGTTAGTTGATTGTATATAATTCATTAAGTGTTAATGAAATTGAGTTAATGAAATTGGAAACTAAAGTAACTGAAATTCAATTGGAAGTTAAGTGAATCTTAAATAGAAATGAATTTGTTTTGGAAGTGAACCAACTTGAATATGAATTAGTGAACATAAACTAATTGAAAATGAATGTTAATAAGAACATCCACTGTATATAAATCAAATATGATTTAGAGTGAAAACCCATTTCATTGAATATTAATGAGAATATGAATGAATATTTGTTGGTTATGGATTATAGTTGGTTGATGGTTGAAAATATTGCTATTGAATGCATTGTTATGTTGACATATATAGTTATTATGTTGCTATATGTTGTATATTGAGATTATTGTCTATATGCATGATTCTCATGTTGTTTGTTGAGTGTTTAGTAGGTGCGGATCGCGTTTGCTTCGCATTTGGAGCTCGCTTTCGCGCTATATTAGCCGTATATGCTCGCTAATAAAATATAAGGTACATATCTCGGATTAAATATTGTACTTTTACATTTTTTCCCTGCGGGATGCCTCATTACTTGATGAGATGTATATTTGTGATATATATACTGTCATTTTTTTTTCGGATCGAGCTGCGCAAAGGAGACTATGGCGAATTTTTCCGAAAATTTAAGGCGTTAGAAAATTTTTGAGAAAATTGGAAAGTTTTGAAAACTTTAACTTTGATTTTAGAATTGAAAGTTAAACAATAGTAGTTGTTTTTAAAAAGATAACTATGTATGATTTTGAAAACTTAGTAAGTATTATAAGAAGTTTTAATTATGAATTTTTGGAAAATTAATAAATTCTATAACTTTTCTTACTTGATAATTTCGAGGACGAAATTCTTTTAAGTGGGGAAGATTGTAACGACCCAGAATTTTTAGAAATTAAAATTTGAATATTTAATTAATTTTAAATATTAATAAGTAAATTTATAAGTCGAATAAATTTTTATTTGAATTTTTGGATTTAATTGAATAATTAAATCGATAATTTAATACGTGAAATCATGGAAATAATTGAAAATATAGTTAAATATGATTGAAAATGATTTGTAAAATTTTATTTTATCATATGGGAGTTAGAATGATATTTTAGAACTTTTAAAATCGAATTAAAAGTTAATTTGTGAAAATTGAATATTTTAATATTTAAATCGACTAGTAAAAATAGTCAATTTTTGAACAGTCTCAGAATTGAACGAAACCAGTTCCATTGGATCCGTAATAGTTAGTTATTACCGGATTTCAAATTTCGTGTCAATCGGAGTTATCGTTTGACCGTGGCAGCTCGAAACGCATCGATTTATTTTTAATATTAATTTGGCGAGTTAAAATAGCCATTTTTCAAAAAGTCTCGGATTTCGACGAAACCAGTTTCATCGGATCCGTAATGTGATATTATTGTAAGGTTTCAAATTTCAAGTCAATTGGATTTACCGTTTGTCCTGTACGAATTAAAACGCCTAGAAATCGGTTTAATTTAAATTGAGTGTTTGTAGCCATAACTCGCACAGATGTCCGAATTAGCTTCCGAAACCTATTCCATTGTGTCCCGAACGCGGGATAAACCCTAGGAATGTCAGTTTCGATGCGTAAATCGGAGTTCGGAATTTCCGGGTGAATAGTGTCGATCGGTTCTCTATAAATAGACCAACCACCTTCATAAAATTAGAAAAAAAATACTAAAACCCTAATCTATTAAACCTAGCCGCCACTTTTAGGTTCAATGGCCAGAAATATTCCAACTTCTTCTCTCTAGATCTTCCAATCCGTCAACAATTAGAGGAAGTTGTCAACATGAAAGTTGGAGAGGGGAGTGAGAGCTACGATCTGAACGGTTGTGATGTAAAACGGAGCGACGTGGTGGCGTCTAGGGGGGGCCGACAGTGCTGGCCTGCGCACGCATTCCTAGGGGAGAGAGCAGGCCGAGCTTCACCACCTGGAGGCCGAGTGTAGCTCTCGGTATGGCCTTCGACATGGGAGTTGCTGATCGATGTGTAGTGGCGTGTGGTGGCTCGAATTTCTAACCCTAAGTTTGTGCTATGGGTTCCTTTTGCTCGGCCTTTGTCTGTAGCAAGAAACGCAAGAGGAAGGAAGAAGCAAACGTACGGTGTTGATGGGGGGGGGGGGTTCAAGATCCTACGGCCTGTAACTTGTGTAGGGTTTTAATTATAATTTATGTTGTAAATTGTGTATAAAAATTTGTATAAACTTCAAATATTCATAACTTTTTCATACGAGGTCGAAAATGCGCGAAACCAGTTGCGTTGGAATCGTATGGACGAGCACTACGCGATGGAGTTGGTTTGGAGTCATTTGGAGTTAGTGAGAATTTTGGGTAAAATTAAACGCGCGTTTAATTTTATTCGAAATAATCGCTAAAACGAAATTGAAATCAAGGTGAGAACTTCTCACTCAATCGAATCAGTTTCGATTTTTATTTTAAATAGTTAGATTTAAAATATTTGAATGTATGTTTGAATGATTATTGTTATTTATTGATTGTTAAAATAGACATTATGCGCCGTTAGTAAGCGGATGTTATTTAATAAAAACATATACCGCGAATATTTCATAAACAGTGAAATTGGTATTATATATAATATCAATATATATATATATTGGCATATGTATATATTGCAGTTGTTGATTTCCCGTATTTTTTAGCGGATGAGACCCTATTACGCCGTTATTAAGCGGATAATATTTAATAAGAACATATACCGCGATAATTTCGTACTGGAGCCAAATTGGTATTGTGCTAATGTTTTTGGATGCAGGAAAACAGGTTGGAGGGATCCAACTGGATTCCTCAACAGTTTTTATTTGATTTCAGATATTTTGATATTTGATGGATTTTCATATTGATATATGATATCGTTGTAGTCGTGATTGACTATTTGGTGTGTAGCATCATTGGACCCAAATTTTGGGATTTTAAAATGATTTTAAAGTGATTTTTGAAAATATACTATATTTTTGGAATAGAATCATTTTAAATAAATAAACGTTATAATTTTTAAAGTTATAAAATTATGGGTTTTGTGAAATACAGTTAAAAGCTGATTTTTGAGAATATGATGCTAATGATTTTATAAAATAGTTTAATCGAGATATTTTAGAATTATTGTAAAAAGTTTAAATATAGGATTTATAAAATTTAATTATTTTATGAATCAGAATGATGAAGTTTTTAAAGGAATTTAAAGACGTTTTAAAGAATAATATAAATTAATTTATATTAAGAGATTTATAAATGGATATTTATAAATTGAAATATAGACATTATAAAACGAGTTTTTATAAGTGTTTGAATGAAGTGAAGATGAATTTAGTAAATGAATGAAATTTACAGGATTATAAACAGTGAACTTATAAATGAAATTTTATAAACAGTAGGTTCATAAAATTTATAAAATTATTGAAAGAATGGAGTTTTGATAAATAAACAAATCTTATAAGTTATAAGATTTATGAATTGAGATGTTTAAAAGAACGATTCTTGTAAACAAATAAATTATAAGTGTTTAACTTATAATGTGAACTTTTGTTTTATAATTGAGTTATAAATCGAATAGGTTAATAAAGGAATTTATAAAAGGAAGTTGTTATAAATAAATAGAAATAGAATTTATAAACGTTGTTTTATAAATTCACAAACGACTTATTTTGATAAGAAAATTTTTATGATTTATTTATGAAATATATTCACGTTTTTGACTGTGAATAATCCTTTAAAATAAAAGGTATAGAAATGATGAAATTGGATAATGAAGTATATTCACGTTTTTGAATAGTGAATAATATGTTAAAGAAATTGTTTTAGATGTGATGTTTTAAATAGAATTAAAACGATCTAACGATGTTTTATAATGTGTTGAGATTCGAAATCATAGATTTCAACATTCATTGTTGAAATAGACGTTTTCGAGAAATAGAAGGAGATGATGGACTATAACACTGTTGTTATAGTAAATGATTTTCGAAAGGAAATGTTTTGTATAGTATTGGGATTTATATATCTATTTTAATTTCGAATCCCTATACTAGTGATTTTGGGTTGTCGTAACGATGTTTTACGTAACATTCGTTTTGGCCCAAATAAATATATTAAGAGAATGATTTCCTTAATAGAATGAAATATATACTTAATTCGATTTAAGTATATGGAATATTTTCCAAGTGTTGAAAATAAAAAGATTGTGAATTGCTTATTTAATAAGTATGGAAATGTTTTCCAATATGAAGTGAATAATTAGAATTTATCTTTTTGAAGATAAATTGAAATGAATAATTGAAATCATATGCATGAATATTTTGGAATATAAATTCACTATGGAATTTATATGTGAAAGTGGAATTTGTTTAAAAATAAATATTGATTTATTTTTTGAAGAAATGAAATTATATATCTTATAAAGATATTTTGGAAAATAAATAATTTGGAAAATTATTTGGAATCTGGTGATGTATGCATATCAATTGATAGTTCAATAGCCGACTATCAATATTTCCCTTTGAATGGGTATATGATGTGATTTGATTGAATTTGAATGTCACACTTATTTTTGAATAAGCGCTCACTATTCGGGTTAACCGGGAAAGGACCATGGGGTCGTATAACCTACTCCGAATATGTGATACGTCGTTGTGAATTGCATTTGAAGATCGGTGTTGAAGACCGGTATTTGCGAGAGCGATAGGATGACCTATCGATTGTCTCTGCACTGGGTCGCTCCTGGTATAGAGATTCCATAAGTGATGGGAAATCCGATCAGGATTGTGAATATCCGGATTGCAAGGACTTCTTTGTAAGTGCCTTCGGTTCTGTTCGAGCCCGGAACAGACTTGTATGGATTGTATGTCTGACATTACAAGTTGAGATATAAAGCCGATTTCTTTCAAATATATTTCTGTTGGTGGCGGAGAATTTATTCTTTTAGCTTAACACCCTTCTCTGAGACGTACGAGCTCAGAGGTTATATAGTTGAAGTTATCAGCGATATATTCCCAATTTGGTAATGTGACATGCTGAGTGATGCTGAAATGATCATTGTGTTGATTATCTATGATAGGATCATTTGTTTGATCGTCTATCTTGGTGATCATTGTGTTGATCATTTGTTGACCCAAAGCATGGCTTTTGTATAAAGTATGTTTTTGTGGACGTGACTTCGTCGAACCTCACACCCCGGAAATGGTCAAAACAGGAAAGATGCGGCAAGGTTATGAGAGGTAGCACCCTTTAGGGTATGTACATTTCCTTCTGGATAGAGGTGGTATCATGGTATGGAGCCCAGATATTTAACCTATGTGGTTACTACGAATTTATTACTTTGTGGTTGTTGGTTTTCGGGATCCCATGAGAAAGGTCGTTTACGATCGAGGAATGGCGTGCTCGTGTCAGTAGTTACCCAGTTAGGGGTAACCCCGCCTTGTGTTGGCAGAGGTCCGGTTTGGTTCTCGGGGATGTCTTTCTAGAGGCATTCTCATGTGGCAATGGGAAGTTTCTTGGCCTGACCATTTGTTGGAAATCCAAAGAAACAATACGAAACTTGTACGGTTTTAGTTGTAGAACCTGCCATCTAATATGGTAGCTATTAGTAGGCATAATATAATGGTACCTATGCTGGCTAAGATTTATATTCTACTTTCGAAATGAATTTTCTACACTATGCACTAGTAATAATATCAAATGTTCTTTTTAAATGCGTATCAAGCATGTTTGACTATCATAAGGAGAAATCTTCTCCAAGTCTGCGTTTGCATTGTGTGTGTGGCAGGAGGTCTTATGGTAGTCTCATTTTTAAAAGCATTACGAATTGATAAAAAAATATTCCTCTATTTTGATTTTAAAGATAAATAAACTGTTTTGAGTTCTCACACCAGTCACATGACTGACTTGGAGTTTATTGTTTTCCTTCCTAAACTCTGGGTGCCCACCAATTTTCACACGGGCAGTCAAGAGTTAAGGTTAATCAGGATATTCTGGATATTCTGGAGTTGCTGGAGGCAAGCTGGATGACATGGCGTATTACTAGTTTATATAGTATTTCTTTTTCCGCTGCACTGTTTGTTGTTGTATATTGTTGTACACTCTGATGATATTATGTAATGAAATGTATAAAATGTAATAACTGATATAGTTCTTTGTTTAAAGATTATTCATTTATTATTATATGTTGTTCCGCTGCGAATTGTGAAATTCTGATGTGTTTTCTATTCCGTTCTATGTTTTCAAAATGTTCTCTCTTCTCTTTTCTTTCTATTTTTAAAATTTTCTATCTTCTGTTTTCCTTTCCCCTCCATTTTCTCTTCTCTCTATTTTCTATCTTCTCTCTTCTTCTCTTCTCTTTTCATAAATTCTTCTTAAAAATCATAACATTCCGTGTTTCCGGCCTTCGATTTCTCGGCAGTCGATATAGTGAGTATCGATGTTGAATTTTAGAAGTCGAAAATTTTCGAGGCATTACAGAAAAGATAATACTTTTAAAGGCAAAGATTTTGGGATTTGATGTTTTAAATTTTTTTGTAACCTTAGTTTTAAAACAGTGTGATAAACACCAATCCAAACTCTTAAATGTGGAGTAGATATGAATCATTTCTTAGGAGTAACAGAAAAGGTGTAAGGAGATAGCAGTAACTACTTTTAGAAGTAATAATGGAAGTTTCCGTAAAGTGTATAGGACACTAGTAAGAACCTTAGAATGTTGATTCATGAAGAGTAGTAAAATGAAATTAATAGGATACTAAGACAAGCATGGTTGAGAATGAGTATTTTTTATTTTGGAAGAACATGAGAAAAGCATCTTTTTTTAGTGGAATTCATATGGTAGTAATTTTCAAGCCAGCATTGGAATGACACCTTTTGAAGCTCTTTTTGGGAAGGCTATGTAAGACGTCTTCATGTTGGTTGAAGTCTATAGAAAGGTTGCTTCTGTTTTCAACATGGTTAGAGAAATTTTAGAGAAGACTAATTTGATTAAGAGAAGATTCGTATCTCATATCCATGTCTCTTTGATAATAGGTTTTAGAATTTTCTTTTTCCATTTTTATTTTTGAATAGGTTCTTTCCTTTATTATCCTTTGGGAGGGTAGAACTTAGGATTTAACCTATGGATGGTAGGAATTGATGTAAACATGTTAATAGAACATGTTTTGAATAATGTATACTAGTGAATGCAAGTGTTTGCTAGTGGATGCTAATGGACGCATATAGGTACACTAGGCACTATTATTCTTTAGGGATCGATCTAACTAGGATACTAGAGCATATGCATTTGGATGTGTGCGTATTTTTATTTTATTACATTAGTTGCTATAAATGGATGTTTATCACATGATTGTTGCATTTGGATGAGGTTTGTAGCATGCATATAGTATTATCAGTTATCATTAGGAATTTTTTACATTCATTTGGATACATGGCACAAACATGATTGCATAAAAAGAAGGTCGACTGAATCAGTGGACTGTCTAATCTTTTGCATTAGTTAGGAACACATACACTACACTAACTGCATAAGTATCATAAATTGCATTATAAAAACTTAAGGACAATGGATGAATGGTTGATGATTGAGTAGTTGATTGTAGAAATGGATGAAACATTTAGTACATTCTTTTATCCTTAGAGATTTCGAGGACGAAAACTCTTAAGGAGAGGAGAATTTAACAACCCGAAATTTAACCCGTAATAATTAATTCGTTAATTAATTAGATAATAAAATAACTTTTTCAAATTATTAGAATTGAGCCATAGGAATTGCACCATTGCGTCTGTGGTAATTTTCTGCTCAATTTCCATATATAGAACGTCAGAAACCGAGCTAATATGACCAAGTTATAAAATAAACAAAATAAGCAGGAAAAAAATATAGGCAGGTTGACCTGGGCATAAAGGCGGTCGACCGCCCAATCAATCTGCCTCTATTATTTATGAACGAATGAATGTTCATTCGTTCGAACGTTCCAGAGCCTATTGTTGACGTGTTTTGCATTCTTCGGACAATCCGGTCCATCTATTTTTGTATTCGATGGCTCCTATTCAGCCTATGACGTGGTTACATCCTTTTCAATCCTCCAATCCAATGGTCCGAGATCCACTTCTACCCCTATAAAGACCCTAGGCCTAACATCTTTTCTCATTCTAGATTTTCTCCGCTTGGGTTCACCTTTTCATGAAAGACTCTAAAAGGAATAATTTTTCAAGGAGAGAATCTTTTTGATAAAAATATTTTAACGACCCCAAGTGGATCCGTGAAGGCCTAAAGGGAAGAGCTGAGGAGCAGAGGTGAGTGATTGTAATTATTTTAAGATTTCTTTAAGTAATTTAAAATAATAGGGTTTCCAATAGTTGTAGTTTTACTACGATTTTGGAATAACCTTTTTAGCAGTTTTATTTACTGTTTTTAAAATTATTTTTAGTCTATTTCTTTGTAGCTATGCTTTTCAGTGTATTTTAGTTATTTTAATGATAGCTTTTCCATTTATTTGCAGTTTATTTACAGTATTTTAATCTATTTACTGTTATTTATCCATTATTTGCACCTTCTTTCTACACATTGGATTTTCTTCTATTTTCAATTTTCTTTTATTTTCCTTCTTCTTCGTGTATGTATTAGAATAGAATTAACGCGAAATTGGACTAAATTATAAGAATTATGAAATAATGAAATATCAGACGTAAATTATAAAGACTGTTGTAAAATGGAATAAAACTGAAATTACGCCTAATTAGGAAGTTATTTGGACTGAATTAAAAAGATTGGCCTAGTTATAACTTAGAATTATAACTAAAAAAGTAAGAGATGAAAGAAGCTTATTTTCGCACTTAGATCTTTGGTTAAGTAATAAGCATGATTATAAAGAGGTTATAATAAGAAATAGAAAAGAATGAGTCTAATTTTAAGACAAAAGATAAATTAATATGCAAAGACAGTAGGGATAAATTGTAAAGGCTTATTTAAAATAATTTATCTAAGTTAATAAGCAAAGATGAAAGTAGGACCTGTACCAAATAACATACCCTATTTGATAAAACGGTGAGCCTAGGGCACGCTTATGCTAACAATGGTAGTAATTGGTCAAATAAAACTCCAAATCATGAGGTATTTGATTAAGGGACACAACTAGATATTGTTTGGATGATGGGCCTGTACCAACAGCATTTTCCCTATTTTCTATGGACACACGGTGATCTTACATTAGCCTGAAGTGAGATGAGGGGCACGCTTATGCTGGAGTTTGAGGTAATAAGAAGACCCAATAGGTGGAGAAAAAGGTAGCATGGGCATGGTGGCAGTTATGCATGCAACTTCCATTTGGGTGATCAGTAATAGCTATGAGTTCCAAGCGCTTAGTATGGGTGTCTTTCGTAGACACCATTGCCAGCTATATATGTCATCCGGATCCACAGTGGTTGCTTTTTGCATTTTTCGTAGCTACCGTTGGCTGTTGTCTAGGGAGAATATAACGGCTGGTCCGCAGTAAGGTCTATCAAGTAGCAGGTCGATCAAAAAAGGTAGAATTAGGGTTACATTCTAATTACAGGATTAGGAATTCAGCCTAATCAAAGACAAGTGCAAACAATCAAAGTTAACATATCTTATAAATTGAGCAATATTAAATCGTACTTATTTCCAATTTATCTCTTTTCTATTTCCTTTGTTTTCTCTTTATATGCTAGAACTATCGTAGAGTCTATTACTTTTATCTTGCTTAGAGACTCTAGTAATTACTATCATTCACCAGACTTTTAGTCTGAACCAATTCTCTATTTTCCCTTTTTCCCCCATAGGCAATCAAGGCAGAAGTCAGTAGATTGTTGTTGTTTGGAGTTTTCTTAGAGTTCTCTACTATGTATTTCTTTTATTTCAGCTTTTATTCTTTCTATATACTTGCTTATTATGAGGAATATTATGTACTCTGATTTTGAGACTGTGAATTTTTATTTCATAAGACATGATGGGCATTGGATGTCGTATTTGGTATTTGACTTATTTATGAAGAAATTATGAAAGTTTTACTTTAAACAAGTTATTATTTTAGTTTCCATTGTTTTTACCTACTTTTGTCATATGAATACGTCTCTATTAGTTTCAGTTATGCCTATAATGCACCGCGCCTTTTAATGTGTCCCTTTGGGTATATTAAGGGGTGTGGGGTGTTTCAATAGTCTTGTTTGGTTGTTGTATATCTTATCTTAAGTATGCAGTATGCATTACGATGGGTAGGATAGAAGTCTGACTTGATGTATGTATGTATAACCTTAAGTATGTAATATGTACTCAGGTTAGTGTGGGGAATCTCTGTATGTATGGTATTATTTATTTTAGTATTCCTATGATATCAACCTTCTTTTTTATATATGCATTTTCTTTCTATCATCAGTATAAATCAACCAAAATGAGGTTACGAGTATGTGATAGATTCTTTTATCTAACTTCCATATCGAGGATGAAATGCTTTTGAGTAGGGGAGAATGCAACGATTTGTAATTTCGCTGCTTCGAAAATGATATATTTTATTTATTTTAAATTTAAAAGAATTTAAAACTTAAATAAATTTTGTTTATATAATAAATAATAATAACCAAATTATTTATTCTTATAGTTAATAATTAAAAAGTATAAATTTGGATTTTAGAACAAATTGGCAAAAATTAAGTTTTGTTAAAAATATATAAAGGCTTAAATAAATAGGTTTATATATTTATTTAAAAAGATAAATCTTATTAAAAAAATCTAATAAAGATAATAAAAGCATATTAAAAGGTTTAAAAATATGTTTATAATCGTTTTACAAAAATATCTAAAAAAATTCGCATTTATCAGTTTTACATAATATGATTTTAAAATATGAATAGACATATTGTGATTTATTTAAAAGAAGAAAAAAGTTCATTTTTAAATTTGGTTTATTTGAATACATAGTTTAACAAAAAGGTTAAATTTTGACTGTAAAATTTATCAAGAAAAACACCATTTTCAACCAAATCAAGTTGTTGCAACATGATATGTTTTCTAACACATATATACAACTTTACAAACTTTTATATACTTGTACATTTAGCATATAAGACAAAAAGTTATAATAGGAAAGTAAGCAAAATAAAACATAAAAGAAAGGTGTAAAAGCATGATTTGACAAAAGAGCGTTTAAGTAAACCTAAGGAACAACATCATCACACTTATATCCATAACTATAAATGCACAAGTCCTTTCTTGCATGGAAAAGGAGCAAAAGGGTTATAGTAATTTGGAAAGTAAGAAAACGAGAAAAACATCATTTCTTAATTCACATCCTAACATCATCTCGCATTTAATACACTTCTTATCATGCCTTGGAAAGAGTTTAAAAATGTTTTAAAAGTCAAAAGAGTGGATAAGGGTATTTAAATCATTTGCCTTCCAAAAATCAAGTATAAATGTCACGACCAAGATTTTCGACCTTCGAAAATCGACATCAATACGTTCACTATATTATATGCCAGACAATAGAATGCTGGAAATACCAGATCACTAGGAAAAAGAAGAAAGAGGTAGAAGAAGAAAATAGAAACAATAACACAAAGTCTCACAAATCGCAGCAGAACAATATATAATAGATAACAACTGGTCTTTACACAAAGAACTATAATTGTTATTTATACATTGCATCATCAGAGTACAATACATTAATAACACAATACTGGACAAATATAATAATTTATCCTCACAACTGCTGAATTTACAGCATACAATACACAACGAAATAAAAACCAAGTACGTGTGATACGTCTCGTCATCCAGCTCGTCTCCTGAGCTCCATAGCATCTTATCTTGTATCTGTAGTACTCGGTCTGACCCGAGTATTACAATAAAATAACACCCGAGTCAGTCTGAAAAATCAGCATGAGAAAACACACTCAATTAGAATTACTAAAGTTTTCAAAATCTTTTAAAAATAAAAGGTATCTCATAAGACCATGCCATACATAAACACGACGAGCCTTTAGCTTATGGTAACCAAAACACTTCATATCAAATCCTCTGATATTACAATAGTGTCTAAGTACAAATACTTATTCAAATAGCTGAATTTTTTACATTAATTAAATTCCGGTGTACTAGCCTCTATAATCAAAACCGTAAACGTACGTATTGGAGAATGGATTCCATACGAATGACTAGGCACTGGGATACCAACTGTCACAATGCACATCTAGAAACAGCGTACCGAGGACCTCACTGGCATCCCCTGCCACACGAGGCCAGACTATCCCTAACCTGGATAGACTGAATATGCTATCACCCCAGGTGTTCTCACCCTCTCTCGAGCTCCTTCCATATACCGTAGTTGCAAATAATATTCGAGGTTATCTAGAAAGGTGATAAACATACTCTAATTGGGTGCGACCCACATAGCCTTGTTGCATCTCCTCTGATTTTCAGCCATTCCCGATTGATGAGGCTAGAAGCTATGATTACCTTTTAAAGAAGGTTTCACTTAGAATGCTCATTTTCCTCCAATGACAATGATCTGATAGCAATCATCCATACAAGTTTGTTTTGGGTCCTAATGGAACCGAAGGCACTATTCCTACCACATCCATTTTGGAATAATCATCAGGATTAGTAGTGATTAGCCCTTGCAATTCACTGCTCCATCTTCGACTCCATTATCTTGTTTTCATATCGAAAAATGCTAGTTGGATCGAAGTGGCTTTCGAATAATAAATCTGATTCCGGTCTCTTAGAACAACGTTCGATATTTTCGGTAAACTCAACCCCGGTTTCTAGGAAATAAACAGACGAAAATAAGATCGGAGATCACCTCTTAACTATTAGTGGATGGGTTTCTTTATCATTGTCCTAAAGAAATAAAACGAGTTTATATGTGCAGTATAGCACCTCGAACGCTAACTATACCATATAATTCTCGTATTTCTGCTAGATATTCCCAAAGTTATATTTTTGGGTCCATATTCGATAGTCGGATATTTAACTATCAAATAAACAATCGTTCAACTAATTAATCCATTTTCCACAGAGTAACTCCAAATCCCTTTTTAATTTAATTTTAATAAATCACTTTATCCAAAATATATACTTTCTTATCAAATTTAGTATATTCACAAATTATTCTTTTCAAAGATATTTAGACGCCTTTAAAATAATTTGGAAAGTACCACTGCGGTATCAAATCGTGGACTCACAGCTCAATGGTTACGTCTCTATCCCAGAGAAATTCAAAAATTAACGGCAGGCACTCACAGCCTCCAATTTCTCCATGCAGGTATACCATTACTTCCCGAAAACCTTATTTAAAAATTTTCAAAATAATACTTATGAAATTCCTATAATAATTTTCCATGTAAATTTTTGGCATTTACTTTTTTAAAATAAAAGTTATTATAAAATAATATCAATATAGAAAAATCTACCTCTTAAAATAATAATACTGATTAATTCTTAAATAATAATTAACTTAATATCAACCATTTCTAAAACTACTTAATTAATGCTTAAATATACTTTTAAAAAAAAATTAAACAACTAAGTAATAAATTTTTTGAACTATCCTTTAACACTTTAAAAATTACCCAGCTTAAAATTACAATTCCTTCCTTTTTAAAACAAACTCGATTACTCGATAAAATATATTTCTTAATTTCCAATATAACCAGTCTAATATTACAAATCCCTCTCGATTTATTTCCAATTTAATTTACGCCCCAACTCCATAAATTCCCTTTTTCCACATTTCTAAAAATAAATCTACCATTTATTTTTAAAATGCTTTGCCCGTCTATTTATAAATCCTCACCGTGAATTTATAATTTTAATTTATTTACTGATAATTTACTTTATTTTATTTATAAACTTCTCTAGCCTCATTTCCCGTTTATCACTATTTCACAACAACTTAATCGATTTTAAATCGATTTCCTAAATTAAATTTTATTTTTAAATTAATTTCTTAAATAACCCAGATATATTCCAAAGCCCGCTAAATTCAGATTTCCCTTCTTTTTTATAATTTAAAATCTTATTTAAATCAAGAACATCAATTTCATATTTTACTTTCAATTTCCCTTTTTATTTTCTTAAATCTATTTTAAACCTTGAAATTAAAAATAATCCTTTTATAATTAAACAATATCGTTTAAGTTCTATTATTTAAACCCTTTTATTTTCATTATTCAAAAATCTCTATTTACAATATTCCAAGATCTCTATTTACGATATTCCGAAATTATTAAATACAAATTTGTATCAAACTTATTTATTCATTTTTCAAATTCAATTCTTTTAATTTATCCAAATTTCACTATAATTATATTACCTTAAAATTCCCTTTTTATTTTCTTTTAAAAATTCAATATTCATATCTATGGTATAATAAAATGCCAGAAATCTATTTAGTAATACCATAGCATCCGATAAATTCAAATTCCGCTATATCTATCAAAAATTATTCAAAACAAACCATATCACTGAATATAAAAATAATTTCAACATTTTTTAGGAATCCAGTTGGATCCCTCCAATCTGTTTCCCTGCATCCACAGATGTTAATACAATATAAAAATACCAATCCCACTTCGAGGGGGAAATCGCGGTATATCGGATCATCTGTTATAATGCAGGACGCATAGGGTCTCATCCGCTATATATATATATGTGGGAATATCAATCATTCTAATATATATATTTATTACTATATATAACATCACATCCAACGGATAGAAATATATCAATTATATCAATCAATCAATAATTAATTTAACTATTAAAATTAATTTCGGTAAATTAAAAATTGAGTGAGATTAACTCAAATTTAATTTCCAGTCGCTTTTCGCATTCCGATTCCGATTGAATCCGAACGCATTCGAAATTATTAGAAAATTTTAGAAGCTCCAATTTCATCCAAACTAGTTTCATACCGAAGCTCTCGACACCACGATCGCAATGCAAAAAGTCTTGTTCCTAACGGACCTCGCATATAAGAGTTATACATTTTAAGTTCTTCGATTTTAATAAATTTAAACTCAAATTCATTTAAAAAAACAAAACTTACCCAACAACACAAGGCCGGCCTACTATCACCTTTCTTTCCCAAACATGCCTGCAACCCCTTTCTTTTTTTTCTACTTTTTCTTTCTTCTTTCTATTATACTTTTTTTAACTTCCTCATCCTAAAGCCCACTACTCCAAAACCCAAACAAATTCAAAGAGCCCACCATCATCATCTCCTCCTACTTTTCAAAATATCTCGTACTCGAACATACCCATGCCGACCCTTGCAATCGTGCACGTACCCTCTGCTTCACTATTCAACCCAACGAGGCCATCAACGCATCGCCCTCCACCTCCTTATCTCAACCACCACCACCTCGTTGTCCCAGTCACCCCTAGTGAATCGCGACCAATGCGTTCGAACGCAACCAAGTTACAGTCGCGAACACCGAAACATCACTACACCTCACGAAAATTCACTGAACGGCGTGCCTCCGACCTCTAACAACAAATCCACCCTCGCCTCGAGCAATCTCGCCTCCAAACACCAAAAAACCGAAACCCTAGCTTCGAACCCAACTATCGACTTCCTCAAATCTTGGTCACACCCCACCACAATTATATCAGATGGAAGAAAATGAAGAAATATGAATTTTGAAACTGGATTGAGATTATTTTTTTGAGTGGATTATGAGATAGGAATTTTTTTTTCGAAATTTTCTATTACATAGTTCAGCCGTTTTTTTTTCTTTTGTGAACGGTAGCTTGTGTGATGAAAAAAGTGAAAAAGGAAGTGATTTAAAAGGAGGGAAGTGTGTTTGAAAAGGACAAATACGCTGATTTGAAAGGAAGCAAAAGGCTGATGCGAATAATATTGACTGGTCAACATATAATTATTTTATTTAAATTTTAACGCCGTCTCGATTTTGCAACTTAAAATCTCGACCTCCTATAGAGGCATGCCGCTAGGCAGTTTTAATGTTATACCACTATTCCGAACACAATGGAAAAGTTTTCGAGTCCTAATTCGATCATATGGAGAAGATAGCATTTTGGACCCCTTATTATATTGAATTTTCGATATAAATTTCAGTGCATTTATATACCTTACGACCACACGATAACTCCAAACACTACGAAATTTGAAATCTGATAATAATACACTATTATAGATCCAATGGAACTTTGTTTCGTCGAAATCCGAGAGTGTGCCTCGGAAGCTATTTTTAAATGTCAATTTAAAAAATATATTTTTAAAACTGAACAAATCACTTTTAAATTCAACTTTAAAACTTTTATTGTCTTCATTAGTATCGATATAAAATTTATATGCCTTTAAATTATTTTTAACAAGCTTAAAACTCAAGATTCAATATTTTAGCCAATATTCAACTAATAAATTCAATAATTAAATTATCAAATACATGGTTATATTTGAAATTCAAGTTAAAAATTAAATTTTAAATATATAAAGTCAATTAAATATTACAATTTCAAATATCCAAAATTCTAGATCGTTACATTCCTTTCCGTTTATAAGAATTTCGTCCTCGAAATTGCTAGGTAAGAAGAATGGTTCAAAACCCATTAATTTTCCCTAAAGCCACACATTTTCAACATCTTCCCGAAAACAATTTTTATTGAAATCACATTATCACTCTTTCTAATTTCCAAATTCATCTAAAGATTACAACTAATATTATACCCTCAACCATCCAAATTATAATTTAAAATCAAGTTCTAAAGTATCAAAATTTTCTTCAAATTTTTTCTTCTAACTCCATTGATTTTCGTAAATTTTTGCCAGCGTCTCCTTTATGCGGCTTGATCTGAAAACTACAAAACTGCCTCTACGGGACCAAATCATCAAAAGAAAACAAAAGCCAAGTGACTCAATCAGAAAACCATCAATTTCATACAACAATTTAAACAAATGACTTTTTGTCAGGTAATCAAATTTTATTTTTGAAATCGAAGACATCGGTTTATCTTTTGCTTTTAGATACCTACACCTTACTTACCAATGATATCCAATCATACAATTCAAAATTATTTTCTTTAGCATTTTAAAATTTTCAACATTTATTTCACCAAAACCCGTACGATGTACGTATACCATCCGAACACAAAATCAAATCTGATCGCTTACTCGATCACACAATTTCACTTCCGAACTAGTATCGCTCACAAAACTCTCTAATGCGGACTCAGATTGGTTCCTTGATCAGAAACCATCATTCTCCTTGCATAGATATATACTATGAAAGAGAATTTAGAATTGGTCAAAAATCCATATCCATATTTCGCCATCGTAAATCAAGTTAAAATCTTGACTCGGATCAATATAGACTACCTCGAAATTCTGTGTTCAAATCTGGATCAAATCGTTACGCGAATAAGATAATATACATACAACTTAAGTTTTTAATTTCCAATTGATTATTAGCTATATCCAATTCTTTCTATTCACATTTATTTTAATTTCTATTCACTTATTGACAATTATCTTTTACACAACTTTTATTTAATCTTCATTCCAAATACTTAACTTAGTATATCTCCAATACTAATTTTACTTAAGAATTTCACTATCAATTTCTTAAGTCTTATTATAAACATTTTATACAAATCTCTTTTGTTTATTTCCACTTCATCACTTTGGTTTATATTCATTTCTATTCATACTAATTTTTCAATTCCATTTGAACTCAATTCACCTTCCATTTATTAATTTATTTCCAATCAAATTTAATATTGAATTTTATCAACCATCTCTCAAACCATATTTAATTAAGCAATTTCTTTAGTTAGTTCCAGTCACTGATTTATTTCATAAATCAATTAAATTTTATTTCCTAACTTTTATTTTATCTAGTCCACTCGAACAAATTTTTCAATCATAATTCAAATTAAATATCATTCCAATATTCAATTTCAATTCCATTTACTTACAAATTATATTAATTTGTCATCCACACGTTTATTTTCAACTTAATAAATTCTATTTCAATAACTATTCCATTTAGCCTACTTAGGCTAATTTTTCAAATTTCTCTTATGCCTATCTCAGTTCAAGTTAATTTTCGTTCTAATTCAAATTTCAAAATTTCTTAAGTTATCAAACTTTCTAATATTCCACAAAACATTTCCAAATAAAATCCCAAATTTTAACTCCTTATTCCCAATTTTCGTCAAATCATTTTTGAAATCAAAAATATATCCAAAATCCTTTTGTATATCAAAGTATTCCTTTGCATTTAAAAACCAAAGCAGCTTTTGCAAACAAATTCCAATTCAAACATTTTTGGTAGCAATTTAAACCTTGAAAACTTGAAAATGAAAGTCAAATGATGCTGTAGTCATCACTGAATTTATTTTCCAATGACCGAAGTGAGTTCAGTGCTTTTATTCCTTTTTTAAAGCCATTTTTAAATATTTTTATTCTAAATCTCAATAGATTCCATTTCTAATTCAAAATTTTCCTAAATAATACTACTATATTTTTTAATACTTGAAAAAAAATTCAAAACCAACGGGAGTTGAATTCTCGAATTTTCAACCCTTAAATCCCTTTTAAATTTATATTTAAATATACTTCGGAATTTCATTTCATTTCAAATTATAAATCACATTTATAAATTCATATTTACAAATTCCATTTTGTTATATGAATTAATTTCTTAACTTTTGGTATATAATATCAACTTTTATTCAATCACCACAACAACAAATGATAATGGTTTAATATTATCATTTCCTAACAACCAAGCACACCGTATATAATAACAGTAATTTTCTAAAAAAAAGTTATTTCTTCATATATAAAAATAATCTAGGTAAAATTATTTCATTCACCTCATTTTAAAACAATACCATGCTATTATAGTGCTTAGAGATCCCTATCAATAACGTTAATTATTCGTATTGACTAGAATCCATAAACCACTCAACAAACCAATCATCACAATATAAAACAATTGTATATTCACTGACAAGTATGCACTCATAACTATTAATACACTCAAACTCATTTTAGGCTACTACTGACCTTATCTCTAATGAGTAATACCCACTAGAGCCAAGGTTGTCACTTAACCTTCAGCTTTGATACCAAGTGTCACGATCGAGATTTTCGACCTCTGAAAATCAATATCAATACATTCACTGTATTACATGCCAAACGGTCGAATGCTGGAAATACCAAATCGTTAGGGAAAAGAAGAAAGAGGTAGAAGAGGAAAATAGAAACAATAACACATAATCTCAGAATCGCAGCATAACAATATAATAGATAATAACTGGTCTTTACACAAAGAACTATAACTGTTATTTATACATTACATCATCAGAGTACAATACACCAATAACACAATACAGGAAAGTTATAATAACTTGTCCTCATAATTGCTGAATATACAGCCTACAATACACAGTGGAATAAAAAACAAGTACAAGTGATATGTCTCGTTATCCACCTCGTCCCCTGAGCTCCATAGCATTCTATCCTGCATTTGTAATACTCGGTCTAACTCGAGCATTATAATAAAATAACACCTGACTTAGTCTGGAAAACCAAAATGAGAAAACACACTCAATTTGAATTATTAAAGATTTCAAAATCCTTTGAAAATCAAAGGTATCTTGTAAGACCATGCCATACATAAACACGACGATTTTTTTACCTTACGATAACCAAAACACTTCATATCAAATCCTCTGATATTAAAATAGTGTCTAGTACAAATACTTATTCAAATAGCTGAAATTGTTATATTAATTAAATTCCAACATATTAGGCTCTACAATCAAAACTGTAAAGGTACGTATTGGCCATACGAATGACTAGGCACTGGGGTACCACCTGCCATAGTACACGTTTGGAAATAGTGTATCGAGGACCACGCTGGGATCCCCTACCATACAAGAACGGACTATGCCTAACCTGGGTAGACCGAATATGCTATCACCTCGGGTGTTCTTACCCTCTCTCGAGCTCTTTCCATATACCATAGTAATAAATAATATCCGAGGTTATCTAGGAAGGTGATAAACTACTCTAATTGGGTGCGACCCACTTAGCCTTGCTGCATCTCCCCTGATTCTCAGTCATTCCCGGTTGATAAGGCTAGAGGCTACGATTACCTTTTAAGGAAATTTTCACTTAGAATGCTCATTGTCCTTCAGTGACAATTCTCAGATAGCATTCATCCATACAAGTCCATTTTGGGTCCGAATGGAACCGAAGGCAATATTCCTGCCACATCAATTTTGCAATAAATCTTAGGATTAGTAGTGATTAACCCTTGCACTTCACTGCTCCATCTTCGACTCCTTGCTGTTGTTTTCACATCGAAAATGTACTCCTTGGATCGAAGTGGTTTTCGAATAATAAATTCGATCCTGGTTTCTTGGAAACAACGTTCGATATTTTCGGTAAACTCAACCTCGTTTCTCTAGAAAATAAACAGAAGAAAATAAGATCAGAGATCACCTTCTAACCGTTAGTGGACGAATTTCCTTATCATCGCCTTAAAAGAAACAAAACGTGTTTATACGTACAGTATATCACATCGAACGGTAACTGTACCGTATAATTTCCATATTTCTCCAAGATATTCCCAAAATTATATTTTTAGGTCCAGATTTGATAGTCGGTTATTTAACTATCAAATAAACAATCACTCAACCAATTAATCCATTTTCCACTGAATAACTCCAAATCTCTTTTTAATTTAATTTTAATAAATAAATCTCTTTATCCAAAATATATACTTTCTTATCAAATTTAGTACATTCACCATGCGGGTATACCACTACTACCTAAAAACCATATTTAAAATTTTCAAAATAATACTTAGGAAATTCCTATAATAATTTTCCAAGTAAATTTTTGGCAGTTACTCTTTTAAAATAAAAGTTATTATAAAATAATATCAATATAGAAAAAATCTATCTCTTAAATAATAATAATATCGATTAATTCTTAAATAATAATTAACTTAATATCAACCATTTCTAAAAGTACTTAATTAATGCTTAAATATACTTGGAAAAAAATTAAACAACTAAATAATAAATTTTCTAAACTATCCTTTAACATTTAAAAATTACCCAGCTTAAAATTACAATTCCTTCCTTTTTAAAAACAAACCCCGTTACTCGATAAAATATATTTCTTAATTTCCAATATACCAGTCTAATATCTATAAATCTCTCTCAATTTATTTCCAATTTAATTTACGCCCCAACTCCGTAAATTCCCTTTTTCCACATTTTTAAAAATAAATCTACCATTTATTTTAAATCAATTTACCCATCTCCTTATAAATCCTCACGTGAATTGATAGTTTCAATTTATCCATTGATACTTTACTTTACTTTATTTATAAACTTATTTATAAATTCCCAAACCTCATTTCCCGTTTATCACCGTTTCACAACAACTTAATCGATTTTAAATCGATTTCCTAAATTAAATTCCATTTTTAAATTAATTTCTTAAATAACCCAAACATATTCCAAAGCCCATTAAATTCAGATTTCCATTCCTTTTTATATTTAAAATCTTATTTAAATCTAGAACATCAATTTCATATTTTATTTTCAATTTCACTTTATATTTTCCCAGATCCATTTTAGACCTCAAATTTAAAAATAATCCTTTTATACTTAAACAATATCGTTTAAGTTCTGTTATTTAAAACCTTTTGTTTTCATTATTCAAAAATCTATTTACAAAACTCCAAGATCTCTATTTACAATATTCTGAAATTATTAAATACAAATTTGAATCAAACTTATATTATTATTTTTTTCAAATTCATTTCTTTTAGTTTATCCAAATTTCACTATAATTATTTTACCTTTTCCCTTTTGATTTTCTTTTAAAAATTCAATATTCATATTTATGGTATTTTAAAATGCGAAAAATCTATCCA
Organism: Allium cepa; assembly: GCA_030765085.1. NCBI lineage: Eukaryota > Viridiplantae > Streptophyta > Magnoliopsida > Asparagales > Amaryllidaceae > Allium > Allium cepa. The sequence continues at coordinate 974,133,735 of CM060928.1, forward strand.
CCAATACCATAGCATCCGATAAATTCGTATTCCACTACATCTATCATAGATTATTCAAAAAAAAATCATATCATTGAATATGAAAATAATTTCAACATTTTTTAGGCATCCACTTAGATCCCTTCAACTTGTTTCCCCTACATCCACAGATGTTAATGCAATATAAAAATACCAATGCCACTTCGAAGGGGATATCGCGGTATATAGGTTCATCCATTATTATACGGGACGCATAGGATCTCAACCGCTATATATATATTTGGGGGAATATCAATCACTCCAATATATATATACACACTACTATATATAACATCACATCCAACTGATAGAATTCTATCAATTCTATCAATCAATAATTAACTTAACTATTAAAATTCATTTCGTTAAATCCAAAATTGAGTGAGATTAGATCACTTTTAATTTCCAGTCGCTTTTCGCATTCCGGTTCCGATTGAATCCGAATGGATTTGAAATTATCTGAAAATTTCAAAAGCTCCAATTTCGTCCAAACTATTTTCATATCGAAGCTCTCGATACCACGATCGCAACGCAAAAAGTCTTATTCCAAACAGACCTCACATATAAGAGTTATACATTTTTAAGTTCTTCAATTTTAATAAATTTAAACTCAAATTCATTTTATAAAAAAATAAAACTCACCCATAAACACAAGACCCAGCCCACCACCACCTTTCTTCCCCAAACATGCTAGTGGCCCCTTTCCTTTTTTTTTTCCCTTTTTTCTCCTTTTTTCTCCTTTTTCTTTCTTCTTTCTATTATACTTTTTTTTAACTTCCTTAGCCCAAAGCCCACTGTTGTAGAACCCAAACAAATTCAAAGAGCCCGCTATCATCATCTCCTTTCCCTTTTCAAAGTATCCCGTACTCGAACATACCCATGCGACCCTTGCAATCGTGCACGTGCACGAACCCTCTACTTCACTATTTAACCCAAGGAGGCCACTATCGCGTTGCCATCCAATTCCTCATCTCGACCACTACCACCTCATCTTCCCCGCCATCCCCTAGCGAATCGCGACCAACAGGTCCAATCCCGACCTAGCTATAGTCGTGAAATCTAAAATGCCACCGCACCTCATGAAAATTCACCGAACGGCACGCCTCCGACCTTTGACTATAAGTCCACCCTCGCCTCGAGCAATCTCGCCTCCAAACACCCAAAAACCAATACCTTAGCTTCGAACCCAACTGTCGACTTCCTCAAATCTTAATTTCTCCCCGCCATAATTAAGTCAGATGGAAGAAAATAAAGAAATATGAATTTTGGAATTGGTTTGAGATTTTCTATCGAGTGGATTATGAGATATGAATTTTTTTTTGAAATTTTCATTTATAAAGTCTCATCATTTTTTCTTTTGTGAACTATAGCTTGTGTGATAAAAAATGAAAAAGGACGCGATTTAAAAGGATGGAAGTGTGTTTGAAAAGGTCAAGTGCAGTGATTTGAAAAGAAGCAAAAGGCTGATGTGCATATTTTTGACGGGTCAACATATAATTATTTTATTTAAATTTTAAAATCGTCTTGATTTCGCAACTTAAAATCTCGACGTCCTATCGAGTAGTGCCGCTGGGCATTTATAACGTTATACCCCTATTTCGAACGCATTCAAAAAGGTTTCGATTCCTAATTTGATCGTATCGAGAAGATAGATTTTTGGATCCAATTATTATATTGAGTTTTCAATATAAATTTTAGTTCATTTATATACCATACGATCACATGATAACTGAAAATAGTACGAAATTTGAAATTCGATAATAATACACTATTATGGATCCAATGAAACTAGTTTCGTCAAAATCTGAGACTGTGCCCCAGAAGGCTATTTTTAAATGTCGATTTAAACGATATATTTTTAAAACTGAGCAAATCACTTTTAAATTCAAATTTAAAACTTTTATTGTCTTCACTACTATCAATATAAATTTTATAAGCCTTTAAATTCTTTTTAACATTCACACTTAATTCCTTGCTTCCTTCTTCACTTTCTTCGTCTTCTTCATCTCCATATTCATGGCTTCCATCTCTATTTTCTAAAAAAAGAAAGAAAGAAATAAAAAAACACCTCAAAACTCCGCAAAAACCACAATCTCTTCTCCCTTTTAATTCGACCATACCCTCCCTTTTAGCCCACGGCCACACAGTTACAAAAAAAAGAGAAGGAAAGGAAATGGAAAAATTCGAGATGCCTGAAAATAGCACGTTATTTCGAGAGGCGCATAGCTTACATAAAAGATTGATGGAGTAGAAATGAAGGTGAGAAATTCTCATCGTTTTTAAAAGATCATGTTTTGATTTTGCTGTAATAAATATCTTATGACATATGCAAGTATACACCCCTTTAAAATGTTGTTATGGATGTCTGGTTATGTTTGTGTTATGTTTGAATAAGTAGAAAGTGTTTATGGTTTTGATTATTTATCACGTTAGCTTATGTATGGCCATAATTATGTTGGTAATAGATTTTAACTCGATTATGCTCATATTGATTAAGTAATCCCTTTGTTAAATAAGACCCAATTTTGCTGATATGAAATACTTTGAATAAATAAGTCTCTTTTTAAGTGTAATGGAAATCAAGTTAAAATAAAAGCGAAGTTGAAATTAGAAGTGAAATTTGATTTGAAATGGAAAGTTTAATTGAAATTGAGATGAATAGTGGAATTGAAATCGATTTTGAAAATTGAAAGTGAGATTAAGGTTGAACTTTAAATTAGAATTGAAATTAGATTTGAAGTTAATATTTAGTTGAGTTTATTTTGAAGTTAGAAGTAAAATTGAATTGAAAATGGATTTTAAAATTTAATATTAAAATAATAGGAATAGAATAATATTATAATATGGAAATATTGAAAATACATTTTAAATACTTTAAAAAGTGAAAATATTGATTTAAAATGATTTGTAATGGTTTTATAAGTAATAAAATTTAATTTGAATATATTATTTCAAGTATTGAACAATAAATTAAGACTAGGCGCATCGCGCAATGGTAGTTTGCGATTTCGCGCCGAAAAGTTCATACTAGTGTATAAAGTGGAATATAGCTTGCAATTCTTCGAGATAAGAAAATTCTGGACTATTATATCCATATCTTCTAAATGAAGAAAGAAAATCAAATTTTCGATAAGTAGATTTTGAATTAGGCCCAAATCAATTTTCTAGAAAAGGTCATGCTAGTGCAGTTGACTGACCATACTTGGAAATCTTTTTAAATGAACGTTTTTAATTATGAAAAAATATGGAATAAAATTGATAAATCTATTTAAATAGTTTAGAAGAGATTTGAAGTGGAAAATATGAATTTTCAAATATTAAAAAGTTGTTTAAATCAAATAAGCTTATAAAGTACTTTCCGTAGCACTTTTCTGCTACCATTTCTATGATTTTTAAAAGAAGGTTTAAACTTAACGATTTTTCCTAGAATCTATTATGAATATTTTTAAAAGAAAATCAAGTGTTTGAAAGATAATTTGTAGTTTTTATAATCAATTCCAAAATAAATGATAACTGAGTATGCGGAAACGACTAGTACATTTGTCCCTCCTGTGAGATATAGGAAGATAAAACATGGTATTTAACTAAGGTTAAGGATGGAGCAACTAGTGCCCTGAACTAATCTGGCCTATGTTTTATTTTCTTAGGCGAGGGGTGGAATAGATCGAAAGGAAAGCTCGGATGGTCTAAAAAGATTATATTAATTTTTCCAAAATAAAGGAATATTGGTATTATCCAAAGCAAAAGAATGGATTATTTACTCTAAGATAAAAGGAAGAGAAATTAAAATCATCCGAGAAGAATCAAAGTGAAAAGAGACTTAATAAATCATGTATACTCATATTCACTTTTTATCGATAAATGGATTTCGAAGGAACCGAGGTCGAATTTGGGTGATTCCTATCCGAAAACCACTTTGAACTAGTTTACGCATTCGGAAAATGAAGATGTTTGAAGACATAGATATTAAGACGAATAATAACGAGGGACTACTTATTGATTAACTGGGTATAAGCTCCCGGTTCACTATATTAGCAGTGGTCTCTTTGTTATGAAAAAACCTCAAAACCACAAGGACTTCTCGCCTAATGATGGCCGAGGAAAGTACCTTCGGTTTCATTCGGTCCCTGAATGAACTTGTATGGAAGAATGTCTGACCTTGCATTCCAAATCATAATGAGTGATCTCTGTAAATATATATCAGTTGGAGGCGGAAACGACGCCTTCTCTTAGCTTAACACCCTTTCCCAAGACATACGAGCTCAGGAAGTTATACGTTTACAGAAATCAGTCGTGTGAATATGGAATGGCAATGTGGCGTCAAAGTGAAAGAAGTTGTGCTATGTGAAAAGGTAATCATAGCCTCGATCCTCATCAACCGAAAATGACCGAAATAGGGTTAGATGCAGCAAGGTTAAGTGGGTCATTCCCAATTAGGGTATAATCATCCCCTTCTAGATATATTACTTCCTGCTATGACGTTCGGGATGTAAATTAATGTGGTTAGTATGCTTGGGCGCCCAGTTTAAAGGTCGGTAACAACCGGGGGATGACAAATTCGGTACTACCTAGTTATAGAGGTAGGCTGGTCTTGTGTTGGTAGAGGATCTTTGTGATGGTTCCTCGGGACATCCATACAATAGGTATATAAGGGATCAACACAAAACCATCAATTAACTTAAGTAAAGGTTCAAGTTAATTGTCATAGCAGAATGGTGTTTTGTTCTGCTAATGGATATCATTTAGTTCTCTTAATTGTATAGGGTTACTTAAGTGTAAACGATAGAAAAATCCTTTGATTTAAAACAAATTTGAAAGCAAAAAGTTTAAAATAAAAATGATTACTTAAATTCAAAGCGATATTAAAATATATTAAAACTCATGTAAATGAGAACCAAATCCTTGTTAAATTGTAATTAAACTCTAATTAAAGGTAATTAAACTTTAGTTAAATATAATTGAAACGTAATTAACTTTAATTTAAGGATTAATTAAATAAAAGCCCTTTTTAAAATAATAATTAGTTACTAATTATCATAAATAAATAAATTATAATAAATAAACCTTAATTAATAATTAATTTTAATTAAGTAGCAAATCATGATTAAATTAATTGATTAACACTTAAGTTTAAAAACCATTATTAACAAATGATTAAGTACTAATTACCTTTATTAATCAATTAATCAATTAAATAATCATTTAATAAATAAATAATTATTCTTTAATTACTATATTAAAGTCAGAAAACATTTTCTAAAAAGATTTTAAGTTAAAACAAGTTTAGATTAGAAAAATAGTTAGATTTTCCGAACTACGCGTATAGCGACTATCGCTATACAGACCCGTAATTTTCAAAAGATGAAAATTTGATTTTCTAATTTTCAAAACTTCAACTTTGAACTCTTGTCTTCTTTAAAACATGAAAATGGAGTTTTGAAACTAAAACCAAAATTTCAAACTTGAATACTTTTCACCTTTAAACAAAAATCAAACTCTCGACAAAAGGCGGATTTCTATGGCGCTTTTGGTTAGCGAATCGCTACATTTGTATCATGAACCCACATACAACAAATACAAAATTCCAATATAATATCACATTATGATATTATACCACCATCACAATGCTCCAATATTCAACTTATAATCTTTATCGCCTACTCAAACTTCGGCATCGGCAATTAGCAGCAATCAACATATATGCATGCATACACAACATATAACATTACTAAATACTTAAGCAACATTTTAACTCATAATTATACAATGTAACGACCTATAAATTTTAATGATTTAAATAACATAATTAATTAAATTTTTCCTGGAAATTTAAACAATTAAATTTTTCATGAAAATAAACAACAAAATTTAGCAATGAAAATTTGATATTTGGAATACGTCTATTTTAACGCAGCAATTAGCAAATTTTTATCGGAAAATATGAAAGTTAGTTCTGTTGTGAAATTTTGTTTCAAAATTTAAATCGGTTGAAATTTGATGAAAATTAAATATTTTTTGTATCCGAATATTTTTATATAATGAAGATGTAAATCATTTTCTAAGTGAGATGTCGTATTTCATTTCATCAAATTTGGACTGCTCAAGCTCCATTTATATTATTTGATCTCAGTTCGCCTCATCATGCTAATCTTCATAGTATATTCATTTTTGTATTTCGATGTCCAATACGGGGTGAAATCGGTGAGACGATTAGCTATATTGGTTCCGCATTTGGGCCTTTTGGGTTCGTTGTCTTTTCATTTTTCCTCCATGAAAGTTAATAGCCACTAGCTGTTAATAATTCCCTAAATGTGACTATTGGCTTTTACTATTCCTAACTTTTCAATTTATTCATTGATTGGTTTCCCGGGGTTTATTTCTCTTCCTTTCATTCTTTTGCATTCCTCTCTCTCTCTCGTTCTTCCAGAAAAAATAATAATATTTTAATATATAAAGTTTATGTATTAGTGTATATAACAACTTGCTTATATTGTTGGGATTACATGCTCGTGCCTTCCACCGTCCACATTCTTTCGAAACCCAGCATCAACGCCGGTCTCCATTACCGAGTAGTCGTGTCTCTCCTCCATCATATCTTCCGCCTGCCAGTGCAATAGCAGATCCGCCCGCCCATCCTTCACATTATTCTACCTTCCCATCTGCTAAGTTCATCCCTTCCATCAACGTGTGCCACGTCCTTTCCTCATCTCTTGACCTTTGCAGCCTTCCCATTCGAAAGCCTACCGCGCTAACACATTTCCTGACCACACGCCTCCATATCCCATGCTCTTCTCCATGTTTCTATCGCTAAACTCAAACCTTGCAGCAACCATTCCCTCAGATCCACATGTGAAGCCACACCATCTCTACTCGATTAGCCAAGCAAATCCACCAATAGCTTAACCTATAACCCACCACTCCACCTCAAAGCAACACAGCCTCTAACTTGCCATGGCATCCCACCTCCTCTTGCTCACGAGCATGCCTCGTTTCCATCTCCACCTACAACAGCCTTTCCACCATAGCTCGCCTTATTTCCACCCCTAGCAGCAGCCGCTAGTACAATACCTCTAAGTAGCAGCCTCCTATCTCCCCTTCCGTTTATATATATAAAGAATATTGAATTTTATAAATTTTTAAAATATAATACATATATATATATATATATATATGTTTTGATTTTAATATATGTGTTTAATAAATATTGATTTTTAAAATATAATATATAGGTATTTTATTTTAAATTTGTGTTTTAATAAATATTGATTTTTAAAATATAATATGAAGATTTTTATTTCAAATGTGTTTTAAATTAAATATTAATTCTAAAAAAAGTATAATACAAAGATTTTTTTTAAATATATGAGTAAATTTTGGATTTTAAAAATTATATATTTTGTTTTCATCGATTCAAGCCTATCGTGCTTTGCTTTGGAATTTGTGCTTGGATTTATAGCTCATTTCATTATCAAATTTCTCTAGCCTCGAAAGGTGAGTGATCACTCACGATTAACATTCATATGTTTAGTAAATTTAATTCATATGAAATGATGATTGAAATATATTGTTAAATCTTGAATTGGTTAGAAATTTAATTGTTAAGTATGATATGTTATTATCTACATTTGTTATCCTGTGTTAATTGACATATGACACCATAACATGTTGTATATATTAATTTAAATTGTTAATGATTATATATGCTTGTAATTGATATGTTATGCTGTTTTATTTTACTTTTCTCACTTTGTAAGTTCCCTGATAGTTAAGAATTCCTTATGTGTTGAAATGATACATACCCGAATGATCTAGAAGATTAGGGAAAATCGTTATGGGTTGAAATGATAAACCCAAGCGATTTTATTGATTTTGAATTTTGGGATCGCGGTTTAAATGGTATATACCTGTAAATATTAAATTACTGCAGATTAAAATGATAAATATCTATATTACTTGACCATAGGATAGAACACTATATACGGACACCATTGGTCTATGTTTGAAAATTTATTTCCAAAGTTTTAAAAGGAAATATATGAGTTTTAACAAATATTGATTTTAAAAAATAATATAGAGATTTTATTTTAATATATGTGTAAAATTTAGATTTATAAATTATATGTTTCTAAATTTTAAATTTATAAGTTAAGTTTTGAAAAATATAAATTTTTAAGATTTTACTTTTATTTTTCTGTTTTCAAATATATAAAATTAGACTTAAATAAAGTTATTAATAATATTTAATATAATAAAATTTAATATAATTTAATTTAATAAAATTTAATTAGTATATATAAAGTGCTTAAGTATTTATTTAAGTTTTTATTTTGAAAATAGATTTTGTAATAACTTTAATAATAAAGGTTGGAAGGAAAAATTAAAGTTGACTTGAAATTTAAATTGGTTAACAATTGAATTTAAATAAGGGTTGATGTGGAACTTATTGATTTTGAGATTTTAAAGATATGTTTCATAACTTGATAACTTGATTTTGATTAAAGAGGATTAAATGAATATTTTTAAATTTAAATAAAATTGAATTTTAATATTTAATTTTGATTTAACTTTGCAATTTTAGATTTTATTTAAATGCTTATAAAAGTGATTAGGTGAATATTCTAGAATTAAATATAATTAAAGTTAGATATTTAAATTTTGATTTTATTTAAATGTGCAGTTTGAGTTTTATTTAAATGTTATTAAAAATGACTAGGTGAATATTTTCAAATTTAAATAAAATTAAAAGTTGAATTTTGAAATATAAATGAAATTTATCAAATTGAGTTATTGTAAATTTTTGAATATTTAAACTCTGAAACCTATTGAACTGGAAGTGAATTAAATTTGTAGTTCAAACCTGAATTTGAAATCGATATAAATCAAAAATGGTTTTAATGAGAATTTTAATTGAACCTTTAACCTTTTTAATTGAAATGGTTGAACTAAGAATTATTTAAATTTAATTCTGGAACTAAGGTTGAGTTGAATTGATTTCTGAAATTGGAAGAAACAATTCTGATTTGAAATTATTTTCGATATAACTCTTTTGCTATATAAACTATTTTTAATATATAAACTATTTTAATCTATAAACTCTTATTATTATATAAACTATTTTAAACTATAACCTATTTTTAAATATAAAACTATTTTTAATGTATAACTATTCCAATATATGAACTACTTTCAAAATTCAAACTATTTAAGTTGGAACCATTGTGATTTAAAATGATATATTTTCGAAAGTAAATATGATTTCGAATGTGACATGATTTTGAAATGGATATGACATTTTGATATAAAGTATGAACTGTTTGAAATGATTATAAAGGTGATTTTAAAAAATAACCACGGTGTGAAAGAAGCATTTGGTTGTTAAAGAGACAGAGATCATATATTGTCATACTCTCTGCCAATACCGAAAACCACTTGAATAACTTTGCACGTGGTGGAGATTCCAGAACGAAGTAGGATGGTTTGGCGACATCTATATGAGGTATGAACACAGCCCTGACATCTACGAGTCAGCTTGATGTGACTGAAACAGGAGCCACGCCGGGCGAAGTGAGGTCGCACCTCTAATCCAGCATGCTTCTTCGATACCATTCTATTACTTTGTGACTTGATTGGGTACACCTTTGATTATGGGAATTGTCTTGAGGTGGACGATAACAGTTACTATGCGTTACCATCAATCCGAATCCACAAAACGGTAGTATCCTACCCTGGGTATTGCCTCGCATGCCTTGTCACATGCCTTATCGCGCCCATTATGAGTTTGGTTTGTACCATACATATGGAGTGCTCCCTAAGTAAACCACTGGTTTGATGGAGCATACAGTATCTATATAGACTATAAGAATATGTATAAAAATGTGTTAAAGGGGATATGGGTAACGCCTAAATGCTATTTTAATAGTTTACTTTACTATAGACGTCATCTATGTAGCATATTGTACTATGTATGTAGATAGTTTAACGGATCCTTAGAGGATAGGATTCCCAAACATCCTTTAAGTTATTTGCATTTCAATTGGGCATTTCACTTGAATTGATTTACTGGCATAAGAATGTTAATCTTAACTCGAGTGTTTTGTGTTTTTCTTTATGCTCGTGTCAGACTGAGTGTCACATCATTTGAGACTCACCTTTGGAGCTTGGAGTTTTTCTTAGAGACCTAGCTTTTTCTATTCAGCTTAGTTATTTCTGTTATTTCCTGTTTTATATTCATATTTTCCAGTTTCTTTCGTATTAGTGACTTCTATGTACTTGGGATTTTCTACTGTACTTATTTCAGACTCTAATGTTCTATAGTAGCTTTATGAACTACTATTTATTTCCGCTGCTTATTATTGTATTACTCTATGTCTGTGATTTTGTGATTGGTTTATTTACTGTATACAATAAGTTTTGCCAAATATAAATTAATAATCTGTTGTTTTGAGCAATTCAAGTCTGAAATGTGTGGATGATTGTCGATTTGATTTGGTTCAAAATGGAAAGTCGTTACATACAACTTTAAAAGTTAGTAACTTGAGTTTTAAAAACATGAACTTTACTCACCAGACTCTCACTAGAACTTGAATTCAACCTAGATCTTGGTATTTATTAACCCACCTTTTGCTTAGGCAGTATACAAGTGAATTTAACCAAACAGACTTCACGATTATCAAGTCCAATGAGTACAAAGCGCTGATTGTAGGGCCCATGAATTTGGTATAGATAATAGCATCAAGTCAAGATTGAATGGAATTGATAGATATGTAAGGTAGAATGTTTGATGTATAAAATATGGCTCAATGCATAAGAGAGATTGGCATAGATTGGCTCCAACAAGAGTGATTAACATACTTTAAAGTACAAGAGCATTCTTGTAGAAAATAATTAATATCTCAAGATCTATAATTCCGATGCATATGAAATTTGTAAGCAAGATGTGAGGACCCTAGGGAGCCTACCTTGCGGATCGCATACCATTTGGATGAAGAAAGAGAGATCGGTGCCTATCCCTCTTAGGGGTTGGCTAAACCCAACTTCATAGCGAAGGTCGATCAATATCTCAACATCTATACATCCAATAGACATGAAACTTGAAGGACAAACTAATTAGAAAATGAGAAACACCCCACAGGGATCGCAATGTATTTGGAGCAGGTTGGAGGGAACGGTACCTATCCCTCTATATGGATCAGCTATAATCAGCCTTCACAATATATTGCAATAAAGATTGATCAATAACTCAAGTTCTAGTAGTCCAATTGGAGTGAAACTTGGAAGCTAACAAACAATACAATATAGAGAAGATTTCTTAGGGATTGCATGGTATTTGGAGCAAGTTGGAGGGATCGGCACCTATCCCTCTAGAGGGATTAGCAGAAATCAGAACTCAAGCAATACTACTTCACGAAATATGCGACATCTCACAATTTATACATCAGAATTGCATGAAATTTGGAGAGCAAGTAGCTAAAATCATAGGGCATCCCTCATAGGGATCAAGCCCATTTGGATGCACTAATAATGATCGGAACCGATCCCTGTTGCAGGCCCAATGGGCTTGGAAATTTTTGGATGGCCTCGTCTTTGTCTCCCGAACTTTCTATCGAAATTTTAGCCCGATCAGTGCATGTCTTCCCCAATAAATACAACAGGCTTGGCATTAAAAAAGGGATTTGCTTTCTACTTCTCTTTATCTTCAACCTAGGCTATAATCTGTAAATTTTATTCTTATATTTTTTATTGTAACTGTAAGAAAACTTCAGTATAATAAAAAGGATTATTTGGGAGCTGACGTAGGCCAGAGCTAGTCAAACCACTATAAATATCGTCTCCTTTAACTTGCTTTCTGATTGTTTTATTTTTTTTCTTTATTTATTTCTCTTCATATTTCTGTGATTGGATTGGATGTTAGAGCTTTTGCATAATTGGGAGTTGGCGGCCAATTTTGATGCCAACGGTATTAACTTGCAAATGAGAAGACTTAGGATGCTTTTACACCTAAATTAGGCTTGACCATGCATGTGTTTTAGCTCAGCCATGCATGTTTGTTGTAATGACCCGATTTTTCGACGCCTGAAAATCGAAATCAGTACATCCACTACATCAAATCTCAAACAATCGAATGACGGAAAACTTAATCATTTGGGTTAAAGAAGAAGGAGGTAGAAGAAGAGAGAATAAACAACAACAGAATCTTACCATCGCGGCGGAATAAAATATAATAGATAATAACTGATCTTTACACAAAAGAAACTGTATCTATTTTAGACATTACATCATCAGAGTACATCAAAGATCAAAACAATTACTGGACAGTTATATTAGCTTGTGCTCACAAAAAGCTGACTACACAGCTTTCACTGCACAGCGGAATATAAGTCTATGGAAATATATCGTCATCCAGCTCGTCTCCTGAGCTCCACAGCAGTCCATCCAGAATCTGTACTCTATAATACTCGGTCTGACCTGAGCATTATAGTTAAATAACACCTGAGTCAGTCTGGAAAACCAGCGTGAGAAAATACACTCGATTGGATTATTAAAGTTTTCAAAATCATTTGAGATCAAAGGTATCTCGTAAGACCACGCCACAAATAAACATGCCGGATTTTTACCTTACGATAACCAAAACATTTCTTATAAAATCCTCTGATATTATAGTAGCATCTATGTACAAATACTTATTCAAGTAGCCGAAATTATTACATTAATAAATTCTGGCTAATAGGTATACAAACAAAACCGTAAAGGCACGTGAGAATAAATTTCCATCAATGGCAGGGCTACTGGGGTACCGCCCGTCACAGTACGACGTCTAGATCACTGTACAGAGGACTCACCCTGATCCCTGCATCACAAGACCGGAGCTACCCCTTATTGGATAGTTTGAATAAGTTCACCCCGCGGTTGGGATCAGCTACCGCCCACACAGCCGAAATAAAGGGACATCTAGACAGGGGCGACCTTACCTTAATTGGTTGCTAGCCACTTAGCCTTGTGTGCACCTCCCTTGCTTTAGCCATTACCGGTTGATGAGGCTCGAGGCTATGGATTACCTTCTTAGCACACATTCACTTAGAATGCTCATCGTCCGTCTGACGATGTTCTGAAAGCATTCATCCATACAAGTCCGTTCCGGATTTGAACGGAACCGAAGGCACTACTCCTACTACATCCATTTTGGAATCACCCTCAGGATTAGTAGCGATTAGCCCTTGCACTTCACTGCTCCATCTTCGACTCCAGCTCTTGTCTTCCTCACGAAAACGTTCAAACCGGATCGAAGTGGTTTTCGAAAAAATAATCCCGATCCTGATCTCTTCGAAACGATCAGCGCATTGGCCAATATTGATAGTCGGCTATTTAACTATCAAATAACATTCACAAACAACCATCGGATTTAAATAATTTCGAAATCATTTATTTCAAAATAACTTCACAAGCTATTTTCCATACTTCAACCCTTTGAAAACAGTTTCAAACCACCTTTCTCTCAAGGAATAAATTTCCCAAATATTATTTATTTCCACTGAAAATTACCAAGTCTAAATACTTTAAATTTAAAATAATTCAAATCACTTTACTCTAAAATATATTTTAAAACATTTAAATTAAAACTACTTAAACACTTTATTCAAAAATATATACTTTAAATATTCAAAATAAAACTACTTTATAAAATATAAAACTATTTTTTAAAATAAAAATTAAGCCAATACTAAATTTTAAAATATAAGTTATGAAATCCTATACAAGTTTTCAAATAAAAACTTTAACCAAACCATCTTTAAAATAAAATACTTTATAAAATATAAATATTAATAATTATCTTTTTAAATCATAATACTAAATAACCTTTTAAAATAATTACTACTATAACTAATTTAATAAATTTTTACCTTTAAAATTCTAAACAACATAAATGAAAATTTCTCAAATAACATTCTTTTAAAACAACTATAAAAACTTTAACTTATACTTAAAAATTTGTTATGAGAACATGCTCGGCTTTTCAAGGAAATACACTTTCCTTTTCACATTTTAAAATAAACCACTATTTATTTTTTAAACCAATTACCCATTTCTTATAAATTCCCACCATAAGTTTATACTTTCAAATATCCACTGATATCTTGTTTCACTTTATAAACTCAGTTTGTCAATTTCATAGTCACATCTTCCTTTTCAAACATAGTTTCAAACATTAAAAAAATTCCCAAATCGATTTCCAAAAAATTAATTACCTTGCTTACTTAATTTTATTTCAAAACCCATAAATTTCAGAATTAACTTCTTTATTAAGATTTAAAAACCTTATTTAAATTGAAACTACCAATTTCATACTTATTTCAAAATTCATCTTTTATTTTTTCTAAACCATTTAAATCCTGAATTGAAAAATAAATCTTTTATTCCTTTAAATAATATCACTTAAGTTCAAAATTTTATTTATTTACATTTATTCAAATTCTCTATGATTATTTTACTTAAAAATTCTCTCTTTTATTTTCTTTTCAAAAATCCAATCTATACATTCGGTATACCCAAATATATTCAATCAAATATAGCATCCACTATTTCCAATTACCAATGTAATCTATCACATATTATCCAATAATTCATAACACGAAATATTTAAACAATCTAAATATTTTTTAGGAATCCAATTGGATCCCTCCAGCCTGTTTCCCTTCATCCACAGATGTTAGCACAATATAAAATACCAATTCCACTTTTAGGTGGATTATCGCGGTATATGGGGTCGTCCGCGATTATGCAGGGCGCATAGGATCTCATCCGCTACATAATGCGGGAAATCACTCCAATATATATATATATATATATATATATATATATAATATACCGCATCCAATCAATTAAATCATTCAACCAAAAATTTAAGTTTAACTATTTGAATTTAAATAATAATCCAGACGAGTGAGATTAACTCACCTTTGATTTTGTTTGTTATGCAATCCAATCCAAACCAGCTTGTTTGCATTAGGATTTCAGACCTTGTATAACATTATGCGGTTTATTAACATTTGAAATAAATCGAATCATCAATTACCATTTACTCAATTTTAATTTGCTAATAATTTAGTTTAAACTAATTTCCCTTTAACAAATTATTTTTGGTAACAAAAACAAGTTAATTAACCAAATTGATTACCCTAGTATATTATTTTTAAAATAACTAATAGACTTAAAATGTGTATTTATTTTATTTTTGAAACTTCATACACACACATATATATATATATAAATATATATATTTATACAAATAATCTTATATAGGTAAAAATCTAATCTTATATAAATTCCTATGTTTTCCAAAGTCTTATATATATATATATAATTTTATGCTTTATCTATGATATATACATCTTAAATTCCTTTCTAACTTATATATAAAATTAGAGACGGAAATGTTTTTTTTTATACTTTACTGAAATTTTATTTTCTGTTTTCATACTTTACCCTTCATATACATATATATGTATAAACAGAAATTTCTTTATAAGCCTATACTGTAAAAATAGATATATTGCAAATTTGTTTATATAAAGTTTCCAACACACATGCATAACCAAAATTTAAATTAATTTAATTGAAAAAATACCTCAGCTATACCTATTCTCCCTCGACTCTAACGCGCTGCTGACCTCAACTACTGCATCGACCCTCCTTCAGTGCTTCCATGCTCAAGTATCTCTCGCGAATGCCGTCGCAACCCCGAACAGTAAATACGCCTCGCTCAACCACTAATCGAAGCCGAGCATCCTGGCGTCGCGCCTTCCTTCAGACCCCGCGACACCATCTCGCTTGAGTTGAAACCCTAGCTGCTCGTGATGCCAACGCCACCCGATATCTCGATCCCTTGCTTCATCGTGACACGCCGCACCTCTAAATTCGTGAATGAGGTCACAACCAAGCTCTCGACTAACGAACGCGCCCTACATGGTTCGATGCTGCTTCGAGCATCGATTTTTTTATTCCTTCCTTCTCTCATTTTTTTATTTATAGATTTGCTCTGGGTCGATTTGAAAGGAAATGGAAAGGGAGCGAAAATGATTTCGAAGAGGCAGAAGGACTTGCTATACATCTGTCGAAGATCAATTTATTTCTTATCTATCGAAGTGCACATCTATTGCACGATGGAGAAGGCGGGATGACACATTTCGATATAAGCGTGTTTTTGAACAAGCCAGTTGCAGTGATCATGAGATGAAAGCAAAAAGGTCTAATCTGAAAAGTATTTCAGCTGGTTGACCAGAATATAAAATATACATACCAAATTTAAATTCAAATTATCTCGAAATGAACCCTTAAAATCTCGTCCTCCTATCGAGGCGTGCCGCCAGACGTTAATAATGTTTAACCCCCATTCTGAACGCAATGAAAAAGGTTTCAAGTCCTAATTCGACCATATGGAGAAGATAGTTTTTTGGACTCGGTTATTATATTAAATTTTTGACAAAAATTCAATGCATTTATCTATCGTACGACCAAATGATCACTCCAAACACTACGAAAATGGAAATTCGATAATAATACACTATTACTGATCCAATGGAACCGGTTTCGCCGAATTCTGAGACTGTGCCCTAGAAGGCTATTTTTAAATATCAATTTAAACTATATATTTTTAAAACTGAACAAAACACTTCAAATTTCAATTTTAAAGCTTTTATTATCTTCGGGATTCTAATTATAAATTTTAGTAAGCCTTTGAAATATTTTTAACAAGCATAAACTTGAAGATTCAATATTTTACCCAATTTCCATTTATTGAATTCAATAATTTAATTACCCAAATAAACAGTGATATTTGAAATTCAAGTTAAACTAACTTTCAAATATTTAAAATTAATTAAATATTCTAATTTCAAATATCCAAAAATTCCGGGTCGTCACTTTTCTCCCCCTTAAAATAATTTCATCCCCGAAATTACTTGTTAAGAAGAATGATCCAACCCATTTTCTATTTTCCTAAAACCAAATGGTTTTTTAAACATTTTACCAAGACAATCTTTTATTAAAACCACAGTATCACCCATACTAACTTTCCAAACTCTTCCATAGTTTCCAAATAATACTATTTACTCAACCACTTAAATTTCAATTCAAAACTAGATTTAAATTTTCTCAAACTTTTTTCCGACTCCCTAATTTTCGAAATTTTTTGCCAGCGACTCCTTTGCGCGGCTAGCTTGGTACAACTACAAAATGCCTCAACGGGCCCCCAGATTTCAAAAGAAAACAAAACGCCAAGTGGCAAGACCAGAAATCATCAAATTTCATAGAGAAGTTTAAACATATACCTTTGTCGAGCAATTCAGTTTATCTTCTAAAATCAAAAACACCAATTTATCCGTTGCTTTTAAATACCTGCATATTACTTAGCAATAATATCCAATCATAGCATTCAAAATTATTTTATACATTTCTTTATAACAGTTCAATATCTATTTCATTCTAACCCATATGATATACACATATCATCCATACGCATTATCAAATTCGATCGCTTACTCGATCACACAATTTCACTTTCGAACTAGTTTCGCCCACCCGACTACCTAGTGTGGACTCAGATCTGGTTTCTTGATCAAAAACCATCATTCTCCTTGCATAGCTGCAAACTATGATAGAGAATTTCTAGAATCAATCAAAAATCCATATCCAGCGTTCACCGTCGAAAATCGAGCGATAAATCTCAACTCGGATCGGTATAACTACCTCAAAATCCTATGCTCGAATTCTGGATCGAATCGCTATGCGAATTGAATAATATACGTACATATTAAGTATTATGCCCCAATTGATTATTAGCTAAATCAATTCTTCTTTTTATTTACATCTATTTTTGATTTCCATTTACTTATTTACAATTTCCCATTTCACACTTTACACAATCTTCATTCAAATGTCCAGTATATTTCCGATACCAATTTATAGTTAAGAACTTCACCATTCTCTAAGTTCAATATAAATATTTTACACTTTAATATTCATTTTTCCACTTTGGTTCATATATCTATTTCCATTTGATTTCTAAATCCAATTCACCTTTCATTTTTAAATATTTAATTCAATTCATCTTAGCTCAAACCATTTTGAATTAATTCTTCAACTTTAATTAACCCAATTTCAAATGAATTCGAATACTTCAGTTTCAATTCTATTGTGAATTCAATTTATCTTCAAGCTCTAAATATTGAATTTTATCAACTATCTTCCATTCATAACTGATTTATATTGTTATTTTAAATTTGTTCCATTTACTGATTTATTTCAATTTCCAATGAATTTTTAATTCTTAGAACTTTGTTCTTTAAGTCCACTTAAACTAATTTTCAATTCCTCTTTACTTAATATAATTCAAATTGATTCTGATATTTAAATTTTTATTCATTTGCTTACAAATGTAAATTAATTTGTTCCACTATGCTTTTGTTTACATCTTAATAAACTTACTAATTTTATTTTCAACCCTTTGTTTTGTTTCGACCACTTGACTAATTTCCATTTACTTACAAATTCAAAATGAATTTCAACATTCAGTTTTAATTTCATTTACTTGCAGTTGTAAATTTATTTATTCATTCACAAATTTATTTCCGCCTTAATAAATTTTATTTCAATCCATTTAGTCTACTAGACTTACTTCTCAAATTCACTTTTATTCAAATTATCCAAGATAAATTCAGTTTCAATCCTATTTACTTACAAATGCAATTCATTTGTCTATCCACACTTTTATTTCCAACAAATTTCAAATTTTATAAAATTTCAAACTTATTTATATTCTGTAAATATTTCAAATAGGATTCTAGAGTCTTTTAAACGATTACTCAACATTTCAAAATCATTTTTGAAATCAATTATATCCAAAATTCTTTGCATTTCCAAATCAAACCCAACCTTTACAAACACTTCAATCTAAAACATTTTGGCAGCAATTTCTCTCTTGGAAACTCGAAAATGAATCTTGATGATGCTGCAGTCATTACCTAAATTACTTCCCAACGACCGAAGAGAGTTCAGTGCTTTTACTCTTTTCAAAACATTTCAAATATTTTTAAACTCCAAATCTTATCATATTTACTATCTCCATTATTCCTCTAAACCCTTTGAAAATCATTTTCAAATTCAAAAGGAAATTAAGTTTCCCAAATCTCAAAATTTCTAATCCTTTTATTCCCTATTCAACAATTACTCTAGCGTCTTATTTCAATTTATAAATCACATTTATAATTCACATTTGCAAATCCCATTTGTATATGAATTTATTTCTTAGCTTTTAGTTATGATTTCAATTTCTTATTCAATTTTTACACAACAATGATAATAATTTAAAATTATCACTTCCTAACAACCAAGCAACCATATATAACTATAATAATTTATGGAAAATTATTTCTTTTATATACAAAAATAGTTTGGGTAAAATTATTTCATTTACCCTATTTTAAAATAATACTGTGTCGGTTTATCTTATTTAAGAATTTAGAAACCCCTATCGATGACATGGCATCCCACATATCGACCAGAGTCCATAAACACTCAACCGATAAGTCAATACAATATAAAAACAATTTTTATATTCACTAACAAATACTCACTCATACCTATTAATACACTCAAACTCATTCTAGGGTACTACGGACTCTATTGAGTAATCCCCACCAGAGCTAAGGTTCTCGCTTAACATTCAGCTCTGATACCAATATGTAATGATCTGATTTTTCGATGCCTGAAAATCGACATCAATACATCCACTGTATCAAATGCCGAACAATCGAATGCCGGAAAATTGAATCATTAGGGTTAAAGAAGAAGGAGATAAAAGAAGAGAGAACAAACAACAACAGAATCTTATCATCGTAGTGGAATAAAATATAATAGATAATAACTGATCTTTACACTAAAGAAACTACATATGTTTTATACATTACATCATCAGAGTTCATCAAAGATCAAAACAATTACTGGACAGTTAGTTTAGCTTGTCCTCACAAAAGCTGACTACATAGCTTTCACTGCATAATGAAATATAAATCTACGGAAATACGCATCGTCATCCAACTCATCTCCTGAGCTCCACATCAGCCCATCCAGAATCTGTACTCTACAATACTCGATCTGACCCAAGCATTATAGTTAAATAACACCCTAATCAATCTGGAAAACCAGCATGCGAAAATACACTCAAATGGATTAATAAAATTTTCAAAATCATATGAAATCAAAGGTATCTCGTAAGACCACGCCAAAAATAAACATGCCGTGTTTTTACCTTACGATAATCAAAACATTTCTTATACAATCCTCTGATATTATAGTAGTGTCTATATACAAATACTTATTCAAATAGCCGAAATTGTTACATTATTAAATTCCACCTAATAGGTATACAAACAAAACCATAAAGGCACGTAGGGAGAATGGATTTCCATTAATGGCGGGGCTACTAGGGTACCCCCGTCACAGAACGTGGTCTAGATCATCGTACCGAGGATCCACCCTGATCCCCTGTATTACAAGACCAGAGCTACCCCATAATGGATAGTTTGAATAAGTCCACCCTGCAGTTAGGATCAGCAACCGCCCACACAGCCGAAATAAAGGGACAATCTAGACAGGGGTGACCATACCCTAATTGGTTGCTAGCCACTTAGCCATATATGCACCTCCCCTGTTTTAGCCATTCCCGATTGATAAGACTCGAGGCTACACGCTACATTTTTGGTACACATTCACTTAGAATGCTCATCGTCCTCCTGACGATGTTTTGAAAGCATTCATCCATACAAGTCCATTCCGGATTCGAATGGAATCGAAGGCACTACTCCTACTACATCCATTTTAAAATCACCCTCAGGATTAGCAGAGATTAGCCCTTGCACTTCACTGCTCCATCTTCGACTCCCAGCTCTTGTCTTCCTCATGAAAACGTTCAAACCAGATCAAAGTGGTTTTCGGGAAATTAATCCCAATCCTGGTCTCTTCGAAAAGATCAGCGCATTGGTCGATATTGATAGTCGGTTATTTAACTATCAAATAACCTTCACAAAAAACCATTAGATTTAAATAATTTCCAAATTATTTATTTCAAAATAACTTCACAAGCTATTTTCCATACTTCAACCCTTTGAAAATAGTTTCAAACCATCTTTCTCTCGCGGAATAAATTTCCCAAATATTGTTCAAGATGGATACCGTGTCACAATGGCCGTCGAGGTAACTTAAGATTGTATGGGTAGTGTTTAGGGTGTGTGAGGAAGGCCTCTAAAGCAAAGCTGAGAGCATATCAGTCTCCGATCTGGTTATTGATGTGATGAAATAGACTTCCACTTTGCAAGATCATTGAGTTTATTTCCACTGAAAATTACCAAGTCTAAATACTTTAGATTTAAAATAATTTAAATCACTTTACTCTACAATATAGTTTAAAACATTTAAATTAAAACTACTTAGATACTTTATTCAAAAATTTATACTATAAATGTTTAAAATAAAACTACTTTATAAAATATTAAAATAAAAGTTAAGCTAATACTAAATTTTAAAATATAAGTTATGAAATTCTATACAAGTTTTCAAATAAAAACTTTAACAAACCAACTCTAAAATAAAATACTTTATAAAATATAAATATTAATTATTATCTTTTTAAATCATAGTACCAAATAAACTTTTAAAATACTTACTATTATAACTAATTTAATAAATATTTACCTTTAAAATTCTAAACAACTTAAATAAAAATTTCTCGAATAACATTCTTTTTTAACAGCTTTAAAACCTTTAACTTAGATTTAAAATTTTGTTTTGAGAATGTACTCGGCTTTTTAGGGAAATACACTTTCCTTTCAACCTTTTTAAAATAAACCACTATTTATTTTTAAAACCAATTACCCATTCCTTATAAATTCCCACCACAAGTTTATACTTCCAAATATCCACTGCTATCTTGTTTCACTTTATAAACTCAGTTTATAAATTTCATAGTCTCATCTTCCTTTTAAAACACAGTTTCAAACATTAAATAAATTTCAAAATCGATTTCCAAAAAATTTTCCAAAAAAAATAAATTCCTTTGCTTACTCAATTTTATTTCAAAACCCATAAATTTCAGATTTAACTTCTTTATTAAGATTTAAAAACCTTATTTAAATTGAAACTACCAATTTCATATTTATTTCAAAATTCTTCTTTTATTTTTTTCTAAACCATTTAAATCCTGAGTTGAAAAATAAATATTTTATTCCTGTAAATAATATTACTTAAGTTTAAAAATTCATTTATTCCCATTTATTCAAATTCTCTCTGATTATTTTACTTTAAAATTCTCTCTTTTATTTTCTTTTCAAAAACCCTATCTATACATTCAGTATACCCAAATATATTCTATCAAACATAGCATCCATTATTTCCAGTTACCAATGTAATCTATCACAAATTATCCAATAATTCATAACACAGAATATTTAAACAATTTAAATATTTTTGAGGAATACAGTTGGATTCCTCCAACCTGTTTCCCTGCATCCAAAGATGTTTGCACAATATAAAATACCAATTCCACTTCAAGGTGGAATATCGCGGTATATTGGGTCATCCGCTATTATCCGAGGCGCATAGGGTCTCATCCGCATATAATGCGGGAAATCACTCCAATATATATACTACTATAGATAGTATACCACATCCAATCAATTCAATCATTCAACCAAAAATTTAAATTTAACTATTTAAATTTAAATAATAATCCAGACGAGTGAGATTAAGTCACCTTTGATTTTGTTTTTATGCAATCCAATCCAAACCAGCTTGTTTCCATCAGGATTTCAGACCTTGTATAACATTATACGGTTTGTTAACATTTGACATAAATCGAACCATCAATTACCATTTACTAAATTTTAGTTAGCTAATAATTTAGTTTAAACTAATTTCCCTTTAACAAATTATTTTTAGTAACAAAAACAAGTTAATTAACCAAATTGATTACCCTAATACATTATTTTTAAAATAACTTATAGATTTAAAATTTGTATTTATTTTATTTTTGAAACTTCATATATATATATATATATATATATATACAAATAATTTTTATATAGATAAAAATCTAACTTTTATATAAATTCCTATGTTTTCCAAAGTCTTATATATACATATATGTATGTATGTATATAATTTTCTGCTTTATCTATGTATATATACATCTTAAATCCCTTTCTAACTTATATATAAAATTACAAACAGAAATGTTTTTTTATACTTTATTGAAATTTTATTTTCTGTTTTCATCCTTTACTCCTCATATATAGATGTATGTATGTATAAATGTATGTATGTATGTATAAATGTATGTATGTATGTATGTATAAACAGAAATTTCTTTTTAAACCCTATACTGCAAAAATATATATATTGTAAATTTATTTATATAAAGTTTCCTACACACATGCATATACAAAATTTAAATTAATTTAATTAAAAAAAACACCTCAGTTATACCCTATTCTCCCTCGACTCTGACGCACCGCCGACCCCAACCACTGCACCGACCCCCTTCGACGCTTCTATGCCCAAGTATCTCTCGTGTATGCCGTCGTAACCTCGAACGGGGTATGCGACTCGCTCAACCACTAATTGACGCCGAGCACTCTAGCGTCGCGCCTTCCTTCAGGCCCCACGCCACCATCCCGCTTGAGTCGAAACCCTAGCTGCTCATGATGCCAATGCTACCCATTATCGTGACCCTTCGCTTCATCACGACACGCTGCACCTCTAAATTCGTGAACGAGGTCACGACTAAGCTCTCGACTAATGAATACGCCCTACTCGGTTCGATGCTACTTCAAGCATCGATTTTTCGATTCCCTTTTCTCTCATTTCTTTTTTTATTTACAGATTTGCTTTGGGTCGATTTGAAAGGAAATGCAAAGGGAGCGAAAATGATTTTGAAGAGGCAGAAGGACTTGCTATACATCTGCTGAAGATTAATTTATTTCTTCTCTATCGAAGTGGACATCTGTAGCATGATGGAGAAGGCGGGATGACACGTTTCGATATAAGCGTGTTTGAACAAGCCAGCTGCAGTGATCATGAGATGAAAGCAAAAAAGTCTGATCTGAAAAGTATTTCAGCGGGTTGACCAGAATATAAAATATATATATCAAATTTAAATTCATATTATTTTAAAACGAACCCTTAAAATCTCGTCCTCCTATCGAGGCGTGCCGCCAGGCGTTAATAATGTTAAACCCCTATTCTGAACGTAATGGAAAAGGTTTCGAGTCCTAATTCGATCGTATGGAGAAGATAGCTTTTTGGACTCGGTTATTATACTAAATTTTTGATAAAAAATCAGCGCGTTTATCTATCGTACGACCAAACGATCACTCCAAACACTATAAAAATTGAATCCGATAATAATATACTATTACGGATCCAATGGAACTGGTTTCGTCGAATTCCAAGGTTGTACCCCGGAAGGCTATTTTTAAATATCAGTTTAAACGATATATTTTCAATGCTGAACAAAACACTTCAAATTTTAATTTTCAAGCTTTCATTATCTTCAAAATTCTAAATATAAATTTTAATAAGCCTTTGAAATATTTTTAACAAGCATAAATTTAGCGACCCGACTTTCTATCACTAGAAAGACGCATCACTATTTAAGAAAAAAAGGGATAGAAGAAGAAAAGAAAGAGAAGAAAGAAAAACAACACATCAGAATCTCACGGCGGAACGAACGAAATATAATATATAACATATATTTAGTATCATATACATTAGAGTACACAACTATACATCTCCATTTAGACAGTTATAACATTTCTGTCTAATATACAGTACAAGAACAGCAATACAGAATAACACACAGCGGAAACTCTATCTACATATCTACACGCTGAAGCCTCCTGCTCCAAAGCTCCTCTAGATTTCGTCAAGGATAACCTGAATCACTTGACTAATATGAGTACCCAAGAGTTAAAAAAACAGAAAATAAACACTCGGGTCAGACAAGGGTCTGGTGTGAGTAAACGGTTTAAATTTCTTAACTTTAGAAAATCCTTTGAAAGAAAAGGTATGATGTAAGACTTCCCACACATAAACATGGAAAAGTTTTTACCTTACGCTAACCAAACATTTGATAGGAAATCCAGTGATATTATAATAGTGTCTAGGGTTTTCAAATAAATATCAAATAGCCGAAATTGTTACATGATTAAATTCCAGCTACTAGCCACAAACGTGGGTAATACAAACAAAACCGTAGGGTCTCGTAGGAAGAATGGGTTTCCATCAATGGCAGGGCTACTGGTGTAATATCCCGAAATTTCCAGGAGTTTAAAATGTGATGATCTCTTAAATTTAATTATTTGAAATTGATAAAATTATTATTTTCAAAGATAATTAACCAAGTAATATTTTAATTATGGTTATAAAATGGTATATTGTTTTCAAAATTTATAAGTGTGTTTAACATGCATTTATATATGTGTATTTAAATATATGTATTTTAAATTGATTTTAAAATAGGATATACTATTTGTAAATAATAATGTGCTTATATAAAAATTGATATTAATTGATTTTAATGTTTGATTATTTTTAAATTTGACTTTGAATTAAATATAAATTTTGAATTCAAAAGATATACATACATCTTAAAATAGAATAATAATATAGTTTGGTTTTAAAATATAGATATAGTTTTTAATTAGAAATAAGATTTTTTTATTTTTCTTTTTTTAGAAATTTATCTATAGAAATTTGATTTGTGTTTATTTAATAAAATAAATGCAAGGCTTTTGATATAGCATTTTTAAGATGAGTTTGAAATATTGTATATAACTTTATTTAAATTATAATTGATTTTTATTTTATGTTCTTTTTAAAGATTGTACTTATATAAATTTAGCATACATTTATAAATGTATAAGTGCATTTGTTTATTAGATATTTAATTAAAGAGTATTTTTCAAATTAAGAAAAATATGTTTGTTCATTAGGAAATATTTTAAAAAGTCTTTTAAATTTCTTTTAAAATAAAATATACATAAGAAATGACAAATGTTTTGTTTTAAAACACTTTGTTAACAAGTGTTAACACATTCATGTAATTAAATGACAAGTGTCCATTATTGTTTCTATTTTCTTTTTAATTTATTAAATCTGAAAATTATCCTATATAAACACTCTTTCTCATTTTCTTTAATTCTTTGTTCATTTCTAAAAAGAAAACTAAAATCATCATGCAACTTTCACTCATCCAAAACCAGAAAACCATCAGAACAATTCCTCAAAATGAAAATCTGAACAATCCTCAAACAAATCTGCATCAATTCTTCAAATCCTCCTCAACATCCAAAAACCTGAAGTATTTTGTGTGCAAATCAAACTGCAGGCCTGCAGTTGTCTTCAAAACAAAATCACGGTTGTTTTCAAAAAAAATTCAAGAATTCGCATGATTTAAAAATCTTGATGCAAATTTCAACCCAGTTCTGCATTTGAATGTCTGCATTATCCCATGTCTGCCTCAAACTTCAAATGCATGCAAGTTATCAATATTAGATCTGCAATTTTCCCTGTCTACATCAACTTTCATGTGCATGCAAATGGGTCAAGGCAATCTGAAGCAGATTTGTTGAAGCAATTTTAGTCCGAGCCTCCCTGTTCTTTTTCAAAACCACTGCATTTCTTAATAAAGGTGAGTAAACATTATTTACTAAAGTAGTGTTTATCTATTGCAAATAAGTTAATGGTAATGTTTATATGAGTTGCCTCTGTGAAATAAAAATGCAATATAGTTTATTATGTTTTAAATCTGTGCATGATTATCATTTCCTTGTTTACAGGTTTGAGTGTTTACAAATGTATAAAATTCCATATTTGTTTATTTATGCATTTTTAACACTTGAATAAAAACAAATTAGCTAAGTATTGTTATAAACTAGGTACTAAATATATAACATGTATTTATGGATTAAGGATATGTTGTATCTGAAAATATAACAATAGTAATCTGTAACCTCAATAAAATCAAATGTTAAATTTTATTAATTCAAGATTATATCTTCGATTAGTTAGGAAAATTAGGTTTTTTGAAACAAGTATATCAATTTTCAAATTTGTATCGAGAGAGGAATTGGGTATTATCTGGAAATTGAATTTTTTCCCAATTTTGTTGATCTGTGTACCTGGGTGGCTTGAGATGGTTGATGGAGCTAGGTGAAGCATCAGTGAGTGTAGCAAAAATAGTTGAAGAATTTATAAATCACTGAGAAGTTTGATTTTGCCAGAGATTCATTTTTAACCTAGTTTTGGGTTCTTGCTGGAAATTAAGCTACTGCACCTTCTTCTCTGCATCGAGTTGGGTGATATCTTGGATGAAGGAAGCATGGTGGGTCGGTGATCTATGGCCGGAGTTGTGGAGCTTAACGTTGAACGGAGGTGATGATTTTGGGGTTTGTTGATGATGGTGTTTGGGTTCTTTACACTCAAGGATGCTCGAATTCGATTTGGAGTAGATGTTGGAGTTTGGTTGGTCGTGGAGGCTTGTAGGGTGGTAGAATGACTTGTCGGTGGGTTCGACGTTGGTCGAAATGGATCCGGCACCGGTGCAGGTTGCACGGGGATGGTTGTTGTCAGTGGGATTGAGTTTGTTGGGGTTGCTTTGTTTTCTCGAAGTAGGTCTCGGGAAAGAAGGAAGATGGATAGGGGAGGAGCTCGAGTATTTTTGTTTGTGTCTCGTGTTGTTCTGGGTTTTGCTCTTGGGTTTAAACTGTATGTTTTAACAGTTTTTAAATTTTAATTTAAACAGTTTTTAAAAAAAAATTAAGATCAAATTTGTTTAAAAAAATGTACTTTGTATATTGAATTCCAGTAAACATGGGTTGAACCCAAACTAAAATGTTCAACAAATTTTCAAATTTAAATAAGTAAGTTTTAAACTTTAAATAGTTCAAGTCAAACTAAAATTCTTGTTTTTTTGAAAATTGTATTGTTTTTATAAATGAAATTTGTATGATTTGTTTAAATGTTTAAGTTAATGTTATTTTCAAACTTACTTTGGAAATATAAAGGAAATTTATAAATGTTTTTATTTATTAACAATTAAAGATTAAGATAATTTATTAACTTGGAATTAGAATCGTTAATGAATAATTAAGGAAAGTAATTAATGATTTCTGTGTAATTTAATTTAATTAATGAATTAAGTTAAGTAAAGTTTCAAGATTTATTTAAGATAATGTTTATCTTAAATAATAATTAAGTATTACTAATTTGTAATTAATTAGTTAATTAAGGAATTTTAAGTTTAATTAAATTAATTATTATTTTGAAGGATTAGTTAAGTAATTAATTTAGTACAATTATTTATTTAATTAACTATTAATTAAGATGATGATTTAATTTATGACTAATGATTAATTAAATTGTAATTACTTATTAATTAAGTAATTAAGGGTTAATTAAAATGGTAATTAATTAATACTTAATAAAGGTTTTATTAAGTAATAATTAGAGTTTTACTTAATTAATAATTAAAAGGGTTATTAATCTAAAATGCAAATTAATTAGAAATAATTAAATATTATTAAAGATTAATTAATTGTAATTAAGAATTAATTAATTTTAATTATGGATTAATTAATTTGTAATTAAGATCGTTAATTAATAATTAAGTTTATTAATTAATGGTTAAGAGATAATTAAATTGTTAATTAATTAATTAATTAATTATAAAGGTAATTAGTGATTAATTACTTTGTATTAAAGGATTGATTAAAAATTAAAGTTTATTAATTAATAGTTGATGATAGTTAATCTGTTATTTGAAGATTAATTTGGTCAACGAATAATTAAGGGATGAATTACTTAATTATAATTGATGAGATAAGTGTGATCAAGTAAGCTAATGAATTTGTAAATTAATTAAATATAGTCACTTGATAAATAATTAAGTATGTTTACTTAATAAGTTTTGATAAGAGTAATTACTTAAGATAAGTAATTGATAAATTACAGAGGTAATTGAAATAAGGTAAATTACTGATTGGGAAGTAATTTTTAAATGAATAATTACTTGTTAAAGTAATTAAGAGTTTATTACTAGGTGTAATAAATCAATGAATTTATAAAGTAATTAAGAAGTAATTAAAAATAATTAATTAATGTTTATATTTGATTAATTGAAAGTAACTAATTTAAGCATGATTAATTAATGTAACTAATTAAGAAATAATGTAATTACTTAAAGTTAATTAATTAATGAAAGTAATTAATTAAGGTTCATTAATTGATATGATTAATGAGAATAATTAAGGATTAATTACTTTATTGAGAGTTAATTATCAAGGTTGATTAATTAGGATGATGATTAATTAATTTGTATAAGTGAAGAAGAGGTAAGCAAGATTTATTGTGATGAAGGTAATTAATTTAATTAATTTTAAATTAATTAAGAGATGAAGTGATTAATTTAATTCACTTTAAATTAATTAGAGATAGAGATAGTTAATTTAATTCATTTTAAATTAATTATATTGTGGTATGAGTAAATCATTGCTTATGTATGAATGGATGACATTGATTGTCTTAAATGCTTTGTGATCTCAGTAATGAGATAAGTATGGTTGTGGTATGAATACTTGGTTGTATTGTGATGATAACATAGATTATCTATTGGGATGGTGATATATGGATTACCTATTTTGATATTGACAATGTAGATATCTGTTATTTGATAATGTGATTATCAATTGTGACTTGTGAATTATCTATTCTGTGTATATAGATAGTTGAATTTAATTGTTTAACTTTAAAACAACTTGGACCTAAAAGACACGCTTTGGATTTCGATGAGTCCGGGACCGGGTTTCCATATTTGGATATCCGAAAACCACATCGATCCAAATTAGCGATAGGTCGTGAATCTCATGTGAAGAGTGAAGACTCGAGGTGTAAGGACTGTACGTCAGTATAACTCTGTGGGTGATTCCGTAATGAGTTTGACGGAACTAGTTCTTATCTGTTCGAGATGATGATTCAGAGTGCAAGGGTTATTGTCGTTAACTCTGAGGGTGATTGCAAAATGAGTGTAACGAAATAATGCCTTCGGTTTCGTTCAAACCCGGAACGAACTTTTATGGATTGAATGCTTTTAGAACATCGTCAGGTGGACGATGAGCATTCTAAGTGATGTGTTCACTAAAGGTAATCGTAGCCTCAAGCCTCATCAACCGGGAATGGCTAAAACAGGGGAGGTGCAGCAAAGCTTCATGGGTAGCCCCCACTTGAGTGTAAGATTTACCCCTGTCTAGAGGTCCCTTTTATTTCGGCTGTGTGGGCGGTTGAATAGCTACATCTGTCGGGGTTGTCTTATTTGGAACTGTTCAGTAAGGAATGGGTCCGGCTTTGTGTTGCAGGGGAGTTAGGGTGGCTCCTCGGTACGGTGATCTAGGCCACCTACTGTGGCGGGCGGTACCCCAGTAGCTCTGCCATTGTATGGAATCCAAAATCCAATAAGCGCCAACGGTTTGGATTGTACTACCCACTTTTGTGGCTAGTAGCTGGAATTTAATAGATGTAACAATTTCGGCTATTTCTTATTTATTTGAAAACCCTAGACACTATTATAATATCATCGGATTTCCTATCAAATGTTTTGGTTAGCGTAAGGTAAAAACTTTTCCATGTTTATGTGTGGGAAGTCTTACGTATACCTTTTCTTTCAAAAGGTTTTAAAGTTAAGCAACTATAACTGTTTACTCACACCAGACCCATGTCTGACCCGAAGTTTATTATATTTTCTTAAACTCTTGGGTACTCAAATTTTTACGAGTAGCCAAGGGATTCAGGTTAGGATTTAGATTGGCTGGACGAATTCTGATGGAGCAAATGGAGCACGAGGCTTCTCGTATAGCTATAGAGTATTCCGCTGTGTGTTCTCTGAGTTGTTGTATTTAGTTGTATCACTAGACAGGTGTTTATAACTGTCTAGTATGTGTTGTTTTAGTTGTGTATCTCTGATGTATATGATACTATGTAATGTGTTATGTGAGTAATATAATTTATTCGTTCCGCTGTTTAGATTCTGATGTTGTTTCTTTCTTTTTCTCTATTTTTTCTCTTTTCTATCCCTTTCTTTCTTAAAGATGATGCGATTTTCTGTGGTAAGAAAGTCGGGTCGTCACATTTGGTATCAGAGCATTAGGTTGAGTGAATACCTAGGCTCTGTAGTGGTGTCTTTCTTGAGAGAGCGTACTTGTAATTTTTATATATAACTATATATATATATATATATATATATATATATTTCTACCTATCTGTTGGGTTACCTGTTCGGGTTTTCCAATATAAGTTATAAAGGTAGATGGGGTAGTGGTGTGTGTAACACGACCATTGGTTGGAGTTTGAACGTTTGAGGTTGGAAGTGTATTTGTCGAGACTGTAGACCTAATACCGTCTTGAATAATCTCTGTAGTTTGGTGTAAGGATTTCATTTGATCTCTGAAGGAAACCTATTAAGGTTCGGAGTTCATCTTTGAAGTATAGGTTTGATTGCGCTCGTGTGAGCGGATTTTTGAGAATTTGGATCTGTCGGTTCGGCAGAAGCGAGTGATGGTATTTTGATACCTCAGGAAGTAGTAGCTGCGTGATGAGATGCAGTGACTATGGATGTCTCTGAAGATGTTTTCTTTCGGAGCAATTTTAAGGAAGTGTGTCTGCTTCAGGGTTGTAACTAAGTTCTGCAGGATGTTATGTTTAGTTGGAAGTCCGAGGTTCTCAAAGAGCTTTGGATAAGAAGTCTTTGGCATCTTTGTTAGCGGTGCAACTCCGGGGTGTTCTGTGTTTCAACAGGAAGATATTTTTGGCTTAGCATTTCCTGGAGGTGGAATTCAAAAGCACCATTGAGGATCTGTTTCTTCGATGGATTAGTTGCTCGAGGATAAACTGTTCTGATTAGTGGAGAGAGAACAGTATCTTGGATATTGGATTGGTTGATCGCAAAAGTGACTTGCGATAGTTTGGTGATTATCTTAGATAATCTTTTGTTTGGATTTGTGGCATCTTTAGAGGATATAGAAGTTATAGATTTGTCCGCATTGGAGATTGAGTTCTGAAACAACTTGATGTTAGGAGTGATACCAGTGATTCAATTGGGTAGAAGGCTGTCTCCTAGGTTGATTGATTGGTGAAGCAGCTCTGTATTTCTTGGAACTTCTGTTGAATCTTATTTCCAAGATGTTTTGTTTAGTCTGTGCCTATGTTCATTCGACAGCATTTTCATCTGCTCCAGATCAGAGTTGTGCAGCGGAAGCAAGGTGGCAGTTGTTCTTGAGTAGAAGCAGCCGGAAGTTGCAGTGTTTTGGATTAGAGAGTTTCTACTGAATTTATTTTTCAGAATCTGAGGCAAGTTAGCAAGTGATTCTGTTCTGTCTTTTCCAGATAGGAGAAGTTGTTTCCTTCTGTTGATAGTAAAGTTTGGTTTTGATTTTTGGATTGATATTGTGAGGATCAGTTTGTTGAGTTGATCCAGTTTGTTGTAGGAGCATCAGCGAAGGTTGAGCTGATCAGGAAAGATCTGTAGGCAGCCCGGATCATCCGGTAATTTTTGAGGTTAAGTAACGGAAGAATTTGAAATTCGAAGTGGGAGGCTTTGATGTTATTGAGATTTTCTCTGGTAAAGGAAGCAATAAGTTTTGGTGAGCTTCGAGGCATATTGGATTCTTCTGAGTTTTTGTAAAGATAAGTGCTTTGGTTTGAAGAGTCGATTTGCCAGTTTGGAAGACTGGAATTCAAAATATTTCACGTATCTCTGAGGGAGTACGTGTTTTGGTTCATCACTGGTTTTGAGACCAGTAGTTCTGTGAAGGGTTTAGTTGTTGATCAGACTTGTCTGTGGTCTGGTATCTTGTTTAGATCTAGCTGAATGGGAACTCAGTAGCTTATAAGTATAACTAGTTTGGGTTTAGTAGAGCGAGTATCCCTGTGTCTGTAATGGGGAAACTCGAGATAATTTTAGGAAGTTTATCCGGATCTGTGTACGGATAGCTAGTGTTAATTATTTATTTGAATTGGTTGTTTGGATGGAATTGTTTGTTTAATTGATAGTGTATGGCTGTTATTGATGTTTGAATTAGTTGAAATAAAATAAAACTATGGATTATCTTTGTTTTAAATTTCGAGGACGAAATTCTGTTAAGGGGGGAGGATTGTAATATTCTGGAATTTCTAGGAGTTTAAAATGTGATAATCTCTTAAATTTAATTATTTGAAATTGATAAAATTATTATTTTCAAAGATAATTAACCAAGTAATATTTTAATTATGGTTATAAATTGGTATATTTTTTTCAAAATTTATAAGTGTGTTTAACATGAATTTATATCTGTGTATTTAAATCTGTGTATTTTAAATTGATTTTAAAATAGGATACATTATTTGTAAATAATAATGTGCTTATTTAAAAATTGATATTAATTGATTTTAATGTTGGATCATTTTTAAATTTGACTTTGAAATAAATATAAATTTTGAATTCAAAAGATATACATACATCTTAAAATAGAATAATAATATAGTTTGGTTTTAAAATACAGATAATGTTTTTAATTAGAAATAAGATTTTGTTTTATTTTTCTTTTTATAGAAATTTATCTATAGAAATTTGATTTGTGTTTATTTAATAAAATAAATGCAAGGCTTTTGAAATAGCATTTTTAAGATGAGTTTGAAATATTGTATATAACTTTATTTAAATTATAATTGATTTTTATTTTATGTTCTTTTTAAAGATTGTGCTTATATATATTTAGCACACATTTATAAATGTATAAGTGCATTTGTTTATTAGATATTTAATTAAAGAGTATTTTTCATATTAAGAAAAACGTGTTTGTTCATTAGGAAATATTTTAAAAAGTCTTTTAAATTTCTTTTAAAATAAAATATACATAAGAAATGACAAATGTTTTGTTTTAAAACACTTTGTTAACAAGTGTTAACGCAATCATCTAATTAAATGACAGGCGTCCATTATTGTTTCTATTTTCTTTTTAATTTATTAAATCTGAAAATTATCCTATATAAACACTCTTTCTCATTTATTTAATTCTTTGTTCATTTCTAAAAAGAAAACTAAAATCATCATGCAACTTTCACTCATCCAAAACCAGAAAACCTTCAAAACAATTCCTCAAAATGAAAATCTGAACAATCCTCAAACAAATCTGCATCAATTCTTCAAATCCTCCTCAACATCCAAAAACCTGAAGTATTTTGTGTGCAAATCAAACTGCAGGCCTGTAGTTGTCTTACAAACAAAATCACGGTTGTTTTCAAAAAAATTAAAGAATTCGCAAAATGATTTCAAAAGCTTGATGCAAATTTCAACCCAGTTCTGCATTTGAATGTCTGCATTATCCCATGTCTGCCTCAAACTTCAAATGCATGCAAGTTATCAATATTAGATCTGCAATTTTCCCTGTCTACATCAACTTTCATGTGCATGCAAATGGGTCAGGGCAATCTGAAGCAGATTTGTTGAAGCAATTTCAGTTTGAGCCTCCCTGTTCTTTTTCAAAACCACTGCATTTCTTAATAAAGGTGAGTAAACATTATTTACTAAAGTAGTGCTTATCTATTGCAAATAAGTTAATGATAATGTTTATATGAATTACCTCTGTGAAATAAAAATGCAATAGAGTTTATTATGTTTTAAACCTGTGCATGAACATCATTTCCTTGTTTACAGGTTTGAGTGTTTACAAATGTACAAAATTCCATATTTGTTTATTTATGCATTTTTAACACTTGAATAAAAACAAATTAGCTAGTATTATTATAAACTAGGTACTGAATATATAACATGTATTTATGAATTAAGGATATGTTGTATCTGAAAATATAACAGTAGTAATCTGTAACCTCAATAAAATCAAATGTTAAATTTTATTAATTCAAGCTTATATCTTAAATTAGTTAGGAAAATTAGGATTTTTGAAACAAGTATATCAATTTTCAAATTTGTATTGAGAGAGGAATTGGGTATTATCTGGAAATTGAATTTCTGCCCAATTCTGTTGATCTGTGTATCTGGGTGGCTTGAGATGGTTGATGGAACTAGGTGAAGCATCAGTGAGTGTAGAAAAAATAGTTGAAGAATTTATAAATCACTGAGAAGTTTGATTTTGCTAGAGATTCATTTTTTAACCTAATTTTGGGTTCTTGCTGGAAATTGAGCTACTGCACCTTCTTCTCTGCATCGAGTTAGGTGAAATCTTGGATGAAGGAAGCATGGTGGGTCGGTGATCTATGGCCGGAGTTGTGGAGCTTAACGTTGAACGGAGGTGATGATTTTGGGGTTTGCTGATGATGGTGTTTGGGTTCTGTACACTCAAGGATGCTCGAATTCGATTTGGGGTAGATGTTGGAGTTTGGTTGGTCGTGGAGGCTTGTACGGTAGTAGAATGACTTTTCTATGGGTTCGATGTTGGTCGGAATGGATCCGGCACCGGTGCAGGTTGCACGGGGATGGTTGTTGTCAGTGGGATTGAGTTTGTTGGGGTTGCTTTGTTTTCTCGAAGCAGGTCTCGGGAAAGAAGGAAGATGGCTAGGGGAGGAGCTCGAGTATTTCTGTTTGTTTCTCGTGTTGTTCTGGGTTTTGCTCTTGGGTTTAAACTGTATGTTTTAACAGTTTTTAAATTTTAATTTAAATAGTTTTTTTTAAATTTAAGATCAATTTTTTTTAAAAGAATGTACTTTGTATATTGAATTCCAGTAAACATGGGTTGAACCCAAACTAAAATGTTCAACAAATTTTCAAACTTAAATAAGTAAGTTTTAAACTTTAAATAGTTCAAGTCAAACTAAAATTCTTGTTTTTTTGAAAATTGTATTGTTTTTATAAATGAAATTTGTATGATTTGTTTAAATGTTTAAGTTAATGTTATTTTCAAACTTACTTTGGAAATATAAAGGAAATTTATAAATGTTTTTATTAATTAACAATTAAAGATTAAGATAATTTATTAACTTGGAATTAGAATTATTAATGAAAAATTAAGGAAAGTAATTAATGATTTGCTTATAATTTAATTTAATTAATGAATTAAGTTAAGCAAAGATTTCAAGATTTATTTAAGATAATGTTTATCTTAAATAATAATGAAGTATTAATAATTTGTAATTAATTAGTTAATTAAGGAATTTTAAGTTTAATTAAATTATTTAATTATTATTTTGAAGGATTAATTAAGTAATTAATTTAGTATAATTATTTATTTAATTAACTATTAATTAAGATGATGATTTAATTTATGACTAATGATTAATTAAATTGTAATTACTTATTAATTAAATAATTAAGGGTTAATTAAAATGGTAATTAATTAATACTTAATAAAGGTTTTATTAAGTAGTAATTAGAGTTTTTCTGAATTAATATTTAAAAAGGGTTATTAATCTAAAATGAAAATTAATTAGAAATTGATTAAATATTATTAAAGATTAATTAATTGTAATTAAGAATTAATTAATTTTAATTATGGAATAATTAATTTGTAATTAAGATTGTTAATTAATAATTAAGTTTATTAATTAATGATTAAGAGATAATTAAATTGTTAATTAAGTTTAATTAATTAATTATAAAGGTAATTAGTGATTAATTACTTTGTATTAAAGGGTTGATTAATAATTAAGGTTTATTAATTAATAGTTGATGATAGTTAATCTGTTATTTGAAGATTAATTTGGTTAATGAGTAATTAAGGGATGAATTACTCAATTATAATTGATGAGATAAGTGTGATCAAGTAAGCTAATGAATTTGTAAATTAATTAAATATAGTCACTTGATAAATAATTAAGTATGTTTACTTAATAAGTTTTGATAAGAGTAATTACTTAAGATAAGTAATTGATAAATTACAGAGGTAATTGAAATAAGATAAATTACTGATTGGGAAGTAATTTTTAAATGAATAATTACTTGTTAAAGTAATTAGGAGTTTATTACTTGGTGTAATAAATCAATGAATTTATATATTAATTAAGAAATAATTAAAAATAATTAATTAATATTTATATTTTATTAATTGAAAGTAATTAATTTAAGCATGATTAATTAATGTAATTAATTAAGAAATAATGTAATTAATTAAAGTTAATTAATTAATGGAAGTAATTAATTAAGGTTCATTAATTGATATGATTAATGAGAATAATTAAGGATTAATTACTTTACTAAGAGTTAATTAATCAAGGTTGATTAATTAGGATGATGATTAATTAATTTGTTTAAGTGAAGAAGAGGTAAGCAAGATTTATTGTGATGAAGGTAATTAATTTAATTAATTTTAAATTAAGTAAGAGATGAAGTGATTAATTTAATTCACTTTAAATTAAATAGAGATAGAGATAGTTAATTTAATTCATTTTAAATTAATTATATTGTGGTATGAGTAAATCATTGCTTATGTATGAATGGATGACAATGTCTTGAATGCTTTGTGATCTCAGTAATGAGATAAGTATGGTTGTGGTATGAATACTTGGTTTTATTGTGATGATAACATAGATTTTCTATTGGGATGGTGATTTATGGATTACCTATTTTGATATTGATAATGTAGATATATGTTATTTGATAATGTGATTATCAATTGTGACTTGTGAATTATCTATTCTGTGTATATAGATAGTTGAATTTAATTGTTTAACTTTAAAACAACTTGGACCTAAAAGAAATGCTTTGGATTTCGATGAGTACGGGACCGGGTTTCCATATTTGGATATCCGAAAACCACATCGATCCAAATTAACAATAGGTCGTGAATCTCATGTGAAGAGTGAAGACTCGAGGTGTAAGGACTGTACGTCAGTATAACTCTGTGGTTGATTCCGTAATGAGTTTGATGGAACTAGTTCTTATAGGTTCGAGATGGTGATTCAGAGTGCAAGTGTTATTGTCGTTAACTCTGAGGGTGATTCCAAAATGAGTGTAACGAAGTAATGCCTTCCGTTTCGTTCGAACCCGGAACGAACTTGTATGGATTGAATGCTTTCAGAACATCGTCAGGTGGACGATGAGCATTCTAAGTGATGTGTTCACTAAAGGTAATCATAGCCTCAAGCCTCATCAACCGGGAATGGCTAAAACAGGGGAGGTGCAGCAAAGCTTCATGGGTAGCCCCCACTTGAGAGTAAGATTTACCCCTGTCTAGAGGTCCCTTTTATTTTGGCTGCGTGGGCGGTTGCATAGCTACATCCGTTGGGATTGTATTATTTGGAACTGTTCGGTAAGGAATGGGTCTGGCTTTGTGTTGCAGGGGAGTTAGGGTGGCTCCTCGGTACGGTGATCTAGGCCACGTACTATGACAGGCGGTACCCCAGTAGCCCTGCCATTGTATGGAATCCAAAATCCAATAAGTGCCAACGGTTTTGATTGTATTACCCACTTTTGTGGCTAGTAGCTGGAATTTAATAGATGTAACCATTTCGGCTATTTCTTATTTATTTGAAAACCTTAGACACTATTATAATATCATCGGATTTCCTATCAAATGTTTTGGTTAGCGTAAGGTAAAAACTTTTCCATGTTTATTTGTGGGAAGTCTTACGTGATACCTTTTCTTTCAAAAGGTTTTAAAGTTAAGCAACTTTAACTGTTTACTCATACCAGACCCATGTCTGACCCGGAGTTTATTCAGTTTTTTTAAACTTTAGGGAACTCAAATTTTTACGAGTAGCCAAGGGATTCAGGTTAGGATTTAGATTGGCTGAACGAATTCTGAAGGAGCAAATGGAGCAGGTGGCTTCTGCGTATAGCTATAGAGTATTCCGCTGTGTGTTCTCTGAGTTGTTGTATTGAGTTGTATCACTAGACAGGTGTTTAGAACTGTCTAGTATGTGTTGTTTTAGTTGCGTATCTTTGATGTATATGATACTATGTAATGTATTATTTGAGTAATATAATTTATTCGTTCCGCTGTTTAGATTCTGATGTTGTTTTTTTCTTTTTCTCTATCTTTTCTCTTTTCTATCCCTTTCTTTCTTAAAGATGATGCGATTTTCTGTGGTAAGAAAGTCGGGTCGTCAAAACTGGGGTACCGCCCATCACAGTACGTGGCCTAGATCACCGTACTGAGGACCACTCCTGATCCCCTGTAACACAAGGCCGGGACCATTCCTTACTGAACAGTCCCGAACAAGACCACCCCACAGTTGGCTGCGGACCAACCGCCCACAAAACCGAAATAAAAAGGGACATCTGGACGGGGGTAAATCTCGTCCTACTTAGGCATGACCCATTAACCTTGCTACACCTCCCCTGTTTTAGTCATTCCCGGCTGATGAGGCTTGAGGCTGCGATTACCTTTATATGACACATCTACCTTTGAATGCTCATCGTCCACCTGACGATGTTCTGAAAGCATTCAATCCATACAAGTCTGTTCCGGGTTCGAACAGAACCGAAGGAAATATCTCGTTGCACTCATTTTGGAATCACCCTCAGTGTCAACGACCATAGCCCTTGCACTCTGAATCACCATCTCGAGCCTGTAAGTACTATCTCCGTCAAACTCATCACGGAATCACCCCCCAGAGTTATACTGACGTATAGTTATTACACCTCGAGTCTTCACTTGCACTCCACTTGGATTCACGACCTAACGTTTATTTTGGATCGATGTGGTTTTCGAATATCCGAATATGGAAACCCAATCCCGATCTCACCGAATCCAAACGCCATTTTAATGTCCAAGTTGTACTTAAGGGTTTTAAACAGTAGATATTCAGAATATCACTTAACATAAATGGATGATTCACATTACACAGATAGATAATTCACTATTATCAAATGCTTCCACATATATCAAAAAGCAGCATTTATATTACATCTCAGATATATCACATTCATCATTACATATCAACCAATGACATTCAATATCATCCAATATCATTAACTCATCCAATGATATTTATCAACCAATCATTAATCATCCATAACAAGTTTGATCCAAACTTAATTAATTTAATTGATCCTTAATTAAATTAATTCCTTAATCACTTGGATTATCATCTATCCAGCTTATATATACATTAGTTATTTACAATTAATTAACAAACATCACTTAATTATCCACTTTGAACTAATCATCCTTGATTAATTATTACTTAATTACTTTAAGTAATTATTCCTTGATTACAAATTTAATTAATCATCTTGATTAATTACTTCTTAATTATCCAAGTAATTATCTCTTAATTACCCTTTTTAAATTAATCACACTTGATTAATTATTCTTTAATTATTATGATAATTAATTATCCTTTAATCACACCTGATTAATCACCTTTAATTAATCACAATTGATTAATTACTTTTAATTAATTACTCTTGATTAATTACTTTTAATTAATCACATTTAATTAATTACTTTTTAATTACATTTAGTAATTTAAAACTAAATTATAAATTAATTACCCTTTAATTATTAATTAACAATTAATTATTTATTTCCATTAATTAATGATTTCTTTCATTACTTAAATCTCTATCTTAATTAATTACTTAAACAAGTAATTAATCACTTAATTAATCACTCTTAATTCTTTCATTAATTAATTAGTCTTCAATTAATAGCTAAATTTAAACCTTTAATTAATCATATTAATTAATTCTTTAATTAATAACACAAATGATTAATCCTTAATCACGTCCACTTAATTACTTTTATAAAGTAATTATCCTTTACTTAATTACCTGCAGAAATCAATTACTTGGTTACTTTACCAAGTAATTACACTAAATTAATCCATGAGTGATTATCTTCAATTAATCACAAATTAATTACTTAATTAATCGTTAATCAATCATTTAAATTTAATTAAATGATTCTTAACTTCTTATATTAAAAAGATTCTTAATTAAGAAAGCCATTATCTTAATTAAATCAATTATATCGACCAATAACTTTTCAATGGTTAATAATTTAATTATCTTAATTATCTTCACAAATTTATTTATCTTCAATTAATCAAAACTTTTAATATCTTAAATTATAATTAATTACTAAACTTTAATCATTAAACCTTGTTTGAAATAAAATATTTTAAAAGTCAGTTATAATTAAAACAATTTAAATATTCAAATCAAACCTTTTTAAATCTTTAAAACTTTTCCAAAGTTATTTAATAAAAATTTAATACAAACTTTATTTCAAAATCCACTTATTTTATTTTAAAACTTTCATAATTTAATATATATATATAACATGTTTAAAATTTAATTTTGAAACAAATTTAGTTTTATAAATAAAAACTTGTTTAACTTTTGTTTTTAAACTTTAATCATTTACAAAATCAAGTTTCCTTTGGTTTCAAAATCTTTAAAACATTACTGTTAATATTTTAAACTTTCA
Source organism: Allium cepa (assembly GCA_030765085.1). Classification (NCBI taxonomy): domain Eukaryota; kingdom Viridiplantae; phylum Streptophyta; class Magnoliopsida; order Asparagales; family Amaryllidaceae; genus Allium; species Allium cepa. The sequence goes on from CM060928.1 coordinate 974,175,215, forward strand.
AAACTTCTGAACCAAACTAACAACAAACTCAAGCAATCCATAGAAATTCACGCGACAACCCCGAGTATCACCAATCCAAAACCTAGCTTCGAGAAAAACAACAGGAAACACGACACAAGCTTCGAGCCTGAACCTTCTCTTCTATTACCCAAATACTGATGCACGAAAATCGTGCACATCAATGTGCACTTCCTCACCGGTCATCGGCGGACTCCACGCCGGCCTCCACTAAGTCGCAATCGACCTCTACAACCACTAACGAAACCCAGAAAACTCAACATGATCGAGAATCAAAATTTACCCAATGAACCCATCAGTTCGAAGCCACATCATCAGAAAACCAACCCTCCACGGCAATCCTAACCTCGAGGAAACCCACCATCTCCACCGTAGCTTCATCACGACCTCTAGCACCCACGGCATCACCTGCGATCGCCTCCGGTAGCCCCTAGTCACCCCGAAATCAAGATGAACACGACGCTAAACTTCAGGGAGTTAAACCCTACTTCAACAAATTCCAGCCAACACACTCCTCAATAAATTATCAAAGCAATTTTCACATGATCTCCGTTTCCCCCTCCACCTTCGAGCTCAACCACGTCCCCAATTTTACCGTTGTTTGCTGTAAATCGGCCAAAAAGACCAAAACAAAAAATCCAAGAATTCTCTTCAATTACTAAACTAGAAATCATGATTCATATCTCAAAAATCATGATTTTCCAATTTTAATACAATTATAAAATCAAAACTAAGATTTAAATTCATAAATTTTGACCCAAATTTGATTTTTTTACTGTAAATTTGAAAAATATGAGCTAATCAATCATTTTAGAAACTTGTGATTATTTTTAGATGATAGCCTGCTTGATTTCAAACAACTTCTATTAACAATTCAATGTCAAATTCGAATTCAAGAACTAGTTATTGAATTTATTGTAAAACTGTAAACTTCTATTTTACACAGAGTATATACTGTATTCATACAGGCATTCAAATGAAGAAGATAAACATACATCCAATTTAAATTCAAGTATTCAAATAACATCAAGATTTTCATCCATAAGAACATGATAAAATTCAGGTTTTTAAAAACTGTTTTAAAATTCATTTACTCACCTTTATATAAAAGCAGAAGACAGAGGCTTATTTGCTTTCCAGACTTTGAAATTTCACTGCACGTTGAATTGCTTGATTAATTCCAGATTGCATGTTGAATTTCCTAAATTGCTTGTTTGTATTGATGAAGAACTTGCATGTTGATTGAATCTCAAGTTATCTTCCTCTTTGTTTCGGATTTTCCAGGTTTTCATTTTATTCCATTTACTGATTTCCTGTCCTTATTTCTTTTTTTAATCTTTGATTTACATTTTGTTGAAGAGGAGAAAGAATTTTAGTTGAAAGTTTAAAAGTAATTTCTTCTTCTTATTATTTTACAATTTAATTTTTAAATTAAAATATCAAGAGGATTAACATTTGTCCCTTGTATGATTTAATTTTCTTACACCTAAACCTATATGTTTACAAGTGTCATTAACAAATATTAATATACTTACAAGTGGTTTTTAATGTTTTATAAATATTTTAAAAGTTTTTTTAATGTTTTCAAATTTTATTTTCTTATTTATAATTTATTTAAATAATATATAAGTAATTATGTAATATGTATATACTTATCTTTTTATAAACAAGCTTTAGATTTTAATAAATATTCAAAATCAAATTCGTGTGATCATTTATAAATAACTTATATTTTATTCAGTTTAATTCTATAATATGTTTATAAATTTGAGAAACTTATATTAATTCTTTATGTAAAAATTTTAAAACAGGCTTGACTTATGTTAAATTTTAAAAGAAAAGATTATTAAAACAATTGAACTTTTAAATTTAAATCTTAACTAAAACTCAGGTTTAAGATATATGTTTATAATAAATAATAAATTAACTTTGTTATTTAAAATTTAAATCTTAATATTATTTTCAAAAGTATTAAGATAAATTAAAATTTCAAATTACAAATTATATATATATGTTAAAGTTTGCAAATACTTATTAAATTCAAATCAATACAATTTTCCCATTTCTAATATATACAAATATATATACATATATATATATATATATTTCAAATGGAAAATCATTTTAACATTAGATTTGATAATTACTATATTAAATTTTGAAAACACAAAGCAAATCATAATATATATATATATATTCATATATATATATATATTACAATTTGAATATATAGCTTTTATTACTTTAAAAACTTCCTATTTACAAGATACATCAATATATATTATAAATAGAAAATATTTTGATTAATTTTTGAAGAAATAAATGTTACCAACTCATATTGTTAAGAAAAATGTTGATAGATATTAACAAATTATTGTTATCAACCTTTAAATGAATTTTTAACTTGTCGATTATAATGTAAAATTATCAAATCAATTTAATTACTAACAAGGATTATTAAATTGATATTGCTTAAAATTCTGGGTCGTCACATTCCTCCCCCCTTAAAAGAATTTCGTCCCCGAAATTTAAAAGCAAAGATAATTTAATAACCCAGCAAAAGAATTTCAATTTCAATCAGCAATCAAACACTATCAATCATAGCAACCAATTCAAACAAACAATTTTAATTATCCAGACAAAATTCTGGATAGAATCTCCTGATATTATCAAGAGTTTTCCAAGTACCTATTCTGGAACACTCGCTCTACAGAACCTTAAGTATCCATACTACTATAACCAAGAACACCCTCATCTGATCCTACAAATCTGAACAAGATATCAGACTAAACTCAAGACCATCTCAACTGCCAAATCCATCCAAACTGCTGATCCTATCACTTGATGAATCATACACATATTCCTTAGAGATATGTGAAATACAATGAATTCCAGTTATCCGAACTGGCAATTCAATCATGTAGATCAAAATCTAATCTTCAGAGAACACAGGAAAACTCAAAATACTTCCGGAGCTAGCCGTCCAGTTTTACCAAATCTTATATCTCCTTTGATCGGATAAAACTAAAGCAATATCCAAATTCCAACTTCACATTCCAAATCTCGTCAATTCTTAACTGCATAACTCTTCATATGATTCTAAGTCACCTCCATCCTTCCTGACAGTTTAACTCTTGCTGAATGCTTCATGAAACAACTAGACCAAAATCAAACCAATCTCCAGGTCCTACTCAATAAAATGGCTCTCCCAAAAATTTGCTGAAATCCAAAACACAACTCTATTCCACAAGTATTAGTGGACTCAGACCTACATCTCTTATCTGGAATAGCCAAATAGTTGCACCTGACAACCTTACCTTTCAAATCCAGAAAATTTCTTCATACTTGAATTTCCTGTAGAAATCCTTTAATCCAAGAAAATTACAACTCCCGGTTGCTCCCATAAGAATAACTACTATCTCGCTTCCGCTGCACAACTCTGATCTGGAGTAGATGAGAATGCCACCGAAGAACTCGAGCATAAACTTTCTCTATACAATGTTTATCCAACCCTCCGCTTGGTCAAAACATCTCGGCAGAATCTTAACTAGAACTAGATGATCAATCCCTCTCAAGAATCCTGAGCTGCTTCACCAAACTCTTCTTGCTCAAAGAGTCATCCCTCTACAAGGTTGAACCATCAGTATCGCTCCTGGAAATCCAAGTTGATAAGAAAAACTCAATCTCCAATTCGGGTAGACTTCTGAATTCCTCCAAAAACATCTGGAAAATCGCTGACTACTTCATAGATTTTACTTCCATATGAGATGCCTCAATTCCCAAGCCAAAAAATATTCCATGAACTCCCAAACCATTCGCAAGTCACTTTTGCGATCTCACTCGGTTCAGATTCCAAAGAACTATCTACCTGGTCTGCCGATAGTAGAATCCCAAAGATTTATGAACCTTCAAAGAAACGGATCCACGCTGCTGCTTCCAAACTTCATTTTAATGCTACTGCTATGCCAAAATATCCTCCTTAACCACAAGCTTCTAGAAACTCAAAACTATCACCCAATTCCACTAAAAATCCTTGAGACGGGTAGACATCTTCTCATGAAACTCGGCTCCAAACCAAACACCAACTACTTGTTCTTCTTAAGGAAAAACAATGAGACCATGTCCGAAATGAGGTAACTCATCGACCTTAGTCTCATAATTTCAATATAGATAAGATTCCCTTACTTGAGATCCCGAAAATCCCTAAACCTCCGAATCTTCCCTGCAGTAGGCATCACTGTTCCTTCAACACCATCTTAATCCGGCTCCAAAAGAACATTTTCAGAACCATCTATGGATACTGCATCTCATCACACAACTATTCCCTCCTGAAGTCACCAAGATACCATCACCTGCTTCTGCTCAGCTGACAGATTCAACTCTTGGAAATCCCGCTCACTCGAGAGCAAATCAACCTCACACTCCAAGAATATACTCCAATTCTTGAAAAGACTTCCTCTGGGATCAACGAAATCCTTTCACCAATCTACAAAGCTTATTCGAGATGGTATTAGATCTACAATCTTGACAGACACACCTCCAACCACAACATATGATCCTCTTCCATTAGTGGTAGTCGTGTTACACACACTCCTACCTTATCTACCTCTATAACCTATGTTGGAGGATCCGAACAGATAACCCAATAGACTAGGTAGATATATATATATATATATATATATATATATATAAATTACAAGTACGCTCTCTCAAGATAGACACCACTCCAAAGCCTAGGTATTCACTCAACCTAACGCTCTGATACCAACTGTAGCGACCCGACATTCTATCACCAGAAAGACGCATCACTATTTAAGAAAGAAAGGGATAGAAGAAGAAAAGAAAGAGAAGAAAGAAAAACAACACATCAGAATCTCACAGCGGAACGAATGAAATATAATATATAACATATATTTAGTATCATATACATTAGAGTACACAACTATACATCTCCATTTAGACAGTTATAACATTTCTGTCTAATATACAGTACAAGAACAAAATACAGAATAACACACAGCGGAAACTCTATCTATATATCTACACGCTGATGCCTCCTGCTCCAAAGCTCCTTCAGAATTCGTCAAGGATAACCTGAATCACTTGACTACTCATACATAATATGAGTACCCAAGAGTTTAATAAAACAGAAAATAAACGCTCGGGTCAGACAAGGGTCTGGTGTGAGTAAACGGTTTAATTGCTCAACTTTAGAAAATCCTTTGAAAGAAAAGGTATCACGTAAGACTTCCCACACATAAACATGGAAAAGTTTTTAACTTACGCTAACCAAAACATTTGATAGGAAATCCAGTGATATTATAACAGTGTCTAGGGTTTTCAAATAAATATGAAATAGCCGAAATTGTTACATGGTTAAATTCCAGCTACTAGCCACAAAAGTAGGTAATACAAACAAAACTGTAGGGTCTCGTAGGAAGAATGGGTTTCCATCAATGGCAGGGCTACTGGGGTACCATCCGTCACAGTACGTAACCTAGATCATCGTACCGAGGACCACTCCAGATCCACTGCAACACAAGGTCGGGACCATTCCTTACTGAACAGTCCCGAACAAGACCACCCCGCAGTTGGCTGCAAACCAAACGCCCATAAAACCGAAATAAAAAGGGACATCTAGACAGGGGTAAATCTCGTCCTACTTGGGAATGACCCACTTAACCTTGTTGCACCTCCCCTGTTTTAGCCATTCCCGGTTGATTAGGCTTGAGGCTGCGATTACCTTTATAGGACACATCTATCTTAGAATGCTCATCGTCCACCTGACGATGTTCTGAAAGCATTCAATCCATACAAGTTCGTTCCGGGTTCGAACGGAACCGAAGGCACTCTCTCATTGCACTCATTTTGGAACCACCCTCAGAGTCAACGACCATAGCCCTTGCACTCTGAATCACCATCTCGAGCCTGTAAGTACTATCTCCGTCAATCTCATCACGGAATCACCCCCAGAGTTATACTGACGTATAGTTCTTACACCTCGAGTCTTCACTTGCACTCCACTTGGATTCACGACCTAACTTTTATTTCTGATCGATGTGGTTTTCAGATATCCAAATATGGAAACCCAATCCCGGTCTCACCGAATCCAAACGCCATTTTAATGTCCAAGTTGTACTTAAGGGTTTTAAACAGTAGATATTCATAATATCACTTAACATAAATGGATGATTCACATTACACAGATAGATAATTCACTATTATCAAATGCCTCCATACATATCAAAAAGCAGCATATATATCACATCTCAGATATATCACATTCATCATTACATATCAACCAATGCCATTCAATATCATCCAATATCATTAACTCATCCAATGATATTTATCAACCAATCATTAATCATCCATAACAAGTTTGATCCAAACTTAATTAATTTAATTGATCCTTAATTAAATTAATTCCTTACTTAATTACTTGGATTATCATCAATCCAACTTATATATACATTAGTTATTTACAAATTAATTAACAAACATCACTTAATTATCCACTTTGAATTAATCATCCTTGATTAATTATTACTTAATTACTTTAAGTAATTATTCCTTGATTACAAATTTAATTAATCATCTTGATTAATTACTTCTTAATTATCCAAGTAATTATCTCTTAATTACTCTTTTTAAATTAATCACACTTGATTAATTATTCTTTAATTATTCTGATAATTATTCCTTAATTATCCTTTAATTACACCTGATTAATCACCTTTAATTAATCACATTTGATTAATCACATTTGATTAAATACTCTTGATTAATTACTTTTAATTAACCACATTTAATTAATTACTTCTTAATTACATTTAGTAATTTAAAACTGAATTATAAATTAATTACCCTTTAATTATTAATTAACAATTAATTGTTTATTTCCATTAATTAATGATTTCTTTCATTAATTAAAACTCCATCTTAATTAATTACTTAAACAAGTAATTAATCACTTAATTAATTACCCTTAATTCTTTCATTAATTGATTAGTCTTCAATTAATAGCTAAATTTAAACCCTTAATTAACCATATTAATTAATTGTTTAATTAATAACTCAAATGATTAATCCATAATCACATCCACTTAATTACTTTTATAAAGTAATTATCCTTTACTTAATTACCTCCAGAAATCAATTACTTTACCAAGTAATTACACTAAATTAATCCATGAGTGATAATCTTCAATTAATCACAAATTAATTACTTAATTAATTATTAATTAATCATTTAAATTTAATTAAATGATTCTTAACTTCTTATATTAAAAAGATTATTAATTAAGAAAACCATTATCTTAATTAAACCATTTATACCGACCAATAACTTTTCAATGGTTAATAATTTAACTATCTTAATTATCTTCACAAATTTATTTATCTTCAATTAATCAAAACTTTTAATTTCTTAAATTATAATTGATTACTAAACTTTAATCATTAAACCTTATTTGAAATAAAATAATTTAAAAGTCAATTATAATTAAAACAATTTAAATATTCAAATCAAACCCTTTTAAATCTTTAAAACTTTTCCAAAGTTATTTAACAAAATTTAATACAAACTTTATTTCAAAATCCACTTATTTTATTTTAAAACTTTCATAATTTAATATATATATATAACATATTTAAAATTTAATTTTGAAACAAATTTATTTTTATAAATAAAAACTTGTTTAACTTTTGTTTTTAAACTTTAATCATTTACAAAATCAAGTTTCCTTCGGTTTCAAATTTTTTAAAACGTTACTGTTAATATTTAAAACTTTCAAAACTTCTGAACCAAACTAAAACATTCCCAACAAACTCGAGCAATCCACAGGAATTCACGCGACAAACCCTAGAATCACCAATCCAAAATCTAGCTTCGAGAAAAACAACAGGAAACACGACACAAGCTTCGAGCCTAAACCTTCTCTTCTATTACCCAAATACTGATGCACGAAAATCGTGCACATCAATATGCACATCCTCACCGGTCGTCAGCGAACTCCACATCGGCCTCCACTAAGTCGCAATCGATCTCTACAACCACTAATGAAACCCAGAAAACTCAAATTGATCGAGAATCAAAATTTACCCAATGAACCCATCAGTTAGAACCCACATCATCAGAAAACCAACCCTCCACGGCAATTCCAACCTTGAGGAAACCCACCATCTCCACCGTAGCTTCATCACGACCTCCAACACCTATGGCATCACCTGCGATCGCCTCCGGTAGCCCCTAGTCACCATGAAATCAAGATGAACACGACGCCAAACTTCAAGGAGTTAAACCTACTTCAACAAATTCCGGCCAACACACTCCTCAATAAATTATCAAAGCAATTTTCCCATGATCTCCGTTGCCCCCTCCACCTTCGAGCTCAACCACGTCCCCAATTTCGCCGTTGTTTGCCGTAAATCGGCCAAAAAGCCCAAAACAGAAAATCCAAGAATTCTCTTCAATTACTAAACTAGAAATCATGATTCATATGTAAAAAATCATGATTTTCCAATTGTAATACAATTATAAAATCAAAACTAAGATTTGAATTCATAAATTTTGACACAAATTTGATTTTTTTTACTGTAAATTTGAAAAGCATGAGCTAATCATTCATTTTAAAAACTTGTGATTATTTTTAGATGATAGCCTACTTGATTTCAAACAACTTCTATTAACAATTCAAAGTCAAATTTGAATTCAAGAGCTAGTTATTGAATTTATTGTAAAACTGTAAACTTTTATTTTACACAGAGTATATACTGTATTCATACAGGCATTCAAATAAAGAAGATAAAAATACATCCAATTTAAATTCAATTATTCAAATAACATCAAGATTTTCATCCACAAGAACATGATAAAATTCAGGTTTTTAAAAACTGTTTTTAAAATTCATTTACTCACCTTTATATAAAAGCAGAAGACAGAGGCTTATTTGCTTTCCAGGCTTTGAAATTTCACTGCAAGTTGAATTGCTTGATTAATTCCAGATTGCATGTTGAATTTCCTGAATTGCTTGTTTGTATTGATGAAGAACTTGCATGTTGATTGAATCTCCAGTTATCTTCCTCTTTGTTTTAGATTTTCTAGGTTTTCATTTTATTTCAGGTTTTACAGATTTCCTGTCCTTATTTCTTTTTTTATCTTTGATTTACATTTTATTGAAGAGAAGAAAGAATTTTAGCTGAAAGTTTAAAAGTAATTTCTTCTTATTATTTGAAAATTTAATTTTTAAATTAAAACATCAAGAGGATTGACATTGTCCCTTATATGATTTAATTTTCTTACACCTAAACCTATATGTTTACAAGTGTCGTTAACAAATATTAATATACTTACTGTAACATCCCGCCTTTTTCTCACGTTTAAAACCGACACACATGTCGATTCAAACCATACGGAAGGGCGGATTGTTATGGGTAAATAAGAAAAAAAAACAGAGAAGAAATAAACAAAATAGAATCTCACAGCGGAAGGATAAAATATAATAATAAAATATACAGTTTGTAAAACTGTTTACAAAACTTTTGATTCTTCTTTATACAATTTAATATCAGAGTTCACATACCAATAAATACCAATGCAGCGGAACAATGTGAGTGTGGTGCAATAGTATAAATAATAATAATACAAATCTTCGTCTTCATCCTCCAAAGCTAAATCTTCAAATCCTGACACGCTCGGACTGGCCCGAGCGAATTTGAAAAGACAAAACACTTGAGTTAGAACTAAAAGATCTTATGTAAGTTAAATTAACAGAAATAAATATGAGTGCAGTAACTCAAGAGATGCTCGGGATTTACATCTCCTAAGGATCCGTTAAACTATTTACTATGTAGTATATTGCGCTATTATAATAGTGTCTAATTGTAAAATAAACTTACTTTTTAATAGCGTTAAGGGGTTACCCATATAGCCCTTAACACAGAATATATTCCCATAGTCTATACAGTACCGTAATCTCCCCCGTAATGGGCGTCGTCAGAGGGCACTCCATAGGTATGGTACAAAACAAAACTCGTATAAGGCGCGCTAGGGTAGGTGACACGGCACAACAAGGCAATGCCAGGGTAGGTATACCAATTGCTATCCGGGCTGATGGAAACGCATAGCCGCAGCTACCGCCCACCTCGAACAAACTCCCCCAAAAATCAAAGTAAAAGTGGCCACTGAAATAATCCAAAGTCAAAGTATAATATCGAAGAGGGGTGTCCGATCAGAGGAATGACCTCATTGGCCCGAGAATCGCTCCTGTTTTAGCCATCTTATGCCAACTCACGGGAGTCGGGTCCACGTATTTACCTTGCAGGAAACGCCTCCACCAACCTACTTCATTCTGGAATCTCCACCGCGTACACGGTTAGTCAAAGTGGTTTTCGGTACCGACAGAGAGTATGTCCATATCCGATCCCGGTCTCTTTGCCAACCCATCGTTATTATAACACCGCGGTCATTTAAAAATAGTTTATACTTAAAAACCAGAATAAAAATTTCCATTTCAAAAACTATGAATACGATATCATTTTAAAACCCAAAACAATATGATATCATTTTATCCAAATATAATTCTTTTCCAAAAATCATACTGCTTTAAAATCTATAATATCTGGAAACCAAACATTTGAATTATACTTTCAAAGCATAATATTTTGAAAATTCATAGTTTTAAAACCATAACTTCTAAAACTTGAATGGTTTGGATATTCAACGGTATATAAAATAAATGGTTTGACTTTAAGGTTACTTTTTAAAGAAAAATAACTTCCATGGCTTTACAAATATATTTCTTTATTTAAAGTCTAAACCATAATATAAATATCACTTTCAAGTTCCAAAACCATTTCAATGTCTATATATATATATATATATATATATATATATATATATATATCCATTTGGAGTATTAATATTTCAAAACTAAAGTTGGAATTTTATTCTTTCAACAAATCAATTGTTCTATTATTTAGTCTTGAATATTCACATAAAAATCCATAAATACAACTCCAATTTCTAGAAATTTAATATTTCCTTAAATTTAATTATACTAGAATATTCATTTAAATTTATCTTGGAAAAACTCCAGTTATAAATATCATACCTTAAAATTTCCAAATTTAAACATATAATATAAATTATCAAATTCCATTTTCTCAATTTTTCCATTTTTATTTAACACATTTATACACAGCCTAAATTCAAAAATTTAACTTCATATGTATATATGTAGAAGAATAATGTTTATAAAATATCAAAACTTAAAATTTTTTATAAACCGTATCCCATCCAAACCATAGAAATCACTTTAACATATTTTATATATAGACCACGGTGCCTGTATATAATTTTCTATCCTATGGTCAAGTGATACGGATGTTTATCATTTCAATCCGCAAATTAAAAATAAAAATTTGCGGTTGTATATCATTTCAAACCACAATCCCGAATGGAACGAAAATGCATGATAACTTGTAGTTTAATGATATAAAATAAAACATCCATTCATCCATCATCATCCATCATCCAAATCACAATCATCATCCAATAACAAAACAATATCAATATATATCCGATAATATATAACAGGTAATAACTGGCAGTTATATTCAAAAATAAATTTAACAACTATTAAACTAACAGTTTATCTGCAAATAAATAACTATAACTGTCAATCTATATGCAGTAATAAAATTTAAATGAACAGTTATATTAAATAAATGCAATTTAACAGATATGATGAATAAAACATGCCAAACAGTCATAAATAAATCTCTACTCATATCTAAAATAAATTTAACAAACATAAAAGCTTTTAGAAGTTGTAAGTGGGTTAAAACACTCACCTTTTTGAATTTAAATCGAATTTAAATCCGATTTAAACCCAAAATTCAACGGTCTCCAAATCAGTCCAAACCAGCGTCAACAGATCTGAAATTTAATTACGATCCTAACAAAAGAAATTTCGCGTGAATCGGAGATCGTATGAAAAAGATATTCAATATAAACGATTTGAAAACAAAATAAAAATAAAATAAAACAAAACCTAAATAGAGCCACGTCATCTCCTTCTCCCACCCCTTTCTCACGCGCTTTCTCCTACAGGCCGCGCGCAAATTACAGAACCCATCAAGCTCCAGTCTCCTCCGCTTTGACCGTGAATCACGACCACCTCGAGCCTCAAATGCACAAACAGAAACTGCGCGTAGATTCGTATTGATGAAAACTACAACACAAAAAATTTTTGGAATTTTCTAGGAACTTTGAATTTTTATCTGATTTGAATTTTGAATTTGGATCTAGAATTGCATCCATTGAGGAAGAGACAGAGTTGAAGAATTGAATGTACATCAAAAGAGAATAGAATGGAGGCTAGGGTTTATAATCGTCTATTTATAGGTAGATGCAAAAGAATAGGTGTGCACGAATTTTAACGTGAAAACGGAAGTGGCCCCAAAAGATAAAAAAATATTAATTACACATGTTACGGATTTAGGAAATAAATAAATTCCTTATCATTTACATTTTATTTTAAACGTATTTAAAAATGTAAATCTAGACGTTTCGTTAAGTTTCAAAATATATCCACAATTTTATTAATTTCTCCACTTCCTTATATTTAGAAATTATAAATTAAGTTTTAAGGATGCACTAACATTTGTTCATGGTTTCACCTTATTATCCTCAAATTCCATTTAATTTTCAATAATTACAATTGTTGAATGTTGATACTTTAATTAAATTTATACAACTTGCTTTCTATAATCTATATCAACAAATGGTCCAATTATAAATAGAATTAGCATTAACTTCATCTTATAGAATTAACTACTCCAATTACAAAACAAATCTACGCTAACTGCACGATTTAAGTCAATTAATTGTAATTGAGTCTACATTAAATGTTATAAATTATAAATTGGAACCTAAATAAATTCGCTTATTGATTTAAAATCTTTCTATTCAGTAAATAGACACTTTTATGGGTATACGTAACATTTGAATTATAATACATGTCATTAGTGCATGCTTCATTTCTTATAAACTCCCATTTATTAACTAGAACACATTAACCAAAACAAAATAATTAATTTAGATTTATTTCAATCGATTGCCATTCTTAACTTAACATACTCAAAATGGTTAACCTAAATAATTGTTACCCTTTTACATTCAAATTCACTTACAACCATCATTACAACAATGTTGCCATAGATTTAGATTTAATTAAATAAATTAGATAAATGGGTAAAGTTTTGTAATTATCACTAAAGCCAAATATATATGCATTAATTACTACTTATTATTATGAATTCATTTATTAATTTACTAGTTGCATTTGTCTTCTTATATCCTATTTACTACCAAACTTTCTATTTAGTTATAGTTTATCAATATATATATATACCTAGGCAAATCAAGTTCTTGTCTTTTCTGTTATTTCAATTAAATCGGGTATGCACAAATAAATTGTTTATTAACTTATTCTTACAAAATTATTTACATGCATTCAGTTACACCTAATTTAATGCATTGATTTTCATTTATAAATTAAAGGTTTTTTTCCTTTAAAAGCTTTTATTACTAACCATACTCCAACCTCTACAGGACATTGATTTATTAAATTTGCACTTATTATGCATACTTTTAGCAACTCATATATACTTTGCGTCTATTCCCTAAATTTCACATTCTATTGTTACATAAATTTGCATTGATTACTATTTATTATTATTGCTTTACTGATAAATTAGATATTTGCATTGGTTTTGCTTATGCTAAATTAATTTCCCATAATAAATAAGGTTTCAAAACAATCAATAACATTTCCTTAGCCCAAACCCCGTTTACCAATTATTTTCCTTCAATAATTCATGTTGCTATAAATACGTACATTTACACTTTATAGTTATTCTAATATATCTATTCCAACACTCTTAACCCTTATCTTTACGTTCACCCACTTGTAATATTAATTATATTTATTACAATTCAATGTTGGCATTTATTACTATTAATTTATACAATGTTTATTGCCCTTATTTCAATTTCTTCCTTTTTCAGTTGCTACTCTACTATTCACAGTTTCTGTGGTATACTCCTTTCCTATATAATCCAATATACACAAATTCCAATTAAATCCAATTATTACCTTTAAATAAAACATAACATTCGAATACCTCTTATTAAATTGGAATGTTTCATTTAAGTTTATAAATGATCCACTTGTATTAACATAAATTTTTATTTTCAAATTTATTCCCATTTACGGTTAATCAATGTTATTTTACATTAACCAATTTTAATATTCATCTTTAATTTCACATCTTCAAAGTATATCTAGGAAAAATCTTTCCACCACTTAATTTACTGAATCTTATGCAGTCTTACTATAAATAGGTTTTAAATTACCATTACTGTACATTCAATTACTATCCAAAGTATTTATTCATAAATCAATTCGATATATACGTTTGTTTCCTTCTATTTGATTTATACCTAGTATACGTTTTCCTAAATCCTGTTTCATTACCTTCATTAAATGGTTATCGCATTGAGATCACATTTATTAGCTTATATCGCATTATTACCATTAATTAAAATTGGCTTACAAATTCATTTTTTTCAATACTCTAAATAAATAACATATTATTCCATAATTACTCTTGTTTTCACATATTCCATTCAAAAATTAAACCACAATATTTACATTATTTTATTGAATTGGAAATCTCATTTTAAATTGTTAACTTTTAATAAGAACAAATGGAAACACCAAATTCCTAACATTCATTTTATTAAAAATTATGGAAAATATGACAAATTTAGTTAACGAAATTTTCGGGTCGTTACACTCTCCCCCACTCAAAACTTTTCGTCCTCGAAAAGGAAAAGAAGGGAGAAGAAAGAATTAAATAACAATACATCTTATTCAAAATATTTAACTTATAAACAGTAATTTACCAAATTTATTACCTTAAATAAAATATACCCGTTTTATAATCATTATATCTTTTTATACTTAAATAATTAAAGTTTGAAAAACATTTTCAACATAATTCTAAGTCCAAAATTTACGGAAATTTTTGGCAGAGTCTCCTTTGTACGGAGAGGCTCGGGAAAATATAATACCAAAATATAACAAAGTATCATATAGAATATTCAAAATAGTATATCCCAACATGGGAAAATATATAAAAATAGCGCTACAAAACGTAAACCGGGAACGTACCTATTTGTTGGGCAAATTACGCTTAATTTATGGAAACAAAAGCAGTAACAATTGCTTCCATACCTGCATTTCACTTATATAATCTAAAAAGGTTAACTATTTATATAAAGTGAAATATTTTCATGGTTTCAACTACTAACAACAATAAATACACAATCATCAATTTCGACAAACAGTATACACAACAAAACAAAACAACCATTCAATCAAACAAGCAAATAGTTGTTCGGGTTCAAAACTTGAAATGGTACGGAATGAAAAATAACTATCCAGTGCATCATTTACTCAACAGTCTTAGATGGGACAAAAAATAGCTTATTTATTCATCCAACAACTTCAAATTTCCTTACCCAACCAGCCATATATCAAACAATGTCAATTTAAACCAAAAAATCAATTCAACTTATATAAATTCATTACATACTTTAATTGTTTGATTTTCTTTCTTTTATTCAACCCACATAAATTTTCCTTTTTATAATTTGCATTTATTTCTAACAAACTTCAAATTTTATTTCTCATTCAATGGTTGCTTCCTTATTTCTACTTATTACTTACCATTATTCATTTTTATTTTATTTAGGTTATGTAAGCCTCTTTTATTTGTATTACATTTAATGCACTTCTCAAATTCAATCATTTATTAAATGCTTACATGCTATTATATTAAATTACAGTAACCCTTTTTTAATTACACTTAAATTCTTAACCTTATAACCTCCATTCTTATAAATAAAGGATTTTATTAATTTATTACCTAAGGTTTACAGTCATTTATTTATATTACCTACTTTCCATTTTATTCAACTAGTAGCATTTAAATCATACTAAATTTTATAACCATACACATCAATCCTTATTTATTAAAGAGTTTCGTTTTATTTACTTAAGTTTAAAATCACCTATTTATAATACTTACCTTTAATTATGGTAAAATTTCAATTATAACTTAAGTTTATGCCATTAAATTCTCATTTATAATAGCAATTCATTGAATACTTCATTATTTTCAAAATTTCTACTTGTATAATATTCTATTCCAATCTCTTATTTAACATTTCAACTTTTCATATTTGGTAAGTTATATATGTTAGAGAAAATGCAAAAGAACTTATACAAGTTTTATCTCATCTTTTAATTAAATTTAATGTTCGACAATATTACTCTTCATTTCATATGTTACATGTAACGACCCAGAATTTTAAACAATTTAATTTGGAAAATATTTAATTAATTTTAAATATTTGAATGATGGTTTGGATTGAATTTTCAATATAACTTTGAATTTGGCGATTAAATTATAGAATTTAATCGATTGAATGTTGAATAAAAATTTGAATCTTCAATTTTAAGCCGATTAAAAATATTTCAAAAGATTGTAAAATTCATATTGATAATATTGAAGATTTTAGAAGCTTCAGAAATTTAATTTGGAAGTGAATCGTTCAGTTTTGAAATTGAATCGTTTGAATCGAATTTAAAAAATAGCCGTCCGAGGCACAGTCTCGGAATTCGACGAAACCAGTTCCATTGGGTCCGTAATATTTAATTATTGCCGGATTTCAAATTTCGTATTTTTCTGAGTTGATATGTGAGCACATGGCATATAAACGCGTCGAAATCAAATTGAATTCAATTTAAATTTAAAATTTAAATTGAGAAAAACACAGCATCACGTTCTCTTCCCTAAATTAAGCCTAAAATCGCGCCTGAAATCGTGAAGAGATCGTGCAAAGAAATGGCCGAACTTGTTTAAAACCACTCCTTCCTCTTCTTTCCTGAAGTCATTCACGAACAAGAGTTTTATCGTTCAAATCAACAAATAAAAAAAAAAAAAAATGGGGAAAGGAAACGCGCGCTCGCGTACGTGAAGGAGAGGGGGATCTCGCGATTGAGTTCGTGAGGCTAGGGGCGACTCGTGGTGATGAGGCGAGGCGGCGACGCGTTCGAGGATGGAGCGCTCGCGCGTGCTTGCGCGTAGAAGAGGCGATGGCGGCAACGACGCGAGATGGGGGCGTCGTTCGATTTGGGGTTGGCAGTCAATGGCGGCGCTAGGGCTCGGCGTTGAAGTGAAGCGTGTGCGCGCGTGGAGGACAGCGGCAGTAGCGACGTTCAATCGCGGCGACGTCGTGAAGTGGCGACCTAGGGTTTCGCGCACGTAGGTGGGGGTAGCGCGACTTCAAGGGTAGAAGTTGGATTTGGGGTTCTGGGTTCTTGCTTCACAGTAAGGTATTCGATTAATTTAAATTTATAAACAGTTATATATATACATATAAATTGAAAAAAAAAATATATGCTGCAAGAATTAAAACAATTTAAAATTTTGAATTTATTTAGAAATCTGTAGACAGTTGTTTTAATGTAAATTAGATATATCCAAAACTGGTTTAATTTAATTATTTTTGAAATGGTAGTCTAAAATATAATTTTTGGTTAATTAAATAGGAATTTATCTCTAAGATTTAATAGTTGCTAATAAAGGGAAATTAGTTCAATTTAAAATTTCTAATTAGAATTATTTTAAAAGATAATTGTAGTTAAATAAAATTGTATACAAGGTTGAATATTTTAAAAAGTTATGTTAAAACTAAATTATTAATTAAATATAGATTTAGTTTCAAATGAAAAATATTTTTGTAAAAGAAAATTTGTTAAGAATTCAAATCATTTGATAAAATGATTTATTTAAGGAAATTGATTTTTTTTAAGTTAAATAAAGAAATAAAAAGGAAGTTTAGTTTTAATTCAATATTTTGTTAAACGAATTTAATTAAAGAAAATCAGTTTGAATTTTTAATTTTTAGTTTAAAATAAAAAAATCATTAACTTAAGATTGAAATAATTAGTTGAATAGAATTATTTTAAAAAGGGATAATTTGTTAACTTAATTTATTTAAGTAAGTTTAGTTGAAATTAAATTTGGATTAGACAAATTGTTAAGAGTAACATATTTGAAATTGAAAGTAAGTTTGGTTAATTAAATTAAATTTTTAGTTAAAATAAATCATTAAACAAGAAATTTGGATAGAAATTCAATTAAATTATGCAATTTGTCCAAATGTTATATAAAATGAAGATTTGAATTTATAAAGAATAGTTTGAATTTAATTTTTGTTAAATCAAAGTATTTGAGAAGAAAATTTAGTTTTAAAAAGAAAAGTTAGTTTGAAAGTAAAATGTTTAGTTAAATAAATTTATTTAACAAGAATTTGGTTTAAAAGAAAATTTAATAATTAGTTAAATAAATTTGTTTAAACGAGAAATTGGTTTAAAAATAAAAACTATCAGTTAATTTAACTATTAAAAATGAAATCGCTGATGAATTAAAATTTGTCAAATGAAAATTTGATTTATTCGATTGATTCGAATATTAATTGAATTGTATAAAATATTTATACTAGGTATAAATCAAGAAATCGAGTCAAGATGGGAAAATGGATTGCTAATAAAAGCAAAGGTGAGAACTTCTCACTCAAAAGGAATTTTTTTTGTTTATTTGAATTTTAAATAGTTAAATTTAAAATTGATTGACTGTGTTGATTGAATGATTGAATGATGATTGTTATATATATATATATATATATATATTGGATGTGAATAGACCCTATACGCCGTTAGTAAGCGGAGGTTATTTATTACACACATATACCGCGATATTCCACCTCGAAGTGGAATTGGTATTATATTATATATATAGCAATATATATATATTGGCATATGTATATATTGCAGTTGATTGATTTCCCGCATTTCTTTTTAGCGGATGAGACCCTATGCGCCGTTAGTAAGCGGATATATATATTTATAAAATCCCATATACCACGATATTCCGTCTCGAAACGGAATGGTATTGTGCTAATGTCTGTGGATGCAGGAAAACAGGTTGGAGGGATCCAACTGGATTCCTCACAAGTGTTTGTTTATTTTCATATATTATGATATTTGATTGTTTATCATGGATGATATATGATGTTTGAAACTGTGATTGACTATTTGATGTGTTGCATCATCGGATCCAATTTTTGAAATTTAAAAACAACGATTTTAATTTCTAAAGGGATTTTTGGAAATATACGTTTATTAAATATTTTTTTGAATTGATCCATTATAAATAAATAAACGTTATAATTTTTATGTTATAAAAATTATGATTTTTGAGAAATGTAGTTAAAGGTTGATTTTTGAAAATATGGGATTAGTGGTTTTATAAAATAGTTTGAACTGGGATTTCTGAAATTATTATAAGAAGTTCAAAAAAAAATAGGATTTATAAAATTTCTATTTTATAAATCAGAGAGATGAAATTATAAGGAGTTGAAAGACTTTTTAAAATAATAATATAAATTGTTTTATATTAAAAATTTTTTTATAAATTTATATTTATAAATTAAAAATATAAGAATTATAAAACAAGCTTTTATAAGTGTTAGAATAAATTGTAAATGAATTTCATAAATAGAAATGGAATTATAGAATTTTAACGATGAAGTTATAAATATAATTTTATAAACAGTATAAATTGATTTATATAAAAGATTTACAAACGGATTTTTGTAAATAAAAATATTGGAATTATAAAACGAAGTTTTATGAGTGTTAGAAAGGATTGTGAGTGAATTTCACAAATGAATGAAATTTATAGGATATGAACTGAGATAGGTTAATAAAGGAAATTTATAGAAGGAAGTTGTTGTAAAATAAAAAGGAAATGAAATTTATAAACATTGTTTTATAAATCAGCAACGACTTCTGATAAGTGAATTTGCGAAATTTATTTATGGAGTTATATTCATGTTTTAGACAGTGAATAATTCCTTAAACTAAAATGAATAGAAGTGATGAAATTTATTAACATAGTATATTCACGTTTTTGAATAGTGAATAATATGTTAAAGAAATTATTTAGAATGTGATGTTTTAAATAAAATTAAAACGATCTAACGATGTTTTAAAAATATGTTGAGATTCGAAGCCATAGATTTCAACAATTATTGTTGAAATAGATGTTTTTCGAGAAATAAAAGGAAATAGTAGATTATAACACTGTTGTTATAATAGATGATTTCCGAAAGGAAATGTTTTGTATAGTATTGGGATTTATATATCTATTTTAGTTTCGAATCCCTATACTAGTGATTTTGGGTTGTCGTAACGATGTTTTACGCAACATTCGTTTTAACCCAAATAAATATGATTAAGTGAATGATTTCCTTAAAGAATGAAATATATACTTAATTTCGATTAGAGTATATGGAATATTTTCAGAAGGTTGAAAATAAATAGATTTGTGAATTACTTATAAAATAAATAAGTATGAGAATGTTTTTCCAATGTGAAATAAATATTTTGGAGAATTTATCTTTTTGAAGATAAATTGAAATGGA
Source organism: Allium cepa (assembly GCA_030765085.1). Classification (NCBI taxonomy): domain Eukaryota; kingdom Viridiplantae; phylum Streptophyta; class Magnoliopsida; order Asparagales; family Amaryllidaceae; genus Allium; species Allium cepa. The sequence goes on from CM060928.1 coordinate 974,195,859, forward strand.
AAGTTAGAGAAATTATCTTTTCGAAGATAAATTGAAAAAAATGAATAATTGAAATCGTATATTCATAAATATTTTGGAATATAAATTCAATATGGAATTTATAAATGGAATTGGGAAAATAGGTTTAAAAATAAATATTGATTTATTTTTGAAATATGGAAAGTTATATCTTCTAAAGATATTTTTGGAATTAAATAATTTGGAAAATTATTTGGATTCTGGTGATGTTGGCATATCTATTGATAGTTCAATAACCAACTATCGATATTTACCTTGAATGGTATATGTTGTGATTTGTTTTAAATTGAATGCCACACTTATTTTTAAAAATAAGCGCTCACTATTCGGGTTAACCGGGAAAGGACCATGGGGTCGTATAACCCATTCCGAATATGTGATACGTCGTTATGAATTGCATTCGAAGACCGGTGTTGAAGACCGGATATTTTCGAAAACGAAAGGGTTTCTTGTCGAATGTCTTTGCATCGACTGGTCCCCGGTATAGAGACTCCATATGTGATGGGAAGTCCGAACGTGATTAGTGAATATCCGGATTGCAAGGACTTCTTTGTAAGTGCCTTCGGTTCTGTTCGAGCCCGGAACAGACTTGTATGGATTGTGTGTCTGACATTACAAGTTGAGATATAAAGCCGATTTCTTTCAAATATATTTCTGTTGGTGGCGGAGAATTTATTCTTTGCTTAACACCCTTCTCTGAGACGTACGAGCTTAGAGGTTATATAGTTGAAGTTATCAGCGATATATTCCCAGTTTGGTAATGTGACATGCTGAGTGTTGCTGAAATGATCATTGTGTTGATTATTGTGATAGGATCACTTATTTGATCGTCTATCTTAGTGATCATTGTGTTGATCATTTGTTGACCCAAAGCATGGCTTTTGTATAAAGTATGTTTTTGTGGACGTGAATTCGTCGAGCCTCACATCCCGGAAATGGTCAAAACAGGAAAGATGCGGCAAGGTTATTAGGGGTTGCTGTAGCTCCCCTTAGGGTATGTGCATTTCCTTCTGGAAAGGGGTGGTATCATGGTATGGAGCCCAGATACTTACTCATGTTGAAAACACTCTATTTATTATGGTGTGATGTTGGATATCGAGCGCTCGGTTGGAAAGGTCCTAAAGGACCGGGGAATGGCGTGCTCGTGTCAGTAGTTACCCAGTTAAGGGGTAACCCGGCCTTGTGTTGGCAGAGTTCCGGTTTGGTTCTCGGGGATGTCCATCCAGAGGCATTCTCATGTGGCAATGGGAAGTTCCTTGGCCTGATCATTTGTTGGAAATCCAAAGAAACAATACGATCTTGTACGGTTTTAGTTGTAGAACCTACCATTTAATATGGTAGCTATTAGTAGGCATAATATAATGGTACCTATGCTGGCTAAGATTTATATCTTTATTTTCGAAATAATTTTCTACACTATGCACTAATAATAATATCAAAATTGATTTGATTTTTTTTGCGTAGAAGCATCTTTGACTAACATAAGAAGAAATCTCCTCCAAGTCTGCGTTTGCATTGTGTGTGTGGTGGGAGGTCTTATGGTAGTTACATTTTCAAAAGCATTGCGAATTGATTTTAAAATATCCTTCTATTTTTATTTTAAAGAAAATAAACTGTTTTTAGTTCTCGCACCAGTCACATGACTGACTCGGAGTTTATTGTTTTCCTTCCTAAACTCTGGGTGCCCACCAATTTTCACACGGGCAGTCAAGAGTTAAGGTTTATCAGGATATTCTGGATATTCAGGAGTTGCTGGAGGCAAGCTGGATGGCGTATTACTATTATATAGTATTTCTTTTCCGCTGTTTATTGTTGTTGTTGTACACTCTGATGATTTGTTGTAATGAAATAAAATGTGATGTAATAACTGATATAGTTCTTTATTTAAAGATTATTCATTTATTTATTATATGTTGTTCCGCTGCGAATTGTGAGATTCTGATGTTGTTCTGTTATTTCTTCTGTTCTGTTTTTCTTTCTCCCTTCTTCTACCTTTTTCTTTTTCTTAAATCTTCTTTCTTAAAACCCCTAAGGGTTCGTATTTTCGTTCATCTTGAGTTAATCAAAGGAGGTTAGTGTTTACTCAAGGAGTACGGATTTACGGGTCTTTACATTACATATTTCAAATTTCCTTTAATTCCCATTTATAACTTTGCATTAAATTTCTTGCCTAAATTAGAGATTTCAATTCATTAATTACTTACCTTTTATTCCACTAAAATAATTTAAACAATTTATTAATGGAAATTTAAGAATTAAATACCGGGACAAATTATTTTAAAAATAATAGATAGATATATTCTTATAACTTATAAACAATTAAAATTTTAGATATTTTAAAAAAAAATCTGCAGTAGAATTTACTACAGTGGCCTTTCCCCCTCGAAACTCGAAAATGAAAGTCGATGATGCGGCCGCCATCACCGAAATTATTTTCCAGTGACAGAGAGGAAAGTACAAAATTTATTTTCTCCAAAATCTTCTTTAAAACAATTCTTCCGGATTATACTAAATATTTATATAAGAAAATACTTATAAGCCAAATCATTGTATTTCATAAATCCTTTGAAAGCAAATTTTCAAAAATCCCGGACTTAAGTCCTAAAATTTCCAAATTTCATTGATTTTAAATTCAATCTTATTTTACCTATTATATATAAATTTTATTCCTAACAACCAATCTATTGCAACCAAATATATATCTTTTGGAAAAATTTACTTTATATATATAGAAAATATAATAGGCAAAATTATTTCATTTACCTATATTAAAACAAATATTATGTCGGTCTGTCCTATTAAGTGTTTAGAAATCCCTATTGATGTCATAGCGTCCCATGCACCAACCAGAATTTATAAATACAAAACGGAACAGATAAACACAATATCAAAACCTTTTTATAACACTAACAAGTACGCTCTCCCATATATATACACTCAACGACTCCCATAGGGTATTACTACCCTATTAACAAGAGTCAAACCCCACAAAGCTAAGGTTTATCGCTAAACCAAAGCTCTGATACCAGATGTAACATTCCGCCTTTTTCGCACGCTTAAAACCGACACACATGTCGATTCAAACCATACGGAAGGGGGGATTGTTATGGGTAAATAAGAAAAAAAAACAGAGAAGAAATAAACAAAATAGAATCTCACAGCGGAAGGATAAAATATAATAATAAAATATACAGTTTATAAAACTGTTTACAAAACTTTTGATTCTTCTTCATACAATTTAATATCAGAGTTCGCATACCAATAAATACCAATGCAGCGGAACAATGTGAGTGTGGTGCAATAGTATAAATAATAATAATACAAATCTTCGTCTTCATCCTCCAAAGCTAAATCTTCAAATCCTGACACGCTCGGACTGACCCGAGCGAATTTGAAAAGACAAAACACTCGAGTCAGAACTAAAAGATCTTATGTAAGTTAAATTAACAGAAATAAATATGAGTGCAGTAACTCAAGAGATGCTCGGGATTTACATCTCCTAAGGATCCGTTAAACTATTTACTATGTAGTATATTGCGCTATTATAATAGTGTCTAATTGTAAAATAAACTTACTTTTTAATAGCGTTAAGGGGTTACCCATATAGCCCTTAACACAGAATATATTCCCATAGTCTATACAGTACCGTAATCTCCCCCGTACTGGCGTCGTCAGAGGGCACTCCATAGGTATGGTACAAAACAAAACTCGTATAAGGCGCGCTAGGGTAGGTGACACGGCACAACAAGGCAATGCCAGTGTAGATATACCAATTGCTATCCGGGCTGATGGAAACGCATAGCCGCAGCTACCGCCCACCTCGAACAAACTCCCCCAAAAATCAAAGTAAAAGTGGCCACTGAAATAATCCAAAGTCAAAGTATAATATCGAAGAGGGGTGTCCGATCAGAGGAATGACCTCATTGGCCCGAGAATCGCTCCTGTTTTAGCCATCTTATGCCAACTCACGGGAGTCGGGTCCACGTATTTACCTTGCAGGAAACGCCTCCACCAACCTACTTCATTCTGGAATCTCCACCGCGTACACGGTTAGTCAAAGTGGTTTTCGGTATCGACAGAGAGTATGTCCATATCCGATCCCGGTCTCTTTGCCAACCCATCGTTATTATAACACCGCGGTCATTTAAAAATAGTTTATACTTAAAATCCAAAATAAAAATTTCCATTTCAAAAAATATGAATACGATATCATTTTAAAACCCAAAACAATATGATATCATTTTATCCAAATATAATTCTTTTCCAAAAATCATACTGCTTTAAAATCTATAATATCTGGAAACAAACATTGGATTATACTTTCAAAGCATAATATTTCGAAAATTCATAGTTTTAAAACCATAACTTCTAAAACTTGAATGGTTTGGATATTCAACGGTATATAAAATAAATGGTTTGACTTTAAGGTTACTTTTAAAGAAAAATAATTTCCATAGCTTTACAAATATATTTCTTTATTTAAAGTCTAAACCATAATTTAAATATCACTTTCAAGTTCCAAAACCATTTCAATGTCTATATATATATATATATATATATATATATATATATATATATATATATATATATATATCCATTTGGAGTACTAATATTTCAAAACTAAAGTTGGAATTTTATTCTTTCAACAAATCAATTGTTCTATTATTTAGTCTTGAATATTCACATAAAAATCCATAAATAAAACTCCAATTTCTAGAAATTTAATATTTCCTTAAATTTAATTATACTAGAATATTCATTTAAATTTATCTTGGAAAAACTCCAGTTATAAATATCATACCATAAAATTTCCAAACTTAAACATATAATATAAATTATCAAATTCCATTTTCTCAAATTTTCCATTTTTATTTAACAGATTTCTACACAGCCTAAATTCAAAAAATTTGACTTCATATGTATATATGTAGAAGAAGAATATTTATAAAATATCAAAACTTAAAAAAATTTATAAACCGTATCCCATCCAAACCATAGAAATCACTTTAACATATTTTATATATAGACCACGGTGCCTGTATATAATTTTCTATCCTATGGTCAAGTGATACAGATGTTTATCATTTGAATCCGCAAATTAAAAATAAAAATTTGCGGTTGTATATCATTTCAAACCACAATCCCGAATGGAACGAAAATGCATGATAACTTGTAGTTTAATGATATAAAATAAAACTTCCATTCATCCATCATCATCCATCATCCAAATCACAATCATCATCCAATAACAAAACAATATCAATATATATCCGATAATATATAACAGGTAATAACTGGCAGTTATATTCAAAAATAAATTTAACAACTATTAAACTAACAGTTTATCTGCAAATAAATAACTATAACTGTCAATCTATATGCAGTAATAAAATTTAAATGAACGGTTATATTAAATAAATGCGATTTAACAGATATGATGAATAAAACATGCCAAACAGTCATAAATAAATCTCTACTCATATCTAAAATAAATTTAACAAACATAAAAACTTTTAGAAGTTGTGAGTGGGTTAAAACACTCACCTTTTTGAATTTAAATCGAATTTAAATCCGATTTAAACCCAAAATTCGACGGTCTCCAAATCAGTCCAAACCAGCTTCAACAGATCTGAAATTTAATTACGATCCTAACAAAAGAAATTTCGCGTGAATCGGAGATTGTATGAAAAAGATATTCAATATAAACGATTTGAAAACAAAATAAAAAAAAATAAAACAAAACCTAAATAGAGCCACGTCATCTCCTTCTCCCACCCCTTTCTCACGCGTTTTCTCCTACAGGACGCGCGCAAATTACAGAACCCATCAAGCTCCAGTCTCCTCCCCTTTGACCGTGAATCACGACCACCTCGAGCCTCTAATGCACAAACAGAAACTGCGCTTAGATTCGTATTGATGAAAACTACAACACAAAAATTTTTTGGAATTTTCTGGGAACTTTGAATTTTTATCTGATTTGAATTTTGAATTTGGATCTAGAATTGCATCCATTGAGGAAGAGACGGAGTTGAAGAAATGAATGTACATCAAAAGAGAATAGAATGGAGGCTAGGGTTTATAATCGTCTATTTATAGATAGACGCTAAAGAATAGGTGTGCACGAATTTTAACGTGCAAACGGAAGTGGTCCCAAAAGATAAAAAAATATTAATTACACACGTTACGGATTTAGGAAATAAATAAATTCATTATCATTTACATTTTATTTTAAACGTATTTAAAAATGTAAATCTAGACGTTTCGTTAAGTTTCAAAATATATCCACAATTTTATTAATTTCTCCACTTCCTTATATTTAGAAATTATAAATTAAGTTTTAAGGGTGCACTAACATTTGTTCATGGTTTCACCTTATTATCCTCAAATTCCATTTAATTTTCAATAATTACAATTGTTGAATATTGATACTTTAATTAAATTTATACATCTTGCTTTCTATAATCTATATCAACAAATGGTCCAATTATAAATAGAATTAGCATTAACTTCATCTTATAGAATTAACTGCTCCAATTACAAAACAAATTTACGCTAACTGCACGATTTAAGTCAATTAATTGTAATTGAGTCTACATTAAATGTTATAAATTATAAATTGGAACCTAAATAAATTCGCTTATTGATTTAAAATCTTTCTATTCAGTAAATAGACACTTTTATGGGTATAAATAACATTTGAATTATAATACATGTCATTAGTGCATGCTTCATTTCTTATAAACTCCCCTTTATTAACTAGAACATTAATTTAGATTTATTTCAATCGATTGCCATTCTTAACTTAACATACTCAAAATGGTTAACCTAAATAATTGTTACCCTTTTACATTCAAATTCACTTACAACCATCATTACAACAATGTTGCCATAGATTTAGATTTAATTAAATAAATTAGATAAATGGGTAAAGTTTTGTAATTATCACTAAAGCCAAATATATATGCATTAATTACTACTTAATATTATGAATTCATTTATTAATTTACTAGTTGCCTTTGTCTTCTTATATCCTATTTACTACCAAACTTTCTATTTAGTTATAGTTTATCAATATATATATATATATACACACACACACACACCTTGGCAAATCAAGTTCTTGTCTTTTCTGTTATTTCAATTAAATCGGGTATGCACAAATAAATTGTTTATTAACTTATTCTTACAAAATTATTTACATGCATTCAGTTACACCTAATTTAATGCATTGATTTTCATTTATAAACTAAAGTTTTTTTTTTCCTTTAAAAGCTTTTATTACTAACCATACTCCAACCTCTACAGGACATTGATTTATTAAATTTGCACTTATTATGCATACTTTTAGCAACTCATATATACTTTGCGTCTATTCCCCAAATTTCACATTCTATTGTTACATAAATTTGCATTGATTATTATTTATTATTATTGCTTTACTGATAAATTAGATATTTGCATTGGTTTTGCTTATGCTAAATTAATTTCCCATAATAAATAAGGTTTCAAAACAATCAATAACATTTCCTTAGCCCAAACCCCGTTTACCAATTATTTTCCTTCAATAATTCATGTTGCTATAAATACGTACATTTACACTTTATAGTTATTCTAATATACCTATTCCAACACTCTTAACCCTTATCTTTACGTTCACCCACTTGTAATATTAATTATATTATTACAATTCAATGTTGGCATTTATTACTATTAATTTATACAATGTTTATTGCCCTTATTTCAATTTCTTCCTTTTTCAGTTGCTACTCTACTATTCACAGTTTCTTTGGTATATTCCTTTCCTATATAATCCAATATACACAAATTCCAATTAAATCCAATTATTACCTTTAAATAAAACATAACATTCGAATACCTCTTATTAAATTGGAATGTTTCATTTAAGTTTATAAATGATCCACTTGCATTAACATAAATTTTTATTTTCAAATTTATTCCCATTTACGGTTAATCAATGTTATTTTACATTAACCAATTTTAATATTCACCTTTAATTTCACATCTTCAAAGTATATCTAGGAAAAATCTTTCCACCACTTAATTTACTGAATCTTATGCAGTCTTACTATAAATTGGTTTTAAATTACCATTACTGCACATTCAATTACTATCCAAAGTATTTATTCATAAATCAATTCGATATATACGTTTGTTTCCTTCTATTTGATTTATACCTAGCATACGTTTTCCTAAATCCTGTTTCATTACCTTCATTAAATGGTTATCGCACTGAGATCAAATTTATTAGCTTATATCGCATTATTACCATTAATTAAAATTGGCTTACAAATTCTTTTTTTTCAATACTCTAAATAAATAACATATTATTCCATAATTACTCTTGTTTTCACATATTCCATTCAAAAATTAAACCATAATATTTACATTATTTTATTGAATTGGAAATCTCATTTTAAATTGTTAACTTTCAATAAGAACAAATGGCAACACCAAATTCCTAACATTCATTTTATTAAAAATTATGGAAAATATGACAAATTTAGTTAACGAAATTTTCGGGTCGTTACACTTACAAGTGGTTTTTAATGTTTTATAAATATTTTGAAAGTGTTTTTAATGTTTTTCAAATGTTATTTTCTTATTTATATTTTATTTAAGTTATATATAAGTAATTATGTAATATTTATATACTTATCTTTTTACAAACAAGCTTTAGATTTTAATAAATATTCAAAATCAAATTCATGTGATCATTTATAAATAACTTATATTTTATTCAATTTAATTCTATGATATGTTTATAAATTTGAGTTATATTAATTCTTTATGTAAAAATTTTAAAACAAGCTTGACTTATGTTAAAATTTTAAAAGAAAAGATTATTAAAACAATTGAACTTTTAAATTTAAATCTTAACTAAAACTCAGGTTTAAAATATATATTTATAATAAATAAGAAGTTAACTTTGTTATTTAAAATTTAAATCTTAAATATTATTTTCAAAAGTATTAAGAAAAATTAAAATTTCAAATTACAAATTATATATATATTAAGTTTGCAAATACTTATTAAATTCAAATCAATACAATTTTCCCATTTCTAATATATACAAATACATTTATATATATATATATATATATTTCAAATGGGAAATCATTTTAACATTAGATTTGATAATTACTATATTAAATTTTGAAACACAAACCAAATCATAATTTATATATATATATATATATACACATATTACAATTTGAATATATAGCTTTTATTACTTTAAAAACTTCCTATTTACAAGATATATCAATATATATATATATATATATATATATTATAAATAGAAAATATTTTGATTAACTTCTGGAGAAATAAATATTACCAATTTATATTGTTAAGAAAAATGTTGATAGATATTAACAAATTATTATTATCAACCTTTAAAAGAATTTTTAACTTGCCAATTATAATGTAAAATTATCAAATAAATTTAATTACTAACAAGGATTATTAAATTGATATTGCTTAAAATTTCGGGTCGTCACAATAAACTTGAAGATTCAATATTTTACCCAATTTCCATTTATTAAATTCAATAATTTAATTACCCAAATAAATAGTGATATTTGAAATTCAAGTTAAACTAACTTTCAAATATTTATAATTAATTAAGTATTCAAATTTCAAAATTCAAAAATTCCAGGTCGTCACATTTGTGGAGGGTGTGGACTTGTGCTTTAGAAGAAAGGGGTGTTATAGTGTTTGTAGAAGTGTTCTAGTAAGCAAAGGAGAAGAGTTTAAAAGGGAAGAAGTTATTTTTTTCCTCACTTTAAAATTTGTGAAGAGAATCCATGGATGTATTTTCTCAAAATCTTTGGAATTTTAGAAAAGAAGATGGGGATTGTAAAATGAAAATTATGAAATAGAAGGAGTATTTATAGGCTTAAGAAATAATTTTAAAAATATAAAGTGGTTATAATTAAATATACACACATGCAAGCACATCCATCTCCCTCCCACCCAAGAATGCGCCTACCCCTTCATGCCTACAATCATGCTAGAGCTTCCATGTGTGTACCATAAATATGGAGGTGATTTGTGTATATATATAAATGTTTATATATACATGCCTTATATAACCTAATTTATCACATCTAGGCTTAGGTATAAATATATATAATTTAATATACATAAGTATGCTTAATTGATACTAATCCCAACATATATAAATGTGTGCATGTTAAACTAAGTGTGTACATTGTTCCCGATGACTTTCAGGTGTTAAAAAGTCAAAATTCTGGAGAACGTTCTTCGTTTATATTTTTATTTTTATTTGAACTATTTATATTGGTAAACAAATTTTGAAAACTACTTTACATCGTTACTAAAAAAATTAAAATAGGTTTATTTGCTAATAAAAATCCATTTATTGATTATATAAAATATATTTAAATAACCTATTTAAAAGTGGCTAAATCCTGGGTCATTACAATTCTATTTTACCATCATTTGTTATTATTTAAAACATTTATATTTTAGTTATAAAAGCTATTATCTTAACATTTAAAATTTATTAAATATTCGCAAATCAAGGCGGTAAAATTCTGGGTTGTTACATTTTTCCCCCTTAAAAGAATTTTGTCCCCGAAATTGTACCACTACCCAAATTCCACCAAAAAATAAACTATTCATCGGTCTGTATGATGTACATGATCATTCCTATGTAAATTCTAATTTGATCATTCACTTTAACACATAACTTCACTTTCGAACTATCATCACTCACCCGATTTCCTAGTGCGGACTTTGATCATGCCTTGTAATTATAAACCCCTATTCTCCTTGCATAGAAAACTTTTGGCTCCAAATAAGAACCCTCACCAACGCTCGCAGCCAAAAATCGAGTGATAAATCCTTATCCAGAATGGTGTAAAACACCTCCAGTCATATACTCGAATCTAGAATTGAGAACTGCACAAAAAGGAGAAATGATCCTCATACAACCCAAGTACTGATCTAATGATTCTTACTATCTACCTACTTTCTACCCTCCCACCATGCTTCATAAGAATCAATTTTTAATATATTAACTTATAATCTTCAACCTCCAAAGAGTATATACAGACATTTGATTTTTAATTCTATCTAATTTTAACTATTAAATGTAGGCCAAAAATAATTTGAATTTTGAAACTAAGTCGACCAAATCAACCTCTTACCATAATTGGTCTGGTAAGTAGGTAAAAAGAGGAGGATGATAGTATCCAAACCCCATTATAAGGTGCTACTTTTTCTTAAACACTAATAAGGTAAAAATGTCCATTAGTCGGCCTAATAACATCAAATAATTTTTCACATTCTAGATGTTAAAATCAAAAGACGCGGTTTAAATAAGAAAAGTTAGTTTATTAAATCTCTATATTAAATTCAACCTAATTAAAACTTCATTTATTAATCCACCTTAAAAACGTCTTTTTATTTTGAAAAATCTTCCTTTTAAGGGATCCAAGAATACAATTCTGGGTTTTATTTCAAAAATCTTTTGAAAACATACATATAGCTCAACCTGGTGTATATTCAGATAGAGATTGAATATGGCCGAATGATGATGATTGGAATTATCCTCTACTCCAATTTAGTCGAAGTAAAGAATCATCATCTCTCCGGGTCTAAGCTCTCTATGGAGAGGAATGGCCTAACAAACCTGGAGCCTTCGCCTGGGGCTACTACTTTGCACCTTCGGTCTGTAGACCAATGCAGGCAAGCACCTTAGGTCTTACGACCAGTTCACAAAGGCTTTCTCACTAGTTATTACACTTTGACCAATAAGATATGTCTACTAGGAAGAACTATAATCATTCCTATTCTAATCCCACATTGTTCATGGGGGTAATGCTTGGCTGCTAAGGTGCTTGGGAGCTTTGTTTCTTTACCAGCATTCTCATTCTTGTTAGGCATTACACTCCTGGATGAATATATATACTTACACTTGCCTTGATATGATTATTCTAAAGTCGAGATTAGCTGCTAACAAAAAGATCTTGGGTGGATGTTAAGTCTACAGGGCCCAATCATAGCCCGACATCTGAGTTTGATCCTGGCTCGGAAGGAAGGCAAGGGAGGGGATGTACTAACTCCAAAATGATGTCAAGGAACTAGATGCTACCAAATAGTACCAGTACCCCTTTACTAAGAAGGGTAATAATCAAGATAAGTGTTTTACATAACACATTTCTTATCCATTTTTAGTCATTTCCAAAACAATCAAACTAGATAATCAAAAATATATTTTTTCAAATTTCTTCTCGAAATAATACTATCGATAAACAAATAGTTTTTAATAAAATCATCCACTTGCTTTGGATTCATTTGGATTTGAACTTGTTTCGATTTGTATAATGACAAAGAAAATAATTTACAAAGTGCATGATCCAATCTGCCTAAGCAAACATTCGATTATCACTTAGAAGATTATTCTAACCATCACAAAATAGATTAAGACTTATTCCCGAACTATCTAAAGAAAACCTTACCTTCAAACTTTATTTTAAAATATCTCTATCTTAAAATATATTTAAGAAAGATTACTACTATTTTCCAAAATCATTTGGGATTTATCAAAGCTACCGAGATTTAACATTATCAAAACTCTTTTCATTTTTAAAATACATTTAATAGTTTTGATTTGTAAAATCATCTTAGTTAATTCATCTTATGAAACTATATGAAGATTTTCTTTTAATATACACCTTTTATTAAAATTAAATTTTTAACCCTGCCTATCGTCGAACGCATTATAGTCAAATTGTGAAACTTAATTTACAAGGCGTTCGATTCAATATTCCTGCAAATTCTATCTACCTAACCCATGATGAAAAAAGAAAATCTACTATTAAATCTGACAATAGTAAATGCTAAAAACTAGACGAGCATGACTAGTTAACCTAAATGCTAATAATTTAAATATTATTAACTCCTAACCCACTCTCATCATAGGTAACTTCATAGATTTTGAAAATCATCCCCTTTTATATATAAAATGTATATTCCTAGGTAATAAAAAAAATTCACCGAATTTAAAAAATATTATGTCAATTGACATGTTGAAGTGTTTAGGAATCCCTATCAGTAGCATTGATCAGATGCATCGACCAAGTTCTTAAGCCACTCAACATGTCAAACAACACAATATAAAACATTTTTATTCACTAGCAAACACACACTCGAATATATATACATATATACATAAATATACATAAACATATACATACATACATACATACATATATATATATATATCTGTGTGTGTGTGTTACACTCAGACTCATTCTAGGACACTGCTTATTCTATCTATATGAGTTTACCCCACCAAAGCCTAAGTGTACGCTCAACCTAGGCTCTGATAAAAAAATGCAACGAACCGGGTTTTCGACCCTTGAAAAGCGATACTAATACATACTATTGTGTGCCAAGCATTCAAGTGTCGAAAAACCGATCATTAGGGGTGAAAGAAAGATAAGATAGAAGAGAAGAAACTAAACAACATAAAATCTCATAACGCAATGAAACAACATATATTACTCAGCATAATATATTACAACGTCAATTTCAAAAATGTTACACCAGAGTCATACTAATACAAATTTTACCCTAGGACAATCATAATAGTTTGCCTGTACCTAATAGATACAATATACATATAATACAGCAGAATAAGAAAAACAACTAGCTATTGATGAAGCCACCTGCTCCAAGCTCCTTCAAAAATGAATCTGCGGAAAAAATGAGCTACTTGGCTGTCCATTCAAATTTGATTACCCAAGAGTTTAGGAAAAGGGAAAATAAACTCTGGGTTGGACATGGTTCTGGTGTGAGTAAAGCATAAGCCTTAACTTTATAAAACCTTTAGATCAAAGGCATATTGTAAGATCACGCCGTGAATAAACATAGGTGAGTTTTACCTTATGATAAACAAAACATTTGTATATAAAATCTAGTAATGTCCATGGTTTCAAATAAAATATGAATATAGTTGAAATGCTTGCATCTCACATTTCAACGTAGTTGGATACATCTAAAACCGTAAAGCTCGTATTAGAGATTAGATTCCATACTATGTCAAGGTAAGGGACTACCTTCCAATAGTACAATCTTAGAAAATGCACTAGAGTCTAATAAGAAATTCTTATATCTGTAACGACCCGTAAATTAATCGCTTTGTATTTGGATATTTAAATAATATTAAATATTTAAATAATGGATTTCAATAATCAAATAAACATGTTTTAAATATTAATTAACGATATTAAAATCATTTTCAAATTTGGTTTACCAAAATAAATAGTTCAAATAAAAATAGAAAATGCGACCAAAGAACATTTTCCGAAAATTTGACTTTTCGGCATCAGAAAAGTTATTGGAAAAGTTATGCACAATTTGTATCACTCATGACACATGCATATGTCATAGGTTAAGTTAAGTAAAGTATTGATAGTAATAAACTATGATTAATTTAAATATAAACATGATAAGACACATTATGTTTAAAAATAAAGAAAGAATAAAATAAGGAATAAGTTCTCACGTATAACCATACTCAACACCATACCTTTTTACACAAGATGGTGCATGTCATGATCTAGCATGTTGTGGGGCCACCTTGGCCAAGAGTTTGAGAGAGGGGGTTAGGTGGAGCTTTGTGATTGATGGAAGTAAGTGTAAGTTACCGTGCGGATCGTGCTATATGGAATTACAATATACTAGTGCGGAAATAAAACAAAGTTACCGTAGCAGAGTAAATAAGAAAAATAAAACAAGCACACTAGGAATTTTTATACTGGTTCGAACTTCCCGTTCTACGTCCAGTCCCAGACTCCTTCGGGAATTTCACTAACAACAATCCTCACTTAACCCGGTGGAACAGGTTTACAACAACCCTTGAACAGCCGAACAAGGGACCTGAGCAGCAGAACAGGATTTCGCCTCAACAGCCAAAGAGGACTTCCCTTGCCTGAACGGTAGAATAGGACTTCAATTTATACAGAAAGTATATGACACAGTGTGTTCTCAATAACACTAATTTGTCTCTTGATAGTACAATCTTCCTATAATCTTCTCCTTTTGATATGTATGTGTGTATGTGAAGAATATGGAAGTAAATGAATGATTATGTAGAAATTTGAATGCTCAAAATGTTAGAATCAGTGTAGTATATAAATAGAAAGCTTTTTTTATCAAATCGGTGAATTAAACAAATGATTCTAATATGTTTATATAGAGTATAAAGAGTTGTAATCATTCGTGAAAAGTTATTATGGAAGAGTATGGATGTATCTCTTAGTAAAAGGTTGTAACTCTTCATGAAAATAAAATGTCTTTTCAAAAATATAGCAGTTGGAGAAGTTCAGCCGTCTGAAAATAAATTTCAGACTTCTGAAATTTGTAACGTGCAAACCAGAAAAGAAATAGGCTATTTTTGCCTAGATTCAGACGTCTGAAATGGTCAATTCAGATGTCTGTATTTGACCTATAATTAAAAATTACCATAGCTCAAATGGTTAAAGCACCTGCCTTCTGAACTAGTGACCCAGGTTCAAGTCTTGCTCTATGCAATTTTTGAAAACTTGATTTTTCATTTAAAATATGAATGTATATGTGTGTATACCATTTGGAGAAGTTTTTAACATTTGCAAACTCTAGACACGACACTCTATGACTAATAATACTTTGTTTGTCACATTTGTCTTGTCTCTATCGTATATATCTCTTCTTGTATCTCCATATACATTCTTTTATTCTTTTGTACTGTGTATCTTCATTTTGAATGTATTTGATTATCTCTTTTTGATGCCCATGTACCTGCAAATTAGTTAGAGATTCTTTGACATAATTGTATAGTTGTTGTCATTAAAATCCAATAATTGAGGTTCTAACAGTAAGGCAAGGTAAATTAGCAATTCCATATATTTTCATGTCTATAAATACCTCCACCCTAGCTCCATTTCTCACTTTGTTATCCAATTTCTCATTTTCCTAGGAAGAACTTTTCATGTTCATGTCCACTCATGGCTTCTTTTCTTCATTCCTTTTCTTCATTCTTAGAAAAAAATCACCTCCTTTCACTTCACATCTCTTCTTTAGTTCATAAAATAAACTCCATATATTCATATACAAACACTCATGTACCAAAACCAAGGCAATTTACACCTCAAGACTCCAAGGCCAAAACCTATACTGCCTAAGGCTAAACCTTACTTCGCCTATTAAAGGCCCAAAAATCCAAGGTAAGGTGTCATGACGATAGTTCGTGAGTTCGGCAACTTGTCGTAGCAATCCGGCTAAGCTAGAAGCATTTTTTTGAGTAAACTTCCACCATTGAACCATAAAGTTTAAACTATATTCATGCCCACAATTGTAGCTATTTGTAACGACCCAGAATTTTTATTAATTAAAATTTGAATATTTAATTAATTTTAAATATTTATAAGTGAATTTATAAGTCGAATAAATTTTTATTTGATTTATTGGATTTAATTGAATAATTAAATCGATAATTTAATATGTTAAATTATGGAAATAATTGAAAATTGAGTTAAATATGATTGAAAATGATTTGTAAAATTTTATTTTATCATGTTGGAGTTAGAATGATATTTTAGAACTTTTAAAATCGAATTAAAAGTTTATTTGTGAAAATTGAATATTTTAATATTTAAATCGACTAGTAAAATAGTCAATTTTTGAACAGTCTCAGAATTGAACGAAACCAGTTCCATTGGATCCGTAATAGTTAGTTATTACCGGATTTCAAATTTCGTGTCAATCGGAGCTATCGTTTGATCGTGGCAGCTCGAAACGCATCGATTTATTTTTAATTTAAATTTGGCGAGTCAAAATAGCCATTTTTCAAAAAGTCTCGGAATTCGACGAAACCAGTTTCATCGGATCCGTAATGTGATATTATTGTAAGGTTTCAAATTTCAAGTCAATCGGATTTACCGTTTGTCCGGTACAAATTAAAACGCCTAGAAATCGAGTTAAATCGGTTTAATTTAAATTGAACGTTTTTAGCCATAACTCGCACATACTTCCGAATTAGCTTCCGAAACCTGTTCCATTGTGTCCGGAACGCGGGGTAAACCTTAGAAACGCTGGTTACGGCGCGTAAATCGGAGTTCGGAATTCCCGGGATGAATAGTGTTTACGCTAGCTTTTCCTATAAATATCACCTTAAATCTAAAATAAAAAAATAAAAAGAAAAACCCTAGCCAATATTTGCAGCCGCCACCCCCCCCCCCCCCCCCGAACGGCCAGCATTTCTTCTTCTTCCCCCTCTCAGATCTCGAAATCCATTCACTTTTATCACAAACTCTAAACTAAGAAATCGTAGAGCACATCAAGATCTACAAGATCAACGGCTATGATTTGAAACGGAGCTATGGATTGGCTGCAATCGGGGTTTGAAGTGGCACGCTTGCGCACGGTTTTTGAGGCAAATGGAGGGGCCGAGTTGGCCAAGGCTGGGGCCGAACCTAGCTTAAGTCGTGCTCTTCGACGTGGCGGTGTTGTGATCGAGTATTAGCGAGTATTGATGGAGCAAATCGGAACCCTAGTTGAGCTAATGGGTTTGATGTGTGTGCGGCTATGGTTACAGGAACGTGATTTAGGAAGAAAGGGGGAACGGCTGTGATGAGGGGGGTATGGAGATCCTATGGCTGTAGTGTGATGGAGGTTATAAATTTTATAAGTTATGTTGAAATTAGTTAATATAAAATCGTGTAAATTTGTAAAATACATAACTTTTTCATACGAGGTCGAAAAAATGCAAACTCAGTTGCGTTGGAATCGTATGGACGAGCACTACGCGATGGAGTTGGTTTGGAGTCGTTTGGAGTTAGTGAGAATTTCGGGTAAAATTAAACGCGCGTTTAATTTTATTCGAAATAAAAGCTAAAACGGAATTTAAAACCAAGGTGAGAACTTCTCACTCAATCGAATCAGTTTCGATTTTATTTTAAATATTTAGATTTAAAATATTTGAATGCATGTTTGAATGTCGATTGTTATGTATTGATTGTTAAAATAGACATTATACGCCGTTAGTAAGCGGATGTTATTTATTATAAACATATACCGCGAATATTTCATAAACAGTGAAATTGGTATTATATATAGTAGCAATATATATATATTGGCATATGTATATATTGGAGTTATTGATTTCCCGCATTTTTTTGTTTAGCGGATGAGACCCTATTACGCCGTTATTAAGCGGATAATATTTATTAAAAACATATACCGCGATAATTTCGTACTGGAACGAAATTGGTATTGTGCTAATGTTTTGGATGCAGGAAACAGGTTGGAGGGATCCAACTGGATTCCTCAACAGTATTTATTTTATTTCAAATATTTTGATATTTGATGGATTATCATATCGATATATGATATCGTTGTAGTCGTGATTGACTATTTGGTGTGTAGCATCATTGGACCCAGATTTTGGGATTTTAAAATGATTTTCAAAGTGATTTTTGAAATATACTATATTTTTGGAATTGATCCATTATAAATAAATAAACGTTATAATTTTTAAAGTTATAAAAATTATGATTTTTGAGAAATATAGTTAAAAGATTGATTTTTGAAAATACGGGTTAATGATGTTATAAAATAGTTTAAAATGGAATTTTTGAATTTATTGCGAAAAGTTTAAATATAGGATTTATAAAATTTAATTATTTTATAAATCAAGAGAATGATGAAATTATAAAGGAATTTAAAGACGTTTTAAAGAATAATATAAATTGATTTATATTAAGAGATTTATAAATGGATATTTATAAATCGAAATATTGACATTATAAAACGAGTTTTTATAAGTGTTTGAATGAAGTGAAAATGAATTTCATAATAGAATGAAATTTATAGTATTATAAACTGTGAAGTTATAAATGAAATTTTATAAGCAGTAGGTTTATAAAATTTATAAAGTTATCGAAAGAATGAATTTTGGATAAATAAACAATCTTATAAGTTAAGATTAATAATTTGGGAAGTTAAATGAACGATTTTGTAAAATAATCGTTTTATAAGTATTTGACTTATAATATGAACGTTTAGTTTATAATGACGTTATAAACTGGAATATGTTAATAAAGGAAATTATAAAAGAAAGTTTTTATAAAATAAATAGAAAGGGAATTTATAAACGTTGTTTTATAAATTCGCAAACGACTTATTTTGATAAGTTAATTGTTATAACCTATTAATGGAGTTATATTCACATTTTTGAATAGTGAATAATCCTTTGAATTAAAACGAATAAAAAGATGAGATTTGTTAATGAAATTTATTCACATTTTTGAATAGTGAATAACACGTTAAAGAAAATGTTTAGAATGTGATATTTTAAACAGAATTAAAACGATCTAACGATGTTTTTAAATGCATTGAGATTCGAAATCATAGATTTCAACATTCATTGTTGAAATAGACGTTTTCGAGAAATAAAAGGAAATGGTAGTATAACACTGTTGTTATAGTAAATGATTTCCGAAAGGAAATATTTGCATAGTATTGGGATTTATATATCTATTTAATTTCGAATCCCTATACTAGTGATTTTGGGTTGTCGTAACGATGTTTTACGCAACATTCGTTTTGGCCCAAATAAATATGTTAAGAGAATGATTTCCTTAAAGAATGAAATATATACTTAATTCGATTTAAGTATATTGAATATTTTCTAAGTGTTGAAAATAAAAGAGATTTGTGAATTTCTTATTAATAAATAAGTATGGAAATGTTTTCTAATATGAAGTGAATATTTAGGAATTATCTTTTTGAAGATAAATTGAAATGGATAATTGAAATCGTATATGCATGAATATTTTGAAATATAAATTCATTATGGAATTTATATGTGAAAGTGGAATTTGTTAAAAATAAATATTGATTTATTTTTGAAGTGTTGAAATTATATATCTTGTAAAGATATTTTGGAAAGTAAATAATTTGGAAAATTATTTGGAATCTGGTGATGTATGCATATCCATTGATAGTTCAATAATCGACTATCAATATTTCCCTTTGAATGGGTATTTGATGTGAATTGATTGAATTTGAATGCACACTTATTTTTGAATAAGCGCTCACTATTCGGGTTAACCGGGAAAGGACCATGGGGTCGTATAACCCATTCCGAATATGTGATACGTCGTTGTGAATAGCATTGAAGATCGGTGTTGAAGACCCGGTATTTGCGAAAGCGATAGGATGACCTATCGATTGTCTCTGCACTGAGTTGCAACGGTATAGAGACTCCCTAAGTGATGGGAAATCCGATCAGGATTGTGAATATCCGGATTGCAAGGACTTCTTTGTAAGTGCCTTCGGTTTTGTTCGAGCCCGGAACAGACTTGTATGGATTGTATGTCTGACATTACAATTTGAGATATAAAGCCGATTTCTTTCAAATATATTTCTGTTGGTGGCGGAGAATTTATTCTTTGCTTAACACCCTTCTTTGAGACGTATGTGCTCAAAGGTTATATAGTTGAAGTTATCAGCGATATATTCCCAATTTGGTAATGTGATATGCTGAGTGATGCTGAAATGATCATTGTGTTGATTATTTGTGATAGGATCGTTTATTTGATCGTCTATCCTTGTGATCATTGTGTTGATCATTTGTTGACCCAAAGCATGGCTTTTGTATAAAGTATGTTTTTGTGGACGTGACTTCGTCGAGCCTCACACCCCGTGAATGGTCAAAACAGGAAAGAAGCAGCAAGGTTATGAGGGGTAGCACCCTTTAGGATGTGTCCATTTCCTTCTGGAAAAGGGTGGTATCATGGTATGGAGCCCAGATACTTACTCATGTTGAAACACTTTGTTTTTATGATTGTGTGAATTGATTAGAGAGCGCTCTCGGATAAAGGTCCCAAAGGACCGGGGGATGGCATATTCGGTCAGTTGTTACTCAGTTAGGGGTAACCCGGCCTTGTGTTGGTAGAGATCCGGTTTGGTTCTCGGGGATGTCCATCCAGAGGCATTCTCATGTGGCAATGGGAAGTTCCTTGGCCTGACCATTTGTTGGAAATCCAATTCCCAATACGAAACTTTTACGGTATTAGTTGTAGAACCTGCTATTCACTTATGGTGGTCACCACTGTTTGGATAGTAGCTATAGTAGGCATACGATAATGGTCGTATGTTGGCTAAGATTTATATCTTTATTTTCGAAATGATTTTCCTCTACACTATGCACTAATAATAATATCAAATATTATTTTAAATGCGTATCAAGCATCTTTGACTATCATAAGGAGAAATCTCCTCCGATTCTGCGTTTGCATGTGTGTGTGTGCGGGAGGCCTTATGGTAGTCTCATTTTTAAAAGCATTGCGAATTGATTTAAAAATATTCCTCTATTTTGATTTTAAAGATAAATAAACTATTTTGAGTTCTCACACCAGTCACATGACTGACTCGGAGTTTATTGTTTTCCTTCCTAAACTCTGGGTGCCCACCAATTTCCACACGGGCAGTTAAGAGTTAGGTTTATCAGGATATTCTGGATATTCTGGAGTTGCTGGAGGCAAGCTGGTTGGCATGGCGTATTACTAGTATATAGTATTTCTTTTTCCGCTGCACTGTTTGTTGTTGTATGATGTTGTACACTCTGATGTGATGATATGATGTAATAAAATGTGATGTAATGTAATAACTGATATAGTTCTTTGTTTAAAGATTATTCATTTATTATTATATGTTGTTCCGCTGCGAATTGTGAGATTCTGTTGTTGTTCCTTTCTGTCCCGTTCTATTTTAAAAAAAAAATTCTTCTATCTTCTATTATCAAATTTTCTATTTTTCTATCTTCCTCTCTCTCTATTTTCTGTTATCTTCTTCTACTTCTCTCTTTTTCTTTTCTTAAAATTTTTGTTAAAACCCATAACATTCCGTGTTTCCGGCCTTCGATTTCTCGGCAGTCGATAAAGTGTGTATCGATGTTGGATTTTCGAAAGTCGAAAATTTTCGGGGCGTTACATTTGGTATCAGAGCTGATGGTTAAGCGACAACCATGGTTCTGTTGGGTATTACTCATTAGAGATAGAGTCAGCAGTACTCTAGATTGAGTTTGAGTGTAATAATAGCTATGAGAGCGTATTTGTTAGTGAATATGAAATTGTTTTATATTGTGATGATTGGTTTATTGAGTGGCATATGAACCTTCTTCAGCACGGTCAGTCAAACTATGCCGAAGGGGTTTCTAAACACTTGAATAGAACAATTCGGCACAGTATTGTTTTAATTGGGTAAATGAAATAATTTTGCCTTGATTATATTTTATATATAAAGAAATAATTTTTCAAAATTATTAAATTGTATGTAAGTTGATTGTTAGGTTGTTTGAATAATCTAAATTAAAGAATAATTGTATAAGTAAAAGAATTATAAGAATTGAAGTATAATTAAAGTGATTTACAATTGTGAAATAAACTTATATATATAAGAAGTTAATATATTTATGAATATGAGTTGTAAATAATCAAATGGATTAAATAAAATAATGAATATAAGTGTTGATTCATTAAAATCTAATGTTATTAGAAGTTGAATAAAAAAATGAATGAATATAAGCAAAGGAATTTGGTTGAAATTAATATACTTTGGTTGTTATATGATTGTTGATTGGTTGTATAAAATTCATTAAGAGTTAATGAAATTGGAAGCTATGTAATTGAATTCAAATTAGAAGTAAATAAATTTGAATAAAATTGAAAGTGAATTGGATTTAATTAGTAAATGTAAACTAATTGAATTGAGAATGAATGTTAGTAAATCCAATGTAAATAAATCAAATGTGATTTGAAAGTGAAAACCAATTCATTGTATATTAATGAAAATATGAATGAATATTATTGATTATGAATGATAATTGGATGATGGTTGAATATATATTGCTATTGTTGCATTTGCTATGTGACATATATAGTTATTATGTTGCTATATATTGTATATCGATATTATTATCTATATGCATGGTTCTCATGTTGTTTGTTGAGTGTTTAGTAGGTGCGGATCGCGTTTGCTTCCCATTTGGAGTTCGCTTTAGCGCTATATTAGCCGTATATGCTTGCTAATAAAATATAAGGTACATATCTCGGATTAAATATCGTACTTTTATACTTTTTTCCCTTCGGGATGCCTCATTACTTGATGAGATGTATATTTGTGATATATATATACTGTCATTTTTTTTCGGATCGAGCCGCGCAAAGGAGACTATGGCGAATTTTTCCGGAAATTTAAGGCGTTAGAAAAATTTGAGAAAATTTAGAAAATTTTGGAAACTATAACTTTGATTTTGGAATTGAAAGTTAAACTATAGTAGTTGTTTTTGAAAAGATAACTAAGTATGATTTTGAAAACTTAGTAAAGAATTATAAGAAATTTAACTATGAATTTTGGGAAAAATTAATAGATTTTGTAACTTTCTTATTTGTAATTTCGAGGACGAAATTCTTTTAAGGGGGAAAGATTGTAACGACCCAGAATTTTTATTAATTAAAATTTGAATATTTAATTAATTTTAAATATTTATAAGTGAATTTATAAGTCGAATAAATTTTTATTTGATTTATTGGATTTAATTGAATAATTAAATCGATAATTTAATATGTTAAATTATGGAAATAATTGAAAATTGAGTTAAATATGATTGAAAATGATTTGTAAAATTTTATTTTATCATGTTGGAGTTAGAATGATATTTTAGAACTTTTAAAATCGAATTAAAAGTTTATTTGTGAAAATTGAATATTTTAATATTTAAATCGACTAGTAAAATAGTCAATTTTTGAACAGTCTCAGAATTGAACGAAACCAGTTCCATTGGATCCGTAATAGTTAGTTATTACCGGATTTCAAATTTCGTGTCAATCGGAGCTATCGTTTGATCGTGGCAGCTCGAAACGCATCGATTTATTTTTAATTTAAATTTGGCGAGTCAAAATAGCCATTTTTCAAAAAGTCTCGGAATTCGACGAAACCAGTTTCATCGGATCCGTAATGTGATATTATTGTAAGGTTTCAAATTTCAAGTCAATCGGATTTACCGTTTGTCCGGTACAAATTAAAACGCCTAGAAATCGAGTTAAATCGGTTTAATTTAAATTGAACGTTTTTAGCCATAACTCGCACATACTTCCGAATTAGCTTCCGAAACCTGTTCCATTGTGTCCGGAACGCGGGGTAAACCTTAGAAACGCTGGTTACGGCGCGTAAATCGGAGTTCGGAATTCCCGGGATGAATAGTGTTTACGCTAGCTTTTCCTATAAATATCACCTTAAATCTAAAATAAAATAATAAAAAAAACCCTAGCCAATATTTGCAGCCGCCACCCCCCCCCCCCCCCCGAACGGCCAGCATTTCTTCTTCTTCCCCCTCTCAGATCTCGAAATCCATTCACTTTTATCACAAACTCTAAACTAAGAAATCGTAGAGCACATCAAGATCTACAAGATCAACGGCTATGATTTGAAACGGAGCTATGGATTGGCTGCAATCGGGGTTTGAAGTGGCACGCTTGCGCACGGTTTTTGAGGCAAATGGAGGGGCCGAGTTGGCCAAGGCTGGGGCCGAACCTAGCTTAAGTCGTGCTCTTCGACGTGGCGGTGTTGTGATCGAGTATTAGCGAGTATTGATGGAGCAAATCGGAACCCTAGTTGAGCTAATGGGTTTGATGTGTGTGCGGCTATGGTTACTGGAACGTGATTTAGGAAGAAAGGGGGAACGGCTGTGATGAGGGGGGTATGGAGATCCTATGGCTGTAGTGTGATGGAGGTTATAAATTTTATAAGTTATGTTGAAATTAGTTAATATAAAATCGTGTAAATTTGTAAAATACATAACTTTTTCATACGAGGTCGAAAAAATACAAACTCAGTTGCGTTGGAATCGTATGGACGAGCACTACGCGATGGAGTTGGTTTGGAGTCGTTTGGAGTTAATGAGAATTTCGGGTAAAATTAAACGCGCGTTTAATTTTATTCGAAATAAAAGCTAAAACGGAATTTAAAACCAAGGTGAGAACTTCTCACTCAATCGAATCAGTTTCGATTTTATTTTAAATAGTTAGATTTAAAATATTTGAATGCATGTTTGAATGTCGATTGTTATGTATTGATTGTTAAAATAGACATTATACGCCGTTAGTAAGCGGATGTTATTTATTATAAACATATACCGCGAATATTTCATAAACAGTGAAATTGGTATTATATATAGTAGCAATATATATATATTGGCATATGTATATATTGGAGTTATTGATTTCCCGCATTTTTTTGTTTAGCGGATGAGACCCTATTACGCCGTTATTAAGCGGATAATATTTATTAAAAACATATACCGCGATAATTTCGTACTGGAACGAAATTGGTATTGTGCTAATGTTTTGGATGCAGGAAACAGGTTGGAGGGATCCAACTGGATTCCTCAACAGTATTTATTTTATTTCAGATATTTTGATATTTGATGGATTATCATATCGATATATGATATCGTTGTAGTCGTGATTGACTATTTGGTGTGTAGCATCATTGGACCCAGATTTTGGGATTTTAAAATGATTTTCAAAGTGATTTTTGAAATATACTATATTTTTGGAATTGATCCATTATAAATAAATAAACGTTATAATTTTTAAAGTTATAAAAATTATGATTTTTGAGAAATATAGTTAAAAGATTGATTTTTGAAAATACGGGTTAATGATGTTATAAAATAGTTTAAAATGGAATTTTTGAATTTATTGCGAAAAGTTTAAATATAGGATTTATAAAATTTAATTATTTTATAAATCAAGAGAATGATGAAATTATAAAGGAATTTAAAGACGTTTTAAAGAATAATATAAATTGATTTATATTAAGAGATTTATAAATGGATATTTATAAATCGAAATATTGACATTATAAAACGAGTTTTTATAAGTGTTTGAATGAAGTGAAAATGAATTTCATAATAGAATGAAATTTATAGTATTATAAACTGTGAAGTTATAAATGAAATTTTATAAGCAGTAGGTTTATAAAATTTATAAAGTTATCGAAAGAATGAATTTTGGATAAATAAACAATCTTATAAGTTAAGATTAATAATTTGGGAAGTTAAATGAACGATTTTGTAAAATAATCGTTTTATAAGTATTTGACTTATAATATGAACGTTTAGTTTATAATGACGTTATAAACTGGAATATGTTAATAAAGGAAATTATAAAAGAAAGTTTTTATAAAATAAATAGAAAGGGAATTTATAAACGTTGTTTTATAAATTCGCAAACGACTTATTTTGATAAGTTAATTGTTATAACCTATTAATGGAGTTATATTCACATTTTTGAATAGTGAATAATCCTTTGAATTAAAACGAATAAAAAGATGAGATTTGTTAATGAAATTTATTCACATTTTTGAATAGTGAATAACACGTTAAAGAAAATGTTTAGAATGTGATATTTTAAACAGAATTAAAACGATCTAACGATGTTTTTAAATGCATTGAGATTCGAAATCATAGATTTCAACATTCATTGTTGAAATAGACGTTTTCGAGAAATAAAAGGAAATGGTAGTATAACACTGTTGTTATAGTAAATGATTTCCGAAAGGAAATATTTGCATAGTATTGGGATTTATATATCTATTTAATTTCGAATCCCTATACTAGTGATTTTGGGTTGTCGTAACGATGTTTTACGCAACATTCGTTTTGGCCCAAATAAATATGTTAAGAGAATGATTTCCTTAAAGAATGAAATATATACTTAATTCGATTTAAGTATATTGAATATTTTCTAAGTGTTGAAAATAAAAGAGATTTGTGAATTTCTTATTAATAAATAAGTATGGAAATGTTTTCCAATATGAAGTGAATATTTAGGAATTATCTTTTTGAAGATAAATTGAAATGGATAATTGAAATCGTATATGCATGAATATTTTGAAATATAAATTCATTATGGAATTTATATGTGAAAGTGGAATTTGTTAAAAATAAATATTGATTTATTTTTGAAGTGTTGAAATTATATATCTTGTAAAGATATTTTGGAAAGTAAATAATTTGGAAAATTATTTGGAATCTGGTGATGTATGCATATCCATTGATAGTTCAATAATCGACTATCAATATTTCCCTTTGAATGGGTATTTGATGTGAATTGATTGAATTTGAATGCACACTTATTTTTGAATAAGCGCTCACTATTCGGGTTAACCGGGAAAGGACCATGGGGTCGTATAACCCATTCCGAATATGTGATACGTCGTTGTGAATAGCATTGAAGATCGGTGTTGAAGACCCGGTATTTGCGAAAGCGATAGGATGACCTATCGATTGTCTCTGCACTGAGTTGCAACGGTATAGAGACTCCCTAAGTGATGGGAAATCCGATCAGGATTGTGAATATCCGGATTGCAAGGACTTCTTTGTAAGTGCCTTCGGTTTTGTTCGAGCCCGGAACAGACTTGTATGGATTGTATGTCTGACATTACAATTTGAGATATAAAGCCGATTTCTTTCAAATATATTTCTGTTGGTGGCGGAGAATTTATTCTTTGCTTAACACCCTTCTTTGAGACGTATGTGCTCAAAGGTTATATAGTTGAAGTTATCAGCGATATATTCCCAATTTGGTAATGTGATATGCTGAGTGATGCTGAAATGATCATTGTGTTGATTATTTGTGATAGGATCGTTTATTTGATCGTCTATCCTTGTGATCATTGTGTTGATCATTTGTTGACCCAAAGCATGGCTTTTGTATAAAGTATGTTTTTGTGGACGTGACTTCGTCGAGCCTCACACCCCGTGAATGGTCAAAACAGGAAAGAAGCAGCAAGGTTATGAGGGGTAGCACCCTTTAGGATGTGTCCATTTCCTTCTGGAAAAGGGTGGTATCATGGTATGGAGCCCAGATACTTACTCATGTTGAAACACTTTGTTTTTATGATTGTGTGAATTGATTAGAGAGCGCTCTCGGATAAAGGTCCCAAAGGACCGGGGGATGGCATATTCGGTCAGTTGTTACTCAGTTAGGGGTAACCCGGCCTTGTGTTGGTAGAGATCCGGTTTGGTTCTCGGGGATGTCCATCCAGAGGCATTCTCATGTGGCAATGGGAAGTTCCTTGGCCTGACCATTTGTTGGAAATCCAATTCCCAATACGAAACTTTTACGGTATTAGTTGTAGAACCTGCTATTCACTTATGGTGGTCACCACTGTTTGGATAGTAGCTATAGTAGGCATACGATAATGGTCGTATGTTGGCTAAGATTTATATCTTTATTTTCGAAATGATTTTCCTCTACACTATGCACTAATAATAATATCAAATATTATTTTAAATGCGTATCAAGCATCTTTGACTATCATAAGGAGAAATCTCCTCCGATTCTGCGTTTGCATGTGTGTGTGTGCGGGAGGCCTTATGGTAGTCTCATTTTTAAAAGCATTGCGAATTGATTTAAAAATATTCCTCTATTTTGATTTTAAAGATAAATAAACTATTTTGAGTTCTCACACCAGTCACATGACTGACTCGGAGTTTATTGTTTTCCTTCCTAAACTCTGGGTGCCCACCAATTTCCACACGGGCAGTTAAGAGTTAGGTTTATCAGGATATT
The DNA here is from genome assembly GCA_030765085.1 of Allium cepa. Taxonomy (NCBI): domain Eukaryota; kingdom Viridiplantae; phylum Streptophyta; class Magnoliopsida; order Asparagales; family Amaryllidaceae; genus Allium; species Allium cepa. Next base: position 974,224,553 of record CM060928.1, read on the forward strand.
CTGGATATTCTGGAGTTGCTGGAGGCAAGCTGGTTGGCATGGCGTATTACTAGTATATAGTATTTCTTTTTCCGCTGCACTGTTTGTTGTTGTATGATGTTGTACACTCTGATGTGATGATATGATGTAATAAAATGTGATGTAATGTAATAACTGATATAGTTCTTTGTTTAAAGATTATTCATTTATTATTATATGTTGTTCCGCTGCGAATTGTGAGATTCTGTTGTTGTTCCTTTCTGTCCCGTTCTATTTTAAAAAAAAAATTCTTCTATCTTCTATTATCAAATTTTCTATTTTTCTATCTTCCTCTCTCTCTATTTTCTGTTATCTTCTTCTACTTCTCTCTTTTTCTTTTCTTAAAATTTTTGTTAAAACCCATAACATTCCGTGTTTCCGGCCTTCGATTTCTCGGCAGTCGATAAAGTGAGTATCGATGTTGGATTTTCGAAAGTCGAAAATTTTCGGGGCGTTACACTATTGAATGCTTTTATATCATTCTAACAACGGTTGGGTTATTGGATGGTTGGTTGCTTGAAAGATAGTCACTTTGGAAAGTTTGTAAGCGAATTGTTGGATATATGAAAATCTATAGTTAAACTAATCCCGTTGTTATTAAATGCATGATATATCTTACATTATTATTAATCATCATGTATGTATGGTCATTCATTTGCTATGCGATATATAGTTGTGTTGCAAATGTCATATGCTTGAATTTCGAACTGCTCGCATAGTGATAGTAGCTATATCGGCACTTTCAAAAAGTCACCTTTTATCGAAACCGTTTAGTTTCATTATCGTGCTTGGAATTATTTTACAAGATAAGCAAGTTTTTGATTAATGATATTTCCAAAAATAGTTAATTAATTTGATAATATTATTTAATTTAAATAATTATTTAATCAATTATTTAAACTAATAAAGATTAAGGTCAACTAATTAACTTATTAAAGAGGTGTTTTGAATTTAACTAATTACTCATTTAATGATGTTTTAATTTTAATTAATCATTTAATGATTTTTAAGGCTAATTATTCTTTGGATAATAATGGATTAAGATTAATTAGTTTAATTAGTTGATGATATTTTAAAATTAATTAACCCTTTTTAATCGATGACTTTTAAAAGTTAATAAATTTGGTTACCTTAAACGAATACTTTCTTAGATAAAGTTTAAATTAATTTATCATTTTTAAATAATGAAATTTATTTATTTTTTAATTAATTATATGACTAATTAATTGAATTAATGATGTTTTAAAGGTGATTTAACCCTTTTTAATTAAAGGTTATTGAAGTAAATTAATTAACTAGGTGACAAAGTTTTAAAAGTTAATTAATCAATGTATAAGGATGCTTAAGTTGTTAAATCCTTTTCATAATGATATTTTAAAGTTAGTAAACTCTGTTTAAAATTAGTACTTATAAAGTGAAGCCAAGTACGAATTCATGGCTTTTTTCAATAAAACGTTTGATTCATTTATGGAAATGAATTAATTTTCGTAAAAGCGAATCACTTATATGGAAACGATTTATTTGTATAATTGGCACTAAACATCGAAGAAGTAGACTTGTTGCTACTTTGAAAGTTAAGAATAATCGCGAGACATGACTTTGAGGTAACACTACCTTAACTTGTCTTTTATTATGTTAACCAAGAAATAGTACAAGTTTAAATTCGATGCCTGACTTAATTTTCATATGTGATCGTTTTATATCCTAAATAGTTGGTTTCTCAGTTGTCGCTTACTTCAGCAAATTTATTTTCGTCATTCGAAGAAGATTTAATACACCATTGAGCATTAATATCCTTTTTTCGAAAATGACTAAAACCAAAGCGTAAGAGGGGGCCAAGCTATGTAGGGTTGCTCCTAATAGGAATTTTCACATCCGATCTAGAATGGATTCGGTCGCGCTGTCAGATGTGAAATATTTGGATTCTTGGTAAGGTATGGCGGTGTCCGGCTTGGAGGTTTTTCAAGAAGTGTCACGGAGTAAATGAGCTACTTGGGAGTATATTACTAGAGGTATACTTTAAGTGGGGTGCACTTTCCTAGTCATTTGTTGGAGATTTTCCTTTTCTTATTTGTTTCGAACTTTCAAATTTATCTCCTTATTTACATCAGGAAGAGTCAACCACTCTTCAAGGTGTTTAATTATTTATCTTTTTTTACATTTGGATATTGACTTATGTGAAAGTAAACTCGTTCCATGTTTAGTGGCGTGGACTCACAAGTTTGTGCTTAATTACATATCTTTATTTAAAGTTTTACTCATACCAGATATATTGTCTGACTCGAGTTATCTGTTACCCTAAACTCTTGGGTACTCATTTTTATTTGAGTAGTCTGAGAGTAGTAGGTCTTTGTTATGCTCCTTTTGAAGGAGACATCCTAGCTAGAGGCTTTGCATCTTCTTAGGTATATATTCCGCTGTATTATCTTATTTGTGTAGGTTTATTTTGTTTTAGCATTCGTAAAGGCATGAAGTTATAACCGCCAAAGCTAATTTGTAGTATTTTTGTGTAACTTTGATAACTCCTTGTTAAGGAGTAACCTGATGTACTATTTATGTAACGACCCGCAAATCTGTACCCCTTGAGTCAACACTATTCTACAACAATCAACTCAAGTTGTATAGAAATACGAACCATTTGGGTTAAAGAAGAAGAGGTAGAAGAAGAAAATAGAAAACAACAACAGAATCTAACCATCACAGCGGAATAAAATATAATAGATAATAAATAATCTTTACTCAAGAATCAAAAATCTCCGTTTATATATTACATCATCAGAGTACATCAATCACAGCTCAACATCAATATCATACCCATGAACACACAACAACTCAACACAGCGGAATATATATATAAACAAGTACGGGTGTACGTATCGTCATCTTGCTCGTCTCCTGAGCTCCATAGCATCAAAACCTGTATCCTATAATACTCGGTCTGACCCGAGCTTTATAGTTAAATAACACCCGAGTCGGTCTGGAATACCAGCGTGAGAAAATCACACCCAATTTGATTATTAATGTTTCAAAAATCCTTTGAAAACAAAAGCATCTCGTAAGACCACGCCACAAATAAACATGTCGGGTTTTTACCTTACGATGGCTAAAACCTTTTTTTATAGAAATCCTCTGATATTATAATAGGGTCTATTTACAAATACTTATAAAATAACTGAAATTGTTACATTATTAAACTCCAGCAATTAGCCACAGAGTGGGTAATACAAACAAAACTCGTACAAGGCTCGTAGGGAGAATGGATTTCCAACAAATGACTAGGCACTGGGGTACCACCTGTCACAGTACGGGGCCTAGTTCACAAACAATTTCAAACGAAACCTAGTTCACAAACAATTCCAATTTAAAATATACAGGTAGCAATTCTTCTCTTGGAAACTCAAAAATGAACACCGATGATGTCGCGATCATCATCGGAATTATTTTCCAGCGACCAAAAGAGTCTAATGCTTTTATCTCTTTAAAACATTTAAAATTTCAAGTCTCTCCATATTCAATTCCAATTCAAAAATATTCCCGAAATAATACAACTATTATTTCTCCAAAATCTTTGAAAACCACCTTCAAATTCCAAGGGATTTAAACCTTTCCCAAAATTTCAAATTTGAAATCCATTTCGATTTATTTTCGAATATTCCTCTGGAATCCTACTCCCAATTAATCACAATTTTATATGAAGTTTATTTCAATTTATAAATTACATTTATCATCTATGTTTCAAATTCCATTTTGTTATATAAATTTATTCTTCCACTTTGGTTATAAGTTCGATTTCTTATTTAATTTTACACTTAAATGAATATTATCATTTCCTAACAACCAAGCAACCAAATATTATAATACTTTACAAAAATTATATTTTTTATATACAAAAATAATCTGGGTAAAATTATTTCATCTACCCTACTTTAAAACAATATTGTGTCGAATTGTTCTATTCAAGTGTTTAGAGATCCCTATCAATAACGTTAATTACTCGTATTGACCAGAATCCATAAACTACTCAATAAACCAATCAACACAACATAAAATCATTTTATATTCACCAACAAATACGCGCTCGTAACTATTAATACACTCAAACTCATTCTAGAGTACTATTGACTCTATTTCAATGAGTAATTCCCACCAGAGCCAAGGTTATCGCTAACCTCGCTCTGATACCAACTGTAATGACCCGCAAATCCGTACCCCTTGAGTCAACACTATTCTACAACAATCAACTCAAGTTGTACAGAAATACAAACCATTTGGGTTAAAGAAGAAGAGGTAGAAGAAGAAAATAGAAAACAACAACAGAATCTAACCATCGCAGCGGAATAAAATATAATAGATAATAAATAATCTTTACTCAAGAATCAAAAATCTCCGTTTATATATTACATCATCAGAGTACATCAATCACAGCTCAGCATCAATATCATACCCATGAATACACAACAACTCAACACAGCGGAATATATATATATATAAACAAGTACGTGTGTACGTATCGTCATCTTGCTCGTCTTCTGAGCTCCACAGCATCAAAACCTGTATCCTATAATACTCGGTCTGACCCAAGCATTACAGTTAAATAACACCCGAGTCAGTCTGGAATACCAGCGTGAGAAAATCACACCCAATTTGATTATTAAAGTTTGAAAAATCCTTTGAAAACAAAAGCATCTTGTAAGACCACGCCACAAATAAACATGTCGGGTTTTTACCTTACGATAGCTAAAACATTTTTATAGAAATCCTCTGATATTATAATAGGGTCTATATACAAATACTTATAAACACTACTACAAAATAGGTCATTTGCATCGGTTGTTTACCCCCCTTTTGCATCAGTTCAACAACCGATGCATATGCAACTGATGCAACAGGCTTAACACTTTTGCATCAGTTATGAAACCGATGCAAAAAGGTCTTTTTTGCATCGGTTGTTACTAACAACTGATGCAAAATAGCATCCCCTATTGCATCGATTTTTTATAACAACCGATGCAAACTAATCCCTCTATTGCATCAGCTATTTATACCTGATGCAAAAAAGCCATTCTCAGAAACCATTATTACAGTACTCAAGTAGACTACATATATTATTGATTATAACAAACAATTATTGCATGCAATATTATAATCATTCAAAATTAAATTTGATGGCAAATACATAATCAGATTTAATAATTCTACAGAAGAATGAAAAACATAAATTCCACAGTACATAATCAGACAGTCAGTAGTAAAAAATAAATGCAGCGTGTTATATGTAGACACACAAAAATACATATATACAGAGAAGAGAATGTATCGTTGACAGTGGATAAATTAAGCAAAAGATGGTCTTAAAATGCACAAACCTTCATCCTATATTGTACTTGAGCTACCTGAAGTTGAGCTGTTCCATCCAAACAACCACTGCCTGCTCCTCTTCTACACTGTCACCTTCAGTGCCTGCTGCATTCTTCCACCAGACAGCACTGCCACACCACAAATATTACACTCCTACAACCACTCATACAACTGCTTAATCTTCATCATCGCTACTATACAATCACACTACCAACACCTCTTCTTGCTCATCTACATCATCAAGCCCTCTGTTAAACAACAGCCTGCACATCATAAAAGGGTCCAAAACCTTTTTTTTTCTTTTCTGAAGTGCCATGCAAATATAGAAAGATCATATTATTGTAAATTTAAAATGTCAAATATTGAATTTTTTAAGTCTGTTTATCCAAACCTAAAGTGGCAAAAAAGCTGGAATCTGCTGCATATAATATCCACCTGCTATTAAAAATACAAGGGTAGTAACTGAAGCAAGAGTAGTAGCTTGTTTGATATCATCCATGTAAATAGCACTGATTGCTAGACCAAGGCTTTGAGCAACTGGGACGCTATAAAGAACAACCAAAAGAGATAGAAAGAAAGTTGATGGATATGGATCCAGACCGCCCATCCAATATAATATAAATACAAAGGCTGTAGGTAGGGCTAATTCCATAGGTAAGTCTGCAGCTGTTCAAGCTAAGAAGTATGTGGAGAGACGGTACATTCCAGATGATCTCTCCTTGATTAGCATTGATCTTTCTTGAGGGAACGTGAAAACTGCATTGTATAAAGGGTAGAAGCCCCAAAAGACTGAGAAGAAGAAGAGCAATGCTGTTTGTAAGGTCAATGAGATGCATATTAGAATTGCTTTATCTGAGTGTTATACAAGAATTGTTCACACGTTGTATCTCATGTTACTAACAGTGCAGATCTGAGTTAGATGGACAGCCTTCAGGATTTGGGTCTATCATTTAATGCAATGTCAACATTTTTGATGGAAAAACTTACTTCTAATTTTTGTTACTGTATGGATTAGTTAGAAAATCTTCCTATTTGAAAGTACTGGGTATGCCGTGTCATGTAAAGAAACTAGAGAATGACAATATTTTGGTTTGATTTTAGACATGCTTGGTCCCTGAAAACTGATGTTGTATACACTTCATATCAGTGTCTACGTTCTAAAGCAACATCACTATGTATAACTTTGTTATGCTACACAAATTTGTATCAGCTATCATGTACTTATATAAAATAATATCAAAAAAACTGAAATTGAAACACAATTTATGAAATTTTCAAAACAGAATCAAAATTTTAAAGTTTTTGATTTTTAAAATGGCCGAAATGGATCCAAAAACCAAAATTTTAAACCTTAGACCACTTAATAACTGACAAAAAAACTGTGTTAGTTTCTATGATGTTTTATTTCATGTGTGTTTCTCTGTAACTAAATACATGGACAAAGGCTTACCCTGTCTTGTAAGTGAGAGGATGGTGTTTTCCACCACAACAAACCTCCTAATGTTGCGACACTGAGGACCTGGAATATTCTTAGCTTATTGAATGGATCATGCTTCCTCTCTTTCACTCCTCTTCTTAAAAGTACACTGAACTGCACCCACCAGCTATTGCTCCATTTCTCCTTCTTCATTGTTACTGCATTAACATTGAAGTTCAGCATATTAGTGCAAAACTAATGAATCATGTATTATAGTACAATGGTGAATAACATTGTTGTAGCTGTAATTGTTATTGCTATGATCCATAGCGAGTCCATAAAGCTCTGATTTTAAACTTGTCGCTATGTTTTTGTCATATGCAGATACAAGCTCCTGTCTCACAGCCTTCTGCTCATCTGCCATGCTTTTCCAATCTTCTGTGTTTTGTTTAGAGTTTGGAGTGATGCCTGTGTGATCATGGTAACAAAGTTAATATTACTGTTTTAGAAAGAAAAGGAAAATACTTATAGTGATATTATTATCTCACTTTTGGTGCACTTTTACAATTTGAATGTAAAGAAAGTCATAAGTGATTTAAAAGTTGCAGAATATATTTTTGAGACATAGGACCCTACCATATACGTATAACCGATGCACTTTTTTCTATACTGTATATACTTTACTCAAATGCCTATTTCTGTCTCCGTCAATGCTAGTTTGAAAAACACACAAAGAGAACCGTGTATAATTCATACAATCGTCTTTATGCTTCCATCATTTATGTACCTATTTCATATAGACAAATATAAGTGGTCACCAAGTGTTAGTGGCGCTAATTCATGGCCTAATTTGTTGCTCAGGATTGAACAAGACATTTTCTTTTTTTTGCCTATTCTATGAACACCATGTGCATGTTTGCAATAAACTATTTAACTAGAGAGGATTTACCATTAGCTAAATCTAGAAGAAGATCAACTGGATTGACAGGAAGCGGTGAAATAAACCCAATAGATTCAAAATATCCTAATGCCCTGTAATAACAATTATTTTATAAATCTGGAAAATAAATATTAGAATTATCCCAAAAATGATAGTTACAAAACAGTGCATTTTAAACTAGATAGCATAATAATGATTTCCATCAATGTCTTCAGATTTCCATTATTGTTTCAAGATTTCCATCAATTTGCAATAGTAGTGCCTGCAATTGAGTTGCTTGCAAACCTTGCACTGGTCCTACTGATGAATTTGTAGAGGTTACTTATTTTCAATTAATATTGTAAAAAATAAACGAACTGCAAAGTTTCTTGACAAACATCTTACTTTTTGTGTACTCAATAGGTACATGGGGTTGTATGAAATGCGTGTGATGAAATTGTTCAAATAGTTCTTAGGCCAAGGGAACTTGATATAAAACGTATCCTAAGAAATCGATAAACTCGTTAAGACATGTGCAGTACCTTCAAAGTAAACTATGTAGTTTTTTCTCAATAAAGCCAACAATACTCAATTGCATATATGATTAATTACTACCCCCCATCTTTCATTCCACCATTTTTTAGATAGTGGCTGCGACATTTTTTTTAACTGTCAATTGACATGAAAACACCCATTTTAGTATTTGTTCTCTTATATTACATACTTGTGTGTGCAAAACTGTTTTTTAAAGGTTCCAAAAGTTGATTTCCAAATCATTTGTGCAGGTATGAACAATGGGTGTAATAAAATGGAACGTATGCCTCAACAAAATACAAAGATATACTCATTCACAAGCGGTGCGGTCAAATATGCATGGGCTGGGTTCTAGCCCAATACCAAATATCAATATGCACTTATAAATACAATGTGATAATGTACAGAATGGGTAATCAAAGTGAGAAATATCGTTTACACCTTTGTATCAAATTTCTGCAATTTAATAGATTCTTTCTTTACTTAAATTTCAGGTGTTCTTTTGACATATCTTTTTAAGCTATATTTTAGAGGAGTGGTTATATGAACAGGAAGTGAACTTATGCTTAAAGCATATTCTATAAATCTCATAAAACTGTATACATATATTATTAATGTGATTTTGCTACAAGATTGAATAATCTAGCTACAGGGAGTTTATATATATTGTACCATGTTGGATGATCGATTTACATGATTGGTATCATTTTGAATTGTGTAGTTTTAAAGTATGACAAATGTGGTAGTATGATGCAAATATTTTTCTTGTTAAACATACCATAATTAACCATCTCCTCACATAACCCTCTGCCATCAACCATTTCTAAACTGCCACCTCTGCCTGCAGTATACTGAGCTCCATACCACCGGTCATCACCCACAACTGTGCCACACCCCCATAGACCAACTTGTACCTGAAATACTCTCTGCCTTAGATTTTCATATCACTGCTCTACCTGCATTGCCACTGATACAACCATTCACTGACCAACAAACTTTACGGCATCACCAACTCACCCCACATCCAAACCATTGATCACTAAATACATTTCCAGCATACATACATATCAAACCACCTGACCACAGGCCTGCACTACTGTCAACTTTCTGTACACATACCACTATTTCTGCCCTCCTCTCCCTTCAACACACCTCAAGCAACATACCAACAGCGAACTGAAACCAAGTTCACATAACTTCCCATACATACTTCATTGTCAACCTCATCAACATCAGACATCATCAACATTCCTCTATCTCCCCACTGGGCAAACATCACCCTTCTTGTTCTACTCTTCAACCATCCTATAACTGCCACTATCTCCTTACAAGCACTACCTCAACACAAATATGTTGTTCCACTTAAATCCTAATGATGAATCATTGCAACCAAAACCATTTAAGAAATAAACAATTTATGAATGATCACCAGAAGTATTTATCAACTGAGAGTTGCAGTTGCACTCTTTGTACAAGCTTCTGCACTCGTAGCATGAGATCCTACAAAACTCAAGCTTCCATGTGATCCAACTCTATCAAGCAGAAGTGTTCATTAAATTAAACTAAACTACTACAAGTACAAATTCAAAAGAGATAAAAAATGATTATCATAGAAAAGGAAATGTGCAGTTTAGTTATTCGTCAACTAATTATCAATCATCATGAAAAATAATCTTCCTAGTAATGTTGATTAATAGAGATGAAGGTACTAAGACTAAATACATTGATCTGCAATCTGAGGTAATGTGCAAAAAATGATTATTTTTTGTTTAGTTAACAAATATAAGTATAACATATTTTAAAGGATCAATGGGGACCACTTATGCTATTATATCTCACGTAAACAGGATCAAAGGCACATAAATCGTAAAAATTTATTGAAGTTAATAAAGAATATTCAACTGAGCAAGAACATGAATACCTTTAATCCAGTTGCGAAGAGGTTCAAAACGATAGGTAGTTCCATCTCTTCTTTGCTAAAAGAATACTCTTTTCTAGCTACCTATTCTCCATCTGAAATCTCTATCAAATCTGAAATATAAATTAGCAACATATTTTAGCATTTTTTGTTCAAGAAGAAAGAAGAGAATTGGCATCGTTAGAAGATTTCAATTTCTAGATTTCCATATTCGTACTTCAAAGGTTTTACTAAACGTTTATAATATCCTAAAAGAACACTTATTCTAGAAGTAATGGTCAACTTAATCTTTGATTTAAGTGCATTCAACTTATCACTTTGACATGAGACTATCGGAAAAGCATTGACCTCACCAATAGCAATCCTGATGACTTGTTTATTCATATATAAATATATTAGTTGTCACTAAACTTGATTGATGACTTCATTTATAACTGAATCTGTATCATGATTGGTTGTCCACAATTATGATAGATAGAAACCTATAAATGTCCATAAAAACCCATATATTTTTCTAGGTTGTGGTACATATTCAAAATATTAATATAGGGGTTGATGCATGTTTCCATACTAGGTACCAAAAAAGAACTAGTACAGCTATTGATTTCTAAACACTTATAAATTGTTTAAGGACATTCATCTTAAAGTTATATGATTTCTTATATTGCTATTTTGTTCAACTATCATAAATATGTATGCATACCCTGGATAGTAAGGAGTGGGAATAAGGAAAGCATCTCCAGGATCAGCCAGGCAAAATGCAACAAGTTCTTGAGCTCCAGTAGCTCCACCACTCATCACTATTCTTTCTGGATCAAATTTTGCACTTCCACCCCTCACTTTCTCCATAAATTTTGCCACTGCATGTAGCAGATTATACTAGTATTAGCATCTGCAAATTCACAATAATACATTATAATGTCGATGGACATGGAATAGGATGAGTTCTTACTTGTCTGAAAGCAGGGAGGCCATGATAGTCTTGAAAGTTAGCAATATACTTGAACTCGGAAACACCTTCTGTAGTGCAAATGGAAGCCTCTGGATCGTTCTTGATCCAATCCTCTATCAAATCATGACAAATTTAGTTTTTTGCTAAACCCATTTGAATGACTCCTCCGACATTATTTGTTAGATGAAATGGGTCGTTTTCATATGCTTTCCATCCATCAAAGTATGACAAATTTTCTCCATGTCCATCGTTGGTTGCAATTTTGGAATTGCATCCAGGATTCATCAGCAAATCCGCAACAAAAGATTTTTTTTGAGCATCCATCGGATCCAATTGGGAGCAAAACGAACGAACAGTGGGAAGTCTCTGGTGCCGTCGTTAAATTTTCTGATTTGCACTTTGGGAATTGGGTGAAGAAGATCCGTGGGAAGTGAAATTTTATCGAACTGCGTTGATATCGATTTTTATTTGTTTGAGATGCTCGGCCGTGGATTTCTTATTGTAAATAAATTTCGAGTTTGGTGCCATCTTCGCCATCAAAATTTTCGAAAGCTTCGTTTTAATTTTTTCTTCTTTTGTTCGATTTTGAAAATGAAATGAAGGGGATGACAAGGTATTATTATTATTATTAATTTTGTATGGAGCCAATTTTTCATTATTTCCCACCTAAATTTCATATTGCCATCAATATGTAGTTGCATCGGTTGACTTTAAAACCGATGCAACTAAAACAATTTGCATCGATTATTGGTGAGAACTGATGCAAATTTGATTTTTTTATTACGTATTTCTTTCCACGTACCAATCGCATCGGTTATTAAGATAGAACTGATGCAAATAGTTCTATTTGCATCAGTTTTTACTTCAACCGATGCAAATGAGGCGAAGCAATATTCACTTTTTGTACTAGTGAAAATAGTCGAAATTGTTACATTATTAAATTCCAGCTACTAGCCACAGAGTGGGTAATACAAACAAAACTCGTACAAGGCTCGTAGGGAGAATGGATTTCCAACAAATGACTAGGCACCGGGGTACCACCTGTCACAGTACGGGGCCTAGATCACCGTACCGAGGAGTACGCCCGCTCCCCTACAACACAAGGCCGGGACTACCCCTCACTGGATAATCCCGAGAGAGATCACCCCGCGGTTGGGATCAGCAACCGCCCACTAAGCCGAAATAAAAAGGGACATCTAGACAGGAATGACCTCACCCTGCTTGGGTGCGACCCACCTAGCCTTGCTGCATAACCCCTGATTTTCAGTCATTCCCATTTGATGAGACTTGAGGCTAAGCGTTACCTTTTTAGAATATATCCCTTAGAATGCCCATCGTCCACCTGACGATGTTTCGCAAGCATTCATCCATGCAAGTCCGTCCCGGGTTCGAACGGAACCGAAGGCACTATTCTTACTACATCCATTTTGGAAATATCCTTAGGATTAGTAGCGACTAGCCCTTGCACTTCACTGCTCCATCTGCGAATCCAAACTCGTTTGCATGAAATGTACAAACCGGATCGAAGTGGTTTTTCGAGAAATAAATCTCGATCCCGGTCTCTTCGAAATGATCAGCGCATTTGGCCAATATTGATAGTCGATGATTTAACTATCAATTAATATTCACAAACAACCATCAAACAATAAATAATTTCTCCCAAATTATTTATTTATTCAAAATATCTTCACAAGAAAAAATTTCCAATTTCAACGCCTTTGAAAACAGTTTCAAACCAGTTTCCTCTCACAGAGTACATTCCCAATTAATTATTTCCACTGGAACACCAAGTACAAACACTTAAGATTTAAATAATTTAAAAGCACTTTTTATAAAATATACTTTATAACATTAAAAATTAAAAACTACTTTAAATATTTTATTAAAATATATATACTTTAAGAATATTTTATATAAAACACTTTATAAAATATAAACTAAATTTCTTCTTTTAAGCACAATACCAAGTTACTTTATATAGTTATTACAATAATAGATTTGGGAAAAAAATATACTTACTTTAAAAGTTAACATTTTCAAATAATAAACTTTCCAAAACATGTTTTTTAAAACAATATTAAAACCTTTAATTTATTTTTAAAATTTCTTTGAAAACCATACTTGGCTATCCAGGGAAATACTCTTCTCTTTCACATCTCTTAAAAATAAATCACCATTTATTTTTAAACAAATGCTCATTCCTTTAATAAATTCTTCCTCGAATTTATATTTTAAAATATCCACCGACATTTTATTTCACTTTATAAACCCAGTTTATAAATTCCCAAAATCTCACTTCTTTTTAAACTTCAAAACCCCAAACACTTAATTAATTTGCAATTGATTTCCTATTTTACTTCACTTTGAAATAAATTCCTTCTCTTACTTTATTTATTCATTAACTTTCAGATTTTATTTTCTTATTTTGAGTAAAAACTCTTTTTAACCGAAGATACCAATTTTAGATTTTCAAAATTCCTTTTTCATCACTTAATTAAATTTAATCCTTAAATTTAAAAAAATAAATTCTTGATTCTTCCAAATAACATCACTTAAGCTTCACAAATTATTATTCCCCCTATTAATTCAAAATCCTCTTATCCCAAATTTGTTAGAATTTTGCAGTCACTTTTATTTTAATTTTATTTTCAATTCATTATTAATTTATTCCAATTCACTAGAATTATTTTACTTAAAAATTTACTCTTTTATTTCTTTTCAAAAATTCCATTCTAGAGATTTTGATAATTCAGCATATCCAAATAGGTCCAACCAAACCATAACATCCAATTATTCATATAGTTCATCACAAGATATCAAAAATCATATCACAGAATATTTAAACAAAATTAAATATTTTGAGGAATCTAGTTGGATCCCTCCAACCTGCTCACCCTGCATCCACGGATGTTAGCACAACATAAAATACCAATTCCACTTCGAGGTGGAATATCGCAGTATATGGGATTAAATATAATATTATCCGCTATTATGTTGCGCATAGGGTCTCATCCGCTATATAAATGCGGGAAATCAATCATTCCAAGATGTAATATATACTATAATATAGCACATCAAATCAATTCATCCATTCAATCAATTATTTAAATTTAACCATTTAAATTTAAATAAAAATTCAACTGAGTGAGATTAACTCACCTTCCCTTTTATCCCATGGATTTCAGCAACGAACCAACCCGGCGGGTTTCATTTGATTCAAGACCTCATATAAATGAAATTTCGAATTTATTAGCACTTGCCCTGATTTTAAACTGCCATTAATATTCTCATTATAAATTTTAAATTTAGTTGCTTACTAAAATTTTAAAATTGCTTAACTGTTAAATGAGGTAATACATCAACAAATTTAAAGTAAGTACAAATTTTAAAGTTACATAACACTAAATTAAAGTGTTTAAAAATCAAGTTACCTACTAGAATAGGAAACAAAAACTACTTTTTAAACCGTTTATGAACAAAAAAAATTTAATGACTAATCATTTCAGCAGTTAAGGTAACAACAAAGTATAATACCTCGGAACATCGAGCTGAATCCCTCCTTCGATCGTCTGGCCACTGCTACATGTCAACCAAAATGCCACTAACCTCGACTGCACTACCACGCACTCCCATCACGCGAATCGAAAGCGAACCACACTATTCCACACGCCACCACTCCTACTTTCCCCCTCCATCACGCTTTGACCCCGAGCAGCTGCTCAATGCACTCCCTCGCATTTGCTAACCCTAGCCTTTAAGATACTCTACAACATCAAAGTCGACCCAACAAAGCCATCGCCTCCCTAACACCCGAGACCTCCATCACGCGCGATGACACGTGCTGCCCAGCCTCCTTCCAAAATTCTCAACCGACTAATTGATTTAGGAATTTGCGAACGGCACCGAAGAAGTTAGGGGAAAAAGGCTCGTGTTTATTGAATTGAGTTCGCCCATTTTGATTTTCGAACGAAAAATGAATTTCGTTATGTCGATTGCTCGGCCATTTATTATTTTCGAGAAGTAGAAGAGATAAGGAATTGACTAAATTGATTTTTCTCGTTCCTTCTGTTAAAACAAAAGTAAGCTCGGGTTAAATAATGAAAACATTAGCTTCTGAGGGAAGATAGAGTACGTGATTCAGTAGAGAGTAGGTTGGCTTGCTCAGGAAAGATTTTCGGATGTGATTAGATTTTCTTTTAGATAAAGATATTTAAATTAAATCGATAATTATTGTCTAGGCGTTTATATCTCGTACGATCACACGATAATTCCGAAAGCTATGAAATTTGAAATCCGGTAAAAATAAAATATTACGGATCCAATGGAACTGGTTTCGTCGAATTCCGAGGCTATGCCTCGGAAGGCTATTTTTAAATTCAATTTAAACTATAAAATTTTAAAACTTTAACAAACCATTTTTAAATTTGATTTCAGCACTTCTATTCTCTTCAGTATTATCAATAAAAATTTTACAAGCCTTCAAATTATTTTTAACAGGCTTAAAACTTCAGATTCAACATTTTACTCAATTTTAAATTATTTAATTCAATAATTTAATTAACAATTAATAGTGATATTTGAATTCAAGTTAAAATTATTTCATTGAATATTTAAGTCAATTAAATATTCTTATTTTAAAAGCTTAAAAATTTCGGGTTGTCACAATTTACTGTTATGTTTTATTTAGCAGTTTCGTTGTGAAGTTTTCTATTCTGTTTTTTATTTCACCCGACGACGATTTATCTTTCTGATGCTTGGGAAACGACACACGAACACCGAGGATGTTTTAATTGTCTTTCCTAAGGGTTAGAAAGGTGGGTCATCACAGTTGGTATCAGAGCTTTGGTTGAGCGAATACCTTGGCTTAATTGGGGTATAACTCATTAGAGTTAAGGTGAGCAGAGCCTTAGAATGAGCTAATCTTAAGAGAGGGTTTCTTTTCTTCCCTAAGAGTTTGGTTTTTGATCCTTTATTGCAAATTTCTCTTTTATCATCTTTGACCTTATCGTTGTGTTCTAACGATATTTGTCACTTATCCAGGTTATTGAAATGAGTACGAGAGGAAGAAGAGGGATGGGATCTAGAACCAACATGGCTACAAATGGCAGAACTCCTAGAAATGTGCTGGTTGTAGAACCGGTAGTAGAAGTAGTGATGCAAGTTCAGCCACCTCATAACTTTGCGACCTTGTGCAAGAATTACACCGCTTTAGGTGGTAAGCCTTTTTATGGAACTGAAGATAGTTTGGGTGTTCAAACATGGCTCTGCTCTTGTGAAAGGATGTTCAAGGATCTTTAGTTGGAAGATGCTAGAAAGAGATTGTTAGCATCATATTAGCTTTTAAAAGCAGCCATGGATTGGTGGGAATCAGTCACCATGAACACACCAGAAGAAGATTTCTCTTTGGCGCAGTTTAATGAAGTTTTTGAAGCTCAGTTTATCCTAGAGGAGGGAAGGACTCAGTTGTTCAGAAGTTTCATGGATTTGAAACTTGGTGAGATGACAGTGGCATAGTATGAGCATAGGTTCAATTCATTGTCCCACTTTGGACCAGGATTGATTGGTACGCCGCTTAAAAGAATAAAATGTTCATGAAAGGAACGCGATCAAAGTTCCATTGGGAAATGACCAATCATCTCAACCGTTCCTTTACCAATTTGATTAGTATGGCTTTGAGATTTGAAGCTCTTGATATTAAGCAAGGAGTTCAGAAAAGAGTAGTGTCGGCAGTCAATGCCTAACCTTTATCAGTTATTCCAGTTTCAAATAAACCATTTTTCAAATGCAAAGGGAAGAAAAAGTGGTCGAGAATGAAGCCTGGAGTAGGAGCTCCAGCTCAGATCAAGCAGTTAGACTTGACTTAGATCATTTTTTTATAAGTGCTACAAAATGGGCCACTATGCAAATAATTTCCCGAAGACTAACCTAGAGGTATACCACAATTGCAACAAACATGGGCACATGAAGAACCAGTGCCCTTTTCCAAAGAAAGGATCACAAGGATGAGCTTTTACAGTTGAGGAAATACCATTTACTTTTAGAGATCCAAAAGGAAAGCAGGTATTACAAGGTACATTATCCATATCTCATATTCCCATTAGAGTATTGTTTGATACCGGTGCATCCAATACTTTCATTTCACAAGATCTTGTTGACAAGTTTAACCTAAAACCCATTCTTTTAAACAATTCTCTTTATGTGTCGAACCCAATTGGAGGTCCGACCAATCTTGATGCCATAAAGCCTACATCTTATTGAGATCGGCCTTTCTTTTCTGACTTGTTTGTTCTCGAGTTCATTGATTTTGGGGTCTTATTGGTGATGGATTGGTTATCGAAGTTTAAAGAAATCGTAGATTATGTTTGAAGGATTATTATAGTTAGTGATGCAGGAAATATTGGGGTAGAAATAAATTGCGGAAGGTTAAGCGAATTAATTAGCAGTTTCCTTTATTTGCTCGAAGACCCAATGAAGAGATAAGAGATTTACCCATTATTGGGGACTTCAAGGATATTTTTAAAGAAGTGCAAGCTTTACCTCCTCATCGGGAAGCAGAGTTCCGCATTGATTTGATTCCAGGAACCAGACCTATACTACAACCTTCTCGAAGGTTGGTTCCGAAGGAAAGAAGATTGTTAGAGAAGCAGACATTTTATTTATTACAGAAGGGATTGAT
Organism: Allium cepa; assembly: GCA_030765085.1. NCBI lineage: Eukaryota > Viridiplantae > Streptophyta > Magnoliopsida > Asparagales > Amaryllidaceae > Allium > Allium cepa. Next base: position 974,242,345 of record CM060928.1, read on the forward strand.
CAAGCATAGTACATCAAGTTGGGGATCACCAGTAGTGTTCATTAACAAGGCAGATGGTTCTCTCCGATTATGTGTGGATTACCGAGAGTTAAATAAGAGGAATATCAAGAATAAATATCCTTTACCTAGGATTAGCGACATATTTGACCAGCTCTACAAAGCTCGGATATTTTCTCAATTGGATCTTACCACTGGTTTTTACCAGTTAAGGGTAGTAGAGGAGAGCGTACTCTTAACAGCTTTTTCGAACCCCTGATAGTTTTTACGAGTGGTTAATCATGCCGTTTGGATTGACTAACGCACCTGTAATGACCTGATATTTCAACCATTCAAATCGACAATCATCCACTCATGTCAGACTTGAATTGATTAAAACAACAAAATTTTTAATTTATATTTGACAAAACTTAGCATATACGGTAAGTAAATCAATCACAGGATCATAGACACAAAGTATTATAATAATAAGCAGTGGAATAGATAGATAGTGATTCATGAAGCTACTATATAAACATCAAAGTTTAGAACAAAATACAATAGAAATCTCAAATACAAAGGAATCTCTAATACATAAATAATTGACAAGTCTGAATCACAACAAAACGGAGATAACTGGAATAACTGAACGCTGAACAGATATAAAACAGATCTTCAAGCAAAACTCCGAGCTCCAAAGGCGGGTCTCAAATGGTGTGACACTCAGTCTGATCCAAACATAAAGCAAAACACTCGAGTCGGGATTAACATTCTTATACTAGTAAATCAACTCAAGTGAAATGTCAACTGAAATACAACATAACTTAAACGATATTTAGGATTCCCATCCGTTATGAATCCGTTAAACCATCTACATACATAGGACAATACGCTACATAGATAATGTCTAAATTAAAGTAAACTATTACAATAGCGTGAAGGCATTACCCATATCCCCTTTAACACATTTTATATATTCCCGTAGTCTATACATATACTGTAAGCTCCACCAAACTGGGGGTTTACTCAGGGAGCCCTCCATAGGTACAGTACAAAACAAACTCGTAGTGGGCGTGATAAGGCATGTGACAAGGCACGCGAGGCAATGTTAGGGTAGGATTCTACCATTTGCACTCCTGGACTGGTGGTAATGCATAGCACCTACTACCGCCCACCTTAAGACACATTCCCAAATCAAATCACAAAGTAATAGAATGGTATCGAAGAAATGTGTCCGATCGGAGGAGCGGCCTCACTTGGCCTGGTATAGTTACTGTTTTAGCCATAACAAGCTGACTCACGGGAGTCAGGGCTGCATTAATACCTCATACAGAATTTTCTCCAAACATCATACTTCGTTCTATTATCTCCACCATGTACACAATTGTAAAAGTGGTTTTTGGTATTGGCAGAGAGTATGACAAAATCCGATCCCGGTCTCTTTAACAACCAAACACTTATTTCACACCATAGTCACTTTTATAAAATCACTTTTCTAATCATTTCAAACAATTCATACTTCATATCAAAATATTATATTGATTTCAAGATCATATCACTTTCTAAATCATATTCACTTTCGAAATCATATCACTTCCAAAATCATAAATTGAAAATTGTTTAAACCATCATACCAAAGTATTCGAATTTAAATCCACCAATTCTAAAACATAAGTGTTCCACCTTAAACAGTTTAAATATTGAAAATAGTTTATATATATTCTAATAGTTATAAATTAAAGATAATTTATATTTTAAAATAGTTTATAGATTAAATAGTTTATATATTAAAAATATATTAAAAATAGTTTATATTATAAAATAGTTTTAAAGTAGAACTTTTTCTTCCAACCTCACACATTAATTCAAATCAACTTTAATTCCACAATTCAATTTAAATCAATTTCAGTTTAACAATTTCCATCGAAAATGGTAAAGGTTCAATTCAAATTCTCATTAAATCATTTTAATTTATATCGATTTCAAGTCCAGGTTTGAATTACAAATTTAAAAACACCTCCAATTTCAATAGATTTTAAAGTTTAAGTATTCAAACAATTTACAATAACTCAATTTGATAAATTTCATTTATATTTCAAAATTCAAATTTAATTTTATTTAAATTTAAAAATATTCACTTAATAATTTTACTAACATTTAAATGAAATCTTAAATTACAAATTTAAATAAAATCAATAATTAAATATCTAACTTCAATTATATTAAATTCTTAAAATATTTATTTAATTACTTTTATAAACATTTAAACAAAATATCAAATTCAGATTTAAACCAAATTAAGTATTCAATTTCAATCTTATTTAAATCTGAAAATATTCATTTGTTTACCTTTAATCAAAATCAATTTATCAAGTTATAAAATCATATCTTTAAAAATCTCAAATTAATAAGTTTTCAATTCAATTTCTATTTAAATACAATTCTTAAACAGATTAAATTAAAAATCAATTTCAATTTATCTTTCCAACTATAATTTATTAAAGTTATTACAAAAATCTATTTTCAAAATATTAATATAATTTTAAATAAATATTTAAAAACATATTATATATTAAGTAAATTAAATTTTATTAAATAAAATCTTATTATTAAATTAAATCTATTTTAAATCTTATTTTATATATTTTAAAAATAATAAAGTTATAAGTAAAATTTTATAATTTTCATTTCAAAACTTAATTTATAATTTTAAAATTTACAAAACACATAATTTTAAAAATCTAAATTCTACATATATATATATAAAATTATATTATAATTTAAAATCAATATTTATCAAAACCCTTATATTTTCCTTTCAAAATTCCAAAAATCATTTAAACTAGATCAACGGTGTCCGTATATAGTTTTCTATCCTATGGTCAAGTGGTACAGATATATATCATTTCAATCTGCAATTTAAATTTAATATTTATGGGTATATATCGTTTCAACCTGCAATCCCAAAATTTCAAAATCACTGAAAATTGCTTGGTTTTATCATTTCAACCCATAACGATTTTCCCTAATCTACAAGGTCGTTCGGGTATGTATCATTTCAACCCATAGGGAATTCTAAACTAACAGAGAACTTGCAGAGTGAAAACAAATACGATAATAATATAACATATCAATAACAGACATATGTCATCAATAACAAATTTAAATATAATATATACAACAGGTTATTATGTCGTATGTCATAGGTAAACAATTACAGATAATGGCATATCATATCCAACAATTAAATATCCAACAATTCAAATTTAATATTATATTTCAATCATCATTTCATGTGAATAAATTTACTAAATATAAAAATGTAAATCGTGAGTGATTGCTCACCGTTTGAGGCTAGAGAAATTAGACAACGCGACAAGCTATGAGTTTTTGAATCACTAACTCTATGACAAATCCAAAGCAAAGCAGAGCGAAGCTGGCATAATCTTGAACTCGATAGGTCCGATGAAACAAATATATATACAACTATATATTTTAAAAATCTAAAATTCAAAACACGTATAAAAAAATTGTTTATAATATATATACATTTGAAAATCAATATTAAATTTAAACACATATATATTAAAATCAAAATCTATATCTATATATTCCAAAATCATTACATCAAATAAAAAAAATTCAAAATATATGTATATATTTCTTCCAAAATTCTCAATTGAACATTCAAACATAATATATATATATATATATATATATATATATATATATATATATATTTAAAGCTATTACAAAATCTTTATAGTATATATTTTCTTTTAAAATAAATCAATATTCAATTTGAATCACATATCAAATTAAACTTTCTATATATAGGTATATTAAAAATCAAATTTTTAATTCAAAATCCATAAAATAAAATATACATTTATATGATATGTATTCATTTCAAAGTATTAACATAACATATTATATACATAAACATTTCAAAGTATCACGTTTATATATATAAACCAATATCTCTATATTATAAAATCAGTACTAAAAATCATATATGTATACATACAGACTTATATATATATATATATATATATATATATATATATATATATATGTTTCATATAAATAACCAGAGGAAACAAGGAAGATTAGGAAATTACTGATATGGACGAGGTTGATGACGGAGAACGATTTGGTGTTGCGATGGGAGGAGGATGCAGTGCTGCGCTCTAAAGCTGATGCAGGTTTTGACATTTGGATTTTTAGGCAAAGAAGTCACTGTAAGTTGTCAAGGCTAGAGAGAATAGGATGGCTCAAGTGGTTTGAGTGCTCGGTTATAAGGTGGAATAGGAAGTTAGTGTTCAGGATTTTCTTGGTCGGGACGGTGGTGGTCTACGTGGGCTGTCGGTGGGGTGTTGCAAGCTGAAGGAGAAGCGGTTGTTGCGTTCCAAGGTGAGGGGACATTTGGATGAACACGGCTAGTGGAGCGATCCGCGGTCGTTCATGTAGAGAGGCGGATCAGTTTGCTCGTCATGGAGGAACTTGTGAGATGGAGGGACGAAGCCAAGAGGTCGCGGATCTCAGGCGAGAGAGGGAGGAGGCGGATGAGATTATCAGGTCTGGGTGATGTCATGTGGAGGGTGTTTGGCGAAGGTGACTGTCGTACGAGGGAAGGAGGAAAGTGAAGTGGCTGTTGAGATTTTCTTTGCATGGAGATGGCAGTAGGTGAATTGATGCAAGAAGAAAAGTAACGGCGCTGTGGTGCTACTGGTTTGGCGATGGAAAAATAGAGGGTGCTTCGGGTTTCGGTGGGAGGATAATTGATAAGTACGATCGAATGATGAGGCAAATGGGTTAGCTTCGAGTAACATAGAAGATAAGTAGGTAGGTCCTCGGGCCAACGAAGAAGAAAACAATCAGGTTGCAGGAAATATATGTAACACTGTTTATAAACTTACATATTTTATTATTTCTCAAAGAAGAAGAATAGATCTAAACGACAGAGAAAGAAAACAGGGAATGAAAAGTTAACCAGAAGATATAAATTGAAACAAGGAACACCAAAAGTCATTTATTGGATTCTGGAATTATTAATAGCAAATAATTATTGGTTTCTCCTTTTGGATAAACGAACAGGCACCTAAAAGGTTCAAAATGGGTACCAATATAGTTAACGGTTTCGCAGATTTCTCTTTGTAACGGACGCTAAAATGCACAATTGAATATAAAATGGAGATCGACAGGACGAGACGAATAGAAAGGTACACAAATATCAGCAGTTCGACAATCCTATCAAAAGTCGATATTAGCTGCTAAAAGCTGTTAAAACGCCGAAAATAAGATAAACGGGTCTACAATACTCCAAATTTAGTGAAACGAAATATGAAGTCACACTAAGAAAATGGTAAACATTTTTATTATATAAAAATATTCAGTTTTCGAAAATATTTTATTTCCATCAAATTAACGGATTTTAATACTAAAAATTGAAATTACACAACAAAACAAACTTACATATTTTCTGTTGAAAATTTACAATTTGATATGTATAAATAGACATATTCCAAATATCAAATTTTCATTTAAAAAATTTATTATTTATTTTCCATGAAAAATTTAGTTAATCGCGTTATAAAATCGTTAAACTTACCGGGTCATTACAACACCTGCCTATTTCGTTGATTTGATGAATAGAATGTTTTGAGGCTTCCTCAACAAGTTTGTTCTAGTCTTTATTGATGATATCCTCATTTTTCTAAAAGGGAGAAAGAGCATAAATATCATCTTCATGTTTTTCTTAGTACTTTAAGAAATCATGTTTTAAAGGCTAAGTTTCTAAGTGCCTTTTTAGAAATCCGAAGTTAAATTCCTAGGGCATGTGGTTTCGGAAGAAGGCATACCAGTGGACCCAGCAAAGTAGTTGAGGTTCAAGAATGGAAGAAACCTGAAAGTGCGGCTATTTTCTTAGGACTGGCAGGTTTCTATAGAAGGTTCATTAAAGATTTCTCAAAGATTGCTTCTCATCTAACAAATCTAACAAAGAAAGAATCTAAGTTTGTTTAGACACCCAAGCGTGATCGAGCACTCAATGAACTGAAGGAGAAATTGAGAAGTGCTCCCATTGTAACTATTCCAAAAGGGAGTGAAGGATTAATAGTTTACACAGATGCCTGTAGGACTAGATTGGGAGTATATTTGATGCAGAATTGTAAAGTATTAGCGTATGCGAGTTGACAATTGAAACCTTATAAGAAGATTACGCTAAGTACGATTTGGAGCTGTTGGCTGTTGTCTTCGCATTTAAGGTGTGGAGGCACTATCTTTTCGGTGCAAAGTTTGAGTTATATACGGATTACAAGTCATTAAAGTATCTTTTTACGTAAAAGGACTTGAACTTGAGGTGCAAAGATGGTGGGAGTTTCTTGCGTCTTATGACCTAGAGATTCTTTATACCCTAGGGAAAGCTAACACAGTTGCAGATGCATTAAGTAGGAGTGTGGCGACGTTTGCAAATTTGAAAGTTAAGCCAGCACTAATGGAAAAAATTGCTTATTTCCAAGAAGAAGACCTTAATCTAGCTCGGCTTAAGAAGGATGTGGAAGATGTAATTAATTCTAGTTTTCAAATTAAGTCTCGAGGCATTTTAAGAATGAATGGACGGATTTGTGTGCCATATGTTAATGGAATCATATAGGATGTGCCGAGAGAGTGCCATCGGTCAAAGTTATCTATCCACCTAGGTGTAACTAAATGTTTCATAATATGAAGAAGACCTTTTGGTGGAAAGGGATAAAGAGAGATATTTCGATCTTCATGAGCCGGTGTACAAATTGTCAACAGTTCATGAGTGACTAGCGGAAGACCGTTGGGTTGCTCCAACGACTGGAGATACCAAATTGGAAGTGGGAGCAAGTATCCATGGAATTTATCGTTGGGTTGCGCAGAATAAGAAGAGATAATGAAGGCATTTAGGTAATTGTAGATCGATTAACAAAGAGCGCTCACTTTATTCTGGTGAAGTCAACAAGAACTGTAGCATGGAATTCTAGTAAGTATAGCCAGTGATCGAGACCCCATCTTCACCAGTCGATTTTGTGTGCATTTGTAAACTGCTTTAGGAACATAGTTGAATTTGAGCACAGCCTATCATCTACAGATAGATGGACAAATCGAAAGAGTGAACCGAATGTTGGAGGATCTCTTGAGAGCTTGCATTTTGGATTTTAAAGGTTCTTCGGAAGATCATCTACATTTGGTAGAGTTCTCTTATAACAACAGTTACTAAGATAGCATTGGCATGACACCCTACAAAGCCTTGTATGGACGACCATGTAAATCACCTTCATGTCGGGTATAGATTGGAGACCGATTAATTATTAGACCAGAGACGATTTGAGAAAGATCAGAGAAAGTGGCTAGGATTAAGGAAAGGATGAAAGAAGCCTAGGATTGACAGAAAAGTTATGTCTATCAACGGAGAAGGGACTCGGAGTTTACGGCCGAGGATTTAGTATTTGTGAAAGTTTCCCCTATGAAAGGAGTTGTAAGATTCTGAAGAACTGGAAAGCTAGCACCCAGATTCATCGGACCATTTAGAATCCTTGAGTGGATTGAATCGTCAGCCTATAGAGTAGAATTTCCTGAAAGATTCTTAGAAGTCCATGATGTTTTTCATGTATCTCGTCTGAGAAAGCATGTTTATGATCTATCGCTGGTTGTAGAGATGTTTGTTCAGAAAGACTTAGAGATAAAACCAAACTTGACTTTAATCCGACATCCAATCAATATTGTAGGTCGGAATGAAAGGATATTAACGAACAAGTTGGTTAACCTTATGAAGGTTTAGTGGAGTGATGATCCTCGTGATTGTACTTGGGAGACTGAGAATCATATTAGAGAAACTAACCTCGATGTAATGTCAGGTTAGTTGTTTGTTGTTTGAATGCTCTTGTATGGCATAGTTGCATTACATTGCCTTTTGGATTGTCTTTTGTGTATTAATTTCGGGGATGAAATTCTCTTAAAGAGGGGAGGGGGTAGAGTGTAACGACCCGTAAATTAATCGCTTTGTATTTGGATATTTAAATAACTTTCAAATATTTAAAGAATGGATTATAATAATCAAATAAACATGTTTTAGAAATTAATTAATGATATTAATATCATTTTCAAATTTTTTTACCAAAATAAATAGTTTAAATAAAAATAGAAAATGTGACCGAAGAACATTTTTCGGAAATTCGACTTTTCGGCATCGGAAAAGTCATCGGAAACATTATGCACAATTTGTATCACTCATCTACACATGCACATGTCATATGGTAAGTTAAGTATAAATAGTAATAAACTATGATTAATTTAAATATAAACATGATAAGACACATTATGTTTAAAAACAAAGAAAGTATAAAATAAGGAATAAGTTATCATGTATAACCATAATCAATACCATATCTTTGTACACAATATAGTGCATGTCATAATCAAGCATGTTGTGGGGGGAACCTTGGCCATGAGTTTGAGAGAGGGAGGGGGTTAGGTGGAGCTTTGTGATTGGTGGAAGTAAGGCAAGGGTAATTAGTAATTTCACCTATTTTCATGTCTATAAATACCCTCACTCTAGCTCCATTTCTCACTTTGTTATCCAATTTCACATTTTTCTAAGAATCTCTCTTCATGTTCATGTCCACTCATGGCTTCTCTTCTTCATTCTTAGGAATAAAGTCACCTTCTTTTACTTTAAATTTCTTCCTTAGTTCACAAAAAACTCCATATATTCATATACAAACACTCCTATACCAAAACCGAGGCAATTTCCACCTCAAGATTCCAAGGCCGAGCCCTATATTTCCTAAGGCTAAACCTAACTCAGCCTATTAAGGGCCTAAAAATCCAAGCTAAGGTCGTGATCATAGTTCGTGAGTTTGGCAACTTGTCGTAGCGATATGGTTAAGTTAGAAGCGGTTTTGTGAGTAAAGCTTCCACCTTTGAATCATAAGGTTTAAACTATATTCATGCCCATAATTGTAGCTGTTGAATGCTTATTATATCATTGTAATAATGGTTCGGCTGTTGGATTGGTCGGTTGCTTGAAAGATAGTTGCTTTGGAAAGTTAGTAAGCGAATTGTTGAGCATATGACAATCTATAGTTAAACTAATCCTGTTGTTATTAAATGCTTGATATATGTTATGTTATCGTAGATCATCATGTATGTATGCTTATTACTTTTCTATGTGATGTATAGATGTGTTGCAAATGTCATATGCTTGAATTCTGAACTGCTCATATGGCGATAGTCGCTATATCGGCACTTTCGGAAAATCACCTTTTATCGAAACCGTTTGTTTTAATTATCGTGCTTGGAATTATTTTACAAGATAAGCAAGTTTTTGATTAATAATATTTCCAAAAATAATTAATTGTTTTAGTAATGATTATTTAAGTAATTATTTAATCGATTATTTAAATTAATAAAGATTAAGATCAACTAATTAACTTATTAAAAAGGTGTTTTAAATTTAACTAATTACTCAGTTAATGATATTTTAATTTTAATTAATCATTTTATTTAATGATGTTTAAGGCTAATTAATCTTTCTATAATGATGGATTAAGATTAGTTTATTTATTAATTAATGATATTTTAAAATTAATTAACCCTTTATAATTAATGACTTTTAAAAGTTAAAAATCTGTTTAACCTTAATAAAAATTTTGTTGAATAAAGTTTAAATTAATTTATGAATTTTAAATAATGATATTTAATTATTATTTATTTACTTAATTGTATAATTAATTAATTGAATTAATGATGTTTTAAAGGAGATTTACCTCTTTTTAAATAAAATTTACTAAAGTAAATTAATTAAGTAGTTAAAAAAAAATTTAATGTTAATTAATCAACGCATAAGGATGTTGAGATGTTAAATCATATTAATAATGATGTTTCAAAGTTAGTAAACTTTATTTTAAAGTTAAAATGTGAAGCCAAGTACGAATTCAGGTTTTTTCTAAAAGAAAAGGTTTATTTCATTTATGGAAATGAATTAATTTCAGTAAAAGCGAATCACTTATATGGAAATGATTTATTTGTATAATTAGCACTAAACATCGAGGAAGTAGACTTGTTACTATTTCGAAAGTTAAGAATAATCGTAAGACATGACATTGAGGTAACACTACTTTGACTTGTTCGGTATTATTGTTAACCAAGAAAAAGTACAAGTTTGAATCTATGAGTGGTGGTAAGTAAACAAGACTTAATTTCCATATACGGTTGTTTTGCATCGTCGATAGTTAGTTTCTCAACCGTCGGTTACTTCAGCTACTTTATTTTCATCATTCTAAGACGATTTATTGCTCCGTTGAGCATTAATATCCTTTTGTTGAAAATGACTAAAAATAAAGCGCAAGAGGGGCCAAGCTATGTGGGGTTTCTCTCATTAGGATACTTTCATGTTCGTCAAGATTAGATTCAGTAGCGCTATTAGATGTGAAATATTCGAATTTTTGGTAAGGTATAATGGGGTTCGACTTGAAGTTTCCCAAGAAGTGTCACATAGTAAATGAGCTTCTCAGGAGTATATTACTAGAGGTATACTTCAAGGATGTGCACCTTCCTTGTCATGTTTTGGAGATTTTCTATTTCTTATTTGTTTTGAACCTTCAAATTTATCTCCTTATTTACACTGGAAAGAGTCAAACACTCTTCAGGGTGTTTGACTATTTATTCATTCTTTCATTTGGATATTGACTTATGTGAGAAACCCATTCTTTTTTAGTGGCGTGGTCTCACATGATTGGGCTTAATTACATATCTTTGTTTAAAGTTTTACTCAAACCAGACATATCATCTGACCCGAGTTGTTTATTTCCCTAAACTTTCAGATGCTCATTTTTATTTGAGTAGTCCTAGAGTAGTGGGTCTTTGTTGTGCTCCTTTTAAAGATGGCGTCCTACTTGGGGTCTTTTCAACTTCTTAGTTATCTATTTCGCTATATTATCTTGTTTATTTAAGTGTATTTTGTTTTAGCATTTGTACAGGCATGATGTTATAACTGCCTAAGCTGATTTGTTTTACTTTTATATAACTCTGATAACTCTCTGTTAAGGAGTAACCTGATGTATTATTTACTCTTATGTGTTATTAGCTGTTTGGTTGTGAGGTTTTCTATTCTATTTTTTATTTCACCTACGATGATTCATCTTTCCAATGCTTGGACAATGACACACGAACACCAAGGATGTGTTAATTTCCATTCCTTGGGGTTAGAAAGGTGGGTTGTCACAGTACCCCTGCTACATAGAGCCGGCTGCCGCTTTAGCATGGCGAACCGGATTACCCCGTCCATTTTCGACACAAAGGCCTTATACTACCATGGTGTTTGCGTGCAAAACAACTTGAATATGGACAATCTATAATGGAATGGCGGCTTCTAATGGTGGATGACCACATAGCTCTGCTGCGTACCCTGGTTTTTTTCATTTTCTCAGTAGTGAGGCTTTTATGCATTGTTTTACCTTCTTGCACTCTAGTAAAACATTTTGGAATACTAACACTACCCTTCAGGTAGAGGTATAATGCCAGCATTCATCCATGCAAGTTGTTCCGGGATCAAACAAACATTCCACATTACTATCTTTCCTTTTGGAACCACCCTTAGGAAGAATAGAATAACTCCATAGCATATTGCGATATGATTTAACATCGTTTGTTATTAGTTTGGAGTGGTTCGGATAAATCTGGGGACTTCTGTCTCCAAAAACTAAGCATTAATTTTTTTATCTAACTCAATTTCGCTTCCTTTGGAAGTACGCATTAAATAATTAAATCCTCACTGGGGAACTTGAATATATCCGACATACCTCCGGAGTCAAAACAGGTCCAGATTCGATAGTTGGTCATTAATTATCAAATAAACAAACAAAAACCAATTCCATTTGAGATTTATTTATCCATAGCAACCATTAAGCCTCAAAACATATCTTTATTTAATAAATCACTTTTAAAAATGTTTGGCTATAACATTGATATACTTATCTCTCGGAAATAAGTATATTCACAAAACATTTGTGAATAACTTCTTACATCCAAATCATGTTAAAAAGGATTAAACAAATTTTGTTTAAATTGGAGGTAAGGACAACCCTAAACACTATTTCCATGGTGTTAAGTGTGGACCGGATGTTCCATACCACCATCTTTAAAAGGTCAGTTGAGAGAAACCTATATTCCAAATTCTTTTTATATTCCTTTTGACAAATCCATTTTAATCAAATCTATTACATTCATAAATTCTCTTTTTTCTTGAAATCCAAATCCATTTCAAAATGCATTCTAAACTCTCAAATTCATTTATAAAACCCTTTATAAATATTTAAAATCATTTATATAAACTGCTTTTATAAATATCCAAACCTTTTTATAAAATCCCTTTATGAATATCCAAATCATTTTCTTAAACTTCTTTAATAAATACCCCAAAATCATTTAAAAACTTCTTTATAAACCTTTCCTATTTAAACAACGTCTTAAGTAAACTTAAACCAAATTAGATTCCTTTAATAAACAATCCATTTTATAAATCTCCTTTATTTATGAAATCTATTTTGCTTAAAAACTCAAATCCATTTACCTAAAGCACTTTATCAATTTCCAAATTCCTTTATAAAAATCTTTATAAAATCTTCCTTTTACAACATGGAAAATCATTTCCATTAGTTAAAAACACCTTTTGTAAAACCATTTATCAAATTATTCTTAAATATCTTATTCAAAATGCAATAACTTTGAAACCATCTCAAAAAGAAAATGAAATATTTATCTTTAAAAAAACAAATGGAAGCTTAGCAACCACAATGGTGCTTTTAATTTGGTTTTACTTATCTAGTTAACGTGGCATCACATACAACGGGTATATAAGGGATCAACACAAAACCATCAATCAACTTAAGTAAATGTCCAAGTTAATTGTAATAGCAGAATGGTGTTGGATTTGCTAATGGATATCATTTAGTTTTTATAATCATATAAGGTTACTTAAGGGTAAGCGATACAGAAATCCCTTGATTCAAAACAAATTTGAAAGAAAATAGTTTAAAACAAAACTGATTACTTAAACTCAATGCGTTTTAAAATAGATTAAAACCCATGTAAATGAGAATCAAATCCTTGTTACATAGTAATTAAACTCTAATTAAAGATAATTAAACCTTATTAAAACATAATTAACTTTAATCAAAGACTAATTAAATAAAACCCCTTTTAAAATAATAAGTAGCTTATATGAAATAATTAATTAATTAATAACTAATTAATCCTTAATTAATAATAAAATAATAATTTAACTTTAATTAAGTAGCAAGTCATGATTAACTTAATTGATTAATACTTAAGTTTAAAAGCCATTACTAATAAATAATTAAGTACTAATTACCTTTATTAATCAATTAATCTATTAAATAATCATTAAATAAATAAATAGTTAAATAATCAAATAATGTTCTCTAATTACTAAATTAAAGTTAGAAAACATTTTCTAAAAAGATTTTAAGTTAAAATAAGTTTAGATTAGAAAAATAGTTTGATTTTCCGAACTACGTGTATAGCGACTATTGCAATATGGATCCGTAATTTTCAAAACCTGAAAATTTGATTTTCTAACTTTTAAAACTTCAATTTGAACTCTTTCCTTCTTTAAAACATGAAAATAAACTTTTGAAATCAAAATCAAAGTTTTAAACTTAAAAACTTTTCACCTTTAAACAAAAATCAAACTTTCGACAAAATGCGGATTTCTACGTTGCTATTGGTTTGCGAGTCGCTACCTTTGTGTCATGAACCCACCCACATATAACAATTACAACATTCCAACATAATATCACATCATAATATTACAGTTCAATCGTAAACAAAGTATTACTTCATAGTACTCCAATATTCAAGTTATAATCTTTATCGCCTACTTAATCTCCGACATAAGCAATCAACACCAATCAATATATGTGCATGCATACACAACATATAACATTACTACGTACTTAAGAAAATTTTTAACTCATAATTTTATAACTTTAAAGGTTAGTAACTCGAGTTTTAAAAACACTAAATTTACTCACCGAACTCTCACTAAAACTTGAATTCGACCTAGATCTTGGTATTAACTTGCAAATGAGAAGACTTTGGATGCTTTTACACCTAAATTAGGCTTGGCCATGCATGTGTATGGGCTCATCCATGGATTTCTGTGGAGGTAGTGGACTTGTACTTTGGAAGAAAGGTATTGTAGTGTTTGTAGAAGTGTTCTAGTGAGCTAAGGAGAAGAGTTTAAGTGGAAAGAAGTGATTTTTCCTCACTTTAAAATTTATCAAGAGAGCCATGGATGTATTTTATCAAGCTTTTAGGAATTTTAGAAATGAAGATGGAGATTGTAAAATGAAAATTATGAAATAGAAGGAGTATTTATAGGCTCAGGAAAATATTTTAAAAATATAAAGTGATTATAATTAAATATACACACATGCATGCACCTCCATCTCCCTCCCACTCTAGAACACGTCCTCCCCCCTTTTCATGCCTAGAATCATGCTAGAGCTTCCCTATGTGTGTACTAAAGATATGGAGGTGATTCATAAGCATATAAGTGTGTTTATATGTATATCTATGCCTTATATAACATAATTGGTCACATCCATGCTAACGTATTGATGCAGCGGATATTACGAAAAGCAATGAAACTGTGAAAGTAGCAATAGGTGGATTGAGAAATATTGAAAGGCCCAAATTCGTTGATCCGAAGATACCGAATTCTAGCTATCTCTGACACGTTGATCGCGCACGATACCGTGAAAAGAGATCTACAATTCTTCGAGCGTTGATCAAGCGCACTTGATTCCGCAAATTGGCTTCAACGAACGTTGATTCGAGCGCACTCGAATACCGTAGGTGGAGATAGGAGATTACACTCAACTACCAATTTAGATGAAAGCACAAATCTAACAAACAAGAATTTTTTTCCAAAAAGAACCCCTCCTTTTACAAATGAACCCACATGCCTATTTATAGGCTTCAACACAACGCATCACACTTAGGTCGTACACGACCTTACAAGAAACATACCACGCGACCTAAAATAAGACGACCTACGAGTTAAGCTAGGTCGTTAGCGACCTAACATCATAACATATACTCATATATACAACACACACGACTCAAACAACGACAACAAAAAGAAACGACCTAAAACACAAACGACTTAAGAACATAGCGAGCTAAAGGCAAACACGATCCAAAACTGGAGCGACTTAAAAGGTACAGTGGTACAAGAAATCCAAGCGCTTGAGCTTCAGCGATCTAAAGCCATCAGTGACTTAACTTTGTACGCGACCTAACATAGGTCGTAACCCCTTCCGCGACCTACCTTAGGCCGTAAGTCGTTGAACATTAGATTGGAGCGGCTTAAAAATACGCGGCCTTTCCATTGTCCTGTTTCCTTTAGCTCGTTAGGTTGTATGCGACCTAAGTTATATCGCGTGTCTCCACTAGGTCGTTGCCGACCTAAAACACGTTTGTTAGCTCGTAAGCAATATTTGCTAGGTCGTTCCTAATAGGTCGTTCGCAACCTAAAATCTGAGCGACTTAATTCTCCAGGCAAAACCAACTTCCATAGGTCGTAGATCATTACTGTTAGGTCGTGGGCGACCTTCAATAGGTCGTGAGCGACCTACGACTTATGATTTTTCAGATTACGCTGCATCATCCTCCCCCGGTTGACAGAAATTCGACCTCGAATTTTCACCATCTTTTTCCACAAAAAGTTCATTTCCATGAAACGGAAATAGGTATTTGACGTTGAAAACATCAGAAGTATGAACATCATGTGGTAACTTCAATTGATACGCATTCTCATTGATTTTCTTCAAAATTTCTATTGGACCAAATTTTCGCGCCTTCAATTTATTGTACGTTCCCACCGAAAAACGATCTTTTGTCAACACTGCGTAAACCAAATCACCTTCCCCGAAATTCAAACTTCTCCGCTTTTTATCCGCCAGTTGTTTATACTTTTTATTAGATGCAAGCAACCGTTCATGAACGGTTTTGTGGCACTCCTGTAACTCATTTACGAAGTCACTAGCCCGCTTAACAACTCCCTTCTGATATGGCACTGTTGTCAAATCCAACGGTCCTTTCGGAATTGCAGAGTATACAACTTGAAATGGACAAAATCCAGTACTTCGATTCGCAGCATGATTATGTGCAAATTCCGCTTGACATAACTTCATATCCCAGCTCTTCAGATTACCTTTCACCAGACATCTCAATAAATTTTCCAACGATCTGTTAACCACCTTCGTTTGCCCATCAGTTTGCGGATGGTAAGCGCTACTAAAATTCAGCTTCGTTCCGACCATCTTCCACAAACTTAACAAAAAGTGACTCAGAAAACGAGTATCTCTATCAGACATAATAGATTCTGGCAATCCATGAAGTCGATAGATTTCTTTGAAAAATAACTGAGCAACATGAACAGCATCCGCCGTCTTCTTACAAGCAATAAAATGTGCCATTTTCGAAAATCGGTCAACCACCACATAAATGGAATCGTTCCCCCTTTGAGTTCTAGGCAACCCCAAAACAAAATCCATACTCACATCAACCCAAGGTTTAGTCGGTACAGGTAACGACATATATAATCCTGCATTGGTCGTTGTTCCCTTCGAAACCTGACAGATATGACATCCCTCCACAAACCTTTCAATCTCTTTCCTCATTGACGGCCAAAAGTAAGATTGAGAAATCAAATGCAACGTAAGATCCCGTCCTACATGTCCTTCCTCATGCAACCCTTGATAATCTTCATTCTCAAGCTGCTATTTGGTATACATAATCGATTTCCCTTAAACAGAAAACCATTCACCAACAAAAATTCATCAGAACTCCCCTCCTTGACTTTTTCAACAAATTTCATAAAGTAAGGATCTTCTTCAATCAGCTCGGGCAATAATTCAAAACCTGTCACCTCTACTTTCATTGTCGACAATAAATGACTCCTCCTACTCAAAGCATCAGCCACACGATTCGTCATCCCTGATTTGTGCTTAACAACAAAAGTAAACCGCTGCAAATAGGCAATCCACGATGCATGCCTTGCTGAAATTTTGTCCTGCCCTTGCATATGCTTCAACGCCTCATGATCAGTATAAAGAAAAACTCTTTCTGAAATAGATAATGTCTCCAGTGCTTGACAGCTTGTACAATAGCATAGAATTCTACATCATATGTACTATAACTCAACTTTGCCCCTGATAACTTCTCACTGAAATATGCAATAGGACGCCCCTTCTGACTCAACACCCCTCCGATCCCAATCTTAGATGCATCAGTGTGTAGCTCAAACAACAACTGAAAGTCTGGTAATACAAGAATTGGTGCCGACATCAACAGTTTCTTGATTCGCTCAAAAGCAACCCCAGCTTCCTCCGACCAAGAGAATTCCCCTTCATATAATCAGTAACTAGTGCCATCACGCTACTGAAGTGTGGAATGAATCTTCGGTAGAATGATGCTAGCCCATGAAAACTTCTTACTTCCGTAATTGTCATCGGCTGTGGCCAATTTCTGACTGCTTCAACTTTATTCTTGTCCACCTGGATACCTCCTCCTGACAAAACATATCCCAGAAATAAAACACTCCTCGCCATAAACACACATTTCTTCGTTGCAGCATAAAACTGTTCCTGTCGTAGTACCATCAACACTTTTTTCAAATGATGCAAGTGTTCCTCCGGACTTCCACTGTATATCAGAATATCATCGAAATACACCACCACGAATTTCCCGATAAAAGGTCTAAAGATTTGATTCATCACCCGCATGAACGTACTTAGTGCATTCGAAAGACCAAATGGCATAACCAGCCATTCATACAACCCTTCCCTTGTCTTGAAAGCTGTCTTCCATTCGTCTCCTGGTCTAATTCGAATTTGATGATATCCTCTCTTCAAATCAATCTTCGAAAAGATAGTAGCCCCGCTCAACTGATCTAGCAAATCATCCAGTCTAGGCATTGGGAATCTGTACCTCACAGTGATCTTATTCAGTGCCTGACTATCGGTACACATCCTCCATGTTCCATCCTTCTTCGGCACCAACAAGGCTGGAACCGCACAAGGACTTAGACTTTCCTGCACACGCCCTTGCTCTAACAATTCTTCCACTTGCCTTCGCAACTCCTCATGTTCCTTTGGACTCATTTGGTAATATGGTCGATGTGGCAACACAGCTCCTGGAACAAGATCTATTTGATGTTGAATATCCCTCAACGGTGGTAACTCCGTTGGCAGCTCCTCAGGAAATACATCGTCAAATTCTTCCAGTACTGGCTTCACTTCTTCAGGAATTTCAACCACTTCATTACACTCTCGTCCAATCAACAAAAAGACTTCAGGCTCCTCTTCAACTTCCTTAACAAACTCCTTCAAAGATAGCAAAGTTTTCAATTCTTCAATCTCCTCCAACTTGCTTTCCTTCTGTTGTTGCTTCTTGTGAATTAAAGTGATCTTAGTACCTTCAAGCATGAAACTGTAGCTATTAGCACGACCATCATGTTGTACTGCTCTATCAAACTGCCATGGTCTGCCCAACAACAGATGACACACATCCATGTCCACAACATCACACCAAATTTCGTCTTTGTATTTCTTCCCAATTGAAAAATTGACACAAGCTCTTCGCCCAACTTTCACCTCACCACCTTTCCTCAGCCATGCTAACTTGTACGGTTTAGGATGCTTCTCAGTTTTCAACTCCAACTTCTTTACAGCCTCTGTAGAGATAATATTGTCACAACTTCCAGCATCAATAACAAATTTGCAAACCCTTCCAAGAATAGTGCATGTAGACTGAAAAATGTTATTCCTCAACCAACTACTTTCCTCCTCTTGCTTCGGTGTCAAGCAACTTCTCCTCATCATCAATGAATACCCTTCATCTCCTGACAACAAGTTTTCCTCCTCAACTGGTAATGAATTAGAACATTCAGCTTCCTCATCCTCATCCTTAGCTTCCGCAACCATCACTCGTTTCTTAGGCTTTGGACATTCATTGCTTTTGTGACCCAACTTTTGGCAATTGTAACATTTGAACCCACGGCTAACCTTTGCCTTCTCAGCCTCCTTCACCACGGGCTTACTGACATATTTAGGAACATTATAACTTCCACTAGCACCCTTCACTTGATTATTAGAATTAGTAAACACACCACCTCCACGCCTTCCCTGCTTCGCCCAAGCCAACGCCTTTTGGTGTGCTTCCGCCACAGATCTTGGATCAAACATATTAACCATATCCTGGATCTGCATCCGCAACCCTCCAACAAATTTTGCAGTCAACTGCTCTTCCGTCTCCATTATATCGTTCCTAGCAATGAGTTGGTAAAATTCATCTGCATAATCATTGACTGACTTCGTCCCCTGCCTTAGATTCTGCAATTTTTGATACATGAGTGATTGATAGTTGTAAGGTAAAAATGTAGCTCTCATCATCTTCTTCATCTTATCCCAAGCAACAAACTTTGACTTCCACATTCTCTCTCTCGTAAGTTTAGTGTGCCGCCACCACGCCAAAGCTCTCCCCCCCAACCTAGTAGCAACCAACTTCACTCGACGATTCTCCGGAACCTCCTTGAAATCAAAGATCTCTTCAACATTTGACAACCAGTCTAAGAACTCTTCAGCTACCATCCCACCTTTAAATTCAGGAATTTCCATCTTCATCCCCGATTCCCAACTTTGACCATCATCAACATCCCGATATTGACGTCGTCCCTGATCTCGATGTGTACTTCCTCTATCACCATCAAACTCCTCATCAAAGTCTGATGCATATCGTTGTCGATCACGTCCTCTAACATCTCTACCACCACCACTTCTACTACCAACATCCCTCCTACTACGATTGCCAACACTTCTATGATCTTGACTTTCTCTCCTCTCCCGATCGGACTGTGGTGAAACTCTACTTCCCCCATGGCTCGATTCTGGAGAAACCCTTCTTCTATTTTGATTCATTTCAAGCATCATTCTCTCTAATCGACCAATACCTTCATCAAACTTTTCATGCATGGGTTGTTCCATTTGATCGGCCTCTTCCCTTCTATACAATGCTTTAATATTCTGATGGCGGTTAGCTCTCCTTGGCAGCATGATTGAATCAACACAAACACTTCAAAACTTCACAAATCTTCAACTCAAACTTGAACAACAAGTCACGGCTACCTCTGGATCGAACAATATGCAACGACCTAAGGCTTAGGTCGGCTCGACTCAAACAAAGCACAGCTCAAACACTTCAATTTAAAACTTCAAACTCGGCTCCAAGTCTCGGCTTAGCTATGATTGGCTAAGTCTAGCTCTGATACCAAACTGACGCAGCGGGTATTACGAAAAGGAATGAAACTGTGAAAGTAGAAATAGGTGGATTGAGAAATACTGAAAGGCCCAAATTCATTGATCCGAAGA
Source organism: Allium cepa (assembly GCA_030765085.1). NCBI lineage: Eukaryota > Viridiplantae > Streptophyta > Magnoliopsida > Asparagales > Amaryllidaceae > Allium > Allium cepa. The sequence continues at coordinate 974,262,804 of CM060928.1, forward strand.
TACCGAATTCTTGCTATCTCTGACACGTTGATCGCGCATGATACCGTGAAAAGAGATCTACAATTCTTCGAGCGTTGATCAAGCGCACTTGATTCCGCGAATTGGCTTCAACGAACGTTGATTCGAGCGCACTCGAATACCGTAGGTGGAGATAGGAGATTACACTCAACTACCAATTTAGATGAAAGCACAAAGCTAACAAACAAGAATTTTATTCCAAAAAGAACCCCCTCTCTTTCAAATGAACCCACACGCCTATTTATAGGCTTCAACACAACGCATCACACTTAGGTCATACACGACCTTACAAGCAACATACCACGCGACCTAAAATAAGACGACCTACGAGTTAAGCAAGGTCGTTAGCGACCTAACATCATCACATATACTCATATATAGAACACACACGACTCAAACAACGACAACAAAAAGAAACGACCTAAAACACAAACGACTTAAGAACATAGAGAGCTAAAGGCAAACACGACCCAAAACTGGAGCGACTTAAAAGGTACAGTGGTACAAGAAATCCAAGCGCTTGAACTTCAGCGACCTAAAACCATCAGTGACTTAACTTTGTACGCGACCTAACATAGGTCGTAACCCCTTCCGCGACCTACCTTAGGTCGTAGGTCGTTGAACATTAGATTGGAGCGACTTAAAAACACGCAGCCTTTCCATTGTCCTGTTTCCTTTAGCTCATTAGGTTGTATGCGACCTAAGTTATATCGCGTGTCTCCACTGGGTCGTTGCCGACCTAAAACACGTTTGTTAGCTCGTAAGCAATATTTGCTAGGTCGTTCCTGATAGGTCGTTCGCGACCTAAAATCTGAGCAACTTAATTCTCCAGGCAAACCAACTTCCATAGGTCGCAGATCATTACTGTTAGGTCGTGGGCGACCTTCAATAGGTCGTGAGCGACCTACGACTTGTGATTTTTCAGATTGCGCTGCATCACGTATAAATATACATAAGTTAATATACATAAGTATGCTTAATTAATACTAATCCTAACATATATAAATGTGTACATATTGCACAAGTGTGCATGTTCCCGATGACTTTCGGATGTCAAAAAGTTGAAATTTCGAAAAACGTTTTTCGGTCATAGTTTCTATTTTTATTTGAACTATCTATATTGGTAAACAAATTTTGAAAACTATGTTATCATCATCATTAAATAATTAAAATAGGTTTTTGCTAATAAAATCCATTTATTTATTATATAAAATATATTTAAATAGTCTATTTCAAAGTGGCATAATCCTAGGTCGTTACAAATCTATTTTACCATCATTTGTTATTATTTAAAGGTTTTAATTTTAATTATAAAACCTACTGTTTGAATATTTAAAATTTATTAAATATTTACAAATCAAGGTGGTAGAATTTTGGATTATTCCAAATCCCTTCCTCGATCTCCATCGATCGATTTTAAGAAATCTAGCTGTGTTTCAATTTGTCACATTTGTTCTTGATATGGGTAGTGGTGAAATTGAGACTAAATTGGTTGTTACAAACTACTATTACTTCTTGGTACCAAAGGGAAATTCGATTATTGTGAGTTTTTATCATATAATTACAGATGCTAATGGATGTAAGTGTTGGATAGAGTTTCTAGTCAATGATCACTTTTGATAATGAATCAGAAGAAGAAGACGGCATCCTATAAATATAAAAAAAAGTTAAAGTTGTCCAAGAAAATTCCATAAAGTTATGCACTATAGTGAACATATGAATAAACATGAATTGAGAAGGACATGGAGAATAGATTAGATTTTCATGAGATATTAGTTAAACATTTGAATTTCAATGGTGATGGTGAAAGGGAGGAGGAGGAAGAAGAGAATTAAAAAGTGAGGGAGAATGGGTAAACACAAAGTGATTTTTGAGTTTTTGAATTGCATTTGGTGCGTTAGAGGGCTGAAAATCCCACATGGTGGGAAAGAGAGTTTCATGTTTTACTCTATTCCTGCGTCAAATGCATCGGAAGCATCCGACTCGTCATATGTGGGAGCGAGATGTTATTATGATGTGAGTGCATCTTAGATTAGCTATTTCTCATAATTTCAACATAACTAGTCCATATATTACGAAAAAAAGAAATATGATTTTTTGAACTAAGATAAGAATCGATACCTTCTTTATATGTCAAATTCTTTGAAAGAAAAGTCATAACATTTTAGTCAGAAATGAAAGTTGAACGGTTAATTAACATAGTAATAGTTTGATTGGAAAAATAGAGTACAAGTATGTTCAACTAAACTCAATGCTATACAAAGGGAAATTTATGATGTTTTAGTATATGCCTAAATAAAGCGACACTAGTTTTATAAGCCTTAAAATCGGTCTAATAAGCCCGTAAAGGCTATAGAGAACCAACAATTCAGAATGTAATTATTGATTTTTGTTTGTTTGTGGATTAGCTTTTAATTCACATTTATTGTTAGTTCAACCTATGCAATCTTAGATCTAATCATGTAAAGCGCATAGAAAGTAAAAAAGGAAAGCAAGTGAAAATCACCCAAGGATTTCATTTTGGTTCATCATTGCCTAGGTCCACTTTAATCCAATTTTACTATGAGTTTTCACTAAACTCCGGAGAGAATTATAATAAATAACTTGAAAAGTAAACCATCTGATTGGAAAACCAGCAAAATCTCCTCTTTATGAAAAAACTAGCAAAACCAACAATTTTTTTAACCACTCGTATCCATTGGTAATGGTCGATAGCCTATTGATTGGTATGTATTGATGGAGATAGCAAATATTCTATTTTTGTTCCACTTTGTGATGCGTTTGTCTACTGATCCATCATTACTTCATGTGATGTCGCACTATTCTTAATCTCCAATTCTAAATTAGTGACAAATACAATCAAAATATGCTTGCACACTAATCTCAGATATCAAAACCAGTGAGTTATTGGTTATGTACTTTAAAATTTTAAAACTACAAACAAGAAAGGAAAACGATATAGCAAAATTATATAACAATACACATGTATCCCAATTAATGAATAACGTATAAGGTCCAATAAAACAAATAAAATATCCATATCTTTATAAATATCAGTCATTATTAAATTTATCAATAGTATATTAGTAATATATGGGAAATAGTTTTAGTAAACAACTTGTAAGTATGGCATGCAACTGGATTTCTTCCCTTTCATTTGCTTCCACCTACGAGCTCGCGTGGTGCATAAAAAGGAAAAAGTCGACTATGTTTGGACCATTATAATTTCTATACACCTCGGCCCAACGTAAAAGATCCAATGGTTATTGCATAGAAAAAAGCTACTTATGTACTCTTTCGGGATCTATCCCATGTTGTTCTAATCCTGCTCTTATCATGTATCAAATACTTGCTGGCACATAACATAACAACTAAGCATTCAGCATAAGTATAAAACATTATGTTCGGCCATGCTACCACAATCAATCATCATAAATAAATATGGGATAGTAATAATAAAAAAACATATAGCCCTCAAACACTAAATAAGAATACTCAATGTCAACCCCAAACATCAGATAAATCAACAATACCAGACACCATCGAATGTGTACCAGTTATACATCACTAAGAGCACAAAACATGTTAGCACAAATGCAAGTATAAATCTACCAAGTATGTACTAGCTACTCCACATTGGTGACACAACATAAATCTCATCAAATGTATACTAAATACTCCATATTAGTAATGCAAACATCAAAGCTTGTTAAATGTGTACTAACCACTCTATATTAGTAGCATAAACACCAATGTCATCCACACAGCGAAGTCATAATTTATTGCATAACATCCGCGTAGCAATAATAGTAAAATAGCGAATAACTCATAGTAATGCGAGTCCATCTCCATACAACAAGATGATAATTTGAACAATGATTATCAAATATGTTATAATTATCCAAAATAATGTATTTGACACTCTTATTTTCTGTTAAGTGTAAAACCACCTTATTATTCTACTAAAAAAATCACTTTATTATTGTTCATTATAAATTTATCTCTATTATCTTAAAGCAAAAACAATATTTTTCAACATGGCAATATACTTCAAAATCCTTTAATACATTTACCACCTCAAATATCTCAAAACATCATTATTTAATCGAAAATAGTTATTTATGTCAAATTACTTTAAAAAACTATAATATTATTACTTTACATTAAAAATTGATGATTTATTCAAATTTCTTTATTATCTTTCACAATCAATAATTACTATTTGGACAAAAAATAATAATATTCCATTTTAAATATCAAACCCCTTTTTATTATTTTTTACTTCAAAATAGTAACGGCTTAATCCAAAATACCTTTGAAAACACATCATTATTTTTACTCTTCCCAAAATAACTCTTATTGTTTTAGTCAAATAATAATAATAAAATTATTATTATTTCCCAAACTCCTTAAAAGTATTATATTGTTATTTACTCAAAAAAATAAACTCTTTTTCAAAATATATTATTTCTTAAATTATACTTAATAATAAATCCTTCAAATTCACTGTAAAATAGATTTATGGTTATTATATATTAATTTCCAATATATTCATAAATGATAAGCTTATTAAAAAAATTACATCAATTTCGGTATAAATTGTTAAATCATTATTATTTACAAACATTACTCAATGTTTTAAATAACCTTATTTTCCATCAAATAATTATTTTCCCAAATCTACAACCAATTACTGTGAAGTATCATCATCCAACAATGCTAGATAAACAAGCAAATCACATCATAACATAATAATTACCTAACAATAATAATAGAAAGGCACGACACATACCAATGGATGTGTGTTTTTATCAATGAATATTGATTAAAAATATTTGTAAAATATAAATAATTACAACTATTTAACCTTACTAACGTGCTTTAGTAAATAACTCCAAAAGTCTGCAACTTAATGCCTAATTGTCTGGAATTTCACCATGAATCCAATGGAATAAACCATGTGCGAAACAAAATTCGTATGCAGAAAATATGGTAAATAGAAATTATAGGGACTAAATCGTAGTTAAATAAATTATAGGGGCTTAGTTAAATTTTTTACCTCCTTCCCCAAATATCTCAAGCACCGTCAATAACTTTGACCATGCTAATTCATCGTCGTTCATCCTCCTTGACACTACCGATTGGGCCTATAGCAACTCCAACAACCTCCTCCACCTTCCCGACCAACAGCCACCGCTTGTAATGGCCAAATCTTCCAATTCTGACTCGCTTGTCGTTGATTTTAGATGCAATTTCAAGTCGCCTTTGATGCCCTTTTGTGTAATTCACCCTGCCATTAAGAGAGCTTTCGATCTATGCCAATACCATCACCTAATTTGTCGCCATTAAAAAAATCCAAATTGGAAGCCTAATCCCATTTTTCGAAGCTTTGACCTTGATTTCCCATTGATCTAAGTGCATCAATGACAAAGGACCATTGCTGTAAATTTGCCTCGTCGTGAGGACCGATTTGATATATAATCTGATGGGTATTTGATGTTTTCGAAATCAAAACAATTTTTGATTAGAGGTAATCTTCTACCATTAACATGTGATTACGAAGAGATTCCAGAATTAGTGAAAGAAAACTAATGTAACAGATGCCTTCTAGGGTTTCATGGCTCCGTTAATGGAGGCAAGGATGCAGATTCGATTATATGCAACTACTTGGCTCAAAAACAGGCTAAATACCCTATATTAACATTGCAATGTCTCTATTCACAAATCATAATTCCAAAATCTTTCAAACTAATATACTTAATTGATCCCTCAAAAAGCCATACACACCAATTATGAATACAAAACCAAATACCACTTTAATTAAAATCCATTTTAATTAATTTATTACTACCCACATTGAATTTTATGGTTGTTACACTTGCTGTCCGAGCTCTAAGACAAAAATCCATCAATAGTTCACCGAGAATAGATAATTCTATCGATCGATACCAATCTATAAGCTATTGATTAGTACCAAAAGATGGTACTTAGTCATTGTTCACTTTCCATCTTGTATGCTCTTGTGCTTAATCATCCTTTAATTTTGCATCCATTTCTTTTTCATTCTAGGGTTTAACATCATCGAATCATCATGTGCGAAAGTTCATGAATAATACATGCCCCTAAAGTATACTTTTGTGAGCACAAAGTTTGTGATAATAAAAGACGAGATCATATCTAAATCGACCGATGCTTTTGCTACTCAAATGAAATTAATTAAATCTCTTCTATTTACTAAATATTTTCTGGATCTTCACTGTTAGAAAAGTTCATCTTTTTCTACAAGAACTTCATTCATCCATGGGTATGCTATAACCCGTAACCAAAATCTAGTTGTAAACATCACAATATGAAATTACTTGACAAAACCACAAAATCATTAAATTGTTACCAAACGATAGGGCATAGATCGATGGCTCTTAATATATATGCCACTTTATCATCCTTACGCCATTGCTTTCCTTGTCTCACCATCAACTGTGTGCCATCGACTTCCTCAAGCACCTAATCAACAGTAATTTGATACAAAACTCATTCTAGAACCCTTATATTCTTCCAATTTACCCTTATATTCTTCCAATTAGTCAATCACAATCTATTTCCACGCACAAATCCATCTCAGGGACATCAATTTCAAATTGATTTATCTAAGATTGGTCTATTAACTGGTTGATGAAATATACTTGAATTTGAATTTTGAATGGTATTTCTTATTAAGTTGACGTTGCGTATCCATATGGAAGCATCTAGCATCTATCCACTACCTATTTTGACACACTTCAGTCGATTAATGTAACTCTGTATTGATAGGGGTCCATCAGTATAGGTTGAGTTTGCTGATTTTGGGGATTTCATCTATTTTCATCATTGGATATTATAGGAATACACATTACATCTTTATTTTTTGGTAGCGATTCCATAATCTTTGATGCCAAAAAAAATTCAGCCCCCCTCCGTGAGAAGACTGGTCAAGAACAATAGTTCCTTCCTACACAGGGCAATACAAGGCTGCTAATGTAGTTTCTAAGTTGATGATTGTGATTGGAAACATAGTTCTTCCATCGTAAGTAGGCATGTATATTCATCCATATCCTCATTATTTTCATGCATGAGTTAGAATTCACATTATATCAAGACATACATTGAACATACGCATTTAGGATACAATATGCTCCCAATCGATGTACAGAGTCTGATAGGATGACGCACGTCAATATTCATTAGGCTATATGCATTGATTGCAACAACGAAAATCACATACAATAACCATTTGCACACATATAGCAATTATAAAACACACACATATATATATATATATATATATATATATATATATATATATATATATATATATATATCATACATTGTATGATATCCATCTTTCTGAGTTTGTTTCCAACTTTAGATTATAGATATGGACATATGATGCTCCTTAATTTTCTACCACGGATGCTGCCTCGGCTTTGATATCTTATATATCCATTTCTAAATCCATATCAACTTCTAACTCAACATCCGTTAATAGGACCATCGTCTGTCGCTTGTTCATCCACGATTGTTGTTTCCGCTCACCCTCCCTGAAAGGTGATGCTCCCATGGCTTTTTCTGTGGATAGCCCTCCTGACTCTTTGCCTTCTATGCTTACATTGGATGATCTTCTGTGTATATGTCAAAGGCACAACGTCCGTGAAAATGGAGATAGATTTCCAGAATCAGGGAAGCAAGCCCATATTCCACCTTTTGGCTACACCTCATACAGTAGTTTCATGTGCTATCATATCGGATTTTGCAATTTTTTTTTCTATAGAGCCTCGATGTCACATGAGCATGAAAGTGGTTCAAAAATAAGTTTTGTTTTGCCATTTTGTCCATATTTTCGTCAAAGCCCTCTAAACTCTTGGAATTACTCTTTCATAACTAAACCCAAACAATTAGTCAGTGTTGTTCTGCCTATATATGCTCTTCATGTTCCATTTCGATCGAGTACTTGAGATGATTGAAATCAGATTCCTTTATCGAGTAAAACACAAAGCACCAAAGACTTGCTTCCTAAAGTCATGCTTGTTATCTGTGATAAATGAAGCAACATCAAGGATAGCTACTACTTAGTTGGAGACAAATCTAGTTGCGCCTACCTTTGGTTGTCTAGATGTAAGTTTTCAAGGATAGCTACTTCTTTTTTCTTTTTTTTTGAAAATCAGGAGATTAGTCGCTGATGATGCGCCTAGCCACCTAGGCCTATATCTAGTCGTACCGAGAGCAGCCATCCCATGTCCATTGAAGATAATGATGTCGTTGGTCCTTCAGGTCGCCAGCGCCTCAACGATTTTGTTGGTCTAGACTTCGACCTCACCAAAATTACCACATGTGAGGATCTTCTTATAGAGGCACTTCCCGACGAACCTTGCACACATGGGATGGTCGATAGCATTCCATTGGAACAAACTACATTGCACGATCTGTAGCACATGTAGAACTGCATTACACATAAGACACTTAGATATGCATTACACATGTAGCTGAAATGGGGTGCTTTGATTACAGAAGCAACCTTTTTGCCAATCTGAGAAGAGCCTGTAACTCACTCTCTCCACCAAGAGGCCTACTTCCTAACCGTAACTATGATGACCGATGGAGGGACAAGCATGGCGATCGACTTCATGAATCTTATTCCTACACTTAATCTCACTATCAATGATCCTCTCCAAAGGGTTCTGGCTTCCATCGCTCTAGGCATCATTCTACATTACCTCATCGCTGCTACTGACATTTCAAGAAGAAGCACTCTTCTAGCAAGATTTCTCTTGTCAACTAAGAGTGTTCAACACACGGTCGTCCTATTGAATACACCACTTCTCTAACTTCTACAAGCATCCTTTTCCTTTGGGACGTGGTTCCTTCAGCAACACCTTTGCCGCAACAACAAGTCTCAACTTCTAGGGCTCTATTTTCCAAGCCATCGTCTTCTTAGAATCGAAATCGACCTGTCTAGAGGATATTACCTCTTCTACCACTACTATCTCCAACCTCTCTTCAGTTTCTGCTACTACCTCTGAGTCATATAACACTTCTGACGTCTGCCTCACCAGCGTGAATACAACATTAAGCCCATCCTAGAGGATACCATGGTTGCTTCTTTTTAAACTTTCAAGTTGCTCAAAGAAATGTATAACTCATGGCAAAAGCTTGATAAGCATATAAGTAAGATAAAATACACCAATGATTTGTTTATCAAGGAAAAGGAGAAGGAGCTGTATGAGTATGACAAGCTAATTACCTCCTTGGATGGGGAAATCAAGTCTTTAAAGGACAAGGTCGTTAAAACTGAAAATTTTTAGAAGGATCAAATGGACATTACCAAAAATTGCTATAAAGAACTGTAGAAAGAAATAGACATGGTGAAGCATCAGCTCTAAGATGCTCACATCAACGAGGGAACTCTCACAGAAGAGGGCGATGAGGCCAGGGATGCCATACAATAATCTTCTTTAGAGCTGTCTACACTGCATATCAAGCTTTCAAAGAAAAAGGTGATAAATAAGGAGCTCGAACTCCTACAAGAAAGGTCCAATGAGTCTCTAATCTGGAAGTAAAAGCATTGCTTTAAAATGTTATTATCAGAGCTCAAGTCAGTCTTCCCCAGGCTTGACTAGATTTCAAAGACAAAGATGATATGATAGAGGGCTCCAACAATGACTTATATGGCTTTTATGAGATGGTCTTCCACACTCGAAGCCTATGGTGGTTGGACAACTATTTTGCATCATCGTTGACCTACAAGAGAAATCATAAACTATAAGCATGAAAGAAATAAGCATAAAGGGTCTGTATTAAGAGATCGGCATCATCGCCAAATATTATGAGTGTTTTGATATCAAGATTCTTGAGAGAGGGAAAGATCAAGTTGCAGAGGAGAAAGCTAAGGAAAACGTGATGAGTATATATGCTTAAACTCCAAGCAAAAGAGGAAGTTAACAAACTTCCCTCTGATATCCACAATGATCCTACTCTAACGCCTTCTACTTCTCCAACAACTAGCATTGCAGTTTTTAATGTTATGACAGCTCCTCACATACAAAGGTCCATTCAAAGTGCCTAAGTTGTACGTTCCTTCATTTTCACTGCTCCTCCTACTATACACCAGCTATCAAATATTACTACGAATGGGTCAATTCAACTTACTCCATTGTTCGATGTCCTCGCTAGCATTAACCTTCCATTCGTTGAAGATTCTTTATCTGAAGCTCAAGATTTCTATCTCTCCATTCTTTGTGTTACAGGACATGCTGATGATTCTTCGAGGATAACTCTTTGAACTATGCTAACTCCTAAAATAATAGGGTAGAACCTATAATTAATGTTAGAAAGATCGAAGCTATCCTTGAAGGGATAAATCATGTTGTTGATCTTGAAGAAGAGGGTGAGATTGAGCCAATTATCCCCTCAAAAGGGATGTTCCTACAGCTCTAAAACCATTCGTTCCTTAGGAGTTTTTCCTATTGTAATTCAGATAGGAGAGAGTGGAAGAGATCATTGCTTACGCATTTGTATCTACTCCTACCATGAACTCCAAACCCGAAGGGAAAGCATAAAATAAAAATAGGAAAGCCAAGGAGTTTAGCTCCCAAAAGCCTTCTCCATAAGCGACACAAAGAAGAAGAAAAAAAATCACATCTATGCGGCCCAAAAAATGAGCTTTTGTATTTTATTTTCTCCTTCTCGGTATAAACCTATGTATGGGCGCATTTCTCAACTTTGTACTCGGAAAAATAATGTGAATACTAAAGTTCATTTTTGTAAAAAATGATTTTTTTCCCTTTATGAACTATATATCTATTCCTTACTGTACCTGCACATGTTTGTATTTATGCCAGTAATGTGTTTATATTAACCATATTATGTTATGCTTGTTTGTAGTTATAAGTGTACTCAATATATATACTAGTTGTAGCCCTGTACAAAGAAGTAGAATACCACATTTTACTGATGAAATTTGTTCTATTTTACTTACTTTCCAATTAAACATATTATATTCAGCTATAAGTAAAATTTTATACTATCTTTAGTCGCTTTTAATGTTGTTAGAATCGATATTGGTATTATAATGATAATAACCATATGATAATGCTATTGATAAAAAACACGTGTTACAGTTGGAAGTTAAGCAATAGGAAGAATTAACACAAAGACAAGTTATATAGTGGACTTATATAAAGATGATATACATGTGCACAAAGGCCAAATCAAAAAACATATTACAATGGAGTGCACGAGCTATTTTAGGAGATATAATGGATTTTACAAATCCACTGGATCAAAAAGAAGTTAAAAAATATTCAAAGAAGAGCAAACAAGCACAAAAGTCAAGTATGTTATTTATCGAGTCATTATAACTATTTAAAACCCCACAAATGATCTCCTAATCATTCCAAAACATCAAAAAAATACATGAAATATCATCTTAAATTTTTGTGAATTTTTTTTACAATTTTGTGCAATGTTTAATTGCCAAAAAAAAAAGTCAAAATCACTAAATGTTGGTTGAAAATAATTGGATTTCCTGTAGCATTTGACTGAAAAACACACTCCAAGGTAATGTATATGCATAATTATTTGTATTCTAACAGGGATTTCTAAAGCCTTTTCCTAATCCAAATGCTGTTGACAAATGAGACACAAAATACTATCAAAGAAGTTTGTATTTTATATTACGGTGAATTCCAAGAAGTTGGCATGGTTGAACTCCTATTGTGCAGTCATCAAGCAGTCTGCATCGAAGTCATATTCAGCTATTTAGACAAAAAGAACAGTATATGTTCTTTTGATTTAAGAGAGGATTTGTAAGTGAACTCCACAAAGAAGCTTTACTATCGGACAAAGGACAGAAAGTCCGAACTAGTATAAATCATCTGTGTGATATGCTAGTGCAACGGTATATGTCGTCTGTAGATTTCCATCATCTGATGAGTCACAATGCCCGTGGAAACACATCAACCTAATTTCCTTTTGTTTGCTTTAACCAATTTTTGACGATGGATTTGATGATCTTGCTCACCGCCCCAACCTATTAATTTGCATATGGATGAGCTACCGCTAAATAAATTTTGTAAGTTCAATACCGAGCAAAAAAACCAACAAATTCTAGACTCTTGAATTGCGTTTTATTGTCGATAATAATCTTTTACAACACTTCCAACTAACATAAATGTTTTTCGCTACAGAATTAGTCACCTGTGCTGAAATGATGGTGGTATTTAGCCTTGCCTCAAGCCACTTAGTAAAGTAATCCACTACAATGATTGTATATTAAGCTTCTTTACATGCCATGAGAAACATCCCAATGATATCGATTCCTTGAACCGTGAATGGCCGTGGGCTATCCAACATCATAAGCTTTTAAGATGGGGCTCTTGATATCTTTTCAAATCTTTGACATCTGTCACATCTCTTGGAAAGTTCCATCACATCATTGTTGACAATAGCCAATAAGCGTCCATAGCATATTATTTCCATGCTATGTTTTGGTCCCCGATGTAATCTCCATACTTTCCTTGTTGGACGTCCTTAAGGATTTTCTTCGCTTTGTCCTTATCCATACATCTTAGCAAGTCTATTGAGAGTACACTCCAATATTGGATGCCATCTTGCATAATATAACATGATGCCAATAGAAAGATATTTTATATTTCATTTCTAACCTTCAAAAATACACCTTTTGTCAAGTGCTCCCTATATGGTGCCATTTACGACTCCTTTTCTTCCATATTCATAGTAAAGTCCATGTAATGACCCATATTTTGTATACATTTCTACATATCTGCGGGTCGAATAAATATTGTTTTTAGTACCAAATGACATTAGGTTAGACTAAAACTTAGGGCAGTATTATGTTTTGACATTTTTGACCAACATTTTTAACCCATAAATTTAGTAATGGATATATCTTTTGATAGAAGTCGAATTAGATCCTAGAAGCTATTCCAAATGAATGATAATATGGTTTTTCTTTCCATAGATTGATCATAATAGATTTTTGACCTTACGAGTTAGGAAATATGACAATTTTAAGTTAGATTGATTTCAGTGGTAATTAGCCTAATCCCGCAACTAGGCCTACTTAAGGGTTTTGGGAGCTATGCTAATTGCAGCTTAAAGAACTTTCCCACATCACTTTTCCACTTCTAAAAACATATCTAGTCTTCCATTAATCAAATCTTCTATCAATCCATCATTACTTCATACTAAATATAGAAACTCAAGTAACTAAGAGAAGATTAGTAAAGAGATTAAATAGAGATTATCAAAACACTATTTAGAGGCTTTGGGATTCAAACCTATTACCATTCATACCGTATTTGGATGAAATTGGGTGATTTTCATCGATTTTACAGTATGTGATCGATCATCTCACAACTTTTATATATGCTTATATATGTTAAACTTATGTCTTGGATCCATTTTTGAACTTGAAAAGTAATTTTCGAACTGATTTGACATTATAAACGAATTTCATATTAAATTAAATAGTTTTAAATGATTTTATCATGCATTTCCATATCATGGTTTTTAAATGGTTTTGTTATATGTTAAAAACATGTGTTGATCATATCATAGTTGATATTGATTGTTATGAATGATATGGTACTTGTATTGTTTGTTTATGTGTGTGTATGCATGTTAAAATAGGTGATATGATTATCGATAGGCGTTGGAGATGGATCATTCTATTGGAAAGAATTTTCATATAGAAGGAGTGGCTCATCGGTGTGCCATCCAATTTCGATTACACAAAGGACGGAAAATTTGGAGAAAATAGGTGATATGATTATCGATAGGCTTTGGGGAATGGATCATTCTATTGGCAAAAAATTTCATATAGAAGGAGTGGCTCATCGGTGTGCCATCCAATTTCGATTACACAAAGGATGGAAAATTTGGAGAAAATGTTTGTAGCATCTAGTAATGGTTCGAAGAGGCAATTTCGAGCGAGTTAACCTTATGTAGTGGAATGAATGAGGGGTTCTATCATAGGGACATGTCCTAAAGGGATCATTGATAACTCTGAGGCTTCGATGTGATCGTAAAGAAGGAGCATGTAAGGGAGCTCTCTTGGATTTTGAAATGGGATTGATGTACCTTAGGCCAAACAATATGGTTTAGTTTCCTAGCCGAACGAAGTGGCATGGATTCACTTATTTAGGAAACTGAGATGTTAAGTAATCTCTGATCAAATGACATGGTCATACAAGTTATCTTATATCAAATGACATTTGAGTAAGAGACGCAATGTTTGTGTGATGGTTGCCATGTTTGCTATGTTTGACGTTATTTATTGTGTTTATTAGGATGTCAAACCATGTAGGTAGTGTCGATTTGTATATCTAGACAACCTAGGTTATACTTAATGTAGTACACCATACTATGATGATAGTTTATTGTATATTTTTTATGTGTTCTAACTTTTTGGATGTAAGGATAGGTCGGCTGTAATTGTCTATGCCATATGTTCCTCTTTACAGTTTTTACTACTTATATGTATTTTGAGATTATAGATCGCTCATACCAAACTTTTGTCTGGCCCGAGGTTATTTGCATTGCATCTTATCATCTCAGGTTCTCTTTAGGGGGTATACTGAGAAACGAGTATGAGATAGTGCATAGAGCTATGCAGAGGATAAGTAGGAGGCCTATGTTTTCTTGTATATCTATATTTGGCGTTGCTTTTGGTTAAATTTCACTATGTGGTACTATGAAGCTATATTAGTACTTATCTATTATTATAAACAATTATATATAACCGGATGAACCTGCTACACTCTAATATGCTATTTTATATTGGTTCATTTGATTATATTACTATCTCGCCTATTTTATTCTACATGGTCATTATATTTTATCCATATGCTATAAGATATAAGATAGGTTCTGGATTCGCTTATCATTACTTTACCCTTAACCGCTTCCCTCCACTAGTCGGGTACCGATGTAGTATACTTATGGTGTCAAGTGTTTGTATGTTAGGTATCAGAGGTGGAGGGTGGTCGTCAGATTTGATATCAGAGCTTAGGTTGAGCAATTCACCTAAGTTAATATTGGGATCCATTAGAGATGAGGTAGGAGCATAGCCTAGATTGAATCGAGCGATATATAAGGAAGCATACCTATTATAAAATTTGGTTTTCAAAACTATATAAATATATAGCAAGTCTCATTGCATAGACAAGTACGAATTATGCAGTTTTACTTTATGGGAGACTAATCCTTCTTATTATATCTTATAAGGATGAGCATGCATTTGGGGAATATAGATATGAACTTGTATTTGGAGTTGAAGAAGGAGCGAGCATAGAAGAAGCATCTAACCCCGACAGTCTAACTATGTTCACTACCAAGATAGTTAACATGATGCACAATGCCCAAGGTAAGCTCCTGGTCTAATAAGTGGTGGTGCTGACTATGCTCACTACTAAGATAATGAAAATAATGCAAAATGACCATGGATAAGCTTCTGTTCCAATATGTGGTGATGCTCCAGAGCAAGCCCAATGAGCAAGGATAAGCTCATGGTCTAATACGTATATAAGTGGTGGTGCTCGATAAACATTTCTTTAGTCTCGAAGGCAAGCCTTTTTTGGGAACGAAATCCGATATTGAAGTACAAGTCTAAATGGATATGCATTAACATATATGTAATGACTTGGAGCTAATGGATGTTCAAAAGAGGAAGTTGGATTTTAGGTAACTTCAACGAAGGGTCATGGGATGGTGGAGCACCATTAAAGCTATTACTTCTGATGACTAATTCAATTGGGATCGGTTTAAAAACTATTTCAAAGATAATTTTATCCTGGCTACTCAAAAGTTGGACCTACTTTGGAAGTTTGTTGATATGAAACATGCGATATGTTATTTTAGAATATATTACTGAGTTTGACAACTTGCTAAAACATGGGATGTCGTTCATCGACACGCCTTTAAAGAAGAATGAGAAGTTCATCATTAGCTTGAATGGTTAGCTTGATGACATCTTGGTGAGCCATATCGACGAGAGCTTCGAGAAGACTATTGAGAAGGCATCGAGGCATAAGAGCATGTACCTAAATTCGTAGGTCGTTACTGTCGCGAAAGAGGAAGAAAAATCGCAAGTTAGTGGAGGTGGCAAGAGAAAGTGGAACGATGAAGGTAAGAAGTAGTTCCAGGCAAAGATGGTCAGAAGAAAGGCAATTGGGAGTTAGATTGCTTTAACTGTGGAGAAAGAGGCCATTTGAGCAAGCATTGCAAGTGTGTAGAGAAGAATTTTTACAACTATAACAAATCCGTAAATACTAAGAAGGAGTGTTTGGAGCCACTAAAGGACAATTAAGAGGAGAAGGCTTACGCTTTGAATGTTGTTCCTACTTTGTCTAGTGCTCCATCAGCTAAGGGAAAGGGGAGGGCATCATGATTCGAGGAATGCTTCTTGTTTATGATATACCGTCGTGTTTTATTTGATATCGGTGCATCACATTCTTTTATACCTAGTGACCGAGTAGATAAACTTGGATTGAGACCTGATCTAGTAGACAGACCTTTGGTAACGATGAACCTATGAGTGGTTTGGCCATTTGTCATGACATCGAGTTATCGGGTCATAAATGTGTGTTTGCTTATGATTTGTATGTTCCTGGTTTGATTAGCTTCAAAAGTTAAAACTTATGGTGGATTGTGAGAGGTTATTGGTGACGATAGGGACAGATGATGAGCAAGCTAGTGCTGAGCTGCATGACTGAGGATGCAGTGGTAGCTAGCTTTGTGTATTCACTTTAGATCTTACATGATGAGTTGTCATCGATACCCATCTCTATAGAGTTTCCTGACATATTTGAAGGATTACAGGATTATCGCCACATAGAGAGATTGGGTTCCATTTCATTTTGGTGAAGGACTTTAGGCCTATTGTATTACCTTTGAGGTGGATGGCACCCAAAGAGCAATGAGAACAAGAGGTGCAAGTAAATGACCTATTGAGAAAGGGATTCATGAGTAAAAGTATTTCAAAGTAGGGATCACCTATAGTATTTTCTATGAGGGAAGATGGCTTTTTAAGACTTTATGTTGATTATCATGAGCTGAACAAGACAACGAAAAAGAACAAGTATCCTCTCTCGCTTGTAGATGACTTATTTAATTGATTTCATTGTGTAAAGGTGTTTTCTTAGTTGGATTGGGCAATGGGTTTTCACCAACTGAGAATGGCAAGGGATAAAGTGTCGATTACTCCATTTCATACGCCATTGGGATTTTATTAGTTGTTGGTTATGTCATTCATACTTTGTTGATCTTAGAATCATATTTTTAAAGATCAACTAAATAAGTTCATACTTGTGTTTGTCAATGATATCCTTGTTTATTCATGGATAGAAGAACACAAGACACACTTGAGAGTGGTACTGGAGACGTTTAAAATGCATCATTTGAAGGCTAAGTTTTCCAACTGCCACTTAAGGAGGAGAGAAGTGATATTTTTCGGTCAATTTGTTTCAAAGCAGGGCGTTGTGATTGATCCTGCCGAGGTAGAAGTAGTCCAATATTGGGAAAGACCTTATAGTTTTAAAGTGTGAGAAGTTTCCTTAGATAAGTGGGTTACTATAGACTATTGATAAAGGACTTGTCTATGGTAGCCACAACATTGACTCACTTAATGAATAAGAATCGGACTTTTATTTGGGACTGTGGTATGAGAATGCATTCGTTGGTCAGAAGAGAGGTTGATGAGTACACCGACATTAGTTATTCTAGACGTAAAGAAGGAATTGATAGGTTACACAAATGCATGGGGTAGTGAGCTTGGGGTAGTATTAACGTAGAGAGGTAAAATTGTTGCTCACGTAGGTCGACAATTGAAACCGCATGAGAGGAAATGTCCATCCATAATTTTGAGTTAGAATTTTTTTTTGCATTAAAGGTGTGGAGGCATTACTTGTTAAAAGAAAGGTTTGAGTTGTTCACCATAAGTCCTTGAATTACCTTTTTAATAAAAGGACCTTAACCATGAACAGTAGAGATGGTTAGAGTTTCTGACCTCCTATGACATTAACATTTCCTACAAATCTGCTAATGAAAATGCAGTTGTAGATGCATTGACTAGGAGACATGCTAGCTTGGGAGCTATGTTCCCAGAGTGGAAGCAGTTAGAGTATATAGCTAAATATAGTTCCCAATCGATGTTTGAGTTAGGGCCAGAGATGTTGGCGAGCTTGACTATTAATCCCACTCTTATAATGTGGAATGGTACTAGTCAAAGGCAAGGTGCTAAATTAGTAGAGGTTATTGCTGAACATTAGATGGGAGTAGAGTCTGAGGATAAAGTAATATGGACTAGATAAGATGGTTGTCTTTGTAAGGATGGGAGATTACGTGTACCCGATGTCGAAAGGTTTAAAGATGAAGTGCCATAAGAGTGCCATTATTCAAATTTGGTTATCCACCCCAGAGGACAAAAAATGTATAGAGATATGAAGTAGTCATTTTATTGGGAGAGGATAAAGAAGAGTGTTAGGACATTTATCTCAAAGTGTAGGAATTTTCAGCTAGTTAAAGTTGAGCAAAAGAAACCTAGTGGGTTGCTATGTAACATCCCGCTATTTGATTAATAATGATAAAATGTATTTTGAAATTTAATCCAGAATTCTTGATGAATAAATGTATTTTGAAATTTAAATAGAAGAAAATTAAATTTCAATTGGATTTGAAATATGCGAAATCATTTTTAATTTGATAAAAAGTGGAGGAAAATCATAAATGAGTTTAGAAAATATTTTTGAGAATTTTATTAAATTTAATTCAATAAAAGTGATTTTTTGAATTTATTTGAGAACAAAAGAAGAGCAATGATTTAAATTAAAATTTGAAATTTGCGTTTTAAAATCTTAAAGTTGTTTTGAAATTTATTTTGGTAAAATAAATTATATTTATGAAATTTAGGAATTATTTTTGAAATAAACTGATTATTTTATACTTGTGGAAATTGGAAAGTAACATTTTTCCAAAACAAAAATCATTATAAGAATGAAATAAAATTTGGATAAAATGCCTTGCGTGAATTTTTAAATATGTATAAATATTGGTTTATCTTTGGTTCGATTCAGAGACGGTTAGGGTACGGATTTACTTAAATATTAAACAGAATTGTCATTGGACCAATATTTTCGTTCCTATCTTAATACTCCTTGTATTTTAACCTATCCATATTCTCAACCCTTAAGTTTCCCTACCCCTAACCCTATAAATACTTTATAAATACATGTACCTTACTTCTCCCTTTCATAAAGCAAAAGCAAGATATCGTGACTCCATTTCACCATTTATAAGCTAGGGGTTTCCGCCATCTTCACCAAAACAAGTTTTTTAAAGCTAAGAATGGTGAGTAAAATTAATTCATTTTAATATACATTGAGTATAACTTTTGTTTTGAAGTTAATTACTATTGATTTAACAAAATATATAAGTTTTTGTATGAATGTGTGGGTAAATTAATGTATGTCCATATATAGATTTACATTCCACCACCAAACTTTAATCACATATAACTGAAAAACTAAGGTGAATTACAACATGAAGCAAAGAGAATATATGGTGGGGAGTGATATGGATAAATCTATTAGCTTTTTCCTTGTTGTGGAAGCCTGTGATGATCGGCAATGGCCAGGTATGTTTGCATTACCATTTTCCATTCAAAACTTCAATTTCTTATAACTTAAAATATAAAGAAAATTTAAGAATGCAAGTAAAGATAATTCATAGAGGGAAGTAATATGAACAAATTGACTAGCTTTTTCCTAGTTGTCAAAGCCCGCAGTGTTAGAAAATGTTTGAAAACAATTGCCACACGTCCATGCCCGTATCATGAATGGATGTGCTGGCATTGGAACACAAGATACTAGTACGACTGTCTTGCATAACCAAGTGCAATGGTAGGTTTGATTTATTCGCTGGTGGCCCAAGGATGAGGGGCCATGACTAATATAGATTTGAGAAAAACAAAGAAAAAGAAAAGAAGGGAGGAGGAAGAGTGATGAGGTGGCTAACATGGAGGAATATATATATATATATATATATATATATATATATATATATATCTGTGTGTGTGTGCATGATTTCATGCATAGAATGAAATTAGAAAAAAGAAAAGAAAAGGAAGTGGCCGTGATGTTGTGGAGAAATACACACGTGCATGAATGGTTTCATGCACAGGAAGAAGAAAATGAAAATAATATAAGAGCAGAAAGGATGAAGACGTGGCCAAGGAAAGGTGTATGCACTTCATTTCATGCATAGGAGAATAAAAGAAAAGCAAGAAAAGAAAGGAAGTGAAGTATTTTTGGTTTTTGAAGTATGCAAATGAAATAGTGGTCTAGAAATATAAGTGTTTTAAACAGTTTCCAACAATGGAATCAGGTTTGAAATTATTTTTGAAAGTTTTTTGGTAAATAAACTTATTCAATAATCTTAATATGAAGTGTGCATGTCGACATGCCATGCACATATACACATAATGAGACTAAATGTGAAAGGTTTTGCAAATTATTAAAGCTAAATGAATAGAGTTAATTTAAATGAGTTGAATACACCTCAAATATTTGATAAATGGCTTAAAACCAAGTTTAAATTCACAATTGGAAAGGGGAAGTGTATAAGTTAAATATAGCGATTTATAGTAGTTTGGAACTTGGCCATAAATGTTGATTACATGCATGAAGTTAAGTCCAACGGTAATAATATGAATAGTATAGGTGAATGACTACAGATTTGTTCGATTATTTATACAAGTATATGAAGTTGATTATTTCACATATGCTTTGAATGTAATATGAAATTATCCCATGCTATAATATGATTTGAATTTGTTATTTTTTGTGTTTTAATTGCTGAGTTATGATGCATTATTATTTGATAAACTAAAATGCTTTTACATGGCATTTATTTATGAAAATGGAATAAGAAGTCATTTGGGGAATAAATGATGATTGAAATGTCAAATATTTTAAAGTGATAAAGTTAACAGTTAACGAGAATGGTACGAGGTATTGACTACTAGTTAGCATCCATCCTAGCACACTGATCCGAGTATTGCAACCCAAATCATGACAACCTTGTCCCTCGTTGCTATGCCTAAATGATTAGTTCCTAGGACAAAAGATGGAAGTGCAACATAAACGGAAGGAAGTAGCACCAGAGATGATGACTAGAAGGTGACTATAACGCAATGGGAAGATATCGCAAAGAGCCATGATGGTTGGGAAATAAGGGATCGTGCGAGGGCCACCACAATCGATCGTAAGTATACGGGTGAAAAAAGTACAATGAATTGCCAAAGTAGATAGTCTAAGAGGGTAAATCCATACACGAGATTTACAAACGTGCAATCCTAACGGGGTTCACCGAAGGGAGCATGAAAACAGAATCTTATATGTAAATCTGGAAAATGCAGATGTTGTAAATTGATAGATTTGAAATGATGATTTGAATTTATACAACAAAAACTCCTATAATGTGGATAGATTGTTATATCCTAGTTGACTAGAGTTGCAGATGTTCATCACGATGAATAGAGTTGTGACACGTGTGTTAATACGGATTTATGAAAATGAATGTTGGGCGATATTTTTATCTAGTATGAAGTACATCTGTGCGTTTAAGAATGGCACGTTTATACCCAACACTGAACATTTATGGTTTATGATTTTGTTATACTCATACCTAGATTTCTAGCCTGATTCGAGGTTTGTACTCACAACTAGAAATTCATCCCCTTTCTAATAGGGGTACATGTCTAATATAGATTACTTGGACCCTTGGATCCATGAAAGGTGTCTCTTGTAGGAAGTGGACGGTCATGATTTGACGATGTGGCACATGCTTAGGGACATGTGGCATAACCCTCCTCTCGCTTCATGATGATGTGGCACAACTAATATAATCAGGGAATGCCACATGGCTAGCTAGGGTATCAATTTCATGTGAGCTCTTTAGCATACAATAGCTTTGGTTGTCAATATGGGATTACTGATGGCTTCAATCTACGGTAGCTCTTTTAACAACCAACATGTGATAGCTTCATTTAATCACCATCGTGAGATGGCTCAACTTATGCTAACTTGTGATGGCTCCTTTAATAATCAACACGCGATAGCTTTATATAATCATCATCATGAGGTAGCTCCATTTATTGGCCTTCGGTAGCTCCCTTCAACATGCGATAATAAATCCTTTATGCATTCAGCCTATAATAGCATTTATCAACATGCGATAGCTACATTTATCAACTTTCGATAGCTCACTTCAACATGCGATGACTCCTTTCTTTATTCAACCTATAATAGCTTTTATTAACATGCAACAAATACATTTATCAACCTTCGATATCCCCCTTCAACATGTGATAACTCCTTTCTATATTCCACTTATAATGGCTTTTCTCAATATGTAGTAGCTTTATTTATCAACCTTCGATACCTCCCATCAACATGTGATAACTCCTTTTTGCATTCAACATGTAATGGATTATTTTATCTCCAATATGCAATAGCTATTTAGTCTTCAACTTGCAACAACTACTTCATTATCAAAGTTCGACAGCTACTTTCTCCTCAACTAGCGATAGCTTTTTCATTATCGAATCTCAATAGATACTTATACCTTCAGCTTGTGATGGTCACTCCATTGTCAACTTGCGAAAACTTGCTTTTATCTTATCTTACAATAACTTCTCTTTATATCATATTGTGATAGCACAACTTGGCCTTAACTTATGATAGCATTCCTTTTCCTCAATTTGAATGGCTTTCTTTATATTAACTTGGAACGATTCAGAATCATCTTCATCATCAGATGGTGACTCGGACAGTGATACAGAACAAGCCAACGTATGTTTTATGGCCATAAAAGAAGAGGTAAGTGATCTAACTTTTGATGATCTATTAGAAATAAACTCAGAATTACTTGATAAGATAAAAGACATCAAAAGAAAATATAAAGAATCTCTTGGAAAACTGAATAGGACTGAAATTGAAGTAGATATGCTAAGAGACAAGAAACAAATCTTAGAAGAAGAACTTGAAGTTACTCGAGAATCTTGTTCTAATATGACATCTCAACTCGTTATGCTAAGTCAAGAGATAGAAACACAAAAAGAATAGAATGATGTTCTATTAATTGAAAATCATGATCTTAAAGCAAATTTCAAGATTTTGGAATTAGATAACTCTAGCCTTAAAACAAAATTAGATGATATTACTAAAAATGTCTCTAATTTAATAAAGGCAGAGAAAAGCTTTCCAAAATTACAGAAAATTATCAAACCACTACAAATAAAAGAGGATTAGGATATAAACAATCCTCTAAAATTATTCCAAAGAAAAAGAATTCTTCATATAAAAGGAATAATAAAGTTGAAAAACCTAGTTCTAAAATTTCAAATTTTACCAAATCAATTAAAATTTGGGTTCCTAAAACAAATAATTCTTTAGATAGAAATAAGCATATAAAATCTTTTATAAAAATTGTTCATAAAAACAAAGATTTTATTTTCAAAAGGAAATCTAATCCCTATTATGTTTGGCATCCTAAGATCTAACTCCTGGGTTCCAAAAATAAAATGGTGGGTACTAATGTTAATTCTGTATTTTGCAGGTACCACCTAAAAGAGAGTAAAACGGATACTGGACAGTGGTTGCTCAAAACACATGATAGGAGAAAAGGGATGCTAATAAACAATAACTACTCATATGGAGGTTCTGTTGCATTTGGAGAAAATTCCAAAGGATATGTCATCGGCAAAGGCGATGTGAGCAATAACGGTATATCTAATTTACCTTTTATTACATATGTTTTATTAGTTAAAAATTTAAAGCATAATTTACTTAGCATCAACAATTATGTGACAAAGGATTCAATATTTCTTTTTCTGTAAACAAGTGTAGCATTTTTGATCAAAATAAAAAATCTTATTTTTGAAGATCTTAGAGATAAATATTTATGTTTTAAATATGAATGTAAATTATAATACAAATATGTGTTTAATAGTCCAAAAAAATGATCCTTGGTTATGGAAAAAAGGTTTTGTGATATTAATTTCCAAGCTATAAATAAATTATCTAAAAATGAATTAGTAAAAGGTTTACCAAAAATAATTTTACAGTAAATAAAGTTGTGGTGCTTGTCAATTAGAAAAATTATCAAAATCATCTTTTGAATCAAAGAAAAATATTTCTACTATACAACCACTAGAACTATTGCATTTGGATCTCTTTGGTCCAACTAAAGTTCAATCTATAAACCATAGTAAATATGTGTTTGTTATAGTAGATGATTTCTCAAGATGTACTTGGACTACTTTCCTAAAAAGTAAAAGTGATACTTTTGAAAATTTCAAGCTTTTTGCAAAGAGAATTCAAAATTTCAAAATTTTAAAAATTAAAAATATTAGAAGTGACCATGGAGGTGAATTTGAAAATAAAGCTTTTGAACATTTTTGTAATAAAATGGGAATTTATCATAATTTTTCTTTTCCTACAATACCAAAACAAAATGGAGTTGTAGAAAGGAAAAATAGAACGTTACAAGAGTGTGAAAGAATTTTATTAAATGGAAGCACATTCCCAAAACATTTCTGGGCAGAAACTATAGCAACTGCTTGCTATGTTTCGAATTGTTTTTCCATCTGACCTTTAACAAAAAACACTCCATATGAACTTTTTCATCAAAGAAAACCGAACATTTCTTATTTTAAAACTTTTGGTTCAAAATATTTTATTTTAGACATAAAAGATCAGCTTGGAAAATTCGATCCAAAATCCAATGAAGGAATCTTTGTAGGATATTCGAAACGAAGCAAAGCTTATCAAATTTTAAATAAAAGAACAAAAACAATCGAAGAAACACTTCATGTTTCATTCGATGAAATTTTCAAATTTAATAAATTTTTTGAGGATAATGAAGTTATACCTAAGACGGTCATAAATACGGTTATTCAAGACGATTTTGAAGAAGTTGAAAACATTATTCATAATGAAAATGAATTAAGATCTCCTCCTAGGATTTTATGGGATCACCCAATAGAAAATGTCATAGGAGAAATTGATTTACATGTTAGAACTAGAAATCAACTTAATCAAATGGGCCACGTAGCTTTTCTTTCTAAAATTGAAACTAAAAATGCAAAAGAAGCATCTATTGATGACTATTGGATTATAGCTATGCAAGAAGAGCTAAACCCATTTAAATGAAACGAAGTTTGGGAACTAGTTCCTAGACCGAGTGATCAAATAGTCATTGGTACTAAATGGGTCTTCAAAAATAAAGCAGATGAACAAGGTAATATGACTAGGAATAAAGCTAGATTAGTTGCACAAGGATATAATCAAGGAGAAGGAACTGACTATGAAGCAACGTTTTCTCCAGTTGCACGACTTGAAGCAATTCATATCTTACTGGCCTTTGCACGTTTTCTTAATTTCAAACTTTATCAAATGGATGTTAAAAGTGATTTCTTAAATGGTTATATAAAATAAAATGTTTTTATTGAACAACCTCCTTTATTCACACATGAAAAAATTTTAGACCACATCTATGAACTTAAGAAAGCCTTATACGGTCCAAAACAAGCACCCCGTGCTTGGTATGAACGTCTTAAAAGTCATCTAATAAATTCTAGTTTTGAAATTGGGAAGGTTGATCAAACTCTTTTTATTAAAAGAACTAAAAATGATATTTTAATTATTCAAATTTATGTAGATGGTATTATTTTTGGTTCTACAAATGAAAAATTATGCCAGGAATTCTCAAAACTAACGACCAAAGAATTTGAAATGTGACATATGGGAGAATTATCTTATTTTCTTGGTTTATAGATTAAACAATTACAAAATGGAATTTTTATTAATCAAGAAAAATCTTGTGATAATCTTATTAAACGCTTGGAAAGTACTTCTACCAAACCAACTCCATTGAGTACAGGATACATCTTGATAGAGATGAAGATGGCAAAAGTGCCAACCAAAAATTATATCAAAGTATAATTGGATCATTGCTTTATCTAACTGCTAGTAGACTGGACATAATAATGAGTGTTTGTTTAGATACTATGTTTCAAGCAAATCCTAAAGAATCTAATATGCGATCAGTGAAACGAATATTGCGTTATCTAAGCAAAACTAAAGATTTTGAACTTTTCTATCTGAAAGAATGTCCTTTCGAGTTGGTTTAATATAGTGACGCTGACTTTGGAGGATGTCGGATGAATCAAAAAAGTACTAGCGAAACTTGCCACTTCATTGGACAATCCTTAGTCTCCTGATTTAGCAAGAAACAAAATTGTGTTTCACTTTCAAGTTGTGAGGTAGAAACATTTCTATTGCTTTATCATGTGCTCAAGTTATTTATATGCAACAAACACTTCAAGATTTTGGTATAAATTTATCTATATCAACTATTTTCTGTGATAACACAAGTGCTATAAATTTATCCAAAAATCATGTCAATCACTCACGAACTAAACATATTGACTTCTTTATGATAATATTGAAAAGGATTTAGTCAGATTGGAATTTGTATCATATGATAATCAACTGGCTGATATATTTACAAAACCTTTAAATGTAAATATTTTCATAAAATTAAGAAGAAAATTAAGTATTGTGTCATTAAAAGATCTATAATTATATTTTTTTCAAAAAATTGAAATTTCCAAGACTTAAACTTGGGATCTCTTACTTGAAAATTTGGTGCACTACCACTTCACTACAACATACCTCACAACAAAACCATAGTTTAATTTTTTATTATTTCTTTCTATTCCTATCAAATTTTTTCCTACCCCACCTTTTTGCACAATTTTTAACTAGACAATATTTCTCTAGTTAACATTCTTTTAACCTCAAACTCTATATCTATTTATGACCTCTTGTGCTTTATAAATTGCTCTTCAAACAAGTTTTTTTCTTTACATCATTTTTTAAACAATTTTTTTTGTACAATTTTTATTCCAAGCTTTAGTCATAAAAAATTCTTCACAACACAACTCTGAATCCTCCTCACTTTCAAATACTTCTCCAAGTTCGGGATTAGTAAATTTACCTACTCCTATACCGATTTATGGACCAGTCCCCATTGTTCCTCCTTCTACCCACACGGGTTACACTCCACCCAGTAAAAGAACAAGGCGCTCTCTATTTTTCGGATCACCATCTACCAAAGAAAAGATTGACGACATTCAACACTACCAAAGGGAAACGTTGGAATTACAGCACAAACTTTATTGCGAACAAAAAATTAACGCTAAGCGTTTAGCTTTTTGGAGCGAGTTGACTTGAAATTCCGTGGTTACTTGTTCAAGAGCACGATTCATCAACCGTCTCTTGTCTTTTCTCCATACGGACGTAACCCTTGGGAACCTTCATCGCAGCGTCCACTAGAATCTCCGAATTCGTGGGAATGCGGCAATAGATGGTCGCCACTCAGGCAACTTCGAGAGAAAACAAAAATAGAACCGGATGAATATCACACTCCAAGCTCCTTATCAAATTCTGTTTAAAGTATTTAATATGTAATCTTTTTTTTATACATATATGTATATGCTGTTCTTTTAGTTATAAAAAGAAAGCAGCCATACTTTTACAAACAATTCAGCCGGTTGATTCATTAAAACAGATGGCTGAATATTGTTAAATAAAAAAAATTCCAGATTTAGACGGCTGAATCACTGTAAACAGCCGTCTGAATCAGTTGAAAAATGAACTATTTCCTGGCGGGAAGAAATTCAGACGACTGTTCACGGTAAAACAGCCGGATATATCCTTCCTGAGGCATTTTTTAAAACTAGGCCCTACATCTCCTCTACCAACTTTACTCTTACCTTTCACTTACCTATAAGTTCATCTTTTCACTATTTACTTTTTTACTTCAGAACCCTAGCTCATTTTTTCAATTTCTCAACTTTTACTTTTAAACTTTTAACTCTAATGGCTCCTAGATCAAAATGCACAAGGAAATCAGCCTCCAGCCTTTCGAAGACCAGATTCGTCGATGGCTTTGGAATGATGTTGCTGTCTCCTGCTACAATTCTATGAAAAATTCTAACATCTTTGAAGGGGATTTCATGAAGTTCTCTGATTTCGCAACTTATCGAATTAGAGAAATGGTTGAGGAATTCCACTTTGATAATCTCATAGGGATGCTTCCAATAATGTTCAAACCAATCATCTTTTGATTAAAAAATTTCATGCAAATCTGAATCTAGACCATAATAATCCTCAAAATCGAGAAGATTGCGTTTGGTCAATAGTTTGTGGTACTAAGATCTTTTTGCCTTTGCAAAGATTAGGCAATATTTTAAATTGTCCTATCAAGGAGTTGATATAATGATATAGAAATTGATATGGATCATAGAGCTAAAGTTTCACATCATTTCTTGTCCGATCACCTTACCAATTTAAGTACATTAAAATCTAGTGCATTAAAATCTAGCGCGTTAAGGCTACAAGCACGCCTTACTCACTGTGCTTTCGTTCGCTCCTTACAACCTCGAACAGGAAGTTATGAAAAAGTTCATAAGAGAGATTTTCAAACCTTCTATTCAATCTAATCCAACCAACAAGTAAATAGGGGCAAAACCATTTTATATGAATTTCAAGACATCACAATCTGAAGGAAATATAAGACCTATCGTTATGGCGCTTATATTATGCGTATCCTTCTCAACTTCGGCATTTAAATGCCTGGCTCTGAGTATTCACGCATTAGCGAGTTAGATGCGAAAACCTTATAGTTGATGGGTCTTCCTCCCCGGCCTCCTCAACAACAAATCATTTCTTTTCAAGAATGATCTCACAATGTTCAACGAGTGTTCCACAACCTCGTGATACTAGTATTGCCTCCTCTTCGCATACCTAACATGAAGAGGAAGAAGAGGACGATTGTAACGATCCTGAATTTTAATTTATTTTAAATTGATAATTTAATTTATTTTTTATTTAATATTGAGTTATTTTTAAACAATATTAATATAGAGATATTTGAATTCAGTCTTATGAAATGGATTTTTTTAAAAGTTGTGTAAATATAACAAAATTTTTGAAATAAATATTTAAGTTAAAATAAAAGTAAGTATACAAAGTAAAATAAAACACAAAAAAAATGTTCTTACAAAATACATCAAAATATTAAACCATTGAAGATAAATATATAGAGAGAAACAAGACCATTTGTATGAAGATAAAATAAATACTTAAGCTAGAAATAGGAGAAAGATTTATAAGATAAATTATAAAATATAAAGAAAACACATTAACAACATAATTAAAAATAGAAATTTATTTTCATGGTATGACAAAGTATAAGACAAACAAATAAAAAATAAATAAATGTATGCAGGCAAGAAGAAAGAAAATGTATACAAGAACACAATATAATCAACCTGGCAAAGCAATGATGTAAACAAGAAGCAAAGAAAAAAAAGAAATATCTACTAAACAAAACAAAGAAGTACAAAAGTGGATTTGCTAATAATATACGCATATAAACATGTCAGCCATCAAAATATTATCATCAGCCACAAAACAAAGTATAAGAAGAAACAAAGCAAAGTTAAAAATATAAAATATCTTTGTATACAAAATGGTTAAGAGGAACATAAAGTACTTGGCACATACTAGCCATATTTTAGTCATTCAAAAATGTACAAAAGAGATCACTTCAGCCACACCTATGTATAAACAAATAACATCAGTTGTACAAAGCATTAAATGCAAGTATCTAGTGTATTTTATAAACAAATAACAATATGGCCTGTACAACTCTTTTTATATATCACCATCTTCAAGCTTCAACTCAGTTGTTCATTCGAAACTAAGTAAAACCATAAATAAACTTTAACTTAGACAACTCAAACCAGAAAATCAAAAAAAAAACTTTAGCTTGCAGTTTTCAAAGCCTGGTTCAATGAAGTTCTCTGTTCTCTGTCAACATGAAAGCATCTCTGTCTTTCTTCTTCAAACACAGTGAGTAAACTTTTTGAATCTGAATTTAGCTGGTTGTTTTAATAATCATGATAAAGTAAAAGTGATGGAGTATTGTATGCATTCAGATAGGTATGTATATGAGTATGAGTGAACAATGCCTGTCACAGAACAGACATGTTCTCAGTTTGAACATAACAGGTTTCTAAACATGTTTTGAAATCAAATTCCCTCTCTTCTGATTATTGTTAAACTTCAGACCTTAAATAAAAGTTGTTAGTTTTAATATGGTTCAAATATTAAAAATAGATTTAAGTAAAACAAAGGAAGTTTCTCTTGAAAATTTGAAAATACATGCATCATTTAAATTTTGTCGAAATTTCACATAAATCTTAGTTTCAGGTAGACCATTTTAAATGACATCGAAGATAATGATATTTAAAAGGAAAATCATGATTTTTAATGAACTATGGAATGAGAAAATCGAAGTGGAACAATATTTGGGTTTTTTATGAATTCGAGTGATCTCGTCGTTGAGGGACCTCGGGTTTCAAGTGAAGGTAGAGGGGAGTATTGTGTGCCGGGGAAAAATGAGGGGAAGTGCTCCAGTTCAACATGGAAGCGGCGACGAACGTTTTAAATCTCTAAACCTAATTTTGACTGGGTCGAGTGTTTCGATTGGCTCGTCCTCGTCGTGCGATCGAGTGCGGCGAGTTTTGGGGTGATGGTAGGGGGAACGTGGACGAGTAGTGGGTCGAAGTTTGAGGCTCTCTAGTGGACGGGATTTCGAGAACGACGATGTTTCCCAGGTTGATGGTGAAGCCGGTTGTGTTTCCAGGTTTTGGTGTTTTACTGTATTTTTGTTCCAGGTTTGGGATTGAAACCTCGAATCCAGATTCGAGATTTTTGTGGCAATTTGTAGATGGGATGCCGGTGAGAAGGTGATTGATGATTGGAGGAGATCATCAGCGATGATCAAGGAGGTGCGGCGTCAACGTGCATGTGCACGGTGCACTGCTTGTTGCCAGGGTGTTTTTGTTGTTTGGGAAGATGAAGTGTTAGCAGGGGATGACTCGAGTTATTCAGGTATCTGACTTGAAGCATTAACAGGGGGTCTCAGGTAAATGAATTGTTTCAGGTTTTAAAACCTGACAGAGTTCTGTTTTCAAAAATTAAATGAAATTTAAATTTAAAGAAGAATTTAAAACAAGTGCTTTAAATTCAAAATTTAACTTTGGAATTCAAATGAACTTTTGAATCCTAAGTTTAAAGTGAAAAATAAAATTTAAAGTAAGATTTAAATAAAATTTTAAATCAAGCTCAAATATGGATTTAAGTTTGCTATGAATCAAAATTTTGAATTTAAACCAGTTTTGTAAACTTAAATGTTGAACAAGTTTAAGTGTTTTAAAGTAGATTTTAAAAGAGAATTTGTTTCAAATAAACTTGACAAAATCCTTTGTAAAAGGTTTCCTTTAATATTTGAATGGAACGTTATGAAGCGTTTTAACTTGAATTTTGGAAGTTGAATAATCAATTTATTTTAAAGCTTGATTTCTTTTAATAAAATTAAGTAGATTAGCTTAAAAACTTTTTCTTATATAAGTAATAAATGTTATTTACATTTATTTAAAAGATCATAAATTGAATTTAAAATTGGTTAATGTTTAAATAAATAATCATTTTTGAATCTTAAATTCAAAATAGAATTTGAATTTAAATTTAAAATGTAATGTTCTAATACACTTTAATTTAATGAAGTCATTAATAAAGGAATAGATTATCTTAGAAATTATTAAGGTATTAAAATGATTTAAATTAATAAGATAATTAAGGAATGACTTATGTATTTAATTTATAAATTAATAATTTAGATTAATTTATAATTAGAGATTAATTAAAAGTAAATTAAGAAATGTTATTAGTTAATGAGGATAATTAACTAGAGATTATTAAGTAATTAAATTAATGTGATAAATCTTGATAATTAATTAGATTAATGAATTTAGATAATCAATTATACATTGTTAAATGTAATTACTTAATGAAAGTAATTAAGGATTAATCACTTATTGTAATTCATTTTGGATATTCTGATTTATTAAAGTTAATTTAATGATAAAATTGGTTCAAAAGTTAATTTAATTAATATGATAAATTAAGAATAATTTAATTAATTAAAGTGTTTGATAAATTAATTTATATCAAATGATTTGAAATTTATAAATCAGAATTTGATAATAAATTCATAAGTGATTAATTTAATTGGAAACGAATTGAATTAATTAGGATTAAACAATTAAGTAATCTTGCTTATAAATGATTATTAAATACTTGACTTTACCTATGAATGATTGTATTGTATAGAATGCCTTGAATTGATTGTCCTATCTGATGTTTTTGTGATATATCTGATTTGTGACATTTTGTTCTATGGATTGAGCTGTGTATAATTTATTCATCTATTTACATTTGTATATTATTTGTGAATCTTTGAATGAAGATAAGCGTTATAGTTTATATCGCTTATCAACTATATTTTTGTGTTTTAATCTGTGATGATTGAATGATGTTGCACTAATGTGTTAAACCCCTGGACCACATCATACACACACAAATATGGATTTCACGAGGAAATCGATTAAGTCACAGATTTTTGAAAATAGTTTTGAATTTGAGTTTTAAATTCAAATGGTTTGAAAATAAGATTGGGTTTAAAGTGAAAAGCTTTTGAAATGGAATTTCAAAGTTGAAATTTATTTTGAATAACTTGATTGAGTTTTGAATTTAAATATTTTGATTTAAATTTGAATTCAATATTTGAAATTGAATTCTATATTCAGTATTTATGATATTAAATGGTATACAAGTTTATATGGGTTTTAAACCATTTTAAGGTGTTGTTTTTGGGAATTTGAATTAACCCAAAGATTTTAAGTTGTATAAATGAGATAGAATTTCTCCGAAACGAAAACTACTTGTTTCCGAATAAAAATAACTTTGATTTAAAGAAAGGATTTCCAAATTGGGTTGAAAAGTTTCAAGTTTGAATGGGAATTGTTTTGAAAGGCTATGAATGAATCTTTGGAAATGATTTTGAAAGCTATAAGTTGAATCTTGATTTAAAGATTCAACAAGTTAATCGAATTTTGAAAGCTATGAGTTAAATCTTTGATTTAAAAGATTTAACGAGTTAATCCAATTGGAATGGAAATTGTTTTGAAGTCTATGAATTGATCTTTGTGAAATAAATCTTTTTGTAATATAAAGATTTGAAATGGTAATTGGTTTAAACCATTTGAAAAGGAAAGTTTTTGGGTTTTAAGTTGTGACTTAATTGAAATCCCAATATCCGTATGTTTTTGAAATATTGCGCTCACTGTTCGGTTTAGCCCGGAGAGGACCTTTGTGTCATATATCCCATTCCGAATATGTGATACGTCGTTATGGATAGCATTTGAAGACCGGTGGTGAAGATCAGATATTTTCGAAAACGAAAGGACAACTCATCGAATGTCTTTGCATTGACTGGTCCCCGGTATAGAGACTCCATATGTGATGGAAAGTTCAAACACGATTAGTGAATATCCGGATTGCAAGGACTTCTTTGGAAGTGCCTTCGGTTCTGTTCGATCCCGAAACAGACTTGTATGGATTTTGTGTTTGACATTACAAATTGAGATATAAAGCTGATTCTTTCAAATATATTTCTGTTGGTGGCGGAGAATTTATTCTCTTAGCTTAACACCCTTCTCTGAGACGTACGAGCTCAGAGGTTATGTAGTTGATGGTTATCAGCAATATATTCCCAATTTGGTAATGTGACATGCTGAGTGTTGCTGTGAAATGATCATTGTTTGATCATTTGTGATATGATCATTTGTTTGATCATTTATCTTTGTGATCATTACTTTGATCATTTGTTGACCCAAAGCATGGATTTGTACCAAAGCGTGGCTTTGTGGACGAGACTTCGTCGAACCTCACACCCCGAAATGGTCGAAACAAGAAAGATGCGGCAAGGTTATTGGGGGTAGCGCCCCTTAGGGTATGTTCATTTCCTTCTGGAAAGGGGTGGTATCATGGTATGGAGCCCAGATACTTACTCATGTTGAAACACTATTTATTACTGTGTGATGTTGGTTATCGAGCGCTCGGATAAAGGTCCTAAAGGACCGGGGGATGGCATACTCGTGTCAGTAGTTACCCAGTTAGGGGTAACCCGGCCTTGTGTTGGCAGAGATCCGGTTAGGTTCTCGAGACGTCCTTCCAGAGGCGTTTCCATGTGGCAATGGGAAGTTCTTTGGCCTGACCATTTGTTGGAAATCCAAAGAAACAATACGAGCCTTGTACGGTATTAGTTGTAGAACCCGCCATCTAATATGGTAGCTATAGTAAGCATAATATAATGGTACCTATGCTGGCTAAGATTTATATTCTACTTTCGAAATGTTTTCTACACTATGCACTAATAATAATAATCAAACGATTTGATTTTGCGTAGTAAGCATCTTTGACTAACATAAGAAGAAATCTCCTCCAAGTCTGCGTTTGCATTGTGTGTGTGGGAGGTCTTATGGTAGTTACATTTTCAAAAAGCATTGCGAATTGATTTTAAAATATTTCGTTGCTTGTTTTTAAAGATAAACTGTTTTTGTTGCTCACACCAGTCCCATTACTGATCCGGAGTTTATTGTTTCTTTCCTAAACTCTGGGTGCTCATTATTTTCTACACGGGCAGTCTAGAGTTGGGTTTTTCAAATAGTCAGGTTTAGTAGATTATCTGGAGTTAGTTCAGTCTTTGGATCACACCAATCTTGCTTAGCTTGGTGCATCGTTATTGGGAGTTCGAGCTATTGCTGTATTGGTTCTTGGAGATGGAGTTGCGGTATTGGAGTTCTTCCTTGAAGACTATCTTAGAGTTATTTGTTCCGCTGCTGGCGCTATCGTTTTCTTTTCCGCTGCTATTTTATTGTATCATATCTCTGATGTATATTGATATTCATTGTATCACTCTGTTGTATCAGATATTGTATCTGTGTTGCATATCAATGTATTATTTCTTTTATTTCCGCCGTGTTATTTACTTGATGTTGTTATAAGCTCTGGCGAACTGGATTTGAACGGTCGAATCTACGACATTCGAACACGATTTGAAGTATGGATGTCGATTTTCGAGCGCGAAAAATCCGCGTCGTCACAACGATAACTCCATTCAAGTTGTTGGCTCGGAAACTTCCCCCAGACAAGCTATCATCACCCTCTCCCCAAATCAATAAAAACTTCATCGAGAAATTAAATCTCTTGAAAGGAAGAGCGAGAAGAAATTTAACTCCATTAAAGGATTCCTTAATAGGATATGGGATAAAATTTCTTGTTCGGGTTCTACATCCACCGAAACTTACAACTCATATCCTTTCCAATGGTCGTCTTCAAGTTCAAATAATGATGATGTTGAGCCCTCTACCTTTATCTAGTTTTAATTATATTCTCTAAACTTTATTTTCCGATTTGTAATATTGTTTCAAACTTCTATGGTTCTCTTTTAGTTGTCTATATTATGTTGTATGGATATTGTGGTTTTATTTTCGTAATGACATCTCGAGTATATGTTTTAAACTTTGTTCTGCAATATTTACGTACGTATATTTCATATCATTTTTTGTTGACGACAAAGGGGGAGAAAGTTAGCTTAAATTATTGTGCGTATTGATAAGGGAAGTGGGAGTGTTATTGTAAGAATTTTTGTCAATATATTATTTATATTAATATAGTTGTCATCATCAAAACGGGGGAGAAGGTTGGAATCTCGATTTTCATCATTTTGATTGTGACAACTATATAAATCAATTTTTGTGTGTACTAATCACTTATGCAGGTGGTTCATTGTAGATTAATTTTCTGAATATTTTGAAGCTAATAGTCTTTTGTTTAGAGTTTGTATACTATTCAGAAATATGTTAAAATCTCTCTTAAGGCGTATATATATATATATATATATATATATATATATAAACATACAAACATGCTCAAACATGCACAAAAGGCTGAAAACAGCCAGTTGAATGGACTCATTCAGTCGTCTGTTTGCTGAAACAATTTTACCGTTTCACAATATTCAACCGGCTAAATGAGTTAATTCAGATGGCTGTTTTAGGCTAAAATTTTCCTGTTTCGATTTTAACAAATTTGGAAGGCTAAATTATTATTTTAGCCGGGTGAATATTTTTAACAGCTATTTTATGTAAAGGCACTACTCTTCATCGAAGAGAAACATCTTCAAATCAACAGTTGCACCTGTTTCTTTTCAATGTTATCTTTCATGAATGACTACAACCTTTTAATCTCTATAAATAGGCTTTAGAATTTAACAAATAAATTTCAATAACTGATTTTAATATTCTTGAATTCTTATATCTTATTCTCTTTTTTAATTTGCACACTAACTATATATAATCTTTGATCGTTGATCACTGTATCTTCCACATTCTTCAAGCAAATTACACTATATATAATAAAGGAGAAGATTATAAGAATATTGTACTTCACTGACGTATTAGTGCAATTTAAAGAGCATAATACAGCCAGATACTTTTGTTATTGGTAAAAAAGTCCTGTTCGGTTGCTCAGGCGGTAGAAGTCTTGTTCAGTTGCTTAGGCGGTAGAAGTCTGCTCAAGCCGTGTAAACCTATTCCTCTGGGTTAAGTGAGGGTTGCTATTTTAATTCCAGAATGAGTCTGTGACTAGACATAGAATAGGAGTTCGAACTAGTATACAAATATTTGGCGTCATTTACTTTACTACTTTAATTATTTAATTATTTAGTTTACATTCTGCACAAGTAGTTTATCCATATTACATGATCCTATAGCACATTTGACATTCATCATCATCTATGGACTTTTTAGATGGGTTACCAAGGAGAAGGTTAGGGATGAAAGCATATGGGCCATAGTCGATAGACTGATTAAGTGTGCCCATTTCATTCCTATGAAGGCCACGAGAACTGCACTGAGGTTAGTAGAGATATATAGGAGGTAGCAGCAAGATTGCATGGGGTGACAACACTATTAGTAATGACCGAGATTCATTGTTCTCCAGTGAGTTTTGGTGCAGTTTGCAGAAGGTATTGGGTAAAGTGTTGTGCATGAGTACTGCGTTCCATCTATAGACGGATGGTTAAACCAAGAGGGTCAACAATGGGTAGGAAGATTTGTTGAGAGTTGCATTTTTGATTTGTTGGATCTTAGGAGGATTATTTACATTTGGTAGGGTTTTCATACAACAACAACTGCCAGAGCAGTATTGGGATGGCCCTATTTGAAACATTGTATGGAAGGCCATCTAAGTCGCTTGCATGTTGGTTGGAGATAGGGGACAAGATTGTGTTCGAATCAGATGTAGTTAAGGATGCTACCGAGAAAGTAGATTTGGTCCAAACTAGAATGAAGGAAACATAGTTTAGGAAAAAGAGTTATGCCGAAACGATGAAGGAATTGGAGTTCACAGTAAGCGATCAGGTGTTCATGTAGGTTTCTCTAATGAGAGATATAATGCATTTCATAAAGGCTGGGAAAATAGCACTATATATGTAAGGCCACTTCCGATTGTAGATAAGACTGGGAAGTTGGTGTATAAGGTGGAGCTGCCGAACGTATTTGCAAGGATTCATAATGTGTTTCACGTATCACATTGTAGAAATGTAATAAAGATGCAGATGTAGTGGTTAATCCGAAGGTAGTAAGAGATCAGGTCATGGAGTCGAATATGACCTACGTGCACAGATCGATTCAGATAGCGGATCGGGACGAGAAGCGGTTTTGAAACAAGGTGATGAATCTAGTATATGTCCAAGAAAATAAGATAATAAAGTATGTAAAAGAATTAGTCACATATTTTTTGAAATTCTTATAAGGTTTTTAAAGGTGGAAAATAAATTAATATAGATTTCAAACTTCTTGGTGGATAAGGGCATGTATGGGGAATTTATAATTTATAAACACACCAAGAAATAAGTGAAAATAAGCATGGGACAAGATCCATATTAAAGGATGAAAAGATAAATGAAGGATACTATAAATAAAAGAAAGTGTGGCCATAACCTATCAAATGGCGACATAGGAAAGACGGTAACAGATATGTCATATTTTGCCTAGTATGGAGCTGAGGTGGCGGCATAATGTTTTATAAGAGAACTGCGAATACAGGGATCAGGTAGTGATTTGCCAAGGGGATCCACAGACTCTCAGGGAAGAGTAGTATTGTGTCGCAATTCATGGAGACGGACTACGCCGCAATTGTGTAATGTTGTATGAGATATACCGCACTGCCATATATAGAGGATATACTTCACCATAATTTGGAAGCATATACTTAATAAGTAAAGAGTGTACTATCCACAAAGGTTAGGGCAAGGTGCACTGAGCCAACGTGAGGTGTGAATGAATCCTAATAAAGGATGATTGGGTAGGGCTCGGGGAAGCTTAGGGTTAGTCGAGAGAAATAACTCGCATGCTAGAATAAGATCCTGTAAGAGCTATTAACACTAAGTGGGGATTCTTACTCGAATGCCCACATGGAGAAGGTGAGGGGAGACATTCAACTTCCAAGAAACTACGAGTAGCAGTTTCAAGTTAAATGAATAGTAAATACGGAATGCGGGTGGCTGTTTCATTGTAGTTCTAAACAAAATAATAAGTACGACTGCAGATGCCCGTTTCATCGTAGTCCCGAGTTAGTAAACAACAAATACGAACCGCAGGTAGCTGTCCCATAGTCTCCAAAGTTTAACCAAAGAGAACTACAGGAGATTGATTCTATGCGATTTAAATTTAATGAATTAAAGGATACTGTAGGGAGCTGATTCTAGGTAGTATTAGATTAAACACTAACCTAAAATGTAAACTGTGTGGGGACAGCGTTGGGGCACGGTAATAAATAGGAACCACATAAGGAAGCATTTCTATAGATATTGCACAATAATTGGGCACAGTAGTAGATGCGTATGTCATTAACCATGATTATTTCACTTATAATGTTGTGGATAGTGAGAAGAAAACCCATTCTGTGTTGTACGACATGATCTCACTATTTGTTTGATTTGGGTATGTATTATTCACACGGACTTTATGTCCAAACCGTGGCTTTATTATTTTTCCATAAATTTATAGGTACTCATTTGAGTAGTTTGATTTAATGGGATTAGGCAGGTTTATGTTAGGAGCCATAGGATGCTGATTGAAGACCGAGGATGAGGTTTTGTTAGCTAGTAAAGATGTTATTTCCATTGGTCTTAAGTGTTTAGGCAACATCATCATATGTTGACCCGACTATTTATGCAACATCCTACTATTTTGGACTATTCAAATCGACGATAAAACCACACATGTCGGGCTTGAATAATTCAAAACAACAGATTGTTATTAAAAATTTAGGCAAATAAAATCAATCATAGAATCACAGACATAGAATATCAAAATAACTCGCATCGGAATAAAATAAACATAGGAGTTCATGAAGCTCCTAGATACATAATTTCAAACTAATACATAATACCATGTCTAAAAACAAATACAACGGAAAGATAGATACATAAGTTCTCTACTACAAAAGCAAAAGCTGAGTGAAAATAACCTGAATGGAAATATCGGGTAAGCAGTTAAATCTCCGGCGGATCTCTAGTTCCAAAAAAAGATGAATCCAAAGCTATGAAACTCAGGCTGACCCGAGCGTAAAGAAAAATACAAAACACTCAAGTCAGGACGTATATACTTATAAAATGTAAATCAACTCAAGTGAACTGCAAAAGAAATGCATTAGTAACTTAAAGGATGCTTGGGATTGCCTATCCTTTAAGGATCCGCTAAACTATCTACTATGTAGTAATATACGCTATTATAATAATGTCTAAAGTAAGTAAACTATTAAAATAGCATTAAGGAGTTACTCATATCCCCCTTAACACATTTCATATTTTCCCATAGTCCATACTGTACCGCCATCCCGCCCGTACTAGATGTCGTCAGAGGGCACTCTATACGTATGGTACTAAACAAACTCGTAGAAGGCGCGCTAAGGTAGGTGACACGGTACAACTAGGTAATGCCAGGGTAGATATACCAATTACACTTCTGGACTATTGGTAATGCATAGCTGCAACTATCGCCCAACTCAATCCACACTCCCGAGTCAAAGGTGCGCACCAAATCAATCACAACGTAATGGAATGGCTAATGATGAAGTGTGTACGATCGGAAAAGCTACCTCACTTAGCCCATCAATTGCTCCTGTTTTAGCCACCTTATGCTAACTCACGGAAGCTAGGTCTATGTATGTATAGCTTTAGGATCGTTGCCACCATCCTACTTCATTCTGGAATCTCTACCGCGTATACAGTTATCAAAGTAGTTTTCGGTGTTGGCAGGGAGTATGGCGACTTCCAATCCTTGTCTCTTTAACAACCTAACGTTATTATAACACGTGGTTATTCAAGTTTAAATGGTTTATTTTCCATATCAAACATATTCCTTTCAAAACCATATAAATTCCATATCATTATTCTTTAAAATATTATTCATTTTTCCAAAGTCGTACGCTTCCAGATTCATTTAATTATAACCACTTGAGACGTAAAAATTTAGATATCACGGCACTTTAAAAATGGAACCTTTAGAACCATAACATTCAGAATTACAACCCTTTAGAAAATTTTGTATCATTCTGCAAATGTCACCTTTAAGAAAATGCAGCAGTACATACATGCTACGGTAAGAATCTGCAGAGGTGCAGAATTGTTACTATAAGAACCCGCAATAGTGCAGAATTGTTGCAGTAAGAAATCACAGCAGTTTTGAATTGTTATGTAAGAAATCACAGCAGTTTTGAGTTTTTACTATAATACTTCCTGCTACAATAGTTTATGTAATCAAATAGTACATATATTTACAATTTTATCACAGTCATTATATCATTCCTATTATATTACTCTAATTTTAGCTATTCGGTCATTAAAGAAACCACACCTTTAGTCAAATAACTTTGTTACTATAATGTCAAATTTTAAAGATGAAACCCTTATGCTAAGTTAAAAGTACATTATTAACTTACACTTTATTTTCTTTTCAGTAAATAACAATTATCATTTTTATTACCCAAGTTATACCATTTACATTAGTTAAAACTTACGTGTCAAATGTACGTTTTAACTTACATTTTTTTTCCACAAAAAAACATTTATAATCTTAATCACTATTTCATGAAGTAAAACTTACAATTTATAGGCTAGAATAAAATAAAATTATTAAGTCAAATCAAATTGTTAAATTTCAATTAACCTTCATACTTTAAATTAGATTCCCAAAATTTACATTTCCAACTATTTATTTATTATAAAAAATTTAACACATATAAACAAATTTACAGAAATCACTATATTAAATTTTAATTGAGATTCGTATGTAAAAATCAAAATACTTAATAAATTTTAGCAGAATCATTTTAAATCAACCATGGAGTCTGTATACAATTCTCCACCCTAGGGTCAAGTAAATGGACATATATCATTTCAATTCGCAATTTATTATTTTTCTAGGTTTTATATCATTTTAAACCTGTAATCCCAAGTCAAATAAATTGCTCAGGCCTATCATTTCAGCCCATAACAATTTTCCTTAATCTAAAGATCGTTCGGTTATGTATCGTTTCAACCCATAGTGAAGGAAGTTGCAGTGTGAGAATAGAATATTAAATAAACATAATAATATTCAACATATCATGGCATATGATCATAACAAGTATAATATGATATGAAATAATATAATATAAACATAGGTGAATTATCAACTTGCATATACAAATCCATTCAATTCCATTGTCATCAATTCACCAAAATATAAGTATGATGTCAAGAATGATTACTCACCTTCTTTGGCTAGAGAAGTGATTCCAAACATAACACAACGACTATAACAAGCACGACAATTATGGACAAGCTTGAGTGGGAGAAGAATCCAAATCCAAAGTTTTGAAAAATAAAATAAATTTCACACGTAAACAAATAATTCGCATAGAAAAATAAAAGTAGAAAAATTATATATTTGTAACCATGTTAAGAGGGCTTGTCTAGGGGACACATAGGTTTGGTCTAGGGTTTGTTTGGGTTCATCCATAGGGTTAGGGCTTGGGTTCGGTTATTGGCTAGGGTTAGGGTTTGGGTTCGGTCTAGGCTAGGGTTAGGGTTTGGGTGGCAAAGGCTCGGCCTAGGGGTGTGGGTTCAGTTAGGCTAGAGTTTGGTGGTGGTGATGGTGGTCACAACCAAGGAAAAAGCAAGGGGAAGGAGGTGAGATGGTTCAGCTATAGGGTTTGGGTTGGAGGAAGAGGAGTGGAGGCTGAAATTTATTGGAGAGGAAGGGAAAAAGGAAGGAGGAGAAGTGGTTTTGGCTAGAGTATTTGGTTGGAGGAAGAGGAGATGGGTGTGATGATGAGCATGGCCAAAATTTGAGGAAGGAGGAAGGATAAATTTTAAAGGAGAAGTCTAGGGTTTTGAGGAGGAAGAGGAAGAAGAAAAATTTACATTAATTTCTTTCTGTGGAAAAGCAAATGAAAATTAAAAGTCTAGCAAAACCTTAGGATATTATAAAGTCATCTCAATCATGTGGCTTCTCATCTAGTAAAGAAATTCCCAGCCCAATAGTACAAGCCCAAAATCAAATGTAAATAAAATAAATGTTATAGGAAAATAACTGTGTGTAATACACCAAAATTTGTAAATTTTAAGAAGTGGAAATCAAAATTTTCCAAAACAAAAAATAAAGAAAATGTTATAATTAAATCCATCTTCATAAAAAAAGTAAAAGTTCAAAACTCAAAATTTAAAATTTTCACAGAAAGTTAAACTTTGACCAAAGTTGACCAAAATTTGCATTTTAAGAAAAATCTTGATTTTATTAAACTGGAAGAACATTTCATATCAAATTCCAAAATATTACATTAAGTTTCCAAGTTTATCAAATTTTAAAATAATTGTATCCAAATTTTTAAATGAATTTTCATTTAAAATATTTTCAAAATTTACGGGGTGTAACACTCCCCCTACTCAAAACTTTTCGTCCTCGAAAAGGGACGAGACCCAGAAAATAAAGAAGGATAAAATAGGATAACGAATAGTACGTGGAACAAACAATTCCAGAGTCGAAGCACGAATTCCCTCCTCCGTTTCCCAAGTACAATCCCGATCATCAGTGCTCCATTGTTCTTTGACCAGGTTGACAGATTTTCTTCGTAGTTGCTTCGTACCTCTATCAATAATATGAAGTGGTTTCCTCTCGACAGTAAGGTTCGATTAAATGGCCAAACTCTCGAGAGCAGAAGGCTGGACAATCATAGATGGTACATGAAGATACCGAAAAAGATGCAAAACATGGAATACATTATGCACTCCAGAAAGTTTCGCAGGCAAATCCAAGTGATAAGCTAAGGAACTAATTTGGGAAAAGGATCAAAAAACCTAGGAGCGAGCTTCCCTCTTCGACCAAAACGAATCACATTTCTAAATGGAGAGACCTAAGGGAAAATCTGATCACCAACAGAAAACTCCAGACTACTCCTACGCCTATCAGCATACTTCTTCTGTCTATCTTGAGCAATCCTCATCTTTATTCTAATCTCCTCAACCTTCTCAGATGTTTCCAGAATCATATCAGGAACAAGAACCAAACAATTACTGGATTCAATCCAACAGGATGGAGATTTGCAAGGGTGTCCATAAAGAGCAGCAAATGGAGCCATTGCGATACTAGCCTGATAACTATTGTTATAGGTGAATCAATGAGATGGAGATGATCTTCCCAAGATCCTCCATAATCAAGGACACAGGCACGAAGAAGATCTTCCAGAATCTGATTCACTCTTTTCGTTTGACGTCGGTCTGCGGATGGTAGGCAATGCTCATATTCAGA
The DNA here is from genome assembly GCA_030765085.1 of Allium cepa. Lineage (NCBI taxonomy): Eukaryota > Viridiplantae > Streptophyta > Magnoliopsida > Asparagales > Amaryllidaceae > Allium > Allium cepa. The sequence continues at coordinate 974,306,770 of CM060928.1, forward strand.
CGAGTACCTAAAGATTCCTAAAAATATTTCCAAAACTAACTGGTAAAGATGGGTTCTCTATTATGAACAATACTGACCAGAACACCATAAAGATGAACAATCTCCCTCATATAAATCTCAGCCAAACTAGGAGCAGAACGGTTGGACCTAACCGGAATGAAATGAGCCGATTTGGTCAATCTATCTACAATTACCCAAATACTATCATCACCTCTCCTAGTCCTCGGCAATCCATCAATAAAATCCATAGAAACTTGTTTCCATTTCCAATTGGGAACCTCAAGGGGTTGCAATAATTCAGCAGTCTTTTTGATGATCAACATTAACCTGCTGACAAGAAGCACATCTACTAACAAAAAGGGAGATATCACGCTTCATACCACTCCACCAATACAGGTTCTTCATATCCTGATACATTCGTCACACCTGGATGAATAGAAAGTCTAGACCGATGATTTTCCCGAAGTAACTCTTGCCTCAATCCATCAACATTCAGGACACAAATATGATTATTAATCCTCAAAATACCTCTATCATCGATCTGAGCTCCACTTCCATCTTGGCTACTACCACCAGCTCAACTACAAACATTTTCTTTAATAAGCCTGGGCATCTCATCCTCATCTTGCCTAGCAATAATATGATCCATAAGAGGAGAAGAAACAACAAGCTGGCATAACATCGCCTTCTTTCGACTCAAAGCATCGACTACAATATTAGCTTTTTCAGGGGTATAGTTGATGTTAAGGTTATAAGAAGCTAGAAACTCAAGCCATCTAACCTGCCTCAAATTCATGTCCTTCCATGTAAAAATATATTTCAAAGGCTTATGATCCGTAAAGAGCTCAAACTTAGTTCCCAATAGATGATGTCTCCAAAGTTTCAAAGCAAAAATTACGGCAAGCAATTCCAAATCATGGGTTACATAATTGGCTTCATGAGTCTTCAACTAATGATGGGCATAAGCGATAACCTACCCATCTTCCATTAGAACGGCTCCCAAACCTTCACAACTGGCATCAGTGTATACCGTTAATTCCTTATTTCCATTTGGAACGGTAAGAACTGGTGCGAAAGTAATCTTACGCTTCAACTCATTGAATGCAGCATCACACTTATCATTCCATCTAAACCTAGCATTCTTACGAGTTAGAGCGGTGAGAAGTGCAGCAATCCGAGCGAAATTTTCAATGAATCTCCAATAATAACCGGCAAGGCCCAGAAAACTACTGATATCAGATGAAGTCCTAGGGTTTTCCCAATTCTAAAATAGAATAGGGAGAACAAGAACCAAGAAAGATAAAGAAAAATTAATGTACAAAGGAAAGAAGAGAAGATAAACTTACATTGATCACAACGATCTTAACTGGATCAACAGAAACTCCATTACCTTCTTCCTGATTCCAAGGAAGAGGAATCTTTACCTCTTGACAAAGCTTCGGAGATCCCTATTGTTGAAGTTCCTCAGGATAAATCCAAGAAGAATCCTACTATGGTTGATCCACTCTCTCGCATCACTGTTTCAAGCTCTCCAAGCGCACTCGAGAAGATGCAAAAATCTTTGTAGATGACGCCCACCTAAAAACACATTCGTCCAAGGTCAACATCTCCTTCTTCCTCCATTAATTTTGAAGAGATAGCCCAGTCTATCTAAAATTCTGCATCCTTCGCCTCCATCCACCCGCCTTCCACTGTTTTTGACTTGGCGAGTCATTATCGTTCTCTAAAAAAACAATAATTCTTGGTAATTTTATCTTCACTTGACTTTATCATTACTGTTCTTCTCTTAATTTCTTACTTGTGCTGCATTTCTTCTCTTTGATTTCCAAGAACTGGTTAACTTTACTTGAGCAGGCATCTAAATCTTCTATCGAATCCTCTAAGTTTTAGGAGGATATTTCTGCCTTAAAGGTTCAAGTCTCTTCCTTATCCATGGAAAAAGATGAAGCAACCTCTGAACTGGAGTGATTGAGAACTTCTCTCACGCAGTCGGAATCTGCTATTTTAGAGGAAAGGAGATCCCATCAACTCCTCGTCGATGAAAATGTGGCGATGCAAATAACTTTAAGAATCTGATGAGGAGAAGGCTCGAATGGCGGCAGAGCATGCCACTTTGAAAGAAAAGTTGAAGAAAACCAAGGCTTCACTGAAACTAGTAGTCGAGACCATTTCATATGTTTAACGGCGAGCATCACGGTCTCTCAATACTGCACTTGAGGAGATCTTGATGAATTCCTTCGAAGAATCCCTGATGCTTGTTTATACCGACAATATTGACAAATGTTCTGAGCTAAGCTTCCCTTCACTCAACTCTACCCTGGTTGATAGAGCTATGGGCAAGATAAATCAAATGAAGCTGGGAGTTGAAGCTGCTGAAAAGGATGAGATCGACGCCTCCAAGATTCTTTCTTTTGAAGTCGAATCTGACATAGAAGATGAAGGCGAGAAAGATGATGGTGCTGAGGACGAGGGGGATGACAATGGTGATGACAGCGATGATGAAAACAATGATGATGATGATAACACCAACAGCGGCCAAGGTTCAGGTGGTGATGGAGGGGGCCACACCGAGACTTCTGACAAAGATACAGATGATAATGCTAGAGCTTCTGAAAAAGATCCATCTCCACATAATGGAGTCCCACCTAAATCTCTCGTGCCCTCTGATCCTCAAGAAGAAGGGCATGCTTTCATTTATGTTAAAGTGGCGAAGGAGAAATAACATGTTCCCCAAGCATCAGTCTTAATATCTCAGATACGGGATTCTCTGTTTAAACATCTTTCACTTTGAAGATAATAATAGTGTAAATCATCCATTTTAAATAAGGAAGAAATATGTCCTCCCCTATAAAACCAAACTTGAAAGAGAAGCATAGATAAATAGTTTATATAGGGAGTTAGACAAGCATTTAAGAGAGCATAAGGTACTTTTTGATAAATATCATAGGCTTAATAGGAGTGCAGCAGTGCTGGCATGTTTTAAGCATCAAGAAGCTAACCTTTGGCTAAGGAGAGTGCACCTTCGTTATGATGCTCTCTTGGAAGAGAACCGAGAGTTAATCACCTTATTCTGGATGTTGATTGAAAAATTTATATGCTAGTTAACTTCTTATATAAGGCCTATTGTAGACACTCAATTGTTGACTTTTCATATCTTGGTGAATTTAGTAGAGGTCTACTTAGGCGCTTTCATAAGAGAAACTTAGGTTAGAACCTTTTGTTTTGATGTTTGGATCATGACAACTATATAAGTAAATATTATGTGAACTAACCATATTTGCAAGAGAAAATGCTAATCTACTTGAAAATAGTTTGCAGACCTAGAATTCATATAGAAGTTTCAATAGTTATTTTTGGTTTGTCTATAATCTAGTCCAGTAGTTGATTTTTGTTAAAGTATCTCCAAGTTGGTATATGTACACACAAGTACTTCAAATTGTTTTCAAATCATGTTGCATATGCTAAGTATTTTACCACAAGTTCACACATAAAAATATTTCTAAAGAACTTCAAAATGGCAGAAAACAAGGTATTTAGCCAACTGAAACAGGCAGTTTAGTCGACTGAATATCTGTGCACATGCACAATTCATATGAAGGTTCAGTTGACTAAACTGCCCTCTTCAGTCGACTGAATAGTAAGTTTTTTGTACATATCACTTTCTAATTCAAAAATTTTTAATTTCAATAAACTAAATTCTTCTGTTCAGTCGGCTGAAATTGCATAACAACTATTTTCTGAATGATCACTTCCATTCATCGAACAAAAACAACCCTTGATTCAAGAGTTGTTTCCATATCTTTTGATCGTTACTTTTCACGATGAGTTGCAACACCTAAACATTATACACAGTCTTCAATTCATTTGTTTTAGTCACCTAATTTCTGTTTCTATTCTTTTATACTTATTATCTAAACATTTTTCCATTTGCTTTCAAAATCTCGTTCTAATCACTTGCACATTCAATCACAACTTCTTTTGTGATTAAATTAACTTCCAATCTTCACGAACTACACTATATAACACAAAGGAGAAAATTATAGGAAGGGTGTACTCTAAAGACTTATCTGCTATTCAAAGAGCATAATCAGTCAAGAAAATTCCCTGTATTATTGAAGTCCTATTCGGTTGTTCAGGCGGTTGAAATCCTATTCAGTTGCTTAGGCCGTAGGAGTCCTATTCGGTTGCTCAGGCAGTGTAATACCCGTTCCTCCGGTTAAGTGAGCATTGATAGTTAAATTTCAAAAGGATTCAGGGACTAGATGTAGAATGAAAAGTTCGAACCAGTATAAAAATCCTAGTGTCATTTATTATACTTTAATATTTATATTCCGCAATAGTAGATAACTTAGTTAGTATTCCATATTACTAGTGTAAGTAGCATTTTCATTTGGTATCAGAGCAAGGCCATCCTATAACCATAACACGGTTATTTGATATTCAGTTAATAGGGAAAATAATATTAATACAATTTTTGTTGAAGGTCAATCTACTACACGACTACAACTATTTAACGGTTTGAATTACAATTATAATTCAACTCGAATGAGAATCTATATGCAAGCAAATGGATATGATCCTTGGAATATTACTCAGAATGAATACACTATACCTACTACACCATATGCACAATGGCCAAATACATAAAAGTTATATGCTAAATTGAATGCCAAAGCCATGAATATGCTATTTTGTGCTTTAGATAAAAATGAATTTAATAGAGTTAGCATGTGTATAACTTCTTATGAAATTTGGAGTACTCTTAAAGTCATACATTAAGTAACTAACAAAGTTAAGCAAAACAAGATTTTTATGCTTAAAAATCAGTTCCAAAATTTCAGAATGAAACTGAATGAAACGATAAATGAAATGTTTTCTAAATTCCAAGATATATATCATTCATTATCTGCATTGGGAGAAAAATATACAGATTTTGTTGTTGTATCAAAAATTCTAAACTCTTTAACGGATGAATGGGAACGAAAAGTCTTAGCTGTTGAAGAAGCTAATGGCATTTCTACCATCAAACCCGAAGAGTTAATATGAAATCTCATGTCATATGAAGTAAATTTGCAAGCAAAGCAAGATTAAGCCCAAGGTAAGAAGAATACTGCTTTCCTAGCCAAGCAAGAAGATTCAGATTCAGATGAAGATGACATGGCATTTATAGCAAAGAATTTCAAAAAGTTTTTAAAATTTAGAAAGAACAAGAAATTCGAAAACAATAGGAGAGACAATTCCAATAAACCACCAGTTTCAAATCTCAAATGTTATGAATGTTATAAGAAGGGTCATATAAAGAAAGACAGTTACAAAAATAAGAAGGACAAGAACAAAAAGAAGCAAGCATTTTATGTTGCATGGGATGATTCAGAATCGTCTTCATCATCAGATAGTGATATCTGACAGTGATTCTGAACAAACTAATGTCTGTTTTATGGCTTCTACTAACGATGTAAGTGACTTAACTTTTGATGATTTAATAGATATAAAATCAGAACTATTAGATAAACTCAAAGAAGTTAAAAGAAAGTATAAAGATGCACTATAAAAATTAAACATAAATGAAATAGAAGTTGATATGCTAAGTGATGAAAAGAAAATTTTAGAAGAAGAATTTGTTAAAACATGGGAATCTCTGTCTAACATTTCTTCTCAACTCGCTATGCTATCAAATGAAATAAAAGTGCAAAAAGAAAAGAATATGCCACTAGCTTTAAAAAATCATGATTTAAAATCAAATGTCAAAATTCTTGAATTGAAAAATACCAGTCTCAAAACCATGTTAGAGAATATCACAAAAAATGCATCTAATTTTAATAAGGAAAGAGAAAATCTTTCTAAGTTTATCACTAATTCTTAAACTACTTCTACTAAGAAAGGGTTAGGATATTCAAATTCTTCAAAGACTAGTTCAAAGAAGAATAATCCATCATATAAGAATTTCAATTTACATAAGAATTTTGTAAAAGCACTACCAAAAGTTTTTGCTCAAAAGAACAAACTTGCAACACAAATACTATAATAATAATTAAATCAGAAATATATATATATTAAATCTTTTATAAATTCAGTGTGATATCCCGGAGTTTTTGGTAATATTAATTTAATAATCTGTATTTAAAATTAAATTGATTTGATAATTTTGTTAATACAATTTGAATTGATTTAATAATCTCACTTTAAAAAATATTAAATTAGTCAATTTATCTTTTAATAAGCTAATAAATTTATTTCTATCTATAATGTATATATGTATATATATATATATATATATTTATATATATTTTAAATAGACGAGTTTGGTTTTAAATTCAATTAATAAAGCATATTTTCTAGTTCCAATATTTTGGTAATTGGGAAATTAGGATTTATTTAATGTTAAGCTTTTCAAAGCTATTTAATAAAATAACTATATGATTTTATATACATAAGATAAATGTTTAATTTTTTTAAAATATATTTTAACTTAAGTTTAAATATTAAGTTAGATTAAAATAAAGTTATAAAAATGTTTGTTTTATTTCTTTTTAAAATATTCATTAATAAATATGATTTGTAAATTAGATGTGAAGTTTAAAATACAACTAAAATATGAAACATTTATTCATATAAATAATAAGTAATTTACAACCACTTTTATAAATTTATTTAAATTTTCTAAAATGTTATTTTCTAATAATAAATATATGTATTGTTTTTATTTATAATTATACTTGGTTTTATTCTTTAAAAATTATTTATCGATATAACTAAGTATTAAAAACTAATTAATTTAGTTAAAAGCTTTCATTAACACTTAAATATAAATACTAATTACTTTAGAGACAAGTGTAAGTATATAAAAGCCTCATTAACATGTGTTAAGTTAACAAATAAGGAAATTTACAAGTGTTAGTAATTTAAGACAAGTGTCAAATTTGTATTTTTATTTTTCTTTGATTTTTAAATAAATCATAAATTAAGTTATATAAACACACATCTTCCTTTCCTTTTCTTTTTCTCATTTTCATTTCTAAACTAAGAAATCTTTCAACTGAAAACTATTTACTCTAAAGTAATCTTCATTCTAATGAAAATCAGTAAACAAACTCCTCTTATCATAATGAAAATTTTCATTTCCTCTAAAAAACAGTTTTCTCATCAACCTGTAACCTAGTGCAAATCACTGTTCAAAATCATTTCTTGTAACTTATTTTCAAAATGCAAAGTATTCTCAAAATAAATCATGCAAATCTGAAATCATCTTCAAACAAAAATCCCTGTAACATTTTCTGCCTGCAATTAATGATAAAGCAAGCAAGCCTGCATGCATTTCTTCAAAAGCTGGAAATTAGGCTACTGCATGCAAACCAGGGGACTAATGCAAGTTGAAAACATCAGCAACTCAAGATTCAAAGATCAAGCATTCATGTAGTTTTAAATCAAGGCACTAAAGTTTTTAAAGGCAGAGCAAATCCAGTTTAAAGTTTTCAAAAGCTTTCCAAATTTGAGGCTCTGTTCTGCATTTTTTTAAAAAGGTGAGTAACATTTTCTTTTCTTAAAATACTTAAGTATAAGTATGGATTGCATATTGATGCCTATGATAATTATGGTTCGTGCGGATATATAGATGAGTAAGTTTGCACACACACACACACACACACACACACACATATATATATATATATATATGAATGTGGATGTGTGCAAATCTACTAATGTTTGAAAACATCTCTGTTCCCATTTCAAACTCAGTATTTGATTTAAAATACTCTGTCCCTTAAATCTAGTCATTATTAAGATTAGAATTTAAACAGAATATGTTTGTTATATCATTGATTAAATTCTAAAGATTTATTCATGTTAAAAATATTTTGTGTTGACTCTGGAAATCAAGAACAACAGAGAAAATTTAATATAAGTCAAAATTCAAAACTTTGTAAATCATGTTCAGGATTATAAAATGATTTCTTAATCAAAAACTAGATTTTTAAAACTAGAATCAAGATTTTTAGTTTGGGTTTGAAGAAGCATCTCTGGGTTGAACCAAATTTGATTTTTTGGGTAATTCTAGAAATCTCGAGGATTTAGAAGGCTGTAACTTGCTGTGATGATGCAAGGATGTTTGGGAAGTTAGGAAAAAATGCTTTATAGTGGAGCAGATCAACGTGGCGATGGTGGTTGATCGAGTTAGCCAGTAACCCTAGTTTTGGGTCGTTCTTGAATTTTTGATCGGCATAACTCCTATGGTCGATCGAGTTCTACAAAACTTAAGGAAATGGCAGCCGGGATGTGGATGAAGTCGTGGTTGGAGATGTAGGCACTCCGGTGGTCGGAGTTGCGAGAGAGGGGTGTTTTCCAGGTTTTGATAGTGGTGTTCTAAACTGATGTTCCAGGTTTGGTTCTGGAACTTGATTTCGAATTTGAGTCTTTGGTGGCAATGCGATGATCGTGATCGGGTACGTGGTTGATCGGCGACTTGTAGAGATCATCAGAGTTGATCGGAGAAGGCGGAGTCGTGGGTGCATGTGCACGGTGTATGTTTTGAGTTCTGGTGATATTTTTGTTTGTGGGGTTTTGTTTACTCGGGTTTGTCTTGAGTTAGTTGAGGGTGTTGCTCAAAGCAGATTAGGGTTGAACTCGAAGCCATTTTAGGGTAGGCTCGAGTATATTAAGTTGTTTCAGGTTTTAAACAAAAACAGAAACCTGTTCTGTTTTCTTTAAATTTTAAAGTAAAGATTAAATGTAAACTGGAATTTAAACTAAGTTTTAAAACCTGAATTTGAATTTGAATTCAAGAGTTTGAATCTTAGATTTGAATAATTTAAGTTTTGAAATTTAAATTTGGGTTTTAAAAACTTTTAAGTGTAAAATTATAATTGGTTTTGAATTTGAACCGGAAGTTTAAATTGTAAAATAGAAATTTAAATAAGTTTAAATCTGAGTTTTGAAATCTGGAATTTGGGTTAAACTTCAGTTTTTAAAATAAATAAAGTTTTAAATCTAAATTGTTTAACTACTTTAAAAAAATATAGATAAAAGATTTGAAATTTGAAATAAAGTTTAAAATGTAAAAGATTTGAATCCAAGTAATTTGGAATCAAATTTAATATGTAATCCAGTTTGAAATAAATGGAAAACTTTAAATTTAAAATGATTTAAACAGTTGTGTTAGTTGAAGTGTATTTTTAAAACTGATAGGAATTTAAAAATGAATTGAGTTTTAATTTCCTTTAAACTTATTTTATATAATGAATATTTCTTTAACTTGTGAGATAAAGAGATTTTGAATTGTTTTAAACTTTGTTTGAATAAATTTCTATTCATTTTTTAAAATCTTAAATTTAAATGAAATTTAAAATGGAAATTTAAGGTAAATTTGAAAACAAATTGTTTTTAAATGCTGTGATTAAGTAAGAAATGTTTTCTTAAATTAAATTTAATGATTTGGATTCATTAAATTATTAAGTTGGATAATTAATTATTGAATTAATTCTTATGAATGATTAATTAAATAATTAAGAGTTTTTAAATTGATTAATTAAGACTTAAGATTAATTAATTAAGGTTAATTAATTTGTAATTAAGGATTATTAATTAGATTTTAGTTAATGATTAAAGATTTATTAATCAAGTAATTAAGATTAATTAAGTTATAGTTAACACTTAACTAATTAAATATTAGAGATTAATTAATTTGTAATTAGATATTAATTAATTTGTAATTAATGATGGTAATCTGAGTTAATTTCTTAAGAAAGAAATTAAAGAATTGTTAATGAGGTCATTAACTTAAGATTATTTAACAATTAATTAATGTGATTAATTTTAATAATTAATTAGATTAATTAATTAATAATAATCATTTTTTTGATATTGTTTATGTTTAGTTACTTAATAGAAGTAATTAATGAATTAATTAGTTAATGTAATTATTGGGTTAATGTGATTAGTTTAGATTAATTAATTAAGTTTAATTAATTTAAACGCTTGATGTTTGATAAATAATTACTTAATGTAATTAATGGAATTGCAATTACTTAGGGAAGTAATTAACTGATAATTACTGGATGTAATTAAAGATGTTTTAATAATGGAAGTGATTTGGATTAAATTACTTTTTAATTAATCAAGGGATTAATTGAGAATAAATTAAAAAGTAATTTATTTAATGAAGTAATTAAGGGTAGTTAATTACTGGATGTTATTAATTAAGGGTGATTAATATATGTTAATTACTTAATCAATTTAATTAATTTTAAATAGATAGATTAATTAAAAATGTAATTTAGAAATCATTAATTAATAAAATTAATGATGTAAATTTAGAATTGATTAGCTAAGGAATAACTAATAAATGAAGTAATTAATTAATAAAGGATTAATGAACTAATTTTAGTAAGTAAAAGTTAATTATTGTAAAGGGTTAAGTATAATTAACTTGTGTAATTAATTTAAAGGCTAATTACTTATTGTAATTAGGGAATTGTTAATCAGGAATGATTAATTGAAATGAATAATGATATGGTGATTAATTAATTTGTAATTAATTAATGGTTAAGTTAAGCAGGATTATAATGATGAAATAATTAATTTAATTTATTTTAAATTAATTAAAGAGGATGTAATTAATTTAATTCATTTTAAATTAATTAGAGATAAAGTAATTAATTGTAAGGACCCGATTCTTCAACTTCCGAAAACTGACATCAATACATCCACTGTATCAACTGCCGAGAAATCGAATGCCGAAAAACCGAACACTTAGGGTTTTAAGAAAAAGAAAGAGGTAGAAGAAGAGAGAAAGGATAGAAAATAGAGAGGAAAGAAAATAGAAAATAGAACGGAACAGAAAACAACAGAACAACAACAGAATCTCACAATTCGCAGCGGAACAACATATAATAGATAAATGAATAATCTTTAAACAAAGAACTATATCAGTTATTACATTACATTACATCATTACATCAGAGTGAGTGTACTACAACAACAACAAACAGCGAAAAAGAAATACTATATACTAATAATACGCCATGCCATCCAGCTTGCCTCCAGCAACTCCAGAATATCCTGATAAACCTTAACTCTTGACTGCCCGTGTGGAAATTGGTGGGCACCCAGAGTTTAGGAAGGAAAACAATAAACTCCGAGTCAGTCATGTGACTGGTGTGAGAACTCAAAACAGTTTATTTATCTTTAAAAATCAAAATAGAGGAATATTTTTAAAGTTAATTCGCAATGCTTTTTAAAAAATGAGACTACCATAAGGCCTCCCCCGCACACACACAATGCAAACGCAGAATCGGAGGAGATTTCTCCTTATGATAGTCGAAGATGCTTGATACGCATTAAAAAGAACATTTGATATTATTATTAGTGCATAGTGTAGGAAAAATTTATTTTGAAAGTAGAATATAAATCTTAGCCAACATACGACCATTATCGTATGCCTATTATAGCTACCATCTAAACAGTGGTGACCACCATAAGTAAATGGCAGGTTCTACAACTAAAACCGTACAAGTTTCGTATTGGGAATTGGATTTCCAACGAATGATCAAGCCAAGGAACTTTCCATTGCCACATGAGAATGCCTCTGGAAGGACATCCCCGAGAACCAAATCGGATCTCTGCCAACACAAGGCCGGGTTACCCCTAACTGAGTAACAACTGACCGAATATGCCATCCCCCGGTCCTTTGGGACCTTTAACCGAGCGCTCGCAATCAATTCACACAATCATAAAGTGTTTTCAACATGAGTAAGTATCTGGGCTCCATACCATGATACCACCCTTTTCCAGAAGGAAATGCACATACCCTAAAGAGCGCTACCCCTCATAACCTTGCCGCATCTTTCCTGTTTTGAACATTCCCGGGGTGTGAGGCTCGACGAAGTCACGTCCACAAAAACATACTTTATACAAAAGCCATGCTTTGGGTCAACAAATGATCATAGAAATGATCACCAGGATAGACGATCAAATAAATGATCCTATCACAAATAATCAACACAATGATCATTTCACAGCAACACTCAGCATGTCACATTACCAAATTGGGAATATGTCACTGATAACCTTCAACTACATAACCTCTGAGCTCGTACGTCTCAGAGAAGGGTGTTAAGCTAAAAGAATAAATTCTCCGCCACCAACAGAAATATATTTGAAAGAAATCTGCTTTATATCTCAATCTGTAACGTCAGACATACAATCCATACAAGTTTGTTCCGGGCTCGAACAGAACCGAAGGCACTTACAAAGAAGTCCTTGCAATCCGGATATCCACAATCCTGATCGGATTTCCCATCACATGTGGAGAACTCAATACCGTAACTACTCGGTGCAGAGTCAATCGACAGGTCATCCTATCGCTCTCGCAAATACCGGGTCTTCAACACCGATCTTCAATGCTATCCATTACGTCATATCACTATTCGGAATGGGTAATCCGAATAACGAGCGCAATAATTTAAAAATAAGTGTAGCATTCAAATTCAACAAATCACAACACATACCTTTCAAAGGTAAATATTGATAGTCAGTTATTGAACTATCAATGGATATGCACAACATCACCAGATTCCAAATAATTTTCCAAATTATTTATTTCCCAAAGATATCTTTACTAGATATATAGTTTTCACACTTCATAAATAAATCAATATTTATTTTTAAACAAATTCCACTTCCTTTTATAAATTCCATAGTGAATTTATATTTCACAATATCCATGCATATACGATTTCAATTATTCATTTCAATTTATCTTCAAAAAGATAAATTCTCTAATATTCACTTTATATTGGAAAACATTTCCATACTTATTTAATAAGTAATTCACAAACCTTTTATTTTCAACCTTTGGAAAATATTCAATATACTTAAATCGAAATTAAGTATATATTTCATTCTTTGAGGAAATCGTTCTCTTAAACATATTTATTTGGGCCAAAACGAATGTTGCGTAAAACATCGTTACGACAACCCAAAATCACTAGTATAGAGATTCAAAATTAAAATAGATATATAAATCCCAATACTACACAAAACATTTCCTTTCGGAAATCATTTACTATAACAACAGTGTTATAGTCCACCATTTCCTTCTATTTCTCGAAAACGTCTATTTCAACAATAAATGTTGAAATCTATGATTTCGAATCTCAACACATTTAAAACATCGTTAGGTCGTTTTAATTCTATTTAAAACATCACATTCAAAACAATTTCTTTAACATATTATTCACTATTCAAAAACGTGAATATACTACGTTAACAAATTTCATCCTTTATTCATTTTATTTTAAAGGTTTATTCACAGTCTAAAACGTGAATATAACTCCATAAATAAGTTACAACAATTTACTTATCAAAATAAGTCGTTTGCGAATTTATAAAACAATGTTTATAAATTCCATCTCTATTTATTTTACAACAACTTCCTTTATAAATTCCTTTATTAACCTATCTCAATTCATATCTCAATGATATACTAAAGATTCATATTATAAGTTAAACACTTATAATTTATTTGTTTACAAGAATCGTTCTTTTAAACATCCCAATTTATAAATCTTATAACTTATAAGATTCATTTATTTATCAAAAATCCATTCTTCAAATAACTTTTCAAATTTTATAAACCTACTGCTTATAAAATTCCATTTATAACTACACCGTTTATAATTCTATAAATTTCATTCATTTATGAAATTCATTCACAATTCATTCTAACACTTATAAAAACTCTTTTTATAATTCAAATATTTTAATTTATAAATATCAATTTATAAAAATCTTATATAAATCAATTTATACTATTATTTTAAAACATCTTTAATCTCCTTTATAATTTCACCATTTTGATTTATAAAATAATCAAATTTTATAAATCCTATTTTTTTAACTTTTTACAATAAATCCAAAAATCCCGATTTAAACTCTTTTTATAAAATTATTAACCCATATTTTCAAAAATCAACTTTTAACTATATTTCTCAAAAATCATAATTTTTATAACATTAAAATTTATAACGTTTATTTATTTAAAATGGATCAATTCAAAAAATATATTTTATAAACGTATACTCTTCAAAAATCACTTTAAAAATCCTTTTAAAATTCCAAAATTTGGTCCAATGATGCTACATACCAAATAGTCAATCACGACAACAACGATATCATATATCGATATGATAATCCATCAAATATCAAAATATCTGAAATCAAATAAATACTATTGAGGAATCCAATTGGATCCCTTCAACCTGTTTTCCTGCATCCACAAACATTAGCACAATACCAATTCCGCTCCAGTACAGAATTATCGCGGTATATGGGATTTAAAATATTATCCGCTTAATAGACGGCGCAATAGGGTCTCATCCGCTATACAAATGCGGGAAATCAATAACTGCAATATATACATATGCCAATATATATATTGCTATTATATATAATACCAATTTCACTGTTTATGAAATATTCGCGGTATATGTTTTTAATAAATAACATCCGCTTACTAACGGCGCATAATGTCTATTTTAACAATCAATAGATAACAATCATCATTCAAACATGCATTCAAATATTTTAAATCTAACTATTTAAAATAAAATCGAAACTGATTCGATTGAGTGAGAAGTTCTCACCTTGATTTCAATTTCGCTTTAGCGATTTATTTCGAATAAAATTAAACGGACGTTTAATTTTACCCGAAATTCTCACTAACTCCAAACGACTCTAATCCAATTCCATAGCGTAGTGCTCGTCCATACGATTCCAACGCTTCTTGTTTCGCGCGTTTTCGACCTCGTATGAAAAAGTTATGCATTTTACAAATTACACGAATTTTATATAAACTAATTACAACATTTTCTTTTAAATTTTAACCTTGATCAAATCCTATCCACTGGATCCAAACCCCTGCATCACGACCGTGCTTCCCCTTTCTTCCCAAACTTGCATCCATCTACAGACAATGCCGAACCCATCATCAATTTTAGGGTTAAATAATGCGGCCTCCACGATGCATGAAAACACGATCAGGAAGCGCCAAATCGAAGAGCACCTCCCACTCCATGCTCGGCCCAAACCTCTCCAAACTCGGCCACCCCCTTACGCTCGAAATGCGTGCACAACTGCAGGTCTTCGAGCCTACTTTGCCGCTGATTCGTGAAGCTATTCGCGATCTTGACCGTTGATATGATAGATCTTGACGTCCTCTAGGAGTTTGTAGTTGAAACATTTGTGTAATTCCTTACGGATTTGAAGATAAGGAGGGAGGAAAATCGCTAATTTCTGGCCTTTAGTTCAGGGGGTGGCGGCTGGCTATAGGATTAGGGTTTAATTTTTTTTTTATTTCTTGTGAAGGTGGGCTATTTATAGAAGAACGAACGACACTATTCATTCCGGAATTTCCAAACTCCGATTCACGCGCCGTAACCAGCGTTCCTAGGGTTTACCCCGCGTTCCGGACACAATGGAACAGGTTTCGGAAGCTAATTCGTATATCTGTGCGAGTTATGGCAATAAACGTTCAATTTAAATTAAACCGATTTAAACGATTTTCTAGGCGTTTTAATTTTTACCGGACAAACGGTAAATCCAATTGACACGAAATTTGAAACCATACAATAATATCACATTACGGATCCGATGAAACTGGTTTCGTTGAAATCCGAGACTTTTTGAAAAATGGCTATTTTAACTCGCTAAATTAATATTAAAAATAATTCGATGCGTATCGAGCTGCCACGATCAAACGATAACTTCGATTGCTACGAAAATCGAAATCCGGTAATAACTAACTATTACGGATCCAATGGAACTAGTTTCGTCCAATTCTGAGACTGTTCAAAAATTGACTATTTTCACTAGTCGATTTAATATTAAAATATTCAATTTTCACAAATAAACTTTTAATTCGATTTTAAAAGTTCTAAAATATCGTTCTAACTCCAATATGATAAAATAAAATTTTACAAATCATTTTCAATCATATTTAACTCAATTTTCAATTATTTCCATAATTTCACATATTAAATTATCGATTTAATTATTCAATTAAATCCAATTATTCGAATTAAAATTTATTCGACTTATAAATTTCACTTATTAATATTTAAAATAAATTAAATATTCAAATTTAAATTAAATAAAATTCTGGGTCGTTACATTAATTTAATTCACTTTAAATTAATTATAGATGGTGATCATTAAATCATTGCTTATGTATGAATGGGTGATATTGGTTGCCTTGAATGGTTTGTAATCTTAACTATGAGATGAGTAATGCTGTGTGATATGGAAGCTTTGGTTGTATTGGAATGATATGGATTATCTGTTATATTGATGATATGAATTATCTGTTGGTGATGATAATGCTGATTATCTATTGTTATGTTGTGAAGTATCTATCTGTGTATATGTAGATAATGAATTGAAATTGTTTTAAACTTTAAAACAACTTGGCCTTAAAAGATACGCTTTGGATTTCGATGAGACAGGGATCGGGTTTCTATATTTGGATATCTGAAAACCACATCAATCCAAATTAACGATAGGTCATGAATCTCAAGTGAAGATGAAGATTCAGAGTGTAAGGGTTATCGTCGTTAACTCTGAGGGTTATTCCAAAATGAGTGTAACGAGATAATACCTTCGGTTTCGTTCGAACCCGGATCGAACTTGTATGGATCGAATGCTTTCCGAACATCGTCAGGTGGACGATGAGCATTCTAAGTGATGTGTTCTATAAAGGTAATCGTAGCCTCAAGCCTCATCAACCGGGAATGGCTAAAATAGGGGAGGTGCAGCAAGGCTAAGTGGGTCATGCCCAAGTAGGACGAGATTTACCCCTGTCTAGATGTCCCTTTTATTTCGGCTGTGTGGTGCGGTTGCTGATCACAACTGCAGGGTGGTCTTGTTCGGGACTGTTCAGTAAGGAATGGTTCCGGCTTTGTGTTGCAGGGGATTGGGAGTGATCCTTGGTACGTTGATCTAGGCTACGTACTGTGACGGGCGGTGCCCCGGTAGCCCTGCCATTGTATGGAATCCAAAATCTAATAAGTGCCCTCGGTTTTGATTGTATTACTCACTTTTGTGGCTAGTAGCTGGAATTTAATGAATGTAACAATTTCGGCTATTTCTTATTTACTTGAAAACCCTAGACCTATTATAATATCATCGGATTTCCTGTCAAATGTTTTGGTTAGCGTAAGGTAAAACTTTTCCATGTTTATGTGTGGGAAGTCTTACGTGATACATTTCTTTCAAAAGTTTTTCAAAAGTTAAGAAACTTTAACCTGTTACTCACACCAGACCCATGTCTGACCCGGAGTTTATTTCTGTTTTTCTTAAACTCTTGGGTACTCAAATTTTTTACAAGTAGCCAAAGGATTCAGGTTAGCTTTGACGAATTATGGAGGAGCAATGGAGCTGGGGGCTTCTGCGTTATAGATATATAATATTCCGCTGTGTTGGTATCTCTCAGTGGTTTATCTGTATGGTGTTTTGAGTTGTAATAACTAGACAGGTGTTTATAACTGTCTAGTATATGATATATTGTCTGTGTAACTCTGATAGTTGTTGTATACTATGTAATACTTATGTTATTAATATAATTTGTTCGTTCCGTTGTTGAGATTCTGATGTTGTTTCTTCTTTCTCTTCTTTCTTTTCTCTTTTCTATCCCTTTCTTTCTTAAAGATGATACGATTTTCTGGTCCTAGAAAGTCGGGTCACCACATTCAGTTCACAAAAATAAAGATTTTACTTTTAAGGGAAATTCTAAACCCTCTTGGTTTGGCTTCCTAAGATCTAACTCTTAGGACCTTAATAAAAAGTGGGTACCAACGTCATTCCTATATTTTTTACAGGTACTAACTAAGAAACAAGGAAAGTGGAAACTTGATAGTGGTTTCTCAAAACATATGATAGGAAACAAAGATAAGCTGACTAACATTATCTACTCAGATGGAGGATCAATCACATTTGGAGATAATTCCAAAAGCTATATCATAGGAAAAGGCGATGTGAGCAACGACGATACATCTAACTCACCTCTTATTACAAATGTTTTACTAGTTAAGAATTCAAAACATAATTTGCTTAGTATAAGTCAACTATGTGATAAAGGTTTTAATATAACTTTTTTAGAAAATAAATGAAACATATTTGATCGGAATAATAATCTTATTGAAGGAACTAGAGAAATATTTTCATAGTAAATATGAAAGTTAATCATAATACAAACATGTGTCTAGTAGCCAAAGAAAATAATTCTTGGTTATGGCATAAAAGATTTTGCCATATAAATTTTAAAGTAGTAAGCAAATTATCTAAGAATAATTTAGCTAAAGGTTACCAAAAATTAACTTTAAAGTAAAGAGTATTTGTGATGCTTGTCATTGAGGAAAATTAACAAAATCTTCTTTTACATTAAAAATAATAATTTCTACATTACAACCGCTTAAGTTATTGCATTTGGATCTTCTTGGACCAACTTAAGTTCAGTCTATAAACCATAATAGATATGTTTTTTAATAGTAAATGATTTTTCAAGATTTACTTGGACAATATTTTTGACAATAAGTGATACTTTCGAATCTTTTTAAATATTTAGTAAAAGAATTCAAAATATTAAAAATTTAAAAACTAAAACATTCGAGTGATCACAGTGGTGAATTCAAAAATGAATCTTTTGAAAATTATTGTAATGAGAAAGGAATTGTTCATAAATTTTCAATCCCTAGGACTCTGCAAAAAAATAGAGTTGTAGAAAGGAAAAATAGAACACTTCAAGAATGTGCTAGAACTTTATTAATCGGAAGTACGTTACCAAAATATTTTTGGGCAGAAGTTGTAGCACTGCTTGTTATGTTTCAAATAGAGTTTCCATTAGACCATTAACAAAACATACTGCATATGAACTTTTTAATTGAAGTAAACCCAACATATCATATTTTAAATTTTTTGGTTCAAAATGTTTTCTATTAAATACAAAAGATAAACTTGGTAAATTTGATCCAAAATCTGATGAAGAATATTCATTGGATATTCGGAACGTAGCAAAACCTATAGAACTTATAATGAAAGAACTAAAATAATCGAAGAAACACTTCACATGTCATTCAATGAAAATTTCAAATTTAATCATAAAATTGAAGATGATGAAATTATTTCTAAATCAAATAACATAGAACATGATTTTGAAAATGTTGAACATAATATAGATAACAATTTACCAAATAATAATGAAATAAGAACTCCACAAATATTTCTAGGAAATCATTATGTCGAAAGTACCATTGGAGAGGTAAATACTAATGTAAGAACTCGAAATCAACTAAATTAAATATGTCACGTAGCTTTCTTTCAAACATTGAACCAAAAAATGCTAAAGAAGCTTCAACTGATGATTACTGGATTATAGCTATGCAAGAAGAATTAAATAAATTTTAACGTAATGACATTTGTGACATAGTTCTTAACTAAGTAATCAAGCGGTTATCGGAACAAAATGGGTTGACAAAAATAAAACCGATGAGAAAGGAAATATTATTTGAAGTAAAGCTAGGTTAGTTTCCTGAGCTTATATTCAAGAAGAAGGAATAGACAATGATGAAACATTTGCTCCTATAGCCTGTCTTGAAGCTATACGGATTTTATTAGCTTATGCATATTTTAACTTTAAACTATATCAAATAGATGTAAAAAATGCTTTTAAACAGTTTTATAAAAGAAAATGTGTATGTAGAACAACCTCCTTTATTTACACATGAAAAATATCCAAATTATGTTTATAAACTGAAAAAGGCTTTATACAGTTTAAAACAAGCACCTCATGCTTGGTATGACCGTCTTAAAAATTATATAATTAATTCTTGTTTTAAAATTAGAAAAGTAGATCAAACTTTGTTTATAAAAACAAGATAAAAATGATACTTTAATAATTCAAATCTATGTAGATGACATTATTTTAGTTTTACGAATGAAAAATTATGTCAAGAATTTTCAGATATTATAACAAGAGAATTTGAAATATCTTACATGAGAGAACTTTCATATTTCCTTGGTTTACAATTAAATAATTAAGTATTGGAATTTTTATTAATCAAGAAAAATATTGTAATAATCTCATAAAACGATTTGGTATGGAAAATACTTCTGCTAAACCAACTCCTATGAGTACTACGTTACATCTCGATAGAGATGAAAATGGCAAAAGTGTTGACCAAAAACTATATCATAGTATGATTGGTTCATTACTTTATTTAATTTCTAGTGGAACAGATTTAATGATGAGTGTATACTTGTGTGCACGATTTCAATCAAATCCCAAAAAATAACATTTGCGGGCAACGAAACGAATTTTGCGATACTTAAGCACGACTAAAGACTATGGTCTCTTTTATCTAAAAGAATGTTCTTTTGAATTAGTATCATATAGTGATGCTAATTTTGGAGGATGTCAGACGGATTGGAAGAGTACTGGTGGTACTGGTCATTTTATTGGATGATCTTTAGTATATTAGTTTAATAAGAAACAAATTTGTGTTTCACTTTCGACGTGTGAAGCAGACTATATCTCTGCTGCTTTGGCATGTGCTCAAGTAATCTACATGCAGCAAATACTACAATATTTTGGTATAAACCTTTCTAAATCAACAATCTATTGTGATAATACAAGTGCAATAAATTTATCAGAAAATCCAATAAATCATTTTAGAACTAAACATGTTGATATCAAACATCATTTTCTTCGCAATAATGTAGAAAAAGGAAATATATTGCTAGATTTTGTACCATCGGAATATCCAATAGCGATATATTTAATAAACCGGTAAATGAAAATATTTTTATTAACTTACGACTAGAACTAGAAATTATATTGTTACATGAATTATAATTAAATATTATTTTATAAAATTGTGCTTATTAATTTTTCATAAAATAACTTTTAAAAAAGGAGCTGTTGGGACTCGATCTCAGGTATCTTGGGAGGATGTTGTATGTTGTTCCAATGTACTATTGTATTTCTTATTTTAACAACATACTTCACTTCTAACTTTTTGTTTGGCCATTACTCCTCGGTTATCCATACCTTACATTTTTCTTGGTTGAGAATACCCAGACGTTTTGCACCTCAATTTGTATAAACCTTAAATAGTGTATACAATTATTATAAATATGCTTCATTTTTTCCCCTCAAACTCACCTTCTCAATTTCGCTTAATTTCAAAACTATTTAGCATAGTCATTTTCAACTAAAATACAATCTCTACAATGGCATCTCAAGAAGGATCTAACCAATCTTCTCTAGTTTTAAGCACTCCAACATCTGAGTCGTTAAACAATTCAAACAACTCTTCTTCAGTGTGTATCTCAGTTAAGATTACACCCTCACTAAATCATCAAACTGGGTATACGCCACAAGGAAAAAGAGCTAAATGAAACTTAAGCTTTGGTACTCCGTCAACTAAAGAAAAGATTGATTACATACACCATTATCAAAGAGAAACATTAGAACTTCAACGCGAAATGTACTACGAGCAAATAGTGAATGCAAAACGCTCGAGCTTTCTAGAATAATTCGCTTTGAAGTTTTGCAGAT
Source organism: Allium cepa (assembly GCA_030765085.1). Classification (NCBI taxonomy): domain Eukaryota; kingdom Viridiplantae; phylum Streptophyta; class Magnoliopsida; order Asparagales; family Amaryllidaceae; genus Allium; species Allium cepa. Next base: position 974,328,374 of record CM060928.1, read on the forward strand.
TATTCTCAAAGCAATGTGTGCATCAACTATCTCTGCAATGTCCTCAAGTGTTGCCGAACTCTTGGGAACGAAGCCCTCCACATCCTCAAGTGTCGTCAAACTCTTGGGAACGTGGTAAGATATGGTCTCCTATCTATCCATTCCAAGAAATTACTAAGATTGAATCGCATTCGGACAATTCAAAAACTACCAAAAATTAAGTCGTCTTGTTTATTGTTTTGATATTAAATTTTTTGTAAGTTGTATGTTTCTAGTAAATAAGAATATATTTTTGTTCAACGATAGATTACGATTAGAAAACTCATATGTATATTTATATGGAACAATTAATTAAAGAAATACTTGAAGTACAGCTAAGTTTCAGAAATATCAATAGTTTCAATCAACAGTTTTAGGCAAATTATTGACTGAATATTTAGTTTTAATAAAAATTTACCTAAGATTCAGTCGACGAAATAAAATAAAAAAAGTCAACCGAATACCCCTATTTTTGAACTATAAACATGCGGCTTGTATTTTCCTACAACTCAGTCGACTGGTGCCTATATGCAGTCAACTGAAGCTTCAATATTTTTTGAATTTGTCTCATCATTTAGTCAACTGAGCACATATAAACAGTCGACTGAAATTCATCAATTTGCACTGGAAAGATGCGGGATTGAAAAGCCTTCACATTAGTCGACTGGTAACTTCAATTAAGTCGACTGATTCATATTATTTTTGTTTTGTTATACTGCCTTTTCACACTTCCCCATACACCTTTTAACCAACCCACTACATAACTCCCACTTTCTTCTCATTTATTACTTACCCAAACAACCCCATTTCAGCAAAAAAAACCCTAGCCTCCATTTCCAGAAAATTAAAATTTTCCTCCAAGTCCAATTAAATCAATGGCTCCCCGAAGCAAAAGAGCTCATGAATCCACTGCTGGTCCTTCAAAAAGCCAAATCCGCTCTTGGCTCCATATTGAGACGGCTGTAACAAGATTCAATTCTATGAAAAGTTCTCGAATCTTTGAAGGATCCTTTGTCAAGTTCCCTGATTTTAATGGATATGCCATTCAAGAAATTGCAGAAGCTAGTGGCATCGATCACTTAATTGAGTATGACTCTAATAGTGTTAAAATTTATCCTCTTCTAATTACGTTATTCTTCGCAAGTATGACTTAGATCACCAAGATCCAAGGAATAAAGACTATCTGAAACTTGGTTTGCAGCGTCAAAATCTATTTTCCACTTCAAAGACTTGGCCATATCCTTCGTTGTCCATCCGACGAAGTAGATATCGAAGATATAGAAGTTGATATGTATAACCGATATGAAGTCTCCCATCACTTTCTTTCGGACGACTTGACAATTCTGAAATCTGTTGCCTTACTTCCAAAGGCACATATTCTTCATCGCGCTCTTATTCGTAACCTCGTATCGGTAGTTACGAGAAAGTCTACAAGAGAGATTTCCAAGCTATGTATGCTATTTACTCTTCTCAAACGGTAAATTGGGCTAAAGTTGTTTTGGATGAGTTCCTCACCATCAACTATAAGCAGAACTACATGACCATTCACTATGGTGCGTATATAATGCGTGTACTTCAAAGTTTTGGAGTCTCTTTACCCGATGCCATTTTATAACTATTGGCGAACTCAGTTCCAAGACTCTTAGTCTTATGAATCTTCCTAAATGCTGGAAGCTCAACAAATCATAAGCTTTCAACAATGGGAGGCCAATAGAGATAAAGAGATTCCTCGATCCAAGGATACAAACATTGCCTTTTCCTCAACCTCCCTGTTAAGTGGAAGAAGAATAAGACGACGAGATCCATGAGCTTCGCGGTGATATTACTCCGAAGCAAGCACTTGTCACGCTCTCCCGCAATAAAGTAAGATTGGATGACGGTTAGCTACTGTCAAGAAGAATGTCATCAAAATAAATATGAAGCTTAATTCCATAGAAGGTTTCTTAAATAAGATTTGGGAGAAAATACCATGTACTGGCTCTATCTTTACTGGTATTGTCGAGAACCTGCTTTCTTTACATCCTAATTCCGAAGAAGAAGAGGAGGAGGAAGCTTCAAATAGTGAGGAGGTCTAGTTTTTATGTTTACTTTTTCTCATCTTATCATTTAAGACATTATTTTATGTGTTTGTTGTTTTGGTGTTATTCTATGACATTGCTCTTTAAAATTCCATGTTCATATTTATCTATGATGCTCATTTTATTTTTCCTAAGATATATGTGTGTTTCGGTGCTTATATATATTTCTAATACTGTCTATTTATTCCTTTTTGTCGATAAAAAAGGAGGAGAATTGTTTGGGGGGTGGAATATTCATTCAGGGGGAGTAAAAATCGCTTATATAAATTTTTAAACCTACATAATTGTCAGCATCAAAAGGGGGTGAATATTAGAATCTTGTATTTTAATGTTTTGATCATGACAACTATATAAGTAAATATTATATGAACTACCATATTTGCATGAGAATATGCTATTCTACTCAACAATAGATTACAGGCCAAGGATTCGGATAGAAGATTCAATAATTGTTTATGGTTTGTCTATAATCTAGTAGTTGATTTTTGTTAAAATCTCTCCAAGTTGGTATATGCACACACATAATTATGTAAAATTGTTTTCAAATCATGTTACATATGCTAAGTCTTTTACTACAAGTTCACATACAAAAATATTTCCAAAGAACTTCAAAATGGCAGAAAACAAGGTACTCAGCCGACTGAAACAGGCTGTTCAGACGACGGAATATCTATGCACCTGCATAGTCCATATAAAGGTTTCGTCAACTGAACTGCCCTCTTCAGTTGAACGAATAGTAAGTTTTATTTTGTATATATCACTTTCTAATTCGAAAATTTTAAATTTTAGTAGACTGAATTCTTTTGTTTAGTCGATTGAAATTGCATGACAGCTACTTTCTGACTGGTCATTTCCATTCATCGAATAGAACAACCCTTGACTCAGTTACTTAGGCGGTAGAAGTCAAGCTCGGTTGCTCAGGCAGTGTAATACATATTCTCTGGGTTAAATGAGTATTGATAGCTAAATTTCAAAAGGAGTTTGGGACTGGGCGTGGAACAGAAAGTTTGAACCAGTACAAAATTCCCTTGTGTCATTTACTTTACTTTTATGTTTGTATTCCACACTAGAAGATAACTTAGTTAATATCCATATTATGATCCCAAGTAGCACTTTCAACTTGGACGAGTTCGGACCTGACCCGCATCCAAGAGCTTATTGGAACATACGACGAGTTAGATCCATTCCCCAAGATCCTCCTCAAGATAAACTCAAGTATTATGGGAACAAATTTTTTTTGAATTATTTTCTAAGTCTATGTTGTATGAACCAGATGAATAATTGTAAACAAGTAATAATATATTAATTTGTAAATATTTGATTTAGTCCTACTTTTCATGCTTAGCTTTATTTCATTATATCATCATAGAGTGACTGTTCATTGGGCCAACTAGTTTCCAGAGACCATCTTAGTCCATATGTTATACTGAGAAGATTTTATCTTGAAAAGCATCTATTTAAATCTTAAAAATTAGCAAGATTCTATTTTTCTTAGAGACTTGCAAAAAATTTATGTAGAACATCCTCATCTCCGCTTTGATTTCCTCGATGATGAAAAAGAGAAGCTGCTTAAAGAAATCAGGACATTCCATACTAAGTTAATTTATGGCTGTGATGGTCCTCCAGCTGAGGAGTGGGACTACAGCAAATATCCCCTGGTGATTACTGCAGAGGGACTAAATATTCCTTTTGATTCTACAATTATTCTCTCTTCCAATTCATTAAATAAAGTTAGAGATGTTGTTCCCCATCTTTAGATGTAGAACTAATGTCTAATATAATTTTTATTTTCGTTGTCATTTAAGCCGTAATCTTTTATCATAATAAAAAAGAGATTTATCATTCTAGTTTTGACTCATTTTGTTTCTTTTTATTTAAATAGGAGTTATAGTTATCAACAGCTTCTCTCTCACTCGATTCAGCATCATGATTTACTAATCTTAAAGATAAGCTGTTAATAGAATTTGAAAGGAGTAAACTCCTCGAAGATACCTTACTTGCATGCTTTCAAGGTAATGTCGAAGCTTTATGATGGCACCAAAGATACTTACTTTAGAAAACTGCAAATTACCAAGTTAGAGGCTGATGTTAAAAGTAAGGATGAAATGATTTCCACACCGAAGTGACAAGTAAATTCAAACCCTTTAATCGACTTTGATTAGAAAATGTTAGAACTCCTTCAACAAATAAGTGATTTGGAGACGAAACTGAAGAACAACCAAGCTCGGTGTGAGTTATTGGAATATATTATGGGGGATAACATTCCAAGAGTTGATTTACCCGCTCCCCTCACTACTCCTTCTGTTACTAGACCTACAAGGTCTTCCTCCCTCGCTTCTAAATATTCCCCACAATGACCAGTCCACCTCCTGGCTTAGACGAGAAGGTTGTGGGTGAATAGTGTAGGGAAGTTAAGCTTGAAGTGGCTAAGTACTTTGATGAACAACAAAGGATTAAATATTCACAACATATAAATGAGTATGCTGCCTGAGTTCAAGAACTTGAGCACGGCAACTACCTCCTTAAGAAGTGCATCGCCGAATTAGAAAGGGAAAATAAAACCCTTTGAGGGACAAACAAAGCTTTCAACCGCACTCTGAAAATTAACATCGATGCAATCAATGATGAAGACTAGATAAGGAAGAAAGAAAAGAAACTCAAAGGGGTCCTCTGCATCGCAATTCGTCACATAGTTGGTCCTTCGATTGCTAAAAATCTAAGCATGGCTACTCAAGATTTATGGTAGATATGTATACATGAAATGTATGTACTTGTTCTTCATAACTGAAAATAGTTTCGTGAGTCATGTAAATCAAATAAACTTTGTAAATATCACCCGATTTGTGATTCTTTCCTGTAATGTCATTTCTGAAGCGCTTGTTTGATAATTCATACTTTAATTTCTAAATTTGCTGAATTTTTCATTTCTCTTTGCTATTCTAATTCCCTTGAAAAGTATAAAGCAAAAAATATTTGCAATCATTAGCTTGAAATTGATATATAAGTCTAGGTATATCATTTGTGTAGATAAACTAATCATCATGTTGATCGTATGAAAAGTAGTTTATATTAAATGTTTAAATCCCATTTTTGACCATGATGAGGAATAATAAAGAATTTAACTTTAACTATTTTGCTAGAATATCTAAAGTCTATTGATATAAAATCCAGCCCTGAAGCAGGGGTGTAAATGTTAGAGAGTCACTCTCTAGAGATAGTTAATAAAGAGCTATATATGAAAGAGTCCAAAAATCTTAATCTGAGTATTTATAGTAGAAATCCAATGACCTATTCTTGGGAATTAATGAGATTTGAAATTTTAGAAATCCAAAATCCAAATTCAGGTATTAATAGAAACTCATAATAACAATCTTCTTGAGAAAAGTCTTTGACCCAGATTCAGGAATTAGTGGTGGATAAATAGAAGTCCACAATAGAAATCTCAAGCCCAGATTAGGGCATTAATAAGTAATAGTTTCAAAACCCTGATTCGGGTATGATAAAGATAGTTGGTGATCGATAAAGACCCGAAATCTAGATTTGGGTATTTGTAAATGAAGCTCAAAAATGAAAGTGCTAAAACTCAGATTTGGGTATTTAATAGATGGAGTTCTACTTTACTCCTTAGATGCATAGACTCTTTTGACTTTGTTTGTAATCACCATTGATTAACTGCCTCTTGGGCTTGGATGTCTTAGTCTCTTGTAGATATGTCGTTTCTTAGGCTTGGACATCTCAATCTCTTGAAGATATGTTGTTTCTCAGGCTTGGGCATCTTAGTCCCTTGAATATATGTCGTTTCTTAGGCTTGGACATCTTAATTCATTGTTTCATGAGCCTCTTCTTAGGCTTGGATATCTTAGTCCATTATTTAACTAGCCTCTTCATGGGATTGGACATCTTAGTCCATTGTTGTTTGGTGCTCTTGGTCAACTCATCTTAGTGGTTGAAATGAAGGACTTACCCAACCTCCTAACAGGAGGCATCCTGCTCTGGCTATAACATCGCATGGACAAGGGCTTGTTCCGTGCTCTAATATGCCCATAGCATAGTGTGGATAAAGGCTTTCTCCATCCTCCCTCTTGGAGGCCCCTTTACTAACCAGAGGCGCGACCAAGGGCTTGTCCGATGCTTTAACCTGGCCATAGTGTGGTATGGTTAAAGGCTTACTCCGCCCACCTTCCAGGAGGTGCTCTTGCATGGCCAACTCGACGTGGACAGAGGCTTTCTACCGTCTTAGGTAGTATTCTACCATCTTAGGTAGTATCCAAATGCAACCAGTATTTCACTCCCAACCATATAGATCTTTCTTAGAAAAGTGATTCTTTATTGATTTTTATCTTGTTCTCTTTACAAATCATTAATCTTTCCTTGATGGAAGAAATTGATTATCATCCCCTCTAGGGCTCTGTAATGATTGGTTTCATGTCTGTTCATCAGCTATAGTGACAGTAGGATCCCCTTTTATTCCTTTTATGTTTTGGCTTCTTTTTCTATAATGGCCAATAGTCAAGCTCATCCTTGGTTAGCAAGTAGACATTCTCTATTGATGTTGTTAAGTTGCATTTTTAGGAAGTCTAGACTTGAAACTTAATTCTTGTAGACGACCTTTTGATTTTGTATTCCTTGGCTTTGTTGTTTCACACTCTTTGATCGCTTTTCTTTTTTCCGCCCTTTGTAGTTCTTGTGTTGGAAGTGTTCTTGTTGTAGTTTATTTCCATTTATGTGCAAAGGCATTATAGTCTACCATTATCTCTTCTTTAAAGATTGTGTGTTTGGATTAATGCTAAATAGTTCTCCTCATTTGACTGAATAAAGTATCACTTCCATTTTTCCTTTTTCCTAAGGAAAAAATACGAGTGGGGCCAATGTGAAAGGGGTTTAGATTCCATTTCTTCATATCGTATGATTCTGCTTTTTTCTTATTCATAATTCTCAGAACCTCTAATCTTAGCCTTTGCTCTTCATATTGTTTGGAGTCTTCAATGGTTCATGGGGAGAATTCTATCAACTGTGGTTCAGAAGATCCTTGCTCGAATCTTCTGATTCTTCTATTTATGATGATATTGGACCAAAATAGATAAGTCTAAAATTGAGTTGAGTTTGGTTAGAGACAAGTGGTGCGGTTGTTAATCACAAGGTCGGAGGTTCGAGCCCTCCTTCTAGCGCCAAAATGTTAATAAGAAATCTTGTTAACACCCAAAAGTAGCGTTAAAGGTCAAGGTTGATCCCTTTTGGTTTCTCTTGGATAAGTGAAGAAGAGTATGATGTGTGTGTCTTCTTTTATTTCCCTTTCAAATAGGTTGCTTTAGTGTGAACTTATTCTGAACAATGTTTCGATCCAGTTGAAACGACTAGTTTCTTTACTTAAGAGCCTTTCGAGCTTGTTGGTATGTTATGGATGTCCCTTTGGAAGCCTTCCCTTCGAAATAGTTACAGAGCACAAAAAGATAACTCCGAGGATCCAAGATTAAGACTTGATTTGTGAGTTTCGACCTTGTCGGAAGCTAGGTTGATTGGTGGATCAGACTTGGATTAGGAATCTGAGATTTGAGGTTTCGATCCTATCGAATGCAGTATCCTTAAGTGTCTTTGCTTGGATTGGGAATCTAGGGCCAAAGTGAATTGGTGAGAGTTTTTGGCCTTGTCGAAAGTAGAAGTGCTGGGAAAGGTGGTCGGGAACCAATAGCAGGTATTACTTGAGAAAATGAGGGCTTCGACCTTGTTGGAAGTTTACATTTCGATATAGTCGATACCTGAATCACAAGGTTAGACCAGACAAAAGCTTGAGAGACAATTAAGTGGTTATAAATATTGTAGACTTCCCTTTATCATCTCAAAGAAGATTTTATTAATCAATTTCCCTAATTCAATTTACAAATTAGGGTTTTATGGCTTTTGGATTTGAGAGAATACAAATTTAGAATGACCGAGTCGGATCCCCTAAACCTGACCCTTTGGGTCTTATTTATATATGCGGGTCAGCACCTTTCGATCCCAATGCTTTCGACTTGGTTGAAAGGTGGCTACTGTATTTTCTCTTGTATGCTTCTACCTTTGTCGAAAAGAAAGGTCGCGCTTCCCTTCTGTATGTTGCTTTGTAAGAGGTTTTGACTCTCTCGATAGGCTTTATTCAGTGGTTTTGAAGTTGTTGAAATGCTAATGTTTTCGATGCTATTAATTGCTTCTGAACTCTTGCCAGTGTTTTGATGTGGTACCTCCCTTGATTACAATGGCTTCGACTGGTTTGAAAGTCTTAGCTTGGCTTTGCTCTGGCCAATGCATGCTTCTGAGTTGTTTGAGTGTAGGTGAAACCTTTGGTTTTGAAAAATTTAGCGTGCACATAAAGGTTTTTCGTTCCTTGTCTTTGAGAGGTGTTACTTTGACTCATTCGAAAGATCTTCGTGCATATGGAATCACCTACTTTGAAAGATGGTCACCGAAGGAGGAAGGGTGCTTTCGACCCCTTCGAAAGGTAAAGAATCTTCGGGATCTTAACTGTAGGATCCTTTCGACCCCTTAAAAAGGTTCTGAAGTTCTTAGAATTTGGTTGTAGAATCTCTTCGACTCTTTCGAAAGGTCTAACCGAAATCTTTTGCTCCTGTTCTTCTTTTTCCTCCTCTCAAACTGCTTTCAACTAAGTTGAAAGGAATTTTAGGCAGTAACATACCTAACTTGCCTTATTTGTCAAAATGTGATTGGTTGCCAAATCCTTTACCAAAATATTTTCTAAAAAGGCTGCCGAATTCATCCATTAATAATTAAAATTATTTTGGAAAAGGAGCCTTTCACCTTAACAAAGAAATTAAAACATTTAAGTCAACAAAATTATTAATTTAATCTCCGAAGTAAATCACCTAAGAAAAATCCCCGAAAATCATCTTACTTCACTTTTAATATATGTTCTAACATATATAAATTTTGGACCCAAAATACCCAAATTATATATTCCTTCCATTTAGAATTCATAGTAAATTATCCATAACTTGGATAATTATGAAAATTGAAACCTATCTCCAAATAAAGTTTTACATAACATATTAAATCTTCATGGCATTCGAAACCCATTATACAATTTTAACCTTAAAATCAAATCAAACCTTTTTCACACATACTTGTTTAAATCGAACATGGCATATAATCGAAGCATATCATCATTCAAATCATCCAAATGGTTTTGAACATTAAACTCGAAATCAAAATGTTCACTAAAGCATAAATGAGATGGGTTTGATTATTATTCACCTTGTTTTGGATAAGGAACTTGAGATTTGATCTTGTTTAATTCTTCCTTGCTTAAATCCTTATCCTTTATTTGAATTTGATCTTCTTTTCTCCTAAGGCTATGGCTGGCTTTAGTTCTCCTTATTTTAGGGTCATGGGATTATGATATATGGCTATCTTCTATGATACTCTTCCTTTATTTTCTTGTATAATTAACATATAAAGCTATTTCATAAATCTATTCTTTTAATTTCATTTAGTTAAGTACGAACTCTGTTTAGTTTCCAAATCTCAATCCCCTTATCATTCTAATATTTACATTATCCTATTTAATTTATCTAATTAAATCTCCTAAATACTGTAATTTAAAATCAAGGGTGTTACATAGGGTTGGAATGCTTGAGGCTCCCATCAATTGATGGAGTTAAAGTGTTTCACACAAGGAAAACATAAGGATGCACAGGGGATACTTCAGCCTTGCATAGACTACTTTGGGATCACACAAGGTTAACTTTATGATTTTTTTGCAAGGTAAGCGAGGAAGTTCAGAACTTTGATGACTCCAATACGTGAGTAATTTGGATTGGGAACTTTAAGTGGAAAATTTATGAAGCATTTAGTAATGGTCCAAAGAGGAAAGTTCAAAGGAGATGAACTTGTGTAGAGGAAAGAACAAGGAGTTCTACTATCAAGATGTGTGCCAAAGAGATCATTGATAACTCATTGGATTCGATGTATTCTTGAAAAGAGGGGGTTATGTGAATATGGTCGCTTAGATTTTTGATGGGATCCATGTATCTTGGACGGAATGATGTGATCAAGTTTCCTAGTTGATAGAAGTGGCTGTTATCCCGCCTTTTGGCAAGGCCGAGATATCAAGAAACTGATTGGCAACCAAGGATCATTCGTCCTGGATATCGAGTACGCACAGGTTTGCTATGGAAATAGATGAATTCTATCCGAGTCTGGATCAGGCTACAACTGACAATGCATGACAAGTGAAGCAATGGAAACTAGCATTCCAAATTTCAAGTCAATACGAGTTCGTATGTTCAAGTAATGATCGATGCAAAGTGGAGGAAATGGCCTTGGTTTCATATCCATCAATAAGCTTTGGTTCGTATCGATATGGTTCGTATCCATCATCACACCTCGATTCGAATCCATCGGCTTCGCATCGATCAGAATGGCCATATATTCGTATCCATGAACTTCGCATCGATCAATCTCTTATCGACCAGACGACCTTACTTCGCATCTTCTATCACATACTTCGTATCCAACGGCTGGAGAGTCATATTTGAATCCATCGATTATCTCTAGTTCGTATCCATCAGGTGGTCATACTTCGTATCCATTGAGTAATCATTATTCATATCCATCGAGCCAAGCAGCATTGCCACCTATTCGAATCCACCATAATATTGTTTGTTTGTATCCATTAAGTTGTAGTAACTTTGATTGGTACGAACAAGGACCGGCTTGATGGATGCGAACAAGGCTACCTCTATCGGTACGAAATAGAGTATCTCCATCGATTCGATATACACAACAGTCATCGACACAAACGAGGAAAAGTTCAGGAAACGACTCAGTCAACTCGGAGCGAAAGGTGGATTGATGCGAGGAGTATGCACCACATCACCACATGATCACGTGCACTATCGATTCGAAGGGAATCGATTCAAAACCATGGATTCGAACCGGACAGCATTCCGAAGAACATCAACTCTTATCGACCATAACTCGAGATCCCCAAGTCCAAATGATATGAAATTTTCACAGGAGATTACGTACAAACCAAAGAATGTTCCCACCAAGTTTCGACTCCATTGGACACAATCTTGATCGATATGAATTGAGTTCCTATCGATCATAGATCGAGTCAAAACTTCTCGGGATCGATCACGTTGGCCCACTCACATGTCAGAAGGAGTCTTCCAAAGTTTGAGCGAAATATCAACCTCCTATGCCTATAAATAGAGCCCTAGGGCCTAAAGAAAATGGATCTTTTTGATTCTGAAGTGCCCAAACTCTGCCGGATTGAACTTTGCAACCTACTACTACTGTTGAATTCGAATTTCAGAGTTATTTTCTACTGTTGTTTGCTGTAACCAAGTATAATCGTCAAAAGAGAATCAATAAAATCATAAAACTTCACAGTGGATGCGGGCAACACGCCGAACCACTCAAATCGCTTGTGTCTGCGTACTTACTTTTCTGTTTCTTGAAGTTTTTGTTAGATAAATTACATTTTTAATTTTCTATTCTTCATTTTATCTCTTTAAAGATTTCCGAAGGGTGTTATGCCCATCTTTGGTACAAACACTTTGGTGCTTTCACTAAGAACCCAGATTTTCTCCTGCTCTTTGGATCTACCGTCGATACCGGATTGCATAAATCTAAGAGGAAGATCCAGATCTCTACTCCAAAATCCTTCCAAGTTATTCAGATTTGCAGAAAGTCTAGGAAAGGAATTCGTTTCTCATAATGGTAAGTACAAGGACCACCTCCAATATTGCTGATGAGGAAGGCCGGGATAGACAGAATCCCGCGCAATTGCCTCTCTCCAACCAAAACACTACCGAACCCTCACATCTGTCAGGGCCGGTCATGAGGCAAGAATTTCAGATGCTGCTACAAGAGCTAACCCAGAGTCGGCAGCAACTAACTGAGCAGTTACGCGCTAATGCTCAGTTGACGAACCAGCTAAACCGCCAAAGGCGCAGAAGATCTAGGAAGGATCGTGCCTCCAATTCATCTACAGAAAGCTCTGCCTCTTCCGATAACCATCACAGATCTACCCGTCCCGGACTGGCTGGAGCTACACGCAGGCTATCGAAATCAACCTGCGATGATCGTTGGGCAGTTGAGAGTCGGCCCATCGGCCAGTTACCATACTGAACCCTCCTATTGGGGAGGTACAGTTCCACACTACACCATGGACAACCGCACCACAACCGCCGCTGCAGAACCAAGGGTTGGTGTCCAAAATCCACCCGATACAAACCAACATCAACATGGGCGTACCCCTGAACCGTACGTCCCCGAAGACTGTGAGCCAAGGAGGCGAGACGTGGACCGTCGATAGCGCCCGGTCCAGCCTCGCACTATGGATCCCGACCATACCTTGGCTCAACCTACACAGAATGTCCAGATGTCAGAAATTCGGACTATGATATGACAAATGATCTGTGAAATCCAGGGTCTTACTAACGACGATTGCGGAATCTCCAAGAGTCATATCCCTTTTACGAATGACATACTTTATGCCGAACCTCCTCGGCGATTCAGGATGCCCGCTCTGCCAGTTTATGAAGGGAATTCAGATCCAAATCAGCATATCCTAAAGTATGAGTGGCTGATGAATGCTGCAAGAGCAGATGATGCAGTAAAGTGTCGTAGCTTTCCCATCTCTTTGCTGGGCATTACAACCATGTGGTTTGCACGATTTCCACCTCGATCCATTTTTTGCTTTGACCAAATGGCCACAAGTTCGTAGAACAGTTCCGAATGCATGTGGCAAGGGCAAAAGAAGTTAATACACTGTCAAGCATCACTCAAGCTCATGGGGAGATGCTTAGACGTTACTTGGAAAGATTTCATGCTGCATGTACAGAGATAAACAATTCTATTCCGATGGCATTAACAAAGGGGATTGATCCTGATTCTGAGTTTGGAAATTGGCTAGCTAGAAAAACCCCCCGCATCATTGGACCGTTCTACTCTAACGCCGCTCAATTCTTGAGGCGAGAGTACACGAAACAGTCTAGGAAACAGATGATGCGGGTCCAGCATGGAAGGCGTACAAAGTAATGTTGCAGTTAAATAGTCCTGTGAGAGTTCCGGAAAGGTTCAATTGAACCTACAGAACAAGCAAGCTCAGCCTAGAAGTAATGACGGTCAGAATAAGAAGTGAGACCAAAATCGAGGCCCGCGATGTAGGGTTCCAATGTTTGACAATTACACCCCCTGAATACGTCACCAGAGAATGTGTACTTGCAGACTTGCAATGCTATGCAATACAAGTAGCCTGCTCCGAAGCCATCATCGAAGAGACAGATTAAGATGGGAAAGTTCTGTAGGTTTCATGAAAGCTACGACCACAATACAAATGAGTGTCGTCATTTACAGGACCTCATTGAGAAGTTGATTAGGGAGAGAAAGTTAGATCAGTTTGTGCGGGCGCCGCAGTCTGGAGGTGCAGGCCCATCAAATCAAAATCGTGCACAGAATCAGGAAAGGCAGGAGGAACCCACTCATTTAGGCGGGAGGCTAGTTATAAACATAATCAGTGGTGGTTCTCATCTAGCAGACCGAAGCTGGAGGGAAATGGAGTCGTATGCCATCTCTATCAGGCATGCGGACTTCAAGTGTTGTAGTAATTCTAATGACAGGGCTCCAGCCAAGCAACAAAGGACGATGACTGACGACATCTTATCCAGAAATCGAGATGCTGATAAAGTCGAAGCCCCCACTATCGACCCACTTGTCATATCTGCCCAGGTAGGTCCTTCTTTGATTAAGTGGATCCTAGTTGATAGTGGGAGCTCTGTAAATATTCTATTTAAGCGAGCTTACGACTTGATGAAGATGGAAGCCAAGGATTTAAAGCCTTGCCAATCTAGAATCCATGGCTTCAATGGAAGTGCAACTATACCCACTGGAGTGGAGGAACTGCTAGTGGAGTTGGGGGTTGGGGAACGCCGGAGAGTCCGGATTTTACAGTTTGTTGTTCTAGACATTGATTCTCCATACAATGCTTTTTTGGGCCGGTCAGCCCTTGCCGAATTCAGGGAAGCCATTGCCCCATGGCGTTTGACTCTGAAGTTCCCCACCGATCGGGGGGTCGGAGTAGTTCAAGGAGATCAGGCTGTTGGGAGAGCCTGTTGTGTTGCTGAGCTGCGCCAGGTGCAACGAAGAGAGAAAGGAAAGGGCGTAGAGGAATCTCTCTGCGTCCATTTTGCTAATAATTGACAATTGGTGCCTGGGCCCAGGCCCGGGCACCCCAACCAATTCCAGAGAGATCTTGATCCAAGAGACACTAAAAGCAAAGATGAATCTAAAGATCTCAAGCTTCCCCGGCTGAACTGACGATCGATGTCTCGATTGATGATGTTGATGATTCAAGAATGCTGAAGATTGGGTATCAGTTGAGCCAACAGACGCAACAGGAATTGGTTGAATTTCTCCGGGCGAATCTCGACGTGTTTGCCTGGACGCACTCTGATATGTGTGGGATCTCGTCGGACATCGTGAGCCATGCCCTGAATATAGATCCACGGTGTATCCCGGTCAAACAAAAAAAGCGTGGTATGGATCTAGAGAGATATGCTGCCCTTAAAGAAGAAGTTGATAAGCTGAAAAAATGGGTTCATACGAGATGCTTTATACCCGGAGTGGGTAGCCAATCCCGTACTTGTTCGAAAGCCAAATAGGAAATGGAGGACGTGTGTAGATTATTCCGACTTGAACAAAGCTTACCCGAAGGACAGTTTTCCACTTCCTCGAATTGACCAACTTGTAGATTCAACGGTTGGACACGAATTGCTATCTTTTAAGGATGCTTATTCCGGTTACAATCAAATACCCATGCATTTACCTGACCAAGAACATACCAACTTTGTGACCGATCTAGAACTCTACTGCTACAGAGTCATGCCTTTTGGGCTCAAGAATGCCAGAGAAACATATCAACGCCTAGTCAATCGGATGTTCACCAACTAGATCAGAAAGACTATGGAAGTATATGTAGGCAACATGTTGGTAAAGTCACGATTCTCCACTAATTGTATCAGAGATTTGGAATCAATGTTCAATATTCTTCGAGAATACAGGATGAAGCTCAATCCATTGAAGTGTCATTTTGGAGTGGCATCTAGAAAGTCCTTGGGTTCATCATTAACGCTCGAGGAATAGATGCAAATCCCAAAAAGATTTGGGCAATCATAAATTTACAAACTCCAAGAACAATAAAGCAGGTCCAGAGTCTCAACAGGAAGGTAGCAGCACTGAGCAGGTTCGTTTCAAAGTCCACCGACAAATGCATCCCCTTCTTCGATCTGATTTGAAGAGGAAAGCGAAACTTTGAATGGACCGCTGAATGTGACGCATTCAAAGCACTGGTTCAACTTCTCTCTACACCACCAATTTTGTCAAGGCCCATCAACCATAAGCAGTTATATCTCTACCTGGCGGTATCAAAGAACGCAATCAGTGCTGGCTTAGTTCGGGAGGAAGACCGAGTGCAGAAACCGTTCTACTATGTTAGCAAGCGGCTAACCGGAGCTGAGAGAAATTATCCGAAGCTAGAGAAATTTGCTTACTGCCTAGTCATTACCTCAAGGAAGCTCCGTCCATATTTCCAAGCTCACCCTATTACTGTGTACACCGATCAACCGTTACGATAGGTCCTCACACGGCCTGAGACATCTGGTAAGTTACTCAAATGGAACATTGAACTGAGTTAGTTTGATATCACCCATACTCCAAGGAGAGCCATTGAAGGACAAGTCCTAGCAGATTTCATAGCCGAAATTACCGTTCCAGAGAACTTGCCCAAAACCAGTAAATCCCCCGAATACATTTGGATGCTACATATCGAAGTGCATCCAATGATCGGTGGTCGGGTACTGGAATAGTTCTTGAAACCCCCGAAGGCCGATCAATATGCTATGCTTTGAAATTCGAATTTCGTGCAACCAATAATGAAGTCGAATATGAAGCCTTACTTGCTGGATTAAAGCTCACCCGTGATCTGAGAATTATTGCAGTGGAAATTTATTATGATTCCTAATTGGTCGTATGCCAAGTTCAGGGTGAATATCAGGCCAAGGATCGAAGACTAGCTGCTTATCTATCTCGAGTCCAGGAAATACTTGGCCAGTTTGATTATTATGCCTTTTTCTATATATCCCGTGAGCACAATCAAAAGGCTGACTCATTGGCAAAGTTAGCAAGTATGGGCGAAGCACAGCAAATGGGCTTGTTCCTGTGGAGACATTATCTTTTCCGAGTATTGATCAAATGGAGACCGACTTCATGTTTGAAATTGTTCCCAGTAGGGAATCATGGATGACCCCGTACCGATATTACATCGAGCATGGAACACTGCCTGAGCGTAGGAGTGAAAGAAGACAGATTATTTGGAAAGCCACGTTGTTCACCATTCAAAATGAAGTCATGTATAGAAGAGGATACTCTGTCCCTCTCCTCCGATGTATCACGCATGATGAAATTAAATGAGTGTTACATGATATACACGAAGGAAAATATGGCGATCACACCGGGGGGCAAGCTCTCGCAAAGAAAATACTCAGATATGGGTATCACTGGCCACCGTGAACCGTGATGCAGCAGACTATGCCAGGAAATGCAACAAATGCCAGAAACACGCTCGAATTCCTAGAGCCCCACCTACCGAGATAACCCAAATGGTCAGCCCGTGGCCATTTGCAGTGTGGGGCATCGTTATTATTGGCACTCTACCTCTGGCCAAAGGTGGAGCGAAATATGCCATCGTTGCAGTTGATTATTTTACCAAATGGGCTGAAGCTGAACCCCTTGCAAAATCACGACAGAGAAAGTGATCAACTTCGTAGTTTGCAACATTATCTGCCGATTTGGTCTCCCGCATTCTATTATCACTGATAACGGAGCCCAGTTCGACAGTGTTGAATTCAAGAATTTTTGTCAACGATTTCATATTCACATAAAATTCTCTGCAGTTGCACACCCTCAAGCGAATGGCCAAGTTGAAGCTGTTAACAAGGTTATCAAATCTATTATGAAGAAACGACTGGAAAAAGTTGGAGGCAAGTGGGTTGATGAACTTCCCATGGCTTTATGGGTTTACCAAACAACCCACAAGTCCTCGACCGGGCGCACTCTATTTTCTTTATCTTATGGTTCTGAAGCAATTATTCCAGTCGAAATGGAAGTACCATCTCATCGCGTGACTTATTAATATCCGAAGATGAATGCCACATTACTTGCTAAATCTTTGGATTTACTGGATGAGAAGCGGGAAGAGGCTAATTTGAGGGCAGCCACGTATCGAAGTTGAGTCGTTCGATTGTACAATGCCAAGGTTCGGCCATGAACCTTCGAACTTGGTGACTCATTCTCAAAAGAATATATCTAGCTCCTTCGCACATGAAGCTAAATTGGGAAGGACCATATATGATTACACAAAATCTCGAAGATGGGACGTTCAAGTTATTGACCATCGACGGTCTTACCTTGCCAAGGACATGGAACAGCGAGAGTCTCCGTCGCTACTACAAATGACGGGCTCTATTTACTTCAATTTGGTTTTCTATTTACAATTTGTTTTTGCATTTTGAAATTTGAAACTGTAATAAGGAAACTGATTTTGCTATATTTTTTATTTCAGCAATAAAATACCATCTCTTTGAGCCCGAGCTGTGATTTATTGAATATGACATACAACATCACGGTGCACGGAGAGGTAAGTTCCATCGTGTGGTGGAATTTATTCAAATAGGGAGTGACTGTGATACGACCAGTCACTCATTAAGTGAAACCCGAGCTCGGGGGCAAGTCACTACACTAAGATTAAAAAGGATTGATACATGACAATCCATTCACCAACTCCGAACTACCAAAGTGTGAATTGGAGTATAAACATCAACTTTAGGTTCCCAGAGTGCGAACCGGAGCATAAACGCTACCTCCTAATTCCTAGAGTGTGATTGGAGTATAAACATCAACTCTAGGTTCCCGGAGTGCGAACCGGAGTATAAACACTAACTCCAAATTCCTAGAGTGTGAATTGGAGTATAAACATCAACTCTAGGTTTTCGGAGCGCGAGCCGAAGTATAAACACTAACTCCCACTTCCCAGAGTGTGAATTGGAGTATAAACATCAACTTTAGGTTCCCAGGGTGCGAACCGGAGCATAAACGCTACCTCCAAATTCCTACAGTTTGAGTTGGAGTATAAATGCTAAGTCTGAGTTCCCAGAGTGCGAACTGAGTTACAAACGTCAATAGTCTACGGATTCCCAGAGTGCGAGCCAAACTATCGATCATAAATAATTCTGTGTCTCCAGAGTGTGGTCAGAGTATAAATATAATTCGAGTGCGAATGATCACTCATAAACTAACCTAAGTCCCCAGAGTGTGGAAATGTGCTTAAGAAACTTCAACAAGCGCGATCGATCACCGAAATACAAATGAAGATCCCCGGAACGCGGACGTAAGTACTATGAGTAAGCGAGTGTGACTTGACCGCATGACTCTTACCTATTTTAGCATCGATCCGGCGACATGAGCCTGAGATGATACAAACAAATGTCAATCACTAGCTGATCATTGAAACTATCCTCAAAACCGGGGGCAAAGCTTAAGTGTTAATCATTGATCGAGGCAGTGCAATGCCAAAAATCCAACCCAATCTCTAGCTATGACTTATGTTCGTGATTTTCAGACTTAGTGAATGAAATAAACTCAATCCAAAAGCTCTCTGCAAATGCTCTGAACTGAGGATCAAGTCCTATAATATTTAAGCATAAAAGACAGGAATAACAGTTGAAGCAAGAAAAAAAAATTTCATTTCAAATGATTGGAAGTGAAGATCCATATTTCCAAAAAATTCCTACTAGCAGGGGACGAACCCGCGTCTATACACGGCCTATGAAAGAAAAGCAAGTTCCTAACTATCAAAAATGCGCCAGAGGGGCCTGTCTACTCCTTCCTCTTCTTCGTTCTTCTCTTTGACGTGGATCCGCCAGAGCCACTGGTGATTTTCGCTTTGAGCTTTTATCGTTTGGTGGATCACCTTCAGACCGAGGCATGATGTCGGCATCCTCTTCTGAACTTGAGTCTAGAGGAATGCCCTCTACAGGAGGAGTCGGGGGAACTGGATCTACGATCGAGGATGGAATGGACACACTAGTTTCAACTAGTGTACCCCCAGGAGATATCATTCTAAGTGGAGTTGGGCCAAGTGCTGCCATTCCACCCTCAAAACTACCACCACGTGCTGCTGCCTCCAACTCAGCATTGATTTCAGCCAGTATTTCTTCTTCTCGAATAGGTTGGGCTTCGCTGGAGGCAGCAGTAGTTTGTGTTGAAGAGCCAGAGGCGGGTGCGAATCCACTTATGACGAACGGTAAGTCCACGAAGTGGTCACTCTGTCGACCAGGAAGCTCGCTCATCATCTTCTCATTGAAAAAGAGTAAGCTCCCCTGCGTTACTTCAATGGGCATGGCCGTTGTCGTAGTGGTCGCTTCGGTGATGATGGCCTCCTGCACTTGATGTGATTCCTGGATTGTAGGAGGCACTGTCGATGTAACTTTAGTCACTGGACAAGGAAGAAGAGAAGTTGTTAGTACACACTTTAATACAAGTTCTTCATTTCGTACACACATGACATTCGTTCAAGAGTACCTTCCTCAGTTTGGCTCGTAGTTGGCTGAACAGCTTCGGAAGAGTGCTCCCTTATAGGAGATAGATGTGGCTGTTCTGGGTCGTAAGCTGGGACGGCTGCGGCTCAATCACTGGAATAGGCTCGGATCCATATGAAGTAACAATCTCAGAAGTTGTAACATGATACTCAATGCCTGAACCTTCCTCGATTTCCCGGTGCTGGATGCTGAGCTTTTCTCTCGCATGTGAAATCATGGAGTCGTGGAGAACCTTCCTTTCATCCTCGTTCAGTATACGATTTTCCAGCTCAAACTCATCAGAAGCTCCATCCGAATGCACCGCCTTCTCTTCCTCAACCAACAGATTCCAGGCATTATAGAGATGAGTTGAGTAATCATCGAGCCATGCCAGGTTTCTATATCTCAGCACATTGGCATTGTAAGTGACGAGAAGCTCCTTTATATCAGCCTCAAGCCTGGTTTCCGCTAGTCTAACCTTCACATCAACCTCAGCCTCTGCCATGCGAACTTTTTCCATAGCCGCGTCTCTCTCACCTCGAAGCACCACCGCCTGATCACATGCCTCTTGTGCGGAGACATTGGCAGCATCCTTCTCCTTTATAATTTCAGAGAACTTAGACTTAAGTTCATTGAGCTCTTTTAGGGCTGCATCCCGCTCAGCGGCGAAGGTGGTGTTCCTATAGCCCATGTCCTTCACCATGGCATAATGTTCCTGCCACATTCTATACATGGCCGCATGGGCATCATCGGCCTTTTTCAGAGCCTCCATTTCGGATTTCCTAGAAGACTCGGATTCGTTATTAAGCACCTGAATAATCCGATCTTTTTGTGAAAGCTCTTTCTCCAGTTTTTCAATCGTGGCAGCCTGATCGAAAGCCACTTTTGACGCTTTTTTGCGGCTTTCGACCATTCCTTGTACTTGAAGAAGATATTTGCGACATAATCGTGAACCGTGTTCTCTGCCTCTGCGGGGATTCTCTTTAGGTGCGGGAGGAAGATGTAACCATCGAAGCAAATATCAGGGAAGTCCCTCTTCAATTGAGCAAGCTTAATCGCCCCTTCCCGATAGGCTCAGTGAGGACTTGTTCTATAGCTGGGGGGCCACCATTTCGGTTCTACGATGAGATTCAGACCTTCGATCATGAGAAGGCTTATGCCGTGAAGATTCAAAAGGCCATGAAACTTGAACTAGAGGTAACGCAGGAGCTCTGGGAGGGGGTGATCAAGATTGAGATCGGCGTACGTATCCCCTTTCTCTATCATATCATTCTTGACTGAAATACCCCTGCTCGTAATCCCTGTCTTCCTCTCTCCTACATGACTCATAATATGACGAGGATCGGCGAGTGTTTCGTAGACTATCAAGCATAGAGCCACGGCCAACCATCGTATCTACAAAGCAAAGCAAGAACAGAGTTAGTGATCTTCCAATAGTGGAGAGCTTATGGTCAGAAATCGTGTGGTGCTGTGGATCATGTGTGTGCGCAACTCCCCAACCAACCAGAAGTGTCGACCATGCTGGTGGGAAGAGACTCGGTTAAATCTAAGGCGTGCTAAATCTCTTCTAATCCAGCATCATGTTGAAAGGATATGTAGTCCGGAGTTGGGATATCGGCGAGCCCATCGAGGAGATTTTCCACTCGTAGGGGAGAAGCCTCCGAAGTTCTAACTCCGAAAACACGCTGAGACATAACCACAGATTTCCATCTCTTAGGTCTGAGACATTTAAAAGCGGCGGCCTTGCCTTTTTTTCCTTCGGAATTCGGGACTGCATCCAAAGGTTCGGCTAGAGGCTCGTCGTCAGTATGTATCCTCTCCAAATCAACTTCCTCGGTTATAACCAGACGAGGCGCCTTGTGGTTTGTCTGTTTTTTGAGCTAGTTCGAAGCGTCCCCTCGAGCCGTATACTTTGTCTTCGCTCAATCAGCCCGAGAATCCTCAGGTTCCTGTCCGTCAGAACCAAGTCAATGTGTTTGTCTTCTCCCGGGATTTCTTGGAGAGTCTGAACTATCCCCTATAATAAACGCCTTCGGGTCGCTGAATTACAGCTGGAAAGAAAACGAGATATAAGTTGACTTCATTTATGATTGTCTTATCAGCTATTTGAGAAAACTGCAATACTTATGTCGAAATAGCCACCGAATGGCAAATCCTCGGGGGCATCAGACATAAAACCATTCCATCTTTAAATAACTTATCCTCATCCAGGATCCCGTGACTACTTCGCAATTTCTTACCGCCTCTAGGAATGTGAAAGATGGGCTATCTCCTCGACTCTTGAAGTTGAATAGATATCTGATCTCAGTCAGAAGTGGTGGTCGAAAGAGGAACTCCATGAATATGATGAACAGGCTGTTCAGCAAAGCATATCCGTTCGGTTGCAACTGAGATGGAGCAATTTCAATGAAAGACAACACTTCTCGGATATATTGGTTAAACGGAGGAAGTGTCCCAGCTGTGCATGCGTGACGATTGAATGCGGTATACCCTTTTGGAGGGCAGTGTGGACTATCATTAGGTCTCGGCAATAGCACATCCTAATGAGATAAACCATGCCTCAGACAAATCTATCCCATCATGTCTTCGAAAACATTGGATGGGACAGAATCCGCAGGATTAGCAATGAAAGATGCACCAGGTACCTGGTCCGGGGCTGGATCAATGACTTCGGCCTCGATAGCCGGTATCTCGATTACTAGAGGGACTGAACCCTGAGGTTCTTATTTATGTGAGCTTGAAGGTTCCATAACTAGCTAACTCATGAGAAATCATCATTAGACGATAATGCGCCCGTGCGTCCCCCAGTGTAAAGTGTGTAAATGTGTTGTGTTGTGCAGTGTCGTGCATTACTTGAACCGATTCTACAGAGTTAAAGAAAATGTGCAAATGAGGAGACTTCGAAATCCAGCTGGAATGACCGTCATCATTGACCGTCACAACCATGCCATCCAGACTCTTGGCAGTCAATCCAAGTCAGAGTTCATTATATTTTTATTTTTGTTTTTGTTAAGTCAGAGTTCCATCGACGAGCTTCGAAAGATGGTTAAATATGCAGTTCTGTAGTCAAGTCCGGTCATGCAAGGCTGAAGCTCGTTAGAGTCAAGTTTTCGATTATGCAAGATTTCATATCCATCAAAAATTCAGGCTTGGATCGATGGCTCAAGACCCTTGCTTCAAATCGATCACGACATCTTCGCTTCACATCGATCATTTCAATCTGGTTCGTATCAATATATTTCGTGTCGATGGTTTTCGAATCGATGCTATTCGTATCGATCATGAGAGTGTATCCTGCATTGACCAGAGGAACTTAGCCTCGTATCGATCAAGGCATGCAGCTTCGTATCGATCGGATCCATCGGTTTTACATCGATATAAAACCTTTGGCTTCGCATCGATCACCGCCCCAAACTTCGTATCGATTGTTAGAGCCAGGACTTCGAATTGATCGAATGGGCCAGATCCTTGAGTCGATCATTCTAGATTGATACGAGTTTCAACCATCTTCGATCGATGTGAACATCATCATCTCATTTAGTCTTTTTAAGATCGATACGAACTACGATTCAAAATCAAGTAATCCTGATCGATTCGAGCGTTCTTATTCCAGATCGACGCGAAATGAAGGTTAAGCCACCCTTCTCCGCACTCCTTCCCAAAACCGCCTCATCTCCATGGCCATGCTCCATCCTCAGGTTCACTCTGGCTCGTCTTGGCCTTGATTTCATCAAAATCAGTCGCAAAAGCAACATTGGATAGCCAAAGATTCAAATCTCGTCGCCTAAATGTTGGGTTCGTTAAATAGATTACCTAGATCTAACAGTTAATGAAAGGAATTCAATGTTTGGATCGATTCGACGGTGAGCAATGTTCTTCCTGTATCGAGCGTCCAGAGCGATACAAAGATGAAAAGTAAAACAAAGGTAAAAAAGTGAGAAATGGCTAAGCCCTTGGTATTTACATGGACTGAAGTGTGATGGAAAAAGGCGTTTCGCCACCCAGTCAACACGACTGGTCAGTACAGGTTAACCATTGGATCGAGTCGAACGGTCTGCTCGAATCCATCATCCCAAGCTCCCATTGATTCAAAATGGTCAATAGGGTCCATCGATACGAAGTACACGATGAAGACAATTCTGAAGGCTTTTAGCTCCATCGATATGAAACCTTTATTCGTATCGATGATTTTGTGGCCCCAACATCGGTGTGAACTACATCGATTCACGACCCCCATACACTTGTAACCATCGATACGAATTTTAGTTTCGTATCCATCGAAGCTCTTGTTTATCAATGCGGAATGCTAAATTCACATCCATCAATTCAAAGTCCTTCAGTGTGAGAGCAACCTTTCAAACTTATATATCGATTCAGGAGAGGATCGATATGAAGCAACATCCAAAAACAACCATCAAGCGTTGCTGCAACTCGGATTTCACACCGGTTCAGGAGAGGATCGAAACGAAATTCTATGCGAGAAGACCAACAACGACTCATAAACGTGCATCGTTAACGAAGCTAATCACTATCATATAGCAATCGGTTACAACAAAAAAGGGTACAACAGTTGACAATCAGCACTTCGCCTTACCAAGAAAGTCAGTCAAAGGTTACAATTTCCAGTGAAAAGGCAATAACTGTTTAGAATGAAGATTGAAGCTTTTCAAAGCACGTCATGTTTCCACAAGACATACTTTGGGGAGCAAATGTTATCCCGCCTTTCGAAAAGGCCAAGATATCAAGGAACTGATTGGCAACCAGGGATCATTCGTCCCGGATTTCGAGTACGCACAGGTTAGCTATGGATATCGATGAATTTTGTCCGAGTTCAGATCAGGCTACAACTGACAAGGCACGACAAGTGAAGCAATGAAAACCAGCATTCCAAATTTCAAGTCAATCCGAGTTCGTATGTTCGAGTTATGATCGATGCAAAGTGGAAGAAATGGCCTTAGTTTCGTATCCATCAATAAGCTTTGGTTCGTATCGATATGGTTCGTATCCATCATCACACCTCGATTCGAATCCATCGGCTTCGCATCAATCAGAATGGCCACATATTCGTATCCATGAACTTCACATTGTTCAATCTCGTATCCACCAGACGACCTCACTTCATGTCGATCGTCTATCACCTACTTCATATACAACGGCTAGAGAGTCATATTCGAATCCATCGATTATCTCTACTTCGTATCCATCAGGTGGCCATACTTCGTATCCACACTACACCAGAATCCTCATTTCGCAACGGCTTTGAGCCGTTGCAAAATGGGCAGTGGTAAAAATTTTGCAACGGCTCAAATCCGTTGCGAAATATACTTTTTGCAACGGCTAAGGGCCGTTGCAAAATAAACTTTAGCAAAGGCTTGTAGCCATTTCGGATTTTATTTAGCAACGGCTTAAAGCCGTTGCTAAATGTAGATGTATAACTGATGTTTTAAATACTAGCAACGGCTTTAATCCGTTGCTAATTAATATTTTATTTTTTTAAAACATATTCGAAATTTTTCTCTGCACCAGCGACAGCCATTTCATTATCATAATTAATACAACAAATTGCAAATTTAATAGTATCACAGAAGAAAGATTATTAAACCAAATATTTTTCATAGATTAAACACAAAAATCAAACAGAACAAACGTTTGAATTATAATGTTCAACATCAACGCATACCATAATATAGTTCAACAAGTATACATAACATACATAGTACAATAACGGCATCATTACATAATACTACAGCATACGGTACATAACGTCTTCCTCCAATCATCTAACGCTTATTGGAGACTGGAATATTGACATAAAATACTTGTTTAGAATATCCTGCAAACACTGGTATATCTAGCAGCAGTATATCCTGCAAACACAAAATCAAATAATGTATTAGAATATCAACTGGCATATAGAAATTTGGATAAGAAAATTTATTAACCAAAAGATAATAATAAGAAATTTAATGACTTCTACAGGTACAAACCAATTAAATTCACTGCCCATGTGCATGTATAAGCAAAAAAAATCATTACACTCACCATTCATTGTTTTACAATTTTCATTTCACTATTTACATTGTAATTCCCTTCTCTATTTTACATTTCATACTGTCAAAACTGTGCTACAAACTGTCCCATTTGATCATTTCCTTTTACCATTTGCCATCACAACTGCTGCCATTTGCCACTTGCAATCATTTCCCGCCACTTCTTGCTCAGCTACATCGCCAACGACAGTACATACCCTACCATTTTAACACTTCATTTACAACCTGTCTTGTTTCCACTTCTGCCAACTTCAAAAACAATTACAAGTGCAGACCGAAGCCATCCATTGCATATAGCCTTGCCTGAAACTTGTCTGACCATATCTCTTCCACTCAAACAACACCTTCATCTCCTACACAAAACTACAGCAACCACAAACCCGTCAGCAACAACTACATTTCAGTACCAAACCATTTCAACAACACTCAGCCTTGCTTCGACCATTGCACAACCACTTGTTCACCTCAGTTCATCAGCACCTAACAACAAGGAAACTGCCATACTTCAAACACTGCTCCGTCCCCATATTTCTACTTGTCTTCATCCAGTATTGTCTCGCCATCAACCACCCCATGGCTGTCAAACCACCAAAATCCCTTCACATATCACAGCCCACTTTCCTCCCCCTCCCCTTGCTTCATATTAAAACTTCCCCTGCCTGTCACATTTCTGCTCACTGCCAGTCACTTCCTATTACTACTGCATCGTGCACAGCAAACAAATTCCTCCACTTCCATAAGCTTCGCATTGCCAAAACATCACTGAAACACCATTTCCTACAGCACAACCAACCACCATATACAATCATCCCAAACATCAAACACTCCTCCTTTACTTCACCAGCTCAACCACGATTTCGTTCACCTTTGCCGAACAACTCCATCACTGCCTCTGTTACACTTCATTTCGATACACTGTGCACTGCCTCGATATCACTACACCAAACATTCATATCACCACTGTGCAACACTATACATATCCAAAGTATCATCAACACTGTACATATCACCATTCATCAAACAAAATTGCTGATTTTCAAAGTGCTTGCTTGCTCATCAAACACAACCATTCATACAACATCATTCACTTCAGTACAAGTCTGTAGCCATCAAATCTCCTCTGTCAACTGCCATTCAACTTATATCAAATCTCCAACAAGCAGTTTACCATTGAACCACATCACTTCATTCCTGACCACATAACATCACTTCAATAGTCCACAACAAACTGTTCCTCATTTTCATAATAACAACCTGCAATACTATACTACCCTGTTCGCTGCCTCTTTGCATCACACTTTTACAACACTGCAGCTTTGCAAATAAACCACCCTCCATCCTCAAAACACTTCACTGTTCATTCTCCCCTCTGTGCATCTGTGCACAAACAACTGGCTTTCACATTCTTCCCGTGCCTCGCCAACATCATCTCCCTGTCAACATATACACCATTCCTCAACCACTTCACAACATTACCCTCTGCACTTCCATATTCCACTCTAACTATCGCGTTCAGTTCATTTCTATTCACTACATTGGCTACAACATCATCGACCTGAATTACTATTGCAACCTTATTGCACTTCCATCTGCTCACTGACATTCCCATGAAGAAATCACCATTCCCACCATCACATCTCACTGTTGTTACATAATTGTGTTAAACCTACCACTATTGCAAACAGTCCCGATTCACTGTCTCAGTTGCTCCTCCTCACCACAACACACATTACGTTACATATCACAACTCATTTTACTTTACACATCACAACAACCAACAACTTCAAGCAACTGACCATCAACAAATACTACCATGTTCACCTACTTCTTCAAACCACCCTCTACTACTTACTGCCCAAACAATGAATAGTGAGTGAAATTAAATTCACTGCCCATGTACAAAACAATTAAATCAACATGAATAGGCGAACTCATTTGAAGATAGTAGTGAACATAAAAGTAGTGAACAAACATAGTAGTGCTGTAGTTTACAAAATATGATAATACTTGAGATATTTAATTTCGTGCATATAAGTTATAGGCTGATAAACCATGTAAACATATATGTCATAACAGTAAATGATTTTTAATTTATCATCTAAAACAATATATTGTTTAACTTACAAAGTACGAAGAATTTGAATCCGATATGGCACCATCCTTTTTTGTATGAGTTTTCTCCCACACTTCCCGGCGTATGATTTCTTTTCCTGGATTTTCAATTTCCTGCAACCGAAACATCGATTATCAAACCAACCTTTAATACGTTGTTGTATGGTTATCCAATAGTTTATTATATACTTTAGGTTTTTTTTTAATTTAAAAAAAACAAAAAAATAAATAAAAACAGGATAATTGCACCAAATATTTCTATAGTAGAAGATGTCACTTAAATATTATACTGTTGGTAATGATAGCATGTATAAGTTTTTTACATATGATGGTTGTAAAATAGGCGTGCTTCTCCACATGTCACTTTGATTTTGTTTAATTCGTTGACAAATCATAGTTGAAGCTGAGTACTTTAATGCTAACTTTATTGTTTGATCTGCGTTGCTACGATGTACATGCTCTGTTTGGTTCTGAATTTTTTACCTGAATACCTTTAAAACTATTCCACTATCCTTTTCTTTTCCTTCTAAAATACCATACCCGCAGTCTGAAAGTATGGTAACTGAAAAGGTGTGGTTATTTGACATAGCTATTTGAACAATCAGGTATGGTATTTTAGAAAGGCATGTTCAAGACATGGTTTTAAAGATCAGTTGATTAAATTGTATCTTCAATTGTCTACTACAAGTATGAAGTTTTTGATTCCATGCCGTTGGCAGTTTAGTAAATTCACATCATAATTTTTTTCCCAACACAAACCAGGCCTTATCATGTGTGTGAAAGGAAGTGTGATTATTAATGGTCAGAAGTGATTAGATTAGGCTTGTTGACAACAGACTAAATGCAGAATTCAGGAACGGAGCTAGTGGTTAAGTTTAAGGTCAAAAAAATAAAATTTAGAAAATTTAAAAGGGGATGAACAAATAAATGAAGTTGTTGACATTGGAAAAATTGTATTCCCTGACAGCTATATAACATTTTTTACGCTAAAAGAAAAATTATTTAGAACTCGATAAAAAATATACTAACGATAAAAAATTGCCATAAATATGAATATCATGCTGTCCACATCAGGATATGTTTGTCCATGTAAGAAAAGATTTGAAACGTAATTTTCATTCAAAAATTTAATCCTACTAGTTAGTTGATCATGCGAACTAAAATAGTTGAATGATAAATAATTCTCAAAACCAAAAAAAAGGCCAAGAAGATGAAGAAGAATAAAGAGAAAAACAATTTAGCCATCCACAATATTCAACTTTGAACGCTCACGTGAGAGAAGAATGATATGAATTGTTTAAGCTATTATTTTACTTCTTCTAGTTGATGTGTACTATTTTATTCAAAGTTAGTAAGATTGCAATAAATCTTTGGAAACTTAAAATTTAATTTATTATTCGTGGACTAATGAATCGGCTAATCTCTGTAGCTTGCTTATCAATCAGCCAACCACTTCAATTTGCTTAATATAGTAAGCAATTATCCCCAGCACAGGAGCACTGTTTATCTAGCCATTTATATTGGATTTGCATATCTCGTAATTCCAGAAGCATCCTTAATAGTTCTTGACTATGTTGTTTCCAACCATGATTAATAAGAGCATGTCACTCTCAATTCTTAACTTCTTAAAAGTTCTTATAATACATGTTCCGTTTAGAATGCATAACTTTTTTCAAATCAGAGACAGTACTGTAGTTTATAGTTTTAATGATATCTTGTTTTTTCCCTTCTATTTTGTTAAGTGCTAACAAAATTGTTTGAGTGTTATTTCGAGGTCGCTTCAAGAACCTAGCTATCAGATGCTATCTGAGAACACCCAAAGTAGCTTACCATCCTAATGTTTACATTGTTTATAACTTCTACTGTATTTATATTGTATAAAGCTTTTTAAATGATTTTTTTTTGAAATAAGATAAATCAAAATGCGTCTCTTCAAAAGATTAATCTTCTAATAGTTTTGAATGATAAGTACACTAAATATCATGTCGATAAGTTTGGTACACACACATGATAAGTACACTAAATTAAAAGAAGTTAGCAAGATAATAAAGAGCATGGACAAATTAAAAACAACATGAAAGGGAAGTGTGAAACAAATTTTAGTCAGTTGTTGGTTTAAAAAGAATCATATTGATTTTGATCTTAAATTTCAATGGACAATTTTAATAAATGATAACAAAACCTTGCATGTTTACTCTAATAAATTAGTTATCCAAACAATTAAAATTTCTTTAATCAATAAAAACTTAACCCAACACAGCCCAATAATGCAGTAATGCAACAACCCAATATGAAGTTTATTATCTAAATATATCATCCACTTAATATTTAAGAAAATACATCACAATTAAATTACAATTACAACATTTTGCCCAATGATAATGCTAATGTCTCTTCTCTATTGATGATGTCAATTGTTAAGGGGTAATTCCTTTTCGAAGTTCCTTATTCTTATATTCATTTTCTTATAAATAACAACACCTAAGAAAAAATTCAAATATATATTCACTCCATATTTTAAACTACATCATAAAATGATTCAACATCAGACTATTTCCATTTTTTGACACTTTAGCTTATGATAATTGATAGTTGTTTCTTAAATTACTACAAATGTTAGAGAAACTTAAACTGAAGCCGTTAATCGAAACATACACAATTAACTTGGAAAATTCAAAACTGCACATACGATATGCAAAATTTACCTGAACAAACTGAAGCATAAATTATGGAATAAGATAGTACAACTACTAGGAAATAGGAAAACAAAATGAAAAACCTTGTAAGAATCCAATAAACCATAAAAATTCAAGTAAAAGCAAGTATGGGAAAGGGTAAACAACCAGGATATTAAAAATCATAAAAGAGTATTTGATTTGGAAATATTAACAATACCATCAATTAGAGACAAAACAAAATAGAATAGGGATTTCAGGTTGGAGAGGAATTACCTGAAAGAACGTAGCGATGAAGAGAAGTGGAAAGAACGTGGAGCTAGGTTTTGTGGGATTTGGGGAAATCGCTGTTGCCAGAAGAAATTAGGAAGGAGGCGTGCGCGGGAGCAAAAAAAATTGAAGGGTACGGGGCGTTGTTTTGAGGGCGTGCTATATTATTCGAAGACCACATGTAAACCCTAACCCCTTCTAATATAGCAATGGCTCAAAGCCGTTGCCAAAGGGTTTGCAACGGTTCAAAGCCGTTGGAATATTGCAACGGCCTAAGTCCGTTGTTAATTTGCCGCACTATGGTGTTGCGAAATTGCTTTTATGGTGTAGTGCCATTGAGTAATCATTATTCGTATCCATCGAGCCAAGCAGCATTGCCACCTATTCGAATCCATCATAATACTGTTTGTTCGTATCCATCAAGTTGTAGTAACTTTGATCAGTACGAACAAGGACTGGCTTGATGGATGCGAACGAGGCTACCTCTATCGACACAAAATAGAGTATCTTCATCGATTCGATATACACAACGGTCATTGATACAAACGAGGCGAAGTTCAGGGAAACGAATCGATCAACTCGGAGCGAAAGTTGGATCGATGTGAGGAGTATGCGCCACCTCACCGTATGATCATGTGATTTATCGATTCGAAGGGAATCGTTTCGAAACCATGGATTCGAACCGAACAACATTCCGAAGAACATCAACTCGTATCGATCATAACTCGAGATCCCCAAGTCCAAATGCTATGAAATTTTCATAGAAGATTACGTACAAACTAAAGAACGTTCTCACCAAGTTTCGACTCCATTGGACACAATCTTGATCGGTACGAATTGAGTTCGTATCGATTACAGATCGAGTCAAAACTTCTTGGGATCGATCGTTTGGCCCACTTATGTGTCAGAAGGAGTCTTTCGAAGTTTGAGCGAAATATCAGCTCCTAAGCCTATAAATAGAGCCCCAGGGCCTATAGAAAATGTATCTTTTTGATTTTGAAGCGCCTAGGCTCTGCCGGATTGAACTTTGCAACCTACTACTACTGTTGAATTCGAATTTCAAAGTTGTTTTCTACTATTGTTTGCTGTAACCAAGTGTAATCGTCAAAAGAGAATCAATAAAATCATAAAACTTCACAATGGACGTAGGCAACACGCCGAACCACTCTAAATCGCTTGTGTCTACGTACTTACTTTTCTTTTTCTTGAAGTTTTTGTAAGATAAATCACATTTTTAATTTTCTATTCTTCATTTTATCTCTTCAAAGACTTCCGAAAAGTGTTATGCCCATTTTTGGTACAAACAGTGGCATGGATTCAAGCATTTAGGAAACCTAGATATTGAGTAATAGCTAATCAAAGGATATGATCAAATGAGTTATCTATATCCAATAGAATTTGAGTAAGGGACATGAAATTTGTTAGTGTTTGCTATATTTGTCATGATTTACTATGTCTTTTAGGATGTCACTAGGTATTATTGAGTAAAATAAGTTGTATACCTAAACATTCTAGATTGTACTTAGAGTAGTACACCAAGACGATGATGATAGTTTAGCATGTACAGTTTATAAGTGCTAACTTTTAGCTGTAGACACAAGTTAGGTATGATTCTTCATACCATATGTTCCTCTATGATTTTTACTACTTATCTATATTTTGAGATTATAAATCGTGCATACCAGACTTTTGTCTGACAAAGCTTATATGTGTTGCTTCTTATCATCTTGAGTACTCATAAATGAGTAAACTAAGAGATAGATATGAGATAGTGCATGGAGCTATGAGGAGGATGAGAAGGAGACTAACTGTAACGATCTCCTTTTCGACCCTCAAATGTTGAAACTAATGCATTCATGGTATTCACATGCCAAGCACCCAAGGGCTGGAAAGACAGAATGTGTTGCTAAAATATTGCTTACTACAAACCCAAAACCATTTCATTACATCCTTATCTTTAAAGCTCCCTTTTAAAGGTTTAATTTCATTAAGGGTTAAAGGCAAGTGTTGCTTAAACCAATTTTCAATTGATTTCACAAAACCATTTGTTCTAACTTAAGTGTTAAAAACCAATCTACTTTTATTATATTTATAAAATACTTAATTTAATATTTAAAACTTAGGTATATAGAGAAATATCATTCAAATACTTATTAATGTTAAAATACATTAAAAACTATTAAAATATATGATAATTATTTATACAAAATATTACATAAAGTAAGGAATTTTGAAATAATAGAAAAATAATTTTGTATTTTAAAAGCTACATAGTTTAAGAATTCATATTTAATTGTTAAAAACATATTTAAACTTGAAACAAATTTTAATCACTCTACTATAAGTTATAAACAACCCTAAAAAGATTAGAGAAAATACAAAATATAAATATCATTTTTAAACAATTTATATCTTCAATTGACGAAGATAGCATTTACATAAGAGCTGCCTAATGTTCTTACTAGTTTTATCATATTTTTGATACAATTTTGTGTCTATTTTTCAACATCTTGATAAATGATTTTAAATCCATTCATTTTAAATAGTTGGTGTACTCAGGGTACTTGAAAACATGAAAAAAAATCTCAAGAATATCTTTTAATTATTTTATAGAAATTTTCGAAAAAAAGTGTAGTTTACTTATGTGCCAATCTAGCGACTATTTCGCTATAAATTTTACCCCTTCGTTCGACTAGCTATCAAATGATATAGGCTTCAAAACTTTCATAAAAAGAAAAATATTTTATTAACTCGCTAAAAAGGTGAAGAAAACCCAAAGAATGTTTCAATGAAAATAAATATTATTTTTCAAAAACAAGTTATTTTAAAATGCCGTTATAGCGATTATTTTACTTCAATCTTTCTTACTTTTATTTTATGTTTTCTTTATCTTTTCAAATCGTATTATTTACTTTTCAAAAGACTTAATAAGTTTTATAAATCAATCAAAACAAGTTATACTAAAATATGTTATTAAATCACCATTTTTCACAACTTAAAGTTAAGGGATTTCAAAGTGTGTTTATAGCGACTATCGCTATATGGACAAATCTGTATTCAATTCCATATTTAGTGTCATTTCATTTTATACACATATATGACTTCCAATTTCAAAACATATTAATTACAACATATTTTAACATATGTATTCAAATCACTTGTCCATTCTAAATATCCAAATTAACTTGTCACAATTTAATTGTTTAATAAGCAACCACTTTATCATTTTATATACTTAACAAAGCATATAATCAAGGGTATAACTTTAAGTAGTTAATGTCAATTATTATTACTAATAGAAAGTGATATTAACATGTGATTTAGCAAGCAATTATCAAGCAATATTACACTTATTAATTTAGATAATTAACTTCGTTCAAAGTTAGATTAACTCACTTTTATCACCAAATATTCTTCCTACCAACATTTATTTCAAGCTACACTTCACTATCATTTACTACATCATCAAAACATCAAAAAAACTCATCCTCTACCTTCCTAAACCATACATCCAAGACCTCCGTCCCTTCTGAAGCTCATGGCTACCTCCATCATCCACCTTAAATGCTCACGGCCTTGCCCTCCACCATCACCTAGTTCACGTCTAACCTCCTCTATCTCCCTCATAATCACGGCCATAAGGCACTTCCACCTCCACCTTCACTTTAAAACCCATGGCCTAAGCCATTTTCCCCTACCCAAAGCACACAAGGCCTAAGGCCATTGAAAGTGGAGAAAAGAGAGTGGAGACTTATGTTTAGTAAATGAATTTGTTGTAGAAAATGAAGTGGCTATGTATGTGCTTATATAGGCTTAGGAAATGTGTGGAAAAGTTTCTAAAAACCCCTCTTTAACCATGAAGCAAAGAGGACTCAAGCATGTAAGGCCATACCCTTACACAAGCATGCTTTCCTTGATTTGTGCCTTGATTTAGGGGTCCTTTTGTTACCAAATGTACCCTTAGTTGAATACATAGTTTAATTAACCTTTCGTTAATGTAAAAGATATGTTTAATTCTCATTATTGTGTTCATATGATAACTATTCAAGTTACAAAATATTCACACTAATTGTATTGAATGAAAAGTTGATTTTTAACAAATCGTTTTCCAGTCATATTTTCAGCATTTATCCAAAGTGTATATTTTTGTAAGCACATTTCAAAAATAATTTTTCTAACTTTAGTTATTCAATAAAAACTTTTTAACAAGTTTATAAAATCATATTTAAGAACATAAAAATCTTAGACACAAGTTTTAAATAATTCAGATATTTAAACACGAAGTGTTCGGAATTTCGGATCTTTGCACTCTCCCCCTTAAAATATTCATCCTTGAAATTTCAACACAAGCAATCAAAGAAACAATCATACATTAATACTTAACAATATTACTATAATTTGTAAACATAGTTATCAGTATGCTTAGGTCAAAAATCTTCTCGTCGCATAAGGATGATAAATAAACTTCTAAATATACCTTCTACTCAACTGCCTTAATTTATTACTTAGTTGATTATTCATACTACCTTAAATATTTGAACGAGTCCTTTCCCAAACTCTCAATAAGCTAACAAACATAGTATGCAATTATACTAAATCTGATATGATGCATATATATCATCTATATGCAATATCACATCCGATCACTTGCTTGATCACATAAATTTCACTTCAAACTAGTATGTCTTACTTGTCTTCTCTAATGCAGACTCTGATCTGGTTTCTTGATTTGAAACTTCCATTCTCCTTTCATAGCCATATATTATGATAAAAAAAATCAGAATCATGTCAAAAATCCATATCAAGTGTTCTCCGTCAAAAATCTAGGAAACAATCCTAACTCAGAATGGTGTAAACCACGTCCAAATCATGTTCCCAAATCCTAGATCGAGAACTGTAATGCAAATAAGATGGTCTTTGTACAACTTATGTAATGACACACTATTCCATACATTTTAAGTTGATAATAAACCACATATGTCCAACCCAATTTGAACGGAAAATTAGATAGTTAGGGGGAAAAGAAAATAAAGATTACATTTATCGGAGTTCAACTTTACATTAACATGGACAGTTGTAAACATCCGTCCTTACAATTGTGGAATACAATAGCACACGAGTGTGGTGGAAATGGATAACAATCTTCAGAAGAATCTTCTAACTCCACGCTACGAGCTCTTTCAAGATCTTCCAAACTAAACTTGATTGCTAGGCTGTCCCAAAAAATAGGGCACCCAGAGTTTAAGGGAAAGAAAATAAAATTCGGGCCAGTTATGGGACTAGTGTGAGAAACTCAAAATACGAGTATTTAGAAATCGAAGGGTATCTCATAAGACCACGCCACACATAAACACGTAACGAGTTTTTACCTTATGATAACCAAATCATTTACTACACAAAATTTAGTAATATATTTTTTAATGACAATCTTTGAAAACCTTTCAACTAAACATATTCAAATAGCTGAAATTGTTACATTAGTTATATTTGATGGCATAATAGGTA
Organism: Allium cepa; assembly: GCA_030765085.1. Lineage (NCBI taxonomy): Eukaryota > Viridiplantae > Streptophyta > Magnoliopsida > Asparagales > Amaryllidaceae > Allium > Allium cepa. The sequence continues at coordinate 974,364,715 of CM060928.1, forward strand.
TACAACTAAGTCAGAAGGCACTTATTGGAGGATGAATTTTCAAGTGAATAATGACAAGGCACTACCTCCTAAACAGTACATCTCTAGAGGAATGTATCGAGGATCGACATCTTCAAAACCACTGTGAGTAAGACCAGTCTACCTGTAGACCCATTTGGTAGCGGATAACATCGAATATAACATAACCCCGGTAGTTCCCGACCTATCTGAGATCTCATATAGCATACATCACATATATTTTTACCCGAAATCATTGCAGGGGCAAAAAAATATAGAAAGGTGGTATCATACCCTAAGGTAGCGAATCACTTAGCCCTAAAGCAACCCTACTTCACGATTCCCCGGGCGTGTGGCACGAGGTAAAATTTACGTTTCTTAGAACATTTTCACTTAAAATGCCACATTACCATTTTCAACAGCACACTATTGATTTCCACAAAAGTACAACCTTTGAGCTCGTACGTCTTAGAGAAGGGTGTTAAGAATAAGAGAGCTACCTCCTAAACCACCAAATAGATGTACATTCATAGAGATCAATGCACGGTGATCTTAGAAATGCAATGTCACACATTCATCCATATAAGTTGTCCAGGAACATGACAAACTGAAGGCACTCTCCTATCACATCATGTCGGCAATTACTCCTTATATTAGTAGTGAGTAGTCCTTGCATACGAAGATCCCAGAATAGAGGGACGACTGATATTTATTCATCTTGAAATCTACTACGAAATTATCAACAAGCAGCACTTCCATTATGAAGATCCTTGCCTTCAACTTCATTGTCCTTAACATGTCTTCACTTTCGAACTCATAGTTTAGTTCGAGTGGTTTTCGGATAAGAATCACTCAAATCCGATACTGGTTCCTCTAAACCAATTATCGATAAAAGATGTTAATTAAATAGGTGCTTATCATTTGATTGATTACTTTTCTCTTTATCAAAAATATCTTCTGGAAATATATACTTTTAAAACTATTTCTTTCAGCATATGCGGAATCATTAAACCTCGTTTATCGAATCCTTTGATTGCTTAAAATCTTTTTAAAATCTTAGAATAATTTCAAATAATTTCATTCTTTACTTAGGAAAATACTTCCAAATTATTTATTTAAATCTTAACAAAGATTTCCAAATCATAACTATTAAAACGGGTCAAAAACAATGTTTTTTAAGAAATTGTTTATTGTAAACCCAAAACAATTAATTTTAAGTATAGAAATTAAATTAGTTCCAAATTATTTAAAGGTTGTTAATTTCCAATACATATATTTTCCATAGGTTGAAACCATGCTATCTAAAATGGTATATCCAAGTTAGTTAGCATTTGAATAATACAGATCCATAGAAATTTTACTACATCAAAATCATTTCTCATATATCATATTGTTTTTGAATAAAAAGAGTGGATAGAAATTATACTAATTCTACTCAACATCAGCTTCCGTATTCAACTTTATCACCCATCGAATAGTGGTGAAATCACCTTTTAAATTCACATGGATAATACGAATTCCCTCCTCGAAATTTAATACCAATTATAAGAACATTATCTCTATTCAACCCAAGTTCCAATTAATTAATTTTAAAAATTAAATCTTGTATGTTTATCTCATTTTCGACATTTTGACCTTATCTATTCCACGCACAGAAAAGAGGTTAGGTGAGCCAAGGCACTGGTTGCTCCTGAATATCTCTCTAGTTTAAGCAACTCCCATCCAGATTTCATGAATAGAAAAATCTAGCCTATTCATCGGCTTTTAGAACCAAGATTAAATCACTTGATTTTAAAAGCTTTTCTTTAAATCATTTATTTAAACTTTTTTAAAATAAATTATAAAACCTTTAAATCATCTTTGAAATATTCAATTATTTATTTGAAAATATTTATAAAAGATTTGAGAAAGAATACTTAAGTTTAAAACCAATGTTCAAAAGTTATTAAAAGTGCTGCAAAAAGTGCTATTAAGCTTATTTGATCAAAACAACTTTTCTATCATTTAGAAATCCATTTTTATAACTCAAATCTCTTATAACACATTTTAAAATATTTATAGAATTTATTATATATTTTTAAATAAATAAAAATACCATTTTAAACAATTTATCGCTTTGGTTTCTGAACTGCCCAAGTACACTATTTTGAAAACTTGTTTTGTTCATATTTCAAAATCTACTAAACGAAATCTCGATGTTTTTCTTTTGTTTTAAAACAATGAATATAAGAGTTTGGAAATTCTTATTACGAAGTATTCCAACTCTAAAACCATCGTATAAATGGATTTAACATTTGCGGCGCGAAATCGTTATCTGCCATTACATGACGCGCCTATTTTTGATGAAATTTTTATAAATTGTCCAAACTTTACCAAATTGGATTTTAGTGTTTATAAACACTTAAAAACTATTTCAAACTATTTTCAAGAGGTTTAACAATCTTTTATACACCATTTCATTTACTAAAGGAAGGCGGTGTCCATTGTGATATTCGACGTGTATTAAACGTGAATCATTTCAACATCAATATAAACATATAACGAACATCCAAACTTGATGATCAAACATAGTAAACATCCATGGAAATCATACTACATACATATATATATATATATATGGAGAGTTATCACCTTTATTGGATATTAAACTTAGGAAAATTCGCTATAGTTTCACTACGATCGAATCAAAGCTTATGGAATCGAGCCCAGGACCTTTAGAAAGCCACGACCTAAGAAGGCAAGTGGAGATGGGCTCGGCCTTGGTGGTAGGATGTAATGACCCGATATTTTCAACCATTCGCATCCGCTCATGTCGGACTTGAATTGCTCGAAATTCCAAATTGTAATTTAAATTTGGTAAAGCTCAAAACGTGCAGTAAATAAATCACAGATCACAGATATAGAGTAATAAATGTAGCAGAAGCAAAGAGATAGTAGTTCACGAAGCTACTATATAAATACATTGTGAAGATCCGCAAATCCGTACTCCTTGAATATACACTAATCTCCATAGATTAACTCAAGATGAACAGAAATACGAATTATCAATGTTTAAGAAAAAGACAGAAGGAGAGAGAAAAAGGTAGAAAAATAGAGAGAAAAGAAAATAGAACGGAACAGAAAACAACAGAACAATATCAGAATCTCACAATCGCAGCGGAACAACATATAATAGATAAATGAATAATCTTTAAACAAAGAACTATATCAGTTATTACATCACATCACATTACATTACATCATCAGAGTGTACAACAACAACAACATCAAACAGCGGAAAAGAAATACTATATACTAATAATACGCCATGCCATCCATCTTGCCTCCAGCAACTCCAGAATATCCATAATATCCTGATAAACCTTAACTCTTGACTGCCCGTGTGGAAATTGGTGGGCACCCAGAGTTTAGGAAGGAAAACAATAAACTCCGAGTCAGTCATGTGACTGGTGTGAGAACTCAAAACAGTTTATTTATCTTTAAAATCAAAATAGAGGAATATTTTTAAAGTCAATTCGCAATGCTTTTAAAAATGAGACTACCATAAGGCCTCCCGCACACACACACATGCAAACGCAGAATCGGAGGAGATTTCTCCTTATGATAGTCAAAGATGCTTGATACGCATTAAAAAGAACATTTGATATTATTACTAGTGCATAGTGTAGAGAAAATCATTTCGAAAATAAAGATATAAATCTTAGCCAGCATAGACATTTCGAACTATGCCTACTACAGCTACCATCTAAACAGTGGGGACCACCATAAGTAAATGGCAGGTTCTACAACTAAAACCGTACAAGGTTTCATATTGGGAATTGGATTTCCAACGAATGGTCAGGCCAAGGAACTTCCCATTGCCACATGAGAACGCCTCTGGAAGGACGTCCCCGAGAACCAAACCGGATCTCTGCCAACACAAGGCCGGGTTACCCCTAACTGGGTAACAACTGACACGAGTATGCCATCCCCCGGTCCTTTGCGACCTTTAACCGAGCGCTCGTCACCATCATCACACAATCATAAATAAAGTGTTTCAACATGAGTAAGCATCTAGGCTCCATACCATGATACCACCCTTTTCCAAAAGGAAATGCACATACCCTAAAGGGAGCTACCCCTCATAACCTTGCCGCATCTTTCCTATTTTGACCATTCCGAGGTGTGAGGCTCGACGAAGTCACGTCCACAAAAACATACTTTATACAAAAGCCATGCTTTGGGTCAACAAATGATCATAGAAATGATCACAAAGATAAACGATCAAATAAATGATCCTATCATAAATGATCAACACAATGATCATTTCACAGCAACACTCAGCATGTCACATTACCAAATTGGGAATATATCACTGATAACCTTCAACTACATAACCTTCGAGCTCGTACGTCTCAGAGAAGGGTGTTAAGCTAAGAGAATAAATTCTCCGCCACCAACAGAAATATATTTGAAAGAAATCTGCTTTATATCTCAATTTGTAACGTCAGACATACAATCCATACAAGTCTGTTCCGGGCTCGAACAGAACCGAAGGCACTTACAAAGAAGTCCTTGCAATCCGGATATCCACAATCCTGATCGGATTCCCCATCACATATAGAGAACTCTATACCGGAGCAACTCGGTGCGGAGTCAATCGACAGGTCATCCTATCGCTCTCGCAAATACCCGGTCTTCAACACCGGTCATCAATGCTATCCATTTACGTCGTATCACTATTCGGAATGGGTAATCCGAATAACGAGCGCAATAATTTAAAAATAAGTGTGGCATTCAAATTCAGCAAATCACAACAAATACCCATTCAAAGGTAAATATTGATAGTCGGTTATTGAACTATCAATGGCTATGCACAACATCACCAGATTCCAAATAATTTTCCAAATTATTTATTTCCCAAAAATATCTTTAATAGATATATAATTTTCACACTTCAAAAATAAATCAATATTTATTTTTAAACGAATTCCACTTTCTTTTATAAATTCCATAGTGAATTTATATTCCAAAATATTTATGAATATACGATTTCAATTATTCATTTTCAATTTATCTTCAAAAAGATAAATCCTCAAAACGATTCATTTTGCATTGGAAAACATTTCCATACTTATTTATTTATAAGTAATTGTAACAACCCTAGATTTTTATGTATATTTTAATTTTGACTTTATTTCATTTTTAAATTTTTTTACTGGTTTTATTTCAAACATTTCACACTTTTAAATATAAGTGTGGATTATTATGTGAATTATAATTTCAAACAGGTATAAATTGGATATTTTACTGAAAGATGAATTTCTGTTCAAACTGGTCAAACTTTGACTTTTAAATTTCAAACTTAAATATTTAAACTCCTAAATTTTATCTTTTATTATGGAAATAGTTTTAATAACTTGAATACTGCTTTTCGTTTCGTTGGAAACGGAGATAAACCGTGAAAGTTATGTATATTTCAATATTGAGTGTAATTTGATTTATTTAGCAATATTGTTTATTTTAAATTATATAAATAATATTTTTATTTGTCATATATTATTCAATTTTATATTATATGTTATGTTACATACATTTTTGTCTTTTAAATATTTTCAAAGTGATGTTTGAATTTTTTCAAAGCTTATTGCATTTATTTTCTATTCTTAAAGGCTGTTTTATAATTTTCTGCCATTTTCTTCATTTTTAAATTTCTTTATTTTATTTTAAATTTGTTTTATTTGTGAAAATTCATCTCTAAATATTTTTAAAATAACAAAAGAATTTTTTCAGAAATTACTGTGTTGATTTCCTATTTTTAAGGGCTGTTTTCCCATTTTCTGCTATTTTCTACATTAAAATTTTATATTTAAATTAAATTTCAAATATTTATTTTGTGAATATATTTGTATTTTATGTTATTATTTATGTATAAAAATACTTTACAAGCTTATATGAATTTTCTAAAAATTATTTCATTTAACTTCAAATTTTTCTAGTCTAGTTCACTGTTTTAACTATTTTCCTTAATTTTACTTTACATAATTGATAAATATTATATATATTTGTATACTGGTTAAAAATTTCGAATTCTTATCTTATATTATTATTATTTCAGCTACATAAATTTATTTAAATAATAAAAGGTAAATTGAAAGGGTTGGTGACCTTTTGTTTCCTATGGCTTTTGATTTTCCCACCTTTTCACATTTTAACGTTTCTTTTCACTCAAATGGCCATATCTCTTCATTCTTTTAGCTCTCACCCTCATTTCTCATTCACGCACTTCATTTTTTCTCTCATTTCCTCAAAAATTTCGGCCATAGCTATTGAAGAAAGTTTGGTAAACTTTATTTCCTTTTTCCATTTGTTTATGCTTGAATTCATGGTTTTTGCACTTGTTCTTCTTCATCATAGGTTCGGCCATGCTCCTCTCCATGCCTTGCCGCCTCCACCACCACCTGAGAACAACACCATCACCACCTCCTCTCTGGCCAAACCCCAAGCCATGCCTAAAAGTTGATGATCCATCACCAAAATTTCAAAAAAAAAAAAAAAATAAAAACTCCCTCAATACATGCATAGCCTAGCCTTCATCCACTTCCACCACTTCCACACCCCACGGCCGCCACCAACACCACCTCCACCACCTCCAGCACCACCTGGACCCTCTGCCACGTCATCACCTTGGACCCCAAAGTGAAAGCCGTGCCCATAGTGGGCTTGACCGAACCTAACTTTGGCTTGAATCCATGTATTGTTGCTTGTATGTTGATTGTGTAGTGTAGTCTTCATCTCCACACTTTTGCACCATGTTAACCTATGTTAGGCCGACTCTGTCAACCAAAACATGATCCAAATCTTGCCTTAGACCTATAGTACACCATATGGCTGAACCTGAAGGTTGTTGGAAGCAAGTGCAAAGCAATTCTGCTTTGATTCGTGCAGTTGATTCTATCTTATTCTATCGTATTTTGCATTTGAAAACTTATGTTATTATTATTGTTTTTGTTTGACTTGTATTTAAGGGAATTGATACTTTAGCTCTTCCACTCATCTCTGTATCGTGTTATCATGCTTGTGTGGATTCCTTTTGTGCATTCGTAGTTGTGTCTCCAGCTCAAACCGGTGAGTTATTCTCACCAGACAATATGTACATATATAACTAGTAAATTGACCCCTTTTGAATCTGTAAAATGTATTATCATGTTATAACTGCTATATCATATTCATATGATGTTCACACCTATATTTACACCTGTTATATCATATGTTACTATTATTTCATGTTATTCTGTTACTTTCATCAGTTTATCACACTGCAATTTCCCTATAGACTAGAATCACTATGGGTTGAAATGATACATACCCGAACGGACTTTAGAATAGGAGAAAATCGTTATGGGCTGAAATGATAGGCCTGAATGATTTTCAATTATTTTCTTTTACTTGGGATTGCGGGTTTGAAATGATCAAACCCGGGTTTTCTTTGTAAATTACGGGTTGAAATGATATATTACCCGTATCACTTTACCTAGGCTAGAAAATAAAATACAGACCCGTTGTTAACATATGTTTTTCTAAAAAAAATTTAAAATATTTTAGAAATGTAAATATTATAATATTTTGATTAGATTTTATTAAAAATGAATTTTGTAAAGCATTATTTATTTTCTGAAAATTTATAAGTGAAATAAATAAAGGGTAAAGTTAGAAATCTGAAATGTAAGTTATTTTGGAAATTATAATTTGGTGATAAATGGAATTTAAATTAAATATGAAAATATGATAAATTTATGATATTTTGAATTAAATGAATTTAAAATGATTTTGTAATATATTAATGATTCTTGAATAAAGTTAAAATGTGAAATGAATGAATATTTATGTTGGAATTTTTAAATATAACTAAAATTGCAAATTTGTGAATTTGGCATAAAAGTGATTTTTAAGTTAAGTAAATAAAAATGAAATTAAGTTATATTTGAAAATTTTAAACTTAAGTGTTATGTTAAATTTAATTTAATGAATTTGAAATTTTATGTTGGAATTTAATAAGTGAATTATTATTAAATTTTGATTTTTGAATGGAGATTTAACTTTATAAAATCATGAATATAAGGGTATTTGAATGGTTGTTTTAAAAGTGAAATTATATGATTTTATAAGTTAAAAATGATTTAAATAAAAATATAGTTTTTTTGTGAAATTACTGAATATTTGAAGTTAATTAACTGTATTTCTAAAGTGCTACTAATTCTAATGTAAATGATAATACAGCGTTTGTAAATGCTGTAGTTGATAATAATGAACCAAATGACTAAGTTTAATTAAAGGCTATTATAGCATTTTTGTAAATGTTATAGTTGTTGAATTTAATTAAGTTTTATTTGAAACTAATGTAACCCTATTACAGCATTTTTAAATGTTATCTTTTGTTAAATTGAACTGTTTTGAATGTAACTTCTTGTAGCAATTTCTAAATGATGCGAAAGTTGAATTTTCATCTATTTTATTAAATTAAGTGAATAAATGAATTTTGAAAGACTAAATTTTTGTAAATTTAATAATTTAATTATTAAATATAATAACTTCATTTTATGATTTGAAGTAATTTGTTTTGAAATATAAACTATTTTGAAATGTGTTTTGTAATGGTATTTAAATAAAAAAAATGAATGTGGTTTGGAAGATATGATATTTTGAATGATATTGAATTTTGAAATTATATTTGATTTTGAAGTATAAATACCATTTTGAACTTTTTAACCACGGGATGTAATTAATTTATAGTTTAACTGATTCTTAAAGGATGGGCGATCCCAAGCATCCTTCAAGTTATTGTGCATTTCTACTACAGTTCACTTGAGTTGTTTTACATTATATAAGTATATATTGTCCTGACTCGAGTGTTTTATGTTTTACTTTACGCTCGGGTCAGCCTGAGTATTTACAGCTTAGCTTTGGATTTCTTTTCTGGAGCTAGGAATCGCTGGAGATTTTGCTTGTCTAGTTATCTATTTCCTTTCAGTTTCAGTTGTTCCATTTCAGCTCTGGTATTTATAACTTTTATGTATTTGTGATTCTATTGTATATGTTTTCAGACTAATATTATGTATTATGTTTTGAGAGTTTGTTATAGTAGCTTCATGAACTACTATGGTATTTTTATTTCCGCTGCGAGTTATTCTGATATTTCTGTGTCTGTGATTGTATTTCATTTGCTCCAAATTTATTTACAACGCGGTATTTTGAGCAATTCAAGTCCGATATGTGCGGATGCGAATGGCTGGAAATATCGGGTTGTTACAGTTGGTATCAGAGCCAGGTTTTTAGGCAAACCTTAGCCTGTGGAGCAAAAACTCATTAGAGGTAGGGTAGAAATATCCTAGAATGGGTGAAATCAATCTCAGAATCATTTCCTTGTGAGAGAACGTATTTTCGAAGTATAAAATGATTTCTAAATGATTTTTAGAGTAGTTTCAAAGATTATTTTGGTATAATTTTTTTTTTGAAACCAAGATTTTCTAAACTTCATTCCTTCTGTATCAACCTTGTTAGAAACCTCTTGGTTAGAATTCTTATCGATTAGGGTTCCCTGAACTTTGGAACACTCCCTCTTGTTCCGAAGTCCAGTCTTGTCTTCCCTATTTTACCTTTTTGATTTTGGAGCATTCCATAACTCCACTTTGGAATGACCTTTCTAAAGATCGGTGATTCCGCCAATCTTTGAATGATCTGTAAAGAGGTGAAACTCCTTTACAAATTACAATTGATTCACCAAAGATTTCTGTATCCACGGTTTACGATGCTATCTATCTCCTGCTCTATCGGGATTCTATCTTCGGCGATCGAATGTCGATTTGCCTTAGATTTCTGCATCGATCATATTCCTGAAGTCATGGTTGACCGGTTAAGGTCCTCGCGATTTATATAGGCTTATCCATCTTCTATTTGGTAATTAAATTATCTCATCTTCGTTTGAGTTTATCTTCGAACTAGAATTCTATTTGATTAGAGTTCCTCTAATTTTGAATCTTTGTTTGTTTGAAATCCTTCCTTAAATCATCCTTTGGAAATTTGTGTTTGGTTGTATTTTGAAATTGTGCATACATCGAAATTATTAAGGATGACCATATTTTGTATATAAAAAGTGAAATGTTTCCAATATGGATTATATACCTTTTAAAATGAAAATTGGAAGCTTCGAAAGAATTTGAAATTTTGAAATTTTTATAAGAACTTGATTTATATAAAAATGATTTATAACTGAAGGGTTTTGAATTTGAATTTCGAGGAATCAAACTCCGATGTTTTGAAATCGGTTTTAAGATTTTGAAAATATATAATAATAATATGATTTAAAGATATTTTTTTCAAATAAAAAATGTTTCAAATGTATTCGAATGAATTTCAATGATTTCTAAGGAATTTCAAAGAAGTTTTTCAGAGTTAATTGAAGTCCAGAACTCACTTGTGTCGCTGGAAAATAATTTCGATGATGAATGTATTCATCATCGCATTGATTTTCGAGTTTCTGAGTGGGGGAGAGGCCACTCTAGTAGCTTTGCTATGCGAGTGATTTTGTGAAACCAATTTTGATTTCAGATTTTGAAATATGGTTTGATATTCGAAAGATATATGTATATGTATATATATATTTGAAATGATTTAAAGTAAGTCGGTGTTCAGTCCTCGAGATTCAGATTTGTTTTGATATAACCTTATCTATGAATTGATTTACTGATTTGTTAGTGATTTCTCACTCTTGGATTTGAAATTATGATTTCTTCGACTATTTTGAAGGTTCGAGCACTTCCAAATCAACTTTAACTTTTCAAAGCTAAGAAATTTTGAAAGGTATAAGGTATTTGATAAAGAATATAAGTTTAGTTTGTATGCTTCAAGTATGAAATAATATGATTTGTATAAGTTGAAACTGTTTTGTTAAGTAAATAAATAAGACTATTTTGAGTTATACTAATACGAAATTTAGTTTGAAATGTTTTGGATAAAAATTAGTCTTCAAATGTTTGAGAAAAATTTGGTTTTAAATGTTTTAACTTAGTAACATCTTTATAAAACAATTTATTTAACAAGTTGGAATAGATACATAAGTTGTACGTATGTTGTTTTATTCGCATAATTAATTTGATCCAAGTTTGACTACACAAGTTCGAGGTAAATTACACCATTTCGTTTTAGGATTTTTCATTTGAGTCTTGATGGCAAACATTTAATATGGATTTTGGGCTTGATTCTAGAATTCTCTATCATAGTATATGGCTATGCAAGGAGACTGATGGCTTCTAGTCGAGAAACCATATCGAAGTCCGCATTAGGGAAGTCGAATGGGCAATACTAGTTCGAAAGCGAACTTGTGTGATCAAGCGAGCGATTGAATGTAATGTTGCGAAATGATGACATATGTAAGTAATAATTAAGAAATTTGGGATATATGAAATTATAAAATTTAGTTTGAAATATGGTATATTTAAGCCTTGAAAAATATTTAAGATTTAATAGTTTATTTTGTAAATCAAATCTATATTTGAAATTTGATAATATTTGAAATGGTTTTGTTGGAAAACTAAATTGAATTGAAACTGATGGTTTGAATTGAATTAAAATTGGAAATTTTAGATTTGGGTTTAATTGAATAAATTTGTGAAATGTAAAGAATTAAAGGAATGTTTTATGATTTCAAATGTATGATTTCAAAGGGTTATGATTTTCAAAGTGTAAAGATTTCAAGTATTTTGGTTTCGAAAGATTTACAACGTTGAAAGTATTATGATTTTTTTATAATGAATATATGTTTGAAATAGAAATGAATTTGTTTGGCATAAATGTTGTTGATTCGGAACTTTGGATTATCTTCTAAATCTTTGGCTTTAAGAAAATTTAAAACTGAATATATGTAATTTGGATGAAAGGATTTGGTGAAATCATATATGATTTTTGAAACTGAATTGATATTGAACAAATTAAAATTGAGAACCTTGATTTACTAAATACTTGATTTGGGAGTTATCGAACTTATATAAAAATTGATTTGTGTAAGTATGCAGTAGATTTGAAAACTATTGATTTGAAAACTGTTGATTTGAAAAGGTACCCAATTTTGAAAAGTGAAATCTTATATAATCGAAATTTATATAAGTGTGATTTGATATACTATTATTTTGAAAAGTATTTGATTTGAAATGAAATCTTATATAAAATGGACTTTATATAAGTATGATATTTGAAAGTGATTTTTAAAGGTACTATATGATACATATTTTCGAAGTAAAGATATGGAAAGTGCCTTCTGCTTGATATCCGCTTTGTGGCCACACTGTGGATTCATTCTATCGATATTATTCTCTCTCTTTGATTTGGGTTTTTCGGATATGATAATCGAGTGTCCATCGAATTCCATGGCGATCTCCATGGTCTTATGATCGCGACCGCATAGCGCAAATGCCTGGCTGAGCTGGCCTGGGGGTACGGATTGTTTCCTGGGGGATCCAGGCGTAACCATTGTGTATCCTGCACTCTATGTACGTCGCATTAGTAGCGTAAATGCCTGGCTGAGCTGGCCTGGGGGTACGGATTATTTCCTGGGGGATCCAGGCGTAACCATTGTGTATCCTGCATTCTACTCGTCATCATGGCGTAACTCGCAGGGCTGAGAAAGCTTACGGATACAGATTGTTTCCTGGGGGATCCAGGCGTAACCATTGTGTATCTGCGATCCATGGTTAGACAACTGTTTCGGTTTGGTTGTTTTGTTTGGATTGTACTTTCCATATATGTTTTTAAAACTGTTTTCATTATTTTCACTGGGTGTTGAAACAAGTCTACCAAGTACTTAGAGAATTCTAGCTTTGCGCCTGATCAACGCATAGCCAGAGTCTGCAGGAACGAAAGTAAACTTGTTAAGACATCGAGTTATAAAAGTATTTTGATAAAAGTATCTTGATAAAGTACTATATAAAGGATATTTTGATCAGTTATTTTCCCTTCTAAAAATTTAAAATGTTTTAAATATTGTTTACCTTGAACCATCAGATTTGAATCAAATGACTATTCATCATATTATAAAATGTTTAAAATGTTATGAAATTTTAATTGAAATGTATAATGGTTTAAATAACGGTTCACCCTTGTCTTCCAACAGGCTTCCCTTCCTAGCTACCTTTTCCCTACCATCTTTCGAGGATGTCTTCCAACCTATTATTCTTTCTTGTTATTTTTCCGCTTCCTTCCTTTTCGAGGACGAAAAGATTTGAGTGAGGGAGAGTGTAACAACCCTAGATTTTTATGTATATTTTATTTTTGACTTTATTTCATTTTTAATTTTTTTTTACTGGTTTTATTTCAAACATTTCACATTTTTAAATATAAGTGTGGATTATTATGTGAATTATAATTTCAAACAGGTATAAATTGGATATTTTACTGAAAGATGAATTTCTGTTCAAACTGGTCAAACTTTGACTTTTAAATTTCAAACTTAAATATTTAAACTCCTAAATTTTATCTTTTATTATGGAAATAGTTTTAATAACTTGAATACTGCTTTTCGTTTCGTTGGAAACGGAGATAAACCGTGAAAGTTATGTATATTTCAATATTGAGTGTAATTTGATTTATTTAGCAATATTGTTTATTTTAAATTATATAAATAATATTTTTATTTGTCATATATTATTCAATTTTGTATTATATGTTATGTTACATATATTTTTGTCTTTTAAATATTTTCAAAGTGATGTTTGAATTTTTTTCAAAGCTTTTTGCATTTATTTTCTATTCTTAAAGGCTGTTTTCTAATTTTCTGCCATTTTCTTCATTTTTAAATTTCTTTATTTTATTTTAAATTTGTTTTATTTGTGAAAATTCATCTCTAAATATTTTTAAAATAATAATAGAATTTTTCCAAAAATTACTGTGTTGATTTCCTATTTTTAAGGGCTGTTTTCCCATTTTCTGCTATTTTCTGCATTAAAATTTTATATTTAAATTAAATTTTAAATATTTATTTTGTGAATATATTTGTATTTTATGTTATTATTTATGTTTAAAAATACTTTACAAGCTTATATGAATTTTCTAAAAATTATTTCATTTAACTTCAAATTTTGCTAGTCTAGTTCACTGTTTTAACTATTTTCCTTAATTTTACTTTACATAATTGATGAATATTATATATATTTGTATACTGGTTAAAAATTTCGAATTCTTATATTATATTATTATTATTATTTCAGCTACATAAACTTATTTAAATAATAAAAGGTAAATTGAAAGGGTTCGTGACCTTTTGTTTCCTATGGCTTTTGATTTTCCCACCTTTTCACATTTTAACGTTTCTTTTCACTCAAATGGCCATATCTCTTCATTCTTTTAGCTGTCGCCCTCATTTCTCATTCACGTACTTCATTTTTTCTCTCATTTCCTCAAAAATTTCGGCCATAGCTTTTGAAGAAAGTTTGGTAAACTTTATTTCCTTTTTCCATTTGTTTATGCTTGAATTCATGGTTTTTGCACTTGTTCTTCTTCATCATAGGTTCGGCCATGCTCCTCTCCATGCCTTGCCGCCTCCACCACCACCTGAGAACAACACCATCACCACCTCCTCTCTGGCCAAACCCCAAGCCATGCCTAAAAGTTGATGATCCATCACCAAAATTTCAAAAAAAAAAAAAAAAAACTCCCTCAATACATGCATAGCCTAGCCTTCATCTACTTCCACCACTTCCACACCCCACGGCCGCCACCACCTCCAGCACCACCTGGACCCTCTGCCACGTCATCACCTTAGACCCCACAGTGAAAGCCGTGCCCATAGTGGGCTTGACCGAACCTAACTTTGGCTTGAATCCATGTATTGCTGCTTGTATGTTGATTGTGTAGTGTAGTCTTCATCTCCACACTTTTGCACCATGTTAACCTATGTTAGGCCGACTCTGTCAACCAAAACATGATCCAAATCTTGCCTTAGACCTATAGTACACCATATGGCTGAACCTGAAGGTTGTTGGAAGCAAGTGCAAAGAAATTCTGCTTTGATTCGTGCAGTTGATTCTATCTTATTCTATCGTATTTTGCATTTGAAAACTTATGTTATTATTATTGTTTTTGTTTGACTTGTATTTAAGGGAATTGATACTTTAGCTCTTCCACTCATCTCTGTATCGTGTTATCATGCTTGTGTGGATTCCTTTTGTGCATTCGTAGTTGTGTCTCCAGCTCAAACCGGTGAGTTATTCTCACCAGACAATATGTACATATATAACTAGTAAATTGACCCCTTTTGAATCTGTAAAATGTATTATCATGTTATAACTGCTATATCATATTCATATGATGTTCACACCTGTATTTACACCTGTTATATCATATGTTACTATTATTTCATGTTATTCTGTTACTTTCATCAGTTTATCACACTGCAATTTCCCTATAGACTAGAATCACTATGGGTTGAAATGATACATACCCGAACGGACTTTAGAATAGGAGAAAATCGTTATGGGCTGAAATGATAGGCCTGAATGATTTTCAATTATTTTCTTTTACTTGGGATTGCGGGTTTGAAATGATCAAACCTGGGTTTTCTTTGTAAATTACGGGTTGAAATGATATATTACCCGTATCACTTTACCTAGGCTAGAAAATGAAATACAGACCCGTTGTTAACATATGTTTTTCTAAAATTTTTTTAAAATATTTTAGAAATGTAAATATTATAATATTTTGATTAGATTTTATTAAAAATGAATTTTGTAAAGCATTATTTATTTTCTGAAAATTTATAAGTGAAATAAATAAAGGGTAAAGTTAGAAATCTGAAATGTAAGTTATTTTGGAAATTATAATTTGGTGATAAATGGAATTTAAATTAAATATGAAAATATGATAAATTTATGATATTTTGAATTAAATGAATTTAAAATGATTTTGTAATATATTAATGATTCTTGAATAAAGTTAAAATGTGAAATGAATGAATATTTATGTTGGAATTTTTAAATATAACTAAAATTGCAAATTTGTGAATTTGGCATAAAAGTGAATTTTAAGTTAAGTAAATAAAAATGAAATTAAGTTATAGTTGAAAATTTTAAACTTAAGTGTTAAGTTAAATTTAATTTAATGAATTTGAAATTTTATGTTGGAATTTAATAAGTGAATTATTATTAAATTTTGATTTTTGAATGGAGATTTAACTTTATAAAATCATGAATATAAGGGTATTTGAATGGTTGTTTTAAAAGTGAAATTATATGATTTATAAGTTAAAAATGATTTAAATAAAAATATAGTTTTTTTGTGAAATTACTGAATATTTGAAGTTAATTAACTGTATTTCTAAAGTGCTATTAATTCTAATGTAAATGATAATACAGCGTTTGTAAATGCTGTAGTTGATAATAATGAACCAAATGGCTAAGTTTAATTAAAGGCTATTATAGCATTTTTGTAAATGTTATAGTTGTTGAATTTAACTAAGTTTTATTTGAAACTAATGTAACCCTATTACAACATTTTTAAATGCTATCTTTTGTTAAATTGAACTGTTTTGAATGTAACTTCTTGTGGCAATTTCTAAATGCTGCGAAAGTTGAATTTTCATCTATTTTATTAAATTAAGTGAATAAATGAATTTTGAAAGACTAAATTTTTGTAAATTTAATAATTTAATTATTAAATATAATAACTTCATTTTATGATTTGAAGTAATTTGTTTTGAAATATAAACTATTTTGAAATGTGTTTTGTAATGGTATTTAAATAAAAAAAAATGAATGTGGTTTGGAAGATATGATATTTTGAATGATATTGAATTTTGAAATTATATTTGATTTTGAAGTATAAATACCATTTTGAACTTTTTAACCACGGGATGTAATTAATTTATAGTTTAACTGATTCTTAAAGGATGGGCGATCCCAAGCATCCTTTAAGTTATTGTGCATTTCTACTACAGTTCACTTGAGTTGTTTTACATTATATAAGTATATATTGTCCTGACTCGAGTGTTTTATGTTTTACTTTACGCTCGAGTCAGCCTGAGTATTTACAACTTAGCTTTGGATTTCTTTTCTGGAGCTAGGAATCGCTGGAGATTTTGCTTGTCTAGTTATCTATTTCCTTTCAGTTTCAGTTGTTCCATTTCAGCTCTGGTATTTATAACTTCTATGTATTTGTGATTCTATTGTATATGTTTTCAGACTAATATTATGTATTATGTTTTGAGAGTTTGTTATAGTAGCTTCATGAACTACTATGGTATTTTTATTTCCGCTGCGAGTTATTCTGATATTTCTGTGTCTGTGATTCTGTGATTGTATTTCATTTGCTCCAAATTTATTTACAACGCGGTATTTTGAGCAATTCAAGTCCGACATGTGCAGATGCGAATGGCTGAAAATATCAGGTTGTTACAGTAATTCTCAAATCCATTTATTTTCAACACTTGGAAAATATTCAATATACTTAAATCGAGATTAAGTATACATTTCATTCTTTAAGGAAATCATTCTCTTAACCATATTTATTTGGGCCAAAACGAATGTTACGTAAAACATCGTTACGACAACCCAAAATCACTAGTATAGGGATTCGAAATTAAAATAGATATATAAATCCCAATACTGTACAAAACATTTCATTTCGGAAATCATTTACTATAACAACAGTGTTATAGTCCACCATTTCCTTCTATTTCTCGAAAACGTCTATTTCAACAATGAATGTTGAAATCTATCGTTTCGAATCTCAACACATTTTGAAACATCGTTAGATCGTTTTAATTCTATTTAAAACATCACATCCAAAACATTTTCTTTGACATATTATTCACTTTTCAAAAACGTGAATATACCTTGTTAACCAATTTCATCCTTTCTATTTATTTTATTTTAAAGGATTATTCACTGTATAAAACGTGAATATAACTCCATAAATAAGTTATAAAATTTAACTTATCAAAATAAGTCGTTGCGAATTTATAAAACAACGTTTATAAATTCCTTTATTAACCTATTCAATTCATAACTCAATTATAAACCAAAAGTCCATATTATAAGTTAAACACTTATAATTTATTTGTTTACAAGATCGTTTCTTTAAACTTCCCAAATTATAAATCTTATAACTTATAAGATTCATTTATTTACCCATATTTATTCTTCAAATAACTTTACAAATTTTATAAACCTACTGCTTATAAAATTCCATTTATAACTTCAACGTTTATAATCCTATAAATTTCATTCATTTGTGAAATTCATTCTAACACTTATAAAAACTCGTTTTATAATCCCAATATTTTTAATTTATAAATATCAATTTATAAATCCTCTATATAAATCAATTTATATTATTCTTTTAAAACATCTTTAATCTCCTTTATAATTTCATCGTTTTGATTTATAAAATAATTAAATTTCATAAATCCTATTTTTAAACTTTGTATAATAAATTCAGAAACCCCAATTTAAACTATTTTATAAAATCATTAACCCCATATTTTCAAAAATCAACTTTTAACTATATTTCTCAAAACCCATAATTTTTATAACATTAAAATTATATCGTTTATTTATTTAAAATGAATCAATTCTAAAAATATTTTATAAACGTATACTTTCAAAAATCACTTTAAAAATCATTTTAAAATTCCAAAAATTTGGTCCAATGATGCTACACACCAAATAGTCAATCACGACAACAACTACATCATATATCGATATGATAATCCATCAAATATCAAAATATCTGAAATCAAATAAAAACTGTTGAGGAATCCAGTTGGATCCCTCCAACCTATTTTCCTGCATCCAAAGATGTTAGCACAATACCAATTCCGTTCCAGTACGAAATTATCGCGGTATTTGGGATTTAAAATATTATCCGCTTAATAGACGACGCAATAGGGTCTCATCCGCTATACAATGCGGGAAATCAACAGCTGCAATATATACATATGCCAATATATATATATTGCTATTATATATAATACCAATTTCACTGTTTATGAAATATTCGCGGTATATGTTTTTAATAAATAACATCCGCTTACTAACGGCGCATAATGTCTATTTTAACAATCAATAGATAACAATCATCATTCAAACATGCATTCAAATATTTTAAATATAACTATTTAAAATTAAAATCGAAACCGATTCGATTGAGTGAGAAGTTCTCACCTTGATTTCAATTTCGTTTTAGCGATTTATTTCGAATAAAATTAAACAGACGTTTAATTTTATCCGAAATTCTCACTAACTCCAAACGACTCCAATCCAATTCCATAGCGTAGTGCTCGTCCATACGATTCCAACGCAACTAGTTTCGCGTGTTTTCGACCTCGTATAAAAAAGATATGCAATTTCAAAGTTACACGAATTTTTTATATAATAATTACAACATATATTTTCTAATTTTAAACCTAAGTTTAATCATCACCGTTGATTCCAACTCCAAGCCCATCAGGCCGCACGTTGCCTTCTTCTTCGTTACCCAGTACAAGTCGCGTACCAACCCATCTAGCCGACCCTTTAGAGCTTGATGCCGCGACCACCTCGATGCATGAAAACACGATCAGGGACCTCCATATTGTAGCCTACCTCAAGTACTATACTCGGCCATAGCAGGGTGGAGCTCGGCCTCCCCCTCTCCTCGAACTGCGCGTGCGAATAGCAGGAGAACGCGGCCAAAATCCCGACAATCAATGGCTCCGTTCTCAATTCCGGCCGTTGGATGTGCTCATCTCGCTGCCCTCTACCTTTTGCCAGTTGAAAACTTCTCGAAATAATGCTTAGATTTGAAGGAATTCGAGGAGGAACGAGAAGAGGTGCTGGCCGTTCAGCATGGTAGTGGCGGCTAGCTGAACGAAGCCCTAATTCTTTTTTTTTATTTGTGAAGAGGATGGTCTATTTATAGAAGTTTGAACGACACTATTCATTTTGGATTTTCCAAACTCCGATTTACGCGCGGTGACTGACGTTCCTAGGGTTATCCCGTGTTCCGGACACAATGGAACAGGTTTTGGAAGCAAATTCGGTCATCTGTGCGAGTTATGGCAATAAACGTTCAATTTGAATTAAACCGATTTAAACGATTTTCTAGGCGTTTTAGCTTGCACCGGACAAACGGTAAATCCGATTGACACGAAATTTGAAACCATACAATAATATCACATTACGGATCCGATGAAACTTGTTTCGTCGAAATCCGAGACTTTTTGAAAAATGACTATTTTCACTCGCCAAATTAATATTAAAACAATTTCGATGCGTTTCGAGCTGCCACGATCAAACGATAATTCCGATTGCTACGAAAATTGAAATCCGGTAATAACAAACTATTACGGATGCAATGGAACTAGTTTCGTCCAATTCTGAGACTGTTCTAAAAATGGCTAATTTCACTAGTCGATTAAATATTAAAATATTCAATTTTCACAAATTAACTTCTAATTCGATTTTAAAAGTTCTAAAATATCATTTTAACTTCAATATGATAAAAATAAAATTTTACAAATCATTTCCAATCATATTTAACTCGATTTTCAATTAATTTCATAATTTAACATATTAAATTATCGATTTAATTATTCAATTAAATCCAATTATTCGAATAAAAATTTATTCGACTTATAAATTCACTTATTAATATTTAAAATAAATTAAATATTCAAATTTTAATTAATAAAAATTTTGGGTCGTTACATACTTCCCCCTTAAAAGAATTTCGTCCTCGAAATTACTAAGTAAGAAAAGTTACAGAATCTATTAACTTTCGTAAAATTTATAGTTAAACTTCTTATAATAATATTACTTAGTTTCCAAATCATACTTAGTTATCTTTTCAAAAACAACTACTATTGTTTAACTTTCAACTCCAAATCAAAGTTAAAGTTTTCAAAATTTTCCATTTTTTCTCAAAAATATTCTAACGCCTTAAATTTTCGGAAAAATTCGCCAGAGTCTCCTTTGCACGGCTCGATCTGAAGAAAAAAAATGACAGTATATATATCACAAATATACATCTCATCAAGTAATGAGGCATCCCGCAGGGAAAAAGTGTAAAAGTACGGTATTTCACCCGAGATATGTACCTTATATTTAATTAGCGAGCATATACGACTAATATAGCGCGAAAGCGAGCTCCAAATGCGAAGCAAACGTGATCCGCACCTACTAAACACTCAACAAACATATGAGAAACATATATATAGACAATAGTATCGATATACAACATATAGCAACATAATAACTATATATGTCAACATATCAAATGCAGTAAAAGCAATAAATATTCAACCATCAACCCACTAGCATTCAACTAGCATTCATAACCAATAAATATTCATTCAGATTCTCATTAATATTCAATGAAATGGTTTTCAATTAAATCACATTTGATTTATTAACAGTGGATGTTTTTACTAACATTCATTTTCAATTAGTTTATATTCACTAATTTTCATTCAAGTTGGTTCACTTCCAAATCAATTTCAAATTCAAATTCACTTAACTTCCACTTGGATTTCAATCACTTTAGCTTCCAATTTCATTAACTCTTAATGAATTATATGCAATCAACCAATTATCATATAACAACCAATGTATATTAATTACAACCAAATTCCTTTGCTTATCAATTGGTTTAATTAAATTGATTTTCATTCAATTATTCAACTTCTCATAACATAAGATTTTAATGAATTAACACTTATATCCATTATTTCATATCAACTTAATTTACATTCAATTGATTAACATTCAATCCATTAATTCAATTCATTAGTTCGATTCAATTGCTAATTCCTTTAACAATATAAAGTTGAATTTCATTCATATAACTCAAGTTCACATTTATCACTTAACTTTATTAATTTACTTTGATATCAAAATCAACTTCATTCAACATATCTTAAGTCATACTCCATTTTACAAACATCACTTGGTTTTTTACTTAACTTAAATTCCAACTTATAAATAAATTCAGATTCCAATTTTAAAGTAAATTTTCATTCAACTTTAAATTCATTTTTATATTTACAACTCATATTGATAAATATATTCATATAGTTTCACTTCTTATATATATAAGTTTATTTCACAATTGTAAATCACTTTAATTATAATTCAATTCTTATAATTCTTTTGGTTATACAATTATTCTTTTATTTAGATTATTCAAACAACTAAACAATCAACTTATAAATACTTTAATAATTCTGAAAAATTATTCTTTTATATATAAAATATACTCAAGGTAAAATTATTTCATTTACCCAATTTAAAACAATATTATGTCGAATTGTTCTATTCAAATGTTTATAAACCCCTTCGGCATAGTTTTGCAGACCGTGCTGACGAAGGTTCATATGCCACTCAATAAACCAATCATCACAATATAAAACAATTTTATATTCACTAACAAATACGCACTCATAGCTATTATTACACTCAAACTCATTCTAGAGTACTACTGACTCTATCTCTAATAAGTAATACCCAACAGAACCATGGTTATCGCTTGACCATATGCTCTGATACCAGTTGTGAAGACCCGCAAATCCGTACTCCTTGAATATACACTAATCTCCATAGATTAACTCAAGATGAACAGAAATACGAATTATCATTTTTTAAGAAAAAGACAGAAGGAGAGAGTGAAAGGTAGAAAAATAGAGAGAAAAGAAAATAGAACGGAACAGAAAACAACAGAACAATATCAGAATCTCACAATCGCAGCGGAACAACATATAATAGATAAATGAATAATCTTTAAACAAAGAACTATATCAGTTATTACATCACATCACATTACATTACATCATCAGAGTGTACAACAACAACAACATCAAACAGCGGAAAAGAAATACTATATACTAATAATACGCCATGCCATCCATCTTGCCTCCAGCAACTCCAGAATATCCATAATATCCTGATAAACCTTAACTCTTGACTGCCCGTGTGGAAATTGATGGGAACCCAGAGTTTAGGAAGGAAAACAATAAACTCCGAGTCAGTCATGTGACTGGTGTGAGAACTCAAAACAGTTTATTTATCTTTAAAATCAAAATAGAGGAATATTTTTAAAGTCAATTCGCAATGCTTTTAAAAATGAGACTACCATAAGGCCTCCCGCACACACACACATGCAAACGCAGAATCGGAGGAGATTTCTCCTTATGATAGTCAAAGATGCTTGATACGCATTAAAAAGAACATTTGATATTATTACTAGTGCATAGTGTAGAGAAAATCATTTCGAAAATAAAGATATAAATCTTAGCCAGCATAGACATTTCGAACTATGCCTACTATAGCTACCATCTAAACAGTGGTGACCACCATAAGTAAATGGCAGGTTCTACAACTAAAACCGTACAGGGTTTCGTATTGGGAATTGGATTTCCAACAAATGGTCAGGCCAAGGAGCTTCCCATTGCCACATGAGAATGCCTATGGAAGGACGTCCCCGAGAACCAAACCGGATCTCTGCCAACACAAGGCCGGGTTACCCCTAACTGGGTAACAACTAACACGAGTATGCCATCCCCCGGTCCTTTGGACCTTTAACCGAGCGCTCGTCAACATCATCACACAATCATAAATAAAGTGTTTCAACATGAGTAAGCATCTGGGCTCCATACCATGATACCACCCTTTTCCAGAAGGAAATGCACATACCCTAAAGGGAGCTACCCCTCATAACCTTGCCGCATCTTTCCTGTTTTGACCATTCCGAGGTGTGAGGCTCGACGAAGTCACGTCCACAAAAACATACTTTATACAAAAGCCATGCTTTGGGTCAACAAATGATCATAGAAATGATCACAAAGATAAACGATCAAATAAATGATCCTATCACAAATGATCAACACAATGATCATTTCACAGCAACACTCAGCATGTCACATTACCAAATTGGGAATATATCACTGATAACCTTCAACTACATAACCTCTGAGCTCGTACGTCTCAGAGAAGGGTGTTAAGCTAAGAGAATAAATTCTCCGCCACCAACAGAAATATATTTGAAAGAAATCTGCTTTATATCTCAATTTGTAACGTCAGACATACAATACATACAAGTCTGTTCCGGGCTCGAACAGAACCGAAGGCACTTACAAAGAAGTCCTTGCAATCCGGATATCCACAATCCTGATCGGATTCTCCATCACATATGGAGAACTCTATACCGGAGCAACTCGGTGCAGAGTCAATCGACAGGTCATCCTATCGCTCTCGCAAATACCCGGTCTTCAACACCGGTCATCAATGCTATCCATTTATGTCGTATCACTATTTGGAATGGGTAATCCAAATAACGAGCGCAATAATTTAAAAATAAGTGTGGCATTCAAATTCAACAAATCACAACAAATACCCATTCAAAGGTAAATATTGATAGTCGGTTATTGAACTATCAATGGATATGCACAACATCACCAGATTCCAAATAATTTTCCAAATTATTTATTTCCCAAAAATATCTTTACTAGATATATAATTTTCACACTTCAAAAATAAATCAATATTTATTTTTAAACGAATTCCACTTTCTTTTACAAATTCCATAGTGAATTTATATTCCAAAATATTTATGAATATACGATTTCAATTATTCATTTTCAATTTATCTTCAAAAAGATAAATCCTCAAAACGATTCATTTTGCATTGGAAAACATTTCCATACTTATTTATTTATAAGTAATTCTCAAATCCATTTATTTTCAACACTTGGAAAATATTCAATATACTTAAATCGAGATTAAGTATACATTTCATTCTTTAAGGAAATCATTCTCTTAAACATATTTATTTGGGCCAAAACGAATGTTACGTAAAACATCGTTACGACAACCCAAAATCACTAGTATAGGGATTCGAAATTAAAAAAGATATATAAATCCCAATACTATACAAAACATTTCCTTTCGAAAATCATTTACTATAACAACAGTGTTATAGTCCACCATTTCCTTCTATTTCTTTAACATATTATTCACTTTTCAAAAACGTGAATATACCTTGTTAACCAATTTCATCCTTTCTATTCATTTTATTTTAAAGGATTATTCACTGTATAAAACGTGAATATAACTCCATAAATAAGTTATAAAATTTAACTTATCAAAATAAGTCGTTGCGAATTTATAAAACAACGTTTATAAATTCCTTTATTAACCTATTCAATTCATAACTCAATTATAAACCAAAAGTCCATATTATAAGTTAAACACTTATAATTTATTTTTTTACAAGATCGTTCCTTTAAACTACCCAAATTATAAATCTTATAACTTATAAGATTCATTTATTTACCCATATTTATTCTTCAAATAACTTTACAAATTTTATAAACCTACTGCTTATCCATTCATAACTTCAACGTTTATAATCCTATAAATTTCATTCATTTGTGAAATTCATTCTAACACTTATAAAAACTCGTTTTATAATCCCAATATTTTTAATTTATAAATATCAATTTATAAATCCTCTATATAAATCAATTTATATTATTCTTTTAAAACATCTTTAATCTCCTTTATAATTTCATCGTTTTGATTTATAAAATAATTAAATTTCATAAATCCTATTTTTAAACTTTTTATAATAAATTCAGAAACCCCAATTTAAACTATTTTATAAAATCATTAACCCCATATTTTCAAAAATCAACTTTTAACTATATTTCTCAAAAACCATAATTTTTATAACATTAAAATTATATCGTTTATTTATTTAAAATGAATCGATTCCAAAAATATTTTATAAACGTATACTTTCAAAAATCACTTTAAAAATCATTTTAAAATTCCAAAAATTTGGTCCAATGATGCTACACACCAAATAGTCAATCACGACAACAACTACATCATATATCGATATGATAATCCATCAAATATCAAAATATCTGAAATCAAATAAAAACTGTTGAGGAATCCAGTTGGATCCCTCCAACCTATTTTCCTGCATCCAAAGATGTTAGCACAATACCAATTCCGTTCCAGTACGAAATTATCGCGGTATATGGGATTTAAAATATTATCCGCTTAATAGACGGCGCAATAGGGTCTCATCCGCTATACAATGCGGGAAATCAACAACTGCAATATATACATATGCCAATATATATATATATATATATATATTGCTATTATATATAATACCAATTTCACTGTTTATGAAATATTCGCGGTATATGTTTTTAATAAATAACATCCGCTTACTAACGGCGCATAATGTCTATTTTAACAATCAATAGATAACAATCATCATTCAAACATGCATTCAAATATTTTAAATATAACTATTTAAAATTAAAATCGAAACCGATTCGATTAAGTGAGAAGTTCTCACCTTGATTTCAATTTCGTTTTAGCGATTTATTTCGAATAAAATTAAACGGACGTTTAATTTTACCCGAAATCCTCACTAACTCCAAATGACTCCAATCCAATTCCATTGCGTAGTGCTCGTCCATTCGATTCCAACGCAACTAGTTTCGCGCGTTTTCGACCTCGTATGAAAAAGATATGCAATTTCAAAGTTACACGAATTTTTTATATAATAATTACAACATATATTTTCTAATTTTAAACCTAAGTTTAATCATCACCGTTGATTCCAACTCCAAGCCCATCAGGCCGCACGTTGCCTTCTTCTTCGTTACCCAGTACAAGTCGTGTACCAACCCATCTAGCCGACCCTTTAGGGCTTGATGCCGCGACCACCTCGATGCATGAAAACACGATCAGGACCTCCATATTGTAGCCTACCTCAAGTACTATACTCGGCCATAGCAGGGTGGAGCTCGGCCTCCCCCTCTCCTCGAACTGCGCGTGCGAATAGCAGGAGAACGCGGCCAAAATCCCGACAATCCATGGCTCCGTTCTCAATTCCAGCCGTTGGATGTGCTCATCTCGCTGCCCTCTACCTTTTGCTTGTTGAAAACTTCTCGAAATAATGCTTAGATTTGAAGGAATTCGAGGAGGAACGAGAAGAGGTGCTGGCCGTTCAGCATGGTAGTGGCGGCTAGCTGAACGAAACCCTAATTCTTTTTTTTTTATTTGTGAAGAGGATGGTCTATTTATAAAAGTTTGAACGACACTATTCATTTTGGATTTTCCAAACTCCGATTTACGCGCGGTGACCGACGTTTCTAGGGTTTATCTCGCGTTCCGGACACAATGGAACAGGATTCGGAAGCTAATTCGGTCATCTGTGCGAGTTATGGCAATAAACGTTCAATTTGAATTAAACCGATTTAAACGATTTTCTAGGCGTTTTAGCTTGCACCGGACAAACGGTAAATCCGATTGACACGAAATTTGAAACCATACAATAATATCACATTACGAATCCGATGAAACTAGTTTCGTTGGAATCCGAGACTTTTTGAAAAATGACTATTTTCACTCGCCAAATTAATATTAAAACAATTTCGATGCGTTTCGAGCTGCCACGATCAAATGATAACTCCGATTGCTACGAAAATTGAAATCCGATAATAACAAACTATTACAGATCCAATGGAACTAGTTTCGTCCAATTCTGAGACTGTTCAAAGAATGGCTAATTTCACTAGTCGATTAAATATTAAAATATTCAATTTTCACAAATTAACTTCTAATTCGATTTTAAAAGTTCTAAAATGTCATTTTAACTTCAATGTGATAAAATAAAATTTTACAAATCATTTCCAATCATATTTAACTCGATTTTCAATTAATTTCATAATTTAACATATTAAATTATCGATTTAATTATTCAATTAAATCCAATTATTCGAATAAAAATTTATTCGACTTATAAATTCACTTATTAATATTTAAAATAAATTAAATATTCAAATTCTAATTAATAAAAATTCTGGGTCGTTACATACATCATAGTTATACAAGATACAACCGAAGTTCAATACAATAATCAAGTACAAAGCTGAATACATCACTAGAATCAATTGAATAACTGGAATCGAAATAGATAGCTAGATCTTCAAGTAAAGCTCCAACTCTGAAGGTGAGTCTCTAATGCTATATCACTCAGTCTGACCCGAGCATAAAGCAAAATACAAAACACTCGAGTTAGGACATACATACTTATATAATGTAAACCAAATCAAGTGAACTGTAATATATGGTACAATTAACTTAAAGGATGCTTGGGACAGTCCATCCTCTAAGGATCCGTTAAACTATTTACTATGTAATATTATTTCGCTATTATAATAATGTCTATAGTAAAATAAACTTACTTTTAAATAGTGTTAAGGAGTGACCCAATATTCCCCTTAACACGTAATAGTGCCAAAGTCTATACAATATCTGCATATCTCCTGATGGGGAAACTATGAGAAGATACTACATAGGTACGACACAAATCAAACTCGTACAAGGCTCGCTAGGGTAGGTGACATGGCACAACTAGGCAATGCCAGGGTAGATATACCAATTACGCATCCAGGCTGGTGGTGATGCATAGTAGCTACTACTACCCATCTCGAGCCACACCCCCAAATCCAAAATCAAAAATGGCCACCGAATCAATCTCAAAGTTAGAATATAATATCGAAGGAGTGTGTCCGATAAGAGGGGCTACCTCACTGGCCCGTTAGCGCTCCTGTTTTAGCACCTTATGCCAACTCACGGGAGTCGGGTCTACATATATACCTCAAAGGAACGCCGCCACCATCCTACCTCATTCTGGAATCTACCTTGTGTACACGGTAGTTCAAGTGGTTTTCAGAGTTGGCAGAGAGTATGACAACTTTCGATCCCAGTCTCTTCAACAACCAACCGTTATTATAACCCATGGATATTTATTTCACAATTATTTATACTTTAAAACCAAAATATCATATCCATTTCAAAACAAAAGTAATAATATATCATTTAAATTCCAAAAGCAAATCAATAATCCTTTAAATAAAATCCAAATTTCTAAATCATTGAATATTCCTTCAATTTATCAAACTTGAAATATTCCTTTAAATCATCTTAACCAAACCACTTTATAAAGTCATATTCTTAAATCTTCAATTTCAATAAGTTCAAATTAATATATTTGAAGACAATTCTTAATTAAATACAATTTCCAATAATTCCATTTCTAAAGCCATATTACTTTCAAGTTATAATAAGTGGCGGCTAAGGTTTTCAAAAAGTATGGCTAAGATTAATGCACGGCTAGGAGATTTGAATGGTTAGGAAAAGGAAAAGGCAAAGAATAAAGAGGCTAGTGAATGAATGAGATTTATTTCCTATTTATTAAAAGAAACATACTGTAAACTCTTTCAATCACAAGAGGCAAATGGGGAAGTGAGATATCGAGAAGATTTTTATGTGATTTGAAATAAAGAGTAGGCAATTTAAAAAGGTAAGCAATTAAGACAATATAACGTATATCCTTTGATTTTTTTCCAATCCATTTATTTGTATAGATTTCTTTCTAGAAATGAAATAAGAGATGAGAACGATCTGATTTGTACGTGAATAGCTAGTGAAATGCATGGCCAAAAGAAAAATTAACGGCTAAGGGGAAGTTTTGGATGGTAAGAAAAGGAAAAGTCTCATTTTGAATTAAAGAAAGAGCAACTTATGACTTTGAATTTCCTAAACCATTTACCAAAAATAAACCAATAAAAAATCAAAAAAAATAAAAATAAAATAAAAGTTAAACAAAATAAATTAGAAAGATGAAAAATAGAAAATAGAAAGTAAATTAGGGAAATGAACATGGGAAAAATAGAAAATAAAATTTCGAAAGTTATTGCGTGTCAAACACTGTAATTTATCTAATTTAAAAAGTATACACCGGAATTTTACGAAATGAAAAGTAGAATGGATATTAAAATAAAATACATTTTCAAAGAAAAATATTAGAATTCAAAATTTCATCTATGGTCAAACTTTGACTTTACGTTGACCAAAATATAAAATTTTCAAAAATGTTTATTTTATTGTATTTAAAAAACAAATTATAAACAAATTGCAAACTTACATTGGAAAATTCAAAATTTTCAATTTTTAAATAATTAAAAATCCAAGCTTTCAAATAAAATAAATTCAAAAATATTTACAAAATTATGGGCTGTTACATAGGAGGTGGTGGCTTTGAGTTTGGAGAGTGGAGAGGAGGTGTTTGACTTGGTTTTGGAGGTGGATTGCTAATGTATATACATGTGTATTTTTTTTACTTTATTTTGGAATATTTTTCCATAGCACTGCTACATTTTTTTCTTTGGCATGGAAGTCATTAAAGAGGAGCTTTTGGATATTTAATTCAAAAGGAGGAAGAAGAAGAGAAATGTGTGAATGAACGTGTGAAAGTAGGTGGGTGTTTATAGGAAAAAGTTTGCATAAAAATATCATGATATTTCATATGCTTTCATATCACCACTTTCTACCTTCTCATCCTCATCATTTCACACGCCACTCCCCTCCCTCCATGTATGTGTATCCATGTGCTTGTACTCAGTGTGCAAGAGTTTGACTTTAGAGTTCTTAAGGATAAAGTATATAATAAATATCTTGGACATTTTGTAATATTTATATATTTAAATGTATATGTATATTTGTTTGTATATATTTTTTCCTGTATATGTTAAGGTATGCATATGTATGTTATATATATGAACAAGACATATAAACAAGTTTGCAATGACTTTGAACAACATCCTTTTGTTAAATCGTTGAAAATCAAAAAGCCGATTCCTAGTTACATTTTCACCTATAAATTAAATTACAGATAAATGTAAATAAAATTTGAAAAACCAATTTGTCATCATCATTAATTAATTATAATTATCTCATTCGAATTATAAAACCATAAAAATTAATATTAAATAATTATTTAGAAATAGTGTTATTATGTCGATAAAGCGTTACGAATTTTCTTATATTTTCAAATAAAGTATATATTTTTATAAAATTATTATAAACGATTTATTATCACTTCATAATTAATTAGAATGAATTATTATATTCGAAAAACAACTATTCAAATAATTACATTAATTATTAAATCATTAAATATCAATTTAAATTCATAAATCAATTATTAAACATTATGTCATTATCGATGATGTCATAAATACATTTTGGTCCCAAAAATAAAATAAGTTATTTTATTTAATATTCTTTTTTAATCAAATACATAAGTATGCGTAACCAGCTCCATATATGACTTCTGATAATTATAGAGTAGTTTATGGGTAAAACGATTTTGGACTATTTTATCTGTATTTTTCCAAAATGTATATTTTTATAAATACTTATTCAAATGTGGAAATTAGCCACATGGGCCTCTTTAGCAAGTGCAATTAGTTTCTAGGACACACAACTGAAATAATTATTTTTAAGGACAAAATGCAAAATGATTAGTTTCTAAGGCCTAAAAACCTACGAAATTATGTCCTTGAAAGTAATTGGACTGTTGACTTTGTCCTTAAAATTAATCATTGTGCAGACTATGGCTTTGAAATTAATTTTTGTGGATGTGTGTCCTTCTAGTGAAATGCCCCTATTAAGAAGCTAATATTTGAGTATTATAAAAACAAATATAATTTAGCGAATTCGTAAATTTACGAGTCGTTACAGCTTACGTATTTAATTCCTTTGGTTTCTTAGTTACACCAACTTCCTTCCAATTCTTACTTATTTACTCAAAATCATTTCTTATACAATACTAAAAGCATTTATGCAAAATTTCTTAAAACATTACATAAGTTTATAAACATTTCAGAAAGATATATCTCTACTTATATAATATTTTATCAAACAAAATTTCACTTGAAAACGTTTCAAGCCTAAGTTCGTTATTCGTATAATACTCTATTATATCCTAAGAGTATGTACATGGCATTCTTTTACATTCAACTTACTAAAATTTCGACGAAGGCTCAAAATAAATTTGGATCTTATAATTAATTCAACCTACTAGACTTCTTTATCCATCGGGCTAGGCAAATGGCTAGGTACAGTAGGATTCTGGTATCCAAACTCAAAACTAGAGTCTGCTTTCCTTTTACAACCCTACAGTAAAGATATGTATTAGTTGGGCCAATAACATCGAATGTTCTACTTAACAAAGATGCTTAAAAAAATTTAAACTTGTTTTAACTTACTATATTTTTTCAAATTGGTAAAAATTCAACCTTTATATTTTCATAAAAATAATTAGCTTCAATTTGTATATCAATTCGGAAGTTCCCAACTATCCAAAATCATCGAAAATTCTGTTTTATTTCAATAATTGAAAACTAACAAACTGCATATCATAAGATGCACAATCAAACTACCCTAATGTATAAGATACATGAGTCCATAATATAACTTAAAAGAAAACTTAAGAATTAAACTCCGAGTTTTATTTCAAATCATTAGAAATAATAATACATACACATATATTTTGGATATTGAATCATACTTTTTGGGATTAAAATAATACCATTTTTAAAACCAATTTCCAAAATATTTTCTTTTAAACTCCATGGAAAATAATCATATAGACCGAGTAGTAGAAAAATGATATAATGAATTGGTTTTTGCTAAATAGTATCATATATCCCCTTTTAGTCAGTTTTGAGTCACTCGAACTAGCTAACATAAAAATACTTAGTTTGTCGAATCCACTTATTGATTCCGAGAGCAACCTCAAACTCAAACAAATCTTAAAACTCTTTTAAAAACATTAGTACTTTAAAATAGTTTCAAATAGTACTGTTATTTTACTCCAAACACTTAGAAACCATTTTCAAAAACACCGGATTTAAATATCATATTTGTTCAAGTCATATTTACCTAACCCCATTTATATGATCCATAGTTATATTTTTATAAACTATATTTATATACTTTCTTATATAAAATCATTCTACAATATCTTATCTTTCTTATTAAACTATAATATCAACTTTTATTTAAGTTAACTTTCTAAACCAACATTATCATCAAACACTTTATAGTCAAACTGTAAAACTTAACTCACAAGGTGTTCTTTTTAATGTTCCTATAAATTACTATCTACCCAATCATGTTGCAAAATGGTAATTTACTTACTATTCCATAAACAATATTTAATGCTCATAAACTGGTCAAGCATAACTAATCAAACAATAAATGATAATAATTCCATATTATCATTTTCTAACAACCCAATATATCAAAAATAACTATATCAATTCATGAAAAATTATTCTTTTATATATAATACGCGGGTAAAATTAATATATTTACCAATTTTGAAAATAATACTATGTCGGTTTTCCTTATTCACATATTTAGAGACCCATATCGACAACGTTGATCAGATGCGTCGACCAGAATCCATAAGCACTCAACAAACCAATCAAAACAATACAAATATTGTTATAACACTAACAAATACACAATCTCAAATGCATAGTACACTCAAAATCATAATAAGGCATTCCAGTACCTTATCTCTTAATGAGTTATACCCAACCAAGGCCAAGGTTCTCGCTTAACCATTAGCTCTGATACTTAAATGTAACTATCTCCTTTTCAACCCACATATCGACACTAATACATCCACGGTATTCACGTGCCGATCACCTAAGTGCCGGAAATACAGAACATTAGGGTAAAATAAAAAGATGAAAAGAAAAAACAAGAAAGACGTGAACACCATATTGGGGTCTCACAACAGAATGATAATATATAATATCAAAATGATCGTTTACAAGGAAAATTGTATAGTACAATAATCAGAGCAACATATCCTATCACCAGCCTGGACAGTTATAACAACCCGTCCTTACAATTGCTGATGTATAAACAAATTAATGTAGTGAAAAAAATACGGTTGATAATCATTAGGATACATTCCAAGACCTCAAAAGACATCACCTAAATCTAGAAATATACATGGGGCTGACCTGAGCATTACAAGAAATTAACTCCCCGATCAGTCTGGTAAATCGCGTGAGAAACTCAAGTCATATGAATTATTTAATGTCATGAAACCTCTAAAGAAAGGTATCTGATAATACCACACTGCAAATAAATACAAATGGACTTTTACCTTACATTAACCAAAATATTTCTATACAAAATCCAATGATATTATAATAATATCTAGAGTTGAAAATAAATACACAAAAATAACTATGTTGTAAATGAGTGTATAACACATCAGTAATAGGTATATAAATCTAACCGCTAAGGTGCGCTTGCTAATTGTACATGATTCCACCAGGAAGCCCCCATTGCTACAAGGTGGGTCTCCTATACAAGGATCAAGGACATCCTTCTAAGCAGTATACATCTCTAGTGATGAACCGTAAGGCTAACATAATTAGGTTATCATCCGAACACTCTCGTGAACAATGTGCACCAAGTATCACCAATTCCAGATCCAAAATCCAAATCATACTCTAGAAGATGGAGTTTATGTACCCCAATGGGTCTGTTAAACCCTAGGATTGTTCCTCCCGACTCTAGTTTTTGTCAATACGATGATGAGACTACCATCTGCATCTTCACACAAGTTTTCAACAAAACTCGATCAAATAATGAATCCCACATGGATTCCCGTACTCCAACTGGTCTCGGATCCACACATGGGTTCCAACATCTAAAATAGGTGTTAGAACTCCACCATAGAACACATATATGATTGTTGGAGTGGTTATGGTACAATTTATCTCTTACAAGTACACTCTCCTGCTTATCGGATGTCCTAAAAACAAATCGACGATTTTCTGGAATGCTTAATACCGATTTTTTCGAAAATAAACAGACATACATCAGAGCGGAGAGCATCTCCTAACTATATAAGTGGACGGATTTCCTTATTGTTGTCCTATAAGAGCCAATATGATTATATGTACAATATAGCATCACCGAAGATAACTGTACCATATAATTCTTGTGTTTCTTCTTGATTCCAAAGTTAAAGCCTTTCGGTGTTAAGTAGGGAATATTTCCATAACACAAATACTAAGAAGGATTGCATATTTAGGCCAAAATTTGATAGTTGGTTATTTAACTATCAAATAAAAATAAACAATCATAACATAAGTTTAATTTCGTAAAAATTCAAGCACGGTTAAACCTATAATCACGATCGGGTTATGTAAACGACTTTCAATTCCTTGTTAACTAATTTATCCTTATTAAGTAAAAACCTTTTTTAGTCAAACACCTTTCTATATAATAAGACTTCTGTCATTAATCAAAACTTCCTTTATAAATTAATACTCATTTTATTAGTAAAAGCTCCCTTTATATACTTGTATATATTTTTAAGTATTCACTTATACTTTTTTTTCCCAATACTTAAACAGTATTCATATACTTATTCCAACATTATAAGTATATTCACAAATTACTTAATAAGTTTTACTGACTTTGAAATATAATCAATGAAATTAAAATAATTACTACTAGAAAATTGTTATAATAAACTCCTTTTCTTTTATAAATTAAACATATAATCTTTTGTATCTCTTTATAGAAGATTCTAATCCATGTTAAATTCCTTTATTAAAGATCTGAATATATATTTATAATATTTATTCCAAAATGTAATTCAAGGGTATAAAAATAGATGTTGCTAAAAAATTGCTTACTACAAGACCAAAACCATTTCTTTACAGCATTATCTTTAAAACTCTCTTTTAAAGGTTTAGTTACATTAAGGGTTAAACACAAGTGTTGCTTAATACAATTGTCACAACAAACCAAAACCATTTACCTATCCATTAATAACCTCAAACATTTATTTTAAAGATTAAAGCATGTCCTAACTTATTAGCTAAGATAATACACTTTCAGTTGATTTCAAAAAACCATTTATTTTAACTTAAGTGTTAAAACCCGCTCTCCTTTTATTAAAATTATAAAATACTTAATTTAATATTTAAAAATTAAATATATATAAATATCATTAAACTACTTCTTAATATGTTAAAATACTTTTGAAAAACTACTTAAAATATATAATAATTATTTATATAGACTATTATGTGAAACCAAGGAATTTTGAAACAATAGAAAATTAAGTTTTTATTTTAAAAGCTATATAGTTTAAGAATTCATATTAATGGTTAAAATATATTTAAACTTGAAACCAATTTTAAAACACTCTACTATAAGATAGAAAACAACCCTAAAAAGATTACAGAAAAGTACTAAATTTAAATATCATTTTTAAACAATTTATATCTTCAAATAACAAAGATAGCTCTTTCAGAAGTGCTGCCGAAAGTTATGTTGCTAGTTTCATCACATTTTTACTACAACTTTGTGTCTTGTTTTCAATACCTTAGAAATTGATTTACGATCCATTCTTTTTATAATATTTAGTAGACTTTGGGTACTTGAATATCATGAATAAAAATCTTAAATAATATCTTTTAGTTATTTAGAGAAATTTCTGAAAACATGGTAGTTTATAGAAGTGCTCATATATTCGTTATAACTTTTTCCTCTTCGTTTAACTAGCTATCAAATAATTTAAGCTTCAAATATTTCTAAATAAGAATAATATTTTATTAACTTGCCAAAAAGGTAAAGATAATGTTAAAACTATCTCTACAAAATCATGCATTATTTTCCAAAAACAAGTTATTTAAATGCCGTTATAGCGACTATTTTACTTTAGTCTTTCTTAACTTTGTTTTATGTTTCCATATATATTTCAAAACATATTATTTAATTTTAAAAAAATTACATAAGTTTATAAATCAACAAAAACAACATATATTAAAATATGTAATTACATCATCATTTTTCACAATTTAAAGCTAAGGGATTTCAAAGTGCATTTATAGGTACTATTGCTATATGGACAATTCTGTATTTAATTCCATATTTAGTGTCATTTCATTTTATACACATATATGGATTACAATTTCAAACCATATTAATTACAACATATTTTAATATATGTATTCAAATCACTTGTCCATTTTAAATGTCCAAATTAACTTATCGCAATTCAATGGTTTAATAAGCAACTACTTTATCAATTTACATACCTAACAAAGCATATAATCAAGGGTGTAACTTTAAGTAGTTAATGTCTGTTATTATTACTAATAGAAAGCAATATTAACATGTGATTTATCAAGCAATTATCAAGTAATATTATCACTTATTAATTCAGATAGTTAACTTCATTCAAAGTGAGATCGACTCACTTTTATCATCAAATATTATTCCTACCAACATTCATTTCAAAAAACACTTGACCATAATTTATACTTCATCAAAACATATTAAAAACCCACTTTCTACCTTCCTAAACCATATGTCCAAGACCTTCGTCCCTCCTTAAGCTCACGAGATTCCATTATCCACCTTAAATGTGCACGGCCCTGCGCTCCACCATCACCTAGTTCACATCCAACCTCCTCCATCTCCCTTATAATCATGGCTCTAAGGCACTGCCACCTCCTTCTTCACTTTAAAACCCATGGCCTAAGCCATTTTCTCCCAACCAAAGCACACATGGCCTAAGGCCATTGAAAGTGGAGAAAAGAGAGTAAAGACCTATGCCTAGTAAACGAATTTATTGTAGAAAATGAAGTGGCTATATATGCGCTTATATAGGCTTAGGAAATGGTGGAAAAGTTTGTAAAAACCCTCATTATCCATGAATCAAAGAGGACTCAAGCATGCAACCGGAATTCTAGGTCGTTACACTAACACTTACTTATATATCTATATTTAGAGCCACTTCGCTTATATTCCACTGTGCAGTACTGTGGAGCTATATCAGTACTTACCTATCATTAGGGATAATTTTATATTTAGAGTTTATTTGATTCAAATGTATAAACTCTATTATAACTCTATT
The DNA here is from genome assembly GCA_030765085.1 of Allium cepa. NCBI lineage: Eukaryota > Viridiplantae > Streptophyta > Magnoliopsida > Asparagales > Amaryllidaceae > Allium > Allium cepa. Next base: position 974,402,548 of record CM060928.1, read on the forward strand.
TTGTATATAATCTGATGAACCTACTGCGCTCTAATATGTTGTTTTACTTTGGTTCATTTGATTATATTACTACCACACCCATTTTATCTCCATATGATTATAATATTTTTCTATGTGTTATGAGATAAATGAAAACCTTTGGATTGACTTATCATTACTTTACCTTTGACAATTTTCCTCCATCAACAGGTCTAATGTAGTGCATTTATGGTATTAGATATTTTTACATTTGGTACCAAAGGTGGAGGGCGGTGGTCATACTCCATATCTTTAATACTGTAGGCCGATGAAACCTCCACTGGAATGATCCCTATAATTTCGCATGTTTGAAACTAGTCAACCTGGCCAATGAAAAGGCATTAGCATTTTCCTCTCTAAGAATATGCGTGATTAGGTTATGGGCAAGCTAATCAAGTAGTTCCAACAACTTTGAAATGTAAGGGGTAATTCATGCACCATTAGCTTGAAATTATCATTTTTCCTAGCATGCCACAAATTATGATAACCAAATATGAACATCTTGGAAAAATGAGAACACGTTATACGTATATACAGGAATTATTTAAATATTTGAATTGTGAAACTAATATTAATTAAATGGATTTAATAACCCTATTAAACTCCTTTAAATTAAATAATAATGGTAAACTCATTTTGTAAATATGTTTACATAAATAAATAATTCGGTGACAAATTGGAAATATGATCGAAATTCATTTTTAAGGTTTTCAAACTTTTACCCAAAGAAACTTGTTACAATGTTGTTGCATGCACAAGCATTTGTGTACACATATTCACTAAGAAAAAAGGAATTCAATTAGCACTAAATAAAATTAATTAACCAAAGTATCATTAGGAACTTCTAGAAAGTAATTAAAAGAGAGAAGACTTTTTCTAATTTTTGCTACTTTTTATGTGATTTGATGGCAAGTACTTAAGGCCACATGGGTGCATGATGAGGTAAGTGAAATGTCTAGGGCTAGGAGGGTAATTTTGGTGAAAAGTATGTGAAGTAGTTTTCTAAATTCTATTTCTATAAATACAACCCATCAGCTCACCATTTGATTTGCAAATTCCCTAAACAACCCTTATTTTCTTCTTAAAATTTCAAAGTATTGGAGCTTTCCTCTCTTTTTCTAGCTTGGTCGTGCATTTTGGAGGCCTTCCTTGACTTGGATACAAGTAAATAGCAGTGAGGAAAATGCAAAAGGATTTGTTGTTGTTTGGTTAGTAATGGAAGCTTGGCTATTTATGGTAGGAAGTTTCTAGCTTGGAGTTTGATTTAAGTGAGTTAATCTCAATTTAAAAGTGGTTTTAAAATTGATAGAATATTGTATAATATAAATTATTGTTTATACTTGCGTATATTGCTTGTTTGGATTTGAATCGCTCTTCAACGCGGAAGACATAAGTAACCATTGTCATGCAGGGGACAAAAGCAAAAGGAATACGAAGTGTGTTCATAGCGAATGGGTCTATTAACAAGAAATCTTGTCAACATTCCCAATGCTATTCATAAGATATTTGAGTTCAAGCGAAACCAAATCATTGAAAGGATGCATTCCCTCGAAAGTACACCTTTTGACTCGATTGACATAGTCTAAAGGATTTAAGGTGATTGGTCCACCTCTTTTCCAAGTTAACTTAATCGAAAGGATTAATAGAGTTGTCCCTTCCTTTCGACCAGGTTGACTTAGTCGATAGGCTTCAAGAAGTTAGCCTTAGGTTATAGTTGAGAGAACAACAACCAATTGAACCTTATCCTCTCGGTGAATCAACAGCAACTATCCATACTTGTTCTTCATTCCTTCCGACCATGTCGAAGTGTAATGTTTAGGACCTTTCGATCGTGTCAAAAGGGGATGCATGCTTAATTAGTATAACACAGTTGCTTTTGGCCCTAAAGTTTCGCTACTCTTACCATAGAACCCATTCGAAAGGGTCATCGATGTCTCAATGGTTTGATCCCCTTTGAAAGAGTTCCATTATATATGATTGTTAGTCAATTAGAAACTAAGGTTTATTTCGAGAATAACCCTTTCGATCAAGTCAAAAGGGCATTTTCCCCTTTTCGTATAAACTTAGTTTATTTTTGACTACTAATCACTTGGTATTCCTTGTATAAAATCGATTTAGGTATTGCCAAGTCTCTTGAGCTTAACATGGTCGAAACCCCATCATCACTTTGGTTTTTGATGTAAAATGATGGTTTCGATGATAACGTGTTTCGATCGAAAATACCAAAATCAGTCTTATACATTGCATAGACAAAAGAAATAATGAGAATAGGTTAGAATCATGTGCAATGGATCATTAGTCTACTTAATGTTCTAAATGAGTTTCCTCATCGTGAATATCCTTAATGATCAAGCTATCTCCCTTTTTATTCATAATCCAAAAGTAGTTACAAGATATTGAGCTTTTTCCCTAATTTGACTTAGGGTTTCGTCATAATAAAATTGTTAATAAGAAAATAGAATAAAGATAATGAATTCAGGATTCCAGAATTCAGTCCCTAAAAGTGGACCCCTTGGGTCTTATTTATAGACGTAGGTCGTCCCCCTTCCTTGCCTTTGCTTTCGACTGGGTTGAAAGGACCCCTTTTTATATGTCGCCTCAAGCCTTTCAACTTGGTCGAAAGGCCATGACCCTTTTGATGTTTTCAAATGGTATTCTCTTGTGCTTCTTGGTTTACTCTTTCACCTTCTTTAACTTTTACTAGACCTTTCGTCAGAATCGAAAAAGGTTTTTATTATCCTTTCACCTTTATTGATTCCTGAGTACTGATTTCTTCACAGCATCTTTCAACTATTGAAAGGTTTCATGAATGTCTTTTCTCCTTCTTTGTTGTTATTAGAAGTAAGTTTGAAGCTTTTGACACTGTTGATAGGTCGATTATATTGGTTTCGAAGAGATTCAATTGTCAATGGTTTCGATGCTGTTGAGTAGCCCCTGATGCATGCCTGTGAACTTATATGGAACCTTCTCTTAATATTATGTACTTCCACCAGTTTGAAAGGCTTGTATGTGCTTTCGAAAAGGTTGTGGTGGGGGTGAAACCTTTGACTATGAAAGGTTTGGCATGTATTTGAGATAGCACATGCTATTACCTTTGAAAGGGGTTCTGAAGTCGTCCTTGCTTGTTTATCTGTGTGGAAATGTTGGAAGTGGCAGATGGTTATATCTATTTCCATCTAGGTCGAAAGCCTTTCACTATATGAGCAGTTGGTGCCTTCAACTCTTTCGATACCTGCTCAATTTCTCAATGCCTTCGAAATACATTTTTATGTCCTTTATGATTCCTAGGCATGTTTCTTCATCGAAACCTCAGTCCTATTAACCTTCTTTCATACTTCTACTCTTGAGTGGATTTTGTGGCTAACATTTGCCACTCCCCCGTATGAAAGAAGAATATTTTCTTTAGGAAAAAAAATCTCGTAACTTTCATACTATGTATAACTTATTTTTTCTGTAAAATTCAAAGCTATGGCATTTGTTGTCATTTTCCCATTATCATACTTACATATATGTTTAGTGATAGTCAACATATTTATGCCTTCATATTTCGGTAGTTAATTTACCATAGTTATGACTCATTAGATGTATGACATGTAATCAATGACTACTAATGCATATAGTAAATATGGTCTAGAAGCTCCTTGTGGGAAATTGCCAATAGCGGCAAATAAGAGATATGAGCTGTTATTCGAAAACTTACTCAGAAACTTTAACTTCGACATTAAGAAGACCGGCTTGAAACTTTCGGTTGCCTATAATAATCTTAATTCTTATTGCATGATAACCCCGGTTTAGGATTTGATTGGGATTAGGAAATAATAAATTTAACCTAGATTAAGTATTAACTTGTGAAGTTTGGAAGTTGAGAATGTGACATCCAGAATCCAGGTAACAATATCCAAAAATAATCTTTTGTGTGGCATTCCTAAATGCAGATTCGGATTTTCATGGAAAATTAAATGGAATTAGCAGGTATTGTCTTTATATCAAGTCCTGAGCCCGGATCAGGGTATGTGTTAAACAATTATTTTTGTAAAAGTATTTTCAGCCTAGATTAGGGCACATTCTGTGTAAGTAGACTTCCATAGAAGTTGTTGCTTAAATAGAAATCCTTTGCCCAGATCGGGGCATATTGAACAACCAGAAGTCCATGGAAATTTTCTTTACAATAGAAGCCATGAACCCTGATTAGGGCATTAATGTAAAATTAGATAATAATCCCGAAACCCAAGTTCGAGTATAAAAAATTATAGTGATCAATAATGTTCCTATACCCAGACTAGGACATGATAAAGATAGCAATTGATAAAGTCCCAAAACCTAGATTTAGGTATCAGAAAATGGAGTCCTGAAATGTATGTTTTGGAATCCAGATTCAGGTATTAAATGATGAAATTCATATTTGAGAATCCCAAAACCCAAATTCGGGTATTAATAGATGACGTTTAGAAAGTCACGAAACCCACATTCGGGTAATAACCAAAGGAGTTCTGTTTCACTCCTTTGCTTATGTCTACTTCGTCATATATGATCCCTTTAGGTTTTGAATACCTAGAAATAATTTTATTACTTGCCTCTTGAGTTTGGACGTCTCAGTTTATGATCGGATATGCCATTTCATAGGCTTGGAAATCTTAGTCTTTCACTTGATTAGCCTCCTTTGGGTCATGGACATCTTAGTCCATTATTTGATGAACATCTTTTAGGCTTGGACGTCTCTGCCTATCGATGAATGAGCCTCTTCTTGGGCTTGGACATCTTAGTCCATAATTTGATGAGCCACTTCTTAGGCTTGGACATCTTAGTCCATTGTTGCCCGGTGCTGTTAGCTCATCTTAGAGGCTGGAACCAAAGACTTACCCGACCTCCCTCCAGGAGGTGCCCTGTCTTTGGCCCTTTTGCGGTGTGGACATGGGCTTGTTCGGTGATTTAGCCTAGCCACCTTATGGCACGAATAAATAGCTTACTCTGTCCTCCCTCTAGGAGGTGCTTTCCCACTCCATAGCATGGTGTGAGTAAGGGATTGTTTGGTGCTTTAACCTGGCCATCTTATGGTGCGGATAAAGGCTTACTCCATCCTCCCTCCAGGAGGTGCCTTGACCTGACCATAGGCATGACCAAGGTCTTGTCCGGTGCTTTAACCTGGTTACCCCTTGGCGCGGTAGAAAGCTTACCCAACCTCCTTCCAGGACGTGCTCTGCCCTGGCCATCTCGATGCAGATAGAGGCTTTTCTACCATATTAGGTAGGCTACCATCGTAGATAGTATCCAAATATAAGGATTATTCCATTCCCAACCATGTAGACTTTCCCTTTACAAAAAGAAGCCCTTTATTAATTCATCTTCGAAAAATGTGGCCTTAAATGCTCAGCATTCCATGTTCCAGGCATCATATTGGTGTCCGGGTGGCATAATTTGTAGGCTCTCGGGGAGATTACTTTACACCCGATTAGAGGTTCCTCCCAGATTGGTCTCTGGGGTCCATCTGTAGGATTCTTCCATTACTCTATGGAGTACCAAATCCCCGCTGTGAAATAATCGAGCCCTTACTCTTGAATTGTAACACTTCGAGATTCTTCTCTGATATTCGACGGTTCTTACTATTGCTTCATTTCTTAGTTCATGTATCAGATCCAATGATACTCTTTTTATCTCTTGACTTTTATCAAATGCAAAGGAAATCCTTCGGTATGAGGGTATCTCAATCTCGATTGGTAGCTCGCCTCACACCCATATGTTGAAGAGTAAGGGTAATGTCCCATTGCTATCTTGGTAGACATTCGGTAAGCCCGTAGCACAAATGGAAGCTCTTCTACCCAATTTCCTTTTACCTTATTTAGTCATTTTTCAGAATCGACTTTATTGTTTTATTCACATCATCAACAGGCCAATTAGCTTTTGGATGTACGACAGATGAAAAGCATTTAATAATCCTATTCTTATGGCAGAAGCGGGAGAATTCTTCGCTCTCAAATTGGGTTCCATTGTAAGAAATTATTTTCTAGGGAATTCCAAATCTAGTTATGATGTTCCTGATAAAAAATCTCAATACTTTCCCAGAAGTGATTTTCGAAAGCGCTTCCGCTTCAACCCATTTTGTAAAATAGTCAATGGCCACCATGGCATACTTCTTCCCTCCCTTTGAAATTGGAAATGGGCCAATTAAATCTATTCCCCACACATCAAAGGGCCATGAAATTGTAAATTGGAGTTAATTGACTTAGGGGCAATCTCGGTGTCTTTGAATATTTCTGACACTTTTCGCATCTTTTCACATAGTCTATGGCTTGGCTTACCATACGGTGCTAGTAAAACCCTTGCCTCATTATTTTCTTTGCCAGCTTTTTCCCATTTGAATGGTCTCTGCAAAACCCTTTATGTGCTTTAGTCATTAATTTTATTCCATCACTCATGCTCAGACATCTCAGATAGGGAAGACAATATCCCTTTTTTATAGAGAATTCCATTCATTATTACGAAGGTAGGAGCTTATTTCTTAATTTTTCTTGTTTCTCCTTTGTTGGATGTTAGTATTCCTTTAACTAGGTACTCAATAATAGGTGACATCCATGTATCATCGTATGTGCTACTTGACCTTGGTTGGTCCACCCTTTCATCTGTTAATTCTTTGCCATTTTTCCCCTCTCCCTTTTGAGACTTGGCTTGAGATATCGTCATAACTAGCAATTTCTTCCCTTGTTCGGATGTTTCCTTTTCAATACTTGGCTTTTCCTGATATTCGATACGGAGAATTTGTGTCTCTGGGGATCCCCTTGAGCTGGCTAATTTTGCTAAAGAGTCTGTCTATGCATTTTCTGCTCTTGGAACTTGATTTATCAAAAAATCCTCAAAGTCAGCAAGCATTCGTAATATCTTCTTCACATTTAAGGATAGCTTGGGGTCCTTCGTCTGATATATCTGCTTTACTTGGTTCACCACTAGTTGAGAGTCGCTAAAATGTGTATTCGTGGAATTTCAGTTCTAATGCCAATGTTAATCCTACTACCATTGATTCATACTCTGCTACGTTATCGGTTGTAGGAAATCCCAGTTTAATGGCATAATGCAAACAATGTCCATCTAGGGTTATGACTATATATCCTGCTCCTACCCCTTGTTCATTTGATGCTCCATCCTCAAATAATTTCCACATAGGCTTTTGATCCTTTTCTTTTTTCGATTATTCCTCTATAAAGCTAGTGTACTCATTGACAAAGTCTGCCAGTGTCTGCCCTTTAATTGCAACTTGTGGTTGAAATTCAATGTCGTATTGACTAAGCTCAATGCCCCACTTCAACAATCTTCCAGAAGTTTCTAGCTTACTAAAAACTTGCTTAAGAGGAATGTGGATCAATGCCCTGATCGAGTGTGCCTAAAATTATGCATTGAGCTTTCGGGCTGTGAGAATCAAGCACTAGGTTAATTTTCTTATAACTGGGTATCGAACCCCATCATCCTTTAATTGCCTGCTTACGTAGTATACTGGAACTTGTTCCCCATTCTCTTCTCTAATAAGTACCGAGCTGACTGCATATTCTGATACTGCCATGTATAAGTACAATATTTCCCTGCTCTCGGGACTTGAGAGCATTGGTGGTTTTTCAAAATGGCTTTTTAATTCAAGAAATCTTTCCTACAATCCTTTCCCCATTCGAAGTTCTGCTTTTTCTTAATCACATTGAAGAAAGGTATACACTTATCAGTAGCTTTTGAGATAAACCTGCTTATGGCAGCTACCCTTCCGTTTAAGCTCATTACTTCCTTGCTGGTTTTAGGTTCGGCCATGTCCTTCATGGTTTGAATTTGGTCAGGACTTGCTTCTATTCCTTAAGCACTTACTAGGTAGCCTATGGAACTTTCCATAGTGGACTTCAAAAGAGCACTTTTGTAGGTTCAACTTCATTTGGTACTTCCATAATATTCTGAACATTTCCTTTAGATCCTTAAGACGATTCTCAGGCTCGATAGACTTTACCAGCATATCATCAACATAAACTTCCATGTTTCTGCCAATTTGTTCCTTAAAAATTGGATTAACCAATCTCTAATAAGTGATCTCTGCATTCTTTAGCTTAAATGGCATTGCCCTATAGCAATAAATTCCCTATTCAGTAATGAAGCCGGTATGATCCTCATCCAACTTGAACATTGGGTATCTGGTTGTGCCCTGAATAAGCATCCATGAGGGATAACAATTTGTATCCGCTTGTTGCATCCACTAACCGATCTATTCATGGCAGCGGGAAGCAATCCTTTGGGCATGCTTTGTTTAGATCCATGTAATCGATGCATGTTCTCTGTTTCCCATTTGACTTCTTTACCAAAACTGGGTTGGCTAACCATTTGGGATTATACATATCTCCCGGATTAATCCGTTCTCTAGGAATCTATCAACTTCTTCCTTTAGAGCATCGGAACGTACTTTGTCCAATTGTCTCTTTTTCTGCCTTATGGGGATTACTCCTGGATTGATACTAAGAGCGTAACACATAACAGTCGGATAAATTCCTACCATATCGAAATGTGACCAAGAAAACACATCCTTATTGACCTTTAGGAACTAAATTAAGTCTTTCTTTAACTCACTATCAAGATCCTTTCCCACCTTGACTATTTTAGAAAATAATCTAAATCTGTGCGGGCTTACTCAAGATCTTTTATGGTTTTTATCCTCTTTGTTTTGCCTCGGCAGTCAAACTCTATGACTATAGGACCTTCCTCTATTGAGATAGCATCAATTCTCTTTCTCTTGCTTCCGGCATGGATGTACCTTTGATACATCATCTGAAGGCTGTATAATAGTAGAAGAATCAAAGTAAGCAGAATACTCCCTTTTATATTTGTCAAGTGTAGCAAAGTAAATCTAACGAGAACTAAATTGTTCCCCCATACAGTTCTCAAGCCTCGCTTTGTCAAGAATAGACAAAAGCATTGATCTCATCCAGGGATGGTCTGCCAAAGAAGGGGTTGGAGTAGGAAGGTTGATCGATCATCAAAAAAATAGTTTCAAATATTCGCCAAGTTGGCAGCACTCCCATTTGTACGAGTAGCTTTATCTGCCCTATTAGAGTTGACCCTTTGTTGTCAAACCCAAATATGGGTTCTATGCACGGCTCTAATTTATGCTTAGGAATGTTCATCTGATCAAAGGCATGTTTGAAGATTACATTAACCACACTACCTTTTTCGACCAGAATCTTGGAGATAATATATAGCCTAATTTTTGTTGTAATCATGAGGGGGTCAATATGAGGATGATGGATCCCATTGCGTACCTCTTGCGAAGTGACCACCAGGTTAGTCATTTGGATGTTAAGGCATGGGTTTTTCATTGGGGGCTCTTCTTGAATAGAATAGATCCCCTCTTTAGCCTCTTTGATGTATCTGCTTCGTGCCCACTTACTACTTCGTGATGTATGTGGCCTTCCATGGATCACATCTGTCATATTGATTGGCGGGATTAAGCTTAGGGGGTCCTCATGTTCTAGCACATTTATAGTGCTGCTTAGGCGTTTCTATGAAGCATTTTCTATTCGCTGGGCTTTATGCTAATCTTGAAAAATTCTTTTAGATGGCCTTCCTGGATCAGCTTTTGGATTATTCCAGCTAGAACTCTGCACTCATCAGTTTTATGTCCCTTAACTTTGAGATAAGTGTAATATTCCCCTCTCTTTTTTGTTCTAGATTATTCATAGCTTTAAAGGAGGTTGGAAAGTTGACTCTTTCCTTACTATAACATAGACGTAAGACAATGGCCTGTTTAAGGCAACTGTATTAGCAACTAGTTCTTTCCATCTGACCCTTTTGTGTCCACTTTCCATGAAAAATCTTCCTCCTTCCTTCATAGGAATTGTTTTCTCCTTGGCATAGTAATGCTCATCTATCCAGATGAACTTGTCGGCTTGAAAGTTCAAGTCCTGTAGATCTTTGCAACCATTGACAAAGAGCTGCTTCCAGAAAAGGGTATTCTCAATTAAGCCAGAGTGGGCACCTATGAGGTTATCACGATAATTCATTTCATTGGCTTTTAAAGCTTCAGCATTGAACAATCTCAAATACTCCACCAAAGACTCTCCCTGCCTTTGCCTTATATTTGCAAAACTGTATAATCGATAGTAGGATCCTCGCAGATGCAGAATTAGGATGAGAATTTGACAGAAAATTGCTTACTGAAGTTGATGGTCTTTTCTCTGTATTGCATATACCATTGGGCTACCGCTCCATGGAGAGTAACAAGGGACATGCATCTGACTTCCCCAGAATCATTATACAAATCCATTTGGCTATCAAAAGCTACAAGATGATCGTCGGGTTCTGTAACTCCATGATATTTTATGGACGTGATTTTGACATATGGAGGTATTACTTAGCCACGATCTCGTCGGTCAAAAGGTGGCACCCTTTTATTGTCATTGATGTTTTCATCCATAGTTCTTTTTCCCTTGGAATTAATAGCATCTTTAATAGCCTTCTCAACAGCATCTTTCAGAAAGGCTTCGACATAGCTGTAATTTTTTTGATTTGGGCAACACTCTTTAGATGTTGAACTACTAGACTGTTCTAATGATTTTCGAGAACTCTTCCCTGATGATTCGCTTTTGCTTAGGGAAGTTCTATCTTTTTCGAGAAGGTCGATCCACTTTGTCTTTACACTCTTTGGAATTAGTCTTTAGATTTTTCCTAGGAGAGACCACCTCTTCTCCTCGAGTCCGTCTCGGAGTCTTTAAAGATTTTTAAGATAAGGCCATCTACGACAACTCCTGCATTTCTTGCAACTGTTGTTCCAAGGGTTGATTTTTGCTGCATTTTCATCTTATGGTGCCAACAATGAAGTCTGCTCTAAAATGGCCCCATCCAGGTTAAAAGATTGAGACATTATTTTTTCCAAAGTGGTGGTGTGTATTTCTCACTCCACTATTCCACTCAAAGGCTTCGATCTCATTTTTCCTATGCAAGAGAAATGAACCACAATTAATATGTATACAGTAATAAGGTCGGAGGTTCGATCCCTCTTTCTAGTGCTAAAAATGTTTACAAGAAATCTTGTCAACATTCCTAATGCTATTCCTAAGATAGTTGAATTCAAGTGAAACCAAATCATTAAAAGGATCCATTCCCTCGGAAGCACACCTTTCGACTAGATTGACATAGTCGAAAGGATTTAAGGTGGTTGTTCCACCTCTTGTCCTAGTTAACTTAATCGAAAGGATTAATAGAGGCCCCTTACTTTCGACGAGGTTGACTTAGTCAATAGGCTTCAAGGAGTTAACACAAGGTTACTATTGAGAGAACAACATCCAATTAAGCCTTATCCTCCGGGTGAGTCAAAAGCAACTATCCATACTTGTTCTTCATTCCTTCTGACCATGTCGAAAGGTAACATTCAGGACCTTTTGATTGTGTCGAAAAGGGATGCATGCTTAATTAGTATAACATGGTTTCTTTTGACCCTATAGTTTCACTACTCTTGCTGTAAAACCTCTTCGAAAGGGTCGCTAATATCTCAAAGGGTTGATCCCCTTCGAATGAGTTCATTTATATATATGATTTCTAGTCAATTAGAAACTAAGGTTTATTTCAAGAACAACCCTTTCGACCAGGTTGAAAAGGGGTTTTACCTTTTGGTACAGACTTAGCTTATTATTGACTACTAATCACTTGGTTTTCCTAGTACAAGATCGAATGGGTATTTCTAAGTCCCTTGAGCCTAGCATGGTCGAAACCCTATCATCACTTTGGTTTTCTGATGTCAAATGAAGGTTTCGATGATGACGTGTTTCGGTCGAAAATACCTAAATCAGTCTTATACATTGCATAGATAAAAAATAATAATGAGAATAGGTTAGAATCATGTGCAATAGATCAGTAGTCTAGCTAATGATCTAAATGATCTTACTCACCTCCAATATCCTTAATGATCAATCTGTCTCCCTTTTTATTCATAATCCAAAATGACTTACGAGATATTGAGATTTTTCCCTAATTTGATTTGGGGTTTCTTCAGAATATAATTATCACTAAGAAGTGGAGTAAGAAAATGAATTCAAGATTCTAGAATTCGGTCCCTAAAACTTGACCCCTTGGGTCTTATTTATAAATGTAGGTCTGCCCCCATCGACTGGGTCGAAAGGACCCTTTTTTATATGCCACCTCAAGCCTTTTGACTTGGTCGATAGGCCATGATCCTTTTGATGTTGTCGAATGTTGTTCTTTTGTGCAACTTGGTTTATTCTTTTCCTCCTTTTTCTTTTCCCAGACCTTTTGACTTAGTAGAAAAAGGTTTTTGTTATCCTTTTGCCTTTATTGATTCCTGAGTACTACTTTCTTCACAGAACCTTTTGACACTATCGCAAAATTTCCTGGATGTATTTTCTCCTTCTTTGTTGTTATTGGAAGTAAGTTTGAAGCTCCCGACACTATTGATAGGTCGATTATATTGGTTTCGAAGAGATTCAATTATCAATGATTTTAATGATGTTGAGTATCCCCTGAATGCATGCCTGTGAACTGATGGGAACAGAACCTTCTCTTAATATTATGGACCTCGACCAGTTAAAAAGGCTCGTATGTGCTTTCGAAAAGGTTTTGATGGGGGCAAAACCTTTCACATCGAAAGGTTTGGCATGTAGTTAAGAGTTTACCAGTTATTATCTTCGAAAGGGGTTCCAAAGTTGTCCTTGCTTGTTTATCTATGTCAAAGGGTTGGAAGTCGTGGAAGGGTATATCTATTTCCATCTGGGTCAAAAGCCTTTGCACTGTATGAGTAGTTGGTGCCTTCAACTCCTTTGGTACCTGCTCATTTCCTTCGAAACACCTTTTTATGATTTTTATGATGCCTAGGCCTATTTCATCATCGAAACCTTAGTCCTATTAACCTTATTCATACTTCTGCTCTTGAGTAGATTTTATGGCTAGTAGGGTCGCTGTGAAATACTTCAAAAAACATACATATATGGGATTTACAGGGGATTTTGTAGAGAGACCTTAAGGGGTTTCTTGCATTATAAATTTACTTTTACATGCATCTTTCTTATATAAATATTTGGTTATTGTTTGAGATGTTAAACAAGCAAAAATGTTGAATAGTGGAATAGTCGTGCTTTCGCACTTTGAAATTGCATTATTCCACTTCGAAATCTCGTCTCTTTAAATTTTGTGTTTATTGCTCTTATGTTTGTTTTCACATCACTAAATATTTGATCGTGCTTTTGCGCTTTTAAACTGTTGTTTGAACCAAGTTTTAGTGGCTCAAAAAAGGTTATAACACCTAACTCCAAAGTATTTAAAAATTAGAAAAGTTTTGGACATGGTTTTGCAGTTCAAAAGTCAATTTTTAAACTTTAAATGAGTTTTGTTAACTTCAAAAGTTTCTAAATTTTCGTGAATGCATATTAAACTCATAGTATGTTGTTTTAAAAATAAAAATATTATTCATACTATGTAAAAATATGGAGAAAACTACATTTTGAAAAGAATGATCTAAAGGAATTTTCCTCTCTTTTTAGTGGCAGTTTTGCGGCATTATTTCCCACTTTTATAAAAATGGTTTCATACTTGATTTTTTTCTTTTTAAATCCATTTAGTGAATTTTTTCAACATATATTTAATTGTTTTAAAGGTGTTTTGGAATTTATATTAATATTTAATAGAAGAAGTTTTTATTTTGAAACCAAGGAATGGAGCTTGTTTTGATTTTTGATATATATGAAAGTTAAATTTTATTTTAAATTAATATTTGAAATGGATGTTCTAAACTATATTTCAAGTATTTTTGAGTTTACTGAAATTGAAAAGAAAGCATCGATTACAAGACTGTTCCTGTAATAAATGTTCTTCGGCAATTGAGAAAGAAGTCATTGATTATAACGTTTTTTTATGATAAATGATTTCAGAAAGTAGAAAAGAATTCACGAACTATAACACTTTTGTTATAATAAATAATTTCGCAAAGTTATTAAGAAAACTTGTTACCTGACTTAATAAGCATTTATATTCTTAAATCTTTGAAGGAGTTTTGTTTTAAAGACAATGATAAGTTAATTTATAAATGATATTTTATAAATGAAAAGGCCTTTAAAAAGATTGTTTTGAAGATAAAGCTAAGTGTAATTGGTTTGGTTTTATAGTACACAATGGTTTAGTGACATTTATTTTTGACCTTTCTTTTCGATACACTTAGTAATATAATTAACTCTTTAAAGGAATATTTTAAAGAGTGTTTTCAAATGTTTTACAATTATTGGTGATGTTAAAATGAAGCACAAGTGTGAGCCAAATGTTTCAAAAGTTTAAAAGTTTGATTACATTCATGGAATGATTTATTCTTATCCATAGTAACAAACATCGAGAAGATTGATTCGTTACTATCTGTGAGGTTAAAAATTGTAGTGTCAAGGCAAGGCCAAGAGGAACTAGTGCCTAGACTTACCTGGCTTCGTTTTTATGCGAGGGATAGTACAAGTTGGAAATCGAAGTTTAATGATAAAGGTAAGTAATTTAATTTTCATGTAACGACCCGTGTAAATTCGATGTTTAAAATGAATTAAATTATAGGATTTCTAATTTAAATTTAGGAAGAAGCAGAAATCTTATTTGTTTACATGAAAGTGAATGTTGAAATTTGATGGATCAAGGGTAATTAAATTTTTACAAATTTAATTTTTTATTTCAATTAATTGGAATAGTGAAAATTTGGAAATAGATTCAAATTTATGTAAGACAATGAATTGCAGTAATTAAAGTTAATAATTCAATGGATTAAATGGAATAATTAATTGGAGTTAAGATCTAAATTTGTATGTGAGCATTCATTGATATTGGAATATAAAAGGGTAAATTTATAGTATAAAATGTAGACAACACTTTTAAGATGATGGGTTTATAATTGATGCATAATAGGAAAATCAAATGAATGGGTTTAATTGAATAACAATTAGCAATTAATGAATGAAGAGAAATTTTAAGGGCGTAATTGTTTTCGTTAAATTAATTTTGGTAACAAATTGTATTGAATATAGATTTAACGTTGTGTGATGTATTTAAGTAATAATTGGAGAACAATGTAAATTATATCCGTGAATGGTCAATTCAATTAAACAACAAGGTTTTTAAATAAATAAACATTTTTATTTAGGTTTCAATTTGTTAATTTATGAAGTTTAATGGGAAATCAATTGCAATAAATTGCCCTAATTTATGCAGTTAGAGGAGATTTAGATTTGCATTATAGATGGAAGTATAATCTAAATTGATAGGTAACAAACTTAAGAATAAAATTTAGAGAAAATAGGTGGCAAATTTATATAGTTGTTTATTTACGTAAAGTGTACGTAAGCTTTGGTAAACCGATTTCTATCGATCCAAATCTAACGATTTGTTAATATAGATTTAAGTATAGGAGCAGTATTTATTAACTAAATTGAAGTATTGCAAAATAAATGAAATTCAACGTTTAATATTACATTATTGTAAGTACGATAATATGTGTAAGTATTGTTAAGGTTATTCATATTTGAAAATTTTATTGAGTTATAAGGATTGATATATAAATTAATGTTGGTTTAGGATATTGTTACTTGGTGATTTATTATAGAGTAACGGGAGTGTGAACGTAAAATAATAAAAGCATAGATTTATGGTAGGACATAATTTATGGTTTTGGGAATTTAAATCCAAAGATTTATTTATTTGAGGAAATAATACGTATTAAATCTCAACTTGATATAATCAATGCAAATTTAGTAATTAAAAATAAATTGGAAGTTGGTAATTTAGGATGTTTGTGAGTAAATTTGTAGGTAAGATAATTTTTAAAGTTTTACCCATTCATATAATTTATTTAAATATATATAAATCAAATGGCAACATTGTGTTAATAATAGTCGTAAGTGAATTTGAATTCTAAAGGGGTAACAATCGTTTTCGGTTAACCGTTTATTTAATATATTAAGTCTAGACTGGTAATCGATTGAAGAAAAAAATTATTTTGTTTTGTTAATGTGACTTAGTTAATAAAGAGGAATTTATATGAAATGAAGCATGCATGCGAAATGCATTATAATTCAATGTTATGTTTACCCATTAAATGTATACTAGGTTAAGTATCAAATAGAGGGAAAAAAGAGTAAATATTGAATTGATTGATGAATAAGTATTCATTGGATAGAAATTTAATGTAAAATTGATATTAATTGTATAAAATCTATCTAAGATAATGAATTGCAATAAATTGTGGGTTGATAATAAGGTGTGAATGGAAATTTGATTTGTTATATTAAACGAATGGATTCAAATTTATTGGGAAAGGTAAATGGATATTTGGTAATAAATATAAACGGACTTCAATAGTGAATTTAGTTAATTTGAATATATAATAAATAATGATTTAATGGAAACCTATACTCTGTATATATATATATAATATTTGAGTGGAAATAATATATACTTACAAATGTGGGATTTAGAGCTTTACAACAATTATTAGGAGTGATATAATTAGTTCATTCAATTAAATTTGAAAACATTCCAATAGATGTAAATTAAGGGTTGTGTTAAATAAAGTAATAAATGGGAAATAACGTAAATGTCTTCATAGTATGGTGATTTGTAATTATTACGTTAATTTAAATTATCGTTCAGCGCGTTTGTTTATCAGATCCATCTACTCTACTTCTAACCTATCTATATAAACTCAATTATAAACCCTAGCCTCCATCTATTCTCTTTTATTTGTGCGTTCATTTTCTTCAATTCTTTCTCTTCCTAAATGGATGCAAATTTCAGATCCAATTCTATTCAAAAATCAAAAAACAAAAAAAATTTAAAAGTTCTCAGAAAAAAAGAAAAAAAAATTATGTTGTAATTTTCATCTACGGATCTAAGCGCAGTCTCTGTTTTTGCAATAGTCGCTTGAGACAACCAGAAATCACGGTCAAACGTGTAAAATTCGAAACCCAAAAGGTTGAATTGGAGCTTTTTTATTTCTTCATCTATTTGCGAAATTGGAACATGGGTTTGGTGAGATTTGTCACTAGGGGTGCGCAGAAAACGCTGACGTGGCAAGTGGTAATAGGTAGGTTTATTTTGTTTGAATTTAATTTAATTTTGATTTTTCAAACGCGTTAATACATTTAACATCCACATACGAACTCCGTTTCACGCGCGATTTTTTTTGTTAGGATCGTAATTTAATTCCAGATCTTTTGATGCTGGTTTGGACAGATTTGGAGACCATCGAATTTTTGGGTTTAAATCGGATTTAAATTTGATTTAAATTCAAAAGGTGAGTGTTTTAACCCACTCACAATTTCTAAAATTTCTTGTGTTTGTTAAATTAATTTTAGATATGGGTAGAAATTTTTTTATGACTGTTTGGCATGTTTTATTCACTATTTCTGTTTAAACGCATTTATTTAATATAACTATAAATTTATTTATTTATTGCATATAAATTTGACAGTTAGAATTTATTCATTTCATATTAACTTCCAGGCATAGTTATGTTAAATTTTATTTCATATTAACTGCCAGTTAAGTTTACGTTTATTTTTGCATATAAACTGCCAATTAACAGTTATTAAATTTATTTTGAGTATAAACTGATAATTGATACCATTATTTATCACCTGTTATATATTGATGATTGTTTGAAATTGGATGATGACTGTGATAAATGGATGTATGATTTGATGGATGAATGGATGATTTATTTTATTAATTGCAAGTTGCTATGCATTTCATTCATTCGGGAATGCGGTTTGAAATGATATACAACCGCATTTTATTTTAAATTGCGGATTGAAATGATAAACATCCGTATCACTTGACCATAGGGTAGAAAATTTTATATAGGCACCACGGTAAATATATAAAATATATTTTGGAATGTTTTTATGGTTTTGTAAAGCTATATATATATGGTTTATGGGATATTGAATTAGTTATTTATATATATATATATATATATATATAGTAATTTTCGGGTTTAAGCTTTATATAAATTTGATTTGAGTATAAAATAAAGTTTGATTTTTAAGATCAAATACGATTAAGCATTTATTTAAAATCTAATTTCTGGAGTTTTTATGACTTAAATGAGAATAAGATTTGGAAGATGAATATTAAGTTAAATTGAAATTTAATAAAATTAATTTTTTTAAAGGATATGATTTTTATAACTTGATTTTTGTGTAAAGTGATTTAAATGAATAACAGGTTGATTTAAATGAATATATCAAGTTTAATAAATTGAAAGATTTTCGAATTATGTGAAGTTAAAGGTTTTACTTAAATTATATTGAATTCATTAAGTAAACATTTCAAGTCTAAATAATAAGTAATTGAATTTGATATATATGGGTTTGTCAAATGAGTTTGTTTTTGAAGTGGTGAAATATTTAAAGCTTTGAAACATAAGAATTGAAATGGTATTTGGTAGTTTAAATCGATATTTGAAATTGATTTGTGAAATCTAAAGAAGCTATTTTGTTTTATAAAAGTAATTTGATATTTAACCATTTAAGAGATGGAAATTTTGTTTCAAAGCTATGTTTTCAAGGTAGTATAATTTGGAAATATTATATTCAAGAGTTTTGATTTCTAGATATTTTACTTTGAAACCACTATGACTTTTGGAAAGAATATATTAGAAAATAAAGATGATATCATATTGTTTTGGGGTTTTAAAAGGAAGGGATATCATATTTATATGGTTTTGAAATGGATATTATATTCTGGTTTTAAAAGTATAAATTATTTGAAATGATCGCGGTGTTATAATAACGATTGGTTTGCAAAGTGACCGGGATCGGATATGGACATACTCTCTGTCGATACCGAAAACCACTTTGACTAACCGTGTACGCGGTGGAGATTCCAGAATGAAGTAGGTTGGTGGCGGCGTTTCCTGTAAGGTAAGTACGTGGACCCAACTCCCGTGAGTTGGCATAAGGTGGCTAAAACAGGAGCGATCGACGGGTTAATGAGGTAGCACCTCTGATCGGACACTTCCCTTCGATACTATACTATGACTTTAGATTTTATTCGGTGGCCACCTTCACTTTTGATTTCTTTGATGTGGGGAGTTTGTCCGAGGTGGGCGGCAGCTGCGCGCTGCGCGTTTCCATCGGCCTGGAAGCGTAATTGGTATATCTACCCTGGCATTGCCTAGTTATGCCGTGTCACCTACCCTAGCGCGCCTTATACGATTTTGGTTTTGTACCATACCTATGGAGTGCCCTCTGACGACGTCCAGTACGGGGGAGATTACGGTACTGTATAGACTATGAGAATATATAACTATGTTAAGGTGGAAAATGTAAAGCCTTAACGCTATTTAAAAGTAAGTTTATTTTACAAATAGACACTGTTATAATAGCGCAATATACTACATAGTAAATAGTTTAACGGATCCTTAGGAGATGTAAATCTCGAGCATCTCTTGAGTTACTGCACTCATATTTATTTCTGTTAATTTAACTCACATAAGATCTTTTAGTTCTGACTCGAGTGTTTTGTCTTTTCAATTCGCTCGGGTCAGTCCGAGCGTTTCAGGATTTGAAGTTTTAGCTCTGGAGGACGAAGACGAAGATTTGTATTAATTATCTACTATTATTCCATTGCACTATTTAATTCCGCTGCATTAATATTATTGGTATATGAACTCTGATATTTATTATATAAAGAAGAAGCAATGTTTTGTAAACAGTTTCATGAACTATATATTGATTATTATATTTTATCCTTCCGCTGTGAGATTCTGTTTTCTTCTTTTATTTCTTTCTTGCTTTTTTTTCTTATTTATCCCATAACATTCCGCCCTTCCGTATGGTTTGAATTGGCATGTGTGTCGGTTTAAAGCATGCAAAAAGGCGGGATGTTACATCTGGTATCAGAGCTTTGGTTTAGCGATAAACCTTAGCTTGTGGGGTCTGACTCTTTTGTTAATAGGGTAGTAATACCCTATGGGAGTCGCTGAGTGTATATATATGAGAGAGCGTATTTGTTAGGGTTATAAAAAGATTTTAATATTGTGTTAATCTGTTCCATTTTGTATTTATAAATTCTGGTTGGTGCATGGGACGCTGTGACATCAATAGGGATTTCTAAACACTTAATAGGATAGACCGACATAATATCGGTTTTGATATAGGTGAATGAAATAATTTTGCATATTATATTTTCTATATATAAAATAAAATTTTCAAATGATATCTATATTTGACTGCAATAGATTGGTTGTTAGGTAATAAAGTGTATAAATAATAATAGAAATAAGATTGAAATTTTAAATAAATAAAAAGTGGAAATTTAGAACTTATGATCCGGGGTTTTGAAATTTCCTTCGAATAAATTTTGGAATATAATAATATTGTTTATAAGTATTTTCTGATGTTAATATTTCAATACAATTCGTAAAAATTTGTTTTAAAGAAAGTTTTAGAGAGAATAAGTTTTGTACTTTCCTCTCTGTCGCTGGAAAATAATCTTGGTGATGGCGGCCGCATCATCGACTTTCATCTTCGAGTTTCGTAGGGGGAAGGCCACTGTAGTAGTTCTACTGCAGATTCATTTTTGAAAAATATAAATTTTGAATTGTTTTAAATATAATTAGAGGTATATATAAGCCGTAAGAATATATTTATCTATTATTTTAAAATAAATTGAAAAGTTAACCCGGTATTAAATTCTTAAATTTCCATTAATTAATTATTTCAATTATTGTAGTGAAATGAAAGGTTAGTAATAAATAATTGGAACCTTTAATTGAAGTAAAAAATTAAAATAATAGATAGATAAGTAAAAATGTAAATAAGTGTTGTAAACCTTAGTAAATGAATTAATGAAATTCTTTATTTATAAGAATTGATGCTATAAAGTTGTAAATGTAAGTTTAATTAAAAGGTTAATATAATTAAAACAATAGAATGGAAGCATTAAATAAATTAAAAGTAAGTTGAAATTGTAACTTATAAGAAAAGGATAAAAATTTATTGAACAATGAAATAATTAAAAGAAATGAGAAAACTTGTATAACTTTCAATTACATTCTTTAAAAGCATATATATAACTTACCAAATATTAGAAGTTGAAATGTTTAATAAGAAATGTAATAGAAATGTGTACAAGTAAAAGTAGGTAATGAAGTATGTAATGAATTGCTATCATAAATGAGAATTTAATGGTGTAAACTTAAGTAAATAAAATGAAACTCCTAAATAAATTAGGATTGATGTGTAGGGTCATAAACTTAGGAATGATTTAAATGCTACTAGTTGAATATAATGAAAAGTAGGTAATATAAATAAATGACTGCAAACCCTACTCAAAGAATTAATAAAACCCTTTACCTATAAGAATGGATGTTATAAGGTTAAGAATTTAAGTGTAATTAAAAAGGGTTACTATAATTAAATATAATAGAATGTAAGCATTTAATAAATGATTGAAATTGAGAAGTGCATTAAATGTAATACAAATAAAAGAAGCTTACATAACCTGAATAAATGAAAATGAATAATTGTAAGTAATAAGTAGAAATAAAGGAAACAACCACTGAATGAGTAAATGGAATTAAAAGTTTGAATTGTTATTGTTTGATTTATGGTTGGTTGGGTAAGGAAATTTGAAGTTGTTGGATGAATAAATAATCTATGTTTGTTCCATCTAAGACTATTAAGTAAATGATGCACTTGATAGTTATTTTCATTCCATACAATTTCCAGTTTTGAACCCGAACAACTATTTGCTTGTTTGATTTTATAGTTGTTTTGTAAATTGTTGTGTATGCTGTTTGTTGAAACTATTGGTTCCTGTATTGGTTTGTTGTTAGTGATTGAAGCCACTTAAATATTTCACTTTATATAAATTGTTAACCCTTTGGATCTTTATAAGTGAAATGCAGGTTGTGGAAGCAATTACTGCTGCTTTTGGTTCCATAACTTAAGCGTAAAATGCCCGACAAATAGGTACGTTTCAGATTACGGTTTATAGCGCTATTTATATATATTTCCCGAGTTGGAATATAATATTTTGGATAATATATGTAATATAATTATTATATTTTGATATTATGTTTTCTCCTAAGCCTTCCCGTACAAAGGAGACTCTGCCAAAAAATTTCCGTAAATTTTGGACTTAGAATTTTTTTTTTTACAAACTTTAATAATTTAAGTATCAAAAGATATAATGATTTTAAAATGGTATATTTTATTTAAGGTAACAAATGTTGTAAATTATTGTTTATAAGTTAATATTTGAATAAGATGTACTATTATTAAATTCTTCCTTCTCCCTTCTTTTCCTTTTCGGGGACGAAAAGTTTTGACTGGGGGAGAGTGTAACGACCCGTGTAAATTCGATGTTTAAAATGAATTAAATTATAGGATTTCCAATTTAAATTTAGGAAGAAATAGAAATCTTATTTGTTTATATGAAAGTGAATATTGAAATTTGATGGATCAAGGGTAATTAAATTTTTACAAATTTAATTTTTTATTTCAATTAATTGGAATAGTGAAAATTTGGAAATAGATTCAAATTTATGTAAGACAATGAATTGCAGTAATTAAAGTTAATAATTCAATGTATTAAATGGAATAATTAATTGGAGTTAAGATCTAAATTTGTATGTGAGCATTCATTGATATTGGAATATAAAAGGGTAAATTTATAGTATAAAATGTAGACAACACCTTTAAGATGATGGGTTTATAATTGATGCATAATAGGAAAATCAAATGAATGGGTTTAATTGAATAACAATTAGCAATTAATGAATGAAGAGAAATTTTAAGGGCGTAATTGTTTTCGTTAAATTAATTTTGGTAACAAATTGTATTGAATATAGATTTAACGTTGTGTGATGTATTTAAGTAATAATTGGAGAACAATGTAAATTATATCCGTGAATGGTCAATTCAATTAAACAACAAGATTTTTAAATAAATAAACATTTTTATTTAGGTTTCAGTTTGTTAATTTATGAAGTTTAATGGGAAATCAATTGCAATAAATTGCCCTAATTTATGCAGTTAGAGGAGATTTAGATTTGCATTATAGATGGAAGTATAATCTAAATTGATAGGTAACAAACTTAAGAATAAAATTTAGAGCTAATAGGTGGCAAATTTATATAGTTGTTTATTTACGTGATGTGTACGTAAGCTTTGGTAAACCGATTTCTATCGATCCAAATCTAACGATTTGTTAATATAGATTTAAGTATAGGAGCAGTATTTATTAATTAAATTGAAGTATTGCAAAATAAATGAAATTCAACATTTAATATTACATTATTGTAAGTAAGATAATATGTGTAAGTATTGTTAAGGTTATTCATATTTGACAAATTTATTGAGTTATAAGGATTGATATATAAATTAATGTTGGTTTAGGATATCGTTACTTGGTGATTTATTATAGAGTAACGGGAGTGTGAACGTAAAATAATAAAAGCATAGATTTATGGTAGGACATAATTTATGGTTTTGGGAATTTAAATCCAAAGATTTATTTATTTCAGGAAATAATATGTATTAAATCTCAACTTGATATAATCAATGCAAATTTAGTAATTAAAAATAAATTGCAAGTTGGTAATTTAGGATGTTTGTGAGTAAATTTGTAGGTAAGATAATTTTTAAAGTTTTACCCATTCATATAATTTATTTAAATATATATAAATCAAATGGCAACATTGTGTTAATAATAGTCGTAAGTGAATTTGAATGCTAAAGGGGTAACAATCGTTTTAGGTTAACCGTTTATTTAATATATTAAGTCTAGACTAGTAATCGATTGAAAAAAAAAATTATTTTGTTTTGTTAATGTGACTTAGTTAATAAAGAGGAATTTATATGAAATGAAGCATGCATGAGAAATGCATTATAATTCAATGTTATGTTTACCCATTAAATGTATACTAGGTTAAGTATCAAATAGAGGGAAAAAAGAGTAAATATTGAATTGATTGATGAATAAGTATTCATTGGATAGAAATTTAATGTAAAGTTGATATTAATTGTATAAAATCTATCTAAGATAATGAATTGCAATAAATTGTGGGTTGATAATAAGGTGTGAATGGAAATTTGATTTGTTATATTAAACGAATGGATTCAAATTTATTGGGAAAGGTAAATGGATATTTGGTAATAAATATAAACGGACTTCAATAGTGAATTTAGTTAATTTGAATATATAATAAATAATGATTTAATGGAAACCTATACTCTGTATATATATATAATATTTGAGTGGAAATAATATATACTTACAAATGTGGGATTTAGAGCTTTACAACAATTATTAGGAGTGATATAATTAGTTCATTCAATTAAATTTGAAAACATTCCAATAGATGTAAATTAAGGGTTGTGTTAAATAAAGTAATAAATGGGAAATAACGTAAATGTCTTCATAGTATGGTGATTTGTAATTATTACGTTAATTTAAATTATCGTTCAGCGCGTTTGTTTATCAGATCCATCTACTCTACTTCTAACCTATCTATATAAACCCAATTATAAACCCTAGCCTCCATCTATTCTCTTTTATTTGTGCGTTCATTTTCTTCAATTCTTTCTCTTCCTAAATGGATGCAAATTTCAGATCCAATTCTATTCAAAAATCAAAAAACAAAAAAAATTCAAAGTTCTCAGAAAAAAAGAAAAAAAATTATGTTGTAGTTTTCATCTACGGATCTAAGCGTAGTCTCTGTTTTTGCAATAGTCGCTTGAGACAATCAGAAATCATGGTCAAACGTGTAAAATTCGAAACCCAAAAGGTTGAATTGGGGCTTTTTGATTTCTTCATCTATTTGCGAAATTGGAACATGGGTTTGGTGAGATTAGTCACTAGGGGTGCGTAGAAAACGCTGACGTGGCAAGTGGTAATAGGTAGGTTTATTTTGTTTGAATTTAATTTAATTTTGATTTTTCAAACGCGTTAATACATTTAACTTCCACATACGAACTCCGTTTCACGCGCGATTTTTTTTATTAGGATCGTAATTTAATTCCAGATCTTTTGATGCTGGTTTGGACAGATTTGGAGACCATCGAATTTTTGGGTTTAAATCGGATTTAAATTCGATTTAAATTCAAAAGGTGAGTGTTTTAACCCACTCACAATTTCTAAAATTTCTTGTGTTTGTTAAATTAATTTTAGATATGGGTAGAAATTTTTTTATGACTGTTTGGTATGTTTTATTCACTATTTCTGTTTAAACGCATTTATTTAATATAACTATAAATTTATTTATTTATTGCATATAAATTTGACAGTTAGAATTTATTTATTTCATATTAACTGCCAGGCATAGTTATGTTAAATTTTATTTCATATTAACTGCCAGTTAAGTTTACGTTTATTTTTTCATATAAACTGCCAATTAACAGTTATTAAATTTATTTTGAGTATAAACTGATAATTGATACCATTATTTATCACCTGTTATATATTGATGATTGTTTGAAATTGGATGATGACTGTGATAAATGGATGTATGATTTGATGGATGAATGGATGATTTATTTTATTAATTGCAAGTTGCTATGCATTTCATTCATTCGGGATTGCGGTTTGAAATGATATACAACCGCATTTTATTTTAAATTGCGGATTGAAATGATAAACATCCGTATCACTTGACCATAGGGTAGAAAATTTTATGCAGGCACCACGGTATATATATAAAATATATTTTGGAATGTTTTTATGGTTTTGTAAAGCTATATATATATGGTTTATGGGAGATTGAATTAGTTTTATATATATATATATATATATATATATATAGTAATTTTCGGGTTTAAGCTTTGTATAAATTTGATTTGAAGTATAAAATAAAGTTTGATTTTTAAGATCAAATACGATTAAGCATTTATTTAAAATCTTATTTCTGGAGTTTTTATGACTTAAATGAGAATAAGATTTGGAAGATGAATATTAAGTTAAATTGAAATTTAATAAAAAAATTTTTTTTAAAGGATATGATTTTTATAACTTGATTTTTGTGTAAAGTGATTTAAATGAATAACAGGTTGATTTAAATGAATATATCAAGTTTAATAAATTGAAAGATTTTCGAATTATGTGAAGTTAAAGGTTTTACTTAAATTATATTGAATTCATTAAGTAAACATTTCAAGTCTAAATAATAAGTAATTGAATTTGATATATATGGGTTTGTCAAATGAGTTTGTTTTTGAAATGGTGAAATATTTAAAGCTTTGAAACATAAGAATTGAAATGGTATTTGGTAGTTTAAATCGATATTTGAAATTGATTTGTGAAATCTAAAGAAGCTATTTTGTTTTATAAAAGTAATTTGATATTTAACCATTTAAGAGATGGAAATTTTGTTTCAAAGCTATGTTTTCAAGGTAGTATAATTTGGAAATATTATATTCAAGAGTTTTGATTTCTAGATATTTTACTTTGAAACCACTATGATTTTTGGAAAGAATATATTAGAAAATAAAGATGATATCATATTGTTTTGGGGTTTTAAAAGGAAGGGATATCATATTAATATGGTTTTGAAATGGATATTATATTCTGGTTTTAAAAGTATAAATTATTTTAAATGGCCGCGGTGTTATAATAACGATTGGTTGGCAAAGAGACCGGGATCGGATATGGACATACTCTCTATCGATACCGAAAACCACTTTGACTAACCGTGTACGCGGTGGAGATTCCAGAATGAAGTAGGTTGGTGACGGCGTTTCCTGTAAGGTAAGTACGTGGACCCAACTCCCGTGAGTTGGCATAAGGTGGCTAAAACAGGAGCGATTGACGGGTTAATGAGGTAGCACCTCTGATCGGACACTTCCCTTCGATACTATACTATGACTTTGGATTTTATTCGGTGGCCACCTTCACTTTTGATTTCTTTGATGTGGGGAGTTTGTCCGAGGTGGGCGGCAGCTGCGCGCTGCGTGTTTCCATCGGCCCGGAAGCGTAATTGGTATATCTACCCTAGCATTGCCTAGTTGTGCCGTGTCACCTACCCTAGCGCGCCTTATACGATTTTGGTTTTGTACCATACCTATGGAGTGCCCTCTGATGACGTCCAGTACGGGGGAGATTACGGTACTCTATAGACTATGGGAATATATAACTATGTTAAGGTGGAAAATGTAAAGCCTTAACGCTATTTAAAAGTAAGTTTATTTTACAAATAGACACTATTATACTAGCGCAATATACTACATAGTAAATAGTTTAACGGATCCTTAGGAGATGTAAATCCCGAGCATCTCTTGAGTTACTGCACTCATATTTATTTTTGTTAATTTAACTCACGTAAGATCTTTTAGTTCTGACTCGAGTGTTTTGTCTTTTCAATTCGCTCGGGTCAGTCCGAGCGTTCCAGGATTTGAAGTTTTAGCTCTGGAGGACGAAGACAAAGATTTGTATTACTATTATCTACTATTATTCCATTGCACTATTTAATTCCGCTGCATTAATATTATTGGTATATGAACTCTGATATTTATTATATAAAGAAGAAGCAATGTTTTGTAAACAGTTTCATGAACTATATATTGATTATTATATTTTATCCTTCCGCTATGAGATTCTGTTTTCTTCTTTTATTTCTTTCTTGCTTTTTTTCTTCTTATTTATCCCATAACAAACCGCCCTTCCGTATGGTTTGAATTGGCATGTGTGTCGGTTTAAAGCGTGCGAAAAGGCGGGATGTTACATTTCATAAGCGACATCACTTATATAGAAAGGATTAAGGCACATACTTCACACTAAACGTCAAGAAATGGAAACTCGTCTCTATCTCGAAAGATAAGAATGTATGTCGAAGCAAGGTCTAAGAGGCAATAATGGCCCATCTTTTCTGGCTTCATTGTTAATCGATGGATAATACAAGTTTGAAATCTACGAGTGGTGATAAGTGTATAGGATTTAATTTTCATATATGATCGTTTTGTTATTCTTGATAGTTGATTTATCAACTACAATTCTGCTATCTTCTTTGTGTTTCGTTAATCTAAGACGATTTGTTGCTTGTTTGGAGCATTGATATCCTGTATCGGAAATGACTAAACCAAGAGCAAGTGGAAGCCAAGCTATGTGGGTTGCTTCCATAAGGGTATCTTCAAATCTACTGTATGTTGGATTCGATTGTTTGCATGCGGAGATGTGATACTCTGATACTCGGTAAAGTTGGCAGGGTCTGGCTCTGCTGTGTCTGTGAGAGTCACAGAGTATATGACAATCTTAAGTATATTTGCTAGAAGTATAGTTTCGATAAGCGGCGCACCCTCCTAGTCATTGTTGGAAATTTCATTTTCCATGTTTGATACAAATCTTTGAATCATTTTCTTAATTGCATCTAGAAGTACCTTATGCTCTTCTCTATGTGTAATTATCTGTGTCTATTCTTTAAGATTGGATTTTGATCTTGTTTATGCCCATTCTTTCAAATTTAGCTTTTGTTCTGATTTGTTTCCATACTTTCATATATGGATGTTGCTCTTGTGAGGTAAACTCCATTCTGTGTTAAGCGGTTTGGTCTCACAGGTTATTATATGTTCATCATATTTTTTGAGTTTTATCATGCCGATTTTCTAGATTAATTTGGATGTTAATGTATTATAATGCTTGAATCAGACCGAATTTTGTGCATGTTGTCATTGTTGGGAGCATGGAGCTCATGGAGAGGAGATGGATGTTCACCTATCGGGGTATTTTTATTTTCCTCTATATTATTACATATACCTGTCATAAACTGTGAGGCAGGGACATTACAACTATCTCAGCCGATGAGTTTTTTAAACTTTGATATACTATGTATCTTAGAGGGACATCTTTTACTATCTTTGTTATATTATGTGTTTTCATTCCGTTATGGAATTCTATTTTCCCTATTCTTTTTTGTTTTATTTTACCCAACAATCTACCTTTCTGGCATTTAGATGCTCGAAATTCTGATACCGTGGATGTAATTTTTAAACGACTTTCGAGGGTCGAAACGGCAGGTAGATATAGAATATTTTCAATGATTCACTCCCAGTTCCTTGGAAACTTTGAGCTCAGCAATTAATACCTCACACTCCACTTCATTCCTAGTTGAATGGAACTCAATCTCCAAATCATAACACACCCACCAACCTTCAGTTGTTATCAAGATTACTCCTGCTCTAGAATCTTGGATGTTAGATATACCATTTACATATAACCACCACTATGGGGGTTCGACCATCTCTTCCTCCATTTCATCATACTGAATAGTAAATTCAATGATGAATTAGCTAATGCATGTCCTTGAATAGCCTTTGTAGGATAATATGTGATCATGTACTAGAATTCTCAAAATTCCGCATTAATGGTTATTTGATTTCACAAGGTGATGCAAAACCATCTTTAGGGGTTGACCTATAATGTCCTGGAATTTTAGTGTTTTGATTGTGAATATTTAATTAATTTTAAATATTTAAATAATAGATTTTTAAAGCCAAATAACTCCTTTTAATTAATAAATAATAATGGTGAACTTGTTATCGAAATTTATTTACAAAAATAAATAGTTCGAATAAATATTGGTAATAGGATCAAAAATCTTTTATCGATAAACGGTCTCGAAAAGCATAAAATTATTATTTCGGGGCACTATTATGGATTTTGATGAAACGAATGTCATTAGGTCCGAAGTAATAAGGCAATTTACGCTGGCGAGTTTCATGGCGATCGGACGTGTTGTGTGATCGTACGAGCTCGAAATGCGTAACGATTTAAAAAGATAGCTTAAAATAGTAATTTATATTTATTATACAAACAAACTCTCAGTTATCTCTCTCCTCACTTTTCCTCTTTCTTTTTCTTATTTTCCTTTGCTTATAGGAAGAAAGTGGTGGCCGCCTTATATTTTTATTTATTTTCGGAAGCTATATGCAATGAAATCGAGCGATGTTTGATCCGTTGAGTTCATATTGATGATGGCTTCGAATCTATATAGGGTTGCTAGAGTGCAATGGTGGCTAGTCGTGATTGACGTGGTGAGGTCGCGACTAGGGTTAGGAATTGATGGAGTTCGGACGACGAGAGGTCATGGCATTCGTTGCATCATGCTTCTCGGGTAAAGGTGCACAGTTGGTGGCCAAACGAGGTTTGTGGCTGCGTATTAATGATCGCGACCTATTGATTCAAGAATGTGGGTAACTACTATCCTAAATTTCAGGGAGGTGCCGAGCTTCCTGTTAGTGGGTCAGAGGCAGAAAGTGGGAGAAGGGGAATTTGTCGGAGTTGGTGGCATGCGATTTCATGGAACAGAAAAGGGATAGAAGAGGAGAGAGACGGATGGGCAGATGGGCTGTGTACCTGTACATGTGCATGCGCAAATTTGGGGATGGTGGAGACAGATTAAAAGGAGGGATTAATTAATAAAGGTAACTAGTAATTATTTAGTTAATTAGTTACAAACTTTAATCAAAATCTTAAAAATTAAATAAGTTTTGCTTACGAGATCCAGATCAAATGCGATTTTTTACACTACTGCACTCGTAGGAGTGTTATCTACGATTGGAGTTGATTTCATCAAGTTTGGAGCAAGTAGGATTTTGAGCTAAAATCGGATGCCATTCAATTTTAGATCGAGCAGGAATGCGTAAGTGTCAACTAGAATTTTGATGAGTTTACTCACCTTTGGATGAATACTATATGATATATTGTAGTTAAAAATTATTGTTTGCATGCTTGAATGATTTATTGGTTTGGT
Source organism: Allium cepa (assembly GCA_030765085.1). NCBI lineage: Eukaryota > Viridiplantae > Streptophyta > Magnoliopsida > Asparagales > Amaryllidaceae > Allium > Allium cepa. Next base: position 974,433,302 of record CM060928.1, read on the forward strand.
TTGGTTGAATTCCCATTTTGTAAAGTGGATGACGTATAAAATGAAATACGGGTAATATAGAGAATTTTGTAGAGGGATCGAGATTCCTCGCCATTATCGGTGTTAATTTCATTTATATACTTATGTTATAAATTATTGATTGCCAAAACAGGGTAGCTTGACCTTATTTGATGTGACTTTGATATGTTGGAGAAGTTGAACTCTTTTAGTTATAGATCTATAAAAATACTTGTTAAGTGTTATGGTAACTCTAGGTCTCATTATGGTATTTTTAAATCCTATGATTTTTTGTTTTGATTTGAAACTGGTTTTAATTTGGAGAATGATTTTAAATGTGATTTTTTTGCAAAGTAAGCAGGATGGGACTGGACCCTTACCAGATTTATTTAACAAAAAGAAAATGAGGAAATAACATGGTAGATCCTCAAAAGCAACATAGGGAACAAGAGGGAAAAAAAAAAGAGGAAACAAGAAGACAGAATAACAAAGAAAAAGAGACAAAAACACAATCAGACAAATCAAGCCCACGTGGCATCCGCCTCATGACCACTGAGAATCCCATGCGAAACAGCAAATAGCCCAACACGACTATAAATTGCATTAAAAATTACTTTAACCCGGTTTCATTTCTTCTCAAAAACCCCAAGATTTCTTTCCTTCCACACCTCATCAATCATCATTTTTAAACATAGTAACAGAACTAGGGATGTATCGTTTTTCCAACAAGTCTCCTTAAAGATCATGTTCTATTCATCGAAAGCGAACCGCAAAGGAAACCAACCGAACACAGAGAGGTTGCCACTTTCTGCTAGGAAAGAATAAATAGTGGAAATAGAATGAGGTACAAGTTTATCAGTCTAGAGATACCCTACCTCTCCGACCTTAATTTTGAAGGCAAAGATATACTTCCTTTATGCATATAATCATTAACGTTAGCAGACAATGGTATACCAGTTTGCACTATCTCACTATGTGATAATAAGTGGCATAATAATAATCCATTTGCAGCCCAAGGCTCATACCAAAATTTTGTAACACTGGTAGTGGAGACTACACTCTTTACATGCTTCAGAAGTGATTCCCTTAGCTAAAGGATAGATCTCCAAACCCAGCCACAGTGAGGGGTAGGCTCCATTACCCAAAAATGTCTGCTGCCAAGGTGGTGAGCTCTAGCCTACTAGACCCATAGATTGGGTTTATTGTTAATGACGCTATCAAAGTGCTTAAAAAAAGCAGACTATTCCACACTTTAAGGCTCTTGATCCCCAGACGACCTTGGGCTTTTGATTTTTCAATTTTAGCGAAAACAATGGGAATTGATTTTCTAGAATGCACATCCCCAGCCCACAAGGAGTGGTTCATAGCCTTTCTAATGTTTGAAATGAGTTTAGAAGGAAGAATAAAACATCTGCACCAATAAATAGTCCCGGCTTGAATGATTGAGGTAATAATGGTAAGCCTTCCATGTGATATCCCAGAAATTTTGGCAATATCAATTTAATAATCTGTAGTTAAAATTTAATGAATTTGATAAATTTCTGTTAATAAAATTAACTTGATTTAACAATCCAATTAAATAAATGTTTAATTGGAGAATTTTATCTTTTAAAAACTAGTAAATTGTTTTCTATTTATAATGTGTGTGTGTGTGTGTGTGTGTGTGTGTGTGTGTGTATATTGTAGATAGATAAGTTTCGATTTGTAGATTAATAAACAAATAAAATCTTGTTTTTAAATATTGATATTCATTTTGATAATTTGGAAATTATTATTTAATTTAATAAATAACTATTCAAACTATTTAATAAATAACTATTTGGTTTTAAGATACTTAAAGAAATTGTTTTAAATTGTTTAAATATATTTTAAAGCATAGTTTAAATTTTAATAAGATAAACAAAAGTTTATTTTATTTCTTTTTGAATATAGCTTAATAAATATAATTTGGAATTATATATGGAAATTTAAACTACTATTTATATATTAAACATTAATCCATTTAATTAAGATAAATAAGATAAGTAATTTATGGTTTCTTTCATAAATGATTTAAATTGATAAATATGTTACTTTTGAATAATAATAAAAGTATAAATATAGATAGACTTTAAAAGACAATGTTATTATTTTTAAATTAAGTATGTTAATATAAATTAGTTTTAAATGGAATTTTTAAATATATGAATAGCATTTGAATTTGAATTAATTTTGATATTCAAATGAATAAACATATACAAAACTTGTAAATAAGCTTTCATTTTTATATAAATTGTTTTATTTCATTCTCTTTAAAAAAGCATATACATTTATTTATGGAAATAATTTATATATATGTACTTAATGAATAAAGAAAAGAGGGTTTCATTTACTTTTAAATTAAATAAAAATAAGTAAATATGTAAAAACAAGTGTTAACATTTTATGTAACTAATGAGACAAGTGTGAACTAATAACCTACTCTTATTGACAAATGTAAGAATTTAGTACATGTGTCATATTTATTTTTAATTTTCTTTTAATTTTTAAATAAATCAATTACACTTATAAAAGTATGTTTTCTTCAAGCTCTTTCGTTTTCTAATCTTCATTTTTTTTTCAAAGATAAATCTTAGCTGAAACAAATCAATAACTATATTGCTCAAACCAAAATCATGTTCAAAATTTGATTTCTTTTCAATACTCAAATTCCTCACAAACCTGAAAATCAAAACTATAATCAAACTCTTCAAGCAAGAAACCAAAAATCTGAAACTCTTCCTCAATCAAAAGCTTGAAATTATCTTCATAATACAATCTTGTAATCCTCTGAAAAAAATTAAGAGCATGCAAACCCTTTCTCAAAATCAATTTGATCAAGCCTACTTGAAGTTCACTTTCTTCAATATGTCTGCATTTCAACATTCTGGAAACCAACCTGCAGTCCTCTGTAAAATCAAAACAAGTAAACTCTGCATTTTTTAAAACCTGGGAATGTAAGAATGGAATCTGGAGCAAGTTCAAGTTTTAAATGGCCTGCATGCAAGTTTTTAAACAAGTCATATGTCTTCAACAAAGTTTCATTTGCATGCAATTGCAGTTTTAAAAGCTCGCTGCCTCTATTTTTTTGCAATGACAGGTAAGTAACACTTTTTAAAAACTTAAGTGTAAATTTGTTGCTTAAATAAGTATGTTGTGCGTATGTTTATCTAGTTGCATGTTGATTAGTATGCTTGTGTGTATAATATTAAATGCATTGTTGTATATATACATATGAATGTTTGAATGTATGAATGGGTTATGACTATAAATGACTGTTTTATGCTATTACAGTTTTCTTCAGGTTGATAATTTAGTAAAAGATTCAATTTTTTTTGAATCAATCTTTGTTAAGACTTAATTCTTGAACAATGTATGTTTATTTTATCATAAATTTTAGTTTAAAAATTTGTTTAAGTTCAAACAATTAGTATTGCCTCTGGAAGAAATAAAACATCCGAGCAACTTTAAGTAAGTAAAATTTCAACTATCATAATTCTTGTATTCAGTGATCTAACTCAAATCCTTAAACCAAAATTAGATTTTAAAACAAAAATCACTACTTGTAGTAAAGGGATTTGTTAATATTTCTGGTTTAACCAGAAAATGAAAATTTAGTGTTTTCTGATGAACTTTGTAATCTGGGGGATCGAGATTACTTCTGGTGATGGTAGAGTGATCAATGTTGATGAGAAAAATAGTGGAAGAGGTGGTAAATCACCGAGGAGGCTGGGATGTTGGGTTTTATTCTGTAAACCTAGTTTTTGAGGGTGCAGCAATTTTCGATCATCAAGGCCTCTCCAAGTGATCGAGTGTGTTGGGATTCAGGGTATTGGAAGCTGGAGCATTGATGTAGACGTGGCCGGAGTTGCAATCGATACGGTGGTCGGAGTTGAGGAAACGAGCAATTTCCAGGTTGGGGGTGTTATTCCATACTGTTGCCAGGTTTTGGTTAGGGGGACTTGAATTTGATTTCGAGTAGATGATGTGTTTTGAATGGTCGTGATGTGCTGCAGTGATGAACGCCGATGTGCTTGTTGTCTGGGTAGTAGCCGGAGGTGGCCAGAATCACCATGCATATGCACGGTGAAGAAATGGTGTTAGGTGAATTAGTTGAGAATTGCAGAATTTTGGACTCGAGTTTTAACTCGAGTAATTCGAGCATTTACTCGAAGTTGCGTACGTTTTTGCTCGGAGTAATAGTAGGAGATGCTCGGGTATTTTAGATGGGTACAGGTTTTTCTGAAACATCTTATTGTCCACACTCAAAATTTAAAATAAAATCTGAAGCCAGTTTTTAACACAGAATAAAACTTAAATTTAAAGTATGGATTTCAAACTGAGTTTGAATCCAAGTTTTAAAATTTGATTTAAATTTTATAAATTAAACTGTTTAAACAATTTTAAAGGGGTTTAAATAGTTTAAGTCTAAAGTAAAGCTTAAAAATAAAAGTAAAGATTTAACTTAAGTTTAAATCTAGATTCAAATTCAGATTTGAATCATTGTTTAGAAATAAAGGAAGTTTTTAAATTTGAATTATTTTAAAACAACTTTGAATGTTTAAGTTAATTTAAAATATAATGTGTATTTAAATGAAATTGGGTTTAAATTTCTTTAATCATCTTTTATAAAATAAGAAATTCTTTTGCATAAGTTTTAAAGGGGTTATAAAATGTTTTTAAAACTTTGATAAAGTTAAGTTTGACTTCATTTTAAGTTTAAAAATTGAAAATGTAGTTTGAAACCAAATTGAAAGTAAGTTGTTTTAAAATTACTTTGCTAATGATAATGTAATCATTAATAAGAAATGTTTTATTTTAAAGTAAATCAAAGAATTTAATGAATTTTGATTCATTAAATTAGTAAGGTAACTTAATTTAATTTAATTTAATTAATTAATTAAATTAATTAAGGGTTTTGAATAAATTAATTAAGGTTAAGTAATTAAGATTAACTAAATTTGTAATTAATATTAATTAATTTAAGTTAATTACTTAAGAAAGGTAATTAAAGAATTGAAGATAAGTTAATGAAGGTCATTAACTTGGGATTATTTATTAATTAATTAATGCAATTAATTTTGATAATTAATTGGATTAATTAATTTAGATAATCATTTATGGAATTTGGTTAAGCATGATTACTTTATGGAAATAATTAAAGATATTAATTACTCATTGTAATTAATTTATTAATTAGAATAGTTTTAATTAATTAATTAAGTTTAATTAATTTAGAATAATCATTGGATGGGTTGATAAGTAATCAGTGAAGAATAATTACTTAGAAAAGTAATTAAGATAAGTAAATTACTGGAGGTAAGTAATTGAAGTATGAAAGAGTTTTGAGATTAATTACTTGTGTAATTAATATGAAGTTAATTACTTTATGAAAGTAATTAATAATTAATTACTTAGTGTAATTAATTTAAGCATTGACTGATTAAGTCATTTGAAAAGAATTAAGCAATGTAATTAATTAAGGGTAATTAATTACTAATGAGATTAATCAGGGGTGATTAATAAAAAAAATTAATTATTAAATGTAATTAATTTAGGAGTAATTAATTTACTCAATGAAGTAACTAAGGGAAGTTAATTGCTGAATGTGATTAATCAAAAGTGATTAATAATTTTTATTTAATTAAGGTTAATTACTTAATGTAATCAATTTAAATAAGTAATTAATTTAAATTTAATTAAAAATCATTAATTAATAATTAATGATGTGATTAAAATTTATTAATTGAGATTAATTAATTAATGATAAGTGATTAAAGTAATTAATTAATGTAATTAAGTAAGGATTTATGTAAGTAATTATAATTAATTAATTAATGTAGTAATTAGAGGTTAATTACTGTATTTAATTAAGAATAATTAATTTGTGAAATTAATTACTTGAATTAAAGGATAATTAATTAAGGTGATTAATCAAAAATGATTAATTAGTGGTTAATTAATTAGTTGATTGATTTGTAATCAATGGTCGTATAAGCAGGATTTATAGATTTAGGTAATTAATTTAATTTACTTTAAATTAATTAGAGATGATGTAATTAATTTAATTCATTTTAAATTAATTATATATGGTATGATTATCAATCTCGTTTATATATGGATGATATAGATTTCCTTGAATGGTTTGAATCTCAGATATGAGATTAGTAATGATGTGTGATATGGATGCATTGATTGCATTGTGATGATGGTTGGATTATCTTCTGATAATGATTATATGGATTATCTGTGGTGATGATTATCTATTGTGATGATATAAATTATCTATCTGTGTGTATATAGATAATTTAAATTGAATTGTTTTAAACTTAAAACAACTTGGACCTAAAAGACACGTTTTGGATTTCGATGAGACCGGGATCGGGTTTCCATATTTGGATATCCGAAAACCACATCGATCCAAATTAACGATAGGTTGTGAATCTTAAGTGAAGGTGAAGAATCAGAGTGCAAGGATTATCGTCGTTAACTCTGAGGGTGATTCCAAAATGAGTGTAACGAGATAATGCCTTCGGTTTCGTTCGAACCCGGAACGAACTTGTATGGATTGGATGCTTTCAGAACATCGTCAGGTGGACGATGAGCATTCTAAGGGATGTTTCCTCTGAATATAATTGTAGCCTCAAGCCTCATCAACCGGGAATGGCTAAAACAGGGGAGGTGCAGCAAAGCTTCGTGGGTAGCCCCCACTGGAGAGCAAGATTAACCCCTGTCTAGAGGTCCCTTTTATTCGGCTGTGTCGGGCGGTTGATTCGCGACAACTGCCGGGGTTGTCTTGTTTGGGACTGTCCATTAATGGATGGTTCCGGCCTTGTGTTGTAGGGGAGCGGGCATACTCCTCGGTATGGTGATCTAGGCCACATACTGTGACGGGCGGTACCCCAGTAGCCCTGCCATTGTATGGAATCCAAAATCCAATAAGTGCCGTACGTATTAGTTGTGCCCAACTATGTTGGAACGTGAGATGTAAGCATTCCAGCTATTTCTGTATTTTATTTGAAAACCCTAGACACTATTATATCACTGGATTTCCTATCAAATATTTTGGTTAGCGTAAGGTAAAATCTTTTCCATGTTTATGTTTGGGAAGTCTTATGTGATATCTTTCTTTTCAAAGGTTTTAAAAATTAAGCAACTTTAACATGTTACTCACACTAGACCCATGTCTGACCCGAAGTTTATTTTTGTTTTTCATAAACTCTTGGGTACTCAAATTTTTACGAGTAGCCAAGGGATTCTGGTTAGCCTTGATGAATTATGGAGGAGCAAATGGAGCAGGAGGCTTCTGCGTTGTAGTTATTTAGTATTCCGCTGTGTTGGTATCTCTGAGTCGTTTGTTGGAGTTGTTTTGTACTGTGTTGTAATAACTAGACAGGTGTTTATAACTGTCTAGTATGTGATGTATAATCTGTGTAACTCTGATTGATGTTGTATATTATGTAATACTTATGTTATTAATATAATTTATTCGTTCCGCTGTTGAGATTCTAGTGTTGTTTCTTCTTTCTCTTCTTTCTTTTCTCTTTCTATCCATTTCTTTCTTAATTCATGATACGTCTTTCCGGCTAGTGGAAGACGGGTCGTGACGGTGGTATCAGAGCATTAGGTTGAGTGAATACCTAGGCTCTGGAATGTTTTCTTTCTTGAGAGAGCGTATTTGCAGTTTTGATATATATCTATATATTTATATTTATTTATTTCCACCTATCTGTTGGTTTACCCATTCGGGTTTTTCGAATATGGGTTATAAAGGTAGATAAGGTAGTGGTGTGCGTAACACGACTACTACTATTAGTTGGAGTTTGAATGTTGACGTTGGAAGTGTATCTGTCGAGATTGTAGTCCTAATACCGTCTCGAGTGAGTTTTGTAGTTTGGTGAAAGGATTTCATTGATCTCTGAAGGAAACCTTTTAAGGTTCATAGTTTATCTTTGAAGTTGGATGAGTTGAGTTTGGATTTGTCGGTTTGTCAGAAGTGTGCGATGGTATTTTGATACCTCAGGAAGTAGTAGCTGCGTGAGGAGATGCAGTGAATATGAATGTCTCCGAAGATGTTTTCTTTGGAACAAGTTTTGGAAAGTGTGTCTGCTTCAGTGTTGTGGCTGAGTTCAGCTGGATGTTTGTGTTTGGCTTTGAGGTCCGAATTTCTCGAAGAGCTTTGGGTTAGGAAGTTTTTGGCATTGGTGTCAGCAATTCGGCTCAGAATGTTCTGTGTTGGCAGGAAGTTTTCTGGTTAGCAGTTTTTCTGAGGTGGAATTCAGAAGCAGCAGAGTGGACCCGTTTCTTCGGTAGATTGGCTAATTAAGAGTAAGCTGTTCTGTTTGGTAAGGGAAGAACAGTTTTCTTTGATCGCAAAAGTGACTTGCGATTGTTTGAGTTTTCTCTTGTGTTATTAGAGAATTTTCTGGATATCTTCTGAGAAGTCAGAGGTTTGTTTGTATCTGGAGATTGAGTTTTCTTATCGACCGGATTCTAGGAGTGCTACCGGTGGATCGGCTAGTAGAAGGATGGTTTCTCGAGATAGGTTTGGTGAAGCAGCTCAGGATTGGTGGAACTTCTGAGTTTTCTTTTTTTGGATCCGTTGAATCATATTTTGGGATATGTTATCCAGTTTGTGCTCGTGTTCTTCATCAGCATTTTTCTTCTAGTTGTGCAGCGGAAGCAGTTTGGAAGTGTTTCTGTGTTGTCTTTTCCGAATAGAAGAAGTGAGTTTGTTCTTCTGAGATTTGAAGAGTAGAGTTGTGTAATTGGTTTTGGATTGATCTTGAGGAGATCATTGGGTTGGATTTTTTTTGGTTTTGTTTGTTTCTAGAGGCATCAACAAAGGTTGAGCTGATCAGTAAGGGTGTAGGCAGCCCAGGATCGTTAGAAGATTTTGTATTTTAGAGACGAAAGAATTTGGATTCCGGAGTCGGAGTTTTGTTTTGGATCTCTTCTGTGTTTTGGTTGGATGGGGGTTTGGTTTTCAAGAGTTGAATTGCCAGTTTGGATAATTGGATTTAATGAGTTTCACGTATCTCTGAAAGAGTACGTGTATGAGTTATCTCTGGTTGTGGAACTAGCTGTTCAGGAGGTTTGGTGGTTGAGTCAGACTCGTCTATAGTCTGATATCTTGTCTAGTTCTGTAGATGAGTAGAAGCTCTGTAGCTTCGTAGTTTAGATTGTTTGGATTCTGCAGAGCGAGTATCTCGGTATATCTATACTTGGGGAAACTCGAGGAAATTTTATCTAGAATTTGGTCTGGATAATTAAAATTGTTTGATTAGATAAATTGGTTGCTTTGGTTGTTAGCATAAGATTGATATATGCTTGTGTTTAAATTTAAAATCTTTAATGAGATTATTAAGTTACCTTTGCTTTTAAATTTTGGGGACGAAATTTTATTAAGGGGGGAGGAATGTGATATCCCAGAAATTTTGGCAATATCAATTTAATAATCTGTAGTTAAAATTTAATGAATTTGATAAATTTCTGTTAATAAAATTAACTTGATTTAATAATCCAATTAAATAAATGTTTAATTGGTGAATTTTATCTTTTAAAAGCTAGTAAATTGTTTTCTATTTATAATGTGTATATATATATATATTATAGATAGATAAGTTTTGATTTGTAGATTAATAAACAAATAAAATCTTGTTTTTAAATTTTGATATTCATTTTGGTAATTTGGAAATTATTATTTTATTTAATAAATAACTATTCAAACTATTTAATAAATAACTATTTAGTTTTAAGATACTTAAAGAAATTGTTTTAAATTGTTTAAATATATTTTAAAGCATAGTTTAAATTTTAATAAGATAAACAAAAGTTTATTTTATTTCTTTTTGAATATAGCTTAATAAATATAATTTGGAATTATATATGGAAATTTAAACTACCATTTATATATTAAACATTAATCCATTTAATTAAGATAAATAAGATAAGTAATTTATGGTTTCTTTCATAAATGATTTAAATTGATAAATATATTACTTTTGAATAATAATAAAAGTATAAATATAGATAGATTTTAAAAGACAATGTTATTATTTTTAAATTAAGTATATTAATATAAATTAGTTTTAAATGGAATTTTTAAATATATGAATAGCATTTGAATTTGAATTAATTTTGTATATTCAAATGAATAAACGTATATAAAATTTGTAAATAAGCTTTCATTTTTATATAAATTGTTTTATTTCATTTTCTTTAAAAAAGTATATACATTTATTTATGGAAATAATTTATATATATGTATTTAATAAACAAAGAAAAGAGTGTTTCACTTACTTTTAAATTAAATAAAAATAAGTAAATACGTATAAAACAAGTGTTAACATTTTATGTAACTAATGAGACAAGTGTGAACTAATAACATACTCTTATTGACAAACGTAAGAATTTAATACATGTGTCATATTTATTTTTAATTTTCTTTTAATTTTTAAATAAATCAATTACACTTATAAAAGTATGTTTTCTTCAAGCTCTTTCTTTTTCTAATCTTCATTTTTTTTTCAAAGATAAATCTCAGCTGAAACAAATCAATAACTATATTGCTCAAACCAAAATCATGTTCAAAATTTGATTTCTTTTCAATACTCAAATTCCTCACAAACCTGAAAATCAAAACTATAATCAAACTCTTCAAGCAAGAAACCAAAAATATGAAACTCTTCCTCAATCAAAAGCTTGAAAATATCTTCATAATTCAATCTTGTAATCCTCTGAAAAAATTTAAGAGCATGCAAACCCTTTCTCAAAATCCATCTGATCAAGCCTACTTGAAGTTCACTTTCTTCAATATGTCTACATTTCAACATTCTGGAAACTAACCTGCCGTCCTCTGTAAAATCAAAACAAGTAAACTCTGCATTTTTTAAAACCTTTGAATGTAAGAATGGAATCTGAGCAAGTTCATGTCTTAAATGGCCTGCATGCAAGTTTTTAAACAAGTCATATGTCTTCAACAAAGTTTCATTTGCATGCAATTGCAGTTTCAAAATCTCTCTGCCTCTATTTTTGTAATGACAGGTGAGTAACACTTTTTAAAAACTTAAGTATAATTTTTTTGCTTAAGTAAGTATGTTGTGTGTATGTTTATCTGGTTGCATGTTGATTAGTATGCTTGTGTGTATAATATTAAATGCATTGGTGTATATATACATATGAATGTTTGTATGTATGAATGGATTATGACTATAAATGACTGTTTTATGCTATTGCAGTTTTGTTCAGGTTCATAATTTAGTAAAAGATTCAATTTTTCTTGAATCAATCTTTATTAAGACTTAATTCTTGAACAATGTATGTTTCTTTTATCATAAATTTTAGTTTAAAAATTTGTTTAAGTTCAAACAATTAGTATTGCCTCTGGAAGAAATAAAACATCTGAGCAACTTTAAGTAAGTAAAATTTCAACTGTCATAATTCTTGTATTCAGTGATCTAACTCAAATCCATAAACCAAAATTAGATTTTTAAAACAAAAATCACTACTTTTAGTAATGGGATTTGTTAATATTTCTGGTTTAACCAGAAAATGAAAATTTAGTGTTTTCTGATGAACTTTGTAATCTGCGGGATCGAGATTACTTCTGGTGATGGTAGAGTGATCAATGTTGATGAGAAAAATAGTGGAAGAGGTGGTAAATCACCGAGGAGGCTGGGATGTTGGGTTTTGTTCTGTAAACCTCGTTTTTGAAGGTGTAGCAATTTTTGATCATCAAGGCCTCTCCAAGTGATCGAATGTGTTGGGATTCAGGGTATTGGAAGCTGGAGCATTGATGTAGACATGGTCGGAGTTGCAATCGACATGGTGGTCGGAGTTGAGGAAATGAGCAGTTTCCAGGTTGGGGTTGTTATTTCATACTGTTGCCAGGTTTTGGTTAGGGGGACTCGAATTTGATTTCGCGTAGATGATGTGTTTTGGATGGTCGTGATGTGTTGCAGTGATGAACGCCGATGTGCTTGTTGTCTGGGTAGTTGCCGGAGGTGGCCAGAATCACCGTGCGTATGCACGGTGAAGAAATGGTGTTAGGTGAATTAGTTGAGGATTGCAGAATTTTGGACTCGAGTTTTAACTCGAGTAATTCGAGCATTTTCTCGAAGTTGCGTAGGTTTTTGCTCGGAGTAATAGTAGGAGATGCTAGGGTATTTTAGATGGGTACAGATTTCTTTGAAACCTGTTAATTTCCACACTCAAAATTTAAAATAAAATCTGAAGCTATTTTTTAAAACAGAAATAAAACTTAAATTTAAAGTATGGATTTCAAACTGAGTTTGAATCCAAGTTTTAAAATTTGATTTAAATTTTATAAATTAAACTGTTTAAACAATTTTAAAGGGGTTTAGATAGTTTAAGTCTAAAGTAAAGCTTAAAAATAAAAGTAAAGATTTAACTTAAGTTTAAATCTAGATTCAAATTCAGATTTGAATCATTGTTTAGAAATAAAGGAAGTTTTTAAATTTGAATTGTTTTAAAACAACTTTGAATGTTTAAATTAATTTAAAATATAATTTGTATTTAAATGAAATTGGGTTTAAATTGCTTTAAACATCTTTTATAAAATAAGAAATTCTTTTGCATAAGTTTTAAAGGGGTTTTAAAATATTTTTAAAACTTTGATAAAGTTAAGTTTGACTTCATTTTAAGTTTAAAAATTTAAAATGTAGTTTGAAACCAAATTGAAAGTAAGTTGTTTTAAAATTACTTTGCTAATGATAATGTAATAATTAATAAGGAATGTTTTATTTTAAAGTAAATCAAAGAATTTAATGAATTTTGATTCATTAAATTAGTAAGGTAATTTAATTAATTTAATCAATTTATTTATTTAATTAATTAAGGGTTTTGAATAAATTAATTAAGGTTAAGTTGAGTAATTAAGACTAACTAAATTTGTAATTAATATTAATTAGTTTAAGTTAATTACTTAAGAAAGGTAATTAAAGAATTGAAGATAAGTTAATGAAGGTCATTAACTTGGGATTATTTATTAATTAATTAATGTAATTAATTTTGATAATTAATTGGATTAATTAATTTAGATAATCATTTATGGAATTTGGTTAAGCATGATTACTTTATGGAAATAATTAAAGATATTAATTACTCATTGTAATTAATTTATTAATTAGATTAGTTTTAATTAATTAATTAAGTTTAATTAATTTAGAATAATCATTGGATGGATTGATAAGTAATCAGTGAAGAATGATTACTTAGAAAAGTAATTAAGATAAGTAAATTACTGGAGGTAATTTATTGAAGTATGAAAGAGTTTTGAGATAATTACTTGTGTAATTAATATGAAGGTAATTACTTTGTGAAAGTAATTAATAATTAATTACTTAGTGTAATTAATTTAAGCATTGATTGATTAAGTCATTTGAAAATAATTAAGCAATGTAATTAATTAAGGGTAATTAATTACTAATGAGATTAATCAGGGGTGATTAATAAAAATAATTAATTATTAAATGTAATTAATTTAGGAGTAATTAATTTACTCAATGAAGTAATTAAGGGAAGTTAATTGCTGAATGTGATTAATCAAAAGTGATTAATAATTTTGGTTTAATTAAGGTTAATTACTTAATGTAATCAATTTAAATAAGTAATTAATTTAAATTTAATTAAAAATCATTAATTAATATAATTAATGATGTGATTAAGATTTATTAATTGAGATTAATTAATTAATGATAAGTGATTAAAGTAATTAATTAATGTAATTAATCAAGGATTTATGTAAGTAATTATAGTTAATTAATTAATGTAGTAATTAGAGGTTAATTACTGTATTTAATTAAGAATAATTAATTTGTGAAATTAATTACTTGAATTAAAGGATAATTAATTAAGGGTGATTAATCAAGAATGATTAATTAGTGGTTAATTAATTAGTTGATTGATTTGTAATCAATGGTCTTATAAGCAGGATTTATAGATTTAGGTAATTAATTTAATTTACTTTAAATTAATTAGAGATGATGTAATTAATTTAATTCATTTTAAGTTAATTGTATATGGTATGATTATCAATCCTCGTTCATATATGGATGATATAGATTTCCTTGAATGGTTTGAATCTCAGATATGAGATTAGTAATGATGCGTGATATGGATGCATTGGTTGCATTGTGATGATGATTGGATTATCTACTGATAATGATTATATGGATTATCTGTGGTGATGATTATCTATTGTGTTGATATAAATTATCTATCTGTGTGTATATAGATAGTTTAAATTGAATTGTTTTAAACTTAAAACAACTTGGACCTAAAAGACACGTATTGGATTTCGATGAGACCGGGATCGGGTTTTCATATTTGGATGTCCGAAAACCACATCGATCCAAATTAACGATAGGTCGTGAATCTCAAGTGAAAGTGAAGATCAGAGTGCAAGGGTTATCGTCGTTAACTCTGAGGGTGATTCCAAAATGAGTGTAACGAGATAATGCCTTCGGTTTCGTTCGAACCCGAAACGAACTTGTATGGATTGGATGCTTTCAAAACATCGTCAGGTCGACGATGAGCATTCTAAGAGATGTGTTCTCTAAAGGTAATCGTAGCCTCAAGCCTCATCAACCGGGAATGGCTAAAACAGGGGAGGTGAGCAAGGCTTCGTTGGTAGCCCCTACTGGAGAGCAAGATTTACCCCTCTCTAGAGGTCCCTTTATTCGGCTGTGTGGGGTGGTTGATTCGCGACAACTGCCAGGGTTGTCTTGTTCGGGACTGTCCAGTAAGGGATGGTTCCGGCCTTGTGTTGCAGAGGAGTGGGCGTACTCTTCGGTCCGGTGATCTAGGCCACATACTGTGACGGGCGGTACCCCAGTAGCCCTGCCATTGTATGGAATCCAAAATCCAATAAGTGCCGTACGTATTAGTTGTGCCCAACTATGTTGGAACGTGAGATGTAAGCATTCTAGCTATTTCTGTATTTTATTTGAAAACCCTAGACACTATTAAAATATCACTGGATTTCCTATCAAATGTTTTGGTTAGCATAAGGTAAAAACTTTTCCATGTTTATGTGTGGGAAGTCTTATATGATACCTTTCTTTTCAAAGGTTTTAAAAATTAAGCAACTTTAACCTGTTACTCACACTAGACCCATGTCTGACCCGGAGTTTATTTTTGTTTTTTATAAACTCTTGGGTACTCAAATTTTTACGAGTAGCCAAGGGATTCTGGTTAGCCTTGATGAATTATGGAGGAGCAAATGGAGCAGGAGGCTTCTGCGTTGTAGTTATTTAGTATTCCGCTGTGTTGGTATCTCTGAGTCGTTTGTTGGAGTTGTTTTGTACTGTGTTGTAATAACTAGACAGGTGTTTATAACTGTCTAGTATGTGATGTATAATCTGTGTAACTCTGATTGATGTTGTATATTATGTAATACTTATGTTATTAATATAATTTATTCGTTCCGCTGTTGATATTCTAGTGTTGTTTCTTCTTTCTCTTCTTTCTTTTCTCTTTCTAACCATTTCTTTCTTAATTCATGATACGTCTTTCTGGCTAGTGGAAGACAGGTCGTGACATTCCAACTTGAGAAATAAATCTTTTGACCCAGGAATTCATGGTACTAGTAATTTTTTCAAAAAGGGGAAGACAAGCAGCAAATCTGATCCTACAGGAAGCAAGAGGTATGCAAAGGTGAGAACTATTAGAAAGGGAAGGAGGAAATCCAAGGAGCTCATGGGTTAACTGACTTTGGGTAGCAGTCATACTAGCATTAAGAAGGGATGATTTTCTTTATTAACTTGAAGACCAGTTATATCATGAAAGCTTTCCAAAACAGTGGAAATGGCAGACATGGAAGGAACAGTCGGGTTAGTAAAAAGTATAACATCATCAGCAAAAGGTAAGGAAGAGACAAAAGGATATTTACAATTAGGATGAAGAACAAAATTCTTGTTTTCAATTTGTTTGTTGATCAGTTGAGTAAAATATTCCACGACAATGATGAATAAGTATGAGAACATTGTTGAATACGCAAGTATGTGATTTTTGTTTAATGATAATAAACATATATATATATATATATATTCATTTAAATTTATTTGTTAACGTACTATTTTATTTTCACAGAATTAAATAAATATTCGCAGAATAAAATAAATAACACAGAGCTTAAATTAAAATAGATATTTTATTCAAACAAATATTTATTACAGTTTTGAATAGTGCAAATTTGAGCTCTCACTATATATATATATATATATATATATATATATATATATATATATATATATATATATATATAAATTTCAGTTACATTACAAATTCGATCACATTACAATTTTCAGTTTACATTTGCACCTCATACATATCACTCATACACATATTTATCATCAATTCTATTCCAGATTGAATCCAGCTTCTGAGCAGTCTGAAAAATAAACACTAACGCAATAAAATTGAAAAGAAAATATTTTGCAGTGTAAAATAAAATGTGATTTTCGAAAATTTTATTTTCCTCAGTTATTTAGGTTGTTTGTCATCATTTAATTTTGAATTCATCGAACACGAACGGCATATGACATGCACAGTTATCACTGTACATGCCATAAGGCCGTGCATACTGATGCACACTTGATAAAAATGCAGGGACAAGTGAGCACAAGGTTAAACCCAAATTAAAAGCTGGGTTAAACTCAAGTGAAATACAAATAATGTCAAGATATTAGCACAAGGTCAAATCCAAGCTTTAATGTAACGACCCAGAATTTTTATTAATTTAAATTTGAATATTTAATCAATTTTAAATATTAATAAGTGAAATTTATAAGTCAAATAAATTTTAATTTGAATTATTGAATTTAATTGGATTATTAAATCGATAATTTAATACGTTAAATTATGGAAATAATTGAAAAATGGGTTAAAATTGATTGAAAATGATTTGTAAAATTTTATTTTATCATATGGGAGTTAGAACGATATTTTAGAACTTTTAAAATCGAATTAGAAGTTAATTTGTGAAAATTGAATATTTTAATATTTAATTATCGACTGTAAAATAGTCAATTTTTGAACAGTCTCAGAATTGAACGAAACAAGTTTCATTGGATCCGTAATAGTTAGTTATTACCGGATTTCAAATTTTCGTGTCAATCGGAGCTATCGTTTGATCGTGGCAGCTCGAAACGCATTGAATTGTTTTTAATTTAAATCTGGCGAGTGAAAATAGCCATTTTTCAAAAAGTCTCGGATTTCGACGAAACCAGTTTCATCGGATCCGTAATGTGATATTATTGTAAGGTTTCAAATTTCAAGTCAATTGGATTTACCGTTTGTCCGTTACAAATTAAAACGCCTAGAAATCGACTTAAATCGGTTTAATTCAAATTGAGCGTTTATAGCCATAACTCGCACAGATGTCCGAATTAGCTTCCGAAACCTGTTCCATTGTGTCCGGAACGCGGGATAAACCCTAGGTACGTCAGTTTCAGCGCGTAAATCGGAGTTCGGAATTTCCGGGCGAATAGTGTCGATCGATTTTCCTATAAATAGACCCACAACCCTCATTAATAATAAAAAAAAAAAAATATTATTAGGTCTTGCAAACCCTAGCCGCCAGTTTATTATCAATGGCCGAAAACTAGCTATCTTCCTCCACCAATTTCTCTTCATCCATTCACTTTCAGCAAATGTCTTCAACTACAACATTGAAGCTCGTCTTGAGTTCTATAAGATCAACGGTGGTGATGTTAAACGGAGCATCGTGGGACGAGCTACAGGGGTGCGTTCGCCGTGCGTTGCGCACGAAATTCGAGGCAGGAGGCTCGACCGAGCTTCAGGTGGTTTGGGCCGAAGGTAGCTCAGGTTTGGGGCTTCCTATTGCAAGTTGTTGATCGAAGTATCATCGAGTAAAGAAAGTGGAAATTGGAACCCTAAATTTGATTCATGGGTTCGGCTATGTACGTGAGTTACTGGTGTTCTTGCGCGTGGGAGAAAGAGCATATGCGCACGGTCCAGATGCAAGTGATGGAGATCACACGGCCCATATTAGTTTGGGTATAAAAGTTTTAATTTAGTTGTAAATAATTATATTTATAATTGTACAAACTTTAAACTGTTGTATCTTGGTCATACGAGGTCCGTTTCGGACGAGATTTTTTGCGTTGGAATCGTATGGACGAGAACTACGCGATGGATTTGGTTTGGAGTCGATTGGAGTTAGTGAGAATTTCGGGTAAAATTAAACGCACGTTTAATTTTATTCGAAATAAAAGCTGAAATGGAAATTAAAATCAAGGTGAGAACTTCTCACTCAATCGAATCAGTTTCGATTATTATTTTAAATAGTTAGATTTAAAATATTTGAATGCATGTTTGAATGATGATTGATATTTATTGTTTGTTAAAATAGACATTATACGCCGTTAGTAAGCGGATGTTATTTATTAAAAACATATACCGCGAATATTTCATAAACGGTGAAATTGGTATTATATATAATATCAATATATATATATTGGCATATGTATATATTGCAGTTGTTGATTCCCCGTATTTTTTAGCGGATGAGACCCTATTGCGCCGTTATTAAGCGGATAATATTTAATATGAACATATACCGCGATAATTTCGTACTGGAGCGAAATTGGTATTGTGCTAATGTTTTTGGATGCAGGAAAACAGGTTGGAGGGATCCAACTGGATTCCTCAACAGTTTTTATTTGATTTCAGATATTTTGATATTTGATGGATTATCATATCGATATATGATGGATCGTTGTAGTCGTGATTGACTATTTGGTATGTAGCATCATTGGACCCAGATTTTGGAATTTTAAAATGATTTTTAAAGTGATTTTTGAAAATATACTATACTTTTGGAATTGATCCGTTTTAAATAAATAAAATTTATAATTTTTAATGTTATAAAAATTATGATTTTTGAGAAATATAGTTAAAGATTGATTTTTGAGAAATATGGGTTAATGATTTTATAAAATAGGTTAAATTGGATTTTTGAATATATTATAAAAGTTTAAATATAGGATTTTTAAAATTTGATTATTTTATAAATCAAAATGGTGAAATTATAAAGGAATTTAAAGACGTTTTAAAAGAATAATATAAATTGATTTATTTAAGAGATTTATAAATGGATATTTATAAATTGAAAATATTGACATTATAAAACGAGTTTTTATAAGTGTTTGAATGAAGTGAAAATGAATTTCATAAATGAATGAAATTTATAGAATTATAAACTGTGAAGTTATAAATGAAATTTATAAATAGTAAGATTCATAAATTTGGTGAAATTATTTGAAGAGTAGATTGGTTAAATAAATGGATCTTATAAGTTATAAGATTTATAAATTGGAAAGTCTTTAAAAGAACGATTTTTGTAAAATAATCGTTTTATAAGCATTTGACTTATAGTATGAACGTTTAGTTATAAATTAGTTATAAACTGGAATAGGTTAATAAAGGAATTTATAAAAAGGAAGTTTTTATAGAATAAATAAAAATGGAATTTATGAACGTTGTTTTATAAATTCGCAAACGATTTATTTTGATAAGTTAATTGTTATAACTTATAAATGGAGTTATATTCACGTTTTAGACTGTGAATAATCCTTTGAAATAAAAGGCATAGAATTGATGAGGTTAGTTAACGTAGTTTATTCACGTTTTTGAATAGTGAATAACACGTTAAAGAAAATGTTTTGAATGTGGTGTTTTAAATAGAATTAAAACGATCTAACGATGTTTTAAATGAGTTGAGATTCGAAACCATAGATTTCAACATTTATTGTTGAAATAGATGTTTCGAGAAATAAAAGGAAATGGTGGACTATAACACTGTTGTTATAGTAAATGATTTCCGACAGGAAATGTTTTGAATAGTATTGGGATTTATATATCTATTTTAATTTCGAATCCCTATACTAGTGATTTTGGGTTGTCGTAACGATGTTTTACGTAACATTCGTTTTGGCCCAAATAAATATGTTTAAGAGAATGATTTCCTTAAAGAATGAATTATATACTTAATTCGATTTAAGTATATTGAATATTTTCCAAGGTTGAAAATAAAAAGATTTGTGAATTACTTATGAATAAATAAGTATGGAAATGTTTTCCAATATGAAGTGAATAATTAGAATTTATTTATTTGAAGATAAATTGAAATGGATAATTGAAATCATATGCATGAATAATTTTGAAATATAAATTCATTATGGAATTTATATGTGAAAGTGGAATTTGTAAAAAAATAAATATTGATTTATTTTGAAATGTGAAATTATATATCTTGTAAAGATTATTCATTTATTATTATATGTTGTTCCGCTGCGAATTGTGAGATTCTGATGTTGTTCTGTTGTTTTCTATTTTTTTTCCATTCTCTATTCTCTTTTTCTTCTATTTTAAAATTTTCTGTTCTCTTTTCTATTTTCAAATTTCCTATTTTCTGTTGTCTATTTCTCTATTTTTCTGTCTTCTCTCCTCTTCTCTTCTCTTTTCATAAATTCTTTTTAAAACCCATAACTATTCGGTTTTTCGGCAACGAAAATCCGCAAGCGTTACATTTAAGCTGGATTCAACATAGGTGCAAGGACAAAAAAATAGGTCAAGTCAAAACTGAGGTGGCTTCTGTAACAAGCACACATGCCTAGGCTCAATCAAAGTCAAATGCACAAGTAAATATCTGAATAAATTATAATGGAAGTTTCAGTTCAAACAGAAAATGGTCAAGTGCATAACAAAGGAACAACCATACAACATATCTACCAAATATACAGTGACCAATGCAATCAACTGAGGTGAACCAGAAATGCTCCAGACCAGAACAACAGGAAGTACAACTAGATCAGTAAGACATAGTAGCCCAAAAGAGCAATTTCAGACAAGATCACATATGGTTATACACATGTATACATATGCAACAGACATGTGTGCATACACATTGGAACCAGACTCAAGGGAATGTATAATGAGGTGAAGATATCAAGTGCGACTAAGTGCAATAAGACTCACTGGTACCAAAGACTACAAGACCAAGTCTAACCAGGCAGTGACAATAAGGATAATGCATAGTGAAGACTAACGAACACAATAAAGAATGGTCAATGTTCAAACCAAACTCAATCAAACTTCAAAATGAATAGTAAAGCACACTGGATTATACAGTGCAACTCAAGTAACAAGTCCATCATGTAACAGCATGTATACATATAGGCAGTATGCAAATTTGAGTGCATCAAACCACAGTGAATCAGATGTCTAGACTAGATACAATGTCACAAAGAAAAATAACCAAGGAATGATACAGTATGTAAATAAACAAGTCTGGCAACTAAGATATCATGAACCAGTTCTAAATGCATATGAACTCAAATATCAGTGGACAAGCTACATGAAGACTACATGAATTAAATGCATGCACACTTATATACATATACAAACTACTGAAGTGTAGACCAACAGTAGCAGTTTCAAAATAATCAAGGCAAGTTCGAACACTAATGGAAACAGCAAAACATTCTAATAAAATCAAGTAGCCGATGTCAATAGAGTAAAGAACAGAATCAATATAAAGTGACTGAAATCACATATGCCACAAGAGAAATTCACAAAACAAAAGTCAAGATTAAATGCCACAAAATCAAGTCGGAGCTGTGATGAATAAGGAAGTCGAACCAAGTCAGAAATCAAAGCCATGACAACTAAGCGAAAAGTATACGATTTTGAACAAGTCAGTAATCATCTCAAGCATCCATACAAAATCGAATGGCCAAAACGTAGAAATTGACAAACTCAAATGATTCAATATGAACGAGAAAATAGGAATTTGAATCAAATATAAACGTTAAATATCATCGGCAATAATCCATTCAAGTTCTAGCAACAACTAAAACGAATAATCATTCAAATCAAATCAAAGTCGAGGTACAGTATAAATCGAAAAAGGAACAAACATACCAATTCACACAACAGCCAACCAACTCGACTAGATCGAAGCAGCTGCTAGTAAACCAGAGTGACAGATCGATCGAAAAAGCAAGGAAAACGAAATCACCTATTCAATCGATCAACAGAAGTTGTCAACTTCGATAAAGAAAGCCCTAATTTTATCAGAGAGGAACAAATGAAAGAGAACGCTAAAGGGAGTAGCAATTTTTCAAAAGAAAAAGGAAAGAGGCCGAAATAACAAAAGAAACACTTGTTTATCTCTATTTTTATTTTGGCTCGATTTTCCCTTTGGGATTTTAGTTGTTTAAATTAAGGTTTTTATTTTCATTGTTTTAAATTTGTATTTCCTTTTTAAACATTTGTAATTATTCTAGTCATGCGACTAGGGGACGAACTATGGTGATGTAGTTTGAGAATTCACAACTCAATGGTTGAGTTGTGGCAGGGTTTAGAGCATAGAGTTCAGTTAGTCGATAGAGGGTGTCGCGAGTTTGCCTATGTAAGCATCTGACTACTTAGTTTCTAGTAGAAACCTTGAGAGTAGCACGTAGGCAGAGTTTTTTCGAAGCTGGATAAATCTGTGTATTCTATTTCTGCCTTTTATTATTCTCCTATTATCTGTGTTGCTATTATTCTGCTATATCTATGTTGAAATTATTTTATATAAACTTCCGCAATAATTTTTATGATTAATTGTATCACCCTATTCACCCTCCCCCCTCTAGGGTGAAATCGATTCTATAAGTGGTATGAGAGCCAGGTTCAAAAGCCATTTTTGTTTTAAATTTTTTTATTTTTCAAAGATACAAATTTGAATTTTTAAAGTGGCTTCTTTTAATTATTTTTTTGCTGAGTGTCGAACCAGTATTGTTCCTCCTCTTTTTGATGGAATAGAAATTTTGAATTGAAAATTAAAAATGGAATTTTATTTAAAATCTGTTAATGTTAAATGTTGGGATATTATTAAAAATGGGTGTGATATAATAGATGAGAAAAATTACTTCGATTAATGCTCTTTCTATGCATATAATATATTCTCATATTAATCAAGATAATTTTAACTTTATCTCTCATTGTGAAAGTGCACAGAAAATCTAGAATACTTTTGACGCAATATATGGTGCAAAAGTCAACAACTGTGAGAGATCCTCGATAATCGATTCTGTTAAAGAAACATGCTTAGCAGGATTGGTAAAGGCAGTAATGACGACAATGATGATAGAGCAGCTGAGCTGGCATTACTAATGGAGAGATTCAAAAAGTGGAACCGCAAATACAGAAATCTAGCTCTAAATCAAAAATTGAAAAGCAGAATAGTCAAAGCACTAGACAACCCAGAAGAATGGGAAATCATCTGTCATAAGCGCAACAAACTCGGTCACATCAAGCCAAATTATCCTCAGAATCAACACAGCCAAGAAAAGAAATCAAAAAGGAAAAGTTTTACAGCCACGTGGGAAAGCACTAGCAGTAAGAGTGAAAGAGCAGATCTGTGCTTTCAAGGTGATATAACTGATAGCGACGATGACTAGCCAAGCGAGGTATCAAAACTCACATACTCAGAATTGCTTATATATTTCCACAAAGTAAATGGCTGTTTTGAACGATCTGGGGAGAAATATGCCCAAATTGAATGACAAAGAGGTAGTTTGATAGAATTAAATAAACAACTTGATCAATTGGTTAAAAACTATCAAACTAAGTGCCCTAAGTGTGATAAGTGTCCATCACTCAAAGAAGAGATTAAAAGATCAGAAATTAAAATTAAATCGCTTGAAAATGAAATTCTGATTTTGAAAGACAGTGAAAATACTATAAGAGAAAACTTGATTAAAAAGTGCATAGAATTATTGAACGAAAATGCATCTCTCAAAACACAAGTCCAACAATTGTCTACAACTTTAGAAATTTTTTCCAAAAGTGAAAGATTATTGAATATGATATTGGAAAAACAAACAGTTAACACTGTTAGACAAAGACTTGGGTATAATCAATCTGAACGTGTTAGAAGTGAAATTAATCAAGTCAATTTCAAGTGAACGATTTATGGAAAAACTAGACACAATCATAATATTTGCTGATATAGACCCAAACTCATGAAAACCATTCCAATTTGGGTTCCAAAAGGCATGAATATAGAATTCCTTGAAGTTAAACAAATCCGGATGCCGAAAGGAACATATATAAATAGTTTTGGGTCTCCATAAAATTATTTTTCCAAATTTGTTGCTACTAACAACTATGGACCTATAAAAACAAATAGGTCACAAAAAAATCTTCTCTCGTGTAGGTGTGGTGGTCGGCTGAGGAACAACAACAGTGTTTTCAGGATTGTGGCTATTCCAGACACATAATGGGCGACTAATAGATGTTCCTTAGCCTAGTATAAAAGTGGCAGAATCGCAATGAGCAATAACGAAATATTATCGGTAAAGGTAAAACAGGTAACGCTACTTTCATCTTGAACGATATATTTATTATGATAATCTGCACCATAATCTAAATTAAATCAGCCAGTTATGTGATAAAGAAATAAATGTTGATTTCGATTCCGACTTTTTCAAAATTGTTGACTAATAATCTTTTTATGCCGAGAAAACTTTAAAGATCTCTAGAGTCTTTGAACTACTTCATATAGATTTGATGGTGTTTCTATTATTTAATGATTGCTCATAATACGCGTGGATATATTTGCTGCTTCTGGATTTGACACTATGGTCACTATTTGTTAATTGGCACAATGTCAATTCAAATTCAATTCAATTTCTTTTAAAAGCTGTTGAAAATGTTTTTAAGATATGTTGTCGCACACTTCACCGTTTGGTTTATCACATCCAACAAACGATAATTTTGAGTCAAAGGAAATTCAAATGCAGATCACACTGGTAATCTAGTTGATAGAAAAATTCTAGTGGAATGTGATTTATGTTTAGATATTCATTAGCTGCATCGTTTTTCAAAGAAAATATCTGCATATTTTTCACTTGAAATATTTTTCAATTTATTAGAAATTTGTCTTATATAATCCCTTCTAGAAAATAATTTTTTTTAATCTTGTTTCAGGTTAGTCATTTTAGGAAATTTGATTTTATAATGAGATTTGATTTTAAATGAATATATTAACTAATTTGGCTCCCTACTGGTTATCGAAAAGACAAATAGTGATTGCAAAAGTGATGAGTGTTGATATTAACCATATAATTGTTGAATCTGCGCTTATATGTTTTTGTTTGATGATAATAAACATATATATTCATTTAAATGTATTTGGTTATGTACTATTTTGTTTTACATAGATTAAATAAATATTTGTTGAATAAAATAAATTATACAGAATTTGAATTTGAATTCAAACAGAACAAGTTACACAGATTTTGAATTCAAACAGAAATTTTATTCAAACAAATATTTATTACAAACTTGAATAGTACAAATTCATGCTCTCACTATACATATACATTTCTGATTACATCACGATTACATCACAAATATTTTTACATTGATAACCTCACTACATATCACTCACACTCGTATTTTGTCTTCAGCTGCATTCCGGTTTGAATCCAGCATCTGAGCAATCTGCAAAAATATTCACTAACGCAGTAAAATTGAAAAAGAAATATTTTTGCAATATAAAATGAAATACGATTTTTGAAAATATCGTTTGCCTTAGTTATTTGGGTTGTTCGTCATCATTCACACTTGAATTCATCACAAAGTCGTGCACATAGATATTACAGGGACAGGTAATCATAAGTGGCTGCAATACACACGTGTACATTCATACACGTGTGCACTGCCTCGCCAACTCGTGTGCGCAGCCAAAAATAGCAAGCGTGCAAGCACAACATGAAAGGAATCGAGTCAGTAAGGCAATGCGCAAAATCAAGACAGCATCAAACAGCAACAGTGAAGACTGCATAAGTGCTACAAGCCAAATCATCACAATGAACACCACTGACCAGTGAATACAATATCAAGTTGCAGACTCCAAGTTACAAACTCAAGATTACAGGGCAGTGGACAGTACAAGACTGACTCAAATACACAACTACAAGGCATTTTCATTGCAACTGCATAGCAACTCAACAAAGAACAGTACAGTCATGAAGTGTGCAAAGAAAGTCAATGAACACTACAACAATGACCAATGAACAAAGAACAGAGACCAGACAGGTCAAGCAACAAGGCAGATCACAAATGCATGCCACCAAGTAAACAAACTTAGGCAAATCAGTAACCAACACAATACCAAGTTCAACAACATCAAGTACAAGTCTCAAATGTCCAGTTAAAACTTCAAAAAGACAAGTGATGCTCAAGTAAAGTTAAGAAAAGACCAGCTACAGAAATGCATGCAAGTGTCAAAGTACAGGTGCAAGTAGTACAAAAGAGCAAGTACAATTCGAACCAACATGGCCAAGACTACTGAAAACAACATGACAGCACTGCATCAATGCAAAATGGAATACTGCAACTACACAGACCAAACTTTAACAAACAGTTCAAGTGCAAACCAAGTTCATATGCAAAGAGCTCGAGCATGAGATATGGCAACTACAGTAATGCATCAGTGACCAACTACAGGAACAGCAAGGTGATCAAACAAACAAAGACCAAAGCTACAACCTCGCATGAAGACCAAATGTCCAGACTAACATAATGCAAGACAGTGGTCATAAATGGAATAACAACATCGAGCCAGAGCCGTCAAGTTCAAATATCACACAAGTACAGGCCGCAACAGTATGCACCAGTTCAAACATTTATCAGAGAGATATGGAAGGGTCAGTGATACAAGGCAATACACAAGAGCATACAAGTGCAACACAAGAAACAGATAGAAATGAACTTATGAAGCAGTGCAAGTGCAAATCACCAACTACAAGACCTCAAGTGATATGGTGAAGCAGCATGTAATGACATTATATACAAATGTAAAGAACAATGGTGATGCACTGCAGATATCCTGACAGCAAGCACATGTATCCAAGTACAAGCTCGTGTCGAAGTTACCGAAGTCAGCATGAAATTTTACAGGGCAATCAACAGAGATGATCAAGTGACAACATAATGAAGCAATAACCAATGTCACAGTAAAATCAACATCGTCAGAGAAGATGGCCAGAGACGAAGATCAAAATGATGGCCGAAGTCATGTCAAAAGCATATGTTACACAAGTCAGAATTCAACTTAAATTCGTATTCTTTGAAATAGTCAACGCAAACTAAAAGAGGAAAGTTTTAATGCCGTGTGAATCAAGTGAAATCGAACGTTCTCAAGTTAAAGCCGTGAGTATCACGTTGAGAGAATAAATCAGGAAAGTCGTGCTCATCAAGGAATTAAGAATTAGGAAAGTATCAAATTGATACGAAGGAATTCAAGTGTCGTGAATTCATATAAATTCAACCCGAAGGTATCATCATCGGTCATGAGCTTCAATTCACAATCAAACTATCAATCACAAACCCAAGTTCATCATCGGCAAGCAGAGCAACCATCGAATTCAAGCATTCAAGCAAAAAGGAAAGTTACATACCAAATTGAAGCCGAATTCCAGAAGCCCTAATTTCACAATCGATCAACAGAGGAGCAACTCAAACCAGAAACCATCATAAGCGAAGCAGTGAGCAAGGGCAACAATCGAACATCAGAGAAGCAAGAGCATCTCAAACCAGAGACAAAGCCCTAATTCGAGAAAGAAGCCGAAGCCCTAATTCGACAAGCATCGGCCGCATAATTCTTCACTGAGCAAAAGAAGGAAACGGGTTGAAAGACAAGTGGGCCGGCCTTATTATTAAAAGGGGGATAAGTTTTTAATTTTATAAAAGGGGTTTTTAGTTTTTATTTTGAGCAAAAATTACAGATTCAAGTTCGTATTTTAATTTTTGCTCCTGCGGTTATTTTTGAAGTTGTTTTTTCTTTTCGTGTCAAAGAATTTGTAAATCACCACCTAGAGTTTAGGTAGTGTCAGATTGTCTATTTAGAATTAGTTCAGTGAGCAGGGGTGCGAGTTTGCAGAGCTCTATAGGCGGGAGCAGTGTTTGCGAGTAAACGAAACTCTATTGTAGGCGGGAGCAGAGTTTGCGAGTAAACGAAACTCTCTAGGCGGGAGTAGGGTGTGCGAGTCTAGTAGAGTGTTTGTGAGCGGGAGCAAAGGGTCTGCGAGTCTAGTAGAGTGTTTGTGAGCGGGAGCAAAAGGGTCTACGAGTCTAGTAGAGTTGTTGTAAGCGTGATACTGTTTAATTCTAATAGAAATCTGTGAATGCAGCAGTAGGCAGGGGTTGCCGAAGCTGGGTAAATCTTGTGTGTAATTTACTTTTCAGCATATTTATTTCTGCAGATTATTTCTGTGTTTAAATCGAGAAAATTTGCTATAACCCTATTCACCCCCCCTCTAGGGTTAATCTAGATCCTATAATAATATTACTTGAGAAAGTATACTTAGTAAATTTCTTTAGAAATTTAAACAAGGGTTATAAAAACTTTCGTTGGTAAATATTCCATGACCATTTCTATTTCTATCATATTTCTATCGACCGTCACTCATCCTAATCCAATATGGTATGTCAATATGTGGTATTCTAAACGGGAAATTGTGCGATTTCATTTTATTATATTGTTAGCAATAAAAAACATCCAAAGTATTCACTCTCGTTTAAAAGTCCTCACGGTTATCCATGGGTGAATTACTTGGGACTTTTGATTATGTGCTTCCATACCCATTTAGAAGTCCTCACGGTTACGCATGTATGGAAAGCATATCAAAATTAGTTATTAAATAGACAAGTTGATTCTAATCCCATTTAAAAGTCATCACCGTTATGAGTGGTTAGAAGATACTTGAATTCATTTTTTAATAAAAATTTGGAATACTACTAATCTCATTTAAAAGTCCTAACGGTAATGCATGGTTAGTAGATACTCTAATCCCTGATATAAATATACCACAAATAAACACAACTATATGGTTTTATATGATGAGTCACCCATATCATTCTAA
The DNA here is from genome assembly GCA_030765085.1 of Allium cepa. Lineage (NCBI taxonomy): Eukaryota > Viridiplantae > Streptophyta > Magnoliopsida > Asparagales > Amaryllidaceae > Allium > Allium cepa. Next base: position 974,462,281 of record CM060928.1, read on the forward strand.
AGTGGAATATGCGCCTAACGGAGTATATATGATTTTTGTTTAATTTTTATTGAAATTAAATATTTATACTCTATTTGGTATTAATGTCTATCACTTTATCTCTATTTTGCTAAACTATTACTCTTTTGCTGATAATAAAAGGGGGAGAGAAAAGTTAAGATTTTGGAAATTAGAAGTCAAATATTTTATTTTGTATTTTCTGTTTGCATTTGCATATTTTTAATATTTTCATGCATATATGAAGGGGAAGATTTATGTAGAGAGGGAGCATTCAAATAGGAGGAGCAAATTGAATGATCAAGTACATTTAATAAATTCAAATTTTTAAATATATGTTTGTTATCATCAAAAGGAGAAGACTGCTGAATATGCAAGTATCTGATTTTTTTTTCGATGATAATAAACATATATATTCATTTAAAGGTATTTGTTAATGTACTATTTTATTTTCATAGAATTAAATAAGTATTTGCTAAATAAAATAAATAACACGGAGTTTAAATTCAAAAAGATATTTTATTCAAACAAATATTTATTACAATTTTGAATAGAACAAATTTGAGCTCTCTCTGTATATATATACAAATTTCAACTACAATACATATTCGATTACATTACAATTTTCAATTTACATTTGCACCTCACTACATATAACTCACACTCATATATCTTTAACTCTATTCCAGGTTGAATCCAGCATCTGAGCGATCTGCAAAACAAACACTAACGCAGTAAAATTGAAAAGAAAATATTTTGCAGTGTAAAATAAAATGTGATTTCGAAAATTTTATTTGCCTTAGTTATTGGGGTTGTTCGTCATCATTTAGTTTTGAATTCATCAAATACGAACAAAACGTGACATGCATAGTATGTCACTGTATATGCCACAAGGCCATGCACATCGATATACACTTGATAAAAATGCAGAGACAAGTGAGGACAAGGTCAAACCCAAATTAAAAGCCGGGTTCAACTCAAGTGAAATACAAATAAATTCAAGATATTAGCACAAGGTCTGAAACGACACGCAAAGCCGTACCCCTTGAGTCAACACTATTCTACAACAATCAACTCAAGTTGTACAGAAATACGAACCACTTGGGTTAAAGAAGAAGAGGTAGAAGAAGAAAATAGAAAACAACAACAGAATCTAACCATCGCAGCGGAATAAAATATAATAGATAATAAATACTCTTTACTCAAAACTTAAATATCTCTGTTTATATATATTACATCATCAGAGTACATCAATCACAGCTCAGCATCAATATCATACAAATAGATACACAACAACTCAACACAGCGGAAAAAGTATATATATACAAGTACGGGAGTACGTATCGCCATCCTGCTCGTCTCCTGAGCTCCACAACATCATATCATGTATGCTATAATACTCGGTCTGACCCGAGCATTACAGTTAAATAACACCCGAGTCAGTCTAGATTACTAGCGTGAGAAAATCACACCCTATTGATTATTAATGTTTCAAAAATCCTTTGAAAACAAAAGCATCTCGTAAGACCACGCCACAAATAAACATGTCGGGTTTTTACCTTGCGATAGCTAAAACATTTTTATTAAAGTCCTCTGATATTATAATAGTGTCTATATAAAGTAAAATAGAATCTAGCTGAAATGCTTGCATCTCACGTTTCAGCAATAGTGGGGCACAATCAAAACCGTACGGGCGCGTATGGAAAATGGATTCCAACTAATGGCTAGGCACTGGGGTACCACCTGTCACAGTACCTGGTCTAGATCAGCGTACCGAGGAGCCACCCTAACTCCCCTGCAACACAAGACCGGAACCATCCCTTACTGGACAGTCCGGAGCAAGATCAACCCGCGGTTGGGATCAACAACCGCCCACTAAGCCGAAACAAAAGGGACATCTAGACAGGGATGACCTCACCTTCCAGTGGGGGCTACCGACGAAGCCTTGCTGCATATCCCCTGATTTTCAGCCATTCCCATTTGATGAGGCTTGAGGCTAAGTGTTACCTTTTTTAGAATATATCCCTTAGAATGCCCATCGTCCGCCGGACGATGTTTCGCAAGCATTCATCCATACAAGTCCGTCCCGGGTTCGAAAGGAACCGAAGGCACTATTCCTACTACACCTATTTTGGAAATATCCTCAGGATTAGTAGCGACTAGCCCTTGCACTTCACTGCTCCATCTTCGAATCCAAAATCGTTTTTTCACGAAACGTACAAACCGGATCGAAGTGGTTTTCGAGAATAAATCTCGATCCCGGACTCTTTGAAACGATCAACGCATTTGGCCAATATTGATAGTCGGTTATTTAACTATCAATTAATATTCACAAACAACCATCAATCCATAATTTTCTAAATTATTATTAATTCCAAAAATATATTCACAAGATATATTTCTATTTTCAATCCCTTGAAAATAGTTCCTAAACCATCTTTCTTTTCAGAATAAACTTTCCCAAATATTTACTATCTCCTCTGAAATCACCAAGCACAAAACTAGATTTTTAAAATAATTTAAAACACTTTACTTAGAAATATACTTTATAACATTTAAGTTAAAACTACTTCAATGATTTGTTAAAAATACATACTATATGAATATTTGAAAATAATGTTACTAAATAAAATATAAAACTAGATTTCACTTTTTAAAAAAATATAATACTAAGTCACTCTTTAAATAATTATTGCTCTAATAGATTAAAATAATTATTGCTATAATAGATTTAAAAGGAAATTCTTACTTTAGAATTTAAATATTTAGAAATAGTAAATTTTTCAAAACATACTTCTTAAAACAACTTTAAACTTTTAATTTATATTTAAAAATTTACTTTGAAAACGTACTTGGTTATTCAGAGAGAAATTACCAATCTCAATCACTTAAATCAATTTTTTCCAATTGATTCCCAATTTATTCTATTTGAAATAAATTTCTTTACTTATCAGTTCGTTTCAAAATTCATTAATTATGGACTTTATTATTATTTTCAGTTTGATTTTAAATCCTTTAGCTGAAATATCAAATTTCAGGTTATTCCCAATTTCTTCTTTATTCTTCTTAAATAATTTAAATCCTAAATTTCGAATAAATGTTTTGTTCTTTTAAATAATAACATTGAAGTTTAAGTTTCATTAACTTTCTGTTTATTTAAATTTTCCTTCTCATACTCAAGATTTATTTATTAAAAATTTAAAGTCACTTTATTTCCTTTCCAGTTCATTCATAAATTTATTCAACTGTTCTATAATTATTTTACTTACAATTTCACTTCTTTTATTTTCATTCCCAACTCAAATTATATATTTGATAATTCATTATTGCCCGATTATAACAATCAAGCCATAGCATTCAATATTCCCACATAATTCATTACAGAATATCAAATATTCAGAACAGAGAATATTAAACAATTAAATAAAGTTGAGGGGTCCAGTTGGATCCCTCCAACCTGTGTTTTTCTTGCATCCACCGATGTAAGCACAATATAAAATGTCAATTCCAAATATATACCGCACTACAGCACATAAATCAATTCAACCATTTCAAACAATTATTTAATTTTAATCATTTAAATTTAACTGAGTGAGATTAACTCACCTTTGCTTTTATTTGTAACCCATTCCAATATTGCCTTGGTTTCTCGATTTTTTTGACCTTGAATAAACATATTAGGGCTTTATTAATATTTGGACTAATCGATCAATCAATTTCCGCTTAAGAAATTTAATTCAAGCTAATGTATTTTATTTTCAACTAATAAATTTTATTCCAAACAAATAATTAAAAAATTTAAACTAATTTCCTTTTTATAGATTATTCAAGCAACCTAACAAATAAATAAATTTATTTCTCCAAAATACACTATTGTATTAAAATTTATAGATTCAAAGATCCAGCTTTTACAAAATTCCTCAGCATTTAAAACTCTTATATACCTTTACTTAAACTAATTTTTCTTTGTAACTATTTTATGTTTGAGTTAAAATAACTCAATGAATTAATAAAACAGGTTAAACCATAATAATATAAATCATAATATATAAATTGAAATTGATGAGTAAGTTAGAGTATATATATAATTTTTTTCTCTCTTTAGTCCATATATATCAAACCCGTTTAGTTCCAAATAGATAAGCTAACATAACTGGCTCTTATATATATAACTGATTAACAATTAAAACAAATTGTTTCGTACTTTACTGCCCATTTTAAAATCCTACCAATACGCAAACTAAATCAAAACGAAATGCCTCACCTGACAACTACACCCCGGAGAGATCAACTTCGGTGACACGCCCCTCAAACCCTAGCTTAAACTTCTGCACCTCGACCTTACGTCGACATCGTGCTCGAATTGAGCAGCCATCAATCACCGCCTCTCAGCCTCACGCGACGTCGCCGAGTCCATAAATCGCCACCCCGAACCCTAAGCTCTTCGATTGACGTCGAAATCCCCTCCCCCAAATCGCGAGCTTCCAGAAATTCCATGCAACTATGCCGCGATTCCCCTTAAGCTCGAACGAGTGGACTCGCCGTCACCTAGGGCTGATTCGACTCGAAGCGGCTGCCCCCCTTTTTGTCGAAACTGATTTCAATGCGGAAGAGAAGCAGTTGATTTTTTTTTTGTAAATGGAACCGAGGTCCGCCATCGAAGGAAATAGGGTAGTTTTCTGTTTGGTTTTTTTTTTCGAATGAAGAAAATAGCTTCCTTATATTTTATTTACTGAACTTAGAAGCTTCTCAAAGAAGGTAACATGATTTTCTTCTCACTTCTTCTTTTTTTTAGTGATGCTCGCTACGGAATTCAATGCAAACTTCAACGCGTTAATATATCGTACGGTCACACACTAACTCCGACCAATACAAGATTTGAAATCCAATAATAATTCAATATTACGGATCAAATGGAACTGGTTTCGTCGAAATCTGAGACTGTGCCTCGGACGGCTATTTTTAAATTTAATTTAAACGATATAAATCTTAAAACTGAACAAACTACTTCCAAATTCAATTTTAAAACTTCTATTATCCTTAGTGTTATCAGTATAAATTTTATAAGCCTTCAAATTATTTTTAATCGCCTTAAAATTCTAGATTCGACATTTTACCCAACTCCAACTTATTAAATTTAATGATTCAATTATCAGATAAATTGTGATATTCGTAATTTAAGTTAAAATTACTCTATTGAATATTTAAAATCAATTAAATATTCCGATTTTAAATGCTTGAAAATTCCGGGTCGCCACATTCCTCCCCCTTGAAAAGAATTTCGTCCCCGGAATTACTAGCTAGGAAGAACGGTCCAAAACCCATTTACCTTTCCCAAAACCAAACAATTTCTAACAATACAACATCTTACCAATTATCTATTTATAAAAGACTCATCATCATTCTTATTAACTCTCCAAAGCTTTCCTTAGTTTCAAACTATACTATTTGTTTAACCATTCAAGTTTCAATTAAAAACCAAATTTTGAATTATCAAAATTTTCTCAAAATTTTTCTAACTCCCTAAATTTTCGAAAAATTTCGCCAGCGTCTCCTTTGCGCGGCTAGCCGGTACAACTACAAAAGGCCTCTACGGGCTCCCAAATCCAAAAAGAAAACAAAAGGCCAAGTGGCTCGATCCAAAAACCCAATCAAATTTCACACCAAATTTAAATACATACCTTTTTGGTTGGGCAGTTCTATTTATTATCTGAAATCAAAACCAACTTTCATTTTCCTAATTCACACCTGCATATCCTTCATAACAATAATATCGAATCACAATATCCCAAAAACATTTTATCGACTTCCTCACCGAATGTCAATATCTATTCATTCGAATATTAACTTGGAATATATTTGTAATATCAATTTCCCATTTGGAATTCGCCATTCTTTTCTTAAGTTTAGTATAAGCATTCTATATGTTCCTTATATTTATTTTCATCTCCCACTTTAGTTTATATCTATTCCTATTCACATTGATTCTTCCATTTTCATACAAATTCAATTTATCTTTAATTTCAAATAGTGAATTTTATTTTCCATTTATAACTAATTCATGTCATTATTTTAATTAGTTTCATTTACTAACTTATTTCAATTTTCAGTTTGAAATCGTTTTGCTGTTAACTAAATTTTCCAAAAATCTTCAAAAAATTTCTAACTCCCAAAATTTCTGAATTTTTTTGGCAGAGTCTCCTTTGTACGGAGGAGCTTTTGAAATTTGACAAAAGATATAAATATATATACATCGACCCACACGGTCGAAAAACCAAAAACAGTTCATATTTCCTATTTTTATTGCGTAGGCGTACCTTATTTAGCATTTTAAGCAAGCGGCTTATTATTTTTAGCAAATAGCACAACCAAATCCAGCCACACGGCTTCCAGGTACCTGTACTTACTCAATTTAAACATGTAAGTGCCAAACATATGCAGTTTTATCAATTTTCACTTAGTTGCAATAGTTAAACATATGGATTCTAAAAGAAATGCCCATTAAACACTTTTATAAGCAATTTAAATATTCCAACATAAATTTTAATTGTTTACAACCAATCACATATTGTTTCACTTAATCCTACTGGTTAACAACTCACAAACTTACATTTACTTTATTTTTTACGCAAACTGAACTCATATTTAATTCAATTGCTCTCAAAATCAATTTATCTTACCCTTGTCAACACATAGAATTTTAATTACGTCCATTTTCATCCAACGACAATTTATTCTATGCAATTCGACGAGATTTATGTGAATAAATAAGTTTTTATGTTTATAACCAATTTAAATGTATTTCAACTCAATTTATACTTAATTCTATTCCATTTCGGATTTATTCACAATCCGTATATTCTCGTTTTCATTGCATTTAAAGTTGAATCCATTCGCTTATATTTTATTTTATTAACCAAACTAGTTCATTCAAAACCATTAACAAGGGTGGTTCATCTTCATTGCCAATTTAATTTCCTTTTTATTTTAATTCATTCACGACCATTTATTTAGCTCGACCCATTCTAAGCTTGCTCGTTACTAACCATTCCCGAATTAATTTAAACTAAGCTTCCATTTAATGGTCTTACATTTTTACTCTTAGTCGAGTTTCTAGTTATTCTCAACTTAAGTTAATTTACTCAATTTATTTCACCTCAAACTTAAGTTCACTTCCATTTGATTCTTATTTATCCCCTCTATCCATTTATTCAATATAATTAGTTTATCCTCTCAATCCATTTTGAATTTTCATTTTCTTAAATATTTTTTTACAGCTTACCAAATTTTATTCCGATCCAAATTTATTTTTACTTGGTTTAAATCCAACCCAATATCATTACACTTAGTTTTAAGTTGAATTCAATTCAACTCTCCTTCATTCATTTAGCTTAAGTCAATCTTCTTCAATTTATTCAAATTTTACACTTAAGCTCATTCTCATTTTGCAAACGAAGTTCTCTTTTCAATTTAACTTGATTCTATTTTAATCCAACCCCATTTCAAACTACAAATTTATTTAATCAATTATTATACATTTTAACTTTCTAGGTTCAGCTCATTCAATTTATTACCTGGCTATTTTCCGAGTTATCTTCACTTATTTGGATTTTATTTGCACATTCAAACCATTGCCATTTTAATCCATTTACATTTTTGTTTGATACATTCCCAATTATATTTAATTTGTTAATACTTCAAGCTAAATTTAATTTATAACTCAAGTTCTGAATCCACTAGCCATTTTCAATTTACCACCGAATTTTATGAACTCACAATTCAATTTCATTATCTAATTATCATCTAAATAGTCTTTCCCCAACTTATAATCCAGAACTTGATTTTAATCTCAAAATCTTTTCATTTAAATTTTCTTAAGTTCAAATTTATTTTATAATTTTAGTTTGGATTTTCCCTTCATTTTCTAATTCATCAAAATATTAATTTTGGGCTTTGTATTCCATTCTCAATTTTATAAGTCACAACTTATTATTTTATACAATCACATTCATTCCAGGCTTGAATGTATTCATCTTGTATTTTTAATTCGAGTCTTACACTTATTTATTTACACAATTCCCTTCATCATAGGCTTGAATATATTATTCTATTATTTTTAACTCAAGCCTTATGCTTATTTATATCCCAAGCATATTTTATTTCTATGGATTTTTAATTCTTTATAAGTTATTCTGGTTTATTTATTTCAATTCCAATCCTTATTCAATTTATTTTTTTCCATTTGTTCAGGTAAAAATTTAATTTCATTCCTTAATTGAATTCTCATTCCAATTCAATTTTACTTTAACTCAGATTTATTTAACTCAATTCGATTTCAGCTTAATTCGAATACAATTGGATATTATTTTCAGCCTATCCAATTAATTTCAATCCAGTCAAATTTTTATTTCCAAATCCAATTTAATTTCATTTGTAAATTTTCTCTTTAAATTTAAATTACAACATCCAAAGCTTATATTCCCTTCTAGATTTAAAACTTATCTCAATTTATAAGCCTACAACTATCTCATCAGGATTATTAAACACCCGGCTTTGGTTTCGAATTATTTTGAAATCTCCAACATCTCAAATCACATTTCTCAAAAATTTTAAACCAATCCTGGCTTTTTTTTCAACAAATTCCCTTTTGAAATTTTCAAAAACAACTAGCTTTTCTAAACAAATCAATTTGGTAGCAATCCTTCACTTAGAAATTCGAAAATGAATACTGATGAAGCGGCCGTCATCATCAGAATTATTTTCCAATAACCCAAGTGATTTCAATGCTATATCTCTTTCAAAATTCATTTAAAACAAATTCCTTTTTAGAAATATCTCCAAAACAATAATGTTATCATTTATCTTCAAAACACTTCGATAACATTCCCAAAATCTCTGAAATTTTGAATTTCCAAATCCTGCTTAAATACATTTTAACTATAATTCATTTGTACAATTTATGCTTATACAAATTTCTATTTGATTGTATTTCAATTCATAAATTACATTTATAATTCATATTTATAAATGTCATTTTATAATGAATTTATTCCCCTAAATTTTAGTTATATTTCAATTTCTAGTTAAATTTTCACTTAACAATGATAATACTTTAGCATTATCATTTCTAACATCCAAACATCCATATATTAGCCAAAAAGTTTTCAAAAACTATTCTTTATATCAAAATATGTTTTGGGGAAAATTATTTCATTTACCCACATTTAAAACAATATCGTGTCGATTGTTCTATTTAAATGTTTAGAAACCCTTTCGATACAGTTGCGCAGACTGTGTCGACGAAGGTTCATATGCCACTCAATAACTCAATCAACACAATATTAAAACAATTTATATTCACTAACAAATACGCACTCATATTTATTAATACGCTCAAACTCATTTTAGAGTACTATAGACTCTATTTTATGAGTAATTCCCACCAGAGCCAAGGTTATCTCTATCCTAAGCTCTGATACCAAGTGAAACGACCCGCAAATCTATACCCCTTGAGTCAACACTATTCTACAACAATCAACTCAAGTTGTACAGAAATACGAACCATTTGGGTTAAAGAAGAAGAGGTAGAAGAAGAAAATAGAAAACAACAACAGAATCTAACCATCGCAGCGGAATAAAATATAATAGATAATAAATCTCTTTACTCAAAACTTAAATATCTCTGTTTATATATATTACATCATCAGAGTACATCAATCACAGCTCAGCATCAATATCATACAAATGGATACACAACAACTCAACACAGCGGAAAATGTATATATATACAAGTACGGGAGTATGTATCGCCATCCTGCTCGTCTCCTGAGCTCCACGACATCATATCATGTATGCTATAATACTCGGTCTGAGCCGAGCATTATAGTTAAATAACACCCGAGTCAGTCTGGATTACCAGCGTGAGAAAATCACACCCAATTGACTATTAAAGTTTCAAAAATCCTTTGAAAACAAAAGCATCTCGTAAGACCACGCCACAAATAAACATGTTGGGTTTTTACCTTACGATAGCTAAAACATTTTTGTTAAAGTCCTCTGATATTATAATAGTGTCTATATAAAGTAAAATAGAATCTAGCTGAAATGCTTGCATCTCACGTTTCAGCAATAGTTGGGCACAATCAAAACCGTATGGGCGCGTATGGAAAATGGATTCCAACTAATGGCTAGACATTGGGGTACCACCTATCACAGTACTTGGTCTAGATCAGCGTACCGAGGAGCCACCCTAACTCCCCTGCAACACAAGACCGGAACCATCCCTTACTGGACAGTCCCGAGCAAGATCACCCCGCGGTTGGGCTCAGTAACCGCCCACTAAGCCGAAACAAAAGGGACATCTAGACAGGGATGACCTCACCCTCCAGTGGGGGCTACCCACGAAGCCTTGCTGCATATCCCCTGATTCTCAGCCATTCCCATTTGATGAGGCTTGAGGCTAAGCGTTACCTTTTTTAGAATATATCCCTTAGAATGCCCATCGTCCGCCTGACGATGTTTCGCAAGCATTCATCCATACAAGTCCGTCCCGGGTTCGAACGGAACCGAAGGCACTATTCCTACTACACCCATTTTGGAAATATCCTTAGGATTAGTAGCGACTAGCCCTTGCACTTCACTGCTCCATCTTCGAATCCAAAATCGTTTTTTCACGAAACGTACAAACCGGATCGAAGTGGTTTTCGAGAATAAATCTCGATCCCGGACTCTTCGAAACGATCAACGCATTTGGCCAATATTGATAGTCGGTTATTTAACTATCAATTAATATTCACAAACAACCATCAATCGATAATTTTCCAAATTATTTCTTAATCCCAAAAATATCTTCACAAGATATATTTCTATTTTTAATCCCTTGAAAAAAGTTCCAAAACCATCTTTCTTTTCAGAATAAACTTTCCCAAATATTTACTCTCTCCTCTGAAATCACCAAGCACAAAACTAGATTTTTAAATAATTTAAAACACTTTACTTAAAAATATACTTTATAACATTTAAGTTAAAACTACTTCAATGATTTGTTAAAAATACATACTATATGAATATTTGAAAATAATGTTACTAAATAAAATATAAAACTAGATTTCAGTTTTTAAAAAAATATAATACTAAGTCACACTTTAAATAATTATTGCTATAATTGATTAAAATAATTATTGCTATAATAGATTAAAATAATTATTGCTATAATAGATTAAAATAATTATTGCTATAATAGATTTAAAAGGAATTACTTACTTTAGAATTTAAATATTTAGAAATAGTAAATTTTTCAAAACATACTTCTTAAAACAACTTTAAACTTTTAATTTATATTTAAAAATTTACTTTGAAAACGTACTTGGTTATTCAGAGAGAAATTACCAATCTCAATCACTTAAATCAATTTTTTCCAATTGATTCCCAATCTATTCTATTTGAAATAAATTTCTTTACTTATTAGTTCATTTCAAAATTCACTAATTATGGACTTTATTATTATTTTCAGTTTGTTTTTATATCCTTTAGCTGAAATATACAAATTTCAGGTTATTCCCAGTTTCTTTTTTATTCCTCTTAAATAATTTAAATCCTAAATTTAAAATAAATGTTTTGTTCTTTTAAACAATAACATTGAAGTTTAAGTTTCATTAACTTTCTGTTTATTTAAATTTTCCTTCCCATACTCAAGATTTATTTACTAAAAATTTAAAGTCACTTTATTTCCTTTCCAGTTCATTCATAAATTTATTCAACTGTTCTATAATTATTTTACTTACAATTTCACTTCTTTTATTTTCATTCCCAACTCAAATTATATAGTTGATAATTCATTATTGCCCGATTATAACAATCAAGCCATAGCATTCAATATTCCCACATAATTCATTATAGAATATCAAATATTCAGAACAGAGAATATTAAATAATTAAATAAAGTTGAGGGGTCCAGTTGGATCCCTCCAACCTGTGTTTTTCCTGCATCCATAGATGTAAGCACAATATAAAATGTCAATTCCAAATATATACCGCACTACAGCACATAAATCAATTCAACCATTTCAAACAATTATTTAAATTTAATCATTTAAATTTAAATTTAACTGAGTGAGATTAGCTCACCTTTGCTTTTATTTGTAACCCATTCAAATATTGCCTTGGTTTCTCGATTTTTTTGACCTTGAATAAACATATTAGGGCTTTATTAATATTTGGACTAATCGATCAATCAATTTCCGCTTAAGAAATTTAATTCAAGCTAACATATTTTATTTTCAACTAATAAATTTTATTCCAAACAGATAATAAAAAAAATTAAACTAATTTCCTTTTTATAGATTATTCAAGCAACCTAACAAATAAATAAATTTATTTCTCCAAAATACACTATTTTATTAAAATTTATAGATTCAAAGATCCATCTTTTACAATATTCCTCGGCATTTAAAACTATTATATACCTTTACTTAAACTAATTTTTCTTCGTAACTACTTTATGTTTGAGTTAAAATAACTCAATGAATTAATAAAATAGGTTAAACCATCATAATATAAATCATAATATATAAATTGAAATTGATGAGTAAGTTAGTGTATATATATAATTTTTTTCTCTTTAGTCCATATATATCAAACTCATTTAGTTCTAAATAGATAAGCTAACATAACTGGCTGTTATATATATAACTGATTAACAATTAAAACAAATTGTTTCGTACTTTACTGCCCATTTTAAAATCCTATCAGTACGCAAACTAAATCAAAACGAAACGCCTCACCTGACAACTACACCCCGGAGAGATCAACTTCGGTGACACGCCCCTCAAACCCTAGCTCAAACTTCTGCACCTCGACCTTGCGTCGACATCGTGCTCGAATCAAGCAGCCATCAATCACCGCCTCTCAGCCTCACGCGACGTCGCCGAGTCCATAAATCGCCACCCTGATCCCTAAGCTCTTCGATTGACGTCGAAATCCCCTCCCCCAAATCGCGAGCTTCCAGAAATTCCATGCAACTATGTCGCGATTCCCCTTAAGCTCGAACGAGTGGACTCGCCGTCACCTAGGGCTGATTCGACTTGAAGCAGCTGCCCCCCTTTTTGTCGAAACTGATTTCAATGGGGAAGAGAAGCAGTTGATTTTTTTTTTGTAAATGGAACCGAGATCCGCCATCGAAGGAAATAGGGTAGTTTTCGGTTTGTTTTTTTTTCGAATGAAGAAAATAGCTTCCTTATATTTTATTTACTGAACTTAGAAGCTTCTCAAAGAAGGTAACACGATTTTCTTCTCACTTCTTTCTTTTACGTGATGCTCGCTACGGAATTCAATGCAAACTTCAACGCGTTAATTATCATACGGTCACACACTAACTCCGACCAATACGAAATTTGAAATCCGATAATAATTCAATATTATGGATCCAATGGAACTGGTTTTGTCGAAATCTGAGACTGTGCTTCGGACGGCTATTTTTAAATTTAATTTAAACGATATAAATCTTAAAACTGAACAAACCACTTCCAAATTCAATTTTAAAACTTCTATTATCCTTAGTGTTATCAATATAAATTTTATAAGCCTTCAAATTATTTTTAATCGCCTTAAAATTCTAGATTCGACAATTTACCCAACTCCAACTTATTAAATTTAATGATTCAATTATCAGATAAATTATGATATTCGTAATTTAAGTTAAAATTACTCTATTGAATATTTAAAATCAATTAAATATTCCGATTTTAAATGCTTGAAAATTCCGGGTCGTCACAAGGTCAAACCCGAGCTTTAAGCTGGATTCAACATAGGTGCAAGTATAAATAATGGGTCAAGTCAAAACTGAGGTGGCTACAGTTTCAAGCACGCATGCCTAGGCTCAATCAAAGTAAAATGCATAAGTAAAGCTCTGAATAAATTTTAATGGCAATATCAGTTCAAACAGTAAATGGTCAAGTGAATAACAAAGGAATAACCATACAATATCTCTACCAGATATACAGTGACTTGTGCAATCAACTAAGGTGAACCAGAAATGCTCCAGACCAGACCAAGAGGAAGTACAATCGGATCAATAAGATACAGTAGCTCAAACGAACAATTTCAGACAAGATCACTATGGTTGTACACATGTATACATATGCAATAGACATTTATGCGTACATAGTGGAACCGAACTCAAGGGATTGTACAATGAGATGAAGGTATCATGTGCGACCAAGTGTAATCAGACTCACTGGTATCAAAGACTACAAGACCATGTCTAACTAGGCAGTGACAATAAGGGTAATTCATAGTGAAGTCTAACGAACACAATGAAGCATGGTCAGTGTTCAAACCAAACTCAATCAAACTTCAAAATGAATATTGAATCACACTGAAATATATAGTGCAAATCAAGGAACAAGTCCATCATGCAATAACATGTATATATATATGCAGTGTGCAAATTCGAGTGCATCGAACCATAATGAATCAGATGTCCAAACTAAATACAATGCCGCAAAGAAAAATAACCAAGGAATGATACAGTATGCAAATAAACAAGTGTGCAACAAAGATATCATGAACCAGTTCTAAATGCGTTTGAACTCAAATATCTATAGACAAGCTTGTGACGACCGCCCATGACTCCCGCACCAAATCAAGAGAATAGTGCGCTGAAAGGTGTGCCAGGCAGCCATGGACGATAGTCAGGGTAAAATAAAATCGAAGAATCTCTATCGTAACTCACAGCGCATGGATAAAATACAATAGAGAAATATATAGTGAAGTCTCATAACAGGAAATCATCATATAAGCATCACAGAAGTTTTGTACAATCATCTCAACAAATCCATACATCAAGACCTCACTACAAGCACTCATCAAATACAGCAGCGGATACCCAATACATATAAGAAAATAATATGCATAGCCTCCTGCTCGTCTTCGTCATCTTCAACGTAGAAACTCCAAGCACAGCACCTGTCACCTGCTTACCTAGTCTGCCCATCCCAACATGGATGAACAGCCCAAGGTAATAAGAGGAGACATAAAACCTTGAGTCAGACAAAGTCTTAGTGAGCAGTAAATTAACTATCAAACATACCAAAAGAGCATAAGGAATAAAAGGAATAGGAACTAAACCATCCCACTCCACCTCTTCTCACAGTGATAGCCCCCAGACACACACTAAGAAGAATCAAGCATAACATATAGACAAATAAGGTAAAGCAATAATCACTCGAGTCAAGGACGATGTTTTCCAAATACAAACCCCCAAGGCCTAAACCAAGATCAGATAAGCACCCAGAAAACACCGCACTTGAGACCGAATGATAGTACAACCAAACATCCATGACTCTGGCTATCACTGTATCATTGCCTTGATATCACCGTTAGTTGAATGACCACCTGTCAAGGGCTAATGGTAACCCCGGTTCTAGCCATAACTCCGCACGCCGTCGTAGCCCGTGCCTAGGAATTTTCGCAACTACCCAGAGTACTAGCACGCCGTCGTAGCCCGTGCCTGGAACGCCGTCGCAGCCCGTTCCAACGTACCCTTGCTTTGAGTATGCTAGAACCTTCAACAACGATGAGATCTAAGCCTCCAAGTCATCCTCCTTGACGACCATTCATACTAGCTCAAGCGCCTCTCAAGCTAACCATTATCACCAACCCGGATCGCATCACCGAGGATCAACATAACTTTGCACGTCGTCGCAGCCCGTGCTTGGAACGTCATCATGACCCGTCCCATCTCAACATCACACTTTGTTTCGAAATCACCGTTAATTGAACGACCGACTCCTTCCTGAGCCATCTGTCAAGGGCTAATGGCAACCCTGGTTCTAGACAAAACTTCGCACACTGCCTTGTGCCTAGGACTTATCTTCTTGGCCCAGAGTACTCGACTACCTGCCTGTAGTCTTTTAGGCGTCCCTATGTACTCTTGCTTTAGGTTTGCTAGAACCTTCAATAACGATGAGATCCAAACATCCTTGTCATCTTCCTTGATCTCGTACTTCGCCTCTTCGTATCATGGCAAAGTCCATCATCATCGAATCCGTCCATATGAGCTTCCACATCCGCTTCATATGCCATCGGCAGCTTTCATCATTCAAGAGCCTTTCCACTTAGCTTTTGAATCACCTTCAACCATCTTGTTCCAAATCAACTACAAGCTAACTTGGAGCAATCAAATCTATCATACATTCAAACATTCAAGCATTCAAACAAGATCTATTAAGCAATATCAACTATAATGGCAATTTCGTAATTAAATGAGCAAAAGTCCAACATATGTGAAATCATGGTTTTTAGCATAGATCTATCAAATCTAAAACATGGGTTTTGTCTCTAATACTTGTTAAATAACTTCTATAGATAAACATCTTCAAACATGATGGATCTACATGCAGACTTAAGGAAAATGCGAGAAAACGCTAACTTTAACACATAAACATGTCACCAATCCCATACACTCCTTTGGATCCGCGTGAGAGATAACTACCACTCACCAAATCACCCAAACACTACAAAAACTACACACTTCAGATCTGGACAGCAAGGACTTGGGCTTGATCCGGAGAAATTTCACTTGAAACGGTGAAATCTAGCCTCTTCGGATGAAAATCTTCAACTTTGGCTCTTGATCTTTGATCTTGATCTTCAATCTTCAATGGATGTTAGCACTTGATAGAAATAGAGAAAGAAGTGAAGAAAATACTGTAGTCGAGTCTTCAAAATGGCAGCACTTCGTCGCTTCAAAAACCGGTGCCAAAAAGTGAGCCAAACCCCTCTATTTATAGGCTGGAAACTCCTTAGGTCGTTGCCCCTTAGGTCGTCCCCGACCTAACTATGAGTCGTTGCCGACTCATCAGCCCCTACGACCTACGACCTAACCAACACAACATACAACCAAGGCCGACTTACGACTTAACCCAGACGCGACCTAAAACACAGGCCGACCTAACGACTCAACGCACTGCCGCATTTCCTAAGTCCTAGGTCGCCTGACGACTTAACTAGCATGCCGACCTACGACCTAAGACCCTGCCGACTTAACTATAAGTCGACTCAACCAACCACGCGACCTACGACTCATCTCATCCAACGACCTAACACACTGCCGACTTAAAACTCAAGCGACATAACAACAACACGGGCCATACGATCTAACTAGCTGCCGACCTAACAAGAACACGGCATACCTAGTGCCGACCTAAGTCCTAGCCGACTCAACAATGCCAAACGACCTAACTATGCTACGGCCTAGCGACCTAACAAAACCATAAGTCGTTCACGACTTATCTCCCATACGACCTAACCCCTTAGGTCGTTCCACAGGCCTAAACCACCATCCTATGAGTCGTTCACCACTGAGTCGGCCCAAACCTTAACTCGGCAACCTTTTAGGTCGTTAGCTCCTAAATCAAACACTCCTATGACCCGTTCACTCCTTAAGTCGGTCATTCCTATAGGTCGCTCTACCGACCTATCTACCTTAGGTCGCTCTCCCCGACCTATCTACCTTAGGTCGCTCCACACTAAACTCGGCCAGTTCCTAAGGTCGTCTACGACTTACTATAGGTCGGTCACCATCACTAAGTCGCCTAACTTTTAGGTCGTTACTTCTATAACTCGGCAACTCTTAGGTCGGTGAATTTCTTATCTCGGCCAACACTCCAACCCGTAACCCCTCCTTGAGTCGGTCCCCTATGAGTCGGTCACGACTCATCCCTTAGCTCGGCAATGCTCATGAGTCGGTCACAACTCATACTCCACCCGGGTTAACTTCTAAACGACTCAAGCTAGAGGCAACACAAACAACACTATCGACCTGCAAATTCTACGATCTATCGACACGTAAAATACGGGTCGTTACATTCTCTCCCCCTTAGGAATTTCGCCCCCGAAATTCCAAGCAAACAATCAGAAATCAAAGATATTCCGCATGCCTACCATCCAAAGCAATCAACAAACCATGCAACCAATTCTAGCCTAGCATGCAGAATTCTAAGACTCAGAACAAGCTACAAATTCATGAGATGTCACGACACTTTAGGGCCATACCTCGAAGAGTCCGGGATGAGCTGCCTTCATCCTCTCTTCCTCCTCCCATGTACAGTCGTTAACATCATCACTCCATTGTACCTTGAGCAACGTAATCGTCTTCCTCCTAAGCTGTTTCGTATCGGTTTCAACAATACGAAGCGGCTTACGAGGTCTCGAAACAACTGGATAAACCTCCAAGTCTTCACAGCTATCAGCAGAAACCACAGTAGTTGGGTCGTGCACATACTTCCGTAGATAAGATACATGAAAAACATTGTGCACACCCGCCATCTTTTCCGGTAACTCCAATCTATAAGCGAGCTTTCCAATTCGCTCGATAATCGGGAATGGTCCAACAAATCTCGGAGTTAACTTTCCTTTCTTTCCGAATCTAATGACACTCTTCAGAGGAGAAATCTTCACAAAAACCATATCACCTACGTCGAATTCCAAATCCTTACGACGATTATCGGCATAACTTTTCTGACGATCTTGGGCTGCCTTC
This sequence comes from Allium cepa, assembly GCA_030765085.1. Lineage (NCBI taxonomy): Eukaryota > Viridiplantae > Streptophyta > Magnoliopsida > Asparagales > Amaryllidaceae > Allium > Allium cepa. The sequence goes on from CM060928.1 coordinate 974,480,819, forward strand.
ATTCGTTGCCGAATGATCTCTATACAATCTGAAGTCTGTCGAATCATCTCTGGCCCAAGTATCAGCTTTTCTCCAGCTTCCAACCAACATGTCGGAGAGTTACACGGTCTTCCATATAATGCCTCATATGGTGCCATACCAATGCTCGACTGATAACTGTTATTATAAGCAAACTCCACCAAATGAAGGTGATCCTCCCATGATCCTCCGAAGTCCAAAACACAAGCTCTAAGGAGATCTTCCAAAACTCGGTTGACTCTCTCAGTCTGACCATCTGTTTGAGGGTGATAAGCTGTACTCAAACACAACTCAGTTCCCAAAACTTCCTGGAAGCTCTTCCAAAATCCACTAGTGAACAACGGATCTCGATCGCTCACTATACTCTTCGGAACACCATGGAATCGAACAATCCACTTCACATACAACTCAGCCAACTTCGATGCAGTCCTAGTCGATCGAACAGGAATGAACCTTGCACTTTTAGTCAAACGATCTACGATGACCCAAATCCCTTCATTCCCTGTCCTGGTTCTAGGTAGACCATCAATAAAATCCATCGACACTTGCTCCCACTTCCATGTAGGAACTTCTAATGGCTGAAGCAATCCACTGGGCTTCTTCTGCTCAGCTTTCACCAACTGGCAATTCATACACTTGGAAATAAAACTTCCAACATCTTTCTTCATACCTTCCCAGTAGTAAGCTCTCTTCATATCCCGATACATCTTATTACCACCTGGATGAATTGTCAACTTCGAGTGATGACTTTCCCTTAGAACTTCATCTCTCAATCCATCCACATCGGGAACAACCAATCTTCCTTGCTTTCGAAGCCAACCCTCTCGATCGACCTCGAATCCCTTATCCTTCTCTGGAGTTAATCCAGCTTCCAAATCTCGGATAATCCTGACAAGCTTATCATCTCTCTTTTGGCTTTCACCAATTCTTTCCACAAGAGTAGGCCTTATCGATAAGTTTGCCAACATCTCAGGTTCCAATTCGCATCTAGGCCTGAAATCAAATCCAGCCAAATACTCGAGACTCCTCCACTCTGAAAACATGGCTCCCAAACCTGCATGTCTTCGACTTAACGCATCAGCCACTGCGTTACCTTTTCCCGGAGTATAGGCTATACCAAAATCATAAGATGCTAGAAACTCTAACCACCTTTGCTGTCGAAGATTCAAATCCTTTTGGGAGAACAGATACTTCAACGACTTATGATCTGTAAACAACTCAAATCTAACCCCCAATAGGTAGTGTCTCCACATCTTCAAAGCAAACACAATCGCCGCTAACTCCAAATCATGAGTTGGATAGTTCCTTTCATGCGGCTTCAGTTGTCGACTAGCATACGCAACAACTTTATCCTTCTGCATTAGCACTGCTCCAAGTCCAGTACCACATGCATCGGTGTAAACCACCATCTCATCATTCCCACTTGGAATAGTCAAAACAGGAGCACTCGTCAGTCGCTCTTTTAGGATTTCAAAAGCTTGCTCACACTTAGCATCCCATCTGAACACTTGGTTCTTTTTCGTCAATCCTGTTAACGGTGCAGCTATCTTGGAAAAGTCTTTGATAAACCGACGATAATATCCTGCTAATCCAAGAAAACTTCTCACATCAGATGCATTCTTAGGCCTAACCCAATCCTGGATCGCTGCCACCTTAGCGGGATCAACCGCTATTCCATTTCCAGAAATAACATGACCTAAGAACCTCACTTCATTCTTCCAGAAGTGACACTTCGAAAACTTAGCCTTCAGCTGATGTTTCCGCAAGATTTCCAAAACAATCCTCAAGTGCGTCTTGTGCTCTCCCTCAGTTCTGGAATAAATCAGAATATCATCCACGAACACAAGCACGAACTTATTCAACTGATCTCTGAACACTCTATTCATAAGATCCACAAAATATGCTGGCGCGTTAGTCAACCCAAACGGCATTACCAGCCACTCATAAAACCCGGATGGTGTCCTGAAAGCAGTCTTCGGCACACTATCCTTCGCCACTCTCAACTGGTGAAATCCCGTTGCCAAATCCATCTGAGAAAACACCTTAGCCTCGTGAAGCTGATCAAACAAGTCATCTATTCTCGGCAATGGATACTTGTTCTTCTTAGTCACCTTATTCAGCTCACGATAATCCACACACAACCTCAACGATCCATCCGCTTTGGTTGCGAACACAACTGGCGCACCCCATTCGGACACACTTCTCCGAATGAATCCTTTCTGCAAAAGGTCATCAACTTGCACCTTCAGCTCTTGCTGCTCCCTCGGTGCCATCCGCCTAAGAGGCATCACAACAGGTCTGGCTCCCTCAACTAGATCGATACGAAACTCGATCTCCCTATGCGGCGGCAACCCTTTGACTTCCTCAAAGACATTCTCAAACTCATTCACAATAGGCACCGATGACAGTCCATCCCGTGGAACAACTAGCGAATACATGAAGCTCATGAAGACGCCTTCTTCATGCTTACATCGTATCACAACCTTTCGCCCTTCCACATTCCCGACTGTCACCTCAAGCCTCTCACAATCAATCCTAGCCGCATACTTCCTAAGCCAGTCCATACCCAAAATAATTCCGAACCCCGCAAAGTTCAGAACAAAGCAATCACAAACAAACGAGCAATCATGACTCGACACAACTAGACCACGGCATAACATACACAAACATGACGAACCCCCTACCGGATTAGTCACAACCAATGGCCTATCAACAATATCCGGTTTCATACCTAACCGGCTTACCAAATCATCACAAACAAAAGAATGCGACGCTCCAGTATCAAACAACACTCTAACTGGAACACCACAAATAGAAAGAGTACCTTGAACCACCACACTCTTCCCCTTTTCTTCAGCAGTCGGAGCTTTTGAAGACGACGGCACAACTCCCAAAGCATAAGCTTGCACAACTTGCCTGTCCTTCCTCGGTTCTGGACAATCCTTCCTGAAATGCCCTGGCTTATCACAGTTATGGCACTTCGCCGGCGCCTTTGGATTCCTACAATCCTTGGAGAGATGGCCCTTCTTCTGACAATTATAGCAGGTCACTTCGCCCTTTGGCTTCTTCTGGCCATCCTTACTCTTCTGCTGCTGCTGCTTCCTCTTCCTATTCCCACTCTGCTGTGGTTTAGATCCTTCCCTGGTTACAGCAACAACAGAATTTTCCTTAGGGAACAAACTCTCATGCCTAAGGGCTTTCTCCACCAGCTTCTCAAATGGATCGTCCAAGTGATCCACTAACTGCCTCCCAAGATAAGCATCCAGACCAGTCACAAACTTCTCGTTCTTCTGGTAGGGAGAATCAATATACGATCTGGCATACTTAGACAAAGCTTCGAACTCGGAAATATACTCAAGAACTGGTCTCCCACCTTGCTTGAGCTCTACAAACCTCTTGAACAAAACAGACTTCTGAGCCGTAGAGATGAACTTAGCTTCAAATCTAACTCGGAATTGCTCCCAAGTAATCTCTTCTTCTGGTGTATCTATAGTGATAGAATTCCACCAATCAGCAGCTCTTCCCTGAAGCTGTCTCGATGCAAGCTTCCTCTTAGTTGCATCCTCAATCCCTAGATCACCAAAAATCCTTCGGCAAGCATCCATCCATCTCTGCACTTCAATAGTAGACTCCGTCCCTAAGAAAGCTTTTCCTCCAAGAGAAGTATAATCCTTACAAAGCTTGGCAAAATCCACCGGTCTCGGAGTTTGGACTTGAACTCCAACATCAACAGTAGGCCCTGGAACGGGCATCCTCCTCATAATCGAAGTCATCATCGCTTCGAACATAGCCCCATAATCTGCAGCTCCTTCTGTAGCATGGCCTTCCCTAGCAGCTGGTCTTCCTCTACGACTCATTCTTAATATCTACAAAAAGAAATGATTAGAACACCTTTGAGAAACAACTGCATAAGGAGTGCAAATCCTTCTAAGCTACTATATTATATATATAGTAATCATCCATCAAAATACAATTACGTCTCTCTTACGTAATTACGTCAGCAAGCGTTGGCTAAAATCGATTAACCAAAGCTCTGATACCAAATGTGACGACCGCCCATGACTCCCGCACCAAATCAAGAGAATAGTGCGCTGAAAGGTGTGCCAGGCAGCCATGGACGATAGTCAGGGTAAAATAAAATCGAAGAATCTCTATCGTAACTCACAGCGCATGGATAAAATACAATAGAGAAATATATAGTGAAGTCTCATAACAGGAAATCATCATATAAGCATCACAGAAGTTTTGTACAATCATCTCAACAAATCCATACATCAAGACCTCACTACAAGCACTCATCAAATACAGCAGCGGATACCCAATACATATAAGAAAATAATATGCATAGCCTCCTGCTCGTCTTCGTCATCTTCAACGTAGAAACTCCAAGCACAGCACCTGTCACCTGCTTACCTAGTCTGCCCATCCCAACATGGATGAACAGCCCAAGGTAATAAGAGGAGACATAAAACCTTGAGTCAGACAAAGTCTTAGTGAGCAGTAAATTAACTATCAAACATACCAAAAGAGCATAAGGAATAAAAGGAATAGGAACTAAACCATCCCACTCCACCTCTTCTCACAGTGATAGCCCCCAGACACACACTAAGAAGAATCAAGCATAACATATAGACAAATAAGGTAAAGCAATAATCACTCGAGTCAAGGACGATGTTTTCCAAATACAAACCCCCAAGGCCTAAACCAAGATCAGATAAGCACCCAGAAAACACCGCACTTGAGACCGAATGATAGTACAACCAAACATCCATGACTCTGGCTATCACTGTATCATTGCCTTGATATCACCGTTAGTTGAATGACCACCTGTCAAGGGCTAATGGTAACCCCGGTTCTAGCCATAACTCCGCACGCCGTCGTAGCCCGTGCCTAGGAATTTTCGCAACTACCCAGAGTACTAGCACGCCGTCGTAGCCCGTGCCTGGAACGCCGTCGCAGCCCGTTCCAACGTACCCTTGCTTTGAGTATGCTAGAACCTTCAACAACGATGAGATCTAAGCCTCCAAGTCATCCTCCTTGACGACCATTCATACTAGCTCAAGCGCCTCTCAAGCTAACCATTATCACCAACCCGGATCGCATCACCGAGGATCAACATAACTTTGCACGTCGTCGCAGCCCGTGCTTGGAACGTCATCATGACCCGTCCCATCTCAACATCACACTTTGTTTCGAAATCACCGTTAATTGAACGACCGACTCCTTCCTGAGCCATCTGTCAAGGGCTAATGGCAACCCTGGTTCTAGACAAAACTTCGCACACTGCCTTGTGCCTAGGACTTATCTTCTTGGCCCAGAGTACTCGACTACCTGCCTGTAGTCTTTTAGGCGTCCCTATGTACTCTTGCTTTAGGTTTGCTAGAACCTTCAATAACGATGAGATCCAAACATCCTTGTCATCTTCCTTGATCTCGTACTTCGCCTCTTCGTATCATGGCAAAGTCCATCATCATCGAATCCGTCCATATGAGCTTCCACATCCGCTTCATATGCCATCGGCAGCTTTCATCATTCAAGAGCCTTTCCACTTAGCTTTTGAATCACCTTCAACCATCTTGTTCCAAATCAACTACAAGCTAACTTGGAGCAATCAAATCTATCATACATTCAAACATTCAAGCATTCAAACAAGATCTATTAAGCAATATCAACTATAATGGCAATTTCGTAATTAAATGAGCAAAAGTCCAACATATGTGAAATCATGGTTTTTAGCATAGATCTATCAAATCTAAAACATGGGTTTTGTCTCTAATACTTGTTAAATAACTTCTATAGATAAACATCTTCAAACATGATGGATCTACATGCAGACTTAAGGAAAATGCGAGAAAACGCTAACTTTAACACATAAACATGTCACCAATCCCATACACTCCTTTGGATCCGCGTGAGAGATAACTACCACTCACCAAATCACCCAAACACTACAAAAACTACACACTTCAGATCTGGACAGCAAGGACTTGGGCTTGATCCGGAGAAATTTCACTTGAAACGGTGAAATCTAGCCTCTTCGGATGAAAATCTTCAACTTTGGCTCTTGATCTTTGATCTTGATCTTCAATCTTCAATGGATGTTAGCACTTGATAGAAATAGAGAAAGAAGTGAAGAAAATACTGTAGTCGAGTCTTCAAAATGGCAGCACTTCGTCGCTTCAAAAACCGGTGCCAAAAAGTGAGCCAAACCCCTCTATTTATAGGCTGGAAACTCCTTAGGTCGTTGCCCCTTAGGTCGTCCCCGACCTAACTATGAGTCGTTGCCGACTCATCAGCCCCTACGACCTACGACCTAACCAACACAACATACAACCAAGGCCGACTTACGACTTAACCCAGACGCGACCTAAAACACAGGCCGACCTAACGACTCAACGCACTGCCGCATTTCCTAAGTCCTAGGTCGCCTGACGACTTAACTAGCATGCCGACCTACGACCTAAGACCCTGCCGACTTAACTATAAGTCGACTCAACCAACCACGCGACCTACGACTCATCTCATCCAACGACCTAACACACTGCCGACTTAAAACTCAAGCGACATAACAACAACACGGGCCATACGATCTAACTAGCTGCCGACCTAACAAGAACACGGCATACCTAGTGCCGACCTAAGTCCTAGCCGACTCAACAATGCCAAACGACCTAACTATGCTACGGCCTAGCGACCTAACAAAACCATAAGTCGTTCACGACTTATCTCCCATACGACCTAACCCCTTAGGTCGTTCCACAGGCCTAAACCACCATCCTATGAGTCGTTCACCACTGAGTCGGCCCAAACCTTAACTCGGCAACCTTTTAGGTCGTTAGCTCCTAAATCAAACACTCCTATGACCCGTTCACTCCTTAAGTCGGTCATTCCTATAGGTCGCTCTACCGACCTATCTACCTTAGGTCGCTCTCCCGACCTATCTACCTTAGGTCGCTCCACACTAAACTCGGCCAGTTCCTAAGGTCGTCTACGACTTACTATAGGTCGGTCACCATCACTAAGTCGCCTAACTTTTAGGTCGTTACTTCTATAACTCGGCAACTCTTAGGTCGGTGAATTTCTTATCTCGGCCAACACTCCAACCCGTAACCCCTCCTTGAGTCGGTCCCCTATGAGTCGGTCACGACTCATCCCTTAGCTCGGCAATGCTCATGAGTCGGTCACAACTCATACTCCACCCGGGTTAACTTCTAAACGACTCAAGCTAGAGGCAACACAAACAACACTATCGACCTGCAAATTCTACGATCTATCGACACGTAAAATACGGGTCGTTACAAAGCTACTTGAAGACTACATGAAGTAGATGCATGCACACTTGTACACATATATACAAGCAACTAAAGTGCAGACCAACAAAAGCAGTTTCAAAATAATCTAGGCAAGTTTGAACACCAAAGGCAACAACAAAGCATTTTAACAAAATCAAGTGGCTGATGTCAATAGAAAAAAGAACAAAATCAATATCAAGTGACCGAAATCAAATGTCACAAAAAAGGTTATGGAACAAAAGTCAAGATTAAATGCCATAAAATCAAATCAGAGTCGTGATGACCAAGGAAGTCGAACCAAGTCATAAATCAAAGCCGTGACAACCAACCAAAAAATATATGATTTTGAAAAAATCAGTAATCATCTCAAGCATCCATACAAAATCGAATAGCCAAAGAATAGCAATTGAAAAATTCAAATGATTCAATACGAACGAGAAAATAGGAATTCGAATCCTATATAAACGTTAAACATCATCGACAATAATCCATTCGAGTTAAACCAACAACTAAAACGAATAATCATTCAACTCGAATCAAAGTCGAGTACAGCATAAATCGAAAAAGGAACAAACATACCAATTCATGCAACAACCAACTAACTCGACTAGATAGAAGCAGTTGCTAGTAAACCAGAGTGACAGTTCGATCGACAAAGCAATGAAAGTAAAATCACCTATTCAATCGATCAACAGAAGTCAACAGATTCGATAAAGGAAGCCCTAATTTTATGAGAGAGGAACAAACTAAAGAGAACGCTAAAGGGAGCAACCATTTTTCAAAAGAAAAAGGAAACGGGCCGATATAACAAAAGAAAAAGGACACTTGTTTATCTCTACTTTTATTTTGCACCGGTTTTCTCTTTGGGCTTTTAATTGTTTAAATTAAGGTTTTTATTATTATTGTTTTAAATCTATATTTCCTTTTTAAATGTTTGTAATTATTCTAGTCGTGTGACTAGGGGACGAATTGCGGTGGTGTAGTCCGAGAATTCGCAACTCAGTGGCTGAGTTATGGCAGGGTTTTGAGCGTAGAGTTAGTTTACTCGATAGTGGGAGTCGCGAGTTTACGTGTGTAAGCGTCTGACTACTTAATTTCTAGTAGAAACCTTGAGGGAAGCACGTAGGCAGGGTTTTGTTGAAGCGGGGTAAATCTATGTGTTCTATTTCTGCTTTTATTGTTCTTCTATTATCTGTGTTGCTATTATTCTGTTATATCTGTGTTGAAATTATTTTATATAAACTTCAATTTTTATAACTAATAGCATCACCCTATTCATCCCCCTCTGGGTGATATTAATCCTACAGACAACGGGTCACCATGCCTGATGCCACGCTTACCCCTAAAGTAACCCATAGCTTTGACATTGTAGCACAAAGAGTAAGAAACAGTTGATATGCAGGTATGAATCCAGCTAACAAAGTGGCAAGGAAAGCCCATTATGGACATGATTATGATAATTTCATCCCATTCAACTGTGTCATAAGCCTTTTTTATGTCCAGCTTTAAGACGGCTTGAGGAGAAATATAAGTGTAAATGTAGCCATTTAGTAGTTCACGGATTAATAACACATTATCTAAAATGCTTCGATCAGGTAAGAAAGCTGCTTGATTTTTAGAGGTAACAGATGGAAGAACAAACTTGAGCCTAGAAGCAATAACCTTGGAAATGCACTTATAAAGAACATTACAACAAGCAATGGGTCTTAAAGCTTGGACAGAACTATCATGCTTACTTTTGGGGATGAGGGCTAGATTAGTAGCATTAATTGAGACCATCATTTTACTATGATTGAAATAGTTATGCATAGCACTGTAAAGGTCTTTAGAAATAATACTGAAGATAGCATTATTAATTTCATCATTGGAAATCTTTAGGAAAGAAAATTGATATTGTGATCAGTCAGCATAGGAAGAGGAGTGGATAGAAGCTCTTGATTATTAATAGGGATGGGAGGCAAGCAAATTATGATACTAGTCCATAAAAGCATTGTCAACTGATTCAAGGGTGGCTTGTAGTTGATCTAGAGAGTCAATAATTTGGTGGATGTTGCTTTTGGAATTTTTAATTTTTAAAGACGCATGGGATTGCACAGTGTTCCTGTCACCATTGATATCCCATTCCTTTCTTAGCTTTTGTCTTACCATGTTATTCTCAGTGGTCATAGAATCAACTAATTACGCAGTTAATTCATGCTCTAATTTAGAATGTTCATTATTACCTGGGTTGCTCAACATTTGTAACTGCATATTAGCTAGTTGAGAGGTGAGCCTTTGTGATAGTTTGTCAGAGTTGTAATATTTTTCCCCAGCCCTTTGTCTCAAAGCCACTCTAGTTGCCTTTAGCTTTTGCTGAAAAATAAAAATTTTGTTATCGTAAAAAGGTGATTACCAAGCATGCTTCACAATATTTAAAAAGTTAGGATTAGTGACCCAAGAGTCAAAAAAATTAAAAATTTAATTAATTTTGATGGCATTGTTTCCAAAAGAGATAAAAAGTGGAGAGTGGTCGGATAAGAGAGTGGGAAGGATATGTGTTATTGAATTGGTGAAAGAAGTGAGGGCAGTGTAGTTAAAGAAGGCCAAATCAATATGACTCATTATTCGAATACCACTACGACTTTTATTATTGCAAGTAAAGGTAGGGCCAATGAAAGGAAGCACATGGAGATTAGAGTAACATAATGATTCATTAAGAGGGGCAATGTTAGAAAGGGACAAAGAGAACCCCTACCTCTCTCAGTGGAATGAAGCATACAATTGAAGTCACCAATCACGTACCAAGGGTGAGTTTCATGACGAAGATGATGAAGGTAATCAAGCATCTCACGCCTAGAGGCAGTGTGGTTGTCCACATAGAAAAAGGTTATGTAAAAAGATAAAGAGGTTGGAAACTGAAGAACATGAAAGTGAATGAACTTCTTGTGGGTGACGATTGTGTCAAATGTTATAAACAAGAGGATCAGACAAGACAAGAATTTTTCCATATGGAGCTCTATCAAGATTATGATACAAATTCCATGTTGGTTTCATAAGAGAGGCTGCTTTGATAGTGAGAGGATGATTTAGTTTGGTTTCAAGAATAGAAAAGATGCTCAAATTGTTTTCAATGATGAGGGCTTTAGCTTGCAATTGTTTAATGGTCAAATGCGCTCCACGAATATTCCAGTACCCAAAATTGTGTAACATGATGTAAACTATAAAGGAATAGGATAGGAGTTTCCTCTAATCTGTAGAACATTTGAACTAGTATTGTTTGTGTCTAGCAAGGTATCAAAGTATTCAATTATGTGACCTTTGTCCAAATCATGTGACTTGAGATATTTTTTGGGTTTTGTGATACTTTGAGGCTTGACAATGGACCATGGAGGAGGAGAAGTGATGGTGCAGACATGAGGTGAGAGCCACCCAATGGAGGAGGGATGTGAGAGTAAGGAGAGTGATAGAAGTGGAAGCAAGGGAATTAGACGGAGGGGAGACATGCACATTGCCATTGTGGGCATGTGCACAAGGTATAGACTCAAAGGCAAATGCAGCAGTAGAAACCAAAGGAATGCAACTGTCTTTAGGTATTTTTGAATTAAGAATTTGTTGTAGATTAGCTAAAGCAGTTTCCATTGCAAATGTGAATTTTTTTTCGATGATATCATTTGTACTTGCTTCTTTACTCAAGTCAACTTCATTTTCATTTACAAGATGCTTGTGTTCAAAGCTTCATGAACATTGCTTAGGATTAGTAGACTCTTGCCTTGGGACACACAGCTGCTCAGAGTAATGTAGAGATTGATTCGAAGAAAACTTAGTTCCTATTCTATCACCATTTACTATCAAAACTGAATTTCCTTGCCTTTCAGAATTATCATCACATACATTATCATTTTTTGCAAAACTTGAAATTCATTCACAGTCAATAAATCTTCCTCCAGACCGTCAACTTGCTCACCCTCCTCCCGTTCATTTTCCATACTAACAGCTGATGGCTCAACCTCTTGTATATCATTTTTATTCTTTATACTCACTTCCTCGGTAGTAGTAGTGCCTGTTTTTGCATTCTTTTGTGACATCCCCCCTCTAAATGTGATTTTTAGAATTTTCTATGGTATTTTATTTAAAAATGGTTTTCAAACTTGTTTGAATTACTTCAACCTTTTTGATAGTCTCTTCTAATTTATATGAAAGTGTTTATAAAAGTATTTTGAGAAGCATTTATTTTATAGATAAGTCAATATAATAATGGTTGTTTATTTTAAAAGTAAATAAAGGGAAATTTATATTTCAAAATAAAGTGATTCCATTTTAAAAGAAAATAGAAATATTTTGGAATAAATACTTGTGGAATGATTTGTATAAAATGTTGTATAAAAAGAGATATTTTTAAATGGTATTTTATAAATAAAAGAATAGATTCATAAATAATATTTTATTAAGAGGGAAATTAATATCATTTTGATAAATTGGAAAAATAAATCACACATGTGAATTTATAGTGATACGGGTGATCATTTTATGGAAAGTATTTAGTCTCATATGGAAACTAAAGATTTGTGATAAGTATATGAGATTTAAAATAAGAAGCTTTTATAAATATAAGACGAGATTTATAAAAAAAAGTTTTTATAAATATAAAAGGGTATTTATAGAAGAAATTTTTATAAATATAAAGAGGGGATTTATAAAAGAAGTTTTTATATATATGACAAGGAGATTTATAAAAAGGAGTTTATAATTGTAAAAAAAGATATATTCACATTTGGTCGCCCTTAATAAGTCCCATTCTCCGTATTATTAGACGACATTATTTATAATGATCTTTAATAATATAGGTATAAAGGTGGGGTCGCTACAGCGGAGGTGGTGATCGTGAAAGCAAGGCATTGAGGTTTTTAATTAATGGACTGGGTTTTGTTAACGAAGAAGGATTAGGAGGGAAATTCATTTTAATAGGGTAACTAAAAAGTTAATTAAGTTATTAATTAATATAACTAATCTGAATTCTTATAAATTGAATATCTTGCTTATACGAGGTCCGATTTGAACACGTAAGTTCCGTTGGACTTATAGGAACGTTAAATATGTACTTCAAACTAATTTCGTTAGATTGGGGCCAGTTGAATTTTGGGTTATAATCAAACATCGATTTTAGATGAAACGGAAATGTGAAAGCGTCTGTTGGAATTTTAGTGAGCTTACACATCTTTAAATAAATTATACGATATATGTGTTACTATAGAGTATTGTTGAATGCGTGAATGATAGTTTATATTGTTGTTTGGTTGTTTGTTTGGATTTAAATTCCTGCTTGATAAGTGCATGACATAAATAACCACTGTGTTACAGAGGACAAAAACAAAAGGAAAGTCGGAGTATACATAGCGAATAGGTTGCTATAGAATACTTCAAAAATTCACGTTCATATATGTGATTGACAAGGGACTTTTGTAGAAAGATCCTAAGGGGTTTCTTGCCAATATTTATTTATTTACTTCTATTCTTATGTAGCTTATATTGATGTTTGGTTGAAATATTCGTGACATACTGTTTGATTTGAATAAGCGTCATTATAGCGATATTCGTTGTACCGTCACTTGTAAAGTATCATCCCCTTAAACCTTTTGCGTGTTTAACTTGGGCTTGTATTTTAACCAATTAAATGTTTGATCGTGTTTTGAAGTTTGATAAGTTGTTCAAACTATATTTTCAAATATTTAGGTAATTTTGAAAATAAAGGATGTGAATTGATTGAAATTTATAGGAGTTATAAGTTTAATTAATCATTTTAATAATGATGTTTAAAATTAATTATTTTAAATAATGATGTTTAAAGTTAATTAATCATTTTAAATAATGATGTTTAAGGTTAATTAATCATTATAATAATGATGTTTAAATTAATTAATCATTTTAAATCATGATATTTGAGGTTAAGTAATCATATTAATAATGATGTTTAAAATTAATTATTCATTTTTAATAACGATGTTTAAGATTAATTGATTATTTTAATAAATGATGTTTAAAGTTAATAGTTAAAATAAAGACGTTTAAAGTTAATTAACTAATTTAATAAAAGTGTTTTTAAAGACTAATTAATTGATTTAATAAAAGTGATTAAAGTTAATTAACTAATTTAATAAAGGTGTCTAAAGATGACTAATGGATTTATTAAAGGGGAAGTTTGGCTAAAGTCTCTATTAAGTTTCAAAATACACTAAACATCCTTGCCGAAAATAGTATATAGATTAGGTCCCTAGAATTAAGTTACTGAATAATTGCATACATATGTACAATTATTTAGTGAATAATTATAGACACTTATGTAATTATATCCAAAAATTGCAGGCATTTCCGCAATTATTCACTGAAAAAATACAAAAAAATTCGAGATTATTCACCAAAAAAGTTGTGGAAATTTCCGCTGTTATTAATTGAATAATTGCATACATTTATGCAATAATTGCATAAATATCTACAATTATTTGCTGAATAATTTCATAAATATATACAATTATTCAGTAACTTTATTCTAGGAACCTAATTTACAATCTATTTTTGGGTAGGAATTTTCGTGTATTAAGTTTGATTTTAAGGACATGAGCCTAATATTCACTTTATAGAAAGAGTTATAAGTTGATTAATTGTCTTTTGAGATAATTAATGTGGTTTTAAATTTATAACAGAATTATATCAGTTATCTTTGAAGATGATTAATGTACCGACCAGCAAATCCGTACCCCTTGAATCAACACTATTCTATCTCTGTTAACTCAAATTGTACAGAAATACGAACTATTTGGGTTTAAGAAGAAGAGATAGAAGAAGAAGGAGAAGCTAAACAATATCAGAAAATCACAGTCGCAGCGGAATAAAATATAATAGATAATAAATAATTTTACTCAAAAATCAAATATCTCTGTTTATATATTACATCATCAGAGTACATCAATCACAGCTCAACATCAATATCATACAGTGGATACACAACAACTCAAGATACATAACAACTCAAACACAGCGGAATATATATATATATATATATATAGGTAAACAAGTACGGAAGTATGTATCATCATCCTGCCCGTCTCCTGAGCTCCACAACATCATATCCTGTATTCTATAATACTCGGTCTGACCCGAGCATTGCAGTTAAATAACACCCGAGTCAGTCTGGATTACCAGCGTGAGAAAATCACACCCAATTGATTATTAAAGTTTCAAAATCCTTTGAAAACAAAAGCATCTCGTAAGACCACGCCACAAATAAACATGTCGGGTGTTTACCTTACGACAGCTAAAACAATTTTTATAAAAATCCTCTAATATTATAATAAGGTCTATATACAAATACTTATAAAATAGCCGAAATTGTTACATTATTAAATTCCAGCTACTAGCTACAGAGTGGGTAATACAAACAAAACTCGTACAAGGCTCGTAGGGAGAATGGATTTCCAACTAATGACTAGGCACTGGGGTACCACTTGACACAGTACGGGGCCTAGATCACCGTACCGAGGAGTACACCCGCTCCCCTGCAACACAAGGCCGGGACTATCCCTTACTGGATAATCCCGAATGAGATCACTCCGCGGTTGGGATCAGCAACCACCTACTAAGCCGAAAAATAAAAAGGGACATCTAGACTGGATTGACCTCACCCTGCTTGGGTGCTACCCACCGAGCCTTGCTGCATATCCCCTGATTTTCAGTCATTCCCATTTGATGAGGCTTGAGGCTAAGCGTTACCTTTAAGAACAATATCCCTTAGAATGCCCATCGTCCACCTGACGATGTTTCGCAAGCATTCATCCATACAAGCCCGTCTCGGGTTCGAACTGAACCGAAGGCACTATTCCTACTACATCCATTTTGGGAATATCCTTAGGATTAGTGGCGACTAGCCCTTACACTTCACTGCTCCAGATTCGAATCCAAAATCGTTTTCACGAAACGTACAAACCGGATCGAAGTGGTTTTCGAGAAATAAATCTCGATCTCGGTCTCTTCAAAACGATCAACGCATTTGTCCAATATTGATAGTCGGTTATTTAACTATCAATTTATATCCACAACATCCATCACACAATAAATAATTTCCCAAATTATTTATTTATCTCAAAAATATCTTCACATGATATATTTTCACTTTTCAATTTCTTTTGAAAACAGTTTCAAACCATCATTCTTTTCAGGATAAACTTCCCCGAATATTTCCTATCTCCACTGAAATCACCAAGCACAAAACCATATTTTTAAAATAATTTAACACACTTTATTGAAAAATACATTTATCATTTAATTTAGAAAAATTACTTTAATACTTAATTTTAAATAATACTCTAGAAATAATTAAAATAAGGTTACCTTATAACTAAACATTAGGTTTCTTCTTAAATCAAAATATCAAATCATTCTTTAAATAATTGCTGTTATAATAGGTTAAAAGGAAATACTTACTTTAGACTTTAAATATTAGAAATAATAAATTTCACAAAACATACCTTTAAAACAACTTCAAAATCCTTTAACTTATATTTAAAAATTTACTTTGAAAAGTACTTGGTTATCCAGGGAGAATTTCAAATCTCAATCACTTAAATCAATTTCCCAAATTGATTTCCAATTTATTTTATTTGAAATAAATTCTTTTACTTATCAGTTCATTTCCAAATTCAGTGGTTATGGTCTTTATTTTTATTATTATTATTTTATTCTTTTTTTACTCTTTTAATAAATCCAAATCTTAAATTCTAAATAATTGTTTGTTCTTGTTAATTAATAATACCGCATTTTAAAATTTATTAACTTTCTGTTTATACAAATTTCCTTTCCATTCCCAAGATTCATTTATTAGAATTTTAAAGCCACTTTATTTCTTTTCCAAGTTATTCTTAAGTTTATTCTATAATTATTTTACTTGCAATTTCACTTCTTTTACTTTCATTTTCAAAAATCAAATTTATACTTTTGGTAATTCATTAGACCCAATTATATCAACCAAGCCATAACATTCGATATTTCCACATTATTCATTATAGAATATCAAACAATCAGAACAGAGAATAGAATATAAAATAATTTAAATAAAAGTTAAGGGATCCAGTTGGATCCCTCCAACCTGTTTTCCCTGCATCCACAGACGTTAGCATCACATAATATGCCAATTACAAATTATACTATACTATATCACATCAATCAATTCAAACATACAATCAATTATTAAATTTAATAATTTAAATTTAAATTTTTTAAACTGAGTGAGATTAACTCACCTTTGCTATTTAAATTGCAATCCCTCCAACCCGACTTGAATTTCCATTATTTCAGACCTTGTAAAAATATTGATATAATTTTATTAATATTCGTACTAACCGTAAATAAATTATCGTCATAAATTCATTTAAACCAATGATTAAATTTTAAGTTGATTTCCTCTTTATAAAATATTTTTAGTACCTAAGAGAAGTCAATGAAGTTAATATCTTCACCATATATTATTAACAATAACTAGCTAGTAAAGACATATGTATAAATATTTTTTTTAAATAGATATGTTTGCATATATATTTACTTTCAACTCATTCACTTAAAAACTCGTTTATATAAATCTAAAATCTAATTTATATAACTTCTTTTCAATATTCAAAATTCCTATTTGTTATCCAAATTTATCTATATCCTATTTCCTGTAAGTATAAGCATTTAAATTATATAAAAAAAACGATACCTTGCTGTGATATGTATATAAGTAAACTTAATGAAATAATTTAAAATAAAATATACTCACTATCTCTTATTTATTATTATTTTCCTACCTAAGTATACATATGCTTATAATTTAAGAAAAAAATTTGAAAATAAAAATAAAAGATACCTCACTATAAACACTAGGTCGTTGACCCTTCCCATTCGATCGCAAAACCCAACCCAGCTTGATTACGAGCCTTCACGAATCGTGCCGCCACCACTGCCGGAGTGCATCGCGACTTCGAGCAAACCCTACTTCCAGTTGAAACCCTAGCCTTAGCTCCACGTAACCCTCAACCATCGCGACCGCCATTGACCAGCTCATTCTCTCTTTTCTCGTGCGCGCGTGCCTGACTACCATAGTTGCGAGTCGATCGAACAGAAGGGAACAACGTGGCTGCGATTCGAACATGAGTACCATATTTCGCGAATCAACAAGGAGGAAGAAGCTCGATTCGAATCGGAGGAACGAAGTTTCTCAGAGACTCGACACCAATTAAATTGAAACCTGAGTGTCACCATTTATTTATTTTAGTAGTCGCTCGAGAATTTGAAGGAGCGTGGTTCGGCCACCATTTGTTTCTCTCTCTGTTTTTTTTACCGAAGGGTTGATTATTGAAGAAGAATACTTTGGCCGTGTTATTAGAGTGATAATGAACCAGAAGAGAGTAGAAGAAGCTTGCGTTAGAAGCTAAACGAGTTTGGCTTCCATGGAAAGGTTCGACTAAGTAAATTGAAGTTAAATAATTTTTTTTATGCAATTACGGTTTGTACGATCAAACGGTAACTCCGAACGCTGCGAAAATTGAAATCCGATAATAATATAATATTACGGATCCAATGAAACTGGTTTCGTCAAATTCTGAGACTGTGCCTCGTAAGGCTATTTTTAAATTCAATTTAAAACGATATAAATTTCAAAACTTAACAAACCATCCTTAAATTTGATTTCAACACTTCTATTCTCTCCAGTATTATCAATAAAAATTTTATAAGCCTTCAAATTATTTTTAATAGGCTTAAAATCTCAGATTTCATATTTTATTCAATTTCAAATTATTTAATTCAATAATGTAATTATCAAATAAATTGTCATATTCGTAATTCATGTTAAAATTATTATATTGAATATTTAAAATCAATTAAATATTCCGATTTTAATTGCTCGAAATTTTCGGATCGTCACATTCCTCCCCCCTTAAAAGAATTTCGCCCCTGAAATTACTAATTAGGAAGAATGGTCCAATACTCGTTACTATTTTCCAAACCAAACAGTCTAATTAACTTGCCATATATCTTTTATTTTAGACCCACTATCATTCTTACTAACTTCCCAAAATCTACCATAGTTTGCAAACATTCTTATTTGCCAAACCAAGTTTTAAATCATAAAACCAAATTTTGAATTATCAAAATTTTCTCAAATTTTTTTCTAACTCTCTAAATTTTCGAAATTTTTTGCCAGCGTCTCCATTGCGCAGCTAGCTCGGTACAACTACAAAATGGCTCTACGGCCTCCCAAATTCAAAAAGAAAAAAAAAAGCCAAGTGGCTCAATCCAAAATCCCAATCAAATTTCACATAGAAATTTAAACACACACCTTTTGTCGAGCAATTCAATTTTTTATCTTCTTGAAATCAAAAACCAATTCTCTTTTCCCTTTATAATACCTGCATATCCTGCTTAGCACTAATATCCAATCACAACATTTCAAAAAAACATTTTATTGACTCCCTTACCAAATGCCAATATTCATCAAAATATCAACTTAGAATATATTTGTAATATGAAATTCCAATTAAGAATTCACCATTCCTTACTTAAGTTTAGTATAAGCATTCTATATGCTTCTTATATTCATTTTCATCTTACCGCTTCAGTTTATATCTATTTCTATTCAAATTAATTCTTTCATTTCCATATGAATTCAATTCATCTTTAACTCCGACTATTTGAATTTTATTTTTCATTTATACTGATCCATGTCATTTTTTTTTAGTTAGTTTTCATTTACTAATTAATTTTAGTTGCCAATTTAAATTCATTTTGTTGTTAAAAAAAAATTTCCAAAATTTTCTAACTCACAAAATTTCTTAAAAATTTTGTCAGAGTCTCCTTTGTACGGAGGAGCTTTTGCAATTTGACAATAGATATAAATATATATACATCGACCCACACGGTCGGAAAAACCAAAAACAGTTCATATTTCCTAATTTTATTGCGTAGGCGTACCTAATTTAGCATTTTTAAGCAAGCGGCTTATTTATTAGCAGTTAGCATGCCCAAAGTCCAGCCAAATGGCTTCCCGGTACCTGTACTTATTCAATCACTTATTTGCAATAGTTAAAACATATGAATTCTAAAAGAAACTCATACCAAACATTTTTCCATAAGCAATTTATATAGTTCCCATGCTAATTCAACTGTTTCAACTTATTTACAAACCATTTTCATTCAATTTGAATGGTTTTCAATCCATTCGTATATAACTTCATCCATTTGAATGGTTTAAAACTCAATTGCTTACATTAATTTATTTTTAAGCAAACCGAGCTCATATTTAATTCAATTTCTCTCAAAATCAATTTATTTTACTCCTATCAATTCATAGAATTTTTAGTTACTTCCATTTACATCAAATGACAATTAATTCTATGCAATTTGACGAGATTTATGTGAATACATATGTACTTATGTTTTATACCAATTTAAATTGATTTCAACTCAATTTATACTTAATTCTATTCCATTTCGAATTTATTCACAATCTGTATATTCTCATTTTCATTGCATTTAAAGTTGAATCCATTCACTTACATTTCCTTCTATTAACTAAACTAGTTCATACAAAAGTATTAACATCTTAGGTTCGTCTTCATTACCAATTTAATTTCCCTTTTATTTTAATTCATTCACAATTATTTATTTAGCTCGACACATTCCATTTAAATTTCATTCACAATCCATCCATTTACGTTTTATTCCATATTTGTTTATTCCAAACTATTTTATTTAGCTCAAAGACAATCTAAGCTATTTCATTCAATAACCATTTCAATTTTTCTTATAGACTCCAAGTTATTTCAATTTCTTAACAATTTTAATGGTTTACAACTATTTATTTAATAATTTCATTCCATCCATTTATTTATTTCAATATAATTAGTTTACTCACTCAAACCATTATAAACTTCATTTCCTTAAATATTATTAAACTTTTTTTAAGTTGAATTCAATTCAACTTTCCTTCATTTATTTAACTTAAGTCAATTTACTACAATTTATTCAAATTTTGTACTTAAGCTCATTCTCATTTTGCAAACAAAGTTCTCCTTTCAATTTAACTTGATTCTATTTCAATCCAATCTCCTTTCAAACTACGAATTTATTTGATTAGTTATTATACATTTTAACTTTTTTAGATTCAGCACATTCAATTAATTACAAGGCCATTCCCAATTTATTTCCACTTATTTGGATTTTTTTGCAATTCAACTATTACCATTTCAATCCAATTTCATTTTTATTCAGTACATTTCAATTATACTTAATCTATTAACACTTCAAGTTAAATTTTAGGTTATAACTCAAGTTCCGAATCCACTATCCATTTTCAATTTTTCACCAATTTCATCAACTCACAATGCAATTTCATTCTCAATTCATTTAATTAATTGCAAGGCTACTTTCAATTATATTTTCTTCACTAATGATTCAAGTCAAATTTAATTTATAACTTGAGTTTTATTTTCAACTTCAATATTAACTCACCGATTCAGTTTTTATTTAGTTACATTGGTTATCATTATATATTTCGTTATCTAATTTATTATCTACTTAGTTTTTTCCTTAATTTATAATTCAATACTTGAATTTTAATTTCAAATATCCCTTCATTTAATTTTCTTAAGTTCAAATTTGTTTCAAAATTAAAGTTTGGATTTTCATCTTATTTTTTTCCAATTCATCAGACAATATTTATTTTGGATTTTGTATTCCACTTTCAAATTTTAAAAGTCACAACTTGTTATTTACACAATTCCATTCATTATAGGCTTGAATATATTCATCTTTTATTTTTAACTCAAGCCTTATGTTTATTTATAGCCCAAGCATATTTTATTTCTATGGATTTTTAATTCTTTTATAAGTTATTCTGGTTTATTTATTTCAATTCCAATCCTTATTCAATTTATTTTTCCATTTGTTCAGGTAAAAATTTAATTTCATTCCTTAATTCAATTGAATTCTCATTCCAAATTCAATTTTACTTTAACTCAGATTTATTTAACTCAATTTGACTTCAACTTAATTCGAATACAACTGGATATTATTTTCAGCTTATTCAATTAATTTCAATCCAGTTAAATTTTTATTTCCCAATCCAAGTTAATTTCATTTTTAACTTTTCACTTAAAATTTACATTCCATTATTCAAAGCTTATATTTCTACCCGATTTAAAAATCATCTCAATTTATAAGCTTACAACCTATCTCATCAGGATTTTCAAATACCCGACCTTTGTTTCAAATTATCTTGAAATCTCCAAAATCTCAAATCACATTTCTCAAAAGTTAAACCAATCCTGGTTTATTCCCAACAAATTTCCTTTGAAATTTTCAAAAACAACTCATTTTTTCTGAACAAATCAATTTGGCAGCAATCCGTCACTTATAAATTCGAAAATGAATACTGATGATGCGGTCGTCATCATCAGAATTATTTTCCAATGATCCAAGTGATTTCAATGCTATATCACTTCCCCAAATTCATTTAAAACAGATTTCCATTCCAAAAATATCACCAAAACAATAATACTATTATTTATCATTAAAACACTTGGACAAACACTTCCATAATCTTCGGGATTTAAATTTTCAAATCCTACTTAAATTAATTTTATCTATAATTCATTTGCATAGCTTATGCTCATACAAATTCTTATTCGATTATATTTTAATTTATAATGTACAATTTCAATTCATAATTATAAATTTCATTTTATAATGAATTTATTCCCTTAAATTTTAATTATATTTCAATTTCTAGTTAAATTTTCACTTAATAATGATAATACTTTAATATTATCATTCCTAACATCCAAGCAACCATATATCAGCTAAATAGTTTTCAAAAACTATTCTTTATATCAAAATATGCTTTTGGGTAAAATTATTTCATTTACCCATATTTAAAACAATACTGTGTCGACTGTTCTATTTAAGTGTTTAGAAACCCCTTCAATACAGTTGCGCAGATTGTATCGACGAAGGTTCATATGCCACTCAATAAATCAATCAACGCAATATTAAAACAATTTATATTCACTAACAAATACGCACTCATATTGATTAATACGCTCAAACACATTATAGAGTACTACGGACTCTATTTTAAATGAGTAATTCCCACCAGAGCCAAGGTTATCACCAACCTAAGCTTTGATACCAAGTGTAACGACCCGCAAATCCGTAACCCTTGAATCAACACTATTCTATCTCTGTTAACTCAAGTTGTACAGAAATACGAACCATTTGAGTTTAAGAAGAAGAGATAGAAGAAGAAGGAGAAGCTAAACAATATCAAAAACTCACAGTCGCAGTGGAATAAAATATAATAGATAATAAATAATTTTACTCAAAAATCAAATATCTCTTTTTGTATATTACATCATCAGAATACATCAATCATAGCTCAACATCAATATCATACAGTGGATACACAACAACTCAAGATATACAACAACTCAAACTCAGCGGAATATATATATATATATATATATATATAGGTAAACAAGTACGAAAGTACGTATTGTCATCATGCCCGTCTCCTGAGCTCCACAACATCATATCCTGTATTCTATAATACTCGGTCTGACCCGAGCATTACAGTTAATGTAACAACCCTGGTTGGAGAGTACCGTAAATATTAAATTATAATGAAGATTATAATTTAATATTGGAATTAATTGAATTTATTGGAAGAAAATGATGAATTATATTGTTTATTTGGAATAAACAATATAATATGAATAAATTTTGGGAGAACAATATAAAATAAGGTTTATTTCAAATTAAATGATTGAAGCAAATTTAAGATGAAGGAAAGATGAAGTAAACAACTTAATTGTGATCTTTGAGTTGGAAATTATCATTGATGGAATTTAGTAGGAGCATTAAAGGAATATTGGCAATTTATTCCAATATTCTCCTTTTATTGTAAAATAAAAGGGAAAATAAAAGTAGAAAGATTTCATTGTATTAATAGTAATAAACATATGTGTGAGATAAACTTGTTCCTTTATTTCATGAATTTTGAATATAGAGATGCAACTATATTCAATTAACATGTACGATTTGGCGATAATGTAATTTATTGTCAAATTGCATCTTTTCTTTGTTAAATACAAAGAAAATTGTTAAATAATTGTTTAATCATCATATGCATAATGAATTTGAATTTTTGGGCTAATGAATTGTAACAAAATAAATTAATCACTCCATTTCGATGGTTGGAGTGGTTTGGAATAATTAATGGAATTTGGTTTGGGTTGGGGAAATCATATTGGTAATTTTAAAACCAATAATACATTTTATTGTAAAATAAAATGTGGGGAATAAGAAAAAAAAAAATAATCTTCTTTGAGTATGAAAAAATGATGGACATGAGTAAAATAAAGTTTCTACTTTATTTCATGAATTTGAATGTAGTTAATTGACTACATTTGATTAAATTGATAATTTGTACAATATTGTGCTTGTTTGCCAATATTGTCATTTTATTAATTAAATATATATATAAGAATGAGTTAATAAAATAATTAATCATGATAACTATGATTAAAAATGTGATAAATAATTTAATAATGTCTAAACCTATATTTGTTTTGTTTTGGGTACATAATATCTTTTTATTTAACCAATTGCATTAAATTTGCAATTTATTTTGCAATTATGGGAAAATTGGATAAATTGAGTAATAAATGGAAATTTAATAACAAATTTGTTAAAACTTATGTTTTGATAATTTTATTAAAAACTAGATGACATAACGAATCCAACGCATCCAAAATCATTAAAAACGGATTAAAAATGTAGAAGTTATGAAGATTTAAGCATTGTATAAGTGTAAATAAACTTAAACAAATTTTTGCCTAAGTAAAATTAATATGGGTCATTGGGTTAAGCCCAAACCCAATATCCACTAGAGAAACTTCTAGAGCCAGGAAAGAAGTACATACACTTCTTCCTCCTTCAGCTCATTTGAGAAAAGAAACCCTAGAAGCTCAAAAATTAGAAACAATGGCCGCCATCTCAAACCCTAGCCATAATTAATAAAATTCTTTGCTAAATCAATAGAAATTTGGATCTAATTCAACAAGAAGGTAATCTCCATCCTTCTCTATCTTGAATCTGAGGAGAAATCCATATTTGTTTATTGTAATTCTTGTTTTGTAATTTATCTTCTCTTGCATGCCTATTTTCAACAATCATAGGTCCGGCAAAGGCAAATTCGAGTTGAAAGCTTCCATCTTCAAGCCTAAATCATCATCTTTTTACTGCTAATAGGTAAGCTAAGGCTTATAGCAACTGTAAACGAATAAATTTCAGCAGCAAATAATCTTTTGCTTGAAATATTTGGTTAAATATGTTGAATTTTACCTCTGTTCTATATTGATTGGTGCTGAAAATGCCCTGTCTTGTTTTACTCATATCTGGCTCGTCCGGTATCGGATTGACGCCAATCTTTTTTCAGATTGTAGAGGACTGATTAGGGTTTGTTTATTTTAAATTTCATTGGGTTCTGAGTCCGTTTGGACCTTCTTAGTTGCTGTCAAAAATGAAAATCCGAGAGGGACTAAGCCCAGAATATTCTAGTGGCTGGTTAGTGTTTTCACCGTAACTTTTGTGTTTCTTATCGGAATTTTGATTTCTTGGATGTTCTGAAATCCTTGTGAAATATCCCACAACTTTCATGTTTTCGGTTTTGACTGATTTTGAAGTCTACATAGTGGAAAATTGGCATTTTCATCGCTGGCCTGTGTTGACAGGCAGCGCAAATAATTTCTTTCTTAGTAGTATTTTGATCATAACTTCTTCGTTACTCATCGGAATATCAAAATTTATGAAGTTTTGGAAACCTGAGGCTGTTGGCTACAATTTTTGTATTTTTTATTTTGTAGAATTTCAAAGTTTGCATGGTGGAAAATTGATGTTTTCAATGTTGGCCTGTTATGAACTGCCCCAACATTGATGTACTTGTTCGACTTTGATGATTTCATTTGCATGCTTTTGCAAGAATTTTACTACGAAATTTGATGCTAACATTTGATTCTTTTTTCCAGCAATGGACTAGTAAATTTAGAATGTGACTTGAATTCAAATTGGTTTTAAATACGATTTAAATTTTGAATATCGGTTTTTACCGATTAAATTGCAAATTGATGTTTTTCTGAGTTTTAAAAATCCGAATAAATTGCATAAAATCTTCTAAAATCATGGGTTGAGCAATAAATGTTTTTATACATTTTTAAAGGTTTTTAAACAATTATTCTTTATTTTCTAGGCTTTCAAAAATCATTAAAATTCTTTAAATGATGGGTTTTCACTCATAATCCTTTAGATAAATTTCTATAAATTGGTTTAAAATCCCGTTTTCTCTAGTAAAATATATTATAATTAATTTTATTTACTTTAATTACTTTTATGCTTTTTCGGACATATAAGGAAACAAATTAAAAGATTTAGTAAATCCGTGAGGTATGGGACTTGAGTATTTACTTTTTCGGTTAAATTCGGACTTGTACTATCGAAACGACATTGAGAAATCTTTTTGATTTACTCCTTGGGATTTACCACTTTGTGGTCTGGGATAGAGTGTTATATTAGTCTTTTAGACTAATAACTTTAGTCTAATATTTCGTATTCGGAAGCATATACGACATGAGACTATCTTGGGAAAAACACTATTGCCGATGATATGAGGCAATTGTTTTATATGAGATTTTCTGAGATTTATAATTTTATGGAATTTTCCACTTGTCAATGAGATAAGACAGGTTAGATATTATATGCCTTACGCCAATGACATGAGGCAATTCTTTGAGATTTTGATGCATTTGTTAGTGTGGCATCGACTAGCGGCTAGAAAACCGCTGAGTGAGGACGTACGGTATGGGACGTACGTAACCACTTTTCGGGTTACTATCCGAGAGTTTCTGACACATTCTGGGAATTACTAGTGCTATGACCTTTGGGTCATCTGAGAATCTGGGAATCTGAGAATCTGGGAAATTAAGAATCTGGGAAAGTGTGACTTCGGTCGCCTTAGAGATTCATGTGGGTACCTAACTATATTACTAGCACTAGTCTGAGAACTTTAGCACGTGCAACATGCTTTAGCATGTAATTATTGGCCAATCTGAGATTTATTTTATGAGTTAAGAAAATTTTGATTTCACCATATTTTGATGTGTTTACTTAGCCTTATAGAGATGAATAAGGCGAAATATGAGTTTTTGAGGATTTTGGTGATTTCAATTTTATGGTTTTATACTTGGGTTTCATTTACTACTTTGAGAAGTTTATTTATTCATGTATCATATTTGGATGTTTTCTTTATATGCATGAATCCACTAGTATTAACCCAAGTAAGTGTAGAATTATACCATCTTAGAGATAGACAGTTCTTGATATCAACCTTAGTCATTCTTATCAATTATTGGTCCCTTGATGTATGTTTCCCCTTATACCTTATCGTATTTCCTCTCTAACGATAAGATTCAGTTGCCTGACCCGTGTGTTTTCACTCGGGTCAGACCGAGTTGTTTCAGGTATAATCTATTGGGCTTAGCTTGAAGTTGATGTTGGATATCAGCTCTTCTTTCTCTTGAGTAGTTTATTTCTTCTGCATACTCTGATGTTTTTACATTTGATTCGATGTATACGGTGTGGTCGTATACCACCTTTATTGTATTCATATTGTATTGTACTGAACGTGTATCAGTGTATATGTATATATATATATATGATGTTGGTTACTGTTCTGTGATGTGATTTACATTCAGTTATTGTATTTTGTTCTGATAGATCCGTTTGCCACCTATAGTTTTGGATTAAGCATTTACTGGGTATGTCGATCCACTTGAGTTGAAAAATTATAATGCATTTATCGACGTATTCAATGGATGTTTAAGACAAAATTATAGATGGTCGCCCTTAACCAGCCCTATTCTCCGCTTTAGTAGACAGAATTACTCATTAATTCTCTTTACTAAGGTGGGTCTCGGGGTGGGGCGTTACAGCTTGGTATCAGAGCTATGTTCAGAACAAAGTAGAATAAACACAGAACAGTACGTATATCACAATACGTCAAAGTACAATACGAGTGAATCATTGTCCTTCATTTGAGCTTGTTTTCGAATAGTGCTTTGATTCTTTTTCGAGTTTTGGGATATGTTGAGATGGAATATGTCTAGGAATATAAATTGTATTCCGTAGTATTTCATAACTGAGTTTGATGTTATCTTATCTTATGAATAATCTTATTTGGGATTATTCTATTCTTTTCTTTTTTTGTCGATACGAGTGAGTTCGTATCGATGGAGTTGATCGATTTCTTTGAGCATTCTTGTTGCATTCATTTGTGAGTTGTGAATCCTATTGAAGGGATCCACAATGATTGGCTCATTGTGGGCATTCTGAGATTTTTATTTGATGTTGCTTTTGCGAGTATTTGTTTGTTACTCACAATCTTGAGATGTATCTGATTTGAGATGGACTAACTTATTTGATGTTAAGCTCAATCCTTTTGTTGTTATAGGATCCTGTATTTATTTAGGCATCCTAATTTTATTGGGTTATTATTTCTATCACTTTGAAATGTTAATGATGATTTCGAAGTTTCTGTATTCGCTCTTGAATATCGAGATGCTGATGATATATCTCGAATTCCAATCAAGGTGACTTTGTTGAGTTTTGTAAGTCAATTTGGATTTGACATCCAATCGAAAAATCGAGTGTTGAGGTAACCTTATTCCTAGCTCTTAGCTCTTCGGTTATCCTTCCACGGGGATATCCACTAAGGAATGAGGAGAGTTTCTAGATATTCGAGTTAGATTGAGTTTATCATTCTACTTTGTTTGAGTGTACTTTTCAGACAGTCAATCATTGTTATCCTTTAGCATTACTCCGTTTGAAGTAGCGATTCGTGGATTGTGTGCTTCTTCTCCTTCGAGAAGAATATCTTGCTTATCTTATATCTTGCTGTTTTTTTTTCTTGGAGCGGCTTGTGATATTGTAAGATTGACGAACACTCTGTCTCCTTTTGATGATTTTGAGAATCAAGTATTCTGGGAAAATCTCGATGCATTCTCTTAATGTTCTTTGGTTTGATTTTTTTTTAAAGCTATATATATATATGAGTTTTAAAAAGAGAAATTGGAGTTTTGAGATATTTTAAAAATCAAAGAATGTTTTGAGAATATATTTATATAAGTAGTATTCTTTCATAGAAATGATTTTAGAGTGTTGGGTTATCCATCGAGTAGTTAAGAGTTCTGGTCGATACGCTTGATCAACGTTATCGATAGGAATCTCCTAAATGCTATGATGAGGCAATCAGACACAATGGTTTGTGTTTTAAAAATTGAGATTTTGAAAATAATATTTTGAGATTATATATTAAATTTATTAGAGATTCAATGGAGAGGCAATGCCATTTATTTATTTATATATTTATTTTGAAATTGTAAAGATGAGAATATATGAGAATATTCTTAAGTTATACTTTATTGGAAGTATATTTTGAGATTTTTAAATCTATATTAGATACATTGGATATTTTAAGAGAAGAGTTACAAGAATATTTGAAGATTGTTTTTAAAATATTTAAGTGTTTTAATAAAAAGAGTAAAGAGAATTTAAACCCTTAATTTATTTTGAGGGATATTATTATGGGTTTACAAATCTCTTTGGAAATTAATTTTGAAGTAAGAGAAGAAATTTGGACTTTTAATTTGAGTTTAAATTACTTACAAAGTAGTATAGTAAAGAGTTTGAAAATTTTCAAATGTTAAAAATCTAGATTTAAAATTTAAAAGATGTTGGGATTTAAAAATTCTAAATATCTTGGATTGAAAAGTAATTTGAGCCTATATCCTTATTTCTTGAGTATATTCTATCCTTGAGTTAATATCAACGACATGCCTTATCGCGGTCGTTCGACTTTGGTGGCCTTGCAAGAAGTCATTCCGTGATTTATTCATCTTGTCTATCGTGTTTATCTTGTTGTGAGGATGTTCTTTCCGCATTATTATGCAGAAAATCTTATTGATGATATTCTTTATTGCTTAGAGTTTGGGTTTAAGTGAGTTTGGTCCCGACTCTATTCGTAGAGTTTTGTAAAATCAATCATTTTCGATTGATTAATTGTTGAACATCTTATTGAGTTTTTTTTCGAAGATGGGATATCTTCGAAATTCTTTCAAGTTACTTGGAAAATTCGATGGTTTGCTAATCGCTATATAAGTATTTGATGGGCCATTGGATTAACCAGGGAAGTTTTTCCTTGTTTCTCTCTACCACTCTATGTTGAGAATATGAACAGTTTGAGTTTCGAGCTTCTCTTTTATCCTTTGTCGATTGAATAAATTGTGTTGAATACAGATTTCCTCTATGAATTGCGAGGACGCAATTTTCATAAGAGGGGGAGTCTGTAACAACCCTGGTTGGAGAGTACCGTAAATATTAAATTATAATGAAGATTATAATTTAATATTGGAATTAATTGAATTTATTGGAAGAAAATGATGAATTATATTGTTTATTTGGAATAAACAATATAATATGAATAAATTTTGGGAGAACAATATAAAATAAGGTTTATTTCAAATTAAATGATTGAAGCAAATTTAAGATGAAGGAAAGATGAAGTAAACAACTTAATTGTGATCTTTGAGTTGGAAATTATCATTGATGGAATTTAGTAGGAGCATTAAAGGAATATTGGCAATTTATTCCAATATTCTCCTTTTATTGTAAAATAAAAGGGAAAATAAAAGTAGAAAGATTTCATTGTATTAATAGTAATAAACATATGTGTGAGATAAACTTGTTCCTTTATTTCATGAATTTTGAATATAGAGATGCAACTATATTCAATTAACATGTACGATTTGGCGATAATGTAATTTATTGTCAAATTGCATCTTTTCTTTGTTAAATACAAAGAAAATTGTTAAATAATTGTTTAATCATCATATGCATAATGAATTTGAATTTTTGGGCTAATGAATTGTAACAAAATAAATTAATCACTCCATTTCGATGGTTGGAGTGGTTTGGAATAATTAATGGAATTTGGTTTGGGTTGGGGAAATCATATTGGTAATTTTAAAACCAATAATACATTTTATTGTAAAATAAAATGTGGGGAATAAGAAGAAAAAAAAAATAATCTTCTTTGAGTATGAAAAAATGATGGACATGAGTAAAATAAAGTTTCTACTTTATTTCATGAATTTGAATGTAGTTAATTGACTACATTTGATTAAATTGATAATTTGTACAATATTGTGCTTGTTTGCCAATATTGTCATTTTATTAATTAAATATATATATAAGAATGAGTTAATAAAATAATTAATCATGATAACTATGATTAAAAATGTGATAAATAATTTAATAATGTCTAAACCTATATTTGTTTTGTTTTGGGTACATAATATCTTTTTATTTAACCAATTGCATTAAATTTGCAATTTATTTTGCAATTATGGGAAAATTGGATAAATTGAGTAATAAATGGAAATTTAATAACAAATTTGTTAAAACTTATGTTTTGATAATTTTATTAAAAACTAGATGACATAACGAATCCAACGCATCCAAAATCATTAAAAACGGATTAAAAATGTAGAAGTTATGAAGATTTAAGCATTGTATAAGTGTAAATAAACTTAAACAAATTTTTGCCTAAGTAAAATTAATATGGGTCATTGGGTTAAGCCCAAACCCAATATCCACTAGAGAAACTTCTAGAGCCAGGAAAGAAGTACATACACTTCTTCCTCCTTCAGCTCATTTGAGAAAAGAAACCCTAGAAGCTCAAAAATTAGAAACAATGGCCGCCATCTCAAACCCTAGCCATAATTAATAAAATTCTTTGCTAAATCAATAGAAATTTGGATCTAATTCAACAAGAAGGTAATCTCCATCCTTCTCTATCTTGAATCTGAGGAGAAATCCATATTTGTTTATTGTAATTCTTGTTTTGTAATTTATCTTCTCTTGCATGCCTATTTTCAACAATCATAGGTCCGGCAAAGGCAAATTCGAGTTGAAAGCTTCCATCTTCAAGCCTAAATCATCATCTTTTTACTGCTAATAGGTAAGCTAAGGCTTATAGCAACTGTAAACGAATAAATTTCAGCAGCAAATAATCTTTTGCTTGAAATATTTGGTTAAATATGTTGAATTTTACCTCTGTTCTATATTGATTGGTGCTGAAAATGCCCTGTCTTGTTTTACTCATATCTGGCTCGTCCGGTATCGGATTGACGCCAATCTTTTTTCAGATTGTAGAGGACTGATTAGGGTTTGTTTATTTTAAATTTCATTGGGTTCTGAGTCCGTTTGGACCTTCTTAGTTGCTGTCAAAAATGAAAATCCGAGAGGGACTAAGCCCAGAATATTCTAGTGGCTGGTTAGTGTTTTCACCGTAACTTTTGTGTTTCTTATCGGAATTTTGATTTCTTGGATGTTCTGAAATCCTTGTGAAATATCCCACAACTTTCATGTTTTCGGTTTTGACTGATTTTGAAGTCTACATAGTGGAAAATTGGCATTTTCATCGCTGGCCTGTGTTGACAGGCAGCGCAAATAATTTCTTTCTTAGTAGTATTTTGATCATAACTTCTTCGTTACTCATCGGAATATCAAAATTTATGAAGTTTTGGAAACCTGAGGCTGTTGGCTACAATTTTTGTATTTTTTATTTTGTAGAATTTCAAAGTTTGCATGGTGGAAAATTGATGTTTTCAATGTTGGCCTGTTATGAACTGCCCCAACATTGATGTACTTGTTCGACTTTGATGATTTCATTTGCATGCTTTTGCAAGAATTTTACTACGAAATTTGATGCTAACATTTGATTCTTTTTTCCAGCAATGGACTAGTAAATTTAGAATGTGACTTGAATTCAAATTGGTTTTAAATACGATTTAAATTTTGAATATCGGTTTTTACCGATTAAATTGCAAATTGATGTTTTTCTGAGTTTTAAAAATCCGAATAAATTGCATAAAATCTTCTAAAATCATGGGTTGAGCAATAAATGTTTTTATACATTTTTAAAGGTTTTTAAACAATTATTCTTTATTTTCTAGGCTTTCAAAAATCATTAAAATTCTTTAAATGATGGGTTTTCACTCATAATCCTTTAGATAAATTTCTATAAATTGGTTTAAAATCCCGTTTTCTCTAGTAAAATATATTATAATTAATTTTATTTACTTTAATTACTTTTATGCTTTTTCGGACATATAAGGAAACAAATTAAAAGATTTAGTAAATCCGTGAGGTATGGGACTTGAGTATTTACTTTTTCGGTTAAATTCGGACTTGTACTATCGAAACGACATTGAGAAATCTTTTTGATTTACTCCTTGGGATTTACCACTTTGTGGTCTGGGATAGAGTGTTATATTAGTCTTTTAGACTAATAACTTTAGTCTAATATTTCGTATTCGGAAGCATATACGACATGAGACTATCTTGGGAAAAACACTATTGCCGATGATATGAGGCAATTGTTTTATATGAGATTTTCTGAGATTTATAATTTTATGGAATTTTCCACTTGTCAATGAGATAAGACAGGTTAGATATTATATGCCTTACGCCAATGACATGAGGCAATTCTTTGAGATTTTGATGCATTTGTTAGTGTGGCATCGACTAGCGGCTAGAAAACCGCTGAGTGAGGACGTACGGTATGGGACG
This sequence comes from Allium cepa, assembly GCA_030765085.1. Classification (NCBI taxonomy): domain Eukaryota; kingdom Viridiplantae; phylum Streptophyta; class Magnoliopsida; order Asparagales; family Amaryllidaceae; genus Allium; species Allium cepa. The sequence continues at coordinate 974,513,875 of CM060928.1, forward strand.
TACGTAACCACTTTTCGGGTTACTATCCGAGAGTTTCTGACACATTCTGGGAATTACTAGTGCTATGACCTTTGGGTCATCTGAGAATCTGGGAATCTGAGAATCTGGGAAATTAAGAATCTGGGAAAGTGTGACTTCGGTCGCCTTAGAGATTCATGTGGGTACCTAACTATATTACTAGCACTAGTCTGAGAACTTTAGCACGTGCAACATGCTTTAGCATGTAATTATTGGCCAATCTGAGATTTATTTTATGAGTTAAGAAAATTTTGATTTCACCATATTTTGATGTGTTTACTTAGCCTTATAGAGATGAATAAGGCGAAATATGAGTTTTTGAGGATTTTGGTGATTTCAATTTTATGGTTTTATACTTGGGTTTCATTTACTACTTTGAGAAGTTTATTTATTCATGTATCATATTTGGATGTTTTCTTTATATGCATGAATCCACTAGTATTAACCCAAGTAAGTGTAGAATTATACCATCTTAGAGATAGACAGTTCTTGATATCAACCTTAGTCATTCTTATCAATTATTGGTCCCTTGATGTATGTTTCCCCTTATACCTTATCGTATTTCCTCTCTAACGATAAGATTCAGTTGCCTGACCCGTGTGTTTTCACTCGGGTCAGACCGAGTTGTTTCAGGTATAATCTATTGGGCTTAGCTTGAAGTTGATGTTGGATATCAGCTCTTCTTTCTCTTGAGTAGTTTATTTCTTCTGCATACTCTGATGTTTTTACATTTGATTCGATGTATACGGTGTGGTCGTATACCACCTTTATTGTATTCATATTGTATTGTACTGAACGTGTATCAGTGTATATGTATATATATATATATATGATGTTGGTTACTGTTCTGTGATGTGATTTACATTCAGTTATTGTATTTTGTTCTGATAGATCCGTTTGCCACCTATAGTTTTGGATTAAGCATTTACTGGGTATGTCGATCCACTTGAGTTGAAAAATTATAATGCATTTATCGACGTATTCAATGGATGTTTAAGACAAAATTATAGATGGTCGCCCTTAACCAGCCCTATTCTCCGCTTTAGTAGACAGAATTACTCATTAATTCTCTTTACTAAGGTGGGTCTCGGGGTGGGGCGTTACAGTTAAATAACACCCGAGTCGGTCTGGATTTCCAGCGTGAGAGAATCACACCCAATTGATTATTCAAGTTTTCAAAATCCTTTGAAAACAAAAGCATCTAGTAAGACCACGCCACAAATAAACATGTCGGGTTTTTACCTTACGATAGCTAAAACAATTTTTATAAAAATCCTCTGATATTATAATAGGGTCTATATACAAATACTTATAAAATAGCCGAAATTGTTACATTATTAAATTCCAGCTACTAGACACAGAGTGGGTAATGCAAACAAAACTCGTACAAGGCTCGTAGGGAGAATGGATTTCCAACTAATGACTAGGCACTGGGGTACCACCTGTCATAGTACGGGGCCTAGATCACTGTACCGAGGAGTACGCCCGCTCCCCTGCAACACAAGGCCGGGACTATCCCTTACTGGATAATCCCGAGTGAGATCACCCCACGGTTGGGATCAACAACCACCCACTAAGCCGAAAAATAAAAAGGGACATCTAGACTGGAATGACCTCACCCTGCTTGGGTGCTACCCACCTAGCCTTGCTGCATATCCCTTGATTTTCAGTCATTCCCATTTGATGAGGCTTGAGGCTAAGCGTTACCTTTAAGAACAATATCCCTTAGAATACCCATCGTCCATCTGACGATGTTTCGCAAGCATTCATCCATACAAGTCCGTCCCGGGTTCGAACGGAGCCGAAGGCACGATTCCTACTACATCCATTTTGGAAAAATCCTCAGGATTAGTAGCGACTAGCCCTTGCACTTCACTGCTCCAGCTTCGAATCCAAAATCGTTTTCACGAAACGTACAAACCGGATCGAAGTGGTTTTCAAGAAATAAATCTCGATCCCGGTCTCTTCGAAACGACAACGCATTTGTCCAATATTGATAGTCGGTTATTTAACTATCAATTTATATTCACAACATCCATCACACAATAAATAATTTCCCAATTTTTTATTTATCTCAAAAATATCTTCACATGATATATTTTCACTTTTCAATTTCTTTTGAAAACAGTTTCAAATCATCATTCTTTTCAGGATAAACTTCCCCGAATATTTCCTATCTCCACTGAAATCACCAAGCACAAAACCATATTTTTAAAATAATTTAAAACACTTTATTGAAAAATACATTTGTCATTTAATTTATAAAAATTACTTTAATACTTAATTTTAAATAATACTCTAGAAATAATTAAAATAAGGTTACCTTATAACCAAACATTAGGTTTCTTTTTAAATCAAAATATCAAATCATTCTTTAAATAACTGCTGCTATAATAGGTTAAAAGGAAATACTTACTTTAGAATTTAAATATTAGAAATAATAAATTTTACAAAACATACCTTTAAAACAACTTCAAAATCCTTTAACTTATATTTAAAAATTTACTTTGAAAAGTACTTGGTTATCCAGGGATAATTTCAAATCTCAATCACTTAAATCAATTTCCCAAATTGATTTCCAATTTATTTTATTTGAAATAAATTCTTTTACTTATCAGTTCATTTCCAAATTCAGTGGTCATGGTCTTTATTTTATTATTATTATTTTATTCTTTTTTTACTCTTTTAATAAATCCAAATCTTAAATTCTAAATAATTGTTTGTTCTTGTTAATTAATAATACCGCATTTTAAAATTTATTAACTTCCTGTTTATACAAATTTCCTTTCCATTCCCAAGATTCATTTATTAGAATTTTAAAGCCACTTTATTTCTTTTCCAAGTTATTCTTAAGTTTATTCTATAATTATTTTACTTGCAATTTCACTTCTTTTACTTTCATTTCCAAAAATCAAATTTATACTTTTGGTAATTCATTAGACCCAATTATATCAACCAAGCCATAACATTCGATATTTCCACATTATTCATTATAGAATATCAAACAATCAGAACAAAGAATAGAATATAAAATAATTTAAATAAAAGTTGAGGGGTCTAGTTGGATCCCTCCAACCTGTTTTTCCTGCATCCACAGATGTTAGCATCACATAATATGCCAATTACAAATTATACTATACTATATCACATCAATCAATTCAACCATACAATCAATTATTTAAATTTAATAATTTAAATTTAAATTTTTAAACTGAGTGAGATTAACTCACCTTTTCTATTTAAATTGCAATCCCTCCAACCCGACTTGAATTTCCATGATTTCTGACCTTGTAAAAATATTGATATAATTTTATTAATATTCGTACTAACCGTAAATAAATTATCGTCATAAATTCATTTAAACCAGTAATTAAATTTTAAGTTGATTTCCTCTTTATAAAATATTTTTAGTACCTAAGAGAAGTCAATGAAGTTAATATCTTCACCATATATTATTAACAATAACTAATTAGTAAAGACATGTGTATAAATATTTATTTTTAAATAGGTATGTTTGAATATATATTTACTTTAAACTCATTCACTTAAAAACTCGTTTATATAAATCTAAAATCTAATTTATATAACTTCTTTTCAATATTCAAAATTCCTATTTGTTATCAAAAATTTATATATATCATATTTCCTGCAAGTATAAGCATTTAAATTATATATAAAAAGATACCTTGCTGTGGTATGTATATAAATAAACTTAACGAAATAATTTAAAATAAAATATACTCACTATCTCTTATTTATTATTATTTTCCTACCTACGTATACATATGCTTATAATTTAAGAAAAAAAATTTGAACACAAAAATAAAAGATACCTCACTATACATACTAGGTCGCTGACCCTTCCCATTCGATCGCAAAACCCAACCCAGCTTGATTACGAGCCTTCACGAATCATGCCGCCACCACTGCCGGAGTGCATCGCGACTTCGAGCAAACCCTACTTCCAGTTGAAACCCTAGCCTTAGCTCCACGTGACCCTCAACCATCGCGACCGCCATTGACCAGCTCGTTCTCTCTTTTCTCGTGCGCACGTGCCTGACTACCATAGTTGCGAGTCGATCGAACAGAAGCGAACAACGTGGCTGCGATTCGAACATGAGTACCATATTTCACGAATCAACAAGGAGGAAGAAGCTCGATTCGAATCAGAGGAACGAAGTTGCTTAGAGGCTCGACACCAATTAAATTGAAACCTGAGTGTCACCATTTATTTATTTTAGTAGTCGCTCGAGAATTTAAAGGAGGGTGGTTCGACCACCATTTGTTTCTCTCTCTCTCTCTTTTTTACCGAAGGGTTGATTATTGAAGAAAAATACTTCGGCCGTGTTATTAGAGTGATAATGAACCAGAAGAGAGTAGAAGAAGCTTGCGTTAGAAGCTAAATGAGTGTGGCTTCCATGGAAAGGTTCGATTACGTAAATTGAAGTTAAATAATTTTTTTTATGCGATTACGGTTTGTACGATCAAACGGTAACTCTGAACGCTGCGAAAATTGAAATCCGATAATAATATACTATTATTGATCCAATGAAACTGGTTTCGTCAAATTCTGAGACTGTGCCTCGTAACGCTATTTTTAAATTCAATTTAAAACGATATAAATTTCAAAACTTGACAAACCATCCTTAAATTTGATTTCAACACTTCTATTCTCTCCAGTATTATCAATAAAAATTTTATAACCTTCAAATTATTTTTAATAGGCTTAAATTCTCAGATTTCATATTTTATTCAATTTCAAATTATTTAATTCAATAATGTAATTAACAAATAAATTGTGATATTCGTAATTCATGTTAAAATTATTATATTGAATATTTAAAATCAATTAAATATTCCGATTTTAATTGCTCGAAATTTCAGGGTCGTCACAATTAACATTGGTTTAAATTTAGAAAAGCATTTTAATTGATTTATTATATTTAGAAATAATAAATGTTGTTTGAAATGTATAAATGATAGTTTATAAATGAGAAAAACATTTTAAAATGAATTTTTTTCAAAAATAAAGCTATGTTTAAATTGTTCTGGTTTATAGTAAACAATGTTTTAATGGCATTTATTTTTGACTCTTATTTTTAATACACTTAGAAATATAACTTGCTCTTTAAAAAGAATATTTTCAAGAATGTTTTACAAATATTGTAATGTGAAAACCAAGCATAAGTTTGGGTTAAAAGTTTAAAATTTTGATTCGATTACGGAAAGGATAAGAAATTTAACTACCGTAAACATTATCTTTTATATGGAAGGGTTTAGTCATATTCATAGCACTAAACGTCGAGGTATGTAAACTTGTTTCTATCTTGAAGGTTAAAAATGTTGTAAAGGCAGTGGCTAAAGGAAACACTACCTTCACTTGTCTGGCTTCATTTTTAACCGGAGGATAGTACAAGTTTGAAATCGATAAGTAGTGGTAAGGGTGTGAGATTTAACTTCCATATACGATCATTTTGATTATTCCTGATAGTTGATTTATTGACTATCGATTCAGCTTTATTCTTTGTGTATCGTCAATCTAAGACGATTTGTTACTCTTTTGACAATTAATATCCTTTGTAGGAAATGACTAAAATGAAAGAGCAAGTGGACATCTAGCTATGCGGGATTGCTCTCATTAGGGTATCTCCACATTTACTCTAGATTGGATTCAGTTATATGCGCATGGAGATGTGAAATATTTGGATACTCGATGAAGTTGGTAGGGTCTTCCTAATACATTTTCGAAGGAGTCATAAAGAAAATGACCCTCTCAAGTATATTATCTAGGGGTATACTTTTGGGGAGGGGGACGCACCCTCTTAGTCATTGTTGGAAAATTTATTTTCTTGTTGTTGATTCAAATCTTTGAAGTGTTTCTTAATTGCATCGAGAAGTGATTGAAGCGCTTCTCGATGTTTAATTATTTGTGTCCTTTCTTTAAGTTTGGATTTCGATCCTATTTATGCGCATTCTTCCAAGTTTGGCTTTCTTTTAATTTATTTTCATTCATGTGTGGAAGTTGTTCTTGTAAGGTAAAACCTATTTCGTGTTTAGCAGCATGGTCTCATAGAATTATTATATGTTCATCATATTTCTTAAGTTTCCTCACACTGGTATTTCTGTGCTAATCCGGATGTTATTTTATTATAATACTTGGGTCAAACCGAGTATTTTTCCAGGTTGTCGTTGGTGAGACGTGAAGCTCATGGAGTAGAGCTAGATGTTCACCCATCATAGTATTTTTATTTGCCGTTGTAATATTATATATGTCCATCAAATATTGTAAGGTCAAAAAGTTATAACTGTACAGGATGATGAGGTTTATTTTTAACTCCGATATACCGTGCATTTTAGAGTGACAACTTTTACTATTTTTCTTATATTATATGTTACCATTGCGCTATGAGATTCACTTTTTCCTTATTGTTCTTTTAATTTTACCCTAACAATCTGCCTTTCCAACGATTGATTATTCGGCATTTTATATCGTGGATATATTGAGCTTTTGATGGTCAAAAAAGGCAGGTCATCACAACTATCCAGGAAAGGGCAAGCCAGTTCTCTGTTGGTAGATGTGCAAGGTTTGCAGCCTCGGTATATTTTATCTAGAGGTGTCATGTACGAAAGGTAGTCCTCTACCTTGTTATTGTTGGAATCCATTTTCCAATACGTCCCTTACGGACTTAGTTGTATACCAAATATGTTGAAATGTAAGATGCAAGCATTTCAGCTATGATACATATTTATTTTAAATCCTAGACATTATTATAACTAGGGTGAACCCGTGCTACGTAAACAAACTTCATTCGATAAGTGTTGAAGTATTATTTGATCCATTTTATAAAAGTCAATGTTTATGTATTTTCTAAATGATATTTCGGACTAATCTTTCAAATGAGCACTATGCTGGACAAAGCTTCCATGACAAGGTTGCTACCTTGAATTTATTTATTGAAAATTAAATATTAAATTGAGGAAAAAGTGCTCACTACCACTACAGAATCAAGCATGAGTGGAAAAGAAACATGTTTAATTTATTTTTTAAAAATTACCTTTTTTTAGGCTAGGAAAAAATTCATAACCCAAAATCAGAAGGAAAAAAATTAATATGAGAAAACCATGACATAACAAATATGGAAAAAGTGAACTAATTAGAGTACTATCGGCTTACAATTTGTTTACTGCATACAATACAACAATATTTTATTGTCCTATAACTGAGACACAGCATATTAGTCACAAATAATTTTTGTAGTAATTGTCGAATGCTTCACACCAAATTTAGTAGAAGTGATATACCATTCGCTCCTCATAACCTAAAATGTTGCAAGTTGCTAAACATTTATTAGCTTTCAGCGTAGCTTTAAATCACAACTTCCATACACTCCATATTTAAGAGCCTTCTGAAAGATGCAGTTCTCCAACTACTACAAAATTAGAGTAACATATGAGTCAAACTTAGTGGGTTCGTTTCTAAAGCAATGATGAATATCAGAAATGACTCGTAGCTGTTTCCACGGTTACTCAAAATAATGAGACAAACCAAAACTCTGATGGAAAAACTATCATAAATAAGTATAACTACCGTTGAAGTATGTCCGATTTTTTTTGGTCGAAAAACTTGCAATTTTTTGCACCATTCATTCCCAGACATTATTTGGCATGCTCGATAATATATAATTGCGACTGTATGTACTCGATGTTGGGGGAAAATCCTTCAAGATCTCCTTGGGAACAAAAACAAAAACTTGCTGAAAAACAAATAGAACTAGATTAACGGTGAGGTAACACAAACAACAGATAGTATCAGCTAAAAACAATCACAGATCAAGCAACAAAAAAAAAATAACACACAGGATTTATAATAGGTCCACTACCACGAGGTAATGCACATTCACTTGGAGAGAGGAGATTTTATTACTTTCTAAGAAGAGAAAATTTTACAAGATTGATAATGCAGAAAAAGAATAAAAAATATAACTGAGAGAGATAATTCTACTCATGCTAACCTTTGTCTTTATATAAGGATTGTTATGGGGGTTGAAGTAATTGATTTATGGTCATAAATCAATGCCTCATTAATTTTCCTATTCATACAGGAAACATTTATCCATAGGATTTTTCAGTTTTCCCTAATTTATATGCGCCTGATAAGATTCCTTCTTTAATCGCCTAATTAGGAAATAATTAATTGCATCAATCTCTCAAAATAATTCTTCTTTTCACGTAGGTAATTTATTACTCTCTTTAATGCTACAAAAGAGGCAATATATATTTGAGTAATTATCTCAAATGTCTTCAATATCTTCTACAATTGGAAATATCGCATTAGTGAAATCAATAATATCTTTCAAATCTTCTGCAATTGGAAATATTGTAACGCCAAATCTTACAAACTCCACCTTGATACTATATTTCCCCACAAGCCTATCAACTCCAACTATATCCTCTTACTCGTAGTAGCACTCAGAAAAGACACCAAAAGTACTTTCTCAATGTGCTTCAACATATTCATCACCCATTGTAGTTTGTCAATGAATTCCGGCAAGGCCACCACCCACCAATAAATTGTTGAAAGTAACCTCTTCAAGTAGGACTTATCAATCTCCACAATGAAAACAAACATCTCCATCTACCAACTCACTCGCCCTCGTGCCTTCCTATGGCTCCTAGCACTTCATTAATAAAATCAAGTTCGAGCAATGCTCGAACTTTGCTACGGGTAATGACTTGGTAAACATATCTGCTACATTCTTCTCTATGTGAGCCTTCTGAAGACATACAAGCTTCTCTTCATCCATGGAGACAGGAAAGGACTCTCTCTCCTTAATATGCTTTGTCCTTGAGCTGAAACCTAAATTTTGGGCTAAGTGAATTGTACTCTGGCTATCACAATTCGCCTCTATACCTTTATACATGAAGCCCTAGTTACACAACAAACGCTTCAAAGCACCTACTTAACCACTTCAACCGCAGAAATAAACGCTGTGTGTATATTAGACAAAGCCATAATCATCTGCAACCTTGTTCTCTAATTAATAGCTGTCCCACCAATGGTGAACACATAACCTGAGGTTGACTTCCTTCGATCTCTATCACCGGCACAGTCAGAATCACAAAATCCAACTAATTTGAAATCTCTATCTCTACTGCCAAAGACAAACCCATGGCCTAGAGTCCCTCTAAGATATTTGAAAATATACTTCACTGCCTCCAAACGTGTCTTTCTTGGATTTGACATGAATCCACTCACTAGTCCAACAGCCTGTGCAATGTCAGACCTAGTACAAATCATGGTATACATCAGACTACCAACTACACACACATAAGGAACCTTTCCATATCAGCCTTGTCCTTCTCCGAGATCAGAGCCTCTATTAGAAAGTTGTATGTGCAAAGGCATAGGTGTGCTAATTGCCTTTGCTACTTCCATGCTTAACCAAGCAAGCACTTTCAGAATATATTCCTTTTGAGTGAGCCTCAAAAGTCCAAGCTTCCTGTCCCTTTGGATTTCCATACTCAAAATCTTCCTTTCTTTTCCAAGGTCTTTCATCTCGAATTCCTCTTTAAGCTTTAACTTCAAACTATCAATTTCAGTTTTTTCCTTAGAAGCAATCAACATATTATCCATATACAAGAGTAAATACTTCCAATAACCATTCTTCAAATGCTTGATGTACACACAAGCATCTTTGATGCTACGATCAAAACCAAGTGAAAGCTTACAAAAAATCAAACCTCTTGTACATTGTCTAGGCAACTACTTAAGTCCATACAAAGACTCATTTCGCTTGTAAATCCAATTCTCTTTTCCATCTAACACATATCCACCTGGTTGCTTCATGTAAATCGTCTCATCCAAGTCTTCATGCAAGAAAGTGGTCTTCACATCAAGTTGCTCCAACTCCAAGTCATGAGAGACAACTATAACAAGAAAAATACAGATGAAGGTGTGTCTCACTATAGGAAAAAAAAACTCATCATACTCCAATCCCTTCCTCTATGAAAATCCGTTAGCAACAAGTCTAGCCTTGTATCTTCCATCATCCTTCACCTTGAACACCCACTTGCAACCTATGGCTCGGCTTCCTTGAGGAAGAGGTACCAAATCCTAAGCCTTGTTCTTCTTCAACGACTATAACTCCTCTTCTATGGAGCACATCCACTTAAAACTGTCACATTAGTTCAAAGCTTCATCAAGGTCAAGTCACTACAAGAAAATACACTATTAATAATGCCATTTAATAACGCATTATTCTAAAGCGTTATTGTTTGCCTTTAATAATTTTTTTTTTTCACTATTTGTTTTGTACCATTCACGTGTAACGCCTTCACAAAGTGCCAAATCTCCTAATCATTTCGTGGCCGTGGGTTTCTCAAATTATTTCCCTTTCCCTCTTTCCTCTTTCATTTCATTCCAACTTGCATCAGCTTTTACAGTGATCTAGGGGAGTCATACGACATTTGCATCAGCTATCATTTCCTCAAATTCACTACTCGTTGTTCCACAATCCAACAGCTTACTGCTGCTCTGATTCCTCACCTTCGCCGCTACTCCAATCTGCCAGCTACACCACGCAATATTGTGCTTCGATACCTCAACCGTGGCGAATTTCGACCACTTTTAGGTATACATTTTTAAAATTTTAGGTAAATACTCCATGTTTGCTTTTGATAGCTTATGGATAATTGGTTTTTTGAGCTAAAGTTAAGTAATCCTTTTGTTCTTATTGGATGAATTATTGTTTCTTATTGTCGTAGTAATTCATATGGCATCATTATACATCGTTGTTAACCTTTTGATGCATAGGTTATGGTACCAAAATACTAATCATTCTTGTTAAAACCTCCAATAGCATGTGCTGTATTTGACCACAACTTCTGAACATGTAATTTACAATTATTTCGTTGATTACTTAAAAGTCATAATTAGCGTTGGCTCGTGAAACATGAATATAGTGCATAAAGTTGGAGCAAGTTAATTTGGTTCCTAATGAAATAGTACTGTAACTTGGGAAAACATAATTTGTTTCCTAATGCAAATAATATGTTGATGGAAACATTAACAATATACTTTGTTTCTACAAAATACAGAATATGGTTAACTGTTAGCATAATGAGCTATTCTCCCCTTGAGTGCATATAGTAGTTGTCATTAATTAGATGAACAACGAGTTTTTTCTCTTCCTTTTCAGAATTGGTTATTCAACTACATCCTTTATTAGCTATGACAGAACATATTAGCGGTAGATGTTGTGTCTACGTTTAATAATGCGATATTTTTGCTTACCCTGTTTAGCTTAATTTTTTTGGTTTCCCACTATCACGGTAGAAGTTAAACACTATACGGCAGTAAGGAACCATTTTGTAAATTTGACAGCTCAATGTTACACTTATAGATAAATGAGCTTTTTTAAAACACATATATTACTAGTGCTTTACAACAAAAAGTATGAAAAATGAGGTCTTTCTGTTTATATTCAAGGAAATACATCGAATAGGCAAATATGTTATCTTTATCCTTAATGTGATTATGTCATATAAATTTAATTGTGTTTCACGGAATTAGGTTGCCTATTTTTGTGCAAATTATAGCTTTAATCAGACTCATGTTCCAATACAAATGATGATTTATACTTTAGTCGGACTTAACCAAATTTATTATGCATTTTAAATTATTCTGATGATATAACCCATGCTGCCTAATATGAGTTATAGTAATCGTGATGCATTCCTTTCAATGCACTCATTTTCTAGCTTTTATCCATGACACTCTCATATTAAAGCTAAAAAAGGAAATTTAAAATCGTCAAAGCTCTGAATCCTATAATGACCAAAAGTGTATTAATCTTAATTTTTGTCAGGTGTTTTCAGATCAACTTTTTTTTTACTTATTCATGTCTGCCTGACTTTTTACTTTAATTGATTATGTCTGCCTAACTTTTCACTCTAGCCCTTAATGTTATTCTTTATGATTGAACTTATGCATTTTGTATTAGAAATTTTCCAGTTATTAGAGATGCATGCTTAAAGAAGGACTTTAATGTCACTATATGAATTCGGTTTTTTTTTAGCAAATTGATATGCCTACTAATTCCCCCAGCAGCCCTCAGTTTCTTACCTCTGTCCCTCAATGAACGTCTATTCTATCGAAGTCCCATAGGGAACATCTAAGGCAAATACTAAACGACAATGCGCAAAAGATTATGGTGAATAAGATGAAGCATGGCTTTGGATATGCATAAAAGAGCACGAAAGGACGTAGCTGAACCCAAATTAGTAGTGGAAGCATGCTCAAGTAAAGGACTATATCTGGCAAGTACAAGTGAACTACATCGTGATGAAACCAGGAATCCTATAAACAGGATATGCACGTACCAACGCCGATACCTAACGAGCTGGAGGATGCACAAACTAAAATACAAGACCAGCAATATTGAGGCGAGCTGGAGCATGATGATACCAGGACATGCACGGACTGAGCATGCTGAGGCATACTAGTACGACAAGTCAGTGTAGGCTCACACGAGCTGAAGCTAAGAATGAGTGCCTTTAATTAATTGGAAGGTTTTACATGCTTTGGTGCACAAATGTAAACAACACACTCAGATAGGCCAGAAACCGAGATATAGCAAATTTCAGAATGAGGTAAAGTGCAGGTGTGCGTAATGTCCTGGATTGTTTAGATGTACCCTGTAGGACTTCGACAGAATAGACATTTACCAAGGAACTGATGCATGCGATTAAGGGCTATTAGGGGAATCAGCAAGCATATGCATGCTTTTAACAAATTGGTTGTTTTTTCTTCCTATGATATGGTTTATGTAAAGGCTATATATGAGGGTAAATTTGGCCTTTCAGATGAATTATTTCAGGAGCATGCTTGAAGGCTATAAAGCTTGCTTCCGCAGCTTAGAGCCACCTAATACACAGTACCAATTTTGTCGGTATTAAGGAAAATTATATCCTACAATCATACTTTTTTCCATTATTTTGGATAAAGTTATAGTCAAAGGTTTATTTATATGGTTTTGTTTGTAGGCTTGCAGAGCTTTGTTCAAAAATTTCTGATATTGGCCACGCATCAGTGATAGTTGATGGTATTAATAGCTGCTAATTTTGTCATTGGATTATTTATTTCAAATCATCACTTTTGTGCATATACAAACATACCATAACTTCATCTATCTTCTTCCATAAGTTCCCACATTTAATATAAACACCCAATAAAAACATTTAACTTCAAAATCAAGAGGTTTAAAACTTAGTTACAACTCAAGCCTATGTTTTTATTACTCATGAATTCGTAAAACTGTGTTTGCAAATATGAACCGAGTTTACAAACTTGGCTAGCATTTGCAAACTCGGTTTGCATTAGTTTGGAAAACTGAGCCTGTAAACTCAATTTTGCAAATTAAGCATCCATGCTCGGTTCGCAAAACTGAGTCTACGAACTCTATTTGCAAAACCTAGTTTGTAGAACTAAGTGCAAACTCAGTTTTGCAAGTTTGAGTTTGCAAACTCAGTTTTGCAAAATAGAGTGTTGCAAAATTAAGCATGCACTTGCACAGTCGAGTGGTAGAATTTTTTAATGGGCTTATGAAGCAACTTACATTGCTCATAATTTTGTAATAGACTTAATGAACTTAATGAACTCTACTTACAATGCACTTAAAGTTGAGCAGCAAAGCAGTCAAATTAAAGAGAGCATTTGCATCAGCTATCATTAATAAAAATAAAAGTGGATGATTTACTCATATTTACATGAGATATATACGCAATTTAACATGATGGTTTGTTGAGTGGTAGAGTTATTTAATGGACTTATGAAGCAACTTACATTGCTCATTTTTTTTTTTGGGTTTGATAATTCATCAGTTAGCTGAACTTTCTTGGATCCCTTTAAAAGAGCATGTTTGGTTTATCATTTTGGAAACGTTAGTTTTCTGAAACACTCGAAATGTTTTTGGTCTATTGGTCTTTAAAATGCATTTTAAAATGACTCGTTTGTGACAATGATCCATTGTTCTGGGATCCATTGTCGACAATGACTGAGTGAATGGTTGTATTTGACAATGACAATCCTTTAACCCGAGCATACAATTATATTAGCTACATTTATAGATTGTAGCTAGAAATAACAAGTGAATGGTATGTTTTAAGTGCATTGTCGACAATATATAACAAGTGAATGGGCTTTTATTCCTCCACAGTTGTACCCCATTTTTAATTTTTATTTTTAAAGTTCATAAGTTAAATTTTATAAATAAATGTAAGAGCTGATGCTTTACTAAAATTGAGTTCTCCTCAGTTTAGTGTGAGATAGCTTTATGTAGCGAGCAGATGGTTTATGTCAGGTAACAGTTGTATCTCATATAGTTAAAACTATATTTATCATAGTTAATGAAGATATAATTCATACTAGCAAGTTGCTGCAACTGTTTGGGTAAAGCACTATCTATTTTTAGCACGTGAAATAGGATACTAAACTTTCATAAGGTGACTTATGCTATGGCTATTTGCATGCTTTGTCATTGTTCTGGCATACGTGTCCATCATTGCTATAGTCGACAACTACGGGCCTTACTTGCAAAATTTCATATTGAACCTAATGACCCTGAAGATGTGGTCAGTGTTTCCTTTTTCCCTTTACTCTTAGATAATCTTAATAGACATTTTTTGTCAACTCCATCCCATTGCATTTAATTTTCATGTAGCATGTAATAGACTGATGTATTTTTGTTACGGTAGAAAGCAGTTAAGTGCAAAAAGGTACAAGCTTCAAATCAAAATCTTGTTTTGGGAAACTTATTGGCATGCACACAAGTGCAATCTAAAGGTTTACCATCACAATTGGTGACATTGATTGATAAATTAATCATACAAAATTTTCTTGATTCAAGTTTTATTAATTTCATGGCCATGTCTGCATAGCAGAATCTCAAATGGAATACAAGGAAGAAGAAGATGACATGAATGGCTTCCAATCAGACGTGGATGATGATGACGACGACAAAGAAATGGGAGATGACGACGAGGAGGGTGATGAGGCAGTTAGTCTAAGATTGCAAAAATAGCTGCACAGATATGTTGCATACTCTGAATAAATAAATGATGTGGTAGTAGAAAAAGAAAGGAAAAAAGAAACGTCTCTTATCTTGCTAGTCATCTCATTCCCTAACTGCGGTGTAAAATTACTTTATTGGGCTCTCGTGAAACAAGCACTTCCCTAGTTGCTTGATGCAGATTGATACATAATATATTAATATACATACAACAAACAATAGTTTAAGCGCCAAGAAAAATATAAAGACATCGGTCATAATAATATCTTACATATTTGTGTTGCTTGTGTATGTATATGTGTATAGCATAAGGTGTCACAGACCTCAATTTGGAAGACCACTTCCTAAATGGAAGTCCCTTTGGCTACTCCCCTTATATTCAATATAGCAAATGAATATTTCTTGAAATGTGTAATTATTGTTTTTGCAGTGCCTATAACAATATTGTTCCTTCCGGGCAAATGAATAATAATACCGAATATCAACAACACTACTCAAATGCTTACAGATAGCGCGTGGTTTATCTGGTATTGGAAAAGAAAATTTGTTGCTCTATATTAGGTTACCTCAAAATCACCAACCATGGCTGAAATTGGATGTATATTTCATATGAATTCACTGAATCTAATACATATTCTATATGAAATAAACATCTGATTTAATCCACCCATGAATGTATAAGAAAATAGATAGAAGACCGTTGTGCGAAAATTCAATTGACTTCCACTAACTCCAAAAGCACAATGGAATGCTAAAGCGTGAAAACAATCAAAAGAAGGATCTAGCTTGTTGTTTGCAAGTTCTGTTTTCTTTGTTTAATTTGTAATTCCCTTCCATTTTCCAGACATTGCCTCAGGGTGAACTTCGGAATTCTGGAATTTACTGTTTTTGCTGCAAGGAAGTGGTATAATTATTTTTGTCTTTCATTTTCCTGTATTTTTCCTTCTCCAAATACCTCATTTTGTATTCCTAGCTAGATTGTAGCCAATGTTCATTTAATATTTCAAAATTTTGAATACCAGATCAGTCCTTCACAGTTTGAAGATCATGTTGGTCACAGTCAAAGGCGGAAACCGTGAGTTGATGTTTGAAATGTTTCACACATTTTCTTAGTATTCTTTCAATATGACATATGTATGATGCTATTTATTCAGGTATCATCATATATATCTGCCTGATGGATTATCGCTACATGATCTATCAGTTATTCTATTGAGTAAATTCAACAAAGAAAAAAGAAAAGTCAATGATGATGTCAGTAGAACATGCAAAGAAGAGCTTCTGGAGGATGTGGCAAGCACTTCAGTATGATTCTTATGTTTATTGCATTAACTCTCTCTATATATGCTTCTTTCAACAAATGTTCTGCATGCATATATTTTGTGGCCTATATTGAGTGAGGAATGCGAGTATGTACCCCAAATTTGAGGATTTAGATGACCCATGCTTGTTCAAAATAGTTAGGATGTGTATCTAATCTGAATTACTATAAAGTTGCATATATACCTATATCTATTTAGGCATATATATGGTTTGGCCGGATATTGTACGGATATTTTCTTCAGAACGCCAATCATTTTCACTAAATTTATGGTCCATACCCCAGTTTTAAATAATTATCATGAAATTTTTGAACTTTGACAAACAACTTTTGTTAATACTTTAATTTGGGAAAGCTGACTGAGATTTGGATAATGAATTGGAGTAAAATTTGAACATATAGCTGGGTCTGGATTACATTTGAAACTTTGAATTAAAATGGTATCTATCGGTTTTGTAAAGATAAATATTTTTTGTTAGCAATCTGATTGGATTTGGATTATTGATGTAACTGGATTAGGATAATATGGTGCTTCAATTTAGCATGAGCCTAGCAGTATCAATAGATGAGTTCAACGTTTTTATGTAGTAGTTTGAAGTTCAACGCTTTTATATTTGCATGAAAACATGGTTACATGTGGTGTTAATAAGTTAGCTATGATAATTTTTTTAATCGGTTCAGCAGGTAAAGTGACCTAAAAGGGATTGGATGTGGAGTAAATAGCAGCATGTATGATGTGTTATGTAAGTTATCAGACCAAGTAAACTTTGTTGTATGTGAAGCTCCTGCAATTAAAGTTATATATCATGGGACAAATGCATGTAAATTTGTAAGAAATTTGCTGTTGGTAATGGTTCTGCTGTAAGAAATGAAAGGGAATGCACTTGCTTTAATGTTTGTACGCTGTAATGAAAAATATATCACATTTCTTTCTGAGCATGCTCTTGTGTTATATTTGTTGATTATAATCTTTATTCGTTTATGAAGATTTAGTTTGATTGCTATTATTAAAATGTAATATATAGGCATAGCACTTGAAAAGTGTATCTTCGATTTTTATAGCGGCATATATGAGCTGTAAAAGAATTTATCAATACTATAACATGTTGATTTTATAGCGGCAAAATGGTGTTATAAAGATATCCAGTTCCGTTGAGATTTAGCTGTATTATAGCGGCTATAATGAGCTATTGAATTAACGTACCATAGCGGCGAATTTGCGTTATAAAACTAAGCCCAACCATAGCAGCATATTTTGTGTTATAAATATTCAACAGTTTTTTATAACATGTCGATATACAACGCTTATCAAACCGCTATGGTTGTGATTAATAGCGGCTATATGCCGCTATAAAAGACACTTTTTGTTGTAGTGAGTGGCTCCTCATGAACCATATGTAGCACATAATCAAACTGATCACTAAGGTTAAGGTTTACATACTGCCGATCAACATACCTCTTAGGCATTCTAATAGTCCTATGACTGGCCGAGTAGGTACAACTTCTCCTAAGCTTCTTTTAGCTCCACCTTGAACTAAACTTCTTCTAGTACATGCACATCACTAACATAACTAGAAGGCGCATGTGAATTTCTCTATGGTGTCACATCAACTACGTCTATCTCACTCTCAACAACATCAACAACTCTACTACTAGGTTGTAAAACAGTAACCTCTTCCATCTCCTTAAGCCTATCAAAAACATCTAATGTGGTAGGTAAGTGCTTCTTAGGGTTGAACATTGCTAACTCATCAAAAGTAGCATGTCTGGAATGATTCAATCTTCCTATCAACAGGGTGCCAAATATGATATCCTTTGATACCCCCTGTGTATCCCAAAAGGATGCCCTTATATGCTCTAGCCTCCAACTTGTCATCAACGGTATAGTGAACAAACATGGGACTATCAAAAATACGATAATAACCAAGGTATACGACTTTTACCTCTTCGCTTTTCTTCTAAATCTTCCCATCTATGGCCGAGCATAGAATCTAGTTAATAATATGTGCTGCAGTCGATAATGCCTCATCCTAAAAGCCTCTGGATAAGCCTACTATCAATCTCAAGCAACGAGCGTTCTCATGTAAAGTCATATTCATCTTCACATCAACCTATTGGATTGTGAATCATCTAGTGTAGTGAAATATCTCTCAATGCCATGTTGTCTACAAAAGTTGAGGAACTCCATAGAGAAAACTCGCCGCCGTTATCAGATCTTAGCACCTTCAACTTAGAATCAGATTGTTCTTAGCAAGCACCTTCCTAGCCTTAAACTACTCAAAGCTCTCTGATTTAGTATTCATCACATACATCCAAACTTTTCTAGATAACACATCAATAAAAGAGATATAACACTTTACTTCCATAATGGAAGCAGTAACAATTGGTTTGCCCTAAACATCTGTATGCACATAATCAAGTACCCTTTCTAATCTATGTACTCCAACTCCATATGATACTTTAGCGTGCTTACCCAACACACACACTCCTGACAAAAATCCAACTTGCTGAAGTCACATTTGATCATCTTCCATCCAAGAAAAAACTCTAAGCTCTTCTTAAAAGTATGACCCAACCTGAGATGCCAAAGTCTGGTGGCATACAAAGTACGAGAACTATTAACTCCAACAAACGACTCTCTAAGAACTGTGGTCCACTTAATCAAATACTAATTTTGGAACACAACTCCCTTCATAAGGATAAGAGCACCCCTCAAAACTTTCAAACCATCCTTCTCTAAAGTGACCTTGCACCCCATGGATGCCAACTATCCCAAAGAAATCAAGGACTTCCGAAGACCCAAATCACATTGGATACCTATCAAAGTGTGAATCACTCCGTCAAACATCCTAATATGCATTGT
Source organism: Allium cepa (assembly GCA_030765085.1). NCBI lineage: Eukaryota > Viridiplantae > Streptophyta > Magnoliopsida > Asparagales > Amaryllidaceae > Allium > Allium cepa. Next base: position 974,533,145 of record CM060928.1, read on the forward strand.
ACGTTCTCCCATGATACTACAACTAGCATCATCATCTATAAGGCTTGCACTTCCCTCTCCATCGACTAAAGAACTGAAGTAATCTATGACGACCCTGAATTTTGAACATTTGAAATTGAAAATGTTTAATTGATTTTAAATATTTGAATAATAGTTTAACCTGAATTTCAAATTTTTCGAATGGATTTGGCAATTAAATTATCGAATTTAATTTATTGAAGTTGGGTAAAAGTTTGAATCTTCAATTTTGAGCTTATTAAAAATAATTTGATGGCTTAGAAAATTCATATTGATAATGCTGAAGATAATGGAAGCTTCAGAATCGGATTTGGAAATATTTTGTTTAGTTTTGAATTTATATTGTTTAAATTGATATTTAAAAATAGCCTTTCGAGGCACAGTCTCGGATCTCAACGAAACCAGTTCCATTGGATTCGTAATATTGTATTATTATCGGATTTCAATTTTCGTAGCATTCGAAGTTGTTGTGTGGCCGTATGATAAGCAAACGCGCTGAAAATTATATCGCAATTTCAATTTAATAACTGGATTCGAAAAGCTAACTTCTCTATAGGATCGAATTTGGCCACGAAACCTTTTCCATTACGTTTGGAATGGGCGTATAACATTATAAACACTTGGCGACACGCATCGATCGGAGATCGAGATTTTGAGTTGCGTAATTTGAAACGATTTAAAAAAATAATTTAATTTAAATTCCAATACCTATGAATTTAATATAAATTGTTTTCATAAGGTAAAATTTACATGTTTTCAACTTTAACAGCATGTGTCCATTCCCCTTTCAAAATTGCGTACAAGTGTTCCTCCTCCTCTCTATTCAGAAGAAATCGATTTATTTGTTCAAACAAAACAAAGGGAATAAAAACGAACATCGCGTTCAAAGGAAACCGAATTCAAAGAAAAAAATTCAAACGATGGCCACCCCACTTCTTTCTTTCTCAAATCAAATCGACGATTAATAAAAAAAAAAAGAGGATGCGATTTCACATCGCAGTAGCCTTCGTGTGTCCAAGAGGAGGGTGCGGCGACTCAATTGAAGTTGGAGCAAGCTCAAGGTCACATAAGCAGGTGGCGCGCGTGTATGTGGGTTTGTCGAGACGATGCAGCGGCGATCGATTTGGGGAGGTGACGGTCGAAGCCAGAGCAGCAAGTACGAAGCATGTTTGCTAGAGCTTCGCGATGGCGATCGGCATGGACGCTCGCGATGGGTCCTCTGGCGATGGGTTGTTCAATAGTTGTGTTTGATTGAGGATGGTGGCAGTTTCTCGGCTATGGGCATTCTTGCGTACATACGCGGTAACTGGTGGCGGCGATCTTGAGTCGAGCAATGACATGGGTTCGTTTGTTTCTACAAGGTACAGTAGTTTTTAAATTTTCGATAATTTTAAATTTAATTTAAATCTGAAAATATATATATAAAGAAATATTATACAGTGAAATTTATTTACAGTAAGGTGCGTAATAACTTTGTTTTTAAAGTAATTTTTAATTTTATATATACGTGACTAGATTTAAAACACTTTACCGTAAGATAAATTCTTATTTTTGGTTAATTACTAAAGAGAAAATTTTATACATGATTTTAAACTTATAAATTTATTTTAAAATGATATATAAGGTGATTAAATTGTTTCAATTAACTTATTTAATTATTTAGTGGCTAAAAATAATTTAGTAAAGGAAATTTGGTTTTAAATTTATTTTTTCTTAAATAAATTATTAAATAGAAATTGTATTTGTTCAACAAATTCAAATATTAATGAAATTGTATAATTGTTATACAAGGTTCAAAATTTGGAGATAATAGTCGAGAGGAAAAATGGATTGCAAAATAAGGGAGCAAATGTGAGAACTTCTCACTCTATTGGATACTTGATTTAATTTAAATAGTTTATTTAAATTATTGGTTGTTGCTTGGATGACGGTTGTTATTAGTTGAATTGAAATAGACCCTATGCGTCGCATAATAGCGGATGATATTATATTTAAACCCATATATCGCGATGTTCCACCTCGAAGTGGAATTGGTATTATATATGTTTTTGGAGTTGTTGATTTCTCGCATTATATAGCGGATGAGACCCAATGCACCGCATAATAGCAAATGATATTTTGTAAATCCCATATACCGCGATATTCCACCTCGAAGTGGAATGGGTATTTAATTATTGTGCTAACATCTGTGGATGCAGGGAAGCAGGTTGGAGGGATCCAACAGGATTCCTCAAACATTTGAATTTGTTTCATAAGTTGTATGTTGATTTATTTATAATCTATGTGTGATTATGTCTGCGATTGAAATAGCTGAAGGCTATGGTTTAGCCGAATATATTTTTGGTATCGTAGGATACCAGAAATATGAAATTGAATTTTTGGAAATTAAAGTAAAAGCTTTAAGCAAATTCATTTAAATATTTGGGTGAATTTAAAAGAGGAAATTTAAATAGATAAAATTTTATTTTTGAAAACTTATTGAATAAATTCCAAATATGGGAAAGATTTTAATAATGGGTTTTGAATAATATTGTTTAATAGTTGAAGAATTTTAAATCGATTGGAAGAGATAAAAGAATTTATTTTAAAAGGAAATAAACTTAGAAATCAAATTTGGAATTTAATTTGGTGATTGAAAATAAATCTTTGGGAAATCCCTTTGGAAATTGATTTGGGTGTTTGAAATACATTTGGGAAATCGATATGAAATTAATTTGGTGTTTTGAAAATGAATCTGGAAAATCGATTTGAAATTGATTTGGTGTTTGAAAATCAATTTGGAAAATCAATTTGAAATTTGATTTGGTGTGGAAAGTGAATATTTGGAAATGTAAATTCATAATGGGAATTTATAAAGAAAAGGTTAATTGTTTTGAAAATAAATATTGGTTTATTTTTAAAAGTTAGGAATTTACGTATTTGGAATGTAAATTTGAAATAAATCGAGAAGGGTTTATTAATTATTTTAAATGGATCATTTTGGAATGAAAGTGTATTTTCCCTGAAAAGCCGAGTATGTTTTTAAAGTAGCTTTTAAAGTATAAATTAGAAGTTCTAGAGATGGTTTTAATGGAGAAATTATTTTCTTAAGTTGTTATTTTTGTAATCTTTAAAGTAAAGATTTTTTTATTAATTATAGAAGTGATTATTTAAAGATTTAATTAATATTTGTTTTGGAAAATGGTTATTTAAATAGTTATACGCGATCTACTAATTTTATTTTAAAGTTAATTTGGACTGGAAGTTTTATATGAGATATTGGTATAATATTTTGATAACTAATATTTAAATAAATGTTTTAAAATAGTTTTATCTAAATGTTTCCGAGTATATATTTTGGATAAGTGATTTAAAGTATTTCAAAGTACGGCAGACATTTAGTGGAAATAAATAATATCGGAAATCTTATTCCGCGAGTGAAAAGTGATTTGAAATTTGATTTCAAATGGTTGAAGTGTGGAAATATATCTTGTAAAGATATTTTGAAAATAAATAATTGGGAAAATTATTTAAATCTTGGTGATTGTTGTGAATGTTGATTGATAGTTAAATAACCGACTATCAGTATCGGCCTTTAAATGGCATTTGAATTTCGATGCGACAGGGAGTCGGATTCCTGTTGGTTATCTGAAACCCACATCGAATCATAATGGTGAATCTTTATGATTGATAAATTTACTTTATCTGTGAATCGATGAATAAAGATAAGCGTTATAGATTATACCGCTTATCGATATTGATATGATTTAATCTGTGGTGATTGATGTTGTGCACTATTGTGTAAAACCCCCTGGACTACACTATACACACACAAATATGGATTGCACGTGGAAATCAGTTAAGTCACAGATTTTTGAAATAATTTTAAAATTGAATTTTTAAATCCAAATGGTTTTGGATATGGATTGGGTTTAAAGTGAAAAACATTTGAAAAGGAATTTCAAAGATAAAAGTTATTTTTAAATAACTTGATTTATTTTTGAAATTTAATTAAAATTTGAATTCAAAATTTGAAATTGAGATCTATGTTGAAAATTTATGATTTAAAAAGGTTATACAAGTTTATATAGGTTAAACCATTTTTAAAGTGTTGTTTTGGGAATTTGAATTTAATCCAAAGATTTTAACTTGTATAAATGTAATAGGATTTTTTTCGAAAATGAAAACTATTTGTTCTCAAATAATAAGAGCTTTCATATAAGGAAGGAATTTCCAATTCGTATTAAAGGGATTTTAATTTGAAGTGAAATGGTTTTCCAAGTTGTGAATGAATCTTTGGAAATGGGTTTTGAAAACTATAAGTTAAATCTTTGATTTAAAGATTGAATGAGTTAATCCAATTGAAATGGAAATTGTTTTGAAATCCGTAAATGGATCTTTGTGAAACTGGGTGAACTTTGTGAGGTGAATCTTTTTGTTTAAAGATTTGTAAATGGTAATATATTTAAGACCATTTGAAAGAAAGGTTTTTAACCTTTCTATAAAAGATTTGAAAGGGGAATTGTTTGAAAAAGCTATGAATGAATCTGTATGAAAGATGTGTGAAATTTGTGAAATGAATCTTTTTGTTTAAAGATTTGGAAATGATAATTTGTTTAAACCATTTGAAAGAAAGGTTTTGGATAATAAGTTGTGATTTAATTGAGATATCAATATCCATGTGTTTTTAAATATTGCGCTCACTATTCGGTTTAGCCGGCAGAGGATCTTTGTGTCATATAACCCAATTTGAATAGTGATACGACGAAATGGATAGCATTTGAAGATGGTAGTGAAGACCGGGTGTCTTCGAAAACGATAGGATAACCAATCAAACGACTCTGCACTGAGTAGCTACGGTATAGAGATCTCCATATGTGATGGGGAGTCCGATCGGGATTGGGGATACCCGGATTGCAAGGGCTTCTTTGGAAGTGCCTTCAGTTCTGTTCGAACCCAGAACAGACTTGTATGGATGTGTGTCTGATGTTACACTTTGAGATGTAAAGCTGGTTTCTATCAAATACATTTCTATTTGGTGGCGGAGATTTATTCTCTTAGATTAACACCCGTCTTTGAGACGTACGAGCTCAGAGGTTATGTAGTTGATGGTTACTAGTGATACATTCCCAATTTGGTAATGTGGCATACGAAGTACTGCCGATCATTTGTTAATCAAAGCATGGTTTTGCGAAAAAGTGTAGCTTTGTGGACGAGACTTCGTCGAGCCTCGCAACCTGGTAATGGTCGAAACAAGAATGTTGCAGCAAGGTTTTTAGGGGTCGCTCCCCTAGGGTATGTCCATTTTCTTCTGGATAAAAGGTGATATCATGGTATGGAGCCCAGATATTTAACCTATGTGGTTGCTACATACTTATTGCTGTGTGGTTGTTGGTTGAGAGGCGCCTCGGATAAAGGTCGATAACGACCGGGGATGACATACTTGTGTGGTAGCTACCTATGTTATAGCTTGGTTAAAGCGTGAGGTAGCTTTGGCCTTGTGTTAGCAGAGATCCGGTTAGATTCTCAGTGGTATTCTTCCAGAGGCATACCCATTTCGGTGTAGGAAGTTCCTTTGCCTGACCATTTGTTGGAAATCCAAAGAAACAATATGCGCCCTGTACGGTTTTTAGTTGTATAGCCTGCCATACAATGTGGCTGTAACCTGCTATTGAACATGGTAGCTATAGTAGGCATACGACGAAATGTGGGATGCTAGTAAGATTAATATTATACTTTCAAAATGTTTTCTGCACTATGCACTAATAATAATATCAAATGGTTTTCGCGTATCAAGCATTTTTGACTATCATAAGGAGAAATCTCCTCCAAGTGTGCGCTTGCATTGTGTGTGTGGTGGGAGGCCTTGTGGCAGTTTCATTTTCCAAAAGCATTGCGGATTTATTTTTATTTCTTTGTGAAAATAACTGTTTTTAAGTTCTCACACCAGTCCCATGACTGACCTGGAGTTTATTGTTCCCTTCCTAAACTCTGAGTGCCCATAATTTTCCACACGGAAAGCCTAGAGTTAGGTTATCAGGTCATTCTACAATTCAGGAGTTGTGTGGAGCTCAAGAGACGAGCTGAATGGCGAAGCATACTTGTTTGCGCCAAAATTGGTCACAAACCCCAGGTATTATGAAAGCACCAACTATGAATATAAATCAGCAATATTCCAAACAAAAGTCATAGATCTAAGTAGACAACAAGGAGCAATCCAGGAATAATGAACAGAAACACAAGATTTATAGTGGTTCGGCTATCTCCGGCCTACGTCCACTTCAAAGATTTTGTCTTTTATTCACGTTCTTTGCCGATTACAAATGATTGCCGCAGTTACAATGATTGAATTCGAATATAACATCAATAGTAAGGTATAGGATTGAATCCGGCAGAGTCTGGACGTCGAATAGCCAAAGTTTTTTTTCTGTAGGCTTCAGGGGGCTATTTATAGGCGTAGGGGCTGATATCGCTCTCAAACTTCAGAAGACTCCTTCTGGCACATGAGGGGGCCCACGCGACCGGTCCCACCAAGTTTCGACTCGATCTACGATCGATACGAAATGATTTCATATCGATCAAGAAATGGTCCAATCGAGTTGAAACTTGGCAGAAACATTCCTTACCTTATATGGAAGCTGCTGTGAAAATGTCGTTGCATTTGGATCAGCAGTTTAGGAGATATGGTCGATACGAGCTTGGATTGCTCGATGGCTGTTTGGTTCGAATCCATTGATTCAAACTGATCATTTTGACCCGATGGCAATGCACATGAGCAAGTTGATGTGGTGCGCGCTCTTCATATCGATCCTCTTTTCACTCCGGTTTGATCGAGTCACTCCGAGTATTTCGCCGAGTTCGCATCCATAACTAACGCGTCATCTCTGGCCTGTTTAACTCGATAGGTACGAACAAGTAATTATTCATGGATTCGAACAAGAACTCCTGATGGATACGAAGTGGTCACCGTCCGATGGATGCGAAGTCATCTGATGGATTCAAGACAGATGGATACGAGGGAATTGTATCCCTGATCGTTACGAAGACGATGGATTCGAATTGAAGCTCATCCATGGATACAAACCGTGTATAGCTGGATGGATACGAAACAGGACATAGCTGATCGATACGAAGCGCATGCCCTGTTGATGGATACGAACTTGATCAGTGCGAGCCGAGGTTCCTCGATGGATTCGAACTTGATCGATGCGAGGTTGATGGATACGAATTGAGACGTGATGATGGATACGGACTCCATCGATATGAAATTAATGTTGTCTGATGGATACGAAAATGTGACTTTTCCTTCAACTTGCATCGATCATATCTTGAGCATATGAACTCGGATTGACCTGAAATTTGGAACACAGGCTTCCATGGCTTTTCTTGCCATGTCTTGTCAATTTTACCCCGATTCGGACTTGGAAAAAATTCATCGACATCTATGGTTATCCTCTAATGCATGGTTGATATTCATGACTCGTTATTATCGATTTTTAGTTAATTTTTGGGTATCTCAGCTTTGCCAAAAGGTGGGATAACACTTTGCTTCCCAAAATATGCCTTTTGGTAAAAGGTGTGTTTTGATCAGTCTCAAATCGAATGCAGTGAGTTCATGTTTTATTCAGTGCTTATAACATTTTCAATCAAGTTTATGGCTGTTCGAAGCCAAATCGTTATCCATTTATTTCTGTGGAAATTAAGAATGAAATTCTACAGTCTCTCCAGACTATCGGTGGTCACTCCGGACCCTTGCCAAGCCCATTCCAGACTTAGGGATTGAATAGAAAGATCCTATTGCACTCCGGCTTTGCTTTCTATCCCTTGCACTCCGGCCCCAGCTAGGGCATATAGCGATGTATTGGTTGTTCTAAACCAATCATTGCCTCTCCGGGCTCTTGCTGGATCCCATCCTGTCACTCTTCGGCAAAGGGGAAGCAGCGTTAAGTGAGTCGATCATGTCGCTCTTCGGCGATGCAACTCACTTCTTGCGCTCCGTTTCAGTGTATTTGAACATTAAGCAATGTCATGGCCTAAATCGTGTGCCGATCACAGCCTCTCTGGGCTCTTATCGAATCCCGATCCAATCACTCTTCGGTGAATGGGAAACGACGTTAAGTGAGTCGATCCTCTCGCTCTCTGGCGAAGCAACTCACTTCTTGCACTCCGGACCCTGCCTCTTCGGGTAGGGTCATAAAGCGATCATTTTTATGTTGGTATTTAAGATTCATCCTTTAACTCTTCAGTCAAAGGTTTATTTCAAGAAATTCGAGTTTATTTATTAAACTAAAGTCCTAGATGTTCAATCTCAAACATCAGGAGAAAACTAAACATTGCCTCTCCGGGCGAAGTGGTTTATTACCATCTCAGAGCATGCCTGGGGATCTCTCTTGTAACAACTCGCATATTTAACGATTTTATATTTAAATATTTTATTTAAATATAGCGTCGTTAGTCGGATTTTTGGTCCGAAATGTTACTTTTTGCAAATGGTCGAATTGGGACTCGAAACCATTCCCATTGGTTCCAAAATGCCATTTGCGACCTTTTTGAGTATAAGCTTTGATATGTTTGGAGTAAGTTGAATTTAGCTACTTTTTCTAGTGGGTTTGGGTTCAACCCATTTGTTAGTTTAAACCCCTAACTCAGCCCTCTCCTCTCCATTCTCTCATTTCACTCTTTTAAAACTTAAGAAAAACTGAAATGGTGGAAGGGAAGAGGAAATAGAAATTGCAAGCCCTAGTTTAACTTGCAAACTTGATTCTTGCTCCAAAAATGAAAGAGAAGCTATAGGTAAGTCTCCTCTTCATCTTCTCTATCTCTTTCTTTCTTCAATTTCAGGTATTTCCTAAACCTAACTTTGGGAAATATGTGTTTTATTCTTTGATTGAAGCTTGTTGAGTTGAAGTGAAGAGTAGTTAGTCTCCTTCTTGTGTTTGAGCATCTTCTTCTTTGTTTTGTGATGTAAGGTGAGATTCTTATCTCACATCTATGCTTATATATATGTATACATCTTTGTTTGGGTGTAAGAAGGTGAGTTTTGAACTCACATCTACTTCTCTTGATTTCATTGATGTTGGGTATGAATTCCTAGCACTTGTTCATATGCACTTGTTTTCGATTTGGATTGCTTTGGTGAAATTGCCAAATATTGATTTTTGAAGCCAAATCTATGTAAAACCTTATATGGTTGATGTTTATGTTGTTCGGAGTGTTTGGGTGTGTCATCAAGTTTGGGTAGTCGTTTGACGTAAGCCCATAATCAACACGCATCCAATTGCTTTCGATTTGTTGGCCATAGATGGCCTAGGTTTAGGAATGCCTGACCATCAGGTTTCAGATGTCTGAAACTCCTATTTCAGACATCTGAATATTGTTCTGGGGAACATTTTCACCCCCAGATTCAGACATTTGAAATTATATTCCAGACATCAGGATTGGCTAAATTTCGACCAGAAAGGAAATAGACCAAAATATGTCTATTTCAGACGTCTGGAAGGTTGGATTCAGACGTCTGAATTCTGTTTTGAAAAACAAATTAATTTTCAGATTCAGGCGTCTGAATCCCTTCTTTCAGACGTCTGAATATGCTGTTTTTGCCAAATTGCCTTGTTCATTTAGTTTTCCAAATTTAATTCGATGTATATTGATTCCAATTAGTTGTTTAAGTATATTTGATCTTGATGATTCCTTTTTGAATTCATTCACGTGTTTTTATAAATGATTTATTCAAATCGTATTAAAAGTTCGCTTCTCCGATTTATAAATTCTATTTAAAATATACACGCACAATTTTGCACTTCGAGTGAAGTGGAAGGGTGGTTAAATGGTTAGGAAAAACACGGACCATGAATCTATGTGTTTACCCTTCCGATTAATCCCCGACCTATTCAATTGATCGTTTTGACCTTCGGGTTTGGTTTGCCGATGATATGAGGTGAACTTTGTACTGCTTTGAGTGTGAAATTAACAAACGGATAGTAAACCCTTTAGTGCGAACGAGTGGTTATGGGACTCACGTTACCACTTTTTGGATTCCTTTTTGAGAGTTATGACACATTCTGCCAGTTAGTGGTGTCCAGTACTGGGTCTTCGACCTTCACCACTACGGTTTGTTGCCTTCGGGTATGATGCCTTCGGGTATGTTGCCTTCGGGTTTGTGCCTTCAGGTTTGTTGCCCTATAGTATCGCTTCCGATGTTGGTCGTTATGAGCCGCATGGGTGATATAGGGGTGCCCTTTAGTATTGCTTCCGATGTTGGTCGTTATGAGCCGCATGGGTGATATTGGGTTTGGAGTCTTCGGGCTCATGGATCCTTGTTTGTACAGTACTGAGCTCGAGCAATCGTTTTTTTCATTCATATGTATATTCCCTAGGTATCGCCCTTAGGTGTTGGTCTTTTTGAGCCGCATGATATGTAGCGATTACCTTGTGGAACTTATGTTACCTTCATTGGTATTTGTTATTTGCCTTTTTGGCTTGATTTGGGATATTTGTATCCATTGTTTATTTGAGTTGCCGATGATATGAGGCTTGTTTTGTTATCATATGATTCATCTTTTGTTAGATGATTGTGGTATCTCCTTTAGAGATATTTGTTATACCTTGTAACCTTGCAGGTTTATTGTTGTTCAGTTTATCTAACTGATTTGTTTAGCTAGACTGACCCGTGTATTTTATACTCGGGTCAGACTGAGTTGTTTCAGATTAGGTGCTTTTGGACTTAGCCTCTTTTGCTTCTGCATGGACTATTCGGCTTGTTCCTTTTTGTAAAAGCTTTTTGTGTAGTCCTTTTATTGTAACTCTGATATATGTATTCTTTTGACTCGTCTGTATATTGTGATTTGCTATACCACTTGACATGTATTATTTTGTGTACTCTGTTATGTATCAACATATGTGTATATGATGATCTACTGTTCTGTGATGTTTATTACATTTGAGTTGTTATATTCTGTTCTGATAGATCCTTCAACCACCTATGGTTTTGTTTTATGTATTCATTGGGTATGTCGACCTGCATGGTATGACTATTGTCGATGTATTCAATAGATAGTTAGAGCAAGGCTATAGATGGTCGCTCCTAACCAGCCTTATTCTTCATGTTAGTTGACGGCATTACCTGTAGTGTCCTTGGCTAGCATGGGTATAGAGGTGGGGCGTCACAGCGTGGTATCAGAGCTGAGTTCAGGACAAAATATGATAAACACAGAATAGATGCACATATTACGGCACATCAAAGTGTATAAGTGATACAAATCTTTGAATCATCGTGCCTTTCTATTACTTTTACCATCAAAGGTTAGATAGAATGTGGGAATATGTCTAGGAATGCATCTATATTCCGTAGTATTCCATATTGAAGTATCTACCTTGTGATTAATCTTGTTCTTATCTTACTTCAGCGTATGGCTGGAAGAGGCAGAGCACGACGTTCGGATGCTGGGCAATCCAGTGGCTCACATCCGTATGGCGTTTATATGTCTGCCGATCAGTTTTTGGAATTGTTTAGGAGCACTCAACCTCCAGTTCCTCCTCGAGTGTCTCCACCTCGCAAGTCTGCCTTTGCACGCCAGTGCAGTGATTTTGCTCATCTTGGAGGAAAGCCGTTTAAAGGCTCTGAGTCTGTTCTTGAAGTCCAAGCTTGTTTCGCACGTGCGAGCGTATCTTCTCTCGTATGGATCTTTCTGACCATGATAGAGTTCTTGTAACTTCTAGCTAATTACAAGAGCGTTCTCTTGATTGGTATGAGCTTCTTGTAGCCGAAATTGATGAGTCTACTCTTTCTTGGACTCAGTTTCGGGAGCGATTTGAACTCAAGTTCGTTCCTGAATCTGAAAAAGTTTTATTGACCCGTCGCTTCCTTGAGTTGAAGCAAGGAAAATCTTCTGTTTCAGAGTATGTTGCATCATTCGAGGCTTTATCTAGGTATGGTCTTGAATTTATTAGCACTTCTTATAAGAAGAATTTGAAGTTTGTTTCTGGTCTTAAGAAATATCTTAAGAAGTCCTTGTTGCTCCAGCTTAAGCTCTCTTTTGAGGAGTTGGTTGACTGTGCACTTCATCTCGAGACCGTCGAGAAGGAGTGTGATAGTGATGTTGGTGTTGAGGTTTCCAAGAACACCAACAAGAGGCTGTTTCCATTTTAGAAGAAGCCTTTTCCTTCTAGAAGAAGAAGACTGGTGGTTCTAGTTCTCAGCCTCAGTCTGTTGGAACACCTTTCGTCCGAAAGTGTTTCAATTGTGGTTCTCTGGATCATATTATTCGAGCTTGTCCTAAGCCTCTCTTCTGCCGCTATTGCAAGAAGGAAGGTCATTATGTTTCAGCTTGTCCTACTGTTCCGGCTGGTGCCAAGTCTAGCAAGCTTTGTGCTGCTAAGGCTTTTGAAGGTCCTTCTTAGCCCAAAGGTATATCTCCATCTATTTTGGAAGGTTCTATTTTGTTTCGTGATCATAGTATACGAGTTCTTTTCGATACGGGTGCTTCACATTCTTTCGTATCGAAGAAGCTCGTCGATGATTTATCTTTGGATGTTTCTTGTATGGTTACTTCTTTAAGGATTGCGAATCCTATTGGGGGATCCGCGACCCTTAGCCTGCTTTGTGATGATGTTGAGATTGTTTTATGTGGCTTTTCTTTTCGTGCGAATCTGCACGTTATTTCTTGTCTGGAATTTGATATGATTTTGGGAATGGACTGGCTAGTGAGATATGATGCCAAGATTATTTTTCGGAGAGAATTATATATCTTCGACATCCGGATTCGTCTACTCTACTATCACTTGTTCTTCGGGATGTGGATAATTCCGAAATGGCTTTATATTCTCCTGACTCGCGAGATGATGATGATATATCTCGTATTCCTATTGCTTATGACTTTTTTGATATTTTTGAGCCTGTTTTGGGTTTGCCACCTAAGCGGGCAATTGAGTTCCGCATTGATCTCATTCTAGGCACGCAGCCAGTTAGTCGTCCTCCCACGAGGATGTCTACAAAGGAAAATGAGGAACTCAAGAAGCAGCTTTTAGAGCTCGAGTTCAAGCAGTTGATTTAGTCCAATTTTTCTCCGTGGGGATCCGTGGTCGTCTTCGTAAAGAAGTCAGATATAACTCTTAGGCTTTGCATTGACTATCGCAAGCTTAACGAGTTAACCATCAGGAATAGGTATCCATTGCCTAGGATCGATGATATGTTCGATCTATTGAGTGGTGCTAAGGTCTTTTCTCAGCTTGACCTCGCCATAGGTTTTCATCAGTTGCGAGTCGCGGAGGATAACATACCTCTTACAGCTTTCCGCACTCGTTATGGTTCTTTTGAGTGGCTCGTTATGCCGTTCGGGTTGACGAACGCTCCTGCTTTCTTTGTTGATCTCATGAATCGAGTATTCCGGGAATATCTCGATAAGTTCGTCCTTGTCTTCATTGATGATATCCTTATTTATTCTAAGTCTGATGCTGAGCATGTAATCACTTGAGAATTGTCTTGAGTACTCTCCGTCATCATCAGCTTAGAGAAAATTCTCCAAATGCCATTTTTGGGAGAATAGGGTTAAGTTCGTAGGCCATGTTGTATCTTTCGATGGCATTTCTGTCGATCCCTCAAAGATCGAAGCCATTCAGAATTAGAAGAGGCCTGAGAATGTGCATGAGATTCGTAGTTTCCTTTGATTGGCGGGTTATTACCGTGGGTTCATTAAGGATTTTTCCCGGGTTGTGCTTCCTCTCACATGCCTTACTCGGAAAGGCATTCGTTTTATTTGGTCCGACAAGTGTGAAGCTTCCTTTCAGACATTGAAGGAACTTCTCACTAATGCTCCTATTCTTGTGGTTCCTGAGGGGAATGATGATCTTGTTGTCTACACCGATGCTTGTGGTAGTGGTCTCGGTGCTGTTCTTATGCAGAAGGATCGGGTAGTTGCTTATGCTTCTAGGAAACTGCGTCCGAATGAAGTTTGCTATGCCACTCATGATCTTGAGTTAGCCGCCATTGTCTTTGCCTTGAATATTTGGCGACACTATTTATTGGGCGAGCGCTTCATTCTCTATATTGATCATAAATCATTGAAGTATTTGTTCACTCAGAAGGAACTCAATATGAGAAAACAGCGTTGGCTCGAGTTTCTTGCCTCCTATGACTTTGATATCTAGTATACCCATGGAAAAGGTAATCGTGTTGCTGATGCACTTAGTCGCAAACATTCGGCTGTAGTTTCTATGATGCTTGCCAAATGGAATATTCTTGAGACTCTATCTTTTTATGAAGTTCGTGATCGAGGTTCATCTTCTGATTCTCCTATTCTATTATTTAGTTTGGGAGCTCGACCTATTTTATTGGATCGTATTGCCGATGCTCAGCGGCGTGATCCTGATTTGTTGCATTTTACTCAGCTTTGTGAGTCTGGATCCTGTGATGAGGCATTGCGAGATTTCAGCATTGATTCTCATGGGTGTCTTCGCAAGAAGAACCATCTTTTTGTGCCTTCTGATTTTGCACTTAGGCATGACATTTTTTATGACTGTCATCGTACTAAGTATACCATTCATCCTGGTAGTAGTAAGATGTATGCCGATATGCATCGTCTTTATTATTGGGAAGGCATGAAGCGCGATGTGGCGAGCTATGTGAGTAATTGCATAACTTGTCAGCGTTTTAAGGCCGAACATCAGCGTCCTTCGGGTCTTCTTCAGCCTCTAGAGATTCCATTATGGAAATGGGATCAGATTTCTATGGATTTCATTGACGGCCTACCTCGTTCGAGATCGGCCCATTCTAGTATTTAGGTTATTATTGATCGCCTCACTAAGTCTGCTCATTTTGTCCCTATTAAGTCTAATAGGACTGCTTCGCTTTTGGCTAAGTTATATATCAAGGAAATCGTGAGACTTCACGGTGTTCCTAGTTCTATTGTGAGTGATCGTGATCCTTTATGCACGAGTCATTTTTGGAAGAGTCTTCAGCAAGCTTTGGGAACAAAGCTTAATTTTAGTACAGCTTATCACCCGCAGTCTGATGGGCAGACTGAACGGGTGAATCGTATCTTGGAAGATCTTCTCCGTATTTGTATTTTTGATTTCGGTGGTTGTTGGGAGGATCACCTACCTCTGGTAGAGTTCTCCTACAACAATAGTTTTCAATCTAATATCGGTATGGCTCCTTTCGAAGCTTTATACGGAAGGCCATGTCGATCACCTTCTTGTTGGTTGGAATCTGGGGAGAAGCTTATTCTTGGTCCAGATTTTGTTTGTGATTCTTCCGAGAAGATTGATCTTATCCGGTTGAGAATGAAAGAGGCACAGAGTCGCCAGAAATCCTACACGGACAGCCGTAGGAAGCCTCTCGAGTTCTCGATTGGTGATCCTGTTTTTATTCGTGTTTCTCCTTTGAAAGGGGTTATGCGTTTCAGTACGACTGGGAAATTGGCTCCTCGCTTAATAGGACCATTTTCTATTACTGAATGTATTGGCCCTGTGGATTATAGAGTTTCACTTCCAGCTCATTTATCTGGCATTCATGACGTGTTTCATGTCTCGCAACTTCGGAAGTGTCTTCGGGAATCGGATTCTGTTATTGATTCCCCTGATTTGCTTGAGCTTGAGATCTCACCGGACTTATCTATTGTACAGCAGCCTATTCGCGTACTTGACACGGAGGTGCGACACCTTCGGAACAAGGACGTGCCGCTCGTTAAAGTTCAATGGTCCGCTAGTCCCAATGATTGTACTTGGGAAACCAAAGAGTTTATTGAGCGATCCTATCTGGGTTTTTATCCTTTCTTGGGAACGGTGAGTATATCTTTTCATCTCAAGCTTATTTTCTTTTCTTTTGAAGGTTGTATGTATGTAGTTGTTACAAATATCGTCTCTAGGAATTGTGGGGATGCAATTTTGTAAGGAGGGGAGATCTGTAACAACCCACATATTTAACGATTTTATATTTAAATATTTTATTTAAATATAGCGTCGTTAGTCGGATTTTTGGTCCGAAATGTTACTTTTTGCAAATGGCCGAATTGGGACTCGAAACCATTCCCATTGGTTCCAAAATGGCATTTGTGACCTTATTGAGTATAAGCTTTGATATGTTTGGAGTAAGTTGAATTTGGCTACGTTTTCTAGTGGGTTTGGGTTCAGCCCATTTGTTAGTTTAAACCCCTAACTCAGCCCTCTCCTCTCCATTCTCTCATTCCACTCTTCTAAAACTTAAGAAAAACTGAAATGGTGGAAGGGAAGAGGAAATAGAATGCAAGCCCTAGTTTAACTTGCAAACTTGATTCTTGCTCCAAAAATCAAAGAGAAGCTATAGGTAAGTCTCCTCTTCATCTTCTCTATCTCTTTCTCTCTTTAATTTCAGGTATTTCCAAAACCTACCTTTGGGAAATATGTGTTTTATTCTTTGATTGAAGCTTGTTGAGTTGAAGTGAAGAGTAGTTAGTCTCCTTCTTGTGTTTGAGCATCTTCTTCTTTGTTTTGTGATATAAAGTGAGATTCTTATCTCACATCTATGCTTATATATATGTATACATCTCTGTTTGGGTGTAAGAAGGTGAGTTTTGAAATCACATCTACTTCTCTTGATTTCATTGATGTTGGTTATGAATTCCTAGCACTTGTTCATATGCACTTGTTTTCGATTTGGATTGCTTTGGTGAAATTGCCAAATATTGATTTTTGAAGTCAAATCTATGTAAAACCTTATATGGTTGATGTTTATGTTGTTCGGAGTGTTTGGGTGTGTCGTTAAGGTTGGGTAGTCGTTTGACGTAAGCTCATAATCAACACGCATCCGATTGCTTTCGATTTGTTGGCCATAGATGGCCTACGTTCAGGAATGCCTGACCATCAGGTTTCAGACGTCTGAAACTCCTATTTCAGACGTCTGAATATTGTTCTGGGGAACATTTTCACCCCCAGATTCAGATGTCTGAAATTATATTCCAGACGTCTGAATTGGCTAAATTTCGACCAGAAAGGAAATAGGCCAAAATATGTCTATTTCAGACGTCTGGAAGGTTGGATTCAGACGTCTGGATTCTATTTTGAAAAACAAATTAATTTTCAGATTCAGACGTCTGAATCCCTTCTTTCAGACGTCTGAATATGCTGTTTTTGCCAAATTGCCTTGTTCGTTTAGTTTTTCAAATTTAATTCGATGCATATTGATTCCAATTAGTTGTTTAAGTATATTTGATCTTGATGATTCCTTTTTGAATTCATTCACTGGTTTTTATAAATGATTTCTTCAAATCGTATTAAAAGTTCGCTTCTCCGATTTATAAATTCTATTTAAAATATACACACACAATTTTGCACTTCGAGCGAAGTGGAAGGGTGGTTAATGGTTAGGCAAAACACGGACCATGAATCTGTGCGTTTATCCTTCCGATTAATCCCCGACCTATTCAATTGATCGTTTTGACCTTCGGGTTTGGTTTACCGATGATATGAGGTGAACTTTGTACTGCTTTGAGTGTGAAATTAACTAACGGATAGTAAACCGTTTCGTGCGAACGAGTGGTTATGGGACTCACGTTACCACTTTTCGGATTCCTTTTTGAGAGCTATGACATATTCCGCCAGTTAGTGGTGTCCAGTACTGGGTCTTCGACTTTCACCACTACGGTTTGTTTGCCTTCGGGTATGATGCCTTCGGGTATGTTGCCTTCGGGTTTGTGCCTTCGGGTTTGTGCCTTCGGGTTTGTTGCCCTATAGTATCGCTTCCGATGTTGGTCGTTATGACCCGCATGGGTGATATTGGGGTGCCCTTTAGTATCGCATTCGATGTTGGTCGTTATGAGCCGCATGGGTGATATTGGGTTTGGAGTCTTCAGGCTCATGGATCCTTGTTTGTACAATACTGAGCTCGAGCAATCTTTTGTTTTCATTCATATGTATATTCCCTAGGTATCGCCCTTCGGTGTTGGTCTTTTTGAGCCGCATGATATGTAGCAATTACCTCGTGGTACTTGTGTTACCTTCATTGGTATTTGTTATTTGCCTTTTTGGCTTGATTTGGGATATTTGTATCCATTGTTTATTTGAGTTGCCGATGATATGAGGCTTGTTTTGTTATCATATGATTCATCTTTTTTTAGATGATTGTGGTATCTCCTTTAGAGATATTTGTTATACCTTGTAACATTGCAGGTTTATTGTTGTTCAGTTTACCTAACTGATTTGTTTAGCTAGACTGACCCGTGTATTTTATATTCGGGTCAGACCGAGTTGTTTTAGGTTAGGTGCTTTTGGACTTAGCCTCTTTTGCTTCCGCATGGACTATTCAGCTAGTTCCTTTTTGTAAAAGCTTTTTGTGTAGTCCTTTTATTGTAACTCTGGTATATGTATTCTTTTGACTCGTCTGTATATTGTGATTTGCTATATCACTTGACATGTATTATTTTGTGTACTCTGTTATGTATCAATATATGTGTATATGATGATCTACTATTCTGTGATGTTTATTACATTTGAGTTGTTATATTCTGTTCTGATAGATCCTTCAACCGCCTATGGTTTTGTTTTAAGTATTCATTGGTTATGTCGACCTACATGGTACGACTATTGTCGATGTATTCAGTGGATAGTTAGAGAAAGGCTATAGATGGTCACTCCTAACCAGCCTTATTCTCCGTGTAAGTTGACGGCATTGCCCTGTAGTGTCCTTGGCTATCGTGGGTATAGAGATGGGGTGTCACATCTTTGGTTCCCGTACATGAGTAAGTGGAATAGCTGTTCTATTTTGAAATAAAATCTAAGAAATCTAGTCGACCAAAGTCCAAATCCCGAACTTAGCCCTTGCCATCATAATCAATTGATGACGAGTCGTGATCCCGATCCAGGATCAGTTCGGCTAGGTGGAGGCGGCAGTTGTTCAGGTTTTACGACCGCAGTCCGTTCTTAGATATGTTGTGCAATCTACCACTCCTGACATGTTCTTCCACCTCATCTTTAGGTGATGGCATTCATCGGTAGTGTGCCCATCTAGCTCGTGGGATAGGCAATATTTTCTAGTCCTACGCTCCCGCGCAGTGGGATCCCTTCTGGGTGGTTTTCGATAGGGGAGTTGCTCCCGAGTTTCAGTGTAAATCCGTCCCAGGCTTGCCGTCAGATCTGTGTATTGTCTGAATCTAGGCTCTCAAAATTTCTTCCGTTTATCAGAACCATCATATCTGTCATCCTGCTTTCTCTTTCCTTTGTCTGCCCTAGACTGTTCTTTGGCGGTTCCTTCGCGCTGCACAGCATTTGCTTCTTGTCTCTCAGCACGTGAATCTTCCAGTCGAATGAATCTCTTAGCTTCGTGATAAAATTCTCCCAGATCTTGCGGGGGATCTCTTGCCAAAGAATCTTTAAACTCGGTGCCTTCCGTGACTCCAGCCACCGCCGCCATCAAAATCATCGATGGATCCGGGCGATTGACCGAAGCCACTGTTGCATTGAATCTCAATAGAAAATCTCTTATGGACTCTCCGGCCCTCTGCTTTATTGAAGCCAAAGTCATCACACTCTTGGGTCGCGTTACGTGGACCCTGAACTGTCTCATGAAGCATTCTACAAGCTCGCCCTATGTTCTGATCGATTCGTTCTCTTGCTACCTAAACCAAAGCGCAGCCAAATCTGACAAGTATAGAGGGAAGCATCGAGCCATCGCTTCCTCGGATTCCCCCAGCACTTCCATGTGCCCGATGTATCTGGTAATATGCATGGTTGGGTCTGACTTCCCGTCATAAGGATCCAGTATACGCAGTTTGATCTTTGGAGGATTCCTTGCATTTCTGATATTCAGAGTGAACGAACTCCGACCGACTTCTTCCAATCCTCCATTCGACAATCCTCCTCTCATGATTCGTCGCACTAGACCAATCATTCTTTCATCTTTATCCAGGAGTTGCCGCCCTGTCACATTTCTATCCTGCCCCTCTAGTCTCGATGGGAATTCTGGTACATACTCTTCATGTGGCTCAGCAACATTAGCATTGACTCTAGCCTGCTGAGCTTCATCTATAGGTCTTCCAGTGTCTGATCCTGAGGGTCTGCCCCCAAGTCCTTGTAGATTGCCTTCAGGTCCTGCATTTCGGTCATGAACCTGACCATCATTGGTTTCCGCAATCCTGATACCTGGTCCTGCACTTGCAGCCGCGGTAGTTGGTCCAAGGTTCTACGCACTCACTGCTCTCATCTGTTCGAAGAAATTCTGTAGCATCTCCTGTTGACTCTTCATCATTCTTTCATGCATTAAATTAGCCATAGCCTCCATCTCATCCCTGGTGATGTTGATCGAAGCTTGTCAGTCTCCAGCTCCAGAGGATGCTCCTTGACTTCCTTCTTGTTGGCTTCTCTCAGCCCTCTGTCTTCTACTAGTTTATCTAGTCATTCTCCCTAAATCTGAATCCTTCAAGCTTTTCAAATCTCAACTTCAATCCGATGTAGCGGTTGTTAGTTCCTCTCAATGAAAGCACCAAAGTGTTTGTGCCAAAATTGGTCAGAAACCCCAAGTATTATGAAAGCACCAGCTATGAATATAAATCAGCAATATTCCAAACAAAAGTCACATATCTAAGTAAACAACAAGCAGCAATCCAGGAATAACGAATAGAAACACAAGATTTATAGTGGTTCGGCTATCTCTGGCCTACGTCCACTTCAAAGGTTTTGTCTTTTATTGATGTTCTTTGCTGATTACAAATGATTGTCGCAGTTACAATGAATGAATTCGAATATAGCAGCAATGGTAAGATATATGATTGAATCCGGCAGAGTCTGGACGTCGAATAGATAAAGATCCTTTTTCTATAGGCTTAAGGGGGCTACTTATAGGCATAGGAGGCTGATATCGCGCTCAAACTTCGGGAGACTCCTTCCGGCACGTGAGGGGGCCCACCCGACCGACACCACCAAGTTTCGACTCGATCTGCGATCGATATGAAATGATTTCATATCGATCAAGAAATGGTCCAATCGAGCTGAAACTTGGCAGGAACATTCTTTACCTTATATGCAGCTGTTGTGAAAAATTCGTTGCATTTGGATCGGCGGTTTAGGAGATATGGTCGATACGAACTTGGATTGCCCGATGGATGTTTGGTTCGAATCCATTTATTCGAACCGATCACTTCGACTCGATGGCAACGCGCGTGAGCAAGTTGACATAGCGCGCGCTCTTTGTGTCGATCCGCTTTTCACTCCGGTTTGATCGAGTAACTCCGAGTATTTAACCGAGTTCCCATCCATAACTAACGCGTCATCTCTGGCCTGTTTAACTCGATAGGTACGTACAAGTAATTATTCATGGATTCGAACAAGAACTCCTGATGGATATGAAGTGGTCACCGTCTGATGGATGCGAAGTCATCTGATGGATTCGAGACAGATGGATATGAGGGAATTATATCCCTGATCGATACAAAGACGATGGATTCGAGACAGATGGATATGAGGGAATTATATCCCTGATCGATACAAAGACGATGGATTCATATGGAAGCTCATCCATGGATACAGACCGTGTCTAGCTAGGTGGATACGAAACAGGACATAGCCGATCAATACGAAGCGCATGCCCTGTTGATGGATACGAACTTGATCGGTGTGAGCCGAGGTTCCTCGATGTATTCGAACTCGATCGATGCGAGGTTAATGGATACGAATTGAGAGGTGATGATGGATACGGATTCCATCGATACGAAGTTAATGCTGTCTGATGGATACGAAAATGTGACATTTTCCTTCAACTTGCATCGATCATATCTTGAGCATATTAACTCGGATTGACCTGAAATTTGGAACACATGCTTCCATAGCTTTGCTTGTCATGTCTTATCAATTACAGCTCGATCCGGACTCGGACAAAATTCATCGATATCCATGGTTATCCTGCAATGCATGGTTGATATTCATGACTCATTATTATCGATTTTTAGTTAATTTTTGGGTATCTCAGCTTTGCCAAAAGGTGGGATAATAATACTTCCGTATACTATTATCTTTTCCGCTGTGTATTCAATTGTAAGGACAAGTTTATATAACTGTCCAATTTGTTATTAATGGTTGTAAACTCTGTTGATGTATTGTAATAACATATGCAGTTCTTTGTTTTAAAGATTATTCATTTATATATTATATGTTGTTCCGCTGCAAAATGTGAGATTCTGTTATTGTTTCTGTTTCTTCTTTTATCTTCATCTTCTTTAACTCTAACGGTTCGGTTTTCCGGCATTCGACCGTGCGGCATTTGATACAGTGGATGTATTAATGTCGACTTTCAGATATCGAAAAATCGGATCGTTACAATACGGTCTCAGAGCAATTGGTTAAGCGACAACCTTGGCTCTGGTGGGTGTTACTCATTAGAGATAGAGTCAGTAGTACTCTAGAATGAGTTGAGTGTAATAATAGATATGAGCGCGTATTTGTTAGTGAATATAAAAAAAATGTTTTTATATTGTGATGATTGGCTTGTTGAGTGGTGTATTGATTCTGGTCGGTATAGTCTGTATAACTCTACGATAGGGATCTCTAAACACTCGTACAGAACAATTCTACATGGTATTGTTTTAAAAATAGGGTAAATGGGATAATTTTACCCAAAACTATTTTGTATATAAAAAGAATAATTTTCCATAAATTATTATAGTATATGGTTGCTTGGCTGTTAGGAAGAGATAACACTAAATTATTATCATTCAAGTGTGAAAGTTGAATAAGAAATTGAAATCATAATCAAAAGTTGAGAAATAAAATCCATATATAAATGGGATTTGCAAATATAAATTGTAAATGTGATTTACAATTTGAAATGGAATTCCAGGAAAAATTTTGGAAATGTTTTTGAAAGGATTTGGAATTTTGGAAATTAACTCTATTTGATTTGAAAATGGTTTTCAAAGATTTTTGAAAAATGTTTTAAAGGGATGAAAGCTCTAAACTCTTTTCGGTCGCTGGAAAATAATTCCGATGATGATCGCGACATCATCGGTGTTCATTTTCGAGTTTCCAAGAGAGGAATTGCTGCCAAATTATTTAATATTTGAGGTTGTTTGGAAAACTGGGTTTGGTTTTGGAAATTTAAAAGATAATTTGAATTGATTCCAAAAATGGTTTTGAAAAGACGGAAAGACTCTGGAATACCATATAAAATATTTATGGAATATTATTAAGTTTGATAACTTGTAAAGTTTAAAGGTGTTAAAATAAAAATCTAACATAAAGAGAAGTTAGATAAAAATAAATGTGGAAACAAAATAAGTTGGTAGGAAAATTTAATTCAAGTGGAATTAAAAAAATGAAAATTGAATGTTGAAATTCATTTCGAATTTGTAAGTAAATAGAACTGGAGTTGGAATTGAATTTTGTTTGTGACAAACAAAGCGAAGTATTAGAATAAAATTAGTAACTGAAACTAATAGAAGGAATGATAAATTTAGATATGATTTGAAATGAATTGAATTCAATAATTGTAAATGAAAGGTGAATTGAACTTATATGGAATTTGAAATCCAGTTTACATATAAGTAGATATTAACCAAAGTGGCAAATTGAAAATAATTCGGGAATGATCAAAAGAATAAAACTGGAATTGAAACTGAATATTGAAAACTAATTTGAATTGTATGAAATAAAATGAAATTGTAGAATTAGTTCAAAGTGAACTAAAGATAATAAGGTGGAAAAAATGGTTTGAGATAAAATGAATTGGAATTTGTAATAGATTAGTCAATGAAACTAATTTAAAATAAGAGATGAATCAGTTGGGAATGAAAGATAATTGATAAACTTCAATATTCAGAAGGTAAAATCAATCCAAATAAATTGAAATTGTAAATTGAATTCAAATGAATTGGAAATGCAAGATAGAATGAAAATGGATATATAACTTCAATAGTAAACTAAAGATGGTATAAGAAGTATAAATTGAAAATTTTGTATTGGAATGTGTAAAAATGATATGCAGGATATACAGGTGTGCTAAAGGAATTGGAATTGGGATTTTGATTTCGAAGATAAAATTTAATTGCTTGACAAAAAGGTATGTATTTAAACTTCAATATGAAATTTGAGGATTTTCTGGTCCAGCCGCTTGGCTTTTCGTTTTCTTTTTGAAATTGAGGTCCTGTGGTGCCACTTTGTAGTCGTACCGAACTAGTCGCACAAAGGAGACGCTGGCAAAAAATTTCGAAAATTTAGGGAGTTAGAAAATTTTTAAGAAAATATTGAAAATTTGAAATTTGAATTTTAAATTTGAATTTAAATTTAAATTTGAATTATTGAGAAAACAATGTTGTTTGGAATCTATGTTTAATTTTGGCAAGTTAGTTGAAATTATAATGAATTGTTAATAAAAAGGATTTGCTTTGGCAAGTTGATAAAACTGTTTGGCTTGGGAAAATGGTGAATGAGTTAAGGATCATTCTTCTTAACTAGTAATTTCGGGACGAAATTCTTTTAAGGGGGAAGGATGCGATGACCCTAAATTTTGAACATTTGAAATTGAAAATATTTAATTGACTTCAAATATCTGAATGATGGTTTAAGTTGAATTTCAAATTTTCAGAATGGATTTGGCAATTAAATTATTGAATTTAATTTATTGAAGTTGGGTAAAAATTTGAATCATTAATTTTGAGCTTGTTAAAAATAATTTGATGGCTTAGAAAATTCATATTAATAATACTGAAGATAATGGAAGCTTCAGAATCAGATTCGGAAATATTTTGTTTAGTTTTGAATTTATATTGTTCAAATTGGTATCTAAAAATAGCTTTCCGAGGCAAAGTCTCGGATCTCGACGAAACCAGTTCCATTGGATCCATAATATTGTATTATTATCGTACATCAATTTTTGTAGCATTCGGAGTTATTGTGTGGCCATACGATAAGCAAACCCGCTGAAAATTATATCGAAATGTCAATTTAATAACTGGATTAGAAAAGCTAACTTCTCCATACGATCGAATTTGGCCCCAAAACCTTTTCCATTGCGTTCGGAATGGGCGTATAACATTATAAACGCCTGGCGACACGCGTCGATTGGAAATCGAGATTTTGAGTTGCGTAATTTGAAACGATTTTATAAAAAATTAATTTAATTAAAATTGTAATACCTATATATTTAATATAAATCGTTTTCACAAGATAAAATTTACACATTTTCATCTTTAACAGCACGTGTCCTTTGCCCTTTCAAAATTGCATACAAGTGTTCCTCCTCCTCTCTATTCAGATGAAATCGATTTATTCGTTCAAACAAAACAAAAGGAATAAAAACGAACATCTCGTTCAAAGGAAATCGAATTCAAAGAAAAAAATTCAAACGATGGTCGCCCCCACCTCTTTCTTTCTCAAATTAAATCGGCGATTAATAAAAAAAGAAAAAAAAGAGAAAGGATGCGATTTCAAATCACGGCAGCCTCCGCGTGTTCAAGAGGAGGGGGCGGCGACTCAATTGAAGTTGGTGCAAGCTCGAAGTCGCGTAAGCAGGTGGCGTGCGCGTATGTGGGTTTGTCGAGACGATACACCGGCGATCGATTTGGGGAGGCGACGGTCGAAGTCAGAGCAGGCAAGTACGAAACATGTTTGCTAGGGCTTCACGATGGCGATCGGCATGGACGCTCGCGATGGGTACTCTGGTGATGGGTTGTTCATTCGTGGTGTTCGATTGAGGATGGTGGCAGTTGCTCGGCTGTGGGCATTCTTGCGTGCGTACGCGGTAAGTGGTGGCGGCGATCTCAAGTCGAGTAATGGCCTGGGTTCATTTGTTTCTACAAGGTACAACAATTTTTAAATTTCCGATAATCTCAAATTTAATTTAAATCTGGAAATATATATATAAAGAAATATTGTACAGTGAAATTTATTTACGGTAAGGTGCGGAATAACTTCGTTTTTAATGTAATTTAAATTTTATATATATGGGTCTAGATTTAAAACACTTTACCATAAGATAAATTCTTATTTTTGGTTAATTACTGAAGAGAAAGTTTTATACATGATTTTAAACTTACAAATTAAATTTAAAATGATACATAAGGTAATTAGATTGTTTCAATTAACTTATTTAATTATTTAGTGGTAAAAATAATTTAGTAAAGAAAATTTAGTTTTAAATTTAATTTTTGTTAAATAAATTATTAAATAGAAATTAATTTGTTCAAAAAATTCAAATATTAATGAAATTGTATAATTGTTATACAAGGTTCAAAATTTGGAGATAATAGTTGAGAGGAAAAATGGATTGCAAAATAAAGGAGCAAATGTGAGAACTTCTCACTCTATTGGGTACTTAATTTAATTTAAATAGTTTATTTAAATTATTGGTTGTTGCTTGGATGATGATTGTTATTAGATGAATTGAAATAGACCATATGTGTCGCATAATAGCGGATGATATTATATTTAAACTCATATACCACGATATTCCACCTCGAAGTGCAATTGGTATTATATATGTATTTGGAGTTGTTGATTTCCTGCATTATATAGCGGATGAGACCCTATGCACCGCATAATAGAGGATGTTATTTTATAAATCCCATATACTGTGATATTCCACCTTGAAGTGGAATGGGTATTTAATTGTTGTGCTAACATCTGTTGATGCAGAGAAGCAGGTTGGAGGGATCCAACTGGATTCCTCAAACATTTGAATTTGTTTCATATGTTGTATGTTGATTTATTTATAATCTATGTGTGATTATATCTGTGATTGAAATCGTTGAAGGCTATGGTTTAGCCGAATATATTTTTGGTATCGTAGGATACCAAAAATATTAAATTGAATTTTTGGAAATTAAAGTAAAAGCTTTAAGCAAATTCATTTAAAGAATTGGGTGAATTAAAAGAGGAAATTTAAATAGATAAAGTTTTATTTTTGAAAACTTATTGAATAAATTCCAAATATGGGAAAAGATTTTAATAAATGGATTTTGCATAATATTGTTTAATAGTTGAAGAATTTATTTAAAATTCGGATTTTAAATCGATTGGAAGAGATAAAAGAATTTATTTTAAAACGAATTTATTTTAAAAGGAAATAAATTTAGAAATCAAATTTGGAATTTAATTTGGTGATTAAAAATAAACCTTTGCGAAATCCCTTTGGAAATTGATTTGGGTGTTTGAAATAAATATGGGAAATCGATATGAAATTGATTTAGTGTTTTGAAAATGAATATGGGAAATCGATTTGAAATTGATTTGGTGTTCGAAAATAAATTTGGAAATCAATTTGAAATTTTATTTGGTGTGGAAAGTGAATATTTGGAAATGTAAATTCACAATGGGAATTTATAAAGAAAAGGAAAATCGTTTTAAAAATAAATATTGGTTTATTTTTAAAAGTGAGGAATTTACGGATTTGGAATGTAAATTTGAAATAAATCGAGAAGGGTTTATTAATTGGTTTAAATGGACCATTTTGGAATGAAAGTGTGTTTTCCCTGAAAAGCCGAGTATGTTTTTAAAGTAGCTTTTAAAGTGTGAATTAAAAGTTCTAGAGATGGTTTTAAAAAGAATATTTTAGAGAAATTATTTTCTTAAGATGTTTTTTTAATCTTTAAAGTGAAGATTTATTTAACTAATTATAGAAGTAATTATTTAAAGATTTAATTAATATTTATTTTGGAAAATGGTTATTTAAATAGTTATACCCAATCTACTAATTTTATTATAAAGTTAATTTGGACTAGAAATTTTACACGAGATATTAGTATAATATTTTCATAACTAGTATTTAAATAAATGTTTTAAAATAGTTTTATCTAAATGTTTCCAAGTATATATTTTGGATAAGTGATTTAAAGTATTTCAAAGTATTTGAACTCGACAGATTTTCAGTGGAAATAAATAATATCGTGAATCTTATTCCGCGAGTGAAAAGTGATTTGAATTTTTTTTTCAAATGGTTGAAGTGTGAAAATATATCTTGTAAATATATTTTGAAAATAAATAATTGGAAAAATTATTTATATATTGGTGATTGTTGTGAATGTTGATTGATAGTTAAATAACCGACTATCAATATTGGCCTTTAAATGGCATTTGAATTTCAATGCGAAAAGGAGTCGGATTCCAGTTGGTTATCCGAAAGCCACATCGAATCGTAATGGCGAATCTTTATGATTGATTAATTTACTTTACCTGTGAATCGAGGAATAAAGATAAGCGTTATAGATTATACCGCTTATCGATATTGATATAATTTAATCGATGGTTATTGATGTTGTGCACTATTATGTAAAACCCCCAGGACTACGCTATACACACACAAATATGGATTGCACGTGGAAATCGGCTAAGTCATAGATTCTTGAAATAATTTTAAAATTGAATTTTTGAATCCAAATGGTTTTGGATATGGATTGGGTGTAAAGTGAAAAGATTTTGAAAAGGAATTTCAAAGATAAAAATTATTTTTGAATAATTTGATTTAGTTTTGAAATTTAATTAAAATATGAATTCAAAATTTGAAATTGAGATCTATGTTGAGAATTTATGATTTGAAAAGGTTATACAAGTTTATATAGGTTAAACCATTTTTAAAGTGTTGTTCTGGGAATTTGAATTTAACCCAAAGATTTTAACTTGTATAAATGTAATCAGATTTTTCCAAAAATGAAAACTATTTGTTCTCAATTAATAAGAACTTTCATATAAGGAAGGAATTTCCATTTTGTATTAAAGGGATTTCAATTTGAAATGAAATGGTTTTCCAAGTCATGAATGAATCTTTGGAAACGGGTTTTGAAAACTATAAGTTAAATCTTTGATTTAAAGATCTAATGAGTTAATCCAATTGAAATGGAAATTGTTTTGAAATCCGTAAATGGATCTTTGTGAAACTGGGTGAACTTTGTGAAGTGAATCATTTTGTTTAAAGAATTGTAAATGTAATATGTTTAAAACCATTTGAAAGAAAGGTTTTTAACCTTTCTATAAATGATTTGAAATGGGAATTGTTTTCGAAAAAGCTATGAATGAATCTTTGTGAAAGATTGGTGAACTTTGTGAAATGAATCTTTTTGTTTAAAGATTTAAAATGGTAATTTGTTTAAACCATTTGCAAGAAAGGTTTTGGACAATAAGTTATGACTTAACCGAGATCCCAATATCCATATGTTTTTAAATATTGCGCTCACTATGCGGTTTAGCCGGTAGAGGACCTTTGTGTCATATAACCCATTCCGAATAGTGATACGATGAAATGGATAGCATTTGAAGACGATGGTGAAGACCGAGTGTCTTCGAGAATGATAGGATAACCTATCGAATGACTCTGCACTGAGTAGCTACGGTATAGAGATCTCCATATGTGATAGGGAGTCCGATCGGGATTGGAGATACCCGGATTGCAAGGGCTTCTTTGGAAGTGCCTTCAGTTCTGTTTGAACCTGGTACAGACTTGTATGGATGTGTGTCTGACGTTACACTTTGAGATGTAAAGCTGGTTTTTATCAAATACATTTCTGTTTGGTGGCAGAGATTTATTCTCTTAGCTTAACACCCTTGTTTGAGACGTATGATCTCAGAGGTTATGTAGTTGATGGTTACTAGTGATATATTCCCAATTTGGTAATGTGGCATACGAAGTGCTGCTGATCATTTGTTGATCGAAGCGTGACTTTGTGAAAAAGCGTAGCTTTGTGGATGAGACTTCGTCGAGCCTCACAACCCGGTAACGGTCGAAACAGTAATGTTGCGGCAAGGTTTTTAGGGGTCGCGACCCTAGGGTATGTCCATTTTCTTCTGGATAAAAGGTGATATCATGGTAAGGAGCCCATATATTTAACCTATGTGGTTGCTACATACTTATTATTTTATGGTTGTTGGTTAAGAGGCGCCTCGGATAAAGGTCGATAACGACCGGGGATGGCATACTTGTGTGGTAGCTACCTATGTTATAGATTGGTTAAAGCGTGAGGTAGCATCGGCCTTGTGTTAGCAGAGATCCGGTTTGGTTCCCGGAGGCTTCCTTGCAGAGGCATACTCATTTTGGTGCAGTAAGTTCCTTTGCCTGACCATTTGTTGGAAATCCAAAGAAACAATACGCGCCCTATACGGTTTTTAGTTGTATAACCTGCCATGCAATGTGGCGGTAACCTGCTATTGCACATTGTAGCTATAGTAGGCATACGACGAAATGTGGTATGCCGAATAAGATTAATATTATACTTTCGAAATATTTTCTGCACTATGCAGTAGTAATAATATCAAATGGTTTTCGCGTATCAAGAATTTTTGACTGTCATAAGGAGAAATCTCCTCCTAGTGTGCGCTTGCATTGTGTGTGTGGCGGGAGACCTTATGGAAGTTTTATTTTCCAAAAACATAGCGGATTTCTTTTTATTTCTTTGTGAAAATAACTGTTTTTAAGTTCTCACACCACTCCCATGACTGACCTGGAGTTTATTGTTCCCTTACTAAACTCTTGGTGCCTATAATTTTCCACACGGGCAGCCTAGATTTAGGTTATCAGGTCATTCTAGAATTTAGGAGTTGCTGTGGAGCTCAAGAGACGAGTTGAACGGCGAAGCATACTTCCATATACTATTTTCTTTTCCGCTGTGCATTCAATTGTTAGAATAAGTTTATATAACTGTTGATTTATTGTTAACGGTTGTAAACTCTGTTGATGTATTGTTATAACATATGCAGTTCTTTGTTTTAAAGATTATTCATTTATATATTATATGTAGTTCCACTGTGAAATGTGAGATTCTGTTATTGTTTCTGTTTCTTCTTCTATCTTCTTCTTCTTTAACCCTACGGTTCGGTTTTCCGGCATTTGATTTTGTGGACGTATTAATGCCGACTTTCGGACGTCGAAAAATTGGATCGTTACATAATCCCTATTAGGCGTCATATGAAAAGACGCCTTGAATGAAGCACCCAATGGTTTGATACATCTGATATCGCTATCAGATATAGCTTTCTTCACCGCAAATGATGAAGAAACATCTTCTTTCTTCTTCTTCTTACAATCCAAATAGTCTCTTTTCTAATGGTATGGTTTCCTACAATGACGACACTTTCCATCCTTAGAGTTTCCTCTATAATTATTACTAGGCTTTCTAGATTTGGAACGCCTCTTAGCATTCCAATTCTTCTTCTCCTCTCTCCCTCTCTTAGCAAATAGAACTTAACTACTACTTCCTTCTCTATCTTCACCCATCTCCTTCATTTGATCCCTTAAGTCCTCAAATAGAATGTCTAACTTCACATCTTCAACGGTCAAAGTATCTCTCGCAAAGATAAAGCTGTTAGCGAAACCTGTGTAACACTCCAAAAGGGAGCACAAGTGCATCATAGTCATATGCTCTTCATCTACCTTCAAATCCACAGTCGTTTGTAACATCCCCCTACTTGAAGGCCAAAAACTAACGGCTACGGTGTAACAACCCGCATATTTATCGATTTTATATTTAAATATTTTATTTAAATATTTCATCGTTAGTCGGATTTTAGTCCGAAAAGCTACTTTTTGCATACGGTCGAATTAGGACTCGGGACCACTCCCATTGAGTTTAAAATGCCGTTTGCAACCTTTTTGAGTATAAGCTTCGATATGTTTGGAGAAAGTTGATTTTTGCTACTTTTCACTTTGGGTTTGAGTTTGGGTTTAGCCATTAGCCAACTTATACTTAAAAACTGAACCCCTCCTCCCCATTCTCCCTCACTTCTTTCTCTTTTCAGTTTTTATAGCATTAATGGTGGGAGAGATTGGAAATTAAAACTCTAAAACCCTAGTTCCTCTTGCAACTTCAAATCCCTGGCTCCAAATTCAAGAGAACCCATTGGTAAGCATTCTCTTCTTCTTCTCCAACTTATTCTCTTGCCAATTTCAGAAATTCCTAAACCTAATTTTGGGAATGTCTTTGTTTTGAGCATAGATTCAAGCTCATTTGGGTTGTGTTGAAGAGAGGTTGATTCTCCATTTGCTTTCAAGCTTCTTCTTGTTTGATTTTGTGAAAAGGTGAGATTTTTTAATCTCACATCTAAGTCTATGAATTATCTTCGATTGTTAGGTATAAATTCCTAACACTTATTCTTGTGCAATTGCTTTTGATTTGGATTGCTTTTGAGAATATTCCAATTTTAGTGTTTGAAAGCCAAATCCTTAAAAATCATAGCTTTGAGGTTCAAATGTGTTTTTGGTGATGCATCGAGGAGCCAATAGGGCTGGGTAGCCGTTAGGCATAATTCCCTAGCGTCCGTGCTCGTTCGGATGCGAATTGGTGGAGGTTGCATATCAATTTATGGGCATCAATTTGCAGAGCATCAGGTTCGGCCGACCGACCCCCTGGTCCTGTCGACCGACCTGCTAGTAAAAGTGCAGTTGCACTTCTCTGTTTCTGGTTCGGCCGACCGAACCCCCTGGTTCGGTCGACCGACCTAATGCCCGAGAAGTTTTCAAAACAGGGTTCGGTCGACCGAGCTCTGTAGCCGGCCGACCGACCTGATGCATTTTGCCTATTTTCGCCTAGTCGCGTGAATTTCCAACTTTGATCGATTCGAGTTGTTTCCTAGTTGTTGTTATCATCTATTATGACTTTGATGACTCTTTTTAGGGATTTTTGAATATCCATTTCGATGGATCCTTTATCGATTTCTTTGGATTTTATTCACGTCTTCGTATGTGAATTTTAGTGATTGATTGTTCTTACAATCTTCTTCGTGATTTGTCACTTTAAAAATATAAAGGTTTTCTATACTAGTAGTAAATATCAAAACTCTTTCCTCAAACGATTTCAATACTATTTTAATACCAAATTCGTTTATAAAACCGTTTTCCAATCTATTAGTATATACAAACCTTTACCTCACTCGTATGAGAAATCTAATTAAACGACTTAGTAAAACAAGTGGTATGAAACGCTTGCGTTCACTTTTTGGTTAATTCTTGGAATTGTTCGATTGAAACTCTTGTGACAATTTTCTAGTGGAGATCTACAATTTGTTCGTAAATATTTAAGTTAAGCTAGTGGTTATGGGACATGATGCTAAGCTCATATATTTACTAGCTTACTGTAATCGACACTTCTCGTTGATCATGACGATCATCTTTGTGATTTAGACTAGCAATGTGCGATGTCTCTTTGTCTGCGAGGGAGACTAAACCCCGTTTTGTGGAGTTTCGACTCAATTTGGTGGGGTAGCAACCCATGGTCTTCGGGCCGCTTGTGGAGCTTCGGCTCAATTTGTGATGGTTAACAACCATGGAATTAGCGTTCCGTTTGTGATACACGTGTTGGTGGGCTTTATGCTCCCGTTTGTGATAGGCCTCCCCCCTCCCTTGTGATTTCTGGATTTCTTGAGATGATTTCTAGAATTTGTGTTTCACCAATTTTCGTGATTTCCATTGATAAGTTTTATCAATATTTTTGCATTGGTGAATTTGTGCGTCATTGACTTTTTTGATTTCTGGATTTCGCGTATTGAATTCTGGAATTTGTGTGTCATGGACTTTTGTGATTGACATTGATATTATTGTCAATATTTGTGCATTGGTGAATTTGTGTGTCATTGACTTGTGTGATTGACATTGATATTATTGTCAATATTTGTGCATTGGTGAATTTGTTTGTCATTGACTTTTGTGATTGATATTAATATAATCGTCAATATTTGTGGTTTGATGAACGAAATAAGGAGTATGGCATTTCTTTGATTCATGTGTAGATTTGGTGATATTGATTAATCTCTCGTTGATTTTCAATTACTTATATATATCATAGCTTGGAATTGTGATTATTATGTGTTTAGTCATATCTCTTATTCTATATCGTTTCATCTGATATCTATAGTTAGACTGATCCGCTTATTATTTTCTTATTAAATAATACTCGGATCAGACCGAGATGTTACAGGTGCTTCTGCTTGACTTCTCTCTTGGGATTGATTTCTCTGACTTTTGGCTTACTACTTAGATTAGTAGTTTATTTTGGTGCATACATTCGAGATATAGACTCCATAATGTATACTTACTCTTTTGTGTAGTTCATGTAACTATTCTTTTGTGATATTGTGAATCTTTTTAGACCACTACTCTGATGTACACTTCCTAGTGTAATATTCATATCTATTTCCGCCTTTGTGATATGAATTGTCTGTGACTGATTTATGTTATGTTTATTTCTATATTTGTTTCCGAAGATATTATAGCCACCGTGTGATATCTTTGAGTTTGTGTCGGCACGTCGGATTTCCACTTAAAAAGAATTGCATGTTATACTATCTGACATATCGATGCTCGCACAAAGCAATTACATGGATGGTCGCTCCTCAACAGCCTTATTCTCCGTGCTAGTTGACAGCATTACTTCGTAGTGTTCTTGGCTAGCGTGGGTATAGAGGTGGGGCGTCACAGCTTGGTATCAGAGCCAAACTTCGGAACAATATGGAATATTATAACAAGGATCATCGTCTTAAGTCCATCTTAGGAGTCGTGCTTTAGGAATTAATTCGAATCTTCGTACCAATTCATCCTATTCTCTTTATGATCCCTTGTTTTATCAATCAAGTTTGATTGAAGTTTATTTTGAGAATAACTTTTTCCTCTTCTTTCTTTCTTTCTTAAAGAAGAGAAATGGTTAGACCTGGCCGTCCCAGCGCCGGTCAATTTAGTGCTACTCCCTAGGATGGAGTATTATGTCTGCTCAACAACTTTTGGATCTTGTAAAGAATCAAGAGTTTATCTATGCTTTGAGTAAGAACCCCGAAATGGTTCTACCTTTGAAACTTGAAATTTCTTTCAATCAGCTTGTGGATGTTACTCTTCTTCATGGAGAGGTTGGTAAAGGAAGTGTTTGTGATATTGGGACTTCCAAGAAGAGGCATATTAAGTTCAAGAGCCTTAATCCCAATAAGAGAGTGAAGCAAACTACTTTTGTAGCAAAGACTCCAATCCCTAATCGTGGAGGATGCTACAATTGTAATTCTACGGAACACTATGCGAATATGTGTCCAAAACCCCATTCTTGTCGCTATTGCAAGAAACCGGGTCATCTTTTATCTGCATGTCCCAAACTTTTGAACAAGGACATGAGAAAGCTAAATATTGCTCAAGCCCCTGGAAACACATCTCGTGGCCAAGGTATTTCTCATTCTATTCTGGATGGAATTATTTTATTTCGTGATCATCCTATTCGAGTTCTTTTTGATACGGGTGCGTCCCATTCTTTTATATCAAAAGAACTTGTTGATACTTTTTCTTTGGATGTTTTGTGTTTAATGACTTCTTTGAGAATTGCGAAACCGGTTGGTGGATCCGCAACAATCAGTTTATTGTGTAAAGATGTCGAGCTTATTCTGTGTGATTTTTCTTTCCGAGCCGATTTGCATGTCATGCGTTATTTAGGCTTTGGAATGATTTTGGGAATGGATTGGCTTAACCGTTATGAAGCTCATATTCTATGTCCTGAGCGGACTATTCATCTTCGACATCCTCAATCTGTTAATCGGGTTTCTATTATTCTTAAAGATTTGGATTCTGCCTTGGTTGCATCTTTATATTCTTTAAATCCTCGTGATGACGATGATGATGATGAGGGTGATATTATTTCTCTTATTCACGTCGTTCGTGAATTTTCCGACATATTCGAGCCCGTTTTAGGATTACCACCTAAGCGAGCAATTGAGTTCAGAATTAATCTTATTCCTGGAGCTCAACCTATCACTCGCCCTCCTTATCGTATGTCCAATAAAGAAAACGAGGAGATGCGTAAACAATTATCCGAATTGGAGACGAAGCAATTTATTCGCTCTAGTTCCTCGCCTTGGGGAGCTTCGGCTATTTTTGTGAAGAAATCCGATGGTACACTTAGGCTTTGCGTTGACTACCGCAAGCTTAATGATCTTACTATCAAAAATAAGTATCCTTTACCTCGGATTGATGATCTATTCGATCAACTTTGTGGTGCTAGAGTCTTTTCACAATTAGACTTAGCTACTGGATTTCATCAGCTTCGTATTGCAGAGGATAGTATTCCTTTGACCTCGTTCCGTACTCGTTATGGATCTTATGCATGGCTTGTCATGCCATTTGGTTTAACGAATGCTCCGGCGTATTTCGTTGACCTTATGAATAGAGTTTTCAAAGACTTCCTCGACCGGTTTTTTCTTATCTTTATCGATGATATTCTTGTGTATTCTAAAACCGAGGAGGAGCATGAAAAACATCTTCGGATTGTGTTGGAAACTCTTAGGAGTAATCAATTAAGGGCAAAATTTTCTAAATGCCACTTTTGGCAATCTCGTGTGAAGTTTCTCGGTCATATTATTTTCGAATCCGGAATTTCCATGGATCCTTCAAAGATTGAAGCGATTCAAGATTGGAAGAGACCGGAGAGTGTGACAGAGATTCGTAGTTTTCTCGGATTGGCGGGCTATTACCGTCGTTTTATCAAAGACTTTTCTAAGATTGTCGTGCCTCTCACTAGCTTGACTAAGAAAGGTGTTAAATACATTTGGTCGGACAAATGTGAAGCTTCTTTTCAGAAATTAAAAGGACTCCTTTCTGATGCTCCTATTCTTGTTATTCCCGAGGGGAATCAAGATTTCGTTGTTTATACCGATGCTAGTCGCGTTGGTTTGGGTGCCGTTCTTATGCAAAAAGAACGTGTTATTGCTTACGCTTCTAAGAAATTGAAGCCAGCTGAGACTAGATATGCCAATCATGATTTAGAACTCGCGGCTATTGTTTTCGCTCTTCGGATTTGGCGCCATTATCTTTTAGGAGAGAAATTTGTTCTTTACACGGATCATAAGTCTTTGAAATATTTATTTTCTCAAAAGGAACTTAATTTGCGCCAACAACGTTGGCTCGAGTTCCTTGCTCCTTATGATCTTGATATTCTTTATACACCCGGTAAGGGTAATCGTGTCACCGATGCTCTTAGCCGTAAACAACAAGCTGTTGTTTCTATGATGATATCCGAATGGAACGATCTCGAGATCTTATCCACTTGTGAGATTCGAGACCGCGTATCCAATTTATGCTCATCATTTGTTTTATGTAGCCTTGAGGCTCATCCTTCTCTTTTAGACCGCATTCTTGAAGCTCAAAGGCTAGATCCCGAATTGGCTCTTCTTGGCCAAAATATTAAGGATAAAATTGATATTGAAGGTTTGAAAGACTTTGATATCAATTCTCGTGGCGGCATTCAGAGATTTGGAAGACTTATCGTACCAAATATTAGTGATCTTCGTAAAGATATTTTAGAAGATTCTCATCGTTCTAAATTTACCAATCATCCCGGAAGTAGTAAAATGTACGCAGATATGAAGCGACTTTATTATTGAGAGGGAATGAAACTTGACATCGCTAACTTCGTTAAGCGTTGCATGACTTGCCAACTCATTAAGGTCGAACATCAAAGGCCCAGTGGGTTATTGTAACCTTTAGAAATTCCAATTTGGAAGTGGGACCAAATTTCCATGGATTTTATAGATGGCCTTCCCCTTTCTCGTTCGGGTCATGATAGTTTATGGGTGATTGTTGATAGGCTTACTAAATATGCCCATTTTATTCCCGTTCGGTCTAACCGAACCGTTCCTCTTTTGGCCAAGCTCTTTATCAAAGAGATTGTTAAATTGCATGGGGTTCCTACTTCTGTAGCGATCGTGATCCATTGTTTGCTAGTGGATTTTGGAAGATTCTTCAAAAAGCTTTGGGAACGAAGCTTAATTTTAGCACCGCTTATCATCCCCAGTCCGATGGACAAACTAAGCGTGTGAATCAAACTCTTGAAGATCTTCTTCGTTCTTGTGTGCTTGATTTTGGTGGAAGTTGGGAAGATCATATTTCACTTGTTGAATTTTCCTATAATAATAGCTTCCAATCTAGTATTGGTATGACACCTTTTGAGGCACTCTACGGAAGGCCATGCCGATCTCCTTCTTGTTGGCTTGAGACCGGTGAGAAGCTGGTTTTAGGTCTAGATTTTATTCGTGATTCCACAGAAAAGATTGACCTTATTCGTCATAGGATGAAAGAAGCCCAGAGTAGACAAGGATCCTATGCCGATAACCGGAGAAGGAAATTAGAATTTTTTGTGGGAGATCTCGTGTTTGGTCGTGTTTCGCCTATGAAGGGTGTTGTGCGATTCAGTCGATCGGGAAATCTAGCGTCTCGGTATATTGGGCCATTTCCTATCACCGAACGTATTGGTTCCATGGCTTATCGCCTTTTATTACCGGCTCAATTTTCTGCTATTCATGACGTGTTTCACGTTTCTCAATTACGGAAGTGGCTTCGAGATTCCGATTCTGTTCTTGAGCCCGGTGTTGTGGAAGAGATTGAAGTTTCCCTAATTTAACTTATGAGCAACATCCTACTCATATCATTGCTTCGGAGGTCAAACGACTTCGAAATAAAGATGTTCCGCTTGTTAAAGTTCAATGGTCTTCAAATCCTAAGAATTGTTCTTGGGAATCTAGAGAGTACATCGAGCGAACACATCCGGACTTACTTTCTCGTGCTCTTTGAGGTAAACTTCTTATTTCAAACTTCTTTTGTGTTGAATATGCTTTTATGGTTGTTACTATATATCTTCTTCTTAAAATATTGCGAGGACGCAATTTCTTTCAGGAGGGGAGTCTGTAACAACCCGCATATTTTTCGATTTTATATTTAAATATTTTATTTAAATATTTCATCGTTAGTCGGATTTTAGTCCGAAAAGCTACTTTTTGCATATGGTCGAATTAGGACTCGGGACCACTCCCATTGAGTTTAAAATGCCGTTTGCGACCTTTTTGAGTATAAGCTTCGATATGTTTGGAGAAAGTTAATTTTTGCTACTTTTCACTTTGGGTTTGAGTTTGGGTTCAACCATTAGCCAACTTATACTTAAAAACTGAACCCCTCCTCCCCATTCTCCCTCACTTCTTTCTCTTTTCAGTTTTTATAGCATTAATGGTGGGAGAGATTGGAAATTAAAACTCTAAAACCCTAGTTCCTCTTGCAACTTCAAATCCCTAGCTCCAAATTCAAGAGAACCCATTGGTAAGCATTCTCTTCTTCTTCTCCAACTTATGCTCTTGCCAATTTCAGAAATTCCTAAACCTAATTTTGAGAATGTCCTTGTTTTGAGCATGGATTCAAGCTCATTTGGGTTGTGTTGAAGAGAGGTTGATTCTCCATTTGCTTTCAAGCTTCTTCTTATTTGATTTTGTGAAAAGGTGAGATTTTTTAATCTCACATCTAAGTCTATGAATTATCTTCGATTGTTAGGTATAAATTCCTAACACTTATTCTTGTGCAATTGCTTTTGATTTGGATTGCTTTTGAGAATATTCCAATTTTAGTGTTTGAAAGCCAAATCCTTAAAAATCATAGCTTTGAGGTTCAAATGTGTTTTTGGTGATGCATCGAGGAGCCAATAGGGCCGGGTAGCCGTTAGGCATAATTCCCTAGCGTCCGTGCTCGTTCGGATGCGAATTGGTGGAGGTTGCATATCAATTTGCAGAGCATCAGGTTCGGCCGACCGACCCCCCTGGTCCGGTCGACCGACCTGCTAGTAAAAGTGCAGTTGCACTTCTCTGTTTCTGGTTCGGCCGACCGACCCCCCTGGTTCGGTCGACCGACCTGATGCCCGAGAAGTTTTCAAAACAGGGTTCGGTCGACCGAGCTCTGTAGCCGGCCGACCGACCTGATGCATTTTGCCTATTTTCGCCTAGTCGCGTGAATTTCCAACTTTGATCGATACGAGTTGTTTCCTAGTTATTGTTATCATCTATTATGACTTTGATGACTCTTTTTAGGGATTTTTGAATATCCATTTCGATGGATCCTTTATCGATTTCTTTGGATTTTATTCACGTCTTCGTATGTGAATTTTAGTGATTGATTGTTCTTACAATCTTCTTCGTGATTTGTCACTTTAAAAATATAAAGGTTTTCTGTACTAGTAGTAAATATCAAAACTCTTTCCTCAAACGATTTCAATACTATTTTAATACCAAATTCGTTTATAAAACCGTTTTCCAATCTATTAGTATATACAAACCTTTACCTCACTCGTATGAGAAATCTAATTAAACGACTTAGTAAAACAAGTGGTATGAAACGCTTGCATTTACTTTGTTGGTTAATTCTTGGACTTGTTCGATTGAAACTCTTGTGACAATTTTCTAGTGGAGATCTACAATTTGTTCGTAAATATTTAAGTTAAGCTAGTGGTTATGCGACATGATGCTAAGCTCATATATTTACTAGCTTACTGTAATCGACACTTCTCGTTGATCATGACGATCATCTTTGTGATTTAGACTAGCAATGTGCGATGTCTCTTTGTCTGCGAGGGAGACTAAGCCCCGTTTTGTGGAGTTTCGACTCAATTTTGTGGGGTAGCAACCCATGGTCTTCGGGCCGTTTGTGGAGTTCGGCTCAATTTGCGATGGTTAGCAACCATGGAATTAGCGTTCCATTTGTGATACACGTGTTGGTGGGCTTTATGCTCCCGTTTGTGATAGGCCTCCCCCCCTTTATGATTTCTGGATTTCTTGAGATGATTTCTAGAATTTGTGCTTCACCAATTTTCGTGATTTCCATTGATAAGTTTTATCAATATTTGTGCATTGGTGAATTTGTGCGTCATTGACTTTTGTGATTTCTGGATTTCGCGTATTGAATTCTTGAATTTGTGTGTCATTGACTTTTGTGATTGACATTGATATTATTGTCAATATTTGTGCATTGGTGAATTTGTGTGTAATTGACTTGTGTGATTGACATTGATATTATTGTCAATATTTGTGCATTGGTGAATTTGTGTGTCATTGACTTTTGTGATTGACATTAATATAATCGTCAATATTTGTGGTTTGATGAACGAAATAAGGAGTATGGCATTTCTTTGATTCTTGTGTAGATTTGGTGATATTGATTAATCTCTCGTTGATTTTCAATTACTTATATATATCACAGCTTGGAATTGTGATTATTATGTATTTAGTCATATCTCTTATTCTATATCGTTCCATCTGATATCTATAGTTAGACTGATCCG
Organism: Allium cepa; assembly: GCA_030765085.1. Classification (NCBI taxonomy): domain Eukaryota; kingdom Viridiplantae; phylum Streptophyta; class Magnoliopsida; order Asparagales; family Amaryllidaceae; genus Allium; species Allium cepa. The sequence continues at coordinate 974,574,136 of CM060928.1, forward strand.
TTTATTATTTTCTTATTAAATAATACTCGGGTCAGACCGAGATGTTACAGGTGCTTCTACTTGACTTCTCTCTTGGGATTGATTTCTCTGACTTTTGGCTTACTACTTAGATTAGTAGTTTATTTTGGTGTATACATTCGAGATATAGACTCCATAATGTATACTTATTCTTTTGTGTAGTTCATGTAACTATTCTTTTGTGATATTGTGGATCTTTTTAGACCACTACTCTGATGTACACTTCCTAGTGTAATATTCATATCTATTTCCGCCTTTGTGATATGAATTGTATGTGACTGATTTATGTTATGTTTATTTCTATATTTGTTTCCGAAGATATTATTGCCACCGTGTGATATCTTTGAGTTTGTGTCGGCATGTCGGATTTCCACTTAAAAAGAATTGCATGTTATACTATCTGACATATCGATGCTCGCACAAAGCAATTACACGGATGGTCGCTCCTCAACAGCCTTATTCTCCATGCTAGTTGACAACATTACTTCGTAGTGTTCTTGGCTAGCGTGGGTATAGAGGTGGGGCGTCACATAAGGAAGCTACATTCATCCATGGCTGTTAATTATTAGCGACCAAATAAGGCGATATTAGATATATTGATATATAGAAACATAAGAATATGGAAAAAAATTAAGAGCAAATAAAATCCACATTCCATTTCAACATATTTCAAATTTATTACATAATCCCAGTTCGTAGACCACGTTCAGGTAACATATAATAACAAAATACGCCAAGAGTGGTATATGAAGGTGCCTCTTAGTTGATCAGAGTCCATATATTATGTAGTAAACAATTTTCCGTTACAACAAAAACACACAGCGGAAATAAAATAACCCTAAACAACTATCTGCCTCCTGCACACCTCTAGAAGCTTTATTCATCCAAAGAGAAAACCTTAACTCTCAACCTCAAAATCAATCGAGTATCCGAGTGCTTGGGGGGAAACCAAAAACTTCAAGTCAGACATAAAGCGTGGTATGAATAATAATTTACCATCTCAAATCATTTGGATATCTATTGAGACCACGCCACTTAGCGGAACGGGTTTCCCCTCACTAATATCCTAAAACATTTATAAAACCATATACTATGCATATACATCCACAATTATTAAAACATGGTATTTCAAAACATTATGATAAACATATAAATCAATTTTGGATTATCCATCCCCATTTATTCTGACTATCTATCCTAATTATAGTTTTTAAGTTTACTATTTACCTATTAAATGTTTATGCACTATCGGTTCAATTATGTAATTTTCATGGATCACTAAGAACCTATTGATAACCCAATATCATATTTCCTACCCTAGTTTTCATGGGAAAATTAGGAACCTATTGGCCGACTGCCAATATCTTAATCTGATATAGTTTTCATGGGCTGACTACAAACCTACTGGCCCTTGCCAGTATCAAATCATAGTATTCATGGGCTGACTATGAACCTATTGGCCCCTGCCAATATCATACATTTTTCATGGGCTTATTGTAAGCCTATTGGCCCTTGTCAATATCTTTAATTTAAAAAAATTCATCTGTTAAGTTATATTCATTACTGGGTTAATCTAACTGGTTATTCTGCCCTTTTTCCAAAATACAATTCTGGGTTGAAACAATGCGAATAACAAATCAAAATCTTTATCTATGCCTTTTTTAAATTGAGAATGGGTTTATGTTTTGAAACCATTAAAACATCTCTTTGAATCCTCTGGATATCCTCCTTCGAAAGCCAAGACCTCTTTTAAAACATTGAACACGTATCTTTCGAAGCCCTTAATAAACATTCTCTTTGAAAACTATTATACCTTTCAATGGTATCAAATCATATTTTTAAATTATAGAGCTTTGAAACAAATGAAAGTATCCCTTTCGAAAGCATTGTGTTTAATCTTTAAAACATCATTTGGGTCAAAATGGTTATATATGAAAGTATCTCTTTCGAAACCAACAAAAATTGGTCTGGGGAAAATCCGATGGTGTCGAAACCATTTTAGTTGAAAGTAAAACCTTTAAAACCAAAACTTTGATGGGTAGAGTCGAAACCCCTTTCGACTCCATCACCTTCGAAACCTTTAACCCTTTGAAAGCATACAGGAAAAAGGCTTAAGTAAAACTGAAGCAGCCCCTTCGACAACATAGATGACTTCAATGTAGTCAAAAGGGGGATTAGCGGCTTGATTTCGACTTGGACGAAACCTATCCATTCGAAAGCAAATATTTAAAGGTAAAAGTTACCCCTTCGAAAGTAATTACATTAACACCATATGACAACCTTCTTCTAAAGATAATTATAAAAAGTTTTCAAAAGCTTTAGGTAAAACTAGGCAAGGATTTTGACTTATGAAAACATAGCAGGGTTTCGACCCCATTAGAGGCTACCTTTCGACGATAATGCTTCTGCCTTCCTTCCAATCCACTGCATACCATCTAAATGATATATTATGCATTGGTTTCGACCATGGTGGTAGCGACAATGTCGGTTTCAACTGGGATGAGGCGGAGTCAAAGGAGTTGAAAGGTCCTTACTAATAGAGGAAAAACACCATTTTCTGATTTAAAGGCTGAATCGTAGTAACTTTAAGTAATTTCTTTGTAACAACTTGCCTATTTGTAAAACACTGATTGGCTGCCGTAAAACTTTTTAATTACTTTACTTCTAAAACTGCCGCCTTTATTCAGATCATAAATTAAAGGATTAAACGTTAAAATCTTTCCATATAACCTACAACTCACATTTTTCAAAAAAGCCCTTCTTTTAAAATAATTTATTTCCCCAAATAAATCAACTGGGAAAATCCCCAAAAAACTTAAAATTTCAATTTCATCATGTAATCTAACATATTAAAATTTTAGACCCAATTTCTTCCTAAGATCCTCGAAATAAATTTTGAACCTAATTATATCATATTTTTCATCAAAAATTAATAATAAAATTTCCAAAGCTTATTAAATTCTTAAAATTGAAACCTATCTCTAAAATCATGTTTTACCTAACATAAAAATTTTCCATGGCAATCTAAAATTATGTATTCTTGGTTTCATGTCAAAACCATGCAAATTCATGTGCTTATGAACCAAAACAAATCATCGTAATATAACTCAAGCATATCATCTTCCATTTTATCACAAAACGAAATTAAATCATAAATCTAGAACCATATAATCATGAAATAAAAATAGAGATGGTAGAATATTATTATTCACCTTAAACTTGATAAGTAATTTGAGATTTGTTGTTGATTAATCCTCCCTAGCTTTTGATCTTTAGCTTTAGATTAAAATTCCACTTTTCCTTCTTGATAATGGGTGGTAATCTTAGGGTTATTTGCGTTTGTTTTTATTCGCGAAATAAAATGAATGTGAATGGACAAAGGAAAAGGTATAGCCATGTATGGTAAATTGGCCGATTCACATATTTGCCCATGGGTAATTTAATTATCTTATAAACCAAATTTAATCCCATTTATCTTACTAATAAGCATGACTCATTATATATTTTATTCAAATCTCAATCTCCATATCATCATTTAATAATGTCATCAAAAATTAGGGATGTTACATGCTCTTCCTTAAAGAATTTCATCCTCGAAATTCAGTAAGGACTAAATAATAAACATAACAATCATTTGTAACAACTCCTAGTAATCATACTAGTCTAACTGACTAGCAACTATCTATATAAATCTAATATAGACATACCCTCGAAACAAATTAGGATAAGTATCTCTAATCTTGTCATCCATTTTTCAAGCACAATCCTTCTCGTTGTCGCTCCACTGAACCTTTACCAACCTGACTGTCTTGTTTTTTCTCATCTCTAACTACAACCTGAACAGGTTGTCCAACAAAAATCAAATTAGGTTCTACCATTAAGTCATCCAACCCTATCGGAGGAATAGTAGTCTCATGATCATGCATATACTTACGAAGATGAGACACATGAAATACATTTTCGACACTTGTCATATTGCTCGGCATCTCTACTCTGTATGAGAGCTTTCCAATCCTCTCTAAAATCGGGAATGGACCAACATGTCTCGGGGCTAACTTCCTAGACTTTCCAAATCGTACCACATCCTTCATAGGTGATACCTTAATGAAAACCTTATCCCCAACAGAGAATTCTAGGTCTTTACGCCTCTTGTCTGCATAACTCTTCTATCTAGACCGAGCTTCCTTCATCCTCTCTCGGATTAACTCAATCATCTCTGATGCCTCTCTTACCAAATCTGGACCTAAGACTAATCTGCCTCCAGTCTCCAGCCAACATGCTAGTGATTTGCATGGTCTTCCATATAAAAATTCAAACGACATCATTCCTATACTAGTCTGATAGCTTTTATTATAGGAAAACTCAAATAAATGTAGATGATCTTCCCAAGATCCACCATGGTGTAATACACAAGCTCTTAATAAATCTTCGAGTACTTAATTGACTCTCTTTGTCTGCCCATCTATCTGAGGAGGATGTGCAGTACTCATATTAAGCTTGGTTCCCATCACATCCTATAGACTCTTCAAGAATTCACTAGTAAACAACACATCTCTATCACTGACTATACTATAGGAACTCCATGAAATCTAACTATGTTCTTCATGAACAACTTTGTTAAAACATGTGCTGGTTAGTCTGTCCACTATAACCCATGTGTTTTAATTACCTCTATTTGACCTTGGCAACCCGTCTATAAAATCAATGGATATCGAATCCCATTTCCAAAGTGGAATCTCGAAAGGCTATAGTAACCCACTTGGTTTCTGATGTTCAGCTTTCACTTGTTGACTGTTTGCATACTGTCTAACCCCTAAGCCAACATCCATCTTCATGCCTTCCCAATAGAAGCTCCTCTTCATATCCTGATACATCTTGGTTCCTTCAGGATGAATCATAAACTTGGATCGATGACATTCTCCAAGAACTTCCTTCCTCAAGTCCTCTATTTTCGGAACACACAACCATCCCTACTTTCTTAGCCACCATTTCTGGTCAAGGCTGAAATACTTTAAATCATCGACCTATGTTCCACCCTCAAGTATTCCAATCCTTTCAGCTAATACTGGATCCTTTTTCTGAAGCAATTCTCTCAATCAATACTGGTCGGACTTCAAAACAAGATAATCTGGTGGAATTCCGACTAGAACCGGCAGTTGATCTTAATTGCACACGGCAACTGCCTGAAGCTTCCAAATCATTCCACTCCAACAACATAGCTAACACAACATTCTGAAGTTTTCTACTAAGAACATCGGTTACCTTATTACCTTTTCCTTGGTGTATACACTATACCAAAATCACAAGTTGCTAAAAATTCCAGCCACCTCTGTTGTCTCATATTCAACTTCTTCGCAGGGAATAAATATCTTGAAGACTTATGATCGGTATATAACTCATACCTCTCTCCCAAGAGATAGAGTCTCCGAATCTCAACGCGAAGATCACTATTGCCAACTTCAAATCATGAGTAGGATATCTACTTCATACAGTCTAAGATGCCTAGATGCGTAGGCAATAACCTTACCATTCTGCATCAACGCTGCTCCTAATCCAGTCCCACACGCATCTGTGATACCACCAACCCTTGGTTTCCGTTTGGAACTACTAACACTTGAGCATTGGCCAACAAATGCTTTAACTTAAGAAATGTTCCTTACATTTTTCAGCCCATACAAACTTCACCTCCTTTCTGGTTAGCTTAGTCAAGGGTGCTGCTATCCGTGAGAAATCCTTAGTGAACCCCCGGTAGTAGCCAGCATGTCGAAGAAAACTTCTGATCTCAGTCAACATCTCTGGTCTCTTCTAATTATTAATAGCTTTGATCTTATCTGGATCAGCTGACAATCCTTTCTCTGAAACCACGTGACCAAAATACTTTACATCTTTCTTCCAAAAATGACATTTGATAAACTTCGCCTTTAGCTGATTCTACCTCAGCGTCTCAAGCACCACTCTTAGATGAACCTTAAGCTCCCTCTCATCCTTAGAGTATACTCAAATGTCACCTATAAATACTAGAACAAACCTGTTTGAGTACTCTCAAAAAACTCGGTTCATGAAATCCACTAAGAAAGCAGGTGCATTCGTCAATCCAAACAGCATCACCAACCACTTATATGAACCATACCTAGTCTGAAATGTTATCAAAGGAATATTGTCCTCCACCACTCTTAACTGATGGAAAACTTTTTCTAAATCCAACTGGAAAAATACTTTTGCCCCATTCAATTGATTGAAAAGAGGCAAATGATACTTATTCTTAATTGTCCTTTCATTCAGCTTACGATAGTCAATGCACATCCTCAACGACCCATCTGGTTTCTTCACAAACACTATGGCCGCTCCCCTAGGCGAACTGCTTGGTCTAATAAAACTCTTTCACTCTAGATCTACTAACTGCACCTTCAATTCCTTCATCTCAGTTGGTGTCATTATGCTAGATGGTCTGCTCACAGGTTTGGCTCAGGCCTAAGATCTATTATAAACTCAACAGCTCTTTTTGGGGGTAAACCAGTGACTGGCTCAAAGACATCTGCAAACTCTCTTGCTATCTGAATCTGACTTAACTCATCTCCTATCTTCGTATCACTAAGCAAAGTACTAGCATCTGGTCAGTATTCTCTACTGAGAATATCAGTCGGCTATGACTGTCAGGGTATCTCAATGATATCTCTCTATCATGGGAAAATAATCTAGCCTCATACCTACCCAACCAATCCATTCCCAAATTGATCCCGAAATCAAAAAAATCAATAATATACAAACTGCGTGCAAAATTATGACCTAATAAATCAAGTTCTAGATGGTCACATTTCGACCTTGGATTTGCACACCCTCTTATAGGATTCGCAACCCTAAAGGAAGTAACAAGGTAGGTGGGTTCTAGGCATAAACTATCAACCAAACACCGAGATGTAAATGAATGTGATGCACTGGTATCAAAAAGTACTCTAACTGAAATATTCTGAATCGAAAGCGTACAATCCATCACCGTCTTTCCCTTATCAGCTGCAGTAGGCCTAGCTGATCCAATAGCAAAGACCTTTCATTTGTCCTCCCTAACTGGCTCTAGAAACTGGTTCTTGTAATGCCCAATTTGATCACAGTTGAAGCATTTAATATTCTTAATAAATGTAGCTTTCTTCCCATTTCCTTACTGGCACTCATTCGCAAAGTGCCACTTCTTTTCACACTTGTAGCAAACTACCTAAGCCTTTGACCTCTTAGTTGTGTCTCCCTTCTGGGCTTCCTTCTTTTTAAAGAAGTTCCTCTTCATCCCTTGAGAACCCTGGGTTTCCACTAGCTTCTCTTTAGCTAGACCAGCAAGCAATTCCTCACGGTGAATAGAAATCTCCACCACTATATCACAAGGATCACAGACATGTGTCATGATCATTCTAGAAAGCTCGGGCCTTAGACCTCGAATGAACTTCTTATTCCTTTTGATGTCAGTATCATTTATAGCATAATCATATCCAGACAGCTCTTTAAATTTAGTAACATACTCAATTGCTTTCATTTCTCCTTGCATTAAATCCATAAACTTCCTTATCCGATCAAACTTAACAAACTCAAATACAAACTTCTGCTCAAATCTCGCGTTAAAATTAGCCTAAGTTATCTGCTCTTCCAGCACTCCGGCAATTACATGATTCCACCAATGTAATGCTGACCCTACAACTTTCTAGAGGCCGACCTTCTCTTTTTTCCATCATTCAAACTCATATCAGTAAATATTATCTCACAATGCAACATCCAATTCTAAACTTCTACAATACTTTTCGTTCCCAAAACTGGCTTCCCACCCAAACTGGTGTAATCTTTACTCAACAAAGCAATATTCCCAATTGGAGCCATAGGATTAGCTCCTCCTACATTTCCAACAGCACTAGCCGCAGCTCCAGCTTGCATCAAACCTGCAATGAACTGACACATCGCCCTCATATCCACTGGTAAATTTCCAACACCCACATTGGATTCTGCATTTTGGTTGCTAGCATTAGCCGATCGACCCAGGTTTCTCTTGGTAGTAGGTCGAGTATTTCAATTGGTTGTGATTCTTCCTCCACCGAGATATCCTCTTCTGTTTCCTACTTCCATATCTCCTTTCCCATAAATCTACATACGAGCCTTATAAGATACAGAAGAACGGTCTAAGAGAGTGGGATATACGTACTTATAATATAACTATATACATAGAATACAAGTACGTTATTATAGCATTAACCCAAAACCTAATCTTATTATCTGATTTATTATATTATGTTTGAAAAAAAATTTATGTTTAAGTTTCTTTTAAAGTTTCATAAACCATTCTATGATACCAACTTGTAACACCTCCCTACTTGGAGGCTCAAAACAAACGACTACGGATGCTGCAGTCATCCATGGTCGTTAACCCTCGACCACGAAATATGGCGATATTAGTTACAATGATACACAAAAACATAAGAATATAGAAAAAAAATTAACCAGCAAATAAAATCCATAATCCATTTCAAGATATCTCAAATTTATTACATAATCCCAGTTCGCGGACCATGTCTGATAACATATGATAAAAAAATCGCCAAAATACAAAAATTTAAACAATTTTCCTTTACAACAAAAATACATGGTGGAAATAAAATAACTCTAAATAATTATCTACCTCCTACATGCGTCCGGAATCTTTATTCGTCCAAATAGAAAACCTGAAAATCTTAATTCTCAACCTACTCAAAATCAATTGAGTACCTTCGAGTTTGAGGGGAAAACTCTATGGTTACTTTTAACCTGTTAAATGCAAAACATATAAATCAATTCTGTATTACCTATCCTCATTTATTCTGACTATCTGTCTCAATTATAGTTTCTCGGATTACTATTAACCTGTTTAATGGTTTATGGATTATCTATCCAATTACTTAGTTTTCATGGGATCTCTAAGAACCTATTGGTAACTCCAATATCATATTTCTTATCCTAGTTTTCATGGGCCAACTAGAAACCTCCTAACTGATTGTTAATATCTTAATCCGGATATAGTTTTCATGGGCTAACTAGAAACCTACTCGCATATGCCAGTATCAAATCATAGTTTTCATAAGCTGACTATGAACTTATTGGCTCTTGCTAATATCATAATGTCTTATGGGTTTACTGTAAATCTATTGGCTCCTGCCAATGTCTTTAATTAAAAATTTAACATATGTAAAGTTATATTCACTGTTGGGCCAACCTAATTGGTTATTCTGCCATTTTCCCAAAATACAGCTATGGTTAAAACAGTGTTAATAACAGATCAAAATATTTGTTTATGCCATGGTTATTACTCTAAATTGAGAACGGGTTTGTGTTTTGAAACCATAAAAACATCTCTTTCGAAACCCAAGGATAGCCTCCTTCAAAAGCCAGGACCTCTTTTCAAAACATTGAATGCATACCTTTCGAAGCCCTTAATAAACATTATCTTTCGAAACCTATTATACCTTTCAATGGTAGCAAATCATATTTTTAAGTTATAGAGCTTTGAAACAAATGGAAGTACCCGGTTCGAAAGCATTGAGTTTACTACTTTAAATACATCATTTGGGTCAAAATGGTTATATACAAAAGTATCTTTTTCAAAACCAACTAAAATTAGTTTGGGGAAAAACTGATGGTGTCTAAACCGTCTTAGTCGAAAGCAAAACCTTTAAAACCAAAACTTTAAAGGACAAAGTCGAAACCCCTTTCCACTCCATCACCTTCGAAACGTTCAGCCCCTTTGGAAGCATACAGGAAAAAGACTTAAGTAAAACTAAAGCAACCCCTTCCACAACATAAATGACTTCAGTGTAGTCGGAAGGGGGATTAGCAGCTTGGTTTCAACTTGGATGAAACCTATCCTTTCGAAAGCAAATATTTAAATGACAATTAGTTTAATACCATATGACAACCTTCTTCGAAATCTAATAATAAAACCTTTTCGAAAGCATTGCTTTCGACTGTGTCGAAAGCTTTATGTAAAACTAGGCAAGGATTTTGACTTATGAAAACATAGCAGGGTTTCGACCCCATCGGAAGCTACCCTTTCGACAGCAATACTTCTGCCTTCCATCCAACCTGCTGCATACCATCTAAGTGATATATTGTGCGTTAGCTTCAACCATAGTGGTAGTGACTGTTTCAGTTTCAACTGGGATGAGGCAGAGTCAAAGCAGTCGAAAGGTCCTTACTGACAGGGAAGAAACACCATTTTCTGATTTGAAGGCTGAATCATAGCAACTTTAAGTAATTTCTTTTTAATAACTTGGCTATTTGTAAAACACTGATTGGCAGCCAGAAAACTTTTCGATTATTTTACCTCTAAAACTACTGCCTTTATTCAGATCATAAATTAAAGGATTTAAACGTTAAAACTTTTCCATATAACCAAAAAAACCACATTTTTCAAAAAAAACCCTTCTTTTAAAATATTTTATTTCCCTAAATAAATCAACTGGGAAAAATCCACACAGAAATTTAATTTCATCATGTAATCAAACATATTAAAATTTTAGACTCACTTTCTTCCTGAAATTCTGGAAATAAATTTTAACCCTAAATATATCATATTTTTTCCTCAAAAATTCATAATAAAATTTTCATAGCTTGAAAAATTCTGAAAATTGAAACTCATCTCCAAAATCATGTATTACCTAACATCAAGATTTTCTATGGAAACCAAAAATTTTAAATTCTCAGTTTCCTGTCAAAACCGTGCAAATTCATGTGCTTATGAATTAAAACAAATCATCATGATATAACTCAAGCATATCATCTACATTTTATCACAAAACGAATTTAAATCATAAATCTGAAGCCATATAATCATGAAATAAAAATATAGATGGTAGAAGATTATTCTTCACCTTAAATTTGATAAGGAGTTTGAGATTTGTTGTTGACTAATCCTCCTTGGTTTTTGAACTTTAGCTTTAAATTAAAATTCCTCTTTTCCTCCTTGATAATGGCCGGCTACCTTAGGTTTATTTGCGTTTGTTTTGATTTGGGAAATAAAATGTACATGAATAGACAAAGACAAAGAAAGATATAGCCATGTATGGTAAATTAGCTAATTTACATATTTACCCATATGTAGCTTAATTATCTTATAAACCAAATTTAAACAAATTTATCTTATTAATAAGCACGCCCGTTATGTTTTTTGTTCAAATCTCAATCTCCTTATCATCATTAATTTATTTAATTTATCCAATTAAATCTTATGAATGATGTCATCAAAAATTAAGGATGTTACATCTTTCATCTTCATCACTAGATCGTCGAGAAACCCAAATGCTCTTTGATAGAAGTACCATCTTCCATCCTCATAGTGAAAAATGTCTTCAACAAAATTAGACAGTTAGTCAAATATTGATTTAGACGAAGATTTTCCAGCTTCGTCCAAATGCCATTTCAAGCATTGTGAATGACTGGGGAAGTGCATTGTGAATGACTTAGAGCATGACTGGGGAGGTGAGATGATTCAAGCATGTTATTGTTGCTACTGTAGTTCTGTTGCTGTTTAAGTTTAGTGGAAGCATGAGCCAGTTTTGGCTATGGTGCGAATGAATTTCAAGGAGTAGCAATTATGAAAGAAGCTACATAGCGTCAAAACAAAACATATAGGGCTGCAACTACAACAAACAGTGAAATAGCATGTAAATGTTTTGCAATAGGGAAGCGCACTCAATTATGTAAAAGCAGCTTCTACAGGATTGTAAGGAACAGCAAATCTAGTGCTAGATACTATCAATAGTAGAAAAAGAAGAATGAGAACATGAAACCGAGGCTAGACATGGATGCATGCGCATGTGTGTGCTATAAAAAGAAGCTGGATGTGTTTACTTGCAAGCTAGTGAGAGTAAACCAGAGGCTCTACATTCAGCTACAACTTAAGTGCCTTACAAACGAGGGAGTGCAGTGCAGGATTGGTGATTGGGAAGGGCTGCTATACTAGGAGGGGACACTGGAACTGCTGCGAGGGTACTCTACGATGCGGGAGCCTGAATGACTTGCTAGCTGTAGCAAGAGGTAGTGTGAATACTCCAACATGTGAGACTTGTCAGAGAAGGGTAGCCGATGAATCTTGAAGTAGGCATGAAGCCTTGATGCTGAGGGACTTGCTGATGCTAAATTAGGTAGTGGTTTCCCGATCGAAATAGGAAAAAGCCTATAAAGCTAAGTAAATTTAGTAGGTAATACAGTTGGGAAAAATGTAGTGTAAAACTTACTTGAATCTGAAGTCACTGAATGAAAACTAGTTCTCATCCGAAAGAAAAAAAGATTTCATTGTAAGATAAATATATGGGGGAAGTCAACCGAGCTAAAAAAGATTTCCATTGTGAGAAAAGGAATAAAATGTAAAAACGAACCTGAATAACATTAGTATTAAACATTCGAGCTAAAAAAATCGAGAGGGGAGACAAATTTTAGCACCATATTAAATTACTTGTATAATAGAATAGATATGAACCTAGGTGTAGCAAATCATTAGATTAGGAAAGCTTAAGTTATATTTTTATATATAATTAAACAATTAATGAGACATACACGAAGTTTAATTGTGAAAATAATTAAGTTAGCAAGGACATACATCATGTGTATGTTGGCTGCATGGAAAATGGGAGAATGCAGTAGATGCACAAATATAGGAAAACATGATTATTAATATAACACAATCTTTAATCCTTGTTCTGTCATCTTTAATTTATTTTGCATGCATGATTTCTAGTGTATAAGGAAAAGAAGAAAAGAATGGCCATATATCTTCTTTGAATAGGAAAACCTAAACCCAACCATTTTTGAAGCATCATAATAGAAGAAGCAAAAAAATTGAATGTACATTCTAATCTTCGAATGCAATTAGCAGTAGCCTAATTTGAAAAGCATTTGTATAATTTATTGAATAGACTATCATTTTTTGAACCATAACTGTTCACTTTACAGCAGAAGTAGACTTATCTTTTTCCTTGGTTCCTTTGACATATTGAAGTTTGGATAATAATTAAACTTATACGAATTTTTGTAAGGCATTAATGAAATTTCGATTGCCAAGTATAGTATCCTAATGTGTTTTTGTAGTTTATAAATGATAAGCTTTATAAATTTAGTACCCTAGTTATTGAACATGGTTGATTTTACTTTGATAATATTAACAAATAACACCATGCCATGCGAACTACATCTTCATAGTTAGAATGAAAAATGTAAAATGGTGTAGTGTAATTTATCATCAGCACAGGGTTTTGGTCTTGGGCTCAATACCCAGTCATCCCAATACTTCATATTTGCACTGTTATATAAACCAAAGTCTGTGTGTACAAATTAGTATGAAAAGAAAATAAACTCTTCATTTCTGCAATATTACATCTCCTCTGATTATACAAATATCATCAAACTTGCGATTGAATTCTGATTCATCAATTTACAAGAAATCTATTATGGAATCAGAGCCAATGATATCCGTCAAATGACAGTAATTCTAAATCTGAGCAGTGTCAGATCCTCATCAGAGAATCATCGCATCATCATTGAGCCATGCAAGGAGGTGTTAGATAGTTATCATCATCCACCATCCTGGTTGCTCTCAGATTGTGCTATCTGATCATCTGAGGGTTAAAGTTTATATGTCCCTATAGAAAGAGTCCACAGTGAAAGTGCCTCGCCAAGATTCTTGAATCAAGAAGGTTGGCTGCACCATCAGATCATTCATATCAGACAATCTCTACAGCACTTCCTCATAATCCACCATGGCAGGAGATGACGATACTACATCATCAGCAACCAGTGGGGTAAACAATCAGGAAGGGTCAAGACCAAGAAACCAAGATTCATCAACTACTGAAACCAATTCCTGCAAGATCATAACGCCATAGAACAATTTAGTAACAACAATACTTGATGGAAACAACTTCATATTATGGAAGTATCAAGTTGAAACTAGTATAAGAGGTTATGGGCTGGAAGACTTTCTTTATGGAATTGCTACTATACCAACAAGAATGATAACTGATAGCACAGGTGAAAGGATCACCAACAAAGAATTCATCAACTATCAGAGACAAGACAGTCTACTAGCTGCATGGCTACTTTCATCTATCAGTTCAGGCCTAATGTCATAAATTATTGGATGTAAAACATCATTTGAAATATGGTCTGCAATACAACAAAATTTCAACACACAGTCCGCTGCAAGAATAATGTATTATAAGAGGCAACTGCAGAATCTCTAGAAAGAAAACATGTCAATGAGAGAATATCTAACTAAGGTGAAATCATACTATGATATTCTTGATACAACAGGACATAAAGTATCAGAAACCGAGCAAATACTAACCATTTTGAATGGTCTGGATAGTGAATATGAATCTGTTATAGCAATCATTTCATCATAACAAGATCTACCCAATATGCAGTATGTTAGTTAAATACTGTTAGCTCATTGTTACCTGAAGATCGACCAGGCAATCACAGCGCTCGGCATAAGTGGACACTCGGCATGCAGAGTTGTACTCGGCATAAGTGGACACTCGGCATGCAGGGTTGTACTCGGCATAAGTGGACACTCGGCGTGCAGAGTTGTACTCGGCATAAGTGGACATTCAGCGGTGCAGAGTTGTACTCGGCATGAGTGGACGCTCGGCATTAAGAGACGTTCGGTAGTCCAAGATTACACTCGGCATAAGACCGTTTAGCACTTCACTTCCATTCACTCGGATCATTCGGCATGTCCCTTGCGCGGCTTGTCTTTCACTCGGCATGCTCCTCACCCGGCATCCACATTTCACTCGGCATCCCTACATCGTTCGGCCCGCTTCCTCCATTCAACAGGGAGATCCGTCGACTTGGAAAGGAGGGCTTGGCATGCCGACCGTTCGGCCTGTTTCACTCGGCATGCAGAGCGCGCCCTATCTGGACCAAGCTGTCTAGCCATCTGGCCCACCAGGGAAGTCCAATCCACATTCGGCTATAAATAGAGGGGCAGGGGCACAGAAAAAAGGGATCAGATTTCAGAGAACACAGGGGAGACTCTGCCTCAACCAAACCTCATCCAAGACTTCTACTTTTATTTCACAATTGTATTCGAATACATAAAAGCGGATTGTATCTGTAATCAAGTTTGAAAGTGAAGAAATAAAGGATTAACTTCAAAGTGGACGTAGGCTACAACGCCGAACCACTATAAATTCTGTGTTCTCGTCCCCCGCATTTTAATTCATATTATCTTCTCTGTTTTAATTTATCTTCTTCATTAATCTCTCTACACAAACTCTCTGAGGGTGTTAGTGACCAATTTTGGCACTAACATTTTGGTGCTTTCACTGGGAACTGAATTCTCAGGTTGTGAGGATCTACTTTGTAGCTACTGGATTGCATAAATCCCTCGAGGAAGATCCGTAATTATCCATAAGGCATCTGTTGATTCTACTCAGAGTTGCAACCAACGACTCTACCATGGGAAGACCACGAACGAGATCGACCTCCCAAAATGTAGATGCCCGCGAAACTACTAGTGTTCAACAACTTGGACCAAACGATCAACAATCAATTCGAGGCACTGGGCCCTCTAGCCAAAACCAAGCAGAAGCTGTTTCACGAGCAGAACTGAATGACTTGATAAAAGAGCTTACGGAAAGCAGAAGGCAACTCACTGAGCAAATGCAAGTTAATGCTGACCTCATGGCCCGACTTGCTCAACAGCAGCATCAGAATGCTGGAAGTAGCCCTGTCCCCTACTCTGAAGATGATAGCTCAACTTCAGCTGATGAACCTCCCAAGCGTAGACGCCGCAGGGATGAAGATGACCTAGCAGGTGCCACTGATCGCTCTACTAGAAATCAAGCCCGTGGAGCGGAACCCAATCTTCCTCCTACCATACAAACCCCGAATTTGACAGCTATGGTCAGGCAGTTGATGAGAGAGAATCAAGGTTTGACTAATGAAGATTGGAGAATGTCTAAGAGTCATACTCCCTTCACAGATACCATTCTACAGGCTGAATACCCAAGGAAGTTTTACATGCCCAACATACCCGCCTATGAAGGAAAAACTGACCCTAGACAATATGTAATGAGGTATGAATGGATGATGGATTCAGCAAGGGCCAACGACGCAACTAAGTGCAGGTGCTTTCCAATAACTCTGTCCAAAATTGCCACCATGTGGTTTACTCGACTTTCTCCACGGTCAACCTCAAACTTCGACGAATTAGCAAGGAAATTCATAGAACAATTCAGGATACACGCCACTCGACCCAAGGATGTGATGTCCTTATCAAGCGTGACCCAAGCTCCCGGAGAATCACTGAAAGCATACTTGCAGAGATTTCATGTTGCCGCTACTGAAGTGAGCAATCCAAACGACCACGCGATTTTGATGGCAGTAATGCGTGGAGTGGATCCAGACTCTGAATTTGGGGATTGGTTGGCAGGAAAGCCACCAGCTACGTTGGAACGTTTTTATTCGAAAGCCCACCAGTTCATAAGGAGGGAAGAAGCTCGGTGGATAAGGAAAGACAAGGCACCAGGGTCCGTTCAGGAATCTGTAAAGAGCAGCATCGCCACGAAGGCAACCGACAATAACCCTGGAAAGACCCAGGCCAGCGTCCAAAATAAGCCCGGGCAGTCTAAGGGAACTGGAAGCGGAAATCCTGGAAAGAAGAAGGAAACGGGGAGATGGAAGTCAAGGATCCCAACCTACAATGAATACACTCCACTGAATGCGTCTCTTGAAAACATCTACTTATCGACCTGCAACACTTTTCAATATAGAAAACCACGCCCTAAAGAATCAACAGAGGAGCAAAAGCGGACTGGAAAGTATTGCCGCTTTCACGAGTCTTATGGGCACAACACAAACGAATGCAGGAATCTCCATGACGCTATTGAAAAATTGATTAGGCAGAAGAACCTGCAGGAATTCGTCAAAGATACGCCAGAAGGGAGACAAGAGACTTCAGACCCCGGACGTGGCCCAGCTCTACACCAACCAGAGCAACCTACTCGAACTGTGGGAAGGTTGATTATTAACACAATTGCTGGTGGACCTCATCCTGCGGATAAAAATTGGCAGGAAATGAAGCAATACGCTAATTCCTTGAGACATACAGAGCATGAGTGCTTTTCAAATGTGGAGGATGGAACTCCCGCAAAGCAGCAGCGCACGATGCACGACGATATTGTATTCAGGAATAGGGACGCGGATAAGGTGGAAGCTCCCGCCATCGATCCATTGGTCATATCCGCAACCATCGGACTGGCGTTCGTAAGGAGAATCCTAATTGATTGCGGAAGTTCAGTTAACATCATCTTCAAGAAAGCGTATGACCAAATGAAGCTGGAGACTAAGGATTTGAAGCCATCTAAAGCCCGAATCCATGGCTTTAACGGCGCAGCCACAGACGCAGTAGGATATGTGGAGTTACCAGTTGAACTGGGACAAGGTGAACGCAGGAGAGTGCGAATCCTACCATTCATAGTGCTGGATGTTGATTCACCATACAACATGTTTTTGGGACGACCAGCCCTCGCAGATTTCAGGGCAGCCTTGGCCCCGTGGTGCCTCACACTGAAATTCCCGACGGACAAAGGAGTTGGCGTAGTGCATGGCGACCAAGCAACCGGACGTGCATGTTACGTGGCTGAGTTGAGAGAAGCCCAGCGCAGAGAAAAGGGGAAGACCACGGACAGCATCGTCTGCATCCCGAATTCTGATGATTGACAATTAGCGCCCGAGCCCTGGCTCGGGCGACATTCTCGGATCATTGAAGACATAGATCCGAGAGATGACGAAGGGGAACCCAGGGAACCAGACGCAGCACCGGCCGAACTAACAATTGATATTCCAGTTAGCCACAGCGACCCGACACGAGTTCTTAAGATTGGGTCACAGCTCGATCCCCTAATGGCAGAGAATTTATCTGATTTCCTCCGAGCGAATCTTGATGTCTTCGCCTGGACACACTCTGATATGCGTGGGATTTCCCCGGCAATTGCGAGCCATATGTTGAATATAGACCCGAAACACGTACCTGTGAAGCAAAAAAGAAGAGGCATGGACCCGGAAAGGTCCACAGCTCTCAAAGAGGAGGTGGATAGACTCAAAGCCAATGGGTTTGTCCGCGACGCCCTCTACCCGGAATGGGTGTCCAACCCTGTGCTGGTAAAGAAAGCAAACGGGAAATGGAGAACCTACGTTGACTGTTCTGATTTAAACAAAGCATGCCCGAAGGATAGCTTCCCGCTACCGCGAATTGATCAACTGGTCGATTCAACGGCAGGGCACGAGTTATTGTCATTTATGGATGCATACTCTAGATACAACCAAATTCCGATGCACATCCCGGACTAAGAACACACCAGCTTTGTTACGAATGTTGGGTTATACTGCTATGTAGTGATGCCCTTCGGACTGAAGAATGCCGGAGCAACTTACCAGCGTCTGGTAAATCGAATGTTCAAAGATCAGATTGGGAGAACAATGGGAGTCTATGTGGATGACATGCTTGTGAAGTCACGGCAGTCAAACGACCACATTCGAGACTTGGCAGAAATGTTCGAGATACTAAGGCACTATGGGATGAAGATCAATCCTTCAAAGTGTTCATTCGGCGTGGTTTCAGGGAAGTTCTTGGGGTTCATTGTGAATGCACGAGGAATTGAAGCTAACCCGGAAAAAATCCAGGCCATCCGAGATATACAGGCACCTAGGACCACAAAGCAGGTACAGAGCTTGAACGGAAAAGTAGCTGCGCTCAGTCGATTCATATCCAGAGCCACAGATAAGTGTGTTCCCTTCTTCGATGTCATAAAGAAAGGAAAGAGAAACTTCGAATGGACAACTGACTGCGAGAAAGCATTCCGAGCCCTGGTAAGACACTTGGAAAGTCCCCCAGTGCTGTCAGAACCGGTAGACCATGAGACGTCGTACGTATATTTGGCTGTCTCAACACGCTATCAGTACAACCCTAGTTCGCGAAGAAGACAAGGTTCAAAGGCCGGTGTACTATGTTAGTAAACGACTAACGGGGGCAGAAAAGAATTATCCAAAGATCGAGAAACTTGCCTATTGCCTGGTGATTGCATCACGCAAGCTTCGTCCCTACTTTCAGGCGCACTCAATCAGTGTTTACACCGACCAACCCTTGCGACAGGTACTCCAACGACCGGAAACTTCCGGTAGGATGCTAAAGTGGAACATCGAGTTAAGCCAGTTTGATATCACCTACCTGCCGCGAAGGACCATCCAAGGGCAGGCATTAGCTGACTTCGTTGCTGAGTTCACCATTCCGGATGAACCAAGTGAAAATCACAAAGTAATCCCTCCTGTCCGATGGAAGATGTTCACTGACGGGGCATCTAACGACCGTTGGTTGGGAGCCAGGATAGTCCTGGTAACTCCCGAAAACCAATCGATTTGCTATGCTTTGAAGCTCGAATTTACAGCGACAAATAACGAAGCCGAATACGAAGCACTAATTGCTGGCTTAAGACTTGCCAATGAACTGAGGGTAAGGTCCATCGAAATCTTCTGCGACTCACAGCTGATGGTATATCAGGTACGGGGAAACTACCAAGCGAAAGGACAGAGACTGGCTCCTTACCTTGCTAGGGTCCGGGAGCTACTAGTAAACCTGGAATATTATGACATTTCGCATGTCCCGCGCGAACAGAACAGGGAAGCCGACTCGTTGGCTAAATTCGCGAGTACTGGCGATGCACAGCAGATGGGATTGTTCCCTGTCGAGACTCTGCTTGCTCCAAGTATAGACATGATGGAGATAGATCTCGTCTTGGAGACCGAACTCGAAAGGGGATCATGGCTGACCCCGATCAAACAGTACTTGCTATACGGAGACTTACCTGAGAAAAGAAGCGAAAGACGCCAAGTCCTCCGTAAGGCTTCGCGTTATGTAATACAAGACGGGATAATGTATCGGAGGGGATTCTCTACCCCCTTGCTCCGGTGCGTGGCCCATGACGAGGTAAAATGGGTGTTGGAAGAAGTCCATGAGGGAGAATGTGGTGATCATATCGGGGGGCAAACTTTGGCGAGGAAAATCCTCCGCTATGGATATTATTGGCCAACTGTAAATCGGGATGCTGCAGACTATGCGAGAAGATGCGACAAATACCATATATATGCAAAGATTCCGAGAGCTCTGCCAACGGAACTCACACAAATGGTTAGTCCTTGGCCATTTGCAATGTGGGGAATCGACCTAATTGGATCTCTGCCCATGGCCAAAGGAGGCGCGAGATATGCAATAGTGGCAGTCGATTATTTCACCAAGTGGGCGGAAGCAGAGCCAATGGCCACAATCACCACCAAGAAAGTCATTAATTTCGTTGTACGAAATATCATATGTCGTTTTGGCCTCCTACGGACCATCATAACGGACAACGGAACTCAATTCGAAAGCAAGGAATTCAAAGAGTTCTGTCAGAGGTATGGCATTGAGAAGAGGTTCGCAGCAGTTGCTCACCGGAAGGCGAATGGGCAGGTAGAAGCCGTCAATAAAATCATCAAGTCCATATTGAAGAAGCGTTTGGAAAAGGCTAGAGGCAAGTGGGTGGATGAACTCACAACAGCGCTTTGGGCCTATAGAACTACCCACAAGACCGCGACTGGCCACACACCATTCGCACTGGCGTACGGCACGGAAGCCGTCATACCCGTAAAACTTGAAGTTCCGTCACACCGGGTAACCTATTATGATCCTGCGTCAAACCAGGATCTCCTATTGGAATCATTAGACTTCATTGATGAGAAACGCGAAGAAGCTGATTTGAGAGCGGCCTCATACAGACACCGAGTCGCTAAATATTATAATGGAAAAGTCCGGCCGAGAACCTTTAGTATGGGAGATCTCGTTTTGAAACGAGTCTTTCCAACCCCTTCGCACATGAATCCCGCATGGGAAGGTCCATACGTCATCGAACGGAGGCTTGGAGAAGGAACTTTCAAGCTAACGACCATCGATGGTGCAACACTCCCTCGAGCATGGAACAGCGAGCATTTGCGGCATTATTACACTTAGTCTATTTCCTTTATGCGGTAGTTGCATTTATTTCCAGTATGCTTTCTTCTTGACATGTAATAAGATAATCTAGCTTGTTTTCATCAATAAAGGCTACCAATGTCTCTTCGTATGATATTCCTATGACGCGCAATAAAGAATAATGATATCCTGGCTAGCGTACGAACGCTTATAATAAACGATTCAAAATCTCCAAGTCCCCGGAGTGCGGACTCGAGTATAAACGATTCAAAATCTCCAAGTCCCCGGAGTGCGGACTGGAGTACTCTAAGTCCCCGGAGTGCAGACTCGAGTATGATATTTTCAAAATCTCCAAGTCCCCGGAGTGTGGACTGGAGTACTCTAAGTCCCCGGAGTGCGGACTTGAGTATGCGGACTCGAGTATAAACGACTCAAAATCTCCAAGTCCCCGGAGTGTGGACTGGAGTACTCTAAGTCCCCGGAGTGCGGAGTCGAGTATAAACGATTCAAAATCTCCAAGTCCCCGGAGTGCGGACTGGAGTACTCTAAGTCCCCGGAGTGCGGACTCGAGTATAAACGACTCAAAATCTCCAAGTCCCCGGAGTGCGGACTGGAGTACTCTAAGTCCCCGGAGTGCGGACTCGAGTATAAACGATTCAAAATCTCCAAGTCCCCGGAGTGCGGACTAGAGTACTCTAAGTCCCCGGAGTGCAGACTCGAGTATAAACGATTCAAAATCTCCAAGTCCCCGGAGTGCGGACTGGAGTACTCTAAGTCCCCGGAGCGCGGACTCGAATACAAATGACTCGGAATCTCTAAGTCCCCGGAGCGCGGACTCGTATACAAATGACTCGGAATCTCCAAGTCCCCGGAGCACGGACTGGAGTACTCGAGGTCCGGTATATAGGCTTAATTACAAGCAGTTCAGACCTCTGAGTTCCTTGAATAGGAACTATGACACAAATGACTTGGATATGTCAAGTCCCCAACATACGGGCTGTGAAATATTCTAAGTACTTGAAGCACGAAGTGGAGATTGATCAAATCCAGGGAAGCTCCCAAGCCATGTAAAGACGAACCAAGAAGTCTAAGTTACCCATAACAATTCAGATTTCAATCACAACCATAAAAGAAGCTGAATAGTAAAAGTCTTTTGAGATGACAAAAGTGAAGATCAAAATTTATTCACAAAAAGCTTCCAGTTACAAAAACGCTCCGAAGTCCGGGGCCGACAGCCTATTTACACAGTCTACAAAAATTAGTACATGACTTAAACTAGTTCTCGTTGAACAGGGACGACGATCATTTCTTGTGTTTCTTTGACTTCTTCCCAGAGCGCTTACTTTTGGAATCCTTCCCTGACGAAGGGGTGACGATCGAAGACGTAGGGGGAACATCCATGGGCTGGGACTTGCCAGGAAGAATGACCTTCAATGGTTTGTTAAGAGGATCGTCTAGGTCCACTTCACGCGGCTCGACCTTGACTGAGGTCGTATCTCTTTTCTCTTTCTCGAGCCGTTCCTTCATGCTCAACTCGGATGTGTGCTCAGAGGCGCCTGTGATTTCTATTTCAAAACTCTCCGAGGAAGATTCGGATTTGCCTTCATCAAGCGCCCCGATTACTTGAGCATCTGGACCAGGATCCCCGCTAGCTTGAGTAGCGTCACTCGCCTTTTTCTCCACCTCCTTGGCAGCATCGCTCCTCGGAATAGGCTCGGGGTCAGAACAGCCTGCGCAGAAATCATGAAAAAAAGAACAAGTGTTAGAACACAACAACTTCTGGGGGAACGAGAAAGATCTTTGTGAAGCACAGAAGTTACTCACCAGATGCCGGTGGGTTCTCAGTCATCAGGGGGGTCTCACCCTCCGGGATGGGAGATAAAGCATGAATGCCAAGCCCGGGGGCTTCCGGGTCATAACCAACATGTTGCTCGAAGGGGTCAAGTGTTGACCGACTGGCCGATTGGGTAGGCGCGTGAACTGGGGACACAACGCCGGAAGGGTTCGTAGCCACCTTTTTCACCTTCCTGGAGGGAGAACCTTTGCTGTAGAGGGCTTTAGCCGCCGATAAATCCGAAGGCTCCTTCCCCCTCAGGAATTCTTTTATCAATGCTTCTTCGTCGACCTTATCGGCGCCGCTCTCAACCTTCCTGATCTGAATCAGGGTCTCCCATGCCTCGGCCAATGACTCAAGATAGCCATCGCCCAGAAAAGTTAAATCCCTATGCATGAGGACTCGGGCATTGAACTCGACGATCAGCGGGTCGAATTCAGTCTTAATTTCCTCCCTACCTTCTTCCCTAGCTGCCTCAAGGCGAGAGTCAACATCGGCAGTCGCTATCTTTTTACCCTCCTCACGGGCTTCATTCTTTAGGGCCTCAACTTTGGAGAGATCGTCCTCTAGTTTCTCCTTTAAAAGCCGGGTGGCGACGATCTCATCACAATAGTGATGTGCCTCAACCTGGGCGACCACTTTCTCTTCCTTCTCCTTATTGAGTTTCTCCTCGAGCTCCTTAACTCGCCTATTAAGCGCATCTCGCTCCTTTTGGACAAAATCTTTCTCCAAAGCTAATGCCCCACACCGTTGAACAGCTTCATCGAGCTCTTTCTTATGAGTCAATTCAAGGCAGGAAACAGCCTCGGCAGTGTCCTTAGCGCTCTGACGAGTAGCTTCAAGCTCGGACTTATAAGCGGTAATTTCTTCATCCTGGGCCTTAATGATATCCCTGTCATGAATAGCTTCAAGCTTTAGGCGGTCAATTTCGTGCTGGCGCTCCATAGAGACTTCAGAAAGTTTCTCGGCCAGATGGACGAACGCGTCATGTTGCACGTAGACGTCATTGGTACAGGCGATAGCATTTTGTTTGACATCTCCGGGAATAGGATGAATCGCCGGAAGGAACTTTAACCCATCAAAACAAATCTTCGGAAACTTAGCCTTAAGTTCGTCCAATCTCTCCGACACTGTCGGGTCTGTTACGGGAGCGGGAGGAGACGGCTTTGAAAGTTCACCCTTCCTATGAGAATCTCGGGAGTGCCGGGTAGAAGAAGAGTCAGAGTGTTGGTCCCGGGGAGCATCAGAATGCGACCTCTTATGGCCACGTTCGTCTTTGCTTCGCTCCTGATAAGAAGAGGTCTCCTGGCGGTGTTCAGGCTGATAATAAGTTTTCTTCCGGGGTGACGAGTCCCGGGCATGATAATCTCGGTCACTGTCGCTGTCTTTGTCTCGGCGCTTCCCGAGGCCCGAGTCCTGACCAGACTGGCGTAAAGTCGACGAATCGCGAAGGCGGTCGTATCCGTGAGAGCGCCCCATGTCACCTGCAATCAAACGGTGGCGAATTAGCGAGAGAGCGGAATGGTGAAAGAAGAGTAGATGCAAAGTGAATTGCATGTGTCTGTGTGTGTGCCCTAGTGCTACCCCCCGATGGACCAGTGGCTTTGCTAACGGGAGTCTTTTCCCCTTGGATCGGGGCCGGGACACCCGCATCGCCCCTGACGGGCGAGCGAAACTTAAACAGCTCCGGGTCGTTGAAATCGTAGTTGAGCAAGTCGTCGGGAATGGAGAGGTTCGGTAAGCCCTTCAGAGAACTTTCAACGCGCTGTGAAGAAGCCTCTTTCTCTGGCTGAATAGGCGTGACTTTGGAAGTCCCACCAACTTTCTCCTTCCTCGACTTGCACGCCAGCTTCTTTTTCCCCTTCGAAGGGGAAGATGACGTTTCAATATCATGAACTTCGGCTGCAAAGCCTAAATCCTCACCTTGCTTCTCAGGTGGCTCGCCTGAAATTTCCCCTTCTTCCGGAGCTTCAAGAGAAGGGCGAACAGATGATTCAGGTAGTTTTTTCCCTCTGACGTGCACGGGCTTGGGAAGCGAGGCGCCCTCTGGAAGACTAACCCGGCGGCCAGGGGCTAGCAAACCGAACTTTGATAATGACTCATTGGAAATGAGGGCTCGGATATCTCGCTCTTCAGCAGGAAGAGCTCTAATGGCGTCGACAGCATCGGAATACCCTCGGCCCTCGGGACGTGGGACGGAGCCTGAAAAGATAGAACAGTGAGTTAGGAGAAGCTCAACCTCAACCGGGAGCGGATATCGACTCGGAGAAAAGACTTACTTCCTTCAATCCATCGCCTCGCAAAGCCTTGGAGGCAGCGCACGTAAAACCACTCCTGTTTGTACAGGGCGAATTTGCTACTCCACGTGCTAGTGAAAAGTTGGCACTTCCGATGCGTCTCAAGGAACATGTAAGAGGGGCTGTCTCCCCGTTTCTTGGTCATATATATGTACCTTATATCGCCAGGGGTTGGAGGCCTAGAGAAGACGGCCATGAAAAGCATGTACGTGCCATAAATAAAAGCGTGACCGTTTGGATGAAGCTGAGACGGGGGGACATCTAGGTACCGCAGCACGTCACGGAGGAATAGATTGAACGGTGGCATGCTACCAACCCAGCACATGAATTTACTACACGCCGTATATCCCACTGGGGGCAGATGTGGGCGGTCATGCCCCGATGGAACGAGCACATCAGCAAATGGGATGCCATAAATAGAACATATCCGCTTGAGAGCGGCTTCAATGACTCTTGAAGCTTGTGAATCGACTGGGTCATCCAGTAAAATAGCCGATTCCAAAGTATCGGGAGCCCAGTCATGAGCCGGAGAAACTGACAGGTCAGCTGCGTCGGGGGCCGTTCGCTTAGAAGACGGCCCAGGTTTGTCGGAAAGTGTAGCAGAACTGGATCTTTTGTACATCTTGAATAAATAGCAGACCCAACCAAGCACCTGTGCGAACTATACTCGAAAAATGATCGATGTTAGAATTAACAACGCAGATAACCCCCCCCCCCCCCGTGTGGTGTGTGAACTAGTGCAATCAATGGTGCATAAGCATTTAATATAACGTCAAGCCTAAAAACATCGCTTCCGAAAACCGTCATCGCTGACCGTCTCCGAAAGCCTTCTGAATAACGACTGCAGTAAGACACTAGAGGTAATTATCCGATTATGCCAAGTAAAGACCAGTTATGAAATTGGGCAAGGAGAGTATGTTCGGCATTTGTATATGTCCGGCATTTATGTGTGCTCGGCATACTAACTATGTTCGGCGTATAAGTATGTTCGGCATTTACTGTTTGTTCGGCATTTATGTTGTTCGGCGTGTGGATACGTTTGTCCGGTCTAAGTTTGTTCGGCATACTCAGTTATGTAATTTGGCAAGGCCCCTGTTTGTCTGGCCTAAGTCTGTTCGGCACGTCAGTATCATTTATATTTGGCCGGCATGTCACTGTGTTCGGAATTTGTGCTCGTTCGGCATGTCGGCATGTTCGGCGCTTATATTTGTTCGGCCCGAAAGTATGCTCAGCACTAATGTCTGTTCGGCTACACTGCTGTTCGGCCGAAACAACATTCGGCCTACCCACTGACTCACACTTCCTCCCTAGCCTTCAAACCCATCGTCCGGCCAACAATGTGCAATGCCGAATCAAGATTATGCCGAGTCCTAATGCTCGGCACGACCTCCATACTTTCCTCTCCTCCACCTAACTCTCTCCCATAACCCCCTATGAAACCTAGGCACCGTGCCGAGCCACAACATCCCACTCAAGAGACTAAACAAACCCTACGAAGCATTCATATCCCTAACCATTTATCCCTATCACGCGTCGCTCGTCCTTGGAGATAACCCAATCGGAATTTGGGTCCTCCATCTACACAACCCCGTTCAAAAATGGTTCTGCCCTATGCGAATTGGTGGAAACTGACCAGGAAAAGGAGTTAGGTAAAGGGATTGTACCTAGTTCGTGGATCGAGCTTTAGAAAGGTTTGAGAAGTCCTTGGATTTTGATTGCAAGAGTGGTTCGAGAATTTGGAATTGCAGGAGTAAAAGTAAAGAAAGGAAGAAGAAGGAGGTGGTTTTTATAAGGAAGAAGGAGAAGTCGAAGAGACTTTGACCGGCTCTACCGGACGAAACGGTTTCACTCAGCACTCGTATCGTTCGGCATCCTTAGCATCCGGTGACAATGCCCTGATCCAGTAATTCAAAGCACACCCTGTTTGAACACACGGTGTACTTTGGGGGGCAAAATGTTAGCTGGAAGATCAACCAGGCAATCACAGTGCTCGGCATAAGTGGACACTCGGCATGCAGAGTTGTACTCGGCATAAGTGGACACTCGGCATGCAGGGCTGTACTCGGCATAAGTGGACACTCGGCGTGCAGAGTTGTACTCGGCATAAGTGGACATTCGGCGGTGCAGAGTTGTACTCGGCATGAGTGGACGCTCGGCATTAAGAGACATTCGGCAGTCCAAGATTACACTCGGCATAAGACCGTTTAGCACTTCACTTCCCTTCACTCGGATCATTCGGCATGTCCCTTGCGCGGCTTGTCTTTCACTCGGCATGCTCCTCACCCGACATCCACATTTCACTCGGCATCCCTACATCGTTCGTCCCACTTCCTCCATTCAACAGGGAGATCCGTCGACTTGGAAAGGAGGGCTCGGCATGCCGACCGTTCGGCTTGTTTCACTCGGCATGCAGAGCGCGCCCTATCTGGACCGAGCTGTCTAGCCATCTGGCCCACCAGGGAAGTCCAATCCACATTCGCCTATAAACAGAGGAGCAGGGGCACAGAAAAAAGGGATCAGATTTCAGAGAACACAGGGGAGACTCTGCCTCAACCAAACCTCATCCAAGACTTCTACTTTTATTTCACAATTGTATTCGAATACAAAAAAGTGGATTGTATCTGTAATCAAGTTTGAAAGTGAAGAAATAAAGGATCAACTTCAAAGTGGACGTAGGCTACAACGCCGAACCACTATAAATTCTGTGTTCTCGTCACCCGCATTTTAATTCATATTATCTTCTCGGTTTTCATTCATCTTCTTCATTAATCTCTCTACACAAGCTCTCTGAGGGTGTTAGTGATCAATTTTGGCGCTGACACTCATGAAGGAAGAATTGAACAAAGGAAAGAAAATAACACAGAATTATCTCTTAACTATGCCTCAAATTCAAGAAACAGAATTCAAGGGAAGAAGCAAGAGAATCAGAATATCAGACAAGACAATTTCAATCAAAGAAATAATGCAGCTCAGAGAGGTAGAGGAAGAAATGGAAGATGGAATAACAATAGAACAAAATATCAGATTTGTGAAAAACCTGGACATACAGCCAGACAATGTTACTTCAGACTCAGAACTGATTACTACCCAAACCAACAAAATCAATCAAATCAGAGAAATAATAATTCCAGTGCAAATGTAGCACGCATTGATCAAAGACAAGGCAGTCGTTCAGAAAATTCAAGAATTCAAAATTTAAACTCAGAAAGGCATACCAGATCTGAGGCGATAACAGAGGAGGAATGGTATCCAAATTCAGGTGCAACAAATCACCTCACAAACAACTTACAGAATCTCAATCTTGGCAATAAAGAATACGTAGGTATGCATTCTATTCTTATGGGGAATGATGGAGCTCTAAAAATCAAACATGTTGGAACCAGCAGTGTTCCAGGTAAAAGACTTCTTTACCTTAATAATCTATTGAGAGTACCATAGGTTAAGAAAAATCTATTGAGTGTATCTCAATTTGCTAATGATAATAATGTGTATTTTGAGTTTCGCCTAAAATTCTGTCTAGTTAAGGATCTACTAAGTCAAGACATATTGTTGCAGGGTAAACTGGACAAAGGACTGTACAAATTCAATCTTGGGAATACAAGAAAGAGCAACGTTAGAAATATGTATTGTAACAGCACTAAGTCACATGTTATAAATGAACAAGAAACATTTACTCAGTGGCATTATAAACTAGGACATCCCAATGTAAACACTGTAAAACAAGTTCTGTTGAGTAATAATATCTCTGTTGATGTTTCTCTTCCGTTTGTATGTACTTATTGTCAACTAGGAAAGAGCCATAAATTGCCACTTGCAGATTCAACAATAGTCATTAGCAAACCACTGCAAGTGGTTGCAACAGACTTGTGGGGACCAGCCCCTATTAGTTCAGACTATGGCTACAGGTACTATATCTCATTTATTGACTTATTCTCTAGATATACATGGATATATTTATTAAAGTCAAAAACCGATACACAATAGGTTGCAATACAATTTATAACTCAAGTAGAGAAACAACTATGCAATGACGTCAAGATTATACAAACAGATGGTGGCAGTGAGTATAAGTCATTAAAGGAATATTTTCAGAAAAGAGGCATTATTCACATAACAACTTGCCCACATACATCTGAACGAAATGGAATAGCAGAAAGAAAACATAGACACATAGTGGAAACTGGTTTAACTTTAGTAGCACAGGCTTCTTTACCTATGAAATTCTGGCCAGAAGCTTTCAACACTGCTGTATACTTAATTAATAGACTTCCTACCAAAGCTCTTAAGCATCTGATTCCCATAGAAGTGCTATTTGGAGTAAAACCAGACTATGAAAGTCTAAAGACTTTTGGTTGTTTATGTTTTCCATGTCTTAGACCATATAATAAGCATAAATTAAGTCTTAGGTCTGCCCCCATGCACTTTTATAGGATATAGAAACAATTAGAAAGGGTATAGATTCTTAAGAAATGATGGTAGGATCTATGTTTCAAGATATGCGGTATTTAATGAGAATATTTTTCCAGTTGCAGATAAGAATATACAGACAACAAAGAAGGTGCACAGTAAAAACAACTTTTCATATCTCCTATACCCACTATACCTAAATGGAACAAATCTGATCGAAGTGTGCAGAGAGACCAAGGATCACAACACACTCTACCCAGCAGTGGCACTGGATCAGGTCATGATTCACTTGAATCCTCCAGCCCCGTTCATAATGCAAGCCAAAAGAGTGATGTTAATTCAGGTCAAGGAGAATCCCCCTCATCCATGTCTCAACATACTGATGGAAGCACACGTATTCAAGAGCCACCACCTAAAATTTCAGGACATCATATGATTACAAGATCAAAAAGTGGAATATTCAAACCAAAAACATACAATGTTCAACTTGACATAATTGAACCAAGAAATTACAGTGAAGCCATTACAAACATCAACTGGAAACAAACCATGGACAATGAATATGATGCTCTTATCAAAAATAAAACCTGGAGTCTAGTACCACTACCCAAAGACAAAAATATAGTGGGATGTAAGTGGACCTACAAAGTTAAAAGAAATCCAGATGGAAGTATTGCAAAATATAAAGCAAGGCTGGTAGCCAAGGGGTATAATCAACAATATGGGTTTGATTTCAATGAGACATTCTCACCAGTTGTCAAGCCAACTACAATAAGAATCATGTTAACCATAGCTCTTCACAGAGGATGGAAAATCAGACAACTCGATGTAAACAATGCATTTCTTAATGGAGACTTAAAGGAGAATGTGTATATGGAGCAACCAGAGGGTTACAAAAAGGAGAGCAGCAATAATCTAGTATGCAAATTACACAAGGCCATTTATGGTTTAAAGCAAGCTCCTCGTGTATGGAATGAAAAACTTAAGTCATCATTGATAGACTTGGGATTTGCCCTAACAAAATCAGACAGTTCTTTATACATGCGATGCAAGTAGGAAAGGGCCACTTATATACTGGTATATGTAGACGACATTATCATTACTGGTAATAACAATCAGAAAATAAATCAGAGAGTCAAACATCTTGACAAAATGTTCTCTATAAAGGATCTAGGTGACTTACATTACTTTCTTGGAGTTGAAGTCATAAGAAAATCCAATTCAGAAATGTTTCTATGTCAGAAACGATACATACAGGATTTACTCAAATGAGCAAATATGGATCGGGCAAAGCCACTCCCAACTCCAATGACCAGTAGTCTTAGACTATCAAAAGACACTGGAGACGCCATAACAAATGAAAAACAGTACCGGAGTATTGTAGGTGCACTACAATACATCACAATAACCAGGCCAGATTTAAACTACCGTGTAAACAAAGTCTGCCAGTTCATGCATAACCCACTTAATCATCATTGGAAAGCAGTGAAACGTATATTAAGATACCCGAGGGGAACTATGAGTCATGGACTGCAACTCAACAATAAAAAGAGTTTGAACATACAAGCTTACAGTGATGCAGATTGGGCCTCAGATCCAGACGATAGGAGATCCACTACAGGGTTTTGCGTATACTTAGGTTGCAACCCAATTTCATGGAGCTCAAAGAAACAGGCCACGGTTTCTCGTTCCAGTACCGAAGCCGAATACAGAGCAATCACCAGCACTACTGCTGAGATCACATGGATTATGTCGCTTCTTACTCAAATCCAGATCTATTCCACAAATACACCGATAATTTGGTGCGACAACCTAAGCTCTCGTCTAGTCTAATTTTACACACACGAACGAAGCATATTGAAGTGGATCTGTACTTCGTCCGCGAAAAAGTTCTTGAAGGAAAGCTGAGGGTTAATCATGTACCAGATCAGTTTCAAAGAGCGGATATACTAACCAAGCCTTTATCAACGAAGAATTTTACTCGATTAAAGGAGGATTTAAGAGTTGAAGATGGCGGCACAGAAATGGCGACGAGAGGAGAAAACCCTAGATAAAATTGAAGGGGGGAGTTAGAATAAAAATTGTAAATGGTGTAGTGTAATTTGTCATCGGCACAGGGTTTGGGTCTTAGGCTCAATACCCAGTCAGGCCCAATACTTCATATTTGCACTGTTATATAAGCCGAAGTCTGTGTGTAAAAATTAGTATGGAAAGAAAATAAACTCTTCATTTCTGCAATATTACATCTCCTCTGATTATACAAATATCATAAAATTTGCTATTGAATTCTAATTCATCAATTTACAAGAAATCTATTATTCATGCCCGATGTAAAAAACAATATTTTAATTTATAAATTTCGACATATTATCCAACTAAAAACTATAAGTTATTAAATAAAATAACAAATGAAAAGCCTAATATTCAAAATGGCTCAAGGAAGATGAACTATTTCTTAATTCACATAAATTATAAAGGTAAAGATATGAACGAAATGTTAAACAACCTGCTTAACAATTGAACCACAACAGTGATGCTAATGTTTACCATTCAATCTCACGAGGCTCAAGATCAAGGAAAGAGGTTTGAAATACGTTATGGGCTATCAAGCAAAAGAATTCAATGACAATTTTACGCTCAAGATGAAATATTTATTTAAGCGCTATATGACAATAATGAATCTAGGATCTGTTCAGTCAATTTAGTATTATAAGCAAAGCCATTTTACTCCAATTAACTTGAATGAATCTATCTTATTCTTGAAATATAGTTAATATTTCAAGGATACAAATTTTTTCGATAAGGAATGCATACCATGCCTAAATTAATAGTTCAAGGATAAATGGAAATAGAAATTCCATTCATGCCTAACCAAATTGAAGCAATTATTTTTCATATTATAACATTTAATACTTTAGAATAATATGTGTGTGCATGCATGCATGCGTATAAAAATAGGCGTGCACGCATCTCTCTTTCAGAAAATCTTGGTTTGGAAAAATCTTGATTTGAAGAACAACACCTATTCTTATTTGCAGAGATCCTTATGAATACAGTTCCTTATCCATAAATCCAAAGATGGTTTTCACTGAAGTCTTTTAATGAATTTCCAGTTGTTTAACCCTTAAGTACCTCACACCTTCTGCAAATGAAAGAAAAACACTACTCCCACTAGAAATAATTAAACAGAAAAATCCTAATATATTTTGTAGAAACCAATATTGAAAACAATAAAAGTACACTATGGTATTTATATCAAAAGGAAGATTGGTTGGATGAACCTAAAACCTTAATTTTTCAAATATCTATGAGCTTTGGCATTCTGAAAACAAAGATATTATCATGTAATTTATGAATTTCTTTACATGTGGTCTATATATATGCGAGGTAGTCAACTTAATGTTCAAAAATATGGCTGTAACATATATCTGAATAGATTTAATGTGAAATAAATCAAAAATTTCATATCAATATATGTTCAATACTTACTCAATTAATTCATATTTATTTTAATCACATTATCAGAAACTCAGTAGCATGCATGAATATTTGATGTGTGGAAGAGTTGTACCTAAAGGAACCAAATATTACAGTTACATAAGTACTGGGCCGGCCTTTGGGTAAAGCAGGGAAAGCATACGCTTTGGGCCCCCTCAAAAACTAGGGCACCATTAAGCATAAATTTTATTACGCGCCGCCTAAAAAACAATTGTTGATTATGCGTGGAGGAGGAACTCCAGAATCAGAACCACAGCAGGACTCTTTCTGCGCTGCTTGTTTCAAGACACTATATCAGCATTATTGAGTGGAGATGTAATTGTGTGTGTCACAGATCTAAATATGAAGGTTTGCTTAAATTTTGTCTAAAATTGGATGAAACTCACTGTCCTTTTCCTTTTAAGTAGCCTTATTTGGTCACGTTCCCTTACTGTCTAGTCTTCCTAGTTTGTGTTGCCAATAACAGAACAAATTTGGATGATCTTGTTTGTGTTTGTCCAATTTGATGGCCATTGCTGCATGAGTAATATTGATATATGCTTTGAAATGCTCGATGCGTTGATTTAATTTGTTTTGCTTGATGCTCTTATATTCCTAATTTATCAATCTAGTTAAAATGTGTATGGAGAGTGCTCTAGTCTAGATCGAGTGCTTAAGTCTGGATGTGTACGGACATTACAGTTTGGAGTTTGAATACTTCGCATGAGGATTTTGGTTTTTTACTACTATGGCCAAGATTAGGTTATATATCTTAGGTTGCTGAAGATCAGTTTGCTAGCATTGATGTAAAATTAACAGTTTGCTAAAGAATGATTAGTTAACATAAAATTTGTTGATAAAAAATTATGAAATTTATAATTAATGTTTTTAGGTAAAAGAGAATTTTTGTTGTAAATTATTTTGTGCAAACATTTTTAATGATTTAATTAACAATGGTAGAATTAGTTTTTGTACAGGGTCTTGGTTTTATAGTGGGCTTTAAGTACTAAAACTTCTAGGACCGACCATGCATAAGTAGCTTACCTCTGTAAATCCACTAAAAAACCTTGGTATGAAGAAGAAAACTTCATAGTTGTACGTATTATAATTAATATAGTGATGAACATGGAAATTTAAGCCAGTAACCAGTCTTAAATATGATTGTCAAGACACATACGAGGGTAAATGAATGGATCCGAAAAGGGTGGACTATTTAGTTATTAGTACTGCATACAACAAACATCAATAACTGTTTTATCACTGTAAGACAAACATCTTTCATTAAAATGACAACCTAAAAGGTTGTATGACTATCTAGGGACAGAAGCAGCTTAATATATATTTAAAGATGTTTATTCAATATTGTATATAGTCAGAATAAGGTCGATAAGAGATACTTGTATTTTGAATCCAAAATCACAATTACATAGCAGAAAATATTAAAATTTCTTAATTTACGTGTAGTTTTAAATGGTGTTTTTACATATAACATATTGCAATTATGTTCAATTAGATCCACCGTTTATTTAATAATAAACACTCAAATTTTGAGAAGATAATTCATGATTGACTAATAAATCATTTATAACAGCTTAAAAACTGATATATGTACTTATCGTATACATAATCCAATAAGACACGTAGAATCCAACAGTTGCTAAACAAAAGAGGATCCTTTGTGTAGAAACCATCATATAAACAAAGTTCCCTTTTTTTAAAATCCCAAATCATAAACATGATTTCTCTAATGTAATAATAGATACAAAAATCTTATATTCAAAATTTCACCTTTCTTCGCAATCGGTAACAATATTAACCAAAGGCTCGTCGATTGGTCGTTGCACCAGAATTGATGGAAGCTCAACCGATCAACTCATTTTGCTACTAAAAGTTCCTAGAAATTTTGATACATGGCACCTTTAAATTTTTGTTTTCCTTTATGTTAAATATCTGAGCTAGGGCAAGAGAGATGCCACAAAAGAGGGATAAGGAAAGAATGAAAACCACCGACTTTGGCACGACCTCGGAGATACCCAACAGCGACAATTATGGTATAATGTTTCCCTCTTTGAAGAACAATAAGGAAGCGCCCTGAGTTAAAAACAGGGTGAT
Source organism: Allium cepa (assembly GCA_030765085.1). Classification (NCBI taxonomy): domain Eukaryota; kingdom Viridiplantae; phylum Streptophyta; class Magnoliopsida; order Asparagales; family Amaryllidaceae; genus Allium; species Allium cepa. The sequence continues at coordinate 974,609,291 of CM060928.1, forward strand.
GTAAGAAGGGATAGGGATTAGAACACGGTGATTTGTTCTAGAGATTGTTCAGACTTCATTCGAGAAATGGATCATAACATTTAGTTAAAATGGTTTGGTTATTGTAAGGTAAATACCCGTCCATGTTTATGAACGACCCCGTTCTTACAATATACCTTTATTTCTGAAAAATTATACAACATTGAAAATTCGTATGATTTGCATTTCTAATGCTGATTTATTAGACTGGTCCATACGTTATTTTCTTATAATGCTCGGGTCAGCCCGAGTATATTTTTGATTCGGTTATGGATGTTTTAGAGCTTCAGAAAATAGCTGAATGCCTCCAACACGTATTTGTGCATCTTTATTTTCGCAGCATTTCTTGTTTTGTATTTATCAGCTTATGTGAAGACAGACTATTATAACTGTCCAAGCTAATGATAGATTGGTTTTGTTCTGATATATATATATATATATGTACGTAAGTATATTACAGTTTTCTTTTGTAAAGATCACGTGTATATGATATATTACTCGTCACGGTGTAAGATACTATTCTTTCTTTTATTTTCCTTCATCCGAACAATTTGTCTTTTCGATACTCGAATGTTCGGCATGTGAATACCAAGAATGTATCTTGTTGGCTTTTGAGGGTCAAAGGGCAAATGGTCACAACATTGTATTAGAGCTTAGAATGAGAGAACACCTAGGCCTTGGTGTGGTAAACTCATTGGAGATAGGGTTAGTAACACCCTAGAATAAATTGAGTTTATTATATATATAAGAGCGCATATTTGTTAATGTTATTTAATTGTTTTATATTGTGTTAATTGGTCTGTTGTGTGGTTTATGAATTATGGTCGGTACATGGGACGCCATGGTATCGATGAGTATTTCTAAACACTTGGACAAGGCAAACTGACACAGTACTATTTTTGAAATTTTATAAATGAAATAATTTTATAAATGAAATAATTTTATCTAGAATTATATTTTATATATAAAAGGATTATATTCGAAATTTTATATTGTTATTTATGATCTGTTTGGTTGTTAAAGATTATAATATTCAGTTATCATCATTTATTGTTTGATTACTCAAGTTTGTCAGTTTATGAGCATTGACTATTGTTTATTGATTTTTGAATTATGCTCGACCGTTTAAAGTAGTTTACATTTTCACTGCATATGTTGAGTAGATAGTAATTATGGGAATATTGAAACTTACACCATGTGAATTAAGTTTCATAGTTTGACTATAACACGTTCAGTAATAATGTTGGGATAAAATTTAATTTTAATAAAAGTTGTTTGTTATAATATAAATAAAGGTAAACATTTGTGAAATGATTTATATAAGAAAGTGAAATTATATAAGTATGGTTTACAAATAAAAAGGATTTAAAATTGAGAATTTAAGAACCTAAATCTGGTGTTTTGAAAATTGTTTTTCGAAGTTTTGATACTAATAATAATAGTATTATTTGTAAGTAGTCATGAATAGAAATATCTTAAAAGGGGTTTTAAAAGAGATAGAAAGTACTAAACTCATTTCAGTACTTAGGAAATAATTCTAGTGATAACTGCTGCATCATCAGAGTTCATTTTCGAGTTTCTAAGTGGGGATGCTACTATAATATTTTGCTATAGAGCTATTTTGGTAAAATAGATTTTGATTTAATCCCAATTGTATGATTTGATATACAAAAGGAGATATGTATATTATTATTTTAAAATGATTTGAAATAAAATCCGATGTTTAGTTCTTAAGTCTCCATCAAGTTATTATATGGACATATATATCTTATGCATTAGGGTAATTTGGTTGTGCATCTTATTAAGTTATATTGTTTGGTAATTTTCATTTCTTGAAATGAAATGGAATTTCGGTGATTTTGAACAGTCGAAAACTTCTGACTTAGTTGAGAACTTGAAGCTAATGTTTGTAAAATATAAAAGTAGAGTTTGTAACTCTAGAATGGAAAGATAGTATGTTAAAAAAAATGTATTGAACATCCTGGCTAAGAAAAAAAATCTGATATTGTATAGATACTCTCAGGATATAGTGGAGTATTATATGAATATGAACTTAAGCCTTGAATGATTATAAACGTAAGTAATGCATCATAAAATGTTCCATAAATGATCTTAGTTTTGAATAAAATACTATTGGTGTAAATGAATGTGATTTAAATTAAAAATAATGGGTATAATTAAGAAACCAATGGGATAAGTAAGAAAGATGTATGTAGATCATTTTATTTGCATAACGTTATTGATCCAGATTTGCGTACATGATTTGGGGGTGATTTACACCGATCTAAATAAGGATTTTTCACTCGATTTTTGACGGCAAACACTTAAATATGGATTTTTGATATGATTCTGAAGTTTCTATCATGGTATATGGCTATATAAGGAGAATGGATGTTTCCAATCTTCTGATCGGAATTCCGTACTAAGGAAGTTGAGTGAGAGATACTACTTCGAAAGTGAAGCTTATGTGATCGAGCAAATGATCAAATTAGATACTGGAAACGAATGGTCCATGTGCGTCCTACTGATGGTTTAATATGGCATGTTTATGTTAGATGATTGCTATATATGATTTAGTATGCTTAGATTTCTGATATATGATGAACGAGTTGTTCTATTGTTTTGATTTTCATGTTTAACTCTCCTTTTGGGCTACGCAAGTGAAATTCATGTACATGAAAGTAAAGGCTTGCTAGTTGCTTTTGGTTTCATAGGTAGAATTTGATTGCTCAAAAATTGGTATGTGCATATGCTTAACATGTGTGATTGTTATATGACATACACACTTTATCAGGTATATCATAAGTATATATTGTAGCGACCCAGAATTTATTCATTTTGACTATAATATTTAATTAATTTTAAATGTTTAAATAATTGACTTTCAAAGCTGAATAACTCCTTTTACTTAATAAATAATAATGGTGAACTTATTATTGGAATTTCATTTACAAAAATAAATAGTTCAATAAATATCGATAGTGAAACAAAAAATCATTTTATCGATAAACGATCTCAAAAAGCGTAAAATTATCATTCTAGGGTACTATTTCGAATTATGACAAAACTACTATCATTAGGTCCGAAATAATAAAGTGGTGCACGCCGACGAGTTTTGTGGCTATCGGATGTAACGACCTGCAATTTTACAACTTTGATTTGCTAATATTTAATAAACTTTAAATATTCAAATAATAAGTTTTATAATTAAAATAAAACTCTTTTTATTAATAACAAATGATGGTAAAATAGATTTGTAACAACCTAGGTTTTTGCCACTTTGAAATAGGTTATTTGAATATATTTTATATAATCAATAAATGGATTTTTATTAGCAAATAAATCTATTTTAATTATTTAATAATGATGGTAAAATTGTTTTTAAAATTTTTTGTCAGTATGGATAGTTCAAATAAAAATATCGAATTTTCGACTTTTCAGCACCGAAAAGTTATCAAAAAACTTTATGCACACTGTGTAACATATGCACACGCATATATTCATGTCATATGATCATAATAAAATTTTATTAAGGTTTAAATAAGTGTTAGGTTAAGATAATAGTGATGTGACTAATTATGAAATAAAGTTTAAAAGAGAAAATGTAGATAAAGTAAGATATCATGTTTTACCATACCTTAAGTCATCACTCAAGTACACAACATGGCCATCCTTGATTTATGGGTTTGAGGGGGTGACAAACGTGTGCACATGGTGGGGAGGAGGGGAACATGGCACGATTTGAGTGGAGGGCAAGTCCTTTAGGGTCATTTAGGTAATTTTTCATTTATATGCCTATATATACCACAACCACTTCATATTTCTCACTTTATATTCGCATTTCTCCATTCCATTTCTAAAATTCCCAACACTCTTCATGCACAATCTTACTTCCATGGCTATTAAAACTATTTTCCTAAGTTAAAAAGTTTGCTTACATACTTCAAAACCGTATCTAAACTCCTTACTTCACTCCAAACATCACTCCTCTTCAAAACAAAACCCAGCATCCCTTGTTTTTGCTTAGGCCGAGCCTTGTTCTAGCCATGGACAAGCCCAAACACATGCATGGCCAAGTCTATTTGGCCTTCCAAGGGTCCACATTTTCACTTTGTTGAGCTAGGAGCAAGTGAGCTAGGTCGAGAGCAAGTTTAGTTTGATTTAGTGAAAGTTTGGTGAGTAAAATTCTCCTTTTTAAATCAAGTTATTACCTTTAAATTTAAAGTCTAATTAGTAGTCAATAATGATGCTTATATGGTGTAATTATGATGTTGAATGCTTATGCATTTATGTATTTGGATGTGATGATGATTAGTTGTGGATGTGTATGTTGGTTTGTGAAACAAGTTAACTTGAACTTTAAAGTTAATTAGTAAAGGTTGTAAATGATGCTGCTAATGATAGTGGTTATGTGATATAATATGAATTGTGACGTGGATGTGAAGTTTAGTGTATGCTACTTCATGTTGAAGAAATTTGGTGCTTACTAACTTAAAGCGACATGAAAATCCCTTATTAAAAGTTTAAAATTTGGGTTTTTTTAAAAGTTACATCATTTCAAGTTTGAATATTTGTTTTGATTTCAAAAATTTCCTTTTTGTTTTATAAAGGATAAGTTTTCAAAAGGATAAGTTTTCAAAAGTTTAAGTTTTGAAAGTTAGAAAACAAAATTTCAAGTTTTAAAATTACGGGCCCGTATAGTGATAGTCGCTATATGCGTAGTTCGGAAAATCTAACTATTTTTGTAATCTAAACTTGTTTTCACTTTGAAATATTTTTTGAAAATGTTTTCTAACTTTAATTCAGTAATTAGAGATCAATTATTTAATTAATTAATGATTATTTAATTGATTAGTTAATTAATAAAGGTAATTAATACTTAATCTATTAATGAGGTTCTTTTTAACTTAAATGTTAATCAATTAAGTTAATCATGATTTATTACTTAATTAAATTTAATTCCTATTTAATTATTAATTAAGGATTAATAAACTATTATTTAATTACATTATTTAATATAATTTTTGATTAATTATTATTAAAAAGGGGTTTTATTTAATTAATCTTTGATTAAAGTTAATTATGTTTTAATAAGGTTTAATAACTTTTAATTAGAGATTAAGTACTATTTAACAAGGATTTGACTCCCATTTTAACAAGGAGTTTTATTTATTTTAAAATCACTTTGAGTTTAAGTAATCAGTTTTGTTTTAAACTGTTTTCTTTTTAGTTTGTTTTAAATCAAGCGATTTCTGTGTTGCTCACCCTTAAGTGACCCATATGATTAAGGAAACTAAATGACATCTATTAGCAGAATAAAACACCATTCTACTATTATAATTAACTTGGACATTTACTTAAGTTGATTGATTGTTATGTGTCGATCCCTTATAAACCTTGTTATATGATGTCATGATCGACTAGATAAGTAAAACCAAACTAAAAGCACTATTGTGGTCGCTAAGCCTCCATTTGATACTGTAAGGATAAATAATTTTCTTTTCGAAATGGTTTCAAAGTTATTGCATTTTGAACAATTGACAAATGGTTTTCTAAAGATGTTCTTAACTAATGAGAATGGTTTTCCAAGTTATAAAAAGAAGTTTTATAAAGGAGTTTGAAAATTGTTTTTGCGTAAATGGATCTGAGTTTTAAGCAAAGAAAATGTCATGAATAAGGAGATTTATAAATGGATTTCTTATTAAAGGAAGTCAATTTGATTAAGGTTATTTAAGAAGTTTTATAAACAGGAAAGGTTTTTAAAGAAGTTTATAAATGATTTTGGGGTATTTATAAAAGAAGTTTTAGAAAATGATTTGGATATTCCTAAAGGGAGTTTATAAAAAGGTATGGATATTCATAAGGAATTTATAGAAAAAGTTTGGATGTTTATAAAAGAAATTTATATAAATGATTTTGAATATTTATAAAAAGGTTTTTATAAATGAATTTTGGAAATTTGGAAAGTATTTTGAAATGGATTTGCATTTCAAGGAAAAGAGATTTCATAAAAGAAATAGATTTGATTAAAAGGATTTATCGAAAGAAATATAAAAAGAATTTGAGATCTTGGTTTCTCTAAGCCGACCTTTAAAAAATGGTGGTATGGAACATCCGTTCCAGACTTAACACTGAGGGAATAGTGTTTAGGGTTGTTCTTACCTCCAATTTAAACAACATTTGTTTTATCCTTTTTAATATTTTTTTGAAGTAAGAAGTTATTCGCAAATGTTTTGTATAAATACTTATGTCTAAGAGATAAGTATATGAATGTTTTAGACAAGCATTTCTAAAAAGAGATTTATTAAATAAAGATTTGGTCTGAGGCTTAGTGGTTGCTATGGATAAATAAATCGCAAATGGAATTGGTCGTTATTTGTTTATTGATAGTTAAATAACCGACTTTCAAATTGGACCCAAAATGTAACTTTGGAAATATCAAGAAGAAACATGTGAGTTATTTGGCAAATCATCTCCAATGATATTGTACTGTGCGTATCTCGTTTCGTTCGTCAAGGACAAATGATAAGGAAATACGTCCACTAAGCGGCTAGGAGATGATCTCCGCTCTTATCTTTGACTATTTATTTCCTAAAGCACCTAGGTTGGGTTTACTGAAAACTATCAAATGTTATTTCGAAGAGGCCTTGATCAGATATATTATCCAAAAACCACTTCGATCCAACTCAAGCGTTTCGAAATGAAGACATCTTAAAGATAAAGGAATTGAAGATGGAGCTCTCAAGTGTTTAGTTTAGTCCCAGAACGAACTTGTATGGAAGAATGCTGACATTGCATTGCTGCTTGGAAGGTATCGTTAACATTCCAAGATGGTCCACTAGGAGGAAGAAGGTAAAGGCGTGACCTCATGAGCCTCACAAACCGGGAAATAGTAAAAACAGGGTATGTAGCAAAGCTATGTGGTCAACAACCATAAAGAGCTGCCATTCCATTCTAGATTGTCCGTATTCGAATTGTTTTGCGCGCAAACATCGTGGTAGTATAAGTCCTCGGTGTAAAATGGTGATAGGTTAATTCGACTTGTCATGTTAAAGGGGTATCCGACTCTATGTAGCACGAGTATAGGAAGTTTTTGTCAGAGTCCGGTGCATTTTCTAGAGGTGTACCATCAGAAGGTGGCGTATCACCTTGTCATACTATAGAATCCAATCTCCTATATGTTCATTTACAGTTTTGATTGTTGAGCCTAGTATGCTGGAATTTAATATGGTAACAATTTCAGCTATTTTGGTATTTATTTAAAACAATGGATATTATTATAATATCACTGAATTTTTATATACAATGTTGTGGTTATCGTAAGGTAAAAACCCGTCCGTGTTTATATGCGGCGTGGTCTTACGAAATACCTTTGACTTAAAGGTTTTTATAAAGTTAAAAACTTAAGCTTTACTCACACCAGACCGTATCTGACCCAAAATTTATTTTCTTTTCTTGATCTCTTAGGTGTTCAAATTTGAATGTGCAGCCAAGTAGATCAGGTTTTTCGCAGATTCATTTGGAGGAGCTTGGAGCAGGTGACTTCGTCGATAGTTAGATATCACTTTGTCTTCAGCTGTATTATATGTATATGGTATCCGTTAGGTAGGGACAGGCCGTTATAACTATCTGAGGTAGAATTTGTTTTAGTATGTCTTTGATGTAACATCTTTTAAATGATTTTGCAATATTTTATGCTGAGTAATATAAATTGTTTCGTTGCGTTGTGAGATTATGTGTTATTTAGTTTCTTCTCTTCTATCATTTCTTTCTTTCACCACTAATGACCCACCTTTCGAACGACTGAATGATCGGCACAAAAATATCGAGGATGTATTAAGTGTCGTATTTGGTAGTATGACAGATGGATCATTACATTTGGTATCAGAGCCTAAGTTGAGCAAACACCTATGCTTGTGGGGTTGACTCTTATAGATAGGGTCAGTAGTGCCCCAGACTGAGTTTGAGTGTAATACATATTGGTGTGTGTGTGTGTGCGCGCGCATGTGTGTACATATATGAGTGCGTATTTGTTAGTGAATAAAAATGTTTTGTATTGTGTTGTTTGACCTGTTGAATGGCTTAAGAATTCTGATCGATACGTCTGATCAACGTTATCGATAGGGATCTCCTAAACACTTGAACAAGTTAAATTACATAATATTGCTTTAAATTTCATAAATGAAATTATTTTACTATAATTGTCTATATATAAAAAGGGATGATTTTCAAAATCAGTGTAGTATCTATGAGGAGAGTGGGTTAGGAGTTAATAGTATTTAAATTATTAGCATTTAGGGTTTAACTAGTCATACTCATTCAGTTTTGAGCATTAACTATTTTCATATTTAATAGTGGATTTCCTTTTTCCATTATGGGTTGGGTAGATAGAATTTGTAGGAACATTCAATCGAACACTTTGTGAATTAAGTTTCATAATTTGACTATAAGGCATTCGACGATATGTAAGATTAAAAATTGGATTTTAATAAAGGTGTTTATTAAAAGAAATTCTTCAAATAGTTTATAAGATGAATTAAAAGAGATAATTTTACAAATTAGAACTATTAAATGTGTTTTAAAATGGAAAAGCTTTTGAGAATGTTAAATCCTGATGGTTTTGATACATTCCAAATGATTTGGAAAATAGTGGCAATCTTTCATAAAGATATTTTAAGATATAAATATTTTAAAATAAAGTTGAGAGTATGGTTTTCTTGGGACAGTTCTGGAATAAGACTTGATCTGTTTTGTGATCATCAGAATAATCTTCAAAGTGACAGTTGAATGTTTGCTTAGATAGATAAGATGGTGAACTTAGTAAATTATTCTCTTTGTCATTCTACAATTGGGACGAGTTCAAAGCCGAATGAATCCAAAGCAATTGGATGATTTGTTAAAAAAATTGTCTATAAATAGTATTATTTCGAGAAGAAACTTGAAAAAAAGAGAAATATTTTTATTAACTAGTTCGAGTGTCTCGGAAATGACTAGAAAATGGGTAAGAAGTGTGTTCGGATGGCAAACACTTCTCTTGAGTATTTTCCTTCTTAGTAAAGTGGTATATGGTACTATTTGGTAGCACCCAGTTCCTTAACATCATTTCGGAGTTACTCGGGTTATATGTATGTTTTCAAAATGTTTTTGAAATAAAACCTTGCTATTGTGACGACCCGGAATTTTCGAGCATTCAAAATCGGAATATTTAATTGATTTTAAATATTCAATATAATAATTTTAACTTGAATTACGAATATCACCATTTATTTGATAACTTAAATTATTGAAATAAATAATTCGAAGATGGGTAAATTGTTGAATCTAGAATTTTAAGTCTGTTAAAAATAATTTGAAGGCTTGAAAAATTTATATTGATAATACTGAGGATAATAGAAGTTGTAAAATTGAAATTAACAGTGATTTGTTCGGTTTTAAAATTTATATCGTTTAAATTGAATTTAAAAATAGCCTTCTGAGGCACGGTCTCAGAATTCGACAAAACCAGTTCCATTGGATCCGCAATATTAAATTATTATCGGATTTAAAATTTCGTTTTGATTGGAGTTAGTATGTGAGTGCATGAAATGTAGAAATTTAATTGATAAATAGTCTGATGAAATTTAATTTAAATAATCGAGCCTTCTTGTATATGTTTTTTTTTATTTCTAATCGTCGCCCCTTCTTTTCTTTTCAGCCGAGCCTTCTTCAAGAATTCACGTATTAATCTTCTTTGTGAAGCCATCCTCTTCAAATTAATACTTCCCTTTCTTCCTTTCTAATGGAACGCAAATTGGAAAAAAAAATAAAATAAATCGAAACTCTCTGTTGAAGACAATCATGGCCGAAGCCTCTACAAAATCAAACCCACCCCTAGGTTTTCGAATCATGCTTTCCTCTCACCATCTCAGAGAATCGAAGGCGCGTATGTGGACAGGATGGAAGTCGCGACATTGGGGGGGGAGGGGGTGGGGGGAGGCGATAGCTTTGCGAGCAGCTAGGGTCAGTGATTTCATCGCGTAGGGGAGGAGGGTAGCGTCGCGATATGAGGTCAAGCTCGGGGATGGGGTCGTCGATTGCTGGTAGGGTTCGCGATACGATGTGGGTACGGCGAAGCAGTGTTCTCGCGATTTGGGATTAGGGTTCGTGCTTGTTTCTGGGCGACGGCGACTTCAATTTGTAGGCGCGCGAGAGGCTAGGGCTTTGTGAAGCACTGGCACGGTTCGTCTTCGCCGTCACTCGAGACAATGGGAGGAAGGAGGTCCAGTAGTTGATCGTGAGCAGCGTGTTTGGGTCGCGTTCGTGCGAAGGTCTGGTGGTTGTAGCTCTTGTAGACGCGACTCTGGTGGTACATAGGCATGATGATTTTTGGCAGCAGGTCAAGTGCGAGTCGAGGGCAGGTATTCACTGATTTTTTTTAGCATAGGATTTGTGAATTTAATTAAAAATCGTAAATGATGTTATAAGCTATTTTCCTGTCTGTAACCAGGTTTAGGTAAAAAAAAACATATAAGAATAATAATAGTATAGATGGGCTGAAATGGAATTTTTTTTATTTTCTTAGGATTTAATAAATATGTTTATAGGTAAACAAAAAAATAAAATAAAATATGTTTTCAAAAGGAAGATAACTTGTAATTTAATTAGATTTAGCAAATGGAGATTAATTATTAGAATTGTACAAATTTTAATAAAATCATCTAATATTTATTCAAGGTCCATATTCGTAAGAAAACAAGTCGGAATGGAAGTGGGTTGCAAAACAGGAATCAAAAGTGAGTTAATCTCACTCAGTTTAAATTTAAATGACAAAATTTAAATAATTGTTTGGATGGTTGAATTGATCGATGTGATATAGTATGATATTTTGTGATTGGTATACTATATTGTGCTAACATCTGTGGATGCAAGGAAAACAGGTTGGAGGGATCCAACTGGACCCCTCAACTTTTATTTAAATTATTTAATATTCTCTGTTCTGATTATTTGATATTCTATAATGAATTATGTGGAAGCATTGAATGCTATGGCTTAGTTGATATAATTGGGTATAATGAATTATTAAAAATATAAATTTGATCTTGGAAATGAAAATAAAAGAAGTGAAATTGCAAGTAAAATAATTATAGAGTAAATTCGAGAATAGCTTTTAAAAAAAAGAAATAAAGTGACATTAAATTTTAATAAATGAATCCTGAGAATGGAAAGGAAAAAATTTGAATAAACAGAAAATTAATGAAGTTTAAAATGCAGCATTATTAATTTAAAAGAACAAACATCTATTTAGAACTTAAGATTTGAATTATTGAAAGAGTAAAGAAGAAATTGAAAAATAATAACAATAATAATAATAATGATAAGGACCATAACTACTGAATTTGGAAATGAACTGATAAGTAAAAGAATTTATTCCAAATAAAATAAATTGGAAATCAATTTGGGAAAATTGATTTAAGTGATTGAAGTTGGAATTTTCTCTGGATGGTTAAGTACATGTTTTAAAAGTAAATTTGCAAATATAAATTAAATGTTTTAAAGTTGTTTTAAAGAAGCAAGTTTTGTAAAATTTATTATTTCTAATATTTAAAGTAAGTATTTTCTTTAATCTATTCTAGCAGTAATCATTAAGAAGTAACTTAGTATTTTAGCTTTAAAAGTAGAAATCTAGTTTTACATTTTATTAAGTAACTTTATTTTCAAATGTTTATATAGTATGTATTTTAGTAAATTATTAAAGTAGTCTTAACTTAAGTGTGTAAAGGTAAATTCCAAAGTAAGTATTTTTGTTTTATCTATTATCGTAATAATTATATAAAGAATGACTTGGTATTTTGTTTAAAGCATTATTTTAAACTAAGTACTAAAGAAATATTTTCTAAATTAAATATTAACCATACTTTAAAATTAAAGTGTTTTGAAATTATTTTAAAAAAAAATCTAAAATCTTGTGCTTGGTGATTCTAGTAGAAATGAAATACTCGGAATTTATTCTGAGAAAAAGGAAAGTAGTTTGAAAACTGTTTTCAAAAGGTTGAAAATAGAAATATATCTTGTGAAGATATTTTGAAGGTAATAAATAATTTGGGAAATTATTTATTGTTGGATGGATGTTTGTGAATATTAATTGATAGTTAAATCACCGACTATCAATATTGGCCAAATGCGTTGATCGTTTCGAAGTGACCGGGATCGAGATTAATTTCTCGAAAACCACTTCGATCTGGTTTGTACGTTTCGTGTAAACGATTTTGGATTCGAAGATGGAGCGGTGAAGTACAAGGGCTAGTCGCTACTAATCCTGAGGATATTTCCAAAATGGATGTAGTAGGAATAGTGCCTTCGGTTCCGTTCGAACCCGGGACGGACTTGTATGGATGAATGCTTATGGAAACATCGTCAGGTGGACGATGGGCATTCTAAGAAATAAGTTCTAAGAAGGTAACGCTTAGCCTCAAGCCTCATCAAATGGGAATGACTGAAAATCAGGGGTTATGCAGCAAGGCTAGGCGGGTAGCACCCAAGCAGGGTGAGGTCATTCCAGTCTAGATATCCCTTTTTATTTCGGCTTAGTGGGCGGTTGCTGATCCTAACCGCGGGGTGATCTCACTCAGGATTATCCAGTAAGGGGTAGTACCGGCCTTGTGTTGCAGGGGAGCGGGCGTACTCCTCGGTACGGTAATCTAGGCCCCGTACTGTGACAGGTGGTACCCCAGTGCCTAGTCATTAGTTGGAATCCATTCTCCCTACGAGCCTTTTATGAGTTTTGTTTGTATTACCCACTCTGTGGCTAGTAGCTAGAATTTAATCATGTAACAATTTCGGCTATTTTATAAATATTTGTATATAGACCCTATTATAATATCAGAGGAGTTCTATAAAAATTGTTTTAGCTGTCGTAAGGTAAAAACCCGACATATTTATTTGTGGCATGGTCTCACAAGATGCTTTTCTTTTCAAAGGATTTTTGAAATTTTAATAATCAATTTGGTGTGATTTTCTCACGCTGGTATTCCAGATTGACTCGGGTGTTATTTAACTATAATGCTCGGGTCAGACCGAGTATTATAGGATACAGGATATGATGCTGTGAGCTCTGGAGACGAGCTGGATGTCGATACGTACTCTCGTACTTATTTATATATATATTTCCGCTGTGTTGAGTTGTTGTGTATCCATTTGTATGATATTAATGTTGAGCTATGATTGATGTAGTCTGATAATGTAATATATAAACAGATGTATTTGATTTGAGTAAAGATCATTTATTATCTATTATATTTTACTCCGCTGCGATGGTTAGATTCTGTTGTTGTTTTCTATTTTCTTCTTCTACCTCTTCTTCTTTAACCCAAATGGTTCGTATTTCTATACAACTTGAGTTGATTTAGGAATAATAGTGCTGACTCAAGGGGTACGGATTTGCGGACCGTTACGGTTGGTATCAGAGCTTAGGTTGGTGATAACCTTGGCTCTGGTGGGAATTACTCATAAAATAGAGTCTATAGTGCTCTATAGTGAGTTTGAGCGTGTAATAAATATGAGTGCGTATTGTTTAGTGAATATAAATTGTTTAATATTGTGTTGATTGGTTTATTGAGTGACATATGAACCTTCGTCGACACTGTCTACGCAACTGTACTGAAGGGGTTTCTAAACACTTGAATAGAACAATTGACATGGTATCGTTTTAAATATGGGTAAATGAAATAATTTTACCCAAAAATATTTTTTGATATAAATGAAGTTTTATAAATTATTTTAGCTAATATATGGTTGCTTGGGTGTTAGGAAAAATAATATTAAAGTATTATCATTGTTAAGTGGAATTTAACTAGAAATTGAAGTATAACTAAAATTTAGGGGAATAAATTCATTATAAAATGAAATTTATAAATATGAATTATAAATATAATTTATGAATTGAATTATAATCAAATGGGAAACTATGCAAATGAATTATAGTTAAAAGTGATTTACGCAGGATTTGGAAATTTAAAATCTCGGAGATTTTGGAAGTATTTTGAAAATAAATAATAACATTATTGTTTTAGAAGTATTTCTGAAAGGAAATTATTTCAAATGGATTTTGAAAGTGATATAGCATTGAAATCGCTTGGATTATTGGAAAATAATTCTGATGATGACGGTCGCGTCATCAGTATTCATTTTCGAATTTCTAAGGGACGGATTGCTGCCAAAAAAAACCGATTTGTTTGGAAAAGCTAGTTGATTTTGGAAATTTCAAAGGAAATTTGTTGGATAAAACCAGGATTGGATTAAATTTTGAGAAATGTTATTTGTGATGTTGAAAATTTCAAAATAATTAGAAACCAAAAGTCGGGTGTATAAAAATCCTGATGAGATAGTTGTAAGCTTATAAATGGAGATGATTTTTAAATCAGGAAGAAAATATAAGCTTTGAATGTTGGAATTTAAATTTAAAGGGAAAGGCTAAAAATGATATTATTTGGATGGGAAATAAAAATTTGACTGGATTGACATTAATTAAATAGGCTGAAATAATATCCAGTTGTATTCGAATTAAGTTGAAATCGAATCGAATCAAATAAATCTGAGTTAAAATAAAATTGAATTGGAATAAGAATTCAATTGAATTATTAAATGAAATTAGATTCTTACCTGAACAAATGGAAAATAAATTGGATAAGGATTGGAATGGAAATAAATAAATAAATAAGAATAACTTATAAAAGAATTAGAAATCCATAGAAATAAAATATGCTTGGGCTATAAATAAATAGAAGGCTTGAGTCAAAAAATAAAAGAAGAATATATTCAAGCCTATAATGAATGGAATAGTGTAATTAATAAGTTGTGACTTATAAAATTTGGAAGTGAAATAGAAAACCCAAAAAAATAAATATTTTTGATGAATTGGAAAATAAAATAAGAATCCAAACTTGAATTATAAATAAATTTGAACTAAGGAAATAAAATGAACTGGTATTTGGAATTAAAAACCAAGTATTGAACTATAAATAGGAAAGAACTAATTTGTTAATAAATTAGTTAAGGAAATGAGTAAATGGAATCTATTGTAGTTGAATAAAGCTGAATTGTGAGTTAGTAATGAAGTTTGAAAATAAAACTCAAGTTCTAAATTAAATTTGACTTAAATTGTTGATGAAGTGAAAGTATTTGAGAATGAAGTTGAATTGTGAGTTCATGAAATTTGGTGGTAAATTGAAAATGGATAGTGGATTCAGAACTTGAGTTATTAATTAAAATTTAACTTGTAGTGTTAACAGATTAAATATAGTTGGGAATGTGTCGAATAAATAAAAATGTAAATGGATTAAAATAGTAATGGTTTGAATGTGCAAATAAAATCCAAATACGTAGAAATAAATTGAAATGACCTTGTAATTTATTTAAGTGAACTGAGAATGAATCGAACTTGGAAATTTGAA
This sequence comes from Allium cepa, assembly GCA_030765085.1. Lineage (NCBI taxonomy): Eukaryota > Viridiplantae > Streptophyta > Magnoliopsida > Asparagales > Amaryllidaceae > Allium > Allium cepa. The sequence continues at coordinate 974,624,737 of CM060928.1, forward strand.
ATTTATAATAACTAATAAAATAAATTTGTAGTTTGAAAGGAGATTGGATTGAAATAGAATCAAGTTAAATTGAAAAGAGAACTTTGTTTGTAAAATAAAAACGAGCTTAAGTATAAAATTTGAATAAATTGCAGTAAATTGACTTAAGCTGAATAGATGGAAGAGAGTTGAATTAAATTTAACTTAAAACCAAGTTTAATGATATTGGATTGAATTTGAATCAAGTAAAAATAAATTTGGGTCGAAATAGAAATTGGTGGGTTATAAATAAATGGATGGGATAAATAAGAACCGAATGAAGTATGATTTAAATAAGTTGAGAAATGGTTATTGAATGAAATAGCTTGGTTTGTTTTTGAGCTAAATAAAATAGTTTGGAATAAACAAATATGGAATAAATTGAGTAAAGTAACTAAGCTTGGGATGTGTCGAGTTAAATAAATGGTCATGGATGAATTAAAATAAAAGGAAATTTAATTAGTCATAAAGATGAACCTAAGTTGTTAATGGTTTGAATGAAACTAGTTTGGTTAATAAAATGAAATACAAGTGAATGTATTCAAATCTGAAATGCAATGAAAATGAGAATATATGAATTGTGAATAAATTTTAAAAATAGAATCAAGTATAAATTGAGTTGAAATCCATTTAAATTGGTTATAAAACATAAGTGCTTATTTATTCACATAGATCTCGCCAAATTGCAAAGAATAAATTGTTATTGGATGTAAATGGAAGTTACTAAAATTCTATGTGTTGATAGAAGTAAAATAAATTGATTTTGAAAGCAATTGAATTAAATATGAGTTCAGTTTGCTTAAGAAAAAAAATTAAATGTAAGCGATTGAGTTTTAAACCATTCAAATTTATGAAGTGGTATACGAATGGATTGAAAACCATTTAAATTGAATGAAAATGGTTTATTAATTGAAACAGTTGAATTAGCACGAAAGTTGTATAAATTGCTTACGGAAAATGATTGATGTGCATTTCTTTAGTATTCATATGTTTTAACCATTGCAACTAAGTGAAATATAGTTGAACTGTATATATTTGGCACTTACATGTTTAAATTGAGTAAATACAGGTACCTGGGAGCCGTGTGGCTGGATTTGGTTGTGTTATTTGCTAAAAATAATAAGCCGCTTGCTTAAAATGCTAAATAAGGTACGCCTACGCAATAAAATTAAGAAATATGAACTATTTTTGGATTTTCTGACCGTGTGGGTCGATGTATGTATATTTATATCTTTTGTCAAATTGTAAAAGCTCCTCCGTGCAAAAGGGACTTTGCCAAAAAAATTCGAAAATTTTGGGAGTTAGAAATTTTTGGAGAATTATTGTTAATAACAAAACGAATTTAAATTGGCAACTAAGATTAATTAGTAAATGAAACTAACTAAATAATGACATGAATTAGTCATAAATGGAAAATAAAATTCAATATTTAAAAGTTAAAGATAAATTGAATTCGTATGGAAATGAAAGAATCAATGTGAATAGAAATGGAGATAAACTAAAGTGGTAAGATGAAAATAAATATAAGAAACACATAAATGCTTATACTAGCTTAAGGAAGGAATGAGGCATTCTCAATTGGAAATTGATATTTCAGATATAATCTAAGTTAGTATTTGAGTTAATAGATATTGACATCTGTAAGTGAGTCGATAAAATGTTTTTGAATATTGTGATTGGACATATCGCTGTGTAAGATGTGCAGGTAATATAAAGGTAAAGAGAATTGATTTTGATTTTAGAAAATAAATTTGAAATGCTCGACAAAAAGGTATGTATTTAAATTTGGTATGAAATTTGATTGTGATTTGGATTGAGCCACTTGGCCTTGTTGTTTTCTTTTTGGATTTGGGAGGCCGTAGAGCCATTTTGTACTTGTACCGAGCTAGCCGCGCAAAGGAGACGCTGGCGAAATTTTTCGAGAATTTAAGGAGATAGAAAAAAAATTTGAGAAAATTTTGATAATTCCAAATTGGTTTTAAATTGAAACTTGAATGATTGGGCAAATAGGTTGTTTACAAACTAGGGAAAGGTTTGGAAAGTTAATAAGAATAATAATGGGTCTTTTGTAAAAGATAGTTGGTAATATGTTGAATTGTTAGAAACCATTTGGTTTTAGGAAAAAGGTAAACGGGTATTGGACCATTCTTCCTAACTAGTAATTTCGGGGACGAAATTCTTTTAAGAGGGAGGAATGCGACGACCCGAAATTTTTGAGCATTCAAAATCGGAATATTTAATTGATTTTAAATATTCAATATAATAATTTTAACTTGAATTACAAATATCCCCATTTATTTGATAATTTAAATTATTGAAATAAATAATTCGAAGATGGGCAAATTGTTGAATCTAGAATTTTAAGTCTGTTAAAAATAATTTGAAGGCTTGAAAAATTTATATTGATATTACTGAGGACGATAGAAGTTGTAAAATTGAAATTAACAGTGATTTGTTCAGTTTTAAAATTTATGTAACAACCCGCATATTTATCGATTTTATATTTAAATATTTTATTTAAATATTCTATCGTTCGTCGGATTTTGGTCCGAAAAGCTACTTTTTGCAAACAGTCGAATTTGGACTCGAGACCACCCCCATTGAGTTCAAAATGACGTTTGCGACCTTTTTGAGTATATGCTTCGATATGTTTGGAGAAAGTTGATTTTTTCCACTTTTTCACTTAGGGCTTTGGTTTGGGCTGAACCCATTAGCCACTTACTAACTCAGTCCCAACCCACTCCAACTCTTCATTACTTCATTTCATATTCCTAACACTCAAGCTCAAGCAAAAATGGTGGAGGAGAATGGGAATTAGAAACTCCAAGCCCTAGTTCCTCTTGCTAGCTCAAGTTCTTGCTCCAAAATCAAAGAGAACTCATTAGTAAGCATCTCCTTCTTCTTCTACAACTCATTCTCTCTTTGATTTCAGAAATTTCCTAAACCTAACTTAGGGAATGTTCTTCTTTTAAGCTTACATTCAAGCTTCTAGTGTTGAGATTGAAGAGGAATTGATCTTAGCTTGTTCTCAAAGCTTCTCCTTCATTGATTTGGGTTCAAAGGTGAGATTTTTATCTCACATCTATGCTTATATTTATCTTCAATTGTTAGGTATGAATTCCTAACACTTATTCGTGTGCAATTGCTTTTGGTTTGGACTGATTTGGTGAATATTCCAATTTTTGGTGTTTTGGGCTCAATCCTTTAAACATCATAACTTTGATGTTTGAACATGTGTTTGGTGATGCATCGAGGAGCATATAGGGGCGGGTAGTTGATTGGCATAATCCCTTAGTGCCGTTGCTCGAGAGAATGCAATTTGGTGGATGTTGGACCTCAATTGGATGGACTGGGAGGGGACTGGCAACAGGTCCGGTCGACCGAGCACTGTAGCCGGCCGACCGACCTGCTGCCAAGTGCATAAGCACTCCCCTGTTTAAGGTTCGGTCGACCGAGTACATTGTTCGGCCGACCGACCTGCTTCCCGAGGAATTTTGAGAGCAGGGTCCGGTCGACCGAGCTCTGTAGCCGGCCGACCGACCTGCTGCATTTTTGCTTATTTCGCCTAGTTGTTTGAATTTCCAACTTTAATCGATTCATGTTGTTTCCTATGTGTTGTTATCATTTGTTATGACTTTGATGACTCCTTTTTAAGGGATTTTTGAATATCCATTTTGATGGATTCTTTATCGGTTCCGTTGGATTTTTATTCACATCTTCGTATGTGAATTTTAGCGATTGATTGTTCCTACATTCCTCTTTGTGTTATGTCACTTTAAAAATATAAAGGTTTTCTATACTAGTAGTAAATATCAAAACTCTTTCCTCAAACGATTTGAATACTATTTTAATACCAAATTCGTTTATAAAACCGTTTTCCAATCTATTAGTGTATATATATATATAAACCTTTACCTCACTCGTATGAGAAATCTAATTAAACAACTTAGTAAAACAAGTGGTATGAAACGCTTGCGTTCACTTTGACGGTTAATTCTTGGACTTGTTCGATTGAATCCCTTGTGACAATTTTATAGTGGAGATCTACAGTTTGTTCGTAAATATTTAAGTTAAGCAAGTGGTTATGGGACACGAAGCTAAACTCATATATTTACTAGCTTAGTGTAATTGACACTTCTCGTTGATCATGACGATCATCTTTGTGATTTAGACTAGCAATGTGTGATGTCTCTTTGTCTGCGAGGGAGACTAAACCCCGTTTTGTGGAGTTTCGACTCAAATTGGTGGGGTAGTAACCCATGGTCTTCGGACCATTTGTGGAGCTTCGGCTCAATTTGTGATGGTTAGCAACCATGGAATTAGCGTTCCGTTTGTGATACACGTGTTGGCGAGCTTTATGCTCCCGTTTGTGATAGGCCTCCCCCTCTTTGTGATTTCTTGATTTCTTGAGATGATTTCTAGAATTTGTGTTTCACCAATTCTCGTTATTTCCATCGATAAGCTATATCGATATTTGTGTATTGGTGAATTTTTGCGTCATTGACTTTTGTGATTTCTGGATTTCTTGAGATGATTTCTAGAATTTTTGTTTCACCAATTTTTGTGATTTCCATCGATAAACTATATCGATACTTGTGTATTGGTGAATTTGTGCGTCATTGACTTTTGTGATTGGCATTGATATAATATGTCATTTATTGTGGTTTGGTGAACGAAATGAGGAGTATGACATTTCTTTGATTCTTGTGTAGATTTGGTGATATTGATTAATCTCTCGTTGATTGTCAATTACTTATATATATCACAGCTTGGCATTGTGATTATTATACGTTTAGTCATATCTCTTATTCTATATCATTTCATCTGATATTTATAGTTAGACTGGTCCATTTATTATTTTCTTATTAAATAATACTCGGGTCAGACCGAGATGTTGCAGGTGCTTCTGCTTGACTTCTCTCCAGGGATCCATTACTCTGACCTTTTGCTTACTACTTAGATTAGTAGTTTTTTTTGTATACTCTTGAGATATTGACTCATTGATGTATTCTTTTGTATAGCACAAGTTGCTATTGATTTGCGTTATTGTGGATCTTTCTGACCACTACTTTGATGTATACTTTTATGTGTAATATTCATATCTTATTCCGCCTTTGTGATATGAATTGTCTGTGACTGATTTATGTTATGTTTATTTCTATATTTGTTTCTGAAGATATAATAGCCACCGTGTAGTAGCTTTGAGTTTGTGTCGGTATGTCGGATTTCCCTCTTGATAAAGAAATGCATGTTATACTATCCGACATATCGATGCTCGCGCAAAGCAATTACACGGATGGTCGCTCCTCAACAGCCTTATTCTCCGTGCTAGTTGACGGCATTACACCGTAGTGTCCTTGGCTAGCGTGGGTATAGAGGTGGGGCGTCACAGCTTGGTATCAGAGCCAAACTTCGGAACAATATGGAATATTATAACAAGGATCATCGTCCTTAGTCCATCTTAGGAGTCGTGCTTTAGGGTTTTATTCGGGTCTTCGTACCGTCCTATCCTATTTTCTTTTATGATTCCTTGTTTTATCTATCAAGATTGCTTGATATCTATTTTGAGAATAACTTTTTCCTCTTCTTTCTTTCTTTCTTAAAGAAAGAAATGGTTAGACCAGGCCGTCCCAGCGCCGGTCAATCTAGTGCTACTCCTCAGGATGGAGTATTTATGTCTGGCCAGCAACTTCTAGATCTTGTTAAGAACGCTCAAGCAGCCGGCCCCAATCCAGAGCCTACTCATCCTAGATCCGGTTTTGCACGCTTGTGCAGAGACTACACCGATTTGGGTGGAAGGCCATTCAGGGGATCCGAGAGTGTTATAGAAATTCAAGCTTGTCTTAAATCATGCGATCGCATCTTTTCTCGCATGAACCTTATTGATTTACATCGAGTCCAAGTGGCTTCTAGCATGCTCCAAGAAAGAGCATTAGATTGGTATGAGCTTTTAATTTCTGAAATCGTTGAGGCGGATCTCACTTGGGAGCAATTCCGAGAAAGGTTCGAATTGAAATTTGTGTCGGAGGCTGAAAAAGTAACTTTAGCCCGGCGTTTCATAGACCTTGTTCAAGGTGAATCTTCTGTGACAGACTATGTCACATCCTTCGAATCTCGGTCCAAATACGGGGTTGAGTACATTAATACCCCATTGAAGAAAAATCAGAGATTTGTCTATGGCTTGAATAAGAATCTTAAGAAGCCATTACTCCTAAAACTTGAGGTTTCATTTGATCAGCTTATTGATATCGCTCTTCGTCTTGAAGAGGCCGATAATGAAGGTGATGTTGAAGTTGTGCGTGCCCAACGGAACTTCGACAATAACTTGAAGAGGCCTATCAAATTCAAAGGCCCCGATTCTAATAAGAAAGGAAAGCAACAAGCTCAGGTAGCAAAAGTTCCTACCTCTAGTCGTGGACGATGCTACAATTGTGGTTCCACAGACCACCATGTAAGGGAGTGCCCGAAACCCCTCTTTTGCCGTTATTGCATAGGTTCGGGTCATCTTTTATCTTCGTGTCCTAAGCTTCCAGGCAATTGAGAAGGAAAGCTGCAGGCCCATGGCAACTCTTCTCTTGGTCAAGGTATTTTCATTCAATCCTTGATGGCATCATTTTATTCCTTAAGCCCACTTATAAGGAAAGTGTTATTTCCCTCATTCATGTAGTTAGAGAAATTTTCCGGTATTTTTGAGCTTGTCTTAGGATTATCACCTAAGTAATCTTTTGTGTGGCGCTAAGGTCTTTTCAGTTTGACCTTGCCACCGATTTTCATTTGGCTACGAGTCGCGTGAGTTAGCATTCCACTTACCACTCCGCACTCGTTATGATTCTAATGAATGACTTATTTTATCATTCAATTTGTCCAGCTTATTTCATCCATTTTATATATCAAATATTTTATGAATATTTCGATGAGACCATTCTTTTATTTATTGATTTTTGGATGAAAATAGCAATTTAAAATTTTGCAAAATCTTTTTCATAAGATTTATTTAGAAGTATAACCAGATTTTTGTTCTTAAAACGAACAAAGAATATTCTTAGAAGTTTTTGAGAAACTTACTTATCCTATAGAATACGATTTTGTGATTGTATTGCCCATTTAGTGTTTTAAGAATTTTGGTCGATGCGCTTGATCAACGTTATCGATAGGAATTTACTAAACGCTTTGATGAGACAATCAGACACGATATATTGACTTGTAAAAATGTAAAATTTTTGTAGAAAGATTATTACATAAAAATAAAAATATAATTTTGAAAGTTTTAACTTTTCAGGAAAGAAGATTATTTAAAAGAAATTCTTTCTTTTCGATACTCTTATTCTTGTGATTCCTGAAGGGGAACCAAGACTTTGCTATTTGTACCGATACTAGTCGTATTGGTTTGTATGTCGTTCTCTTGCAAAGGAGAACGTGCTATCACTTGTGCTTCTAAATCATTATAGCTTATCGAGACTAGGTATGCCACTCATGATCTAGTGCTCGCGGCTATTGTTTTTGCTTTTGGAATTTGGCATCATCATATTTGGATGAGAAATTTGTTCTCTACCTCGATCATAAATCTTTGGATATTTATTTTCTCATAAGGAACTTCATGTTGACTCGAGTTCCTAGCATCTTATGATCTTGATATCCTTTTTATTCCTGGAAGGGAAATCGTGTTGCCAATGCGCTTTGTCGTAAGCAACAAGTGGTTGATTCTTTGATGTTGTCTGAATGGAATTATCTTTTTATCAAGTTCATCGGACGTTTTGGTACACTTCGTTTTATTGAGCTTTATCTCATTCCTTTTATGGATTAGTGTCCGGTGTTCTTTTATGGTGTTCGGTTAATCGGATGTACTGTTTTATACTATTTGATTCATTGGATGTACCGTTTGTACTACATCAATTGTTTTGCTATTTAATTCATTGGATGTACCGTTTGTACTACATCAATGTCTTTGCTTTTGATTCATTGGATGTACCGTTTGTACTACATCAATGTCTTTGTTTTTGATTCATTGGATGTACCGTTTGTACTACATCAATGTCTTTCCTTTTGATTCATTGGATGTACCGTTTGTACTACATCAATGACTTTGTTTTTTTTGATTCATTGGATGTACCGTTTGTACTACATCAATGTCTTTGCTTTTGATTCATTGGATGTACCGTTTGTACTACATCAATGTCTTTGCTTTTGATTCATTGGATGTGTCGTTTGTACTACATCAATGACTTTGCTTTTTGGATTCATTGGATGTACCGTTTGTACTACATCGATGACCTTTCTTTTGATTCATTGGATGTACCGTTTGTACTACATCAATGTTTTTTCTATTTGATTCATTGGATGTACCGTTTGTACTACATCAATGTCTTTGCCATTCGATTCATTGGATGTACCGTTTGTACTACATCAATGTCTTTGCTTTTGATTCATTGGATGTACCGTTTGTACTACATCAATGTCTTTGCTTTTGATTCATTGGATGTACCGTTTGTACTACATCAATGTCTTTCCTTTTGATTCATTGGATGTGCCGTTTGTACTACATCAATGACTTTGCTTTTTGGATTCATTGGATGTACCGTATGTACTACATCAATGTCTTTGTTTTTTTGATTCATTGGATGTACCGTTTGTACTACATCAATGTCTTTGTTTTTGATTCATTGGATGTACCGTTTGTACTATATCAATGTCTTTCCTTTTGATTCATTGGATGTACCGTTTGTACTACATCAATGACTTTGTTTTTTTTGATTCATTGGATGTACCGTTTGTACTACATCAATGTCTTTGCTTTTGATTCATTGGATGTACCGTTTGTACTACATCAATGTCTTTGCTTTTGATTCATTGGATGTACCGTTTGTACTACATCAATGACTTTGCTTTTTGGATTCATTGGATGTACCGTTTGTACTACATCGATGACCTTGCTTTTGATTCATTGGATGTACCGTTTGTACTACATCAATGTTTTTGCTATTTGATTCATTGGATGTACCGTTTGTACTACATCAATGTCTTTGCTATTCGATTCATTGGATGTACCGTTTGTACTACATCAGTGTCTTCGCTTTTGATTCATTGGATGTACCGTTTGTACTACATCAATGACTTTGCTTTTTGGATTCATTAGATGTACCATTTGTACTACATCGATGACCTTGCTTTTGATTCATTAGATGTACCGTTTGTACTACATCAATGTCTTTGCTATTCGATTCATTGGATGTACCGTATGTACTACATCAATGTCTTTGCTTTTGGATTCATTGGATTTACCGTTTGTACTACATCAATGTGTTTGCTATTAAATTCATTGGATGTACCGTTTGTACTACATCAATGTCTTTGCTTTGGTTCATTAGGCGTACCATTTTTGTACTACGCTGATGTCCCAAATTATTTGAGCTTCTAGTTCCTCGGGCGTACCGTTTTTGTACTACGCCGTTGCACCGGCTCAATTTTCTGCTATTCTTGATGTTTCCCACGTCTTTTATCTACGGAAATGCCTTAGGGATTCCGGTTTTCATTCTTGAGCCCGGTAGTATTGTGGAAATTGAAGTTTCACCAGATTTCTTGCTAACTCTTTCGTGCACTTTATGGTGAACTTCCTATTTCAAGTTTTCTTTTGTGTTGATATGCTTCCATGGTTGTTACTTCTTATTTTTCTCTTAAGTATTGCGAGGACGCAATTTCTTTAAGGAGGGGAGTCTGTAACAACCCACATATTTATCGATTTTATATTTAAATATTTTATTTAAATATTTTATCGTTCGTCGGATTTTGGTCCGAAAAGCTACTTTTTGCAAACAGTCGAATTTGGACTCGAGACCACCCCCATTGAGTTCAAAATGACGTTTGCGACCTTTTTGAGTATAAGCTTCGATATGTTTGGAGAAAGTTGATTTTTTCCACTTTTTCACTTAGGGCTTTGGTTTGGGCTGAACCCATTAGCCACTTACTAACTCAGTCCCAACCCACTCCAACTCTTCATTACTTCATTTCATATTCCTAACACTCAAGCTCAAGCAAAAATGGTGGAGGAGAATGGGAATTAGAAACTCCAAGCCCTAGTTCCTCTTGCTAGCTCAAGTTCTTGCTCCAAAATCAAAGAGAACCCATTAGTAAGCATCTCCTTCTTCTTCTGCAACTCATTCTCTCTTTGATTTCAGAAATTTCCTAAACCTAGTTCTTCTTTTAAGCTTACATTCAAGCTTCTAGTGTTGAGATTGAAGAGGAATTGATCTTAGCTTGTTCTCAAAGCTTCTCCTTCATTGATTTGGGTTCAAAGGTGAGATTTTTATCTCACGTCTATGCTTATATTTATCTTCGATTGTTAGGTATGAATTCCTAACACTTATTCGTGTGCAATTGCTTTTGGTTTGGATTGATTTAGTGAATATTCCAATTTTTGGTGTTTTGGGCTCAATCCTTTAAACATCACAACTTTGATGTTTGAACATGTGTTTGGTGATGCATCGAGGAGCATATAGGGCCGGGTAGTTGATTGGCATAATCCCTTAGTGTCGTTGCTCGAGAGAATGCAATTTGGTGGAGGTTGGACCTCAATTGGATGGACTGGGAGGGGACTGGCAACAGGTCCGGTCGACCGAGCACTGTAGCCGGCCGACCGACCTGCTGCCAAGTGCATAAGCACTCCCATGTTTAAGGTTTGGTCGACCGAGTACAGTGTTCGGCCGACCGACCTGCTTCCCGAGGAATTTTGAGAGCAGGGTCCGGTCGACCGAGCTCTGTAGCCGGCGACCGACCTGCTGCATTTTTGCTTATTTCGCCTAGTTGTTTGAATTTCCAACTTTAATCGATTCGTGTTGTTTCCTATGTGTTGTTATCATTCGTTATGACTTTGATGACTCCTTTTTAAGTGATTTTTGAATATCCATTTTGATGGATTCTTTATCGGTTCCGTTGGATTTTTATTCGCATCTTCGTATGTGAATTTTAGCGATTGATTGTTCCTACAATCCTCTTTGTGTTTTGTCACTTTAAAAATATAAAGGTTTTCTATACTAGTAGTAAATATCAAAACTCTTTCCTCAAACGATTTGTATACTATTTTAATACCAAATTCGTTTATAAAACCGTTTTCCAATCTATTAGTATATATATAAACCTTTACCTCACTCGTATGAGAAATCTAATTAAACGACTTAGTAAAACAAGTGGTATGAAACGCTTGCGTTCACTTTGACGGTTAATTCTTGGACTTGTTCGATTGAATCCCTTGTGACAATTTTATAGTGGAGATCTACAGTTTGTTCGTAAATATTTAAGTTAAGCAAGTGGTTATGGGACATGAAGCTAAACTCATATATTTACTAGCTTAGTGTAATTGACACTTCTCGTTGATCATGACGATCATCTTTGTGATTTAGACTAGCAATGTGCGATGTCTCTTTGTCTGCGAGGGAGACTAAACCCCGTTTTGTGGAGTTTCGACTCAAATTGGTGGTGTAGCAACCCATGGTTTTCGGGCCGTTTGTGGAGCTTCGGCTCAATTTGTGATGGTTAGCAACCATGGAATTAGCGTTCCGTTTGTGATACACGTGTTGGCGAGCTTTATGCTCCCGTTTGTGATAGGCCTCCCCCTCTTTGTGATTTCTGGATTTCTTGAGATGATTTCTAGAATTTGTGTTTCACCAATTTTCGTGATTTCCATCGATAAGCTATATCGATATTTGTGTATTGGTGAATTTGTGCGTCATTGACTTTTGTGATTTCTGGATTTCTTGAGATGATTTCTAGAATTTGTGTTTCACCAATTTTTGTGATTTCCATCGATAAACTATATCGATACTTGTGTATTGGTGAATTTGTGCGTCATTGACTTTTGTGATTGGCATTGATATAATATGTCATTTATTGTGGTTTGGTGAACGAAATGAGGAGTATGACATTTCTTTGATTCTTGTGTAGATTTGGTGATATTGATTAATCTCTCGTTGATTGCCAATTACTTATATATATCACAGCTTGGCATTGTGATTATTATACGTTTAGTCATATCTCTTATTCTATATCATTTCATCTGATATTTATAGTTAGACTGATTCGTTTATTATTTTCTTATTAAATAATACTCGGGTCAGACCGAGATGTTGCAGGTGCTTCTGCTTGACTTCTCTCCAACGATCCATTACTCTGACCTTTTGCTTACTACTTAGATTAGTAGTTTTTGTTGTATACTCTTGAGATATTGACTCATTGATGTATTCTTTTGTGTAGCACAAGTTGCTATTGATTTGTGTTATTGTGGATCTTTCTGACCACTACTCTGATGTATACTTTTATGTGTAATATTCATATCTTATTCCGCCTTTGTGATATGAATTGTCTGTGATTGATTTATGTTATGTTTATTTCTACATTTGTTTCTGAAGATATTATAGCCACCGTGTAGTAGCTTTGAGTTTGTGTCGGTATGTCGGATTTTCCTCTTGATAAAGAAATGCATGTTATACTATCTGACATATTGATGCTCGCGCAAAGCAATTACACGGATGGTCGCTCCTCAACAGCCTTATTCTCCGTGCTAGTTGACGGCATTACACCGTAGTGTCCTTAGCTAGCGTGGGTATAGAGGTGGGGCGTCACAATTTATATCATTTAAATTGAATTTAAAAATAGCCTTCTGAGGCACGGTCTCAGAATTCGACGAAACCAGTTCTGGCTCCGCAATATTAAATTATTATCGGATTTCAAATTTCGTTTTGATTGGAGTAAGTATGTGAGTGCACGAAATGTAAACGTGCTGGAAATTTAATTGATAAATAGTCTGATGAAATTTAATTTAAATAATCGAGCCTTCTTGTATACGTTTTTTTTTATTTCTAATCGTCGCCCCTACTTTTCTTTTCAGCCGAGCCTTCTTCAAGAATTCACGTATTAATCTTCTTTGTGAAGCCATCCTCTTCAAATTAATACATCCCTTTCTTCCTTTCTAATGGAACGCAAATTGGAAAATAAATAAATAAATAATAAACCGAAACTCTCTGTTGAAGACATTCATGGCCGAAGCCTCCACAAAATCAAACCCAGCCCTAGGTTTTCGAATCATGCCTTCCTCCCACCATCTCAGAGAATCGAAGGCGCGTATGTGGATAGGATGGAAGTCGCGACATTGGGTGGGGGGGCGATAGCTTTGCGAGCAGCTAGGGTTAGTGATTTTATCGCGTAGGGGAGGAAGGTAGCGTCGCGAGATGAGGTCAAGCTCGGGGATGAGATCGTCAATTGCTGGTAGGGTTCGCGATACGATGTTGGTACGGCGGAGCAGTGTTCTCGCGATTTGGGATTAGGGTTCGTGCTTGTTTCTGTGCGGCGGCGACTTCAATTTGTAGGCGCGCGAGAGGCTAGGGCTTTGTGAAGCACTGGCACGGTTCGTCTTCGCCATCACTCGAGACGATGGGAGGAAGGAGGTCCAGTAGTTGATCGTGAGCAGCGTGTTTGGGTCGCGTTCACACGAAGGTCTGGTGGTTGTAGCTCTTGTAGACGCGACTTTGGTGGTGCATACGCATGATGATTTTTGGCAGCAGGTCAAGTGCGAGTCGAGGACAGGTATTCACTGATTTTTTTTAGCATAAGATTTGTGAATTTAATTAAAAATCGTAAATGATGTTATAAGCTATTTTCCTGTCTGTAACCAGGTTTAGGTAAAAAAAAAACATATAAGAATAATAATAGTATAGATTGGCTGAAATGGATTTTTTTTTTATTTTCTTAGGATTTAATAAATATGTTTATAGGTAAACAAAAAAATAAAATAAAATATGTTTTCAAAAGGAAGATAACTTGTAATTTAATTAGATTTAGCAAATGGAGATTAATTATTAGAATTGTACAAATTTTAATAAAATCATCTAATATTTATTCAAGGTCCATATTCGTAAGAAAACAAGTCGGAATGAAGTTGGTTGCAAAACAGGAATCAAAGGTGAGTTAATCTAACTCAGTTTAAATGTAAATTTAAATGACAAAATTTAAATAATTGTTTGGATGGTTGAATTGATCGATGTGATATAGTATGATATTTTGTGATTGGTATACTATATTGTGCTAACATATGTGGATGCAGGGAAAACAGGTGGGAGGGATCCAACTAGACCCCTCAACTTTTACTTAAATTATTTAATATTTTCTGTTCTGATTATTTGATATTATATAATGAATTATGTGGAAGTATTGAATGCTATGGCTTGGTTGATATAATTGGGTATAATGAATTATTAAAAATATAAATTTTATTTTGGAAATGAAAATAAAAGAAGTGAAATTGCAAGTAAAATAATTATAGAGTAAATTCGAGAATAACTTGAAAAAAAAAGAAATAAAGTGACTTTAAATTATAATAAATGAATCCTGAGAATGGAAAGGAAAAAATTTGAATAAACAGAAAATTAATGAAGTTTAAAATGCAGTATTATTAATTTAAAAGAACAAACATCTATTTAGAACTTAAGATTTGAATTATTGAAAGAGTAAAGAAAAAATTGAAAATAATTATAATAATAATAATGATAAGGACCATAACTACTGAATTTGGAAATGAACTGATAAGTAAAAGAATTTATTCCAAATAAAATAAATTGGAAATCAATTTGGGAAAATTGATTTAAGTTATTGAAGTTGGAATTTTCTCTGGATGGCTAAGTACATGTTTTAAAAGTAAATTTGCAAATATAAATTAAATGTTTAAAGTTGTTTTAAAGAAGCAAGTTTTGTAAAATTTATTATTTCTAATATTTAAAGTAAGTATTTTCTTTAATCTATTCTAGCAGTAATCATTAAGAAGTAACTTAGTATTTTGGCTTTAAAAGTAGAAATCTAGTTTTACATTTTATTAAGTAACTTTATTTTCAAATGTTTATATAGTATGTATTTTATTAAATTATTAAAGTAGTCTTAACTTAAGTGTGTAAGGGTAAATTCCAAAGTAAGTATTTTTGTTTTATCTATTATCGTAATAATTATATAAAGAATGACTTGGTATTTTGTTTAAAGCATTATTTTAAACTAAGTACTAAAGAAAGATTTTCTAAATTAAATATTAACCATACTTTACAATTAAAGTGTTTTGAAATTATTTTAAAAAAAATCTAAAATCTTGTGCTTGGTGATTCTAGTAGAAATGAAATACTCGGAATTTATTCTGAGAAAAAGGAAAGTAGTTTGAAAACTGTTTTCAAAAGGTTGAAAATAGAAATATATCTTGTGAAGATATTTTGAAGATAATAAATAATTTAGGAAATTATTTATTGTTGGATGGATGTTTGTGAATATTAATTGATAGTTAAATCACCGACTATCAATATTGGCCAAATGCGTTGATCGTTTCGAAGAGACCGGGATCGAGATTAATTTCTCGAAAACCACTTCGATCTGGTTTGTACGTTTCATGTAAACGATTTTGGATTCGAAGATGGAGCGGTGAAGTACAAGGGCTAGTCGCTACTAATCCTGAGGATATTTCTAAAATGAATGTAGTAGGAATAGTGCCTTCGGTTCCGTTCGAACCCGGGACGGACTTGTATGGATGAATGCTTACGAAAACATCGTCAGGTGGACGATGGGCATTCTAAGAAATAAGTTCTAAAATGGTAACGCTTAGCCTCAAGCCTCATCAAATGGGAATGACTGAAAATCAGGGGTTATGCAGCAAGGCTAGGTGGATAGCACCCAAGCAGGGTGAGGTCATTCCAATCTAGATGTCCCTTTTTATTTCGGCTTAGTGGGTGGTTGCTGATCCCAACCGCGGGGTGATCTCACTCGGGATTATCCAGTAAGGGGTAGTCCCGGCCTTGTGTTGCAGGGAAGCGGGCGTACTCCTCGGTACGGTAATCTAGGCCCCGTACTGTGACAGGTGGTACCCCAGTGCCTAGTCATTAGTTGGAATCCATTCTCCCTACGAGCCTTTTATGAGTTTTGATTGTATTACCCACTCTTTGGCTAGTAGCTAGAATTTAATCATGTAACAATTTCGGCTATTTTATAAGTATTTGTATATAGACCCTATTATAATATCAGAGGAGTTCTATAAAAATTGTTTTAGCTGTCGTAAGGTAAAAACCCGACATGTTTATTTGTGGCGTGGTCTTACGAGATGCTTTTCATTTCAAAGGATTTTTGTAATTTTAATAATCAATTGGGTGTGATTTTCTCACGCTGGTATTCCAGACTTATTCGGGTGTTATTTAACTATAATGCTTGGGTCAGACCGAGTATTATAGGATACAGGATATGATGCTGTGAGCTCAGGAGACGAGCTGGATGTCGATACGTACTCTCGTACTTATTTATATATATATATATTTCCGCTGTGTAGAGTTGTTGTGTATCCATTTGTATGATATTAATGTTGAGCTATGGTTGATGTACTCTGATGATGTAATATATAAACAGATGTATTTGATTTGAGTAAAGATCATTTATTATCTATTATATATTATTCCGCTGCGATGGTTAGATTCTGTTGTTGTTTTCTATTTCCTTCTTCTACCTCTTCTTCTTTAACCCAAATGGTTCATATTTCTGTACAACTTGAGTTGATTTAGGAAGAATAGTGTTGACTCAAGGGGTACGGATTTGCGGGCTGTTACAGCTATTGCTTTCATGGATCCCTTAAAAGGAAGGGTTTTCAAAATAAAAGACATTTTTATTAAAAGGCGGATTAATAAATGAAGTTTAATTATGTTAAATTAAATAAGGAAGTTTAATGAATTTTTTTTATTTAAACTGTGTCTTTTGACTTTAAAATCTAGGATGTGAAAAATTATTTGATGTTATTAGGCCGGCTAATAGATATTTTACCTTAGTAGTGTCTAAGAAAAAATAGAATCTATGGTGGAGTTTGAATACTAGCCTCCTACTCTACTTAGCTACTTACCAAAAAAATTATGGTAAAGAGGTTGATTTGATCGACTTACTTTCAAAGTGTAGGTTATATGAAGATCATTTCTCTTTTGTTCTCAATCCTAGATTGGAGTATATGACTGAAGATGTTTTACACCACTCTAAATAACGATTTATCTTAGGATTTTTGATGGTGAGCGTTGGTGAGGGTTCTTACGTAGAACCAAAAGTTGTCTATCATAGTTTATGACTATGCAAGAAGAATAAAGGTTTCCAATTAAGAGGCCTGATCAAAGTCTGCACTAGGAAGTCGGTTGAGCGATACTAGTTCGAAAGTGAAATTACGTACTTGAGTAAATGATCAAATCATATTTTACATAAGAATGACCTATGTACATCATACGGATTGATGAATAGTTTAAGTGCTTTGGGAATTAAGGCAATGGTACAACTTCGGCAACGTAATTCCTTTAAGAGGGAAGAATGTACATAATTCTTTTGATTAGCAACAAATGATGGTAAAATAGATTTGTAACGACCTAGGATTTTGCCACTTTGAAATAGACTATTTAAATATATTTTATATAATCAATAAATGGATTTTTAATAGCAAATAAATCTATTTTAATTATTTAATAATGATGGTAAAATATTTTTTAAAATTTGTTTACCAATATAGATAGTTCAAATAAAAAATAAAAAATTTAATCGAAGAACATTTTTTGAATTTTCGACTTTTCGGCACCGTTTCGGTATACGTTATGCACACTGTGTAACATATGCACACATGTATATTCATGTCATAGGATAATAATGAAATATTATTATGGTTTAAATAAGTGTTAGGTTAAGATAATAATGATGTGACTAATTATGAAATGAAGTTTAAAAGATAAATTATATATAAAGTAAGATATCATGTTTTACCATACCTTAAGTCATCATTCGAGCACACAACATTTGGCCTTCCTTGATTTAAGGGTATAGGAGGAGGTGACCAACAAGTGTGCATGTTAAGGCGGAGGGGCAGAGGCACAATTTGAGTGGATAGCAAGTCTTTTAGGGTCATTTAGGTAATTTTACATTTCTATGCCTATATATACCACCACCACTTCATATTTCTCACTTTACATTCTCATTTCTTCATTTCATTTCTAAAATTCCTAATGCTCTTCATGCATACTCTTACTTCCATGGCTACTAAAACTATTTTTCTAAGTTAAAAAGCTTGCTCACATACTTCAAAACCGTACCTAAACTCCTTACTTCACTCCAAACATCGCTCCTCTTCAAAACAAACCCCAACATCCCTTGTTTGCACTTAGGCCGAGCCCAAACACAAGCATGACCGAGACCATTTAGCATTCCAAGGGTCCATATTTTCACTTTGTTGAGCTAGGAGCAAGTGAGCTAAGTCGAGAGTAAGTTTAGTTTGATTTAGTGAAAGTTTGGTGAGTAAAATTCTTCTTTTTAAACCAAGTTATTACCTTTAAATTTGAAGTGTAATTAGTAGTCAATAATGATGATTATATGGTGTAATTATGATGTTTAATGGTTATGCATTTATGTACTTGGATGTGATGGATTGATTATGGATGTGTATGTTGGTTTATGGAATAAGTTAACTTGAACCTGAAAGTGTGACGACCCAGAATTTTTAAGCTTTTAAAAATCGAAACATTTAATTGATTTAAATGTTCAATGGAATAATTTTAAATTGAATTCAAATATCACTATTAATTGTTAATTAAATTATTGAATTAAATAATTTAAAATCGGGTAAAAATATGAAATCTAGGATTTTAAGCCTGTTAAAAATAATTTGAAGGCTTGTAAAATTTATACTGATAATACTGAAGATAATAGAAGTTGCAAAATTGAAATTTACAGTAGTTTGTTCAGTTTTAAAATTTTATTGTTTAAATTGAATTTAAAAATAGCCTTCCGAGGCACAGTCTTAGAAATCGACGAAACTAGTTCCATTGGATCCTTAATATTATATTATTACCAGATTTCAATTTTCGTAGTATTTGGAGTTGTTGGGTGAGCATACGATACATTAACGCATAGAAGTTTTTACTGTGACAAATTGAATTTAAATACCATATATTCTTTTTCTTTCATCCGACATTATGTACAACCTGCCGCCTATTTGCCTCCTTCGTACCCCTTTTTCTTCCCTCCCCCTCTTATCAATATCACGTCGTTCAAAAAATAAATAAATGAATAATATCACTGCCTCCTTTCAAGTACTTTAGCCCTTTTCTTTTTCTTCTAGTTGTTCGAAATCACGAAATCTTCTTCCCTCTTCTTAAAATCGAATCCCACTCCGCCTTCTCTATTAGATTTCAAAAAAAATAAACAAGAGAAATCAAAGAGGGTTTATTGTCCCTCTTTGATTCGAGACCAGTCTGGGGCAAATCGCATCGCCACACGCACGTGTTGATCCGGCGTGAGTTCATGGGAATCTAGCGTTGGCGTTGAGGGTCGATGGTCATGACATTCGACTGGGAATGGCAAGCGCTCGCACTCGTGCAAGGAGACGGAGGTGGAGTGGGAAAGCACGGTAGTAGTTCGCGATTGAATTCGCGATGGGCTAGGGTTTTGGGAATTCATGCGAGCGCGTGGGTGCGACTGGGGAGGTCGGCCTCGCGTATGCGATCGGGTTGAGGCGCGGGGTAGGGTTCGTGCAGTGGTGATTGTGCTGGGTTTGTCGAGCGGAAGGGGTTCTCGTGTAGAGCAGAGATAGGTAAGAATTAATTTCAATTTAAATCCGATAACATACTTTTACTGTCAGGTATGTTTATAGTTTAATTTAAAATTTTATGTTAGAGTAGAATTTTTAATTCAGAAGTTTTAAAAATAAAATATACAGATATGTTCAGAAAAATTAAATACAAGTATACTCACATGCATGTCCAATATAAAGGTAGAATAGGGAATTCGTAAATTTCAGTTAAGTAAATGTGGAAAATTTTATTGACACTTTACAATTTTAAAGTGGAGTTCAATTCGAACAAATTGGTTTAAATAATTTTTTTAAATAAATGTTAATAGATTGTCCACTATTTTCAAAATATTAATAAACCATATGAATGTTTGTACAAGGTCTGAAAATCATGGAAAAACAAGTCGAGATGGAATGGATTGCAAATCAATATCAAAGGTGAGTTAATCTCACTCGGTTAAATTTAAATTTAAATGATTAAATTTAAATAAATGCTTGAATGGTTGAATTGATTGATGTGCTGTATAGTATACTATATATTGAAATTAGTATTATATATTGTGCTAACATCTTTGGATGAAGGGGAAAACAGGTTGGAGGGATCCAACTAGATCCCTCAACATTTGTCATTTAATACTCTCTGTTGTGATTACTTGATATTCTATGATGAATATATTAGAATATTGAATGTTATGATTTGATTGGATATATTTGAGTATAACGAATTACCAAAAATATATAAATTGGATATTTGAAAGAAAATAAAGGAAGTAAATTGTAAACGAGATAATTAGAGAAAATTGAATAAATTATGAATGAATTGAAAAAATGAAATGAAAGTATGTTAAATACTAATAAATAACTTCGAGTAGAAAAGAAAAAGGGTTTGAATAAACAGTAATTAATGAATTATAAAATTATGTGATATTAATTTAAATGAATAAAGAATTATTTTAAAACTTATTTATTTAAAGGAATTAAGAAGTAAATTATTGGCATTTCAATTAAAAGTATTTTAAATCATAATTAAGGAATAAAATATGAAATTAAAAGATTTTTGAATAAATGAAGTAAATTAGAAATCAATTTGGAAATTGATTTAAGTATTTGAAATTGGATATTTGGAAGAATAAATTCAAGGTGGGGATCTATTAAAGGAATGAGAAAAATTGTTTAAAAATAATAGTGATTTATTTTTAAAGGATGTGAAGAGAAGTATATTTCTCTGGATGGCCAAGTACGTTTTCAAAGTAAGTTTTTTTTAAAAATAAAATAAAATGAAGGTTTTAATGTTGTTTTACAAAGTATGTTCTTGGAAATTTATTATTTCTAAATGTTTAAAGTCTAAAGTAAACATTTATTCAAATCTATTACGGTAGTAATAATTTATAAAGAGTGACTTAGTAATTCTGTTTTAAAGGTGAAAACCTAGTTTATATTTATAAAGTAATGTTATTTTCAAATATTCATATAGTATATATTTCTATTCAATTATTGAAGTAGTTTCAATTTAAATATTTTAAAGTAAATTCTAAAGTACGTAATTTGTTAATCTATTATCGTAATAATTATTTAAACTATGATTTGGTATTTTGTTTAAAGAAGAAATCTAATGTATAGTTATAAGGTAACCTTATTTTAGTTATTTCTATAGTATTATTTTAAATTAAGTACTAAAGTAATTTTTCTATATTAAATGTTAAATATATTTTACAATAAAGTGTTTTTTAAATTATTTTAAAAATCTAAAGTTTTGTGCTTGGTGATTCCAGTGGAAATAGAAATACATGGAATTTATTCTGAGGAAGGCAGATAGTTTTGAAAACCGTTTTCAAGAAGTTTGAAATGTGAAATTATATCCTGTGAAGATATTTTTGAAATAAATAAATAATTTGGGAAATTATTTATTATTGGATGGTTGTTGTGAATATTAACTGATAGTTAAATAACCGACTATCAATATTGGCCAAATGCGTTGATCGTTTCGAAGAGACCGGGATCGAGATTAATTTCTCGAAAACCACTTCGATCCGGTTTGTAAGTTTCGTGGAAACGATTTTGGATTCGAAGATGGAGAAGTGAAGTGTAAGGGCTAGTCGCTACTAATCCTGAGGATATTTCCAAAATGGATGTAGTAGGAGTAGTGCCTTCGGTTCCGTTCGAACCCGGGACGGACTTGTATGGATGAATGCTTGCGAAACATCGTCAGGGGACGATGGGAATTCTAAGGGATATGTTCTAAAAAGGTAATGCTTAGCCTCAAGCTTCATCAAATGGGAATGACTGAAAATCAGGGGTTATGCAGCAAGGCTAGGTGGGTAGCACCCAAACAGGGTGAGGTCATCCCTGTCTAGATGTCCCTTTTTATTTCGGCTTAGTGGGCGGTTGCTGATCCCAACCGCGGGGTGATCTCACTTGAGATTATCCAGTAAGGGGTAGTCCCGACCTTGTGTTGCATGGGAGCGGGCGTACTCCTCGGTACTATGATCTAGGCCACGTACTGTGATAGGTGGTACCCCAGTGCCTAGTCATTAGTTGGAAATCCATTCTCCCTACGAGCCTTGTATGATTTTTATTTGTATTACCCACTTTGTGGCTAGTAGCTGGAATTTAATAATGTAACAATTTCGGCTATTTTATCAATATTTGTATATAGACCCTATTATAATATCGGAGGATTTCTATGAAATTGTTTTAGCTATCATAAGGTAAAAACCCAACATGTTTATTTGTGGCGCAGTCTTACGAGATGCTTTTGTTTTCAAAAGGATTTTGAAACTTTAATAATCAATTGAGTGTGATTTTCTCACGCTGGTATTCCAGACTGACTCGGGTGTTATTTAACTGTAATGCTCGGGTCAGACCGAGTATTATAGGATACAGGAACTGATGCCGTGGAGCTCAGGAGACGAGCTGGATGACGATACGTACTCCCGTACTTGTTTATATATATGTTCCGCTGTGTCGTTTAGTTGTGTATTCAGCTGTATGTTATTATGTTGAGCTATGATTGATGTACTCTGATGATGTAATATATACAAACAGATATATTTGATTTGAGTAAAGGTCATTTATTATCTATTATATTTTATTCCGCTGCGATGGTTAGATTCTGTTGTTGATTTCTATTTTCTTCTTCTACCTCTTCTTCTTTAACCCAAATGATTCGTATTTCTGTGCAACTTGAGTTGATTTTAGTTAGAATAGTGATGACTCAAGGGGTACGGATTTGCGGGTCGTTACACTTGGTATCAGAGCTTAGGTTGGTGATAACCTTGGCTCTGGTGGGGATTACTCATTAAATAGAGTCAATAGTACTCTAGACTGAGTTTGAGCGTATTAATAGATATGAGCGCGTATTTTCTAGTGAATATAAAATGATTTTATATTATGTTGATTTGTTTATTGAGTAGTTTATGGATTCTGGTCAATACGAGTAATTAACGTTATTGATAGGGATCTCTAAACACTTGAATAGAACAATTCAACACAATATTGTTTTGAAGTAGGGTAAATGATAATTTTACCCAAATTATTTTTGTATATAAAAGATATAATTTTTGTAAAATGATATAGTATTTGGATGCTTGATTTTTAAGGAAGGATAATATTAAATTATTAACACTATTGTGTAGAAATTGAATAAGAAGTTGAAAACTTATAACCAAAGTTGAAGAATAAATTTAAATAACAAAATGGAATTTGAAATATAGAATATAAATGTAATTTATAAATTGAAATAAACTTCATATACGAATGAGATTTGTTAATGTAAACTGTAAAGGTGGTTATAATTTTGGAATAGAATTCCAGAGAACCATTTAAAATTGAAATGAGATAAAATTCCAGAAAATGTTTGAATATAGATTTAAAGGAACTACAATTTGGAATTTTTGAAAAAATAAATAAATTCCTTGGATTTGAAAGTGGTTTTCAAAGGTTTGGGGAAATAATAGTGGTGTTATTTCGGGAATATTTTTGAATTGGAATTGAATATGGAGAAATTTGAAATTTAAAAATATTTGAAAGGGATTTTAAAGAGATAAAAGCATTTAATTCTCTTTCGATCGCTGGAAAATAATTTCGGTGATGACTGCAGCATCATCGATGTTCATTTTCGAGCTCTAGAAGAGAAATTGCTACCAAGTTGTTTTAAATTGGAATTGTTTGTGAACTGGGTTTGGTTTTGAAATTCAAAGGGATAATTGAATTTGCCAATTTTTTTTGGATATAGTTGAATTTTAAGGTGATATTGAAATTTTGGAAAAGTGTTTAAACTCTGGAATCTTATGTAAAATGTTTATGGAATAATAATAAAAAAATATTGGCTAAATAAAATGTATGATTCCGAGTTAAAAGTAAAACGTGAATGGGTTTGATTATAAATAGATTAAAGTATGGAAAATAAATAAGTTTGTGACTTATAAAATTTAGAAGTGAATAAATAAGCCAACATAAAATTTATTTGAATTTTGAGAAGAGAATGAAAAATTCAAAACTTAAATTATAAAATAAATTGACCTCCAGTAAAATAGTTAAAGTGGGTTTGAGATAAAAATAAAATATTGGGAATAAACCTTGAAAAAATAAATTAATAATTAATTGATAATTGAAATATGGAGATGGAACTTGAATTGGTTAAATGAAAGTCAAATACCAATTTAATGTGGCAAATGTTTAGTTTGCAAATAAATTATGAAATGAGTATTTAATGTAACCAATATGAAATGTTCCAAGATTAATAAATGGATTTAAATAAATTGAATGTGGATATGGAATGCGAAATAAATTGAACGGAATCAATTAAAATGAAATCAAATTACGTATAGATTGAATTGGTATTAATATAAAATTGTTATAAACAGGAATGTATATTCTTTAAGTAAATATCACTGAATTTGCATAAAAATAATTGGCGTTTGACGTAAACGAGATTATATAAATTCTATGGATTAACAGAAGCCGATAAAATTGGTTTTTGAATCAATTGTAATAGATATGGGCTTGTTTGGATGAAAAATAAATTGAATGTAAGCAATGAAGTGTAAATGAATTCAGTTTGGATTGTTGGTAAATTAAGTGTAATTGAAAGTGTAGTCGAATAAAATAGAATTGGATTATAACAATGATGGATTGAATTGGTGGATAAAAATCGAAGTAGACATAAATTTAAAACTTTCCTTGTTATTGATGGGAACAAATTCAGAATGAATTAAGTATGGAAGTTTGAAGTTTAAAGAAATGAATAAATAAATGAGTTTGGTTTGGAAATTTGAAAATCAAATTAAGGGTTTAAATTGGAAAGTGCTTATAAAATATATATAACTTGAGTTTTAAAGTTGAAATAACTTGAATGGGAGTGGAAAAAGGTAATAAGTGTATGACTTTTAAAAGTCTGGGTCAAATTAATTTGGAAAATGGTTATAAATTTATATGTATTGAATGTGCCAAACTTAATAAATTGTTTTTGAATGGAACAATTTTGGAAATGAAATGAAATGCAAGTGAAGGGTTGTGAATAAATTAGAAATGAGATGAAATTAAATATAATAATGGATCGAAATTTAAATTGACATAGTTGTCAACTAAAATGGAAAGGGAGTGAATAAGAAGGAAATTGATATAATTGATTGTGGAAGTTATTTAAACTGCTTTTCTTTAGCATTGATGTGTTGTGGTTGTTTAAATAAGAAAAATGTTATACATTTCATATATATTTAGCACTTACTTGTTTAAATTGAGTAAGTACAGGTTGTTGGAAGCCGTTTGACTGGTTTTGCCACGCTAAAGGCTAAAATAAGTAGCCGCTTGCTTAAAAATGCTAAATAATGTATGCCTGCGCAATACAAATAGAAAATACGAACTTTTTTTCTTTTTCCCGACCGTGTGGGTCGATGTATATATATTTATATCTCTTGTCAAATTGCAAAAGCTCCTCCATACAAAGGAGACTCTGCCAAAAAATTTCGAAAATTTTAGGAGTTAGAATTTTTTTGAATCTTTTGAAAATTTTCACTAATGACAAATGATTTAAAATTTGTTAAGCAAATAGAATGGAAACTGAAGTATGAAATTTAGTTTAAAACTTTGTGTTTGTAAAGTAAGATGAATTGAAGAAATTGTTTGAAAAAAAATTAAAGAAGGAAAAAGGTATTCAAATAAATTTTTATTTAAGATTTTAAGTAAATTAGTAAGTAAACTAATAAAAGGTATTTAGATTTGGAATTTATTAGTAAATTAAAGCAAATTGAAACTTATATAGAATTGGAATTCAACTTGAATATAAACTTTAGTAGTGAAGTAAAAATTAATGTAAGAAGTGTATAAAATAATTATATTAAACTTAAGAAATGAATGGTGAGATTCTTAAGTAAATTGGTATTGAGGAAAATTATTCCAAGTGAATAATTGAATGAAAATTAAACTGAAGGTTGTGAAATGGGGATGGTTATGGATAAGTGAATAGAAAACAAAATGAATGTGAATACGTAGGGTGTACGTATATTATTTTGTTCGCATAGCAATGATGTGACGATCCAGAATTTCTAACAATTTAAATTGGAATAATAAATTGATTTTTAAACATTTACAAGTTGATGTTGACTTGAATTCGAGATATCAATATTTAATTAATAATTAAATCATTGATTTATATAGTTTAAATGTTGAATTTAATAATTGAAATTGGGTAAATTGCTGAATCTGAGATCCTAAGCCTGTTTGAAATAATTTGAAGGCTTATAAAATTTATAATGATAATTACTGAAGATTATAGAGTTTTTGAGATTCAAATTAAGGGAGACTTGTTCAATTTTAATAATATATCGTTTGGATCGATATTTAAAAATAGCCTTCCGAGGCACAGTCTCGGAATTCGACGAAACCCGTTCCATTGGATCCGTAATAGTTAGTTGTTATCGGATTTCAATTTTCGTAGCAATCGGAGATGTCGGTTGACCCTGGCAGCTCGAAACGCGTAGGACTATTTTAATCGATTTAATTTATATTTGATCGTTTTCTTCTGTAACTCGCGCATACGATCAAATTAGCCTCCGGAATACGTTCCATTGTGTTAAGAATGCGGGTAAAACCTTATAATCGCCTAGCAGCATTCCTTAAGAGAAGTTCAAATTTTTAGATGGCAATTATTGAGTCATTTTGGAATTTTATAATATAATAAATTTAAAATAAAAGTCAGAGATATTTTATTAACACGAATGCGTATTCAAGAAGCCTTCCAAATTGATATTTATCGCCAGCTTCCTCTCTAATCTACAGAAATCAAATTGAACACAAAAAAAGGGGGGAATCGCCGAATGCCGGCCTTAACAAAATCGTAACTGATAGATTCTCGAATTCAAATCTCGAGCGTGCGCTCGCGCGAGAAGGTGGAGGCCGCTCTTGGCAGGGGAGAGACGGGGTCGGGCTTGCGATTTTCGATGGTTGTGTAGGGTCGCGAGCATGGGGAGGTGAGGCGGCAGATGAAGTGAACTCGCGCTCGCTCGTGACGACAAGAAGATGGGGAGGCCGCGTCGAAAGGGGGGTCGGCCGGTTAGAGGTTGCGGCGGTGAAGGCTTCGGTCGCGAGGCCGGAGGAAGGAGGTCGTGGCGGTTCTAGGTGGGTTTCGAGGTGCTTTGGTTGAGGGTTTGGTAGTGGCAGAGGCGATGGGGACTGTCTACGTCAATGTCGGCAGAGATGATCGGAGGCTCATACTCGAGCATACGAGTTTGGGCAATGAAGTACATATTTGCAGATTTTATTTTGTTCAAATTTAATATATGAAAAGAAAAAAAAATTAAAATTAATACAAGATGTACAATTCTTGTTTTGCAGTAAAGTAATTATTATTTTGTTATTACAATAGAGAAATTTGTTATTTTGAATTGTTCAGAAATTTATTTTATATAGGTAAAGTTGGGAAAAAATTAAGTACTGTAGTGCTTATAAAAGTGGATTTTTAAAATGTATATAGCTTGCTCTTTACTATATAGTTTAAAATACATGTATACCAATTTTTCGTTTATTATTTTAATTTTAAAACAATGGAGATTTATTTATTAGATTAACTCATTTAATTATCTTAGTCTCTAATAATAATAATTTGTTTAACAGGGAGGTAGTTTAAATTGCATTATTTGTTAATTAATCGATGATAAGTGGAAATTGATTAGTTCAAATGATGATAAACTGTAAATGTTTTTACAAGGTCAAAATTATGATGTAACCAAAGTCAAGATGAAGGGGATTGCAATTAACAGGAATCAAAGGTGAGTAAATCTCACTCAGCTGAGATATTATTAAATTTCAATAGTCAATTAAAATAATTGTTTGAATGAATGAATTGATTTGATGTGTGTTGAGAATTGTTGATTTGGTAATTTTGGTTTATTGAATGGTCTCCGAGTAAATTGTTGTTTGACTTGAAGCATTTGGGTTTAAATAGTTTTAAACTTAAATCGTAAATAAGAAATTGGTTCCATTAAAATTAATAAGGTTTAATGAATTGTGATCCATTAAATAGGTAGGATAATTTAAATGAATAATTAATTAATTCAATTAATTAATGGGTTGGGTTATTTAACTTAGTAATTTAAGGGTTGAATAGATAATAAATAAAGTTGTATGTTAATTAACTACATATAGGTAATTCAGAAAATCATTTGATGGTGTGAGTAGTAATTAATTAATGAAATTAATAAATTATAATTACTTTGTGAAGTTAATCAAGAGATTAATTAAGATAGTTAAATAATGAGTAATTAATTTGTAAGTGAAGTAAATGAAAGATAGTTAATTACAGTTTGGAATTAATCGAAAATGATTAATACAGTGGTTTCATTAATATAATTAAAGTCTGATTAGGATAAATTAAAATAAAATTGGAAACCCTTAATTTATATAATTAATGATGTAAGAAACGATTGATTGATTAATCACAATAAATGACTCATGGGAAATTCATTAATATAAGAGATCAAGAATTAATGTAATTGATGAAAGTTTAAATTAATTTATGAGGTAATTAAGATTACTTATCGATTTTGGGTTAAGAATAATTAATAGTGTGGAATGAATTAGAGATAGTCATTTGATTGTAGTTGGGAATAATTAATTCAGTGTGATTAATTAAGATGAATGAATAGGGAATGGGTGATTGATTAATTGTTTTGGAATTAATCCATGTTAAATGAAGAAATTGCTTATGAATGTTGGTTAATCAATGTTAAATGAATGTGGTTAGATATTCAATTTGAATCAATTGAATTAATTCGCATGTGATGAAGCATGGCTTATGGATGACTGATTGGTATTGAATGCTTGAATGAGTTGATATCTCTGATATGAAATGTTGTGTATTTCATTGGAATAATTGGATTGAGATGACATGAGTTTCGAAGAGGCCGGGGTCGGGTATTTGGAAATACCCGAAACCATTTCGAATTTTTATAAATTGATTTGTGAAATCAATAGGCTGGGATGAAATGATTTAAGTGTATTGGATTGTTTTATCTAAGTTTGGTACTTAGAAATGGAAGTGTGAAATAAGCGTTTTTTATAACAAACTGTGAATTTGTTGAATTGATATAAGTTACCCGGGTTTATATCAGTTAATTCTTTTGGTATTTCGTGTTAAATGGGTTTACTCACGCTGGTTTCCAGTCTGACCCGGGTGTTACTTTGGTGTAATGCTCGGGTCAGACCGAGTATTACAGATTTTCAGGTTAGGACGTTCTGGAGCTCAGGAGGCGAGCTGCATGGCAAGTACGTATAGAGTATTTCCGCTGTAGTATTATTGTATTTCTGAGACATGATTACTGTATATATTCAGTGACTATGTATATGTAAAACCTTGATGTATGAAAATATAATCGACAGATATAGTATTCTTGTAAACTGTATTCATTTATTATTATATTTTATCTGCTGCGAATGTGAGATGTTCTTCTTCTTCTATCTCTTTCTTCTTTTTCATAACTATCTGGGATTTTCGGGATCGAAAATTCCGGGTCGTTACATTTGGTATCAAAGCTGAAAGGTTAAGTGAGAACCTTGGCTCTGGTGGGAATTACTCATTTAATAGAGTCTGTAGTACTCTATAATGAGTTGAGTGAATATATATATATATATATATATATATATATATGAGGGCGTACTTGTTATTTTCTTATATAAGAGTTTTAAATGGTTTATATAAAAGTATAGTTTGATATATAAAGCAATATTTCCTTCTAATAAATATTACGGAGATTGGTTGCTAAATTACTGAAATTAAGTTAAGAAGTAATATAAAATACGACCAAATTGAAACTTATAACCAAAGTTGAAGAATAAACTTATATAACGAAATAGAATTTGAAATATAGATTGTAAATGAAATTTATAAGTTGAAATAAACCTCATAAATAAATGAGATTATAATTTGAAATAGAATTCCAGAGAATATTTGAGAATAAAGTAAGATGAAAATTTCTGGGTAATGTTTAATATGATTTGGATGGATTGGAAATTTAAACCTCCTCTGGATTTGAAAGTGGTTTCCAAAGGTTTTGGAGGAATAATTGCATTATTTCAAATATTTTTGTGTTGAATTTGTAATCTGGGAGATTTGAAATCAAAAATATTTGGAAGTGTTTTTAGAGAGATAAAAGCGTTGAACTCTTTGGTCATTAGAAAATAACGTCGGTGATGACTGCAGCATCATCGATGTTTATTTTTGAGTTTTTAGAAGAGAAATTGCTACCAAACTATTTTAAATTGGAATTTTTTGTGAACTGAGTTTGGTTTTGAAATTCAAAGGGATAATTGAGTTTGCCAAAGAATTGTGGATATAGTTGAACTCTAAGGTAATATTGAAATTTTGGAAATGTGTTTAAACTCTGGGATCTTGATTTAAAATGTTTATGGAATAATAAAAATATATTGGATAAATAAAATGTATAAAGTTAAAAGCAAAATGTGAATGTAATTGATTATAAATAGAAGTTGAAGAATTTAAATTATAATTAAAGTTGTACAAGTTTAAAATCCAAATGGGAAATTTGTATCGGATAAACTTGAAAAGGGTATTGAACTTGAAAAGAGTTCAATTGATATTAGTCTAGATTTGTGTGAATAATTTGGAATTAAAATTAAAGTGGAATTGGTTTAAGATCAAATGGAATTTGATTTGAAGTTGGAAAGAAATTGGAAATTAATTCAATTGAGTTGGGAATGAATTAAGTCCAATGGAAATTGGAGTTATTGGAATCGGGTCAATTTAAATGGGAGTGGTAATTTAAAATGAATTGTTAGGGGAGGTGAACAGTTTTGACTCTGGACTATTTTTAATATAACTTGTTTTGATATAAACTTATTTTTCCAAGCTATATAACCATTCTTTCTTAAAGCCAAATTATTTTATACTTGTTGTACAATTAGTTTGGAGATATTTAATCATTTTTCAACTATTTTCTAAACTCATTACTATATTTTAACTATGTTACACATTAATTACTAATTTACAACTATTTTGCAATTATCTAAGATTTCTATAACTATTTAATTATTTTCCAACCATTTTACAATTAGCCAACTATTCTACAACTATTTTGCAAACTATTGATTATTTTTCAACTACTTATCTATTTTTAAAATTTTCAAGCTATTTTCTAAAAATAAACTGGTCGAAGTTCAAACTGTTATTGATTTAAATACTTAACTGAGAAAAGAATTGAAGTAATAATCCAAATTGGGATTGAGGAGATTGATATTGTAAGGAGTAATCAAATTTGAATATTTGATTTGAATTAACAAAGTTATATATCTTTGTTATATAAGATAAATCTTTCCTTGTTGAATTTATTGTTGGAAGAAAAAGGATTTTGGAAGTGTTTGAAGTATAAAGGGAGTTTTATACAAGTTTGAAAAGATCCAAAGTTTTAAAAATTATATACATACATACATATATATATATATATATAAAGGATCTTATGAGGATTTTGAAAAAGGTTTTGAGAACCTTTGGATTTGGAAAGGCTTTTGATTTTTGGGTAAAATCAATATGAGAATTTGGAAAGCCTAGTTTGGAATTATCGATTTTGGAATAATCGATTTTGTATAAATGAGCTTTGTATGATATCATACTAGGTGTATGATTTGAAGATACTCTATGTGTATAGTATAAAATATTTTGATGAAGGCTCTGGGAAAAGAGGTGCTCCCTTTAAATGAACTTCTCAGGAGTACCACTGGGTGGTACTGCCTTGAGCCTCTAAGGGAGAGGTTCTAAAGTTGATCCTGTGAGGAGTCGGGACAAAACTAGTTCCTGTGGATTATGAGTAGTGTACCATAGTGGAAGTCGTGTGAGCCGCTGAGAGCCAACAGTCTATGTTTGATTTTATATCGGTAGACTGCAATACTATAGTAACATAGCGAAAGTCATGTGAGCCGCTGAGAGCCAACAGTCTGCATTTGGTTTTATATCGGCAGACTGCGACCTATGTAGGAGTGGAGAGGTTTCATTTTGACAGCGAAAATCAGAGGCCGCGGAGAGCCTGCAGTTATATGGACTTTTGCTGTGACAGCAACGTAACCCTGGATGCAACTGTGATCTGTTGTGTGGGATCCATGGCTTAATCGAGAGGCCGCGGAGAGCTTGTAGTTACGTGGACTTTTGCTGCGATGGCAACGTAACCCTGGAATGTAACTATGACCATGGATGGGGGTGATGATTTCCAGAGCATTCTCACCAAGATATTTCCTCTATTTTCAAAAACTGTTTGCAATATTTTCAATAAAATTATTTTTCAAATGTTTTCACTGGGTGTTGAAAACGGGTTTACCAAGTACTTATAGATTTTCAATCCTACGCCTGATCAACGTATGACTGAATTTCTGTGAGAACAAGGATGAACTGGTTGAGGCATCGAGTTATAAAAGTATTTTTATTAAAATCTATTTTAAATAGTATTATCTCAATTTAAAGGCATTTTTAAATTTTTAAATAAATGTGTTGGAATTGTGAAAGATGAAATAAATCCAAACTAGAAATTTGGAAGGCAAAATTTGAACTCAGGAAAAAAATGAATGAAGTGATTTTTGTAATTGATTTAAAAATTGGAAATAAGCTAATTGATTAAGAAATTGTTTGATTTAGTATGTTAATAAAATTTAACTTTGGTAAATAAATGGATTGTAAATTAATAATGGAGTTTGGAATGAATTCGAATTGTGGATAGAATTTGACTTGGATTTGGTAATGAATTAAATAAGAGGAGATGTTGTAAAGTAAAAATAAAATAGAGTTGGGTTGAAAAATGGGATGGTTTGAATTACAAATAAAATTCTAAGGTGATTTGAATAATATTTAATGAAATTTGCAAGTAAATTGGATATTAGAGAAGTGATTATAATAGAAATGGTTTGAGTTGCAAAACAAAACCCAGGTAAATAGAAACAAATTGAGAATGGTCTTATATTAATAAAATAAATTCGATAACGAATTAAGTAAGTAAATTAAATTTTTTAAAATAGATTGATTGAGTTAAATAATAAATAGATGAAGTCTGATTAAATAAAAAACTAAATCAAGTTGTGATTGGAATTGGATTATCAGACTGAACTTAAGTTCGGTGGCACATTAATTTGAAGTATAAATGTGTTGAATATGTGCTTGGATATTATTTTGAGAATTGAGAAGGTGAATTTAAAAATTTAAAATTTAAAATGAATGAGCTAACTGAATTTAATGGAAGTTACTTAAATGAGAATCAAATAGAAGTAAACTTAAGTTTGATGTTGGAATAAACTAAAGTAAATTCACTTAAGTTTAAAATTTATGGAAGTTTGATTTTGAATAAGAGTGAAAGCCCATTAAATAAAAGCTTGGATTGAATTATTTTGGGAATGGTTAGAAGTATCCAAGAATGGAATGTGTCGAGCTAAATGATAAATGGTTGTAAATAAATGAAAGTGGAATTGAATTAAACAAATTGAGTCGGAAATTAATTTAAAATGGTTATAAAATTTACATAATTATCTATTCAAGTGGATATCACCAATTTGCGTAAAAATGATTGTTGTTTGGCGTAAACTAAAGTAATTGAATTTCTATGAGTTGATTGAGATTTAATAAATTGATTTTAGAATCAGTTAAATTGAATATGAGCTTGTTTAGATTAAAAACAAATTGAATATAAGCAATTGAGTTGTAGCCCAATAAAATTGAATGAAATGGCTTACAAATTGGTTGAAAACAATTGAATTAGGTTTGAAAACATATAATTTGCTTGCGGAAGTTATTTTGAATGCATTTCTTTTAGAATTAAAGTGTTATAATTGTTTAAGTAAGAGTAATGTTATAAACTTCATATATATAGTGCTTATATGTTTAAATTGAGTAAGTACCGGTACCAGAAGGCCGTTTAGCTGGATTTGGATTGCACTAATTTCTAAAATAAATAAGCCGCATGCTTAAAATGCTAAATAAGGTACGCCTACGCAATAAAAATAGGAATTATGAACTGTTTTTTTTCCGACCGTGTGGGTCGATGTATACATATTTATATCTCTTGTCAAATTGCAAAAGCTCCTCCGTATAAAGTAGACTCTGCCAAAAATTTTCCAAAATTTTGGGAGTTAGAAAATTTTTGAAAATTTTATTTTTTTGAGAAAATTGGTTGACGACAAAACAATTTCAAATTGGAAATTAAAGTAAATCAGTAGATGAAACTAATATGAATCAATTATAAATGGAAGATAAAATTTAATACTCAGAAGTGAAGACAAATTGAATTCATATGAAGTGGGAAAAACTAGTTGAATAGAAATGGATATGAAAACATATGTGAGGAAATGTTTGGAATGACTTGAAAGGGCATGATTGGATATTGTTGCTAAGTAAGATATGCAAGTATTAAGGGAAGAAAATTGGATTTGATTCCAAAAGATAAATGTGTATTGCCCGACAAAAAGGTATGTATTTAAATATCTGTATGGAATTGGATTGGGTTTTTGATATAGCCACTTGGCTTTTGTTTCTTTTTGAGATTTTGGGAGCCCGTAGAGGCCTTTTGTAGTTGTACCGAGCTAACCGCGTAAAGGAGACGCTGACAAAAAATTTCGAAAATTTAGGGAGTTAGAAAAATTTTGAGGAAATTTTGATAATTCAAAATTTTGAATTTAAATTTAAATTTAAAGGATTGAGCAAAAGGGTGTTGCGTGAAAACTATAGAAGGTTTTGGGAAGTTGGTTAAGGATAGTGGGTCTTTAATAAAAGATTGTTGGTAGGATGTTGAATTGGGAATTTTGGGGAAAAAGGTAAACGGGTATTGGACCATTCTTCCTAACTAGTAATTTCGGGGACGAAATTCTTTTAAGGGGGAGGAATGTGACGACTCGAAAATTCTAACAATTTAAATTGGAATAATAAATTGATTTTTAAACATTTACAAGTTGATGTTGACTTGAATTCGAGATATCAATATTTAATTGATAATTAAATCATTGATTTATATAGTTTAAATGTTGAATTTAATAATTGAAATTGGGTAAATTGCTAAATCTGAGATTCTAAGCCTGTTTGAAATAATTTGAAGGTTTATAAAATTTATAATGATAATTACTGAAGATTATAGAATTTTTGAGATTTAAATTAAGGGTGATTTGTTCAATTTTAATAATATATCGTTTGGATCGATATTAAAAAATAGCCTTCCGAGGCACAGTCTCGGAATTCGACGAAAACCATTCCATTGGATCCGTAATAGTTAGTTATTATCGGATTTCGATTTTCATAGCAATCGGAGATGTCGGTTGACCCTGACAGCTCAAAACGCGTAGGACTATTTTACTCGATTTAATTTATATTTGACCGTTTTTTTCTGTAACTCGCGCATACGATCAAATTAGCCTCCGGAATACGTTCCATTGTGTTCGAAATGTGGGTAAAACCTTATAATCACTTAGCGGCATTCCTTAAGAGAAGTTCAAATTTTTAGATGGCAATTATTGAGTCGTTTTGGAATTTTATAATATAATAAATTTAAAATAAAAGTCAGAGATATTTTATTAACACGAATGCGTATTCAAGAAGCCTTCCAAATTGATATTTATCGCCAGCTTCCTCTCTAATCTACAGAAATCAAATTGAACACAAAAAAAACGGGGGGGGGGGGGGTGAATGGCCGAATGTCGGCCTCAACAAAATCGTATCTGATAGATTCTCGAATTCAAATCTCGAGCGTTCGCTCGCGCGGGAAGGTGGGGGCCGCTCTTGGCAGGGAAGAGGCGGGGTCGGGCTTGCGATTTTTGATGGTTGTGTAGGGTCGCGAGCATGGGGAGGTGAGGCGGCAGATGAAGCGAACTCGCGTTCGCTCGTGACGGCAAGAAGATGGGGAGGCCGCGTCGAAAGGGGGGTCGGCGGGTTAGAGGTTGCGGCGGTGAAGGCTTCGGTCGCGAGGCCGGAGGAAGGAGGTCGTGGCGGTTCCAGGTGGGTTTCGAGGTGCTTTGGTTGAGGGTTTGGTAGTGGCAGAGGCGATGGGGATTGTCTTCGTCAATGTCGACAGAGATGATTGGAGGCTCGTGCTCGAGCATACGAGTTTGGGCAGTGAGGTACATATTTGCAGGTTTTATTTTGTTCAAATTTAATATATGAAAAGAAAAAAAATTTAAAATTAATACAAGATGTACAATTCTTGTATTGCAGTAAAGCAATTATTATTTTGTTATTACAATAGAGAAATTTGTTATTTTGAATTGTTCAGAAATTTATTTTATATAGGTAAAGTTGGGAAAAAATTAAGTGCTGTAGTGCTTATAAAAGTGGATTTTTAAAATGTATATAGCTTGCTCTTTACTATATAGTTTAAACTACATGTATACCTATTTTTCATTTATTATTTTAATTTTAAAATAATGGAGATTTATTTATTAGATTAACTTATCTAATTATCTTAGTCACTAATAATAATAATTTGTTTAACAGGGAGGTAGTTTAAATTGCATTATTGGTTAATTAATCGATGATAAGTGGAAATTTATTAGTTCAAATGATGATAAACTGTAAATTCTTTTACAAGGTCAAAATTATGATGTAACCAAATTTAAGATGAAGGGGATTGCAATTAACAGGAATTAAAGGTGAGTAAATCTCACTCAGCTGAGATATTATTAAATTTCAATAGTCAATTAAAATTATTGTTTGAATGATTGAAATTGATTTGATGTGTGTGTTGAGAATTGTTAATTTGGAAATGAAATGAAATGCAAGTGAAGGGTTGTGAATAAATTAGAAATGAGATGAAATTAAATATAATAATGGATCGAAATTTAAATTGACATAGTTGTCAACTAAAATGGAAAGGGAGTGAATAAAAAGGAAATTGATATAATTGATTGTGGAAGTTATTTAAATTGCTTTTCTTTAGCATTGATGTGTTGTGGTTGTTTAAATAAGAGAAATGTTATACATTTCATATATATTTAGCACTTACTTGTTTAAATTGAGTAAGTACAGGTTGTTGGAAGCCGTTTGACTGGTTTTGCTGCGCTAAATGCTAAAATAAATAGCCGCTTGCTTAAAAATGCTAAATAAGGCACGCCTGCGCAATACAAATAGAAAATATGAACTTTTTTCCTGTTTCCCGACCGTGTGGGTCGATGTATATATATTTATATCTCTTGTCAAATTGCAAAAGCTCCTCCATACAAAGGGGACTCTGCCAAAAAATTTCGAAAATTTTGGGAGTTAGAAATCTTTTGAATCTTTTGAAAATTTTCACTAATGACAAATGATTTAAAATTTGTTAAACAAATAGAATTGAAACTGAAGTATGAAATTTAGTTTAAAACTTTGTGTTTGTAAAGTAAGATGAATTGAAGAAATTGTTTGAAAAAAAAAATTTAAAGAAGGAAAAAGGTATGCAAATAAATTTTTATTTAAGATTTAAGTAAATTAGTAAGTAAACTAATAAAAGGTATTTAGATTTGGAATTTATTAGTAAATTAAAGCAAATTGAAACTTATATAGAATTGGAATTCAACTTGAATATAAACTTTAGTAGTGAAGTAAAAATTAATGTAAGAAGTGTATAAAATATTTATATTAAACTTAAGAAATGAATGGTGAGATTCTTAAGTAAATTGGTATTGAGGAAAATTATTCCAAGTGAATAATTGAATGAAAATTAAACTGAAGGTTGTGAAATGGGGATGGTTATGGATAAGTGAATAGAAAACAAAATGAATGTGAATACGTAGGGTGTACGTATATTATTTTGTTCGCATAGCAATGATGTGACGACCCAGAATTTCTAACAATTTAAATTGGAATAATAAATTGATTTTTAAACATTTACAAGTTGATGTTGACTTGAATTCGAGATATCAATATTTAATTGATAATTAAATCATTGATTTATATAGTTTAAATGTTGAATTTAATAATTGAAATTGGTAAATTGCTGAATCTGAGATCCTAAGCCTGTTTGAAATAATTTGAAGGCTTATAAAATTTATAATGATAATTACTGAAGATTATAGAGTTTTTGAGATTTAAATTAAGGGAGACTTGTTCAATTTTAATAATATATCGTTTGGATCGATATTTAAAAATAGCCTTCCGAGGCACAGTCTAGGAATTCGACGAAACCCGTTCCATTGGATCCGTAATAGTTAGTTATTATCGGATTTCAATTTTCGTAGCAATCGGAGATGTCGGTTGACTTTGGCAGCTCAAAACGCGTAGGACTATTTTAATCGATTTAATTTATATTTGATCGTTTTCTTCTGTAACTCGCGCATACGATCAAATTAGCCTCCGGAATACGTTCCATTGTGTTCAGAATGCGGGTAAAACCTTATAATCGCCTAGCAACATTCCTTAAGAGAAGTTCAAATTTTTAGATGGCAATTATTGAGTCATTTTGGAATTTTATAATATAATAAATTTAAAATAAAAGTCAGAGATATTTTATTAACACGAATGCGTATTCAAGAAGCCTTCCAAATTGATATTTATCGCCAGCTTCCTCTCTAATCTACAGAAATCAAATTGAACACAAAAAAGAAGGGGAATGGCCGAATGCCGGCCTCATCAAAATCGTAACTGATAGATTCTCAGATTCAAATCTCGAGCGTGCGCTCAAGCGAGAAGGTGGAGGCCGCTCTTGGCAGGGGCAAGGCGGGTTCGGGCTTGCGATTTTCGGTGGTTGTGTAGGGTCGCGAGCATGGGGAGGTGAGGAGGCAGGTGAAGCGAACTCGCGTTCGCTCGTGACGGCAAGAAGATGGGGAGGCCGCGTCGAAAGGGGGGTCGGCCGGTTAGAGGTTGCGGCGGTGAAGGCTTCGGTCGCGAGGCCGGAGGAAGGAGGTCGTGGCGGTTCCAGGTGGGTTTCGAGGTGCTTTGGTTGAGGGTTTGGTAGTGGCAGAGGCAATGGGGACTGTCTACGTCAATGTCGGCAGAGATGATCGGAGGCTCATACTCGAGCATACGAGTTTGGGCAGTGAAGTACATATTTGCAGATTTTATTTTGTTCAAATTTAATATATGAAAAGAAAAAAAAGTTTAAAATTATTACAAGATGTACAATTCTTGTCTTGCAGTAAAGTAATTATTATTTTGTTATTACAATAGAGAAATTTGTTATTTTGAATTGTTCAGAAATTTATTTTATATAGGTAAAGTTGGGAAAAATTAAGTACTGTAGTGCTTATAAAAGTGGATTTTTAAAATGTATATAGCTTG
Source organism: Allium cepa (assembly GCA_030765085.1). Lineage (NCBI taxonomy): Eukaryota > Viridiplantae > Streptophyta > Magnoliopsida > Asparagales > Amaryllidaceae > Allium > Allium cepa. The sequence goes on from CM060928.1 coordinate 974,664,066, forward strand.
CTCTTTACTATATAGTTTAAAATACATGTATACCAATTTTTCGTTCATTATTTTAATTTTAAACAATGGAGATTTATTTATTAGATTAACTTATCTAATTATCTTAGTCTCTAATAATAATAATTTGTTTAACAGGGAGGTAGATTAAATTGCATTATTGGTTAATTAATCGATGATAAGTGGAAATTGATTAGTTCAAATGATGATAAACTGTAAATGTTTTTACAAGGTCAAAATTATGATGTAACCAAAGTCAAGATGAAGGGGATTGCAATTAACAGGAATCAAAGGTGAGTAAATCTCACTCAGCTGAGATATTATTAAATTTCAATAGTCAATTAAAATAATTGTTTGAATGAATGAATTGATTTGATGTGTGTGTTGAGAATTATTGATTTGGTAATTTTGGTTTATTGAATGGTCTCCGAGTAAATTATTGTTTGACTCGAAGCATTTGGGTTTAAATAGTTTTAAACTTAACTCGTAAATAAGAAATTGGGTCTATTAAAATTAATAAGGTTTAATGAATTGTGATCCATTAAATAGGTAGGATAATTTAAATGAATAATTAATTAATTCAATTAATTAATGGGTTGGGTTATTTAACTTAGTAATTTAAGGGTTGAGTAGATAAGAAATTAAGTTGTAAGTTAAGTAACTACGTATAGGTAATTCAGAAAATCATTTGATGGTGTGAGTAGTAATTACTTAATTAAATTAATAAAATATAATTACTTTGTGAAGTTAATCAAGAGATTAATTAAGATAGTTAAATAATGAGTAATTAATTTATAAGTGAAGTAAATGAAAGGTAGTTAATTACAGTTTGGAATTAATCGAAAATGATTAATACAGTGGTTTCATTAATATAATTAAAGTCTGATTAGGATAAATTAAAATAAAATTGGAAACCCTTAATTTATATAATTAATGATGTAAGCAAGGATTGATTGATTAATCACAATAAATGACTCACGGGAAATTTGTTAATATAAGAGATCAAGAATTAATGTACTTGATGAAAGTTTAAATTAATTTATGAGGTAGTTAAGATTACTTATCGATTTTGGGATAAGAATAATTAATAGCGTGGAATGAATTAGAGATGGTCATTTGATTGTAGTTGGGAATAATTAATTCACGGTGATTAATTAAGATGAATGAATATGGAATGGGTGATTGATTAATTGTTTTGGAATTAATCCATGTTAAATGAAAAATTGCTTATGAATGTTGGTTAATCAATGTTAAATGAATGTGGCTAGATATTCAATTTGAATCAATTGAATTAATTCGTATGTGATGAAGCATGGCTTATGGATGACTGATTGGTATTGAATGCTTGAATGAGTTGATATCTCTAATATTAAATGTTGTGTATTTCACTGGAATAATTTGGATTGAGATGACATGAGTTTCGAAGAGGCCGGGGTCGGGTATTTGGAAATACCCGAAACCACTTCGAATTTTTATAAATTGATTTGTGAAATCAATAGGCTGGGATGAAATGATTTAAGTGAATTGGATTGTTTTATCTAAGTTTGGTACTTAGAAATGGACATGTGAAATAAGCGTTGTTTATAACAAACTGTGAATTTGTTAAATTGATATAAGTTACCCGGGTTTATATCAGTTAATTCTTTTGGTATTTCGTGTTAAATGGGTTTACTCACGCTGGTTTCCAGTCTGACCCGGGTGTTACTTTGGTGTAATGCTCGGGTCAGACCGAGTATTATAGATTTTCAGGTTAGGGCGTTCTGGAGCTCCGGAGGCGAGCTGGATGGCAAGTACGTATAGAGTATTTCCGCTGCAGTATTATTGTATTTCTGAGACATGATTACTGTATATATTCAGTGACCGTGTATATGTAAAACCTTGATGTATGAAAATGTAATCGACAGATATAGTATTCTTGTAAACTTATTTATTTATTATTATATTTTATCCGCTGCGAATGTGAGATGTTCTTCTTCTTCTTCTATCTCTTTCTTCTTTTTCATAACTATCTGGGATTTTCGAGATCGAAAATTCTGGGTCGTTACAAATGATCCAGAATTCGAGCACAGAATTTCGAGATAGTTATATCGATCCGAGTTAGGATTTTTCATTCGATTTTCGACGGCGAACCTGGATATGGAGTTTTTATTTGATTCTGGAAATTCTCTATCATAGTTGGTGGCTATGCAAGGAGAATGAGGGTTTCTGATCGAGAAACCAGATCTGAGTCCGCACTAGGAAGTCGGATGGACGATACTAGTTCGGAAGTGAAATTGTGTGATCGAGTGAGCGATCAAATTTGGTTTTTGCGTACGGATGATATATGTGCATCGTACGGGCTTAAGTAAAGCAAATATTGAAAATTTGAAAAAAAAAGAATAAAATGGTTTTGAAACTGTAATTGGATGTTATTGTTGAATAGGATATACAGGTGTATGAAAGCAATGGATAAATTGGAATTTTTGGATTTCAGAAGATAAAAATTTAATGGCCCGACAAAAAGGTATGTGTTTAAATTTCTATATGAAATCTGATTGGGTTTTTGAATGTAGCCTCTTGGCGTTTTGTTTTCTTTTTGGATTTGGAAGGCCGTAGAGCCATTTTGTAGTTGTACCGAGCTAGCCACGCAAAGGAGACGCTGGCGAAATTTTTCGAAAATTTAGAGAGTTAGAAAAATTTTGAGGAAATTCTGATAATTTAAATTTTGATTTAAAATTTAAATTTGAATGATTGAGTAAGTAATATTGTTTGAAACTATGGGAAAGTTGGGGAAGTTAGTAAGAATGGTAATGGGTCTTTATAAAAAATAGTTGGTAGGATGATGAATTGTTTAGTTTTGGAAAGAGTAAACGGGTATTGGACCATTCCTCTTAAGTAGTAATTTCGGGGACGAAATTCTTTTAAGGGGGGAGGAATGTAACGACCCAGAATTTTTAAGCCTTTAAAAATCGGAACATTTAATTGATTTAAATATTCAATGGAATAATTTTAACTTGAATTCAAATATCACTATTAATTATTAATTAAATTATTGAATTAAATAATTTAAAATCGGGTAAAATATGAAATCTAGGATTTTAAGGCTGTTAAAAATAATTTGAAGGCTTGTAAAATTTATTTTGATAATACTGAAGATAATAGAAGTTGTAAAATTGAAATTTACAGTGGTTTGTTTAGTTTTAAAATTTTATTGTTTAAATTGAATTTAAAAATAGCCTTCCGTGGCACAGTCTCAGAAGTCGACGTAACCAGTTCCATTGGATCCGTAATATTGTATTATTACCGGATTTCAATTTTCGTAGTATTTGGAGTTGTTGAGTGAGGATACGATATATTAACGCATAGAAGTTTTTACTGTGACAAATTGAATTTAAATACCATATATTCGTTTTCTTTCATCTGACATTATGTACAACCTGCCGCCTATTTGCCTCCTTCGTACCCCTTTTTCTTCCCTCCCCCTCTTACCAATATCACGTCGTTCAGAAAAAAATAAATGAATAATATCACTGCCTCCTTTCAAGTATTTCAGCCCTCTTCGTTTTCTTCTAGTTGTTCGAAATCACGAAATCTTCTTTCCTATTCTTAAAATCGAATCCCACTCCGCCTTCTCTATTCAATTTCAAAAAAAAAACAAGAGAAATCAAAGAGGGTCTATTGTCCCTCTTCGATTCGAGACCAGCCTGGGGAAAATCGCATCGCCACACACACGTGTTGATCCGGCATGAGTTCGTGGGAATCTGGCATTGGCGCTGAGGGTCAATGGTCGCGACGTTCGACTGGGAATGGCAAGCGCTCGTACTCGTGCAAGGAGGCGGAGGTGGCGTGGGAAAACGCGGCAGTAGTTCGCGATTGAATTCGCGATGGGCTAGAGTTTTGGGAATTCGTGCGAGCGCGTGGGTGCGACTGGGGAGGTCGGCCTCGCGTATGCGATCGGGTTGAGGCGTGGGGTAAGGTTCGTGCAGTGGTGATTGTGATGGGTTTGTCGAGCGGAAGGGGTTCTCGTGTTGAGCAGAGATAGGTAAGAATTAATTTCAATTTAAATCCAATAACATACTTTTACTGTCACGTATGTTTATAGTTTAATTTAAAATTTGATGTTAGATTTGAATTTTTAATTCAGAAGTTTAAAAAATAAAATATACAGATATGTTCAGAAAAATTAAATACAAGTATACTCACATGCACGTTCAATATAAAGGTAGAATAGGGAATTCGTAAATTTTAGTTAAGTAAATCTGGAAAATTTTATTGACACTTTACAATTTTAAAGTGGATTTCAATTCGAACAAATTAGATTAAATAATTTTTTTAAATAAATGTTAATAGATTGTCCAATATTTTCAAAATATTAATAAACTGTATGAATGTTTGTACAAGGTCTGAAAATCATGGAAAAACAAGTTGGGATGGAACGGATTGCAAATCAATATCAATGGTGAGTTAATCTCACTAATTAAATTTAAATTTAAATGATTAATTTAAATAAATGCCTGAATGGTTGAATTGATTGATGTGCTGTATAGTATAGTATATTTTGAAATTGGTATTATATATTGTGGTAACATCTTTGGATGCAGGGGAAAACAGGTTGGAGGGATCCAACTGGATCCCTCAACATTTATTATTTAATACTCTCTGTTATGATTACTTGATATTCTATGATGAATATATTGCAATATTGAATGTTATGATTTGATTGGACATATTTGAGTATAATGAATTACCAAAAATAAATAAATTGGATTTTTGAAAGAAAATAAAGGAAGTAAATTGTAAACGAGATAATTAGAGAAAATTGAATAAATTATGAATGAATTGAAAAAAAGAAATGAAAGTATGTTAAATACTAATAAATAACTTCGAGTAGAAAAGAAAAAGGGTTTGAATAAACAGTAATTAATGAATTATAAAATTATGTGATATTAATTTAAATGAATAAAGAATTATTTTAAAACTTAAATTTTTAAATTTATTTAAAGGAATTAAGAAGTAAATTAAGAAATCTAAATTGGTATTTCAATTAAAAGTATTTTAAATCATAACTAAGGAATAAAATATGAAATTAAAAGATTTTTGAATAAATGAAGTGAATTGGAAATCAATTTGGAAATTGATTTAAGTATTTGAAATTGGATATTTGGAAGAATAAATTCAAGGTGGGAATCTATTAAAGGAATGTGAAAAATTGTTTAAAAATAAATAGTGATTTATGTTTAAAGGATGTGAAGAGAAGTATATTTCTCTGGATAGCCAAGTACGTTTTCAAAGTAAGTTTTTTTTTAAAAATAAAATAAAATAAAGGTTTTAATGTTGTTTTACAAAGTATGTTCTTGGAAATTTATTATTTCTAAATGTTTAAATTCTAAAGTAAATATTTATTCAAATCTATTACCGTAGTAATAATTTATAAAGAGTGACTTAGTAATACTGTTTTAAAGGTGAAAACCTAGTTTATATTTATAAAGTAACGTTATTTTCAAATATTCATATAGTATATATTTCTATTCAATTATTGAAGTAGTTTCAATTTAAATATTTTAAAGTAAATTCTAAAGTAAGTAATTTGTTAATCTATTATCGTAATAATTATTTAAACAATGATTTGGTATTTTGTTTAAAGAAGAAATCTAATGTATAGTTATAAGGTAACCTTATTTTAGTTATTTCTAGAGTATTATTTTAAATTAAGTACTAAAGTAATTTTTCTATATTAAATGTTAAATATATTTTACAATAAAGTGTTTTTTAAATTATTTTAAAAATCTAAAGTTTTGTGCTTGGTCATTCCAGTGGAAATAGAAATATATGGAATTTATTCTGGGGAAGGCAGATAGTTTTGAAAACTGTTTTCAAGAAGTTTGAAAAGTGAAAATATATCTTGTGAAGATATTTTTTTGAGATAAATAAATAATTTGGGAAATTATTTATTGTTGGATGGTTGTTGTGAATATTAAATGATAGTTAAATAACCGACTATCAATATTGGCCAAATGCGTTGATCGTTTCGAAGAGACCGGGATCGAGATTAATTTCTCAAAAACCACTTCAATTCGGTTTGTACGTTTCGTGGAAACGATTTTGGATTCGAAGATGGAGTAGTGAAGTGCAAGGGCTAGTCACTACTAATCCTGAGGATATTTCCAAAATGGATGTAGTAGGAGTAGTGCCTTCGGTTCCATTCGAACCCGGGACGGACTTGTATGGATGAATGCTTGCGGAACATCGTAAGGTGGACGATGGGCATTCTAAGGGATATGTTCTAAAAAGGTAACGCTTAGCCTCAAGCTTCATCAAATGGGAATGACTGAAAATCTGGGGTTATGCTGCAAGGCTAGGTTGGTAGCACCCAAGCAAGGTGAGGTCATCCCTGTCTAGATGTCCCTTTTTATTTCGGCTTAGTTGGCGGTTGTTGATCCCAACCGCGGGGTGGTCTCACTCGGGATTATCCTGTAAGGGGTAGTCCCGGCCTTGTGTTGCAGGGAAGCGGGCGTACTCCTCGGTCCTGTGATTTAGGCCACGTACTATGATAGGTGGTACCCCAGTGCCTAATCATTAGTTGGAAATCCATTTGATGTGCACGTAAATGTGCATATTTTTACCACCATATTTTTTCTTTTCAAATTAAATAAATGATCATATTGGGTATTTTAACTTGTTTTAACCAAAATCCATATTAATTCCAAATTGTCACATATCCATCTTCATATAGGGGCAAAACGGTCATTTGTGTGCATATATTTATTTGAGAAAAATTAATTGGAAATTTATATATATTTTGTAGGAATTTTGTCTCAAATAGGAGTGGTTTCATGAAGACACATGCATGCACAACATGAATATGAAGGAATGAAGATGGAAATAATTCAAAGTGAAGATAATGGAGGATCCCACCTACCCACTACCTTAATGTACAAATTAAAGGCTAATGCACATGCTAAAAGACATTTAAAACTTCATGTACATTTAAGTGGTGGATTATTAAAGCTAATGATAACTTGGCCACCACACTTCCTCCAAGGGCATTTTGGGTACTCCCCAAAAATATGCATTAGGGTTTCTAACTTGTATAAATACCCCTTATGTTTCATGTAGATCTCTTCTCTTAGTTAGTTAGTTTTAGTTTAGAAAATAAATCAAAGCCCTCTTTCTTTCCATGGCTACTTAGCCATTTTATTTCATGTAATTTTCTTTTCTTTTATGCAATGTTAATTCTCTTTTATTTACATGTTTCTTCTCTTCTTATGTAATAGTGTAGATTTACCTTTATGCAATTAGATTAGTTGTCTTTTCCATTAGCTTTCATTTTCCTTTCTTTTTGCTTTCACGTTGCTTTCTACATTTGTTGATTTGATAACAAATATGAGAGCTTAATCCCTACAATTTAGGGGTAATGAAGCTCTCTAGTATGTAGATGCAACATTTTGATGTTTATACTCTCTTTTTGTGCTTTAATAGAAACACTTGAAGTGGTTTAATGATATTGTTTAGCTTTGAATTTGATAGTCTATGTTGTTCATAACAAATAGGCTATGCTTTAACAAACATAAAACAAATTGCCTCTTCATCTAAATATGATTATGGCAAAGAAGTGAATGTTGAAATTGAAATTTGATAGCCTATATTTCTAAACAATAGTTAATAGGCTATGCTTAAAATAGATTTTTATTTCAACTTTGTTGTCATATTTCATGAGAGTTAAATGTGTATTAGTGGTTGTGTTATAGTTTGATGATTTATATTGGCCTAATTAATAGCACAAATATATCATACTTATGATAAACAGATCAACTAATTACACTAATGAAAAGAAAAGAGAGATCATAACTTCATTTTGTTGATTTATATGATCTAGAGAGTGGATTTATCTCTAAATTGTTCTTTTAACTCTCATATTTTTATCATTTTCTTTTGCTAGTTTTTGTTAGTTTTTACATTTCTAACTATTCACTCGTGACTTTGGTATAATTTGATTGAATAAAATTTTAAAATCATCAATTCCCTGTGGATCGACCCGTATTCGCCGCGTGCTACATACGTACACCGTGCGGTTGCGGTTATTTTTATTTCAAAATTCGTTCGACGGTTTTCTAAACCGATAGAAAATCCGTCGACGAACAAGTTTTTGGTGCCGTTGCCGGGGATTTTGTCTTGATTTTAATTCTCTATTCTTCGAATTAGTTTTCTTTGATTTTTGTGTTTTTTTATTTTGTTTGTGTTTGCATTTAAAAAAAAATTGTGTTTGTTTGTTGTTTGACTTTTGTTTACAATTTGTTGTGTGCTTGTAGTTCTATTTTGCATTTGCATTCTTTTATAAAAAAAACTGTTACATTGTATTCTCTGTTCACTGTTTACATTTTCTTTTGCATTCTCTGTTCACTGCCCTCTGCATTTGTTGCCCTGTGCATTCTATGTTCATTTGCATTCAAAATTGTTAACCCAGTGCATATCTTCCACTGCCTACAAACCACAAAGCATCCTACAGTCCACTTCAATCCATTAACTGCCTTGCTACCATCTGCCCCCTCCACTTCAACACTAAATTCAAACTGTCATCACTTCTACCTGCTTCGAGCTACTGCCACCATCCTCTCCTCCAACATCACAACTACTTGAACCACCACACAACATAACTGGCTGCCTGTGCACCTATTTCTGCCTTTGTCTATTATCCTGTAAGAACCCATCAACTTGCCTGACCATCTCCCGCTGTTTCTCGGCCACCTACATACCACCAACCACACCTCTCTCACCTTCTACCAAACTCCTCCAGCCCTTCTGCATTTCGACCCACTTGCTCACAAAAAACACTCTTCAACACAACTCCACCACAACCTCATTGCCTACCTTTTCACTACCCCAACACACAATAGAATCAAGACTGCAACAGTTTCTTCAATCAAACTGCCTGCTTCACCTCAGTTATCCAACTGCCGAGACCACTACAAATTCAACTGCCCTCCTCCACCACTACTACATATCCAGCAGCACTATACACAACCCACCTTCAGTTCAACTTCAATCCAAACCCCACAACAACTTGCTGCTACAACATTCACTTGCATTCAACTGTCCCTGACCACAAAACTCAATACCCACCAAACAAATCCCCTCTATTTACTTATTGCAAGTCAACCCAACACAGTCACACCTCTGGTGACATCCACTACTGCTGTAACTTCTGTTCTACATCAAACTGCATACTGCCTTCCACCACTACATCCCAATCATTCCCCCCAATCACTTGCGGCCTCCACAAACACCCTCACTGCCTCCAATCACCCCTTCATTCACTGAGACTTCCTTCAACACGAAAAACTCGGCAGTCACTCCCTATTACGACCAAATCGAATACAAGCGAGCATTCGAAACCCGCAACCGAACTTCAATTCGAATCGCATATCATCGAACTTCAATTTGAACACACAAATTCCTCAAACCTGGGCAGTCGAGAATCGCCTCACAAAATTCTGGGCATGGTTGTTGATTTTTGGGCATGGTTATCAATAATTGATTTCCCAATTCGATAGCTGATTTTTCGATTTTGTTGATTGCGAAATTGCGACGATTTTTTTTTAAAAAAAACCCGTGTTAGTGCTGGAAAGAAAAAAGTTGCGTACGAAGTTTTTGATTTTAAAGTTGTAATCGCGTCAAAGTGTAGGAGTTGGACCAAATCTGGTTAGCGGGCCGGGTTGTGTTGTATTGGGTTGAGTTTTGTTTTGGGGTGGATTCAAGTTATTGTTATTATATTTTTTTTCCTTTTCTTAGTATGAAGTGCCTGATTTTTGATTTTTATTTTACCCAAAAAAAAAGGTTTGCTTTGTTTGCTTTGGTTTTAGTTAGTTCTGCTTTATCCTTAAAAAAAACCAAAAAATTTAGTTTTAAATTTGTTTTGTCTCGTTTCAAGTTGTTCTTAAGTTTCATCCTTATATTAAAAAAAAAGTGTATATATCTTATTTTTATTTTCAGGTTGCCAAAGCAGATTAGAAGAGTTGTTTGCTTCGCTCTGCTGCCAAAAATAAATTACTAGCTTGCTTATAAAAAAATTGTTGCTTCCATCTTTAGTTTTATTTGAATTTCAATGTTGGTTGTTTGCAATTACATAAAAAAATTAAAAAATTCAAAAACAAAAACAAAATCATTCGTAGTTGCATTGTTAATACACATTTAATTTCAGTTTTTGCATTTCATCCTAGATATTTGTCAATAATAACGGTTAGACATTGATAACACTTAATTGTATATTGACAATTTGTCTTCTTTGAACAATTTAATTTCTTGGTTTCTAGACTACGGCAGAGTAATAACCATTTATAAATATTACGGTGATTCGTAAATATTATAATGGTTGTTCCTCTGAAGGTACTTAAACCGTCGGCTGCATTGCAAAGGTGATTCGTGGTGCACCGATAAATCCTGTCCGTTACCTGGCTGAGAACTATCTTGTTGATTTAAGATAATTTGTGATTACACAATTTTGAGTTAACTTAGGATAAATCATTTGTAATTAACCACTGCATTCATTTAGTTGCATTAGTTCATGCATATTTAAAAAAAAATTCTAAACCCAAAACCGAAAAAAAATTGTAAATAGTCCTTTTCCTTCGAAATTTTTAAATCCTTTTTCCTTGAAATTTCAAAAATCCAAAAAAATTAGAAAAACAAAAATCCAAAAAAAAAAAATTATAAAACTTTTTCAAAAACAAAAAAAAATTAAAAACCAAAAAAAAAAATCAATTTCCCTTTTGAAAAATAAATTCTATTTGTAAATATTTTTCCTTTATAAAAGAAAAAAACCAAAAAAGAAAAGAGATTTCTTGAAAATGTCCGAATTTCCATATTCACATGAATTTTACGATGGTTGTGAAAATCAATATAATCCATATAGTTTCACTTCAAATTCTTATGGATATTACAACAACAACTATTGTTTAAACAATTTGAGTCTTGAACCACATAGTTTTCAAAACAATGATCAACCCTCAAATCTCGAAAATAGCATTTCAACTTTACTTGAACTCTCTACACAACAAAATCAAAGTGTAAACGATTTGTGTAACTCATATTTGTGCAATAGTTCAAGTCAAAAAATTCAAAATTTGAATTCACTTCAAAATTCAAATGATTTCGAGTGTAACCCATGCCAATTCAATTTCGAGCTTCAAAATGAATTTCAAAATCAAGATGAAAATGTGAACAAATTTTCAAATAATTTTGGCAATGGGAATAGTTTCAATAACGATATGATTGAAACCTTTGGTTGTCAACAAATTCAAAATGAAAATTTTCAAATTAATAATCATGAATTTGATTTTGTTGACCAAATGGAAAAAGATAACGGGGATTCATTACTTGAAAAATACAAAACTTTTTGTGAAAATCATGATCAAATCTCAACTTGCGAAGAATCAAATAATAATTTACCGTTTATCGAAATTGACAATTTTTGTTCTCAACAAATCGAAATTGAAAATTCTCAAGTTAATAACTATAAATTGGATTTTGTTTAGCAAATGAATGAAGTTTACGATGATCACACGGATTTGTTGTTTGAAACATACATGAAACAACGTGAAAAACAAAATCAAATTTCAACGTGTGACGAGTCAAGTGATAATCCATCTTTTACCCAAATCGATGATTTTCAAACAACAACTTTTGAAATTGATAATGACGATCTTAATCAAGTTGTTGAAAATACGGTAATTAAGTTGGATTTCAATTCTTTTGAAGGTGCGAAACTCGATTTAAACTTCGATCTTCCTTTTTCTAAAAATTTGAATACGACAACTTTGAATTTTAAACTCGATTTACACGATGAAGTTGTTGATAATCCAACAAAGGAAGTCGAATTTAATGAACATGAGTTTTATGGACTTTTTGAAAACGAGTTGTTGAATTCTGAAGGGGAAATTTTCGATCACCATTTTGATTTTGAAATCGGTATTTTGGAAGAAATTGAACTTCAACCAATTTTTCTATTTACCCCAAAAATCATCGAAAATAAAACAACTCGTACGATTTTCAATAAAACGACTTTCGTTTTTCCAAATCCACATTCAGCTTCGAAATCTTTTACGATTTGGTTTTTCGAGCTTAAGCTGTGTCTCACAAATTTGATGAGACAAATGAATCGGTCTTTAGAAGACCGTTTCATTTACTTTTTGACTGTATATTTTCTCATCTCTTGTAAATAATAATCTTTCATATAAATATTGGATTTCTATTTTATTTTTCTCCTTCCGCTTGGGTTGACTGTGGGGACACAGTCAAAATCAAGTGTGGAGGGGGGGGGGAGACTCATCTTCAATTTTTTTTCTTTTTCATGGTTTATTTTTGTTTTAAAATTTCAAAAAAAAAAATCACAAAAACAAATTCTCTTTTGATTTATTTTTAAAAGAAACACTAAGATAAATACAAGGTTTTGGTTTATTAAATTGAAATTTAAGAAAATTTATTTGTCTTAACAAAAATAAAAATGAAGTTCGATTACAAATAATAATGCTTTAACTAGTATATAGGAAGATTCATACGTGTTAATTGTGAAGTGCATCCTAATTGAAAATCTTTGTTTTAAAAAGTGGTTGATTTAAAGTAAAGGATATAACATTTTTTTTGCCTTCTAAGTTAAATGGTGCAAGATGATTTTGCAAAACTCTCTCTCTCTTTTAAAAAAAATATATAAAAATAAAAAATAATAATATCCAAGTATTCACTCTCATTTAAAAGTCCTCACGGTGATGCATGGGTGAATTACTTGGAATCTTTAATTATGTGCTTTCATACTCATTTAAAAGTCCTCGCGGTTATGCATGTATGGAACACATGTAAAAAAAAATAGACTTAATAAAAACCACCTACGGTCGATAGGTGTATGCACGAAAGTGTGTGCACTCGCCATGCTCTGTACTCCCCTCACATAAGCCCGAAAGGCAGTGCATGGGTGGTATATCTGGCCTCAGTTTACCTGAGCTAGGTGTGTAATTTTTCTTGCAAATAATGAGAGAGCAAGCAATTGAAATCACAGCACTATTTTTACTTATTTGATTTGATTTGTTATTGAAAAGAAATGAAAATACCACTTTCATAAACTTTGATAATCAACTAAGGATCCATTTCATAGTTACATTGTGTTATTAACCAAAACAACAAGTTAAACTATAGTCTATTTGTTATGATAACTTCGTTTTTATTGGAAATATTGACGAATAAATAACTAAAATTTCAAGATAATGACCAAAACCTATATTTAACTTATTCGTGTCAATTTAAAAATAAATCTTTCATTTGTAAATATTTTCAAAAAACTCGCATTCATCCCTTTCTAAATAAATCTTGCATTTTGTAAATATTTTCATCCTGCATTTGGATTTTGTGGGTAGTATCCGCTGAAAATCCTCAAGAGACAACACTCGTCCTAATGGGGACACCCAGAGGTTTAAGGGCTTGTTGCATACACTCAATGCAATCGTGCTCCCTACGAAAATGGATTTATCTTAGTTTTTCTTTATTCGAGGACGAATAAAAAGATAAGTGTGAGGGTATTTGATGTGCACGTAAATGTGCATATTTTTACCACCATATTTATTCTTTTTAAATTAAATAAATGATCATATTGGGTATTTTAACTTGTTTTAACCAAAATCCATATTAATTCCAAATTGTCACATATCCATCTTCATATAGGGGCAAAACGGTCATTTGTGTACATATATTTATTTGAGAAAAATTAATTGAAAATTTATATATATTTTTGTACGAATTTGTCTCAAATAGGAGTGATTTCATGAAGACACATGCATGCACAACATGAATATAAAGGAATGAAGATGGAAATAATTCAAAGTGAAGATAATGGAGGATCCCACCTACCCACTACCTTAATGTACAAATTAAAGGCTAATGCACATGCTAAAAGACATTTAAAGCTTCATGTACATTTAAGTGGTGAATTATTAAAACTAATGATAACTTGGCCACCACACTTCCTCCAAGGGCATTTTGCGTACTCCCCAAAAATATGCATTAGGGTTTCTAACTTGTATAAATACCCCTTATGTTTCATGTAGATCTCTTCTCTTAGTTAGTTAGTTTTAGTTTAGAAAATAAATCAAAGCTCTCTTTCTTTCCATGGCTACTTAGCCATTTTATTTCATGTAATTTTCTTTTCTTTTATGCAATGTTAATTCTCTTTTATTTACATGCTTCTTCTCTTCTTATGTAATAGTGTAGATTTACCTTTATGCAATTAGATTAGTTGTCTTTTCCATTAGCTTTCATTTTCCTTTGTTTTTGCTTTCATGTTGCTTTCTACATTTGTTGATTTGATAACAAATATGAGAGCTTAATCCCTATAATTTAGGGGTAATGAAACTCTCTAGTGCGTAGATGCAACATTTTGATGTTTATACTCTCTTTTTGTGCTTTAATAGAAACACTTGAAGTGGTTTAATGATGTTGTTTAGCTTTGAATTTGATAGTCGATGTTGTTCATAACAAATAGGCTATGCTTAAACAAATATAACACAAATTGCTTCTTCATCTAAATATGATTATGGCAAAGAAGTGAATGTTGAAATTGAAATTTGATAGCCTATATTTCTAAACAATAGTTAATAGGCTATGCTTAAAATAGATTTTTATTTCAACTTTGTTGTCATATTTCATGAGAGTTAAATGTGTATTAGTGGTTGTGTTATAGTTTGATGATTTATATTGGGCTAATTAACAGCATAAATATATCATACTTATGATAAACACATCAACTAATTACACTAATGAAAAGAAAAGAGAGATCATAACTTCATTTTGTTGATTTATATGAACTAGAGAGTGGATTTATCTCTAAATTGTTCTTTTAACTCTCATATATTTATCATTTTCTTTTGCTAGTTTTTGCTAGTTTCTTACATTTCTAACTGTTCACTCTCGACTTCGGTATAATTTGATTGAATAGAATTTTAAAATCATCAATTCCCTGTGGATCGACCCGTATTCGCCGCGTGCTACATACGTACACCGTGCGCTTGCGGTTATTTTTATTTCAAAATTCGTTCGACGGTTTTCTAAACCGATAGAAAATCCGTCGACGAACACCATTCTCCCTACGAGCCTTGTACGAGTTTTGTTTGTATTACCCACTTTGTGGCTAGTAGCTGGAATTTAACAATGTAACAATTTCGGCTATTTTATAAATATTTGTATATAGACCCTATTATAATAGCAGAGGATTTGTATAAAATTGTTTTAGCCATCGTAAGGTAAAAACCCAACATGTTTATTTGTGGCATGGTCTTACGAGATGCTTTTGTTTTCAAAAGGATTTTTGAAACTTTAATAATCAATTGAGTGTGATCTTCTCACGCTGGTATTCCAGACTGACTCGGGTGTTATTTAACTGTAATGCTCGGGTCAGACCGAGTATTATAGGATACATGAATTGATGCTGTGGAGCTCAGGAGATGAGCTGGATGACGATACGTACTCCCGTACTTGTTTATATATATGTTCCGTTGTGTTGTTTAGTTGTGTATTCAGTTGTATGTTATTGATGTTGAGCTATAATTGATGTACTTTGATGATGTAATATATACAAACAGATATATTCGATTTGAGTAAAGATCATTTATTATCTATTATATTTTATTCCACTGCAATGGTTAGATTCTGTTGTTGATTTCTATTTTCTTCTTCTACCTCTTCTTCTTTAGCCCAAATGATTCGTATTTCTGTACAACTTGAGTTGATTTTAGTTAGAATAGTGATGATTCAAGGGGTACGGATTTGCGGGTCATCACAGAAAGTTAGTAAAGGTTGTAAATGTTGTTGCTAATGCTAGTGGTTATGTGATATAATATGAATTTTATGTGGATGTGAAGTTTAATGTATGTTTGTTCATGTTGAAGAAAGTTAGCGCTTACTAATTTAAAGCGATATGAAAATCCCTTATTAAAAGTTTGAAATTTGGACTTTTTAAAAAGTTAAAGCATTTCAAGTTTGAATCTTTGTTTTTGATTTTAAAACATTCCTTTATGTTTTAGTAATGATAAGTTTTGAATAGTTTAAGTTTTGAAAGTTAAAAAAGAACATTTCAAGTTTTTCAATTACGGGTCCGTATAGCGATGGTCGTTATATGCGTAGTTCGAAAAATCTAATTATTTTTCTAAACTAAACTTGTTTTTACTTAGAAATCGTTTTTAGAAATGTTTTCTAACTTTAATTAAATAATTAGAGAACAATTATTTGATTAATTAATTTTTTAATGATTATTTAGTTGATTAATTAGTTAATAAAGGTAATTAATACTTAATCATTGGTTAATAAGGGTCTTTAAACTTAAATGTTAATCAATTAAGTTAATCATGATTTTTATTTAATTTAATTTAATTATTGTTTAGTTATTAATTAAGGATTAATATATCATTATTTAATTATTTATTCAAGATAATTACTATCTTTATTATTAAAAAGGGGTTTTATTTAATTAATCTTTGATTAAATTTAATTTTGTTTTAATAAGGTTTAATTAACTTTAGTTAGAGTTTAATTACTATTTACCAAGGATTTGAATCTCATTTACAAGGATGTTAATTATTTTAAAATCACTTTGAGTTTAAGTAATTAGTTTTTTTTTAAACTGTCTTCTTTTCAAGCTTTTTTCTAAATCAACGTATTTCTATAAGCTTAAGTAATACCATATGATTCGGGAAACTAAGTAACATCTATTAGCAGAATAAAACACCATTCTGCTATTATAATTAACATGGACATTTACTCAAGTTTATTTATAGTTATGTGTTGATCCCTTATATACCTGTTGTTATGTGACGCCATGATAGACTGGATAAGTAAAACCAAACTAAAAGCACCATTATGGTCACTAAGCCTCCGTTTGATTTTGTAAAGATAAATATCTCATTTTATTTTTGAAATGGTTTTAAAGTTATTGCATTTTGAATAATTGACAAATGTTTTTCTAAAGATGTTCTTAACTAATGAGAATGGTTTTCCATGTTATAAAAAGAATTTTTATAAAGAGTTGTATAAAGGAGTTTGAAAATTTCTAAAGTGTTTTTAGGTAAATGGAATTGAGTTTTTAAGAAAAGAAGAAGTCATAAGTAAGGAGATTTAAAAAATGGATATGCATATTAAGGGAAGCTAATTTGATTAAGGTTATTTAAGAAGTTGTTTAAATAGAAAAGGTTATAAAGAAGTTTATAAATGATTCTAGGGTATTTATAAAAAAGGTGTTAGAAAACGATTTGGATATTCATAAAGAGAGTTTATAAAAAGGTTTGGATATTTATAAAAGCAATTTATATAAATGATTTTGAATATTTATAAATGGATTTTTATAAATGAATTTTGGAAGTTTGGAAAGTATTTTGAAATGGATTTGGATTTCAAGTAAAAGAGATTTTACGAATGAAATGGATATAATTAAAAAGGATTTACTAAAAATATAAAAAGGAATTTTAGATCTAGGTTTCTCTAAACTGGCATTTAAAAAATGATGGTATGGAATATCTGTTCCACACTTAATACTAAAGGATAGTGTTCAGGGTTGTCCTTACCTTCAATTTAAACAACGTTTGTTTAGTCTTTTTTAACATGATTTGGAAGTAAGATGTTGTTCACAAATGTTTCGTGTATATACTTATGTTTGAGAAATAAGTATATGAACGTTTTGGACACGTGGTTTTGAAATGAGATTTATTAAATAAAGATTTGTTTTGAGGCTTAATGGTTGTTATGGATAAATAAATCTCATATGGAATTGGTTATTGTTTGTTTATTTGATAGTTATAAAACTGACTAGGACCCAAAATGTAACCTTGGAAATATCTAGGAGAAACACATGACTTATATGGCACAGTCATCTCCGATGATGTTGTACCATGCGTATCTCGTTTCGTTCCCTAGGACAAGTGATAAGAAAATCCATCCACTAACGATTAAGAGATGATCTCCACTCTTATTTTTGAATATTTATTTCCTAAAGAACTAGAGTTGAGTTTACCGATAACTATCGAATGTTGTTTCTTAGAGACTGGATCAAATATGTTATCTAAAAACTGCTTCTATCCAACTCAAGTGTTTTAAAGTGAAGACATCTTGAAGATGAGGGAATTGAAGACGGAGGTCTCAAGTGTTTCATCTAGTCCCAAAACAAACTTTTATGGATGAATGCTGGCATTGCATTGCTAGCGTAGTGTTAGCATTCCAAGATGGTCCGTTGGGAGGAAGAAGGTAAAGGCGTGACCTCATAAGCCTCACAATCTAGGAAATAGAAAAAATAGGGTATGCAGCAGAGCTATATGGTCAGCTACCATTAGGAGTAGCCATTCCATTCTAGATTTTCCATATTCGAATTTTTGTGCTCGCAAACATCATGGTAGTATAAGGCCTCGGTTTCAAAAAGGGATGGGGTAATCCGGCTCGTCATGTTAAAGGGGAAGCCGACTCTGTGTAGCGAGAGTACAAGAAGTTCTTGTCAGACTTCGGTGCATATTCCTGGGGTGTATCATCTGAAGTTAGTCCCTTACCTTGCCATAGCATGGAATCTAATCTCTTATACATGCCATTACGGTTTTGATTGTAGAGCTTAGTATGCTAGAATTTAATATGGTAACAGTTTCAGCTTTTTTGATATTTATTTGAAACAATGGCATTATTTTAATATCACTAGATTTTTATATACAGTGTCTTGGTTATCGCAAGGTAAAAACCTGTCCATGTTTATATGCAGCGTGGCCTTATGAGATGCCTTTGATTTAAAGGTTTTATAAAGTTAAAGAATTATGTTTTACTTACACCTGACCATGTCCGACGTAGAGTGTATTTTCTTTTCTTAAACCTTGGGTACTCAAATTTGAATGGGCAGACAAGTAGATCAGGTATTCCGTGGATTCGTTTGGATGAGCTTGGAGTGGGTGGCTTCATTGATAGCTAGATATTACTTTGTATTCCGCTGTATTATATGTATATGGTATCCGTTAGGCATGGATGAGCATTTATAACTATCCTATGATAGAATTTGTATTAGTATGACTCTGATTTAACATTTTTTAAATGACTTTGCAATATATTATGTTTAGTAGTATAAATTGTTCAATTGCATTGTGAGATTCTATGTTGTTTAGTTTCTTCTCTTTTATCTTTTCTTTCTTTCACCCTAAATGACCCGTCTATCGGGCGACTAGATGATCGACACACAAATACCAAGGATGTTTTAGGTGTCATCTTTGGTAGTAAGAAAGGCGGATGTTACATCAGAAGTGCTGTGTGATCGTGCAAGCTCGAAATACACAATGATTTAAAACAATAAATTAAAATAATAATTTTATATTTATTAAATAAAATAACGCTCACTTCCCTCTCTCTCCTCACTTTTCCCATTGCTTTTTCTTATTTTCTATTGTCTATAGGAAGAAAGTGGTAGCTACCTCATATTTTATTTTTTTGGGAGCTATAGGCAAGTAAATCGAGCGATATTTGATCCCTTGAATTCGTATTGGCGATGGCTTCAAATCTATGTAGAGTTGGTGGAGTGCTATGGTGATTAGCGATGATCGACATGGTGAGGCCACGACTAGGTTTGGGGATTTATGGAGATTCAGGCGATGATAGGTCATGGCATTGGTTGCATCGTGCTTCTCGGGTGAAGGAGCGTGGTTGGTGGCAAAGAAAGGTGGTGCTGCTGCCTATTCATGATTGCAACCTGTAGCTACAAGAAGGAGGCTGCTACTATCACAACTTTTGTGGAGGTGCCAGCTTCATGAGAGGGGGTCGGATGCGGAGAGCACGTGAAGGGGAGTTTGTCAAAGTTGGTGGCACGCAATTTCATGGATCGGAGAGGGAGAGAAGAGGAGAGAGGTGGATCAGCTGATGGATTGTGTACCTGTACATGTGTATGCACGAATTTAGAGATGGAGGAAACGAATTATTGGGAGAGATTAATTAATAAAGGTGATTAATAAATTGTTAAGTTAACTAATTACAAATTTTAATTCAAAAAAATTATATTTTAAATAATTTTTGCATACGAGCTCCAAATCAACCGCGGTCTTTTGTGCTGCGCTCATAGGAGTATTATATACACACTGAAGATAACTTCGTGAGCTAAAATCGAACTTTAGATCGAGAAGGGGTGCACAAGTGTTAGTTGGAATTTTTGTGAGTTTACTCACCTTTGGATGAACACTATGCAATATAGTAAATATAAATATTATTTGCATGCTTGAATGATTTATTTGTTTGGTTGAATTTCCATTTTGTAAAATGGATGGCATATAAAATAAAATATTGATAATATAGATAATTTTGTAGAGGGATCTGAATCCCTCGCCACTGTTGATGTTAATTTCATTCATATACTTATATTATAAATTGTTGAATGTCAAAGCTAGGTAGATTGACCTTATTTGATGTAACTTTGATATGTTGAAGAAGTTAAACTCTTTTAGGTGTAGATCTATGGAAACACTTGTTACGTGTTATGGTAACTCTAGGTCTTATTATAGTATTTGAAACATTATGGTTTTCTATTTAATTCGAAACTGGTTTTGACTCGGAGAATGATTTTAAATGTGATTTTTGGAATTTTCTATGGCACTTTATTTAGAAATGGTTTCGAACTTCTCTATTTTACTTCAACATTTTTGATATTCTCTTCTAACTTTATGGAAATGATTTTAAACTTATTTTGAAAAGTATTTATTTTGCAAAAAGTTAAAAATAATAATGAATGTATATTTTAAAGAAAAACAAAGGTGAATTTATCTTTTATGATAAAGTGATTCCATTTTAGAAGAAAATAGAAATATTTTGGAATAAATATTTGTCAAATGATTTATATAAAATGTTGTATGGAAAAAGAGATTTATTAATGTTATTTATAATAAAAGAATAGATTCATAAATAATATTTTATAAAAAGAAAATTAATATCATTTTGCTAAATTAGAAAATAAATCACACTTGTGAATTTATAATGATATATGGAATGATCAATTTATTGGAAGTATTTATACCATCTTGAAATCAAAGATTTGTGATTTGTATATGAGATTTAAAATAAGAAGTTTTTATAAATATAAAGGAGATTTATAAAAGTGGTTTTTATAAATATAAAAAGAAAATTTATAAAAGAAATTCTTATAAGTATAGTACTTTTATAAACATGAAAAAAGAGATTTATAAAAAGAAGTTTTATAAAATGAATGAGATTTAATTTTTATAAATGAGCATTTTAAATTATGGTGGTATGGAAAGTATTCTTTTCATACTTAACACAAAATCCTGAGGTAGGGAAACTTGTCTCTATCCTAAGGATTAAGAATGTATGTCAAGGAAAGGATGGTATGCTAACTTATCCGTCTACATTGTTAATTGAGGGATTATACAAGTTTGAAAGTGGGGTAGGTATACTTGGTCTAATTTCCATACGGTCCATTTACTTACAACAAATGGAAAGTGTTTTGGGTTTATTATTATCGACGTTTCTAAATGTTATTTATTTTAACCCAAATAAATGTGGTTTTGGAAGTGAAATCTTTCTTAAGATTTTATGGAATATGCTTATACTATTGAGATAAGTACATAAAAAGTTTCTAAATATTGAAAGTGAAATGGTTTATGCATATACTTATACCATCGAGATAAGTATATAAATATTTTTCCAAGTATTGAAAAGAGTAGAAATGGCTTATGAATATATCTTTTGTAAAAGGTATTTTAATACAAATATTTGAAAGGAGATTTTAAGTAATGAAAGGATTAACTAAAAGGCTTAGTAGTTGCTTACGTGTTTAATCATGCTTGATTAAATCTTTGATTTGATTGTTGTTTATTTGATAGTTAAATAACCGACTATAAAATCTTGGCCAATTTTCAAACTATAAATTATTGGTTTAGAGAGACCGGGATCAGATATGTTATCCAAACACCACTTCGAACTAGCATAAGCATTTGAATTTGAAAGACATGTTGAAAATGATGGAAATCAAAGACAATGTTCTTTAAAGTGCAAGGGCTGCTTGCTACTAATCTTGTGGGTGATTCCAAAATGGATGCAGTAGAAGTCGATCCTTTAGTTTTTTCACTCCCAAAGCAACTTGGATGGATGAATGATGGTATTGCATTGTTTCTTGGAGGGCATTCTAGCATTCCAAGTGGGATTTGCTAAAAAGGTAAAACGTAGCCTCAAGCCTCACATCCGAAATGACCAAAACATGGGAGATGCGGCAGGGCTATGTGGTTCGCTACCATTAGATGATCTCACTTGTTTCTTGGTCGACATTTAATGGTTTGTCAAGTTAGCAGCATGGGTGGTGATCATATTCAGTATTATCCAAGAAGGGGTAGGCCGGTTCTGTGTTGGTAGAGGAGCAAGGTTTGCAACCTCGATATATTTTAACTAGAGATGTTTGGAAGTTAGTCCCTTACATTGTCATTGTTTGAATCAATTTTCCAGTACATGCCGTATGGATTTAATTATATACCAAATATGTTGGAATCTGAGATATAAGCATTTCAGTTATGTTATATATTTATTTTAAACCCTAAACATTAATATAATATCACAAAATTTTCTGATAAAATGGTTTGGTTATCACAAGGTAAAAACTCGTCCATGTTTATGTGCGACGCGGTTTTACGAGATAACTTTTTCTAAAAGGTTTAATAATATTAAAAATCCATATGATTTGAATTTCTCATGCTAGTTTACCAGATTAATCTGGACGTTATTTTATTATAATGCTTGGGTTACCCCGAATATATTTCAAATTTTGTTATTTATGCTTTAGAGCTTCAAGAGACGAGCTGGATGCCTCCAAGACATATTCACGTATTTTTATTTCTACTGTATTCCTTATTTATCAGCCTATGAGGACAGGCTATTATAACTGTCCAGACTAATGATATGTTATTTTACTCTGATTGTTATATGTATATTACTGATTTCATTTGTAAAGACCATGTGCATATTATATATTACTTCACGATGTGAGATTCTATTCGGTCTTTTATTTTTCTTTCGCCCCAACAATATGTATTTTCAGTACTGGGATGCTCGTGTAAATACGGTGATCTATTAATGTCAACTTTTGAGGGTCGAAAAGGCGGATCATCACATGATCAATCAACACCCTTATTGGAAGAACTTGGAAATATAATTATAACTACCTCAACTCTATTAGTAACTTATAGGCTAACATCTCCAGCGCAGGATACCATTTCTTTGCCATTGTAAATTTCTTCTTGATATAATACATTGGCTTTTGGATTTTCACCTCTTTGAACATTTGTGCTACACTTAATGCATGAGATGATATCGCTAGATGAATTTACATATCTTTACTTTCCAAAGACTTCGGTAGAATATGGAGTTTTGAAGATATTACAATAATTACTGCTAAATGCTTCACATTTGTCCATTCGTTAGAATATCCCAATTTATTTCTTTAGTGCATCAAGGAATTATATGCATTTGTCGGTCACTTTTGGGATGGGCTACTCAAGGCGATAATTTACCATGCAAACTCAACATTTCTCTTCTTGGTTTTGAGGCTGTCACCTACTTCAATGCCTCAATCTACTTTAGATTGGCTCCGATTCATAGAGTTCATGATGAATCCTATAAACTTTCCTAGTGATACTTTGATAGAACACTTCATGGGATTCATGTAAATTCCATACGTTTGAAGTATCTCAAACATTTTCGATTGGTGCACCACATGGTCCACTAATTTCTTTGACTTTACTACATATCACCATATACACCTCAATATTCCTCTCTATTTCTCGACGAGTATTTTTTTGACTGATCACTAGTAGTAACTCCAATGTTCTTTAAACCAAATAACATGAATTTGTAGTGGTATAGTCCAAGGTTAGTGGTAAAATTTATGTTCTTTTGATTTGGAATGTGCATTAAGATTTTATTGTACTTGGATTAAGCATCCATAAACAAGACCGATTCATGTTCGAATGTTCCATCCATGCGTTGGACTATCTATGAAAGTGGAAAGTAGATATTCAGGCGTGCGTTATACAAGTTTGAGTAATAGATGCATTTCTATCACTTTCCATTTGGCTTCCTAACCAACACAGGGTTATCTATCAAGTATGGATAGTGAGATTCAAGGTTGAAGTTGTTTGTTAACAACTTATCCACTTCTTCTATCAATGTCGTGGATCTCTTTTGGATCATGTTATGTTTCTTCTACCTTGCAAAGATTGCTTTTGGGTCTGTATTCAGTGCTTGGTATGGAAGATCATGTGAAATCTTGCAAATATTGGAATAAGACCATATAAATATGTCATGGTTCACTCTAAAAAACCTTGCGAGCTTCGCTTCATCTTCAGTCTAAGCTGTGACCTAATTTCGATCACTGTCATATGTTTATTTTCATCCATTTATGGATCCACTTTGTTTTACATGCTACAAGTGGATACAAGCCATGGTTCAAACCTTAATACTATGCATCTTCGAATTTAATCCAGACAGCCATATCTAAATGCTTGCGTTTCTCTCTACATCAGGCTTCTATGAGCTCAACCACATAAAATTCTCTTCATTACTTCGGTTTGATGGAGTTGAGGTTATGTCTTAAAGACAATTATGTAATTTGTTATGTATCTTAACTCTTATAAGAGAATCCTCTTTGTAATGTTTTAGAGTTTATTTTTTTGATATGAGTTTCTATGTAGAGACATAAGTAATGTAAATTAATATATCAAAATATATTGGTAGAAAAATTCTTCGAATAAGTAATTCATCAACTGAAGTTATGAACATTTTCTTACTTATGAGTATTGAATCAACATCTAAATACTTACTCCTTAAATGTTCCTACTCAAAAGGTATTAAGGAAAGGATATTGATACATCTATTGAGATTAATGTATGTAATGCTCTCCGTACAGTGGTCATAACCATTGGGACACCAAGGGTTATGTACTAGAGGTTATTTGAGACAATAATAGAACCACTCAACAAGAGTTCTATTGGTTAATACAACTAATCAAATAGAAGATCTCACGTTAACAAGTACTATGGATCTTGAGTAACTCGACTATATTTTGATTATGGTCAACTATATGACATAGTGATCGTGTTATGCTCATAATTAGGTGTATGTTGAACTACTTGAAACACTACTAAGAAAGTCTCTTATATTGTAGAAGGTTAGTATCACTTTAATTGATAGCAAACTTAAAGCCAAAATTTCTAGGCATGGTAAATCGTTTAATAATAAATGTCATCAATTGACCCAACGACTTTAATGTAGTCTATGCAATTATGTACATATGTTATAAGGGTTTTTGATTATTGACCAAACTCTAGATATCTAAGTGATATGGTGATGATGAAAAGAAAATATGCAGCAAAATATCATTACAAGGTATAGGTTAATAAAGATTAGAGGTTGGATTTCATCTAAATGACATATTAGCAACTAAACATATCCTAGATATTCTACTTCAGCAATGTCTGTATAGGCTTCGATATTTAAAATGGTTTAAATATTAACTGTGGGCCAAGTTTACAGCAGGCATTCAACACAACTGTGTTGTTAGCTGATTTCTGAGTCTAACTAATTCAAAATTAATTTATAAATGTTATAAACTAATGATAAAATTAGCACAAATGTAATATCGATTTTATGGCATTTTAATTGTTATTTTATATCCTTAAAATTAATTAATGATGTAAAACTGTTGTATATTGATTTAATTAAAATATAGGCTAAAATAAATTAATTAAATAGTTAATTCAAATGTTAACTTAATTAGGCCTACAGCCCATAAAACCCCTTAGGGGTGGCCAACCAAACATGGAGAGGAGGGTGGCAATTTAGATTGCCACATATGCTTTAGTCAATTTATGGTAAATTATTTGCTGATAAGAGAAAATGATGAAAAGTGATTTTTATCCCATGGCCCAAGAGTGGCTATAAATACATCACTTTCTCTCATTCACAAAACAAAAGAAAAAATACCCTAGTTTCCATTGTTAAAATTGGTGAAGCCTAGTAGTTAGGTTCCTAACTTGTAAGGAAGGACAAAGAACTTGGAGTTCGTGGAGAAGATTGCTAACAACAAAGGTCTCGGGGGCCAGCTGGATCAAAAGTATTGTACCCATTCTGTTTTAATGCTAGTTTATATATGTATGTTTTTTCTTGTTTTGTATTTCAAAAGATATATTTTGTTTTCAAAATTAAAAATTTACATACAAATTTATTTTTATATTAATTGAATAAAAGGTTGGACTGCAAGTTATCAGGTAAAGGAGAAACGATGAAGAAGTAACAATGGAGGAACACAAAATTTTAGTATGATGAGGTTTGTAGTTAGGTAATCATGTATGAAGAAGGAGGAGAGCGATGGAGCAAATATGTTACTTAGGGTTTTTTTGTAAACAAGTCAGATGGGTTATAGTTTGCATAAGGAAGGGGTGTAAAGATGGATAGCGTACATATATTTGTATGTATTCATTTTTTATATTATAAGGGGTGTCATGTTCTTTCCCCTTATTACTGAAGTAAGGTGTTTTATGGAGGCGAATCCTATGTAGGTTCTGTTCAAACCAAAATTTGGCACAACACTCTTCGGAAGTATTTGAATAGATAAAAATGAAGAATACAAATGTAAAAAGACGATTATCTAACAAACACTTTAAAAAATAATAATGAAAGCACGCAGAAACACAATGATTTAGAGTGGTTCGGCGTATGGCCTACCTCCACTACGAAGTTGATGATTTTATTGATATTCACTTGCTGATTTCAACTGATTACAGAGGATTATGGTGATGAAATTTGAGTACAACAGCAGCCTTGAAGTATAAAAATGATTTTGGAAGAGTCGGACGTCAAAGAGCCAAAAGATCCTTTTATGTAGGCTCTGAACCGCTATATATAGGCGTAAGATGCAGATACCTCGCTTAGATCTCGAGAGACCTCTTCTGGCACGTGGGTGGGCCCACGCAATCGATCCCAAGCAATTTCGACTCGATCCGTGATCGATATGAACGAATTTCGTATCGATTAAGATTTGACCCAATCGAGTTGAAACTTGGCATGAACATTCTTTATGTTGTACGTAAGCTCCGGTGAAAAATTTCATAGCGTTTGGACTTTTGGATTGCAAGTTATGATCAATGCAAATTAGAGTTCTCTGTAGGTTGTTTAGTTCGAATTGGTACGTTCATATCGATCGTTTCGACTCGATGTTGAGCACGTGCCTTCGAGTTGACGCGGCACTTGATTTTTGGCTCGCTCCACTTTCGATGCCGTGTCGACCGAGTCAACCCAAGATTTTCGTTATGTTCGTACCGAAGACCGTTGCCTTGTTCGTATCGATGGAAGTGGCTTTGTTCATATCGATGGAAGTGGCTTCGTTCGTGTTGATGGAAGTGGTTTGGTCCGTATCGATCCAAGTTGCACGGTTCGTATCGATTGTGTGGTCTTGTTCTTATCGATCTATGTTGTTCCAACTTGATGGATTCGAACAAATGACAATGTGATGGATACGAACAGATGGTAGCTCTGCTTGTCCTTGATGGATACGAGCAGTAGTCTCATGATGGATACGAAGTAATGATTACCTAATGGATACGAACCAAGGTCACTTGGTGGATACGAACTACCGATGCTTGATGGATTCGAACAAGGCTCTTCTACTAATGGATTTGAAATGAAGCGCTCTGATGGATGTGGTTAAGATGATTTCTTTGGCTAGCATCGATCATATCTTGAGCATACGAACTCGGATTGTCTTGAAATTTGGAACGTTAGTCTTCATGGTTTTCTTGTCACGTCTTGTCACGTCTTGTCAATTGTAGATTGATCCGGGCTCAGAAAAAATTTATCGATATCCATAGCAAACTTACGTATAACCAATATTTAGAATGAGCGACCTTTGGCTTTTAGTCATTCCTTGATATCTCGGCCTTACCAAAAGATGGGATAGTATTTTTCCCCTAAAGTACATCTTGTGAAGACATGACAGGCTTTGTAAAGTTGCAATCTTCATTCTGAACAATTATCTGACTTGTTGAACAGTTGTTGTTTTTTGTCGAAGACTATAACCTCTGATTGATTTTTAGTAATATAAATTGTAGACTGCCAACTGTTGTACTGTGTGCGGTTGTAACTGATTATTATATGACATCGATTAGTCATTTTTTTTTGTAATTGTTCATCAGGTGGGCATTCGACCTATGAATTTTTAAAATTGAAAATAGTCTGACATACATGCATATATGTTAACCTGACTCTCGTTAACATTCGCACGCTCACAAGTCGTTGTCAGTTTTCTTCCATTGAATTCCGTATCGATCCTCTCCTGAATCAGTGTGAAATTCGAGTTGCAAAAACATTTGACGGTTGTTTTGGAATGTCCCTTCGTTTTAATCCTCACCTGGATCGATGTAAAAGGTTGAAAGATTGTTCTCTCATTGAGGTTATTTGCGCTGATGGATATGAATTGTGCAGTTTGTATTGATGCGTCCTGAATGGACTCGAAAACAGTGGATACAAATAAGTGCTTCATATTGATGGAATTCAATGTTTTAGAAAATTCTTCCTTGCACATTTCTTATTGATAAAGCTCAAGCTGTTGGATACGAATAGCCAATCCGTATCGATGCAGGGCAAAACGGGTTGGAGTCGGTCGCAATGACTGGGAGGCGAATCGTTTCTCTCCTTTCCCTAGGTCCATATAAATACTTTTTGGACTTACAATAATTTCACTTGTTTTCTCCTTTTATTCTCATCTTCGTATCGTTCTAGAAACTTGGAAAAAGAAACTCGCTTTCTATTCGAACAAAACACCAATTACCTCGAACGAACTGCCGAAACTAGGTAATTCATCGAACAAATTTAACCTTAGTATGACGAGACTTGAATTCTTGTGTCGCTCCATTCAAATTCGTGGTCGAACGCTGTGTACAAGAGATGGTCTTGCACAAGGGCGAGGGAGGTTAGGGATGTTCTTGTTTGGGGAAGAAGAAGAGAGAAGGGAACAATGGCTCTAACTTCATTTCGGTGGAAGTGAAAAAAGAGTTTGGCTTCGTATTGAGTCTGGACGGTGGATTTGTGTTAACGAGTCATCGATCGATAAAATGGCGAACTACGTGTCCATCTTGGAGTAATAGTGGTTCATATCAATTAGAATCGTTCGATATGAAGAATAGCTTCCAGTGGATACGAAATCCGTGACAGGCAATCGATGCGAATTGCATAGGTTGGATTCGATACGAAGCTGGTAGCTTCTGACCAATACGAATTTCACGGCATCCTGATCGATGCGGAGCCAACCTGACTAGATCGATACGATGCCAATAGATTTCCTATCGATACGAGGTGAAATCCTCGAGCTGATAAGAAATGAAATATCGATACAAGTGTATCAATGCGAACAAATCAGTCGGTCCAAATTCTTGATTGATACTGGTTGAACCTTGATGAACTTGACACCTTTTGCACATCCGAACATCTGACTCCGACAAGCTTCAGCCTTGCATAACTGGACTTAACTGTTGAACAGCATATCTGACCGCTCATCGAAGCTCATCGATGGAGCTGGATCTTAATGAAACTGTAACGAACTTTAAATGGTCGGTCTTTAGAGCCAGGATGACATGGTTGTGATGGTCAGCGATGATGGTCACTCCAGTTGAATTGGGAAGTCTTGTCGTTCGCATATCTCATACTCTGTTGAGTTACTTAAATAATATGTAGCACTGCACTGCATGACACATTCACACACTTCACACTGGGGGATACATGGGCTTATTATCGTCTTATGATGATTTTTCTTAAGTTAGTTAGTTATGTAGTATGCGAGTCACAACAGCCGAAAATTCAGAGTTCACTTCCCTTGACAATCGAGATACCGGCCATTACAGTCGAAGTTATAGATCCAGCTCCGGATGAGCTACTAGGTGCTACTTTTATTGGTAATCCACTAGACTCTGTACCGTCCAACGTTTTCGAAGACATGATGGGATGGATTTGCTTAAGGCATGGTTCGACATTGGACGATGTGCTATTACCAGGACCAAATGATAGACCGCATTTTCCACCGAAGGGGTTTACTGCCTTCAATTGGCATGCATGCACAGCTGTAACACTTCCTCCATTTAACCAATACATTTGGGAAGTGCTGTCTTTCTTTAGAATCGCTCCATCTCAATTACACCCCAATGGATATGCTCTTCTGAATAGCCTATTCATTGTATTTATAGAGCATCTCTTCCGGCCACTGACGCCGCTCGAAGTTTGGTTCTTATTCAACGTCAAGAGCCGGGGAGATAGCCCTTCTTTTACATTTCTGGAAGCGGTTAGAAATTGTCAAGCTATCGTCGACTCGTGGATCAGGCCGAGCAATTTTAAAACGGAGTGGTTTTATATATGATGTCCCCCAGGATTCGCCAGCCGTTGGTTATTTAGACGTAAGTACCACAGTCCTTTCAAGTAGTTAACAAGGTGATCTCTTTACAGCTGCATTTCCATGACCCGAAGGTGCACATTTTAAAGAGATAGTATGGGTTCTCCACGAAGTTCTAATTGAAATGAGGGAAATAGAGTCGGTTCTAATAGATCGAAACTTGAAGATAGTTGGGCTAATCAAGCAAAATCAGAGTATAAGGCTCGAAGAACATTGAGGGCAGTTCTGACTAGACGGGTGAAGTTTAAGACGCCCAGGGTTGTTATAGTTGAAGAAGGTGATGATGAAGATACATCCACTGATGACGAACCCATTGTCGAGCCTTCCTATGCCTTTCAAGATTCTGAGAGAAGGAGAAAAGGCAAGGCCGCAGCCCATAACCGTTCTAAATCTGGGAGATGGAAATCGGTGATCATGTCTGTAACGACCCGTAAATTTCCGATAATTAAATTTTTTAATTAATAATATTTTATGAGTTAATATTGAAAGAAATAAAAAATTCTAATTTAATAATGAAATAATAATTAAATTAAAATGAAACAATGTTAATTCAAGTTAATTGTTAACAATCTTAATGAAACTCCAATTCATTGTAATTAAAAATGCTATGCTTGGTTATAAAATTTAATATAAGAAACAAATGTAAGTATTTAATTATTGTATAAAATAGATAGTTAATGGTAATTGAATAAGATCAGTATTGTGTAAGGAATTATAATATTTGTTGTATTATTGTGTGCATTGATTTATAGCATGATGTAAGAGGTTATTAATAATTTAAATGTTGACTTTATAAAATAATGTGTAATGGACGAAATGGAATAAATCTATTGTCATGAGAGTTGTTTTAGTAATTGTTTGTAAAGAATAAACTTACAAATATTATAAAATGTATAATGGTGACAACTATTGTTCGTTACCATTTTATTTAATCAATAGCAATTAAATGTAATTAAACATTACCTTATGTAAGTTAAGATAATAACTGAAAATTTTGAATGTAATAAAATCAATAGAAATTTTAATTATTTGCATAACGTAGAAATTGATTTAATAAAAGATTGAAACCAAGATAAATAAATGAATTGGGACATTAAAAGTGTATAAGTGATAAAAATTTAGCATAATGGAAATAAAATAGTTAACACAAATAAAAGATGAAATTAGAGTTATATAGCTGATTGGAACATTTGTTGTAATTATTGAACTTTTAAATGTAATTAGAAGTTAAGGGTAACAATGGTTATAAGTTACCTATTTATTTGGTTCATAAAATTTAATTTGAAATCAATTGCAGTTAATTTACTTAATTATTTACTTAATTAGTACAATTAATGTAGATTAAATTGGTAATCGAAGAATGTTAATTCAGTAGGATGTAACCAATGAAAATTTTAATCATAATATGACTATTGATTTGAATAAAAAGAAAGAAAATAATGTTGATCAATTTATTGGAGCTTATATTATAATAAATGGATATATTGCAATTGAACGTAAATAAATATTACATTAATGTGGAATAAGACAATAATTGTAGTGTGAACATAATAAAAGGTATAGAAATGTAAACTTTATTTACAAGACAATGATTTATGAAATAAAAAGATAGAAACCTATGTTAATAATTTCATAAGGTATTGTTGATTTAATAGTAGGAGTGTAAATCAAAATAAAATAATAAAAATTAAATAGTTTAGTAAAGGAGTAAAGAGTAAACATATGTTTATTTATTTGAAATGTTTGGTAGCTGAAAGATTAATTGTTGAAACGAAAAACCATTATTTGGTAAGAAATGTATAATTACTGTTTGTATCCAATAGTGTACTAATATGTTTGAATTGCTATTAGACAGGAAATAATCGTTCTACTTCTCATTACATTCACTTAGTCCATTTTGAAGCTTAATCAACTGAAATTTATGTAATTGAAAATTTTCAATTAATAGGAGAGAGAATACTAATTGTAAATTAATAGGTGCAATTAAAAGCAGCTTATGTTTTGTAAAAATATAAGGAAAGTTTGATTTAATGAAAAGAACATTTACATCAAAAAAAATGAATGTTTCATTGTGAATGTAGGTTTAATTAATTTAAAATAAAGAATATAATGATTGATTTTAAAGAAAGAAATATTTATTTATTTGGACTGTGTTTTAGCTTACAGATTGATAACAAGAATAGGAAAATAATCTATTTCAGTAACTTATTTATTACTCTTGTTTATAAACAACAAATTTATAAACGTGTTTAAATAAACAATTGTTCTATTTTTTCATCCATTTTAGTTGTCTGTTTTAAAATTTAACTTTGTAAGTAATTGCAATTAATGTAATTCAAATGTTTCAATTAAAAGGAAAGAAAACGTTGATTGCAATTAATAGATTTAATAAAAGAAACGCACGTTTTGTGTTAAACAAAAAGGGTATTTTAATGGAAATAAAAGATCATTTTGAGAAAACCAAATTGAACGTTTTCACTCTTAAGGTAAGTATAAAAAATTTATTATGTGTAGATAAAAACCTAAATGCGTGCAAATTTGAATATTATTTGAGTTAATGAAGTTAATTTGGTTACATTTAAAAAAAATTGAATTTCAAAAGGCTGAGCGACGTACATGGTTCCTTCATTTCTTTTGTTATTAACTATTGCATAAACTTTTTAAATTAGTTACCTTATTATTAATACTTGATCCGTTTATTTCTCCTTTTATTTAATACCTGAGCCTAGACATTTAGGTTGTATTTAATTCTTGCGACCTTAATTTCACGTATACAAAATTTTACTTTCGTTTGCAAACTTTTCCATTCCTACGTACATTTTCTTATGCATTATTAATGCTTGAAGCTTTCAAAACAAAGTATGACATTTATTTTTGTCCCTCCACCTTCATTTTCTAATTATAAATAACCTACAGCTTATTTCTTCTTTTGCATTTTGTTTAACCTGACACCTCATATTCAAAAGCTTTTATTCTTGCAAATCCAAAAGCTTTCTTTTATAAAACATGATTTTTTTTTCATTTTTCGTGCACTTCCTGTCCTCGTCTTAGTTGTTCTTCAATCTTTTCTTGAAGCCTCATCTTGAGAAAAACGAAGTATTAAAATTTGTTTATTTTTTGCGTACTAATTTTTATTTTAATTATATTTCTTATAACATGAATACCTTTTGCATATAAACTTTGATTCACGCGTGATTTCTTCTGTTGGATTCATATTAAATTCCGTACAACATGAAATTGATTTAGTTGAATTTGGAGACTGTTGCGTTCCGCACTTCTGTTTGGATTTTATGGGTTAAAATCCAAAGGTGAGTGTTTTAACCCACTCATAACTTCTAAAATTTCTTATGTTTGTTAATTAATTTATGATGTGATTAGGAAATTATTTATGACTATTTGATATATTTAAATTGCCATCCCTGTTAATTTGTATCCTTTCAGATTAAATTGTTATTTAATTTATTTTTAAAATTAAATTTCCACTTGAACACCTGTTATTGTAAATTAGTTAATTGCTGATATTTATTTGGTTGATTTGGATGATAATTATGATGGACGTTGATTGTTGATGTTGGATGATTGGATGTTATGTTAATTTATATATAAAAAAATACTGTTGTCACTCTGCAAGTTCCTTTAAATATTATTATTTGAAAATCGTTATGGGTTGAAATGATAGACTCGAGCGATATTATGAATTTTTATATTTATTCGGAATTGCGGTATGAAATGATATATAACCGTAAAATTTTAAATTGCGGATTGAAATGATAAATATCTGTAACACTTGACCCTAGGGTAGAGAATTATATATGGACAACGGATTGGTTAAACTAAATGATTTTAAAATCCTTAATTTTTGAATGAAATTAAATGATACTTTGAAGTAAAATCTGATTTCTATAAATTGAAGTATTTTTGGAAAATCAAGTTTATGTTGAAAAGGAAAATTTGGTTTGTTGATTTGGAAATTGAAATTGGTCTAAATGTGTTGAAATGAAATGAATAGTTTAATTGGATATAAATTCCAAACTTATATTTTAATATAAACTATTTTAAAAGAATATGTTATTTCAAAATTTCTAATTATTCAGATTTTTTAATTTATTAAACTATTTAACTAATATTAGCTATATAAAATTATTTGAACTATTTTAAACCACTTTAATTTAATTAAATATAATTAATCTATTTTAAAGCTATTTAATCTATTTTAATTATATTTAATCTAATTTAAATCCATTTAACTATCTTAAATCAGTTTAAAAGTATTTTTAACATATAATTAAACTATTTATAACTATTTTAACTATTTATAATTATTTAAATTATTTTTAAATTTCTAGACTAAGTAAAGTGGAAGTTTTCAAATTCAATGCTTGTTTCAAAAGAGAATAAATTGAAACGATGATTTTGAAGTACGGTTTTACCCTATTTTGGAAGTATGACTATGGAAGAAATTATGACTTTTTGAAAGGAAATATAATTCCAAACTATGATTTCAAAGTGAATATGATTTCAAAGTGAATATGATTTCAAAGTAAATACGATTTTGAAAGTATTATGGTTTTGAGAATATGATATTTTTGATATCAATTTTAAAATGACTTTTGAAATGTAAAAGAACCATCCGCTGTGTAATAAGCGATTGATTGTTAAAGAGACCAGGATCGGATATTGTTATACTCTTTGTCAATATCGAAAACCACTTTAACAACTATGTACGTGGTGGAGATTCCAGAAATGAAGTAGTATGCTTCGGTGAACGATATCGGTATAAGATATGACATGACCCTGACTCCCGTGAG
Source organism: Allium cepa (assembly GCA_030765085.1). Taxonomy (NCBI): domain Eukaryota; kingdom Viridiplantae; phylum Streptophyta; class Magnoliopsida; order Asparagales; family Amaryllidaceae; genus Allium; species Allium cepa. The sequence continues at coordinate 974,699,328 of CM060928.1, forward strand.
TCAGCATAGATGTGACTAAAATCAAGAGCCATGCCAGGCCAAGTGAGGTCATTCCCCCTATCGGACACATTTCTTCGATATTATATTCTGATTTTGTGATTGTTTTGTGGCCACCTTTCGATTTTGATTTAGGAGTGTGTTATGAGGTGGGCGGTAGTAGCTGCCTGCGTTACCACCAGTCCGGATCCGCAAACGATGTATCTACGCTGGCATTTCCTCGTGCGTCGTGTTCACATGCCCTAGTGTCCCTTCTACAAGTTTGTTTTTACCGTACCTATGTGATGTCCTCTAGGTTGACCTCCAGTTTACGGAGGAGCGTAAGACATTGTATAGACTGCGACAATATATAAAATGTGTTAAGGGGGATGTGGGTAACGCCTTAACGCTATTTTAATACCCTTACCTTACTACAGACACCATTATAATTGTGTATTGTACTACATAGTAGATAATTTAACCGATCCTTAGGAGATGTGAATCCCGAGCATCTCTTAAGTTATTGCATCAACGTTACACACTGGATAGAAGATGTCAACCCCGTAAACATCTCTAATGCTGTCGTACTCATATTTACCATTGATTTAACTTACATAAGATCTTTAAGTTCTGACTCGAGTGTTTTGTCTTTTCAATTCGATCGGGTTAGCCTGAGCATTTAAGGATTTGAAAACTTTATTTCTATAGGACGAAGATGAAAATTGTATTATTATTATTTATTATATTCCACTACATCATTTATTCTGCTGTATTATTTATTATTCTCTGGTACATATAACTCTGATCTGTATTGTATTTGTATAATCAAAGGTTTGTAAATAGCTTCATGAAATATTATTTGATTATTATTATTTTTTTCATTCCGTTGCAAGATTCTATTTTGATTTTTTCTTTCTCTGGTTTTTCTTATTTATCCCATAACAATCCACCCTTCTATATGGTTTGAGTCGACATGTGTGTCTGCTTAAAACGTACAAAAAGGTAGGTTGTTATAGTGTCCCTCCTTGCTCCTAGTATTAGAATTTCAGAGGCTCCTCTCGCACAAGTGGAGAACCTTTTCGAAGGGCTTGCCGATATCCCAATTCCGAATTATGTGTCACCCCAACACGATGCCGGATTGGGGGAGCTTCAGAGTGCCTTAGACTTAAGCGAGTGTCTTCCCATAAGTGTGGCTGACATTACCGGTTGGTCGGGGGGTTGCACATACATACACACTTTATGGCACTACGCGATTTCTGATCGCAAGCTATTTACTTCAAGAGATTACTAACTCTATTCTTTTTTTTCTTTGTAGGTACAATGACTAGGTGAGATTCTATGCTTGGAAGCCTCCGTTTCAGCGCGCGAGTCATCGAGTTCATACTATGAGTCTCGTAGGAGGGAAGATGATAGAAACCGCGACCACGTTATTCCAATCAGGAATACTACGATAGAGATAGAAATAAGGATAGGAACCTAGAATAGAGGTATCGATCCCGATCACGCTCTCCATCTCCTCGAATCCTTTCACAGCCTTCTGCTTATGTCACACATCCCTTGGAGCCTCCGCATCACAAACCGCCTTCCCATGCTCAGAGGCGTGATCCTCACCACCGTAGACATGAGACCGAAACTCCTATTGTCGTTGAAAGGCTATTACTAAGCCCTCTGAGGAAGGGGAAATCAGAATTGCACGGTTGAAAAAGGATTTCCCGAACATCTACTTTGATGGCTTCATCTTTCCTCCCACTTAAAGAGAATCCTGGCGGAAGTGGAGAATACGATGCACGATTATATTCATGACATCTGTGCACAGTATAAGGAGTGGTCGAAAGCCACAGAGAAATCATTGAAGCTGGCCTTTGAGCGGGCGGCCACCATAGAGAAATTAGAAAATGAGCTCGCTCAGAAGGACCGAATCATCCAAGTGCTTCATGATGAAGCCGAATCCTCCCGAAAGTTAGAAATAGAGGCCATTAAAAAGGCCGACGAGGCGAACTTAGCCATGGAGGGGATGAGGCAGGCACACTATGCCCTAGTGGAGGAGATGGGCCATCGGAACACCACCGTCACTGCCGAACGGGATGCGGCTCTCAAAGAACTCAATGATCTTAAAGCCAAATTCTCCAAAGTTACCAAGGAAAGGAATGATGCAAATTTCTCAGCATGTGAGTAGGCGGTAGTGCTCCGGGGTGAATGGGACGCGACAATGGCCAAAGTCCGTGTGGTGGAGACCGAGGTCGAGGAGAGGGTCCAAACGGCGGAGTCCAGGCTAGAGGATGATATTGAAGATCTCCTCATCACTTACAATGCTAATGTGATGAATCACAAAAACCTAGCCTGGCTCGAAAATTATCCAATACATCTTCACAATGCCTGGGGCAGATTGGCTGAGGAGGAGCAGGCGGTGAATCCAGATGAATCAATCGATGAGTTTGAGCTCGAGAATTGTATGCTGAATTAAGATAAATGAAAGATTCTCCACGATTCAATGATCTCACACAAAAAGGAGAAGCTCGGCGCCCAACATTCGGAGGTTGGAGAAGTTTTAAGTGTTGACCATCACGATGCAAGTCTTGAGATTCCTGCACCAACCCAACCTGAATCTACACCAACGGTTGATCCCTAATCCGTCCCTGCTTACATCTGGAACAACCGCAATTATCTTCGGCTAAAGAGCACACTTCTGAAGTCGTTCAGCCACCTGCGAGCAAAATAAAGGATGATATTCTAAACATTTCTCATATGTGTTCAAAATAAGGAGATTTGAAGCATTTACTAACAGTCTTTCTTTTTCTCTATCCAATGATTAGTCTTGCGCCGATTGCGCCTTCTACAACTCAAGAATTGCATCAAGCGCAGGAGGTCATCATTACTGAGGTGGCTACTAAAACAATGACTGCACCGATCGATGGAATGTAGGGGTGCACACTCTACTTCGACGAGCAGATGATGGAGGAACTCCTCTGTCGCCACAGTGACCCTTTTGCGGACCTACCATTTGTTATGGGTGGAATCGCACCTCCTATTGGCTCTTCAATGTTGACCATCGATGTCCCCAGCGAGGCTCAAGCAATCCTCGAAGAAGAGATATTGGCCGAAATCGATGCTGAAATGGGGGCAACAACTCGCGGCGGTAGTTCTAGAGGTAGAATGGCGGCATCTGGGCCGGCTCCATTGAGAATGGTATCACCTGGTGGTACAGTTATCGACATCAGCAGGTCTATCCCGCCTCCTGTAGTGGATCCAACCCCTCCGACTATGCCTGTAAGAAGTGTTCCTATTCATTTTAGCTCGGAAGAGGAGGTAGATATAATACCCCCTATTGCAGACCAGCCGCCAAAAGGCAAAGGCTCGAAGTAGAAAATCACTAGCAGCTCCAGCGGGTCCACGTCGAAGAAAAAGCCGAGAAAGAAGAAAGAGTAGATAGGCCTCTTCGGCACATTTTTGAGCGGATAGGAATTAGCTTTCGTAGGCCATGTATAGATGCGAGTTCGTCCCCTGCTAGTAGGAATTTTGGAAATAACTTGTACATGAATTTCTTCCACATATAGTTGAAATGAAACTCTTTTTTGGCTTCAACTCTATTATTTTTTATGCTTAAGTCTTCCAGTATTTGAATTCTAGTCCAGTGCACTTGCGATGTTCCAAACTTTGAGTCGAGTTTGTTTTTATTTGTAAAATCTGAAAATCACAGACATGAGTCATGGCCGGGGATTAAGTTGAACTTTGATATTGCACTGCTTCAGTCAACGGTTGACACTTAAATTATGCCCCCAGTTTTGGGGATGTATTGCAAAGATCAGCCACCAATTGCATTTTGCCTTCATTTCATTTAGCTTAACATCTTGAATCGATGTTGAAACAAGTGAGATTCGAGTGGTCGAATCACACTTGCTTACTTATCAATGATTACATCCGCACTCCAGGGATTTGCATTTTTATGCCGGCGGTCGATAATGCCTATTTAAGTTTTAAGCATATCTCCATGCTCGGGGGACTTAAGTTAGTTTGCGATTGGTCAATCGCACCCGAGTTATATTTATACTCTGACCACACTCTGGGGACTCAGAGTTATTTGCGGTTAATTCCCTGGTTCGTGCTTTGGGAATCCGGAGATAGTCGACCTTTGCACTCCAGTTCACACTCCGGGAACTTGAAGTTGGTTGATGTTTATAATCCAACTCACACTCTATGAATTTGGAGTCGATGTTTATACTCCGAATCGTACTATGGCAATTCAGAGTTGGTGTTTACACTACAGTTCACATTTTGAGAACTAAGAGTTGATATTTATTCTCCAATTCGCACTCTGGGAATTTGGATTCGGCCGAAAGATGGTCAGTCACATCTATTTAGGCTTCATTCGCACTCCGAAAATGATGGATTTATCAGTATCGTGGATGGTCGATTCACATCCATCCCGAGTTAACAAGTGAGGTCAATAGATGGACGGGTCCATCCCCATCGAACTTGGTTAGGATATGGTCAAAGTCGTTAGGTGGACGGACCTACCCTCTTCGAAACCGCATTCATAAGTTTATACTCTAGATCGCACTCTAGGAGACTGGAGTTAGTTAAGGATTTTTCATGTGTCAATCCTTCTTTGGCTTCAGCATGATGGCTTGCCCCCGAGCTCGGGTTTCACTTAATGAGTGGTCGGTCTTATCACAGTCACTCGCTATTTGAATAAATTCCACCGTATGATGGAACTTAGCTCTTCGTCATTATGATGGTTGTACGTCACATTCAATAAATCACATCTCTGGCTCGAAGAGATGGCATTTTATTGCTGAAATGAGAAAATATTGCAAAGTTAGTTGCCTTATTACAAATTCAAATTTTGAAATGCAGAAACAAATTGCAGATTAAAAATAGACTAAAAATAAACAAAGACTGTCATATGTAGCAGCGATGGAGACTCTCGCTGTTCTGGGCTCTTGGCAAAGTGAGACCATTAACGGTCGATAACTTGAATATGCCATCTCGGAGCTTTCGTTCAATCACACACAGTCCCTCCTACGTTGGTTTCATGTGCAAAAGAACAGGACAGATTGAGGAGATCGCCGAGTTCAAATGTTCGGGATCAGACATTGGCATTGTATAATCGGTCTACTTGACTTCGGTCTGTGGCTGCCCTCAAATCAGCCTCTTCGCGTTTCTCATCCAACAAATCCAAGGATTCAGCAATTAGTATGGAATTTGTCTTTGGATCATTATAAGTCACATGATGAGAAGGTACTTCCATCTTAATTGGAATAACGGCTTCAGAACCATATGTTAGAGAGAATGAAGTGTGTTCGGTCGCGGACTTGTGGGTTGTTCGGTAAGCCCATAAGGCCATAGGAAGTTCATCAACCCACTTGGCCCCGGCCTTTTCCAGTCGTTCCTTTAGAATAGACTTGATAACCTTATTAACAGCTTCAACCTGGGCGTTTGCTTGAGGGTGTGCAACTGTAGAGAATTTATTCTGAAGTGGAGTCGTTGGCATAAATCTTTGAATTCAATGCTGTCGAATTGGGTTCCGTTATCAGTGATGATGGTATGTAGGAGACCAAATCGACAGATAATGTTGTGGACTACAAAGTTGATCACTTTCTTCATCGTGATGGTAGCAAGAGGTTCAGCTTCGGCACATTTGGTAAAGTAATCAGCTGCGATGATGGTATATTTCACACCACCATTGGCCAGAGGTAAAGAGCCAATGATATCGATGCCCCATACTACAAATGGCCATAGGCTGACCATTTGAGTTATCTCAGTAGGTGGATCTTTAGTAATTCGAGCATGCTTTTGACATTTATCGCATTTCCTGGCGTAATTTGCTGCATCGCGGTTTATAGTCGACCAATAATATCTGTATCAAAGTACTTTCTTAGGGAGAGCTTGCCCTCTAGTGTGATCGCCACATTCTCCTTCATGTACATCATGTAACACTCGCTTAATTTTATCGTAGGCGATACATCGGAGTAGAGGAACAGAATACCCTCTTCTATGCATGACTCCATTCTGAATAGTCAACCGTGCAGCTTTATGAAGAATCTGTCTCTTCTCACTCCTGCGCTTGGATAGTGTTCCATGCTCGAGGTAATTTTGGAATAGAGTCATACATGACTCCTTATGGGGAGTGACTTCAAATACCTAGTCTGTTTCCATCTGATCAATGCTTGGGAAAGATAGCGTTTCCATAGGAACAAGTACCATTTGCTGTGCTTCACCTATACTTGCTAACTTTGCCAATGAATCAGCCTTTTGATTGCGATCACGGGGTATGTAGAAGTTGGCATAATAATCAAACTAATTAAGTATCTCTTAGACGTGAGCTAGATAAGCAACTAGTCTTCGATCCTTTGCCTGTTATTCACCCCAAACTTGACATACAACTAATTGTGAATCACAATAAATTTCCACAGTAAAAATTCTCAAATCTCAGGCGAGTTTCAATCGAGCAAGCAAGGCTTCATATTCAACTTCATTATTGGTCTTCCGATAATCAAACTTTGAAGCATAACATATGGATCGACCATCAAGGGTTTCAAGTACTACTCCAGCACCCGAGCACCGGTCGTCTGATGCACCATCAGCTTGCAGCTTCTAGATATACTCAGGAGATTCACTGTTTTTGGGCAAGTCCTTTGGGACCGTAAATTCGGCTATGAAATCCGCTAGGACTTGTCCTTGAATAGCTTGCCTTGAAGTGTAGGTAATATCAAAATGGCTCAGTTCAATGTTACATTTGAGTAACCTACCAGACGTCTCAGGCCACGAAAGGACTTGTCATAACGGCTGATCGGTGCAAACAGTGATAGGATGAGTTTGGAAATACGGACGGAGCTTCCTTGAGGCAATAACGAGACAATAAGCCAAATTCTCTAACTTCGAATAATTTCTCTCAACTCCGGTTAGTCGTTTATTAAAATAATAGACTGGTTTCTGCACTCAGACTTCCTCCCAAACTAAGGCAGCACTGATCGCGTTTTCTGGTACCGCCAAGTAAAGGTATAACTGCTCGAGATCGATAGGGTTTGACAAAATCGACAGTGTGGAGAGATGTTGAATTAGTGCTCGGAATGCACCCTCGCATTCTGTGGTCCATTTAAAACTCTGTTTCCCTTTTCGAATCAAATCAAAGAAAGGAATGCATTTGTCGGTTGACTCTGAAATGAACCTGCTCAATGCTGCTACCTTCCCGTTGAGGGTCTGGAATTTCTTTATGGTTCTTGGAGTCTCAAGATTTCTAATTGTCCAGATCTTTTTGGATTTTCTTCGATTCCTCGAGCGTTGACGATAAACCTAAGGAATTTTCCGGATGCTACCTCAAAGTGACATTTCAGTGGACTGAGTTTCATCCTGTATTCTCGAAGGATGCTAAACATTGATTCCAAATATTTAATACGATCGGTGGAGAATCGTGACTTCACCAGCATGTTATCCACATATACTTCCATGGTCCTTCCAATCTAATTGGCGAACATTCAATTGACTAGTCATTGCTATGCTGCCGCAGCGTTTTTGAGTCCGAAGGGCATCACTTTGTAGCAGTAGAGTACCAGATCGGTTACGAAGCTGGTATGTTCTTGGTTGGGTAAGTGCATGGGTATTTGGTTGTAACCGGAATAAGCATCCATAAAAGATAACAATTCATGCCCAACCGTTGAATCTATGAGCTGATCAATTCGGAGAAGTGGAAAACAGTCTTCCGAGCAAGCTTTGTTCAGGCCTGAGTAATCAACACATATTCTCCATTTTCCATTTGGCTTTTGGACAAATACAGGATTGGATACCAACTTCGAGTATAAGGCATCTCGGATAAACTCATTCGATTTCAACTTATCGACATCTTCTTTAAGGGAGGCAGATCTCTCTGGATCCATACCATGCCTTTTTTGTTTGACCGGGATATACTGCGGGTGCCACGACCCGAAATTCAACGTTCGAAAATTGACATCAAACACCTTACTTGTACTCATTGTCAATGATTCAAACATCGAACTCCAGTCGGATGGAGCTTATAACAACATTAGATGAATATATAACAGCGGAAATAAAATAAAGATCATGCATCACATCACAGATACAACATCATAATCATATCTGTTACAACATCAGAGTACATAATACAAGAATCACAACTCCAAATAGAATGTCATAATAGAACAACTACATATCATATGCCAAAAGTCTCCAAGAAGATAGAAAATGATAATAAACATCCAAGAACTAAGCACCTCGAGATCCAAAAGCTTCCAAAATGTCTCTAAGGTATAAGCCTCCAAAAACCGATAATCTCCAACCCAAAATACTCCAAAATGTAGCTAACGGGAAACATGCTACTAGGTTGCCCGTGTAGAAATAGTGGGCACCTAGAGTTTAGAAAGGAAACAACAAACTTCGGGTCAGTCATGGGACTGGTATGAGTAAACAAAGATAGTTGCTTTCAAATAAAACAGATTATACAAGAAAAAAACCGCTATGCTTTTGGAAAATGGAACTACCGAAAGACCTCTCGCCACACACACAATGCAATCGCAGAATTGGAGAAGATTTCTTCTTATGATAGTCAAATATGCTTGATACGGGAAAATTCTTCGATATTATTACTAGCGCATAGTCATTCCGAACTATGCCTACTATAGCTACCATCTAAATAGTGGTGACCACCATAAGTAAATGGCAGGTAATACAACTAAAACCGTACTGGGTTCGTATTGGGAATTGGATTTCCAACAAATGGTCAGGCTAAGAAACTTCCTATGCAACATGGGTACACCTCTAGCGGGACGTTCCGAGAACTTAACCAGTTCTCTGCCAACACAAGGCCGAGTTACCTCTGTAACTAGGTAACTACTACACGACTATGTCATTCCCCGGTCCTTTGGGAACTTTATCCGAGAGGTTCCCATCACAAAGCGATAACCACACAGTGAGTGAGATTGAAGCAACCACATAGGTAAGTGTCTGGGCTCCATACCATGCCACCACCTTTTTCCAGAAGGAAGTGACATACCCTAAAGGGCACGATCCTCATAACCTTGCCACATCTTTCCTGTTTCGACCATTTCCGGGGTGAGAGGTCCGATGAGGTCTCGTCCACAAAGCTACGCCTTACATGAAAGCCATGCTTTGATCACAAATGATCAACGAATGATCATCACTATACAACAGCACTTAGCATGCCACACTACTAACAAATATGTATTTGAATGGTGTTAAGCTAAGAGAAGGCACCCTACCAACAGATATCACAACTGATAATCTTCAACTACATAACCTTTGAGCTCGTATATCTTTGAGAGAGGTGTTAAGCTAAGAGAATAAATTCTTCACCACCAACAAATATGTATTTGAAAGAAATCGGCTTTATATCTCAAAGTGTAGTGTCAAACACACGACCATACAAGTCTGTTCTGGGTTCGAACAGAACCGAAGGCACTTCGTCCAATAAAGGAAGAAGCCCTTGCAAATCCGGGCGTCCACAATCCTGATCGGACTTCCCATCACTTAGGGGATTCCTATACAGGAGCAACTCGGTGCAGAGACAATCGATAGGTTATCCTATCATTTTCGAAGACACCCAGTCTTCACCACCGGTCTTCAAATGCAATCCATTCGTCGAATCACTATTCGGAATGGGTTATATGACACAAAGGTCCTCTCCCGGCTAATCCGAATAGTGAGCGCTCAAATTTAAAACATGTGGGTGAATCAATCACAAAGATTCACATTCAAGGTTCGATGTGGGTTTCGAATAACAAACTGAAATCCGACTCCCTGTGCATCGAAGTTTAAATGCCGTTTTTAAGGGCAAAAGGTGTTTCACTTACATATAGGAACAAATCATAAATCACAGTTCAACACAAAGCAATCACAGCATTACAACAAAAATGTCAATCCACTACAGAGTATTTGATGATGGTCAAACATCGTTGATATAAGTGATTGTGATTAAAGTGAATTAACCATATAATTGTCTTTATTAATCATTTTAAATTAATGTTTAATTTTACTTAATTATGAATTATTTTAATTGGCTTAATTAATTAATTATCCTTTGACTTCTTATTTTAATTTATTAAATCTTAATTGTTAATTAATTAAGTTTAATTATTTCTATAAACTTCCTATTCTTTAATTAATTAATTTTAAATTATAAAATCATTGCAGCCATAATGGTTAATTATTCTTTCATTATTATAATAAATTTGGTTTTTAAATTAACATTTAAACATTAGTTTTATTTTTAAAAATATTGTTAAGATAAACTTTAAAACAACTTTTATAAAATTATAAATTTGAAATACCATTTGTTTCATATTCTATTTACCATCATCACTCATTTATTCAGAAAATAAATTTACTTGTGTTTTCAAAAATTTGGTAAAAAAACCGGGTTGTTGTTTTTATTTACTCACCCGAGGCTTGCTTCGGGTCATATACTGAGCCAACATCCCCCTGCTTCGAGTTCTTTCCCAAATTAACCCTTGTGATAAAATTTCACAAAAAAATTTGTTTAAGCTTTTAAATCAACACGATACAACATTAAAACACTCGAGTTCGCCTTTGAGTTTCCACCTAGAATCCCCCGCGTAATACTTCGAGCTACCATCCTTTCTTCCCTAAATTTCACAACTGACACACAACCAAGTACGTGCACGTGCACAGCCACCTTCGTCAACGTTAGTCGGAGCTGCGGCCGCAAACGAGTCGCCGTCCTTCCCCCAAAACATCACTAGTACCCATAATTTGAAAATTTTCAAAAATGAAAATTGTGGCATCTCGACCCAACTACCCATCAGAAATGTCATCCAATAACTACCTCATGCCACCACATCTGGCCTTATCGGCCATCAACTTTGGTCTGAAGCCTCGTACACATGCCACGCTTCGATTTTTCCTACTGACACGCATCCCGATCATCCCTAGGTGGCGCAGCACCATTGTTTTCCAACATGAACAGAAAAGGTTTTTTTAAGCCCTAGTTTGACCTCGAATCAACAATCCCATGTTTTATAAATTAATCCAATATTTTTCTGATGATTTCGAGCATTAATTCTCGCTGCCACAACGAACTCGAGGCTTAAAATTCCTTAGATCACCAGGGTTTGATAAAACTTCAATTTACAGCTCATCCAAAGTGTTCCGGTGAAAAACCAATGAAAAAGTTTGATTCTAGTTTCAAAAATCATCATTTTAAGGGTGGATTCACTTAAAGTTATGGAAGTTAAAATTCATGAAGTTTGAGTTTTCTTGAGGATTTGAATTGTTACTGTGTTTCAACTTTCCAAGAAGAAGAACTATATAAAACCTGTTTTAGTTCATTACTGAAATGTAATATAGATTTAAAACAAAACTTAACTTGTTCACAATCATGGTCAGAATCAAAGAGAGAAGGAGATTTAAATTTCCTTTGATATGGGTTAGCCTGTAACCAAATTTAGGTGTCGCTGTGTTGTTTTTATTTTATTTTTCCAGTAGAAGAAAATCTCAAAACTTGTTTTAATTTGTTGCTAAAACATGGTGCAAGTTTAACAATCAAACTCCAACTTATTTGTTTTTTCCAAATGCAACAGAAAATAGAGACAGGGGGAAAGAAAAGGGGTTTGACAGGTTTTCACTTCTGTTTCCCTGAAACTAAAACCAGAGATTGAAATTTGTATAATCAACATGCAAAAACAAAACATTCATTCATATATTCAAGATGCAAACCAAAGTTTAACTTCCGTACATCATTCAACATCGACACAGCAACAAAAGATTTGAAGAAACAAAAGTTTACTCACTTGTTTCCAGATGACAAAAAGGCTCTTGACAGTTTTTTTCAAACAGAGATGGAAGCCTGAATTTCTTCTTCTCTCCTTACTTTAAATTCTTTTAAGTTTTAGATCTGCAATTTTTAAACACAGATCTGCGATTACTCCGGGTTGTATTTATGCATTGAAATTATTAATAATAGGGTTTTTTTATTATTTTACTTACATTTGAGTTTTTATAGCAGATACCCCCTTTTTATTTTCTGCAACTAGAAACCAAAAATAGATTAAAGCTTTTAATCTTTGATTCTTCCTACAATTAAAATTAGATATTATTGTATTAAATCCCATTTTGTATTCATTTGTTTTAATCATTAAAAATAACAATTTTTTTTAAGATTACTTACTGATTGAATAACAGAGAGCTTTCTTTCTCCTGCTGTTTTGAAAATGGAAAATTGTAAACCAAAATAGTTATTAATTCTTGATTTCTCCTACAAATAATTTGATGTTATTGTATTAATTCGTGCCTCATTATAGATTATAACTTCAAATTCAAAATAAAAAATATTTACTTGCCTTTTATTATTTCCAGAAAAAAACTATGCACTACTTGAAACCAGAAACTCCCTGCCTTCACAAATCTGCAGTTTGTTTTGAATTTATGATTAAAACTTGATTTAAAAATCATAATTTTATAAAAAACATAGTTAAAAAAAATTTACCTGGATGTACTACATAGTTAAAACAAACTTACCTGGATGTATGTAATACTACTGTTATAAAGCTTGAGAAAATACTTTAGATTTTTGTTGAATTAAAGAAGACATTTTTTTTTCTTCTGAACCTTTCTTCTTGAATGTTGAAGTAAAGATTGGAAAGATCTTTTTGATTACTGAACTTCATATGTTAGGAGATTTAAAATTCTGAATTTTGGAAGGTGAAGAGTTTTCTTGAATTTTTTATTTGATTATTTTATTAAGGAATTGATGCATTATTTCATTTGTTGAAAATAATCATAAGCTCTAGATCTTGTTCATTATTCAACTCCATTATGAATGTATGTTTCAGCCTTTGATTTTTACAAAGCAAAAGAAAATTTTATAAATTTTATATTTATATCTTATACGTTTTAAAAGTAAATGTGCATCTTTATTCTTTTGTACATATATATACCTACATGTACAATGTTGAAAGAATTAAACTAATATATATATATATATTACATCTTCACAATTTTAAATGCTACTTGCTTTTTAAAACATTTATTATAAATTTAAATTCAATCTTTAATTTTTAAAACTTGAAATTTAAACACTTACCTTGAACAAATTTAAATTAATTTTAAATATGCATTCAATTTTACTCATATTTGTAATATACATATACATATATATATATATATAAGATTTTAAATCCAATTGACTTTTAAAACATTTATTATTTCAATATTTTCAACTCAAAATAAAATTGGAATTTATTTCATATATTGTTTCCACTTATTTTATTTGTTTTAGATTTTTCTTCCAATTTATTCTCAAATTAAACCCCAAAACTATAAATATATATTATTTATTTTAATTGATAATTTTGGGATGTTACAAATATCCCCTCCTTAAGAAAATTTCGTCCTCGAAATTGAAAGAGAGAGAAAAACATACAAGGAATATACGAATTCAGAAAGAATAAGGAAATGGCTTACCGGCTAAGCCGAGATATCCACTCTGTAATTAGGATAGGATTTCTGCATATTATCTTCAGTTTCCCATGTGCAGTCCTTTGGATTGCCACTCTACTGAACTTTAACAAGCTTTACAACTTTGTTCCTCAATTGCTTCTCTTCACGATCCACGGTCTTTATCGGTTCTCTTTTGACGGTTATATTGGGAGTGATTTCGAGATCCTGTTGGGCAGCTTCTTCAATAATACTATCCGGATCATGCACATACTTCCGAAGACTAGAAATGTGGAAGACATCATGCACACCAAATAACCAACTAGGCAACTGCACTCGATAGGCTAGAGAACCGATCCTCTCCAGAATAGGAAAAGGACTAATATATCGCGGTGCTAGCTTACCGGTCTTCCTAAATCTCAGTACACCCCACATAGGAGATAGTTTAAGAAAAACAGGGTCCGTAATCTAGAATTCCAAATCCTGTCTTCTACGATCATAGTAACTCTTTCGACGACTCTAAGTTGTCTTCACTTTCTTCCGAATAAAATCAACTTTCTAGTGGCTTCTTTAATCATATCTGGTCCAAGGACGAGTCTATCACCTGCCTCGATCCAGCATGCCGGTGATCGACACGGTCGACCATATAAAGCCTCAAAAGGAGCCATCTCTATACTGGCTTGATAGCTGTTGTTATAAGAGAACTCAACCAGATGCAAATGGTCCTCCCAAGAACCACCAAAGTCAAGTATACAAGCTCGCTATAGGTCCTCCAAGATTCGGTTAATCCTCTCTGTCTGCCCATCGGACTGTGGGTGATAAGCAGTGCTGAAATTCAGCTTGGTTCCGAATGCATCTTGAAACGCCTCCCAAAGTCTACTAGTAAAGATCGGGTCACGATCACTCACTATGCTGCTTGGAATGCCATGGAGACGGACAATTTCTTTCACATACAAATTAGCTAGACTTGCAGCCATGCGGCTAGCTTTTACTGGCAAGAAGTGAGCGGTCTTAGTCAAACAGTCCACAATGACCCAAATCCCTTCATTGCCTTTACGAGTACGAGGCAAACCGTCGATGAAATCCATCGATACTTGATCCTATTTCCACTAGGGTACCTCTAAAGGATGAAGTAAACCCGCCATTTTCTTTTGGTAGCTCTTGATTTGTCGGCAAGTAGCACAGCGACTAACATAAATAGATATATCTCTCTTCATCATCTTCCACCAGAAAGTTCTTTCGATATCACGATACATCTTATTAACTCCTGGATGGATGCAAAGCTTAGACTTATGGCATTCGTCCAAAACTTCACGTTTCAGATCAGGAAAGTCAGGAACACATATTCTTCCTTTCAATCTTATAACTCCTCTACTATCCATCTCAAAACTAGTGTCTTCTCCTTAGCATATTCTTTTATAAATTCCCTGAAGAAACTCATCTTCATACTGCTTGCTTGCGATCCTATTAAGAAGAGTAGGAGCGATAACAAGGTGAGCAAGAATAGCATGCTTTCGACTCAAGGCGTCAGCAACTACATTGGCTTTTCCAGACGTATATAGAATGTCTAGGTCATAATATGCCAGAAATTCGAACCAACGCTGTTGTCGCAAATTCAGATCTTTCTGCATGAAGAGATATTTCAAGGATTTGTGGTCGATGAATAATTTGAATTTTTCACCTACAAATAAAGAGAGTTCGATAAGTATATTGTTAAGTTAAGTTAAATTAAATTCGTAAATTGTTAAGAAGCTGGAAAGATTCTTACCCAAAAGATAATGTCGCCATATTTTTAAAGCGAAGATAACGGCTAGAAGCTCCAAATCATGGGTTGGATAATTTTCATGAGGACGTAATTGTCTATGTGCGTAGGCAATCACCTTCCCGTTCTGCATCAATACTACACCCAAGCCTTCACCGCAAGCATCGGTATAAATAGATAATCCCTAGGTCCCGTTGATAATACCGAGAACAGGAGCGGTGGTTAATCTCTTCTTCAACTCCTCAAAAGCTTCTTTACGTTTTAGAGTCCAAATAAACTTTGCATTCTTCATTGTTAGCTTGGTCAATGGACTAGCTAGCCTCGAAAAATCCTGGACAAACTTCCGATAATAACCTGCTAGGCCCAAAAAGCTTCGAACTTCCTTTGGGGTAGTAGGTCTCCTCCAATCAAGAATGGCAGCAATTTTGCTAGGATCAACAGAAACCCCTTCTTCATTAATAATATGGCCAAGAAATTTGACTTCTTTGACCCAAAAGTGGCATTTGGAAAATTTTGCATATAGAATGTTTCTCCTCAATATCTCCAAGACGATTCTATGGTGTTTGGCATGCTCCTCTTCGGTCTTGGAATAGACCAAGATATCATTAATGAATACGAGCATAAATTTATTCAATACATCCTGAAACACACGAGTCATAAGGTCCACAAAGTATGTTGGGGCATTGGTTAGCCCGTAAGGCATGACTAACCATTCATAGAACATATTGGGACCCTTGAAAGCTGTCAAATGAACACAGTCTTCGGCGATTCGTAATTGATGGAATCTTTGGTCTAGATCCATCTTCTAGAAGAAATAAGCGCCGTGCAACTGATCAAATAAATCATCAATTCTGGGCAGTAGGAATCTATTCTTGAGAGTCTGCTTATTGAGATCGCGGTAATCAACACACAACCTCAAAGGTCCGTCTGATTTAGCAACAAAAACGACGGCTGAGCCCCATTCAGAAACACTAGGTCGAAACAACCCTTTTGCTAGTAAATATCTGGTCTGCTCAACTAATTCAACCCTTTCCCTGGGTGCCATCCTGCAACTTGCATGAACGACAGGACGAGCATTGGGTACAAGGTCGATTCTGAATTCTATTTCTCGATGCGGAGGTAGAGATTGCACTTCTTCAAATACATCTGAAAAATCTCTAACAATAGGAATGGACTCCAAGCTAGGTTCAGGATAACCCAAATTATACACCAACCCTTCCCTTTTAGGACTAGGGTCCTCACAAGAAATTTCGATGAAATCCCCAAACTCGGTTTTGATTGAAATAAATCGATTATTGCAATCTAATTTGGCTTCATATTTGGCTAGCCAATCCATTCCGAGTAAGACTTCAAACTCGTTGAAATCAAGAATAAAAAGAACAATAGGGAATTGATGGCAAGAATATGAGATAGGAACATCCCTACATCGAGGACAGAGATTTGTGGGACCTCCAACTGGATTCTTTACGCATATAGGCTCATCAACAAAATCAGATTCAATATTCAATTCATTATTAGCTTGTTGAGAGATAAAACTGTGTAAAAAGAACTCTAACAATGCTATCGTAAATGGTAAGATTACCTTCCAGAACTCCTTTTCCCTTTTCTGCTTTGGAAGATGTGGGCTTGTCTTTGATTGTGTACACCGTGGCTGTCTGAGCTTGCTTCATAACTGGACAGTCCTTAACTTCATGTCCCACCTTTTGACAATAATAGCATTTTCTAGGCTTTGCTTGAACGGATTAACTGACTTGCTTCTTAGGCTTCGTGCATCTACTAGAATAGTGACCCTTCTCCAAGCAATTATAACAAGCGACATTCTCTATAGTGCTCCCTTGATTGCTTTTCTTTCTTTCCTTGCCATGCCATGGTTCTTACCTCCAAATTTCCTCTTCTTCCAATTCTGATTGCTCGAATTTCCTTTATTCACCGGGGCTTCTTGCATGTCAAGTGTAGCATAACGGTATCCCATATCAACTAAATCTGAGAAGGATTCTTTGACGTGGCCAGTCATCCTTTCGTGGAACTTCTTATTCATCCCATGAATGAACCTCTCATTCTTCTTCAAAAGTGTGTTCACTAACTTTGGAACAAAGCGAGACAATTCATTGAATTTGTTGAGATACTCCTCGAATGACAAACTTCCTTGCTTTAACTCCATAAATTCTTGTTACATACGAGAAATCCCAGCTGACGGCATATAGCGCTTCTCAAATACTTCTTTGAATCTGCTCCAAGTAAACTCGTCTTTAGGCTCATCAATAGTGACAGTCTCCCACCAAGCTAAGGCTTCATCTTGAAGTTGCCAAGTAGCTATGAGACGCATCTGATCATCTTGCAGCTTAAGCCCCTTAAACATTTTCTCACAAGATCCAATCCATGCCAGGGCCTCAACAATCGTCTCCTTGCTGGTAAATGGCTTACCACTAAGGCTTGATAAGTTCATATATAAATCAGCCAGATTCGGCTGATGCTGAATAGGTAAAGCTGCCTCGGCTGTAGGGGGAACTTGGCTAGGTGCTGTGGCATTTCCTTTCCCCCCAACTCTGCCTCTTCGTTTGCTCATCCTTACTATCTGTAATTAGTAATAAAATTGGGTTAGATATTTGGACGAGATATCTTAAGAAATATCGGTAATTAAATGAAATAGACTAAGAAAAATTTGAGGTGTTGATCGATTACACTCATTCTAAGGTATACTTCGCCCTATCTCTAATGAGCTATCTAATGTGTTATACTCCGTAGCTAAAGTTCTTTCTCAACCTTTAGCTTTGATGCCACATGTCACGACCCGAAATTCAACGTTCGAAAGTTGACATCAAATACCTCACTTGTACTCGACTGTCAATGAATCAAACATCGAACTCCAGTCGGATGGAGCTTATAACAACATTAGATGAATATATAAGAGCGGAAATAAAATGAATATCATGCATCACATCACAGATACAACATCATAATAATATCTGTTACAACATCAGAGTACATAATACCACAACTCCAAATAAAATGTCATAATAGAACAACTACATATCATATGCCAAAAGTCTCCAAGAAGATAGAGAATGATAATGAACATCTAAGAGCTAAGCACCTCGAGATCCAAAAGCTTCCAAAATGTCTCTAAGGCATGAGCCTCTAAAAACCGATAATCTCTAACCCAAAATACTCCAAAATGTAGCTAGAGCCAAAATGCGAGAAACCTGCTACTAGGCCGCCCGTGTAGAAATAGTGGGAACCCAGAGTTTAGAAAGGAAACAATAAACTCCGGATCCGTCATGGGATTGGTATGAGTAAACAAAAATAGTTGCTTTCAAATAAAATAGATTATACAAAAAAACCGCTATGCTTTTGGAAAATGAAACTACCATAAGACCTCCCGCCACACACACAATGCAATAGCAGAATTGGAGGAGATTTCTTCTCATGATAGTCAAATATGCTTGATATGGGAAAATTCTTTGATATTATTACTAAGACATAGTGTAGAAAGCCATTTCGAAAGTATAATATCAATCCTAGCCAGCATAGACATTCCGAACTATGCCTACTATAGCTACCATCTAAACAGTGGTGACCACCATAAGTAAATGGCAGGTAATACAACTAAAATGGTACTGGGTTCGTATTGGGAATTGGATTTCCAACAAATGGTCAGGCTAAGGAACTTCCTATGCCACATGGGTATGCCTCTGGCAGGACGTCCCGAGAACTTAACCAGTTCTCTGCCAACACAAGGCCAGGTTACCTCTGTAACTAGGTAACTACTACACGACTATGTCATTCCCCGGTCCTTTGGGACCTTTATCCGAGGGGCCTCCATCACAAAGCAACAACCACACAGAGAATGAGATTGAAGCAACCACATAGGTAAGTATCTGGGCTCCATACCATGACACCACCTTTTTCCATAAGGAAATGACATACCCTAAAGGGCGCGACCCTCATAACCTTGCCACATCTTTCCTGTTTCGACCATTTCAGGGGTGTGAGGTCCGATGAGGTCTCGTCCACAAAGCTACGCTTTACATGAAAGCCATGCTTTGATCACAAATGATCAACAAATGATCATCACTATACAGCAGCACTTAGCATGCCACACTACCAAATTGGGAGTATATCGCTGATAACCTTAAACTATATAACCTTTGAGCTCGTATGTCTCAGAGAAGGGTGTTAAGCTAAAAGAATAAATTCTCAGCCACCAATAGATATGTATTTGAAAGAAATCAGCTTTATATCTCAAAGCGTAGTGTCAGACACACGACCATACAAGTCTGTTCCAGGTTCGAACAGAACCGAAGGCACTTTGTTCAATAAAGGAAGAAGCCCTTGCAAATCCCGTCATCCACAATCCCGATCAAACTTCCCATCACTTAAGGAATCCCTATACCGGAGGAACTCGGTGCAGAGACAATCGATAGGTTATCCTATCGTTTTCGTAGACACCCGGTCTTTACCACCGATCATCAAATGCAATCCATTCATCGAATCACTAATCGGAATGGGTTATATGACATAAAGGTTCTCTCCCGGCTAATCCGAATAGTGAGCGCTCAAATTTAAAACATGTAGGTGTATCAATCATAAAGATTCACATTCAAGGTTCGATGTGGGTTTCGGACTACAAACTGAAATCTAACTCCCTGTCGCATCGAAGTTTAAATTCCGTTTTACGGGCAAAAGGGTTTTCACTTACATATAGGAACAAATCACAAATCACATTTCATCACAAAGCAATCACAACATCACAACAGAAATGTCAATCCAGTACAGAGTATTTGATGATGGTCAAACATCGTTGATTCAAGTGATTGTGATTAAAGTGAATTAAACATAAAATTGTCTTTATTAATCATTTTAAATTAATGTTTAATTTTACTGAATTATGAATTATTTTAATTGGCTTAATTAATTAATTAATTATCCTTTGACTTATTATTTTAATTTATTGATTCTTAATTGTTAATTAATTAAGTTTAATTATTTTTACAAATTACATATTCTTTAATTAATTAATTTTGAATTATAAAATCATTGCAAGCCTTACTGGTTAATTATTCTTTCATTATAATAAATAAATTTGGTTTTTAAATTAAAATTTAAACATTTGTTTTACTTTTAGAATTTTGTTAAGTTAAATTTTAATCTATAAAATTATAAATTTGAAATACTATTTGTTTCATATTCTGTTTACCATCATCATTAATTTATTAATAAAATAAATTTACTTGTGTTTTCAAAAATTTGGTAAAAAAAATTGGGTTGTTGTTTTTATTTACTCACCCGAGGCTTGCTTCGGGTCATACCCCGAGCAAACATCCCCCTGCTTCGAGTTCTTTCCCAAATCGACCCATGTGATAAAATTTCACAAAAAAATTTGTTTAAGCTTTTAAATCAACACGATACAACATTAAAACACTCGAGTTCGCCTTCGACTTTCCACCCAGAATCCCCCGCGTACTACTTCGAGCTACCATCCTTTCTTCCCCAAATTTCACAACTAACACACAACCAAGTACGTGCACGTGCACGGCCACCTTCGCCAACGTTAGTCGGAGTTGCAGCGGCAAACGAGTCACCGTCCATCCACCAAAACATCACCCGTACCCAGAATTTGAAAAAATTTGGAAAACGAAAATTGAGGCATCTCGACCCAACTACCCATCAGAAATGTCATCCAATAACTGCCTCGTACCATCACCTCTGGCCGTTATCATCCATCAACTTTGGTTCGAAGCCTCGTACACGTGCTACGCTTCGATTTTGCCCACTGACACGCATCTCAATCATCCCTAGGTGGCGCAGCACCATTGTTTTCCAACGTGAACAGAAAATGTTTTTTTAAGCCCTAGTTTGACCTCGAATCAACAATCCCATGATTTATAAATTGATCCAATATTTTTCTGATGATTTCGAGCATTAATTCTCGCTGCCACAACGAACTCGAGGCTTAAAATTCCTTAGATCACCAGGGTTTGATAAAACTTCAATTTACAGATCATCCAAAATATTCCAGAGAAAAACCAATGAAATTTTTTGATTCTAGTTTCAAAAATCATCATTTTAAGGGTGGATTCACTTAAAGTTATGGAAGTTAAAATTCGTGAAGTTCGAGTTTTCTTGAGGATTTGATTTGTTACTGTGTTTCAACTTTTCAGGAAGAATAACTATATAAAACCTATTTTAGTTCATTACTGAAATGTAATAAAGGTTTAAAACAAAATATAAATTGTTCACAATCTTGGTCAGAGTCAAAGAGAGAAGGAGATTTAAATTTCCTTTGATATGGGTTAGCCTGTAACCAAATTTAGGTGTCACTGTGTTGTTGTTTTTTCTTTTTTCAGTAGAAGAAAATCTCAAAACTTGTTTTAATTTGTTACTGAAACATGGTGTAAGTTTAACACTCAAACTCTAACTTGTTTGTTTTTTTTCAAATGCAACAGAAAATAGATACAGGGGGGAAAGAAAAGGGGTTTGACAAGTTTTCACTTCTGTTTCCCTGAAACTAAAACCAGAGATTGAAATTTGTATAATCAACATGCAAAAACAAAACATTCATTAATATATTCAAGATGCAAACCAAAGTTTAACTTCCCTACATCATTTAACATGCACACAGCAACAAAAGATTCGAAGAAATAAAAGTTTACTCACTTGTTTCCAGATGACAAAAAGGCTCTTGACAGTTTTTTTTTCAAACAGAGATGGAAGCCTGAATTTCTTCTTCTTTCCTTACTTCAAATTCTTTTAAGTTTTAGATCTATAATTTTTGAACACAGATCTGTGATTACTCTGGGTTGTATTCATGCATTTAAATTATTAATAACAGGTTTTTTTATTTTACTTACATTTGAGATTTTATAGGAGAGACCCCCTTTTTATTTTCTGCAACTAGAAACCAAAAATAGATTAAAGCTTTTAATATTTGATTCTTCCTGCAATAAAAATTAGATATTGTTGTATTAAATCCCATGTTGTATTCATTTATTTTAATCATTAAAAACAACAATTTTTTTAAGATTACTTATTGATTGAATAACATAGAGCTTTCTTTTTCCTGCTGTTTTGAAAACAGAAACTTGTAAACCAAAATAGTTTTTAATTCTTGATTTCTCCTGCAAATAATTGGATGTTATTGTATTAATTCTTTCTACATTATAGATTAAATAAAAAAATTATTTTCCTTTTATTATTTCCAGAAGAAAAAAACTATGCACTGCTTGAAACCAGAAACTCCCTGCCTTAATCTGCAGTTTTGTTTTGAATTTATGGTTAAAACTTGACTTAAAAATCATAATTTTATAAACTATATAGTTAAAACAAACTTACCTGTTTGTATGTAACACACTACTGTTATGAAGCTTGAGAAAATACTTCAGATTTTAGTTGAATTGAAGAAGACAATTTTTTTTCTTTTTTCTGCTAAACCTTTCTTCATGAATGTTGAAGTAAAGGTTGCAAAGATCTTTTCGATTACTGAACTTAAGATGTTAGGAGATTTAAAATTTTGAATTTTGGAAGGTGAAGGTTTTTCCTAAATTTTTTTTATTTGATTATTTTATTAAGGAATTGATGCCTTATGCCATTTGTTGAAAATAATCATAAGCTCTAGATCTTGTTCATTATTCTACTCCATTGTGAATGTATGTTTCAGCCTTTGATGTTTACAAAACAAAAGAAAATTATATAAATTTTATATTTATATCTTATACATTTTAAAAATAAATGTGTATCTTTATTCTTTTGTACATATATATACCTACATGTACAATGTTGAAAGAATTAAACTAATATGTATTACATCTTCACGATTTTAAATGCTACTTACCTTTTAAAACATTTATTATAAATTTAAATTCAATCTTTAGTTTTTAAAACTTGAAATATAAACACTTATCTCGAACAAATTTAAATTAATTTTAAATATGCATTCAATTTTACTCATATTTGTAATATACATATACATATATATATATATATATATATATATATATAAGATTTTAAATCCAATTGACTTTTAAAACATTTATTATTTCAATATTTTCAACTCAAAATAAAATTGGAATTTATTTCATATATTGTTTCCACTTATTTTATTTGTTTTAGATTTTTCCTCCAATTTATTCTCAAATTAAACCCCAAGAATTTAAATATATATTATTTATTTTAATTGATAATTTTGGGATGTTACAGCGGGTCAATATTCAAAGTGTGGCACGCGATGTCCGATGAAATCCCACACATGTCAGAGGGCATCCAGGCGAATACATCGAGGTTCGCCTGGAGAAATTCAACCAATTCCTTCTATGTCTGTTGGCTTAACTGAGATCTAATCTTTACCATCTTTGAATAGTCATCATCGTTGATTGGGACATCGATTGTCAGTTCGACCGAGGAAGCTTGACTATCTTTAGTTTCATCTTCACTTTCAATATCTCTCGGGTCAAGATCCCTTCGGAATTGGTTGGGGGGCCTGGGTCCGGGGGCCATTTGTCAATTATTAGCAAAACGGACACAAAGAGATTCCTCTACGCCCTTTCCTTTTTCCTGCCGCTCTACCCCGTGCAACTCAACAATATAACAGGCTCATCCAACAGCCTGATTATAACGACCCACTATTTTGGACTATTCGCATCCGCACATGTCGGACTTGAATAATTCATAATACCGAATTGTTAATTTATATTTGGCAAAACTCAGATACACAGTAAATAAATAATCAAAGAATCACAGACACAAAGTAATAATATGCAGCGGAAGCAAAAGTTAGTAGTTCTACACACGCAACTTTTAAGTTCATAAAGTTTTTTTTATATAAAGTTTATCAAGTTATGAAATTTTACTCAATTTATATAAAATATGTTACTAGTCTATATAAACTTTTACATAAATTTGTTTATATAACTTATAATCTATTCTGGTATATTACACATATACCTGTTTAGATATGTATCTTGTTTCATATCAGTTTAAATATATCTGTTAAGTTTATATATATACATAACCATTTGTATGTATAGTAAACATTATGTAAAGGTGTTGTTATATACATATATGTTGTATACAAAGGCTAATTTTATATTGGTACAATATAAATAGCGGTGACAATTAATATATATTCGATTATATAAAATTTTATGATATGATAATAAGTATGTTTTCGTCAGTTGTATATATCATATAAAGTGTGTTGTTTATATTTATTATTTCAAGTTAACTTATATAGATATGTTGCTTTATATATGTTTTAATTAAAACAGGGATTCTGAGTCACATATATGGATATATATAGACTTTGAAAATGTATTTTTTATTTGATTTTGGTTTAAAGAAGAATAATAATATAAATATTTATATATATATCGTTTCAGTCTATGTTAAGCAGATTCTGATTATTTCATCGATTCCAATTTATCAGTTGATCGTCGAATTCATGCCAATCTAGCTTTACTTTGGGATTTGTGCTTGAATTCGTAGCTCATTTCTTTGTCTATCCTCTCTAGCCTCGAAAGGTGAGCAATCACTCACGATTAATGTTCTTTTATTTATTAAATTTAATTTCAATTGAAACGACAATTGAAATATGCTGCTGTTAGTTATGTACACTGTTATATATGCTATTAGCTGTATCTGTTCACCTGTGACATCTGACACCATTATCTGTTAATTATTTATGCGATGATAATACAGTTTGGCTGATAATTGACTGATTGTTTGTTGTTTATATTGGACGTTAAATTGTAATGTATAAAGTGATAATATTATGCAATTGAATTTGATGTACGATAGTTTAAAATTTTGAATCGACATATGTGTTGAATTTGATTAGTTAATTTGAATATTATGACCCCCTAAATGTTTAATTATTTGACACGTAGAATGGTTAATCACCCTTGAACCATTTGAATTTATGTTGTATGAAATTGAATAATTGATGTAAAGTGTAGAACCGCATAAAATAATAATGTAATGATCTTTAGTCTACATGAAATGATAGTGTAGGTTCTAGAAATAATTATATTAATTTGCACAAACAACAATTAATACGATTATTTCGGGATTATTTGAATCGATTATTGAATTGTTATTGATTGTTGTTATTGCTTGTTTATTTACTTTGACACTATCCCAGTTATCACACTGCAAGTTCCCTTTGCTATGCTTTGATTTTTGAATTGAAATGGAATTGGGTTGAAATGATAAATACCCAAATGAACTTGACTTAGGATAGAGAATTAAATAAAAACCCGATTGGTCAATGATTTGATTTAAAAATAGAATAAAAATTTTATTTAAATAAATAATAAGATTTGAAATGAATTTGGAATTTAAATTTGATGAAAGGAAATTGTTAATATTTTAAAAATCTGAAACAAAATATTAACATAGTAGTTGTTGAAAGAACGTTGTTTTAAAATAAATTATTTGACAATAAAATTTGGAATTATTCATTGAATTAACTTTTAAACTATTTAATAATTAAATTGAAATTATTTAATAATTAATTTTGAAATTATCAAGTTTTGGAATTATTTTATAGTTAAGTTTTTAAATTATTGAATAATTGAATAAGATATAATTATTTAATAATTAAATAAAATTGAATTCTCTGATAGGAGAAAATTGAACTTCTTAATAAGAAAATTGTACTTCTTTAATAAATGAAATTGAGTTAATTAAGTTTTGAAAATTTATTTAAAGCAAGTAAATAATAAATGAAATTAGATTTCTTTAACAAGTAATAAAATATGATTTATTGAAATAAATGTAAGACTTGAAATGTAAAGAATTTGATTTGTCGAATTTAATTTAATTAAATTTGTGAGTTTTGATATAATGAAGTTGAACTTAAGTAATTGATTCAACGAATTGGAAAATTTAATACAAATTTGTTTTGAATGATAAAGTAACTTAACGAATATTGAATGAAATTGATAAATGAATTTAAAATTGATTTGAATGTTAAATTAAATTAATTTAAATGCTTTCGAATGAAATTTATATTCAAACTTGAACCAATATTTGAATTGTTTTAAATAAAAGTTGAAATTGAATTGTAAGATTTTGAATTGGTAATTTGAAAGTTTTGAATCATAAATTATGGAAATTGATATAGAAAGAAAAACACAATATTGGTTTACAAATTCTAATTTGAAATTGAATTTGATTTGGTTTTGAAATTTATTAAACGGCCAATTGGTGTAAATAATTACGGAAGTTATTAAAGAAACCGGAATCGGTTATGGACATACTCTCTGTCTAAACCGAAAACCACTTTAATAACTGTACACGGAGTGATGATCCAGAACGAAGTGGTTGAAATGATGTACGTGATGATTGAAGAAAGAGAACGATAATGGATAGGCTTGACACTTGTGAAATAACTAAAACAGGAGCCGTGCCGGGCCAAATAGGGTTAGCCACCTCGAGCGAACACACTTCTTCATAAACTACTCATTACTTCTTATTGATTAGTTTACCCTCGTATTTTGGGAGTGTTGTTTCGCGGTGTTGCGATCGTTGCGGCGATGCATTTTCACCAGTCCGGATAAGGCAAACGGTAGTTTCACTACCTTGGGTGTTACCTCATGTGCCTTGTCATACTTGTATACCTATGTACGCGACCACTACGAATTTGTTTTGTGTTATACCTGTGGAGTACTCTCTGATAGCCCACTAGTTTACGGTGGAGTTTACAGTGCTGTATAGACTATGACATTTATATAAAAATGTGTTAAGGGGGATAATGGTAACGCCTTAACACTATTTTGGTATTTATATTACTGATAGACATTTCTACTTAGCATACACTACTACATAGTAGATAGTTTTACTGATCCTTAGAGGATGGTTATTCCAACTTCCTTTGAGTTACTTGTATTTAAATTGTTATTTCACTTGAGTTGGATTTATTGTTATAAGAATGTTAATCCTGACTCGAGTGTTTGTGTTTTGCTTTACGCTCGGGTCAGACTGAGCAGTTCAGCATTTGAGGCTCACCTTTGGAGTTGGAGCTTCGCCTGGAGATTCAGCTATCTATCCAGCTTTCGGATATTCAGTTGATTCCAGTGATGTATTCTGATTCTTGTATTTGACCGTTGTATTCGAGACTTCTGTTGTAACTTATTTTACTCTGTTATATATATAGTAGCTTCATGAACTACTATCTTTTGTTTCCGCTGCATATTATTACTCTGTGTCTGTGATTCTGTGATTATTTATTTACTGTATATTTGAGTTTTTTCCAAATATAAATTAACAATTCGGTATTATGAATTATTCAAGTCCGACATGTGCGGATGCGAATAGTCCAAAATAGCGGGTCGTTACACTGATCTCCTTGAATGACTCCAACCCCATGATCGATGGGGAATTTTAGAGTCAAGCACCATGGGGAAATGGCTGCCCTAAATTCAAGAAGGGTCGGTCGGCCCAAGAAAGCACTGTAAGGGGAGTCTATGTCCAATACAACAAATTACAGTATCGGGACTCTCTGGCGTTTTCCAACTCCCAGTTCCACTGGTAGTTCCACTGCTCCAGTGGGTATAGTAGCACTTCCATTGAAGCCATTAATGCGAGATTGACAAGGCTTCAAGTCTTTAGCTTCCATTTTCATTTGATCATATGCTCATTAAAACAAAATATACCCAGAGCTTCCACTGTCAACCAAGGTCCTCTTCGCCCAAGCAGGACCTACCTGAACTGATATGACCAGTGGATTGATAGTGGAGGATTCGACCTTATCAGCATTTCTATTTCGGAACATGATGTTGTTGGTCATCGTCTTCTGTTGCTTGGCCGAATCCCCATCATCACAACTACTACAACAATCGAAGTCTGCATGCCTAATAGAACTAGCATACGACTGCATTTCCCTCCAGCTTCGATCTGTTGAATGAGGACCACCACTTACTGTATTTATCACCAACCTCCCATCGGTATGAGTGGGTTCCTCATGTCTCGCCTGATTAGGTACATTATTTTGATTCGATGGGCCCGCACCTCCAGACTGCGTCACCCGCACAAACTGTTCCAACTTCCTCTCTCTAATCAACTTCTCAATGAGATCTTATAAGCGACGACACTCATTTGTATTCTGGCCATAAATCTCGGGAAACCTATAAAATTTCCCTATTTGGATCTGCCTCTCCGATGATGGCTTCGGAGCAGACTTCTTGTATTGGATAGTATTGCAGATTTGTAGATATACATTCTCTAGCGACGTAATCAGAGGAGTGTAATTATCAAACATTAGAGCTCTACGTCGCGGACCACAGTTCTGATCCCGCTTTTTATTCTGATTCCCACTGTCTTTCTGTTGAGTTTGTTTATTCTGCATATTCAACTGAACTTTCTCGGAGCTCTCCTCGGACTGTTTAACTGCAACATTACTTTGAATACCTTCCAAGCTCGGCCCTGCATCATCCTGCTTCCTAGACTGTTTTGCATCCTCCCTTTTCAAGAATTGGTATGCCTTGGAACAGAAAATGTCCAATGACGTAGGTGGTTTTCCGGCCAACTAGTTGTCGAATTCAGAATCGGGGTCAGTCCCCTTAGTCAATGCCATTAGAATGGAGTTATCATTTAGGTTATTGATCTTAGCACACGCGGCATGGAATCTATCTAAATAACATCGGAGTGTCTCTCCAGGAGCATGAGTGACACTAGACAGAGTGTTAACATCCTTTGTCCTTGTGACATGCATTGGAACCTGCTCAATAAATTTGATTGCAAGTTGGTCAAAACAAGAAATAGATCGGGGTGGTAAATGAGTAAACCACATAGTAGCTATGCCCCTCAGAGAGATCGAGAAGCTTCAACATTTAACTGCATCTTCAGCCCATGCAGCACTCATCGACCTTTCATACTTCAGGATGTGTAGATTGAGATCAGAATTTCCTTCAAAGAGTGGTAAAGTAGGCATCCTGAATAGCCAAGGTGGTTCAACATAAAGTATTTCATCTGTAAAGGGAGTATGACTCCGAGAGATTCCCCAATCATCATTTGTGAAGCCTTAACTCTCTCGAATCATCTGAGGAATCGTCGTCGGTATATCCGACATCTGGACATACTGTGCATGTTAAGCCAAGGTGTGGTCGGGTTCCACAGTGCAAGGCCAGACCGGACACGGTAGACGGTCCATGTCTCGCCTCCTTGGTTCCAAGTCTTTGGGGATGTAGGGTTCGGAAGTACGTCAATGCCGATGTTGGTTCGGATCTGGCTGATTTCGGACATCAACCCCTGGTTTAATAGCAATGGTGGTAGCGCGGTTATCTATGGTGTAGTGAGGAACAGTACCACCCCCAGAGGAGGGTCCAGTCCGGTAGCTGGTTAACGGACCAACTCTGGATTGCCCAATGTTCAGTGCAGGTTGAAGTCCGGTAGCTTGAGTGTAACTCTCGTCTAGCCATGGCACGTAGATCTGTGATGGTAATCGGATGAGGATGAACTCTCTGTAGACGAGCAGGAGGCATGATCCCTCCTGGATCTCCTATGCCTTTGGTGGTTTAGCTGATTAGTTAATTCACCGTTGGTGAGCAGTTGTTCAGTAAGTTGCTGATGACTTTGAGTTATCCCTTGCATAAGCATTTGAAACTCTTGTCGGATGACAGGGCCTGGCGGATCTGACGGTACTGCAGAATTCTGGTTGGATAGAGGCAACTGTATAGGATTCTGTCTGTCCCGTCCTTCTTGATCTATAGCTGTAGAGGCAGTCCTTATGCTAACCATGGCAGATGATGAAGTCTTTTCCTAGATTTGATGCAAATTTGAATAGGTTGGAACGATTCTGAGCTTGAGATCTGGACCTTCGTCTTATATTTATGCAATCCGGTACTGATAGCAGATCCAAAGAGCAGGAGAAAAACTGTGTCTTCTTGGTGAAAGCACCAAAGTATTCGTACCAAAATTGGGCACAACACTCTTCTAAAGTATTTGAAGAGATAATATGAAGAATAAAAATGTAAAATGAGGATTATCTAACAAACACTTCAAAAAATAATAATGAAAGCGTGCAAAAACACAATGATTTAGAGTGGTTCGGTGTGTGGCCATGTCCGCTATGAAGTTGATGATTTTATTGATATTCACTTGCTGAATACAATTGATTACAGTGGATTATAGTAATGAAATTCGAGTACAACGGAGGCCTTGAAGTATAAAAATGATTTCGGTAGAGTTTGGACGTCGAAGAGATAAAAGAGCCCTTTTCTGTAGGCTCTAGGGTGCTATTTATAGGCGTAAGATGCAAATATCTCGCTCAAATCTCGAAAGACCTCTTCTGGCACGTGGGTGGGCCCATATGATCGATCCCAAGCGATTTCGACTCGATCCGTGATCGTTACGAACGAAATTCATATTGATCAAGATTTGACCCAATCGAGTCGAAACTTAGTATGAACGTTTTTTATGTTTTACGTAAGCTCCTGTGAAAATTTCATAGCATTTGGACTTGTAGATTGCGAGTTATGATCGATGCAAATTAGAGTTCTCGGTAGGCTGTTTAGTTCGAATCGATACGTTCGTATCGATCATTTCGACTCGATGTTGAGCACGTGCCTTCAAGTTGACGTGGCGCTTGATTTTTATGTCGCTCCACTTTAGATGTTGAGTCGACCAAGTCACCATAAGATTTTCGCCCTATTTATATCCAAGACCGTTGCCTTGTTCGTATCAATGGAAGTGGCTTTGTTCGTATCGATGGAAGTGGCTTTGTTCATGTCAATGGAAGTGGCTCAATCCGTATCGATCCAAGTTGCATGGTTCATATCGATTGTGTGGTCTTGTTCGTATCGATCAAAGTTGCTCCAACTTGATGGATACGAATAAATGAAAATGTGATGGATACGAATAGATGGTGGCTCTTTTTAGCCTTGATGGATATGAACAGTAGTCTCAAGATGAATACGAAGTAATGATTACTTGATGGATATGAACCAAGGTCACCTGATGGATACGAACTACCGATGCTTGATGGATTGGAACAAGGCTTTTCTGCTCAGTGATTTGAAATGAAGCGCTCCGATGGATGCGATGAAGATGATTTCATTATCTTGCATCGATTATATCTTGAGCATACGAACTCGGATTGACTTGGATTTGAAACGTTAGTCTTCATAGCTTTTCTTGTCACGTCTTGTCAATTGTAGCTTGATTCGAACTCGAACAAAATTTATCGATGTCCATAGCAAACCTGCGTATAACCGATATTCGGAATGAGCGATATTGTAACGACCCGTAAATTTCGACAATTTAATTTGTTTATTTAATAGGATTTTTGTAATTTATTTTAGTAGAAACAATAAAGGGGATAAATAAATGTTAAAATGAAGGCTAAAATAAATTATGTAAATGGTGACTTAAAACCCATTTATAGAAATTTGAATAAAATCCAAATGAATTAAGTAGAAAAAGGATTCTTACCTGGATATAAAATTTAATATGATAAATTAATGAAATATTAAGTTGATTTAATGCAATAAAAGAGTGTAAACGGAAATTGGAATAAATTAAGGAATCATATTAATGCAAATTAATAATTTATTAAAATCATTTAAATGTTATGATTTGGTTTTAAATGGAATATGAGAAAAACAAATGTAAGGATTTGATTAATATATATGTTATTTATTCAAGGTATTGAATAAAATTGGGAATCCAATTGTAATTAATGGTAATTAGTGTGGGTATCAGCTAATAAATTAAATCTCAATGCAATACCCGTAAATGAATGGAATGAATGTATGTAAATGTATACTAGGTTATTTATCAAATAGAAGGAAAGAAAAGTAAATATCAAATTTGATAGATGAATAAATATACATTGAATAGAAGTTGAATGTAAAGTTAATGGTAATTGTATAAAATCAATATAAGATAATGAATTGCAATAATTGTGGGTTGATAATAAGGTGTGAATGGGAAGTGATTATTATACTAATTGAATGGAATTCAAATTTGATGGGAAAGGTAAATGGGTACTTAGTAATAAACTTAAACGCACTAAAAAAGATGGAATTTATTTAATTAATAGATATAACGGATAAGGATATACTTATAAATGTGGGATTGAGAGTTTTACCACAACTCTTATGAGTTATATACTTAGTTCGTTCAATTAAATCAGAAACCATTGCAATAAATATAAATTTAATGTTATGCAATTGAGATAAACAATTAGAAATTGTTAAAGTATCTGGATATATATTAAAATAAATGGTACCCAGGATAGTAGTATGATAAATAGTGAATTTAAGAATGGGAATCAAGATTTATTTATTTTTATGGAAACCTAAAGTCTAATAATTGAATTTAATTGAAAATAAATGAGATTGAATATAGTTAAATAATTCGTTATTTGAGATAAAGATAAATGCGAGAAATTTGTGTGATAATTTGGAATCCAATATTTAATCCATCTATTTGACAGGAATGAATGGAATACTAATTATTATTTTTTAACTAAACGAAATTTTTGGATATTATTTATAATTTGGGTATTTAATGAAATTAAGGATCTATATTGAAATTTATAAATTTACCTTCTTTAAATTTGACATCTAAACTTGTTGGAATTTTGTAAATGATTAAGAATTTTTAAAAGCGATAAAATGGGTCAATTTTTGAATCTAAATATAAAGTTGGATTTTATTTATTTATTTTGAATTTATTTAATTAAAATAAAAATAGCCATTTTGGTCACGGACTCGGATTTCAACGAAACCAGTTTCATCGGATCCGTAACAGTGAATTATTGTAGGATTTCAACTTTCGTAGTGATCGGACTTATCGTTTGATCGTACGAACGCGATACGCCTTGAAATCGTTAAATTGAAATCAATTTGAAAATATTGATTTCAGCATAACTTCTTCATACGATCGAATTTGGACGTGAAACTTTTTCCATCGCGCTCAGAATATTTTAAAACACATATTTTGATATATGGGTTTACCAAATTTCGTTCCGGGGTTAGAACGGGCTTTTTGGGTTGATTATCGTTCAGCACGTTTGTTTATCGGATCCATCTACTCTATTTCTAACCTACCTATATAAGCCCAGTTATAAACTCTAGCCTCCATCTATTCCCATTTGTTTGTGTGTTCATTTCATCAACCCTTTCTCTTCCTTAATGGGTGCAAACCCTAATCCAAATTCAAATCAGATCCAAAGCTAAAAATCCGAAGTCTCCAGAAAAATTCACAAAAATTATATGTCATAGTTCTCGAAGAGCGTAATCTGATGGTACTATTTGTTTTTTGATTCGTCGCTCTGGTTGTCCGAAAATAGTAAATCAAACCAGACCGTACATATTAGGGTTTTATGTTTCGATGGTGGATCTTCGTCCTGGCGACGATCGGGAGGCACCATCGCGTAGAGATTTTCAAGTAGGGTTCATCCATGCCATTCGTTGTTGGGGTTGGTCGCTAGTTTCGCCGTGATTGGACAAATAGGGGAGCGACGGCGGTTGCAAAAGGGTGAGACGTGGGGGCCGCACGAGGTAGCAGGGAGGTCGGCCTGAGGTGATTGAAGCGGCGGTGGTGATGGATCGTGGCCGTATGGCCTGTGGTGGCGACGAATTTCCCCTACGTTGGCGGCTAGGGTTGCGTTTTACTGTTTCTCGTGTGCGTGAAAGACGCGACTCCTATAGCTTCCGAACTGAAGGAATAACGTGGCTTGGAGGAAGGTGATTTGTTTCTCTTATTTTATTTACTTATTTTGATTTTCAAATCGTCTAACTCGAATAATTTTTTCATACGTTATCCGTTTCATGCGTACTTTTTTTGTTAGGATCGTTTTTAAATTCCGGACACTTTGGCGCAGTTTTGGACGAATTCTGAGATCGTTTGATTTTTGGGTTTAAATTGGATTTAAATTCAATTTAAATTCAAAAGGTGAGTGTTTTAACCCACTCACAACTTCTAAAATTTCCTATGTTTGTTAAATTGATTTAAGATATGAGTAGAAATTTATTTATGACTGTTTGACATGTTTTATTCATCATCTCTGTTAAATCGCATTTATTTAAATTAACTGTTAATTGATTTTATTATTGCATATAGATGTACAGTTAAAATTTTATTTATTTTCATAGAAACTGCTAGTTAAACAGTTATTAAATTTATTATTGAATATAAATTGTGAGTTAATACCTGTTATTTATTATCTGCTATATTTTTATATGCTCTATATTGATGTTGTTTAAATTGGATGATGATTGTCAATGAATGGATGTATGATTTTAATGGATGAATGGATGTTATTTATATAAACTGCAAGTTAACATGCATTTCATTTCATTCGGGATTGCAGTTTGAATGATATATAACCGTAATTTTTATTTTTTAAATTACGGGTAGAAAT
This sequence comes from Allium cepa, assembly GCA_030765085.1. Taxonomy (NCBI): domain Eukaryota; kingdom Viridiplantae; phylum Streptophyta; class Magnoliopsida; order Asparagales; family Amaryllidaceae; genus Allium; species Allium cepa. The sequence goes on from CM060928.1 coordinate 974,733,854, forward strand.
GATTAATATCCGTATCACTTGACCATAGGATAGAAAATTTTATACAGGCACCGCGGTCTATGTATATAAATTATTTTGAAAAAAAAAAGAAAAAATTTCCATGGTTTGGATAGGATACGCTTTAATAAGTATTAATTTTTAATATTTTATAAATATTATTCTATATATACCTAAATGGTTAAACTATTGAATTTATACTATGTATAAGTGTTAAATAAAATAAATATATAAGTTGAGTAATGGAGTTGGATTTTTTTAATATTTTGGTTAAATACGTTTTAAGATATGGTGTGTATATATATAGAGTTTAACGGTTTAAATCAATTAAGATTGGAAGGTAAATTAGAAATTTAATTGGGATTGAGTGTATTTAAGAATTTAACTCCATAAGTTGATGTAGAACTTATAGCTTGGAATTTAAAGTATGATATGTAAAACCGAAATTTTATTCAAAATGAATTAAATGAATATTTCTATTATAAATGGATTAAAGGAAATATTTAGTTATAGGTAATTTGAGTTTTATTCAAATGGTTATGGATTTAGTATGCGATATTTCAAAACTAAATAATAGGACATTTAATTGTTAATTAATAATTTCCTATCTTAAATTTTGGAAGTATATTACTTAAAGTTTGAAATATCCAAAAAATTGAAGTGGTTTTGGAAACTGAAGTGAATTTAAAATATATGGATTAGACTTAATTTAAAATCAATAAATTTGTAAAGTCGTGGAACTTATTTACTTTATCAAGTAATATAAAGTCAACTATTTTGCATACCGTTGAATGTCCAAACCATTTAAGTTTTAGAAGTTATGGTTTTAAAGATATGAATTTTGAAGTATTATGTTTTGAAGTTATAATTTAAATGTCCAGTTTCCAGATATTAAAAATCTTTAAAGCAGTATGATTTTGGAAAAGAAATATATTTGAAACAAAAATGATATTATTGATTTGGGTTTTATAAAAATAATATCAAAATGAGTTGTTTTGGAAAGGGAATTAATATCGTATTTATGGGTTTTGAAATGGATAATTATATTCTGGTTTTAAAGTGTAAACTTTTTTAAAGACCGCGGTGTTATAATAACGTTTGGTTGTTGAAGAGACCGGGATCGGAAGTTGTCATACTCTCTGCCAACTCCGAAAACCACTTTAACAACCGTGTATGCGGTGGAGATTTCGGAATGAAGTAGGATGGTGGTGACGTTTCCTTTAAGGTAAATACGTGGACCCGACTCCCATGAGTTGGCATAAGGTGGCTAAAACAGGAGCGATCGACGGGTTAATAAGGTAGCACCTTTGATTGGACACATCCCTTCGATATTATACTTTGACTTTGGATTGATTCGGTGGCCAATTTTGATTTTTATTTGGGGGTGTGGCTCGAGGTGGGCGGTGGCTGCGCGCTACGCGTTACCACCGACCCGGAAGCGTAATTGGTATATCTACCCTGGCATTGCCTAGTTGTGCCGTGTCACCTACCCTATCGCGCCTTGTACGAGTTTGGATTTGTCCCGTGGCCCGTGTGGTATCCTCTGGTGGCTTCCCGATCAGGACGGACTATGATATTGGACGGACTACTGGGACTATTACGTGTTAAGGTGGAAAATGTAAAGCCTTAATGCTATTTAAAAGTAAGTTTATTTTATAAATAGACACTATTATAATAGCGCAATATACTACATAGTAAATAGTTTAACGGATCCTTAGGAGATGTAAATCCTGAGCATCTCTTGAGTTACTGCACTCATATTTATTTCTATTAATTTAACTCACATAAGATCTTTTAGTTCTGACTCGAGTGTTTTTGTCTTTTCAAATTTGCTCGGGTCAGTCCGAGCGTTTCAGGATCGAAGACTTTAGATCTGGAGGACGAAGATGGAGATTTCTACTATTATTATTAACTATATTCCACTACACTATTTAATTCCGCTGCATTGATTTTGATTGGTATGTGAACTCTGATATTTATTGTATAAAGAAGAATCAAATGTTTGTAAACAGTTTATAAACTGTACATTTATTATTATATTTTATCCTTCCGCTGTGAGATTCTACTTTGTTTTTCTTTCCCTGTTTTTTTTCTTATTTACCCCATAACAATCCGCCCTTCTGTATGGTCTGAATTGGCACGTATGTCGGTTTAAAGCGTGCGAAAAGGCAGGACGTTACAGCTGGTATCAGAGCTTTGGTTTAACGATAAACCTTAGCTTTGTGGGGTTTGACACTTTATTAATAGGGTAGTAATACCCTATGGGAGTCGCTGAGTGTATATATATGAGAGAGCGTATTTGTTAGTGTTATAAAAAGATTTTTATATTGTGTTAATCTGTTCCGTTTGTATTTATAAATTCTAGTTGGTGCATGGGACGCTATGACATCAATAGGGATTTCTAAACACTTAATAGGACAGACCGACATAATATTTTTTTTATATAGGTGAATGAAATAATTTTGCCTATTATATTTTCTATATATAAAATAATTTTTTTCAGATAATATTTATATTTGGCTGCAATAGATTGGTTGTTAGGTAATAAAGTGTATAAACAATAATAGAAATAAGATTGAAAAATAAAATAACTGAAAATTGGAAATTTAGAACTTAAGTTTCAGGGTTTTGAAATTTCTTTTGAATAAATTTTGGAATATAATAATATTGTTATAAGTATTTTATGATATAAATATCTAGCATAAAATTCGAAAGAATTGTTTTAAAGAAGATTTTGGGAGAAAATAAGCTTTGTACTTTCCTCTCTGTCGCTGGAAAATAACTTCGATGATGGCGGTCGCATCATCGACTTTCATTTTTGAGTTTCGAAGGGGAAGGCCACTGTAGTAGTTTTACTGCAGATTCATTTTGGTTGGAAATATAAATTTTGGATTGTTGTAGATATAATTATAGATATTTAAGTTTTAAGAATATATTTATATATTGTTTTAAAATAAATTGAAAATTTAACCCGGTATTAAATTCTTAAATTTCCATTAATTAATTGTTTCAATTATTGTAGTGAATTGAAACATAGGTAATTAATAAATTAAAACCTCTAAAAAAATAAGAGATTTAATGATAGGTTATAAATGGTATTAAATGAAATTTGAAATTATAACCTACGAAATAAAGAATATTATTATTGAACGTTAACTTACTCATAGGTAATGAGGAAACTTGTGTAACTTCAAGTACATTCTTTAAAAACATATATAACTTACCAAATATAAAAAGTTGAAATGTTTAATAAGAAATGCAATGGAATTTGTACAAGTGAAAGTAGGTAATGAAGTATCCAATGAGTTGGCTATTAAATGAGAATTTAATGTTATGAACTTAAGTTATAATTGAAATTTTACTAAATAAATACATTTAAAGGTAAGTATCATAAATAGATGACAATAAACTTTAGTAAATGTTAAAGTAAATTATTTTAATAAACCGAACGATGAATACTGTAAATAAATAAGTTAAGCAGTGAATAAATGAATGTAAAATAATAAAAGAAAAATTCATGATATGAATGAGTGGAAATTTTGGTGGAAATAAGGTGAATAATTGTAAGTAATAAATGAAAATTTTAAATAATCACCGAATAAATGAAAGAAAGGAAATCAAACAACTAAAGTATGAAATAAATTGATAATAAGTTAATTTGATTGGGTGGTTTGAATTGTTGTTGTTTAAATTATGGTTGTTGGGTAAGATACTTTAATTGGGATTGGATGAAAGAATAATCTATTTAGTTTTATCTAAGGCTGTGGAGTAAATGATGCGCTAGAAGTTTATTCTACATTCCGTATAATTTTAAAAGTTTTGAACCCGAACAACTATTTGTTTGTTTGGTTGAATGGTTGCTTTGAATTTGTTGTGTATGCTATTTGTCGAATTGATGGTTGTTGTACTGATTTGTTGTTAGTAATTGAAACCACTTAAATATTTCACTTTATATAAATTGTTAACCCTTTAGATTTTATAAGTGTTTATAAGTGAAATGCAGGTTATGGAAGCAATTTCTGCTGCTTCCGGTTCCATAAACTTAGCGTAAGTTGCCCGACAAATAGGTACGTTTTCGGATTACGGTTTATAGCGCTATTTTATATATTTTCCCATGTAGGAATATATATTATTTTGGAAAATATTTGTGTATATTGTTATATTTATATTATATTTTCTTCCGAGCCTCTCCGTACAAAGGAAACTCTGCCAAAATTTTCCGTAAATTTTGGATTTAGAAAAATTTGAAAATGTTTACAAACTTTAACAATTTATGTATAAAGGATTTAAATAGGTATAAATTGGTATATTTTATGTTAAATTATTTTATTTTGTAAACTTATTTGTTTATAAATTTAATTAAGAAAGATATATTGTTTTCTTATTTCTTCTTTTCCTCTTCTTTTCCTTTTCGGGGACGAAAAGCTTTGAGTGGCGGAGAGTGTAACGACCCGTAAATTTCGACAATTTAATTTGTTTATTTAATAGGATTTTTGTAATTTATTTTAGTAGAAACAATAAAGGGGATAAATAAATGTTACAATGAAGGCTAAAATAAATTATGTAAATGGTGACTTAAAACCTATTTATAGAAATTTGAATAAAATCCAAATGAATTATGTAGAAAAAGGATTCTTACCTGGATATAAAATTCAATATGAGAAATTAATGAAATATTAAGTTGATTTAATGCAATAAAAGAGTGTAAACGGAAACTGGAATAAATTAAGGAATCATATTAATACAAGTTAATAATTTATGACTTGAACGAAATTCCAATTCATTAAAATCATTTAAATGTTATGATTTGGTTTTAAATGGAATATGAGAAAAACAAATGTAAGGATTTGATTAATATATATGTTATTTATTCAAGGTATTGAATAAAATTGGGAATCCAATTGTAATTAATGGTAATTAGTGTGGGTATTAGCTAATAAATTAAATCTCAATGCAATACCCGTAAATGAATGGAATGAATGTATGTAAATGTATACTAGGTTATTTATCAAATAGAAGGAAAGAAAAGTAAATATCAAATTTGATAGATGAATAAATATACATTGAATAGAAGTTGAATGTAAAGTTAATGGTAATTGTATAAAATCAATATAAGATAATAAATTGCAATAATTGTGGGTTGATAATAAGGTGTGAATGGGTACTTAGTAATAAACTTAAACGCACTAAAAAAAAATGGAATTTATTTAATTAATAGATATAACGGATAAGGATATACTTATAAATGTGGGATTGAGAGTTTTACCACAACTCTTATGAGTTATATACTTAGTTCATTCAATTAAATCAGAAACCATTGCAATAAATATAAATTTAATGTTATGCAATTGAGATAAACAATTAGAAATTGTTAAAGTATCTGGATATATATTAAAATAAATGGTACCCAGGATGGTAGTATGATAAATAGTGAATTTAAGAATGGGAATCAGGATTTATTTATTGTTATGGAAACTTAAAGTCTAATAATTGAATTTAATTGAAAATAAATGAGATTGAATATAGTTAAATAATTCGTTATTTGAGATAAAGATAAATGCGAGAAATTTGTGTGATAATTTGGAATCCAATATTTAATCCATCTGTTTGACAGGAATGAATGGAATACTAATTATTATTTTTTAACTAAACGAAATTTTTGGATATTATTTATAATTTGGGTATTTAATGAAATTAAGGATCTATATTGAAATTTATAAATTTACCTTCTTTAAATTTGACATCTAAACTTGTTGGAATTTTGTAAATGATTAAGAATTTTTAAAAGCGATAAAATGGGTCAATTTTTGAATCTAAATACAAAATTGGATTTTATTTATTTATTTTGAATTTATTTAATTAATATAAAAATAGCCATTTTGGTCACGGATTCGGATTTCAACGAAACCAGTTTCATCGGATCCGTAACAGTGAATTATTGTAGGATTTCAAGTTTCGTAGTGATCGGACTTATCGTTTGATCGTACGAACGCGAAACGCCTTGAAATCGTTAAATTGAAATCAATTTGAAATCAATTTGAAAATATTGATTTCAGCATAACTTCTTCATACGATCGAATTTGGACGTGAAACTTCTTCCACCGCGCTCAGAATATTTTAAAACACATATTTTGATATATGGGTTTACCAAATTTCGTTCCGGGGCCAGAACGGGCTTTTTGGGCCAATTATCGTTCAGCACGTTTGTTTATCGGATCCACCTACTCTATTTCTAACCTACCTATATAAGCCCAGTTATAAACCCTAGCCTCCATCTATTCCCATTTGTTTGTGCGTTCATTTCATCAACCCTTTCTCTTCCTCAATGGGTGCAAACCCTAATCCAAATTCAAATCAGATCCAAAGCTAAAAATCCAAAGTCTCCAGAAAAATTCACAAAAATTATATGTCATAGTTCTCGAAGAGCGTAATCTGATGGTACTATTTTTTTCGATTCGTCGCTCTGATTGTCCGAAAATAGTAAATCAAACCAGACCGTCCATATTAGGGTGTTATGTTTCGACGGTGGATCTTCGTCCTGGCGACGAATGGGGGCACCATCGCGTAGGGATTTTCCAGTAGGGTTCATCCATGCCATTCGTTGTTGGGGTTGGTCGCTAGTTTCGCCGTGATTGGACAAATACGGGAGCGACGGCGGCTGCAAAAGGGTGAGACGTGGGGGCCGCGCGAGGTAGCAGGGAGGTCGGCCTGAGGTGATTTAAGCGGCGATGGTGATGGATCGTGGCCGTATGGCCTGTGGTGGCGACGAATTTCCCCTACGTTGGCGGCTTGGGTTGCGTTTTACTGTTTCTCGTATGCGTGAAAGACGCGGCTCCTGTAGCTTGCGAATTGAAGGAATTATGTGGCTTGGAGGAAGGTGATTTGTTTCTTTTATTTTTTTATTTTATTTTGATTTTCAAATCGTTTAACTCGAATAATTTTCTCATACGTTATCCATTTCATGCGTATTTTTTTAGGATCATATTTAAATTCCAGACACTTTGGCGTAGGTTTGGACGAATTCTGAGATCGTTTGGTTTTTAAGTTTAAATTGGATTTTGTATTCAATTTAAATTCAAAAGGTGAGTGTTTTAACCCACTCACAACTTCTAAAATTTCCTATATCTGTTAAATTGATTTAAGATATGAGTAGAAATTTATTTATGACTGTTTGACATGTTTTATTCATCATCTCTGTTAAATCGCATTTATTTAAATTAACTGTTAATTAATTTTATTATTGCATATAGATTACAGTTAAAATTTTATTTATTTTCATAGAAACTGCTAGTTAAACAGTTATTAAATTTATTATTGAATATAAATAGTTAGTTAATACCTGTTATTTATTATCTGTTATATTTTTATATGCTCTATATTGATGTTGTTTAAATTGGATGATGATTGTAAATGAATGGATGTATGATTTTAATGGATGAATGGATGTTATTTATATAAACTGCAAGTTAGCATGCATTTTATTTCATTCGCGATTGCGGTTTGAAATGATATATAACCGTAATTTTTATTTTTTAAATTACGGATTGAAATGATAAATATCTGTATCACTTGACCATAGGATAGAAAATTTTATACAGGCACCGCGGTCTTTGTATATAAATTATTTTGAAAAAAAAAGAAAAAATTTCCATGGTTTGGATAGGATACAGTTTAATAAATATTAATTTTTGATATTTTATAAATATTATTCTATATATACCTAAATGGTTAAACTATTGAATTTATACTATGTATAAGTGTTAAATAAAATATATATAAGTTGAGTAATGGAGTTGGATTTTTTTATATTTTGGTTAAATACGTTTTAAGATATGTTATATATATATATAGAGTTTAACGGTTTAAATCAATTAAGATTGGAAGGTAAATTAGAAATTTAATTGGAATTGAGTGTATTTAAGAATTTAACTCCATAAGTTGATGTAGAACTTATAGCTTGGAATTTAAAGTATGATATGTAAAACTGAAATTTTATTCAAAATGAATTAAATGAATATTTCTATTATAAATGGATTAAAGGGAATATTTAGTTATAGGTAATTTGAGTTTTATTCAAATGGTTATGGATTTAGTATGCGATATTTCAAAACTAAATAATAGGACATTTAATTGTTGATTAATAATTTCCTATCTTAAATTTTGGAAGTATATTACTTAAAGTTTGAAATATCCAAAAATTTGAAGTGGTTTTGGAAACTGAAGTGAATTTAAAATATATGGATTAGACTTAATTTAAAATCAATAAATTTGTAAAGCCGTGGAAATTATTTACTTTATAAAGTAATATAAAATCAACTATTTTGCATACCGTTGAATGTCCAAACCATTTAAGTTTTCGAAGTTATGGTTTTAAAGATATGAATTTTGAAGTATTATGTTTTGAAGTTATAATTCAAATGTCCAGTTTCCAGATATTAAAAATCTTTAAAGCAGTATGATTTTGGAAAAGAAATATATTTGAAACAAAAATGATATTATTGATTTGGGTTTTATAAAAATAATATCAAAATGAGTTGTTTTGGAAAGGGAATTAATATCGTATTTATGGGTTTTGAAATGGATAATTATATTCTGGTTTTAAAGTGTAAACTATTTTAAAGACTGCGGTGTTATAATAACGTTTGGTTGTTGAAGAGACCAGGATCGGAAGTTGTCATACTCTCTGCCAACTCCGAAAACCACTTTAACAGCCGTGTACGCGGTGGAGATTCCAGAATGAAGTAGGATGGTGGTGGTGTTTCCTTTAAGGTAAATATGTGGACCCGACTCCCGTGAATTGGCATAAGGTGGCTAAAACAGGAGCGATCGACGGGTTAATAAGGTAGCACCTTTGATCGGACACATCCCTTCGATATTATACTTTGACTTTAGATTGATTCGGTGGCCACTTTTGATTTTTGTTTGGGGGTGTGGCTCGAGGTGGGCGGTAGGTGCGCGCTACGCGTTACCACTGACCCGGAAGCGTAATTGGTATATCTACCCTGGCATTGCCTAGTTGTGCCGTGTCACCTACCTTATCGCGCCTTGTACGAGTTTGGATTTCTCCCCTAGCCCGTGTGGTATCCTCTGGTGGCTTCCCGATCAGGAGGGACTATGATATTGGATGGACTACTGGGACTATTACGTGTAAAGGTGGAAAATGTAAAGCCTTAATGCTATTTAAAAGTAAGTTTATTTTATAAATAGACTCTATTATAATAGCGCAATATACTACATAGTAAATAGTTTAACGGATCCTTAGGAGATGTAAATCCCGAGCATCTCTTGAGTTACTGTACTCATATTTATTTCTGTTAATTTAACTCACATAAGATCTTTTAGTTCTGACTCGAGTGTTTTTGTCTTTTCAAATTTGCTCGGGTCAGTCCGAGCGTTTCAGGATCGAAGACTTTAGATCTGGAGGACGAAGATGGAGGTTTCTAATATTATTATTAACTATATTCCATTACACTATTTAATTCCGTGGCATTGATTTTGATTGGTATGTGAACTCTGATATTTATTGTATAAAGAAGAATCAAATGTTTGTAAACAGTTTATGAACTGTACATTTATTATTATATTTTATCCTTCCGCTGTGAGATTCTATTTTGTTTTTCTTTCCCTGTTTTTTTTCTTATTTACCCCATAACAAACCGCCCTTCCGTATGGTTTGAATTGGCACGTGTGTCGGTTTAAAGCATGTGAAAAGGTGGGATGTTACAGCCATTTAGCTTTCAATCAATTCCTTGATAACTCGGCCTTGCCAAAATGCGGGATAACGGGGTCTTTTACATCGTTAATAAAGAACTCATTTTCAATAATAAAAAAATTGTATATTAATGTATCCATGTAATAATATTAAAATAAAGAGTATCTATTTATTTATATGTTACATGAAAAGCATTGTTCATGGTTTGAGATCTAATTGTGAATACACGCACATAATATATATATATATATATGTATATGTATGTATGTATGTTTATATATGTATGTATGTATGTGTATATATATGAAGATATAACCAGAATTTTCATCCCTTGACTTTATACCATATATGTATGTGAAAAAATAACAATAGTAACCATCTCTTGATATTATGCATTATTAATAATCATAGAACCCAATGGTTATTTACACACATGACATCTATTCATCAATGTATATCCTAGGTTAGTCTACTTTATTGTAATTACTATGTTTGCATTATGAATGTGAACATACCATAAATCAATACTAAATTAAATCAAATTAAATCAGTAACATATAAATTATTTTAATAAAGCCAGATCATAATATACAAACATAATTTTTTAAATGAGAACGTTTAAATCAAAATTAAAATGACAAACCCGTTAATTAATATTCACCAAATATGATTTAGTGAAGATATATTATTACTGCAAACACAAAAATAAAATCTAATGATAATTAACAGAGGGAAGTTTTTTTGAAAATTTCTCTTTTTTATCCCATTGTCAATGTACATGATCCAACATTGTTCCTTTGGACTATTCCAACTCTGGAAATAGTTGGGAACCTTATAGTTAAGCACCATTAAGCTAGAGCAATCATAGAGTCATCAAAGGTCGATCCGTCCAAAAGCACGTTATATGTTGAACATTGTCAATTAGTATGGAATTTTTTACCTACACAACTCTGTCTGTGGGGTTTTCTCCTATCTAAACTTTTAGATTAATTCCTCCTATAAGAGATGTTTCCTTTTTAATAAACCCTTAAAGATGGGAACAACACGTAAACAAGTCCTTTTTATCCACCTTATCGCATTCAAAACACATTTAAAATAAAATATTCATTGAGATTCCCCTATCAATCAGCATTTGATGAACAATAACATGCCTAATCTAGGCAATTAAGGCCATAGAGTCAAATATTGGGCTCCCAACTCCATTAGCATCCCTATATATAAAGAAAATCTTTTCATCTGACTTATGGGATTATTTTACAAGAGAACCTTCCTCCACCATATAGCAAGTAGCTGAAGGTGCGCGCTTTAATGATCTTCCATATTTCCTCATGGTTTTCCAGCATTTATCCATAGGGTGTGGAACTCATGATATGGTCTTAATTAACAAATCATCTTCCGATGAGTTGGTACCAACTCTGCTCATTCCTTCTCTATCTCCTTGATGTGTCTGCTTTGGAGGTTGATTATTTCCTTACCCGCTTACCTATAGACTCTTTACATATTGTAATAATTGTTTCTTTATAGTCAGTTCCTCAATGATGTCTTTAATGTGTTTTAAATCTTTAGTATTATCCACATGAATTTCATGTAAGACACAACACCCTTTGCACCTTCTCTCTTCCTCGGTTGCGTGCCAAGGGACTATTTTCCGTACCTAACCATGTCAGCTAGGTAAATATTTTCCACAAAGTCCATTAACTCCACATATTCCTACACCCAGAATTACTTTTTAGGATCTTCTCTCCACCCCACTGAATTGATTGCTTTTCCTTTTATTTTATTACTGTTGAAACTTCTTTTCTTATTTCCATCATCTTTCTTTACGATAGAACTAGAGGGTTCTTCTGATCTAACTATATTCAATCCTTCATCAAGCTTTGCCTCTTCCACGTAAATAAAATATTTCTCCTTCTTACACAAATCTTTCAATATCATGGGATTCTTCATAGTAATCCCTTTTACTAACACCTCCAACCAAGGGCTATGGTACTTCACTCCAGTCACCACAACATTGAACCTATTTAAAAATATTTTAAAGAATATAATCCTTAATATTTTACGTTTGTATGTGATACTGCATCTTTAGGCTGGACTATATGAATTTTGGATTGACTTATAATTTTTTTTACCATTCGATAATAAGAATTTACTAAACTCACTCAAGCCTTGAGGACCACATTATTACTAATCCTCTAAGAAAATACTACATTTCATGCGATTATCGATATAGGGACCATCCATATGACAATCATACCTTAAAGATAATGCATATGGTCCATAAATGTACAATGCCAATATCGACATTGTAAACCAATGTACAATGCCAATATCAACATTGTAAACCTTAAAAGATATTGCTCTCCTTTAGTTTCAATCGTAAATTGATTGTAGCTTCCTATGCTTTCCCCTTATAAATACAATACTCTCTCTGGAGTAATCATATAATCATTTCATTTATCGCAACCCATTCATTCCTTCTCCTTGGCGGGGACTATTAGTTGCTTCATCATGAAACCGCTTCCTCGAGCAACCATTATGGTTATTTCCCGAGCTCTCATCATTTGTAGCATGATACCTAAGTTTGCATATCTATCGGGATTCAAGTTTACTTATTCTTCCTTCTCTTTCTCATTATCAATCAAGATTACATCGTTAGGGTCAATATTGTCCATGAGCTTCTCCCTCAACATTATTCCTAGTTTTACTTCCTTAAGGACCTTTCCTATGTCATTATTATTTAATAAGTGCTCTACGATGATCCATCACGTCGCTTGATCGATAGCTACCAATCAATAGGGATAGATCAATGATTGATCAAGCGACGAGATGGATATGTTGGATCTGGTGCATCTCGAAATAGGGTAAAAGGAATGAATTTCAAAAAAGATCCTTTTTATTTATATCGTACACTATATCCCTGACCATTTTTATCATGAATAATGTGACGACCCACCTACTTGATCCTCGAAAATCGACATTAATACATCCTTGGTATTCATATGCCATAAATCCAAGCGTCGGAGAGGCAGATTATCATAGGTAAAAAGAAAATAAAGACAGAATAGAATCTTACACGAATGGAATGACATATATTATTTCATAAATATATCTTTATAGTCGAAATTTCAAATACATTTATCAGATTCTATCCTATAAATCAACCTGGTCAGTTATAAATCTCTGTCCTTATTAATGTTGAATACAATCAATAAACTAATGTATCAAAAAGGGAAATGGAGAACTATCTACAGGAACATCTTCTGCTCCAGACTTTAAGCTCCATCACAATGCTCCATGTCAAACTTGACTACTTGGATGCCTAAAAAAATAAGGCACCCAGAATTTAAAGGAAAAGAAAATAAATTCTGAGTCAGTCATGGGACCAGTGTAAGTAACTCAAAATATAGATATTTGAAAACAAAGGGTATCTCATAAGTCCAAATCGCACATAAACATGGAACGAGTTTTTACGTTATGATAAGCACAATTTTACTACGTAAAATCCGGTAATAATATTTTTAATGACATTCATTTGAAAATATTTTTCAAGCAAACTTATATAATCTGAGCCGAAATTGTTACATTGATTAAATTCCAGCATAATAGGTTCTGCAATAAAGTCCGAAGACACTTATTAGAGAATGCATTTTCATACAATGGCTGTTAAGGAACTACCTTCCGTACATACATCTCTAGAGGGATGTACCAACGATCAACACCTTTAAAATCTCTACACTTGGCAAGACCAGCCTACCCACAATCCCATCTGGTGGTGAATAGAACTGAATATGACATCACCCCGCTAATTCCCAACCTATCTGATAGCCCTCATAGCATACACAACATACCCGATATATAAAGGGTAATCTAGAAAGGTGATGGCCATATCCTAATGTTTACAAACCACATAGACTTACAGCATGCCTCGTTAAACAAATTTCCGAGTGATAGGCCCAAGATAACAATTACGTTTCACATAGCACATTCCACTTTAAATGCCACATTGACAATTCCACCAGACACTACTGATTTCCACAAATGTACAACCTATGAGCTCATACGTCTAAGGGAAGGGTGTTAAGCGTAAGGGAGTTACTTCCTACACCACCAAACAGATGTACGTTTGTAAAAATCAATGTACCTATATTTCAGAAATGCAATCAAACATTCATCCATGCAAGCTATTCAGGAATAGGAAAAACCAAAGGAACTCTCCGACTACTTCTTGTCGGGAATAACCACTAGGATTAGTAGCAAGCAATTCTTGCATCAAGGATCAAATGAAGATATTATTGCGACATATACATGATATGGAAAATTTCCCTTGAGGGTTAGTGATAAGCAGCCCTTCATTTCATTTGTTATCATTACACGTCTTCACCTTCAAACACGTAAATTGGTTCGAAGTGGTTTTTGGATAGGGTTACCAAATTCGACAGCGGTTCATTTGAACCAATCATTGATAAAATAATTCAAGTAAATAGATGCTTATCATTTGATTAATTTCTCTCTTTATCAAAAAATATCTTATATATATATTAAACATTTCTTTCTAGTATATATGGAATAATTAAACCTCTCTTTAACTTTGGAAATACCAAATCAAAATTAATTCTTATAAATTATATTGCAAAACATTATTGAGTAAAAAGGGTCGATAGAAATAGTACTAATTCTACTCAACATCAATTTTCATATTCTGCTTTTACTGTCTGTCGAATAACAGTGAAATTATGATAACCCGGATTTTGAACATCTGTTAAGTGGGAAATTAACGAGATTAAATTTATTAAACGCTGATTTATAAGTTGAACAAATTAATCTGATAATAAATTTAATATCGGGATAAATATTTATTTGATAATCTCTTGATATAGTCATTTTAAAAAAAATGCAAGACTATTAATTTCAAGCAAATAAGTATGTTCTAATTGCAATATATATTATGGTCAAGAAACATTGTTTTGTATTTAATATAATAATTGTCATAAGACATTTAAAAGTTAAATCCTATAAAAAGAACATTAAAGATAATATTTAATAATTTAAATATATAATAGCTTAAGTTTAAAATAAGATTTAGTGAAGGATGATACTTTCTTTAAATATATATAAGTATTAAACTATAATATGGAAACATATAATAGTATAAATTCATGTGAATTTAAAAATGTAAATAGTAAATATATGCTTATAACATTTATGAGATAATAATAGTAAGGTTTAAACATTAATAGACATGTAAGTTATGCATTAGACATTTGTAATATATATGCCATGTAATTTTACAAGTGGCATTTGCTTCTTTTGAAAAGGAATGTTAAATAAAAAATTAGAAAAAATATATTATAAAGATATAAAGTATTTTAATAAAAAACATAATTCATAATCTATAAAATACAAGAAATATGAAATTAAAGTTTTAAACATTTGTAAGCATTATAATTCATGGAATTAACAAGTGTAACTTGAGTTAACATGTAAATAAACATGTGGCATGTTTGTTTTCTCCTTAAAATTTAAATATATATAAAATAATTTGTGAGAAGAGCCTATTTTACAGTTTGAATAAAAAATCTTCACATATTTTCTCCTTAATTAATTTCTTCTATAATTAAAAACCAGAAAAAGGATCAAAACAAAAAATTCATGATCAGCTTAAACAAATTCAAAACATCAAGTAGCAGATCATAAATATCAGATCCAAATCAAATGTCAAGCAAGACAAGGATCAACCCTAAACATTTCAGTTTTTCAACTATTTCAAGATTAAGGCAACTCAGATTCAAAATCAAGCAGAAGCGGAACAAAGAAGATTCAACTCAAACAAATGACAACATGCAATCTTCAAAAAAAATTCAAAACAAAAGATCAATTGAGTTCCAGTTTTAAGTCAAAACCTGACTTCTCTGTTCAAAGCAGGTGAGTGATCTGACCTAGTTTACTCTGTTCTTTTTTTGAAATGCCTCTGAATAAACCCAACTTTGTTTTTATTTTAAATCTGGATGCATGAATGAATTTTAGAAGCTTGATGTAAAATTGTTTGCATGATGATGTATTGTGTATATATGAATGTAAAACTATGTGCATGCATTGAGGTATCAGTGTTCTTCTCTGTTTAAAAGTATAAAGTTCAAAATTTTAGAAAATCCCAATTCTCTCCATATAATCTATGATAGGCTTAGCTATTTAAAAAGAATTATGTTTGTTAAAACATAAGTTAAAGTTTAAAATTTATTTTGAAGTTAAATCAGTTTGTAGAATTCTGGAATTTGAAATTTTACAGTAAAACTTAGAATTGGTCAAATTTTGATTTCAACAATTTAACATTTCATATATATATATTCTGAATCATCATCAAAATCTAGGATTTTTGAAATTAAAAACATGATTTTTAGGCTTAGGGTTGTGAAGGATTTTTGAGATGACCTAAATATGAATTTCGTCTATCGCTGATGAACGGAGAAGTATCAGGGGTCACGATCAAGGTAGAAGGTAGTGTGAAGTTGGACGAACGTGAGAAAAATAGCGGTAGGGCTTATTATCGGCCGTGGTGGTCAGAGTTTGGGAGAGTAGGGTTTCAACGTTAATTTGGGTGGTCTATGATTTCGAGACTATTGCATCATCATTTGATTATCGAGGATGATCGCGATATGGGGGAAAGGGTGCCCGGGGTCGAGGTGATTCGATGGTTAGGATGGCGGGTCAATCAGGGTCGGGTTTGTCGACGTTGGCAGGCTTTCCGTTCGAAGTCTGGCCCCAGTTTTGGCTTTTATGCTCGAATTCGAATGAGTGACGTTTTCAAGGATTTGGGTGATCGTGTGGTTCGTCGTGGTCGTCGGCGGTTTGGTGAAGGCTGGAGGAAGGGTCGGTGTCGCGTAGTTCGTCGTGCATCATGCACGCATGTACGATGTGTCAGGTGAGAGAATTTTGGGAGAAGGCTGTTGCTCGGGTTCAATCTTGTGTTGTCTGCGATATGTCTCGAAGTGGATGATATGAGAAATACTCATATATTGGTCGGGTAGTTTAGTTGTCTGGTTTTAATTGCTTAAGAAGTGTACCATATTTTTATAAAGCAAAGAAAACAAGTTTTTAAAGGGTTATTTTAAAAAAAATGAATATTTAACTAAGTTCTTAAATATGTTTAAGAGAAATAAGTTTTGAATGGAAATTTAGTTTCTAAGATCGAGTATTTTTAAAAGATGTTAAATGTTAAATTCTAATGTTTAAGTTGTTATTTTAAAGTAAATCATATGATATTGTTTTAAAAATGGTTTCTTATGAACTTAATGATGGAAATAGTTATTTAATGTGAACAAAGTATTTATCATTAACTAGTAAAGGATTATGGTAAATTAAGAAGGATTAATTCGTAAAACAAATTAAAAGTTAAGTACTTACTGTAAGTAAGAATAATTAATTAGCGAAATAATGAGTGAATTGTTAATGAATAAAAGAATCATTAACTAGTGATAATTAATAAATTAATGATAATTAATTGGATTAATTAATTAAGGATAGATAATTACTTGATAAATTAAGAGTTAATTAATCTGAGTAATTAAAGGAATTAATTAAAGATTAATTAATTAGGGAAATTAGTTAAGGGTAAGATAATTAATGAAGTGTGATAAATTAAGGAATAAGTAATCAACGTAAGTGATTTTAGGATAATTAATTTGAGTAATTAATTAAGGATAAATGTTATAAATCATTGTTAATTATTTCATAAGAGTAATTAAGAAATTATTTAATGTGATGGGTGAAGGCTAATCAATTTGTGTAATTAATTAAGAGTAAACTACTTATTGTAATTAAGGGATAATTAATCAAGGATGATTAATTAGGATGGATAATTAAAGGATGATTAATTAATTGGTTTGTAATTAATAAATCTAAGTGATTAAAGATTTATAATTAGTTTAATTAGAGATAAATTAAATTAACTTTAGAAGTGATAAATCTTGCTTATGAATGGTTGAATGATGTCAAATGCCTTGAATTAGTTGATATCTCTGATAAGAAATGTTTTGTGATATGATGTTTGGGTGGATAGTAATAATGTGGGTATCTAATGATGATGAATTGCTGTGTATAAGCGACATCTTATATGTAAAGTTGAATTGTATTTCACATGAATAACATGTATTAAGATGATATTGAAATACGAAGAGACCGGGTGGGGTATCGGTAAATACCTGAACCCACTTTGATGATTCTTAATAGACGGATATGTGATATCACTAGACTAAAGTGGAATAATTTAAATGACTGGACCATTTAAACCTAAGTAAAGGTACTTTGGTATTGATTGTGAATATAAGTATTGACTATAGTAAGTTGTGAACTTTTTGTGATGAACGAGTTACCCGGGTTTTGAGTAAACCTTATGCATTAGTATTTCTTGTTTGATGTACTCACGCTGGTTTCCAGCCTGACCAGGATGTTACTTTGATGTAATGCTCGGGTCAGACCGAGTATTATAGATTTTTAGGTAAGGATGTTCTGGAGCTCGGGGGCGAGCTGGATGGCAGAACGTGTGGAGTGTAATCCGCTTTGATATTATTGATTATATCTGGACATGTTGCTTTAACTGTCTAGTGTTGTGAAAATGTTGTAACTCCGACGTGTAAAATTGTAATTGATTGATACGGCTTTCTTTGTGTAAAGAATATTATTTGATATTATATTTTATCCGCTGCGAATATGAGATTCTGAGTTTGGGTTTTCTGTTTCTTCTTCTTTCTCTTTCTTTTTTCCTAACTATCTGGAATTTTCGGGATCGAAATTTTTGGGTCGTTACATTTGGTATCAGAGCCAGGTTAAGTGAGAACCTTGGCTCTGGTGGGATTAGTCATTAAGGATAGGGTCATTAGTACCCTAGAATGAGTTGAGTGTGTGTGTGTGTCTATATATATATATATATATATATATGAGAGCGTACTTGTTATTTTCTTATATAAAGATTTTAAATGATTTTATATAAGAATATATTTTGATATATAAAGCAATATTTCTTTCTAATAGATATTAAGGTAATTGATTGTTAAATTATTGGAATTAAAATAAGTGGTAATCGAAATACAACCAAATTAAAATTAAATAAAGATAAGTTTGAAATGGATTCAAACAAAATTAAAATCTTGCATTTGGTAAAGAGTTTCAGAATGAGATGATAATGAATGGTGTAACGACCCAGAATTTTTAGAAATTAAAATATGAATATTTAATTAATTTTAAATGTTAATGAGTGAATTTATAAGTCAAATAAATTTTTATTTGAATTATTGGATTTAATTGAATAATTAAATCGATAATTTAATATGTTAAATTATGGAAATAATTGAAAATATAGTTAAATATGATTGAAAATGATTTGTAAAATTTTATTATATCATATGGAAGTTAGAACGATATTTTAGAACTTTTAAAATCGAATTAAAAGTTAATTTGTGAAAATTGAATATTTTAATATTAAAATCGACTAGTGAAAATAGCCAATTTTTGAACAGTCTCAGAATTGAACGAAACCAGTTCCCTTGGATCCGTAATAGTTAGTTATTACCGGATTTCAAATTTCGTGTCAATCGGAGTTATCGTTTGATCGTGGTAGCTCGAAACGCATCGATTTATTTTTAATTTTAATTTGGCGAGTGAAAATAGCCATTTTTCAAAAAGTCTCGGATTTCGACAAAACCAGTTTCATCGGGTCCGTAATGTGATATTATTGCAAGATTTAAAATTTTAAGTCAATTGGATTTACCGTTTGTCCTGTACAAATTAAAACGCCTAGAAAATCGCTTAAATCGGTTTAATTCAAATTGAACGTTTATTGCCATAACTCGCACATACTTCCGAATTAGCTTCCGAAACCTGTTCCATTGTGTCCGGAACGCGGGGTAAACCTTAGAAACGCTGGTTACGGCGCCTAAATCGGAGTTCGGAATTTCCGGGATGAATAGTGTTTGAGAATTCCTTATAAATAGCCCCACCGTTCATTAAAAAAAATATATATATAAACAAAACCCTAATCACGTTGCAGCCGCCACCCTATTATGAACGGCCAGCATTTCTTCTTCTTCCCCCTCTCAGATCTCGAAATCCATTCACTTTTATCACAAACTCCAAACTAGAGAATCGTTGAGGATGGTGAGATCTTGGATGTGAACGGTTGTGATTGGATTTGGTGCGATGGATTGGCGGCAAATCGTCTTCAAAGACCTGCACTTGCGCACACGTTACGAGACACAATTGGTGACTGAGCTCTCTAAGCTTCAGGCCGAGTATGAAGGTCGTGGAGGGCTTCGACATGGCGCGTCTTGATCGAGTTATTGTTGAGTGTGGTGGTAGTATTATTTAACCCTAATTGGTTGATATGGGTTCGGTTTGAAACGTGAATTACTGGAGAGGAAGTGAACGTGGGGAAGAAGATGGGGGGGTTGTGCGCACGGCCTGATGTAGCTGGCTTTGGATCCAAGGGCTCAGATGCGTTCTAGGTTTATAAAATAAAATTTAATGTTGTAATTTATATTTAAAATACGTGTAAACTTGTTAAATGCATAACTTTTTCATACGAGGTCGAAAATGCGCGAAACCAGTTGCGTTGGAATCATATGGACGAGCACTACGCGATGGAGTTGGTTTGGAGTCGTTTGGAGTTAGTGAGAATTTTGGGTAAAATTAAACGTCCGTTTAATTTTATTCGAAATAAATCGCTAAAACGGAAATAAAATCAAGGTGAGAACTTCTCACTCAATCGAATCAGTTTCGATTTTATTTTAAATAGTTAGATTTAAAATATTTGAATGCATGTTTGAATGTTGATTGATATCTATTGATTGTTAAAATAGACATTATACGCCGTTAGTAAGCGGATGTTATTTATTAAAAACATATACCGCGAATATTTCATAAACAGTGAAATTGGTATTATATATAATATCAATATATATATATTGGCATATGTATATATTGCAGTTGTTGATTTCCCGCATTTTTTTGTTTAGCGGATGAGACCCTATTGCGCCGTTATTAAGCGGATAATATTTAATAAGAACATATACCGCGATAATTTCGTACTGGAGCGAAATTGGTATTGTGCTAATGTTTTTGGATGCAGGAAAACAGGTTGGAGGGATCCAACTGGATTCCTCAACAGTATTTATTTGATTTCAGATATTTTGATATTTGATGGACTATCATATCGATATATGATGTCGTTGTAGTCGTGATTGACTATTTGGTGTGTAGCATCATTGGACCCAGATTTTGGGATTTTAAAATGATTATAAAGTGATTTTTGAAAATATAAAATATTTTTGGAATTGATTCATTTTAAATAAATAAACGTTATAATTTTTAAAGTTATAAAAATTATGATTTTTTGAGAAATATAGTTAAAAACTGATTTTTGAGAATATGGTGCTAATGATTTTATAAAATAGTTTAATCGGGATTTTAGAATTATTGTGAAAAGTTGAAATATAGGATTTATAAAATTTAATTATTTTATGAATCAAAAGGAAGAAGTTTTTAAAGGAATTTAAAGACGTTTTAAAAGAATAATATAAATTGAATTATATTAAGAGATTTATAAATGGATATTTATAAATTGAAATATTGACATTATAAAACGAGTTTTTATAAGTGTTTGAATGAAGTGAAAATGAATTTCATAAATGAATGAAATTTATAGAATTATAAACTGTGAAGTTATAAATGAAATTTATAAATAGTAAGATTTATAAATTTGGTGAAATTATTTGAAGAATAGATTGGTTAGATAAATGGATCTTATAAGTTATAAGATTTATAAGTTGGAAAGTCTCTAAAGGAACGATTTTGTAAAATAATCGTTTTATAAGTAATTAACTTATAATATGAACGTTTAGTTTATAATTTAGTTATAAACTGGAATAGGTTAATAAAGGAATTTATAAAAAGGAAGTTTTTATAAATAAATAGAAATGGAATTTATAAACGTTGTTTTATAAATCCGCAAACAACTTATTTTGATAAGTTAATTGTCATAACTTATTTGATGGAGTTATATTCACGTTTTAGAACTGTGAATAATTCTTTTAAATAAAATGTATAAAAGGATGAAATTTGTTAACAAAGTACATTCACCTTTTTGAATAGTGAATAACACGTTAAAGAAATTGTTTTGGATTTGGATGTTTTAAATAGAATTAAAACAATCTAACGATGTTTTAAATTGTGCTGAGATTCGAAACCATAGATTTCAACATTTATTGTTGAAATAGACGTTTTCGAGAAATAGAAGGAGATGATGGACTATAACACTGTTGTTATAGTAAATGATTTCCGAAAGGAAATGTTTTGTATAGTATTGGGATTTATATATCTATTTTAATTTCGAATCCCTATACTAGTGAATTTGGGTTGTCGTAACGGTGTTTTACGTAGCATTCCTTTTGGCCCAAATAAATATGTTTAAGAGAATGATTTCCTGAAAGAATGAAATATATACTTAATCTCGATTTAAGTATATTGAATATTTTCCAAGGTTGAAAATAAAAAGATTTGTGAATTACTTATTTAATAAGTATGGAAATGTTTTCCAATATGAAGTGAATATTTAGAATTTATCTTTTTAAGATAAATTGAAAATGGATAGTTGAAATCGGATATGCATGAATATTTTGGAATATAAATTCACTAAGGAATTTATATGTGAAAGTGGAATTTGTGAAAAAAATAAATGTTGATTTATTTTTGAAGTATTGAAAATATATATCTTGTAAAGATATTTTGGAAAATAAATAATTTGGAAAATTATTTGGAATCTGGTGATGTGTGCATATCCATTGATAGTTCAATAGCCGACTATCAATATTTCCCTTTGAATGGGTATTTGATGTGATTTGTTTGAATGTGAATGCTACACTTATTTTTGAATAAGCGCTCACTATTCGGGTTAACCGGGAAAGGACCATGGGGTCGTATAACCCATTCCGAATATGTGATACGTCGTTGTGAATTGCATTGAAGATCGGTGTTGAAGACCCGGTATTTGCGAGAGCGATAGGATGACCTGTCGATTTACTCTGCACCGAGTTGCTCCGGTATAGAGTTCTCCATATGTGATGGTAAATCCGATCAGGATTGTGAATATCCGGATTGCAAGGACTTCTTTGTAAGTGCCTTCGGTTTTGTTCGAGCCCGGAACAGACTTGTATGGATTGTGTGTCTGACATTACAAGTTGAGATATAAAGCCGATTTCTTTCAAATATATTTCTGTTGGTGGCGAAGAATTTATTTTTTAGCTTAACACCCTTCTCTGAGACGTACGAGCTCAGAGGTTATATAGTTGAAGTTATCAGCGATATATTCCCAATTTGGTAATGTGATATGCTGAGTGATGCTGTAAATGATCATTGTGTTGATTATTGTGATAGGATCGTTTATTTGATCGTCTATCCTGGTGATCATTGTGTTGATCATTTGTTGACCCAAAGCATGGCTTTTGTATAAAGTATGTTTTGTGGACGTGACTTCGTCGAACCTCACACCCCGGAAATGGTCAAAACAGGAAAGATGCGGCAAGGTTATGAGGGGTAGCACCCTTTAGGGTATGTACATTTCCTTCTGGATAGAGGTGGTATCATGGTATGGAGCCCAGATATTTAACCTATGTGGTTACTACGAATTTATTACTTTGTGGTTGTTGGCTTTCGGGATCCCATGAGAAAGGTCGTTTACGATCGGGGAATGGCGTGCTCGTGTCAGTAGTTACCCAGTTAGGGGTAACCCGGCCTTGTGTTGGAAGAGTTCCGGTTTGGTTCTCGGGGATGTCTTTCCAGAGGCATTCTCATGTGGCAATGGGAAGTTCCTTGGCCTGACCATTTGTTGGAAATCCAATTCCCAATACGAAACTTGTACGGTATTAGTTGTAGAACCTGCTATTCACTTATGGTGGTCACCACTGTTTGGATGGTAGCTATAGTAGGCATAGTTCGAAATGTCTATGTTGGCTAAGATTTATATTCTACTTTCGAAATGAATTTTTTCTACACTATGCACTAGTAAAAATGTCAAATGTTCTTTTAAATGCGTATCAAGCATGTTTGACTATCATAAGGAGAAATCTCCTCCGATTCTGCGTTTGCATTGTGTGTGTGTGCGGGAGGCCTTATGGTAGTCTCATTTTTAAAAGCATTGCGAATTGAAATAAAAATATCCCTCTATTTTGATTTTAAAGATAAATAAACTGTTTTGAGTTCTTACACCAGTCACATGACTGACTTGGAGTTTATTGTTTTCCTTCCTAAACTCTGGGTGCCCACCAATTTCTACACGGGCAGTCAAGAGTTAAGGTTTATCAGGATATTCTGGAGTTGCTGGAGGCAAGCTGGATGGCATGACGTATTACTAGTTATATAGTATTTCTTTTTCCGCTGCACTGTTTGTTGTTGTTGTACACTCTGAGGATATGATGTAATGAAATGTGATGTAATGTAATAACTGATATAGTTCTTTGTTTAAAGATTATTCATTTATTATTATATGTTGTTCCGCTGCGAATTGTGAGATTCTGACGTTGTTCTGTTGTTTTCTGTTCCGTCCTATTTTCTTCTGTTTTTCTTTTTCCTCTATTCTCTTTTTCTTCTATTTTAAAATTTTCTATCTTCTTTTCCCTATCTAAATTTTCTATCTTATGTTTTCTCTTCCCTCTATTATCTATTTTCTTCTTCTTTCTTCTTTTTCTCTCTTTTTCTTTTTCTTTTCTTTTTCTTAAACCCATAACTATTCGGTTTTTCGGCAACGAAAAATCGCGTACGTTACAAATGGTTTCCAGATATGATAATCTTGGTTATTGTCATAAATGATTGTTTTACTTAATAATAAAATGTGTATTAATGAGTAAGCAAAATGAAATGTTTTAGGGAAGTAAAACATTTAGGTAAGTATGACCTATAAATTGGAACTAAAGATGATCTAAATTGTGAAGATTTAAATCTAGGTCCAGAAATTTGAAAATTGTTTCAAAGTGATAAAGAAAAAATATATTATTCGGACTATTTTTGAATGTAATCTTATTTTAAAATAAGAAGTTGTTTGGAAATTTTAAAAGAAATTTGTTTTGAATTAAAAACCAAGGGTGGTTTAAAATTTAAGGATAACTTGGTGTGTAAAGGAAGTAAATATGTATATATGTATGGATATACATAATATCAAAGATAATTTGAAATAAACTCTAAAGTTTTGAGTTTTGATTTGCTTAAAGATTGATAACCCAAAGTGATATAAGTTTTGAACTTATAAGTGAAAAATAATATTGATTAGGATTTTAAAATTTAAAGTGGGGATTCGAATTTGTGTAAGATTAACAGGACTTCATTGAATTTAACTTAAGAGAAAGTTAAATAAGTTAGGATTAGCAACATGAATTGGAAATTTCAAGTTGAAATTGAGATCTAACTTGGGAAGTTAAAATGGTTGATTTGAATTGAGAATTTGTGTGATCTCAAAATGGGTTTGAGATCTGGAAATTAAAATAATGGATGTTCTAAAATAATTTGGAAGATAATATCCTGTTATTATTAATAATCTCTAAACTGTGAATTGGATTTGTTTAATGAAATGGGGTGTGGTAATTTATCCATTATTAAGATAAAATGGAATCATTTTGGGCTTAAGATTTAAATGTTTAAGATGAAGCTTCAAAGGTTTGGTTTCAAAATTGAAATTTGGTGATAAATTGAATTTCAAAGATTTAGTTGTTTAAAAAGGATTTGAATTATTATTTGAACTTTGAAATAAGTTAAAAATGGAATTTGAATTCAGAATTAAATGGTTTAAAGATATAGGTTGATTTGATTTAAAGGATTAAATCAATATTTAAAATTTAACTCAAAGTTATATAATTCGGGATGGTTTAAATTTGAAATTTGAATTGAATTAGTTCAAATTGAATTTGATTTGAATTAATTGGAATTTTGATTGAAGATGGATAAGTTTAAAA
This sequence comes from Allium cepa, assembly GCA_030765085.1. Lineage (NCBI taxonomy): Eukaryota > Viridiplantae > Streptophyta > Magnoliopsida > Asparagales > Amaryllidaceae > Allium > Allium cepa. Next base: position 974,759,552 of record CM060928.1, read on the forward strand.
ATTCAAATGGAAAAATTGAATTGGATTAATTTGAAACGAAATTGAAGTTGAATGAGTTCAAATTCAAATGGGAGTTGGGATTAATTCAAATTGGAATTGATATGAATTGAAATTGGTTCAATTTGAAATTTATTTAAATTAATTAAATTTGTGATTAAAGTTGAATAAGTAAATTCAAATGGAATTTGATTTGAATTTAGGAAAGAAATTGAGGATTAATTCAACTTGAACTGGGGTTAAATAAATTTTAGCGGAAATTGAAGTTATTGGAACCGAGTCAATTAAAATGGAAGTGGGAATTAAAATTGAATTGATTGGAAATGGAGGTTGAGAATTGAAGAGTTTGACTCTGGACTATTTTCAAAATAAATTCTTTTAGTACAAATCTATTTTTCCAAGCTATTTATTATACATACAACCTTTCTTATTAAACCCAAAACTATCTTATTTAAAACTACTTTTGGAATTATTTAACAATTTTGCAACTATTTTATAAACTAATTACTATTTTTCTACTATTTTACAAATTAATTTCTATTATACAAGTATTTGACAATTATTTAAAATTTCTATAACTATTTAACTTTTTTCCAACTATTTTACAATTACTCAACTATTTTACAGCTATTTTACAAACTAATAATTATTTTTCAACTACTTATCTATTTTTAACTTTTCAAGCTATTTTCTAAATATAAGCTGGTCAGAGTGCAATCTGTTTATGATTAATACCCATTGAGATAAGAATTAAAGTGATAGTCCAAAGAGGATTGAGGCAAATGTGAATAACAAATAGAAGTTAAAGTGAATGTGAATAAAAAAGGAGATTGATTTGGCTAATAATCAATAAAGACAAATACGTAGGATATACGTATATTATTCTATTCGCATACTGATTTGATCCGGATTCGAGCATAGAATTTCGAGATAGTATATTGATCCGAGTTAGGATTTTTTCACTCGATTTTCGACGGTGGACCTGGATAAGGATTGTTAATTGGTTCTGGATATTCTCTATCATAATTATAGCTATGAAAGGAGAATGACGGTTTCTGATCAAGAAACTAGATCTGAGTCCGCACTACGAAGTCGGGTGGACAATACTGGTTCGAAAATGAAATTGTGTGATCGAGTGAGCGATCAGATTGGTATAGCATATGGATGATATGTGTACATTGTACAGATTTGAATGAAATTAATATTGGAAATTTATGGATAAGAAACGTGAATTGTTTTTTGAAACGAAAGGTATATTTTGTGAAATATATGATGAAGTAAAGTGGAAATTTGATATTTCTATGGTAAAATTTACTTTATGGAAGTAAGTAAACTGGTAAGTGACTTTATAGAGTAATCAAATTTGAATATTTGATTTGGAAGAAACAAAGTTATATATCTTTGTTATATAAGATAAATCTCCCCTTATGAATCTATTGCCGAAAGGAAAGGATTTTTGAAAGATTTGAAGTTATAAAAAGGAAATTTATACAAGTTTGAAGTGATCCAAAGATTTTTAAAGTTATATATATATATGTGTGTGTGTGTGTGTATCTATATATATATATGTATATATCTATATATATGTATATATCTATATATTCATACCGGGTGTATAATTTGGAAGATACTATATGTGTATAGTATAAAGTCTTTTGAAAATGGCTCTGAGGAAAAAGGCGCTCCCTTGAAATGAACTTCTCAGGAGTGCCACAGGGTGATACTGCCTTGAACCCTAAGGGGGTGTTCTAAAGTTCATCCTGTGAGGAGTCCGAACAAAACTAGTTCTTGAGGATTTTGTGTAGTGTGTAGCGAAAATCGAGTGCGCTGATGCCTGCAGAGGCATTTGGGTTATGTTGCGACGACAGTGTAACTCGATGGCACTACGATCTACTGAGACCATAGCGAAAGTGTGTGTGCCGCTGAGAGCCAAAAGTCTACGTTTGATTTTATATCGGTAAACTGCGACCTATGGTAACATAGAAAAAGTCGTGTGTGCTGTTGAGAGCCAACAATCTGCATTTAATTTTGCATCGGTAGACTACGACCTATGTGGGAGTGGAGAAGTTTCATTTTTGGCAGCGAAAATCGAGGGCGCCGATGCCTACAATTACATGGACTTTTGCTATGATGGCAACGTAACCTTGGAATGTAATTGTGATATGTTGTTGGTTCCATGGCGTAATCGAGGAACGCAGAGTGCCTATAGTTACATGGACTTTTGCTGCGATGGCAACGTAACCCAGGATTTAACTTCGACCATGGATGGGGGGTGATGATTTCCAGAGCATTCTCACCGAAGATATTTCCTTGTTTTCAAAAATGTTTTCCATATTTTCAATAAAATTATTTTTTAAGTATTTTCACCAAGTGTCGAAAACAGGTTTACCAAGTACTTATAGATTTTCAGTCTTACGCCTGATCAACGTATGACCGAAGTTCTATGAGAACAAGGATGGACTGGTTGAGATAGCGAGTTACAAAAAGTATTTATATAAAAACTGTTTTGTAATATTATATAAATTTTAAAAGTATTTTAAAAATGATCAAAGAATAAATTTATCTGATTTCTAGTACTAAATAAATTCTGGTTTCATTCCTTTGCGAGGACAAAATGATTCTAAGGGAGGAGGAATGTGATAACCCGGATTTTTTGACATCTATTAAATAGGAAATTAACGAGATTAAATTTATTAAACACTAATTTATAAGTTGAACAAATTAATCTAATTATAAATTTAATACCGAGATAAATATTTATTTGATAATCTCCTGATATAGTCATTTAAAAAAAATTGCAAGATTATTATTTTCAAGCAAATAAGTATGTTCTAATTACAATATATATTATGGTCAAGAAACATTGTTTTGTACTTAATGTAATAATTCTCATAAGACATTTAAAAGTTAAATCCTATATAAAAACATTAAAGATAATATTTAATAATTTAAATATATAATAGCTTAAGTTTAAAATAAGATTTAGTAAAGGATGATACTTTCTTTAAATATATATAAGCATTAAACTATAATATGGAAACATATAATAATATAAATTCAAGTGAATTTAAAATTTTAAATAATAAATATATGCTTATAACTTTTATGAGATAATAATAATAAGGTTTAAACATTAGTAGACATGTAAGTTATGCATTAGACGTTTGTAATATATATGCCATGCAATTTACAAGTGGCATTTGCTTCTTTTGAAAAGGAAATGTTAAATAAATAAAAAAATTAGAAAAAATATTACAAAGACATAATGTATTTTCATAAAAAACATAATTCATAATCTATAAAATATAAAAAATATATAAATTAAAGTTTTTAAACATTTGTAAGCATTATATTTCATGGAATTAACAAGTGTAACTTGAGTTAACATGTGAATAAACATGTGGCATGTTTGTTTTCTCCTTAAAATTTAAATATATATAAAACAATTTGTGAGAAGAGGCTGTTTTACAGTTTGAATGAAAAATCTTCACATATTTTCTCCTCAATCAATTTCTTCTATAACTAAAAACCAGAAAAAGGATCAAAACAAAAAATTCATGATCACCTTAAACAAATTCAAAACATCAAGTAGAAGATCATAAATATCAGATCCAAATCAAATATCAAGCAAGACAAGGATCAACCCTAAACATTTCAGTTTTTCAACTATTTCAAGATTAAGGCAACTCAGATTCAAAATCAAGCAGAAGCAAAACAAAGAAGATCAACACAAACAAATGACAACAGGCAATCTTCAAATTTTTTTCAAAACAAAAGATCAACTGACTTCCAGTTTTAAATCAAAACCTGACTTCTCTATTCAAAGCAGGTGAGTGATCTGACCTAGTTTACTCTATTCATTTCTTGAAATGCCTGTGAATAAACCCAACTTTGTTTTTATTTTAAATCTAGATGCATGAATGAATCTTAGAAGATTGATGTAAAATTGTTTGCATGATGATGTATTATGTATATATGAATGTAAAACTGTGTGAATGTATTGAGGTATAAGTGTTCTTCTCTGTTTAGAAGTGCAGAGTTCAAAATTTTAGATCAAAATCCCAATTCTCTCAATATAATCTATGGTAGGCTTCGGTATTTAAAAAATTATGTTTATTAAAACATAAGCTAAAGTTTAAAATTTATTTTAGAGTTAAATCAGTTTGTAGATTTCTAGAATTAAATTTTTACAATAAAACTTAGAATGGTCAAATTTGATTTCAACAATTTAACATTTCATATATATATTCTGAATCATCATCAAAATTTAGGATTTTTGAAATTAAAAACATGATTTTTAGGCTTGGGGTTATGAAGGATTTTTGAGATGACTTAAACATGAATTTTCGTCCATCGCCGACGAATGGAGAAATATCGGGGGTCGCGATCAAGGTGGAAGGTAGAGTGAATATGAACGAATGTGAGACAAATAGTGGCAGGGCTTATTATCAGCTGTGGTGGTCAGAGTTTTTGAGAATAGGGTTTCAACATTAATTTGGGTGGTCTGTGATTTCGAAACTGCTGCATCATCGTTTGACATTGGGGACGATCGCGATAGGGGGAAAGGGTGCTCGGGGTCGAGATGATTCGATGGTGAGGACGGCGGGTCAATCAGGGTCGGGTCCATCGGCGTTAGGAGGTTTTCCGTTCGAAGTCTGGTTCTGGTTTTGCCTTTTGTGCTCGAATTCGAATGAGTGATGTTTTCGTGGGTCTGGGTGATCATGTGGTTCGTCGTGGTCGTCGGCGGTTTGGTGAAGGATGGAGGAAGGGCCGACGTCGCGTAGTTCGCCGTGCATCGTGCATGCATGTTCAATATGTCAGGTGAGAGAGAAGTTTGGGAGAAGGCTGTTGCTCGGGTTCAATCTCGTGTTGTCTGCGATATGTCTCAAAGTGGATGATATGAGAAATACTCGTACATGGCTCGGGTAGTTTAGTTGTCTGGTTTTAATTGCTTAAAAAGTGTACCGGATTTTTATAAAGCAAAGAAAACAAGTTTTTAAAGGGATATTTTAAAAAAATGAATGTTTAACTAAGTTCTTAAATATGTTTAAGAGAAATAAGTTTTGAATGGAAATTTAGTTTCAAAGATCGAATATTTTTGAAATATGTTAAATGTTAAATTCTAATGTTTAAGTTGTTTTGTTTAAAGTAAATTATATGATATTGTTTTAAAAATTGTTTCTTATGAACTTAATGATGGAAATAGTTATTTAATGTGAACAAAGGATTTATCCTTAACTAGTAAAGGATTATGGTAAATTAAGAAGGATTAATTTGTAAAACAAACTAAAAATTAATTGCTTACTGTAGTTAAGAATAATTACTTAACAAAATAATGAGTGAATTGTCAATGAATAAAAGAATCATTAACTAGTGATAATTAATAAATTAATGATAATTAATTGGATTAACTAATTAAGGATAGTTAATTACTTGATCAATTAAGAGTTAATTAATCTGAGTAATTAAAGGAATTAATTATTCAATGTAATTAATTTAAGAATTAATTAATTAGGGGTTAGATAATTAATGAAGTGTGATAAATTAAGGAATAATTAATCAATGCTAGTGATTTTAGGATAATTAATTTGAGTGATTAATTAAGGATAAATGTTATAAATCATTGTTAATTACTTTATAAGAGTAATTAAGAAATTATTTAATGTGATGGGTGAAGGCTAATTTATTTGTGTAATTAATTAAGAGTTAATTACTTATTGTAATTAAGGGATAATTAATCAATGATGATTAATTAGGATGGATAATTAAAGGATGATTAATTAATTGGTTTGTAATTAATTAATCTAAGTGATTAAAGATTTATAATTAATTTAATTAGAGATAAATTGAATTAATTTTGGAAGTGATAAATCTTGCTTATGAATGGTTGAATGATGTCGAATGCCTTGAATTTGTTGATATCTCTGATAAGAAATGTTTTGTGATACGATGTTTGGGTGGACAGTAATAATGTGGTTACCTAAGATGATGAATTGTTGTGTGTAAGCGACATCTTATATTTAAAGATGAATTGTATTTCACATGAATAACATGGGTTAAGATGATATTGAAATTCGAAGAGACCGGGTCTGGTATCGGTAAATACCTGAACCCACTTCGATGATTCTTAATAGATGGATATGTGATATCAATAGACTAAAATAGAATAATTTAAATGACTGGACCATTTAAAACTAAGTAAAGGTACTTTGGGATTGATTGTGAATATAAGTATTGACTATAGTAAGATGTGAACTTTTTGTGATGAACGAGTTACCCGGGTTTTAAGTAAACCATATGCATTAGTATTTATTGTTTGATGGATTTACTCATGCTGGTTTCCAGCCTGACCTGGGTGTTACTTTGATGTAGTGCTCGGGTCAGACCGAGTGTTACAAATTTTCAGGTAAGGACGTTCTTGAGCTCGGGAGGCGAGCTGGATGGCAGAACGTATGGAGTGTAATCCGCTGTGATATTATTGATTATATCTGGACATGATGCATTAACTGTCTAGTGTTATAAAAATGTTGTATCTCTGATGTATAAAAATGTAATTGACTGATACAGCTATCTTTGTGTAAAGAATATTATTTGATATTATATTTTATCCGCTGCGAATGTGAGACTCTGAGTTTGGGTTTTCTGGTTCTTCTTCTTTCTGTTTCTTCTTTTCCTAACTATCTGGAATTTTCGGGATCGAAATTTCCGGGTCGTTGCAGAAATCACCTTTTAAATTCACATGGTTAGTATAGTTCCCTCCTCGGAATTTAATAGCAGGTGTAATAAGATTATCTCTGTACAATCCAAGCTATATTAAATTTGTAAATTTGAATCTTTTATACTTGCCTCATTTCCGACATTTCGACTTTTCCATCCTCTCATAGGAAAGAGGCCAGGTGCGCTAGGGCACTGATTGCTCTTGAAAATCTCCTTAGTTTAAGCACCTCACATCCGGATTTCACGAATAGAAAAATCCAGTCTACTCATCGGCTTTTAGAGCCAAGATTAAATTACTTAATTATAACAGCTTTGCTTTAAATCATTTACTTAAACTCTTTGAAAAAAAACTAAAACCTCCAAATTATCTTTAAAATACTCCATTATTTATTTGAACACATATACAAAAGATTTGGTAAAGAATACTTATGTTTAAAGCCATATTTCAAAAGTTATTAAAAGTGATGCAAATAGTGATGCGATAGTGCTTTTAAGGCATATTTGATCAGAACAACTTTTTTATCATTTAGAAATCAAAATTTTGAAATAAATCTCTTTTAAATTATTTTAAAATATTTGTATAATTTGTTTCATACTTTTCAGGAATTAAAAATATCTACTTTAAGGAATTTGTCGTTTTGGTTTTCGAACTACCAAACCGCGACTATTTTGAAAACCTGTTTTGCTCATATTTCAGAATATACTAAATGAAATCTCGATCTTTTTATTTTGTCTAAAGACTATGATTATAAGAGTTGCAAAATTCTTATTCCGAAGAATTCCAACTTCGAATCCATCTATAGATAGATTTAAACTTTTATGGTGCGAAATGGTGAATTACAATTACGTGATGCACCTATTTTTGACTCAACTTTCATATGTAGTCCAAATTTCACCAAATTGGGTATTAATGTTTATAAAACATTTATAAACCATTTTGAATCATTTTAAAGAGGTTTAACAATCTCATATATATCATTTCATTTATTAAAGAAAATTTATTTCTTTTGTGGTATTCGATGTTATTAAACGTGAATTGTTTACACATCCAACAAACATATTATCACATCCAACATGGTCCACAATCATCACAACCAAGCATAACCAAATGTATATATCATCCAATGTATCATAATATAAGTAGAGTTTCTCATCTTCATTGTTTTCTAACTTTACGAAAATTTATTATAACTTTGCTACGATCGAATCAAAGCCTATGGAATCGAAGCTGGGACCTTCGGAAAGGCTTGACCTATCCTTGCTAACGGAGGTAGGCTCGGCTAAGCATGGATATGGGTGTGGCCATGAGCTATGAGTGGAGATGTTGAGTGATTTGCCTTGGTTTTTGGGGTGGAATGACATGGATCTACACGTGTATATTTTTTACTTTATTTTGGAATATTTTTCCATAGTGTTGCTATATTTTTTCTATAAACCAGAAGCCATTGATTAGTTTTAAGAAGAGGAAGAAGAGAATTGTGTGCATAAATGTGTGAATGGGTGCTTGGCATTTATAAGCATTTCAAGCCTTAATCCTCAAGCAAAGTGGAAAATTTCTCCCAACATCATCATGAAACCCTCCCCAGCACCTTCAGCCGTGACTTCCCCCCCCCCCCCCATCCATCACTCCCTCTATGTGCCCCCACATGTGAGGTGAGGTGATATTTGTCTTTGACTTTGGTAAAATATCTTAGACATTTTATAAATAATATCATGATATTATTCTTATATGTATTCGTATTTGTATGTATGTGTATTTATATGTACATGTGCACATGGGACATGTATATGTATGTGCACAAGAGAACAAACAATGTTGTAATGACTTTGAACAACTTCTTTTCGTAAAACCGTTAAAAATCAAAAAGCCGATTTCCGGTCACATTTTCACCTATAAATTAAATTACATATAAATGTAAAAATTTTAACTAATTTCTCATAACTAAAAATAAATTAAAATGATCATATTTGAATTATAAAGCCATATAAATTAACATTAAACAATTATTTACAAAAGTGGTATTATATCAATAAAGTGGTATCTATTTTCCTTTTGATTTGAAATCAAATATATATCTTTATAAAACTATTATCAATGATTTATTATCACTTCATAACTAGAATTATTTATCATTAAAAAAATATTTGAATAATTATAATAATCTTTAAATCATTAAATCTCAATTTAAATTCATAAATCAATTCTTAAATATGATGTCATTATTTATGATATCATAAATACATTATATTTTCCAAAAATAAAATAAATAATTTTATTTCATATTCTTGTTTAAATGGATAAATAAGTATATGTATCCAGCTTCGTGCGCGACTTCTAATAATTATAGAGTTGTTTATTGATCAAATGTTTTTCGACCATTTTATCTATATTCTTTCAAAGTATATATTTTTGTAAATACTTATTCGAATAAGATTATTATCATTCTTGTTCAAAACCTCATAATCTATGTTTTAAAAAATTTATATTTGAATTCTAAAAAAATAAACTATAATTTATCAAATTGATAAATTTGCGAGTTGCTAAGAATTTCGTCCTCAAAATTACTTCGCAAACTCACAGATGTTTTCCCAAAACATTTATTTTTAAACTTTCACCCGCACAATGTATATGGATCATCTGTACACAATAATTGAGTCGATTTACTATTCGAATCCGTAATTTTACTTCCGAACTAGTATTGATCCACTGATCCTCTAGCGCGGACTCCGATCATGCTTTCCGATTATAATTTTAGTTTTCCTTGCATAGGTCTCAACTATGATAGAAAACTCAAGTATCCAATCAAAAATCCACATCAATATTCATCGTCAAGAATCGAGTGATAAATCCTTTTTCAAACTGGTGTAAACACCTTAAAGTTCTATATTCGAATCTTAGGTCAAAATCAAGCAACGAAATAATCCCTCATACATACTTATTTACCTTTCCGAAATATTTTTATGAAAACATTTCATAAAATCTTAGCTTTGATTCAAATTCTTTTATAAGGGCATTTCTTTTATATATATTTATTCTCCAATATTTCTTCTTAGAGGAAAACATCTTATTCCAGAAGATAAATATCTTTTCCATTAAAATTATAATAAACATCTTTTATTATAACACATTTATTTTCTATAAACATATCTTAACAGTTTCTGAATAATTAATAAAAATTGTTAAATTATCTTTTCTTATAACACATTGATAATCATTTCAAAATATTTCAATCATCTTTTCAAAAGAAATCAGTTATCCTTTACTTGAAATAATATTATTATAATTTTCAGCTCAAACTTCTTTTATAATTTCTTTGTCAATAAATCTCATTTTAATTTCCAAAATTTATAGATTTTTACCTTACAAAAAAAATTCTCCTTTTAAGCTTTGTCTCCGTTATCAAGAATTCTTATAAATTTTACTTAGTAACTTGTATAATTACAATGAATAAAGTCTAATTGAAAGACCATAGTTACATTACACATCTTTATATTTAACATTCATCCTTTCTACTTCACTTGGGCATCCTCAAATTATTCCAATCCTACCTAGGTACATAATCAAAGTTCTTAATACAAACACAATTACATGACCAACCATAACATCACCCTGACATAAGCCATACTTATAAACCACTACTTAGTACCTAATATCAGGTGGATTTAATTAGTTTCTAATCCGACTCTCAATCATCATTCTAAATCTGTTGCTGATGGTGCAGTCCAATATACAAACTCCAATGAAACTTCCCCCATATCCTCATCCTCACCCCTTGTTCGTTGTCAGCTTCGTTCCGGTCTTCATTTTCCCTAAACGTTAGCCAAGGACGATTCTACGGAACATGTCCAAGCCTAACTAGTACTTCTTGCAACATTATTCCTTCCTCCAATCCTTGTATTCTCATCTCTCCGGGGACTTCCTCCTCAGCTTCTTCCTCAACATCCTCTTCATCATCTTTCACATTATCCCACTGAATGTATGAATTTGATGACTCCTCAGGCAAAATAACATAATCCCATCCATCTCCTATATAATACTGCTGCCGTCGCTACTGTGGTTTGATTCATTTAGCTTTGTATCATTCGGGTCCTCCTCCAGTTCAGGCTCTTCCTCCATAGGTTCTTCTTAAGGTTCAGCTTCTGAACTGGCAGGGTCAGTGACCTCCTTCCTTTCAAGGCTGGAGCGGCCTTAGCGTCACTAGAGATTATGACTGATTTTGGAGTTAGGAAAGGTATAAGCATTCCCATTATTGGATAACCATCTTTGTCTCTATGGGTATATGAATCATATTCCTCCTCTATGGGTTCATCCTCATCACTTAAAAGAATAATTAGATCATCTTTCTCACCCCTAATTTTCTCTTGACGTTTCTCCTTTTGAGTACTTCCCTCCATATGGATTCTACAAATATAAACAAAAATACGTAGAAGCAGACGCTAAATATTCATCCTAACTTAATAAGTATACCACTTTTCAAATCAAGGTTCGATCAATACTTAAGAAGCAAATCGAGATCTTTATCAAAATTGTTTTATCTCTTTCCAAAATCCTTTTGATTCATTTAAAATATTTTCCAAACATTATTATTATCGGCTTTCAAAATCCTTTCTAAGGAAAGAAATCTTTCTATATAAAAGTTCTCATTGTCCAAATCGTAGATTTTTCCTCCATTCTTAATCCTTTCAATACCATTATTAAACATCTTGTAGTCAAACTATGATATTCTAATCACAATATGTTTATTCTTAATTTAACTAACTTGTTTTTAAAATAGTTATCCAATTTATAACTTTAGTATCATAACTAACTATATTTTCCAAAATATATTCGTTATATTTAAAATATGATCTTAGGAAAAATTATTTCATTTACCAATTTTCAAAACAAATCATTTTTAGATATCATTAACTAATATACACTTTTATATAATACTCTCAACTCATTCTAGGGTGTTCCTTAACCTATCTCTAATGAGTTACTCATCCTAGGATACTACAAATCCAGTTTCTGATGAGACTTTACCTGTATCAGTTTAAGGTATTCGCTCAACCTAAGCTCTAATGCCAAATATGACTACCCGTCTCCTCGACCCCTCAAAAATTGAGACTTATACATCCTCGGTATTCAAGTACCACAAATTCAAGTGCCAAAGAGGCGGATTATCATAGGTGAAAAGAAAATAAATAAAAAAATGAATCATACACGAAAGAAATGACATATATGATTTCAATTCATATATACATACATATCACCAGCAGAAAATTTAAATACATTTATCACAGTCTATGTTATAAATCAGCCTAGAGTTATAAATCTCTCCCTTAAAAATGCTGAATATAATCAGTAAACTAATGCAGTAGAAATGGAAATGAAGAATTATCTACGAGAACATCTTCTATTCCAGACTTCAAGCTCCATCACAATCCTCCAAGTTAAACCCGACTACTTGGTTGCCAGGAAAAATAGGGCACCCAGAGTTTAAGGGAAAAGAAAAAAAACTCTAGGTCAGTCATGGGACTGGTGTGAGAAACTAAAGATACAATTATTTGAAAACAAAGGGTATCTCATAAGGCCATGCCACATATAAACATGGAAAGGATTTTACCTTTTGCCAACCAAAACATTACTACGTAAAATCCGATAATATTATTTTTATTGACATTCTTTTGAAAACACTTTTTAAGTAAACTTATATATTCTTAGCCGAAGTTGTTACATTGATTAAATTATAGCATAATAAGTTCTATAATCAAGTCCAAAGGAAATTATTAGAGAATGGATTTACATACAATGACGGGTAAGGAACAACCTTCTGTATAGTACATTCCCAGAGGGATGTACCGAGGATAAATACATTTGAAACCTCTGTAGCTGGTAAGACCATCATACCCACAGACCCATCTTATGGTGGATAGAACTGAATATGACAGCAGCCCGGTCGTTCCCAACCTATCCAAGAGCTCTCATAGCATACAAAATATACCTGATATATAGAGGGTAATCTAGAAAGGAGATGACCATACCCTAATGGTTGCAGACCACATAGTCTTACAACATGCCATGTTTAAGCCATTTTTGATTGGTGAGGGCTAAGGTAATGATTAGTTTTCACATAGCACATTCCAATTCGAATGCCACATTTCCAATTCCATCACACACTATTGATTTCCACAAATGTACAACCTCTGAGCTTGCATGTCTCAAAGGAGGGCTTTAAGTGTAATAGAGTTACTTCTTGCGACACCAAACAAATGTATGTTTGTAAAATCAATGTATATGTATTTTAGAAATGCAATGGCAGTCATTCATCCATACATGTTGTCCAGAAATAAAAAAACCAAAGGAACTCTCCTTTAATATCTTGTCATGAATCACCCCTAGGATTAGTAGCGAGCAGCCTTTTCATCGAAGATCAAATGAAGATACTACTGCCACACATATATGATATGTGAGATTTCTCTCGAGGGTCAGTGATAACAGCCTTTCATTTCATTTGTTATCATTCCCACCTTCGAACGCATAAATTAGTTCGAAGTGGTTTTCGGATTGGGATCACCCAAATCTAACCCCGGTTCCTTCAAAATCATCGATAAAATAAGTTGAGTAAATAGAAGTTTATCATTTGATTAATTACTTTCTCTTTATTAGAAAATATCTTCTAGAGATACATATCTTTAAAACATTTCTGTCGGGTATATAAGGAATCATTAAACCTCTCTTTAACTTCAGAAATACCAATCAAAATTATTTCTTGTAAATCATATTGCAAAACCTTATTATGTAAAAAGGGTCAATAGAAATTATACTAATTCTACTCAATGTTATTTTCTATATTCAATCTTTACTGTCCATCAAATAACAATGAAATTACCTTTTAAAATTCACAAGGATAGTATGGGTTCCCTTCTTGGAATTTAATACCAAGCATAATAAGATTATTTCTATACAATCCAAGTTGTATTAAATTTTTAAATTTGAATCTTTTATACTTGCCTTGTTTCCGACATTTCGAACTTATCTATTCCTCGCCCAGGAAAGAGGCCAGGTGTGCCAAGGCACCAGTTTCTCCTGAACATCTCCTTAGTTTAATCACCTTACTTCTGGATCTCACGAATAGAAAATTTCAATCTACTCATCGGCTTTTAGAGCCAAAATTATACTTAATTATAACAGCTTTTCTTTAAATCATTTATTTAAACTCCTTAAAATAAATTTTAAAACCTCCAAATAATCTTTAAAATACTCAATTAATTATTTGAGCACGTTTATAAAGGATTTGGGAAAGAATACTCAAGTTTAAAGCCATATTTCAAAAGTTATTAAAAGTGCTGCGAATGGTGCTTTTAAGGCTTATTTTGATCAAAATAGCTTTTCTATCATTTAGAAATATATTTTTATAACTCAAATCTATTTTAAAACATTTTAAAATATCTATAGAATTTATTGCATATTTTTAAAGAATTGAAAATATCAATTTTAAAGAATTTATCGCTTTGGTTTCTGAACTGCCAAACCACGACTATTTTGAAAACTTAGTTTGCTCATATTTTAAAACATACAAAATGAAATATCGAACTTTTTCTTTTATTTGAAAACTATGATTATAAGAGTTTATAGAATTCTTGTTATAAAGAATTCTGATTCCGGATCCAACGTATAAATGGATTTAAACTTTTACGGTGCGAATCGTGAACTACAGTTACGCGATGCGTCTATTTTTGACTCAACTTTCATAATTTGTCCAAACTTCACCAAATTGAATTTTAGTGTTTATAAAAAATTTACAAACCATTTTTAAGAGGTTTAACAATCTCATATACACCATTTCATTTATTAAACAAAAGCGATTTCCTTTGTGCTATTCTACGTGAATGAATTGTTTACACATCCAAATAAACATATTATCATATCCAAACATGGTTCATAATCATCACAACCAAGCATAACCAAACATATATATCATCCAATATATCAAAATAAAAATAGAGTTTCTCATCTTTAATGGTTTCGAACTTTATGAAAATTTACTATAGCTATTCTACGATCGAATCAAAGCCGATGGAATCGGGCACGGGAGTTTCAAGAAGGCTCGACATATGCTTGCAAATAGAGAGGGGTCGACCAAGCATGGATATGGGTGTGGCCGTGAGCTTTGAGTAGAGATGTGGAGTGATTTCTCTAGGTTTTGAGGTGGAATGACATGTCAATACATGTGTGTATTTTACTTTATTTTGAATATTTTTCCATACAATTGTCAATACATGGGTGCATTGTAACGTTCGACTTTTCGACGCTCGAAAACCGACATCAATACGTCCACTGTATCAACTGCCGAGCAATCGAAGGCCGGAAAACCGTACTGTTAGGGTTAAAGAAGAAGAAAAGTGTAGAAGAAGAAAGAAAGAAAAAGAAAACAACAGAACAATATCAGAATCTCACAATCGCAGCGCAACAACATATAATAGATAAATGAATAATCTTTAAACAAAGAACTATATGAGTTATTACATTACATCATATTACATTACATTACATCATCAGAGTGTACAACAACAAACAACAACAAATAGCTGAAAAGAAATACTATATACTAGTAATACGCCATGCCATCCAGCTTGCCTCCAGCAACTCCTGAATTCCAGAATATCCAGATAACCTAACTCTAGACTGCCCGTGTGGAAATTGGTGGGTTCGCAGAGTTTAGGAAGGAAAACAATAAACTCCAGGTCAGTCATGGGACTGGTGTGAGAATTTAAAACAGTTATTCTTTTTAGAAAAACAAACAAAGGAATATTTTTAAAGTCAATTCACAATGCTTTTTGAAAATGTAACTACCATAAGACCTCCCACCACACACACACAATGCAAACGCAGACTTGGAAAGACGACCCGAGAACCTAACCGGATCTCTGCCAACATAAGGATGGGTTACCCTTCAAACTGGGTAACTACTGACACGAATATGTCATTCCTCGATCGTAACCGGTCTATATCCGAGGATCCTCGATTCCAACAACCACAAAGTAATAAATTTCAGCAACAACATAGGTTAAGTATCTGGGCTCCATACCATGATACCAGCTCTATCCAGAAGGAATTACATACACTAAAGGGGCGCTACCCCCTAATAACCTTGCCGCAACCTTCCTTGTTTTGACCATTTTCGGGGTGTGAGGTCCAACGAGTCTCGTCCACAAAGCCACGCTTTATAAAAAAGCTGTGCTTTGATCATCAAATGCTCAACGGCACTTCGTATGCCACATTACCAATTTGGGAATGTATCACTAGTAACCATCAACTACATAACCTCTAAGGGTGTTAAGTTAAGAGAATAAATTCTCCACCGCAAACGGATATATATTTGATAGAAACCGGCTTTACATCTCAAATTGTAACGTCAGACACACATCCATACAAGTCCGTTCCGGGATCGCACGGAACCGAAGGCACTTACAAAGAAGTCCTTGCAATCCAGATATTCACTAATCACGACCGGACTTCCCATCACAAAGGGTAATAAATTTCTATATCGGGTATCAGCTGATGCAGAAACATTCGACGGCAATCCTTCCATTTTCATAAATATCCGGTCTTCAACACCGGTCATCAATGCTATCCATTACGACGTATCACAAATTCGAAATGGGTTATACGACCCCAAGGTCCTTTCCCGGCTAATCCGAATAGTGAGCGCTTATTTTGAAAATAAGTATGGCATTCAAATTCAAGCAAATCACAACAAATACCTATTTAAAGGTAAATATTGATAGTCGGTTATTTAACTATCAATAGGTATGCTCAACATCACCAGATTCCAAATAATTTTCCAAATTATTTATTTTCCAAAATATCTTTACAAGATATATATATTTTCCACACTTTAACATTTGAAAACAAATTTCAAATCATTTTTCACCTTTCAATCTTTGAAAACAAATTTCAAACTGTTTCCCTACACGGGATATATTCATAAATATTTATTCATTTTCATTTCAAAATGGTTTAGTCAAACCAACTAAATAAATCCTTACCGATTTACTTTATATTTACGTTCCAAATCCGTAAATTTATTTCCATACTTCAAAAAAATAAGTCAAAGTTTACTTTTTAAACAAATTTCCCTTTCTTTTATAAATTCCATAGTGAATTTACAATTCCAAAATATCTATGAATATACGATTTCCAAATCGATTTCTAATATTCATTTTCAATTTATCTTTAAAAGATAAAATCTCAAAATATTCACTTCATATTGGAAAACATTTCCATACTTATTTGATAATAAGTAATTCATAAATCCATTTATTTTCAACACTTGGAAAATATTAAATATACTTAAATCGAACATAAGTATATATTTCATTCTTTAAGGAAAACATTCTCTTAAACACATTTATTTGGGCCAAAACGAATGTTGCGTAAAACATCGTTATGACGACCCAAAATCACTAGTATAGGGATTCGAAATTAAGATAGATATATAAATCTCATTGCTATATAAACCATTTTCTATCGAAAATCATTTACTATAACAATAGTGTTATAGTCCATCTTTTCCTTCTTTCTCGAAAACGTCTATTTCAACAATGAATGTTGAAATCTAAGATTTCGATCCTTAACACATTTTGCATATTCAATTTAAAAATTATACACCATCCAAAACCGTGAATATATCTTCTTTAAAAATCTAAAATAATTGACTTATCAAAATAAGTCAATTTTGGATTTATAAAACAATATTTATAAATCCATTTATATTTTATAACAACTTCAACTTATAAAATCAACTTATTAACTAATTCTATTTATATCCCAATCAAATGCCCAAAATCCAGTTTATAAGTTAATTACTTATAAATCTTTTATTTTACAAAATCTATTCATTTTATAACTTCTCAATTTATAAATCTATAAATTTCATTACTTACTAATCCATCTATTTACTATTTCATTTTAACACAAAAAAAACTCGTTTTATAATTCTATTATTTTTAATTTATAAATATCAATTTTATAAATCTTTTATATAAATCGTTTTATAAAAATCCAAAAATCTCAATTTAAACTATTTTATAAAATTCATTAACTCCATATTTAAAAAATCACATTTTAACTATATTTCTTAAAAATCATAAATTTTTATGACGTAAATTTATTTAAAATGAATCAATTCAAAAATTTAATAAAACGTACACTTTCAAAAATCACTTTAAACCCCTTTTTAAATTTGAAAATCATCACTTTAAAATCCTTTTATAATTCCAAAATTGGCCCAATGATGCAACACACCAAATAGTCAATCACGACAACAAAGACATCATATACCAGTATATGATAATCAACATATATCAAAATATCTGTAATCAAATAAATACAGGTGAGGAATCCAGTTGGATCCCTCTAACCTGTTTCCCTGCATCCACAGACATTAGCACAATACCAATTCCATTCCAATATGGAATATCGCAACATATAGGATTTATAAAATATTATCCACTATTATGCGGCGCAATAGGGTCTCATCCGCTATATAATGCGGGAAAATCTACTCCAAGTAGATAAATAATACCAATTCCACGTTGTAGTGAAATTATCGCGATATATGTTTTTAGTAAATAACCTCCGCTTAATAACGACGTATAATGTCTATTTCAATCAACAACAGATAATAATTTATCATTCGGACATACAATCAAGCAATTTTAAATCGAACTATTTAAAATTTAAATCGAAACAATTCGATTGAGTGAGAAGTTCTCACCTTGAGTTTCCGATAACAGTTGTAGCGTTTTATTTCGAATAAAATTAAATGTGCATTTAATTTTACCCCAAATTCTCACTATCTTCAAACGACTCCAATCCAGTTCCATTGCGTAGTGCTCGACAAAACGAAGCCAATGCGATTCGTTTCGTCCAAAACGGACCTCGTATGACAAAGATACGATATTTTAAAGTTTGAACGAATTTTAAATATAAATTAATTTAAATTTTAATCCTTTTCTAACCCTAGATGCAATCCAGGCTGTCCATTCCAACCCATCAGATCGTGGCCGCACCTGCCTTCTTTTCTCCCCCCGTTCACGTTCGTGAAAAACGAACCCATGCCGCCTCTCTTTCATGAATTAACGAGCCACCACCACGACACTTCAGCCCGATCAACTACCACCACTACGAAGCCAACGTCGAGCTCCACCTTCACCATCAAACACGTGCAACTCGGTCATGGCTATGGTTCGAAAATCATGCCCAAATGACGTGCGAACGCGGGTTAATTTCTTCGTCTCTGATCGATGATTCGACGAAGTAGCTGTATGAATCTGAAGCTCTCTCCGTGCTCTTCAATTTGTTAGTTGAAAGCTCTTGCTAATTGTCTAGGGATTGAGAGTGATTGAGGGGAGAAGAAGAGAAGTTTCTGGCCATCGATTTCATTAGTGGCGGCTGAGGTAAAGGAATTAGGGTATGAGTGATCTGTGAGCAAGGGGGTCCTTTTATAGAATTTCGCCAAAACACTATTCATTTCCAAATTTCTGAACTCCAAATCTCGCGCGGTGACCGGCGTTTCTATGGTTTAACCCACGTTCCGGACACAATGGAATAGGTTTCGGAGGCTAATTCGATCATATGTGCGAGTTACGGAAATAAACAATCAAATTCAAATTAAATCGATTAAACTAATTCTTATGCGTTTTGCCTTGCCCCGGACAAAAGGTAAATCCAATTGACACGAAATTTGAAACCTTACAATAATTTAACTTTACGGATCCGATGAAACTGGTTTCGTCGAAATCCGAGACTGTTTGAAAAATGGCTATTTTAAATCGTCAGTTAAATATTAAAATATTCAATTTTCACAATTTAACTTTTAATTCAATTTTAAAAGTTCGAAAATATCGTTCTAACTCCAATATGATTTAATAAAATTTTAAAAATCATTTTCAATCATATTTTACCCAATATCCAATTATTTCTGTAATTTCAACTATTAAATTATTGATTTAATTATCCAATTAAATCGAGTTATTCAAAATAAAATTTATTCGACTTGTAAATTTCACTTATTAATATTTAAAATCAATTGAAATATACGAATTTTAATTGACAGAAATTCTGGGCCGTTACAAGCTTCCCCCCTTAAAAGAATTTCATCCTCGAAATTACCAAGTAAGAAAAAGTTACAGAATCTATTAACTTTCCAAAACCATATTTAAACTTCTTACAATAACTTTACTAAGTTTCCAAATCCAAACTTGGTTTTCAAAAAAAAAATTCCAATTTATTAGTTATCTTTTCAAACCAAAATCAATTGTTTAACTTCCTATTCCAAATCAAATTTTAGTTTTCACAAAAATTTTCAATTTTCTCAAAAATATTCTAACGCCTTAAATTTTCGAAAAAATTCGCCATAGTCTCCTTTGTGACGCTCGATCCAAAAAAAATGACAGTATATATATCACAAATATACATCTCATCAAGTGATGAGGCATCCCGTAGGGAAAAAAGTGTAAAAGTACGGTATGTAATCCGAGATATGTACCTTATATATTATTAGCGAGCATATACGGCTAATATAGCGCGAAAGCGAGCTCCAAATGTGAAGAAGCGCAATCCGCACCTACTAAACACTCAAAAAACAATGAGAAACATGTATATATGAAAGTAATATCAATATACAACATATAACAACATAACAACTACATGTGCCACATAGCAATTGCAACAAAACAACAAATGCAACCACCAAACAACTATCCCACTAATAAACATCCAACAATCAATGTCTATCCAAATCAGTTCATAACCAAATCAATATTCTTTCATTTCTCATTAATATTCAATGAATTTGTTTTCCAATTTAAATCACATTTGGTTCATTTACATTGGATTTTACCAACATTCATTTTCAATTTGTTTACTTTCAATTCAAATTGAATTCAATCTCTTAGCTTCCAATTTTTTTGCTAATTCAATTTCATTAACACTTAATGAATTTTACACAATCAACTAACAAGCAAATAACAACCAATGTTTATTCAACATAACCAAATTTACTCAATTTACATTCAATTTGGTTCAACACTCTTAATTCCAATTGGCTGATATTAAATTGACTTCCATTCAGTTTATTCAATTTCTCAACTTCATTAGCTTCTAATGGATTTACACTTACATTCATTATTCCATATCAATTTATTTTACATTCAATTGATTAACATTCAATCCATTAATTTATTCAATTGCTAATTCCTTTAACAATATAAAGTTGAATTTCATTTATGTAACTCAAGTCCATATTCTTAATGACTTCATTTCATTAATTCACTTATTAATTTTACTTTGATACCAAAATCAGCTTCATTCAAAATTACTTAAGCTATATTTCATTTAAAACATCATTTGTTTAACTTAACTTAAGTTTCCACTTATAAATCCAATTCAGATTTCATTTCTATTTAACTTTTACCAAAGTCAAATTTTCATCGCTTATTCAAATTCAGATTTATTTTTCTTAACAAAATTGTTTAACCATTTTTAACAATTTGTTCCACTTCCATTTTCTCATTTCATGAATTATACAACTTATATTCAACAATTACCACTTGGAATTTTTTATTGATTCACTTATACCTCCTTTAATTTAACTCCATCTTTTAAGTTAAATTTATTCTATCAAAATTCAAATTGTATAAGTTATCAACTCATTTGTCATTCCCATAAATATTTTAAATAGGATTCCAGAGTCTTTTCAACCTTTCAAACCATTTTTGAAATCAATTCAAATTACCTTTTGAATTTCCAAAACCAAATCCAAATTTTCCAAACAACTTTCATTTATAATAATCTGGCAGCAATTCCTCTTTTGGAAACCCGAAAATTAACACCAATGATGTCATGATCATCATCAGAATTATTTTCCAACGACTGAAAAGAGTTTAGAGCTTTAATTTCTCCAAAACAATTTTCCAAAATATCAAATCCTTTCAAAACACTTCTCTGGAATTTTGTTTTTAGATTATAAATCACATTTATAAATCTTTTTCTTGTATAATTTCACTTCTTTTATATAAGATTATTCCATAATTGTAAATCATTTTAATTATAACTTCATACTTATAATTCATTTGCTTATACAATTCATTCTTTTACAATTGTGGTTTTACTTAACTTATTCAACAACCAAACAATCAATTCATATACACTTTAATAATTCTGAAAAATTATTTCTTTATATATAAAATATAATCAAGGTAAAATTATTTCATTTACCCAATTCAAAATGATACTATGTCGGCTTGCCTCGTTTAAGTGTTTAGAAATCCCTATCGATAATATGACGTCCCATCTACAGACCAGAATTCACAAACAGCTCAACGGATAAGCAAACACAATATAAAACATTTTATATTCACTAAAAAATACGCGCTCAAAGCTATTATTACACTCACACTCATTCTAAAGTACTACTGACTCTATCTCTAATGAGTAATACCCAATAGAGCCATGGTTGTCGCTTAACCATATGCTCTGATACCAGATGTAACGGATGCGACTTTTCGACGCTCGAAAACCGACACCAATACGTCCACTGTATCAATTGCCGAGCAATCGAAGGCCGAAAAACCGTAACGTTAGGGTTAAAGAAGAAGAAAAGGGTAGAAGAAGAAGAAAGAAAAAGAAAACAACAGAATAATATCAAAATCTCACAATCGCAGTGGAACAACATATAATAGATAAATGAATAATCTTTAAACGAAGAACTATATCATTTATTACATTACATCATATTACATTGCATTACATCATCAGAATGTACAATAACAAACAGCGGAAAAGAAATACTATATACTAGTAATACACCTTGCCATCCAGCTTGCCTCTAGCAACTCCTGAATTCCAAAATATCTTGATAACCTAACTCTAGACTGCCCGTGTGGAAATTGGTGGGCACCCAGAGTTTAGGAAGGAAAACAATAAACTCCAGGTCAGTCATGGCACTGGTGTGAGAACTTAAAATAGTTATTCTTTTTAAAAAACAAACAAAGAAATATTTTTAAAGTCAATTCACAATGCTTTTTGAAAATGTAACTACCATAAGACCTCCCACCACACATACAATGCAAACGCAGACTTGAAGGAGATTTCTTCTTATGTTAGTCAAAGATGCTTACTATGCAAAATCAAATCATTTTTTTTGATATTATTATTAGTGCATAGTGTAGAAAACATTTCGAAAGTAGAATACAAATCTTAGCCAGCATAGGTACCATTATATTATGCCTACTATAGCTACCATATTAAATGGCAGGTTCTACAACTAAAACCGTACAAGGTTTGTATTATTTCTTTGGATTTCCAACAAATGGTCGGGCCAAGGAACTTCCCGTTGCCACATGGGTACACCTCTGAAAAGACGACCCGAGAATCTAACCGGACCTCTGCCAACACAAGGCCGGATTACCCTTCAAACTGGGTAACTACTGACACAAATATGTCATTCCCCGATCATAACCGATCTATATCCGAGGATCCTCGATTCCAACAACCACAAAGTAATAAATTTGCAGCAACAACATAGGTTAAGTATCCGGGCTCCATACCATGATACCACCACTATCCAGAAGGAATGACATACACTAAAGGGGCGCTACCCCCTAATAACCTTACCGCAACCTTCCTGTTTTGACCATTTCCGGGTTGTGAGGTCCGACGAAGTCTCGTCCACAAAGCCACGCTTTATACAAAAGCTGTGCTTTGATCATCAAATGCTCAACAACACTTCATATGCCACATTACCAATTTGGGAATGTATCACTAGTAACCATCAACTACATAACCTCTAAGCGTGTTAAGCTAAGAGAATAAATTCTCTGCCACCAACGGAAATATATTTGATAGAAACCGGCTTTACATCTCAAATTGCAACGTCAGACACACGTCCATACAAGTCCGTTCTGGGATCGAACGGAACCGAAGGCACTTACAAAGAAGTCCTTGCAATCCGGATATTCACTAATCACGACCGGACTTCCCATCACAAAGGGTAATAAATTTCTATATCGGGGATCAGCTGATGCAGAAACATTCGATGGTAATCCTTCCATTTTCATAAATATCCGGTCTTCAACACCGGTCATCAATGCTTTCCATTACGACGTATCACATATTCGGAATGGGTTATACGACCCCAAGGTCCTTTCCCGGCTAATCCGAATAGTGAGCGCTTAATTTGAAAATAAATGTGGCATTCAAATTCAAGCAAATCACAACAAATACCTATTTAAAGGTAAATATTGATAGTCGGTTATTTAACTATCAATAGGTATGCTCAACATCACCAGATTCCAAATAATTTTCCAAATTATTTATTTTCCAAAATATCTTTACAAGATATATATTTTTTCCACACTTCAACATTTGAAAACAAATTTCAAATCATTTTCCTACACGGGATATATTCACAAATCTTTATTCATTTTCATTTCAAAATGGTTCATTTAAACCAATTAAATAAATCCTTACCGATTTACTTATATTTACGTTCCAAATCCGTAAATTTATTTCCATACTTCAAAAAAATAAATCAACGTTTATTTTTTAAACAAATTTCCCTTTCTTTTATAAATTCCGTAGTGAATTTACAATTCCAAAATATCTATGAATATACGATTTCCAAATCGATTTCTAATATTCATTTTCAATTTATCTTTAAAAGATAAAATCTCAAAATATTCACTTCATATTGGAAAATATTTCCATACTTATTTAATAATAAGTAATTCACAAATCCATTTATTTTCAACACTTGGAAAATATTAAATATACTTAAATCGAAATTAAGTATATATTTCATTCTTTAAGTGAAACATTCTCTTAAACACATTTATTTGGGCCAAAATGAATGTTGCGTAAAACATCGTTATGACGACCCAAAATGTGACATCCCGGAATTTTGACCCTATTATTAGAATAAGTTTTAATCTAATTTAAATATAATACAATATTTTCATTTATAAATAAATGAGATTTTGAGACATTATTAATTGTATTTGTGTTATAAAGGAATTTGTAAAATAAATTCTTTCAACAATATTCAGAAATAAATCTGTGTTATTCAATTAAAACTGATGCATGAATGACATTTAATATCAAATGTATCAATGCAGTTAATAATAACAAGTACAATAACACAATCATATTTATAAATATAAATACATTAATGCACATATAAGTTACAAATCAAATATTTGTAATATTAAACTTTAATGAAAAACAAATAAGGTTAAGTGCTGTTTCTAAACGACAGTTTTTAAAATTAAAATAAACATAAACTTATATATATCAAATATAAGTACAAACTATAAGTTGAATAAGATAATAAAATAAAAAAAAGCAAAACCATTGTATATTTATACACCAGACACTAAAACAAGACCTGCAAATATCTTTAAACAAATTTAATTTTTCTGCAAACATTAATAGGATGTTGGCATAAATGAAACATTTAGTACAAACACAAATGAAAACCTGCAGCAAACATGTTGTTTATATGTTAACATAAATATGTTCAAACAAAAACAAATCTGCAAGTATGAAAATGGAATACATCTTAGTACAAATATACTGCAAATATCTTTGTACAAATGTTTGTGTCGGCCAACATTAATTGCGTGTTAACTTAAATGAAAACAGAAACATTAATTAGCACACTTTCTTTCTGGAACAAAATCTGCAGCCGAAATTGTTGAACCATGTCAGGTTTTAGTACATAGGAAGTTAAGCAAGATATTTTATCAAGTGGAAGCTTATTCAAGAAGGCAGATTGTTCAAGTTATATATATATGTATTCATCATTTTTACTTCATTTAGTACAGTCATTAACTCATGAAAACGAACCTGAGAAGAAGCAAAAGTATACGCAAAACATCATATTTCTAGTTCAAATAAAATTCAGAAAGCAAAAGTAGTTTACTGGAATTCAAATTTTGCAAACTGCAGTCTTCATTGTCCTTCAACAACTAGCTTCTGTTTGAAGTTTCTTCAGTAATCTATCTAGGTGAGTAAACTATTTCTAACCTAACTCTTATTTTGTAGTTTATGAAGATTTTGTTATGTGTATGTTAAAAGTTCTGGATTGCTTGCTAAATACAGGATGTTCTTAAAGTTGTTCTTGCTGGTTTCAAGACTTCTGTTGAGTCAAAGAAGTTAAAGAATATTTCATGCTTTTATATGGAATCATCTCTTGTAATTTGTAATTTAACTAAATAAATTTAGTTTAAGATTAAGGTTTAGAGAAAAAAATTAGAAGCAGTGAAAGATAAGTACTGTGAACATTAATTTACAGCAAAATAAAAATAGGATCAAAATTCGAATAACTCGAATCGTAAACTTGAATTTGTATATTGATACTACATTGAAAAATATGATTTTTAAGATAAAAATTATAATTTGTAGTTAACAATTTTGGGAGCAGTTAGATAGTAAGCCAAAAATGCATTTTTGTGAAATTTTGATTATTCAAACAATTATAGTTGTTGTAATTCATCATGAAGTTAGTGTACTGATTCTAGATCAACAGAAAAATGCTAAAATAATTTATGAATGCAAGATTTTTGTGGATTGATTGAAAGTAGAGTTTTGGGTTCGGTTGATTGACGCTTGCGTCGACATGGCGCAACCGAGCATTGTGAGATTTTGAGAGGAGCTAGGAGGTGATGTCGGCATGCCATGGCCGAAGTCTTGATGTCTCAAGTGATCGCGACCATGTAGGCGAGGTAGATTTGTCTATTGTGTTTGAGTTACAGTTCGACTTTTTAGTCGAATTTTGATTTCGTGACTTTTGGGTTGAACTGGGTTTTGTATTCTGTGACTCCCCACCTCTATACCCACGCTAGCCAAGAACATTACTGTGAATGCTGTCAACTAGCACGGAGAATAAGGCTGTTAAGGAGCGACCACCCGTGTAATTTCTTTGCACGAGCATCGATATGTCAGATAGTTATAATATAAGTTTTCATCTCAAGAGGAAAATTCGATGTACGGACACAAACTCAAAGCTACTACACAGTGGCTATAATATCTTCGGAAACAAATACAGAAATAAACATAACATAAAACAGTCACAGATAATTCATATCACAAAGGCGGAAGAAGATATGAATATATAATTAACACATGAAAGTGTATATCATAGTAGTGGTCAAAAAGATCCACAATAATACAAAATAATAGCAACATGTGCTGTACAAAAGAATACATCAATGAGTCAATATCTCAAGAGTATAAAACAAAAACTACTAATCTAAGTAGTAAGCAAAAGGTCAGGGTAATGGATCCCTGGAGAGAAGTCAAGCAGAAGCACCTGTAACATCTCGGTCTGACCCGAGTATTATTTAATAAGAAAATAATAAACGGATCAGTCTAACTATAACTATCAGATGAAACGATATAAAATGAGAGATATGACTAAACACATAATAATCACAATGCCAAGCTGTGATATATATAAGAAGTTGAAAATCATCAAGGGATTATTCAATGTCAAAAATCTACACAAGAATCAAAGAAATGTCATACTCCTTATTTCGTTCATCAAACCACAATTATTGACAATTATATCAAAGTCAATCACAAAAGTCAATGACACACAAATTCACCAATGCACAAATATTGATAAAACTTATCAATGGAAATCACGAAAATTGGTGAAGCATAAATTCTAGAAATCATCTCAAGAAATCCAGTCAATGACACACGAATTCACCTATGCACAAAAATTGATAATCATATCAATAGAAATCACAAAAATAGGTGAAGAAGAAAATTCCAGAATTCGACACACGAAATCCAGAAATCACACAAAATAGGGGGGAAGGCCTATCACACGAACGGGAGCATGAAAACTCACCAACAGCTGTAACACATGAACGAGAAGCTATCTCATGGTAGCTAGCCATTAATTTGACACACGAATGGTCCGAAGACCTGACACACGAATGGTCCGAAGACCATGGGTTTCTACCTCACCAAATTGAGTCGAAACTCCACAAAACGGGGTTTAGTCTCCCTCGCAGACAAAGAGACATCGCACATTGCTAGTCTAAATCACAAAAAAAAATGATCGTCATGATCATCGAGAAGTGTCAATTACAGTAAGCTAGTAAATATATGAGCTTAGCTTCATGTCTCATAACCACTAGCTTAACTTAAATATTTACGAACAAATTATAGATCTCCACTAGAAAATTGTCACAAGAGATTCAATCGAACAAGTCCAAGAATTAACCGGCGAAGTAAACGCAAGCGTTTCATACCACTTGTTTTCCCAAGCCGTTTAATTAGATTTCTCATACGAGTGAGGTAAAGGTTTGTATATACTAATAGATTGGAAAACGGTTTTATAAACGAATTTGGTATTAAAATAGAATTGAAATCGTTTGAGGAAAGAGTTTTGATATTTACTACTAGTATTGAAACCTTTATATTTTTAAAGTGACAAAACACGAAAATGATTGTAGAACAATCAACCACCAAAATTCACATTCAAAGACGTGAATAAAAATCCAAAGAAATCGATCCGAATCCATCAAAATGGGTATTCCCAAAAATTCCAAGAAGAGAAGTCATTAAAGTTGTAGCAACAACGAGTGGGAAATAACACGAATCGATGGAGTTTGGAAACCAAGCAAAAACATGCACAGATAGGCACAATAAGGCAAATTGGTGCAGGTCAGTCGACTGACACAAAGGTCCAGTCGACTGAACCAGAAGCAGGAAAAATAATTTCCTGCAGTCAGTCGACTGACCTAAAATTTCTGTCGACTGAATGCAGGAAAACAGAGGGCCTGAGCCTCTGTTAGCTGCCTTCGGAATGCCTATGTGCTACAGCCAGTCGACTGACCCAAAGGTCCAGTCGACTGACTGGCACCAAGGCTGTTTTCTTAGCCTATGAAATGAAGATGCAATCTTCATCAAAATGCAATCGAGCGAGCACGGTCACTAAGGGTTTATGCAAATCGACTACCCGGTCCAATAAGCTCTTCGATGCATCACCAAAAACAAGTTCAAACAACAAAGCTATGATTTTTGAAGATTGGAACTCAAAACACTAAAATTTGGAATGTTCACAAAACCTATCCAAATCAAAATCAAATACACATGAATATGTGTTAGGAATTCATACCTAACAATCAAAGATAATCATAGACCTAGATGTGAGATTAAAAATCTCACCTTTTTTACCAAAATCAAACAAGAAGAAGCTTGAAAGCAGATGGAGAATCAACCTCTCTTCAACACAACCCAAATGAGCTTGAATCTATGCTCAAAACAAGAACATTCCCAAAATTAGGTTTAGGAATTTCTGAAATTGGTAAGAGAATAAGTTGGAGAAGAAGAAGAGAAGCTTACCAATGGGTTCTCTTGAATTTGGAGCTAGGAATTTGAATTTGTAAGAGGAACTAGGGTTTTGGATTTTTAATTTACAATCTCTCCCACCATTAATACTCTTAAAACTGAAAAGAGAAGAGAATGAGGATGAGTGGGGAAGAGTGGCTCAGATTTGAGCATAAGTTAACATAGGGCTGAGCCCAAACCAAACCCAAAGTGAAAAGTAGCAAAAATCAACTTTCTCCAAACATATCGAAGCCTATACTCAAAAAGGTCGCAAACGGCATTTTAAACTCAATGGGAGTGGTCCCGAGTCCTAATTCGACCGTATGCAAAAAGTAGCTTTTCGGACTAAAAATCCGACTAACGATGAAATATTTAAATAAAATATTTAAATATAAAACCGATAAATATGCGGGTTGTTACAGACTCCCCTCCTTAAAGAAATTGCGTCCTCGCAATATTTTAAGAAGAAGATATATATAGTAACAACCATAAAGGCATATTCAACACAAAAGAAGTTTGAAATAAGAAGTTCACCTCAAAGAGCACGAGAAAGTAAGTCCGGATGCGTTCACTCGATGAACTCTCTAGATTCCCAAGAACAATCCTTAAGATTTGAAGACCATTGAACTTTAACAAGCGGAACATCTTTATTTCGAAGTCGTTTGACCTCCGAAGCAATGATACGAATAGGATGTTGTTCATAAGTTAAATTAGGCGAAACTTCAATCTCTTCCACAACATCGGGCTCAAGAACAGAATCGGAATCTCGAAGACACTTGCGAAGTTGAGAAACGTGAAACACGTCATGGATAGCAGAAAATTGAGCCGGTAATAAAAGGCGATAAGCCATGGAACCAACACGTTCGGTGATTGGAAATCGCCCAATATATCGAGGCGCCAATTTTCCTGATCGACTGAAACGTACAACACCTTTCATAGGTGAAACACGAACGAACACAAGATCTCCCACAGAAAATTCTAACTTCCTTGTCCGGTTATCGGCATAGGATTTTTGTCTACTTTGGGCTTCTTTCATCCTATGACGAATAAGATCAATCTTTTCTGTGGAATCACGAATAAAATCTGGACCTAAAACCAGCTTCTCACTGGCCTCAAGCCAATAAGAAGGAGATCGGCATGGCCTTCCATAGAGTGCCTCGAAAGGTGCCATACCAATACTAGATTGGAAGCTATTATTATAGGAAAATTCAACAAGTGAAATATGATCTTCCCAACTTCCCCCAAAATCAAGAACACAAGCACGAAGAAGATCTTCAAGAGTTTGATTCACACGCTCGGTTTGTCCATCGGACTGAGGATGATAAGAGGTGCTAAAATTAAGCTTCGTTCCCAAAGCTTTTTGAAGACTCTTCCAAAATCCACTAGTAAACAATGGATCACGATCGCTAACAATAGAAGTAGGAACCCCATGCAATTTAACAATCTCTTTGATAAAGAGCTTGGCCAAAAGAGGAACGGTTCGGTTAGACCGAACGGGAATAAAATAGGCAGATTTAGTAAGCCTATCAACAATCACCCATAAGCTATCATGACCCGAACGAGAACGGGGAAGGCCATCTATAAAATCCATGGAAATTTGGTCCCACTTCCAAATTGGAATTTCTAAAGGTTGCAATAACCCACCGGGCCTTTGATGTTCGACCTTAACGAGTTGGAAAGTCATGCAACGCTTAACGAAGTTAGCGATGTCAAATTTCATTCCCTCCCAATAATAAAGTCGCTTCATATCTGCGTACATTTTACTACTTCCGGGATGAATGGTAAATTTAGAACGATGAGAATCTTCTAAAATATCTTTACGAAGATCACTAATATTTGGCACAATAAGCCTACCAAATCTCCGAATGCCGCCACGGGAATCGATATGAAAGTCCTTCAAACCTTCAATATCAATCTTATCCTTAATATTTTGGCCAAGAAGAGCCAATTCGGGATCTAGCCTTTGAGCTTCAAGAATGCGGTCTAAAAGAGAAGGATGAGCCTCAAGGCTACATAAAACAAATAATGAGCATAAATCGGATACGCGGTCTCGAATCTCACAAGTGGATAAGATCTCGAGATCGTTCCATTCGGATATCATCATAGAAATAACAGCTTGTTGTTTACGGCTAAGAGCATCGGCGACACGATTACCCTTACCGGGTGTATAAAGAATATCAAGATCATATGGTGCAAGAAATTCGAGCCAACGCTGTTGACGCAAATTAAGTTCCTTTTGAGAGAATAAATACTTCAAGGATTTATGATCGGTATAAAGAACAAATTTCTCTCCTAAAAGATAATGACGCCAAATACGAAGGGTGAAAACAATAGCCGCGAGCTCTAAATCATGAGTGGCATATCTAGTCTCAGCAGGCTTCAATTGCCTAGAAGCATAAGCAATAACACGTTCTCTTTGCATAAGAACGGCACCCAAACCAACGCGACTAGCATCGGTATAAACAACGAAATCTTGATTCCCCTCGGGAATAACAAGAATAGGAGCATCTGAAAGGAGTTCTTTTAGTTTCTGAAAAGAAGTTTCACATTTGTCCGACCAAATGTATTTAATACGTTAAGCTAGTGAGAGGCACGACAATCTTAGAAAAGTCTTTGATAAAACAACGGTAATAGCCCGCCAATCTGAGAAAACTACGAATCTCTGTCACACTCTCCGGTCTCTTCCAATCTTGAATCGCTTCAATCTTTGAAGGATTCACGGAAATTCCGGATTCGGAAATAATATGACCGAGAAACTTCACACGAGATTGCCAAAAGTGGCATTTAGAAAATTTTGCCTTTAATTGATTACTCCTAAGAGTTTCCAACACAATCCGAACACAAGAATATCATCGATAAAGATGAGAACAAATCGATCGAGGAAGTCTTTAAAAACTCTATTCATAAGGTCAACGAAGTACGCCGGAGCATTCGTCAAACCAAATGGCATAACAAGCCATTCATAAGATCCATACCGAGAACGGAACGATGTCAAAGGAATACTATCCTCAGCAATACGAAGCTGATGAAATCCAGTAGCTAAGTCTAATTGTGAAAAGACTCTAGCACCACTAAGTTGATCGAATAGATCATCAATCCGAGGTAAAGGATATTTATTTTTTTATTGTAAGATCATTAAGCTTGCGGTAGTCAACGCAAAGCCTAAGTGTACCATCGGATTTTTTCACAAAAATAGCTGAAGCTCCCCAAGGCGAGAAACTAGAGCGAATAAATTGCTTCGTCTCCAATTCAGATAATTGTTTATGCATCTCCTCGTTTTCTTTATTGGACATACGATAAGGAGGGCGAGTGATAGGTTAAGCTCCACGAATAAGATTAATTCTGAACTCAATTGCTCGCTTAGGTGGTAATCCTAAAACGGGCTCGAATATGTCGGAAAATTCCCAAAGGACGTGAATAAGAGAAATAATATCACCCTCATCATCATCATCGTCATCACAAGGATTTAAAGAATACAAAGATGCAACCAAGCTGGAATCTAATCTTGAAGATTAATAGAAATCTGCTTAACAGATTGAGGATGTCGAAGATGGATAGTCCGCTCAGGACATAGGATATGAGCTTCATAACGGTTAAGCCAATCCATTCCCAAAATCATTCCAAAGCCTAAATAACGCATAACATGCAAATCGGCTCGGAAAGAAAAATCACACAAAATAATCTCGACATCCCTACACAATAAACTGATTGTCGCGGATCCACCAACCGGATTCGCAATTCTCAAAGAAGTCATTAAACACAAAACATCCAAAGAAAAGGTATCAACAAGTTCTTTTGATATAAAAGAATGGGACGCACCCGTATAAAAAAGAACTCGAATAGGATGATCACGAAATAAAATAATTCCATCCAGAATAGAATGAGAAATACCTTGGCCACGAGATGTGTTGCCAGGGGCTTGAGCAACATTAAGCTTTCCCTCCCTCCTATTTTGAAGTTTGGGACATACATGCATAAAATGGTCCGGGCTTTTGCAATAGCGACAAGTACGAGGCTTTGAACACTTGTTCGCAAAATGGTCTTTCGAACCACAATTATAGCATTTCCCTTGAGTAGAGGAAAAGGTCTTTTCAGTAGGAGTTGCTTGCCTCCCTTTCTTATTGGGATAAGGGCCTTTGAACTTGTTTGGCCTCTTCTTGTTGTTGAAGTTTGGTTTGGAACCCACCACTTCAACATCGTTCTCCCTATCCGCCTCTTCAAGACGAAGAGCAATATCAACGAGTTGGTCGAAAGAAACTTCTAATTTTAGAAGTAATGGCTTCTTGAGATTTTTGTTTAAGCCATAAACGAACCTCTGGTTCTTCTTTAAAGGGGTGTTGATGTATTCAACCCCATATTTGGAAAGCGACTCGAAGGAGGCGACGTAATCAGTCACGGAGGACTCACCTTGAACAAGGTCTATAGATCGTTGAGCCAATGTCACTTTCTCAGCTTCCGATACGAATTTCAACTCGAAGCGTTCTCGGAATTTCTCCCAGGTGAGATCCGCTTCATTAATCTCAGAAATAAGAAGCTCGTACCAGTCCAATGCTCTTTCTCGGAGCATACTAGAGGCCACCTGAACTCGGTGAAGGTCAATAAGATTCATGCGAGAAAAGATTCGATCGCATGATCTTAGCCAAGCCTGTACTTCAATAACAGTTTCAGAACCTTTGAATGGCTCCCCGCCCAAATCAGTGTAATCGCTGCACAAGCGTGCAAATCCCGACTTCGGGTGAGTAGGTTCCGGGTTAGCTCCAGCTGCTTGAGCATTCGTTACCAAATCAAGAAGCTGTTGAGCAGTCATAAAAACTCCATCTTGGGGTGGAGTGCTAGACGGTACGGCTCTGGGGCGGCCTGGTCTAGACATTTTTCTCCCTTTAGAAAGAAAGAAGAAGAAGAAAAGGTTATTCACCAAATTGAATATCAAGCAATCTTGATAGGTAAACAAGGAATCATAAGGAAAATAGGATGAATCGGTACGAAGACTCGAATTAAATCCTAAAGCACGACTCCTAAGATGGACTTAGGACGATGATCCTTGTTATAATATTCCATATTGTTCCGAAGTTTGGCTCTGATACCAAGCTGTGACGCCCCACCTCTATACCCACGCTAGCCAAGAACATTACTGTGAATGCTGTCAACTAGCACGGAGAATAAGGCTGTTGAGGAGCGACCACCCGTGTAATTTCTTTACACGAGCATCGATATGTCAGATAGTTATAATATAAGTTTTCATCTCAAGAGGAAAATCCGACGTACTGACACAAACTCAAAGCTACTATACAGTGGCTAAAATATATTCGGAAACAAATACAGAAATAAACATAACATAAATCAGTCACAGATAATTCATATCACAAAGGCGGAAGAAGATATGAATATATAATTAACATATGAAAGTGTATATCAGAGTAGTGGTCAAAAAGATCCACAATAATACAAAATAATAGCAACATGTGCTATACAAAAGAATACAACAATGAGTCAATATCTCAAGAGTATACAACAAAAAATACTAATCTAAGTAGTAAGCAAAAGGTCAGGGCAATGGATCCCTGGAGAGAAGTCAAGCAGAAGCACCTGTAACATCTCGGTCTGACCCGAGTATTATTTAATAAGAAAATAATAAACGGATCAGTCTAACTATAACTATCAGATGAAATGATATAAAATGAGAGATATGACAAAACACATAATAATCACAATGCCAAGCTGTGATATATATAAGCAGTTGAAAATCATCAAGGGATTATTCAATGTCAAAAATCTACACAAGAATCAAAGAAATGTCATACTCCTTATTTCGTTCATCAAACCACAATTATTGACGATTATATCAAAGTCAATCACAAAAGTCAATGACACACAAATTCACCAATGCACAAATATTGATAAAACTTATCAACGGAAATCACGAAAATTGGCGAAGCATAAATTCTAGAAATCATCTCAAGAAATCCAGTCAATGACACACGAATTCACCTATGCACAAAAATTGATAAATCATATCAATAGAAATCACAAAAATAGGTGAAGAAGAAAATTCCAGAATTCGACACACGAAATCCAGAAATCACACAAAATAGGGGGGAGGCCTATCACACGAACGGGAGCATGAAAACACACCAACAGCTGTAACACATGAACGAGAAGCTATCTCATGATAGCTAGCCATTAATTTGACACACGAATGGTCCGAAGACCTGACACACAAATGGTCCGAAGACCATGGGTTTCTACCCCACCAAATTGAGTCGAAACTCCACAAAACGGGGTTTAGTCTCCCTCGCAGACAAAGAGACATCGCACATTGCTAGTCTAAATCACAAAAAAAATGATCGTCATGATCATCGAGAAGTGTCAATTACAGTAAGCTAGTAAATATATGAGCTTAGCTTCATGTCCCATAACCACTAGCTTAACTTAAATATTTATGAACAAATTGAAGATCTCCACTAGAAAATTGTCACAAGAGATTCAATCGAACAAGTCCAAGAATTAACCGGCGAAGTAAACGCAAGCGTTTCATACCACTTGTTTTACCAAGCCGTTTAATTAGATTTCTCATACGAGTGAGGTAAAGGTTTGTATATACTAATAGATTGGAAAACGGTTTTATAAACGAATTTGGTATTAAAATAGAATTGAAATCGTTTGAGGAAAGAGTTTTGATATTTACTACTAGTATTGAAACCTTTATATTTTTAAAGTGACAAAACACGAAAATGATTGTAGAACAATCAACCACCAAAATTCACATTCAAAGACGTGAATAAAAATCCAAAGAAATCGATCCGAATCCATCAAAATGGGTATTCCCAAAAATTCTAAGAAGAGAAGTCATTAAAGTTGTAGCAACAACGAGTGGGAAATAACACGAATCGATGGAGTTTGGAAACCAAGCAAAAACATGCACAGATAGGCACAATAAGGCAAATTGGTGCAGGTCAGTCGACTGACACAAAGGTCCAGTCGACTGAACCAGAAGCAGGAAAAATAATTTCCTGCGGTCAGTCGACTGACCTAAAATTTCAGTCGACTGAATGCAGGAAAACTGAGGACTCGAGCCTCTGTTAGCTGCCTTCGGAATGCCTATGTGCTACAGCCAGTCGACTGACCCAAAGGTCCAGTCGACTGACTGGCACCAAGGCTGTTTTCTTAGCCTATGAAATGAAGATGCAATCTTCATCAAAATGCAATCGAGCGAGCACGGTCACTAAGGGTTTATGCAAATCGACTACCCGGTCCAATAAGCTCTTCGATGCATCACCAAAAACAAGTTCAAACAACAAAGCTATGATTTTTGAAGATTGGAACTCAAAACACTAAAATTTGGAATGTTCACAAAACCTATCCAAATCAAAATCAAATACACATGAATATGTGTTAGGAATTCATACCTAACAATCAAAGATAATCATAGACCTAGATGTGAGATTAAAAATCTCACCTTTTTACCAAAATCAAACAAGAAGAAGCTTGAAAGCAGATGGAGAATCAACCTCTCTTCAACACAACCCAAATGAGCTTGAATCTATGCTCAAAACAAGAACATTCCCAAAATTAGGTTTAGGAATTTCTGAAATTGGTAAGAGAATAAGTTGGAGAAGAAGAAGAGAAGCTTACCAATGGGTTCTCTTGAATTTGGAGCTAGGAATTTGAATTTGTAAGAGGAACTAGGGTTTTGGAGTTTTAATTTACAATCTCTCCCACCATTAATACTCTAAAAACTGAAAAGAGAAGAGAATGGGGAAGAGTGGCTCAGATTTGAGCATAAGTTAACATAGGGCTGAGCCCAAACCAAACCCAAAGTGAAAAGTAGCAAAAATCAACTTTCTCCAAACATATCGAAGCTTATACTCAAAAAGGTCGCAAATGGCATTTTAAACTCAATGGGAGTGGTCCCGAGTCCTAATTCGACCGTATGCAAAAAGTAGATTTTCGGACTAAAAATCCGACTAACGATGAAATATTTAAATAAAATATTTAAATATAAAACCGATAAATATGCGGGTTGTTACAATTCAAGCGAGGGGATGGCGTGTGACTTGTTGGTGGCGTCGCGAGGCGATAGCGCGGTGGTGGACCGCCGTGCACGTGCACGGCGGCGGAGATACTCGCGTCAGGGTGGACTCGAGTAAAAACTCGAGTATGTTCGTGTGACGCTTCGGGTTAGTTACGGGGTTGAGTTTTAATTCGCGCATGTGTTATTTAGTTTTAACAGTTTATAAAAAATTAAAAAAAAATAAGCAGAAGAAAAAGAAATAGGGGGGAAGAAGAAGAGAGGCAAGGGAGGGAACGCGACATAGTTTCCTGGGTGGTCTCGAGTTCTACCCGAGTTAAGCACGTGGGTGTCTTCGGGTTTTAAGATTGCAGAAATTGTGCTAACTGTAATATGAAAGTAGAAGTGATTAAGTTAGGTATAAACTATGTTATTAAGTGTTAAACAATTTGTTTTTAAACTCTGATGACCTTCAAAGCTTTGCTGAAACAAAGTTGCATAATTAATTTAAAATAGAAGTTAATTATGAATGTAATAAAATTTATAATTGTAATTTCATAAGTAGTTCAAACTTAATTCAAATTAATAATTAAATATTTTAATAATAATCTTGTGAAAATCATTTGTAATTAAGAATTTAATTAATCATTTGAAGTTGATTAATTAACAAAATATAGTTAACTGATTAAATAAATAATTAATGATTGAACGATTAAGTAATTAATAATTAGTGATTAATTAAACAATTAGTAATAATTAAATGTGTAATTGGGTTTTATAAATCAATAATTAAGGTTATTGACTAATAATTTATTCATTAAATAAGTGAATAATTAATAAGTAATTAATGAATTGAAATAAGTTAATTAATTAATGATTAATTAAGCAAGAATAAAATATAGTTTACTCTTAAATATGCAAGTAAGTTTAAAAAAATCAAACTTGTGGATATGAATCAATGATTATACTGATTGCCTCTGACGTTATTTATATCCTGTGATGTTCTGCGATATTCTGGATATATCTGTGATGACCGTGTATGATTTATCTGTGTTAAATTGCTATATGATTTATCTGATGTTATTTATCTGTGTTGAATTGCTATGTGAATTCAATTGTTGAATTTAAACTTTTAAGTTAATTAGACAACTTACCTTTAAAATGGCGTTTGGATTTCGATGAGATCGGGATCGGGTATCAATTGATATTCCAAAAACCACATCGATCCAAATTAAATGTTAGGTCGTGTAATCTCAAGTGAAGATCAAGATGGTGTTTTCAGAATGCAAGGGTTATCGTCGTTAACTCTGAGGGTGATTCCAAAACGAGTGTAACGAGATAATGCCTTCGGTTTCGTTCGAACCCGGAACGAACTTGTATGGATCGTATGCTTTCAGCACATCGTCAAGCGGACGATGAGCATTCTAAGTGATATGTTCTATAAAGGTAAACGCAGCCTCAAGCCTCATCAACCGGGAATGGCTAAAACAGGGGAGGTGCAGCAAGGTTAATTGGGTCATGCCCAAGCAGGACGAAATATACCCCTGTCTAGATGTCCCTTTTTATTCGGCTGTGTGGGCGGTTGGATGTACACCAACTGCGGGGTTATCTTGTTCAGGACTGTTCAGTAAGGAATGGTTCAGGCCTTGTGTTGCAGGGGAGTTAGGGTGGCTCCTCGGTACTATGATCTAGACCACGTACTGTGACGGGCGGTACCCAGTAGCCCTGCCATTGTATGGGATCCAATTTCCAATTAGCGCCGTACGTTTTGATTGTGCCCAACTATGTTGAAATGTGAGATGTAAGCATTTCAGCTATTTTTGTATTTGACTTGAAAACCCTAGACACTATTATAATATCACTGGATTTCCTATGAAAAGTTTTGGTTAGCGTAAGATAAAAACTTACCCGTATTTATGTATGGGGAGTCTTACGTGATACCTTTATTTTGAATGATTTTCAAAGTTAAACAACTTTAACCCGTTTACTCATACCAGACCCATGTCTGACCCGGAATTTATTTTTGTTTTTCATAAACTTTCGGGTACCCAAATTTTACGGGTAGCCAAGGGATTCGGGTTAGCTTTGACGACTTCTGGAGGAGCAATGGAGCAGGAGGCTTCAGCGTTGTAGACATATATATCTATGTAATTCCGCTGTGTTAGTTAGTTTATGATATTTGAGATGTATGTTCTGACAGATATGTATATGATAGTCATGTTGTATGATATTGTTTAAATCTGATGTATATATAACTATGTAATATTTATGTTGATATATTATATTTTATCCCATTCCGCTATGAGATTCTGATGTTGTTATTCTTTCTTTCTTTTCTTTTCTATTTCTATCCCTTTCTTTCTTATTGATGACACGTCTTCTTGGGCGTAGGAAGTCGGGTTGTCACAGCTGGTATCAGAGCGCTAGGTTGAGTAAATACCTAGGCTCTTGAGTGATTTCTTTCTTAAGAGAGCGTATTTGTAATCTTGATATATATATATATATATATATATATATATTTCTTTCTTTCTACCTATTTATTGGGTTACCTGTTCGGGTATTCCAATATAAGTTATAAGGTAGATAGGGTAGTGGTGTGTGAAACACGACTACCGATGGTTGGAGTTTTGAATATTTGTAGTTGGAGTGTATCTATCGAGACTGTAGACCTATTACCGTCTCGGGTGAGCTTTGGATGATGTGAAGATTTCATTGTTGGAATGTAATTTTGGATGAGTTTGAGTTTGGATCTATCGGATGGACATGACCAAATCATGATATCTTGATATCTCAAGGAGTTGTAGTTGTGTGATGAGACACAGTGAGTTTGGATGTCTCCGAAGATGTTTCTTTGGAACAAGTTAGCGAAGTATGTCCGTTTCGGAATTGTGACCAAGTTCAGTAGGGTAATTTTGTTTGATTGAGTCCCGAGTTTCGCGAAGAGCTTTGAATAGAAATCTTTGGACATTGAGGATTAGCTCTATAGTTGGTAGTGTTCTGTGTGCTGTTGAGAAGGTTTGTTGATTAACAGTTTTCTTGAGGCGATTTCAGAAGTAGCAGAGTGGATGCATTTCTTCGATGGATTGACCTGAACAGTATATGGCTGTTCTGGATTGTGAAGGGAGAACAAACTTATTTGGGTAGAACTGCCAGAGTATTGTGCGACAATTCTGGAATTCATTTGTGTAATCTTTTGCAAGGAGTTGAGACTTTTCAAGAGAAAGTGAGGAAATCGAAGCGGTTCAAGATTTTCCTGATGTTTTCGAAGAAGTTAAGTGTCTACCGCCACATCGAGAGATTGAGTTTCGTATTGATTTGATTCCAGGAGTTGTGTCGGTGATTCAGTCCAGTAGGAGAATGCGTCCTAGAGAGAGAGAAGAGTTGATTAAGCAGACGCGAGATCTTTTGGAGAAGGGTTTGATTAGGCCCAGTTTTTCTTGTTGGGGCTCTGCTGCTGTGTTTGTCACCAAATCGGATGGTTCGCTAAAGTTCTGTGTTGATTATAGAAAATTGAATAAAGTGACCATTCGAAATAAATATCATTTTTCTCGCATTGATGATCTTTTTGACCAATTGCATGGAGCTTCTATCTTTTCTCAACCAGATCTAGCTTCAGGATTCCATCAATTGAAAGTAGGTGAAGATTGTATTCCCTTAACAGCATTTAGAGGACCGAATTGTTTTTATGAGTGGTTGGTTATGCCTTTCGGGTTAACCAACGCTCCAGCCTATTTTGTTGACCTCATGAACCGTGTCTTTGGAGATGTGTTGAATAAGTTTGTGCTGGTATTCATTGATGATATCATGGTCTATTCCAAATTGGAAGAAGAGCACAGGCAACATTTAAGAATTGTATTGGAGACTCTGAGGAAGCATGTGTTAAAGGCAAAATTTTCAAAGTGCCATTTCTGGAAATCAGAAGTTAAATTTTTGGGGCACATTATTTTGGGTGAAGATATCTTTGTAGACCTAGCGAAAGGAGAATCTATTCTAGAATGGAAGCAACCGATGGAAATTCATAATTTTCTGGGTTTAACTGCTACTACAGAAAATTTATTAAGGATTATTCCAAGATTTCTTCGCATCTGACCAAACTAACAAGGAAAGGAACCAAATTCAAATGGACACCTCAGTGTGAAGAAGCTTTTCAGGAATTGAAAACAAGGCTAACCAGTGCACCAATACTTGCTATTCCGGATGGAAAGAGCAAATTTAAAGTATATACGGATGCATGTTTAGTTGGATTGGGAGCAGTTCTAATGCAGAATGGCAGAGTAATTGCGTATGCTAGTCGACAATTGAAGTCCCATGAGAAGAACTATACTACGCATGATTTAGAACTGTTACCTATTGTTTTTGCTTTAAAGATCTGGAGACATTATCTTTTAGGAGAAAAGTTTGAGTTATTCACGGATCACAAACCGTTGAAGTATATTTTCTCTCAAAAGGATCTTAATTTGAGATGGCAGAGATGGGTCGAATTTTTGGCATCTTATGATCTAGATATTTTGTATACTCCGGGGAAAGCAAATGTCGTGGCTGATGCTCTTAGTAGAAATGCAGTCTTATCTCTTTTGGAAGTAGTTCCATCTCTCCAAGAAAAGATCATTGGTATGAAAATGGAGGATAAATCTTTTGAGGAAATAATTCTTGGGACTAGAGACGGGCGATATACAGATTTTAAGGTAGACGATCAGGGTGTTTTAAGGATTAATGGTCGTTTGTGTGTGCCTAATATTGATGGACTGAGACAAGAAGTTTTAGCTGAGAGGCATTGCTCCAAATTGAATATTCACCCAGGAATTTCGAAGATGTATAAAGATATGAGGAGAGTTTTCTGGTGGCCGAATATGAAGAAGGATGTGGCTGCTTTGTGCCATTTGCTAGCAAGGGAGGGAGACCAACAAAAGTCTGCAGGGTTATTGCAACCTTTGAGAATTCCAGATTGGAAATGGGAAATGATCTCGATGGATTTTATAGACGGTTTGCCTAGAACCAGGAAAGGAAATGAAGGAATATGGGTTATTGTGGATCGTTTAACAAAAAAGTGCCCATTTTATTTCGGTGAAGGCGACTATTGCTGCAGTTTCCTCGGCAGAAATTTTCTTGAAGGAGATAGTCAGATTGCATGGTGTTCCTATCAGCATAGTAAGTGACCGCAATCCTATTTTTTTCACTAGTAAATTTTGGGAAGCTCTGCAATCAACAATGGGAACTAGTTTGAGATTAAATACAGCCTATCATCCTCATACGGACAGACAAACAGAGAGACCTAATCGAATTCTGGAAGATATGCTTCGAGCTTGTGTATTGGACTTTGGGTGGATCATGGGAAGACCATCTTCATTTAGTGGAATTTTCTTACCAAGCGAGTATTAAGATGGCTCCTTATAAAGCTCTGTAAAGAAGACCCTGTAGATCCCCATCTTGTTGGATTGAATCAAATGATCGACTTGTACTCGGAACCGATCTTATTCGTGAAGCTTCTACGAAGGTTGAGCTTATCAAGAAAAGGATGAAAGCTGCTCAAGATCGTCAGAAGAAACATGTTGATAGAAGACGAAGACCATTGGAATTTGAGATCGGAGATTTAGTTTTTATCAAAGTTTCTCCAATCAAAGGTGCTATAAGATTCGAAAAGACGGGAAAACTTTCTCCGAGATATATTGGTCCATTCCGAGTGTTGGAAAGAATTGGAACTGTAGCCTATAGGATTGAATTGCCAGAACGGATGTCTGGGATTCATAATGTAATTCATGTGTCTCATTTAACGAAATTTGTTCATGACCCATCATTAGTGATAGAACCGGTTGTTCAGGAAGATCTAGAAGTAGAACCCAACCTAACTGTAGTTAGAAATCCTGTTCAGATTGTAGATCAAGACGAGAAGCAACTTAGGAACAAAGTGGTGAAACTTGTTAAGGTACAATGGAGTGAGGATACCAGAGATTGTACCTAGGAAATCTTGATAGTTTTAGGAAAGCTTATCCAGATTTATGTCCGGATAACTAGTAATGTAGTTAGAATTGACTATTTGATTGTTTGTTTTTGTATGGATGTAACGTATGTTCAGATTGTTAATATTAAGTTTTTGAAATTAACTGTTGTTTAAATTTCGGGGACGAAATTCTTTTAAGGGGGGAGGAATGTAACATCCCGGAATTTTGACCCTATTATTAGAATAAGTTTTAATCTAATTTAAATATAATACAATATTTTCATTTATAAATAAATGAGATTTTGGGACATTATTAATTGTATTTGTGTTATAAAGGAATTTGTAAAATAAATTCTTTCAACAATATTCAGAAATAAATCTGTGTTATTCAATTAAAATTGATGTATGAATGACATTTAATATCAAATGTATAAATGCAGTTAATAATAACAAGTACAATAACACAATCATATTTTTAAATATAAATAGATTAATGCACATATAAGTAACAAATCAAATATTTGTAATATTTAACTTTAATGAAAAACAAATAAGGTTGAGTAATGTTTCTAAATGACAGTTTTTAAAATTATAATAAACATAAACTTATATATATCAAACATAAGTACAAACTATAAGTTGAATAAGATAATAAAATAAAAAAAGCAAAACCATTGTACATTTATACACCAGACACTAAAACAAGACCTGCAAATATCTTTAAACAAATTTAATTTTTCTGCAAACATTAATAGGATGTTAGCATAAATGAAACATTTAGTAAAAACACAAATGAAAACCTGTAGCAAACATGTTGTTTATATGTAAACATAAATATGTTCAAACAAAAAGAAATCTGCAAGTATGAAAATGGAATACATCTTAGTACAAATATACTGCAAAAAACTTTGTACAAATGTTTGTGTCAACAAACATTAATTGCGTGTTAACTTAAATGAAAACACAAACATTAATTAGCACACTTTCTTTTTGGAACAAAATCTGCAGCCGAAATTGTTGAACCATGTCAGGTTTTAGTACATAGGAAGTTAAGCAAGATATTTTATCAA
Organism: Allium cepa; assembly: GCA_030765085.1. Classification (NCBI taxonomy): domain Eukaryota; kingdom Viridiplantae; phylum Streptophyta; class Magnoliopsida; order Asparagales; family Amaryllidaceae; genus Allium; species Allium cepa. The sequence continues at coordinate 974,803,672 of CM060928.1, forward strand.
GTGGAAGCTTATTCAAGAAGGCAGCTTGTTCAAGTTATATATATATGTATTCATCATTTTTACTTCATTTAGTACAATCATTAACTCATGAAAACGAACCTGAGAAGAAGCAAAAGTATAAACAAAACTTCATATTTCTAGTTCAAATAAAATTCAGAAAGCAAAAGTAGTTTACTGGAATTCAAATTTTGCAAACTGCAGTCTTCATTGTCCTTCAACAACTAGCTTCTGTTTCAAGTTTCTTCAGTAATCTATCTTGGTGAGTAAACTATTTCTAATCTAACTCTTATTTTGTAGTTTATGAAGATTTTGTTATGTGTATGTTAAAAGTTCTGGATTGCTTGCTAAATACAGGATGTTCTTATAGTTGTTCTTGCTGGTATCAAGACTTTTGTTGAGTCAAAGAAGTTAAAGAATATTTCATACTTTTATATGAAATCATCTCTTGTAATTTGTAATTTAACTAAATAAATTTAGTTTAAGATTAAGATTAAGGTTTAGAAACATTTTTTTAGAAGCAGTGAAAGATAAGTACTGTGAACATCAATTTACAGCAAAATAAAAATAGGATCAAAATTCGAATAACTCGAATCGTAAACTTGAATTTGTATATTGATACTACATTCAAAAATATGTTTTTTAAGATAAAAATTATAATTTGTGGTTAACAATTTTGGGAGCAGTTAGATAGTAAGCCACAAATGCATTTTTGTGAAATTTTGATTATTCAAACAATTATAGTTGTTGTAATTCAACATGAAGTTAGTGTATTGATTCTAGATCAACAGAAAAATGCTAAAAAAATTTATGAATGCAAGATTTTTGTGGATTGATTGAAAGTAGGGTTTTGAGTTCTGTAATTTTTGGGTTTGGTTGATTAACGCTTGCGTCGACATGGCGCAACCGAGCGTTGTGAGATTTTGAGAGGAGCTAGGAGGTGATGTCGGCAAGCCATGACCGAAGTCTTGACGTCTTAGGTGATCGCGACCATGTAGGCGAGGTAGATTTGTCTACTGTGTTTGAGTTACAGTTCGACTTTTTAGTCGAATTTTGATTTCGTGACTTTTGGGTTGAACTGGGTTTTGTATTCAAGTGAGGGGATGGCGTGTGACTTGTTGGTGGCGTCGCGAGGCGATAGCGCGGTGGTGGACCACCGTGCACGTGCACGGCGACGGAGATACTCGCGTCAGGGTGGACTCGAGTAAAAACTCGAGTATGTTCGTGTGATGCTTCGGGTTAGTTACGGGGTTGAGCTTTAATTCGCGCGTGTGTTATTTAGTTTTAACAGTTTATAAAAAATTAAAAAAAATAAGCAGAAGAAAAAGGAACAAGGGGAAGAAGAAGAGAGGCAAGGGAGGGAACACGACATAGTTTCCTGGGTGGTCTCGAGTTCTACCCGAGGTAAGCACGTGGGTGTCTTCGGGATTTAAGATTGCAGAAATTGTGCTAACTGTAATATGAAAGTAGAAGTAATTAAGTTAGGTATAAACTATGTTATTAAGTGTTAAACAATTTGTTTTTAAACTCTGATGATCTTCAAAGCTTTGCTGAAACAAAGTTGCGTAATTAATTTAAAATAGAAGTTAATTATGAATGTAATAAAATTTATAATTGTAATTTCATAAGTAGTTCAAACTTAATTCAAATTAATAATTGAAGATTTTAATAATAATCTTGTGAAAATCATTTGTAATTAAGAATTTAATTAATCATTTGAAGTTGATTAATTAACAAAATATAGTTAACTGATTAAATAAATAATTAATGATTGAACGATTAAGTAATTAATAATTAGTGATTAATTAAACAATTAGTAATAATTAAATGTGTAATTGGGTTTTATAAATCAATAATTAAGGTTATTGACTAATAATTAATTCATTAAATAAGTGAATAATTAATAAGTAATTAATGAATTGAAATAAGTTAATTAATTAATGATTAATTAAGCAAGAATAAAATATAGTTTACCCTTAAATATGCAAGTAAGTTTAAACAAATCAAACTTGTGGATATGAATCGATGATTATACTGATTGCCCCTGATGTTATTTATATCCTGCGATGTTATGCGATATTCTGGATATATCTGTGATGATTGTGTATGATTTATCTGTGTTAAATTGCTATATGATTTATCTGATGTTATTTATCTGTGTCGAATGACTATGTGAATTCAATTGTTGAATTTAAACTTTTAAGTTAATTAGACAACTTGACCTTTAAAATGGCGTTTGGATTTCGATGAGACCGGGATCGGGTATCAATTGATATTCCGAAAACCACATCGATCCAAATTAAACATTAGGTCCTGTAATATCAAGTGAAGATCAAGATGGTGTTTTCAGAATGCAAGGGTTATTGTCGTTAACTCTGAGGGTGATTCCAAAACGAGTGTAACGAGATAATGCCTTCGGTTTCGTTCGAACCCGGAACGAACTTGTATGGATTGAATGCTTTCAGCACATCGTCAGGCGGATGATGAGCATTCTAAGTGATATGTTCTATAAAGGTAAACACAGCCTCAAGCCTCATCAACCGGGAATGGCTAAAACAGGGGAGGTGCAGCAAGGTTAGGTGGGTCATGCCCAAGCAGGACGAGATATACCCCTGTCTAGATGTCCCTTTTTATTCGGTTGTGTGGGCGTTTGGATGTACACCAACTACGGGGTTATCTTATTCGGGACTGTTCAGTAAGGAATGGTTCCGCCTTGTCTTGCAGGGGAGTTAGGGCGGCTCCTCGGTACTGTGATCTAGACCACGTACTGTGACGGGCGGTACCCCAGTAGCCCTGTCATTGTATGGGATCCAATTTCCAATAAGCGCCGTACGTTTTGATTATGCCCAACTATGTTGAAATGTGAGATGTAAGCATTTCAGCTATTTCTGTATTTTACTTGAAAACCCTAGACACTATTATAATATCACTGGATTTCCTATGAAAAGTTTTGGTTAGCGTAAGGTAAAAACTTACCCGTATTTATGTATGGGGAGTCTTACGTGATACCTTTATTTTGAATGATTTTCAAAGTTAAACAACTTTAACCCGTTTACTCATATCAGACCCATGTCTGACCCAGAATTTATTTTTGTTTTTCATAAACTTTCGGGTATCCAAATTTTTACGGGTAGCCAAGGGATTCAGGTTAGCTTTGACGACTTCTGGAGGAGCAATGGAGCAGGAGGCTTTAGCGTTGTAGACATATATATCTATGTAGTTCCGCTGTGTTAGTTAGTTTATGATATTTGAGATGTATGTTCTGACAGATATGTATATGATAGTCATGTTGTATGATATTGTTTACCTCTGATGTATATATAACTATGTAATATTTATGTTGATATATTGTATTTTATCCCATTCCGCTGTGAGATTCTGATGTTGTTACTTTTCTTTTCTATTTCTATCTCTTTCTTTCTTATTGATGACAGGTCTTGTTGGGCGTAGGAAGCCGGGTTGTCACACAAAATCACTAGTATAGGGATTCGAAATTAGGATAGATATATAAATCTCAATACTATATAAAACATTTTCTCTCGAAAATCATTTACGATAACAACAGTGTTATAGTCCATCTTTTCCTTCTTTCTCGAAAACGTCTATTTCAACAATGAATGTTGAAATCTAGGATTTCTATCCTTAACACATTTTACATATTCAATTTAAAAATTATCCACCGTCCAAAACCGTGAATATATCTCCTTTAAAAATTTAAAATAATTGACTTATCAAAATAAGTCGATTTCGGATTTATAAAACAATGTTTATAAATCCCATTTATATGTTATAACAACTTCAACTTATAAAATCACTTTATTAACTAATTCTATTTATATCCCAATCAAATGCCCAAAATCCAGTTTATAAGTTAATTACTTATAAATCTTTTATTTTACAAAATCTATTCATTTTATAACTTCTCAATTTATAAATCTATAAATTTCATTACTTACTAATCCATCCATTTACTATTTCATTTTAACACAAAAAAAACTCGTTTTATAATTCTATTATTTTTAATTTATAAATATCAGTTTTATAAATCTTTTATATAAACCATTTTATAAAAATCCAAAAATCTCAATTTAAACAATTTTATAAAATTCATTAACTCCATATTTCAAAAATCACATTTTAACTATATTTCTCAAAAATCATAAATTTTTATAACGTAAATTTATTTAAAATGAATCAATTCAAAAATTTAATAAAACGTATACTTTCAAAAATCACTTTAAAACCCTTTTTAAATTTGAAAATCATCACTTTAAAATACTTTTATAATTGCAAAATTGGCCCAATGATGCAACACACCAAATAGTCAATCATGACAACAAAGACATCATATATCAGTATATGACAATCAACATATATCAAAATATCTGTAATCAAATAAATACCGGTGAGGAATCCAGTTGGATCCCTCCTACCTGTTTCCCTGCATCCATATACATTAGCACAATACCAATTTCGTTCCAATACGGAATATCGTGGTATATAGGATTTATAAAATATTATTCGCTATTATGCGGCGCAATAGGGTCTCATCCGCTATATAATGCAGGAAAATCAACTCCAAGTACATAAATAATACCAATTCCACTTTGCAGTTAAATTATCGCGTTATATGTTCTTAATAAATAACCTCCGCTTAATAACGGCGTATAATGTCTATTTCAATCAACAACAGATAATAATTTATCATTCAGGCATACAATCAAGCAATTTTAAATCGAACTATTTAAAATTTAAATCGAAACAATTCGATTGAGTGAGAAGTTCTCACCTTGAGTTTCCGATAACAGTTGTAGCGTTTTATTTCGAATAAAATTAAATGTGCATTTAATTTTACCCCAAATTCTCACTATCTTCAAACGACTCCAATCCAGTTCCATTGCGTAGTGCTCGACAAAATGAAGCCAATGCTATTCGTTTCGTCCAAAACGGACCTCGTATGACAAAGATACGATATTTTAAAGTTTGAACGAATTTAAATATAAATTAATTTACATTTTAATCCTTTTCTAACCCTAGATGCAATCTAGGCCGTCCATTCCAACCCATCGGATCGTGGCTGCACCTGCCTTCTTTTCTCCCCCCGTTCACGTTCGTGAAAAATGAACCTATGCCGCCTCTCTTTCATGAATTAACGAGCCACCACCACGACACTTCAGCCAGATCAACCACCACCACTACGAAGCCAACGTCGAGCTCTACCTTCACCATCAAACACGTGCAACTCGGTCACGGCTATGGTTTGAAAATCATGCCCAAACGACGTGCGAACGCGGGTTAATTTCTTCGTCTCTGGTCGACGATTCGACGAAGTAGCCGTATGGATCTGAAGCTCTCTCCGTGCTGTTCAATTTATTAGTTGAAAGCTCTTGCTAATTTTCTACGGGTTGAGAGTGATTGAGGGGAGATGAGGAGAAGTTTCTGGCCATCGATTTCATTAGTGGCGGCTGAAGCAAAGGAATTAGGGTTTGAGTGATTTGTGAGCAAGGGGGTCCTTTTATAGAATTTCGCCAAAACACTATTCATTTCCAAATTTCCGAACTCCAAATCTCGCGCGGTGACCGGCGTTTCTGGGGTCTAACCCGCGTTCCGGACACAATGGAATAGGTTTCAGAGTCTAATTCGATCATACGTGCGAGTTACGAAAATAAACGATCAAATTCATATTAAATCGATTAAACTAATTCTTATGTGTTTTGCCTTGCCCCGGACAAACAGTTAATCCGATTGACACGAAATTTGAAACCTTACGATAATATAACTTTACGGATCCGATGAAACTAGTTTTGTAGAAATCCGAAACTGTTTGAAAAATGGCTATTTTAACTCATCGATTAAATATTAAAATATTCAATTTTCACAATTTAACTTTTAATTCAATTTTAAAAGTTCTAAAATATCGTTCTAACTCCAATATGATTTAATAAAATTTTACAAATCATTTTCAATCGTATTTGACCCAATTTCCAATTATTTCTGTAATTTCAACTATTAAATTATCGATTTAATTATCCAATTAAATCCAGTTATTCAAAATAAAATTTATTCGACTTATAAATTTCACTTGTTAATATTTAAAATCAATTAAAATATACGAATTTTAATTGACAGAAATTCTGGGCTGTTACATGCTTGGTATCACCTTTAGCTGTGAACAGCCCCCCTACACATTCATCACTCCATCTCCCCCTCCATATGCCCCTATGTGTGTGTAAGGTGAGTTGATGTTTGTCTTTGACTTTGGTAAAATATCTTAGCTATTTTGTAAATAATATCATGATATTGTTCTTGTATGTATTCGTGTATGTATGTATATGTATTTATATGTATTTATGTGCGTGTAACATGTGCATGCATGTATATGTATGTGCATAAGAGAACAAACAACGTTGCAACGACTTTGAACAACTTCCGCTCGTTAAACCATTGAAAATCGAAAAGCCATTTCCCGGTCACATTTTCACCTAAAAATTAAATTACATATAAATGTAAACAAAATTTGAAAACTGTATTCTCATCGTTATAAATGAATTAAAATGATCATATTTGAATTATAAAGCCATATAATCAATATTAGACAATTGTTTACACAGGGTGTTATTATATCGATAGCGCGGTATCAATTTCCTTATGATTTCACATAAAATATATATCTTTATAAAACTATTATAAATGATTCATTTTCACTTTGCAACTAATTAAAATGAATTATTATTACTTAAAATCAATTATTTGAATAATTATAATAATTACTAAATCATTAAATCTCAAATGCATAAAGCAAATTTAAAATATGATACCATTATTGATGATGTCATAAATACATTCTATTTTCAAAAAATAAAATAATTTTTTTATATCATATTCTTTTTTACATGGATAAATAAGTGTATGTATCTAGCTCCGTGCATGACTTTTGATAATATAGAGCTGTTTACTAATAAAACAGTTTTAAACCATTTTATTGATATTTTTTGAGCTATATATTTCTGTAAATACTTAGTCAAAATAAGATTACCATCATTCTTGTTCAAAACCTGATAATCTACATTTTAAAAAAATTATATTTGAATATTTCAAAATAAATATAATTTATCAAAGTGATAAATTTACGGGCCATTACAAACAAAATCTTAAATCTTATTTAATATTTCTTACGGTTATAAAGGAGATGAAATTATTTTGATTTAATTTTCATTTCCATTTTAATTAAAATTTATATTATTATTTGATTTGAACTATATTAATTTTTAAATTAAATATATATTATTTAGATACTAATGAATTTTTACAAACATTAGGCGTTCTATGAATAATAAAGGAAATATAAATACTTATTATTCTAACGTTTAACAAGATGTATGATCACATAGGTAATAACATGCAGAAAAAATATTTAAATGTTTATATGGATAAATTCATATTATTATGATACACGTATGTGTGTGTGTGTGTGGAAATAATACATACATACACATAAGAAATATAAATATGAAAAACAATATATTTGCTTATATTAGAATATCAAATATTCAGGTAAAATGAGTATATCCTAATGTATTAATTCCTAACTGACAATGTTAATATACAATTAAACAATATGTTAATATTTTAATGTCTAGTTTCCTATGAAAATATAAATGAAGCATTTATTGTCAAATAATGTTAATTTGTTCCGAATTTCGTTAAAACTTAACGGCATAAATTGCATGTATGAAGCTCGTATACAGGAGTTGTAATGTTTGATGATTCATAGGTGGAAAAGTAATTTGTAATATTATCAGGACTTAATTAGATGACTACATGATCTTATTCAAATTCTAACAAAACCAGACCCTCCATCATTCCCGACTTCGATGGACAATTAGCTTCACCTTATCATGTATTTGTTAACATCGACCTCACCATCGTGCTGCATGCAACCTTAAAATTCAATCAGCATCGCCATCCCCATCTAAGACCGTAGGCAATGTCATGTGTAACATGTTGTCAAAACCCTAAAAAATCAATTATGAGCCTTGTATTGTTTTCATACTATGAAACCAAGATTGTAACATCCCGTAAATTTGGCGTTACTTATTTAATTAGTTAGTTAGTTAGTTACGATCCAAAAATAAAATTTATGCAGATAAAATTTGACAATAAAACTTACACCATTGCGTTCATAGCAAAATTTTGAGCAACTTTCATATTTAGAGTTTGGAGCCGGAGTCCATACGAAAAAGTTATGGATAAAAAACAAATTCTAAATGAATAATTGTATTAGGAAAATTAACATTTATATGTTAAATACTGGGATCCATCGGTCGACCCTCTTTATTGGGCAGATCGACATGGAGCGATCGACCCTGATTGAGAGCGGTTGACCAGTCCTAGCAGTGTGAGCTAAGGGTTGCCTTGCCTAAATGGTCTGAATGTTATATAGTTAAACCTAACGGATGTGGTTGATTTGAGTGCCTAAAAATTTAGGCCTAATCCCCTTGTCTCTTCTCATATTTTTTTGAAAGCAGTAGTGAAGCTCTGCCATTTTCTCTTCTTCGCTATTTTCTAAATTATAAAACATAATATTTATATTCATATATATATATATACACACACAAATTTGAGAAGAATAGAAATCAAATAAGAGAAGCAGAGAAGTGAATCAACACTACGTGTTTACTAGGTAACATATATATATATATATATATATATATATATATATATATATATATTTACATATTTATATTTTTCTTCAATTTCAAATCTCTTCTCATCTATAATTCTAATATATGTATGTAAACTTTATATATATATATATTTCTTGGAATAAGAAGGAAATTGAGTTGAATCAAACGTTTCACTTTAGATCTTGAGATTTAGAATGCTTTTAGAAGGAAGATAGGAAATTTATATATTTTTTATGATTTTGAATCTATTCCATTGGCATATGCTTTATTTTTATGCCTAATTGAATAAACATGTGACGCCCCACCTCTATACCCACGCTAGCCAAGAACACTACGATGTAGTGCTGTCAACTAGCACGGAGAATAAGGATGTTGAGGAGCGACCATCCATGTAACCTTTTTGTGCGAGCACCGTTATGTCAGATAGTATACATGCATTTCATTTAAGGAGGAAGTCCGACATACCGATACAAACTCAAAGCTATCACACGGTGGCTACAAATAATCTTCGGAAACAAAAATAGAAATAAGCATAACATAATCAGTCACAGACATCCATATCACAAAGGCGGAAGAAGGTATGGATATAAAACTAACACATGAAAGTGTACATCAGAGAAGTGGTCAAAAAGATCCATAATAATATAAAAGAATAGCAACACGTGCTATACAAAAGAATATAACTATGAGTCTATATCTCAAGTGTATACAACAAAAACTGTTAATCTAAATAGTTAGCCAAAAGTCAGAGTAGCAAACCCCAGGGAGAAGTCAAGCTGAAGCGCCTGTAACATCTCGGTCTGACCCGAGTATTATTGAAGAAAATAATAAACGGATCAGTCTAGCTATAAATATCAGATGACATGGTATAAAATACAAGATATGGCATAAACATAAAATATCCATACTGACATACTACTATAAGTATGCAAATGATGATCAACAAAAGATCGATCAATAAGAGATAAATCGATATCACAAGAATCTTCTCAAAGATCCAAAGAGGGAATCATACCCTAAACTTGTACTCATGACAAGTCAATAACATAAATTCCAGAAATCAACACAAGAAATCCATAAATCACAGAAAAAGGGAAAGAGGCCTATCACATGACGGTCCGAAGACCATGGGGAGCTACCCCATATGTGTGAGGCGAAATCACACAGATGAGGTCTAGACTAACCAAAAATCAAAAAGGTATGTGTGAGTGAAATCACACAAGTGGTGTCTAGTCTAACCTCGCAAACAAAAACGTATGTGTGAGTGAAATCACACAAGTGGTGTCTAGACTAACCAAGAAGGTAAAAAGGTATGTGTGAATGAAATCACACAAGTGGTGTCTAGTCTAACCAAGCAAACAAGAGACATCGCACAATTGCTAGTCTAAATCATAAGAATGATCATCATGATCAACGAGAAGTGTCAATTACACTAAGCTGGTAAATATAAAAGTTTAGCTTCATGTCCCATAACCACATGCTTAACTCAAATATTTACGAACAAACTGTAGATCTTCACTAGAAAATTGTCACAAAAAGGTTCAATCGAACAAGTCCAAGTGTTACCGACGAAGCAAATGCAAGCATTTCATACCACTTGTTTTACTAATCCGTTTAATTCAATTTCTCATACGAGTGAGGTAAAGGTTTGTATATACTAGTAGTTTGGAAAATGGTTTAAGAAAAGAGCTTTGTTATTGAAAATAGAGTTGAAATCATTTTGTTGAAAGAGTTTTGATATTTACTACTAGTATTGAAACCTTCATATTTTAAAGTGACAAATCATAGAAGTGATTGTAGAAACAATCAATCATAAAAATTCACATATGAAGACGTGAATAAAATCCAAAGAAACCGATAAAGAATCTATCAAAATATATATTCAAAAATCCATAAAATCGACCGAGAAGCCCAAGATAGTTTGTCTCGAAGGATGGTCAACTCAACATCTCAACAAAGCAAGTTCTATTGAATGTTTTTCAGATAAGATCCCCTACGGAGGGGTGTGGCAACCCCCCAAGGTGGAGGTGCGGGGACAACGCCCCTGCTACGGGGTTCGACCTGCCCGATCAGGTCGTGGGGGTCCAGGGGGCAGCGCCCCCGGCGGGGTGCGGGGCAACGCCCCGTCCAAAACGGTATGACCTAGTGGTTAAAGGGGCACGACCTAGTGGTCCAGCGACCTAAAGGGTAAAGGTCATGCGACCTAAAATGGGTTCTCGACCTAACACTCAAGCGACCTAAAGAAAATAAGGGGTCGAGCGACCTATAAGAAGCAGCGACCTAAATAGAATCGAGGTCCAACGACCTACGGGTTAGGTCATGCGAGTTAAGGAGGTCAACGACCTAACAGAGACACGCGACCTAATAAAGGAACGCAACCTAAAGGCATGGGACCTAGCGACCTAAGCAGGAAACGCGATCTATAAGGGACAAGCGACTTAAGTGGGAAAACGACATAAAGGAAAAAGGTCCAACGAGTTAAAGCCCAACGACCTAACAAGAATAAGGCCCGACGACCTAGTTGTTTACGCGACCTAGTGGGCGAACAGGTCGAGCGACCTAAGAGGTTTGCGAGTTATCGGTTTAATAAGGCCGAGCGACCTAATGAAGGAACAAGGCCGAACGACCTATAGGGCTCGCGACCTACGACCTAAAAGGCTAAACGACCTAACGACTCAAGGGTCTGACGACCTAAAAGTATAAAGGTCATGCGACCTATCGGATTAAGATGCGAGCGACCTAAGTGTTACGACCTAAGAGTCGAACGACTTAGCGTGGGAGCGACCTAAAAGCCATAGGACCTAACGACCTAAGGTCATACGACCTAGAAGCCTAAAGAGTTACGATCTAAAGTCGAACGACTAGCGACCTAAAGAGTTACGACCTAAAGTCGAACGACTTAGCGACCTAAAACCCAACGACCTAATTCCGAGGCGAATGACCTAACACGTGCTAATGGGTTTTAAGGCCAGAAACAAGCTATTTGAAGGCCGAGACTTTTCCACGCGAACAACCTAGCATTGGCAGAACGACCTAAGTGCAGAATTTTACCAAAAACACTAAAAATTGGAGTTTTTCGCCAATCCAATCCAAACCAAATGCAAATGTACATGCTAAAGTGATGGAAAATCATTCCCAATAGTCCAATATAGTTATAGACTAGAATTATGAGATAAAAATCTCACCTTTTCTCTAAAATGGATGAAGTTGAAGCTTGAAATGCTATGCAAAGATCAACCACTAACTTGAATCAATGTCTTCACTTGAGTTTTGGAGTTGATGTTGGATTAGCAATGAAGACTTAGCTTTTGGAGTTTTAATTTCTCTTTCCACTCACCATTAATGCAAAACCTTGAGTTGGTAGGAATTTATGAAGAGTGAACAGAAGGAGGGGGTTGGGCTTGAGTTATAATGGCTAAGCTAACCCAAAGTCCAAAGCGGGAAAAGTTAGTGAAATTCCACTAAATCCAAACCTATCCATGTTTATACTTAAAAAGTTGTAAATGACATTTCGAACTCAATGAAAGTGGTCTCGAGTCCTAATTTAACTGTTTGCAAAAAGTAGCTTTTTGGACCAAAATCCGATTAACGATAAAATATTTAAATAAAATATTTAAATATAAAATCGACAAATATGCGGGTTGTTACAACACATATGTGAGTTAAACATCGCTACATATTCTTAGGAGACTGATTAGAATGTTTATTACACCCTTATCTGGAAATCAGTCCCAAAAGTTATAGATATGAATATTGATTAGATGTGAAATTTATTCCAGATCTGAAATTGGGTTGTAGATTATTAGTATGATTTTGATTATTTCTCTAATTATATTGAATTGGAGTTTTTCCATAGTATAATTTATGGGAAGAACGTCCACTTGATTTTTACAAAATTTGTTTATGTTTGCAAATTGCATAGAAAGTGTAACATTTGATTTAACAAGGAATATATGCAAATGAAAAGGAAGAGAAGTGTAAATATTCTTCGTAGTTTACACTGTCTATTCCAATAAAAAGAAAATAACCATTCCTTGTAATTTCAAACAGGGAAAATATTTCCTTTTACTCTCGATCTTTTGTTTTAAACTAAGTTATGGAATTCACGACGAAGAAACTTCCTAACAAATGTAATTTTAGCAAAGTAAATATGGAAAAGAATATTCTAGTTAAAGAATAATGAGTAGAATATATTTGGTAGAAGTGGATATTAATATGTATTTATAGGTGCTAATAAATATGCTTATTTATGTGTAACGTTCGCATAGGATATTATTTATACGTAGTAATAACATTGATTTGCAAATAGGAAATAGGTGGAAAGTTTGGAAAGGTTGTGACTCCAATTAATGGAAAAGTTGTAACTCCAATTAATGAGAAAGATTGTAACTCCAATTAAAGGTTGATATCCAAGGAATACCATTAATTCCAAGGCAGCAGCCGTAGTTAGTATTTATATCATATTATTGTTTCCGCTGTGAGTTTAGTTTTTTATCAATCTCTGATAATGCTCATGCTTATTTGCAAGTTCCAAATCAACGATCTATGCTTTGATGAACTTGGATTTTGGTTCTTGTCGAAATTTAGGCTCATTAAAGTACGGGTCGTTACAGAGATGTAGAAACTTCACTGACAAACCACACGACATGCCTTTCTCTGACAATTAGATTGTTTGCATTAATGATGGTGCTACAACAATTGAAACGTAAGACAGGGGTAATCATGCACGATAAGAACAATATTTTTAATGCAAATTAATTTAAAACTAACTACAAAAAGAAATGATTTTAACTCAAAATAATTTAAATTAACAATCTGGTTTATTACACCTCAAACTATCATCTTCGCCATTGAGAGAACATTTTATTAGCTTAATGATGCGGTTGCAAAGTCCATCATTAAGATATAATTTTCTACTTGGGAGAGAGAGATAAATAACTATTGTGTTGAATGGAAACTCAGTGGGTTTGTTTATAACATCACATGCTACAAAAATATCTCCTTAATATATTTCCATCGTTCAAATTTTATATTTTTTAATTAGGTCCACCAATCCAGCTAAATAATAAACCATTTAACTATTAATAATGTGTTTTTAAATCTAATTATTAATCAATATTTGTAGTTTTGACTATAATCTAATATTTAATAAATATTACTTTCGGCTTATATGAATAATCAAATAAATGCATAATAATTATATATTTTATTCATTAGCTTTTACATTTAAAATAATATAATAAATTAGTAATTAAATTAATATAATGACTATATTAATTCCCTACAATGTACAGCTTTTATTTAAAAAATCCACTAAATTATATCTGATTAAAATATGATAGTTGCAAAGTTATCACCAATTAATATCTCAATAATTTAAATATTAAAACCTATACGAACTTTGCTCAGGCACATTATCGGATAAGAGTTTAGTTACTTACATATTATCTAGGTGAAATCTGGTTCTTATGTTTAAAGTGACATTTATAAGCAATAATATATTGTGCATGTTTTTTCTTTGTTATCACTACATCATATAATATCTAGAGATCAGCCGATGGTCAGGACTCAAATAATATGTGTAGTTAATTACAAAGTCTGATGGTAAAGCACATGGATCAGTTCGATAAGGATTATTGATTAATTGATTTGCTCTGGACAAAGACTTTGATTTTAAGTTGACTACCAATTGCGGTGATACTAATCGTCTATTCGAAGGAGATGAATCCTCTCTTGAATGGTGTTTCACTTCAAGTGGTTCAACTTATACTCAACTATGACCTTAACATGAAAATTATTGTCATGTGATTTACAACATATAGCTTAGATACTTAACTTTTACAGTATTCTCAAGTAAAAATCCACTACGCATCTTTGAAAGAGAGCACTCTTTTAGAATTTGTATACAACCTGTAGAAGACTCATAGTGAATGTTTGCACCAAAATTGGTCATAAACACCCAATAGAGTTTGTGTAGAGAAATAAAGATGAATATTAAATGTAAACAAAAAGAATATAGCTTGAAAGCAATAAAAAAATAAGCAAACAACAAAGGCAGAACAGTTTATAGTGGTTCGACATTGTTTGCGTACGTCCACTTTGAAGATATAGCATTATTAATTACTTTTTAAACTGAGTATAAGAGGGAATAGAAGAAAATCCTTTATTACAAAAGAGTACAATGTAATATGCAGCATAAAGGTCCCGAAAATGAATGATCAAGTCTGTATTTATAAAGGAAGATGGCGAAATCTCTTTTTGAAAATTCGACAGAAGACTCTCCCAATCCATGTGGGCCCACAAGAGGGGTTGCATGGCCCAAATCCCAAGAAATAGGAAATGAGTCCGATCTCTATGATTGATGATTTCGGGTGTGGGATCCCTGTGGGAGCTTCTCCATGTTGTATTATGCCGAGCCTCCAAGTTTCATGCCAATTGGATTAGTAAAACTTGAATTATCAATCAATCTTCGTTGCAACATGTGATGTTGTCTGATTTAGGTTGATCCCTCTTTCTTATGATTTTCGAGGTGCGATCCCTAGGGTGGACCCTTTAGGGTCCCCTCTTCTTGTTCCAAAAGTTTCATGTGTATCTGAATTTTGGATTTTGAGATCTCAATCATTTTTCATTGTGTTGCATTGTTTAGATAAAGTAATCTTATCTCTTTGGTTGAGAGGAATCATTCCTGATCCCTTTTCTAGACTAGTTTATATTCCATACATTGAACATTCTATAGAAGATATCTCTTGAATTTATTCAATCGTGGCTTCATATTATCATCCATACTTGATTTGTAGACCTCCACAATCATTGCTCTGGGCTACTGGCCTTGATGACAGTCTAGTCTAGCTTGCCCGGTCAGTTCGAATATAGCTAGGTCAAAATGTCGGATAACACTCACCCTCCAAAATACGTCTTGTGCCGAACATGACGTGCTTTGAATCCAAGCACGTTAGAGTCTTCGTGTAACGACCCGTATTTTACGTGTCGATAGATCGTAGAATTTACAGGTCGTTAGTGTTGTTTGTGTTGCCTCTAGCTTGAGTCGTTTAGAAGTTAACCCGGGTGGAGTATGAGTTGTGACCGACTCATGAGCATTGCCGAGCTAAGGGATGAGTCGTGACCGACTCATAGGGGACCGACTCAAGGAGGGGTTACGGGTTGGAGTGTTGGCCGAGATAAGAAATTCACCGACCTAAGAGTTGCCGAGTTATAGAAGTA
Organism: Allium cepa; assembly: GCA_030765085.1. NCBI lineage: Eukaryota > Viridiplantae > Streptophyta > Magnoliopsida > Asparagales > Amaryllidaceae > Allium > Allium cepa. The sequence goes on from CM060928.1 coordinate 974,819,577, forward strand.
ACGACCTAAAAGTTAGGCGACTTAGTGATGGTGACCGACCTATAGTAAGTCGTAGACGACCTTAGGAACTGGCCGAGTTTAGTGTGGAGCGACCTAAGGTAGATAGGTCGGGAGAGCGACCTAAGGTAGATAGGTCGGTAGAGCGACCTATAGGAATGACCGACTCATAGGAGGGGCGGCTTATAGGTTTGGGCCGACTCAGTGGTGAACGACTCATAGGATGGTGGTTTAGGCCTGTGGAACGACCTAAGGGGTTAGGTCGTATGGGAGATAAGTCGTGAACGACTTATGGTTTTGTTAGGTCGCTAGGCCGTAGCATAGTTAGGTCGTTTGGCATTGTTGAGTCGGCTAGGACTTAGGTCGGCACTAGGCTATGCCGTGTTCTTTTTAGGTCGGCAGCTAGTTAGGTCGTATGGCCCGTGTTGTTGTTATGTCGCTTGAGTTTTAAGTCGGCAGTGTGTTAGGTCGTTGGATGAGATGAGTCGTAGGTCGGCATGCTAGTTAAGTCGTCAGGCGACCTAGGACTTAGGAAATGCGGCAGTGCGTTGAGTCGTTAGGTCGGCCTGTGTTTTAGGTCGCGTCTGGGTTAAGTCGTAAGTCGGCCTTGGTTGTATGTTGTGCTGGTTTTAGGTCGTAGGTCGTTGGAGTGTTAGGTCGGGGACGACCTAAAGGGCGACGACCTAAGGGTTGTTCAGCCTATAAATAGAGGGGTTTGGCTCACTTTTTGGCACCGGTTTTTGAAGCGACGAAGTGCTGCCATTTTGAAGACTCGACTACAACATTTCTTCATCTTCTTTTCTCCATTCCAATCTAATTCTAACATCCATCCAAGATCGAAGATCGAGATCGAAGATCCAAGTGCCAAAGTTGAAGATCTTCATCCGTTCGAGCTAGAATTCATCGATTGGAGCGAGATATTGCCGGATCAAGCCTTGATCTTTGCTGTCCAGATCTGAAGTGTGTAGTTTTTGAGGTGTTTGGGTAATTTGGTGAGTGGTAGTTATCTCTCACGCGGATCCAAAGGAGTATATGGGATTGGTGATATGTTTATGTGTTAAAGTTAGCGTTTTCTCGCATTTTCCTTAAGTCTGCATGTAGATCCATCATATTTGAAAATGTTTATCTATAGAAGCTATTTAACAAGTATTAGAGACAAAACCCATGTTTTAGATTTGATAGATCTATGCTAAAAACTATGATTTCACATATGTTGGACTTTTGCTCACTTAATTACGAAATTGCCATTATAGTTGATATTGCTTAATATATCTTGTTTGAATGCTTGAATGTTTGAATGTATGTTAGATTTGATTGCTCCAAGTTAGCTTGTAGTTGATTTGGAACAAGATGGTTGAAGATGATTCAAAAGCTAAGTGGAAAGGCTCTTGAATGGTGAAAGCTGCCGATGGTATATGAAGCGGATGTGGAAGCTCATATGGATGGATTCGATGATGGGACTTTGCCGTGATGCGAAGAGGCGAAGTATGAGATCGAGATGGGACTTTGTCAGGATGCGAAAAGGCAAAGTATGGTTGAGTTGAGACTTTGCTTTGGTACGATGAAGCGAAGTATGATGTGAGTCTTGGCTTAATCCAGGCAGGGATCATTCCAAGCATGTTGATAACTTGAAGGGTAGTTCAAGTTGGTTGATAATGGATTGCTCAAGAGGAAGCTTGGGCTAAGTTGAAAGAAGTCGTCAAGAAGGATGACAAGGAGGCTTGGATCTCATCGTTATTGAAGGTTCTAGCAAACCTAAAGCAAGAGTACATAGGGACGCCTAAAAGACTACAGGCAGTTAGTCGAGTACTCTGGGCCAAGTAGATTAGTCCTAGGCACAAGGTAGTGTGCGGAGTTTTGTCTAGAACCGGGGTTACCATTAGCCCTTGACAGATGGCTCAGGAAGGAGTCGGTCATTCAATTAACGGTGATTTCGAAGCAAGGTTAACAGTGATAGCCAGAGTCATGGATGTTTGGATGTTTGGTTGTATCATCATTCGGCTTCAAGAGCGGTGTTTTCTGGGTGCTTATCTGATCTTGGTTTAGGCCTTGGGGGTTTGTATTTGGAAAACATCGTCCTTGACTCGAGTGATTATTGCTTTACCTTACTTATCTGCTATGTTATGCTTACTTCTCCTTAGTGTGTGTCTGGGGGCTATCACTGTAGAAAGAGGTGGAGTGGGATGGTTTGGTTCCTATTCCTTTATTTCCTTATGCTCTTTTGGTATGCTTGATTGTTAATTTACTGCTCACTAAGACTTTGTCTGACTCAAGGTTTTATGTCTCCTCTTATTACCTTGGGCTGTTCATCCATGTTTGGGATGGGCAGACTAGGTAGCAGGTGGCAGGTGCTGTGCTTAGAGTAGAGTTTTCCGTTGATGATGGCGAAGACGAGCAGGAGGCTATGCATATTAGTTTTCTTACTATATGTACTGGGTATCCGCTGCTGTATTTGGTTGAGTGATTTGTAGTGAGGCTTTCATGTATGGATTTGAGTAGATGATTGTATAAAACTACTGTGATGCTTATATGATGATGTTCTGTTCTATGGAGCTTCACTATATTATATTTCTCTATTGTATTTTGTCCACGCGCTGTGAGTTGTACGATAGAGATTCTTTTGTTCTGTTTTACCCTGACTATCGTCCATGGCTGCCTGGCACGCCTTTCAGCGCATTATTTCCTTGTTTTGGTGCGGGAGTCATGGGCGGTCGTCACATTTGGTATCAGAGCTTTGGTTAATCGATTTTAGCCAACGCTCGCTGACGTAACTACGTAAGAGAGACGTAATTGTATTTTGATGGATGATTACTATATATAATATAGTAGTTTAGATGGATTTGAATTCCTTATGCAGTTGTTTCTTAAGTTGTTCTAATCATTTCTTTTTGTAGATATTAAGGATGAGTATAGAAGAGGGACAAGCTGCTAAGGAAGGTTGTGCAGCTGAAGGAGTTGTTGATCATGCTGCTGAGTTCGAGGCTATGGTGTCTTCAATCGTGAAGAGACAGATGGCGGATTATCTGGACAATTCATTTGAAGAGCTTATGGAGAAGGCTTCCAGGCACAGGAACTTGTTTCCTAAAGAAGAACCTGCTGTTGTTTTAACCAAGGAAGGGTTTAAACCACCACAAGGCGGAAACAAGAAGAAGAGGCAGCAACAGAAGAAGGGTAAGAGTGGCCAAAAGAAGCAGAAGGGCGAGGTGACCTGCTACAATTGCCAACAGAAAGGCCACTTCTCCAGGGATTGCAAGAATCCAAAGGTGCAGGGAAAGTGTTACAACTGTGATAAGCCGGGACATATCAAGAAGAATTGTCCAGAGCCGTCAAAGGTTGAGCGGGTTGAGCAAGGCCATGTGTTGAGAGCTGTTCCTTCAACTTCACAAGCTCCTACTATGGAAGGGAAGGAGAAGAGTGTAGTGGTCTAAGGTGCTCTTTGTGGTGTTCCAGTTAGGGTATTGTCTGATACTGGAGTGTTGTATTCTCTTGTTTGTAATAATCTTGTAGACCGGTTAGGTTTGAAACCGGACATTGTTGATAGGCCATTGGTTGTGACTAATCCAGTTGGGGGTTCGTCATGTTTGTGTATGATATGCCGTGGTCTAGTTGTATCGAGTCATGATTGCTCGTTTGTTTGTGATTGCTTTGTTCTGAACTTTGCGGGATTCGGAATTATTTTGGGTATGGACTGGCTTAGGAAGTATGCGGCTAGGATTGATTGTGAGAGGCTTGAGGTGACAATCGGGAATGTGGAAGGGCGAAAGGTTGTGATACGATGTAAGCATGAAGAAGGCGTCTTCATGAGCTTCATGTATTCGCTAGTTGTTCCACGGGATGGACTGTCATCAGTGCCTATTGTGAATGAGTTTGGTGATGTCTTTGAGGAAGTCAAAGGGTTGCCGCCGCATAGGGAGATCGAGTTTCGTATCGATCTAGTTGAGGGAGCCAGACCTGTTGTGATGCCTCTTAGGCGGATGGCACCGAGGGAGCAGCAAGAGCTGAAGGTGCAAGTTGATGACCTTTTTCGAAAAGGATTCATTCGGAGAAGTGTGTCCGAATGGGGTGCGCCAGTTGTGTTCGCAACCAAAGCGGATGGATCGTTGAGGTTGTGTGTGGATTATCGTGAGCTGAATAAGGTGACTAAGAAGAACAAGTATCCATTGCCGAGAATAGATGACTTGTTTGATCAGCTTCACGAGGCTAAGGTGTTTTCTCAGATGGATTTGGCAACGGGATTTCACCAGTTGAGAGTGGCAAAGGATAGTGTGCCGAAGACTGCTTTCAGGACACCATCCGGGTTTTATGAGTGGCTGGTAATGCCGTTTGGGTTGACTAACGCGCCAGCATATTTTGTGGATCTTATGAATAGAGTGTTCAGAGATCAGTTGAATAAGTTCGTGCTTGTGTTCGTGGATGATATTTTGGTTTATTCCAGAACTGAGGAAGAGCACAAGACGCACTTGAGGATTGTTTTAGGAATCTTACGGAAACATCAGCTGAAGGCTAAGTTTTCGAAGTGTCACTTCTGGAAGAATGAAGTGAGGTTCTTAGGTCATGTTATTTCTGGAAATGGAATAGCGGTTGATCCCGCTAAGGTGGCAGCGATCCAGGATTGGGTTAGGCCTAAGAATGCATCTGATGTGAGAAGTTTTCTTGGATTAGCAGGATATTATCGTCGGTTTATCAAAGACTTTTCCAAGATAGCTGCACCGTTGACAGGATTGACGAAGAAGAACCAAGTGTTCAGATGGGATGACAAGTGTGAGCAAGCTTTCGTAATCCTGAAAGAGCGACTGACGAGTGCTCCTGTATTGACTATTCCAAGTGGGAATGAGGAGATGATGGTTTACACCGATGCATGTGGCACTGGACTGGGAGCAGTGATAATGCAGAAGGATAAAGTTGTTGCATATGCCAGTCGACAACTGAAGCCGCATGAAAGGAATTATCCGACTCATGATTTGGAGTTAGCGGCGATTGTGTTTGCTTTGAAGATGTGGAGACACTACCTATTGGGGGTTAGATTTGAGTTGTTTACAGATCATAAGTCGTTGAAGTATCTGTTCTCCCAAAAGGATTTGAATCTTCGACAGCAAAGGTGGTTAGAGTTTCTAGCATCTTATGATTTTGGTATAGCCTATACTCCGGGAAAAGGTAACGCAGTGGCTGATGCGTTAAGTCGAAGACATGCAGGTTTGGGAGCCATGTTTTCAGAGTGGAGGAGTCTCGAGTATTTGGCTGAGTTTGATTTCAGGCCTAGATGCGAGTTGGAACCTGAGATGTTGGCAAACTTATCGATAAGGCCTACTCTGGTGGAAAGGATTAGTGAGAGCCAAAAGAGAGATGATAAGCTTGTCAGGATTATCCGAGATTTGGAAGCTGGATTAACTCCAGAGAAGGATAAGGGATTCGAGGTCGATCGAGAGGGTTGGCTTCGAAAGCAAGGAAGATTGGTTGTTCCCGATGTGGATGGATTGAGAGATGAAGTTCTAAGGGAAAGTCATCACTCGAAGTTGACAATTCATCCAGGTGGAAATAAGATGTATCGGGATATGAAGAGAGCTTACTACTGGGAAGGTATGAAGAAGGATGTTGGAAGTTTTATTTCCAAGTGTATGAATTGCCAGTTAGTGAAAGCTGAGCAGAAGAAGCCCAGTGGATTACTTCAGCCATTAGAAGTTCCTACATGGAAGTGGGAGCAAGTGTCGATGGATTTTATTGATGGTCTACCTAGAACCAGGACAGGGAATGAAGGGATTTGGGTCATCGTAGATCGTTTGACTAAAAGTGCAAGGTTCATTCCTGTTCGATCGACTAGGACTGCATCGAAGTTGGCTGAGTTGTATGTGAAGTGGATTGTTCGATTCCATGGTGTTCCGAAGAGTATAGTGAGCGATCGAGATCCATTGTTCACTAGTAGATTTTGGAAGAGCTTCCAGGAAGTTTTGGGAACTGAGTTGTGTTTGAGTACAGCTTATCACCCTCAAACAGATGGTCAGACTGAGAGAGTCAACCGAGTTTTGGAAGATCTTCTTAGAGCATGTGTTTTGGACTTCGGAGGATCATGGGAGGATCACCTTCATTTGGTGGAGTTTGCTTATAATAACAGTTATCAGTCGAGCATTGATATGGCACCATATGAGGCATTATATGGAAGACCGTGTAACTCTCCGACATGTTGGTTGGAAACTGGAGAAAAGCTGATACTTGGGCCAGAGATGATTCGACAGACTTCAGATTGTATAGAGATCATTCGGCAACGAATGAAGGCAGCCCAAGATCGTCAGAAAAGTTATGCCGATAATCGTCGTAAGGATTTGGAATTCGACGTAGGTGATATGGTTTTTGTGAAGATTTCTCCTCTGAAGAGTGTCATTAGATTCGGGAAGAAAGGAAAGTTGGCTCCGAGATTCGTTGGACCATTCCCGATTATCGAGCGAATTGGAAAGCTCGCTTATAGATTGGAGTTACCGGAAAAGATGGCGGGTGTGCACAGTGTTTTTCATGTATCTTATCTACGGAAGTATGTGCACGACCCAACTACGGTGGTTTCTGCTGATAACTGTGAAGACTTGGAGGTTGATCCAGTTGTTTTGAGACCTCGTAAGCCGCTTCGTATTGTTGAAACCGATACGAAACAGCTTAGGAGGAAGACGATTACGTTGCTCAAGGTACAATGGAGTGATGATGTTAACGACTGTACGTGGGAGGAGGAAGAGAGGATGAAGGCAGCTCATCCAGGACTCTTCGAGGTATGGCCCTAAAGTGTCGTGACATCTCATGAATTTGTAGCTTGTTCTAAGTCTTAGAATTCTGCATGCTAGGTTAGAATTGGATGCATGGTTTGTTGATTGCTATGGATGGTAGGCATGCGGAATATCTTTGATTGCTGTTGTTTGCTTGGAATTTCGGGGGCGAAATTCCTAAGGGGGAGAGAATGTAACGACCCGTATTTTACGTGTCGATAGATCGTAGAATTTACAGGTCGTTAGTGTTGTTTGTGTTGCCTCTAGCTTGAGTCGTTTAGAAGTTAACCCGGGTGGAGTATGAGTTGTGACCGACTCATGAGCATTGCCGAGCTAAGGGATGAGTCGTGACCGACTCATAGGGGACCGACTCAAGGAGGGGTTACGGGTTGGAGTGTTGGCCGAGATAAGAAATTCACCGACCTAAGAGTTGCCGAGTTATAGAAGTAACGACCTAAAAGTTAGGCGACTTAGTGATGGTGACCGACCTATAGTAAGTCGTAGACGACCTTAGGAACTGGCCGAGTTTAGTGTGGAGCGACCTAAGGTAGATAGGTCGGGAGAGCGACCTAAGGTAGATAGGTCGGTAGAGCGACCTATAGGAATGACCGACTCATAGGAGGGGCGGCTTATAGGTTTGGGCCGACTCAGTGGTGAACGACTCATAGGATGGTGGTTTAGGCCTGTGGAACGACCTAAGGGGTTAGGTCGTATGGGAGATAAGTCGTGAACGACTTATGGTTTTGTTAGGTCGCTAGGCCGTAGCATAGTTAGGTCGTTTGGCATTGTTGAGTCGGCTAGGACTTAGGTCGGCACTAGGCTATGCCGTGTTCTTTTTAGGTCGGCAGCTAGTTAGGTCGTATGGCCCGTGTTGTTGTTATGTCGCTTGAGTTTTAAGTCGGCAGTGTGTTAGGTCGTTGGATGAGATGAGTCGTAGGTCGGCATGCTAGTTAAGTCGTCAGGCGACCTAGGACTTAGGAAATGCGGCAGTGCGTTGAGTCGTTAGGTCGGCCTGTGTTTTAGGTCGCGTCTGGGTTAAGTCGTAAGTCGGCCTTGGTTGTATGTTGTGCTGGTTTTAGGTCGTAGGTCGTTGGAGTGTTAGGTCGGGGACGACCTAAAGGGCGACGACCTAAGGGTTGTTCAGCCTATAAATAGAGGGGTTTGGCTCACTTTTTGGCACCGGTTTTTGAAGCGACGAAGTGCTGCCATTTTGAAGACTCGACTACAACATTTCTTCATCTTCTTTTCTCCATTCCAATCTAATTCTAACATCCATCCAAGATCGAAGATCGAGATCGAAGATCCAAGTGCCAAAGTTGAAGATCTTCATCCGTTCGAGCTAGAATTCATCGATTGGAGCGAGATATTGCCGGATCAAGCCTTGATCTTTGCTGTCCAGATCTGAAGTGTGTAGTTTTTGAGGTGTTTGGGTAATTTGGTGAGTGGTAGTTATCTCTCACGCGGATCCAAAGGAGTATATGGGATTGGTGATATGTTTATGTGTTAAAGTTAGCGTTTTCTCGCATTTTCCTTAAGTCTGCATGTAGATCCATCATATTTGAAAATGTTTATCTATAGAAGCTATTTAACAAGTATTAGAGACAAAACCCATGTTTTAGATTTGATAGATCTATGCTAAAAACTATGATTTCACATATGTTGGACTTTTGCTCACTTAATTACGAAATTGCCATTATAGTTGATATTGCTTAATATATCTTGTTTGAATGCTTGAATGTTTGAATGTATGTTAGATTTGATTGCTCCAAGTTAGCTTGTAGTTGATTTGGAACAAGATGGTTGAAGATGATTCAAAAGCTAAGTGGAAAGGCTCTTGAATGGTGAAAGCTGCCGATGGTATATGAAGCGGATGTGGAAGCTCATATGGATGGATTCGATGATGGGACTTTGCCGTGATGCGAAGAGGCGAAGTATGAGATCGAGATGGGACTTTGTCAGGATGCGAAAAGGCAAAGTATGGTTGAGTTGAGACTTTGCTTTGGTACGATGAAGCGAAGTATGATGTGAGTCTTGGCTTAATCCAGGCAGGGATCATTCCAAGCATGTTGATAACTTGAAGGGTAGTTCAAGTTGGTTGATAATGGATTTCTCAAGAGGAAGCTTGGGCTAAGTTGAAAGAAGTCGTCAAGAAGGATGACAAGGAGGCTTGGATCTCATCGTTATTGAAGGTTCTAGCAAACCTAAAGCAAGAGTACATAGGGACGCCTAAAAGACTACAGGCAGTTAGTCGAGTACTCTGGGCCAAGTAGATTAGTCCTAGGCACAAGGTAGTGTGCGGAGTTTTGTCTAGAACCGGGGTTACCATTAGCCCTTGACAGATGGCTCAGGAAGGAGTCGGTCATTCAATTAACGGTGATTTCGAAGCAAGGTTAACAGTGATAGCCAGAGTCATGGATGTTTGGATGTTTGGTTGTATCATCATTCGGCTTCAAGAGCGGTGTTTTCTGGGTGCTTATCTGATCTTGGTTTAGGCCTTGGGGGTTTGTATTTGGAAAACATCGTCCTTGACTCGAGTGATTATTGCTTTACCTTACTTATCTGCTATGTTATGCTTACTTCTCCTTAGTGTGTGTCTGGGGGCTATCACTGTAGAAAGAGGTGGAGTGGGATGGTTTGGTTCCTATTCCTTTATTTCCTTATGCTCTTTTGGTATGCTTGATTGTTAATTTACTGCTCACTAAGACTTTGTCTGACTCAAGGTTTTATGTCTCCTCTTATTACCTTGGGCTGTTCATCCATGTTTGGGATGGGCAGACTAGGTAGCAGGTGGCAGGTGCTGTGCTTAGAGTAGAGTTTTCCGTTGATGATGGCGAAGACGAGCAGGAGGCTATGCATATTAGTTTTCTTACTATATGTACTGGGTATCCGCTGCTGTATTTGGTTGAGTGATTTGTAGTGAGGCTTTCATGTATGGATTTGAGTAGATGATTGTATAAAACTACTGTGATGCTTATATGATGATGTTCTGTTCTATGGAGCTTCACTATATTATATTTCTCTATTGTATTTTGTCCACGCGCTGTGAGTTGTACGATAGAGATTCTTTTGTTCTGTTTTACCCTGACTATCGTCCATGGCTGCCTGGCACGCCTTTCAGCGCATTATTTCCTTGTTTTGGTGCGGGAGTCATGGGCGGTCGTCACACTTCGGAAAGAAGTCCATCTAGATTTCTAAATGGTCGCTATTCTTCCATTGAATTATTTTCCCAAAGTGTCATATCTCTATTTGATCTTCATGAAGCTTGATCGATTCCTAATAGTATAAATTTAGGACCGTATTCCAGCAGTTGCTATCTATGTCTGGCTCTTTGGGGGTAGCAAGGTTTGGCAATCTGGTTCAGTTTCGTCTTTGAAAGCTTCAAGTGCGAATTCAATTTTTGTTACTTTCAAAAGTTGAATAGTTTAGGATTTTCATGTGCACATTCACGCTCATATCTTTGCCATTGGCTCCCGAACGTGATCTTATGCTCACAAGTCGTTGCTAATTCCTTATAGTTTAATTGCAATTGGATTGAAATTCCTTGTTTATTTTTTTATAATGAAATAAAGGTTGTAAAAAGTTACTCGATGAGAAAGAATTTCAAGTTTTACAGGAATCATGGCTTTGGAGCCATATGCAAGGGCGAATGGAGTATGGTCAGTCGCGAACTTATGGGTGGTCTGGTATGCCCGTAATGCTGTTTTGACCAACGTGCCTCTGGCCTTTTTCAAATGCCTCTTCAGAATAAACTTTATGATTTTTTTAATAGCTTTGACTTGTCCATTATCTTGAGGGTGAGCAACTAATGTGAATCTTTTCTCAATATGATGCCGACAACAGAAGTCTTTGAATTTAGCACTGTCGAATTGGGTCGCGCTATCAGTTAGGATTGTTCAGGAAAGACCAAAATGAAATTTGATGTTTTGGACAACAAAGTTGATTATGTTTTTCATTTTGATTACGGCTAAAGGTTCTTCTTTAGCCCATTTGTTGAAGTAATCAACTGCTACGACGGTGGACTTCGCACTACCCTTAGAAATCGGCAAGGAGCTGATGTTGTCAATACCTCAAGTGGCAAATGGCCATGGACTAACCATTTGAGTAATTTTCGTCGATGGGGCTCTCGAAATTTTCACAAACATCTTACACTTGTCACATAGTCCAGCATGATCAGTTGTATCTCGATTGATAGTTGGCCAGTAATACCCATAGCAGAGTATTTTCATTGTCAGGGTTTTCCCTCTAGCGTGATCACCACATTCTCCTTTATGGACTTTTCTCAAGACTCATTTGATTTCATTATGGGCGATACATAGAAGCAAGGTAATGGAAAAATCCATTCTATACATGACTCCTTTTGGGATGATGTAGCATGAAGCTTTGCGGAGGATCTATCGTTTTTATTCCTTTATCCATAAAGGATCCCTCATTGTAGATAATATTTGACAAAGAGTCATCCACGAGTCCCTGTCCAGCTCCATCTCTAGAACCCAATCATTTTCCATATGGTTGATGCTTAGAGCATTTAGTACTTAAATCGAGACCAAGCCCATCTATTGCGCATCCTCGAAACTTGCCCGCTTGGCCAATGAGTCATCTTTCTCATTTTATTCTCTGAGAGTGTGTGTAATGGTGTAATACTTGAACTCTACTAGTAGCTCTTGGACCTGACCGAGATAAGGAGCAAGTTGCTTCCTCCTAGCCTAATAATCTCCTCTGATTTGGCATACTACTAACCCGGAGTCATAAAATATTTGTAAAGTTTTCAGTGCTAGTTCTCTGGCAAGTTTAAGCTCGGCGATTAAGGCTTCATACTCAGCTTCATTATTTGTTGCAGGGAAGTTGAGTTTCAGGGCGTAGCAGGTCGATCGTTCCTTAAGAGTCACTAAAACCACTCTGGTGCCAGAACACCGATCGTTTGATGCTCCATCCGTGTACATTTTTCATCAGTTGGTTGGTTCTCCACTGATTTCTGAAGAGTGGTCTAGTGTAATGAATTCAGCTATGATGTCCGCCAATGTTTATCCCTGGATAGCTCTCCAAGGGAGATAAGTGATATCGAATTGGCTTAGCTCGATATTCCATTTGAGCAGCCTTACGAACATCTTAGGTCACTGTGGGACTCGTCATAATGGCTGGTTTGTGTAGATGTTGATGAAGTGAGCCTGGAAGTAAGGGAGAGCTTTATGAAGCAATCAACATGCGGCACGTGAGCTTTTCCAACTTTGAGTAGTTTCTCTCAGCACCTGTCAATCGCTTGTTAACATTATATACTAGCCTTTGGTTCTGTCTCTTCGCATAGTAGTGCAGCACTTATAGCGTATACTAACGCTGTGAAATAGATGTATAAGTCTTCATGATCTAGTGGCTTGTATAGGATGGGATATCACTCTAATTGATCTACCAGAGCTTGAAACACATCTATGCAATCCTACATCCATTTGATGTTCCTCTTCCCTCTCCTAATCAAATTAAAGAAGGGAATACACTTGTTTATGGCCCTAGAGATGAATCTGCTTAAGGCGGCGACCTTCCCGTTAAAGGCTTTGTACCTGCTTAATCATCTTCAACACTTGGATGTTTCGAATTGCTTGAATTTTCTTGGTATTTGCCTCAATTCCACGAGAGTTAACAATGAAACCCTAAAATATCCCTGACACAACCCCAAAAGAGCATTTCAAGGGATAGAGTTTCATTTGGTAATTTTAGAGAACACTGAACATCTCCACCAATTCATCGATATGGTCATTTGATCGCTGTGACTTCACGAGTGTATCATCCACATATACTTTCATCAATCGCCCAATCATATCTTTGAAAACCTGATTGACCAGTCTGTGATAAGTAGCTTTAGCATTATTTAGTTCAAATGGAAACATAAGACAACAATATAGCCCTAGATCGATAATGAAGTTGGTGTGCTCTTGGAAGGCTACGTGCATTGGGATCTGGTTGTGTCCGGAGTACACATCTATAAAAGAAAACATTTTCATATCCAACGGTTGAGTCTACTAGCAGGTCCATCCTCAAAAATGGAAAGCTGTCTTTTGGACATGCCTTTTCAGTTCTGAGTAGTCGACACATGTCTGCCAATTTCATTAGCTTTTCTCACAACAACTGGATTGGATACCCATTTTCAGTAGAGGGAATCGCAGATAAACCCATTGTCTTTGAGTTTATCCACTTTCTATTTAAGTGCAGCAAATCTCTTCGGATCCATGCTGCATCGCTTTTGTTTCACCAGCACCTGCCTCGGGTCGATATTCAATTCATGGCTCGTGATAGCCAGCGAGATCACACACACGTCAGAATGGGTCTAAGCAAACACATCAAGGTTTGTTTGAAAAAAGCCAGCTAATACCTTCATCATCGTTACCCTGAGCTATGATCCAATCTTCAATACTAGTCATGGGTCGCCGTGGCTGACCATAATGTCGATTGTTAGCTTAGCGGGTGCAGCTTTGGATCCCTTGAGGTCCTCTTCTTCATTTCTCGGGTCTATATCTTTATAGAACCAACTGTGTTGTTGTTGTTTGATATTGGTTATATGTTGTGAGCTAAAAAAAATGCTCAAGTGGATTAGCCCAAGTAATGTGATAGTTCTAATCCCTTGTATGTTAAGACTTAAGCAGTTTTTGGTTTAACATAAACATATTAGAACATGTGAATTCGAAATCGAACAATAAGCCTTGCCCTATATGACTTGCATACTTGAAATACCATATGGCCTTGAATCAGATGTTTACCACCTTAGACTTGAATAGATTAACATATTTTTATTTGTACGGATTGTAACATGGGCCTTGAATGAACTTGAATATGAATGTCATATTCTTATATGTCGATAGAAAATCCCTGAATTTGAACGTAACTGTTTTAGGCAACCATCAACGTGAAATCCAATTGGAACGAGTATGTGACTTAGAATAGGGGATATTTGAATTGGGTTTGAAAAGTCGCCGATGCGATGAGATCAGTGCTGGCCCCTTACCCAAGCAAGTATTGTAACTTCAACGCTTGGGTGGTGTATATAGGCATGGGGAACAACAGTTGATTTGATGTTGATCCCTATGTTCGAGCATTTCTGTAATGCATAAACAGTGGCATGATATCCAGTTGGAACGTCATGTTATTATAGGTCGCCCCGGTTGAACTTTCAGATCTCATCATGAGCTAGTAAGTCAAATAATGATGGGTTCTAGACGCTTTGAGCGATTATCCCTAATGGCTGAAGATCAGGCTTAGAAGCATGTCGAATCAAATTTTGAGTAGGGTTCAACCTCGTTTTGCGCACAGCAATGTAACTAGCTCTTGCTTTGAGTTTGAATCCACTTTTGTATTCGATTAGTGCGCTTTCCACTCAATGTATCCGTGATCTGATGCTCTAGTTTAGGTTGGAAGATGGTCAGTCCCCATGAGCTTGGCCATCGATCCGATAATTCTATCTTTAGGCATGCTTTCGGTCATACCCTTAAGTTGTTGTAAACACTAGGTATGAGTCATAGTATCGAGCAGTTGCAGTCAGTGTTTTGGATGATCACACTTCTACCCCCGATCTCAGGTTGATAAATGTATTACATGAACCATCGAGTCTCGTCCTAGTCGCATTTATACTCCGACCTAAGCTCCAAAGACATAGAGTTGATTAATGAATGATCGATTCGCTTTCATCTTGATTCTAGCATGTGCCACCGAAGTCAGGGGTAAATATCGATAAGTGGGTGGGCATGTCACATCTATTTTGGCTTTACACTCTTTCCCGTCGATTAATGTGATTGAGTTAGTTGATGGAAGGATGAGTCGCGTCTATTTTGGATTATACTATGGCTTTTCCATCTCGAGGAATACTTCAATGCCTCATTGGATTTTGGGCATGTGTTGAGTATTAGACGGTCAATCACGTTCACTTTTGATGCAGATGTCGCCATACTCTAGGCAAGGACCAAAGAATTAATGGTTAAGTCACATCCAAACTTGACTGTCAAGGATCAATGTGCGAACGGCCAAGTCACATCTATTTTGAACAATTCTTCTAGTCAAATCATGGTCAGAACTAGAGAATGCATGGTTATGTCACATTCATTCGAACCTGGATGGTCAGTCATGTCTATTTTGATCTCTGTTCTCCCATCGGACCAATGGATAAATAGCTCAGGACGGCCGAGTCATGCTCATCTGGTTTCATACTTCTCCCGACGGACCAAAAGAGGTTGATGGAGAATGAATGGTTATTTCACACTTATTCATTGTTTATTCTACTATCCATGCTCTCGTAATCGGAATTATTCGACGGATGTTCGAGTCACATCCATTTGTAGTTGGGATGGATCGATATTGACCGTCGATCTGGTGGTACGATATAGTCGCTCACCCATAGCTTCAAATGTCGTTCCAATTGGTTTTGTATTAAGGCCTCCCCACGGTTGTTTCCTTGAGTCATAAAGAACACTAAGCTGGAGTTATGACGAGCCGTCGTATTGAGCTTTCAATAGTTTACAGTCTTGGCCCCTGGGTTAGCAAAGTTAGTTCATTGATGGTCGAAATCCATCCTTAGAGAGTTTATACTCCTCCTATCTAGTTTAGATCGAAGTTTGTGGAATAGTGAATGGTCAAACCACACTCATCTATTTGTTTATACTCATATTCGTAATCTGGGGATAAGAATTTGTTGGAGGATGGTCGAATCGCACCCAGTTTGTGTTTATACTCCATTCTATACTCTAAGGACTTAGAGTTATTATGGAAAATATTTGAACCACATTTTCCTTAGTCATTTCTTCTGCCCACAAGTCAGGAGCGGAAGTCGAAGAGTGGCTGGTTGTATCACATTCACTCTTACTTAGAGTTCTTCACGTCAAATCATGGGAAGGAACTGGTTAGCGAATGATTAAGTCACATTCATTCTATATTTTATACTTAGATTGTTGGTCTATGGGGGAGAATTAATGGATGAATGGTCGAACCACATCCATTTTCTACCTATACTCTTATCCGCGCTCCGAGGCTAGAGTTTGTTGATGGACGATAACTTGTGTCCATGTCTTGGTTTGGATTTTGGGCTAGCCAATGTCGAGGAAAGGCTTGAATAGTTTGTTGTACTTCATGTGCAAGCAAGGTTGTGGATGGACATATCACATCCTCTTTTGATTGGGCAGTTGAAGCACGTCCAATTTAGGCTTGGAATCTCAAATTGCCCCTTGCATCTGGGGCTAGAGTTGATGCGTGGACAACCCTACCACGTCTACTTACATTTGGAAAGTCTTACAACATTATGTATATACAAAAAAATCATTCTAATACATAACATAGATATAATTGTTCTTAATATGCATAAAGAATTAATCTTATATTATGCATATTAACATTTTAATTGAGAAATACATTTTATGCATATTAATCGAGAAATTCTCACATCCTCTAATACTGTGTATAATGGATTCCTTTTCAAATCCTTAATTGAGAATTGAAAAACCAAGCTTTAACAAATTTTAACATGGGTACATCATCATTTCCCGTAAGGCACACCTTAATACTATTAAGATCATTGTCGAGCATCTGGTAGAAAATTGAACCATCATGGTACGGTTTCTATAGGAAGCCGAGTTAGGTACTGATCGATGCTTTCATAGTTATAGCCCTAATTACATTGTATTTCTTATCTAATAAACTCGTTCGCTCTATTCAATCCATCATTCACCTTGCATCTTAACTTCCTTCTCCTGATTGAGCCATTAAGTTTCTCCTTCCATCACAGTCTCTTGCATGAGATACACTTCCATTTAGATTAACACCATGAGGGGATTTCCTTTTCATTTCATATTGCAATGTCAACAACTCCATAATAGTTGTTGAGTTGTAGCCACTTATTAACTCACTTCAACGATAATCCCTCAACTCCTCTTTAGTAACAAGAGTTGATGGTTGTTGGGTATAAGATCCTCCTTTGTGTCTATGCTTTTTAGTGCTACCTTATACATAAACTACATCTTGGCTAGCTTTCTCCCTAAAATTATTTTTAATACCCATTTGATTTGATTTCTTAAAAGGAATAGATCTAATCTAAGTATCTTGTGAGATTACGCTTGAGATCTAGGTTTTGGTTGAAAGCGTACATAAAATATTAGCGCTTAGATTGGTCTAACACCCCTACAGAGGCTCTGGAGAACCAATGATTCAAAATGTAACAATAAGTTGTTATTTGTTTGTGAACTGGGCCTTTGATTAATGTGTATTCTAAGGTCAACCGATGTAATCTCATATTAAAATCAAGTAAAATATATAAAAAAACAAAAGCGAAACAAGTGAAAACCACATAAGGATTTAATTGTGGAATGCGTCATCTTTAATATAATTTTATAATTTATTTTAACCAAACTCCACTAAGAAATAAAATCAATAACTTGAAATTTGGATAATATCCAAGTTAGAGATCCAACAAAGTCTTGCCTTCGTGAAAATTAGTTCACTCTCCACTTTGGTTGAAGTTCATATGTATTTACATGTGTAGAATACTAGAGTTGTAAAATCATTCTTCTTTATCTAGAAAGTCAGTTGGGAAAATATCCGGTTCAAATCCACAAGATAAGGGACATTATAGACATCATTAACCTAGTCTACGTATCAGCACATATTAATATAGTCTATCAATCAATTTCGATTGATAAACTTAGAAACTAATTTTGTTCCATTTTGTAATGAATTTATCTATAGATCCATCATTATTTCATGTCTTAGCTCGAAGCAATGCTCTATGACCAAAATCGATAAGCGTTCATCAAGAATTGATGGTTCTATCGATGAGGACCGATCCATAGGTTATCCCTTGGTATCCATCAATGATACACTATCATTTTTTAACTTTGTTCTTATCCTATGTTGCACTTGATCATCCATGAGATCCGCATCTATCTCTTCATTGAAAAATCACAGATAATAGTTGTATAGTTACATTATTATTAAAAATATACGAAGAACACCATACATATTTTAAAAAACCAAGCAAATCAAGCAATTTCTACAAACTTCAAAAGACAAATGCATTTACCCTATAACGCATATTTGAATAATTGGTAAAAGGAGTTATAAAAACTATTGGAAACTAATCTTTTATACATCTTCGTTGCATGTTGATGCGTATATTCTAGGACTACCTTTTTAGGTAAAAGTGGTACAAATTCACATGCTCAAACATATTCATTCTTCTCTTAAAACTGTGAATGGTTAACCAGAAATAAGTGAATTTCATGCTTCGAACATACAACATGGATACAAAGTAAAGATTATATTTATGTTTTATAAATGTTATTTGCATAGGTTTTTTCTTAGGTCAATAATTAAAATCACACATTTTTAACATTGACAACCTTTGTACCATTTTCTTAGCTACATTTGCATTTCTATTTAATTTTTCATCATTACCTCTACTACTAATAATAAAAATTCTTTGAACTAATTTACTCGGTGTTTTTTTTTAAATTCTAAAAATGTCCTTGCTTTCCGTTTACGTATTTACGCTCAAACAAAATATCAACGTATACGATAACACAAATAGCCCGTACACAAACAGTCCGTGTGCAAAGTACAAGCCCATACTAGGAAATTTTATAATAGGAAAGTTAATAAAAGGAAACAATTACGCCCTATATTTAACACTCCCCCTCAAGTTGGAGCATAGATGTTAATCAGGCCCAACTTGTTACACAAGTAATTAATTCTGGCTCCATTCAAAGCTTTAGTGAAGATATCTGCAATCTGCTCTTCAGTCTCTATATACTCTATAGATATTAAACCATCTTGTATTTTATCTCGAACAAAATAACAGTCAATCTCTATGTGTTTGGTTCGTTCATGGAACACAGGATTAGGTGCAATATAAATAGCAGCTTTGTTATCACACCATAATTTAGATGGAATAATAGTTTTAAGTCCTATTTCATTCAAGAGTTGATATATCCAAACTATCTCACACACAGATTTTGCCATATCTCGATACTCTGATTCTGCACTTGAACATGAGACAACATTTTGCTTCTTACTTTTCCATGGAATTAAGTTTCCTCCAACAAAGACACAAAACCCCATTGTAGATCTTCTATCTATCTTAGAAGCTGCCCAATCAGCATCTGAAAAGCATTCAACCCGGTTATGTCCATGATTTGTATATACAATACCAAGCCCAACTGTTCCTTTTAAGTAGCATAAAATCTGTTCTAAAGTATCCCAATGATGAACTGTTGGAGATGACATGAATTGACTTACAACACTAACAGAATATGCAATGTATGGACGAGTAACAGTAAGATAATTCAATTTTCCAACCAATCTTATATACATTTTTGGATTTTCAAATAATTTGCCTTCTTTTGTTAGTTGTATATTTGGAATCATTGGAGTACTACCTGGTTTTGATCCTAGCTTTCTTGTATCTTTTAGTAAGTCAAGCACATAATTTCTTTGAGATAAAAGAATACCTTTGTTACCCCTTAAAACCTCAATACCTAAAAAATATTTTAGTTCTCCCAAATCTGTTGTATGAAACTGAGTGTGAATAAATTATTTAAGAGACTCAATCCCTTCTTTGTTGCTTCCTATAATAACAATATTATCCACGTAGACAACTAACAAAATAATTCCATTCTCTGAATTTTTATAGACTACTGAGTGATTTGCTTTGCTTTTCTTCAAACCAAAATTCTCAATAGCTTGAGTAAATTTTCCAAACCAAGCATGAGGACTTTGTTTTAGTCCGTATAGAGTTTTTTTAAGGCGACATACTAAACCATTCTCCCACTGAGCAACAAAGCCAGGTGGTTGCTCCATATATACTTACTCTTTAAGGTCGCCATGAAGAAAGGCATTTTTAATATCAACTTGATGTAAAGACAAGTCATATGTAGCAGCAAGTGAAATAAATAATCGTATTGTCGTTAATTTTGCAACATGAGAAAATGTTTCAGAATAATCCACTCCATAAGTCTGAGCAAATCCTTTCGCAACTAATCGAGCTTTTAAACGAGCAACTGATCAATTTGGATTAATTTCACAGAGATAACCATTTGCATCCTATAGCTTTTTTACCAATAGGTAATTTTACTAAATCCCATGTATTATTAAACTCCAAAGCATTCATTTTATCAATCGAATCTTTCCGTCAACCAGGAATAGATAGGGCTTTAGTAACAGATATAGGAATTGAAATTGAGTCAAGAGAAGTGATGAAAAAATATGAAGAAGTGGATAAGTTATTATATGAGACAAACGATGAGATAGGGAAAGTACATTTGCATTTTCCTTTTCTTAAAGCAATTGGGAGATCTAACTCAGAGGAAGTTATTATGTTTTGTTCTGTAATGGGATCAATTGGAGAAGATATATTAGATATATCTGTATTTTGGTCAGAAGATGTTTCAAAGTTTTGGATGAATGGGTCAGTAGGAACAGTTTGAGTAAAATATATAACAAAATCATCACTGTCTTGAATAGTAGAGGTAGTGGTAGAATCAAATTTTGAAAAGAAAGGTGTATTTTCAAAAAAAATTGACATCAATGGAGACTATATATTTATTAAGGCTAGGACAAAAACAATGATATCCTTTTTGAAGTCGTGAATAGCCAACAAAAATACATTTCAAAGATTTTGGATCAAGTTTAGTTATTTGTGGCCTTACATCTCTAATAAAGCAAGTACTATCAAAAATTTTAGGGCTAACAGAGAATAACGGTTTGTTGGGGAACAAAACTTTATATGAAATTTCCCAATTAAGTAATGAAGATGGCATACGATTTATGAGAAAGCAGGCCGTAGAAACTGCATCGGCCCAAAAAATTTTAGGAACATTCATTGAAAATAAAAGAGCGCGTGCAGTTTCAAGAAGACGTTTATTTTTTCTTTCTGCCACACCATTTTGTGATGGAGTGTCAACACACAATGTTTCATGAAGTATTCCATGCTGAGTCATATAAGAGTGAAATACAGCAGATGTATATTCCTTAGCATTATCACTTCGTAATGTACGAATGAAAGTATTAAATTGATTTTTGATTTCGGCATAGAAGCCAGAGAATATAGGAAATAATTCAGATCGATTTTTCATAAGATAAAGCCAAGTTGTATGAGAATAATCGTCTACAAATGTAACAAAATATCCGAATCTAGATTTAGACAAAATTGAACAAGGGCCCCAAATATCAAAATGTGCAAGTTCAAAAGGAGTACTAGCATGTTTATTAATTCTAAGACTTGTACTGTGACGATGATGTTTAGCAAACTGACATGCTACACAATCTAGTGTAGACAAAGAACTATATTGAGGACAAATCTTCTTGAGGACAGAAAGAGATGGGTGGCCTAACTGGTAATGAATATTGAGGGCAAAGGTGATACTTGAACAAGTTGTGGAAGGTGACGAATCAAGAATATACAACCCTCCAGATTCGTGCCCTTACCAATAATCTGTTTCATTGTTAGGTCCTTAAAAATACAATGATTCGAAAAAAGGATATAGAACAATTTAGATTGTGAGTGATCTGACTAACAGAAAGCAGATTAAAAGATAATGATGGAAAATGTAAGACATACGGTAAAGAGAGAGTAGGAGTAGGGTTAACAACCCCAGTTCCTTGGACATGAGAAAGAGATCCATCGGCTAAAATAACTGAGCGATTGGAAGCGTTTAAATGATAGTTCGAAAGAAGTGAGGAGTTACCATTCATATGTTCAGTTGGGCCTGAATCAATGATCCATCTGTTTCCTGAATTAGCTAGAGCAGTTACCGATGAAGAGTCCTTTGAAGTTTCTTGATGTTTTAGGAATTCAGCAAATTCATCAATATAATCATGCACTGTCTTATTACCAGATGTTCCAGGGGTATGGTCATTAGTTCCCAAAGTTTGACTGGCCCTAATATCTGTTTGTCCATCATTCACCTGATCCAACTTATTACCACCAGAAAATTTTGAATTTGCAATTTGCCTATTTCCTCCAAACTTCCCTATTCCAAACTGCCCTGTTACAACCTGACTTGAGCCAATGCCGATAGATTGCCTTTGCATATTTTCATATTGAAGTTTTCTGCATTCCAACTTAGTATGCCTAGATTTCTTACAGTAGTTGCATAGAATATTTCGAGAGTCAGGTTTGCCTACATTCTGATTTTTCTAGTTCATATTCCTAGAGACAAGGGCATTGTTGTGAACAGAGCTATTACCTGAAGAAGCTACGTTTTCTCATCGAAGAAGTCGACTAAACACATCATGTAATGAAGACATTTCAGTTCCAGAAAGGATTTGTGTTTTAGCAGAATCAAACTCAAAAGGCAATCCACCAAGAAAACTCATGATCACCATCTGCTCGTGATGTTTTTGTTGAACCTTTACGTCTGAACTTAAGGGCAGAAGAAAATTAAACTCTTCATAGGTCTTCTTGAAATTCATGAAGTAGGTCATCAACGATTGTTCATTCTTCTCACCTTGGTAAAAAGATTTACAGACCTCATACATACGAGACAAATTTCCTTCAGCAGAGTACAAAAATTCCAGATAATCCAATAGTTCTTTAACGAATTCACAGTGGTTGATTAAGCCAATTATCTCATTATCAATCGGATTTCAAATTTGAAGGAAGAGGCGAGCATCATCGTGAAGCCAATTCAGGTGGGCTTTCTCAGTTGAATCTGGTTACGGTGGGTCGTCGCTTAGATGATTATCTTTCTCAATGCTCCTAAGATAGATGCGCACAGTTTTGCACCAATCTAGGTAGTTGGCTCCGTTCAACTTGTGGTCAGCGATTTTTGACAGCATCGGTATGACGTCTTCCATAGTTGATACCTTTCCTTCACCCATTTAATCCGAGAAGAATACAAGAAAAAAATAAAATATGCCCGCTTCAGGTCTTTTATTTTTTCATTTTTATTTTTGAATAAAAACTTCTTAATCTCAATGCTCAATCTCCAAGCGTTCGTAAGTTCTCGTTCGTGGTTCGAGCTGAGTTCGATCAAAATAAGATTGCTGTTTATTTGTGACAACGATTTGGGGCTTTCGATGGAGGCTAGCTTCAGGCGTTTGAGTGCGGAATTGGGTGATTGCGGTTGAAGTTGTATTTTCTGGAGATAATTGCAGTTGTGATGGAAATTGTCTCGATGATGTAGGTAGTCATGGTCGATAGTTCGCTTCAGGCTCGGTTGCGATTTCGGGTACCGGGATGGGTTGCTGGGGTGACAACATTTGAGTTGGTGAGGCGGTCAAGGCGATTTTAGGTTTGTAGTGATGGATAAAGTAGCTGATGGTTGTTCAGGGGTTGTGAATTTTGAAGGCAGTGGTGGTGGTTGTTGTAGTTGGGTGTGAAGTTGCTGAAGATGTTGCAGTAGGGAGTGGATGTTCTGGACTTAAAACTAATGGACGACCAGCCTTGCAAATTCAACTATGTGAAGTTGATGAAGTATGGGATAGCGATAACTTTCAGATTTTCTGGAATTAGGATTGAAAAATACCTAACTTTGATTTAAGATAATTTTCTAAGATGGCTCTGATACCATGTTAATTGGTTCGGTATCAAATATAATTTGTAAGAACAGACATAGAGGAGAAAGCAAAAGCAACTTATTTTATTTATCCCATCTTATTGATATACAAGAAGAGGTGTTTATATATCACACCAAATAGTTAAACCAGGAAAGTTTATAATAGGAAAGTTAATAAATGGAAACAATTACACCCTATATTTAACACTATTAATTATAATGAAAGTTATAATCTTGATGAAATATGTGCACTTGACTATTTTATTATGCTCAGTCAATTTGCTTACTTTTATTATGTTATATGATTATTGATTTCTACCCATGAAACTTAGTGCAACAATAAAAAAAAAAGTTAAGCAACGTTGCCCACTAATATCAGTTATCGCTAAGATGTGCTTAAACTTATCATTTCGTTAATCACCTCCTTCACATTATCTCTTTTATGATAAAAAAATTTCTTCCTTAAATGTTTAATATAAAAAATTTAACATTTTGCGTTAACTTTACCGCTTTCCTTTTTAAATTTTTTAATGGAAAATTAGAGGAAACAGAGGGAAGTAGTTATTTATAGAGGGATATAGTCCCCGTAAGCCTAAACTTTAAATTTAAATATTCCTGCACACAAAAATATAATTTTATCTCTGAAACTCTGTATAAGAGTCATTGTTCTTAGGCTCCACCATGTGTCGCGCTCATTTTAGTTCCATGCCCTTTGATCGATCGGCCTTAATGTAGAGTTACTTTGCTCGTTCGTTACTATTGTACACATCGTATGCTTGAAAGTACATTTTCCCCTTATAAGTTATGTACTACTTTCCGGTGTAAAATACTATTGTACCTTCAGTATAAAATATAAACCGCTATAAATTTTCTAGCATTTCATACTATTGGAGCTATTTTTATACTGAAATTAATTCCTAGAAACCCAACGTATTTGATTAGTATAGCATTACCGAGGATTTTTTTTAAAACAAGAATGATACTTAATTTTAAGCAAAGCATTCATTTTTAATCATGGATTTATATCATGTATTTTTGTAGTTTATGAAGAAAATAGCCAGTAGAAATATTGACTATTTCTATTTTCACAAGTACTCATTATGCATAACAATTCTATAATAAATTTGAACTTGCAGAAACTAGAAATCAATTAAAAAGAAAAACTACAAAACTAAAAATTATGCTTCTTATACAACTCTCTAGTCTACTCATATAAGACATAGTTTGGTTATTCCGTTTATAACTAGTTCGATTTGTGGTTACATATTATTACAAAGTTCAATGGTTAGAAAATAATAACTTCCAAAGTAAACTAGAATAAGATAAAAAAGAAAAATATGGAGTCAATTTGTTAAATCTAGAGAAAAATATATTAGATGACTATTAAAAAAACAGATATCATGGTAAATCTATCATAACTGGCGTTGACTTTCTTCATTTTCTTAAGGACTGATCATGCACACTGTCAAGGACTTATCTATCACAAATTCGTGTCAAAATCATGCTTTGTAACGAATTTTAGATGTAATTTTCCTTGGAAAAAGCTTATTTTTCTTATAATGTACTTACATATTTTTAAAACCACAGAACCACCTTTCGGTAAATTTAATGAACCAAAAGCGAAAGCTCAATGCAAAGTTTAAGGCAAGTGATAGAGTGTTCATTGTACTAATTTTGCTAATATTTTCTTCTTTTAAGAATAAGAATGGTGCTTCATCAAAGCAGAGCGCTCATTTATTCTCTTAGGAACTCGAAATCCATGACCTCCTCTAAAACCTCTGTTTAGAGAGTTATACTCCTAACCACTTTATCTAAAGGTTCTTAACTATACTATCAATAAATCAAGCAACCCTCTTAAAATAAATGTTCTTTAGGATATTATTTCATTACATTCATGCGTTTGATTTGCTTCTTATTTTAAAACTCTTTCCTTATGGACAATAATTAATTGATTTAATTTTTGATGTTTAATCACCCTTATTACCTTTCAAGCTCTTTAAAACATAATTTAACATGGATTTCATCTTTTAACATCCTTTAATTCTCCTTTCCCACCCGGTATTTAGTAAAATTAGTTATACCGCACAATTTTCTTTTCTCACTTCATATTTTGCCAATGCTACCCTTTTTTCTTCTTCTTTTCAGTTTTCTTTCAATTAATTTCTCCTCTTTATATTCCTATCTTTCCCAATTCATGGAAGTTAAATGAAGGTTTACTTTAACTTTTATCATCGTAAAAAAATTGAAAACAAAAACACTAAAAGAAAATGTATGTTCCTTCTTCTTAGGCTAGAGTTTACAATATATCTATTTTATCATTAAATTGATAAAATAGTGTTTGGAATTTGCAGAATTAAATTAAAATTTGGTTCATGTTGAATTCATTGAATGGATTAGATACAAACATGAAACTATATACAATATTTTCAATGAGGCTTATAATAATGAAGAAGAAAATAAATGATTTGGTGTGTGTGTGTGTATATATATGGAATATATAAGGGAAAACTAGGTATTACTATTATGGAAAATTCTATATAAACATAAAAACTTGCTATATAGCCCCCCAAACAAAACTTTAAAAACCACTATAGCCATGTTTTGCTAAGTGTACACATTTTATAGTTATGTTTTTTCCCTTGTACCCTTGCCTAGTAAAAATTGGGCCACAAAGGAAATTTAATGTACAAAAACCACCCCACCAAAATTTAAGCTGTACACCGCACCTCGTGATTGTTCTACATATCGCACACTTTGACTATGTGATTTTCCACTCAACCACTCAGTCAATCTTCTTCGAATTGTGCATTTTCAAATAAATTAAAAAAACAACATCATAACATCCAAGTTTTATCTCCTCTGATTTCATCATATCTATTATCATAGTCATAAATCATCAACTAAAGCCTAAGATTTTAGAATTTTCAAAAATTATAGTATCATGGTTTATTAGATAAGAGAAAAGGAGGAAATAAAACATGAAAAAAGGTAAAAGGAGGGGTGAATGTTGTAAATGGTGTACTATTAGGTCAAAATGGTCTAAATTCAAGTGTTCAAATACATTCGTATTATTCTTAAGAATGCATCGACTGATCAAAAGTCGCTAATAATAGCACATATACTATTAGATGAACATTATATTTCAATTCTTATAAATGTTATTTGTATGAATTGTTTCTAAGGCCAACAATTGAAAATACACAATTTAAACCGTGACAATGATAAATATAATATCATTTTTTTACAGCTTCATTTATATTTAATTTTCTATCCATGTTCTGAAACATTGTAATCTTTACGAAATATTTGAACTTGACCTTTATTACAATTATTACTATATTCAATCATCTATTTATGGTTATTTATTCTTTTCATGATAAATTGATGCTAATATGATTCCGTTCAAATCATCTAGGTACACAATAAAACATACCAACTATCCATGAAATACAGTACCATTTTTAACGTGAAATAATTTTTTTTAATGAAATAAGTAAATTGTTCACCATAACAAAGCATTCAAAAATTTCAATATTTGCAGAATCGATATTTTCGGTTGTTCAATATATTTCTTCCTAAATACAGGGAGAAAATTTTAGGAGTGCTACTTTCAATTAAATCGTTATGAAGAATACTAAAATATACTTTTAATGATATGGTTAAATACAAAATTACCTCTAAAATAATACATAATCAATTTATGAGACATGAAATGGTAAGTACTAACTAATATTTTTTTACTGAATATGTATGATAAAATAAGGAAAAAACGAGAAATTGAACATTTTAAGCATAAAAGGAAATTTTGGTGAGATTCGCCAAATTCAGGTATGACGTGAGATCGAAAAGATAATCAATATTACTTTTTGAGAGAATATTTCATTAGCTCAATGACGGGGTTGCAAATTCTATCATTAAAATATAATTTCCTAATGCATATATATATATATATATATATATATATATATAGCTGTGTGTGTGTATAATTTTATGTGTAAAATGGAGGCTCTGTGGGTTTATTTATAGTATCATATACTACAGAAATATCTCCTTAATATTCTTCCATCGAACATATTTTATTTTTTAATTAGATCCACTAACCTACCTAAATAATAAACCATTTAACTATTATGAATATGGTTAGAAATCTAATTACTAATCAATATTAATAGTTTCGGCTACAACCTGATATTTATTATTTAATCGTTATTATTTTAATAAAATAAATATATAATGATAGTATATTTATTCATAAACTTTTTGTATTTTTAATAATATTAATAAAATAATAATTCCATTAATATAACAACTATATTAATTTCTCTACAATAATATAACTGTTATTAAGAATTTCATCAAATTATATTCGATTAAATTACGATAGTTGCGGTTATAGACTTCTAGGTGTGAATTCAGCACTTAGTAATACCTCAAAAATTTAAACATTAAAGCTTATACGAACTTTTCTCATGCACGCTAGTGGATAAGAGTTTAGTTGCTTATAAATTAACTTGGCGAAATCCAATTTCTTATTTTTAAAGTAACACCTAAAATCAATAATATATTACGATGTTTTCTCTTTGTTATCACTATATCACATAGATCTCTAAAGATCAAACAATCGTTAAGATTCTAAAAATATGCATAGTTAATTGCGAAGTCTAACATTAAAGTTCATGGATCTATCTGATAGAAATATTGATTAATCTATTTGCTTTGGCCAAAGGCTTTGACGTTAAGTCGACTATCAATTACGGTGGTACTGAACTTCCATTTAAAGGATACGAATCCTCTCCTGAATAATGTTTCAGTTCAAATGGTTCAACTCAACCCAACTATGGCCTTAACATGAACATTGTTGCCATTTGATTGACAATAATCAAAGTATAGTTTAGATACTTAAGTTTCACAGCATTCTCAGGCAAAAAATTATTGCACGTCATCATAAGTGATATCCTCTTCGATTTGTATTTAACCTATAAAAGACTCATACCGAGTCACTTTATAATTATATCAAACATTCACGCTTACATAACCCTTTGGTACCCCAATCGGTCATTACTTATTCATTGTCCATCATATGAAAAGCGTTACATCCATTAATCTTAATGGATATATTAATATCACATTCTTGATATATCTTGACCAAGAATATTTAAGGACAAATGTTCATTTTATACGATTCAGCACTCATGATTATGAACATATTCACAAGTGAAATGGATTAAATACTTTTATGTCCCAATATAGCAATGTACAAAACTTAAAAAAACAAAGCTTACTTTATTTTGAACAAGTTCGCTATAAGAGTTTAGATATGATCGAATTACATAATTTCCACTGAGGTATAACCTTAACTCTATCGGTCTTCCACTTGCACTTGTAACAAATTATGGTGACTCATAACAATACTCTCGATTGATTTTATATAACCAAAATGAGAAAGGGCCTTGGTGAGTGGATCTATTATATTATTATTTTGTATTTATATTTCACTTATACTTCTCTATCACTGAGAAATTTTTTTATCATGTGGTAGTTACATTGAACATTTCTTGACATTTATTGTGTTATCGATTCCTGTTGCAATCTATATCGCATCGTTTTATCATAATATGTTATAAGATTCTTAACTGTGGGAGCCATTCGTAGCTTTGGTTTGACATTGTGCACATATAATGATTTTATTATGGCACTTTTCAAGGCGATATACTCAGCTTTCATATTTAAATTTTTTATAACCTCTTATTTGGAACAATTCCAACTTAAAGCACCTTTGTTAAGGGTAAAGCATGAATTCAAGATTGATTGATTAATTTTTATGTTAATAATGAAGTTCAACACTTCTTCATAAGAAGAACATTGTTTTCATAAACAATTCGCTAATATTTTATAAATATTTGAAAATACTCTTAACAACCATCCATTTATTTCAGCTTAGATTTGAGATTTGCATCACCATGTACATAAAAAATGCAATGTAGTACATAACATGGTTATAATGGTTCCTAGTGGTGTATGCAATTCATTGAATTCATCAAATATTCTTTGTATTTCCTAGTGGTGTAAGGAATTCATCGAATTCATCATATATTCTTCGTATTAAACATACTAATATACTATTGATTTATATTAATTGATAAATTCTCACATCCTCTAATACCAAGTATAATGGAATCCTTTTACAAATCCTCAATCAAGAATTGAAAAACCAAGCTTTAATTGATTTTTACACAAGTACGACATCATTTCCATTAAGGCACACACTTAATACTACTAAGATCATTATCCAGCATCCGATAGGTAATAGAACATAATGGGATAGCTTCTATAGGAAATTGTGTTAGGTACCAATTGATGCTTCTACGGTGATAACCAAAGCTATATTATTTTGCTTGTCCAGTAATCGTGCTAGGTTTATTTCAATTTGTCCTTTTCCTTGCATCTTAACTTCCTTCTCCTAATCAAGCCATTGGGTTTATCTTTCCATCATATTCTCTTGCATGAGATCCACTTCCATTTACATTAACACCATGCAGGTCTTTCCTTATCATTTCAAATTGCCATATAAACTCATCCATCAATGTTTGTTGAGTTGCATTCATTTATTAACTCACTTCGGCAGCAATCCCTTCAACTCCTCTCTAGTAACTAGATCTGATGGTGGTTTGGTATGACATCCACCACTATGTTTATGCTCTATAGTGCTACCTTATACATAATCTACATCTCGGCTAGATTTCTCTCCAAAATTCTTTCTAATATCCATTTGATTTGACCTCTTATAACTTATCTGGCACAAATCAAATCCAAATATCTTTAAGACCATGCTTGAAATTCAGTTTTTGGGTGTAAGCGTACAGAAAATATTAGCCTTAAGATTTGTTTGACACTACCATGGAGGCTGTGGAGAACCAATGATTCATCATGTAACAATAGACTTCTATTGTTTGTGGAATAAGCCTTTGATTAACATTTATTGCAAGGTCAACCTATGTTATCTCACATCAAGATCAAGCAAAACATACAGAAAATAAAATGGAAAGAAAGAGAAAACCACATAAGGATTTTATAGTGGTTTGGTGTTGCCTACAAAATTTTTATTGTAATTTTATCGTTTATTTTGACTAAACTCCAGTGCAAAATGCAATCAATTAATAATTTGAAATCTAGAACTAATCCGAGTTAGAAATCCTACAAAGTATTGGCTCGGTGAAAATTAGTTCAATCCCCACTTAGGTTGAAGTTCCTCTGTATTTATATATGTAGAAGAATGAATTAGGGTTCTAAAATCGTTCTCCTTCACCCAGAAAGTTAGTTGGGAAAATATCTGCTTCAAATCCACTAAAAATGAGATATTATAAGGAATATTGACTCAATCTATCAACCATACCAATTAATAGGTCTACTGATCAATAAACTTGGAAAATATTCAATTTTTGTTTCACTTTGTAATGTATTTATATGTCGATCCATCATTGTTTCATGTCTTAGCTCCAAACAACACTCTAGGACCAAAATCATCAAGTGTTCATTAAGAATTGATGATTTTCTATAAATTGATATTGATCCATAGGCTCACTCGATACTAATCTATGATATCATTTTTCAACTTTGTTCTTATACTATGTTGAACTCGATCATCCATAAGCTTTACATCTAAATTTTTTTCATCATTTTGAACTCTGACATCAACGAATCATCTATTAAAAAATCCACATATAGCAGTTGCATAGCTACAATTATTATTAAAAATATACAAAGAACGTCATACATTTTTCTAAACACGCAAATCAAGCAATTTTTATAAACTTATAAGGAGATGTGCTTTTAACCTATAACACATATCTGGATAATTGGCAGAAGGATTTATAGAAACTGTTGGACACTGATCTTTTACACATCTTCATCGCATGCATGCTTGTACAACTAGAATACCTTTTTAGGTAGAAATGGAACAAATTCGCATGCTCAAATATATCATTCTTCTATTAAAACTGTGAACAGCTCACTAGAAGTAAATGATTTTCATGCTTTAAACATACGATGTGGATAACTAAGTTAATATTATATTTATATATTTTGTATTGATTATTTCCAAGGTCAATAATTAAAGATACATTTTTAACTATGACATCCATAGTACCATTTTTTCATCAGCATTTTACATTTTTATTTAATTTTCCATCCCTATTAATAATTATGATGAAAGTTGTAGCCTCAATAGAATATCTGCACTTGACTATTTTTTTCATTATTATGATTATATATTTTCTTATTTCTATTATGTTATATGACTATTGATTTCTATCCAAGAAACTTAGTACAAGCATAAATAAAAGATAAATGTCATTGTCCACTAATATTAATTAACCCTAAGATGTGCTTCGACCTGACATTTTTTTGATCACCTCCTTGACATTGTCTCTTAAGTGCTAACAAATTTTCTTTCCTAAATGTTTAATATAAATACTTAACATTTTGCATCAACCTTTGTTGATTTCCTTTAAGTTTTTCAAATAGAAAATGAGAGAAAATAGAGGGAAGAAGTCATTTATAAAAGGATATAGCCTCTATGGGTTCAAATTTTAAATTTAAATATTCCTCAATTTGAAAATAGAATTTATCTCTGGAACGTCCTACATGAGTCGTTGTTCCTTAGGTTCCATCATATGTCACACTTAGTCAATTCCATGTGCATTTGATCGACCGACCTCAATATGGAGTTCCTTTGCTCACTCATTACTTCTGTACATGCCATATGCTCAGAAATACATTTTCATGTTATAAGTTAAGTAGTACTTGCCTATGTAGAATACCATTGTACCATAGTATAAAATATAATGACCCGCTACAATTTTTCTAGTATTTCATTTGATTGGTGCAATTTTATACGAAGTTAGTTTTGAAAAACCCACATATTTGATTAGTATAGTGTTACAAAGATATTTTTTTTTAATAACAAGTGTGATACATAATTTATGCAGATCATTTATGTGTTACCAAGGATTTATATCATGTATTTTCATGGTTTATGAAGAACATAGTCAACAGAAATATTGACTATTTCTATTTTCGTGAATGCTCATTATACATAACAATATGTATAGTAAATTTGGTCTGCAGGTGCGGCGTAGTGGAAAAGAGGCTTGGGTTCTGGTAAAAAGACCCAGGTTTGATTCCTACCATGCGCTTCCCTATCCTATATAAATTCACCAGGGGGTATGGGGGCTTAGATCAGCGGACGGTTTTACTCTACGCTCCTCAGAAGTTTACCGGTCCGCCGGGTTCTTCTGATTTAAAAAAAAAGTATAGTAAATTTGAACTTACATAAACTTGAAACCAATTAAAAGATTAAAACTATAAAGCTAAAAATTATGCTTCTTATATAGCTCTCTAGTCTACTTTTACAAGGCATGGTTTGGTTATTGTTTTCATAAAGCCAGTTTGATTTGCAGTTTATGTATTCTTACAAAGTTCAACAGTAAGAAAGTAATAGTTTTAAAATTAAACTAGAAATAGATAAAAAGAAAAATATAGAGTCAATTTGTTAAATCCAAAAAAAAGATATTAGATAACTACAAAAAATAGATATTATGGTAAATCTAGCAAAAGTTATGATGGCTTTCATCATTCTATTTGTATGACTGATTAGACACATGCTTTGTAACGGATTTGAGATGTAATTTTCCTTTGAAAAAGCTAACTTTCCTTTTAGTGCACTTATTTATTTTTTAAATTACAGTTTCAGTAAATTTAATGAAGTAAAAGCGAACGCTCAATGAAAATTTCAAGTGAGTGATAGAGTGTTTATTGTACATACACTGCCAATTTTTTTGAGAATAAGAGTGGCATTTTATTCAAATGAATACATATTTTAATATATTAGGAGTTTGAACCCATAACCTTCTCTAGAACCTTTATCTAGATTGAGCTAAAGGTCCTTGACTATATTGCTTAAAAATAAAGCAACACTCTTAAAATATATGTTCCTTAGATTTGTTTTTTTTACATACGTGCATTTAATTTTCTACTTATTTTAACTCTCTTTTCTTATGAACAATAATTTATTTAATTTTTGATGTTTAATCGCTCTTCTTACCTTCTTAAGCTCTTTAAAACTTAATTTAACATGGGCTACATCTATTAACACCCTTTAATTCTCAATTTTCACTCCAATATTTAGTAAATAAGAATTACATTCCATAATTTTCTTTTCTCACTCCATATTTTGCCAATTTACCCTTTGTTCTTCTTCTTTTCATTTTTCTTGCAGCTAATTTCACCTCTCTATACTTTTACCATGTCTCCAATTCATGGAAGTTAGACGAAGATTTAATAATTTTGGCTACATCTATTAGCTCTCCATTGATTTCCTTTCCCACATTAGCTCAAATTTATAAAAGATTCCTTATTTGTCCTTCTGCATTTCATCAATAACACGTTTTCTTTCTAATCTCAAATATCAATGGAAAAATAATTAACCATCCTATTTTTTATATTTAACTCTTTTCAGTAAAACTCATTTAAAGAAAACTTAAATCTAATTAAACAAATTTCAGGCATCGATTAGCTATTTTTATTAAAATCATGATTATTCTTATTTAAAACCAAATGGAGTGTTTTTTTATTGATGTAACTTTTGATTTCTTCACAATTTCATTTTGGCAAAGGTTTGATGGTAAAAGTTATAGATAAGCTTTAGACTCAACTGTCATGAATTGAAGAAAAAAGAAAACATGAAGGAGAAAATGAATAAGAGAGAGATAGAAGAAGAAAATGGATAGAATACGTATAAACTAGGGTAAGTGAGAAAATTTATGAGGTGTTACTGTTTTGACAACATACTCGGATGGAAAAAAAATTTGTGGGCCGTTAATAGATTTAGCCCTAATCTTTGTAATCTTAAAAAATTGAAAGCTAAAACACTAAAAGGAAATATTTATCCCTTCTTCTTAGGCTAGAGTTTATAATATATTTTCTTTTACTTTCAAATTGTTTAAAGAATTTTTGAAGTTTGCAGAATTGAGTCAAATTTTTATTCATATTGAATTCATTGAATGGAATTAGATATAAACACGAAACTTTATATAATATTTTCAATGAGGCCTGCAATAATAAATAAGATAATAAACGTTTTGGCATATATATAGAATACATAGGGGAAAAATAAGTTTTTTTTAGTTGCAGCTAGATCAGAAAAGAGAAATAATGGAGGGCTAATAGATTTAGCCTTTAACATGTTAATATTAGGTGTACTTTATTTATTTTAAGATAACACTACTAGATAAGTTTGATTCAATCAACAAGCTTTTATGATGGGAAAACCCTAGGTTGATTTGTAGGGGTTTGACATGATTTTTAAATGATTTTTCCATCTAAAAAGTTATTAGCCAACTCAAATTTTTGTAATATAGCAAAATTCTATGGCAAAAAGGTGAAAAATCCACTGCGAAATTGCCAATAATGATCAAACTATAGCGAAACCCTATGTCGAAAATGAAGAGTAGATGATGCCAAAAATATTAATTAAATCGGTCATATTTCTTGTAGTGGTAGCATGAGTAATTTGGATATACAAAAAAAAAGATGTAAGGTTTTCTATTTATCAAAGTAAGATTAGGGCTTAAAGATCTTATTTGTTTGTCAAATTCTTTGAAAGAATAGATACGATGTTTTCATTGATAGTGAGAATCGAACACGTGAGCTCCATCATATAATATTATTTTTGACTGAAAATAGAGTACAAATTTTATCAGCTAACCTCAATGTTATGTTGAAGCAATTTTGCTAGGTTTTAATTTGCACAAAAATAGTGTGATATAGTCGTATTGATACAACTATTATTAAAAATATTTATTACTCAAAAACGATTATTCAAAATATATGGAAAATATCCTACTTTTTTCGCTAAATATCCAAGTAAATTAAATGGAATTTTTAATCTTCTAATGATCACATATTTACCCCATAATGCATAAGTGGGCAACTGACAAAGGTATCTATAGGTGTCATGAAAATCGATCTTTAAACATCTTCGATGGATCTTGATTCTTCGAACAGCTGGAGTACATTTTTTTAGGTCAAGATTGTATAAATTCAAGTGTTCAAGTAAATTCATATTATTCCTAAAAATGCACCGACTGATCAAAGGTGGCTACTAATACGATGTGTAAGATTTGGTAAACATTGTACTTCAGTTCTTATAATTGTTATCTATGTGGATTGTTTCTAAGGCCAATAATTAACAATACACTTTTTGAATCGTGACAATGATAATCCATATCATCATATTTTATAGCTTCATTTATATTTAATTTTTTATCCATATTAATTACACTGAATCTTATAGCTTTATTTATATTTAATTCTATATCCATATTAATTACACTAAAACACTGTAATCTCAATGAAATATTTTTACTCGACCTTTTCTTATCACTATGTTCAATCTATTTATTTATTATTATTTTTCTTTATATGATTAATGGATGCCAATGTGATTTGATTCAAATCATCTGGATACATAATATAAACATACCAACTATCCATGAAATACAGTGCCATTTTAATGCAAAATAAAGTTTTTTTAGAAAAAATAAGTAAATCGTTTCGTCGTGTTAAAGCATTCAAAACCTTTAATATTTACAGAATCAACATTGTGGACTGTTAAAGAGATCTCCTTTTCGATATGGGGAGGAAAATTTTAGGGGTGCTACCTTTAACTAAACTGAAATTGTTACGAAGAATAGCAAATTAATTTAAATGCACATTGTTAATTACCAAACTACTCCTAAAATAATACACAGTCTGAAACAATAAGGAGCAACCAAAAAAATTTATTGAACACATATGATTCAATGGCAAGATATCGAAAATTAAGACAAAAAACGAAAAATTAAAAATTTCCAAAATAAAAGGAACTTTCGATGTGTTTCGCCGAATTTGGATATGACACGAGAGTGAAAAGATATATTATTTGACTTTTTAAGCGAACTTGATTCCAACATTTATCAAATTACTAAAACAATATCACCAAATAAAAATAAAATAAAGGAAATGAATCTCTTTAACAGTCCCTTTCATGCTATATTAAATTATTAATCCATACAAGGTGCATGTATACTGCAATTGTATTGTGAATAGGGCCCAGTCCAATTTGGTAGGTTACTATGCGAATAAGTACGGGTCCTGCTGTTTTTTCAATTATTACCTATTATATCTTCTACTTATCCATATCTTCTACTTATCCATACATACATACATACATATATATATATATATATATATATATATATATATATATGCGCTAAATATACTCGTATCTTATTAAACAACCATACATCGAACTCCATTATCATAATTTCCCCAAACCCTAAAAATATCTACCTCCCTCCCAAAAATGTCAAATTCTCTTCAACCCAAGTTTTTCAGTATTCTCAACCGAGACCAAAACTTCAGACATATGTCAAAAAGATCGCTTTTTGATCATAAAAGAGTCCAAGTTAATGCTGCAGTGAAAATACAGAAATTCTTTCGAGGATTCTTGGTGAGAAAGAATGTTGGGATTGGCTACAAAATAGAGAAAGGAATTGATGAAACTTTTAAAGAGGCCGATTTGATTAAAATCAATGTGTTAGCGAGTGATTTTTGGCACAGGCTATATTATGTTTCTGGAATCAAAGATTATAAGAAAGGAGTATATGGTAAATTGATCATGCTCGAAAAGTGTGCTTCTGAGATTGCTGCAATTAAAATCCAGAAAGTCTTCAGAGGATTTTTAGTCAGGAAGAATTTCTATTACAGTCTTAAAGAGATTGAAGATGTAGGCTTTGTTAAAACCCGTCCTATTACCAATTCTGTAGGATTCGCAAACGATTTATGTGCTGAAATCTATGAAGAAGACAAATCAAAGCGCTTGATGGAATACATTAACTATGTGGTCACTAGTATTTTTTCAAAGTTGAAGTTAGAGAGTGCTGCTGTTAAAATACAGAGCTCGTTTCGAGGTTTTAGGGTTAGAAAAATTTTAATGCTGGTTAAGTACACTGAAAAGCTGTTTGTTGAAGCTATGGAAATTTCAGATTTAGAGCTAGAAAAAAAGGGCTTGATATGTAAGGAGCTGTTAGAAGAAGTTATTTCCCTGGGTGAAGCTGGAGGAGAATGTCAAACTCTTGTTATTATGAAAATTTACAAGAAGATGAAAGAGATTGATGATGTAGTTATTAACGAAGCTCGTGATTCTACCATTGATGTTGAAGATGATTTTTTTCATGTTAATGTTGAATTTCCGGAACTGCCAAATGAATTATTTGATTTAACCTTCATACAAGAAGAGTTGATTTGTCTTATGTTTGAATCTTCTGTTAATGATGAAATCATGGCAAAAGGAATGGAGAGTGCTGAAGATGGTTTAGAAGGATTATTTTCTGGAGAATGGAACATCATATAAAAGATGGTTATTGTTTAAAAAATAATTATATCTCTCAAAAGAAAATTATTGTTATGGATTCAAAAAAACACTATTAGACAAATGAAATATTCTCAAACATCCTTGTAAGTCTTTCAAAATCGATTCTTCTAATCTTAAAAAACTTGAATTTTCAGATTTAAGCTATAATTTTCAAGATCGTAGTAAATTTAGCATGGACAATTATAAATTTGTCTTTAGATTTGACAAAGAATTTAAACAAATTTCGCACGGAGAAAATAAATGGTTGAACAGTTTAACAGATTTCATTCTAAGTTTAGGGTATAATTTAGAACAGTGTGATAATTCTATTAAAAAATCAATAGAAACGATTGCTAGATCCATAGGAGAGAAAACAGAATTCTTAAACAACTAATAGAAAATTTTGATTACGTCAAATTATAAAACGAACAAATTTTACAGACGTTATTAAAACTAAGAGGTAATTTACCAGGCAAAACTATTATAAACGAGCTGAAATTTCTTTTAGAAAAAAATAAACCAAAGTCTATTGAACTTGAATCAAAAAAAATTTTAGAAGACCTCAAAACTAGATTGATTTTGAGACCAAAATAAAAAAAATAGAGTAGGTAGTTAACGAAGTAAAACATCTGGCTGCCTAAGAATTTTATGAATAGATTTTTACAAAAGGCAATAGAAGAATCTAATAAATACGCAACAAAACCGGTACCCGAACAAGGCTTTACTACATTTTCAGGAAATAGTTCGTCAGATAAAGAATACCTAAATTTATTTAATATATTAATAAGTTTGAACTTGCAAATCTTAGAAAATCTAGAAGAGTTAGATACTAAACAAAAATTTGATAAATAATTAGACAACTTTCAAAATAATTAACAAATCTATCTTTAGGAAAGCCAGTTGAGCCTATAAAGAAAACACCAGAATTATATAAATTCTGGATCCCTGGAAAATAATGCTAAGCCCAAAAAGCTCATTTTTAGGTCCCAATAGGACATTAGCAGAAAATAGTACGTCCAGAAGTAAGCCAAAAGATGAAATATCGACAAGCGCCATTGTCCAAGTGGTTAATTGATTTGGCTTTGGTGCAAGAGGTCACAAGTTCGAAACTTGACGTTTATTGACATGGGATATGTTGTCCCAATGATTTGTTGTATATAAAGTACCATTTCAAAAAAAAAGATGAAATATCCAGTGTTTTATCCAAATTTAAATCCAGGAAAGACAAGCAAATAATTCAGCTAGATTTAAACGACAAATCTGCATTAGTTTATTAGACAGGAATGGATTACTGCCAGGAATGGAAATAGATTTAAACGACAAATCTGCATTAGTTTATTGTGTACCAGACATCCTAAAATCCATTAAAGATCTAAAAAATTTAAAGTTAGGATTTTCAACAAATGGGTTTCAAAATTATATAGGAAATAATTTAATTAAAAGCATAGGAATTTTAGGAAAGGCTAGCAACAGATCCGGTATGAAATTTAAAATAAATTTAGAAGGAATTGTTGAAAACATTTCATCCAAGGGAATTAAAATTATAGAGCCACATAGGTTTGATCCACAAGATCTAGCCAGTCTTGAATGGAATCTCGAAGGCTTTGTTACAAATGAAAAAGGTATTTTAATACCAGAAAGTCATGTTATTTACAATAATCAATTTGGTAAACCAAGCTTAAGATTTGGAAGCTATAAATTTAAAAAAAATGAAGAGGAAACATATATAGAATCTGAATTAGAAGGATCAATTAGACATAATTTTAATGAAATAATTTCAGAAGAACCATTAGAATAACTAATAACATGAATTGGGCGATGGTCCTATTTATGATTCAGAACCAGAACCAGAATTAGAAACAGAAATTTTGGAACAATTAAATATTAATGAAGAAAAAGACATTCTGGGTTATCTTATAGATGATCAAGAATATCAAGAAGGTAAAAATTTAGAAGTACAAAATTTTGAAATAGAATCTAAGAAAACACTCCCAGAAATAATTAATAGAAAGATTACCGTAGAAAACATTAAGGAAGCATCAGATAACATGATCATAGCCTTTATCCAAGATTTGAATATGGACTATGAAGAATCTTTCACAACGCTAAGTAAATATTTTAATATGCCTCTAATAAATGACATTGCCAGCCAAAATATACCGTTGAGTGATTTCTTTCTAGATACAAATTATATGACAGTTAAAGCAATGGTCTTAGTGAATAAACGAAACCGACTAGATAATAATCACATAGACTTTGGTAAATACAGAGAAGGACCATTGGAACGAGAAACATGGGAAACAGTAGACGATTGGCAATATCAAGAAAGTCCATTTATAGGAAAAGGAAATAGAAAACCATATGGGAAGCTTTATAGTAGAGATATGCTTCTATTAGAAAACCAATCACCACAATTATGGCCAGAAGAAATTTTAGTTTGGGAACAAAATATAGTACGACATTGGGAAACGAACAAAAAACCTGATATGGATATATGAGTTGTGTTAGAAACAACATTAGGGACATTGGCATTAGGAATCTATTTATCGGTAAAAAAAAGACAGTCCAGAAACAATAATAGAACAAAAGCAATTAGGAAATACTCCCTACAATTTCACTAATTTCATGAGATTGCAATTAATAGGAACAGATCTAGGAAAAGGTCAAACAACTTTATAAGAAATAGCAATAAGAAATTTAGAACAATTAAGTATAAAAGACCTTAAATATATAAAAGGATTTTCCCAAGACTTTGCAACGATGATAGCTCAAACAGGGAAAGCTAGGGATGAAGAATCATGCAGCAGATATTTTACCAAACTACCAGGAGACTTAGGAAGACAATTACACAAAAATTGGGAAGAATTATACGATAAAATACCAAAATTGGGTATAGGTCCACGTATTATGTTTGGTATTCGATGAATTAGAAAAACGTTGTAGAGAAGCCACTCTACAAGAGCAAATTAAAAGACAAGCTTGAGCTGTTTGTAGAACTGCCATCTACACTCCTCAAGCTTATGGATATCATAAACCATGTAAATATTTAAGAAAATCAAAAAAGTTTAACACGTGTAAAAAGGATAGGTATATAAAATTAAAATAGAAAATGCCATTGTTTTATTTGTGGCGCTCCTAATCATTTATCCAATAGATGTCCTAATAGAGAGAATAATAGACAATGATCAAACTTAGTCGATGAGATTGGTGAATACGAGATAGAATCAGTTCATGAAGAAGATTTTAACGATAATGAATCAGTTTATAGCATTGTAACAGACAACGAAGAAGGAAGTTCTTTAAATAATATCACATATACACTAATGAATAAGGATAAAGAAATGGAATGTAACCACAGTTGGATACAAGGCGAGGAAATAACCATGTCCTTGTTTTTTTTTTTTTTGAAATGGTACTCTATATACAACAAATCATTGTGACAACATATCACATGTCAATAAACGTTCGAATCACGCTAGGCAAGTTTCGAACTTGTGACCTCTCGCACCAAAGCCAAATCACTTAACCACTGGGACAATGGTGCTTGTCAACCATGTCCTTGTTATTTCTGCAATAGATATCCTAAAATTAATAAACGTTTTCTATGTGATTTCTGCTTCATAGAAATATGTTTTCTCTGTGGAAAGAAATATTTTAAGTTAGATTTAGTTATCAAAAAGCAAAATACAAATGAAAAATCATTATTTCAAGAAAGTATAGAAAAACATGATGCTCAGATTAAGCTGTTAAACTTAGAATTAGAAATGATTAAAACAGGTATAAAACAAATAAAAGAAAAAAAAATATTATTCTTTGCACGAACCAGGAGAAACCAGTAAAGAAGCAGAAAACGTAGAAAATTTTAATAATGAAATACAAGAAGTAATTACATCGAATATTAATAAATATAACACAAACCTTCTTACATTAACATGTAAAATATGGTTCGATAATAATAGCCTTGTAGAAACGATAGCCATAGTAGATGGATGTAGTACTAAAAGTTTAATAGGACATTCTTTAGTGCCTTTACAACACCATATACCCTTGACATATGTTATTACTAGAAAAACAGCAAATCAGAGTTCTATGAAAATGACTCATAAAATTC
Organism: Allium cepa; assembly: GCA_030765085.1. Classification (NCBI taxonomy): domain Eukaryota; kingdom Viridiplantae; phylum Streptophyta; class Magnoliopsida; order Asparagales; family Amaryllidaceae; genus Allium; species Allium cepa. Next base: position 974,861,400 of record CM060928.1, read on the forward strand.
CTGATAACTCCACAATACAATTCAAAGACTTTAGTGGAAACTACAGCAGTAAATATGAATTAGGACAATGTACTATTTCTTCAAAAGAAATTAAAAGCACCGAATTTCTTTTAGGATTAAATTTTATTTTAAAATATAGAGGTGCAATTACAATCAGTAAAAATAGTATTACGTTCAGTAAGAATAATTATACATTACTACAAATTATAACAACTATACATCAGAGTTCGCCCAGAAGCATGGTGGACAAGGAGAATTAGATTTTTTATTTTAAACAACCTAAGCAAAATGATTTGCGCAATAAAGAACATAAGTCAGCATTAGCAACACTTGCTTTTGAAACGATAAGAGATTTAGAAAAAGATAAGTAAATAAAATTTATTCCTTATCAGATTATATCACGATTAGAAAAATTAGGATTCGTACGAGATGACGTTATAAAAAATAAAGTTAGGTATGTTTGTAAAATTAAGATTATTAATCCAGAGTTAACTATAAAAACAGCAAATATAGATTATTCGCCAGCCGATATTAAAAAATTCAAATTACAAATAAATGAAATGTTGAACCAAAATTTGATTAGACGATCAGAATCAAAACATAGATCAGCAGCATTCATTGTTAGAAACCATTTTGGACAAAAACGAGGTAAACCTAGAATAGTTTACAACTGCAAACGACTTAATGACAATACTGAAGACGACGGGTACAACATACCCAATAAAGACACTCTTATTAATCTCATTCAAAATAAACAAGTTTTTAGTAAATTTGATTTAAAAAGCGGTTATAATCAATTAAAGTTAGAAGAAGACTTTAAACCATGGACAACGTTTATGTATTCAGAAGGACATTTTGAATGAAATGTTCTTAGTTTTGGTTTAAAAAAGGGCACCCTCTTTACTTCAACGTTTTACAGACAATATTTTTAAGAAATATGATTTTTGTTTAGTATAATTGATGACATTTTAATTGCTAGTGATAATATAAAAAACACGAAGGTCATTTAAAAACAGGTTTTAATGAAATTGAGAGAAATGGTTTAGTTATTTCAAAGAAAAAGATGGAATTATACAAACAGAATTTTTTTTTTAGGTCTAGAAATTGGAAAGGGAAAGATAGATCTACAACCACATATTTCACAAAAAATAATAGAATTGCCCGACAGATTTGATAACAAGAAAAAGGTTCAAGCCTTTCTAGGACTAGTAAATTATGCAAGAAAATTTATATCAAATTTAGCCAAATTAGTTGGTCCTCTTTATGGAGAGGTTTCAAAAAATGGAGAAAGTAGATTTAATACAGAAGATATTAAATTAGTTCAAAGAATAAAAGAAGAAGTTAAAAAAATCCAACCATTAAAATTACCATTATCCACAGATTATATTATTATAAAATGTGATGGATGCAAAGAAGGATGGGGAGCCCGCCTTAAATGTAAACCATCCAAATATTCAGATAAATCAACAGAAAAAATAGCTGCTTATGCCAGCGGCAATTTTAACTCAGTCTCCAGTTGGACCTCGTTAGACTATGAAATCCAAGCTTTAATTAATTTTTTAGATAAATTCAAAATTTTCCTGAATAAAGATTTTACAGTTAGAACAGATTGTGAGGCAATAGTTAAATTCATTTCAAATGAAAATTCGAAAAAAATTAATAAAACTAGATGGTTAAACCTTCAGAACTTAATTCAAGGAAATGGATATAGTATTCATTTCGAACACATTAAGGGTAAAAATAATCATTTAGCAGATATGCTTTCAAGAAAATTATTATCTATTTTTAATGTTTCTAATAATGTTTGTCCTATGAATCAGGAATTAGGCAAACAGCCAAGTCAAACGCCTCAACAAATGAATAAAGGCAAAGAGCCTTTAGTAGAAATGAAAGATAGCAAAATGGTTGTGAATGTCAAAACCATACTGTTACCAGTTAAGGTTGAAGCACCATCAAGTAACTCAACGGATAATAAAATGATGGGTGGTAATTCCCCAGTAGTATCTCCAGCTGCAAGTCCAGTTAGATCACTAATATATAATCAAACAGTGGCGAGTAATATCTCGTGCACGACCTTTGGTTAGTAGTCCCTTGTTATTTTCAAAAACGACGATCCAACGAGGTTCAAACCCCTTGTTCGTATAAACGACCCTTCTCGACAATGTTTACTTGATCACTTATGAAATTTAAAAACTATTGAGCCCGAAATACAAAATAAATAGAAACTTGGAAATGCTTTTGCTTTTTATTTTTCAAAGATTCAACAAAAACCGTTATCCAAAAATTTATTTTGTTACATTGTTTTTAGTGGAAATTTCACAGGAGTTTTCAAAACATATAGCCAAGTTCAAATGGCTATAAATCATTTTCAGAATCCAATATTTAGGGGTTTTTATAACTTAAACAATGCTTTAAACGAAGCAAGACAATTTTTCGGTCCGAATTACTATGTTGATCTAGATTGTCATCAGAGTTATGCTCAAACAGCCTCTTCCACTCCACAAAGCCCAAACGATCTCATAAGTACCCAAGCAAACCAATTGAATGATCTTCAGTATTTATATCAGACTAGTCAAATCCAAGTCTAGAATTTCATTCAACAGATTCAAGATCTTAGAGGACAGCTACAGGAGTCAGAAGAGTATAAAAAAATAACAGAATATACAAAAAAGACCATTAAGTTATATGAAGAACGGATCAAGAGATTAGTTCAAGAACAAGACGATGCTTTAGCATAACTCGCAAAACAACCAACTAACATATCCAATGAACAACTTGAAAATCACCTAAAGTTGAGAACTTATAAGACACTAGAATCTCTTTACAAGTATTCAGGTCCAGATATACGATTAAAAATAGATAAGATGCTATGACAGAGTTGGGAAAAAGAATTTTCATAATTACAAGAATTATTAAGACGTTACAGTAAAATGAGTGGATGGTTCAAAATAGTTCAAGATAGACGAAGTAATATGCTCAGAGCTAGACTTGATGATAAAGTACTCATGATTGATTGGGATACTATAATCGAACTATATGAAAATGGGATGCTTAGCAGGATAAAATTCAACAAAGGCAGTACCAACGAGGAAACAATTCTACGCTTCGATACAAAATTCCAACTTTGTTTATCTACACTTTTAAAGTTTTATGATGCAATAACAGTTTGTATCAACTCCACTACACCTCAGCATACATTTAATGAAAACCACAACATAAGGCCAGTAAAACATTATATTTCCATGATTGTCCATAAGAATAGGAAAGTTCAAACTATTTATCAACCCCATGAAGGACAACCCATTTGGTTTAGTGCTAATAAACCTTGGGAATTTCATCAATCAGTTGAGATGTTAAATCCACAAAATCCACCAGTAATGTGGAAATAGTTAGCACTAATGACAGAATCTTCAAGAATGCAAATATGGGGCCCGTTAGATGTTAAGATCCAAATACCTTTACAAGGAGCAGAAGATACTTTCCATTTTAACGATGATGTATTAAAATATGATGAATTATCTAGCGACATTAGCGGAGATGAAGAAGAAAAACGTTTAGATGGGAAAATTAATAGAAAAGGAAAAGCAATAATTGAAAACATAGATCCAAAAGCATCTTATTTGGGCAGCAATGATGAAGAGATGCTTGAATAATATTATTAAAACAACAAATCGCCAGCACATAAAGGGGAGTCATATCAGCTTTCTGTTAATGGCAGACAGCTTGTTCTCCAATCTATAATAATGTACTACTTTTAATATTTTACGTTATCTTTGTATCTTATCAAGTGTGAGTGTGGAATCTTACTGCCATATGTAAGTTTGTATTACTTAGAACACCAGCTAAGGTTTCCTATAAATATATATGCAATATGTAAGCTCAAATCATCTGAAAAACTGTAAGCCTCTAGAGAATAAATGAAAGCTTAAACTATTCTGTTCATTTGTCTATAACTGCTCTTCTTCTTTCCCAAGAACTTAATATTTTGAGAGATTCGTAAAAAAACGCTCCGCAGCAGTCAAGTTTTGGCTTTAATTCTTCAGGTATGAATTTTTCTACCTTGCTTCTTTTGTCCAATATTGTTAATTATGTTTTCAAATTTTTGATAGGATATACCTTTGGTAGTTATATTGCTAGTATCGTAGTAGAGTACTATTTAATAAAATATGGATACAAATAAAATTAAAAAAGGAAAATTAAAAAAATAAATAAATATTGCTAGTATCGTAGTAGAGTATTGTCTAATGAAATATGGATATATATATATATATATGGACAATGTTTCTTTGAATTACAGAAGATAATATGCTTTTGTGGAATTGGTTGTGGTGATGACTCACATAAATGGTCGATCAATATCTTCGATTTTAGCATCTGATAAAATTTGTATATGCAGTATAATTGTGTAAAAAGAATAATTTATTTCTAAGTTTACTTCTTGTATATCGTTCTAATTTGAGTACATATTTTAGTATTATACATCAGTTTAGGGATGAACCGAATTGGTGACAAATTATCTCAGACAAACTTATTCACACACATATATTAAAGAACCAAATTCCAATAGCTAACTTTTGTAAACCACCCTTTCTAAGTTTCCAAGTAAGCGTTCTTCCCTCCTAATAAAAAAATATTATATATATATATAAGGGCGGCTATTTAGACACAAAGTTAGACACAAATTAGGGATACAAAAAATCAAGACCGTTGGGTATTTTTGTCCTTATATGCAAGGTGGAAATCAAGGGGCAATCCAATGATGCAGATCCATTGTGTCACCAATTGTGTCTACATTTTATGTCCAAACAGACTTTCCCTATATACATATGTATGTGTGTGTGTGTGTGTGTGTGTGTGTGTGTATAAACTCATGTTTTAATTATTAGGATATTTGCGGAAAATTCTACAAATAGTTGTAAAAAAATTCTACAGATATTTGTGTAGACCTACAAATATTTGAAGTTTACATACTGCAGCTCTACAAATATTTGCGCAAAACTTCATATATATTTTCATATTTTCAAGAAAAATAAAGAAAATTAGTTTTGATCATATAAGCATATGATTAATGTTCAGTCTTAACTTTCAAAAAAAAAAAATCTTTTTATTAAAACTTAAAATAGGGGTGTAATTTAAAACATGTTTTTGAAAAAGGTTTTTCGCATATGAAAACAAAAAATAAGGAACTGATTTCAAATTTCCACATTCCAATATTCACATTATCCCACCTATAACAAGTCCAGTTCCAACAATTATTAACCATCAAAGTTATTATAAATTTTGAAGCAGTAAATTCCTTAAATTAGATTTTCGCTAGCTAATTATGTTAAATTATGGATTTTTGCTAACTAATTCTGTTAAAGTTTGGTTTGGCCTAGGGGTGGGCATAAAGCGCATCGCTATACAGAAACGGGCTGCACTGGACCACAAAAACAGTATGCAAACCCGTACCAAATCTTCTAACCAAAGTAAATACATCAAACCGGACTGACTGGCATCGATGCATTCGGTTGCTGTTTGGATGATTGAACCTACCATATAAAACCGAATCGAATATTTACAATAATCTTATAATAAAAATATAAGCAACTCTAAGCTCATTTTATATTCTAACGATGTATATCCTATTTTCAGCTTATATTAATAAAAATCATTGTTATAAAGGAAAAATTTATAGTTATAGAATAATATTTTTCATCTCACTTTTTAGGGTATATGATAACTATAATCTTATTTTAGTCATTTTGCTTAATTATTATGCATTGATTAATATTGGTAATTGCTTAATCTATTAAAATAATCTCACTTGTAGCTAAATGTCAAATTGAAATATTCGTACAATTACGAACTAATTTTCCATTTCAGTATAACATTATGTGTTTTAACCTTTAAGTGTTAAAGCTTCACACGGTTTCATTCATAAATTGATTTATTTCATATTTAATACAGATTCAAACCAGAACGGACCAAAATCGGACCGTAATACATTAAACTGAACCATTTAAAAGAATAGTATAATGGTTAGTATTTTTGATTTTAATGCAGTGCTGAAGTGGTTAGAGCTTCAAACTGCACTAAAACCAATCTGTGCCCCCTAGTTTGACCATAAAACCTAATTCGGTTACATAGTGCTTTTTAAAGGCAACAAACATTGTTTAACTTTTTCCGATGATGAGCACTTTACTCATGGGTTTAACTCGTTTTTGTGTATTATAATTGTTAGTTGATTTTTTCTCTTCATATTTTCCTATTTAGGATACTTTTTATCTGTTATATTGAGTAGTAAGGTAAATAATTAAAAACTAATTGAGAAAAACTAATAAATCATTCGATTAAGGCATTTAGTTATCATAATAGACCACATATTCAATTCCCAAAGATGGTCAAGTTTTTTTAGTTGCCTAAATTGTCCTAGACTATTAACTTATTTATTCTAATCTAAAATTAAACTTATATTCATTCAAACCATAGTTTAAAGCAATGGTCGGTACGTGAGATTTTGATTGTAATGAGCCGACATCGATGGTTATTAATCTGGAACCAGATTCAATGGTGGATTTCCCTAGGGAAACAATAATTTTGATTGTAGCTAGGGTCAAGCTTTTTTGAGTTACCTAAATTGTTCTAGGCACAACTTATATTTAAAAATAAAAACCATACTAGAAAAACCTAATATCCTATTTTAAACTCTAATATTTTCTTTATAATCTCATTCATTCTAATTTAAAATTCAAATTATATTCATTCAAATCAAGGTTTAAAGCACTGTACGATACGTGAAATTCGATTGTAGTGAGCCGATAACGATGGTCATCGATCCGAAACCAAACACAAAAGATGAGGTTTTATGATTACATTAATTTAGTTTTAGCTAGGGTCAAGCTTTTTTTGAGTTATTTTAACTGTCTAGGACACAACTTATATTTAAAATAAAATCCATACTACAAGAAAACATCTTAATCTTAATTTAAACTCTATATTTTTTCTTTATTATATTACTTATTCTAATTTGAAATTCAACTTATATTCATTCAAATAATAGTTTACAGCTTTGGTCGATACGCACAATTTAGATTTTAGCGAGCCGATATTGATGGTCATCAATCCTTAACTAGACAAAAAAGTAAATTTTGCTAGGGTTACACAAATTTTGATTATAGCCAGGATCAATTTTTTTATCCCTAAATTGTCCTGGACACAACTTGTATTTAAACTAAAATCCATAATAAGAAAATATCGTATATCCTATTTTAAATTCTATAATTTTTCTTATTATCTCAGTTACTAATTTAAAATTCAACTTATATTCAATGAAATCATGGCCTAAAGCACTTGTCGGTAAGCAAAATTTCGATTATAACGAGCCGATATCAATGGCCATCGGTCTGAAATCAGATACAGAAGTGGATTTTGCTAGGTTGCATAAAAAATAATCTGTTTTTTCAAATCATCAAACGAAACAATTTAGACAATGAATTTGTAAAATAAAGGAAAAAAAGGAATCCAAATCGGTAAAGAATCAAGAATACATCAAAAATTATTTCAAATCTTCTTCTTCATTCAATTAAATGTGATCTAATAATGATTTTGTACCAGAATTATTCATTTTGGATTGCTATAAATAGAAGATAAGGGAATTGAATGATGGATTTAAGGGTATGATCAAGGGGTACTTCTATAATTTATTATAAATTATTAGCTTTGTTATTAGATCTCATTCAAAATAAAATGTGTTTGTCTTTCTATTATATATTTGGCATATTGTAGTATGTTAATTAATTATATAATTTAAGTATATTAACTCGAAAATCCTTAAATGATATGTTATATAATGGCAATTACAATGTGTTGTGATCATGAGAAATTTATCACATTGAAAATAACATATTAGTTTAAATATTCATAGTCAAGATATTTCGAGATGGAATATCGATACATCCTTTGAGACAAGAGTACGTAACACATTCCATATGTTGAGCAGTGTATTACTCATAGTTGTAGGGGGAGCCATGGGGTTAGGTACTGATAGTTATAGAATAACAATAAAATGACTCACTCGAGAGTTTTCCGTTGATTAATATAACTAAGGTCAAATAGAGAATCTCAAAGTGACGATGAAACATAGTTTCTCAATCTGGAAATACTGTTGAATTTCAATATGGACATTCCACTTTAATTATAGTTCAATCATCACATGGCATCCATCAAACAACTAATAGTTGGGTCTGAGTTGAAGCGTTCGAAGTGAAACACCATTCAATGAAGAACTCGCCTCCTCGATTATATAAGGTTAGTATCATAGTCGACTCAAAGTCAAAGTCTCTAACCAGAGTAGTGTGGTTAATAATAATTTTTATTGTTGAACAAAGGACTTTGTGTTTGGATTAAGCAAGATGAAAGTTGATGATATCCGAATTTTGACCAAAACTAGATTCATTAGTCATAAAGTGATATAGTTTTGACGAAACAAATTGGTGTAAATAATCGTTACTACCAGGTACAGGTTAAAACAGTGAAATTGGATTTTACCAAAAATGTGTAAGTAAAAAATTTGGCCAAAATGTCACACCATGTGTGAACGTTAATATTAAAATTGTTTGATATCAATCGCTGACTGAATTTACACCTTTGAGTCGTACAATCACAGTGTTGAATACTTCGAAATACTACCCTATTTAGTTAAACTATAAATTTTGTAAATTAACTAGAATTTTTTTATGAAAAACTAATTATTAAATTTTATTAGATTTATTTCAATGTCGTGGGTATTTAATAAAGCTCATATATAAAATTTGTATATGTATGTATCAATATACGATACCAATATTTTTTTAATTTTGAATTAAATTAATTAAATACTTGCTGGGTTTGGAAAATTTTATGGGCTCAATATGCCCATGTTTTAGTTGACCATGGAGAAGTGGGGTTGGGGTTTTCAAATGCTCAAAATGTGATTTGCATTGGTGGAAAAGAAAGAGTAAACAAAGGAAACTACATCGTCGCTTTTTATTCTGTCTCATTGCCTATTTAAACTCCTTCTTTCATTCATTTGTGCCTCCTCCTAACCCTCTATCCCAGCCGAAAATTTCAAAGGCCTAGGGCTATTTAATTCCCAAAAAATAATTTAAATCGAAATCAAAGATAAAACGTGGTGTTCATCTCTAGTCTACTGTAACTTTTGGAGATGTTTGGATCAGATCTAAACGAGATTCATTCATTATTCAAGGAGCTAATCATAGGCTGCTATTTTGGTAACATTTCATTTCTAACAATAATTATTATTAAATACAGGGATAATCATATTAATGTTGTTTCGATTGATATTATTACAATGAATTTGTATATAGCTTGTGTTGTCTAATTGTATTTTTGTTCAAATAGTTTTGGAAAACGTATAAAAATATTATTTATACATTTACTTTATTTTCGGTCATAATATATTCGTTTATTTATAGTTTTAAATTTTAATATTGTTTTAAAGATTTAATAATTTTATTATGCGACATATGTAAATATATATATATATATATATTATATGTATGTATTAAATTATTTCTAACAAATTTACAACCATATGTATTTTTGGTTTTAAACAAACTTTTTTTTGAATTATATTTATTGATATATTTATTAATTTATTTCTTAAAAACATGCATCAAATTCATATGGATTTGATATTAAAAAAGAGATTTTTTTTCAAAACCCTTTTTGGTCAAAAGAAAAAACTAAATTTTTAACAAATATATATACAATTTATAAATGTGTGTGTGTATGTATGTGTACACACACATATTTTAAATTAAATATAAATCATATATATCTGTATATTTCAAAAAAAGTTACATTATATGTATGTATGTATCACTATAAGAAAATGACCCTACTACAACTAGTTATTTACAACGTTCACAAAATGACAGTTGTAATAAAGGATTTTTAACAACTGATTTTTGCTTATAGTTGTAATAAAGAGTTTTTAACAACTGCTTTTACCTGATAGTTGTAATAAACATATTTTTTAACAACTCATTTTCCTAACAGTTACAGTAAACATATTTTTTGCAACTGTTTGTTTTATCTAAATATCTATAACAACTTATTGGTTTTTATCTTTGTAAATAATGACATTTTCCATGTTTATAAAAATTGAAATTTTGATATTACTAAGTTATTGGTTAAAGCTTTTTCTTCAGAAAACCTATTTTCTATAAAAACAAGTAAGCAATCTATTATATTTTTAGTTAAATTTTACTATAATTAAAAATTAAAATTTATAATTAATAGATATTAATTAATAATTTTTAAGTGATAATTTATAATTAGTAAATTATAAATGATAACTTACATAATTAATATTTTGTAATTTACTATAACTAATGATTATCAAAAAATAATCAATAAATTATATTTAATGATTAATAATTTATTGTAATTAATTATTAATAAATAAGCCACAGTTAATAATTTAGAAGAACAATATATTAATAAAAATATAATATTGATTTTCCTAACAACTGTAAAAAACATATTTTTAACAACTGTTTATTTTAGCCAGTTGTGCTGGAGATCTATAACAACTTATTATTTTTTATCATTGTAAATATTAGTATTTTCTATAATTCATAAAGAAAATTGAAAAATCTGATATTACTAAGTTATTTGGTTAAGATTTTTTCTTAAAAAGTAAATATATTTTTCAAATTAATAATATATCTATTTGATGAAAAAAATAAGTTTTATTTAGATATAGTTTGTAAACTATTAAGTGTCTAATATTTTAGTCCTTCCAAATAGACTAACCTGCTCAAATATTTTATTGTATGTGCTAAACAATCATGCAAAAAATTAAAGAAGCATTACAGAAAAAGAACTTTGTAAATTTTGAATAATCTTTCCAATTTTTGGAATTTTTTTGGAAAAGTAAATTTAATTTTAAAATAAACCATATGTCCACATAGAAAAAACAAACAAATAATTTATATTTTATTTATACATTAGGCGAACATATGTTAGAGCTTGCTACTAATATTTTAGTACGCGTCTAGTCTTTCAAGCATTAAAATTTCATTTCCATCCCTAACCGTCGGCTTTATACGAAACCCTAAATAATAACCATCCTACTCTATAGAGCTGCCCTATTCCTTAAAACTTAGAAACAAACTTAAAAACACAATTGTCATCTTCTCTACGTGCTTCAAGCCGATCATAATCTTTGATTTCCTCTCCACTTCGCGCCAGAGCCAGAGCCTGATTTTTGAGTTCAAAAATGGTACTTTGATCTTATGATACTTCTCCATATGCTTCGAGTTCGACGATGATATCTTCGAGTTTGACAGGTATCTTTGAGTTTGAGCTAGAACCGATTACTTCTCCACATGCTTTGAGTTTGAGCTAGAGCCAATGGTTTGATCTATTTCAACTAGATCTACAATTTGATGACATATACATCGAGCCCGTGGTATGTTTTACTAATCTTGTAGATCTAGATTATTATGATTCTCAAATTTGATTTTTGCACACGATAACAAGGTAACCAATAGTTTATTTTGAGGTCAATTGATTCTCTTTTTTAAGCAACTTCGGTTTTGGTTTCATTCTGTGATTCTCAAATTTGATATTTGAACAAGGTGATATGGCAACAAATAGTTGTATTTTTTGAGGCTTAATAAGATTTCCATCTAATATTTTGGTTTAGGGTCTTTGAACATTGCATGTTTACTTAAATCCCTCTATAAATTTCATCTTCTTTTGTTTAGTACAAGATCGGCACTCTCAATGTTCTGGTAATATTAGTTTTTATATCTTTGCATATTGTATCATGTATAAGTGGTCATATGTAAGTTCAAAATTTATGCTAGTTTCAGTTGCAATTAGAACTTAGACAAATTGAATGTAAACTTGGCTTCGCTTAATGTTTTCGTAGCGCATCATGTTTTTTTCTTTTCTATTTTGTTCTTTTCTATTTGTTTCGCTAACAATTTAAAGAAACTAAAATTGCACGGTATTTTTTTGGCTGAACAGTTAAAACAAATTGCATAATATTTTTAGTTCCTACAGTGCTTATATATGCAGTTCTGAAAATTCTAAAATTTGAATTACCTTATTTCTATTATGAAGCAACTTAGAGGTGTTAATACATTTTGAAAAATAAGAAATTAATTAATACATTGCAACAATTGAGCATAATTTTAGTTCTCATTTCAGAAAATGTAAGAAAAGAAGAAGACATTCACAATTGTTTTTCCATGCGTCCACCATACATGCCTTCTAATTAGATTATATAAAATGTGTTATATTATATACTAGTGTGAACCCGTGCTTCGCACACGTTTTTCATTTAAAATTTCAAAAATTAAAAAATCTATCTATAACATGAACTAAAAAGCAATTGGTAGTCAAATGATAGTTCACTCGTTTTTGCATCATTATACTTGTTCAGATTAATAATTGACTGATATATTTAGTCGCAGTGCAAATTTGTAGCAATTAGAAGTTAACGGATTTTAAAGAAATATCAAACGCACAATAAGCTCAATTAAAATGAAAACATCTAAGATCAATAAGTAAACAAATAAAAATGGAAACACATCTACAACCACCAACAGGCAGTAAAGAAAATCTAGCCTTCCACAATAGAGCTAATACCATAAATTTAAAAATAAATAAATGCTAAAGACCTATCTCAAAACAAAGCTCTCCCGTCTTTAATTAGTTCATCGGTAAGTAATTCACTTACTGTCTCATTTTTCTCATGTTAGTGCGAACCCATGCTACGCATATGGGTATCGTCCATTGTTGATTACTGTATGTACTCTAAGACCTAATGTTGATTAGGAGACATTTAATCCATATCTCCAACACAGAGATGAAATTTCAATCTGTTCAAGTATTTTATCACAACCATGCATATAACGGACTACAGAATGCTTCCAACACATAATATTTTCAAACAAACCAACATCATTTTAGAAACCTTTAAAACGTTTCATTGCTTTTGTTAAGTTGAATGATGAAAATTTTAGAAACGTTGCAGTGGAGATTTTAAAAACATTATAGTGGAAATTTCAATCAGTTCAAATATTTTATCATAACCATGCATATACCAGGCACTGTCCAAATTCAGTCATAACACCCAAAATGACAATATATCGCAGATTCATAGTGGAAATTTCTACTTCCCTTTAAGGAATTAGCTACTCCTAATTTCATACATAAAACTAAATATGTACATAAATTATTTCCAAAGACTTAAAAAAATTTACACTCCTAACTATAATGGTTAAGAACCATTGAAAACAGAAACATACATAAATATACACCACCAAGTTCAACAGGTTTTTCCATACAAAAATATTTAGAAGATCATGAACCCCACTTGTTATATTTAAGAGCTGCGCACATATTGCTTTATTTTCACACCTGTATGAAGAAAATATCAGAATATGCAGTATTTCTATCATGTGATATTTCATTTTAATATGCTACAGTTATAAGAATTATTTTGTTTAAGTTTAGACTCAGAAATGAATTATTACTTACAATGATGTGATAAAAAATCATAATGTTCGCTATAATATAGTTCATCTCTATGTACATAGAAATAGATATACGGATAATCCATTCATCTTGAATAAGTACTAGTTTAGAACTTGTAGTGAATTATTTATATTTTCAAAAAGAAAAACAGAAGGTCTTCGAAATAATGTCAAGAAGAATAAACGATTGTACCCATTTATCATTTAATTAAAATTTCCTCTATGGATACATGCATTGGGAGACATGAAAGTTTCAAACTTCATGAACTTTATGATAGCTTTTTATTATTGCAAGTTTATTCGGGTTAGTACTATGTAAAATCTTCCACGCTTTCAAATGTTAAATATGGCTTTAAGCTCGATGCCTTATTTAGCTACTACTCCTGTTATTCAAACATAGAGTTAAATATTTCATTTTTACTATTTATTGTTGGATTAGTCGTCGAAATTGTAAAAGTATAACATGGTCTGACATGTTTTATTCATGTTTTCAGGTAGGTATTTGGTTTTGTCTATGGTAGCTTTGCGTGTTTAATTAGATGTACGTATTCAGTAGCAAACGTGGCATAATTTGTATATCTAACCTTCAAAACATACACCTATGCCTAGAGGATTTGGATCGAGAAAAGATTCGCTATTATCAACGATTCGTTAAACAATAAGCATCTATATATTTGTTTGGATAATAATTCTTCATATCTAATGAGAGTAAATTTTAGGTTTAACGTTATATATCCAGTAATGCAGAATTCATTGATAATAAAAGTACGAAATATTCCATGTTCATGTACTTTTTTGTATGATATTAAATAAAAGAACAAAAAAGAGCAAGCATGAAAAATATATTTGGAAGTTATACATACTATATATATAGTATATAGTTGATATTAGGGGGTTTTGAGGTTTTGCAAAAATAAAGTGTAGCTAATCCTTGCCCACACACACCCATAAACAAAAATACACAGATATATAATTATTTGCATATGTGTGTATACATATTCACGTATGTATACATACATAAACACACCCACACGTGTATGTATGTATCTATATATATACACATACATATATGTATGCATGTACGTATATATGTCATGTAAATAATTTCCATTTTCTTTGTAGTAAGTTTGATCATATTAAAAATCGGCCTAATTAACCATACTACATTCCCGTGTCCATGTCGCTAATAAGATCCCAAAAAATTATCTTGTATTGATTTGTAATGTTTCAGTCAATGAACCTACAATCCTATTAATAGTTATGAGAATTTATTGCGAAACAAAAGGATAAATCTGAAAATCATACTGAAATATACAACCAAATCTTTTTAAGGACCCCATAGATATTGCATTGAGATAAATAGTTATAATACAAAATGATAGAAATTTTTTCCAATATATAGGATATAATTTATTAATGCAAATTATGAGCTATGCCCTATCGTTTTTTGAAAAAATTCACAACTTAAAATCAAGGGAAAAAAATCCAATAACCTGCAAAAATAAAAATTAAATTTAACTAACCTACACACTGTGCCATCAGATACATTACTATGCTCTAAGCAAACATCCCATCAATAATGTCCTACTTGAACTACAATTTGTTCTAAATGAATATAGATGATGAAAAAATTATGGCGAAATGATCAGTTTGTTCTAACTGAATACTGATATTGGTTATGTATACAAATGATGAAAACATTGTGGTGAAATGATTTTAAGAGATGATAATAGTTAAAATTCAATATAACAAACAATACAACAAACTAATTACATAAAATGAAATTAAAACATATCTTTAATACAAAATATCTTATATAATGTCAAACTTGAGTCAACAAAAAATAATCGCAATCAGATCGATTAAATGAAGCTAAACTTGCTCTAATGATTAACATTCCTGCATGCGTCTATGTAATAACCTAAACAGTCGACTATGAGGATTAGTAAAATGAATGTAAAAAAGTCACCATAGATATTTATTCTATGAAAAAATTTCTCACTCCTTATAACTATCCTATATATCCCTGTGACGACCCGAAAATTTTAACATTTGAAATGGAATATTTAATTAATTTTAAATATTTGGAGGTTAGTTTAACTTGAAATTCGAATACAAATATGAATTTGGCAATTAAAATATTGAATTTAATTTATTTAAGTTGGGTAAAATATTGATTCTTGATTTTTAAGCTGGTTAAAAATATTTTTAAACGCTTAGAAAATTTATATTGATAATACTGAGGTTAATGGAAGCTTCAGAATTGAATTTGGAAATGCTTTGTTTAGTTTTGAATTTATACTGTTTAAATCGATATTTAAAAATAGCCTTCCGAGGCATAGTCTCGGATTTGGACGAAACTAGTTCCATGGGATCCGTAATATTGTATTATTATTGGGTTTTAATTTTCATAATGTTTGGAGTTGTCATTTGGCCGTACGATAAGCAAACGTGTTGAAAATTAAATCAAAAATTCAATATAATAGCTGGGTTCGAAAAGCTATCTTCTCCATATGATCGAATTAGGACTCGAAACCTTTTCCATTGCGTTCGAAATTGGGGTATAGCATTATGAACGTCTAGCGGCACGCATCGATAGGAGGTCGAGATTTTTAGTTACGAATGCAAGTCGATCCAAATTTAAATAAAATATTCATATATTGTTTTGAATGGTCAAATAAGTCACATCAGCCTACCTTCTTTCACCATCATAACTTTTTCCTTTCCCTTCATATTACCGTAGCCAGCAAGCTACATGCAAGGTATCTTATCCTCTACAATTCAAAAAAAACGAAAATAAAATAAAATGGCCGACCCCCAGTCCTTCTCTTCCATCCTCCCCTCAAATTAAATTATCAACTCCCTTTTCCATATTTTCTCGAGCAATCTGGAGGAGATCGAACTCGATTTCGTATCGAAATCGTAAGGCGAAGGCACTCAATTTCGAGCGGCAGCTCGAGCCGAGAAAGCAGGGGCGACGCGTGAGCTAGGGCTCGAACGCAAGATTCGACAAGGGTAGTCGATTGATTGTGGCGCGCGCTCGAGGCAAAGGGCTAATGTCGACTCGCGTGAGGGTCGTGCTAGTTTGAAGACGTTTTGGTCGAGCTCGAGCATGCTTAGGTGAGCAGCGCTTGGGTTGTAGGCCGATGAAGTGATGGTCGAACTGATGGAAGCTCGCGTTTGGTTTTGAGGTCGGCGAGGGTGGTGGAGGTCTGGACGGTCTGGCATTCGCTGGTGAGAATTGGGTTGCAGCTCTCGATTTGGGGTTAGTTAGGGCAGTGATTTCACGAGAGAAGCAGAGGTGGTCGATGTCGCGACCATGGATGTTCGGCAGGACGGCTTTGTTCAAAGCGCTGGATGGAGTGGCTCAGTCGAGCTGCGACAGTCGAGTCGTGTTCATTGAGATTTGAGGTAGTAGTTTATTTTATTTGTTGTTAATTTAATTTAAAATTTGAGGATAAGATTTAGGGAAATAGAAATTGTTTTAAACGGCAATATAAACTATTTTATAAGTGTATATATATAGTTTCAAAGATAAGACAAAAAAAATTAAATCATATATATAATATATAGGGATTTTAAAAATATTGTAGAGTTCATTCGAATTGGATTTTTGAATCTACGTGAGTTATTTTATAAGTATATATATATAGGTGATTTCAAAAGAAAAGGAAAGAATAAATATACTTATATATATTTCCACTCACTGTTTCAATTAAAATAAATATTTAGATGGTTAACTTATTTAACTGCTTATTAAATTTATTTTAGTTACTAAAGGTCTGTAAAGGAAAATTAGTTAGAATTAAAATTTTAATTTTAATAAATGGAAATTTAGTTTCGATAAGTTTGAATATTAATAAAAATTATATAATTGTTTATACAAGGTCAAAACTGTGAAGAAAACAATATGGAATGAAAATGGATTGCATGCAAAAGCATAGGTGAGATCTTCTCACTCAATCAATATTGTTCTGATTTAAATTTTGAATAGTTAGATTTAAAATTGATTGACTGCGTGCTTGGATGTTTGATTTATAATAATTATTCACTGGATGATATTATTTACATATTAGTATATAGTATATAGTATATATTGGGTGATTGATTTCCCGCATTATATAGCGGATGAGACCTAATGCGCCGCATAATAGCGGATGATATTTTATAAATCCCATATACCACGATATTCCACCTCGAAGTGGAATGGGTATTTAATTATTGTGCTAACGTCTGTGGATGCAGGGAAACAGGTTGGAGGGATCCAACTAGATTCCTCAAATATTTGAATTAGTTTCAATATTGTGTGTTGATTATTTATAATCTGTGTGTGACTATTTGTGATTGAAACTGTTGAAGGCTATAATTTAACCGAATATATTTTTGGTATCGTAGGATACCAGAAATAGATAAAATTGGATTTTTGAAATTTAGTAGAAAATTTATAGTAAAATTAATTTTAGAAAATTGAATAAATTTAAAAGAAGGAATTTGTTTCAAAAGATAATAAATTTTGTTTTGAAAATAAATTTGGAAAATTAAATTCACAATATAAAAGGAAGAGAAATTTGTTTTAAAAATAAATATTGTTTTATTTTTAAAAAGTTGGAAAGGAATTTACATGTTTGGGACGTAGATTTAAAATAAATCTAAAAAGATTTATAAATTGATTTGAATGAACCATTTTCGAATGGAATGTGTATTTTCCCTGAAAGCCGAGAATGCTTTCAATATAGTTTATAAATATAGATTGAAGTTGTAAAGATGGTTTAAGGGAAAGAATGTTTTGGAAAAAATTAATTATTTAGGTTATTTTGAAAATCTTTAAAGTGAAATATATTTTAAACCATTATAGAAGTGATGGTTTAAAGTTTTAAATTGATATTTATTTTAGAAATTGGATATTTAAATGGTTATATCCTATCTATTAATTATATTTTAAAATTAGTTTTGGACCTGAATTTTTATATGAGATATAAGTATTATTTTCATAACTAATATTTAAGCAAGTTTGCAAAATAGTTTTATTTTAAATATCTCTAAGTATATTTTGATAAGCATTTTAAATTATTTTGAATTATTTTAACTCGGCAGATTTTCAGTGGAAATGAATAAATGTTTGGAAATATTTTCCGCGTAAGGAAAATGAATTGAAATTTGTTTTCAAATGATTAAAATGTGGAAATTGATTTAAAAATTTGTTTTCAAAAGGTTGAAATATGAAAATATATCTTGCAAAGATATTTTGAAAATAATAATTAGGGAAAAAATTATTTGAAATTTAGCGATTGTTGTGAGTGATGATCGATAGTTAAATAATCGACTATCAATATTGGCTTTTTAATGGCATTTGAATTTCGATGTGACCAGCGGTCGGATTCCAAGTGGATATCCGAAAACCACATCGAAACTTTGTGATTATGATGGATCTTTTATTTAAAAGATCAACGTGGAAATTATTGTGATTTGTTTGAAATCTGATTGAACGCTTTTTTTTGAATAAGCGCTCGTTATTCGGATTAGCCGGGAGAGGACCTTGTGTCATAAAACCCATTCCGAATAACGATACGACGAAATGGGATTGCATTTGAAGATGGTGTTGAAGACCAGATATTTTCGAAAACGAAAGGATTACCTGTCGAATGTCTCTGCACCGGGTTGCTCCGGTATAGATATTTGTGAATATCCGGACATGATTTGTGAATATCCGGATTTGCAAGAGCTTCTTTGAAATGCCTTCGGTTCTGTTTGATTCTGGAATGGACTTGTATGATGTGTGTCTGACGTTACACTTTGAGATGTAAAGCTGGTTTCTATCAAATACATTTCTGTTGGTGGCGGAGAATTATTCTCTTAGCTTAACACCCTTCTCTGAGACGTACGAGCTCAGAGGTTATGTAGTTGATGGTTACTAGTGATACATTCCCAATTTGGCAATGTGGCATACGAAGTGCTGCTGATCATTTGTTGATCGAAGCATGACTTTGTGAAATAGTGTAGCTTTGTGGACGAGACTTCGTCGGACCTCACACCCCGTAAATGGTCGAAACAGGAAAGATGCGGCAAGGTTATGAGGGTCGCGTCCTTTAGGGTATGTCATTTCCTTCTGGAAAAGGGTGGTATCATGGTATGGAGCCCAGATACTTAACCTATGTGGTTGCTGCAAATCTATTACTCTTTGTGGTTGTTGCTTTATGGTTGAGGATCTCGGATAAAGGTCGCAAACGACCGGGGGATGGCATACTCGTGTAGTAGTTACCTAATTACAGAGGTAACCCGGCCTTGTGTTGGCATAGATCCGGGTAGGTTCTCGGGACGTCCCTCCAGAGGCGTACCCATGTGCCAGTAGGAAGTTCCTTAGCCTGACCATTTGTTGGAAATCCAAAGAAAAAATACGCGCCATGTACGGTTTTAGTTGTATAACCTGCCATGGAATATGACGGTAACCTGTTATTGAACATGGTAGCCATAGTAGGCATACAACAATGGTTATACGCTAGCTAAGATTAATATTATACTTTCGAAATGTTTTCTGCACTATGAACTAATAATAATAATATCAAATAATTTTGCGTATTAAGCATGTTTGACAATCATAAGGAGAAATCTCCACCAATTCTGCATATGCATTGTGTGTGTGGTGGGAGCCCTTATGGTAGTTTCATTTTCCAAAAAGCATTGCGAATTTCTTTTCTTTCCCTTTTGTTTCCTTTTGTGAAAATAACTATTTTTAAGATCTCACACCAGTCCCACGACCGACCTGGAGTTTATTGTTCCCTTTCTAAACTCTAGGTGCCCAAAATTTTCCACACGGGCAGCCTAGAGTCAGGTTATCAGTTATTCTGGAGCGAAGTCAGAAAAGAAATACCTTGGAGATCAGGAGCAAGATGGATGGCGACGCATATCACTAGTATATGTTATATTTCTTTTCCGCTGTTCGTTGTTGTAACACTCTAAAAATGTAATGTGATGTAATGTAATACTGATATAGTTCTTTGTTTTAAAGATATTCATTTATCTATTATATTTGTTCCGGTGCGATACGTGAGATTCTGTTATTGTTTTCTTTTCTTCTTCTTCTACCTCTTTCTTCTTTAAACCCGAAGACTCGTACATTTGTTCCACTTTGGGCTGAATTGTTGTGGAATTTTTCCAGCTCAAAAGGGGTACAGATTTGTGGGCCTTCACAATCCCAGTGACACCGCAATATTAACAATTAACAAACCCAAATTAAGGACCAAATAAATGCATATTTGAATACACGATAAACTTAGAACTTTGAATAAATCAAGTACCAAATTGACCAAATTCCAACAGTAAACCAACAAAATTGAATTTTGATAGCTAAGTCAAAATGTGTGAAAACAGGAATTGCTCATTAAAGAGGAATGAGAAATGTGGCAAAAAATGTGTATATCTAAACGTCCAAATAATTATAATAAATCAAGATTGTGTGCAACGAATGGTAGAATGATAAAGCGAGAAATATTAAAGAAATTTTTATTTTGAAAAAAAAACTACAAATATAATTGAATAAAAGTTGCTCTGAAGATAATCTTCACGATTTTACAAAGTAATGACATATGTGTTTAGTTAATCCAGTTAAGTAATGAATTTCAAAACCTATATTCACAATCTCTAAACGTACCTCTAAATATCCATCTTCTGTAAATTATGATGATGATTCAACTTGGATTTCAGTGGCCAACTTGAACTGAATAAGCAAAAAAGGGGGCCAAAATTTTCTATCGTTAATGTTCATTGTAGTTAGCCTACAATTCGTACTATACAAATAATATTATAACTTAAATAAAAAAGAAACATAGAATTCCTTGTGTACTTGATTGCTTAACCATACTCAATGTCTAAAACCTTTTATAAAAATTTACAGGTCTGGAAAAGGGAAATCCTCAACTAAGAAAAAATAATAGGAAAACATTCTAGAACCTGATGTAAAAATTAGCGTAAAATGCAGTCAGATGTCTGATCATAATAATTAAATGTATTATTATTATGTGTACACAAATTTAGTTTATCACTAACTATTTTCCCACCTTTAAAATAATACAGTTAATATTTAAATTGACAACTGTCAGCCTAACAGCTATCTGTGTGATCATTAATATTTTTTAATTTAAGTATATACTGGCCATCATAGCCAATTTAACCTTTGATAAATATTATCAGGTGTGTAATTAATTGTTAGAGAGTGTAAATTATTTGTTTACATTTTCCTACCAAATTTTGCTAAATTTTTAGGAGAGGATGATTCAGCAACGATTATACTTACAGTGGTTACCTCAAAATCAAAGTGCATAAAAACAGTAATCAGTGTTACGCATTAGAACACAACTCAAGGTACTACTTCCATGAAAACCAATATTGAAGGAATGTACGTGAGTAAAAAAATGTGAAGGAAAGTATTATTTTAAAAAAAAATGCACCCATTATAATTAAGACCAGGTGATAGTGCATAAAAAATCATAATCTTATTGATGTTGTCCAATTGAAGTTGGTTATATGAACTTTTCCTCAACTTCATTTACACTCTGTTTGTATATTTTGAAAGGGAAGTTTATTTGTGCTCATGTTTCAAAAAAAGAACAATCAACCATAATTTCATATATTATGATTTTTAGTATAAAACTTTTTGTATAAAAAAATGGTAAATTATCTATTGTTTTCTTTTGTACCATAGAAGTCAAATTTGGAACATATGGAAACAAATGATCTAGTTTGTATCATATATAGTGAACTTTTGGACACGTCAAAAAGGGCAGTGCCTATTTTTTGCCTCAATTCAAAATAGAACATCAAATTATAAGAAAAAAAGTTATTCAATTTTTACACGTTTAGATGAATAAACTAAGATTCAAGATAATTAATTGCTACCACCACCCCGTAAACAGATGCATGTACATTACCTCCATTTTAAGGAAGGAATAAAATTTTAAATCAATTTCTTAAATAAGATATGTTGCTACTTTTGATATGAGATTAATGATATACCTGGCATCAATGTAAACAAAAATGTTATCGGATATCAGATCAATTAACTAATTTAGCACATTAACTTATTTTTTAAAATCATACCATATTAGACACACTAAATATTCATTGTTATACGATAATTTTATTTGTTCATAACATAATAAGGGGTTATTGTTATCATCAAAATTGCTTTATAATGCTAATAAACATTATCATTGTGATTGTATGGGTATAGATTGATTAGCTATATAAGATCTAATCAAATTGGTTTACCGTATATTCTAAGCTTTGGATAAGATGCTCACATGTAATATTAACTTGAAAAGAGTACAAATATCATATTACCTCAATATTTTTAGCTTCCATCAATTCGTTGACCAAATGAATCCAATATATCAGTTCCACCAGTAACCGACGTTTTTTGTAATTTCCTATATGGTTACATTTATATTTAGTTCTCTCATATTTGAAATAAAAATTATGACATAACATGTATTTGTACACAAATAAATGACATGCATAAAAATGTAAAACAAATCGAGGAGTTGGAGGAGGAGGTCGAGAGTCAGAATGCTAATTAGAGGGATAAATTCTATTATAAAAGAGAATAAACACCCTGATCATCACATAAATTCTATTATGAAATGAGAAACCTACCAGCTATCAAATAGCGGTCATGACGAAATTTAAGGATTGTTTACACACACATAGGATAGTGATTAGCTATATGAAGCAAATATATATGAATTTTACAGTAAAACAGCTTGATAATGTCAAATTACTAGTAAACAGCTAATTTTTTTTACTTTCATCTTCTCCCTTTTTCTGTGATTTGGGAAAAACTCTTAGATGAATGATATAAAAACAAGGAATACTATAAGAAATAGTTTGAAACTTAGTTAAATGAAAAATAATCAAGCTGAAAACACAACTAAATAAAGGGGTAACGCTTACTGCTAGTAGTTCACAGACCATTCCTAGTCCATCTTCAGTAATGCGAGTAATGAAACCATCTACCCAAGACTGTACTTCTTTGCATATAATTTTGACTGATTTGGAGCACTGTCAGCAACTATCATTGATTGCACCAAGTATTTTACAAAATTAGTATCTTCGCCTCCATCAACCACTGCATAGAAGTTAGCCACACAAAGTCAGGGCACCGGTTTTTGATTCCAAAGCAATATGATTTTCATCTTCAAGTGTAATTTTTATTTCTGTGTTAATTTCACAAAATCTTGATCGAGAATTTCAAGGAAAATCATATAACATGGAAATAACCATAGAAATCAATGAAACGATACTATCAATGAATCGATAATAACATCGTAGTTATATGGGAATAAAATAACACGAAGAACGGGGGAAAATGGAAGAGGACATTACCTTGATGTGGCGACTTTTGTACGCCTTGGAAACAACCTAACAGACGTTGGGGGAAGAGCGGAAGCCACCGTCGATTGGGTGAAGAAGTGCCATCAAGAAAATAAAGTGACAGTCGGTTGGAAGAAATACCGTTCAAATCCCTTAAATTGGAATTAGGGTTAGGAGGTACCAGAGATAAAAGGGATTAGAAAATTGATCTGATTGAGATATGGAAGGAGGTAGCAGATCTAAGGAAATTTAGCTGTCTTCTAACCTACAGAGAGGAATCAGACTGTTACTGGGACAGAGATGGTGGCGGGAGGGATGGACAAATGGTGGAAGCATGGAAACGCTTAAATCGATAGGGTCGAAGCTATTAGGAAGATTGGACAAAAATGGAGAAATAAGTGAGAGCAAGAGCAGAAGGATTTAAATCTATCAGAAAGCCTCTACGCCCTTGAAACTAAACTCAATAATAATAATATAGTATAGATAACCATCTACCAAACCATGGTTTGCCACTAGTTCAATCAAAGTAGTAAATAATCACTTTCTAATATATACATATCAAGCAACTTCGGTAAATAAATATTATTTAGTCAACACTTTCAATAATTTATTATTATTTCTTTGTTTATAATTATTACAAAATTTGTGGATTTGTATATTGATTATTGGTATATACAATTAAGTGACAAGTTGCCTATAAATTGAAATAACTAAATGCACGATTATTTATACAATTCAAAGGAAGTTTGTAGTCTAATTTACAGGAAGTTCAAAGTTTAATCTTATTTTATTGGTTGCATACTATTTTCTTTCTTTTTTCAGGTTTTTCTTGAGTCAATTGTCTCACCATACATTTGAAGTAACTATTTTGGATCTTTTTTTAATGCCTTAACACTCTACGTGATCATCAAACATGTTTTTTAACGTACTGTTTTGTGTTTTTCCATTAAAAGATTATGTAACAAGCTCTCACTTAAGTAATTCAAAAGCTTTACGAGATCCTTCTACATTCTTAATTTCGGTCGTAAGTAGATTAGTTTAGTTTGACAGTATAATCAAGTTTTGAAAATGCAAGGTATTCAATTATTCTTCCTACAGATTATAATGCAGATAAGTGCAGATATTCAGTAAGTAATTTGGTATTTATTACAAACCAATGTATTCTATTTAACGAAACATTTATTTTATTTGGTTTTTTTACTTAATGGGATGACATATACTAAAATATATTAGCATATAGTGATTTTAAAGAAGTAAAATATTACCATTTTATTGGTAATTAATATATTGATAAATATCACAATATTTTCTTTTGCTATACTGGCAAATAAATGTATACATCATTAATTTTGATATACATTACTTTTTCCTTATTGGAGTGCGTGGAAAAAATTATGTAGTAATAAATTAAGAATATCTTTGGCTTATGTATGATTGTTGTTTTTTTTGAAATGGTACTTTATATACAACATGTCACTAGGACACATATCACATGTCAATAAACATTCGAATCAAAAAATATACTTTTTTTCCTATATATATATAACTGATTTAATCTTAAAACCAAAACTGTCCAAACCTTGTTGTCCTACATACACACATACATACATATATATAGCTATATCAATTTTAAAAGAATGGGTTCAAGGAGATTAACTTGTTAAATTAGCTTATTTAATTATTTTAGTTGCTAAAGATTTCAAGGGAAATTAGTTTAAATCCAATTATAAGTTAAATTAAATGAGTAAATGATAATTAATTGTTTGATTAATTCAAATAGTAATAAATCGTGAATTGGTTATACAAGGTCTGAAATCGTGAAGAAAAAAAGCTGGTTTGGTTTGGGTCGCAAAAAATCAAAGGTCAGTTAATCTCACTCAAATTGGATAACCGGGTAATTTAATAGTTAAATTTAAATTATTGGATTGATTTCTTGAATTGATGATTTATTATCATTCTGGATGTGATAATATGTATAGTGGTATATATATATATATATATATATATATATATATATATGTATGTATATATTAGAGTGATTGATTTCCACATTATATAGCGGATAAGTCCCTATGCGCCCCGCATAATTGCAGATGACCCCATATACCGCGATATCCTGCCTTAAAGCAGGATTGGTATTTATGTATTGTGCTAACATATGTGGATGCAGGGAAATAGGTTGGAGGGATCCATTTGGAGGGATCCAACTGGATTCCTCAAAATATTAAAATTTATTTTCATATTCGGTGATATGTTTTATTTGATAGTCCGTGATAAATTATATTGAAATTGAAGTTATGGAATACTATGGTTTGGATGAATATATTTTAGGTATTTGAAGATATGGAAAATGTAAAGATTGAATTTTTGAATGGACATAAAGAGAGAATTTTAAGTAAAATAATTATAAAGAATTTGGAAGAGATAAAGGAGAATTTTGAAAAAAGAATGAAATTGGTATTTTCAGTTTAAATAAGATTTTAAAACATAATAAAGGAGTAAAATCTAAAATTAATGGGTTTTGAAATAAATTTGGATAAGTAAAGGAATTTATTTTAAAAATGGAGTTGGTTTTGGAAATCTATTTGAAAACCAACTAAGTGTTGAACTGTGATTAAAGAAGAATGAGGTTGTGAAATTTATAAACAAGGTTTATAAATAAAGTGAAATATTTGTCAGAGGATAATTTGGAAGTATAAATTCACGATGGAAATTAATAAGGAAAGGGTGATTTGTTTTAAAAAAACAGTGGTTTATTTTTGGAGGTGTGGAAAGGAAAATTTATGAGTTTTGGACCTAAATTAAACTAGAAATAAATCAAGAAGGACTTATAAATGATTAAACGGTTATATTGGAATGGAAAGTGTATTTCCCTGAAAAGCCAAGTATATTTCCAAAGAAAGATTTCCAAGTATAAGCTGCATAGTCAGCTTTTGTGAGGACAAGTTAATATAACTGTCCAATATTTTGCTATTGATTGTGTTGTACTCTGATGATGTAATGTATAAAAAATATAGTTCTTTCTGTATAAAGATCAGTCATTTAACTATTATATATTGTTCCGCTGCATTTGTGAGATTCTGATATTATTTTCTATTTCTTCTTCTACCTCTTTCTTCTTTAACCCTAATGGTTTGCAAGTCCGTACCCCTTTGAGCCAACAATAATCTCCAGCCGTTCAACTCAAAGTGGACGGAAATACGAACCATTAGGGTTAAAGAAGAAAGAGGTAGTAGAAGAAATAGAAAACAACATCAGAATCTCACAAACGCAGCGGAACAATATATCATAGATAAATAACTAATATTTATACAGAAAGAACTATATCTGTTTTATACATTACATTATCAGAGTACAACACAACTAATAGCAAAATATTGGGCAGTTATAATAACTTGTCCACAAAAGGCTGAACATACAGCATTCCATACACATCGGAAATAGGTCAGATATTACTGATACGTCTCGCCATCCAACGCATCCCCTGAGCTCCATAGAAGTCCATCCAGAATCTGTATTCTATAATACTCAGTCTGATCCGAGCATTGTAGTGAAATAACACCCGAGTCAGTCTGGAAAACCAGCATAAGAAAACACGCTCAATTGGATTACTAAAGTTTTCGAAAATACTTTGAAATCAAAGGTATCTCGTAAGACCACGCCACAAATAAACATGTCGGGTTTTTACCTTACGATAACCAAAACATTTTTTATCAAATTCGTCTAATATTATAATAGTTTCTATAGAAAGTAAAATAGAATCTAGCTGAATGCTTGCATCTCACATTCCAGCAATAGTTGGGCACAATCAAAACCATACATGCGCTTATTGGCGATTGGATTCCATACAATAGCAGGGCTATTGGGGTACCGCCCGTCAAAGTACCTGGTCTAGATCAGAGTACCGAGGATCCCCCCTGATCCCTGCAACAGAAGACCAGGGCTACCCCTTACTAGATAGTCCAAATAAGATCACCCCACGGTTGGGATCAGCAACCGCCTACACAGCTAAATAAAAAGGGACATCTAGACAGGGATGACCCTACCCTAATTGCTTACTAGCCACTTAGCCTTGCTGCACCTCCCTTATTTTAGCCATTCTCGGTTGATGAGGCTTGAGGCCATGCGTTACCTTTTTAGCACACATTCAATTAGAATGCTCATCATCCCCCTGACGATGTTCTGACAGCATTCGTCCATGTAAGTCCATTCCAGGTCCGAACGGAACCGAAGGCACTACTCCTACTACATCCATTTTGGAATCACCCTCAGGATTAGTAGTGATTACCCCTTGCACTTCGCTGCTCCATCTTCGACACAAACTTTGTCTTCCTCACGAAAACGTTCAAACCGGATCGAAGTGGTTTTTGGGAAATTAATCCAGATCTCGGTCTCTTCAAAACGATCAGTGCATTCGCTAATATTGATAGTCGGTTATTTAGCTATCATATAACATGCACAAACAACCATCAAGCCTTAATAATTTCCCAAATTATTTATTTCAAAATATCTTCACAAGATATTTTCCACACTTCAACCCTTTGAAAATTGTTTTCAAATCTCTTTTTCTCTCGTGGAATAAATTTCCACCTATTTGTTTTATTTCCACTGAAAAATTACCAAGTCTTAATACATTAGATTTTTAAATTACTTTATCCAAAAATATATACTTTAAAAACACTTAAAATAAAAACTACTTAAAATACTTTATTTAAAATACTAGTTATGAAATTTTATAAAAAATTCTCATGTAAAACTAAAATCAAAACTAAATTTAAAAAAAAAAGTTATTCTATAAGGTATAAGTATTAAATAATTATCTTTTAAATCATAATACTAGTTAAACCTTTAAAATAATTTACGTATATAATTAACTTAATAAATATTTACTTTTTAAAATTTAAAATCACTAAATAATAATTTATTTCTAAAACATCTTTTAAAATCACTTTAAAACCACTAAATTGTACTTAAAAATCTACTTTGAAGACGTACTTGGCTTTTCGGGAAAATACACTTTCTATTCCAAAATAGTCCATTTAATCAGTTTATAAATCCTTCTCAGTTTGTCCCAATTTAGTTTACCTCTCAAACCCGTAAATTTCTTTCCCATACCTATAAAAATAAACTACTATTTCTTTTTAAAACAAATTACCCATTCCTTTATAAATTCTGTGACGACCCAGAATTTTGGACGATTTAGATTGCAATATTTAATTGATTTTAAATATTTGAAAGGTTAATTTTAACATAGATTCCAAATATCACTATTTACTTGATGATTAAATTATTGAATTACATAATTTAAAATTGGATAAAATGTTGAATCAAGAGTTTTAAGCCTGTTAAAAATTAGTTTGAAGGCCTATAAAATTTGTAATGATGATATTGAAGATAATAGAATGGTTAAAAATTAATTTAAAGATGATTTGTTCACTTTTAATAATATATCATTTAAATCGATATTTAAAAATTGCCTTCCAAGGCACAGTCTCGGAATTTGATGAAACTAGTTTCATTGGATCCGCAATACTGTATTATTATCGGATTTCAATTTTGGTAGTGTTTGGAGTTGTTGTGTGAGCATACGATATATAAACGCAATGAATTTATATAGAAAATTTAATATAATAACTAATTCAAAAAGTTATCTTCTCCATACGATCGAATCGGGGCTCGAAACTTATTCTATTGCATTCGGAATAAGGGTATAATATTAGGAACGCCTAGCGGCATGCCTCAATCAGGATTCTGGATTAAATATCTAGATATTTTGAATTTTTATATAATATATATCCATCCATTTAAACTGTACACTGAACCCATTTTTTCAGCCGCACCTATATCCATTTCAGCCACCCTGTAATCGTGTTGACTCCTTCTTCTTTTAAATGCCTCTCTTCTCTTCAATTTCAAACACAGGAGGAGAAACCGATGCTTTTTGTTCGAAATTGAAATTGTGGCCCTCTTTATTCTTCCTCCTTACTAGTTCGAAGCCGATGTTTTCCCCTATTTCAATTCTAATCAAGCCATGCCCTCTTCATCTTCAAAATTGAATTCGACAGCAACCAAAAGGAAAAAGCCCTAATGCCATTTGATTTCTTATTATTAGGGAATGCAATCATCTCGAAGAGGTTTTGCATGATTTGAGTTCTGTGATGGCGAAGGGGGAGGAGATGCATCGGCAATGGAGGTGGCGTGTACACAGAAGCTAACGCAAGGGGGTATCGTGAACGAGAATAGGAGGCAGAGTCGTGCTTAGGGGCTCGAGCATGCGCAAACATGGACTGTGGAGGTCGCAAGGAGGCCTGAGGCGAAGTCATGGTGGCGTCTTAGAGCTTGGGGTTGGTCGGCGTCAATTGGAGGGGGTTTTGCATCGTTCGATGGTTTGGTGATGGTAAGGGGTTTTGCGAATGACTTCGCGATGGTGAGGAAGATCTGCAGAGTCTGGGCTCATCTTTTTGTAAGGTATATAAACATTGATTTTAAAGCTTTGATTTAAAAAGGAAAAAAGGTAAGTTTAGAGTTGCTGATTTCAAATAGTGAATTAACAAAAGGTTTAAACAATTTTATTTTGGGATCAGTTATATTTACAGGACAGTAAGTAAATATGGGAATTTTAATAACACATTAAAATTTTAAAGTGGACTTCAATTCGAACAAATTAGTTTAAATAAAATTTATTAATAATTTAATTAAATATTAGTCAATTTAAATTATCACAGGAAGTAATTAATTTAAATGAAATTTTTAGTTAAATAAAAATTGTTAAAAGGGATAATTGATTGTTCGGTTATGTAAAATATTAGTAAATCGTATAACTGTTTATACAAGGTTAAAATCTGAAAGGAAACAAGTCGAGACCAGATTTGGATTGCAAAATCAAAGGTGAGTTAATCTCACTCTTCTGGATTTTTATTTAAATTTAAATGGTTAAATTTAAAAATTAGATTGAATGGTTGAATAGATTTGATGTGGTGTATTATATATAGAAGTATATAGTGTATATTAGGTGATTGATTTCCTACATTATTTAGCGGATGAGACCCTATGCGCCGCATAATAGCGGATGATATTATATAAATCTCATATACCACGATATTCCACCTCTAAGTGGAATTGGTATTGTGCTAACACCTATGGATGCAGGGAAACAGGTTGGAGGGATCCAACTGGATTCCTCACAATATAGAAATTATTTTCATAATTGATGATGCATTTTATTATATACTGTGAAAGATAATTTGGGGATTAAATTGTGATGTGTTATGATTGGATAAGTATAATTTGGGATTCTAAAGTACAAATAAAATAAATTGGGTGGTTTGATAGGTAATTACTTAATGTAATTAATAAAATATAATTACGTAGGGAAGTAATTAATAAATAATTACTGGATATAATTAGTTGAATGATGATTTGTTAATAGAAGTAAATTGGGTATAATTACTTTGTGTAATTAATCAAGAGATTAATTAAGATAATGAATTAAGGAGTGATTAATTTATTTAATTGAGGTAAATAAAAAGGTAGATCAGTACAGGATGAGGTGAATCAAGAGTGATTAATAATTGTGGTTTAATTAATGATTAATTATTTAATGTAATTAAATTAGACTAGGATAAATTGAAATGTAAATGGGAAATCATAAATTTATATAATCAATGACGTAATTAAAGATTGATTAATTAGGATTTATAAATCAATACTAAATGATTTATGAGAAATTGATTAATATAAGTAATTAAAGATTAATTATTGTTTTTGGTTAAGAATGATTAATCTATGTAGTTAATTAAAGATAATTGCTTGAGTGTAATTGAAGGATAATTAACCCTGGATGGTTAATTAAGATGGATAATTAAGGGATAATTAATTAATTGATTTGTAATTAATTAATGTCAAGTGAAGGAATTTAAGTGATTGAGGACAATAATTAAATTAGAATTAATTAAATTAATTTGGAAGTAATCAAGTTTGCTTTTGGATAATTGAATGGTATTGGATGCCTTGAATAAGACTAGAAGTGACCGGGGTCGGGTATTGGAAAATATCCGAAACCACTTCGAATTTTTATAAATTGAAATGTGAAATCTATAGGATGGAATGAAATAATTTAAGTGAATTGGACTATTTAATCCAAATTTTGGTACTTAGAAAACTTATGTGTGAAATAAGTGATGTCTACAGCAAATTGTGAATTTGTAAATTGATTCGAGTTACCCCGGGTTCTATATAAGTTGTGTGCCTTATATTCCATGTTGGATGAGTTTACTCACGCTGGTTTCTAGCCTGACCCGGGTGTTACTTTGATGTAATGCTCGGGTCAGACCGAGTATTACAGATTTTCAGGTAAGGAAGTTCTGAAGCTCAGGAGGCGAACTGGATGGCAAGAACATATGGAGTGTTTCTGCTATATTATATTGTTGTATATCTGAGACATGTTGATTTGTATATGTCGAGTGTTTGAGTATGTGTGTAACTCTGATGTATTAGATTGCAATCGACAGATATAGTATTCTTTTGTAAACTGTTATTATTTGTTATTATATTTTATCCTCTGCGAATGTGAGATGTTGGTGTTTCTGTTCTTCTTATTCTTCTATCTCTTTCTTCCTTTTCATAACTATCTGGAATTTTCGAAATCGAAAATTCCGGGTCGTTACGGTTGGTATCAGAGCTGAAGGTTAAGCGAGAACCTTAGCTCTGTTGGGATTACACATTAAGGATAGAGTCAATGGTACCCTAGAATGAGTTGAGTGTGTGTGTGTGTGTGTATGAGAGCGTACTTATTTTCTTATATCAAGATTTTAAATGATTTTATATAAGAATATATTTTGACATATAAAGTAATATTTGCTTCTAATAAATATTTAGGTGATTGGTTGTTAAATTATTGGAATTAAATTAAGAAGTAAAATAATACAAGCAAATTGAAATCTTGAATTGGGATTAAATTAAGTGGTAATAGAAATACAACCAAATTAAAATTAAATGAAGATAAGTTTGAAATGGATTTAGAATTAAATGGTCTAAAGAGATAAGTTGGTTTGATTTAAAGGATTAAATCAACATTTAAAATTTTAACTCGAATTTATATAATTTGAGATGGTTTAAATTTGAAATTTAAATTGAATTCATTCAAATTGAATCTGATGTTGATTAATTGGATTTGAGATTGAAGATGTATAAGTTTAAAATCTTAAATGGAAAATTGGATTGGATTAAATTGAAATGATTCGAAATTGAAGTGGGTTCAATTGATATTAGTCCAAATTGATTGGAATAATTTGAAATTATAATTAAAGTTGAACAGATTTAAAATCAAATGGAATTTGATTTAAATTGGGAAAGAAATCAGGGTTGATTCAACTTGAATTGGGGTTAAATCAATTTCAATGGAAATTGAAGTTATTCAAATTGGAATTGAGTCAATTTAAATGGAAGTAGAAATTTAAATTGAATTGATAGGGAAGTGGACAGTTTTGACTCTGGACTATTTTCAATATAAATTGTTGTAGCGACCCTGACTCGGCCTTCGAAATTCGGCACCGAATACGACACTAGTATCCAAATGCCGTAGATCCAAATGTCGAATCTAGTTCGCCGAAGCTTATAACACAATTATATATAACAACATAGCGGAAGAAAAATGAATATCATATACAATTCCAAATGAATACAATATCCAATGATAACAATGATATCAATATGATACAAGAATATCAGAGACAATAAATAGCAGCGAGAAACAAATAGCCAAGAGATAACTCCAATGATCAAACTGCAACTCCAAACCAATGCTCGAACCACCTTCACGTTACACCAAGCTAAGCAAGTTTCGTCTGTCGTCCTAACCAAATATTTCAATATCCAAAGTCTTCAAAGAATACCCAAGAGAAAGCTGAAAGCTATAGAATCAATTCTATATCTACTATCTGAAAAACCCAACTCTAGACTGCCCGTGTGGAAAATTGTGGGCACCCAGAGTTTAGTAAAGGAACAATAAACTCCAGGTCAGTCATGGGACTGGTATGAGCAAACAAATACAGCTTTATCTTTAAAAAAAACAAAAGAATTTAAATCGAAATCCGCAATGCTTTTGGAAAATGAAACTACCATATGGCCTCCCGCCACACACACAATGCAAACGCAGAATTGGAGGAGATTTCTCCTTATGATAGTCAAACATGCTTGATACGCGAAAACCATTTTGATATTATTATTAGTGCATAGTGGAAAACATTTCAAAAGTATAATATTAATCTTAGCCAGGATAGACATTCCGAACTATGACTACTATAGCTACCATCTAAACAGTGGGGCGCCACCATAAGTAGATGGCAGGTAATACAACTAAAACCGTACGGGGCGCGTATTGGATGATTGGATTTCAACAAATGGTCAGGCAAAGGAACTTCATGGCCCACATGGGTATGCCTCTGGAGGGACGTCCCGAGAACCTAACCGGATCTCTACCAATACAAGGCCACGTTACCTCTATAACTAGGTAACTACTGACACGAGTATGCCATCCTCCAGTCGTAACCAACCTTTATCCGAGCGCTCGATACCAACAACCACAAAGTAATGTATTTGCAGTAACCATATAGGTTAAATATCTGGGCTCTATACCATGATATCACCTCTATCAAGAAGGAAATGAACATACCCTCAAGGGGCGCTACCCCCAAATAACCTTGCCGCATTCTTCTTGTTTCGACCATTCCGGGTTGTGAAGTTCGACGAAGTCTCGGCCACAAAGCTATGCTTTTTACAAAGTCATGCTTTGATCAACAAATGATCAACAGCACTTCGTATGCCACATCACCAAATTGGGAATGTATCACTGGTAACCATCAACTACATAACCTTTGAGCTCGTACGTCTCAGAGAAGGGTGTTAAGCTAAGAGAATAAATCTCCGCCACCAAACAGAAATGTATTTGACAGAAACCGGTTTTACATCTCAAAGTGTAATGTCAGACACACATCCATACAAGTCTGTTTCGGGTTCGAACAGAACCGAAGGCACTTTCGAAGAAGCCCTTGCAATTCGGGAATCCACAATCCCGATCGGACTTCCCATCACTTAGAGAATCTCTATACCGTAGCTACTCGATGCAGAGACAATCGGTAGGTCATCCTATCGTTCTCGCAAATACCCGGTTTTCACCATCGGTCTTCAAATGCTATCCATAACGTCGTATCACATATTCGAAATGGGTTATATGACACAAAGGTCCTCTCCCAGCTAAACCGAAATGTGAGCGCAATATTTAAAAATATATGGATATGGATTTTCAGTTAAATCACAGCTTAAAGTCCAAACCTTTCATTTAAATGATTAAAACAAATTACCATTCCCAATCTTTTATACAAAAAGATTTATTTAAAAACCTTCAATGGTTTAAACAATTTCCACACTTAAATCTTCTAAATAAAAGATTCACTTTTAAAACTCCTTTCAATTTTAAACAAGGTTCATCAATCTTTAACAAAGATTCATTCATAGCCCTTCAAAACAATTCCCGTTTCAATCTTTTATATATAAAAGATACACCATTTAAAAAATTTCTTCAATTTCAAAATAGGGTTCAACTATCTTTTATATAGCTTTCAAAATCATTCCATTTTAAATTTGAAATCTTTTCATCATAATTTTGGAATTTCTTTTCTTATATAAAAGCTATTATTATTTGAAAACAACTTGTTTCCGTTTCGGAAAACTCGATTATAATTGAACGAGTTAAGGCCTTTCAAATATAAAGTTGGGTTAAATTCAAATTCTCAAAACCATACCTTTAAAATGGTTTAAAAACCCATATAAACACATTTATAGTTTATATAATCCTTTTTACCCATAAATTCCAAACATAGAATTAAATTTCAAATCTGGAATTCAAATTCAAATCAAACTATTTAAATTTCAAAACTTTATCAAGTTGTTCAAAATAACTTTTATCTTTAAAATTCCTTTTCAAAAGCTTTTCACTTTTTGACCCAATTTCATTTCTAAAACCGTTTAGATTCAAAATTCAATTTTTTCTAAAACTATTTTGAATTAAATTCAAATATCTGAGACTTAACCGATTTCCTCGTGAAATCCATATTTGTGTGTGTATAAGTGTGGTCCAGGGGTTTTACCCAACAGTGCACAACATCAATCATCAGAGATATAACAATATCAATAAGCGGTATAACTCATAACGCTTATCTTCATTCACAGATCATAGATAAAATAAATTTATAAATCACAATGATTCATCATTACAATTCGATGTGAGTTTCGGATAACCAACTGGAATCCGACTCCCCGTCGCATCGAATTTCAAATGTCGTTTAACGGGTCAAGAGGTTTTTCATATTCATTCAATAGTATATTCATCATAAACAAAACAGCTCAGCACAAAGCATTACATAGCATCACATCACATATCAAATATATCAATCCATTACATAGCATTTAATAAATCAAACATTTACAATTAAGATGACTAAAGGGGGTGGTTTTTAAATTTATCAACCACATAATTACTTTCATATGTAATCTTAAATCAATGATTAATTATCATTAACTACAATTGATTAAGTTTTAATCACCTTCATTAATTAATCATTTCTTTAATTAATTATCTTGATTAATTAACCCTTAATTGTAATTAATAGAATCTTAATTAATTATTCCTTAATTAATAACTTTAATTAATAAACCTTTAATTAATTATTTTTAATTTAATTACCTTTATTAATTAACCACGTTAATTAATTATTCCTTAAATTACTTATTCTTTGATCACTTGGTTAATTAACCTTCAATGATAAATTAGTTACTTTTAATTTAGTAATTACCTCCGAGCAATTAATTACCCTTAGTTACTTAATTAAAAATTAATTATCTTTTATTTCTTAATTAACAATTAATTACCTTTATTTATAAATCATTCCTAAATACTTTCGTTAATTAATTAATTTATCTTTAAATCATTATTTGATTAACCTTAATCGTGTAATTGTTTTACCTTAGTTCTTGATTGATTAACAAAATTAAATCAATCATCTTGATTTGAAACAAATAATCCTTTAATTAATCATATTAATAAATTAATTACCTACCTTAATAATTAATTATAAAATTCCGTTTGAAAGCGTTAGAAAATTAAATAAACAAATCAATTTTAAATATCCTACATAAAAATTTAAAATTTTGAAACTTTTAATTTATACTTCCTACTCAATAAATAAATCATCATTTATCAAAAAGAATAATTCCAGAAATTTCTTTAACTAATGCAATGAAGTTGAAAACTGGAAATATAACAATTCCCAAGCGAACCCGAGTGTTTCCCCGAGCTAAACCCCCACGAACTCGAGCTCTACTTCGAGATTTTCCAGAAATTGAGCCGAATGACCCAGAATTTTACATTTTAAAATTTTTCTAAGTTCTTTTCTTAACACCAAAATCCTACTTCGAGTAAAAACTCGAGCTACCCCTCTATCTCCCCGAGACATGCTTCAAGACAACATCATCTTCCCCAAACACGAACTCACAGCACAACCCAATCTAACCCAACGTGCACGTGTACTGGCCATCTAGTGCCCTCCGACCATCACCGAGAACCCCGGCATGTCGACAATGATGCCTTCAATCCTCGCGACCACCTAGATTTTTGAAAAACCCTCTCATCAAAATCGAAGGTATCGACCTCCACCTGGAACATATCTCATCACCTTAAACCACCTTGCCTAATCACCATCCAGCGCCAGTACCGACGCTACTTCGTCAAGACCTCCACCGATAGCCCCTGCAACGACTCCCCCTAGTGCGATTGCCTGAATCGCCTCGTCGACGACGAATCCCCCCTTTGAACGCTATCGACCATACTGGGTTTCTAAACCCTATTTTGATCCCCTCAAGCCACCACACCAATTAAAAAAAAATTGATTATTTTTCCTATAGTTGTCCTTCCCCCCGCTATCAACATTATCGAGCTCGATCCCTAGATCAACATCGTTCACCGAAAATCGCCATTTTTGTGTTTTTTGTTCAATTCAAGTTAACTCCATGATTCCCAATCTAAAAATCTTGAATCTAGGTTCAAAAATCATAGTTTTCTATTACAAATCGCTTCATAAGATCCAAACAAGAAATCGTGATCATCGATTCATAACTTGAGTTAGATTTTCACTGTCATATTCAATTTTATAAATATCCCATGACCTCTACACCTAGAATTTATTTTTAAAATTTAAATCAGATCAATACAAACATTTTCCCTTTAAAGATCATTTTCTAAATCCTTCTAAATTTTTAGATATAGGATTTTTTTCTTTCTTGAATTTTGTTAGTCTGCTGTTTAACAGAGAGACGGTCAACGTTCAACCATATATATATACACATACATAAACAGACATGCATATACATTATCACTTATACAAAACAACTCTAAGTACCAAACCAATCATCACAATGTATAACAGGCTTAAGTGATTCATTCACAGATAAAAAAAGAAGAAAATTTTGGGTTCAGAGGTTTGCCCACATTGTATTGATGAAGATAGAAAAACAAATTTTGATTTTTTTTTCTTCTTGCTTCTAGTTTCCAGATTTCCATTTCCTCTGTCTTGATTTTTCTTCTTTGATCGGGTTAGTGTTTTAAAATAGATTGAACTTTACTTTTGATCCTTCTTTTGCTTTTCAAATTGAAGGCTACTTGAATTTGCAGTTGCATCTGATCTTGCTGAAGTTATTTTGATTTGCACTCTTCTTGATTACTGGTTGAAGAATTTCCTTTCTTTCTTCTCTGTTTGATTTTATTTTTTTGATTTTTTTTGAATTGCTACTAGGTTTGTTTTGGATTTATGGCTGAAGTTTACTTTGATTTTTGTTTTTCATATTTACAATTTGAGGTTGTAATTTTATTTCCAGGTTTGTAGTTTGTTTTGATCTTTCCTTTCTCAGGTTTTAGTTGAGAAAAAATGAGCAGCCTTGTTTTCATAAATTCAATTTAAAATAAAATGCCACTTGTTAAATTACTTGTAAATTAAATGAACACTTGTTCATTACTTATCTCCTCTTGCCTACACTTGTAATTATAGATTATTACTTATTTTACGATTGTCATATGCAATTAAAATTGTGTTTAAATTATGTTTAAACCCCTTTGTTAAACTTTTATTTGTTTACATTTTAAATCCTTAGGTTAATTTATTTATAATTAATGTTTCATCCTTTTATATTTATAAATATATTTATTTAAAAAGATAAATATACGTATATGTAAGTTTTAAATCTTATTTTTTTAAAAATATCTCCATATCAAAGCTTGAGTATTTATTTACATATAAAACTAACTATTTTATTTTCTTACACTCACATATATATATATTTAGTTCAAACTAATTTTAGAAGAAGGTATGTAAACTCTTAATTTAATCCTTATTGATTTTCAAGAGATAAGTATATTAAATAATATGAAATTTAGTTTTAAACAACTCTTACTATATTAATTCAAAAATATAACTTTCCTATATAATGACATTTGAATTTCAAATTCACATTTTAAAACTATAATTTATTTATAAAATATTCACTTTTGAATTCCAGATCATTAATCTTTATTTATTTTAAAGATAAAAACATTTTTTCTTATTAATGAATTAAGTTATCAGTCTGTTGAATTTTTAAACTGATTCCTTTATTTAAAATCTTTACATATATTTATTCAAATCCTCAAATAAATTCACAATTAAATTTGTAATTAAAATATTATTCAAAATATTTATTTCAGAATTTTCAATTAAAAATTTAATTTAAAAATCATATATACATTCATTTATATTAATAAACAAACAAATATCTATTAAATTTTGGAAAATACCAGATTAATCCAAAATTTAATTCCAAAAAATTAAATTTGATAAAAAAACAGGAATGTTACAATATATAAACTTATTTTTCCAAGATATTTAATAAATACAATCTTTCTTTTTAAAGCCAAATTATTTTTTATTTGTTTTACAATTATTTTTGAAACTATTTAACAATTTTTCAACTGTTTTATAAACTAATTACTATTTTTCAACTATTTTACAAATTAATTACTATTTTACAACTATTTTGCAATTATCTAAAATTTCTAAAACTATTCAGCTATTTTTCAAGCTAATAATTATTTTTCAACTACTTGTCTATTTTTAAAATTTTCAACCTATTTTCTAAATATAAACTGGTCGGAGTTCAAACTGTTATTGATTAAATACCCAACATAGATAAGAATTGAAGTGATAATCCAAATGAGGATTAAGGTAAATGTGAATAGGTGAATAAAATCGAAGTGAGGATGAATAGAAGGGAGTAATAAAATATGAATATTTGATTTTGAATAAACAAAGTTATATACCTTTGCTATATAAGATAAATCTCCCATTGTTGAATCTACTGCCAGAAGAAAAGGATTTTGAAGGTGTTTGAAGTATAAAAGAAGTTTTATACAAATTTGAAATGATCTAATTTTTTTAATATATATCTGTATATATGTATAAAGGATCTTCTGAGGATTTTGGAAAAAATTTTGGGAACCTTTGGATTTGGAAAGGCTTTTGATTTTGGGTAAAATCAATATTGGAATTTGGAAAGCCTAGTTTGAGAATTATCGATTTTGGGATAATCGATTTTGTGTAAGGGAGCTTTGTATGAGATCATACTAGGTGTATGATTTGAAAGATACTATATGTGTACAGTATAAAGTGTTTTGATAATGGCTCTGGGGAAAAAGGCGCTCCTTTGAAATGAACTTCTCAGGAGTGCCACCTGGTGGTGCTGCTTTGAACTCTGTGAGGAGTTCGGACAAAACTAGTTCCTGAGGATTATGAGTAGTGTGTAGCGAAAGTCGAGGGAGCTGATGCCTACAGAGGCATTTGGGTTATGCTGTGACGACAGTGTAACTCGATGTCACTACGATTTACTGCAGACCATAGCAAAAGTCGTGTGTGCCGCTGAGAGCCAACAGTCTGCGTTTGATTTTATATCGGTAGACTACGACCTATGGTAACATAGAGAAAGTCGTGTGAGCCGCTGAGAGCCAACAGTCTGCATTTGATTTTACATCAGTAGACTGCGACCTATGTAGGAGTGGAGAAGTTTCATTTCGACAGCGAAAATCGAGGGCGCTGATGCCTACAGTTACATGGACTTTTGCTGCGATGACAACGTAACCCAGGATGTAACTGCGACCATGGATGGGGGTGATGATTTCCAGATCATTCTCACCAAAGATATTTCCTCTATTTTCAAAAACTATTTTCTATATTTTCATAAAATTATTTTCCAAGTATTTTCACTAGGTGTTGAAACGGGCTTACCAAGTACTTATAGATTTTCAGTCCTACGCCTGATCAACGTATGACCAAATTTCTATGAGAATAAGGATGGACTGGTTGAGACATTGAGTTATAAGAATTATTTTATAAAAGCTATTTTAATAGTATTATGTGAATTTAAAAGCATTTCTAAAATTTTAAAATAAAAGTGATGGAATTTTGGAAAATGAAAGAAAATCCAAACTGGAATTATAAAAAAAAGGATTTGAACTTAGGGAAATTTAATGAAGTGATTTTTATAATAAAATCAAATATTGATTTAAAAAGTAGGAAGTAAGCTAATTAGATAAATAAATTATTTGATAGAGTATATTAATAAAATTTAACTCGGTTAAATAAAATGGATTGTAAGTTAATAATGGAGTTTGGAAATGAACTCGAATTACAAGTAGAATTCGACTTGGATTTGATAATGAATTAAAAATGAGTGGAGAGGTTGTAAAGAAATAAAATGAAAGTTAATTATAATAGAAATGGTTTGATTGCAATCAA
Organism: Allium cepa; assembly: GCA_030765085.1. Classification (NCBI taxonomy): domain Eukaryota; kingdom Viridiplantae; phylum Streptophyta; class Magnoliopsida; order Asparagales; family Amaryllidaceae; genus Allium; species Allium cepa. The sequence goes on from CM060928.1 coordinate 974,903,173, forward strand.
AACCCGGGTGAGTAAAAATAAATTAAGAATGGCTTTGTATTAATAAAATGAATTCGAAAATGAATTAAGTAGGGGAATTAAAAATTTAAAATAGGGTGAATAAATGGGTTAATTGAATTAGATAATAAATAGATGAAGTCTGATTGAATAGAAATTAAATCAAAGTTTTAATTGGGATTGGGTTATCAGAATGAACTTAAGTTATGAGGCGTATTAATTTGAAGTAAACTTGCTTAAGTCAATAGAAGCTTGGTTTTGAGTAAGAATGGAAGACCATTAAATAAAAGTTTGGGTTAAATTTATTTGGAAAAAAATGGATATTAATATAAGCATCGAATGTTGTCATACTCAATGAAATAGTTTTAAAATGAAATGCAAATGTATGGTTGGTGAATAAATTAGAAATGAAATGGAATTAAATACAGAATGAGTTGAAATTAATTTGAAGTAGTTATAAACTAAAATGGATACTCTATTAAGCGAATATCGCCGAATTTGCATAAAAATAGTTGTCGTTTGACGTAAATGAAGGTAAAGAAATCCCATGAATTAATAGAAGCAAATAAAATTGATTTTTGAATCATTTGAAGTGAATGTGAGCCGTTGGGTTAAAATAAATTGAATGTAAGCAATTGAGTTGTAAACCAATAAAATTGAATGAAATGGTATATGAATTGGTTGAAAGAAATTGAATTAGTGTTGAAATCATATCAGTTGCTCGTGGAAGTTATTTAGAATGCATTTCTTTTAGAGTTGATGTGTTGTAGTTGTTCAAGTAAGAGAAATGTTATAAACTTCATATATATAGTGCTTACATGTTTAAATTGAGTTAGTGTAGGTACCGGGAAGCCATTTGGCTGGATTTGATCGCGCAAAATGCTAAAATAATAAGCCGCTTTCTTAAAAATGTTAAATAAAGTTACGCCTGCGCAATAAAAATTGGAAATATGAACTATTTTTGTTTTTTTGACCGTGTGGGTCGATGTATATATATTTATATCTCTTGTCAAATTGCAAAAGCTCCTCCGTACAAAGGAGACACTGCCAAAAATTTTCAAAAATTTTGGAAGTTAGAAAATTTCTGAAAAAAATTTTGGAAAATTTTATGTTAGCGACAAAGCAATTTCAAATTGGAAGTTGAAATAAATTAGTGGATGAAACTAAATTAAAATAATGTTATGAGTCAGTTATAAATAAAAGATAAAATTCAATGTTCAGAATTGACATAAATTGAATTCACATGAAAATGGGGAAAACTAATTTGAATAGAAGTATATATGAAAAATTCTGTAAGGAAATATATAAAATGATTTTAAAAGCTATGATTTGATATTATTGCTAAGTAGGATATGCATGTATTATAAAGGGAAAGGAAAATTGGTATTGATTTCAGAAGATAAATTTGAATTGCTCGAAAAAAAGGTATGTATTTAAATTTCTGTATGAAATTTGATTGGGTTTTTTATCAAGCCACTTGGCCTTTTGTTTTCTTTCGAAATTTAGGGGCCCGTGGAGGCATTTTGTAGTTGTACCGAGCAAGCTGTGCAGAGGAGACGCTGGCAAAAAATTTCGGAAATTTAGAGAGTTAGAAAATTTTTGAGAAAATTTTGATAATTCAAAATTTAATTATAAATTGAAATTTGAATGATTGAGCAAAAAGGGTATTGTTTGAAAACTGTGGGAGAGTTTGGGAAGTTAGTAAGAATGATAATGGGTCTTTTATAAAAGGTAGTTGGTAGGATGTTGAACTTTTGGTTTTGGGGGAAAGGTAAACGAGTATTGGACCATTCTTCATAACTAGTAATTTCAGGGATGAAATTCTTTTAAGGGGGAGGAATGTGACGACCCAGAATTTTAGACGATTTAGATTGGAATATTTAATTGATTTTAAATATTTGAAAGGTTAATTTTAACTTGGATTCCAAATATCACTGTTTACTTGATAATTAAATTATTGAATTATATAATTTGAAATTAGGTAAAATATTGAATCAGGAGTTTTAAGCCTGTTAAAAATAATTTAAAGGCCTATAAAATTTATATTGATGATACTGAAGATAATAAAATTAATTTAAAGATGATTTGTTCGGTTTTAATAATATATCATTTAAATCGATATTTAAAAATAGCCTTCGGAGGCACAGTCTCGGAATTCGACGAAACTAGTTTTATTGGATCCGTAATATTGTATTATTATCGGATTTCAATTTTCGTAGTGTTTGAAGTTGTTGTGTGAGCGTACGATATATAAACACACTGAATTTATATCGAAAATTTAATATAATAACTAATTCAAAAGGTTATCTTCTCCATTCGATCGAATCGAGGCTCGAAACTTATTCTATTGCGTTCAGAACAGAGGTATAACATTAATTACGCCTAGCGGCATGCCTCAATCAGGGTTCTGGATTAAATATCTAGATATTTTGAATTTTTGTATAATATATTTCCATCGATTTAAACTGTACACTGAACCCTTTCTTTTCAGCCGCACCTATATCCATTTCGGCCACCCTATAATCGTGTTGACTCTTTCTTCTTTTAAATGCCTCTCTTCTCTTCAGTTTCAAACACAGCAGGAGAAACCAATGCTTTTTTTTCGAAATTGAAATTGTGGCCTCTTTATTCTTCATCCTTACTAGTTCGAAGACGATGTTTCCCCTATTTCAATTTTAATCAAGTCGTGCCCTCTTCATCTTCAAAATTGAATTCGACAGCCATAAAAGAAAAAAAAAACTCTAAAGCCGCTCGATTTCTTATTATTAGGGAATGCAATCATCTCGAAGAGGTTGCATGATTCGAGTTCTGTGATGGCAAAGGGGGAGGAGATGCATCGGCAGTGGAGATGGCATGTATGCAGAAGCTAACGCAAGGGGGTATCGCGAAAGAGATTAGGAGGCAGAGTCATGCTTAGGGGCTCGAGCATGCGCAAACGTGGAACGGTGAAGGTCGCGAGGAGGCCTGAGGCGAATTCGCGGTGGCGTCTTCGAGTTTGGGGTTGGTCTGCGTCAATTGGAGGGGTTTTTGCATCGTTCGATGGTTTGGTGATGGTAAGGGGTTTTGCGAATGACTTCGCGATGGTGAGGAAGATCTGCAGAGTCTGGGTTCATCTTTCAGTAAGGTATATTAACATTGATTTTAAAGCTTTAATTTAAAAAGAAAAAAAGGGTAAGTTTAGTGTTGCTGATTTCAAATAGTGAACTAACAAATGGTTTAAACAATTTTATTTTGGGATCAGTTATATATATATAGGATAGTAAGTAAATCTGGGAATTTTAATAACACTTTAAAATTTTAAAGTGGACTTCAATTCGAACAAATTGGTTTAAATAAAATTTATTAATAATTTGATTAAATCATTAGTCAATTTAAATTATCACATGAAGTAATTAATTTAAATTAAATTTTTAGTTAAATAAAAATTGTTAAAAGGGATAGTTGATTGTTCGATTATGTAAAATATTAATAAATCGTATAACTGTTTATGCAAGGTTAAAATCTGAAAGGAAACAAGACGAGATTGGATTTGGATTGCAAAATTAAAGGTGAGTTAATCTCACTCTTCTGGATTTTTATTTAAATTTAAATATTTAAATTTAAATAATTAATTGGATGGTTGAATTGATTTGATGTGCTATATTATATATAAGTATATAGTGTATATTGGGTGATTGATTTCCCGCATTATTTAGCGGATGAGACCCTATGCGCCGCATAATAGCGGATGATATTATACAAACCCCATATACCGCGATATTCCACCTCGAAGTGGAATTGGTATTGTGCTTACACCTGTGAATGCAGGGAAACATGTTGGAGGGATCCAACTGGATTCCTCACAATATAGAAAATATTTTAATAATTGATGATGCATTTTATTTATATACTGTGAAAGATAATTTGGGGATTAAATTGTGATGTGTTATGATTGGATAAGTATAATTTGGGATTCTAAAATATAAATAAAATAAATTGGGTGGTTTGATAGGTAATTACTTAATGTAATTAATAAAATATAATCACGTAGGGAAGTAATTAATAAATAATTACTGGATGTAATTAGTTGAATGATGATTTGTTAATAGAAGTAAATCGGGTATAATTACTTTGTGTAATTAATCAAGAGATTAATTAAGATAATGAATTAAGGAGTAATTAATTTATTTAATTGAGGTAAATAAAAAGGTAGATAAGTACAGGATGGGATGAATCAAGGGTGATTAATATTCATGGTTTAATTAATGATTAATTATTTAATGTAATTAAATTAGATTAGGATAAATTGAAATGTAAATGGGAATTCATAAATTTATATAATCAATGACGTAATTAAAGATTGATTAATTAGGATTTATAAATCAATACTAAGTTATTTATGAGAAATTGATTAATATAAGTAACTAAAGATTAATTATTGTTCTTGGTTAAGAATAATTAATCTGTGTAATTAATTAAAGATAATTACTTGAATGTAATTGAAGGATAATTAACCCAGGATGGTTAATTAAGATGGATAATTAAGGGATGATTAATTAATTGATTTGAAATTAATTAAGGTCAAGTGAAGGAATTTAAGTGATTGAGGTTAGTAATTCAATTAGAATTAATCAAATTAATTTGGAAGAAATCAAGTTTGCTTATGGATAATTGAATGCTATTGGATGCCTCGAATGTGACTCAAAGAGACCGAGGTCGGGTATTGGAAAATATCCGAAACCACTTTGAATTTTTATAAATTGAAATGTGAAATCTATAGGCTGGAATGAAATGATTTAGGTGAACTGGACTATTTAATCCAAATTTTGGTACTTAGAAAATTTATGTGTGAAATAAGTGATGTCTATAACAAATTGTGAATTTATAAATTGATTCGAGTTACCCCGGGTTCTATATAAGTTGTATGCCTTATATTCGATGTTTGATGAGTTTACTCACGCTGGTTTCCAGCCTGACCCGGGTGTTACTTTGATGTAATGCTCGGGTCAGACCGAGTATTATAAATTTTCAAGTAAGGACGTTCTGGAGCTCAGGAGGAGAACTTGATGGCAAGAACATATGGAGTGTTTCCGCTATATTATATTGTTGTATATCTGAGACATGTTGATTTGTATATGTCGAGTGTTTGAGAATGTGTGTAACTCTAATGTATTAAAATGTAATTGACAGATATAGTATTCTTTTATAAACTGTTATTATTTGTTATTATATTTTATCCGTTGCGAATGTGAGATGTTGATGTTTCTGTTCTTCTTATTCTTCTATCTCTTTCTCCCTTTTCATAACTATCTGGAATTTTTGAAATCAAAAATTTCGGGTCGTTACAGTTGGTATCAGAGTTGAAGATTAAGCGAGAACCTTGGCTCGGTTGGGATTACTCATTAAGGATAGGGTCAATGGTACCCTAGAATGAGTTGAGTGTGTGTATATATATGAGAGCGTACTTGTTATTTTCTTATATCAAGATTTTAAATAATTTTATATAAGAATATATTTTGATATATAAAGCAATATTTCCTTCTACTAAATATTTACGAGATTGGTTATTAAATAATTGGAATTAAATTAAAAAGTAATATAATACAAGCAAATTGAAATCTTGAATTGGGATTAAATTAAGTGTTAACAGAAATACAACCGAATTAAAATTAAATGAAGATAAGTTTGAAATGGATTCAGAAATTAAATGGTCTAAAGAGATATGTTGGTTTGATTTAAAGGAATAAATCAACATTTAAAATTTTAACTCGAATTTATATAATTCGAGATGGTTTAAATTTGAAATTTGAATTCAATTTATTCAAATTGAATCTGATTTGAATTAATTGGATTTGAGATTGAAGATGTATAAGTTTACAAATTTAAATGGAAAATTTGGATTGGATTAAATTGAAATGATTTAAAATTGAAGTGAGTTCAATTAATATTAGCCCAAATTGATTGGAATAATTTGAAATTATAATTAAAGTTGAACAGGTTTAAAATCAAATGGAATTTGATTTAAATTGGGAAAGAAATCAGGATTGATTCAACTTGAATTGGGTTTAAATCAATTTCAATGGAAATTAAAGTTATTCATATTGGAATTGAGTCAATTTAAATGGAAGTGAAAATTTAAATTGAATTGATAGGGAAGTGAACAGTTTTGACTCTGGACTATTTTCAATATAAATTGTTTTAATATAAACTTATTTTTCCAAGCTACTTAATAAATACAACCTTTCTTTTTAAAGCCAAATTATTTTATATTTGTTTTACAATTACTTTTGGAACTATTTAACAAATTTTCAACTGTTTTATAAACTAATTACTATTTTTCAACTATTTTGCAAATTAATTAGTATTTTACAACTATTTTGCAATTATCTAAAATTTCTAAAACTATTTAGCTATTTTGCAAGCTAATAATTATTTTTCAACTGCTTGTCTATTTTTAATTTTTTCAAGCTATTTTCTAAATATAAACTTGTAGCGACCCGACTTCCCACTTTCGGAAAATCGCATCACCAATTAAGAAAGAAAGGGATAGAAGAAGAAAAGAAAGAGAAGAAAAAGAGACAACACACCAGAATCTTACAGCGGAACGATTTAAATATAATATAGAACATATACATAGTATCATAAACATCAGAATACACAACTAAACATCTCAATTTAGACAGTTATAACATTTCTGTCTAATACAATACAAGACAATCATACAGAATAACACACACCGGAAACTCTAACCATATATCTACACGGTGAAGCCTTCTGCTCCAAAGCTCCTCCAGAATTCGTCAAGAGATAATCTGAATCACTTGACTACTCATATAAAATATGAGTACCTAAGACTTTAATAAAACAGAAAATAAACACTCGGGTCAGACAGGGGTCTGGTGTGAGTAAACGGTTTAAGATTTGATTAACTTTAGAAAATCCTTTGAAAAGAAAAGGTATCACGTAAGACTTCCCACACATAAACATAGAAAAGTTTTTACCTTACGCTAACTAAAACATTTGATAGAAAATCCAGTGATATTATAATAGTGTCTAGGGTTTTCAAATAAATATGAAATAGCCGAAATTGTTACATTTATTAAATTCCAGCTACATAGGTATACAAACAAAACCGTAGGGTCTCGTAGGGAAAATGGGTTTCCTTCAATGGCAGGGCTACTGGGGTACCACCCGTCACAGTACATGGCCTAGATTACTGTACCGAGGAGTACTCCCACTCCCCTGCAACACAAGGCCGGAACCATTCCTTACTGAACAGTCCCGAACAAGACCACCCCGCAGTTGGCTGCAGTTCCAACTGCCCACAAAGCCGAAATAAAAAGGGACATCTAGACAGGGATGTATCTCGCTGTCCAGTGGGAGCGACCCACGAAGCCTTGCTGCACCTCCCCTGTTTTAGCCATTCCCGGTTGATGAGGCTCGAGGCTGCGATTACCTTTATAGGACCAATTATCTTAGAATGCTCATCGTCCGCCTGACGATGTGCTGAAAGCATTCAATCCATACAAATTCGTTCCGGGTTCGAACGAAACCGAAGGCACTATCTCGTTGCACTCATTTTGGAATCACCCTCAGAGTCAACGACCATATCCCTTGCACTCTGATTCACCATCTCGAATCTATAAGCACTATTCCGTCAAACTCATTACGGAATCACCCACAGAGTTATACTGACGTATAGCCCTTACACCTCGAGTCTTCACTTGCTCCACTTGGATTAACGACCTACGTTTAATAGGAATCGATGTGGTTTTCGGACATCCAAATATGGAAACCTGATCCTGGTCTCACTGAATCCAAACGCCATTTTAATGTCCAAGTTATACTTAAGGGATTTAAACAATAGATATTTAGAGATATCACTTAACATAAATGGGTGTATTCATAACACCGATAGATAATCATCTATTATCACATGCATCCATACATATCACAAAGCAGCATATATATCACATTTAGATATAGCATATTCACATCATCACCCATCAATCAATGTCATCCAACAACAACTAATATCATTAACTCATCCAATGATATATATCATCCAATCATTAATCTTTCATAAACAACTTTGATTTAAACTTGATTAATTTAATTAATCCTTAAATTAAATTAATCCTTACTTAAACACTTGGATTATCTTCAATCCATTTTACTATTCATTAATTAACTACAAATTAATTAATTAACTAACATCACTTAATTATCTATTTCAATTAATCTTCCCTGATTAATTATCACTTAATTACTTTAAGTAATTCTTACTTAATTACCATATTAATTAATCATCCTGATTAATTACTCCAAATTATACTAAGTAATTACCTCTTAATTACCTTCTAAAATTAATCATACTTGATTAATTATTCTTTAATTATCCTAATAATTATTCCTTAATTACCTTTAATTAATTACACCTGATTAATCACCTTTAATTAATCACAATAATGAATTACTCTTAATTAATCAAACTTAATTAATTACTTTTAATTAATCACCTTTGATTAATTACTTTAATTACATTTAGTAAATTAAAATTAATTATAAATGAATTATCCTTAAATTATTAATTAATAATTAATTAATTATTTCTATTAATTAATGATTATTTCCATTAATTAAATTCTTTCTTAATTAATTACCTTAACTAGTAATTAATCACTTAATTAATTACTCTTAATTCTTCTATTCATTAATCATTAATCAAATAATTTAAATCTTTAACTAATTATTTATTTAGTCTTCAATTAATAATTAAAGTGATTAATTATTAATCATATTTACTTAATTACGTTTTAATAAAGTAACTATCCTTTACTTAATTACCTCTAGTAATTAATCAATTAATTACTTCACCAAGGAATTATATTAAATTAACTCATAAGTGATTATCTTAATTAATCACAAATTAATTATTTAATTAATTATTTAACTTAATAAATTAAATGATTCTTAATCTACTATATTAAAAGATTCTTAATTAAGAAACCATTATCTTAATTAAATCATTTATTAACAAATTAAAATTGATAATTAAAAATAATTTAATTATCTCAATTACCTTTACAAATGTATTTATCTTAAATTAAATCAAATTCTAAATTACTAAGATACTCCTTATTTTTAATTGATCTCTAAATCTTATTATTTAACTTAATTAAAATAAAATACTTTAGAAATCAATTTTAATTAAAACCATTGAAACATTCAAATTAAAATGTTTGAATTTTACAAAGTGATTAAATAAAATATAATAATCATTATTAAAATCCACTTATTTCATTTTTAAAACCTTTATGTTTCAGAATATAAAAATTTATTAAAACTTAACTTTGAAACCAAATTAGTTTATAAGAGATAGCTTGTTTACATTTTTATAAACTTTAATTAAATTTTAAAAAGCAAATTCCTCTTGCTTTCAAAATCTTTAAACATTGCTTTATAGTATAAAACTTTGCAGCAAACCAAAACTGCATTACAGACTCGAGCTACACTTGGCAAACACAGCAACAAACCCGAGTAACCCACATGAAAATATCGCGTCAACGCCGTGCTTCCCACCTTCCTTCTTACTTCGAGTCCCACACAACAATAATACGAGTTCATCTTCGAGTCTCCTTCCCTCCTCATCCCAGAACCCATACTTCTAGATACCTCTTGCACTGTGCAACGTGCACCGTCCACCTTTCCACCAGCGATCTTTGTCGCAGCTCCGGCAAGTCATCTTCGACCCCAACGTCGAGTTTCCAAACCCAGAAAAATTATTTCGATTGAAAATCGAAACATAGCCCTCCAGCCCAAAACTGTTCGAAGGACATATTCCCAAACGTGACCATCGCCGGCCATCCCCTTCACCGGAAACCACACCGCCGCTACCCTAGCTCCACCTCACTCCCCCGCGACTCCAGGATCATACGCGATCGCCTCTAATAGTGTTGCGTCATCGCGGCGCCTAGATGAACACTGACAGAAAAATCAGGAAGCAAAACCCTATTCTAACAAATTCCAACCACCTCGATACATAATAAATTCCAATCTCATTTTTCCTATGATCCCCATTTCCCCCTTCACCTTCATGCTCAATCCCGAAACCCAGTTCATCGCCATTCGCCAAGAATCGGCCAAAAACCCCAAAACTAATTAACCCAGATACCTCACCAATTACTAAATTAAAAATTGTAATAATCACACTAAAATTCATAATTTTCAATTGCTATTTCACTCATGTAATCAAAATATAAAATTGATTTAATAAAATTTTGACCCAACTTACCATTTTACTGTAAATTTGAAAATTTTAAACTAGTTATTCGATTTTAAAACTTACAAACATTTTTAGATGATAAGTTAAATAATTTCAAACAACTTTTATTCATAAATCATAAGCTAACTTGGATCCAATATGAAGTTATTAATTTTAATATATATTTGCTACCTGTAAATATCACACAGAACTGTTTATTTACACAGACATCAAGCATTTTATATTTCAAACATGCAATTAGTTTAAATTCAAAAATCCAGATGAACCATCATGATTCCACAAGAACAAGATCCATTTTAAAACTTTAAATCCGTTTTTAAAATTGTATTTACTCACCTGTAAATTTTCCAGAAACAGAAGCTGTTCCAGGCTTTTGAATTCCCTTTGCATGTTGATTTTATTGCTTGATGAACCTAAATTGCATGATGAAATCAATCTAAAATTTGAAGATGATCTTTGATTTGAATATCCAGATTTTTCAGATTCTTCTCTTTTTTTCTTTTTTTTTCCTGAACTTTGTTTTGCATTTGAAGACCTTATATTGATGTTGAACTTGCTTTTAAATTTCTTGTTTCAAGTTTCATTTTTATTCTCAGATCTGGTTCTCAGATTTGTATTCATTTTTTTTTTCTGAAATGAAGCTCATTTGTATTTTACAATTTAATTTTAAATTAAATTTACAAGAGCGTGACATTTGTCTATCTTATATTCTAATTAGCTTACACCTATACATATTAATTTAAATTTGTCTTAACACGTATTTAAAAGTTTAACAAGTGTTATTATTGTTAATTTAATGTTTAACAAATGGTTTTAATATTTAATTAATATTTTAAATGTTATTTCCTTATTAATAATCTATTTAAGCTACATACATACATTTATGTAATGTTAGAAAATTATAAAATGCTTCCATCTTATAAAAATAAACTTTAGGCTTTCATTATCTTAAAAACAAATTCATATAGGCATTTTTTTTTAAATATCTTGTATTTTAATCAATTTAATTTTATCATTTGTTCATAAATTGAGAAACTTAGTTTAATTCCTTATATAAATTTTTAAAACAATTTTATCTTATTAAAAACAAAAGCTAAAATATATGTTTATAAAATAAGAAATTAACTTTATTATTAAAAATTTAAATTTTAAATATCATTTCAAAGACATTAAATCAAATTATCATTTCAAATTTCAAAACTAAATATATTCAAGTTTGAAAACTCTTATTAAATTAAAATTGATAATTTTCCTATTTCAAATATATATACAAATATATATACACATTTCAAATAGAAACATTCTAACATTAAATTTATTAATTTCCATATTAAATTTTAAAACAAATATCGAATAACAATATATACATTCATATATATTACAATTTGAATATAAAGTTTTTATTACATTAAACATTCCCTATTTACAAGATATATCAATATATATATTATAAATAGAAAATAAAATAAATCCTACCAATCTTAAATCACCAAAATAATATTTTCAAAACAAAATATTATTAACTTTCAAAAGAATTAACTTGCCTATTTATAATGTTAAGAAAAATATTAATAGATATTAACAAACTATTATTTTCAGCCTTTAAAATAAATTTAACTTGTCAATTTATAATATAAAATGACCAAATCAATTTAATTATTATCAAAGATTATTAAATTGATATTGCTCAAAATTCCGGGTCGTCACATTCCTCCCCCCTTAAAAGAATTTCGTCCCGGAAATTTAAAATCAAAGATAATTTAATAACCCAGTTAAAGAATTTAAATTCCTATCAGCAAATCAAACCATCAATCATAGCAACCAAATCAATCAAATAATTTCATCTATGTAGAAAAATTCTGAATAGAACTTACTAATATTATCTGGAATACTCGCTCTACAAATCTAAAGTAACCACACTACTAAAACCAAGAACTCCCTCATCTGACCTTACAAATCTGAACAAGATATCAGACTATACTCAAAACCAGCTCAACTACCAGATCCTTCTAAACTGCTGATTCTATCACTCAAAGAATCATACACATATTCCTCAGAGATATGTGAAACACAATGAATTCCAGCTATCCGGACTGGCAATTCCATCATGTAGATCAAAATCTGATCTTCAGAAAACACAGACAACTCAAAATACCTTCAGATCTAACTTTCCAGTTTTACCCAATCTCTTATAATTCCTTTGACCGGATAAAACCAAGTCAATATCTAAACTCTAACTGCACATTCCAAACCTCCTAAATTCTTAATTGCATAACTCTTCCGATGCTCCTGAGTCACCTCCAATATTCCTGATCAGCTTAACCCTTGCTGATTTCTCCATGAAACAACAGCACCAACTCAAACAAAAACTCCAGATCCTACTCAACAAAGTGGCTTTCCCAAAAATAACTTGCTGAAATCCAAGATACGACTCTATACCACAAGCATCAATGGACTTCAAACCTACCTCTCCTATCTGGAATAACCAAACAGTTGCACTTGACAACCTTGCCTCCCAAATCCGAAAAATTCCTTCATACTCGAATTTCCTGTAGAAATTTCTTTACTGCAACTCCCGGTTGCTCCCATTCAAGAATAATTGCCAACTGGCTTCCGCTGCACAACTCTGATCTAGAGCAGATAAGAATGCTATCTAAGAACATAAGAAAAACCTTTCTCCATACACAGTTCATTCAATTCATAAAAATCTTAGTGACCATTCCACTTGGTCAAAACATCTCAATAGAATCTTCTCTCAGAATAAGATGATCAACCCGAAGAATCCTGAGCTGCCTCAAAAAACTCTTCTCGCTCCAAGAGTCATCCCACTACATGGTTGAACCATCAAAATTACTCCTGAATTCCAAGTTGATAAGAAAACTCAATCTCCAATTCGGGACAACTTCGGATTCCCTCAAAAACATCTGGAGAATCTCTGACTACTTCCATAGCTTTCACCTCTACTTGAGATGCCTCAATTCCCAAGCTAAAGAATACTCAAAGATTCCCAACTAATCGCAAGTCACTTTTGCGATCTCATTCAGTTCATACTCCAAAGAACTGTCTCCCCAACTAGAACAGCTTTTCCTATCCAAGACCAATCTTCAAGAATGGCTTACCTATCAGAAACTGATAGATCACTTCCAATAGATATCTCACTCTGCTGAGCCTCCCCAAGAAAAGAATAAGCCTTACCTATCTGCCTGGTCTGCTGATAGTAGAATCCCAAAGATTACTGAATCATCGAGGAAATAGGTTACGCTGCTGTTTCCAAACTTCACCTCAAAGATACAGCTAAACCAAAGATCTTCCTAAACCAAAAGCTCCTGGAACCCAAAACTATCACCCAATTCCACTAAAAGATCCTTCAGATGAGTAGACATCTCCTCAAAGAATCTCGGCTTCAAACCAAACATCAACCACTTATCTTCTCACAAGGAAAACAAATGAGACCATGTCTGAAATGAGGTAACTCATTGACCTTAGTCTCAAACTTCAATAAAGATAAGACACCCTTACTTGAGATCCAGAAAATCTCTAAACATCTGAACCCTCCCTGCATTAGACATCAACTGCTCTTCCAACACCATCTAAATCTGGCTCCAAAAGAAACATCTTCAGAACCATCTATGGAAACTGCACCTCATCACACAGCTACCCTTCTTGAAGCTATCAAGATACCACCACTTGCTTCTATATAGCTGACAACTCAATTCTAGGAAATCCCACTCACTTGAGAGAAAATCAACCTCACACTTCAAGAATATACTCCAATACTTGCAAATACTTCCTCTGGACACACTTTTCACCAATCTACAAAACTTATTCGAGACGGTATTAGATCTACAATCTCGATAAACACCTCCAACCACAACATATAAACCTCTAACAATAGTGGTAGTTGTGTTCCACACACTCCTACCTTATCCATCTTTATAACCTATGTTGGAAAATCCAAACAGATACCCCAATAGATTAGGTAGTTATATATATTTATATATAAAAATTACAAGTACGCTCTCTCAATATAGACACCACTCTAGAGCCTAGGTATTCACTGAACCAAATGCTCTGATACCAGCTGTAGCGACCCGACTTCCCACTTCTAGAAAATCGCATCACTAATTAAGAAAGAAAGGGATAGAAGAAGAAAAGAAAGAGAAGAAAAAGAAACAACACACCAGAATCTCACAGTGGAATGATTTAAATATAATATAGAACATATACATGGTATCATATACATCAGAGTACACAACTAAACATCTCAATTTAGACAGTTATAAAATTTCTGTCTAATACAATACAAGACAATCATACAGAATAACACACAGCGGAAACTCTAACCATATATCTACACGTTGAAGCCTCCTGCTCCAAAGCTCCTCCAGAATTCGTCAAGAGATAATCTGAATCACTTGACTACTCATATAAAATATGAGTACCCAAGAGTTTGATAAAACAGAAAATAAACACTCGGGTCAGACGGGGGTCTGGTGTGAGTAAACGGTTTAAGATTTGCTTAACTTTAGAAAATCCTTTGAAAAGAAAAGGTATCACATAAGACTTCCCACACATAAACATGGAAAAGTTTTTACCTTACGCTAACCAAAACATTTGATAGGAAATCCAGTGATAGTCTAGGATTTTCAAATAAATATGAAAAAGCCGAAATTGTTGCATTTATTAAATTCCATCTACATAGGTATACAAACAAAACCGTAGGGTCTCGTAGGGAAAATGGGTTTCCATCAATGGCAGGGCTACTGGGGTACCGCCCGTCACAGTACGTGGCCTAGATCACCGTACCGAGGAGTACTCCCACTCCCCTGCAACACAAGGCCGGAACCATTCCTTACTGAACAGTCCCGAACAAGACCACCTCGCAGTTGGCTGCAGTTCCAACTGCCCACAAAGCAGAAATAAAAAGGGACATCTAGACAGGGATGTATCTCGTTCTCCAGTGGGAGCGACCCACGAAGCCTTGCTGCACCTCCCCTGTTTTAGCCATTCCCGGTTGATGAGGCTCGAGGCTGCGATTACCTTTATAGGACCAATTATCTTAGAATGCTCATCGTCCGCCTGACGATGTGCTGAAAGCATTCAATCCATACAAGTTCGTTCCGGGTTCGAACGAAACCGAAGGCACTATCTCGTTGCACTCATTTTGGAATCACCCTCAGAGTCAACGACCATGGCCCTTGCACTCTGATTCACCATCTCGAATCTATAAGCACTATTCCGTCAAACTCATTACGGAATCACCCACAGAGTTATACTGACGTATAGCCCTTACACCTCTAGTCTTCACTTGCTCCACTTGGATTAACGACCTACGTTTAATTGGAATCGATGTGGTTTTCGGACATCCAAATATGGAAACCCGATCCCGGTCTCACCGAATCCAAACGCCATTTTAATGTCCAAGTTGTACTTAAGGGATTTAAACAATAGATATTTAGAGATATCACATAACATAAATGGGTGTATTCATAACACAGATAGATAATCATCTATTATCACATGCATCCATACATATCACAAAGCAGCATATATATCACATTTAGATATAGCATATTCACATCATCACCCATCAATCAATGTCATCCAACAACAACTAATATCATTAACTTATCCAATGATATATATCATCCAATCATTAATCTTTCATAAACAAGTTTGATTCAAACTTGATTAATTTAATTAATCCTTAAATTAAATTAATCCTTACTTAAACATTTGGATTATCTTCAATCCATTTTACTATTCATTAATTAATTACAAATTAATTAATTAACTAACATCACTTAATTATCTATTTCAATTAATCTTCCCTGATTAATTATCACTTAATTACTTTAAGTAATTCTTACTTAATTACCATATTAATTAATCATCCTGATTAATTACTCCAAATTATACTAAGTAATTACCTCTTAATTACCTTCTAAAATTAATCACACTTGATTAATTATTCTTTAATTATCCTAATAATTATTCCTTAATTACCTTTAATTAATTACACCTGATTAATCACCTTTAATTAATCACAATGATTAATTACTCTTAATTAATCATACTTAATTAATTATTTTTAATTAATCACCTTTGATTAATTACTTTATTACATTTAGTAAATTAAACTTAATTATAAATGAATTATCCTTAAATTATTAATTAACAATTAATTAATTATTTCTATTAATTAATGATTATTTCCATTAATTAAATTCATTCTTAATTAATTACCTTAACTAGTAATTAATCACTTAATTAATTACTCTTAATTCTTTTATTCATTAATCATTAATCAAATAATTTAAATCTATAACTAATTATTTATTTAGTCTTCAATTAATAATTAAAGTGATTAATTCTTAATCACATTTACTTAATTACTTTTTAATAAAGTAACTATCCTTTACTTAATTACCTCTAGTAATTAATCAATTAATTACTACACCAAGGAATTATATTAAATTAACTCATAAGTGATTATCTTAATTAATCACAAATTAATTATTTAACTTAACAAATTAAATGATTCTTAATCTACTATATTAAAAGATTCTTAATTAAGAAAACATTATCTTAATTAAATCATTTATTAACTAATTAAAATTGATAATTAAAAATAATTTAATTGTCTCAATTATCTTTACAAATGTATTTATCTTAAATTAAATCAAATTCTAAATTACTAAGATAATCCTTATTTTTAATTGATCTCTAAATCTTAATTATTTAACTTAATTAAAATAAAATACTTTAGAAATCAATTTTAATTAAAACCATTGAAACATTCAAATTATAATGTTTGAATTTTACAAAGTGATTAAATAAAATATAATACTCATTATTAAAATCCACTTATTTCATTTTTAAAACCTTTATGTTTCAGAATATAAAAATTTATTAAAACTTAACTTTGAAACCAAATTAGTTTATAAGAGAAAGCTTGTTTATATTTTTATAAACTTTAATTAAATTTTAAAAAGCAAATTCCTCTTGCTTTCAAAATCTTTAAACATTGCTTCATATTATAAAACTTTGCAACAAACCAAAACTGCATTACAGACTCGAGCTAAACTCGGCAAACACAGCAACAAACACGAGTAACCCACATGAAAATATCGCGTCAACCCCGTGCTTCCCACCTTCCTTCTTACTTCGAGTCCCACACAATAATAACACGAGTTCATCTTCGAGTCTCCTTCCCTCATCATCCCAGAACCCATACTTCCAGATACCTCTTGCACCGTGCAACGTGCACCGTCCACCTTTCCACCAGCGATCTTTGTCGCGGCTCCGGCAAGTCATCTTCGACCCCAAAGTCGAGTTTCCAAACCCAGAAAAATTATTTCGATTGAAAATCGAAATATAGCCCTCCAGCCCAAAACTGTTCGAAGGCCATATTCCCAAACGTGACCATCGCCGGCCATCCCCTTCACCGGAAACCACACTGCTGCTACCCTAGCTCCACCTCACTCCCCTGCGACTCTAGGATCATACGCGATCGCCTCAAATAGTGTTGCATCATCGCGGCGCCTAGATGAACACTGACAGAAAAATCAGGAAGCAAAACCCTATTCTAACAAATTCCAACCACCTCGATACATAATAAATTCCAATCTCATTTTTCCTATGATCCCCATTTCCCCCTTCACCTTCATGCTCAATCCTGAAACCCAGTTCATTGCCGTTCACCAAGAATCGGCCAAAAACCCCAAAACTAATTAACCCAGATACCTCACCAATTACTAAATTAAAAATTGTAATAATCACACTAAAATTCATAATTTTCAATTGCTATTTCACTCATGTAATCAAAACATTAAATTGATTTAATAAAATTTTGACCCAATTTACCATTTTACTGTAAATTTGAAAATTTTAAACTAGTTATTCGATTTTAAAACTTACAAACATTTTTAGATGATAATTTAAATAATTTATGTAACGTCAACGGATTTTTCGTTCCTCGAAAATTCCGACATCGACACTCACTTTATCGACTGCCGAGAAATCAAAGGCCGAAAACCGAGATGTTATGGGTTTTTAAAAAGAATTTAAGAAAAAGAAAGAGATAGAAGAAGAGAGAAGATAGAAAATAGAGAAAGAAAGGGAAGAAGATAGAAATTTTAAAAATAGAAAAAGAGAATTTGAAAAATGAAGACAGAAAAGAAAATAGAACGGGACAGAAAGGAAACAACAGAACAACAATCAGAATCTCACAATTCGCAGCGGAACAACATATAATAATAAATGAATAATCTTTAAACAAAGAACTATATCAGTTATTACATTTTATACATTACATCCCATCATATCATCAGAGTGTACAACAACATACAACAATGCAGCGGAAAAAGAAATACTATATAACTAGTACGCCATGCCATCCAGCTTGCCTCCAGCAACTCCTGAATATCCAGAATATCCTGATAAACCTAACTCTTAACTGCCCGTGTGGAAATTGGTGGGCACCCAGAGTTTAGGAAGGAAAACAATAAACTCCGAGTCAGTCATGTGACTGGTGTGAGAACTCAAAACAGTTTATTTATCTTTAAAAATCAAAAAGAGGAATATTTTTTTATTCAATTCGCAATGCTTTTAAAAATGAGACTACCATAAGACCTCCTGCCACACACACAATGCAAACGCAGACTTGGAGAAGATTTCTTCTTATGATAGTCAAACATGCTTGATACGCATTTAAAAAGAGCATTTGATATTATTACTAGTGCATAGTGTAGAACAAATCCTTTCGAAAGTAGAATATAAATCTTAGCCAGCATAGGTACCATTATATTATGCCTACTAATAGCTACCATATTAAATGGCAGGTTCTACAACTAATACCGTACAAGTCACGTATTGTTTCTTTGGATTTCCAACAAATGGTCAGGCCAAGGAACTTCCCATTGCCACTGAGAATGCCTCTGGATGGACATCCCCGAGAACCAAACCGGATCTCAACCAACACAAGGCCGGGTTACTCCTAACTGAGTAACAACTGACCGAATATGCCATCCCCCGGTCCTTTGGGACCTTTTTCCGAGAGCGCTCTCTAATCAATTCACACAATCATAACAAAGTGTTTTCAACATGAGTAAGTATCTGGGCTCCATACCATGATACCACCCTTTTCCAGAAGGAAATGGACACATCCTAAAGGGTGCTACCCCTCATAACCTTGCTGCTTCTTTCCTGTTTTGACCATTTCCGGGATGTGAGGCTCGACGAAGTCACGTCCACAAAAACATACTTTATACAAAAGCCATGCTTTGGGTCAATAAATGATCAACACAATGATCACTAAGATAGACGATCAAATAAATGATCCTATCACAATAATCAACACAATGATCATTTCAGCATCACTCAGCATGTCACATTACCAAATTGGGAATATATCGCTGATAACTTCAACTATATAACCTTTGAGCTCGTACGTCTCAAAGAAGGGTGTTAAGCAAAGAATAAATTCTCCGCCACCAACAGAAATATATTTGAAAGAAATCGGCTTTATATCTCAACTTGTAATGTCAGGCATACAATCCATACAAGTCTGTTCCGGGCTCGAACAGAACCGAAGGCACTTACAAAGAAGTCCTTGCAATCCGGATATTCACAATCCTGATCGGATTTACCATCACATATGGAGAACTCAATACCGTAGCTACTCGGTGCAGAGTCAATCGATAGTTCATCCTATCGCTTTCGCAAATACCGGTCTTCAACACCGATCTTCAAATGCAATTCACAACGACGTATCACATATTCGGAGTGGGTTATACGACCCCATGGTCCTTTCCCGGTTAACCCGAATAGTGAGCGCTTATTCAAAAATAAGTGTAGCATTCACATTCAATCAATTCACATCAAATACCCATTCAAAGGGAAATACTGATAGTCGGTTATTGAACTATCACTGGATATGCACACATCACCAGATTCCAAATAATTTTCCAAATTATTTACATTTCCAAAATATCTTTACTAGATATATAATTTCAACACTTCAAAAATAAATCAATATTTATTTTTAACAAGTTTCACTTTCACATATAAATTCCATAATGAATTTATATTTCAAAATATTCGTGCATATACGATTTCAATAATTCATTTCAATTTATCCTCCAAAAAGATAAATTCAAATTATTCACTACATATTGGAAAACATTTCCATACTTATTAAATAAGTAATTCACAATCTTTTATTTTCAACACTTAGAAAATATTCAATATACTTAAACCGAATTAAGTATATATTTCTTTCTTTAAGGAAAACATCCTCTTAACATATTTTTTTTTGGGCCAAAACGAATGTTGCGTAAAACATCGTTACAACGTCCCAAAATCACTAGTATAGGGATTCGAAATTAAAATATATATATATATATATATAAATCCCAATACTATACAAAACATTTCCTTTCGGAAATCATTTACTATAACAACAGTGTTATAGTCCACTATTTCCTTTTATTTCTCGAAACATCTATTTCAACAATAAATGTAGAAATCTATGGTTTCGAATCTTAACATGTTTAAAAACATCGTTAAATCGTTTTAATTCTATTTAAAACATCACATTCAAAACAATTTCTTTAACGTGTTATTCACTATTCAAAAACGTGAATAAACTACGTTAACCAATTTCATTCTTTTATTCATTTTAATTCAAAGGATTATTCACTATTCAAAAATGTGAATATAACTCCATTTATAGGTTATAACAATTAACTTGTCAAAATAAGTCGCTTGCGAATTTATAAAACAACGTTTATAAATTCTATTTCTATTTATATATATAAAAACTTTCTTTTACAAATTCCTTTATTAACCTATTTGATTTCACATCTCAATTATAAACTAAAAGTTCATATTATAAGTCAATTGCTTATAAAACGATTATTTTACAAAATCGTTCTTTTAAAGACTTTCCAAACCATAAATCTTATAACTTATAAGATTTATTTATTTAACAAAATTTATTCTTCAAATAACTTCACAAATTTATAAATCTTACTATTTATAAATTTCATTTATAACTTCACAGTTTATAATTCTATAAATTTCATTCTATTATGAAATTCATTTTTCACTTCATTCAAACACTTATAAAAACTCGTTTTATAATGTCTATATTTCAATTTATAAATATCCATTTATAAATCTCTTAATATAAATCAGTTTATATTATTATTCTAAAACGTCTTTAAATTCCTTTATAATTTCATCATTTCGATTTATAAAATAATCAAATTTTATAAATCCTATATTTAAACTTTTATCATATATTCAAAAATCCAATCTAAATTATTTTATAAAATCATTAGTTCATATTTCTCAAAAATCGACTGTTAATCGTATTTCTAAAAATCAGCTTTTTAACTATATTTCACAAAAACCATAATTTTTATAACTTTAAAAATTATAACGTTTATTTATTTGAAATGGATCAATTCCAAAAATATAGTATATTCTCAAAATCACTTTTAAAAAAATCATTTTTAAATCCCAAAATTTGGGTCCAATGATGCTACACACCAAATAGTCAATCACGACAACAACGATATCATATATCGATATGATAATCCATCAAATATCAAAATATCTGAAATAAAATAAATACTGTTGAGGAATCCAGTTGGATCCCTCCAACCTGTTTCCTGCATCCAAAAACATTAGCACAATACCAATTTCGCTCCAGTACGAAATTATCGCGGTATATGTTCTTATTAAATATTATCCGCTTACTAACGGCGTAATAGGGTCTCATCCGCTAAACAAAAATGCGGGAAATCAATCAACTCCAATATATACATATGCCAATATATATATATTGCTACTATATATAATACCAATTTCACTGTTTATGAAATATTCGCGGTATATGTTTATAATAAATAACATCCGCTTACTAACGGCGCATAATGTCTATTTTAACAATCAATAATTTACAGTCATCATTCAAACATGCATTCAAATATTTTAAATCTAACTATTTAAAATAAAATCGAAATCTATTCGATTGAGTGAGAAATTCTCACCTTGGTTTTAAATTCCGTTTAAGCTTTTATTTCGAATAAAATTAAACGCGCGTTTAGTTTTACCCGAAATTCTCACTAACTCCAAACGACTCCAAACCAACTCCATCGCGTAGTGCTCGTCCATACGATTCCAACGCAACTGAGTTTGCATTTTTTCGACCTCGTATGAAAAAGTTATGATTTTTACAAGTTTGAACGTGATTTTATATAACAATTATAACATAAACTTTTAAAATTTTAACCTAAGCCTAATCCATGCCATTAGATCATGATCCAAGGGCTCCCCTCCATCTCCTACATTCACGCAACATCTCCAGGCTATGAACATTGAGGCCGAACCCATCCTAGTTAGCTAGGGTTTGATTTTTCGATCTCATCTCTCAACGAAAACACGATCAGGAAACGTCGTTGCGAAGCCCTACACCTAAGCTAAGTTCGGCCCCAAGCCTGGCCAACTCGGCCTGCCCTGTTGCCTTGGAAATCGTGCACAGCCTATGGAGGACGCGGCCTCCTATCCCCCTCCACGCCGCTCCGTTTCCGATCACCACCGTTCAGATCGTAGAGCTTGACGTCCTCTTCAATTTGTTAGTTGAAACCTAAGGCTAATTGTCGACGGATTTGGAGATTTGGAGGGAGGAAGGTGGGTGTTTTCTGGCCTTAGATAGGGGGGTGGCGGCTGGCAATGTAATTAGGGTTTCAATTTTTTTATTTAAATGAAGGGTGTGTGCATATTTATAAGGAACGAGCAAGCGTAAACACTATTCATCCCGGGAATTCCGAACTCCGATTTAGGCGCCGTAACCAGCGTACCTAGGGTTTATCCCGCGTTCCGGACACAATGGAACAGGTTTCGGAAGCTAATTCGGAAGTATGTGCGAGTTATGGCTGTAAACGCTCAATTTAAATTAAACCGATTTAAGTCGATTTCTAGGCGTTTTAATTTGTACCGGACAAACGGTAAATCCAATTGACTTGAAATTTGAAACCTTACAATAATATCACATTACGGATCCGATGAAACTGGTTTCGTCGAATTCCGAGACTTTTTGAAAAATGGCTATTTTGACTCGCCAAATTTAAATTAAAAATAAATCGATGCGTTTCGAGCTGCCACGATCAAACGATAGCTCCGATTGACACGAAAATTGAAATCCAGTAATAACTAACTATTACGGATCCAATGAAACTGGTTTCGTTCAATTCTGAGACTGTCCAAAAATTGACTATTTTACAGTCGATTATTAAATATTAAAATATTCAATTTTCACAAATTAACTTTTAATTCGATTTTAAAAGTTCTAAAATATTTCTATAACTCCAGTATGATTAAATAAAATTTTACAAATCATTTTCTATCATATTTAACTCTATTTTCAATTATTTCCATAATTTAACATTTTAAATTATCGATTTAATAATTCAATTAAATCCAAAAATTCAAATAAAAATTTATTTGACTTATAAATTCACTTATTAATATTTAAAATTAATTAAATATTCATATTTTAAATTATTAAAAATTCTGGGTCGTTACAATCTTTCCCCCTTAAAAGAATTTCGTCCTCGAAATTACAAGTAAGAAGAGTTACAGAATCTATTAACTTTCCAAAATTTATAATTAAACTTCTTACAAAACTTTACTAAGTTTTCAAATCATACTTAGTTATCTTTTCAAAAACAACTACTATTGTTTAACTTTCAATTCCAAAATCAAAGTTAAAGTTTTCAAAATTTTCCAATTTTCTCAAATTTTTTTCTAACGCCTTAAATTTCCGGAAAAAATTCGCCATAGTCTCCTTTGCGCGGCTCGATCCGAAAAAAAAAATGACAGTATATATATCACAAATATACATCTCATCAAGTAATGAGGCATCCCGAAGGGAAAAAAGTGTAAAAGTGCGATATTTAATCCGAGATATGTACCTTATATTTTATTAGCGAGCATATACGGCTAATATAGCGCTAAAGCGAACTCCAAATGCGAAGCAAACACGATCCGCACCTACTAAACTCAACAAACAACATGAGAACATGCACATATGCAAATAATCTCAATATACATCATATAGCAACATATCAACTATATATATCACATAGCAAATGCAACAATAGCAATATATATTCAACCATCATCCAATTACCATTCAACAAATTCATAACCAATATATTCATTCATATTTTCATTCATATACAATGAATTGGTTTTCACTTTAAATCATATTTGATTTATTAACATTGGATTTACTAACATTCATTCTCAATTCTAATTAGTTTCAATTTGTTAACATTCACTAATTAAATCCAATTCACCTTCAATTTTATTCAAATTTATTTATTTCTAATTTGAATTCAATTACATAGCTTTCAATTTCATTACCACTTAATGAATTATATGCAATCAATCAACAATCATATAACAACCAAAGTATATTAATTACAACCAAATTCCTTTGCTTATATTCATTCTGGTTTAATTAAATTGATTTCCATTCCAATTTTTTTTTTTTTTTTTATCAACTTCTAATAACATTAGATTTTAATGAATTTACACTTACATTCATTATTTCATATCAATTTAATTCACATTTAATCGATTAACATTCAATCCATTCATTCAATTCAATTACAAAGTTGAATTCTATTACATAACTCAAGTTCATATTCATTTAATCCACTTGATTATTTACTTCGATACCAAAATCAACCTAATTCAACAACACTTAAGTTATATTCCATTTAACTTTAAATTCATTTTTATTCACAACTCACATTCATAAATATATTAACTTCTTATATATATAAGTTTATTTCACAATTGTAATTCACTTTAATTATAATTCAATGCTTATAATTCTTTTACTTATACAATTCTTCTTTTATTTAGATTATTCAAACAACTTAACAATCAACTTATACATACTTTAATAATTCTGAAAAATTATTCCTTTATATATAAAAATATAATCAAGGTAAAATTATTTCATTTACCCAATTTTAAAAACAATATCGTGTCGAATTGTTCTATTCAAGTGTTTAGAAACCCCTTCGGCATAGTCTTGCGGACCACGCTGACGAAGGTTCATATACCACTCAATAAACCAATCATCACAATATAAAACAAATTCATATTCACTAACAAATACGCTCTCATAGCTATTATTACACTCAAACTCATTCTAGAGTACTGCTGACTCTATCTCTAACGAGTAATACCCTACAGAACCATGGTTGTCGCTTAACCATAAGCTCTGATACCAAATGTAACGTCAACGGATTTTTCGTTCCTCGAAAATTCCGACATCGACACTCACTTTATCGACTGCCGAGAAATCAAAGGCCGAAAACCGAGATGTTATGGGTTTTTAAAAAGAATTTAAGAAAAAGAAAGAGATAGAAGAAGAGAGAAGATAGAAAATAGAGAAAGAAAGGGAAGAAGATAGAAATTTTAAAAATAGAAAAAGAGAATTTGAAAAATGAAGACAGAAAAGAAAATAGAACGGGACAGAAAGGAAACAACAGAACAACAATCAGAATCTCACAATTCGCAGCGGAACAACATATAATAATAAATGAATAATCTTTAAACAAAGAACTATATCAGTTATTACATTTTATACATTACATCCCATCATATCATCAGAGTGTACAACAACATACAACAATGCAGCGGAAAAAGAAATACTATATAACTAGTACGCCATGCCATCCAGCTTGCCTCCAGCAACTCCTGAATATCCAGAATATCCTGATAAACCTAACTCTTAACTGCCCGTGTGGAAATTGGTGGGCACCCAGAGTTTAGGAAGGAAAACAATAAACTCCGAGTCAGTCATGTGACTGGTGTGAGAACTCAAAACAGTTTATTTATCTTTAAAAATCAAAAAGAGGAATATTTTTTTATTCAATTCGCAATGCTTTTAAAAATGAGACTACCATAAGACCTCCTGCCACACACACAATGCAAACGCAGACTTGGAGAAGATTTCTTCTTATGATAGTCAAACATGCTTGATACGCATTTAAAAAGAGCATTTGATATTATTACTAGTGCATAGTGTAGAACAAATCCTTTCGAAAGTAGAATATAAATCTTAGCCAGCATAGGTACCATTATATTATGCCTACTAATAGCTACCATATTAAATGGCAGGTTCTACAACTAATACCGTACAAGTCACGTATTGTTTCTTTGGATTTCCAACAAATGGTCAGGCCAAGGAACTTCCCATTGCCACTGAGAATGCCTCTGGATGGACATCCCCGAGAACCAAACCGGATCTCAACCAACACAAGGCCGGGTTACTCCTAACTGAGTAACAACTGACCGAATATGCCATCCCCCGGTCCTTTGGGACCTTTTTCCGAGAGCGCTCTCTAATCAATTCACACAATCATAACAAAGTGTTTTCAACATGAGTAAGTATCTGGGCTCCATACCATGATACCACCCTTTTCCAGAAGGAAATGGACACATCCTAAAGGGTGCTACCCCTCATAACCTTGCTGCTTCTTTCCTGTTTTGACCATTTCCGGGATGTGAGGCTCGACGAAGTCACGTCCACAAAAACATACTTTATACAAAAGCCATGCTTTGGGTCAATAAATGATCAACACAATGATCACTAAGATAGACGATCAAATAAATGATCCTATCACAATAATCAACACAATGATCATTTCAGCATCACTCAGCATGTCACATTACCAAATTGGGAATATATCGCTGATAACTTCAACTATATAACCTTTGAGCTCGTACGTCTCAAAGAAGGGTGTTAAGCAAAGAATAAATTCTCCGCCACCAACAGAAATATATTTGAAAGAAATCGGCTTTATATCTCAACTTGTAATGTCAGGCATACAATCCATACAAGTCTGTTCCGGGCTCGAACAGAACCGAAGGCACTTACAAAGAAGTCCTTGCAATCCGGATATTCACAATCCTGATCGGATTTACCATCACATATGGAGAACTCAATACCGTAGCTACTCGGTGCAGAGTCAATCGATAGTTCATCCTATCGCTTTCGCAAATACCGGTCTTCAACACCGATCTTCAAATGCAATTCACAACGACGTATCACATATTCGGAGTGGGTTATACGACCCCATGGTCCTTTCCCGGTTAACCCGAATAGTGAGCGCTTATTCAAAAATAAGTGTAGCATTCACATTCAATCAATTCACATCAAATACCCATTCAAAGGGAAATACTGATAGTCGGTTATTGAACTATCACTGGATATGCACACATCACCAGATTCCAAATAATTTTCCAAATTATTTACATTTCCAAAATATCTTTACTAGATATATAATTTCAACACTTCAAAAATAAATCAATATTTATTTTTAACAAGTTTCACTTTCACATATAAATTCCATAATGAATTTATATTTCAAAATATTCGTGCATATACGATTTCAATAATTCATTTCAATTTATCCTCCAAAAAGATAAATTCAAATTATTCACTACATATTGGAAAACATTTCCATACTTATTAAATAAGTAATTCACAATCTTTTATTTTCAACACTTAGAAAATATTCAATATACTTAAACCGAATTAAGTATATATTTCTTTCTTTAAGGAAAACATCCTCTTAACATATTTTTTTTTGGGCCAAAACGAATGTTGCGTAAAACATCGTTACAACGTCCCAAAATCACTAGTATAGGGATTCGAAATTAAAATATATATATATATATATATAAATCCCAATACTATACAAAACATTTCCTTTCGGAAATCATTTACTATAACAACAGTGTTATAGTCCACTATTTCCTTTTATTTCTCGAAACATCTATTTCAACAATAAATGTAGAAATCTATGGTTTCGAATCTTAACATGTTTAAAAACATCGTTAAATCGTTTTAATTCTATTTAAAACATCACATTCAAAACAATTTCTTTAACGTGTTATTCACTATTCAAAAACGTGAATAAACTACGTTAACCAATTTCATTCTTTTATTCATTTTAATTCAAAGGATTATTCACTATTCAAAAATGTGAATATAACTCCATTTATAGGTTATAACAATTAACTTGTCAAAATAAGTCGCTTGCGAATTTATAAAACAACGTTTATAAATTCTATTTCTATTTATATATATAAAAACTTTCTTTTACAAATTCCTTTATTAACCTATTTGATTTCACATCTCAATTATAAACTAAAAGTTCATATTATAAGTCAATTGCTTATAAAACGATTATTTTACAAAATCGTTCTTTTAAAGACTTTCCAAACCATAAATCTTATAACTTATAAGATTTATTTATTTAACAAAATTTATTCTTCAAATAACTTCACAAATTTATAAATCTTACTATTTATAAATTTCATTTATAACTTCACAGTTTATAATTCTATAAATTTCATTCTATTATGAAATTCATTTTTCACTTCATTCAAACACTTATAAAAACTCGTTTTATAATGTCTATATTTCAATTTATAAATATCCATTTATAAATCTCTTAATATAAATCAGTTTATATTATTATTCTAAAACGTCTTTAAATTCCTTTATAATTTCATCATTTCGATTTATAAAATAATCAAATTTTATAAATCCTATATTTAAACTTTTATCATATATTCAAAAATCCAATCTAAATTATTTTATAAAATCATTAGTTCATATTTCTCAAAAATCGACTGTTAATCGTATTTCTAAAAATCAGCTTTTTAACTATATTTCACAAAAACCATAATTTTTATAACTTTAAAAATTATAACGTTTATTTATTTGAAATGGATCAATTCCAAAAATATAGTATATTCTCAAAATCACTTTTAAAAAAATCATTTTTAAATCCCAAAATTTGGGTCCAATGATGCTACACACCAAATAGTCAATCACGACAACAACGATATCATATATCGATATGATAATCCATCAAATATCAAAATATCTGAAATAAAATAAATACTGTTGAGGAATCCAGTTGGATCCCTCCAACCTGTTTCCTGCATCCAAAAACATTAGCACAATACCAATTTCGCTCCAGTACGAAATTATCGCGGTATATGTTCTTATTAAATATTATCCGCTTACTAACGGCGTAATAGGGTCTCATCCGCTAAACAAAAATGCGGGAAATCAATCAACTCCAATATATACATATGCCAATATATATATATTGCTACTATATATAATACCAATTTCACTGTTTATGAAATATTCGCGGTATATGTTTATAATAAATAACATCCGCTTACTAACGGCGCATAATGTCTATTTTAACAATCAATAATTTACAGTCATCATTCAAACATGCATTCAAATATTTTAAATCTAACTATTTAAAATAAAATCGAAATCTATTCGATTGAGTGAGAAATTCTCACCTTGGTTTTAAATTCCGTTTAAGCTTTTATTTCGAATAAAATTAAACGCGCGTTTAGTTTTACCCGAAATTCTCACTAACTCCAAACGACTCCAAACCAACTCCATCGCGTAGTGCTCGTCCATACGATTCCAACGCAACTGAGTTTGCATTTTTTCGACCTCGTATGAAAAAGTTATGATTTTTACAAGTTTGAACGTGATTTTATATAACAATTATAACATAAACTTTTAAAATTTTAACCTAAGCCTAATCCATGCCATTAGATCATGATCCAAGGGCTCCCCTCCATCTCCTACATTCACGCAACATCTCCAGGCTATGAACATTGAGGCCGAACCCATCCTAGTTAGCTAGGGTTTGATTTTTCGATCTCATCTCTCAACGAAAACACGATCAGGAAACGTCGTTGCGAAGCCCTACACCTAAGCTAAGTTCGGCCCCAAGCCTGGCCAACTCGGCCTGCCCTGTTGCCTTGGAAATCGTGCACAGCCTATGGAGGACGCGGCCTCCTATCCCCCTCCACGCCGCTCCGTTTCCGATCACCACCGTTCAGATCGTAGAGCTTGACGTCCTCTTCAATTTGTTAGTTGAAACCTAAGGCTAATTGTCGACGGATTTGGAGATTTGGAGGGAGGAAGGTGGGTGTTTTCTGGCCTTAGATAGGGGGGTGGCGGCTGGCAATGTAATTAGGGTTTCAATTTTTTTATTTAAATGAAGGGTGTGTGCATATTTATAAGGAACGAGCAAGCGTAAACACTATTCATCCCGGGAATTCCGAACTCCGATTTAGGCGCCGTAACCAGCGTACCTAGGGTTTATCCCGCGTTCCGGACACAATGGAACAGGTTTCGGAAGCTAATTCGGAAGTATGTGCGAGTTATGGCTGTAAACGCTCAATTTAAATTAAACCGATTTAAGTCGATTTCTAGGCGTTTTAATTTGTACCGGACAAACGGTAAATCCAATTGACTTGAAATTTGAAACCTTACAATAATATCACATTACGGATCCGATGAAACTGGTTTCGTCGAATTCCGAGACTTTTTGAAAAATGGCTATTTTGACTCGCCAAATTTAAATTAAAAATAAATCGATGCGTTTCGAGCTGCCACGATCAAACGATAGCTCCAATTGACACGAAAATTGAAATCCAGTAATAACTAACTATTACGGATCCAATGAAACTGGTTTCGTTCAATTCTGAGACTGTCCAAAAATTGACTATTTTACAGTCGATTATTAAATATTAAAATATTCAATTTTCACAAATTAACTTTTAATTCGATTTTAAAAGTTCTAAAATATTTCTATAACTCCAGTATGATTAAATAAAATTTTACAAATCATTTTCTATCATATTTAACTCTATTTTCAATTATTTCCATAATTTAACATTTTAAATTATCGATTTAATAATTCAATTAAATCCAAAAATTCAAATAAAAATTTATTTGACTTATAAATTCACTTATTAATATTTAAAATTAATTAAATATTCATATTTTAAATTATTAAAAATTCTGGGTCGTTACAATTTAAAACAACTTTTTTTCATAAATCATAAGCTAACTTGGATCCAATATGAAGTTATTGATTTTAATATATATTTGCTACCTGTAAATATCATACAGAACTGTTTATTTACACAGATATCAAGCATTTTATATTTCAAACATGCAATTAGTTTAAATTCAAAAATCCATATGAACCATCATGATTCCACAAGAACAAGATCCATTTTAAAAATTTAAATCTGTTTTTAAAATTGTATTTACTCACCTGTAAATTTTCCAGAAACAGAAGTTGTTCCAGGCTTTTGAATTCCCTTTGCATGTTGATTATATTGCTTGATGAACCTGAATTGCATGATGAAATCAATCTAAAATTTGAAGATGATCTTTGATTTGAATATCCAGATTTTTCAGATTCTTCTCTTTTTTTTTCCTGAACTTTGTTTTGCATTTGAAGACCTTATATTGATGTT
Organism: Allium cepa; assembly: GCA_030765085.1. Lineage (NCBI taxonomy): Eukaryota > Viridiplantae > Streptophyta > Magnoliopsida > Asparagales > Amaryllidaceae > Allium > Allium cepa. The sequence goes on from CM060928.1 coordinate 974,934,845, forward strand.
GAACTTGATTTTAAATTTCTTGTTTCAAGTTTCATTTTTATTCCCAGACCTGGTTCTCAGATTTGTATTCATTTTTTTTCTGAAATGAAGCTCATTTGTATTTTACAATTTAATTTTAAATTAAATTTACAAGAGAGTGACATTTGTCTATCTTATATTCTAATTAGCTTACACCTATACATATTAATTTACATTTGTCTTAACACATATTTAAAAGTTTAACAAGTGTTATTATTGTTAATTTAATGTTTAACAAATGGTTTTAATATTTAATTAATATTTTAAATGTTATTTCCTTATTAATAATCTATTTAAGCTACATACATACATTTATGTAATGTTAGAAAATTATAAAATGCTTCCATCTTATAAAAATAAACTTTAGGCTTTCATTATCTTAAAAACAAATTCATATAGGCATTTTTTTTTAAATATCTTGTATTTTAATCAATTTAATTTTATCATTTGTTCATAAATTGAGAAACTTAGTTTAATTCCTTATATAAATTTTTAAAACAATTTTATTAAAAACAAATGCTAAAATATATGTTTATAAAATAAGAAATTAACTTTATTATTAAAAATTTAAATTTTAAATATCATTTCAAAGACATTAAATCAAATTATCATTTCAAATTTCAAAACTAAATATAATCAAGTTTGAAAACTCTTATTAAATTAAAACTGATAATTTTCCTATTTCAAATATATATACAAATATATATACACATTTCAAATAGAAACATTCTAACATTAAATTTATTAATTTCCATATTAAATTTTAAAACAAATATCAAATCACAATATATACATTCATATATATTACAATTTGAATATAAAGTTTTTATTACATTAAACATTCCCTATTTACAAGATATATCAATATATATATTATAAATAGAAAATAAAATAAATCTTACCAATCTTAAATCACCAAAATAATATTTTCAAAACAAAATATTATTAACTTTCAAAAGAATTAACTTGCCTATTTATAATGTTAAGAAAAATATTAATAGATATTAACAAATTATTATTTTCAGCCTTTAAAATAAATTTAACTTGTCAATTTATAATATAAAATGACCAAATCAATTTAATTATTATCAAAGATTATTAAATTGATATTTCTCAAAATTCCGGGTCGTCACAAAACAGGCCGGAGTTCAAATTGTTATTGATTAAATACCCAACCGAGATAAGAATTGAAGTGATAATCCAAATGAGGATTCAGGTAAATGTGAATAAGTGAATAAAATCGAAGTGAGGATGAATAGAAGGGAGTAATCAAATATGAATATTTGATTTTGAATAAACAAAGTTATATACCTTTGTTATATAAGATAAATCTTCCCTTGTTGAATCTATTGCCAGAAGAAAAGGATTTTGAAGGTGTTTGAAGTATAAAAGAAGTTTTATACAAGTTTGAAATGATCCAATTTCATATACACACACACACACACACACACACAAACACAAAAGAGCTTCTGAGGATTTTGGAAAAATGTTTTGGGAACCTTTGGATTTGGAAAGGCTTTTGATTTTTGGGTAAAATCAATATTAGAATTTGGAAAGCCTAGTCTGAGAATTACCGGTTTTGGGATAATCGATTTTGTGTAAGGGAGCTTTGTATGAGATCATACTAGGTGTATGATTTGAAAGATATTATATGTGTATAGTATAAAGTGTTTTGATATTGGCACTGGGGAAAAAAGGAGCTCCCTTGAAATGAACTTCTCAGGAGTGCCACCGGGTGGTGCAGCCTTAAACCGTAAGGGGGGTTCTAAAGTTGATCCTATGAGGAGTCCGGACAAAACTAGTTCCTGAGAATTATGAGTAGTGTGTAGCGAAAGTCGATGGCGCTGATGCCTACAAAGGCATTTGAGTTATGCTGTGACGACAGTGTAACTCGATGTCACTGCGATCTACTGCAGACCATAGCGAAAGTCCTGTGTGCCGCTGAGAGCCAACAGTCTGCGTTTGGTTTTATATCGGTAGACTACGACCTATGGTAACATAGCGAATGTCGTGTGAACCATTGAGAGCCAACAATCTGCGTTTGATTTTACGTCGGTAGACTGCGACCTATGTAGGAGTGGAGAAGTTTCATTTCGACCGCGAAAATCGAGGGCGTTGATGCCTACAATTACATGGACTTTTGTTGCGATGGCAATGTAACCCAGGATGTAACTGCGACCATGGATGGGGGCGATGATTTCCATAGCATTCTCACCAAAGATATTTCCTCTATTTTCAAAAACAGTTTTCTATATTTTCAATAAAATTAGTTTCCAAGTATTTTCACTGGGTGTTGAAATGGGCTTACCAAGTACTTATAGATTTTTAGTCCTACGCCTGATCAACGTATGACCGATTTCTATGAGAACAAGGATGGACTGGTTGAGACATCGAGTTATAAGAAGTATTTTTATAAAAAGCTATTTTAATAGTATTACGTGAATTTAAAAGAATTTCTAAAATTTTAAAATAAAAGTGATGGAATTTTGGAAAATGAAAGAAAATCCAAACTAGAATTATAAAAAAAGGATTTGAACTTAGGAAAATTTAATGAAGTGATTTTTGTAATAACATCAAATATTGATTTAAAAGTTCGAAGTAAGCTAATTAGCTAAATAAATTATTTGATAGAGTCTAGTAATAAAATTTAACTCAGTTAAATAAAATGGATTGTAAATTAATAATGGAGTTTGGAAATGAACTCGAATTATAAATAGAATTCGACTTGGATTTGATAATGAATTAAAAATGAGTGGAGAGGTGGTAAAGAAATAAAATGAAAGTGAATTATAATAGAAATGGTTTGAGTTGCAATCAAAACCCGGGTGAGTAAAAATAAATTTAGAATTGCTTTGTATTCATAAAATAAATTCGAAAATGAATTGAGCGGGTGAATTAAAAATTTAAAATGGGGTGAATAAGTGGGTTAGTTGAATAAAATAATAAACGAATGAAGTCTGATTGAATAGAAATTAAATCAAAGTTTTAATTGGGTTGGGTTATCAGAATGAACTTAAGTTATGAGGCATATTAATTTGAAGTAAAACTGCTTAAGTCAATAGAAGCTTGGTTTCGAGTAAGAATGGAAGACCATTAAATAAAAGTTTGGGTTAAATTTATTTGGAAAAATATGGATATTAATATAAGCATCGAATGTTGCCAAGCTCAATGAAATAGTTTTAAAATGAAATGCAAATGTATGGTTGGTGAATAAATTAGAAATGAAGTGGAACTAAATACAGAATGAGTTGAAATTAATTTGAAGTAGTTATAAACTAAAATGGATACTCTATTAAGCGAATATCACCGAATTTGCATAAAAATAGTTGTCGTTTGACGTAAACGAAGGTAAAGAAATCCCATAAATTAATAGAAGCAAATAAAATTGATTTTTGAATCATTTGAAGTGAATGTGAGCCGTTGGTTTAAAATAAATTGAATGTAAGCAATTGAGTTGTAAACCAATAAAATTGAACGAAATGGTATATGAATTGGTTGAAAGAAATTGAATTAGTGTTGAAATCATATCAATTGCTCGTGGAAATTATTTAGAATGCATTTTTTTTAGAGTTGATGTGTTGTAGTTGTTCAAGTAAGAGAAATGTTATAAACTTCATATATATAATGCTTACATGTTTAAATTGAGTTTGTACAGATACTGGGAAGCCGTTTAGCTGGATTTGATCGCGCAAAGTGCAAAAATAATAAGCCGCTTGCTTGAAAATGCTAAATAAAGGTACGCCTATGCAATAAAAATATAAAATATGAACTGTTTTTGTTTTTCCAACTGTGCGGATCGATGTATATATATTTATATCTCTTGTCAAATTACAAAATCTCCTCCATACAAAGGAGGCTGACAAAATTTTTCGAAAATTTTGGGAGTTAGAAAATTTTTGAACAAAATTTTGGAAACTTTTCTGTTAGCGACAAAATGATTTCAAATTGGAAATTGAAATAAATTAGTGGATGAAACGAAATTAAAATAATGATATGAGTCGGTTATAAATGAAAGATAAAATTCAATGTCCAGAATCGAAAATAAATTGAATTCATATGAAAGTGGGGAAAACTAATTTGAATAGAAGTAGATATGAAAAATTCTGTAAGGAAATGTATAAAATAATTCAAAGCTATGATTGGACATTATTGCTAAGTAGGATATGCAGGTATAATAAAGGGAAAGGAAAATTGGTATTGATTTCAGAAGATAAATTTGAATTGCTCGACAAAAAGGTATGTGTTTAAATTTCTGTATGACATTTGATTGGATTTTTGATCTAGCCACTTGGCTATTTGTTTTCTTTTGAAATTTGGGGGCCCATAGAGGCATTTTGTAGTTGCACCGAGCTAGCCGCGCAAAGGAGACGCTGGCAAAAAATTTCGGAAATTTAGAGAGTTAGAAAATTTTTGAGAAAATTTTGATAATTCAAAATTTGATTTTAAATTTAAATTTGAATGATTGAGCAAAAGGGGTATTGTTTGAAAACTGTGGGAGAGTTTGGGAAGTTTGTAAGAATGATAATAAGTCTTTTATAAAAGATAGTTGTTGGGATGTTGAACTGTTGGTTTTGGGTTAAAGGTAAAAGGGTATTGGACCATTCTTCCTAACTAGTAATTTCGAGGACGAAATTCTTTTAAGGGGGAAGGAATGTGACGACCCAGAATTTTGGACGATTTAGATTGGAATATTTAATTGATTTTAAATATTTGAAAGGTTAATTTTAACTTGGATTTCAAATATCACTATTTACTTGATAATTAAATTATTGAATTATATAATTTGAAATTGGGTAAAATGTTGAATCAGGAGTTTTAAGCCTGTTAAAAATAATTTGAAGGCCTATAAAATTTATACTGATGATACTGAAGATAATAGAATGGTTAAAATTTAATTTAAAGATGATTTGTTCGGTTCTAATAATATATCGTTTAAATCGATATTTAAAAATAGCCTTTCGAGGCACATTCTCGGAATTTGACGAAACCAGTTTCATTGAATCCATAATATTGTATTATTATCAGATTTCAATTTTCATAGTGTTTGGGGTTGTTGTGTGAGTGTACGGTATACAAACGCACTGAATTTTTATCGCGAATCGAGGCTCGAAACTTATTCTATTGCGTTCGGAATAGGAGAATAACATTAGGAACGCCTAGCGGCACACCTCAATCAGGGTTCCGGATTAAATATCTAGATATTTTGAATTTTTATAATATATTTCCATCGATTTAAATTGTACACTGAACCCTTTCTTTTCAGCCGCACCTATATCCATTTCAGCCACCCTATAATCGTGTTGACTCTTTCTTCTTTTAAATGCTTCTCTTCTCTTCAGTTTTAAATACAGCAGGAGAAACCGATGCTTTTTTTTCGAAATTGAAATCGTGGCCCTCTTTATTCTTCCTCCTTACTAGTTTGAAGCCGATGTTTTCCCCTATTTTAATTCTAATCAAGTCGTGCCCTCTTTATCTTCAAATTGTATTCCACAGCAACTAAAAGAAAAAAAAAACCCCAAAGACGTTCAATTTCTTATTATTAAAGAATGCAATCACCTCGAAGAGGTTGAACGATTCGAGTTCTGTGATGGCGAAGGGGGAGGAGATGCATCGGTAGTGGAGATGGCGTGTACGTAGAAGCTAATGCAAAGGGGTATCACGAACGAGATTAGGAGGCAGAGTCATGCTCAGGGGCTTGAGCGTGCGCAAACGTGGACTGTGGAGGTCGCGAGGAGGTCTGAGGCGAAGTTTGTGGTGGCATCTTCGAGTTTGGGGTTGGGCGGCCTCAATTGGAGGGGGTTTTGCATCGTTCGATGGTTTGGTGATGGTAAGGGGTTTTGCGAACAACTTCGCGATGGTGAGGAAGATCTGCAGAGTCTGGGTTCATCTTTCTATAAGGTATATTAACATTGATTTTAAAGCTTTGATTTAAAAAGAAAAAAGGTAAGTTTAGAGTTGCTGATTTCAAATAGTGAATTAACAAAAGGTTTAAACAATTTTATTTTGGGATCAGTTATATATATAGGACAGTAAGTAAATCTGGGAATTTTAATAACACTTTAAAATTTTGAAGTGGACTTCAATTCGAACAATTTGGTTTAAATAAAATTTATTAATAATTTAATTAAATCATTGGACAATTTAAATTATCACATGAAGTAGTTGATTTAAATTAAATTTTTAGTTAAATAAAAATTGTTAAAAGGGATAGTTGATTGTTCGATTGTGTAAAATATTAATAAATCGTATAATTGTTTATACAAGGTTAAAATCTGAAAGGAAATAAGTCGAGATCGGATTTGGATTGCAAAATCAAAGGTGAGTTAATCTCGCTCTTCTGGATTTTTATTTAAATTTAAATGGTTAAATTTAAATAATTGATTGGATGGTTGAATTGATTTGATGTGCTATATTATATATAGAAGTACATAGTGTATATTGGGTGATTGATTTCCCGCATTATTTAACGGATGAGACCCTATGCGCCGCATAGTAGCGGATGATATTATATAAATCCAATATACCTCGATATTCCACCTCGAAGTGGAATTGGTATTGTGCTAACACCTGTGGATGTAGGAAAACAGGTTGGAGGGATCCAACAGGATTCCTCACAATATAGAAATTATTTTCATAATTTATGATGCATTTTATTTATATAATGTGAAAGATAATTTGGAGATTAAATTGTGATGTGTTATGATTGGATAAGTATAATTTGGGATTCTAAAATAATAAAATAAATTGGGTGGTTTGATAGGTAATTACTTAATTTAATTAATAAAATATAATTACGTAAGGAAGTAATTAATAAATAATTACTAGATGTAATTAGTTGAAAAATGGTTTGTTAATAGAAGTAAATTAGGTATAATTACTTTGTGTAATTAATTAAGAGATTAATTAAGATAATGAATTAAGGAGTAATTAATTTATTTAATTGAGGTAAATAAAAAGGTTGATAAGTACAGGATGAGATGAATCAAGAGTGATTAATATTTGTTGTTTAATTAATGATTAATTATTTAATGTAATTAAACAAGATTAGGATAAACTGAAATGTAAATGGGAAATTATAAATTTATATAATCAATGACGTAATTAAAGGTTGATTAATTAGGATTTATAAATCAATACTAAGTGATTTATGAGAAATTGATTAATATAAGTAACTAAAGATTAATTATTGTTTTTGGTTAAGAATAATTAATCTGTGTAATTAATTAAAGATAATTACTTGAATGTAATTGAAGGATAATTAACCCAGGATGGTTAATTAAGATGGATAATTAAGGGATGATTAATTAATTGATTTGAAATCAATTAATGTCAAATGAAGGAATTTAAGTGATTGAGGTTAGTAATTCAATTAGAATTAATTAAATTAATTTGGAAGTAATCGAGTTTGCTTATGGATAATTGAATGGTATTGGATGCCTTGAATGGGACTCGAAGAGACCGGGGTCGGGTATTGGAAAATAACCGAAACCACTTCGAATTTTTATAAATTGAAATGTGAAATCTATAGGCTGGAATGAAATGATTTAAGTGAATTGGACTATTTTATCCAAATTTTGGTACTTAGACAACTTATGTGTGAAATAAGTGATGTATATAACAAATTGTGAATTTGTAAATTGATTCGAGTTACCCTGGGTTCTATATAAGTTGTATGCCTTATATTCGATGTTGGATGAGTTTACTCATGCTGGTTTCCAGCCTGACCCGGGTGTTACTTTGATGTAATGCTCGGGTCAGACCGAGTATTACAGATTTTCAGGTAAGGACGTTCTAGAGCTCAGGAGGCGAACTGGATGGCAAGAACATATGGAGTGTTTCCGCTATATTATATATTATTGTATATCTGAGACATGTTGATTTGTATATGTCGAGTGTTTGAGTATGTGTGTAACTCTGATGTATTAAAATGTAATCGATACATATAGTATTCTTTTGTAAACTATTATTATTTGTTATTATATTTTATCCGCTGCGAATGTGAGATGTTGGTGTTTCTGTTCTTCTTATTCTTCTATCTCTTTCTTCCTTTTGATAACTATCTGGAATTTTCATAATTGAAAATTCCGTGTCGTTATAAATTCCCACTGTGAATTTATAGTTTCAAATATCCATTGATATCAAATTTCACTTTATAAACCTAGTCTTACCTCCTTTTAAATCACAGTTTCAAATGCTTAATCAATTTTCAAATCGATTTCCAAAATTTACTCCATTTTAAAATAAATTCCTTTACTTACTCAATTTTATTTCGAAACCCATTAATTTTGGATTTTGCTCCTTTATTATGATTTAAAATCTTATTTAAACTAAAATACCAATTTCATACTTTTTCCAAAATTCTTCTTTATCTCTCCCAACTATTTTTCACCTTGAATTTAAAAATAAATCCTTTATTCTTTTAAATAATATCACTTAAGTTTAAAAATTCATTTATTCCCATTTATTCAAAAGTCTCCTTTCCTATACATACTTGGAATTATTTATTAGAATTTAAAAATCAACTTTTATTCCTTCCCAATTTCAGTCTTAAATTTATCCAAATTAGCTAAATTATTTTACTTAAAAATTCTCTCTTTATTTCCCTTCAAAAATCCAATTTATATATTTTTGATAACCCAATATACCCAAATATATTCAATCAAACCATAACATCCAATATTTTAAATCACCAATATAATCAATAATCTATCATAGGTAATCAATGAATCATATCACATATTATGAGAACAAATTCTATATTTTGAGGAATCCAGTTGGATCCTTCCAACCTACTTTTCCCTGCATCCACAGATGTTATCACAATATAAAAATATCAATCCCACTTTGAGGGGGATATCGCGGTATATAGGGTCATCCTCTATTATGCGGGGTGCGTAGGGTCTCATCCGCTATGTAATGTAGGAATCAATCACTCTAATATATGTACTATTACATATAATATCACATTCAGTCAATTCAATCATTCAACCAATAATTTAAATTTAACTATTTAAATTTAAATGTTAATCCAAATGAGTAAGATTAACTCACCTTTAACTTTGTTTGCGATTATTTCAAAAAAAACTTTGTTTGCAATCCACTTCAAACCAGCTTGTTTTCTTCACAATTTCGGACCTTTGTATAACATTATATGATTTATTAATATTGAACTAATCGAATAATTAATTACCATTTTAAAATTTAATTAACTAGCAATTTATTTTGACCAAATTTTTTTCCTTTTAGCACCTTTTAGTGACTAAAATAATTTGGATAAATTAATCACCAAATTCATTATTTTAAAATAATATGTATATTTAATTTATTTTCAAAATTGGGAAGAAAATAGTCGAGATGGAAATGGGTTAAAAATAAAAAGCAAAGGTGAGTTAATCTCACTCATTCGGATTACCGTTTAAATTTAAATAGTTAAATTTATATGATTGTTTGATTGATTGAATTGACTGGATGTGATATTATATGTATATATATTGGTGTGATTGATATTCCCGTACTATATAGCGGATGAGACCCTATGCACCACGCATAATAGCGGATAACCCTTTATACCGCGATATCCTCTTCGAAGTGGGATTGGTATTTTTATATTGTGCTAACATCTGTGGATGTAGGAAAACAGGTTGGAGGGATCCCACTGGATTCCTCAAAATATTGGAATCTATTTTCATATTGAGTGATATAATTTGTTTGATAATCCATGATAGATTATATTGAAATTGAAGTTATTGATTGCTTGATTTTCTATATTTGGGTATAGTGAGATGTCAAAATATAAAGATTGGATTTTTGAAGGAAATAAAAGAGATAATTTTAAGTAAAATAATTTTAAGGAGTTGGATAAATTAAAAGAATGAATTTGGGAAAGAATAAGAAATTGATTTTTTTTAAAATCATATCGAATAAATTTCGAGTATGGGAAAACAATTTTGAATAAATGGTGATAAATGTATTTTAGGAACTCAAGTTATATTGTTTAAAAATTGAAGAATTTATTTTAAATTTAGGATTTAAAATGGTTCGAGAGAAATAAAGGGAGAATTCTGAAATAAAGTATGATATTAATATTTCAGATTTAAATAAGATTTTAAATCTTAACAAGGAGTGAATATGGAATTAATGGGTTTTGAAATAAATTTGGATATATAAAGGAATTTATTCTAAAATGGAGTTGGTTTTGTAAATCGATTTGAAAACCCACTAAGTGTTGTAACTGTGATTAAAGGAGAATGAGACTGTGACATCTATAAGCAGGGTTTATAAATAAAGTGAAATATTTATCAGAGGATAAATTAGAAGTATAAATTCAAGATGGGTATTTATAAGGAAAGGGTGATTTGTTTAAAAATAAATAGTGGTTTATTTTTAAAAGTATGGAAAAGTAAATTTATGGAACTAGGATGTAAATTAAACTGGAAATAAATCGAGAAGGATTTATAAATGATCAGACGGTTTTATTCGAATGGAAAGTGTATTTCCCTGAAAAGCCAAGTATATTTTCAAAGAAAGATTTCCAAGTATAAGTTAGAGGTTTTAAAATGGTTTTAAAAGAATTTTTTAGAAAGAAATTATTATTTAGTGGTTTTAAATTTTTTAAAGTAAATATTTATTAAGTTAATTATATAAGTAAATTATTTTAAAGGTTTAACTAGTATTATGAGTTAAAGATAATTATTTGATATTTATACCTTATAGAATAACTTTTATTTTGAAATTAGTTTTGGCTTAAGTTTTACATGAGAAATTATTATAAATTTCATAACGAGTATTTGAAATAAAGTGTTTTAAGTATTTTTTATATTAAGTGTTTTAAAGTATATATTTTTGGATAAAGTGATTTAAAATCTAAAGTATTAAGACTTGGTGATTTTTAGTAGAAATAAAACAATTGGGTGGAAATTTATTCCGAGAGAGAAAAAGTGATTTGAAAACTATTTCCAAATGGTTGAAGTGTAGAAAATATCTTGCGAAGATATTTTGAAAAAAATAATTTGGAAAATTATTAAGGCCTGATGGTTGTTTGTGGATGTTATATGATAGCTAAATAACCGACTATCAATATTGGCCAATGCGCTGATCATTTAAAAGAGACCGTGATCGGGATTAATTTCTCGAAAACCACTTCGATCAGGTTAGAACGTTTTCATAAGGAAGACAAGATCTTAGAGTCAAAGATGAAGCAGTGAAGTGAATGGGCTAATCGCTACTAATCCTGAGGGTGATTCCAAAATGGATGTAGTAGAAGTAGTGCCTTCGATTCCGTTTGGACCGGAACAGACTTGTATGGACGAATGCTATCAGAACATCGTCAGAGAGACGATGATCATTCTAGGTGAATGTATGCTAAAAAGGTAACGTATGGCCTCAAGCCTCATCAATCGGGAATGGCTAAAGCAGGGGAGGTGCAGCAAGGCTAAGTGGCTAGAAACTAACTAGGGTAAAGGTCATCCCTGTCTAGATGTCCCTTTTTATTCGGCTGTGTGGGCAGTTGCTGATCCCAACCGTGGGATGATCTTAATCGGACTATCTAGTAAGGGGTAGCTTCAGTCTTGTGTTGCAGGGGATCAGGGGGATCCTCGGCACTCTGATCTAGATCAGCAACTGTGACGGGCAGTACCCCAATAACACTGCCATTGTATGGAATTCAATTGCCCATAAGCGCCTGTACAGTTTTGATTGTACCCAACTATTGCTGGAATGTGAGATGCAAGCATTTAGCTAGATTGTATTTTACTTTCTATAGACACTATTATAATATCAGACCGAGTATTGTAAATACAGGAAAGGATGCTGTGGAGCTCAAGAGACGAGCTAGATGGCGAGACGTATCACACGTATTTGATGTATATTCCGCTATGTATGGTTAACTGCATAGTCAGCTTTTGTGAGAATAGGTTATTATAATTGTCCAGTATTTTGTTGTTGTTTGTGTTGTACTCTGATGATGTAATGTATACAATAAATATAGTTCTTTCTGTATAAAGATCAGTCATTTATCTAGTATATATTGTTCCGCTGCATTTGTGAGATTCTGATGTTGTTTTCTATTTCTTCTTCTACCTCTTTCTTCTTTAACATTAATGGTTCGTATTTCCGTCCACTTTGAGTGAAATGTTGGAGAATATTGTCGGCTAAAAGGGGTATGGATTTGCGGGCTGTTACACTTACTGGATTCCTTAAAATATTGAATTTGTTTTCATAGTCTATGATATGCTTCATTGATTATTTGTGATAGATTATCGATTATATTGGGAATTGAAAATATTGGATGCTATGGTTTGATTGAATATATTTGGGTATACTAAGTTATCAAAAATATAAAGGTTGGATTTCTGAAGGGAAATTAAGAGAGAATTTTTAAGTAAAATAATTATAGAGAATTTGGATAATTTAAAGAATGAATTGGAAAAGGATAAAAGTTGATTTTTAAATTTTAATAAATAAATTTCGAGTATGGGAAAGGAGATTTTTGAATTAATGGGAATAAATGAATTTTTAAACTTAAGTGACATTTGGAAGTTAGTAAGGTGATAGTGTGTCTTTAATAAAAGATTGTTTGGGAGGGGTGTCAAAAACTATTAGTTTGGAAAATAGTAATGGGTACTGTACCATTCTTCTTAACTAGTAATTTCGAGGACGAAATTCTTTTAAGGGGGAGGAATGTGACGACCTAGAATTTTAGACCTCTGAAATTAGAATATTTAATTGATTTTAAATATTTGAAAAGCAAGTTTAACTTAAATTTCAAATATCTCCATTTATTGGATAATTAAATTATTGATTTTAATAAGTGGAAATTGGATAAATTATTGAATCTGGAATTTAAAGCTTGTTAAAAATATTCCAATGGCTTATAAAATTTATATTGGTAAAACTGAAGATAGTATAAGTGTTAAAATTGAATTTTAAGGATGATTTGTTCAGTTTTGAAATATATCGTTTAAATTGATATAGTAAAAATAGCATTCTAAGGCATAACCTCGAAATTCGATGAAACCAGTTCCATTGTATCCGTAATAGTGTATTATTATCGGATTTCAAATTTCATAGTGTTTGAAATTGTCATGTGATCATAAACGCGCTGTAATCTATATCGAATTTAATATAATAACTGGCCCAAAAAGCTATCTTCACCATACGATCGAATTAGGACTCGAAACCTTTTCCTTTTCATTCGTAATAGGGGTATAACATTATGAACGCCTAGTGGCACACCTCGATAGGAAGTTGGGATTTTTAGGTCGATTTCGAGACATTTTAATTCAAATCAAAATTAAAATTGCATATTGTGACCAGTCAAAAACAAATCACAAATTTGTTTCTTTATATATATATATATATATATTATTTCTTATAAGTATATATAAATTTCAAAATAAAATAAATATACACTTACATATTTTAATTTGCTGGTTTGTTTTTAAAATAATGGATTTGGTGAATAAATTGTTAAATTAACTTATTTAGTTAATTTAGTTACTAAAGATAAGTTATTAAAGGAATTTAGTTTTAAATTAAATGATTAGTTAATTTAATCTATGGGAATTAATTGTTTCGATTAGTTCAAATATTAACAAAACTTATAATGTTTACACAAGGTCAAAATTGTGAAGAATACAAGTCGAGATGGAAATGGGTTGCAAATAAATCAATGATGAGTTAATCACAATCATTTGGATTATCATTTAAATTTAATTAGTTAAAATTGAAATTATTGGTTGATTGCCTAAATTGATAATTTATTATCAGTCTGGATGTGATATTACATATAATAATGTGTATATATATTTATTGGAGTGATTGATATTCCCGCATTATATAGCGGATGAGACCGTATGCGCCCTGCATAATAGCGGATGACCCTATATACCGCGATATCCCCTTTGAAGTGGGATTGGTATTTTTACATTATGCTAACATCCACAGATGCAGGGAAACAGGTTGGAGGGATCCAACTGGATTCCTCAAATATCGAAATCTATTTTTGTAACGCCCCGAAAATTTTCGACTTTCGAAAATTCAACATCGACACTCACTTTATCGACTGCCGAGAAATCGAAGGCCGAAAACACGGAATGTTATTGTTTTTAAAAAGAATTTAAGAAAAGAAAGAGGTAGAAGAAAATAGAAAAACAGAAAAATAGAACGGCACAAAAAGAAAACAACAGAACAACATCAGAATCTCACAATTCGCAGCGGAACAACATATAATAATAAATGAATAATCTTTAAACAAAGAACTATATCAGTTATTACATTTTATACATTACATTACAACATATCATCAGAGTGTACAACAACATCAACAAACAGTGCAGCGGAAAAAGAAATACTATATGCTAGTAATACGCCATGCCATCCAGCTTGCCTCCAGCAACTCCAGAATATCCAGAATATCCTGATAAACCTAACTCTTAACTGCCCGTGTGAAAATTTGTGGGCACCCAGAGTTTAGGAAGGAAAACAATAAACTCCGAGTCAGTCATGTGACTGGTGTGAGAACTCAAAACAGTTTATTTATCTTTGAAATCAAAATAGAGTAATATTTTTAAAGTCAATTCGCAATGCTTTTAAAAATGAGACTACCATAAGGCCTCCCGCACACACACACATGCAAACGCAGAATCGGAGGAGATTTCTCCTTATGATAGTCAAAGATGCTTGATACGCATTTAAAAGACATTTGATATTATTATTAGTGTATAGTGTAGGAAAAATTCATTTCGAAAGTAGAATATAAATCTTAGCCAGCATAGACATTTCGAACTATGCCTACTATAGCTACCATCCAAACAGTGGTGACCACCATAAGTGAATGGCAGGTTCTACAACTAATACCGTACAAGTTTCGTATTGGGAATTGGATTTCCAACGAATGATCAGGCCAAGGAACTTCCCATTGCCACATGAGAATGCCTCTGGATGGACATCCCCGAGAACCAAACCGGATCTCTACCAACACAAGGCCGGGTTACCCCTAACTGAGTAACAACTGACCGAATATGCCATCCCCCGGTCCTTTGGGACCTTTTACCGAGCGCTCGTAATCAATTCACACAATCATAACAAAGCGTTTTCAACATGAGTAAGTATCTGGGCTCCATACCATGATACCACCCTTTTCCAGAAGGAAATGCACACATCCTAAAGGGCGCTACCCCTTATAACCTTGCTGCTTCTTTCCTGTTTTGACCATTCACGGGGTGTGAGGCTCGACGAAGTCACGTCCACAAAAACATACTTTATACAAAAGCCATGCTTTGGGTCAACAAATGATCAACACAATGATCACCAAGATAGACGATCAAATAAACGATCCTATCACAATAATCAACACAATGATCATTTACAGCAACACTCAGCATGTCACATTACCAAATAGGGAATATATCGCTGATAACTTCAACTATATAACCTCTGAGCTCGTACGTCTCAGAGAAGGGTGTTAAGCTAAAAGAATAAATTCTTCGCCACCAACAGAAATATATTTGAAAGAAATCGGCTTTATATCTCAACTTGTAATGTCAGACATACAATCCATACAAGTCTGTTCTGGGTTCGAACAGAACCGAAGGCACTTCTTACGAAGCCCTTGCAATCCGGGTATTCACAATCCCGATCGAATTTCCCATCACTTAGGAGATCTCAATACCAGGAGCTACCCAGTGCAGAGACAATCGATAGGTCATCCTATCGCTTTCACAAATACTCGGTCTTCAACACCGATCTTCAATGCAATTCACAACGACGTATCACATATTCGGAATGGGTTATACGACCCCATGGTCCTTTCCCGGTTAACCCGAATAGTGAGCGCTTATTCAAAAATAAGTGTGGCATTCACATTCAAACAAATCACATCAATTACCCATTCAAAGGGAAATATTGATAGTCGGTTATTGAACTATCACTGGATATGCACACATCACCAGACTCCAAATAATTTTCCCAAATTATTTATTTTCCAAAATATCTTTACAAGATATATAATTTCACATTTCAAAAATAAATCAATATTTATTTTTAAACAAATTCTCCTTTTCATTCATAAATTCCATAGTGAATTTATAATCCAAAATATCTATGAATATTCGATTCCAATTATTCATTTCAATATTCCTTTTCAATTTATCTTCAAAAAGATAAATTCTCAAAATATTCGCTTTATATTGGAAAACATTTCCATACTTATTTATTCATAAGTAATTCACAAATTTTATTTATTTTCAACACTTAGAAAATATTCAATATACTTAAATCGAAATTAAGTACATATTTCATTCTTTAAGGAAATCATTCTCTTAAACATATTTATTTGGGCCAAAACGAATGTTGCGTAGAACATCGTTACGACAACCCAAAATCACTAGTATAGGGATTCGAAATTAAAATAGATATATAAATCCCAATACTATAAAAAACATTTCCTTTCGGAAATCATTTACTATAACAACAGTGTTATAGTCCACTATTCCCTTTTATTTCTCGAAAACGTCTATTTCAACAATCACTGTTGAAATCTATGGTTTCGAATCTCAACGCATTTTAAAACATCGTTAAATCGTTTTAATTCTATTTAAAATATCACATTCTAAACATTTTCTTTAACGTGTTATTCACTATTCAAAAACGTGAATATACCATGTTAACAAATTTTCATCCTTTTATACATTTTATTTCAAAGGATTATTCACAGTCAAAACGTGAATATAACTCCATAAATAAATCATAACAATTTACTTATCAAAATAAGTCGTTTGTGAATTTATAAAACAACGTTTTATAAATTCCATTTCTATTTATTTATAACAACTTCCTTTTATAAATCCCTTTATTAACCTATTCGATTTATAACTCAATTATAAAACAACGGTTCATATTATAAGTCAAATACTTATAAAACAATTACTTTACAAAAATCGTTCCTTTGAACTTCATAATTATAAATCTTATAACTTATAAGATTCGATGATTTATCCAAAACCATTCTTTAATAACTTTATAAATTTTATAAACCTACTGTTTATAAAATTTCATTTATAACTTCTCCATTTATAATTCTATAAATTTCATTCATTTATGAAATTCATTTACACTTCATTCAAACACTTATAAAAACTCGTTTTATAATTCAAATGTTTTAATTTATAAATATCAATTTATAAATCCTTTAATATAAATCAATTTATATTATTCTTTAAAACGTCTTTAATTTCCTTTATAATTTCATCCTTTCTCTTGATTTATAAAATAATCAAATTTTATAAATCCTATATTTAAACTTTTCACAATAATTCTAAAATATCTCGATTAAACTATTTTATAAAATCAATAGCATCATATTCTCAAAATTCAGTTTTTAACTGTATTTCACAAAATCATAATTTTTATAACATTAAAAATTATAACGTTTATTTATTTAAAATGGATCAATTCCAAAATTATTTTATAAAACGTATACTTTCTAAAATCACTTCAAAATCATTTTAAAATCTCAAAATCTGGGTCCAATGATGCTACACACCAAATAGTCAATCACGACAACAACGATATCATATATCGATATGATAATCAATCAAATATCAAAATATCTGAAATCAAATAAAAACTGTTGAGGAATCCAGCTGGATCCCTCCAACCTGTTTTCCTGCATCCACAAACATTAGCACAATACCAATTTCGCTCCAGTACGAAATTATCGCGGTATATGTTCTTATTAAATATTATCCGCTTAATAACGGCGCAATAGGGTCTCATCCGCTAAAAAAATGCGGGGAATCAACAACTCCAATATATACATATGCCAATATATATACATTGCTATTATATATAATACCAATTTCACTGTTTATGAAATATTCGCGGTATATGTTTTTAATAAATAACATCCGCTTACTAACGGCGTATAATGTCTATTTTAACAATCAATACATAACAATCATCATTCAAACATGCATTCAAATATTTTAAATCTAACTATTTAAAATAAAATCGAAACTGATTCGATTGAGTGAGAAGTTCTCACCTTGATTTTTATTTCGTTTTAGCGATTTATTTCGAATAAAATTAAACGGACGTTTAATTTTACCCAGAATTCTCACTAACTCCAAACGACTCCAAACCAACTCCATCACGTAGTGCTTGTCCATACGATTCCAACGCAACTGAGTTTGCATTTTTTCGACCTCGTATGAAAAAGTTATCAATTTTACAAGTTTATACGGTTTAAACTATAATTAATTTACATTAAACATTTTATTTTCCTACCCAACTAAATCTAGGCCATGCATAGCAGATCCAACGCACCAACTTCATCTCCCTCAACTCACGTTCTTTTCCAGATACATAGCCGACTCCTTAAACCCATTCAAAGATATTAGGGTTTTAATTTTCAACCTCCTCGACGCATTACAACTCGATCAAACTCCTCCATGTTGTGCGCCTCCCCAACCTCCATGCTCGGCCCAATCATCATTGAACTCGGTTGCGTGAATTTCTCGTGGTGCGTGCGTGAACGTGTAGCTTTGAACACAAATCGCCGCCACATCTCTGCTCAAATATTCATCATCCCCGTATGGATTGAAAGATCTCGACGAGATCTATCACTTTGTAGTTGAGTGATTTTCGTGATTATGAATGGATTGGAAGAGATTAAGAGTTGAAAATCGAAAAATTCTGGCCATTGGTTTGTAACTGGGGGCTAGGGTTTTGTTTAGGTTTTTATTTTATTTTTTTTATTTATGAGAGGGGGTGGGTGTATTTATAGAAGAACGAACGAACACTATTCATCCAGAAATTTCGAACTCCGATTTACGCGTCGAAACTGACATTCCTAGGGTTTATCTCGCGTTCCGGACACAATGGAACAGGTTTCGGAAGCTAATTCGGACGTCTGTGCGAGTTATGGCAACAAACGTTCAATTTGAATTAAACCGATTTAAGTCGATTTCTAGGCGTTTTAATTTGTACAGGACAAACGGTAAATCCAATTGACTTGAAATTTGAAACCTTACAATAATATCACATTACGGATCCGATGAAACTGGTTTCGTCGAAATCCGAGACCTTTTGAAAAATGGCTATTTTGACTCGCCAAATTTAAATTAAAAACGATTCGATGCGTTTCGAGCTGCCATGCTCAAACGATAGCTCCGATTGACACGAAAATTTAAATCCGGTAATAACTAACTATTACGGATCCAATGGAACTAGTTTCGTTCAATTCTGAGACTGTTCAAAAATTGACTATTTTCACTAGTCGATTTAAATATTAAAATATTCAATTTTCACAAATTAACTTTTAAATCGATTTTAAAAGTTCTAAAATATCATTCTAACTTCAATATGATAAAATAAAATTTTACAAATCATTTTCAATCATATTTAACCCAATTTTCAATTATTTCCATAATTTAACATATTAAATTATCGATTTAATTATCCAATTAAATCCAATAAATCGAAATAAAATTTATTCGACTTATAAATTCACTTATCAATATTTAAAATTAATTAAATATTCAAATTTTAATTAATAAAAATTCTGGGTCGTTACAATCTTCCCCCCTTAAAAGAATTTCGTCCTCGAATTAACAAAGTAAGAAAAGTTACAGAATCTATTAATTTTTCCCAAAATTCATAGTTAAACTTCTTATAATACTTTACTAAGTTTTCAAATCATACTTAGTTATCTTTTCAAAAACAACTACTATTGTTTAACTTTCAATTCCAAATCAAAATTAAAGTTTTCAACATTTTCCAATTTTTCTCAAATTTTTCTAACGCCTTAAATTTTCGGAAAAAATTCGCCATAGTCTCCTTTGCGCGGCTCGATCCGAAAAAAAAATGACAGTATATATATCACAAATATACATCTCATCAAGTAATGAGGCATCCCGAAGGGAAAAAATGTAAAAGTACGGTATGTAATCCGAGATATGTACCTTATATTTTTATTAGCAAGCATATACGGCAAATATAGCGCGAAAGCGAGCTCCAAATGCGAAGCAAACGCGATCCGCACCTACTAATCACTCAACAAACAACATGAGAACATGCATATATGAAAATAATCTCAATATACAACATATATCTCCATAACAACTACATAATATAGCAAATGCAATATATATTCAACCATCAACCAACTATAATTTAACTAGCATTCATAACCAATAAATATTCATTCATATTCTCGTTAATATTCAATGAAATGGTTTTCACTCTAATCATATTTGATTCATTAATAGTGGATGTTCTTACTAACTTAAATCCAATTCACTTTCAATTCTATTCAAATTTATTAACTTCAAATTTGAATTCAATTTCATAACTTCCAATTTCATTAATACTTAATGAATTATATACAATCAATCAACAATAATCATATAACAACCAAAGTATATTCACTTTACATTTAATCTCATTGGTTTAATTTAAATTGATTTTCATTCAATTATTCAACTTCCAATAACATTATATTTTAATGAATTAACACTTACATCCATTATTTCATACCAATTATTCACATTCAATTGATTTACATTCAATCCAATTCAATTTCTAAAGTTGAATTTCATTTCTTTATTACAACTCATATTCATAAATATATTCATATAGTTTCACTTCTCATATATATATAAGTTTATTTCACGATTGTAAATCACTTTAATTATAATTCAATTCTTATAATTTTCATTATACTTATACAATTATTCTTTAATTTAGATTATTCAAACATCTTAACAATCAACTTATATACACTTTTATAATTCTGAAAAATTATTCCTTTATATATAAAATATACTCAAGGTAAAATTATTTCATTTACCCAATTTAAAACAATACTGTGTCGAATTGTTCTGTACAAGTGTTTAGAGATCCCTATCAACAACGTTAATTACTCGTATTAACCAGAATCTATATACCACTCAACAAACCAATCATCACAATATAAAACAAATTTATATTCACTAACAAATACGCTCTCATAGCTATTATTACACTCAAACTTATTCTAGAGTACTGCTGACTCTATCTCTAATGAGTAATACCTAACAGAACCATGGTTGTCGCTTAACCATCTGCTCTGATACCAAATTGTAACGCCCCGAAAATTTTCGACTTTCGAAAATTCAACATCGACACTCACTTTATCGACTGCCGAGAAATCGAAGGCCGGAAACACGGAATGTTATTGTTTTTAAAAAGAATTTAAGAAAAGAAAGAGGTAGAAGAAAATAGAAAAACAGAAAAATAGAACGGCACAGAAAGAAAACAACAGAACAACATCAGAATCTCACAATTCGCAGCGGAACAACATATAATAATAAATGAATAATCTTTAAACAAAGAACTATATCAGTTATTACGTTTTATACATTACATTACAACATATCATCAGAGTGTACAACAACATCAACAAACAGTGCAGCGGAAAAAGAAATACTATATGCTAGTAATACGCCATGCCATCCAGCTTGCCTCCAGCAACTCCAGAATATCCAGAATATCCTGATAAACCTAACTCTTAACTGCCCGTGTGAAAATTTGTGGGCACCCAGAGTTTAGGAAGGAAAACAATAAACTCCGAGTCAGTCATGTGACTGGTGTGAGAACTCAAAACAGTTTATTTATCTTTGAAATCAAAATAGAGTAATATTTTTAAAGTCAATTCGCAATGCTTTTAAAAATGAGACTACCATAAGGCCTCCCGCACGCACACACATGCAAACGCAGAATCGGAGGAGATTTCTCCTTATGATAGTCAAAGATGCTTGATACGCATTTAAAAGACATTTGATATTATTATTAGTGTATAGTGTAGGAAAAATTCATTTCGAAAGTAGAATATAAATCTTAGCCAGCATAGACATTTCGAACTATGCCTACTATAGCTACCATCCAAACAGTGGTGACCACCATAAGTGAATGGCAGGTTCTACAACTAATACCGTACAAGTTTCGTATTGGGAATTGGATTTCCAACGAATGATCAGGCCAAGGAACTTCCCATTGCCACATGAGAATGCCTCTGGATGGACATCCCCGAGAACCAAACCGGATCTCTACCAACACAAGGCCGGGTTACCCCTAACTGAGTAACAACTGACCGAATATGCCATCCCCCGGTCCTTTGGGACCTTTTACCGAGCGCTCGTAATCAATTCACACAATCATAACAAAGTGTTTTCAACATGAGTAAGTATCTGGGCTCCATACCATGATACCACCCTTTTCCAGAAGGAAATGCACACATCCTAAAGGGCGCTACCCCTCATAACCTTGCTGCTTCTTTCCTGTTTTGACCATTCACGGGGTGTGAGGCTCGACGAAGTCACGTCCAAAAAAACATACTTTATACAAAAGCCATGCTTTGGGTCAACAAATGATCAACACAATGATCACCAAGATAGACGATCAAATAAACGATCTTATCACAATAATCAACACAATGATCATTTACAGCAACACTCAGCATGTCACATTACCAAATTGGGAATATATCGCTGATAACTTCAACTATATAACCTCTGAGCTCGTACGTCTCAGAGAAGGGTGTTAAGCTAAAAGAATAAATTCTTCGCCACCAACAGAAATATATTTGAAAGAAATCGGCTTTATATCTCAACTTGTAATGTTAGACATACAATCCATACAAGTCTGTTCTGGGTTCGAACAGAACCGAAGGCACTTCTTACGAAGCCCTTGCAATCCGTGTATTCACAATCCCGATCGAATTTCCCATCACTTAGGAGATCTCAATACCAGGAGCTACCCAGTGCAGAGACAATCGATAGGTCATCCTATCGCTTTCACAAATACTCGGTCTTCAACACCGATCTTCAATGCAATTCACAATGACGTATCACATATTCGGAATGGGTTATACGACCCCATGGTCCTTTCCCGGTTAACCCGAATAGTGAGCGCTTATTCAAAAATAAGTGTGGCATTCACATTCAAACAAATCACATCAATTACCCATTCAAAGGGAAATATTGATAGTCGGTTATTGAACTATCACTGGATATGCACACATCACCAGACTCCAAATAATTTTCCCAAATTATTTATTTTCCAAAATATCTTTACAAGATATATAATTTCACATTTCAAAAATAAATCAATATTTATTTTTAAACAAATTCTCCTTTTCATTCATAAATTCCATAGTGAATTTATAATCCAAAATATCTATGAATATTCGATTCCAATTATTCATTTCAATATTCCTTTTCAATTTATCTTCAAAAAGATAAATTCTCAAAATATTCGCTTTATATTGGAAAACATTTCCATACTTATTTATTCATAAGTAATTCACAAATTTTATTTATTTTCAACACTTAGAAAATATTCAATATACTTAAATCGAAATTAAGTACATATTTCATTCTTTAAGGAAATCATTCTCTTAAACATATTTATTTGGGCCAAAACGAATGTTGCGTAGAACATCGTTACGACAACCCAAAATCACTAGTATAGGGATTCGAAATTAAAATAGATATATAAATCCCAATACTATACAAAACATTTCCTTTCGGAAATCATTTACTATAACAACAGTGTTATAGTCCACTATTCCCTTTTATTTCTCGAAAACGTCTATTTCAACAATCACTGTTGAAATCTATGGTTTCGAATCTCAACGCATTTTAAAACATCGTTAGATCGTTTTAATTCTATTTAAAATATCACATTCTAAACATTTTCTTTAACGTGTTATTCACTATTCAAAAACGTGAATATACTATGTTAACAAATTTTCATCCTTTTATACATTTTATTTCAAAGGATTATTCACAGTCAAAACGTGAATATAACTCCATAAATAAATCATAACAATTTACTTATCAAAATAAGTCGTTTGTGAATTTATAAAACAACGTTTTATAAATTCCATTTCTATTTATTTATAACAACTTCCTTTTATAAATTCCTTTATTAACCTATTCGATTTATAACTCAATTATAAAACAACGGTTCATATTATAAGTCAAATACTTATAAAACAATTACTTTACAAAAATCGTTCCTTTGAACTTCATAATTATAAATCTTATAACTTATAAGATTCGATGATTTATCCAAAACCATTCTTTAATAACTTTATAAATTTTATAAACCTACTGTTTATAAAATTTCATTTATAACTTCTCCATTTATAATTCTATAAATTTCATTCATTTATGAAATTCATTTACACTTCATTCAAACACTTATAAAAATTCGTTTTATAATTCAAATGTTTTAATTTATAATTATCAATTTATAAATCCTTTAATATAAATCAATTTATATTATTCTTTAAAACGT
The DNA here is from genome assembly GCA_030765085.1 of Allium cepa. Taxonomy (NCBI): domain Eukaryota; kingdom Viridiplantae; phylum Streptophyta; class Magnoliopsida; order Asparagales; family Amaryllidaceae; genus Allium; species Allium cepa. The sequence goes on from CM060928.1 coordinate 974,959,202, forward strand.
CTTTAATTTCCTTTATAATTTCATCCTTTCTCTTGATTTATAAAATAATCAAATTTTATAAATCCTATATTTAAACTTTTCACAATAATTCTAAAATATCTCGATTAAACTATTTTATAAAATCAATAGCATCATATTCTCAAAATTCAGTTTTTAACTGTATTTCACAAAAATCATAATTTTTATAACATTAAAAATTACAACGTTTATTTATTTAAAATGGATCAATTCCAAAATTATTTTATAAAACGTATACTTTCTAAAATCACTTTAAAATCATTTTAAAATCCCAAAATCTGGGTCCAATGATGCTACACACCAAATAGTCAATCACGACAACAACGATATCATATATCGATATGATAATCAATCAAATATCAAAATATCTGAAATCAAATAAAAACTGTTGAGGAATCCAGCTGGATCCCTCCAACCTGTTTTCCTGCATCCACAAACATTAGCACAATACCAATTTCGCTCCTGTACGAAATTATCGCGGTATATGTTCTTATTAAATATTATCCGCTTAATAACGGCGCAATAGGGTCTCATCCGCTAAAAAAAATGCGGGGAATCAACAACTCCAATATATACATATGCCAATATATATACATTGCTATTATATATAATACCAATTTCACTGTTTATGAAATATTCGCGGTATATGTTTTTAATAAATAACATCCGCTTACTAACGGCGTATAATGTCTATTTTAACAATCAATACATAACAATCATCATTCAAACATGCATTCAAATATTTTAAATCTAACTATTTAAAATAAAATCGAAACTGATTCGATTGAGTGAGAAGTTCTCACCTTGATTTTTATTTCGTTTTAGCGATTTATTTCGAACAAAATTAAACGGACGTTTAATTTTACCCAAAATTCTCACTAACTCCAAACGACTCCAAACCAACTCCATCGCATAGTGCTCGTCCATACGATTCCAACGCAACTGAGTTTGCATTTTTTCGACCTCGTATGAAAAAGTTATCAATTTTACAAGTTTATACAGTTTAAACTATAATTAATTTACATTAAACATTTTATTTTCCTACCCAACTAAATCTAGGCCGTGCATAGCAGATCCAACGCACCAACTTCATCTCCCTCAACTCACGTTCTTTTCCAGATACATAGCTGACTCCTTAAACCCATTCAAAGATATTAGGGTTTTAATTTTCAACCTCCTCGACGCATTACAACTCGATCAAACTCCTCCATGCTGTGCGCCTCCCCAACCTCCATGCTCGGCCCAATCATCATTGAACTCGGTTGCGTGAATTTCTCGTGGTGCGTGTGTGAACGTGTAGCTTTGAACACAAATCGCCGCCACATCTCTGCTCAAATATTCATCATCCCCGTATGGATTGAAAGATCTCGACGAGATCTATCACTTTGTAGTTGAGTGATTTTCGTGATTATGAATGGATTGGAAGAGATTAAGAGTTGAAAATCGAAAAATTCTGGCCATTGGTTTGTAACTGGCGGCTAGGGTTTTGTTTAGGTTTTTATTTTATTTTTTTATTTATGAGAGGGGGTGGGTGTATTTATAGAAGAACGAACGAACACTATTCATCCGGAAATTCCGAACTCCGATTTACGCGCCGAAACTGACATTCCTAGGGTTTATCTCGCGTTCCGGACACAATGGAACAGGTTTCGGAAGCTAATTCGGACATCTATGCGAGTTATGGCAACAAACGTTCAATTTGAATTAAACCGATTTAAGTCGATTTCTAGGCGTTTTAATTTGTACAGGACAAACGGTAAATCCAATTGACTTGAAATTTGAAACCTTACAATAATATCACATTACGGATCCGATGAAACTGGTTTCGTCGAAATCCGAGACCTTTTGAAAAATGGCTATTTTGACTCGCCAAATTTAAATTAAAAACGATTCGATGCGTTTCGAGCTGCCACGCTCAAACGATAGCTCCGATTGACACGAAAATTGAAATACGGTAATAACTAACTATTACGGATCCAATGGAACTGGTTTCGTTCAATTCTGAGACTGTTCAAAAATTGACTATTTTCACTAGTCGATTTAAATATTAAAATATTCAATTTTCACAAATTAACTTTTAAATCGATTTTAAAAGTTCTAAAATATCATTCTAACTTCAATATGATAAAATAAAATTTTACAAATCATTTTCAATCATATTTAACCCAATTTTCAATTATTTCCATAATTTAACATATTAAATTATCGATTTAATTATCCAATTAAATCCAATAAATCGAAATAAAATTTATTCGACTTATAAATTCACTTATCAATATTTAAAATTAATTAAATATTCAAATTTTAATTAATAAAAATTCTGGGTCGTTACAATTTTCATATTCAGTGATATACTTTATTTGATAATCCATGATAGACTATGTTGAAATTGAAGTTATTGATTGCTTGGTTTGCTGAATATATTTAGGTATATTGAGATATCAAAATATAAAGATTGGATTTTTAAAGGAAATAAAAGAGAGAATTTTAAGCAGAATAATTTTAGGGAGTTGGATAAATTAAAGAATGAATTTTAAAAAGAATAAGAAGTTGATTATTTTTAAAATCCTATCGAATAAATTCTGGGTATGGGAAAAAGATTTTTGAATAAATGGGGATAAATGAATTTTGAGAACTTAAGTTTTATTGTTTAAAAATTGAAGAATTTATTTTAAATTCAGGATTTAAAATGGTTTGGGAGAAATAAAGGGAGAATTTTGAAATTAAGTATGAAATTAATATTCCAGTTTTAATTGGGATTTAAAATCATAATAAGGAGTGAATATGGAATAAACGGATTTTGGATTAAATTGGGTAAATCAAAATAAATTGTAAAATGGAAGTAGTTCAGGGAATCAATTGGGGAATCGATTTAATGTTTTGAAAACTATGATTTAAAGGGAAATGAGGTACGGAAATTATAAACTGGGTTTAAGAATGAAGTGAAATATTTATCATTGGATAAATTTGAAAGTATAAATTCACGGTGCGAATTTATAAGGGGATGGTAATTTGTTTTAAAAATAAAAGGGTGGTTTTATTTTTGAAAGCGTGGAAAAGAAATTGCGGGATAGGGACATAAATTAAATTATGATAAATCGAGCAGGATTTATAATTGATTAAATGGCTATATTTAAATGGAAAGAGTATTTCCCTGAAAAGCCAAGTATATTTTCAAAGAAAGATTTTCAAGTATAAGTTAGAGGTTTTAAAGTGGTTTTAAAAGAATGTTATAGAAAGAAATTATTATTTAGTGGTTTTAAGATTTCTAAAAGTAAATATTTATTAAGTTAATTATATAAATAAATTATTTTGAAGGTTTATCTAGTATTATGCTTTAAAAGATAATTATTTGATATTTATAACTTATACAATAACTTTTATATTAAAATTAATTTTGGCTTAAGTTTTACATGAGAAATTATTATAAATTTCATTTCTAGTATTTTAAATAAAGTGTTTTAAGTAGTTTTTATTTTTAAGTGTTTTAAAGTATATATTTTTGGATAAAATGATTTAAATTATTTAAAAATCTAAAGTATTAAGACTTGGTATTTTCAATGGGAATAAAAAAATGGGGTGGAAATTTATTCCGCGAGAGAAAAAGTGATTTGAAAAGTTTTTTTCAAAGGGTTGAAGTGTAGAAAAGTATCTTGCGAAGATATTTTGAAATAAATAATTTGAGAAATTATTAGGGCCTGATGGTTGTTTATGGATGTTATATGATAGTTAAATAACCGACTATCAATATTTGCCAATGTGCTGATCGTTTCGAAGAGACTGGGATCGAGATTAATTTTTCGAAAACCATTTCGATCTGGTTTGAACGTTTTCATGAGGAAGATAAGGGCTTAGAGTCGAAGATGGAGCAGTGAAGTGTAAGGGCTAATCGCTACTAATCCTGAGGGTGATTCCAAAATGGATGTAGGAGGGGTAGTACCTTCGGTTCCGTTCGGACCGGGAACGGATTTGTATGGACGAATGCTATCAGAACATCGTCATGAGGACGATGAGCATTCTAAGTGTATGTGTGTTAAAAAGGTAACGCATAGTCTCAAGCCTCCTCAACCAGGAATGGCTAAAACAAGGGAGGTGCCGCAAGGCAAGTGGCTAGCAACCAATTAAGGTAAGGTCGTCCCTGTCTAGATGTCCCCTTTATTCGGCTGTGTGGGCAGTTGTTGATCCCAACCGCGGGGTGATCTTACTCGGACTATCCAGTAAAGGGTAGCTCCAGTCTTGTGTTGCAGGGGATCAAGGTGATCCTCGGTACGCTGATCAAGACCAGGTACTTTGATAGATGGTACCCCAATAGCCCTGCCATTGTGTGGATTCCAATCTCCAATAAGCTCTTGTACGGTTTTGATTGTGCCCAACTATGCTGGAACGTAAGATGCAAGCATTTCAACTAGATTCCATTTACGTTCAATAGACACTATTATAATATCATATGGATTTGATAAAAATGTTTTGATTATCGTAAGGTAAAAACCCGACATGTTTATTTATGGCGTGGTCTTACGAGATACCTTTGATTTCAAAGGATTTTCAAAAACTTTAACAATCTAATTGAGTGTGCTTTCTCACGCTAGTTTTCTAGACTGATTCGGGTGTTATTTTACGATAATGTTCGGGTCAGACCGAGTATTATAAAGTACAGATTCTGGAAGGACTGCTATGGAGCTCAAAGGAGGCGCTAGATGATGAGACGTATCATATGTATCAGACTTATTTCCACTGTGCAGTATAAGCTGTGTATTCAGTTTTGTGGGGACAAGTTAATATAACTGCCCAGTATTATACTATTGATTGTGTTGTACTCTGGTGATATAAGGTATAAAGCAGATATAGTTCTTTCTGTATAAAGACCAGTCATTTACCTATTATATATTATTCCGCTGCGTTTGTGAGATTCTGATGTTGTTCTATTTTCTTTTCTTCTACCTCCTTCTTCTTTCCCTTAGGGTCTAGTTTTCCGGCATTCGACTGTTCGACATTTAATGCAGTGGATGTACTGATGTCGATTTTCAGGCGTCGAAAAATCGGGTTGTGACAGTTTTTTTATCGGGCCGTTAAATTTTATCTTCTGAAATCAAAATCATCTAATTTCATATGACAATTTAAATGTCGAACTGTCACGACACGATTTTTCGACGCTCGAAAATTGACATCAATACATCCACTGTATTAAATTCGAACAATCGAATGTTGGAAAAATAGACCGTAAGAGAAAGAAGAAGGAGGTAGAAGAAGAAATAGAAAACAACATCAGAATCTCACAGTCGTAGCGGAACAATATATAATTGATAAATGGCTAATCTTTACACAAAAGAACTATATCTGTTTTATACATTACATCATCAGAATACAACACAATCCATAGCAAAATACTCGACAGTTATATTAACTTGTTCTCACAAAAGCGGACTATATAGATTATACTGCATAGCGGAATATACATCAAGTACATGTGATACGTCTCGCCATCCAGCACATCTCTCGAGCTCCATAACAATCCATCCAGAATTTGTACTCTATAATACTCGGTCTGACCCGAGCATTATAGAAAATAACACCCGAGTCAGTCTGGAAAACCAGCGTGAGTTAATCTAACTCATTTGGATTACTATAAATTTAAATAGTTAAAATTTAAATTTTTGGTTGATTTCTTGAATTGATGATTTATTATTAGTCTGGATGTGGTATATTTTATATATATATATATATATATATATATATATATATATATATATTGGAGTGATTGATATTCCTACATTATATAGCGGATGAGACCCTATGCGCCCCACATAATAGCGGATGACCCTTTATACCATGATATCCCCCTCAAAGTGGGATTGGTATTTTTATATTGTGCTAACATCTGTGGATGCAGGGAAAAACAGGCTGCTATGCAACTTTCGAACTTATGACCTCTCGCACCAAAGCCAAATCACTTAACCACTTGGACAATGGTGCTTTTCTGTATGATTATTGTTAGCATACCAATCAAGAGTTTATACCTTTAAGAGTGGCTTTAGCATCACTATATAGATGTAATTTACACATAAAAAATCCATCAAAGAGAACAAAACAAATTTGATAACTTGCTCTTCTCCAAAGTAATGTGAAGTGATCAGAATTAAGGTATCGATCAAAATCCTTTCCTATGATTGAAAGGTCCTTTATAATGAATATAAAAATTGACATAGTAAAAATTTTCTAACATAAATGATCCTTTTTTAAAGTTACACTAATAGAGCAACTTCGTCTCTTTCTGGTTTGAAGAGCGGATAATGCAAAAAGTTATCATATAAAATGATGACATTAGTTTACCCACACACAAACACACACACATAGACACAAAAAAACTTTATGTTAAAAAATGCAACACCTATGTTTCGTTAACTCGCTTTTTAGCATTGCAGATTCCAACTAGACTTAGACGGTCAAAGCAAAGGCATAATGATTCTCAGACTTGGAAACACCTTGAGAAAGACTAGAGAATTAAGCTCGGGAAGTTTGGTTGAACAATTGGCTAAGTCTTTAAGTCACCCCAAGTTAAGGACTTCGATGAGTTAAGGACTTCGACGAGTTAAGGATTTTGACGAGTTAAGGATTTGAGTTGGTATCGAGTTAACGATTTGAGTTAGTACCGAGCTAACACTAAAGCATCTTCAACTAGACATAGAATATTGAAAAAAAATCAGAACGACTTGAGATTTGGCAAGAGTTCTTAAAAAAGGAAAAGATGGACATGGAAAATTCTCATCATGATTGGGCCAAGCACCTAAACTCAGCCTCGAGTTAAGGACCTTAACTCGACACCGAGTTTAGGATTTGACTCGGGTCAGCTTGGGTCTTCTGGCATGACTTTGTGCTATCTCCTAGACTTCATTACTGTTGGGCATCTAACTCTATGCTATGCAATTCCTCTATAAATACAAACCTACCTGCTACCATAAAGGGAGCTTCTCTCTACTGGATTTCCATTAACACTCTCAAACTTGGAGCCTCCATTAGACTTTTTTTTACGTCTATTCTCTATATCATACTCCCGTAATGCCACTGTAAATCTAAGATCCACTAGATTGTTATCAAATCTGAGATAACTAGTTATAGTCCAGAGAGAGAACAACTAATAAAAAGATTGAAGTGGACGTAGGTTGTAGATTACGCCGGACCACTATAAAAATTGTCTTCTTTTACTGTTTTTGCTTTAATTTAAATTAAAATGGTGCTTTCATCTGATTTCTGGGTGTTGATCCCTTTTTTTGGTTAACGGGTTTGAGCTTATTTAGAAGAGAGTACTAAAAATTTATCCAAGCAAAAATCTTGCCTTTGGGCCAACTTGTATCTGATCATTCTATTTTTGCAACATAACAATAAAACTAAGATGTGAAAAATAAATAAAATTTCTACCTTAAAATTATAAATGAAAGCATAAATTATTAACAAATTCAATTACAAAATAATTGCAAACCTAATTGTACAGAATAAGTGACAGGATGTATTAAAATTAATTATTAGTGTATCTTGTTCTCATAAATAGATAGACAAAGCATTCCACTAATGCATATTATTATGTGAATCGCCATATGATAACAAATTAAGTTATGATTATTAGTTCATTTGAAAAAAACTCTACTTGTTGACCAATTGTTCTTTTGTCTTCCTATCTTTTAGCATAAAAAACAGTATATATCATGCACTGTATTTTATAGACATCTATACGCTATTATGTTGAATGATTATCATGAGACATGAATATATGTGTATATTAGGTCTCTTGTAACTTGAAAGTCCTTCCTATTTGTGGCACTAAATTGGTATTTTGGAAAAAGGACAGGGGCTATTGGTGCAACAACCTGAAAAAATTGCATAAATATAAACAATCGAGTAAAAATAGTTAAATTTAGTTGGTTCTTTTATAATACTTACCAAATATATCGGGCATTTATCATACTTTGGTTATTTCCAACAAATAGCATAAGGTAACAAAAAGATGTTTGTAGGACCACTTGGTGTAAATTGTAAGCTTATCCACATTTTGTAGTTGAAGTTGTAAGTGTTTGGAAGTTGTATGAATTTTGAAGTTGTCATATATTGAACTTTGTGAAATTCGATAAGAGGTGTGCGTGTGCATATATATATATATACACACACACACACACACACACACACACACGAATGATTTTGGTTCTTATTAGTAAAATGTTGCTTTCAGTTGTAAAATGAAGCTAAATCTGTAGGTGAGCATTATAGCAATATATATATTTTATATATTTTTTAACAATGGTTAAAAACAATTGTAAAAGACGTATTAAAATGGATAAATCCAGTTGCAAAAGACTTATTGGCAAAAACAGTTATCAAAGGCTTTATTACAACAACACTCTGCAACGGTCCAAAACAATTGTAAAATACTTGGACCCTATAACAACTTCGCATATTAAGACCGGCGACCTACAATTGTAATAAGCCTATCACTACTAGCATTACCAGTTGCAAAATGGGTATATTATTGCAATATATGTATATGTATATTTAAGTTGTAATTTGAATTTAAAATTTAAAATAGTTATTTACTTAGATCTTAGTCTAACTTTAAATTTTAAACTAACACAAGATATTTTTAGATATTAATTCAAATTAGTTCGAACTGGTCATGGTTATTTAAATAAATATCCATAACAATTATTCTATAAAACATACATACGTGTATACACACAGATATATGGGTGTATGTGTGTCTACACAAATATCATATATATATATATATATATATATATCTGTATGTGTGCATGTGTACTTTTCATATAAAACTATTGACAACAAAGACTTATACAAAGGGACCGATGTGTTTGTTGTAGTGTAAATCCCAGCACCCATGTATGGTTACATTAGCCACGTATACTCGTTATATATTGCACATTCTTTATATGTATATATGCGTATTTGATACACGTGTATATTGTAATCTACATAAAATAAACAATACCTTTTATATAAACAAATTAAATAAAAAATAGACTTTATTTAAAAATATTTTTAGACTGTGTCTAAATAATTTGAACTTCATATGCCCAACAAAGATCTAAAGATGGAAATTTTTTGGAATTCACTATTTAACCCCCACCATCTTGGTTGTTCCTTTAAAAGTATCAGAGCTTAATGGCATATACGATCTAATTTAGCAATATTAAGGCAAACCTATTAAAGCCTATGTAACAACCCGCATATTTATCGATTTTATATTTAAATATTTTATTTAAATATTTTATCATTCGTCGGATTTTAGTCCGAAAACCTACTTTTTGCATATGGTCGAATTAGGACTCGAGACCACCTCCATTGAGTTCAAAATGCCGTTTACGACCTTTTTGAGTATAAGCTTCAATATGTTTGGAGAAAGTTGATTTTTACCACTTTTTCATTTAGAGCTTTGGTTTGGGCTGAGCCAATTAACCACTTACTAACTCAGTCCCAATCCCCCTCTCCTCTTCATTACTTCATTCCAACTCCTCAAACTCAAGCTCCAACTGAAAATGGTGGAGAGGAAAGGGAATTAGAAACTCCAAGCCCTAGCTCCTCTTGCTAGCTCAAGTTCTTGCTCCAAAATCAAAGAGAACCCCTTGGTAAGCATCTCCTTCATCTTCTCCAACTCTTTCTCCATTCAATTTCAGAAATTTCCTAAACCTAATTTAGGGAATGTTTCTCTTTTAATCTTAGATTCAAGCTTCTAGTGTTGAGATTGAAGTGTGGTTGATCTTCCTTTGCTTTCAACTTTCATATTCATAAATTTAGTTCAAAGGTGAGATTTTTAATCTCACATCTATGCTTATAATTATCTTTGATTGTTAGGTATGAATTCCTAACACTTATTCATGTGCATTTGATTTTGATTTGGATTGCTTTTGTCAATATTTCCATTTTTGGTGTTTGAAGCCAATTCTCTAAAAATCATAACTTTGATGTTTGATCATGCTTTAAGAGGTGTTTCAGAGAGCCTATAAGACCGGGTTGTCGCTAGGCATAAATACTTAGTCGTCGTTGCTCGTCCGATCGCTCCCGATACGTTTTGGCCACTTTGGCCTAGGCAAATTGTTGCCAAGACTAGGTGACCAGACGTCTGGTGACCACGTCCAGACGTCTGGTTTGGACCTGGAAAGTAAATATGTATGCACGCATATTATAAAAAAAGCCAGAGACTATTTTCAGACGTCTGAACCATCAAACCAGACGTCTGGATAGGTCTCAGACGTTTGACTTGAGGTTTCAGACGTCTGAGTGTTCTCTGGGTTATTTCCAGAGAACAAATCCAGACGTCTGGATTCCAAATCAGACGTCTGGAGATGTTTATTTTTTGCCTATTCAGGCTGTTTTGTGTGAATTTCCATTGTTTATCGATTTTAGCGATCCTATTAATCGTTATAACTTATTATCGACTTTGATGACTTCTTTTTATGGATCTTTTTGGAAATATCCATTTCTATGGATTTGGTATCGATTTCTTTGGATTTTATTCACATCTTCGAATGTGAATTTTGTAATTGGTTGTTCTTACAATCTTCTTTGTGATTTGTCACTTTAAAAATATAAAGGTTTTCTATACTAGCAGTAAATATCAAAACTCTTTCTTCAAATGATTTCAACTCTACTTTAATACCAAATCCATTTATAAAACCGTTTTCCAATCTATTAGTATATACAAACCTTTATCTCACTCGTATGAGAAATCTAATTAAACGGCTTAGTAAAACAAGTGGTATGAAACGCTTGCGTTTGCTTTGTCGGTTAATTCTTGGACTTGTTCGATTGAATCTCTTGTGACAATTTTCTAGTGGAGATTTACAGTTTGTTCGTAAATGTTTAAGTTAAGTAAGTGGTTATGGGACATGAAGCTAAACTTTTATATTTACTAGCTTATTGTAATTGACACTTCTCATTGATCATGACGATCATCTTTGTGATTTAGACTAGCAATGTGCGATGTCTCTTTGTCCATGTCGAGGACGATACTTAATTTTTTTGTGGAGCTTCGGCTCACCAGGAGGAGCTTCGGCTCAATGTCCGCAATGGGGGACTATACCCTGTCATGGGGAACTTCGGTTCACCAGGAGGAGCTTCGGCTCAATGTCCGCAATGGGGGACTATACCCTGTCAGGAGGAGTTTCGACTCACCAGGAGGAGCTTCGGCTCAATGTCCGCAATGGGGGACTATACCCTGTCAGGAGGAGTTTCGACTCACCAGGAGGAGCTTCGGCACAATGTCCGCAATGGGGGACTATACCCTGTCAGGAGGAGTTTTTGACTCACCAGGAGGAGCTTCGGCTCAATGTCCGCAATGGGGGACTATACCCTGTCTGGAGGAGCTCCGGCTCATTTTTCTAGGATTGGCCATCCTTTTTATTGTGATTTCTGGATTTCGTGTGTTGATTTCTGGAATTTGTGTTTCACCAACTTTTACGATTGGCATGGATATATATATGCCACTTATTGTGGCTTGGTGAATGAAATCAGGAGTATGACATTCCTTTTTATCTTGAGTAGATTATTGTGATATTGATTAATCTCTTGTTGATTTTCAATTACTTATTTATCACAGCTTGGCATTGTGATTATTATATGTTTATGTCATATCTCCTATTCTATATCATTTCTTCTGATATTTATAGCTAGACTGATCCGTTTATTATTTTCTTCTTAAATAATACTCGGGTTAGACCGAGATGTTGCAGGTGCTTCTGCTTGACTTCTCATCCTGGATCATTACTCTGACTTTTGGCAAACTACTTAGATTAGTAGTTTATTTTGTTGTATACACTTGAGATATAGACTCATAGTTGTATTCCTTTGTATAGCACGTGTTGCTATTCTTTTGTATTATCGTGGATCTTTTGACCACTACTCTGATATACACTTTTATGTGTAATATTCATATCTATTTCCGCCTTTGTGATATGAATTGTCTGTGACTGATTTATGTTATGTTTATTTCTATATTTGTTTCCGAAGACCTTTATAGCCACTGTGTAGTAGCTTTGAGTTTGTGTCGGTATGTCGGATTTCCTCTTGAGATGAAAAGTTATATTTTTATCCGGTATATCGGTACTCGCACAAAGCAATTATACAGATGGTCGCTCCTCAACTGCCTTATTCTCCATGCTAGTTGACAGCATTCACAGTAGTGTTCTTGGCTAGCGTGGGTATAGAGGTGGGGCGTCACAGCTTACCCAATTATTATGGTGTCTAGAAAGATAGTGTTTAAGGTTGGGATTGGGTGATCAAATACTTTGCCATATCTAACTACTAGTTTGGCCCAAAGAATGAAGTAAGCCCAAAAGGTTACCCCAATATAAAGGCCCAAATTGATTTTGGGCCATGGCCTAATTTTCAAAATATTATTTTTAAATTATGGATAATAGTTTAAATTTAAAAGGTTAAGTATTAAAACATATAAAAAAATTATAAATGTTACAAAATATTTTTCAATAGTGTTTTGAAAATCAATTATTTATTTTTGAAAATAATATTAGAATTAGTCTAATTAAGTAAATAATTAATTAAAGTTAATTAGTTAAATTAAAAACATATATAATTATATATGTACATTTATCTTAAAATGTTTAAGGTAATTAATAATTAAATTTTAGAAATTAATTAAACTTAATTAATATTATTTTAATAAGTAAATAAATTAAAAGTTAATTAATAAATACAAATAATATACAATATTATTATATATGTGTGTTACCATAAATGTTATAGTATATGTATATTCTATTTTGAAATCTTAAAATGAATAAAATTAAATTAATCAAAATGTTAATTAGTTATTATTTTATAAATAAAGCTGAAATTAAATTAAATATGATTTGACAAAATAGAGTGGAACTGTAATAACCTATACCACATTTAAGGAATAAATACAAACGTATAGAAGTATACCATAGTTTTGGATATGTTTGACTCTTGAATTACAAGGGTATTTCATAAAAAATGTGTTATTTTATAATTTGATATCACTTAAATAAATGTATTAAAAATTATTAATCTTTAATATAAATGTTGTCCTCTATCATTTATATATTAATAAATCACTTGCATACTTTTTAGTTGTTGAACCTTCCTCAAGCTAGAGATGTTATGTGTAAGTATATTTGACTAAAAGAGGTAGGACACACATAAGTATTTATCGAGCTTTACTCAAGGTACGCATATCATACTTAGGTTGTCTGGAAATGGTAGGTTGTCTGGTAATGGTAGGTACGAGTGAATAATCTCTCTTGATTTGTTGTGCTTTCTTCAAGGTCAATATGAGATTAGAACAAAGACCATATGTTAGGAGCTGTATATAATACAATGGATAAGGTGTTATCCATCACATGTGAGTTGATGACTTGTTGAGCTCTCCTTAAGGTCAGAATCCCAAGCATGCGAGTCCTAACGCCTACTAGAGAAATAAAAAGTTTTTTATGTTTCATTTTAGGGTTTTGAGAAACATAAAAGTCTAATGGGAACTTATTAATAAAATGAAATGTGATATTTAACCCAGCTAATAATATCAGAATATCAGCAATGCATAAATAAAAATAATGTACTTCGATAAATTTGTGCAATTTATTTATATAATTAATAAAATATTTATCAATTAAAATTTACAAATAAACTAAATTAAGACTAACAATAGAAATATAAAACATACTTACTAATAATTTTTTTTGCATGTTGTCAATTCATGACCATGCAAGCGCCTAATTATGCAACTAATAAATATGTTCGCAACTTGATCACTTACATGTTTATTTGCCCAAGACTGTGTATTATCTCCTATGAGTTCCAAACTCTAAAACAATACAAGAATGTGAATATTTTATCCATATTCGTTCATATATAAATGTTATATGGTGAACGATCGTAATTTGTGATTTACATAAATTCAATAAGGTTAGTTCATTCGAAATAAGAAATTAAACCATAATGCGAGATCGTGTAATATGATTCATTACAATAAGGACCTTGTTGTGTTAGATGTAGCACTAGACCAAGACATATAAGTTGTACCTAGGAATTCGATGATTGAAATTTTAGTTTAGCCGGTTAACGTAAATTGCAACTTATTTGATATCCTTAAATGTTAAAGATTATCAAATAAATTTTTGTAAAGAGTTCGTTACGGTCTTATAGTAAAGGTTTTCATTTGAATGGTTCAACCATTTGCATAGAAAAGAGATTGTATGAGAGTGGATGTAACTTAAGGCACTGTTGGGATAAAAAGAGCAATGGTTACCTCTACTTTATGAAGATATTGGAAATGCAACACCCCGTAAATCTACAATAAATGAATTGAGTTGATTAAATTAAATAAAGTAGAGTTGAAAATGGAAATTTTATAAAAATTGGAATTTGATCATGGAAGTTTTTCCGTTGCGTTCGTGGCGAAATTCGAATCTGTTTTCATTTACAATATGCTAAAAATGGTGCTCAAACGAAGAACTTATTAGCGTATGAAGTTTTCAGATTTAAATTAATTTAGTTTGAATTCAATTCAAATGAGTGTTTAAATTTAGGGTTTGAATTTTAAAAACTAAATGTAGGTTTACTTTGGGGTTAAGTAATTGTTAAGTTAAACAATTAATAATAAAAGTTAAGTAGGGAATAAAATAAACAGCAACATAAAACAAATCAGTGCACTGTAAATAGGAGTAGAGGTCAACATTTCTGATGCCAAGCGGTCAACCCCTAGCAGTTGATCGGTCTACGGATGGTGGTCGACCCCAAATCAGGTGGCTGCTATGGTTTTTTTCAGCGTTAAACGCTCTAGATTTATCCCTTTTTCACCTAACTCCACCCTATGGTTCTGGTGTGTTTCAACTCCTATAAATAGAATCCTACCCTCTCCACTTTTATTCATAAATATTTAGGAAATAACTCAAACCTCCCTATCCTTTGCTATGAAAATATATCAAAAGAAGGGGATCTGGAAAAGAGTTGCTTTAGCATTGCAAATCCATACAAGAGGAGCCAAATAATATGTGACTGGAAACCTTAGTATTTTTATTTCAATAATGGATTAGTATATATATGTATATCTGTGGATTTTAATATGCCTTGGAGTTTTTGGGATTGTCTCAACAAAATAGGTAAAAATGCCCTAAGATTCCTTTTTATTTCGAAATGTCAATTCTAGATGGAGATTCTCAATTATTTATGTTAATTTGATGGGATTTATTTTGTTCTGCAATTTTTGATAATTTCAAAGTCTATTCCACTTATCCTCCTTCTTTGATTCAAATTGTGAGTTTTCAGTAATTAAATAAGGGTTTAAAGTACGAATTTTGTTCGTAGTTTACACCACTTATCCCACACAAAATTCCTTCATTTATTTCTATATAAAAGAGGAGTTGAATAGAATATGAAGTTAGGACAATTCCTATTGTTTAGGATATTCCATTAGATTGATGTAACAAATTGGGTTTCTATTTTTACACATCTATGTATTGCAGTTATGGTTATGAATATTTAATCCCTTGTTACAAATATTGAAATCTTGGAAATTTAAAGGAAAAGGGCTTGTATTAGTATTGTGGTTAAGAGAATTGACATTTAATACTAGTTTAAGGCATAAACTGCACGTTATAATTGATTAGGCTATATATATATATATAGCGTAGTAAACGTATAATTATGGTGTATAAATACATAGTTAATTAGGTAGTAGTCGTCATTAATTTCCCCATTCAGGACTATAATTGATATTTTGAGGTGTAATGAGGAAGATTTCTTACAAGTCCTTAATTTTGAAATGGTGAGATAAGTGTGTGTGTGTGTGTATATATGGAGAGTATTTAATTATATCTAAGGTATAGGGGTGCAAGATCAGTAGAGTTGCACGACAGAAGTCTGCCTTTCACTTTGAGACTACCAGCAGTTGTGCATACCTCCTATTGATGTGAGACATCTCCTGTGATAAATATTTGTAATGATATGAGGTTATTCCTAACTTCTATATGGTAAATCTACCAAGCTAATATAGCTACCAGTTCCTACAAATAGTCGAACTAATGTGAGACGTCATTATGAGTATGGATCATAATACATAGGGCCTACTTCGGGGTCTTAAGGTATTAATTGGTTGTTTGAGGGCCAGCTTCTTTTCTCTAAATGGAGTGCTAAATGGCCAAAGGGCTAGTTATTAGGCACAATGGATGGTATCTCGATGAGGGACCGCTTTGGCATAAGATAATAAGTGACTGATTGAGGGTTCATCTTTTCATAAAGAGTATTAAGTAGCTTAAGAGATTCCATATAATGTCAGCAAGATAGTTACCATTTAGGGGTCTGCCTTGATAATAGGTATTAAATGATGGGGTCTTCCTTAATTAAGGTTTTAAATGGACAGAGTGTGCCTATTTTTTAATAAAATGTATTAAGTGGCTTAGGTACCATCTCTTGCATTGTTATATATTTATGACCGGGGATTTGGGTTATGAGATTTAGAAAGCTGCTTCAAGAATGGAAGGTATTAAGTGGTTGATTGTGAACCCACCTCCTTTCCTTATGATAAGTATTAATGGGTTTTATATATGTAGATATATTCTTATTTTGAAATATATTGCCCAAGTACTGAAATGGTAAGACTGGAGTTTTTTATTCACTAGACATTTGTTGTTCTGACTCTCTTCTTACTACAACATAGGTTAAGGACAGAGTGGTAATGGTAACGATGATTAAGGTGGATGGCTTAAGATTGTATCAATTATTATTATCTTTTATGATATTAAGTACCCATGTGTTTGAACAAATGATGTAACAGATTTTATGTGACAGTTTAATGATGTTTTGTAATATTACATTTTTAATGGTTTTGAAATAAATAGGTACAATTTGATATCATTGTTTATTCCATCTGATGTGAGTTCTGGAAGAATAGTTGTTGCACTGTGCCTTTTTTCCAACCAATAGCCAGCCTTAAAATGGATCTATGTTTCCATAGGCCTTTTTTGGGTCGAAATTTAGGCATATTTCAGCTTGTGTTGTTGCATTTGGTATCAGAGCTTAGATTACCCAATCAACGGGGAAACTATATGAATGCGCGGCATACTTTTATTTTTGAAAAGGTTTTTCAAAAAGGATTTTCAAAAATTCTTACTATATATATGTGCATGTGTATGCACACATCTATGCCCCTATTTCTTTGAGCATACATGAACACACTAGGAAACCCTTTTTCCTTCAGCATATAATACTATCTTAGGAAATTATTACTAAAGATCTAACCTACAATAACTAATATGGCTGATAATCAGTCTTCTTCTAGAAATGGGATTCCTGCCCATGGAAGACCTCCATTCGTGGAAAGCCTGAATGATTTAACCGATATCTTAGGACTATTGAGCAACTTCTTATTCCCCCAACTGCACCGGTGCCACCTGCTACCCCACCTTCCAATGCAGCACCCTTTCCTATTAACTTCCCTAGGTTATCTAAGGGATTTCTTAATATGGGACGAAAGACATACTCTGAAATCAAAGGGTATCTAAAAGTTAAAGCATGGCTTAATGAATGCGAGATGGTATTTAGATAGCTTGGTTGGGAAAATCTGCTAAATAGGAGGATGGCAGCTTGGCACCTCAAAGAAGAAGCTTTAGATTAGTGGAACTTGGTAGGTGTGAAAAATGTTACAAGGATTTTCTCATGGGAGGAATTGATGAATAGATTTGAGATAAGGTTTATGTCTAGGGTAGAAGTGAGTCTACAACTAGAGAAATTCATTCAGCTTAGGCAAGGAGACTCCACTCTTATGGAGTGCATAGCTAATGTAACGGCCTGCCTTTTTGGACCTTTTAAGCAGACACACATGTCAGACTCAAACCATTCAAAAGGGCAGATTGTTATGGGGTAAATAAGAAAAGGAGAAAGAAATAAAACAAGTATAAAATATCATAGCGGAATGACAAAATATAATAATCAAATAACAGTTCATGAAGCTGTTTACAAATAAATTTGATTTACTAATACAATACAGAATCAGAATTACAAACAACAAGAATAAATAAATAAATGCAGCGGAACAACATGATGCAGTAGAATAAATATATTAAATAATAATAGTCCAAATCTTCGTCTTCATCCTCTAGGAATAAGGTCTTCAACCCTGAAATGCTCAGGCTGACCCGAGCGAATTGAAAAGACAAAACACTCGAGTCATAACTAAAAGATCTTATATAAACTAAATCAACGGTAAATATGAATGTGACAGCGTCAGAGATGTTTATGGGGTTTTACATCTCCTATCCAGCATCTAACGTGAGTGCAATAACTTAAGAGATGTTCGGATTTACATCTCCTAAGGATCCGTTAAACTATCTACTATGTAGTACAATACGCTATTATAATATGTCTACATTAAAAGTATTAAAATAGCGTTAAAGCGTTACTCATATCCCTCTTAACAAATTTTATATATTCCCATAGTCCATGCAGTACTGTACGCTCCTCCGTAAATTGGAGGTTTACACAGAGGGCACCCCATAGGTATGGTACAAAACAAACTCGTAGAAGGCACACTAGGGCATGTGGACATGGCACTTGAGGCAATGCCAGGGTAGATATACCAATTATGTATCCGAACTAGTGGTAACACATAGCAGCTACTATCGCCCACCTTGGAACACAATCCAAAATCAAAATTAAAGGTAGCCACCAAATCAATCACAAAGTCAGAATATAGTATCGAAGAAGTGTGCTCGATCGGAGGAATGCCCTCACTTGGCCCGGCGTGGCTCCTGTTTTAGTCACATCTAAGCTGACTCACGGGAGGCAGGGTCACGTCATACCTTATACAGAAATCGTTCACCAAACCATCAAACTTCATTTCTAGAATCTTCACCATGTACACAGTTGTTAAAGTGGTTTTCGGTATTGACGGAGAGTATGACAGTATCGGATCTCGGTCTCTTTAACAACCAAATGCTTATTTCACACCGGATGGTTCGATTACGTTTCAAAAGGTCAATTTACAATCGATATCAAAATATCATATTCTCAAAACCATATCTCTTTCGAAATTATTTCACTTTCAAAATCTCATCACATTTGAAATCATCGTTTCCAAAATCATATTTCGTTCCAAAATTTTTATTTCCAAAATAGGTTAAACTCTCGTTTCAAAACCATCATATTCAATTAATATGTCATTTAAATCCAACTTAGGTTATAACTTCATTTACCAGATTCACTTTTAAATCAAGAGTTTAAATATAAACACTTCCCCTGTACTAAGTCTGAAAATTTAGAAAATAGTTTAAATAGTTATAAATATTTAAATACCCTAAAATAGTCTAATTATATATTAGAGATATTATTAAATTGAAATAAGACAATACAATAGATTTAAAATAGATTAAACAAATCAAAATAGATTAAATAGCTTTAAAATAGATTAATTAGATTTAAAATATGTTAAAATGGGTTAATTATTTTTAAAATAAATTGAATGGTGTAAAATAGGTGAAAATGATTTAATATAGTTAATATAAGTTAAAATAGTTTAATAATTTGAAAATCATAAAACTTATAATCTTTAAAATAATATATTTTTAAAATAGTTTATATTAAGAATATGAATTTGAAATTTATATCAATTTAAACCATTTATTTCATTTCAACACATTTGGACTATTTTCAATTTTCAAAACCCCAATTTCAAATCTTTCAATTCAAATTCTCAATAAACTATTTAATTCTATATCGCTTCCAATCCATGTTTGAAATATCAAATTAAATTACTCTAATTTCAATGTATCTCAAAGTTATATTTCGAACAATTTAATAATTCAATTTCAATAAACTTTACTTATATTTCAAATTCAACTTTAAAATTTCAATTTAATTTCTTTAAACCATTCCTTTAAAATTCCAATTGAACATTAAACTTGAATTTTATAAATTTCAATTAATATAAATCAAATTTTCTTTAAAATTATCATTTAACTAAATTCAAAAATTTAGGATTAAAAACCATTTAATTTAATTAATCCAGCGTTTGTGTATAATTCTCTACCCTAGGGTCAAGTGATACGGATATTTATCATTTCAATCCGCAATTTAAATTTTTACGGTTGTATATCATTTCAAACCGCAATTCCAATTAATATTAAAAATTCGTAAAACCGCTCGAGTCTATCATTTCTACCCATAACGATTTTCCTTATTCTATAGATCGTTTGGGTATGTATCATTTCAACCCATAGTGAACTTGCAGTTTACAACAAAAAAAAATACAACATCCAGTCATCTAATGTCAACAATCAAACGTCCACCACAATCATCATCCAAATCAATCAAACATTAATAGATAGCTAAAAATCAATAACAGGTATTAAATTGACAAATTTAAATTCAATATTAAATTAAACGATGATTAAATGTAGTAAAAGTAAAATTTAACGAGAATAACAATTTAAATATAGCAAACATCGATCAATAAATTTCTAATCACATCATAAATTTAATTTAACTAACATAAGAAATGTTAAAAGTTGTTAGTAGGTTAAAACACTCACCTACAATTCTACTAATTAAAATCCAATTTAAGCACAAAATTTGAACGGTCTCAAAATTGACCAAACCTGCGTCAAAATGTTCGAAACTTCGATATGATCGTAGTGGAATAAACCGTGCATGAATTGTACCTCGTATGCAAAAGTTATGATAGTTAGAAGATATACGATTTAAAATAGAAAAAAAACACGTCAGCTCTTACATCATGCAAACCCTTATCACGATTGACACTCTACCTACGGCCACAATAGATTATCACCCAAATGCCGCTCAACCGAGCGCCTCTGACCGCATCTGACCCCACCGTCGGCCTCACCATTCATGGTCGCTCCATCCCTAAGTCACACGATTCGCCGACACCCCCTGAAATCGCCAGGAAACGACGACGCTGCCACGACTTTAAACGGCGATCATGGCAAATTCCTATTACTACGTCACAAGCAAACTCAAATCCGAGGCCAGCTAATCTCCTTCTACACGCTGCCACCACGCGATCGTCGTATGATCGACGATCCACCGTTGAATCTCGTCGACCACTCATGAACGACCGAGAATAAATTACAGTTTTCTGGCCAAACGATGAATCTGTTTGAAAAACGAATTACAAATTTGTGTTGCGCTCCTCGAGCGATTCAAATCAATATACAATTTCATATGGTTTGGAAGGGTTTGATTTTGAAGTTGAATTTTGAATTGAAATTGAATTGAGGAGTTTGTTTGGTTTGTCTGCCATTAAGAAGGAGAAGTAGACGGATGAAATGTACGTATGGAAAAATGAAAAAAAAGGAGTAGCTAGGGTTTATAACAGACTATTTATAGGTAGATCAGAAATAGAATGAATGGACAAGACTGATTTACACGTTGAACGATAAATGACCCGAAAAGCCCATTCTGTCTTCGGAACGAAAATGGGTCACTCCATACATCAAAACAAATGTTTTCAATATTTTTAAACTCAATCAAACAGGTTTCAAGTTCTAATTCCATTGTATGAAGAAGTTAACTTAAAATCCGCTTATTTCAAATTGATTTCAATTGATTTTAATTAAATAGATTTCTACACGTTTCGAGTCCCTACGATCAAACGACAAGTCTGATCGCTACGAAATTTGAAACCTTACAACCAGTACAGATCCGATGAAACTGGTTTCATCGAATTCCGAATAGTGACCAAAATGGCTATTTTCACTTTAATTAAATAAATTAATAATTAATTAAATCACCTTTTATTTCAAAATTAATAACCAACAAATTTCATCATTTTTGATTACCTAGACATTTGAAACAATGTAATACAAATTTTCATGTCTATTCAATGTTAATTAATTTACTGATTATGGTGTTTAAATTTCACTTTAATTAAATCCAATTAATTCAAATTTAATTCCAACAAATTGATTTATATTTTGATTTCAATCCTTTTTATTCAATCAATTATTATTCTAAAAATATAGTTACATTTGTTGATATCTTTTTTCACTAATGTGTTGCAATTTCCGTCTTTTTATTTGTATTAACTATTATATTTCAATTTTATTTAATTTTGTCAATTTCGCACATTAATTAAAATTTAAAATCTCAATTAATTAATTTATCTTGATGTCTCTCTTTTATTAAATCAATTATTATATTATGAATGAAATTTACATTTCCATTCCTTTTATTACATTTACAATTTACGATTGCTATGTTACCCCACATTAATGTAATATTTAATGACACTCAATTGCAATAGACTAAATGAATTTGTAACAAATAACAATTGTCACTATTTCTATATTTAATCCTATTTGTAAGTTCATTATTTACCACCAATTGTTATAAAAACTTATACGATAGAAATTCAATCCAATCCATTTATTACACATTATTTTATTAATTAATCAACATTTAAATTATCAATTGCTCTTCTAAATCCAATTATAAATTACACACACATCATAGTACATTAATTTACTATCTATAACTAAGTATAACTTTTTAATCATTTCAATTAATTAGAATTACATTCAAAGTAACTGTAAATTACCTTAAATTAATACTATTACCATTTAATCCAATTACATTCTTGTTATTACATCACAAATTTTATTTCTTCCAACATTAAATTACAAAACTCATTTAAATTTACAATTTTTAATTATCGAAAATTACGGTTCGTTTCACTCTCCCCCACTCAAAACTTTTCATCTTCGAAAAGGAAAAAGAAGGGAAAAGAAGAAATTAAGTAATTAATATATCTTATTCAAAATATTAACTTTATAACAAAT
The DNA here is from genome assembly GCA_030765085.1 of Allium cepa. NCBI lineage: Eukaryota > Viridiplantae > Streptophyta > Magnoliopsida > Asparagales > Amaryllidaceae > Allium > Allium cepa. The sequence goes on from CM060928.1 coordinate 974,982,052, forward strand.
AAATTTACAAAATTAAATAATTTAAATAAAATATATCAATTTATAACACTTAAATCCTTTATATTCAAGTTAACAAAAGTTTGGAAAACATTATGCAGAATTTTTTCTATGTCCAAAATTCACAAAAAATTTCGGCAGTCTCCTTTGTACGGAGAGGTCTAGGAAAAATAATAATATCAATAATAACAATATATATCATATTTTTAAAAAAAAATATCCAAAACCATAGGAAAAACAATATAATATCGCTAGAAAACCGTAATCCAAGAGCGTACCTATTTGTTGGGCAAAATAACGTTTATTTTATGAAATCAAAAGCAGTAGCAATTGCTTCCATAACATGTATTTCATTTATATAACCCAAAAGAGTTAATAATTATATAAAAGAGAAATATTTAAGTTGTTTCAACTAATAACAACAAAACAAAACAACATACAATAGTCACTTATAAATAAACAATACAACCATCATATCATCACATGTAATCAAAGAAATCAAACATACATCCATAGCAACAAACCAATGGTTTGTTCAGGTTCAGAAATTCTAATCATATAAAAATAATAAATAAACCATGAAGTAAATCATACACTCAACAGTCGTGGATAAAACTTAATAGATTATATACAACTTTATACAAAATAGAAGTGTCCTTTCCCAACCAATCCATAAGTCAAACAAACAATAATTTAACACATTTTTAAGTTTACTCTATTTATCTTTTCACATCATTTATTGTTCATGATTTCTTATTTTTCATTTTTTTCTCATACAATTATTATTCTTTAATTCTCCTTCATTACTTACAAAATTTTAAATTTCATTCATTCATGTAAGGCTTTTTCTCTAATTTACATTCTTTACACATATAAGTATATCCATTTCAATTATTTGGTCACAAATGAATTCACTATTGAAGTATAGTATACATATTATGTAACGACCCAGAATTTATATTAATTAAAATTTTTATATTTAATTAATTTTAAATATTAATAAGTAAAATTTATAAGTCGAATAAATTTTATTTCGAATAATTGGATTTAATTGAATAATTCAATCGATAATTTAATAGTTAAAAATACAGAAATAATTGAAAATTGAGTTAAATATGATTGAAAATGATTTGTAAAATTTTATTTTATCATATTGAAGTTAGAACGATGTTACAGAACTTTTAAAATCGAATTAGAAGTTAATTTGTGAAAATTGAATATTTTAATATTTAAATCGACTAGTGAAATTAGTCAATTTTCGAACAGTCTCAGAATTGGACGAAACTAGTTCCATTAGATCCGTAATAGTTCGCTATTATCGGATTTCAATTTTCGTATCAATCGGAGTTTTCGTTTGATCGTGGCAGCTCGAAACGCATCGAAATTGTTTTAATATTTATTTGACGAGTTAAAACAGCCATTTTTCAAACAGTCTCGGATTTCGAAGAAACCAGTTTCATCGGATCCGTAATGTGATATTATTGTAAGGTTTCAAATTTCGTGTCAATAGGATTTACCGTTTGTCCGGTGCAAGCTAAAACGCCTAGAAATTTGATTTACCGATTTAATTTTAAATCGATCGTTTATTGCCATCACTCACACAGATGACCGAATTAGCTCCCGAAACACGTTCCACTGTATTCGAAACACGGGGTAAACCTTAGAAATGCCAACAGGCACGCTTCGTTTGGAGTCCGGAAAATGCGGATGAATAGTGTTTGAGAAATTTTCTATATAAGTCCTTAAAAATTCACTTTTGCAAAATGAAAACAACCCTAGGGTTAAAAAACTGCAGGCCGCCACCCCCTTATCATCAATGGCCAAAATTTAACTCTCTTCTTCCTCTAATTCGTTCAAATCCACACAACAGTTCGTGGTACTTTCTACTACAAACTTGTAGAGCTTCGCAAGGGCTTTAAATCCACACGGTTGAGATGTGATTTCAAGCTATGAATCGACGCGAATTTGTGTATAAAGGGGCCGGCTTTGGTCACGTTTTTCAGAGCGGTGGTGGCGCTAGGGGGGTCCGGTCGGCCGGCGAAGGGGGAGTAGGCGACGGCGCTCGTGTTCGTAGTCTCCGATCAAATTCCGATCGAGCGATGGTGGAGCGACGTTCAAATTCGAACCTGATATGTTGGGTTCGGCCGTGCGACATTTGCCTGGAGGGAAGAAACATCTATGCGTGGCCCAGATTTCATCTCTGAAAATGGACAGCAGATATCAAGTGGGGTTTGAAAATAAAATAGAAAATGTAAAATTAATTTATATTAAAATCGTGTAAACTTCGTAAATTCATATCATTTTCATACGAGGTCGAAAACGCGCGAAACAAGTTGCGTTGGGTTCGTATGGATGAGCACTACGCTATGGAATTGGATTGGAGTCGTTTGGAGCTAGCGAAAATTTCGAATAAAATTAAACGTCCGTTTAATTTTATTCGAAATAAAAGCTGAAAACGAAATTGAAATCAAGGTGAGAACTTCTCACTCAATCGAATCGGTTTTGATTTTAATTTTAAATAGTTAGATTTAAAATTCTTGAATGTATGTTTGAATGATGATTGTTATCTATTGATTGTTAAAATAGACATTATACGCCGTTAGTAAGCGGAGGTTATTTATTAAAAACATATACCGTGAATATTTCACAGTGCAGTGAAATTGGTATTATTTATGCACTTGGAGTTGATTTCCCGCATTATATAGCGGATGAGACCCTATTGCGCCGTCTATTAAGCGGATAATATTTTGAATCCCATATACCACGATAATTCCGTACTGGAACGGAATTGGTATTGTGCTAACATTTTTGGATGCAGGAAAACAGGTTGGAGGGATCCAACTGGATTCCTCAACGATATTTATTTGATTTCACATATTTTGATATTTGATTGATTATCATATCGATAAATGATGTCGTTGTTGTCGTGATTGACTATTTGGTGTGTAGCATCATTTGGGCCAATTTTGGAATTTTAAAAGGGATTTTAAAGTGATTTTTGAAAGTATATGTTTATTAAATATTTTTGGAATTGATTCATTTTAAATAAATAAACGTTATAATTTTAATGTTATAGAAATTATGATTTTTGAGAAATATAGTTAAAAGTTGATTTTTGAAAATATGGGGTTAATGATTTTATAAAATAGTTTAAATTGGGATTTTTGAATTTATTATAAAAAGTTTAAACATAGGATTTATAAAATTTGATTATTTATGAATCAAAGAAAATGGTGAAATTTATAAGGGAGTTTAAAGACGTTTTTTAAATAATAATATAAATTGATTTATATAAAAGATTTATGAATTGATATTTATAAATTAAAAATATTTGAATTATAAAACGAGTACTTATAAGAGTTAGAATGAAGTGTAAATGAATTTCATAAATGAATGAAATTCATAGAATTATAAACGGTGAAGTTATAAATGGAATTTTATAAGCAGTAGGTTTATAAAATTTGTAAAGTTATTAAAAGAATAAATTTGGGTAAATAAATGAATCTTATAAGTTTTAAGATTTATAATTTGGGAAGTTTAAAAGAACGATTTGTAAACAAATAAGTTATAAGCATTTAACTTATAATATGAACTTTTGGTATATAATTGAGTTATAAATTGAAATAGGTTAATAAAGGAGATTTATAAAAAGGAAGTTGTTGTAAAATAAATAGAAATGGAATTTATAAACATTTTTTTATAAATTCGCAAACGACTTATTTTGATAAGTAAATTGTTATAACTTATTAGTGGAGTTATATTCACGTTTTAGACAGTGAATAATCCTTTAAAATAAAATGTATAGAAATGATGAAATTGGTTAACGAAGTATATTCACGTTTTTGAATAGTGAATAATATGTTAAAGAAATGTTTTGGATGTGATGTTTTAAATAAAATTAAAACGATCTAACGATGTTTTTAAAATGGGTTAAGATTCGAAACTATAGATTTCAACATTCATTGTTGAAATAGACGTTTTCGAGAAATAGAAGGAAATGGTGGACTATAACACTGTTGTTATAGTAAATGATTTCCAAAAGGAAATGTTTTGTATAGTATTGGGATTTATATATCTATTTTAATTTCGGATCCCTATACTAGTGATTTTGAGTTGTCGTAACGATGTTTTACGTAACATTCGTTTTGGCCCAAATAAATATGTTTAAGAGAATGATTTCCTTAAAGAATGAAATATATATCTAATCTCTATTTAAGTATATTGAATATTTTACAAATGTTGAAAATAAATAGATTTGTGAATTACTTATCTGAAATAAGTATGGAAATGTTTTTTTAATGTGAAATGAAACGTTTTGAGAATTTATCTTTTTGAAGATAAATTGAAAATGAATAATTGAAATTGTATATTCAATAAATATTTTGAAATATAAATTCACTATGGAATTTATAAAAGAAAGGGAAATTGTTTCAAAATAAACGTTGATTTATTTTTGAAGTGTGCGAATTATTTACGGATTTTGAACGTAAATATAAAGTAAATCGTTAAGGATTTATTTAATTGGTTTAAATGAACCATGTTGAAATGAAAGTTATTTCCGCATAAGGAAAATGTTTGAAATTTGTTTCTCAAAAGTGATAAAGGTGAAAAGTGATTTGAAAATTGTTTTCAAATGGTTGAAGTGTGAAAATTATATATCTAGTAAAGATATTTTTGGAAAATAAAATTATTTGGAAAATTATTTGGAATTTGGTGATGTTGTGCATATCCATTGATAGTTCAGTAACCGACTATCAATATTTACCTTTGAATGGGTATTTGTTGTGATTTGTTTGAATTTGAATGCCACACTTATTTTTTTATAAGCGCTCACTATTCGGGTTAGCCGGGAAAGGACGTTGGGGTCGTATAACCCATTCCGAATATGTGATACGTCGTTATGAATTGCATTTGATGACTGGTGTTGAAGACCGGATATTTTTGAAAACGGAAGGATTACCGTCGAATGTTTCTGGACCGAATGGCCCCGGTATAGAAATTCCATATGTGATGGGAAGTCCGGGCGTGATTAGTGAATATCCGGATTGCAAGGACTTCTTTGTAAGTGCCTTCGGTTCAGTTCGATCCCGGAACAGACTTGTATTGATTGTATGTCTGACATTACAAATTGAGATATAAAGCTGATTTCTTTCAAATATAGTTCTGTTGGTGGCGGAGAATATATTCTTTTAGTTTAACACCCTTCTCTGAGACGTACGAACTCAGAGGTTATGTAGTTGATGGTTATCAGCGATATATTCCCAATTTGATAATGTGACATGCTGAGTGTTGCTGTGAAAATGATCATTGTTTGATCATTTGTGATATGATCATTTGTTTGATCATTTATCTTTGTGATCAATACTTTGATCATTTGTTAACCCAAAGCACAACTTTTGTATAAAGCGTGGTTTTGTGGAAGAGGCTTCGTCGGACCTCACACCCCGAAAATGGACAAAACAGGAAGGATGCAGCAAGGTTATTAGGGGTAGCGCCCTTTAGTGTATGTCATTCCTTCTGGATAGAGGTGGTATCATGGTATGGAGCCCAGATACTTAACCTATGTTGTTGCTGCAAACTTATTACTTTGTGGTTGTTGGAAATCGAGGATCCTCGGATATAGATCGGTTATGATCGGGGGATGACATATTCGTGTCAGTAGTTACCCAGTTAGGGGTAACCCGGCCTTGTGTTGGCAGAGATCCGGTTTGGTTCTCGGGACGTCATTCTAGAGGCGTTTCCATGGGGCGATGAGAAGTTTCTTGGCCTGACCATTTGTTGGAAATCCAAAGAAACAATACGATCTTGTACGGTTTTAGTTGTATAACCTGCCATGGAATGTGGCGGTAACCTGCTATTGAACATGGTAGGTATAGTAGGCATACGATAATGGTCGTATGTTGGCTAAGATTTATATCTTTATTTTTGAAATGATTTCCTCTACACTATGCACTAGTAATAATATCAAATGTTCTTTTTAAACATATCAAGCATCTTTGACTATCATAAGGAGAAATCTCCTCCGTTTCTGCGTTTGCATTGTGTGTGTGCGGGAGGCCTTATGGTAGTCTCATTTTTAAAAGCATTGCGAATCTATTTTAAAAATTATCCTCTATTTTGTTTTTTTAAAGATAAACAAACTGTTTTAGTTCTCACACCAGTCACATGACTGATTCGGATTTTATTGTTTTCCTTCCTAAACTCTTGGTGCCCACCAATTTTGACACGGGCAGTCAAGAGTTAAGGTTTATTAGGATATTCTGGAATTCAGGAGTTGCTGGAGGCAAGATGGATGGCATTGGCGTATTCACTAGTATATAGTATTTCTTTTTCCACTGTTTGTTGTTGTATTGATGGTTGTACACTCTGATGTTGAAAATGAAATGTAATGTAATGTAATAACTGATATAGTTCTTTGTTTAAAGATTATTCATTTATATATTATATGTTGTTCCGCTGCGATTGTGAGATTCTGATATTGTTCTGTTGTTTTCGTTCTGTTCGGTTCTATCTTTTATCTCTTCTTCTATCTTTTCTTTTTCTTAAAACCCTAAGAATTCGCAGTTCCGTTCATCTTGAGTTAATCAATGGAGATTAGTGTATATTCAAGGAGTACGGATTTGCGGGTCCTCGCATCTGGTACCAGAGCATATGGTTAAGCGACAACCATGGCTCTGTGGGGTATTACTCATTAGATATAGAGTCAGTAGCGCTCTAGAATGAGTTTGAGTGTAATAATAGATATGAGCGCGTATTTGTTAGTGGATATAAATTGTTTTATATTGTGTTGATTGATTTATTGAGTGGCATATGAACCTTCATCGGCACGTTCTGCACAACTATGCCGAAGGGGTTTCTAAACACTTGAATAGCACAATTCGATATAATATTATTTTCGAAAGGGATGAATGAAATAATTTCATCCAAATTATATTTTGATATAAATAAATAAATAAATTCAGTTGTATTTAAACAAAGTTGAATTGATAAAATTGGAAGTTAAATGGAATTTACTTTAGAATTGGGAATCTGAATTGATTTATAAGTGGGAATTTAAGTTATGTAAAGCCAAATAATGTTTAAATGGAATATAACTTAAGAGATGTTGAATGAAGTTGATTTTTGTATCGAAGTAAATTAATAAAGTTAAGTGATGGATGTGAACTTGAGTTATATAAATGAAATTCAACTTTTGTGGTTAAATGAATTAGAAATTGAATTGAACTGAATGGATCGAATGTTAGAAAAAAAACAGCCACTGTTAATAAATCAAATGTGATTAAATTGAAAACCCATTTCATTGAATATTAATGAGAATATCAATGAATATTTATTGGTTATGGATGTTAGTTGAATGCTAGTTGGTTGATGGTTGAATATATTGCTTTTACTGCATTTGTTATGTTAGCATATATAGTTATTATGTTGCTATATATTGTATATCGATACTATTGTCCATATACATGTTTCTCATCTATTTGTTGAGTGTTTAGTAGGTGCGGATCGCGTTTGCTTTGCATTCGGAGCTCGCTTTCGTGCTATATTAGCCGTATATGCTCGCTAATAAAAATATAAGGTACATATCTCGGATTAAATATCGTACTTTTACACTTTTTTCCCTGCAGGATGCCTCATCACTTGATGAGATGTATATTTGTGATATATATACTGTCATTTTTTTCGTATCGAGCCGCGCAAAGGAGACTCTGGCGAATTTTTCCGAAAATTAAAGGCGTTAGAAAATTTTAGGATATTTTTGGAAAATTTGAAAACTATTTTGATTTGGAATTGAAAGTTAAACAATAGTTTGGTTTGAAAAGATAACTAAGTATGATTTGAAAACTTAGTAAAGTTATTGTAAGAAGTTTAACTATGGATTTTGGGAAAGTTAATAGATTTTGTAACTTTTCTTACTTGGTAATTTCGAGGACGAAATTCTTTTAAGGAGGGAAGTCTGTAACGACCCAGAATTTATATTAATTAAAATTTGTATATTTAATTAATTTTAAATATTAATAAGTGAAATTTATAAGTCGAATAAATTTTATTTCGAATAATTGGATTTAATTGAATAATTCAATCGATAATTTAATAGTTGAAAATACAGAAATAATTGAAAATTGAGTTGAATACGATTGAAAATGATTTGTAAAATTTTATTTTATCATATTGAAGTTAGAACGATGTTATACAACTTTTAAAATCGAATTAGAAGTTAATTTGTGAAAATTGAATATTTTAATATTTAAATCGACTAGTGAAATTAGTCAATTTTCGAACAGTCTCAGAATTGGACGAAACTAGTTCCATTGGATCCGTAATGGTTTGTTATTATCGGATTTCAATTTTCATGTCAATCGGAGTTTTTGTTTGATCGTTGTAGCTCGAAACGCATCGAAATTGTTTTAATATTTATTTGGCGAGTTAAAATAGCCATTTTTCAAATAGTCTCAGATTTTGACGAAACCAGTTTCATCGGATCCGTAATGTGAAATTATTGTATGGTTTCAAATTTTGTGTCAATCGGATTTACTGTTTGCCCGGTGCAAGCTAAAACGCCTAGAAATTTGATTTACCGATTTAATTTTAAATCGATCGTTTATTGCCATAACTCGCACAGATGACCGAATTAGCTCCCGAAATATGTTCCATTGTGTTCGGAACGCGGGGTAAACCTTAGAAGTGCCAACCGGCACGCTTCGTTTGGAGTTCGGAAAATCCGGGTGAATAGTGTTTGAGAAATTTTCTATATAAGCCCTTAAAAATTCACTTTTGCAAAATGAAAACAACCCTAGGGTTAAAAAACTGCAGGCCGCCACCCCCTTATCATCAATGGCCGAAATTTAACTCTCTTCTTCCTCTAATTCGTTCAAATCCACACACCAATTTGTAATACTTTCTACTACAAACTTGTAGAGCTTTGCAAGGGCTTTAAATCCATACGGTTGAGATGTGATTTCAAGCTATGAATCGACGCGAATTTGTGTATAAAGAAGCCGGCTTTGGTTACATTTTTCAGAGCGGTGGTGGCGCTAGGGAGGTCCGGTCGGCCGGCGAAGGGGGAGTAGGCGGCGGCGCTCGTGTTCGTAGCCTCCGATCAAATTCCGGTCGAGCGATGGTGGAGCGACGTTCAAATTCGAACCTGATATGTTGGGTCCGGCAGTGCGACATTTGCCTGGAGGGAAGAAACATCTATGCATGGCCCAGATTTCATCTCTGGAAATGGATGGCAGATATTAAGTGGGGTTTGAAAATAAAATAGAAAATGTAAAATTAATTTATATTAAAATCGTGTAAACTTCGTAAATTCATGTTCTTTTCATACGAGGTAGAAAATGTGCGAAACAAGTTGCATTGGGTTCCTATGGACGAGCACTACACTATGGAAATGGATTGGAGTCGTTTGGAGCTAGCGAAAATTTCGGGTAAAATTAAACGTCCGTTTAATTTTATTCGAAATAAAAGCTGAAAACGAAAATGAAATCAAGGTGAGAACTTCTCACTCAATCGAATCGGTTTCGATTTTAATTTTAAATAGTTAGATTTAAAATTCTTGAATGTATGTTTGAATGATGATTGTTATCTATTGATTGTTAAAATAGACATTATACGCCGTTAGTAAGCGGAGGTTATTTATTAAAAACATATACCGCGAATATTTCACAGTACAGTGAAATTGGTATTATTTATGTACTTGGAGTAGATTTCCCGCATTATATAGCGGATGAGACCCTATTGCGCCGTCTATTAAGCGGATAATATTTTAAATCCCATGTACCTCGACAATTCCGTACTGGAACGGAATTGGTATTGTGCTAACATTTTTGGATGCGGGAAAACAGGTTGGAGAGATCCAACTGGATTCCTCAACAGTATTTATTTGATTTCAGATATTTTGATATTTGATTGATTATCATATTGATATATGATGTCGTTGTTGTTGTGATTGACTATTTGGTGTGTAGCATCATTTGGGCCAATTTTGGAATTTTAAAAGGATTTTAAAGTGATTTTTGAAAGTATACGTTTATTAAATATTTTTGGAATTGATTCATTTTAAATTAATAAACGTTATAATTTTAATGTTATAGAAATTATGATTTTTGAGAAATATATTTAAAAATTGATTTTTGAAAATATGGGGTTAATGATTTTATAAAATAGTTTAAATTGGGGTTTTTGAATTTATTACAAAAAGTTTAAATATAGGATTTATAAAACAGGTAAATAGGCACAGGGAAGAAGTTGCAAAAAAAATTAGTCTCAGGGACAACAAATTTGCTTTTTGGTCTGAAGGACACTTTTTAGTGTAAACTGACAATGATAGTTACAACTATCATTCTGTGATTTACACTAAAAAATGTCCTACAGCCTAAAAAACAAACTTCTTGTCCCTGAGACTAAATTTTTCTCCAACTTTTTCCTTGAGCCTAAAAACCCCTTTATAAAATTTGATTATTTTATGAATCAAAGAAAATGGTGAAATTTATAAGGGAGTTTAAAGACGTTTTTTAAATAATAATATAAATTTATTTATATAAAAGATTTATAAATTGATATTTATAAATTAAAAATATTTGAAGTATAAAACGAGTACTTATAAGAGTTAGAATGAAGTGTAAATGAATTTCATAAATGAATGAGATTCATAGAATTATAAACTGTGAAGTTATAAATGGAATTTTATAAGCAGCAGGGTTATAAAATTTGTAAAGTTATTAAAAGAATAAATTTGGGTAAATAAATGAATCTTACAAGTTATAAGATTTATAATTTGGAAAGTTTAAAAGAACGATTTGTAAACAAATAAGTTATAAGCATTTAACTTATAATATGAACTTTTGGTATATAATTGAGTTATAAATTGAAATAGGTTAATAAAGGAGATTTATAAAAAGGAAGTTGTTGTAAAATAAATAGAAATGGAATTTATAAACATTGTTTTATAAATCCGCAAACGACTTATTTTGATAATTAAATTGTTATAACTTATTAATGGAGTTATATTCACGTTTTAGACAGTGAATAATCCTTTAAAATAAAATGTATAGATATGATGAAATTGGTTAATGAAGTATATTCACGTTTTTGAATAGTGAATAATATGTTAAAGAAATGTTTTGGATGTGATGTTTTAAATAGAATTAAAACGATCTAACGATGTTTTTAAAATGTGTTAAGATTCGAAACCATAGATTTCAACATTCATTGTTGAAATAGACGTTTTCGAGAAATAGAAGGAAATGGTGGACTATAACACTGTTGTTATAGTAAATGATTTTCGAAAGGAAATGTTTTGTATAGTATTGGGATTTATATATCTGTTTTAATTTCGGATCCCTATACTAGTGATTTTGGGTTGTCGTAACGATGTTTTACATAACATTCGTTCTGGCCCAAATAAATATGTTTAAGAGAATGATTTCCTTAAAGAATGAAATATATATTTAATCTCGATTTAAGTATATTGAATATTTTCCAAATGTTGAAAATAAATAGATTTGTGAATTACTTATCTGAAATAAGTATGGAAATGTTTTTTTCAATGTGAAATGAAACATTTTGAGAATTTATCTTTTTGAAGATAAATTGAAAATGAATAATTGAAATTGTATATTCAATAAATATTTTGAAATATAAATTCACTAAGGAATTTATAAAAGAAAGGGAAATTGTTTCAAAATAAACGTTGATTTATTTTTGAAGTGTGCGAATTATTTATGGATTTTGAACGTAAATATAAAGTAAATCGTTAAGGATTTATTTAATTGGTTTAAATGAACCATGTTGAAATGAAAGTTATTTCCGCATAAGGAAAATGTTCGAAATTTGTTTCTCAAAAGCGGTAAAGGTGAAAAGTGATTTGAAAATTGTTTTCAAATGGTTGAAGTGTGAAAATTATATATCTAGTAAAGATATTTTTGGAAAATAAAATAATTTGGAAAATTATTTGGAATCTGGTGATGTTGTGCATATCCATTGATAGTTCAGTAACCGACTATCAATATTTACCTTTGAATGGGTATTTGTTGTGATTTGTTTGAATTTGAATGCCATACTTATTTTTTTATAAGCGCTCATTATTCGGGTTAGCCGGGAAAGGACCTTGGGGTCGTATAACCCATTCCGAAAATGTGATACGTCGTTATGAATTGCATTTGATGTCTGGTGTTGAAGACCGGATATTTTTGAAAACGGAAGGATTACCGTCGAATGTTTCTGCACCGAATGGCCCCGGTATAGAAATTCCATATGTGATGGGAATTCCGAACGTGATTAGTGAATATCCGGATTGCAAGGACTTCTTTGTAAGTGCCTTCGGTTCTGTTCGATCCCGGAACAGACTTGTATTGATTGTATGTATGACATTACAAATTGAGATATTAAGCTGATTTCTTTCAAATATAGTTCTGTTGGTGGCGGAGAATATATTCTTTTAGCTTAACACCCTTTTCTGAGACGTAGGAGCTCAGAGGTTATGTAGTTGATGGTTATCAGCGATATATTCCCAATTTTGTAATGTGGCATGCTGAGTGTTGCTGTGAAAATGTTCATTGTTTCATCATTTGTGATATGATCATTTGTTTGATCATTTATCTTTGTGATCATTACTTTGATCATTTGTTGACCCAAAGCACAACTTATGTATAAAGCATGGTTTTGTGGACGAGACTTCGTCGGACCTCACACCCCGGAAATGGTCAAAACAGGAAGGATGCAGGAAGGTTATTAGGGGTAGCGCCCTTTAGTTTATGTCATTCCTTTTGGATAGAGGTGGTATCATGGTATGGAGCCCAGATACTTAACCTATGTTGTTGCTGCAAACTTATTACTTTGTGGTTGTTGGAAATCGAGGATCCTCGGATATAGATCGGTTATGATCGGGGGATGACACATTCGTGTCAGTAGTTACCCAGTTAGGGGTAACCCGGCCGTTTGTTGGCAGAGATCCGGTTTGGTTCTCGGGACGTCATTCCAGAGGCGTTTCCATGTGGCGATGAGAAGTTCCTTGGCCTGACCATTTGTTGGAAATCCAAAGAAACAATACGATCTTGTGCGGTTTTAGTTGTATAACCTGCCATGGAATGTGGCGGTAACCTGCTATTGAACATGGTAGCTATAGTAGGCATACGATAATGGTCGTATGTTGGCTAAGATTTATATCTTTATTTTCGAAATGATTTCCTCTACACTATGCACTAGTAATAATATCAAATGTTCTTTTTAATACGTATCAAGCATCTTTGACTATCATAAGGAGAAATCTCCTCCGTTTCTGTGTTTGCATTGTGTGTGTGTGCGGGAGGCCTTATGGTAGTCTCATTTTTAAAAGCATTGCGAATCTATTTTAAAAATTATCCTCTATTTTGTTTTTTTAAAGATAAATACACTGTTTTAGTTCTCACACCAGTCATATGACTGACTCGGAGTTTATTGTTTTCCTTTCTAAACTCTGGGTGCCCACCAATTTCCACACGGGCAGTTAAGAGTAAAGGTTTATTAGGATATTCTGGAATTCAGGAGTTGCTGGAGACAAGATGGATGGCATTGGCGTATTCACTAGTATATAGTATTTCTTTTTTCGCTGTTTGTTGTTGTATTGATGGTTGTACACTCTGATGTTGAAAATGAAATGTAATGTAATTTAATAACTGATATAGTTCTTTGTTTAAAGATTATTCATTTATATATTATATGTTATACCGCTGCGGTGGTGAGATTCTGATATTGTTCTGTTGTTTTCTTTCTATTCGATTCTATCTTTTCCCTCTTCTTTTATCTTTTTCTTTTTCTTAAAACCCTGAGAATTCGTATTTCCGTTCATCTTGAGTTAATCAATGAAGATTAGTGTATATTCAAGGAGTACGGATTTGCGGGTCCTCACATCTGGTACCAGAGCATATGGTTAAGCGACAACCATGGCTCTGTGGGGTATTACTCATTAGAGATAGAGTCAGTAGTGCTCTAGAATGAGTTTGAGTGTAATAATAGATATGAGCGCGTATTTGTTAGTGAATATAAATTGTTTTATATTGTGTTGATTGATTTATTGAGTGGCATATGAACCTTCATCAGCACGGTCTGCACAACTATGCCGAAGGGGTTTCTAAACACTTGAATAGCACAATTCGATACAATATTATTTTCAAAAGGGATGAATGAAATAATTTCATCCAAATTATACTTTGATATAAATAAATAAATAAATAAATTCAGTTGTATTTAAACAAAGTTGAATTGATAAAATTGGAAGTTAAATGGAATTTACTTTAGAATTGGGAATCTGAATTGATTTATAAGTGGGAATTTAAGTTAAGTAAAGCCAAATAATGTTTAAATGGAATATAACTTAAGAGATGTTGAATGAAGTTGATTTTTGTATCGAAGTAAATTAATAAAGTTAAGTGATGGATGGAACTTGAGTTATATAAATGAAATTCAACTTTTGTGGTTAAATGAATTAGAAATTGAATTGAATGGATGGATCGAATGTTAGAAAAAAAAACATCCACTGTTAATAAATCAAATGTGATTAAATTGAAAACCCATTTCATTGAATATTAATGAGAATATCAATGAATATTTATTGGTTATGGATGTTAGTTGAATGCTAGTTGGTTGATGGTTGAATATATTGCTTTTATTGCATTTGTTATGTTGGCATATATAGTTATTATGTTGCTATATGTTGTATATCGATACTATTGTCCATATACATGTTTCTCATCTGTTTGTTGAGTGTTTAGTAGGTGCGGATCGCGTTTGCTTCGCATTCGGAGCTCGCTTTCGCTCTATATTAGCCGTATATGCTCGCTAATAAAAATATAAGGTATATATCTCGGATTAAATATCGTACTTTTACACTTTTTTCCCAGCGGGATGCCTCATCACTTGATGAGATGTATATTTGTGATATATATACTGTCATTTTTTTTCGGATCGAGCCGCGCAAAGGAGACTCTGGCGAATTTTTCAAAAATTTAAGGCGTTAGAAAAATTTAGGATATTTTTGGAAAATTTTGAAAACTATTTTGATTTGGAATTGAAAGTTAAACAATAGTTTGGTTTGAAAAGATAACTAAGTATGATTTGAAAACTTAGTAAAGTTATTGTAAGAAGTTTAACTATGGATTTTGGGAAAGTTAATAGATTCTGTAACTTTTCTTACTTGGTAATTTCGAGGACGAAATTCTTTTAAGGAGGGAAGTCTGTAACGACCCAGAATTTATATTAATTAAAATTTGTATATTTAATTAATTTTAAATATTAATAAGTGAAATTTATAAGTCGAATAAATTTTATTTCGAATAATTGGATTTAATTGAATAATTCAATCGATAATTTAATAGTTGAAAATAAAGAAATAATTGAAAATTGAGTTAAATATGATTGAAAATGATTTGTAAAATTTTATTTTATCATATTGAAGTTAGAACGATGTTATAGAACTTTTAAAATCGAATTAGAAGTTAATTTGTGAAAATTGAATATTTTAATTAAATCGACTAGTGAAATTAGTCAATTTTCGAACAGTCTCAGAATTGGACGAAACTAGTTCCATTGGATCCGTAATTGTTTGTTATTATCGGATTTCAATTTTCGTGTCAATCGGAGTTTTCGTTTGATCGTGGCAGCTCGAAACGCATCGAAATTGTTTTAATATTTATTTGGCGAGTTAAAATAGTCATTTTTCAAACAGTCTCGAATTTCGACGAAACCAGTTTCATTGGATCCGTAATGTTATATTATTGTATGGTTTCAAATTTCGTGTCAATCGGATTTACCGTTTGCTCGGTGCAAGCTAAAACGCCTAGAAATTTGATTTACCGATTTAATTTAAAATCGATCGTTTATTGCCATTACTCGCACAGATGATCGAATTATCTTCCGAAACACGTTCCATTGTGTTCGGAACGCGGGGTAAACCTTATAAACGCCAACCGGCATGCTTCGTTTGGAGTTCGAAAAATCCGGGTGAATAGTGTATGAGAAATTTTCTATATAAGCCCTTAAAAATTCACTTTTGCAAAATGAAAGCAACCCTAGGGTTAAAAAACTGCAGGCCGCCACCCCCTTATCATCAATGGCCAAAATTTTACTCTCTTCTTCCTCTAATTCGTTCAAATCCACACACCAATTCGTAATACTTTCTACTACAAACTTGTAGAGCTTCGCAAGGGCTTTAAATCCATACGGTTGAGATGTGATTTCAAGCTATGAATCGACGCGAATTTGTGTATAAAGGGGCCGGCTTTGGTCATGTTTTTCAGAGCGGTGGTGGCGCTAGGGGGGTCCGGTCGGCCAGCGAAGGGGGAGTAGGCGGCGGCGCTCGTGTTCGTAGTCTCCGATCAAATTCCGGTCGAGCGATGGTGGTGCGACGTTCAAATTCGAACCTAATATGTTGGGTTCGGCCGTGCGACATTTGCCTAGAGGGAAGAAGCATCTATGCGTGGCCCAAATTTCATCTCTGCAAATGGACGGCAGATATTAAGTGGGGTTCGAAAATAAAATAGAAAATGTAAAATTAATTTATATTAAAATCGTGTAAACTTCGTAAATTCATATCCTTTTCATACGAGGTCGAAAATGTGCGAAACAAGTTGCATTGGGTTCGTATAGACGAGCACTATGCTATGGAATTAGATTGGAGTCGTTTGGAGCTAGCGAAAATTTCGGATAAAATTAAACGTCCGTTTAATTTTATTCGAAATAAAAGCTGAAAACGAAAATGAAATCAAGGTGAGAACTTCTCACTCAATCGAATCGATTTCGATTTAAATTTTAAATAGTTATATTTAAAATTCTTGAATGTATGTTTGAATGATGATTGTTATCTATTGATTGTTAAAATAGACATTATACGCCGTTAGCAAGCGGAGGTTATTTATTAAAAACATATACCGCGAATATTTCACAGTACAGTGAAATTGGTATTATTTATGTACTTGGAGTAGATTTCCCGCATTATATAGCGGATGAGACCCTATTGCGCTGTCTATTAAGCGGATAATATTTTAAATCTCATGTACCTCAATAATTCCGTACTGGAACGGAATTGGTATTGTGCTAACATTTTTGGATGCGGGAAAACAGGTTGGAGAGATCCAACTGGATTCCTCAACAGTATTTATTTGATTTCAGATATTTTGATATTTGATTGATTATCATATTGATATATGATGTCGTTGTTGTCGTGATTGACTATTTGGTGTGTAGCATCATTTGGGCCAATGTTGGAATTTTAAAAGGATTTTAAAGTGATTTTTGAAAGTATGCTGTTTATTAAATATTTTTGGAATTGATCCATTTTAAATAAATAAACGTTATAATTTTAATGTTATAGAAATTATGATTTTTGAGAAATATAGTTAAAAGTTGATTTTTGAAAATACGGGGTTAATGATTTTATAAAATAGTTTAAATTAGGATTTTTGAATTTATTATAAAAAGTTTAAATATAGGATTTATAAAATTTGATTTTTTTGTGAATCAAAGAAAATGGTGAAATTTATAAGGGAGTTTAAAGACGTTTTTTTATATAATAATATAAATTGATTTATATAAAAGATTTATAAATTGATATATATAAGTTAAAAATATTTGAAGTATAAAACGAGTACTTATAAGAGTTAGAATGAAGTTTAAATGAACTTCATAGATGAATGAAATTCATAGAATTATAAACGGTGAAGTTATAAATGGAATTTTATAAGCAGTAGATTTATAAAATTTGTAAAGTTATTAAAAGAATAAATTTGGTTAAATAAATGAATCTTACAAGTTATAAGATTTATAATTTTGGAAGTTTAAAAGAACGATTTGTAAACAAATAAGTTATAAGCATTTAACTTATAATATGAGCTTTTGGTATATAATTGAGTTATAAATTGAAATAGGTTAATAAAGGAGATTTATAAAAAGGAAGTTGCTGTAAAATAAATAGAAATGGAATTTATAAACATTGTTTTATAAATCCGCAAACGACTTATTTTGATAAGTAAATTGTTATAACTTATTAATGGAGTTATATTCACGTTTTAGACAGTGAATAATCCTTTAAAATAATATGTATAGAAATGATGAAATTGGTTAACGAAGTATATTCACGTTTTTGAATAGTGAATAATATGTTAAAAAAATGTTTTGGATGTGATGTTTTAAATAGAATTAAAACGATCTAACGATGTTTTTAAAATGTGTTAAGATTCGAAACCATAGATTTCAACATTCATTGTTGAAATAGACGTTTTCGAGAAATAGAAGGAAATGGTGGACTATAACACTGTTGTTATAGTAAATGATTTCCGAAAGGAAATGTTTTTTATAGTATTGGGATTTATATATCTGTTTTAATTTCGGATCCCTATACTAGTGATTTTGGGTTGTCGTAACGATGTTTTACGTAATATTCGTTTTGGCCCAAATAAATATGTTTAAGAGAATGATTTCTTTAAAGAATGAAATATATATTTAGTCTTGATTTAAGTATATTGAATATTTTCCAAATGTTGAAAATAAATAGATTTGTGAATTACTTATCTGAAATAAGTATGGAAATGTTTTTTTCAATGTGAAATGAAACGTTTTGAGAATTTATCTTTTTGAAGATAAATTGAAAATGAATAATTGAAATCGTATATTCAATAAATATTTTGAAATATAAATTCACTAAGGAATTTATAAAAGAAAGGGAAATTGTTTCAAAATAAACATTGATTTATTTTTGAAGTGTGCGAATTATTTACGGATTTTGAACGTAAATATAAAGTAAATCGTTAAGGATTTATTTAATTGGTTTAAATGAACCATGTTGAAATGAAAGTTATTTCGGCATAAGGAAAATGTTTGAAATTTGTTTTTCAAAAGTGGTAAAGGTTAAAAGTGATTTGAAAATTGTTTTCAAATGGTTGAAGTGTGAAAATTATATATCCAGTAAAGATATTTTTGGAAAATAAAATAATTTGGAAAATTATTTGGAATCTGGTGATGTTGTGCATATCCATTGATAGTTCAGTAACCGACTATCAACATTTACCTTTGAATGAGTATTTGTTTTGATTTGTTTGAATTTGAATGCCACACTTATTTTTTTATAAGCGCTCACTATTCGGGTTAGCGGGGAAAGGACCTTGGGGTCGTATAACCCATTCTGAATATGTGATACGTCGTTATGAATTGCATTTGATGACCGGTGTTGAAGACCGGATATTTTTGAAAACGGAAGGATTACCGTCGAATGTTTCTGCACTGAATGGCCCCGGTATAGAAATTCCATATGCGATGGGAAGTCCGGACGTGATTAGTGAATATCCGGATTGCAAGGACTTCTTTGTAAGTTCCTTCGGTTCTGTTCGATCCCGGAACAGACTTGTATTGATTGTATGTATGACATTACAAATTGAGATATAAAGCCGATTTCTTTCAAATATAGTTCTGTTAGTGGTGGAGAATTTATTCTTTTAGCTTAACACCCTTCTATGAGACGTACGAGCTCAGAGGTTATGTAGTTGATGGTTATAAGCGATATATTCCCAATTTGGTAATGTGACATGGTGAGTGTTGCTGTGAAAATGATCATTGTTTCATAATTTGTGATATGATCATTTGTTTGATCATTTATCTTTATGATCATTACTTTGATCATTTGTTGACCCAAAGCACAACTTTTGTATAAAGCGTGGTTTTATGGACGAGACTTCGTCGGACCTCACACCCCGGAAATGGTCAAAAAAGGAAGGATGCAGCAAGGTTATTAGGGGTAGTGCCCTTTAGCGTATGTCATTCCTTCTGGATAGAGGTGGTATCATGGTATGGAGCCCAGATACTTAACCTATGTTGTTGCTGCAAACTTATTACTTTATGGTTGTTGGAAATCAAGGATCCTCAGATATAGATCGGGTACGATCGGGGGATGACACATTCGTGTCAGTAGTTACCCAGTTAGGGGTAACCCATCCTTGTGTTGGCAGAGATCCGGTTTGGTTCTCGGGACGTCATTCCAGAGGCGTTTCCATGTGGCGATGAGAAGTTCCTTGGCCTGACCATTTGTTGGAAATCCAAAGAAACAATACGATCTTGTACGGTTTTAGTTGTATAACCTGCCATGGAATGTGGCGGTAACCTGCTATTGAACATGGTAGCTATAGTAGGCATACGATAATGGTCGTATGTTGGCTAAGATTTATATATTTATTTTCGAAATGATTTCCTCTACACTATGCACTAGTAATAATATCAAATGTTCTTTTTAATACATATCAAGCATCTTTGACTATCATAAGGAGAAATCTCCTCCGTTTCTGCGTTTGCATTGTGTGTGTGCGGGAGGCCTTATGGTAGTCTCATTTTTAAAAGCATTGCGAATCTATTTTAAAAATTATCCTCTATTTTGTTTTTTTAAAGGTAAATAAACTGTTTTAGTTCTCACACCTGTCACATGACTGACTCGGAGTTTATTGTTTTTCTTCCTAAACTCTGGGTGCCCACCAATTTCCACACATGCAGTCAAGAGTTAAGGTTTATTAGGATATTCTGGAATTCAGGAGTTGCTGGAGGCAAGATGGATGGCATTGGCGTATTCACTAGCATATAGTATTTCTTTTTCTGCTGTTTATTGTTGTATTGATGGTTGTACACTCTGATGTTGAAAATGAAATGTAATGAAATGTAATGTAATGTAATAAATGATATAGTTCTTTGTTTAAAGATTATTCATTTATATATTATATGTTGTTCCACTGCGGTTGTGAGATTCTGATATTGTTCTGTTGTTTTCTTTCGATTCGGTTCTATCTTTTCTCTCTTCTTCTATCTTTTTCTTTTTCTTAAAACCCTGAGAAGTCGTATTTCCGTTCATCTTGAGTTAATCAATGGAGATTAGTGTACATTCAAGGAGTACGGATTTGCGGGTCCTCACATATTATTTCTGTTTACTTCACAATACTATTTAGTTTGATTTTCCCTTTTTCAATTTCATCATTTACTTTTTTTTCTCATCCATATAATGTTTATTTTCATTAATTTACATTCATTATTACTTACAAAAGTTCATTTCTCCTTTATTCATACGATGCCATTTGCTTTCATTTTGTTACTTTACATTCATTGCTTAAATAAGTTATTTTTTTTCAATTATTGGATTATATATTATTAGGTAAGTTTCTTTACAATTTAATTCACCATTTATAGTTTATTTCTTTTTCATGTTCATTCTTCCATATATAGTATTATTGAACATTAACTCCATTTCTAAATCTTTCAATGTTCTCTGTAGTTATAATAATTCCATTTATATAGTATTATTTAATTATAAAAGGCTTCACTATTAATTTAAGTTTAAAATTATTTACTTACATATTCATCTTTACCATTAAATGTGATTATAAATAGCTTAAAATGTTATCTAAGTTTATAATCATTCTCTTACATTATTCACTTTTATTACATTTAATTAGTAGCATTTCAAACTATTAACTTTAGTTTATAACAATTCATAACATTAGAATCCTTATTTACAGAAGTAATTCCATTGAACACTTTCAAAATTTTCTAAGTTTTACTTGTACAATATTCTATTTCATATTCTTATTAACATTTCAACTTTTAACAATTTGGTAAGTTATATATATATATATGTCTTAAGAATGCAAATGAATATTGTCCAAGTTTCTCTTATTTATTTAGTTAACAAAATGTTCAATAGTTACCTTTTTCTTAATTTCATTTCCATTTTATTCACCGTTTACAAATTTCCAATTTCTTATCTATTTCATTAACCATTTTAACATCAAATTTCTTATTTTCATTTTAGAAGTTTCCAATTATTAATATATCCAAGATTCCATTCATTATATTAATTTCAATTTCTAATTTACAAAAACTAAAGAACTAAACAACCGTATTTCATTTCAATTATATAAAATAATATATACTAATAACTTATACATATGTATATGTATCAAATCCAACTCTAGAATTAAAGTCAAGTTCTGTTTAATAAAACGGATGTGCAGTAAAACTACTACAACAGTCTTCCCACTTCGAAACTCAAAAATGAACGTCGATGATGCGTGCACTCATCATCGAAATTATTTTCCAGCGACAAAGAGGGGAGTACAAACTTATTTCATTCCAAGATTCTTTTAAAACATTCCTTTCAAATCCTTTTGAAATATTTATATTAGAAATACTTCTAAATTCTACTAGTATTAATCCAAAACCTTTTGAAAGAAATTTAAAAATCGTGAAACTAAAGTTCTAAATTTGCAATTTATATTTACTATATTTGTAAGTCTTTTTTTCAATCATTATTTATAAAATTTCCCCACCTAACAAACAACATATTACATCTAACTATATCATTTGTAAAATTTTATTATTTTATATACAAAATATATGCCAGGTAAAATTATTTCATTTACTTATATTTCAAAACATATATTGTGTCGGTCGGTCTTATTAAGTGTTTAGAAATCCCTATCGATGTCATAGCCTCCTACACACCGACCAGATTTTACAAACACGAAACAAAACAAATTAACACAATATAAAAACCTTTATAACACTAACAAATACGCTCTCTCGTATATACACTCAACGACTCATTCTAGGGTATTACTACCCTAATTTATATGAGTCAGGCCCCACAAAGCTAAGGTTATCGCTAAACCGAACCTTTGATACCAACTGTAACGGCCTGCCTTTTTGAATGTTTTAGGAAGACACACATGTCAGACTCAAACCATTTAAAAGGGCAGATTGTTATGGGGTAAATACAAAAAAGAGAAAGAAATAAAATAAATACAGAATCTCGCAACGGAATGACAAAATAAATAATCAAATAACAGTTCATGAAGTTGTTTACAGACAAATTTGAATATACTAATACAATACAAAATCAGAGTTATAGACAATAAGAATAAATAAATAAATGCAGCGGAACAACATGATGCAGTAGAATAAATATATTAAATAATAATAGTCCAAATCTTTGTCTTCGTCCTTTAAGAATAAGGTCTTCCACCCTGAAATGCTCAGGCTGACCCGAGCGAATCGAAAAGACAAAACATTGGAGTTGGAACTAAAAGGTCTTATGTAAATTAAATCAACGGTAAATATGAGTGCGACGACATCAGACATCTCCTATCTAGTGTCTAACGTGACTGCAATAACTTAAGAGATGTTCAGGATTTATACTTCCTAATGATCTGTTAAACTATCTACTATGTAGTACAATAAACTATTATAATATGTTTACAGTAAAGTAAAAGTATTAAAATAGTGTTAATGCGTTACCCATATCTTAACACATTTTATATATTCCCAAAGTCTATACAGTATCGTACGCTCCTCCGTAAATTGTAGGTTTACACGGAGGGCACCCAATAGGTATGGTACAAAACAAACTCGCAGACGGCGCTCTATAGCATGTCAACACGACACTCATGGAAATACCAGGGTATATATACCAATTGTGCATCCAGACTAGTGGTAATGCATAGCAGCTACTACCGCCCACCTTGGAACACACTCCAAAATCAAAATTAAAGGTGGCCACCAAATCAATCACAAAGTCAGAATATAGTATCAAAGAAGTATGCCCGATCGAAGGAATGACCTCACTTGGCCCGGCGTGGCTCCTGTTTTAGTCACATCTAAGCTGACTCATGGGAGTCAGGGTTACGTCATATCTTATACAGAAATCGTTCGCCAAACCATCATACTTCATTTCTGGAATCTTCACCATGTACACAGTTGTTAAAGTGGTTTTCGGTATTGGCAAAGAGTATGACAATAACCAATCCCGATCTCTTTAACAACCAAATGCTTATTTCACACTGGATGGTCCTTTTACATTTCAAAAGGTCAATTCACAATTAATATGAAAATATCATATTCTCAAAACCATATATCTTTCGAAATTATTTCACGTTCAAAATTTCATCATATTTGAAATCGTCGTTTCCAAAATCATATTTCCTTCCAAAAATTTAATTTCCAAAATAGGTTAAACTCTCGTTTAAAAACCATCGTATGCAATAAATATGTCATTTAAATTCAACTTAGGTTATAACTTCATTTACCGTAATCACTTTTAAATCAAGAGTTTAAATATAAACACTTTCCCTTTACTAAGTCTGAAAATTTGGAAAATAGTTTAAATAGTTAAAACTCTAAAATAGTCTAATTATAGATTAGAGATACTGTTAAATTGAAATAAGACTATTAGATAGATTTAAAATAGATTGATTAGATTTAAAATAGGTTAAAATAGGTTAATTATTATTAAAATAAATTGAATGGTGTAAAATTGGTTAAAATGATTTAATATAGTTAATATAAGTAAAAATAGTTTAATAATTTAAAAATCTTAAAATTTAGAATATTTAAAATAATATATTTTAAAACAGTTTATATTAAGAACATGAATTTGAAATTTATATCAATTTAAGTTCTTAATTTGAAATTTATATCAATTTAAACTATTTATTTCATTTCAACACATTTGGACTATTTTCAATTTTCAACCCCAATTTCAAATCTTTCAATTCAGATTCTCAATAAAATATTTAATTCTATATATCTTCCGATCCATGTTTGAAATATGATAATTCAATTAATATAAATTAAATTTTATTTCAAAATATCATTTAACTAAATTCAAAAATTTAGGACTAAAAACATTTAATTTAACCAATCCAGTGTCTGTATATAATTCTCTACCCTAGGGTCAAGTGATACGGATATTTATCATTTCAATCCGCAATTTAAATTTTTACAGTTATATATCATTTCAAACCGCAATCTCGAATTAATACTAAAAATCCATAAAATTGCTCGAGTCTATCATTTCAACCCATAACGATTTTTCCCTATTCTATAGATCATTCGGGTATGTACCATTTCAACCCATAGTGAATTTGCAGTTTATAACAATATAAAATACAACGTCCAGTCATCCAATGTCAACAATCAAACGTCCATCGCAATCATCATCCAAATCAATCAATAACATCAATAGATAACTGAAAAACAATAACAGATATTAAATTGACAAATTTAAATTCAATATTAAATTAAACGATGATTAAATGCAGTAAAAGTCAAATTTAACGAGAATAACAATTTAAATGTACCAAACATCGATCAGTAAATTTCTAATCACATCATATATTTAATTTAACTAACATAAGAAATTTTAGAAGTTGTGAGTGGGTTAAAACGTTCACCTACGATTTTATGAATTCAAATCCAATTTAAGTCCAAAATTTGATTGGTCTCGGAATTCATCCAAACCCACATCAAAATTTCCAGAATTTGAATACGGCCGCAGTGGAACAAACCGCGCGTGAATTGGACCTCGTATGCAAAAGTTATGATAGTTAGGAGATATACGATTTAAATTAGAAAAAAAATTAAAAAAACACGTCAGCTTTTACATGACGTGAACCCTGATCTCGATCGGCACTCTACCTGTGGCCACCACAGATTATCACCCAAACGCCGCTCAACCAAGCGCCTTCGCCGCCGGCAGCACCACCCATGGCCGCTCCATCCCCAAGTCACGCGATTCGCCGACACCCCCTGAAATCGCCAGGAAACGACGATGCTGCCACGAATTTGTATGGTGATTGCGGCAAATTCCTGTCACTACGATCACAACCGAACTCAAATTCGAGGCCTGCTCAATTCCCTCTACACGATGCCACCACCCGATCGTCGTATAATCGATGATTCGCCGTTGAATCTCGTCGACCACTCATGAACGGCCGAGAATAAATTACATTTTTCAGGCCAAACAATGAATCTGGTTGGGAAAAAATCACAGATTTGGGTTGCGCTCGTCGAGAGCTTCAAATCGATATATAGTTTGATATGGTTTGGAGGGTTTGATTTTGAAGTTGAATTTTAAATTGAAATTGAATTGAGAAGTTTGTTTGGTTTGTCTGCCATTGAGAAGGATAAGTAGACAAATGAGATGTACATACAGAAAAATGAAAATAAGGAGTAGCTAGGGTTTATAATGGACTATTTATAGGTAGATCAGAAATAGAATGAATGGACAAGATCGATTTACACGTTGAACGATAAATGACCCGAAAGGCCCATTCGGTCTCCGGAATGAAAATGTGTCATCCCATATATCAAAACAGATGTTTTCATTATTTTTAAACTCAATGGAATAGGTTTCAAGTCCTAATTCCATTGTATGAAGAAGTTAGCTTAAAATCCGTTTATTTTAAATTGATTTCAATTGATTTTAATTAAATTGATTTCTACGCGTTTCGAGTCCATACGATCAAACGACAAGTCCGATCGCTATGAAACTTGAAACCTTACAATAATTTACCACTAAGGATCCGATGGAACTTGTTTCGTCAAAATCCAAGATAATGGCCAAAATGGCTTTTTTCACTTTAATTAAATAAATTAATAATTAATTAATTAAATCACTTTTCATTTCAAAATTAATAAGTAACCAATTTCATCAGTTTTAATTACTTAGACATTTGCAATAATGTAATACGAATTTTCATGTCAGTTCAATGTTAATTAAGTTACTGATTACGGTGTTTAAATTTCACTGTAATTAAATCCAATTAATTCAAATTTAATTCTAACAAATTGATTTATATTTTGATTTCAATCCTTTTATTCGATCAATTATTATTCTAATAATATAGTTACATTTGTTGATATCTTATTTCACTAATGTGTTGCAGCTTCCATCTTTTTATTTGTATTAACTATTATATTTCAATTTTATTGAATTTTGTCAATTTCACACATTGACTAAATTTTAAAATCTCAATTAATTTATTTATCTTGATGTCACTCTTTTATTAAATCAATTATTACATTATGGATAAAATTTACATTTACATTCCTTTTATAACATTCACAATTTACAACTACTGTCTTACCTCACATTAATGTAATGTTTAATGACATTCAATTAAAATAGATTAAAGAATTTGTAACAAATAACAGTTGTCATTATTTCTATATTTAATCCCATTTGTATGTTCATTATTTACCACCAATTGTTATAACAACTTATACTATACAAACTCTATGCAATCCATTTATCATATATTATTTTATTAATTAATCAACATTTAAATTATCAACTGCTCTTTTAAATCCAATTATAAATTATACCCACATCATAGTACAATCAATTTACTATCTATAACTAAATATAACTTTTTAATCATTTCAATTAATTAGAATTACATTCAAAGCAATTGTAAATTACCTTAAATTAATACTATTACCATTTAATCCAATTACATTCTTGTTATTACATCACAAATTTTATTTCTTCCATCATTAAATTACAAAACTCATTTAAATTTACAATTTTTAATTATCGAAAATTACGGGTCGTTACATCTAAGTTCATAGAGTTGGCTAAATTTGGAATGAGCTTGATAGGTACACCTATGAAAAAGGCCATACAGTTCGTGAAGGGCCTAAATTCCCCACCGAGAGAAATGTTGATGACCCAAGTACCCATTGGTGGAACGTATGAGATGTTGGTGGAAATGGCAATGCTACACATGGCCAATGTGGATGATAAAGAGGTAGAAAAGGAGAAGGCTGGACCTACCCAAAAGCAAGGAGGGTCCAAAAAAGGAAGTTTTTTGGCTAAGAAGAATTTGAAGGGGAAATTTAAGAAGGATGGCAAGGTGTGCTAGCGATGCCAGAAGAAAGGTTATGAAGCTAAAGATTGTAGAGTGAGTTTGATGAAGGAAGCTTTTAAAGGGTAGTGATTTAATTGCCACGAGGAAGGATACCTCAAGAATCAATGCTCTAAGTTGACAAAGGAAGGATCAAGTGAACAAGCTTATGCTATTGAAGTCATCCCTATAGCAAGTAGACCACCAAGAGGCCATGGAAAGGCAACATTAAAAGGTACAACTCTTATTTTGGGTTACAATTCGTACTCTATTTGATTCAGGAGCATCACATCCCTTTATAGCTAGGAATGTAGTAAACTTTTGAACCTTCAAACCTAGATTGTCACTAATCTAATAGTGGCCTCTAATCTTATTGGGGGTTCGAAATGTCTCTCTTGTATTTACAAAGACCTAGTGTTGGACATATGCCGTTAGCACCAAAATTGGTCACTAACTCCCTTGAGTAGAATTATGTAGAGAGATTAATGAAGAAAATAAACTAAAACAGAGGAATGTGTTCAAAACAAACCGCAGAAACAAGAACTCCAGGATTATAGTGGTTCGGCGTAACTGCCTACGTCCATTGTAAGTATAATCTTTATTGCTTTCCTTAAAAACTTGAATATAGATACAATACATAAACAAATAGCTCAAATACAAGTTTGAACTGAAAGAAAGCTAGTGTAGAAAATGGCAGAGTGTCCTCGGAGTTCTAAAAAAAAGATCCTCTTTCATTACACCCTTGCCCCTCTATTTATAGATGAAGATAGGTTGGACTTCCTTCTTAGGCCTAGGAGCAAAGTACCTTAGACCATATATGGGGACCTCAAGTCGACCGACCCAGGCATGCTGAGCGAGGTACACCGAACGACAAATGCCGATCCAAGATGGTCGAACGGTGGTCATTGGGTAATTGATTCGAAGCGAACTCTTAAAGGAGTTGGAGTAACTCGCGGTGGACCTCAAAGTAAAGCAGTGTCAGGTTTCTCACTTCACCGTTGGTTCCACGGACAGGCTAACTTCCTTATCGTGCACCGAACCAAATACATCGACCACGCACGCCGAACAACTTCTGACTGAATGGCAATAACTCCCCTTTTACAATCAATACCTGCAAACCCGTCTAGGCCAAGCCACATGTGACTTACGTTGTTGACCGAGCCACACGTTCCAATCCAATCTGACCGAGCTATGTGTGACTTCACTTCCTTGACCGAGCGGTACATGCCGAGGGACGACAACTGAACTAACCCACCGATGCATGCCAAGTGATCTTGACCGAGCGACATGTGCCGAGATACCCAGACCGAGTGACGCACACAAAACCATGCCTACCGAACCGTACATAAACGCTGAAACATGTCAATTGCATCAAACCCTTATATCTTCAGGCTCTTCTTGCTCAGAATCTTGTCTAGTGCTAACGACAATATCTTCAACTGTCATTTTGAAGTCGGGCCAAGGTGCCGGGTAACATTCCCCCCCCCCAAAGTGTGTCATGTGAAGAAAAACGACATGCTTTGAATCATTAATCAGTTCCTGCTTTGTAAAACCTAACGTATACGCTCTTACGTAGGCCGAAACAAGGCCGACTTTACTTAGTTATATTTTCTTTCTCTCTTCTCTTTTTTTTACCAAAGTGAGGTTGACTTACGATGCCCGTCCCACTCATTTGGCCTAGTTAGGACGGTTCGCCATGTTGCCTTGCCGTACCTATGTAACATGGTGACTGGGTCCATAGGTGAATGCCGATTCACACCCCCTTCTTCATATAAAAGTCCGGACTCTTACTTTATCTTCCCACTTTTACATCACTACTCCCTTTCTATCAGTTTCACTCAAAAAAAACCTGGACTCACGTTCTCTTCCGAACTGCTATACCCTTCCTCTCAATCATCTTCTCCAACACACTCCCTAGCCATCCTCGACTCCGAGTTTCAAGAAGTACTCGTCTCTTCCTTAAATTATCATATCGGTGAGGTTCCCTACAATACTATAAATTCCCAAATCTTACTCTCTCAAACTCGAGCTAGAGGGTCGAACCACATAGGAATTCGGCTTAGCGTGGTAAACACGAAAGGAGAGAAAGGCAGTAAGTGGACGTTTGGGGATTGATGATGAAGAGCTTTTAGTACGAGTAGACTTTGACTTGGGGAAACAGCAATGGATGGCTTTAGGAAGCGAGGTTGGGGAAGTATGGGAGTTAGTAGTTGACCACATTGCTTCGGTGAGGAGGTCTTTGTTCAGGGAGAGAGAAAATCATATTCCCTCGAGGTGTTACGAGTCGGTAGGAGCTTGTAAGAGTAGGGGCATAGGTTAAGTAAGGCGCTCGACATTTAGAGTGGGAAGTTAGTAGTATGTGGTTCGGTCATTATTCGATGGATAGTTGTTTGATACCGAACCGTGTAATGTAGCTGGGTGAAGGACCACTAGGAGTGTTCGGTATACCGAGCGAGGATGTTGTTCGGTAATTAGAGACTGAGAGTGAGAGGGATGGTGTTTTTGGTCTAGTGGCCGTTTGGTAGCCTATGGATAGGTGGTTCGGTACAGGGGTTCAGAAAGGCGATCGGCATTGACAACCAAGATCTTATCCACTTAAACATAACACATGTTAAGATCACATATTTCCACGCCTAACAATAGGACAACAAAAAATGACAAGAACTTAAGTACATGAACATATGGAACTGGTTTGGATTAACGACTCCGTAGTTTCAAGGACTATAAATGCGAGATCAACTTAACAAAAACAAACAATTGCCTTCAACATAT
Organism: Allium cepa; assembly: GCA_030765085.1. Taxonomy (NCBI): domain Eukaryota; kingdom Viridiplantae; phylum Streptophyta; class Magnoliopsida; order Asparagales; family Amaryllidaceae; genus Allium; species Allium cepa. The sequence goes on from CM060928.1 coordinate 975,012,504, forward strand.
AATGCCACTGTCCGATTTCAAGACCCCTACTATCGAATCATAGGACAAGCCTTCGGAGACGGTCAGCAATGATGGCCTTCGAAGATGATAGCTTAACGCTCAATCACACTTCATCGGTTTTTAAAGCTTTAATTCTTTTATACTCATGCTTGAACGATTGCACTAATTCACACACCACAAGGGGGAATTTTTTTGTCGTTATATCTAATATCATTCATCTTTCAAGTAAAGTTCAAACAGGTTTCTACCCATATTTGACACTTGTTGAAGATGTCCAAAAGATCGAGCTCCGCTATAGTTTCAGATAAACCTGAGCCAAGTTCGCGGCACGAAACAGTGGGAACTTTGATTCCGTCGACAACTCCTACACAGTGTATCCCCAATCCATTAGCTTTCGGTATTGGTCCGACCCTTGATGTTATAGGCGGAGCGGTCATCCTGGATGATCCTTTTGATTCACAAGCTTCAAAAATCGACGAAACCGATCTTCGTCGGTTGTGTACAATTCACCGAATCCCTTTCGACGGCGGTTTAGTTCCATCAGGGCAAGATCGGCCTCACCTTCCCCTAGCTGGATATACAGCATGCAATGAATTCTTGTGCTGGGTTGGTAGTGTGCCATCTTTCAACTCCTTTCTCCGTGAAGTACTACAGTATATCGGGATCTCCCCGACACAACTTCATCCTAATAGTCATGCGTTTATCTATGGCACTTGTATTCTCTTCATGAGCACCCTATTCAGGCTCCCCACACCCAGTGACATTAGCTACATCTATCGTTTCAAAAGACGATCTGATAGTCCATCTTTCACGTTCCTCGAGTCACACTCCAAGTGTAAGATCTTGATGGGGGCATGGAGTAAATTCACCCAATATAAGCAGGAATGGTTCAATGTACGCTGCTCCCGGGCTTTGCGAGAAGATGGCTGGAAGGGAGTAAGTTCCTTTATTGGATCAATATTTGTCTGCGACACAAAGTGCATTATTTCTAAACTTTTTTCGATTTTTACAGGTATCAGCCCATGTCCCGAAGGCACCAGGTATTCTGAGGCTGTCGAAGCCATTCGAGCCGTTCCTATGGGAGACTGAGAGATCAAATTCATCATTTCCAATGAATCGCTTTTAACGTTTGGATTTTTGGTGGAAGGCCATCGACAAGTCTCCCTCCTAGTTCCACTTCAGTCGGACCTACCTTAGAAAAAGGCAAAGGGCAAGCTGGGCCTTCGATGCCCTCTATAGGGGGAACCCTATATATATCTGAAGAAGGTGAAATAAAGGAGGCCAAGGCGCCAAAAATGACCAATGAGAACTTAGGCTCTGATATTACGCCTATCACCGATGTACCTAAGTCACCAAATCGCTTCCCCCTTCGAAGAGGCAAAAAAGCTTAGCCTATAAATTGAAGAAGAAAACAATTGGCGGGACTTCTAAAATTACCATCACCTTGGTCGAGAAAAAATCGTCTCCCCAACATCCAGAGGGTTCACTAAAAGGTCTTTCAAGCCTGACTATCCCCGATGACTTGCTGAATTATGGTTTTAACGATCCAGGAGATATGGGGCTTAATTCGCCCACGAGAGGTGATGTAGGCGATTCGGCCCGTCGACATGGAGAGTCAACCCCAATAAGTAAAGCAAAAGAAACAGGTCCGTCAGGGGGAATCACTAGGACACACATGAACACTTATACTTCATCCTGCACTTAAACTTCAGCCATCATATTATTCTTGCTGACTCGTCCTCACTTAATTTCTATGCAGGTGATATAGGGCGCATTCACAGATTCGACCACCTTCGCTGGTCCTCTATCTTCCATCATTCCAGCCGAGACTCAGGGCCCGATAGACACCGAGATAGAGACGATAATAGAGATAGAGACTATCGTCCCCGAGATTCGTCGTCGTCTCGAAGGAAAACTTACAGCCATTCTTCATACCCCAATGTTCATACTCCTCAACTAGAACAAAGTAGGGAGAAATCTGCTCAAAGGGGATCTCAATCTAAAGCTCCTCACGACCAACACTCTGGTTCATCAAGCACTAGGCAATCTCATGAGTCTTACAAGAAGTCTGTGGTTTTGGCTAAACAAACTTCCTCAGCCCCTGCACATGATCCATCGATAGCAGAAAAGCTAGCTAAGCTTAAAGCCACATTTCCAAAAATATGCTTTGATGGATTAAAATTTCTTCCTATGATCCATCCTATTCCGAGGCATGTTAAACAAAGTGCCATTGCTTGCAATAATGATGTCTACGTCCAACACGATGCATTCGTTCATTTAGCGGAAAAAGTTTTGGAAGTTTCTATGGAACGTCGGCATGAAATCGATCGCCTAAAACTTGAGGCCGCCCACGATAAAGATATCATCAAAGCCCAGGATGAATAGCTTTCCTTGTATAAATCTCAGCTTGAGGCCACCCAGAAGAATGCTAAGGATACTGCTGAGGCAGTCAATCACTTGGAGGCCACACACAAAAAGGAAATTGATGAGGCGGTCCAACGCTGTGGTGCTTTAGCCTTAGAAAACGATTCCATCCAAAAAGAAAAGGATGTCCTCGTTCAGCGAGTTAAGAAATTGGAGGAGCTACTCCTTAAAGAAAAGAAGAAAAAACTGCTGCTCAAGAGGAGTCACAACGATATTGTGACGAGATTGTCGCTACACGACTTCTAAAAATAAAGCTTAATGAGGAGCTCTCCAAAGCTGAAGCGCTGAAGGATGCAGCCCATGAGGAGGGTAAAAGAATGGCGCTCTTGGATATTGATTCTCGCCTCGAGGCTACTACTGAGGCTGGTAGGGAGGAAATTAAGTGTTTGTTTGATCCAACTCATTGCTGAATCCAATGCTCGGGTTCTCATGCACCGGGATCTATCTTTTCTGGGAGAGGGTTACCTTGAATCATTAGCTGAGGCATGGGACACCTTGATAAAAATCAAACGAGTAGAGCTAGGCACCGAAAGGTTGATGAGGATTCTCTCGTGAAGGAAGTGTTGCGAGAAAACGAGCCTTTCGACTTATCTATAGCCAAAGCCCTTTATGGAAGAGATTCCTCCTCATCAAAAGGGAAGGACGTAGTTACTTGTCCATCCGAGACTGAATCTCAAGTTCTTCCTTCTATTCAGCCGACCGGTCGCTCTCCACTCGATCCTTTTGAACAACCTGTTGGTTAGGATCGAGAGAATCCCGGGCTTGATATCCATATTTTATCTCCTATCCTAGAGCCGAGACTCCCAAAACAGCTGAGAGTCAGCTAGTAACTGGTACTTAACCTTCCTTTCTAAAGTTCAAATAACCATTGCTTCTTAGCGGGCAGTAAATGTATTCTAACATTTGTCTTTTATAACTTCGTGTAGGCCATTCTGACCCTGAACCAGCTCCAAGGAGCGATGCTGCCACGGAGAAGGAAGAGAAATTGGGAGAGGCATCTCACACTAGGAATTCCCCCAGACCCGATGCTCAAATGATTGGGGCGCTCGATGAGGACAAACTCGAGAACCCCTCACCTTCAGAAGAACATGATAAAGTCGAAATCACAGGTGCCTCCCAACATACTTTGAAATTGAGCATGGAGGGACAAATCATGGATGAGGGGAAGAAGAAAGCTGAAATTAAGGCTGAGCCTCAAGTGGTGAAACTGGACGATCCTCTGAATAGGCCCTTGAAGGTCATTCTCCCCAGCGGGACCATGCCACTAGAAGTTCCTCCTCCTTCCTCGAGTACCATCTCACTAGGAAGTAAAGCATCCAAGAGGAAATACTCGGGTGAGGAGCCTTCGGAGAAGCCAAAGAAGGAAAATAAATCAAAAATGTAGCCATCCGATCGTGAGTTATCCAACCCGAATAAGTCTGAATTATTTAGTTATTTCTATTTATTTTCATAGTCATTGTAAATAGACTTTTTGCTTCGAGTTCAGGATAAGTAGTAGTAAAACTGAATCTTTGATTATTAAATAAAATTTTGTTTCTTTGTCTTCGATGATTTTCGCTGTTTAGCTTACTGTCTAACTTGTAGTCAAAATTTCAAAATCTTGTGGGTTACATAAGCTTTGGTCCGCTTTTGCATGACTCAAAAAATTTTCGAATCGCAAATCTTCTAGTCCGCGCTCTGGGGACTTAGAGTGCTTTATCCCATGCTCCAGGGATTTGGAGATTGGTTGAATCGTTTATGCTCTAGTCCGCACTCCGGGAACTTAGAGGTTTTTAAATCGTTTATACTATAACCTGCACTCTGGGGACTCAGAGTACTCTAGTCCGCACTCTAGGTACTTAGAGATTTTTAAGTTATTTATACTTTAATCCGCGCTCTGAGGACATAGAGTACTCAAGTCCGCATTTCAAGGAACTAGAGGTTTTTTAAGTCGTTTATACTCTAGTCTGCACTCTGGGGACTTAGAGTACTCTAGTCCGAACTCCGGAGACATAGAGATTTTTGAGTCGTTTATACTCTAGTCCGCACTCAAGAGACTTAGAGTACTCTAGTCTGCACTCTGGGTACTTAGGGATTTTTAAATCGTTTATTCTCCAGTCCGCACTCCGGGGACTTAGAGTACTCTAGTCCGCACTCTGGGGACTTAGAGATTTTTGAATCGTTCATACTCTAGTCCGCACTCCGAGGACTCAGAGTACTCTAGTCTGCACTCCAGGGACTTAAAGATCTTTTGAATCGTTTATAGTCTATTTCGCACTCTGGGGACTTAGAGTGCTCTAGTCTGCACTCAGGGGACTTAAAGGTTTTTTGAATCGTTTATACTCTAGTCCACACTTTGGGGACTTGGAGTACTCTAGTCCGTACTCCAGGGACTTAGAGATTCTTTGAGTCGTTTATACTCCAGTCCGCACTCTGGGGACTCTGAGTACTCTAGTCCGCACTCTAGGAACTTAGAGATTTTTTGAATCGTTTACTCAGGTCCGCACTTTGGGGACTTAGAGTACTTTAGTCCGCTCTGAGGACTTAGAGATTTTTTGAGTCGGTTATACTCTAGTCCGCACTCTGGGGACTCATAGTACTCTAATACGCACTCTGGGGACTTAGAGATTTTTTGAATCGTTTATACTCTAGTACGCACTCAGGGGACTTAGGGTAGTCTAGTCTGCTCTTTAGGGACGTAGAGATTTTTTTTTATCGATTGATTTTTAATTTTGCGCGTACGTTCATACGATGGACAGAATAATATGATTTAATTTTTGCCATGGAATTACAGCACACGGAACAACGATAGTTCATTAAAAAATGGCTTCAAGCCTTTATTATTAATAATCAAATAGGAATAACTGAATTGTCTTATTACATGCCGAAAAAAAAAGAAAAACATACTGGAAACAATTGCTACAAAAATTCAAAGAAAAAAACTAAGTGTAATAACGACGCAGATGCTTGCTATTCCATGCCCGGGGGAGTGTCACGCCATCGATGATCGCTAGCTTGAAAGTTCCCACTCCAAGCTTCCATTCAATGACGTATGGACCTTCCCATGTGGGATTCATATGCGATGGGATCGGAAAAATTCACTTCAAAATGAGATCGCCCACATCAAAGATCCTCGGTCGAACTTTTTCGTTATAATATCGAGCAACTCGATGCCTATATGCAGTCGCCTTTAAATCAGCTTCTTCATGTTTTTCATCAATAAAGTCCAGTGATTCCAGTAAGAGATCTTGATTCGTCTTAGGATTATAATGAGTTACCCGATGTGAAAGAACTTCAAGTTCCATGGGTATAATAGGTTCCATGCCATATGCAAATGTGAATGGATTGTGGCCAGTCGCGGACTTGTGGGTGGTTCTGTTAACCCAGAGTGCTGTCGGAAGCTCATCCACCTACTTGCCTCTAGCCTTCTCCAAACGCTTTTTCAATATGGATTTGATTATTTTGTTTACGGCTTCTACTTGTCCATTGGCTTTAGGATGAGCAACTGCTGCCAACCTTTTCTCAATGCCATACTTCTGACAAAATTCTTTGAACTCTCTACTTTCGAACTGAGTTCCATTGTCCGTGATGAAAGTTCGCGGGAGGCCAAAATGGCATATGATGTTTTGAACAACGAAATTATGACCTTTTTTGGTGGTGATTGTAGCTAAGGGCTCTGCTTCTGCCCATTTGGTAAAGTAATCGACTGCAACAATTACATATTTTGCACCCCCTTTGGAGATCGCCAAGGAGCCGATTATATCGACCCCCATATTGCAAATGGCCAGAGACTAACCATCTGTGTGAGTTCCTCCGAAGGATCTCTGTGTATTTTTGCATACTTTTGACATCTGTCGCACCTTCTTACATAGTCCGAGGCGTCCCGATTCATGGTCGGCCAATAGTATCCATACCGGAGGAACTTTTTTGTTAATGTCTTCCCTTTGGTATGGTCACTACATTCTCCTTCATGAACTTCTTTTAAGACCCATTTTATCTCACCGTGGGCAAGCACCGTAGTAAGGGGACCAAGAATCCCTTTAGATACATTATTCCACCCTACATGACATATCACGAAGCTTTGCGAATGACTTGTTGCCTTTCGTTCTTTCTTTCAGGCAAAACCCCGCATAGCAGATACTGCTTGAAAGGGTTATCCATGACTCCTTCTCGATTTCTGTTTCTAACACAAAATCTACTTCCATCTCATTTATACTCAGAGCATGTAAGATTTCGACGGGAAGCATTCCCATCTGTTGTGCATCACCAGTACTTGCGAATTTTCCTAATGAATCGGCCTCTCCATTTTGTTCGCGCGGGATGTGTGAAATATCGTAATATTCAAGGTTTTCCAATAGCTCTTGAACCCGTGCAAGGTATGGGGAAAGTCTCTGCCTCCTTGCTTGATAGTCTCCCCATACTTGGTGCACCACCATTTGTGAGTCACAAAAGATTTCAACCGATTTAACTCCAAGTTCCCTGATAAGTTTCAAGCCAGAAATCAAAACTTCGTACTCGGCTTCGTTATTTGTAGCTGGGAAATCGAGCTTCAAAGAATAACAAATTGATCGGTTTTCGAGAGTTACAAGAATTACACCAGCGCTAGAACAACGATCGTTGGATGCCCCATTGGTGTATAGTTTCCATCGAATGGGGTGGAATAACATCATAACTGCTTGGCTCATCTAACATGGTGAATTCTGCAATGAAGTCCGCTAGCGCCTACCCTTGGATAGCCCTCCGTGGTAGGTAGGTAATATCTGATTGACTCAACTCAATGTTCCACTTTAACAGCCTTACAGAGGTCTCGGGTCGTTGGAGCACTTGTCGTAGAGGCTGATCGGTATAAACACTGATTGGGTGTGCTTGACAAATATGGACGAAGCTTGAATGATGCAATCACTAAATAGAAGGCTAGCTTCTTAATTTTATGATAATTTCTCTCTGCTCCCGTTAGACGTTTATTGACATAGTATACTAGTTTTTGAATTCGGTCCTCCTCGCAAACCAAGGCCATACTAATGGCATGTTGAGACATGGCCAGGTATACATATAACACTTCATGGTCTATAGGCTTTGACAAAACCAGGGAAGTTTCCAAATGTCTCACCAGAGCTTGGAAGGCATCCTCACAGTCGAGTGTCCATTCAAAATTTCTCTTTCCTTTCTTTATCACATCAAAGAAGGGAATACGTTCATCAATCGCTCTAGATATGTACTGACTCAACGCGGCGACCTTTCCATTCAGGTTTTGTACTTGCTTTATAGTTCTGGGTGCTTGTATGTCTCGAATAGCTTGAATATTTTTTGGATTAGCTTCAATTCCCTGTACATCGACAATAAAGCCCGAAAACTTTCCCGATGCAACACCAAAGGAAAAATTTAGTTGATTGATTTTCATTCCATAGTATCTAAGTATATCAAACATCTCCGCTAAGTCTCGAATGTGGTCGTTTGACTGCCGTGACTTCACGAGCATGTCATTCACATAGACTTTCATTATTCTACCAATTTGGTCTTCAAACATCCGATTTACCAAGCGCTGATAAGTCGCTCCTACGTTCTTTAATCCAAAAGGCATCACCACATAACAATACAGTCCGATATCCATGAAAAAACTAGTGTGTTCCTGATCTGGAATGTGCATTGGAATTTGATTATATCCCGAATATGCATCCATAAATGACAATAACTCATGTCCGGCAGTTGAGTCAACCAGCTGGTCAATTCTGGGTAAAGGGAAACTATCCTTAGGGCAAGCCTTGTTCAGGTCTGAGTAATCGACACGGGTCCTCCATTTCCCATTTGGTTTTCTCACTAGCACGGGGTTAGACACCCACTCAGGGTAGAGGGCGTCGCGGACAAACCCATTGGCTTTGAGTTTATCCACCTCCTCTCTAAGAGCAGCAGACATCTCCGGGTCTATACCTCTCCTTTTCTATTTCACTGGTACATACTTTGGATCAATGTTCAACATATGACTTGCAATGGCGGGAGAAATCCTGCACATACCAGAGTGGGTCCAAGCGAAAACATCCAGGTTCGCTCGGAGGAAATCAGTTAGGTCCTTAGTCATCGAGGGAGTAAGTTGTGATCCAAGCTTAAGCACCCGTGATGGGTCATCGTGGCTGACTGAATTGTCAATCATTAGTTCAACCGATGCAGCTTTAGGATCCTTAGATTCTTCATCATTTTCTCTCGGATCTATGTCTCTATAGATCCGTCCTTGCTGCCCGAGCCAAGGCTCGGGCTTTTCTTGTCAATTTTGCGCTACCTAGATGCGGACAGAGTTGTCCACAACCTTTCCCTTCTCTCTCCGTTGGGCCTCTCTTAGCTCAGCCACATAACATGCACGACCTATCGCCTGGTCGCCATATACAACCCCAACTCCTCTATCCGTCGAAAACTTCAAAGTCAAACACTACGGGGCCAAAGCTGCCCGAAACTCCGCCAGAGCCGGTCGGCGCAGAAAAAAATTATACGATGATTCAACATCCAACACAATGAACAGTAGGATCTGTACCCTCCTACGTTCACCTTCTCGTAATTCAACTGGTAATTCAACAGAAACTATCGCCTTAATGGCTGCACCATTAAAACCGTGAATGCGGACTTTAGATGGTTTCAAATCTTTTGCCTCCATCTTCATTTGGTCATACGCCTTCTTGAATATAATGTTGAGAGAACTTCCACAATCAATCAATATCCTTCTCACAAATGCTGTCCTAATCGTTGCCGAGATGACTATCAGGTCAATGGTAGGTGCCTCCACCCGGCCAGCATCTCTACTTCTGAACACTATATCATTCGCTGCTGTTTCGTTGGAATCCTATCTTTCGAGTTCAAGCAGCATTCAAAGTCTGCGTGTCCATTTCTTGCCAACTCTTGTCTGTTAGATGAGGCCCACCAACTATCATGTTTATGATTAGTCTACCTACAGTCTGAGAAGGTTCCTCAAGATGGCATGGAGCTTACCCGCGACCGGGGTCTGACGTTCCTTGTCCGCCTTCCTTTGGATTCTTAACAAACTGCTGTAACTTCTTTTACCGAATCAGTTTCTCCATAGCATCATGGAGGTGTCTGCATTCCTAAGTGTTGTGCCCTAGGTCTCGTGAAATCGACAGTACTTCCCAGTCTGCTTTTGTTCCTCGGTGAATTCTTTTGGGCGCCGCTTTCGGTATTGGTAGGTATTACAAGTTGAAAAATAAATATTCTCTAGAGATACGTTCAAAGGAGTGTATTCATTGTAGGCCGAGATCCTTGGCTTCCACTTCTCGGTTTCCCTCTTTTTTCTGGAATTTTCCCTTCCAGACGCTTTAGACTGCTCGGGCTTGTTTTGAACATTAACCTTGACCTTTCCAGAATTGTCGCCAGCTTGTTTAATCGCAATATTACTTTGCACCGCCTCTTTGCCAGGCCTTGGCGCACTGCCTCGCCTCGTCCAGCTGACTTCCTCCCTTCTCATTAACTGGTGTGCCTTTGAATAAAAACGTTACAAGGTAACCGGAGGTTTTCCTGCCAGCCAATCACCAAACCCTAAGTCGGGATCTACTCCCCACATCATGGCCATGAGAATAGCATGGCCATTCGGATTGCTGACTTCAGTAGCTGCAACGTGAAATCTTTGCAAATATTCTTTTAAGGACTCCCTGGGGATTAAATAACACTGGATAAAGACATCATGTCTTTTGGACGAGTGGTATGAATTCTGAATTGCTCCACAAATTCTCACTAACTCATTGAATCTAGAGATCGATCATGGAGGAAGTCTCGTGAACCACATGGTAGCGATTCCAGATAACGTTATTAGGAAACATCTACACTTAGTCGCATCATTCACCCTGGCTGAGTCCATTATCCACTCTTATCTCATTACATGCTGTCGGAGATCAGTCTTTCCCTCATAGGCTGGAATAGTTGGCATATTAAACTTCTCAGGGGTATTGAGCCTGTAGGATAGCATCTACGAATAGAGAATGATTTCTATCTATGCACTGATCATCGTTTGATAAGCCTTCATTTTCCATCATCAGCTGTCTGACCGTGGCTGACAAGTTTAGGGTCTAGATGAGAGGTGATAAGTTGGACTTCGTCCTGCGTGACCATCCCGGCTGGTGCCTCCTTGATTGGTGATCTCCTAAACAAGCATCCGGGGAACCTGCTTGGTTGTGTCCCTAATGAGTCGGTCGATCAGCTTCCACTTGCGCTCCAGATCCTAATTTTCTATTCCAACTTAAGAGTGGTTTCCTAGGTGCAAGTGAGGGGTCACGACTTCAGGTAAGGAACCTGGACCATTCCTGTCAGATTGATCTACTACACCTGTTTATGGTGTTTCAATTCTACGGCGTATATGCCTGGGATGTTCATCGGATGAATTGGAGCTGTCAGATGGTAAGTAGGTAACGGGACTTCCTCCAACATTCTGATGTTGTTGTTGAGTAAAATGGGTCATGAGATTGGCATTAGCCTGAATATGCTCATTAAGCTATCTCCTGCTTTCCACAAGTTCTCTCATCATCTCGTTGAACTCTATTCTAGTGACAACTTCTGTTTGATTTAGGACGGCGGTAGTCCCTACGCCTGGATTAGCCTGTTGATTGTTGGGTCCTACTTGTTGGATGCTAGCGGTCTCATTGACATCCACACTGTGGGAGGCTGATCTTGTACGCGGTCTTCCCATTGTAGAGTTATCGGTAAGAACTCTGAGTAGAATCTATGAACTTTATATGAGCGATCTTGGATCATCTTTGGGGGATTTCTTCAATCCAGTAGTGATAAGTAGATCCTAACGGCCCGAGAATGTTGTTTCCAGTGAAAGCACCAAAATTGGTCGCTAACACCCTTGAGTAGAATTATGTAGAGAGATTACTGAAGAAAATAAATTAAAATGGAGGAATGTATTCAAAACTAACTACAAAAACAAGAATACCAGGATTATAGTGGTTCGACGTAACTACCTACGTCCACTGTAAGTATAATCTTTATTGCTTTCCTCAAAAACTTGAATACAGATACAACCTATAAACAAATAGCTCGAATACAAGTTTGAACTGAAAGAAAGATAGTGTAGAAAATGGCTGAGTGTCCTCGGAGTTCTCGAAAAAAAAGGCCCTCTTTAACTGCACCCATGCCCCTCCATTTATAGACGAAGATAAGTTGGACTTCCTTCTTAGGCATAGGAGCAAAGTACCCTAGCCCATATATGGGAACCTCAAGTCGACCGACCCAGGCATGTCGACGAGATACACCGAACGACAAATATCGATCCAGGATGGCCAAACGGTGGCCATTGGGTAATTGACTCAAAGCGAAGTCTTAAAGGACTCGGAGTAACTCGCGGTGGACCTCGAAGTAAAGGAGTGTCGACTTTCTCACTTCACTGTTGGTTCCACGGATATGCTAACTTTCTCATCGTGCACCGAACCAGATACACCGACCACGCACGCCGAACCACTTCTAAACGAACGACAATAACTCCCCTTTTACAATCAATACCTTCAACCCGTCTAGGCCAAGCCACATGTGACTTACATCGTTGATCGAGCCACACGTTCCAATCCAATCTGACTGAGCCATATGTGACTTCACTCCCTTGACCGACCGATACATGCCGAGTGACGATAACTCAACTGACCGACTGATGCGTGCTGAGCGATCTTGACCGAGCGACGTGTGCCGAGTTACCCAGACCGAGCGACGCACATCGAATCGTACCTACCGAACCACACATAAACACCGAAACATGTCGATTGCATCAAACCCTTATATCTTCAGGCTCTTCTTGGTCAGAATCTTGTCTAGTACTAACAAAAATATCTTCAACTATCGTTTTGTAGCTGGGCCAAGGTACCGGGTAACATATAAGATGTTGATTTCATATGTAATGCATATGTTCTAAATTTTGAGGGGTATGGACTTATCTTGGGTATGGATTGGCTAGCATATTATGGAGCAATTCTTGTTAGTGATAGGAGGGTTGTATGATTAAGAAGTTGTGGAGGCCATAATCTAGAAATTCTTTGTACACCCCAAGATTTAGTTGAGTTAAGTCGTTTATACTTACTAAGCCTATCCGTTGTTGGAGAACCACCATCCATGCCCATAATTTATGAATTTCATAATGTCTTCAAAGGTTCCCACCCTATAGGGAGATTGAGTTCCGAATAGATTTAGTGAAGGATGCAAGGCAAGTCGCCCTACCCTTAAGACACATGGCCCTCGAAGAAAGAAGGGAATTGGATTAGCAAATCTCCGAGCTATTAAGGAAAGGATTCATCCACCGAAGTATTTAGGAGCATGGAGCCTCTATTGTTTTTTCCACTCGGGCATATGGTTCTTTGAGACATTACGTCGACTATATGGAATTGAATTGGTGACAAGAAAGAATAGGTCCCTTTTACCTTGGATAAATGACTTGTTCGATCAACTTGGAGGGGCTAAAGCCTTTTCTTAATTAGACTTAGCACATGGATTCCATCATTTGAGGATTGCAGAAGAAAGTAAGTTGAAGACTTTATTTCGCACACCAGATGGACCCTATGATTAGGAAGTGATGCCTTTTGGATTAACGAATGTCCCATCATACTTTGTGGATTTGATGAGTATGGTATTTATGGGGCAACTCAATAAATTTGTCATTATCTTCATAGCTGATATTTTAGTTTTCTCGAAGAGCAAAGAGGAGCATAAGGATCAACTAAGAAAGGTATTAGGAATCTTAAGAAAGCACCAGCTTAAGGAAAATTTACTAAATGCCACTTTTGGAGAAAAGAAGTTAGGTTCCTTGGGCATATTGTTTTTTAGCAACGATTGGTAGCAAACCCTACCAAAGTAGAAGCTGTTCAAGGATGGAAGACACCTAGGAATGCATAAGTTTTCTCGGATTGGCAGGCTACTATAGAAATTTGATCAGAAACTTTAAAAGAATAGCAGCCCCTTTAATCCAATTGACTAAGAAGAACTTAGTCTTTTCTTGGGATGATAGATGCACTAAAGCATTTGAGAAGCTTAAGGAGTTATTGACCAGTGCACTCGTGCACCTGCGCTCGGTATTCTTGATGGAGCCAAACCATTTATAGTTTTCACATAAGCTTGTGGCACAGTGTTAGGCGTAATTCGAATACAAGAAAGAAAAGTAGTGGCTTATGCTAGTATGAAACTGAAGGCTCATGAGAAGCATATCCAGTTCATGACTTGGAGTTAGTATCCATCGTCTTTGTCTTGAAGATGTTGAGGCATTATATTTTGAAAGAAAGGTTTGAGTTATTCACTAGCCATACATCACTCAAATACCTATTTTTCCAAGAAGATTTAAATCTCGGGCATTTGAGATAGATGGAATATATAGCATCGTTCGACTTTAGTATTTAGTATACCCATGGAAAAGGGAACATAGTCGTCGATTCCCTTAGTCAGAGGCATGCTACCCTAGGTGCTACATATGAATGGAAGCAGTTGGAGTTCCTCTCAAATTTTAACTTCTAACCGTCAACAAAACACATCAAAGACTTTTTAGCAGTTATGGAGATTAGGCTAGCCTTGATGGCCGCATAAAGCTTGAGAAAATGAAGGACGAAAGTTAGTAAAGATTTTGGAGAAGTTGAGGGTAGGAGTGCAATTTCCCCACTCTAGTAGGTATTCAATTGATGAGAAGGGATGCTTAAAAAGGGATGGACGCCTTTATGTCCCTAATAGTTTGTTGAAAGATGTGCTTATGGAGTGTCACATCTCAAAGATGACCATTCACCTTGGAGGAGATAAGATGAATAAGGATATGAATAGGATTTTCTTTTGGCATGGAACAAAGAAGAATGTAGTTGATTTTCTTGCTAAGTGCTTGACGTGTCATAGAGTAAAAGATGAGCAAGGAAAGCTTAATGGATTTCTATTATCTTTGGAAATTCCAACTTGGAAGTGGGAACATATTTCGGGGGATTTTGTGGAAGGATTGCCTAGAAGTTAATGGGAAGCTATTGGGTTATTATGGATAGACTCACTAAGACTACTTATTTTATCTCGGTTAGGAATAATAGAACTACAACTTATCTCACGCAGATTTACCTCAAGGAGGTAGTTCAGCTACATGGAATTCCCGTGAACATAGTTAGTGGTAGGGATCCCTGTTTATTAGCGAGTTTTAAAGGAGCCTAAAAGCAGCTTTGGGATATTCTTTGAATCTCAGCACTGCATATCACCCAAACATTGATGGTTAGTTGGAGAGGGTGAATAGAATTTTGAAAGAATAGTTGAAAGCTTGTGTTTTGGATTTTGGAGGACATATGGAGCGGCACCTACCATTGGTCTAGTTTGTGTATAATAATAGCTATCAAGCGACGATTAGTATGGCCCATTTCGAAGCACTTTATGGAAGACCATGCAAATCGCCAAGTTATTGGTGGGAAACCACTGACGAAGTATTACTCAGACTCGACTTGATCTATGGTGCCATGGAAAAAGTAGAGTTGATCAGACAATGAATGAAGGTAGTGCAAGATCATCAGAAATCTTATGCAGATAGAAGAAGGAAAGGGCTTGAGTTTGAGGTCGAAGATATGGTATTCGTCAAAGTCTCCCCACTCAGAAAAGTAATTAGGTTTGGCAAGTTTGGAAAATTGGAGCCTACATTCATTGGGCCATTCAAAGTTTTTAAAGGATAGGAAAACTTGCTTATCGCACGGAGCTTCTTGACAGATTAGCAGGAGTCCACAATGTTTTCTACGTTTATCACCTTACGAAATGTCTTAATGACATCACTGTTAAAGTTGAGCCTAATCAGTTGGAGGAATTAGAGACGGAGCCAACAGACTATACCTCAAGCTACTGCATATATTGTGGAGCACAAAACGAGGAGGCCTCGCAACAAAATAATTAGGCCGGTCCGAGTATAGTAGGGAGACAACCCGACGGAAAGCACATCGAAAATTGGGGAGAAGATGAAGATCACTCATCTAGTGCTTTTCAGTAGGAAATTTTGTGTACAAAATTAGAATTTGGTTGCTTTATGGTTGCTATATTGGATGGTAGGAGATGGTTGCCACACTTTTTCACATCCATTTTACACTTATGTAGAAACTTTTATGCATGTTTAAGGTATTTGCATATATACCTACATGACACGATTTACACACTCACATTAGGATTGAGCTCATTTCAGTATGTCTATAGGACATAATCAATTGCACTTTGTTTGATAGATGGTTATGCAGATAACTTAGTTGTATAACATTAAAGTTATTGCACGTTACGTTGTTTACCCCTTGAAAGATTTCAGGATGAAATCCTTTTTAAAAGGGAAAGAATATAAACCCCATAAAATCAACCATAAATGAATTGAGTGAATTAAATAAAATATTATAGGGTTGATAATGAAATTTTTATAAATGTTGTAATTTGACCAGGAAAGTTATTATGTTGCATTCATAGCAAAATTTTGATCTGTTTCCATATATAATATGCTGAAAACGGAGCTCAAATGAAGAAATTATGAGTGTTTGAAGTTTTCAGAATTAAACTAAAGAAGTTTGAATTCAATTTCAAATGAGTATTTAAATTGAGGGTTTGAATTTCAAAAATCAACTATAGATTTACATGGGGTTAAGTAACCGTTAAGTTAAATAATTAATGGTAAAAGTAAATTAGGGTATAAAATAAAGAACAATGGAAACAAATAGGTGCACCCTAAATAGGAGTAGAGGTCGACACTTCCTACCCCAAGTGGTCGACGGTCTATAGGGAGTGTTCGGCCCCTACTCAGGTGGCAACTAGCATTTTTTTCAGCGTTAAATGCCCCAGTTTTATCCATTTCTCACCTAACTCCATCCTACGGTTCTTGTGCATTTCAACTCCTATAAATAGGACCTTATCCTCTCTACTTTTTATTCATAAATATTTAGAAAATAACCTCAAACATCTGCCATTTTCTCTCTTCGGTTAAATTCAGAAATTCAGATAAGGATTCTAATCCTTTTCTAGTTACTCTTTTAATCTATTTTCTTCTCCTCCAACCTCTATGAACCTAACAAAATTATATGTATACCTTCTTTCATTGTGTATATATATCAAAAGAAGGGATTAAGAAAAGAGTTGCTTTGGCTTTGCAAATCCATACAAGAGAAGCCAAGGATAATTTGTAAGTGGAAATCTTAGTATTTTTATTTCAATCATTGATTAGTGTATATATATATATATAGAATCGAATATGCCTTAGGGATTTTGGGATTACGAAAACAAAATACATATAATCCCCTAAAATTTCGTTTTATTTTGAAATGTCAATTCTAGATGGACATTCTTAATTATTTATGTTAATTTGACAGGATTTGTATTGTTTTGCAATTTCTGATAATTTCACAGTCTATTCCACTTCTACTCCTTCTTTGATTCAAATTGTGAGTTTTTAGTAATAAAATAAGGGTTTAATATGCGAATTCTTTTCGTAGTATACACCACTTACACATACAAAATTCTTCGTTTATTTCCATGTAAAAGAAGAGTTTCATAAGATATGAAGTTAGGATTGCAATTTCTATTGTTTATGATATTTCACTAGATTGATGTATCAAATTTGGTTTCTATTTTTGTAAGTCTATGTATTGCAGTTTTGGATATGAATATTTAATTCGTTGTTATAGATATTGAATCTTGGAAATTTGAAGGAAAATGACTTGTATTAGTAATACGGTTAAAAGAATTGACATTTAATGATAGTTCAGCGCATATAAACCGCACGCTAGAATTGATTAGGAGTGAATATATTTATTTATTTCTATAGCTTAATAAACATATAATTATGGCTTATAATTACGTAGTTAATTAGGTAGTAATCACCATTAATTTCCTTTTTTAGGAAGGTAATTGATATTTTGAGGCGTAATAAGGAAGTTTCCTTATAAGAATTAATTTTGAAACGGTGAGATGAGTATTATATATATATAGAGTATTTAAGTTATGGCTAAGTCATAGGGATGCATGGTTAGTAGAGTTGCACTATAGAAGTCTACCCTTCACTTTGAGGCTACCAATAGTTATGTATACTTCCCATTGATGCGAGACATCTCATATGATAAATTTTTATGATGACGCAAGGTTAATCCCAACTTCTGTAGGGTAAATCTACCGAGCTAATCTGGCTAACATACGAATAGTGGTACTAATGTGAGACGTCATTATGACTATTGGTCATAATATGTGCGGCCTGCTTCAGGGTCTTGAGGTATTAAGTGGTTGTTTGAGGGGCCACCTCTTTTCTCAGAATGAAGTACTAAATGGCCAAGGGGCTGGTTATTAGGCACAATAGATGGTATTTCGATAGGGGTACTCTTTGGGATAAGCTATTAAGTGACTGACAAAGGGTCCGCCTTTCCATTAAGAATTATTAAATGGCTTAAGAGATTCATATGATGTCAGCTAGATAGTCGCCATTGAGGGGTTTGCCTTGGGAGTAAGCATTAAATGTTAGGGTTTGCCTCAATTGAGGTATTAAATGGCTAAAATCTGTCTATTTTCCAATAAAAGGTATTAAATGGCTTAGATACTATCTCTCGCATTGTTATATATTTATGACGTAGGATTTGGGTTATGCGATTCAGAAACCTGCTTTGGGAATGAAAGGTATTAAGTGGTTGATTGTAGGCCCGCCTCATTTCTTTATAAGAAGTATTAAATGGCCTTATGTACCTAGACATATTCTTATTTTGAAATATACTGCCCAAGTACCGAAATGGCAGGACTCGAGGTTTTTATTCATCGGGCATTTTTGGTTCTGACTCCCTCCTTATTAAAACATAGGTTAAGGATGGAGTAATGACGATGATGATGCTTGAAAGTGGAGTAGCTTAAGCTTATAGCGGTTATTATTATCTTTTATGATACTTTGTACCTATGTATTTGAACAGACGATGTAACGGAACTTATGTGATAGTTTTGTGACGTTTTATATTATGACATTTTAAATGGTTTTGAAATAAATAGGTACAATTTGATATTATATTTGAGTTCTAAAAGAATAGTTATTGCTCTGTACTGTTACTTCTTTTTCCAACCAACGGCTAGTCTTAGAATGGATCTTTGTTTCAATGGGCCTTTTCTAGGTCAAAATTTAGGCTTGTTCTGAGGTGGGCTGTTACAAGAAATGAATGCATAAAATAGTGATAAGTACTTAAGAAGGAATGTGAAATTTGATTTCAATTATGAAATGTCTTTTCGTGTAGAAAACTATTTTCTATGAAAGTTGTTTCTTCGAGTTCAAGATAATCGATCTAAAACTATTGACTAAATATAAGCACACGCTCTTTCTTTCTCTCTCTCTCTCTCTCTCTCTCTCTCTATACCCATTAGTAACTACTAAGTCAAAATCATCTTCTAACAAGTTGTATAAGCTTACTTATTTTGTATAATTATATTAGTGTAATGTTATATGTAGCCATATGAGTTCGCTTTCTCTATGTTGTATTATTTCGGTTTCATCAAAACCTCTCCTAGCCAATTTTAAATATTACTCTTGAACTTGATTCTTATCTCCTATATGTAATAAGCTATAAGATCGACCTCATGTGTTAAGTGTGATGATTAATAAAAGTTGGTAAAGAAGCTTCCTGATAAGCCAATGCAATTTTCCATATAAGAATTTGTAAAGGCTAATGTAGTGTTATTGGTTAAGCTTGGACATGAATAAGAACATGAGAAAATCAGATACTGATATAGAGTTGGATAGAAAATAATTACTTTAGAAGAATGTAAGCAATAAAGTTTCGGAGTGGAAGCTATCCAATGATAAATGTGAGCATTGGTTAATATCGAAGGACATATGTTATAGAAAGTTTAGGAAAAAAGGTTGAGATCAACAAGTGGAAGCGTCAACAATATATAAAGAAGATACGATAGGTTACATTAGTTGGCTTTCATATTGAGTTAATGGGAAATTTAAGATGATTATGAAGTTTTCAATGTATTACTCTAAGTTGATTAGCTTTGTCTACATAATGAGAATTTTGAAAGGAATGTGCATTACATACTAAGTAGTTAATATCGGTATCAGGTATGTATCATTCAAGTATCGATATGATGACGACGACGACAACAAGAAGAACAAAGCCATTATTCCCAAACACGTTGGGGTCGGCTAGAGATGGAACCCAAAACTAAATGACAAAGCTAATTTAAAGGTTATAACAATAATAAGAGCAATAATAAAATAAAGTCAAATAAGTAAATTAATAATAATAGAACTAAGTAAAGTAAAAATAAAGATAAAAACCATATATATGTATAAAAAATAAACAGATAAATGATGATAATGGTATAAATAGTAATAATGATGATGATATAAGATATTTTAAAATATCATTATAATATCGGTAAATTATCAAACATGTGTTAAACAAGTTATAAACAATATTATACCATGTTATAATGTTATATTGATGTTAAGCGTTTAAATATATGAACAGGTAGTTCCAAATTACTATCTAAGGCTAATTTCATATAGTTTATAGATTATACTCCATTTATTGAGATATTCTATCTAATATAAACCATAAATATAGGTTCATAAAAACCAAAAAATTCGTATAATGTACATCTTTATTATTTTCTTCATTTTTAAACTATATTCGTTGTTTCTTTAGTTATGTAATCATCTATATTACTATTCCAAAAATTTCATATTTATAGTTTCGGTGTTTTCATTTTCACTTGATATATCGAACAAGTAATGTTGATTTAATACCAATTACGACTTTAACTCGTACCTTATTGATATGTCAAATATATAACTTTACCACTCTTTAACCTTTACTTTTGGGTGCATGATAATAACTAATAAAATGAATTTTCATAAGCTAACTTACCAATTAGAAAAAGTGAACAAAAATTAACTAAAAAGAGAAGTAGCTCTTTCATGATCTTGTTATTAGTGGTAAAGTCTTCAAGGAAAATAATACATATAAAATAATGGAAAAGGTAGGGTTTTTATTTAAAGATTAACAAAGAAGCCTAAAATTGTATTTTTAAAGCTAAAAAAATTAATGCATTGGGATTTCTAATATGGTTTAAAAACTGTCATTCACCATATACAAAAACAAATGTTAAGAAAGTGAGTATCTATATTTATAAAGTTATTTTCTCTATCACATACAATAATGAACGGTATTCTTAAGAAATACCGACACTCTACACTAAATATCGGAGCGATATATCGGCAAATATTGGGAAATATACTGGTAGCAGTTTTAAGTGATATTTTAAAAAAATATCAGCTTAGGAGCGATATAAGATATATCGACGATATTATTTGATATTAACTATGTAGATTATATATAAGAACAGTGTTCAGTAAAGGATAAAGGCATGGACAAACAAAACGCTCAAAAAATAGCACTCATTTGGAGTTACTTTTGGACATAAACGTTACAACGTTAAATGTCTGGACTCACAAAAATTCAACTAATGGGCAATACGTAACTTTTACTTTGGACATGATAGGGTTAAGTCGGACAATAAATCAATTTTTTTTAGGTTGCCTTTCTTGAATTCATTCTCTACGCTTATTTATCCAGATTTGTTTCTACAATTTATTCTTAACGTATCCAGATATAACTACTCTTATAAAGATTGTAAAAATGATTCACAGAGCACGGAAATTTCTACTAAGTGATGATTTATCATATTCCGACGAATCAAAGCAGTATGACAGTAATTTTGAAGTTATTACTAGATTTACGGCAAAGCTATTTTAGTTAATTCCAATCCACGGTCCACATCATACTTCTTCTAACATTGGTCAAATGTGGATGGTCGATGTTCTAGCTGGACATAAGAATAAAAGTCAAGATCTTTTTCAAATGAAGAGTCCTACTTCAAACGTCTATAGGATGTCTATGTACTAGGTATGGCTTAATTTACACTAAACAAATGAAGATTCCTAAAATGATAAGAATTTTTTGTTATACGATAAGCTATGAAACAATACACAGATTGGTAGGTGAAAATTTTAATCAAGATATTGATAGTATTAGTACTTGTGTTTTTAAGGTCTTATAAAGTGTCTTACTTATGGCCAAAGATATTATTAAACCTAAAGATTTCAGTGTGGAAATCTATTTTGTGATGAAATTAGGTGTGATACACATTACTATCTCTTTTTCGAAATGCAATTGGGTTATAACACATTGTTAGAGAGTTAGTAAAGAGGAATTACTGACATTTAGAGGTAGAAAAAGGTTTTGCAACACAAAGTATTCTAATTGTTGTTAAATTTTATTAAACATTTAGTTTTGTAAGGTCTAGTTGGGAATACTTTGCCAACGATAATAAAATATTAAATCATGTTAATGAAGAAGGTGAAACCTTCACCAACCACCACCCAGTAAGAATTACCTTTTAGGATTCAAGGTACAAGCTTAAGAATGGGTATCCGCGGCTTTATCATAACAAATGCTATCATGTTCCAGAGTTTCAAAAAACCTAGAATATTTCAAAATCGCATTACAAAATCTTCATTTTCTATCATTCTAGTTAGCACATAGCTATGGTAAGTACGTTTGGTATTTGAAAAAAAATCAACTTTTTACGGGACATGTCGACATATAGTTTCACCAAGCAAGCGCAATTTTGTCATTGCTACTTGTGTTATTCATACTTTTATAAGAAAATACAATGGTAAAGATCCTAATTATGAGAAAATTGTTAATAAAGATGTTCCACTGAGTTATGCTAAAAATTTGCATGAACGACGTCAACGTAACCATTGTGGCGCAATTTCGTTAAATACATCATGAATTTTACAACACGTAATCAGATCAGAGATGTGTTGGTTGCAACAGGATGATGTTAATGTACTAAATATTTATATGTTCTTTGTTGTCAATTCGAACTTGAGCTTGAATCTGTAGTAAGTGTTTGAATTTATATTCAAATTTTAATTTTAATTTTAATTTTAATTTTTATTTCTATTATCATTTAATGAATATTACATATGAAATATTTATTGATTAAATTCATTAGTTAGTGGTTAATAATTAATTATTTCAAATAAAAATTAAACACTATAAATTGCACAATTACTTCTTATCCAACCTCTAATCAAATTTTTGTCCATAAATGCCATGACCACTAACCTCTAATCCAATTTGTCTACGACTGCATCCAAAGTTAAAAAGAACAATATGAGTATTAGGTTATGATTGTTTCTTATAAAGTATAAATGTCACTTAGTTTTGGCTACTTTGTTTGCAATACATAATTTCCAATACTTACTATAATGATAGCTTATTACAGCTTTTTGAGGTTAAAAAACTTATTGTTAAAAAAACAAAGTAATGTACAAATCTTATCATATGGAGTTCAATTCCTTTATCCTTAATTTATGTGTTCTCATGCACCAAGGGAATCATAAAAATTTATTATTTAAATAAAAAGTTAAATGTATAAACACATTTAAAATAAATGGTCAAAATTCAAAGGTATTAGGGCACATTAATGTTGGGATAGATAAATAGGTTGCTTTTATATTCCAAATGGATGTCTTCTTGCACCTTCGCTCTCTTTTTTATGATATCCTTAGTTAATAATGGCTATCCTCATCCAATCAATATTCCTATGATTTTTATTAACTAATATGAAAACTCTTCTGGACAAAAATTTAATAATAAGAAAAGTTGTTTTATCATTTCTTGATTTGCAGGGTCCACACAAAAGATCCCATATTATTAGAAGAACATGCTTTGTTACTAAAATCCTACCCATTACTTACCTTAGTGTCAAACTCTTCAAAGAAAGAAATAAGAATGATCAATTTCACTTAATTTTGTCCAAAGCTACTAATCTTGTTAGAAAATGGACCTCATCCTTTATATCTTGGTCTGACATATATAATAGTGCTTTTAAAATCCATTTCAAGCACAATATGCTCTAATATTTTTTTCATCTTTAACCCTACAAATTTTATTTTCTAGAGAATCTAGGAAAATTGTGTGAGCTTTTTATGGGGATTATCAAATAATCTTAGAAAATATCTATGGGTTTCGTAGGATATAATTTGTATGCCTAAGGAAGAAGGTGGATCAAGTATAAAATCACTTAAAGATGTCGTCAAGCTTAATCCTTCTGACTTTAAGTTAGAGTTCTCATAAGTAATTCTTTATAAGTTAATTTTCTCTCCATTAAATAATAATGGATCGTTGGACAAGTTTATAGTGGTCATCCATTATTACTCCATCGAGGCATAGAAAATGATGCGAAAAATCAAAGCTTTCTTTCGATGTTCTTATTAATTCGCAATTTGGTAAACAATAACATAATGGTATATTTAATTTCAAGGAAGCTTGGAGTTTGATTTGTGAAAAAAACAACCCACAATATTAGTATTAAGAGATTTAGAGGTTTGGCCTTGCGACAATTTTGTAATTTATTTTAAATCATTAACTCTATAACAAAATCTTGTTCTAAATAAATGGTGTCTATTTTTTGTTATATATTTATTATATTTTGATGTACTAACTATTTAAAATATTTAATAGAAAGTCCATAAATGATATGTTATGTGATAAAAATTACAAGGAGTTGTAATCATTAGAAAATTATAACAATATTAAATAACATATTATATTAAATATTCTTGGTCAAGATGTTTCAAGAAAGGATATTGATACATCCATTGAGACCAAAAGTATGAAACGCTCTCTAAAAGTTGGGCATTGTATTACTCATGGTTGTTGGGAGCAACAAGGGTATTGATAGTTATTGGGTTACTATGAAATAACTCATCTGAGAGTTTTCTATTGGTTAACAATAAGAGATCAAAGAGGAAATGTTGAGTGATAATATAACATAGTTCTCTTGACTTACGAATACTCTTTAACTTCAATATGGATGTTTGATCATAGTTAACTCATGGCATAAAGACCATTGAGCGATTATAGTTGGGTCTGTGTTAAATCATTGAAAGAGAAACACTATTCAGTAGTCGATTTTTCTTCTCAGTAGTATGAGGTCAGTATCACGATTAATTATAGTCAACTCAAAGTCAAAATCTCTGACCAGAGTAGTATGGTTAATAATAATTGTTATTATTGAAATAAGGATTTTGTTTAAGAAACAACAAAATTGAATAAGGACAATACTGAAATTTTGACCAAAGCCAAATTCCATAAGTCCTAATGCGATATAGTGTTGAGGAAAGGAATTGGTATAAATAATCATTACTAAATGGTACTACTTAAGTTTGTAAAATTGGATTTCACCATTCAGATCTATAAGCAATGAATTCAGTCATACTATCACATCGCTAGTGATGGTGACATATGAACATTAATATTTGAATTGTTTGGATATTAATCGCTGACTGAATTCATGCTTGTGAGTTGCATAACTGAATCTGTTCAATCTCTGATATAAAACCTTGATTTATTTAACATACAATAATTATAAATTAATAAACTGGGTGCTATAAAAAAGTTATATATGTACATACCGATATACGATATCAGTGTATATTTAGATTAGATTTGAACTGTACAAACTAATGAAGGGTTAATGGATATTTTATATGTTGGACTTAGCATAAGGCGGATCATGGTATGGGCAGTAGGAGGAGGTCGTTTCTTTTAATATTTAATTAACGTGTAAAAATAGTCATTTTTGATACAGTCTTGAATTTCTACGAAACCCATTTCATTGGATCTGTAATGTTATATTATTATAGGATTTCGAATTTCATGTCAATCGGATTTACGGTTTAGTCGTGGGAAGCTGAAACGCGTAGAAATTTGTTTAAATGAATTTTTAATTAAAATAAGTCGATTCGAAAACCTGTCTTCCAAATATGATGGAATTGGCTTCCAAGATATATTCCATTGTATTCAGAATAGGGATAAAACATTATAGAAGCCTGACGGCATGCTTCGATTGGATTTCGAAAAAAAATTCGGACGAATAGTGCGCGAAATTTTCTATAAAAGGTCTTATTTTCTTCAATTTTCACAATTCCTAGGTCTAGCCGCCGTTTACAATTTAATGGCTAGAAATGTTCGAAATTTCTTCCCTCCAATCTCCACATCCATGCAGTTTTAGACCGAGACTTCAACTGGGCAATCGAAGAGCTTGGTGAATTCTATCAATCCAACGGCGATGATCGAGTTTAATGGAGTAATCGATGGCAAATATCTCTTGAAGCTGACCGTTCAAGCATGAATTATGAAGCCTATGGGCGACCGAGTTCGCAAGCGTCATGGTCGAAGGTGGGGCTCACTTTGAGCTTCAAAATTGCGTCGTCTGGTAAACATATGGATGAGTGGTAGTGATATTACTCCAATCTATCAAGCTTCTTTCTTGGCCGAAGGATAGCAAGTTGAAAGTTGGAGACGTGATAAGTCTATGAGACTTAGTGTAACGACCCAGGATTTTAATTTATTAAAATTTGAATATTTAATTAATTTTAAATATTAATAAGTGAAATTTATAAGTCGAATAAATTTTATTTTGAATAATTGGATTTAATTGAATAATTAAATCGATAATTTAATACGTTAAATTATGGAAATAATTGAAAATTGAGTTAAATATGATTGTAAATGAGTTGTAAAATTTTATTTTATCATATTGAAGTTAGAAAGATATTTTAGAACTTTTAAAATCGAATTAAAAGTTTATTTGTGAAAATTGAATATTTTAATATTTAAATCGACTAGTGAAAATAGTCAATTTTTGAACAGTCTCAGAATTGGACGAAACTAGTTCCATTGGATCCGTAATAGTTATTTATTATCGGATTTCAATTTTGTAGCAATCGGAGTTGTCGTTTGATCGTAACAGCTCGAAACGCATCGAATTATTTTTAATATTAATTTAGCGAGTTAAAATAGCCATTTTTCAAAAAGTCTCGGGTTTCGACGAAACCAGTTTCATCGGATCCGTAATGTGATATTATTGTAAGGTTTCAAATTTCGTGTCAATCGGATTTACCGTTTGTCCGGTACAAATTAAAACGCATCGAAATTGATTTAATCGGTTTAATTTTAAATTGAACGTTTATAGCCATAACTCGCACAGATGACCGAATTAGCTTTCGAAACCTGTTCCATTGTGTCCGGAACGCGGGGTAAATCCTAGAAACGCTGGTTACGGCGCGTAAATCGGAGTTTGGAAATCCCGGAATGAATAGTGTTTTCGTTTGATTTTCTATAAATAGACCATCTTCATTCTCAAAATAAAATAAAAAAAGAAGTTGAAACCCTAGCCGCCGGCCTCAATATACACGGCCAGAAATTAACGACCTTCCTCCCTCAAATTCTTCTAATCCATTCATCAATTCAAAGAACGTTCAACATCAAAGTTGAAGAGCACGCAACGAGCTTCGAATCTATACGGTTAAGATCGTGATTCGTCGCTTGGATCGACGGCAAATTGAGCTGGAAGAAGGCACGAACGCGCACGGTTTTCAACGCAAATAGGAGGCCGAGCTTCAAGCTAGTGTAGCCGTGGGTGGTGCCGGGAAGCGCGCGCGTGGTGGTGGTCTTGGATCGTGCTGTAGTGGTGGGGGATGAGTTGCGTGTGTTAGGGTTTCATACGTGAGTTGGGTTGTCGGCTCGCGTTCGTATCTGGAAAGGGAGAAGGAAGGAGGACATACGGTCATGATGCAAGGGATTTGGATCTGGCGGCTATGATGGCTTGGGTATAAAAATATATATAAAATTGTTGTAAAATTTATATTAAAAATGGTATTAACTTCTAAATGCGATAACTTATTGATACGAGGTCGAAAACGTGCGAAACCAGTTGCGTTGGAATCGTATGGACGAGCACTACGCGATGGAATTGGATTGGAGTCGTTTGGAGTTAGTGAGAATTTCGGGTAAAATTAAACGTCCGTTTAATTTTATTCGAAATAAATCGCTAAAACGAAATTGAAATCAAGGTGAGAACTTCTCACTTAATCGAATCAGTTTCGATTTTATTTTTAAAAAGTTAGATTTAAAATATTTGAATGCATGTTTGAATGATGATTGTTATCTATTGATTGTTAAAATAGACATTATGCGCCGTTAGTAAGCGGATGTTATTTATTAAAAACATATACCGCGAATATTTCATAAACAGTGAAATTGGTATTATATATAATAACAATATATATATATATATATATATTGGCATATGTATATATTGCAGTTATTGATTTCCCGCATTTGTATAGCGGATGAGACCCTATTGCGCCGTCTATTAAGCGGATAATATTTTAAATCCCCTATACCGCGATAATTCCGTACTGGAACGAAATTGGTATTGTGCTAATGTTTGTGGATGCAGGAAAACAGGTTGGGGAGATCCAACTGGATTCCTCAACAGTATTTATTTGATTATGGATATTTAGATATTTGATGGATTATCATATCGATATATGATATCGTTGTTGTCGTGATTGGCTATTTGGTATGTAGCATCATTGGACCTATTTTTGGAATTTTAAAAGGATTTTTAAAGTGATTTTTGAAGAGTATACGTTTATAAAATATTTTTGGAATTGATCCATTTTAAATAAATAAACGTTATAATTTTAATGTTATAAAAATTATGATTTTGAGAAATACGGTTAAAGATTGATTTTTGAGAAATATGGGTTAATGTTTTTATAAAATAATTAAATTGGATTTTTGAATTTATTATAAAAAGTTTAAAAATAGGATTTATAAAATTTGATTTTTTTATAAATCAAGAGAATGGTGAAATTATAAAGGAGATTAAAGATGTTTTAAAATAATAGTATAAATTGATTTTATAAAGGATTTATAAATTGATATTTATAAATTAAAACATTTGAATTATAAAACGAGTTTTTATAAGTGTTTGAATGACGTGAAAATGGATTGCACAAGTGAATGGAATTTATAAAATTATAAATGGTGAAGTTATAAATGAAATTTATAAATAGTAAGATTTATAAATTTTGTGAAGTTATTAAATAATATATTTGGATAAATAATTGAATCTTATAAGTTATAAGATTTATAATTATGAAGTTTAAAAGAAGATTTTGTAAAATAATCGTTTTATAAGCATTTAACTTATAATGTGAACTTTTGGTTTATAATTGAGTTATAAATCGAATAGGTTAATAAAGGAGATGTATAAAAAGGAAGTAGTTATAAAACAAATAGAAATAGAATTTATAAACGTTGTTTTATAAAATTCGCAAACGACTTATTTTGATAAGTAAATTGTTATAACTTATTTATGAAGTTATATTCACGTTTTAGACAGTGAATAATCCTTTAAAATGAAATGTATAGAAATGATGAAATTGGTTAACGTAGTATATTCACGTTTTTGAATAGTGAATAATATGTTAAAGAAAATGTTTAGATTTGATGTTTTAAATAGAATTAAGACGATCTAACGATGTTTTAAAATGTGTTGAGATTCGAAACCATAGATTTCAACATTTATTGTTGAAATAGACGTTTTCGAGAAATAAAAGGAAATAGTGGACTATAACACTGTTGTTATAGTAAATGATTTCCGAAAGGAAATGTTTTGTTTAGTATTGGGATTTATATATCTATCTTAAATTCGAATCCCTATACTGGTGATTTTGGGACGTTGTAACGATGTTTTACGCAACATTCGTTTTGGCCCAAATAAATATGTTTAAGAGAATGATTTCCTTAAAGAATGAAATATATACTTAATCTCGATTTAAGTATATTGAATATTTTCCAAGTGTTGAAAATAAATAGGTTCGTGAATTACTTATTAAATAAGTATGGAAATGTTTTCCAATATAAAGTGAATATTTTGAGAATTTATCTTTTTGAAGATAAATTGAAAAGGAATATTGAAACCTATTGAAAATCGTATATCAGTAGATATTGTGAAATATAAATTCACTATGGAATTTATAAAAGAAAGGGGAACTTGTTTAAAAATAAATATTGATTTATTTTTGAAGTATTGAAAATAATATATCTTGTAAAGATATTTTGGAAAATAAATAATTTGGAAAATTATTTGGAAATTGGTGATGTGTGCATATCCATTGATAGTTCAATAACCGACTATCAATATTTCCCTTTGAATGGGTAATTGATGTGATTTGTTTGAATTTGAATGCCACACTTATTTTTGAATAAGCGCTCACTTTCGGGTTAACCGGGAAAGGACCATGGGGTCGTATAACCCATTCCGAATATGTGATACGTCGTTATGAATTGCATTTGAAGACCGGTGTTGAAGGCCGGATCTTTTTGAAAGCGAAAGGACAACTCGTCGATTGTCTTTGCACCGAGTAGCTACGGTATAGAGACTCCATATGTGATGGGAAGTCCGGACGTGATTAGAGATTATCCGGATTGCAAGGACTTCTTTGTAAGTGCCTTCGGTTCTGTTCGAGCCCGGAACAGACTTGTATGGATTGCATGTCTGACATTACAAGTTGAGATATAAAGCCGATTTCTTTCAAATATATTTCTGTTGGTGGCGGAGAATTTATTCTCTTAGCTTAACACCCTTCTCTGAGACGTACGAGCTCAGAGCTTATGTAGTTGAAGGTTATCAGCGATATATTCCCAATTTGGTAATGTGACATGCTGAGTGTTGCTGTGAAATGATCATTGTGTTGATTATTTGTGATAGGATCATTTGTTTGATCGTCTATCTTTGTGATCATTTCTATGATCATTTGTTGACCCAAAGCACGGCTTTTGTATAAAGTGTGTTTTTGTGGACGAGACTTCGTCGAGCCTCACAAACCGGTAATGGTCGAAACAGGAATTGTGCGGCAAGGTTTTCAGGGATAGCGTCCCTAGGGTATGACCATTCCTTATGGAAAAGGGTAGTATCATGGTATGGAGCCCAGATACTTACTCATGTTGAAACACTTATTATTATGGTGTGATGTTGGTTAGAGAGCTCTCGTTTAAAGGTCCCAAAGGACCGGGGGTGGCATATCTGAGGGTTTGTAATATCCCTTGGGAAAAGGGGTTCCCGGCCTTGTTTAGCAGAGAACGGTTTGGTTCTCGGGGCGTCCTTCCAGAGGCGTTTCCATGTGGCAATGGGAAGTTCCTTGGCCTGACCATTTGTTGGAAAATCCATTCTTCAAATACGAGCCTTGTACGGTATTAGTTGTATTACCTGCCATCTACTTATGGTGGCGCCCCACTGTTTGGATGGTAGCTATAGTAGGCATAGTTCGAAATGTCTATGTCGGCTAAGATTTATATCTTTATTTTCGAAATGAATTTTCTCTACACTATGCACTAGTAATAATATCAAATGTTCTTTTTAATGCGTATCAAGCATCTTTGACTATCATAAGGAGAAATCTCCTCCGATTCTGCGTTTGCATTGTGTGTGTGTGCGGGAGGCCTTATGGTAGTCTCATTTTTAAAAGCATTGCGAATTGACTTTACAAAAATATTCCTCTATTTTGTTTTCAAAGATAAATAAACTGTTTTGAGTTCTCACACCAGTCACATGACTGACTCGGAGTTTATTGTTTTCCTTCCTAAACTCTGGGTGCCCACCAATTTCCACACGGGCAGTCAAGAGTTAGGTTTATCAGGATATTCTGGATATTCAAGAGTTGCTGGAGGCAAGCTGGATGGCAAGGCGTATTACTAGTATATAGTATTTCTTTTCCGTTGTTTGTTGTTGTGTGATGTTGCACACTCTGATGATATGATGTAATGTAATGTAATAACTGATATAGTTCTTTGTTTAAAGATTATTCATTTATTATTATATGTTGTTCCGCTGCGGATTGTGAGATTCTGATGTTGTTCTATTGTTTTCTTTCTGTTCTTTCTATTTTCTTTTCTCTCTATTTTCCATCCTTTCTCTCTTCTTCTACCTCTTTCCTTTTCTTAAACCATAACATTTCGGGTTTCCGGCCTTCGATTTCTCGGCAGTCGATAAAGTGAGTATCGATGTTGAATTTTCGAAAGTCGAAAATTTTCGGGATGTTACACTTAGTTTGTGTATAAGGTTAAGAAATGCTTTTGCATTGTAGGTGCGAAGAGACCGGGATTGGTTTTGCGTGATTATGTTTAAAACGACAGGGGGTTATCACTTTGTGAACAGTGACGAAGCTTAGACTCTAACCCCTAGATGTCCTTAGAGTAAAAGGGTTGGTTGATGGTTGAGAGGCTTGCCTTAAAAGAAAATTCGAGGTACCACTTGTGGTCACCTATATGTTGAAAATCAGAAGTAGCCCTATGTTGAAAAGAAAAAGGGTAGTAGGATGGTTGAAAAGACTATCGGAGCAGGTACGGAATTGCCCGTTCGTCACAGTTGGTATTAGAGTTTAGATTTAGTATATTCCTAGGCTTTGATGTATACTCGGTATAGATAGGGTCAGTAGCACCGTAGATTGAGTTTGAGTGTATTATATATATGAGCGCGTATTTATTAGTGATACAAAACTGTTTTATATTGTGTTTACTTCTCCATTCAATTGTTTATGAATTCTGATCTGTATGTGGGACGTCATGTTATCGATAGGGATTTCTAAACATTTAAATGAGGCAAGTCGACATAATATTATTTCTAAACTAGGTAAATGAAATAATTTTACCTCGATTATATTTTATATATAAAGGAACATTTTTTAGAAATTATTATAGTGTATATTAATTGATTGTTTGGTTGTTTGAAAATATACATATATATAAGTCAATAAAAGTTGTTTGAATAATCTAAATAAAAATTAACTATTGTAAAACAATAAATTGTATAAGCTAATGAATTATAAGGTATGGAATTATTATTAATATGATTTGCAATTGTGAAATAATCTTATGTACAAGAAATGTAACTTCATGAGTAATAAATAAAAATGGATGCAAACTAAGAATTTGAGAATTTTAATCTTGTTGACCTCGACGGTTGTTTTTCAGTTTAAAGAAGTTATATTATTATAAATCTAAATAAGATAAATAAATTTGGAATGAATCTTATATAAGTAAAGTGGAATAGTGAAATTATATAAGTAAGATTTATAAATGTGATTTATAAATAATAAAAACGATTTTTTTTAAAGAATATAAAGCACAAAATTCAC
Source organism: Allium cepa (assembly GCA_030765085.1). Taxonomy (NCBI): domain Eukaryota; kingdom Viridiplantae; phylum Streptophyta; class Magnoliopsida; order Asparagales; family Amaryllidaceae; genus Allium; species Allium cepa. The sequence continues at coordinate 975,044,953 of CM060928.1, forward strand.
TATCGTTGCTGGAAAATAATAAGGGTGATGACTGCAACATCATTAGTATCATTTTCGAGTTTTTGTGTGATGGATTTGCTACCAATAGTAAATTGAAAATTGAAGTTTTATTGTTATAAGAAAATTTGAATTTAAAATCCAAGTTGGAATTGATAAATATAAGTGAAATGAGTTTTGAACTTATAATTGGAATTAGTATAAATAAGAAAAAGAAATTTCAAAAATTTAAGTGTGAAATCGAGATATGAAATTAAAATGTAACATAAGTAAAGTTATATTAAATTGAGTAAGTATGTAAATTATAAATTAAAATTTAACTAAAGGAAAGTTAAATAAAGTGAATTGGATTTGAACTAGATTAGATAAGTTATTGAAATGAAAATTAAACAATTCTGTTAAGCAAAACAAAATCTGAATTTTAATAGTGATATAAAAATTGTTTTAAGTAAAAGTTAAATAAAATGACTTTAGAAATGAAATCTAAGTTAAGTTAAAAAGAAATGAGCTAATGAAATGAGTTAAATAAATAGAATTTCAATTAAATTAGAGATGAATTTAAGTTGTATAGTGAAAGTAAATGTAAATGAAGTTGTAATGAAACATAACTTAAGTGATGTTGACATTAAAAACGCATTAATAAAGTGAAGTGACGAATATGAATATAAACTTGAATTGTTAAATGAAATTCAACTTTAATTGTAAAAGTGAATTAGTGAATAAACTTGGATTAGAAATGTTGTTAGGAATGGAGTAAAACTTAAGTTAAGAAGTTGTGAATTAATAATAACATTGGAAGTGTTGTATAAAAAAGTGAATATAATGAATACTGGAATTCAATCTAAATAGAATATTTAACCAATTAGAATTAATGTGTTAAACCAAATTGAAGGTAAACAAAGTAAATATGGATGTTGAGTGTATATTAAATTAATTTTGTTATGTTGGATATACATTGGTTGTTAGATGGATGTTAATTGATTGTATAGAAATTCATATGAAATTGAATTAGTGAAATTGAAAGCTAAATAATTGAATTCAATTTGGAAGCGAAGTGAATCTAAATAGAACTGAATTTGATTTGATTTGAATTGGAAGTGAACTAACTTAAATGTAATTAGTGAATGTAAACTAGTTGAATATGAATAAATGAATGTTAGTAAAATCCAATGTTAATGAATCAAATGTGGATATATTGAAACCAATCCAATGGATATTAATGAGAAACGAATGTATATTGTTTGGTTATGATTTTGGATAGATATTGGTTTGTTGGATGTTAGTTGGATGATAGTTTTTTGATGGTTGAATTTGTTGCTTTTGATTGCATATGCTATATTGGCACATATAATTGTGGAGCATTTTAGTAGAAAGGCAAACTTTGCAATCCAATTAGTTTCTAGGACACACATCCAAAAAAATTAATTTCAAGGCCAAAGTCAGCAAAATAATTACTTTTAAGGACAAAGTCAACAGTCCAATTACTTTCAAGGACATGGTTTCATAGGTTTTTAGGCCTTAAAAGCTAATTATTTTGCGTTTTATTCTTAAAAGTAATTATTTCAGTTGTGTGTACTAGAAACTAACTGCACTTGCTAAAGAAGCCCATGTGGCTAATTTCCACTATAATTATTGTGTTGGTATATGTTGTATATTGATATTACTTGCTATATACATGTTTTTCGTTTGTTGTTGAGTGTTTAGTAGGTGCGGAGGGCGTATGCTTCGCATTTGAAGCTAGCTTTCTCCCTATATTAGCCATGTATGCTCGCTAATAATATATAATGTACATATCTCGGATTACATATCGTACTTTTATATTTTTCCCTACGGGATGCCTCATCCTCGAAGATGAGATATATATTTGTATATATATATATTGATTTTTTTCGGATTGAACCGCACAAAGGAGGCTATGGAGAAATATTTTTGAAAATTTAAGGTGCTAGAATTTTTTGGGAAAATTGGAAATAATTTGATAACTAGAATTTTGGTTTTGGGTTAAAAGTTAAACGATATTAGTTGGTTTTGAAAAGAATAACGAATGAATTTGAAAACGTAGAAAAGTTTTTATAAGAAGTTTAAATGATGGATTTTGGTAAAGTTAAAAGGTTTAAATGGATTTGGTAAATCTAGTTTGAACGAATTGTTTTTGAAAAGTTAAAGGATTTTGTGGCTTTTTCTTACTTGGTAATTTCGAGGATGAAATTCTTTTAAGTATAGGAGAATGTAATGACCCAGAATTTCAGTCATTTGAAATTAGGATATTTAATTAAATTTAAATATTCACAAGTTAATTTCATAAGTTTAATAACTTATATTTCGAATATATTGATTTAATTGGATAATCAATTGTTAAATTAATATTTGAAATTGCAGAAATAATTTGGTTTTGAATTTAATATGAATAAAAATGATTTATAAAGTTGAATTAAATTCTATTTGAATTAGAATGGAGTTAGATAACTTTTAAAATTGAATTAAAAGTTAATTTATAAAAATTGAATATTCTAATATTTAATTAATGTGTAAAAATAATCATTTTTGATACGGTCTCGGATTTCGACGAAATCAATTTCATTAAATACATAATGTTATATTATTGTAGGATTTCAAGTTTCGTGTCAACCGGATTTACTGTTTAGTCGTGGGAAGTTGAAATGCGTAGAAATTTGTTTAAGTGAATTTTTAATTAAAATAAGTCGATTTGAAAACCAATCTTCCAAGTACGATGGAATTGACTTCCGATACATATTCCATTGTGTTCGGAATAGGGGTAAAACATTATAAACTCTAGGCGGCATGCTTCGATTGGAGTTTGAAAAATTTTCGGATGAATAGTGCTCGAAATTTTCAATAAAAGGCCTTATTTTCTTCAATTTTCGCAAACCCTAGGTCTAGCCGCCGTTTACAATTTAATTGCCAGAAACATTTGAAATTTCTTCCCTCCGATCTCCACATCCACGCGTTTTTAGGCCGAGACTTCAACTAGGTAATCGAAGAGCTTGGTGAATTCTATCAATCCAACGGTGATGATCAAGTTTAATGGAGTAAATCGACGGCAAACATCTCTCGAAGGCTGGCTATTCAAGCATGAATTCCGGAGCCTATAGGCGAATGAGTTCGCCGTCGTCATGGTCGAGAGTGGGGCTTGCCTCGAGCTTTAAAATGGCGTCATCTGATCAACATATCGACAGGTGGTAGTGGCACGGCAATCAAATGAAGGTCGGCGGCTATGGGTTAGAGAAGCTCGAACGAACGAATGTGGAAGAAGAAAAGGAACGTGGCGGAGATTCGATTTCCAGTAAATCAACGGCTAGATTTAATTTGAGGTTAAATAAAAAAAGAAATTGTAAATTTATTTGTTTGTAAATCGTGTAATCGTATAAATGCTATAACTTCTTCATACGAGGTCGGAATTTGACGAAACAAGTTGTGTTGGGTTTGTATTCGCGAACACTATGCGATGGAGCTAGATTGTAGTTGATTGGCGCTGGTGAAAATTTTGGGTAAAATTAAACGTTTGTTTAATTTTATTCGAAATAATACGCTGCAACGTCTATTAGAATCAATGTGAGTACAACTCACTCTTTCGAACTCGCTTATACTTTTATATAAGTGGAAATAATTTTATTTATGATGATTGATGATTGTTTGGGTGATATATGATATTATATATATACACACACACATATGTTGATTGGTATTTGGATATATTCCTTCCTATTGGAGCAGATGAGACCCTATACATTTCCGTGTATGAGCGGATGACCATTTATACGCGCGTCTGCCTCGAAGCGAAAATTGTACATATTTTCTAATATGTATATTTGTTGCAAGTGACAGGTTGGAGGGATCCAACTGGATTCCTCGTCAGTGTTGATTTTTGTTTACAGGTATTGTTATATATGCTATTATCATACAATATATGATGTTTGGATGCTATGATTAGTGTGAATTCTTTTATTTAGTGTTGTTGTAGCACTGGGCCATTTTTTGGAAACTTTAAAAATACTAAAGTGATGATTTCAAATTAAAAAGGATTTCAAAGCGATTTTGAAAATATATGTTTATTAATTTTTGAATTGTTTAGGAAATAGATTTATTTTAAACAGATAAAAATTTATAATTTTTATGTTATAAAAATTATGATTTTTGTGAAATGTACTTAAATATGATTTTTGAAGTTATATAAGTTTTAATAATGTTTTGTAAAAGAAAAAGTTTATTTAATGGAATCAAAATATGATTTTGAAATATGGAGATAACTATTTTGTAAATTAAGTTAAATTGAGATATTGAACTTATTATAAATGGACTATATATGTATATAAGATTTATAAAATTGATATTTTATAAATCAAAATAATGGAATTATAAATGAGTTTTATAAGTGTTAAAATGAAGTTAGAAATGGATCTTATAAGTAATAAGATTTACAATTAATGAAGTATTAAAAAGAATGAATTTGTAATAAGGGATTTACAAGTAAATTAACTTATAATTGGATTTTGGCATATAAATGAGATAAAAGTGGAATTGGTTAATAAAGGAATTTTATAAGTGGAATTTTTTAATAAAATATAAATGTGATTTATAAATTTTGTTTTATAAATCCGAAATCAATTTATTTTGATAAGCTAAATATGAAAGTTTATTAAAGGAAATATATTCACGATTGTGGACAGTGGATAATCCTTTAATAATTGTGTAGAAGTAATGAATTTGGTTAGGACTTATATTCAAAATTTTAGACAGTGAATAATCTTTAAATTAAAGAAATGTTTTGAAGATCTTTTAAATGGAGTTAAATGGTTTAAAGATGTTTTAAAAGGTGTGAGCATCGAATACATAGATTTCAACATTCATTGTTGAAACAGACATTTTCGAGAAGTAAGGAAAGCATGGACAGAACACTGTAGTTGTAACGACCCAGAATTTTTATCAATTAAAATATGAATATTTAATTAATTTTAAATATTAAAAAGTGAATTTATAAGTCAAATAAATTTTTATTTGAATTTTTGGATTTAATTGAATAATTAAATCGATAATTTAATACGTTAAATTATGGAAATAATTGAAAATTGAGTTAAATATGATTGAAAATGATTTGTAAAATTTTATTTTATCATATTGGAGTTAGAACAATATTTTAGAACTTTTAAAATCGAATTAAAAGTTAATTTGTGAAAATTGAATATTTTAATATTTAAATCGACTAGTGAAAATAGTCAATTTTTGAACAGTCTCAGAATTGAACGAAACCAGTTCCATTGGATCCGTAATAGTTAGTTATTACGGGATTTCAATTTTCGTATCAATCGGAGCTATCGTTTGATCGTGGCAGCTCGAAACGCATCGAATTATTTTTAATATTAATTTGGCGAGTTAAAATAGCCATTTTTCAAAAAGTCTCGGATTTCGACGAAACTAGTTTCATCGGATCCGTAATGTGATATTATTGTAAGGTTTCAAATTTCGTGTCAATTGGATTTACGGTTTATCCGGTACGAATTAAAACGCCTAGAAATCGATTTAAATCGGTTTAACTCAAATTGAGCGTTTATAGCCATAACTCGCACATACTTCCGAATTAGCTTCCGAAACCTGTTCCATTGTGTCCGGAACGCGGGGTAAACCTTAGAAACGCTGGTTACGGCACGTAAATCGGAGTTCGGAATTTCCGGATGAATAGTGTTCGATTTTCTTCTATAAATATGCACTCTACCCTTCATAATAAAAAATAAAAATAAAACCTAATATTCTAAACCCTAGCCGCCATCTCTTAATTCGATGGTCAGAAATGAACGAAGTTCTTCCACTAATTTTTCAAAATCCGTCAACAATTATCGAAATCATCCAACTACAAACTTCTAGATCTAGGAGAGAGCTTCGTATCTATGTGGATATGATCATGAATGGAGGCTCGAGGAGGGCGATACAGGCCCGCGTCCATCTGCAGTTCACATACGTGCGCGAGCATCAGGGAGTGGCCGAGCTCCTCCCTATTGTGGCCGAAGGTGGGTGATGGAAGGGGCTATGATATGGAGCTCCTGGATCGTGTCGAAGTTGAGTGTGGAGAGTCGCAAATTTAACCCTAGTATTTGCTCAATGGGTTTGGCCTCGTTTGGTTTTGCTGTAGATAAAAACGTGGAGAGGGAAGATGAAGGGGACGGTGGAGATGAGGGGTGTGCAGGATCTAACGGCCAGAAATAGTGTAGGGTTTTAATTAGTTAAGTTAATGTTGTAATTAGTTATATTTTAATACGTGTAACTTCATAAATTCGTATCTTTTTCATACGAGGTCGAAAATGCGCGAAACCAGTTGCGTTGGAATCGTATGGACGAGCACTACGCGATGGAGTTGGTTTGGAGTCGTTTGGAGTTAGTGAGAATTTTGGGTAAAATTAAACGTCCGTTTAATTTTATTCGAAATAAATCGCTAAAACGAATTTAAAATCAAGGTGAGAACTTCTCACTCAATCGAATCAGTTTCGATTTTATTTTAAATAGTTAGATTTAAAATATTTGAATGCATGTTTGAATGATGACTGTTATCTATTGATTGTTAAATTAGACATTATACGCCGTTAGTAAGCGGATGTTATTTATTAAAAACATATACCGCGAATATTTCATAAACAGTGAAATTGGTATTATATATATAATATCAATATATAAATATATTGACATATGTATATATTGCAGTTGATTGATTTCCCGTATTTTTTAGCGGATGAGACCCTATTACGCAGTTATTAAGCGGATAATATTTAATAAGAACATATACCACGATAATTTCGTACTGGAGCGAAATTGGTATTGTGCTAATGTTTGTGATGCAGGAAAACAGGTTGGAGGGATCCAACTGGATTCCTCAACAGTTTTTATTTGATTATGGATATTTTGATATTCATTGATTTTCATATCGATATATGATATCGTTGTAGTCGTGATTGACTATTTGATGTGTAGCATCATTGGACCAGATTTTGGGATTTTAAAATGATTTATAAAGTGATTTTTGAAAATATACTTTATGTTTGGAATTAGATCCATTTTAAATAAATAAACGTTATAATTTTTAAAGTTATAAAAATTATGATTTTTGAGAAATATAGTTAAAAACTGATTTTTGAGAATACGATGCTATTGAGTTTATAAAATAGTTTAATCGAGATATTTTAAAATTATTGTGAAAAGTTTAAATATAGGATTTATAAATTTTAATTATTTTATGAATCAAAATGGTGAAATAATAAAGGAAATTAAAGAAGTTTTAAAAGAATAATATAAATTGAATTATATTAAGAGATTTATAAATGGATATTTATAAATTGAAATATGGACATTATAAAACGAGTTTTTTATAAGTGTTTGAATGAAGTGAAAATGAATTTCATAATTGAATGGAATTTATAGAATTTTATACGGTGAAGTTATAAATGGAATTTTATAAGCAGTAGGTTTATAAAATTTATTAAGTTATTAAAATAATGATTTTGGATAAATGAATGAACCTTATAAGTTAAAAGATTTATAATTTGGGAAGTTAAAAAGAACGATTTTGTAAAATAATCGTTTTATAAGTATTTAACTTATAATATGAACTTTTAGTTTATAATTGAGTTATAAACTGAAATAGGTTAATAAAAGAATTTATAAAAAGGTAGCTTTTATAAATAAATAGAAATGGAATTTATAAACGTTGTTTTATAAATTCGCAAATGACTTATTTTGATAAGAAAATTGTTGAAACCTATTAATGGAGTTATATTCACGCTTTTGAATAGTGAATAATCCTTTGAATTAAAATGAATAAAAGGATGAAATTGTTAATGAAGTATATTCACGTTTTTGAATAGTGAATAACACGTTAAAGAAATTGTTTTGGATTTGGATATTTTAAATAGAATTAAAACGATCTAATGATGTTTTAAATGTGTTGAGATTCGAAACCATAGATTTCAACATTGATTGTTGAAATAGGCGTTTTCGAGAAAATAAAAGGAAATGGTGGACTATAACACTGTTGTTATAGTAAATGATTTCCGAAAGGAAATGTTTTGTATAGTATTGGGATTTATATATCTATTTTAATTTCGAATCCCTATACTAGTGATTTTGGGTTGTCGTAACGATGTTTTACGTAACATTCGTTTTGGCCCAAATAAATATGTTTAAGTGAATGATTTCCTTAAATAATGAAATATATACTTAATTTCGATTTAAGTATATTGAATATTTTCTAAGTGTTGAAAATAAATAAAATTTGTGAATTACTTATTAAATAAGTATGGAATTGTTTTCCAACATGAAGTGATATTTAGAATTTATCTTTTTGAAGATAAATTGAAATGAATAATCGAAATTGAATATTCATAGATATTTTGGATTATAAATTCACTATGGAATTTATGAATGAAAAGGAGAATTTGTTTAAAAATAAATATTGATTTATTTTTGAATTTTTGAATTTATATATCTAGTGAAGATATTTTTGGAAAATAAATAATTTGGAAAATTATTTGGAAACTGGTGATGTGTGCATATCAATTGATAGTTCAATAACCGACTATCAATATTTCCCTTTGAATGGGTAATTGATGTGATTTGTTTGAATGTGAATGCCACACTTATTTTTGAATAAGCGCTCACTATTCGGGTTAACCGGGAAAGGACCATGGGGTCGTATAACCCATTCCGAATATGTGATACGTCGTTGTGAATTGCATTGAAGATCGGTGTTGAAGACCCGGTATTTGCGAGAGCGATAGGATGACCTGTCGATTGTCTCTGCACTGAGTTGCAGCGGTATAGAGACTCCCTAAGTGATGGGAAATCCGATCAGGATTGTGAATATTTGTAAGTGCCTTCGGTTTTGTTCGATCTCGGAACAAACTTGTATGGATTGTATGTCTGACATTACAAGTTGAGATATAAAGCCGATTTCTTTCAAATATATTTCTGATGGTGGCGGAGAATTTATTCTTTTAGCTTAACACCCTTCTCTGAGACGTACGAGCTCAGAGGTTATATAGTTGAAGTTATCAGCGATATATTCCCAATTTGGTAATGTGGTATGCTGAGTGATGCTGTAAATGATCATTGTGTTGATTATTGTGATAGGATCGTTTATTTGATCGTCTATCTTAGTGATCATTGTGTTGATCATTTGTTGACCCAAAGCATGGCTTTTGTATAAAGTATGTTTTTGTGGACGTGACTTCGTCGAACCTCACACCCCGGAAATGGTCAAAACAGGAAAGATGCGGCAAGGTTATGAGGGGTAGCACCCTTTAGGGTATGTACATTTCCTTCTGGATAGAGGTGGTATCATGGTATGGAGCCCAGATATTTAACCTATGTGGTTACTACGAATTTATTACTTTGTGGTTGTTGGCTATCGGGATCCCGTGAGAAAGGTCGTTTACGATCGGGGAATGGCGTGCTCGTGTCAGTAGTTACCCAGTTAGGGGTAACCCGGCCTTGTGTTGGCAGAGTTCCGGTTTGGTTCTCGGGGATGTCTTTCCAGAGGCATTCTCATGTGGCAATGGGAAGTTCCTTGGCCTGACCATTTGTTGGAAATCCAAATTCCCAATACGAAACTTGTACGGTATTAGTTGTAGAACCTGCCATTCACTTATGGTGGTCACCACTGTTTGGATGGTAGTTATAGTAGGCATACGATAATGGTCGTATGTTGGCTAAGATTTATATTCTACTTTCGAAATGAATTTCTTCTACACTATGCACTAGTAATAATATAAAATGTTCTTTTAAATGCGTATCAAGCATCTTTGACTATCATAAGGAGAAATCTCCTCCGATTCTGCGTTTGCATGTGTGTGTGTGCGGGAGGCCTTATGGTAGTCTCATTTTTTAAAAAGCATTGCGAATTGAATTTGAAAATATCCCTCTATTTTGATTTTAAAGATAAATAAACTGTTTTGAGTTCTCACACCAGTCACATGACTGACTTGGAGTTTATTGTTTTCCTTCCTAAACTCTGGGTGCCCACCAATTTCCACACGGGCAGTCAAGAGTAAGGTTTATCAGGATATTCTGGATATTCTGGAGTTGCTGGAGGCAAGATGGATGGCATGGCGTATACTAGTTATATAGTATTTCTTTTTCCGCTGCACTGTTTGATGTTGATGTTGTACACTCTGATGATATGATGTAATGAAATGTGATGAAATGTAATAACTGATATAGTTCTTTGTTTAAAGATTATTCATTTATTATTATATGTTGTTCCGCTGCGAATTGTGAGATTCTGATGTTGTTCTTGTTTTCTGTTCTGTTCTATTTTCTCTATTTTCTTTCTGTTCTATTTCTCTTTTTCTTCTATTTTAAAAAATTAAAATTTTCTGTTTTTCTTTTCCTCTCCATCTTCTATCTTTTTCTCTTCTCTTTTCCTAAATTCTTCTTTTTAAAAAAACCCTCGGTGTTTGGTTTTCCGTCCTTCGATTCCTCGGCAGTCGATAAAGTGAGTGTCGATGTCGAATTTTCGGAAGACGAAGAATCGGGTCCTGACAATGTGGTATCAGAGCTTATGGTTAAGCGACAACCATGGTTCTGTTGGGTATTACTCATTAGAGATAGAGTCAGGAGTGCTCTAGATTGAGTTTGAGTGTAATAATAGCTATGAGAGCGTATTTGTTAGTGAATATAAAATTGTTTTATATTGTGATGATTGGTTTATTGAGTGGCATATGAACTTTCGTCAGCGCGGTCTGTCAAACTATGCCGAAGGGGTTTCTAAACACTTGAATAAAACAATTCGACACAGTATTGATTTTAAAATTGGGTAAATGGAATAATTTTACCTTGATTATATTTTATATATAAGGAAATAATTTTTCAGAATTATAAAAGAGTATGTAAGTTGATTGTTTAGTTGTTTGAATAATCTAAATAAAGGAATTGTGTAAGCAAAAGAATTATAAGAATTGAATTATAATTAAAGTGATTTACAATTGTGAAATAAACTTATATATATAAGAAGTGAAACTATATGAATATATTTATGAATATGAATTGTAAATAAAAATGAATGTGAACTTAAATTATATAAATGAAATTCAACTTTTGTAATAGAATTGAATTGAATGAATGGATTAATATTAATCAATTAAATGTGAATTAAGTTGATATGAAAAAAATGAATATAAGTGTTAATTCATTAAAATTTAATGTTATTAGAAAGTTGAATAATAGAATGAAAATCAATTTAATTTAAACCAATTGATAAGCAAAGGAATTTGGTTGTAATTAATATACATTGATTGTTATATGATTATTAGTTGATTGTATATAATTCATTAAGTGTTAATGAAATGGAAAGCTAAAGTAAATAAATTTGAATAGAATTGAATTTAAATTGGAAGTGAACCAACTTGAATATGAATGAATATGAATTTGTTGAATGATAGTTGGTTGATGGTTGAATATATGTTGTTTGAATGCATTTGCTATGTGACATATATAGTTATTATGTTACTATATGTTGTATATTGATACTATTGTCATATATGCATGTTCTCATGTTGTTTGTTGAGTAATTAGTAGGTGCGGATCGCGTTTGCTTGGCATTTGGAGCTCGCTTTTGCGCTATATTAGCCGTATATGCTTGCTAATAAAAATATAAGGTACATATCTCGGATTACATACCGTACTTTTATACTTTTTCCCTTCGGGATGCCTCATTACTTGATGAGATGTATATTTGTGATATATATACTGTCATTTTTTTTTCGGATCGAGCCGCGCAAAGGAGACTATGGCGAATTTTTCCGAAAATTTAAGGCGTTAGAAAATTTTTGAGAAAAAATTGGAAAATTTTGAAAACTTTAACTTTTATTTAGAATTGAAAGTCAAACAATAGTAGTTGTTTTTGAAAAGATAACTAAGTATGATTTGAAAACTTAGTAAGTATTGTAAGAAGTTTAACTATGAATTTTTGGAAAATTAATAAATTCCATAACTTTTCTTACTTAATAATTTCGAGGACGAAATTCTTTTAAGTGGGGAAGATTGTAACAACCCAGAATTTTTATTAATTAAAATATGAATATTTAATTAATTTTAAATATTAAAAAGTGAATTTATAAGTCAAATAAATTTTTATTTGAATTTTTGGATTTAATTGAATAATTAAATCGATAATTTAATACGTTAAATTATGGAAATAATTGAAAATTGAGTTAAATATGATTGAAAATGATTTGTAAAATTTTATTTTTTCATATTGGAGTTAGAACAATATTTTAGAACTTTTAAAATCGAATTAAAAGTTAATTTGTGAAAATTGAATATTTTAATATTTAAATCGACTAGTGAAAATAGTCAATTTTTGAACAGTCTCAGAATTGAACGAAACCAGTTCCATTGGATCCGTAATAGTTAGTTATTACCGGATTTCAATTTTCGTATCAATCGGAGCTATCGTTTGATCGTGGCAGCTCGAAACGCATCGAATTATTTTTAATATTAATTTGGCGAGTTAAAATAGCCATTTTTCAAAAAGTCTCGGATTTCGACGAAACCAGTTTCATCGGATCCGTAATGTGATATTATTGTAAGGTTTCAAATTTCGTGTCAATTGGATTTACGGTTTGTCCGGTACGAATTAAAACGCCTAGAAATCGATTTAAATCGGTTTAATTCAAATTGAGCGTTTATAGCCATAACTCGCACATACTTCCGAATTAGCTTCCGAAACCTGTTCCATTGTGTCCGGAACGCGTGGTAAACCTTAGAAACGCTGGTTACGGCGCGTAAATCGGAGTTCAGAATTTCCGGATGAATAGTGTTCGATTTTCTTCTATAAATATGCACCCTACCCTTCATAATAAAAAATAAAAATAAAACCTAATATACTAAACCCTAGCCGCCATCTCTTAATTCGATGGTCAGAAATGAACAAAGTTCTTCCACTAATTTTTCAAAATCCGTCAACAATTATCGAAATCATCCAACTACAAACTTCTAGATCTAGGAGAGAGCTTCGTATCTATGTGGATATGATCATGAATGGAGGCTCGAGGGGGGCGATACAGGCCCGCGTCCATCTGCAGTTCACATACGTGCGCGAGCATCAGGGAGTGGCCGAGCTCCTCCCTATTGTGGCCGAAGGTGGGTGATGGAAGGGGCTACGATATGGAGCTTCTGGATCGTGTCGAAGTTGAGTGTGGAGAGTCGCAAATTTAACCCTAGTATTTGCTATATGGGTTCGGCCTCGTTTGTTTTTGCTGTAGATAAAAACGTGGAGAGGGAAGATGAAGGGGATGGTGAAGATGAGGGGTGTGCAGGATCTAACGGCCAGAAATAGTGTAGGGTTTTAATTAGTTAAGTTAATGTTGTAATTAGTTATATTTTAATACGTGTAACTTCATAAATTCGTATCTTTTTCATACGAGGTCGAAAACGCGCGAAACCAGTTGCGTTGGAATCGTATGGACGAGCACTACGCGATGGAGTTGGTTTGGAGTCGTTTGGAGTTAGTGAGAATTTTGGGTAAAATTAAACGTCCGTTTAATTTTATTCGAAATAAATCGCTAAAACGAATTTAAAATCAAGGTGAGAACTTCTCACTCAATCGAATCAGTTTCGATTTTATTTTAAATAGTTAGATTTAAAATATTTGAATGCATGTTTGAATGATGATTGTTATCTATTGATTGTTAAAATAGACATTATACGCCGTTAGTAAGCGGATGTTATTTATTAAAAACATATACCGCGAATATTTCATAAACAGTGAAATTGGCATTATATATATAATATCAATATATATATATTGGCATATGTATATATTGCAGTTGATTGATTTCCCGTATTTTTTAGCGGATGAGACCCTATTACGCCGTTATTAAGCGGATAATATTTAATAAGAACATATACCGCGATAATTTCGTACTGGAGCGAAATTGGTATTGTGCTAATGTTTGTGATGCAAGAAAACAGGTTGGAGGGATCCAACTGGATTCCTCAACAGTTTTTATTTGATTATGGATATTTTGATATTCATTGATTTTCATATCGATATATGATATCGTTGTAGTCGTGATTGACTATTTGATGTGTAGCATCATTGGACCAGATTTTGGGATTTTAAAATGATTTATAAAGTGATTTTTGAAAATATACTTTATGTTTGGAATTAGATCCATTTTAAATAAATAAACGTTATAATTTTTAAAGTTATAAAAATTATGATTTTTGAGAAATATAGTTAAAAACTGATTTTTGAGAATACGATGCTATTGAGTTTATAAAATAGTTTAATCGAGATAGTTTAGAATTATTGTGAAAAGTTTAAATATAGGATTTATAAAATTTAATTATTTTATGAATCAAAATGGTGAAATAATAAAGGAAATTAAAGAAGTTTTAAAAGAATAATATAAATTGAATTATATTAAGAGATTTATAAATGGATATTTATAAATTGAAATATGGACATTATAAAACGAGTTTTTTATAAGTGTTTGAATGAAGTGAAAATGAATTTCATAATTGAATGGAATTTATAGAATTTTATACGGTGAAGTTATAAATGGAATTTTATAAGCAGTGGGTTTATAAAATTTATTAAGTTATTAAAATAATGATTTTGGATAAATGAATGAATCTTATAAGTTATAAGATTTATAATTTGGGAAGTTAAAAAGAACGATTTTGTAAAATAATCGTTTTATAAGTATTTAACTTATAATATGAACTTTTAGTTTATAATTGAGTTATAAACTGAAATAGGTTAATAAAAGAATTTATAAAAAGGAAGCTTTTATAAATAAATAGAAATGGAATTTATAAACGTTGTTTTATAAATTCGCAAATGACTTATTTTGATAAGAAAATTGTTGAAACCTATTAATGGAGTTATATTCACGCTTTTGAATAGTGAATAATCCTTTGAATTAAAATGAATAAAAGGATGAAATTGTTAATGAAGTATATTCACGTTTTTGAATAGTGAATAACACGTTAAAGAAATTGTTTTGGATTTGGATATTTTAAATAGAATTAAAACGATCTAACGATGTTTTAAATGTGTTGAGATTCGAAACCATAGATTTCAACATTGATTGTTGAAATAGGCGTTTTCGAGAAAATAAAAGGAAATGGTGGACTATAACACTGTTGTTATAGTAAATGATTTCCGAAAGGAAATGTTTTGTATAGTATTGGGATTTATATATCTATTTTAATTTCGAATCCCTATACTAGTGATTTTGGGTTGTTGTAACGATGTTTTACGTAACATTCGTTTTGGCCCAAATAAATATGTTTAAGTGAATGATTTCCTTAAATAATGAAATATATACTTAATTTCGATTTAAGTATATTGAATATTTTCTAAGTGTTGAAAATAAATAAAATTTGTGAATTACTTATTAAATAAGTATGGAATTGTTTTCCAACATGAAGTGATATTTAGAATTTATCTTTTTGAAGATAAATTGAAATGAATAATCGAAATTGAATATTCATAGATATTTTGGATTATAAATTCACTATGGAATTTATGAATGAAAAGGAGAATTTGTTTTAAAATAAATATTGATTTATTTTTGAAGTTTTGAATTTATATATCTAGTGAAGATATTTTTGGAAAATAAATAATTTGGAAAATTATTTGGAAACTGGTGATGTGTGCATATCAATTGATAGTTCAATAACCGACTATCAATATTTCCCTTTGAATGGGTAATTGATGTGATTTGTTTGAATGTGAATGCCACACTTATTTTTGAATAAGCGCTCACTATTCGGGTTAACCGGGAAAGGACCATGGGGTCGTATAACCCATTCCGAATATGTGATACGTCGTTGTGAATTGCATTGAAGATCGGTGTTGAAGACCCGGTATTTGCGAGAGCGATAGGATGACCTGTCGATTGTCTCTGCACTGAGTTGTAGCGGTATAGAGACTCCCTAAGTGATGGGAAATCCGATCAGGATTGTGAATATCCGGATTGCAAGGACTTCTTTGTAAGTGCCTTCGGTTTTGTTCGATCCCGGAACAAACTTGTATGGATTGTATGTCTGACATTACAAGTTGAGATATAAAGCCGATTTCTTTCAAATATATTTCTGATGGTGGCGGAGAATTTATTCTTTTAGCTTAACACCCTTCTCTGAGACGTACGAGCTCAGAGGTTATATAGTTGAAGTTATCAGCGATATATTCCCAATTTGGTAATGTGATATGCTGAGTGATGCTGTAAATGATCATTGTGTTGATTATTGTGATAGGATCGTTTATTTGATCGTCTATCTTAGTGATCATTGTGTTGATCATTTGTTGACCCAAAGCATGGCTTTTGTATAAAGTATGTTTTTGTGGACGTGACTTCGTCGAACCTCACACCCCGGAAATGGTCAAAACAGGAAAGATGAGGCAAGGTTATGAGGGGTAGCACCCTTTAGGGTATGTACATTTCCTTCTGGATAGAGGTGGTATCATGGTATGGAGCCCAGATATTTAACCTATGTGGTTACTACGAATTTATTACTTTGTGGTTGTTGGCTATCGGGATCCCGTGAGAAAGGTCGTTTACGATCGGGGAATGGCGTGCTCGTGTCAGTAGTTACCCAGTTAGGGGTAACCCGGCCTTGTGTTGGCAGAGTTCCGGTTTGGTTCTCAGGGATGTCTTTCCAGAGGCATTCTCATGTGGCAATGGGAAGTTCCTTGGCCTGACCATTTGTTGGAAATCCAAATTCCCAATACGAAACTTGTACGGTATTAGTTGTAGAACCTGCCATTCACTTATGGTGGTCACCACTGTTTGGATGGTAGCTATAGTAGGCATACGATAATGGTCGTATGTTGGCTAAGATTTATATTCTACTTTCGAAATGAATTTCTTCTACACTATGCACTAGTAATAATATGAAATGTTCTTTTAAATGCGTATCAAGCATCTTTGACTATCATAAGGAGAAATCTCCTCCGATTCTGCGTTTGCATGTGTGTGTGTGCGGGAGGCCTTATGGTAGTCTCATTTTTTAAAAAGCATTGCGAATTGAATTTGAAAATATCCCTCTATTTTGATTTTAAAGATAAATAAACTGTTTTGAGTTCTCACACCAGTCACATGACTGACTTGGAGTTTATTGTTTTCCTTCCTAAACTCTGGGTGCCCACCAATTTCCACACGGGCAGTCAAGAGTAAGGTTTATCAGGATATTCTGGATATTCTGGAGTTGCTGGAGGCAAGATGGATGGCATGGCGTATACTAGTTATATAGTATTTCTTTTTCCGCTGCACTGTTTGATGTTGATGTTGTACACTCTGATGATATGATGTAATGGAATGTGATGAAATGTAATAACTGATATAGTTCTTTGTTTAAAGATTATTCATTTATTATTATATGTTGTTCCGCTGCGAATTGTGAGATTCTGATGTTGTTCTTGTTTTCTGTTCTGTTCTATTTTCTCTGTTTTCTTTCTGTTCTATTTCTCTTTTTCTTCTATTTTAAAAAATTAAAATTTTCTGTTTTTCGTTTCCTCTCCATCTTCTATCTTTTTCTCTTCTCTTTTCCTAAATTCTTCTTTTTAAAAAAACCCTCAGTGTTCGGTTTTCCGTCGTTCGATTCCTCGGCAGTCGATAAAGTGAGTGTCGATGTCGAATTTTCGGAAGACGAAGAATCGGGTCCTGACAGTAGTTATCGTAAATGATTTTCGAAAGGAGATGTGTTGTATAGTATATAGGATATATATCTATATAATTTTCGACTCCCTATACTAATGATTTTGGGTTGTGGTTAGGATGTTTTACGCAACATTCGTTTTGACCCAATAAACGTGTGTCAAAAAATATTAAGCTTTCCTAAAGATAATTGTGAATTAATTATTATTAAATAAGTATATGGAAATGTTTTCCAAATAGTGAAATATTGAAATGGTTTCTAGAATATATCTTTTTAAAGTTAATTTGAAGTGAATATTTAGAAAGTTAATTAATTAATAAAATACTAAATTAAATTGGCCTAGTGATTGCGTAGGTGCTAGATAATTGTTGTTTGCTTTGATAGTTAAATAACCGACTATCAAATTTGGCCATTTTAGTTCCTCGGCTTGTTGTGGGGAATATTTAATCGTACACTTGTACGTAGCCATCCGTGTAGGCTTGATTATTGTTTGTGTTGAGGAAGTTGATTCGTGCAGTGCGGAGTATTACTCCAATCTATCGAGCTTCCTTCTTGGCCGAAGGATAGCAAGTTGAAAGTTGAAGACGTGATAAGTCTATGAGACTTAGTTTCTGTGTGAGGTTAAGAAACGCTTTTGCGTTGTTGGTGCAAAGAGACTGGGATCAGATTTATCTGAAAACCGCTTCGGACCATCATATATGAGTTTGATTTTGTAGGTTGTGATGACATTGATATTTAGGATTTTCATAGTGAAGGACTGCTTGTTGATCGTTTGGGGTTAAAATACCAATATACATATAGTGGCCATAGTCTCTTCATTGTGAAATATCCAATGCAAGGACTATTCGCTACTAATCCTAGGGATCTCCCAACAGGATGTGCTAGGAAAGTACCTTCGGTTTGTCCTGTTCCTGGATAACTTGTGTGGACGAGTGTCTGACATTGCATTTCTATGATTACGTATATTGGTTTTTACAAACGTACATCTGTGGTGGCGGTGGAGGCAACTTCTCTTACCTTAACACCCTTCTTGAGACGTATGAGCTCAAGGGTTGTATTTTTGTGGAAGATGATTAGTAGTCAACGAAAATGGCAGTGTGCATTCAAAATGATGTGATACGTGATATGTGAAACGTAATCGTTACCTCAAGCCTCATTAACCGGAAATGATTGAAACTGGATTAGAAGTAGCAGGGATAAGTGGGTCATTCCTAAGTAGGACATGATCATCCCTTTCTAGATATATTTCTTCCCGCTATGACGTTCGGGATGTAAATTAATGTGGTTTGTATGCTATGAAGGCCCTCGAAAAGGTCGGTAATGACTGGGGGATGATATATTTGGTACTATCTATTTATAGAGATAGGTCGGTCTTGTATTGGTAGAGGTTCCTTTGTGATGTTCCTCGATACATTCCTCTAGATATGTACTGCCGGAAGGTAGTCCCTTCACCTGGTCATTTGTATGGAAATCCAAACTCCACTACGAGCTTGCGGTTTTGTTTGTAATGGCGTAATGAATAACCCGAAAATGCTATATGGGTAACCATTTCGGCTATAATTAATATTATTTTTATACTAGACACTGGTATAATATAACATGATTTGATATGAAAGGCTTTGGTTATCGTAAGGTAAAAACATGTCCGTGTTTACGTGTGGGCATGTCTTACGAGATACTTTTGTTTTGAAAGAAAACTTTGTAGTTTAATAAATTCAGTTGAGTGTGTTTTCTCATCCTGGTTTACCAGACTGATCGGGGCGTTCTTCCCTTTCTATGCTTGGGTCATACCGAGTATATTTATAGGTTCAGATTTGGTGCTTTTGGAGCTTCAGCAGGTGAGCAGGAGATCTTTATTTTTGTATACATGTAACATCTAGGTATTTTCATCCATTCGCATCCGCACATGTCGGACTTGAATTGCTCAAAATACCGCGTTGAAAATAAAATTTGGCAAATCTCAGAATATACAGTAAATAAAATCACAGGTCACAAACACAGAGTAATAATAGTGCAGCATAAGTAAATGGAATAGTAGTTCATGAAGCTACTAGATAAATATATCAGAGTTAAATAAGATACAACAGAAGAAATTAGTACAACGGAAGTCTAAGTATGAGAGCCAAGTACAAATGAATACAACACTGGGATCAACAGGATAACTGGAAGTGAAACAGATAAAACTAGACGAGTAGATAATCTCCAGAAAGTGGAAATCCAAATCTGTGAATACTCAGGCTGACCCGAGCGTAAATAAAAAATACAAACACTCGAGTCAGGACATACATACTTATACAATGTAAACCAACTCAAGTGAACTGTAGTAAAAGTACAAGTAACTTAAAGGATGCTTGGGACCGCCCATCCTCTAAGGGTTCGTCAAACTATTTACTATGTAGTAATATTGCGCTATTATAATAATGTCTAATAGTAAAATAAAATTACTTTTAAATAGCGTTAAGGAGTGACCCAATATTCCCCTTAACACAAATAATGCCGATAGTCTATACAATACCTGCATATCTCCTGATCCGGAGACTACGAGAAGATACTGCATAGGTACGACACAAATAGAAACTCATAGTAAAGGCTCGATATGGTAGGTGACACGGCACACATGGCAATGCCAGGGTAGATATACCAATTACGACACTTAGGCTGGTGGTAACGCAGCAGCCACATACGCCCACCGCGGAATACATTCCCACAAAATCGGAGGGGCACCCAAACAATCACAAGTAATAGTATGGTATCGAAGAAATGCGTCCGCTACGAGGTGCGACCTCAACTGGCCTGAGACCGCTCCTGTTTTAGCCACCTTATGCCAACTCATGGGAGTTGCGTCCATGTAACATACCACAAGAACTTCGCCACCATCCTACTTCATTCTGGAATCTCCATCGCGTACACGGTTAGTCAAAGTGTTTTTGGGTATTGACGGAGAGTATGCCCATATCCGATCCCGGTCTCTTTGCCAACCAATCATTATGATAACCTGTGGTTATAACTTAAAAACAATATTTTATACTTCAAAAAAAATATCATTTCAATCCAAATCTTTATCAAAATAAAGATTAAATCATTTCCAAACCATTTCTATATCTTTCAAATTCAAATATTTATAGAAATAAATATCAAGTCATTTCTAACCATTTCCATATATTAAATTATCATATCTTTTCAAAAATTCCTTTCAAATCATTTTAATATATTAAAATATCATATCCTTTCAAAACTTCCTTTCAAATCATTTTAATATATCAAAATACCATATCTTTTCAAAAACACATTTCAAATCATTTTAATATATATCAAAATATCATATCTTTCAGAACTTCATTTCAAATCATTTAATATATATCAAAATATCATATCTTTCAAAACCATATTTTAAATCATTTTAATATATCAAAATATCATATCTTTTCAAAACCACATTTCAAAACATTTTAATATCAAAATATCATAGCTTTCAAAACTTCAGTTCAAAACATTTAATATATATAAAATATCATATCTTTCAAAACTTCATTTCAAACGTTTAATATATATCAAAATATCATATTTTTCCAAAACTTCATTTCAAAACATATAATATATATCAAAATATCATATCTTTCCAAAACTTCATTTCAAAACATTTAATATATATCAAAATATCATATCTTTCCAAAACTTCAATTTCAAATCATCATATAAGTTCAAATCCAAATATTCAACTTTAAATACCTTTTAAATTCAAAGATATCATTCATTTATTATCATTTCAAATCACATTTTAAATAGCTTATATTTTAATCAAAATAAATTCATTTAAACCATTTAAAATTAACTTTATATACTTTCAAATCAAGTATTCAATTTCTAAAGTTTTAAACCAATATGAGTTCATTTACTAAGTTAAAACCATAAATATTGAAAATTTCAAATTTTCACAGCATTCAGAAAAAGCTGCTGTAAGTTATACTTGAAAACATTTCAGTTTAAACCATTTAAAAATTAAAAAAAATCATATTTTAACATTAAAAGATGTTCATTAAAATACCCTTTTAATTAATGATTTTTATAAAGCAAACCTTTACAGAAAAATCCAAATTTTTCAATAATTTCACTTAATAAATTCAATTGTACAAATTTCCCATTTTTACATTTGACGCCTTGTTAACACTTACATTTTCAAATTTCCATTTCACAAATTAAACTAAATTTCCAATTTATTTAATTAACTTAAATCTTTAAACAAAACCAAATTTCACATTTCCAAATCAAGTTGTATTTTAAAATTTCACTTTTAAGCATTCATTTACTTAACCATTTTAATTCATAGAAAAATTAATAATACTTTATTAAATCATTCAAATTAAAATTTAAATCAAATTATCATATTTACCATTTTCAAAATAAGAACAAATTTCCTTTTATTTATATAACTTAAATATCATTTTTAACCAAAATTCCAAATTTCCAAACTTAAGTTATATTTCAATAATCTAATTTAACCATTCATTAATTACATTTTTTAAATCATAGAAAAATCATAACTTCTTTATTTTAAAACATTTAAAAATCTATTTAAATCAAATTTCATAACTTTATATTTTTAAAATACTTAAAAATATCCAAAAACACTTTATAAAATAACCACGGGCCTGTATATAGTTTTCTAACCTAGGTCAAGTTATACGGATATATATCATTTCAATCCGAAGTTTACAAAGAAAAATCCGGATTCTACCATTTCAAACTCGCAATCCCAAGTTAAACAAATAAATAAAAACCGTTCAGGCCTATTATTTCAGCCCATAACGATTTTTCCCTATTCTAAAGTCCGTTCGGGTATGTATCATTTCAACCCATAGTGAATCTAATCTACAGGGAATTTGCAGTGTGATAAACAGATATAAATGAACAGTTAACAACATATAACAGTAATAGATGAGATGACATGTAATTTAATAGGTTTAACATCATATGTAAATAATCATAGGCAGTTAGAACATAATACATCACTCTACGCATTCAATTGTTGTCGCTTCACATTTGCATAAGTATAAATGTCACGTGAGATTTACTCACCCCTTGTGTTGGAGATATCAATTCAAATGACACAACGGATAACAGAAAGCACGATGACACAACGATGGATTCAAGTGGATGAGAACCAAGCTAATTGATCTTGTACAAAACCCATGAAGAAAACAAAAATAAAGTTATAATTCAACACAACATTAAATTGGAATAACTTTGAAATAAGAAGCAATAATGGAATGAATGTTTTTGCCTTGCTTTCTACAATTGCTTGCTCGGCCTAAGAGGTGTTTTAGCTCAGATTTGGACATGCATTGGCTTATGTTTGGACATAAAAAGGCATGGCTACATGAACTAGAAAGTGGTAGAGAAGTTACCACACAAGAATACAAAGAGGCAAGGCAAAATAGGAGGGTTTGGTGCAATATTTGGCTCGGCTGCATGCATTGTTTGGCTCGGCCATTCATGTTTTAGATCTGTACATTAGCTAAGGTGATGGATGGTGGCCATATCATGGTGGTGGTGGAGCAATAGGAGTTGGCCAAGGCAATCTAAGGTGATGTTGTTGAAGTTTGGCTCGGCTAGGCATGGTTTTAAGGGATTTAGCGATGTTTTGTGTGGTTTTTGATCAAGTGGAGTGCACGGCCATTCATGGTCAGGTCTAAACAGAGGCTAAGGCTGATGGCTAGGGGTGTGTACTTGCTGGTGATGGCAGCTAGAGGTGGTGGCCGTGGCTACTAGTGAAGGTGGTGAAGCAAAAGTGGTGGTTAGCATGGATTTAAGGGGTTTTTTGCATGTTTTTTTGTGGAGTTTTTTCCAAGGGGAGAGGCAAGGCTTGTATTGGTCAGAGGAGGAAGGAGTTTGGCTGTGGATGATGTGTGGAAGGAAGTGGTGGTGGTCGGTGGAGGTGATGGTAGAGGTGCTAGGCCGAGCAAAGCAAGAGAATCCAAGGCAAAACATTGAAAAACAATAAGACAATGAAGAAAAGAGTGAAAAAGGAAGAGGCCATTACCCAAATCTTTCTTAGCCATGAAAATGGGGTGAGGATGAAGGTTTTTCACGTGAATTACAATTAAGAACTCATGGCTGAATACCAGGTAGTGTACGACCAAGCAAAGTAAATGAAAAGTTACGGAAAATGAAAAGGTTTTGGCAAATGTAAGGTCTTAGGTTTAAAGCCTTAGTCTCTCCATATTTCCACTTCTTTTAATTAAATAAAAACAATTAAAATTAAGTAAATGAATTACAGAACTGAAAACAAAATAAAATAAAAAATAAAATAAGTAAATAAATTTAGAAAAATAGAAAAAGAATTAAAGAAATTGCTTAAAAATTCAAAACAGGGTTCAAAATTTGCAATTAAAACATCTCTAGCTTTATAAAAATATCTACTTCATATTAAAATATTATAAAGCAAAATTTTGAAATAAGTACTTCATTTATCATTTCTAAAATGAAATAAATAATTTAAATTAGATAAAAAAGAAAAACAATTAAATAAATAGTTTAAAAATTGGAAACAGGACTTAAAACATACAAATAAAATATCACTAGCCTTAGAAAATTTCTATTTCACTTTAAAACAAATAAGAAGTCAAATGAATAAATGAATGAGGAATAAAATAAAGTGGGAATGAGAAAAAAATAATATCTTGAGAAAATAGAAATAAATAAAGAATTTCTTTAATAAATTAAAACTAGAAATTAAAAATTATAACAGAATACAATTGACATTGAAAAATGTCAATTACACTTTTAAAATGTTTGAAAACCAAAATATATACATAACATGTTATTTTACCCATATAAATATAAATTAAAACATTACATGACGAAATAAAATATTATTTATATAATTTAAAATAAACAATTTTGTTAAATATAGCAAATTACACTCAATAGTTAAAAAGGCATAACTTTCACATTATAAATCAGATTTCAACGAAAGAAAAAGCAGTGTTCTTAAAATTTTATTTACTTTCATAATAGAAGATAAAATTCAAATTTTAAAACTTTTAAATTTTTAAATTTAAAAGTCAAAGTTGACCATATTGACCAAAATTCACTTTTTTTAAAGATATTCTTTTTATTCATGTTCGAAATGATAATTCATATCAAAATCACAGTTTATATTTAAAATAACAAAATTTAATCATTTCAAATAAATAAAATAAGTTTTTAAATCAAAAATTTAATAAAAAAATTAAAATATAGAATTAAAATAATCAGAAAATACAGGGTAGTTACAATACACGTACCTGTTTATTATCCGCTGCATTGTTATTGTTTTATACTATCAGCAATTGTAAGGACAGGTTACTATAACTGCCCAGGCTGATAACAAGTGATTGTTGAACTCTGATTGATGTATGTATACATAGTTTCTGTTTTATAAAGATCATTGATATGATATTATATGTTATTCCGCTGTGATGTGAGATTCTATATTATTCTGTTTCGTTCTTTCTTCTCTCTTTATTCTCGTCTCTTCTTCTCTCTTCTTTTCTTTCTCATGACTTTCCATCATTCTATGCTTTTTGGGTCGGACGTGTGTGGTTTATTATCGATTCAAGGGTACGGATTTGCGGGTCGTCATAATATAAAACCAATATTTACACAAAAAGAAACTATAATATAAGTATATACAGACATCAATCAGAGTGTACTAGCCTATTTCAACATGTACAGTTATAACAATATGTCCTCACGATTGCTAGTAAATACAACAATGAATGTAGTGAAAAATAACTACATACGTGAATACGTCACTGTGCCTCTAGCTCATCTCGAAAAGCTCCAAAACCTCCAACTAAATCTGTAATATGCTCGGTCTGACTTGAGTATTATAGAAAACAACACCAGGGTCAGTCTGATAAAACTAGCATGAGAAACTCAAATCATAAGGAATTATAATTATTATAGCTTGTAAAGTTCTTTAAAATCAAAGGTATCTTGTAATACCACGCCGCACATAATCATGGACAGGTTTTTACCTTACGAAAACCAAAACCTTTATATAAAAAAATCCAATGATATTTTAATAATGTATAAGGGTGAAAATAATAAAAATCAAGTAGTTGTGATGATCATGAGTGTACTTCACAACAATACTAGGTATATAATCGAAAACCGATAAGGTGCATTCGCTAGTTGTATAGGATTTCCACGGAGGTGCCCTCGGTACTTTGAGAAATAGTCCTCCTGCCAAGGATCGGAGATATCCTACAGAAGTAGCATACATCCCTAGTGATGTACCAAAGGAAAAACATAGCTTATCTCGCTAAGACCGAGTGCATCACCCCATGCATGCATAACAACTATAAGTAATGTCTAGGTGGAGCCGACTACACCCTATGGGTTTGCCAATCCTACTAGCCATGCCTCATATCTCTAGTTTTAGTCATTACCGCTAGGGAGGCTACGTCTGGCATTCCAATTCATGCGCCACCATCAAAAAATATTATGGAATCCCACATGGATTCCAATACCCCCAGCGAGCCTCAAAATCACACATGGATTCTCATATCTCAAATAGATCTTGGAATCACCCATGGATTCTCATACCCCCAACGAGTTCGGAATCACACATGGATTCCAATATCTCAATATATCATGAAACTCCTCCATAATACCGTATATGATTTGGAGCGGTTACGGTATGAGTCATCTCTTATGAGTACACTTTTCCCGCTTATCGGGTGCTTCAAAAACCAATCGTTGATTTCCGAAATGCTGAGTACAATTCTTTAGGAAATAATCAGACAACACATAAGAGCGAGGATCACCCCTTAAGCATTTAAGTGGATGGATCTACTTATCATTTATCTTAAAATAACAAAATGAGTTTGTATATACAGCATAGCACCACCGATGGTAACTGTACAATATAATCCTCTTGTTTCTCCTAGATATTTCCAGAGTTAAAATCCTTCGATGTTAAGTAGGGATATTTTCGTAGCAGCAAAATTAAGTAAGATTGCATATTTAGGGAAAGATGTGATAGTTGGTTATTTAACTATCAAATAAATAAAAATTCCGAATACTGATTTCATTTCCTATGGAAATCACTAAGCCTATTAAATTAATCTTCCATTAACTTAAAATCCTCTTTCAAATATTTATTAAAATATTCATATACTTGTCCCACCGGTATAGGTATATTCACAAACCATTTCTTCAAAAATACTTGAAAATGTTTAAAAATAAATATGGAAAGCACCATTCCGTATAAAACATGGATCATAGTTTACTCAATGGTTATGGCACTATCCCAGCAAAGCCATAACAAAATGTAGGCAATGTCTGCCCCTTGAATTGCACCATGAAAATCAACCATTCTTTCAAAATATCTTTATTTTATAAATATCTCCAAATCTATTTATAAAGTTTCTTTATAAATCTCCAATCTATTTATAAACATTCTTTATAATTTTCTAAGTTTAAGTTAAGAAAAATACTCTTTTATACATCTTAAACCATTTATAAAACTTCCCCTTTTAGGTCTCTAAAACTCATTTATATATCTCCTTTCATAAATCATTAAAATTCAAACTCCTTTTACCAATTCTAAAATCTCTTTCCAATTTATAAACCCTTTTTATAAATTCTTTAGTTTAAATAAAACCCTTTTTAAAGTCTTTCATTTAATAAACCCGCGTAAGAATCTTTTCATTTTAAATGATTCCCTTTAAAATAAATGATTTCAAATTTTTAATCCTCTTCTTATAACACCATTTATTATCCAAAACCCTTTTAACAAATCTAGTCCATCATCTAACATTTTTCACATAGAAAATTACCATTTAAAACCCTTTTTATTTAACTATCTTTAAACATCATTTAAAGTAGTAACTTCAGAACAACACTAATAATATATTGATTTAATTTTAACCAGCATTATTATAATAATATATTAATTTTAAAATATAATAAAATAATTAATTACAAAAAAAGTTAATTTTTAAATAAAAATTAACTTAAAATCAAATTTTTTTAAGTAACTATAATTAAATAATAAATTAACTTTTAAACAAACAATTATAATTTAAAAATATTTTTAAAACAATAATTAAATAACTTTGGAAAATATTCCCAAGTAACTTTATGAAATATTTTAAAGAATCATAAAATAATTAACCATTTATTATTATTAAAACAATAATCAATTATTACTTAAAACATTATTAATAAATAATAATTTATTTAAATAACTTTATTAGATAATTAACTTTTTAGATTAGAAGAGGCTTAGCAACTCCAAAGGTACTTAATCAAGTCACCATTAATTCTATTACTATTCAAGTTATAATCCAGGTATTTACATAACATCACATTTGTAAATTCAACTCATAATTAACAATTGATTATGAATACAGCACTTATCCAATACCAATCAATTAGAATGTAACTGAGTATCCACACTAATGTATTAGCAAAATGGGATTATTTCCGTTAAATAAATGTTCAAATTTAGCATATCTAGTTAATAATAGCAGAATAGTGATTTATTCTACTAAACAGATGTCCAAATAATTTAATTAGCATAATGGAGTTTTATTCCACTAAATAGATGTCCAATTAACATATTCTATCCAATTTGACCCAACAGTATTTTATTTGGCCAAATAAACACCAATAATTAAGGTATATAAATTTAAACGACGTTATTAATTAAAATAACGTAACTCAAGTCCTATCCATTTTCATATGTCATAAATTTATACATAGCCAGAGCTATCAACAAGTTACAATAAAATGTTATACTAGTGATTACGATTCCAATGCAAAAAACGGTGAGTTAAATGGAGTTAAAACGAACGATATATGGCCATTTGAATATCATACATATTTGATTTATAAAAATTTTAAGACAAAACAATTTCGCACCCAAATTCCTTTAGGCCAAAGCCCATCCCCAAGAAAACCCACATTTGAGCTTGCAAGTAAACCATCTTCCCCAATGCGACTTTCCCCAAATAAAAACGTGAAGCTCCCATTCATGCACAACGTGCATGCGTGCACGTGCACATCACCATCCAGCCCCATCCACATCGTCGACCACCTTCACAGATGCCGCAAGCCTCGACCGACCTGATCAAACTACCATTGCCTCTCCTAGCATCGTCGATCAAAATACGACCATTATCCCAAATTTAAATGTGTGTCTGCTATGGAACGGATCCACTAAGTCCTCCACTGCCTCCGCTATGTGGAACTAGAACCTACACCGCCTTGCCATCATCATAGCCAACCCTGAGACACCTCCATGCCAACTACGGTTCACCATGATGCCCCATCATTGTCGTTGCATCGATAACCGTGCACACCCAAATAGTCATATAAAAACCCTAAATCGAGCTATTAACGACGCTCCAAGGCATTAATCAAATATCACCCATGGTCAAAATCTTCGCCTCGTCCCTAGGCTCCTCTCTGCCGCCTTCGCCACCCTTTCGGCCATCGGTTCACCGAAAATTAATTTTTGAATGAAAATAGATCAACACCTCCTTCTCGGTGATTCACAACACTAAAAATCTCCAAACTACCTCCAAAAATCATGATTCGATGATATGGTCACATCCATATCCTATGTTTGCCACTCCATGATCATCGAAAATGGTCTTTTTCTTGACCACTTGCCGTTATTTACGCATATCTCTAAATTTACTAGACAAAAACCCATGAAACTATTTTTAGAATAAACTAGATTTGATGATAAACAACTTTGAGAGTTTTGGCTAATATCAAATGTTTTAAGAGAAATTTATTTTTGAAGCAAGAGAAGGATTGGATTTGCATTGTCAGGCGAAAGTGAAATCAAGAAGAAGAAGACTATTCTGCTCTCTGTGTATATATACATAACCCACAAGCATGTTCTAAACCAAAAGTCAAAATCAAAGCCTAATCAAGGTGGACAAAGGTGGCTGGTAGGGTGGAAGGGAAGACAAAGAGGACAATGGGCGGTTGATTTGAAGATATTGTATGTGCTGTGAATTGGGTTTGTTTTGATTTGAAAAGATTTTGGTACCCCGCCTTACTATCCCGCGTCCGCTTACGGGCCACGAACAATAGAAAATAAAATACAACAGCATATAGAAATGTGACGTGATCACAAAACAAAGATAAAACACACTTGTTATCAAGTTCTGTTAATTTCTGAAATACCAAAGTTTGACGTAAAATAAGAAAAAAAGGAAATTCAATTATTTTCCAAATTAAAAATTATGGAAAAATAAATTAATTAAATTAAAATACATCAACAAAATTAAGTATTTATTTGAACATTTTTTTCTAAATTACGGGCAGCCTAGAGTCAGGTTATCATTATTCTGGAGCGAAGTCAGAAACGAGATACTGTGGAGATCAGAAGCAAGCTGGATGGCGAAGCGTATCACTTATACTATGTAGTGTCCACTGCGTATGGTAGGTGCAAAGTAAATTTTCCATGCGAGGCAAGTTATAATAACTGGCAGGGTTGCATTGTGTTGTTGTGAACTCTGATAACGTATGTATAAACCGATATAGTGCTTTTGTTTTAAAGGTTATTCATTTATCTATTATATTTGTTCCGCTTTGAAATGTGAGATTCTGTTTATTGTTTCTGTTCTTCTATCTTCTTCTTCTTTAATCCCAACGGCTTGATTTTTTGGCATTCGACTGTGCGGCATTTGATACGGTGGACATATTAATGTCGACTTTCGAAAGTTGAAAATTTGGGTCTTTACAATGTGCAAATGTGGCAGCTCAGATTTCAACGTTCGAAAATCAACACCCGTACATCACTTGTACTCGAATGCCGCAGATTCAACCGTTGAAATTTGATTCGCGTCGGAGCTTATAACACATTAAGTATAACAACACAGCGGAAGATAATGAATATGTCATTGATATACAACATTCGATACAAGAACGATACAATATCTATTACAACAAGATACAATAGATCCAAAATATCAGAGCAGAATATAGTAAATATGACACAGTGGAAAGAAATTTCCGACTTGATCTCCAAGAGAGAAAAAAAGGATCCAAACTGCATTCCAATGCCAAAGTTCCAGACCAAATGGCTTAACCCCAAAAGCTTCGAAGACTCCAATC
Organism: Allium cepa; assembly: GCA_030765085.1. NCBI lineage: Eukaryota > Viridiplantae > Streptophyta > Magnoliopsida > Asparagales > Amaryllidaceae > Allium > Allium cepa. Next base: position 975,075,745 of record CM060928.1, read on the forward strand.
CGATAAGCTCGAACCACCATCACATTGAACTAAGCAAGGTCAGTCATCCAAAGATTGAAGAAGATTTCTAGAGATTGAAGGCTACCGAATCAACACCTACTATTTGACTGTCTGAAAAACCCAACTCTAGACTGCCCGTGTGGAAAATTATGGGCACCAGAGTTTAATTAATTATTAATTACAAATCAATTATCTTTAATTATCTATTTAATTACTTAAAGAATAATTATTTAATTAATTAAATGGATAATTAAGGATAATTGATTTGTAATTAATTCAATCCAAATATTTAAATAAATTAAATATTCAAATTCAAAGACTCAAAAATACGGATCGTTGCATTCTTCCCCCCTTAAAAGAAATTCATCCTTGGAATTTCACCACATGAACACCCAACACTATTCATAAGCCTGCATGATGTTCATAGATTATTCATATATACAGAATCTTATTCGATCATTTCTCGAACACATAGCTTCACTTCCAAACTAGTACCGCTCATCCGATTTTTTAGTGTGGACTATGATCGGGATTCTTAATCAAAAACCTCCATTCTTCTTACATAGCCATAAACCATGATAGAAAACCTTGGTTCAACATCAAGAACACTCATCTAGTGTTCGTCATCAAAAATCAAATGATAAATCAATATTCGGGATAGAGTGAAACACCTCAAGACATGTACTCGAATCTTGGATAGGGAACTATTTGAGAAACGAAAATAATCTACGTACAACCTTCGTACTTACATTATTGTTCCTCACCAATAACAATTCTATTTTACTTCCCAAAATTATTTATGAAACATTCCCCTAAAAAACAACTTAAGTTGTAAAACTTATAAAATTCTCTATCATACCCTAACGGTGTACACAATTATGATACAAAATTTTATTTTGAATTCATATAAGAATTTAACATCCGGGTATTTAATCGGAACACTTTTTAAAATGATACTATATATTTTAAACCATAGAAAATATATATATATATAGCTCGAGTAACCCCAACATTATACCAAGGAACTGGGTACCACCAAACATTATTGTACATTTTCTTACTAGAAGAATAATACTCAAGAGAAATGTTTACCATACAAACGTATCTCTTACCCATTCTTGGTTATTTTCGAGCCACTTAAACTAATTAATTTAAAAACATTTTTACCTTCCAAATTCCTTTTTGAATCAATACTATATATATATATATATATTTCCAACTAAATATTTACAACAAAATATCTAATTCTAATTTGCTTGGGATTCCTTCGGATTCAAACTTGTTCGGACTGCACAATGACAAAGAGGATAAATTACTATGTGCATAATACTGTTCGCCTAAGCAAACATCCGATTGTCGCTTAGAAGATTGTTCTCATCACCACAAAATAAATCGGGACTCGCTCCCCAAACCAACTAAAGAAAATACACCTTTTTATAACATTCCTTTTCAAAGATATTTATACCCAAATATATTCCTAAGCATACTATTTCTAAAATATTGATACAACAAAAACACCTTTAAGAAAACCATCATTACCATTTTCCATAATCATTTATATTCCAGAACTATCTTAAATAAAATTATTATTTATTTTTCCATAAATCATTTAAAATGATAATATACATATTTACTTTATGGTAAGTCAAATCATACTTTTGGAATCATATAATTTTTTTTACAAAAACAATTATATGGCAAGATCCTAAAGGTATCGATCTTCCACTTAGAAACTAAAAAATAACATAGACAATGTTGCAATCATTGTTGGAATTATTTTTCAGCAACCAAAGTGAGTTCAATGCTTTATGTCTTCTTGAAAATCCTTAGAAATATTTTTATTTCAAAATTTTTTTCAAATATACTACTATTATCTTTAAAACCTTAAATGTCATTTTCCAAAAATACTAGGATTCAAGTTCTCAAATTCCTTAGGTTTATAAAATACATTTTTATAAGTCAAACTTGTAAGATATCTTCTTTTAAAGGAAATCATTTCTTAAATATTTATAGCAAAATCATTCTAGCTTCCTTATATAAATCATTATTTAAGTATTTATTTCATAAATATTTCAAATCATTCTAATAAACAACATTTATTAAAAACCAATTTCAACCCAACATTATCAATGAACGCCCTATAGTCAAACTGTGAAACTTAATTCACAAGGTGATCTTTTCAACATTTTCAAATTTCCTATCCATCCAACCTAGGTTTCAAAAAGAAAGATTCAAGATGGATTAACGTATAATAGCCAATGCTCAGAATTGGGGAGCATGACTAATCAAAATTCTAGATGATAATGATGGAATATTATCCTTCCTAACAACCTAAACACATCCAAGAAAAACTATATTTTTGAAAAAATATTTCTTTTATACATAAAATATAACTCTAGGTTAAATTATTTCATTTACTCATTTAAAACAATACTTTGCCAGTTGGTCTTGTTCGAATATTTAGGAAATCCATATCGATAACGTTCGCCAAACGCATCGACCAGAATTCTTAAGTCACTCAACAGATCAAACAACACAATATAAAACATTTTTATATCACTAACAAATACATGCACTTATATATAATACACTCAAACTCATTCTATGGTCTTACTTACCCTATCTCAAATGAGTTAATCCCACCAAAGCCTAAGCATTCGCTCAACCTAAGCTTTGATACCATGCTGCAATGACTTGATATTTTGAAATCCAAAAATCGACACTAATACATCCATGTTATTCACGTGTTGAACAACCAAGTATTGGAAAGACATATTGTTAGGGGAAAGAAAGAAGACACGAAGAAACTAAACAACATAGAATCTCACAGCGGAATGAATAATCTATAGTACAAAACCTATCTTTACACAAAAATAAATAGTAGTATAAGTATATACAGATATCAGTCAGAGTATACTAGCATATTTCATTTCGGACGTTTATAACAATCTGCCCTCATGATTGCTAATAAATACAACCATGAATGCAGCAAAAAATAACCATATATGTGAATATGCCACTGGGCCTCCCGCTCTTCTCCTGAAGCTCCAAAGCTCCCAACTAAATCTGTAATATGCTCGGCCTAACCCGAGCATTATAAAAAACAACACCCGGGTCAGTCTGGTGAAACCAATGTGAGAAACCCAAATCATAAGGAATTATATTTATTATAGCTTGTAAAATCCTTTAAAATCAAAGGTGTCTCATAAGACCATACCGCACATAAACACGAACGGGTTTTTACCTTACGATAACCAAAACCTTTACATTAGAAAATCCAATGATATTATAATAATGTCTAAGGGTGAAAATAATAATAATCAAGTATTTGTGATTCTTGTAAGTGTGCATCACAACCATAGTAGGTATATAATCAAAAACTGATAAGGTGCGTTTGCTAATTATGTAAAATTTCCACGGAGGTTCCCTCGGTACTTCTAGAAATGGTCCTCCTACACGAGAATCAGAGTTATCCTTCTGTAGCAACATACATCTCTATTGATGTACCATAGGATAATGATGGCTGGTCTTGGTAAGACAGAGTGCATCGCCCCATGCATGCATAACAACTGTAAGTAACGTCTAGGTGGAGTCGACTACACTCTATGGGTTTGCCAACCCTAGTGGCCATGCCTCCTATCTCTGGTTTTAGTCATTACCACTAATGAAGCTACATTTGGCATTTCAGCTCATGCATCACCATCAAAACAGACCATGGAATTCCATATGGATTCCAATACTTCTATGGGTCTTAGAATCACGCATGGATTCCCCTATCTCAAATAGATCTTTTAATCACCCATGGATTCCCATACCTAACGAGTTCAGAATCATACTTGGATTCCAATATTTCAATATATCACAAAACTCCTCCACAGAACCGTATATAGTTTTTAGAGTGGATATGGTACGAGTCATATTACATGAGTACACTCTTCCCGCTTGCCGGATGCTCCACAAACCAATCACCGATTTTCGAAATGCTCAATACTGGTTCTTTAGGAAATAATCAGACAATACATAAGAGCGAGGATCGCCCTTAACCATTTAAGTGGGCGAATATCCTTATCATTTATCTTAGAAGAACAAAACGATTTTATACGTATAGTATAGCACCACCGACAATAACTGTACCATATAATTCCCGTGTTTCTCCTAGATATTTCCAAAGTTAAAAACCTTTGGTGTTAAGTAGGAAAGATCTCCATACCATCAAAGTTAGAAAGGATTACATAATTAGGCCAAGATTTGATAGTCGGTTATTTAACTATCAAATAAACAAACATTCCAAACAGAGATTTCATTTCCTACGGAAATCAATTAGATTCTTAAATTAATTTGTCATTAACTTAAAATCATCTTCCAAATATTTATTAAAATATTCATATACTTATCTCACTGGTATAGGTATGTTCACAAACCATTTCTTTCAAAAATACATGAAAATGTTTAACTATAGATATGGAAAGCACCATTCTGTAAAAAATATGGATCATCGTTTACTCAATGGTAACATCGCTAACCTAGCGAATCCATAATAAAATGTAGGTAATCCCTTTGAAAATCAACCATTCTTTCCAAATCTCTTTATTTTATCAATATGTCCAATCTATTTGTACAAATGATGGAATCTGATTATGAAACTTCTACCATTGCGTTCATGGAAATTTTTTGAGTAACTTTCATATTTGGAATTTTGCGATCGAAGTCCAAACGAAAAAGTTATGGACAAACAATGAATTCAGAAAGAATAATTATATAATTAACATTTACATATTAAATACCGAGATACATTAGTCGATCCACTTTATTGGGCAGATCAACATGGAGTGGTCGACCCTTGTTAAGGGATCGGTCGATCGGTACTAGCAATGAGGGCTAAGGATTTCCTTGGCCAAATAGCCCGGATTTCGTATAATTAAATTATAATGATCGTAGGCTTTTCAACCATCTGGTAGGCGATTGGTACTTTCAACCCTCAAAAATCGACACTAATACATCCTCATGCCGCAAATCTAAGTGCTGGAAAGCCCAATTGTTAGGGGAAAAAGAAAATAAAGATGGAACAGAATCTCACATGAATGGAATAATATATATTATTTCAAAAATAATATTTACAATAGAAAGTTTTGAATACAATATCAGAGTCTAACCTGGATTGGCCTGGATAGTGATGAACCCTCTGTCCTTATAAATGTAAAAACATATGTAGATGAAGATCGACAGTTCTCCTTTGAAAACTCCAAGCATCTTCAAAACCTGAAACTACTTGGATCTAATCGGAATATTAAAATACCTGGGTCGGGCTTGATAAACCAACGTGGGATACTCAAAATTTTTAATGCTGATGTCAATTAAAACCTTCAAAAAGAAGGGTATTTCATAAGAGCACACCCACCATAAATACGAACAATTTCTACCTTATGATAATCAAAGTACTTTATACTTAAACGATTTGATATTATTCTTAATAAAGTTGTTTAAAATTATTTCCAAGTAAATATATATAAAACATAGCCGAAAATATTACCATTATTAAATTCCAACAGCGGTAGCTGAATGTTTGTAAAGCATTACAGCTATTTTGGAACTGCAATCAAAATCGTGAAGCCCATATTTGGAATTGGATTTCCAACATGATAGGGAATAATAACTATTCAGACCTAAAAATCCACGTATAACAATACTAGTTCACTCTAATGGCTTTACAAAGTCTCCGTCAGCCTCCGAACTATACTGCTACACTACCATAGAACAGAGTATTACTCGGTGGCTTTACACGATCTCCATTAGACTCCATACTTATCCATTTCATCATCTTAAAGGCAATACATGCCTTTCATTTCTCATAATTGGTATTTCGAAATTTTTCTCGCAGACCACATAGTATCCTATATTATTCCTAGGATGTGAAGCCCGTGAGTCCACAAAGCCACGCTTTGATCATAAAAGGCTCCACTTTGAATGCTACATTGTCATTCCGTTGATACTATTGACTTTTACAAACATATAACCTCTGAGCTCGTATGTCTTACAGAAGGGCGTTAAGCTAAGAGAATTTTCCTTCTCCACCAACAAACAGATGTATGTTTGTAAAAGTCAACGTTGCAATCTCATAAATGCAATGTCAGACATTTGTCCATATAAGTTCGTTCTAGGACTGAACAAAACCAAAGGTACACTACTACATCCTACTGGGAATTATCCCTAGAATTAGTAGCGATTAGTCCTTGTAATCGAAAATTTTCATAATGGAGTACTACTGCCATCATAAATATATGATATGGTGAATTTCACCCCGAGGGACTAGTGGCAAGCAGCCCTTCATCATGAAAATCACCATCTACAAAATTCGTCGTCTTCATTATGTCTTCACTTCCAAACGTATACATTAGTTTGAAGTGGTTTTCGGATAGAAGTTACCAAATTCTAACCCCAGTTCATTTGAACCAATCTTCGATTAAAAAGATGTTAATTTCGTACGTTATTATCAATCATCATTCAATTTAATTAATCTTTTTATTCAATCATAAATATCTCAAGTGGCATATCATTTTACATTATTCCATTTATCTTTTTAATAGTATATGGAATCATTAAGCCTCATCTATCAAATTCTTCGGTTAATTAAAACCTTTTTTAAATCTTGGAATAATTTTAAATCGTTTCACTTTTTACATAATAAAAACGTTTACTAATTATTTATTTAAATCTCATATTATTTGAAAAATTATATCTTTTATACTTTGGAAAATTTTGACCTGAGTATTAAATTTACCATCCCCTCCATCGGGCCGATCCCGGTAGCTAGGGAGGGCGGGCAACTGGTTTTCGAAACCCATGCCTAGAGACTACCTCTCTGTCACCATAAGGTGGTCAAGTTATTTGATCAAATCTAAATCTTTTAACATACTTAATTTACTTTTAATTATTTTGGAACATTTGGGCTTTCCCTTCGGTCTATTCCATTCCTCGATTGGATTTTCTATGACACTCACAAATTGAACAAACGTACTAGTAGTTTCTACATAATTATTTCAAAACCTCTTAACCATCTTTAAATTACTTAATTGTTTATTTGAAACGGTTCACAGAAGATTCGGGAAAGAATATTACTATTTTTAAAGCTATATTGATCAAAATGACTTTTCTATGTTTTGGAAATTCATTTATATAATTCAAATTTCCTTTAAAACATTCTAAAATATTTATTTTATATTTTTAAACATTTTAAAATATTTATTTTAAATCAATTTCAAATTCAGGTTTTGACCTGCAAAACCGCGATTTTTCTGAAAACTTGTTTTGGACTTATTTAAAAATTTACAAGATGAAATCTTGATTTTTTCAATTAAAAAATATGGATATAATAGTTTGAAAAATTCATATCTTGAAGAATTTCGAGCTATATTCCATTTCATATACTCGATTGAATTCTTCAATGTGAAATCGTGAACTACCGTTACTCGATGCGCCTATTTTTGACTTGTTTTTCAATTTCTTTTCAAACTTCATGGAAACTTTTTGATATGTTTATAAAATATTTCTAAATCATTTTAAACTCATTTTAACAATATTTTCGTATTTCAAACTTATATTTCGGTTCATTACATATTATAATATTATATTATTGTAATATTATTTTCTAGCTTTTTAAATATTTTAAAATCATTATGAGGATAAATAACTCCATACAATCTTTACATGGATTTAATTCATTTATCAAACTAAGTAATCGACCGTATTAACATCCATATATTCAAACGAGTAATCAACCAAGTAATCATACATTTAATCATCCAATATATATTATATTTCTATATCATTAAACTTAGAATTATTTAGAGATCAATTAGTAAATTTAAATACGAGTACTCATCTTTGTTTAATCTAAACTCCTCCTACCAACATTCAATCCATAACAAACTTCACTAATATTCAAAATTTCAATCAAACTTCATTGCAACATTCCACTTGCACTTAACTCCAAGCCAATACCTCCTTCTTTTCTTCCATGCTCACGTACATTCTCCTCCACCTTCCAAGTGCTCACGGCCACCTCCTTTTAGCTTCACATGCTCACGGCCAAGAGCCACTCCCCCCTCTACTCCATCATATTTCTACTTTTAAGAGGCTAAAGCATGTTTTTTAGATGATATAAGAACTTTGACAAAGTTTGGTGGAGTTTGGAAGTGGTTTGATGAGATTTCAAGAAAGTTAGTAAAGAAAGAGAAGAGAAAAAGCCATTAAAGTCTAAGAAAGTAGAAAAGGAAAGCTAAGAAAAGAATGAATGGAAGTGTGAAGAAATGAAGAATAAGGGTCCATGTTTATAGTCTTAGAATCCTTAACCCTTAAGCTTTGTCAAACGACATAAATACCATTCCCTAACCTTTGAGTAAACATGTTTTTCAACATTTACCACCATCACATCACTTCATTACTTTATGTCATCTTTATTTAATACTTAAAGGATGAACATAGTTGGAAAAGTGGCCTAAGGTGGAGATTTGGTTTTATTTGCTTTTGCTTTGATGTGATTTGATTTGACTAGTGTTGGATTTGGTGGAAATATCTTCTTTAAATACTTTTTTTTACTTAATTAAACACTTCGCTTAATTAATCCTTAGTTGATATAAATGAGGTGTTTATTTCTTTGTTAGTTTGTTAACATAATAATTATTTAAGTTGCAAAATGTTTACACAACTTATATTGAACAAAACATTGATTTTCGATAAAACGTTTACAGTCACATTTTCTGTTTTTAATCAAACTATTTATTTATGTAAATAAAACTTGAAAATAAGTTCCTTATCGTCTTTAAATAATTGAAACAAGTTTATTTTAGTGATAAAATCATAATTAATAATATTAAAATCGAACTGTAAAAATACGACGTCGATTGGTCGAAATGCGATGAAGTTTGTACACTTTTATAAAACAAGTATATATATTTATAAAACCATTATAAATCAAATTTATATTACTATCATATCATTATAAAACTATTAAAAAGAGTTATTCACCATTTACAATAATTATTCGAATGTATATCAAATTTATCGAAAACCGGCTTTTGTCAATTTTACGATGAAACATCAAAATCTCTTGTTTTTGTAAACCAGTTCTAAAAATAAGTTCACCATTCTTATTTATCACATAGAAAATGATTATTTAAGTTTGAAAATTCTATATTTGAATATTTAAAGTTAACTAAATTTCCATTTAAAAGTGATAATATTACGGGTCATTACATACCTACCTCTTAAAAGAATTTTGTCCTCGAAATTATATCAAAACAAAACCCAAAAGTATTTACCCAAAGTATTTATTTTCAAACATACATATGTACAATGTACATAGATCTTCCACATATAATATCTCATTCGATCTACTATTCGAATCATAACTTTACTTCTGAACTAGTATTGATCCTCCAATCCTCTAGTGCGGACTCTAATCAGGCTCTTTGATCAGAATTCTTCGTTTCCCTTACATAGCGCTCAACGATGATAGAAAACCCAAGTACCCAATCATAAACCCTTATCAATGTTCATCGTTAAGAATCGAGTGACAAATCCTCTTTCGGATCGGTGAGAACGCCTTAAAGTTCTGTACATGAATTTTAGATCAAAATCATGTGACGAAATGTTCTATGTACCTCATATGTACTTATTAACATTCAAAAATCTGTATGAAAACATTTAATAAAACTTTTATCCTTTTAAAAATGCTTCTTTATATATAATCACTTTGTATGTTTATTTCCAAATATTATCCTTAAAGGAAAATATTTCATCCCAATGGAAACATTTTAATGTTAAAAGATAATTTACCTTTTATTTTCCAAAATTACAGTCAACTTCTCTGATTATAATATATCCTTTTTTAACCAAACTTGATATTAAATTATCAAATAATAATTCAAAATTATTCTTTTAACTTAAGGAAAATTTTATAGATCGAGTAACTTCAAAATAATATCAAGGAACTGGGTACTACCAAAAGTATCCAATATCCCCTTAATAAGAAGGGTAGTATTTAAGAGCAGTGTTTACCATCCCAACATATCCCTTGCCCATTTTTAGTTATTTTCGAGCCACTCAAACTAGTTATCATTCGATACTTTCTTACTTATTTGAAATTTCATTTCAAAAAATCCATTAGAGATTATTTTGTTTATAAAACCCATTTTATATATTCCTTTCACAAAATCATCTTATATTAACTTACCTCCTTTTAAAAGTTCATAATTCTTTTCCAAAATACTCAAAAAAATTATAACATATCTTTCATATCCATCTTTGTCAAAATTATTTTATTTGTGTAAAATACATTTGCATGTTTATTTTATTATCTTATACAAATTCATTAATCTTAACCCAATATTATTATAAAATGCCTTATAATCTAATCGTGAAACTTAATTCACAAGGTGTTCGTTTAATCAACAAATTATAATAACTAAATGTTATCATTACCTTAACCATAATTTGACACACATAAAATTCTATATCTTTTAAAAGATATTCCTTTATACTGAAAATACAATCCTTTTAAATTTTCACAAGATTAGGATAAAAGTTCTTAAAATTCCCTTTTATTAAACATATATCTGTTACACTTGAAATAGAATATATCAACCCTAAAATATTTTTCTTTCTTCTTTTTCTTCCTTTTATTATTTTCCTTTATTTTTGTATCCCTACACAGAACTGCATAATACCCTTCTTTACCATTTCTGTAACAGAAGATGTCGGCATAAGATCCTAGTTTTAATTTCTTTTCCGCCTCTTTTTGTGCACGTATTCTTCGTGCTTGCTTTGGATTAGCCCATAATTCATCACCTGGCGTAAAATAAGACATCATGACCTAAATGATATACTAAGTTATTCGGAAGTATTGTACCATTAATTTCTTTTCTTACCCAAATTACTTGATTCATACTTGTTCGGATTTGAATTTGCCTTGATTGTACAATGATAGGAAGAATAGTTTACCAAGAGTTAGATACCATTTACACAAGCCAACATATGATCGGTACTTAGAATATTATTTCCACCATCACTAAATAGATCAAGACCTTATTCTTGGAACTTTCCAAAGGGATAACATCTTATAAACTTTCCATAACACATAGATATTTATACTTTTGTATACATAAAATATACTCCTTTTAAAAGTGGTGTGTTAATTTGCCTTGTTTAAGTGTTTAGAAATCCCTATCGATAACGTGATCAGGCGCATTAGCCAGAATCTATAAACCACTCAATAGATAAATCAACGCAAAACAATTTTATATTAAATAACAAATATATATTCATATATATATAATACTCTCAAACTCATTCTAGGGTGTTACTAACCCTATCTCTAATGAGTAACTCATTCTAGGGTATTATTAACCTATCTATAATGAGTTTTACCTCACCGAAGCCTAGATGTTCGCTTAACCTAAGCTTTGATAACAAATTTAATGACCGTAGGCTTTTCAACCATCCGGCAGTGACGACCGGTATTTTCGAACCTCGAAAATCGACACTAATACATTCTCTTACCGCAAATCCAATTGCCGAAAAGCCCGACTGTTAGCGAAAAAAGAAAATAAAGATAGAATAGAATCTCACACGAATGAAATAACATATATTATTTCAACAATAATCTTTATAGTAGAAATTTTTGAATACAATATCAAAGTCAAACCTAGATTTAGCCTGGATAGTTATAAACCCTTTGTCCTTTTAAATGTAAAAATAAGTGCAATAGATATAGCGGACAATAGAATACGACCATACGTAGACGAAGATCTTCGGCTCTCCTCTAGAAACTCCAAGTGTCTTCAAATAAACCTGAAACTACTCAGATCTGACCCGAGTATTAAAAATACCTAGATCAGGGTGGATAAACTAGCGTGAGATACTCGAAATTTTTAATGCTAATGACAATCAAAACCTTTAAAAAGAAGGGTATTTTATAAGACTACGTCCACACATAATATAGAAGGGTTTTTACCTTATGATAATAAAAATACTTTATACTTAAACCATTTGATATTATTTCTAATAACATTTCTTTGAAAATCCTTTCTAAGTAAATATATAAACATAGCCAAAAATTTTACCATTGTTGAATTCTAGCAAAAGATGGCTGAATGTTTGCAAAGCATTACAGCTATTTTGGGAATACAATCAAAACCGTAAAGCTCGTATTTGGACAGGGATTTCCAATATGATAGGGAACTAGTGACCATTTATACCCGAAAATCCACGTATAATAATACCAGTTCACTCCAGTGGCTTTACACGATCTCCGTCAGCCTCTGAACAATACCGCTACACTATATTGAATAGATTATTACTCGGTGGCATTACATGATCTCCATCGGCCTCTATACTTGTCTATTTCATCATCTTAACGCAACAGATTTCTTTCATTCCTCATAACTGATAGCCCAAAATTTGTCCTGCAAACCATATAGTATCATGTGTCATTCTTGGGATATGAGGTTGGAGAGGTTACGCTCTACAAAGCCACGATTTTTCCACAAAGTTGGGCTTTGATCATAATAGGTTTCACTTTGAATACCACATTGTCATTCCTTCGATCACTATTGACTTTCATGAACATAAAACCTCTGAGCTCATACATCTTAGAGAAGGGTGTTAAGCTAAGAGAAGTTGCCTTCTCCTACCCCAAACGGATGTACGTTTCTAATAGTCAATATTGTGATCTCAAAAATGCAATGTCAGACATTCATTCATACAAGTTTGTTCTGGGACTAAACAAAACCGAAGGCACTCCTCCTACTACATCCTGTCGGGAATTATCCCTAGGATTAGTAGCGATTGGTCCTTATTAATCGAAGATTTTCATAACAAAGCGCTACTGCTACCATAAATATATAATATGATAAATTTCCTCCCATGGGACTAGTGGCAAGCACCCTTCATCATGAAGATTCTCATCCTCAAAATTCATCATCTTCATCATGTCATAACTTCCGAATGTATGCATTGGTTCAAAGTGGTTTTCACATAAGACTTATCCAATTTCGACCCTGGTTCCTTCGAACCAATCATTGATTAAAAATGTTAATTTCATATGTGATTATCAATCATCATTCAATTTAATTCATCTTTTATTCATTCATAAATATCTCAGAGAGACATATTATTTTAATTTATTCTATTTACCTTCTTAATAGTATATGGAATCATTAAGCCTCATTTATCAAATCCTTTGGTTAGTTAAAATCCTTTTTAAATCTTGGAATAATTCTAAATCGCTTCGCTTTTTACTTAAGAAAAACGTTTCCAAATTATTTATTTAAATCTCACATTTTTTTGGGAAAATTATATCTTTTATACTTTGGGAAATTTTGACCCAAGTAAATCAAATTTATTATCTCCTATGTCGGGTCAGTTCGGGTAGCTAAGGAGGGTAGGTGTAACGACCTAGGATTTTTAGCATATGTTATTAGAATAATTTAGTAATTTTGAATATTGAAATATTTATTTTTATAAGTCGAATAGATAAATTTTCTAATATTGGAGATACCTGAATGTATATGAATTAGATTATATAAATTTTTTAAACATTAATTTCTGAATATGATAAAATAGATATATGTATGTATGCATGCATGTATGTATGTGTGTATGTATTTATATTTCAACATTTCAAATTTATGATAAAATATCTATGTGTGTATATATACAAAGCTTCATGATGCAAATTTCAAACTTTTGATGACAAGAATATATATATAAGTATAAATATACATATATATATATATATATATATCTATGTGTGTGTGTGTGTATATGTATATATGTATATATATGTGTATGTATGTATGTATGTATATGTATGTATATATGTTTATATAATAGTGTATATGCAAATATGTAAATAAGTATATGGTAAAAATTGCATTTGTATGTATGTGTGTGTATGTATGTATATGCATATCTATGCATATACATACATAGACAAGCTTCATGATGGCAAGCATGTAGTCAAGCACACAAAACATTAAATCAAACACAAAATGTCAAATCAAGCACCAAAGATCAAATCAGCATATAGAAAAATCAAATCAGCCATAATTCATCAAATCGGCATATAAAAAAATCACATCAGCCATAATTCATCAAATCAGCACAAAAAAGCAAAAGAAAATGGAAAAAAATTATAAAAAGAAAACGAAAAATGAAGCATGTACATGCATCAGCCACCTAGTCTATATATATTGGACACAGGCATCATTTCACCCGGGCATTCACGTTTTATTTCACCTCCTGCTTCGAGTCATTTTTGGTTTCTTTTACCCACTGTTCTCTAAAATATATACATATGTATATGTCTTCCTCCATTCAAAAACCAAAAGCTCCAAAACCATTGAGATTTAGCTCGAGTGATCAACATGAATATTGTTCATCTTCATCCCTAGTTTTTTAGAAATTAGTTTCACTCGATTTTATTTACTATAGAGGAAGATATCGCTAGAAATCAGCAAGTGGCCAAGGATTGGAGGAAATTCGTTGAACACGAATCAACGAACGAAGATTACTGTCATGTTCACTTTTACTATACAGGGAGATATCGCTGGAAATCAGCAAGTGGCCAAGGATTGGAGGAAATTCATTGAACACGAATCAACGAACGAAGATTACTGTCATGTTCGCTTTTACTATACAGGGAGATATCGCTAGAAATCAGCAAGTGGCCAAGGATTGGAGGAAATTCGTTGAACACAAATCAACGAATGAAGATTATTGTCATGTTCGCCTCGGCATATAATGATTTTTAGAGTTGTTCGGCTAATTTTAAGGGGTGAGATTGAGGTGTGGTGGATAGTTGAACAGATTTGGGGCTTAGGGGAAATTTCGACGATGTAATGGGAGGGAGGTGAAGCGGTGGAGTGGCGGCGCTGGAAGGAGACTGAGGGGATGGCCGAGGCAGAGAGGGCGATGTAAAGCGGTCCGGTGGTCTGTGATTTGTGGTCGAGGTGGAATTAGGGTTTGAGGCGTGTCTTATTGGGTTTGGGTTTTCACGTCGCTGGCAAAGAAAAAGAGCTTCGGACTCGGTGCTAGGGGTTGGGTGGTGAGGGAAGAGGTAGACGGTCTTGTCAAAGGTGGTGGTAGGGGATTTTTGGGATGGAGGTGATGAAGGTGGGTGGTCATATTTCGCTTGAGGGGGCCGAAGCTAGGGCAGAGGGTGGCAGATGGACGAGCGCATGGAGTAGGATGAGTTCGTGGTTCTAGTTGGTGATCGGTGGCCTGAAGTGCGAGTACACATGCACGAACGTGCACGAAGGACTGTGTCCAGGAATCGAAAGTTTAGGGAAGATGAGGTTATACTGTAGCATCTGGAGCGGGTAGGTGTGTAGTGCACGTAAGCTTGGCCCAATAGCTGAGGGAGAACAATTTTCTTTTATTTGGTTTATTTATATATATATATATATATATATATATATATTAGGTAATTTCGAAAAGGACACATCTTGACCATTTTAAACCCAATCGACTTGGTTCTTTTTGCGTTAAACTCGTATGAACGAGCACAACATTATCGTGGATTTTGTTAATAGTGTCAGACATGAAAAAATTTGTGATAGATCTAAACAGACAGGTTTAAAATTACGTTATTAATTTTAGTAACGTTGTTTAAAGTTATATATAATGTTTATTTGAACAAATAAATTACTATTGAGTTAAATTTTATCGAATATCGTAACTAAGCATTGGTTTAGCAGAAAAAACACCGTTACACTAGTTGAATTAATCTGATAAATAAATTAGTAGAATAAAACCCCGCTCTGCTGTTCTATGGATTTGTTTGTTTAGCGGGAATAAAACACTATTCTGCTAATTAAATTAATTGGACCTTGTTTAGAAGAATAAATCACCATTCTGCCACTATTAATTGGATAAATTAAATTTGGACATTTACTTAGTAGTAATAAACCTCAATCTGCTATTACATTAGTGTGGACACTCAATTACATTCCAATCGATAAGTATTGGATAAATGTTTTATTAACAGTTAATTGTTAAGGGTAAGCTTAATTTACATATTTGATGTTATGTAAATATTAGGATTACAACTTAGATAGTTATTGGAATTAATGGTGACTTGATTAAGTACCATTGGAGTTACTAAGCCCCTTTTCCAAATTTGGAGGTGGATTTTTGAACCAAAGTTATTTTAAGGATGATTACTATTATTTATTAGTGATATTTTGGAGATAATTAATAATTATTTAATAATGATGAAAAGATAGTGCGGATCATGCAATATGGAATTATACTATACTAGTGCGGAAATAAACTAAGATACTATAGCAATGTGAATAAGTAAAATAAAACAAGCACACCAGGAATTTTTATACAGGTACGAACTTCCTGTTCTACGTCCAGTCTCAAACTCCTTCTGGAATTTCACTAAAATAACAGCCCTCACTTAACCCGAAGGAACATGTCTATACAACCCCTGAGCAGCCGAATAGGGACCTGAGCAGCAAAACAGGATTTTGCCTCAGCACCTTAGGAGGACTTCACATGCCTCAGTAGCGGAACTGGACTTTTACAAATAAAGTTTTCTTGACTCTATGTGTTCTTTAATAACATGAATCTTTCAATTATAGTACAACCTTCATATAATCTTCTCCTTTATGATGTATATATGAATACATGAAGAATAAGGAAGTAATAGAATGAATTTGTATGAAATTGAATGTGCAAGAGTATTAGAACCAAAAAATATGAGAGTAAAGTAAGAATAGATTGAATTCTTATTTTGGAAACCTGACTCAAATGTGTTTATATAGATTATAAATAGGTGCATATGATCGTGAAGAGTTATCATGAAGAGATATGGTCATATCTATTGAAATGAAGGACGCATCTCTTCACGAACGGAAGTGCCCATTTGAAAATATAGCCATTGTAAATATTCAGACTTTTGAATTGAATAATTCAGACTTCTGAAATTGCATGAGTTCAAACTAGAAAGAAAATAGGCTAAAAATAGCCTTTTTCAGACTTTTGAATTGAATAATTCAGGCTTCTGAAATTGCACTAAACAATATTCAGACTTCTAAATTGAATAATTCATACTTCTGAATTTGCACTAAACAATATTCAGGCTTCTGAACTGAATAATTCAGACTTTTGAAATTGCACGAGCTCAAACCAGAAAGGAAATAGGCTAAAAATAACCATTTTGAGACATTTGAAATGAACAAGTCAGATGTTTGAATATTGTACTAAACAATATTCATTTTTTCAGATTCAGACGTCTGATTTGGTATATTCAGACGTCTGAATGTACATTAAAAATGAGAATATGCAAAGATTATTAATGTATGCTAATGAAATGAAAAAATGTCGAATATATAGGAGAGATTTTAACATGAGTAAACTCTAGACACATACTCGATATATACTTATATAAGATTTGAAGCTTATTTGAATCGGGTCTTGATTAATTCCTGTAAAAACAAGTTAGCATACAATAATGGCTTGCATGGTTGTCATAGTCAAAATATCGTAATTACAAAATATCGTAAATACAAAGTTTCAACAAATGACTTAAAGTTAATTATTTTATGATTCTTAAAAATTATTTAAAAATATTTAATTATTGTTTTCAAGGTTATTTAATTATTTAAAATGTTTAAAAGTTCTTTCCATATTTATTTTAAAAGGTTTTCAAGTATTTTTTTTGAAGATATGGTTTGTTAATACACTTGTTCCGGTAAGATAAGTATATGACTATTTTGATAAGAGGTTTAATTTATTGAAATCAAATTTGATGAGGCTTAGTGATTCAGTGGGAAATGAAATCTTTGTTTGAATGATTATATATTTGATAGTTAAATAACCGACTATCAAATCTTGACCAAAATATGTAATCCTTCTTAATTTTGGTGGTATGGAATTATTCCCTACTTAACACCGAAGTATTTTAATTATGGAAATATCCAGGAGAAATACGAGGAATATATAGTATGGTTACCATCGGGTTGCTATATTGTACGTATAAACTTGTGAATCTTCTAGAACAAATGATAAGGAAATTCGTCCACTTAAACGATTAGGGGGTGATCTCCGATCTTATGTATCGGCTGATTATTTCCTAAAGAACCGGTCTTGAGCATTTCGAAAATCGATGAATGGTTTTTGGAGCATCCAGGAAGTGGAGAGTGTACTCGTAAGAGATGACTTGGAACCCATGACCTACTCCGAAAACCATACACGGTTAAATGGAGGAGAGGCGTTATATTTTTTGATGTTGAAATCTATATGTGGTTCCAATGACTCATTGGAGTGTGGGAATCTATGTGAGATTCCAAGATCTATTGAGATATGGAATTTAGGTGTGATTCCGTGACCTGTTAAGATATAGGAGTCCATGTAGGATTCCATAATTTGTTTGGAGATGGTGCATAAGCTGGAACGCCAGACGTGGCTCATCAGTGGAGATGACTAAAACCATAGATAGGATGCATATCCAAAGGGCCTAGCTAAACCATGAGGGTGTAGTCGTCTCTCTTTCTAGCAAGCCCCTATCATTTATTTTATGCATGTTGGGAGGGATGCACTCGACCTTGGTGCCCAGTTATGTATTTCCTATGTACCACGGCTAGACAGGTAATGACCCTCGGAAGGATAACTCTAATCCTTGTGCAGGAGGACCATTCTCAAAGTACTGAGGGCACCTCCATGGAAATCCTACACAAATAGCAAATGAGCTTTGGCAGATTTTGATTTTATGACTAGTATCGTTGTGATGTACACAACATATGCATCATAGCTACTTGTTACTATTACTTTAGCGATTAGACAATATTATAGTATCAGATGATTTTCTATAAAAGGGTTTTGGTTATTGTAAGGTAAAAACTCGTCCGTGTTTATTTCTGGCAAGGTGTTACAAGATACCTTTTTTCGAAAAGGTTATTAAAATTTAAGAATCAAGTTGATTGTGTTTTCTCATGGTAGTTTAACCAAATTGACCCGTGTGTGGTTTTTCCTATATGCTCGGGTCAGATCGAGCATATTTTCCTGGTTTACTTCGATATTTGGAGGTTCATGAGAGGAACTGGAGGCCAGAGTCGTATTCATATAGGTGATTATATTTCTATTTCATACATTGTTGTTTATTATTCAACAATTGTGAGGATAGGTTGTTATAACTGTCCATGCTGAATAGGTTCGTAAACTCTTATTGATGTTTGTGTATATATAAATTACAGTTTTTTTGGTGTAAAGATTGTTATAAATTTAGATTATTTGTTCCGCTGTGAGATTATATATTGTTTGATTTTCTTCTTGTCTTCTTTCTACTTTCTTTTCCCTAACTATCCGTCTTTTCGTTCAATTTGACTTGGATATGTGTGGTTTATTGTCAATTTAAATTATGCGGAAAAGTGGGTCATTGCAGAGTGGTATCAGAGCTGAAGGTTAAGCAAGAACCTTGGTTTTGGTGGGGTAAAATCATTAGAGACGGGATTAGAAATATTCTAGAATGAGTTTGAGTGTATATATATGAGCGCGTATTTGTTGTTTTCATAAAAGTGTTTTATATTGTATTGTTCGATTTGTTAAGTGGTATAAGAATTCTGGTCGATGCATTTGGCAATCGTTATCGATAGGAATTTCCTAGACACTCGAACATGACCAAGTGAAACGACACCGTCTCAAAAATGGGTAAATGGAGTAATTTTACCCAAAATTATATTTTATATATAAAATAATAAAAGAATTCAAAGAAAATTTAATATAGTTATTCTGGGCTGTGCTTGGTTGTTGAGAGTGAGAGTACTCCATCATTATCATCGAGAATTTGATCGGTGGTGCTTGCCATCTCTGAGTATTGACAATTATCAATTGATCTATCTTAAATCTTTCTTTTGAAAATATGGATTGGATTATAGAAAATTTGGAAACACTGAAAACGAATTCCCTATGAGTTAAATTTCACAATTTGAATATAAGGCGTTCGTTAATAATGTGGAGATGAAAATGGGATTTCCAAAGGTTGTTTATTTCTAAGAAAATTTGGGATATTTTGAAATAATATTGGAAATGGTTGAATATAAAAGTTGGTTGTATTAGATTAGGTTTAATAAAAGAAGTTATTAAAAGAAAAACTTAAATATTTTTAGAGTAAATACTTGAAATATGATTCTATAAGGAAACTGCCATATTTTCACAATAAATATTTGAGAATGATTTCCTTTAAAGGGAGATATTATAAACTTGATTAATTAAAATATGCCTTATAAATAAAAGCGAATTTGAAGGTTTAAATCCCGATGATTTTGGAAAAATGGTTTTCGAGGTTTAAAGGGTTTTGGGTGTATCAATATTTTTGAAATAGTGTACATAGAAATATATCTAAGTATAAATATCTTTGAAAGTAATTTTATAGGAATATGTATTTCTTTAGACTTTGGTTCGGAGAATAAGTTTTGATTTTTTTGTGATGATAAGAATAATCTTCTAAGTGACGGTCAGATGTTTGCTTGGGCGAACGGTATTGTGCACTTAGTGAATTATTCTCTTTTTCATTGTACGATCGGGACGAGTTTGAACCCAAACGAATCCAAAGCAAATTGGAATTGGATATTTCGTTGAAATATTTTGTGGGGGATATATTTATGATATTGTTTCAAAATGTTTAAGAAGAAGAAGTGATTTTTAGTTAACTAGTTCAAGTGGCTCAAAAATAACTAAAAATAGGTAAGAGACACTTTCGGATGGTAAACTTTTCCCTTGAGTATTATTCTTCTTGTAAGGAAGTATGTAATACTGTTTGGTAAGAACATGTTCCTTGCTATAATTTTGGGGTTACTCGGGCTATACAAACACATACATACAAACACACGCAAACACACGCATATATATATATATATATATATATATATAATTGTTATGAATTAAAATATATATAATATCATTTCAATGAGTTGTTAAATAAATATCCAAATGTCTGATCCTTAAGTTCCTAAGATTATGGTGTCGTTTCAAAGAGTGTCTGGAGCGGGTGTTTAAAAATTGTTAGGCGGATTGAAAATAAAAGTTTAAATTTAATGGTTGGATACACCCTGGTAATAGAGTAAAGTGTTTTATAAATTTTACGAAATAAATAGGGTTATATAAAATGTTTTAGTGAGAATAGAATTGATATTGGAGTAACCAATTAAATAAGTACGAAGAATGGACTTAGGTCATTTCTCTATTCATATAATCGATCTAATGTTCAAGTACAAGGCTTTGGGGTGTTTTAAACCATTCCAAATAAGGATCTATTACTCAATTTTTAACGGTGAGCATATGACGAGGTTTCTTGATATGAAACCAAGGTTCTTTATCATAGCTATGACTATGTAGTAAGAATAGAGATTCCTAATCAGGGAGCCTGATCAGGGTCCGCACTAGTAAATTGGGTGAGCAATACTGGTTTGGAGGTGGAGTCATATACCTGAGTAGTGATCGAATTAGTTCTGTATATGAATGATCAATGGACATCATGCGGGCTTATGAATAATATGGATTGTTCTTATGCTGGAATTTCGGGGACGAAATTCTTTTAAGGGTGGAGGAATGTAACGACCTGAGATTTTAGCATCTGTTATTAGAATAATTAATTAATTTGAATATTGAAATATTAATTTTTATAAGTCGAATAGATAAATTTTCTAACATTGGAGATATCTGAATATATAAATTAGATTATATGAATTTTTAAATGTTAATCTTTGAATATGATAAAATAGATATACATGTGTGTGTGTATTTCGCCATTTTAAATTTATGAAAAAAATATACATGTCTATATATGCAAAGCTTCATGATGAAAATTTCAAACTTATGATGACAAGAATATATATATATATGTGTGTTTATGTGTGTATGTTTATATAATAGTGTATATGCAAATATGTAAATAGGTATATGGTAAAAATATATATTTGTAAATATATATATATATATATATATATATATGCATATATATACATAGACAATCTTCATGATGGAAAGCATATAGTCAAGCACACAAAACATTAAATCAAACACATAATATCAATCAAGCACCAAAGATCAAATCAGCATATAAAAAAAATCAAATCAGCCATAATTCATCAAATCAGCACACAAAAGCAAAAGAAAATGAAAAAAATTATTAAAAAAAGAAAAATGAAGCATGCACATGCTTCAGCCACCTAGTCTATATATATTGGACATATGCATCATTTCACCCTGGCATTCACGTATTATTTCACCTCCTGCTTTGAGTCATTTTTGGTTTCTTTTACCCTCTATTCTCTATAATATATACATATGTATAAGTCTTCCTCTATTCAAAATCAAAATCTCCAAAACCATTGAGATTTAGCTTGAGTGATCAATAGGAATATTATTCATCTTCATCCCTAGTATTTTTTTAAATTAGTTTCACTCGATTTTCTTTTACTGTCGAGGGAGATATCATTGGAAGTCAGCAAGTGGCCAAGGATTGGAGGAAATTCGTTGAACACGAATCAACGAACGAAGATTACTGTCGTGTTCGCCTTGACATATAATGATTTTTAGAGTTGTTCGATTAATTTTAAGGGGTGCGATTGAGGCATGGTGGATAGTTGAACTGATTTGGGGCTTTGGTGAAATTCCGGTGATGTGATGAGAGGGAGGTGGAGCGGTGGCGCTGGAAAGAGGCTGGGGGAAATGCCGAGGTAGAAAGGATGATGTGAAGTGCTCCGATGGTCTATGGTTCATAGTCGAGGTGGAATTTAGGTTTAAGGCGTGTATTATTGGGTTTGGGTTTTCACATCGCTGGCAAGGCAGGGGAGCTTCGGACTCGATGCTAAGGGGTCCGGTGGTGAGGGAAGAGGTAGGCGGTCTTGTCAGTGGTGGTGGTAGACGATTTTATGGATGGAGGCGATGGGGAAAGTGGGTTTTAGGTCGCGTCCAATTTATGGGTAGCAAGTTCGAGAGCAGATGGGTCGTCTTATTTTGCTTGAAGGGGCCGGAGCTAGGGAAGAGGGTGGCAGATTGATGAGCACATGGAGTAGGAGAGTTCGTGGTTCCGGTCGGGTGATCTGTGGCCTGAGGTGCAAGTACACGTGCACGCGTGCATAAGTGTGCACGCAGGACAGGGTTTAGGAATCGAAAGTTTAGGGAAGATGAGCTTGTACTATAGCTTCTGGAGTGGGTAGGTGTGTAAAGCATGTGGGCTTGGCCCAATAGCTAGGTGAGAACAATTTTCTTTTATTTCTTTATATATATATATATATTATGTGACTTTGAAAAGGACATATCTTGACTGTTTTAAACCCGATCGACTTGATTCTTTTCGTATTGAACTCGTATGAATGAGTACAACATTATCATGAAATTTTTTGATAGTTTTGGACATGAAAGAATTTGTGACAGATTAAAACAGATAGGTTTAAAATTACGTTATTTACTTTAATAACATTGTTTAAGGTTATATATGATGTTTATTTGGCCAAATAAATTACTGTTGAGTTAAATTAGATCGAATATGGTAATTGAACATTGGTTTAGCAGAATAAAACACTGTTCCGCTAATTAAATTAATTTGGTAAATAAATTAGCAGAATAAAATCGCGCTCTGCTATTCTATGGATTTGGACATTTGTTTAGCAGAAACAAAACATGGTTCGGCTAATTAAATTAATTGGACCTTGTTTAGCAGAATAAATCACTACTATTAATTGGATAAATTAAATTTGGACGTTTACTTAGAAGAAACCCTGATCTGTTACTACATTAGTATGGACATTTAATTACATTCCAATCGACAAGTATTGGATAAATGTTGTATTAACAGTTAATTGTTACGGGTGAGTTTAATATATATATATATATATATATATATATATTTGATGTTATGTAAATACTGGGATTATAACTTAGATAGTTATTGGAATTACTGGTGACTTGATTAAGTACCATTGGAGTCACTAAGCACTTTTTCCAAATTTCGAGGTTGCTTTTTGAACCAAAGTTATTTTAAGGATGATTATTATTTATTAATGATATTTTGGAGATAATCAATAATTATTTGATAATGATTTAAATTTAATTATTTTATGATTCTTAAAAATTATTTAATTATTGTTTTCAAGGTTAATTAATTATATAAAATGTTTAAAAGTATATATTAATTATTTATTTAAGGTTATTTTGAAATAACTGGATTTAAAACTTAATTAGTATTTAAGAATTTGTTTGTATTAAAAAATTATTATTTCAATGATAATTTGTTCAAATAATAATATTGTTTTAAAAATATATTTTATAGTAAACTGTTATTAAAGAGTAATTTCCTAAATTAAACTTGGAAATTATTGTAGAAACTTTATAAGTATCATTTTGAGATAATTATTTCTGGAAGTAATGGTATATTTTCATAGCGTAATTCGAAGAGCAGAGATTGCCTACGGCTTGTTATGTTTTTGCTGGGATAGTGACGTAACTATTGTGCAAACTTCGACCTATGATTGATTTCATGGCAGAAATCAGGAGGTAGAGATTGTCTAAGTTAAGTTTGGTTTTCTCAAGGATAGAGACGTAATCATTGAGCTGCGATCCATGGTCGATACCGAATGGTGCTTTCCATGTTTATTTTAAAAGGTTTTCAAGTATTTTTTTTAAGATATGATTTGTTAATATACTTATTCCGGTGAGATAAGTTTATGACTATTTTGATAAGAGATTTTATTTATTGAAACTAAATTAAATGAGGCTTAGTGATTCAGTGGGAAATGAAATCTTTGTATGAATGACTGTATATTTGATAGTCAAATAACCGACTATCAAATGTTGACCAAAATATGTAATCCTTCTTAATTTTGGCGGTACAGAATTATTCCCTACATAACACCGAAGGATTTTAATTCTGGAAATATCTTGGAGAATGCGAGGACCATATGGTAACGTTACCATCAGGCTGCTATACTATACGTATAAACTTGTGGATCTTCTAGGGAAAATGATAAGGAGATCCATCCACTTAAACGGTTAGTGGGTGATCCCCGATCTTATGTATTGGCTGTTTATTTCCTAAAGAACCGGTCTTGAGCATTCCGAAAATCGACGAATGGTTTTTGGAGCACCCAAGAAATGGAGAGTGTGCTCGTAAGAGACGACTCGGAACCCACCTACTCCAAAAACCATATATGGTTAAATGGAGGAGATGTGTTATATTTTGGGACGTTGAAATCCATATGTGGTTCTGTGACTCCTTGGAGTGTGGGAATCAGTGTGAGATTCCAAGATCTATTGAGATGTGGAATTTAAGTGTGATTCCATGACTTATTAAGGTGTGGGATTCCATAAATTTTTTTGGAGATGGTGCATGAGCTGGAACATCGGACATGGCCTCATCAGTGAAGATTACTAAAACTAAAGATAGGATGCATAGCCAAGGTGCCTAGCTAACCCATGAAGGTGTACTCGTGTCTCTTTCTAGAAAGTCCCTATCGTTTATTTTATGCATGCTGGGAGCGATGCACTCGGCCTTGGTGGCCACTTATGTATTTCCTATGTACCTCGGCTAGGTAGGTAATGACCATCGGAAGGATAACTGTGATCCTTGTGCAGGAGGCCCGTTCTCGAAGTACCAAGGGCACCTCCATGGAATCCTACATAATTAGCGAACGAGCTTTATCGGATTTTGATTTTATGACTAGTATCATTGTGATGTACATAGCACATGCATCACGGCTACTTGTTATTATTACTTTGGTGATTAGCACTATTATAATATCAGATAATTTTCTATAAAAGTATTTTGGTTATTATAAGGTAAATACTCGTCCGTGTTTATTTGCGGTAAGGTCTTACGAGATACCTTTGTTTTTGAAAAGGTTATTAAATTTAATAATCAAGTTGATTGTGTTTTCTCATGCTGGTTTAGCCAAACTGACCTGGGTGTGGTTTTTCCTATATGTTTGGGTCAGACCGAGCATATTTTCCAGGTTTACTCGGATATTTGGAGCTTCGAGAGAGAAGCTGGAGGCCGGAGTCGTATTCACGTAGATGAATACATTTCCATTGTTTACATTGTTGTATATTATTCAAAAATTGTGAGGATAGGTTGTTATAACTGTCCGTGTCGAATAGGTTCGTAAACTCTAATTGATGTATGTATGTATACAAATTACAGTTTGTTTTTGGTGTAAATATTGTTATGTATTATAGATTATTCGTTCCGCTATGAGATTCTATGTTGTTTGGTTTTCTTATTTTCTTCTTTCTCCTTTCTTTTCCTTAACTATCCGCCTTTTTGTTCAATTTGACCCGGACATGTGTGGTTTATTGTCAGTTTAAATTGTACGAAAAGTGGGTCATTATAGTAGGCAACTGGTTTCTCAAATCCAAGCCCAGAGACTACCTCTTTTTCACCCATAATGTGGTCAATTTATTTGATAAACTCTCAATATTGTAACATACTTAATTTTCTTTTATTTATTTTAGAGCATCGAGGCTTTCCCTTCGATCTATTCCATTCCTCGGTTGGATTTTTAGTGACACTGACAAATGGAACAAACATACTAGTCGTTTCTGCATACTAATTGCCAAAAATCTTAATCATCTTTAAATTACTTAATTATTTATTTGAAAAGGTTTAAAAAAGATTCTGGAAAGAATAATTAAGTTAAAATCATTGTTTGCAAATGTTATTAAAAAGTGCAGCAAATAGTGTTTTAAAAGTTATATTGATCATAGTGACTTTTCTATCTTTTGGAAATTCATTTATATAACTCAAATTTCATCTAAATTTTTTAAAGATTTATAAAATTTAGTTCATATTTTTAAAAAATTTAAAATATTTATTTTAAATTAATTTCAAATTCGGGTTTTGAATTGCAAAACCGCGATTTTTATGAAAATTTGTTTTGGACTTATTTAAAAATTTACAAGTTGAAATCTTGATTTTCTTTCTTCAATAAAAAACTATGGATATAATGGTCCATTAAATCAATATCTCGAAGAATCCTGAGCAATATTACATTTCGTATACTCATCTGAATACTTCAGTGTGAAATCACGAACTAACGTTATGCGACACGCCTAGTTTTGACTTGTTTTTCAATTTCCTTTCAAACTTCATAGAAACACTTGTATATATTTATAAAACAATTCTAATCATTTTAAATAGTATTTTCATATTTCAAACTCATATTTCTTTACATTCCATATACAATATTATACTATTATAATATCATTTCCAACCTTTTTAAATATTTTAAAATCTTTAAGAGGCTAAGTAACTCCATACACATATTTATATGGATTTAATTATCATTTAATCAAACATGGTTAATACTAACCATTTCTCTTATCGTTTATCGAACCAAGTAACCATTCACATTAACATCCGTATATTCAAGCAAGTAATCAACCAACTAATTGCACATTTAATCATCCAATATATATTGTATTTTCATATCCGTAAACTTGAAATTATTTAGAGATTAATTAGTAAATTTAATGTGAGTACCCTCCTTTTGTTTAATCTAAACTCTTACTACCAACATTCAATCCATCACAACACTTCACTAATACCCCAAATTTCAAACAAATTTCACTACAACACTTCCATTTGCACTTAGCTCCAAGCCAGTACCTCTTTCTCCTCTTCCATGCTCATGCTCATCCTCCTCCACCTTTCGAGTGCTCATGGCCTCCTTCCCTTATCTCCACATGTTCATGGCCAGGAGCCATTCCCCCTCTACTCCATCATTTTTCTACTTTTTAGAGGCTAAAGCATGTTTTTAGATGATATAGATCTTTGGCAATGTTTGATGGAGTTTGGAGTTAGATTGATATGATTTAAAGAAATGTAGTAAAGAAAGAGAAGAGAAGAAGCCATTAAAAATATGATAAAGAAGAAGAAAAAGCTAAGAAAAGAATAAATGGAAGTGTGAAGAAATGAAAGCATAAGGGTCCATATTTATAGCCTTAAAATTCTTTACCTTAAGCTTTGTCAAATGACATAAATACCCATCCTTGAGCTTAAAGTAAACATGTTTTTTCAACACTTATGATCATCACATCTCTTAGCGACCCGACTTCCTATCTCCAGGAAATCGCATCACTAGTGAAGAAAGAAAGGGATTGAAGAAGGAAAGAAAGAGAAAGAAGAAACAGAACAACATCAGAGAACTCACAGCGGAACGAATAAAATATAATAATTAACATAAAATATTACATAGTATCTCATTACATCAGAGTACACAACTATACAACACATATTAGACAGTTATAAACATCTGTCTAATTCATACAACTCAAGTATACAAGACAGAGATACAACATACACAGCGGAATCATAATATATAACTACACGTCGAAGCCTCCTGCTCCATATCTCCTCCAGAACTCGTTAAGCTAACCTGAATCACTTGACTACTCATGTCTTTACTTAATAATTAATTGATGAACCTAGTTGGAAAAGTGGACTAAGGTGGAGATTTGGTTTGATTTGCTTTTGTTTTGATGTGATTTGATTTGGCTTATGTTGGATTTAGTGAAAATATCTTCTTTAAGTACTTTTCTTTACTTAATTAAACACTTAGCTTAATTAATCCTTATTTAATATAAGTGGGATTTTTATTTCTTCTTTACTTTGTTTATATAATAAATATTCAAGTTGCAAAACATTTACACAACTTATATTGTACAAAATGTTGATTTTCGACAAAACGTTTTCCAGTCATATTTTTTGTTTTTAATCAAACTATTTATTATGTAAACAAAACTTGAAAATAAGTTTATTATCATCTTTAAATAATTATAAAAAGTTTATTTTAGTTATAAAACCATATTTAATAATATTAAAATCTAATTGTAAAAATACGACATCGATTGGTCGAAATGCGACGAAGTTTGTACACTTTTATAAAACATGTATATATGTTTGTAAAACCATTATAAATCGGATTTATATTACTATCATGTTGTTATAAAACTATTAATAAGAGTTATTTATCATTTATTCTAATTATTTAAATGTATACCAAATTTTATTGAAAACTGCTTTTGTCAAATTTACGATGAAACTCTAAAATCTCTTAGTTTTGTAAACCAATTCTAAACATTAGTTCACCATTATTATTCATCACCTAAAACAAGATTATTTAAGTTTGAAAATTTTATATTTGAATATTTAAATTTAATTAGATATTCCAGTTAAAAATAATAAAATTACGGGTCGTAACATAAACCTAACGGATGTAGTTAATTCGAGCACCTAAAAGTTTAAACCTAACCCTCTTTTCTCTTCTCATATTTTTCTAAAAGCAGCAGTGTAGCTCTGTCATTTTATCTTCTCTGTTATTTTCTAAATTATAAAATATCATATTTATATTTGTATATATACATATTAGAGAAGAACAGAAATCAAATAAGAGAAACGAATTAACACTACATCATAATGAGGTGATATATATATACACACACACACACACTTATATTTCCCTTCAATCCTCAATCTCTTCTCAGATCTATAATTCTAATATATGTATATAACCTTTTTATACATATTTCTTGGAATAAGAAGGAAATGGAGTTGAATTAAAGGTTTTACTTTAGATCTGGAGATTTGGAACGCTTTAGAAGGCGGGTAGAAAATTTATGTATTGCTTATGATTTTGAATCTATTTCGTTGGTATACGTTTGATTTGCCTATATGAATAAACATATGTAAGTTATAAGCTAAAATTTGAATGTAATAACATTGCCTATATATTCTTAGGAGATCTGATTGGAATTATCATTACACCCTGATCTGGAAATTAGTCCTAAAAATTATAGATACGAATATTGATCAGATAAGGAATTTATTCCAGATTAAATTAGGTTGTGGATTATTAGTATGATTTTGATTGCCCTAATTATATTGAATTGGAGATTTTCCATAGTATAATTTGAAGGAAGAACGTCCGTTTGATTTTTATAAAAAAAATCATGTTTACAAATTGCATAGAAAGTGCAACATTTGATTAAATAAGGAATATATGAAAATGAAAAGGAAGAGATATGTAAAGTACAGATTTATTCTTCGTAGTTTACTATAACAACCTGCATATTTTACGATTATATATTTAAATGTTTTATTTAAATATGGCATCAACAATTTAATTAAAGTTCGAAATGTATTTTTTGTAAATAGTCGAATCCGGAGTCGAGACCACTTTCATTGAGTTCAAATCAATGTTTACGACATGTTTAAGTATAAACATTATTGTGTTTGGAGTTGATTAGGATTTCGGTATTTTTATTTGGGCTTTGGGTTATGTTCTGGCCCATTAACCCAACAAGATGACCCAAACCCTTCTACCAAATACCCCAACTCCTCTCCACTTCATTTATTCCATTCTCAATTTCCTAACACTCTCAAGCTAAATGAAAAATGGGGGGAAAAAGGGGAAACTAAAATTCCTAAGCTCTTGATTCTTAGGAAATTCAAATTGAAGTTATAAAATTAAAGAGAAGCTTAGGTAAGCATCCTCTTCATCTTCTCCATCTCAATCTCTCTCCAATTTTCAGAAATTCCTATAACGTAATCGAGGAAATCTTTGCATGTGATACTTGGTTGGAGATTCTAGAGGTGTAGTTGAAGAGGAAATGATCTTAGCTTGTTTTATAGCTTATCTTTTCTATTTTTGAGTTTAAATATGAGTTCCTGAACTCACATCTATGTCCATAACTTTGATTGTTGTTAGGAATGATTCCTAACATTTATTTCTTGTTCAATTGCTTTTGAATTGAATTGGTTTGGTGAATTTTCCTAATTTTGGTATTTTGAAGTCAAAATCTATGAAAACCCTAGTATGGGTGTTTAGACATGTTTTGAGTGAATTGAAGAGCCTTTAGGGCTGGGTTGCGCTTGGCAAAAATCCCTAGTCGCAATTGCTCACTCGGTCGCTTCGGAATCCAAGAAGTTGTGTAGGTTCGCCCATTAAAGGGCTTTGCAAATTCTATCGCGCTACAGGCGACAGACGTCCGTGACCTCGGGATTACAATTTCTCGAAACAGGGGACAGACGTCTGTGGATTTCCCATAGACGTCTATGGCTGTCGAATTTTGGAAATAGGCTTATTTTTATGTGGATTTTCGATTTATCTATTTTTGATAATCCGTATAGTTAATTTGTCAACCAAAATCAACTTTGATGATTTCTTTTTTGGATTTTTGGTGTTTCCATATGATAGATTTGGTATAGATTTCCATGGTTTGATTCACGTTATTGAAACGTGGATTTTTGTGATAGATTGCTTTTACAATCGTTTCTATGACTTGTCACTTTTAAATACAAAGGTTTTATACTTGTAGTAAATACTAAAACACTTTAAAAAAAACGAGTTCAACACTACCTTTAATACAGAGCTCGATTTTAAAACTGTTTCCAATCTATTAGTTTATACAAACCTTTACCTCATTCGGATGAGAAATTCAATTAAATGACTTAGCAAAACAAGTGGTATGAAACGCTTGTGTTTACTTCGTTGGTTAATTCTTAGACTTGTTCAATTGAAATCTCGTGACAATTTTTGAGTGGGAATCTGCAATTTGTTCGTAAATATTTAAGCCAGTGTTTATGGAACATGAAGCTAAACTCATTTATTTACTAGCTTGGTGTAATTTACACTTATTGATCAATGATGCTCATTTTGTGATTTAAAATTGCAATGTGCAATGTATCATTGTCCGCGTGGGGGACTATACCCTATTCTGTGGAGCTTTGGCTCGTTTTTATGGGGTGGCGACCCATGGTCATTTGACCATTTGTGGAGCTTCAGCTCATTTGTCTGCAGGGGGCACAATTCCTTGTTCTATGGAGCTTCGACTCATTTTTATTAGTTAGCGACCTATGGGATAGCGTCCCGTTTGTGACACACGTGCTGGTGAGTTTTTATGCTCCCGTTTGTGATAGGCCTCCCTCTTTGTGCTTTCTGGATTTCTAAATATTGATTTTTGGAATTTGTGTTTCACCAATTTTTGTGATTTGCATTGATAAGCTTTATCAATACTTGTGATTTGGTGAATAAAATTAAAGCATATGATATTCTTTTTGGGTGTTTGAGAAAACTTGAGATATTATATGATTTTTACTGGTATCATATATATTTGTCATACCTCTTATCTTATCTTATCTCATCTTACATGATAATTATAGCTAGACTGATCTGTTTATTATTTTTATTCTTAAATAATACTCGGGTCAGACAGAGGTGTTTCAGGTACTCCCACTTGACTTCTTAGTAGGGACTAGCTTCTAACTTTTGGCTAACTACTTTAGCTTTGTAGTTTTTGTCTTTCATGCATACGAGATAGAGACTCTTTGATGTATACATATTCTTTTGTGTAGTACATGTACATATTCTTTTGCAATGTAGTGGATCTTGTATGACCACTACTATGATGTTCGCTTCTATGTATTATATGCACATCTATTTCCGCCTTTGTGATATGAATATATGTGCCTGATTTTATGTTATAATTAATTTATATTATTTCCGAAGGGATTTTAACCACTGTGCAGTAGCTTTGAGGTTGTATTGAATATGTCACATTTCCTCTTGAAATGAAATGTGTGATATACTTCTGACATATCGATACTCGCTCAAAGAAATTATACAGTCGGTCGCTCCTCAACGGCCTTATTCTTTATGCTAATCGATGGCATTACCCAGTAGTGTCCTTGGTTGGTGAGAGTATAGAGGTGGGGCATCACATTTACACTGTCTATTCTAATAAAAAGAAAATTATCGTTCCTTGTCATTTCAAATAAGGAAAATCTTTCCTATTATTTTTGATCTTTGGTTTTAAACTAATTTATGGAAATCACAATGAAGAATCTTCCTAAGAAATATAGTTTTAGCAAATTAAATATAAAAAAGAATATTCTAGTTAAAGAGTTATGACTAGAATATATTGGTAGAAGTTGGTATTTATACGTATTTATATGCGCTAACAAATATGACAATTTATGTGTAACACTCGTATAGGATATTAGATATACATAATAATAACATTGATTTGCAAATAGGAAATATAAGGAAAGTTTGGATGGGTTGTAAATTCAATTAATGGGTAACAAATGTGAAATGAATTTGGGAGTTACTAATCATTAATAGGGTAAATGGACTAATGGAACTGATAAATAAAGAAATTAGGTTAATAACTATAGAATAGTTAGGTAAGGTTACTAATTGGAGATTAGAAATATACTTAAATGTCTTACAAAACGTCTGTTAGGTTGATATTCTTTATCATAGGCAAATGACATTTATGGAAGAAGCAAATAAAGTGGATTTATGGGTAATTGAATATTTAAGGGAAATTATGTAGCGTTAAATAAATAAAAGGAGGTTAGTAAGCTAAGTCCAATATCCAATTTAGTATGATAAAGCTTAGTAATAATAAATCAAGGATAATATGGCTTAAGTTAGTAAAGCTTAGAAATTAATTGGACCAAGTGGTTGTGATGCAAGGTCGGTAGAGTTATACAATGGAAGTTAAACCTTCCCATTGAGGCTACCAATAGTTGTGTACACTTCCTATCGACGTGAAACATCTTTTACCATAGGACCCACAGAATAATTAATTTGGCTTAGAATATTGGGATGCGAGGCAGTAAGTGACACAATGGAAGTCTGCCCATTACTCAAAGGTTACCAACAGTTGTGTACACTTATTACTAATGTGGGACATCACCAATCATAGGATCCGTAGGAAATGTTTATGGGAATAATAGGACCTGCTTAGGGATTAGAGGTATTAAGTGATTGTATGAGGGCATGCCACTTTCCTAATTAAAAAGTATTAAATGGTCTGAATTATCAGTTGGAATAGTAGTGGATACCTCTGTAAGGGTCCGCCTTGGGTTTGGGGTATTAAATGACTGTTCTAGGATCGGCCTGTTTCCTATAAAGAAGTATTAAGTGTACCAACATGATTCCAAGCAATGTCAACTAGATAGTATTAATGAGGAGTCTACCTCGGAGTTAGGTATTAAATGACAAAGGCCTACCTAGAATACCAGTACTAAATGGTCAGGGGTCTGTCTAGTCCTTATTCATAACGTATTAAGTGGCTTGGATACTGTCTCTCACATGGCTAAGACTTTGATGATGATGCGTTAGTAGTATGGCTATTATGTATTATAAAGTCATAAATAGTGGTCAAAGTCTCCATAGCCAGGACCAATAGACCAATGATGATTGTGACGCCCCATCTCTATACCCACGCTAGCCAAGAACAGTACGGAGCAATGCTGTCAACTAGCACGGAGAATAAGGCTGTTAAGGAGCGACCATCCGTGCAATTGCTTTGTGCGAGCACCGCTATGTCGGATAGTATAACATGCATTTGATTTCGAGAGGAAATCCGGCACACCGATACAAACTCAAAGCTACTACACAGTGGCTAAACATAACACAAATCAGTCACAAACATCCATATCACAAAGGTGGAAAAAGATATGAATATATAACACATGAAAGTGTACATCAGAGTAGTGGTCAGAAAGATCCGCAATAACCCAAAAGAATAGCAACATGTGCTATACAAAAGAATAAGTATACATCATAAAGTCTATATCTCAAATGTTTACAACAAAAACTACTAATCTAAGTAGTTAGCCAAAAGTCAGAGTAATGAATCCCTGGGGAGAAGTCAAGCAGAAGCATCTGCAACATCTCGGTCTGACCCAAGTATTATTTCATAAGAAAATAATGAACGGATCAGTCTAGCTATAAATATCAGATGACATGATATAGAATAAGAGATATGGCACAAACATATGATAACCATAATGGCATACTACTATAAGTATGTAATTGAAAATCAACAAGAGATTAATCAATATCACAAGAATCTTCTCAAAGATCCAAAAAGGGTTTCATACACAAAACTTGTATTCACAACAAGTTAATGACACACGAATTCATCAATGCACAAAAATTGATAAATCATATCAATGAAAATCATTAAAATTGGTGAAGCACAAATTCAAGAAATCAACACACGAAATCCAGAAATCATAAAAAAACGGGGGGGAAGGCCTATCACACGAACGGGAGCATGAAAACTCACCAACATATGTATCACAAGAACGAGATGCTATCTCATGGTAGCTAGCCATTAATTTTTGACACACGAACGGCCTGAAGACCATGGGGTGCTACCCCACATGTGTGAGTCGAAATCACACTGAAACAGGATCTAGTCTCCCTCGCAGACAAAGAGACATCGCACAATTGCTAGTCTAAATCAAAAAAAATGATTGTCATGATCATCAAGAAGTATCAATTACACTAAGCTAGTAAATATATGAGTTTAGCTTCATGTCCCATAACCACTAGCTTAACGTAAATATTTACGAACAAACTGTAGATCTTCACTAGGAAATTGTCACAAAAAGGCTCAATCGAACAAGTCAAAGAATTAACCGACGAAGCAAACGCAAGCATTTCATACTACTTGTTTTACTAAGCCGTTTAATTAGATTTCTCATACGAGTGATGTAAAGGCTTGTATATACTAATAGATTGGAAAACGGTTTAAGAAAAGAGCTTAGTAATAAAATAGTTTTGAAATCGCTTTGATGAAAGGGTTTTGATATTTACTACTAGTATAGAAAACCATTATATTTTAAAGTGACAAATCATAGAAGTGATTGTAGAAACAATCAATCATAAAAATTCACATTCGAAGACGTGAATAAAATCCAAAAAAATCGATATCAAATCCATCAAAATGGATATTTCGAAAATTCCCAAAGAAAATGTCATCAAAGTCGATAATAAATGGTAACAACAAAAGGGAAACAACACGAATCGATTAAAGTTGGAAATTCAACAAAATAGGCTATATAGGCAAAATTGGCAAATAGGAGCAGGTCGGTCAACCGGACTCCCTGAGTCGGTTGACCGAACCAAAGATGGAAGTGCTCGGGTAGCAGGTCGGTCGACCGGTCCCTGAGCTTGGTCGATCGGAGCCAGTAATCTGCATTTCCAAACCAGAGGCAGGAAGTGCTCGGGTAGCAGGTCGGTCGACCGGACCTTGTGCTCGGTCGATCGGAGCCTGTTGCCAGCACTCCCATGCCTATCTAATAAATGTCATTCCCTTCCCAATTTCTATCGGTCGAGCAACGGCACTAAGGGTTTACGCCAATCGACTACCCGGCCATAGGAGCTCTTCGGTTCATCACCAAAAACATGATCAAGACATCAAAGCTATGATTTTTAAAGAATTGAACCCAAAACACCAAAAATTAGAATATTCACCAAATCAATCCAAACCATAAGCAATTGTACAAGAATAAGCGTTAGGAATTCATACCTAACAATCGAAGATAGTTATGGACTAAGATGTGAGATAAAAATCTCACCTTTTCACACAAAAAAATGAAGAAGAAGCTTGAAAGCAAAGGGAGAATCAACCACTCTTCAACACAACCCAAATGAGCTTGAATCTATGCTAAAAAGAAGAACATTCCCAAAGTTAGGTTTAGGAATTTCTGAAATTGATAAAAGAATTAGTTGGAGAAGAAGAAGAGAGGCTCACCAAAGTTTCTTCTATTAGTTTGGAGCTAGAGCTTGATTTGCAAAAGAAAACTAGGGCTTGAGTTTCAATTTCTCATTCCACTCTCCATTGTTATAAAAGCTTGAGTATTAGGAAAATAGAAAGGAAGTAAATGAAGAGGAGAGGGTTGGGACTGAGTTAATAAGTGGGGTTATAGGGCTCAGCCCAAACCAAAGCCCTAAGTGAAAAGTGGCAAATTCCACTAACTACAAACATATCAAAGTTTATACTCAAAAAGATCGTAAACGGCGTTTTGAACTCAATTGAAGTGGTCTCGTGTCCTAATTCGACCGTATGCAAAAAGTAGCTTTTCAGACTAAATTTCGAGTATGGATAAAATATTTAAATAAAATATTTAAATATAAAATCGATAAATATGCGGGTTGTTACAGACTCCCCTCCTTAAAGAAATTGCGTCCTCGCAATATTTAAGAAGAAGATATATAGTAACAACCATGAGAGAATATTCATCATAAAAGAAATTTGAAATAAAAGGTTCACTTTAAAGAGCACAGGAAAGTAAGTACGGATGTGTTCGCTCGATGAACTCTTTAGATTCCCAAGAGCAATCTTTAGGATTTGAGGACCATTGAACTTTAATAAGCGGAACATCTTTATTTCGAAGGCGTTTAACCTCCGAACCAGTAATACGAATAGGATGTTGCTCATAAGTTAAATTCGGCGAAACTTCAATTTCTTTCACAACACCGGGCTCAAGAACAGAATCGGAATCTCGAAGGCACTTCTGTAATTGAGAAACGTGAAACACGTCATGAATAGCAGAAAACTGAGCCGGTAATAAAAGGCGATTAGCCACGGAACCAATACGTTCGGTGATGGGAAATGGACCAATATATCGAGGTGCTAACTTTCCCGATCGACTGAAACGTACAACACCTTTCATAGGTGAAACACGGATAAACACAAAATCTCCCACAAAAAATTATAATTTCCTTCTCCGGTTATCGGCATAGGATTTTTGCCTACTTTGAGCTTCTTTCATCTTATGACGAATAAGGTCAATCTTTTCTGTGGAATCACGAATAAAATCTGGACCTAAAAACAGCTTCTTATCGGCCTTAAGCCAACAAGAAGGAGATCGACATGGCCTTCCATAGAGTGCCTCAAAAGGTGACATACCAATACAAGATTGGAAGCAATTATTATAGGAAAACACAACAAGAGAAATATGATCTTCCCAACTTCCAGCAAAATCAAGAACACATGCACGAAGAAGATCTTCAAGAGTTTGATTCACATGCTCGGTTTGTCCATCTGACTGAGGATGATAAGCGGTGCTAAAATTAAGCTTCGTTCCCAAAGCTTTTTGAAGACTCTTCCAAAATCCACTAGTAAACAATGGATCACGATCACTGACAATAGAAGTAGGAACTCCATGCAATCTAACAATTTCTTTAATAAAGAGTTTGGCCAAAAGAGGTACGGTCCGATTGGACCGAACGGGAATAAAATGGGCAGATTTAGTAAGTCTATCAACTATCACCCATAGGCTATCAAGACCCGAACGAGAACGGGGAAGGCCGTCTATAAAATCCATGGAAATTTGATTCCACTTCCAAATTGGAATTTCTAAAGGTTGCAATAACCCACCGTGCCTTTGATGTTCCGCCTTAATGAGTTGGCAAGTCATGCAACACTTAACAAAGTTAGCAATATCACATTTCATTCCCTCCCAATAATAAAGTCGCTTCATATCCGCGTACATTTTACTACTACCGCGATGAATGGTTAATTTAGAACGATGTGAATCTTCTAAAATGTCTTTACGAAGATCAATATTATTTGGCACGATAAGTCTACCAAATTTTCAAATGCCGCCACGAGAATCGATATCAAAGTCTTTCAAATCTTCAATATCAGTTTTATCCCTTAATCTTTGGCAAAGAAGGGCCAATTCGGGATCTAGCTTTTGAGCTTCAAGAATGCGATCTAAAAGAGAAGGATGAGCCTCAAGGCTACATAAAACAAGAGACGAACATAAATCGGAAACACGATCTCGAATCTCACAAGTGGATAAAATTCCAAGATCATTCCATTTGGATATCATCATAGAAACAACTGCTTGTTGCTTACGACTAAGTGCATCCGCAACACGATTTCCCCTACCGGGAGTATAAAGAATATCATGATCATAAGCTGCAAGAAATTCAAGCCAACGTTGTTGACGCAAATTAAGTTCCTTTTGAGAAAATAGATACTTCAAGGATTTATGATCGGTGTAAAGAATAAATTTTTCTCCCAAAAGATAATGACGCCAAATATGAAGGGAGAAAACAATAGCCGCGAGCTCTAAATCATGGGTGGCATATCTAGTCTCGGCTGGCTTCATTTGGTTAGAAGCATAAGCAATAACACGTTCTCTCTACATAAGAACGGCACCCAAACCAACGCGGCTAGCATCGGTATAAACAACAAAATCTTGATTTCCTTTGGGAATCACAAGAATAGGAGCATTGGAAGGGAGTTCTTTTAATTTCTGAAAAGAAGCTTCACATTTGTCCGACCAAATGTATTTAACGCCTTTCTTTGTTAAGCTAGTGAGAGGCACGGCAATTTTTGAAAAGTCCTTGATAAAACGACGGTAATAACCCGCCAATCCGAGAAAACTACGGATCTCCGTCACATTCTCCGGTCTCTTCCAATTTTGAATCGCTTCAATTTTTGAAGGATCCACTGATATTCCGGATTCGGAAATAATATGACCGAGAAACTTCACACGAGATTGCCAAAATTGGCATTTAGAAAATTTTGCTTTTAATTGATTACTCCTATGAGTTTCCAACACAATCTGAAGATGTTTTTCATGCTCCTTCTTGGTTTTTGAATACACAAGAATATCATCAATAAAGAGAGAACAAATCAATCGAGAAAATCTTTGAAAACTCGATTCATAAGGTCAACGAAATAAGCCGGGGCATTCGTAAACCAAATGGCATAACAAGCCATTCATAAGATCCATATCGAGTACGGAACGATGTCAAAGGAATGTTATCTCTGCAATACGAAGCTGATGAAAATCGGTTGCCAAGTCCAATTGTGAAAAGACTCTAGCACCACTAAGTTGATCGAATAGGTCATCAATCCGAGGTAAAGGATATTTATTTTTGATAGTAAGATCATTAAGCTTACGGTTGTCAATGCAAAGCCTAAGTGTGCCATCAGATTTCTTCACAAAAATAGCCGAAGCTCCCAAAGGCGAGGAACTAGAGCTGTTCGTTTCCAAATCGGATAATTGTATGTGCATCTCCTCATTTTCTTTATTGGACAAACGATAAGGAGGACGAGTAATAGGTTGAGCTCCAGGGGTAAGATTAATTCTGAACTCAATTGCTCGCTTAGGTGGTAATCCTAAAACGGGCTCAAATATGTCGAAAAATTCACAAACAACGTGAATAAGAGAAATGACGTCTTCCTCATCATCACTATCATCATCACGAGGATTTAAAGAATATAAAGATGTAGATAAAGTGGAATCCCCGAATCTTTGAGAATAATAGAAATCTGCTTAACAGATTGAGGATGTCGAAGATGAGTAGTCCGCTCAGGACATAGGACATGAGCTTCATAATGGTTAAGCCAATACATTCCCAAAATCATTCCAAAGCCTAAATAACGCATGACATGCAAATCGGCTAGGAAAGAAAAATCGCATAAAATAATCTCGACATCCTTACACAATAAACTGAGTGTTGTGGATCCACCAACCGGATTCGCAATTCTCAAAGAAGTCATTAAAGCAATAACACTTAAAGAAAAAGTATCAACAAGCTCTTTTGATATAAAAGAATGGGATGCTCCCGTATCAAAAAGAACTTGAATATGTTGATCACGAAATTTAATAATACCATCCAGGATAGAATGAGATGTACCTTGACCACGAGATGTGTTTCCAGGTGCTTGAACAACATTTAACTTTCCCTCCTTCTTGCCTTCAAGTTTGAGGCATTGATTTATATAATGATCCGGGATCTTACAATAGCCACAACAACAGGGCTTTGAACACTTGTTCGCAAAATGGTCCCTAGACCCATAGTAGAAGCATTTCCCACTACTAGGAGAAGGAGCCTTTGCAGCAGGAGTTGCTTGCTTACCCTTTTTGTTGGGATAAGGACCTTTGAATTTGTTTGGCCTCTTCTTGTTGTTGAAGTTTGGATTGGAACCCACCACTTCAACATCATTTTCCCTATCCGCTTCTTCAAGACGAAGAGCGATGTCAATGAGTTGGTCGAAGGGAACTTCTAATTTTAGAAGTAATGGCTTCTTGAGATTTTTGTTTAAGCCATAGACAAATCTCTGATTTTTCTTTAAGGGGGTATTAATGTATTCAACCCCGTACTTGGAAAGAGATTCGAAAGATGCGACATAGTCTGTCACAGAAGATTCACCTTGAACAAGGTCAATAAAACGGCGAGCCAAAATCACCTTCTCAGCTTCTGGCACAAATTTTAATTCGAAGCGTTCTCGGAATTTCTCCCAAGTGAGATCTGCTTCATTGATTTTAGAAATAAGAAGTTCATACCAGTCCAATGCTCTTTCTTAGAGCATACTAGAGGCCATCTGAACTCAGTGAAGATCAATGAGGTTCATGCGAGAAAAGATTCGACCGCATGCTCTTAACCAAGCCTGGACTTCGATAATAGTCTCGGAACCATTGAATGGCTTCCCACCCAAATTGGTATAATCGCTGCACAAACGTGCAAATCCAGACCTAGGGTGAGTAGACTCCGGATTAGATCCGGCTGCTTGAGCATTCCTCACTAGGTCAAGAAGCTGTTGGGCAGACATAAATACTCCATCCTGGGGAGTAGCACGAGATTTACTGGCGCTGGGACGACCAGGTCTAACCATCTCTTTTCCTTTAGAAAGAAAGAAAGAAGAATAAAAAGGTTATTCACGAAATGAATATCAAGCAACCTTGATAGATAAAACAAGGAATCATAGAGAAAATAGGATGAATCGGTACAAAGACTCGAATTAAATCCTAAAGCACAATTCCTAAGATGGACTTAGGACGATGATCCTTGCTAGATTATTCTACATTGTTCCGAAGTTTTGCTTTGATACCAAGCTGTGACGCCCCACCTATATACCCACACTAGCCAAGAACACTACGGATCAATGCTGTAAACTAGCGCGGAGAATAAGGCCGTTGAGGAGAGACCATCCGTGCAATTGCTTTGTGCGAGCACCGCTATGTCGGATAGTATAACATGCATTTGATTTCGAGAGGAAATCCGACACACCGATACAAACTCAAAGCTACTACAAAGTGGCTATAATAATCTTCGGAAACAAATATAAAAATAAACATAACACAAATCAGTCACAAACATCCATATCACAAAGGCGGAAAAAGATATGAATACATAACACAAGAAAGTGTACATCAGAGTAGTGGTCAGAAAGATCCGCAATAACCCAAAAGAATAGCAACATGTGTTATACAAAAGAATAAGTATACATCATAGAGTCTATATCTCAAATGTTTACAATAAAAACTACTAATCTAAGTAGTTAGTCAAAAGTCAGAGTAATGAATCCCTGGGGAGAAGTCCAGCAGAAGCACCTGCAACATCTCGGTCTGACCCGAGCATTATTTCATAAGAAAATAATAAACGGATCAGTCTAGCTATAAATATCAGATGACATGATATAGTATAAGAGATATGTCATAAACATATGATAACCATAATGGCATACTACTATAAGTATGTAATTGAAAATCAACATGAGATTAATCAATATCATAAGAATCTTCTCAAAGACCCAAAAAGGGTTTCATACCCAAAACTTGTATTCACAACAAGTCAATGACACACGAATTCACCAATGCACAAAAATTGATAAATGATATCAATGAAAATCACTAAAATTGGTGAAGCACAAATTCCAGAAATCAACACACGGAATCCAGAAATCATAGAAAAAAAAGGGGGAAGGCCTATCACACGAACGGGAGCATGAAAACTCACCAACATATGTATCACACGAACGAGATGCTATCTCATGGTAGCTAGCCATTAATTTTTGACACACGAATGGCCCGAAGACCATGGGGTGCTACCCCACATGTGTGAGTCGAAATCACACTGAAACGGGGTCTAGTCTCCCTCGCAGACAAAGAGACATCGCACAACTGCTAGTTTAAATCAAAAAAATGATCGTCATGACCATCAAGAAGTGTCAATTACACTAAGCTAGTAAATATATGAGTTTAGCTTCATGTCCTATAACCACTAGCTTAACTTAAATATTTACGAACAAACTGTAGACCTTCACTAGGAAATTGTCACAAAAAGGCTCAATCGAACAAGTCTAAGAATAAACCGACGAAGCAAACGCAAGCGTTTCATACCACTTGTTTTACTAAGCCGTTTAATTAGATTTCTCATACGAGTGAGGTAAAGGCTTGTATATACTAATAGATTAGAAAACGGTTTAAGAAAAGAGCTTAGTAATAAAATAGTTTTGAAATCGCTTTGATGAAAGGGTTTTGATATTTACTACTAGTACAGAAAACCTTTATATTTTAAAGTGACAAATCATAGAAGTGATTGTAGAAACAATCAATCATAAAAATTCACATTCGAAGACGTGAATAAAATCCAAAGAAATCGATATCAAATCCATCAAAATGGATATTTCGAAAATTCCCAAAGAAAATGTCATCAAAGTCGATAGTAAATGATAACAACAAAAGGGAAACAACATGAATCGATTAAAGTTGGAAATTCAACAAAATAGGCAATATAGGCAAAATTTGCAAATAGGAGGAGGTCGGTCAAACGGACTCCCTGAGTCGGTTGACCGAACTAAAGATGGAAGTGCTCGGGTAGCAGGTCGGTCGATCGGTCCCTGAGCTCGATCGGCCGGAGCCTGTAACCTGCATTTCCAAACCAGAGGCAGGAAGTGCTCGGGTAGCAGGTAGGTCGACCGGACCCTATGCTCGGTCGACCGGAGCCTGTTGCCAGCACTCCCATGCCTATCTAATAAATGCCATTCCCTTCCCAATTGCTATCGGTCGAGCAACGGCACTAAGGTTTATGCCAATCGACTACCCGGCCATAGGAGCTCTTCGGTTCATCATCAAAAACATGATCAAGACATCAAAGCTATGATTTTTAAAGAGTTGAACCCAAAACACCAAAAATTGGAATATTCACCAAATCAATCCAAACCAAAAGCAATTGTACAAGAATAAGAGTTAGGAATTCATAACTAACAATCGAAGATAGTTATAGACTAAGA
Source organism: Allium cepa (assembly GCA_030765085.1). Classification (NCBI taxonomy): domain Eukaryota; kingdom Viridiplantae; phylum Streptophyta; class Magnoliopsida; order Asparagales; family Amaryllidaceae; genus Allium; species Allium cepa. Next base: position 975,119,647 of record CM060928.1, read on the forward strand.
TGTGAGATAAAAATGTCACCTTTTCACAAAAACAATGAAGAAGAAGCTTGAAAGCAAAGGGAGAATCAACCACTCTTCAACACAACCCAAATGAGCTTGAATCTATGCTCAAAAAGAAGAACATTCCCAAAGTTAGGTTTACGAATTTCTGAAATTGATAAAAGAATTAGTTGGAGAAGAAGAAGAGAGGCTTACCAAAGTTTCTTCTATTAGTTTGGAGCTAGAGCTTGATTTGCAAAAGAAAACTAGGGCTTGAGTTTCAATTTCCCATTCCACTCTCCATTATTATAAAAGCTTGAGTATTAGGAAAATAGAAAGGAAGTAAATGAAGAGGAGAGGGTTGGGACTGAGTTAATAAGTGGGGTTATAGGGCTCAGTCCAAACCAAAGCCCTAAGTGAAAAGTTGCAAAATTCCACTAACTCCAAACATATCAAAGTTTATACTCAAAAAGATCACAAACGATGTTTTGAACTCAATTGAAGTGGTCCCGAGTCCTAATTCGACCGTATGCAAAAAGTAGCTTTTCGGACTAAATTTCGAGTATCGATAAAATATTTAAATAAAATATTTAAATATAAAATCGATAAATATGCGGGTTGTTACAATGATGATGCTAGGAGCTCGCTTCATATTTTGAAATATTAAGTGGCTTATAGACTTGCATCGGTATTTTATACCTTGGGAAGAGTAGGTTGATGAACTGTGATGGGTAAGAATATCAGTGTATAGTATTGGGTTAATTTGGATAACCTCATAATAGTATACATAATAGTTAATGGAAACTAATCGGTATAAATTTATATTATGAAAAATATATAGATTTTCCAGTCATCAGAACGTTGTTCTGACCTCCTCCTTATTACAACCCACAGGATAGATTTAGAGAAACATGTCATTGGAGCTGGATGTGACTGATTGTTGGAGAAGTCTTCTTTCCTCTCATGTTTGATCCTGATGTGGCAATTTGATATCCAAGGAATACCATTAATTCCAAGGTAGTAGCCATAATCAACATTTATATCTTATTATTATTTCCACTATGAGTTTAGATTTTTATCAATCCATGATAATGCTTGAGCTTATTTGTAGGTACCGAATCCAAAGTTTTGTGCCTTGATGGACCGGAGTTTTGGTTCTTGTAGAAATTTTGGCTTATTAAAGTACTAGTCATTATAGAGATATAGGATTATTCTCTAACGAACCATTATTATCACGACATGCCTTGCTCCGATAATTAGATTGCTTGCGCGAATGATAGTGATACAATGACTGAAACATAGTACAGGGGTAATCGTGCATAGTAAAAACAATATTTTTTCAATACAGGTTAATTTGAAACTAATTACAATAAAAAATGATTTTAACTTAAAATAGCTTCAATTAACAATCCATGGTAACCTACTGGTCTATTACACCTCAAACTATCATCTTTGCCTTTAAGAGAATATTTCATTAGCTTAATGATGGGGTTGCAAAGTTTGTCATTATGTACTTGAGAGAGAGAGATAAATATTTTTTGTGTTTAGTGGAAACTCTGTGGGTTTGTTTATAACATCACATGCTACAACAATATTTCCTTAATATTTTCCATCGATCAGATTTTATTTTATTTTAATTAGGTCTACTAACGCAGTTAAATTATAAACCATTTAACTATTATTAATATGGCTTTAAATCTAATTACTAACCAATATTCATAGTTTCGACTACAATCCAATATTTAATAAATATTATTTTTGGCTTATGTGAATAATCAAATAAATATATAATAATTATATATTTTATTCATTAGCTTTTCAGTTATAAAATGATATTAATTAATTAGTAATTAAATTAATATAACAACTATATTAATTTCTCCATAATGTATAACTTTTATTAAAATATCCACTAAATTATGTTTGATCAAAATATGATAGTTGTAGTTGTATGACTCTTAGATATGAACTTATCACCCAGTAATGTCTCAACAATTTAAATATTAAAGCATATATGAACTTTGCTCTGGCACACTAATGGATAAGAGTTTAGTTACTTACATATTATCTAGGTTAAATCCAATTTCTTATTTTTCTTGTGACATTTTAAGTAATAAGGTAATATGCTTGTTTTCTCTTTGTTGTCACTACATCATATAATATCTAGAGATAAACCAATGGTCAAGACTCAAATAATACATGTAGTTAATTGCAAAGTCCGACATTAAAATCCATGGATCAATCTGATAAGAATTATTGATTAACCGATTTGTTTTGGCCAAATACTTTGATTTTAAGTTAACTACCAATTGTGGTGATACTAACCGTGTATTCAAAGGAGACGAATCATCCGTTGAATGGTGTTTCACTTAAAGTGGTTCAAATTATATCCAACTATGACCTTAACATGCATACTATTGTTAAGTGATTTACAACATATAGTTTAGATACTTAAGTTTTACATTATTCTCAAGCAAAAAGTCTACTGCGCATCTTTGAAAGAGAACACTCTTTAGAATTGGTATTTAACCTATAGAAGCTCATAATAAGTAATTTTGTAACTTTTCTAAACATTCACACATATGTAACCCCTTGGTGCCCCCATTGGTCATTACTAATTCACTGTCCATCATATAAAAATGACTACATACATTAGTCCTATTGGATATATTAATATCTCATTCTTGATATATCTTGCTTAAGAATATTTAAGGACAAATGCTCATTATATACGATTCAATACTCATGGCCATGAACGTATTCACAAATGAAATTGAGTAAATACATTTTCCTCCAAATATAACAATGTACACAACTGAAGGAAACTAAAATCTTACTTTAGCTCGAACAAGATTCACTATAAGAGTTAAGTTATATGATTAAATTGCATGACTGCATTAAAGTACACTGTTAACTCTTTCGGTCATCTTCTTGCAATTGGAACTAGTTAAGGTGACTCATAACCATACTCTCGATCAGTTTTCCTACACCAAAATGAGAAAGGGCCTTGGTGAGTAGATCTACTATATTATTATTTTATATTTATATTTCACTTGTAAATCTCCGTCACTGATAAACTACTTTATCATGTGGTAGTTATATTAAACATTTCTAGACCATTTATAGTGCTGTTGATTCTTGTTGCAGTTTATATCGCATTGTTATTATCATAATATGGTATTAGATTCTCAATGGATGGAACCATTCTTAGCTTTTGTATTACATTTTGCACATATATCGATTTCATTATGACACTATTCAAGGCGATGTACTTAGCCTTTATTATTAAATCTTCCAAAAACTCTTACTTAGAAAAATTCCAACATAAAGCATCTTTGTTAAGGTAAATGTAAATTTAATATTGACTTACTATTTTCAACATCAGTAATGAAGTTCAAGTCTGAACACTTCTTCATGAGGAGTTCACTGTTTTATATACAATTCTCCAATATTTTGTAAATACTTAAGAATACTCTTAACAACCATCCATTTATTTTAGCATGGATTTGAGATTTGCTTACAAGACCATGTACATAAAAAAAATTGGTCTAGTACATAACATAACTATAATAGTTCTTAGTATGCATAAGGAATTCTTATATTCTATACATTAACGTTTTAATATACAGTTTATGTGTATTGATTGAGAAATCCTCACATCCTCTAATATCGAGTATAATTTATTCCTTTTTGAAATCCATAATTGAGAATTGACAAACCAAGCTTTAACAAATTTTAACATGGGCACATCATCATTTCCCATAGGGCACACACTTAATACTATGAAGATCATTATTGAGCATCTGGTAGAAAATTGAAACATCATAGGACAGTTTCTATAGGAAGCTAAGTTAGGTACTAATCGATGCTTCTGTGGTTATAGCCCCAACTATATCATTTTGCTTGTCCAATAACCTTGTTCACTCTATTTCAATCCACCCTTCACCTTGGATCTTAAATTCCTTCTCCTAATCAGGCCATTATATTTCTCTTTCTATCACATTCTCTTGCACAAGATACACTTCCATTTACATTAACACCATGAGGGGATTTCATTTTCATTTCAGTTTTCCATCTCAACAACTCCATCAATGGTTGCTGAGTTGCAGCCACTTATTAACTCACTTTAGCAATAATCCCTCCAACTCCTCTTTAGTAACAAGATTCAGTGGTGGTTGGGTATAAGATCCACCTTTGTATCTATGCTCTATAGCACTACGTTATATAAAAACTACATCTCGGTTAGTTTTCTCTCCAAAATTATTTTAGTGCCCATTTGATTTGATCTCTTAGAAGGCATGGATCGAATCTAGGTATCTTGTGAGACTATGCCTGAGATTTAGGTTTTGGGTGAAAGTGTACATAAAATATTGGCACTAAGACTGGTCCAACACCCCTATAGAGGCTATGGAGAACCAATGATTCAAAATGTAATCATAAGCTGTTATTTGTTTATGGATTGAGCCTTTGATTGATGTATATTGTAAGGTCAACTTATGTGATCTCATATCAAAATCAAGTAAAATGTATAGAAAACAAAAGGTAAATGAGTGAAAACCACATAAGGATTTAATAATGATTTGGTGTTGTATGCGTCATCTTTAATATAATTTTATCATTTAATTTAACTAAACTATAGTGAGAAATAAAATCAATAACTCGAAATCAAGACCAGATCCGAGCTAGAAATTCAACAAAGTCTTGCCTTAGTGAAAATTAGTTCAATATCCACTTTGGTTGAAGTTTATCTGTATTTATATGTGTAGAGGAATGTGATAGGGTTGTAAAATCATTCTTCTTTATCTAGAAATCCGGTTAGGAAAGTATTCACTTCAAATCCACTAAAATAATGGATATTATAGGGATTATTGACCCAATCTACCTATCAACACCCATTAATATAGTCTATCGATCGATTTCAATTAATAAACTTTGAAAATAATTCTATTTTTGTTCCACTTTGTAATGGATTTATTAGTCCATCATCGTTTCATATCTTAGCTCTAAATGATGCTTGAAGACCAAAATCAATCAAGTGTTCGCCAAGAATTGATGATTCTATTAATCAGTACCGACCCATAGGTTATCATTCGGCATCAGTCGATGATACACGGTTATTTTTCAACTTTGTTCTTATACTATGTTGCACTCAATTATCCATGAGCTCTGCATCTACTTGTTCGTTATTTTGAACTTCAACATCATTGAATCATCATGTTTGAAAGATCATAGATAATGGTTATATAGTTACATTATTACCAAAAATATACGAAGAACGCCATACATATTTTAGAAAACAAAGTCAATCAAGCAATTTTTATAAACTTCAAAAGAGACATGCATTTACGCTATAACGCATATTTGAATAATTGGTAGAAGGGTTTAAAGAAACTATTGGAAACTGATCTTTTATACATCTTCGTCGCATGTTGATGCTTATATTGTAGGATCGTCTTTTAAGGTAGAAGTGGTATAAATTCACGTGCTCAAACATATTCATTCTATTCTTAAAACTGTGAATGGTTCACCAGAAGTAAGTGATTTTCATGCTTCGAATATACGGTGTGAATACTAAAGTGAATATTATATTTATATTTTTGTAAATGTATTTGCGTTGGTTGTTTCTAAGGTCAATAATTAAAGTTATACATTTTTAAATTTGACAGCCTTTGTACCATTTTTCTAGCTATATTTGCATTTCTATTTAATTTTTCATCCCTATTAATTATAATGAAGTTGCAACCTTAATGAAATATATGCACTTGATTATTACTTTATTATGATTATTATGTTCAATCAATTTGCTTATTTTTATTATGTTATATGATTATTGATTTCTGTCCAAGAAACTTAGTACAATATCAAATAAAAAATAAACATCATTGCCCACTAATATCAGTTATCACTAAGATATGTGCTTCGACTTAGCATTTCGTTGACCACCTTCTTGACAATGTCTCGTTTATGATAAAATAATTTCTTTCCTAAATATTGAATACCAAACCTTTAACATTGTTGATTTCCTTTTTAAAAAAAATTATAAATGGAAAATTCGAGAAAATAGAGGGAAGAGTCATTTATAGAGGGATATAGCCTCCATATGCCTAAATTTCAAAATTTAAATATTCCCACATGAAAATAGAATTTTATCTCTGAAACTCGCTATAGGAGTCATTGTTCCTTAGGCTCCACCATGTCGCACACAGTTTAGTCCACATGCCTTTGCTCGATTAGCCTCAACGTGGAGTTCCTTTTCTTATTTGTTACTGTTGTACGCACTGTATGCTTAAAGTACATTTTCCCCTTGTAAGTTATGCACTACTTGCCTGTGTAGGATACAATTATACCTTTAGTATAAAATATAAGCCGCTACAAATTTTCTAGCATTTCATAATATTGGTGCTATTTTTATACTTAAGTTAGTTCTTAGAAACCTTACATATTTGATTAGCATGGTATTACCGAGGATTTTTTTTATAAAAAGAGTGATACTTAATTTCAAGCAGAACATTCATTTGTTATCAAGGATTTATATCATGCATTTTTGTAGTTTACAAAAAACATAGTCAACAGAAATATTGACTATTTCTTTTTTCATTAGTACTCATTATACGTGACAATATGTATAGTAATTTGAACTTGTATAAGCTAGAAATCAATTAAAAATAAAAACTACAAAACTAAAAATTATGCTTCCGTTTGTGAAGCCTGTTTGATTTGCGGTTTACATATTCTTACAAGTTTAATGGTAAGAAAGTAATAATTTTTGAAGTATATTATAATTAGATAAAAAGAAAAATATGGACTCAATTTGTTAGATCTAGAGAAAATATATTAGATAATTATAGAAAAAGTACATATCATGGTAAATCTATCATAAGTTGTGTTGGCTTTCATCATTTTCTTAATGATTGATTAGGCACACTATTGAGGACTTATCTAATTCATATCAAAATCATGCTTTGTAACAAATTTTAGATGTAATTTTCCTTAGAAAAAGCTGAATTTTCTTGTAGTGTACTTATTTATTTTTAAAACCACAGAACCAACTTTCAGTTAATTTAATGAATCAAAAGCGAACGCTCAATGCAAAGTTTAAGGCAAGTAATAGAGTATTCATTGTACTTTTTTTAAGAATAAGAGTAGTACTTCATCCAAGTAGAGGAAACTTGAATCCATGACCTCCTTTAAAAACTCTGTTTAGAGACTAATACCCCTGACCACTTTATCTAGAGGTCCTTAACTATACTATCAATAAATTATGCAACCCTACTAAAATAAATGTTCTTTAGGATTTTTACTTTTTTACATTCATACATTTATTTTCTACTTATTATAGAGCTCTTTCTTTATTGACAATAATTAATTGATTTAATTTTTGATGTTTAATCACCCTTCTTACCTTTTAAGCTCTTTAAAACATAATATAACATGGATTACATCTATTAACGTCCTCTAATTCTCATTGCCCACCCTAGTACTTAGTAAAAATTAATTACACCCCACGATTTTCTTTTCTCACCCTATATTTTGCCAATGTTACCCTTTCTTCTTCTTCTTTTCATTTTTCTTTCAATTAATTTCTCCTCATTATATACTTACCATTCCCCATGGAAGTTAAATGAAGGTTTACCCTAATTTTTATTGTTTAAAAAAAAACCTAAAACACTAAAAGAAAATGTTTATGCCTTCTTCTTAGGCTATAGTTTATAATAGATTTGTTTTTATTATCAAATTGATTAAATAGTGTTTAGAGTTTGCGGAATTGAATCAAAATTTTGTTCATGTTGAATTAATTGAATGGAGTTAGTATAAACATGAAACTTTATACAATATTTTCAATGAGGCTTATAATAATAAAGAAGCAAATAAATAATTTGACATATATATGGAATATATAGGGGCAAACTAGGTACTATTATGGCAAATTCTATATAAACCTAAAAACTTGCTAAATACCCCTCCACTAAACTAAAAAACCACTATATCCATGTTTTTGCTAAGTATACACATTTTACAGTTAAGTTTTTAACCTTGTACCCTTACTTAGGAGAAATTCAGCTATAAAGAAAATTTACCGTACAAAAACTACCCTACCAACATTTAATATGTGCACCACTTCTCTGGATTGTTCTACATATCACGCACTTTGACTATGTGATTTTCCGCTCAGTCAGTCTTCTTCGAATTGTGCATTTTCAAATAAATCAGAAAAACAAAACAATATAAAATCCAATATTTATCCCCTTTGATTTCGTCATATTGTATTATCATAATCACAAATCGTCAATTCAAGCCCAAGATTTTAGAATTTTCAAAATTATATTATTATGGTTTATTGGATAAGAGAAAAGGAAAAAGAAAAACTTGAAAAAAGGTAAAAGGATGGGTGAATGACGTAAGGTCAACTATGTCCTCACTTTTTTCAAAAAAAGTTAGGGCTATTCGGCATGTTTTCGTGTTTAAATAGAATTAGTCTATTATTATTTTGCGAAAATCCAGGAGAACCCAACGGGCTGGTAAACTCCTGAGGAGGTTATAGTAAAGCCATCTGTTGATCCAAGCCCCTATACCCCAGGTAAATTTATATAGGATAGGGAAGCGCATGGTAGGAATCGAACTTGGGTCTTTTTACCAGAACCCAAACCTCCTTTCCACTCGCCGCACCTGCGGACTTGGGTCTTACTTTTAGTTGTAGTTGGGGTAGGAAAGAGAAATGATAAGGGGAAAATATATTTAGCCATTAACATTAAATGATAGGTGTACCTTGTTTTGTTTTAAGATAACACCACCGGATAAGGTTGATTTAGTTAACAAGCTATTATGATGGGTAAACTAAGGCAGATTTGTAGCTGATTTGACATGATTTTTAGATGATTTGGCTATTAAAAAATTGTTAATCGATTCAAATATTTTTAATATAACAAAATTTTGTCATAAAAAGTGAAAAATCAATTACGAAATAGCCACTGATGGTCAAAATATAGCAAAATCCTATGTCAAAAATGAAGAGTAGGCGATGACAAAAAATATTAATTAAATCAGTCATTTCTTGTTGTGGTAACATGAGTAATCTGGATATTAAAAAAGATGTAAGGTTTTTTTATCAAACTAAGATTAGGGATCAACCTCATTTGTTTGTCAATTTTTTCCAAAGAAAAGATACAAAGTTTTCATCTTGTTCGTCAAATTCTTTGAAAGGAAAGATATGAAGTTTTCATCAACAACGAGAATCAAATAGGTAAGCTTAGACGTATAGTGTTATTTTTGATCGAAAACAGAGTACAACATTTATCAACCGGTCTTAGTGATATGCTAAGGCAATTTTGCAAGTTTTTGGCTTATACAAGCATAGTCTAACATGGTTATATTTATACAACTATTATTAAAAATATACATTTCTTAGTGTATTTATTCAAAATATGTGGGAAATATCATACATTTTTTTGTTAAATATCCAACTATATTGAATAATGTCTGTAATATTCTAATGATCTACATATTTACCCCATATTGCATAAATAGACAATTAAGGAAGGAATCTATATGTGCCATGGAAATTGATCTTTAAACATCTTTGTCGGATTTGGATGCTTCGAATAGTAGGAGAACCCTTTTTAGGTCAAGATTGTACAGATTCAAATGTTTAAATACATTTGTATTTTTCTAAAGAATGCACCAGCTGATCAAAAATCGGCAATAATAGGACACATAGGATTAGGTGAACATTATATTTCGATCTTACAAATGTTATTTGCATGGGCTGTTTTTAAAGCCAACAACTAAAAATGTGTTATAAAATAGAAGGAGATAAGAAGTCATTAGAGAAGGAGAAAGAAGAAAATGTTATTACTAAGATGTTCGTCATACATTTACTTACATAGATTTATTTATATATAGGACTTGGAGCGTAGTATTGAACCTATCTCATGATGTGGGACTAAACAAAATATAACAAACATTGGATAGCATATTCACACTTTATAATATTACAGCACTCCCCCTTGAATATGCGTCTTCAAAATCTTGGATGCTCTGCTAACTTGAAGTTGTCACTTTTGAAAAATATATGATCATTGTTCCCCTCATTATTATCTTGTTTGCATATATCCATTCAGCCAATATAAAAATTGTTTGTTGCCTTATTAAAAACCTCTATTAGGAAAACCAAATGGAAAAAATCTTGAATGAGGAAAAGAGTGCAACTTATAAAAGCGTAGGTATCATAAAATGATATTCATTCCAAAGAGTTTGATACGTCGGCATCAATGTAATGCCTCATTAAAACCTTACAAAGAAAAAACCCAATGGGAAAAATTTTAGTGAAGAAAAAAGAGTACAATGACATATTTTATTTTCTCATTTCTTCAAATGAAGTTTGATACTTCTGGATCAAACTAATGCCTCATTAAATTCTTACTAAGAAAAACTCTATGGGAAAAATCTTAGTGAAGGAAAAAGAGAACAATATAGTATGATATACTTCAATAATTTACAGCATCATATAGAGTTTGATACTTTTGATCAATATAATACTTCATTAAAAACCTTACAAAGGAAAACCGATGGGAAAAACCTTAGTCAAGGATAAAAATACAATTTAACTTAAATAACATATTTGAGATTTTATTTCTTAATAAGACATTTGATTCTTTTAGATCAAGATAATGCCTCTTTAAAACCTTAGTAAGAAAAAACCGGTGGAAAAAATCTTAAATAAGGAAAAAGAGTACATTATAACTTATTTTAAATGATACTAGGGAGTTAATACTTCTCGATCAAGATAATGTCTCGTTAAATACTTACTAATAAAAGCCCAATGGGAAAAATCTTAGTTAAGGAAAAAGGAGTGCATTATAAATTACTTATAGATGCTCCCCTGATTTAAAAGTTTCCTCTGAATTCGTATTCGTCTTTCGATAACTCAAATTGGTTATGGATACTTCGAGATCCATATATATGTATCTCTTGAATAATACAATTTATTAATAGTTTTCTTCGATACAATCAAAATTTCCAAGATTGTTTCCTCCAAATATGATTTGCATTTTATGCATTTTGTATGCTACTTCTATGGAAAAACACTTCATGTGCTTTCATTTTTGTACTTTCATTTTTGTGCTTTAAATCAGTTTTGCATATTACAACTATACATTTTTGATGAATGTTAAAATTTTCATTAGATCAATACTAAAAAGTAGGAAGTAATCTACTCATCTTGAAGTATATCAAGATTTTCATTACAACAATACTTAAAAGAAGGTGGTAATTTAAACTTCATGTCTTTTGCATTCTTTATATCTACAAAAGTTATATATATATATATATATATATATATTCTTGAAGAATTTGTATACTTAAATAAGTTTTTGCATATCACAACTACCACTTCAATGGATATTAAGAGTTTCATTACAACAATACTTAAAAATAGGAAGTAATTTACTCATCATGAATTATATCAAGATTTTCATTACAACAATACTTAAAAGAAGTTGTAATCTACGCTCCTTGTTCTTTACCTTCTTTATGACCACCAAAGTTATTTATAATCTTCAGAAATTTATATACTTTCATTGTTTAGTATGATTTAAACAATGTTTATACCTTTAGAGTATTTTAAGTATTTCAAACACTTTCACTACTTCAATCAATTCAATTATCTATAAAAATATCATTCCCATGGCACTTAACATGTCGTTGACACTATTTGTGCTTTAGTAATTTTAGTGTGCTTTATATACATGTTTATAGTTATAATTTATGGACTATAGGTCCACAATTCTCATTTAGGAGAATTTTATGATGGCCGATCATGTTTTTCTATAATCCAAGATCTTTATCCATTTATAAACATAAGAGCTTTATTATTTACGAATTTATCATCGATGGTTATTTATTGTGACTTCTGCATATGATTTATTAAGATCTTCATATTTATCATGTTTTAGATACCTAAACCACTTCTAGGATTATTTAATGATCATGTCATGGATCTCTATCTAAGCACCCTTAAGTGTTTCTTCAAGAACACTCGCCACTTTTATTTGGCATCTTTTGTAACTTACTCCAAAAATATTTGAACCGACTTATGTACCACATTTCATATGTGGTTTACACCTTTTGATCCTTCAAGGACTCAAATCTATATTAGAAAAAGTCTATTAGGGATATTATTGATAATTTATTCAAGTTACTTAATATTTTGCATCATTGTATATTTTCACAAATATTTAACATTGATGATTAAAATGAACTTATATCCCTTTATCCTCCCCCTCAATGTTGATAAACGTTGTCACATTAAATAATAATCCTCTTTGGATTCTCATTTTAATCCATTATCACATTGCTACTAGCAAATACATTATATGTATATCAGTTATAGGAGGATAATCCTTTTATTAGTTGATAAGATGCATTCAATTGATACTGCTTATTAGAGTTTGTTCTCAATCATTGATCTAGCCAATTGGAGAAATTTACTCATTATATAGATCATTTGAATACATACACGACTTTAGGTTATTCAACATTTATACTGATTGAATTTTAAATCGCTAAATAATCTATGCGTATATAAGATGAGCTCATAACAAACTTCAGGTTGTTAGCTGAATATTTACGTATATGGATATACACGTGCGTCCACGTATCACATATATATTATAAATTTGCATATTCTTTCTCATTTGAATTAGTGATTTTTAGAACAAACTATTACAAGGATTCAAACTATTAATTTCTATTTATAGATCAATGTCAATGTGAATTCGTCAAACCGCATGATAATGTTCAAAACATCTGGTATGGAACTATATCAAACTTCTAGTTTGAACAAAATATACAGACAACTTCAAGTTGTTATGTTTTATTCCTCAATTATATCTCAAATATCAAATTTCTGTGCATTTATTTGGTTTAATAAAATTACCAAATATATAAAAAAATCTCTTTTAGAGATATGTTATCATTTCCAAATTTACAAATCTCTTCTAGAGATATTTTATTATCACCACTTATGGAGTGAACTTATCTCTTCTAGATATATATATATATATATATGCACTATTGGAATGCCATATAAATATAAAGTATTTCTTTTTCATAAATTACATAATCACTAATTTATAGTAGTATAATATATCCATACTGGTGATTTTTGTTTTAACTGCTTTTGAAATGGCATATCAAACTTCAAATACAGTAACAAAATTAGACGCACCAACTGAAAGTAAGATGCAACAGATAAAACCACTACTTCTGGAGTGTAATATTGGTATACAATATCTCTTTTTTTGGATAAACTATTGTTATTACTTCAAAAAAATTATATGGTTATTCCTTTAGAAAATATAGTGTTTCCTTTTAAGAAATTGCAATATAACAAAAATAAAATTCCTATAGCATCTCTTCTGGGATGTTAGATTTTGCAATATAAATATAAATAAATCTCTAAACATTTCTTCAAGAGATTAATATATACACACACATCCATAATATAAATAATATGGCATATGATTATCTATTCTAGAGAATATTAAAATATATTTCTTCAACTAAATAGTTAGTCATATGTACATAGAAGTAATTAATCTAAACATCATTTTTTACAATGTAGCATGATTAGTAAAAACCAGATCTACTAATTACTTTATAGTACTTATCAAACTTCGAGTTTGAGTTATCATAGATTTATCAATGAGAAAGCAACAGAGATAATAATTAAATTACAGTTACTCATTAAAATGCAATTAGATTTTGCATTACACAAAACCTGTTAATTGAGCTATATACATTTCCATAATTGAAAGTAAATAATTAAGAAAAATAATATAAACTGACTACAACATATAAACTGAAATGTTATTTGAATTCATACCAAATAATTAACGTCTCTTTTCAAGACTAAATTAATAATTACTTTTTCAATCTGGTGATGTTTAAAATATCATATAACATAATATCTTCAGGATATTTGATTAATATAATGTAAATCTAAAGATATAAGGTAAGGTATAATTTATTTGGAGATTTTTGTAATCTCTTGGATGCAGCATCATTATCTCATATGATAATTTATTAATTTCCTTTAACTTCTTCAAGAAGTACAACCTTATCATTTTATACAGTTTCAATAAAGCTTCGAGCTTCTAATTCATGAAGTTCAAGTTCATTAATTTGTTATGAACTTCGGGTTCTCAAATTTTGTGTAAACTTCCTTTTTAGGAGCTTATACCATTTGACAAATTAAAAAAATACTGATAAGAATTTGAGCTTGTAAAGTTTATCAGGAAACTTTTTCATAATTCAAGACTTCAGGTCTTAGACTTTGAGTTATACAACTTCTATTAAAATAATTTCTTTGGACAGCTTGAAGTTGTTGTTAAACCTATTTCTTCTATTACAATAGACACTACTTGTTAAAATAAATACATCAAATAGTAAATCATATGTCTATTCTTATTCCAAACACTAACATACAACATCGTTTAATTTACAAAAACCAATGCATTTATGATAATAAATAATTTAATTTATTACCATAATACCTGCAATTAATTCATTTATGACAAAAATAACTACAATTAACCTTGGTCTAGGATATAGCTACTGTCACAGCAAAATGATTTCATTACAAATATATGAACCAATTGAACAGATAGTACTTAAAGTAACACAATTTAATCTCAAATCTAGGTCCAACATTACTCAATAATAAAATTAAAACGAATACCTTAAAATGAAAGTTTATTTCCCAATAATTACAATTTCTAAATAAACAAAATTATCATCTCAATTTATCCATATCATTCACAATCATAAAAAACAGTACATCTCATATTCAAATTATTTTCCTTATAAGAAAATTAACTCCATAATTCTTTACCAAACATATCAAAACAGACATGTAAATCTTCAAATCAGCTTGAGTTATTTCAAAAATTTAAGGAGTTAAGATTATTTCCCAAAAATAAAAAAAATTCAGAATTTTATTTAATTATACAAACCATATAAAATCATTTAGATCTTGCTTTCTACATGAAAAGCTACATTTTGGTCTAGGAAAAACAATTTTAACTTCAAACCAAATCCAAGATTATCAAAAAAAATCGTTCATACATAGATCAAATTGATCTGAAATTTGAGTAAGATATTATAAGAATTCAATGAATTATAAATAAGTCAATCCAAAACTTACTTAAAAATTCCAATACCACTTGTTAGAAATTTTGAATCAATTCAAATTGAATTATTTATCAAGTACAAATTATGAAAGAATAAATAAAATTGATTTAAACTAAAAGAAATGTAAAATAAGTAATCATAGAAGTTATATCCGATTTCAATAATTAAATAAGAGAAAAGGATGAATACACATGAAAAAGAATAGATCTGATGATTAAATATATAAATCTCAAAGATATATCACTTGAGAATAATATCAAGATTTACAAAAGATTAAAAAAATCAGAACATAAGATGTACAATAGAATGAGATCCAAATAATTAGATCTATGATTTAGTGAGATCTAAGAAGTTAAAATTAATAGAATCAGATCTAAAAAAGGTAGCATCAATATAATTAAATCTGAAAAATTACTTACCATCTTGAGAACTATAATTAGACCTAAAAAACAGAGTAGATCTGATCTTCTAGATTATCACAATTCAAATCTATAAAAAAATTATTTAGATATCGTGTTGATAACGTGTTATAAAATAAAAGGAGATAAGAAGCCATTAAAGGTGGAGAAAAAAGAAAATGTTATTACTTATATGTTCGTCATACATTTATATTATATGGACTTTTAAATTTCTTAATTTTTTTTGAAAACCCAGGATAACCCGGCAGGTCAGTAAACTGCTGAGGAGGGTATAGTAAAGTCGTCCGTCGATCCAAGCCCCCATACCCCTGGGTAAATTTATATAGCATGGGGAAGCGCATGGTAGGAATCGAACTTGTGTCTTTTTACCAGAACCCAAGCCTCCTTTCCACTGCGCTGCATCCACAGATGACTTTTTTATATATAGACCTTGAAGCATAGTTTGAACCTATCTCATGATGTGGGACTAAACAAAATATAACAAACATTGTTTAGCTTATTTACACTTTGTAATATTATAGCAAAATGTACATTTTAAATCAGGCAATGGTAAACAACGTATCATTTTTTTACAGCTTCATATATATTTATTTTCTATCCATGTTAATTATACCGAAACATTGTAATCTTAGTGAAATATTTGAACTTGACCTTTATTATCGTTATTACTATGGTTTATCTATCTATTTATGGTTTTTTTTTTCTTTTTGTGATTTATGGTTATTTTTTCTTTTTATGATTAATTAATGCTATTATGATTCCGTTCAAATCATCTGGGTACACAATAAAACATATCAAGTATCCACGAAATATAGTACCATTTTTAACGTAAAATAAAATTTTTAATTAAAATAAGTAAATCATTCACCGTAATAAAGCATTCAAAATTTTCAATATTTACAAAATTGATATTATGGGTTGTACAATAGATTTCTTCCTAGATATGGCGAGTAAAATTTTAGGGGTGCTATTTTCAACTAAATTGTTATGAAGAATAGTGAAATATAATTTTAATGCACATTGTTAATTACAAAA
The DNA here is from genome assembly GCA_030765085.1 of Allium cepa. NCBI lineage: Eukaryota > Viridiplantae > Streptophyta > Magnoliopsida > Asparagales > Amaryllidaceae > Allium > Allium cepa. The sequence continues at coordinate 975,136,269 of CM060928.1, forward strand.
TTACCTCTAAAATATACACAATCAATTTGTGAGACATGAAATGTAAGTACTAACAAAATTACCTCTAAAATATACACAATCAATTTGTGAGACATGAAATGTAAGTACCAACTGAATTTTTTTATTGAATATGTATGAATCGATAGTATACCGAAAATAAGGAAAAAACTAGAAATTGAACATTTAGAAAATAGAAGGAAATTTTGGCGAGATTCGTCGAATTTGGATATGATGTGAGATTGAAAAGATAATCAATTTTACTTTTTGAGATAGCATTTCTTTAGCTCAATGATGGGGTTGCAAAGTCTATCATTAAGATATAATTAGCTCGATGATGTAGTTGCAAAGTCTATCATTAAGATATAATTTTCTAATGGATATATATATATATATAATTTTTTGTGTAAATTAGTGACTCTGTGGGTTTATTTTTAGTATCATATGCTACATAAATATCTCCTTAATATACTTCCATTGGCCAAATTTATTTTTTAATTAGGTCCACCAACCCACTTAAATAATAAACCATAAATGAATATTGCTAGAAATCAAATTAGTAATCGATATTAATAATTTCGGCTGCAATCCGATATTTATTATTTAATCGTTATTATTTTAATAAAATAAATATATAATAATTTTATATATATTCATTAACTTTTTAGATTTATAATAATATTAATAAACTAATAATTACATTAATATGACAACAATATTAATTTTTCCACAATAATATAACTATTATTAAAAAAAATCATCAAACTATATTCGATCAAAATATGATAGTTGCAGTTAGTGACTTCTATGTGTGAGTCCAACACATAGTAATACCTCAACAATTTAAATATTAAAGTGTATGCGAACTTTTCTCAGGCACGCTAGTGGTGAAGAGTTTAGTTGCTTACAAATTATCTAGGCAAAATCCAATTTCTTATTTTTAAAGCAACACCTAAAAGCAATAATATATTATGCATGTTTTCTCTTTGTTATCGCTATATCACATAGGTATTTAGAGATCAATCAATGGTTAAGACTCTAGAAATATGCATAGTTTTTTTCTTGAAATGTTACTTAGATACAAAATATCACTGGGACAACATAATACAAATCACATGTCAATATATGTTCGAATCACGCTACTCAATTTTCGAACTTGTGACCTCTCGCACCAAAGTCGAATCACTTAACCACTAGGATAATGGTGCTTGTCGTAATATGTATAGTTAATTGTGAAGTCTGACATTAAAGTCCATGGATCTATCCGATAAGAATTATTGATTAACATATTTTCTTTAGCCAACGGATTTGACATTAAGTTGACTATCAATTGCAGTGATACTAAACTTCCATTTGAAGAAGATGAATCCTCCTTTGAATAGTGTTTCACTTCAAGTGGTTCAACTTATACCCAACTATGGCCTTAACACAAACATTGTTGTCCTGCGATTGACAATAATCAAAGTACGGATTAGATGCTTGAGCTTCACGGCTTCTCAATAAAAAATACTACTGCACATTATCATAAGAGATATCCTTTTGAATTTGTATTAACCTATAGAAGACTCAAAGTGATTCGTTCTACGATTATATCAAACATTCACGCTTACATAATCGCTTAGTACACCCTTCGGTCATTACAAATTCATTTTCTATCATATGAAGAGCGTTATATACATTAGTCTCGATGGATATATTATATCACATTCTTGATATATCTTAAGTAAGAACATTTAAGGATAAATGTTCATTTTATATGATTCAACACTCACGGTAATGAACATATTCATTAGTGAAATTGATTAAATACTTCTATATCCTAATATAACATTGTACACAACTGGAAAAAAACAAAGCCTACTTTATTTTGAACAAGATTCACTATAAGAGTTAAGTCATATGATCAAATTACATAATTTCCACTGAGGTATAGCCTTAACTCTATCGGTCTCCTACTTGCACTTGTGACCAATTATGGTACTCATAACAATACTGTCGATTGGTTTTCCATGGAAATCAACATAAGATTCTCACATCAGCGTTGAGTAGGTTCCATATTGCACAAAATCTCTTTTTCCATCCAAATGAATAATATCATAATTGCCAATGGATTTTCTGCTCTTTTTAGAAACCATTGATGCATAAATTTAAACAAATCACCTAGCTCTGATACCAATCTATTATGAAAAAGTTGCATAAATATGGAAAAATGATAAATAAGATCTATATTTGCCAATTGAACATCACTCGATCTGACAACAATTATTTTATTACTCCAAATAAATAGTTAAAAATTATAAAGAAGAAAAAAGAGACACGCAATAATTATTTTGGTTCCACTATCGTCAAGATAGTTTACGTCCAATCCAAATGAGAGATATTTTATTACTCATGAGTAACTTATAAGAGATTACTAGATAAGAGTTTACATACTAAAGCCCTAAATTAGGATTAGCAAGAAGAGACAATCTTCTAGGGGATCGCTGGCTTAATGTAAGGATGAGTTTACAATGAAATCTACCTCGATATATAGCCAATGCAAATCCATGAGAGCTGTCGATTAAATTACCAAGATATGGTAAGAAGTTAATGAAGGCAATTTAAAATGGTGAAAAATGGCGCTAACATAGTAAGTAGTTCACTCATTCCTTTAATTAACAAAAACGGAAATAAATAATCCTAAACCAATGCGTTTACTGAGAAAGAAATAAGATACATATCCTTCTGCGTATATTTTATTGCATAACATGTGCATGTATTTATTACCATGCCATCTCAGGTAAATGCAATTCAATAGTTTATGCATTTCCATATTAAAAATAATGAACAAATGTGATTACTTGCCTTGTTACCATAACTTCATCCTCGATGCTCTGAACAACCTTCTGTCTCTTGCATAGTGAAGAACACATAATCCTTTTCAAAATGACATATAATTTGAATCGTAGAATCTCAACACTATGGAGAACCAATGATTCATAATGTAATAATAGATTATTATTTGTTTGTGGAATAAGCCTCTGATTAACGTTTATTGCGAGGTCAACCTATGTAATCTTATATCAAATTTGAGCAAAATATATAGAAAATAAAAAGCAAAGAAAGAGAAAACCACACAAGGTTTAATGGCGGTTTGATGTTTCCTACGTAATCTTTAATATTATTTTATTATTTATTTTAACTAAAATCTAGTGATAAATACAATCAATTATTTGAAATCTAGACTAGATCCGAGTTAGAAATCCTACAAAGTCTTGCCTTAGTAAAAATTAGTTCAATCCCCACTTAGGTTGAAGTTCCTCTGTATTTATATGTGTAGAAGAATGTACTAGGGTTCTAAAATCGTTCTCCTTCATCCAGAAAGTCAGTTAGGAAAATATCTGCTTCACGTCCACAAATAGGAGATATTATAGGGAATATTGACCAGCCTATCAATCGTCCCAATTAATATAGTCTATCAATCGATGCTGATCGACAAACTTGGAAAATATTCTATTATTATTCCAGTTTGTAATGTATTTATCTATCGATCCATCATTGTTTCATGTCTTCGCTCCAAACAACGCTCCAGGACCAAAATCCATCAAGTGTTTACTAAGATTTGATGATTCTATAAATTGATATTGATCCATAGGCTATCACTCGATACCAATCAATGGTACGAAGTCATTTTTCAACTTTGTTCTTATAGTTGTTGCACTCGATCATTCATAGGCTCTACATCTATTTTTTCATCATTTTGAACTTTGACATAGAAGAATCATATTTAAAAAACCATAAATAACGTTGTATAGCTACAATTATTATAAAAAATATACAAAGAACATCATACATTTTTTAGACACGTAAATCAAGCAATTTTTGTAAACTTATAAGGAGACATGCTTTTACGCTAATTGGTGGAAGGATTTATAGAAATCATTGGAAACTGATCTTTTACACATATTCGTCACATGTTGATGCTTATACAACTAGACTATGTTTTTAGATAGTCGTGGTATAAATTTGCATGCTCAAATATATCCATTATTCTCTTAAAACTGTGAATGGCTCACCAGAAGTAAGTGATTTCATGCTTCGAACATACGTTGTGGATACTCAAGGGAATATTATACTTATATTTTGTAAATGTTATTGTATTGGTTATTTCTAAGGTCAATAATTAAAGTCATACACTTTTAACTATGACATTCATAGTACCATTTTTTTGGCTACATTTTACATTTTTATTTAATTTTTCATCCCTATCCCTACTAATTATAATGAAAGTTGTAGCCTCAATGAAATATCTGCACTTGACTATTTTTTTATTATTATGATTATTGTATTCATGTATTTTCTTATTTTTATTGTGTTAAATGATTATTGATTTCTACCCAGGAAACTTTGTACAACCATAAATAAAAGATAAATGTCATTACCCACTAATATCAGTTAACCCTAAGATGTTCTTTGACTCGACATTTTATTGATCACCTCCTTGACATTGTCTCTTTAGTGCTAACAAATTTTCTTTCCTAAACATTTAATATAAGATCCTTAACATTTTGCATCAATCTTAATTGATTTCCTTTTTATGTTTTCAAATAGAAAATTGGAGGAAATAGAGGGAAGAAGTCATTTGTAGACAGATATAGCCTATAGGTCCAAATTTTAAATTTAAATACTCCTCCACTTGAAAGTTGAATTTTATCTCTGAAATTCCCTATATGATTCATTGTTCCTTAGATTCCATCATATGTCGCACTTAGTCAGTTCCATGCGCATTTGATCGATCGTCCTCAACATGGAGTTCCTTTGCTCGTTGGTTACTTCTTACATTCCATATGCTTAGAAGTACATTTTCCTGTTATAAGTTAAGTACTACTTGCCTATATAGAATACCATTGTACCTCAGTATAAAATATAATCCACTATGGTTTTTCTAGTATTTCATTAAACTGGTTCAATTTTTATAGGAAGTTAGTTTTAAGAAACCTACATATTTGATTAGTAAAGAGTTACCGGGGTTTTTTTATAACCACTGTGATACATAATTTAAGCAGGGTATTCATGTGTTACCGAGGATTTATAACATGTATTTTTGTGGTTCATGAAGAACATAGTCGACAGAAATATTAACTATTTCTATTTTCACAAATACTCATTATACAAAACAATATGTATAGTAAATTTGAACTTACATAAACTTGAAATCAATTAAAAGATAAAAACTACAAAACTAAAAATTATGCTTCTTAACTCTCTAGTCTACTTGTACAAGACATAGTTTGATTATTATGTTCATAAAACCAGTTTGATTTATAGTTTACGTATTCTTGCACAGTTCAACAGTAAGAAAATATTCAAATTAAACTAGAATTAGGTAAAAAGAAAAATATAGAGTCGATTTGTTAAATCCAAAGAAAAGATATTAGATAACTATAAAAAGTAGATATCGTGTTAAACCTATCGAAAGTTATGATGGCTTTCATCATTCTATTTTTATGATTGATTAGACACAATCTTTGAAACGATTTTGAGGTGTAATTTTCGTTCGAAAAAGCTGACTTTCCTTTTAGTGTACTTATTTGTTTTTTAAATTACAGTTTCAGTAAATTTAATGAAGTAAAAGCGAAAGCTCAATAAAAAGTTCAGGTAAGTGATCAAATGTTTATCGTACTTATACTGCCAATTTTTTTAAGAATAAGAGTGGCATTTTGTTCAAGCAGAACACTCGCTTTAATATCTTGTGAGCTTGATCCCATAACCTCCTCTAGAACCTCTATTTAGATTTAACTAAAGGTCCTTGACTATACCGCGATTGATAAAGCAACACTATTCAAATATGTATTCCTTGAGATTTTATTTTTACATACAAGCATTGAATTTTCTACTTATTTTAAGTCTCTTTCCTTATGAACAATAATTTATTTATTTAATTTTTGATGTTTAATTGCTCTTCTTACCTTTTCAAGCTCTTTAAAACTTAATTTAACATGGACTACATCTATTGACACCCCCTTAATCCTCAATTTTCATCCCAAAATTTAGTAAAAAAATAATTACATTCCATATTTTTCTTTTCTCACTCCATATTTTGCCAATTTTACCCTTTATTCTTCTTCTTTTCAATTTTCTTGCAGTTAATTTCTTCTCTCTATATTTTTACTGTGTCTCCAATTCATGGAAGTTAAATGAAGATTTACTCGAATTTTAGCTACATCTATTAGCCCTTCATTAATTTACTTTCCCACATTAGCTCAAATTAAAAAATTCCTCATTTGCCCTTCTACATTTCATCAATAGCATGTTTCTTCCTTTCTAATTTCAAATTTCATTGGAAAAATAATTAAACATTCTATTTTTTATATTTAACTCTTTTCAATAAAACTCATTTGAAGAAAATTTTAATCTAGTTAAACAAATTTCAAGCATCGATTAATTAGTTTTAAGAAAATCATGATTATTTTAAATTTAAAACCTAATGGAGCGTTTTGTTATTGATGTAACTTTTGATTTCTTCAATGTTCATTTTGGCAATGATTTTGATGGTAAAAATTATAGATAAGAATTAGACTCAACTATCATGTATTGAAGAAGAAAGAAAACATGAAGCGAAAAATGAATAAGAGAGAGATTAAACGAAGAAAAATGGTAAAATCTGTATAAAGTGGGTAAGTAAGAAAAATTATGAGGTGTTACCATTTTGACAACATAATGGGATGGAAAAAGAAATTTGTGAGTTGTTAATACATTTAGCCCTAATCTTTATAATCTTAAAAGAATGAAAGCTAAAACAATAAAAGAAAATATTTATCCCTTCTTCTCAGGCTAGAGTTTATAATATATTTGTTTTATTTTTAAATTATTTACCGTAACTAATTTTAGAAGTTTGCAGAATTGAATCAAAATTTCATTCATGTCAAATTCATCGAATGGAGTAGAGATATAAACATGAAACTTTGTATAATATTTTCAACAAGGCTTACAATAATAAATAATAAAGAAGAAAACAAACATTTCAGCATATATATAGAATATATAGGGGCAAACTAGGTAATTATTTTTAGTTGCGACTGGGGTTGGAAAAGAGAAATAATGGAGGGCTAATAGATTTAGCGTTTAACATGTTAATATTAGGTGTACTTTATTTAATTTTAAGATAACACTACTAGATAAGTTTGATACAATCAACAAGCTTTTTTGATGGAAAACCCAAGGTAGATTTGCAGGGATTTGACATGATTTTAAATGATTTTTCCATCTAAAAAATTATTAGCCAACTCAAACATTTGTAATATAGCAAAATTCCCAAAAAAAAGAAAAAATCAACTACGAAATGGCCAATTATGGTCAAAATATAGCAAAATCCCATGTCAAAAATGAAGAGCAAATTATGCCAAAACGTTAATTAAATCAATCATTTCTTGTAGTGGTAACATGAGTAATTTGGATATATAAAAAAAAGATGTAAGGTTTTTATTTATCAAAGTAAGATTAGGGCTCAAGACCTTATTTGTTTGTCATTCTTTGAAAGAAAAGATACAAAGTTTTCGTTGACAGTGAGAATTGAACACGTAAGCTTCGTCATATAGTATCATTTTTGACTGAAAATAGAGTACATTTTTTGTCAACTAGCCTCAATGCTACGTTGGGGCATTTTTTCAAGGTTTTAGTTTACACAAAATAGTGTGACATAGTTGTATTGATACAACTATTATTAAAAATATTTTTTAAAAACAATTATTCAAGATATACAAGAAATGCCATACATCATTTTGTTAAATATCCAATTAAATTGAGTAGTGCTTGTAATCTTCTAATGATCAACATATTTACTCCATAATGCATAAATGGGCAATTGACAAAGGAATCTATAGGTGTCATGGAAATCGATCTTTAAACATCTTCGACGGATCTTGATGTTTCGAATAGATGGGTTACCTATATTAGGTCAAGATGGTACAAATTCAGGTGTTCAATATATTCGTGTTATTCTTAAGAATGCATCGACTGATCAAAAGTCGCTAACAATAGGATATGTACAATTAGGTGAACTTATAATTCAAGTCTTATAAATGTTATTTGTACCGGTTGTTTCTAAGGCCAATAATTAAAAACACACCTTTTGAATCGTGACAACGATAATCAATAACCATGGTATTATTATTTTATAGCTCCATTTGAATATAATTTTCTATCCATATTAATTACACTGAATTTGATAGCTTTATTTATATTTAATTCTCTGTCCAAATTAGTTATACTGAAACATTGTAATCTCAAAATATTTTCACTTGATTTTTTATTAAACTGTGTTCAATCTATTTATTTATTGTTGCTTTTTATTTATATGATTAATTGATGCCAACGTGATTTGGTTCAAATTAGCTGGGTACACAATATAAACATACCAACTATCCACGAAATTTGGTACCTTTTTTAACGTAAAATAGAAATTTTAATAAAATAATAAATCGTTCACCATAACAAAGCATTCAAAAATAATAATATTTACTGATATTGTGGGTTGTTAAAGAGATTTCCTTTTCGATACAGGGTGGAAAATTTTAAGGTTGGTACCTTTAATTAAACTGAAATTGTTACGAAGAATGGTAAATTATATTTTAAATGCACATTGTTAATTACCAAATTACCCCTACAATAATAAACAATATGAAACGATAAGGAGCAACCAAAAAAATTTATCGAACACGTATGATTCGATGGCAAAATGCCAAAAATTAAGAAAACAAACAAGAAATTAAACGTTAATTCGAAAATAAAAGGAAAATCCGGTGTGTTTAGTCGAATTGGATATGACATGAGAGTGAAAAGATATATAATTGACTTTTTAAGCAAACTTGATTCAACATTTATCAAATTACTAAAACAATGTCATCAAATAAAAACAAAATTTAAGGAAATGAATCTATTTAACAATCCCTTTCATGCTATATTAAATTTTTAATCAATACAAGGTACATGTATAATGCAATTGTATTGTGAATAGGGCCTAGTCCAATTTGGTAGGTTAGTACGCAAATAAATACGGGTCCTGCTGTTTTTTAAATTATTACCTATTATAGCTTCTACTTATCCAAATATATATGTTAAATATACTCGTACCTTGTCAAACAACCATATATCGAAATCAATTATCATAATTTCCCAAACCCTAATTAAAATATCTACCTCCCTCCCAAAAATGTCAAATTTTCTTCAACCCAAGTTTTTCAGTATTCTCAACCGAGACCAAAACTTCAGACATTGGTCAAAAAAATCGCTTTTTGATCATAAAAGAGTCCAAGTTAATGCTGCAGTGAAAATACAGAAATTCTTTCGAGGATTCTTGGTCAGAAAGAATGTAGGGATTGCTTACAGAATAGAGAAGGGAATTGATGAAACTTTTAAAGAGGCTGAGTTGATCAAAATCAATGTGTTAGCGAGTGATTTTTGGCACAGGTTGTATTATGTTTCTGGAATCAAAGATTATAAGAAAAGAGTATATGGTAAATTGTTCATGCTGGAAAAGTATGCTTCTGAGATTGCTGCAATTAAAATCCAGAAAGTCTTCAGAGGATTTTTAGTCAGGAAGAATTTCTGTAACTATCTTAAAGAGATTGAAGATGCAGGCTTTGTTGAAACCCATCCTATTACCAATTCTGTAGGATTCGCAAACGATTTATGTGCTGAAATATATGAAGAAGACGAATCAAAGTGCTTGATGGAATACATTAACCATGCAGTCACTAGTATTTTTTCAAAGTTGAAGTTAGAGAGTGCTGCTGTTAGAATACAAAGCTCTTTCCGAGGTTTTTGGGCTAGAAAAAATATAATGTTGGTTAAGTACATTGAAAAGCTGTTTGTTGAAGCTATGGAAAATTCAGAGTTAGAGTTGAAAAAAAAGAGCTTGATATGTAAGGAGTTGTTTGAAGCAGTTATTTCCCTAGGTGAAGTTGGAGGAGAATATCAAACTCTTGTGATTATGAAGATTCATAAGAAGATGAAAGAGATCGATGATGCACTTGTTAATAAAGCTCGTGATTCTACCATTGATGTTGAAGATGATTTTGTTCATGTTAATGTTGAATTTCCAGAACTGCCGGACGAATTAACAACCTTCATGCATGAAGAATTGATTTGTCCTATATTTGAATCTACTGTTAATGGTGAAACCGTGGCAAAAGGAGTGAAGAGTGCTGAAGATGACTTTAAAGAATCATGTTATGGAGAATGGAACATCGTATAAAAGGACGAATTGAAAGGAGACTGTAGAGTTATATGGACCTTTTAAGATGAAGAAGGTGATCAAAAACGAAGTATGCAAGGTGAAGTATTCCTTCACAGAATGAAGGAGCTGAAGACCTACTATACAATTAGTAGCAGTTAATTATTATTATTTTATTATTATTTTTCTCTTTTGTTCTTGCAGTATTTTTAGGAACCTTTAGAATTCTAAGTATATTATTGATCAGGATTTATCATAATTGATTCAGACTACGTGCAAATTGTTATTGGGTGATATTACTTATGGTAGTTTATTTCTTCTCGTTTAATATAATCCTTTCAGCAATATTGCTTTTTATCAGGAAAATGTTTCTTTGAATTACGGTATGCTTTTGTGGAATTGACTGTGATGATGATTCACATAAATGGCCGATCAGCATCCTCGATTTTAGCATCTGTTAAAATTTGTATATGCAGTATAATTGTGTAAAAAGAATAATTTGTTTCCCAGATTACTTTCTTGTATGTTTGTTCTAATTTGAGAACATATTTTAGTATTGTACATCAATTTAGGGATGAACTGAATTAGTGGCAAATTATCTAAGACAAACTTATTCCATACATATTAAAGAACCAAATTCCAATAGCTAACTTTTGTAAACGTCCTTTCTAAATTTCAAAGTAAGCATTCTTCCCTCTAATTAAAAAAGATTATATATATATATATATATATATATATATCATCTATTCTATTATTATATACAAAAGAGAATAAAAGATTTTTTTTTTGTATTCTTATTTCTCATTCAATCTGAAGTCAAATACTTATCTCTCACGTAAACAATTTACAATTACCCTATTCCACTTTTTCCCAATCCCAATTCATGTATTTATTGCTATTCATTGTTTCGTCTCTTAGCTTATCTTAATTTATTTTAATAATTAAGAAAATGTGTTTTTGATAGTTCTCCTTTCTTTTGTGTAACTTCGTCCTCTTCCCATTAATTTGCAAATTCATCTTCATAAAACCCTATTCATTGTTTTGTCTCTTAGCATTCTTCTGCTCTTAATTTACTTTAATAATTAAGACAGTGTTATAATATATGTAAATATAAAAGTAAATATGTTTTTGCGTTTTTCTATTTAGTCCCACATTATGAAATATGTTCAATTTCATGCTCCAATGCTTATATATAAAGGAGCCTATGTAATATAATTGAATCAGTCAATCTCTATGTAACTGATATCAGCGTGAATAACAGTTTCTCCTCTTTTCTAGTGGTTTCTTAAATCTTTTTAGTTTATAACACGTTATCAGCACGATCTCTACAAATTTTTTTATAGATTATCACAATCGGATCAGAAAAATGACTTACCGTTTTGAGATTTATAATTGGATCTGGAAAAGAATAGATCCGATTTCATAGATTATCACAATTATAAATCTATAATGTTTAGTTGGTTAGAGCATCGTGCTGATCACGTGTTATAAACTAAAAAGAGATAAGAAGCCATTAGAAAAGATGAGGGAGGAGAAAATGTTATTCACACCGATATCAATTACATAGAGATTGACTGATCCAATTACATTACATAGGCTCCTTTATATATAGGCCTTGGAACATGATATTGAACATATCCCATGATGTGGGACTAAATAGAAAAACACAAAAGCATATTCACTTTTATATTTACATATATTATGACAAACATGTATATAAAGTGGCAAAAAAACATTAAAATTATTAAAGAACATATAGTATCAACAACATGTTAAGTGCCATGGGCATGTTCTTTTTAGAGATAATTGAATTGATTGAAGCAGTGAAAGTGTTTGAAACACTTAAAATACCCTGAAGGTATAAACATTGTTTAAATCATAATAAACAATGAAAGTATACAAAAACCTGAAGAATATAAATAACTTTGGTAGTTATAAAGAAGATAAATAACAAGGAGCGTAGATTACAACTTTTTTTAAGTATTGTTGTAATGAAAATCTTGATATAATTCATGATGCATAGATTACTTCCTATTTTTAAGTATAGTTGTAATGAAACTCTTAATATCCATTAAAGTGGTAGTTGTAATATGCAAATTCTTATTAAAGTATACAAATTCCTAAAGAATATATATCTTTTGTAGTTATAAAGAACGCAAAAGGCATGAAGTGCAGATTACAACTTCTTCTAAGTATTGTTGTAATGAAAATCTTGATATACTTCAAGATGAGGAGATTACTTCTTGCTTTTTAGTAATATTGTAACGAAATTTTTAATATTCAAGAAAGATGTATAGTTGCAATACACAAAACTGATTTGAAGCACAAAAATGAAAGCACATGAAGTGTTTTTCATAAAAGTAGCATACAAAATGCATAAAATGCAAATCATATTTGGAAGAAACAATATTAGAAAATTTTGATTGTATCGAAGGAAGCTATTAATAAATTGTATTATTAATGAGATTCATATTTATGGATCCATAAGTGTCTATAACCAATTTGAGTTATCGAGAGACGAATACGAATTCAAAGGAAATTTTTAAATCGGAAGGAACATCCATAAGTATTTTTATAATACACTCTTTTTTCTTAACTAAGATTTTTTCCACTGGATTTTTATTAATAAGATTTTAATGAGGCATTATCTTGATCCAGAAATATCGACTCTCTGGTAACATTTGAAAATAAGTTATAATGCACTCTTTTTCCTTATTTAAGATTTTTCCCACTGGGTTTTGCTTACTAAAGTTTTAACGAGGCATTATCTTGATCTAGAAGAATCAAACTTTTTTTCCAAAAATAACATCTCAAATATGTTATTCAGGTTAAATTGTATTTTTATCTTTGACTAAGATTTTTCCCATAAGATTTTTCTTAGTAAGGTTGTAACGAGACATTAGTTTGATCCAAAAGTATCAAGCTTCATTTGAAGAAATAAGAAAATAAAGTATGTCATTATACTCTTTTTCCTTCACTAAAATTTTTCCCATTGGGTTTTTCTTAGTAAAGTTTTAATGAGGCGTTATTTTGATCCCAAAGTATCAAACTCTTTAAAAGGAATATCATATCTATGATTTCAAGTTGGACTCTTTTCATCGTTCAACGTTTTTCCATTAGTTTTCCTAATAGAGGATTTTAATGATGCAACATACAATATTCATAACGACTAAATGGATGTATGAAAGCAAGGTAATAATGAGGGGGGGCAATTGCCATGTACGTTTCAAAAGGAACAATTTCTAGCTACCATATGAGCATCCAAGATTTTGTAGACGCATATTAAAGGGGGAGTGTTATAATATATGTAAATATAAAAGTGTGCTTTTATGTTTTTCTATTTATTCCAACATTACGAGATATGTTCAATCTCATGTTCCAATGCTTATATATAAAGGAGACTATGTAATATAATTGAATCAATCAATCTCTATGTAACTGATATCAATGTGAATAACAGTTTCTCATCTTTTCTAATGGCTTCTTAAATTTTTTTAGTTTATAACAGAAAGTGTATTTTTGATAGTTCTCCTTTCTTTTTCTGTAACTTCATCCTCGCTTCCCATTAATTTGCAAATTCATCTTCCTAAAACTCTATCTTCATTTCTATTTAATTCAATCTTATAATATATTTTTCAACTTTGTCAACATTTCTAATTGTGGAAAATAGACACAAGGACAAATTTTGAAAAAAATTTAGACTAAAGGACACCAAATTTCACTTTTAGACTTAAGAACAAACATTGAAAGAAAATTAAGTTGAAAAACAATGCTAAATATAGCTAGCATTTTGTACCGTATAAACAACATATAAAATGCTAGTTATAACTAGCATTATATTCAGTTTTACACTGTACAAAATGCTATAAAAAAATTTCAAAATTTGTTCGTGTGCGTGATTCCCTCAATCTAATTTCTGTTTTCTCACTTGATTCTCATAAAGTATATTTCTTTCAAATCATCTAAGGAAATACCCTTTTTTAACTTTGTCATTTTAAAACTTTTTTCCGACTTCGTCAATATTTTTTTGTTCATGCTTGGTGATGGCCAGTTGTCTCCAAGATTTTATTTACAATTTCTTTTATGATTGTAAAAGTGTTTCATGCTATCTAAAAAGATATATATCTAATTATGAGTATCATAATCATGGCAGTAAAACAAAAAAGCACAATAATGACATCTTAAGTATATTTTAGATAATTTGTTTCTTCTATGTTTGTGGTCGTGCCAATATCATCAATTTGATTGTCTAATGTAAAATATTTATTTTTGAATATTAAAGAAGTGTTTCATGTTAGTTAAAATGTTGTGACTATTATGCATAAGTTGTTTATTAGAAGTATGCACATAAAAGGATTGTCCACACATTTATAGCTGTAGAGCCCTTACTATATCATCATTTACAATTTTTTTTACCTTTGTGCCTTATATGTTATTATGAAATTTTTATTCATGTTTTTTTGTTACACCAACAATATAATTTCTTCTAACAGTAAACTAACCAAGTATATTGTTTTCTACACAATCAAATTTATGAATTTTGTGTTTGATTTCTTTGTGCTTGGTTTCTTTGTTTTCAAATAATGACATCTTAAGTGTGTTTTAAATAATTTGTTTCTTCTATGTTTGTGATCGTGCCAATATCATTTGATTGTCTAATATAAAATATTTATTTTTGAATACAAAAGAAGTATTACATGTTACTTAAAGTGGTGTGACCATTATGCATAAGGTGTTTATTAAAGTATGCACGTGAAAGGATTGTCAACATATTTATAGCATTTATAGCAGTAGATCCCTTTCTATCTATCCTCGTTTACAATTTTATTACCTTTGCAGTTTTACGTGTTATTATGGAATTTTTATTCATGCTTTTTGTTACCCTAGCAATACAATTACTTTTAACAATAAACTAGTCAGGTATATTATGTTTTACACAATCAAATTTATGAATTTTGTGTTTAATTTCTTTGTTTTTGGTTTCTTTGTTCTCCAAGCAAAACAATATGTCCTATCTTTGTTATGGTCATTCGAAACCTTTCATTTTGTCTCATCTACTCAATTGTTTTTTTAGATTTGTTGTCCTTAGCGACTATGTATTGCCAAATGCAATCATAGCCATCATTTGTAATTCAAAAGAAATCACCTACTTTCTTTGTTTGCAACATAAAATTTGGTTTATGTTCCCATACCAAAGGCAATATTTTTGAATTTACCATGACTTTTTTATGTCCATTTAATTTCACTATTTCACTAAACCTTACGCTACTTCACAAATTGTGTTCATAGAATTGAATTTCTTGCTCTAATTAAATAAGGAAAATAATAATCACTATTGTAATGGTATGTTATTTTATCTTCCTGAAATATGTAGCAATGATAAAGGAAACAAAAAAATTAGATGCATTAGTTCATATTATCCCATGTTTTCTTCACACTTTACCAAAAAAATTAGTTGTAGTCGGTAATATTGACGTAAGAAGAAAAAAATTTGATCATTTCATTCAGAAATACTAATATTAATTTTTTAAAACTTCTCTAAATGAATTGTATGACTGCTCTACCTTATTACTTCATTTCAGCCCAAAATTGAAATATCAAGTTTCTGGAAGTAAACGAAATCTAATTAACTATTTTCAAATTAAATCCATGTTTTCTTTATAAATATATAACCTTTTTCTACTTTTTTTTATGTCACGCTATAAATTTGACAACCATTTTTCACATCTGTAATTCAAAACATAAATTTTGATTAGTTTCCGTTTCATCCGAATTATTTTACTATTACTACAACTTATTCCGCATATTCATTTTAATTGTTTTCTACCATTTTTATCATTTAACGATACTTTGTCAGTCATGACCTTGAAATTTATTTTTTGTTCCCACTAAGATGATTTCATTATGAATAATATATGGAAGATGTATCCCACTTTGGATTTCTTTCTTCTTATATTTACCGAAAGTTATGTTATGTTTCCTTATGACTTTCTAAGGTATTGAGCAAAGATATAATGAGTAAAATTTTGACATATTGTTGTTGCCTTTCAGCTAAACTATACATTATTTTTTCCTTGGATTGCTAAAGGACAAGTAAATATATTTGAACAGCAAAGCACAAGATTATACAACTAAAATTGTGTTAATAATTTTTCTAATTTTTTTTATAATCGAATATATGTTGTACATTTTTTTATAACTTATACTTTGTTTATAAAATGTCAATGTATGTTGATTGGAAGTAATTGGCTGCTACAAGGTTAACAGAGTTGCTTACAAAGATTTTTCCACTTACGTAGTATATTGGGCAGTATATTTAGCTTTACCTTAACAGTTCGTCAAAATCGCTTACATTCTGTCATTATTATGAAGCAATTTTGCTTCTCTCTTTGCCATTTGCTACAACTGATTCAGAATACCATTAAGTTATAATTATCATGGTAAGTAAGAGCAAGGATTAGATATAAATTTTACTGTGTGGCACTTCATCGGTGAATTTATGTTTGGTTGTGTAGTATGTTACACTCTAAGAACAATGAAGTTTTGTTGTGCTAATCATTATAGCTCAAGAGATTTATTTAGATTTCAAGCATTAATTATATTCGTCTTTTAGGATTGTGAACCTTAACGCATGTTAAAAATCAATTTAATGTATGTTTGAAAAAAAATTGAAACTACGCGTTGGCATCTAAGTTATCCAATTAATTTTGAATTTTTTTAACTAATACATTAATTTTCATCTTCAATCTACTTGGCACATTTTAATCACTAAGCCATGGTCTTATGTTTCACTGAAGTTGGTTTGAATTGCCATTTCAATCATTAAATGACTTTGATAAAATGAATGAGTATATATTAAAGCTTTAGAGGATTATGTTTTTGTGTTCATTTCATTTTCGGTAGTACGAAGGGTTGGGAAATAAATTTAACACATTGAGTATATAATTTATTTTCTATATAAAAGAGTATGGGAAAAGAATATTGGTTGGAATTTTAAAAAAATTACCAAGAAATGTGTTGAATTAAATGATCATGTTAACTGTTATTCTAAAAATATTTCTATATTTATAGAAATAAATATTCGATGGTAACAATAGATAAATATTGTTGCAATCCGTATGCTAATTTTTTTTACTCAATTTTGATTTTTAAAAATCTACTTGATTCACACTTTCTCAACAAGGGTCATCTTTTGTACATTGATTTTCTTTTCATATGCTAATTAATATGTAGCTTGCGGCCTTTACCAAATCATATAACATTGTCACTGTTCTCTAATAGCAAGCTTATCATTATGGTAAACGGATGAATATTCAATCCATTTGGGTTTAGCCACGGGGACATAGAAGGATGACAACCTCTATCAGCATATGCTACTTGGTCAATGATGCTACACTTTTATCCGAACACTAATTTTTCTTCTTCATTTTTTTATGTGTATCGAACCAAACAATCTTTCTACTTATCTTGACTTCTTTGTTTCGCATAATTTGATATTCATGTATTTGAGAAGATTTAGATAACACTCTTTCATTCGTCTTTCAAACAAAATATATTTCATTTGATGCAATTTGTTTTTAACGTTGATATATTTATCACAAGTTAGTATTTCGTTGATTGAAAATATTAGGTCCTCTATTTTATTTTGTTTTTTATTGTCCAGCTAGCAACTGTGCTTTCAAATTAGTTTGATAATCAACAGTACAATTTTTTATTTAGGTCCTACATAAGTGCACTACCATATATCTTCCGTATTTTGGAAGCACGTTGGATTATACGTCAAAATTGTTGGCGCATGAGCCATCATGAACCATTCTATGCAACAATTATTTTTCTAAAACAGCTCCAACATTTGTACTGAGCCGCTTGGGCGATTGATCTATCAGCACATGATAGTTCAAGAGTACAAGTGCCACATATGTATCACCTTGCTGTATATATATCTCTTTATGTTGTATAGACTATGTTTTTCTAATTCTTTCTGCTTGATAATAGGGTTGATAGTACATTAAACTAGTTTTCTAATGCGCCTACTGAATTGAAACCTATATTGTGAATGATATTTTATTGTCTGATATTTAGCGGTTACATACAATTTTTTTCCATATTACTCTGGTTTGAACATGGTTTACAAATATGTTTTTATCAATAACATACTATTGTATTTTTAAAGCTTTGCATTCAATGTCATGTGCATAGCACGAGTCCGCACTTGTTTTTTAAGTATTAGGATATTCGTGGAAAATTCTGCAAATATTTATAAAAAAATTCTACAAATATTTGTGTAGACCCACAAATATTTGAAGTTTTCATACTATAGCTCTACAAATATTTCCATTGAACTTCACATATATTTTTAGATTTTCAAGAGAAAAAAAGTTAGTTTAGATCATAGAAACATATGATTAATGTTCAGACTTAACTTCCGAAAAAAATTCTTTTTATCCAAACTAAAAATAGAGGTGTCATTTAAAACATATTTTTGAAAAAGGTTTTTCATATACGAAAACTAAAAATAAGGGATTGATTCAAATTTTCACATTCCAATATTCACATTATCCCACCTATAACAAGTCCAGTTCCAACGAATATTAACCATCAGAGTTGTTATAAAGTTTGAAGCAGTAAATTCCTTAAATTAGATTTTTTTTCTAGCTAATTATGTTAAATTTTGGATTTTTGCTAACTAATTCTGTTAAAGTTTGGTTTGACCTAGGGGTGGGTATAAACCGTGTCGCTATATGGAAACCGTCTGCATTAGACCGTAAAAACGGTATAGAAACCTGTACCAAATCTTCTAACCAAAGAAAATACATCAAGCCAAACCGACCCGCATTGATACATGTTCGATTGCAGTTTGGACGATTGAACCGACCATATATAACTAGACCGAACCGAATATTTACGATAATCATATGATAAAAATATAAGAAACTCTAATCTCATTTTATATTCTAACGATGTATATTTTATTATATTAATAATAATCGTTGTCATAAAGGAAAAACTTATAGTTTTAATATAATATTTTTCATCCCGTTTTTAGGTAAATGTTAATTATAATCTTATTTTAGTTATTTTACTTAATGATTATGCATTGATTAACATTGATGATTGCTTAATATACTAAAATAATCTCACTAGTAGCTAAATGTCAAATTGAAATATTCATATAATTTAGAACTAATCATTCATTTTAGTATAACATCATGTGTTTTAACCTTTACGTGTAAAAACTTCACACGGTTTCCTTCGTAAATTAATTTATTTCATATTTAATATGCGTTCAAAGCAGACCGGACCAAAACCGAACCATAATACATTAAACTGAACCATGTAAAAGAATGGTATAATGGTTTGTATTTTTTTATTAACCGTTTGATACAATGCTGAAACGATTTGGGCTTTAAACCGCACCAAACCAATCCGCGCCTAGCCCTAGTTTGACCATTAACACTAATTCGGTTACGTAGTGCTTTTTAAAGGCAACAAACTTTGTTTAACTTTTTCCGTTGTTGAGTACTTTACTCATGGATTTTACTCGTTTTTTTGTATTATAATTGTTAGTTTACTTTTTTCATATTTTTCTATTTAGGGTACCTTTTTTATCCGTTATATTTAGTAGTAAAGTAAATAATTAAAAACTAATTAAGAAACACTAATAAATCATTCGATTAAGGCATATATTATCACATAATAGGTCACATCTTCAATTCCCAAAGATGGTCAAGTTTTTTTAGTTGCCTAAATTTTCCTAGACTATTATCTTATTTATTCTAATTTAAATATAACTTATATTCATTCAAACCATTGTTTAAAGTGACTGTCGATACATGAAATTTCGATTGTAGCGAGCCGACATCAATGGTCATTAATCCAAAACCATATTTAAAGGTGGATTTCCTTGGGATACACTAATTTTGATTGTAGCTAGGATCAAGCTTTTTGGGTTGCCTAAATTATTATAGGCACAACTTATATTTAAAAATAAAAACCATACTAAAAAAATATTATATCCTATTTTAAACTCTAATATTTTATTTATAATCTCATTTATTCTAATTTAAAATTCAAATTATATTCATTCAAATCAAGGTTTAAAGCACTGGTCGATACGTGAAATTTGATTGTAGTGAGCCGATAATGATGGTCATTAATCCAGAACCAAACGCAAAAGATGGGTTTGTTATGATTACATTAATTTAGTTATAGCTAGGGTCAGGCTTTCTTTGAGTTACTTTAATTGTCCAGAACACAACTTATATTTAAAATAAAAGTATAAGAAAACATCCTAATCTTAATTTAAACTCTATAATTTTTCTTTATTATCTTATTTATTCTAATTTGAAATTCAATTTATATTCATTTAAATAATAGTTTACAGCTTTGGTCGATACGCAAAATTTAGATTTTAGCGAGCCAATATTGATGGTCGTCGATCCTTAAGCAAACACAAAAGTAAATTTTGCTAAGGTTACACAAATTTTGATTATAGTCAAGATAATTTTTTTATCCCTATATTGTCCTAGAAACAACTTGTATTTAAAATAAAATCCGTATTAAGAAAATATCATATATCCAATTTTAAATTCCATAATTTTACTTATTATCTCAGTTACTAATTTAAAATTGAACTCGTATCATTGAAATCATAGTCTAAAGCACTTGTTTGTAAGCAAAATTTCGATTATAGCGAGACGATATCAATAGCCATTGGTCCGAAATAGGATATAGAAGTGGATTTTGCTTGGTTACATAAAAAATAATCCTCTTTTGTCGAATTGTCAAAGGTAACAATTTAGATAGAATTAGTAAAATAAAGGCAAAAAAGAATCCAAATCGGTAAAAAATCAAGAATACATCAAAAATTATTTCAACTCTTCCTCTTTATTCAATTAAATGTGATGTAATAATGATTTTGTACAGAATTATTCATTTTCGATTACTATAAATAGAAGATAAGGGAATTGAATGATAGATTTAGGGGTATGACCTAGGGGTACTTCTATAGTTTATTATAAATTATTAGCTTTGTAATTAGATCTCGTTCGAAATAAAAGGTGTTTTTCTTTCTATTATATATTTGGCATTTTATAATATGTTAATTAATTATATAGTTTACGTATATCAACTAGAAAATCCTTAAATGATATGTTATGTGATGGCAATTACAATATGTTATGATCATGAGAAATTTAACACATTAAAAATAACATATTTGTTTAAACATTCATAGTCAAGGTGTTTCGAGACAAAATATCGATACATCCTTTGAGACAAGAGTACGTAACACATTCTATCTGTTGAGTAGTGTATTACTCATAGTTGTAGAGGTACCAAGGGATTAGGTACTGATAATTATTGAATAACAATAAAATGACTCATCGAGAGTTTTCTATTGATTAATATAACTAAGGTCAAACAGAGAATCTAAAAGTGATGATAATACACAGTTTCTTAATTTGGAAATACTATTGAATTTCAGTGTAGATATTCCACTTTAATTATAGTTAAATCATGGCATGGCATCTATCGAACGATGATAGTTGGGTCTGAGTTGAAGCGTTCGAAGTGAAACACAGTTAATATTATTGAACGATGACAGTTGGCATCTATTGATTATATAAGGTTAGTATCATAGTCAACTCAAAGTCAAAGTCTCTAATCAGAGAAGTACGGTTAATGATAATATTTATTATTGAACAAAGGACTTTGTGTTTAGATTAAGCAAGTTGAAAGTGGATATATCCGAATTTTGACGCAAACTAGATTTCATAAGTCCTAAAGTAATATAGTTTTGACGAAGAAAATTGGCGTAAATAATCGTCACTACCTGGTACAAGTTAAAACAGTGAAATTAGATTTTTACCAAAAATGTGTAAGCAAAAAATTTGACGAAAATATCAAACCATGTGTGAATGTTAATATTAAAATTGTTCGATATTAATCGCTGACCGTACACCTTTGAATCGTATAATCTCAGTGTTGAATACTCCAAATTACTACCCTATTTAGTTAAATTATAATTTTTGTAAATTAACTAAATTAATTTTTGTGAAAATTAACTATTAAATTTTAATAGATTTATTTCAGTGTCATTGGTATTTAATAAAGAGCATATATAAAATTTGTATATGTATGTATCAATATACGATACCAATTTTTTTTTAAAATTTGAATTAAATTAATAAAATACTTACTAGGTTTGGAAAATTTTATGGGCCCATTATGTCCATGTTTCGGTTGACAATGGAGAGGTGGGTTGGGGTTTACAAACGTTCAAAATGTGATTTGCATTGGTGGAAAAGAAAGTGTAAACAAGGGAGATTAGATCGTCGCTTTTTATTCTATCTCAATGCCTATTTAAACGCCCCTCTTTCAGCCATTTGTGCCTCCTCCTAACCCTTTATCCCAGCCGAAAATTTCAAAGGCCTAGGGCCATTAGATTCCCAAAAATAATTTAAATCGAAATCAAAGATAAAATGTGGTGTTCATCTCTAGTCTACTGTAGCCTTTAGAGATTTTTGGATAAGATCTAAACGAGATTCATTCATTATTCAAGGTGCTCATCATAGGCTGTTATTTTGGTAAAACTGCATTTCTAACAATAATTATTATTAAATAGAGCGATCATCGTATTTATGTTGTTTCGATTGATATTATTACAATGAATTTTTATATAACTTGTGTTGTCTAATTGTATGTTCAAATAGTTTTAGAAAACATACAAGAATATTATTTATACATTTACTTTATTTTCGGTCATAGTATATTCATTTATTTATAATTTTCAAAATTTAATATTATTTTAAAGATTTAATAATTTTATTATGCAACATAAGCAAATATATATATATAATAGTATATCGTATGTAATAAATTATTCCTAACAAATTTACAACCATATGTATTTTTGGTTTTAAACAAACATTTTTTTGAATAATATTTATTAATATATTTATTTATTTACGAGTGGTAAGGCACGCGCTTCGCGCGTGATGATAACACGCACTTCGCGTGTGAATTTTTTTTTTTTTACGAGTTGTATATGTTTACTTCCATCGAAAAAATATGATTTGCACAAATATTTAACAGTATTTTTGTGTAAATGATATGCAATTAGTTTTAATTTTACTTTACAAATTACATCTAATTTTTTGTTAATTTGAATTTTTATTTATATTATTAATTAATAAAGAATGAATTTAGTTTTTTATTAGTTTGAGTTTTATTTCTATTATTGATTAATGAAAGAGGACTTTGAAAAAATATATTATTTGTTAGATGCTATTTTTAAGCGATATTAAGATTTCGATAATATCCATAGAGGGACGTTAATCGGTAAAGGAAACTTATCTATTAGATCCTATTTTTAAGTGACACAAATATTTAATAGTATCGGTAGAGGGGCATTTTCGGCAGTTCATCTTGATACAAAAAAGTATGACACTAAAGATATTACAACTATTATTAAAGATAACTAAAGATAATAAATAAATTTGTAAAAAAGGTTTATTTGTTAGATCATATTTTTAAGTGATATTAGTGGTTTATAATACTTGTAGAGGAGCATTTTGAATTTGTAAATGAGTTTAATATTAGATCCTATGTTTAAGCGATATTAAAATTTGAAAATATCTATAGAAGAACGTTTTTGGAAGTTTACTCTAATACCAAAAAAAGCGTGATAACAAAGGTATTACAACTATTATTAAAGATATTTAACATATTCAAGAGAAAATGATTTGCATGAATATTTAATTATATTTTACATTGAAATCATGTTTAATTAGTTTGAATTTTTATCTTATGGTTGTAATCCCTAATTTTTTATTGGTTTTAATTTTTATTTCTATTATTAATTAATAAACAATGATTTTGTAATAAAAGTTTGTTTGTTAGATCCTATATTTAAGTGATATTAAGATTTGTTAATATTTGTTTAAAGATGGTTTGAATTTGTAAAGAAAATCTAGTTATTAGATCATACTTTTAGGTGATATTAAATTTGTTTAATATTTGTTGAAAGATTGTTTGAATTTGTAAAGGAAATGTAATTTTTGGATCCTATTTTTAAGTGATATTAAGATTAATTAATATTTGTTGAAAAACAGTTAATTTGAATTTGTAAAGAAAGTGTAATTATTAGATCCTATTTTTAAGTGATATTAAAATGGCATTTTTGATAGTTCACGCTAACATCAAAAAAGTGCGACACCAAAGGTATTACTACTATTATTAAATACTAAAGATAATAAATAAATTTGTAAAAAAAGTTTATTTGTTAGATCCTATTTTTGAGTGATACTAATAGTTTATAATATTTATGGAGGAGCGTTTTGAATTTGTAAATGAGTTTAATATTAGATCCTATGTTTAAGCAATATTAAAATTTGAAAATATCTGTAGAGGGACATTTTTGGAAGTTTACGCTAATGCCAAAAAAGCGTGACATCAAATGTATTATAACTATTATTAAAGATTTATAAAAAACTTACATCAAATTCGTATGAATTTGATATTAAAAAAGAGATTTTTTTTTCAAAATCCTTTTTGGTCTAAAGAAAAAAATTAATTTTTTTAACAAATATATATATATTTACAATTTATAAATGTACGTGTATATGTGTGTGTAGACACACGCATATTTTAAATTAAATATAAATCATATATATATGTGTATGTATGTATGTATGTATATTTCAAAGAAAAAAATTAGATTGTATGTATGTATCACTGCAAGAAAATGACCCTACTACAAACTAGTTATCTAGAACGTTCACAAAATGATAGTTGTAATAAAGGGTTTATATCAACTGATTTTTCCTTATAGTTGTAATAAAGAGTTTTTAACAACTGTTTTCACTTGATCATTGTAATAAACATATTTTTAACAACTTGTTTTCCCTAATAGTGGCAATAAACGTATTTTTAACAACTGTTTGTTTTAGCTAGTTATAATAAATATGTATGACAACTTATTGGTTTTTATCGTTATAAATATTGACATTTTCCATGTTTATAAAAATTGAAATTTTAATATTACTAAGTTATTTGGTTAAGGATATTTCTTGAGAAAAACTATTTTCACTAAAACAAGTAAGCAATCTATTATACTTATAGTTAAATTTTACTATAAATAAAAATTTATAATTTATAACTAATAACTATTAATTTATAATTAATAATTTTTAAGTGATGATTTATAATTAGTAAATTATAAATGATAACTTATATAATTAAAATTTTGTTATTTACTACAATTAATGATTATAAATTAAATAATTTATAAATTATATTTAATGATTAATAATTTATTATAATTAACTATTAATAAATAAGTCATAGTTAATAATTTAGAATAATAATATATAAGTAAAAATATAATATTGGTTTTTCCTGACAGCTGTAAGAAACGTATTTTCAACAACTATTTATTTTAGCCAGTTGTAATAGAGATCCATAGCAACTTAGTTTTGACCATTGTACATATTGGTACTTTATAAAATTAATATAAAACATTGAAAATTTGATATTACTAAGTTATTTCGTTAAGATTTTTTCATAAAAAGTAAATATTTTTTCGAATAAATAATATATCTATATGATGAAAAAAAATTATTTTAAATATAGTTTGTAAACTATTGAGTGTCTAATATTTTAGTCCTTCCAAATAGTCTAGTATGCTCGAATTTTCTATTATATGTGCTAACCGACCGTGCAAAAAATTAAAGAAGCAATGCAGAAAAAGAACTTTGTAAATTTTAAATAACCTTTCCAATTTTTGGAACTTTTCTTGAAAAATAAATATAATTTTGAAATAAATCATATGTCCACTTAGAAAAAAATAAAGATAATTTCTATTTTATATACGTATGTATGTATGTATATGTATATATTTGTGTGTGTGTGTTGGTGAACATGTGTTAGAGCATGCTACTAATATTCTAGTATGCATCTAGTCTTTCAGGTACGAAAATATCATTTCCATCCCTAAGAGCATCTCCAACAGGTGAAGAATTCTCAAATCTGCACGCAGAAGAGCTTCCAACAGAGGTTGAGAATACCCAATAGTGCAGAAAGGTGGGCTTCGGCTCAAGAATTGCAAATAGGGTGAGGCGCCTGTTAAACAGACACCTGGATGCCAGGCGCCTGTTCAACAGGCGCCTTAGAGTGAGGCGCCTGTTTAACAGGCGCCTGGCATCCAGGCGCCTATTAAACATGCGCCCACTTATTTTCCCCCCAACGGCTCCTTGCCAACGGCCATTTTCTCCCTTAAAATACAACTCCCCACTCTTCTTCCATTCACAACAATTTTGCTTTCTCCGTTATAGTTTTTTTCTGCCACTAATCTCAACTGAAAATGTACTCCGATTTCGACGTCGATGCTGCAAAGTCCAGTTTTGAAGACTACGACTTACAAGACATTACGGTTCCAATTGGGAGAGAAGTAACTAATGCAAGTTGGAGCGCTGCGGAAGACTGCGATCTTTGCTACATTTTCTGTGCCCTCTCGGTTGATCCTATTCGAGGTTCCGATAAAAGTGGTGAATCTTTTTGGGGCAAAGTTACTAATTGCTACAATCGGAAGAACATCGATCGAAAAAGAACGCTATCTTCAGTCAAAGGTCATTATGGAAAAATAAATCGCCAAACGCAAACGTTCGATTCTCAAATGTTCAAGCTAAAGCAAACGAATCCTAGTCGATTTGAAAATTAAACGCATTTGGTAAGCTTTACTATACTATCATTGTTTCATAATAGTACACTCTACAATAATACACTCCATAATAATACACTCCACAATAATACACTCCACAATAACAATACACTCCACTAAGAAACTAGCAGTTACGGTCAAATTGTAAGTTGTGCACGATATTTCGAAGACGTCTTATTTCTCGTTCCAGCTCGTTGGCATATTTTATGGCCCTTGGGCATAGCCGTTCATCAACCCATTCTGCATAATTGCACCCTTCAGGCCAGAAAGGACACACTGGATTCGACGACCAATATCTTCGCCATCAGCTCTAACCACAACTTCAACCTTATAACTACAATGGAAAAATACTATGCAAGATTCAGCCTCTTGTTCAACCGAAGGTTGCAAATTTGTACTTGTTCAACCTCCTGTGATTGTTGATGAACCAACTGTTCGTGTACTGGTTGAACATCTTCTTGAAGTGTGAGTTGGTCAAGATTTGGGAATTCACGGGCAACATCCTCGTAATGTTGGTCTTGATTATTGGTATTCCAATCTTCATCGGTGTGTTCGCTTTCCGTTGGAATGTACCCGGCATAAGAGTCAATAGATGATGACCAGGAAGGCATTGATATGAGGATGAGAAGATTGAAGGAGCAGAGAACTGAATTGTGTGTTTGAGAAGAAAAGCTCCTACATATATATTGAAGCGTGTGAACGTTAAAAATTAATTATGTTTAAATATTAGCACTATGTTTTGATTTGACAATGCATTAGAAAGTTAAAATTACTCATAAACAAGACAATAATAAATATGCATACACAGAAACAATAATACATTCAACAATAATACACTCAAATTATGGGTATCCAAATCGTTCTAGCCAATTTTGACGTATGATATAAGCCTCACGTCCAATGAATGTGCTGTGATATTTGAGAAAGTAACGTCCTTCAAACGTAGAACGGGTTGGTTTAAACAAATTTTCAAATATACCCTCATTGATAACCGTACTGTACCACGTACAGGCGTTGCAGAAGTTTCCATAACTAGTCCTCAACTCCACCAGCGTACGTCTACTTCTACCATCATCATTGCTATTGTAAAGTTCAGCAAAAAAGTGTCCCAAAACTGAGTTGCCATTATCTCTTCATCATCGCACATTTGATCCGTTTGTATATAAAAATTTACTAACAGTGTCAATTCTATAGCCGAAAATATTATGTTACACATTGATTGATTTAACCAAACTTTTAAATGTTTTGACATTAGAATATAACATTTTATCTTAAATAAAGAGGTCGTGATCCGCATCCAAAAAATGAAGCATAAGATTAACGTCCACGTGTCAAACATCCATAAAAATTTTGACAAACAAACACAACTGTGTTTGTTACTTCAACATTCTGACTTCATATACGCTTAATAATAAACAAGCGTAAATTAACATCAACACAATGCAATACTCAACACAAAATGTAATTGACACAATGCCATAACATATAGACAATCAGATATAACAGTAACATCATTACCAACATAATATGCAACCAACTAATGTATGGTGTGAAAAATAATAACACAGTCTAAAACACCTAAATGCAGCACATCAGTCTATGTGATCGGAACCGCTATCAATCTCCTCATCGTCTCTACTGTCGTCGTCACTATCGCCCTTGACATCATCAAAGTCGTGAGGCTGAGGTCCGGCATTGAGCTGCTCCTGATGCTGCTGAATCTGGGTTTGTAAACCCTGTACCTGCGCATCATACTAAGTCTGCTGCTGGATCACAGTCTGGTAACTCTGATACATCATCGGTGTATAATCGAGCGTCGTACGCTCAAATGCAGCAATCATCCGTCTATCATAATCCATGTACTAAGAATACTAATATGTGCAAAAAAGAATTATACATAGGTGGAGAATATAGTGACAAGTTATTTAAAGAACAGTTAAAATTCGTACAAACCCAATGAGGTTGATACAATCCGGCAGATGGTACACCCGTAATATCGTCATCTATAGGATACTACAAGGGGTACTCCACCACCTGACCATGTACATCATATGCTCTAATCGAATGTGGAGGTGGGTCGAAAGTAGAAGGCTACGTGTACTGAGATGATGTAGGCTCAAAGGTGGCAGGCGGTAGTGGAACTCTACCGGAAGAGGTACGCGGACCAATATGATCGGAGTTCAAACCCCGAATATAATCAGGCAATGCGTAAGCATGTGGGGCTACTTGAGCCCAATATGAATCAAAGTCTCCAAGAACTGTAAATGGCTCACCATCCACCCATCCCGCACCCCTCGTCGCAAGAATATAAGCTTGTCCAACCCTAATATCACCATACATATCATCCCATGGTAGCGGATCTGATGGAATGCGAACAATACCATACAACTATAGCCAACACCGCTCCCCTAAATACCATATGAATGGACATGCAGGAACCTGAAAGCAAATCCTGCGTCGCGACATGGAAAATTGAAAAGTGAGTGGATGATCAGGACCGGGCTCTAGGAACTGTAGGTATTGATCCCATGGACGAACGATAATGTTACCACGCCGCCTCATATCCATCTACTGTCTAGCCTCCATCAGCTCATTGCGCACCCCTTGTGCAACACGGGGCAAATGAATAGGAGGACCCCAATGACACAATTTAGGAAAGTAAATATAAGGTGTGGCATTCGCCTTTGCGATAAGTCGAGGGTGCATATTGGCAGTATACTCGTAGTACCAAAATGGAAGAATTTACCAAAATCCATACATCTGCCTAGACTGCTGAAGTGCATACGTATCTAATGCTACGTATAAATAACCAATAATAGCAGGTGCGTAATCATATATATGTAGTCCATCCACATCTACTAATCCAGCTAAAAAACCAAGCCTAATAGTGCCCTTATTGTT
Organism: Allium cepa; assembly: GCA_030765085.1. Taxonomy (NCBI): domain Eukaryota; kingdom Viridiplantae; phylum Streptophyta; class Magnoliopsida; order Asparagales; family Amaryllidaceae; genus Allium; species Allium cepa. The sequence goes on from CM060928.1 coordinate 975,166,100, forward strand.
ACTAAAAAATGTAGACCAAAAAAGGTATAATATGAAGGCACGAATAATCGGAGTGTGCATATCCTCAATAGCCATGTACTCTACTATATACAGCTGCAAATAAGAGAGAGTAATAGCTCCTCCTCTAACCTCCTCATCGGCCAAAGTCGGTAAATAAGCTGAATATGACTCGAACTCCTCAAATGAACTATCAAATGGAACAGGGAGACGGTCTGGTCGACCAACCTCTATGCCAATGAGCATATAAAAATCTAGAGGAGTAAGTACTAACTCAAAATTAGGGAAATGAAATGTGTGCGTGGTAGGCCACCATCTCTCGGCGAGGGCCTCTACCAGACAACGATCTACATGTGCAAATCTAGGTAAAGCAAGAAATTCACCAAAAGGTGACTCATGTAGCCTATCCAATATCGGCTTCGGTAACTGATCAAAATACTCAGATATACACCTATACCAACTACCTTGCATCGCTACGTGACGAACCTAAATATATGATTATTTAATGTTAAAATAAACAAAGAATTATTATACATATATATATTTACATGGTTGTTCATCAAGCAATAAAGAAATAAACATATACCTGTGGCGTCGCTATAGCTGCAGTAAGTCGATGCGAAACAATAGGGGGCAAGTCGTGCAAAGATCGAAGATCGTCTGGAGGAATGGTAGCATCAGGAGGGACATAAACAGGTCCGATATTGGCATCGGTCCTATATCGAACGGTGCGTCTACCAGTTTTGACCGGACGGGGCGGCATTTGGACACAAAGTTGAATTTAAAAAATTAGCTTAAAAGAGGATGGAAGGGGTGAAAATGAAAGGAGTGGGGAAAAAGCGCCTTATGTAGACGCGTGAAGCAGGCGCCTGTTGAATAGGCGCCTGGGCCTCAGGCGCCTGTTCAATAGGCGCCCGATTAAAAAAAACTTCGGCGCCTGATGCCCAGGCGCCTACCCTCATTTCTGTTGTAGAAATGAGGGCTCCGACATTTTAGAGTGGGGAAAATCGAATTTCCACACTCCAAACTGTTGGAGATGCTCTAACCATCGGCTTTATCTGAAACCCTAAATTAGTAACCATCCTACTCAATAGAGCCGCCCCATTCCTTAAAACTTGGAACCGAACTTAAAAACATAATTGTCTTCTTCTCTATGTGCTTCAAGCCGATCATGATCTTTGATTTCCTCTCCACTTCGTGCCAGAGTCAGAGCTAGAGCCTGATTTTTGAGTTCGAACAACGATACTTTGAGCTTATGATACTTCTCCATATGTTTCGTGTTCAACGATGGGATCTTCGAGTTTGACAGGATCTTCGAGTCAGCGACGGGATATTCGAGTTCTCCACAGGATCTTTGAGTTTGAGCCAGAGCCAATGTTTTGATCTATTTCAATCTAGATCTACAGTTTGACGACATCTACTTCGAGCTTATGGCATGATTTTACTAATCTTGTAGGTCTAGATTATTGTGATTCTCAAATTTGATTTTTGCACGTGTAACAAGTTAAGTAATAGTTTATTTTGAGGTGAATCGATTCTCTTTTTTGAGCAACTTCGGTTTTGGTTTCGTACTATATTTCTCAAATTTGATATTTGAACAAGGTAATATGGCAACAGATAGTTGTGTTTGTTGAGGCTTAATAAGATTTCCATCTAATTTTTTGGTTTAGAGTCTTTGAACATTGCATGTTTGTTTAAATCCCCCTATAAATTTCATCTTCTTTTGTTTAGTACAAGATTGGCACTCTCTATATTCTGGTAATATTAGTTTCAATATCTTTGCATAATGTATCATGTATAAGTGGTCGTATGTAAGTTTAAACTTTATGCTAATTTCGATGGCAATTAAAACTTAGACAAATTGAATGTAAATTTGGCTTCTCTTAATGTTTTTATAGCGCATCATGTTTTTTTCTTTTCTATTCTGTTCTTTTCTATTTGTTTGGCTGACAATTTAATGATACTAAAATTGCATGGTATTTTTTTGGCTGAAAAGTTTAAGCAAATTGCATAGTATTTTTAATTCCTACGGTGCTTATATACGCAGTTCAGATAAAATCAAAATTTTGAATTACCTTATTCTATTATGGAGCAGCTTGGAGGTGCTACTACATTTTGAAAAATAACAAAAGAATTAATACGTTTGCAACAAATGATCACAATTTTAGTTCTCATTTCAGAAAATGTAAGAAAAGAAGAAGACATTCACAATTGTCTATCCATACGTCCACCGTACATGCCTTCTAAATACGAGCGTTACGGCACGCGCTTCGTGCGTGATGAGTAACATTGAATTGTATTTTTTATAAATTGTATTTATTTAATATGTTCAAAAGAAAAAAATTCCACATATATCTAGTCATATTTTTGCGTTGAATCATATGTAGGTAATTTAAAATTCTATTCACTACACCAGAATCCTCATTTCGCAACGGCTTTAAGCCGTTGCAAAATAATTTCGCAACGGTTATGATCCGTTGCGAAATGGGCAGTGGTAAAAATTTCGCAACAGCTCTTATCTGTTGCTAAATATACTTTTGCAACGGCTAAGGGCCATTGCAGAATGTTATTTAGCAACGGCTCATAGCCGTTCCGGATTTTATTTCGCAACGGCTTTTATCCGTTGTTAAATGTAGGCGTATAACTGATGTCTTAAATATTAGCAACGGCTTTAATCCGTTGCTAATTACTATTTTTTTTAAAAATCGAAATTTCTTCTCTGTACCGGTGACGGTCATTTCATTATCATAATTAATACAAAAATTTGCAAATTTAACACTATCACAAAAGAAAGATTATTAAAGCAAATATTTTTCATACAGTCGGCACAAAAACCAAACATAACAAATGTTTGAGTTATAATGTTCAACATCAACACATAACATACATAATACAACAAGTATACATAACATACATAGTACAACAGCGGCATTATTACATAATACTTCATGCATAGTACAATACATACGGTACATAACGTCTCCCTCCAATCGTCTAATGCTCCTGCCAGCATAAGTTTCATGCCTGCACAGAACAAGAAATTGATGTAACAAAATGTTAATGACCAAAGGTTATTCATAAAAAAATGAATCATATATAACAAAATTCTAAATTTTGGCAGCAAAAGCATTTGACGTTGTTGATTCCATTCATTTTATGAGAAAAATGTTGATTATATTCATGAGAAACGAAGAGATAAAATGATAATTTAGTCTATATAAGTGTTATTGTATTCATATATAATGAGTAGAGTGAGATAACATCGTATCTAAGGTGAGTTTATTATCACTTGCTTATCCTTACCCTATCAAACATATTTGAAGGTTTATGTTTTTCCCATGTTTTTATTCAGAGTGATGATATTTATTAATATATGGTGAAATAATGTCTAAATTAGTAATGAAAAACTTTAGAAGTTGGATAGAAATGAGTGTCACACCATAACAGCTTTGGCCCACAACAACATTACATAGTCAGATTTCACCTATAATAACTTTGAGGCACTGAATTATATAAGAGAAAAAGTAGAAGTCTTCCATTAATCCTATACAAAACTCCTCTAGGACAAAGACTACAGGGAAACCATCAACAGCCTGAATAACAATTAAATCAATGAATTTCTATAAAAATAAAGGCAAAAATAAAGTAACGAAAGAAGAACACTCCAGTGATTTGGTTACATAAGTCAATGACTTTTAAGAGTGTGATGATCTTTATTCATCATCAGAGAATGAAAGCAAGCATGAGGTTTTTGGATGGAAGTTAATTAAATCGAGCTCCACTAGATACATATCAAAACAAGATGGCAGTCGATGCATCACAAAAAAGGTTTATAGTAACTTTGAACCCTCCTTGGGTATGGATATTAACCTTAAGTCTCCTTTAAGTTTAGTATCTAAAAAATCCCCCTTTTTGGAATAAACTCCAATGAACCAATTTTGATTTCAACTGAAAATGATCCTTCAAAGAATAATAAAAAGTAAAATATAGCACATCTAATATAAAAAAGATTTAAAGTCCACTACAAGGACTCTACCCACTCCCTCTATACAATGTTCCCCGCTGGTGAATGTTACTACAATATTTTATAGGATTTTTTTTGTACATATCGTGCATTATACATTCATGTTCAAAAAATTCATTATTATATAACGTTATCATTCTTTTAGATGTCAAGTTACATAGGAGGATCTTGCACAGTTCACAACTCACACCCCGTAAGTCTGACTCGTTAACCTCTGACACTTTGGTTGTTTGATGGCAAGGAGAATACGGTCAGTAGTAATACTAAAATTAACACGACCGGATCTGCTAGTTTTTATTTGCTTAACGATTAAACATTGTGAATTAATAACTGAAAGTAGTAGAGCTGATACTCGTTTGACACCAACATATCAATTAACCTACCAATTAACGGTCAGTAGTAGAGCTGATACTCGTAAGACAATAAAATGTTTCTCTAAAAGGAAAAGTATGAAAGAAAAGATAAACGCACTTTCATGTTTTTCTTGGAGAGATTTAAAGCGATCCTTCAAATAAGAGCCAACAGCAAATGCATTCTCTTGAAGTTTTTCTTTCTCGATTACTTTAAGTACAGCATGCCCTGTGGCGGTAGCAACAGGATTTCCACCAAAAGTATTGAAGTAACTTCTTCGAGTCAAAACCTGACCAACTTCTGTAGTAGTAATCACTGCTCCTAGGGGCGTTCCATTGCCAATACCCTAATATCAGTTAGTATTTATTCAAGATTAGAATGCTCAAGCCAATGATCACTGATAATAGTGATAAAACGTCTGGTTGTGTAATGTTGAATAGAGACTAGAATTTTTTTAGCGGTTTAGACTTTAGATATAGAAGGGATAATTAAAAGTATATAGTTTGATCTTTTACAGCTTTGATTCTTCCAGCTTTAAAACCTACATCTTTATAAGTAACATCATTACCAACTAAGATTTTAACAGAACGATGGCATAACTCTAATATAAGGTTAGAAATATGAGAATGAATTTAAGTTCAAAATCACCTTTGCCATTGTCACAATATCAGGAGTCACACCATACGCCTCGTAACCCCAAAAATGTCCAGTGCGTGCAAATCCTGACTGTACTTCATCAGCTATGCATAAGCCACCAGCTTTCTTTATGCTTTTATACACTGCAGGCAAGTAACCTAGAGAAAGTGAAGTAACTCTCACTTTCTTCATCTATATGAAGTACACGTTCATTCAACGAGTAATATGCATATATAGAATCTCTTATCTATTTCATCGTCTCCTTTTTGTTTATACCGTTTAGCTTATATGGGTCTTTCTTAACTTATTAGCTTTCTTTCACCGAATGTTTCAAGAATTTCTTACTGCTCACATTCAAATATCCATATATATAAATATTATTCATTTAAGCAGTGTGCATTTGCAAATTCTGCGTATAAAAAATAGGAAGTATAAATGAGTGTGTTTTTCCAAAGTCTTCTGCATTTAATACAGAACGCTTGCTGTAACGACCCGGATTTTTGACGGCTAATTTATAACATTTAATTTGGATTTAAATATCTAATTTGAACTTTAATTTGATTTTAATATACAGTTTGGTTTTACTTAATATAAAAATGAACCAGAATTTAAATATAACAATAGATTGAATAAATTAATTATTTTTTTAAAATAGTAATTGATAATTGGATAAAATATAAAATCTGGAATTGTAAGCTTGTTGAAAATATTTTAACGGCTTATAAAATTCATATTGTTAATTCTGGATGTGATAGATGGATTAAAATTAAATTTAAATGTCGTTGTTCAAATTTTAAATTTACATTGTTTAAATAGACAATTGAAAATAACCTTCCGAGGCACAGTCTCGGATTGTGACGAAACCAGTTCCGTTGGATCCATAATATTAAATTATTGTCGGATTTCAAATTTCGTAATTTTTGGAGTGACCGTGTGTTTGTACGATAAGCAAACGCACTATGATTGAATTCGAGAATATTTTTAAATATAACGTTTAAAATAAACAGGGTAGCTTTCTCAACACACCATCATTCGTCTTCCTCAATACGCCTCCCATCTTTTTTATTATTTCGATGCTTTCTGTTTATATCTTCATTTCGAAACCAAAAATCAAAATCATGGCCGCTATTTTCTTTAATCGCGTTTCTTCCTTTATCTCAAAATCAATAACCCCTCTCATTTTCTCCTTCTCCCTCAAAACCGATCCCCAGCACGTTTATAAAAAAAAATGGAGGCTGCTTTCGCATAGGGAAGTTGCGAGGTTAGCTAGGCTAGGGCGTCATCAAGCGGCGCGATTGGGGGAAACTCGGTGGCGCGCGAAGGCGAGTTCGATTTCGCGCGTACAATTAAGGGTCGCATCGATCAAGAGGCGACGATATCGAGGTCGCGTTCGATTGTTGGAGGCAGTGGCGTGAGCGGTTCGATCTGGAGGAGCGTGGAGGCGATTTTGGGGGGGTTACGTCGGCACGGGGGCGAGTTGGATCGCGGCGATCGTTCAAGGCTCGATGGTTGTGGCTTTAGCAGAGGGTCACTCGCGACAGCGCTGTCATGGACGATGGAGTGGAGGCGGTCACGTGGTTCATGCTCGATCGAGTAGCAGTGAGGTATAATTATATTAATTGTTTTACAATTAATTAGTTAACTTAAGTTTTAAATTTAGGATTTTGTTAATTATGCAGGTACTAAAAAGAGAAAATATAAAATCTTTTTACTGCTAAGTAGTTTTATATTTTAAGATTGATATTAGTTTAATTTAAATACGTGCATACAAAGAAGAAATGTTTACAGTGAAGTTTAAATGCTTTCTGTTGTAAATTTAAGTTATCCGATAGGAAGATACTTTATTTTCCTTAGAATAAAAATATAAAGATTTGTTTTTTTAAAATAAATATGGGTCATCTTGGTATAAGAAATTACAAAGAAGGAAATTAAAATATATATATATATACCTCTACTTTTTAAATATAGCTAGTTCATTTAAAATAATTTACTTAGGGGGATTAATTTGTTTAATTTGTCACTAAAAGATTTTTATAAAGGAGAATTAGTTTAAAATTTAATTATTTGTTGAAATAGCTCATTAGGTAAAATTAAACCATTAGAATTAAAGAATAAATTTATTTAAACAGAAATAAATAGCTTAAATAAATTGTAAGTCAATTAAAATATTCACCGATAAATTTTTCATGTGATTGTTCAAATATTAATAAAATTCATATAATTGTTATTCAAGGTCTGAAATTGAAAGGAAACAAGCTAGATTGGAAATGGATGCTAATAAAGAGAGGTGAGTTAATCTCACTCAGTTAGATTTAAATTTAAATTGTTAAATTTAAATTTATTTGTTAAATTGCTTGAATGATGGTTGAAGTAGTGAATAATTAAATAAACTTTTACCATATTCTGCAATATTTCACATTGAAGTGATATTGTTATTTTATTGTGCTAACATCTGTGGATGCAGGGAAAACAGGTTGGAGGGATCCAACCGGATTCCTCAAAACTATTCATTTTATTTCATATATATGTTGTTCTGTGACAGGATGATATATTAATTTGGGTAGTTTTATAGATAATTGAATTATCAACTGTTGAATAACAGAGAAGGTGAAAATTTGAAATTTCTATTATCATTGATAAATTAATTTGAAGAAGTTAAGTAAAACTCAAACAGAAAATATTTATTGGAAATTTAGGTCTGCTTTAATTGAGAATGAAGAAAATAAATAAAAATATATTTTCTACTTAAGTTAAACTTTAATGTGATAAAGTTGAGTTTTGGAAATTTAAATTATAAATGTATACTTGAAGGAATATTGTAATCAATAAGTGAATTAAAGAAAATGGAATTATATGAAGAAATAAAAATGGAGATCTATTAAGGAAATAAAAGAAATATTAATAAGATGAGAAAGGAAAATTTATTAGGAAATATAGAAGATGTTATTAAGTATTATGAATAAGAAATTCTATTAAGAGTCAAAAGAGGATTTTATTTAATAATGAATGGAATTTATTGAATGGGAAATATGGAACTTTATAAAGAAATAAATTATAAAAATGAGATTTCTTTAAATCAAACTATCTTATAATAAATGAAACCCAAAGAGATTTTATAAATTCATGAATGGAATTTATAAATGAGATATGAAATTGGTCGAATGGAAATAGTAGGATATTTCTAAAGGTGAATGTGGACAAGAGGTATTTATAAATGGATATTGGGTTTTCTAAAGTTATAAATTATTTAAAAAAAGAATGTTTTAAAGTACTATACTATATAAACTTTTTATAAACTAGTATTTGAATGCAAAATATTTTTGAATTAGTTATTTTGAAAGTTTAGCTATTATTTATTATAAACTCTAAGATTTCTAAAACCAGCTTGAAACTTATAAATAACTAGATATAAATTTAAATATTTAATATTACTTCTTATTTTATAAACTAATATGTTTTCAAAAATGTTTTTAAAAATCCAATTAAAATCCTCTTGTAATGGTAAGCAAAATTTATTCAAATGAGATAAGATTTAGGAGAAATCTTATTAAGTGAAGGAATTGAGTTTGAAATTTATAAGCAAAGTATAAATTGATTTTTGAGAAAGGAATAAGAGAATAAGAAATATTTTCAAAAGCCAAATCAAAGTGAGTATGTATGAGAAATCAGTTAAGTGATTTCATGGGAATAGAAGACTTTGAAAATTTATTCCAAATGGGTTAAATGGGAATATTATCTGTATGATAATTGAGATAAATAATTTGTGGAAATTGTTTGATGGTTGCTTGACTGTGATTAATTGATAGTTAAATAACCGACTATCAATATTGGACAAATGCGCTGATCGTTTCGAAGAGTCCGGGATCGAGATTTATTTCTCGAAAACCACTTCGATCCGGTTTGTACGATTACGAATGAAGACCGTGAAGAGTTGAAGACGGTGATTCGGTTTGTCCAAACCCAGGGCAACTTGTATGGATTGAATGCTTTCAGAACATCGTCAGGTGGACGATGAGCATTCTAAGTAACGCGTTCTTTAAAGGTAACGTTTAGCCTCAAGCCTCATCAACCGGGAATGGCTAAAACAGGGGAGGTGCAGCAAGGTTAGGTGGGTCATGCCCAAGCAGGACAAGATATTTCCCCTGTCTAGATGTCCCTTTTTATTTCGGCTTAGTGGGTGGTTGGTCGCGCCAACCACGGGGTTTATCTTGTTCGGGACTGTTCAGTAAGGAATGGCTCCGGCCTTGTGTTGCAGGGGATGAAGGGAGTAATCCTCGGTACGGTGATCTAGGCCCCGTACTGTGACGGGCGGTACCCCAGTAGCCCTGCCATTGTATGGGATCCAAACTCCAATAAGCGCCTGTACGGTTTTGATTGTGCCCAACTATTGCTGAAACGTGAGATGCAAGCATTTCAGCTAGATTCTATTTTACTTTCTATAGACACTATTATAATATCAGAGAACTTTAATAAAAATTGTTTTAGCTATCGTAAGGTAAAAACCCGACATGTTTATTTGTGGCGTGGTCTTACGAGATGCTTTTGTTTTCAAAGGATTTTTTTGAAACTTTAATAATCCAATTGAGTGTGATTTTCTCACGCTGGTATTCCAGACTGACTCGGGTGTTGTTTTATATGATGCTCGGGTCAGACCGAGTTAAACAGGTTCAGGTTTTATGCTGGAGCTCTGGAGACGAGCTGGGGACAGAGCGTATTCCCGTATTTGTCTATTATTTCCGCTGTGTATGGACATGTATGACTGATTGATGTACTCTGATGATGGTATGTATGTATATGTATACAGTACAGATTTCTTGTATTTAAACTGTATTCTGTATATTATATTTTATTCCGCTGCGATGTGAGATTTTGATGTTTGTTTTGGTTCTTCTTCTTCTACCTCTTTCTTCTTTTACCCGAAGACTCGTACTTTTGTGCCTCTTTGGATTGAACTGTGGTGAATTTGGTTAGTTCAAAGGGGTACGGATTTGCGGGCCTTTACACTTGGTATCAGAGCTGAAAGGTTAAGCGAGAACCTTAGCTCTGGTGGGAATTACTCATTAGAGATAGAGTCAGTAGTACTCTAGAATGAGTTTGAGCGTATATAGATATGAGTGCGTATTTGTTAGTGAATATAAACTGGTGTTGATTGATTTATTGAGTGGTATATGAACCTTCGTCAGCACGGTCTGCACAACTGTGCCGAAGGGGTTTCTAAACACTTGAATAGAACAATTCGACACAATATTGTTTTCAAAAGTGGGTGAATGAAATAATTTCATCCAAAATATATTTTGATATAAAAAGCATATTTTCTGAATTATTATTATAACTTGGATGATTGGATGCTATATTTAGACTTATGAGATGATTAAATAGTTATCTAAAAAAAAAGAAATAAATAAATCAAATGTTGGATTTTGGAATTAAAGTTTAAAGTGAAAGGTTAAAGATGGAAATTTAACTTGGATTAAAATTTTAAACTTGAAATTTAATTAATGATTTGGGAAGAATAAGTTAGTAGATTTTAAATGAAATTGAAATGAGAAATAAAACTTGAAGTGGATTGAAATTTATTTAAGTTATGAGATGAAAGTAAATTGCATTAAAACGGGAAAATAAATTCAGCTGTATTTAAATTCAATTGTATTTGATTTAAATTGTAATTGGAATTAAGAATGGAATCTAGTGATGAAACCCGAGTTATAAATAGAAATTTCATTGAATGGTTAGTAAATTATGTATGAATTGAAATTGTTTTGGAATAGGATTAAAAGTAAGATAATTTGAATTTACAAATAAAATCCAAATCAAGTATGGATGGAATAAATTGGCCTTGAATGTTATCTTAACAAAATTTAGAATGGCTAATTAAATTACATAGGATTTGATCTAAATGAGTACCATATCAATTGCAATGAATTCAAGTAAGAAGTTGCAATAAATGAATAAACTTAAGATTTAAGATTTATGGAAAGGTGATTTTGATAAAAGTGGAAGTTCATTTAATAAAATGGATTGGTAAAGTGTTGTGAATGGATAGTGAATAGCAAATTTAATTGGGTTGGGCACTTTGATTGAACTGGAATTATCTTAAGCTAAGTTAATGTTTGAATTTGAATGAAGATGGATTAAATTGAGATATAGATGATATTATAATAAAAACTCTCACTTGAGTAAAATTCATAACAGTGAAATGAAGATGAATTTAATGTATGCTAAGTGCAAGTGAATTTGAATTGATAAGACTTCGAGAGCTTATAAAAGAAGTGAGTAGCGATGAAATAAAAAAAAATATAATTGGCTAAGTAGAATGTATAACCCTGAATTAAAATAAAAGAGGAATATGGTTAACTATAAATAAATGGAAGTGTGAAGATAAATAAGAAGTGGGACTTATAAGATTTAGGTAGAATAAATAAGTCAATAGAATTGTTTGAATCCGGAAAATGAATAGGAAATCCAAACCTGAATTATAAAATAAAATTGAACCAAAGGGAATTTAAATGAAGAAATTTTTGAAGCTAAAAATCAAGTATTGAATTATAAATTGAGAATAAACTAATTTGGGATAAATCAGTAACTTGAATATGTGGATAAACTTTGAATTGGATTAAGTGTAAATAGTTAGAAGTGCAAACAAAAATTCAATTGTGTGTAAATAAAGTGAAAATGGTTTTGAATTTAATTAAATAAGTTCGAGAATGAATCGAACATGGGAATTGAAATTTTTAAATGAAATAATTAATTGAGCTAATAAGTAAATGAAAGAGATTTGATTTAAATAAAATCAAATTAAATTGGAAAAGAATTTATGGGCAAATGAAAGAAGCTTAAGTTAAGTTAAATAATTTGAAGTAAGTTAACTTAAGTCTAAAATTCAATGAAGCATGACTTATATAAATTTGGGACATGTTTGCTAAATTTTAAGCATTGAAGTTGTCGAACTTAATGAAATGGTTTGGAATGCAATCAATGCAAAAGGTATGGTTTAAAAATAAAATTTGGAATGAAATTTCATATAACTTGAGTTGGAATTAATTTTTAAAACAGTTGCAAAATTAAAGAAATTGTTTGTTTGAATGAATATTGTTGTAATTTGCATAGAAATAATTGTTGTTGGCGTAAACATGATTGAATGTAGTTCTATGGAATGATAAAGTAATTAAATTTGATTTTGGAATAAAATTGCCATGAATATAAATTAGTTACTTTAAGAATGGATTGAATGTGATGTTATTAATTGACTAAAAAGCAATTGGATTTAATTGGAACCTTATCAATTGTTTATACAAAATGCGTGTATAATTGTTTATAAAATATGGTTTTGAATTGATAAGAAGCAGAAATTGATTTTTGAAATCAATTAAAAGGGAGAATGGGTCTGTTTGGGCATAATTATGGATTAGAGTTAAGTGAATGAATCGTAACTCACTTAAGGTTGAATGCAAACGGTATTTAGGTCAGTTATAAACAAATGGAACGAGTTTGGAAACTATAAGAATTGGTTATGAAGTTAGTCGTATAGCATTACTTAAGTTATTGATTGTAGTAGTTGCTTAAATGAATGCAATGTTATAAATTTCATAAATATGTTACTAATGTTTATAAATTGAGTAAGTACAGGTACCAGAAGATTGTATGGCGGGATTTTGGGCGCGCTAATGCTAAAATTTAATAAGCCGCTTGTTTAAAATGCTAAATAAGGTACGCCTACGCAATAAAACTAGGAAATATGAATTGTTTTTGGTTTTTCCGACCGTGTGGGTCGATGTATATATATTTATCTCTATTGTCAAATTGCAAAAGCTCCTCCGTACAAAGGGGACTCTGCCAAAAATTTTCAAAAATTTTGAAGTTAGAAATTTTTTGAAGTTTTTTGAAAACTTTGTTAACGACAAACGTTTTCAAATTGGAAATTGAAATAAACTAGTGAATGAAACTAATTTAAAATTAAGACATGAATTTGATATATTGCTGTGTAAGGTTATGCAGGTAATATAAAGGTAAAGAGAATTGATGTTAGTTTCAGAAGATAAATAGTAATGCCCGACGAAAGGTATGTGTTTAAGTTTATATTGGAAATTGATTGGGATTTTGATTGAGCCGCTTGGCTTTTTGTTTTCTTTTGAGATTTGGGAGGCTGTAGAGCCATTTTGTAGTTGTACCGAGCTAGTCGCGCAAAGGAGACGCTGGCAAAAATTTTCTGGAATTTAGGGTGTTAGAAAAAATTTTGAGAAAATTTTGATAAGACAAAAATTGAGTTTAAACTGAAACGTGAATAGTTAAGCATATAGTATAGTTTGAAACTAAGGAAGGTTTAGAAAGTTAATAAAAAGGTAATGCATCTTTTATTAAAAGATAATTAGTAGGATGTGAATAGTTGGTTTTGGAGTAATAGAATCGGGTATGAGGCCATTCTTCCTAACTAGTAATTTCGGGGACGAAATTCTTTTAAGGGGGGAGGAATGTAACGACCCGGATTTTTGACGGCTAATTTATAACATTTAATTTGGATTTAAATATCTAATTTGAACTTTAATTTGATTTTAATATACAGTTTGGTTTTACTTAATATAAAAATGAACCAGAATTTAAATATAATAATAGATTGAATAAATTAATTATTTTTTTAAAATAGTAATTGATAATTGGATAAAATATAAAATCTGGAATTGTAAGCTTGTTGAAAATATTTTAACGGCTTATAAAATTTATATTGTTAATTCTGGATGTGATAGATGGATTAAAATTAAATTTAAATGTCGTTGTTCAAATTTTAAATTTACATTGTTTAAATAGACAATTGAAAATAACCTTCCGAGGCACAGTCTCGGATTGTGACGAAACCAGTTCCGTTGGATCCGTAATATTAAATTATTGTCGGATTTCAAATTTCGTAATTTTTGGAGTGACCGTGTGTTTGTACGATAAGCAAACGCGCTATGATTGAATTCGAGAATATTTTTAAATATAACGTTTAAAATAAACAGGGTAGCTTTCTCAACACACCATCGTTCGTCTTCCTCAATACGCCTCCCATCTTTTTTATTATTTCGATGCTTTCCGTTTATATCTTCATTTCGAAACCAAAAATCAAAATCATGGCCGCTATTTTCTTTAATCGCGTTTCTTCCTTTATCTCAAAATCAATAACCCCTCTCATTTTCTCCTTCTCCCTCAAAACCGATCCCCAGCACGTTTATAAAAAAAAAATGGAGGCTGCGTTCGCATAGGGAAGTCGCGAGGTTAGCTAGGCTAGGGCGTCATCAAGCGGCGCGATTGGGGGAAACTCGGTGGCGCGCGAAGGCGAGTTCGATTTCGCGCGTACAATTAAGGGTCGCATCGATCAAGAGGCGACGATATCGAGGTCGCGTTCGATTGTTGGAGGCAGTGGCGTGAGCGGTTCGATCTGGAGGAGCGTGGAGGCGATTTTGGGGGGGTTACGTCGGCACGGGGGCGAGTTGGATCGCGGCGATCGTTCAAGGCTCGATGGTTGTGGCTTTAGCAGAGGGTCACTCGCGACAGCGCTGTCATGGACGATGGAGTGGAGGCGGTCACGTGGTTCATGCTCGATCGAGTAGCAGTGAGGTATAATTATATTAATTGTTTTACAATTAATTAGTTAACTTAAGTTTTAAATTTAGGATTTTGTTAATTATGCAGGTACTAAAAAGAGAAAATATAAAATCTTTTTACTGCTAAGTAGTTTTATATTTTAAGATTGATATTAGTTTAATTTAAATACGTGCATACAAAGAAGAAATGTTTACAGTGAAGTTTAAATGCTTTCTGTTGTAAATTTAAGTTATCCGATAGGAAGATACTTTATTTTCCTTAGAATAAAAATATAAAGATTTGTTTTTTTAAAATAAATATGGGTCATCTTGGTATAAGAAATTACAAAGAAGGAAATTAAAATATATATATATATACCTCTACTTTTTAAATATAGCTAGTTCATTTAAAATAATTTACTTAGGGGGATTAATTTGTTTAATTTGTCACTAAAAGATTTTTATAAAGGAGAATTAGTTTAAAATTTAATTATTTGTTGAAATAGCTCATTAGGTAAAATTAAACCATTAGAATTAAAGAATAAATTTATTTAAACAGAAATAAATAGCTTAAATAAATTGTAAGTCAATTAAAATATTCACCGATAAATTTTTCATGTGATTGTTCAAATATTAATAAAATTCATATAATTGTTATTCAAGGTCTGAAATTGAAAGGAAACAAGCTAGATTGGAAATGGATGCTAATAAAGAGAGGTGAGTTAATCTCACTCAGTTAGATTTAAATTTAAATTGTTAAATTTAAATTTATTTGTTAAATTGCTTGAATGATGGTTGAAGTAGTGAATAATTAAATAAACTTTTACCATATTCTGCAATATTTCACATTGAAGTGATATTGTTATTTTATTGTGCTAACATCTGTGGATGCAGGGAAAACAGGTTGGAGGGATCCAACCGGATTCCTCAAAACTATTCATTTTATTTCATATATATGTTGTTCTGTGACAGGATGATATATTAATTTGGGTAGTTTTATAGATAATTGAATTATCAACTGTTGAATAACAGAGAAGGTGAAAATTTGAAATTTCTATTATCATTGATAAATTAATTTGAAGAAGTTAAGTAAAACTCAAACAGAAAATATTTATTGGAAATTTAGGTCTGCTTTAATTGAGAATGAAGAAAATAAATAAAAATATATTTTCTACTTAAGTTAAACTTTAATGTGATAAAGTTGAGTTTTGGAAATTTAAATTATAAATGTATACTTGAAGGAATATTGTAATCAATAAGTGAATTAAAGAAAATGGAATTATATGAAGAAATAAAAATGGAGATCTATTAAGGAAATAAAAGAAATATTAATAAGATGAGAAAGGAAAATTTATTAGGAAATATAGAAGATGTTATTAAGAATTATGAATAAGAAATTCTATTAAGAGTCAAAAGAGGATTTTATTTAATAATGAATGGAATTTATTGAATGGGAAATATGGAACTTTATAAAGAAATAAATTATAAAAATGAGATTTCTTTAAATCAAACTATCTTATAATAAATGAAACCCAAGGAGATTTTATAAATTCATGAATGGAATTTATAAATGAGATATGAAATTGGTCGAATGGAAATAGTAGGATATTTCTAAAGGTGAATGTGGACAAGAGGTATTTATAAATGGATATTGGGTTTTCTAAAGTTATAAATTATTTAAAAAAGGAATGTTTTAAAGTACTATACTATATAAACTTTTTATAAACTAGTATTTGAATGCAAAATATTTTTGAATTAGTTATTTTGAAAGTTTAGCTATTATTTATTATAAACTCTAAGATTTCTAAAACCAGCTTGAAACTTATAAATAACTAGATATAAATTTAAATATTTAATATTACTTCTTATTTTATAAACTAATATGTTTTCAAAAATGTTTTTAAAAATCCAATTAAAATCCTCTTGTAATGGTAAGCAAAATTTATTCAAATGAGATAAGATTTAGGAGAAATCTTATTAAGTGAAGGAATTGAGTTTGAAATTTATAAGCAAAGTATAAATTGATTTTTGAGAAAGGAATAAGAGAATAAGAAATATTTTCAAAAGCCAAATCAAAGTGAGTATGTATGAGAAATCAGTTAAGTGATTTCATGGGAATAGAAGACTTTGAAAATTTATTCCAAATGGGTTAAATGGGAATATTATCTGTATGATAATTGAGATAAATAATTTGTGGAAATTGTTTGATGGTTGCTTGACTGTGATTAATTGATAGTTAAATAACCGACTATCAATATTGGACAAATGCGCTGATCGTTTCGAAGAGTCCGGGATCGAGATTTATTTCTCGAAAACCACTTCGATCCGGTTTGTACGATTACGAATGAAGACCGTGAAGAGTTGAAGACGGTGATTCGGTTTGTCCAAACCCAGGGCAACTTGTATGGATTGAATGCTTTCAGAACATCGTCAGGTGGACGATGAGCATTCTAAGTAACGCGTTCTTTAAAGGTAACGTTTAGCCTCAAGCCTCATCAACCGGGAATGGCTAAAACAGGGGAGGTGCAGCAAGGTTAGGTGGGTCATGCCCAAGCAGGACAAGATATTTCCCCTGTCTAGATGTCCCTTTTTATTTCGGCTTAGTGGGTGGTTGGTCGCGCCAACCACGGGGTTTATCTTGTTCGGGACTGTTCAGTAAGGAATGGCTCCGGCCTTGTGTTGCAGGGGATGAAGGGAGTAATCCTCGGTACGGTGATCTAGGCCCCGTACTGTGACGGGCGGTACCCCAGTAGCCCTGCCATTGTATGGGATCCAAACTCCAATAAGCGCCTGTACGGTTTTGATTGTGCCCAACTATTGCTGAAACGTGAGATGCAAGCATTTCAGCTAGATTCTATTTTACTTTCTATAGACACTATTATAATATCAGAGAACTTTAATAAAAATTGTTTTAGCTATCGTAAGGTAAAAACCCGACATGTTTATTTGTGGCGTGGTCTTACGAGATGCTTTTGTTTTCAAAGGATTTTTTTGAAACTTTAATAATCCAATTGAGTGTGATTTTCTCACGCTGGTATTCCAGACTGACTCGGGTGTTGTTTTATATGATGCTCGGGTCAGACCGAGTTAAACAGGTTCAGGTTTTATGCTGGAGCTCTGGAGACGAGCTGGGGACAGAGCGTATTCCCGTATTTGTCTATTATTTCCGCTGTGTATGGACATGTATGACTGATTGATGTACTCTGATGATGGTATGTATGTATATGTATACAGTACAGATTTCTTGTATTTAAACTGTATTCTGTATATTATATTTTATTCCGCTGCGATGTGAGATTTTGATGTTTGTTTTGGTTCTTCTTCTTCTACCTCTTTCTTCTTTTACCCGAAGACTCGTACTTTTGTGCCTCTTTGGATTGAACTGTGGTGAATTTGGTTAGTTCAAAGGGGTACGGATTTGCGGGCCTTTACACTTGCATTTTAAATACCCATAGTACAAAATTTAACCAATGCATGCCAACGTCTTGTAAGTTAGCTTTGCATGACCGTAAAGACGTGAAAGAGAATTCGATAATGCAAAAGTTAAATTATACTTGTGATTTTTGTTCTTCATAACAAAATAATCCAATTCGTATGTATGCATTTTTGAGAGCAAGAGATATGAACTACTGTAATAACATGTGCTTCTGATATATTTGCACTTTTATATATATTGACAGTACAATTATCCATCAAAACAAAGCAACGAATTTATGAGTAGGTGAATCGAAGATAATTGTGGGTGATTATGCTTAAAAATACAATGAGCAAAAAGGAATTAAACTATAAAAAAATGGGTTATAAGCTGATTTACAATAGTTTTTCTTATGAAACGGGTTCTTATGGGGCAGTATTATTAATGAAATTATTGCATAAAAACTAATTTATGTATCCAAAAACAGTTTCCAAAATGATTTTGATAGAAAGCTGTGAAATTATTGGAGATATCTTCTTTGTCCTTTATTTCAACTCCATCCACTATAATTTGTGAAATATTATTAGCCCTTTCCCCTCCATTAGCAATACGATGAAAATAAACTGTATTATAATCTCCTTCTTTCAGCCATTATACTATTGATCTCCGCCTCCACATAATTCCCTCTAGAGAGATTAGTTTCTTTAGTTCGGTTTCCTTGAGAAGAAGTTCTTCCTTTTCCTATTCAATTAAATCTCTTAATTCTTCCAAGCAAGG
This sequence comes from Allium cepa, assembly GCA_030765085.1. NCBI lineage: Eukaryota > Viridiplantae > Streptophyta > Magnoliopsida > Asparagales > Amaryllidaceae > Allium > Allium cepa. The sequence goes on from CM060928.1 coordinate 975,184,857, forward strand.
AAGCTTCTAGGTCTCCTCATTTAAAGTTATTTTCCTATCTTTTATGTTACCAAAAAATTCTTTTTCCACTTCTTAAGAAAATTTTTAAGACAACTCAATCTGCAAACTATTCTTTTAGCAGCACTTCCTTTACAATTCGATGAATTCCACATATTAGAAATTAGGTCATCAAAGTTCTCCTCCTCAAGCCACATTTTCTTAAATCTGAACAATCTAGGAGTTTCAAAATCGTTATTTGTGTTTAAAATAATAGGACAATGGTCTGAGAATAAAGCATTGGAAGCAATTTGAATGGTTAATGGAAACTTATCATCCCAAAGATCATTAATAAAAAAATCTATCCAATTTGTCCATTATAGGGGATTCTCTTTTATTCCTTCATGTAAATTTTCTGTGGTTTAGGGGAAGGTCAATTAACCTACAACAACCTATAAAATCACTTAAATAGTTCATGTCATGTACATCTCCTTCATTTCCACTTCTTTCACCATGGAATTTAGTAACATTAAAGTCTCCACTTACATCCCATGGCCCATTTATTCCCCCTACAAAATCAATACAATAATCCCAAACTGTTTTTCTCTCAACTTTTGTCTGTGGTCTATAGATGTTAGTAATAAAAAGGCTACTTCCATCAGCTTTATTTTTCAAAACTACATCCAGTGCATATCTATTCTTCTGCTCATTCGACACTTCAAATTTATCATTTTTCCATCCAACAAACAAACCTCCAGAACTCCCCTTAGATGCTACCCAATTGTAACAAGTAAAAATATTACCTCCCAGAGTGTTAAACTAGAAACTTTCAGGATTAGAAAATTTTGTTTCTTGGATCAGGATCATATCAACATAATGTGACATTATAATATTTTTAATATTAGCACATTTTTTGGGGGTGCCAAGCCCTCTAACATTCCAGGAGACAATCTTCATGTGGTAGAATTAGACCTCAGTAATTCAATGGATTTTAACAAATCTACATCAGTTTCACCATTGTTAATTACCAACACTTTTAGCTATTTTATAGAGTTTTTCTGAATATATAGAATTTAATATAGCCGGCATATGTATGCAACCATTAAAAAAATGAGAAACCTGAAACAATTTAAAAGTTTGAAGACCAGAATACAGTAAACAAATAAAAGACAAATCAACAAAATGACCTTTTTGAAATTATGAGGAGTGTGGCAAAATAGGTGAATAGTTTATAACGAATTTAAAGTACGTGCATTAACATATGTTAAGTACCTTTTCCAAGTATTACCTAATGTAAAATGTTAGGTCCTATATGTATAATGTTAGGTTATATATAAATCTATCCACAACAACAGAAGAGGATCATTAGGCTATACGTATAAAATTCAACCATAATATTTTCATATAGATATGCCTTCATAGCACTATTATAACGATTCAAAATATTAAAACTGAATCTTGAATCAATAATTTAATGAAACAAAGTAAAAGCACACCTGATGCAGATCTTGCTATGGGCTTACAATAAGTAGAGATGAGGAAGAGAAAGTTTAAGTGAAATCACTTTCATGTATACCACCGGATAATCAAGTTATTTCCCTATCCAGTATATAAATCTGTGTAAAACCAATTGTCAATCCATTTTACAATCAGTATCGGAATGAAACAAATTTGTATGTAGAACGAAATTAGATTCAGCGATGAAAATATAAAAGCAAAATCCTAAAAATTAGTTGCCTCCGCAACTTCCTCTACTTCTTACAACAATCTCCATCCAATCACTGATACCACTAAAAAAATTGAGAACAATGCTCGACCAAAATCAAACCCTTACCTCTATAGAACCACTAACGATCATTCCTCAGTCTCCGTCATGTGAAAACTGGTAAGAAGAAATATTTTCAAGTGTTGTCAATTCATTTTTGATTACTGTGATAACGATATCTTCAGATCTGACGAAACTATTAAAAAGAAGCTACCATACGAGATCTGACGAAACTGGTAAGAAGAAACTATTTTTCTGGAATTACTATTTCTTTAAATCTGACGAAATCTGGACCTGGATATCTGGAGTCGGCGAAAATTAAAACTGGCGAATTCGAGATGATCTGAAAATATTATCGCTTTTTTCTTTTTTTGATCGAAGTGGATAATGAAAGTAACGGGCGTAGCTAGTTGGGAACGGGGACATGGAAGGCTGTACTACAAATTTAGTACGGGCAAGGGTCGTTCCAAAATTTAGAATGGGTATGGCCCGTATTATAAAATTTTGCAACGGACTTTAACCGTTGCTTAATAGCAACGGCTTAGAGCCGTTGCAAATTATCCGCCTTAGGAGTTGCGAAACGGATGGTATGGTGTAGTGATTTCTAAGTTGCGATATCTAATTTTTTGTGAGTTTAAATTTTATTTATATTATTAATTAATAAAAAAATTATAGTAGTTTATTTTCTACACCATATTTTTAAGTGATATTAAGATTTAGTAAATATTTGTAGAAGAAATTTTGAATTTGTAAAATAGGCTTAATTGTCAGATCCTAGTTTCAAGCGATGTTAAATTTTAATAATATATGTAGATTTACATATAAAGGGCAATTTTGGAAGTTTGCGGTCGGACCAAAGGTTTGCTTCCAAGCCAACTATTAATAAAGATATTATATAAAATGTGTTATATTATATATAACCATCTACCAAACCATGGTTAGCCACTAGTTCGATGAAAGTAGCAAATAATTAATCACTTTCTAATATAAATACATATTCAAGCAACTTCTATAAACAAATATTACTTAGTAAACACATTCAATAATTTATTATCATTTCTTTGGTTATAGTTTTACAAAATTTGTAGATTTGTATACTGATTATTTGTATATATAATTGAGTGATAAGTTGCCTATAAATTGAAATAACTAAATGCATGATTATTTGTACAATTCAAAGGAAGTTCATCGCCTAATTCAAAGAAAGTTCAAAGTTTAATCTTAGTTTATTGTTGTATACTTTTTCTTGCTTTTTTCCTCTTGAGTCAACTTTCTCACCATACATTTGAAGTAAGCATTTTGGATCCTTTTTATGCCTTAACATTCTACGTGATCATAATACATGTTTTTTTAAAGTACCGTTCTGCCTTTTCCATTAAAAGATTGTATAAAAGCTCTTACTTAAGTAATTTACAACCTTTACGAGATCCTTCTGCATTCTTAATTTCGGTCGTAAGTATATTAGTTTAATTTTACAGTATAACCAGGTTTTGAAAATGCAAGGTATTCAATTATTCTTCCTACTGATTATAGTGCAGATAAGTGCAAATATTCAGTAATTAATTTGGTATTTGTTACAAACCATTGTATTCTATTTCACCAAATATTTATTTTATTTCATTTGTTTACTGCACGGGATGGCATATACTAAAATATGTTAGCATATGGTGATTTTAAAGAAGTAAAATACTACCATTTTATTGGTAATTAATATATTGATAAATATCACAGTATTTTCTTTTACTATACTATCAAATCAATGTATAAATCTTAATTTTGATATGCACTACTTTTTTCCTTATTGGAATGTATGGAAAAAATTATGTACTGATAAATTTAGAATATCTTTAGCGTATGTATGATTGTTGTTAACATACCGATCAAGAGTATATACCTTTAAAAGTGGCTTTAACATCACTATATAAATGTAATTTACACACAAAAAATCCATCAAAGAGAACGAAAGAGATTTGATAACTTGCTCTTCTACGAAGTAATATGAAGTAATTAGAATTAAGGTATCGATCAAACTCCTTTCCTGTGATAGAAATTTATAATTAATATAATAATTGACACTGTAAAAACGTTCTAATATAAATGAATCTTTTTTTCAAGTTACACTAACATAGCAACTTTGTCTCTTTTCTATTTGAAGAGAAGATAATGCAAAAATTTATCATATAAAATGATGACATTAGTTTACCCATACACACATAAAGATATATATATATATATATATATACACATATATATAGAAGAAAAAATAATAATAAAATTTGAAAACTTCATGTTAAAAAATGCAATACCTATGTTTCGTTAACTCGCTTTTTAGCAAAGCAAATTCCAACTAAACTTAGAAGGTCAAAGCAAAGGCATAATGATTCTCGGACTTGGAAACACCTTGACAAAGACTAGAGAAATGAGCTCAGCAAGATTGATGGAAAATTTGGCTAAATCTTTAACTCACCCCCGAGTTAAGGACTTCGATGAGTTAAGGATTTGGATTTGACGAGTTAAGGATTTGAGTTGGTACCGAGCTAACACTAATGCATCTTCAACTGGATGTAGAAAATTAAAATAAAATCAGGATGACTTGAGATTTGGCAAGATTTCTTAGAAAAGGAAAAGAAGGACTTGAAAATTTTCATCATGATTGAGCCAAGCACCTAAACTCGGCCTCGAGTTAAGGACCTTAATTCGGCACCAAGTTTAGGATTTGACTTGGGTCGGCTTGGGTCCTCTGGCATGACTTCGGGCTATCTCCTGGATTTCATACTATTGGGCATCAAACTCTACGCTGCGAGATCCCTCAATGAATACTAACCTACTTGCTACCAAAAAAGGGAGCTTCTCTCTATTGGATTTCCATTAACATTCTCAAACCTGGAGCTTCCATTAGACTTTCTTCACTTCGATTCTCTACAACATGTTTTGTAACACCAATATAAATTTGAGATCCACTATATTGTGATCAGATCTGAGATAACTAGTTGTAGATCAGAGAGAGAACAACTAATAAAAAGATTGAAGTGGACGTAGGATGGAGATTACACCGGACCACCATAAAAATTGTCTTCTTTTACCTTTTTTCTTTTATTTAAATCAAACCGGTGCTTTCATTTGATATCTAGGCGTTGATCCATTTTTTGGGTTAACAAGTTTGAGCTTAGTTAGGAGAGAATGCTAAAAATTTATCCAACCCAAAATCTTGCCTTTGGTCCAAGCTTGTATCTGATCGTTCTGTTTTTGTAACCTAACAATAAGACTAAGACGTGGAAAAAAATGAAGTTGCTACTTTAAAATTATAAACGAAAGCATAGATTGTGAACAAATTCAATTCAAAATAATTGCAAACCTAATTGTTCATAATAAGTGATGGGATGTACTAAAATTAATTATTAGTGTATCTTATTCTTATAAATAGATAAATAAAGCATTCCACTAATGCATATTATTATGTAAATTACCATATGATAACAAATTAAGTTATGATTATTAGTTCATTTGAAACAAACTCTACTTGAAATGACCCTACTTTCTCTCCATAGAAAGACGCATCATTTTTAAGAAATAAAGGGATAGAAAAGAGAAAAGACAGAGAAGAAAGAAAGAAACAACATCAGAATCTAAACAGCAGAACGAAACAAATTATATTAATCACATAATATATTACATAGTATCATATACATCAGAGATACACAGCTAAACAACACATACTAGACAGTTATAAACACCTGTCTAGTTATACAACTCAATATACAACACAGACAAACGACTCAGATAACACACAGCGGAATACTATATATCTATACGAAGAAGCCTCCTGCTCTATTGCTCCTCCAGAATTCGTCAAGCCAACCTGAATCCCCTGGCTACTCATAAAAATTTGAGTACCCAAGAGTTTAAGAAAAATAGAATAAACTCCGGGTCAGACATGGGTCTGGTATGAGTATAAAGTTGCTTAACTTTAAAAACCTTTTGAAAGAAAACGTATCACGTAAGACTTCCCACACATAAACATGGAAAAGTTTTTACCTTACGCTAACCAAAAATTTGATAGGAAATTCAGTGATATTATAATAGGTCTAGGGTTTTCAAATAAATATGAAATAGCCGAAATTGTTACATTTATTAAATTCCAGCTACTAACCACAAAAGTGGGTAATACAATCAAATCCGAGGGCACTTATTGGATTTTGGATTCCATATAATGGCAGGGATACCAGGGTACCGCCCGTCACAGTACGTAGCCTAGGCCACCGTACCAGAGATCACTCCCAATCCCCTGCAAAACAAGGCCAGAACCATTCCTTACTGAATAGTTACGAACAAGAAAACCCCACGGTTGTAGCTAGCAACCGCCCACAAAGCCGAATAAAAAGGGACATCTAGACAGGGGAAAATCTCATCCTACTTGGGCATGACCCACTTAACCTTGTTGCACCTCCCCTGTTTTAGCTATTCCCGGTTGATGAGATTTGAGGCTACGATTACCTTTAGTGAACACATCACTTAGAATGCTCATCGTCCACCTGACGATGTTCTGAAAGCATTCAATCCATACAAGTTCGTTCCGGGTTCGAACGAAACCGAAGGCATTATCTCGTTACACTCACTTTGGAATCACCCTCAGAGTTAACGACAATAACCCTTGCACTCTGAATCTTCATCTTCACTTGAGATTCATAACCTATCGTTAATTTGGATCGATGTGGTTTCCGGATATCCAAATATGGAAACCCGATCCCGGTCTCATCGAAATCCAAAACGTATCTTTTAGGTCCAAGTTGTTTAAGGTTGAAAAATTCAATTCAATTATCTATATACACACAGATAGATAATTCACAATATCATAAAAGATAATCTATATTATCATCACAATAGGTAATTCATGCTACCATCACAGATAGATAACTTATACTATCATCTCAATGCAACCAAAGCATCCATATCATATATCACACATATCTCATCAGAGATATCAAACAACTAAGCCATTCAATATAAATTAGTCATCCATAAGCAATGATCTATAAATCACACCATTTATAATTAATTTAAAATAAATTAAATTAATTACTTCATCTCTTAATTAATTTAAAATTAATTAAATTAATTACCTTTATCATAATAAATCTTGCTTACCTATCCATTAATTAAACCAATTAATTAATCATCATCTTAATTAATCAACCTTGATTAATTATCTCTTAATTAAGTAATTAATCCTTAATTATTCTCATTAATCATATTAATTAATAAACCTTAATTAATTACTTTCAATAATTAATTAACTATAATTAATTACATTATTGCTTAATTAATTACATTAATTAACCATGCTTAAATTAATTAAATTAACTTTAATAATTATAAACAGTAATAAATTACTCTTAGTTACTTTTAGTTACATTTATAAATCCTTTGATTTATTACACCAAGTAATAAATCCTTAATTACTTTACCAAGTAACTATCTATTTAAAATTGCTTCCCACTAAGTAATTCCCTTATCTTAATTACCTCCAATAATTTATTCATCAATTACTTATCTTAAGTAATTACTCTTATCAAAACTCATTAAGTAAGCATACTTAATCATTTATCCTGTGACTATCTTTAATTAATTAACAAATTAATTAGCTTATCATGATCATAATCACCTCATAAATCATAATCGAGTAATTCATCCCTTAATTACTCTTTAACCAAATTAATCTTCAACTATTAATTAATAAACCTTAATTATTAATCAATCCTTTAATACAAAGTAACCAATCCCTAATTACTTTTATAATCAATTAATTAACCTTAATTAACTAATTAATTATCTCTTAATCATTAATTAATAAAACTTAATTATTAATTAACAACCTTAATTACAAATTAATTAATCCACAATTATAATTAATCAATCCTTAATTACCATTAATTGACCTTTAATAATAGTTAATTAATTTTTAATTAACTTGCATTATAGATTAATAACCTTTTAATTATTAATCAAGAAAACCCAATTATCACTTAATAAAACTTTGTTAAGCATTTCTTAATTACTAGTTTAATAATCCCTTAATTACTTAATTAATAAATAATTACAATTTAATTAATCATTAGTCATTAATTAAATTATCATAATTATTAGTTAATTAAATTAATAATTATCCTTAATTAATTACTTAATTAACCCTTTTAAATAATTAATTAAACTTAAATTTCTTAATTAACTAATTAATTATTATTCATTAAAACTTAATTATTATTAAGATAAAACATTATCCTTAATTAACCTTGAAAACTTTATTTAACTTAATTCATTAATTAGTTTAAAATATAAAGAAATCATTAATTACTTACCTTTAATTTTTTGTTAACAATCATTAGTTTCAAGTTAATAAATTACTTGAAAACTTTAATTGTTAATTTATAAATCATTATTCATTAATTAATTCAAAAAAACATTTTCTTATAAATATCCTTTTATATTTCAAAAATAAGTTTGAAAATAACATTAAGGTTTTAACTTAAAACATTTAAAACCATTCATACAAATTCATTTATATAAACAATTAAATTCAAAGAAATGAATTTCAAGAAATTAATCTAGCTTAATTATTTAAAATTTAAAACTTACTTTATTTTAAATTTAAAAATCTGGTTAAACATTTCAAGTTGGGATCAACACATGTGTACTTGAACCAAGAACATCACCTTTCTTTTTTAAAACAATCCGACTTAAATTTTAAAAACTATTTTGATTAAATAATTAAAACTGTTAAACTTAACGGTTTAACCAGGCTTGTAAAAGACCCAGAAACAACTCGAGACACAACCAAGAATTACGCGAGTTTCCCCCGAGTCATCTACCCTATACCCGGAGACCCTACTCGAGAAAAACAAACAACCCCAAAGCAATCAATGATGCACCGATCACCATGTGCACCTGCACCTATCACTGGCGAACTTTCGGCATCAACGACTATCGCCGGCACCTCGAAAATCAATATAGCAACCTTTCCTGATCATCCTACTATCGCCACCAACCCCCGATCAAAATTGGTTACTCAGCTAAAACTAATCCAACTGCCATGGCCAAAAACCCACTCGAACGAACACCCCTGACCATCAGACGACGAGCAACTTCGGCCAATCCATCTCCGTTCATCCACGAGCCCACCTCCAAACCCTTACTGAACTCGATCACCTAGATAAGTGGCAATGACCTCTTTTCCCAGGCCGACAAAATTTAGGGTTAAAACCCAAATCACTTCACCGCCGTCACTACGGCGATCATTCAGCGTCCACACCATTTTTTCCATACTTCCCAATCATACTTCAACCTCCCCTCAAGATCTCAATCACTATAACATTTGTGATCATCAGATATTACCAAAGATCCCATTTCTAGTAATACCCAAAATTCACCATCAAAACTATATTAAAAATTGAGATTTTCTTTTTAAAATTCATATTTTCCAGTGACAATTCAGATTATATAATTATTTCATCCAATTTCAACATTCGATTTCAAACATTGATGTTTAAGTGTCACTGCATTGTTTGTTTTCCAGATAATTTCGAATACCAGATACTTGAATCTATTCCTAATACTTAAATTATAATTAGCTAATCTATTTTGTTTAGATCCAAGTCCTAATATGTATTTAAAATATAAAGATCTTGAAGTTTTGATTTTTAACTTAAATTCTACAGTAAGGAAAACAGAGAGGATCAATAAAATCAGACGTGCACAGTTTCAAGCATAACAAAACATATTGCATATTTATATCTATACAGAGGCAAACTTTTATATATAAAAAATAAACATCATCTCAAACTTTCATGCAACATAAAATTTACTACTTAAGTTTTAGTAAAAAAATGTCTACTCACCTTTTTTTAATGAAGTGCGGAGGTTTAAATCTTGATGATAACACTGGAAAAATTTGCAAAACACTTGAACTTGAAATTGAAGCTTTTTGAAACAGAAAAACTTCATTCTTTTGATTAGCTTTTAAACTGAAATGCTCCACGTTTGCCTTGACCCAGATTCACTTGCATGCATTTTGAAAACTGGCAATGTTTGAATTTTGAAATGGCTGTGATTTAAAAACTGGAGTACTTGCTTGAACTTTATGAAAACATGCTGCAGGCATGCAGTTTTTGAAGGATGGCTACAGACATGGGAAATGCAGAGCTTAAGAAACTGGATTGAAATTTGTATTGAACTTTCGAAAACATACTGCAGATTTGGTATAAGGAGGTTACTGGAAAATAAATTTTGCAGATTTGATCTGCATATGATTTCAGGTTTTGGTCATTTGATTGCAAGTTTTATTTTGAGAAACAGATTACAGGCCTGAGCATAAAGGTTTTCAGGTATTTGATCTTGAGAGAATCACCTAATTTTGGTTTTGAGTTATTTTCAGAGGAGATGAATCAGGTTTTGATTCATGCATTTCTGGTTTAAGAATATTACAAATTTGTATTTGATTCTAGAAATGAATTGCTGAGGAGAATTTACAGATTTGAGGAAAATTTCAGATTTGGTCTGCCATTGTTTTCTAAGCTTTTGAGAAGAAGATAATAAAAAGAAAAATGAGAAAGAAGATTAGGAATGTATATAAGTAAATTTAGATTTTATTAAAATTAAAATAAAGTTCAAATAAAAGTGACACATGTCTTTAACTTACATTAATTTGTTAACACTTGTTACATAAAAGTTTATAACTTTAACATTTGTCAATATTTATTTATATTTATTCTGAAAGAATTTTGAAAGCTTTTTAAATATGATTTTATAATTAACTAATATGTTTTCTTAATTTATAAATGCTTTTCTAATTAAACTCCTAATAAAAAATACATATAATAATTTATAAACACTTTTCCAAATTTATATAAATACAATCTTTAAAAGAAAATAAAATAAAACCAATTATAATTTAAATAAAATTATATATATAATATTGCAAACTCATTTTAAAATGCTATTTAAAAAGGCCTTTGTATTAATTATTATTAAATAAATACATATCCAAATTTCTATAGATAAATTTCTATAGAAAAATAATATAAAACAAATCTTACTTTTAACTAAAAACATTATCTATATATTTTAAATCCAAACTATATTATTATTTTATTTTAAGATGTATGTATATTCCCTTAAATTCAAATTTATATTCAATTTCAAAGTCAATTTAAAAAATCCAAATCTAAAATCAATTTAAATAAATATAAATATCAATTTTTAAATAGGCTCATTATTATTTATAAATAATTTATCCTATTTTAAAATTAATTTAAATACAAAGATATATATATATATTTAACACACTTATTAACTTTGAAAACAATAAGTCAATTTAGAATTTATTTTCACAAACAAAATAATTATTCTTATTTTAAAACCAATCTATAACCATAATTAAGACATTATATTATTATTACTTGGTTAATTATTTTTGAAAATAACAATTTTATCAATTTCAAATAATTTAAATTAAGAGATTATCACATTTTAAATTTCTGGAAATTCCGGGATATTACACTACTTGTTGACCAATTATTCTTTTGTCTTCCTATCTTTTAGTGTAAGAAATAGTATATATCATGTATTGTATTTTATAGACATCTACATGTTATTATCTTGAATGATTATCATGAGACATGAATATATGTGTATATTAGGTCTCTTGAAACTGTAGAGAGCTTCTTATTTGTGACACTAAATTGGTATTTTGGTAAAATGAGAGGGCTTATTGGTGCAACAACCTAAAAACATTGCATAAACAATCGAGTAAAAATAGTTAAATTTTGTTGGTTCTTTCATAGTACTTACCAAATATATCGGGCATTTATTATGCTATGGTTATTTCTAGCAAATACCATAAGACAACAACAAGATGTTTGCAGAACCACTTGGTGTAAATTGTAAGCTTATCCACATTTTGTAGTTGAAGTTGTAAGTGTTTTGAAGTTGTATGAATTTTGAAGTTGTCATATATTGAACTTTGTGAAATTCTTTAAGAAGTGCGTGTGTGTGTGTATAAATGAATGATTTTGGTTCTTAATAGTAAAATGTTGCTTTCAATTGAAAAATGAAGCTAAATCTATAAGTACACGTTACAGCAATGTATTTTTTTTTTACATTTTTTAACAATGGGCAAAAACAGTTGTAAATGACCTATTACGATGGATAAATCCAGTTGCAAAAGACTTATTACAACTAGCAAAAATAGTTATCAAAGGCTTTATTACAATAGTACTCTACAACGATCCAAAACAGTGGTAAATACTTCTACCCTATTACAACTTCGTATATTAAGACCGGTGACCTACAGTTGTAATAAGCCTTTTACAACTAGCATTACCAGTTGCGAAATGGGTATATTACATGGTATATGCATATGTATATTTAAGTTTTAATTTGAATTTGAAATTTAAAAAAAATATTTACTTAGATCTTGATCTAACTTTAAGTTTTAAACTAATACAAGATATTTTAAGATAATAATTCATATTAGTTCGAATTGGTCACGGTTATTTAAAGAAATATCCATGACTGTTATTTTATACATACGTACATACATGTACACAGACACATACACACATATATATGTGTGTGTGTCTACACACATTAAATATATATGTGCGTGTGTGTTTGTGCGTGTGCATGTGTAATTTTCATATAAAACTATGGACAACAAAGACTTATACAAAGGGACCGATGTGTTTGCTGCAGTGTAAATCCTAGCATCCATATACGGCCACATTAGCCCCATACACTCGTTATATATTGCACATTCTTTATATGCATATATGCGTATTTGATACACATGTATATTGTAATCTACATAAAATAAATAATACCTTTTATATAAACAAATTAAATAAAAATGGATTTTATTTAAAAATATTTTAGACTGTATCTAAATAATTTGGACTTCATATGCCCAACAAAGATCTAAAGATGGAAATTTTTTGAAATTCACCTTTTAACCCCTACCATCTAGGTTGCTCTTTTAATAATATCATAGCTCAATGGCCTATACGGTCTAATTTAGCAATATTAGGGAAACTTATTAAAGCCTACCAAATTAGTACGGTGTCTAGAAAGGTAGTGTTTAAGGCTGGGACTGTGTAATCAAATACTTTGCCTTATCTAACTACTAGTTTGGCCCAAAGAACGAAGTAATCCCAAAAGGTTGCACTAATATAAAGACCCAAATTGATTTTGGACCTTGGTCTAATTTTCAAAATATTATTTTTAAATTATGAATAGTATTTTAAATTTAAAAGGTTAAATTTAAAACATATAAAAAATGTAAATGTTATAAAATATTTTTCAACAATGTTTTAAAATCAGTTATTTATTTCTGAAAATATTATTAGAATTAGTTTGATTAATTAGATAATTAGTTAAAGTTAGTTAAATTAAAAACATATATAATTATATATGTACATTTATCTTAAAATGTTTAAGGTAATTAATAATTAAGTTTTGAAATTAATTTGACTTAATTAAAATTATTTTAATTAAATAAATAAATTAAAAGTTAACTAATAAATATAAATAATATACAATATTATTATATGTGTGTTGCCATAAATGTTATAGCATATGTATATTTTATTTTAAAATCTTAAAATGAATAAAATTAAACTAATTAAAATTCTAATTAATTATTATTCAATAAATAAAGCTAAAATTAAACTAAATATTATTTAATTAAATAGAGTGGAACTGAAATAACCTGAACCACATTTAAGGAATAAATACATATGTATAGAAGTATACCGTAATTTTGGATGTGTTTGACACTTGAATTACGAGGGTATTTCATAAGAAATACATTATTTATAAGTTGATATCACTTAAATAAATGTATTAAAAATTAATAATCTTTAGTATAAATGTTGTCCTCTATCATTTATATTTAATAGATCACTTGCATACTCTTTACTTGTTGAACTTTCCTCAAGCTAGAGATGTTATGTGTAAATTATTGACTAAAAGAGGTAATATACACAGAAGTATTTATTGAGCTTTCCTCAAGGTACGCGTATCAACTTAGGTTGTCTGGAAATGGTAGGTACGAGTGAATAATCTCTCTTGATTTGTAGAGCTTTCTTCAAGGTTAATATGAGATTAGGACAAAGACCACATGTTAGGAGCTGTACATAATACAACGAATAAGGTGTTATCAGTTACATGTAGGCCGATGACTTGTTGAGCTCTCCTTAAGGTCAGAATCCCAAGCATGCGAGTCCTAACACCTACTAGAGAAATCAAAAGATTTTTATGTTTCATTTTAGGGTTTTGAGAAATATAAAAGTCTAATGGGAACTTATCAATAAAATGAAATAAAATATTTAACCTTGCTAATAATATCAGAATATCTGCAATGTATAATTTAAAATAATATACTTCGATAAACTTGTGCAATTTATATGATTAATAAAATGTTTATCAATTAAAGTTTACAAATAAATAGAACTAAGACTAATGATAGAAATATAAAGCATACTTACTAATAATTTTTTTGCATGTTGTCGATTCAAGACCATGCAAATGCCTAATTATGCAACTAATAAATACGTTCATAACTTGATCGCTTACGTGTTTATTTTTCCAAGATTGTGTATTATCTCCTACGAGTTTCGAACTCTAAAACAATACAAGAATGTGGATACTTTATCCATATTCAATCATATATAAATGTTATATGATGAACGGTCGTAATTCATAATTTAAAAAATTCAATAAGGTTAGTTTATTCGAAATAAGCAAGTAAACCATAGTACGAGATCGTGTTATAGGATTGATTATAATGAGGACCTTGTTGTGTTAGATGTAGCACTAGACCAAGACATATAAGATGTACCTAGTAATTCGATGATTGAAATTTCAGTTTGGTAGGTTCATGTAAAGTGCAACTTATTTGATATCCTTAAATGTTAAAGATGACAAAATGAATTTTTGTAAAGAGTTCGTTACGGTCTTATAGTAAAGATTTTCATTTGAATGGTTCGGCCATTTGCATAGAAAAGAGATTGTACGAGAGTGGATGTAACTTAAGGCGATGTTGGGATAAAAAGAGCAATGGTTACTTATACTTTATGAAGATATTGGAAATGTAACACCCCATAAAAGCTACCATAAACGAATTGAGTTAATTAAATTAAATAAGGTGGGGTTGAAAATAGAAATTTTGTAGAAGTTAGAATTTTACTACTGAAGTTGTTCTGTTGCGTTCGTGGCGAAATTCTAATATGTTTTCTTTTATAATATGCTAAAAACGCAGCTCAAACGAAGAACTTAGGAGTGTATGAAGTTTTCAGATTTAAATTAATTTAGTTTGAATTCAAATTCAAATGAATGTTTAAATTTAGGGATTGAATTTTTAAAATTAATTGTAGATTACTTGGGAGTTAAGTAATCATTAAGTTAAACAATTAACATTAAAATTTAAGTGGGGAATAAAATAAACGACCAACAAAAAATAAATCAGTACACCCTAAACAGGAGTAGAGGTCGATACCTCCGTCTCAAGCGGTCAACCCTTAGCAGTCGATTGATCTATGGGTGGTGGTCGACCCCAACTCATGTGGCGGCTAGGGTTTTTTTCAATGTTAAACGCTCTAGATTTATCCATTTTTCACTTAACTCCATCATATGGTTCTGGTGCATTCCTAAATAGAACCCTACCCTCTCCACTTTTATTCATAAATATTTAGGAAATACCTCGAACCTTCCTATCCTTCAATATGAAAATATATCAAAAGAAGGGGATCAAGAAAAGAGTTACTTTAGCATTGAAAATTCATACAAGAGAAGCTAAGGATAACGTGTGAGTGGAAACCTTAGTATTTTTATTTCAATAATTGATTGATACACACACACACACACACACATATATATATATATATATATATATATGGATTTGAATATGCCTTAGGGATTTTGGGATTGTATCAAAAAAATAGATAAAATTCCCCAAAATTCATTTTTAATTCGAAATATCAGTTTTAGATGAAGATTCTCAATTATTTATGTTAATTTGATAGTATTTCTATTGTTCTGCAATTTTTGATAATTTCTTTATCTATTCCACTTATCCTCCTTCTTTGATTCAAATTATAAGTTTTCCGTAATAAAATAAGGGTTTAAAGTATGAATTCTATTCGCGGTTTACACCACTTATCCCATACAAAATTCCTTTAATTATTTCTATATAAAAGAGGAGTTAAATAGAATATGAAGTTAGGATTGCAATTCCTATTGTTTAGGATATTCCATTAGATTAATGAAACAAACTGGCTTTTCATTTTACACATCTATGTATTGCAATTTTGGTTATGAATATTTAATCCCATGTTATAAATATTAAAATCTTGGAAATTTGAACGAAAAGGACTTGTATTAGTATTATGGTTAAAAGAATTGACATTTAATGCTCGTTTAGGGCATATAAACTGCACGTTTGAATTGATTAGGCATGAATATATATACTTATTTCATAGCGTAATAAACGTATAATTCTGGTGTATAAATATGTAGCTAATTATGTAGTAGTCGTCATTAATTTCCCCATGTAGGAGGGTAATTGATATTTTGAGGCGTAATAAGGAAGATTCTTTATAAGGCCTTAATTTTGAAATGATGAGATAAGTATTGTATATATGGAGAATATTTTAATTATGTCTAAGTCATAGGGGTGCGAGGTCGGTAGAGTTGCATGACAAAATTCTACCTTTCACTTTGAGGCTACCAGCAGTTGTGTATACTTCTATTGATGTGAGGCATCTCCTATGATAAATATTTGTAATGACACGAAGCTAGTCCCAACTTCTATATGGTAAATCTGCCAAGCTAATTCAGCTAACATTTCCTAGGAATAGTCAAACTAATTTGAGACATCATTATGAGTATGGATCGTAATACGTGGGGCCTACTTCGAGGTCTTGAGGTATTAATTGTTGTTTCAGGGCCTACTTCCTTGCCCCAAATGAATAATTTGATGGCCAAGGGACTAGTTTTTTGACATGATGGATGGTATCTTGACAAGGGACCGCTTCACCATAAGGTAATAAGTGATTGATTCAGGGTTCATCTTTCCATAAAGAAGTATTAATTAGCTTAAGAGATTCCAAATGATGTCAGCTAGGTAGTTACTATATAGGGGTCTGCCTTGGGAATAGGTATTTAATTATAGGTTTGCCTTAATTGAGATTTCAAATGGCTAGAGGCTGCCTATTTTCCAATAAAATGTATTAAGTGGCTTAGATACTACCTCTTATATCGTTATATATTTATGACATGGGATTTGGGTTATGCAACTTAGAAACTTGCTTCAAATGTGGAAGGTATTAAGTGGTTGATTGTGAACCCACCTCCTTTCCTTATAAGAAGTATTTAATGGTTTTATATATGTAGACATATTCTTATTTTGAAATATATTGCCCAAGTACTAAAATGGCAATACTCGAGGTTTTTGTTCACTGGACATTTGCTGTTCTGACTCTCTTCTTATTACAACACAGATTAAGGATGGAGTGATGATGGTGACGATGCTTAAAGGTGGATGGCTTAAGCTTGTAGCAATTATATTATATTTTATGATGTTTTGCACCCATGTGTTTGAACAAATAATGTAAAAGGTCTTATGTGACTGTTTTATGATGTTTTGTAGTATAACATTTTTAATGGTTTTGAAATAAATGGGTACAATTTGATATTATATTTTATTCCATCTGCTGTGAATTCTGAAAGAATAGTTGTTGCACTGTACTGTTAATTTTTTCCAACCAATAACCAGCCTTAGAATGGATCTAAGTTTCGATAGGCCTTTTTTGGGTCAAAATTTAGGTCTGTTTCAGCGTGAGTAGTTGCATTTGGTACCAGCGCTTAGGTTACTCGAACAACGAGAAAACTATATATATGAATGGCATAATTGTTATTTTTGAAAAGGTTTCTCAAAAAGGATTTTCAAAAATTCTAACTATATGTGTGTATGCACACATTTGTGCCCCTATTTCTTTGAGCATACGTGCACACACTAGGCAACCCTTTTTCTTTCAGCATATAATACTATCTTATAAAATTATTACTAAAGATCTAACCTACAATAGTTGATATGGCTGAGAATCAATCTTCTTCTAGAAATGGGATCCCATCCCATGGAAGACCTTTCATTTGTGGAATGCCTGAATGATTTAAACAATATCTTAGGACTGTTGAGTAACTCCTTATTCTTCCAGCTGCACTGGTGCCACCTGCTACCCCCACCTACCGATGTCGTACCTTATCCTATTGACTTCCCTAGGTTATCTAAGGACTTTCTTTATATGGGAGGGAAGTCATACTTTGAAACCAAAGGGTCTTTAAAGTTAAAGCATAGGTTAATGACTACAAGAGGATATTTAGAGAGCTTGGTTGGGAAGATCTACTTAAGAGGAGGATGGCAGCTTGGCACCTCAAATGAGAAGCTTTAGATTGGTGGAACTTAGTGACTATGGAAAATGCTACAAGGATTTTCTCGTGGAAGGAATTCAAAAATAGATTTGAGATAAGGTTTATGTCTTGATTAGAAGTGAGTGTACAATTAGAGAAATTCATTCAGCTTAGGCAAGGAGACTCCACTCTTATGAAGTATATAGCTAAGTTCATAGAGTTGGCTAAATTTGGGATGATCTTGATAGATACACCTATGAAAAAGGCTATGAAGTTCATGAAGGTCCTAAATTATCACCGAGAGAAATGTTTTTGACCCAAGTACCCATTGGTGCCACATATGAGATGTTGGTGGAGATGGCAATGCTACACGTAGCTAATGTGGATGATAAGGAGGCAGAAAAGGAGAAGGCTGCACCTACCCAAACGCAAGGAGGATCCAAAAAAGGAAGATTTTGGGCTAAGACGAAGTTGAAGGGGAAATTTAAGAACGATGGTAAGATATGCAAATGAGCCAGAAGAAAGGTTATGAAGCAAAAGATTGTAGAGTGGGTCTAGTGGAAGCTTTTAAAGGGAAGTGCTTTAATTGCCACGAGGAAGGGTACCTCAATAATCAATGCTCTAAGTTGATAAAGAAAGGATCAAGTGGACAAGCTTATGTTATTGAAGCCATCCCTATTGCAAGTAGACTGCCGAAAGGCTAAGGGAAGGCAGCATTAGAAGGTATAACTCTTATTTCTAGGGCTACAATTCGTACCCTATTTAATTCAGGGGCATCGCATCCCTTTATAGCTAAAAATGTAGTAATATTTTTGAACCTTCAAACCCAGATTATCACCAACCCAATAGCGGTCTCTAATCTTATTGGGGGTTCGACAAGTCTCTCTTTTATTTGCAAAGACCTGGTGTTGGACATATGCGATGTTGATTTCATATGTAATGCATATGTTCTAAATTTTGAAGGGTATGGACTTATCTTGGGTATGGATTAGTTAGCATATTATAGAGCAATGTAACAGGAGGGTTGTCCAATCAAGAAGTTGTGGAGGACAAAACCAAAAAATTATTTGTACACCCTAAGATTTAGTTGAGTTAAGTTGTCTATACTTACTAAGCCTATCCGTTGTTAGAGAACAACCATTTATGCCCATAATTTGTGAATTCCTGGATGTCTTTAAAGGTCTCGCTCCCTATAGGGAGATTGGGTTCTAAATAGATTTAGAGAAGGATGCAAGGAAAGCCGCCCTTCCCTTAAGATACATGGTCCTCAAAGGGAACTGGATAAGTAAATCTCTAAGCTATTAAAGAAAGGATTCATCCATCGAAGTATTTAGGAGTAGGGAGTCTATATATTTTTTGCCACTAAGTCATATGGTTCTTTTAGACTTTACGTCGACTATATGGAATTAAACAGGTTGATAAGGAAGAATAGGTACCCTTTACCTTGGATAGGTGACTTGTTCGATCGGCTTGGAGGGGGTAAAGCCTTTTCTCAATTAGACTTAGCAATTGGACTCCATCAGTTGAGGATTGCAGAAGAATGTAAGTTGAAGACTGCATTTCGCACACCAGATGGACTATTATGAGTGGAAAGTGATGCCTTTTGGATTGACGAATGCCCCAGCATACTTTGTGGATTAGAGAAGTAGGGTATTTAGGGGGAAACTCAATAAATTTGTCATTGTGTTCGTAGATGATATTTTTGTTTTCTCCAAGATCAAAGAGGAGCATGAGGATCATGTAAGAGAGGTACTTGAAACCTTAAGAAGGCGCCAACTTAAGGACAAATTTGCTAAATGCCATTTTTGGAGAAAAGACGTCAGATTTCTTGGGTATATTGTTTTTGAGCAAGGATTGTCAGCAGACCCTGCCAAAGTAGAAGCTATTCAAGGATGGAAGACTCCTAGGAATGCATAAATTTTCTCAGGTTGACAGGCTACTATAGGAATTCCATAAAAACTTTGCAAGAATAGCAGCCCCTTTAATCCAATTGACTAAGAAGAACTTAGTCTTTTCTTGGGATGATAGATGCACTAAGGCATTTGAGAAGCTTAAGTAGTTATTGCCCGGTTCACCCATGCACCTGCGCTCAGTATTCTTGATGGAGCCAACTCATTTACGGTTTTCACATATGCTTGTGGCACAAGGTTAGGAGTAGTTCTAATACAAGAAGGAAAAGTATTGGCTCATGCTAGTAGGAAACTGAAAGATCATGAGAAGAGATATCCAGTTCATGACTTGGAGTTAGCAGCTATCATCTTTATCTTGAAGATGTTGAGGCATTATCTTTTGGAAGAAATGTTTGAGTTATTCACTGACCATAAATCACTCAAATACCTATTTTTTCTGAAAAGATTTGAATCTTAGGCAGCAGAGATGGATGGAATATATAGCATCGTTCGAATTTAGTATTCAGTATACCCCTAGAAAAAGGAACATAGTCGTCGACGCCCTTAGTCAGTGGCATGCTACACTAGGTGCTACATATGAATCGAAGCAGTTGGAGTTCCTCTCAAATTTTAACTTCTAACCTTCAACAAAATACATCAAAGGCTTTTTAGCAGTTTGGAAGATTAGGCCAGCCTTGATGGACTGCATAAATCTTGAGAAAATGAAGGACGAAAAGTTAGTAAAGATTTTGGAGAAGTTGAGGGTAAGAATGCACTTTCCCCATGCTAGTAGGTATTCAGTTGATGAGAAGGGATGCTTAAGAAGGGATGGACGCATTTATGTCCCTATGGATGATAGTTTGTTGAGAGAGGTGCTTATGGTGTGTCACCACTCAAAGATGACCATTCACCTCGAAGGAGATAAGATGTACAAGGATATGAATAGGACTTTCTTTTGGCGTGGAACAAAAAAGAACATAGTTGAGTTTGTTGCTAAGTGCTTGACATGTCACAGAGTAAAAGATGAGCAGAGAAAGCCTAGTGGATTTCTATTACCTTTGAAAATTCCGACTTGGAAGTGAAACATATTTCGATGGATTTTATGGAATGATTGCCCAGAAGTCAGTGGGGTAATGAAGTTGTTTGGGCTGTTGTGGATAGACTCACTAAGACTGTCCATTTTATCTTAGTTAGGAACAATAGAAAAACAACTTCTCCCACGTAGATCTACATTAAGGAGGTAGTTCGACCGCATGGAATTCCTATTAACATAGTTAGTGGTAGGGACCGCTGTTTATTAGTGAGTTTTGGAGGAGCCTACAAGCGGCTTTAGGAACTTCTTTGAATCTCAGCACTGCATATCACTCACAAACTGATGGTCAAATGGAGAGGGTGAATAGAATTTTGAAAGAATGTTTGAAAGCTTGTGTTTTGGATTTCGGAGGACGTAGGGAGCAGCACCTACCATTGGTCTAGTTCGCATATAATAATAGCTATCAAGCGACAATTGGTATAGCCCCTCTTGAAGCACTTTATGGAAGGCCATGCAAATCGCCAAATTGTTGGTGGGAAACCACAGACAAAGTATTACTCAGACCCAACTTGGTCTGTGATACCATGAAAAAAGTAGAGTTGATCAGACAACGAATGAAGGCAGTGCAAGACCGTCAGAAATTTTATGTGGATAGAAGAAGGAAAGGGCTTGAGTTTAAGGTCGAAGATATGGTATTCGTTAAAGTCTCCCTCTTAGAAAAGTAATTAGGTTTGGAAAGTTTGGAAAATTGGAGCCTGGATTCGTTGGGCCATTCAAAGTTTTTGAAGGATAGGAAACTTGATTATCACATGGAGCTTCTTAACAGATTAGCAGGAGTTCACAATGTTTTCTATGTTCCTCACCTTACGAAATGCCTTCATGACATCACTATTAGAGTTGAGCCTGATCAGTTAAAGGAATTAGAGACAGAACCAACAGACTGTACCCCATGCCACTACACACATTGTGGAGCATAGAACTAGGAGACTTCGCAACAAAATAATTAGTCTGGTCTGAGTACAGTAGAAAGACAACCCGACGGAAAGCACATCGAAAACCAGGGAGAAGATGAAGATCGCTCATCTAGTGCTTTTAACTGGTAAATTTTATATCCAAAATTAGGATTTTGGTTGCGTCATGGTTGCTGGATTGGATGGTAGGAGATGGTTGCTACACATTTTCACAACCACTATACACTTATGTAGAAATTTTTATGCATGTTTAGGGTATTTGTGTATATACTTACAAGACACGGTTTATACACTCACGCTAGGATTGATCTCGTTTCAATATGCATGCAGTACATAATCACATTGCACTTTATTTGATAGATGGTTGTGCAGATAACTTAGTTGTGTAACATGGATGTTATTGCATGTTATGTTGTTACCACTTGAAAGATTTCGAGACGAAATCCTTTTTAAAAGGGAAAGAGTATAAACCCCGTAAAATCAACCATAAATGAATTAAGTGAATTAAATTAAATAATATAGGGTTGAAAATGGAAATTTTATAAATGTTGGAATTTGACCATGAAAGTTATTCTGTTGCATTCGTAGCAAAATTTTGATCTGTTTCCACATATAATACGCTGCAAAACGGAGCACAAATGAAGAAATTATGAGTGTTTGAAGTTTTCAGAATTAAACTAATGTAGTTTGAATTCAATTTCAAATGAGTATTTAAATTTAGGATTAGAATTTCCAAAATTGAATGTAGATTTACATGGGGTTAAGTAACCATTAAGTTAAATAATTAATGTTTTAAGTAAATTAGGGAATAAAATAAACGAGCAACGGAAACAAATCGGTGCGCCCTAAATAGGAGTAGAGGTCGACACTTCCTACCCAAGCGGTCGACCAGTCTATAGGAAGCGTTCGACCCTTACTTAGGTGGCAGGTGGGTTTTTTCAGCATTGAACGCTCCAGATTTATCCATTTTTCACCTAACTCCATCCTACGGTTCAGCGCATTTTATCTCCTATAAATAGGACCTTATCCTCTCTATTTTTTATCCCTAAATATTTGGAAAATATCTAGAGCGTCTGGCTATTTTCTCTC
This sequence comes from Allium cepa, assembly GCA_030765085.1. Taxonomy (NCBI): domain Eukaryota; kingdom Viridiplantae; phylum Streptophyta; class Magnoliopsida; order Asparagales; family Amaryllidaceae; genus Allium; species Allium cepa. The sequence continues at coordinate 975,208,038 of CM060928.1, forward strand.
TTTCGTTAAATTCAATTAGAAACTTAGGTAAGGATTCTAATCCTTTTCCAATTATTCTTTTAATCTATTTTCTTCTCCTCCATCCTCTCTAAATCTAACAAAATTGTATGTATACCTATCTTTCGCTGTGTATATATATCAAAAGAAGGGATCTAGAAAAGAGTTGCTTTAGCATTGCAAATCCATACAAGAGAAGCTAGGGATAATCTATAAGTGGAAATCTTAGTATTTTTATTTCAACCATTGATTAGTATTTAGTATGTATCTATGGAATTGAATATGCTTTAGGGATTTTGGGATTTTGAAAACAAAATATATATAATCCCCTAAAATTTCTTTTTGTTTCAAATTGTCAATTCTAGATGGAGATTCTTAATTATTTATGTTAATTTGATGGGATTTATATTGTTCTGCAATTTCTGATAATTTCACAGCCAATTCCACTTATCTCCTTCTTTGATTCAAATTGTGTGTTTTTAGTAATAAAATAAAGGTTTAATACGAATTCTTTTCGTAATTTACACCACTTATCCCATACAAAATTCCTTTGTTTATTTCTGTGTAAAAGAAGAGTTTAATAGAATATGAAGTTAGGATTGCAATTCCTATTGTTTAGGATATTCCATTAGATTGATGTAATAAATTTGGTTTCTATTTTTATAAGTCTATGTATTGCAGTTTTGGTTATGAATATATAATCCATTGTTAAAAATATTGAAATCTTGGGAATTTGAAGGAAAATGACTTTTATTAGAACTATGGTTAAAAGAATTGACATTTAACGATAGTTCAGGGTGAATAAATTGCACGCTAGAATTGATTGGGCGTGAATATATTTATTTATTTCTATAGTCTAATAAACATATAATCATGGCATATAATTACGTACTTATTAGGTAGTAATTGCCATTAATTTCCACTTTTGGGAAGGTAATTGATGTTTTGAGGCGTAATAAGGAAGTTTCCTTACAAGACTTAATTTTGAACGGTGAGATGAGTATTATATACATGGAGAGTATTTAAATTATGGCTAACTCATAGGGATGCAAGGCTAGTAGTGCTGCACTACAAAAGTTTGCCCTTCACTTTGAGGCTACTGGTAGTTTTGTATACTTCCTATTGAAGTGAGACATCTCATATGATAAATTTTCATGGTGACGCAAGGTTAGTCTCAACTTCTATAGGGTAAATCTTTCTAGCTAATCTAGCTACCGGTTCTTATGAATGGTGGGACTAATGTGAGACGTCATTATGAGTATAGCTCACAATATGTGGGGCCTGCTTCGGGGTCTTGAGGTATTAAGTGGTTGTTTGCGGGCCAGTCTCTTTTCTCAAAATGAAGTATTAAATGGCCAAGGGGCTAGTTATTAGGCATGATAGATGGTATCTCGATAGGGGTCCGCTTCGGGATAAGGTATTAAGTGACTGACTAAGGGTCAGCCTTTCCATAAAGAATTGTTAAGTGGCTTAAGAGATTCATATGATGTCAGCTAGATAGTTATCATTGAGGGGTCGGCCTTGGGAATAAGCATTAAATGTTAGGGTCTGCCACAATTAAGGTCCTAAATGGACAAAGTCTATCTATTTTCCAATAAAAGGTATTAAGTGGCTTAAATGCTATCTCTCGCATTGTTATATATTTATGACGTAGGATTTGGGCTATGTGATTCAGAAACCTGCTTTGGGAATGTAAGGTATTAAGTGGTTGATTTTAGACCTGTCTCCTTTCCTTATAAGAAGTATTAAATGGTTTTATGTACCTAGACATATTCTTGGTTTGAAATATACCGCCCAAGTACTGAAATGGTAAGACTTGAGGTTTCTATTCATTGGACATTTTTTTGTTCTAACTCCCTCCTCATTAGAACATAGGTTAAGGGAGTGATGACGGTGGTGATTCTTGAAAGTGGAGTAACTTAAGCTTGTGGCGGTTATTATTATCTTTTATGATATTTTGTACTCACGTATTTGAAAAAATGATGTAACAGATCTTATGTGATTGTTTATGATGTTTTGTATTATGACATTTCAAATGGTTTTGAAACAAATCACCACGGTTTGATATTATATTTTTCCATCCGTTATCAGTTCCAAAAGAATAGTTATTGCTCTGTACTGTTACTTCTTTTTCCAACCAATGGCTAGCCTTAGAATGGATTTTTGTTTCAATGGGTCTTTTTTGAGTTGAAATTTAGGTTTGTTCCGAGGTGGATTTTTACAGGAAATGAGTGCATAAAACAGTGATAGGTACTTAAGAAGGAATGTGAAATTTGATTTCAGTTCCAAAATGTCTTTTCGTGTAGAAAACTATTTTCTATGAAAGTTGTTTCTTCGAGATCAAGATAATTGATCCAAAACTATTGACTATAATATACGCACGCTCTCTTTCTCTCTTTCTATACCCATTAGTAACTACCAAGTCAAAATTATCGTCTAACAAGTTGTATAAGCTTATTTCTTTTATATAATTCTATCGGCGTAATGTTATATATAGCCATATCGGTTCGCTTTCTTTATGTTGTATTATTTTGGTTTCATCAAAACTTCTCCCAGCCAAATTCAAATATTACTCTTTAACTTGATACTTATGTCCTATGAGTAATAAGCTTTAAGATCCACCTCATGTGTTATGTGTGATGATTAATCAAAGTTGGTGAAGAAGGATCCTGATAAGCCAATGCAATTTTGCAAAGAAGAATTCATAAAGGCTATCGTAGTGTTATTGGTTAAGCTTGGACATGAACAAGAACATGAGAAAGGTAAATATTGATATAGAATTAGATAGAAAATTATTACTTTATAAGAATGTAAGCAATAAAGTTTTGGAGTGGAAGCTATCCAATGATAAATGTAAGAAATGATTAATATTGAAGGACATATGCAATAGAAAGTTTGGGAAAAAAGGTTGAGATCGACAAGTGGAAGCGTCAACAGTATATAAAGCAGACACGATAGGCTACACTGGATGGCTTTCATATTGAGTTAATGGGTAATTTAAGATGCTGATGAAGTTTTCAATGTATTGCTCTAAGTTGAAGAGCTTTATCTACATAATGAGAATTTGAAGGGAATGTGTATTACATACTAAGTATTTAATATCGGTATCAGGTACCTATTGGTCAAGTACCAATATGAGATATTTTAATATCATGATAATATCGGTAAAATATCAAACATGTGTTAAAAAGGTTATAAACGATATCATACCATGTTATAACGTTATATTAATGTTAAGCGTTCAAATATTCGAAATTACTATCAAAGGATGATTGCATATAGTTTATAGATTATACTCCATTTACCGAGGTATTCTATCTAATACAAACCATAAATATAGGTTCATAAAAACCGAGAAATTCGTATAATGAACATCTTTATTATTTTCTTCGTTTTTAAACTATATTCGTTGTTTCTTTAGTTATATAATCATCAATACTACTATTCCAAAATTTCCATATTTATAGTTTCGGCGTTTTCATTTTCACTTGATATATCAAATAATTAATGTTGATTTGATACCAATTGCGACTTTAGCTCGTTCCCTATCGATATGTCAAATATATAATTTTACCGCTCTTCAACTTTTAGTTTTGGGTGCATGATAATAACTAATAAAATGAATTTTCATAGGCTAACTTACCAATTAGAAACAGTGAACAAAAAATAACTAAAAAAGAGAATAGCTCTTTCATGATCTTCTTATTAGTAGTAAAGTCTTCAAGGAAAATAATACATATAAAATAATGGAATAAGTAGGGTTTTTTATTTAAAGATTAACGAAGAAGCCTAAAACTGTATTTTTAAAGCTAAAAAATTTAATGCAACAGGATTTATAATATGGTTTACAAATTGTCATTCACTATATATAAAAACAAATATTAAGAACATGGATATCTATATTTGTAAAGATACTTTCTCCAACACATACAATAATAAACGATATTCTTAAAAAATAAAAGATCATTATAGGAAAACCAAATTGAACGTCTTCATTTTTTTGGTAAGTAATTTTATTTATTATGCATTGATAAAAAGAACTAAATGCATACAAATTTGAATATTATTTGAGTTAATGAAGTTAATTTGTTTATGTTTCACAAATTGAATTTCAAAAAGGTTGTGCGATGTACATGGTCCCTTCATTTCTTTTGTTATTAGTTGTTGCATGTACGTTTTAAAATAGTTATCTCATTATTAATATTTGATCTGTTCATTTCTCCTTCTATTTAATACCTGAGCCTAGACTTTTAGGTTGTATTTAATTCTTACCACCTCGTTTTCGCGTATATAAAATTTCACTTTCCTTTGGTTTGCAAACTTTTCCATCTCTAAGTACATTTTTTATACATTATTAATGCCTGAAGTTTTCAAAATAAAATATGACATTTATTTTTTTCACTCCACCTTAATTTCATAACTATTAAATAGCCTGCAGCTTATTTCTCTCATTTGCAGTGTATGTTTGTGTTCTATTTTTTTGGCTAAGTCTTATTGGGTTTGTTTTAGACTAAAAGGCTCCTTAGTAAACCAAGAGATCCTAGAAACCCTAAGAGACTTTGGATCCTTCCTTTCCTCACACATTAACCTTCTATTTTCCTATCTGACTAAAACCAAGTACATACAAAAATTCCTCATTTGAGAAACTTTCTTTATTCTTCTTCCTCCTCAAATCTACAGAAAATCCAAACCCCAAAACTACTAAATCTCCAAATAAAATTTCATCCTTCCCCATTCAAAACCCTAGCCTACCTCTCTCCTCTTACTGCCACCCACCTCCATCACCACCCATAACCCACGGCAGTAACCCATGGGCAAAGCCCTGCCTTTCCTCTTCTCTTCTCTCTTTTTTCCCTTCTTTTCCCCTTCCCTTTTCCCTCTTCCTTCCCCTTATTTCCATGGCTTCTATATTCCACCAAACAACTCCAGATAAAATATTATTATTTTTGAAACCATGTATAATTTCAATGGCAACAACCTCGTTGGTGAATCTTTCTTCCAATGAAGAATATTTCTATATCAAAAAGTCCATTTTTCAAGTCTTTTCTCGGGCCTAGTTTTAGACGAAAATACCCCATATTGTATCAACCATATCTCCTTCGGGAATGAACCAAATTATGTGATTCTTTTTTTCGAACAATTTATTTTTCCAGTGACTTCAACTTTTAGTTTAGATCAATTTTTCAAATTCCTTAAACTTCTATGCCAAAAACTCAGATCTTTTTGAAGTTTATATTGAACCTCATATTTTCAACTCGGTAAACACCTCTATTTGTTTTGACCATAACTTCATCAAGGAAGAAGCTTTTTAAGTGGTTCTTTTTGTGAAAGTGGAGAGAAAAGAATTTGCAACAACTTTTTAGTTAGTCACATTTATAGATTCAGTAATGTATTGGTCCATATATTTCCTTAAAGTTGACCTAGTTTCTGGTTTGTCCACTGATCAAATTTGGACATTTAATTGGATTTTTAATCGTCGACAAATCAAAGGTGGGTGTTTTAACTCACTCATAACAACTAAATTATCTTATGTTGGTTAAATTAGGTTTATGATGTGATAAGACGTTTATTAAATGTTGTTTGGTGTTTTAATTTGTCATTTAGATTTAATTTGAATTGATACTTTAATATTGAATATAATTTCTAGTTAAACATATAATAATGATAACCATGATTAATATGTAATTTGGATGTTGATTGTGATGGATGTTATTGGTCAAAATTTTGGATGATTGGAATTTATTTATGCCTATATCTTTGTTATCGCTATGGGTTGAAATGACACATACCCGAATGATCTTATAGATTAGGGAAATCATTTTGGGTTGAAATTATAAACCCGTGCAGTTTTCATTGATTTGAAAATTTTAATTTCAGATACAGGTTGAAATGATATATACATCTATATAATTTCTTGAATTTGGATTATGTATTGGAATTAAATTATTTAAAAGGTTTAAGTTAAACTTCGAATTTTTTTAATCAAAGCGGTCAAAATTGATACCCCGAATTATTTGAAATCTTTTAATAATTATATTCACGTTATACACTTGATAGTAGATGGAAAATCCTATAACATCTCTGAAGCTATTGCACTCACGTTTTATTTTAGATTAATTTGATTTACATAAAATCTTTCAGTTCTGACTCGAGTGTTTTGTTTTCATTACACTCGGGTCAGTCTGAGCTTTTCAGTGTATTGAAGACTATTTTCTAGAGGACGAAGATGAAGGTTCGATATATTATTACTATTTATTTTAAATATTCCACTACATCATGTATTCCGCTGCATTATTTGTTGATTCCCGCTATATGTATAACTCTAATTTGAATTGTAAAAGAGTAATTACATATTATTTGTAAAACAGGTTCATGAACTGTTTATTTGATTATTATATTTTGTCATTCCGATGCGAGATTCTATGTTTTATTTTCCTTCTTTTCTTTTATTTTCTTATTTATCCCATTAACAATCCTCTCTTTTGAGTGGTTTGAATTAGACACGTGTGGTTTACTGTCGATTTAAACCATCCAAAAAGGTGGGTCGTTTCATTGGACATAAACGTTACATTAGTGCTTTAATGCAAAATGTTTGGACTCATAAAAATTTAGCGAATGGGCAATACGTAACTTTTACATTGGACATAATAGGGTTAAGTCGGATGTTAAATCAATTTTTTTTTATTTAGGCTACATTTCTCGAATTTATTCTCTATGCTTATTTATCCATTATTTGTTTCTACAAATTCTTCTTAACCTATCCAGATATGACTTCCCCTATAAAAAATGTAAAAATGATTCACAAAGCGCAGAATTTTCTACTAAGTGATGATTTATTATATTTAGATGAATCAAATGAGTATGACAATAATTTTGAAGTTATTACTAGATTTATGATAAAGCTATTTTAGTTAATTCCTACTCCACGGTCCACATCATACTTCTTCTAACATTGGTCAAATGTGGATGGTCGATGTTCTAGATGGACATGAGAATAAAAATTATGATCATTTTTGAATAAATGGTCCTACTTCAAGCGTCTATGGGATGTCTATGTACTAGGTATGGCTTAATTTACACTAAACAAACATAGATTCCTAAAATAGTAAGAATATTTGTTATACTGTAAGCTATGAAACATCACACAGATTGGTAGGTGAAAATTTTAATCGAGCTATTGATAGTGTTAGTACTTGTGTTTTTAACGTCTTACAAAGTATCTTACTTATTGCCAAAGACATAACTAAACTTAAAGATTTCTGTGTGGAAATCTAATTTGTAATGAAATTAGGTATGATACATGTTTCTGTCACTTTTTCAAAATGCAATTGGGGTTATAACACATATTGTTGAGAGAGTTAATAAAGAGGAATTACTGACATTTAGAGGTAAAAAAAGGTTTTGCAACACAAAATATTCTAGTTGCTATTAATTTTGATTTAACATTTAGTTTTGTAATGTCTGGTTGGGAATACTTTGCCGATGATAATAGAATATTAAATCATGTTATTAAAGAAGTTGAAACCTTCCCTAACTGCCACCCGGTAAGAATTACCTTTTAAGATTGAGGGTACAAGCTTAAGAATGGATATCCATAGCTTTATCATAACGAATGCTATCACGTTCCAGAGTTTCAAAAGGCCTAGAATATTTCAAAATCACACTGCAAAATCTTCAATTTCTATCATCCTAGTTTGTGCATGGCTATTGTAAGTACGTTTGGTATTTGAAAAAAAATCATTTTTTAGGGGACATGCAGACATATAGTTTCCCCAAGCAAGCGCAATTTTGTCATTGCAACTTGTGTTATTCATACTTTTATAAGAGAATACAACGGTAAAGATCTTGATTATGAGAAAATTGTTAATGAAGAAGTTCCACTGAGTTGTGCTAAAAATTTGCATGAACAACGTCAATATAACCATTGTGGTGCAAGTTCATTAAATACATCATGGATTTTACAACACTTAATCAGATCAGCGATGCGTTGGTTGCTACAGGATGACATTAATGTACTAAATATTTATATGTTCTTTGTTGTCAATTCGAACTTGTGTTTGAATCTGTAGTAAGTGTTTGAATTTGTATTCAAATTTGAATTTTAGTTATAATTTTTATTTCTCTTATTATTTAATGAATATTACATATGAAATATTTATTGATTAAATTCATTAGTTAATGGTTAATACTTAATTATTAATTATTTAAAATGAAAAGTAAACACTATAAATTACACAATTACTTCTCATCCAACCTCTAATCAAATTTTTGACCACAAATGCCACGAGCACTAACCTCTAATCCAATTTGTCTACGAATGCATCCAAAGTTAATAAGAACAATATGAGTATTAGGTTGTGTTTGTTTATTATAAAGTACAAATGTCATTTAGTTTTGGCTACTTTATTTGCAACACATTATTTCCAATACTTACTAAAATGATAGCTTATTACAACTTGTTGAGATTAAAAAATTATTGTTAAAAAAATAAAGTAATATACAAATATTATCATGTAGAGTTCAATTCCTTTATCCTTAATTTGTGTGTTCTCGTGTACCAAGAAAATCATAAAATTTATTATTTAAATAAAAAATAAAATGTATAACCACATTTAAAGTGAATGGTCAAAATTCAAATGGAATAAGGCACATTAATTTTAGGATAGATAAATAGGTTGCCTTTATATTCCAAATGGAGGTCTTATTGTACCTTCGCCCTCTTTTGCTATGATATCCATATTTAATAATGGCTATCCCCATCCAATGATTTTTCTTAACTAATATGAAAACTCTTATGGACAAAATTCAATAATAAGAAAAGTTTTTTTTATCATTTCTTGCTTTGCACAGTCCGCACAAAATCCCATATTAGAAGAACATGCTTTGTTACTAAAATCCTACCAATTTCTTACCTTGCAGTCAAACTCTTCAAAGAAAGAAATAAGAACGATCGATTTCACTCAATTTTTTCCAAAGCTACTAATCTTGTTAGAAAATGGACCTCGTCCCTTATATGTTAGTTTGACATACATAATAGTGCTTTTAAATCCATTTTAAGCACAACATGCTCTAATATTTTTTCATCTTTAACCCTTACAAAATTTATTTTCTAGATAAGTCTAGAAAAATTGAGTGAGTTCTTTAGGGTTCATCAAGTAATCTTAGAAAATATTAATGGGTTTTTTAGGATAATATGTAGGCCTAAGGAAGAAGGTGGATTTGGTATAAAATCACTTAAAGATGTCTGTTAGGCTTAGTCCTTTAGGCTTTATGTTAGAGTACTTATACGTAATTCTTTATAGGCTAATTTTCTCTCCATTAAATAATAATGGATCGTTGGACAAGTTTGTAGTGATCATCCATAATTACTCCATCGAGACATAGAAAATGATGCAAAAATCAAAGCCTGCTTTTGATGTTCTTATTAATTCACAATTTGATAAACAACAATATAATGGTATATTTAATTTCAAGGAAGCATAGAGTTTGATTTGTGAAAAACACAACCCACAATATTAGTATTAAGAGATTAAGGAGTATGCCCTAGGGGCAATTCTGTAATTTATTGTAAATCGTTAACTCTTTAACAAAAACTTGTTCGAAATAGATGGTGTTTATTTTCTACCATATATTTACTATATTGTGATGTATTAATTATTTAAAATAGTTATTAGAAAATTCATAAATGATATGTTCATTGATAATAATTACAAGGAGTTGTAATCAGTAGAAAATTATAACAATATTAAATCACATATTATTTTAAGTATTCTTGGTCAAGATGTTTCGAGAAAGGATATCGATAAATCCATTGAGACCAGAGTACGAAATGCTCTCCAAAAGTTGAGCGTTGTATTACTCATAGTTGTTGGGGGCACCAAGAGGTTACATGTTGATAGTTATTGGGTTACTATGAAATAACTCATCTGAGAGTTTTCTATTGGTTAACAACAACTAGATCAAACAGGAAATCTCAAGTGACAATATTATATAGTTCTATTGATTTAAAAATACTCTTGAACTTCGATATGGATGCTCCACTTTGATTACAGTTAGATCATGGCATAACAACCATCGAGTGACTATAGTTGGATTTGAGTTAAATCATTGAAAGTGAAACATTATTCAGTAGTGAATTTTTCTTCTCAGTTGTACGAGGTCAGTATCACAATTAACTATAGTCAACTCAAATTCAAAATCTATGACCAGAGTAGTATGGTTTATAATAATTGTCATTATTGAACCAAGGATTTTGTTTAAGAAACAATCGAATCGAATAAGGACGATATTGAAATTTTGACCAAAACCAAATTCCATAAGTCCTAATGCGATATAATGTTGAGGAAAGGAATTAGTATACGTAATCATCACTAAATGGTACAACTTAAGTTTGTAAGTTAGATTTCACCATTTAGATTTATAAGCAATGAATTCGATCATTCTATCACATCGCTAGCGATGGTAACATATGAACGTTAATACTTGAATTGTTCTAATATTAATCGCTGACTGAATTCAAACTTGTAAGTCGCACAACTAAATCTGTTCAATCTATGACATACAATCCAGATTTAATTAACATACAGTAATTATAAATTAATTAACTGGGCCCTATATAAAAGTTATATATGTACATCTCGAAATACGATATCGATGTATATTTAGATTAGATTTGAACTGCACAAACTAATGAGGGGTTAATGGACATTTGTTGGACTTAGCTTAAGGACGACTAAGGTATGGGGCGTAGGAGGAGGTCTTTTCTTTTAAATTTTTAAGGAGAAGAAAGTGGAGATATTTTGTTATGACCTGACTTTTCAAAACCCAAAAGTCGATGCTAATACATCCATGGTATCCACGAGCTGAATAACCAAGTGTCGGGAAAGACAGATTGCCGAGGGAAAGAAAGAACAAAGAAGACAAGAAGAAATTAAACAGCATAGAATCTCACAGCGGAATGAATAATCTGTAATATAAAACCAATCTTTACACAAAAACAAACTGTAATATAAGTATATACAGACATTAATCAGAGTATACTAACCTATTTTAGTCTGGACAATTATAAAAAAAATGTCCTCACGATTGTTGATAAATACAACAATGAATGCAGTGAAAAATAACCATATATGTGAATACGTCAGTGTGCCTTCAGCTCATCTCCAAAAGCTCCAAAGCCTCCAACTAAATTTGTAATATGCTTGATTTGACCCGAGCATTATAGAAAAATCCCTGAGTCAGTCTGCTAAAATCGGTATGAGAAACTCAAATCACAAGGAATTATATTTATTATAGCATGTAAAATCCTTTAAAATCATAGGTACCTTGTAATACCACGTCGCACATAAACATGGATAGGTTTTTACCTTACGATAACCAAAACTTTATGTCAAAAAATCTAGTGATATTATAGTAATGTCTAAGGGTGAAAATAAATCAGTAGTTGTAATGCTTATGAGTGTACATCACGACAATACTAGGTATATAATCGAAAACTGATAAGGAACATTCGTTAATTATGTAATATTTCCACGAAGGTGCCCTCGGTACTTCGAGAAATGGTCCTCCTGCACGAGGATTAGAGATATCCTTCCGAACCAGCATATATCCCTAGTGATGTACCATAGAGAAAACATGGCTGGTCTCGCTAAGACTGAGTGCAACGCCCCATGCATGCATAACAACTATAAGTAACGTCTAGGTAAAGCCGACTACACCCTATGGGTTTTCCAATCCTATTGGTCATGCCTTATATCTCTAGTTTTAGTCATTACCGCTGGTGAGGTTAGGTCTGGCATTCCAGCTCAAGCACCGCCATAAAAACAGATCAGGGAATTCCACATGGATTCCAATACCCCAACGGGTCTCAAAATCACACATGAATTTCCATATCTCAAATAGATCTTGGAATCACTCATGGATTCCCATACCCCAATGGGTTTTGAATCACACATGGATTCCAACATCTCAATATATCTCGAAACTCCTCCATTGAATCGTATATGGTTTGGAGTGGTTACAGTGTGAGTCATCTCATATGAGTACACTCTTCCCACTTACCGGGTGCTCCAAAAACCAATATCTGATTTTCGGAATGCTCAATAACTGTTCTTTAGGAAATAATCAAATAATACATAAGAGCGAGGATCACCCCCTTAACGTTTAAGTCAACGGATCCCCTTATCATTTATCCTAGAAGAACAAAATGAGTTTGTACGCATAGTATAGCATCACTGAAGGTAACTATACCATATAATCCCCGTGTTTCTCTAAGATATTTCCAGAGTTAAAATCATTCGGTGTTAAGTAGGGAATATTTCCACACCAACAAAATTAAGAAGGATTACATATTTAGGGCAAGATGTGATAGTTGGTTATTTAACTATCAAATAAACAAATATTCCAAATAGAGATTTCATTTCCCATGGAAATCACTAAGCCTCTTAAATTAATCCTCCATTAACTTAAATCTTCTTTTAAATATTTACTAATATATTCATATACTTCTCCCGTCGGCATAAGTATATTCATATACCATTTCTTCAAAAATACTTGGAAACATTTAAAAATAGATATGGAAAGCATTATTCCATGTAAAACATGGATAGTAGTTTACTAATGGTTATGCCGCTATCCCAGTGAAACCATAATAAAATGTAGGGAATCCTTGCCCCTCGATTTACGCCATGAAAATCAACCATTCTTTCCAAATCTCTTTATTTTATAAATATCTCCAAATCTATTTATAAAACTTCTTTACAAATCTCCAATCTATTTATTAAACCTTCTTTATAATTTCCCAAGTTTAAGTTAAGAAAAATACCCTTTTATACATCTTAAACCATTTACAAAACTTCCCCTTTTAGGTCTCTAAAACTCATTTATAAATCTCCTTTCATAAATCATTAAAATCCAAACTCCTTTTACCAATTCCAAAATTACTTTCCAATTTATAAGCCCATTTTATAAATTCTTTTGTTCAAATAAAACCCTTTTTAAAATCTTTCATAATAAACCTTTATAAGAAACTTTTCGTTTCAAATGATTCCCTTTAAAATAAACAGTTTATTATTTTTAACCCTCTTTTTATAACACCGTTTATTATCCAAAACCCCTTCAACAAAACAAGTACATCATCTAACATTTGTCACATGGTGAATTAAAATTTAAAACCCTTTTTATTTAACTATCTTTAAACCTCATTTTAAAGTAATAACTTTAGTACAACACTAATAACATATTGATTTAACTTTAACTAGCATTATTGTAACAATATATTAACTTTAAAATATAATCAAATAATTATTACAAATAAAAATTAACTTATAAATAAAAATTAACTTAAAATCAAATTGTTATAAAGTAACTTTAATTAGATTAAATTAACTTTTAAACAAATAATTATAATTTTATTAAACATTTTTAAAAAATAATTAAAATAACTTTGGAAAATATTCCTAAGTAACTTTACGAAATATTTAAAGAATCATAAAACAAATAACCTTTTATTATTATTAAAACAAAAATTAATTATTACTTAGAACATTATTAATAAATAATAATTACTTTAAATAACTTTATTAAATAATTAACTTTTCAAATAGAAGAGGCTTAGCAACTCCAAAGGTACATAATCAAGTCACCGTCAATTCCATTACTATCTAAGTTATAATCTAGGTATTTACACAACATCATGTATGTAAATTCAACTCATAATTAACAATTGATTATAAATACAGCACTTATCCAATACCAATCAATTAGAATGTAACTAAGTATCCACACTAATGTATTAGAAAAACGGGTTTTATTTCTTTTAAATAAATGTCCAAATTTAGCGTATCCAGTTAATAATTGCAAAACGGTGATTTATTCTACTAAATCGATATCCAATTAATCTAACCAGCGGAACGAGGTTTTATTCTGCTAAATAGATTTCCAATTATTATATTCTATCCAATTTAACCCAACGATATTGTATTTGGCTAAATAAACATCAATAATTAAGGTATATAAATTTAAACGACATTATTAATTTAGAATAACGTAATTCAAGTCCTATCCATTTTCCTATGTCATAAATTTGTACATATCCAGAGCTATCGACAAGTCACATTAAAATGTTATACTAGTGATTATGATTCCAATGCAAAAATCCACGAGTTAAACGGAGTTAAAATGAACAATACATGGCCATTTAAATATCACACATATTTAATTTATAAAAAATTTAAAACAAAACAATTTCTCACCCAAATTTCTTTGGGCCAAAACCCATCCCCAAGCAAACCCACATCCAAGCCTGTAAGTAAATCATCTTCCCCAATGCAACTTTCCGCAAATCAAAATGTGAAGCTCCCATTCATGCACAATGTGCATGCGTGCACGTGCGCATCACCATCCGGCCCCCATCCACATCGTCGACCACCTTCATAGATGCCACAAGCTTCGACTGACTTGATCAAACCACCATTACCTCTCCTACCACCATTGATAAAAATATGGCCATCATCCTAAATTCAAACACATGCCTGCTATGTAATAGATCCACTAATTCCTCCACCGCTGCCACCACGTTAAACTGCAACCTCACCGCCTTGCCATCATCACAGCCAATACCTGAAACACATCCATGCCAAGTGTGGTTCTCCATGATTCCCCCATCATCATCGCAATGTCGATTGCGGAGCATAACCTAAATAGACATATAAACCCTAAATCGAGCTATCCACGACACTCCAAAGCATTAATCAAAAATCAGCTACGGTCAAAACCTCTGCCTCGTCCCTAGAGTCCTCTCCACTACCCTCACGGCCACTGGTTCGTCGAAAATTAATTTTTAAACAAAAACTGATCAACCCCTCCTCCTCGATGATTCACAGCACTAAAAATCTCCAAACGACTTCCAAAAATCATGTGGTCACATCCATATCCTTTGTTTTCCAATCCATGATCGTCGAAAGTGGTCTTTTTCTTAACCACTTAACATTATTAATTCCTATTTCTAAATTTACTCGACGAAAACCCATGAAAATATTTTTAAAATAGACAAGATTCAATGGCGAACAACTTTGTAGTTGAGAGTTTTGGCTAATATCAAATGGTTTAAAAGAAATTTATTTTTGAAGCAAGAGAAGGATTGGATTTGCATTATCAGGCAAATGTGAAATCAAGAAGAAGAAGACTATGTTGATCTCTGTGTGTGTATGTGTGTATAATCCACAAGCATGTTCTATACCAAAAGTCAAAATTAAAGCCAGATCAAGGTGGACAAAGGTGGCTAGTAGGGTGGAAGGGAAGACAAAAAGGGCAATGGGCGGCTGATTTGAAGATATTGTATGTGCTGTGAGTTGGGTTTGTTTTGATTTGAAAAGATTTTGGTACCCTGCATTACTATCCCACGTTCGCTTATGGGCCACGAGCAACAAAAATAAAAATACACAAATGTGATGTGATTACAAAACAAAGATAAAACACACTTGTTATCAAGTTTTGTTAATTTCTAAAATACCAACATTCGACGTAAAATACATCAAACGAAAATTCAATTATGGAAAAATGCTATAAATTAAATTAAAATACATCAACAAAATTCGAGTAATTATTTGAATTTTTTTTCTAAACTTAATTCTGAATATTTAAATAAATTAAATATTCAAATTCGGAGACTCAAAAATACGGGTCGTTGCATTCTTCCCCACTTAAAAAAAATCATCCTTAAAATTTCACCACCTAAACACCTAATACTATTCATAAGCATATCATAGATCATCACATACAGAACCTGATTCGATCATTTCTCGAATACATAGATTCACTTCCAAATTAGTATCGCTCATATGATTTTCAGTGCAAACTCTAATCAGGCTTCTCAATTAGAAACCTCCATTCTCCTTACATAGCCATAAACCATAATAGAAAACCTTGGTTCAATATCAAGAACCCTCATCAAGTGTGTCATCAAAAATAAATCCTTATCCCGGATAGTGTGAAACACCTCAACTCATGTACTCAAATCTTGGATCGAGAAGTATTTGAGAAAGGGAAATAATCTACATACAACCTTCGTACTTACATTATTGTTCATCTCCAATATCAATTCTATTTTACTTTCCAAGATTATTTATGAAAACATTTCCATAAAATATAATTTAAGTTGTAAAACTTATAAAATTCTCTATCATACCTAAGGGTGTACACAATTATGATTCAAACTTTTATTTTGAATTCACACTAGAATTTAAACACCCGGGTTTTTAATCAGAACACTTTTTGAAATGATAATATATGTTTTAAACCATAGAATATACATATATATAGCTTGAGTAACCCTCTTCTTATAACACCATTTATTATCTAAAACCCTTTAATAAAAAAAGTCCATCGTCTAACATTTGTCGCATAGCAAATTACCAATTACAATAGAGAAATTGAACGATATCAATGTGTTTTCTTAGGGTTTTGAGAAGCATAAAAGTTCAGCGGGAGCTTGTTAGATAAATGAAATATAATATTTAATCTATCTATTAATATAAGAACATCTGTTATGTATAAAGTATCCTAATTTTCTTATTTTAAATTTGTAGCAAATGACCAACATATGAATATTTTTGAAAAATGATAAGCTCACTTGACAAAACTATACTGACTAGCTAAGAGAAATTAAGATAGAACTCACGTATGAGCATTTATGGTCGTCTATAATTGAATCTTTAAGATAAAAACTGCTAAAGGCGCTGACCTCATGGTAGTAAAAACTTATAACACTCAGGTAGCGGATTGTGAAATCGCTCAAGTTTTCGTGTTGCCTACATTCAACAATCCGTCGTAAAAGCAACATGAAAACGTGTCTATCCACAAAATCTTCAAAAGCCTCAAAGCTTTATTTAGGAAGCAATCTTGGTTTGCAAGTACGAGATTCCTAAGGAATTGTTCAACAATAAGATGACTATAGGTTATCGCATTAAGGATTTCGTCTTTACCACGAATGGCTATATTGATAGACTTTCAAAGCCAGAGGTTAAAATAAGTGATGAATTGCAAGTGGATTTTATAATAGGCTCGTAGAATCTACGGCTTGAGTCATTCATACTACAATATGAACCAAAATCTCATCGAGTTACTCAATATGTTATGGTCAGCCAAGGGGCCATTCAAGGAACAAAACATGATGTTATCTGCAAAGGGCAAAGCCTATCTTCGAAAAGTTAGAAGAAATGAAAACGAGTTCTAAGAAAGGTAAGAAGGATGCTTCTAATGAAAAAGATGAGTGTCACCGTTGTAACAAGAAGGGCATAGGAAAAACTATTGTTCAGATTATTTGAATATGGTCAAAGAAAAGATGAAAACTTTTTCTTCCGCTCCTCGAGTTACGTTTATGATTCAAAATTGTTTTGCAATCAGTAAGTATCTTTGGTTTTAGATACTGGTTTTGATACTCATATCTATAGTTTATCGTAGGGACTTAGGAGCAAATGGCATATGGCGAAGGGTGAAATGAGGCTTCAAATTATCGATGGATTTCTAATAGATGCAATTGTAGTTGGAGACTACCACTTGACTTTTCCAAATGAATTTTACTTGATTATAGATAATTTTTATTATGTTAAAAGCTTTAATTTGCGGAATAACATTAGTGTCTAGAGCGTTTGAGACCGTATATAGTTTTCATTGTGAGAACAATGTTTTAAACAATTTGTTTAACGGAAATGAAATGTGCAATGGTGTTTTAGATAATGGCATTTAT
The DNA here is from genome assembly GCA_030765085.1 of Allium cepa. Lineage (NCBI taxonomy): Eukaryota > Viridiplantae > Streptophyta > Magnoliopsida > Asparagales > Amaryllidaceae > Allium > Allium cepa. The sequence goes on from CM060928.1 coordinate 975,225,781, forward strand.
GTATTTAATTTTAATCATATATGTACTATTAATAAATCTTCTGTTGGCATTAGTAATAAATAATTATGGCGTTATAGGCTAGGTCATATTAGTAAAAAAGACTACACAAACCAAAAACCTAAAATTTGATACCATCATTTGATTATAAAACATTTAAACTTATGAGTCATAACTCAAAGAAAAAATGACCGAGAACCCCTTCAGTAGAAGCTATGATAGAGTTAATAAACCATTGGGTCTCGTACATACCGATGCATGTGTCTCGATGCAATAATATTTTCCATAGCAGATTTAACATCAGACATACAATCGATATTGACAATAACTATATTTGGAAAAGATGCAACTGTTTTCAAATCTAAGAACTAAAACCTTACCATTTTAATTTTACTTACCACGTATTAACCTGTTCTGAGCTAAAATTGAAAACAGAATAGGTTTCCAAAATAAACAAAATAACTTTTTTTAAAACTTATTAAAACACGTTTTTAAATCATAAATTTTAATTTTAAACACTTTTATTCAAAATCATTTTTTAATTCAATATTTTTAAATAGTTAAAAACATGGAGTTACAATCTCCTACACTCAAAACTTTTTGCCCTCGAAACGGCACGAAACCAGGAAGCTAGCATTTGATGTATTTTACCAAAATAATCAACTTATAAAGCATTTTACTTACTTACTTAGTTTTACTATAAATTTGGAAATGATAAGATCAAATATCTTTCAAAATACTTTTATGTATGCTTGAGTATTAACTGGTTTATTATACATTTCTCACTTTCATGACCCTTAAATAAACGCGATGATGTTGCATTCATCGGTAGAATTATTTTCAAGCGACAAAAGTGAGATCCTTTAATATTAATAGCTTTTATAGAATTATTTTCAGTACCAAAAAATCTATCCTCATTCTTACATAATTTAGTCCTTGAATTAGCTATACGCATGCCTGTGAAACTCTAAGTACTTGGTAGACCAGTTTTAACATTAAGTGAAATACTTCAAAACACCTTTTTTAATTAATTTTTTTCAAACATATCATATTGCAAATAATAACTTTCCAAATCATTTCTCCTATACCACAAAATTTTAAAAACGGATTTTTTTTAAATTTAACTCTTTAATATAATTTCTCTAAATTTTGTACTTCAAGAAAACTTATATAATCTCATTTGCGCCAAAATCAATTATCTTCAAAATTTGAATACTTTACAAAATTCATTTGTAAATTTCTTACTTCACGTAAGGTAAATCTCATTTATAAATACCATTTAAATGTTCACCTTTGACATCACTATAAATATGTATAAAATATTTGGAAATAATTATTAACATCATTATTTATATTTAGAAAGAGGGCTATTTAAGTTATTAAATTCATTGTTTTGAAATTTAGGCGAAATTATTTTAAGGAAGATGAATGATATAACGACCCAAATTTTCATAACAAACAATTTACAAATAAACAAACCAACAATCAACATTATTTAGTACATTTTATGACTAATCAAACTAAATGTTTGTTCAGGTTCACCACCTTTTAGATTGCTTAAAGATAGAGATAACTTCCTAAGTGTACCGTTATGTTCATCAGTCCTTGGTTATTATTTAAAAGATTACCTAATCTATCTTAGAACAAAATTGAAATTTATTCCCTAGTCTTTCCTTAGACAGCACACCTTGTAATTTCTTCAGCCATACAATGTGCATGAATTATCCATTCGCAATATCTGACCTGGTCACTTGCTCGGATACATACATTTCTTATCCAAACTAGTATAGATCACTTTAACTTCTTTAGCGTAGACTTCGATTCAATTCCTTGATTTGATACCATTATTTTCCTTACATAGTTGTAACTAAGATAGAAAACATCCATATCAACCCAAAAATTCTTCTCAAATACTTGCCATTGAGAATCTAGTAAAAATGTCTAGTCCGGATTGGTATAAGTCACCTAGAAACTTTATACTCGAACTGTAGATCAGGGTGGTCATGCGAAAAATAATACAAGTTAAACTTACGGCACTTATCCCTATAGGCTAACTTATATACTCAGTTGTAACTCTAACTTTTTTTGATTTATTTATACCAAATGTATCTCTTTTACTAATAAAATCATTTAGGAAAACATTAATATAACTTAAGTTTAAACAGGCATAATACTCTACTATGTCTTGAGAGTATATACCAAATATCAATTTTAATTTTTTCATATTTTAAATCCAGATAAAGGCCCCATAGCATCTAATAGTTTATACGATTAGATATAACACAAAGACAAAGTTTTAATAAGACAATGTTTGTTAAAAATCTTCTCATTCAATTTAATATATTCTAAATCTGGTTTAAATTATTCATCCTAAATTTGAGAATTTACATAACTTAAATCAAAATTTTGTATATCTAAAACACATTATATCAAAATTCTTTTTTTTTCAAATTTCTTTTCAAGAATTTTTAGAATTAAATACCTGAGGTTTTTTTTTAAATATATGTATATATTGATAAAGATAGTTTTAACAGTTATCTACTATCACTTCCTTTAGGTTCGCTCGGATTCGAACCCATTCCAATCATACAATGAAAATAAGAAAATTTACTAAGTGACTACAACGTTTGCTATGGCAATCATCTGATCGTCACTTTGAAGATTATTCGAATTATCACAAAATTAATCGATAAATTTTTCCCAAACTGTCCAAAGCAAAATTTCCTTTAAAAATATTTGTACTAGTAAATATTTATTAGTAATACTACTATATAAGTATTCAAAATCCTCTTTATTTCTAAACTTTATTTTATTAGTCCTATCTATATAACGTGTACATTCCTAATTTTTGATAACATTATTCATGAAATTTAATTAGACAAACTAAATAGAATAACGATGATAAGGAGATTGAGATTTGGATAAATTACATAAATATATAGGGTCGTGCTTAATAACTAGATAAATAGGCTTTAAATTGGGTTATTTATTAATTAAATTACACATGGGCATATTAGTGAATAGCAATCTTTATCATACATGGCTATACACATCTCTCTCTATGTCCATTCACATTTTATTTTTCACAAACGCAATCAAATAATCTAAAAGACGACCATTACCAAGGAAGAAGATCGAAAATTATAATCTAAAGCTAAGAATCAAGCTAGGAAGGATTAATCAATATCAAATCTCAAGTTCCTTATCAAGTTTAAGGTGAATGATAATCTTTTACCATCTTTATTTTTGTTCTATGATTATATGGGCACGGATTTATGATTTAAATTCGATTTTGTGGTAATATAGATGATGAAATGCTTGATTTATATTATAATGATTTGTTTTAATTCATGCTTACATGAATTTACACGGTTTTGACAAAAAACCGAATATATGATTTTAGATTGCCATGGAAAATTCTTATGGTAAGTAAAATATGATTTGGAGATGGGTTTTAATTTTTAGAATTTTCCCAGTTATGGAAATTTTATTATGAAATTTTAACAAAAGATATGGTATAATTGTGTTTAAAATCTATTTCGAGAATTTCAGGAAGAAATTGGGTCTGAAATTTTAATATTTTAATTTCATGATGAACTTGAATTTCTATGATTTTTGGGGATTTTTCCTGGTTGGTTTATTAAGGAAACTAAATTATTTGAAAAGAAGGACTTTTCTGAAATAACTGGTTTTAGTATATGGAAGGGCTAAAAACATTACATTTTAATGGCTTTTAATATGGTATTATTGCAACAGTTATAAAGGTAAACTATCTGGAAAATTTAATGATGACCATTCAACATTTTACACATAGGCTAGTCGTTGAAAAGAGATTACTTAAAGTTGCTATAATTCAGTCTTTAACCAGAAAAAGGTGTTCCGCCTCTAATTTGCAAGTACCTTTCGATCCTAATGACTCTGCCTCATCTCAATCGTAACCCATTCCCGTCGAAATCACCTTAGTCGAAACCAATACACACAATATCACTTACACAATAAGTAGTAGATTAAAAGGAAGGTAGAAGCATTGGAGTCAAAAGGGTAGCTTCTGATGGGGAACCCTGCTTTGTTTTCCTAAGTTAAAACCTTGGCCAGTCTTACCTAAAGATTTCGACCGAAGTCGAAACATTTTCTTTCAAAAAAAATTTATACTTAACTTCCGAAGAGGGTTATCATGTTGTGTTAAAATATTTTCTTTCGAAAGAAGCATCTTTTTCCTGCAAATAATTGCTTTCGAAAGGGGTAGGTTCCGACCAGTCGAGACCTAGCCGCTACCCTACCTTTCGACCATGTTGTCCAGTGATGCTTTCGAAGGATTGCACTTATTTTTACCTTAAACAAGACATTTTTCCTAATTTTTTTCAAAAGGGTTGGAATTTCGAAGGAGATGGAGGCGAAAGGGGGCTTCGACCCAGATCTTCGAACTTTTGATTTTTAGTCTTTTGCTTTCGACTAAGATGGTTCCGGCACCATCAGTTTTTCCCCAAATTTATTTTGATTGGTTTCGAAGGAGATACTTCCGTGCATAACCGTTTTGACCCAAATAACATTTTAAAAGAGCAAACCCAATGCTTTCGAAAGAGTTGCCTTCATTTATTTCAAAGCTCTATATTTTAGAAGATGATTGATACCATCGTAAGGTAACACAGGTTTAGAAAAGGAATGTTTATTAAGGGTTTCGAAAGGTATGTATTATATGTTTTGAAAAGAGGTTTTTTGCTTTCGAAGGAGGCTATTCAGAGGTTTCGGAAGAGATGTTTTTATGATTTCGGAACATAAACCCAATCTCAATTTAAAGCAATAACTATGGCATAAATAAACAAGGTATTTTGAAATGAAGAAGTTTTCTTTGATTTAAAAGGTTAAAGGGCTTAACCAAGATATTTATATAAAGAGGATTTCAAGGAAAATAAGCCACAGGTGTTGGTATTCTTTTGCTGCTATATTTAGTTTTTCATATAATTATCCACATTGTTATTAACCCATAATTGTATTTTGGGGAAAGGGGAAGAATAACTAGTTAGGCTGACCGAGTCGTGAATATATTACTTAACAGATGTTAAAATTTTAATTATAATATTAGCAGGGGCCATAAGTTTAGAGTAAGCCCATGAAAACTGTATGATATTAGCAGGGGCCAATAGGTTCATAGTAAGCTCGTCAAAATTATGATTTGATACGGGCAGGGGCCAGTAGGTTCGTAGTTAGCCCGTGAAAACTATATCCGGATTAAGATATTGACAATCATCCAGTAGGTTCCTAGTTATCCCATGAAAACTAGGATAAGAAGTAAGATATTGGATATATAGTCCTTAACATTTTAACAGGTTAGTAGTAACCCTAGAAACTATAATTGAGACAGATAGTCAGAATGAATGGGGATGGGTAATCCAGATTTGATTTACGTGTTTTGCATATCATAATAATGTTTTGAAATACTATGTTTTAACCATTGTGGATGTAGGAGCATAGTATATGATTTTATAAATGTTTTAGGATATTAGTGAGGGAAACCCCGTTCTGTTAAGCGACGTGGCCATGTTGGATATCCAAATGGTTTGAGATGGTAAATTATTATTTGTACCAGGCTTTATGTCTGACTCAAAGTTTTTGTTTTCCACTTAAACTCTCGGATACTCAATTGATTTTGAGTAGGTATTCAGGCATTCTTTTAGCCGAATAAAGCTTTCGACGACGTGCATGAGGCATGCTTATTATTAGAGTTTTTTTATTTTTGCTATATGTTTATTTCTGAAGGCAAACCATTTTAGTGCCTTAGTATATTCTCTGATCGTCTAAGGGGGCATCTTCATATGTCGCTCTTGGCGTATTTTGAAATAATTATATGTTATTTAAACGTGATCTGCGAACTGGGATTATGTAATCAACTTGGAATATTTTGTAATGTAATGTGGAATTTTTTTGTTGTTTGATTTTTTTTCCATATTCTTGTGTTTCTGTGTATCAATGGATCTAATATCGCTATATTTGGTCACCAAGGATTAATAACTATGAATGACTATAGCATCCGTAGCCATTGGGTTTGGGCCTCCAAGTAGGGGGATATTACATAAAGTCGCCTTTTATATAAGAGACTTCCTATTATAATACCTTTTTTGGATATTTTTATGTTTCCTACCTTTTATTCAAGATAGAATTAATTTATAATATAATAAAAAATAATACATAGTAATGTCAACAAAATATAGATTTTACAGGGTTTTCTTTATATATATTTGAATCTTACTTAGGTTACACTTTAGTTTCATTCTTTTAAATTTACATCTTTTTTTAGGTAACACTTTAAAGCTTAAACTTTGCACTTTTAGTTTTTTTAAAAAGTTTACACTTTCTGTTTTTATATATTAACCGAATCCCTAAAAGCTTATTTTTCTCTTAACTATTTTCAACAAAAATATTTCTTCTTTATACATTTAAAAATCTTAGACATAGAATCATTTTAAAATTCTTTATAACCTTTAAAACTGTTATATAAGATATAAAAAGTACGCACTCATATATATATATATATATATATATATATATATATATATATATATTACACTCAGCTCATAATAGGGGATTCCAATACTCTATCTTTTAATGAGTTTACCCCAACAGGCTTAGGTGTTTGCTCAACCAAAGCTCTGATACCAACTGTGATGACCCATCATTTTGAATGATTCCAATCGATAATAAACCATACATGTCCAACTCAAATCGTTCAAAAGACGGATTGTCAATGACGTTTGTAATAAGAAAAAAAGAAGAGGAGAACAATGCGTAGAATCTCACAACAAAATGATAAAACATATTAATTTATAAATAGTTTATGAATCTGTTTTATAGTATACATTTGGTTTCCTTTTACAACAAAATCAAAGTAGAAATTCAACAAACAAAAAAGATAATGTCGTGGAATAATACTAGTAAATGCGGCCTACAAGCTCTATCTTTATAAAGAAACAAACGTCTTTGAAACACTGAAACAACTATGGCAGACCCAAGCATAAAGAAAACAATACACTCGAGTCGGAACTATACATTCTTATGTAAGTAAATTCAAATCAACCAAAAAGGGTACAATAACTTAAGAGATGTTATGGGATTTTCCATCTCATAAAGATCCGTTAAAATATCTATATGTAGTAAGATACACTACATATGTAATGTTTATTATTAATGTAAACATTAAAATAGTGTTAAGATTTTACATTAATTCCTCTTAACACATTTTTAAGCATGTTCTCAATGCTGGTCCTGTAACACAACCAATAACGCCGGTAGTCAGTGGGTCCTCTATAGGTACAATACAAAAAAAAATGGTAGTGGTCTCGCATAGGGATAAACATATGACAAGGTACATAAGGCAATACCAAAGGTAAGATACTACCGTTTTGTCCTCCCTAACTGGTCGTAACCTCTAACGGCCGATCTTCTAGTCAAGTCGACTGAGCCACGGTGGCAGTCGACTGACCCTGCATTTTTTAAAAAAATTTACTTCAGTGTTAGTCGAATGGCCCCCTGGTTCAGTCGACTGGCCTGGGTGAATTCTACAATCAATTTTTCTTGAGTAAATTTTTATATATTTTTATACTTATGAACATTGTAAGTTTATTTTTGAATATTAGAACTAGTATACATGTTGATAATATGAGGAAGAAGAAATGAATTATTCCAAAAACAAATTGCACATACTTTAGTAGAATATTCGAAAAATAAACAAATAATAACAACTACTTTTATTTTGAATGGCAAGGAGTTTTGTAGCCCTGTAGTTGTTTGCGACAAACATTCGATGCTTCATTTCGATCCCATGAATTTGGTGAGACCGGTGGTCGCGGTGGGAATGAAGTAGAAGGTCGTCGAATAGGCAAAATGGCGGTTCATCTATTGGATGTAAAGAAGCACAGCAAAACTTCATAGCAATGTGCTCGATAATTCCTAGACATCTCGAGTTGATTTTCTGCTGGTAATATATTTTACGTTGAAGCATCAACGATTCTTGTTGATAGTGATGCGAATCATCTATTTTTTGTTCAGTGTTTGGAGAGATGTACAACATCATCTTTTTTTCCTTTCTTTTTCTCCAGAGTAGATCTGGTATGATCATGATAGGTTGAAGATGGAGTAGTATGATGGACGGGAGTTTTTGGTGATTCGATAGAGGCTAGAATTTCAGTGGATTCAGTTGATGAAGAATTTGACATCTTGATAGTTAGTTTGTATTTCATTTCGAGTACGAAATAACATAGAATAGAATATCTATTTATAGCCTAATGTTGAGAAACAGAAGGTTGAAGTGAATGGCTTATCTTGAATTTAACTATGTAAAAGGATTGTTAGTTAGGAAAAGTGTGCTATTTCGTTGGTTTCCTGTTATTTGATTTATCTTATGTAATTTTAATATGCATAAAAGCAGTAAAGTATAATTATAAAGACAAGTGTTGTACATAATTTAGTGTATAGTTGTCACCATATAATAGAGTCCCTGACCTAAAATATAATAGAAATAATCAATAGCTCAGGTGGTTAAGACATCTGGGCTATTCACAACAGGTCATAGGTTCGAGTCTCAGCATGGTCGGAAATATGAACTTTTGTAAAAAAAAATATTATTGAGTTTTTACTCAAAATTTCGTATTTTATTATTTATATATCTTTAATTGACATTATACCGAGTTTTCAACGTAATTTTATAAAAGTATTTTCGTAATGATCCCGATTTTTAATTAAATTTAAATTGATAATTAAAATAAATTCTTGGATAAAATTGTAAATTAATTTGAATTTTTCAAATTAAATAGGATATTTTTTTATTTGGACATTGATTTTTTATTTAGCTGTGGATTGGATACTTAATATCTTACAAATAAATAAAATAATAACCCCTTAAAATTTGTCAATTTAAATTAATAAATATATCTTAAACTTTTGAAATTTAATTTGAAAATAAATTATAGAAGAATCTCAAACCAATAAAATAAGCAATAATCATATATAAATAAATTCCAATTATTTTTGAGTTTAAAGTTTTGAAATAATTGATAATTAATATAAAATTTTAGATTTAATTGTGAAATTAATAATGGATTAATATGAAAATTTCCAGAATAAGCAAAAATTTTGATTGTAAATAGGATTTTTGTTTGAAATGTAAGGGTAAGTATTTTTTTCAATAAAATTGAGATTAAAAATAAATGTATTAAGAACAAGATGGAAATTAATTTTTTTGAGAATTAATAAAAAGGTTTAAAGGTATTTTCTCTCATATTTGAAGGAAAAAAATATATAGTTTGTGAATAAATTCAAGGCAATTATATAAACATAAGTATACATATATTTAAATTAAATTGGGGATTATAATAGATAACTATAATTTGTATAAGGATATGAACATAAATTTTTAAAGACAAGGGTTGAACATAAATATTTAATATAGAAATAAGGACAGGTTTTAAACACAAATTACATTTAAAATGCTTAAAGATTTAGAAACAAAATTTGTAAATAAATTAGAGAAAGGGGTTTTAACATAAAGGAGATAGAGTAAAGAAGTGGGATTGCATTGGAGTCTCATGATCATCCTTGTACAAATAACATCCAATGTATTTAAATTGAATAAAATAATACAATTAAAAATTATAAAAAAAAACTCTTCACCTCACCATATTCAAAATATAATACCTCAGCCAAATCTGAAAAATCAGTAGTCTAAGATTTGGCATCTCATATCTCAACTCCCAAAGTAGAAAGAAATGTGTAAACCAAGTTATCTTCAGTTCAAAATTTTCAAGATAAAAGAAATCAAAAAAAACTGGCAATCAAATCAAGAAAGCAAAATCAAATACAATCTTCAACTTGAATCTCCTGGGTAACAACAAATTCAGCTGCAATACAAACCAAGTATGGATTTAAAATCAAATCTGGAAAATTGAAGAAAGTAATCAAACTTCAATCTGGAACAAGCAAATAGGCAGTGCAGTTTTCTCTGGATTTAAATAAAGGCAAGTAAATTTTCTTAAAGATTCGAATTTAATGTTGTTAATCAGTAATAAAGCATAAGTTTAAAGCATTTGTATCAATCTAAGTCACAGGAAACAAATCAAGTTTAAAAGGCTAAAGTAATTTCTGGTGGCAACTGCAGAAAGAAAAAAAAAAAGAAAAGCTTCTCTGTGAATATATAATGAAAAAAAATTCCAAACAATAAGTAGATTTAAAATTGTTGTTATAAATGGATTAAGTGGATGAGCACAACAAAGAGAGATTAAAGACCTGTACTTACAAAACTTGGCAGTTCTAAGCTTCAAAAATTAAAAACAAAATTCCAGGCTTGAGCGAACTTCTTTGACCATTGAAGTGTCTCTGAAAATTTTCTGGGAATCAAATGACTGAGAAAAAATAAAAAAAAATGAGTCAAAACCCAAACTTGGTAATTCATAAATTTAGGATTATAATTTGAATTCATAAACTTAAACATGATTTTTAACACTAAAGTCATAGTTGTTAATTTAGGATTGAGTGAGCATTTCTGGTTTAACCAGAAATGGGTTTTGGGAAGTTTTCTGGTCATCTCTGTGATCTGGGGTGTCGTGGTTCTTTCTGAAGGTAGTAGAGTGATCGAAGACGATAGGAAAATTGTCAGGAAGATGATTAATTCATTGAGGAATTTGCAGCAGTTGATTCTTGTTTGGAACCCTAGTTTCAACTAGTTCTACTATTTTGATTCGTTCATCTTCCCTTGTTGATCGAGTGTTACAAATTTTTGAGGGATGATAGTTGGGTAGTTTAAGAATACGTGGCCGAAGTCGCTGATGCTCAGGTGGCCGGAGTTGAAGGAGCGAGACGTTGACAGGTTTTGATTGAGGAGGATTCCAGCTATTCCAGGTTTGATTGCATCATCTCGAATTTTACTTCGAGATTAGAGGTACGATCTGATGATCGTATTAGAGTGTTTGGATGATGAGTGGTATGGAGAGATCATCGTTGATGATCCGAGATGATCAACGGCACCGTTCATGTGCATGGTGCACTGTTGTTCTAGTGAAGGTGAATTTGGTTTGGATTGTGCTCGTGTTTGTTGATGATTGACTCGAGGTGTTGTGATGTTTTTCTCGGGGAAGTCTAGCTTTGGCTCGAAGTAAATTTGAATCACCTTAGGTTAAAATAATGTTACAGTTTTTTTGCAGAAACCTGTAGTGTTTTTGTTTCAAGGTCTAAACTAAAGTTTGAAAATGAAAATCAAAGTTTTAAACTAAGTTGTAAACCTAAGTTTGAATCTGAATTCAAGTAAGTTTGAACCTTAGTTTTGAAATGATTTAAGTTTTTGAAATTTAAACTTGTTTTAACACCTTTATGTATTTAAAGTGTATTTGGCTTGAATTTAAAAACTGAAAAGTTTGAACCGTAAAGTAAAGGTTTAAATAAGTTTAAATATAAGTTATAAAATATGGAATGTGAGTTTAAACCTCAGTTTTTAAAATAAAATAAAGTTTTTAAATTTAAATTGTTTTAACTACTTTAAAAATGGTTAAATGATTTGAAATTTAAAATGAAGTTTAAATGTAAGTAAGTTTTTGAACCTAAGTAATCTGGAACCAAAATTTAATGTGTATTCCAGTTTTGAAATAAGTGAAAGTTTTTAATTTAAAATGATTTAAACAATTTTGTTTGTTAAAGTTATTTTTTAAATGGATTTGAATTTTAAAAAAATGAATTTGGTTTTGAATTCTTTTAAACTTCTTTTATAAAATGAATATCTCTTTAACTTGTGAGATAAAAAAGTTTTTCAATTGTTGTTAAAACTTTGTTTAAGATTAATTTTGTGTTCATTTTAAATCTTAAATTTAAAATGAAATTTAAAGTAAATTTGAAAGCAAATTGTTTTTAAATGCTTTGATTAAGTAAGAGATGTTTTATCTTAAAGATAAATAGAATTTAATGATTTGGATTCATTAAATTATTAAGTTAATTAATCAAGTAATTAATGAATGATCAAATAAAAATAGTAATTCTTAGTGAAAGTAATTAAGAGAAGATAATTAAAGGTTAAAGATTGATCAATCAAATATTAAGGGTTAATTACTTTAAAGAATAATTAATTAATGTGGTTAATTAATTAAGGTAATTAAATTAAGAATAATTAATTAAGGTTAATTAACTTAAAATGATTAAGAAATCATTATAAATTAAGGAGTAATTAATTATTGTAATTTATTAAGGAATAATAAATATATTAATTAATCAGTAAAGGATAATTAATTAGAATTAAGATTTAATTAATTAATAATTAAAGGTTTATTAAGTAAAGTAATTAATTAAGGAATAAATAATTAAGATTTAATTAATTACAATTAAAGGTTAATTAATTAAAATAATTAATTAAAGAAATGATTAATAAATGAAGGTGGTTAAGACTTAATTAATTGTAGTTAATGATAATTAATCATTGATTTAAAGATTACTAATGAAAGTAATTGGGTGAGTAATAAATTTATAACCACGCGATTTATTCACCTTAATCAAAGATGTTTGATTGTTATTGAATGTTGTGTGATGGATTGATATGTGATGTGATGATATGTAATGCTTTGTGCTGAGTTGCTATATTTGCGATGAATATATTGTTGTATGAATATGAAAACCCCTTGACCCGTAAAATGACATTTGAATTTCGATGCGACGGGGAGTCGGATTCAAGTTGGTTATCCGAAACCCACATCGAATCGTAATAGTGAACCTTTGTGATTGATAATTTATTTTATCTATGAATCTGTGAATAAAGATAAGCGTTACGGGTTATACCACTTATCGATATATTGAATCTATGTTGATTGATGATGTGGCACTTTTATTGTGTAAAACCCCTGGACCACACTTATACACACATAAATATGGACTGCACGTGGAAATGGGTTTAGTCATAGATTTTGAAATAGTTTTAGAGTTTGAATTTTTGAATCCAAAATAGTTTTGGAATTAGAAATGAAAGCTTTTGAAAATGAATTTCAAAAATGAAAGTTAATTTGAATAACTTGGTTGAGTTTTGAAATCTAAATAATTTAATTCAAATTTGAATTCAATATTTGAAATTGAATTCTATGATTTGGAAACTAGGGTTTTAAAAAGGTCATTCAACTTGTAGATGTGTTTATATGGTTTTTCTTAACCATTTAAAAGTGTTGTTTTGGGAATTTAAATTTAACCCAAGATTTTAACTTGTATAAATGAAATCGGATTTTTTCGAAATGAAACCTATGTGTTTTCAAATAATAAAAGCTTTCACATAAATGAACTTCCAATTTGTGTTAAAAGGATTTCAAGTTTAAAATGGAAACAGTTTTGCAAGTTATGAATAAATCTTTGGAAATGGTTTGAAAGCGATAAATTAAATCTTTAATTTAAAGATTTAAATAAGTTAATCCAATTGAAATGGAAATCGTTTTGAAAATCTATGAATATATCTTTATGAAACTGGGTGAAACTTTGTGAAATAAATCTTTTTGTTTAAAGATTTGAAATGGTAATTTGTTTAACCATTTAAAAGAAAGCTTTAGACTTTAAGTTGTGATTTAACTGAAATCCCATATTCATATATTTTTAAATATTGCGCTCACTATTCGAATTATCCGGGAGAGGACCTTGTGTTATATAGCCCATTCCGGATAGTGATACGATGTTATAGATTGCATTTGAAGACCGGTGTTGAAGACCGGGTGTTTTCGAGAACGTTAGGATAACCTATCGATTGTCTCTGCACTGAGTAGCTACGGTATAGAGATTCCCTAAGTGATGGAAAGTCCGATCGGGATTATGGATACCCGGATTTGCAAGGGCTTCTTCGAAAGTGCCTTCGGTTCTGTTCGAACTTGGGACAGACTTGTATGGTTGTATGTCCGACACTACACTTTGAGATATTAAACTGATCTCTATCAAATACATTTCTGCTTGGTGAAGGAGAATTTATTCTCTTAGCTTAACACCCTTCTCTGAGACGTACGAGCTCAGAGGTTATGTAGTTGATGGTTATCGGTGATATACTCCCAATTTGGTAGTGTGGCATGCTGAGTGCTGCTGTGTATCATTGTTGATCAAAGCATGGCTTTTGTATAAAGCGTATCTTTGTGGACGAGACTGCACCAGGACCTCACACCCCGAAAATGGTCGCAACAGGAAAGATGCGGCAAGGTTATGAGGGTCGCGCCCTTTAGGGTTTGTCATTCCCTTTTGGAAAAGGGTGGTATCATGGTATGGAGCCCAGATACTTACTCATGTGGATACTGCAGATCTATTACTTTATGATTGCTTTGTGATTGTTGGTGTTGAGCTCTCGGATAAAGGTCCCAAAGGATTGGGGGATGGTACACTCGAGTATTAGTTACCTAGTTACAGAGGTAACCCGGCCTTGTGTTGGCAGAGATCTGGTTAGGTTCTCGGGATGTCCCATCAGAGGCGATCCCATGTGGTAGTAGGAAGTTCCTTAGCCTGACCATTTGTTGGAAATCCAATCAATACAATACGCGCCTGTACGGTTTTAGTTGTATAACCTGCCATGGAATGTGGCGATAACCTGCTGTTGAACATGGTAGTTGTAGTAGGCATAAGTGCGAAATGCCTATGCTGGCTAGGATTTATACTATACCTTCAAAATGATTTTTCTACACTTTTCACTTATAGTAATAATATCAAAGAAAATTTCTCGTATCAAGCATATTTGACTATCATAAGGAGAAATCTCCTCAAATTCTGCATTTGCATTGTGTGTTGCGGGAGGCCTTATTGTAGTTTCATTTTCTAAAAAGCATTGCGGATTTGTTTCAAATTCTCTTGTTGTTTGTTTTAAAGACCAAACTGCTTTTGTTTGCTCATACCAGTCCCACGACTGACCTGGAGTTTATTATTCCTTTCCTAAACTCTGGGTGCCCACTATTTTCCTACACGGGCAGTCTAGAGTTGGGTTTTTTCAGACAATCGAATAGTAGGTGTAGATTCAATAGCTTCCAGCCTTAGGATTTGGCATTCGCATTTGGATCGAGTTGCTTTACTTCATCTTGATTGGGAGTTCGAGCTATTTCTGGATTGGTGCCTTGGAGAAGGAGATTACCGATACTGGAGTTCTCTCTTGAAGACCATATTGGAGATATTGTTCCACTGCTGGCATTATCTTTTCTTTTCCACTGCTATTGTTGTGTATCATATTTCTGATGTATATTCATTGTATCATTCTGTTGTATCATATTGTATCGGATATTGTATCAATGTTGTATATGATATTTGCTATTCATTTCTTCCACTATGTTGTACTTAATGTGTTATAAGCTCCGGCACGACTCGAATTCCAACGTTTGAATCTACGGCATCGAGGTACAAGTGGAGTACGGGTGTCGATTTTCGAACGTTGAAATTTGGACCGTGACAATTTTCTAACAATGGTTTAGTAAAAATTTCAGCTAATTGATTTTCTGATGAAACGTAGTCTAAATTTATCACTTATTTTTCTATATTATCGCGTAGAAAGTGATGTCTAATATCTATGTGTTTGGTTCTCGAGTGGTTTACTGGATTTTTTAATAGATTTATTGCACTAGAATTATGGCAGTAAATTGTTGATTTTGATAGAGTGACTCCGAAATCTTTAAGTGTCTATTGCATATAAATTACTTGTGCGAAAGCTAGTGCCGCAGAAATATATTTTGCTTCACAAGTTGATAGTGAGACACAGTTTTGTTTCTTACTAAACCATGATATTAGTGGTTTACTAATGAGGTGACATGTACCGCTTGTACTATTTCCATCTATTCGTGATCCTCCGAAATCAGCATCGCCGTATGATACTAACTCGAACGAACACTCTTTTGGATAGAAAAGGCCGAAATCTGTAGTATTATAGATAACGTAGTATTCGTTTTACAGCTCGTAAATGTGATTCTTTTGGGTCGGCTTGAAATTGTGCACATGGACACACACTCATCATTATATCTGGTCTACTCGCTGTTAGAAAAAGTAGTGATCCTACCATACTACGATATAGTTTTTGGTCTACACTCTTGTCATTTTATATATATCAAGATATGTTGTTGTGCTCATAGTTGTTGGTTTGGCAGAGGTGTTTTCCATTCCGAAACGTTTGATAAGATTATTATAGTTTTTTCTTGATTAATAAATATTACATTTGAAACCTGTTTTATTTAAAGACCTAGAAAATACGATAGTTCTTCCATATGGGACATTTCAAATTCTCTGGTCATTATTTCAGAAAATTCTTTACATAATTTATTATTAGTTGAACCAAATATGATGTCGTCTACATATATTTGAACTATCAAATATCATTTTTAGAATGTTTTATAACTAAAGTTTGATCTACTTTTCCTATTTCGAATCTTGAGTCAATTAAATAGGTTTTAAGGCGTTCATACCAAGCACGTGGTGCTTGTTTTAAACCATATAAAGCTTTCTTAAGTTTATAGACATGATCTGTGTATTTTTCATTAATAAATAAAGGAGGTTGTTCAACATAAACATTTTTCTTTAATATAACCATTTCAAAATTTAATTTTAACATCCATTTGATGGAGTTTAAAGTTATTAAAACATGCGTATGCCCAAGATTCGTATTGCCTCTAGTCTAGCGACTAGAGAAAACGTTCCTTCGTAGTCTATTCTTTCTTCTTGGATATACCCTTGTGCTACTAGTCTTTCTTTGTTTCTAGTTATATTTCCTAACCCGTTTGCTTTATTTTATAAACCCATTTAGTTCCTATAACATTCTGATTGGTTTGGTCTGGATACTAGTTCCCAAACTTCATTTCGTTCAAATTGATTTAGTTTTTCTTGCATAGCAATAATCCAATTTTCATCGGATGATGCTTCCTTAGTATTTTTAGGTTCTATAGTAGAGATAAAAGCTACATTCCCCATTAAATTTAGTTGATTTCTAGTTCAAACACTTGAATTTATTTCTCCAATTATATTTTCTGTAGATGATTTCTTAAGATTCTTCGAGGAAGTCTTATTGTATTAGTAATATTTCCATTTTCTAAATTATTAACAATGTTTTCATCTTCTCTATAATTATAAAAAATATCTTCATCTACTCTTGAATTGTTTATCATTATATTTGTTTAAGTATTTAGTAAATCATCGTCATTATTTGTTTTTCAAATAAGTTTAGAGTTCTCATCAAAAAAATATGAAGTGTTTCTTCAACAATATTAGTTCATTTACTAAAAATTTGATAAGCATTGCTTCGATTCGAATATCAAAGAAATATACCTTCATCGCATTTTGAATCGAATTTGCCAAGCAGATCTTTGGTATTTAATACAAAACATTTTGATCTAAATATTTTAAAATAAGCTATGTTTGGTTTTCTACCGTTAAGAAGTTTGTAAGGTGTATTCTTGGTGAGAGGTCTAATAGAAACATGTTTCAATACATAACAAGCAGTTGCAACAGCTTCTGCCCCAAAATGTTTTGGTGCTTTTTTTAGTAGGGTTCTTGCGCATTCTTGTAGAGTTCGATTCTTTCATTCTACAATTACATTTTGTTGTGGAGTTCTAGGAAACGAAAATTTATGAAATACTCCTTTTTACAATAGTTATCAAACTGTTCGTTTTCAAATTCACCTCTGTGATCACTTCTAATATTTTTAATTTTAATACCTTTTAAATTTTGAATTCATTTAACAAATGTTTTGAAATTTTCAAAAGTATCACTTTTATTTTTCATAAAAATAGTCGATGTATATCTAGAAAAATCATCAACTATTACAAATACGTATTTATTGTGATTTATGGATTGAATTTGAGTAGGTCCAAATAAATCCATATGAAGTAATTCAAGCGGTTGTAATGTCAAAATGACTTTCTTTGATTTAAACAAGGATTTAGTTAATTTACCTAGTTAACACGAGTCACATATTTTATTAACTTTAAAACTCATCTTTGGTAATCCTTTTATGAGATTATTTTAAGAAATTTTATTTATATTTTTGAAATTGATATGACAGAATCGTTTGTGCCTGGCCATATCCAGGGATCATTTTCTTTGGCTATTGAACACACGTCTGAGTTATGATTAACTTTCATATTCAAAACGTAGATGTTTTCATCTCCATTTCCTTTGAAAATAAGATTTTGATTTTGATCAAAGATACGACATTTATTTTCAGAAAAGGATATTTTAAAACCTTTATCGCATAATTGACTTATACTAAATAGATTATGTTTTAGATTCTTAACTAAAAAAACATTGTAATAAGAGGTAAATTAGATGTACCGTAATTGCTCACTTCGCCTTTGACGATGGTATAGCCCTTGGAATTATCTCCAAAAGTTACAGAACCTCCGTCTGAGTATGTAATATTTATCAACATATCTTTTTCTTCTGTCATGTGTTTTGAGCAACCACTATCGAGTATCCATTTTCCTCTTTTCTTGAGTGGGACTTGCAAAAAATATGAGATGACGTGGGTGCCCACCTTTTTAATAGGGTCCTAAGAGTTGGGTCTTAGGAAACCAAACCCAAGTTAGTTTAGTATCCCTTTTATAAATATAATTTTTATTATTATGAACATTTTCTATGAATGAACTAATATACTTTTTCTTTATTAACTTGTTATTATTTTTAGGTGCCCATATATTTATAGTTTTAGAAACTGGTCTTTTTGAAGATGTGGGTGTTTTATTAGCGTAACATTGTTTAAATTACTAGGCTGTGAATTCTTAGTTTTCTTCTTATAACCTGATTGTGAATTCTCAATAATTTTAGGAAAATTTTCTCTTCCTTTACTAAAATTTGAAACATTTTTAGTGATTCCTTCTAGTTTGGTCTTTAAATTTGAATTCTCTAGTTCTACCATTTTAATATTAGTTTTTAAAACATGATTTTCAGAAACAAGACCATCATTCTTTTCTTTTTGAGTTTCAATTTCTTGACTCGATAATATAAGTTGAGAATTAACATTGGAAAGAGATTTTTGAGTTTTCTCAAGTTCTTCTTCCAATATTTTCTTCTCTCTTTAAGCATATCTCTTTCGAATTCTGCCCTGTTCTGATTTTCTACAGTCTCTTATATTTTCTTTTGATACTTTTTAAAGTATCTAATAATTCAGAATTTATCTCTATCATATCATCAAAAGTTAAATCACTAACCTCGTTATCTTTGGCCACGAAGCATACGTTTGCTTGTTCATTAATTATCGCCGTCACTCTCACTTCCAAAAGAAGAGGAAAATCTAAATCATCCCATGTAACTGAAAAGGCTTTCTGAATTTGTCCTTCCTTTTATTTCAATATTCTTTCTTTCGATCTGGACAGTCCTTTTATATATACCCTTTTTGTGACAGTTAAAACACTACATAACTGATGAAGACGGTGGTTTATTGCTGTTTGAGCTTCTCTTGCCATTATTTTGTTTCCTTTTCTATACTTTAAGAATTTCTTAAATTTTTTAGTAATAAAGGCTAGGTCGTCCTTGTCTGAATCTGATCCTTCTTGTTTTGTATGGAATGCTATATTCTTTTTATCTTGAGCTTGTACTCATTTAGCCTGCAAATTCAGTTCATGGGATATTAGATTCCTATTAACTCTTCCGAAGTTATTTTGGAAATATCGTTCGCTTCTTCAATAGCGAGAACTTTTCTTTCCCATTCCTTCATTAAAGAGTTAAGGATTTTGGATACAATATCAAAGTTTGAATATTTTGTCCTGGTCCTACTAAGGAATGATAGATATTCTGAAATCTTGAGTACATATCATTTATAGATTCATTTTCTTTCATTCTAAAGTTTTGAAACTGACTTTGAAGCATGGATTTTTTTCTTTTTTTGACCTTGTTAGTTCCTTCGTATGTAACTTTGAGTGTACGCCATATTTCATATGCAGTATTGCACATGCTAACACGGTTAAACTTATTTTTATCTAAAGCACAAAACAACATATTCATGGCTTTTGCATTAGCTGTGGCATCTAGTTTCTATGTATTTGACCAAGTAGAATACTCTTCAGTAGGAATAATATATTCTGTCTGAGTTATATTCCATGAATCAAAATGTGATGACCCTGAATTTTGAGCAATATCAATTTAATAATCCTTATTAAAAAATTTAATTGAATCGATCATTTTATATTATAAATTGACAAGTTAAAATTCTTTTAAAGGCTAATAATAATTAATTTGACAATATCTATTAATATCTTTTCCTAACAACATAAAATTGGTAAGATTTATCTTTCAAAAGCTAATCAAAATGTTTTTTATTTATAATGTGTATATATAGGTATATAATAATATATATAGGAAGTCTTTAATATAATAAAAGCTATGTTTTCAAATTGTAATATATATGTGTGTGTGTGTGTATATTGTGATTTGGAATTGTGTTTCAAAATTTAATATGATAATATTCAAAACTAATGTTAAAATGTTTTCCATTTAAAATGTATATATTTGTATATATATTGGAAATGAAAAAAATATTGTTTTGAACTTAATAAAGTATTTTCAAACTTTAAAATATATATAATTTGCAATTTGGAAATTATAATTTAACTTAATAATTTAAATGTGATATTTGAAATTTAAATTTTTAACAACAAGAATAATTTCTTATTTATTATAAATATAGATTTTAAACTTGAGTTTTAAATAAGATTTAAATTAAAAAGTTCATTTGTTTTTAATATTCTTTCATTTTAAAATTCTAACATAAGATAAATTTGGTTTGGAAATTTTATATATATAGTTAAAATAAATTTCTTAAGCTTATAAACATATGATGCATTTAATTTGATCAAAGCATAAATTATTTATAAATAAATGTTTACATGAAGTCACATTGTATATTTGCACAAAATCTAAAAGCTTAAAAAAATAAATACACATTACATAC
Source organism: Allium cepa (assembly GCA_030765085.1). Lineage (NCBI taxonomy): Eukaryota > Viridiplantae > Streptophyta > Magnoliopsida > Asparagales > Amaryllidaceae > Allium > Allium cepa. The sequence goes on from CM060928.1 coordinate 975,246,671, forward strand.
ATGTAAATATTACATAATTTTACATACAAGGCTTAAATAAATTAATAGAAAAATAAATGATAATAACACTTGTAAGTATATTAAATTGGGTTAGAGACATTTGTAACAATATAAGCATAGGTGTAAGCTAATTAACATCTTAGGGGACAAATGTCAACATTTTCTCTTTGATAATTTAATTTAAAATTAAAAAAATAAAATAAAAATATAAAGAAGTGACTTACTTTTACTTTTCAGCTGCATTCATCTTTTCAACTAAAATCTAAAGCAAATCAAAAGAAGAAGAAAAAACCTAAAATTCCAAAAATCAAAAGGAGATAAAAATCTAGAATCAAGGATCAAAGAAAATTAAAAGCTGGAAGTTCAAATCTGGAAACTCAAGTCTGAAAAGGGAATCAAAAGTTAGATGCCACATTTGTTTCAAATTCTTCAAGTATAATCAATCAACAAGCAACTAAAGATAAAGATCAATAGACTAATGTAAAATTCATCAAGCAAGAGAAATTCTAGTCTGGAAACAAATATGTCCTCGTCTCTAAATTTCTTGGCGAGTAAGCAGATTTTAAAAACAGTTTAAATCTTGTTCTTCTCTTTGATATATTAATGAAATCAAGATGTTTGCATGTGTTCTTGAATTGAGTTGAATGTATGTTTGTATTATGAGCGTTTGAATGCCTGTGTAGTTAAAAATAGTCTCTATGTGATAATAACAGGCTTTGATTTCTTAATAAATTCAATAACTCGTTTTAAAATTCAAATTAGCATGTGATTTGTAAATGGAAGATGTTTGAAATCATGTAACATCTCACCTTAAAATAATTATAGGTATTTAAAATGAATAATTGGCTCAGGATTTTTTTCAATTTACAGCAAAAATTAAAATGGGTCCAAAATTTATTAATTCAATTTTAAGTTTTGATTACATAATTTAATTCAATATAGAAAATCATGGTTTTTAATGTATATATCATGATTTTTAGTTTAGAAATCTGGATGCATTCTTGAGTGTTCACTTTGAACGAATTGGTCAAATTACGTCGATCGACGACGAGTGGGTCGGAGTGATTGGACCTGAAGGTCAAGGGGAAGAAGGAGTTCATTAGAAAAATAGAGTTGGGATTTTTAGATGCTTGGCATGGATACGAGAAGGAGGAATAGGGTTTAAATGCTGGGTTGCGTCGATGATGTTCAGATGGAATTCGCGATGCCTAGTGGCGATCGGAGTCGATCGCGAATGGTGTCGTGGGTCCTGGAAGGTGCGGCGGAGCTTCGGTGAAGGTGGCATGGTGTGGCAGGTCAGGAATCGTCAGAATTGGTCGATCTTTTGGCGATGTTGTTTCCGGGTTGTGTGTGTTTAGAGTCGAATTCGATTCTACTGTGAAGCGAGATGATTTGTCGATCTCGTGGAGTCGTCGTGGTTGTTGTTGACTCATCGGAGGTCAGGGTGGAGTTCAACGGCAATCGGTGGTGGTGTGCATGAGAATGTGCACGACTTTCGTGTTTCTGGGAATCTGGTATGGGGAAGGAAGTGTGAGCTCGGGTTTTGTTCAGGGATATTCGAGTTTTACTCGAAGCAGAGAGAGGTTGGGAAACCTTGGGTTTTACTCAAGTAATTGTATGATTGCTCGGGTGTGTTGTGATGTGCAGGGTTTTGTTGTACAGGCTTTAGATTGTTCGGGATGCTTGAGTTTTCAAAACAAAGAAATTTGATTTTTAAATTGTTCTCAAATTCTTAAAACAAAAGTAAAACAAGATTTTCTTATAAGATTTATGTGTTCCCAAGAATAAGTTTTGATAAGTTTTATATATTAAAAACATAAAGATTTTTTTCAAAAGATAGAAAAGTAAATTTTTCAAAAATGATTTTTATATCGAAATTTATTCAAAAACTTAGAGAAGTTTTAAAGATATAAATTTGAATGTTCAAATTGTTTTAATTATAATTGATTTCGAAAGCATTTTATTTTAAACAAAGTTTAATGATTAGGATTTAGTAATCAATTATAATAAAGATTTATTTTAAATAATTAAGAGATTTTGATTTATTAAATAGATTTAATAGGCGAAAATAATAAGGATAATTCAAGAATAGATGGTCAATAAATAATTTAATTAAGATAATTTTTTTCTTAATTAAGGATTTTTAAATATAAGAAGTTAAGGAATTATTTAATTAAATTTAAATAATTAGTTAAATAATTGACTAAGTAGTTAATTATCAAGTGATTAAAGATAATTACTTATGATTTAATTAAGTTTAGTTACTTGGTGAAGTAATTAAGGAATAATTACTGGATGTAATTAAGAAAGGAGTTATTATTCAATAAAGTAATTAGAGGTTAATTAATTTATGAAAGTAATTAAGTGGAAGTGATTAAGGGTTAATCACTTAGTAATTAATTAAAATAATTAATTAATATAATTAATTAAAGGTTTAAATTAATTAATTAAAGAATAATTAATTAATAATAAAGGGTAATTAATAAAGTGACTAATTACTTGTTAGATAATTAATTAGAAAGGATTTAATTAATGGAAGTAATTACTAATTAAATAATTAATTAGTAATTAATAACTAAAGGATAATTAATCTCTAATTAAGTTCTAATTACTAAATGTAATTAAAGAGTAATTAATAAAGTGTGATTAATTAAAGAGTAATTAATCAAGGATGATTAATTTCAAATGGTAATTAAGAGATAATTACGTGGTATAATTAAGAAGTAATTAATCAAGATTATTAATTAAAATTGTAATTAAGTAATAATTACTTAAAGTAATTAAGAAATAATTAATCAAGGGAGATTAATTAAAGTGGAAAATCAAGTGACGATTAATTAATTAATTTGTAATTAATTAATGGTAAGTAAGTTGGATTAATGATAATCCCAGTGATTAAGTAAGGAATTAATTTAATTAAGGATTAATTAAATTAATTTAGTTTGGATCAAACTTTTTGTATGAATGGGTAAATGATATTGGATGATATTTGATGGTTTGAATGTGATATATTTGAGATGTGATACATATGCTGCTTTATGATATGTGTGGATGAATTAGATAATAGTGGATTATCTATCTGTGTGTTATGAATCATCCATTTATGTTAAGTAATATTCTGAATATCTACTATTTAAACCCTTAAGTACAACTTGGATATTAAAATGGCGTTTTGGATTCGGTGAGATCGGGATTGGGTTTGTACATTACAACATGATAGGGGTTCTCGCTTTACGTTTGATGACGAACGGGTGACTCCTACCCCTACATGTCCCCGGGGGTAGTATAAGGCCTTGTGGGGTTGGTTGCGAGTCGAGAGGCTGGCCGTAAAAGCAAACCCAAGGTATCTTTGTGAGCAACGGCGGGGTTGGGATGGTTGAAAAGCCTACCAGTCGAGTGAGCCACTGCCAACGGTTGAAAAGCCTAGGTCATTACAATTGGTTTCAGAGCACTAGGTTGAGTAAATACCTAGGCTTTGGAGTGACTTCTTTCTTGAGAAAGCGTACTTGTAATTTATACACACACACACACACACACACACACACACACACCTAATCTGTTGGGTTATCTGTTCGGATTTTCCAACATAAGTTATAAAGGTAGATGAGGTAGGAGTGTGTGTAGCACGACTACCACTAATGGAAAAGTGTCATATGTTATGGTTGGAGGTGTTTCTGTCGGGACTGTAGATCTAATACCGTCTCGATAAGCTTTGTAGATTGGTGAAAGGATTTCATTGATCCCAGCGAAAGTCTTTTCAAGGATTGGAGTATATTCTGGAAGTGTGAGGTTGGTTTGCTCTCGAGTGAGCGGAATTTCCAAGAGTTGAATCTGTCAGCTGAGCAGAAGCAGGTGATGGTATCTTGGTGACTTCAGGAAGGAATAGCTGTGTGGGGGGATGCAGTATCCATGGATGGCTCTGAAGATATTCTTTTGGAATAAGATTTAGATGATGTTGGAGGAACAGTGATGCCTACTGCAGGGAAGATTCGGATGTTTAGGGATCTTCTGGATCTCAAACATGGGAATTTTATCTATATTGAAGTATGATACTAAGGTCGATTTATTGCTTTGTTTCGGACATGGTCTCATTGTTTCCCTTAAGAAGAGAAAGTTGTTGGTGCCTGGTTAGGAGCTCGAGTTTCTTGAGAAGATGTCTGCCTATCTCAAGGATCTTTTTTGTGTAATTGGTTGATAGCTTTAAATTTCGAGGAGATTTTCGATGAGGAAGATCTTTTGGCATGGCAGTATCATTGAAGTGAAGTTTGGAAGCAGTAGTGTGGACCCGTTTCTTCGATGATTCAGAAATCTTTGGGATTCTACTATCAGCAGTCCATACAGGTAGTGAAGGCTTATCCACTTCTTCGGGAGGCTCAACAGAGCAGGATATTTGTTGGAAGTGATCTATCAGTTTTTCTGGTAGATAAGCCATTCTTGAAGAATTGACCTTGATTACGAAAGTTGTTCTAGTTGGTGAAGAGGAAACATTTCGTTTAGAATCTGAACTAGGTAAGATCGCAAAAGTGACTTGCGATTAGTTTGAGAAATCTTTGAGTATTCTTGGGTTTGAGATTGAGGCATCTCAAGTGGAGGTAAAAGCTATTAAAGTAGTCAGAGATTATCCAGGTTTTTGAGGAAATCAGAAGTCTACCGCGTCAGAGATTGAGTTTTCTTATTGACTTGGGTTAGAGACATTTGTAAACATATAAGCATAGTGTAAGCTAATTAACATCTTAGGCGACAAATGACAACATTTTCTCTTTGATATATTAATTTAAAATTTAAAAAAAATAAAAATATGAAGAAGAGATTTACTTTTACTTTTCAGCTGCACTCATCTTTTCAACTAAAATCTAAAACAAATCAAAAGAAGAAGAAAAACCTGAAATTCCAAGAATCAAAAGGAGTTAAAAATCTGGAATCAAGGATCAAAGAAAATTGAAAGCTGGAAGTTCAAATCTGGAAACTCAAGTCTGAAAAGGGAATCAAAAGTCAGATGCCACATTTGCTTCAAATTCTTTAAGTATAATCAATCAACAAGCAACTAAAGATAAAGATCAACAGCCTTATGTAAAATTCATCAAGCAAGAGAAATTCAAGTCTGGAAAAAAATATGCCCTCTGTCTCTACATTTCTAGGTGAGAAAGCAGATTTTAAAAACAGCTTAAATCTTGTTCTTCTCTTTGATATATGTATGGAAATCAAGATGTTTGCCTGTGTTCTTGAATTAAATTGAACGCACGTTTGTATTATGAGTGTTTGAATGCATGTGTAGTTAAAAAATAGTCTCTATGTGATAATAACAGGCTTTGATTTCTTAATAATTCAACAACTCATTTGAGAATTCAAATTAGCTTATGATTTGTAAATGGAAGATGTTTGAAATCATGTAACATCTCACCTAAAAATAATTACAGGTATTTAAAATGAATAATTGGTTTAGGATTTTTTAAATTTACAGTAAAAATTAAAATGGGTCTAAAATTTGTTAATTCAATTTTAAGTTTTGATTACATAATTTAATTCAATATAGAAAATCATGATTTTTAATGTATATATCATGATTTTTAGTTTAGAAATCTGGGTGCATTCTCGAGTGTTCATTTTGGCCGAATTGGTCAAATTACGTCGATCGACGATGAGATGGTCGGAGTGATTGGACTTGAAGGTCGAGGGGAAGAAGGAGTTCGTCAAAAAAATAAAGTAGGGATTTTTAGATGCTCGGCGTGGATACGAGAAGGAGGAATAGGGTTTAACTGCTGGGTTGCGTCGATGATGTTAAGATGGAAATCGCGATGCCTAGTGGCGATCAGAGTCGACCGCGAATGGTGTCGTGGGTGCTGGAAGGTACGGTGGAGCTTCGTTGAAGGTGGAGTGGTGTGTAGATCAGGGATCGTCGGAATTGGTCAATCGTTAGGCGATGTCATTTCCGGCTTGTGTGAGTTTAGAATCGAATTCGATTCTACAGTGAAACGACATGATTGGCCGATCTCGTGGAGTTGTCGTGGTTGTTGTCGACTCGCCGGAGGTCAGGGTGGAGTTCATCGGCAATTGGTGGTGGCGTGCATGAGAATGTGCACGACTTTCGTGTTTCTGGGAATCTGGTTTGGGGAAGGAAGTGCGAGCTCGGGTTTTCTTTAGGGATATTCGAGTTTTACTCGAAGCTGGGAGAGGTTGGGAAACATCGAATTTCGCTCGAGTAATTGAATGACTGCTCGGGTGTGCTGTGATGTGTAGGGTTTTGTTGTACAGGCTTTAGATTGTTCAAGATGCTTGAGTTTTTAAAACAAAGGAATTTGATTTTTAAATTATTTTCAAATTCTTAAAACAAAATTAAAACATGATTTTCTTAAAAGATTTATTTGTTCCCAAGAATAAGTTTTATATATTGAAAAAAAATAAAGATTTTTTTAAAAAAGATATAAAAGTAAAATTTTCAAAATGATTTTTATATCAAAATTTATTCAGAAACTTAGAGAAGTTTTAAAGATATAAATCTGAATGTTCAAATTGTTTTAATTATAAGTGATTTCTAAAGTATTTTATTTTAAACAATGTTTAATGATTAGGATTTAGTAGTCAATTATAATAAATATTTATTTTAAATAATTAAGAGATTTTGATTTATCAAAGATATTTAATAGGTGAAAATAATAAGGATAATTCAAGATTAGATGGTCAATAAATAATTTAATTAAGATAATGTTTTTCTTAATTAAGGATTTTATAAATATAAGAAGTTAAGGAATTATTTAATTAAATTTAAATAATTAGTTAAATAATTAACTAAGTAATTAATTAGTAAGTGATTAAAGATAATTACTTATGATTTAATTAAGTTTAATTACTTAGTAGTAATTAAGGAATAATTACTGGATGTAATTAAGAAAGGAGTTATTATTTAATAAAGTAATTAGAGGTTAATTACTTTATGAAAGTAATTAAGTGAAAGTGATTAAGGGTTAATCACTTAGTAATTAGTTAGTATGATTAATTAAAGGTTTAAATTAATTAATTAAAGAATAATTAATTAATAATTAAGGGTAATTAATAAAGTGATTAATTACTTGTTAGATAATTAATTAGAAAGGATTTAATTAATGGAAGTAATTATTAATTAAATAATTAATTAATAATTAATAATTAAAGGATAATTAATTTTTAATTACTAAATGTAATTAAAGAGTAATTAATCAAATGTGATTAATTAAAGAGTGATTAATCAAGGATGATCAATTTAAAAGGGTAATTAAGAGATAATTACTTGGTATAATTAAGAAGTAATTAATCAAGATGATTAATTAAAATTGTAATTATGGAATAACTACTTAAAGTAATTAAGAAATAATTAATCCAGGGAGATTAATTAAAGTGGAAAATCTAGTGATGATTAATTAATTAATTAATAATTAATTAATGGTAAGTAAGTTGGATTAATGATAATCCAAGTGATTAAGTAAGGAATTAATTTAATTAAGGATTAATTAAATTAATTTAGTTTGGATCAAACTTTGTGTATGAATTGGTAAATGATATTGGATGTCATTGTATGATATTTGATGATTTGAATGTGATATATCTGAGATGTGATACATATGCTGCTTGTGATATGTATGGATGAATTAGATAATAGTGGATTATCTATCTATGTGTTATGAATCTTCCATTTATGTTAGGTGATATTCTGAATATCTACTATTTAAACCCTTAAGTACAACTTGGACATTAAAATGACGTTTTGGATTCGGTGAGACTGGGATCGGATTTTATACCCGAAAACCACATCGATCCAAATTAACGTTAGGTCGTGATCCAAGTGAAGTGAAGTGAAGTGAAGACTCGAGGTTGAAGAACTATGTATCGTTATAACTCCGAGGGTAATTCCAGAATAAGTTTAACGAAGATAGTATTTCAGATTCGAGATAAAGATTCAGAGTGCAAGGGCTATTGTCGTTAACTTTGAGGGTGATTCCAAAATGAGTATAACAAGATAGTGCCTTCGGTTCCGTTAGAACCCGGAACGGACTTGTATGGATTGAATGCTTTCAGAACATTGTCAGGTGGACGATGAGCATTCTAAGGTAGATGTGTCCTACAAAGGTAATCGCAGCCTCAAGCCTCATCAACCGGGAATGGCTAAAACATGGAAGGTGCAACAAGGCTAAGTGAGTCGCACTCAAGTAGGACAAGATTGACCCCTGTCTAGATGTCCCTTTTTATTTCGGTTGTGTGGGCAGTTGGATCTGCAGCCAACTACTGGGTTGTCCTGTTCGAAACTGTCCAGTAAGGGATGGTTCCGACCTTGTGTTGCAGGGGGTTGGGAGTGATCCTCGGTACGTTGATCTAGGCCACGTACTGTGACAGGCGGTACAGCCCTACCACTGATGGAAACCCACTCTTCCTACGAGACCCTACGGTTTTGATTGCACTACCCACTTTGTGGCTAGTATGCTGGAATTTAATCATGTAACAATTTCAGCTATGTGAATATTTACTTGAAAACCCTAGACATTGTTATAATATCGCTGGATTTCCCATCAAATGTTTTGGTTAGCGTAAGGTAAAAACTTACCCATGTTTATGTGTTGGGAGTCTTACGTGATACCTTTTCTTTTCAAAAGATTTTCTAAAGTTAAGCAAATTTAAACCGTTTACTTACACCAGACCCCTGTCTGACCCAAGTGTTTATTTTCTGTTTTATTAAAATCTTGGGTACTCGTATTATGTATGAGTAGTCAAGTGATTTAAGTTAGCCTTGATGAATTCTGGAGGAGCTTTGGAGCAGGAGGCTTCAGTGTGTAGATATATAGATAGAGTTTCCACTGTGATGTTCTTCTGTATTGGTTGTTGTATTGTACATTAGACAGAAATTTTATAACAGTCTAAATTGAGATGTATAGTTGTGTACTCTGATGTATATGATACTATGTGTATGTTAAATATTATATTTCATTCGTTCCGCTATGAGATTCTGATGGGTTGTTGTTCTTTCTTCTCTTTCTTTTCTTCTTCTATCCCTTTCTTTCTTAAATAATGATGCGTCTTTCTGATGATAGGAAGGTGGGTCGTCACATAAAACCATTTGCTTGCATATATATTATCATTTGTGTAGCCCAATAGTTATAGTTCATGCCATTAAATAGTGGTGGACGTGCAGTGGATTGTCCTTTAATGAAGCTAGTGTTAGTTTCCATATTATTAGATTATTAGATAGATGTTTTATGGTTGTATGATGACCTTACACTGATACCAAATGAAAATGTGTTATGGATCGTGTAATATGGATATATGATAATATAGAGTGTAGTGATGATAGCTATACAGTAAATAGTGCGGAATATAAAAGCAGTATAATCAAAATGACATCAGGAATTTTTATACTGGTTTGGAGCACCGTCCTACGTCTAGTCCAGGACTCCTTTTGGAATTTCACTAAAACAACAACCCTCACTTAACCCGGAGGAACATGTCTATACAACCCTTGAGCAGACGAACGGGGACCTGAGCAGTAGAACAGGATTACGCCCCAGCAGCTGAAGAAGACTTCACACGCCTGAGCAGCAAAACATGACTTCAACAGATACAGAAGATTGTTTTGACTTTGTGTGTTCTAATAACATGGATTTGTCACTTGTAGTACACCCTTCCTATAATCTTCTCCTCGAGTATAAATATATATTTGAAGTTTATGAAGAAATGAAAGGTATAGTATTGCTTTAATGCAGAATAATTGGAAGTATAATTGCAAATAGATTCAAGAGAGTTAGATAAGAAAATTCGATGGAATCAAGTTAGAGTATGTATTTATAGTGGTTAGAAAGCAACGACTGTTGATGAAGAGTTTCGATTAAAGTGTTGCGTTCAAATCTTTTCATATAGGTTTGTAACCCTTCGCAAATAGTCATGTCTTTTCAAAAAGTAGTAGTTGCAGAAATTCAGTCAACTGAACCTCTGGGTCAGTCGACTGAATATTCAAACGAATTTTTAAATATATATTTATATATTTGTGCACCTGTGCTTGTTGCACAGAAATTTCTAGGTCATTCGACTGAGCCTCTAGGTCAGTCGACTAGCCTCTGGGTTAGTCAACTGACCTGGTAATATCTGTGCAATTTGCATTGTTTACACGGATATAATAATATATATATATATATATATATATATATATATTATATAATGATTCTAACTGTAAACACTTGTATAATATATATGTTTTATATGCTTATATATACGTAAACGAGGAGAGATTTTAACAAAATTAACCTAAGACTCAAAAAATAAGAATAATATAATTGATGCACTGATTTTGAAGTCTTGTCTCATTATAGTATATATTCTCTTTTTTTGTAGCAATCGTTAAATCTGTATGTCATAGTGATAGCTTTGTGTCATGAATCAAAACCAAGTCTTAACAAGTAGCCCTCTAGATTGAGTTTGAGTGTATTATACATATGAGCGCGTACTTGTTAGTGAATATAAAATGTTTTATATTGTGTTCGATTATCCATTGAGTTGTTTGTGAATTCTGATCGGTATGTGGAACGCCATATTACCGATAGGGATTTCCAAACACATAAACGAGGCAAGTCGACATGGTATCATTTTAAATTGGTAAATGAAATAATTTTACCTTGATTATATTTTATATATAAAGGATTAATTTTTCAGCAATTATTAAAGTGTATATAAATTGATTGTTTCTTTGTTGAAAATGTAAAAATATATAAGTTAATAAAACTGTTTGAATAATTTAAATAAAAGCAACATTTATCAATGAATAAATTATATAAGCAAATGAATTATAAAGTATGGAATTATAATTAATATGATTAACAATTGTGAAATAATCTTATGCATAAGAAATGAAACTATATAAATATAAGTTGTAGATAAAAATGGATTTAAACTAAGAAGTTGAAAACTTGAATCCTGTTGATTTTAGAAGTTATTTTTCAAAGTAAAGAGGTTATATTGTTATAAATCTAAAGAAGATAAATAAATTTGAAATGATCTTATATAAGTAAAGTGAATAGTGAAATTATATAAGTGAAAGATCTATAAAAGTGATTTATAAATAAAAGAATTTTTTAAAAGAATATAAAGCACTGAATTCACTACTTTTCTTGGGAAATAATAAGGGTAACGACTGCAGCATCATCAGTATCATTTCGAGTTTCTATGTGATGGATTTGCTACCAATAGTAAATTGAAATTTAAATTTTGTTTTGATAAACAAATTTGAATTTGAAATCCAAGTTGGAATTGATGAATATAAGTAAAATGATTTTTGGACTTATAATATGAAATAAAGATTTTTAACTTTAGTAAAGTTGAAATAAATTTGAGTAGCATAATAAATATATGATTTGAAATTTAACTAAAGGAAAGTTAAAGAAATTGAATTGGATTTGAACTAGATTAGATATGTTATTGAAATGAAAATTAAACTTTAAAGTGGTTATATAATACAAATTTGGAAGTTTAAATAATAAGTTGTATGACTTATAAAATGAGAAAAGATAAGTAAAATCGATTGTTAAAAGGGTTAAACAATTTTGTTAAGTAAAAAAAAAATTGAATTTGAATAGTAATATGAAATTTGATTTAAGTAAAAGTTAAATGAAATGACTTTAGAATTGGAATCTGAATTGGATTTATAAGTTGAAATTTAAGTTAAGTCAAATAGAATGAAATGCTGTAATGAAACATAACTTAAGAAATGTTGAATGAAGTTGAATCAAAATGAATTAATAAAGTGAATGATGAAATGAAGTCATTAAAGAATATGGACTTGAGTTATATAAATGAAATTCAACTTTAGTGGTAAAATGTGAAAATAGTGAACACTAGAATTCAATCTAAATTGAATAGTTAGATATTAAACCAATTGAAATTACACGTGTTAAACCAAATTGAATGTAAGCGAACTAAATAAATTTGGTTATGTTGTTTATGCATTGATTGTTAGATGAATGTTAGTTGATCGAATAGAAATTCATTAAATATTAATGAGGTTCGATTAATAAAATTGAAAGCTAAGTAATTAAATACAAATTGGAAGTGAAGTAAAAGTAAATAGAATTGTATTTGATTTAATTTGGAAGTGAACCAACTTGAATATAAATTAGTGAATGTAAACTAATTGAAAATGGATAAATGAATATTAGTAAAATCCAATGTTAATGAATCAAAGATTAAATTAAAAGCCAATTCGATGAATACTAATGAGAAGTGAATTTATATTGATTTTGTTATGGATGGATTAGATAGATATTGGATGTTAGTGAATGATAGTTGTTTGATGGTTGGATTTGTTACTTTTGGTTGCATTGCTATTTAGGCATATATAGTTGTTGTATTGGTATATGTTATATATTGATATTACTTTCATATACACATGTGTTTCTCATTTGTTGTTGAGTTTTTAGTAGGTGCGAATTGCGCTTGCTTCGCATTTGGAGCTCGCTTTCGCGCTATATTAGCTGTATATGCTAGCTAATAATATATAAGGTACATATCTCGGATTACATATCATACTTTTACACTTTTTTCCCTACGGGATGCCTCGTCCTTGAGATAAGATGATATTTGTGATATATATATATATATATATATATATATATATATGTTGTGATCCTACTACGATCAAACTGAGCAAAGGAGGCGATGGCGAATTTTTTTGAAAATTTGAGGCCTTAGAAATTTTTTGAGGTTTTGGAGAAATTTTGACATTGAGTTAAAATTAAACAATACTAGTTTGTTTTGAAAAGATAATTATGAATGGATTTGAAAACTTAGAAAAGTTTCTACAAGAAGTTTAACGAATGGTTTGGAAAAGTTAAAAAGGTTAAAGGAATTTGATATCTAATTTGAATGATTTGATTTTGAATAGTTAATGGATTTTGGACTTTTTCTTACTTGGTAATTTCAAAGACGAAATTCTTTTAAGTAGGTGAAAATGCAATGACCCAGAATTTCAGTCATTTGAAATTCGAATATTTAATTGATTTTAAATATTTAAAAGTTAATTTTATAAGTTGAATAAATTATATCTCGAATATAAGGATTTAATTAGATAATTAAATTGTTAATTTAATATTTGAAATTGCTGAAATAGAAATTGAATTTAACGTGAATGAAAATGATTTATAAAGTTGAATTAAATTATATTTGAATTAGAATGATGTTGGTAAACTTTCGAAATGGAATTAAAAGTTAATCTGTAGAAATTGAATATTTTATTAACGTGTAAAAATATCCATTTTTCAAACAGTCTCGAATTTTGACGAAACAAGTTTCATTGGATTCGTAATGTTATATCTTGTAGGATTTCAAATTTCATGTCAGTTGGATTTACGGTTTTGCTATGGCAAGCTGTGTAGAAATCTGTTTAAGTGAATTTTAAATTTAAATAGTCAATTCGAAAACCTATCTTCCATATATGATCGAATTGGCTCCCGATGTATATTCCATTGCATTTGGAATTAGGGTAAAACATTATAAATGCCAGGCGACACGCTTCGTTTCGAGTTAGAAAATTTTTCAGGTAAATAGTTTTTGGAATTTTCTATAAAAGGACGTTATTTTTTCACTTTTTCACTAAAATCCTAGGAACCTAGGTTAGCAGTCGCCATGCTTTTATTCAATGGCTAGAATTCAAATCATTCTTCCTTTAAACCCTTCAAATCCATGCATTATTACAAAATGTTTCAACTACAAAAGCGTAGAGCTAGACGAGATCTTTACGTCCATACGGTTTTGAACATCATCGGAGTGACGTGGTGGTCGAATTTCTGTCGTGAAGTCTCCTCACTCACGTGCGTTTTTTCATGCAAATACAGAGCCGAGCTTCATCTCGTTCAAGCCAAAGGTGGAGCAAAGTGAGATGCTTCGTGTGGCACTCGTTGATAATGTTCTAATGCAAGAGGGAAGTCGCGAAAATTGAAGAAAGATCAGCGGCGCGTTGGGTTGTTTGATCGACTGAAACGATGATGGTAGAAGCTAAAACCGCCGGCCCATATCTTTCCTTTCAAAATAAAAGGCTAGATCAAGTAGGGTTTTATAAAAATAGAATAAAATTGTAAATAATTATATTATATAATTCATATAAACTTTGAAATATCATAACTTCTTCATGCGAGGTCCATTTTTGACGAAACAAGTTGCGTTGGGTCCATATTGATGAGCACTCCATTTCAGAGATGGTTTGAAGTTGATTGGAGCTAGTGTAAATTTTGGGTAAAATTAAATGGTTGTTTAATTTTATTCGGAATAAAACACTACAACTCCTATTGGAACCAAAATGAGTACAACTCACTCTTTTTGACTCGCTGATATTTTTATATAAGTGAGAATAAATTTTATTTATGATGATTGATGATTGTTTGGATGATATATAGTATATTATCTATATATTGATTGGTATTTGGATATATTCTCGCTTGTTATAGCAGATGAGACCCTATACGTTCCCGTGTATGAGCGGATGACCTTTTTGTACGCGTGTCTGCCTTGAAGCGGATATTGTACATATATTTCTAATATGTATATTTGTTGCAGGTGACATTGGAGGGATCCAATTGGATTCCTCACCGGTATTGATTTTATTTACAGATATTGTGATATATGCTATTATCATATGATATATGATGTTTTGGTTGCCATGACTGATGTATTTAGTGCTATTGCAGCATTGGGCCATATTTTGGAAATTTAAAAATGTTAAAGTGATGATTTCAAATAAAAAGGGGATTTTCAAGTGATTTAAAAAATATAAATTTGAATTGTGAAGTAAATGTATTTATTTTTAAGCAAATAAAAGATATAATTTTTATGTTACAAAAAATCATGATTTTCGTGAAATGGAGTTGAAATGTGATTTTGGAAATATGGAGTTAACTATTTTGTAAATAGTCTAAATTGATATTTTTGAATTATTATAAACGGTTATACATAAGATTTATAAAATTGATATTTTATAAATCAAAATAATGCGATCATAAAGAAGTTTTGTAAATGTTAAAATGGAGTTATAAATGGATTTTACAAGTAAATAAGATTTGTGAATTTGTGAAATTATAAAAGAACGAATTTGGGAATAAACAATTTATAAGTGAATTAACTTATAAATCAGATTTGAAATGTAAATGAGATATAAATGGAATGGCTTAATAAAGGAATTTTGTATATTGAAGTTTTTATAATATATAAATGGAATTTATAAACATTACTTTATAAATCCAAAGTTAATTGAAATTGATAAGTTAATTATTATAGTTTATTAAAGGAATTTCATCCATGATTTTGAACAGTGGATAATCCTTTAATTTAATGTGCAATAGTAATGAATTTAGTAAAAGGATTACATTCATGATTTTGAACAGTGGACTATCCTTTAATAAATGTGTTGAAATGTTGGATTTGGTAAACGAAGTATATTCACGATTTTGGATAGTGAATAATCTTTTGAAGTTAAATCAATGTTTTTGGAAGTGATTTTTTAAATGAAGTTAAATGATTTTCGAAAGGAAATGTTTTTGTATAGTATATGGGATTTATATACCTATCTAATTTTCGAATCCCTATACTATTGATTTTGGGTTGTTGTAATGATGTTTTACGCAACATTCATTTTGACTCAATGGAAGATGTTTAAGAGAATGTTTTCCTTAAAGAATACAATATATACTTGATCATGATTTAAGTATATATGATATTTTCTAAGTGATGAAAATAAAAAGATTTGTGAATATGCTTATATTGTTTATATAAGCATATGGAAATGTTTTCCAATATTGAAATGGTTATGAGATTATGTCTTTTTAAAGATAATTTGAAGTGAATATTTGGAAAGTGATTTAATTAATAAAAGACTAATTAAAAGGACCTAGTGATTGTGTATGGTGTTAAATATTTATTTGTTTGTTTTGATAGTGCCGACTATCAAATTTGGCCATTTTAGTTCCTCGATTCGATGTGGGAACTATTTAGTCATAGACTTAGTACATAGCCTTTTGTATAGGCTTGATTATCGTTTGTGTTGAGGATGTTGATTCATATATTGCGGAGTATTACTCCAATCTATCGAACTTCCTTCTTGGCCCGAAGGATAGCAAGTTGAAAGTTGGAGACGTGATAAGTCTTTGAGACTTAGTTTCTGCGTGAGGTTGAGAAATGCTTTTGCGTTGTTGGTGCGAAGAGACAGGGATCGGTTTATCCGAAAACCACTTCGGACCAACATATATGCGACGATTGGGCAAGTTGCTTGTGATGATATTAATATTTCGGATTTTCATAATGGGGGACTGCTTGTTGATCGTTTGGGGTTAAAGTCCCAGTATACTTATAGTAGCAATTGTCTCTTCATTATGAAATATCTAATGCAAGGACTATTCGCTACTAATCCTAGAGATTTCCCGATAAGATGTGGTAGGAAAGTACCTTCGGATCATTCTGTTCCTGGACAACTTGTATGGATGTTTGTCTGACATTGCATTTCTAGAGATTACGTACATTGGTTCTTATAAACGTACATCAGTGGTGGCGAGGAAGGCAACTTCTCTTAGCTTAACACCCTCCTTGAGACATATGAGCTTAAGGGTTGTATTTTTGTGGAAGACAATTAGTAGTCAACGGAAATGGCCTTGTGGCATTCAAAGTGATGTGATTGTGATTTGTCAAAGGTGATCGTTACATCAGGCCTCATCAACCGAAAATGACCAAAACAGGGTTAGATGCGGCAACGCTAAGTGGGTCGCTCCCAAGTAGGATATGATCATCCTCTTCTAGATATATTTTTACACACTATGACGTCGTGTATCTGATTATTGTGGTTTGTATGCTATGAGGGCCCTCGGTATAGGTTGGTAATGACCAAAGGATGATATATTCGGTACCATCTAGTGATAGAGGTGGGCTAGTCTTGTGTTGATAGAGGATCCTTTGTGATGGTCCTCTGTACATTCTTCTAGAGATGTACTGCCGGAAGGTAGTCCCTTCACCTGGTCATTTGTATGGAAATCCAAACTCCACTACGTACCTACCATTTTGATTGTGTTACCCATTTTGGGCTATGTGCTGGAATTTAATCAATGTAACAATTTCGGCTATGATTAATATTATTTTTTCGATAGACACTATTATAATATAAGAGGATTTGATATGAAATGTTTTAGTTATCATAAGGTAAAAACATGTCCATGTTAATGTGTGGACTTGTCTTACGAGATACTTTTTTTTGATAAAGGAAAAGTTCGGTAAATTAATAAATTCAGTTGAGTGTGTTTCTCATGCTGGTTTACTAGACTGATCCCGGCATTCTTCCCTTTCAATGCTCGGGTTAGACCAAGTATATTTACAAGTTTAGATTTTGTGCTTTTGGAGCTTCAGCAGGAGAGCTGGAGATCTTCATTTCGTATACGTGTACCTGTTTTGATTATTGATTTTCCGCTTTTCTTAGTTGTTGCATATTATCAACAATTGTGAGGACAGGTTATTATAAATGTCCAGACTGATAACTATTGATTGATTGTTGAACTCCGACTGATGTATGTATATACAGTTTCTGTTTCATAAAGATCATTGATATGATATTATATGTTTTCCGCTACGATGTGAGATTCTGTATTGTTCTGTTTGGTTCTATCTTATCTCTTTCTTCTCTTCTTATCTCTTCTTTTCTTTCTCTTGACTTTCTGTCAGTCTGTGCTTTTTGGGTCGGGCATGTGTGGTTTATTGTCGATTCAAAGGGTACGGATTTGTGGTTCATCACATTTGAGCTTCAGGAGAAAATGAACAATGAAAATAGATAAAGATGAAGCAAGAGATTTATAAAGAAATGAAACGAATAACTAGAAATATGTGAAGACGGGCTGAAATAAAGGGAAACGAGGGAAATAAAGGCAATGATGGAAATAAAGGCAGGTATTATTTTTAAAGGAAACAAAGGGGCAACTTTAAATTTGAAATTTGAGAAGGATTAAACACTACAAGCAAAACGATTAAATTTCAAAATGTATGGTCCACTCAATTAAATTCATTAACCCAATATACTCAAATTACACCTTTTTTATTAACTCACAATAAATAAAATTTTACACCCCAATTAACTTAATGGGGACTGCTTATGCACAAAACAAAAGATGAACCACGATTCCAAATTAACATTTTAAAATAGCATTTTTCTCAACGCGAAAATAAGAACTCAAATATTTAATATATTTTAAATTTTGAGGTTAGCATAAAAATTACTTATGTGCTACCCACTACTGCTATTTAATGGCTGTAAAATATTGTTTTAAAATTCAAAATTTTACTTCTTATAAAATTATATTTACCTTTAAAATGAAACGTTCATTTTACTTTTCTCAAACATTCATTTTTATTTATTGAAAATATTCCTTTTATTTTAATATAAACATATGTTTCCTTTATTAAACGCCATTAATTACAATTAATTTTTTATTTCTTTTAATTGAAAGATTCCAATCAATTTAATTGCAATTAATTTAAAAACCGATAGCACTTGCCACACAACATAAAAGGAAATATTAAAAATATAAAAGCTTAATAGTGGAAAGAAACAACTCATTTTTCATATTATAAAATAGATAGATGTAATTATTATGTAATAATGAATTAAAGGTAGGAACAACTATGCCAATATAGAGCTGTAAATGAACACTCGTAGGAGGAGATTCTTATCTGGTTTGTTTGTTTCTACTCATATATGAATTTCAAACTTCTTCTCATGCTTATTAGTTTTTCTATTTGCCTTCATTTTCCCTTGCAATTTATGTAATGTCTTATATCAGTAAGGAGCAAATTTGATGAGTTTTAAAGTGTAAACATTGAGCAAAATTTTCATTTACTACCGTTCAAACAAATTGGAAATAGAAATGCCACAAATGAAAATTTAAAGGAAATTATTGTAGTTATATCATGGTATGCAATAATATTTCCTATAGGAGATTTAACGTCGGACATACAATCAATATTTATACTAACTATATTAAGAAAAGATGCAAATATTTTCAAATCTCAAAATAAGACCTACAACTTTACCATTTTAATTTTACTTACTAAATATTAGCCGGTCTTGAACTAAAATTGAAAACAAAATAGGTTTCCAAAATAAACAAAACAATATATTTTTTAAACCTATTAAAACACATTTTTAACTCATAAATTTTAAATTTTTAAATACTTTTATTCAAAATCATTATTTAATTCAATATTTTTAAATAGTTAAAAATACGGCCGTTTCAACGCATTATCTTTTAAAAAAGGAATTTATTTCAAAAAAAATTAATATCAAAGTTGTAGACTTGTATTGTATTTGAAAAGTAAAACCAGAGGCTGAACTAGTAAAAGAACCAAATTCACCATTATATGAAAACATACAACCTATTAAAAGGTCTAATATGGAATTTCATGCATTAGAGATGTATTAGGATTTTCTCGTGGATGGAAAGAAAAGGACGCGCCTTGGAAGACGACACTCCTCTCTCATTCTAATAAGCAATGAAAATGGCTTGAAGCTATGAAATCCCAGATGGATTTTATGCACGGCAACAATGTTTGGACTTTAGATGATGTGCTCTAAGTGATAAAAATCGTTGACTATAAATGGACTTTAAACTAAAAGCTAATACCCTAGATGATTGTAACGATCTCGAGTTTATTAAGTTTAAACTGATATTTAAATTTAACTTTTGGATAAAAACTGTAAAAATAAATTGGTAATTGATATAAAATATTAGTTAAATTATGAATTACTTGAAATGAAAAATGTATTTGAATTCAATCGAATTGAGATGGATTTTTGTTTTTTTTGGTGTAAATATAACAAAATTCTAGAGATGAATATTTAAGTTGGAAAAGAAATACATATATACAAGATAAACTATAGAATATAAAGTCAAACAACATATTAATAAAATTATGTAAAATGCAAAGTGAATACATAAGACAAAAGACAAGTATATAGACAAATGTTTGATAAGTAACACATTGGAAACAAATTCAAAGTTAAAAATAAAACAAAACAAGCTGCAGCCACCAACATACAAAGCAAGCTAGGCAAATAAAATATAAAGTGTTAACAATACAAATGAAAGCTAAGAAAAGAATGCAAAGAAACAAACAAAGAAAATCAGTACAAAATCTCTCAGCCAATAAACAAAGAAAATACTTATAAAACAACTTCAAACATATACACCTTGGCTACTAAAGCTAGATAGTACCAGCCACCAAGGATACCAGCTAAGTAAATAAAACAAGAAAAAATATTACTCTGTACAAACAAATTGGGTAAGCATGTATATAAAAGAACTTGCAAAAGAAGACACCCAGGATTACAATCATACATGTACAACCGAAATAAAGGAATAAAATATCATAATGAAGACATGAAGGACTTAAGCCATTAATGCAAAGATGTCCTTAATACACAATATAATATCTAACATTTCATATCAGCCGAGATCTTGTTAATCCAACAAAGGAAAAAAATAATGTCTCTGGCCTGTGTACAAACAAAAGCATAATAACCTGTAAACTTATTTATTTATATCAACTTCTTCTTCCTTTCAGCTCGTTCCTTCAAAGCTAAGAATAAAACTGAAGTAAACAAGACTAAAACTCAAGCAAAGTTTCAACTCAATATACAAGCGTCAAATATCAAGCATTGATTCAAAGTTTTTAGATTAAAAACATAGAAAGCACAGTCTCTGTTCATTTCCTGGAAATCAGGTGAGTAAATTTTTGATCTTAAATCGGTTAAAAATATCTGAGACTTGAACCTGATACATGAATGAGACCTTGCAGTTTAATAGTTTGAAATGATTCATATGTATATTTAGAGGTAAATGGATGTGTATACATGTTGTGATATGGCTAATTATCATCTCTGTTTATTTTACAGTGCCATTCATCAAATAAACAGTCCATAATTTCATTTGTATTTGATTATAGGTTAGGATCTGAGAAAAGAAAAGGTTTAAAAAAATTATTATATAGTAAATTTTAAAAGTAGTTTTAAATTAATATATATTGTATCTATAACAAAAAATTGAAATCTACAGGTCTGATTATATCATAGGCTAAAATCAAGTGTCCTGAATTCTTGAATTAATCTTATAACATGATTCTAGATTGCTATTGATGAATTTAGAAACCAGAATCATGATTTTTAGCTTGGTAATCTCTGAGTTAATCGAAATTGAAGAATTTTGGGTTTTTAATCAATTTTTGGTGATCGACCGATTCATGGTGGTCGAATTCGTGGCTGGAGAAGGAGTAGCCTATGGGGTGTCGGAGAAAAATAGTTGGAGGTGGCGAAGATGACTGTGACGTCGGCGGCGAACATTTTAAAATTCTAAACCTAGTTTTAACGTGGTACTGTATTTGGTCTCGTTCGTTGCCGAGAAGTGATCGAGTGCTTCGGGGTTTGGAGCGATGGAAGCAGGGGTATAAACGAGGTGGCGGCCGGAGTTGCACGAACTCCGATGTTCGAGGCGTCGAGAACCAAGCGTTGACAGGTTCAAAGGGGTATTTGCGCGTGCGTCTCCAGGTTTCGTTTTCGAGTTCAATTTTGACTCGGTGATCTTCTCACACGTTTGGGTGGTTGCGGGGCTTCAAGGCGACGACGTCGACTTGTTGATGATCGAAACGGTGGCCGGAGGAGCTTGGGGTTCGTGTGCACGTGCACAGATTTCGTTTCTTGGAAGAAGGTGGTCTCTGTGTTGTTTACTTAATGTTATTATAAGCTCCGGCGACTCGGATTTGAACGGTCGAATCTACGGCATTCGAGTAAGATGTAAAGTATGGATGTCGATTTTTGACGCGAAAAAATCCCTATCGTTACATGTGGTATCAGAGCTAAGGTTGAACTTTAGCTCAGGAGTATAACACATTAAGTAGCTCATTAGAGATAGGGTGAAGTATCCCTAGAATGAGTAATCCCTTAGATATCCGTTTGTATGCCTCAGTAAATTCTCTTGCTATCCACTGATAGTAAGTATGAGTGTAAGAAGAGAACGAGATAGGGGACAGGGGAATACGACTACAAATGATCAATACCCTGCAATAGTGGAAACAATCTTTCTCTATCAATTTTCTTTGATTTGTCTTTCCAAAATTCTTTTGATTGCTTCATGACAGCTCCAGAAGAAGTTTCGATGCAGTGATGCTCTACGAATCGTTGTAGAAACCTTTATGTTTATCAATTTCTTATCGGCTTTTCGACTTAAACCTTGATGAATATGAATTGAAATTTGAAATTAGAAATTTTAAATTGAGTTAACTTGATTAATAGAATATTAAGGATAAATTAAATTGTATCGCTAAAACGATTTCGTTTAAAACCAAATTCGAAATTCTATTATAATTTCTTAGGTTGATCGAAGTCCGAAGAGGGACAAATTGGTATATATTTTGAGATATTCCGACTTGACTTTGAAATCCATATCTAGTATTTGGAAGTTGTGGAAAATAAAAATCCATTTATCTATTGTTTGGGTCTCAATATATTTTACGGACGGTTAGTTATCCCTTCGAACTAAACAGTGCTTTGCATATTTCGTAGAATTTATGACCCGAGTATCCTGTGTAGTATTGAATGAGTTCGTTCTCATATTGTTGATATTCTAATTTGGTAAGCCAAATGCAGAATTTATATCTAGTTGATCTGGAAAGATATTTCTCTATCTTTTATCTATCTTTGTTGTTTTCGTGCCTGCGAATTTCGAGGACGAAATTCCTTTTGAGGGGGGAAGTCTGTAACGATCTCGAGTTTATTAAGTTTAAACTGATATTTAAATTTAATTTTTGGATAAAAACTGTAAAAATAAATTGGTAATTGATATAAAATATTAGTTAAATTATGAATTACTTGAAATGAAAAATGTATTTGAATTCAATCAAATTGAGATGGATTTTTGTTTTTTTTTTGTAAATATAACAAAATTCTAGAGATGAATATTTAAGTTGGAATAGAAATACATATATGCAAGATAAACTATAGAATATAAAGTTAAACAACATATTAATAAAATTATGTAAAATGCAAAGTGAATACATAAGACAAAAGACAAGTATATAGACAAATGTTTGATAAGTAACACATTGGAAACAAATTCAAAGTTAAAAATAAAACAAAACAAGCTGCAGCCACCAACATACAAAGCAAGCTAGGCAAATAAAATATAAAGTGTTAACAATACAAATGAAAGCTAAGAAAAGAATGCAAAGAAACAAACAAAGAAAATCAGTACAAAATCTCTCAGCCAATAAACAAAGAAAATATTTATAAAACAACTTCAAACATATACACCTTGGCTACTAAAGCTAGATAGTACCAGCCACCAAGGATATCAGCTAAGTAAATAAAACAAGAAAAAATATTACTCTGTACAAACAAATTGGGTAAGCATGTATATAAAAGAAATTGCAAAAGAAGACACCCAGGATTACAATCATACATGTACAACCGAAATAAAGGAATAAAATATCATAATGAAGACATGAAGGACTTAAGCCATTAATGCAAAGATGTCCTTAGTACACAATATAATATCTAACATTTCATATCAGCCGAGATCTTGTTAATCCAACAAAGAAAAAAATGTCTCTGAACTGTGTACAAACAAAAGCATAATAACCTGTAAACTTCTTTATTTATATCAACTTCTCCTTCCTTTCAGCTCGTTCCTTCAAAGCTAAGAATAAAACTGAAGTAAACAAGACTAAAACTCAAGCAAAGTTTCAACTCAATATACAAGCAACTAGGTCAAATATCAAGCATTGATTCAAAGTTTTTAGATTAATAACATAGAAAGCACAGTCTCTGTTCATTTCCTGGAAATTAGGTGAGTAAATTTTTGATCTTAAATCGGTTAAAAATATCTGAGACTTGAACCTGATACATGAATGAGACCTTGCAGTTTAATAGTTTGAAATGATTCATATGTATATTTAGAGGTAAATGGATGTGTATACATGTTGTGATATGGCTAATTATCATCTCTGTTTATTTTACAGTGCCATTCATCAAATAAACAGTCCATAATTTCATTTGTATTTGATTATAGGTTAGGATCTAAGAAAAGTTCAAAAAAATTATTATATAGTAAATTTTAAAAGTAGTTTTAAATTAATATACATTGTATTTATAAAAAAAAAATTGAAATCTACAGGTCTGATTATATCATAGGCTAAAATCAAGTGTCCTGAATTCTTGAATTAATCTGATAACATGATTCTAGATTGCTAATGATGAATTTAGAAACCAGAATCATGATTTTTAGCTTGGTAATCTCTGAGTTAATCGAAATTGAAGAATTTTGGGTTTTTAGTTAATTTTTGGTGATCGACCGATTCATGGTGGTCGAATTCGTGGCTGGAGAAGGAGTAGCCTATGGGGTGTCGAAGAAAAATATTTGTAGGTGGCAAAGATGACTGTGATGTCGGCGGCGAACATTTTAAAATTCTAAACCTAGTTTTAACGTGGTACTGTATTTGGTCTCGTTCGTTGCCGAGAAGTGATCGAGTGCTTCGGTGTTTGGAGCGATGGAAGCTGGGGTATAAACGAGGTGGCGACCGGAGTTGCACGAACTCCGATGTTCGAGGCGTCGAGAACCAAGCGTTGACAGGTTCAAAGGAGTATTTGCGCGTGCGTCTCCAGGTTTCGTTTTCGAGTTCAATTTTGACTCGATGATCTTCTCACACGTTTGGGTGGTTGCGGGGCTTCAAGGCGACGACGTCGACTTGTTGATGATCGAAACGGTGGCCGAAGGAGCTTAGGGCTCGTGTGCATGTGCACGGAGTTCGTTTCTTGGATGAAGGTGGTCTCTGTGTTGAATTAATGGTGGGGTGGGTCTTGTTTTCTCGGGTTTTTCTCGAGTTGCATCGCGCGTTACTCGAAGTAACGAGGGGTAGGACTCGAAGCAACCTGGGTTCACTTGAGACAGTGGAGCATTTCAGGTTTTAGTAAACCTGATTATTTCAGGTTTAATTTAGTTCAAATTTTTAAAACAGGAGGTAAACAGTCTTTTAAAATTTAGTTCAAATTTTGAACCAGGATTTAAACAGTGTTTGAATTCAAAGTTTTAAGTAAAATTTAGATGGAACTTTGAATCTTAAAGTTTTAAAATGAAATTTGGATTTTAAATTAAAAGTTTTAAAACAAGATTTTAAAACAAAGTTTAAATCAAAATTAAAATATGGATTCAAGTCTCTTTGAATCCAAATCTGGAAATTTAAATAGTTTTAAATCTGAATGTGTTTTAAACAAGTTTGAATTAAATAGCTTTTAAAAGAATATTTGTTTTCAAACAAATGTTTAACTTGATTTTTTTTTAAAAAAACTCTTTATAATGGTTTCCTTAATTTTGAGTGAAAAGTTAAATAAATTGTTTTTAATTTAAATTTGCATGATAAAATATAATGCATTTTAAAGCTTAAAATTTAAATAAAAACTTAAGTAATTTAGTTATAACTTTTCTTAAATAGGTTTATAAGTGGATATTTAAATTTGATAAAAGTTCAAAAACATATTCATTTTGAATCTTAAATTCAAATTAGAATTTGAACCTAAATTTAAAGTGTAATGTTTAAAATACACTTAAATGTTAATAAAACAGGTAACTAAAGAAATTAATTATCTTTGAGATAATTAAAGTAATAAATGATTTAATTAATAAGGTAATTAAAGAATGATTTTATTTAATTTATAAATAAATAATTTAGATTAATTAATAATGAATTAATCTAAGATAATTTCTTAAGAAAGTAATTAAAGAAATGTTATTAGTTAATAAGGATAATTAACTGTGAATTATTAAGTAAAAAAAATTAATGTGATAAATTTTGATAACAAATTAAATTAATTAATTAAATCAATTGTAAGTTTTTAATTATTTAATGAAAGCAATTAAGGGGTTAATTACTAATTGTAATTAAATTTGGATATTTTGATTAAATTAATGATAAAGATAAATTGGAAATTAATGATTTGTTGTTATGAGATGATTGCTTAATAGTAAGTAATTAAAAATTAAATTTCTTCGAATAATTAATTAAGAAGTTAATTAATTATATAATTGGTTCGAAAGTTAATTTAATTAATATGATTGATTAAGAATAATTTAATTAATTAAAGTGTTTGATAAATTAATTTATATCAAATGATTTGGAATTAATAAATCAGAACTGGATAATAAATTCATAAATAATAAATTAAATTGGAAATAAATTGAATTAATTAGGATTGAACAATCCTGCTTATAAATGGCTATTGAATACTTGGCCTTACTTATGAATGATTGTATTATATGAGATGCCTTGAATTGATTGTCCTATCTGATCTGTGATATTTTGTTCTGTGGTTTGTGCCGTGTATGATTTATTCATTGTATATTATCTGTGAATCTGTGAATGGATGATAAGCGTTGTAGTTTATATCGCTTATCAAATATATTGCTGTATTTGAATCTGTGATGATTGAATGATGTTGCACTATTGTGTTAAACCCCTGGACCACACTTATACACACACAAATATGGATTTCACGAGGAAATCGATTGAGTCACAGATTTTGAAATGATTTATAAAATTGAATATTTGAATTCAAATGTTTTGGAAATGGATTGGGTTTAGAAATGGAATTTCAGAGATGAAATTTATTTTGAATAACTTGATTGAGTTTTGGAATTTAAATATTTTGATTTAAATTTGAATTAAATATTTGAAATTGAATTCTATGATTTGGAAACTAGGGTTTAGAAAGGTTATTCAACTTATAAATGAGTTTATATGGGTTAAACTATTTTAAAAATATTGATTTGAAAATTTGAATTTAAATTCAAAAAAAACTTTAACTCGTGTAAATAAAATGATCTTTCTGAGATGAAAACTATTTGTTTCCAAATAATAAAAGCTTTCATATAGGAAGTGAACTTCCAAATTGTGTTAAAAAGGATTTCAAGTTAAAAATGAAAATGCTTTCCCAAGTTATCGAATCTGTTTGAAAGCTATAAGATAAAATCTTGATTTAAAGATTTAAATGAATTAATCCAATTGAGATAAAATTGTTTTGAAATCCGGGAATGAATCTTTGTGAAAATGGGTGAACTTAGTGAAATAAATCTTTTGTTTAAAAGATTTGAAAATGGTAATTCGTTTAAACCATTTGAAAGAAAGTTTTGAATTATTAAGTTTGACTTAATTGAAATCCCATATCCATATGTTTTAAATGTTGCGCTCACTATTCGGGTTAGCTGGGAAAGGACCTTTGGGTCGTATAACACATTCCGAATATGTGGTACGTCGTTATGGATAGCATTTGAAGACCGGTGGTGAAGACCGGGTATTTGCGAGAACGATAGGATGACCTATCGATTGTCTCTGCACTGAGTTGCTCTGGTATAGAGATTCCCTAAGTGATGGGAAGTTCGATCAGGATTGTGAATACCCGGATTGCAAGGACTTCTTTGGAAGTGCCTTCGGTTCTGTTCTAAATCCAGAACAGACTTGTATAGATTGTTTGTCTGACATTACATTTTGAGATATAAAGCAGATTTCTTTCAAATACATTTCTGTTGGTGACGGAGAATTTATTCTCTTAGCATTAACACCCTTCTCTGAGACGTACGAGCTCAGAGGTTATGTAGTTGAAGGTTATCAGCGATATGTTCCCAACTTGGTAATGTGGCATGCTGAGTGATGCTGATCATTTGTTGATTAAAGCGTGGCTTTTGTAAAAAGTGTAGCTTTGTGGACGAGACTTCGTCGAGCCTCACAAACCGGTAATGGTCGAAACAGGAATTGTGCGGCAAGGTTTCAGTGGTAGCTTCCCTAGGGTATGACCATTCCTTCTGGAAAAAGGTAGTGTCATGGTATGGAGCCATGATACTTACTCATATGGACATACTATATTTATTTCTGTGTGGTTGTTGGTTTAGAGGCGCCTCGTATAAAGGTCCCAAAGGACCGGGGGTGGCATATCTGAGGTTTTATATATTCCCCGGGAAGGGGGTAGCCGGCCTTGTTTGGCAGAGATCCAGTTGGGATGCTCGGGGAGTCCTTCCAGAGGCATTTCCATGTAGCGATGGGAAGTTCCTTGGCCTGACCATTTGTTGGAAATCCATTCTTCAAATACGTGCCTTGTACGATTTTAGTTGTATAACCTGCCATGGAATGTGGCGGTAACCTGCTATTGAACATGGTAGCTACAGTAGGCATACGATAATGGTCGTATGTTGGCTAAGATTTATATCTTTACTTTTGAAATGATTTTTCATACACTATGCACTAGTAATAACATCAAATGTTTCTTTTTAATGCGTATCAAGCATCTTTGACTATCATAAGGAGAAATCTCTTCCAATTCTGCGTTTGCATTGTGTGTGTGTGCGGGAGGCCTTATGGTAGTCTCATTTCTAAAAAGCATTGCGAATCTATTTTAAAATATTTCTTTGTTTGTTTTTTTAAAGATAAATTGTTTTTGTTTCTCACACCAGTCCCATGACTGGTCCGGAGTTTATTGTTTCTTTCCTAAACTCTGGGTGCTCAAAATTTTCTACACGAGCATTCTAGAGTTGGGTTTTTCAGATAGTTAGGTTCAGTGAATTATCTGAAGCTAGTTCAGTCTTTGGATGTGGACGAGACTTGCTCGTCTTTGCGTATCCTGATGTTGAAACGAGCTGCTGCTGCTGGAGTTCTCTTTTGAAGACTATCTTGAGTTATATTCTTCCGCCGCTAGATGTTATCTATTTTCCTTTTCCGCTGCTATTTCTTGTATCATATCTCTGAAGTATATTGATATTCATTGTATCAGATATTGTATCAAGCTGTATATCAATGTATTATTCTTCTTTTCCGCTGTGTTGTTTACTTAATGTTGTTATAAGCTCCGACGACTCGGATTTTAACGGTCGAATCTACGGCATTCGAGTACGATGTAAAGTATGGATGTCGATTTTCGAGCGTGAAAAAATCCCTGTCGTTACAATGATGTACCCTAATTGAACCTATTAGCGAACTCATGTTACATCCAATCCAAACCATATAATTGCAGTTGCAACTATCACTCAAGTATCGACAATCTATAACTGTAAGCCTAAAACATATACGATAAGACGATAATCACTAGCTTGGAGAAAAAAGATCCATCCAAGCCATATAACATAAATTGTGCAATGCAACCCAAAATGTCAGATCAGCGACATTCATCTTCAAACCAACTCAAATCCTCTATAAAACAAACATGTGTAGTGTAATGTTGCCTATAATGTTGGATCAACGACACCCAACTATAGATCAAATCAAAATGTCATATTACAATGATATCAAACAACAAAATATTCCAAATATCATTCGGCACTGTCTTCGATCATTACCTCAATGATATAGAACAAAAGAATGTAAATGTCAATTATTTAAATTTTTGTATTAAACCATATAATGGCATTGTTGGGTCATATCAAAATAAACTTTAAGCCTTTTAAATGAAATCTTCATCCTTATCATAAAATAATTTCAATCAATTAGTTAACATGATCTAATTAATTGAAACTTCTATATCACTAGTCTCTCTTTTACTACCATTTTTTTCTCGAGTCAAACTCTACTTCAAATATATCTTGAAATCTTCAATGCTAAGTGAATACCATTTCGGTTCGGCCTCCTTCATGTAAATCGTAATCCAAACAATTTTATACTAACATCTCCTCCTATTGACTTTTCAACAAAAAAATTTAAATTTTATTTGCTTAACCAAAATATAATCTTTCTCGCTTATTGTTCATAAACTTCCCTATCAAATTTCCAACCATCATTCTATAACCATATGCCAAAGTGGCTTGTCGACGAGCCTGCTAAGTTTAATTTATTTGGGGAGGGAGGCAAAATCTCTAACGAAGATATATGGGATTCCTTGAACAAAGATAGATATCAACTCATTGGCACATGACATCGAGATGATGATGTATAACAAATTCATGACCAGACCATTAATTCTCATTCAAATCATACCTCTTTTATCATTAAATATTATCTCATAAAGAATCATCCAGTCTATTCCAAATTTTACCTATACCCCAAAAATCTCAAAATATAAGTGTCACTAAATGCTTCTCTCTGGAGGTTCAAGGAAGCCTATTGTCTTCTCATAACATCACTTAGATCCTAAAGGTTACAGACTTTCTCATATGTGCTTCGCCAAGCCCTCGTTGCTGCATTGGGTTCCATTCCAACAAAGGTTCTACCAACCGAACTAGAGAAGTCCCTACACAACTTAAGGAAATTCACACTGGGTGATATTTAGAGCAAAACCACTTCTTGGGTTGCAGCCATAGGTTTTTTGGGGTTGCTATTGGATTGGCATATCACTGGCATATATCGGCAAAACCAAGCTGGAATGTTCACACCAAGAATATCTGTATCATCCACTAGTGTCATTCCTGGTTCTAGTTTCAACTCCACCAACTTTGTTTCCTGTTTTAGATCCATCAAACTACTCATTCTCCGCTATTTATAAAGGGATTCATTAGTAACTCCACAGTATATATTAAATTAACTAGAATAGTAAACCGGCTACACACATACACATGCTCATTTATTTTAATGCATATGTGTTTATGTTTATAAAAATACAGATACAGTCTCTCGATACATTCTTACTTCTTAGTCCTTAATTTAGGATGGTTTAGCTCTAATACCAATTAACAATCCGCCTTTTTCTACCTTCGGATTTAATGCTTAAACTGACGTTAAAATATCGAAAACTGAAAATAACAAGTCATTATGATATGATGGCAAGAAAACAAAACAGATTTTGTCTATTTGCTTCCTGAACTCGTAGTGAAATGAAAAAACATATGATATAAAACATCTTATGTTCAACATAAAAATCCAAATACATAGTTACATCTATACAATAAATCCAAATCCATAACACAGAAGAATGTACTGGTCATAGGTTATATTAAAAATTTATACAATACTTACAATATGAGATTTTCGCCACCATGTCTTCCATGTCATGGGGGTCCATCAACCCAGTGATAGAGATAGAAAGGAAAATAGGAGTGGGTTAGACATATGTTTGAGTTAGTGAAATAATTCTCATTTATACTACAAAAAGACTGGTAAAACATTGTTAGTGTCCCTTAACCCATATACAACTACCTTAACCAACCTACCTACACCAAAGGAGTAACATCAACATAGTACCTTGGTTAATAACTAAATTAAGGTCATATCATGTTTAATTTTACAATATGTGCAAATATATATACTCATTCAATAAGGTCAACGGCATCCATATTACTATGGGAACATCAATTCTTGGATAAACCAATACATTATTATCGAGGGAACAACCATTTCCCCTGAACAACTATTTCCTAGATCACTAACTCAGATACTACGGTAACAACCATTTCCTTCGAACAACTATTTCCTTTTCAAATATCGATGAAACAACAATTTCCTTGGTATAATTATTCCCCGCATGACACGTACCTCATAAACAATTACTCAACAAATCAACAGCATGGTATACAGACTAGATTCATGTACATCCAATGACATACATATGTTCTGGCATGTCATAATTCTACCGCGTTGCCTCCTCTAAAGTAGCCCGAAGTGTCATACGAAATCGTGTTTCTACAATGCCTTCTTCTCGCATCAGCCTAGTTGGGTATAGGTTCAAGCTATCCCATCTGGTTGTCTACCTATCCACAGTCTTCTAGAACCAGTCAATTGGTTGCTTCACCGACCTACCAGTTATGGTAGGATCAGTCGACCAATGTACACTCATTTTCGAGCAATTTCGTAGCTGCATTGTTCTAGCTTCTCTATTTGTATTTCTTTTCTTTTTTTTGTTTTTCGACTTTATGGTTGTATATGTGGTTACTAACTTCTCTTAACATCATCCTACGATCATTCAATCATTATTTTACTTTGTCAGTTCATTCATATTACTAGATAGTCGAATATCTTTATTTGTTGATCATATACTACTACTCTAGGTATCAACTTATTCATCAATTTCTTTATTTATGCATGTTACAAATATGTAATTATCGCTTAATCAGCCCATGAAAATATTAATCACTCTAATTGTATTATGTAACTGTAGAGATGGTTCACTCTCTGAAATTGATGATCAAATCCTGAAATCCTTCACTATTTGGCTTGTGCGTACATAATTCTACGAATTTTGCTTCCAAATTGATATCATCTCATAGTGCTTACTCTCCACTTCATTTTTCTATTGGTTTTGTTGAATGACATTGAGAAATGAGAAAGTTATAGACAATTGAAGTTTTCAAGAAGGAGCAAGAGAGGAAAAGAGAAACTAAATGAGAAAAAATGAAACTAAATTTTGAAGTAACATACAGATGTTTAGGATTTCATATATGGAGGGTAATTCCTACTCAGTTCAAATTTAGCCTTAAACCCATTATAAACTCGAAATCAACTTCGCTCGTATCTCCTCCATACGGACTCTGAATCAAACAAGATTTTATACAGTGCAAATTAGAAGAATGAGTTGTTCACAATGGTGAAAGCCCTATCATCACATTCTAAGTAGGAAAAATGACCGTTTGCCCCTTCAATATTTAAATTTATTAATAAATCAATTAAAGTCCAATATTTTTATTATTAAAATATTGTGGTATTATGTTAAATAATAAATGTTATTAGTGAACCAACGACTTTTTTTATGCATTAACCGAATTGAATATGGACTGTATTGGAATTTTTACCAAAACCAAATTTCATAAGTCCTAATGTGATTAGCGTTGAAGAAAATTTTTGGTGTAAATAATCATTACTAGAAGGTACTACTTAAGTTTATAAAATTTGATTTTATCAATTATGTCTATAAGCAATGAATTTGGCCATATTATCACACTACTAGCTATGGTGATGTTTGAACATTGATATTTGAATTATTTAGATATTGATAGCTAACTAAGTTCACACCTGTGAGTCACATAATAGAATTTGTTTAATTTTCGAAATAACATCTTGATTTATAATAAGTATAAAATAAATAAATATACAAAAAAGTAAATATATATGAGATATTAATTATTATTGTACTTTTTATGGGGTGTGTTCAGTAAAATGGAGTGGTGTCTAGAATTGTTCAGAGTACTATTTATAGCTAACTGGGTGCATATATAAAAGTTATATATGTGCATACCGATATACGATTTTAAATTAGATTTAATTTGTTTAAATTAGATTTAATTTGTACAAATTAAAAGTGGGTTAATGGATATTTTAGTCCATATTGAATTTAGTATAAGGTCAGCCAAGGTAAGGGTAACAAAGGGAGGTCTTTGATTTTGAATTGGTGAGGAGAACAAAGTGGAAATGTTTCCCCCATACTTCATTATAAATTTAAGCTTATGCCACCGTCATCATTGGTACTTTTTACCTTGTCCACTTGAGACCTTTGGGTGCAAATTCACACATCAAAACTCCATTTTTCTAGCCTCTTTTCACATCCATGCATCATAATGCAAATAAAACCAAAGGTGGTACACCATTTGCTAGCAACTATAGTGATGTTTAGGATATTTAGGAGCTTGAATAGATCGATATGTGAATCTAAGGCAGATCATTTGAGGTATGTGTTTCCAATGTATTACACGTTGATTATATGCTTGTATATCTTCATTTTGTATATATCATTATCATAATTAATTAGTCATAATTTATGGGTTTTTATTGAATAAGGTACGTATATAATGAATCATGACATTGTGAGTTAGCGAAATATGGATCTCAAGGCTAAATTAACACTATAGGAAGGGTGAATAGTGTTTGATTGATTATGTGAATATTTTTCGAATTCTACTTGGAATGATGTAATTAATAATCACAAAAACAATCATAGAATCAAAGTGCAGATAAAAGTAAATGCAGTAAAAGTAAACAGAAAAGAGCATATCGGGATTTTATACTGATTCGGAGTTACCTACATCCAGTCCTATATAATTCCTTATATGGATTTATTTTCAACGAGTAAATGCAAATACAATCTTGATTTTAAGGCTAAGAGACACAGCCTTTAGAATCTCGATCTCTAGATAGAGTCACTTGATTTCCAGTCTACAAGCATACCCCTTAAAATTATGGGCTACTAAGCACACCTAATTGATTTACGGGCTACAATCACACCCAAAAGTATAGAGGTATAATTTGATAGAGTTTTACAGACTTAGATCTTCGATCTTGACTATAATTGATGCTATAACTCTTGAATAGCACTTTGATCTTGGTTTGAGTGAAAGAGATGAGAGAAGTCAGAGAGTGGATGAGAGAGAATCAAACTAGTGATGATCGAATTTGATTCTGCTTGAATTTCGATAGAGTTTGGGTAGAAATTGATTTGGAAATCAAGAGAGTGAAAAGAGGTGAGAAGAATAAGAAAGTGGTTGTTAAAAATTCGTTTGGAAGTCTAGTAAGTCTAGTATATATATGGAAACAATAGTCATGTCTACTCATAAAGAGATATGATGAAAAGACACTTCCATTCAAATATGAATTTTGAATTTCCCGGCCTAAATGCCGACATACTTGGAGAGGATATGTCGGCATATCCCTTTATATTTTGAAAAATCACTTAATAAAAAAAATTGAAAATATTAAGTTTTGTAAAATATTTTGAAACTTTGTACAAACATTTAAACATAATTTATATATATTGATCATATTAAAAACTTATAAAATAATTTTGAAATATTTAATAAGAGTGTTAAATATAATGTAATTAATATAGAACCAATATAATTATAAACTATAAGTAAATATCTGAAATCAAAATATAAATATAAAAAATAAACATAAGGAAGATATAAAATAAAATACCAAAAATTATAATAGAATAAAAAATACTTAAAAACTTAATGTGGTATCTTTGTAAAAATAAAAGGTTAAGAATTTATTTTGATGAATATTTTGAATATATGTTTAGCAAGATTAATAGAAAACTAGGATATTTGAAAAAGTTTAAAAATTATTTGAAATAGAGAGAGACCAAGAAAGTGCTACTAAAATTTTTAACATAAATTCTATGACTATTGTAACGACCCGAAATTTTCGATCCTGAAAATTCCAGATAGTTAGGGAAAGCAAGGAAAGATATAGAAGAAGAAGAAGAAACAGAAACACCAAACACAGGTTCTCACATTCGCAACGGATCAAAAAATAATATCAAATAAAATAGAGTTATACAAAGGAAAACTGTATTAGTTAATTTACATCAATACATCAGAGTTAAAACATTTATACAAACAATGGACAGTTAAAATTAACTTGTTCCAAATATACAACAATATATCACAGCGGAATACACTCCATAAGTTCCTACCATCCAGCTCGCCTCCTGAGCTCCAGAATGTCCTTAACTGAAAATCTGTAATACTCGGTCTGACCCGAGCATTACATCAAAGTAACACCCGGATCAGGCTGGAAACCAGCATGAGTAAACCCATATAACATGAAATGCCAAGCTATAAAACTTATTTGCAATCCAAGGTAACTCGTACCTTTACGAGTTCTTACTTATCATAGTCAATCACATCTTACAATTATATCTAAGCATTACTACTCAGATTAAATGACCAAGCTTACATCATTTATTTCATTCCAGCCTATTAATTCCAAAAATCAAATTCACAAGGTATTATTGCAGATTACAATTTGAAGTGGTTTCGGGTATTTACTGATACCCAACCCCGGTCTCTTCGATTCCAATGTCATCTTTTAACAACTGTTTATGTTTTAAACAATTCCATTTATCCTGAATTACATATTTACATTGGTATTCATCATAAACAGACAAACCATATTATCACGGTTTAATCTAACATATCATACCACATAGCATCTCATATCAGAGATATCAAATCCAAGGCATTCAATATCATTCAATCATCCATAAGTAAGAATAATTAATCACACCATTTTAATTAATTTAAATAAATTAAATTAATTCCTTTAATCACTTTTAATCCTGCTTAATTAACATTAATTAATTACAAAACCATTAATTAATCATCCCTTAAATTTCCTCTCTAATTACATTAAGTAATTAGTCATTGATTCAATTTAATTAACATTTACTATTCACATTAATTACATATATGCTTAATTAATTACTCCAATTAATTATCCTATAATCATTTACCATGATTCATTATCCTCTAATTAATCACATTCATTAGTTAACCAAACCTTAATTAATTTCTTTAATTAATCAATCCTCTAATTAATTACACTAAGTAATTAATTCTTAGTTACTTCCCTTAAGTATTTTACCTTTAATTACTTTCATCATGTGATTATCTCATTGGTTAATTATTCTCAATTAATTAACCTTGATCATTAATTAACTTAACCTTTAATTGCCAATATAATTAATTTACCCTCAATAGATTTATCATTTAATTACTTTCATTAAGTAATTATCATTTAAAGTAATTAATCTCTAATTACTTAATTAATTTATTCTTAATTACATCTTAATTACTTAATTAATTAATCTCAAATTATTTAATTAATAATATTTAATTACAAATTAATTAATCTCTAATTAATTAATTAGTAATCTTTAATTACAAATTCATTAATCTCTAATTAATTAATAATCTTTAATTACAAATTAATTAATCTCTAATTAATTAACTTATAACCCTTAATTATTAATTAATAAATCCTTAATCATTAATTAATTAGATTAATTAATTATTCCTTAATTACCTCATTAATTATCAAACCTTAATTAAGTTTAAGATAAAACATTTCCTTTATTAATTACCTAATCACATTATTAAAAAAACATTTAACTTTAATTAACTCTTAATTATATTTTAAAAATTAGGTTTTAAATAACTTAAAGATTACTTAACAAATTTTAAGTTAAACTAATCATATAATTCTTATTCACATGTTAAAGAATAATTATATGTGAAAAAAGAAACTTATATTCAGAAAAGTTTGAAATCAAATTCATTTCAAAATTTCAAAACCCTTTGCTTTAAAAAAAATTAAACCATGTTTTGAAACCTGCTTCGGGTTCAACCCGATCTATACTCAATACTGGCCTTGAGTTCTTCTTCGTCTTCTTCTTCTTTTTAAAAAAAAACTTAGCTTAAAATTTAAAACTAATCTAATATATGCTAACTCAAAACATACCCGTGCCCGACTTCCCTTTGCCCGAGTACTCCTTCGAGTCAACCTACCTCATACATCACTGACACATACACGTCGCCGTGCATATGCACCGAGGATCCACGCCATTGCGATCTTTGCCGATACCTTCCACACATCGACGATTGACTCAACAATTTATTCTGACCATCGATACGACACAACAAATTCCAAATCAAAATCAAGCTTCTTCTGTCGAACTGGAAAATCAACGTCGCCTGAAACTCCCTCGAACCACCGACACCGACCACCGGAATCTCTGGAACTCCATCCACACCTTCGTCCACGACCTAGGCACTGTTTCCCGATGTCCGGCCTGACTCGAAGCTCCGACGACGTAGCAGTGACCAACTTTTCGACCTCGACTTCGAAGCCTCGTTAGACCCTAATTCGATCCACCGGCGTCGCCACAATGAACTATCCCTCCTCCAGGCATTTTTCCCGGCCTCCCCGATTCTCATGCTAGCTTCGACACACACCTCGACCACCAAAAGTTTGTCGATCACCAGAAAAAGTATAAAACCCATTTTCTGATTATCTTCAAAATTCTCATCCCAAACTCAACTAAAAATCTTGATTTTCATTTTAAAAAATCCTATTTACCATAGATGTATCAGATTATAAACTTGAATCTACAAATTATTTGTGTTGAAATTTTTATAAAATCAAGTTTTTGCTGTAGTGTAAACATCCAGGTTGATACTGCCTTAAACTCTTGCTATATATATTTTTAAAATTCAAATCTCATTATTTTAAACAAATTTTGTTCAAACATTGTAACATAAAACTGACCAGAGACAAGACATTATTTGCATCCAGTAGTTTAAGAACATAGCACAACCTTGAATTACAAACATGCACATAGAGATATCTACATACATATATACATAAAATCATTAATTCCAACATGGAAACCATTATTGCCTATTCAAACTTAAGTTTTCTGCATGCAATAGGGATTTAAATAGATTAAAAGCTTTTTAAACCAAATTTGTTTACTCACAGTTATAAAACAGAGAAACCTGTTTTGATGGATCTGGAACCATGAATTGTTTTGGGCTTGCTTGATATCTGATTTGGATCTGATGTTTATGATCTGCTACTTGAAGTTTTGAATTTATTTGAGTTGATCTTGAATTTTGTTTTGATCCCTTTTCTGGTTTTAATTATGGAAGAAGGAAGAAGAAATTGATTGAGAAGAAAGTATGTGAAGAGAATATATGTAAAACAGCCTCTTTTCACAAATTATTTTATATATATTTAAATTTTAAAGAGAAAACAAACATGCCACATGTCTATTTGCATGTTAACTCAAGATACAATTGTTAAAATATATGATTACCAAGCTTACAAATGTCTTCATGTATTTATATTTATATTTATTTATTTCTTATGTTTTCTTTCTTTTATCTTATCTATTTTTTCATTCTATGTTTTTGAGAAATTGTTTTATGTTATATATATATATAGCTAGGATTATTTCATGGATAATATTTTTTAAAAGAAAATACATTAAATCCTATTATTTAATTCTTATTTCAAATTTTATGTCATAATAAAATAATTATACATACATATTATTCTTTGATGTTCGAAAATAGAGTTTAATTAAATAGCCTTTGAAAATCATCATCTTGAACTCAAACCAATAGTTTCCTAATCATAATATAAACATATATACACGTATTTGAGTATATGAAACACTTAAAAATTTCAATACTATAAAGTTTGCATATGTCTATTTACATATTTTTAGTTCACCATAAGGTTTACTACTTACAGAAAATTATTTATTACAGTTTTAAATCCATTTATATATATACAGATATTTTAAAATTATCAGAATTTTATCTGTTCAACTGAATAAAACCAGTTAATTATCCAATTGTCAGACGCCAAAAATCCGGTTATCACATTCCTCCCCTCTTAGAATCTTTTCGTCCTCGAAAAGAAATGAAGCCAGAATTCATTAAAATGCTTATT
The DNA here is from genome assembly GCA_030765085.1 of Allium cepa. Classification (NCBI taxonomy): domain Eukaryota; kingdom Viridiplantae; phylum Streptophyta; class Magnoliopsida; order Asparagales; family Amaryllidaceae; genus Allium; species Allium cepa. The sequence continues at coordinate 975,285,887 of CM060928.1, forward strand.
ATCAGAAAAATTACTCTTTGATCACTTTTAATATAACTCTTTTTATTAAGAAATTTTAAAACACTTCTAAAAATTTATATATATATATATATATATATATATATATATATACTACCAAAATAATTTATAAAAATACTTTTTATAACTCAATGTCTCAACCAGTCCGTCCTTGTTCTCATAGAAATTCGATCATACGTTGATCAGGCGTAAGATTTAAAATCTATAAGTACTTGGTAAACCCGTTTTCAACACCTAGTGAAAATACATGGAAAATAATTTTATTGAAAATAGAGGAAACATATTTGGTGAGAATGCTCTGGAAATCATCACCCCCATCCATGGTCGCAGTAAACCCGATGGTTACGCCATCCCGAGAAAATCCATAGATAACTAAAGGCACTCCACGCCCCTCGATTACGCCATGCAACCCGCTACAGATCGCAGCTACATCTGGGGTTACGTTGCTATCACAGCAAAAACTCATATAACTGTAGGCATCAGCGCCCTCGAATTCCGCTGCCAAAAAGTGAAACTTCTCCACTCCACTCGACCATAGATCGCAGTCTACCGATGTTACGTTGCCTTCCCAGCAAAATCAAGCATAGACCGTTGACACTCACCTCCATACGATTTCCGCTATGGTCCAAGTAGATCGCAACGGCATCGAGTTACACTGTCGTCACAGCATAACCCAAATGCCTCTGTAGACATCCGCGCCCTCGACTTTCGCTATCCAGTAATCCTCAGGAACTTCAGTTTGTCCGGACTTCCTCGCAGGATCCACTTTAGAGCCTCCCCACTTTGAGGCTAAGGCAGTACCAACCTATGGTGCTCCTGGGAAGTTCATTTCAAGGGAGCGTCCTTTTCTCCAGAGCCATTTTAAAAACACTGTATACTATACACATATAGTATCCTCCAAATCATACACCTTGTATGAATCGCATATAAATCACCTTTTCCCAAAATCGATTATCCCAAAATCGATAATTCTCAAGTAGGCTTTCCAAATTTCCAAAATTGGTTTTTCTCCGAAAAGCAAAATCCTTTACAAAATCCATAGGTTCCAAAAACATTTTCTCCAAAATCATTCTCATAAGATCTTTATATATATATATATATATATATATATATATAACCTTGAAAAATCTTTGGATCATTTCATACTTGTATAAAGTCCCTTTTTATACTTCAAATACTTTCAAAAAACCTTTTCTTCTGGCAAAAGATTAAACAAGGGGAGTTTTATCATATATATAACAAAGATATATAACTTTGTTTATTTCAAATCAAATTGAAATTTTATTACTCTTTTATAAAGTTATTAATCATATTACTTTTCTTCAAAAGTGAATCTTAAAATATAGAAATATCCAATTTTTCTTTTATTTCATCATTTATTTTTCAGAAATATACCCTTCCATTTCAAAATCATTTTAAGTTTTTATCCACAAATTTCCAGTATTACTTTCATTCAACCCCTTACGATGTACTCATATCATTCGTACGCCATATCAATCGGATCGCTCACCCGATCACACAATTTCTCTTTCGAACTAATATCGTCCACTTGACTTCCTAGTGCAGACTCAGACCTGGTTTCTTGATCAAAAACCGCCATTCTCCTTGCATAGCCTAATTATGATAGGAATTTCCAGAACCAATCAAAAATCCATATCTAGGTTCGCCGTCGAAAATCGAGTGAAAAATCCCAACTCGAATCGATACACTATCTCGAAATTTTGTGCTCGAATCTGGATCAAATCACTATGCGAATAGAATAATATACGTACATCCTACGTATTTATCTTCGTTGCTTATTAGCTAAATCAATTTCTCCTCTCTGTCCACATTCCCTTAGATTTTTATTCAATTATTCACAACTGCTTCAATTCCCATTTGGATATCGCCTCAATTCTTATCTCAAATGGATATTTAATCATAAACAGTTTGAACTCTGTCCAACTTAAATTTAGAAAATAGCTTAAAAAGTTTAAAATAGATAAGTAGTTGCAAAATAATTATTACTGTAAAATAGCTGTAAAATAGTTAAGTAATTGCAAAATAGTTGTAAAATAGTAATTAGTTATAAGATAGTTATAAAATAGAAATCAGTTTATAAAATAGTTGTAAAATTATTAAATATTTCTTAAATAATTGTGAAATAAGTAAGATAATTTGTACTTTTAAAAGAAAGATTTTATAGTAAATATCTTGGAAAAATAGAAATAAGAAGGCTTATATAAAAATAATTTATTTTGAAAATAGTCCAGAGCCAAACTGCTCTATTTCCCAATCTCCATTCCCATCAATTTTTCGTCCATTAAATTAATTCAATCCCAATTCAAGTTGAATTAACCTTAATTTCTTTCCAAATTCAAATCAAATTCCATTTGAATTTACTTATTCAACTTTAATCAAAATTCCAAATTATTCAAATCAAATTTCAATTTGAACTAACTTCAAATTCCATTTCACTTTAAACCATCTTGAATTATATAAATTCAAGTTAAATTTCTAATATTTATTTAACTTCTTTAAATCAAATTAAACTTTACTTTTAAATTAACCACTTGTATTTTTAAACCATTTAGTTCTGAGTCCAGTTTTAAAATTCCATTTTAAGTTATCTTACTTAACTTACTTCAAAGTTCAAATAAGAGTTCAAAAACAGTTTACTTTTCAGATTCTAATTTATTATCCATTCTAACTTCAAACCTTGAAACCGATTCATAATTTTAGTTTTACAAGTTCAATTCTTAACATTCAAATCTTAAGTTCAAAGTGATTTCATATCCTAGATTTCAAATTAAAGTTTAATTTCCATTTTATCTCAATAATGGATATATTACCTCAATCCATTTCCAATTTTATTTAAAAAAAATCCAACAAAATTTTAAAGATTATTAATAATAATAGGGTAATATTATCCAAATTAATTTAAATCATCCATCCATTTCCAATTTCCAAAACTCAAACCCATTTTGAGATCACACAAACTCCCAATTCAAATCCACCATTTAACTTCCCAAGTTAAATCTCAATTTCATCTTGAAATTTCCAAATTCAGTTTTTTTCTAAACTTGTTTAATTTCTCCAAAATTAAATTCACTTCAATTTAATCTAGACAACTTTACCAAATTGAATTCCCATTTCAAATTTTAAACTTCATATTAATAATCTTCCCACTTAAGTTTAAAAACTTATTTCACTTTGGGTTTTTCATATCACATTCCAAGTAAAAATTTAAACTCAACGCGTAGAGTTTATTTCCAAATTATTTTTAATATTATATATATCCCACATATATACATGTTAATTTTCTTTACACACCAAGTTATACTTTAAATTTTAAACCACACTTGGTTTTTAATTCAAAACAAAGTTCTTTAAAATTTTCAAACAACTTCTTATTTTAAAATAAGATTACATTCAAAAATAGTCTGAATAATATTATTTATTCTTTTCTTTCAACACTTTGAAACAATTCAAATGTTTCTAGACTTAGGTTTTAAAACTTCACAATTTAAAACCTACTTCAATTTATAAGTTATACCCATCTTAAAAGTTTACTTCATTTTGCTTACTCATTAACAAATATCTCATTATTAAACACAATAACTATTTATAATAATACCCTAGATTATTATATCTGGATACCAATTCATTTTTATCTTATTCTTACATCTACATATTCAGGATTTTAGTTCCAGTTTGGATCAATTTCAAACTTATCTTCATTTAATTTCAATTTGGTTGTATTACTATTACCACTTAATTCTCATTATTTTATTTCAAATAATACAACAACCGATTACCTTAATATATAGTGGTTAGAAGAATCATTGCTTTATATATAAACTTATATAAAAATCATTTACTTTTAAAACCATTATATAAGAAAATAACAAGTATGTTTTCTCATATATATTACACTCGACTCATTCTAGGGTACTATTGACCTTATCCTTAATGAGTGAATCCACCAGAGCCAAGGTTCTCGCTTAACCTTCTGCTCAGATACCAAATGTAACGACCCAAAATTTTTGAACCCGAAAATTCCAGATGGTTAGGGAAAAGAAGGAAAGAGATAGAAAAAGAAGAAGAAGAAGAAGAAGAAACAGAAACACCAAAAATAGATTCTCACATTCGCAGCGGATCAAAATATAATATCAAATAAAATAGCAGTTATACAAATGAAAACGTATTAATTAATTTACATCAATACATCAGAGTTACAACATTTATACAAACACTGGATAGTTAAAATTAACTTGTTCCAAATATACAACAATATATCACAACGGAATACACTCCATACGTTCCTGCCATCCAACTCTCCTCTTAAGCTCCAGAACATCTTTACTTGAAAACCTGTAATACTTGGTCTGACCTGAGCATTACATCAAAGTAACACCCAGGTCAGGCTGGAAACCAGCGTGAGTAAACCCATATAACATGAAATACCAAGCTATAAAACTTATTTGCAACCCAGGGTAACTCGTACCTTTACGAGTTCTTACTTATCATAATCAATCACATCTTACAATCATATCTAAGCATTACTACTCATATTAAATGACCAAGCTTACATCATTTATTTCATTCCAGCCTATTAATTCCAAAAATCAGTTTCATAAGGTATTTTTGCAGATTATAATTCGAAGTGGTTTTGGGTATTTACTGATACCCGACCCCGGTCTCTTCGATTCCAATGTCATTTTATAACAACTGTTTAAGTTTTAAACAATTCCATTTATCCAGAACTACATATTTACATTGTCGTTCATCACAAATAGATAAACCATATTATCACATTTTAATCCAACATATCATACCACATAGCATCTCATATCAAAGATATCAAATCCAAGGCATACAATATCATTCAATCATCCATAAGTAAGATTAATTAATTACACCATTTTAATTTATTTAAATAAATTAAACTAGTTCCTTTAATCACCTTTAATCCTTCTTACTTAACATTAATTAATTACAAACTATTAATTAATCATCCCTTAAATTTCCCCTTTAATTACATTAAGTAATTAGCCTTTGATTCGGTTTAATTAACATTTACTGTTCACATTAATTACATATATCCTTAATTAATTACTCGAGTTAATTATCCTATAATCACTTGCCTTGATTAATTATCCCCTAATTAATCACATTCATTAATTATCCAACCCTTAATTTATTTATTTAATTAGTCAATCCTTTACTTAATTACACTAAGTAATTTACCTTTTGTTACTTTCATCAAGTAATTATCTCATTGGTTAATTATTTTTGGCATAGCCAACGGGGTTGGATGGTCCCCTACCACTTTATTAATGCACCGAAGAGAAAAAACATACATAAACTAAATAGACCACTCATACAAACGAACAACTAAGCAAAATAAAGGAGCCAACAAAGTGCACTAGTACGGAAATAAAAGAAGAGAAAAGCAAGGAAAAAAACAAACAAAACATGCAGGGAGAATTGAACATACAGGAAGCAAGAATGCAACCCAATCAGAGAGCGGCTAGAATCCTCGGTTCAATTTCAAATTTTGCAGTGTTCAACCCCGCTTTTATTTCGTAGGAGAGATGACAATAGATAAGATCTTCAATCCGCAAAATCTTCGGCTGGAAGATACGCCGATTTCTTTCCTTCCAAAAACCAGATAGGAATTTCTTTAAAACGATGAAAAGAATTCTATTCCTACCAACAGTCATGTCAGTAGCTTTTAGGAGAGTACTCACAATATCACCATTCCATAGCTGCACATCCAAGAAACCTAACTTATTCAATACCTTCGTCAACAGCCGTAAGACGAAGCCGCGGTCGAAGAAGAGATGATCTCTTGTTTCCGGTTTAGAACTGCAGAAAGTGCAATGGATAGGCACGACCATCCCACGGCTAAAAAGCTTAACACGTGTGTTCAAAGCGTTATTGATTACTTTCCAAAGCATCAAATTTTCTCTATCATTGTTATCCCTACACCAAACTCTTTTGTACCATTTGCACCCATCCAGGCTGTCATGGCCAGTCAGGTACTTGTATATATGTTTGATTTTGAAAATGCTACATATGGCTTTCCAGCTAATGATGTGGTTGCGATCTAGGGAGGTCTCAGAGGCTATGATATGGTTCCATATGAGACAAACAGCTTGGTTTGACATATTAAGGAGCATGAAACCACCACTGCTAATCACGCCCGTGACCATAGATTTTGGATGAAAGCCTATTTGGTAGATGTCGTTGTGTGCATTCTTCGTACGAAGAATGCAGCCATGGGCAAGCCCCAGGTCATCCAGAATTAAACGTTGCTCGATATACCGTATTGGACATAGAGGAGGATGCAATCACGCAAGTTTAAGACAGAGCGCCACGTCCAGCTTATGTTTTGAGGGGGTTGCATGCTCCAGAAATTTCTCCTTTTAATAACATTGTTTTTCGACCATAGGACCCAAAGGCTGTTTCTATTGTTTATGAAGTTATCGAAATGTTTGATTAGCACTACCTTATTCCAGACCACAACATTGTAGATACCAAGTCCACCCTTGTGCAGGGGTTTCTCAACAAGCTTGAATGATATAGGGGCAGTGAATCGACCATGAATGAAGCCTTTCCAAATGAATCTCATAGCCGATGTTCTGATCATGTTGATAAGTTTTAGCGGTGGTATGAAGGTCTTAGCCCAGTATACTTGCATAGCGAAAATCACAGATTTGATAAGGGTTATACGCCAGCCCGACTCAAAGATCTGGAGGACCAACACTCCAGTTTAGACATGATTTTTGCAAACAGTGGGAAACATTGGGCAGTTGTAATCCGAGAAGTTGCGAGAGGGATTCCAAGTAAGTTGCCTTATTAAAATTGGGCTAGAGGCGCGTGAAGTTAAGGATTGGAAGAGTTTGTTCATCGGTAAGGCCATCTAGCATAATCTCAGATTTGGCAAGGTTAATTTTCAAACCAGTTTGTCTATAGAATGCATCCAAGGCATGCATAACGGAGTGAATGGAAATAGGATCAGATGTGCAGAAGACAACGAGATCATCGGCGAACATGAAGGAGGTTATGCATGGATTACTACATCTTGGGTGAAGATGGTACAATCCATAGGAAACTAATTTGTCAAGCATACGAGGAGGAGTTCCATAACCGTAATGAAAAGATATGCAGTCATTGGGTCGCCTTGATGAACGCCCTGCTTACCTCTGAAGTATCCTTTTGCAGAACCATTAATAACGATGGAGTAGTTCACTATAGATATGCAAGTGTAAATCCATGCAATAAAGTGGGACAGAAAGTTCATGTAACCAAGGATGCGGACCAGCGAATCCCACTGTAATGTATCAAAAGCTTTTCTGACATCAAACTTCATCATCGCTTTATGAGACAAGTTTTTGCTCCTGTACCCTCTGAGAAGTTCATGAGATAGTAAAACGTTGTTTAAGATACTTCTGCCCGGGAGAAAAGTGGATTGATTAGGGGATATAATGTTAGGGAGAACTGCCTTCGGGCGAGAGGCAATAATCTTCGAAGCACACTTATCTATCGCATTGCAACAAGATATTGGCCTGAAGTCGGTAGCAGTCTTAGCGGTGGTTGATTTAGGAATGAGGGAAATATTTGTGTTGTTGAATGTATTCATGATCTTTGAGTTTTTAAAAACTGATTTAATCGCACAGCACACGTTACATCCAACAATGCTCCAGCAAGAAGTGTAGAAATAGGTATTGAGGCCATTTGGACCACTGCAAGAGTTAGAGTTAAGCGAGAACATGGCATCTTTAATTTCAACTTCGGAAACTATATTGTAGAAAAAGGCATGGTCATGTTGATTAAGCTTAGGAAGAATGTCTGGATCTATTTCATCAATACATGGGCTGAAATTTTCTACGTTACCGAGGAGTTGAGAGAAAAAGTCAATAAATGCTTTGTCAATGGCAGATTTGTCAGTTTGTTCATTACCATCCAAGTCAACAATTCTATGGATGTTGTCGTGGATTTGTTTCGCTTTAAGAGTTGCATGGAAATACGCAGTATTTTGATCGCCTTCATCATTCCAACGAGCGTGCACCTTTTGCTTGATCATGGATAGCTCCTTCTGAAGTTCCAGCTGATACTGCTTATCTATGGAAGTTTCAAGAGAAGCCAAGCTATCGTCGTCGGCATTCCTTTGCATTTCGGATTGAATCTCCTGAAGTTTCTGATTCTAGATGTTCGATTACTTATCGCCATTCCTAAATCTGGATTTGGACCACTCTCTCAGTGCCTCCTTCGTGGCCCTGAGCTTTTTCTATAAAACAAGCATAGGATTACCATATTTAGGAAAGGACCAAACGGTACGCACAATATCAAAAAAGTCGTGTTCTTTAGTCCAGGAATTAAAAAAATTTAAATGAGGTCTTCCTCTCATGAAAGCGCCTCCCATGTGGATGATTTGGGGCGAGTGATTGGATAGGGATGGGTTGGGGATCTGGTTAAATAAGGAAGGCCAGGTGTTCAAGGCTTCTTGGTTGGAGAAAGCATAATCGATTTTACTAAAAGTTCTAACACCCTGTCTTCTCTTGTTGTTCCAAGTGTATCTAGCACCGGAGACTTTAGTTTCAATCAATAGCTTCATGAATAGCATCATTAAGAGGTTTAATATCAGCTACGAATAGGGTAGAGCCACCTATTCTATCCATAAGGCTAAGCGAACATTTAAAATCACCACAGACCACCCAGGGGTGGGTGTCCCGTCTTAAACTAGGGTGAGTGGCAAGGAAGGGAGCCCGGGAGTTAGCAGCATTCTCAGCATAGATGAAGGTGAGGTAGCAAGAGATATTATTAGGGATGAACAAGCTATGGCAATGGATAAATTGAGAAGTGGAGATGATGGGGGTTAGGAGATGGACGGTAGGATCAAAGAGGATTAAGATACGACCAAAAGGGGCTTGGTCAAGATTGTGTGTTATCTTCCAGGATGGCTTAATTAGATGGGCTGCTCTGTAGGATAGAGTAGCGTTCAATTTGGTTTCAAGAATTGCTAGGATACTCATACCATAATGAGTGATCAGATCTTTACATAGATGCAGTTTAGAGTCATCATGAGCTCTACGGACATTCCAAACACATATATTATGTGTCATTGAGTAAACTCGAGAGATTCAATTATTGCTTTCTTCATTTTCCTTGTCAAGGCACCTGAGGTTTTGTTGTAGTCAAGGATGGAAGCAGAAAGAGGGGAGTTCATGAAGATGGAGGCTGGAATGTCTGCTGGTGCATAGTGGGAAGAGTTTAGAGATTGTGTGGTAATGAGAGGGGGAGGGCCAAGTATTGAGGAGGAGGTGTCAGGAAGAGGGATGAAGGCTTTCGAGGGATGATATGATTGTAGGGATTACTTTGTTCAGCATGCAGAGCTTGCATGACCACTGCATTGCCTGGAGGGGTGGGGGTTAGTTGGAGGACATCATACATTCTTTGTTACAGCACCGGAAGCACATAAATATCAGAAGGTTACGGGAGGACCTGAGGAGATATGTCATCAGATGGAGGAGATATTGTGTGCACGTGCACATGCAGATGATCATAGGAGAGTGATTTGACAACAGAAGCTAAGGGAGGAGACAGAGCTGTTACATTGAGTTGAAGAACCGAGTTGGAGTTTGAATTAACATTGTAGTGTGGGTTGCATGGGGAAGTCTGCATGTTTGATTGTTTTACACTAAAATTGTATGGGACGGCATGACAGTGGCTCGGTTTGGGAGATCGAGTGGGATTTGGGGTCCAGAGAGTGAGGCTGATGGGATAGATAGGGGATCAGGGTTGGTGCTGAAATTAATGACGTGAATGGGAGGGGAGGAAGCAATAGAAAGGTTTCGAGTATTAAGCAAGCTTGAGATATGACCATACACCGCTGTTTCATGCAGATTCATTGCTGAGGATACGTTTTTAATAGAAACCATATCGTTGCTCAAAGAATTTAATGAGTTAGCTGCTGCCTTTTGAGAAGAAAACAAACATTCTGTTGTATTCTCATTAAATGTAATAGCTTGCATTAATTCCTCGTCTTTCAGAGTGTCTTGCTCATGCAAAATGTCAAATTTATTATGAGTTAAAAAAGTGGGATGCTCTGCATGTGCCCTATCTAGAAGCAATAAGATTATATCATTTTGGTCTAACTTGTTTTCCCTTCTATCTTTACCAGCTGCAGTGGCTTCTTTGATTTGTTTTCCCTTATTGGTTTCCAGGAAAAATTCATCATCAACAAATTCAAATGTTTCATCAACTCCATTCAAGTTAATAACATTCGAAGAACTCCTATTAGTTACCACTTCAGGAGGGAGGAGGTTAGTTGAGATTGTTGAAGAAACATGCATTTTTCTACCTTTAAATCTACCTACTTTTTGCCACCTTAAAAGAGCCTTTCCTTTAAACATTTTTTTCTGCTTAACTGAGATTTTAACATCAATTTTATCTTGCTTGTTTTGATTCAGTTGAGTTATGTGAGAGACAGGAGGCACTTGCATTTCACAGTTTTCACAGGAGTGTCCAAACGAAACACAAAATGTGCAAATTAGCGGTTTCCACATGTAAGTTACTTTGATTTTTTGGGTTCCTCCATCGACAAGCTTAACAAGAAACTCATCAAATAGTTCATTGTCTGGTCGTATCTCAATTAAACATTTAGCGAAATGGAGTCTCTCCAGGCTTTCAGTCATCATATCCATACACAGCAGTTTACCAATCCTACTCGAAAGCCAGTTCACACCAACATGAGTCCAGGAAAAAAGGGGGATGTTATGGAACAGCACCCAAACCGGAACAGAGTGCACGGAGCCATAAACATTACTAATTTTGGAACCGTAAGGCTTGACAATAAAAAGTTTGTTCTTCATAATGATTGGTTCCCCATTTATGATAGTTTGGTTGTCTTCCTCACAAGAAAGGAGGAAAAGAAAGATGACACCATCAGATTTGATTTTAATGGATCCTTTAAGTTTCCATACCTGCTTGAGTCTTTGCACCGCTGCAGTGAATGACAGCGGTTTGTCAAGAAAGAAACCCACAAGAAACTCACTCCATATTTGGGTTCCTGCTTCAACTATGCCAGCAGGAAGGTCTAAGGCACCATTAGAGAAAGTAGGCTTCATCTCAACCGGCATGTACTTTCCAGCGTTCCTGAGTTTCTTCTTGAACAAAGAAGTCCAGCCTGGTTGAGAGGGGGCAGTTGTGGGGATAGCAGCTGAGGGGTTGGAAGCCGAGGATGGGACAGGGGTTCGAGGTGGAGAGGGAGGGGGTTGTGGCAGTGATGGGTTGTTAAGAGCATGGGTAAGGGTAGGATTAAGGTACGAGGAAGGGATTGTGGGGATGTGACAGGGGAGTGAGGTTGCCATGACAGAACGAAAAAGTTTTCTCTGCTCATTTAATTATTCCCAATTAATTAACCTTGATCATTAATTAACTTAACCTTTAATTGCCAATTAAATTAATTTACCCTCAACAAATTTATCATTTAATTACTTTCATTAAGTAATTATAATTTAAAGTAATTAATCTCTTATAACTTAATTAATTCTTAATTACATCTTAATTACTTAATTAAGTAATCTTAAATTATTTAATTAATAATCTTTAATTACAAATTAAGTAATCTCTAATTAATTCATAATCTTTAATTTCAAATTAATTAATCTCTAATTAATTAATAATCTTTAATTACAAACTAATTAATCTCTAATTAATTAACTTATAACCCTTAATTATTAATTAATAAATCCTTAATCATTAATTAATTAAATTAATTAATTATTCCTTAATTACCTCATTAATTATCAAACCTTAATTAAGTTTAAGATAAAACATTTCCTTTATTAGTTACCTAATCACATTATTAAAAAAACATTTAACTTTAATTAACTCTTAATTATATTGTAAAAATTAGGTTTTAAATAACTTAAAGATTACTTAACAAATTTTAAGTTAAAATAATCATATAATTCTTAATCACATGTTAAAGAACATTTATATATGGAAAATTAAATTTATATTCGGAAAGTTTGAAATCAAATTCATTTAAAAAATTCAAAACCCTTTGCTTTAAAAAAAACTTTAAACCATGTTTTGAAACATGCTTGGGTTCAACCCAATCAATACTCGAGACTGGCCTCGAGTTCTTCTTCATCTTATTCTACCTTTTTTTAAAAAAAAAACTTAGCTTAAAATTTAAAACTGATCTAATATATATGCTAACTCGAAACAATCCCAAGCCCGACTTCCCTTTACCCGAGTACTCCTTCGAGTCAACCTACCTCGCACAACACTGACACACACACGTCCCCGTGCACATGCACCGAAGATACACGCCGTCACGATCTTCGTCGATACTTTCCACACATCGACGATCGACTCAACAATCGATTCCGACCATTGATACAACACAACAAAGCCCAAATCAAAATCGAGCTTCTTCTGTCGAACTGGAAACTCAACCTCCCCTGAAACTCCCTCGAACCACCAACACTAACCACCACAATCTCTGGAACTCCATCCATACCTTTGTCCACGGCCCAGGCGCCATTTCCCCCATGTCCTACCTGACTCGAAGCTCCAACGATGTAGCAGCGACCAACTTTTCGACCTCGACTTCGAAGCCTCCTTAAACCCTAATTCGATCCACCGCCGTCGCCATGATGAGATATCCTTCCTCCAGACATTTTTCTTGGCCTCCTCAATTCTCATGCTAGCTTCGACATACACCTCGACCACCAAAAGTTTATCGATCACCAGAAATGGCATAAAACCTATTTTCTGATTATCTTCGAAATTCTCATCCAAAACTCGACTAAAAATCTTGATTTTCATTTTAAAAATCCTATTTCTCATAGATGTATCAGATTATAAACAGATTGTAAACTTGAATCTACAAATTACTCATGCTGAAATTTTTATAAAATCAAGTTTTTACTGTAATGTAAACATCCAGGTTGATACTACCTTCAGTTCTTGCTATATATACTTTTAAAATTTAAATCTCGTTGTTTTAAACAAATTTTGTTCAAACATTGTAACATAAAACTGATCAGAGACAAGAGAATTGATTATTGAATGTTATTTGCATCCAGTAGTTTAAGAACAGAGCACAACCTTGAATTACAGACATGCACACAGAGATATACACATACATATATGCATAAAATCATTAATTCCAACATGCAAACCAATATTGACTATTTAAACTAAAGTTTTTTGCATGCAACAGGGATTTAAACAGATTAAAAGCTTTTTAAACCAAATTTGTTTACTCACAGTTATAAAACAGAGAAGCCTATTTTGATGGATCAGGAACCTTGAATTGTTTTGGGCTTGCTTGATATCTGATTTGGATCTGATGTTTATGATCTGATACTTGATGTTTTGAATTTATTTGCGTTGACCTTGAATTTTGTTTTGATCCCTTTTCTGGTTTTAATTATGGAAGAAGGAAGAAGAAATTGATTGAGGAGAAAGTATGTGAAGAGAAAATTTGTAAAACAACCTTTTTTCACAAATTATTTTACATATATTTAAATTTTAAAGAGAAAACAAACATGCCACATGTTTATTTGCATGTTAACTCAAGTTACAACTGTTAAAATATATGATTACCAAGCTTATAGATGTCTTCATGTATTTATATTTATATTTATTTATTTCTTATGTTTTCTTTCTTTTATACTTATTTATTTTTTATTCTATGTTTTGAGAAATTGTTTAATGTTATATATGTATACAACTAGGATTATTTCATGGATAATTTTTTTTAAAGAAAATACATTAATTCCTATAATTTAATTCTTATTTTAAGTCATAATAAAAAAATATACATAGATATTATTCTTGATGTTTGAAAATAGAGCTTACTTAAATAGCCTTTGAAAATAATCATGTTGAACTCAAATCAATAGTTTCCTAATCGTAATATAAATATATATACACACTTGAATATATGAACACACTTAAAAATTTCAATACTATAAAGTTTGCATATGTCTATTTACATATTTTTAATTCACCATATGGTTTACTACTTACAGAAAATTATTTATTATAGTTTTAAATCCATTTATATATATATACTGATATTTTAAAATTATCGGAATTTTATCTGTTTAACTAAATAAAACCAGTTAATTATCCAATTGTCAGATGCCAAAAATCCAAGTTATCACAACTGTATGACTTATCTTGAATATCTTGAACTTTTCAATACTCAGTCTTTATTCTTGAACCCTTGAAACTATATATCAACATTTGAATCTACTTTTAACACTACATGGTCTTCTTAATCAGCACATGTCTAATATCATGCACTATATATATATATATATATATATATATATATATATATATATATATCTTAATAAAACATTTGTATCTATATTTATATAATGTCCTATAGTTGTTATCATCAAAACCAAAACCTAAGGTACTAACAATCTCCCTTTTTTTAATGATGATAACCATGTATATAAAATATAATATAACTTCCCCTGGTTATAAAACTCTCGCTTAATCTATATCTATATTTATATATTTCTCTCCCTTTGTCACCAATAAAAATAACCACTTAAATCTATAGCTCTAACGCTAACACTTGCTCTAACTCCCCCCAATAAAATACTTATTGATATATATATAAGAATTATATGTAATGATGATTAGAATGGTTGTATAATAACAATAAGTGATATGTAAAATTAGATAATCATGAAATAATCATAATCCATCCAAATATTCATTCAATCCAACAAAGTTAATGTCATACACCATTAAAACGAATCCACACAAATCAAACCAACCAAATTAAGTATTATTATTAATATACAATCAAACCTATTTAAAATAGACATTTCGAGGAAATTCAACCCATCCACCAGTGCCAAAGATTGAATCCACTTTGATAACATCCCAATCTTCATCATCTTTATTAATGGTACACTGTGGATGGGTGGTTGGTTCTTCTTTATTCAAGGAAGAAATCATCCACTAAATCGCATCGAAATGCCTTTCTTGCTCCTTAATCATCTGCATCTGACTTAATTCTATGTGCTTCTGGTTTCTTACGATGAAAGAAAGAAAGTTCTTGAATGATTCAAGAGTTTGTTTAGGGATTTCGGTTAGTTTTTGGATAGGATAAGCCATTAATTTTTATTAGAGTTTTGGAATGAAAAGGAGCGAAGATAGAGACTGATAATAATGATTTTCTGGGGTAAGTAGGTTTACATAGTGGTAAGAAGTCGTTTGAATGAATTGATGTTTGGTAGTTTTCTAAAATATTTGAAAACCGACCATTATATGTCGACATACATACTTGGCATATGTCGACATATAGACTATAATTTGCAAAACTACTTTATTTTACAATTTTATTATTTTGGCCTATACTATTATATTTGTATGAACTTTTTAAAGATAATTGACAATGTATAATAACAAGAAATAGAATGTTCATTGATAATAAGGATGATCACAAGAAAGATACATGAGATTCAAAATTGAACTTAAAACTAGAAAATCAAATATAAAGGAAACTTAAACAAACAACTAGTGTGGATGAAGATGAAAAAGAACCAACAAGCTTGCGTATAATCATTTTAAAGAGTTTATCCATTTTGTTGGAAATTGATGTAAACCTCTTTGAGAATGATTTCTTACGTTTTCTTTGGTTGTAAATGAATTTCTCTTGATTTTTGAGAAGATCTTTGTTGGATGAATTAGGTGACATATTGATACTTTCTAATGAAGTATCCTCCCCCTCTTCTTGTTCTTCCTCCTCGACTTCCATTTCCTCTCCTTCCTCTTCCTCCTCTTCTCTTATTTCTTCCTCCTCTTCCTAAGCCAACCTTTGTTCCTTTTCCGCAAGCGTTTCATAAGGCTCGAAAAAGGGTGAAATATGCATAAGTGAAATGTTGGCCTTGTCAAATATTTTTCGAGGAACTATTTCCTATCCTTTAAGTTCAACACTAAAATAGTTGAAAACAAAAGTAAGATACACACCACAAAATAGTTCGTTTTCAAGTTTAGAAAGATTTTAAGGAAAAAGTTCAACCAAAATTACTTGAGACCAATTTATGTCATATTGACCATAAATGGCAAAAAGTGTTTAGAAATCTTTTTGTGTCGGGTTATTATAATTACCCATTCTAGGAGTTATACTTTGTTTTAAAAGAAGTCTAGAAATTCTTGCTTTTGGATACAAGTTTTTTAAAAAAAAATCAAAATCATCACTTTCGAAAATGTCATGGATTACTTCATGATTTTGAAAATCAATTTGAAAAGTTGAAAGGTCCATTCCATTGATCTGCATCTAAGAATGTGACTTAAAAGTTCACAATTTAAAATAATTTGTGTCCACTTAAACTGCTCCAAACTTCTTCTTTTATTCCATCACAAAACTTTCCTTTTAAATTTGCATACAATAGCTTTACCAATTTTGGATAACAAATGAAATTATTTTGAGAGGCATCGATTAAACCAAGAATTTCGTTTTGTAAACAAAGATTAAAAAGATCATAGGTAGGAAAATCTTCAAATATAGCAAATATTCCAGGAAAGACTTTTCCGAAAGATATATACTCAATATAGATTTTCATGGCTTTTTGATCATTAAAAAGATATTCTTTTATTTTCTTAGAAAGCCTCATGGTTGCCTTCATATTGTTTTAGGAAGCCATTGAAGAGTAGGTTGAAGTGATAAGAGAGTTTATGATTTTTGAATTTTAAAATAAAAGTGAAAAATAAATGGATGGAGATAGAGTATGTAAAAAAAATTATCAAAGGATATGTTCTCTAGTCAAGAGACATTTTTTCAGAACATAGGAGTTGGTGAAAAGATGAAGGAAAATTGTAATATCCCGGAATTTTTAACAATATCAATTTAATAATCTGTTGTTAAAATTAAATTGATATTGATATTCTGTTGATAATTATTCAAATAAATTTAATAATCATCTTCAATAAATATTTAAATTGGTTATTTTATCTTTTAAAAATAATAAATTGATTTCTATTTATAAATAAATATATGGTTTATATTTTAAATTGATTGGTATTGTTTTAATTTTAATAAGTAAAGCATATTTTCTAGTTTTAATATTTGTAGCAATTTGGAAATTTTGTTTTATTTAATATTTAAGCTTTTCAAAGTTAAATAAATGATTTTGGTTTAAATTTAGTGATTGAACCATGTTTTAAAATTTTAATATATTTACATTTTAATTTGGAAATTTGTTTTTAATTAGTATTGAGTTTTAAAAACTATTTCATAAATAAATATATGATTTTAAAATTGATAAGAAAAATATTAAATGTTTAAATTAAATTAGCTTGAGTTTTAAATTTAGAATAAATTTAACAAAATGATTTCATGACTTAATAAAATGGATATTTTATTAATAAAAATATAATTTCTTGTAAAATGATTTTAATTTAATAAAAAGAGATTTATTAAAGCAATATTAATATTGTATTGTCTTTATAAATAAGTTGAATAGAATTTGTAATTTTTATTTCAAATTGAATATATGAATAATTTGATTTGAAAAATAATTGAATTTGAATTTAGTCTGAATTTAAATTCAAAAGTTTAAATTTTAAATTGTTTTAATTTTTATTTGTGTAAGTTTTGTAAACATGGTTTGTTTTCATTTATAAATTCATACACATATTTTAAAATAAACTAACAAGTTATATTAAACTAAAACACATGCACTAATTTGAAAATTAAAAAAAAAACAATTTACTTTTAAAAGAGAAAACAAGTGTTAAATTCATATGCATTCTATTGACAAGTGTTGTAAAAATAGACAAGTGTTAAAACTTTATTTTTTCTTTTCTTTTCTTTCATTAAAATCTGAAAATACATTGAGTTTAGTATGCATCTTCTTTTCATATTACATTTTCATTCTTCCTTAATCAAAAGAAAATCTTCAAACTTCTTGAATCAAAATCAAGTAAATCTGCATTTCCTAAAAGAATCCACAAATCTGCATTCATAAATTCATTAAAATCCAAAAATCTACAACCTGCATACATACATCCTGTTCAAATTTGCACACCTAAAATTCAAATCTGCATATTCCTCTTCTTCAACAATCAAACCCATCTGCCTTAAATTCAAATATCAATCTACATTTCCTCAAAATCAAATGAAGCCTACACTGTTGTTTTTCTGCATTCTGTTTTTAAAATCTGGGATGTTGAGCATCTACTTGTATTTGGGAAATTTAGCAACTGCATTCTTTCTGCATGCAAGTAATTAGGCTAAGATCATGGGGATTTCATCAAAGTTCAACTCAGATTTTAAACAAAGGAGCAAGCCTGCATTTTTGTGTTTTCTGCAAAATTCAACAGAAAATCTGCATTCAATAAAAGGTGAGTAACATTTAAAACCTTAAAATATATTAGGTTGCTTGATTAAATGTTTGAGATAAAAATTATGTTTGTGTGCTTATAAAATGTCTGTTGTAGTTATGATTGTTTATGCATGTTGATTGTGTTGTGTAGTGTTCCCAGATTCACACACTGTTTAAAAGAATCTTTTACAAATTGATTTAATTTGAGATTTATATCTGTGTTTTAGAATAATAAAAAGGATTTTTTTATCAGAGATTAGAATTCAACTTATAAAGTAATGTGTTTTATTTTCTTAAGTTTAGATTTAAAAAAATTAAAGAGAATTAAAATACTGGGAGTTGTCTCTGTAAACATAAGTAACTCCCCTGTATGTTGATCTTGATCAAAAACAAATCATATTAATATTTATATCCAGTTTCAGAAACTAAAAGCATTTACTGGAAACTGTTTTTTTGAATCAAGTATTGGAATTTTTAGGTGTATGTTTCATTTATAAGTTGTTCTTGAACAAAAATATGAATTTGAGCTAATTCTCACAATCTGTGATTTGTGGAAACTCAAACTTCTTTTGAGTTATAGAGTAAGGACCATAGACCCTTAGAAAAATCAAAAATAAGGATTTTATTGGGTAGGGTAGTTGCAGTTTGAATTTAAACTTTTTAACCCTAGTTTTGAATAGTGGTTAGGAATGGGGACAGTGAGAGGTGTAGGATGGATCGAGTGATGTGATACTTGGTGATTGTGTAGCTGATGGGTATTGGAACTCGAGGCCGGAGGGGTTGGATGCCAGATGATCAGAATGGCGAACTATGTCCGTTGACAGGTTTTGAGTAAAAACCTGTAAAAAAAATCCAGGTTTTGAATTAGGGATAAGATTTTGAATGCTTGATTTATTATTCGATCTAGTGATGATGTGAGGGCATGGATGAGTTTATGGTCGAGGATTGATCACCTCTGGTGATTAGAAAGGGCGAGGATCATCGTGCATATGCACGGCGACGAGTTCTCTGATGAACTGTTGGGTTTGGGATTGTTTCAGGGGAAGGTCTTTGTGATGCTCGAAGTAAGTTGAGCTAAAACTCGAAGTAAAGCAGCTTAGCACCCGAAGTAAAATTTAGGTTTTCTCGAGTTGAACCTGTAAATTTCCAGGTTACAGAAAACCTGTTCTTCTTTTTAAAATTCTGGGTTTAAACTTTTAAAATCTGTAGTTTTAGGTTTTAAGCAAGGTTTAGGTTTAAAATTTAATTCAAGTTTGAATTTCTAATTTGAATTTAAATTCCAGTTTTTAAAATAAAATAAAAGTTTCAAAATTTATCTTAATTAACTATTTCATTTTGGTAAATAGTTTAAAACTTTAAATATTGAGGTTTTTAAAATGTGAGTAAGATTTACAGATTAATTTTAAATCTGGAAATTCTAAGTTTAAAAATGAAGTTCAGTTTAAATTTAAAAGAAGATTTAAATTGAAAGTTTAAACTAAGAATGAGTTGAAATTTCTAAAATTTTGAAACGAATTCAACTTCAAATTTTTATGATTTCATTTTTAAGACAAACTTTTGTTTTGTTTTGAAATTTAAATAAGTTTTAAAATTTTCAAACTTTGATAAGTTTAAATTACTTTTAATTTAAACTTGTATTTAAAATGAAAATTTAAAAGGATTTCATAAGTATTTTGTTTTGAATTAAATTGTTTAAAACATAATTAAGTTATGTTTTAACTTGAAATTTAAATTAAGATTAATATTTCAAAATTTATTTAATTAATAAGGTGATTAAGATTTATTAATTAATTAATTGATTAAATTTGGAATTAATAATTGATTAATGATTAATCAATTTAAAATTAAGATCATTGATTAATGATGAATGAATATTAATTATGTAATTAAGTTTTTAATTTAAGGTTAATTAATTTAATAATTAATTTTATGAATGATTAAAGATAATTTAAATAGTAATTAATTTAAGTTAATTACTTTATGAAATAATTAGAGGATGGTTAATGAAGGTCATTAACCAGGATTATTTAACAATTAATTAATTTGGTTAATTTTTATAATTAATTAGATTAATTAATTTAATAATAAACAATTGTAAATGGTTTGAGTGTAATTACTTAGTAAATTAATTAATTAATGTAACTAATTTATTTTAATGAGATTATTTATTTTTAATTAATTTAGTTTAATTAATTATAAACACTTGAGTTTTATAAATAATTACTTTATGTAATTAATTATTTGGGGATTACTTAGTTAAGTAATTGTTTAATAATTACATGATTGTAATTAAGTGGAGATGTTTAAGAATGAAGTAATCTGGATTAATTATTTAGTAGTTAATCAAATAATTAATTAAGAAATTAATTTAAGGATAATTAATTTGGTTTAATATAGTAATTACGTTAGTTAATTACTTAGAGTAATTAATTTAAGGATCATCAATTATTTAATTAATGATGTAATTAAGATTGATTAATTATGATTAATTAATCAATAATAGGTAATTAAAGGTAATTAATGTAATTAATTAAGGATTAATGTAATTAATTATGATTAATTAAATAATTAAAGTAATTAAAGGTTAATTACTATTTAGTTGAGTATAATTAATTTATGAAATTAATTAAGAATAATTACATGAATGTAATTAAGGATAATTAATCATGGGTGATTAATTAAGGTGATTAATAATGAATGATAAATTGATTGTAATCAATTAAATGATTGAGTAAGTAAGGTTTATATTGATAGTAATTAATTTAATATATTTTAAATTAATTATAGATGAAGTGATTAATTTAATTCATTTTGAATTTATTAGTAATAGAGATAGTTAATTTAATTCATTTTAAATTAATTATATGATGTTGAGTAAATCATTGCTTATGTATGAATGGATGTCATTGATTGACTTGGATGTTTTGAAATCTCGGTAATGAGATAAATGATATTGTGTGGTATGGATGTATGATTGTATTGTGATGATAACATAGGTTATCTATTGTGATAGTGTTATAGGGAATATCTTTTATGATATTGATAATGTGGATTTCCTGTTATTTGACAATGTTAATTATCAATTGTGATTGTGAGTTATCTATCTGTGTGTATAGATACTGTATTGTTTTGTTTAAACCTTTAAAACAACTTGGCCTTAAAAGACACGCTTTGGATTTCGATGAGACCGGGATCGGGTTTCCATATTTGGATTTCCGAAAACCACATCGATTCCAAATAACGTTAGGTCGTGTATCAAAGTGGAGCTTTGTGAAGACTCGAGGTGTAAGGACTGTGAGTCAGTATAACTCTGTGGGTGATTCCGTAATGAGTTTGACGGAATTAGTTCTTATAGATTCGAGATGGTGGTTCAGAGGGCAAGGGTTATTGTCGTTGACTCTGAGGGTGATTCCAATATGAGTGTAACGAGATAATGCCTTCGGTTTCGTTCGAACCCGGAACGAACTTGTATGGATTGAATGCTTTCAGAACATCGTCAGGTGGACGATGAGCATTCTAAGTGATATGTCCTATAAAGGTAATCGTAGCCTCAAGCCTCATCAACCGGGAATGGCTAAAACAGGGGAGGTGCAGCAAGGCTTCGTGGGTCGCACCCACTGGAGAGCAAGATTTACCTCTGTCTAGAAGTCCCTTTATATTCGGCTGTGTGGGTGGTTGCTAGCTACAACCACGGGGTTGTCTTGTTCGGAACTGTTCAGTAAGGAATGGGTCCGGCTTTGTGTTGCAGGGGGTCGGGAGTGATCCTCGATACGTTGATCTAGGCCACGTACTGTGACGGGCGGTACCCCAGTTGCCCTGCCATTGTATGGAATCCAAAATCCAATAAGTGCCAACAGTTTTGATTGTATTACCCACTTTTGTGGCTAGTAGCTGGAATTTAATGAATGTAACAATTTCGGCTATTTCTTATTTATTTGAAAACCCTAGACACTATTATAATATTATCGGATTTCCTATCAAATGTTTTGGTTAGCGTAAGGTAAAAAAATTTCCATGTTTATGTGTGGGAAGTCTTACGTGATACCTTTCTTTTCAAAAGATTTTTGAAGTTAAGCAACTTAAACCTGTTACTCACACCAGACCCATGTCTGACCCGGAGTTTATTTTTGTTTTTCATAAACTCTTGGGTACTCAAATTTTTATGAGTAGTCAAGGGAATTCAGGTTAGGATTCAGGTTTGCTTTGATGAATTGAGGAGGAGCAATGGAGCAGGAGGCTTCTACGTGTAGATATATATAGTATTCCGCTGTGTGTTCTCTGAGTTGTTGTCTTTGTACTATATTGAGTTGTGTAACTAGACAGGTTTTTATAACTGTCTAGTATGTGTTGTATATCTGTGTACTCTGATATTTGTTGTAAACTATGTAATATTATGTGAGTAATATAATTTATTCGTTCCGCTTTTAGATTCTGATGTGTTGTTTCTTTCTTCTCTTCTTTCTATTCTCTTTTCTATCCCTTTCTTTCTTTTGATGATGCGATTTTCCGCGAGTGGAAAGTCGGGTCGTCTCAGTTGGTATCAGAGCATTAGGTTGAGTGAATACCTAGGCTCTGTAGTGGTGTCTTTCTTGAGAAAGCGTATTTGTAATTTTTAATATATATTTATTTATTTATTTCTACCTATCTGTTGGGTTACCTGTTCAGGTTATCCAATATAAGTTATGAAGGTAGATGGGGTAGTGGTGTGTGTAACGTGACTACCATTGGTTGGAGTTCGAATGTTGAGGTTAGAAGTGGATTTGTCGAGACTGTAGACCTAATACCGTCTCGAGAGAGTTCTAAAGTGACAAAGAACTTCATTTAATCTCTGAAGGAAACCTGTTAAGGTTCGGAGTTAATTTCTGAAGTTGGATAAGTAGTGTTTGGATCTGTCGGTTGGGCAGCAGCGAGTGATGGTATTTTGAATACCTCAAGAAGTAGTAGTTGTGTGATGAGATGCAGTGACTATGGATGTTCCCGAAGATGTTTTCTTTGGAACAAGTTAAGTAGGTGAGTTTGCTTCGGTGATTGTGGCTGTGTTCAGCTGGAGTTTCTGTTTGCTTCGAGGTCCGAGTTTCTCGGAGAGCTTTGTTTTGGAATTCTTTGGCATCTGTGGCAGCAGTGCAGTTTGGAGTGTTCTCGGTGTTGGCAAGAGATCTTTTGGCTTAGCAGTTTTTATGAAGTGGAGTTCAGAAGCAGCTGAGTGGACCCATTTCTTAGATGGGTTGACTAGTGAAGTTTAAGCTGTTCTATTTGTTTAAGGGAGAACTGTTTTACTTGGATTTGGTTTGGGTTAGGTGGTTCGCAAAAGTGACTTGCAATTGTTTGAGTGTTCTCTTGGGGTATCTGAGTTTTTCTGAATGTCTTCAGGAAGTCAGAGTTTTGTTCGCATCTGGAGATTGAGCTTTCTTATCATCTGGAATTCTAGGAGTGGTACCGGGGGTTCAGCTTTGTAGAAAAATGGTTCCAAGAGTTGAGTTGGTGTAGCAGCTCGGAGTTTTGGAGGAACTTCTGAATCTTTTCTTATGGATTTGTTGAATCATATCTCTGGGGTGTGTTGTCCTGTTTGTGCTTGCGTTCTTCTTCAGCATTCTCTTCCACTTTGGATCAGAGTTGAGCAGCGGAAGCAGTTTGGAAGTGTATCTGCTTTTCTTTTCCCGGACAGAAGAAGTTGTTGTTTTCTGATGTTGAGGAGTTGAGTTTGAGTTCTTGGTTCTGGTTGATCTTGAAGAGATCATTTTGTTGAAGTTGATTGGTCTGGTTTGTTTCTAGAAGCATCAGTAAAGGTTGAGCCGATCAGTAAAGTTGTGGACAGCCCAGGATCATCTGAAGAGTTTTGTGGATAAGAGTTGAAGGAATTTGGACTCTGTAGTCAGAGATTTAATCTTGGATAAGTTTTCTCCGATCAAAAGGAGCTATTAAATTGGGTAAGTCTGAGAAGTTAGCTCTGAAGCGTTTTGGATCTTTTCTGTGATCTAGGAGATTTATTGATTGATCTACAGGATTGAATTACCAGTTTGGATAACTGGGATTCGATGAGTTTCATGTATCTCTGAGGGAGTACGTGTATGATCTATCTCTGGTTGTGGAACCAGCAGTTCTGGGGTTTTGGTTGTTGAGTCAGACTCGTCTGTAGTCTGATGTCTTGTCTAGTGTTATAGATATAGTTGTATAGGAGCTTTGTAGCTTCATAGTATTGTTTGTTTGGATTCTCTGAAGCGAGTATCCCGATATATATATATATACACACACACACACACACACCCCTGGGGAAACTCGATAAAATTTTATCCAGAATTTGTCTGGATAATTAGATTTGTTTGATTGATTGAATTGATTGCTTTGGTTGTTAGCATATGTTTGATATATGCTTGTGTTTTTAAATAAATCTTTAATGGGATTATTAAATTACCTTTGTTTTAAATTTCGAGGACGAAATTCTTTTAAGGAGGAAGGATTGTAATATCCCAGAATTTTTAACAATATCAATTTAATAATCTGTAGTTAAAATTAAATTGATATTGATATTCTGTTAATAATTATTCAAATAAATTTAATAATCATCTTCAATAAATATTTAAATTGGTTATTTTATCTTTTAAAAATAATAAATTGATTTCTATTTATAAATAAATATATGGTTTATATTTTAAATTGATTGGTATTGTTTTAGTTTTAATAAGTAAAGCATATTTTCTAGTTTTAATATTTGTAGCAATTTGGAAAATTTGTTTTATTTAATATTTAAGCTTTTCAAAGTTAAATAAATGATTTTGGCTTAAATTTAGTGATTGAACCATGTTTTAAAATTTTAATTTATTTACATTTTAATTTGGAAATTTGTTTTTAATTAGTATTGAGTTTTAAAAACTATTTCATAAATAAATATATGCTTTTAAAATTGATAAGAAAAAAATTAAATGTTTAAATTAAATTAGCTT
Organism: Allium cepa; assembly: GCA_030765085.1. Taxonomy (NCBI): domain Eukaryota; kingdom Viridiplantae; phylum Streptophyta; class Magnoliopsida; order Asparagales; family Amaryllidaceae; genus Allium; species Allium cepa. The sequence goes on from CM060928.1 coordinate 975,311,202, forward strand.
GAGTTTTAAATTTAGAATAAATTTAACAAAATGATTTCATGACTTAATAAAATGGATATTTTATTAATAAAAATATAATTTCTTGTAAAATGATTTTAATTTAATAAAAAGAGATTTATTAAAGCAATATTAATATTGTATTGTTTTTATAAATAAGTTAAATAGAATTTGTAATTTTTATTTCAAATTGAATATATGAATAACTTGATTTGAAAAATAATTGAATTTGAATTTAGTTTGAATTTAAATTCAAAAGTTTAAATTTTAAATTGTTTTAATTTTTATTTGTGTAAGTTTTGTAAACATGGTTTGTTTTCATTTATAAATTCATACACATATTTTAAAATAAACTAACAAGTTATATTAAACTAAAACACATGCATTAATTTGAAAATTAAAAAAAACAATTTACTTTTAAAAGAGAAAACAAGTGTTAAATTCATATGCATTCTATTGACAAGTGTTGTAATAATAGACAAGTGTTAAAACTTTATTTTTTATTTTCTTTTCTTTCATTAAAATCTGAAAATACATTGAGTTTAGTATGCATCTTCATTTCATATTACATTTTCATTCTTCCTTAATCAAAAGAAAATCTTCAAACTTCTTGAATCAAAATCAAGTAAATCTGCATTTCCTAAAAGAATCCACAAATCTGCATTCACAAATTCATTAAAATCCAAAAATCTACAACCTGCATACATACATCTTGTTCAAATTTGCACACCTAAAATTCAAATCTGCATATTCCTCTTCTTCAACAACCAAACCCATCTGCCTTAAATTCAAATATCAATCTACATTTCCTCAAAATCAAATGAAGCCTGCACTGTTGTTTTTCTGCATTCTGTTTTTAAAATCTGGGATGTTGAGCATCTGCATGTATTTGGGAAATTTAGCAACTGCATTCTTTCTGCATGCAAGTAATTAGGCTAAGATCATGGGCATTTCATCAAAGTTCAACTCAGATTTTAAACAGAGGAGCAAGCCTGCATTTTTGTGTTTTCTGCAAAATTCAACAGAAAATCTGCATTCAATAAAAGGTGAGTAACATTTAAAACCTTAAACTATATTAGGTTGCTTAATTAAATGTTTGAGATAAAAATTATGTTTGTGTGCTTATAAAATGTCTGTTGTAGTTATGATTGTTTATGCATGTTGATTGTGTTGTGTAGTGTTCCCAGATTCACACACTGTTTAAAAGAATCTTTTACAAATTGATTTAATTTGAGATTTATATCTGTGTTTTAGAATAATAAAAAGGAGTTTGTTTATCAGAGATTAGAATTCAACTTATAAAGTAATGTGTTTTAGTTTCTTAAGTTTAGATTTAAAAAAATTAAAGAGAATTAAAATACTGGGAGTTGTCTCTGTAAACATAAGTAACTCCCCTGTATGTTGATCTTGATCAAAAACAAATCATATTAATATTTATATCCAGTTTCAGAAACTAAAAGCATTTACTGGAAACTGTTTTTTTGAATCAAGTATTGGAATTTTTAGGTATATGTTTCATTTATAAGTTGTTCTTGAACAAAAATATGAATTTGAGCTAATTCTTACAATCTGTGATTTGTGGAAACTCAAACTTCTTTTGAGTTATAGAGTAAGGATCATAGATCCTTAGAAAAATCAGAAATAAGGATTTTATTGGGTAGGGTAGTTGCAGTTTGAATTTAAACTTTTTAACCCTAGTTTTGAATAGTGGTTAGGAATGGGGACAGTGAGAGGTGTAGGATGGATCGAGTGATGTGATACTTGGTGACTGTGTAGCTGATGGGTGTTGGAACTCGAGGCCAGAGGGGTTGGATGCCAGATGATCAGAATGGCGAACTATGGCCGTTGACAGATTTTGAGTAAAAACCTGTAAAAAAAATTCCATGTTTTGAATTAGGGATAAGATTTTGAATGCTTGATTTATTGTTCGATCTAGTGATGATGTGAGGGCATGGATGAGTTTATGGTCGAGGATTGATCACCTCTAGTGATTAGAAAGGGCGAGGATCGCCGTGCATATGCACGGCGACGAGTTTTCTGATGAACTGTTGGGTTTGGGATTGTTTCAGGGGAAGGTCTTTGTGATGCTCGAAGTAAGTTGAGTTAAAACACAAAGTAAAGCAGCTTAGCACCCGAAGTAAAATTTAGGTTTTCTCGAGTTGAACCTGTAAATTTCCACGTTACAGAAAACTTATTCTTCTTTTTAAAATTCTGGGTTTAAACTTTAAAAATCTGTAGTTTTAGGTTTTAAGCAAGGTTTAGGTTTAAAATTTAATTCAAGTTTGAATTTCTAATTTGAATTTAAATTCCAGTTTTTAAAATAAAATAAAAGTTTCAAAATTTATCTTAATTAACTATTTCATTTTGGTAAATAGTTTAAAACTTTAAACATTAAGGTTTTTAAAATGTGAGTAAGATTTACAGATTAATTTTAAATCTGGAAATTCTAAGTTTAAAAATGAAGTTCAGTTTAAATTTAAAAGAAGATTTAAATTGAAAGTTTAAACTAAGAATGAGTTGAAATTTCCAAAAAATTTAAATGAATTCAACTTCATATTTTAATGATTTCATTTTTACGACAAACTTTTGTTTTGTTTTGAAATTTAAATAAATTTTAAAATTTTCAAACTTTGATAAGTTTAAATTACTTTTAATTTAAACTTGTATTTAAAATGAAAATTTAAAAGGATTTCATAAGCATTTTGTTTTGAATTAAATTGTTTAAAACATAATTAAGTTATGTTTTAACTTGAAATTTAAATTAAGATTAATATTTCAGAATTTATTTAATTAATAAGGTGATTAAGATTTATTAATTAATTAATTAAATTTGGAATTAATAATTGATTAATGATTAATCAATTTAAAATTAAGATCATTGATTAATGATGAATGAATATTAATTATGTAATTAAGTTTTTAATTTAAGGTTAATTAATTTAATAATTAATTTTATGAATGATTAAAGATAATTTAAATAGTAATTAATTTAATTACTTTATGAAATAATTAGAGGATGGTTAATGAAGGTCATTAACCAGGATTATTTAACAATTAATTAATTTGGTTAATTTTTATAATTAATTAGATTAATTAATTTAATAATAATCAATTGTAAATGGTTTGAGTGTAATTACTTAGTAAAGTAATTAAGAAATTAATTACTTAATGTATTTAATTTAGTTTAATGAGATTGTTTATTTTTAATTAATTTAGTTTAATTAATTATAAACACTTGAGTTTTATTAATAATTACTTTATGTAATTAATGATTTGGGGATTACTTAGTTAAGTAATTGTTTAATAATTACATGATTGTAATTAAGTGGAGATGTTTAAGAATGAAGTAATATGGATTAATTATTTCGTAATTAATCAAATAATTAATTAAGAAATTAATTTAAAGATAATTAGTTTGGTTTAATATAGTAATTAAGTTAGTTAATTACTTAGAGTAATTAATTTAAGGATCATCAATTATTTAATTAATGATGTAATTAAGATTGATTAATTATGATTAATTAATCAATAATAGGTAATTAAAGGTAATTAATGTAATTAATTAAGGATTAATGTAATTAATTATGATTAATTAAATAATTGAAGTAATTAAAGGTTAACTACTATTTAGTTGAGTATAATTAATTTATGAATTAATTAAGAATAATTACATGAATGTAATTAAGGATAATTAATCATGGGTGATTAATTAAGGTGATTAATAACGAATGATAAATTGATTGTAATCAATTAAATGATTGAGTAAGCAAGGTTTATATTGATAGTAATTAATTTAATCTATTTTAAATTAATTATAGATGAAGTGATTAATTTAATTCATTTTAAATTAATTAGTAATAGAGATAGTTAATTTAATTCATTTTAAATTAATTATATGATGTTGAGTAAATCATTGCTTATGTATGAATGGATGTCATTGATTGACTTGGATGTTTTGAAATCTCGATAATGAGATAAATGATATTGTGTGGTATGGATGTATGATTGTATTGTGATGATAACATAGGTTATCTATTGTGATAGTGTTATAGGGAATATCTATTATGATATTGATAATGTGGATTTCCTGTTATTTGATAATGTTAATTATCAATTGTGATTGTGAGTTATCTATCTGTGTGTATAGATACTGTATTATTTTGTTTAAACCTTTAAAACAACTTGGCCTTAAAAGACACGCTTTGGATTTCGATGAGACCGGGATCGGGTTTCCATATTTGGATTTCCGAAAACCACATCGATTCCAAATAACGTTAGGTCGTGTATCAAAGTGGAGCTTTGTGAAGACTCGAGGTGTAAGGACTATGAGTCAGTATAACTCTATGGATGATTCCGTAATGAGTTTGATGGAATTAGTTCTTATAGATTCGAGATGGTGGTTCAGAGTGCAAGGGTTATTGTCGTTGACTCTGAGGGTGATTCCAATATGAGTGTAACGAGATAATGCCTTCAGTTTCGTTCGAACCCGGAACGAACTTGTATGGATTGAATGCTTTCAGAACATCGTCAGGTGGACGATGAGCATTCTAAGTGATATGTCCTATAAAGGTAATCGTAGCCTCAAGCCTCATCAACCGGGAATGGCTAAAACAGGGGAGGTGCAGCAAGGCTTCGTGGATCGCACCCACTGGAGAGCAAGATTTACCTCTGTCTAGAAGTCCCTTTATATTTGGCTGTGTGGGTGGTTGCTAGCTACAACCACGGGGTTGTCTTGTTCGGAACTGTTCAGTAAGGAATGGGTCCGGCTTTGTGTTGCAGGGGGTCAGGAGTGATCCTCGGTACGTTGATCTAGGCCATGTACTGTGACGGGCGGTACCCCAGTAGCCCTGCCATTGTATGGAATCCAAAATCCAATAAGTGCCAACGGTTTTGATTGTATTACCCACTTTTGTGGCTAGTGGCTGGAATTTAATGAATGTAACAATTTCGGCTATTTCTTATTTATTTGAAAACCCTAGACACTATTATAATATCATCGGATTTCCTATCAAATGTTTTGGTTAGCATAAGGTAAAAACTTTTCCATGTTTATGTGTGGGAAATCTTACGTGATACCTTTCTTTTCAAAAGATTTTTGAAGTTAAGCAACTTAAACCTGTTACTCACACGAGACCCATGTCTGATCTAGAGTTTATTTTTGTTTTTCATAAACTCTTGGCTACTCAAATTTTTATGAGTAGTCAAGGGAATTCAGGTTAGGATTCAGGTTTTCTTTGACGAATTGAGGAGGAGCAATGAAGCAGGAGGCTTCTATGTGTAGATATATATAGTATTCCGTTGTGTGTTCTTTGAGTTATTGTCTTTGTACTATATTGAGTTGTATAACTAGACAGGTGTTTATAACTGTCTAGTATGTGTTTTATATCTGTGTACTCTGATATTTGTTGTAAACTATGTAATATTATGTGAGCAATATAATTTATTCGTTCTGCTGTTAGATTCCGATGTGTTGTTTCTTTCTTCTCTTCTTTCTATTCTCTTTTCTATCCCTTTCTTTCTTTTGATGATGCGATTTTTCGGAAGTGGAAAGTCGGGTCTTCTCAAAAATTCAAATTTTGAATTTAAAATTCAAAATCTGTTTACATATATCAACATAAGCATGTAGCGTATGTCGACATATAGGTCGAAATTTTCAAAGTTGATTTTGTTTAAATATATCCTATTTTATTATATATACACATACACATCTATTTATAGTTATTTTGTTTTCAAAAATATTATTTTAAAAGTTATTTTAAATAAATTATATATTATTATTATATTATTAAATATATAAATTATTTAAGTTAAAAATATTATCACACAATATTCAGCCGATATTATTATTAATTTATAGGATATTCCTAACAACCAAAAAATTCGTTCAAGAAATTAAAACTTTTGATGTATTAAAAGTATACCTTTTTCTGATCCATTTCACCATTTTGTTTTGAATTATGTATTGCTGTGAAGCACATGTTAGTAATTTCTGTATCTGATTCATTATCACTTAAGGATGTGTCTGAATCGTCTAATGTTGCAGTATAGGCTCTTCTCCGTTTTCTGGATGGATCGGTGGTTAGTGTAGTTTTTAGTTTATTGGGATGTGGACAGCCTCATTTTAAATGGTCAGGTTCATCGCAGTTATAATATCTAATGCCATTTTTGCTTTCGCTTCTTGGATTTTTGTTGTCGTTTCTTTTGAAATCGTTCATCTTTCTATATTTCAAAAATTAACTGAAATTCCTTGTCAAGAAAGCAGTTTCTTCATCGTCGTTGCTATCTGAATCCGGATTATCTACCATTGCATTAGAGTTATTAATTTCTTCTCTATTGCTTTGCTTTCTCTCAGCCCTGCATTTATGCTTTAAAATTCATTAAATTGCCAATTAACTCTTAAACTTTTAGAGTGCTAACGTCATTAGCCTCTTCAATTGCAAAATTCTTTTGATCCCGTTTAGGAATAAGTGAATTGAGGATATTTTTTAACTTCGATCCTTCTCAGAAAGACTTTTACTTAGTGCAATAAATGAGGGTACTATATCTTGGAATCTACTATACATACTAGATATGGACTCATTTAGACTCATTTTGAATAATTGAAACTGGCTTGTTAATATGGAAATTTTGGTATGTTCGACCTTCTTCATGTGTAACTTGCAAAGTTCTCCAAATTGTAAATGCATACTTACATATAGATTCTCTATTAAATTAAATTTTTATTTAGTAAAAAAAATTCATAGCCTTAGAACTACCTTATGCAATTGCTTTTTGTCAGCAGTCCACTGTGCAAAATTAGTCTCGAATTCAGTGTACTCGGTTTATATGATACTCCAAGTGTCTAAACCAATTGACTATAAATAAATTTTCATTCTACATGACCATACATGTAATTACTGTCATTCAAAAGTGGAGGTCTAGCAGTAGATTGTCCTTCGATAAATAAGTTACTAGCAAGTGTATTCACAATGTTACTAACAGTACTATTACCTGTGTTGGTCGCCATTTAAACTTTTTCGAAAATTAGATGATGAATACTTTGAAAATCAATGCTTTGGTACCAAATATGAGTTAGCAGAATAGGGATCTTAAGGCTAAATTAACACTAAAGAGGAGGTGAATAGTGTTTAATTGATTATATGAATACTTTTCAAATTTTTTAAGACTCTACTTGGAATGATGTAATTAACAATCACAGAATCAAAGTGCAAATAAAAGTAAATGCAGTAAAAGTAAAAAGGAAAGAATACCAGGATTTTATACTGAATCTGAGTTACCCTACATTCAGTCTCGCACAATTCCCTGTATGGATTTCTTTTCAACTAGTAAATGCAAGTGCTATCTCAATTTCAAGGCTACGAGACACACCCTCTGACCGCTAGGTAGAGTTACTTGATTTTTGGACTACAAGTACACCCATAATATTTATGGGCTACTAAGCACACCTAATTGATTTATGGGCTATAATCACACCCACGAGTATCGCAGTATGATTTGATCGAGTTTTACAGACTCGGATCTTCAATCTCGATTGCAATTAATTCTACAATTCTTGAATAGCACTTTGATTTTGGTTTGAGTAAGAGAGATGAGAAAAATCAGAGAGTCAATGAGAGAGAATAAAATTAGTGATGATTGAATCTGATTATGATTGAATTTTGGTGGAATTTGGGTAGAAATTGATTTAAAAATCAAGAGAATGAAAAGAGGAGAGAAGAATAAGAAAGTAGATGTTAAAAAATCATTTGAAAGTCTGGTATATATAGGGAAACAACGGCCATGTCCATTTGCGAAGAGATATGATGAAAAAACACTTCCATTCAAATTTGAATTTAAAAATTCATAGCATATATCAACATAGTTGGAGAGGATATGTCAACATATCCCTTTATATTTTAACAAAAATCACTTAATAAAAATTATTTTTGAAATATTAAGTTTTGTAAAATATTTTGCAACTTTGTGCATACATTTAAACATAGTTTATACATATGTAACATCCCGTATTTAGAGGTCAAAAGCTAAGCGCTATAGATGCTACGGTCATCCATAATATTAACTTATGGTGACAAAATACGGTAATGTTAATGGTATCCATAATATCAAAAGCACTTGAATATGAACAAAATCACATATTTCCAAAAACAACATTTTACAGGTTATATTTCAAAACAAATTCATATCCAAGTTACATAATCCTAAAACGTTTCCCAAGCAACGATCAAATACAATTTACAATAATACGCCAAGAGTGACATATGACGATGCCTCCTTAGTTGATCAAGGCAATATAGTCATATCTGGCTAAATATACACAGCGGAATCAAAACAAAATAAACTGAAACTCCTAAATAGCTATCCGTCTACCACTTGCTCGTCTGTAGAAGCTTTATTCGCCAAAACAACAAAAACTTGAAAACCTCAACCCTCAACCTACTTAAATTAATTTTGAGCACCTGAGAGTTTAATGGGAAACAAAAACTTCGAGTCAGGCATAAAGCCTTGTGTGAACAATACTGTTCATCTCTGTTACATATGTTAAGTGAGACCACGTCGCTTAGTGGAACGAGTTTACCCTCACTAACATCTTTTTTTAAAACATATCTTTTGCAATTCTTTTCCTGCAACCAAAACTGGTTAAAATCTGTAAAGCATTATTATGTAAACATACAAATCAGGTAATAAATGAATTATCTGTTTATGCATATTAGTTTTGTTTGGCTAACTATTAACCTTTGACTGACTCGGACCTACCAGACAACATAACAAAATTTATCTAACATCTGTTAGACATTCCTCTTCTTTTGGACGTTTTATCCTTAATAATATATTGAATACTTCTCTTGTGGACAGTCTGTCCTTGACTTATCATCTCCTATGGTCAGCTGATCCTAATGGTTTTGTTGGCTCACCAATAACCTATCTGTATACCCTATCTGTATACGAACGTATATTCCATTCTGTGTGTATTCATAATTTTAGTCTACCTATGAAAAATCCCTACACATTGGAATTTTGGACAAAATTAGCTGGGGCTAATAGCTAACGTATAGGGCGTGACCCTATACTAGTCCCATCTGGTATTCTAATATCCAAGTCATTTTACTTAGGGATCCCTTCCCAAAATTTTCCTTAAAAACCTTTTCAAAATGATTTAAAACCTTTAAATCAAACTCAATAAGGAAAAATATATTTATATGCTTTGCTTAAATTACCTTGCCATGTTATATATACTTTACACGAATCTAGTTAATGAAAACAATTAAATCTTTGAACGTCCCCCTTTTGAATCTATTGAAAGTTCCCCTTTTTAAACCAAGTAAAACCCTTTCTTTTATCTAGGCCGAAAGGCAAAACCTTCCTTTTTAAACCATTCTCAAAACCCTTCCAAAATATTTGGAAATCTTTCCTTTCGAAAGCTTTAATATCCTTAGACATCTTTCTTTTAAAACCTTTAAACATTGCCTTTCGAAACCCTTGGAAAAACCTTTTCTTCAATTCTTTCGAAATAACCAGAAAAGCCTAACCTTTCGACTCCTTCGAAACCATCGGGGGACTGTAAAGACCCGTAAGTCCGTACTCCTTGAATAGACACTAATCTCCTTTGTTTAATTCAAGATGAACGAAAATACGAACCCTTAGGGGTTTTAAAAAGAAGAAAGAAAGAAAAGAAAAAGGTAGAAGAAAATAGAAAGATAGAAAATAGAGAGAAGAGAGAAAAGAAGGTAGAACATTTTAAAATAGAAGAAAACAGAAAATTAGAAAAACAGAAGATAGAGAATTTGAAAAATAGAACGGGACAGAAAGGAATAACAGAACAACAACAGAATCTCACAATTCGCAGCGGAACAACATATAATAATAAATGAATAATCTTTAAACAAAGAACTATTTCAGTTATTACATTTTATACATTACATTACATCATATCATCAGAGTGTACAACATCATACTACAACAAACAGTGCAGCGGAAAAAGAAATACTATATAAACTAGTATGCCATGCCATCCATCTTGCCTCCAGCAACTCCAGAATATCCAGAATATCCTGATAAACCTAACTCTTGACTGCCCGTGTGGAAATTAGTGGGCACCCAGAGTTTAGGAAGGAAAACAATAAACTCCAAGTCAGTCATGTGACTGGTGTGAGAACTCAAAACAGTTTATTTATCTTTAAAATCAAAAAGAGGAATATTTTTAAATTCAATTCGAAATGCTTTTAAAAATGAGACTACCATAAGACCTCCTGCCACACACACAATGCAAACGCAGACTTGGAGAAGATTTCTTCTTATGTTAGTCAAAGATGCTTGATACGCATTAAAAGTAACATTTGATATTATTATTAGTGCATAGTGTAGAACAAATTCATTTCGAAAGTAGAATATAAATCTTAGCCAGCATAGGTACCATTATATTATGCCTACTAATAGCTACCATATTAAATGGCAGGTTCTACAACTAAAACCGTACAAGTTTCGTATTGTTTCTTTGGATTTCCAACAAATGGTCAGGCCAAGGAACTTCCCATTGCCACATGAGAATGCCTCTGGATGGACATCCCCGAGAACCAAACCGGATCTCTACCAACACAAGGCCGGGTTACCCCTAACTGGGTAACAACTGACACGAGTATGCCATCCCCCGGTCCTTTGGGACCTTTATCAACCGAGCGCTCGATATCCAACATCACACCATAATAAATAGAGTGTTTTCAACATGAGTAAGTATCTGGGCTCCATACCATGATACCACCCTTTTCCAGAAGGAAATGCACATACCCTAAGGGGAGCTACAGCAACCCCTAATAACCTTGCTGCATCTTTCCTGTTTTGACCATTTCCGGGATGTGAGGCTCGACGAAGTCACGTCCACAAAAACACACTTTGTACAAAAAGCCGTGCTTTGGGTCAACAAATGATCAACACAATGATCACTAGGATAGACGATCAAATAAACGATCCTATCACAAATAATCAACACAATGATCATTTCAGCATCACTCAGCATGTCACATTACCAAAATGGGATATATCGCTGATAACTTCAACTATATAACCTTTGAGCTCGTACGTCTCAAAGAAGGGTGTTAAGCAAAGAATAAATTCTCCGCCACCAACAGAAATATATTTGAAAGAAATCGGCTTTATATCTCAACTTGTAATGTCAGACATACAATCCATACAAGTTTGTTCCGGGCTCGAACAAAACCGAAGGCACTTCTTACGAAGCCCTTGCAATACGGGTATTCACAATCCCGATCGAATTTCCCATCACTTAGGAGATCTCAATACCAGGAGCTACCCAGTGCAGAGACAATCGATAGGTCATCCTATCGCTTTCACAAATACTCGGTCTTCAACACCGATCTTCAAATGCAATTCATAACGACGTATCACATATTCGGAATGGGTTATACGACCCCATGGTCCTTTCCCGGTTAACCCGAATAGTGAGCGCTTATTTTTTAAAAAAAAAAATAAGTGTGGCATTCAATTTCAAAGAAATCACAACAAATACCTATTTAAAGGTAAATATTGATAGTCGGTTATTGAACTATCAATAGATATGCCAACATCACCAGATTCCAAATAATTTTCCAAATTATTTATTTCCCAAAAATATCTTTATAAGATATACATTCTCCATTCTTTAAAAATAAATCAATATTTATTTTTAAACTCATTTTCCAATTTCATTTATAAATTCTATATTGAATTTACATTCCAAAATATTTATGAATATACGATTTCCATTCAATTTCTAATATTCATTTTCAATTTATCTTCAAAAAGATAAATTCCAAATACTCACTTAATATTGGAAAAGCATTTCTATACTCATTAAAAATAAGTAATTCACAGATCCTTTTATTTTCTATACTTAGAAAATATTTAATATACCTTAATCGAAATTAAGTATATATTTCATTCTTTAAGGAAATCATTCACTTAAACATATTTATTTGGGCCAAAACGAATGTTGCGTAAAACATCGTTACGACAACCCAAAATCACTAGTATAGGGATTCAAAATTAAAATAGATATATAAATCCCAATACTATACAAAACATTTCCTTTCGGAAATCATTTATTATAACCACAGTGTTATAATCTACCATTTCCTTTTATTTCTCGAAAACGTCTATTTCAACAATAAATGTTGAAATCTATGATTTCGAATCTCAACTCCTTTTAAAACATTGTTAGATCGTTTTAATTCTATTTAAAACATTCACATTCTAAACAATTTCTTTAACGTGATATTCACTGTTCAGAAACGTGAATAAACTTTGTTAACAAATTTCATCCTTTTATTCTATTCACTTTAACTTAAAGGATTATTCACTGTCTAAAACGTGAGTATAACTCCATTTATAAGTTATAACAATTAACTTATCAAAATAAGTCGTTTGTGAATTTATAAAGCAACGTTTATAAATTCCATTTCTATTTATTTATAAAAACTTCCTTTTTATAAATTCCTTTATTAACCTATTCCAGTTTATAACTCAATTATAAACTACAAGTTCATCTTATAAGTTAATTACTTATAAAACGATTATTTTACAAAATCGTTCATTTAACTTCCCAAATTATTAATCTTAACTTATAAGATTGTTTATTTATCCAAAATTCATTCTTTCGATAACTTTATAAATTTTATAAACCTATTGCTTATAAAATTTCATTTATAACTTCACAGTTTATAATTTCATAAATTTCATTCATTTAGGAAATTCATTTTCACTACATTCAAACACTTATAAAAACTCGTTTTATAATGTCCATAATTCAATTTATAAATATCCATTTATAAATCTCTTAATATAAATCAATTAATATTATTCTTTAAAACATCTTTTAATTTCCTTTATAATTTCATCATTTCGATTTATAAAATAATCAAATTTTATAAATCCTATATTTAAACTTTTATCATATATTCAAAAATCCAATCTAAATTATTTTATAAAATCATTAGTTCATATTTCTCAAAAATCGACTTTTAATCGTATTTCTAAAAATCAGCTTTTTAACTATATTTCACAAAAACCATAATTTTTATAACTTTTAAAAATTATAACGTTTATTTATTTATAATGGATCAATTCCAGAAATAAAGTATATTTTCAAAATCACTTTTAAAATCATTTTAAAATCCCAAAATCTGGGTCCAATGATGCTACACATCAAATAGTCAATCACGACAACAACGATATCATATATCGATATGATAATCAATCAAATATCAAAATATCTGAAATTAAATAAATACTGTTGAGGAATCCAGTTGGATCCCTCCAACCTGTTTCCTGCATCCAAAAACATTAGCACAATACCAATTTCGCTCCAGTACGAAATTATCGCGGTATATGTTCTTAATAAATATTATCCGCTTAATAACGGCGTAATAGGGTCTCATCCGCTAAACAAAAAATGCGGGAAATCAATAACTGCAATATATACATATGCCAATATATATATATTGATATTATATATAATACCAATTTCACTGCTTATGAAATATTCGCGGTATATGTTTTTATTAAATAACATCCGCTTACTAACGGCGCATAATGTCTATTTTAACAATCAATAATTTACAGTCATCATTCAAACATGCATTCAAATATTTTAAATCTAACTATTAAAAATAAAATCGAAATCTATTCGATTGAGTGAGAAGTTCTCACCTTGGTTTTAATTTCCGTTTTAGCTTTTATTTCGAATAAAATTAAACGCGCGTTTAATTTTACCCGAAATTCTCACTAACTCCAAACGACTCCAAACCAATTCCATCGCGTAGTGCTCGTCCATACGATTCCAACGCAACTGAGTTTGCATTTTTTCGACCTCGTATGAAAAAGTTATGAATATTTGAAGATCGTACACGATTTATATAACTTAAATACAACATAACTTAAATATTTATAACCTACATCTATCATCCACCATCCACTCCAGATCCAACGGCCTAAACTTTTCATCTCCCTCACGTCTTCATCACGCACGCACATGTACAGGTAATGGACGCACAAAGTAACCCATTAGCCTAAATTAGGTTTTCATATTCCGATCACCCCGTTCCACTAAACTCCATCACAACCCCACCATTCGAACCGCCTCGACTAGAGCTACACTCGGCCCAAGGCACAATGAACTCGGCCCCCATCTGCGCATGAAATTGCGTGCGCAACCGTAGAGCTTCTAGCTCGATTTGCCGCCAATCCGAAGCTCCAAACACGATCATAGCCGTTGATATTGTAGATCTTGATGTACTCTACATCTTTCTAGTTGAAAGATTCTTGTAAATGTTGATGGATGAAGAGAAAAGAGGAGAAGAAGTTGGGAATGCTTCAGCCGTTCATGGTTAGGGCCGGCTAGGGTTTAATGTTTGTTATTTTTTTTTTTTTATTTAATGAAGATGATGTTGTATTTATAGAAAAAGCTAGCGTAAACACTATTCATCCCGGGAATTCCGAACTCCGATTTAGGCGCCGTAACCAGCGTACCTAGGGTTTATCCCGCGTTCCGGACACAATGGAACAGGTTTCGTAAGCTAATTCGGAAGTATGTGCGAGTTATGGCTGTAAACGCTCAATTTGAATTAAACCGATTTAAGTCGATTTCTAGGCGTTTTAATTCGTACCGGACAAACGGTAAATCCAATTGACTTGAAATTTGAAACCTTACAATAATATCACATTACGGATCCGATGAAACTGGTTTCGTCGAAATCCGAGACTTTTTGAAAAATGGCTATTTTGACTCGCCAAATTTAAATTAAAAATAAATCGATGCGTTTCGAGCTGCCACGATCAAACGATAACTCCGATTGACACGAAAATTGAAATCCGGTAATAACTAACTATTACGGATCCAATGAAACTGGTTTCGTTCAATTCTGAGACTGTTCAAAAATTGACTATTTTACAGTCTATTATTAAATATTAAAATATTCAATTTTCACAAATTAACTTTTAATTCGATTTTAAAAGTTCTAAAATATTTCTATAACTCCAGTATGATTAAATAAAATTTTACAAATCATTTACAATCATTTTTAACTCAATTTTTAATTATTTCCATAATTTAACATATTAAATTATCGATTTAATAATCCAATTAAATCCAAAAATTCAAATAAAAATTTATTTGACTTATAAATTCACTTATAAATATTTAAAATTAATTAAATATTCAAATTTAAATTATTAAAAATTCTGGGTCGTTACAATCTTTCCCCCTTAAAAGAATTTCGTCCCCGAAATTACAAGTAAGAAAGGTTATAGAATTCTATTAATTTTCCCAAATTCATAATTAAATTTCTTATAATTCTTTACTAAGTTTTCAAATCATACTTAGTTATCTTTTCAAAAACAAACTACTATTGTTAACTTTCAACTTCAAAATCAAAGTTAAAGTTTTCACAATTTTCCAAATTTACTCAAAAATTTTCTAACGCCTTAAATTTCCGGAAAAATTCGCCATAGTCTCCTTTGCGTGGCTCGATCCGAAAAAAAAAATGACAGTTTATATATCACAAATATACATCTCATCAAGTAATGAGGCATCCCGAAGGGAAAAAAGTGTAAAAGTACTGTATTTAATCCGAGATATGTACCTTATATTTTATTAGCAAGCATATACGGCTAATATAGCGCAAAAGCGAGCTCCAAATGCGAAGCAACGCGATCCGCACCTACTCAACACTTAACAAACAACATGAGAACATGCACATATGCAAATAATCTCAATATACAACATATAGTAACATATCAACTATATATATCACATAGCAAATGCAACAATAGCAATATATATTCAACCATCATCCAATTACCATTCAACAAATTCATTCATATTCTCATTAATACTTAATGAATTGGTTTTCACTCTAAATCATATTTGATTTATCAACATTGGATTTTTATCAACTTTCATTCTCAATTCAATTAGTTATCATTACTAATTAAATCCAATTCACTTTCAATTCTATTCAAATTTATTCACTTCTAATTTGAATTCAATTACATAGCTTTAAATTTCACTAATTCAATTTCATTAACTCTTAATGAATTATATACAATCATCTAACAATCATATAACAATCAATGTTTATTAATTTCAACCAAATTCCTTTACTTATATTCATTCAATTTGATTTAACACCATCACTTTCAATTGGTTTAATTAAACTGATTTTCATTCAATTATACAACTTCCAATAGCATTAGATTTTAAATGAATTAACACTTTCATTAATTATTCCATATCAACTTTATTTAACATTTAATTGATTAATCATTCAAGCCATTCATTCAACTCAATTTCTAAAGTCGAATTTCATTTATATAACTCAAGTTCATATTCTTTTAATCCACTTGATTATTTACTTCGATACCAATATCAACTTCATTCAACAATTCTTAAGTTATACTTCCATTTAACTTTAAATCACTTCTTATTTACAACTCATATTCATAAATATATTCATATAGTTTCACTTCTTATATATATAAGTTTATTTCACAATTGTAAATCACTTTAATTATAATTCTATTCTTATAATTCATTTGCTTATGCAATTACTCTTTATTTAGATTATTCAAACAACCTAACAATCAACTTATATACACTTTAATAATTCTGAAAAATTATTTCTTTACATATAAAAATATAATCAAGGCAAAATTATTTCATTTACCCAATTTAAAACAATATTATGTCGAATTGTTCTATTCAAGTGTTTAGAAACCCCTTCGGCAAAGTTGTACATACCGTGCTGAGGAAGGTTCATATGCCACTCAATAAACCAATCATCACAATATAAAACAATTTTATTCACTAACAAATACGCTCTCATAGCTATTATTACACTCAAACTCATTCTAGAGTACTACTGACTCCATCTCTAATGAATTATACCCAACAGAACCATGGTTGTCGCTTAACCAACCTGGCTCTGATACCAAATGTAAAGACCCGAAAGTAGCGGTCACAACCGGTAGGCTTTTCAACCATCCCAGCCCCACCGTGGCTTACACTGATATCCCAAACTTGCTTTTACGGCCAGCCTTTCGACTGTCACAGCTTACGCCTAACCAACCCCCTAAAAGAGGATGTGTGGGAGTAAGAGTCTCCCGTTCGCCACCTAACCGCGAAGCGAGAATCCCCCATCACATAGCCCGATAGCTTAACAAGACTGGTGTGAGAACTCAAAACAGTTTATTTATCTTTAAAATCAAAAAGAGGAATATTTTTAAATTCAATTCGAAATGCTTTTAAAAATGAGACTACCATAAGACCTCCTGCCACACACACAATGCAAACGCAGACTTGGAGAAGATTTCTTCTTATGTTAGTCAAAGATGCTTGATACGCATTAAAAGTAACATTTGATATTATTATTAGTGCATAGTGTAGAACAAATTCATTTCGAAAGTAGAATATAAATCTTAGCCAGCATAGGTACCATTATATTATGCCTACTAATAGCTACCATATTAAATGGCAGGTTCTACAACTAAAACCGTACAAGTTTCGTATTGTTTCTTTGGATTTCCAACAAATGGTCAGGCCAAGGAACTTCCCATTGCCACATGAGAATGCCTCTGGATGGACATCCCCGAGAACCAAACCGGATCTCTACCAACACAAGGCCGGGTTACCCCTAACTGGGTAACAACTGACACGAGTATGCCATCCCCCGGTCCTTTGGGACCTTTATCAACCGAGCGCTCGATATCCAACATCACACCATAATAAATAGAGTGTTTTCAACATGAGTAAGTATCTGGGCTCCATACCATGATACCACCCTTTTCCAGAAGGAAATGCACATACCCTAAGGGGAGCTACAGCAACCCCTAATAACCTTGCTGCATCTTTCCTGTTTTGACCATTTCCGGGACGTGAGGCTCGACGAAGTCACGTCCACAAAAACACACTTTGTACAAAAAGCCGTGCTTTGGGTCAACAAATGATCAACACAATGATCACTAGGATAGACGATCAAATAAACGATCCTATCACAAATAATCAACATAATGATCATTTCAGCATCACTCAGCATGTCACATTACCAAAATGGGATATATCGCTGATAACTTCAACTATATAACCTTTGAGCTCGTACGTCTCAAAGAAGGGTGTTAAGCAAAGAATAAATTCTCCGCCACCAACAGAAATATATTTGAAAGAAATCGGCTTTATATCTCAACTTGTAATGTCAGACATACAATCCATACAAGTTTGTTCCGGGCTCGAACAAAACCGAAGGCACTTCTTACGAAGCCCTTGCAATACGGGTATTCACAATCCCGATCGAATTTCCCATCACTTAGGAGATCTCAATACCAGGAGCTACCCAGTGCAGAGACAATCGATAGGTCATCCTATCGCTTTCACAAATACTCGGTCTTCAACACCGATCTTCAAATGCAATTCATAACGACGTATCACATATTCGGAATGGGTTATACGACCCCATGGTCCTTTCCCGGTTAACCCGAATAGTGAGCGCTTATTTTTTTTAAAAAAAAAATAAGTGTGGCATTCAATTTCAAACAAATCACAACAAATACCTATTTAAAGGTAAATATTGATAGTCGGTTATTGAACTATCAATAGATATGCCAACATCACCAGATTCCAAATAATTTTCCAAATTATTTATTTCCCAAAAATATCTTTATAAGATATACATTCTCCATTCTTTAAAAATAAATCAATATTTATTTTTAAACTCATTTTCCAATTTCATTTATAAATTCTATATTGAATTTACATTCCAAAATATTTATGAATATACGATTTCCATTCAATTTCTAATATTCATTTTCAATTTATCTTCAAAAAGATAAATTCCAAATACTCACTTAATATTGGAAAAGCATTTCTATACTCATTAAAAATAAGTAATTCACAGATCCTTTTATTTTCTATACTTAGAAAATATTTAATATACCTTAATCGAAATTAAGTATATATTTCATTCTTTAAGGGAATCATTCACTTAAACATATTTATTTGGGCCAAAACGAATGTTGCGTAAAACATCGTTACGACAACCCAAAATCACTAGTATAGGGATTCAAAATTAAAATAGATATATAAATCCCAATACTATACAAAACATTTCCTTTCGGAAATCATTTATTATAACCACAGTGTTATAATCTACCATTTCCTTTTATTTCTCGAAAACGTCTATTTCAACAATAAATGTTGAAATCTATGATTTCGAATCTCAACTCCTTTTAAAACATTGTTAGATCGTTTTAATTCTATTTAAAACATTCACATTCTAAACAATTTCTTTAACGTGATATTCACTGTTCAGAAACGTGAATAAACTTTGTTAACAAATTTCATCCTTTTATTCTATTCACTTTAACTTAAAGGATTATTCACTGTCTAAAACGTGAGTATAACTCCATTTATAAGTTATAACAATTAACTTATCAAAATAAGTCGTTTGTGAATTTATAAAGCAACGTTTATAAATTCCATTTCTATTTATTTATAAAAACTTCCTTTTTATAAATTCCTTTATTAACCTATTCCAGTTTATAACTCAATTATAAACTACAAGTTCATCTTATAAGTTAATTACTTATAAAACGATTATTTTACAAAATCGTTCATTTAACTTCCCAAATTATTAATCTTAACTTATAAGATTGTTTATTTATCCAAAATTCATTCTTTCGATAACTTTATAAATTTTATAAACCTATTGCTTATAAAATTTCATTTATAACTTCACAGTTTATAATTTCATAAATTTCATTCATTTAGGAAATTCATTTTCACTACATTCAAACACTTATAAAAACTCGTTTTATAATGTCCATAATTCAATTTATAAATATCCATTTATAAATCTCTTAATATAAATCAATTAATATTATTCTTTAAAACATCTTTTAATTTCCTTTATAATTTCATCATTTCGATTTATAAAATAATCAAATTTTATAAATCCTATATTTAAACTTTTATCATATATTCAAAAATCCAATCTAAATTATTTTATAAAATCATTAGTTCATATTTCTCAAAAATCGACTTTTAATCGTATTTCTAAAAATCAGCTTTTTAACTATATTTCACAAAAACCATAATTTTTATAACTTTAAAAATTATAACGTTTATTTATTTATAATGGATCAATTCCAGAAATAAAGTATATTTTCAAAATCACTTTTAAAATCATTTTAAAATCCCAAAATCTGGGTCCAATGATGCTACACATCAAATAGTCAATCACGACAACAACGATATCATATATCGATATGATAATCAATCAAATATCAAAATATCTGAAATTAAATAAATACTGTTGAGGAATCCAGTTGGATCCCTCCAACCTGTTTCCTGCATCCAAAAACATTAGCACAATACCAATTTCGCTCCAGTACGAAATTATCGCGGTATATGTTCTTAATAAATATTATCCGCTTAATAACGGCGTAATAGGGTCTCATCCGCTAAACAAAAAATGCGGGAAATCAATAACTGCAATATATACATATGCCAATATATATATTGATATTATATATAATACCAATTTCACTGTTTATGAAATATTCGCGGTATATGTTTTTATTAAATAACATCCGCTTACTAACGGCGCATAATGTCTATTTTAACAATCAATAATTTACAGTCATCATTCAAACATGCATTCAAATATTTTAAATCTAACTATTAAAAATAAAATCGAAATCTATTCGATTGAGTGAGAAGTTCTCACCTTGGTTTTAATTTCCGTTTTAGCTTTTATTTCGAATAAAATTAAACGCGCGTTTAATTTTACCCGAAATTCTCACTAACTCCAAACGACTCCAAACCAATTCCATCGCGTAGTGCTCGTCCATACGATTCCAACGCAACTGAGTTTGCATTTTTTCGACCTCGTATGAAAAAGTTATGAATATTTGAAGATCGTACACGATTTATATAACTTAAATACAACATAACTTAAATATTTATAACCTACATCTATCATCCACCATCCACTCCAGATCCAACGGCCTAAACTTTTCATCTCCCTCACGTCTTCATCACGCACGCACATGTACAGGTAATGGACGCACAAAGTAACCCATTAGCCTAAATTAGGTTTTCATATTCCGATCACCCCGTTCCACTAAACTCCATCACAACCCCACCATTCGAACCGCCTCGACTAGAGCTACACTCGGCCCAAGGCACAATGAACTCGGCCCCCATCTGCGCATGAAATTGCGTGCGCAACCGTAGAGCTTCTAGCTCGATTTGCCGCCAATCCGAAGCTCCAAACACGATCATAGCCGTTGATATTGTAGATCTTGATGTACTCTACATCTTTCTAGTTGAAAGATTCTTGTAAATGTTGATGGATGAAGAGAAAAGAGGAGAAGAAGTTGGGAATGCTTCAGCCGTTCATGGTTAGGGCCGGCTAGGGTTTAATGTTTGTTATTTTTTTTTTTTATTTAATGAAGATGATGTTGTATTTATAGAAAAAGCTAGCGTAAACACTATTCATCCCGGGAATTCCGAACTCCGATTTAGGCGCCGTAACCAGCGTACCTAGGGTTTATCCCGCGTTCCGGACACAATGGAACAGGTTTCGTAAGCTAATTCGGAAGTATGTGCGAGTTATGGCTGTAAACGCTCAATTTGAATTAAACCGATTTAAGTCGATTTCTAGGCGTTTTAATTCGTACCGGACAAACGGTAAATCCAATTGACTTGAAATTTGAAACCTTACAATAATATCACATTACGGATCCGATGAAACTGGTTTCGTCGAAATCCGAGACTTTTTGAAAAATGGCTATTTTGACTCGCCAAATTTAAATTAAAAATAAATCGATGCGTTTCGAGCTGCCACGATCAAACGATAACTCCGATTGACACGAAAATTGAAATCCGATAATAACTAACTATTACGGATCCAATGAAACTGGTTTCGTTCAATTCTGAGACTGTTCAAAAATTGACTATTTTACAGTCTATTATTAAATATTAAAATATTCAATTTTCACAAATTAACTTTTAATTCGATTTTAAAAGTTCTAAAATATTTCTATAACTCCAGTATGATTAAATAAAATTTTACAAATCATTTACAATCATTTTTAACTCAATTTTTAATTATTTCCATAATTTAACATATTAAATTATCGATTTAATAATCCAATTAAATCCAAAAATTCAAATAAAAATTTATTTGACTTATAAATTCACTTATAAATATTTAAAATTAATTAAATATTCAAATTTAAATTATTAAAAATTCTGGGTCGTTACAGGGACCATCCCTTTGAAACATCTCTTTAAAACCTTTCAAAAGCATCAAACTTTAATAAATACAAAACTTTCGAAAGCACTTGGGTTCAGTTTAAAACATGTGGAAAAACACCTTTCAAAACCATTCAAAACTGACTCTTTCGAAACCATTTTGGGATATACTTCAATTGAGAAAAAGAGTCATTAAAACCATTTAAGTCGAAAGCCTACCTTTCAAAATCATTCCTAAGTAAAGAAGTGATGGTGTTGAAACCATCCCTTCGAAAGCATTGGAGATGTGGGCAGATCTTAGAAAACAAGTAACCCCTTCGAAACCCTCTGGATCGAAAGTTGAAAAGACGGCAGCAAAAGGTTTCGGCTTAGTCGAAAGCAATTATTTAAAACAAAGGCACAACCTAATTGAAACCATTCCCTTTTAAACCATTTGACTTAGTCGAAAGCTAGCCAAGTCGAAAGCATCTTAGTCGAAAGCAAGCATGCTCATTTTTTTCAAAAAGCAGAGTAATGCCTCAACCCCTTTGAAACCTCTGGTTCCGACTCTATACCTTCTGCCTATATTCAATTCACTACGTACCAGTTCCATGATACCATGTGCATTGGTTTAACAGTGTTGGAGGCGGAGGTAAGAAGGCGAAACCTGGTGCCGATAGGGTTGAAATAGTGAAAAACATGTTTATTTGTACTTTTAAACTATTGCTTTTATACATAACCTACCTTTTTTGTCTAAATCAAAATGGTTGCCATTATACATTTTCAAAAGTGCGGCCAATTTCAAGAAACAACAAATTTAAATTATTTCTAAAGAGCCCCTTCTCCTTTTATAAATATATAAGACATTTAAGTATCATACCTTAAACAATTTTATATATCCATTAGAACACTTAGGAAAATTTTACAAAAATTCCTGAAAATCTCTTTTGATATGTTTGCTAACATATAAAAATTTCTGACCCAAACCTTTTATTATTTACCCATAAATAATTTATAACCCAAATTAACATTTTCTTTATTAGAAAATTCATATAAAATCCACGAAAATTCTGAAAATTGGAACCCATCAATAAAATTTTATTTCTGGTCTCTAAAAAAATTCACAACGCATTTAGATGTCATTTTATAGGGATTTACCTTAAAACATATCATAAAATTAATATGGATATGTATAAATCATCAACAAGTACATATAATCATTCCATCATTCAAAAACATGGAAAAACATTGCAAATCATTTAGGATTTCTCCTTAAAACTGAAAAAAAATCAAAAAAGATGTAAACATTATGCACCTTAGCTTTAGATATTAAAGAAATGAGATTTGAATGAATCTGATGTTGATTAAGCTTCCCCTTTCTCTTTCTCTTGTTAATGGTGGCCAATATTAGTTTTTAAAATTTTAAACAATTGAAATGAATGTGTGTATTGTACACGACTAAGGGACATAGTTATAGGAATGGCCTCTTCCTATTTTACCCCTCCTATATTACATTTTAAACACTTGTTTTAATTCATTGGTTAATGGCTCGGCTACCCTTTACTATAATTCAAATCTCAATCTCTTAATCAACAGATTATTTTATTTAATTTACCTAATTAAATATTATAAATAATGTTATCAAAATATGGGGTGTTACAGACTCCCCTCCTTAAAGAATCTCCTCCCCGAAATTACGATATGATACACATAAATCAAACAAAATGGTAAAACATACCATCAAACAAATCAGGATAAGCATCTCCAATCCTGCTCTCAACCTTCCAAGTAGAATCCCTGTCGTCATCACTCCGTTGGACCTTGACTAATTTGACTGTCTTGGTTCTAAGCCTTTTCTCATATCTTGCATCTATACCAACTGGTTTTCTAATTATGGCCAAGTCTGATTCTACTACTGAGACATTTAGAACAGTTGGTGTAGTAGCAGTCTCCGGGTCTCTAACACACTTTCTAAGATGAGAAATGTGGAAAACATCATAGACACCTACCAAACTGCTCGGTAACTCAACTCTATATGAGAGTTTCTCGATCCTCTCGATAATAGGAAAAGGTCCAACAAATCTCGGTGCCAACTTCCCTAATCTTTCGAATCTGATCACACCCTTAATCGGTGACACCTTAATGAATACCCGATCTTCAACTAAAAACTTTAAGTCTTTCCTTCTGCTATCTGCATAACTCCTATGCCTAGACTGGGCCTCCTTCATTCTAGCTCGAATGACCTCAATCTTTTCTGCAGCTTCTCTAACCAAATCTGGACCAAGAACCAACCTATCTTCGGTCTCCAACCAATAAACGGGAGATTTGCAAGGCCTTTCATACAAAGCTTTGGATGGTGCCATCATAATACTAGTCTGATAATTGTTGTTATAAAAACTCGACTAATGCAAATGGTCTTTCCATGATCCCCTAAAATCTAGAACACAAGCCCTTAACAAATCCTCCAAGATTTTATTAACTCTCTCTGTTTTCCCATCAGTCTACGGATAGTAAACGGTACTCATCTTTAGCTTGGTTCCTAAACTCTCCATTAGACTCTTCCAGAACTCGCTAGTGAATAAGGAATCTCTATCACTTACTATACTACTAGAAATTCCATGCAGTCTAACCACATTCTTTATAAATAACTTCGCCAAAACAGCTGCTGTCCTGGTTGACTTAATTGAAATGAAATAGGAACTCTTGGTCAACCTGTCCACTATGACTCATATACTTTCATTTCCTCTGTTTGATCTTGGAAACCCATCAATAAAATCCATAAAAATAGAATTCCATTTCTATACTAGAATATCTAATGGCTGAAGCAATCCACTTGGCTTCTGGTGTTCGCCCTTTGCCTGTTGGCATTTCAAGCACTGCTTTGCACATAAGCCAATATCGCATTTCATACTCTTCTAGAAAAAAATTCTCTTCATATCCTGATACATTTTAGTTCCGTCTGGATAATAGAGAACTACTAATGATGGCATTCCTCCAAAACTTCTTTCCTTATGTTTCCTACACTCGGAACACATAATCTCCCTTTCTTTCTCAACCACCCATTCTGGTCAAGTCTGAAATCCTTCAAGTCATTACTCTCGGTCCCTTAACTTTCTTATCCGATTAGCTAACACTGGATCCTCCATCTATTTAGAAGTTATCCTTCCAATCATCACTGGTCGAACTTCCAAACAAGATAACACTGTGTTTCTCCATTAGACCCTACCTCAGATATCCACTGCACTCTGTAATCTGCCAATGCTTCCAAATCTTTCCACTCAACAATCATCGCTAATACTGCATTCTGATATTTCCTGCTAAGTGCATCTACAACCTTGTTGCCTTTCCCCGGTGTGGATTCAATCCTAAAATCATAAGTGGCAATAAACTCTAACCAACTCTATTGTCTCATGTTCAAATTCTTTTGAGTGAACAAATACTTCAGGGATTTGTGATCTATATATAACTCAAACCTCTCTCCCAAAAGGTAATGTCTCCATACCTTCAAAGAAAAAATCACTGCGGCTAATTCGAAATCATGCGTCGGATAACTAACCTCATGCGGTCTAAGCTGTCTAAAAGCATAGGAAATCACTTTACTTCTCTGCATCAACACAGCCCCTAATCATGTTCCACATGCATTGTTATAAACCACCAAATCCCGATTCCCTTATGGAATGACTAACATGGTTGCATGGGTCAATAAGTGTTTCAAACTATGGAATGCTTCCTCACACTTATCGGTCCACATAAACTTCACATCCTTTCTCGTTAGCTTGGTCATCGGTGCCGCTATTTATGAGAAATCGTTAATAAACCTTCGACAATAACTAGTTAACCCAAGGAAACTCTTTACCTTGGTTATTGTCTCGGGTTTCTTCCAACTATTCACTGCTTCACTCTTAGTCGGGTCTATTGACAACCCTTCCTTTGAGACTACATGATCAAGAAAGTTCACTTCCTTCTTTCAGAAGTGACACTTCGAAAACTTCACATTCAGCTAATGCTACCTGAGCATCTCAAGCACCACTCTAATATGAACTTCATGCTCTCTTTCATCCTTAGAGTATATCAAGATATCATCTATGAAAACTAAAACGAAACTATCCAAGTACTCCTGGAAAAGTTGGTTCATCAAATTCACAAAGGAAGCTGGCACATTAGTTGGTCCGATTGGCATAACTAACCATATGTATGGCCCACATCATGTCTTAAACGTCGTCAAAGGTATACTATCATCTGTTGTGCTGAGCTGATGGAAACCCATTGCCAAATCTAACGAGAAAATACCTTGGCTCTACTCAACTGGTCGAAGAAATCATCAATTCTGGGCAATATTGATTCTTTATCGTCCTTTCGTTTAACTTACAAAATCGATACATATCCTCAACGATCTATTTGGCTTCTTAGCAAACACTATTGCTGCACCCTAAGGAAAACTACTAGGCCTAATAAAACTCTTTCCTTCCAAATCCACTAACCGCACCTTTAATCCCTCATCTTTGTAGGGGTCATCCTGCTTGGCAGCCAACTCACTGATTATGCTCCTGGAACCAAATCTATCCGAATATAGCTCTTTTTGTTGGAAATACTAATACAGGCTCAAAAACATCCACGAATTCTCTAACCATAAAAACTTGACTCGACTCATCATCTGATTCTATAACACCCAAGAAAGCATACATCTCACCGCTAGAACCTTCAACGGTTTAAACTATCTACTCACTATAATCAGGGTGTCTAAGAGATATTTTTTATCCTGGTAAAATATCCTAGCATCATACTCATTTAACTAATCCCTATCAAGAATAATTCCGATCCCCACAAAATCAAACACATGCAAACTGCAAACAAAAGTATGACCTAACAAGTCAAACTCTAACTGGTCACATCACAACCCTAGAGTTGCATATCCTCCTATTAGATTCGCAACCCGTAAGGAAGTAACTAAATATGTGGATTCTAGGTTAAGCTTATCTATCAGACATCTAGATATAAAAGAATGCGATGCATCTATATCAGATAGAACGCTAAAAGACATATTAAGAATCTGAAGCGTACCTTTCGAAACTGCCTTTCCCTTCTCCTAAGCTGTCGGCTTCGAAGTAGCAGGCTCCAATGCATAAATGTAACTTCCCTAATTTTTGATAACATTATTCAAAAGATTTAATTAGATAAATTAAATATAATAATGTTCATAAGCGGATTAAGATTTAAATAAAATTATATATTGGGCCATGCTTAATAATAGTATTTAATGGGCTTAAATTGGTTTATAGGTTAATCAAATTACACATGGGCATGTTAGTAAATTAGCTAATCTATTATACACGGCTATGACCTTTGTAATTGCCTATTCACATTCTATTTTCATTTTTTCACAAATGCAAATCAATACTAAATAGAGCCGGCTATTAACAAGGAGGAAAAAGAAAGAATTTCAATCTAAAGCTAAGGATCAAAGCTGGGAAGGATTAATCAACAACAAATCTTAAACTTCTTATCAAGTTTAAGGTGAATACTAATTTATTCCATCTCTTGTTGGTTTTATAATCATAACATTTAGGATTTGACTATTTATTTTGTGTTAGATGATGATATGCTTAATTTCTGAATTGTTTGATTTGCTTAATTTCTAAATTGTTTGATTTAAACAATTTGTTGGTACATGAAATTCGTACAATTTTAGGGGCGATGCCATGGGTTATTGATTTTAAAATTCTATGGAAAATTATTATGTTAAGTAAAACATGATTTTGGAGATGTGTTTTAATTTATAGAATTTTCCAAGCTATGGAAATTTTATTATGAATTTTTGATGATAAATATGATGTAATTAGGTTTAAAATTTATTTTGAATATTTCAGGAAGAAATTGGGTCTAAATTTGTAATATGTTTGATTACATGATGAAATCAAATTTCTATGACTTTTGGAGAATTTTCCCAATTGATTTACTAAGGAAAGTAAATTATTTTAAAAGAAGGAAATTTCTAAAATAATTGGTTTTGATATATGCAAAGGCTTAAACATTACAATTTATGGTTTAAATCTAATATAACTGCGGCAGTTTTATATAAAAAGTATTTGAAAAGGTTTACGGCAGCCAATTAATGGTTTAGAAATAGGCAAAGTGTTATGAAGAAATTACTAAAAGAAGCAACATATTAGCCTTTAATTCAAGAAAAGGTGTTCCGGCCCAATAAGTAGACCTTTCGACTCTAATAAATCTGCCCCCATCCTTGTCAAAACCTACGTAGCCGAAATCCACATAATCAAAACCAATACACATGGTATCATCTAGTGGTACGCAGTGGATTGGAAGGAAGGCGGAAGCCTTGGTGTCGAAAGGTAAGCTTCCGATAGTGTCGAAACCCTGCTTTGTTTTCAAAAGTTAAAGTCTTGCCTTGTTTTACTTAAAGCCTTCGACATAGTCGAAACATATGCTTTCGATAGGATTTTATAAGTAGCCTTCACAGTGGTACTTTTTCCTCAAATAAGAACTTCAAAAAGGATTGGTTTCGACCAAGTCGAGACCAAGCCGCTAACTTACCTTTCAACTGCATTGAAGCCATCTATGTTGTCGAAGGTTTACATCTGTTTTAACTTAAATTAAGCTTTTTACTAAATGCTTTTGAAAGGGTTGGTTCCGGCCTAGTCGAAACCTAGCCTCTATTTTCCTTCCAAAGCATTGAAGTCATCAATGCCTTCGAAAGGTTATCTTTGCTTGTACTTTGGTTAAGCCGCTTCCTAATTGCTTTCGAAAGGGGTTGGGCGTTTTAAAGGTAATGGAGTTGAAAGGGGGTTTAAACTCTGACCTTTGAAGTTTTAATTTTAAAGGTATTTGCTTTCGACTAAATGGTTCCGACACCATCAACTTTTCCCCAAATTAATTTTAGTTGGTTTTGAAAGAGATACTTTCATATATAACCATTTTGACCCAAATGATGTTTCTAAAGAACAAACCCAATGCTTTCGAAAGGGTACTTTATTTGTTTCGAAGCTATGTTTTTAAAGAATGTTTTCTTGATGCCGTCGAGAGGTATCATTGGTTTCAAAAGGCATATACTTAGAGTTTTGAAAAAAGATTTTCTATGCTTTTGAAGGAGGTCATCTAGTGGTTTCGAACGAGATGTTTTAAAGTTTCGAAACAAATAAACCATTCTCATTTTTGAAGGAAAAACCATAGCATAAATAAAGATTTTGAAAATATTATTCACTTTGTTATTAACCCATAGCTGTATTTTGGGAAAAGGGCAGAATAACCAGTTAGGTTGACCCAATAGTGAATATAACTTAACAGATGTTAAAATATTAATTAAAGATTTGGCCAACAGGTTTACATTAAGCCTATGAAAACTGTATGACATTGGTAGGAGCCGGTAGGTTCATAGTCCACCCATGAAAACTATGATTTGATACTAGTAGGAGCCAGTAGGTTTGTAGTTAGCCCATGAAAACTATATCTGAATTAAGATATTGACAGTTAGTCAATAGGTTCCTAGTTAGCGCATGAAAACTTGGATAAGAGTAAAGATATTGGAGCACCAATAGGTTCTTAGTGATCCCAATAAACTATGAAATTGACCAGATAGTCCATAAACATTTAACAGGTTAATAATTGAGTCAGATAGTCAGAATGAATGGGGATGGATAATCCAGATTTGATTTACATGTTTTGCATATCATCATAATGTTTTGAAATACTATGTTTTAGCCATTGTGGTCCTGCATAGTATATGGTTTTACAAATGTTTTAAGATACTAGTGAGGGAAAAACCTGTTCCGCTAAGCGGTGTGGTCTCATAAGATATCTAAATGGTTGAAGATGGTAAATTATTATTTATATCAGGCTTTGTGTCTGAGTCGAAGTTTTTTCCCTTAAACTCTCGGGTACTCAATTAATTTTTAGTAGGTTGAGAGTTAAGGTTTCCAGGTGCTCTTTTAGACAAGTAAAGCTTTTAAAGACGTACAGGAGGCAAGCTTGTTATTAGAGTTCTTTTATTTCCATTGTGTGTTTTGATTGTAAAGGCAAATTTGTTTTAGTGCCTTACTCTATTACTCTGATCATCCAAGGGACATCTTCATATATCGCTCTTGGCGTATTTTGTATTAATTGTTTGTTATCTGAACATGGTCTGTGTACCGTGATTATGTAATCAATTCGGAATATTTTAAAATGGAATGTGGAATTTGTTTAATGTTTAAATGTTTTCCATATTCTTGTGTTTCTGTGTATCGATGGACCTAATATTGCCGTATTTTGTCACCGAAGATTAATAACTATGGATGACAGCAGCATCCATGGCCGTTAGTTTTGGGCTTCCAAGTAAGGGGATGTTACAATAAACCTTGCCCTTTCCATTCTTAACGGGCTCCTTGCACTGGTTCTTATGGTGGTCTATCTAATTGCGGTTGAAGCACCAAATATTATTCTTGCCGATCACTTCCTTAGCCTTTCCAGTATGACACTCATTGGAAAAATGGACCTTCTTGTCGCACTTGAAACAGACCACCTCAGACTTTCCTCTCTTGGTTGCTCCACCTTATGTGCATCCTTTTTGTGAAATAACTTCCTCTTTTGGCCGTATCCAATCTGGACTTCCTTAGCCTTATTCTTCTCCTGAAAAACTAGCATCCCCTCATGCCTTAGAGCCATCTCCATAACCACATCACAGGGATCTTCGATATACGGTAAAGTAGCCCTGGCCAACTCAGGCTTCAATCCTCTGATAAACTTCTCATTCCTCTTCATCACTATGTTAAGAGCAGCATAACCATATCTGGATAACTCTTAAAACCTACTGACATACTCCAGAACAATCATCTCTCCTTGTTCTAGCTCAGCAAGCTTCCTAATCAAAACAGACTGCGCCATAACTGACATAAACTTCTCGTGGAACCTCCTCTTGAACTCTTCCCATGTCATGGTCTCCTCAACCGCTGCCACAGTTACACTATTCCACCAAAATAAAGCAGCCCCTTAAAGCTGTCTAGATGTCAACCTCCTCTTCTGCTCATCATTGAGCCTTAAATCAGCAAAAATCCTCTCATAATGCAACAACCAGTTCTCCACCTGAATAGCATCCTCGGTTCCAATAAATGGCTTCCCTTCGAGCTTAGTATAATCTCCACTCAACTTAGCATAATCATTAGCAACCGAAGCTTCCTGAACTCCTCCGTCCATTTTACCAACAACAACTCTTGTCTGCACCATATTCACGAAGAATGGATACATAGCTTCCATTCCAACTTGCGGGACTCGGCACCCACATTCTCTTCTTGTGCCTGACCTTGAGTTCCCTTCGAATTAGGTCCGGCATTCCCATCGGTGCTTTTCCTTCCTAAGTTAACTCTTTCTCCTATACCTTCCATAACTGTATTCAAACCTCATGGA
Source organism: Allium cepa (assembly GCA_030765085.1). Lineage (NCBI taxonomy): Eukaryota > Viridiplantae > Streptophyta > Magnoliopsida > Asparagales > Amaryllidaceae > Allium > Allium cepa. The sequence continues at coordinate 975,342,871 of CM060928.1, forward strand.
TGCAGAAAAATAACTTAATCAAAGATAGGAGACTAGAGATAAAGCGTATACTTATATAACAAATACAAGTACGTTATATAGCGTTATTCTATACCCTAATCTTACTCTAATTCCTTAGGATTATGTTTTCAAAACCATTTTTAAGTTAAAAAATTTCGTAAAACTATGCTCTAGTACAAAGTTGAAACATCCTGTGCCTAGAGGTCAAAAGCTAAGCGCTATAGATGTTGCAGTCATCCATAGTATTAACTTCTGGTGATAACATACAGTAATGCTAATTGTATCCATAATATCAGAAGCACTTGAATATGAACAAAATCAATATTTTACTGATTATATTTAAAAACAAATTCATATCCAAGTTACATAATCCCAAAATGTTTCCTAGGCAATGATCAAATATAATTTACAATAATACGCCAAGAGCAACATATGGCAATGCCCCTTTGGTTGATCAAAGTAATATAGTCATATCTTCCTAAATATATACAGCGAAATCAAAACAAAATAAACTGAAACTCCTAAATAGCTATCCGTCAGCCACATGCTTATCTCCGGAAGCTTTATTCGCCAAAACAACAAAAACTTGAAAACCTCAACCCTCAGCCTACTCAAATCAATTTTGACCATCCAAGAGTTTAAGGGGAAACAAAAACTTTGAGTCAGACATAACGCCTGTTGTGAATAATATTGTTCATCTCTGTTATTTTAAGTTAAGTGACACCATGCCGCTTAGTGGAACGAGTTTCTCCTCGCTAACATCCTTTTTAAAAACATATCTTTTGCAATTTTTTCCTATAACCAAAACTGGTTAAAATCTGTAAAGCATTAGTATGTAAACATACATATTAGATAAATGAACTATCTGTTCATGCACATTAGTTTTATTTAGCTAACCATTAACCTTTGGCTGACTCGGGTCTACTAAACAACATATCAAAATTTATCTAACATATGTTAGACACTCCTCTTCTTCTAGACATTATGTCCTTAACTGTCTGTTAAATACTTCACTTTTGGACGGTTTATCCTTAACTTATCATCTCCTAGGGTCACCTGATCCTAATGGTTTAGCGGGCTCACCAATAACCTATCTGTATACAAACATGTATTCCTTTCTATGTGTATTCATATTTTCAGTCTACCTATGACAAAGCCCTACACACTAAAATTTTGGACAAAATTAGCAGAGGCTAATAGCTAATGTATAGGGCGCGACCATATGCTAGTCTCATCTGGTATTCTAAGATCTGAGTCATTTTACTTGGGGATCCCTTCCCAGAATTTTCCTTGAAAACCTTTTCAAAATGATTTAAAACCTTTAAATCAAACTCAACACGAAAGAATATATTTCCTATGCTTTACTTAAATCACCATGTCATGTTATATATACTTTACCCAAATCTAGTTGATGAAAAAAATTGAATCTTTGAAAGTCCCCCATTCGAATCTATTAAAAATACCCCTTTTGAAATCAAGTAAACCCTTTATTTTATCTAGGTCGAAAGGCCAAACCTTCCTTTCAAAAACATTCTAAAAACCCTTTCGAAACCTTTGGAAATCCTTCCTTTTGAAAGCTTTAAAATCCTTAGATGCCTTTCTTTTAAAACCTTTAAACATTGCCTTTCAAAACCCTTAGAAAAACATTTTCTTCAATCCTTTTGAAATAACCAGAAAAGCCAAACCTTTCGACTCCTTCAAAACTTTAAGGTACCACCCATTCAAAACCTTTTTTTAAACCTTTTGAAAGCATCAAACCTTTTGAAAGAACTTGGATTTAATTTAAAACATGTGGAAAAACACCTTTCGAAACCATTCAAAACTGACTCTTTTGAAACCATTTTGGGTTATACTTCAATTGAGCAAAAGGGTCATTAAAACCATTGAGTCGAAACCTTGCCTTTTGAAAGCATTCCTAAGTAAAGAAGTGATGGTGTCGAAACCATCCCTTCGAAAGCATGGGAGTTGTGGGCAGATCTAAGAAAACAGGTAACCCCATCAAAACCCTCTGGGTCGAAAGGTAAAAAGGCAGCAATAAAATGTTTCGGCTTAGTCGAAAGCAATTATTTAAAACAAAGGCGCAACCCATTCGAAACCATTCCCTTTTATACCATTTGACCTAGTCAAAAGCTAACCGAGTCGAAAGCATCTTATCGAATGCAAGCAGAAGCATTTTCTTTTAAAAAGCAAAGTAATGCCTCAAACCCTTCGAAAACTATGGTTTCGACTCTATACCTTCCGCCTATATTCAATTCACTACGTACCAGTTCCTTGATACCATGTGCATTGGTTTCAACGGTGTCGGAGGTGGAGTTAAGTAGGCGGAACCTGGTGCCGATAGGGTCGAAATAGTGAAAAACATGTTTATTTGTACCTTTATACTATTTCTGTTGTACCTAACCTGCTATATTTGTTTAAATCTGATTGGTTGTCGTTGTACTTCTTCAAAAGTGCTACCAATTTCCAGAAATAACAAATTTCAAATTATTTGTATAGAGCCCCCTCTCCTTTTATAAATATATAAAACATGTAAGTCTCATACCTTAAATAATTTTATGTATCCGTTAAAACACTTAGGAAAATTTTACAAAAATTCCAGAAAATCTCTTTTGACATGTTTTCTAACATATAAAAATTTTCAGACCCAAACCTTTTATTGGTTACCCGTAAATAATTTATAAATCAAATTAACATTTTCTTTACTAGAAAATTCATATAAAATCTCAAAATTCTGAAAATTGGAACCTATCAACAAAATATTATTTATGGTCTCTATAAAAATTCACAAGGCATTTAGATGTCATTTAATATGGTTTTTACCTTAAAATGTATCATAAAATCAACGTGAATATGTATAAATCATCAACAAGTATATATAATCATTCTATCATCCAAAAACATGGCAAAACACTGCAAATCATTTCGGGCTTCTCCTTAAAATCGAAAACAAATCAAAAGAGAGATGTAAACATTATTCACCTTAGCTTTAGAGATTAAAGATATGAGATTTGAATGAATTCGATGTTGATTAAGCTTCCCCTTTCTTTCTTGTTCTCTTATTAACGGTGGTCGGCCTTAGTTTAAAATTTTGAACAAATGAAATGAACCTGTATATTTTACACGGCTAAGGGATATGGATATAGGGATGCCCTCTTTCCTATTTTACCCCTCCTACATTACATTTTAAACTCTACTTTTAATTCATTGGTTAATGGCTCGGCTACCCTTTACTATAATTCAAATCTCAGTCTCTTAGTCAACACATTATTTTAATAAATTTACCTAATTAAATATTCTAAATAATGTTATCAAAATATGGGGTGTTACAATATATTTTAATCATATTAAAACTAAACAAAGCTTTATAAAAAAAATTGAAAGATTTAAAAAGAGTATTCAATATAATGTAAATAATATAAATCATTGTAGTTATAAATTCTAAGCAAATATTTATAATCAAATTATAAGTATCGGAAATAAATATAAGGAAGATATAAACTAAAATATCAAAAAATATAATAGGTTAAAAATACTTAAAAACTTAATATAGTATCTTTGTAAAAATAAAAGGTTAAGAATCTATTTTGAGAAATTTCGAATAGATGTTTGAAGAGATTATTTTGAAAACTGGGATATTTGAAATATATATAAAACTTTTTTGAAATAGAGAGAGATCAAGAAAGTGCTATCAAGGTTTTAACATAAATTTTATGACTCTATAACTTATTTGGAGTGTCTTGAAATCTTGAACTCTTCAATGCTCTTATGTCTTCATTCTTAAACACTTCAAACTCTATATCAGCATCTTAAATCTACTCTTGATACTGTACAGTCTTTTTAATAAACACATGTCTAATATCCTATATTATATACTATATATCTTGAAAAATATTAGTATCTATATTTTGTATAATGTCCTATAGTTGTTATCATCGAAAACAAAACCTAAGGTACTAACGGACTTCACATTAATATTAATTTACTTATATCTAAAATTATATTTACATCATAAAAGTATGTTAAAATGTAGATAATAATTTTAAATGCATAAAAAATATTTCTCAAATTTTCAATTTTTTGTAAGGTGGTTCTTTATTATTCACATGCGAAAAAGAAAAAAGTTGCACATATGGTTGCTGTAAAGCCAAAAAAGTGATGGCTGGAAGAACAAAATCCACCTGTATTGGTAGTGGGCAACTGACGAAGATATGTTCAAGCTGTGAACTATTACAAATTAATACAAAATGGAAAAAACAAAGAAAAATATGCAAGTACATCTAAACCTCCTATCATCCACAACTTTATTTAATGCACTAAAACTTTATGCTAGTCCACGTCGACACGTCTACTGCTACCCGGCACCTTGGCCCGGCTACAAAACGACAGCTGAAGATATTATCGTTAGCACCAGACAAGATTCTGACTAAGAAGAGCCTGAAGATATACGGGTTTGATGCAGTCAATATGTTTTGGCATTTAGGTACGGTTCGGCAAGAATGGACCAACCAGCTTGAGATCGCCCTATATGGGCCAAGTCACCTCGGCCTTGAGCCCGTGAAGGAAGTCCAGCCTATCTTCGTATATAAATAGAAGGGCAGGGGCGCAGTGAAAATGGACCTTTTTTCGAGAACACTGGGGAGACCCTGCCATTTTTGATACTCTCCTCTTTTTAATTCAAACTTGTATTCAAGTGATTGGTTTACGGAGGGAATCTGTATTCAAGTGATTTAGGAAGCAATAAGGATTTTATTCAAAGTGGACGTTGGCAATTACGTCGAACCACTATAAATCTGGTGTTCTCGTTTTTGTTGTTCTTTTTGCATTGAATTACACTATTTTTCTATTCCAATTTACTCTCTTCATTAATCTCCCTACATAACTCTACTCAAGGGTGTTAGTGAGAAATTCTGGTGCTAACATTTTGGTGCTTTCACTGAGAATTGAATTCTCAGTTTGATTGGATCTCATCGCCTACTAGTGGATTTCCATATTCGCGAGGTAGGTCCAGCTGTTTACTAGAAAACTTCCTATTCTACTCGGATTTGAAATAAATCTAAAGGAAGCTGATAGCCGTAGTCAGAGAAACCAAGTCAATGCAAGATCTGGGGATTGGACATTGAAGTTTGCACTCAAGTTGAATGAAGGCCGACCCTCCTCTGAAGGCAATTCGGCCGATCGCCCCAGAAAAGGTGTATGCCGACCGCTCTAGAAAAGGCATACGCCGAGCCACATCCATGCTGAGCCACATCCATGCCGAGCCACTTCCAGCCTAACCATATCCAGGCAGAGCCACATCCATGCCGAGCCACATCCATGCCGAGCCACTCCAAGCCGAGCCACATCCAGGCCGAGCCACAATCCATGCCGAGCCACTCCATGCCAAGCCACTCCAGGCCGAGCCAGATCCAGGTCGAGCCACAATCCATGTTGAGCCACTGCATGCCGAGCCACTCCAGGCCGAGCCACATCCAGACCGACCCACATCCATGTCGAGCCACATCCAGGCCGAGCCACATCCATGCCGAGCCACATCCATGCCAAGCCATATCTAGGCCAAGCGAGAGTAAGCTCCATGGTACTGCATAATGGAATATAAAAGTGATAGTAAGCTCCAAAAATAGATAAATGAAAGTGCGGCCTCCTACTCATACTCCGCATGGCTCCGTGTGCTATCCAGACCTATTATCCTTAATCTACTCATTTAAGAGTACTCGAAATAATAATAAGAAAGCATAAAACCTCAGGTCAGACAACAGTCTGGTGTGAGAGATGCATCATCTTAAAATACTATAAATCATATATAGTAAATAGGGGCATAGAGTATGAAGAACCATACCTGACATTTTCCTGCATCCAAAGAGTTAGCACATACGATCGATATATGCTAATCCACTATCATAGTCATATAAGCGTGCTACAATCAAAGTACAGTGTCCAGTGTCTAGGCATATGATCGAAAATACCTACATCATGTGACACCTTAGAGTGATAAACAACCATGGAAAACACAACTTCCATCAAACAATCCTTGCCATCACTCTTTTGTGTTGGATATATGATAACTTGTATGGCACAATCGCAAATTAGGGACCCTATCAAAATCTCGGTCTCATTGGTGCTCAAATCCATACCACTCTTAAAGGCTAGGTTCCAGACCCACAATCACAAAAGCCCATGGTAATCTACCAACACAAGATCTGGACATAACCGCAAATCCAAGTGGGCATCCTCGCATACTCCTTCTTTACAAGCACACTAGAAACCTCTGAGTTATCACTGATATCTTTGCATCACGTCTCCATAATAGAACTCAATTTTAATTCCTACCCGACTATTTCCATAGTAGAATACGGTCGCAAATTCTACCCGCAAGCCCTCATCGTTGAACTATCCCCTATGGATCGCCATCACGACTCCCATCGTTAAGTCTTCATCTTCAGAACGCCTCAAGACATCCATTGTAAGTCACTGATCCATTATACTAAGGTTCCAAAGTCGTCAGCATACCGAAGCCCAAGGTCATCATGAGTTATTTCGGAGTCATCCTTGCTTGCTCCCTACCAACTCATCAAAGGCCCCCAAAATCCACCTCGAAGTACACCCAAACCACGCTAGAAGTCCATTGCTAAAACCCCATGCTTTAGCTTATGTTCGATCGTCCCTTTGTTTGGCCCATAGCCATGCACCCATCGAACAAAGGCAAGACCGAACATGAATTCTTGTTCGACACCTCACCATAGCACCAGTGGACCAAACGACTACCAAATAGGATTTCCTATTTGGTCGTCCTCACCGATGAACCAACCACCTACTAGATAGGATTTCCCATCCATTCTTCCCTTTATCGAGCCAATTAGATACCTGATAGGATTTCTTATCTGGTCTTCTTTTGCAGAACCAAGCTAACCACCAGACCATCTCTACGCCAGGCTAAGCTCCACCGAACCATAAACCTATAGTATCTTCATATCCCAATTTCATAATAATTTCACTGTTGTGCTCCGTTCTTCGACCCTTGTTCATTGCATAGGCAACAATACAACTCTCAACAACCTTGAGTCGATTCTTCGAAACCCGATTTCGCTGTTCATACTCTAAGTCGCTCTAATGAGCATTTTTCAACCATACAAGCATATACGCCAATATCATACATGCACCAAATAACATTCAAACATACAAACATACAACAATTCATGACAAATCATGCTATAATATATCTCTAACATGCCCTAACATGCATCAAGGTAACCATGCATCAAATTAACATGATTCGAACACTTTAAAACATATTAAAATCGTTTCTACTTCAGGTTTTATCTTAAGATAGTTCCAAAACATGATTTTGATAGTATTAATGAGTTTAAAACATGTCAAAACATATGGGCACATATATAGGAAGTTGAGAGATGATAAATCACTTACCTAAATCTCCAAAATCTAAGTTCTGCACATAAATTGAGGCAAAACCAAAATCAACAGCCAAGCCCCAAGTTTTATTCCCATAAAAATGTAAGTTTTAAGATCTATAATTAATCTCCTTGCTAATCTATCCTTAATCCATTATTTAGACTTGATTCGAAGGAGAAAAGAGAAGGTTTTTAGTGGAGGATGGATTAATGGGAGCTTAGATCTATTTTGAGATGTGGTAAAAGTGATTTGGAGATGACGGTTTGGCCTATGTAATCTCCAAACCCAAAACGAGTTAGCGAACTTGTTCCCAACTTACTAATTACCCACTACGCTGCTCTAAAAACGTCAATCTTCAAATAGTCGTATCTTCTGAAAGTCCAAATCGCTGTTATGTTACTCTGTAGAAAGGAAAATCATCATACCTTTCCAACAGAAATGGTCTCAGACTCTAATTTGACTTTTATCAAAAGTTATAGCACTACAAGTTTTTAGGGGTAAAATCATCTGAAAAGATTCTAATATAGATAATGTCACTGGTAGGCATTTTCCAAAGTCATAGAGTTATACGACCTCATACTAATTTAAAAATAATATTTTACGATCATCCGATACGTAAAATACAAGTGATTGCAACCCTTTTTCATTTGTCATTCATGATTGGAATAAAAAATAAGAGAAAATTTTAGTGGCATCCTAGAAAAAGAAGGTAGAAGAAGAACATAAAATCAACTCAACCCTTCACAACTTAGTATTTTCATAAATTCGATGAGTAATATAACTACCATACGTGTTTTCTCTTATGTACAGAATTTTTAGATGTGAAAATTATGATAATAATGTTTTTGTACATAGGTTTTGGATATATTACCTTAATATGTTATTTGTGAATTAATATGATGAAATAAATAGTTTTTTACGTTAAATCCTCTTGTTAATGACAACCAAATCTATGAAATTTTTATATGTGATGCATGACATATTTCACATATATGCTTTTTCATTATAGTAGGAGTGATACTTTAATCAAGCATGACACTTATTTTATTGGGGGAAATTTTGGATCAACACCCAAAAGGTAGCGAAAATAATAGGATCATGTTGTTGGTGAAGTAGAACAAGCATATCTTACCCAAAATAAGCAATCACAGGTGCACAAAGAAATGGATGCACAACCAGAAAAGAAAATTACATACAATGGTTTATAGTGGTTCCACTATCTGAAGATAGTGTACATCCATTTTTAGGAGAGGAAATTTTATTACCTTTTTATAAAAGGAAATTATAAGATTAATGGAGGCTAAAAAGAAAAATATAAAGAAATACAACTTGAGAGGACTATATATATACAAATCTCTAAAGGATGACTACCTTTATATAGAGATTATTACTTTGGTTGATGTAATTGATTTATAATAACAAATCAATGCCTCATCAATTCTTTTATTTACAAGGGAAACATTATCTACTTCATTTTTCAGTTTCCTCCAATATGCACACGCCTGATAAAATGTCTTTTTTAATCAATTGATTGGAGAATTGATCGATTACTTCAATCTCTTGAAATAACTCATTCTCATTTAGACAATTTCTTACATTGTATGATGTATTAAAAGCAGCAATAAATTCGAATCATAATTTTATCCTAACTTAAATATCTCTAAAATCTTTTTTAATATGGAATGTTGTATCGCTGAAATTTAACAATCTTCACTGTTAGAACCTTGTATTTTGATGTTTTGATCGTGACAACTTTATAAGTAAATGTAATGTGAACTAGCTATATTTGTAAGAGAAGATGCTATTTTACTCGACAAGACCAAGAAATCGGAAAAAAGTTTCAATATTATCAATGGTTTGTATATAGTCTAGTCTAGTAGTTGATTATTGTTAAAATCTCTCTTAGGTAGTATACGCACACACACAACTATTTAAAATTGTATTCAAATCATATAAATACAAGCACTTGCATTTACTTCAAGTTCACATTCACAAATTTTCAAAAGAACTCTTCATTATGGTAGAAACAAGGCATTCAGCCGGCCGAATCACAAAGTTCAGTCGACTGAATACCTGTGCACCTGTATAGTGCATTTAAAGGTTCAGTCGACTGAACTGCCCTATTCAGTCGACTGAATTATAAATGCTTTTGACATATCAATTTTTAATTCGAAAATTTTAAATTTTAGTAGACTGGAATCTTTTGTTCAGTCGACTGAAAATGCATAATGGTTAATTTTTAAACGGTCACTTCAATTTAACGAATAGAAACAAACCTCGATTCAAGAGTTGTTTCTGTATCTTTTGACCGTAACTTTTCATGAAGAACTGCAACACTTAAACATTATATATAGCCTTCAATTCATTTGTTTTAATCACCTAATTTCTGATTCTATTCTTATATACTTATTATCTAATCATTTTGCCATTTGTGCTCAAATTCTCGTTCTAATCACCTGCTCATTCGAGCACAAATTCATTGGTGATTAAATTAACTTCCAATCTTCATGAACTACATTGTATACCACAAAGGAGAAGATTATAGGAAGGGTGTACTCTAAAGACTTATCCGTGCTAATTAAAAGAGCATAATCAGTCAAGAAATTCTTTGTATTGTTGAAGTCATGTTTGGGTGCTCAGGCGGTAGAAGTCCTGTTCTGTTGTCTAAGCAGTATAAGTCATGTTCGGTTGTTCAGGCAGTGTAATACATATTCCTCCGGGTTAAGAGAAGGTTGATAGTTAAATTCTAGAATGAGTCTGGGACTGGACGTAGAACGGGAGTTCGAACTACTATACAAATCTCTGGTGTCATTTACTTTACCATTTACTTTTATATTCATATTCCACACTAGTAGATAACTTAGTTAATATTCTATATTACAACCGTTAGTAGAGCTTTTATTTGGTATCAGGGCAATTCCATCATATTACCATAAAACAGTTATTTGATATTCGGTTAATGTGGAAAATATCACTAACATAAGTTTTATTGAAGGTCAATCCACTACGTGACCACCACTATTTAACTGTTTGAATTAAATTTATTAGTCAACTCGAATGAGAATCTTTATGCAAGCAAATGGATATGGTACTTAGAATATTACTCAAATTGAATACACTATACCTACTACACCATTTGCAGAATGGTCAAATACATAAAAGTTAGATGCCGCATCGAATGCAAAAGCCATGAATATGTTTTTTTATGCCTTAGATAAAAATGAATACATAGAGTTAGCATGTGTAAAACTGCTTATGAAATTTGGAGAACTCTTAAATTCACACATAAAGAAACTAACAAAGTTAAGCAAAGCAAATTCCTATGCTTAAAATTCAGTTCCAAAATTTTAGAATGAGAACAGACGAAACTATAAATGACATGCATTCTAGATTCCAAGACACATATCATTCACTATTAGCACTAGGAGAAAAATATTCAGATTTTGACATTGTCTCAAAAATTATAAACTTTTTAATGGATGAATGGGAGCAAAAAGTCTTAGCTATTTAATAAGTCACATTTCTACCATTAAACCTGAAGAGTTAATAGGAAATCTCATGTTATATGAAGTCAATTTGTAGGCAAAACGAGATTAATCCCAATATAAGAAGAATGTTGCTTCCAAAGCTGAATAAGAAGATTTGAATCAGATGAAGATGACATGACATGACATCGATAGCAAAAAATTTCAAAAAGTTTTTAAAATTTACAAAAAAAAAAGAAATTTGGAAACAATAGGAGAGACTATTTCAGTAAACTGCCAGCTTCAAATCTCTAATGTTACGAATGTCATAAGAAAGGTCACATGAAGAAAGTCTGTCCTGATAGAAAGAAAGGCGGATTCAAGAATAAGAAGGACAAGTATAAAAAGAAGAAATCATTATCTGTTACATGGGATGAATCAGAATCGTCTTCATCATCAAATAGTGACATAGACAGCGATTCTGAAAAAGCAAACATCTGCTTTATGGCTTCGACCAACGATGTACCAACTAAGAAAAGAGGAAATTGGATACTTGACAGTGGTTGCTTAAAACATATGACAGGAAACAAAGATATGTTGACCAACATTATCTACTTAGATGGAGGATCTGTCACGTTTGGAGACAATTCCAAAGGCTATATCATTGGCAAAGACGATGTGAGCAACGACGGTACATCTAACTTACGTCTTATTACAAATGTTTTACTTGTTAAGAATTTAAAACATAATTTACTTAGTATAAGTCAACTTTGTGATAAAGGTTTTAATATAACCTTTTTTGAAAATAAATGTAATATGTTTGATCAAAATAATAATCTTATATTTGAAGGAACCAAAGAAAAACATATTTACATATTAAATATGAAAGTTAATCATAATAAAAATATGTATCTAGTAGCCAATGAGAATGATCCTTGATTATGGTATAAAATATTTTGTCATATAAATTTTGAAGCAATAAACAAATTATCCAAGAATACTTAGTTAAAGGTTTATAAAAAATGAATTTCGAAGTAAAAAATATTTGTGATGCTTTTCAATTAGGAAAATTAACAAAATCTTCTTTTAAATCAAAGAAAATGATTTCTACATTACGGCCACTTGAACTATTACATTTGGACCTTTTTGGACCAACTCAAGTTCAGTCCATAACCATAATAGATATGTTTTTGTAATAGTAGATTATTTTTCAAGATTTATTTGGACAATATTTTTGAAAAATAAAAGTGATACTTTTGAAAATTTTAAAATATTTGGTAAAATAACCCAAAATATTAAAGATTTAAAAATCAAAACATTCGAAGCGATCATGGTGGTGAATTCAAAAATGAATCTTTTGAAAATTATTGTAATAAGAAAGGAATTGTTCATAATTTTCCATTCTCTATAACTCCACAACAAAATGGAGTTGTAAGGAAAAACAGAACACTTCAAGAATATGCCAGAACTTTATTAAATGGAAGTACTTTACCAAAACATTTTTAGACAGAAACTGTAGCAACTGCTTGTAATGTTTCAAATAGAGTTTCCATTAGACCATTAACAAAACATACCCCATATGAACTTTTTAATGGAAGGAAACCCAACATATCATATTTTAAAGTTTTTGGTTCAAAATGTTTTCTATTAAATACAAAAGATAAACTTGGTAAATTCGATCCAAAATCTGATGAAGGAATATTCAGTGGATATTCAGAACGAAGCAAAGTTTACAGAATTTATAATAAAATAACTAAATTTTGTGAAGAAACACATCATGTGTCATTCGATGAAACTTTCAAATTTATTCATGAAATTAAAATGAAGAAACTATTTCTAAATCAAATAACTCAGATGATGATTTTGAAAATATTGAAAATAGCGTAGACGACAATAATATGAAATAAGTTCTCCACCAAGCCTTCTAAGAAATCATCCTATTGAAAATATCATTAGATAAATAAATACTAATGTAAAAACACAAAATCAACTAAATCAAAGTGGGTCACATAGCTTTTCTTTCAAATATTGAACCTAAAAATGCTAAAGAAGCCTCAACTGATGATTACTGGATTATAGCTATAAAGAAGAATTAAATCAATTTGAACGTAATGATGTTTGGGACTTAATTCCTACAGTAAGTGATCAAGCGGTTATCAGTGCAAAATGGGTTTACAAAAATAAAGCCGATGAGCAAGAAAATATTATTTGAAATAAAGCAACGCTAGTTGCTTAAGGTTACAATCAAGAAGAAGGAATAAACTATGATGAAACATTTACACCCATAGCTCGTCTAGAAGCTATATGCATTTTATTAGCTTATGCATGTTTTAATAATTTTAAACCCTATCAAATGGGTGTAAAAAGTACCTTTTAAAATAATTTTATAAAAGAAAATGTACATGTAGAACAAACACCTTTATTTACTCATGAAAAATATCCAGATCAGGTCTGTAATTCGAAAAAGACTTTATACAATTAAAATAAGCACCTCGTGCTTGGAATGACCGTCTTAAAAATTATTTAATTACTTCTGCTTAAAAATTAGAAAAGTAGATCAAACCTTGTTTATAAAACAAAATAAAAATAATCTTTTAATAATACAAATATATGTAGACGACGTTACTTTTGGTTCAACAAGTGAAAAATTATGTCAAGAATTTTCAAATATTATGACAAGAGAATTTGAAATGTCTCACACAGGAGAGCTTTCATATTTTCTTGGTTTACAAATTAAACAAATAACTAATGAAATTTTATTAATCAAGAAAAATATTGTAATAATCTCATAAAACGATTTGGTATGGAAAATACTTTTGATAAACCAACACCTATGAGTACTACGATACATCTTGATAGAGATGAAAATGGCAAAAGTGTTGACCAAAAACTATAACGTAGCATGATTACTTCATTACTATATTTAACTTCTAGTCGACCAGATATAATGAGGAGTGTATGCTTATGTACATGATTTCAAACAAATCCCAAAGAATCACATTTGCGAGCAGTGAAGCGAATTTTGCGATACTTAAGCAAGACTAAATACTACGGTCTCTTTTATCCAAAAGAATATCCTTTTGAATTAGTATCATATAGTGATGCTAATTTTGGAGGATGTCGAACGGATTGAAAGAGTACTAGTTGTGCTTGTCATTTTATTGGACGATCTTTAGTATCTTGGTTTAGTAAGAAACAAAGTTGTGTTTCACTTTCGACCTGTGAAGCAGAATATATCTCTACTGCTTTGGCATGTGCCTAAGTAATCTACATGCAGCAAACACTACAAGATCTTGAAACAAACCTTTCTAAATCAACAATCTACTATGATAATACAAGCGCGATAAACTTAACAAAAAATTCAATAAATCATTCTAGAACTAAACATATTGATATTAGACATCATTTTCTTTGAGGTAATATAGAAAAAGGAAATATATCATTAGATTTTGTACCTTAAGAAAATCAGATAGCTGATATATTTACTAAACCATTAAATGAAAATATTTTTATTAAATTACGATAAGAATTAGGAACTATATTGTTACATGAATTATAATAAAATTTTGTTTAAAAATATTTACAAGATAAAAAATTTATAAAAAAAAGAATGAAGCTTCTAGTACTCGATCTCAGGTCTGTAGTGAGGAAATTGTATATTATTCCAATGTGCTATGATGTCTCTTGTTTCAACACATTCTTCACCTCTAATTCGTGTCTGGTCATCATTCCTTAAGTTTTTCTACCTCTCATTTTTTTCTTGGTTAAGAATTTTCAAATGTTCTGCACCTTTCCTTTCATAAACCTGAAAATAGTGTCCATAAACTATATAGAAAAGTTTCATTTCTCATATGTCAAATCACCTTTTTCAGCTATCTCTCAAAATTCTAAACTTTTAGCTAAAAAAATTCCACTCGTACACAATCTCCATAATGTCTTCTCAAGAAGGATCTAACCAGTCGTCTATAGTTTTCGGCACTCCAACCTCTGAATCATCATACAATTCCAACAACTCAATTCCAGTGTATATCCTAGTCAAGATTACACCATCCCTAAAATATCACATTAGGTATACGCCTCAAGGGAAAGAGATAAATGTATCTTAGGTTTTGGCTCTCTATCTACTAAAGAAAAGATTGATGATACACATCATTATCAAAGAGAAACTTTAGAACTACAATGCGAAATATTCTACGAGAAAAAAGTGAACGCTAAACGCTTGAGCTTCCTAGAATAAATCGCTTTGAATATTTGTGGATCAACCTCGAAGCAATGCATGCATCAACCATCACTGCAACGTCCTCAAGTGCCACCAAACTCTTGGGAACGAAGCCCTCAACATTCTTAGGTGTCGCCAAACTCCTGGAAGCGTAGTAATATATGGCCGCCTATCTGTTCATTACAAGAAATTACAAAGGTTGACCAGCATTCAGATGATTCAAAAACTATCGAAAATTAAGCCTTCTTTTACGTTGTTTTCTATTAAAATCTGTATGTTGTATGTTTTTCTATTTAATAAGCATATATTTTTGTTTTACAATAGATTAAAATTGAAAAACTAATGTATGTATGTATATATATATATATTAATTATTATGTTAAAGAATTTTTTAAGTAAAGTATAGTTCAGAAAAATCAAAATTTTCAATCGACTGTTTCATGCATACCAATCGATTGAACATTCAACAAAAAATATTTTCATTCTAGATTTCAGTAGACTGAGCGAATTAAAACAGTCGACTAAAATACCATAATTATGAACACATGGCCAAATTTTTCCTACATATCAGTCGACTGATCTATGATTTCAGTCGACTGAATCTTCATACATAGTAGAATTTGGTTCAGCAACCAGTCGACTGGCCTTATAAAAATAGTCGACTGAATCGACCATTTTTACACTAGAAAGACATGGGCTGGAAATGCCTACACATCGGTCGACAGCACCCCCCATTCAGTCGACTGCTTCGTATAAATTTTGTTTTTAAAAATTTTCCTACACACTTCCCCAAACATCTTTTCACCAACCCCATATAACTATCTCTTCTCAACCCACCCATACAATCTACTTTCAGTAAAAAGAAAACCCTGGCCGCCATTTTAAAATCAAAAAATTTCATCTCTACCTCCAATTAATTCAATGGCCCCTAGAAGGAAGAGAGCGTGTGAATCCATTGCCAGACCTTTGGAAAGACAAATGTGATGACCCTGATTTTTTATGAAACAATTTTATAGACAAGTTTTATAATTTAATTTAGTCATGCTTGTTTAAAATTTTGTTGCTAAAAAAAATGTATGTATAATAGATTGACTACAAATGCATTGTGTAAGTATTAATATATATATATATATATATATATATATACAAGATGGAACACACACATACACATCACTTTCTGTAAGGAGACACAGGCAGTAATTAATTTGTGAGTTGGAATGAATAAATTATAAATGAATAAGTAAGTAAATATGGATATTGCAGATATGGTTTTATCTTAAAAATAAGTTAGTGTAAAGGAAATAAAGATGAGTAGGCTGGAGCAAATACATGCAAATGGTATGAGTTGTTGAATAAATACTTTATCTACTTTTAGCAATTTCCTTAGCTTAAAAAAAAAAAAATCACAGATCATGCAAATAAGATGACCGGGGTAGTAAGGAATAATTTCTGTTAATAAGAATAGGGACCACTTACCCATTTTTCTCTAAAAACAGAATGAGAGACTAGTCATAGTGACAGGGTAAAATTGACATTAAGTAAATTTTCAAAACCCTAGTGGCAACCAGGGTCTGGTATAAGAGGGCTTAAGGGATAGTATGATCTGGGATTATTTTTAAAACAGAAAAAAATACATATACATAGCAATGGAAATACAAGCCAGAGGAAATGAGGAACACTGACCATTAGGGATAAGAAGAAATAGAAGATTAAAGGAAAAAGAAGGATTAAAGAAGAAAGTGAGGTGAGTAATCTCACTGGTAAACCTGGCATTAAGTCCTAAAAAAAAATCAAGGCAGCCTAAATAGTGTTATATTTTATTGATATAATTTGTGTTTATTTTTGGTATTGCTGATTTGTTAGGTGTTTAACTCTTTATATTGATACCCAGAAAATATGGTTTGTGGGTCTCTTGTTTAAATGATCATTTGAGTATGGATCAATCTTGAAATGAAATGATTGCTTTTATGAGTTTTTCTGCATAAATATTTATTTAAGATCTCAGTAATTGTGTTACAAATCTATGCTCAAAAAAAAAAGAGAAGACAAATGGGACTGCAGCATGGAATTGTTGTTGCTTATGTCCCATGATGATGAAAAAAAAATGAAATATAGAAGTGCAATGATATACATGTGCTGAACTTCCATATTTACAAATGAATCCAGATTTGATTAAATGCTTATGGTTTAGCCAGATCTCATGAATCTGTGAGTACCTGATTAACCCACAGGCAAATGGATGCAACAGAAAAAAAAATTTATATAATATGTATGACCATATATTTATAAACATGATCCACTCAAAATCCATGATCTGAATAATGTGTGTGCTAAGAATATATGCTAGTTTGTGTAATTAAATTTAAGTTTATGGGAATAGGATCCACTATTCCTGGAGTTCATGCTTAATGGCTATATTATATATTCTTTTCTCTGATTGAAATGGGATCCATAGGGGGAAATTAGCATGATTAAGGAAAGAGGGAATATCACTTAGTAAGATAACTAAGGGTTAAGGATCTTTGGGCTACAAAAGATAGCTTGGCAAGGGGAATATTGCAAGCTCACACATGGTATGTTTATACCCAGGGGCCTGAGTGTGCTGGGTTAACAGAGATTGGTCCCAGACAATGTGTGTATTAAACATGAGAATGTAGCTACTGATCTTAAACTGATATTGTATGAAAAACAATAGGAGTAATGTCAAATGGGGGTTGGGTACAACCTGGATGGCTAGTGAAAGGAAAATTTGAAGAGTGACTTGATGGTTGTATTTAAGTTTGTACTGGATGTGTTTTTGTTGAATTTTATGTTTGTTTTCCTGAATTGGATTGCTCAAATCACATCTAACCAGTTTGCATTGATATGAAGTAATAGTCTCATAGAAACAACATAGAAAGGACACTGAATCCACCTGTTGTTCATGAAGAATACTCAAAAAAAAAAATGAAAAATTAGAATTATGATATGATTGCAGTAGATTGCTCATACCAGACAATTTTGTCTGACCCTTTGTGTGTTTGTTCACCATTGGGTGTCTCATAAAATTATGAGGCAGACTATGGTGATTGTGCAGGTAAGATAAGCACTGCAATGAGCTAGCTCTGGATGTGTTGGCTGCTAAGAATTGGGATGCATTAGTTACATACTTTCTGATATTAAAAATGAATGTTTAAGCCAAATTTATGGCATGTTATGTTGTTAAAAACTGTTTAGAAAGAAAGTGATGTTGTTTTTTTCTTTGTTTGTAAGAACTGGGGTAATTGTGTGTTTCAGTTAGAACTACAGTTTGTTTTTAGAAAATGTTTTTCTGAGTATGGAGTTTCTTTTCTTAACTTATGAAATGATTCTACTGAAAGATATAAAACCTGAGATGCCAGTAATGTATGAAACTGAAGGGAAAATGGTAGCTTAGTAGTTTATGTGAGGAACTCTGGTCTTAAGAGGGAATAAAAATTTGTTAAACAGAGATATAAGAATTGGCCAAAACAGAATTTCAGAAAATTTGTTAATGTGTGCAAAATGCATACAAAAGAAATAGGGCTTACTTGACCACTTTCCAAAGCCTGGGTTCAACCATCTTCAAATAATTAAAATTCAATAACCCAGAGACTTATGGTAGATTCAGCTATTTTGATGATAATGAATAATAAGTACTGGTAATATGCAAAGAAATATACATGCAGAGGTCACATGTACACTCAAGCATAGGCAACAATTATAGTACATATATAAACTGAAATTATAGGAGAGTAAACAAATGCTAAGACTAGAAAATTTTAAATCAGAAACTTGTATGAACTCAAGTAAGACAGGAAACCACTTTAGAAATTACTTTGCTATGGGGGGGGGAAACCACACAGGGAAATTCAAAGTAAATTTCCTTTGGTTCCCAAAACTTCCTAACTCTGATTCAAAACACTAAACATTATTCACACATGTTTTCAGATATGAATGTTCAAAATAATTTGAGTATAACAATATTTTTATATTGATTGAAAGATCCTGGAAAGAAGAGATAATGGAAGAGATGTTCTCTTAAATAGATGACCACTGAAATGAAAAATAAGCATATACAACATAAAAAAAAAAAATTGATTAAAAGAAAGTGGGTCATCTCAATTTGGTATCAGAGCTATGTTGTTAGATAACATAGCAGAAAAAAAAAACAAACCTTGGATGAACTTGTTTGTTTTGAATGAATGAAAATAGTGACTGTCTTGGATGCTTTGTTTTATACTGATGCAATATCTGTTATGATTAAATGGCAATAAGCTAGAATAGGTTAGCTTATAAAGGAATAAATAATGGACTAACCTAAGTATTGTATCCATAGAACAATGGTGAGACCTAGACAACCAGATGTAGGACCAAGTGAACCACCTATGATGAATATGCAAGATTTTATGAGAGCCATAAGAGATGGAGTTGGTAACAGGCAAGAAAATCCACATGAAGAGCTCTCCAAGCTTCTCAAGACCTTTACCAATCTTGGAGGCAAGACTTTTGATGGAACAGAAGGAATTATTGGAGTTCAAAATTGGCTCAGAATTTTGGACAGAATATTTGCTGATATGCAAGTTGAAGACCAGAAGAAGAGGTTGATAGCATCTAGACAACTGAGAGGAGCAGCTTTGGATTGGTGGGAAGTTATTATAGCTGGAAGACTTGAAGGGGAGGTGACATGGAACCAGTTCAAAGAGATGTTGGAAGGGAGATTTGTACCTGCATCAGCTAAAGAATCTTT
Source organism: Allium cepa (assembly GCA_030765085.1). NCBI lineage: Eukaryota > Viridiplantae > Streptophyta > Magnoliopsida > Asparagales > Amaryllidaceae > Allium > Allium cepa. The sequence continues at coordinate 975,362,708 of CM060928.1, forward strand.
GCTAGAAGAATTTATTAAACTAAGACAGGGAACTATGAGTGTAACTGAATATACACAGAAGTTTGAATCTCTAGCAAAATATGGTGCAGTGCTTATTACAACCAGAGAAGCTAAAAATGGCAGATATATTCAAGGACTGAATGCCCATATTAGTAGAGCTATGCTACCATACAAGGACAGGACCTTTGATCAAGTTTTGGATCTGGCTTTGAGCTTTGAACAACATGATAAAGCCAGAGAAAATTTCAGAGCATTTAAAAATAACCAAAATAAGAAGGGAAAGGGAAAGTTTCACCCTTATGATAAAAAGAAAATGGATGTAGCTTCCACCAAGAAGTCAGAAGAAATCAAAACTGCTGAAGTTAAGAAGAAAATCACTTGCTATAATTGTGGACAAGAGGGACACATGAAAAATAGGTGTACAAATCATAAACCAGCATCCTTTAAATGTCATCAGTGTGGAAAGGAAGGCCACATAAGGAGGAACTGCCCAGAGTTTAAGCAAGGAAAAATGAGTACTTTGGAGGTAAAAAGCAAAGCAATTGAGGGACCAAATGTGGAGAAGCATGGCCAAGTTGAAGGTACTTTGCTTATTCACTCCATACCTTTTGTAGTAGTGTATGATACTGGGGCTACACACTCCTTAATTTCTCATGATATTGTACAACAACTAAAATTGAATTGCATGATAGTTGATAAGCCATTACTCATTAAAAGTCCTTTAGGAAATTCTTGTATTTTGGGTATGATGTGTATGCAACTAGAATTGAATATAGGGGGATATGTGTTTAGTGCAGACCTATATGTATTGAAATACCCAGGTATAGGAGTTATTTTAGGGGTTGATTGGTTAAGAAAATATAGGGCTGTTATAAGCATGGAAACCTCTACTATATCTCTGAGAACTTCTGATGGGAAAAGAGTAGTTGTTCTTTGTGAAGTAAATAAGAATAGGAACATAGCCACCCTTAATACCTTGTCTGGTGAAAAGCACATGCCTGCAATAGAAGAAATCCCTATAGTAAATCAATATGCCGATGTGTTTGGTGAAGTAAAGGGGGTTGACAATCATAGACCAGTAGAGTTTTCTATTAAACTTATTCCAGGAGCAAGCCCAATAGTTAAAAGACCAACTAGAATGGGGCCTAAAGAATTAATAGAGCTGAAAAAACAACTTGTTGAACTTGAAGAAAAAGGCTTTATCCGGCCTAGTAGCTCATCATGGGGAGCACCAGTGGTTTTTGTTAAGAAACATGATGGATCTCTTAGATTATGTATTGATTACAGAGAGTTAAATAAAATCACAGTTAAAAACAAATACCCCTTACCAAGAATTGATGATCTCTTTGATCAATTGAGTGGTGCAAAAATATTCTCTAGACTTAATTTGGCTTCAGGGTTTCATCAAATGAAAGTAGAAGAGGAAAGTATTAAATATACAGCTTTTAATACTAGATATGGACTTTATGAATTTTTGGTGATGCCCTTTGGTTTGACAAATGCTCCCTCTTACTTTGTTGATTTGATGAATAGAATTTTTAGAAAATACTTATATAAATTTGTATTGATATTTATTGATGATATACTAATTTATTCTAAGTCAGTAGAAGAGCATGAGAATCATTTGCATATAGTATTACAGAAATTAAGACAGGAAAATTTGAAAGCAAAATTTTCAAAATGTACTTTTTGGCAAAATGAAGTAAGCTTTTTAGGTCATGTGATATCAGAAAAAGGCATATCAGTAGACCCCAATAAGGTAATGGTAGTGCAAGCATGGAAAAGGCCTACTAGTGTCACAGAGGTCAGGTCATTTATGGGAATGGCTGGATATTATAGAAGGTTTATAAAGGATTTTGCAAAAATTTCAATTCCATTGACTAGATTAACTAGAAAGAATCAGGCCTATGTTTGGACTGAGGAATGTGAGAAAGCTTTTGAGAAGTTAAAAGAAGCACTAGTACAAGCCCCAATATTAAAGGTTCCTGAAGGAAATGAGAATTTGGTGATATATACTGATGCTAGTGGTCAGGGACTTGGGGCAGTGTTGATGCAACAACATCAAGTGATAGCATATGCCTCTAGACAGTTGAAGCCCAGTGAGATAAAGTATGCTACACATGATCTTGAATTAGCTGCTATAGTGTATGCTCTTAAGTTATGGAGACATTATTTGTTAGGGGCTAAATTTGAAGTGTACACAGATCATAAGTCACTCAAATATTTGTTTTCACAAAAAGAATTGAACATGAGGCAGCAAAGATGGATTGAACTTTTAGCCTCATATGATTTTGAAATATTGTATACACCTGGCAAAGCTAATAAAGTAGCAGATGCTTTAAGTAGACAACATGCCAAAATGGCTAGATTGATGATAGAAGAATTTAATACTTTATCATTACTGATTGATTCAGAGGTAGAAAGGGACAATGTGGAAAATATGAAGATATGCAGTGAGAAAGAAGAAATAGGAAAGTTGAGTTTTGTTACTTTGGGATCAGAATTGAAAAATAAAATTGTCAGGCTACAAGACCAAGATCCATTTTTACTTGAGAAGAAAACTCAGATATTAAATGGTGAGGCAGTAGAAGGATTTCAATTGAATAAGCAAGGCCGTTTGGAGAAGGGAAATAGGATATGTGTTCCTGCTATTGAAGAATTGAAGCAAGAAATTTTGGATGCTTACCATAAAAGCAAGTATACCATACATCCAGGGGGCACCCGAATGTATCATAACCTCAAGAGGAATTATTGGTGGAGTGGTATGAAAAGGGCAGTGGCATTATATGTGTCCAAATGCATGGTTTGTCAACAGGTAAAAGCAGAATACCAGAGACCTTCAGGAATGCTCCAACCTTTACAAATACCACAGTGGAAATGGGAGGAGATATCAATGGATTTCATTGATGGTTTGCCCAAAACTAGGAGGGGAAATGATAGTATTTGGGTTGTAGTAGATAGGCTAACTAAATCAGCTCATTTCATACCAGTGAAATCAGATAGGAATGCATGCACATTAGCTCAGTTATTTATTAAAGAAATAGTTAGATTGCATGGAATACCAAAGACTATAGTAAGTGATAGAGATACCATCTTCACTTCAAAATTTTGGCAAAGTTTTCATAAGGCAATGGGGACTGATTTATGCTTAAGCACAGCATATCACCCTCAATCTGATGGTCAAACAGAAATTGTGAATAAATTACTTGAAGACATGTTGAGAGCATGTATATTGGATTGGGGAGGAAGTTGGGAAGATCACATATTTCTGGCAGAATTTGCATATAACAACAGCTATCACAGTAGTATAGGCATGGCACCCTTTGAAGCATTATATGGTAGACCATGTTTATCACCTTCAAGTTGGATTGAATCAGGGGAGAAGGTGGTCTTAGGACCAGAAAATGTGAAAGAAATTTCTGAAAAAATAGTTTTGATTAGAAAAAGAATTGCTTCTGCCCAAGATAGGCAAAAGAAATATGCAGACCAGAAGAGGAAAGAAGTGCAGTATGATGTGGGAAATTATGTATTTATTAAGATATCACCCATGAAAAAGATTTTGAGATTTGGAAAACAAGGAAAATTGATTCCAAGGTACATAGGACCATATAAAATTCTAGAAAGAATTGGGAATGTGGCCTATAAGTTAGAGTTACCCGAAGAAATGAGAGCAATACATGATGTTTTTCATGTATCTCAATTAAGAAGATGGGTTCATGATGAAGGGACAATTTTAAAATCCCCTGAGAATGTGCAGATTGACCCTAGAATGGTATATGAGAAGAAGCCTGTAGGCATAGTTGCAAAGGAGATCAAGAAATTGAGAAACAAAGAAATAAGACTGGTAAAAATACAATGGAGTCTTGACCCAAATGATTGCACATGGGAGGTGGAAGATAAAATCAGAAATGATTACCCACAATTATTTGATTGAATGGAAGGTATGATATATGTATACTGATAGATGTTTAGATTAGGCATGCATTAAATTTTTGACTGTTTGGTTTGAAAATGATTGCATTTCTGGATTGATAATGCTTAATCTAAGTATGAAAAGAATTGTGAGACACAATTCCTAAAAGGAAGGGTGTATGTGATGACCCTGATTTTTTATGAAACAATTTTATAGACAAGTTTTATAATTTAATTTAGTCATGCTTGTTTAAAATTTTGTTGCTAAAAAAAAATGTATGTATAATAGATTGACTACAAATGCATTGTGTAAGTATTAATATATATATATATATATATATACAAGATGGAACACACACTTACACATCACTTTCTGTAAGGAGACACAGGCAGTAATTAATTTGTGAGTTGGAATGAATAAATTATAAATGAATAAGTAAGTAAATATGGATATTGCAGATATGGTTTTATCTTAAAAATAAGTTAGTGCCAAGGAAATAAAGATGAGTAGGCTGGAGCAAATACATGCAAATGGTATGAGTTGTTGAATAAATACTTTATCTACTTTTAGCAATTTCCTTAGCTTAAAAAAAAAAATCACAGATCATGCAAATAAGATGACCGGGGTAGTAAGGAATAATTTCTGTTAATAAGAATAGGGACCACTTACCCATTTTTCTCTAAAAACAGAATGAGAGACTAGTCATAGTGACAGGGTAAAATTGACATTAAGTAAATTTTCAAAACCCTAGTGGCAACCAGGGTCTGGTATAAGAGGGCTTAAGGGATAGTATGATCTGGGATTATTTTTAAAACAGAAAAAAAAATACATATACATAGCAATGGAAATACAAGCCAGAGGAAATGAGGAACACTGACCATTAGGGATAAGAAGAAATAGAAGATTAAAGGAAAAAGAAGGATTAAAGAAGAAAGTGAGGTGAGTAATCTCACTGGTAAACCTGGCATTAAGTCCTAAAAAAAAAATCAAGGCAGCCTAAATAGTGTTATATTTTATTGATATAATTTGTGTTTATTTTTGGTATTGCTGATTTGTTAGGTGTTTAACTCTTTATATTGATACCCAGAAAATATGGTTTGTGGGTCTCTTGTTTAAATGATCATTTGAGTATGGATCAATCTTGAAATGAAATGATTGCTTTTATGAGTTTTTCTACATAAATATTTATTTAAGATCTCAGTAATTGTGTTACAAATATATGGTCAAAAAAAAAGAGAAGACAAATGGGACTGCAGCATGGAATTGTTGTTGCTTATGTCCCATGATGATGGAAAAAAAATGAAATATAGAAGTGCAATGATATACATGTGCTGAACTTCCATATTTACAAATGAATCCAGATTTGATTAAATGCTTATGGTTTAGCCAGATCTCATGAATCTGTGAGTACCTGATTAACCCACAGGCAAATGGATGCAACAGAAGAAAAAAAATTATATAATATGTATGACCATATATTTATAAACATGATCCACTCAAAATCCATGATCTGAATAATGTGTGTGCTAAGAATATATGCTAGTTTGTGTAATTAAATTTAAGTTTATGGGAATAGGATCCACTATTCCTGGAGTTCATGCTTAATGGCTATATTATATATTCTTTTCTCTGATTGAAATGGGATCCATAGGGGGAAATTAGCATGATTAAGGAAAGAGGGAATAACACTTAGTAAGATAACTAAGGGTTAAGGATCTTTGGGCTACAAAAGATAGCTTGGCAAGGGGAATATTGCAAGCTCACACATGGTATGTTTATACCCAGGGGCCTGAGTGTGCTGGGTTAACAGAGATTGGTCCCAGACAATGTGTGTATTAAACATGAGAATGTAGCTACTGATCTTAAACTGATATTGTATGAAAAACAATAGGAGTAATGTCAAATGGGGGTTGGGTACAACCTGGATGGCTAGTGAAAGGAAAATTTGAAGAGTGACTTGATGGTTGTATTTAAGTTTGTACTGGATGTGTTTTTGTTGAATTTTATGTTTGTTTTCCTGAATTGGATTGCTCAAATCACATCTAACCAGTTTGCATTGATATGAAGTAATAGTCTCATAGAAACAACATAGAAAGGACACTGAATCCACCTGTTGTTCATGAAGAATACTCAAAAAAAAAAAAAAAAAAAAATAGAATTATGATATGATTGCAGTAGATTGCTCATACCAGACAATTTTGTCTGACCCTTTGTGTGTTTGTTCACCATTGGGTGTCTCATAAAATTATGAGGCAGACTATGGTGATTGTGCAGGTAAGATAAGCACTGCAATGAGCTAGCTCTGGATGTGTTGGCTGCTAAGAATTGGGATGCATTAGTTACATACTTTCTGATATTAAAAATGAATGTTTAAGCCAAATTTATGGCATGTTATGTTGTTAAAAACTGTTTAGAAAGAAAGTGATGTTGTTTTTTTCTTTGTTTGTAAGAACTGGGGTAATTGTGTGTTTCAGTTAGAACTACAGTTTGTTTTTAGAAAATGTTTTTCTGAGTATGGAGTTTCTTTTCTTAACTTATGAAATGATTCTACTGAAAGATATAAAACCTGAGATGCCAGTAATGTATGAAACTGAAGGGAAAATGGTAGCTTAGTAGTTTATGTGAGGAACTCTGGTCTTAAGAGGGAATAAAAATTTGTTAAACAGAGATATAAGAATTGGCCAAAACAGAATTTCAGAAAATTTGTTAATGTGTGCAAAATGCATACAAAAGAAATAGGGCTTACTTGACCACTTTCCCAAGCCTGGGTTCAACCATCTTCAAATAATTAAAATTCAATAACCCAGAGACTTATGGTAGATTCAGCTATTTTGATGATAATGAATAATAAGTACTGGTAATATGCAAAGAAATATACATGCAGAGGTCACATGTACACTCAAGCATAGGCAACAATTATAGTACATATATAAACTGAAATTATAGGAGAGTAAACAAATGCCAAGACTAGAAAATTTTAAATCAGAAACTTGTATGAACTCAAGTAAGACAGGAAACCACTTTAGAAATTACTTTGCTATGGGGGGGGGGGGGGGAACCACACAGGGAAATTCAAAGTAAATTTCCTTTGGTTCCCAAAACTTCATAACTCTGATTCAAAACACTAAACATTATTCACACATGTTTTCAGATATGAATGTTCAAAATAATTTGAGTATAACAATATTTTTATATTGATTGAAAGATCCTGGAAAGAAGAGATAATGGAAGAGATGTTCTCTTAAATAGATGACCACTGAAATGAAAAATAAGCATATACAACATATAAAAAAAAAAAAATTTGATTAAAAGAAAGTGGGTCATCTCAACAAATCCGATCTTGGCTCCATAATGAAACAGCTGCTAAAGGATTTAATTCCATGAAAAGTTCTAGAATCTTTGATGACTCGTTTATCAAGTTTTTTGATTTTTAACGGCTATGCCATTAACAAAATCGCCGAAGCTAGTGACATTGATAGCTTAATTGGATATGATTCCATCAATGTTAAGATTTATCCTCTTCTCATTAAATTATTCTTTGCAAATATGAACTTAGATCACCAAGAATCGAGAAATAAAGATGATTGCATATGAATCTTAGTTTGTAGGGTCAAAATCTACCTTCCTCTTCAAAGGCTTGGTCATATACTTTGCTGCCCATCCGAAGGTTTAAATATCGACGATGTAGAAGTTGATATGCACAATCGACAAAAGGTCTCCCATCAATTTCTACCCGATGACTCGACAATTCTCAAATCCGTAGCCTTACGACCAAAGGCACGTATTCTACACCGTGCTCTTATTCGTTCTCTTCGACCTCGTACCGTGAGTTACGAGAAGGTTTACAAGAGAGACATTCAAGCTCTTTGTGCAATTTGCTCTTCTCAAAGGGTAAAGCGGGCTAAAGTTATCTTAGACGAGTTCCTCACCGTTAATCATAAGAGGAGCTATAAGACCATTTTTTACGGTGCTTATATAGTGCGTATTCTTATGAATTTTGGAGTCGCCTTGCCCGATGCTGACTTTATTACTATTGGCAAACTTAATTCTAGGGCTTAAGTCTTATGATCCTTCCCAAATGCCCACCACCTCAAGAAGCCATAAGTTTCCAACAATGAGCGGCCAATAGAGATCAATGGATTCTATAACCCCAAGATATGCACATTGCCTCTTCCTCAACACAACCTCCCCGTCAAATAAGAGAAGAAGACGATGAAAGCCAACATCTTTATAGTGATTTCAATCCGAAGCAAGCACTTGTCACACTCTCCCGCAACCAAAGCAAGCTCGGACGATGATTGGTCACCGTCGAAAAGAATGTTGTCTACAACAATAAGAAGTTTAATTCCATCAATGGCTTCTTAAACAAGATATGGGAGAAGATATCATGTACCGGCTCTACTTCTACATATATTATCGAGAATCCCGCTCTCTTTACTTAGTCTGCGTTCGAAGAGGAAGAAGAAGAGGAAGGATCGGATAATGAGGAGGTTTAGATTTTTTTTAGCTTATGCCCATCTAATTTTTAAGACATTATTTTATGTTGTTGTATACATTGCTTATGTTATCTATGATGTTGTTGTTTTAGTATTCTGAAACATGCATATCTGTGATGCTAATTTTATTTTTCCTCCTGCTTATCTGTAATGTTGTTGTTTCTATGCTTATGTATATATATTTCTCATGCTATCCATTTGTTCTTTTTGTCGATGACAAAGGAGGAGAAATTGTTTAATAGGAGGAGTAATTCATTCAGAGGGAGTAAATCATTCTTATAATATTTTTTATATAAACTCTTACATAGTTGTCATCATCAAAAAGGGGGAGAATGTTATAACCTTGATTTTGATGTTTTGATCGTGATAACTATACAAGTAAATAATATGTGAACTAACCATATTTGTAGGAGAAGTTGCTATTATACTCGACATGACCAAGAAATCAGAAAGAAGTTTCAATATTACTAATGGTTTGTCTATAGTCTAGTCTAGTAGTTAATTATTGTTAAAGTCTCTCCTACGTAGTATATGCACACACAACTATATAAAATTGTTTTGACACAAGTACTTGCATTTGCTTCAAGTTCACATTCAAATTTTTTCGAAAGAAGTATTTATTATGGCAGAAACAAGGCATTCAGCCGACTGAATTAGGGAGTTCAGTTAACTGAATATCTGTGCATGTGCATAATGCATTTGAAGTTTCAGTCGACTGAACTGCCCTATTCAGTAGACTGAACTGCCTTATTCAGTCGACTGAATTATAAATCTTTTTAACATATCAATTTTTAATTCGAAAATTTTAAATTTTAGTAAACTGAAATCTTTTGTTCAGTCGACTGAAAATGCATAATGGCTATTTTCTGAATGGTCACCTTCATTCAACGAACAGAAACAACCCTTTATTCAAGGTTTGTTTCCATATGTTTTTACTGTAACTTTGATGAAGAATTGCAACACTTTAACACTACATATAGCCTTCAATTCATTTATTGTAACCGCCTAATTTCTGATTCTATTCTCATATACTTATTATCTAATTATTTTTCTATTTGCGCTCAAATTCTCGTTTTAATGACTTGCTCTTTCAAGCACAAATTCATTTGTGGTTAAATTAACTTCCAATCTTCACAAACTACACTATATACCACAAAGGAGAGGATTATAGAAAGGGCGTACTCTAAATACTTATCCGTGCTAATTAAAAGAGCACAATCAGTCAAGTAATTCTCTGTATTGTTGAAGTCCTATTTGGTTGCTCAGGTGGTAGAAGTCCTATTCAGTTGTTTAGATGGTAGAAGTCCTGTTTGGTTGCTCAAGCAGTGTAATACCTATTCCTCCGGGTTAAGAGAGGGCTGATAGTTGTATTCTAATAGGAGTCCAGGACTGGACGTAGAATGGGAGTTCAAACCGGTATAAAAATCTCTAGTGTGTTTACTTTACTTTTTACATTTTATGATCATATTCCACACTAGTAGATAACTTAGTTAATATTCCATATTATGATCCTTAGTATCCACCTTTATACTATATTTCCATGTAATCTTACCAACTCCACCTACATCCTCATACTCTAAGCAACTTTCGGACAAGACACCATGGATACTTTTCCAACGAGCTTTTGCATAGCCATTGCCCATTGCACTTTGTCAACAAACTCCGACAAGTTTACCGACTACCAAGAAAGTGTTGAAAGCACCTTCTCTATATGGGACCTGTTAATCTCCACAACGAAAACAAACGTCTCCATTTACCAACTCACTTCCCCATGCCATCATGTGGCACCTAACAGCTAAATAACCAAATCAAGTTTGAGCAATGCTTGAACATTGCAACAGGCAAGGCTTAGCAAACATATCCACTGCATTTTTCTTCATATGAACCTTCCGAGTATGAACTAGCTTCTGTTCGTTCATCGAGACAAGAAAAGACTCTCTCACCTTTATATGCTTCATCCTTGAGCTAAAAGCTATATTTTCAGCTAACTAAATTGCAGTTTAACTATCATAACTCGCTACAACCCCACCGTATACAAAACCCAAATCACACATCAGCCACTCCAAGTAGAGTGCCTCGCTAGCCGCTTCAATAGCAGCTATCATCTATACCTCTATAGTAGACAAACCAACTATCATCTGCAATATTATTTTCCAACTAATAGTTGTCCCTCCAAAAGAGAATACATAATCCGAGGATGACTTCCTTCGATCTCTCTCTCTCTCTCTCTAGCATTGTTAGAATCATAAAATCCAACCAAGCTGAAATCTCTATCTTCACCACTAAAAACAAGCCCATAATCCACTGTTCCTCTAAGATAACTCAAAATGTATTTCACTGGTTTCCAATGTAGTTTCCCTAGATTAGCTATACAACAAATAACCAAACCAATTTCTTATGCAATATCTAGTCTCATTCAGACCATAACATACATCAAGTTTCTACCGCGCTAACATAAGTTACCTTCTCCATATAAGCTTTGTCTTCGTTTGAGATCGGAGAGCCCTTCTCTAAAAGCTGAATGTGTAAAGACATGGGATTACCGATTGCATGTGCCTTCTTTCTGTGTCAATCTCAATACCTTCAACTTTCTCTCTCTTTGGATTTCCATCCCTATGACCTTCTTTGCTTCTTCAAGGTCTTTCATCCCAAATTCCGCCTTCAGCTTTAATTTTAACCTGTCAACTTCAATTTTGTTCGAAGCAATTAGCATATCATCCACATATAAGAGTAAATGTATCCAATCACCGTCACTCATATGCTTAAAATAAACGCAGACATTTTTTAAAGCTTCTATCAAAACCAAGAATAAACATAAAATAGTCAAACCTCTTATACCATTGCCTAGGCGACTGCTTCAAACCATATAATGACTTCTTCAGCATGCAAACACATTCCTTCTTCCCATCCTTTATAATTCTTTTTATCTGCTTCATATAGATGGTATCCCACAAGACTCCATGCAAGAAAGCAATCTTTACATCGAGTTTCTCTAACTCCAAGTCATGAGTAACAACCATGGCAAACAAAATTCAGACGAAGGTATGTCTCGCTACAGGTGCAAACACCTCCTCATACTCCATCCCCTTCCTCTGTGAAAACCCCTTTACAACAAGTCTAGCCTTGTATCTCCTATCATTCTTTATCTTAAATACCCACTTGCAACCTATGGCTTGGCTTCCCTAAGGAGGTGGTACAAAATCCCAAGTCTTATTCTTCTTTAATGACGCTAACTTCTCTTACATAATGCAAATCCACTTCAAGCTATCAATCAACTTCATTGCTTCTTCAAGGTTAAATGGCTCGTCATGAACTACATGAGGGCGTAGTCAAACTAATCATCAAGGTCGAGGTTGACAAATATCCACTCTTCATACCTCGTAGGTGGCCTAATAGTCCTGCAACTGGCTCGAGTAGGTACAACCTCGTTTAAACTCCTTTTAACTCCACCTTGAATTGAACTACCTCTGCCTTCATGCACATCGCCAACCCTGCCAAAAGGCATCTATGAACTACTATGTGATGTCTCATCAACTGCTTCTTTACTTCTATCAACACTAGCTACAACCTTACTACTAGTCTAAAATGTAGGAACTACTTTCATCTCCTTAGGCCTTTAGAATCAACTGATGTGGTGGGTAAGTCTTCCTTAAGCTTGAACATTGCATAATCATCAAATGTAACATGTGTAGAATGTACAATCTTCCTATCAAGAGGATTCCAAATGCGATACCCTTTGACTCCATCCATGTATCCCATGAATATGCCCTTATATTATCTTGCCTCCAACTTACCATCACCTGAACGATGCACATATCAAAAATACGGAAATAACTAAGATACACTATTTTACCTCTCCACTTTTCTTCTGGAATCATTTCATCTATGAATGACTACGGAATTCGATTTATAATATGCATCGCAGTTGATAAAGCCGAAGGAACTGGGTCAGCCCGCAGTGGAAGAAATGGGTGAATTTCAAACTTTTTAGCCATTTTGGATCTTTAATGGGCCTATAAAGTCTAAATATACTTGGAACGTTTCTAAGTTTCTTTTAAATAAAATCAATATTTTATTTAACTTCGTAAATAAAGTTTCACTTTAATTTAATATGTATGTAAGTTAGAGTATCAAATGCACTCATATATACAAATTTGTGTGTAATGTTTACTTTTCAAATTTGTACATGAAAGGAGATATTTCATTTCATTTCTCTTAACTTATTCAATTAATGAAGGGGCATAAATTTATTTAGAGAAGGGAACTTTTCATTTTCTTTCTCTCGGATTATTTAATTAACGAGGGATCATAAATTTAGTTAGAGAAGGAAACTTTTCATTTCCTTCTCTTAATTAAATTATATAATTAATTAAGAAAATAAAATTAATGACTAATCTAAACATGACATGAATTGTAAATATATCCACAGTAAATATCGTGCAAGTGCAACATATAAGGAGTGTGCATAGTCGGTGATAATTGATATGTGTACATAAAATAAACAAGAACAATTTGAATGGTCATTGCATAGAAATTGAAATGGAAATAAATAAGGAATGACAAGGATGATTGATACAGTTTCCTTTTTAGTAAACTTAATTAATGCAAAATATTAATAACAATCAATAGGTACCATAATGCAAGAATATATAATGTAAATAATGAATTATATGTATACCCTATTGTCTTAATTAAAACAAGAAAATGGTTTCATACTATGACAATATATGTAAAGAAAAACAAATATTATATGAATACATACAAGTAAATTCAAATATGTATACATGGAATTCAATCAAAGCTTTCTAATAATATAAATTATATAGTTATTACAGTCATTTCAGAACTTTGATTTGTTGTTAAAATTCCTTTTATTCATATGTAAATGTCTAATGCAATAAAAAGTGCAAGTAATACATGTATACATACGTATATACATATATTAACATTCAAAACAAAAATTACACTTTTTTTAAAAGATTAAAACATAGACATACAATTGAAACATTGTATTGATTTCATATAAATTTTATTTTTAGCTTTAAATAAAGTTCAATCAATCAACATGAGAATGTAAATTTCCAGATTTAAAAAAATGGACTTTAAATCAAATGTTAAAACATAGAACTAAACTAAAACAATGTTTTTTAAAATATATAGATTTAGTTTTACTTTAACAAAGTAAAGAAAAACAGCTAATTAATTCAAAACATGTAAACATTCAGATATGAAGAATTGCACTTTAATTAGAATGTTCAAAAACATAAATCTACACTTAAATATTGTTTTAAAACATAAACAAATTTAATTTTGATATACCAAATGAAAACTTAACCATATCATTCAATAAATAATTCAATCTTCATAAACAATTTTTTAATTAAGTAAGATATCAATACATCATACAAATTATGAAAGTCAAATTAAATTTCCATCAAACATTGCATAATCGCTATCTATATATAGAAAATGACATACCTCGCTACCCAATCCTTAAAACACACCTTGTTGGTTGTTATCTTTGATTTGCACCTTGAATGAAGAATGTTTCTAGGTCCGATTGAATCATCTTAGGATATTGCCTTGAAATCACACCTTGAATGATGATTTATCATCAGATCTTAAAGATCCCATCCCATCCTTTTAAGAGATGGATGAACCGCTTTTGTTTTATTGTATTGATGTTTTATATGGAGTTTTTAAAAGAATTCATCATTGCGGTTACGTGACTCGTAGGTGTAAATTCAGCTAGTGATTAATATCGAACTATTCGTATATTAACGTTCACACGTCACTTAGCGGGTGGTGTGACATTTTGGATGAATTTATCGCTTACACATCTTTTCTTAAAATCTAATATACTTATTATAAGCGGTACCTAATAGTGACAATTATTTACACCAATTCTCTTCTTCAGAACTATATCACTTTGGATTTATGGAATTTGGTAACGATCGAAATTCCAATACCATCCACATTCGACTTTATAGTCCAAACACAAAGTCTTTAGTTCAATAATAACAATTATTATTAACCAAAATGCTCTGGCCAAAGACTTTGACTTTGAGTTGACTTCAGTTAACCAAGATACTAACCTCATATAACCGATGAGACGAATCCTCTCTTGAATAGTGTTTCACTTCAATGCTTCCACTCAACCTAACTATAGTCATTCGATGGACGTCGTGCCATGATTTAACCATAATCAAATCATAGCTTCCACATTGAAGATCAACGGTGTTTTCAAGTCGAGAGAACCGTGTAAATTAGTTACATCGATATTCTCTGCTTGACCTTAGTTATATTAACCAACGGAAAACTATCCAGTGAGTCATTCCATAGTTATCCAATAACTATCAGTAAGTAACCCTTTGGTGCCCCTGTCAGTCACGAGTAACACACTGTCCAACGTTTAGAGAGTGTTACGTACTCGAATCTCAATGGATACATCGATATCCAGTCTCGATGCATCTTAACTAGGAACATTTAAAATGGTATATTTGTTTCATTGTGATAAATTACTCACAGTTGCAACGCTTTGTAACTAATATCACAAAACGTACCATTTGTGAATTTTCTATCAAATATACTTTTAATTAAATTGATTAATTAATACAACCACATTATATCAAGTATATAATAGAAAGAAAATACCATTATTTCGAACAAGATTGGTCAACGAGTAAGATATATGTAACAAATTACATAATTGACCCTAGGGGATACCCTTAACTCTATCAAAAGTTTCAACCCAATAGCCTTTGGATAAGCCCACAATCAATCTCAGGCAATGAGCCTTCTTGAGTAGAGTTCGATTAATCGTCTTGACAGCTCCATTGGATTATAGATGACCAGATACAGTGAAATGTCTCTAATACCATGTTGCTTATAAAAATGGAGGAACTCGACAGAGACAAATCACTACCATTATCAAACCTAAGCACTTTCAACTAACAACTAAACTTGTTCTTAACTAGTGCCTTCCAGGCTTTATGTTTGGTCTTCATCACACACGCCCGAACTTTCTGGAAAAAGTCATCAGTAGTGGAAATAAAATATGTTGCTCCCTAATAGAAGCGGTAGCTACTGGTCCCCATACATTTGCATGTACATAAGCAAGTACTCTCTTCATAAATGAAGTTTAACCCTAAAAGGCACTTTCGTCTGCTTTCCCCATACACACTTGTGGCAGAACTCTAACTTGTTGAAGCTTTCTCCTTTGATCATCTTCCATCTGTGAAGCAATCTAAACCCTTCTTTGAAACATAATCTCATCTAAGATGCCAAAGCCTAGTGACGTCCAAAGCAACAGAACTATCTACTCCAACACAAGACTCTCCAAGCACGGTGGTTCCTTTCAATAAATATAGATTCTAGACTATATCACCTTTTATTATAACTGATGCATCCCTAAAAACCTTCAAGATATCCTTCTCTATAGTCACCTTGCATTCTATAGATTCCAATTGCCCCAAAGAGATCAATGACTTCCAAAGACCTAACACATAGCAAACACCCATCAAAGGGCGAATCACTTCGTCAAGCATGCGAATTCGTGTTGCACCCTCTCTCATTGCTCCACAACAAGCGTCATTTCCCATAAAAATTGCACTTTCCTCATTTCCAACAAAAGAGCTGAAATAATCCCTATTTGGCCGCATATGGAACGATGCCCCTAAATCAAGCACCCAATGTTCCGATGTATTAGATGTTGTTGCAGTCAATACATCGTCGTATACAGCCTTCTTCACCGTAATCCATGAAGATCCATTCATAGTCTTCCTCTTCAAATATGGGCACTCTCTCTTATAATGGCGTGATTTCTTATAGTGGCGGCACTTCACTTCTATAGACTTTTCTCTCTAACCATTTTTGGGATTCATAGACTTGGAATACCCCTAGTGTTCAAACTCTTCTTCTCCTCTTCTCCTCACTCTACGAATAGACTCTTACTACTACTACCACCTTTTCTATCTTCACTCATCTTCTTCGTTTGATCTCTCAAGTCTTCAAATGGAAGACCTAATTTCACATCTTCTACTATCAACGTGTCTCTTCCGTATATCAGACTATTAGCGAAACATGTGTAACACTTCAGAAGGAAACACAAAAGAACCATCGCCTCTTGTTCTTCGTCCACCTTCAAATCAACAGTCTTTGTCTTCATCAAAAGATCATCGAAGAAAATAAAATGCACCTTTATAGAAGTACCATGTCTCGTCTTCATGGTGATAAAATGTCTTCGGCAAAATTAGATGGTTTGCGAGCGACTACTTCATGTAGAGATTCTCCAGCTTGGTCCAAATTCATATAGTAGTTGTTTCGCTGCCAATGTCCGAGATAACATTCTGTTCCATAGCCAACTGGAGAGTAGCAAAAGCCTGTATTTTCATCTCTTCCTTCTACGTGGCTGAAATATCAACGGGCAACTTCCTAATGTCAAACGCTACACGACGAACCTTGTTCCTCCTTGGAACAGCCTTCATTCTCTGTTGCCACTTCTCAAAGTCATTATCCCCATTCCACTTCTCCATCACCAATTTAGATTCTGGTGCCACATTTGAACCTCTGGTATAGGGACTTTCTTGAATCGAGATACCTTCATCTCCTACTATACCGCATGACACTTTTGTTCAACAACTAAATAGCTTGTTACTAAAATGTTAGGGAAAATTTGGATTAACACCGTAAACGCAACGGAAATAACAAGATTATGTTGATGGCGAGGTAGAACCTATGGAGTTGAAGCCCCATAAAATCATCTCTATAATGCATGATGCCCTTTAATCGCTACGCTATTTCAATTTAGCGTTATTAAACGGTGGATTCACTTTATTTTCTGCCACATCCGCTAAATCAAGGTATTTCAGCCTCCACTTTAGCAACATTAACATAGAAAGTTTAATTTGACCCGTTCTCTTTTAAACCAAATCAACAAAGTTAGGGTAAAAACCTAATTTTAAAGCACATGTGCTCAATATAAGTTAGAAATATACTACAGTCGCTAAATCTAGTCTGCAAAAGTCATGATATTCTTCGGTTTTGTCATACAGGATTAAACAATATTTCCTTTTCCTACACAAATGATTTGAGAATGAGAATAAATTAACTTCAAACATTTGAACTTATATTAAATGAAACTTTTTGCACCTTTGCTATTTTTTGCGATACTCCCGCTTTATCCCCACCATAACCTTTTGCTCCTCCACTACTATGGAAACATTAAGCGCTTTAAATGGACATGGTGAAACAAATAGAAAATCAATGCCCAAAATAGGCAATCACATATCATGTATGCACAAACATAAAAGAAATCACACATAAGATTTATAATGGTTCCACTATCTTAGGATAATGCACATTCACTTTGGGAAGAGGAAATCTTATTGCATTTTTAGAAAAGTAAATTACAGGATTGACAATGGACGCTAAAAAGAAAAAAGAAGAAGAAATACAACTTGAGAGGATTCCATGTATACAAATCTCTAAAGGATACTGCATTTATGTAGAGATTATTACCCGGCGTTGAAGTAATTGATTTATGGTAATAAATTAACTCATCGTCAATTCTTCTTTTCGTATGAGAAACATTTATCTACTTAATTTTTCAGTTTCTCCAATATGCACACGGCTGATAAAATGTCTTCTTTAATCAGCTGATTAGAGGATTGATTTATACTTCAATCTCCCAAAATAACTCATTTTCATTTAGATAATTTCTTACATCTTTAATGTATTAAAAGAGACAATAAATTTGTGTCACAATTACATCTCGACTCAAATATCTTTCAAATTTCACCTAATATGAAAATACAATATCATCAAGTGTAACATATTTTGATGTCTCAAGGGTTTGAACGCATGACTCCTAGAACCTATGTTTAGAGCGTCATATAATTAACTAGTTAAGTAGTGGTCCTTGACTCATGGATGTGTTTTTAATATCATAATATTCCCATGTGTAAATATTATTTTATAATTTTTCAAGTTTGAAAACAATAATTTCAACATTAAATAGATTAATTGATAAGATATCTATAAAAAAACCACCCGACAATATTTTCCGACGGTGTAACAACCTTTTATATACTTCAAGCAGCGTTGTGGGATCGGTGTATACCAAGGAAGGATATTACAAATGATCACCGAACCGGCCTCTGATTTATTCGAATTTTAAAAAATATATATTAAATTCTGAATCAAAGACGACAGTTTAATATTTTTATTTGATGTAAATAACATCATTTTAGAATAAAGTAGGTGGTTCTAGATTTAAAATTTATCATATATCAGAAATTATACATATGCTGATTTATTTAGGAGCTATCGTCTTTGTTTAATTATCAATGTTTGTGCCCACTTAGACTAGCGCTCTTTCTTTCGCAAAAATGCACCTAAAATTGGAATTGGATTTGAAACAGTCTACAAAAGAAACACGTATATTCAGCAGATCCCATCCGCGTCCCGTCTTCACCTTTAATCTAAACCGTACATTCTGTCCAAATCCAACCCTCACAATTATCGATCCGCATCACAACAACTAATCAAATCTCAGTCACCAAACAAGCAAACAATCCAACGGCCTATAAAACACGCAAGCCAATACCACCTGAAATCCCCGACATCACAACACTATATATAACCCACCATATGCAGGCTCATACTTCATCGTCTGCAAGTAGTAGTTCAGATTTTCCCCAAATTATAAACCCTAATCTTCCTTCCAATGGCTCGTACCAAGCAAACTGCTCGCAAATCGACAGGAGGCAAAGCACCCAGAAAGCAGCTTGCAACGAAAGCTGCTCGTAAGTCTGCTCCGGCCACCGGCGGTGTGAAGAAGCCTCACAGATTCAGGCCTGGAACCGTCGCTCTTCGTGAGATCCGCAAATATCAGAAAAGTACTGAACTTTTGATCAGAAAGCTTCCGTTTCAGAGATTGGTCCGTGAAATCGCACAAGATTTCAAGACTGATCTGAGATTCCAGAGCTCCGCCGTATCCGCTCTTCAGGAGGCTGCTGAGGCTTATCTTGTTGGGTTATTTGAAGATACTAATTTGTGTGCCATTCATGCTAAGAGAGTTACGATTATGCCTAAGGATATCCAGCTTGCTAGGAGAATTAGGGGCGAGAGAGCCTAGGTTTTTTACAGGCGCAATTTGTGAGTCCGATTTTAAATGTTTACGTTTTCTCGTTGGTTTTTATTTTGATGTTGGTACGAGATTGTTTTGGGGTGCTTCTGTGTAGAAAATGAGAAACAACTTTCTTAATTTTGATTTCTGATTGTGTTTTTATGAATGAAATTAGCTTTATGCGGCAAGGGCTTTTTAAATTTGTTCTGCCTCCGTGATTTTGATTCTTGCTGGATCAGTATGTATGATCTAACTGGAATTGGATGAAATATTATCTGTCCGAGTTTGATTGTTCTTCTTGCTTGATCAAAGCAATATGTGCGCTCTGTGCCTCTAGCTGATATGCTGTTTGTAAACGAAAGGAATCTAGCAGATAGACATATATTACAACCATGATGTCCATCTTACTTTAGGCCTTTAATATCTTAAAATTGCTGCATTAATGGCCTTTTGCAGATATGGGGTTTTCGTCCTTTATGTATAATTTAGAATGGTCGATAAATTATTAAGATATTAATTGAAACCTACGTTTTTGGTTGTTTTGAACGATTATGTTACTGTGATGTCAATTTAAAATAGAAATGCTTCGGATCAACAACTAGTGATTTGGGTTTTACACAAAATTGGATGTCCCGTGTTTTCTTTGTTCAAATTGGTTGTTGGTGGTTGATGCGCCTTGAGCTTTAACAATCTTTTGATGTCTTTAATCTTGGAGGCATTATTTCTTAGGATAGAGATGGCTTGTTTACTAGTGAATTTTGGAAGAGTCTGCATGAAATATTGGATATCAAGCTTAATATGAGTATTGCATATCATCTTTGGATGGATGGACAAATAAAGAGAGTCAACAAGATATTCGAGGATTTACTGAGAGCTTGTAGACTTGGTGGATTTTGAAAAGATCATCCATCTTTAGTTGAGTTTTCTTATAATAATAGTTACCAGACTAGTATAGTGCTTTCGTCAAAATTGGTTATAAACGTCCAATTGCTGATGGAAGTAACCGTCTACAATTCCAAATCACAGATAGCAGAAATGTAGAGAAAATAAATAGGAAGAACACTCAAAATTTAAAAGGAAACACACAGAAACACGCAGATTTAGAGTAGTTTGGCGTATGACCTGCATCCACTATGAAATGAGTGACGTTTATTGATCTTTGTTCGCTGGTTACAATGAAATACAACAGTAGAATTGAAGTACAAAAGTAATTTCGGCAGAGTCTGGACGTAGAAGAGCCAAAGAACCCTTTCTGAAGCTCTTGAATTGTTATTTATAGGTGTAGGTTGTAAATACCTCGCTCAGATCTCGAAAGACCTCTTCTCTCATGTGGGTGACCCATACGATCGATCCCATGACATTTGCATTCGGTCCGTGATCGATACGAACGAATTTCGTATCGATCAATATATTGTCCAATCGAGTCGAGATCGATCATGAACATTTTTGAAGATGTACGCAAGCTTATGTGAAAATTTGGTAGCAGTCGTGCTTGTAGATTTTGAGTTATGATCGATGCAAGTTTGATATTGTAGGCTGGCTGTCACGTTCGTATTGATCAAGAGTTGTACATCCATCATTCTTCGTATCCATGCCATGCGCATCGATGACGTGGCTCGAGAATTCAGGGGAGATCCATTTTTTATGCCGAGTTGACTTTGCCTCCATATAGACCACGTGTCATCCTTTTCGCATCGATGTTGGCGTGCACTTCTTCGCATCAATCATTTGGAGTTGGCTTCGTATCGATAGGAGGTGCCAGTTTCGTATCGATGGTGGATGTTTATTGGCTGCCGCTCCTCGTATGGAGGAAGATCGATACGAAATAGACATCTGTTGATGAAATGATCGGTACGAAGAGTGCAAGGATACGATCAATATGAAATGATGACTTCTGATGGATACGAACAAGGTCGACTTTGATGGATACAAACAAGGTTAACTTTGATGGATACGAAGGAGGCTGTCTTGAATGGATATAAAGGATGTTTGATGGATACGAAAAGGAGTGACATCCGAAGGATGCGAATGGAGTGACATCCGAAGGATGCGAATGAGCATGGATTTGATGGATACGAAAAGGAGTGACATCCGAAGGATGCGAATGAGCATGGATTTGATGGTTACGAACTAAGGGCTCCGCTTTTGAGTTTGCTCGATTCACAGCTCTGACTCGAAATAGCTATCTTCTTGGCCCGACGTAGGCCCTTCTCTGACCCGAAGTAGTATGCGTGAAACCCGAAGTAAAGCTAAGGGTGACTCGAAACAAACCCTAAGCGACTCAGTTTTGATAGATCAATATCTTATGCATACGAACTCCATTGACTTGAAATTTGAAACGTTGGCTTCCATAGCTTCGCTTGTCTCGTCATATCAATCTTAACTTGATCCGGACTCGGTCAAAATTTACCGATATCCATAGCTAACATGTACATAACTGGCAATCGAGGAGAACTATCTTTGGTCTCCAGTTAATTTTCTGGTCTCACAGCCTTGTTAAAGGCGGGATAACATATATGAATGATGCCTTTTGAAGCTTTGTATAGAAGACCATGCAAATCACCAACATGTTGGTTAGAGACTGGAGACAGATTCGTCTTTGGTCCTGATTTGTTAGGGAGGCACACGAGAAGATTGAGTTAATCCGAGGGAGGATGATGGAAGCTCGGTCCAGACAGAAGAGTTATATAGATAAGAGTAGTTAGGACCTAGAGTTCTTAGCTGGAGATATGGTTTTTATTAAGGTGTCAACGATGAAGGGTGTGTTACGATTTAGAAAGTCAGGGAAATTAGCCCCAAGATATGTTGGGCCATTCTAAATTATAGAGAGGATTAGGAAGCTTGCATACATAGTAGAGTTGCCGAGAAGTATAGCAGGTGTCCATAATGAATTTCACGTCTCTCATCTTCGTAAATATGTGCATGATCCTGAGACTACTATTCCTCCGATAGGGTTGGAAAACTTGGTAGTAGAGTCTAATTTGACTTTCATTAGACAATCAATTCGGGTTATAGCGATGGATGAGAAAAGATTAAGGAACAAGACAGTCAAGTTGGTAAAAGTTCGATTGAGCGACAACGAGAAAGACTGTACTTGGGATACCGAGGACAAGATTAGAGATACTTATTCCGAACTTCTTTAAGAGCATATATATATATATATATATATATATATATATATATATATATATAAGATTTATATAGATAGTTACGAGTCTATAAGCTAGTATGTTTGTTAGGGTTGTTATGGATAATTTCTATGTTTAGTATTTAGTCCTTATCGAATTTCGAGGATGAAATTCTTTAAGGGGGAGCCTGTAACATCCATAATTTTTGATAACATTATTCAAATTTTTTAATTAGATAAACTAAATAGAATAATGATGATAAGGGGATTGAGATTTGGATAAAACATATAGGGCCGTGCTTAATAATAAAAATAAATAGGCTTAATTTGGTTTGTAAGCTAATCAATATACACATGGACATATTAGTAAATAGCCATACCTCCTCATACTCATGGCTATACACCTTTGTAATTGCGTATTCGTGTTCCATTTCTCATTTTCCACAAACGCATATCAAATATTAAAATAGAGCCGGCCATTAACAAGGTGGAAAAGAGGAAAATTCAATCTAAAGCTAAGGTTCAAAGCTAGGAAAGATTAACCAACAACAAATCTCAAACTCCATATCACATCTAAGATGAATAATAATTCATTCCATCTCTATTTTTCTTTGTATTCATACATTTTTGGATTTAAGTGTAAACCCGTTTTTGCGATGTTATGGATGATATGCTTGAGCTATATTATGTTAGATTTAAATTAATTCATTTACATATGAATTTGCAAGGTTTTAGGGAAAAACTGATTGTTATTGAATTTAAAATGCCATGGAAAATTTACATATTAGGTAAAACATGATTTTAGAGATGAGTCTAAATTTTCATAATTTTCCAAGCCATGGAAATTTTATTATGAATTTCGAAAGGAATATATGACACATTTGGGTTTAAAATTTATTTCAAGTATTTCAAGAAGAAATTGGATCAAAAAGTTTAATATGTTTAATTACATGGGGAAAGAGATTTTCTGTGATTTTTGGGGATTTTTCCAATTGATATATTAGGGAAAATAAGTTATTTTTAAAGAGGAACTTTTCTACAAATATTGGTTTTGCTCAATGGAAGGGCTTAAATGTTAATTTTCCTTTGATTTAGATCTGATAAATACAACAGTTGTTTTGTAAAATATTTGAAAAGTTTAAAGCAACCAATTAAAATATTACACATAGGAAGATTTGTTAAAGCAATTACTAAAAATGTGCATGATTTCATCCTTTAATCAAAAAGAGGGTTCCGCCTCCTTTAATAATACCTTTCGACTCCCTTGCTTCTGCTCTAACTTAATCGAAACCATACCAGCCGCGATTCGAAAACAATGCACAAGGTATCACTCAGATGGTACATAATGGATTGGAGGATAGGCGAAAGCTACAGGGTCGAAATGAATGCTTCCAATGGGGCCAAAATCCTGTTTGGTTTTCAAAAGTTAAGTATTTTCCTTGTTTTGCTTAGAGCTTTCGACCCGTCAAAAAGTATGCTTTCGAAAGGAGTTTAAAATTAGCTTTCGAAGAAGGTTGCTATATTATATTTAAAGTATTAGCTTTTGAATAAGTTCCTTTTGTTTTAAGTGCTTTCGAAAGTGATGGTTTCGACCAAGTCGAAACCCATCCACTATTTTCCCTTTCGAGTGGATTGAAGCCTTCAATGCTTTAAAAGGTTTAGCTACTTCCTAAATGCTTCCGAAAGGGGTTGAGGTTCCTAAGGCTATGGGGTCAAGAGGAGGTTTCGACGCCGC
The DNA here is from genome assembly GCA_030765085.1 of Allium cepa. Lineage (NCBI taxonomy): Eukaryota > Viridiplantae > Streptophyta > Magnoliopsida > Asparagales > Amaryllidaceae > Allium > Allium cepa. The sequence continues at coordinate 975,387,107 of CM060928.1, forward strand.
CCCTTCGAAATTTTAACTTAAATATTTTGAGCTTTCGAACAGGTGGTTCCAACACCATCTACTTTTCCCCAAACAAATCTATAACAGTTTCAAAAGAGATACTTTCGTATATAACCACTTTGACCAAAAGGATGTTTTTTAAGAGTAAACCTAATGTTTTTGAAAGGGGTACGTTCATTAGTTTCAAAGCTATTTTCCTAAAGACTATCAAGCAAGGTTTTGATACATTCGAAAGGTATGATTTGGTTTCGAAAGGGTTGATTTATTGAGCTTCGAAAGGTATATACTTGGAGTTTTGAAAAGTAGTTTTCTATGCTTTCGAAGGATGTCATCTAGTGGTCTCGAAAGTGATGTTTTATGGTTCTAAAATAAATAACTCATTATCATTTCAAAAAGAAAATACCATGGCATAAATAAATATTTTTAAGAGTATTACTTCTTCATATATTTATTCACATTGTAAATTAATCCATAACGGTACTTTGGAGAAGGGCAGAATAACCGGCTAGTTTGATCCAGTAGTGAATATAACTTATGAAATGATAAAATATTAATTAAAGATATTGGCAGGGGCCAATAGGTTCGCGGTAAGCCCATGAAAACTATGTAAAGGGAAGGTATTGGCAAGGGCCAATAGGTTTATAGTCAGCCCATGAAAACTATGTTTTGACATTGGTAGAGGCCAATAAGTTTACAGTTAGCCCAGAAAACTATATTCGCATTAAAATATTAACAGCTAGTTAATAGGTTCCTAATTATCCCATGAAAACTTCGATAATAGAAAAGAAATTGGAGTTACCAATAGGTTCTTAGTGATCACATGAAAACTATAAAATTGGAAAGATAGTCCATAAACATTTAACATGTTTATAGTAACCCTAGAAACTATAAATGAGACAGATAGTCAGAATGAATTGGAATGGGCAATCCAGATTTGATTTACTTGTTTTCCATATCATCATAATGTTTGAAATAATATGTTTTAACCATTGTGGATACATGAGCATAGTATATGGTTTTATAAATGTTTTAGGATACTAGTGAGTGGAAAACTCATTCTGCTAAGCGGTGTGGTCTCACTAGATACCTAAACGGTTTGAGATGGTAGATTATTATTCATATCAGGCTTTCTGTCCGATTTTAAGTTTTTGTTTTTTCCTTAAACTCTCGGGTACTCAATTGATTTTGATTAGGTTGAGAGCTAATGTTTTTAGGTGTTCTTTTAGATGAATAAAGCTTCCGGTAATGTACTGGAGGCATGCTAGCTACTTAGAGTTCTTTTATTTTCACTATAGTTGGTTGTAAAGGCAAACTTGTTTTATTGCCTATATACTCTGATCATCCAAGGAGAGATCTTCACATGTTGCTCTTGACGTATTTTGTAATAAGTACATTTTGTTTAAACATGGTCTACGCTTTGGGGTTATGTAATGAATTTGAAAATATTTGAAATAGAATGTGGACAATATTTGCCGTTTTAAAATTTTCTATATTCATGTGTTTCTGTGTATCAATGTATCTAACATTGCCGTATTTAGTCACCCAAGATTAATAACTATGGATGACTACAGCATCTGTAGCCGTTAATTTTGGGCCTTCAAGTAGGGAGATGTTACATACGAGCTCAAAGGTTGTACATTTGTGAAAATCAATAGTTTGTAATGGAATTAGCAAAGTGGCATTTAAGTGAAATACGTGCTATGAGAAAGTACTCGTTAACTCGAGCCTCATCACCCGGGAATGACAAAAACAAGGTGGATGTGGCAGGGCTAAGTGGGTTGCTCCTATTAGGATATGGTCATCACCTTTCTAAATCACCCTTTATTTATTCGGTATGTTGTGTATGCTATGAGAGCTCTCAAATAGGTCGTGAATGATCGGGGTGATGTCATATTCGGTACCATCTATTGTGAAAGGTAGGCAAATCTGTGTTGGTAGTGGTTGGGGACTCAATTCTAGAGATGTATCGTCAGAAGGTAGTCCCTTACCTTATCATTGTATGGATTCCATTCTCCAATACGAGCCTTTACAGTTTTAGTTGTAAAACTATTATGCTGTCGAATTCAGCAAATGTAACAATTCCAGCTAAGGTTAATACGTTATTTGAAAGGATTTTCAAAGAATGTCATTATAGATAATATCCCTAATTTTGCGTAATAAATATTTTGGTTATCATAAGGTAAAAACCCATTCCGTGTTTGTGTGCGGCGTGGTCTTATGGGATACACTTTGGTTTCCAAATACTCGTATTTTGAGTTTTTCATACTAGTCCCATGACTAACCCAGTGTTTATTTTCTTTCCCTTAAAATCTAGGTGCATTATTTTTCGAGCAGCCCAGTAGTCAGGTTTTTCTTAGATCATTTTGGAAGAGTTGGGACCATGGAGTTAGAAGATTCTTGTGAAGATTGTTATTCATTTGCACGACACTCATGTACTATCATATTCTGCATTTGTAAGGACAGATATTTATAACTGTCCATGTTAATGTTAAGTTAAACCTTGATAAATGTATTTTAAAATTTTCCCCTATAAAGATTATATGTTGAAATAATATATGTTACTACATTCGTGTGAGATTCTAGTTTCTACTCTTTTCCTATCTTTATCTTCTTTTCCCCCTAACTATCTACTTTTTCTTTCAAACTGAGTTGGACATGCATGGTTTATTATCAACTTAAAATGTATAGGATTATGGGCCATTACATTTGGTATCAGAGCTTATGGTTGAGCAAATACCTAAGCGTAGTAGGCAAAGTCTTATCAGAGATAGGGTTAGTAATACCCTAGGATGAGTATCTCATTAGATATTGGGTAAGTGACACCATAGAATGAGTTGAGAGTGTTATATAAGAGCGCGTTTTTGTTAATGCTATATGCAAATGATTTTTGTTTAGAAAAATACAGTAAATGAAATAATTTTACCTAGGATTATATTTTGAATTTAAAGAAATATCTTTTAGATGATATAGTTGTTTATATAGTGATTAGTTGTTTAATTTAAAAGTTTAAATACAAACGCCTTATGAATTAAGTTTCACAATTTGATTATAATGTGTTTGATAATAATACTGGGTTATTCTTAATGAATTCATAAGATAATAAATGAGCATGTTGTATAAAAGTGTGTTATACAAGAAAATCAAATGATTTGTAAAATATGAATTTAGAAGATATGTTTTATAAAAGGGATTTTGAGAATTTAAATCCTGGTGTTCTGAAATTTTTTGGCAAAGTTTAAAGAAATTGGAGAAAAACCATCTAATATAAAGAAATTAAACGTTTTATATAAAGTGATATATATATATATATATATATATATATATATTAAGTGAAAAATTTATAACTGTGATATTTTATAAATAAAGTAATAGATTTATAAACGGTGTTTTACAAATATTTAGAATGGATTTGTAATCGATATTTTGTAAATGGATTATAAATGGGATTTATAAAAGAGTAGAGCTATAAAAGGAATTTTATAAATAAGAGTTTTTATAGGAAGAAGTTTTATAACCTAGAAAGGAAATTTATAAACATATTTTCATAAATATGGAAATGATTTTTGTTGAGATTTAAGTATGGATTTTATAGAGAAAATACGTTCACATTTTAAAAGTTAAAATAGTCTTTTAAAGGGACGTTTTGAAAGCGATATTTTTCAAATGAAGATTAATGATTTTAAAAAGTGATTTAAAAGGTACTAAGTGATGAAAACATAGATTTAAACATTCATTGTTATTATAAATGTTTTCGAGAAACTGAGGAATTCATAGACTATAACACTATTGTCATGGTATCTGATTTCAACAGGAAGTGTTTGGTATAGTATAAGGGGTTTATATAAATATAATAGTCAAATCCCTATACTATTGTTTTGGGCTATCAATCGGTATTTTATACAACATCGGTTTCGATCCCATAAAGCGTGTTGTGGAAAAATACAAAGCTTTCCTTAGAGATTTTTACAAATTTAGGTACATAGAGGTATTTTCTAAGTGTTGAAATTGAAATAGTGTCCTTAGAAAGAAGATAGAAATTTTTCGTGAATAATTTTTTTGAAGTGATTATATATAAAAGCAGCTTTATAAAAATGTTTGAATAAAGGATAAAGGTTTTAAGGAATGTTTTCATAAAATTTTTAGGAAGATTAATAAGTACGTATGAGGTACATGGATTATTTTGTCACACAATTTTGATCTATGATCCGAGTGCAGAACTTTGAGGTGTTTGCACTGGTCCGAAAAAATATTTATCACTCAATTATTGATGGTGAATATTGGTAAGGGTTTGTGGTTCGATACTTAGGTTTCTATCACAGTTGAGAGCCATGCAAGGAAAACTAAAGTTCTGATCAGAGAGTCCGATCAGAGTCCGCACAGAGGATCGAGGAATCAATAATAGTTTAGAAGTAAATTGTGGATTCGAATTGTAGATAAAATTAGATATTTCATATAGATGATATATATACGTCGTACGGGTGTAAGTTTAAAAATTAATATATTGGGCAAACACCTTTGGGTTTTGCGTTGTAATTTCGAGGGCGAAATTCTTTTGAGGGAGGAAGTATGTAACGACCCGCAAATTAATTAATTTGCTAAATTATATTTATTCATAAATATTCAAATATAGGGATTCTTAACGTAGATTAGGTTGCCTTAAATAATTAATAACGATGATAATCTTATTTTGAATAAGTATTTACAAAAAATATGTACTTTGGAAAAATAGTGATAAAATGACCGAAAACCGTTTTATCAACAAACAACTCTATAATTATCGGCCGTCATGCGTGCAACTTGATATATACGCTTATTTATCCATTTAAACAAAAATATGAAATAAAATTATTTATTTTAATTTTGAAAATTAAATGTATTTATGACATCATCAGTGATGTCATTATATTTAATAATTGATTTATGAATTCAAATCGATATTTAATGATTTAATAATTACTATAACTATTAAAATAATTGTTTTTAAATGATAATAATTCATTTTAATTAGTTATGAAGTGATAATAAATCATTTATAATAATTTTACAAAAATATAAGAAAATTCGTACCGCTTTATCGGTATAATAACACTTTTTTTAAACAATTATTTAATATTGACTTATATGGTTTTATAAATCAAATGTGATCATTTTAATTAATTAATAATGATAATAAATGATTTTTCAATTTTTTAACGTTTATATGTAAATTAATTTATAAGTGAAAATATGACCAGTAATCGGCTTTTCGATTTTCAATGATTTAACGAAGTAAGTTGTTCAAAGTTATTGCAATCTTGTTTATATGTCATGTACACATATATAACGTACTATGCACACTTTAAAACATGCACATAAATACATAAACACACACACACACACACACACATATAGATACACACACACACACATTTACATTTGCACATATATAAGAAAAAAAATCTAACATATTTTACTTTTCTTATGATTTAAGCTACCCAAAAGCATCCATCAACTCACCTTATACAATACTACCTCAATCACATGGGGGAGGAGGACATAGCCATGCGTCCTTGGAGGGGGTGGAAGGGTGTGGGCATGGGTGTTTTAGTCCATGCACTTTTGGATATTTATTTTCAAAGATTTCCTATAAATACCAACCCTTTTCTTCATAAATTTCTAACACTTATTCTCCATCATCTTCTCCACTTTCAAGCTATTTTCATTGCTTTTTGCCTTTGAAAAATGATGGAGATTTTTTTCAAAAAGAAATTAAATTAGTATTATATATAAATACTAGCAAATCCACTCAAATCCTCTTCAAATCAACTTCTTCCCTCCATTATAACCCACGACCACCAACTCCATTCACCAAGAAAGTCCATATCCCTCCAATCTATGCCGTGTGCACCAAGACTAGGCCGAGCTACTTCAAGGGCACAAAGCTTGATTCCATGGAGTTTAATTTCGAGATAGTGGAGCTATAATCGTTTAAAATTAGTTCGAGTGAAGTTGAAGATGAGAAATTCTATTTATAATATGATATATTGGATGATATATATGTTTTGTTATGCTTGGTTATGATGATTGTGAACCAAGTTTTGATATGATAATATGTTTTTTTGACATGTAAAGCAAGCCACGTTTAAACACACATGGAATATCACAAAGGAATTCACTTTCCTTTAATAAATGAAATGGTGTATATGAGATTGTTAAAACTCTCGAAAATGGCTAAAATGGTTAATAAATGTTTTTATAAACACGAAAATCTAGTTTGTTGAAGTTTGGACAAGTTATGAAAATTGAGTCAAAAGTAAGCACATCACATAACGGTAGTTTTCGATTTTGCGTCGTAGAAAGTTAAATCCATGTATACGATGGATTCAGAGTCAGAATTCTTTGGAGTAAGAATTTTTCGAACTCTTATAATCATAGTTTTCAAACAAAAGAAAACGATCAAAATTTCGTTTAATAGATTTTGAAATATGAGCCAATCAAGTTTTCAAAATAGTCGCAGTTTGGGCATACGAAAACCAAAGCGAAAAATTCTTTATAAATGATATTTTAAATTCTTTAAAAATATGGGATAAATTCTATAAATCTTTTAAAATGTTTTAAAAGAGATTTAAGTTATAAAATGGATTTATAAATGATTGAAAAGTTGATCAAATAAGCTTTTAAGCACTATTCACACCACTTTTTGCAGCTCCTTTTTAATTACTTTTGAAATATGGCTTTAGATTTAAATATTCTTTCCTAAATCTTTCATAAATATTTTTAAATAAGTAATTAAGTATTATAAAGATGATTTAAAGGTTTTATAATTTATTTGAAAAGTTTAAATGAAAATTTGAAGAAGTTAAAATCAAGTGATTTAATCTTGGCTTTAAAAGCCGATGAGTAGACTTAATTTTTCTATTCGTGAGATCCGGATGTGAGATGCTTAAACTAAGGAGGTTTCAGAAGCAACCAGTGCATTGATTCACTTGGCTTTTTGGGCAAGGAGAAGATAAGGTCGAAATGTCAGAAACGAGACATGTATAAAAGATTAAATTTTTTATAACTAATTAATGGCAACTTAGATTGTATAGAAATGATCTTCTGATACTTGGTGTTAAATTCCAAGGGGTGAACCCGTACTTTCTGTGTGAATTTAAAAGGCGATTTCACCGCTATTCGACGAATAGTAAAGTTTGAATATAAAAATTAATGTTGAGTAGAATTAGTATAATTCTTACCAACACTTTTTTACAAAAAAGGGTTTTGCAATATGATTTATTTTGATTTAGTATAATTTCCATGAACCCTTTTACTCGAATACTAACTAATTTAGATTTACCATCTTAGAGAACATGGTTTCAACCTATTTAAAAGATATGTATCTGAAATAAGAAATCTATTTTCAAGATTTAAATAAATGATTTGGTATTAATTTAATTCCTATATTTGAAAATTAATTGTTTTGGATTTACATTAAATGATGTCTTAAATAACATTATTTTTGGCACGTTTTTAAAGTTATGATTTGGAAATCTTTGTGAAGATTTAAATAAGAGATTTTGAAATCTTTTCCTAAGTAAAGGATGAAATGATTTGAAATTATTCCAAGATTCATAAAGGTTTTAAGCAATCAAAAGATTAAATAAATGACGTTTAATGATTTCGTATATCCCGGAAAGAAATGTTTTAAAGATATACATATGTAGAAGATATTTGTAATAAAAATAAAGTGATTAATCAAATGATAAGCACCTATTTACTTAACATCGTTTTGTCGATGATTGCTTCAAAGGAACTAAGATCAGATTTAGGTAATACCTATCTTAAAACCACTTCGAACCAATTTACGTTTTCGAAGTGAAGATATGAAATGATAATAAATGGATTGAAGGGCTACTTGTCACTAACCCTCGATGGAAATTTTCCATATCATACACACACACACACACACATATACACATATACAATATATGTGTGTGTGTGTGTCTTTGGTGGTACGATCTTTGATGCAAGGGCTGCTTGCTACTAATCCTAAGGGAGATTCCTAGAAGGATGTAGTAGGAGAGTCCTTCAGTTTGTATTGTTCCTAGACAACTTGTATAGGCGAATGTCTGACATTGCATTTCTAAAATGCATGTACATTGATTTTACAAATGTACATCTGTTTGGTGGCGTGGGAAGTAACTCTCCTTTACTTAGCACCCTTTTCTGAGACGTACGAGCTCAAAGATTGTACATTTGTGGAAATCAATAGTGTGTAATAGAATTGACAATGTGGCATTCAAGTGAAATGTGTGCTATGGAAAGGTATTACCTCAAGTCTAATTAGTCGAGAATGACAAAAATAGGGTAGATGCAACATGGCTAAGTGGGTCGCTCCCATTAGGATATGGTCATTACCATTCTAGATCACCCACTATGTATCGGGTATGTTATGTATGCTATGAGAGCTCTCGGATAGGTCGAGAATGACCGGGGTGACGTCATATTCAGTACTATCTATGTTGAAGGTAGTCCGGTTATGTGTTGGCAGAGGTTGGAGCCTCAGGTGCATCCTTCTAGAGATGTATTGTCGAAAGATAGTCCCTTATCTTATTATTGTATGGAATCCATTCTCTAATACGAGCCTTTATGGTTTTATTTCTAAACCTATTATGTTGTTGAATTTAACAAATATAACAATTCCACCGAAGATTAATATGTTATTTGAAAGGATTTTCAAAGAACGCCATTGAAGATAATATCCCTGATTTTGCATGATAAATGTTTTGGTTATCATAAGGTAAAAAACAGTTACGTGTTTATATCCCCCATGGTCTTATGAGATACCTTTTGTTTTCCAAATCCTCGTATTTTCTAGTTTCTCACACCAGTCCTATAACCGACCTGGAGTTTATTTTCTTTCCCTTAAACTCTGGATGCCCTATTTTTTCAGCCAGCTTAGTGGTCAGGTTTTGCTTAGTGCAGTTTCGAAGAGCTCGAAGCACGGAATTAGAAAATTCTTCTAAAGATTGTTATCCATTTTTACCACACTTATATACTATTGTATTCCGCATTTTTGAGGGCAGACGTTTATAGCTGTCTATGTTACTGTTAAGTTAAACTTTGGTAAATGTATTTTAAAATTCTCCGCTGTGAAGATTATATGTTAAAATAATATATGTTACTCCATTCGTGTAAGACTCTGTTTTCTATTCTTTTCTTATGTTTATCTTCTTTTCATCATAACTATCCACATTTTCATTCAAATTGAGTTGGACATGTGTGGTTTATTGTTGACTTAAAATATATGGAATTGTGGGTCGTCACATCCCATAACTATCAATACGTAACCTCATGATACCCTCTAACAACCATGAGTAATACAATTCTCAAATTTGGAGAGCGTTACATATTCTAGTCTTATCGGATGAATCAAAATCCATTTTTAAAACATCTTGGTTAGGAATATTTAAATAATACCGTTTGTGCCAAAAATGGCACAAACACCCAACTATCAGATAAAAGCACCAGTTTTAGTAAAGCCAAAGGAAAAAAGCAGAAAAGTAAAAAGAGACACAAGAATTTTTGTTCTAATTCGGCATAATCTCTAGCCCACATCCACTTTAACGTTTGTTATTAGGTGCTCTCTCTGGATTACAAATAGATATATCAGATCCGACCACAATCTAACGGATCACAGATTTACAATGGAGTTGTTAGAGTATTTGAGGGAGAAGATAGGAGCAAAGAAGAAGGAGAAGATAAAAGTGTAAAGCAGAGTCCGGGTCCTTTTTTGGTTTTCATAAGGTTGGTATTAACAAGGAAATATATGCAATGTGTCAGAAGCCTGATTGCACCGAGGTCTAGGAGGTAGGCCGAAGTTGCACAAGAGAGATAGGAGTCCCATGAGTCAAAATGATAACTCGGTACCAACCTATATAACTTGGTACCAATCTATCTTTATTAGTGAAAAGCTAAGTTTTTATTTTTTTATCTCTTTCTATCTTCTACTTAAATTGTTCTAAGCTCTTTTCCATCCACTTCGAGTAGGCCTGTTAATGGATACCCGAAAAATCCGAAATCTGTCCGGATCCATATCTGAAAAAATGGATATTATTCGATATCCGAAAAGCGGATGTAGATATCCAGTATCCGAAAAGTAAATCAGATGCAGATATGGGCATATCCGTATCCAAAAAACATCCGTTTGATCCAAAATTAATTATAATAAAAATTATTATTATTATTAATTTATTATTTAATGGCGAACCTAAAATATACTTAGAAATGAATTGTTCCACTTTGAAAAACTGATAAGTATTGTAGTGTGTGTATTGTCATTTGAGAAAGTGATTGCTTTAGTTCAAAAATATTAGTATAATAAAAATCTTATTCAATTTCGGATGTGGATATTTCGGATATTTTCAAATATCCGAAAATATCCGCTATTTATTTTCGGATGTAGATATTTTCGGATATAGGAAAATATCCATGGATGCAGATATGGATGTTAATTCTCAGATATCCGTGGATATCGAATGCGAATTTAAATTTTTAAATGCAAATGCGGATACAGCCATATCCGCATACGTTTGCATCCGTTGACAGACCTAACTTCGAGTTGATTCTGGTTATCTCTCCATTAACACATGAATTATCTTTCTTTCTTGGCATTTCCCTCATCAATCCTTGGAATTGCTCATCCAGACTCTAGGAAAATCACTTGATCATGAGTAGTTGGAATAGTGTAGGAGAAGTATGGAGTTTGGAAGCGAAATGTGGAGGAAAATAGGTCGCTGCCGACCTATATAACTTGGTGCCAAGTTATATACTTAGCTTCAAGTCAGTTGAAACTTCTCAAAGTTGTTTCTCTTCTAACTCTGGTCGTGTTTCCAAGTTTATGAATCATTTTGTCCCTCTTTCGATCTTTTAAGTCGAGTTGAAATCTGCTTCGCTAAAAAGCGGGTTGGCAAATATGTTGTTTTTAATGTGATAAATTTCACACTATTACAACACATTGTAATTATTATAACATTACTTGTCATTTAAGGATTTTTTGTTTAATATACCTAAATTAAATAATTAATTAACATATCATAATATGGCAAGTATATATTAGAAAGAAAAACATTTTTTATTATGAATAAGATTGTTTGTCAAGTTACATGTATGTAACAAATTAAATAATTGCCCTTAGGGCATAATAAGTTAAGGGTGTGTCCTGGGAGAAATTACGTAATATGTTACATATATCTAACTCGATAACCAATCTTGTTCGAAATAATAGGTGTTTTCTTTTTATTATATACTTGATATAATGTGTTATATTAATTAATTAATTTAATTAAAAATATATTCAATAAAAAAATCCGTGAATGATATGTTTTGTGATAGCAGTTACAAAATGTTGTAACTGTGAGTAATTTATGATAGTGGAAAACAAATATAGCATTTTAAATGTTCCTAGTCAAGATGCATTGAGACCGGATATCTATTTAAACTAGGATATGTAACGCTCTCCAAATGTTGGGAAATGTATTACTCATGATTACTGGGGGCATATAGGGGTTACGTATTGATAGTTATTAAATAACCATGGAATGATCAACTCGATAGTTTTCTTTTGGTTAATATAACTAAAGTCAAACAGAAAATATCGATGTAACTAATTTACACAGTTCTTTTGACTTGAGAATGCTATGGATCTTTAATATGAAAGCTCCATTTTGGTTATAGTCAAACCATGACACAACGTCCATTGAATGACTATAGCTGGGTCGAGTGGAAGTATTAGAAATGAAGCATTATTCAAAAGAGGATTTGTCTCCTCGATTATATGGGGTTAGTATCACGGTCAACTCAAGTCAACTTAAAGCAAAGTCTTTGGCTAGAGAGTTTGGTTAATAATAACTGTTATTATTGAACCAAGGACATTATGTGCGGACTATAGAGTTGAATGTGAACAATATTTAAATTTCGTTCATTATCATATTCCATAAGTTCAAAGAGATATAGTTTTGAGAAAGAGAATTGGTATATGTAAAAGTCACAACCGGGTAACATTTAATAAAGTGAAATTAGATTTTCATCAAACAAGGTAAGCAATAATTTTTGCCAAAAAATCACACCACCTGCTAAGTGACATGTAAATGTTAACATTCAAATAGTTCGATGTTAGTCGCTGATCAAATTTACACATGACGAGCCAGACAACTGAAATGATGAATTCTCTTTTGACCAAACGATTTAATTAGTTTATAACTATTATAAATTAATTAATTAATAAATATTTATGAAATATTAAATATAAAATTTCGATTTTGATTTGATGAAAAATATCATGAAATATATTTATCAGTTATAAATATATCAATAGATATACGATATCAATAAGCGATTAAATCAGATTAAGTCAAATAATTTTTTCTACGGGCTTAAATGGGATCTTGGCCCATAATAATGGGCGACTATTTTCAACTAGAATAAGGGACTAAATGGGGCGACTTTAATGGGTTATGGTCGTGGGGTTTTGGATAGCTCAAATTGAGAGAGAATTGGTATGAGATGAGATCCAATTCTCTCTCTTCCATCCACTATTTAAACACCTCTAACAGAAACTGAAAAGGACTTTTGGTTGCCATTCCTAAATTCTATTGCTAGCCAACTTCAATCCCTAGGTGTCCCATCATATCAAGCTCAAATCAATTCAAGATCAGTTACCATCAGTTAGTCAAAGATCAACGTTTCAAGAATTGGCAGTCCGCCAAATCAGAAAGCTTATAGAAGGACAGAGTTCATTATTATAAGGTGTGCTACAAGGCATTAGTTCTTAGGTATAATATTCATTGTAAACATATAATTTCTGATAAATATTTCATTATATATATATATATATTATATTGTTAGTTATATGAGATTCTTATATATATATATATATATGTATTGTTGTTGTCATAATCTAGATTGGTTATACATATGTATTCACTTATAAAAAACATTTTTTACATATGTCATACATGTACAGCTGAATTTGTAAATATAATAATCATATTTTATTATTATATATATATCTTTTAATTATATATATGTATGGTTCATATTTAATTATAACATCGTTGTATGGTAATAATTCATCTTATAGTTTTATACATGTATATTTACAATCATAATAATTTTTTATAGCTATAAAATATTTTTATAATTATTTCTTTTTATTTAATATTAAAATCAACATACTATCTAAATAAATCATATAAAATAAAATATGTTTCCAAAATTAAATTTTAAATTCTATAAAATTATTCATCTTAAGAAAGCACTCGACTAGGAAATGAAAATTTTAAAATTAGTTTTACTATTTAAAAATTACTACAACCAATAGAGCAAAAATGATTAATTAATAAAAATAAATTTTGATCAAGAAAAATTATGTAAATCTTTTTCAAACTTGAAAATATCATATAATGATTTTTGGAAATACAAAATTTATATAAAATATTCATAATTATTTTTTGTTAATATTTTATCTATTTTCAAGTAAAAAAGCAATTAGTAAATTTATTTTAAAAAATAAAATTAACAATAAAATTTTATAGTGCTGTATATACGATATGGAATTATAAAAAAGAAATATTTTGTTAATTAGTATATATATAAATATTATAAATATGTTTATATACAACTATATATATAATTTATAAAATAAAAAGTATTATTTTTTCATTATAGATATACATATATATATATATATATATATATTTGGTTCATAATTTACTGAAAAAATTATTAAAAAATAAAATATATTATGCAAACATGTATATTAATTTTAATGCATATTTTTTTTTGAAAATTGGTTAACCTTTATTTCTTCGTATATAGGCCGAAGCCCAATTGTTTACAGCGAATGTTACTCCAAGTGTTTACAATGATTAGAATTAAATACATAACTCGAAACATTCCAAATCTGAGCTCCTCTCTTAAGCAAGCAGTTAGTCAGTCATGGCGGCTCCCGAATCTCTGATAGAAATCCTTCATCGTCTGCCTTCCACTTCCACTTCGCCAGTAGTGATTTTCCTTGTTCCTTTAGGCTGGTAAGCAATTTCCTGTTGATTCTCAAAATCATCATTTTAACATCCCGATCAATTTGAGCATTCACTGATAGAATGTTTGTTTCTTTTCTGTTAAAAGCCCTGTTGTTCCTCTCACGCCAGATGTTCCAAACGGTAGCTGCGAAGCAAATTTTGAATATTTCGTTTAGAAGATTCGTACAATCCAATTGTTCAGGTAGCAAATTTCCTCCTTTATTGTTTTAATTTCAGTTGATCCAGTACATTTCTCTTTCTGAAGTTTCCAGACTAGCTTAGTGAAATTGCACTCAAAAAATAAGTGTTCATGATTTTCAGTCTGTTCATTACATAGTCCGCATGTGTCATCTTCTATAATTCCCCATTTTTTTAACCTATCTTTCATGGGAAGTCTGCCAAGTATGGCCTTGTATGTTGTATGTGTCATTTTTGGTGTAATTGATTTACTCCAGATAAAACTATACCACTCCACTTTTTGATGCTTCGATCTGACTTCCTCCATGATTTTACTGAATTGAAATTTTCCTGTCTTAAAATGTTTCATTCTCCACTCATCACACATTTTCTCTAAATGAATGGGAATGTTCTGAATTTCCTGTGTGTAATTCCTTGTAACAAGTTGTTTTTCACATTTCTGAACCCCTCTTTCCATTATACTTGAAACAGCACAGTTTGGTTGTCCATAGTCTGAGAAACTTTCCATCCCCAATCTGTCAATTAGGCTTTTCCCACTGAACCATGGATCTCTCCAAAGATCAGTTGTATTACCATTCTCTATTCTCCTTTCAATCAAAGGTTTCAAGAATTCTCTATGTTTCATGATATTCTTCCATATTACAGATGCATTATTATCTATTGTATCTGTCCAAAAGTTTGTTTTATTGTATCTAGATCTCATCCATTTTGGCCATAAATTTTCTGATGATATTATATTCCATGATAATTTAATGCCATAGACCTTTTTGAGTTCAAATAGATTTTTAAGACCTACCCACCTTCCTTTTTTGGTCTGCACAAGTCTTTGAAGCTGATTTTGTGAAATTTCCCTCTCCAAATGAAATCCGCACAAACTGAGTTTATTTTCCCTATAGAACAATCTGGAATCTGAAAAGTTTGGAGCTAATATCTGACTTTAGAAGTGATAACTGTGTGAACTAACTCAACCCTTCCAGCAAATGATAACAGTTTGGATCTCCAGCCCTGTAATTGCTCTCTTATTCTGTCTATCAGATTTGCACACTCTTTATCTGTAATTGAGTTATTAGATAATGGTATGCCTAAATATTTCACAGGGAGAGTCCCTTCTGCTACTCCAATTTTGTTTATCAGAGCCTGCTTATTTTTGCAATATTTGTTAAAATAGCATTTAGTTTTTCCTTCATTAAGTTTCAGGCCTGCAATCTTTTCTAATTTGTGGAATATTTCTTTAAGCTCATCAATTGCATATATAGTAGCTTTCATGACAATTAGTAGATCATCCGCATATATAAGGTGATTTACCTTAGGTGAATTTCTGTGCACCGGGATAATCTTGTTATTATGACAAGCTATTTCCATTTGAAGGGAAAACCACTCCATTGCCACAGCAAATAAATAAGGGGATAGGGGATCCCCTTGTCTTAAACCTCTTTCACTAGAAATGCGTCCTCTAGGAATTCCATTAATTAGAATTGAGAAAGTTGGGGTAAAAATACAACAGTTAATCAATTTTAATAGACTCTCTGGTAACCCCATTTCTTTGAGCATGTGAATAATAAAGCGTCCATTCACTTTATCATAAGCTTTGTGAAGGTCTATTTTAAGGCACAATTTGTCTGCTCCTGGTTTGTTAAAATCTCTGATAAGTTCATGAGCTAATAAGGAATTTTCTGAAATTAATCTTCCCTTTATGAATGCATTTTGGTTTTGGGCAATCAAATTTGGAAGAACCTTATTCAGTCTATAACATATAATTTTGCTCAAAATTTTGTAAGATACATTGCAACAAGATATGGGCCTGTAGTCTTCAATTCTATTTGGTTTTTTGATTTTTGGAATAAGAGAAATAAAAGTGTGGTTAATTTCTTGAATAAACTCACCACAGTCAAAAGCTTCCTGATAAGCATCCAACATAATTTTTTCTAGGTGGTCCCAGTGCATTTTGAAAGCAGCTGCCCCCATACCATCTGGACCAGGGCTGGCATCACTATGGATGGATTGAACAGCTCTTCTCAGTTCCCTTTTCGTAACCTTAGCTGTGGGCATGGAGCATCCCTCTTGAGTAATCTTCCTTCTACATTGAACTACAGGTAAAACTTGAGTTGTATCTCCATTGTATAGATCTGAGAAATATGCAAGAGCTTTGTTTTCCATTTCCTTTAAATCAGTAACCAGGTTTCCTTCCTCATTAAACAATTAAGTATATTATTGTGTTGTGATCTTTGAAACATTTTAGTATAAAAATATTTAGTGCATTCATCCCCCTGAGTTATCCAGTTTTCTTTTGCTTTTTGTTTGATTTCCATCGATTGTTTCTGAATTTCTTCTTTGAGTTTACCTTTTAATTGGTAAAATTATTTGTTGAATTCCTCATTTAATGGATCTTTTTCTAGAGAATCTTGAATAGTCTGAAGCTTATTTTGAATATTCACAATAGAATCTCTATTTTTTGGCCTTTTCCTGTTCCAACTTTTGAGTCTCTGCTTCATTGTCTTTAGCATCATTATATATTTGTACATATTATTTCCTGGAGGATGTATAATATTTTCTATACTTAAAGCTTCATTGTATCCTTCCAATAGATGCCAATTATTTGCGTATCTAAATGGTTTACCCTTATTACTGTTCCCATCCTTATTAAATTTTACAAGTAAAGGGCAATGATCACTTGTCGAACTGGGAAGAACTATGGTTTGTATTACAGGGATAGTGTTTATTAACTCTGAATTACATAAACATCTGTCAATTCTGGAAGATATATTTTTCTCCTCACCACTCTTCCATGTGAAATGCAGGCCAGTGTGGGATGTTTCCAGTAATCCACTTGCAAGTACACATTCATTGAACTCAGCTACTTGTGCTACGGTCAGTGTATTACAATTTTAATGCATATTATAATAATATGCATGTATATTAATAATATTATATATAAATTATATATATATATATTAATATATATATATATATACACATATAATATTTTTATATACATAACATTATTTAAACAAAATTAACATATACCTTTGTGTATGTGTGTATACAATATTTATATAAGTAATAAGTTTAAATACATATATTTGGACAACATACAATACATATCGGATGAGCCAAGATGTCCATTGCAATGTAAATCTCGACATTTGTACACAGGCATGTTGTACCTTGCATGGGCTTACATGTTACACATGCACACACATATCTGTATATGATACATATGTGTATATTTATATGCACTAAAATATAAATTAAAAAAACTATAAATTTATAAATTTAAATAAAATAAGTGATTTTATTTAAATAAAATTTACAAACATTCTAGATAAATTAGACTTCATAGGCCCCATAAAGATCAGTAGTGTAAAAATATATTTGAAATTCACCTAGAACATTCATTGTGGGCTAACCTAGTTCCGATACTGGTATTAAAGCCCAATATCATATCTGATTTAAATTAGTTATGTTAGGGTGAACTATTAAGCTCACAACCCAAAGGTTGTCCCTAATAGAAAAGGCCCAAATTTGAATTGGGCCATGGGCTAATTTTCAAAAAAAATTGAAAATTAAAATATAAGATTTTAAATTTAAAATGTGAATTCAAAATAAGATATATACATATATTATAAATGCTATATTATAATTAAAATTTTTTAAATGTTTGAAAAATAATATAATTTAGTTTAATTTTTAAAATTTTGTTAATAAGATTAATAAAATAAATAAAATTAATTAAATGAGTTAATTAATGAAAAAAATACACGTGTATTATATATTTTGATATATGTTATGATATTTTAAAAATATTAAAATAATGTAAGTGTGCATGTGTGTGTGTGTATATATATATATATATATAATGAATTTCGAAATTAACCCAATTTAATTGAAATCGTTAAATTACATGTTAACTAATTAAATGATATCCAATCAAACCAAAGGGTAAAAGGGATTGATGTCCTTATAGCCAAACTAGGCCAAGGAGTAGGTTGATCAAATCGAACCTCCTGAACCTCAAAGGAGCTTTGAAGGAAAGTTCATCCACTAGTGGACATAGTGTGACGCCCCATCTCTATACCCACTCTAGCCAAGGACACTACGGGGTAATGCCGTCAACTAGCGTAGAGAATAAGGCCGTTGAGGAGCGACCATCCACGTAATTGCTTTGTGCGAGCACCGATATGTCAGATAGGACAACATGCATCTAGTTTCAGGAGGAAATCCGACGTACCGATACAAACTCAAAGCTACTACCCGGTGGCTATATATATTCTTCGGAAACAAATATAGAAATAAACATAACACAAATCAGTCACAGACATCCATATCACAAAGGCGGAAATAGACATGAATATATAACACATAAAAGTGTTCATCAGAGTAGTGGTCAGACAAGATCCACAGTATCACAAAAGAATAGTTACAAGTGCTAGATAAAATAATATGTATACATCAAGGAGTCTATATCTCAAAGGTATACAACAAAATAAACTACCAATCTAAGTAGTTAGCCAAAAGTCTGGATAATAATCCTAGATGGGGAGTCAAGGAGAAGCACCTGTAACAACTCAGTCTGATCCGAATATTATTTAATAAGAAAATAATAAACGGATCAGTCTAGCTATAAATATCAGATGAAATGATATAGAATAAGAGATATGACATAAACGTACGATAACCGTAAAACCATACCGTGATAAGTTTGTAATTGAAAATCAACAAGAGATTAATCAATATCACAAGAATCTTCTCAAAGATCAAAAAGAATGTCATACTCTTTAATTTTATTCACCAAACCATAAATATTGACAATTATATCAATGTCAATCAAAAAAGTTAATGACAAACAAATTCACCAATGCACAAATATTGCTAAAACATATCAATGTAAATCACGAAAATTGGTGAAACACAAGTTCTAGAAATCATCAATGGAAATCCAGAAATCACAAAAAGGGGGAGGCCTATCACAAAACGGGAGCATGAAAACTCACCAACAAGGGTATCACGAAATGAAACGCTATTCCATGGTTGCTAACCATTAATTTTGAGCCGAAGCTTCACAAAACGGCCCGAAGACCATGGGTCGCTACCCCACCAAATTGAGCCGAAGCTCCACAGAAACGGGGTTTAGTCTCCCTCGTAGACAAAGAGACATCGCACATTTGCTAGTCTAAATCACAAAAATGATCATCAACGATCATCAAGAAGTGTCAATTACAGTAAGCTAGTAAATATATAAGCTTAGCCTCATGTCCCATAACCACTAGCTTAACTTAAATATTTACGAACAAATTGTAGATCTCCACTCGAAAATTGTCAGAAGAGATTCAATCGAACAAGTCCAAGAATTAACTGGCGAAGTAAACGCAAGCGTTTCATACCACTTGTTTTACTAAGCCGTTTAATTAGTTTTCTTGTACGAGTGAGGTAAAGGTCTATATATACTAGTAGATTGGAAAACGGTTTAAGAAACAAGCTTTGTAATAAAGTAGGGTTGAAATCGTTTTGATGAAGTTTTGATATTTACTACTAGTATTGAAACCTTTATAGTTTTAAAATGACAAATCACAAAAATGATCATAGAAACAATAAGTCACAAAAATTCACATTCGAAGACGTGAATAAAATCCAAAGAATTCGATTCCAAATCCATCAAAGTGGAAATACCCTTGCGACTTAACAGCCACGACTTACGACTTAACATAATTCAACACAAGAAATTAGCGGCTCAACACATGCGACTCCACGGCATACGACCTAAGAGATCAGCGACTTAAGAAATAGCATGCGGCCTAACAGTGCAACTTAACATAGCGCGACCTATAGCATGGGGCGAACTAAGTTGGTGCGAGATATAGCAGTAGGCCGAGCGACCTAAATGGTTGCGACCTAAACCATGACGCGACCCATAGCAGCAGGCCGAGCGACCTAAGTGATGCGACCTAAGTGGTGCGAGCAAGCCGAACGACAACGACCTAAGAGATGCGGCTTAACATGGCGCGACCTATAGTAGGTGCGACTTAATGGTGCGAGCAGGCCGAGCGACCTAAGTGGTGCGAGCAGGCCGAGCGACCTAAGTGGTGCAAGCAGGCCGAGCGACCAAAGTTGATGCAAGCCGAGCGACCTAACATGGCCGGCTCATAGCAGGTGTGACTTAAAGCATGGCGCGACCTAAGTTGGTTGCGAGATATAACAGCTGCGACCCAAGGTATGGCGCGACCCATAACAAGTGCGACTTAACAGGCCGAGCGACCTAAGGTACTGGGGCAAGCC
Organism: Allium cepa; assembly: GCA_030765085.1. Taxonomy (NCBI): domain Eukaryota; kingdom Viridiplantae; phylum Streptophyta; class Magnoliopsida; order Asparagales; family Amaryllidaceae; genus Allium; species Allium cepa. Next base: position 975,407,620 of record CM060928.1, read on the forward strand.
GAGCGACCTAAGCAACAGAAATGCAAAAACTCTCTCAATTTGCAACCGGTCGAGCAAGGACGCTAGGGGATTACGCCCATCGGCTACGCTGTCCTATTGGCTCCTCGATGCATCACCAAAAACGTGTTAAACATCAAAGTTAGGATTTTTAAAGATTTGAACCCAAAACACTAAAAATTGGAATATTAACAAAACCAATCCAAATCAAAATCAAATGCACATGAATAAGTGTTAGGAATTCATACCTAATAATCAAAGATAATCATAGACAAAGATGTGAGTTAAAAATCTCACCTTTTCACAAAATCAATGAAGGAGAAGCTTAAAAGCAAAGGAAGAATCAACCACACTTCAATCTCAACACAAGGAGCTTGAACAATGGCTTCTCTTTGGATTTGGAGTTAGATGTTGGATTTGCAAATGAACTAGGGCTTGAAGTTTTAATTTCCCATTCCTCTCTCCATTTTTGATGAAGCTTGAGTGTTAGGAAATGAAAGTGAAGTAATGAAGGGAAGAGGGGGTTGATCTAGAGTTAATAGTTTAGGCTAATGGGCTGAACTAAACCCAAAGCCCAAAGTGAAAAAGTGGCAAAATTCCACTAACTCCAAACATATCAAAGTTTATACTCAAAAATATCGCAAACGGTGTTTTGGACCCAATGAAAGTGGTCCCGAGTCCTAATTCGACCGTATGCAGAAAGTAACTTTTTCGGACTAAAATTCGACTAACGATAAAATACTGAAATAAAATATTTAGATATTCAATCGTAAAATATGCGGGTTGTTACAGACTCCTCTCCTTAAAGAAATTGTGTCCTCGCAATATTTAAGAAGAAAATATAAGGTAACAACCATGAAAGCATATCAACACAAAAAAATTTGAAATAAGAAATTCACCTCAAAGGGCACGGGAAAGTAAGTCCGGATGTGTTCGCTCAATGAACTCTCTAGATTCCCAAGAGCAATCCTTAGGATTTGAGGACCATTGAACTTTAACAAGCAGAACATCTTTATTTCGAAGGCGTTGACCTCCGAAACAAGAATATGAATAGGATGTTGCTCATAAGTTAAATTAGGCGAAACTTCAGTTTCTTCCAAAACACCGGGCTCAAGAATAGAATCAGAATCTCGAACGCATTTCCGTAATTGAGAAACGTGAAACACATCATGAATAGAAGAAAACTGAGCAGGTAATAAAAGGCGATAAGCCACTGAACCAATACGTTCGGTGATAGGAAATGGCCCAATATATCGAGGCGCTAATTTTCCCGATCGACTAAAACGTATAACACCCTTCATAGGTGAAACACGAATAAACACAAGATCTCCCACAGAAAATTCTAATTTCCTTCTCCGGTTATCGGCATAGGATTTTTGCCTACTTTAGGCTTCTTTCATCCTATGACGAATAAGATCAATCTTTTCTGTGGAATCATGAATAAAATCTGGACCTAAAACCAGCTTCTCACCGGCCTCAAGCCAACAAGAAGGAGATCGGCATGGCCTTCCATAGAGTGCCTCAAAAGGTGCCATACCAATTCTAGATTGGAAGCTATTATTATAGGAAAACTCAACAAGAGAAATATGATCTTCCCAACTTCCACCAAAATCAAGAACACATGCACGAAGAAGATCTTCAAGAGTTTGATTCACACGCTCAGTCTGTCCATCGAACCGAGGATGATAAGCGGTGCTAAAATTAAGCTTCATTCTTAAAGCTTTTTGAAGACTCTTCCAAAATCCACTAGTAAACAATGGATCACGATCACTAACAATAGAAGAAGGAACTCCGTGCAATTTTACAATTTCTTTGATAAAGAGTTTGGCCAAGAGAGGAACGGTTCGATTGGACCGAACGGGAATAAAATGGGCGGATTTAGTAAGTCTATCGACTATCACCCATAAGCTTTCATGACCCGAACGAGAACGGGGAAGGCCGTCTATAAAATTCATGGAAATTTGGTCCTACTTTCAAATTGGAATTTCTAAAGGTTGCAATAACCTATCGGGCCTTTGATGCTCGGCCTTAATGAGTTGGCAAGTCATGCAACACTTAACAAAGTTAGCAATATCAGATTTCATTCCCTCCCAATAATAAAGTCGCTTCATATCCGCGTACATTTTACTACTACCGGGACGAATGGTAAATTTAGAACGATGAGAATCTTCTAAAACGTCTTTACGAAGATCACTAATATTTAGCACGATAAGCCTACCAAATTTTTGAATATCGCCACGAGAATCAATATCAAAGTCTTTCAAAGCTTCAATATCCATTTTATCCCTAAAATTTTGGCCAAGAAGAGCCAATTCGAGATCTAGCTTTTGAGCTTCAAGAATGCGGTCTATAAGAGAAGGATGAGCCTCAAGGCTACATAAAACAAGAGATGAACATAAATCGAAAACACGATCTCGAATCTCACAAGTGGATAAAACTCCGAGATCATTCCATTCGGATATCATCATCGAAACAACCGCTTGTTGCTTGCGATTAAGTGCATCGGCAACACGATTTCCCTTTCCGGGAGTATAAAGAATATCAAGATCATAAGATGCAAGAAATTCGAGCCAACGTTGTTGACGCAAATTAAGTTCCTTTTAAGAAAATAAATACTTCAAAGATTTATGATCGGTGTAAAGAATAAATTTTTCTCCCAAAAGATAATGACGCCAAATACGAAGGGCGAAAACAATAGCCGCGAGCTCTAAATCATGAGTGGCATATCTAGTCTCGGTTGGCTTCAATTGCCTAGAAGCATAAGCAATAACACGTTCTCTTTGCATAAGAATGACACCCAAACCAATGCGACTAACATCGGTATAAACAACAAAATCTTGATTCCCCTCGGGAATAACAAGAATAGGAGCATCAGAAAGGAGTTCTTTTAATTTCTGGAAAGAAGCTTCACATTTGTCCGACCAAAAGTATTTAATTCCCTTCTTTGTCAAACTAGTAAGAGGCACGGAAATTTTGGAGAAGTCCTTTATGAAACGGCGGTAATAACCTGCCAATCCAAGAAAACTACGGATCTCTGTCACACTCTCCGGTCTCTTCCAATTTTGAATCGCCTCAATCTTTGAAGGGTCCATGGAAATTCCCGATTGGAAAATAACAAGATTGCCAAAAGTGGCATTTAGAAAAATTTTCTTTTAATTGATTACTCCTAAAAGTTTCCAACATAATCCGAAGATGCTTTTCATGCTCCTCCTCAGTTTTTGAATACACAAGAATATCATCAATAACGATGAGAACAAACTGACCGAGGAAGTCTTTGAAAACTCTATTCATAAGGTCAACGAAATAAGCCGGAGCATTCGTTAAACCAAATGGCATAACCATTCATAAGATCCATAACGAGTACGGAATGATGTCAAAGGAATGCTATCCTCTGCAATACGAAGCCGATAAAAATCGATCGCTAAGTCTAATTGTGAAAAGACTCTAGCACCACTAAGCTAATCAAATAAATCATCAATCCGAGGTAAAGGATATTTATTCTTGATAGTAAGATCCTTAAGCTTGCGGTAGTGAACGCAAAGCCTAAGTGTACCATTGGATTTCTTCACAAAAATAACCGAAGCTCCCTAAGGCGAGGAACTAGAGCGACTAAATTGCTTCGTCTCCAATTCGGATAATTGTTTGCGCATCTCCTCATTTTCTTTATTGGACATACGATAAGGAGGACGAGTAATAGGTTGAGCTCCAGGGATGATATTAATTATGAACTCAATTGCTCGCTTAGTTGGTAATCCTAAAACGGGCTCAAATATGTCGGAGAATTCACGAACAACGTGAATAAGATAAATGACATCTTCCTCGTCGTCATTATCATCATCATGAAGATTTAAAGAATATAAAGATGCATCCAAGCTGAAATCCGAATCTTTAAGGTCAATAGAAATCTGCTTAACAGATTGAGGATGTCGAAGATGAATAGTCCGCTCAGGACATAGGATTTGGGCTTCATAGCGGTTAAGCCAATCCATTCCCAAAATCATTCCAAAGCCTAAGTAGCGCATAACATGCAAATCGGCTCGGAAAGAAAAATCACACAAAATAATCCCGACATCTTTACACAGCAAACTAATTGTTGCGGATCCACCAATCAGATTCACAATTCTCAAAGAAGTCATTAAAGCGACAACACTCAAAGAAAAAGTATCAACAAGTTCTTTTGATATAAAAGAATGGGACACACCCGCATCAAAAAGAACTCGAATAGGGTGATTATGAAATAAAATAATGCCATCAAGGTAGAATGAGAAATACCTTGACCACGAGATGTGTGACTAGGAGTTTGCACCATATTAAGCTTTCCCTCCTTCCTGCCTTGAAGTTTGGGACACGAAGATATATAATGGTCCGGGCTTTTACAATAGCGACAAGCACGAGGCTTTGAACACTTATTCGCATAATGGTCCTTAGAACCACAGTTGTAGCATTGGCCACCACTTGAGGTAGAAGTCTTGGTTGCCGGAGAGGCTTGCTTCCCTTTCTTATTGTTGGGATAAGGACCTTTGAACTTATTAGGCCTTTTCTTGTTGGTGAAGTTCGGTTTAGCACTCCCAACCTCAACATTTCTTACTCTATCAGCCTCTTCAAGTCGAAGAGCGATATCAATGAGCTGATCAAATGAAACTTCTAATTTTAGAAGTAATGGCTTCTTGAGATTTTTATTCAAGCCATAGACAAATTTTTGGTTTTTCTTCAATGGGGTGTTTATGTACTCGACCTCGTATTTAGAAAGTGACTCGAATGATGCGACATAGTCTGCCACAGAGGATTCACCTTGAACAAGGTCAATGAAACGGCGAGCCAAAGTCACCTTCTCAGCTTCTGGCACAAATTTTAATTCGAAGCATTCTCGGAATTTCTCCCAAGTAAGATCCGCTTCATTTATTTCATAAATAAGAAGCTCATACCAATCTAATGCTCTTTCTTGGAGCATACTAGAGGCCACCTGAACACGGTGAAGATCAATAAGATTCATGCGAGAAAAGATTCGATCGCACGTTCTCAGCCAAGCATGGACTTCAATAATAGTTTCAGAACCTTTGAATGGCTTCCCACCCAAACTGGTATAATCATTGCACAAACGTGCAAATCCAGACTTAGGGCGAGTAGACTCTGGATTAGATCCGGCTGCTTGAGAATTCTTTACTAGATCAAGAAGCTGCTGGGCAGACATAAATACTCTATCTTGGGGAGTAGCACTAGATTGACCAGCGCTGGGATGGCCAGGTCTAACCATTTCTCTTCCTTTAGAAAGAAAGAAAGAAGAAGGATAAGGTTATTCACCAAATGAATATCAAGCAATCTTGATAGATAATACAAGGAGTCATAAAGAAAATAGGATGAATCGGTACGAAGACTCGAATTAAATCCTAAAGCGCGACTCCTAAAAAGGACTTAGGACAATGATCCTTGCTAGATTATTCCACATTGTTCCGAAGTTTCGCTCTGATACCAAGCTGTGATGCCCTACCTCAATACCCACTCTAGCCAAGGACACTACGGGGTAATGCCGTCAACTAGCATGGAGAATAAGGCTATTGAGGAGCGACCATCCGCGTAATTTCTTTGTGCGAGCACTGATATGTCAGATAGTACAACATGCATCTGGTTTCAGAAGGAAATCCGACATACCGATACAAACTCAAAGCTACTACCCGGTGGCTATATATATTCTTCGGAAACAAATATAGAAATAAACATAACACATATCAGTCACAGACATCCATATCACAAAGGCAGAAATAGATATGAATATATAACACATAAAAGTGTTCATCAGAGTAGTGGTCAGACAAGATCCACAATATCACAAAAGAATAGTTACAAGTGCTAGACAAAAGAATATGTATACATCAAGGAGTCTATATCTCAAAGGTATACAACAAAATAAACTACCAATCTAAGTAGTTAGCCAAAAGTCTGGATAATAATCCTAGATGAGAAGTCAAGTAGAAGCACCTGTAACAACTCGGTCTGACCCGAGTATTATTTAATAAGAAAATAATAAACGGATCAGTCTAGCTATAAATATCAGATGAAATGATATAGAATAAGAGATAGACAAAAACGTATGATAACCATAAAACCATACTATGATAAGTTTGTAATTGAAAATCAACAAGAGATTAATCAATATCACAAGAATCTTCTCAAAGATAAAAAAGAATGCCATACTCTTTATTTTTATTCACCAAACCATAAATATTGATAATTATATCAATTTCAATCACAAAAGTTAATGACACACAAATTCACCAATGCACAAATATTGCTAAAACATATCAATGTAAATCACGAAAATTGGTGAAACGGAAGTTCTAAAAATCATCAATGGAAATCCAGAAATCACAAAAAGGGGGAGGCCTATCACAAAACGGGAGCATGAAAACTCACCAACAAGTGTATCACAAAATGGAACGCTATTCCATGGTTGCTAACCATTAATTTTGAGCCGAAGCTTCACAAAACGGCCCGAAGACCATGGGTCGCTACCCCACCAAATTGAGCCGAAGCTCCACAGAAACGGGGTTTAGTCTCCCTCGTAGACAAAGAGACATCGCACATTTGCTAGTCTAAATCACAAAAATGATCATCAACGATCATCAAGAAGTGTCAATTACAGTAAGCTAGTAAATATATAAGCTTAGCCTCATGTCCCATAACCACTAGCTTAACATAAATATTTACGAACAAATTGTAGATCTCCACTCGAAAATTGTCACAAGAGATTCAATCGAACAAGTCCAAGAATTAACTGGCGAAGTAAATGCAAGCGTTTCATACCACTTGTTTTACTAAGCCGTTTAATTAGTTTTCTTGTACGAGTGAGGTAAAGGTCTATATATACTAGTAGATTGGAAAACGGTTTAAGAAACAAGCTTTGTAATAAAGTAGGGTTGAAATCGTTTTGATGAAGTTTTGATATTTACTACTAGTATTGAAACCTTTATAGTTTTAAAATGACAAATCACAAAAATGATCATAGAAACAATAAGTCACAAAAATTCACATTCGAAGACGTGAATAAAATCCAAAGAATTCGATTCCAAATCCATCAAAGTGGAAATACCCTTGCGACTTAACAGCCACGACTTACGACTTAACATAATTCAACACAAGAAATCAGCGGCTCAACACATGCGACTCCACGGCATACGATCTAAGAGATCAGCGACTTAAGAAATAGCATGCGGCCTAACAGAGCAACTTAACATGGCGCAACCAATAGCATGGCGCGACCTATAGTATGGCGCGACCTAAGTTGGTGCGAGATATAGCAGCAGGCTGAGCGATCTAAATGGTTGCGACCTAAACCATGACGCGACCCATAGCAGCAGGCCGAGCGACCTAAGTGATGCGATCTAAGTGGTGTGGGCAAGCCGAACGACAACGACCTAAGAGATGCGGCTTAACATGGCGCGACCTATAGTAGGTGCGACTTAATGGTGCGAGCAGGCCGAGCGACCTAAGTGATGCGACCAAAGTGGTGCGAGCAGGCCGAGCGACCTAAGTGGTGCAAGCAGGCCGAGCGACCTAAGTTGATGCAAGCCGAGCGACCTAGCATGGCCGACTCATAGCAGGTGTGACTTAAAGCATGGTGCGACCTAAGTTGGTTGCGAGATATAGCAGCTGCGACCCAAGGTATGGCGCAACCCATAACAGGTGCGACTTAACAGGCCGAGCGACCTAAGGTACTGGGGCAAGCCGAGCGACCTAAGCAACAGAAATGCAAAAACTCTCTCAATTTGCAACCGGTCGAGCACGGACGCTAGGGGATTACGCCCATCCGCTGCCCGGTCCTATTGGTTCCTCGATGCACCACCAAAAACGTGTTTAAACATCAAAGTTAGGATTTTTAAAGATTTGAACCCAAAACACTAAAAATTGGAATATTAACAAGACCAATCTAAATCAAAATCAAATGCACATGAGTAAGTGTTAGGAATTCATACCTAACAATTAAAGATAATCAAAGACAAAGATGTGAGATAAAAATATCACCTTTTCACAAAATCAATGAAGGAGAAGCTTAAAAGCAAAGAAAGAATCAACCACACTTCAATCTCAACACTAGAAGCTTGAATCAATGGCTTCTCTTTGGATTTGGAGTTAGATGTTGAATTTGCAAATGAACAAGGGCTTGGAGTTTTAATTTTCCATTCCTCTCTCCATTTTTGATGAAGCTTGAGTGTTAGAAAATGAAAGTGAAGTAATGAAGGGAAGAGGGGGTTGAGCTAGAGTTAATAGTTTAGACTAATGGGCTGAACCAAACCCAAAGCCCAAAGTGAAAAAGTGGCAAAATTCCACCAACTCCAAACGTATCAAAGTTTATACTCAAAAAGATCACAAACGGTGTTTTGGACCCAATGGAAGTGGTCCTGAGTCCTAATTCGACCGTATGCAAAAAGTAACTTTTTCGAACTAAAATCCGACTAACCATAAAATACTTAAACAAAATATTTAGATATTCAATCGTAAAATATGCGGGTAGTTACACATAGCTTCAGCCATATACAACCAATAACAAGCAACCTAGATCACCGAACCACCCTAACCTACTTGAAGTCTGATTAGACTCGAGAGTAAGCTTTTCCCTCCACCACTAGTGCAAGCAATACATATGCATGCAATAAGCCCATTAGAACTCTAAGCTAAACTAAGGCAGGCTATGTGGCCTGCTATACCACTATCCTACCGCCTAATCCCATTTACGTATCTGGGCCTAGTGTGTCATCTCCCTACTTTAATTGGGGAGGCTATTCGGTAACATTGGCGATTCAAAGCTCAATGTGGCCTGTTCAACGTTTAACATCAAAGATAGTTATACTACAACAATTGTCATTCAATACCATATATTGTGGAGGTTTATTAGAAAGTTCACCAAGACAACGATGATATTCAGGTTAACATAGCAGCAATAAGAAACTAAATGTAAAAATGACATAGAAAAGAGAATGAAAACAAAAATGAAAGTCATGAAATCATTCCAACGGCAATTGAAAGTACTACTTAGCAGTAACGTGAAAAGCATGGTGAATCAAAGTTAGGGAAACTCACCGAAGAAGATTGACATTTGTAGTTGTTAATCGAAGACAATAAAGTAGGGAGAGTTCTCTTTTCCTTTTTTAATGATGAAATGCAAGAGTTCTATAAAGAATGAAGAGAAGAGGAGAGGCAGTATTTATAGGCAACAGGGAAAGTTTCAAAATTTTTTAATCTTCCACATGGAAAGCAATCTACATCGTTTAGGTTCCAATAGTAACCATATCAAATCGCACGTCAAAAAAGTGAATCATCTCTGCCATCTCTGGGGAAATAAACCACTTTGTAAAATAGCACGATGATACATGTAACTGCATTAAATGTGACATTAATTGCATGATTGATAAGTCTACGCCTGGTAACGAGCATAAACTTAGGGGAGGCAAAATGCTTTCTCGAGTTTCTCATACGTATAGGATGGGTCGACCCACGTAGCCCAACCAACCGCCTTGATTCAAATCACCAACATCTTGGCCTCCATCTGGGTCCATACTTCGGCCCATGCCTTTTCAAAAACTGGTATGTTTGGCTAGCCCACTTTGCTTATCTCGCAGCCGACTGTAACACCCCTAATTTTTGATAACATTATTTAGGAGACTTAATTAGAAAAATTAAAGTAGAATAATGTAAATGTAAGTGATAAGAGGATTGAGACTTGAATTAATTAATTAATTAAGGGTCGTGCCTAATGAACTAACTAATGGGTTTTGGTTAATTAAGTCACATAAGTGAATAATTGGAATTTTCCGTCTAAGGACCCTTACTCACATATATATATTCGTTCCTACCATTTCTTCCCATTTACATCATTTTAAAATGCAAATTAAATGTGAAGAAACAGCTGGCCATTAAGAGAATAAGAGGAAATCAATTTAAAGCTAGAAAATCAAGCTTAGGGGAAATCAATCTCAATTAATCTCCTTATAGAGCAAGGTGAATAATAATTCCATCTCTATTTTGGTTTAAATCATATATTTTTCGATTTAAGGGATACATTCATTTTTATGATATATTGGATGATGATATGCTTGATTCATGATTTATTTGATTTGAATATGGTTGTTTAAAAAAGGCTTTTGTACGGTTTTAGATTAAATCCAAGCTAAATGTTGTTTAAATGCCATGGAAAAAATTTATGTTATGAAAAACATGATTTTGGGGTTGGATTTCAATTTTGAGAATTTTCCATGCTATGGAAAGATTATTATGAATTTTTTAATGGAATACATAGTTATTTGGGTTTATAGTTTATTTTGGAAAATATATTGAGAATTTTTTTCTGGAATTTCGATATGTTAATTAACATGATTAAAGAGAATTTCTTTAATTTTTGGGGATTTTTACAAGGTGATTTGCTATGCAAAATAAATTATTTTATAAGTGGGACTTCTTTGCAAAAATTGGAAGGGCTTAATTGATTAACTTAACCATGGTTTAGATCTGGATGAAGTGGCAGTAATTTTTGAAAAAGAATTAGAAATAGTTAAGGCAACCATTGGTGTTGACACGTGGCATTTTGGTTAGAGAAAAGTTTGCTTAAACAAGAACAAAAACAAATTTACATCAAAAGAGTTGATTCTGCCTACTTAGGAAAGCACCTTTCAACACAGAAGTCCGCCTTTATCTTAGTCGAAACCTACCGTGCGGAAACCAATACACAAGGTATCACTGTATTGTACATGGTGGATTGGAGATAGGTGGAAGGTAGGGTGTCGAAAGCATAGTTTCCGTAGTGGTCGAAACCTTGGTTTGTTTTTAAAAGAAAAGCGCCTGCACATGTTTGGTTTTAAGCCTTCGACAGAGTCGAGGCGTATGGTTTCGAAAAAGGTTTAAGAGGTTTCGAAATGGGTTACTATTAGCTTATAATTGATTTCGACCGTTACTTACTTGTGAAAGAATGCTTAACACAAAGGGGTTCCTACCTAGTCAATACCCATTGCCCTCCTTTGACCTTTCAATGGTGTTGAAGTTATCAATGTTGTTGAATGGATACATTGTTTTATAAAGTTTATGCCACTTCCTAAGACTTTCGAAGGAGGATTAGGGGTTTCGATGGTGATGGTTTCGAAAGGGGTTTCGACATTAACCTTCCAATGTTTTTCCTAGACGTTTTATGCTTTCGAAAGGGATGGTGTCGACGCTATCAAGTCTTCCCCAATGTTTTTATTTTGGTTTTGAAATAGATGCTTTCGACTATTTTCACCTTGACCCAAGTTATATTTTAAGTATAAACCCAATGCTTTCGAAGGAGTACTTTCAATGTTTTCGGAAGGTTACTTCCAATTGTGTTTAAAGAGGTAATCTCAACTGGTTTCGCGGTTAAGCTTCTAAAGGTCAAATATTAATATTGAACATATTCAAAAGGTTTCAAAAGGTAGAATTTAAAGTATTATATAAGGAAACAACCTAATGTTTTTAAGAGCTTCCGAAAGGAGATTATCCTACGAAGTCGAAAGATAGGTTTCGAAGGTATCAAAAGGTTTTATGACCCAAACTCTATTTTTAAAGGAAAAATCCATGACAATATTAAAGGTGTTTTTATAATGGTTTTGAGAATAAGTTACCTTTGATAAAGAAATAGGTTAAAAGGATTAACCATGTTTTATTTTAAACCCACAAGAGTGGTATTTCTATATTATTGTGTTGCTTCTTCTAAAATGAATATATTCACTTTATAATGGATCCATAACTGCATTTTGGGGATGAAGGGTAGGAGAACCAGTTAGATTAACTTGGTCGTGAATATAAATTGAATAAACTCCTAAATGAGTAGAATTGCATCCAAGAGGTCAGTTAGACCATAATCTAAGATGCTAAAATATAAGAAAAGATATTGGCAGGGGCCAAAAAGTTTATAGTAAGCCCATGGAAACCGTATGATATTGGCAGGGGCCAATAATTTCATAGTTAGCCCATAGAAACTATGAATAGATAAAGATGTCAAATAGACAGTACTGACAGGGCTAGTAGGTTTGTAGTTAGCCCATGAAAGCTATATCTGGATGTAATATTGACAGATGTTAGTAAGTTCCTGATTAACCCATGACAACTAGGATAAAAGAAAGGATGTTGGAGTCACCAATAGGTTCCTATTTAACCCATGATAACAATGATGAGAATAGATATTAGAGTAATCAATAGGTTCTTAGTGATCCCATAAAAACTATGTAATTGGACAGGGAGTCCTTAAATGTTTAATTGGTTATTAGTCAGCCTATGAAAACTAATATGTTAATAGTAATCCTAGAAACTATAACTAAGACAGATAGTCTAAATTGAATGGGTTGTGTAATCCAGAATTAATTTAATTATTTTGCGTATCATCATATTATACCGTTTTGAATTGTTTTAATCACCATGGATGCAGGAGAACAATATATGGTTTTATAAACATTTTGAGATATTAGTAAAGGGAAAATCCGTTATGCTAAATGGCGTGGTCTCACTAGATATCAAAATGATTTGAGATGGTAAGTTATTATTCATACTGGGCTTTATGTCTAACTTGAAGTTTATGTTTTCCCTTAAACTCTTCGGAACTCAATTGATTTTGAGTAGTTCGAGAGTTGAGGTTTATAGGTATCTCTAAGATGAATAAGCTTCCGGAGATGTGCAGGAGGCATAATAGCTATTTAGAGATCTTTTTCTTTTATCTCCGCTGTGTTGTTTGTAATGGCAAAGTTGTTACATTGCCTATATATGCTCTGATCATCCCAAGGGGCATCATCATATGTCACTTTGGGCGTATGTTATAAATAAATTTATTTTCTCGAAACATGATTCGCGAATGTAGGATAATGTAATGAATTGGAAATGTTTTAATATGGAATGTGGTTTTGGCTGAAATATAAAATTTCCATATTCATGTATTTCTGTGTATCAATGAATCTAACTTTGCCATATTTGGTCGTCGAGGTTTAATAACTATGGATGACTGCAGCATCCGTAGCCGTTAGTTTTGGGCCTCCAAGTAAGAGGATGTTACAAGTTGGTATCGAAGCATAGGTTTATGAAACTTTAAAAGAAAATTTAAACCTAACAGATTTTTAAACATAATCCAATGAATTCGAAAATATGATCAGGGTCCAGGTTAACGCTATAGTAACGTAATTGTATTTGATATGTATATATATAAGTACGTGTTCCCCTCTCTCTTAGACCGTTCTTCTGTATCTTACTAAGGCTCGTATGCAGATTTACGGGAAAGAGGATATGGAAGCTGGAAACAGAAGAGGAAATCTAGGTGGAGGAAGCACCACCACAAATGGTAATGCTCGACCTAACTCAATAGAAATCAAGGTCGACAGGCTAATGCTAACCCAAATGCTGAGGCCAATGTATGTGTTGGAAATCCGCTAGTAGATGCAGGGATAGTGTATCAGTTGTTGGCTAATATTTTGCAAGTAGGAGCTACCATTAATGTTAGAGGAGCTAATTTTGCAGCTCCAGCTAGATATAGTTATGCTAGGCTGAGCTGGGACTACACCAGTCTAGGAGGAAAGCCATTTATGGGAACATAGGATGTATTTGAGGTTGAGAATTGGCTGCCGAGTTATGAGAGGATCTTTACTGATTTAGGCTTGGATGATTGGGAAAAGAGAAGGCTAGCCTTTAGGCAGCTACAAGGGGTAGTGCTTCATTGGTGAAACAATATTACTGCTGGGGTATCGGAGGAAGAGCTGACATAGGCTGATTTCACGAGAAGGTTTAAGCAAAGATTTTTGTTTGAAGTTTCTAGGTCTACAACGATGCAGAAGTTCATGGATCTAGTTCATGAAGAGATGTCAGCGGTCGAGTACGCCTCTAAGTTTGATGAACTGTCTCAATATGGATATGCATTGGTTGACACTAATGTTAGAAGGAACGAAAGGTTCATTCAAGGACCGAGACCTGAGCTTGCTAGGATGGCCATGACTCTTATTCGAGAACCTAGCAATGTGGTGGAAGAGATGACCATTTTCCATGAAAAGATGCTTGCTATTTCAGCTAGATAGAAGCCAGTTGAGTCACAGGGTCCTCAAGGAAAGAAGAGGAAATTCTTTGAGCAGAAAGGAGCCAGAAATGGCGGCTTCCAAGAAGGCAAAGGATGATTTAGTGTGTTACAAATGTGACAAGAAAGGTCATTATGCAAGTGAGTGCCGGTCAGGAAAGGGAAAGAAAGCTGCAGACTAGAAGAATGTGAAATGCTTTAACCGTGATCAAGTGGGGCATTACAAAAACAAGTGTCCAGAGCTAGCCAAGGCGTACAAGGGGAAAGTTTTTGCTGTTGGATCATCAGCTAAACCTATTGCAGCTGACAAAGGAAAGATTATGATGGAAGGTATGTTTTTGATTCAGATTATACTAGTTAGGATACTTTTGATACCGGTGCATCATATTCATTTATATCCTAGTGTTTAGTTGATAGGTTATGCTTAGAATCCACATACCTTGTTACTTTCTTAAGGGTTGCAAATCCAAAAGGAGGGTATGCAACTTTGGTGATAATATTTGACTACTTAGAACTTGATTTTTCAGGTCATAAGTTTGCATGCAGTTTGTATGTGTATGATTTCATAGATTTCGTAATCATTTTGGATATGCATTGCCTGAGGAAGTATGAGGCAAAGATATTCTGCTAGGGTGGAGAGATATCTTTGAGACACCTAGAAAGTCATAACCGAATTATATTCTTAGTAGAGAATTCTAACGAGAGTTAAGGTGCTTTATTGAGTACGATGGAAGTGGAAGAAGAGTTAATTTAGTTCGGGTTGTAAGAGAGTTTGCAGATGTATTTGAGCCTGTCATAGGGTTACCACCGAAACGAGCTATTGAATTTTAGATAGATCTTGTGCCAGGAGCTGAACCTGCAAGTAGACCACCTAGCAGGATGACACTAGTAGAGACGAGGGAACTGAAGATGCAGCTAGTGGATCTAGAAGGAAGGAATTTTATTTGACCAAGCAGTTCTTCTTCGGAAGCGGCCATGCTATCCGTGAAGATGCCAGATGGGTCACTAAGGATGTGCATCGACTATCGTAAATTGAATGAAAGGATGATAAAGAATAAGTATCCTTTTCCAAGAATTGATGATCTATTTGATCAGTTGAGTGGAGCCAAGATGTTCTCCCAGTTGGATTTGGTGATAGGGTTCCATCAGTTGAGAGTGGCGGAGGATAGCATTCCTTTTACATCATTTTGGACTAGATATGGTTCGTATGAGTGGTTAGTGATGCCATTCGGGTTGACGAATGCACCTACTTTCTTTGTGGATTTGATGAATCAAGTCTTCTGAGAGTATTTGGATAGTTTCGTGTTGGTGTTTATAGATGACATTTTGGTGTACTCTAAGGATGAAAGATAACATGAAGATCATCTCAGAGTTGTGCTACAGACGCTGAGGCAGAATCAGCTAAAGGCCAAGTTTTCCAACTGTCATTTTTGGAAGAAAGAGGTTAAGTTTTTTGGTCATGTTGTTTCGAGAAAGGATTGCCAGTCGATGCAGATAAGATCGAAGCTGTGAATAATTGAAAAAGACCAGAGACAGTGATAGAGATAAAAGTTTTTTGGACCTCTCGGCTATTACCGAAGATTCATCAAGGATTTCTCGCAGATAACAACGCCTTTGACTAAGCTTACCAGGAAGGAAGCGAAGTTTGTTTGGTCCGTCAAATGTGAGGAAGCATTCCTTAAGTTAAAATATTTGTTGACCAATGCTCTAGTGTTAGTGGTTCCTGATTATAACTAAGAGTTGGTAGTATACGCTGATGCAAATGGAACTGGATTGGGAGTAGTGTTGATGCAAAAGGTCAAAGTCATTGCTTATGCATCTCGACAGCTTGGACCGCATGAAGTAAGATTTCCTACTCATGACTTAGAGTTAGCTGCAGTAATTTTGCCTTAAATATTTGGAGGCATTATCTCTTAGGGGAGAGATTTGAGCTGTATACCAATCATAAGTCTTTAAAATATCTATTCTCTCAGAAGGAGTTGAATATGCGACCGCAGAGATGGCTGGAGTTTTTGGCTACTTATGATTTTGGTATAGAGTATACCCTAAGAAAAAGTAACAAAGTAGCAGATGCTCTCAGCAGAAGACATCAGAATGTGGTCTTGGCTATGTTGGTAGAATGGAAGGATCTGGAAGCTTTGGCCAGCTATAGTGTGCAGTTAAGATCTACTGCTAGTGCTAGTCAGGGTACTGCCATGTTGTCTTGTTTAGAAGTTCAACTAGTGTTGATCGAGGGAATTCCTTCAATACAGAAGGAGGATCCATTGTTAGCCGAGAGGATCAAAAGGCTTGATCTTAGAACCGAGGTCGATGATTTAAAAGGTTTTTGCTTTACCAGAATGGATGAGAAAGAAGGGACGGTTATGTGTTCCAAATGTAGAGAACTTAAGGAGGGAAGTTTTTGAGGAATGTCATCGATCCAAGTTTACGATTCATCCCGCAGGAACCAAGATATATCATGACATGAAGAAAAGCTTTTATTAGGAAGTCATGAAGAGGGTTGTTGGCTTGTAGGTTAGGTAGTGTGTAAACTACCAACAAGTTAAAGCCGAGCATCAAAAGCTGAGTGGGTTACTTCAGCCTCTAGACATTCTAGTTCAGAAATGAGATTCGATATTCATGAATTTTATAGATGGGTTTCCATGGTCAAGAAGAGGAAATGAAAGCATATGGGTTGTTGTGGATAGATTGACTAAGAGTGCCCATTTCATTCCAGTAAAGTAAACCAGGACAACACCTAATTTGGCGAAGTTGTTCATGAAGAACATAGTTAGACTTTATGGAGTTCTTAGTAGCATAATCAGTGATAGAGATGCTTTATTCACTAGTGAATTCTGGAAGAGTCTACAAGATGTGTCAGGCACTAAGCTCAAGATGAGTACTACATATCACCCACAGACGGATGGACAGACAGAAAGAGTCAACAAAGCACTCAAGGATTTGTTGAGAGCTTGCGTGTTGGATTTTGGTGGATCTTAGGAGGATCATCTACATTTGATTAAGTTTTTTTTATAATAATAGTTATCAGGCTAGTATAGGAATGACACCTTTCGAAGCTTTGTATGGAAGGCCATTCAAATCCTTTGCATGTTGGTTGGAGAATGGAAACAGATTGGTCTTAGGTACAGATTTGGTAAGGGAGGCATCAGAGAAGATAGAGTTAATCCGAGAACGGATGAAGGAAGCTCAATCCCAATAGAAGGGTTATACATATAAGAGGTGTAAAGACCTAGAGTTCTCAGTGGGAGATAGGGTTTTCATTAAAGTATCACCGATGAAGGGTGTGGTATGATGTGGGAAGACGGGAAAGTTGGCCCAATATATGTTGGTCCATTTCGGATTATAGAAAGGATTAGAAAACTCATATACAGGGTTGAGTTGCCGAGCAGTATGGAAGGTGTCCATAATGCATTTCATGTGTCTCATCTTCGCAAGTATGTGCATGATCTAGAGGCTACTATTCCTCAGATAGATTCGGTGGACTAGGCAGTGGAGCCTGATTGATCTTTGTTAGACAACCAGTTTAGGTTGTAGCGAGGGATGAGAAAAGATCAAGGAACAAGATAGTGAAGTTGGTAAAAGTTCTTTGGAGCGACAACGAGAAGGACCGTACTTGGGAGACAAAAGATAGGATTCAAGATACTTATCCTGATCAACTTTGATGGTATGTCTATTAAGGAGGGGAGCCTGTAACACCCCTAATTTTTGATAACATTATTCAGAAGATTTAATTAGACAAATTAAATAGAATAATGTAAATGTAAGTGATAAGGGAAGGCCGTGCCTAATGAACTAATGGGTTTTGATTGATTAATTAAGTCAAATAAGGGTATAATTGGAATTTGCCGCCCGGAGACCCTTACCCATTTATATACTTACATTCCTACCATTTCTTTCCGTTCACATCATTTTAAAACAAAAATTAAAAGAGAGGAGTTGGTCGCCATTAAGAGATGAAGAGGAAATCAATTAAAAGATAGAAAATCAAGCTAAGGGGAAATCAATCTCAATCCACTCTCGTTATCTAGAGCAAGGTGAATAATAATTCCATCTCTATTTTGGTTTAAATAATATTTTTTTGGATTTAAGGTATAAATTCGTTTTTATATATTGGATGATGATATGCTTGATTAATGATTTATTTGATATACACAAGGTGGTTTAAAAAGGGATTTTGTATGGTTTAAGATCAAACCGAGATTAAATGTTGTTTAGATGCCATAGGAAAATTTTATGTTATTAGAAACATGATTTTGGAGTTAGGTTTCAATTTTGAGAATTTTCCAAGCTATGGAAAGATTATTATAATTTTTTCAAAGGAAAATATGGTTATTTGGAAAATATATTGAAAATTTGGGTCTGGAATTTTGATATGTTAGTTAACATGATTAAAGTAAATTTCTATAATTTGTGGGGATTTTTCCAAGGTGATTTGCTATGCAAAATAAATTGTTTTAGAAGAAGGACTTCTTTGCAAAAACTAGAAGGGCTTAATCGATTAACTTATCCATGGTTTAGATTTGGATTGAGTGGTAGTCATTTTTGAAAAAGAATTTGAAAAAGTTAAGGCAACCAATCTGGTGTTGACACGTGACAGGTTAGTTAGAGAAAAGTTTACTCAAACAAGAACCAAAACGAGTTACATCAGAAAAATTGATTCCACCTACTTAGGAAAGCACCTTTCGACACAAAATCTCGCCTTTATCTTAGTCAAAACCTACCCTATCGAAACCAACACACAAGGTATCACTGAGATGGTACATAGTGGATTGGAGATAGGTGGAAGGCAGGGTGTCAAAAGCATAGCTTCCGAAGGGGTCAAAACCTTGGTTTATTTTTAAAAGAAAAGCGCCTGCCTATGTTTTGTTTTAAGCCTTCAAAAGAGTCGAGGCATAAGGTTTTGAAAAAGGGTTTAAAGGGTTTCGAAAAGCATTGTCATTAACTTATAATTGCTTTCGGGTAAGTTACTTACTTATGAAAGAATGTTTCATACAAAGGGGTTCCGATTTAGTCGATACTCTATTGCCGTCCTTTGACCTTTCCATGGTGTTGAAGTTATTAATGCCGTCGAAAGGATACTTTGTTTTATAAAGTTTATGCCACTTCCTAAAGCTTTCGAAAGGGTATTGGGGGTTTCAATAGTGATGATTTCGAAAGGGGTTTTTGACACTATCCTTCCAATGTTTTACCCGGATGCTTTATGCTTACGAAAGGGATGGTGCCAATGTCATCAAGTCTTCTCTAATGTTTTTATATTGGTTTTGAAACAGATGCTTTTGACTATATACAGTTTGACCCAAGTTATGTTTTAAGTATAAACCCAGTCCCAGTGCTTTCCAAAATGGTACTTTCAATGTTTTCGAAAGGGTTACTTCCAATAGCATCGAAAGGGGTACTTTCAACTGGTTTCGAAGTTAAGCTTCTTAAGGTTAAATATCAATAATTTAATGTATTCGAAAGGTTTCGAAAGGCACATCCTTAACTCTATCAATCTTCCACTAGCATTTAGGGATAATTATGGTGCTTAATGCTAACACATTTGATCATTCCACATAAATTATACTGACAAGTGGCCTTAGTTAATGGACATGCAATATTACTTTATTGTGTCTACTTTTCGATTACACTTCCCTATTACTGATTAACTCTCTTATCACATGTTCATTACTGAGAACTTATCTCGACTTATTACCAAGTTGTCTATTCCAGCTGCTACCTATATTACATTAGTATAATCGCAACACCTTATTGGATTTTCAATGGTGGGAATAACCCTTAGCTTTCTTATAAATTTGCGCTCATATATTGCTTTCATCATTGTGTTATTCAAGGGGATGTACTTAATCTCCATAGTTGAATCTTCCAAAATCTCTTGTTTGTAACAATTCCAAATTAAAGTTTCTTAATTAAGGTTGAACATGAATTTAATATTGACTTACTATATTCGAGGCCACTTATAAGGTTTGAGTCTAAACATTTCTTCATAAGGAGTTCATTATTTCTAAACACAATTCTCTAATATTTTGTAAACACTCAAGAATGATTTTTACTACCATTTTGTGGCATCTCCACGAATTTGGTATTCACTTAATGCACCTAGTGTATAAGTGAGATCTAATATACTACATATTATAGCATATATGATGATCCCTATTGTCGATGCATAGGGATCTTTATTATATGTTCTATATTAAGCATTTTGATATGGTTTTTGTAGATACAAATTAGGGACTATCTTAACATCCTCTTATACTATGTATAACAGATTTCATTTTCAAATTCTTCATCTAGAATTAAATTGTTAGCACCTCAGTTATTGATTTTAATGACAACAACTCTATACGAACATATAAAATATAGATACTAATATTTTGCCAAGTTATATAATACATTGTGCATAATATTACACAGGTGCTGAATCGATGACTGTAAATATAAAGACTCAAGAGATAAACATGAAAATCCACGAGTTCAAAGACGAAGATATGAAAATTTCAAGATTATAATTTAGTGTATAGAGTCATAACATATATTATTAAAATCCTTGATAGTAATATTTGATCTCTGTCTCCATTTTCTAATCTTTTATATTTTTAACCAAAATAAATTTCAAAATATATGTCAAAATATTTTATAAAAGTTTTCAATGTTCAAAATTGTTTATAAGCCTTGTTCAAACTATTTTACGAAGTACCAAATTATTTTACAAAGTATAGAATTTTTCAAAATAATTTTAAAGAAAATAATTTTCATTTTTAAACTAGCATATGCCAACATATAGGCATAGGGTGTGTCGACATACATACCGCCAATTGGTTTTTCTAAATCTAAAAGGAAATGTCTATTTGTCGCAACTCTTTACAAATGGACACATCTATTGATTTACTATATGAATGACAGTGCAAAAGAATTTTTTGATAACTAATTACTTACTTTCTTCCTTCCTCTCACTCTCTAGAAAATTCTCTTGAAAATAGACACTATATTCTCTTCAAAATCACATAGAATCAATTCATACTTCATTTTATTGATTCAATACTACTTTCTCACTATTTTGAAAACATCTCTCTCCCATTTCAAAGATCAAAGTGCTATCCAAGAGGCTATATGATCCATTATATCTAAAGTATAAGAACTTATCTTTGGAAAAACTATCAACTCTATTTGTATTTGTTTAGGTGTGTTTGTAGCCTGTTCAAGTTAAGTAGGTATACTTAGAATCTCGAAAATCTAGTGGGTATGCTTGTAGCCCGATCAAATCAATTGGGTTACCCTGAGCTTGGAAATTTAGGAGGGTGTGTCATGCAGCCTCGAAATCAAGATTGTATTTGGGTTTACCTTCTGCCCGGTTAAAGATTGACATTTGAAATGAAATCTGTACAAAAAATTATATGATACTGGATGTAGAAGAAATCCAAACCAGTATAAAATCAGTGGTGTTGTTGCTCTAATTCTTTACTTTACTGCTTTTATTTTTATCTATGATTGCATGTATGATTGATTATTAGTATAATTCTGCGTTGATAGTTTATGATTGTGTATTGAGCTTGAAAGAAAATTAAAAAGATCTATATAAGTTAGAAAACACTATTAATCCCTCTTTAGTGTTAAATTAGCCTTATGATTCATAATTCCACAACCCACATAAACAACCAAACTAAAATTGATTTTTACCACGAGTACATTATTAACAATTGATAGTATGTTGTTCAAACTCATTATTGTATCAGTTCTTGGATCATTTCCAAAAACCATAACCTTTGTTATTGCTCCCAATAACTTTAAGACATTTTGGTTGTTGCGTGCAAATAGTCTCTTCTAAATCATTATTTAGAATTTCTATTTTCAACATAAATATACCAAAACTCAAAGTCAACTCATGATATAATTTATGAAATATGGATGGAGTTAAACACACCGACTAGCAAAATTACTCAACTAATTTCAACATTTGAAACTGATGAGGTCTTTACCTTTTAACATTATTTTATATAATTCTAGCCACATTAATCTTCTTCTCGAAGACTTACTTGCAGCCAATGGATCTTATCCATTTAGGTACAATTATTGAAATCATATTTTGAGTGTACTTAGAGTCCATTACAGATCAAAAGCATCATGCCATGTGATAGAGCCTATAGACTCCACGGTACGTTGACAATTGAGGAGATTATTATTACAAACAATTCATTTTCTCGACATTGATAAGAAACCTATAGATTCTCTTCAGTCTATGGTAATTCTATTAGGAATTCTAATGTTGATGTGTTCATTTTAGGATTGGCTAAATTTACTTCAACAATTTAATCGGTCATTATGTCTGAACCTTGGATCATATCCAAGCCCATCACACTACCACTCATTTCTCTAGAAAGAAATTCCTTCAAGACGATGGCATCTTGTTTTGAAATAACAATTTCTTTCTTAGTGCGGTGGAATAGATTTTCAAAACATTCAATGAACTGCCTGTAGACTTACATAAAATAGATCTAGCTTTAAGTTTATAAAACTTACATTCATAATGTAAATTGGACAACTACATAACTTAAACTATTTAAGATTAGGGTACCTTTCCAATTCATATTTTATATGAATTCGTAGATTGAGGTTTAGATGAAATCTAATTTAGCATATGTACTTAGTTTAGAGTACAAATCCTTATTGAAACACATAACTCCGCTTCAGTCATTATATATCATACTTCGTTAAACAAAGTTGATTACTTCTTATTGATACATGATAATGTAGTATAGGGAGGAGTGACTTTGAGAGTGAATCTTATTCGCTTTTAGGTACAATTGGAACTCTTTTCTAAAATACTTGCCTATTCGACCAAATCAATTGTGTTATTTCCTTTACATATTATATTTTTTACTTCCCTTCTATATTTGTTGAACTTGACATGGATATCTTACTTAAATAGATATTCATATCTGAGATAATTCATTAGTGAATTTAACGAAGCAAGTGGATATGCTTTTGATATCATTAGACTTTGGACTATATACATCTAGATGTATAAATCCAAAGAATTTTTTAACTCTTTTGTCGCCCTACCAAATGTGTGCTTTGCCCTTAAACCTTTGAGATATATTTCACAAGTACTACATGATTCATAATCATATTATTCGTCTGGAAATTAGGCTTAACTTATGTTCAAGTCATATGCAACATAATAAGTTTAAGAGTGCTTTCACAAGGGAGTAATCCCTTGGACAATCATATTCGTAGTTTCAAAATCAACCAAGTCAATATGCAAATACTAAAATGTCAAAGTCCTTTATTCCAAAGTCCCAATTACAATTCCACCTTTGCGGCCATTAAAGCCCCCAAATCAAGTACTATCAAATTAGAGGTTACAAAATGGAAATGATGAAGAAGACTAGATCAGAATTCACCTCTTTATAGTGGGGGATGCATGCCTATTTATAAAGAAGCCAAGACTTTAGGTCTTTATCATAGGGCACTTAAGGGAGATGAATGCTTGAGATTTTGCTAACGAAGCACATTGTCACTTTGACATGTGACACAACTTGTTTTTTTATCTCCTTACGATGATGAGGCATGTCTGCTACAATTAGGATTTTCCATACGGTTGATTAAAGAGTTATTTTTAGCATTTTTATCAACATGCAATAGCATTATCTTTAACCTACTATGACCTTGATGTTTTTTTTACATATGATGGCTTTAGTCTCATCAACCTGCGATAGTATGACTTTATCTACCTACGATAGCTCAACTTCATCAACTGTGATAGCTTGACTTCTTCAACCTCAAACTGTGATAACTTCAATGCTATCAAAAAGCAACGACTTTAATGTTATCAATTTTAAAGCCCGTTTCAATGTTATAACTTACATTGGCTTCAATATTATCAACTGGCATTATCTTTCACATTTTCAACATGCAATAGCATCACATCTTGCGATAGCTTTAACATTTCAACTTGCGATAGCTCTCATTCTCAACTTACAATAGCTTAAACATCCTGACTTGTGATAGCTCTTATATTTTTAACTTATGATAGCCTTCACATTCTTAACTTGTGATGGCTTATTCTTCTTCAATTTGTGATAGCTTTCAATCTCTCAACTTGCAATGGCTTAATCATCTATAACTTGTTATGGCTTTCTCATTCTCAATCTATAGTGGTTCAATCATCTTTAACTTGTAATGGGTTTCTAATTCTCAATTTGCAAAGGTTCAATCATCTTAAACTTGTGATGGCTTTCTCATTCTCATTTTATGATGGTTCCATCATCTCCAACTTGCGATGGCTTTAGTATTTTCAACTCGCGATAGTTTCACATGATATCCTTTTTCTTTTGGTACTTGATTATGCATTCTTACTCAATTTTTGAAAATGTTTAAGGTGTAACACTAGCCCCTCCCTCTCATGGAAGTTTAGTTATGCTTTAGCTTAAGTACAAATCTATCTTTAGCTTGTCATTTAAGTTTTTTCATTGGTGAATGTAGCTCTGTAATAGCTCTTGACTGTATATCTCTTTTCTCTTTGATAATTTATTTTTCAACCAATATTTCTTAGATGGTTGCTACAGACGAGCTTGGAGGCGAGATCAACAAGGCTTTATTTTAGCCACCGCTCTTTGGATGGTTGCTTTAGTCAAGTATAGAGGTGGGACCAAAGACTTGATTAGCCAAATCCTTTAGATGGTTGCTTTTGCTAGGCTCAAAGGCAGGATGAAAGGCTAATTTGAACACCACTATGATTGACCATCTCCCTTAGATGGTTGCTTTGGCCAGGACCAAAGGTGGGACTAAAGGATTGATTGACCACCTTCTTTAGATGGTTGCTTTGGCTAGGTCCAGAGGCAGGACCAAAGGCTTAGTTTAACCATTACTCTTTGGGTGGTTGCTTTAGTCTGGCTCAAAGATGAGACTATATTTTTGATTGACCATCTTCCTTAGATAGTTGCATTGGCCAGGACCAGAGGCCGGACCAAAGACTTAATTTTCCCTCTACTCTTTGGATGGTTGCTTAGTTAGGCTAAAATGTGGGGCTAATGGCTTTTTATCCTTTTCTTTATATGCTGTGTGCTTTTACTCAAAGATCTCACTATTTTCGTCAGGTCATAAGTTGCTTTGAACATAATGCATCTCAGTCCGATGGTTTAAAGTTTTACAAAATCATTTTGAAAACCCTTTTTCAAAAAAATTTGACTTTTTTTGAAATTTATTTTAGGAATAAAAACCTTTGTAAACAGTTGTCAAGCAGCAAATCTTTAGCTGTCCTTTTGATTCATCCAATGTAGTGAAATATAGTCTCAAATGTTCAACATTCCACGTTCTTGCAATTACATCTCTATCCAGTCAATTTAGTCAATAAGTTCCTAGAGGTATTACTTCATAAATGACCAAATGCCCTACCCAATTTGGCCATAATGGAACATCCACTAGGATCTTGGTATTTTCCATTACCTTTCTAAGCACTAGACCCCTTCTTGGAATGCCCTTTCTATAACTTCCAAATTATAATATTTGGAAATTGCTCACTGGTTTTTCACCGTTCGTATGCAGCCTGATCTCTTAGATCATCGATTATATTTGGAGATTACTTATTCAATTCTTGGTTTGGTTCATGAGCATACGCATACCTTCAATGTGATGGGACTTCAACCTTTATCAATAGCATTGCCTCTTAGCCATACGTTAGAGAATATAGAGCATGCCCAGTGTTTATCTTTGCAGAAGTCCTATATGACCATAAAACAAGAGTAAGTACCTCCATCCAGTTTCCTTTTTCCTTTCCTAATCATTTCTTTAAAATTTACTTAATTGTTTAATTTGCTATTTCTATCGCCCTATTGTTTTTGGGTTTCCTGCCAATGACAAAATTCTTTGCTATTCCATTTTCGTCACAAAAGTGAGTGAATTTTTCACTCTCAATTAAGTTCCATTATCGAAAATGATTTCATTTGGAAGTCCAAATTGAATAACTATGTTTTTGATAATGAACTTCAAGACTTTTCCCGAGCTAATCTGGTGTAGTGGCTCAACGTCCACCGACTTAGTGAAATAGTCAATTACTACTGCTGCATATTTTGTGTCTCCTTTTGAGATTAGAACGAGTCCTATCAAGTTGATTCCCACACATCGAAGGGTAAGGACTTATAGTGGGAATTAACTCGCTTTGGGGTAGTCGTGGAATTCTAGAGAACATTTGACATTTATCACGTCCTTTCACATAAGCAAAATCATCTTCAGTCATGGGGGCCAATAATAGCCTTGTCAAATTATTTTCTTTTCTAATTTTACTCCATTTGAGTGATCTTTATAGAATCCTTCATAGGCTTCCTTTAGCAGCTTTATTCATTTTTCTTGGTTCTGCATCTAAAAAATAGGATTGAATTTCCTTTTTTATATAATATCCCATCGATTATGGTGTAGGAAGAAGCTTAGTATCTCAGTTTCTTTTATTCATTCTTATTTCTTGGCGTAGTTGATTTTTCTAATTACTCGGCTACAGGTGTCATCCAAATGTTCATACATTGATTCTCGTGATTATTATCTTCCTGAGAATTTTCTTTGCTATCTTGTAGTTATTAGGCTTGTGAGCGAGTTAAAACCAAAGATTCAATACTTGATATTTCTCCTTTAAACTCAACATTAGGGTTGTGTTGGAATCCGACAGGAACAATTTTCTACTTCCAGTGCTCCATGCGAACTTGCTTGCTAATGAGTCTATTTCGACATTCTTTTCCCTCGATACTTGTCGACTGATAGTAAAGTCTTCAAACTGGGCCAACATCTTCTAGATATTTTTAATTATTGGGTTAATCGGGCATCCTTTGTTTAGTATGTCTTTTTTAATCGATTACCTTTAGCTATGAATCACTAAACATTTTGATTCTTAGGATTTTTAGTTGTTAGGCCAAAGTCAATCAAACTATTATTGATTCATATCCAGCTACATTATTGGTCGTGAAAAATCCCAATTTCATAGCATAGTGCAACTTATGTCCATCAGGTGTAATTATCACATATCTAGCCCGACTCCTTGTTCGTTTGAAGCACCATCTACAATAACCATTACCTTAGTTCAAGTTTTCTTTCTTTTCTAACCGCTCTTGAATAAACCCTGTGCACTTGGTTACAAAATCGACTAAATCTTATCCATTTATTAATATTCGAGACTAATACTCAATATCGTATTGAATTAACTCAATTTCCCATTTTATTAACCTTAGTTGTTTCAGGTTTATTGAAGATTTTCTTATACGGATAGTTGGTTAACACGTTGATAAAATGTGCTTAAAAATAAGATCTCAATTTTCACATCGATAATACTTGGTAAGCTAGCATTTTCGTATCATGATATCTAGTTTTAGCATCCTTTTGCCTCTTGTACAATATACCGATAGTTTGATTTCCATTTTATTCGCTTATCCAAACTGAAATCGCATGTTCTGATACTGCTAGATATAAAAATGAATTTCCCATCCACTAGGCTAGAATGTATTGGCAACTTTCTCAAATGATCTTTTAACTCTTTGAAGGCCCTTTAGCATTCTCCCATCCATTCAAAGGTTCTTCGTTTCTTGATTATGTCAGATAATGGAGTCTTGTCTGTTACTTTGATATGAATTAGTTAAGTGGAGCAACTCAATTGTTTAATCTTATTACACCCTTGGTTGTTTCAGGCTCCGCCATATCTTGAATCACCCTTATTTGATCAGGATTAGGTTCTATTCTAAGAACATTTTTGTGGATTTAACTTCATTTTGTACTTCTGTAGCACCCAAACGTATCATTTGAGTCATTTTATGTGGTCCATTACTTCCTTGGACTATACTAACATGTTTCATTAACATACACTTCCATGTTTTTCCTAATCTGATTCTTAAACGTCCTACCGACAAATCATTGATATGTAGCCTAGAATTTTTCTGTCTAATTGGCATTACCTTATAGTAGTATGTTCCCTAATTAATTACAAAGCTAATGTGCTCCTCGTCAAGCTTGAATACATGAATCTGGTTATATGCTGTATACATCCATAAACGCAACAACTTATGTCCACTCCTGGCATTAACCGGTGGATCAATCCTTGGAAGGGGATAACAACCCTTTAGGCATGCCTTATTTAGATTCTTATATATTCTTAAATGCATCCATTTCTAATAATATCTTTACTTCTTCTATTAATGCTACGGTTCAGACTTTGTCGAACTATCTTCTTTTATCTTACAGGAGTAAACTTTGGGTTTATGTTAAGTACATGACACATGACTGCAAGGTCAATTCCCACTATATTAGCATGGGTTCAGGTGAAAACATCCTTACTAGATTAAAGAAACAGGATTAGATTTACACTTGTATTCTTGTCTATCCCATTTCTCATAATCACTATTTTAGTGGAATCTTATGGATCCAAGTTTACCTCCTC
The DNA here is from genome assembly GCA_030765085.1 of Allium cepa. Taxonomy (NCBI): domain Eukaryota; kingdom Viridiplantae; phylum Streptophyta; class Magnoliopsida; order Asparagales; family Amaryllidaceae; genus Allium; species Allium cepa. The sequence goes on from CM060928.1 coordinate 975,436,077, forward strand.
GAAATCTTCTGCAAACTTTATAGTCTTTTCATCCTCTCTAGAATCAATTTCTTGCACTATTTCTTATATAACCTATTTAGCATCCGCATCTTAATTATATGATTTAGCTCGGCATATTATCTTTTTCTATCTAATATTTTGACCTTTTTTTGCAGCTCCTTACGCTTTTCCATGGGTACCTTCTGTTTATTTGCCATAGATATTAGGTCATGTTGACTGATATGCAAGGGCTTAGGAATTTTAGATTTATTTAATTTCTTTACTGATATGCAAAGGCTTAGAAATTTTAGATTCATTTAATTTCTTTAACATGAGTCCATAACACGACCCTTTTTATTACGTTATTCAAGAGTTGTGAAATACATTTCCCTAGAACTAAATTGCACCCCTCGCATAGTTCCCTACCCGGTTTTTGAAAGGAATTTAGTAAGTAAGTGTTTCAAAGAAATGAATGCATCAATTTCATCTAAGACAGTTTTCTTTGGAGTAAAGCATTGTTTTAACAAGGTTGGTTAGTCACCACAAACAAAGTTTCAAAGGTCCTTAAGTAGGGCAAAATTTCCATTTGAACATACAACCTTTGTCCAATTGGTGTAGAACCTTTACTATTAACATAAAGACAAGCTCCAAATCGGGCTCAAGCTTTTTTGTGGGGATGTCCATCTAATTAAAGGAATTCTTAAAGATTACATTCGCTGCACTTCCGGTATCCACTAATATTTTAGACACCAATGAAAGTCTAATTTTAGATGTAGTTATTAGCAGACCATTACGAGGATTCCTTCTCATTCCCATGATCTACGAAACTCCATGAATGACATCAATATGGCTGATTAGTGGTGGAAAATTTTGTGGGGATCATTTTCCAAGAAGATGGCATTGTTAGTTGAGGGTGTTTCTTTATTATTCGAGCTAAAACAAGACAATCATCAGTTTCGTGACTGTTCGCTTTGTGGAAAGCACAATAATCCCTTCCTTTATAGAGTTCTGGATTCATCTTAGCGTTGAATAATGTAGGATATTCTATCTTGTCTTTAGTTATAGCACAAGTTTATGAAATAGCCTAGTTCAAGTCAACCTAATTTTCTCTTGATGCTTACTCTCACTTTCCTTTTCTATCCAGGATAAAAAAACTTCCCCTTTCTCTTTGTCAAGACTTCTTCTTCTCATGAAAGATTTCGTCCATTCTGACAAATTTATCGTCTTGGAAATGAAAGTCTGGTAATCCTTACACCCATGGATATAGAGTTCCTTCCAAAATGGGGTGTTTTCTATCATCCTAGATTTTACAACTATTACCTTTTCCCTATCACCCACCCTCTCGGCCTTGTTGGCCTCACCTTTGAATCTTTTCAGATATTTTATCAACAACTTCCCTAGCCTTTATTTTATATTTGCTAATACACTTGCATTTATAGTTGGCTCCTTAGAGGCATAAAATTATGCCGAAAATTCATAAGAAAATTATCCACACAAGTAAAAGATCTTCTCTCGATACTAGCACTACCATTTTGCAATTGTACCAAAGAAATTCATAGGGTAAAGTCTACATCTTACTGCCCTTGGAGTATCATAAATGTCCGTTTGGCTTTCGCAAGCCAACAAATGGTCATCAAGATCAATCGATCCATCATATTTAATTAAAGGAATTTATATATAAGAAGGTGATGGGACCGTCATTATCTCTTCAGAGAATGGAGCTCCCCTAAAGTTGTTATTAATCTTAGGATCCATTGTTTATTTTCCTTTCATATCTATCGTATCCATGATCATTTCGTTAATCAAATCTCTCAAGTATACTTCATCATTCCCATAGACTTTCCATTCTAGTTTGTATTCTTTCTATGAAATTAAACTAGTGGACTATTTACATGGGCATTTTGGCCCTTTGGTTAGCTTTTAAGTTAGATGATTGTTTGCGTCCCCTTCTTCCCTCAAGTCTAAGTAAGGATTAATAGGAGTTTTGATCGACTTAGTTGTTCTAGGCTCATCCTTCTTTTTGGGCTTTAAGGTACTTTTATCGATGTTCTTACTTCTGAAGAGTGATGCGCCAACATCTCTTTGAGGAGATTCATCCTCCTACCATCACCACCCTTTGTATTTTGGGTGGTTCTTAATTATTTTTTAGATACAAGCGTTTTGATTAACTCCTGGATGGTTTAAAGCTATTTTGCATGGCTTTGATGTTAGCTTCTTCATCCATCGTTATTACCGTTATTGAAGCTTACCTTACTTCAACATCCTCAATGTTGAATTGGGGAGTCATATTTTCCTCAAGATTAGCATGAATCAAGGCTTCTTTTTCTGGGATGTTAATTTTTTTGTTGAAATTATGATTTTTCATTACAATATGAGGTTAAATAGGCAATTTTTTCTGAGTTTAACTCTAAATGAAACCACGAAAAATGTTAGTCCAGAAATTGGGCCTAATTTATGTTCAAGTCATATGTATGATAATAAGTTCAAGGATGCTTTGGAAAGGGAGCAAGTCCTTGGGCAACCATGTTCATAGTTTTACATTCAACCAAGTCATTACGCAAAAAGTCAAATATCAAAGTCCATTATCCCAAGTCTCAATTATGACATAAGCGACCATATATGTCCTAAAATCAAATTCTATCAGTTAGGAGATTACAAAATGAAAATGAAGAAGAAGACTAGATTGAAATTTGCACCTTCATAGCGGGGGATACGTGCCTATTTATACAGAAATTTTATCTTTAGATCTTCGACATGTCGCACTTATAGGAGAAGGATGCTTGAGATTTTCTAGATATAGCATATTTTTGCTTTGACATGTGGCATAACTTGCTTTTGATCTCCTTATAATAACGTGACATGACTTGTCCAATTAGGATTTTCCATGATGCGGCCGATTATAGAGTTGTTTTTAGCAATATTTTCAACATGTGATAACATTATCTTCAACCATATCACACTATATCACAGAATCAATATTCCTAATAGTTTAATTGACAACCAAGATTATCTATTCTTAACATTGATTAGAAACGCATAGTTTCTCTTCAATGTGCAGGAATGCCTATTAGACATTCTAACCCGTTGTGTTCATTTAGATTCAGTCAATTTTATTTCATTCCTCGTAATCAATTTTATGCTTAGATCATATCCAAATCCATTTTATTGCCAATAATTTCTAAAATTAATTCCTTTACCGTGAAGTTGATATTTCTTGAAACAATAATTTTTTCTCTGTCCAACGGAATGGGTATTTATAAACATTTTATGAATTGCCTTACATATAAAACCAATTTGGTTTTTAGTTTACTATACTTATGTTTAATACATAAATTAATCATCCAATGACTACCATTCCCAAACTCCTTTTGGGGTGATCCATAAAAGAGCCCTCATGTACAATTATAATGTGCAATCTTTCGACTCGCATAACCTGCCAGCTCCTTGGCCTAGAATATGTTGTGGTTTCTTAAAAACACTTAACTCGTATGATTTTGTAAACTATTCTATAAATGAAATTAATTTTAACCTTGTGTAGTACTCTTAAGTACACGACCCTACAAATAGAAGTTTACTCAATTTCACTCACCATTAATCATACTTTGTTCAACAAAGTCTGATATTCCTTATCGATACATCCTTATGTATCATAAGGGAAAGTGACTTTTGAGATTAAATCTTTATTCATTTTAGGTACGTATGAAACTCTTTCCAATATACTCACCTATTCGATCAAATAAAATCATTTTATTTTCTAATGCATGTTGTTTTATTTACTTCCATTTTATATTCGATGGGCTTATCATAGAAATATTAGGTGTGTATCAAATATATATGTTCATGTTTGTGATAACTCATCAGTAAATACAACAAAATACGTGGAATTTTTTTGGTATTAATAGACTATGATTGCATATATCTATATGTATTAATCTAAAGAGTTTGCCAATTCTTATGTCGCTTCCACCAAAAGGGTGCATTACCCATTATTGTTTAAAGAACAATTCACTAGCACCATATGTTTCATAATCATATGATCAAAGAATTATTTCTTCAAATTTTGGCTTAGTCCATAATTCCAGAATAATTGCAAATAAATTTAGATACTTATGTATTTTCTAATGCATCATAAATTACACTATTATAGTTCTATTTTATAATGAATATTCGTGATATTCATATAGAAATAAAACTATGTCTAATTATTATTTCATAAATAACGTTTGGTTGTTTTACGACAACAGTTTTCATAACTTGATGTAACCATTAAGTGTTATGTGGCATGCTTCCACCATTTCCACCATTTCCATCATTATTATAATAGCTTATGCAATACAAAGCTCCATTCAACCACTTAATATAGGCTATTTATTTCATTTACTATAATTGGTTTATAGTCAAGAGTTTCAGATCAAATATCTTAAATCTAAAGAAATAAATCTCATAGGAAATGATTTTCTATTTGAAATATATTTTTGGAATAGAAATCATATTTCTTATTCTAGTTTTAAGTATCTATCATTATTTTACAATTCTTGTTTACAATGTCTTTTCAAAAAGCAGAAGTGACCATTCATTCTCTTCATTCCAATAGTGACTTAGGTTACATCCACTGTTATACATTCGCTTTTTTCTAAATGACCGAACCATTCAAAGGAAACCATTACTGCAATTTCAAAATAATTCTTTACAAAATTGCATTTAGTTAACCTAAAAATTTAAGGATATCAAATATGTTGTACCATACATAAACCGATCAAAATAACATTTAAGTGATCGAATTATTGTACCTAACTTGTTGCTTTTGGTCTTGTGTTACATTTAACATAACAAGATCATGATTGTAAACAATGAATACATGATCTCACGCTGTAGTTTACTGGTTTGTTTTCATATGAACTAATTTCATTGAAGTTTCATAAATTACGAATGGTGACCGTTTAACATATAACATTTACATATGATTGGAAATAACTCAATTATTCATATCTTTGTATTGCTTTTAGAGTTTGAAACTCATTGAAGATAATACACAGTCTTAGGCTAGTAAACATGCAAGCAACCAAGTTATGAAGGTATTTACTAGTTGTATAATTAAATGCTTGCATGGATCAACATGTAAAAATGTATTGGTAAGTATATTTTATGTCCCTATTTTTCAATATTAGTTCAGTTCATATGTACATTTTAATTGATAAATATTTTAACAATTATTATTCGCACAAATTTATCAATGTAGATTATATTAACTTTATACGTAGAAAATGTTCTCACAATATTTAAAAGGCTAAATGTTACCAAATTTATCAATGTAGATTATATTAACTTTATATGTAGAAAATGTTCTCACAATATTAGAAAGCTAAATCTAACCATTTGATCTTTGTAAAAAGGCTCCCACTAGTCTTTTATGTATCTTCAAACCTTAAGAGAAACATAGAAATCTTTCGACTTCACTAGTGGGTGTTATGACTTATATGTCTTGAGATTTTGATCTCGAGTTTGCTCAATAAGTCATAGCCCCATTAATGATGGATAACTCCTTATTGACCGCATCAATAAAGCTTTTAACCCTTAATTCATTGTCCTAATCTCATTTCGACCTTGTATCTGCTCAAAATTGAAAGAAACTATTCACTCATACCTAATTTCGCGATGGCCCAAAAATAGTATATGTACCTTGAGTTTGATCAATAAATGCATATAGTTATCTTACCTTATCTAGTTAATATACTAATAATCCTAGGCAACATCTCCAACTTGAGTTTACTCAACAACTGGAGAGTATGCAAGTAATTTATTATTATATAAATGGTAGAGGGCAACAATTATATTAAAGATTCGTAATTTTAAATTAGTGACATCAACTTATGGAATAAAGTATTTCTTATGAAATACCCTCGTGATTCAAGTGTCGGACACATAAGAAATCATGGTATATGTACTTTTACGTATATACTTATTCCTTAAGTCTATATAGGGTTTCTTTAATGCCACACCTTTATTTTATATATGTTTTATTACTATACTAATTTTATACTTTATTTAACTTATTTTTTTTACGTGTAACAACATATTAATTAAATATTATTTAATTAATTTAATCACTTAGAACTTTAATTAATTATTATATTATTCAATCATAACATATTATATTGAAAATATATACTATAACCTTTATTGTAACACAGATATATACTATATATATATATTAATTTATTAAATAACTTTAAATAATCTATTTAATTAAACAATTTTAATTAAACTTTATTAATTTTGAAAATTCGTTTATGCATACATGTATACTCATATTGTCTTAAACAATTCAAGACACCATAACGTATAGAACTATATATATTATACGTGTATATATATATTTAATTAATTAACATATTTATTTAATTCATTATTTTATTAATCTTAATTGTAAATAATATTTTCAAAATTAGTTCATATCAAACATTTAGAAAAAGTATATTTTAATATGTGTTTTGTTTTAAATTTAATTTTTAAATTGAAAACCTTTATTCTAATTTTCAAAATAATTTGAAAATTAATATTATAAAATTAATAATATTTTATTATTTTGAATTTAATTTATAAATTTAAAACTTTTATTTTAATTTCTAAATAATTTTGAAATTAGTCCAAGGTTCAATTCAAATTGGGCCTTTTCTATTAAGGATAACCTTCAGGCTTACCTCGTCCTTTTGGGCCAGGTATTTTTATGACACCCTACTATATGGGTCGACTTTAATAAATTAGCCCTATAATTGGTAATTTAAACCACATAGGCTATTTAGCTCTGATACCAATGTTGGAACTAGGCCAGCATGTAGTGAGGTAAATAAGTAAATTTCAAAAAAATTATTCCATTTTGGATTTTATTGGACCTGTGAAGTCTTAATTTATTTCAAATAAAATAAATATTTTATTTAATTTTACAAAATAAGGTATTTATTATTAGATATTATTCATTATAAGATATGTATATCACATACACATATGTATGTACGTGCCCATGTAACATAATCAGATGTATATGGTTTGACATGCCTGTCTTTAGATGTTGGGATTTATACATGTTTTTGGATTTTTGACCAAGCAGATTTTTAATGGAATCAAAATGTCAAGATGAAGATGAAATAATTCACATACTATGGAACATTCTTAGAAACGCAATAGGAACACACTCAAGGAACTTCAGAAGCATCAGAGCAAAGAGGACCACTCGGTGCCAAGCCCTACCATTCTGTACCTACCACTTTGTATTTAACATGGTCCTCCAAAACTCTTGTGCATGGACCTTTAGCTCAGGTGATTGTCGTGAAGTACCTTTCTCGAGCAATAGACGAATAATTCTAATGATTTTCTAAAAGAAATTAAAGAAAGTAGACATGAACAAGAAATACCAGAATCTATCAGCAACAACACAATCTCAAAGGAAAAGTGTTTGGAGCACAACGGATCGGAGATAGAAGGCCAATGGGATGAAGTTCCCTCATAGAAATTGATCGGTATCGTATGGTTTTTATTAGAGTTTTGCCCCCAATTATCCATTCCTACATATTAGGATTTGGATTAGACTTGGTATTTCGTGGGCCTTTAGTTTTGCTGGCTAATTTCCCTTTAAATACCGATCCTATAGAAACTGAAAAGGACTTTTTGACTCATTATCTCTTCATCTTCTAACTCTTCTCCATTAAAGTCACTAAGGAAGCTATTATTTGCTGTTTTAAGCTTTAGATCAGTAAAACCTTTGTACTAATGACTCTCAAATCTATAGTTAATAAAATCTACAATAGACATGGCTAGAGATTGTTTTACTTTAAAAATCTTGTTGTTTTTACTATTTTTTCATACATTCCTTGCTCGATCTCAATATTTTTATAAGATTTTGGATGTTGATCCACTTTTGGTGTTGACGTTTTGGTGCTTTCACTGAGAATATTGATTCTCTGGTTTTGATATAGCTTGCTATTTTAGATTTCTCAATATTATCTGTGAAAGCACCAAAATGTCAAAGGACTTCATTTATGAAGAATATTTTAAGGAAAGAATACGGATTGACGTTTCGTGCCAAGTAGAACTCCATTTATGAAGAATATTTTAAGGAAAGACTATCCCAAGAAGTTTATGATGCCGATACTGCTATCATATAATGGGATTGTCGATCCAAGCAGCACTTATTCAAGTATGAATGACACATGGATGGTGCTAGAATGATGGAAGTGGTGTGATGCAAGTGTTTTTCTATTTTCTTAGAAGGTGTTGCATCGATGTGTTTCACTTGGCTCACACCAAGATCCATATCGACATTTGGCGAGCTGGCTAAGAAATTCATGGAGTAGTTCCGGCTCCATGCTGCTTGGCCTAACGACGTGATGTTATTATCGAGCCTTTCTTAAGGACATAAGGATTCATTGGGAAGTTTTTTGATTTAGTTTAACACCATAGTTACGAGGTAAGTAATCCAAAGGAGGATTTGGTGTTTATAGCTTTGGTCCAAGGTATACATCCAAACACGAACTTTGGTGAATGGTTGAAGATGAAACAATGGAAAATGATGGAGGAATTCCACCGAAATTTTAATCCGTTCTTACAATTGTAGGAAGAAAGTCAGGCTGGGCAGACTAATGATGGACAGTCAAAGGACGTGATCTAGAGCAATGTGGTGATTAAGCGAATCAGAGAAAGCTCTAACAATATGGTAGTTAATGTCGGGAATTCTAATAACCAAAAGATAGGAAATCAAGGCTCTGGTGGTAAGCAAAGTGAAATCAGAAAGCTCCCAAGGAATATGAGGCCTGATGAATATACATCCCTGAATAGTACACTAGAGAATATATACCTTGCAACATAAGGAACAGAATGGTATAAAAGGCCACCTCGGAAGTAGGCGAGTTAAGAGTAGAGGCACTTAGGAAAGTACTATCATTTCCATGAAAATCATGGATACAACACAAATGAGTACCGACATTTTAAGGATTTTATCGAGGAATTGATAAGGAAGAAGAAGCTTCAGTAGCACATGAGGAAACTATAAGATGTTGGTCAGAGAAAAGACCCTAAGGGTCGTCTACCAAAGGAAATCTACCTGGACCTAAAAGAGAAGTGCCCAGGTGGACAAATGGAAGGTTGGTAATTAATACGATAGTAGGAGGACCTCATCTAGCAAAGAAAAGCTGGAGGGAAATGGAATGGTATGTGAACTCTTTGAAGCAGGGCAGCATGAGAGTTCCTTTTTCATAGATGATGAGGCTCTAGCAAAGCAACGAAGGATGATCACGAATGATGTAGTATTAGAAACAAAGAAGCCGATGGAGTCAAAGCACCAACTTTAGACCCATGGTAATAATGGTTGGTATTTGCCCCATAATAATATATTGGTTCCTGGTGGATATTGAAAGTTCAATGAAAATTCTATTTAGGAGAACATTTGATCAAATGAAAATTAATATGAAGGAAATTATGGCTTGTAAAACAAAAATTCAAGGATTTACAGATGTAGCGAAATAGCAAATCGAGCCAATTGACTTGCTTATGGAGTTGGGTGAAGGTGATCGCAGGATAATTCAAATTCAGAAATTTATGACCGTTGATGAATACTCGATATATAACGCCTTTTTTGGCCGACTAGCCCTAGCCTATTTTAGAGTAGCACTGGCTCCCTTATGCTTAGTGATGAAGTTCCCCATAGAGAATGGGGTCGGATTAGTAAGTTGAGATCAGAGAGCAGGAAGAGAACGTTATGTCGCGGTGTTAAGGGAAGCAAAGAGATGGAAAAAAGGCAAGAACGTTGAGAAGACTCTCTGAATTTGAATCTGCAAGCATAGAAATTAATGCCAAAGTCTGGCTTAGGAACTACAGTAGGTTCGATAAGTCTATGGATCCTAGGAAGAAGTCAGAGGAAGTGCGAGCGACACTGGTTGAGTTGATGGTAAATGTTCTGATCGATATGGAAAATGTACAGCTTGATATTTTCAACCATTCACATCCACACATGCCGGATTTGAATTGCTCAAAATACCAGATTGTTAATTTATATTTGGCAAAACTCAACATATATAGTAAATAAATAATCACAGAATCATAGATACAGAGTAATATACAATATGCAGCGGGAACAAAATGAATAGTAGTTCATGAAGCTACTATATATATAACAGAGTTAAATAAGATATAGCAGAAGTCTCGAATATAATAGTCAAGTGCAAGATCAGAATACATCACTAGAATCAACTGAAAATCTGAAAGCCGATAGATATCCGGATCTCCAAGCGAAGCTCCAACTCTAAAGATGATTCTCAAAGTTGAACCACTCAGTCTGACCTGAGCGTAAAGCAAAACACAAAACACTCTAGTCAGGATTAACATTCTTATATCAATAAATCTAACTCAAGTGAAATAACAACTGAAATACAAGTAACTCAAAGTATGTTTGGGATAACCATCCTCCAAGGATCCACTAAACTATCTACTATGTAGTAATATATGCTATTATAATAATGTCTAAAGTAAAATAAACTTACTTAAAAATAGAGTTAAGGCTTTACATTTTCCACCTTAACACATATATAGTGCCAGTAGCCTATACAGTACCGTAGTCCCTCCTGATCGGGAAGCCACCAGAGGATAACTCCATAGGTACGACACAAATCAAACCCGTAGAAAGCACGCTAGGGTAAGTGACATGGCACAATTAGGCAATGCCAGGGTAGATATACCAATTGCACTTCCGAACCGGTGGTAACGCGTAGCAGCCACTACCGTCCACCTCGAGCCACACTCCCAAAAATCAAAGGTGTGCACCATATCAATCACAAAGTAATAGAATGACATACGAAGAAGTGCGTTCGATCATAGGAGCTACCTCAATAGCCCGTTGATTGCTCCTATTTTAGCCACCTTATGCCAACTCATAGGAGTCGGGCCCACATACGTACCGTAGTAGAACGTTGCCACCATCTTACTTCATTCTGGAATCTCCACCGCATACACGGTTGTTAAAGTGGTTTTTGAAGTTGGCGGAGAGTATGATAACTTCCGATCTCAGTCTCTTTAACAACCAAACGTTATTATAACACCGTGGTCATTTCAAAATAATTTATACTTTAAAACCAAATATCATTTCCATTTCAAAACCATATCAATACGATATCATTTCCAAAATCATAACACTTTCAAAGTTATAACATTTTCGAAACTAAACACTTGAAATTATTATAACACTTTCAAACGTAATACTTTGAAATTCATAACCTTGAAAACATAGCTTCCACCACTTAAACAGTTTAAATATTAAAATAGTATATATAATAAAATAGTTTATAAAGTAAAATAGTTTATATATAAAAGAGTTATAAGTTAACATAGTTTAGATTAAAATGGTTTATATTAAAATGATTTATATTAAAAATAATTTATAAAGTAAAATACATGAATAGTTTTAAAAATACTCATATAATAAAATAGCTTCCATAAATTTCACAAATCAATTCCGAATCAACTCAAATTCCACAAATTCAAATTTAAATCAAATCTTAAATCATCAATTTCGATTTCAATTCAATTAGCCCATTATGAATTATATAGATTTCAAATACTTATTTGAACCAGAAATAAACCATTTCACTTTCCATATATTTCAAACCTTTAAATATTCCATTTTTCAAAACTAAATTTAATAATTTCGTTTATATATCAAATTTACTTTACAATTATTTAGTTTTGAAATATATGATTAATAAATTCAATATTATTTAAATAAACTCAAACTTGAAATATTCATTAATCACTTTAAACCAACCTCAAGTTATAAAATCATATCCTTAAAATTCTCAAATTCAATAAGTTCCAAATTGTTTTAACTAAATATGATTCTTAATTAAATACAATTTCAAACCAATTTCAAATCTATCTTCTCAACCTTGGTTTATTAAAATCATTATAAACTCTATACTATATTTAATAAAATCTAACTTTATTATTAACCTATTTTATATTAAACAAATTTATTTATAGCTTAAAATCAAGAATTTAACTATATATAAAATAACATTTATATAATATCTGAAATCTATATTTATATAAAACCATATATTTCTTTCAAAACTATAGTAATCATTTCAAAATATTTTTATATATAGACCACGGTATCTGTATAAATTTTTATATCCTATGGTCAAGTGATACGGATATTTATCATTTCAATCCGCAATTTTAGTATATATACGGGTATATATCATTTCAACCCGCAATTTTAGTATATATACGGGTATATATCATTTCAACCCGCAATTTTAGTATATATACGGGTATATATCATTTCAACCGGCAATCCCATATTCAGTTCAGTTGAAAGTCGCTTGGGTCTATCATTTCAACCCATAATGATTTTCTTCTATTCTACAGATCGTTCAGGTATGTATCATTTCAACCCATATGGAATTCTATACTAACAGGGAACTTGCAGAGTGATAACATATATGATAATAATATAACATGCATATATCATCAACATAAATAATAGATAATGGTGCCAGATGTCATAGGTGAACAGATACAGATAATAGCATATATATAGCAATGTAAATAACTAACAACAGCATATTTCAATTATCGTTCCAATTGAAATCAAATCTAATAAATATAAGAACGTTAATCGTGAGTGATTGCTCACCTTTCTAGGCTAGAGAGAATAGATAATGAATTGAGCTACAGATCTAAGCACGAATTCCAAATCAAAGCTAGATTGGAACGAATTCGACGATCAAAGCCGATAAGCAGGAATTGATGAAATCAAATCAGAACTGGATTGGTGATCGTAAATGGTATATGTGAATTTATATATGTATGTAACTATATATAACTATGTAAATATCAAATCATAATCTAAATTTAATCTTATATTATATTAAATATATGTATCCCAAAATCATTATTTTCAAAATTTAAAAATACATATAATAAAATCAAACGCACATATAATGTATAGTTTGGAATAAATATAGATAAAAAAGAATGCAACAAACCTTCATATATAATGTATTTCATTTACAATATCTATATATATCATACACTTTATAAAGATGTTGTCACATGTAAGATATATATCATATACATATCCTATAATACATATTAATTAGCATATATAAACAAACAAATATATATATATATATATATATATATATATATATTATCTTTTAAACCAGTTTTACTAAATCATATAACAATATAACAACTATTATGCACAATGAAACAAATGTATTACATATACCTTATATATATATATAAACTAATCTATTTAACAAATCTGAACATAGATTTATATATATATCTTTAAACAATACATTTTCTTAAACAATATTTAAACTATATCCGCGTACCATCAAGAGCAGGCTTCTTAAATAACAATTGCAGACCATATAAATACACTTTAGTATTCAAAGTAGAATTGAAAGCTCTAGCAACTATGTATATAGGTTTACATGTTATAATACTTAATATTTGTAAGCATACGTATACAAAGAACATATTTTACTATAAAAAAACATATATACAATCAGGCTATACAAACTTATATACAATAAGATGTAAATTGATGTATAAAATGTAAACAGACGTAAAAATTTACAGTTTATGCATCACCTTCCAAAATAAAAGTTATAAAACCCGTTTATTATAAAACTAAAATAACTAATATTATAATATATAATACATATATACTACATAGCGACTAAAAATATGTATAAAGTTCTAATTATTTTTATTTTTATAGACAAACCAAAAGAACAAACTTCCTTTATAATATATATACTTATAGGAAACTTCATATATGTAAAGGAAATGCGGCACATGGTGATGTTGTGGAAAGGTTGAGATGCAGTTATGTATTGGAACAAATATACTATCACCAACATAACACATATAACTTACGCATGCCTATATATAGAATTTAAATATTAAATAAATAATATATATTACCCTATTAAAAGAAGAAGGCGAAGGCCTAGCAAGAGAAGAAAGTGGAGACTCGGTGGGGAGGAGGCTAGATAGGTGGTCTTGGCAGGCTCGGGTTTTGCTGTGTTGCAGGCGAACGCTTGTGTTGGCTATGGGTTTCAGGGTGAAGGCCGAGCAAACAAGGATGATGAGCAAGGAAGAGGCAAAGAGGTTGCGTGCGACAATGGTGGAGGATCGAGATGTGGATCAGGGATGGGTAGAGGAATGAGCTATTTCAAAGGGTCTTACATATATACTTGTACATTTCGTATATATATTTCCCTAGAATTAGGAATAGAAAGAGGATAGGGAGGAAAGAAAGTGAGAAGGAGGAAGAAGAATAGGCTTCATATTATTAACGTAAAAAATATGGTAAGCGAAAATCAAAATGAACAGGCAATGAAATTTAAAAAATGAAATGGTGTAATTGCAAAAGCCAAAAGCTAAATTAATAAATGTTGATGCCTATTGGTTAACACACAATGAGCAATGAAAGGTCGCAGGAGTCCAAAAGATTTTGAAACTGGTACCGAAACGAAATCGGTTCACCGATTTCGTCGTGTCTCAAACTCCGAAACATGCGAATGAATATATTACGGATACTAGCACGACGAGATGATTAAAATAGTATACAGATATCAATGGCACTATCATACTGTCAAAAGTCGATAATCGGTACCGAAAATGCTATTTCGTCGAAAATAAGATCGACAGAGCAATAACAGTCCAAATTTTGAGAAACGAAATATGATATCTTACTTAGAAGATGATTTACAAATTTTCAATAGAAAAATATTCAGGTTTGGAAGATATTTTATTATCATCAGTTTTTAACCGTTTTAAAATGAGATAGAATTACACAAGAAAATAAACTTCCATATTAAAAGATGAAGATTTAACTATTGCTATGTCTAATAAGACGCATTTCAAATATCAAATTAAAAATTAAAAATTATATTATTTTAAGTTTCATAAAATTTCAGTTGATTAAATAAATAAACTACTAAAATTTACGGGTCGTTACATTCTCCCCCAATCAAAGCTTTTCGTCCCCGAAAAGGAACGAGGCAGAAGAACAGAAATAATTAGAAATAAAAATACATTTGGAATAAAAAAAAAACAATTAATTTAAACCATATAAATTACAATTTAAATTAATTAATATCCAACAATTGAATTTAAATTCAAGGTATTTCATTAAGTTGATTTGATTTGAATTTACTAA
The DNA here is from genome assembly GCA_030765085.1 of Allium cepa. NCBI lineage: Eukaryota > Viridiplantae > Streptophyta > Magnoliopsida > Asparagales > Amaryllidaceae > Allium > Allium cepa. Next base: position 975,451,282 of record CM060928.1, read on the forward strand.
TGTTTAATACAAAATGTTTCTTTCAAAAGAAAATTTTATTTAATTTGTCCCATTTACTATTCAATCAACTTATTATCCTATTTATCTCTATTAACATTTATAATTAAAAGTTAAGTGTATACCATTTATTATAAACACTCAAATTTTATTTAAAAACCATTTTATATTGTATACTATCCAATTACATATTTAACTTCTGAATAATTTAGGTAAGTCAGATTAAAATGAAATTGCGTATTATACAAGTAAAAATTTTCCAATTCAATTATTTCAAGTTAAATATTTATTCCAAATTTTGGTTTCATTTTATAATTGAAATCATCCTTTTAAGAAAATTTAAGAATTTAATTTCCGTTGACTTCAAACCATTTAGGGATAATTATGCATATACTATGCATATCAAATCAAATTAAATTTAAAATAATATACCTATATATATAAATCAAATCATACTTTAGAAATTCAAATCAATTTATTTTTTTTCAAAACAAAAGTGTAGCAAAGCTACATAATGGTCTCTTCACTCTGAAACTCGAAAATGAATGTCGATGATGCGGCCGCCATCACCGAAATTATGTTCCAACAACAAAAGGGGAGAGTACTGATTAAAATTCTTTGGAAACAAATTTCTATTCGAAAATACTTTAAACAATATGCATTTTAAAACTTTAGAACCAAAGTTTGGAATTATCGAAAATTAAATTCTCAGATTCTAAATTTAAATTCAATTAAATTTTCAAATCTGGATGTTGAAATAGTCAATGGTTTACAAAATAATAAATGAGAATCAAATATAATTGTTTTCAACAACCAAATCATTAACTATTTAATTTCAGAAAACTTATACATATATATATATATTATAACCATACAAAAATTTATTTCATCTACCAAATTTGAAAACAATATTGTGTTTGTTTGCTCTGTTCAAGTGTTTTGAAAATCCTATCGATAACGCTTATCAGACGAGTCGATCGAAAATCCAAATCAACATTAACAACTCAAACAACACACTATAAAACATTTTAACATTAATTACAAATACACTTCCTCGCTCGACAATAGAAGAATGGATTTCAAAGCAAGGATAGAGATCCAAATTTGATGGACTCAAATCAAAGAGAATGTTGATTCGAAGATAGGTTTGAAACAAAGAGAAGATAATTAAATAAAAAAATAGTGGAATGGATAAGTTTATATAAATCACGGGCAACCTTAATCGGGTCGACCGTGACATCAAGAATAAGATCAATGTAGAATTCCGAGGTAAATCGACATTCGATCGCAAAAGATAGAATTCAAGCATAGCAGAAGATAGATAGCATTGTAAACCGAGGATACAGAAATCTTCAGTAAATCAATGCTTATTGTAAAGGAGTTCCACCCCTTTACAATCATTCGAAGATTGGAAAGACTGTCAATTTATTATAGAGATTGTTTGAAGTGGAGTTATGGGATACTCCAGAATCCGAATAGGGAGAGATAAGTATGGATTTTGGAACGGAGGAGAATGTTCCAAAATCCAAAGGAAACCGAATCAAAGAGGAAGGGATTCAAGCTCAATGAAGTGATTTCGTAACCATATTTACTTTATATGCTAAGTTTTGCCGAAAAAACAAAGCTCTGATACCAATTGTAACAGCCTGATAATTTCAATCATTCACATCCACATATGCCGGATTTGAATTGCTCAAAATACCATATTGTTAATTTATATTTGGCAAAACTCAACATATACAGTAAATAAATAATCATAGAATCACAAACACAGGGTAATATTCAACATGCAGTGGAAATAAAATGAATAGTAGTTCATGAAGCTACTATATATATAACAAAGTTAAATAAGATACAACAGAAATCTCGAATACAATAGTCAAATACAAGATCATGATACATCACTAGAATCAACGGAATATCTGAAAGCTGGATAGATAGCGAGATCTCCAAGTGAAGCTCCAACTCCAAAGGTGAATCTCAAAAGCAAAACCACTCAGTCTGACCCGAGCGTAAAGCAAAACACAAAACACTCGAGTCAGGATTAACATTCTTATATCAATAAATCCAACTCAAGTGAAATAACAACTTAAATACAAGTAACTCAAAAGGATGTTTGGGATAACCATCCTCTAAGGATCCGCTAAACTATCTACTCTGTAGTAATATATGCTATTATAGTAATGTCTAAAGTAAAATAAACTTACTTAAAAATAGCATTAAGGCTTTACATTTTCCATCTTAACACATATATATTGTCCATAGTTTATACGGTACCATAGTCCCTCCTGACAGGGAAGCCACTAGAGGATACTCCATAGGTACGATACAAATCAAACTCGTAAAAAGCACGCTAGGGTAGGTGATACGGCACAACTAGGCAATGCCATGGTAGATATACCAATTGCACTCCCTGACCGATGGTAACGCATAGCAGCCACTACCACCCATCTCGAGCCACATTCCCAAAAATCAAAGGTGCACACCATATCAATCACAAAGTAAAGAATGACATATGAAGAAATGTGTCCGATCATTAGAGCTACCTTATTAGCCCATCGATTGCTCCGGTTTTAGCCACCTTATGCCAACTCATGGGAGTCGGGTCCACGTATATACCTTAATAGAACGTCGCCACCATCCTACTTCATTCTGAATTCTCCACCGCGTACATGGTTGTTAAAGTGGTTTTTGGAGTTGGCAGAGAGTATAACAACTTTCAATCTCGGTCTCTTTAACAACCAAACGTTATTATAACACCGTGATCATTTCAAAGTAGTATATACTTTAAAACCAAATATCATTTCCATTTCAAAACCGTATCAATATAATATCATTTCCAAAATCATAGCACTTTTAAAGTTATAACATTTTCGAAACTAAACACTTGAAATTATAACACTTTCAAACGTATTACTTTGAAATTCATAACCTTGAAAACATAGCTTCCATCACTTAAACAGTTGAGATATTAAAATAGTATATATAATAAAATAGTTTATAAAGTAAAATAGTTTATATATAAAAGAGTTATAAGTTAAATAGTTTATATTAAAATGGTTTATATTAAAAATAATTCATAAAGTAAAACACATGAATAGTTTTAAAAATACTCATATAATAAAATAGCTTCCTTCAATTTACAAATCAATTCCGAATCAACTCGAATTCCATAAATTCAAATTTAAGTCAAATCTCAAATCATCAACTTCAATTTCAGTTCAATTAACCCATTTCAAATTATATAGATTTCAAATATTTATTTGAACCGCAAATAAACCATTTCACTTTCCATATATTTCAAAGCTTTAAATAATCCATTTTTCAAAACTAAATTTGATAGTTTCGTTTATATATCAAATTTACTTTACAATTATTTAGTTTTGAAATATTTACTTAATAAATTCAATATTATTTAAATAAAACTCAAACTTGAAATATTCATTAATCACTTTAAACCAACCTCAAGTTATAAAATGATATCCTTAGAATTCTTAAATTCAATAAGTTCCAAATTGATTTTAACTAAATATGATTCTTAATTAAATACAATTTCAAACCAATTTCAAATCTATCTTCTCAACCTTAGTTTATTAAAATCATTATAAACTCTATATTATATTTAATATATTCTAACTTTATCATTAACTTATTTTATATTAAACAAATTTATACATAGCTTAAAATCAAGAATTTAACTATATATAAAATAACATTTATATAATATCTGAAATCTATATTTATATAAAACCATATATTTCTTCCAAAACCATAGAAATCATTTCAAAATATTTTTATATATAGCCACGATGTATGTATAAAATTTTCTATCCTATGGTCAAGTAATATGGATATTTATCATTTCAATCCACAATTTAAATATATATATATATATATATATATATATGGGTATATATCATTTCAACCTGCAATCCCAAAGTCAATTCAGTTGAAAATCGCTTGGGTCTATCATTACAACCCATAATGATTTTCTCCTATTCTATAGATCGTTCGGGTATGTATCATTTCAACCCATAGGGAATTCTATACTAACAGGGAACTTGTAGAGTGATAACATATATGATAATAATATAACAGGCATAAATCATCAATATAAATAACAGATAATGGTGCCAGATGTCACAGGTGAACAGATACAGATAACAGCATATATATAGCAATGTAAATAACTATCGGCAGCATATTTCAATTGTTGTTCCAATTGAAATCAAATCTAATAAATATAAGAACGTTAATCGTGAGTGATTGCTCACCTTTCGAGGCTAGAGAGAATAGACAATGAATTGAGCAACGGATCCAAGCACGAATTCCAAATCAAAGCTAGATTGGCACAAATTCAATGATCAAAGCTGATAAATAGGAATGGATGAAATCAAATCAAAACTAGATCTGTGATCGTAAATGGTATAAGTGAATTCATATATGTGTATTACTATATATAACTATGTAAATATCAAATCATAATCTAAATTTAATCTTATATTATATTAAATATATGTATTCCAAAATCATTTTTTTTAAAATTTAAAAATACATATATTAAAATCAAACACACATACAATATATAGTTTGGAATAAATACAGATAAAAAAAAGAATGCAATATATAATGTATTTCATTTACAATATATATATATATATATATATATATCATACACTTTATAAAAATGTTGTCACAGGTGAGATATATATTATATACATATCCTATAATACATATTAATGAGCATATATAAACAAACATATATATATATATATATATATATATATATATATATTATCTTTTAAACCAGTTTTGCTAAATCATATAATAGTATAACGGCTATTATGCACAATGAAACAAATGTATTATATATACCTTAACTATATATAAACTAATCTATTTAACAGATCTAAACATAGATTTACATATATATCTTTGAACAATATGTTTGCTTAAACAATATTTAAACTATAGTCAGGTATCATCAAGAACAGGCTTCTTAAATAACAATTGCAGACCATATAAATACACTTTAGTATTCAAAGTAGAATTGAAAGCTCTAGCAACTATATATATATAGGTTTACATATTATTATAATTAAAATTTGTAAGCACACGTATACCAAAAACATATTTTACTATACAACTAGGCTTTACAAACTTATATGAAATAAGATGTAAACTGACGTATAAAATGTAAATTGACGTAAAAATCTACAGTATATGCATCACCTTTCAAAACAAAAGTTACAAAACCCATTTATTATAAAACTAATATAACTAATATTATAATATATAATACATATATACTACATAGCGACTGAAAATATATATAAAGTTCTGAAAAAAAATTATTTTTATGGAAAAACCAAAAGAGCAAACTTCCTTTATAATATATATACTTACAGGAAACTTCATATATGTAAAGGAAATGCAGCACAGGGTGATGTTGTGGAAAGGTTGAGATGTAGTTATGTATTAGCACAAATATACTATCACTAACATAACACTTATAACTTACGCATGCCCATATATAGGATTTAAATATTAAATAAATAATATACATTACCCTATTAAAAGAAGAAGGCGAAGGCCTGGCAAGAGAAGAAAGGGGAGAGGAGGCGGAGAGGAGGCTAGATAGGTGGTCATGGCAGGCTCGGGTTTTGCTGTGTTGCAGGCGAATGCTTGCGTTGGCTATGGGTTTCAAGGTGAAGGTCGAGCAAACAAGGATGATGAACAGGGAAGAGGTGGAGAGGCTTGCGTGCGAAAGCCGTGGAGGATCGAGATGTGGATCAGGGATGGGCAGAGGAATGAACTGTTTCAAAGGGTCTTATATATATACTTGTACATTACGTATATATATTTCTCTAGAATTAGGAACAAAAAGAGGATGGGAAGGAAAGAAAGTGAGAAGGAGGAAGAAGAATAGGCTTCATATTATCAACGTAAAAAATATGGTAACCGAAAATTAAAATGAATAGGAAATGAAATAAAAAATGAAACGGTGTAATTACAAAAGCCAAAACCTAAATTAATAAACGTTGATGCCTTTTGGTTAACACACGATGAGCAATGGAAGGTCACGGGAATCCAAAAGATTTTGAAACCGGTACCGATACGAAATCGGTTCAGCGATTTGGTCGTGTCCCGTTTAACAACCCTAGATTTTTGAATATAATTTAAAGTTCGAATTTATTTTTGTTTGAAATTATTTTAAATTTGTTTTATTTGCAATATTTTATTTATAAATATTTTTAACGTGATAGTAGAATTTTTCTAAAATTTATTGCATTTATTTTCTATTTTTAAAGGCTAGTTTCCATTTTTCTGCTATTTTCTTCATTTAAATTATATTTAATTAAAATTTATTTATTCATTTTTATGTATGAATTTATTTTTGTGTTCTCATCTTTATTTATAAATATTTTTCAAGTACATGGAAATTTTCCAAAGTTTATTCCATTTATCTTCAAATTTTCTAGACTAGTTTACAAATTTTGCCATTTTTCTTAATTTAATTATATATCATTAACATTTATTTATTTATTTATTTTTGTTTATTTACTAAATTTTTGTGTTTTCATCTGAATTTATATTTTTTTTCAGTTATTTTAAAATTTCAAAAGAAATATGGTAAATTGAAGAGTTTGTGACTTTTTATTTGCTTAAGACCTTTTGTATTCACACATTTTCACATTTCAACCAACACCTTTTCATATTTGCTGCCATAACTCCTACCTTTAGCCGACTTTTCTCTTTCATTTTCATGTGTATTATTTTATTTCTCATCTCATAAAAAAGTTTGGCCTCTTCTTGTGAAATTTTTTGGGTAAAACTTCTTTCTTTTCTTTTACTTTTTATTGTTTTTGATGTGAATTTGCTCTTGCTTTCTCCATCTTTAGGTTCGGCCTACCACCTCCTTCAGCTTGGCCGCCTCCACCACCACTTGAACCAGTCACTACCACCTCCTTCTCAGCGACCGTCCGAAGCCCAGCCACCCTAGGTAGAAGATCCACCAAATGCACAAACTCCTCTTGAATCAAGCATAGCCGAACACACCAGTCTTCCACCACCACAAACACCCCCTTGGCCTCCACCTACATCACCACCACCAGCCCCTACCTGACCTGACACCTCTGCCATGTCATCCCCTCACCCTACTTGAAGTTTTCCATGCCCACCTTTGCTTTGGCCGAGCCCTTTGTGCCTTGAAACATTATTGTGTTGACTTAGATTGTGTTGCTTCATAGTCACCCATACTTTACACCATCTTTTCCTATGCTAGGATGACCACTTATGAACCCAAAACCAGATCAAAAACCATGCCTTAGCTATGTATTCTAACCTATGGCCGAGCCTAGGGAAGGTTGAAAGCAAGTGCAAAGCTTTTAGCTTTGTTTGTGCATTCATTTATAACATTGTTTAATTATATTTTGGGTTGAAAAATTTATGTTATCTGTATTGTTTTGTTTGAATGTGTTCAAGAAAATTAATCTTTGGCTCTCTCACACTCGAATCTTTGTCGTGTTACCGTGCCTTCGAAGATCTCAGTTTGTGCATTTGAGTTGTTATATTCAGCTTATACCAGTGAGTTATTCTCACCATATAGTTTTATACTTATATAACTAGTAAATCGATCACATTTGAATCTGTAAAATGCATCACCATGTTATGATCATATGATGTTCACCCATGCTTATTTACCTGTTATATCATATATTACTGCTATTTTATGCTGTTCTGTTATTTATATCAGTTTATCACACTGCAAGTTCCCTTTAGATTAGAATCACTATGGGTTGAAATGATACATACCCGAACGGACTTTAGAATAGGGGAAAATCGTTATAGGCTGAAATGATAGGCCTGAACGATTTTTAATTATTTCATTTTACTTGGGACTGCGAGTTTGAAATGATAAAACTTGGTTTTTCATTGTAAATTACAGGTTGAAATGATATATTACCCGTATCACTTTACCTAGTGTAGAAAATGATATACAGACCCGTGGTTAAAATATATTTTTCTAAATTTCATAAAATGTTTTATAAATGTAAACATTATAATATTTTGATTTAAACTTAATTAAAAATTATTTTTGTAAAGTATTTTGATTTTCTGAGAATTTATAAGTGAAATAAATTAATGAAAAGTGGAAATTTGAATTATAAGTAATTTTATAAATTTGATTTAATTATAAATGGAATTAAAAATTAAATATGAAAATATGATAAATTTATGATATCTTGAATTAAATGAATTTAAAATGATTTTATAATATATCAATGGATTTTGAATAAGTTAAAATGTGAAATAAATGAATATTGAGTTGAATTTTGAAATATAACTTAAATTGGAAAATTTTGAATTTTGTTTAAAAGTGAATTTTGAAGTTAAGCAAATAAAATGAAAAATAATTTATATTTTGAAATTTAAACTTAAGTGTTAAGTTAAAAATTTAATTATATGAATTGAAATTGAATGTTGGAATTTAATAAGTGAATTATTATTAAATATTGATTTTTGAATGGAAATTTAACTTTATAAAATCATGAATTTAAGGAAATTAAATAATGGTTATAAAAGTAAAAAATATATGATTTTATAAGTTTGAAATGGTTTAAATAAAAATTTAATGGTTTGAGAAAGTATAGTGAATATTTGGAATTTAATTAACAACATTTTGAAATGCTATTATTTCTAAAGTAAAGGATATTATAGCATTTGCAAATGCTGTAGTTAATATAAATGAACTAAAGGGCTAAATTGAATTAAAGGCTATTATAGCACTTTGTAAGTAATATAATTGTAGAATTTAACTAAGGTTTTATTTGAATTAATGTAACTCTATTACAGCATTTTGAATGTTATCTTTTGTTAAATTGAATTGCTTTAAAAGTAACTTTCCGTAGCATTTTTCTAAATGCTGCGAAAGTTGAATTTTCATTATTTAACAAATTTAAGTGAATGACTGAGTTTTGAAAGATTAAAATTTTGTAAATTTAATTATTAAATATAATAACTTCATTTTTATGATTTAAAATGAAGTAATTTGTTTTGAAATATAAATTATTTTGAAATGTGTGTCGAATTGGTATTTTAAATAAATGAATGTGGTTTGGAAGATACGATATTTTGATATTTTGAAATGGGTTTTGAATGATATTGAATTTTGAAATGATATTTGATTTCGAAGTATAAAATACCATTTTGAAATTTTAACCACGGATGTATTTAATTTATAGTTTAACTTATCCTTAAAGGATGGGCGATCCCAAGCATCCTTTAAGTTATTGTGCATTTCTACTACAGTTCACTTGAGTTGGTTTACATTATATAAGTATATATGTCCTGACTCGAGTGTTTTGCATTTTACTTTACGCTCGGGTCAGCCTGAGTATTTACAGCTTAGCTTTGGATTTCTTTTTCTGGAGCTAGGAATCGCTGGAGATTCTGCTTGTCTAGTTATCTATTCCTTTTCAATTTCAGTTGTTCTATTTCAGCTCTGATATTTATAAGCTTCTACGTATTTGAGATTTCTATTGTATATGTTTTCAGACTGATATTATGTATTATGCTTTGAGAGTTTGTTATAGTAGCTTCATGAACTACTATGGTATTTAATTTTCGCTGCGAGTTATTCCGATATTTCTGTGTCTGTGATTCTGTGATTGTATTTCATTTGCTCCAATTTTTTTTACAATGCGGTATTTTGAGCAATTCAAGTCCGAAATGTGTGTATGCGAATGACTGAAAATATCAGTTTGTTACACCCGTACTCCGAAACACGCGAATGAATATACTACAGAGATCAGTACGACGAGATTATTAAAACGTATACAGATATCAATGGCATGATCATCCTATCAAAAGTCGATAATCGGTATCGAAAATGCCGCTATTTTGTCGAAAATAAGATCGATATAGCAATAACAGTTCAAATTTTTAAAAACGAGATATGTCGTCTTACTCAGAAGATGATTTACAAATTTTCTATATAAAAACATTCAAGTTTGGAAGATATTTTATTATCATCAATTTTTAACCGTTTTAAATTGAAATTGAATTACACAAGAAATTAACTTCCATATCATCAGATGAAGATTTACCTGTTGCTTTGTTTAATTAGACGCATTTCAAATATGAAATTCAAAATTCAAAATTTTATTATTTTAAATTTCATAAAATTTCAATTGATTAAATAAATAAACCACTAAAATTAGCGGGTCGTTACAGATAATCCTATTGGGGTTCTAAAGATTAGATCTCAGCTCAGTTCTGGACTAGCAAAGGAATTTGTTAATTTCCATCGATCGAACTTGGATGTATTTTCTTGGAAACATTTAGATATGTGCATTATATCCCTGGATATTGCATGTAATGCACTAAATATAGATATAAGATTTACGCTGGTAAAACACAGGAGACATAGTCTGGGTCCGGAGCAATCTGATGCATTAAAGGAAGAGGTGGATAACTCATGGAAAACAACTTCATCCATATTCCTTTGTACCGTGAATGGGTATCAAGCCCTGTGTTAATCAAGAAATCGAACAGGAAGTGGAAAAAATGTGTTGATTATTCATATTTGACCAAAGCATCCTCGAAGGACAGCTTTTCTCTGCCTCGGATTGACAAACTGGAAAACTTGATTGCATGACATTAACTACTCTTATTTATGGATGATTATATAGGATATAACCAAATACTGACGCATGTATCAGATCCGGATAATGCTAGCCTTATAAGGGTTTGTATTGCTATCGATTAATGCTATTCGGTTTGAGACCATGGGAGACACGTACTAGGATTGGTAAATTCTTTGTTTAAGAACCAAATTGGATGAACGATGGAAGCATACATGGAAGATATGCTTGTAAAATCATTAGTGTCGAGGAACCATTTGAATGACCTTTCAGTGACATTCGAGGTTTTTGCAAAAGTATTGAATGAGGCTCAATCCACTAGAATGATCTTTTGGAATCGCATCGGGAAAGTTTTTGGGATTTACCATGAATGCTAGGTGCATTAAAGCAAATCTAGAGCAGATTGACGCCTTAAGGAACGTAAGGCCCCCAACCGTGAAAAAGGAATTATAGAGCAAAAAGGAATTATAGAGCTTAAATGGGAAGACTGTTGCCTTGAGTTAGTGTTTGATGGCTAATCTTCTATCGGTTTAGAAAATCGTCAGAAAATACTTCACAAATTTAACCATAAGTGCATGGCATGCAATGTTAGTACGTGGCAAGTACGGGTCGGTCCGTAGGGAAATGAAGTGATTTTAAATTCTGTTCAATCAAATTAAACCAAACTTGAGATTTTCTTTAAGCTAATAAAAATGTAAAACTAGCTAAAAAAAAGTGATTGAATATATGAGATTAAAAAATAATTTAGAGGCAAATCCACTCTCATATTTTTAAATAAATCAACACATAAACAATCAATGATCTCTCTATTTTGATCTTAAGTGGATTTAGTGTTGTATTTATCATAAGTATAGTCTATTTATGTGATTAACTAACATAATTTAAACCATCAAACTATAATACAACATATAAAACCACTTATTAATTGTAATGAAAATGAATTCAAAGCAAAAGCTATTTCCAGTATGATCTATTTAATATTTTATTTAGTAATATAGATCATCAAATTTTGATTCTACTTTAATTTCACAATCAAAAGACAATTAGTAAAATTATGATGTAAATTGTGTTTATATTCAAGTAAGAGTAGCTTATTTGTGAATGCAACATAGGCTATCAAATTCACTAATAAACTTACGTCAATCATCCACATTTTCGTGAAGCATAAAAGAGATCATAAATAACACAATATGTTGAATTTACATAATTTTAGAGAGCTTCATTACCCCTAAATTGAAGGGGTTTAGCTACTTATTTATGTTATCATTTCAACACACGTAAATTTCAACATTAAAGATAAGAAAAATAAGAGCTAATAAAAAGAGAATCAATGTACTTGTATAAAATAAATCTAAGCTACTAACATGAATTGAAAAAGAGCATATAAATGAAAATAAGCATGAAAATAAAATAAAATCAAAGAAGCACAAGAAGAAGAAAAAAAAGGCTTAGTAAGCCATTTTTATTTCTCTTCGAATTTATGCTACGACTTACATAATGTGATAAGTAAATATTAAAGCTCCATTACATGAACATAAGAGGGGTATTATACAAGCATAAACCCTTATCTATATTTTAGGGAGCTAACCAAAATACCCTTAGGAAGTGTGGCCACCAATTTGTCATTAGCTTTTAATTAATCCTCCATTAAGTATGCATGTAACTTAAACTCCACTAACATGTGCATTAGATTCTAATTGAAGTTTATGGTTAGTTGGTATGTAGGATCCTCTATGTTCCATGAATTGATTTATTTCTTTATTCCTTTGTTCTTCCATCCTTCGTGCATGCGTACATATACGAAGCCTCTTCCATTTTCCATCAAATTTCCTACAAATAGAAATAAAATGTGCAAATGAATATTATCATGCATAAAATTAATATTTTACCTCCAAATTGATGTATGAATGATGACTTGAAAGCATTTTTGAAATTTGGTTTTAAATATGTAAAACACCCAACTACGGCGTTTATTTAAATAAAAGTAGATTAAATATGAAAGTAAAAATATACGCATTTACGTGCACATCAAATACCCCCACATTTATCTTTTTATTCATCCTCAAATAAACTAAAACTAAGATAAATTCATTTTCATAGGAAGCATGATTGCATTGAGCGTATGCAACAAACCGTTAAACCTCTATGTGTCCTAGTAGGACGAGTCTTGTCTCGTAAGGGTTTTCAACGGATACTACTCACAAAATCTAAATACAACATGAAAAATTCCTAAATGCAAGATTTATTTACAAAGAATGGATGCAAGTTTTACAAGATATTTATAAATTAATAATTTACTTTCAAATGGATACGAATGAGTTAAATATAAGTTCTGGTCATTATCAAGAAATTTAAGTCTTTTTACTTATTAAAACTTCCAACAAAAATTAAGTTATCATCACAATTAGACTTTAGTTTGGCTAGTTATTTCGGTTGATTACATAGTGCAACTATGAAATGGATCCTTAGTTGATTATCAAAGTTTTTTAAAGTGGAATTTTTATTTCTTTTGAATAACAAGTCGAATCAACTAAGTGAAAATAGTGCATGGATTTTAATTGCTCGCTCTCTCTATTTTTGAAAAGTATTAATATTATTAACATTTACACACCTAACTCAGATAAACCGAGGCCAGATATACTGATCTTGCACCGACTTTCAGACTTACGTGAAAAGAGTACAGAATGTGGCAAGTGTACATACTTGTGTATGAACATATGACTCTAGGTGGTAATTTTTATTAAAAATATTTACATACACCTAACTCAAATAAATTGAGGCCAGATATATCGATCATGTATTGCCTTTTGGGCTTACGTGAGAAGGGTACAGAGCATGGTGAGTGTACACACTTGCGTGCGAACACGTGACCGTAGATGTTTCTCATTTTCGCGAAAACCATTTTTTTATTTTTTATTTTTTTTGAAGAGAGAGTTTTGCAGTATCATCTTAGCACAATTTAACTTAGAAGATCAAAATTGTTATCGCCTTTACTTAAAATCAACCAGTATTTTAAACAAAGATTCATAATTAGGTTATACTTCATAGTTAACATTCATGAACCTTCCTATATACTAGTTAAACAACAATTACATGTAATCAAACTTTATTTTTATTTTTGTTGAGACAAATAAATTTTCCAAAATTTCAACATAATAACCAAAAACATATACTTATCCTATAGTGTCTTCAAAAGTAAACTAATATGCTAAAAAGAAAATTTGTTTTGGGATTTTCTAGTTTTTTTTAGTTTTGAGTTTTGGATAGAAAAATGTAAAAAATAAACCATGAAACCATCGAAAATGAAGAATGAAGAACAGACTCCCTTGCACAGTTTATTTTGACCGTGTCCCCACAATCAGTGCATGATATACTGAGTGTAATGGGAAAAAAATATGTACATATTTACAGAAGAGGGTTAACATATCTTACTATACGTAAAATGGCTCATAAAGAATCATGAGCTCCTCCTCTTGATTACTTGGAAATTCCAAGTATGGTTTCAAGCGATGACCATTGACTTTGAAAATCGTTCCATTCCTAGGGTTTTGTATTTCTATGGCACTGTGTGGAAAAACAGTTCGTACATCTATTGTTCGGTCCATCTTGATTTTAGTTTCCTAGGGAATAAATGAAGTCTAGAGTCATACAATTTTTTTTTGGTTTGGTGAAAATGTTTTTCTTAGGATTGACTTGTCATTAAAAACTTTGTTCTCTCTTTGTAAATCCTTTGTTTCCATAAGCGTCGTTCCTAATCTCTTCTACTTTGTTGATTTGTAATTTTCTATTTTCACCGGCATTTTCAAGATCAAAGTTTAAGTTCTTAATTCCCCACAATGATTTAGGTTCGATTTCAATTGGTAAATGGCACGCTTTCCCATAAAATAAATGAAATGGAGACATCCCAAGGTTGGTTTTAAAAGCGGTACGGTAAGCCCAAAGCGCGTCAGTCAATTTCTGAGACCAATATTTTCAAATTTTATTATGGTTTTCTCTAGGATTTGTTTTATTTGTCAGTTTGAAACTTCAACTTGACCACAAGTTTGAGGATGATACATAGTGGATAACTTTTGGGCTATTGAATGTTCCTTCATTAGAGTTTCAAATGACTGAATGCAAAAATGGGTTCAGGTATCACTTATTATTATGCGAGCTGTGCCGAACCTCGAAAATATGTTTTCTTTAAGGAATCTCAAAAAAATTCTATGGTCGTTAGTTTTACATGGAATTGCTTCAACCCATTTGGATATGTAATCAACATCAACGAGAATGTATAGATTTCTAAAAGAGTTTGGGAATGGTCCCATAAAGTCAATACGCTAAACGTCAAAGATTTCGATTGTAAGGATGGGGTTCAAAGGCATCATGTTTCATCGAGAGATTCTTCTTATCATCTGGCAGCGATCACGGGTTTTACAAAACTCAAACGCATCTTTAAAAAGAGTGGGCCAATAGAAGCCACATTGAAATACTTTTCAAAGTTAAATATAAGTTTTGGTAATTATCAAGAAATTTAAGTTTTTTTACTCGTCAAAACTTTCAACAAAAATTAAGTTATCATCACAATTAGACTTTAGTTTGGCTAGTTATTCTGGTTGATAACATAGTGCAACTATGAAGTAGATCCTTAGTTGATTATCAAAGTTTTTCAAAGTGGAATTTTTATTTCTTTACAATGACAAGTCGAATCAACTAAGTGAAAATAGTGCTGGGATTTCAATTGCTTGCTCTCTCTATTTTTGAAAAGTATTAATATTATTAATATTTACACACCTAACTTAGATAAACTGAGGCCAGATATACTGATCTTGCACTGCCTTTCAGACTTACATGAGAAGAGCACAGAGCGTGGCAAGTGTACACACTTGTGTATGAACACATGAATCTAGGTGGTAATTTTTATTAAAAATATTTACATACACCTAACTCAAATAAATTGAGGCCAGATATACCAATCATGTACTGTCTTTTAGGCTTACGTGAGAAGGGTATAGAGCATGGCAAGTGTACACACTTGCGCGTGAACACATGACTCTAGGTGTTTCTCATTTTCGCGAAAACCATTTTTTATTTTTTATTTTTTTGAAGAGAGGGTTTTGCAATATCATCTTAGCACAATTTAACTTAGAAGATCAAAATTGTTTTCTCCTTTACTTAAAATCAACCACTCTTTTAAACAAAGATTCATAATTAGGTTATACTTCGTAGTTAACATCCATGAACCTTCCTATATACTTGTTAAATAACAATTACTTGTAATCAAACTTTATTTTTATTTTTGTTGAGACAAATAAATTTTAAAAAATTTCAACCTAATAACCAAAAACATATACTTATCCTATAATGTTTCTTCAAAAGTAAATTAATATTCTAAAAAGAAAATTTGTTTTATGATTTTTTAGTATTTTTTTAGTTTTGAATTTGGAAAGAAAAATGCAAAAAATAAACCATGAAACCATGAGAAATGAAAAATGAAGTGAAGACTCCCCTGCACACTTGATTTTGACCGTGTCCCCACAATCAATGCATGATATACTGAGTGTAATGGGAAAAAATATGTACATATTTACCGGAGAGGGTTAACATTTCTTACTATACATTGAATGGCTCATAAAGAATCATGAACTCCTCCTCTTGATTACTTGGCAATTCCAAGTATGGTTTCAAGCGATGACCATTGACTTTGAAAATCGTTCCATCCCTAGGGTTTTGTATTTCTATGGCACCGCGTGGAAAAACAGTTTGTACATCTATTGTTCGGTCCATCTTGATTTTAATTTCCTAGGGAACAAATGAAGTCTAGAGTCATACAAAATAAATTTTTGGTTTGGTGAAAATGTTTTTCTTAGGATTGACTTGTCATTAAAAACTTTTGTTCTCTCTTTGTAAATCCTTTTGTTTCCATAAGTGTCGTTCCTAATCTCTTCTAATTCGTTGATTTGCAATTTTCTGCTTTCACCGGCATTTTCAAGATCAAAGTTTAAGTTCTTAATTGCCCACAATGCTTTAGGTTTGATTTCAATTGGTAAATGGCACGCTTTACCATAAATTAAATGAAATGGAGACATCCCAATGTTGGTTTTAAAAGCGGTACGGTAAGATCAAAGCACGTCAATCAATTTCGGAGACCAATATTTTCAATTTTTATTGTGGTTTTCTCCAAGATTTGTTTTATTTGTCAATTTGAAACTTCAACTTCGCCACAAGTTTGAGGATGATATAGAGTGGATAACTTGTGGATTATCGAATGTTCCTTCATTAGAGTTTCAAATGACCAAATGCAAAAATGGGTTCAGCTATCACTTATTATTATGCGAGCTATGCCGAACCTCGAAAATATGTTTTCTTTAAAGAATTTCATAAATATTCTATGGTCGTTAGATTTACATGAAATGGCTTCAACCCATTGGGATATGTAATCGACATCAACGAGAATGTATAGATTTCCAAAAGAGTTTGGGAATGGTCCCATAAAGTCATTACCCTAAACGTCAAAGATTTCGATTGTAAGAATGAGGTTCAAAGGCATCATGTTTCATTGAGAGATTCTTCCTATCATCTGGCAGCGATCACAAGTTTTACAAAACTCAAATGTATCGTTGAAAAGAGTGGGCCAATAGAAGCCACATTGAAGCACTTTTCAAAGTTAAATACTTGCTTTGGTAATTATCAAGAAATTTAAGTCTCTTTACTCGTCAAGACTTCCAACAAAAATTAAGTTATCATCGCAATTAGACTTTAGTTCGGCTAGTTATTTCAGTTGATAACATAGTGCAACTATGAAATGGATCCTTAGTTGATTATTAAAGTTTTTCAAAGTGGAATTTTTATTTCTTTTGAATAAAAAGTCGAATCAACTAAGTGAAAAAAGTGCTTGTATTTCAATTGCATGCTCTCTCTCTATTTTTGAAAAATATTACATTAATATTTACACACCGAACTCAGATAAACTGAGGCCAGATATACTGATCTTGCACTGCCTTTCAGACTTACGTGAGAAGAGTATAGAGCATGGCAAGTGTACACACTTGTGTATGAACACATGTCTCTAGGTGGTAATTTTTATTAAAAATATTTACATACACCAAACTCAGATAAATTGAGGTTAGATATACTGATCATGTACTGCCTTTTGGGCTTACATGAGAAGGGTACAAAGCATGTCGAGTGTACACAATTGCGTGTGAACACATGACTCTAGGTGTTTCTCATTTTTGCGAAAACCATTTTTTTCTTTTATATTTTATTTTGAAGAGAGAGTTTTGCAATAACATTCTAGCACAATTTAACTTAGAAGATCAAAATTGTTATCGCCTTTACTTAAAATCAACCACTCTTTTAAACAAAGATTCATAATTAGGTTATACTTCATAGTTAACATCCATGAACCTTCCTATATACTTGTTAAACAACAATTACTTGTAATCAAACTTCATTTTTATTTTTGTTGAGACAAATAAATTTTCAAACATTTCAACCCAATAACTAAAAACATATACTTATCCTATAATGTTTCCTCAAAAGTAAATTAATATGCTAAAAAGAAAATTTATTTTGGGATTTTTTTAGTTTTTTTAGTTTTGAGTTTTGGAAAGAAAAATGCAAAAAATAAACTATGAAACCATAAAAAATGAAAAATGAAGAACATACCCCCCCACACTTGATTTTGACAGTGTCCCCATAATCAATGCATGATATACTGAGTGTAATGGGGAAAAAATATGTACATATTTACAAAAGAGGGTTAACATTTCTTACTATACATAGAACATCTCATAAAGAATCATTAGCTCCTCCTCTTGATTACTTGGCAATTCTAAGTATGGTTTCAAGCGATGACCATTGACATTGAAAATCATTCCATCCCTAGGGTTTTGTATTTCTATGGCACCGTGTGGAAAAACAGTTTGTACATCCATTGTTCAGTCCATCTCGATTTTAATTTATAGGAAATAAATGAAGTCTAGAATCATACAAAATAAATTTTTGGTTTGGTGAAAATGTTTTTCTTAGGATTGACTTGTCATTAAAAACTTTTGTTCTCTCTTTTTAAATCCTTTTGTTTCCATAAGCGTCGTTCTTAATCTCTTCTAATTCGTTGATTTGCAATTTTCTATTTTCACCGGCATTTGCAAGATCAAAGTTTAAGTTATTAATTGCCCACAATGCTTTAGGTTTGATTTCAACTGGTAAATGGAATGCTTTCCCGCAAACTAAATGTAATGGAGACATCCCAAGGTTGGTTTTAAAAGCGACAAGGTAAGCCTAAAGCGCGTCAGTCAATTTCTGAGACCAATATTTTCAATTTTTATTATGGTTTTCTCCAAGATTTGTTTTATTTGTCAATTTGAAACTTCAACTTGACCACAAGTTTGAGGATGATACAGAGTGAATAACTTGTGGGTTATCGAGTGTTCCTTCAATAGAGTTTCAAATGACCGAATGCAAAAATGGGTTCAGCTATCACTTATTATTATGCGAGCTATGCCGAACTTTGAAAATATGTTTTCTTTAAGGAATTTCACAAAAATTCTATGGTCGTTAGTTTTACATGGAATGGCTTCAACCCATTTGTATATGTAATCGACATCAACGAGAATGTATAGATTTCCAAAAGAGTTTGGGAATAGTCCCATAAAGTTAGTACCCTAAATGTCAAAGATTTCGATTGTAAGAATGGTGTTCAAAGGCATCACGGTTTCATCGAGAGATTCTTCGTATCATCTGGCAGCGATCACAAGTTTTACAAAACTCAAATGCATCTTTTAAAAGAGTGGAACAATAGAAGCCACATTGAAGTACTTTTTAGTAGTTTTCTTTTGACCGTAGTGACCGCCACATGCTTGGTTATGACGAAACGAAAGAACACTTTTGATTTTGTAATTTAGAATGCAACGTCAAATGATTTGGTCAGAACAATATTTAAACAAATATGGATCATCCCAATAGAAGTACTTAACTTGGGAAAGAAATTTATATTTATCTTGTTTCGAATAAAATGAAGGAGTTTACTTAGTGACTAGATAGTTCCCTATGTCGGCATACCATGGATCGACAAAAATGAAAAGGAGTCGTTTATTAGAAAAGTTCTTGTTGATTGGTAAAGGAGATGGTGCGTTCGGAAGATGCGATAGGTGATCGACGATGACATTGTCGGATCCTTATTTATCTTTAAACCTAAGGTCAAATTTTTGAAGTAAATGGATCCAATAGATCAAGCCAGACTTGGCATCCTTTTTAGCGAAAAGGTACCTTAGAATGGTTAGTGTAAAACATAATGTGTGAGCTAATCAAATAAGGTTAGAATTTTTCAAGCACAAAGACTACCGCTTGAGGCTCTTTTTCAATGGCCGTGTAATTGAGTTGAGCATCATTTAGAGTCATACTAGCATAGTAGATAACATGAAGGATCTTGTTGATGCATTGTCCTAAGATAGCACCAAGTGCAAAATTAGAAGTGTCACACTTTATTTCAAAAGGAAGATCCCAATTAGGTGAGTAAATGATAGGAGCAAAAATGGATTCGTTTTGGAGATGTTTGAAAGCAGAAACACAGTCAGAATTAAAGTTGAATGGAACGTCATTTCCAAAGAGAGTTGTAATAGGCCGAGCAATCTTATTTAAGCCTTTCACAAAGTGTCGATAAAAACCCATGTGTCTAAGGAAAGAGTGAATGTCTTTAACAAACTTTGAAATGGATAGATTTGCAATGACATTGATTCTCGCTTTATCTACCTCAATGCCTTTATTTTAAATGACATGTCTAAGGACTATGCCTTGATTGACCATAAAGTGGCATTTTCCCCAATCAATGCTAAGTGTTTATCCTTGCATTGTTTAAGAACCAACTTAAAATGGTGCAAGCAATCGGAGAAAGAGTTTCCAAAGATGGAATAATCGCCCACAAACACTTTTAGAAAACGTTCGATCATATCAGAAAAGATGCTGACCATGCATCTTTGAAACGTAGAATGGGCGTTGTAAAGGCCAAAAGGCATATGTTGATAAGTAAAAGTACCCAAGGGACACGTGAATTCATTTTCTCTTGATCTTCGGGAGCGGTTAGAATTTGGTTATAGCTGGAATAACCATCAAGAAAGCAATTGAATTCATGGCCGGCTAAACATTCAAGCATTTGGTCGATGAAAGGAAGAGCGAAGTTGCCCTTATGTGTTGTAGCATTTAGTTTTCAATAACCAATGCAAACACGCCAACACGTTTGAGTATGAGTTGGAATAAGTTTGTTAGAATCGTTTTTGATAACGGTAAGTCTAGACTTTTTTGACACAACATGAATTGGGATAACCTATGAACTATGAAAGATTGGGTATATGATTCCATTATCGAGAAGCTTTAAAATTTCATCACGAACTACGTCCTTCATTTTTGGGTTAAGCCTTCATTGCACGTCACGAACAGGCTTAGCATCGTCGACTAAATGAGTGCGATGTTGAACAGGAGCGGGACTAATACTCTTTATATCGGTGATCGACCATCCAATTGCTTCTTCATTTTCCAATAGTGAAAGTAAGGAAGTTTCTTGATCAAAAGAGAGAATTGCAGAAATTATGACAGGAAAAATTTCATTGCCACCTAAGTATGCGTACTTAAGGTGATCGAGAAGGGGTTTAAGATCCAACCTCGGGGGTTGCTCAATCGAAGGGTTAGGTTGAAGATCTGACCCAATGGCGAGAGGTTTAAATGAAAGCGTAATTTCAATTTCGTTAGGCTCGTCTTGAAACAAGTTATTCATATTTGGTCTCACGTTCGTGAGTTAGGTCAACCGTTTCATTATCAAAATTTTCTTGAATGGAGCTAAGTTCCAATGTTTGATTACGAGGTTCATTCGATTGGTTTTCAAGATTGAAGATATTAAGATCCAAAGTCATCTTTCCAAAAGGAGATTTTCATCGAACCGTTTCGATAACTAATTAAAGCATTTGAAGTGGCGAAGAAAGGTCGGCCTAGAATCAATGGGATTTTACTCATTGGATTATTCATGGGTTGAGTTTCAAGGACAATGAAATGACTGGACATATGAATTAATCGATTTTGATGTGTACATCCTTGATTTCTCCAACGGATTCCTTAATCGAACGATCGACAAATTGAAAAGTTACCTTTTTCAGATTAATTTCACCTAAGCCAAGTTGCTGGTTAATAGAACAAGGAATCAAATTGACACTAACACGCAAATCGAGTAAGCATTTGTTACTCGTTTTGTCTTCTATCGTGCACGAGATCGTCGGATATCCGGGATCTTTGTATTTGATGGGACTTGATTGGGACAAGACTTTGCTAAGTCCGACGGCTAAGAAGACTTTTTTAGGTACATGAGTGTACCGTTTTTGGGTACACAAGTCCTTGAGAAATTTAGCGTAAGTTGGGACTTGCTGAACGTTATTAAGAAGTGGGATGTTAACTTTGACTTGTTTAAAAAATTTCAGCATCTTTTCCATTTGGTCAGAGTGCTTCTTGAGTCGAAGACGATGGGGAAGTGGAACACGATACTCAATAGGTGTGTCTACTTGAGTAGAAGAAGAACTTGGATTAGAGTTTGATTCAATGTTTGGCTCTACGTTTTGTTTCGATTAGTTTGTTTTTTTAGAAGTGTCAAGAGGGGTTTCCTATAAATCATTTGGATTAACGACTTGATTATCGATTTGTTTACAGAAATGCAAAGTTAAGATAGTATTCATTTGGGTTACATTGCTATCTTGAACAATATGGGCTTGACTCAAATTCGTGTTTTGATTTTTAGAATTTGGAACTGGCTGACTTGGCAATGTTCCTCATTCACATTCACTTATAGACGTGGCTAATTGACTCATTTGCATTTCAAGTTTAGCAATCGATTGACTCGTATTCTACATATATGAGGTTGACAAATTTTGCAAATTACTGTTTGATTGGAGACTTTGAGTTGTTACTTTAGCCAAAATTTTGAGATTTTTTTCAAGAGAAGACAATCGTTTATCGTCTTGAGGAGCAAAAGATAATTGCACTTGATTTTGGGATGCAAGTGCAAAATTTTATTGAAAATGATTAGGTTGAAAGGAAAGATTCGAAGTATTGTTCGGAAATGCATGAAAATTAGGATGAACCAAATTCGTATTGGGATTATATTAGTTCCAAGCAAAGTTCGGATGATTTGTCCAACCAGGATTGTATGTTGGAGAAAACAGGTCATTCTTAACTTTATTGTAAGCATTGAGTTGTTCAATCGAGTTAGGGTGCTAATCAGCTGTGTGATTCAGATCGTTACATTTATAACACATGGGTTGGGAAGCTTGGTTAATTTGGTTGGAAGAGAAAGTCGAATTCATTAATCATTGCGTCGATCTTAGCTTCCAAAGCCAAAGACGATCCTATCGAGTGTGCGCTCGATCGTGAGTAAATGGATTTTTTATTAGAACGTTCCCATTGGAATGATTTTTTGGCTAGGATTTCAAGAAATTGGCAAGCATCATCGTGATGTTGGACGAGAAAGTTTCCTTGGCACATCGATTCAAGCATGATTTGTGAGCTATTTTCAAGTCATTCGTATAAGATTTGGCATAGGGTCCATTTTTTGAAATTCTGGTATGGACATTTTATCAAAAGCTCTTTAAATCTTTCAAAATATATTCCAAATGGTTCGCTCCTGAATAGAGAAAACTGACAATTTCGTTTTAAATTTTAGTTATTTTTTTCCAAAGGGTAGAACTTCTTCAAGAAAACTTTAATGAATTCTTTCCAAGTTTTAATTAAATTTGAGGGTAAGCTATACAACCATTTTTCAGCATAATCAGTAAGAGAAAATGAAATTAATCGAAGTTTGATTCTGTCTTGAATTTCATTAAGAAAACATATGGGTCATCGTGTTCAAAATTGCCAAATTTCAAAAGCCTGGCAATATGGTTTGAATGAATTTCGAAGTTATTATTCGTAAAGTCGGGTAATGTAATACAAGAAGGAATAGAAACTCTATTGGAAAAGATTCTATCCATAAGAGTTCGAGGGGCTTCCTCATTCGCCATTTCAGGAGGATCGTTTGTTCGACTTAAATGATTCGTTTTTGCGTCACAAGTCCATGTGTTCGTTATTGTGTCACGAGTCCAAGTACTCATGCACAATTCAAAGTCGAGAAGAGAAAGAAGTATAATCGAATTTAAGAGAAAGAAGCATAGTTTAGAAAATGAAGTGAGTAAATTGATTGTTATATATATATATATATATATATATATATATATATATATTTAAAAAGAAAAATATTTATCAAAAAGACATTTATTTTTCTAAAGAGAGATTTGAGTTTTTTTTTTTTGTTTTTTTGGATTTTCAATTTTTTTCCTCTTTTTTTATATATGTTTATTTTTTTGAAAAGATTATATTTCTTGGATTTCCATTTTTTCAAAAAAAACTAACTCAAAATCTTTCTTTTTTTATTTTTAATTTGGTTGAATAATTTCAAAGGAAAAAATTTAAAAGGATTCTTTTTGGATTAAACAAGAATTAAGTTAAATAAAATGTTCAATTTTTTTAGTTTTGGATTTTGATTTTTTCCCTTTTTTTTAATATTATGCATGAATTAATGCAGCTATATGAATGCAATGACTTAATTATAAATTTTCTATCCTTAGTAGCTCCTATCCCAATATTGTCTAATCACACTTTGTCTTAATCCAATAAAATATTTCTTAGTCAGGTGATGGACAAGAGTTATTGGTGCACCATGAATCACCGTACCAATGCAGCCGAAGGTTTAGGTACATTCAAAGAAACAATCAGTATAATATTTGTTAATCACCATAATATTTATAATTGATTATTACTCCGTCATAGCGTAGACACCAAAAAATAAAATTGTTTAAAGAAGAGAACTATCAAGATGTAAGTAAGCCCTAGTGAGCTCGCGACTCCCTTAAGTATGAAGTCTAACCATTATTATTAATCAAATTCTAGGCGATTTGCAATTTATGGGCCAAGGAAGGGATGATGAAATCCCCCACATTGTGTGGATTTGGGTATTGGCCTTCAAAAATAAAGACAAGATAAGATGAATGCAAAATATAAATTAAACATGTGTTAACAATGCAACTACAAATGAAATTTGATTTTGTTGTTGTTTTTGATTTTTTTTAAAAATGCAAGTAAACAACAATGCAAAGCAAATAAAAACTAGAGACAAGGGCACGATTGCAGAGCATGCATGTAGAATTATTAACAACTTATTTTAAAGAGGTAATTTTTTTATAAGCAAGCAGAGCAATTATTTTTGGCAAACAAAGTGAAACAAGTAATTCTTATCTTTATCTTCTTGGACAACCTGACAAAAGAGTCGAATAAGATACACACACTGTTTTTTTAGATTAAAAGAATGAATTTATACTAAAACAGATTCAAGGAAAAAAATTAGTTTAGCCCATAAGCCCAATACCGCTCTTTAAAACAAAACCAACTCCTCAAAACAAAATCAGAAACAAAACCAAATCTTTAAAAATAAAACCACTCTTTAAAGCAAAACCAACTCTCCTCTTCCCTATTCAAATCATAAAAATGAAATAATAATAACACTTGAATGAAATTCCTCTGTTCAAATCACGAATCGAAAATGAATCGCAAGTTCTATGTGGTCGTGGAGAAGCAGAGGTTGGTTTCGGAAGTAGGAGGTCTCGGTTTGAGGTACGGAGATGTGTGATTTTGTTTGTGGATGGCGGAGTTGGAGCGGTTCGATGATCTGGGAGAAGTTTGTTGAAGGTTAAATGATGATCAAGGAAGGTGGTTTTGGGTTTGAGGATTTCTGGCGACGACTGTTGTGGGTTTAGGCGTTTGGCAGTGAGGATGGTTTGGGAGGTTATTGGCTTTATAGTAAGGTGTTTTTGGAGTTAGTTGTGATGTCAGAGGTTATATGGTTTTGTATGGGTTAAGGATGTTTGTGGGTTGCGGTTTGGCAGTGAAGGGAGATGATGTTTTAAGTTTGGGGATAGGAAATGGAAGTGGATAGGTTGTAGGAACTAAAAGCCATTATAGTTGAATGAAGTACTTGGCAGCAGTAGTGCAGTGGTGCGTACAGTGTGATGAAGTTGGCAGAAGGGGATGTTGGTGCAGTTAAGATGGTGAGGCAGTAGGCAATGTCGAAGATGGTGGATAGAGGCAGTTGGTTTAGAGGACGGTTAAGCAGAAGGAGCAGTTATGTATATGGCATGTAGTGGATGTTTGGTTGTAGCTGCTGTTGTGGTGAATTATGGCCGAAGTAGATGTGTAGGCAAATGTAATGTGGTTTGTTGTGGTGATTGCAGCCAGTTTGCAAGGCAGAGGAAGGGAAATGTAAACGGCCGTGGTAGGCTGTGTTGAGGAATGGTGGTGGAAGTTGATGACTAAGATGCAGTAGTATCTTGTGAAATTATTAATGGTTTGCACAGTTGGTGTTGTGTGGGTTGGAGGCAGTGATTGCTGTAGGTTGTAAAGTAATGCAGGTCGGGGGATGTTAGGGATGCTGGAAGTTGAATGTTGTCGCTGCAGCAACAGATGATAACAGGGTTATGTGCACATGTTAAATTGTGCACAGAGACAGTGGATGTTGTGAGAAGAAGGAAGCAAGTTTTGATGAGCAAGTTTGCAGTGTTAAGTGGAAGTGGATAGTTGAGGAGTGTGAGCAGGCAAAGGATAATGGCAGCAGTATGCAGAAGTGATGGTTATATGGATATGGATATGGGCACAGTTGTGTCTAAGCAGATGAAATTTTAGTTTATGTGCATAGTTTGGTTAATGTTATGCAGGCTATGTTTATGGTTGTGACTGGGATGCAACAGTAAGGAGGTTGTTTTCTGGTTGAAGTTATTGTTTGTATTTGATGTGAGTAAGGTAGTAAGGAAGTTGAAACCGGTTGCACAGAAACTGTAACATGCACTGTGATGCACAGATGAGTGGTAAGGCAGTGGGAAAGGGGAAAGGCTGTGGATAGAAACAATGTAAAACTGTTATGTAAATGATAAGAGTCTAATCTATAAATGAAAATTAAATAATATATATATATATATATATATATAATATATATTAAATTGTGCATGTTTTTTTAAATAAAAATGCAAATGCAACTAGAGAAGCAACAAGTACACAATCAAAATGTAAATAAAAATCACATAAACACACAATAATAGTTTTCTTATATTTTTTAAATGCAAATTAACAAACAAAATGAAAACACACAAAAATCAAACAAAATAATTCAAAGGGTAAAAAATAAAATCAAATTGCAATTCCCCAGTAACGACGCCAAAAACTTGTTCGACGGCTAATCTTCTATCGTTTTAGAAAATTGCTGAAAAATATTGTGATAAATTTAACCACAAGCGCATGACATACAATGTTAGTACGTGACGAGTACGGATCGATCCGCAGTGAATTAAATTGATTTTAAATTCTATTCAATCAAATTAAACCAAACTTTAGATTGTTTTTAAGTTAACAAAAATGTAAAATTCGTTAGAACAAAAGTAATTGAAAATATGAGATTAGAAAATAATTTAAAGACAAATCCACTCTCAAATTTTTAAATAAATTAACACACAAACAATCTATGATCTCTCTATTTTGATCTTAAGTGGAATTAGTGATGTATTTATCATAAGTATGGTCTATTTATGTTATTAAATAACAACTCAAACCATCAAACTATAATACAACACATAAAACCACTTATTAATTGTAATGAAAATGAAGTCAAAGCAAAAGCTATTTTAAGTATGATCTATTTACTATTTTATTTTGTAACAAAGATCATCAAATTTTGATTCTACTTTAATTTCATAATCAAAAATCAATTAGTAAAATGATGATGTGGATTGCTTTTATATTTGAGTAAGAATGGCCTATTTGTGAAATTCACTAATAAACTTACATAAATCATCCACATCTTCATGAAGCATAAAAGAAATCATAAATCACACAATATGTTGAATTTATATAATTTTAGAGAGCTTCATTACCCCTAAATTGAGGGGGTTCAGCTAGTCATTTATGTTATCATTTCAACACATGTAAATTTTAACATTTAAAGACAAGCAAAGTAAGAGCTAATAAAAAGAGAATTAATCTACTTGCATAAAATAAATCTAAGCTACTAACATGAAAGGAAAAAGAGCATACAAATGAAAATAAGCATGAAAATAAAATAAAAACAAAGAAGAAAAAGAGGCTTAGGAAGCCATTTTTATTTCTCCTTGAATTTATGTTATAACTTGCATAATATGATAAGTAGATATTAAAGCTCTATTACATGAACATAAGAGGGGTATTCATACAAGTCTAAAACCCTAATCCAATTTTAGGGAGCTATCCAAAATACCCCTTAGGAAGTGTGTCCACAAAGTTACCATTACCTTCTAATTAATCCTCCATTAAGTATGCATGCAACTTTAATCTCTACTAACATGTGTATTAGCTCCTAATTGGAGTTTATGGTTAGTGGGTACGTAGGGTCCTCCATGTTGTATGAATTGATTGATTTATTTATTTCTTTGTTCTTCCATCCATTGTGCATGCATACATATACGAAGTTTCTTCCATTTTCCATCCAATTTCCTACAAATAAAAATAAAATGTGCAAATAAATATTCTTAAAATTCATATAAGCGCAAAATTACTATTTTACCTCCAAATTGATGTATGAATGATGACTTGAAAGCATTTTTGAAATTTGGTTTTAAACATGTAAAAACACCAAATTATGACATTTATTCAAAATAAAAGTAGACTAAAAATATGCATATTTACGTGTTCATCAGTTAGTTCATCTCATGGGCAATTGATAAGTGCATACCTTTCTTCGATGCCCTCAAGAACGGCAACAAGAATTTTGAATGGAATCTAGATTGTCAGAATTCCTTCGAGGATTTATTGAGACACATGGAGACACCATCGATTTTATCCAAACCATGGGATATGGAGAATTTATTTGTTTACTTTCTTGTGTCTGCTCACACATTATGCACAAACTTAGATGTGAGGAGGCAAGGATTCAAATGCTGGTCTACTATATCAGTAAGCGGTTTACAGGAGCTGAGAAGAACTACCTTAAGTTGGAAAAACTTGCATATTGTTTTTGGTTTGCATCGAGGAAGCTAGGACCATGTTAGCTCATCCGATCAAAGTGCTGACAGATCAGCCCTTGAAGCAGGTGTTATGCCGACCCAAGACTTCAGGAAAACTGCTAAATTTAAACATAGAGTCGAGTTAATATGATATTACTTACCATCTAAGGAGAGCGATAAACGGGCACGTGTTGGCATATTTTATCATCGAGTTTATTGACATATGGGAAGAAGAAAAGAATGAGATGGGCAGTCCTTCCCTTTGGAACCTATTTGTGAATGAAGCTTCGAACGAATATAGCTTAGGTGTAGAAGTAGTGCTTGCAACTCCAAATGGACGATCAATATATTATGCAATAAAGTTGGAATTTCCTATGACTTACAACGAGGCCAAGTATGAGGCATTAATAATGGGACTGAGGATAGCAAAGGAGCGGCGATAAGGATGCTACATATATACAACGATTCCCTGTTAATGGTTTGTCAATTTAGGAAGGAATATCAAGCTAAGGGCACGAGACTCACTCCTTACCCAATGAAAGCAGTGGAGCTTTTAGTTAATATGGAGAACTATATGATAACGCATAGCTTCAAAGAGGAGAATGCAAAGGCTGATTCTTTGGCTAAATTGGCATGTTCTAAGGAAGAGCAAATGATGTGCATGGTTCTAATGGAGGTTTTGAAGGCTCCAAATATCGAGCAAATGGATGTCGATTAGATTTTGGAGACCACGGAGGAGGAGGAGTTGCGAACGACTCCGATCAAGGAATACTTACTTAAGGGGACTCTCCTACAAGGTAGCAATGAGCAGAAGAAACTCCATCAAAAAGCACATCAATTCTTGTTGCAAGAAGGTGTGATGCACAAAAGAAGATTCTTTAACCCTTACTACGATGTGTAACCGGGGATGAATCTAGGAAAATCCTCATTGAAGTCCACGAGGATAGCTACGGAGACCATACCGGGGAGAAACTTTGGCAAAAAATACTTCGCTACGGATATTTCTGGCCAAAAATAAATTACGATGCAACTGGTTGCACCAAACGTTGCAACCTTGCCAAATATTTATGAAGATTCCAAGGGCCCCATCAACGGAACTTACACAAATTGTTAGCCCTTGTCCATTTGTGGTTCAGGGGATTGATATTATCAATGTGCAATCTATGGCAAAAAGAGGGTTTAAATACGCAATAATGCGGTGAATTATTTTGGAAGTAGGCCAAAGTAGAACCGCTTGCCATAATCACGATGAAAAAGGTGATGAACTTCATGATGAAGAACATCGTCTGTTGGTTCGGAGTGCCTCAAAAGATTATAATGGATAATGGAACTCAGTTCGAAATTACCAAGTTTAAGGATTTCTATAGCCGATACGGGATCGAGAAGTGCTTTCAACTGTAGCACACCTATAGGTGAACGAACAAGTGAAGATGGTGAACAAAATAATCAAGTCAAACCTTGGAGAAATGGTTAATGAAGGCCTAGGAAATATGGGTCAATGATCTTCTATTGGCATTTTGGGCTTATAGGATGACTCATAAGTCTACGACTAGACATAAATGTTCTCTTTGGCTTATGGATCGGAGTCGATGATCCCCGTAGAATTGGAAATGCCTTCTCGTAATAAAAGGCATTATGATTCAAAGGTAAATGAGAAACTCTTGCTTGAGTCCCTCGATCTGGTTGATGAGAAAAGGGAAAAAGTAGAATTAAGGGTAGTTGCTTACCAAAAAAGAGTAGCATATTAACATCAAAGTTTGAAACCGTATTTTCGAGGTAGGAGATCTCATTCTAAAACAAATTCTTTCGGTTACGGGGGCATTTGGTCCAAACTGGGAAGGTCCTTATATAGTTGAATGAAAGTTTAGAGATGGAACATTCAAGCTAGCTATAGTTGATGGAATATCAATTCCGTGGGCATGGAATATCGACTTGCTGCAGCTCTATTATATTTAGTTCTGTTTAGTTTATTTTTTTTCAAACAAGGCACCCAAGGATTTAGGGAGCAATGCAATAACATAGGACTTACCGTGTTTATTGTTTCTATGTATTATCAGCTTCTTAAATCGAACCTTGTTCTTATTAGAAGGAAATGTGATTAGAAATACAGTCAGGTACAAGTTCCTTCTGTCTAGGATGAGGACCTATGAGGATAATCATCAGGTCGACCAGTACGACCTTGTCATCCAAAAAATCGAAAATAATTATAACTCCTCTAGCCCAGGATTAAGGCTACCAGTTCCTTTGGTTCAGGATTAGGATTGGGGAGCGTAAACATAAGGGTCGATTAGACCCCAAGGACGCGTCGGACACCAACTTATCAACAACTTTCCCAGCTTATATCTTACGTTCTTCTTTTCTCCTCTTCCTTTTATCCTCCCCTCTTTTCTCTTCTATTTCCTTCTCTATTTTTCTAATACTAGTGGTTCATTCAAAAAAAAATTCCAACTATGAAGATGTGCAAAATTTAGTCATGTATCATTATATCTACGTAGAACGAGGAACGATATTAGTCGAATTCAGTAGGTGGACGATATATTAAATGGGTATCATGAACATTGTCAATATAATTTTCGAATGAAAAGACTATGTTTTCTCTCACTGTGTGATCATCTAGAAGGTTATGGTATGCTTTCAATGCAAAGTATTAATATCAGAGAAGCAATTGCCATATTCGTATACATTGTAGCTGCAGCGTTCTCCAACCGTCAAATGAGCAAAAGATTTCAAAGATCAAGTAGTACTGTTTCAATTTATTTTCATGCCGTTTTGAGAAGTTGTATTGTTACTTGCTAATGATATTATTAAGCCATATGATCCTCAATTTAATGCTGCTCCAGAATATATTAGAATTCAAACTGATACTACTCTTTATTTTAGAAACTGTGTTGGTGCTATAGACTGTACATACATAATGGCACACTTACTTGCAAATCAAGTAATTCCATATATTAGATGACAAGGTTTTGCTACACAATATCCTAGCAGCATGCTCATTCGACTTACAGTTCACTTACGTTATAGCTAGTTGGGAAGGTACTGCACATAATAGTAGAATTTTTAATACAGTTACAAATGATAGATACTCTAACTTTCCTCACCCTCCACTTGGACAATATTATTTAGTTGATTCAGGATATACACTTCAACCTGGATATCTACCACCTTATTGAAATAATAGATATCATGCTCCTTATTTTCGTGAAACCACAAATCAACCAAAATCGATCCATGAAAATTTTGTTTTCTATCATTCAGGTTTACATATGGTAATTGAGTGAACATTTGGAATATGGAAGAAAAAGTTTACCATTTTGAAGAATATACCAACATACTTATTTGAAACGCAAGTAAAAGCTATCGTTGCTACCAAGGCTATAAACACTTTTATATGAAAAAGCAATAACCGTGGTTTAGATTTTATGGCTTATGATGATTATCCTGATCTTGCTACAAGCGAATATCAAGAGGAATATGATAGTGTGAGAACTACTGCAAACAAAGCGACCGAACATGTACAATAGCATGTCGGCAATGAAATGGCAACACTTCGCAATTCCATAAGAGATGAACTTATTAAGGTAGGGGTGCACTGAAATAGTGCATTTGCATCGATTCATTTGTATTTTTAAATTATTATTTTTGTCTTTCGAATTCGATAGTTCTGTAGTATTTTATATGCATTGCACCGTTGCATTTTTGAAGTATTTTTGTTAATTTGAATGTGTTTAGATTTTTGTATTTTTATTTCATTTTAATTAAATGCATATTACACAATAAAAATAAATAAATAATTAACAATAAATCAATTGAATTAAAAATCACATTTCAAATACTCTGCTCAAATACACCTTTCACATCACCAAACACATTCTCCTTTCAACCAACTTCCTGGCTCAAATACTCCACTCAAATGCCCCGTCACTATTGGTCAAGAATGGACACTAAATTGCATTTAAGTAAACACATCAAAACTGTCATTCCAATGATCGAATTCCTAAGACTGTCTGTAATCCTTAGCCTAGTATTGTCTCTAACACAATAAGATCATTATTATATTTAATTGTGTTGAACACATGATCTCGTAATGTAGTTTACTTTCTCATTTCGAATGAAATATTTTCATCGAGATTTCATGTATTACAAACGTGATTTTTCACCATACAATTTTTGCATGTATTCGAATATGAATTGTATATCTATACACTCGTGTTGCTTTAGAGTTCAAAATATACAAAAACAATACATATCTCAGGAAAATTCATACTTAAGTGATCGAGGCATGAATGTTATTAATGGTTATATAATTTTTGGCTCTTGCATGGGTCTTGACACGACAACATGTCAAAAGATTTATTGGTAAATATATTTTACATTTTTTCATCGATGTTTAATTTAGTTCATTTAGTATACTTTAGAAATAAAATAATTTTATCAATTATATTAACTGTGCATTTTATGAAAGCGGATTTTATAATATCTGATAAGTTCTTATACTTACTAGATTATATATTGGATTTATATAACATGGCTCCCTTTGAATTTTGCATCCCTCAAAAACCCTAAAAGGAACACTGGAATTTCAAAAATTCCTTTAGTGATGGTTAAGATTCATCCATAATGTTACTACAACCATCAAATAGCCAGTAACTCTTTACTAATTATATCTCCTATATAACTCTTAACCATGCCTTCACTATACTCCAAATAATATTTATGACCTTTAGGGTGCTCAACAAATCATAAAGTACATTAGATACCGTAGATTCATCATTTTATGACATCCTAAAAGGAATTATGTAACCTTGAGGTTTCTCAACAAAGTTACATAATTTTCAAACTTATCTAGGGATAATCTAAACATTGCTTTATATATTATATGACTTGAGGGTGCTCAATAACCATAGGTGTGTAAAGTATTCTATTTGTGTTAGAAATGGTGCAAAGCAATTTGAAATTAAATTCATAATTCAAAATAATTTTATAGGGCATTATCGACTATATAAGGGAGATGAGTATAACTAGTGACATCATACATTTACATCCAACATATTGAAGAAATAGAAAGGAAATAAAGAAATGAAATATAGTTGAGTCACATGAAACTAATTATT
Organism: Allium cepa; assembly: GCA_030765085.1. Taxonomy (NCBI): domain Eukaryota; kingdom Viridiplantae; phylum Streptophyta; class Magnoliopsida; order Asparagales; family Amaryllidaceae; genus Allium; species Allium cepa. The sequence goes on from CM060928.1 coordinate 975,485,113, forward strand.
TATTCAAATTTTATAGTGATGATTATAATCTGAAAAGACAAAATTATTGGGAAATATGAAGGAATATCTAATCAAGTTAATGGACACTAAATGTGAACGTTAACTCTAAATGATGGAAAGCATTATTTATTGCTTAAATTAATGGATACTAATTATGGACATTAATTTCAAATAACAGAAAGTAATATTCCATTATTGTCATTCATTGCTGATTGCCCAATGCATTGGAAAATATTATTCCATTATTTGTATTTATTTTTGATTACCTAATGTATTGGTAATACACCCTCGCAATATAGGGGGTTCATCGAAACACCTAAACACCTATATTGGATCAAATAAAGAGAAATTTCTGTTGTGAAAGAGGCTTAGTAAGAGAATCATCTTAGACATTACCTTTTATTACATAAAATGATAGTCCATAGAAACATGTTTCATTTTAGTACGAACTACCGGGTTTTCGCGTATATAAGCCGTACTTATTTTGACACAAAAATAGATGGTGTAGAAGGTATATTGATTCCAAGCTCATATAATAAATTTTGAACCGATGTAATTTACATGCAGCTGATGCTATATCTTGATATTTTGCTTCCATTGAGGATCTTACCACTGCCTTTTGGTTTTTAGAGGACTATGAGATTGGATCGTCTCCAAGGCACACAATATATGAAAATTTTGATTATCGATCATCATGATCACGAGCCTAATCTGTATAACTAAAGGCGTACAATTTTGGATCATCAAAACAGAATATCCCAAGATTTATATCGTCAAATATTACCATCATGATTTCTTTTTATTTGAAATACCTATTTACACCTAACTATATAAGGATGTACCCAAGTGGATCTAGAAGAGCGATCTTGCAACTAAGAAAAATATAAGGAATGAGAGGCAAACTTTTCTTCATAGAACGCGAAATGATGCGAGGAATAAAATTTTCTTGCGCATGCTCATAACATAAGTAAGCACTTTGATGTTGAGAAATCAAGAAAGATGCATGCTTTAGACTTCACGTCCAACTTGTGTTGGCGATAAGGTTTGAGACAAGGATAGCATAAACATCTAAATACATAAAATTTATCACAGTTTGGTTTTATTTGGAGAAGAGCTTCATAAGGTGACTGGTAAGAAAGAATTTCAGTGGGTAAATCATTTATTAAGTATATAGCACTCTAAAACGCAAAGGACCAAAAGAAGGTAGGAAGAAGGCATCATGCAATATGGTAAAACCAATTTCTACTGTATGTCGGTGATGCCATTCAGAAACACCATTATGTTATGGTGCATGCGGTGGACTCTGTAAATGTGTAATATCCACAAATGTGAATTTTTTTTTAATTTTCTGCACTTTCCCTCACTGACTGAATAAATATGTTAACTTTGCATCCAATTAGTTTTCAACTGATGCTAGAAATTGTGGAAATATGGTTGATACATCATATTTATATTTCAAAGAATAAGACTAAATGTATTAATAATGATCGACAAAAATAACATAATATGCCATAGTCAATGGATTATACATGAGTTGGACCTCATATGTAAGTACATATGAGTTCAATTAGCCGAGCATAAGACAGAATTGACGAACTAAGAGGAAGTCAATGTCTTTTATTGCATTGATAAAAATTACAAAGAACATTACGTTAAGTTTTAAATGACATAGATAATGACCTAAGAATAATTTGTTGAATCTGCAAAGGACAACCAAGGCATTTGTGCCAACTTGAATAAGATTTATGAGTAGCTGCAGGAGCTAGAGGTTTAGTGCAAGCTTTATTTTTAGCGTGTGGCATTTCATTGATATCATTTTTGTTTAGCCCTTCATGAAAATTACCCTCATGTACTCGATTCTTCACCAAAAAATAATCATCAAAAATTTCAATAGAAGCATTATTATTTTGCAAATTTGGAAATTAAAATTAAATTGTTATGAATAGAAGGAACACTCCTTAATTATCTCGTCAGATCCATCAAAATCTAAGTAAAGCAGAAGATTTTTAATACCAGAGGTGACATGGTGAGAAGCTGCAGAGTCCATTAGCCGACTTTGATTAGAAACAGAAGCCCATGTATAATTAGTAGTCGGTGTATAAAAAAACTTCTTTTCTTGATAGAACTTCTATGTTGAGCGTCGACGCTTCTCATGAATTTGACATGCTATTTTTTTATTATGATGGATTGTCCTTCGTATATACCTACCTTATTTGATTAGAAACAGAAGCTCATGTATAATTAGTAGTCAGTGCATAAAAAAAACTTCTTTTCTTGATAGAACTTATAAGTAGAGTGTCGACGCTTCTCATGAATTTGACATGCTTTTTTTTTATGATGGACTGTCCTTTGTATATTCCTACCTTATTAAGGAGGCCTTGAGAGGTATGTAATTGATGATTATTATATTTCTTTGAATATGGAATATCACCAAAGAAATTTCTTGTGTAATAAGCAGTTGATATTGTATCAAGTGTGTTTGGCCCATCTAATTTAGGAGAATGTTTAAACTCCATTAGTTTGTCATTAAGCTCTTTAAATATTATAAGAGACCCATGAGCTCGAATTGCTATAGATATTTCTTTGAATTCAATCCGTAGACCATTCAAAATATAAAACATCAAGTAATCATCATTAGTGGGAGAACTAATAGTTGAAAGTTCATTAAAAATAGTGTTCATCAATTGAAGATATTCTTCAATTGAGTGTTTATTGTGTTTGGTAAGAGTACGACGCTCTTTAAGACTGATGATTCAAGATTAGATTTTATTTACATATAATAACATTTTTTTATCCAAAACTTCCTTGGAATTATTTGCAAAAGAAATTAACGGTATGATAGTTTCAGATCTTGAAGAAATATTAGCATGTAAAATTAGCTGGTCTTGGCGATGCGAAGGATTATATAATTGATTGGTTTGTAATGATGGTTTTATGGTGACATCAATATACCCTATTAGATCCTAATCAATGAAAAGAGAATTTAGTTGAGGTATCCATGAAAAAAAATTTAGAGGAAGCAAGTTTAAAGGGGATCTGGAAAGCAGCATTGTTGATAAATTTGAGGTAGATAGATTGTTAAAAGAATTTATTATTTATTCACCCATGAATTTGAATAATGAAGGAAACATAACAAGAAAATTTCCAATTAACGAGGAAGTCTGATAACATGAAGAAATAGAAATATATTCGAGGCATAAGAAATTAATTCTTCATTCAAATATTTGTAGTAAACATAACAATTTGGAAAGACTAAATTATCGGAAAATATAAAGGAATATTTAACCATATTAATGGACACTAAATGTAAATAATAATTTTAAACAATGACAAGCACTATTTAATGCTTAAATTAAGGGACACTAATTATGGAAATTCATTTCAAATGATGGAAGTATTATTCCATTATCTGCATTTATTGTCGATTGCCCAATACACTGGAAAGTATTATTCTATTATTTGCATTTATTGTTGATTTCCAATGTATTGGTAATAAGTATACCACTTAAGTATACCACTTAAGTCTCTATGGGTTTTAATTTATTCAAACCTCTCATTTCATATAACATATATATGCAGATTATATACACACCCACATAAACACATATATGCACTGTTAATTTATTATAATATTTATAATTCACTAAGTTATATATATTCTTATATCATAATTTTTGCTCCATTATAGCCAACTCTTAATCATGGGAAGATTACAGCTCCTCGACATAAATTCAAATGCTCTATTTTGTATATAGTTTCACATAAAATTAAGAGACAATGTCCAAAGATAACAACCTATAAATTAAAAGAATGGTAATGAGGTTCAAATTGAGGACTATTTATATCCGTCGTACTAAATACTACCCTAGTTAACCTCAAATTGAAAGCATAGTCCGCAAGGTAGGCCTTCAATTAAAAGACTAAAGCACAAAGCATGTTACAGTTCTGAGGCTGCAAGCTACCTTCGGATTATACACAAGACTTTCCTAAGATCGCCACCTAAAGGAGCGACTTCCATCATTCGAAACCATGTACATATAATAAGTGCTGCCAACAGGGTTGGCGCAGTTGGTTGATGGTCCGGACTGCGTGATCGAAGGTCACGAGTTCGAGCCCCGAAACTGACAACCCTGTAACAAGTACCCGAAGTATGTGTTTGACAGGCACATACTTCCCTAGAGTTTACAAGCGAAGCTTGGTTCTCTAGGTAATTCAAAAAAAAAAAAAAATAAGAGTGCCTAGCCTAACAGATAGAATCAAAGCTGTCTCTATTCAAATCCTAAAATGCCTTAATACAAAATCAAGATCAATGGCTAAGATAGCCTCCTTTCTATATCAATGACCCAGATAGCCTAAAACTTGTATGAAGTATATAAGTTATAACACCCAAATCTACATATAGAAATGCCACATTTGAAATCCACATTAATCTATAATCAATCGGATAATGATACAAAATGTCTAAATCTTAGCCCGACAAGAAGGCCAATTCAGCAATCTAGGAGAAGTGCTTTAAACTAATGAAAGATATACAAATCGTACATAAATATAAGATGCATACCTACTGTAAAGGGATTCGAACCCGAAAAGTCTAACTACATACTAATAAATTCATTTTGTAATCATTATAGTTTCCTAGACTTAAGCTTCTTCTACGAAGTCATTAATGGCGAACTGAGCTTATTAAACCTTTACAACTACTTACAACTTATTTAATAGAGTAATAAAGGATTAGCTATTGTGGACATAGGGATTCGTTCCCAAACCATAATAAATTCACCGTGTCCTTTACTTTATGAACCTTATTTTCTTACTATTTTTGGCTTACGCATTCCCCTTCGGCCAAACTTTGCAATTAAATCATTGTTTATAGCACTCGTTTCTAGAATTTTAGGGTGTTAGCTCATGACAATAAATCATGCCAACATTTTGGTGCTAAAAGGAGGGCCCCGACCTCCGATACATCATATTACTTCTCACCCTCTAATTTCAATTGACTTGCTATTTGAAAATGAAGTCCAAGTCTTGTATATGGAAGTATCCTCGATCCTTAACAACCGAGGAAGATGTTATGAAAACCCTAGCCGAAATGATTAATCCGACTACCACTAGAGCTTTTGCACCTACATTCTCTATAAATGAGCAATTTTGAAGCATGATATATGCTTTTGTCAAAAATACAACAAAATTCTTAGATGATTACCAAACTGAAATGAAGAAAACATTCAAGGGAATGGAAACAAGAGTTTCTGCTGCAATTGCTAAAGGATAAAACCAATTACTTAGCCAAAAGCCTGATAAATGACAAATGGCCGTTAAAGAGCTCGTTGAGCTTATAAGAGATGTCGCTAATAAAGCTAATGTGGAAATGCCATAAATAGCTAAAGAAGTTCAAACCGAAAGACGTACACCAATAAGCTCCAAATGATAAACCTCCTTGGGCCAGCCAAGGTTTGACCCGAGAGTATTAATGTCGAACCCGATGAATGTTTGAATATTGGTGGCGACTGAAACATGGAATGTTACTATATAAATTGTTTGATCCAGCTCAAAAACTTCAAATGTGGTTCTTATGCAAAGCCAAAGGTCAAGAAGATTCAGCCATTTTCCATTGATATCATGGGGATGTCCTTGCTTGTGGGAATCTAAATCCCAAAACTCTCTTATGATGGGTCATCTCACCCGGAAGACCCTTTGCCCTATATGAAATACAAATTCAAGCCATCCAAGCTTTGGATGAAGTCAAGTGTATTTTTTATTAGCAATTTTTACGGGGCCGATATTATAATGGTTTTAAAATTATCCTCTGAATTTGATCCATTCTTTGGAGAAGTCAACAATGAAGTTTATGATTTAGTGTAACAACCCTAATTTTGATTAACATTATTTAGGACATTTAATTAGATGAATAAAATAAAATAATGTAAATGGTTAAGAGATTGAAATTTGTGTAATCATGAGGTAACCGTGCCTAATTAAACAATAAATATAAGAAAATTAAAATGTAATAGGTAATGGAAATAAGTTAAGCGCAATATAGGAATGGGTTGTATTCTTGTACCTTAAACCCCGATCCCACATTCATTTATAGCATTCACAAACTAAAACTAAATATAAGTAAGGTTGGCCATTATTAGAAGATAACAAGGAGAAGACAAGTAAGATTTCAAGAAGGAAGCTCAAGCTAATTAACAGAGGAACAAATCTCAACCTCCTTACAAATAATCTAAAGGTGAATAATAGTTTACATCTCATATTTCTTATTTTCGGTTATAGATCAGATCCAAATATAATTTGCAAAGTATTTGCCATATTTTGAATGTTAAATGGACATATATGCCTTTTGATGAATTTTGTTGTTTCATATAGATTTTATGATAAGTTTTAATTTGACAAACCCATCAAATGACATCCAAACACTTTGCACTTTTGATATGAGGTCAGAAATAATATTTTAGTGGTGGGTTTCAAGTTTCATAATTTTCTGAATTAATGTGGATGTATTATGAATTTTCTAGTAAACAAAATGGTTTAATTAAGTTTAAATTAATTTCGATCATTATATATTAGCTTTGGGTCAGAAATTTAAATATGTTAGAAAACATATAAAAAGTGATTTATGTGAATTTTTGAAGAATTTTACTAAGTGCTTTATTAAATATATAAAATTAAGTAAGGTATGTGACTTAAATGTTTTATATGTTTATAAAAGGAGAAGAAGCAATTTGCTAAATGTTTTAAATTTTAAAATACAGAATTCAATAACACTTTTTGAAAAGATTTTGGAAAAGAAATTGGAAATTAATTTGATGTTGAAAAATAAGACAGGTTAGTTAAAAAGATATTACTTCAAAAAGTTAAAAATTAGTTTTTTTTAAAATAATTGCTGTTTTGCTACTTTCGACAGCACCTTTCGACTTCATACTACTGCCTCCAACCAAGTAGAAACTAATACACATGATATCAATGCGTTGGTACATAGTGGATTAGAGATAGCCAAAAGGTATAGGGTAGAAACCATGCTTCCGAAGGTATCGAAGCCTTTGCTTTGTTTTCGAAAGAGATGCCACTTGCTTTTAAAAGAAAGTTTTCAAAAGGTTTAATATACCTTTCGACCTAGCCAATGGACAAAGGTTTCGAAAGGATGCTTTCACTTTTACAAAGTAGCCGCCGCTCCATGCTTTTGAAAGGGCTGGTGTCGAAACCATCCACTTTCTTTTACCTAGGAAATTGCTCTCGAAAGAGTTTCTTTTGACCTAGTTCTTTTAAGACTCTTTATTATATTGAAAGTTAAACCAAAAGGTATTGAAAGGGATGGTTTTAAATGGTTTCGAAACTATGTTCCACAAGCTTTAAGTTGAACCCAATACTTTCGAAAGGTTTGCTTTGAGTAAATGATTTTAATGCTTTCGAAAGGTATATAATGACGGTTTCGAAGGGGAGGTTTCTCAATGTTTTCGAAAGGTACTTTAAGTATTTGAATGGAAGATTTCCATTGCATTCGAAAGGTAAGTCTAAGTGTTTTGAAAAGAGGATGTCTAATGTTTTATAAAGCTTTCAAAGGGACACTTTCAATGGTTTCGAAAGGTCTAATTTTAAAAGGTTTTGAAAGATATGATTTTGCCTTTCGGCCTAGTGTTTCAAGGTAAAGTAGTTAACTTATTTTGAAAGGGATACTTTCAATGGTTTCGAAATGGATTGTTTAAAGGTTTTAAATAAAGGTTTCGAAGGTTTTCATCAACAATGTTTTTTGTAAAGCATATATCATGGGAAAAAAAATTTTAGTAAACAAAAGGTTTATTTTCCTTCTTTAAGTATGATTTAAAGGTATTAAATCTATTTGAGAGATGTTTTCAAGGAAAATTTGATGGGTAGTTAATTCTAAGTAAATGACTCAGAAACTTGTATACCAGATGGGACTGGTATAGCGTTGCACCCTATACTTTAGCTATTAGTCCCTATCTAAATTAGTCCAAAAATTCTAGTGTGTAGGTCTTTGCCACAGGTAAGACTGAAATGATAATTACACACAGAAAGGAATATATACAGAGAAGGAGGATAGGTTATTGGTGGACCTGCAAAACCATTAACATTAGTTGACCTTGGGAGAAGTAAGTTAAGGACAGACAGTGCAGGAGTTCGTCTAACAGAAGTTAGATTATTTATTTATTTTGTCTGATAGGACCGATTCAGCCAATGGTTAGTTGTTAGTCATACAAAACTATATGTTTGGACAGATAGTCAACTTGTTACCTTATTTATATGCATATATGATATTGCTATTATTTCTTTAATCAGTTTGATTGAAGGATTCTGATCTGCAAAAGATACGTCTTAAAGGGATATTAGTGAGGGGAAACCTGTTCCGCTAAGTGGCGTGGTCTCATTTAATATCAAAAAACCGAGATGTAATAGTATTGTTCACACCAGGCTTTATGTCTGACTCAATGTTTATGTTTTTCCCCTTAAACTCTTGGTTGCTCAAAATTAATTTGATTAGACTGAGAGTTAGGGTTTTATAGGTTTTAGTAGGTGGACAAATAAAGTTTCTGAAGACGAGTAAGAGGCAAAGTTAGCTATTTAGGGGTTTTAATTTTATTTGCGCCATGATGTATTAAGATAGTTATGTCTATTGGGTACTATGATCATCCAAGAGGGGTCTTTTCATATGTCGCTCTTGGAGTAATTTTAATAATTACATTTGATTAAAACCTGGGATAACATTTGGGATTATGTAATGGAATATGAAACTTGGTTTTGAAATGTAATCGGTAAAATTATTTTTGCAATCTGTGATTTTGTTTCATATTCATGTGCTTTTGATATTATGGATACCATTAACATTATCGTATTTTTTCATTGAAAGTTAACACTATAAATGATTGCAACATTTGTAGCGCTTAACTTTGGGCCTCAAGATAGGGGGTGTTACAACTTGGTATCAGAGCATGGGTTTATGAAAAACTTAAAGGAATTTAAAATGATTCTGAAAACATAATCCTAAGTAATTAGAGAAAAGACCGAGGTATGGGATAATGCTACAGTAACATACTTGTATTTGCTATATATAAGTATATGCTTTATCTCTATTCTCTCATCTCTCTTAGGCTATTCTTATGTATCTTACAAAGACTTGAATGCAGATTTTACGGATGTAAGATATGGATGCTCGAAGAGTTAACATTGAAGGAGGGAGCGCCGCAACTAATGAGAATGACAAACCAAATACTAGAAGGAATCCCAGTCACGCACAAGCTGTCGATGTGGGTGCTGGAATGCCACAGGTTGATATGGGAGCAATGTATCAGTTTTTCGTTAACATGATGAAGCAGGAGTTGCTGCGGGGTTAGTTGGAGGTAATGCTGAAGGAGGAAATCAGGGAGCTCCTGTGGTTAATAACTATGTTGTATTGAGTAGAGATTATGCTAGGTTGGGAGGAAAGATGTTCATTGGAACTAAAGATTCAATTGTGGTTGAGAATTGGTTACTTCATTGCGAAAGGATTTTTGCTGACTTGGGGCTCAACGATGTGCCAAAAAGGAGACTTGCTTCCAGGCAGTTACAAGGAGCAGCACCGTATTGGTGGAATAATGCCGTGGTTGGAGTCAATGAGAAAACTATGACATAGGCTGAGTTCAGGAGGAGGTTTGAAGAAAGATACATGTCAAATATTGCTAAGTCTACACTACTAAGGAAGTTTGCCAAGTTAGAGCAGGGAGATATGACAGTGCTTGAGTAAGCAATAAGATTTGGGGAGCTATCAAGATACGGGTATGCTACAGTTGATACTTTCATGAAGAGGAATGAGAAGTTCATTCGCGGGCTGAAGCCTAAGCTTGCTAAGGCCACCTTATCTTATATTAAGACCCATGTGATGTAGTTCTTGAAATGTCTTTAAGATACGAAGAGATGCTTGCTTTTCTTGAGGGTAATAAGGCAAGAGGAGCTCATGGAGGGCAGAACCAAAAAAGGAAGTTTCCATAAGAAAGGAGCTCAGGATAGTGGAGCTGCTAAGAAAGTAAAGGAAGAAGTTTACTGTTATAAGTGTGACAAGAAAGGCATTTCACCAATGAACGTCGCTCAGGAGATGGAAAGAAGATGATCGGGAAAAAGAATGTTAGATGCTTCAACTATGATTAGATTGGTCACTATAAGAACTAGTGAAAGGAGCCAGCTAAGGAAGGGAAAGGCAAGGTGTTTGCATTGGAACCAGCTACCTCGAGACCAACAGCAGAGGAGAAGGGAAAAGCTATGTTGGAAGGTACGTTTTTGATTCATGGTGTATCAGTTAGAGTTCTATTTGATACTAGTACATTGCACTCTTTTATGTCTCATTCTTTGGTAGATAAACTTAACCTAAAACCCACATACTAATTATTCCCTTAAGGGTTACAAATCCGATAGAAGGGTATGCGACATTCGTGATGATGTGTGACCAGTTAGAGTTTGAGTAATTAGGTTATACATTTGTTTGCAGTTCACATATGTTCGATTTTGTAGAGTTCGGAATTATTTTGGGCATGGATTGGTTAAGTATATATGATGCTAGGATATTTTTCCATGATAGGAAAATATCACTTACATGCTCTAACTGTAGTGATCAGATTATATATTCCATAGAAAACACTAGTTTTGAGGTTAATGCTTTGATGGGTGTTATGAGGCAGAAGACAAGCTGAATAGAGTTTTTGTCGTTAGAGAATTCACGAATGTCTTAGAACCTGTAATAGGACTGCCACCGAAACAAGATATTGAGTTTCAGATAGATTTCATTCCAGGAGCAGAACTGGGGAGTAGACCGCCAAGTAGAATGACATCTACCGAGATGAGGGAGCTAAATGTGCAGTTGGTGGATTTGGAAAGTAAGATTTTTATCAGACCAAGCAGTTCGCCTTGGGAAGCAACCACAGTGTTTGCAAAGAAACCAGATGGATCGACTATTTGAATGGAGCCAAAGTATTTTCCCAATTGGATTTGGCAATAGGATTTCATAAGCTTAGATAGGTTGAGTATACATTCCTTTGAAGGCGCTTAGAACCAGATATGGATCGTAGGAATGGTTAGTAATGCCATTTGGACTAACCAATGCATTGGCATTCTTCGTAGATTTGAGGAAACCGAATTATCCAAGAGCACATGGATAGATTCGTATTGGTATTTATAGACGATATTTTGATATATTTTAAGGATGAAAGAGAGCATGAAGTTCATCTTAGAGTAGTACTTGAGATTGTTAAATATGCGCTTATATGATTTTTGTTTGATGATAATAAACATATATACATTCGTTTAAATGTATTTGATAATATACTATTTATTTTCATAGATTAAATAAATATTCGCTGAATAAAATAAATAACACGGAATTTGAATTCAAACGAATATTTTATTCAAACAAATATTTATTACAATTTTGAATAGTATACAAATTCAAGCTCTCACTATTCACTATACAACTTTGATACAAATTCAATTACATCACCATTTTACATATCATCACCTCACTACATATCACTCACACTCGTTTTATCTTCAACTTCATTCCAGTTTGAATCCAGCATCTGAGCAATCTGCAAAAATATTCACTAACGCAGTAAAATTGAAAAAGAAATATTTTTGCAATATAAAATAAAAGATTATTTTTGAAAATAATTTTTGCCTCAGTTATTTGGGTTGTTCGTCATCATTTATATTTGAATTCATCATACACGAACAACTTGTGACATACACAGTGTATTACTGTATATGCCACAAGGCCGTGCACGCCGATATATACACTCGATTGATTTACAGGGATAGGTGAGCACAGGTCAAACCCTAATGAAAAACCGGGTTCAACACACTTGCAATAACATTGAAAATCATGACACGAGCACAAGGTCAAACCCGAGTTTTTTGAAACTGGATTCAACTCAAGTAAAATTTCAAAAATCAATAAGAAGTGGCCAAGAACTCAACAATGTCTGGACAACATAGATGAACAGTGCAAGCATGAAGTGTGCACAGCAAATAACATACACCAAAGCTAACAGCAGTGCCAAGAAACTCAAGTGCTACCAGATAACAAACAAGCATGAAGCAGTCATCACAACTTCAACAGTCTCAAGGCTACAACACAAAGTATACATGGATGCAGATTACAAGGCAGTCTACAAGCAAGTTCAAGTGATGAAGCACTGCAACTCAAACAGCTACAATGACCAGAACACAATGCCACAATGCAAGAAAATCATGCAAGATATACCAGACTCAAAGATACAACAAACCACAGATGCAACTTAAGTTAAAAACTGTGCATGTGAAGTATACTAAGAAAGAAGCCAAAGCAAATGAACCAACTGCAAGTGCAAATAACCATCATGAACACAGTGAATACCACAAAGGCAAGTATGGATAGAGCTCGAGCACAGTTAAAACTCAAGCAAATGAAAACATCACAGTGACATGCTACAACTTCAAACAGGCAGTGCACATGTGAATCAAGTGACCAACCAGAAGCTACTGAAAGCAACCATCAAGTATAAACAGTGACAATGCAGCCAACAAATACACTATGAATCTGAGATTACAAACTCGAGTGTGCAAGTGAACATGACAAGAAACAGTTCAATATGAACTGATGAACTTGCAGTCAAACTCAGTGACAACATACTACAATAAATCATCAAAGATTGCAACAGATGGAGCTACAGGAAAGTACAGCAAGCTACAGCATCAAGTTGACCAAGATTCATATGCAATGAAATGAACACAGTATGAATGAATACAACAAGTCCAGATACAAGCTAGTTCCAGTGCCAACATATCCAACTCGAAGTGCAACTACAAGTACAGAGAGCAACAACTCAAATGCAAGTATGCAAATGCAGACTCAAACACACTGATCAAATGAAGATATGAAGAACACAAGGGTCGAACTAATAAGTCCATCAGAAATTCACAAGCTAATATCAGTTGTGATCAAGTCAACAAAAGTCTGGTTTGAATCAAAGCATACTGAAGCAAAGCCAGCAGTAAATATTTCACGAAATCAACATGGTCAAAGAAAATCAACGCAATTCAAGTGAGTATGAAAAATTGACCAAGTCACAAATCAACACCGTGATGAGCACGGCAATTCAAAGCCGTGGGGATCGAGCATCAGTTATACGAATTTGAATAAGTCAAAAATGAATCATAGCATTAGATCATAATCATACGGCAGAGGTAAAGTAAATTGAGAAATTCAAACACGAATATACGAACGCAAAAATAGGATTTCAAATCCTATATAAGCCCAATCATCATCGGCAAATTAATCATCGAGTTCAAGCATTCAATCAGAAAGCAAAAGGAATAAAAGTACTCACCAAAATTGTAATCGAACTCGATCAATCGAAGTAGCCGAAGCAAGGTACAAGGAGGCAGTCGATCGACAGGGCAGAAGGACGAAAATCACAAATTCGATCGATTAATATAATATCGGCATCTTCGATTCCAGCCCTAATTTATTGAAGGAAGAGGAACAAACAAGAGCCGAAGCCCTAATCTCAGAAGGAAGAACAAGCCGACATTATCACATACGAGATAAAAGAAAAAGGGCTGGCATAGTGAAATAATAAAAAAGGGGATGAACTGTTTTAGTTTGGGCCGGCCTTTTTATTTTAAAAGGGTTTAGTTTCTTTTTAGGGCTGTTTTTATTTACGTTGTTTTTAAATTTGTATTTTCATTTTTAAACCGTTTAAATTTCTAGTCGTGTGACTAGGGGACAAGCTACGTGGCGTAGCTTGAGAATTCGCAACTCGGTAGTTGAGTTGTGGCAGGGTTTTGAGCGTAGAGTTAGATTAGTCAATAGCGGGTATAGCGAGTTTACGTGTGTAAGCGAGGGACTATCTAATTTCTAGTAGAAACCTTGGGGGCAGTACGTAGGCAGGGTTTTGCCGAAGCTGGGTAAATTCTGTGTTGTTCTGTTTTATTCTGTTATTTATATTCTGCAATATCTGTGCTGCTATTCTGTGATCTGAATTGAAATTAATTGATAAGCTTCCGCGATTAATTTTTATAATTTACACCATCACCCTATTCACCCCCCCTCTAGGGTGAAATCGATCCTACAAGTGGTATCTGAGCTAGGAACAAAAGCCGTTTTTGTTTTTAAAATTTGATTTTACAAAAACCAATTTTTGTTTTAAAAATTCGTGTTTCAAAAATCAATTTTTGTTTTAAAAATTCGTGTTTCAAAAAATCGGTTTTTGTTTGAAAATTTTGAATTTTTAAAATGACTTCTTTTAATAATAATTTTGAGGGTCGTTCCAATATTATTCCTTCTATTTTCAATGGAACAGATTTTTTGAATTGGAAATTAAAAATGGAATTTTATTTAAAATCTGTTAATATTAAATGTTGGGATATTATTGAAAACGGGTGTGATATAACAGATAAGAAAATTATCTCGATTAATGCTCTTGCTATGCATATATTATATTCTCATATTAATCAAGATAATTTTAATTTCATCTCTCATTGTGAAAATGCACAGGAAATCTGGAATACTTTAATTGCAATATATGGTGCAACAGTCAACAGCAATGAGAAGTCCTCCACAACCGACTCAGTTGAAGAAATGTGCTTAACAGGATTTGTAAAAAGCAGTTGTGATGAGGATGATGATGATGGAGCAGCTGAGCTGGCGTTAATAATGAAGAAATTCAAAAGATGGAACAACAAATACGGAAATCCAGCTCTAAATCAAAAATTGAAAAGCAGAATAATCAAAGCACTGGATAACTTGAAACAACACGGGATCATTTGCAACAAACCCGGTGATATCAAGCCCAATTATCCCCGATTTCAACTCGACAAAGAAAAGAATTCAAAAAGGAAATTTGCAGCCACGTGGAATAAAAGCGATAGCAGTGAAAGTGAGAAAGCAGATATGTGCCTTCATGGGAATATAACCGATAGCGACGATGACGAGCCAAGCGAGGTATCAAAACTTACTCACTCTGAATTACTTATTTATTTCCATGAAATAAATGGCTGTTATGAACGACTTAGGGAAAAATATGCTAAACTTGAATCTCAAAAGGATACTTTGATAGAATGCAATGAACAACTTGATCAATTAGTTAAGAACTATCAACGTAGAATCCCTAAGTGTGATAAGTGTCCAACATTCGAAGAGGAAATTAAAAAATCAGAAATCAATATAAAATCACTTGAAAATGAAATTTTGATTTTAAAGGAAAATGAAAATATTAGGAGAGAGAATTCTATTAAAAAGTGCACACAATTGTTAAACGAAAATGAATCCCTAAAATCACAAGTCCAACAACTGTCTACTACTTTAGATAAATTTTCAAAAAGTGAAAAATCGTTGAATATGCTATTAGGAAAGCAAACTGTTAATACGGTTAGACAAGGACTTGGATATAATAATTCGAAAATTGTTGCGAGCAATATTAATCAAGTTAATTCAATGTGCACGATTTGTAGAAAATATGGACACAATCACAATAATTGTTGGTATAGACCCAAACATGTGAAAACTATACCGATTTGGGTTCCAAAAGGCACAAATATAAAATCTCTCAAAGTTAAACAAATTTGGGTGCCGAAGGGAACAATTATAAATAGTTTTGGGTCTACACAAAATTATTTTTCAAAATTTTCTGCCACTAACAACCATGGACCTATAAAAACAAATAGGTCACATAAATCTTTTCCCGTGTAGGTGTGGTGGAAGGCTAAGGAACAACAATAGTGTTCTCAGGATTTTTTGGCTGTTCCAGAAACACAACGGGCGACAAAGCAAAGTTCCTTAGCCTAGTATAAAGGTGACAGAATCACAATGGACAACAACGAAAAATATCGTAAAGGTAAAATAGGTATGGTATGTTTTAAACGATATATTAAATGTGATAATCTGCACCGTATTCTGAATTAAATACAGCCAATATTGAGATGATGAAAAGATGATGATTTTGACTCTGACTTATTCAAAATAGTTGGCCAATTATATTCTTATGCCAAAAACACTATAAAATTCTCTAGATTCTTTGAATTACTTCTTATACATCAGTTTGGATTAAAAATAGTGTTTTGTTGGATAATTATACAATTGGTTATAATTCGGCTAACTCTATATTCACGGTTTTCTGATTATTTTCACGGCTTCAATTCAAATTCAAAAGAATGTCATTTAAATAGCTGTAAAATTGAATTTAAAATTTTTTGGTGCACACTTCATGTTTTGGTCTATAAAATTCAATTGATGATAATTTTGAGTGAGAGAGAAATTCAGATGCAGATTACACTGGTAATCTAGTTGACAGAAAAATTGCTAGTGAAACATGATTTTTGTTAAGACATTTAGTAGCTGCATCGTTTTTCAAAGAAAATATCTGCATATTCTTCATTTCAAATAATTTTCAAATAGCAGAAAATTCTCTTTTAAAACCCCTGGAGAAAATCATGTTTGACCATAGTTTCAGGTTAGTCATTTTTGAAAAATTAATTTCATAATTATTTTTGAATTTGATTTTAAATGACTATTTTGACTAATCTGACTCCCTAATGTTTATCGAAAAGAAAAATAGTGATTGAAAAAGCGATGAGTGTTAATGTTGATCAAATATTATGACTCGAGACGGTATAATTAATGAATTTCTTTAGAAATTTAAACAAGAGTTATAAAACTGTTTGTTGGTAAAAATTCCATGACCATCTCTATATCTATCATATTTCTAACGACCATCACTCATCAAAATTCTATATAGTTTGTCGATATGTGGTACTTTAAACAGGATTCGTTCGTTTTTTTTTCATTTTCACATTTTTTTTAAAAAAAAATTAATTAATAATAATAATAAATAAATACCAAAGTATTCACTCTCATTTAAAAAGTCCTCACGGTTATGCATGGGTGAATTACTTGGAATTTGTTATGTGCTTCCATGCTCATTTAAAAGTCCTCACGGTTATGCATGTATGGAACGCATATCAAAAGTTGATTTTTTTTAAAATAAACAAGTTGATTCTAATCCCATTTAAAAGTCCTCACGGTTATGCGTGGTTAGAAGATACTTGAATTCATTTTTTTAAAATAAAATTGGAATACTACTAATCTCATTTAAAAGTCCTAACGGTTATGCATGGTTAGTAGATATTCAAATTCCTGATATAAATATACCACAAATAGGCACAACTGTATGATTTTATATGATGACATCATTTCCATCATTCTAATAGTGGAATATGCGCCTAACAAAATATTTATGATTTTTGTTTGATTTTTTATTGAAATTTAATATTTATATTCAATTGAGTTTTAATGTTGGATTGATATCAATTACTTTATCTCTATTTTCTCTAACACTATTATTCTTTTGCTGATAACAAAAAGGGGAGAGAAAAGTTAAGATTTTGTCAAATAAAATCAAGCAAAGGTCAAATAATTTTCTATTTGCATCTAGGATCATTTGCATATTTTTATTTGTATGCATATATGTAGGGGGAGCATCGTATAGAGAGGAAGCATTTAAATAGGGGGAGCAATTAGGATATATCAATGATCAAATACATTTAACATATTCAAAATCTTAAATATATGTTTGTTATCATCAAAAGGGAGAGATTGTTAAATATGCGCTTATATGATTTTTGTTTGATGATAATAAACATATATACATTCGTTTAAATGTATTTGATAATATACTATTTATTTTCACAGATTAAATAAATATTTGCTGAATAAAATAAATAACACGGAATTTGAATTCAAACGAATATTTTATTCAAACAAATATTTATTACAATTTTGAATAGTATACAAATTCAAGCTCTCACTATTCACTATACAACTTTGATACAAATTCAATTACATCACTATTTTACATATCATCACCTCACTACATATCACTCACACTCGTTTTATCTTCAACTTCATTCCAGTTTGAATCCGCATCTGAGCAATCTGCAAAAATATTCACTAACGCAGTAAAATTGAAAAAGAAATATTTCTGCAATATAAAATAAAAGATAATTTTTGAAAATAATTTTTGCCTCAGTTATTTGGGTTGTTCGTCATCATTTATATTTGAATTCATCATACACGAACAACTTGTGACATACACAGTGTATTACTGTATATGCCACAAGGCCGTGCATGCCGATATATACACTTGATTAATTTACAGGGACAGGTGAGCACAGGTCAAACCCAAATGAAAAACCGGGTTCAACACACGTGCAATAACATTGAAAATCATGACACGAGCACAAGGTCAAACCCGAGTTTTTTGAAACTGGATTCAACTCAAGTAAAATTTCAAAAATCAACAAGAAGTGGCCAAGAACTCAACAATGTCTGGACAACATAGATGAACAGTGCAAGCATGAAGTATGCACAACAAATAACATACACCAAAGCTAACAGCAGTGCCAAGAAACTCAAGTGCTACCAGATAACAAACAAGCATGAAGCAGTCATCACAACTTCAACAGTCTCAAGGCTACAACACAAAGTATACATGGATGCAGATTACAAGACAGTCTGCAAGCAAGTTCAAGTGATGAAGCACTGCAACTCAAACAGCTACAATGACCAGAACACAATGCCACAATGCAAGAAAATCATGCAAGATATACCAGACTTAAAGATACAACAAACCACAGATGCAACTTAAGTTAAAAACTGTGCATGTGAAGTATACTAAGAAAGAAGCCAAAGCAAATGAACCAACTGCAAGTGCAAATAACCATCATGAACACAGTGAAGACCACAAAGGCAAGTATGGACAGAGCTCGAGCACAGTTAAAACTCAAGCAAATGAAAACATCACAGTGACATGCTACAACTTCAAACAGGCAGTGCACATGTGAATCAAGTGACCAACCAGAAGCTACTGAAAGCAACCATCAAGTATAAACAGTGACAATGCAGCCAACAAATACACTATGAATCTGAGATTACAAACTCGAGTGTGCAAGTGAACATGACAAGAAACAGTTCAATATGAACTGATGAACATGCAGTCAAACTCAGTGACAACATACTACAATAAATCATCAAAGATTGCAACAGATGGAGCTACAGGAAAGTACAGCAAGCTACAACATCAAGTTGACCAAGATTCATATGCAATGAAATGAACACAGTATGAATGAATACAACAAGTCCAGATACAAGCTAGTTCCAGTGCCAACATATCCAACTTGAAGTGCAACTACAAGTACAGAGAGCAACAACTCAAATGCAAGTATGCAAATGCAGACTCAAACACACTGATCAAATGAAGATATGAAGAACACAAGGGTCGAACTAATAAGTCCATCAGAAATTCACAAGCTAATATCAGTTGTGATCAAGCCAACAAAAGTCTGGTTTGAATCAAAGCATACTGAAGCAAAGCCAGCAGTAAATATTTCACGAAATCAACATGGTCAAAGAAAATCAACGCAATTCAAGTGAGTATGAAAAATTGACCAAGTCACAAATCAACACCGTGATGAGCACGGCAATTCAAAGCCGTGGGGATCGAGCATCAGTTATACGAATTTGAATAAGTCAAAAATGAATCACAGCATTAGATCATAATCATACGGCAGAGGTAAAGTAAATTGACAAATTCAAACACGAATATACGAACGCAAAAATAGGATTTCAAATCCTATATAAGCCCAATCATCATCGGCAAATTAATCATCGAGTTCAAGCATTCAATCAGAAAGCAAAAGGAATAAAAGTACTCACCAAAATTGTAATCGAACTCAATCAATCGAAGTAGCCGAAGCAAGGTACAAGGAGGCAGTCGATCGACAGGGCAGAAGGACGAAAATCACAAATTCGATCGATTAATATAATATCGGCATCTTCGATTCCAGCCCTAATTTATTGAAGGAAGAGGAACAAACAAGAGCCGAAGCCCTAATCTCAGAAGGAAGAACAAGCCGACATTATCACATACGAGATAAAAGAAAAAGGGCCGGCATAGTGAAATAATAAAAAAGGGGATGAACTGTTTTAGTTTGGGCCGGCCTTTTTATTTTAAAAGGGTTTAGTTTCTTTTTAGGGCTGTTTTTATTTACGTTGTTTTTAAATTTGTATTTTCATTTTTAAACCGTTTAAATTTCTAGTCGTGTGACTAGGGGACAAGCTACGTGGCGTAGCTTGAGAATTCGCAACTCGGTAGTTGAGTTGTGGCAGGGTTTTGAGCGTAGAGTTAGATTAGTCAATAGCGGGTATAGCGAGTTTACGTGTGTAAGCGAGGGACTATCTAATTTCTAGTAGAAACCTTGGGGGCAGCACGTAGGCAGGGTTTTGCCGAAGCTGGGTAAATTTTGTGTTGTTCTGTTTTATTCTGTTATTTATATTCTGCAATATCTGTGCTGCTATTCTGTGATCTGAATTGAAATTAATTGATAAGCTTCCGCGATTAATTTTTATAATTTACACCATCACCCTATTCACCCCTCCTCTAGGGTGAAATCGATCCTACAGAGATGTTGAGGAAGTATCGACTAAAAGCAATGTTTTCATAGTGCCATTTCTGGATGAAGGAAGTGATGTTTCTTGGTCATGTATTCTCAAAGAAAGGGTTGTCTGTAGATACAACTAAGATCGTGGCAGTAAATAATTGGAAGAGACCCGAGACAGTGACAAAGATAAAGATATTTCTTGTATTAGCTGGGTACTATTGAAGATTCATTAAGGATTTTTTGCAGATAGCGGCACCGTGAATAAGAAAACATAGAAAGATGTTGTTACCTGGAGAATCGACCAGGCAACTAGAACGTTCGGCATGCAGGGTTGTACTCGACACAAATGAGCACTCGACACGTTTGAACGTTCGGCAGTCAAGGGTTGTACTCGGCATTGAAGAACGTACGTCCATCCAGGTTTGCACTCGGCACGAGACCTTCAGCATTTCACTCGGCACTCCCTCCACTCGGCCTGCTCTTCACTCGGCATACCCTTTGTTCGGCACATCCCGTGCTCGGCATACCCTTTGTTCGGCACATCCTGTGCTCGGCATATCCTTTGCTCGGCATGTCCTGTGTTCGGCATTCCCTCTACTCGGCGTATCCTTTCACTCGGCATCCACGCCTCACTCGGCATCCCAGCATCGTTCGGCCCGCTTCCTCCATTCAACAGAGAGATCCATCGACTTGGAAAGGAGGGCTCGACATGCCGACCGTTCGGCATGTTCCACTCAGCATGCAGGGCGCGTCCTATCTAGACCGAGCTGTCTAGCCATCCTGCCCACCAGGGAAGTCCAACCCACATTCGTCTATAAATAGAGGGGCAGGGGCACAGAAAAGAGGGAGGAGATTTCAGAGAACACAGGGGAGACTCTGCCGCATCCAAACCTCATCCAAGACTTCTACTTTTATTTCACAGTGGTATTCGAATACTTAAAAGCGGATTGTATCTGTAATCAAGTTTAAAGTGAAGAAATAAAGGATCAACTTCAAAGTGGACGTAGGCTACAACGCCGAACCACTATAAATTCTGTGTTCTCGTCTCCCGCATTTTAATTTATATTATCTTCTCTATTTTAATTTATCTTCTTCATTAATCTCTCTACACAAACTCTCTAAGCGTGTTAGTGACCAATTTTGGCGCTAACATTTTGGTGCTTTCACTGAGAACCGAATTCTCAGGTTGTGAGGATCTACTTTGTAGCTACTGGATTGCATAAATCCCCCGAAGAAGATCCGTAATTATCCATAAGGCATCTGTTGATTCTACTCAGAGTTACAACCAACGACTCTACCATGGGAAGACCACGAACAAGATCGACCTCCCAAAATGTAGATGCCCGCGAAACCGCTATTGTTCAACAACTTGGACCTAACGATCAACAAGCAATTCGAGGCACGGGGCCCTCCAGCCAAAACCAAGCGGAAGCTGTTTCACGAGCAGAATTGAATGACTTGATAAAAGAGCTTACGGAAAGCAGAAGGCAACTCGCTGAGCAAATGCAAGTTAATGCTGACCTCATGACCCAACTTGCTCAGCAGCAGCATCAGAATGCTGGAGGTAGCCCTGTCCCCTACTCTGAAGATGATAGCTCAACTTCAGCTGATGAACCTCCCAGGCGTAGACGCCGTAAGGATGAAGATGACCAAGCAGGTGCCACTGATTGCTCTACTAGAAATCAAGCCCGTGGAGCGGAACCCAACCTTCCTCCTACCATACAAACCCCAGATTTGACAGCTATGGTCAGACAGTTGATGAGAGAGAATCAAGGTTTGACTAATGAAGATTGGGGAATGTCTAAGAGTCATACTCCCTTCACAGATACCATTCTACAGGCTGAATACCCAAGGAAGTTTAACATGCCCACCATACCCGCCTATGAAGGAAAAACTGACCCTAGACAACATGTAATGAGGTATGGATGGATGATGGATTCAGCAAGCGCCAACGACGCAACTAAGTGCAGGTGCTTTCCAATAACTCTGTCCGGAATTGCCACCATGTGGTTCACTCGACTTCCTCCACGGTCAATCTCAAACTTCGACGAATTAGCAAGGAAATTCATAGAACAATTCAGGATACACGCCACTCGACCCAAGGATGTGATGTCCTTATCAAGCGTGACCCAAGCTCCTGGAGAATCACTGAAAGCATACTTGCAGAGATTTCATGTTGCCGCTACAGAAGTGAGCAATCCAAACGACCACGCGATTTTGATGGCAGTAATGCGTGGAGTGGATCCAGACTCTGAATTTAGGGATTGGTTGGCGGGAAAGCCACCAGCTACGCTGGAACGTTTCTATTCGAAAGCCCACCAGTTCATAAGTAGGGAAGAAGCTCGGTGGATAAGGAAAGACAAGGCACCAGGGTCCGTTCAGGAGTCTGTAAAGGGCAACATCGCCATGAAAGCAACCGACGATAATCCTGGAAAGACTCAGGCCAGCGTCCAAAATAAGCCCGGGCCGTCTAAGGGAACTGGAAGTGGAAATCCTGGAAAGAAGAAGGAAACAGGGAGATGGAAGTCAAGGATCCCAACCTACAACGAATACACTCCACTGAATGCGTCTCTTGAAAACATCTACTTATCGACCTGCAACACTTTTCAATACAGAAAACCATGCCCTAAGGAATCAACAGAGGAGCAAAAGCGGACTGGAAAGTATTGCCGGTTTCACGAGTCTTATGGGCACAACACAGACGAATGTAGGCATCTCCATGACGCTATTGAAAAATTGATTAGGCAGAAGAAGCTGCAGGAATTCGTCAAAGATACGCCAGAAGGAAGACAAGAGACTTCAGACCCCGGACGTGGCCCAGCTCTACACCAACCAGAGCAACCTACTCGAACTGTGGGAAGATTGATTATTAACACAATTGCTGGTGGACCTCATCCTGCGGATAAAAATTGGCAGGAAATGGAGCGATATGCTAATTCCTTGAGACATATAGAGCATGAGTGCTGTTCAAATGTGGAGGATGGAACTCGCGCAAAGCAGCAGCGCACGATGCACGACGATATTATATTCAGGAATAGAGACGCGGATAAGGTGGAAGCTCCCACCATCGATCCATTGGTCATATCCGCAACCATCGGACCGGCATTCGTAAGGAGAATCCTAATTGATTGCGGAAGTTCTGTTAACATCATCTTCAAGAAAGCGTATGACCAAATGAAGCTGGAGACAAAGGATTTGAAGCCATCTAAAGCCCGAATCCATGGCTTTAACGGCGCAGCCACAGACGCAGTAGGATATGTGGAGTTACCAGTTGAACTGGGACAAGGTGAACGCAGGAGAGTGCGAATCCTACCATTCATAGTGCTGGATGTTGATTCACCATACAACGTGTTTTTGGGACGACCAGCCCTCGCAGATTTCAGGGCAGCCTTGGCCCCGTGGTGTCTCACACTGAAATTCCCGACGGACAAAGGAGTTGGCGTAGTGCATGGCGGCCAAGCAACCGGACGTGCATGTTACGTGGCTGAGCTGAGAGAGGCCCAGCGCAGAGAAAAGGAGAAGACTGCGGACAACATCGTCCGCATCCTGAATTCTAATAATTGACAATTAGCGCCCGAGCCCTGGCTCGGGCGACATTCTCGAATCATTGGAGACATAGATCCGAGAGATGACAAAGGGGAACCCAGGGAACCAGACGCAGCACCGACCGAACTAACAATTGATATTCCAGTTAGCCACAGCGACCCGACATGAGTTCTTAAAATTGGGTCATAGCTCGATCCCCTAATGGCAGAGAATTTATCTGATTTCCTCCGAGCGAATCTTGATGTCTTCGCCTGGACACACTTTGATATGCGTGGGATTTCCCCTGCAATTGCGAGCCATATGTTGAATATAGACCCGAAACACGTACCTGTGAAGCAAAAAAGGAGAGGCATGGACCCGGAGAGGTCTACAGCTCTCAAAGAGGAGGTGGATAAACTCAAAGCCAATGGGTTTATCCACGACGCCCTCTACCCGGAATGGGTGTCCAACCCTGTGTTGGTAAAGAAAGCAAACGGGAAATGGAGAACCTGCATTGACTATTATGATTTAAACAAAGCATGCCCGAAGGATAGCTTCCCGCTACCACGAATTGATCAACTGGTCGATTCAACTGCAGGGCATGAGTTATTGTCATTTATGGATGCATACTCTGGATACAACCAAATTCCGATGCACATCCCAGACCAAGAACACACCAGCTTTGTCACAAATGTTGGGTTATACTGCTATGTAGTGATGCCCTTCGGACTGAAGAACGCCGGAGCAACTTACCAGCGTCTGGTAAATCGAATGTTCAAAGATCAGATTGGGAAAACAATGGAAGTCTATGTGGATGACATGCTTGTGAAGTCACGGCAGTCAAACGACCACATTCGAGACTTGGCGGAAATGTTCAATATACTGAGGCTCTTCGAAATGAAAATCAACCCCCTGAAGTGTTCTTTCGGCGTAGCGTCGGGAAAGTTCTTGGGTTTCATTGTGAATGCACGAGGAATTGAAGCTAACCCGGAAAAGATCCAGGCCATCCGAGATATACAGGCACCTAGAACCATAAAACAGGTAAAGAGCTTGAACGGAAAAGTGGCTGCGCTCAGTCGATTCATATCCAGAGCCACAGATAAGTGTGTTCCTTTCTTCGATGTCATAAAGAAAGGAAAGAGAAACTTCGAATGGACGACTGACTGCGAGGAAGCATTACGAGCCCTGGTAAGACACTTGGAAAGTCCTCCAGTGTTATCAAAACCAGTAGACCACGAGGCGTTGTACGTATATTTGGCTGTGTCTCAACACGCTATCAGTACAGCCCTAGTTCGCGAAGAAGACAAGGTTCAAAGGCCGGTGTACTATGTTAGTAAACGACTGACGGGGGCAGAAAAGAATTATCCAAAGATCGAGAAACTTGCCTATTGCCTGGTGATTGCATCACGCAAGCTTCGTCCCTACTTTCAGGCGTACTCAATCAGTGTTTACACTGACCAACCCTTGCGACAGGTACTCCAACGACCGGAAACTTCCGGTAGGATGCTAAAGTGGAACATCGAGTTAAGCCAGTTTGATATCACCTACCTGCCGCGAAGGACCATCCAAGGGCAAGCATTAGCTGACTTCTTTGCTGAGTTCACCATTCCGGATGAACCGAGTGAAAATCACAAAGTAATCCCTCCTGTCTGATGGAAGATGTTCACTGACGGGGCATCTAACGACCGTTGGTCGGGAGCTGGGATAGTTCTGGTAACTCCCGAAAGCCGATCGATTTGCTACGCTTTGAAGCTCGAATTTACAGCGACAAATAACGAAGCCGAATACGAAGCACTGATTGCTGGCTTAAGACTTACCAATGAACTGAGGGTAAAGTCCATCGAAATCTTCTGTGACTCACAGCTGGTGGTATATCAGGTACGGGGAGACTACCAAGCGAAAGGACAGAGACTGGCTCCTTACCTTGCTCAGGTCCGGGAGCTACTAGTAAACCTGGAATATTATGACATTTCGCATGTCCCGCGCGAACAGAACAGGGAGGCCGACTCGTTGGCTAAATTCGTGAGTACTGGCGTTGCACAGCAGATGGGATTGTTCCCTGTCGAGACTCTACTTGCTCCAAGTATAGACCTGATGGAGATAGATCTCGTCTTGGAGACCGAACTCGAAAGGGGATCATGGCTGTCCCCGATCAAACAATACTTACTATACGGAGACTTACCTAAGAAAAGAAGCGAAAGACGCTAAGTCCTTCGTAATGCTTTGCGTTATGTAATGCAAGACGGGATAATGTATCGGAGGGGATTCTCGACCCCCTTACTCCGGTGCGTAGCCCATGACGAGGTAAAACGGGTGTTGGAAGAAGTCCATGAGGGAGAATGTGGTGATCATACCGGGGGGCAAACTTTGGCAAGGAAAATCCTCCGCTATGGATATTATTGGCCGACTGTAAATCGGGATGCTGCAGACTATGCGAGAAGATGCGACAAATGCCAGATATATGCAAAGATTCCGAGAGCTCCGCCAACGAAACTCACACAAATGGTTAGTCCCTGGCCATTTGCAATGTGGGGAATCGACCTAATTGGATCTCTGCCCATAGCCAAAGGAGGCGCGAAATATGCAATAGTGGCAGTCGATTATTTCACTAAGTGGGCGGAAGCAGAGCCAATGGCCACAATCGCCACCAAGAAAGTCATTAATTTCGTTGTACGAAATATCATATGTCGTTTTGGCCTCCCACGGACCATCATAACGGACAACGGAACTCAATTCGAAAGCAAGGAATTCAAAGAGTTCTGTCAGAGGTATGGCATTGAGAAAAGGTTCGCAGCAGTTGCTCACCCGAAGGCGAATGGGCAGGTAGAAGCCGTCAATAAAATCATCAAGTCCATATTGAAGAAGCGTTTGGAAAAGGCTAGAGGCAAGTGGGTGGATGAACTCCCAACAACGCTTTGGGCCTATAGAACTACCCACAAGACCGCGACTGGCCACACACCATTCGCACTGGCGTACGGCACGGAAGCCGTCATACCCGTAGAACTTGAAGTTCCGTCACACCGGGTAACCTATTACGATCCTGCGTCAAACCAGGATCTCCTATTGGAATCATTAGACTTCATTGATGAGAAACGCGAAGAAGCTGATTTGAGAGCAGCCTCATACAGACACCGAGTCGCTAAATATTATAATGGAAAAGTCCAGCCAAGAACCTTTAGTGTGGGAGATCTCGTTTTGAAACGAGTCTTTCCAACCCCTTCGCACATGAATCCCGCATGGGAAGGTCCATACGTCATCGAACGGAGGCTTGGAGAAGGAACTTTCAAGCTAACGACCGTCGATGGTGCGACACTCCCTCGAGCATGGAACAG
Organism: Allium cepa; assembly: GCA_030765085.1. Taxonomy (NCBI): domain Eukaryota; kingdom Viridiplantae; phylum Streptophyta; class Magnoliopsida; order Asparagales; family Amaryllidaceae; genus Allium; species Allium cepa. The sequence goes on from CM060928.1 coordinate 975,512,427, forward strand.
CGAGCATTTGCGGTGTTATTACACTTAGTCTATTTCCTTTATGCGGTAGTTGCATTTATTTCCAGTATGCTTTCTTCTTGGCATGTAATAAGATAATCTAGCTTGTTTTCATCAATAAAGGCTTGAAGCCATTTTTTCCATGAATGACCAATGTCTCTTCGTATGATATTCCTATGACGTGCAATTAAAAATTATGATATCCTGGCCAGCGTACGAACGCTTATAATAAACGATTCAAAATCTCCAAGTCCCCGGAGTGCGGACTGGAGTACTCTAAGTCCCCAGAGTGCGGACACTAGTATAAACGACAAAAAATCTCCAAGTCCCCGGAGTGCGGGCTGGAGTACTCTAAGTCCCCGGAGTGCGGACTCGAGTATAAACGACAAAAAATCTCCAAGTCCCGGAGTGCGGACTGGAGTACTCTAAGTCCCCGGAGTGCGGACTCGAGTATAAACGATTCAAAATCTCCAAGTCCCCGGAGTGCGGACTGGAGTACTCTAAATCCCCGGAGTGCGGAATCGAGTATAAACAATTCTAAATCTCCAAGTCCCCGGAGCACGGACTGGAGTACTCTAAGTCCCCAGAGTGCGGACTCGAGTATAAACGATTCAAAATCTCCAAGTCCCCGAAGTGCGGACTGGAGTACTCTAAATCCCCGGAGTGCGGACTCGAGTATAAACGATTCTAAATCTCCAAGTCCCCGGAGCGCGGACTGGAGTACTCTAAGTCCCCAGAGTGCGGACTCGAGTATAAACGATTTGAAACCTCCAAATCCCCAGAGCGCGGACTGGAGTACTCTAAGTCCCCAGAGTGCGGACTCTAGTATAAACGACAAAAAATCTCCAAGTCCCCGGAGTGCGGACTGGAGTACTCTAAGTCCCCGGAGTGCGTACTCGAGTATAAACGACAAAAAATCTCCAAGTTCCCGGAGTGCGGACTGGAGTACTCTAAGTCCCCGGAGTGCGGACTCGAGTATAAACGATTCAAAATCTCCAAGTCCCCGGAGTGCGGACTGGAGCACTCTAAATCCCCGTAGTGCGGACTCGAGTATAAACGATTCTAAATCTCCAAGTCCCCGGAGTGCGGACTGGAGTACTCTAAGTCCCCAGAGTGCGGACTCGAGTATAAACGATTTGAAACCTCCAAATCCCCAGAGCGCGGACTGGAGTACTCTAAGTCCCCAGAATGCGGACTCGAGTATAAACGATCCGAAATCTCCAAGTCCCCAGAGTGCGGACTCGAATACAAATGACTCAAAATCTCCAAGTCCCTGGAGCACGGACTGGAGTACTCGAAGTCCGGTGTATAGACTTAATTACAAGCAGTTCAGACCTCTGAGTTCCTTGAATAGGAACTACGACGCAAATGACTTGGATATGTCAAGTCCCCAACATACGGGCTATGAAATATTCTAAGTGCTTGAAGCACCAAGTGGAGATTGATCAAATCCAGGGAAGCTCCCAAGCCATGTAAAGACGAACCAAGAAGTCTAAGTTACCCATAACAATTCGATTTCAATCACAACCATAAAAGAAACTGAATAATAAAAGTCTTTTGAGAAGACAAAAGTGAAGACCAAAATTTATTCACAAAAAGCTTCCCGTTACAAAAACGCTCCGAAGTCCGGAGCCAACAGCCTATTTACACAGTCTACAAAAATTAGTACATGACTTAAACTAGTTCTTGTTGAACGGGGACGACGGTCATTTCTTGTGTTTCTTTGACTTCTTCTCGGATGGTTCCTTCCCAGAGCGCTTACTCTTGGAATCCTTCCCTGACGGAGGGGTGACGACCGAAGACGTAGGGGGAACATCCATGGGCTGGGACTTGCCAGGAAAAATGATCTACAATGGTTTGTTCAGAGGATCGTCCAGGTCCACTTCACGCGGCTCGACCTTAACTGAGGTCGTATCTCTTTTCTCTTTCTCGAGCCATTCCTTCATGCTCAAGTCGGATGTGTGCTCAGAGGCGCCTGTGATTTCTACTTCGAAACTCTCCGAGGAAGAGTCAGATTTTCCTTCATCCAGCGCCCCGATTACTTGAGCATCTGGACAAGGATCTCCGCCGACTTGAGTAGCCTCACTCGCCTTTATCTCCACCTCCTTGGCTGCATCGCTCCTCGGAGTGGGCTCGGGGTCAGAACAGCCTGCACAGAAGACACGAAAATAAACAAGTGTTAGAATACAACAACTTCTGAGGGAACGAGAAAGATCTTTGTGAAGCCCAGAGGTTACTCACCAGATGCGGGTGGGTTCTCAGTCGCCAGGGGGGTCCCGCCCTCCGGGATGGGAGATAAAACATGAATGCCAAGCCCGGGGGCTTCCGGGTCATAACCAACGTGCTGCTCGAAGGGGTCAAGTGTTGACCGACTGGCCGATTGGGTAGGCACGTGAACTGGGGGCACAACGCCGGAAGGGTCCGTAGCCACCTCTTTCCCTTTCCTGGAGGGAGAACCTTTGTTGTAGAGGGCTTTAGCCGCCGATAAATCTGAAGGCTCCTTCCCCCTCAGGAATTCTTTTATTAATGCTTCTTCGTCGACCTCATCGGCGCCGCTCTCAACCTTCCTGATCTGAATCAGGGTCTCGCATGCCTCGGCCAATGACTCAAGGTAGCCGTCGCCCAGAAAAGTTAGATCTCGATGCAAGATAACTCGGGCATTGAACTCAGCGATGAGCGGGTCGAATTCGGTCTTTATCTCCTCCCTGCCTTCTTCCCTGGCCGCCTTGAGGCGAGAGTCGATGTCGACAGTTGCTGCCCTTTTACCTTCCTCACGGGCCTCATTCCTCAGTGCCTCGACTTTGGAGAGATCGTCTTCAAGTTTCCCCTTTAGGAGTCGGGTGGCGACAATCTCATCACAACATTTGTTGTGCCTCAACCTGGGCAGCCACTTTCTCTTTCCTCTGCTCGAAAAGTTGCTCTTCGAGTTCCTTAACCCGATAACTAAGTGTGTCCCGCTCCTTCTGAACGGAGTCTTTCTCCAAAGCTAATGCCCCACACCGTTGAACCGCTTCATCGATCTCTTTCTTATGAGTCTATTCAAGGCGGGAAACAGCCTCGGCGGTGTCCTTAGCGCTCTGACGAGTAGCTTCAAGCTCGGACTTATAGGCAGCAATTTCTTCATCCTGGGCCTTAATGATATCCCTGTCATGAATAGCTTCAAGCTTTAGGCGGTCAATTTCGTGCTGGCGCTCCATAGAGATTTCAGAAAGTTTCTCAGCCAGATGGACGAACGCGTCATGTTGCACGTAGACGTCATTGGTACAGGCGATAGCATTTTGTTTGACATCTCCGGGAATAGGATGAATCGCCGGGAGGAACTTTAACCCATCAAAACAAATCTTCGGAAACTTAGCCTTAAGTTCGTTCAATCTCTCCGACACTGCCGGGTCTGTTACGGGAGCGGAAGGAGATGACTTTGAAAGTTCGCCCTTTCTATGAGAATCTCGGGAGTGCCGGGTAGAAGAAGAGTCAGAGTGTTGGTCCCAGGGAGCATCAGAATGCGACCTCTTATGGCCACGTTTGTCTTTGCTTCGCTCCTGATAAGAAGAGGTCTCCTGGCGGTGTTCGGGCTGATAATAAGTTTTCTTCCGGGATGACGAGTCCCGGGCATGATAATCTCGGTCGCTGTCGCTGTCACTGTCTCGGCGCTTCCCGAGGCCCGAGTCCCGACCAGACTGGCGTAAAGTCAACGAACCGCGAAGGCGGTCGTATCCGTGAGAGCGCCCCATGTCACCTGCAATCAAACAATAGCGAATTAGCGAGAGAGCACAATGGTGAAAGAAAAGTAGGTGCAAAGTGAAATGCATGTGTCTGTGTGTGTCCTAGTGCTACCCCCCGACGGACCAGTGGCTTTGCTAACGGGAGTTTTTTCCCCTTGGATCGGGGCCGGGACGCCCGCATCACCCCTGACGGGTGAGCGAAACTTAAACAGCTCCGGGTCATCGAAATTATAGTCGAGCAAGTTGTCGGGAATGGAGAGGTTCGATAAGCCTTTCAGAGAACTTCCAACGCGCTGTGAAGAAGCCTCTTTCTCTGGTTGAACAGGCGTAGCTTTGGAAGTCCCACCAACCTTCTCTTTCCTCAACTTGCGCGCCAACTCCTTTCTCCCCTTCGAAGGGGAAGATGACGTTTCGATATCATGAACTTCAGCTGCAGGACCTAAATCCTCACCTCGCTTTTTAGGTGGCTCGCCTAGAATTTTCCCTTCTTCTGGTGCTTCAAGAGAAGGGCGAACGGATGATTCAGGCAATTTTTCCCTCTGATGGGCACGGACTTGGGAAGCGATACGCCCTCTGGAAGGCTAACCCGGCGGCCAGGGGCTAGCAAGCCGAACTTCGATAGTGACTCATTGGAAATGAGGGCTCGGATATCTAGCTCTTCAGAAGGAAGATCTCTAATGGCGTCGACAGCATCGGAGTACCCCCGGCCCTCGGGACGGGGGACGAGATCTGAAAAAATAGAACACTGAGTTAGGAGAAGTTCAACCTCAATCGGGAACGGACATCAACTCAGAGAAAGGACTTACTTCCTTCAACCCACCGCCTCGCAAAGCCTTGGGGGCAGCGCACGTAAAACCACTCCTGTTTGTACAGGGCGAATTTGCTACTCCACGTGCTAGTGAAAAGTTGGCACTTCCGATGTGGCTCAAGAAACATGTAAGAGGGGCTTTCTCCCCATTTCTTGGTCATATAGATGTACCTTATATCGCCGGGAGTTGGAGGCCTGGAGAAGACGACCATGAAAAGCATGTACGTGCCATAAATGAAAGCACGACCATTTGGATGAAGTTGAGACGGGGCGACGTCCAGATACTGCAGCACGTCGCGAAGTAATAGATTGAAAGGTGGCACGCTACCAAGCCAGCACATGAACTTGCTACACGCCGTATATCCCACTGGGCGCAGATATGGGCGGTCATGCCCCGACGGAACGAGCACGTCAGCAAACGGAATGCCATGAGTAGAACATATCCGCTTAAGAGCGGCGTCAGTGACTCTCGAAGCCTGTGAGTCAACTGGGTCATCCAGTAAAATCGACGATTCCAAAGTATCGGGAGCCCAGTCATGAGTGGGAGAAACCGACGGGTCAGTTGTGTCGGGGGCCGTTCGCTTAGAAGACGGCCCAGGTTTGTCGGAAAGTGTAGCAGAACTAGATCTTTTGGACATCTTGAATAAATAGCAGACCCAACCAAGCACCTGTGTGAACTATATTCGAAAAATGATCGACGTTAGAATTAACAACACAGATAACCCCCTGTGTGGTGTGTGAACTAGTGCAATCAATCGTGCATAAGCATTTAATATAACGTCAAGCCTAAAAGCATCGCTTCCGAAAACCGTCATCGCTGACTGTCTCCGAAAGCCTTCTGAATAACGACTGCAGTAAGACACTAGAGGTAATTATCCGATTATGCCAAGTAAAGACCAGTTATGAAATTGGGCAAGGAGAGTATGTTCGGCATTTGTATATGTCCGACATTTATGTGTGCTCGGCACCTAATTATGCTCGGTATGCTAACTATGTTCGGCATGAAGATAGGTCCGGTATTTATGTATGGTCGGCATGTTAAGTATATTCGGCATTTGCTTGTGTTCGGCATTTAGGTCTGTTCGGCACCTAGTTATGTTCGGCATGATAGTTTGTTCGGCATTCACTTGGGTTCGGCATTAAGGTCTGCTCGGCACCTAGTTATGTTCGACATGGTATTTTGTTCGGCATTCACTTGGGTTCGGCATTAAGGTCTGCTCGGCACTTAGTTTGTTCGGCAGGATAGTTTGTTCGGCACTCAAGTACGTTCAGTATGTTGGTTTGCTCAGCATGGAGGTAGGCTCGGCATTTATGTACGCTCGGCATAACAGTTTGTTCGGCTAAAGTAGTGGCTCGGCAGGGCTACAATTCGGCATACGGCCATCGTCCGGCCCAGCTTCAGTTCGCACTGAGCTAGTGTCGATCGGCCAAAACTACGCCGTGCCAAACTAAGATTATGCCGAGTCCAAACACTCGGCATATCCTCCATACCTTCTCCTCCTCCGCCGAACACTCACTAATGATCATACAAGGCATTCGAATTTGGTTCTCTCTCTCTCTACAACTAGACGCTCGACCTTGGAAACATTCCAAATCGAACTTAAGTCCCCACCAACAACGAATCGATGGGGAATTGCCAGAAGAGGAACTCGGGTAAGAAGATACCTAGTACGTGGATCGAACGTAGGAAAGTTATGAGAAACCCTTAAATTCTGATTGCACGAATGGTTTGTGAGCCCGGAATTGTAAAAGCAAGAAGTGAGAAAAGAGAAGGAAAGAAGGCGGATTTTATAGAGAAGAAGAGGAAGATGAAGGGACTCTGACCGGCTCTACCGGTCAAAACGGTTTCACTCGGCTTCTAGTCATTCGGCACTCGCATCGTTCGGCAAGATCGTTCGGCATCCTTGGCGTTCGGCGGCAATGCACTAATCCAGTAGTTCAAAGCACACCCTGTTCGAACACACGGTGTACTTTGGGGGGCAAAATGTTACCTGGAGAATCGACCAGGCAACTAGAACGTTCGGCATGCAGGGTTGTACTCGGCACAAATGAGCACCCGACACGTTTGAACGTTCGGCAGTCAAGGGTTGTACTCGGCATTGAAGAACGTACGTCCATCCAGGTTTGCACTCGGCACGAGACCTTCAGCATTTCACTCGGCACTCCCTCCACTCGGCCTGCTCTTCACTCGGCATACCCTTTGTTCGGCACATCCCGTGCTCGGCATACCCTTTGTTCGGCACATCCTGTGCGCGACATATTCTTTGCTCGGCATGTCCTGTGTTCGGCATTCCCTCTACTCGGCGTATCCTTTCACTCGGCATCCACGCCTCACTCGGCATCCCAGCATCGTTCGGCCCGCTTCCTCCATTCAACAGAGAGATCCATCGACTTGGAAAGGAGGGCTCGGCATGCCGACCGTTCGACATGTTCCACTCAGCATGCAGGGCGCGTCCTATCTAGACCGAGCTGTCTAGCCATCCGGCCCACCAGGGAAGTCCAACCCACATTCGTCTATAAATAGAGGGGAAGGGGCACAGAAAAGAGGGAGGAGATTTCAGAGAACACACGGGAGACTCTACCGCATCCAAACCTCATCCAAGACTTCTACTTTTATTTCACAATGGTATTCGAATACTTAAAAGCGGATTGTATCTGTAATCAAGTTTAAAGTGAAGAAATAAAGGATCAACTTCGAAGTGGACGTAGGCTACAACGCCGAACCACTATAAATTCTGTGTTCTCGTCTCCCGCATTTTAATTTATATTATCTTCTCTATTTTAATTTATATTCTTCATTAATCTCTCTACACAAACTCTCTAAGGGTGTTACTGACCAATTTTGGCGCTAACAGATGTAAAAAAAAAATTGGACCACTAGGTGTGAGGAAGCATTCTAGAGATTGAAACACTTATTGACTAATGCACCTGTGTTAATTGTTCCAGAAGGGAATCGGGATTTAGTAGTACATACTGATGCATGTGGAATAGGATTCGGAGCTATGTTAATGCAAAAAGGTAAAGTGATGCCTGTGCTTCTTGACAGCTTAGACCGCATGAGATTAGATATCCAACTCATGATTTGGAGTTAACTATAGTAATTTTGCATTGAAGGCGTGGAGACATTACCTTTTGGGGAAAAGATTCGAGTTGTATATGGATCATAAGTCACTGAGGTATTTATTCACTCAGAAATAGTTAAGTAGAGACAACAGTGGTGCTTAGTGTTTTTAGTCGCTTAAGACTTTGGTATTGAATACACACCAGGAAAGGGAAATAAAGTTGCAGATGCACTTAGTAGAAAACGTTAGAATATAGTATTGGCAATGATAGCCGAGTGGAACAATTTAGAAGCATTGACTACATGTAGAATACAGTAGAGATCCAAGGCTAGATCAAGTAAGGAAACTGTTGTGTTGTCATGCTTAGAGGTTCGACAAATGATGGTTGCAAAAGATTGCTTTTAAGCATGGGAAGGATCCATTATTAGCCGAATGGATCATAAAGTTAAGGGATGGAACATAGAGCGATGACTTGAATGATTTCAATCTTAACCAGAATGGGTGGTTAAGGAAGAAAGGAAGATGGTGTGTTTCGAACGTGGGAAACATTAGGAAAGAAATTCTCGAAGAATGTCATCGTTCAAAGTTAATTATGAGATTAACATTATTTAGGACATTTAATTAGATAAATTAAGTGAAATAATATAAATGGTTAAGAGATTGAGATTTGTGTAATTATGAGGTAGCCATGCCTAATTAAGTAATGAACATAAGAGAATTAAAATGTAATAGGTAAGGGTAATATGTTAAGGGCAATATAAGAATAGGTTATATTCTTATACCCTAAACCCTTATCCCACTTTCATTTACAACATTCACAAACTAAAACTAAATACCAAGTAAGGCCGGCCACCATTAGAAGATAATAAGGGGAAGATAAGCAAGATTTCAAGGAGGAAGCTCAAGCTAATTAATTGAGGAACAAATCTCAATCTCCTTAACAAACAAGCTAAAGGTGAATAATATATTACATCTTATATTTCTTATTTTTAGTTATAGATCAGATCCGAATATGATTTGCAAAGTATTATGCCATGTTTTGAATGTCAAATTGATATACATGCTTGATGAATTTTGTTGTTTCATATAGAATTTATAATAAGCTTTAATTTGAAAAATCTATCAAATGACATCAAAATGCCTTGCATTTTTTATTTAAGATCAGAAATAATATTTTAGTGGGTTTCAAGTTTCATAATTTTTTGAATTAATGTGGATTTATTATGAATTTTCTAGTAAAGAAAATGGTTAAATTGGGTTTAAATTAATTTCACTCATTAAATATTAGCTTTGGGTCAGAAATTTAAATATGTTAGAAAACATATTAAAAGTGATTTATGTGAATTTTTGAAGAATTTTTTAAGTGTTTTATTGAATATATAAAATTATTTAGGTATGGTACTTAAATGTTTTATATATTTATAAAAGAAGAAGGGGAAATTCGCTAAATGTTTTAAATTATAAAATACTGAATTCGACAACACTTTTAGAAAAGATGTTGGAAAAGAAAATGACAACCAATTAGACATTGACAAATAAGGCAGGTTATTTAAAAATCAGTTTTTATAAAGAATTATTGTTTCGCCACTTTCAGCAGCACCTTTCAACTTCATACTACTGCCTCCAACCAAGTCGAAACCAATACACATGCTATCAATGAGTTGGTATGTAGTAGATTAGAGATAGACGAAAGGTATAAGTTTCAAACAATGCTTCCAAAGGGGTCGAAGCCTTTGCTTTGACTTTAGAAGAGATGCCGTCCTTGCTTTTAAAAGAAAGGTTTAGAAAGGATTTAATATAGCTTTCGACTTAAATTGCCACCATTTGTATTAAAATAAGCTTTCGACAGGGTCGAAACCCCTGCTAACGCATTCCACCATTTGACCTAGTCAATGGACAAAGGTTTTGAAAGGATGCTTTCTCTTTTACTAAGAATCCGCTTCTCCATGCTTTTTAAAGGGTTGGTGTCGAAACCATCCACTTTCTTTTACTTAGGAAATTGCTCTCGATAGAGTTGCTTTTGACCTAGTTCTTTTAGGACTCTTTAATATATTGAAAGTAAAACCCAAAGATTTCAAAAGGAATGATTTTAAATGGTTTTGAAACTATATTCCACAAGCTTTAACTAGAACCCAATGCTTTCGAAAGTTTTGCTGTGAGTAAAGGACTTTAATGCTTTCAAAATATATACAATGAAGGTTTCGAAGGGGAGGTTACCCAATGTTTTCGAAAGGTAATTTAAGTATTTGAATGGAAGATTTCCAATGCATTCAAAAGGCAAGTCTAAGTGTTTTGAAAAGAGGACGTCTAATGTTTTATAAAGCTTTTGAAGGGATACTTTTAATGGTTTTGAAAGGTCTAATTTTAAAAGGTTTCAAAAAATATGATTTGGCCATTTAGCCTAGTATTTCAAGGTAAAGTAGTTAACATATTTTGAGAGGGAAACTTTCAACGGTTTTGAAAGGTTTTGTTTAAAGGTTTTAAACAAGGGTTTCGAAGGTTTTCATCAATAATGTTTTGTGTAAAGCATATATCATCGCAAAGAAGTTGGAGTAAAGAAAAAGGTTTATTTTCCTTGTTTAACTATGATTTAAAGGGATTAGATCAATTTGAAAGATGTTTTCAAGGAAAATTTGATAGGTAGTCCAACCCTAAGTAGATGACTCAGATATTTCTATACCAGATGGGACTGGTTTAGGGATGCACCCTATACTTTATCTTTTAGCCCCTAGCTAAATTAGTCCAAAAATTCACATGTGTAGGGATTTGTCATAGTTAAGACGAAAATGATGATTGCACACAGAAATGAATATATAAAGAGAAGAAGGATAGGTTATTGGTGAGCTTGCAAAACCATGAAGATCAGTTAACCTAGGAGAAGTAAGTTAAAGACAAATCATCTAGGAGCATGTCTAAAAGAAGTTAGTTTATTTACTTATTTTATCTGGTAGGCCCGAGTCAGTCAATGGCTAGTAGTTAGCCTAATAAAACTATATTGTTCGAACTGATAGTCCATTTATTACTTGATTTATATACATATATGATATTACTATTATTGCTTTAATCAGTTTGATTGTAGGATTCTGATTTGCAAAAGATATGTTTTAAAGGGATATTAGAGAGGGGAAACCCGTTCTGCTAAGCGGCGTGGTCTCACTTAATAACAGAAAACCGAGATGTAATGGTATTGTTCACAACAGGCTTTATGTCTGACTCGAAGTTTATGTTTTTCCCCTTAAACTCTTGGGTGCTCAAAATTAATTTGAGTAGATTGAGAGTTAGGGTTTTTCAAGTTTTAGTAGGTGGACGAATAAAGCTTTTGAAGTAGACAGGAGCAAAGTTATCTATTTAGAGGTTTTAGTAGATTTTGAAGAATTTCATTAATGGGCTTGTAAAAGTTGGAAAATTTAATAAGTTTTTAAGAACCGATAATGTATAGGAAGCACGCCTTCGGTTCATACTGAGGATGCACAACAGTCAGATCAATTGCCAATGTTATAACTAGCATCCCGAAACTTCATCAATGTAATCGTCGGAGGCCCATATATTGCTAGATCCAGGAATAACAGTTGGAAATGGTATATAAATGAGGCCAAAAAGCAAAAAGAAATGGTTTTTGAAATAGGTAGATCTGAGAAAGTCATCAAGCTTAAACCAAAGGTACCTTTGAGGACTTTGATAAGTAGGGTATCTGCCACCCCTCCAATGATCCCTTAGTGATTACAACCCAACTTGGATTTTTGAAAGTTTTGAATATTATGGTGGATACTAGGGCTGCCGTAAACATTATTTTCAGAACACCCCCAACAAAATGGTCTACTAGAAATTATTCTCAACCAAGTCAGTGTCCAATATATAACTTTAACTATGAAGGAGCTATTCCCTTCGAAGAGCATATCCTTTTGGTAAAAGTGTATACCAAAGAATATTCCAATTTTTTTGATATCACATTCATAATGATGGATGTGCCATCTATTTACAAAATCTTCCTTAGAAGGCCAGGTCCTGATGCAATTGACGGATATGTGTCCACTAAACACCTATTGCTTAATTCTCTATCGAGTGTGTTGAGGGAATCATGAGAGGAGACCAATAGGCCTTTATGCAGTTGTATCATGCCATTTTAAACATTGTTAACAAAGGGAAAATTCAGCTTATACGAATAATGTCATGTCGAAAGACATTACCATTTCCTATAAAAGCAAAGGAAAAGTATAAAAAGTTATTAGTAATGCTAACCTTAAAGCCATGAGCTACAACCGAAGGATCCTGAGAATGCCACCATGAAAAGAATATAAAACCATAGGAAAAAAGGATAGAGTATTGTGTGGCCGAAAATGATTTGGTAAAATACAACTAAGCCAAAATTGCAAGTTCTTATATTGAAAGAAGAAACTAATTCATATAATATACAAAATAATAAGGGAAGGAGAATAAATTGAACTTAACCTAGATTTGAGAATCAAAACTAAGCAATAGTAAATGAAACTCTCAGAGGATTCTGCATTGATTCAAAAGACCAATAAAAAATTATTAAGATTGTGACTTATTTTCATCCAGAAGTTTGAGAGGAGTTGATATCTTTCTTTCAACATAAATTAGACATATTTGCTTGGTCCCATGATGATAGGGTGGGAATAGACTCTTCGGTAATGTGCTATAGTTTGAATATTTTTTCTAAATATCCCCCTGTGAGACAAAAGAGACAACCTCTCAATAAGGTATGATATGTTGCATTGCAAGAAGTAGAGAAATTACTCAAGTTTATAAGAAATGTCCATTACTTGAAATGGATTGCTAATCCAGTACCAGTAAAGAAGTTGAATGGTAAGTGGGGGACCTGCACTATCCAAAATTAACTGCTTACCTTTGTGAAGAATTAATAGATTAGTTGACACCGCCAATGGACATAGGTTGCTTTCATTTATGGACGCTTGTTTTGGTTATAATAATATCCCTATGTTCAAGCCAAACAAAAAACAAATAGGTTTCATTATAAACATGGGACTGTTTTGCTAAAAAGTAAGGTACTTTGGTCTCAAAAATTAAAGGGCAACCCACCAGAGATTGTAAATCGAAAGATCATAAAATTGATAGACCGAAATATGGAGGTTTTCGTTGATGATATATTGGTAAAATTCAAACAATTCGGAAGCTACATCTCAGGCTTAGCCGAAGTGGTTGATTTCATATGAAGTAGAAAAAATCAAAGCAACAATCAATATGAAGGCACCAACTAACGGCAAAAACTAAGAAGGTTAAATGGGAAGATGAAGCCTTAAACAAGGTACATAAGTTAATCAATTGATAAGTGTATTCCTTTCTTCGATATACTTAAAAACATGTAATCTTCAAATGGACAATTGAATGCCAAAAGGCCTTCGAAGGTTTACGAAAGCATCTCAGCACTCTTCAAGTACTGTCGAAGATAGTAGATGGAGAATATCCGTTTCTTTACCTAGCAGTTTTGGAAAAAGGCTTAAGCCCATCATTGGTCTGAGAGAATAATGGGGTGCAACGTCCCCTTAATTACGTTAGCAAAAGATTATGTCCAACCAAAAAGCACCATCTAGCAATCAAAAACTACCTATTGCTAAATCTTTAAAGCCAAAAAGCTTCGGCCTTACTTCCAGGCACATCCTATTAAAGTTCTTGTAGATCAACCCCACGGTTAGTTTTAACACCCTATAAAAAATAATAAGAAATTAAATAATAAGAAAAGAATTAATTTGATAAATTAATAATAAAGCTAAATATAGAAATTTTGTAAAAGTCAGAATTGACTACAGAAGTTATGTCATTGTGTTCGTGATGATTTTCTAATTAACTTTCATATATAAAGTTTTGAAAATGGAGTTCAAACGAAAAAGTTATTAACATTTGAAGTTTTTGAAGTCAAAACAATATAAATGGAACTCAAATTTAAATAAATAAATAATGTTAAAATTTGAAATTCAAAATTTAAAAGTAATTAGATTTGGGGGTTAAGGAGCCATTATAATTAACGTTAATGTTAAAAGTTAATTCAAGAAATAAATAACTAAAATTAAATGAAAATAAATAATGTTCCCAAATAAGGCAATCAGATGACCATTACCCATGATTAGTCGACTGCTGGGATATGACAGTCGACAGTTGCTATTTGGCGGTAAGGGTTTTTTCTATACCTTGAACGTTTCAGATTATATTATTTAAAACCGACTTAAATCTGATAGTTCTGGTGCTTTCTAACCACTATAAATAAGAGCCTAGCCCCTTACCATTGTTCACAAATTATTTTGGGAACCAAGCAAAGCTCTATCAGTATCGCTGCTCATAGATTCAAGAAATACCCTAGGTTTTCAAGTATGAAATTTTAGATGTTTATTATTTGATTTCTAATCTTGTTCTCCTCCAATCCCTAAATTTCTAAATTTAACTAATATACAATTCCCTTATTGTTTTTTTCTAAAAGGAGACATTTGTAACAGATTGAAGTAGATGTAAAAAAATCTAAAAAGGAAGAGCTAAAGACTTTTTATGAGTGTAATTCTTAGTCTTTCTTATTATAGTAATTGTATAGTATAACTTGGATTTGATATATGCCTTTGGGGAATTTTGTTTGTGAAAATATCACATTAAACCCCTGAATTCTCCTAAAGCGAAGTTTCAATTCTTAAGTTAGAATCTCAATTATTCTATATTAAAATAATGGAATTATGCGGATATTGCAATTTTAATATTTTATGTTCTATTCCACTTCTTATCTTTTTCTTTAGATCCGATTACGGGTTTTGGAAAGATTAAATTAGGAAATGGTGTTTAAGATGTTAGTATCTTAGGCATTAGTTTTGATGACAACAACCATATGACATCATATAAATTATAGTTACTAATGTTTTTTTATCAAGTTATATATAGTATATAGTGCAAAAGACAAGTGTTGATTAAGAAGAGTATACAACATCAAGAGTAGATTTAAGAGGCTGATATACATATTATAGAGCTAGAGATTAAAGACTCATGAGTATTGAAGATTCAAGATATCCAAATAAGTTATGGAGTCATAGATTTTTGTTAAAACCCTGATAGCACTTCTTTGATCTCTCCTCATTTTTCAAAAGGTTTTAAAACCTATTCTCTTATTTTAAATAGTTTCCAAATTTTCTGAATTTCAAAAATGTTTCTAAAGAATCCTTGTTTTCAAAACGGTCTTTCAAAATGGCCTTCAAATGATTTCTAACTTTTGCTTTTATTTACAAGATAATTATATTTTGAGTAATGAAGTTTTTAAGTATTTTTCATTTAAATATACTTTTAAATTTATTATACTTTGTTATAGGTTTAGTTTTATGCTTTCTAAATGTTTTCAAGTATCTTAAAACATTTATTATAACTTTAATTTTAAATACATATTGTAACGACCCGCCTTTCCTTCCACAGAAAGACGCATCATTAATAATAAAGAAAGGGATAGAAAGAGAAATGATAAGAAAGAAAGAACTTAACAATAACAGAATCTCACAGTGGAACGAATAAATTATATTACATCACATAGTTATTACAATAATATAGAACATCTATCAGAGTTACACCACTTTATATCACTAATTAGACAGTTATAAAGATCTGTTTAATGTACAACTCAAGTTACATACAAGACACCATCACAGAGATCAACACAACGGAACCACTATATATCTACATACGCTGAAGCCTCCTGCTCTAATTCTCCTCCAGAATTCGTCAAAGCTAACCTAAACCCCTTGGCTACTCGTAAAACTTTAAGTACCCAAGAGTTTAAGAAAACAGAAAATAAACTCTGGGTCAGACATGGGTCTGGTGTGACTAAACGGGTTAAAGTTGCTTAACTTTGAAAAATCTTTGAAAACAAAAGGTATCTCGTAAGACTTCCCGCACACATACACGGAAAAGTTTTTACCTTACGATAACAAAAAAAGTTGATAGGAAATCAAGTTATATTATAATAGGATCTAGGGTTTTCAAGTAAGATACAAAAATAGCTGGAATGCTTACATCTCACGTTCCAACATAGTTGAGCACAATCAATACGTACGATACTTATTGGAGATTGGATTCCATAAAATGGCAGGGCTACTGGGGTACTGTCTCTCACAGTATGTGGCCTAGATCACCGTACCGAGGATCCCTCCCGATCCCTTGTAACACAAAGCCAGAGCTACCCCTTACTGGATAGTCCAAATAAGACAACCCCGCAATTGGCACGCCCAACTGCCCACACAGCCGAATAAAAAAGGACCTCTAGACAGGGGAAAATCTCATCCTACTTGGGTGCTACCCACTTAGCCATGTTGTACCTTCCCTGTTTTAGCCATTCCCCGTTGATGAGGACTAAGGCTACGATTACCTTTTAGATTACATATCTTAGAATGTTCATCGCCCTCCAATGACGATGTTCTGAAAGCATTCAATCCTTACAAGTTCATTCCGGGTTCGAACGAAACCGAATGCACTATCTCGTTACACTCATTTTGGGATCACCCTCAGACTTAACGACAATAGCCCTTGCACACTGAATCTTCATCTTGATTGAAGGCACTATCTCGGTAACTCGCTTTGGAACCACCCTCAGAGTTAATGACCATAGCCCTTCCTCTGAATCTTGATCTTCATTTGAGATTTCACGACCCATCGCTTAATTTGGATCAATGTGGTTTTCGGATATCCAATTCGAAAATCCGATCCCGGCCTCATCGAAATCCAAAATGTCGTCCTTTAAGGCAAAGTTGTTTTAATTCAAAATAATTTAATTTATTATCTATATTTACACAGATAGACAATTCACATTTTCACAGATAGATAATCAATATTATCACCATTCAACCAAAGTATCTCATTTCATAGAGCAAACATATCACATATCAGAGAAGTTACATAATCCAAGGCATTCAATATCATTCAATCATCCATAAGCAAGATTGATTGTCACACCATCTCTAATTAATTTAATTAACCACCAATGAATTAAATTAATTACTTTAAATCTTGCTTTCTTAACATTAATTAATTACAACCCAATTAATTAATCATCATCTTAATTAATCATCCTTGATTAATTATTCTTTCATCACTTTAAATAATTAACCCTTAATAAATTACATAAATTAATTATCCATATTCCAAACCTATTAATTAACCTTTGATTATTCCCATTAATTAATTAACTATAATTAATTGCATTGACCCTTAATGAATTACATTAATTAATTATCCTATAATCACTTATATCGATTAATTATCCTTTAATTAATCACATTAATCAGCTTTTAATTTCTTCATTAATACATTAATTAATGATCCCCTAATTTCCTCATTAATTAATTATTCTTCTAACTAATTACATTTAATAATTAATCTTGAATTAATCATATTCATTAATCAACCTTAATTAATCCTATTTAGTAATTAACTATCCTTTAATTACTTACATTATTTAATTAACTTCTTAATTAATTAATTCTTTAATTAATTACACTAAGTAATTAATCCTTAATTACTCCCATTGAGTAATTATCCTCTAATTACTTTCACCAAGTAATTTCTCTTTTATTAATTACGTTTAGTAATTGCCCATTAATTACTTACACTAAGTAATTACACTTTATTAATTAAGTAATTTACTTAATCAATTTCATAAGTGATTATCCTTAATTAATTATATTAATTAATTAACTTAAATTAATTACATTAATTAATCAAATTAATCACATTGAGTAATTACTCCCTTAATTACTTCCATTAAGTAATTATCCTCTAATTACTTTCATTAATTAATTGACTTTTAATTACTTAAACTAATTAACCCTTAATAAATTAAGTAATTAACTTTTCTTAGTTGATTAACCAATTAATTATCTTAATTAAATTACACAAATTAATCATCTTAGCTATTTAAGTAATTATACAAATTATTTTTATCAAAAAGACCATAATTAATTAAGATAAACATCTACCTTAATTAATCACTTATTTGTCATTAAATTAAATGCTTGGAAATAATTAATTTATACATAAAAATCATTTTGGAATCCTTTGATCATTAAGGTTAAATACCCTTACTTTAATCACATCCTAAAAACCTCATTAAATCATATTTTGAAAACACTTAGAAATTAATTTACAAAATTAATCCAAGATATAATTACTTTAAAACAAACAAATTTTAATTAATTTACTTTCACATTGAAACTTGAACTTGTTGAAACTTACCTTGGAAAACTTTCGTTTAATTAGCTTTTAAAACTTGACGATTTTCCTTGCTTATTAAAAATTGATTAACATTTATTTTGAGTAAAACTTGTTAATACATGAAATTTGGATTCATTTTCATATTTAAACTTAATCTTCCATTTAAAAACCTGATCTATTACTTCACAACATGTTTTTACCTTTGTTTTGAAATCTGTTCCATTTATAATTTAAAAACTGTTTAAGTTTATCTTAAAATTTTTGAAAACGGGTTATAAAAATATCAACCCGAGCCATCCCCGACTCTTCCCTGTATAAACCCTTGGGAAAACGACAATACACACACGAACCATCTTCCTTTGAGCTACACACGAAGCCAACACAAGGAGCGACCCGAGAATAAGCTCGTTTTCCTAAAAACTCAACATACACCCGATACAACGTGCACGCATGCACCTGCTCCGATCAACAGACCTCCACTGACCCTCGCCGAGGCATCTAGCAAGTCGACGATTACCACGCCGTCCTCTCCGACCTCACGGATCCACGAATCCAACAGCAAATCAAAAACAAACCCTTCGATCGAAAACGGAACATAACCCCATCAGGAAAACCAACCCTAGCCATCTCCTCCGACCACCTGCACCCACGCCGACCTACCCAAAGAGACGTCTCGACTCCAGCTACGATTCCCCCCTTATGCGATCCATACCGATGCAACATCTATGCCGTTCGAACTTGGAAATGTCGATGACCAAAGCAGCCGACGACTAAAGCAGCATCCTGAACCCTTAATCCATGTCGAACAACCACCACAAACATCATAAAATCCTCCACTTATTTTTCCCATGGACGTCAGCCTTCACACTATCTCCTGCCTCGATCGTGACTGCTATTACCTCGTCGTTTGTCGACAAACGATGAAAACCTAAATTCCGTTCAACTCATAAATTCACAACCACCCCTTGCTTAAAAATCCTGATTTCAATATTAAAGTTCATCATATTATAGAATCTATTCAAGAACTCCGATCAATTGATTTTGGGCCTGTATTATGAACAGACCTGTAAATTTCCTATTTTGAAATAAAAACTTCATATATTATTTGAAACTATTTTTAAAATTTGACTTATATTCTTGAAATCATGTTCTCTTTGAAGATCAAGATCTAAAATTAATTTTTTTGGAGTATATGAATTTATCTATAAAATTTAGGGCCTGTTATTTTAAACAGAGAAGATATATGTGTACAGAAGATCATATATACACATGCATGTAATATTTACAACATGCATTCACAGCCAACCTTCATATAAACATATATATATATATATATATATATATATATTGATGCAGCGGATAAATCAAACAAACTTCAATCGATGTAAGTAGCAATCGGTGAGTTGAGAATACTGCAATGCCCAAATCCGTTGATACAAAGATGCCGGATTCTAGCTATCCATAACACGTTGATCGCGCACGATACCGTGATGAAGGATCTACGATTCTTCGACGTTGATCAAGCGCACTTGATTCCGTGAATCGGCTTCAACGTTCGTTGATTCGAGCGCACTCGAATGCCGAAGTGGAGATAGGAGATTTTCACTCGACTACCAATTTAAAGAAAGCACAAAGCAATCAAATGGAAATTTTATTCAAAAGTCAACAACTATTACAATGACATTACATCCCTATTTATAGGGTTTATGACTCAACACAAAAGACTTAAGAAAGTTACAATACAAACAGTACACGACTTAAGAAAACAAAATGCAGCGACTTAAGCAATACGAGCCATGACTTAAACAAACTCGGCAACGACTTAATTTTCTTCTTCGCGACTTGAGGATAACTCGGTAACGACTCAATGAAGCTTCGCGACTTATGAAATCATCAGCGCCTTAAGAGATAACACGGCCGCGACTTAATAAAATTCGAATCAGTGATTTGGGGATTTCTCAGCGACATAGTTATGTCGTTCGCGACATATAGATGGATCGGCTGCAAATTGGGTAGCTCGCGCGCGGCATATGGAGGGGGGGGGGGGAGAAGAAGTAAGTCGTTCGCGACTTAGGGTTTTGAATCGGTCACGACTCATAGGGATTCAACTTCATTTTGGATCGGCAACGACTCATGGCTTCAGCTTCATATTGAGTCGCGACATTGATAAGTCGCTCGCGATTCATGGCCGCGCGATTTAAGGAGAGGCAGAGGCATTCAAGGCATCACGATACAAGGGGAAGGACCGACACTTTCGACTTGATCGAGCTAAGGTATGCTCTGCATCATCCTCCCCCTGTTGGAAGGAATTCGTCCTCGAATTCACACTCTCGTCATCTTTGACAGGTTCCTCCTCATAATACGGAATTAAATGTTTGATATTGAAAACATCAGAAGTATGAATATTTTCCGGCAATCTTAATCGATACGCATTATCATTGATCCTTTTCAAGATTTTTACTGGACCAATCTTTCGTGCTTTCAACTTATTGTAAGTTCCAACTGGAAAACGATCTTTCGTCAATACTGCGTAAACAAATTCTCCCTCTTTGAAGACTATACTTCTCCGTTTCTTATCCGCCATTTGTTTATACTTCTCATTTGCCTTTTCCAATCGTTCCTGAACGATTCTATGGCATTCCATCCAAAATCAGCAGCCCGCTTAACTGTCCCCTTCGGTTGCGGTACTATTGTTAAATCCAACGGCCCCTTTGGTAAGTTTGAATATACAATCTGAAATGGACTGAAACTTGTACTTTGGTTATTTGCATGATTGTGAGCAAATTCAGCTTGACACAACTTCATATCCCAGCTTTTCAAATTGTCTTTCACGAGACATCTCAGTAAATTCCCCAACGATCGGTTAACCACCATCGTTTGCCCATCAGTTTGCGGATGGTAAGCGCTACTAAAATTCAGCTTTGTTCCGACCATCTTCCACAAACTCAACCAAAAATGACTCAGAAAACGGTATCTCTATCTGACACAATAGACTCCGGCAACCCATGTAAACGATAGATTTCTTTAAAGAACAACTGAGCAACACGAACAGCATCTGCCGTCTTCTTACAAGCAATAAAATGTGCCATCTTCGAAAACCTGTCCACCACAACAAATATGGAATCATTTCCCCTTTGAGTTCTAGGCAACCCCAAAACAAAATCCATACTCAAATCAACCCATGGTTTAGTAGGCACGGGTAATGGCATGTATAATCCCGCATTCGTAGCCGTTCCTTTCGAAACCTGACAGATATGACATCTCACCACAAATCTCTCTAGCTCTTTCCTCATTGACGGCCAAAAATAAGATTGAGAAATTAACTGCAACATATGATCTCTACCCACATGGCCTTCTTCGTGTAATTCTTTAACAATCTTCATTCTCAAGCTACAGTCTGGAATGCATAATCGATTCCCCTTGAATAAGAATCTATTAACCAATACAAATTCATCGGTATTCCCATCCTTAACTTTCTCAATAAACTTTGCGAAGTAAGGGTCCTCCTCAAACAATTCTGGCAATAATTCGAATCCTGTCACTTCAACCTTCATCGTTGTCAATAAGTGATTCCTTCTGCTTAAAGCATCCGCTACACGATTTGTCACCCCTGATTTGTGTCTCACAGCGAAAGTAAACTGCTGCAAATAGGCAATCCATGATGCATGTCTCGCTGAAATCTTGTCTTGTCCTTGTAAATGTTTCAACGCTTCATGATCAGTATATAGAACAAATTCTTTCTGAAACAGATAATGTCTCCAATTCTTAACGGCTTGTACAACAGCATAGAATTCAACGTCATATGTACTGTATCTCATCGTTGCTCCTGACAACTTCTCACTAAAGTACGCAATAGGACGCCCATTCTGACTCAACACTCCCCCAATTCCCACCTTTGATGCATCAGTATGTAGTTCAAACAATAACTGAAAATCCGGCAAAATGAGAATGGGTGTTGTCGTCAAAAGTCCTTTGATCCGCTCAAAAGCAACCCCTGCTTCCTCTGTCCACGAAAAATGTTTTCCCTTCATACAATCAGTAATCGGTGCCATCACGCTACTGAAGTGTGGAATGAATCTTCGGTAGAATGACGCCAATCCATGAAAACTTCTCACTTCCGTTATTGTTCTCGGCTGTGGCTAATTCCTGACTGCTTCAACTTTATTCTGGTCCATCTGTATACCTTCTCCTGAAACAACATAACCCAGAAATAAAACACTATGTGTCATAAACACACATTTCTTCGTAGCAGCATAAAATTGTTCCTCCCGAAGAATAATCAGCACTTCCCTCAAATGTTGAACATGCTCCTCCATACTCCTGCTATATATTAGAATATCATCAAAATAAACCACCACGAACTTCTCAATGAATGGTCTAAAGATTTGATTCATCACCCGCATGAATGTACTAGGTGCATTTGATAAACCAAATGGCATAACCAACCATTCATATAATCCCTCTCTCGTCTTGAAGGCTGTCTTCCATTCATCTCCAGGTCTAATCCGAATTTGATGATATCCGCTTTTCAAATCAATCTTTGAAAAGATAGTAGCCCCACTCAACTGATCTAGCAAGTCATCCAACCTCGGCATTGGAAATCTATATCTCACAGTAATCTTATTCAAGGCTCGACTGTCAGTGCACATCCTCCATCCCGTCCTTCTTCGGTACTAATAAAGCCGGCACAGCATATGGACTTAAACTTTCCTGCACACGTCCCTGCTCAAGTAACTCTTCCACCTGTCTCCTCAACTCTTCATGTTCCTTCGGACTCATTCGATAATATGGTCTATGCGGTAATACTGCTCCCGGAACAAGATCGATTTGATGTTGAATGTCTCTCAGTGGCGGTAACTCCTTGGGCAACTATTCTGGAAATACATCCTCAAATTCTTTCAAAACTAGCTTCACTTCTTCTGGGATTTCAACCTCTTCACTACAATCTCGTCCAATTAACACAAAGATTTCAGGTTCCTCTTCAACTTACTTAACAAACTCCTTCAAAGTTAACAAAGTTTTCAGCTCTTCAATCTCCTCAGACTTACTCTCTCCCTGCTATCTCTTCATTGGAACTAGAATAATCTTAACGCCTTCAAACATAAAACTATAGTTATTGGTTCGACCGTTATGTTGCACTGCTCGATCATACTGCCACGGCCTTCCCAAAAGTAAATGACAAACATCCATCTCAACTACATCACACTAGATCTCGTCTTTATATTTCTTCCCAATGGAAAATGGAACTCGAACTCCCTTGTCCACCTTCACCTCTCCTCCTTTTCTTAACCACGCTAACTTGTAAGGATTTGGATGTTTTTCCGTTTTCAATTTCAATTTTCTCACCGCTTCTATAGAAATAATATTGTCACAACTTCTTGCATCAATCACAAATTTACAAACTTTTCCCAATATAGTGCATGTCGACTGAAAGATGTTACTCCTCAACCAACTAGTTTCATCTTCTTGCTTTGGTGTTAAACAAGACCTCCTCATCATTAGATTACACCCTTCGTCTCCCGATGTGATATCCTGTTCATTCTCCTCAACTGGACTATCTTCACCATCAACAGCATCCTCACTTTCAACCTCCGCTATCATAGCTCATTTCTTTGGTTTTGGACACTCATTGCTTTTATGACCCATTTCATGGCAATTGTAGCATTTGAAACCATTGTTAACCTTCGCCTTCTCACCCTCCTTTACTACAGGTTTACTGACAGGTTTAGAAACATTAGAACTTCCGCTAACACCCTTCACTTGATTGTTGGAATTAGTAAACACACCACCTCCACGCCTTCCCTGCTTCTCCCAAGCCAACGCCTTTTGGTGTGCTTCCGCCACAGATCTCGGATCAAACATATTAACCATATTCTGGATCTGCATTCGTAACCCTCCAACAAATCTAGTAGTTAATTGTTCTTCCGTCTCCATTATATCGTTCCTGGCAATGAGTTGGTAAAATTCATCGGCATAATCATTGACTGATTTCGTCCCCTGCCTTAGGTTCTGCAATCTCTGGTACATAAGTGATTGATAGTTGTATGGTAAAAATGTAGCTCTCATCAATTTCTTCATTTTCTCCCAATCTATAACCTTCAACTTTCCCATCCGTTCTCGTGTAAGTTTAGTTTGCTGCCACCATGCCAAAGCTCTCCCCCTCAATCTAGTAGCAACCAACTTCACTCGACGATTCTCCGGATTCTCCTTGAAATCAAAAATTTCTTCAACATTAGACAACCAATCTAAAAATTCTTCAGCAACTATTCCACCCTTGAACTCTGGAATTTCCATCTTCATTCCTGATTCCTATCGACGATCATCATCTACATCTCGATTCTGACGTTGTGTTTGTTCTCTATCTCGATAATGAACACTTCCCCTATCACCATCAAACTCCTCATCAAAATCTGAAGTATATCAATGTCGATTACGACCTCCAACATCTCTACTATCACTCCTTCGATCAACATTCCTATCACGATTATCAACACTTCTATGGTCTTCTCTTCTCTCCCGATCTGAATGTATCGAAGCTCTACTTCTCCCATGGCTCGATTTAGGTGAAACTCTTCTTCTACTTTGATTCATTTCAAGCATCATTCTCTCTAAGAGACCAATTCCTTCATTCAACTTCTCAGTGAAACTCTCGTTGATTCGTTGCTCCATTTCATCGGCCTCTTCTCCTCCATACAAGGCATTAATATTGCGATGACGTTGAGCTCGTCTCGGTGGCATGATTGAACTTCAAACAAATAATTCAACAAATCTCCAAACTTCAACAAATCAAAACTTCAACAAATTTGACTTCAAAAATCTTCAAACAAAACAACTCCAAAACTACAATTCAAATCAACTAGCACGGCTTCAAGCTTGCTTCGAACTTCTCTTTGGCGTGCAAACTCTCCCACGCAAATTCAAACACCTTTCTCACACTTTGATCCAAATGATTATGGATCAAACACCCCAAACTTGTTGCAACTTCAATATGAACACGATGAACTTCAAACTTCAAACTCCTTGGCTCCAAGACTCGGCTTAGCTATGATTGGCTAAGTCTAGCTCTGATAGCAAACTGACGCAGCGGATAAATCAAACAAACTTCAATCGATGTAAGTAGCAATCGGTGAGTTGAGAATACTGCAATGCCCAAATCCGTTGATCCAAAGATGCCGGATTCTAGCTATCCTTAACACGTTGATCGCGCACGATACCGTGATAAAGGATCTACGATTCTTCGACGTTGATCAAGCGCACTTGATTCCGTGAATCGGCTTCAATGTTCGTTGATTCGAGCGCACTCGAATGCCGAAGTGGAGATAGGAGATTTTCACTCGACTACCAATTTAAAGAAAGCACAAAGCAATCAAATGGAAATTTTATTCAAAAGTCAACAACTATTACAATGACATTACATCCCTATTTATAGGGTTTATGACTCAACACAAAAGACTTAAGAAAGTTACAATACAAACAGTACACGACTTAAGAAAACAAAATGCAGCGACTTAAGCAATACGAGCCACGACTTAAACAAACTCGGCAACGACTTAATTTTCTTCTTCGCGACTTGAGGATAACTCGGTAACGACTCAATGAAGCTTCGCGACTTATGAAATCATCAGCGCCTTAAGAGATAACACGGCCGCGACTTAATAAAATTCGAATCAGTGATTTGGGGATTTCTCAGCGACATAGTTATGTCGTTCGCGACATATAGATGGATCGGCTGCAAATTGGGTAGCTCGCGCGCGGCATATGGAGGGGGGGGGGAGAAGAAGTAAGTCGTTCGCGACTTAGGGTTTTGAATCAGTCGCGACTCATAGGGATTCAACTTCATTTTGGATCGGCAACGACTCATGGCTTCAGCTTCATATTGAGTCGCGACATTGATAAGTCGCTCGCGATTCATGGCCGCGCGATTTAAGGAGAGGCAGAGGCGATTCAAGGCATCGCGATACAAGGGGAAGGACCGGCACTTTCGACTTGATCGAGCTAAGGTATGCTCTGCATCATATATACATACATACATTCACAGCCAACATTCATAAACATGTGCAAATAATCCAATACAAACATCTATTTGTAATCACATGTTTAAAAATTGTTTTTAAAATAAAGGTTTGCTCGCCATTTTATAAAGTAGACAACAGGTTATTGCCGTTTTAGTATGGAAATTTTGTTTTTAATTGTTGAAATTGAAGCTTGCTTTGATCTGGAAATATCTACAGATTTTGATCTGATCTTTGAGTTTTAATCTGATTTGAAACTGAAGCTTGCACCTTTATTTTTATGTTTGATTGAATTGCAACTTGAACAGGTTGAAACATTAGAAGTTGTTATTGAATTTGATTTTAGTTTCAGTTTATTTTTTTGATTAAAAAGATGGAAGAAAGTATTTGAGAGAAGAGAAATGCATATGTTTCTAATAGAAAACAACCTGGTTTTCTATTGTACACTTTATTATATAATTAAAATTTTAAAGAAACAAGATTGCCACTTGTATAATTCTAAATTATCTCAAGCTACAAATGTCATAATATATATTAATTAGCTTACAAAGGTTAATAACAATGTATTTTATGTTTAAACCCCTATCTTACTAAGTAATTATGTTTTTTTATATTTATGTAAATATGAATTTATGTTTATATTTATTTATATATACTTACGTTTTTAAATAAATTAAAGTACTATATGTTTTATTTGTTTTTATATGTTTACAAACTATAAGATATTTAAAAAGAAAGTGTAATTAAACCTTTATATATATCTATAAACCATTTTGGTTTAAGAATTTTTTTTAAAAGAAAGCAAAATAAAAATTTTATCATTAAATACTATCTTAAACTATCATAATTAAAAATATATAATTAACTTTTAAGTAGCCTTTGAAAAGTTTTAAATTGAATTTAAACATAACTTTCCAAATTACAGTATGCACAAATTTGGAAACATGTGTTTTTATTTGTTAAATTCAAACCAAAGCTTTCCTATTTATAATATATAAATATATATACATTATAAATTGTAAACATTTTAATATTAGTTTTTAAAATTATTATATTAGTTTTTAATTGCATACATATATATAAAATTTGAAAACATATCTTTTATTAAATTAAAGCCAAAGACTTCCTATTTACAAGATATATATATATATATATATATATATATATATGAATATATACATAATATAAATGGAAAACAATTTTATTAGCTTTAAAAGATAAATTTTACCAATTTAAATATTTAAAATAGAAGATTATTAAACCAAAGTTGCCTATTTAAATAGTTATAAAACAAGATTATCAAATTATTATTGCCAAAATTTCCGGGTCATCACATTCCTCCCCCCTTAAAAGAATTTCGTCCCCGTAATTTAAAAGCAAAGATAATTTGATAGTCCAACAAAAATTTTAATTTTCAAACAACAAAGCAAACAACAATCATATACTAACAACCATAGCAACCAATTCATCCAAACGAACAAATCCAACTATCCGGACAAAATTCTGGATAGGACTTCCTAATACTATTAAGAGTTTCCTAAATCCAGTCACTGGGATCCTTGATCTACTAACTCTAAACTAGCTACACTACTCAAAACCTGAGCTCCTTCTCATCTAGATCCATTATCTGAACAGGATATCTGACCACAGTCAAGTCCTGCTCAACTTCCAAATCCTTCTGAACTGCTGGTTTTAAAACCAGTGATGGATCATACACATACTCCCTCAGAGATACGTGAAATACACTATGAATCCCAGCCGTTCGAACTGGCAATTCAATCCTGTAGGGCAAAGAACTTATCCTCTCGAGAATACAAAAATGTCCAATATTCCTCAGAGCCAGCTTCCCAGTCTTACCAAATCTTACCGCTTCCCTTACCGGAGAAATTTACCCAAAAACAAAGGCTCCAACTTCAAATTCCGGGTCCCACCCAACAAAATGGTCCTCCAAAGATTCGTCGAAATCCAAAACACAAGCTCTACTTCACAAACATCAATAGACTTCGGACTTACTTCTCCCATCCGGAATAGCCAACACAGGTGCACTAGACAACCTAGCCTTTAGATCCTGAATGAACTTCCTGTAGAACCCTCTAATTCAAAAAAAATGCGAACTTCCGTAGGAGTCCGCGGTTGTTTCCACTCTAGAACAGCCGCCACCTTGCTTCCACTGCGCAACTCTGATCTGGAGTAGATGAGAATGCCATTGATGAACATGAACACAATCTTGATCAACCATCCCAGAAACATGGTTCATTAGAACCATAAAAAAGAAAACACAGAAGTTCCACGAAATCTTGAGCCGCTTCACGAAATCCTCTCTCTAGGAGCCATCCTTCTACTTAGTTGAACCACTGGTATTGCTCCTGGAACCAAATCGATATGAAAACTCAATCTCCAGATGGCAAACTTGACTTCCTCGAGGACATCCGGAAAATCTCTAACCACTTCTATAGCTCCAACTTCTTCTTGAGACGCCTCGATCCCATGCAAAAGATTACCCAAGAGAACACTCTACTATCGCAAGTCACTTTTGCGATCTACCCAGCCTAATTTCCAAAGATACTGTTCTCTCTTCACAAATCAGAATAGCTCATGCTAAATCAGTCCATTCAAAATAGGGTCAAATCCCTCAAGAACACCTTTCCCATCAGAAGAAGCCGACGGTCCAACTCTGCTGCTTATGAACTCTACCTCTAGGAAATTGTTTAGCCAAAGACCTTCCTGTTGGCCCATAAAACACTTCCCAGCTGCATTGCTGCCACAGATGCCAAAGAATTCTTATCCAAAGCTCTTCGATCCTCAAAACCATATCAACCACAAAGAGTCTTAAGATGAGCAGACATCTTTTCAAGAAACTCGAGCCTCAAACCAAGCGCAAACACCTCGCTGAACTTAGTCTCATCACCGATACGGACAAAACTCCCTTGCTTGAGATCCAGAAAATCCTTATGCAGCTGAGTCTTCCCTGCAGTAGGCATAACTGCTCCTCAAATCCTTCCATATCTTGCCCCAATAGAAGATACCTTGAGGAACATCCATGGTCACCGCGTCTCACCACGCAGCTACTCCTTTTTGAAGTTGCCAAAATGCTATCACTCGCTTCTGGTTAACCGATAGATCCAAACTCTTGAAAATCCACTCATACGAGCGCGACTAAACTTGCACTTCAATGATGGACTCCGAACCTTGAAATGATTTTCCTTCGAGATTGGTGAAATCCTTACACCATGCTACAAAGCTCACTCGAGGTGCCCAATACCGCCCCAGCAAATACACTTCCAACCTCAACACTCGGACCTCTTCCATTAGCAGTAATCGTGCTACATACTCCACTACCCCTCCTACCTCTAGAACTCATATTGGAAAACCTAAACAGGTAACCCAACAAATTAGATAGTTATATATATATATATATATATATATATATATAAATACAAGTACGCTCTCTCAAGATGGATATCACTCCAAAGCTTAGGTATTCTCTAAACCTAGTGCTCTGATACCACAATGTAACGACCCACCTTTCATTCCATGGAAAGATGCATCATTAATAAGAAAGAAAGGGATAGAAAGAGAAAAGATAAGAAAGAAAGAACTAAACAATAACAGAATCTCACAGCAGAACGAATAAATTATGTTACATCACATAGTTATTACAATAATATACAACATCTATCACAATTACACAACTTTATATCACTAATTAGATAGTCATAAAGATCTGTCTAATGTGCAACTCAAGTTTCATACAAGACACCATCATAGAGATCAACACAGTGAACCACTATATATCTACATACATTGAAGCCTCCTGCTCCAATTCTCCTTCAGAATTCATCAAAGCTAACCTAACTCCCTTGGCTACTCGTAAAAAATTGAGTACCCAAGAGTTTAAAAAAACAGAAAATAAACTCCGGGTCAGACATGGGTCTGGTGTGAGTAAACGGGTTAAAGTTGCTTAACTTTGAAAAACCTTTAAAAACAAAAGGTATCTCGTAAGACTTCCCGCACATAAACACGGAAATGTTTTTACCTTACGATAACCAAAACAGTTGATAGGAAATCCAATTATATTATAATAGGGTCTAGGGTTTTCAAGTAAGATATAGAAATAGCTGGAATGCTTAAATCTCACGTTCCAACATAGTTGGGCACAATCAATATGTACGACACTTGTTGGAGATTGGATTCCATACAATGGCAAGGCTACTGGTGTACCACCCATCACAGTACGTGGCCTAGATCACCATACCGAGGATCCCTCCCGATCCCCTACAACACAGAGCCGAAGCTACCCCTTACTGGATAGTCCGAATAAGACAACCCTGTAGTTGGTATATCCAACTGCCCACACAGCCGAATAAAAATAGACCTATAGAGGAAAATCTCATCCTACTTGGGTGCTACCTACTTAAACTTGCTGCACCTCCCCTATTTTAGCCATTCCCGGTTGATGAGGCCTGAGGCTACGATTACCTTTTAGATCACATATCTTAGAATGCTCATCATCCTCCAATGACGATGTTCTGAAAGCATTCAATCCATACAAGTTCATTTCGGGTTCGAACGAAACCAAAGGCACTATCTCGTTACACTCATTTTGGAATCACCCTCAAAGTTAACGACAATAGCCATTGCACACTCAATCTTCATCTCGATTGAAGGAACTATCTCCGGTAACTCGTTTTGGAATCACCCTTAGAGTTAACGACCATAGCCCTTCCTCTGAATCTTGATCTTCATTTGAGATTTCACGATCTATCGCTTAATTTGGATCAATGTGATTTTCGGATATCCAATTCGGAAATCCGATACCGGTCTCATCGAAATCCAAAACGCCGTCTTTTAAGGCAAAGTTGTTTTAAGTTAAAACAATTTGATTTATTACCTATATTCACACAGATAGATAATTCACATTTTCACAGATAGATAATCAATATTATCACCATTCAACCAAAGTATCTCATATCATAGAGCAAACATATCACATATAAGAGATATCACATAATCCAAGGCATTCTGTAACAACCCGCATATTTAACGATTTTATATTTAAATGTTTAATTTAAATATAGCGTCGTTAGTCGGATTTTGGTCCGAAAAGCTACTTTTTGCAAATGGCCGAATTGGAACTCGAAACTACCTCCATTGATTCCAAAATGGCGTTTGCGATCTTTTTGAGTATAAGCTTTGATATATTTGGAGTAAGTCGAATTTTGCTATTTGTTAAGTGGGCTTTTGGGTTTGGGTTTCACCCAAACTGTTCTATAAACCAACTCAGCCCTTCTCTCCTTCCATTCACTTATTCATTTCATTAAACTTAAGCTAAAAACTGATAATGGTGGAAGAGAATGGGAATTAGAGACTCCTAGCCCTAGTTTACTTGCAAATCCAAATTCTTGCTCCAAAATCATAGAGAAGCTATTGGTAAGTTCATCTCCATCTTCTCCATCTCTTCTCCTCTTCAATTTCAGTAATTTCCTAACCCTAACTTAGGAAATACTTGCTTTGATTCTAGATTGAAGCTTGTTGAGTTGAAGTAGTGTTTGGTTGGTCTTCTCCTTGTGATTTAGCTCCTCCATCTTCTTTGTTTGTGAGATTAAAAGGTGAGTTTTGAACTCACATCTACTTCTCTTGATTTCATGGGTGTTGGGTATGAATTCCTAACAAGTATGCATGTGCCACTGCTTTGGATTTAGAAAGAATTTGCATTTCATTGAAATAGGGCAGGAAGTGCAAATTCATCAGGTTCGGCCGACCGAGCGCCCTGGGCCGGTCGACCGACCTACTGCCCCGAGCCATATTTGGTTTCCTGCATCTGGCCGGCCGACCGAGCCCTGTAGTCCGGTCGACCGACCTGCTCTGCTTTGCCTGTTTTGCCTATTTTGCATATTTTAATTTTTTTTCCGGATTTTATCGATTCAAGTTGCATTTTAGTGGTTGTTATTGCATATTTGACTTTGATAACTTACTCTTGACTTCATCCATGGGTTTTTATAAAATAATCTCTCGAATCGCATTTAAAAGCTCGTTTCCCCAATTTATAAATTCTATTTAAAACACACACTTTCACACTTCGAGCGAAGTGGAAGGGTGATTAAATGGTTGGGCAAAACACGGACCATGAATCTGTGCGTTTATCTTTCTGATTAGTCCCCGACCTATTCGATTGATTGTCTTGACCCTCGGGTTTAGTTTACCGATGATATGAGGTAAATTTGTACTGCTTTGAGTGTGAAAGTGACTGACGGATAGTAAACCGTTTAGTGCGAACGAGTGGTTATGGGACATACGTTAACACTATTCGGATTCCTTTTCGAGAGTTGTGACACATTCCGCCAGTTAGTGGTGTCCAGTACTGGGTCTACGACCTTCACCACTACGGTTTGTTGCCTTATAAAGTATCGCTCCGATGTTGGCCTTATGTGCCGCATGAGTGATATTAGGTTTGTTGCCTTCGGGTATGTTGCCTTCGGGTGTGTGCCTTTGGGTTTGTTGCCCTATATAGTTTCGCTTTGATGTTGGCCTTATGTGCCGCATGGGTGATACTTGGGTTTGGAGCCTTCGGGCTTATGGATCCTTGTTTGTACAGTACCGAGCTCAAGGCAATTTTCTGATGTTCCATTGATATGTATATTCCCATGGTATCGCCCTTCGGTGTTGGTCTTTTTGAGCCGCATGATGTATAACGATTACCTTGTGGAACTTGTATACCTTATTGGTATTTGTTATTTGCCTTTTGGCTTGTTTTGGGATATTTGTATCCTTTGTTTCTATATGTTGCCGATGATATGAGGCTTGTTCTATATGATTCGTCTCTTGTTGATGATTGTGTTATCTCCTCTAGAGATATTTGTTATACTGTATGACCTTGCAGGTTTATTATTGTTCAGTTTATCTAACTGATTTGTTATCTAGACTGACCCGTGTATTTTATACTCGGGTCAGACCGAGATGTTTCAGGTTAAGTGCTTTTGGGACTTAGCCTATTTTGATTCCGCATGGACTATTCGCTAGCTTCATTTTGTTATAGCGTCTTTTGTGGTCCTTATCTGTTGTAACTCTGATATTTATACTTTTTTCGTCTCGTCTGTATATTGTGGTCTCATGTACCACTTGACATGTATTATTTTGTATACTTTGTTGTGTATCTGTTTATGTGTATATTATGATCGACTGTTCTATGATGTGAATTACATTTGAGTTGTTATATTTTCTTCTGATAGATCCTACAGCCATTGTAGTTTTGCTTTAAATATTTATTGAATAGGTCGAATTTTAATGTGATTCTACTTTTCGATGTATTTAGTGAATAGTTAAGGTAAGATTACACAT
This sequence comes from Allium cepa, assembly GCA_030765085.1. NCBI lineage: Eukaryota > Viridiplantae > Streptophyta > Magnoliopsida > Asparagales > Amaryllidaceae > Allium > Allium cepa. The sequence goes on from CM060928.1 coordinate 975,545,575, forward strand.
GGTCGCTCCTATCCAGCCTTATTCTCAGTGTTAGCAGACGGCATTATCTATTAATGCTCTTTGCTAGCGTGGGTATAGAGGTGGGGCGTCACAGCGTGGTATCGGAGCGAGGTTCAGAACAAAATATGATAAACACAGAATAGATGCACATATTATGGTACATTAAAGTGTACAAGTGATACAAATCTTTGAATCATCGTGTCTCTTTATTCCATCAAGGTTAGATAGAGTTTGGGAATACGTCTAGGATTATTCCGTAGTATCCCATATTGAAATATCTACCTTGTGAATAATCTTTTCCTTATCTTGACTTTCAGCTTATGTCTGGAAGAGGCAGAGGTCGACGTTCGGATGCTGGGCAATCTAGTGGCTCACATCCGGATGGCGTTTATATGTCTGCCGATCAGTTTATGGAGTTGTTTAGGAGCACTCAGCCTCCCGTTCCTCCTCGAGTGTCTCCACCTCGCAAGTCTGCCTTTGCACGTCAGTGCAGTGATTTTGCTCATCTTGGAGGAAAACTGTTTAAGGGTTCCAAGTCTGTTCTTGAAGTCCAAGCTTGGTTTCGTACGTGCGAGCGTATCTTCTCTCGCATGGATCTTTCTGACCATGATAGAGTTCTTGTAACTTCTAGCTTATTACAAGAGCGTGCTCTTGATTGGTATGAGCTTCTTGTAGCCGAGATTGATGAGTCTACCCTTTCTTGGACTCAGTTTCGGGAGCGATTTGAACACAAGTTCGTTCCTGAATCTGAAAAAGTTCTATTGACCCGTCGCTTCCTTGAGTTGAATCAAGGGAAATCTTCTATTTCTGAGTATGTCGCATTTTTTGAGGCCTTATCTAAGTATGGTCTTGAATTCATCAGCACTTCTTATAAGAAGAATTTGAAGTTTGTTTCTGGTCTTAAGAAATATCTTAAGAAGTCTTTGTTGCTCCAGCTTAAACTTTCTTTTGAGGAGTTGGTTGATTCGGCACTTCATCTCGAGACCGTCGAGAAGGAGTGTGATAGTGATGTTGAGGTTTCCAAGAACCCCAACAAGAGGCCGTTTTCAATTCAGAAGAAGCCTTTTCCTTCTAAGAAGAAGAAGACCGGTGGTCCTAGCTCTCAGCCTCAGTCTTCCGGAACACCTTTCGTTCGAAAGTGTTTCAATTGTGGTTCTCCGGATCATATTATTCGAGCTTGTCCTAAGCCTCTCTTCTGCCGTTATTGCAAGAAGGAAGGTCATCATGTTTCAGCTTGTCCTACTGCTCCTGCTAATGCAAAATCTGGCAAGCTCAGTGTGGCTAATGCTTCTGGAAGTTCATCTCAATCCAAAGGTATGTCTCCATCTATTTTGGAGGGTTCAATTCTATTTCATGATCATAGTATACGAGTTCTTTTCGATACGGGTGCTTCACATTCTTTCGTATCGAAGAAGCTTGTAGATGATTTATCTTTGGATGTTTCTTGTATGGTTACTTCTTTAAGAATTGCGAATCCTATTGGGGGATCCGCGACCCTTAGCTTGTTTTGTGATGATATTGAGATTGTTTTATGTGGCTTTTCTTTCCGTGCGAATCTGCACGTTGTTTCTCATTTGGGTTTTGATATGATTTTTGGTATGGACTGGCTAGTGAGGTACGATGCCAGGATTATTTGTTCCGAGAGAATTTTATATCTTTGTCATCCTGATTCGCCTTCTCAGTTATCTCTTGTTCTTCGGGATGTGGATAATTCCGAGATGGCTTTATATTCTCTTGATTCGCGAGATGATGAGGATATATCTCGTATTCCTATTGCTTGTGACTTTACTGATGTTTTTGAGCCTGTATCGGGTTTGCCACCTAAGCGGGCAATTGAGTTCCGCATTGATCTCATTCCAGGCGCGCAGCCAGTTATTCGTCCTCCCACGAGGATGTCTACAAAGGAAAATGAGGAACTCAAGAAGCAGCTTTTAGAGCTCGAATCCAACAATTGATTCAATCTAGTTTTGCTCCGTGGGGATCCGCGGTCGTCTTTGTGAAGAAGTCTGATGGAACTCTTAGGCTTTGCATTGACTATCGCAAGCTTAACGAGTTGGCCATTAGGAATAGGTATCCGTTGCCTAGGATCGATGATATGTTCGATCTATTGAGTGGTGCTAAGGTCTTTTCTCAGCTTGACCTTGCCACAGGTTTTCATCAGTTACGAGTCGCGGAGGATAACATACCTCTTACCGCTTTCCGCACTCGATATGGTTCTTTTGAGTGGCTCGTTATGCCGTTAGGTTTGACGAACGCTCCTACTTTCTTTGTTGATCTCATGAATCGGGTATTCCGGGAATATCTCGATAAGTTCGTCCTTGTGTTCATTGATGATATCCTTATTTATTCTAAGTCTAAAGCTGAGCATGCTAATCACTTGAGAATTGTCTTGAGTACCCTCCGTCAGCATCAGCTTAGAGCCAAATTCTCCAAGTGCCACTTTTGGGAGAATAAGGTTACGTTCTTAGGCCATGTTGTATCTTTCGATGGCATTTCTGTCGATCCCTCAAAGATCGAAGCCATTCAGAATTGGAAGAGGCCTGAGAATGTTCATGAGATTCGTAGTTTTCTTGGATTGGCGAGTTACTATCGTCGGTTCATCAAGGATTTTTCCCGTGTTGTGCTTCCTCTCACAAGCCTTACCCGGAAAGGCATTCGTTTTATTTGGTCCGACAAGTGTGAAGCTTCCTTTCAGACATTGAAAGAACTTCTCGTTAATGCTCCTATTCTTGTGGTTCCCGAAGGGAATCATGATCTTGTTGTCTACACCGATGCTTGTGGTAGTGGTCTCGGTGCTGTTCTTATGCAGAGAGACCGGGTGGTTGCTTATGCTTCTAGGCAACTGCGTCCGAATGAAGTTCACTATGCCACTCATGATCTTGAGTTAGCCGCCATTGTCTTTGCCTTGAAGATTTGGCGACATTATTTATTGGGCGAGCGCTTCATTCTTTATACCGATCATAAATCTTTGAAGTATTTGTTTACTCAGAAGGAACTCAATATGAGACAACAGCGTTGGCTCGAGTTTCTTGCTTCTTATGACTTTGATATCCAGTATACCCCTGGTAAGGGTAATCGTGTTGCAGATGCGCTTAGTCGCAAACATTCGGCTGTTATTTCTATGATGTTTGCCGAATGGGATATTCTTGAGACTCTATCTTTTTGTGAAATTCGTGATTGAGGTTCATCTTCTGATTCTCCTATTCTATTATTTAGTTTGGGAGCTCGACCTATTTTATTGGATCGTATTGCCGATGGTCAGCGGCGTGATTCTGAGTTGATGCATCTTATTCAGCTTTGTGAGTCTGGATCTTGCGATGAGGCGTTGCAAGATTTTAGCATTGATTCTCATGGGTGTCTTCGTAAGAAGAACCGTCTTTTTGTGCCTTCTGACTTTGCACTTAGGCATGACATTCTTGATGATTGTCACCGTTCTAAGTATACCATTCATCCCGGTAGTAGCAAGATGTATGCCGATATGCGTCGTCTTTATTATTGGGAAGGCATGAAGCGCGATGTGGCGAGTTATGTGAGCAATTGCATAATTTGTCAGCGTTTTAAAGCCGAGCATCAGCGTCCTTCGGGTCTTCTTCAGCCTCTTGAGATTCCATTGTGGAAATGGGAACATATTTCTATGGATTTTATTGACGGCCTACCTCGTTCGAGATCTGGCCATTCTAGCATTTGGGTTATTGTTGATCGCCTCACTAAGTCTGCTCATTTCGTCCCTATTAAGTCTAATAGGACTGCTTCGCATTTGGCTAAGTTGTATATCAAGGAAATCGTGAGACTTCACGGTGTTCCTTGTTCTATTGTGAGTGACTGTGATCCTTTATTCACGAGTCATTTTTGGAAGAGTCTTCAGCAAGCTTTGGGAACAAAGCTTAATTTTTCTACAGCTTATCATCCGCAATCTGACGGACAGACTGAACGGGTAAATCGTATCTTGGAAGATCTTCTCCGTATTTGTATTTTTGATTTCGGTGGTAGTTGGGAGGATCACCTACCTCTTGTAGAGTTCTCCTACAACAATAGTTTTCAGTCTAGTATCGGTATGGCTCCTTTCGAAGCCTTATACGGAAGGCTATGTCGATCACCTTCTTGTTGGTTGGAATCTGGGGAGAAGCTTATTCTTGGCCCGGACTTTGTTCGTCATTCTTCTGAGAAGATTGATCTTATTCGATTGAGAATGAAAGAGGCACAGAGTCGCCAGAAATCCTACGCGGACAACCGTAGGAAGCCTCTCGAGTTCTAGATCGGCGATCTTGTTTTTATTCGTGTTTCTCCTTTGAAGGGGGTTATGCATTTCAGTGTGACTGGAAAATTGGCTCCTCGTTATATAGGACCATTTTCTATTACTGAACGTATTGGCCCTGTGGCTTATAGAGTTTCACTTCCAGCTCATTTATCTGGCATTCATGACGTGTTTCACGTCTCACAACTTCGGAAGTGTCTTTGGGAGTCGGATTCTGTTATTACTTCTCCTGATTTGCAAGAGCTTGAGATCTCACCGGACTTACCTATTGTACAGCAACCTATTCGCGTGCTTGACACGGAGGTGCGACACCTTCGGAACAAGGACGTGCCGCTCGTTAAAATTCAATGGTCCGCTAATCCCAATGACTGTACTTGGGAAACCAGAGAGTATATCGAGCGATCTTATCCAGGTTTTCTATCTTTGCTTTGAAACAGTGAGAATGTCTTTTCATCTCAAGCTTATTACCTTTTCTTTTGAGTGTTGTATGTATGTAGTTGTTACAAATATCGTCTCTAGGAATCGCGGGGACGCAATTTTGTAAGGAGGGGAGATCTGTAACAACCCGCATATTTAACGATTTTATATTTAAATGTTTAATTTAAATATAGCGTCGTTAGTCGGATTTTGGTCCGAAAAGCTACTTTTGGCAAATGGACGAATTGGAACTCGAAACCACCTCCATTGATTCCAAAATGGCGTTTGCGATCTTTTTGAGTATAAGCTTTGATATATTTGGAGTAACTCGAATTTTGCTATTTGTTAAGTGGGCTTTTGGGTTTGGGTTTCACCCAAACTGTTCTATAAACCAACTCAGCCCTTCTCTCCTTCCATTCACTTATTCATTTCATTAAACTTAAGCTAAAAACTGATAATGGTGGAAGAGAATGGGAATTAGAGACTCCTAGCCCTAGTTTACTTGCAAATCCAAATTCTTGCTCCAAAATCATAGAGAAGCTATTGGTAAGTTCATCTCCATCTTCTCCATCTCTTCTCCTCTTCAATTTCAGTAATTTCCTAACCCTAACTTAGGAAATACTTGCTTTGATTCTAGATTGAAGCTTGTTGAGTTGAAGTAGTGTTTGGTTGGTCTTCTCCTTGTGATTTAGCTCCTCCATCTTCTTTGTTTGTGAGATTAAAAGGTGAGTTTTGAACTCACATCTACTTCTCTTGATTTCATGGGTGTTGGGTATGAATTCCTAACAAGTATGCATGTGCCATTGCTTTGGATTTAGAAAGAATTTGCATTTCATTGAAATAGGGCAGGAAGTGAAAATTCATCAGGTTCGGCCGACCGAGCGCCCTGGGCCGGTCGACCGACCTGCTGCCCCGAGCCATATTTGGTTTCCTGCATCTGGCCGGCCGACCGAGCCCTGTAGTCCGGTCGACCGACCTACTCTTCTTTTCCTGTTTTGCCTGTTTTGCATATTTTAATTTGTTTTCCGGATTTTATCGATTCAAGTTGCTTTTTAGTGGTTGTTATTGCATATTTGACTTTGATAACTTACTCTTGACTTCATCCACGGGTTTTTATGAAATAATCTCTCGAATCGCATTTAAAAGCTCGTTTCCCCAATTTATAAATTCTATTTAAAACACACAATTTCGCACTTCGAGCGAAGTAGAAGGGTGATTAAATGGTTGGGCAAAACACGGACCATGAATCTGTGCGTTTATCTTTCCGATTAGTCCCCGACCTATTCGATTGATTGTTTTGACCTTCGGGTTTAGTTTACCGATGATATGAGGTAAATTTGTACTGCTTTGAGTGTGAAAGTGACTGACGGATAGTAAACCGTTTAGTGCAAACGAGTGGTTATGGGACATACGTTAACACTGTTCGGATTCCTTTTCGAGAGTTGTGACACATTCCGCCAGTTAGTGGTGTCCAGTACTGGGTCTACGACCTTCACCACTACGGTTTGTTGCCCTATAAAGTATCGCTCCGATGTTGGCCTTATGTGCCGCATGAGTAATATTGGGTTTGTTGCCTTCGGGTATGTTGCCTTCGGGTGTGTGCCTTCGGGTTTGTTGCCCTATATAGTTTCGCTCTGATGTTGGCCTTATGTGCCGCATGGGTGACACTTGGGGTTGGAGCCTTCGGGCTTATGGATCCTTGTTTGTACAGTATTGAGCTCGAGCAATTTTCTGATGTTTCATTGATATGTATATTCCCATGGTATCGCCCTTCGGTGTTGGTCTTTTTGAGCCGCATGATGTATAACGATTACCTTGTGGAACTTGTATACCTTATAGGTATTTGTTATTTGCCTTTTGGCTTGTTTTAGGATATTTGTATCCTTTGTTTCTATATGTTGCCGATGATATGAGGCTTGTTCTATATGATTCATCTCTTGTTGATGATTGTGTTATCTCCTCTAGAGATATTTGTTATACTGTATGACCTTGCAGGTTTATTATTGTTCAGTTTATCTAACTGATTTGTTATCTAGACTGACCCGTGTATTTTATACTCGGGTCAGACCGAGATGTTTCAGGTTAGGTGCTTTTGGGACTTAGCCTATTTTGATTCCGCATGGACTATTCGCTAGCTTCATTTTGTTATAGCGTCTTTTGTGGTCCTTATCTGTTGTAACTCTGATATTTATACTTTTTTCGTCTCGTCTGTATATTGTGGTCTCATGTACCACTTGACATGTATTATTTTGTATACTCTATTGTGTATCTGTTTATGTGTATATTATGATCGACTGTTCTGTGATGAGAATTACATTTGAGTTGTTATATTTTCTTCTGATAGATCCTACAACCATTGTAGTTTTGCTTTAAATATTTATTGAATAGGTCTAATTTTAATGTGATTCTACTTTTCGACGTATTTAGTGAATAGTTAAGGTAAGATTACACATGGTCGCTCCTATCCAGCCTTATTCTCCGTGTTAGCAGACGGTATTATCTATTAATGCTCTTTGCTAGCGTGGGTATAGAGGTGGGGCGTCACAGCTTCAATATCATTCAATCATCCATAAGCAAGATTAATTGTCACATCATCTCTAGCTAATTTAATTAACCACCTATGAATTAAATTAATTACTTTAATTACTTTTAATTCCTGCTTTCTTAACATTAATTAATTACAACCCAATTAATTAATCATCATCTTAATTAATAATCCTTGATTAATTATCCTTTAATCACTTTAAGTAATTAACCCTTAATAAATTACATAAATTAATTATCCATATTCGAAACACATTAATTAACCTTTGATTATTCCCATTAATTAATTAGCTATAATTAATTGCATTGACCCTTAATGAATTACATTAATTTAATATCCTATAATCACTTATATCGATTAATTATCCTTTAATTAATCATATTAATCAACCTTTAATTACTTCCATTAATTACATCAATTAATGATCCTCTAATTTCCTCGTTAATTAATTATTCTTCTAATTAATTACATTTAATAATTAATCTTGAATTAATCACATTCATTAATCAACCTTAATTAATCCCATTCAGTAATTAACCATCCTTTAATTACTTACGTTAATTAATTAATTTCTTAATTAATTAATTCTTTAATTAATTACACTAAGTAATTAATACCTTAATTACTCCCATTGAGTAATTATCCTCTAATAACTTTCACTAAGTAATTTCTCTTTTATTAATTACATTTAGTAATTACCCATTAATTATTTACACTAAGTAATTACACTTTATTAATTAAGTAATTCACTTAATCAATTTCATAAGTGATTATCCTTAATTAATTATATTAATTAATTAAATTAATTATATTAATTAATTAGATTAATTACATTAATTAATCAAATTAATCACATTGAGTAATTACTCCCTTAATTACTTCCATTAAGTAATTGTCCTGTAATTACTTTCATTAAGTAATTGACTTTTAATTACTTAAATTAATTAACCCTCAATAAATTAAGTAATTAACTATTCTTAATTGATTAACCAATTAATTATCTTAATTAAATTACACAAATTAATCACCTTAGTTAATTAAGGAATTATACAAATTATTTTTGTTAAAAAGACCACAATTAATTAAGATAAACATCTACCTTAATTAATCACTTATTTGTCATTAAATTAATGCTTGGAAACAATTAATTTATACATAAAAATCATTTTAGAATTCTTTGGTCGTTAAGGTTAAATACCCTTACTTTAATCACATCCTAAAAACCTCATTAAATCATATTTTGAAAACACTTAGAAATTAATTTACAAAATTAATCCAAGATATAATTACTTTAAAACAAACAGATTTTAATTAATTTACTTTCACATTGAAATTTGAACTTGTTGAAACTTACCTTGGAAAACTTTCATTTAATTAGCTTTTAAAACTTTACCATTTCCTTGCTTATTAAAAATTGATTAACATTTATTTTGATTAAAACTTGTTAATACATGAAATTCGGATTCATTTTTCATATTTAAACTTAATCTTCCATTTAAAAACCTGATTTATTACTTCACGACATGTTTTTACCTTTGTTTTGAAATCTGTTCCATTTATAATTTAAAAAACGTACAAGTTTATCTTAGATTTTTTGAAAACAGGTTATAAAAATATCAACCCGAGCCATCCCCGACTCTTCCCCGTATAAACACTCTCGGAAACAACGACGTACACACGAACCCTCTTCCTTTGACCACACACGAAGCCAACACGAGGAGCAACCCGAGAATAAGCTCATCTTCCCAAAAACTCAACACATACCTGATACAACGTGCATGCGTGCATGTGCTCTGGTCACGAACATCCTCCGACCCTCGTCGAAGCATCCAGCAAGTCGACGATCACCACGTCGTCCTCTCCGACATTGCAGATCCACGAATCCAACAGCAAATCAAAAACGAACCCTTCGATCGAAAACTGAAACACAACCCCATTGAGAAAACCTACCTTAACCATCGCCTCCGACCACCTGTACCCGCACCGACCTACCTAGAGCGACGTCTCGACTCCAGCTACGATTTCCCCTTATGTGATCCATATCGATGCAACATCGACGCCGTTTCAACCTTGGAAATGTCGACGACCAAAGCAGCATCCTAAACCCTAAATCTACGTCGAACAGCCAGGACGACCATCATAAAATCTTCCACTTATTTTTCCCATGGACGTCAGCCTTCACACACTCTCCTACATCGATCGCGACTGCTATTACCTCGCCGTTTGTCGACAAACGAAGAAAACCTAAATTCAGTTCAACTCATAAATTACAACCACCCCTTACTTAAAAATCCTGATTTCAATATTAAAATTCATCATTAACAATTCCGAATCAAATTATAGAATCTATTCAAGAATTTCGTTCAATTGATTTTGGGCCTATATTATGAACAGACCTGTAAATTTCCTGTTTTGAAATAAATACTTCATATATTTATTTGAAATTATTTTTAAAATTTGACTTATATTCTTGCAATCATTTTCTCTTTGAAGATCAAGGTCTAAAATTGATTTGTTTAGAGGATATGAATTTATCTATAAAATTTGGGGCCTGTTGTTTTAAACAGAGAAGATATACATGTACAGAAGCTCATATACACAGGCATATAATATTTACAACATGCATTCACAACCAACCTTCATATAAACATATATACATACATACATTCACAGCCAATATTCATAAACATGTGCAAACAATCCATTACAAACATCTATTTATAAACACATGTTTAAAAACTGTTTTTAAAATAAAGGTTTACTTACCAGTTTAGAAAGTGGAGAACATGTTATTGCCTTTTTATTCTAGAAATTTTGTTTTTAATTGTTAAAACTGAAGCTTGCTTTGATCTGGAAATTTCTACAGATTTTGTTCTGATCTTTGAGTTTTAATCTGATTTGAAACTGAAGCTTGCACCTTTGTTTTTTATGTTTGATTGAATTGCAACTTGAACAGGTTGAAACGGTAGAAGTTGTTTTTGAATTTGATTTTAGTTTTCAGCTTAATTCTTCTTTTTAAAGATGGAAGAAAGAATTTGAGAGAAGAGAAATGCATATGTTTCTAATAGAAAACAACCTGGTTTTCTCTTGTACACTTTATTATATAATTAAAATTTAAAAGAAACATAGATTGTCACTTTTATAATTGTAAATTATCTCAAGCTGCAAATGTCACAATATATATTAATTAGCTTACAAATGTTAATAACAATGTATTTTATGTTTAAACCCCTATCTTACTAAGTAATTATGTTTTTTTATATTTATGTAAATATGAATTTACGTTTATATTTATTTATATATACTTATGTTTTTAAATAAATTAAATTCATATATGTTTTATTTGTTTTTATATGTTTACAAACTATAAGATATTTAAAAAGAAAGTCTAATTAAACGTTTATATATATCTATAAACCATTTTAGTTTACGATTTTTTTTAAAAGAAAGCAAAATAAAACTTTTATTATTAAATACTATCTTAGACTATCATAATTAAAAATATAGTTTTAACTTTTAAATAGCTTTTGAAAAGTTTTAAATTGAATTTAAACATAACTTTCCAAATTACAATATACATAAATTTGGAAACATGCGTTTTTATTTGTTAAATTCAAACCAAAGCTTTCCTATTTATAATATATATAAATATATATACATTATAAATTGAAAACATTTTAATATTAATTTTCAAAATTATTACATTGAATTTTAGAACATAAATTTGAATCACGATGCATACATATATATAAAATTTGGAAACATATCTTTTATTTAGTTAAAGCCAAAGACTTCGTAATTACAATATATATATATATATATATATGTGTATATATATGTGTATATATGTATATATATGAATATATACACATTATAGATGGAAAACAATTTTATTAGCTTTAAAAGATAAATTTTACCAATTTAAAATAGAAGATTATTAAACCAAAGTTGCCTATTTAAATAGTTATAAAACAAGATTATCAAATTATTATTGCCAAAATTTCTGGGTCATCACATATATTCACTTACACTTTATATATATCATTTTCAAAAAGAAATTTATTTAAATCTTTATATATTAAAAATATTTCAAAATAATTTTACAAAGTTTTCTTAAGTTTTGATATGATTAAAATATGTATAAACTATATTTAGATGATTGTATAAAGTTTCAAAATATTTTACAAAGCATTATTTTTTCAATTTTTTTTATAAAGAGTATTCCAAAAATACAAAGGGTATGTCAACATACTCCTATAGTGTATGTTGACATATAGGCCAAATTTTTCAAAATTCAAATTTGAATGGAAGTGTATTTTCGTCATATCTTTTCTTGAATGGATATGACCGTTGTTTCTCTATAAATAGGAGGTTTTACCAACAATTTTTTTAACTAATTTCTCACTCTTTCTCTCCTCTTTTGCTCTCTTGCTTTCTAAAAGAAAATCTACTTAAAATATTCTCAAATTCAGTTGGAATCAAATTCAAACTCAATTGTTTTGACTCCTTAACAATCACTCTTTGATCTCTCTCATCTCTATTACTCAAAACAAGATCAAAGTGCTATTCAAGAGGTTATAGGATCATTTGTACTCAAGATCAAGAAATTGAGTCTGTAAATTCTATGAAATCATATTCTTATACTCTTAGGTATGCTTGATGACCCTAAAATCCAAATGACTGTGCTATGTCCCATCTGAATCAAGTGGGTGTGCTTGGAATCTCGTTTGAATCAAAGTGGGAGTGTTGTTGTCCCGTCCAAATCCAATGAGTGTACCCTGAGATCGAAAAATATAGATGGTGTGTCCCGTAGCCTTGAAATCAAGATTGTATTCTCTTTGATATTTGAAACGAAATATGTACAAGAAATTGTAGAGGCTGGATATAGGGTAACTCTAAACAAGTATAAATATTCTTGGAGTGATCTATATAACACTTTACTTTTTTACTTTTACGGTATATATATCTGTCCGTATTTGCATCTGTGATTGTTGTGTAGCGACCCGTAAATTTCGACAATTAAATTTGATAATTTAATAGGATTTTGTAATTAAATTTTAGTAGAAATAATAAAGGTGATAAATTAATATTGGAATGAAGGCTAAATTGAAATATAGAAATGGTAATTAAAATCTATTTATAGTAATGTGAATAAATTCAAATGAATTAAGTAGTGAAAAGATTTTTACTTGGATATAAATTGAATATGAGAAATATAAGGAAAGTATTAGATTGATTTAATGTAGTAAAGGATTGTTGATAGTAATTGGAACAAATTAGGGAATTATGTTAATGCGAGTTAATAATTTATAAACTTGAATGAACATTTCAATTTAATAAATAAATTCAAATGTAAGACTTAGTTATAAGTGAAAATTTATGGGTATGATAACAAATTTGTATAAATTACCTAATTAATTGGTCAATTAATTTATTAGAAATCAAACTCATTTAAATGGTAAGTAATTATAATGTGTTATTGATATAAACGTTACTAATTCTTAATATAGTAACGGAAGTGTAAATGGAATGCAACCGTAGAAATTTAAGCTAAGTATTAACAATTGAAATGAAATGTCGATTAAATGGAGTACTATAAATTGTCATACTAAGCTAAGAATTGAATATAAGGAAACAAAGGCAAATAGTAAATCAATCAATGAATTTATATAGATTATAAAGTTATAATAATAAATAGTAATTAGATGTCTTGTACGAAGTTATAATATTGTGGAATTATTAATAAAGAATAACTAGTATGGGACTCAAATTTGTATAATATGGAAAGTGTTAATTGTTGCTCTTGAGCATAAAAATTTAAAATAAGTAATCTAAAGCAAACATTTAATTAACCAATGCAATAAGATTTTCTAATAGTAACCGTGAAAATTAAGGTAGTAGTGTAAATGACAGTTGATGGATAACCAAATTCTAATTGATTGAAACGACTGTTAGGTTATAATTGAATATAAATTAAAATAGAAACATAAACTTAATACAAGATAGTAATTTGGGAAATAAAAAGTATGAAATCAAGAAATAAGTTATGGAGAATATTTAATTGAAATTAATGTATCTATTTGGCAAAAATATAATAAGTGTAGTACAATCCAAATTAATGTAAGTAATTATGATATTGGTTTGTAAATAATGAACCTATAAAAGTGTGATTAAGAGTTAATGACAATAAATTTTGTACGTTACTTATTTTATTAGTTTGATAATTTTAATTTGAATTCAATTTCAATTAATTCACTAAATTATTGCAGTTATTGTGGAATAAATTGGTGAGTGAAGAATGTTGAATTTAATAAGATGTAACCAAGGTAAAATTCCATTCATAATATGATAATTAATGTAATAAAAAGAACGAAACCAAGATGAGATAATTAATTGAGATTTTTAAATTTAATTAATGAGTAAAATTGACAAAATTTCCAATATAATTGAAGTACAGTAATTAATGCAAATTAAAGATGAAAATTGGAAATTATTAATGTAATGAAATATAAAACAATGTTAACTATGTTAGTTGAGTAATAATTGATTGAATATTAAGTTGTAATCGAATAAAATCAAATTTATTGGAATTAATTTGCAATTAATTGGATTAATTGCAGTTGACATTTGAACACTGTATTTATTGGGATAATTGACACTAAATTGATATGTGAATTTGCTTTTAGTTATTATAAATATCTAAGGGATTAAAAATGACAAAAATCTACTAGTTTATAAATAATGAATTTAAAGGTGGTAAATTAATTTATTAATTTATTTAAAAAGTGGAAAAAAATAGCCATTTTGGCCACTGACTCGGATTTCGACGAAACAAGTTTCATCGGATCCGTAACGGTGAATTATAATAGTTTTTCAAGTTTCGTAGCGATCGGACTTGTCGTTTGATCGTACGGACTTGAAACGCCTTGAAATTTATGCAATTGAAATCAATTTAAATCAATTTGGAAAATATTGTTTTCAACATAACTTCTTCATACGATGCCATTTTGACCTGAAACTTTTTCCATCGCGTTCAGAATATTTTAGAACATCTATTTTGATATATGGGTTGACCCAATTTCGTTCCGGTGTCAGAACGGGCTTTTTGGGCCAATTATCGGTTAACACGTTTATAATTCGGATCTATCTGTCTATTCCAACTTTATCTATAAATACCTTACTAAAGCCTAGCCTCCGCCTATTCTCATTTGTCTGCGTATAAAATTTCATCAGCTCTTCCTCTTCCTCAATGGATGCAAACCCTAGATCCAATTACAATCCAAAATCAAAGTCAAAAATTCAAAGTCCTCAGAAAAATTTGAAAAAAATATATGTTGAAGCTCTCGACTAGAGTAATTCGATGGTGGTTGTGACGCCCCACCTCTATACCCACGCTAGCCAAGGACACTACGGTGTAATGCCGTCAACTAGCACGGAGAATAAGGCTGTTGAGGAGCGACCATCTGTGCAATTGCTTTGTGCGAGCACTGATATGCCAGATAAAATATAACATGCATTTCATCTCAAGAGGAAATCTGACATACCGACACAAACTCAAAGCTACTACACAGTGGCTATATATAATCTTCGGAAACAAATATAGAAATAAACATAACATAAATCAGTCACATGCAATTCATATCACAAAGGCGGAAATAGATATGAATATTACACATAAAAGTGTATATCAGAGTAGTGGTCTAACAAGATCCACACTAACACAAAAGAATAGATACAAGTGCAAGCCAAACGAATATGTGTACATCAAGGAGTCAATATCTTAGATGTATACAACAAAAACTACCAAACTAGAGTAGTTAGCCAAAAGATCAGATGATGGTCCGATAAGGTGGCAAGCAGAAGCACTTGTAAAATCTCAGTCTGACCCGAGTATTATTTAATAAGAAAATAATAAACGGATCAGTCTAGCTATAATTATCAAATAAAATGATATAGAATAAGAGATATGGCATAAACATATGATAACCATAATGACATACTACAATAAGTATGTAATTGAAAATCAACAAGAGATTAATCAATATCACAAGAATCTTCTCAAAAGATCCAAAAAGGGTATCATACCCAAAACTTGTATTCATAACAAGTCAATGACACACGAATTCACCAAGGCACAAAAATTGATAAAGCTTATCAATAGAAATCACAAGAAATAGGTGAAGCATAAATTCCAGAAATCAATAATTAGAAATCCAGAAATCACAAGAAAAGGATGGCCAATCCCATAAAAATGAGCCGAAGCTCCTCCAGACAGGGTATAGTCCCCTATTGCGGACTTTGAGCCAAAGCTCTTCCTGGTGAGTCAAAACTCCTCCTGACAGGGTATAGTCCCCTATTGCGGACCTCGAGCCGAAGCTCCTCCTGGTGAGCCGAAGATTCTCCTGACAGGGTATAATCCCCCATTGCGGACTTTGAGCCGAAGCTCCTCCTGGTGAGCCGAAGCTCCTTATGACAGGGTATAGTCCCCCATTGCGGACTTTGAGCCGAAGCTCCTCCTGGTGAGCCGAAGCACCTTTTGACAGGGTATAGTCCCCCATTGCGGACTTTGAGCCGAAGCTCCTCCTGGTGAGCCGAAGCTCCACAAAATGAAGTATCGTCCTCGACTTGGACAAAGAGACATCGCATAATTGCTAGTCTAAATCATAAAAATGATCGTCATGATCAAAGAGAAGTGTCAATTACAGTAAGCTAGTAAATATATGAGCTTAGCTTCATGTCCCATAACCACTAGATTAACTTAAATATTTACGAACAAATTGTAGATCTCCACTAGAAAACTGTCACAAGAGATTCAATCGAACAAGTTCAAGAATTAACCGACGAAGTAAACGCAAGCGTTTCATACCACTTGTTTTACTAAGCCGTTTAATTAGATTTCTCATACGAGTGAGGTAAAGGTTTGTATATACTAGTAGATTGGAAAATGGTTTTAAGAAACGAGCTTTGTAATAAAATAGTGTTGAAATCATTTGAAGAAAGAGTTTTGATATTTACTACTAGTATAGAAAACCTTTATATTTTTAAAGTGACAAATCACAAAGAAGATTGTAGGAACAATCAATCACTAAAATTCACATTCAAAGACGTGAGTAAAATCCAAAGAAATCGATACCAAATTCATTAAAATGGATATTCCCAAAATCACGAAGAAAATGTCATCAAAGTCGATAATAAGTGATAATAATAAAAGGGAATCAACACGAATCGATTAACGTTGGAATTTCAAGCTAAATAGGCAAATAGGCAAAAATTGGCATATTCAGACGTCTGAAAGGTGTGATTCAGATGTCTGAATCTGGAAAATAAAATACTTTCCAGGACAGAATTCAGACGTCTGAATTAATAAATTCAGACGTCTGGAAATGCCAAATTTTAGCCTATTTCCTTTCTGGTTCAATTCGAACCAATTCAGACGTCTGGAATATAGATTCAGACGTCTGAATACCGGGGAACAAAAATTCCCAGTATAATATTCAGACATCTGAATCTATCATTTCAGACGTCTGAATCAAGGGTTCAGGGCATTCCCTGAACCTAGACCAAAAATGGCCAACCGATTATCGGAAGCAATCGATCGAGCGACAACGACTAAGGATTTACGCCAAACGACAACCCAGCCTTAACGGCTCTTCGATACGCCTCAAATATCATTGTCCAAATATCCATAAAAGGATTTTCATAGATTTTGGTTTCAAAACACCAAAAATTGGAATATACACCAAATCAATCCAAACCAAAATCAATTGCACAAGAATAAGTGTTAGGAATTCATACCTAACAATCGAAGATAATTATAGACTAAGATGTGAGATAAAAATCTCACCTTTGAACCCAAACCAGTGAAGAAGAAGCTCGAAAGCAAAGGAAGATCAACCACCTTCAATCCAAACTCAAGAAGCTTGATTCTAAGCTTAAAAGAGAAATATTTCCCAAATTAGGTTTAGCAAATTTCTGAAATTGGAAAGAGAATGAGTTGGAGAAGAAGAAAGAGATGCTTACCAATGGGTTCTCTTGAATTTGGAGGTAGAAGTTGGATTTGCTAATGAAGACTAGGGCTTAGGAATTTCCATTTCCAATCTCTTCCACCATTTTTACTTTAGCTTAAAGTGTTAGGAATATGAAATGAAGTAATGAAGAGTTGGAGTGGAGCTAGAGTCTTAAGGTGGAACATTGGGCTGAAATCCAGACTCAAACCCAAAGTGAAAAAGTAGCAAAACTCGACTAACTCCAAACATATCGAAGCTTATACTCAAAAAGGTTGCAAACGGCATTTTGAACTCAATGGGAGGGGTCTCGAGTCCAAATTCGACTGTTGCAAAAAGTAGGTTTTCGGACTAAAATCCGACGAACGATGAAATATTTAAATGAAATATTTAAATACACAATCAATAAATATGCGGGTTGTTACAGACTCCCCTCCTTAAAGAAATTGCGTCCTCGCAATACTTAAGAAGAAAATAAGAAGTAACAACCATATAAGCATATCAACACAAAAGAAAATTTGAAATAGGAAGTTCACCATAAGGAGCATGAAAGAGTAAGCCTGAACGGGTTCGCACGGTGAATTCTCTGGATTCCCAAGAGCAATCCTTAGGATATGAGAACCATTGAATTTTCACAAGAAGAACATCTTTATTCCCAAGGCGCTCAACCTCCGAAACAACGATGCGAATGGAATGTTGCTCATAAGTCAAATCTGGTGAAACTTCACTTTCTTCAATAACACCGGGCTCAAGAATAAAAATAGGAAACCTAAAAGCATTTCCATAGTTAAAAGACGCAGAAAACGTCAAGAATGGCAGAAAGTTGAGCCAGTGCAACGACGTAGTACAGAAATGGTACGCCCGAGAAACTAGAAACTCGAATAACTTGGAACACCAACGTAGTACAAAAACGGTACGTCCAATGAACCGATAAACCAGAACAACGATGTAGTATAATAATGGTACATCCATTGATCCAGATAAGACGAAACATCGATGTAGTATAATAACAGTACATCCGATGAACCGAACACCATAAAAGAACATCGGACGCTAGTCCATAAAAAAAAAGAGATAAAGCTCAATAAAACGAAGTATATCAAAACGTCTGATGAACTTGATAAAAAGATAATTCCATTCAAACATCATCAAAGAATCAACCACTTATTGCTAACGACTAAGCGCATTTGGCAACACGATTTCCCTTCTGGGAATAAAAAGATTATCAAGATCATAAGATGCCAGGAACTCGAGTCAACATGAAGTTCCTTATGAGAAAATAAATATTCCAAAGATTTATGGTCGAGGTGGAGAACAAATTTCTCATCCAAAAATGATGATGCCAAATTTTAAAAGTGAAATCAATAGCCGCGAGCACTAGATCATGAATGGCATATCTAGTCTCAATCGGCTTTTAATGATTTAGAAGCACAAGTGATAGCACGTTATCTTTTGCAAGAGAACGGCATCTAAACCAATACGATAAGCATTGGCACAAAAGATAAAGTCTTGGTTCCCTACGGGAATCACAAGAATAAGAGTATCGAAAAGAAAGAACTTCTTTTAAATAATTTGCTTTCCCGAAAAGCTAAAACTTTCAAAATCACAATTATCTCAATGTAAAAATCTTTCTAGAAAAATTTACATTTTACAAGTCAATATATCGTGTCTAATTGTCTCATCAAAGCATTTAGGAAATTCCTATCGATAACGTTGATCAAGCGCATCGACCAAAATTCTTAAAACACTAAATGGGCAATACAATCACAAAATCATCTTCTAGATAATAAACATGTTTCTTAAAAACTTTTAAGAATATCCTTTGTCCGTTTAAAGAACGAAATTTCAATTGTACTTATAAATAAATCTTATGAAAAAGATTTGCAAAATTTTTAAATTGCTATTTTCACCCAAAATCAATAAATACAAGAATCTCATCGAAATATTCATAGAATATTCGATTTATAAAATGGATGAAATAAGCTGGACAAACTGAATGACAAAATAAGTCATTCATAAGAATCATAATGAGTGCGGAATGCGGTAGGTGGAATGCTAACTTCCGCAACTCGTAGCAAATAAAAAATCGATGGCAAGGTCGAGCTAAAAAGACCTTA
This sequence comes from Allium cepa, assembly GCA_030765085.1. Taxonomy (NCBI): domain Eukaryota; kingdom Viridiplantae; phylum Streptophyta; class Magnoliopsida; order Asparagales; family Amaryllidaceae; genus Allium; species Allium cepa. Next base: position 975,564,913 of record CM060928.1, read on the forward strand.
ACACCACTCAAAAGATTGCTTAAGTGATAATTCTAAGACAAACTCAAAATTACCAGAAAATTCTCAAATTACATGAATGAGAGAAACAACACTTTCCTCATCATGCGGGCTTAAAGAATAAAATGATGCCATCAAGTTGGAATCGAAATCACAAAGGAGAAATAAAAATCTGCTTAACAGATTAAGAATGTCGAAGATAAGTAGTCCACTAGGGACAAAGGATATGGCTTCATAATGAATAAGCCAATCCCTTAACACAAATCAATTCCGAAGCCTAAGTAAAAAATATCGGCTCAGAAAGAAAAATCACATAAAATGATTTCGACATCAATAGAAAGTAAGTTGAGTGTTGCGGATCCACCATCCGGATTCGCAATTCCCAAAGAAGACATCAAGCCCAAAATATTCAAAGAAAAAGAACCGACAAGTTCTTTTGATATAAAAATAATGAGATGAACCCATATCAAAAAGAACTCAAATAGAAAGATCACGAAATAAAACAATAGCATCAAGGATTGAATGTAAAATACCTTGACCAAGAGAAGTGTCACAAGGGGCTTGCACGACTTTCAACTTTCCCTCCCTCTTGCTAGGGAGTTTGGGACATGTAGATAAGTAATGACCCGAGCCTTTGCAATAGCGGCAATAGAGGGATTTCGGGCACTTAATTACATAATGGTCCATGGAACCACAATTGTAGCATAGTTTATGACTTGGGGTAGGAGTCTTGGCTACCGAAGTTTCTTGTTCCACCCTCTTCTTTCTTTGAAGTATGGGGCAGACAGAAATATGATGACCTGTATTTTGCAATAGCGACAAAAGAGTGGCACCGGACACTCCTTTGCATAGTGGTCCTTATAATTACAATTGTAGCATCCTCCACGATTAGGGATTGGAGTCTTTGCTACAAAAGTAGTTTGCTTCACTCTCTTATTGGGATTAAGGCTCTTGAACTTAATATGCCTCTTCTTGGAAGTCCCAATATCACAAACACTTCCTTTACCAACCTCTCCATGAAGAAGAGTAACATCCACAAGCTGATTGAAAGAAACTTCAAGTTTCAAAGGTAGAACCATTTCGGGGTTCTTACTCAAAGCACAAATAAACTCTTGATTCTTTACAAGATCCAAAAGTTGTTGGACAGACATGAATGCGCCATCCAGAGAAGGGCTACTGGATTGACCAGCGCTAGGACTGCTAGAACTAACCATTTCTCTTCCTTTAGAAAAGAAAGAAGGAGAAAAGTTATTCTCAAAATAAATATCAAGCAATCTTGATAGCTAAGACAAGGAATCATAAATGAAAATAGGATAGGACGGTACGAAGACCCGAAAAAAATTCCTAAAGCACGACTCCTAAGATGGACTTAGGACGATGAACCTTGTTAAATTATTCTACATTGTTCTGAAGTTTGGCTCTGATACCAAGCTGTGACTCCCCACCTCTATACCCACGCTAGCCAATGACACTACGGTGTAATGCCGTCAACTAGCACGGAGAATAAGGCTGTTAAGGAGCGACCATCCGTGCAATTGCTTTGTGCGAGCACCGATATGCCAGATAAAATATAACATGCATTTCATCTCAAGAGGAAATCCGACATACCGACACAAACTTAAAGCTATTACACAGTGGCTATATATATTTTTCGGAAACAAATATAGAAATAAACATAACATAAATTAGTCACAGGCAATTCATATCACAAAGGCGGAAATAGATATGAATATTACACATAAAAGTGTATATCAGAGTAGTGGTCTAACAAGATCCACACTATCACAAAAGAATAGATACAAGTGCAAGCCAAACGAATATGTGTACATCAAGGAGTCAATATCTTAGATGTATACAACAAAAACTACCAAACTAGAGTAGTTAGCCAAAAGATCAGATGATGGTCCGATAAGGTGGCAAGCAGAAGCACTTGTAAAATCTCAGTCTGACCCGAGTATTATTTAATAAGAAAATAATAAACGGATCAGTCCAGCTATAATTATCAGATAAAATGATATAGAATAAGAGATATGGCATAAACATATGATAACCATAATGGCATACTACAATAAGTATGTAATTGAAAATCAACAAGAGATTAAAATATCACAAGAATCTTCTCAAAAGATCCAAAAAGGGTATCATACCCAAAACTTGTATTCATAACAAGTCAATGGCACACGAATTCACCAAGGCACAAAAATTGATAAAGCTTATCAATAGAAATCACAAGAAATAGGTGAAGCATAAATTCCAGAAATCAATAATTAGAAATCCAGAAATCACAAGAAAAGGATGGCCAATCCCATAAAAATGAGCCGGAGCTCCTCCAGACAGGGTATAGTCCCCCATTGCGGACCTTGAGCCGAAGCTTCTCCTGGTGAGCCGAAGCTCCTCCTGACAGGGTATAGTCCCCCATTGCGGACCTTGAGCCGAAGCTCCTCCTGGTGAGCCGAAGCTCCTCCTGACAGGGTATAGTGCCCCATTGCGGACTTTGAGCCGAAGCTCCTCCTGACAGGGTATAGTCCCCCATTGCAGACTTTGAGCCGAAGCTCCTCCTGGTGAGCCGAAGCTCCTCCTGACAGGGTATAGTCCCCCATTGCGGACTTTGAGCCAAAGCTCCTCCTGGTGAGCTGAAGCTCCACAAAATGAAGTATCGTCCTCGACGTGGACAAAGAGACATCGCACAATTGCTAGTCTAAATCATAAAAGTGATCGTCATGATCAAAGAGAAGTGTCAATTGCAGTAAGCTAGTAAATATATGAGCTTAGCTTCATGTCCCATAACCACTAGCTTAACTTAAATATTTACAAACAAATTGTAGATCTCCACTAGAAAATTGTCACAAGAGATTCAATCGAACAAGTCCAAGAATTAACCGACGAAGTAAACACAAGCGTTTCATACCATTTGTTTTACTAAGCCGTTTAATTAGATTTCTCATACGAGTGAGGTAAAGGTTTGTATATACTAGTAGATTGGAAAACGGTTTTAAGAAATGACCTTTGTAATAAAATAGTGTTGAAATCATTTGAAGAAAGAGTTTTGATATTTACTACTAGTATAGAAAACCTTTATATTTTTAAAGTGACAAATCACAAAGAAGATTGTAGGAACAATCAATCACTAAAATTCACATTCAAAGACGTGAGTAAAATCCAAAGAAATCGATACCGAATCCATTAAAATGGATATTCCCAAAATCATGAAGAAAATGTCATCAAAGTCGATAATAAGTGATAATAACAAAAGGGAATCAACGCCAATCGATTAACGTTGGAATTTCAAGCTAAATAGGCAAATAGGCAAAAATTGGCATATTCAGACGTCTGAAAGGTATGATTCAGACGTCTGAATCTGTAAAATAAAATACTTTCCAGGACAGAATTCAGACGTCTGAATCAATAAATTCAGACGTCTGGAAATGCCAAATTTTAGCCCATTTCCTTTCTGGTTCAATTCGAACCAATTCAGACGTCTTGGGTGTTTTTACATGTTTAAAACCAAATTTCAAATATGCTTTCAAGTTATTATTCATATACCAATTTGGGATTAAAATGGTAATTTTGTGCATACATTAATTTTGAAAATATTCACTTGCACATTTTATTTTTATTTGTAGAAATTTGGATGGAAATATGAAGAGGCTTTCGTGTAATCATGCATGCATAAGAGAAGAAGGCAAATGAAGATGGAAATAGATCAACTCATGCATCTTGGAGGACCCCACCTACCCACTTAGCTTAATCTACAATTAGAAGCTAATGCACAAGTTAGTGGAGGTTAAAGTTACATGTACACTTAATACAGGATTAATTTAAGCAAATGATAACTTGGTGGCCACACTTCCTAAAGGTTATCTTGGGAAGCCCCTTGAAATATGGATTAGGGTTTTATGCGTGTATAAATGGTCCTCATATATTCATGTAATGGATCCTTTAATCACTTACCATATTATGCAAGTTGCAAGCCTTAAAATTATATGAAATAAAATGGCTTCGTAAGCCTCATTTTCTTTTATTTCTTCTTATTTTATTTTCTTGTTCATTTTTATTTACATGCTCTTTTCCTTTAATGTTAGTATATTAGCTTTTCTTTATGCACTTAGTTTAATTTTACTCTTATGCAAGTTGTAGTTGGTTCTTTCTATTTTCATTAGCTTGTAATTCCTTCTTGTGTTTTCAATATTGAAATTTACATGTATTGAAATGATAACACAAATGAATAGCTAAACCCTTTCGATTTAGGGGTAATAAAGCTCTCCAAAATTATTTAAATTCAACATATTTTGTGATTTATGATCTCTTTTGAATGCTGAATGAAAAGTGGATGTGGATTTAAGTTTATAAAAGGAATTGGATAGCCTATATTGTGATCACAAATGGGTTATGCTTAATCCAACATAAACACGATTTACATCATCGTCTACTTAAGTGACTTTGATTATGGAATTAAAATAGAAACAAAATTTGATAATCTATGTTACTAATCAAAAATAGTAAATAAATCATGCTTAAAATAGATTTTATTTTATTTTCATATTCATATTTCCATTTTCATGAGAGTTGGCAAGTGATTTTAGTTGTTGTATTATAGTTTGATGGTTTAAGTTATGTCAGTTAATAACATAAATAGACCACTTATGATAAATACATCACCAATTCCACTTAAGAATCAAAATATAGAGATCATAGATTATTTTTGTGTTGATTTATGTAAAAATATTAGAGTGGATTTGCCTCTAAATTGTTTTCTAATCTTATATTTTCGATCACTTTTGTTCTGGCTGGTCTTACATTTTTCTTAGTTTAAAACAATCTCTACTTGGTTTAATCTGATTGAGTAACTTAAATGATGCTTGGGATCGCCCATCTTTTAAGGATCCGTTAAACTATCTACTATATAGTAATATACGCTATTATAATAATGTCTAAGGTAAAGTAAACTATTAAAATAGCGATAAGGCTTTACATTTTCCACCTTAACACATTTTTATTATGTCAATATTCTATACAGTACCGTAACTCTCCGTAAACTGGAGCCGCCAAATGATACCCCATTGGTACGACATAAAAAAACTCGTAGAAGGTATGCTAGGGTGGGTGACACGACACAACTAGGCAATGCCAGGGTAGATGTACCAATTACGCATACGGGTTGGTGGTAACGCACAGCCGCAACTACCGCTCACCTCGATCCACACCACCAAATCAAAGGTGCGCACCAAATCAATCACAAAGTAATAGAATGGCAATCGACGAAGTGTATCTGATCGGAGTAGTTACCTAATTTGGCCCGAGAATCGCTCCTGTTTTAGCCACCTTATGCCAACTCACCAGAGTCGGGTCCACTTAGTACCTCATATAGGATCGCCGCCACCATCCTACTTCATTCTGGAATCTCCACCGCATACACAGTTGTTAAAGTGGTTTTCGGTATCGATAGAGAGTATGTCCATATCCGATCCCGATCTCTTTAACAACCAATCATTATTATAACCCGTGGTTATATAAATTTCAAATGGTTTACATTGCATATCAAACATTTTCCTTTCAAATCATAAAAAGTCCATATCATTATTCTTTTTAAAATAATATTGACTTTTCCAAAGCCGTAACACTTCCAAATTCATTTAATTATAACCACTTGAAACATAATAATTTATAGATCATAACACTTAAAATGTAACCTTTAAAAACCATATCATTTGGCACTAAAACCTTTTAGAAAAATGGTAGCATTTTGGAAATGTCACTTTAAGTAAAAGCAGCAGAACAGAAGTGCTATTGTAAGAATTGCAATAGTGCAGTATTGTTACTATAAGAATACGCAACGGTACATAATTGTAACTGTAATAATCCGTAGCGGTGCAGAATTGTTACTATCAGAATTCGCAATGGCGCAGAATTGTTACAACAAGGATCCGCAGCAATGCAGAATTGTTATAGTAGGAAATCACAACAGTTTTGAATTGTTACCGTAAGAAATCATAGCAGTTTTTAATTGTTCCTGTAATACTTCCTACTACCATAGTTTATATAACCAAATAGTACATATATTTCCATTTTTATCATTTTTATTACCCAAGTTATACTGTTTACAATAATTAAGACTTACAATTGTACGTTTTATCCTACATTTTTTTTCACAAAATAAAATCATTTATCATCTCAATCACTAGTACATGAATTAAAACTTACCATTTATAGGTTAGAATAAAATACCATTATTAGGTCAAATCAGATTATTAAATTTCAATTAACCTTCATGCTGTAACTTATATTTCAAAATTACATTTTCAACTCTTTATTTCTTATAAAAATCTTAACCCATATAAACAAATATACAAAAATCATTACATTAAATTTTAGTTAAGATTCATATATAAAGCCAAAATACTTAATAATCTTTACAAAAATCATTTTAAATCAACCACGGATTCTGTATAAAATTCCTAACCCTAGGGTCAATTAAATATGGACATATATCATTTCAATCTGCAATTTATTAAATATTCGATTTTTATATCATTTCAAACTTGCAATCCCAAGTCAAATAAAATTGCTCAGGCCTATCATTTCAGCCCATAACAATTTTCCTTAATCTAAAGATCATTCGGGTATGTATCATTTCAACCCATTGTGAAGGAACTTGCAGTGTGAAAATATTAAATGACATAACAATATTCAACATATCATGGCATATGATCAAAACAAGGTATAATATGATATGAAATAACAAAATAAAATCATATGAAATAACATGATATAAAATATGAAATACATAACATAAACATATGAAATAACAAATACAAACATAGGTGGAATTTCAAACTTGCATATGCATATCCATTCAATTCCATTGTCATCAATTCACCAAAATATAAGTATGTTGTCAAGAATGATTACTCACCTTTCTTTAGTTAGAAAAGTGATTCACAGCACAACACAACGACGATAAATTACGGACAAGCTTGAGTGAGAGGAGAATCTAAATCCGACGCTTTGAATTTTCTACCCTAGGGTCATATAAATACAAATATATATCATTTCAATCCGCAATTTATTAAATTTTCGGGTTTAATATCATTTCAAACCCATAATCCCAAGTCAAATAAAATGGCTCAGGCCTATCATTTCAGCCCATAACAATTTTCCTTAATCTAAAGATCGTTGGGGTATATATCATTTCAACCCATAGTGAAGGAACTTGTAGTGTGAGAATATTAAATGACATAACAATATTCAACAAATCATGGCATATGATCAAAACAGGTATAATATGATACGAAATAACAAAATAAAACCATATGAAATAACATGATATAAACATATGAAATACATAACATAAACATATGAAATAACATAATATAAACATAGGTGGAATTTCAAACTTGCATATACATATCCACTCAATTCCATTGTCATCAATTCACCAAAATATAAGTATGTTATCAAGAGTGATTACTCACCTTTCTTTGGTTAGAAAAGTGATTCAAAGCGCAACACAAGGACGACAAATAACGGACAAGCTTGAGTGAGAGGAGAATCTAAATCCGACGCTTTGAAAAATAAGATAAATTCCATACGTAAGAAAATAATTCACAAAAAAATAGAAAATTATATATTTGCAAAATACAATAGAGGGATTGTCTAAGGGTTGCATAGGCTAGGTCAACAGGTGATTTGGGTTCGGTCATAGGGTCAGGGTTTGGGTTTGGGTTCGGCCATAGAGTTTTGGACAGTTTAGGCTAGGGTTTTGGTTTAGGTGGGTTTGGCCTTAGGCTAGGGTTAGGGTTTGGGTGGCTAGGCTCGGCATAGGGGTGTGGGTTCGGCTAGGCAAAGCAAGGGGAAAGGGTTTGAGGAAGTTCGGCTATGGGGTTTGTGGTGGGAAGAGAAGGTGGAGGCCGAAATTTTGTGAAGAGGACAAGGGAAAAAGGAAGGAAGGGAAGTGGGTTTTGGTTGGAGTTTGGTGATGGGAAGGTGATGGTATAGTTTTGGCCGAAATTGCAATGGAAGGAGGAGGAAAAATTTGTAGAGAAGAAGAGGAAGAAGGTCTAGGGTTTTGAGAAGGAAGATGAAGGAGAGGAAGACTTACATTTTTCTATAGAGGCACAAAATGAATGGATGAGGAGGCTAACCAAAACCCTAGGATTTTATATATTCATCCCAACAGGTGGCTTCTCATCTACTAAAGAGGTTTCTAGCCCATTAGTACAAGCCCAAACAAATCAACATGTAAATAAGATAGAAGTTATACGAAAAATAACTGCATGTAATACACCAAAAGTTGCAAAATTTGAGAAGTAGAAATCAAAATTTAACAAAACGAAAAACTGAGAAAATGCTACAATTAAATTCATCTTCAAAAAAGTAAAAGTTAAAAATTCAAATTTAAAGTTTTCACAGAAAGTCAAATTTTGACCAAATTTAAGAAAAATTTGAAAATTAAGAAAAATCTTTATTTTATTAAATTTGGAAGAATATTTCACATCAAAACTCAAAATATTACATTAAATTTCCAAATTTATCAATTTTAAAATAATTATATTCAATGTTTCAAATGAATTTTCATTTAAAATATGTTCAAAATTTGCGGGTTGTTACACTCTCCCCTACTCAAAACATTTCGTCCTCGAAAAGCAACGAGACCCAAAAAACAAAGAAGGATAGGATATGATACCAAATAATACCTGGAACAAACAATTTCGAATTTGAAGCATGAATGCTCTTTTCCATTTCCCAAGTACAACCCTGATCATCAATGCTTCATTGCACTTTGACAAGGTTGATAGATTTTCCTCGGAGCTGCTTCGTACCTCTATCGATAATACGAAGTAGCTTCCTCCTGACAGTAAGATTTGGCTCAATATCCAAACTCTCGAGAGCAGAAGGCTGGACAATCAAAGATGGATCATGAAGATACCAACGAAAATGTGAAACATGGAACATATTATGCACTTCAGAAAGTTTCTGAGGCAAATCCAAGCGATAAGCTAAGGAAACAACTCTATATAAGATGTGAAAAAGGACCAATAAACCTAGGAGCGAGCTTCCCTTTCTGACCAAAACGAATCACATTCCTTAATAGAGAGACCTTAAGGAAAACCTGATCACCAACAAAAAACTCCAAACTCCTCCTATTCCTGTCATCTTACTTCTTCTGTCTATCCTGAGCAATTCTCATCTTTCTCCTAATCTCCTCAACCATCTCAGATGCTTCTAGAATCATATCAGGACCAAGAACCAACCGATTACCGGATTCAATCCAGCAAGATAGAGATTTACAAGGATGCCCATAAAGAGCAGCAAATGGAGCCATTTCGATACTAGCTTGATAACTATTGTTATAGGTGAATTCAATGAGATAGAGATGATCTTCCCAAGATCCTCCATAATCAAGGACACAGGCACAAAGAAGATATTCAAAATATGATTCATTCTTTCCGTTTGACCATCGGTTTACGGATGGTAAGCAGTGCTCAGATTTAGACGAGTACCTAAAGATTCTTGAAAAGCTTTCCAAAACTGACTGGTAAAGATGGGGTCTCTATCACAAACAATACTGACTGAAACACCATAAAGACGAACAATCTCTCTCATATAAATCTCAGCCAAACTCGAAGCAGAACAGTTATATCTAACCGGAATGAAGCGAGCTGACTTGGTCAATCTATCCACAATTACCCAAATACTTTCATTACCTCTCCTATTCCTTGGTAATCCATCAATAAAATCCATAGAAACTTGTTCCCATTTCCAACTGGGAATCTCAAGGGGTTGCAATAATCCAGCAGCTTTCGGATGATTAGCCTTAACTTGCTGACAAGTCGCACATCTACTAACAAAAAGGCAGATATCACGCTTCATACCCCTCCACCAATACAACTTCTTCATATCATGGTACATATTTATCACACTTGGATGAATAGAAAGTTTGGACCGATGATTTTCCCGAAGTAACTCTTGCCTTAATCCATCGACATTCGGGACACAAATCCAATTATTAATCCTTAAAATCCTTTTATCATCAATATGAGCTCCACTCCTATCTTGGCTACCACCGCCAACTCTTTTATGAACATTTTCCTTAATAAGCCTAATTATCCTATCCTCATCTTGCTTAGCGATAATGCGATCCATATGAGGAGAAGAAACAACAAGCTGACACAACATCGCCTTCTTCCTACTCAAAGCATCGGCTACAATATTAGCCTTTCCGAGGGTATAGTTAATGTTGAGGTCATAAGAAACTAGAAACTCGAACCACCTAACTTGCCTCAAATTTAAGTCCTTCTGGGTGAAAATATATTTCAAAGACTTATGATTCGTAAAGAGCTCAAACTTAGTTCCCAATAGATGATGTCTCCAAAGCTTCAAAGCAAAAACTACGACAAGCAATTCCAAATCATGGGTTGCATAACTGGCTTCATGAGTCTTCAACTGACGATTGGCATAAGCAATAACTTTCCCATCATAATTCGGAATGGCTCCCAAACCTTCACGACTGGCATCAGTGTACACCTTTAATCCCTTATTTCCATTTGGAACGGTAAGAACTGGTGCGGAAGTAAGCTTGCGCTTCAACTCATTGAATGCAACTTCACACTTATCATTCCATCTAAACTTAGCATTCTTACGAGTTAGAGTGGTGAGAGGTGTAGCAATCCGAGGAAAATTCTCGATGAATCTTGGATAATAAATGGCAAGGCCTAGAAAACTACGGATATCAAATGGAGTCCTAGGAGTTTCCTAATTCTAAAATAGAAAAGGGAGAATAAGAACCGAGAAAGATATATAATAATTAGTGTACAAAGGAAAGAAAGAGAAGATAGACTTACATTGATCGCACGATCTTAACTAGATCAACGGAAACTCCATCGCCAGAAACAATATGTCCAAGAAATCGGACTTCATCTTTCCAGAAATGACATTTCGATAATTTGGCTTTCAACTGATGACTCCTAAGGGTCTTCAAAAAATCCAAATGGATCTCATGCTTCACCTTAGACAGAGAGAAAACAAGAATATCTTCGCCGAAGAATAGAACAAACTTATTAAGAACATCCCGGGAAACCCGGTTCATAAGGCCGAGAAAGAAAGCTGGGGAATTAGTCCAACCAAAAGGCATAATTAACCATTAAAAGAAACCATCCTAAGAATGGAAAGCAGTTTTGGGAATACTTTCCTCGGCGATTCTGAGCTGATGGAAACCGGTGGCAAGATCAAGTTGAGAGAATACAGTAGCGCCATACAGCTGATCGAACATATTATTAATGCGAGGCATTGGATATCTGTTTTTCATATTGAGCTTATTCAAATCCCTATAATCATCACACATCCTCAAGGAACCATCAGACTTAGTGACAAAACCCACTGCTGCTCCCTACTCGGAATGAATGGGTCCGATTAAATCTTTGGAGTACAAGTCTTCGATTTGCTTCCTCAACTCAATCTTCTCATGGGGTGCCATTCCTTTGGGAGGAAGAAATACAGGTCGAGCTCCAGAAATGAGATCAGTATGGAATTCGATTTCCCGTTTAGGAGGTAAAGAAGCGACTTCACCAAATACATTGGGATAGAGTTTGACCATAGGAGTAGAATCTGTGAGAAATGCGGATTAGGATCTTAAGGCTAAGATTAACACTAGAGGGAGGGGGTTGAATAGCGTTAATAAAGAATTACTAAATCTTTTCAATTTATGTTAATTTAGGCACAAAAGTATGCAATATACAGACACAGATATGATCACAGAAACAATCACAGATGCAGAAATAAAATAAAAGCAGTAAAGGAAAGAACATACCGGATTTTATACTGGTTCAGAGTTACCCTACATCCAGTCCTGCAACACAAGTACGAATTTCCTTTCAAGAGCAATTGTACAATTACACCCTCGGTTTAAAGGCTATGAGGTACACCCTCCATAATTTCGATCCTCTGGGTAGAGATACTTGATTTTCGGGCCACAAGTTTACCTAATTGATTTACCAAGGCTACAATCACACCTTTTCCCTTTTGATTGATTTCCAAGGCTACAATCACACCTTTTCTCGCTTAATAGATTACAAAGAAGTCTATAACTTTGAATAGCACTGAGAATCTTATAGAGATAGTGATTGGGAATCAAACTAGAAGTAATCGAGTATGATTCAATGTTGATTTCGGCAGAGTAATGATAAGCATATGTATTAAGAAATGAGGAAGAAGAAGAGGAGTGAAAACCAGAAAATTATGACAGAAAATTCGTTGAAACTGACCCTTATTTATAGAAGAAAACAGTCATGACCATTCATGAAGAGTTATGATGAATAGACACTTCTTTTGAAATTTGAATTTTTGAATCAAACTGTCACCACGTCGACATGGTCATGCTAGGCATGTCGACATCTCAAAGGATTTTTTGGTGTTTTTGATTTTCTTTGAAAATAACCTTTAACTTATGTAAAAACTATTTTAAACTTTATAAATACACTTGACTATAGTTAAAATTCATAAGTAAATATGAAGAATAATATATATAGATTTTAACTATAATTTTATATTTAAATCTAAGTATAAATATTTAAAAGTTAAATATATTATTTAAAAAGATAGTTTAAAATCAGGAGAAATTTGACTTTAAAAATAAAGATGTTTTTGAGGCTAAAATTATTTAAAATCCGGATCGAGGGTTTTGAATCTTTTAAAAGGAAAGTTTTGAAAACATTTTGAAAACAGGATATAATTTGGAAAAATCATTTTGAATAAAAGTTAGCGGATACAAAACAATGTTCCACTAGATTTTTCGCAGGTTCCATCCTACTTAGGGTTCCATCCCTTTAACGGGCTCGAAGTGGATTCCATTCCACGAATAAATTGGATTTTAAGATGCCAGTGCTTTTCGACGTGTTCTGACAAAAATTCCTAATAATAATAAAATATACTTATCCTTGAAAATCTTGAACTCTTGATAATCTTGATACTTATAAGTCTTCTATCTTGATATTTTGTCTTGATATTTTGAATCTCTATACTGTACAGTCTTCATTCTTAGTACCTACATGGTTAAATCCTGCATATACATACATATATATATTATCTAAACTTATAATGTTAGTATTTATATTTTATAATCTATTCTAAATTTGTTGTCATCAAAACCATCATCTCACGGACTAACAATCTCCTCCTTTTTGATGATGAAAACATTTGTTTATAAAATATTATTTCTATTCTAATAACTCCCCCTAAAACTAACAACTCCCCCTTAATCTATACCTAACTACCCTATTTTATATTTCTCCCCCTTTGTCATCAACAAAAACTTACTCCCCCTCATTCTTGGACTTCAGTACCTGCATTGATAAACTATACAATGGAATATATAGAGTAGGAAATAATTATACTTCTAAGCATGATAACTAATTTAAAGATTATATCCATTTCAATGTGTGTGTGTATATATATAAATATATATATATATATATATATATATGTTTTACATACCAATCTTCAAATCAATAAGAAATCAATCCATACAAAGTATCAATTCAAACCAACTCAATTCAAACAAAGTAAATAAAAAATCAAACGTTACGTGAACTTCCACCCATCCTTCTTCTCCAAAGATTGGGTCTACCTTAATAGCATCCCAATTATCATTGTCATTGGTGAGAGAGACAGAAGGATGTGCTTCATTATCATCCTTGTGTAGAGAGGAGATCATCCATCGTATCACATCGAAGTGCCTTTCTTGTTCCTTTGTCATCTGCATTTGACTTAATTCTAAATGATGCTGGTTTCGTAGAATAAATGAGAGAATATTCTTGGACGAATTAAGAGTTTCTTCAAGATTTTCGGATAAATTGTGAATAGGATTAGCCATAGTTGAATTTGTGAATGAAATGGAGGATATAGATGATAAGAAATAAATTTCAGTGAAGAATTCTGGAAGAAACAGGTATATATAGGTGTAGAAATTCGTTTAAATTGAATAGACATGTGGTAGTTATTCAAATTTCAAATACAAAATCAATTGCCATTTCTGACCAGTACATGTCGACATGGTCACATAGGGGATGTCGACATGGGTTAGTGAAATGTTATGGCTAATTTGATTTTGTGAATAATCGTGTGTATATATATAATATACTAACATTTATTCTAGAGTTAAGATAAGGTAGATAACAGGAAGGAAATTTCATTTCATTACATATTACGATAATACAATGATTAAGCACACAACAAACTACACAAACATTCGAAATAAAGCAAAGTAAACAACAGGATACGAAAAGATAAAACTAGTTAGAGGATGAAGACGATGAAGATAGTCCAAGTTTCTTGCTGACTTTGGAAAAGAACTAGTTCATCTTCGAAGAAATGTTATCCAACTTTTTAATGACGGATCGTTTTAGAATCCGTTAATTCTCCACAATTATCTTTTGGTTTTTGAGAAGGGTTTTGTTGGATGGATTGGAAGGATATTCAATGCTTTCCAAAGACGTTTCACCTTCTTCTTCTTCTTCAATTTCCATTTCATCCCCTTCTTCTTCTTCAACTTCCTCTTCTTCCATTTCCTCATGAGCCAAACGCTCTTCCTTTTCGGTAAGTGTCTCATAAAGTTGAAAAACAAATTGAATTTTCATAAGCGAAATGTTGGAATGATTGAAAACTTTTCTAGAAATAAATTCTTCGCCTTTGAAATCCACTCCAAAATAGTTAAAAATCCGAGTATAAAGTATTCTCACCCATTTCAAGATTTTTAGGACGAAGTTCATCCAAAATAACTTGCGCCAAATTTATGTCATAGTTTTCGAAAATAGAAAAAAGAGCTTTGCAAACTTTTGAAGTAGGATTGTTAAAATTTCCCGATCTTGGGGTCAAAGTATGTTGCAAAAGAAGATTAACAATTCTTTCTTTTGGTCGAAAATTTCAATTTTTAAAATCAAAATCATCATCTCTTTCGAAAATGTGATGAAATGTCTCACGATCATGTTCATCGATTTTAAAGTTAGAAAGATCCATTCCCGAACTCTTGCAATTGAGAATGGTACCCAAAAGATCATAATTCAAAATAATTTGAGTGCCTTTGACACTACTCCAAATTTCATCTTCGTTTCAAACATAAAATCCACGATTTAAATTTGCAAAGAAAATTTTGACAAGATTAGGATAGCAAACAAAATCATTTTGGAAGCATCAATAAGACTAAGAACACCATTGTTTGCAAACAGAGAATCAATTTCATAAGAAGAAAAATCTTAAAAAATAGCAAATTTTCCGGGATGGACTTTGGCATAGTTAGCATAATTGATGTATGCTTTAATTGCCTCCGGATCATTGAATAATTGCTCTTTGATTTTTTCGGATCATGGTTGAGGGGTTGCTTGAAGAAGCCATTAGAGCAGAGAGTAGAGAGCTTGAAGTTATGAAGAGAGAGTTTGAATTTGAAAATGGAAGTGAAAAGATATGATAAAAGATAGTGAATAAATAGATTCTTAAAGGACATATTCTCTGGTCAAAAGGTATCTTTTCAGAGAATTGAATGAAGTGAAAAGATGGAGAGAAATTCAAACATTTGAATTCAAATTTTGAAATTCAAATTCAGGTAGCCATGTCGATATCATGGTAGGGACCATGTCGACATGTGCTTTTAAATTTTCATGAATTGATTTTTCCTAAGATCTTCTAATATATATATTATCATTATTAATGTCTATTATATATTTCTGAAATATTATTACACTTATAATATATTTCAGAAAGTATTAAAAAAAAAATAGAAAATAAATTTTAAAATTCAAACAACACACCAATTAAAAATCAATCAATCAAACAATCAAGCAACTAATCTTAAGCAAGCAATTTCAACCAATTGTATTGTAAACGTGTACCTTTTTCTGAGTCCGTTTCTCTGAATTTTTCGGAGTCGTGAACAGCTGTGTAACACAAATTTGAATTATCCATCTTCTGATCATCATCACTTAAGGACGATTCTAAGTCATCTAGAGTAGCAATAAATGCACGCTTCCGTTCCTTTGCTGGTTCATTGTTCATAGGAGGATTCTGCCTTTCTGGATACAGACAGTCTCTTTTGAAGTGGCCTGATTTATCACAGTTGTAACACTTGTCATTATTTGGCACTATATTCTGATTTCCAGAATTCTTATAGTTGTTTCTCTTGAGATTATTCATCTTTCTGTATTTCAGGAATCTCCTAAAATTTCTGGTCATAAAGGCTATCTCTTCATCATTATCGCTGTTTGAGTCTGATTCATTGGTTAATGCATTGAATGTCATTGATTTCTTTTCAGATGCTTTGCATTCTCTTCTCCCGATCATTTGAACTTCATACGACATTATATTTCCGATTAATTCTTCTATCTTCAAAATACTGATGTCATTTGCCTCTTCGATCGCAAGTATCTTTTGATCCCATTCGAGAGTTAGAGAATTTAAAAATTTTCTGACTTGATCTTCTTCAGAAAATTCCTTTCCTAAAGATATTAGAGAATGCCCAATATCCTGAAATCTACTATACATATCTGAAATAGACTCATTAGCATTCATTTTAAATAATTGAAACTGATTTGTGAGCATGGAAATTTTGGTCTGTTTAACTTTGCTTGTTCCTTCGTGGGTAACTTGCAAAGTTTTTTAGATTTCATATGCAGACTTACAAACTGACACTCTATTGAATTCATTTCTATCTAGTGAACAAAAAAGAATATTCATTGCCTTAGAATTATTTTTTGCAACAGTCTTTTGCTCAGCAGTCCACTGTGCAAAATCAATTGTGGGTTCAGAATATTCAGTTTGTGTGATATTCCAAGTGTCTGATCCTATAGATTGTAAATATATTTTCATCCTACATGCCCAATACGCGTAGTTACTACCATTAAAAAGTGGTGGTCTGACAGTAGACTGACCCTCTACAAATGAACTAGTGACAGGGATACTAGTGTTAATAACAGTACCGGTGTTGGTAGCCATTTTGAAAACTTTTCAAAAATCAGATTATGGAACTTTGAAAACCTTACCTGACACCAATTGAGAAATGTGGATTACGGATCTTAAGGCTAAGATTAACACTAGAGGGAGAGAGGATGAATAGTGTTAATAAAGAATTTCTAAATATTTTTAATTTATGTTAATTTAGACACAAAAGTATGCAATATACAGACACAGATATGATCACAGAAACAATCATAGATGCAGAAATAAAATAAAAGCAGTAAAGGAAAGAACACACCGAATTTTATACTGGTTCGGAGTTACCCTACATCCAGTCCCGCAACACAAGTACGGATTTCCTTTCAAAAGCAATTGTACAATTACACCCTCGGTTTCAAGGCTACGAGGTACACCCTCCAGAATTTCGATCCTCTGGGTGGAGATACTTGATTTCCGGGTCATAAGTTTACCCAATTGATTTACCAAGGCTACAATCACACCTTTTCCCTTTTGATTGATTTCCAAGGCTACAATCACACCTTTTCTCGCTTAATAGATTACAAAGAAGTCTATAACTCTGAATAGCACTAAGAATCTTGTGGAGATAGTGATAGAGAATAAAACTAGAAGTAATTGAGTATAATTCAATGTTGATTTCGGCAGAGTAATGATAAGAATATGTATTAAGAAATGAGGAAGAAGAAGAGGAGTGAAAGCCAGAAAATTATGATAGAAAATTCGTTGGAACTGACCCCTATTCATAGAAGAATGACAGCCATGACCATTCATGAAGAGTTATGGCGAATAGACACTTCTTTTGAAATTTGAATTTTTGAATCAAACTGTCACCATGTCGACATGGTCATGCTAGGCATATCGACATCCCAAAGGATTTTTTGGTGTTTTTGATTTTCTTTGAAAATAACCTTTATCTTATATAAAAACTATTTTAAACTTTATAAATATACTTGACTATGGTTAAAATTCATAAGTAAATATAAAGAGTAATATATATAGATTTTAACTATAATTTTATATTTAAATCTAAGTATAAATATTTAAAAGTTAAATATATTATTTAAAAAGATAGTTTAAAATCAGGAGTAATTTGACTTTGAAAATAAGATGTTTTTAGGCTAAAATTATTTAAAATCAGGATCAAGGGTTTTGAATCTTTTAAAAGGAAAGTTTTGAAAACATTTTGAAAATAGGATATAATTTTGAAAAATCATTTTGAATAAAAGTTAGCGGATACAAAACAATGTTTCACTAGATTTTTCGTAGGTTCCATCCTACTTAGGGTTCCATCCCATTAACGGGCTCGAAGTGGATTCCATTCCACGAATAAATTGGATTTTAAGATGCCAGTGCTTTTCTACGAGTTTTAGCGAAAATTCCTAATAATAATAAAAAATACTTATCCTTGAAATCTTGAACTCTTGATAATCTTGGTACTCACGAGTCTTCTATCTTTATATTTTATCTTGATATCTTAAATCTCTATACTGTACAGTCTTTATTCTTAGTACCTGCATGGTTAAATCCTGCATATACATATATGTCTAAACTTATAATGTTAGTATTTATATTTTATAATCTATTCTAAAGTTGTTGTCATCAAAATCATCATCTCACGGACTAACAGAATCAAGATCACTAAGGGAAGAATCAAGAGAATAGATAAAACTGCCTGCATAATCCTAAGGCATACGACACTGAATCACCAAAGGGTTTCCAAAATCACCAACAAGAGAAACAATCTAGGTTTTACAAGAGATAACAACTTCATGCATCCTCAGCCAATCTCCTCTAAGCAATAGATCAAAAGCATCGAAACCAAGAATAAAGAAATTTCCAGAAAAGCGATGGTCGGAATGGAAGAGTTTCACATTGTTACAAATCCTACAAAGGTTCACGGGACCACCAATAGGATTAGTAACACACGAAGGTACAGTTGCATACTCAGGTGAAAGGATATGCTCAAACTTATCACAAAGGTCCACCGAAATGAAACTATGCGAGGCTCCGGTGTCAAATAAAACACAAACAGGAAGATTAAACAAGGTAAAGGTGCTTTGAAGAGTACCTTGGTATCACTAGGAACAGGTGCAGTAGATGAAGTAACCGCAAAAATACCAGATGGCTTGCCCTTCTGAGGAGTAGGACAATCCTTCTTGAAGTGGCCAGGCTGCAAGCAAATATGGCAAAGATCATGCCTAGTCATCTGAACAGGTGGAACGACAGCTCCGGCTAAAGTAGGACAACTATTGTCATAGTTTCCCTTTTGGTCACGTCTAAAGAAAATGATGGAAGAAAGATCAATAGGATGCTTCTCGGAAGTAGAAGATCCTAAACCTAGATTCTTAAGCCAATTCTGCTTCTGATGTTGGAAATTAGACTTTCTCTTCTTATAGTTGCCAGAAGATGGCTGAGATGAAGGTGCACGAGTAACAGCTGATTCCTTAGAAGTGGGGTTCTCATATATAATGGCCATATCCATCAATAAACTTCTTATTCTTCTTAAGAGGGATATCAATCAAGCTAGGACCAAATTTTGAAATTTCATCAAACTTCCGCTCAAACTCAGCAAAATGACATATCCCCTTGCTTAAGATCCATAAACTACCTGTATAGCTAAGACTTCCCAGCTTCTGGCATCCACTTTGTCACAAAAGCCTCCCTAAACAAGATATCCAAACTTAAGAAAGATTCCAAAGGGATAACCTAAACCAAATTCAAAAGGACTAACAATACCTAAACTATTCCTAAGAAATATCTACCTTAATAATGTTGGCTGTAACAGACTCCAACCAATCCAGTGCTGCCTCCTTCAACTATGCTGCTAACTGGCGCTTCTGAGCATCGGTGATCTCCAAACCAGCGAAAATCCTTTCCAAACCCCTCAGCCACTGCTGAGCCTTGATGATGGTCTTTGATCCCGAAAACTTAGTAAAACCTTGCTGGGTGAACTCCTTACATAGGGTGGTAAACTTAGTAGGTGCAAATGATGCTCGAATTGGTGCAACACCAGGACCCTGACCTCTGGCATTCCTATGATTCACCCTGGAAATTCAAGAATGGATTTTAGGACAAAGATAAAGGAAAAGATAAAAGAAAAGACTCAACTAGACTGGAAATCCTAATCAAAGAATTCTACAAAACAAGGTGGATTCGAAAGGAAGAAAAATTCTAAGGAAAATTTGATTTGAAACAAGGAATTTTTTTTATGTCCAAAATAATCTTTTAAAGATCATTTAAAAATCATTTTATGCTTAAAAATACGTTCTCTCATAAAGAATGATTCTAAGATTGATTTTACTCATTCTAGGGTATTTCTACCCTATCCCTAATGAGTTTGTTACCCCTAGGCTAAGGTTTTGCCTAAAACCAAAGCTTTGATACCAATTGTAACATCCTGCCATTTTGGACCATTCAGATCGACAATAAAACCACGTATTTCAAACTTGAATAATTCAAAACAACAGATTGTTAATAAAATTTAGGGCAAATAAAATCAATCACAAAATCACAGACACAGAATATCAGAATAACTCGCAACAGAATAAAATAACTATAGTAGTTCATGAAGCTACTAGATATGGAGTCTCAAAAATAATATATAATACCAAAGTCTGGAAACAAAATACACTTGGAAAGTCAGATACGCAAGTTCTCTACTACAAAAGCAAAATCTGAGTGGAAATAACTGGAATAAAATAACAAGTAGACTGCTAAATCTCCAGCGGGTCTCTAGCTCCAAAAAGGGGACGAATACAAAGCTGTGAAACTCAGCCTGGTCCGAGCGTAAAGCAAAACACAAAACACTCGAGTCAGGACATATATACTTATAAAATGTGAATCAACTCAAGTGAATTGCAAAAGAAATGCATCGGTAACTTAAAGGATGTTTGGGATCACCCATCTTTTAAGGATCCGTTAAACTATCTACTATATAGTAATATACGCTATTATAACAATGTCTAAGGTAAAGTAAACTATTAAATAACGTTAACGCTTTCACATTTTCCACCTTAACACATTTTTATTATGTCAATAGTCTATACAATACCGTAACTCCCCGTAAACTGGAGCCACCAGAGGATACCCCATAGGTACGACATAAAACAAACTCGTAGAAGGTACGCTAAGGAAGGTGACACGACACAACTAGGCAACGCCAGGGTAGATGTACCAATTACGCATCCGGGCTGGTGGTAACGCATAGCCACAACTACCGCCCACCTCGATCCACACTTCCAAATCAAAGGTGCGCACCAGATTAATCACAAAGTAATAGAATGGCAATCGACGAAGTGTGTCCGATCGGAGGAGCTACCTCACTTGGCCCAAGAATCGCTCCTGTTTTAGCCACCTTATGCCAACTCACCGGAGTCGGGTCCTTGTATATACCTCATATAGGATCTTCGCCACCATTCTACTTCATTCTGGAATCTCTACCGCGTACACAATTGTTAAACTGGTTTTCGATATCGACAGAGAGTATTCTGTATCTGATCTCGGTCTCTTTAACAGCCAATCGTTATTATAACCCATGGTTATATAAATTTCAAATGGTTTATATTGCATATCAAACATTTTCCTTTCAAAGCATATAAATTCCATATCGTTATTATTTTTAAAATAATATTCAATTTTCCAAAGTCATAACACTTCCAGATTCATTTGATTATAACCCCTTGAAACATAAAAATTTATAGATCATAACACTTAAATGTAACCTTTAAAAATCATATCATTTAGCACTCAAACCTTTTAGAAAAATGGTAGCATTTTGGAAATGTCACTTTTAAGAAAACGCAGTAGAACAGAAGTCTACTGTAAGAATTCGCAGTAGTGCAGAACTGCTACTGTAAGAATTCACAACGGTGCAGAATTGTTACTGTAAGAATCCGCAGCAGTGTAGAACTGTTATTGTAAGAATTTTCAATGGTGTAGAATTGTTACAGGAATGATCCCCAGCAATGCGAGATTGTTACAGTAGGAAATCGCAGTAGTTTTGAATTTTTATGTAAGAAATTGCAGCACTTTTGTTACTGCAATACTTCCTACTACCATAGTTTATATAACCAAATATTACATATGTTTTCCATTTTTATTACCCAAGTTATACTATTTACATTAGTTAAGACTAACATGTCAACTGTACATTTTATCTTACATTTATTTCACAAAATAAAATCATTTATCATCTCAATCACAATTACATGAATTAAAACTTACCATTTATAGGTTATAATAAAATACCATTATTAGGTCAAATCAGATTACTAAATTTCAATTAACCTTCATACTGTACATTATATTCCAAAATTACTTTTTCATCTCTTTATTTCTTATAAAGATCTTAACTCATATAACAAAAATATACAGAAATAATTACATTAAATTTTAGTTAAAATTCATATATATATATATATACATAAGTCCAAAATACTTAATAATTTTAAGAAAAATTATTTTAAATCAACCATGGAGTCTGTATAAAATTCTCTACTCTAGGGTCATATAAGTACAAACATATCTCATTTCAATCCGCAATTTATTAAATTTTCGGGTTTAATATCATTTCAAACCCATAATCCCAAGTCAAATAAAATGGCTCAGGCCTATCATTTCTGCCCATAACAATTTTCCTTAATCTAAAGATCGTTGGGGTATATATCATTTCAACCCATAGTGAAGGAACTTGCAGTGTGAGAATATTAAATGACATAACAATATTCAACAAATCATGGCATATGATCAAAATAGGTATAATATGATATGAAATAACAAAATAAAACCATATGAAATAACATGATATAAACATATGAAATACATAACATAAACATATGAAATAACATAATATAAACATAGGTGGAATTTCAAACTTGCACATACATATCCACTCAATTCCATTGTCATCAATTAACCAAAATATAAGTATGTTATCAAGAGTGATTACTCACCTTTCTTTGGTTAGAAAAGTGATTCAAAGCGCAACACAACGACGACAAATTACGGACAAGCTTGAGTGAGAGGAGAATCTAAATCCGACGCTTTGAAAAATAAAATAAATTCCATATGTAAACAAATAATTCACAAAAAAATTATATATTTGCAAAATACGTAAGAGGGCTTGTCTAAGGGTTGCGTAGGCTTGGTCTAGAGGTGGTTTGGGTTCGACCATAGGGATAGGGTTTGGGTTCGGCTATAGAGTTTTGGACTAGGTTAGGGTAGGGTTTTGGTTTAGGTGGGTTTCGCCTTAGGCTAGGGTCAGGTTTTGGGTGGCAAGGCTTGGCCAAGTGGTGTGGGTTCCGCTAGGCTAGAGTTCGGTGGTGGTGGAGATGGTCACGAGCAAGGCAAAGCAAGGGGAAAGGGTTTGAGGAAGTTCGGCTATGGGGTTTGTGGTGGGAAGAGAAGGTGTTGGCCAAAATTTAGTGAAGAGGATAAGGGAAAAAAGGAAGGAGGATAAGTGGGTTTTGGTTGGAGTTTGGTGATGGGAAGGTGATGGAATAGGTGTGGCCGAAATTGTAAGGGAAGGAGGGGGAAAATTTGCAGAGGAGAAGAGGAAGAAGATCTAGGGTTTTGAGAAGGAAGATGAAGGAGAAGAAGACTTACATTTTTCTGTAGAGGCACAAATGAATGGATGAGGAGGATAACCAAAACCCTAGGATCTTATATAGTCATCTCAATAGGTGGCTTCTCATCTACTAATGAGGTTTCTATCCCATTTTTAAAAGTCACTAAAAAGTGTTGCGAATAGTGTTTTTAAAAGCTTCTTTGATCAAAACATCAGCTTAATTCCACATATGTCCATTTTTATAGCTCAAATACCTTTTAAAACATTTTAATATATTTATGGAATTTGTTTCATATATTTAAAGATTTAGAAATACCCATTTTAAAGATTTTTCCATTTTTGTTTTCAAACCGCCAAAGCGTAACGTTTTTGAAAACTTGGTTTGGACATATCTCAAACTTTACTAAATGAATTCTTGATATTCTTCTTTTGTTTGAAAACTATATTTATTATGGTCTATAAAATTCTTATTGCAAATAACTTCGACTCATATTACATTCTACACGTCCGTTTAACTTCTCAGATCTTAAAATCGCGAACTACCGAAATGCGACGACTTATTTTTACTCCATTTTTTGAACTTTTTCAAACTTTGTTGAAATGATTTTTAATGTTTGTAAACCATTTATAAATCATTTTAAACTATTTTAAAGAGGTTTAAAAATGCTAGACATGCTAATTCATTTATAAAGGAAAGTTATTCCTTGGTGTAGATTTGACGTATCTTATATTGTGAATCATTTCCACATGAAACAAACATATCATCAACATCCAAAACATGATGATTAAACATAGAAAACGTCCATATCAAATATATCATATCATCATACAATCTATAATAAAAATAAGTAGAGTTTTTCACCTGCATTGGTTTCTATATTTTCTAAATTCGATTATGGATTCACTACTATCTCATCGAAGCTTATGGAATAAACCCTAGTTCCTTTTAGAAGTGCACAGCCTAGGCTTGTAGGCGAGATAGGCCCTGCCTTTACTTATGAAGGAGGTGGCTGGGGGTTTAGAAGGGGAAGAGATGGAGTTTGAACTTGTTTTTGAAGTGGATTGATAATATAAATACTCTTATTATTTTACTTTCGTTTTGCCATAATTTTCATCATTTTTTCTCTAAAGTAAGTAGTCATTAAAATAGCTTAAAAGGAAGGAGAAAATGAAGAAGGCTGGCGTGTAAAATTATGAGAGCATATGTAGGTATTTATAAAAAGAAAATTTATAAAATATCTAAATGGTACAGTTTCCATTCTACCCCTCGCCCACACCTCTCCCTTCATGCACAGCCTTGACCTCCTTACCCATACCTCCTCTCATGTGCTACTGCCATGTGATGTGTAAGTGTGACGTGAAGTCTTGTTTTATACTTTTGTACAAATATCATGATATTTTGTGATATTTATATTTATATATGTATATGTATATGTATATGTATACGTATGTATCTATTTGATATGTGTACATGTCTATATGTATATGTTGGGATATGCACGTGTAATACATGTGCACAAGACATATAAATAATGTTGCAATCACATTAAACAACTTCCGTTCGTTAAACGTTGAAAATTGAAAGCCAATTCCAGATCACATTTTCACTTAATAATCAAGCGACATATAAATGTAAACGAAATTTGAAAATTAAATTCTCATCATTATTAATTTATTAAAATAATCATATTTGAATTATAAAACCTATAAACCAATATTAAACAAGTGTTTACAAAAGGTGTTGTTATATCGATAAAGCATTATGAATTTTCTTATATTTTCAAAACAAGTATATATCTTTACAAAACTATTATAAATGATTTATTATCACTGTATTACTAATTGAAATGATTTATTACCTTTTCAAAATAATTATAAATTAATTTTAAAATGGTAGAAAATATATAAAATTGATGACATCCCCATTGATGTCATAAATATATTTTATTTCCAAAAATAAAATAAATAATTTTTATGCTATATTTTTGCTAAAATGAATAAATAAGTGTATGTATCCAGTTCCGTTCGCTTTAGTATTGAGAAAATCTCAATTTTACCAAAAACTTATTAGCGTCATTTTTCTAATGAAAACCCTCAAATATCTATATTCTTTAATATACCTTTAAAACAAGTTTACCATAATTATCTATGATTTAAAAAATTATAATTTGTGTTATAAAATCTTGTATTTGAATATTTTAAATATCTATATATATACATATAATTTATCAAAGCAATAAATTTGTGGGTTATTACAGAATTTTAGATGTCTATTGTTCAATTTCTAATCGTTTGCACTCCAATCCCATAATTTCTTAATCTAATTCATATACAATTTGCTTATTGTAGATTTCTAAAAGGAGAAATATGCAACAAATTGAAGTGGGCGTAAATAAATCAAAAAAGGAAGAGCTAAGGACTTTTTGTGAGTGGAAATTTTAGTCTTTTTATTTTAATGATTGTATAGAATAACTTGAATTTGATATACGCCTTTTGGGAATTTTGTTTGTGAAAACAACGCACTGAAACCCTAAAATTCCCCTAAAGCAAAATGTCAATTCTTAAGTGAGAATCTTAGTTATTCTAAACTAAAATAATAGAATTACATGGATATTGCAATATTAATGTTTTACATTATATTCCACTTCTTACCTTTTTCTTTAGATCCAATTAAGCGTTTTGAAATGAATAAATTAGAAAATGATGTGTAAGGTATGGATTCTTTTATTCGTAGTTTACATCGCCACTCTCCGATATTTAAATAGGAATTACCTTTTTCAATTTTATGTGAAGAAGTTTAATAGAGCGCAAAAATGTTCGAATTGTAAGTTTCTATTAATGTTGGTTCCTCTATTTTAGTATAAAATAAGTTTCGTATGGTTCTATTTTAGACAAGTCTATTGATTGAATTATGGTATTGGATATATGATATATTTGTTGATATGGAATTGGACTTGTATATATTTTGAAGTTTTGACATTCAAACTTTAATTCAGAGTGTATTCGCGCACATTTGAAAATATTTTATGCACGTATACACACACACATGCAAACATATATATATGTATGTATGTATGCATATGTATATATTTATGTATGTATATATTTATGTATTATATATTTATGTATATGTATGTGTATAAGTTAGCGCAAATAACATATAATTATAACATTTTAGTTACGTAGTTAACATGCTATTAATTATTATTAAATTCTCTTAGGAAAGGAGATAATTGTAAAAGTGAAACAAGTTTTCTTATAAGGTCTTGATTGAATGCGGTGAGATGTGTGATAATATGTTAGGAGAGTGTTGTAAATCATGACTAAGTTATATGGATATAAGGTCATTCAAAAGCAGACAGAAGTCTACCCATAAAATCTGGCTACCGATAATGTGACTTTGGGGCTGATGTGAGACATCGCTTCAAATTGTACCTACAGAGGACGTCAGATTAGTCCCAAATTCTGTAGGGTAAATTTTTCCAACTATTTGGCTACTAACACCTTTGAATAGTCAAACTAATGTGAGACTTCATAGTTTGGGTTCGGGTCATAATACGAAGGACCTGTTTCGGGGTAAAAGGTATTAAGTAGCTGATTAAGGGCCCGCCTCTTCCCTTTGTAAGAAGTATTAAATGGTTGGGGTTGGCGGTTAGGCACGATAGAGGATATCACGATAAGGGTCTGCTTCAGACTTGAAGTATTAAGTGGCCTAAAGAGGTTCTGTGCAATGTTTGCTAGATAGTACCAAGGAGGAGTCCGCCTTAGGGTAGGTAATAATAAATGGGGACCTGCCTTAAATGAGGTATTAAATTGTCAGAGTCTGCCTAGTTTTCATTAAAAGGGTATGTAGTGGCTTTGGTGCTATTTCTTACATTTTTAGAACATTATTGACGATAGATATGGGTTATTGGGTTGAAAGAGTAATGGATGTGGAATTGGACTAAGAAAGCCTTAGAGCTTATATTTGGTAGATTTACAATATGGTTAGGATACATAACACATATTCTTATTTAAGTTATACTGCCCAAGTACTATTATAGAAAGGCTTGAGATTTTTATTTATAAGACATTGTTATTCTGAATCATTCCTTATTACATCACAAGTTAGAGATGATGATGTAGATTTTCAAATATGGTGGAAGAGACGCAGACTTATGGCGTTATTTAGCTATCTATGTTAATTTCATGTTTTTGATGTTCCCATTAAAATTGTTATGTAACTTGAGATACTACACTATGAATATTTAGCGATGTTGTATGTTTCTAACAATTTGAATTTTTTTAAAAGTACTATTTTGATATTATATTTTATACTTCCTTATAACATTCTGAATCTATGGATAGATATATCCGTGTGTTATTCTTTGCATTACTTTTACCAACCAACGACCAGTTTTGGAATGAATCTAAGTTTTGATAGGCCTTTTCTAGATCGAAAATTGGGCCTATTTCGAGGCAAGTGGTTACACTAGTATTCAACGAACTCGAAATTTTAGAAAGACTTATCAAATGTGCTATAGAACTTAGCCAATGACATATTTTATATAATCCCAAAACTACTACTAAGAGACAAATATTGGCTTATTTTATTTCTAAGTGTACAGGTTTCAATGTTGAAACCACAAGCACTGACAAAGCTAAACAACTCTCTTGGCATCTTTATGTCAATGGAGGCACGAATAAGCAAGGGGTAGGGCAGGTTATGTTTTAGTGACCTTTGACACTATCAAACTTACTATGAGATCAAACCCGCCTTTTAAGCAACAAATAACGTGGTTGAATACGAATCTTTGATGGAGGGAATAAAGATGGCAGTCTCCAAAAATGTTCTTGAAATAAAATCATATTTTGACTTTGAGCCTACTTTCATTCAAGTACTCGATAGTTATCAAGTCCAAGGTCTGAGACTCTCCATTTACGAAATGCGATTAAAATAACCCAAATAAGCCTTTAAAAGCTATGATATTGAAAGCATTCCCAAAGATCAAAAAGCGAGGGTTGATGCTTTAGTCAAATACATAAGTTCATGCGATGTTTAAGAATATAAATTTATCCCGTTAAAGTTCTTGAAAAGCTAAGCATACAAATGCTAGAAATAGATTTGGCCATAACATGAGCCCAATCCCAAAACCAAGCTGCACAAACTAAAATTGCCGATGATAATTGGATGACTCCATACATCCAATACAAATCTGAGAACATTACGCCATTACACCCAGCCGAAGCAAGGAGAATCAAGTACAACACCTCAAACTTTACCATTATCGATAGAATACCGTATGAAAAGGGTTATGCAACCTCTACTCATAGTGTACAACTACCATCAAAGGATAGGAGTTATTAGAAGAAGCTCATAATGGCATATGTGGAGATCTTGCTAGAGGCCAAAAGATGGCCAAGAAAATACTAGAACATGGCTTCTATTGGCCAATGCTAAACCAAGATGCACTATATTATACTACACGATGCAAAAAATCCTAGTTTTATGCAAAAAAATTGAGAGCTTGCTCTAGCGAGCTACTTCCCATGATGAGCCCATGGCCATTTGAAGTATGAAGCATTGACCTCATTGGTCCTTTTCTGACTACTAAAGGAGAGGCATTATTTACGATAATCGTTGTTGACTACTTCACAAAGTAGGTTGAAGAAAAATCCTTGTTAACCATAAAGGCACATCAAATTGTTATGAAAAATATTGTGACAAAATACGGTCTTCCTTACAAGATCATAAAGATAATGACATGAAATTCAATAGCTGGAGTTTATCGAATGCTGCCGGGATCATAGCATCATCAAAAGTTTTCTCTTAGTGGCTTGTCCTTAGGCTAACTGTGCCAAAGAAGCAGCCAATAAAATAATAAAAGCTTGCCTAAAGAAAGCGCCTAAATCGAGCTAAAGGAAATTGGCCAGATGAACTACCATTCATCCTATGGGCTTATTAGACAATCTCCAAAACATCAACAGGGCATACTCCCTTCTCTTTTGTTTACAACTATGAAGTTATGTTTCTATTAGAGCTCGAAATCGCCTCTGAAGGCTATACAGCAATACTCATCAGAATATAGAACTCCAAAATGAGTCGTAAGACTTCTTACCTAAACTTTGGAAGCAAGTAGCATTAAGAATGGTAGAGTATATTCATCGAATGAGTAGATTATATAATGAATGGTTATGGACATGAAATTTTGAAATAGGAGATTTAGTCCTTTGAAAGATCTTGCCAAATACTAATCGGTCCAAATTGTGAAGGACCCCTAATCATTCATGACATAAGTCCTATGGACACTTATCAGTTAAAGAGGCCAAACAGTAATATCATAACTTAAACATGGAATTCTGAGCATCTAAAACACTACCACAACCCAAGGCTGCCATCAGAATAAAATTTTCAAATATATCATAGATTGTAGGATCGGATTCACCCTAGAGGGGGGGGGGGGGGTGAATAGGGTGATACTATTAATTATAAAAATTATTGCGAAAGCTTATAAAATTATTTCAACACAGATAAATCAAAATTATAGCATCACATATAATAGTAGAATAATAAATGCAGAAATAGAACGACATAGAATTTACCCAACTTCGACAAAACCCTGCCTATGTGCTGCCCCAAAGTTTCTACTAGAAATTAAGTGGTCATACGCTTACACATGTAAACTCGCGACACCCACTACTGACTGACCTAACTCTACGCTCAAAACCCTGCCACAACTCACCCAATGAGTTATGAATTCTCAAACTACGCCACGTAGTTTGTCCCTTAGTCACACGACTAGTAATTACAAATTTTAAAAGAGAAATACAAATTAAAAAACAATTTAAAAACAAAAGAAAATAAACCCTAATTTAAAACCCTAATTAAATCTCAATTAAAAACGAAAAAGGCCGACCCAATTTAAAAAACAAATGCGGCCTTCTTTTATCAATGTCGGCCGTTCCTTTTACTCTTTGTTCTGTATAATGGCGGCTCGTTCCTTTCTTCCTTTTCTTGCAAATTAGGGATTTGTTTCTGAAGTCGCCGACTTTCGGTTGCTTAATCGAAATAGATGTTTTTCAGTTCGTTGCTTATGTCGATTGTTGGCTCTTTGAATTGTCTTCGGCTACTTCAATTCAATCAAGTTCGAATTTGATTCTGGTATGTAATTTACTCCTTTTGCTTTTTGGTTTTGGCTTACTTGAAGTTGATGGATTTTAAAGCCGATGATCTGATTGGGTTTTTATACAGGGTTCGTAACCCTTGATTTTCGTTCGTATACATTTATTTGAAATTTTCAATTTATTCATCTTAGCCATTCGATTTTGTTTTGATGCTGATGATGATTTCTGACTTATTCTAAAATTGTATATTTTGTTTCCTTGATTGACACGACTTTGAATTGATTGTGATTGATTCCTTGCTCACCACGGTTTTAATTTTGCTGGCATTTTGTTGACTTCAGTCACTTGATATTGATACTGTTCTTCACTCTGTTGACTTCAGCTTGTACCTTGATTTACTTGCGGCCTTGACTTTGGTATTTTCTCTGTTGTCATCGGCTCTTGATAACTTTGAGATGAAACTGTCGATCTATTTGATCTGGCATTTCAACTTGTATTCATTTGATTTGAGCATTTCTGGTTTGTATGTTCGATCACTAACTTGCTTGGAATCCACACCCATTTAGTCCAAACATTGTCGTTTGTTGTTCTTGTAGTCTTTGGTATCACTCTGTTTGTGACGACCCAGAATTTTGAGCAATATCAATTTAATAATCTTTGATAATAATTTAATTGATTTGATCATTTTATATTATAATTGACAAGTTAAATTCTTTTAAAAGGCTAATAATAATAATTTGTCAATATCTATTAACATTTTCTTAACAATATAAAATTTGGAAAGTTTAATTCTTTTGAAAATTTATAATATTTTTATTTGGAAATATTAATTTTAGCAATTTAATATTGGTAAGATTTATTTTCCAGAAGCTAATCAAAAAATATTTTTTATTTATAATATATATATTGATATATCTTGTAAATAGGAAGTTTTTAAGTAATAAAAGCTATCTACTCAAATTATAATATATATGAATATATATTGTGATTTGAAATTTTTTTTAAGATTTAATACAGTAATTTTCAGAACTAATGTTAAAATGTTTTTCTATTTGAAATGTGTATATATATTTGTATATATTTGAAATAGGAATTATATTGATTTGAATTTAATAAAAGTTTTCAAACTTTAATATATATATTTTGTAATTTGAAAGGTTAATTTGATTTAATACTTTTGAAATGATATTTGAGATTTAAATTTTATAACAAAGTTAATATCTTATTTCATATAGATATATATTTTTTAAGCTTTTGTTTTAAATAAGATTTAAATTTAAAGGTTCATTTGTTTTAATAGTCTTTCATTTTAATTTTATCATAAGATAAATTGTTTTAAAAATTTTATATAAAGAGTTAAAATCAATTTCTCAAGTTTATAAAGATATAATACCAATAAAATTAAACCAAAAGCATAAATAATTTATAATTGTTAACATGAATTCACTTTTGTATATGTACTGAAATCCAAAGCTTATTTTTATAAAATAAATACACCTTATAATCATGTAAATATTTCATAAATATTTATATAAGGCTTAAATAAATTATTAAGAAGAAAATAACATTTAAAACATTTATAAAACATTAGTAAAATACTTTAGTAAATATTAATTTAACATTTTAACACTTGTAAACATTGTAGGATATGTAAAGACATTTGTAAACTATGAACATATATGTGTAAGCAAACTAAGGGCTTAAAATGACAAGTGTCATTCTCTTGGTTTATTAAATTTAAAAATTAAATTGTGAAATAAAAGATGAGTTTTATTTTGAGCAAATTACTTTCTCCTTTCAGCAATTTAATGCAAACAAAGATCAGTGTAAAAAAAAGAGAAAAAAAGAAAGAAGAAAACTGTAAAATCTGAAGGAAAGAAAAAAAATCTGGAAATTCAAATCAAATGCAAAATCTTCAAAGTACAATCAAACAACTCAGTAATCAACTGCAAGAAGACTTGTTTTCAACATACAAATATATTCAAGAACATGCAATCTGGAATCAGCAAGCAATAAAACCAACATGCAATGAAATCAAAAGCCTGGAATTGGTTCTGTCTTCTGCTTTTATATAAGGTGCGTAAATGCAATTTTAAATACAGTTTTGAATCTTGAAACTTATCTTGTTCTTGTGTAATTATGATGATCTTTCTGGATTATTGGATTTAAACTAATGAATGTAGATGCATGGGTGTTTGATGATTGTGAGTTACCTGCATACCTAAATATATGCCTAGTATGCTTATAAACAGGTTTTAAACTTCATAATAAATTCAACAAAACAATGTTGAATTCGAATTTACTTATGTTTTGTAAACAAAAGTTGTTTGTAATTATGTAACTTTTTATCTAAAAATAATTGTAAGTTTTTAAATTGAATAATTGGCTTAAAATTTTCAAATTTACAGTTAAATGGTAAATTGGGTCAAAAATTTATTAAATCAATTTTGAGTTTTGATTTCATAATGAGATTACATATTAAAAATCATGATTTTTAATGGTAGTATCACGATTTTTAGTTGGGTAATTTGTGAGAATTCGTGGTTTGATGTTTTTGACATTTTTGGTCAATTTGGGACGAACGACGACGAATCAGTGGACGTGACTGTGCTCGAAGGTGGAGGGGACAACGACGTTCATCAGAAAATTATTTGGGAAAATTATAGATGAAGGGGTTGACTGGAATTTGGATAAGTAGGGTTTTGCACTTCGTTTTTATCATTATGGTTTATCGTGTCTTTGCGGCATTGTGAGGCTACCGGAG
Source organism: Allium cepa (assembly GCA_030765085.1). NCBI lineage: Eukaryota > Viridiplantae > Streptophyta > Magnoliopsida > Asparagales > Amaryllidaceae > Allium > Allium cepa. The sequence goes on from CM060928.1 coordinate 975,598,299, forward strand.
TGAATCGCGAGAGTAGCCATGGGTTTAGAGAATCATGTCGAGGCTTTGGTGGTGCCGGTGGGTTTTCTCGAAGTTTGAGTTGCCGTGGATGTTGGATTTTCTGGCAATGGTGTTTCGAGCTGATGGGTTCGAAGGTGAATTTTTGATTCTCGTACGAATTTGATTTTCTGGGTGGCGCGATTTGTAGTAGAGGTCGTGTGCGACTTGGGGAAGGATGGCGTGGAGTTCACAGTCGACCATCGGCGACGTGCACGTATGCGTGCACGATTTCATGTTTTCTGTTATGGGTTTGGGCGAGTTGAGGAAACTCGAAGATGGCTTTGGGTTTGCGATGTTTTTACTCGAAGCAAGTGAAGGCCTGGATGACATGGGATTGACGCAGGAATTTGCCATGGGTTAACCAAGTTTTGGAGGGAGCAGATTTTGGGTTTTGTCTGAATCTTGGAAATTAACAGTTATGTTTAAAGGTTTGAAAACAAAGAAATATGGTTTTGGAATAAAGGTTTAAAACAAAAGTTAAATAAGTTTTACTTATAAAACTTATTGGTTTCAAAATCAAATTTTAAACAAGCTTTATATATATTGAAATATGATTGTTTTTAAAATAAAAAGGAATGGATATTTTTGAAATGATGCTTGTATTTAATTTTATTTAATATTCTTGGGAAGTTTTAAAGATTTAAAGGTATATTTAAAATGTGTTTTAATTATAATTGATTTCTAATATAATTTATTTTAATAAGGATTAATGATATCATTTTATTAATCAATTATAATTAAGAATTATATTGGGTAATTAAGAGTTTGGTTAAACAAGTATATGAAGATAATTAAGGTAATTAAATTGATTTACCCTTGAAACGTTATTGATTAATATAAATATTTTAGTTAAGATAATGGTCTTCTTAATAAGAATTTTTATAATATAAAAGTTAAGAATCATCTAATTAAATTTAAATGATTAAATAATTAATTAAGTAATAAATTTGTGATTAATTAAGATAATCACTTATGGGTTAATTTAATATAATTACTTGATGAAGTAATTAAGTAATTAAGTGGTTAATTACTAGAAGTTATTAAGTAAGAGATAATTACTTTATTAAAAGTAATTTGGTGAATGTGATTAGGGATTAATCCCTTGAGTTATTAATTAAAGAATTTATTAATAAAATTAATTAAAGGTTTAAATTATTCAATTAATGGTTAATTAATAAAGGATTAAGAGAATTTAATTAAGTGATTAATTACTTGTTAAAGTAATTAATTAAAAAGAAATTTAATTAATGTAGTAATCATTAATTAATGAAAATAAATAATTAATTGTTAATTAATAATTAAAAGATAATAAATGTATAATTAAGTTTTTAATTACTAAATGTAACTAAAAAGAAATTAATCAAAAGTGATTAATTAAAGGTAATTAATTAAATATGATTAATTATAAATGATTAATCAAGTGTGATTAATTAAAGGTAATTAATCAAGAAGTAATTAATCAAATATGATTAATTAAAGGTGATTAATCAGGTGTGATTAATTAATAATTATTAGGATAATTAAATAATAATTAATCAAGTGTGATTAATTTTAGAGGGTAATTAAGAGATAATTACTTGGTATAATTATGAAGTAATTAATCAAGATGATTAATTAATATTGTAATTAAGAAATAATTATTTAAAGTAATTAAGTAATGATTAATCAAGAACGATTAATTAAAGAGAATAATTAAGTGATGTTTATTAATTAATTTGGAATTAATTAATGAATGGTAAGGTGGATTGATGATCATCCAAGTGATTAAATAAGAAGTTGATTTAATTAAGGACCAATTAAATTAATTAAGTTGGATCAACCTTGTGTATGGGAGATTATTGATTTGTTATTGATATTGGATAATATTGTATGTCATTGGTCGATATGTGATGATATGAATGTGATATATCTGAGATGTGATATATATGCTGCTTTGTGATATGTATGGATGAATGTGATAATAATGGATTATCTATCTGTGTTATGAATCATCCATTTATGTTAAATGATATTCTGAATATCTGTTGTTTAAATCCCTTAAGTAAAACTTGGACATTAAAATGGCATTTGGATTCGGTGAGACCGGGATCGGGTTTCCATATTTGGATATCCGAAAACCACACCGATCCAAAATAAACGTTAGGTCGTGAATCCAAGTGGAGTGCAAGTGAAGACTCGAGGTGTAGGAACTATACGTCAGTATAACTCTAAGGGTGATTTCGTAATGAGTTGACGGAATAGTACTTATAGGCTCGAGATGGTGATTCAGAGTGCAAGGGCTATGGTCGTTGACTCTGAGGGTGATTCCAAAATGAGTGCAACAAGATAGTGCCTTTGGTTTCGTTCGAACCCGGAACGAACTTGTATGGATTGAATGCTTTCAGCACATCGTCAGGTGGACGATGAGCATTCTAATATAGATGTGTCCTACAAAGGTAATCGCAGCCTCAAGCCTCATCAACGGGGAATGGCTAAAACAGGGGAGGTGCAGCAAGGCTTCGTGGGCAGCTCCCACTGGAGGGCGAGATTCATCCCTGTCTAGATGTCCCTTTTTATTTCGGCTTTGTGGGCAGTTGGATCTGCAGTAAACTGCGGGATGGTCTTGTTTGGGACTGTTCAGTAAGGAATGGTCCCGGCCTTGTGTTGCAGGGGAGCGGGCGTACTCCTCGGTACGGTGATCTAAGCCACGTACTGTGACGGGCGGTACCCAGCAGCCCTGCCATTGTTGAAAACCCATTCTTCCTACGAGACCCTACGGTTTTGTTTGTATTACCCACTTCTGTGGCTAGTAGTTGGAATTTAATCATGTAACAATTTCGGCTATTTCATATTTATTTGAAAACCCTAGACACTATTATAATATCACTGGATTTCCTATCAAATGTTTTGGCTAGCGTAAGGTAAAAACTTTTCCATGTTTATGTGTGGGAAGTCTTACGTGATACCTTTTCTTTCAAAGGATTTTCTAAAGTTAAGCAATCTTTAACCGTTTACTCACACTAGACCCTGTCTGACCCGAGTGTTTATTTTCTGTTTTATTAAACTCTTGGGTACTCATATTATGTATGAGTAGTCAAGTGATTCAGGTTATCTCTTGACGAATTCTAGAGGAGCTTGGAGCAGGAGGCTTCAGCGTGTATATATATAGTTAGAGTTTTCGCTGTGTGTTATTCTGTATAGTTGTTCTTGTATTGTATATTTGTCAGAAGTGTTATAATTGTCTAAATTGAGATGTGTAGTTGTGAACTCTGATGTATATGATACTATGTATATGTTCTATATTATATTTCAATCGTTCGGCTGTGAGATTCTAATGTGTTGTTGTTCTTTCTTTTATTCTTCTATCCCTTTCTTTCTTAATTAGTGATGTGATTTTCTGGTGATAGAAAGTTGGGTCGCTACAATGTTTCACTGGTACATTTGCATTGCTCACTTCTTTGTTGACATGTATATTGCCTTCATATTTTATGTTGTCTGGTTTGTAGTTTCTTGAAATTGTCTTGCTGTCATGTGTTGGTTCATCACTTGTGTCAATTGCTAACATGTAGTCTGGTATTTTTATCTATAAGTTGTATTCAGCCAGTGATTTGAATTTGTAAAATTTTGACTTTGTTTTGATAAATTGCTGCTTGGATTTTGAGATATGAAATGCTGGTGCATATGCTTCATTTGTTGCAGACCTGTTTCATTTTCATATGCAGTTTATTTACCACTCGGTCAAGCTTTTATTGTGTGGTCATATTGGTGGCTTCACTTTAGTATTGTTGCATTGTCCACTTCATTTGATCTACTTGCATTGTTTTTGGCTTCAAGTATAGTTGCCTAGTCTTTCATATTTGTTTCATGTGTACTCAGTATCACTTGATGTTTTGTTGCTTCACCATACTTCTATATTTTCATTTAGTCTTGGTTCCTGTAAGGCTGTGGTTGCATTGAGTATTTGTGTTCATTGTGATGGCACTGAGTTGTTTGGTCGACACTTGTAGTTCACTTGCTTATGCTGGTTCATATATTTCATTTGTTGCAGACCTGTTTCATTTTCATGTGCAGTTTATTCACCACTTGGTCAAGCTTTTATTGTGTGGTCATTTGTGTTTGTGTATTGGCTTTGCCGTATGGTCAGTGGTGCACTTGCTCATCTCTGTTGTGCATGCCTGAACTACTTTGTTCATGTATTGCTTGAGCATATGTAAGGCAGTTTGCATTTGTGTTGTAGCTGTCTTGACCATTTGAACTAAGCATGTTGAATTGGATTGTACTATCTACTTCATTTGATCCACTGTTGCATTCATGTGTACCTTAGTTTCTGATCTGTTCATTATGTTGTTGCTGTATTATGTAGTAGCCTAGTTTGCTGCTTTGTTTCAGTGCTTATATATGTTCACTGATATGATTCATATTGTATTGAGCTCTGGTTGTGCATGCTTTGTTCGAACTTGTATCACTTGAGTCTGCACTTGCGTGATCCAGTTTCACAGTTGCATACTTGTTATGCATTGAGGTTGCTTCCGACCATTTTATTGCATTTGGATTTTTTTTTCGAATTACACCTGAGTTGAATCCAGCTTGTAGCTCGGATTTGACCTTGTGCTGAATATTATGACATTATTTTATTGCACTTGAGTTGAACCCAGCGTTTTGGGTTTGACCTGTGCTCACCTATCACTGTAATTCTATTAAGTGTATATATATCGGTGTGCATGGCCTTGTGGCATATACAGTGATACACTGTGTATGTCACAAGCTGTTTGTGTATGATGAATTCAACATTAAATGATGACGAACAACCCAAATAACTGAGGCAAATATTATTTTTAAAATCCACATTTTATTTTATACTGCAAAAATATTTTATTTTCAATTTTACCGTGTCAATATTTATTTTTGCAGATTGCTCAGATGCTAGATTCAATTTGGAGTGAAGTTGAAGATAAAATACGAGTTGAGTGAATGAGTGATACGTAGTGAGGTCAAATGTAAATGTGAATCGTGATGTAAAATTGTACTATAATTGAAATTGTATATATATAGTGAGAGCTTGAGATTTGTACTATTCAAAAATTGTAATAAATATTTGTTTGAATAAAATTTCTGTTTGAATTCAAATTCTGTGTTATTTATTTTATTCAGCAATATTTATTTAATCTATGAACAATAAAATAGTACCTTAACAAATAGATTTAAACGAATATATGTATGTTTATTATCATCAAACAAAAATCATATAATCGCATATTCAGCATAGATTTCAAGTAATTATAAGATTGTAGCAAGTATTTTAACCAAGATAAAGTAATATCATACGAATTTCAAAATTATATCAAGTATTTGAGTCGATTAAGTAGAATCAGAAAAATTTAAAGACTATATCAAGTGCCATAATCAAGTAGTATAATGCAAATTTCAAGATTATATCAAGTGTCCCATCCATGATCAAGTAGCATCATGCAATTGTCTATTGAAGTTACACATACTTAAAAATATGTCAACTATTTTTGCCATGACCAAAGTAGTATCGTGCAAAGAGAAAGTCGTGGCCAAAGTAGTGTCATGTAAAGAAAAACCATTACCAAAGCAGTGTCACACAAAGAAAATGCCATGATCAAAGTAGTGTCATGTAATATAGTCACAAAAGCTGCCACTATTAATTTTCTAACTGAAACACATGTATGACTTGTTATTGTTAACTAGAGCATGTTGTCAAAATTTATAAAAACAAAATTATTGCAGCCCGGTTGGGTATTTTCCTCATGAGTTTCAATATTTGTGGTTTTTGGAACTACGGACCAAAATGCAAAAAGATGTTGCTTTTGATCATAAAAACCTTAATGAAGTTGTAATCTCTTTAAACAACAACTTCGTTCCCTTTGTCAATAATGATTGCTTGAATATTCTAATTATAAAATAATTTTAGTCCTAATTGCAAATAGAAACTCCCAAAAGGTTGCATTTTGACTTTATGATTCTCGTAGTAAGCCTATGAGCTCCATTAAAATAGGCCATCTTAGTAATTTTGGAGGATAAGTCAATATATAATAAATAAAAATTATATTCAAGGTTAATTCTATACCTCGAATAGAAGTTTTATCATCATACTTTAAAACAAAATAAGTACAACAAAAATTAGGATGATTAACCGATCAAAAGGACTAGGACCGCAGTTCCTCAAGAGAATTCACACTTGCCTAGACTATCCACTAGGACACAAGGGACATCCATGTAAAATCCTCATGAATTTCGGTAAGAAATCCCACGAGCAACGCCCTCAAAGTGTCTTGGAATGGTTTCCTCTAATTATAGTCGAGTCAGCGCAGACCGAATTACAACATGCCATAGTTTCCTCCCAATAGTTGTTATTGATGCGTCCCTTATGCTTTCAAACCTTAAAGAATGCAGTAAAACCCGTCATGACAAGATACAAGCCATCGTAACAAAGTAGAAACGATTTTTAATTCTATTTTCAGCAAACCCTTATAAAGAGGTAGGGTGGACATTTCCAAAAGTCCTTTTTCAAGATCCCATAATGGGGCAAAAACACTCACTATGGGATAAGATTTTTCAATGTCTATTTCATAAACCCTCCCTTTGAGGTAAGATTTTTTAATTCTTTTCCAAACCCTCATTACTTTGTGAGGGTATAATTACTTGTGCCTTTATGGCACTCTACTATACATAGCATTCAGAATACAACTACTGTCTTTACGACACTATATAATACATAGCCTTTAAGTTACAGTTACTTTCGCCTTTACAACATTCTGCTATACATTGCTTTCGACTTACAATTACTTTCACCTTTATGACACCCTGCTATACATAGACTTTGGCTTTCAATTACTTTTGCCTTTACGGCACTATAATATACACACCTTTGGCTTACATTTATTTTTTCCTTTACGAAACTCTATTATATATAGCCTTCGGTTTAAAGTTATTTTTGTCTTTACAACACTCTACTATACATAGCCTTCGGCTTATAGTTACTTCCATCTCTATAGCACTCTATTATACATAGCATTTGGCTTACAGTTACTTTTGCCTTTACGTCACTCTGACTTACATAGCCTTCAGCTTACACTTACTTTCGCCTTTATGGCACTATACTATGCATAGCCTTCTGTTTACAATTACTTATGCCTTTATAGCACCATACTATACATAGCCTTTGGCATCCAAATCATGAGTTCAGACCTTCAAACCCTCACTATATGATATGGTTGGATATTCAAAATCTTCATAACAAGGTAAGACTTTAAATGATCACTATACCATGAAGTTACACTATAAGATGAGGTTAAGACCATCAAATCCTTATTATACCATGAGGAAAGATATTTGTTTGTGAGATTTTTCGTCTTACAACACCAAACTAATTATTAAAAAATTATAGTGCAGTATGCTTTTGTTATTGTGAATTAACAAATTTAAGTAACATTAGATTCGCCTTAGCGGTAGTAATTATGATGCTGCATGCTCACACAAGAAGGTATTTGCGCTTTAATTATTTGGTGAAATCTCAAGTTCAACTTATGTCCAATTTAAGAAAAATCAAAGAGAATCTAGTACCAGAAATAGAAAATAAAAAGGTGCGGAATAAAGCAAAAGACGTAGAAATTCACATAATCTAGATTTTGAAGAGTCTTATGTCCACAGGTCAAATCTTTTCTTATATTCCTCTTGTTGGTACAAACTTTTAATGGCAGAGAGTATATGTATATTTATCATAGAATTTGAAAAATATCCAACTATCCCTTTCTTTGCTACTGTACCATGTTATTTGTAGTACTATGACATTAAGTGGATGACTAATTCCCTAATCCAGCATTCCTTCTCCACCATTTGATCCTTTCACATGTCATTCATACCTTGGCTCATTGATTTATGCATGGATTGCTAACATATCTAGAGGTATGGGCTGTTTCAATAGGAGGAAGATTTGGCTGAAGGCGGGAATTTTGAATTTGGAATATAGGCGAGAGATTTGAATTTCGATGTATCAGTGGTGAACTCTTGAGCCCGCCCCGAAAGCTACGCTACATTAGTTTATGGTGTCATGGTTGGTGTGGAGTATGGAAGCATGGGTTTAGCTTGGAGTTGAATAAGATCTGCTTTTTGAAGAGTCAGTGTAGTTCTTCTTATGTGTGAAGATGTTGCCCCTTTTGAGTGTTAATGATATTCCTTAGTTGATGGTATATAGATCCTGGAAGGTGTTAGCGTGGATTCTTGGAGGGTTTCGATGTAGATTTTAGGAAGGCGTCAATGTAAATTCTAGGAAAGTGTTGATGCAAAATTTATATCGGTATCAGGGTAGGCTTTAAGGAAATGGCAGCACGGTTCTTCATATTATTTTGGTTGAGGCCTCCATTGGAATTATCTTTGCTTGCGTGCAACACATAGTTTTGTTGCTTCATGAATGGGTGATCTCCTAATTCGCTTCCTGCTATTTATTGTTATAACATTTATGCAATTTTTCTACGGAGATTGTGAAGTTCGATTTTGATTTGGTTTAATTGTGGCAGTGCCTTCTGATTTTGATCTTTATATCGCACCACTAATTAAGTATATGTTGCGATCCATCCGATGCTCTTTGAACATAGTCGATTGGGTTTGATATGTCCTTCTTTGCGCAGTTACTTCTTTTGATGAAGCGGTGGCATGTCTTGCCCTTTCCTTTTAATTGTCCAGTCTTTATATGCTTGAATCATAAACCAACATCGCACATATTTATAGGAGAAAATAGGTGTAACATTTGCCCATCAAAGTCTATGCTAATGTATATTAGTGTGGACTTGTAATATTCGTGCCTAATCTTATTAGTCATCTGGTCAATCACTTCACATTTAATGCTCTTTACACATGTCTCGTTATGAATGGCTCTTTTCTACCCATTGCATATAAATCGTTTCAAATTCTAATAAATCCTCCTCGTTCTTTGTGTATTTCTTCGTTGTCATTATTAAAATCTAACTTCCATAGGTTACCATGGCATTAAAGTTTTAGGGCTAAGATTCCTTCACCAAACTATATAAATTTTCTCTTCCCCTACTTATTTCTTTTTTTCTTGCTCAGAGATTCTAATATAAATTAATTGTGGTTATTTGCCTCCATAATGCTCTCTCATTCTGGTTCATAACCCATCCCAAACTGAAATTTGAATTTTTCTTTACTAATATTTTTATATCTTCCTTTATATCTTTCCTTCCGTTTTTTATTGTGGCATCCATGTTCATGACTTTAATGTGTTTGGTAAAATTTCTGTCTGGATTGTTGGACTAATTCGATATGAAGATGACATTGCTCTCTATTTATTCTTGAGTTAGGTTGATTTGATTGATTGTCGGTAATGATTTATTATTATTATTATTGTATACACACTTTTTTTTTAAATTTGATTTTCACCTTAGTTATCTATGTCCACCGATGATCTTTCGAGTGCTTCGGGTCGAAGCTCCACCCTTTTCATCGAATTGACTTTGGCAATCTATGAAGAAAGCCAAGCGAAGGGGATTTTGAATCATTATGGGTTTAAGGACTATGCATTTAGAATCCTACCCCTTTTAGTCTTATTTATATGCCCCTAGAAAGATTTGTTTTTATAACATCTGAATACATTCAAAATACGGTCTATATTTCATTCCATCCCATCATGTCTCTTGCTATTTATATTATATGTTGAGTGCTCAATTTCACCTACAAATAGATAATTGTTGTTTTTGTACTTGATTCATAAAAACCTACAGTAGGCTGCGATGGATTCCACTATGTAAGCTTTGAAATCTATCTTCTTAGTTTCTTCCTGCATGACTCAAAGATTGGCAGATCAATTTTCCTATGTTTCTAATCGAGGTCACTTTATCTCCTTCTTTAGATCTCCAGCCATTGTTCTAATTTTTTCATCATTCATTTTTTTGACTGCGTTGATTTGCGACTCTCCCTTACTTTTCTCTTACTTTTTTGGTTAAACATTCTGACTTCTCCAGCATGGAGAGAGGTTCATTTTTAGTATGTAGAGCCAATGTTCTTAAGCTTGACAAGGATATTAACAAAGGTTCTATTGTTTTTACTGAAGCTTTGCTGCACAAATATGGTTTCTTAATCCAACAACACCACTTCTCACATTTAGTGTTCATTTGTGTTTTTTATCGCTTCTACACCACATGGTATATGTATTATATTCTCATTTTCTAATGTGTTTAAGCGATGGTTGATCCCGTTCTAGTTATTTCTATTATTAATTGTCATATATGTCTTTAAATGCATTGTTGATTAAATTATATATGTATAATATCCGACCTACTAGACGCATTCAAGATCAAGTAGCCAAATAAGAAAAGGAAAGGTGATGCCTCTATAGGCGAAGATGGGAGCAATTTACCCATAGATGATTCTATTCCTCCTCCCCCTTCCTGTATCCTCTGCTGACTCTCCTTCCCTTTTTGTGCCTCCACTCAACGCGCTCTCATCCTCTCAGCATTTCTTACCTATCCCAAAGGGCGATGCTATTTCTGCTTTAGCCGTGCAGATGGGATGCCCTATGATTGACTATTTTTTGACCCCTAGCTCTACTCCTTTGCCTTTACTACTTCTCCCAGCTATTGAGCCTCCTACCATAGAAGTCTTTCGTAGTCTTCATAGAAGCTTGTTCTATGTAATAGTTGGTCCTTACTTCCATAAACTTATCTTAGATTTTGACCTATTGGGTTATTATTTATTTTGTTTATTATTATTTTTGTCATTCATTCCTTACAAGGGTGTGCCTTGGCATTGGAACTGCACTGCCAGATTGAGACTTCTGAGCCGATGTTGGTAAGCACGCTACCGAAGTTCAAAAAATCAAGGGAGATCTTGAGATTGGGTGTCATAAAGAGGAGGGCTTAAAGAAACAAATTGATGAACTTAACGAGAAATACATAGAGATGGGGACTCATGCAACAAATGTTAAGGATGCTTTGACGACAGCTGAGAAAAGGAAGAAATAGCTAGAAAGGAAATTTTCTAGAACGATAAAAGAGGCCAAAGCTACTACCTACAATGTCCTTTATTAGAATATGCACAGGTTAAGAGACAATTCTTCATAGAAAATTTGATGACCTTGAGGCAGAAGTGAGCTTTGACTTCGTGATTAACCCACCAGTTGCTAAACCGTCCAAGATCACTGTTGCAAGTTATGGGTCAGGGAACATAGTGGAGTAGCTTCACTCTTGATTACTGATAATGATTTATCAGATGATTTGAATACTAGTGATAACTCCAAGGTTGTGCTTGATGCCAATACCAATCAAGCCAATGAGATCTCCCCTTCCATCGAAGTAAACACTTGAGCTCTAGCTTTATTACTACTACTACTATTATTATTATTTAGTTATTTCTTAGGATTTATGGAAATTGTAATATTTTTTTTGATATAATAGTACTCTTAGTTGTTGTTGTGGTGGTCCTTGATGAAATTTACTAATATATGGATTCAGGTATTTTAATACTCAACTTAAACTTTGTTATTTGTGCATTACTATGGTTTCTATTTTTTTCTATTTTGGCGTACTCATCGGATATTGTTGTGCGCTTGAATTGAAATTCATTTCTATCTAGGTAGGAATTGTTAATGTTGATAAATATATTTTCGTATGGTCATTCAAAGAAGATAACTTAAGTTTGTATTTGAGGGGATGAAATGAAAGTTTAGAAAAAGAAGCTACCGAAAGATTATCAAGGTGGGCTACCTTTGTTCGTAAAATAGAAACTGAGTTGGAAAGCTCTATCATGCAACTGAAGAGAGAATCTCTAGAACTCTTATTCAGAGCTAAATGAGTAATTCGTGAGATTGATGCAATTTATGACCTAGTACTATATAAAAGAGGTCCTTCATTATAGAGTAAACTGCTCCTTTAGGACAACCCTATTTGTTATGGTTTACAAATTATCTTGGTCATAGGCAAGGATAGTGTTTCTATGTGTCTTTGATCCTTGATTGAATAAAACATCCCATTGCTTAAGTATTTTCGTGTTCTTTTATTTATCATGCATACATTTTTCATATTTTCTTCGTTTGATTGTTTATTGATTTCTTACTTGTTTATCTTATACTCATAGACTACCCCTTCTCCTCATATCAAAACTTCCTTGGTTGCCCTTTATGGAAGTAGTTGCTCTTCACACGTTCTTTGTGGTTCTTGCCTGAGGGAGCAAGCCACATTTAATATCTTTGAGAGTTATGAAACTCAAATTATATTACTTGAGACTATCAACATAGACCTTATCAAGGAAAAAGAATAAATTGTTGACGAGGTTTAAGATGAACTACTTATGGAATACAGAGAACAAATGCATCAGTTTGAAGAGTCGAAGCAGGCTAACATTTGAAATTATAATTGCATTACTAAACAAAAAGCCAACTTATCATTCACACAAAATAAAATATGAGAGCTGGAGAAGGGTTATATTAAGTTACCTATGAGGATGATATTAAGAAACTCAAAAAACTATTAAGGAACTGGCCCAGCCAGATGCTTATCAGTTGGCCGAAGAAGACAATCCTTCTTCTAATATTACCCCTAAAGCATCTTCTTCTAGAGCAGCACCGGTTCCTCCTTCTAGTTTGTATAATGAAGTGGCCTTTGCAATAGGAAAAATAATTTGTAGATTTTTATCAAAGTAGAGTTGATGAATTTAAGATTGCCTATGCATAGAGGTTGGAGGATTCTAAGAGAAGAAAAAGTGGGCGTGTGCTCGACCGCTTATAAACCATTTCAGCACATTCTCAAAGGAAACTAAGAAGAAGAAGTTAGAGGTTTTGGATGATCTAGAACAAGTGCGGTGCGTAAGTATTAGGTGAATCAACAAGTTGGAATATTTGATACCTGAATTGGGCTCTAATAAGCAATCCTTAGTTATGACTTCCCTATGTTCGCACTATTTAATGCATAGAGTTTCTGGACAAGCATAGTCTGATTTGGCGGAACAACTTAGATAAGAGAATAGCAGGCGTGTTATCGTTGACACAGCTCTAAAGAAAGCAATTGATGTATTTACCAATTTCTTATGAATCAGACATAAGATTACTCTATAATCAAGCCAGTTGCCTTTTTAGAGGCGAGACGAAGGTAATCCTTATGCCGGTGCAAACTAAGATATGAGGCTCCTTATTATTGGCGCGCTTCATCGTTCTATCGTTATAACAAAGATACCTCCATCTCATATGGCTCAAGCTTTTAGCAAGAAAAGAAGGTTCCTAACGAGGGAGGATCCAGAGCCCAACTAGGGTGTTTTAAGCTACTTTATCAAATCTTAGTTTATGTTGTGTATTTCTTTTGTGATTTTTAGCGTTTTATAATGAATTATACTATAACTGGAAAAGAAATTATAAATTTCATGCATATCTTTATGAGCTTTGCGTAGATTTTCATTTTTCCATATAAATGAATTTCTTCTTCTTTTCACAGCAGCTCTAAACTCTAATCATGATATAATTTTTTTGTCATGCGCTTGCTAATATCTGCACTGCTCAAGGGTGTAGATTTTTGTGTTTCAACTGTGAAGTCAGGTTGCGTATTTACTGTCCCTTATTTTATGTGCATGATTTTTTATACCGGTTCAGAATCTAATATCCCTATGTCCAAGTAAGTTTCAGTAAAAAGCTGAGTTATGTTATTATAACTCTTTACAAGCAAATGAAATTGACAAGCAGATTTTCATAGTCGTTCGAGTCATCCAATATCCCTACGTCTGGTTCATTATCTTATTAAAATTTTCAATTACAACTTGGTATATCATATTTTGTTACAAGAAATGAAATATTAAATAAAATAAGGCTGGAAGTGCTTTGAGTATCATGCCCTCGGAATTAGATTCCCATCAGGTTTAAAGGGTGGTATGCACCGTTGGTGAGCCTTTTAACCACTACCAATGATCCCTCTCAATTCGGTCTAAGCACTCCCTCCATTGGATCCTTTGTGTTAGCCATTACTTTTCTTAAGGTTAGATCTCCCTTGTGGAAATTACTTTCTTTGGGTCATGAATTATAAGTCCTATCCATTCTTTGTCTATAAACTATGGAAATAACTGCTACCTCATCCATCTTTTCTTGTATAAAGTCTAAGGCAGTTTCCTTCGGATACAAATTTTGTTTAGTCATGTATAATAGGCTCCAGTGTGATGGTATGTCTACTTCAACTGGAAACATAGATTCGTAATCATATGTTAAGGAGAATGAGTTACGATCAGTAGAAGACCATATGGATGTCTGTATTCCCAAAAACTAAAGGCAGTTCCTTTGCCCGTTTTCCTTTTATTTTATGATCTCTTTTTTAGTAGCTTCTAAATCATTTTGTTTGCTGCTTCAACCTATCCATTTGCATATGGGTGGGCTACCAATGAGAAGCTTTTGATTGTCATTTTTCCCGCAAAGGTTGGAAAATTCTTTGCTTTTGAACTTCATTCGATTATCAGAAATTATTTTGCATGGGATTTCAAATCTAGTGATCATGTTCCTAACCACAAAGGTGACTATTTTCTTGGAAGTTATAGTTGCAAACGATTTGGCTTCCATCTATTTAATAAAATAATCCACCATTACCACTATGTATTTTGCCCATTCCCTCTTTAGACATTGAGAGTGGGCCTACTAGGTTAATTCTCCATATATCAAATGGCCATGAGCTGGTCATCGGTGTAACAACCCATTTTTTAGGGTAATTAATAATAAGTATTTATTTAATTTAAAAATGGATTTTTGGAACTTAATTAAATAATTTGAATTTATTTCAGGATATCTGAACATTATAACAAGATAATTAGTGATGATTTAGAAAAATGATAAGGAATTTATTAGTACAATAGTGGTTTAATAATTTATTAAATTAATTATTTTGAAATTTGAAAATATGAATGAATCATTTTGGAAATAAAGATAAATTGAATTTTTGTAAAATATAAAGTTTATGTGCTAAAGAAAGTAAAGTTGTTAATATGGTTCGAAAAAATAAGTAAATGGTTTAAATAAAATAGTTAATTAAATGAATAAAATTATATAAAATTATTTTTTTTGTAAAATAAATAAAATTACAATCTATTGGAAAGAAATTTTGTGAATAAAATAATATTGGAGTTTAGGCTTTATAGATTTGTTAATATACCAAAGTAGAAGAAATAAATAAATATAGAGTTTACTATTCAATCCCAAAGTCGAAACCCTAGTTCATGATTATTCCAAGTCTAGAAGCCTTCATTTCTTGATGTTTCCGTTCTATTTACAAATACAACTCAATCGTATTCATTTATCGACTTTAGAAATTCAAAACCCTTACTAAACCTCTTCTCATTCAAATCTCAAATTAAATTCAAGTAAACTATTATAAATTTCTAAAGTTAAGCACGAGCATGTGGACACCGATATACACCTAAATGAGCAAGTGATTAGAGTTTCGTCGATCCTTTGGGTTTTGGAAAATTCATGTAGAGAAGAGGAAGAAGTGGACGCAATAAGAGGTGAGTATTATCACTCAAAATTCTATGTCAAAACCTATAATTTTGTTTATTTGTGTCTGAACTGAAATAAACACTGTAATTATATTGTCATGTGATTTGAGTTTGTGGTGATATTAGCAAGGAAAGGGATTGAAATCTGATAAAGAGGGTACAACCTAGAGCTATTTCTCTTTAGGCCATGGCCAGCTGGTGGACCGGTCGGTGATGACCGATGCACTGGTAGTGGGTTGTGTGTGCAGCCCAGGCTATGTGCGTGAGTGTATGTGAATATATGTGTGCGTGTATGAGAGCCTATGAGTGTGTAATTGGGTGTGTATAATGAAGTGTGTGTTAATGAGTGTGTTTGATGATAGGAAGGTGAGGTGTGTGTTTATGTGAGATGCTGCTGCTCTATGTGTTTATGTATGAGTGTGTTTATGTGTGAGTGCTTCTGGGTGTGTGCAAGCCAGTGTGTGTTGATATGTTTGTATGTATATTTGTAGTTTTATTTTTACTATGTGCATCCTTTTGCTAAATTGACTTTGGCTACCTCCTTTATGTACTTCTCGGGGTTGCTGCATCAGTTGCCCTTCTGATTTCATTTACATACTTGTATACTCAATTTGAGCATGATGACGTGAATAGTGTGCGTCTATAGCGCTTATATATATATGTTTACTTCAGTAAATGAAATATTTATATTTTCATTTAGGTAAATTAAAATAATTATACTTATACTCTTATATTTTTTAATTTAAAATATGAATATATTTTTAATATAGAATATGAATTTAAATTAATTTAAAGTTTTTAACTAATAAAGTGAATTTAATTAAATTATTTAGATGGTATATAATTGTTGTTTTATAGAAGCGTGTATTTTTAATATATGTAACTTTCTAGTTTTGGGAATAGATTTATTTGATTATGAATAAATAAAATTGAAATGGATGTTTAATAATTATTTAAAATAGTGTCTGGTTGTTAGAAATCGTGGAATGAATATTACGTGCAATATTTTGTTCTATAAACTATTTTAGAGTTACCAAAAGAAAGAAATGAGTTTTCTAACGTTATTGGTAAATATTAACTTATTATTTAGTTTATAAAAGATAGAAAAATTAATTTTTATTCAAAATAATGATATAGCCATAATTGATATTTTATACTTCTCAAGGTGTGATATTTTCATTCATAAATCAAGTTTGTAATATTATATTTGATTTTGATTAATAATCCATTTGTAACTATTTATTCTTTTATATATAAGATTATAAGTTATGAAGTATTAATTATTAAATAATGATAATGATTTGTATAATATATATATATATATGTGTGTGTGTGTGTGTGTGTGTGTAAGAATAAGCTATCTTACATTTGTTTTCTAAGAATTCTAATTTCTTATCTTTTTTATATCGATTCTGGTAATATGAGCGATTCGCCGTTGATATTGGTTTGATTGATGATTTTGATATTATACCGCAACGACATCTTTGTTGCTTGGATATTCTATTTTATATTACTTTTATGTGCATTCTTTCCTTGTATATTGAATTGGATTATATGAATAATTCATTATTGATATGGATATGTTTACTGATTTGATATGATATGGTGATGCCATCTCTATATTTGATTTGTGTGATTTCATTTCTGTCTGACGAGAAATTTGAATAAATGGATAAGTGATACTATCACATATGGGGCTTTCAGTAATACTTTTCCGGTTATTCATCGAACTTGTCATATAGTGATACCTAGTGTGGATCGAATGTAGTTTATGAGCATTGAATAATTCAACGAATAACATGCGGTGATATGGGTTGCTGTCATGTTATTTGTTTGAATATTATTTGTAAGTAAATATCACTCAAATGGGGATTACACATGTATGTGACGATACTCGCTGGGGTGAGTATATTATAGCCATATGTTGGCTAACGGATAACAATTGATCATTAACAATTGATTTTCTTATTATTTATTTGAACTATTTAATATTGTAAATAAATTTACAAAATGAGCTCACCGTTATTATTTATTAATTAAAAGGAGTCAAATAAGATTATTAAATCCATTTAATTAATATTTAATTCACAATTCAAATATTTAAATAATCCTTATATTTGGAATTCAGGTTATTAAACTTTAAAAACAAATAAATTAAATGTATATAATTAATTAAATATTTAAAATAAAAATAATAAAATTCCAAGATGTTACATTCACCCCTCTCCCCTTAAAAGAATTGCACCCTCGAAATTCCCAAAGGAAAAAAATTCTCTCAGCCTTAGGCTTTAAAAGCTTATTAATTAAAATGAGTTATCAAACTTTTAAAGTCCTTTATGTTACGAAAAATTTCAGAGCGCCTCATATACAAGCCTAGATCCGAAAAAAATATAACTCGCCACAACTGGCTAGAATCAATAAAGAAAACAAAAGTCAAGTGGCCTCCCATATTGGGGCATAAAATCAATTAATTACCAATTTCTAAATATGCAACATACCTCTTTTTCGTTTTATTTTTATTTTTTTGCAAGCAATTTGCTATCTCTATGCGAATGCAAATATGCAAGAAATCAAATAGAAATCTCTTGCTTCCCTGTACCTACCTTGTACTTACGTAATCCATACAAGAATCATGTTTACAAAAGAGAAATACACTAGCAATGCAAATATAAAATCCATATACAACAAGGCAGTACGATGCAACTTAATTATGATGCAATATGATGTAACTCCAGTGCGTAAATAAGCCATGTGCAACCAAAAGCAATATAATAACCATAAGCAATAAAAGTATAGAGAATACTCTATCGTAAAATACCATGCATCCAATATTTTCTAAAGATAAATTTATAGCTAAATGCCTGGGTTTTACATTCAAAATATATTTTCAAATTCCTCCAAAGAGAAATATATCAAAACCAAAATCAATTTTATGACAAGGAGGGGGCTTTTCCTACCAAAGCATGGTATAACTCTAGAATCAAAACAATATGGAGCATCCAATGGTATTCCGGTTCCTCCTAAAACAAGAACTAGAGTAAAAAATATACCCAGCGAATCTTCCAAATCAGAAAACCCTTAATCGCCCAACTTTACCCACAACAAAAGTATTTGAGAAACCACTTCACAAAACACTTTTCAAATATCTTAAACTTCGTCAAATATTTTAAACTAATACCATTATTATTTTTCACAAACTATTTCAAGATCACATTTTCAGAAGCACAAGAACTTAAGTCCTAATAAACAACAACTATAAAAATCCTTTATTTATAAATTCAGGCTTTATGAACCATAGAATATAAAATCACACTATTAATCAAGTCAAATCCATAAAGGAATTAAATATTATTTAACATTATTTAAAATATTAAATGACAAACAAACAAGATTTATAATTTTCCTTAGGTTCAACTGTAACGACCCGCTATTTTGGACCATTCAAATCGACAATAAAACCGTACATGTCCGACTTGAATAATTCAAAATACCGAATTGTTAATAAAATTTGGCAAAACTTAAAATATACAGTAAATAAATCAATCATAGATCACTTACACAGAGTAATACAATGCAGCGGAATAGATAAAGAATAGTAGTTCATGAAGCTACTATATACCTCAGAGTTAGAAATAAAATACAACCGAATGGTTCAAATGCAGTGAAGTCTCCAATGCAACAGATGACTTCTCTGAACCAATCAACTGGATGAATGAAGGAATAGATAGCTGGATCTTCAAGCAAAGCTCCAACTTCGAAGATGAGTCTCAAATGCTGTATCTCTCAGTCTGACCCGAGCGTAAAGCAAAACATAAAACACTCGAGTCAGGATTAACATTCTTATATATATAAATCTAACTCAAGTGAAATATCAACTGAAATATAATTAACTTAGAGGATGTTTGGGATAACCATCCTCTAAGGGTCCATGGAACTATCTAAAAGATAGAAATATACACTATAACACCGTAGTCTTTTCAACTTAATTTATACTTCAAAACCAAATATCATTTTCACTTCAAATATCTCTATACTTCCCAAATAGTATTTTTATATATTAAATAATTTGTACAGTAAAGAAATTTCAATTACCTCAACTTAACAAATCGTTTAACATCAACCCGACCACCCCATTTAAATCTATTTCAATCTTAATTTATTAATTTAAATTCAACTTAATTTCTAAAATAACCACTTCAATTTTATCGATCTCAAATTCGGATTTGAAATCACAAAATACCCTTTATATTCAATATATTTCAAAACTTTAAGTATTCAACGTTTCAAACTAACTTTTTAAGCAATTTAGTTTCTAAATAATAAATTCCACTATACTGATTTCAAATACATATCCGAATCTCAAAATAAACCATTTAAATCCCAATATAGTTCAAAGCTTTAACATTTAATTAAATGTTCAATTTAATAGTTCCATATAGATCTCGATTTTAACCTCATTATTATCTAGTCTTAAAATAATCCCTCATTAGATACAATATCATTTAAGTAACCTTAAATTACATTTTACTCAATATTTTCTTTAATTTGTTTAAACGTGAAATATTCATTAAATCACTTAAATAAAAATCCAGTTACAAAATCATACCCTTAAATTTCCCATTCAATAATTTCAAATTTGATTTAATTGAATAAATCCTTATTTAAATACCATTTAGATAAACCCACATTTATCTCCCAATCTTAGTAAATTGCAGAATACTTTTTGGAATAAAATTTACATAATATTTAACATAATTTATGTATTAAATCAAATTTTGACTAAATTAAATATTATTAAATCTATATATCATTACCCTTTATATATAAAAAAAATTTAAGGATTAACATTTAATAAGACCATATATTTCTTTCCAAAACAATGAATTAAATTTCAAAATATTTATATATATGGACCAACGATGTCTGTATATATTTCTTATTATATGGTCAAGTGTTACGGATATTTATCATTTCAATCCGTACACTAAATGTATACGGGTGGATAGCATTTCGACCCGTAATCCCAATTCAATTAAATGAAAATCGCTTGGGTTTATCATTTCAACCCATAACGATTTTCTCCTATTCTAAAGTCTGTTCGGGTATGTATCATTTCAACCCATAGTGATTTCTATACTAACAGGGAACTTGCAGAGTGATAACGGGTATGTAAATAATAATAACAACAGGCATATATCATCAAAATAAATATATAAACAATAGGATATGGTGTCATATCCCATAAGTGAATAGTTACAGATAATAGCATATATAACAATTTAAATAACTACAGCCTCATATTTCAATTGTCGTCTCAATTGAAATCAAATTTAGTAAATAAAAGAATGTAAATAGTGAGTGATTGCTCACCTTTCGAGGTTAGAGGATATAGACAACGAAGTTGAGTTACGAAATCCAAGCATGAATTACGAAGCAAAGCACGAAGGACATGGGTTTGTCGGACAAGCTGATAAATAGGAGTTGACGAAGTCAAATCAGAACTGGATTGATAAGGATAGATGGTATAATTGAATAGATACACCGTATAAAGTTTATGTATGTTTATATACAAATCATATTCAAATTTTTAAACCCATATTGATGTAATATATATATTATTTTCTCTTCTTAAAAATCAATATGTTACTTTAAGGAAAATAAATATACAACATAAAATCATCGGTTTAAATTTTTAAACCCATGATGCAGCTATACAAATAAACGTATAACAAGTAGATTCTATGTTAAATATATTTATGCTTATACTTTATAACCAGACTTATACATAAAGAAACTGTCGATTATAACTTAATATAGTACGCGTGTAAACTCAGGTATTAAAACTGACACACTTACACAACTTAAAGTATATAGACTGACCTGTTACAAATATCCTATAATATAAAACCGATAACTTTATTTAATAACTACAGATCCCTTAACTTATATAAAAACCAAACTTATATACGCGTAAATTATAAATTATATACAACAGCTTATGTGTATACTAACTAACATCTTTAAACTAATATATGAATGTACCTAGCTTATAACTTTTATAAACCTTAAATATAAATGTACCGTGTTGTGTGTTTTTTTTTAACACATTTCAAATAAATCTATAAATATACTCACTTTAAAAATCAATGTTATTACAACATATTTAAAAACAAACTACAGACTAATATAAATTTATATAAAAACTATGACACGTATCATCAATCAAATCTACCTTTAAAAAAAACTGTACCAAATTTATAACTTACTATATGTATACATAACAATTTACAAACTTATTTACTTATGTATGCTAACAGAATATATTAAACCTTTAGAACCGAATGCGAAATTTGAGAAGTATAAAACAGCGGATACAAAGCTTGATATATATAACTAATTAATAGGGCACGTGCCTAAATTATTCATGCCGATTTTTATAGGCGAAAGAGGAAGGGTAGGCAAGGTAAAAATATATATGCAGTTATCACTTTATATACTTACCACATAATATCTTCCATTCAAAAATACAGAGGCGAAAGAGGGGATAGGAACAACTTCACGGCAAGGATGGAACGTTGGCTGGAAGAGCAGCATGCGGGAACGGAGGTGAGGTGATTTTGATGGGTTGAGGGATGAAGGAATTTTTTTTTTATTTCACAAAGAAGTGGGTTGCCTTTTGTAGTAGATAGGAGAGATAAAAGAAGTAAGTATATATCAGTAAAGAGAGGAAACGTAAAGGAAGAAATAAAAGAAATGAATGGATGCGTAAAGAACGTATAGAATTTTATACGTTTCAAAATCAACGGTGCAATTAAAGCAATTTTAATTATTTGTCAGGTTATATGTTTTATATTTATTTCTTTCCTAGATCTCAATTGATATCCGATTATAATATGCAGATTTATTATTATTATCAACCGTTCAAAAAAGTTATCACCCAAAATATAGAAATGGCATATCAACGTCTAGAAGCATAGATTTAGGAAAAAATATTGAAACAATAAATTAAAGGAAATATAAAAAGATAGGTACCAATCAATAGTCAAACCCTGAATTCAGGGAATAAAAAGGTGAGCTACTATTTGGTCTTAACCGATAGAAAATTTGAATGGACATGTAAATAAAAGTAATTGATACTGTGAAGTCCCCTGATTTCGGGAGAATTATTTAGCAATTAATTGTTTACCTTGGGTAGCAATTTCAAATTTGAAACTGAAGGAAGAATGAATAAGAAACGGCTACAGATCAATTAAAGAAGGAGAGGAGTGTGCGAATTTGTATTCCCAAAGCAAAATGGAAAAATATAAAGAGAGGCAGAAGAATAAATTGAAAAGGAACGTTATGCATGATTTCAGAGAAATAAATAAAAGTAACGACTATTGGTATAAAATCAACGCGCAAATTGAATGGTTTAAAGGAAGGAATCAGTGGACTGAAGGAAAGGAAAGGTCAGCAATTAATAATTGTGACCCTAAAATTTGGAAAAATATAAAAGCAACGACTATGATTTAGCTGAAAAAAATTTACGCCAAGAATGGACAGCACGTTTGAATTTTGAACTGGAAGGAAGGGATAAAGGAGCAGACAGAGGCAAATAAAAGAAATGAACAGAGAAAAAAAAACAAAGAAACGTACCATATGAAATAAAGTGTAATGATGAGAATGGTAACGTCTGTCCATTGACATACTTATTAAAGCAATTAAAGTGAAACGAAAGGAACGGTGAAAAATTAGCCCGGAATTCAGGCAGAAATAAAACAAATTTTTATGTACCAGCAACGGCCACCCATTTATTTAGCTGACAAATATTAAGGCAATTGATTTATGCGCGTTTAAAATTTGAAACGCAAAAGAAATCAGATGGTCACGGATCTGGAGGAGGATATTTAGGAATGGTATATGAAGAGATATTGAAATACATTTGTGTCCATAAATAACGTAGATAGTGGACTAATAAATGAAATATCAACGTTTGATACATTGATTCAGCAGAAAAATTAAAGCAAATTTGTTACCATAGTTTGGAGAGCAATAAGGGGGAACGAATATTATTATTAAAAATGAAGGACCTATGATTTAGAATTTTCTTATGTAAAAATATTCAGGCTTAGAAATAAATTTTTTTTATCAGCAATATTTAACCGATATAGATTGAAATAGAATTATAAAAAAATAAACTCCCATATAATTAAGTGAAAATTCACTATTTGCTGTATCTTCATATACGTATTCTAAATATAAATTTTTTATTTCAAAATTCAATTATTTAAAATTTTCTCAAAATTGAATTAAATATGAAAATAAAACCATTCAAAACTATTAAAATATTATGGGTCGTTACATCAACACTTTCTCGATCGTCCAAATATATAGATAGTTTCCTAAGCATACCATTATGCTCATCAGAATTTGGTTGCATAGATGATTATCTAAGCTCCTTCAAACAAAATTGAAAGTCACTTTCGAAAATTTCCTAAGCCACATAAAAAATCATACAAATGTACATAAGCTTGTATGATGTACATAAATCATAGTTTGCATCATCTGATCAAACTACTTGCTCAGATACATAAACTTTACTTCCAAACTAGTATCGCTCAATTGACCTTCCTAGCACGGACTTCGATCAGGTTCCTTTATTAGAAACCACTATTCTCCTTAAGTAGTCGTATATAATGATAGAAAACCTTAGTATCATATCAAGAATTCGGATCAACTGTTCGTTGACAAGGATCAAGTGTGAAATCCTTTTTTAGACAGGTGTGAATCACCCCGAAGTTATGTACTCAAATCCTAGATCAAGAACCGTGCGAATAAAATGATACGTATAACTTACATACTTAGTCCTATTGGTTTCTTAATTACACCCATCCTTTTCTAAATCACTTTCATGTTCATTTATAGTATTTCATTCAATACCAAAATTATTTACGAATTACACCATAAATTTTCACTTAAGTTTTTAAACTTTTATAAAGACACAACTTAATAAAACATTAATTAAAAACTTGCACCACTTTTATTGAATTGTATAACACTCTTCTACATTCTAAGGGTGTATACAAAATGTCAATTTTAATTTTGTTCATTTATTATTTATTTTTATTTTTAAAAATTTAAATGAAGGCCCAAACATAATAAGGGTCTTAAAACTGAGTCGACTATTCTAACTACTTTACCTATCCAATCTGGTAAGTAGCTAAGAAGAGTAGGATGTTGGTATCCAAACTCAATTCCAGAGTTTACTTTCCTTAGACATCCCTAAGGTAAAGATGTTTATTAGTCGGTTCAATAACATCAAATAGTTTATGAGACTTAGATGTTTAAAACCAAAAACTATGGTTTTAATAAAACAATGCTTAATAAAACCTTCCTATCAACTTTAATCCATTTAAAACTTGAGTTAATTCATCTTTTTTTTCTATCCAAGGGTTTAAAAAAATCTCATCTATCAAGACATATTTTTTTTAAAATTCCTTTTATTTTCAGTCAAATTCCTTTAAGGAAACTTAAGAACTAAATACATGGTTTTTATTTCAAAACCCTTTTTGAAATCATACTAGATATATATATAATAAATTTAACAATTTATTAACTAACACTCACTTTGCGGTCATTGAATTCAAACTCATTTCATCGCATAGTGATAAAGAAATAATTTACTAAGTACACTACGATGTTTGCCTAAGCAAACATTTGATCATCGCTTAAAAGATTATTTAGATTACCACAAAACTAATCGAGATGTTTTCATCAAACTATCTAAAGAAATTGTATCTTTTTTAAAAAATTCTCTTTAACATATTTATATTTAAGATATTTCTAAGTAATACTACTATTACTTTTCTCAAAATATTTTTTTTGAAATAATTTCAAGCAATACCAGGATTCAAATTCTAAAAAACTCTTTTTACTTATAAAACACCCTTTACAAAACATATAAATCATTTTATATACCTATTCGTATAAAATGTACTTCTAAATCAAATAGTATTATAATAACTTTCCTTTATTATAATCAACTTTTCTCAAATATTTATCCTCTAAATGTCTTATCTTCCCATTTAGATTATATTAAACAACTTTTATTAAAAGTTTACTTTTAACTCAACATTATTAAAAGATGACTTTTAACTTAACATTTTCACTAAATACCTTATAATCAAATTGTGAAACTTAAATCACAAGGGGTTCATTTTAATGTACTCACAATTGTCAAATCAATAAATGCCTATAAATTGGTAAATCGTAAATAAATAGTCAATAAACAATAGTCAATGCTCCTAAACTATCTGAGCGTGACAAATCAAACAACAATGATGATAAAGAAATGTTATCTTTAACAACCAAACACCATAAATAACTATAGGAATTTGAAAACTATTCTTTTATATATATAATATATAATCCCAGGTAAAATATTCGATTTACCAATTTTCAAAAACCAATATCATGTCTGTTTTCCTTATTTAAACGTTTTGAAATCCCTATAAACGTCATGGCATCCCACGTCTCGACCAGAATTCAAAATTCAAATTAATAGACCAATTAACATGATATATTTTTAAAGAAATAAAAAATACACTCTCATTTATATAATACTCTCAACTTTTTCTAGGGTGTTACTTACCCTCTCTCAAATGAGTTTACCTCGCCAAAACCAAGGTTTTCGCTTAACCTTTAGTTCTAATGCCAAGTAACAACCCCTCTTTCGGCCCTCGAAAGTTGGTACTTAATACATCCACAATATTCAAATGCTAAGCATCCAAATGTTGAAAAGGCAGATTGTTAGAGTAAAAAGAAAACGAATAGGGAAATAGAATCTCACAAGGGAACGACAATATATAATATAACGAACACAATAAAAGGTGTCACACCAAGATACAAGGCATATTAGAGTTAAAAACAAACCTCATCGGCTTGGACAGTTATAACTTCCTAACTTTATAGTTATTGATGGGTACATATAATAATACAGCGAAAATAAAAATACTATAGCATGTGAACATCCATCTCTACTTCATGAACTCCATGTCCCACCAACGACAACTTGGAAAAACTCGGTTTGACCCGGGCATTATAACAAAATAACACCCAGATCTGTCTGGGTAATCAACATGGGAAAAATTAATAAATGTGGTAAACATATAATAATTCTGTAAGACCACACCGCTAAACATGGAATGGGATTTACCTTACATAAAAAATCCAAACAAGAAAGGATGTAAACAAATTATAATAAAACCCCAACTTAAAAGAATGGGATAAACAAGATCAAAATCCAAAAGTAAAGAATTGACACAAATAATTAAACATCAATAAGAGCTACAGGCACTTCTTAATGCAAATAAGAAAGCAATTCAAATATTTGAATTAAATAAGGAAAGGAATTTTTTTCAACAATGACTAGGAGGGTGTATCCCCTTGCCGACAGTATACCTCTCGACAATATACCTGAGAGAGTCATTTACTCTGTGACTCTCTCAGAAATGTACAAACTGGACCCCGCCAACATCAACGAGTATCCAAGTATTTCACATTTTTGTGCACATACAACTGAATCCGGTCTAGAGTAGATGTAAAGATAACCTAATGGAAGAAACCACCACATAGCTTGACGTCCACTTGCACTTTGGCTTTAGTTATTTTGGACAAAGGATATCAATGCTCAAATAAACAATAAATCATGTTACATTAATGATACACAAAGAATACACCAAAATTGATAGTCAATAAATCAACTATCTAGAATAATCAAAATAGCATATATGAAAATTAATTCTCATGCCCTTACCACTACACATTAATTTCAAACTTTACTATCCCTTGGTTGAAAATGAAGCCGTATAAGTTAAGGTAGAGTCACCTCTAAGCCTTGCCCTGACAACATTTTTAATTTTGAGATAGAAACGAGTTTCAGCACTTTGACATTTAGTACTAAGAATATGACTAAATCCATATAAGTAACATCGTTATGGAAATTTAATTCCTTATAATTTCCATGATCGAATCAAACTTTTTAACTTTCTAAAACTGAACATCTGCTTGGTTTTCACATCATAAATATTAACTTTAAACAGCTTTATTAATTTTATTAATCAACTTTAACATCATTATCAAAATTCTTAATTAAATTTAAAAAACATAATTAAAATGATTAATTAACCTTAAACGCCATAATTAAGATGATAAATTAACCTTAAACATCATTATTAAAATGATTAATTAACTTTATTTTTAAACATTCCTTTTAAAGATTTTCATATCTATAAGCTATTAATTAAAAATTTAAAATAACATTTATTATTCCAAAAGATAAGAAATTAATTTGAAATATCTTTATAAATTTAAAACAATGTTATCATTATTAGCACCAAAATTGGTCACTAACACCCAAGAATAGATTTGTGTAGAGAGATTAATGAAGATAGTAAATTAAAACAGAGGAATATATGCAAAACTAATAACGGAAACAAAAACATAAGAATTATAGTGGTTCGGTGTAACTGCCTACGTCCATTGTTTGTGTAATCTTTATTGCCTTTCTCAAATACTTGAATACAGGTACAATCCGTAAACGAATAACTTGAATACAAGTTTTAGCCAAAAGAAAGCTAGTGCAGAAAATTGAGGAGTCTCTCTGGAGTTCTCGAAAAAAGATCCCCAACAGCTGTACCCCTGCCTCTCTATTTATAGACGGAGATAGGCTGGACTCCCTGTGCAGGCCCAAGACCAAGGTTGCTCGGCCTATATATAGTAATCTTGAGACAACTGAACTAGGCATACCGAAGGACTTTCAACCGATCGACAAATGCCAAACCAGGGCGTCTTGACAAATAACTCGAAGCAACTTCTCAAGGGTCTCAAAAGTAGTGTGACTCCAAGCAATGCATGTCGACTGCCTTGCTTTAAGGTAGAACTGATAGCTATCAGCTCCCCCGTTATGCACCGAACTATGAGCGTCGAGCCTAGACTGAACAAAATACCCTAACCGACCCGTGCTTGACTTTTCTTTCTTGACCGGGCGGCACCTGCCGAAATAACTGGATCAAACGATGCATGCCGACCCATTCAGACCGAACGATATATGCCCTTCCTCGACCGAGCGATATATGGCTTTCCCCGATCGAGCGATGCATGGCTTAGTGCCTTTAAGGCCGGACCATAATCAACTGGGCGACCAAGGCCGAACCAAATCCACAATGATCCACTGGGTCTGAAATCATCTTGACCGAACCAATTGCTCTTACCATTCTTAGCCGATCCACCTAGGCTTCACTCCAGCGCCGAGCCACCTTAGCCGAGCCAATGTCAAATACACCAATCCATGCATATAGGGCGATCCAAACGTGAGTCACATCAGTCTCTTATACTTCCAATTCTCTCTTAGCTTGAGTCTCTTCTAGGCTCAACCATAGACTCTGCGATTATCGCTACCGAAGTACCAGGTAACGCTTGCCTCCCAAAGTATGTCGTGTGAATCACCACGAGGTGCTTTGAATCAGCAAATAGATTTTGTTCTCAAAAACTAGCTCATCCAGAAAGATAATCACCTGCCGTTCAGATTTGTTCTTAACTTTTCAAAAGCTAAATGCACACAATTTCGCAAAGGATGAATCATGGCGGACCCTGCTAATATTATGTGCGCTTATACACACACGCACATGCACATACACAAATATATGTATGTGTGTGTGTATATATATATTTGACCCTTCTTCTTTTTTCTCTTTTTTATACCTTATTTTTTATTATGGGTCGGTCGGCGCATGAGTGCCGAACCACTCGTTCGGTCTACCCGGTGTCGTTCGGTGTATTGATTCACCAAATCACCGAAGCATTTTGATCGGTTCTATAGGGGGAAGGCCTGTTCACCTTTCCTTCTTCCTATATAAAAGCCCAGCCTTCGTTCTTTATCCTTCTTCTCACTTTAGTCATCAACTCACTCCTTTTTGAGCTTTACTCATTACTTAGCCTTTCATTGAACCCAGATTGCTTACCTCACAAATCTAATTGCTCATGAATTCGAACAATTCCCCAGCCCAACACCTCGAAACCACCTCATACTTCAAGCTCTCTCCATAGGTATCCAAACTCGGAGTCATATACAAAGTTTCAATGCTTGAGGGGATGGTTCCCCCTCTTCTTTTTCTATAGGAATAGGTAGAGGATGATTTAGAAGAGGGAAAGAGATGGATTAAGAATAAGAGTGGACTTTAGGTTTGGGTTTCGGCTTGTCTTTGATGGATGACGACATAAGCCGCCTAGGAGGAGTAGTTGTCATTTCTTAACTCGGATGTCGAGACTTAGGAGGTGGAAGGAGGATGTCGCTTGGTGAAGAAAGAAAAAGGAGAAGAGGGGTTCGGTGATCCAAGAGCGAATGCAGGTCAATCACTCTAAGAGAACGAGAGTGTGGCTCGTTAACTTCGCATGATGTTGTGGGTCGGTAGGAGTTCAGAGGTGTGGTTCGGTACTCTAAGCGAGGGAGTCATTCAGCGTTTAGAGAGAGAGTGTGGATGGTGGTAACCTAGGAGCGTGGTTCGGCATAGTCCCAGTGGGATGCTCGGTGATAAGAGAGTGAGAGAGAGAAGAGTGAGTGGGTCAGTGGTTTTGGTCTAGAGAAAAGATCGACTTCGGGCCTTGGGGTCGGCATTGATAATCAGAATCACCTCAACTTGAACATAGCATATATCAAGACCATATATTCCTATGCCTGATCATAGAACAATGAACAACGATAAGAACTTAAGCATATGAGCATACGAAACTAGTTCAGACCAATAACTCCATAGTTTTAATAATTATAAACGCGAACTCAACTCAATAAAAGAAAATAACAGCCTCCGTAATATATGATGCCAATGTCCGACTCCAATGCCTCTACTATAGGACATAAGGCAAGCTGTCGGCGATGATCAGCGACGACGGTCTCCAAAGACAATAGTTTTAAGCTTAATCAGATTTTAACAGTCTTTAGAAATTTAATTCTTTGCACTCATGCTTAAATGGTTGCACTAGTTCACATATCACACGGGGGGATATTTTGTTGTTATATCTGGTATCGATTGTCTTTCAAGTATAGTTTAAACAGGTATCTACCCATATTAAACGCTCATTGAAGATATCCAGCTCTGCTACAGTTTTTGATAAGCCTGAGCCAAGTTCTCGGCAGGAGATAGTGGGAACTTCGAATCAAACGATAACTTCTACACAGGGCATTCCGGATCCATCCGCTATTGTCATAGGCCCGGCTCCTGATGTTATAGATGGAGCAGTTATCCTGGATAATCTTATTGATTCATAAGCATAAAAAAACCGACGAAGACACTCTTCGTCGGTTGCGCTCAATTCGTAGAGTTCCTTTCAATGATGTCTTAGTTCAATCAGGACAAGATCGGCCTCATCGACCCCCAGTCGGGTATACAATGTGCAACAAATTTATGTGCTGGGTCGGAAGCATGCCACCTTTCAATTCATTTCTCCGTGAAGTGTTACGGTATATCTGGATTGCTCCGGTATAGCTACACCCAATAGTCACGCGTTTATTCATGACATGTGTATTCTCTTCATGAGCAACTTATTCAGACTCCCTACTCCTAAGGATATTCGCTATATCTACTGCTTCAAAAGACAGTCTGATAGTCCATCCCTCACATTTCTCGAGCCACGTTCTAAATGTCAAATCCTGATGGGGGAGTGGAGTAAATTTTCCCAGTATAAGCTAGAGTTGTTTTACGTACGCTTCCCCTCTGGCTTTGCGAGAAGATGGCTGGAAGAGAGTGAGTTTCATTCCTAGATCGATATTTGTCTAAAGCTTGAAGTGCATCCTTTCTAAACTTCCTTTGGCTTTTATAGGTGTCCACCCACGACCCGAAGGTGCTGGGTATTCTGAGGCTGATGAGGCCATTCGAATGAATTGCTTTAAAGTTTGGATTATTGGAGGAGGGTCGTCGAACTAGCCTCCCAATTGGCACCACTACAACCGGACCCACTTTAGAAAAAGGAAAAGAGAAGGCCGGGCCTTCGGTGCCTCTATAGAAGGGGCTCCCAACACATGTGAGGAAGATGAAATTAATGAGGCTGGGGTGCAAGGAGCGTTTGATGAGAATAAAAGCCCCGACTCAGCACCAATAGCTGACGTACCCGGCATCGATGAACCAACTCCTCTTGCAAAGAGGAAAAAGTGCCTAGCCTACAAACTGAGAAAGAAAACAGTGGGCGGAACCTCTAAAGTTACGATTACTCCAGTAAGGAAAGTGTCACCTCCCTAAAATTTAAAAGGTTCACTAGAAGGTCTGTCATACCTGACCATCCCTGACGACTTATTAAACTACGGCTTCAAGGACCTAAGGGACATGGAAATCAATTCACCTACAAGAAACAGTGAAGGCAATCAAGCTCATCGTCAAGGAGAGAAAACTCCAATAAGTAAAGCAAAAATCACGAGTCCATCGGGGGGAAGCACTAGGACATACACAAACACTTACACTTCACCTTACACTTGAATTTTAATCATCATGTGATTTCTACTAACTCGTCTTCACATGACTTCTATGCAGGTGATACCAGGTGCACACACGGCTTCGACCACCTTCGTGGCTCCTCTATCTTCCACCATTCCAGACGGGATTCGGGATTAGGTAAACACCGATAGAGGGATGACAGTAGCGATAGGGACTACCGTTCTAGAGATTCATTGTCTTCTCGAAGAAAAACTTACATCCATTCTTCATATCCCAACGATCCTCTCCCTCATTCATAACATAGTAGGGAGAAATCTGCTCAAAAGGGATCTCAATTTGAAGCTCCCCGTGACCAACACTCTGGCTCGTCCAGCACCAAGCAATCTTGTGAGCCCATAAAAAGTCTATGATTACAGCTAAGAAAACTTCCACAGTCTCCGCACACGGTACATCGACAGTAGAAAAATTAGCCGAGCTTAAAGCCACATTTCCAAATATATGCTTTGATGGATTAAAGTTTCTTCCTGCGATTCATCCTATTCTAGGGCATGTTAAACAAAGTGCAATTGCCTGCAATAATGATGTCTATGTCCAACATGATGTGTTTGTTCATTTGGCGGAGAAAGTTTCAGAGGTTTCTATGGAATGTCAATACGAATTCGATTGCCTGAAACTTGAAGCCATTCACGACAAAGATATCGTTAAGGCCTAGGGTGAAGAACTATCCTCATACAAATCTCAACTGAAGTCGCACAAAAAAATTCCAAGTATACAGCTGATGCAGTTAGTCGTTTGGAGTCTACTCACAAAAAGGAACTTGATAAGGCAATCCAACGTAGTGGTGCTCTTGCCTTAGAGAAAGACTCCATCCAGAAGGAAAAAGATATTCTCGCTCGACGAGTTAAAGAGCTGGAGGAGCTGGTCCTTAAAGAGAAAGAAGAAAAAACTGCTGCATAGGAAGAGTCACCACGATATTATGATAAAATTGTCGCAACACAACTCTTAAAGATGAAGCTTGATGAGGAACTTTCTAAGGCCGAAGCGCTAAAGGATGCAGCCCACGAGGAAGGCAAAATAATGGCGTAGACAGAAATTGGTTCTCGCCTCGAGGCAGCTACTGAAGCCGGCAGAGAAGAAATTAAATGCTTGTTTGATCCGCTTAACATAATGCTCGAGTTCTTATGCATCGAGACCTATATTTTCTAGGTAAGGGTTACCTCGAATCATTAGCCAAAGCATGTGATACTTTAATAAAAATTAAAAGAATTGAGCTGGGCACCGAAGAGGTTGATGCAGATGCTCTTGTGAAGGAAGTGCTTCGAGGAAACGAGCCTTCCGACTTATCTACAGCAAAAGCCCTCTTTGGAAGGGATTCCACCTTATCGAAGGGGAAGGACAACATTGTTGGCACATCCAGAACTGAGTCAGTTCCTCCTTCCGCTCAGCTGGTTGCTCATCGCTCGATCCTTTTGAGAAGCATGTTAGCTATGAGCCAGAGATAACCAAGCTCGATGTTCACATTCTATCCCCTATTCCAAAGGGTGAGACTCCCAAAACATTTGAGAGTCTGCCAAAAGTCGATACGTAATTTTTCCTTCTAGGGTCTTGAGAACCATCGCTTTTGATGAATAATAGATGTATTCTAACATTTATCCTTAACGATTTCATGTAGGCCATTCTGATCCGGAACCAACTCCAAGGAGATATGTCGCCACGGAGAAGGAAGAGAAAATAGCAGAAGAACTTCACACTAGAGATACCCCTGGGTTTGATGCTCAAGTGATCGGAGCGTTCGATTAAGACAAACCCAAGAATCCCTCGCCTACGGGCGAACATGATGAGGTTGAAACCATAGGCTCCTCTAAACCTACTTCAGTTAGCATGGGGGAGCGAATCATGGAAGAGGAGAAAAAGAAAGCCGAAATTAAGATTGAACCTCAGGTGGTGGTACTTGATGATCCTCTAAATAGGCCCTTGAAGGCAATTCTCCCCAGCGGGACCATACCTCTAGAGGGCCCTCTTCCTTCCCCGGGCACCATCTCACTAGGAAGCAAGGCATCTAAGAGAAAACACTCGGGTGAGGAGCCTTCGGAAAAACCGAAGAAGGAGAAAAAATAAAAATGGTAGCTATCCGCCCATGCCTCGTTCAGTCTGAATAAACCCGAATCATGTGGTTGTTTCTATTTATCTTTATAGTTGTTGTGAGTAGACTTTTGTTCCAAACTCCGAAAAAGTTGTAATGGAACTTAACTTTTGGATTAGTAAATAAAATTTTGTTTCTTTGTCATCCATGATTTTCATTGTTTAGCTTATTGTCCAACTTGTAGTTGAAATTCGAAATCTTGTGGGTTACATAAGCTCTGGTCCGCTTCAACATGACTTGGAAATTTTTGAATTGTTTATACCCTGGTCAGCACTTCGGTGACTCAAATTACTCTAGTCCATGCTTTGGGGACTTAGAGATTTTTTGAATCGTTTATACTCTAATCCTCACTCCAGGGACTCAAAATACTCTATTCTGTGCTCCGAGGACTTAGAGATTTTTTGAATCATTTATACTCTAGTTCGCATTCCGGGGACTCAGAGTACTCTAGTCCACGCTTTGGGGACTTAGAGATTTTTTGAATCATTTATACTCTAGTCTGCACTCTGGGGACTCAGAGTACTCTAGTCCACGCTCTGGGGACATAGAATTTTTTTGAATCGTTTATACTCTAGTTCGCACTCTGGGAACTCATAGTACTCTAGTCTGTGCTCCGAAGACTTAGTGAATTTTTGAATCATTTATACTCTAGTCCGCACTCCGAGGACTCGGAGTACTCTAATCTGCGCTCCGGGGACTTAGAGATTTTTTGAGCCATTTATAATCTAGTCCGCACTCCAGGGACTCAGAGTACATTAGTCCACGCTCTAGGGACTTAGAGATTTTTTGAATC
Source organism: Allium cepa (assembly GCA_030765085.1). Taxonomy (NCBI): domain Eukaryota; kingdom Viridiplantae; phylum Streptophyta; class Magnoliopsida; order Asparagales; family Amaryllidaceae; genus Allium; species Allium cepa. The sequence goes on from CM060928.1 coordinate 975,633,211, forward strand.
GTTTATTGACTTCCAATTTTGTATATGCATTCATACGCCAGATAGAATAGCGCAATTTAATTTTTTTTATCATGGAACTGTAACATATAAGACGTCAATAGTTCATAGAAAAAACGGCTTCAAGCCTTTATTGATTATAGAAAATAGGGACAAGCTGAATTGTCTTATTACATGTTGGAAACAAAGAACAACAAAAGGAAACATAGATAGAAAACAACTGCTACTAAAATGCAAAAGGAATAGACTAAGTGTAATAACGACGCAAATGCTCGCTATTCCATGCTCTAGGGAGTGTCATGCCATCAACATTCGCTAGCTTGAAGGTTCCTTCCGCAAGCTTCTGTTCAATGACATACGGACCTTCCCATGTAGGATTCATATGTAACGGGATTGGAAAAACTCGCTTCAAAACAACATCACCCACATCAAAGATTCTTGGTCGAACTTTTTTATTATAATATCGAGAGACTCGGTGTCGAAATGCAGCCGCCCTTAAATCAGCTTCTTCATGTTTCTCATCGGCAAAGTCCAATTATTCCACCGGTATAATAGCTTTAGTAAAGCCAGTGTGTGGACAGCTTTAGTAAATCAGCTTCTTCAATCTTAGGATCATAACAAGTCACCCAATTAGAGGGAACTTCAAGTTCCACCGGTATAACAGCTTTAGTGCCGCATGCAAAGGTGAATAGAGTGTGGCCAATCACGGACTTGTGGGTGGTTTTGTAAACCCAGAGTGCTGTCGGAAGCTCATCCACCCACTTGCGTCCAGCCTTCTCCAAACGTTTTCTAAATATGGACTTGATTATTTTATTTACGGCTTCAACTTGTCCATTGGCTTTAGGTTGAGCAACTGCCGCAAACCATTTCTCAATGCAATATTTTTGGCAGAATTCTTTGAACTTCCTACTCTTAAATTGAGTTCCGTGTCCATAATGATAATTCGTGTGAGGCCAAAACGGCATATGATGTTTCGCACAACGAAGTTAATAACCTTTTTGGTGGTGTTTGTAGCTAAGGGCTCTACTTCCACCCACTTAGTAAACTAATCGACCGCAACAATTGCATGTTTTGCACCACCTTTGGAGATTGGCAAGGAGCCGATTATATCGATCCCCCATATCAAAAATGGCAAGGGAATAACCATTTGTGTGAGGTCTGTCGGCGGAGCTCTATGGATTTTCGCATACTTTTGACATTTGTCGCATCTTCGTGCATAGTCTGCGGCGTCTCGATTCACAGTTGGCCAATAGTATCCATAAGGGAGGAACTTTTTTGCTAGTGTCTGCCCCTCAGTATTGTCGCTACATTCGTCTTCATGAACCTCTCTCAAGACCCGCTTTATCTCGTCATGGATGATGCACCAAAGTAAGGGAACTGAGAATCCTTTCCGATACATTACTCCATCCTACATAATATATCGCGAGGCTTTGTGAATGACTTGTCGTGTTTCATTCTTTCTCTCGGGCAAAGTTCTATGTAGCAGGTATTGTTTGAACGGGGTTATCCATGACTCCCTCTCAATTTCCATTTCTAACACAAAGTCTACCTCCATCTCGTTTATACTTGGGGCATGTAAGATTTCGATGTGAACTTAGCCCATCTGCTGTGCATCACCAATACTTGCGAATTTCACTAATGAATCGCTTCCCCATTTTGTTCATGTGAGATATGTGAAATATCGTAATACTCACGGTATGTCAGCAGTTCTTGAATCCGATCAAGGTATGGGGTAAGTCTCTGCCCTTTACTTGATAATCTCCTTGTACTTGATACACCACCAATTGTGAGTCACAAAAAATTTCAACCGATTTTACTCCGAGTTCTCTTGTAAGTTTTAAGCCAGCAATCAATGCTTTATATTCGGCTTCATTATTTGTAGCTGGGAAATTGAGTTACAAAGCATAACAAATTGATCGGTTTTTGGAGTTACAAGAATAACACTAGCCCTATAACAACGGTCATTGGATACCCCATCGGCGTATAATTTCCATCAAATAGGCGGAATGACATCACCAATATTGGCTTGTCTGATATGGTGAATTCTACAATGAAGTCTGCTAGCGCTTGCCCTTGGAAAGATCTCCATGGCAAGTAAGTAATATCAAATTGACTCAACTCAATGTTCCATTTGAGCAACCTTCCTGAGGTTTCTAGTCGTTAAAGCACCTGTCGCAGAGGTTGATCGGTATAAATGCTGATCGGGTATGCCTGAAAGTACGGACGGAGCTTGCATGATGCAATCACAAATCACCAAGTAGTATGCTAGCTTCTCAATCTTAGTATAATTTCACTCTGCCCCAATTAGACATTTACAAACATAGTACACTGGCTTTTGAATTCGGTCCTCCTCATGAACCAAGGCTGCACTGATGGTGTGCTAAGATACGGCCAAGTAAACATATAATTCTTCATGGTCTACAGGCTTTGATAGAACCGATGGACTCTCTAAGTGTCTCATCAGAGCTCGGAACGCACCCTCATAGTCTGACGTCCATTCAAAATTTTCCTTCCTTTCCTTATCACAGCAAAGAAAGGGATACACTTATCGGTCGCTCCGGATATGAATTCGACGCGGTAACTTTTCCATTCAGGCTTTGTACTTGCTCTATAATTCTGGGCATTTGTATGTCTCGGATAGCCTGAATCTTTTCTGGGTTAGCTTCGGTTCCCTGTGCATTGACAATAAGACCCAAAAAAATTCCTGACGCAACATCAAAGGAACACTTCAGTAGACTGATTTTCATTCTGTAGTATCTAAGTATATCAAACACCTCCGCTAAGTCTCGAATGTGGTCGTTTGACTACCGTGACTTCACGAGCATGCCATCCACATAGATTTCCATTGTTCTACCAATTCGGTCTTTAAACATCCGATTTACCAAACGTTGATAAGTCGCTCCAGCGTTCTTCAACCCAAAAGGCATGACTACATAACAGTACAGTCCAACGTCTATGACAAAACTAGCGTGTTCTTGATCTGGAATGTACATTGGGATTTGATTATATCCTGAATACACATCCATGAATGAAAATAATTCGTGTCCTGCTATTGAGTCAACCAATTGATTAATTCTGGGTAAAGGGAAACTATTCTTAGGGCATGCCTTGTTCAGGTCTGAATAATCAACATAGTTCCTCCATTTCCCTTTTTCTTTTCTCACTAGTACGGGGTTAGATACCCACTCAGGGTAGAGGGCGTCGCGGACGAACCCATTGGCTTTGATTTTTTCCACCTCCTCTCTAAGAGCAGCAGACCTCTCCGGGTCCACACCTCTCCTTTTTTGTTTCACTGGCACATACTTCAAGCCAATGTTCAACATATGACTTGCGATGGCGGGAGAAATCCCACACATATTAAAATGGGTCCAAACGAATACATCCAAGTTCACTCGAAGGAAATCGGTTAGATCCTCAGTCATCGAAGGAGTGAGTTGTGATCCAATCTTAAATACCCGTGATAGGTCCTCATAGCTGACTGGGATGTCAATTGTCAGTTCAGCCGGTGCTACTTTAGACTCCTTGGGTTCTTCATCATCATCTCTCAGATATATATCTCTATAGATCCATCCCTATTGCCCGAGTCGGGGCTCGGGCATTACATGTCAATTTTCAGCAACACAGATGTGGATAAAGTTGTCTACAACCTTTCCCTTCTCTCTTTGCTGGGCCTCTCTTAGCTCAATCACATAACATGCATGACTAGTCGCTTAATCGCCATGCTCTACACCAACTCCTCTATCCGTCAAAAATTTCAAGGTTCAACACCACGGGGCCAAAGCTGCCCTAAACTCCACAGCGCTGATCGACCTAAAAACACATCATATGGGGAATCAACACCAAAACAATGAACGATAGGATCCATACCCTCCTACGTTCACCTTCTCCTAACTCGACTGGCAATTCTTCACAACCTACATCATTAAAGCCGTGAATACAGGCTTTAAATGGTTTCAGATCCTTTGCTTCCATCTTCATTTGGTCATATGCCTTTCTGAAGATAATATTCATAGAACTACCACAATCAATCAGTATCCTTCATACAAACGCCAGTCAATCGTGGCTGAGATGACCATCGGGTCGATGGTAGGTGCTTCCACCTGACCGGCATCCCTACTCCTAAATACAATATCATCTGTCATCATCCGCTGCTATTTCGCTGGTGTTCCGTCTTCTATGTTCGAGCAGCATTCAAAATCCACATGTTTTAGGGAACTAGCATAGCTTTCCATTTCTTGCCAACTCTTGTTCGCCAGGTAAGTCCCACCGACTATTGTGTTTATGACCAATCCACCTCCAGTCTGAACGGGTTCCTTCGGCCGATGTGGAGCCAACCCGCGATTAGGGTCGGACGTCCCATGTCCGCCTTCTTGCGGATTCTTAACAAACTGCTGTAACTTTTTCTAGCGAATCAGCTTTTCTATAGCATCATGGAAGTGTCTACATTCCTCGATATTGTGCCTGTAAGTCTCATGGAAACACAATACTTGCCAGTCTACTTTTGTTCCTCAGTGGATCTTTTAGGCGTGGTGCGCGGCTTTGGTATTGGAAGGTATTAAAAGTTGATAAATAAATATTCGCTAGAGATGTGTTCAGAAGAGTGTATTCGTTTAGATTGCCTTTCTCTTCCGGGATTTCCTCCTCCGGATCCTTTAGATTGCCTCGACTTATTTTGAAAATTGACCTGGAGCTTGCTAGAGTTATCGCCAGACTGCTTTACTGCAATGTTACTTTGCACCGCCTCCTTGTTGGGCCCAGGCGCCCTACTTCGCCTTGTCCAGAGGCTCCCTCAATTCTCATGAATTGGTTCACCATTGAATAAAAACGCTCCGGGGTAGCTGGAGGTTTTCTTCCAGCCAGTCGCCAAACTGCAAGTCCGGATCTACTCCTCGCACATAAGAATAGTGTGGTCATTCAGGTTGCTAACTTCTGTAGCAGCAACATGAAATCTTTGCATATATTCCTTCAACGATTCCCCTGGGCCTGGATCACACTGGATAAAGACATCACGTCCTTTGGGCGAGTGATATGAAACCTGAACTGCTCCATAAATTTCGTCGCTAACTCATCAAACCTGCAGATCGATCGCGGAGGAAGTTTGGTAAACTACATGGTAGGGATTCCGGATAAGGTTATTGGGAAACATCTACATTTAGTCACATCATTTTTCCTAGCCGAGTCCATCATCCACTCGTGTCTCATTACATGCTGTCGAGGATCAGTCTTCCCTTTATATGTGGGAATAGTCGATATACTAAACTTTTGGAGTACTCAACCTGTAGAATAGCAACTGCGAACGGAGTGTGACTCCTAGATACGCCCCAATCATCGTTAGATAACCCCTGATTTTCTCTCATCGGCTGTTTGACCATTGTTGATAAACCTAGAGTCTAGATGGGAGGCGGCAAATTGGACTCTGTCCTATTTGATCGTTCCGGTTGATGCCTCCTCGGTTGGTGATTTCCCAGATGGGTGTCCTAGCGACCTGCTTCGTTATGACCCTCGTTTCAATTCGGACCATTTTGTGCGCGAAGGTGTAGGTGAAGGGCCACGGTTCTAGGTAGGAAGCCCAGACCATTTTGGTTGGATTGTTCTACTGCACGTGTATGTGTCGTTTCAATTCTATGGCGTCTACGCCTACGATGTTCATCCGACGAAGTAGAGCTGTTGGACGACGAGTAGGAAGCGGGGCTTCCTCGAGCATTCTAATGATGTTGTTGAGTAATCTAGGTCACAAGATTGGCATTAGCTTGAATTTACTCGTTAAGTTGTCTCCTGCTTTCCACGAGTTCTCTCATCAGCTCATTAAACTCTGCCGTGGTGACGACTTCCCGTTAGTTTAGGACGGTGGCAGTCCCTACATCTGGATTAGGTTGTCGATTACTAGGTCCCACATGCTAGACATTGGCGATTTTGTTGACATTCGTGTTGTGGGAGGCTGATCTGGTACGTGGTCTTCCCATATTAGAGTTATCCATCTAAACTTTGAATAGAATCTATGAACACTTAAAAATGAACTTGGATCTCCTTTGGTGGATTTCTTCGATCCATTAGCGACAAAGTAGATCCTAACAGCCTGAGATCACACCGTTCTCAGTGAAAGCACCAAAATGTTGGCATCAAAATTGGTCACTAACCCCTAAGAATAGATTTGTGTAGAGAGATTAATGAAGATAGTGAATTAAAACAGAGGAATATATCAAAACTAACAATGGAAACAAGAACAGCAGAATTATAGTGGTTCGGTGTAACTGCCTACGTCCACTGTTAATATAATCTTTATTGCCTTTCTCAAATACTTTAATACATGTATAATCCATAAACAAACAACTTGAATACAAGTTTTAGCCAAAAGAAAGCTAGTGCAGAAAATGGAGGAGTCTCTCTGGAGTTCTCAAAAAAAGGTCCCCCATAGCTGTACCCCTGCCTCTCTATTTATAGATGAAGATAGGCTGGACTCCCTGTGCAGGCCCAAGATCAATGTTGCTCGAACCATATATGGTAATCTTAAGACAGCCGAACCAAGCATACCGAACGAATTTCAGCCGACCGACAAATGCAAAACCAGGGCGTCTTGACAAATAACTCGAAGCAACTTCTCAAGGGTCTTGGAAGGGATAATAGCATGACTCAAAGCAATGACATGTCGACCGCCTTACTTTCAGGTAGAACTGATAGCTATCAACTCCCTCGTTATGCACCGAACCTGGACTGAATAAAATACCCTAACCGACCTATGCTTGGCTTTTCTTTCTTGACCGGGCAGCACCTGCAGAAATACCTGGACCGAATGACGCATGACGACCCATTTAGACCGAATGATATATGCCTTCCTCGACCGAGTGATATATGGCTTTCCCTGGCCGAGTGATGCATGGCTTAGTGCCTTTAAGGTCGGAACACAATCAACCGGGCAACCAAGGCCGAAGCAAACCCATACCGATCCACTATATCCAAAATCATCTTGACCGAACCACTTGCTCTTGCTATTCCTGGTAGATCCGCCCTGGCTTCACTCCAGCGTCGAGCGCCTTGACTGAGCCAATGTCAAATACACCAATCCTTGCATATAGGCTGATCCAAATGTGAGTTACATCAATCTCTTATACTTCCAATCCACTCTTAGCTTGAGTCCCGTCAAGGCTCAACCATAGACTCTGTGACTATCTCTACCAAATTACCGGGTAACAATTATCCCTAAGATATATTTTTATATACTCAAAACAATATTAATTATCCTAAAAGATAATTAATCAAATTTATAATCGATTTGTAAATTTAAAAACAACGTTAATTATCTCAAAAGATAATTAATTAAATTTATGATCTCTTTATATATTCAAAACAACATTAATTATCCTAAAAGATAGTTAGTCAAATTTATAATCTATTTATAAATTTAAAACAACGTTAATTATCCTAAAAATAATTAATAAAATTTATAATCTTTTTGTATATATATTCAAAACAACATTAATTATCCTAAAAGATAATTAAACAAATATATAATCTACTTATAGATTATAAAACGTTAATTATCCCAAAAAATAATTAATCAAATTATAATCTTTTTAAATATTCAAAACAACATTAATTATCCCAAAAGATAATTAATCAAATTTATAATCTTTTTGTAATTTTAAAAACAACGTTAATTATCGTGAAAAATAACTAATTAAATTTATAATTGTTTAATAAATATTGAACAACATTAATTATTCCAAAGGAAAATAAATAAATTTATATTTTTTTATAAAATTTAAACAACATTGATTGTCCTAAAAGATAATAAATCATCTTTATAACTCCTTTTATAAATTTTAAATAACACCTACCCTTTATTTCAAATTCTAAAAAATACTTAAAAACGCAGTTTAAGAAACTTTAAAAGGGAACAAATGCAACCAAACATTTATTTGTAAAAATATGGCACAAGTTCAACATACATATTGTTCTAAGAAGATGATATTTCATAAGTAATGGTATAACGGTAATAGCTATAACTAAACTTACACAAATTAAACAGTATATCACAAAAATTTCAACCAAACATTAATATAAATAACATAAGAATATAAGTGAATCAATATTGGCGAGAAACCATTTAAGGTCTCTCTACAAAGGTGCCCTATAAATCATACATATGTATGTTATTTCAAACTGTTTTGTAATGACCTATTTGCTACATATACACTTCTACCTGCTTTTGTCCCGTGCAATACAATGGTTATTTATGCCATCCTCTTCTAAGTAGGAATCAAATCCAAACAAATAATCAAACAACAATATATAAACTATCATCCAAGCATTCAACAATAATATATAGCAATACTGATATCATATATTTTATTTAGAGGGTAGTGAACTCACCAAAATTCTAGTTGATGCTTTCACGTTCAGGCTTGGTCCAAAATCGAATGGTTTTGATTTTGACTCCAAATTCTACTAGCTCCAAATTTAACGAATCCAACTCCAATCCGTAAATATCGCTCCTTTAGGTGCAACGTAAAAGGCTATGTCTCGATAGGACCACGTATGAGAGAGATATTCGTTTTATAAGTTTTCGATTTTAAGAATATAGTTAAATACACAAATTATTTTTCATTAAATTAATTACCTTATCCAAAATCCTTCTTCCCCAGACAGTCTGCACATATCCATGCACCTAGAGTCCTCTTCCTACCATGCACGCATACCAAAGCTTCCACCACACTCGATGAAAACAAAATCCAACTTTACCATCGCATCACTCTCCACCTCCTCTCTGCATCCCACCACCATGCTGTACTCGACCATACCATACAAAAAAGGACCTAGCACAAACTCCCCTCGACCACCAAAGGATGCATTTTTCCTCCCACAACCGCACGTCTCAAAATTTCAGCTGTCAGTGCTCTTCGGAATCAATGGAACCAACCTTATCACCTATTGTCGACTACAACTCGCTAAAATCCAAACCCTAGCATCGACCTCTAACATCGATAAACTCAAGCCAAGGTCGCACCCATCAAATTGCATATAGATTTATAGATCTCAATATAAACCCAAAGTTTCCAATTTTATAATTTTTAATTAAGTAAATTGCTTGATTTTGATTTTTAAAAAGAGGAGTCCATTTTTTTATTTACTATAAAATGAAAATATAAAAGAGAGAGGGAAAAAGGAAAAGTCAGAATTGTTGAATTGTCTAAATGATGATTTTTTGTTTATTTCGTAATTTCTAGCATCACGCTACACAACATTTCATTCGTGTACGAATCACGAACAACAAAACAAAAATACGATTGCATACAAAACTAGCAACATGATCTCAAGGCAATAATAAATTACAATAGGTATCTTATTCTGTAAAATTTCAAAAATAGCATCGTTTAATGAAAAATACGTCAAAGGACAATTTAAATATTTCTCAAATTAAAAATTATGGTAAAATCCTATGAATTAATTTAAAAATAAGCCATTAATCTCAAATTGTTTTATTAACAATTGATTTTCTTGTTATTTATTCGAACTATTTATTATTGTAAATAAATTTACAAAATGAGTTCACCATTATTATTTATTAATTAAAAGGATTTAAATAAGGTTATTAAACCCACTTAATTTACAATTTAAATATTTAAAATCCCTATATTTGAATTCAAGTTATTAAACTTTAAAAACTAATTATTTAAATATTAAAATTAATTAGATATTCAAAATCAAAACGTTAAAATTCTACGATGTTACAACAAATTGGCTAAAGTTAGTTCTTTATTTTGGTAATTTCCTTACACTCGATTAACAACAAGTTGTGAATCGCTATAAACTTTGGTGCGTGTTACCTTCATTATTTATGCTATTTTTAACCCGGTAATGAGTGCTTCATATTCTGCGAAGTTATTTATCATGTAATGACCCATAATTTTGGATAATTAATATATTAAATTAAATAAGATTTTGAAATTCAATATTGTTAGAAATTAAAATTTAGATCTACAAATGGAAAAGATTATTAGAATTTAATTCGGTAATGTTAATTTAATGTAACTGATAACTATTTTAATGTAATTACAAAATAATTGTAAAGTTAATTTGGTTATAATTGTAAATAAGGAATTAAATTGGTAATTAATGGTATTAATATAATTAAATATAAATATTATAGTTAATATGGTAAAAGAAGATAACTGTAAAATAATGGATGTAATAAAATGTAAACCAATGTTAATTTTATCCATAAGGCGATAGTTGATTTAAAAATAAGAGCGGAAATCAAATAAAAGAATTTATTTGGATTTAAATATAATTAACTAAGATCTTATTATAGTGTAATTGAACAATGAATTTAATGAAATATTTTAATAGTGAATTTAACATAGAAAAATTATTTTCATAGATTATTTGTTTCTATGAAATATAGAATGATGAGATTGTTAGCTATTAATTTTGAATTTAAAGGTGATCAAATTAATTTAATAAAAATTTATTTAATTAACATGAGAATAGCCAATTTGGCAACTGTCTTAGATTTAGACAAAACTAGTTTCGTCGGATCTGTAACGGTGAATTATTATAGGATTTCAAGTTTCATAGCGGTTGGACTTATCGTTTGATCGTGCGAGCTCGAAACGTGTCGAAATCAATTAAAAGAATTTAAATGAATATAATCTGATTTTGAAAGCTAAATTCTATATACTTTTGAATTAGGGTTTGAAATTAGTTTCATTGAATTTAAAAATATCAAAAACATATATTTCAATATATCGGATGACCTACTTTCGTTCTGGAAACGGAACGGGCTTTTCGGGTTCGCCTAATCGTTTTGACCAATTCGATCTGTCCATTCATTCTCATTTATCTTTGTCTATATAAATAGTTTTTTCTAACCCTAGCAGCCTTTTTCTTATTTCTATACGTACATTTCCATCTACTCCTTCCTTCCTTTCAAATGGCAGAAACCTAATTTTCGAATTCAAAACCCAAATTTCAATTTCAAAAATTTAATCTTGAAATTCAAACTCTCCAAACCTTAGAAAATTATATATCATTGGAAAGCTCTCGACGAGTATAATCTACTACAGCAATTCATTTTCAATTTGATGCATCATTTGGCCAGAAATCGATGAAGAAGCTTGGCCGTCCATTTTAGGTCTTGCGATTTCAACAGTGGATCGTCGATTTTAAACTAATCGGAGGTTGCTACGAGGTAGATGATGGAGAGGAGTGCATCCATGGTTTCATTATCGTCAAAAGAGTAGTGAAGTTTGCTTGAATTGGTGATAAATCGAGGTGTCGGTGCTGTCCATTCTTGGTGCCACAGGCGGCTGCGATTTAACCCAAGGGGCGGCGGAGTAAGGGAAGGTCGACGGTAGTCCCCGATTAGGTCGTAAGTGAATGAGGCGATGGCGAATTAGAGATTAGGATGATGGTAGATGAACGATGAGGTGGTCGCATACGTGTTTGAATCGAGATGGGCTAGGGTTTGAGGGTGAGAAATTGCTAATTTTCCCTTGTTTTAATTTTTATTTTAATTTTTCAACCTTCTAACTCGAATAGCATTTGCATTCGAACTTGGATTTGGGAGCAGTTTTCTCCATTGCGATCGTATCGAAATTCCGAATAGGGTAAAACTGGTTTAGCTTCATTCTGAGACTATTAAAATTTTAGGCTTTATTTGGATTTTATATCGACGATAAATCAAAGGTGAGTGATTTAACCCACTCATAAATACTAAACCATCTCATGTTAGTTAAATTAAATCTATGGTGTGATTAGAAATTTATTGATAGCTGTTTGGTTTATTTAAATTGTCATTCAAACTTAGATTTGAATTTATATTGAATTTAATTGCCATTAGATTTAATATTGAATTTAAATTGTTAATTAAAAACTAGATAATGATAACCAGTTATTTGTTGTGATTTATTGGCAGATTTGAATGATGATTTTGATGGATGCTTAATTGTTGACATTTTGGATGATTCGAAGTTATTTTTCTTTTATATATTTTTATCACACTGCAATTTCCTTTAGATATCGTTAGGAAAATCACTATGGGTTGAAACGATACATACCCAAATGGTTTTATAGATTAGGAAAAAATCGTTATGTGTTGAAATAATAAACTCGAGCGATTTTAGGGATTTTGAATTTTACTTGTGATTGCGGGTTGAAATGATATATACCCATAAATTTAAATTTATTGCGGGTTGAAATGATATATACCCGTATCACTTAACCATATGGTGGAAAATTATATACAAACACCGGATTGGTTAAATTAAATGATTTTAAATCCTTAATTTTTAAATCCAGTTAAATGATATTGTGAAATAATGTCATATATGAACTAAATTATTTTCAAAATCCAATCTTTTAAAATTAAGAAATTGAAATTGATTTAAATGAATCATTTAAAGAATTTAAATTGACATCTTAAACTTAAAATTTGAAATATAAATGAAATTTATCAAAATTGAGTTATTGTAAACGTTTGAATATTTAAACTTTGAAACCTATTGAATTTGTAGTGGTCAGTCCAAATATGGATTTGAAATCGATATAAATTGAAATAGTTTTAATGAGAATTTGAATTGAAACCTTTAACCTTTTGAATTGAATTGATTTGTGAAATTGGAACCTTTAACCTTTTGAATTGAATTGAAACCTTTAAAGTTGATTTGATTTGATTTGTGAAATTGGAAGAAACAATTCTAGTTTGAAACTATTTTCAATATAAACTCTTTAATATACAAACTCTTTTAACATATCAACTATTTTTAATCTATAACCTATTTTAATATCAACACACCATAGCAACCATTTTGTAACACCTATTTTTTCAATTGTCAACACTTATTTGTGTTGTAGGTTAATCATAACAATATCCATTGCTAAGCTAAAAATGTGTCACCAAAAATACACATTTACACTTTTTTTATTGCTAACACATACTTGTATTGGAAAATCTGGTTAAATTGGAATTAACTAAATTTTGTTGGGGCAATAATGTAAATGGGCATCCTTTAGTCATCCGTAGCCCTAATTCCTTCTCAACGATTTCATTCAGCCGCTCTACAAAAATAAAATCGACTTGCGATTCTAGGCGATTCGATTTCACCATTATTCTTGCGCTGGAATTCAGGCTTCAGGCTTCAATCCGTTGCAATTCCAGGTAAAATCCGGTTGCTTCAATTTGTCGAGTAATTGCTCGATTGTTCTCTTCGGTATGATCTCAAACTTTCAGATTTGCATTGAATTTCTTACTCGACTTTGATTCGAGTTAGGTTATGGTTTTTGATTTGTTCTAAGTAAGCTCTACGATTTTTGGCTCGAGCTCAATAATTTGTCGATGATGAAAATGGGTTCAATTTATAGGAATTTGATTCCTATAATTTCGTATATATTCTCGAATTGAAATTTTCAAACGAATTTCTGGTTTTAACTGTGACCGTAGATCTTATGATAAATGATTCTGACTTGATCTATTATTTGAATATGTTGCTAAATATTCATATATATTATTTTGACTCTTGATTTGTATACTGATTTTGGGGTTCCTAAATTTTCTTGTTCATTTTGAAACCAATACACAACTTATTGCAACCTGATACTTCTACTATGCTTGAACCTTTGCTTGTGTATCACTGCACCATGCATAAATCCCTTGAATCTTAACTTGCACCTGATTACCTTGTATATACGGTTATTGTTTGCCTTGTTGCTATGTCCGTGAGCATTTGCTCATGTAACAACCCGGAATTTTGGTCGTTAGATTTTGAATATTTAATTCATTTTAAATGTTAAATGTGGATTTTGAATTGGTTTTGAAATAAAATTTTTGTTAAACCAATCAAATTTAGTTATAATTTTCAATATGGAAATTCAATTGAAATTTGAATAATAATAATTTAATATTTGGGATTGGGATAATTTGTGAATCTGGAGGCAAATGGAATGGAAATGGTTTCTAAAATTTATTTCGAGTCTATTTGGATTTGAATTATAATATTGGACTGTTGGTGTAACGATCCTGATTTTTAAAGACGAATTTAAATTTATAATTTAATTTAATTTTAGATTGAATTATGGATTTGGTTGAATTTTTCAAATTAAATAAGATGTATTTACTTATTTGTTTTTGAATTTTATTTGAAAAATCAAAGCGAATACATTGAATTGAATTTTAAATAAAGTTTTTAAAATAAAATATATGTACAAAATAAATACCTTAAAATTTTGGTTATGTAAACTATAAAAATATAAAAGAAAAAAATAAATAAACTAAACAAAGTAAAACTTAACAAACACTTTACATTGTGTTTTAAAATCAATGTACATCTATAAAATAAGATACAAATATATATATATAGGATAAATAAAAAAATGAACTAACACGTAAAATGAAATCTAATAACAAATTTAAATGGGAATTTATTTATATTATAAGTAATATTATAAAGTTAAAGTGTAAGACCAAACATAAGTGTGAACACTTGAAAAAGAAAGAAAGATATTAAAAACTTAAGTATGCAATACAAAGTAATACAATACAAGTAACAAACATAACTAAAACAACTTTTAAAAATGAATGTTATAGAGTAAAATCAAAATCTATCAAACATAAACAAAACAAACCAATAAAGCTAAAAAGAAAAAAATACATAGCATAAGTAGGCAAGCATGTAGGCTGAGGAATAAGGACCTGAGCATTCAATGCAAGATCACTTCAGCCGAGAAAATAAAATGAAAATAAAGTAAGCAACATATCAGCCAAGAAGCAAGGAAATGAACAAAGTAACCAAAGATATAAACAAGTACAAACTGAATTGCAAAACAATAAATGCAACATACCTTTGCATTTAATGCAACATGCCTGCCCTACCTTGAACAACATCCTCCTGTGTATTAATACACATTCATTTGTGTTATTTTGTTCATCCAAAGAAACCCAGCAACATAAACATCACCTTGTTTTCAAACTTAAAAACAGGATTCAAGAAAAATACTGCAGTTTCAACACAAAGAGTTCTCTGTCATCTTCCTCTTCTCAAAACAGTGAGCAATCTACCCATTCTTATATATATCTGTTGATGTCTGAATTTGTATTTTATATATATGAGATGAATTATGCTGGAATGATGGTGTGAATGTGTTGCATGCTTTTATAAATATTAATGACTGTATGCCTATTAGTGTACAGGCAAGGAAACATGACTCTGTTCACCATTTCCATGTTTTAAAACCTGTTTAAAACTTAAACTAACCTAACCCAATCACATTATGCTCTGATAACTGAATGAAAAATGTTTATAAGAGTATAATATTACTTATAAAAATATAATTGAGTGTATTTAACCAATGAACTATTGGAAATTTGGAAGTTACAGTGATAAACAAATTTTATCAGAAATCCAAGTATCAAGATTTTAAATTACAGTTATATGTTTGGATTCGCACTTGAATATTATGAATTTTGATACCCAATTCGAGATTTTTAAGTCTATATACACTGAGATATTTCAAATTGAACGAAAAGTGCATTTTTGTGGTTTGCCATTGATCGACGAAGAATGAGATGTCGCGGTTGGTGGTGAAGGAGGTTGGTGGATAGGTGGTTATCAGAAAATTATTCGTTTGAATTCTAGTTCACCGTGGAGATCAGGTAATGTTGGTTTAGGGTTTGTATAGCAGTTGTGGTTGTCAAAGTTTTCGAATCAAATTCTCTATCATGGATGAATCGAGTGCTGCCGCACCAAGTGAAATCGAAGCGTTGTTGAGGGGAGCTGCTCTGGTCAAGGTGGTGGGGTTTCAGGTGGTCGCTATCGTCGGCGGCGGGGTTATTCGCTTCGTTTTGTTTTTGTTCCAGTTCGACAGAGTGCTCGAATTCTGATTGGCAGTAGTTATTGACGATTCGCGTGGTCAGTTCGTCTAAGGGGATGTTCGTCGACTTGCTGATAATCATGGTGGTGACCGGAGGAGGTCGAGGTTCGTGTGCATGTGCACAAAGCCATTGCGTGTACCTGATGGTTTTGGGGAGACGGGGAAGAAAGGGCAGGATTGGGTTCAACTCGGGGCATTCATGTGATTCTCTTTGCTATGGGCTCGGGTAATTGTAAAAGCACTGTAACGTTTTGAAAGTTAATCCAGTTTTTTTTTTAAAAAAAAAAAGAAACTGGAAGAAGATGAGAACACAGGGAAGAATAAGGGGACCCGGGTCGAGTGCGTGAGAACGACGAATAGACTCGAAGCAGAAGATAATGTGAAAAGCCCTGGGTCAAGCACGGGTGAAATAAGCATTTACTCGGGTATTTTAATTTTGGGCTCAGGTCTTTGGGTGTTGTCGATCTGTCCTTGAAATTTAGAATAGAAACCATATCCAGATTTATTTATTTTACAAAAGAAAATGCTTCTGTAAATTTATAAAATGAAATTTAGTTGAAAGAATATTGAAAATAAAATTAATAAGTTTCAAAGGTATATTAATTAAGTTTTCAAATCAAGCTTTATTACCAATTAATGAATTAAGTAAACACTTAACAAAGTTTTGGGAATTAATTAATATTTTAATCAAGTAATTAATATACAACAAGGGTTGGAATTTAATTAACATCAAAATTCTCAAATTTGTAATAAATTGATTTCAAAATATTAAAGAAGATTTCTTTGAAAATGTTAATTAGTGAATAATAAATATTAAGTAATTATTTTAGGAAGTAATTAAGAATAATTTCATTTTAATTACAATTAGAGTTTGAATTAATTTATGTTTAAGTGATAAGTAAATTGTAATTAACTACTCAAGTTAATTAATTAAGGAATTTAATTAAGAACTAATAGTTGATTAACTAAGTAGTTAATGGCAAATAAATTAATAATAAAAGTTATTAATTTATGGTTAAAGAATAGTTAATCAAGGTTAAATAAATTGATTATGAAGTAATTAATTTATAGAGTGAATAAAGGAATTAAGTAATTAAGACTTAATGATTGATTAAGAATTTGTTGGTTAATTAACTAATTTGAAATGAAGTATGTAATTAATTGATAATGAATTAACGATTGATTATACAGGGCTAAGTAATTAGTTCCCAAAAAATTATTTTTAATTGAATTTATCACAATAAGAATTAAAGATGATTACTTATGGATTATGTAGGGTATCTGATTTGTTGTAAAATGAATTGATATTTCTGTTTTGATATTGTGAGATGTGAATTACTCTGTGCTGGATTATGATTGGTAATTTTATTCTGTAAACCCTTGACCTGTATACGACGTTTGAACTTCGATGCGACAGGGAATCGGATTCCAGTTGGTTATCCGAAACCCACATCGAATTGTAATGATGAATCTTCGCGATTGATAAATTAATTTTATCTGTGAAACTGTGAAGGAAGATAAGCGTTATTGGTTATACCGCTTATCGATATTGATATATTTGTGATGATTGTTGTGCACTATTGTGTAAAATCCTTGGACCACACTATACACACACAAATATGGATTTCACGTGGAAATCGGTTAAGTCACAGATTTTTAAATAAGTTTGAATTTGAATTTTTAATTCAAATATTTTTGGAAATAAATTAAGTTTCAATGTGGAAAAGCTTTTGAAAAGCTGTTTTAAGAATAAAAGTTATTTTTGAATAACTAATAAAGATTTGGAATTTAAATAATCGGATTTAGATTGAAATTCAAAAGAAATCTGAAATTGAATTCTATATTCAGTATTTATGATTTAAAAAGAACTTTACAAGTTATACGGGTTTAAACCATATTTAAGCGTTGATTTGGAAATTTGAATTAAACCAAAGATTATAACTTGTATAAATGGAATCGGGGTTTTTCCAAAATAAAACTATTGTTTCTAAGTGATAAAAAAAACTTGCATATGAGTAATGAACTTCCAATTAATATTTAAGAGATTTCAAGTTTGAATCGAAAATGATTTTCCAAGTTATGAATGAATCTTTGGAAACAATTTTTTGAAAGCTATGAGATAAATCTTTGATTTAAAGATTTAAATGAATTAATCCAATTCAAATGGAAATTGTTTTGAAACCTGTAAATGAATCCTTGTGAAACTAAGTAAACTTTGTGAAATAAATCTTTTTGTTTAAAAGATTTGAAATGGTAATTGGTTTAAACCATTTGAAAGAAACTTTGGAATTATTAAGTTGTGACTTAATCGAAATCTCATATCCATATGTTTAAATGTTGCGCTCACTATTCGGGTTAGCCGGGAAAGGACCTTTGGGTCGTATAACCCATTCCGAATATGTGATATATCGTTATGGATAGCATTTGAAGACTGGTGTTGAAGACCGGGTATTTGCGAGAGCGATAGGATGACCTGTCGATTGACTCTGCACCAAGTTGCTCCGGTATAGAGTTCTCCATATGTGATGGGGAATCCGATCAGGATTGTGGATATCCGGATTTCAGGACTTCTTTGTAAGTGCCTTCGGTTCTGTTCGAGCCCGAAACAGACTTGTATGGATAGTATGTCTGACATTACAAATTGAGATATAAAGCCGATTTCATTCAAATATATTTCTATTGGTGGCGGAGAATTTATTCTTTTAGCTTAACACCCTTCTCTGAGACGTACGAGCTCAGAGGTTATGTAATTGAAGGTTATCAACAATGTATTCCCAAATTTGGTAATGTGACATGCTGAGTGTTGCTGTGAAATGATCATTGTGTTGATTATTTGTGATAGGATCATTTGTGTGATCGCCTATCTTAGTGATCATTTCTATGATCATTTGTTGACCTAAAGCATGGCTTTTGTATAAAGTATGTTTTTGTGGACGTGACTTCGTCGAGCCTCACAAACCGGTAATGGTCGAAACAGGAATTGTGCGGCAAGGTTTTCAGGGATAACTTCCCTAGGGTATGACCATTCCTTCTGGAAAAGGGTAGTATCATGGTATGGAGCCCAGATACTTACTCATGTTGAAACACTTATTATTATGGTGTGATGTTGGTTAGAGAGCGCTCTCGTTTAAAGGTCCCAAAGGACCGGGGGTGGCATATCTGAGGGTTTGTAATATTCCTTGGGAAAAGGGATTCCCGGCTTTGTTTAGCAGAGAACGGTGGTTCTCGGGGCGTCCTTCCAGAGGCGTTTCCATGTGGCAATGGGAAGTTCCTTGGCCTGACCATTTGTTGGAAATCCATTCTTCAAATACGTACCTTGTACGGTATTAGTTGTAGAACCTATCATTCACTTATGGTGGCGCCCCACTGTTTGGATGGTAGCTATAGTAGGCATAGTTCGAAATGTCTATGTCGGCTAAGATTTATATCTTTATTTTCGAAATGAATTTTCTCTACACTATGCACTAGTAATAATATCAAATGTTCTTTTTAATGCGTATCAAGCATCTTTGACTATCATAAGGAGAAATCTCCTCCGATTCTGCATTTGCATTGTGTGTGTGTGCGGGAGGCCTTATGGTAGTCTCATTTTTTAAAAAACATTGCGAATTGACTTTGAAATTCTTTTGTTGAATGTTTTAAAAAGATAATCTGTTTTTGTTGCTCACACCAGTCCCATGAATGATCCAGAGTTTATTGTTTATTTCCTAAACTCTGGGTGCTCAAAATTTTTCTACACGGGCAGTCTAGAGTTTGGTTTTCAGATAGTTAGGTTCAGTGGATTATCTGGAGCTAGTTCAGTTTTCTTTAGATAAAGACGAGACTTGCTTGGTGCAATCTTGATAATGGATCGAGATAGGAGTTTTGGAGCTGTCTTTGGAGCTTTTTGGATCAGAGTTGCAGTATTATATTCTGAGAAGACTTATTTCATATTGTATCGTGTTCCGCTGTATTCTATGTTGTATATTCTCTGATGTTGATGATTGTCATTGTATCAAATTGATGTATCGATATTGTATTCATGTTATATCAGGATATCATCTTTTATTTCCGCTGTGTTATTTATCATTTAATGGTGTTGCAAGCTCCCGCGAAACGAATTTGATGTTGTTTGTTGGACATCGAGTTCGGGTCGTGACAGATTGGTATCAGAGCTGAAGGTTGAGTAAAAACTTTAGCTACTGAGTGTAACACATTAGATGGCTCATTAGAGATAGGGTGAAGTATACCCTAGAATGAGTACAACCTGTGGAACCAAAAATACAAATTTCTTAATCTATTCTCTTTATCTGTTGTTATTCTCTAAAGTTTTTCGTCTGAATGCCTAAATCGGATTTCTTACTATTTACAGATAGTAAGAATGAGTGGAAGAAGAGGACGAAATAGGAGACAGGAAAGTACTACTTTAGCTGGTCAAAACCTTGCAACGACAAATATTCCTATTCAATCTCAATTGAATTTGGCTGATTTATATCAAAAGTTTTCTAGACTTGGTGGAAAGCCATTCACAGGCAAAGAAACCGTTATCGAAGCACAAGCATGGATTCGATCGTGCAAAAAGATTTTCAAGGGATTAAAACTAGAAGATGATCAGATGCGACTGATAGCTTCATGGCAACTCCAGGAAGAGGCTTTAGTTTGGTGGGAAACTGTTACCGTGGATGAGTCGGCAGGTGAATTTACTTGGAGTCATTTCAAGGAAGTGTTTGAGCAGCGATATATGCCGTCTGCTGGTATCTCTAGAGTGTATCAGGAGTTTATGGATTTAGAGCAAGGGAGTTTATCGTTTGAGGAGTACTTGAACAAATTTATTGAATTATCTCGATTTGGTCCAGAATTGGTAAATACACCGTTAAAGAAGAATGAAAAGTTTATTAGGGGAATGAACAAGGAGTTTCAGGAACGGATGACTACTCACGTCAAGGAATCTTTTTCTGAATTAATTGATATGGGCTATAGATACGATGCTCTGGAAAAGCAAAATGATACGGAGGAGAATGAAGATGCAAGTAATCTGAATTGGAGAAAAAGGAAGTTTGGCGGAAAGAAATCGAGGAAAAATAATGGAAAGAAAAGTATACAAAAGAAAAGGAAGGATGTTACTTGTCTCAATTGTTTAGAGAAAGGCCACTACTCGAATAAATGCAAGAATGATTGGAAGCTAGGAATGAGAGAGCCATTTATGAGGCCAGATCAGGAATCTACAGGATGTTATAAATGCCGCAAGCCGGGACATAGGATTAACAATTGTCCAGCCAAGAAGCAAACTTTAGTAAAGAAAGTGTATGCAATTAGAGATGATTCTTCAACCTCAACATCTGATTAAGGAAATGAATTTTATAAGGTAATCTTCTCGTTTACGATTAAATTGTTCGAATTTTGTTCGACACTAGAACTACCCTTAGTTTCATTTTTCAGCAAATCGTAAATGAATTAAATCTTGAATCTGAAATCGTAATCGAATCTATTTCTATCTATTTCATTGGGTTTCGATATATTCTACGAATGGTTAGTTATCCCTTCGATATTTCCAATACTTCTGTATACTTCGTAGATCAAATAACCAAATTGTTTCGTAGTTGATGGAGTTTGTTCTCATATCTATTGTTGATAATTCTGATTTGGTAAGCCAAATGCAGAATTGATATCCAGTTTGATCTGGAAAGATATTTCTCTATCTTTCATCTATCTTTGTTATCTCTCTGGCGAATTTCGAGGACGAAATTCTTTTTAAAGGGGGAAGTCTGTAACGATCCTGGTTTTTAAAGACGAATTTAAATTTATAATTTAATTTAATTTAGATTGAATTATGGATTTGGTTGAATTTTTCAAATTAAATAAGATGTATTAACTTATTTGTTTTTGAATTTGATTTGAAAAATCAAAAAGAATACATTGAATTGAATTTTAAATAAAGTTTTTAAAATAAAATATATGTACAAAATAAATACCTTAAAATTTTGGTTATGTAAACTATAAAAATATAAAAGAAAAAAAATAAATAAACTAAACAAAGTAAAACTTAACAAACAATTTACGTTGTGTTTTAAAATCAATGTACATCTATAAAATAAAATACAAATATGTATAGGATAAATAAAAAAATGAACTAACACGTAAAATGAAATCTAATAACAAATTTAAATGGGAATTTATTTATATTATAAGTAATATTATAAAGTTAACGTGTAAGACCAAACATAAGTGTGAACACTTGAAAAAGAAAGAAAGATATTAAAAACTTAAGTATGCAATACAAAGTAATACAATACAAGTAACAAACGTAACTAAAACAACTTTTAAAAATGAATGTTATAGAGTAAAATCAAAATCTATCAAACATAAACAAAACAAACCAATAAAGCTAAAAAGAAAAAAAAATACATAGCATAAGTAGGCAAGCATGTAGGCTGAGGAATAAGGACCTGAGCATTCAATGCAAGATCACTTCAGCCGAGAAAATAAAATGAAAATAAAGTAAGCAACATATCAGCCAAGAAGCAAGGAAATGAACAAAGTAACCAAAGATATAAACAAGTACAAACTGAATTGCAAAACAATAAATGAAACATACCTTTGCATTTAATGCAACATGCCTCCCCTACCTTGAACAACATCCTCCTGTGTATTAATACACATTCATTTGTGTTATTTTGTTCATCCAAAGAAACCCAGCAACATAAACATCACCTTGTTTTCAAACTTAAAAACAGGATTCAAGAAAAATACAGCAGTTTCAACACAAAGAGTTCTCTATCATCTTCCTCTTCTCAAAACAGTGAGCAATCTACCCATTCTTATATATATCTGTTGATGTCTGAATTTGTATTTTATATATATGAGATGAATTATGCTGGAATGATGGTGTGAATGTGTTGCATGCTTTTATAAATATTAATGACTGTATGCCTATTAGTGTACAGGCAAGGAAACATGACTCTGTTCACCATTTCCATGTTTTAAAACCTGTTTAAAACTTAAACTAACCTAACCCAATCACATTATGCTCTAATAGCTGAATGAAAAATGTTTATAAGAGTATAATATTACTTATAAAAATATAATTGAGTGTATTTAACCAATGAACTACTGGAAATTTGGAAGTTACAGTGATAAACAAATTTTATCAGAAATCCAAGTATCAAGATTTTAAATTACAGTTATATGTTTGGATTCGCACTTGAATATTATGAATTTTGATACCCAATTCGAGATTTTTAAGTCTATATACACTGAGATATTTCAAATTGAACGAAAAGTGCATTTTTGTGGTTTGCCATTGATCGACGAAGAATGAGATGTCGCGGTTGGTGGTGAAGGAGGTTGGTGGATAGGTGGTTATCAGAAAATTATTCGTTTGAATTCTAGTTCACCGTGGAGATCAGGTAATGTTGGTTTAGGGTTTGTATAGCAGTTGTGGTTGTCAAAGTTTTCGAATCAAATTCTCTATCATGGATGAATCGAGTGCTGTCGCACCAAGTGAAATCGAAGCGTTGTTGAGGGGAGCTGCTCTGGTCAAGGTGGTGGGGTTTCAGGTGGTCGCTATCGTCGGCGGCGGGGTTATTCGCTTCGTTTTGTTTTTGTTCCAGTTCGACATAGTGCTCGAATTCTGATTGGCAGTAGTTATTGACGATTCGCGTGGTCAGTTCGTCTAAGGGGATGTTCGTCGACTTGCCGATAATCATGGTGGTGACCGGAGGAGGTCGAGGTTCGTGTGCATGTGCACAAAGCCATTGCGTGTACCTGATGGTTTTGGGGAGACGGGGAAGAAAGGGCAGGATTGGGTTCAACTCGGGGCATTCATGTGATTCTCTTTGCTATGGGCTCGGGTAATTGTAAAAGCACTGTAACGTTTTGAAAGTTAATCCAGTTTTTTTTTA
Source organism: Allium cepa (assembly GCA_030765085.1). Classification (NCBI taxonomy): domain Eukaryota; kingdom Viridiplantae; phylum Streptophyta; class Magnoliopsida; order Asparagales; family Amaryllidaceae; genus Allium; species Allium cepa. Next base: position 975,656,952 of record CM060928.1, read on the forward strand.
AAAAAAAAAAAAGAAACTGGAAGAAGATGAGAACACAGGGAAGAAGAAGGGGACCCGGGTCGAGTGCGTGAGAACGACGAATAGACTCGAAGCAGAAGATAATGTGAAAAGCCCTGGGTCAAGCACGGGTGAAATAAGCATTTACTCGGGTATTTTAATTTTGGGCTCAGGTCTTTGGGTGTTGTCGATCTGTCCTTGAAATTTAGAATAGAAACCATATCCAGATTTATTTTTTTTACAAAAGAAAATGCTTCTGTAAATTTATAAAATGAAATTTAGTTGAAAGAATATTGAAAATAAAATTAATAAGTTTCAAAGGTATATTAATTAAGTTTTCAAATCAAGCTTTATTACCAATTAATGAATTAAGTAAACACTTAACAAAGTTTTGGGAATTAATTAATATTTTAATCAAGTAATTAATATACAACAAGGGTTGGAATTTAATTAACATCAAAATTCTCAAATTTGTAATAAATTGATTTCAAAATATTAAAGAAGATTTCTTTGAAAATGTTAATTAGTGAATAATAAATATTAAGTAATTATTTTAGGAAGTAATTAAGAATAATTTCATTTTAATTACAATTAGAGTTTGAATTAATTTATGTTTAAGTGATAAGTAAATTGTAATTAACTACTCAAGTTAATTAATTAAGGAATTTAATTAAGAACTAATAGTTGATTAACTAAATAGTTAATGGCAAATAAATTAATAATAAAAGTTATTAATTTATGGTTAAAGAATAGTTAATCAAGGTTAAATAAATTGATTATGAAGTAATTAATTTATAGAGTGAATAAAGGAATTAAGTAATTAAGACTTAATGATTGATTAAGAATTTGTTGGTTAATTAACTAATTTGAAATGAAGTATGTAATTAATTGATAATGAATTAACGATTGATTATACAGGGCTAAGTAATTAGTTCCCAAGAAATTATTTTTAATTGAATTTATCACAATAAGAATTAAAGATGATTACTTATGGATTATGTAGGGTATCTGATTTATTGTAAAATGAATTGATATTTCTGTTTTGATATTGTGAGATGTGAATTACTCTGTGCTGGATTATGATTGGTAATTTTATTCTGTAAACCCTTGACCTGTATACGACGTTTGAACTTCGATGCGACAGGGAATCGGATTCCAGTTGGTTATCCGAAACCCACATCGAATTGTAATGATGAATCTTCGCGATTGATAAATTAATTTTATCTGTGAAACTGTGAAGGAAGATAAGCGTTATTGGTTATACCGCTTATCGATATTGATATATTTGTGATGATTGTTGTGCACTATTGTGTAAAATCCTTGGACCACACTATACACACACAAATATGGATTTCACGTGGAAATCGGTTAAGTCACAGATTTTTAAATAAGTTTGAATTTGAATTTTTAATTCAAATATTTTTGGAAATAAATTAAGTTTCAATGTGGAAAAGCTTTTGAAAAGCTGTTTTAAGAATAAAAGTTATTTTTGAATAACTAATAAAGATTTGGAATTTAAATAATCGGATTTAGATTGAAATTCAAAAGAAATCTGAAATTGAATTCTATATTCAGTATTTATGATTTAAAAAGAACTTTACAAGTTATACGGGTTTAAACCATGTTTAAGCGTTGATTTGGAAATTTGAATTAAACCAAAGATTATAACTTGTATAAATGGAATCGGGGTTTTTCCAAAATAAAACTATTGTTTCTAAGTGATAAAAAAAACTTGCATATGAGTAATGAACTTCCAATTAATATTTAAGAGATTTCAAGTTTGAATCGAAAATGATTTTCCAAGTTATGAATGAATCTTTGGAAACAATTTTTTGAAAGCTATGAGATAAATCTTTGATTTAAAGATTTAAATGAATTAATCCAATTCAAATGGAAATTGTTTTGAAACCTGTAAATGAATCCTTGTGAAACTAAGTAAACTTTGTGAAATAAATCTTTTTGTTTAAAAGATTTGAAATGGTATTTGGTTTAAACCATTTGAAAGAAACTTTGGAATTATTAAGTTGTGACTTAATCGAAATCTCATATCCATATGTTTAAATGTTGCGCTCACTATTCGGGTTAGCCGGGAAAGGACCTTTGGGTCGTATAACCCATTCCGAATATGTGATATATCGTTATGGATAGCATTTGAAGACCGGTGTTGAAGACCGGGTATTTGCGAGAGCGATAGGATGACCTGTCGATTGACTCTGCACCGAGTTGCTCCGGTATAGAGTTCTCCACATGTGATGGGGAATCCGATCAGGATTGTGGATATCCGGATTTCAAGGACTTCTTTGTAAGTGCCTTCGGTTCTGTTCGAGCCCGGAACAGACTTGTATGGATAGTATGTCTGACATTACAAATTGAGATATAAAGCCGATTTCATTCAAATATATTTCTGTTGGTGGCGGAGAATTTATTCTTTTAGCTTAACACCCTTCTCTGAGACGTACGAGCTCAGAGGTTATGTAATTGAAGGTTATCAACAATATATTCCCAAATTTGGTAATGTGACATGCTGAGTGTTGCTGTGAAATGATCATTGTGTTGATTATTTGTGATAGGATCATTTGTGTGGTCGCCTATCTTAGTGATCATTTCTATGATCATTTGTTGACCTAATGCATGGCTTTTGTATAAAGTATGTTTTTGTGGACGTGACTTCGTCAAGCCTCACAAACCGGTAATGGTCGAAACAGGAATTGTGCGGCAAGGTTTTCAGGGATAACTTCCCTAGGGTATGACCATTCCTTCTGGAAAAGGGTAGTATCATGGTATGGAGCCCAGATACTTACTCATGTTGAAACACTTATTATTATGGTGTGATGTTGGTTAGAGAGCGCTCTCGTTTAAAGGTCCCAAAGGACTGGGGGTGGCATATCTGAGGGTTTGTAATATTCCTTGGGAAAAGGGATTCCCGGCTTTGTTTAGCAGAGAACGGTGGTTCTCGGGGCGTCCTTCCAGAGGCGTTTCCATGTGGCAATGGGAAGTTCCTTGGCCTGACCATTTGTTGGAAATCCATTCTTCAAATACGTACCTTGTACGGTATTAGTTGTAGAACCTATCATTCACTTATGGTGGCGCCCCACTGTTTGGATGGTAGCTATAGTAGGCATAGTTCGAAATGTCTATGTCGGCTAAGATTTATATCTTTATTTTCGAAATGAATTTTCTCTACACTATGCACTAGTAATAATATCAAATGTTCTTTTTAATGCGTATCAAGCATCTTTGACTATCATAAGGAGAAATCTCCTCCGATTCTGCGTTTGCATTGTGTGTGTGTGCGGGAGGCCTTATGGTAGTCTCATTTTTTAAAAAACATCGCGAATTGACTTTGAAATTCTTTTGTTGAATGTTTTAAAAAGATAAACTGTTTTTGTTGCTCACACCAGTTCCATGACTGATCCAGAGTTTATTGTTTATTTCCTAAACTCTGGGTGCTCAAAATTTTTCTACACGGGCAGTCTAGAGTTTGGTTTTCAGATAGTTAGGTTCAGTGGATTATCTGGAGCTAGTTCGGTTTTCTTTAGATAAAGACGAGACTTGCTTGGTGCAATCTTGATAATGGATCGAGATAGGAGTTTTGGAGCTTTGTCTTTGGAGCTTTTTGGATCAGAGTTGCAGTATTATATTCTGAGAAGACTTATTTCATATTGTATCGTGTTCCGCTGTATTCTATGTTGTATATTCTCTGATGTTGATGATTGTCATTGTATCAAATTGATGTATCGGATATTGTTTTCATGTTATATCAGGATATCATCTTTTATTTCCGCTGTGTTATTTATCATTTAATGGTGTTGCAAGCTCCCGCGAAACGAATTTGATGTTGTTTGTTGGACATCGAGTTCGGGTCGTGACAGATGGATGGAATTAAAAGTCGATAGATTAAAGTTGGAATTTTATATTAATTTAATAATATAATAATGCAAATAATCAGATTTTGGTTCGAAATGAATCAGAATGGTTTCTAATGCGATTATAAATTCTATATGATTTGTAATTAAGTTAGTAAAATTTTAAAAATGAAATTTTAGATGATTTCGACGATTTTGAAAATCACTCGAATTTACCGACGAGTTAAAATAGCCTTCCGGGGCATAGTCTTGGAATTCGACGAAACTAATTCCATTGGATCCTTAATAGTTAATTATTATCAGATTTTAATTTTCGTAGCAATCGGAGTTGTCGTTTGATCCTGGCAGCTCAAAACACATAGAAACTATTTTAATCTATTTAATTTAAAATTGATCGTTTATTTACGTAACTCATGCATATGACCGAATTAGCCTTCGAAACACGTTTCATTGTGTTCGGAATACAGGTAAAACCTTATAAATGCCAGGCAGCATGTGTGATTTGCAGTTCTTTTGTAAATGCCCGTTAAAATTGAATTTAATATTAAATTAATATGTATATACGCATATATATATACACGTTTAAGAGGCCGATCCTAACCCTATTTTCTTCAACCGCCGTTTACATTTTCAATGGCCGAAAACACTTAAAACTTCATCTCAAATTTTCGATCAGTCCACATAATAATTTCAAAAGCTTCCAACTAGCAAATTATAGAGCTTTTCGAGCTCATCAGATCCAACGGTGGATCGTTGTTGTCATCGCCGTTTGGAGCAAAAAAGTAGTCGTGAAGGCCGGCCATTCAACCGTGGATTTCGAGGTGGTGGCGACGCATTTGAGGTGCGGTCGCCAGCCGATAGTGGAGCTCGTGACGAGCTATGACGTGGTAGTTCCTGATCGAACTCGAATGGAACGAGAGTGGAGCAGTTTCGAGTTGGCGATTTGTGCGTTAGGGTTCTTCGGCCTGGTAAAGCACGATGGGGAAGAAAGGTTTTCATGGCCTTGATCTTGAATTCCCAATCTGTCGGCCGAGATTTTCTGAGTATGAAATTAAAAGAAAAATAAATTTAAATATATTAATTTATATTCAAATGCTTAAAAATTCATATCGTTTGCATGCATGACCAGATTCCGACTAATTTGGTGGCACCAGAATTGCAGCGACGCGATCTACGCTGCAGTGCAAATTTGAGACAACGGAGCAAGCGAAATTTTGGGTTAAATCGATCGCGGTCGATTTAATTCAAAATTTAAATGCTTAACCAATTCAAGGTGAGTTTATCTCACTTACATCTGAAATGCTAGTTAGTTCAAATAGTTAATATTTAAATACTTGGTTGATTGATTGAATGTGATAATTATTATAAGATTGGATTGATATTTATTGTTGTGCTAATATCTGTGGATGTTGGGAAAACTGGTTGGAGGGATCCAATTGGATTCCTCACAATATAGAAATTATTTTCATAACTGATGATGTGTTTTATTTATAAACTACGATAGAGTAATTGGAAAATTAAATTGTGTTGTGCTATGACCGGATGAATACAATATTGGGAATTTAAAATATAAATAAAATAAATTGGGTTTAAAAGGAAATAAAGGAAATTTTTAAGTAAAGAATTTAAAGGAATTAAATTCGGAAATTGGTTTGGAGTCTGGTAAAGTGTTTTTTTGAAATTTTGATTTAAAAGGAAATGTGAAATGAAAATTTATAAACTGGGTTTATAAATGAAGTGAAATATTTATCGGGGATAAATATTGAAAGTATAGGTTTCGGGCGTGAATTTCTATAAGAAGTGCAAATTGTTTAAAAATAATAGTGAGATTGTTTTTAAAGGATGGGAGTTGTACTTTTCCTGGAAATTTAGTACGTTTTAAAGAAAATCTTTCAAAATATAAATGGGCAGTTTAAAATGTGTTTTAGAATATTTTAGAAAGAAATATTATTATAATTGTTTAAAATGTAAGTAAACATTTATTTAAGTAATTATGATATTTAATGATTAAAAAAGTAAAGTAGTATTAAGTTTTCAAAAGGGAATTTTAATATAAATATTTGATTTAATAACTTTATTTTAAAAGTTAAATTTGGCTTAAATTACTTAGAAAACCTCTATATATTTCCTTAAGTATTATTTTAAATTAAAGAAATTTCTAGTTGCTTTATTTAAATATTTTAAGCATATATTTTGAAAATGATTTCCCAGGAAATAGGAGATGTGTTTAAAAATAAAAATGTGTTTATTTTAAAGTGTGGAAAGGAATTTATGGGATTTAAACGTAAATTTGAATTAAGATAAATCCAGCGGGATTTATAAAAAGAATTCTTTGGTTTATTCTGAAATGGAAGTGTAGTTCCCTGAAAAGCCAAGTACGTTTTAAAGCAAATTTTTAAGTAAAAGTTAAAGTTTTAAATTTGATTTTTTAAAAGAATGTTTTTAAGAAAATTCTTATTTAAATTGTAAGGATTTCAGAAGTAAATATTTACTAAATTAGTTATCATAGTAATTAATTTAAAGGGGTTAATTGGTATATGCTTTAAAGAATATCATAATATTTATATTCTATAAACGAGATTTATTGTAAAGATAGTTGGGTTAAAGTTTTATTTGAAAACTTATATTGGATTTCATAACTTTATTTTTAAAATTTAGTATGATTTAACATTTATTTGAAAAAAAAGTTTATATTTTATAAAGCAGTTTTATTCGAAATATTTTTAAAGGTATAAATATTTTAAGTTAAGTATGTAAGTAGTTTTAATATAAATGTTTTAAAGTATTTTCAAGAATAAAGAATTTAAATTATTTTAAATCTTAAGTATTGGTACTTGGATGTTTTTAGAGGAAGTAAAGATTTGGGAATTGATTCCATCAGAAGAGTTGGGTTTGAAAACCGTTTTCAAAATGGTTTGAAAATGGAAATATATCTTTTGAAGATATCTTGAGGCTAACAAATAATTTGGGGAAATTATTTATTTTTTGATGGATGTTTGTGAATATTAATTGATATTTAAATCACCGACTATCAATATTGGCCAATGCGTTGATCGTTTCAAAGAGACCGGAATCAAGATTAATTTCTCGAAAACCACTTCTATCTGGTTTGTACGTTTTCGTAAGAAAAACGAGTTCGGAGTCAAAGATGGAGCAGTGAAGTGCAAGGGCTAGTCGCTACTAATCCTGAGGATATTTCCAAAATGGATGTAGTATGAGTAGTGCCTTCGGTTCCGTTCGAACCCGGGATGGACTTGTATGGATGAATGCTTTTGGAACATCGTCAGGTGGAAGATGGGCATTCTAAGTGAAACGTTCTAAAAGGTAACGCTTAGCATCAAGCCTCATCAACCGGGAATGACTGAAAATCAGGGGTTATGTAGCAAGGCTATGTGGGGAGCACCCATTAGGGTGAGGTCATCCCTGTCTAGATGTCCCTTTTTATTCGGCTTAGTGGTGCAGTTGATGATCCTAACCGTGGGGTGATCTTACTCGGGATTATCCAGTAAGGGGTAGTCCCGGTCTTGTGTTGCAGGGAATTGGGAGTAGTCCTCGGTACGGTGATCTAGGCCACGTACTATGATAGGTGGTACCCTAGTGCCTAGCCATTAGTTGGAAATCCATTCTCCCTACGCGCCTTTTACGAGTTTTGTTTGTATAACCCTTTTTGTGGCTAGTAGCTGGAATTTAATCATGTAACAATTTCAGCTATTTTAATAAGTATTTGTATATAGACCCTATTATATATCAGAGGATTGTTATAAAAAGCGTTTTAGCTATCGTAAGGTAAAAACCCAACATGTTTATTTGTGGCGTGGTCTTACGAGATGCTTTTGTTTTCAAAAGGATTTTTGAAACTTTAATAATCAATTTGGGTGTATTTTTATCAGCTGGTATTCCAGACTGACTCGGGTGTTATTTCATTATAATGCTTGGGTCAGACCGAATATTATAGCTTACATGAAAGGATGCTGTGGAGCTCAGGAGAGGAGCTGGAGTTCGAGACATATTACCGTATTTGTTTATATCCGCTATTGTGGTTGTTTGAAATTTTCAGGCTGGTAGTTATTGTTTGTTTGTGTTACTCTGATGATGTAATATATAAAACAGATATAGTCTTCATTTTGTGTAAAGATCTGTTATTGACTATTATATTTTGTTCCGCTGCGATTGTGAGATTACGTTATTATTTAGTTCCTTCTTTCTTCTATCTTCTTTCTTCTATCTTCTTTCTTTCCCTCAACTATCTGTCTTTTCCGGCGTTAGATCGTCGTATATTATACTGTGGTGTATTTTGTGTTGATTTTCGAGAGTCGAAAAGGGCGGTCGTGACAATGGTATCAGAGCTTAGGTTAGTGATAACCTAGGCTTTGATGGAGAAATTACTCATTAAACAGAGTCAATAGTACTCTATAATGAGTTGAGCGTATTAATAGCTATGAGCACGTACTTGTTAGTGAATATAAAACTATTTTTATACTGTGTTGACTTATCGGATGAGTGTTTATGAATTCTGGTCGGTACGGAAAGTACAACCATATCGATAGGGGTTTCTAAACTCTTAAACAAGATAAACCGACATAGTATTGTTTTTAAAGTGGGTAAATGAAATAATTTTACCCAAAATTATATTTTGATATAAAAGGAATAATTTTCTGAAATTATTATATATATTTGGATGTTTGGTTGTTGATATTATAATCAAATATAAGAATCTAAAATTTGAAAAGGTTTATAACCAAATAAAATTCTATAAGTATGATTTATCCAAAAGAAGAATAACTAAATTTGAATTAAACCAGAATTTAAATCCCAGAAATTTTGAAAACTGTTTTAAATGTATTGAAAGCAAAAGTTTGGGAATTTAAAATCTTTGGGATGTTTGAAATGTTTTCCAAAAATTTGAAGGAAATAATGGAGTATTATTTTGGGAAATATTATTGAATGGAAATTGTTTTGAAAGGAATTTATGGAAGTAAGGAAGCACTGAACTCATTTCAGTTGCTGGAAAATAATATGATGATGATGGCCACATCATCAGAATTCATTTTCGAGTTTCTAAGGTGATGGATTGTTACCGTGGGGATTGGTTATGATACTTGTTTGGATTTGATGGGTATGCAAGTTGTTTTAGAAATTTCAAAAGGGAAATTTGTTTTGGTAAAAACAAGTTATTTGAAATCCGGAGATCTGATTTGATACACCAAGTAGGTATGAGTTGATTATTATTCCAAAATGGTTTTGAAATAAAACCGGGTAATTGAATTCTGGGAATTCTATTTAAAAATGTGAAAGTTAAGATGAATCAACTGTTGAACTTTTAAAGTGAAGTTGATATTAATAAGAAGAAAATGAGAATTTTAATCCTGGCATTAGAATTTAACTCAAGTAAATGATGGTGAATAAAGTATGTTTGAATTTAACTCAGGATAAGTTCAATAAAAATTGAAATCGAATTAAATTGAATATAAAGTTGAAATGTATAATGACTTTGTAATTGTGCGGTATAATTGTGTAAAGAAGATTTATACCCATAAGCTATTAAGTGTTATACTTATAACCTGAAATTATGGATTAAAATTGTGTAATGAAATTTATATCCTTAAGGATTTAGGGATACATATATATATAATTTGAAATTGTGGTTATAAGATGTAAATGGATTAAAATGAGCAACATAAGGTCTTAAGTAAATAAGTAAGTTGAACTTATGAATAGAGGATGGAATTATAATCATAAATGGAAAATAGTTGAATGGTGTGGTAAATTCAAACTTAATCCGAATTGAAATGTGAATTGAAGTAAGGTGAAGGAAAATATAGAATGTGAATGGACTTAAGTCAGAAAATAAGGCTTGAACTTATATATAGAGAAATAAAATTGAATCGAATTGGATTTAACTTCAATAAAAAAGGGAATTGAGTTAAATCTGGATTGAATTGAAATCAAACTCAGTTGTATTATAAATAATATTGAATGGAGTTAAATTCTTATTTAAAATAGTAAAGGGAATGGTAAGAATTTAAGTTGTCTGAATAAATCTAGTTGAACTTGAATTAAATTTGGAAAAGAATTGAATTGAAAGAAAATTTAGTTTAGTTGAAATGATATTGAATGAAGTAAATTCTCACTCAACTGAATCCAAAGGAATTGTTTGAGGATGGATTTAGTGTAAACTATATTAAATGGAAATTGTATTGGAATGAATAAAATTTTGGTAACTTGTTAAAAATTTAAAAAGTAAAATAAAATCCAGTTCTGGTTTAGAATAATTGGAATGATTATGTTATTAATAAATTCAGAAGTGAATTAAGGAGGTGAATTAAAATTTAAAATGGATTGAGAAAGTAAATAAATTGAATTAAAATTTGTAATGGATTGGAATTTGGTTGAATAAAATTCAAATTAAAATAGAAATAAGATCAATGTAAGAAGAAATGGAGTTATTTTGGAGTCGATCTTTATAAGGGGTCTTGACTGAAATTTTGTTTGGACAATAAAATTTTAATGCAAGTGAAAGAATTTTAATTTTTTATCATGATTAAATAAGAATGTATGAGTTGTAAATAATCCAGAATGGAATGATATTAATATAAACTTAAGTTGGATGATGAACTTGAAATGAGAATAGGGATTTGATTTAATAATTGTGATGAAATAAAAATTGTTCGGGTTGTAAATAATTTTAAATGGAGTAAAATTAATATAGTTTGAGTTGGAATTAATTTAAAATGGGTATAAAAAAAACTTAAGTAATGGCTATTTGCTTGAATAACATCAAATTTGCATTTAGATTAGTCGTTTTTGTTGTAAACAAAACTAATAAATTAAGGAAAGTAAATGAAGTTAGTTTTGAACATATTGGAATGAGATGGAATTTAATTTAATGGATTTGTATATAAATGCAAGTGAATCATAAAGAAATGCAAATGTATCAAATTGAAGATAAAGATTTGATTGTAAATTAATTTGAAATTGAATTGAAGTAAATATAAATTGTATGTATAAAAGTTGAATGTAAATCATTCGAGTGGAATAAAATGAAGTTTGGATTTGTAAAGAAAACAAAAGTAGTATTGAAACCTTGTGACTTCTTATAAAAGATGGATTACATGCAGGATTATGAAACTTGTTTGTTTGGGTATGTAATTGATATGTTTGGCTAAGATAAATGAATAGAATGTTGCTAAATTCTAAAATTATTGAAAACTAATGTGTTTGTGCAACCAAGTACAGGTACGGGAGGCAATTGATAGAGTTGGAGCCCGTATATGCATAATATATTACCGCTTGCTTTTAAAATGCTAATCTAAGGTACGCTTATGCAATAAAATTTGAAAATGAATATATATATATATATATAGTGGTATATTTTGTTTTGCGACCGTGTAGGTCGATGTATATATATTTATATCTATTGTGATATTGCAAAAGCTCCTCCGTACAAAGGAGACTCTGCCAAAAAATTTCGAAAATTTTAGGAGTTAGAAATTTTTTGGGAGTTTTGAAATTTTGTTTAACTTGGGAAGTTAATTTTTGAAATGATGTTGGAAACACATGCTTTTGAGTTAGAAATAAAAGCAAATGATTTTGGAATGAGATAAAAGATTCTGAGAAGTGAATGTGAGTTTTAATTGAATGAATTATGGGGTAAGTAAATGAGTTTAGTAGCATTTTTATACCTTAGCAAATTTCGGGGACGAAATTTTTATAAGGGGGAGGAATGTAACAATTCGGAATTTTGCCGTTAGATTTTGAACATTTAATTCATTTTAAATGTTAAATGTGCATTTTGAATTGATTTTGAAATAAGAATTTTGTTAAACCAATAGAATTTAGTTATAATTTTCAACATGGAAATTCAGTTGAAATTTGAATAATAATTTAATATTTGGGATTGGGATAATTTGTGAACCTGGAGGCAAATGGAACGAAAATGGTTTCTAAAATTTATTTTGAGTCTATTTGGATTTGAGTTATATTATTGGACTGTTGGATGGAAATAAAAGTTGATAGGTTAAATTTGGAATTTTATATTAATTTAATAATGGAATTTAATAATATAATAATTCAAATAATCAGATTTAGGTTCGAAATGAATCAGAATGGTTTCTAATGCGATTATAAATTCTATATGATCTATAATTAAGTTAGTAAAATTTTAAAAGTGGAATTTTAGATGTTTTCGACGATTTTGAAAATCGCTCGAATTAATCGATGAGTTAAAATAGCCTTCCGGGGCACAGTCTCGGAATTCGACAAAACCAGTTTCATTGGATCCGTAATAGTTAATTATTATTGGATTTCATTTTTCGTAGCAATCGAAGTTGTCGTTTGACCCTGGCAGCTCAAAACGCATAGAAACTATTTTAATCGATTTAATTTAAAATTGATCTTTTATTTCTGTAACTCTCGCATATGACCGAATTAGCCTCTGAGACACGTTCCATTGTGTTCGGAATATGGATAAAACCTTATAAACTCCAAATGGCAAGTGTTATTTGGAGTTCGTTTGTAAATTACCGTTAAAATTGAATTTAATATTAAATTAATATGTATATACGCATATATATACACGTTTAAGAGGCCGACCCTAACCCAATTTTCTTCAGCCGCCGTTTATATTTTCAATGGCCGAAAACACTTAAAACTTCATCTCAAATTTTCGATGAATCCACATAATAATTTCAAAAGCTTCCAACTAGCAAATTATAGAGCTCTTCGAGCTCGTCAGAGCCAACGGTGGATCGTTGTTGTCATCGTCGTTTGGAGCAAAAAAGTAGTCGTGAAGGTCGGCCATTCAACCATGGTTTTCGAGGTGGTAGCGGCGCATTTGAAGTGCGGTTGCCAGCAGATAGTGGAGCTCGCGACGAGCTATGACGTGGTAGTTCCTGATCGAACTCGAATGGAGCGAGAGTGGAGCAGTTTCGAGTTGACGATTTGTGCGCTAGGGTTCTTAGGCCTGGTAAGGCACGATGGGGAAGAAAGGTTTTCACGGCCTTGATCTTGAATTCCCAACCTGTCAGCTGAGATTTTCTAAGTATGAAATTAAAAAGAAAAGTAAATCTAAATATATTATTTTACGCTCAAATGCTTAAAAATTCATATCTTTTGCATGCATGACCAAATTTCGATGAATTTGGTGGCTCCGGAATCGCAGCGACGCGATCTACAGTGCAATGCGAATTTAGAGACGATCGGAGCTAGCGATATTTTGGGTTAAATCGATCGCGGTTGATTTAATTCAAAATTTAAACGCTCAACAAATTCAAGGTGAGTTTATCTCACTCACATCTGGAATGCTAGTTAGTTTAAATAGTTAATATTTAAATGCTTGGTTGATTGATCCAATTTGATAATTATTATCAGATTGGATTGATATTTACTGCTGTGCTAATATCTGTGGATGCAGGGAAAACAAGTTGGAGGGATCCAACTGGATTCCTCACAATATAGAAATTATTTTCATAATTGATGATGTGTTTTATTTATATACTATGATAGATCAATTTGAAAATTAAATTGTGTTGTGCTATGATTGGATGAATTCAATTTGGAAATTTAAAATATGAATAAAATAAGTTGGGTTTAAAAGGAAATAAAGGAAATTTTTAAGTAAAGAATTTAAAGGAATTAAATTCGGAAATTGGTTTGGAGTCTGTTAAAGTGTTTTTTTGAAATTTTGATTTAAAAGGAAACGTGAAATGAAAATTTATAAACTGGGTTTATAAATGAAGTGGAATACTTATTGGGGATAAATATTGAAAGTATAGGAAAGGATGGGAAGTGTACTTTTCCTGAAAATTTAGTACGTTTTAAAGAAAAGCTTTCAAAATATAAATGGGCAGTTTAAAATGTGTTTTAGAATATTTTAGAAAGAAATATTATTCTAATTGTTTAAAATGTAAGCAAACATTTATTTAAGTAATTATGATATTTAATTATTTTAAAAAGTAAAGTAGTATTAAGTTTTCAAACGGGAATTTTAATATAAATATTTGATTTAATAACTTTATTTTAAAAGTTAAATTTGGCTTAAATTACTTAGAAAACCTCTATATATTTTCTTAAGTATTATTTTAAATTAAAGTAATTTCTAGTAGCTTTATTTAAATATTTTAAGCATATATTTTGAAAATGATTTTCCAAGAAATAGGAGATGTGTTTAAAAATAAAAATGTGTTTATTTTTAAAGTGTGAAAAGGAATTTATGGGATTTAAACGTAAATTTGAATTGAGATAAATCTAGCGGGATTTATAAAAAGAATTCTTTGGTTTATTATGAAATGGAAGTGTCAGGCTGGTAATTATTATTTGTTTGTGTTACTTTGATGATGTAATATATAAAACAGATATAGTTTTCATTTTGTGTAAAGATCTGTTATTGACTATTATATTTTGTTCCTTTGCGATTGTGAGATTCTGTTATTATTTGGTTCCTTCTTTCTTCTATATTATTTCTTTCCCTCAGCTATATGTCTTTTCCGGCGTTCGATCATCGGCATATTATACTGTGGCGTATTTTGTGTCGATTTTCGAGAGTAGAAAAGGGCGGGTCATGCCAGTTCAAGTCTGGTTATTTTGCATTGTTGTTTTCTTGGTCTAGTTGCAGTCTTTGTACGGTACCTTTGTGTTTTAGTTGGTCACTGCGTGTTCATTATGCTTGACATTTCCTGTGTCCATACTTATTTTACAAGACACTGCTTCCTTGTTGTATGTGTACCTGTTCATTTGCATTATGTGTCTCTCTTGTTGCTCCTTACTTAAACCTGATTATTGTTGCTTTGTCTCATAATGTTTGGTTCCTTGTTTAAGTACATGTTTGAGTGTTGCTTCATTTCTTGTACATGTGCAGAGTATTCCTATTGCTTGACCAGAGTGCATATGTTTGGTTGCACTTATGTTCACCATGCTCTGGTCTATTTGAGTGCTTGCATGCTGTAGTCGGTCATATTCATGAATGTTATATGTGCACCAATATATGTGTATACATGTATATACATATATGTGTGCATGTATATTTGTGAACCAAGCATATTTAAAATTATTGAGTACTTGTGATATTCCTAGCGATACACTGTGCATATTACAAGTTGTCCGTGCACATATATCTAGGCCCTGTTAGAAAAATATGAAAAGAAACAACCCACATACCTAAAGCAAATTTTATGTTTAAAGACACAATTTTATTTTTCAATTTAAATTCATTACTTTTTCTAGTTTACTGCATTACTTATTTGACAGATTTAACGGATAGTTGAACACAAGCTGAAGTAAGTCAGGATTAAGTGTGTGAATATTGAGTGGGTGTATGTAGTGAGGAATAATTATAAGCAAAATATATAGTGACAATTGTGCTATAATTGAAGTTATACTGTAATTGAAAATGTGTAAATGTAGTGAGAGCTCAAATTTATACTATTTGAATTTGTAATAAAATATTTGTTTGAATAAAATATTTGTTTAAATAAAATTCTGAGTCATTTATTTTATTCAACAAATATTTATTTAATTCTATGAAAAATAAAATAGTACAATAACAAACATATTTAAGCTGTTATTTGTTTGGATATTTTTGTAATACTTATAAGCGTTCGAAGAAATTTTTCTCCAACGCTCATAAGTGATGGAGAAAAATATCTTCCAACGCGTATAAGGGTTGGGAAAAATTTCTTCCAATGCTTATAAGCATTGGTGAAAAAGTCTCCCAACGCTTATAAGCATTGGCTGATATTTTTCATCAACGCTTATAAGCGTTGGGAATAAATGCCCACGCCCATATAGCAATACATTTAAGTGTTACTAAAATTCTTGGCAATGGTTATACTTGTTGGGAATCCTCTATTTTAGTGTAGTGTTTATTAATAATTTTAATACATTAACTATATTTAATCTGTAACCTATTTTAATATATATACATATATAAACTATTTCTAATATAGAAATATTTTAATCTACAAAATTATAAATTATTTTAATATATATTATTTTAAATTTATAAACAACTTCTAATATATATATATATATATATATATATATATACACACACACACACACTATTTTAATGTATAACTATTCCAATATATAAACTACTTTTAATAATTCAAACTGTTTAATGTTGGAACTGTTATGATTTAGATTTAATTGCCTTAAATGCGAATATTTTGATATGATGGTTTAACCTATTTTGTTATATGATTTTGAAGCAAATATGATTTTGAAAGTAATATGATTTTGAGGGCGAATGTGATATTTTGATATCAACTAAGAATTTGTTTTGGAAATGTAAAGGAACCAACCGATGTGAAATAAGCATTTGGTTGTTAAAGAAACAGGGATCAGATATTGTCATACTCTCCGCCAATATTAAAAACCACTTTAATAACTGTGCACGTGGTGAAAAATCCAGAATGAAGTAGGATGGTTTGGCGAATGCTACTGTATGAGGTTTGAACGCATCGCTGATCCCCTTGGGTCAGCTTGATTTGACTAAAACAAGAGCTATACCAGGCCTAGTGAGGTCGCTCCTCCGATCAGGCACATTTCTTCAATACCATATTTATTACTTTGTGATTGATTTGGTGGTCACCCCTCGATTTAATATTGGGAGTATGTTCCAAGGTAGCGGTAGTAGCTGCTATATATTACCACTAGTCCGGGAGTGCAAATGGTAGAATCCAACCCTGGCATTGCCTCGCATGCCTTATCATATGCCTTATCGTGCCCCCTACGAGTTTGGTTTGTGTCATACCTATGGAGGGCTCCCTAATAGCCCACCAGTTTACGGTGGAGTTTGCATTACTGATGTAACAACCCGCAAATCCGTACCCCTTGAGTCAACACTATTCTACAACAATCAACGCAAGTTGCACAGAAATACGAACCATTTGGGTTTAAGAAGAAGAGGTAGAAGAAGAGAATAGGAAACAACAAAAGAATCTAACCATCGCAGCGGAATAAAATATAATAGATAATAAATAATCTTTACTCAAAATCAAATATATCTGTTTACATATATTACATCATCAGAGTACGTCAATCACAGATCACATCAATAACATACAAATGGATACATAGCAACTCAATACAGCGGAATATATATATATAAACAAGTACGAGAGTACGTGTCGTCATCCAGCTCGTCTCCTGAGCTCCATAGCATCATCCTGTATCCTATAATACTCGGTCTCACCCGAGCATTACAGTTAAATAATACCCGAGTCAATCTGGAATACCAGCGTGAGAAAATCACACCCAATTGATTATTAAAGTTTCAAAATCCTTTGAAAACAAAAGCATCTCGTATGACCACGCCACAAATAAACATGTCGGGTTTTTACCTTACGATAGCGAAAACATTTTTATTAAAGTCCTCTGATATTATAATAGTGTCTATAGAAAGTAAAATAGAATCTAGCTGAAATGCTTGCATCTCACGTTTCAGCAATAGTTGGGCACAATCAAAACCGTACGGGCGCGTATGGAAAATGGATTCCAACTAATGGCTAGGCACTGGGGTACCACTTGTCACAGTACCTGGTCTAGATCAGCGTATCGAGGAGCCACCTAACTCCCTTACAACACAAGACCGGAACCATCCCTTACTGGAAAGTCCCGAGCAAGATCACCCCGCGGTTGGGATCAGCAACCGCCCACTAAGCCGAAATAAAGGGACATCTAGACAGGGATGACCTCACCTTCCAGTGGGGGCTACCACGAAGCCTTGCTGCATATCCCCTGATTTTCAGCCATTCCCATTTGATGAGGCTTGAGGCTAAGCGTTACCTTTATAGAATATATCCCTTAGAATGCCCATCGTGCACCTGACGATGTTTCGCAAGCATTCATCCATACAAGTCCGTCCCGGGTTCGAACGGAACCGAAGGCAATATTCCTACTACATCCATTTTGGAAATATCCTCAGGATCAGTAGCGACTAGCCCTTGCACTTCACTGCTCCATCTTCTAATCCAAAATCGTTCACACGAAACGTACAAACCGGATCGAAGTGGTTTTCGAGAAATAAATCTCGATCCCGGTCTCTTCGAAACGATCAACGCATTTGTCCAATATTGATAGTCGGTTATTTAACTATCAATAAATATTCACAAACAACCATCCATCAATAAATAATTTCCCAAATTATTTATTTATCTCAAAACTATCTTCATAAGATATATTTCGCTTTCAAACCCCTTTGAAAACAGTTTCAAACATATTCCTTTCCCGGAATAATTTCCCAATATTTGTTTCCACTGAAACGCCAAGTATAAAATACTTTTAGCTTTAAAATATTCTTAAAAGCACTTAGTTATAAAATATACTTCATAGCCTCAAAAATTTAAAACTACTTTAATACTTAATTAAAATATGTACTTTAGAAATATTTAATAAATAAGGCTATTTTTATAAAATATAAACTAGATTTTTCTTTAAAAACAAATACCAAGTCATTTAATAATTACTACGATAATAGTTTTGAAAAATATTTACTTTAGAATTTAAACATTTAAAAATAATAAATTTTCTAAGATATGCCTTTTAAAACAACATTAAAACCATTAACTTATATTTAAGATTGCTTGAAAATCGTACTTGTCTATCCAGAGAAAATTCCAACTTCAAGCACTTAAATCAATTTTCCCAAATTGATTTCCAGTTTATTTTATTTATTCAAAAATCCTTTAATTTCAGATTTTATTCCTTAATTATGATTTAAAATACTTTTAATTGAAATACCAATTTAGATTTCTCAATTTGCTTCTTATTCCTTTAGATAATTTAAAACTCTCAGTTTTAAAATAATTCTTTATTCATTTAAATTAATATCACATAAATTTACAATTCATTAATTTCGGTTTATTCAAACCTTTTTCTTCTCATATTCGAAGTTCTTTATTAGTATTTAACATACTTCCATTTCTTTCTCAATTCATTCTAAATTTATTAAATTCTCTAAGATTATTTCGTTTACAAATTTACTTCCTTTATTTTCTTCCCAAAATCCAATTTATATATTTTTGATAATTCATTATACCAAATATATATCCAATCAAGCCACATCATTCAATATTCCAATATATTCAACATTGAATATCAAGTAATCACATCAGAGAATATTAAATAATAAATAAATGTTGAGGGATCCAGTTGGATCCCTCCAACCTGTTTTTCCTGCATCCACAGACGTCAGCACAATATAATATACCAATCCCAAAATATCGTACTATATCACATCAATCAATTCAATCCATTCAAACGATTATTAAAATTTAATCATTTTAAACTTTAAATTTAAATTGAGTGAGATTAACTCACCTTTCATTTTGTTTTGCAATTCGATCCAACCCGGCTTGCTTCTATCAGATTTTGACCTTGTATAACAATCATATAATTTATTAACACTTTGAAATAACTTGAACCATTTATTTCCATTTATAAATTTGATTGGCCAATGACTTACTTTTTAATAATTTAATTGACCAACAATTTAATTTAAACTAAACATTTGGTTTTAGACTAATAAATTGATTTTTATCTAGATTTCAAAAATAAATTACCTTAGTAATTAAAATAACCAAATTATTTAATCTATCACTTATTCATCAACTCCAAAAATTTAAAACAATATGCAATTTAAAATTTTATTTTGAAATCCTATATAAACCTTAAATATTTACAATTTATTAAATTATTTATTTGATCAAAAATTATCAAATCAACTAATAAACTTTAGTTTTAAACTAGTGATTAAATTTAAATCAAAGGGTTAAATTTAAACCAGTTTTCCTTTTAAATAACTTCCTTAGTGACCAAAATAATTAGATTTAACTAAAGAAATAAGTCTTCACTATATGTAAATGAAAAGTGAATAGATATATTTACTTTACTTACATTTTCAACTGTTTACAAAAATAATCAATATTCTTCGAATGAAAATACATCCCTGTTTACACTTTCAAACGAAAACATATATACCTCTACTTACATTACCCTTTCAAATTACTGCGTAAACATATTTTCATATATAAATATCTTTAACTAAAACTTATTTACTGTAGATTTAACTGAACTGAAATGTGTATGTATATATATACATTTATTTATTATCATTTTTTTTATTTTTTTATAAACACAACAGTAATAATTTTACTGCAAAAAAAATACTCTTAACCTACATTCATAATTTCAGAAGTATTAAAATATAAAATTAAAAACAATAAGACATATACCTCATCGAACCACTCGAGCTCGCTGTTGATCGCGAACCCATCGCGGCGGCGACTTCCCAAAGCGAACTCCACTCGCTCTCGCAGCCCTCAGCGCCACCACGCGCGAAGTCGCCGACCTTCCCTTAATACCTTAAACCCTAGATCGAAACAGTGACCGAATCGAACTTCGATTCCCTTCTCGAGAACGAGCGCGCCACTCCCATACCATCGCGGCTCCATCAGCGCGCGCCCATCCCTTTTTTTTTTAAGTCGCGATTCGATCTATAAGGAGAGGTTTAACGCGACCATTGTATTTATTTGGGAATGAACGACTTCGTGAACGATTTTTAAAGGAGGATGAGGACTTGATTTTGTTCAGAGGTGAAGGGGATTCTTTTGCCGGCCATTTTTTTTTATAATAGCTTTGAATCAATGGAAAGAAGAAAGGTGTAAGATATTTTTAGAAGGATCGGCTTGTAAATAAAAGAGAAAAGAGACGTATCCAAGGAGCTTAACCAAATAAATTAAATTTTATTAGGTTATTATCAATTAAATCCCTAACACGTTTATATTTCGTACACTCACACACTGATTCCGGTCAAAACGAAATTTGAAATCCGATAATAATACAATATTACGGATCCAATGGAACTGGTTTCATCGAATTCCGAGACTGTGCCTCGGAAGACTATTTTTGAATTCAATTTAAACTATAAAGTTTTAAAACTGAACAAATCACTGTTAATTTCAATTTTACAACTTCTATAATACTCAGGACTATCAATATAAATTTTACAAGCCTTCAAATTATATTCAACAGGTTTAAAATTCGAGATTCAACAATTTACTCAACTTCTAATAATTAAATTCTATTATTTAATTATCAAACAAATAACGATATTTGTAATTCTAGTTAAAATTATTATATTGAATATTTAAAATCAATTAAATATTCTGATTTTAAATGCTTGAAAATTCCAGGTCGTCTCATTCCTCCCCCCTTAAAAGAATTTCGTCCCCGAAATTACAAGTTAGAAAGAATGGTTCAATACACGTTTACCTTTCCCAAAACCAATCAGCTTCTTAACAACTCAACATCTTACCTCCTATCTTTTAATAGAAGGCCCATTACAATTCTTACTAACTTCCCAACTTTTCCTTTTCCTAATAACTTTACTTATACGATCATTCAAATTATAATTCAAGACCAAATTTTGAATTGTCGAAAATTTTCTCAAAATTTTTCTAACTCCCTAAATTCCCGAAAAATTTCGCCAGCGTCTCCTTTGAGCGGCTAGCTCGGTACAACTACAAAATGGCTCTACGGCCTCCCAAATCCAAAAAGAAAACAAAAGGCCAAGTGGCTCAATCCAAAATCCCAATCAAATTTCACAGAAATTTAAACACATACCTTTTTGGTTCGGCAACTCAATTCTTTTTATCTTTCTAAAATCAAAACCAAATCTCTTTTTCCTTGATATTACCTGCATATCCTGCTAAGCACTAATATCCAATCACAACATTCCAAAAACATTTTATCGACTTCCTTACCAAATGTCACTATTCATCCAAATATCAACTTAGAATCTATTTGCAATATTCAATTTCCAATTAAGAATTGATCATTCCTTACTTAAGTTAACATAAGCATTTTATGTGTTTCTATATTCATTTTCACTTTACCACTTTAGTTTATATCCATTCCTATTCAAATTGATTTATCCATTTCCATGTGAATTCAATTTATCTTTTACTCCGAATATATAAATTTTATTTGTCATTTATTACTAATTCATATCATTATTTTAATTTGTTTCATTTACTAACTTATTTCAATTTCCAATTTGAAATCGTTTTGCTGTTAACTAAATTTTCCAAAATTTCCAAAAATTTTCTAACTTCCAAAATTTCTGAAATTTTTTGGCAGAGTCTCCTTTGTACAGAGGAGCTTTTGCAATTTGACAAAAGATATAAATATATATACATCGACCCACACAATCGGAAAAACCAAAAACAGTTCATATTTCCTATTTTAATTGCGTAGGCGTACCTTATTTAGCATTTTTAAGCAAGTAGCTTATTATTTAGTAGTTAATGCAACCCAAATCCAGCCATACGGCTTCCAGGTACCTGTACTTACTCAATTTAAATATGTAAGTGCCAAATATATGAAGTTTAACAGCATATCACTTATTTGCAATAGTTAAAACATATGAATTCTAAAAGAAATGCACATCCAACATTTTCCGTAAGCAATTTTTTTTTACAACTTTCATAGTAATTCAACTATTTCAATTAATTTTCAAACCATTTTCATTCAAATTTGAATGGTTTAAAACTCAATCGCTTACATTTGATTTATTCATAAGAAATCTCAATTCATATTTAATTCCATTACTTTCAAAATCAATTTATTTCACTCCTATCAATTCATAGAATTTTAATTACTTCCATTTACATCCAATGATATTTATTCTATGCAAATTTGACGAGATCTATGTGAATAAATCAGTATTTATGCTTTATAACCAATTTAAATTGATTTCAACTCAATTTATACTTAATTCTATTCCATTTTCAATTTATTCACAATCTATATGTTCTCATTTTTATTGCATTTCAGATTTGAATCCATTCACTTGCATTTCATTTTATTAACTAAACTAGTTTATTCAAAACCATTAACAACTTAGGTTCATCTTTATTACCAGTTAAATTTCCTTTTTATTTTAATTCATTCACAACCATTTATTTAGTTCAACACATTCTGTTTGAATCTCATCCACAATCCATTCATTTACATTTCATTTCATATTTGTTTATTCCAACCTATTTTATTTAGCTCGAAAACAATCCAAGCTATTTCATTCCATAACCATTTCTCAACTTATTTAATCCACATCTCATTTGATTCTTATTTATTTCATCATTTATGTATTCAATATAATTAGTTTATCCACTCAATCCATTTTGAATTTTCATTTCCTAAAATATTATTTATAACTTACCGAATTTATTTCGATTCAAATTTATTTTCACTTGATTTAAACCAATCCAATATTGTTAAACTTAGGTTAACTGGATTTCAATTCAACTCTCCTTCATTTATTTAGCTTAAGTCAATTTCCTTCAATTTATTCAAATTTTATACTTAAGCTCATCTTCATTCTGCAGACAAAGTTCTCTTCAATTTAACTTGATTCTATTTCAATCCAATCTCCTTTCAAACTACAAATTTATTTGATTAGTTATTATAAATTTCAAATTTCCAAGTTCGATTCATTCTCAGTTCGCTTACTAAATTACAAGGTCGTTTCAATTTATTTCTACGTATTTGTATTTTATTTGCAAACCATACCATTACTAATTTAATCCATTTCCATTTATTTTTTCCGATACATTCCCAATTATATTTAATTTGTTAACACTTCAAGTTAAATTTTTAAATTTATAACTCAAGTTCTGGATCCATTATCCATTATCCATTTCCAAATTGCCACCCAATTTTATTGACTCTCAATTCAAATCGAATTAATTTATAACTTGAGTTTTAATTCCAAACTTCATCATAATTTCACAATTCAGCTTCAATTAAACAACACTACGTTCCCATTTACACATTTTATTAACTAATTTATTATAAAATTAGTTCCCTCCTATTTATAGGTCAATACTTGATTTTATTTCCAAATATCATTTCATTTGATTTTCTTAAGTTCAATGTGTTTTATAATTCAAGTTTGGAATTTTCTTTTCATTACCCAAAACATCAAAGAATATTTATTTTGGATTTTCTATTCGACTTTCAAAATTTATAAGCCACAACTTATTATTTTACACATTTCCATTCATTCTAGGTTTGAATATATTCTTCTTTTATTTTTAACTCAAGCCTTATGCTTATTTACAACCCAAACATATTTTATTTTATGGATTTTAATTCTTTTACAAGTTATTCAGGTTTATTTATTTCCATCCCAATCCTTATCCAATTTATTTTCCATTTATTCAGGTAATAATCTAATTCCATTCTATAACTTAATTGAATTCTTATTCCAATTCAATTTTATTTTAACTCAAATTTATTTACCTCAATTCGATTTCAACTTAATTTGAATACAACTGGATATTATTTTCAGCCAATTTAATTAATTTTAATCTAGTTAAATTTTAGTTCCCAATCCAAGTTAATTTCATTTTCATTTTAAATTTAATTTCCATTATTCAAAGCTTATATTTCTTTCATGATTTAAAAATCATCTCCATTTATAAGCTTACAACTATCTCATCAGGATTTCCAAACACCCGGTTTTGGTTTCAAAACATTTTGAAATCCTCAACATCTCAAATCAAATTTCTCAAGAGTCAAACCAATCCTGGCTTTTATTTCAACAAATTCCCTTTTTGAAATTTTCAAAAACAACTAGCTTTCTGAACAAATCAGTTTTTGGCAGCAATCCATCACTTAGAAATCCGAAAATGAATACTGATGATGCGGCCGTCATCATCAGGATTTATTTTCCAATAATCCAAGTGATTTCAATGCTATATCACTTTCAAAACCCATTTAAAACAAATTTCCATTCAGAAATACCCCCAAAACAATAATGTTATCATTTATCTTTAAAACACTTCGATAACGTTCCCAAAATCTCTGAAATTTTGAATTTCCAAA
This sequence comes from Allium cepa, assembly GCA_030765085.1. Lineage (NCBI taxonomy): Eukaryota > Viridiplantae > Streptophyta > Magnoliopsida > Asparagales > Amaryllidaceae > Allium > Allium cepa. The sequence continues at coordinate 975,681,701 of CM060928.1, forward strand.
TCCTGCACAAATCAATTTTACTATAATTCATTTGAATAGCTTATACTCATACAAATTATCATTTGGTTATATTTCAATTTATAATTTACATTTATAATTCATATTTATGAATTCCATTTTATAATGACTTTATTCCCTTAAACTTAAGTTATATGTTCAGTTTCTAGTTAAATTTCCACTCAAAAATGATAATACTTTAAATATCATCATTCCTAACATCCAAGCAACCATATATTAGTTAAATAGTTTACAAAAACTTTCTTTATATCAAAATATATTTTTGGGTAAAATTATTTCATTTACCTATATTTAAAACAATACCATGTTAATTGTTCTATTCAAGTGTTTAGAAACCCCTTCGATACAGTTGCGCAGACTGTGTCGACGAAGGTTCATATGCCACTCAATAAATCAATCAAAAAAATATTAAAATAATTTATATTCACTAACAAATACGCACTCATATCTATTAATACGCTCAAACTCATTCTTGAGTTCTATAGACTCTATTTGAGTAATCTCCCACCAGAGCCAAGGTTATCACCAACCTAAGCTCTTATACCAACTATAACGACCCGCAAATCCGTACCCCTTGAGTCAACACTATTCTACAACAATCAACTCAAGTTGCACAGAAATACGAACCATTTGGGTTTAAGAAGAAGAGGTAGAAGAAGAGAATAGGAAACAACAACAAAATCTAACCATCGCAGCGGAATAAAATATAATAGATAATAAATAATCTTTACTCAAAATCAAATATATCTGTTTACATATATTACATCATCAGAGTACATCAATCACAGATCACATCAATAACATACAAATGGATACATAGCAACTCAATACAGCGGAATATATATATAAACAAGTACGAGAGTACGTGTCATCATCCAGCTCGTCTCCTGAGCTCCATAGCATCATCCTGTATCCTATAATACTCGGTCTGACCGAGCATTACAGTTAAATAATACTCGAGTCAGTCTGGAATACCAGCGTGAGAAAATCACACCCAATTGATTATTGAAGTTTCAAAATCTTTTGAAAACAAAAGCATCTCGTAAGACCACGCCACAAATAAAAATGTCGGGTTTTTACCTTACGATGGCTAAAACATTTTTATTAAAGTCCTATGATATTATAATAGTGTCTATAGAAAGTAAAATAGAATCTAGCTGAAATGCTTGCATCTCAAGTTTCAGCAATAGTTGGGCACAATCAAAACCGTACGGGCGCGTATGGAAAATGGATTCCAACTAATGGCTAGGCACTGGGGTACCACCTGTCACAGTACCTGGTCTAGATCAGCGTACCGAGGAGCCACCCTAACTACCCTGCATCACAAGACCGGAACCATCCCTTACTGGACAGTCCCGGGCAAGATCACCCCGCGGTTGGGATCAGCAACCGCCCACTAAGCCGAAATAAAGGGACATCTAGACAGGGATGACCTCACCCTCCAGTGGGGGCTACCCACGAAGCCTTGCTGCATATCCCCTGATTTTCAGCCATTCCCATTTGATGAGGCTTGAGGCTAAGCGTTACCTTTATAGAATATATCCCTTAGAATGCCCATCGTCCACCTGACGATGTTTCGCAAGCATTCATCCATACAAGTCCGTCCTGGGTTCGAACGGAACCGAAGGCACTATTCCTACTACATCCATTTTGGAAATATCCTCAGGATCAGTAGCGACTAGCCTTTGCACTTAACTGCTCCATCTTCGAATCCAAAATCGTTTACACGAAACGTACAAACCGGATCGAAGTGGTTTTCGAGAAATAAATCTCGATCCCGGTCTCTTCGAAACGATCAACGCATTTGTCCAATATTGATAGTCGGTTATTTAACTATCAATAAATATTCACAAACAACCATCCATCAATAAATAATTTCCCAAATTATTTATTTATCTCAAAAGTATCTCCATAAGATATATTTCGCTTTCAAACCCCTTTGAAAACAGTTTCAAACATATTCCTATCCCGGAATAATTTTCCAATATTTATTTCCACTGAACCGCCAAGTATAAAATACTTTTAGCTTTAAAATAATCATAAAAGCACTTAGTTATAAAATATACTTCATAGCCTCAAAAATTTAAAACTACTTTAATATTTAATTAAAATATGTACTTTAGAAATATTTAATAAATAAGGCTATTTTTATAAAATATAAACTAGATTTTTCTTTAAAAACAAATACCAAGTCATTTAATAATTACCACGATAATAGTTTTGAAAAATATTTACTTTAGAATTTAAACATTTAAAAATAATAAATTTTCTAAGATATGCCTTTTAAAACAACATTAAAACCTTTAACTTATATTTAAGATTGCTTGAAAGTCGTACTTGGCTATCCAGAGAAAATTTCAACTTCAAGCACTTAAATCAATTTTCCCAAATTGATTTCCAGTTTATTTTATTTATTCAAAAATCCTTTAATTTCAGATTTATTCCTTAATTATGATTTAAAATACTTTTAATTGAAATACCAATTTAGATTTCTCAATTTGCTTCTTATTCCTTTAGATAATTTAAAACTCTCAGTTTTAAAATAATTCTTTATTCATTTAAATTAATATCACATAAATTTACAATTCATTAATTTCGGTTTATTCAAACCTTTTTCTTCTCATATTAGAAGTTTTTTATTAGTATTTAACATACTTCCATTTCTTTCTCAATTCATTCTAAATTTATTAAATTCTCTAAGATTATTTCGTTTACAAATTTACTTCCTTTATTTTCTTCCCAAAATCCAATTTATATATTTTTGATAATTCATTATACCCAATATATATCCAATCAAGCCACATCATTCAATATTCCAATATATTCAACATTGAATATCAAGTAATCACATCAGAGAATATTAAATAATAAATAAATGTTGAAGGATCCAGTTGGATCCCTCCAACCTGTTTATCCTGCATCCACAGACGTCAGCACAATATAATATACCAATCCCAAAATATCGTACTATATCACATCAATCAATTCAATCCATTCAAACAATTATTAAAATTTAATCATTTTAAATTTAAACTGAGTGAGATTAACTCACCTTTCATTTTGTTTTGCAATTCGATCCAACCCGGCTTGCTTCTATCAGATTTTGACCTTGTATAACAATCATACAATTTATTAACACTTTGAAATAACTTGAACCATTTATTTCCATTTATAAATTTAATCGGCCAATGACTTACTATTTAATAATTTAATTGACCAACAATTTAATTTAAACTAAACATTTGGTTTTAAACTAATAATTGATTTTTATCTAGATTTCAAAAATAAATTACCTTAGTAATTAAAATAACCAAATTATTTAATCTATCACTTATTCGTCAACTCCAAAAATTTAAAACAATATCCAATTTAAAATTTTATTTTGAAATCCTATATAAACCTTAAATATTTACAATTTATTAAATTATTTATTTGAGTAAAAATTATCAAATCAACTAATAAACTTTAGTTTTAAACTAGTGATTAAATTTAAATCAAAGGGTTAAATTTAAACCAGTTTTCCTTTTAAATAACTTCCTTAGTAACCAAAATAATTAGATTTAACTAAAGAAATAAGTCTTCACTATATGTAAATGAAAAGTGAATAGGTATATTTACTTTACTTACATTTTCAACTGTTTACAAAAATAATCAATATCCTTCGAATGAAAATACATCCCTGTTTACACTTTCAAACGAAAACATATATACCTCTACTTACATTACCCTTTCAAATTACTGCGTAAACATATTTTCATATATAAATATCTTTAACTAAAACTTATTAACTGTAGATTTAACTGAACTGAAATGTGTATGTATATATATACATTTATTTATTATCATTTTTTTTTATTTTTTTATAAACACAACAGTAATAATTTTACTGTAAAAAAAAAACTCTTAACCTATATTCATAATTTAAGAAGTATTAAAACTTAAAATTAAAAACAATAAGACATATACCTCACCGAACCAGTCGAGCTCGCTGTTGATTGCGAACCCATCGCGGCGGCGACTTCCCAAAGCGAACTCCACTCGCTCTCACAGCCCTCAGCGCCACCACGCGCGAAGTCGCCGACCTTCCCTTAATGCCTTAAACCCTAGATCGAAGCAGTGACCGAATCGAACTTCGATTCCCTTCTTGAGAACGAGCGCGCCACTCCCATACCATCGCGGCTCCATCAGCGCGCGCCCATCCCTTTTTTTTTAAAGTCGCGATTCGATCTATAAGGAGAGGTTTAACGCGGCCATTGTATTTATTTGGGAATGAACGACTTCGTGAACAATTTTTAAAGGAGGATGAAGACTTGATTTTGTTCAGAGGTGAAGGGGATTCTTTTGCCGGCCATTTTTTTTTATATAATAGCTTTGAATCAATGGAAAGAAGAAAGGTGTAAGATATTTTTAGAAGGATCGGCTTGTAAATAAAAGAGAAAAGAGACGTATCCAAGAAGCTTAACCAAATAAATTAAATTTTATTAGGTTATTATCAATTAAATCCCTAGCACGTTTATATTTCGTACACTCACACACTGATTCCGGTCAAAACGAAATTTGAAATCCGATAATAATATAATATTACGGATCCAATGGAACTGGTTTCATCGAATTCCGAGACTGTGCCTCGGAAGACTATTTTTGAATTCAATTTAAACTATAAAGTTTTAAAACTGAACAAATCACTGCTAATTTCAATTTTACAACTTCTATTATACTCTGGACTATCAATATAAATTTTACAAGCCTTCAAATTATATTCAACAGGTTTAAAATTCGAGATTCAACAATTCACTCAACTTCTAATAATTAAATTCTATTATTCAATTATCAAACAAATAACGATATTTGTAATTCTAGTTAAAATTATTATATTGAATATTTAAAATCAATTAAATATTTCGATTTTAAATGCTTGAAAATTCCGGGTCGTCACAACTGAATAGACTACGGTATTTATATAAAATGTGTTAAGGGGTATAAGGGTAACACCTTAATGCTATTTTAATACTTTACTATAAACATATTATAATATTGTATTGTATTATGTATGTAGATATTTTAATCCTTAGGAGATGGAATGCTAAACACCTCTTAAGTTATTACATGTTCGTAATTATAAAATACCGTAAACATCTTTGAAGCCGTTACACTCATATTTACATATTTTGATTTTACTTACATAAGATCTTTTAGTTCTGACTCGAGTGTTTTGTCTTTTCATTACACTCGGGCCAGACTGAGCATTTCAATGTTGAAGACTTGATTACTAGAGGACGAAGACAAAGATTTGGTATTATATTACTAATATTATTATGCTGTATCATGTTATTCCGCTACATTATTTTATTTTAGCAGTTGTATGTATAACTCTAATCTGTATTACAAAAGTATAATCAAATGTTATTTGTAATACAACTTCATGAATTGTTTATTTGATTATTATATTGTTGTCATTCCGCTATGAGATTTTGTGTTTTGTTTTTCATTTCTCTTATTTTCTTAGTTACCCCATTAACAATCCTCCCTTTTGAATGGTTTGAGTCGACATGTGTTGTTTATTATCAATTTAAATCGTCCAAAAAGGTGGGTCATTACATTTGGTATGAGAGCTTCGGTTTAGCGATAACCTTAGCTTTATAGGGTCTGACTCATTAGAGATAGGGTAGTAATACTTTAGAATGAATTGTCTGAGTGTATGTATATGAGATAGCGTACTTGTTAGTGTTATAAAATGTTTTTATATTGTGTTAATTTGTTTATTTTAGTATTTATAAATTATGGTCGGTACATAGGACGCTTGGTATTTCCATGGGATTGCCTTGGTATCGTGTTCATACTGCCATATTGAATGATCCCGGCCGATTGCTTTCTGTCCATATAATGCATACGGTTCTAGTTTTCGGTTGGGCCGGTTCGCTGGCTCTATATGAATTGGTGATTTTTGATCCCTCTAAACCTATTCTTGATCCAATGAGGAGACAAGGTATGTTCGTTATACCCTTCATGGTATCGATAGGGATTTCTAAACACTTAATAGGACAGACCGACGCAATATTGTTTTAGAAATATAGGTAAATGAAATAATTTTACATAGTATTATATGTTATATATACAAGAATAATTTTTATAAATAGATATAGTTACATGGATATGCTTGTTTGTTAGGAAGTGAAATTTTACAAGTATTGGTTGTAAAATAAAATTTACAAATAAAGTAAATATGATTTGGAAATTTGAGAACTTAAGTTTCAGGGTTTTGAAATTAGTTTTCAAAGATTTTCGAATATAATATTAGTATTATTTGGAAGTATTTTGAATATAAATATTTTCAAAGTGATTTGAAAAAAATGTTTTAAAGGAAATTAAAAAGAAATTAGTTCTGTACTCCCCTCTTCTGTCGTTGGAAAATAATTTCGATGATGACGGCAACATCATCGACATTCATTTGCAAGTTTCAAAGCGAGAAGGCCATTATAGTAGTTTACTACACATTTGTTTTGATAAACAAACCTTGATTTTTAATTTCTAAATATTATTGGATATATAAAAGATATGAGTGTGTGTATATGTATATATAATTTTAAATGATTCAAAATGAATCCGGCATTTTGTTTTTAAATTTCTACAAATTAGGGATTTCAATTATTGTAATGAAATGTAATATTAACTATTTTAATAGTCGAAAACTTCTAAAATGAAAAATAAGTAATTAGATTCTAAATGACTAAGAAATTGGAAATTTGTAACTTGTAAATCAAAAGATATGAAAATTTAGAAAATTTAATTATTGAACATTTTGTTAACTAAAATGAATAAGATAAACTTGTGTAACATTCAATTACATTCTTAAAACATATATATAACTTACCAGACATGTTTAAAAAGTTGTAATGTTAAATAGGAATATGTAATGGAATATTATACAAGTAAAACTTAAGTAATGAAAGTGTTCAAATGGAATCATTTCTATAAATAAAATTTTGATGTACAAGTAATGTTATAAGCATAAGTTAATGTTTTAAAATTCTAATAATTAGATCGGATAGTAAAAAGTGAATATTATCTAAGAAATGTTTATAAACTTAAGGAATGACTGAAATGATTCGTAAATAAATTTATTATTAATCTACCCTATAGAAGAAATGAATTTAATATTCAAGGATACTATATAGGAAGGGATGAATGTAAATTAAGAAGTAAAAATTAAGTATGAATTGATTCACAAATGAATATTGATATTAAATGGAAATCAAATTTATAAGTAAATACTGTGGATTAATTTGCAAAGAATTATATAATATTTCAAGAATTGATTTATTGATGACTTTTGATATTGAATGTGAAATAATTTATGTAAGTGAATGAATGTAAACTAATAAAGATGACATTGTATGAATAAATGAGAATTTAAAATAAATCTGAGGCTAATAATGTGAAAAGGAACCAATAGAATAGACTTAAATAATATTTAAAATTCTTTGTTGTTTTGGTTTGTGGGAAGTTTGGAAAATGATACTTCAAATTGTTTAAGGTTGTATGAATATCCTATTAAGTAATTATCTAAGGCTATTGAGCGTAAGGTACACTTGGTAGTTTATTTATCACCCTTGAACGATGGGAAGTATATGAACCTGGACAAACCATTAGTTTTGGTTGCTATGGACGTACGATTGATTCCTTTGTTGCATATGATGGTCATATCTTTTTGCTGCATATGTTCTGTGTTGATTTGCTTTAGTTACTAATTGAAACAATTAATATATTACTTTTGTATATAATTTTAACTTTTGGATTATATAAGTGAAATACAAGTTTATGGAAGTAATAGCTACTGCTTTTGGTTTCATAAATAAAGTTGATTTGCTCGACAAATAAGTACATTTTCATATTATAGTTTTTATAACGATATTTTATTGTTTTTCCATGGTTTGGGATATTTTATTATAGAAATATGATGTGTATATATTGTAATTATTGATATTATTATTTTTCTGGACCTAACCGAACAAAGGAGGGTTGTCGAAATTTTTTTGAAAATTTAATTAGAAATTTTTGTAAAAGTTGGGTTATTTTCAAATTTTATTTTGTAAACTTATTGTTTATAAATTGATATTTATTTAAATACTTAATTATGTAAATTTAAAGTGTTCATAAATTGATTTTTTCTGAATTTTTTTAATCAAGATTCGAAATTCCTTCTGGTTCCTTTTCAAGGACGAAAAGTTTTGACTAGAAGAGAGTGTAACGACCCGTAATTTTCGATCATTAAAATATTAAATTAATCAGATTTTAAATTTAATATTGTTAGAAATTAGAATTTATGATCTACAAATGGAAAAAATTGTTAGAATTTAATTTAAAAATGTTAATTTAATATAATTGATAATTATTTTGAAGTAATTTCAAAATAATTGTAAGGTTAATTTGGTTATAATTGTGAATAAGGAATTAAATTGGAAATTAATGGAATTAATGTAACTAAATATAAATATTGCAGTTAATATGGTAAAAGATTATAACTGTAAAATAATGGCTGTAATAAAATATAAACCAATGTTAATTTTATCCTTAAGGTGATAGTTGATTTAATAATAAGAGTGGAAATCAAATAAAAGAATTTATTTGGATTTAAAATATAATTAACTGGGATCTTATTACAATGTAATTGAACATTGAATTTAATGAAATATTTTAATAGTGAATTTAACACAGAAAATTTATTTTGATAGAGTATTTATTTCTATGAAATCTAGAATGATGAAATTGTTAACTATTTAATTTGAATTTAAAGGTGATCAAAATAATTTAATAGTAATTTATTTGATTAACATGAAAATAGCCATTTTGACCACTATCTCAGATTAGACGAATATAGTTTCATCGGATCCATAACAGTGTATTGTTATAGGATTTCAAGTTTCATAGCGATCAGACTTATCGATTGATCGTGCGGGCTCCGGACGTGTCAAAATTAATTAAAAGAATTTAAATGAATATAATCTAATTTTGAAAGAAAACTTCTATATACTTTTGAATTAGGTTTGAAATTAGTTCCATTGAATTTAAAAATATAGAAAACATATATTTCGATATATTGGATAACCTATTTTATTCGGAAACGGAACAGGCTTCCCAGGTTCGCGTAATCATTTTGGCCAATTCGATCTGTCCATTCTTTCTCATCTATATTTGTCTATAAAAATATTTTTTCCTAACCCCAGCAGCCTTTTTCTTATTTCTATACGTACATCTCCATCTGCTCCTTCCTTCCTTCCCAATGGCATAAATCTAATTTCCAAATTCCAAATGCAAATTTCGATTTCAAAAATTTAATTTCAAAATTCAAACTCTCCAAACCCTAGCAAATTATATATCATTGGAAATCTCTCGATGAGTGCAATCTACTGCAGTAATTTGTTTTTCGATTAGGCCAGAAATTGATGAAGGAGCTCGACCGTTCATTTTAGGGATTGCGATTTCAACGGTGAATCGTTGATTTTAAGACGATCAAAGGTTGTTGCGATGTAATGACCCGTATTTTTCGATAAATAAAACAATTAAATTTAATAAGATTTTTAAGTATTAATATTGTAAAAAGTTAAAATTTATGATTTAATAATGAGAATAATAACTAGAATGTAATCTTAGTAATATTAATGTAAGTTAATTGCTAACTATTTTAATGTAATTCCAGTGATTTTAAAGTTATAATTGGTTATAAACTGCAAATAAGGAAATACATTGAATGTTGAATTTAATGTTGAAATTATATGTGATCAATTAGAATTGGATAATACTGAACGTGAATTAGTGGTGCATTTTGAATGCTAGCGATGACTATTTTAATGCAATCACAATCAATTGAAATAAATTGTAGGTTAATATGATTATAATTGTAAATAATTGAATAAATTAAATGATGTAATTAATGGTTAATTTATTGAAATAGATTAATATAGAATATAAAATCATTTTGTTATAACCCTTGGTTGTAAAAGATAAGATAATGGATATGAACTATTATTGTAAACGATGGTTGTAACTATTTTCTCATCAATTTGCCCATTGGAATATTAAATGAGTAATTAATGGAATTAAGGCAATTGAATATTGGAATTATATGTTACTGATTGAAATTGAATATAATCTTTGATGTGTAAGTAGTCATAACATTTGTCGTAGATAACAAACTATAAATATGATTAAATTACTTAAAAGTAACAATTATTCATTTATCATCTCATTATTTAATATATTTGGAATTAATTTTGGAAATCAATGAAAATTTATGTAATTAATTATTACAGTTAATATGGTAAAAGATGTTAACGGTAAAATAATAAATGTAATAAAATGTAAATTTATGTTAATATAATTCATGAGGTATTGTTGATTGAATAATAAGGATGATACCACAAGTTTGAATGTAATTGGATGAGAATTGGATGCGTAGTTAATGACATTTAACCAATTAAATATGATAAGGGGAAACAAATTAATATTGCATTAGTTGATATAACATCTTTTAATTAATATAGTGTGTAACAATCCGTAACTTTTAACAACTTTAAAATGGCAGTATTTTGAATTTAAAAGAAAATTAAAAAAAATTGAATTTGTGATGTTGGGTGTTTTATTTGACCATAATAGAATAAAAATTTTGCAAAATTAAAAATTTTGGTCAAACTTAGTCAAAGTTTGATTTTTGGTTGAAAATTTAAATTTTGGATTCTAAAATTTTATTCTTTTTATAAGATACTAGACCGAATTCTGATCTTCCTTCCACTTTACATTTCGTCAAATATTGCTCTAAAAATTTGAATTACTGTGAGAAATTAACATGAATTGGTAGTGTTTAGTTGTGTTTTATTTGGCTAAGGTATAACTAAGAGACTCTTGTCAGTCATATGACCGCTCCTTTACCTACGACCTTATGTTTCTTATTTGATAGTTTCTACGTACATAATTTTTCTTCTAAGAAACTTTCTCTTCACACTTCTTTTACCTCCTCCAAATCTACATAGAACTCGAGATCTATAACTCCAAAAACTTCAAAAATCAAAACTCCTTTCCTCCTTTTCTTCAGCCCTTCCCTCCTCCCCTATAGCCACCACCCTCTCCACCATCTTCAAGGCCATCTCCTTCCACCTTCCCTCTCCTCTTCTTTCTCATTTTCCCCTCTTTCTTTCCCTAATTTCCATGGCTTCTATATTCCACTAAACTACTCCAAATCGGTTTTTTTAAACCGTGTATAATTTCAATGGAAACAACTTTGTTGTTGAACCCTTCTTCCCATTCTGAATATTTCTATATCAAACACTCCATTTGTCAAGTATTTCGCGGGTCTAGTTTGTTTGAAAATACCCCCATAATGCATCAATCATATCTCCTTCAAGAATGAAGCAAATTATGTGATTCTTTTATACAAACCATTTATTTTTCCATTGTTTTCAACTTTCTTTTAGATCAATTCTTCAAATTCCTACATTTGCTATGCCAAAAGCTCAAATCTTTTCAAAGTATTTTTGAACTCAGATTTTCAACTCAGAAAACACCTCTATTTGTTTTGACCATAACTTCCTCGAGCCAGAAGCTTTTTGAGTGATTATTTTTTTGAAACTAGAGAGAAAATAATTTGCAACAACTTTCTAATAAGTTACTTTTACAGATTCAGTAATATTCTAGTCCGAATATTTTATTAAAGATGACCTAGTTTCAGGTATGTCCATAGTTTGGATCTTGGATTGTTTGGAAGTTGGAAGCAGTTGAAATTTGTTTATTAATTCGTGTTCGTGTCTAAGCTTTGTTGGATTTGCTTTGCATTTAGATCTTTGCTAGGAATCTCCATATTTCTCCATTTTTATCATCACCTTCATAGCCACGAAAGGTGAGCAAACACTCACGACTACTAGATTTCCTTATGTTAGTTAAATTGAATTTACGATGTGATTAGAAATTGACTGGTTGCTATTTAGAATATTTTAAACTGTCATTCCAGTTAAATCTGACATTAATTGAATTTAGTTGCCATTTAATTTAATATTGAAATTTAAACTGCCAATTAAATACCTGTTAATGGTAACCAGTAAATTATTGTTAGTTATTGGTTGATTTGAATGATGACTATGATGTATGTTCAATTGTTGATATCTAGATGATTGGATGGATGTTATTGGTTGACATCTAGATGACTGGATGTTTATTTATGTCTATATCTTGTTTACCCCTATGGGTTGAAATGATACATACCCGAACAATCTTATAGACTTGGGAAATTTGTTATCAGTTGAAACGATAAACCTGAATGATTTTCATTGATTTGGAAATTTTGATTTTGGATATTGGTTGAGATGATATATACCCATATAATTTCTTGAATTTGGATTGTTTATTGGGATTGAATTATTTGAAAGGTTTGTGTTAATTTAAACTTTGAATTTATTTTAAATAAAGTGATTAAGATTGGTATTTCGAATCATTTGAAATCTTTTAAACGATTATATCCACATTGTACACTTGATAGAAGATGGAAATCCCGTAACATCTCCGAAGCCATTACATTAATATTTCTATTTTACTTATTTTGTTCTAACTTATATAAGATCTTTTAGTTCTGACTCGAATGTTTTGTCTTTTCATTACACTTGGGTCAGTCTTAGCTTTTCAGTGTACTGAAGACTATTTTCTGAAGGATGAAGACAAAGATTCAATATATTATTATTATTCCACTACACAGGGTGTTTTGATGCATTATTTTTTTATTCTTGATGTATATGTAACTCTGATTTGAGTTGTAAAAGTGTAATCAAATGTTATTTGTAAAATAGCTTCAAGAACTGTTCATTTGATTATTATATTTTGTCGTTTTGTTGCGAGATTCTATGTTTTGCCTTTTTTTCCTTTCTTTTATTTTCTTATTTACCCCATTAACAATCCTCCCTTTTGAATGGTTTGAACTAGATATATGTGGTTCGTTGTTGATTTAAACTGTCCAAAAAGGTGGATCATTGCAGTTGGTATCAAAGCATTGGTTTAGGCATACCTTAGTCTGTTGGGGTTAACTCATTAGAGATAGGGTAGTAATATTCTAGAATGAGTTTTTATGAGTGTATACATACGAGAGCACGTATTTGTTAGTGTTGTAAAAATGTTTTATATAATTTTTGAAATGAAATAATTTTCCTAACATTATATGTTATATATAACGGAATTTTTTTTATAACTATTATTAGTTATTTGAAATGTGTTTGTTTTAAGAAATGGTAATATTTAATTATTATCATTTATTTTTGACTTGTTGTATTTAGTCAAATTATAAGCATTGACTATTATTGTTGATTGAATTTATGGATTAAACACTAGTTTAATAACAGTGTATTAAAGAGAATCAAGTGAATAATTAGGATATTTGGTTACGAAATTGAAATGTTTTGTTGTGTGAATCTTGTTTTTTCGTTGATTGGTAGTTTCAGCTATTGAAATAAAAAGGAATATTTGGATATTTCAGATAGTCGAAACTTCTGAATTAAAATATGGGTCGGAACTTAGTAATTATGCTGAATTATGAAGTTGAATTTGATAACATTAATCTGAAAGCAAGTGAAATAAAGTTTAATTTGTTATATCTATGTTTAGTAAATGAATAGAATTGTTGTATACATTTTTGGCATGTATAGTAATAATATACAAGTACGAACTTTAAGCCTTGGCATGTTTAAATTGAAATTATAATTAAGGAAATGCTGTAAATAAGAATGAAAAAAGGGAAAAGAAAAAAATGTTTATAAACTTAATTAAAATTTGAGAAATGTATCATAAATAAATTTGAAAAGAAAGTGAAACTAATTGGATAAACAAATATTAACTAAAAGTGAAATGATTATAAATAAAGCCATAACTTATAAATTGTTAATGAAATAAATGGATGTTGCTATAAATGGTTATAATTAGATTTGTGTAAACTTTAAACTCGAGTAATGTTTTATAAAAGAAGTCAAGCCTTTATAAATTTGTTATAAAGTTAAGAAAATTTCTTATGAAATGATTCGCAAATGAATGTAGTATTAAATGAGAAATATTACATACCAAAATAAATGTATTTTAAAATGAATTGAAATATAAGCAATGTTTATGAATGATTAATGTTTATATTAAATGGTGAAATTCCATGAAACTAATATTAAAGTATGAAGAGATATTTGTGTTCATCAATGAGATTAATAATGAATTTAAATTGAAATGTAATTAGGATGAAACAGATTTGGAATAAATACGTAAGTTGTATGTATCTTGTTTGTTCGCATAATTAATTTGATACGGATTTGAGTACACAAGTTCGAGGTGAATTACACCATTTCATGTTAGGATTTTTCATTCGATTCCTCATGGGGAATATTTGGTATGGATTTTTGGTTTGATTCTAGGATTCTTTATCATAGTATATGGTTATGCAAGGAGAATGTTGGTTTCTAGTTAAGAAGCCTTATCGAAGTCCGCATTAGGGAAGTCGAATGAACTGTACTGGTTTGAAAGCGAATTTGTGTGACCGAGCGAGCGAATGAATGTGATTTACGATGATGACATATGTGCATCTTATGTTCTAATACTATTGATATGCTTTAATGCTAAAATTGAAAGTTGTTGGGTTGGATATCTTTGTAATTTAAATTGGAATTTTTCTTTTATGCAAAACTACTATTAATTTAAAACCTTATTACAAACTATTTTTCTTTTATCTTATGCAAACTATTTTTATTCTATGGTATATACAAAACTATTTTTCTTTTATTTTATCTTATTCAAACTATTTTTCAAACTATTTTTAGGTACCAATCTATTTTACAAAATTATTTACATACAAACTATTTTACAAACTATTTTATATACAAAACTATTCTAAATTCAAAGCTTTTATAAAGCAAAGATGTTCAATCCCATATGGCCTTCATGCAGCGAAATTGATTTTTGGAAAAAAAATTAATTCTTATGTAAGATGGACTTTATATAAGTGTAAGGTGATTTGAAAACTGTTGATTTGAAATGTATTTGATCTGAAGAGATAAATCTTATATATAAAGGAATTTATATAGGAACGATTTGATATATTCGAGACTATTGACTTTGGAAAGTACTCTATTTGAAAATGAAATCTTATATATGATGGAA
The DNA here is from genome assembly GCA_030765085.1 of Allium cepa. Lineage (NCBI taxonomy): Eukaryota > Viridiplantae > Streptophyta > Magnoliopsida > Asparagales > Amaryllidaceae > Allium > Allium cepa. The sequence continues at coordinate 975,696,887 of CM060928.1, forward strand.
CTTACATATGTGTGATAGTTGAAGTTATGATTTTGAAAGAGTACTAGATATGTTATTATTTTGAAGTAAAAGGAATGGGAAGTATCCTCCGTGAAGAAGTATAGCATGATATGCTTCGACCCAGATGGACTTGGGGAATCTAGGAATGGATTCGACCGATAAACCCTAATATACTTGGATGAATTTAGAAATGGATTCAAACCGACATTGTAACGACCCAGAATTTAGAATAATTTAATTTGAAAATATTTAATTAATTTTAAATATTTGAATGATGGTTTGAATTGAATTTTCAATATAACTTTGAATTTAACGATTAAATTATAGAATTTAATCTATTGAAAGTTGAATAAAAATTTGAATCTTCAATTTTAAGCCAATTTAAAATATTTCAAAGGCTTGTAAAATTCATATTGATAATATTGAAGATTTTAGAAGCTTCAGAATTGAATTTGAAAGTGAATTATTCAGTTTTGAAATTTAATCGTTCGAATCGATATTTAAAAATAGCCGTCCGAGGCACAGTCTCGGAATTCGACGAAACCAGTTCCATTGGGTCCGGAATATTGAATTATTCTCGGATTTCAAATTTCGTATTTTTTGGAGTTTATATGTGAGCACACGACACCTAAACGCGTTGAAATTTTCAACGATTTAAATTTAAACTTAAATTTAAATTGAGATAAACTTCACCACGTTCGTCCTTAAAACACGCAGAGCATCACGCTCCTTTGTTTCAGCCTAAAATCATGGAAGAAGATCGTGATAAACATGCCTCTGTTAATTTTAAATATCATCTCCCCCTCGTTCAAAACAAACTCAACAGCGGCTTCAACGCAAAGAAAAAATGGCTGCTTCCCTTGTTAATTTCAAATTCGATTCCTTCCCCTCTCGTTTCAAAATCAATGGCCGCTCCCCTAATTCGTACGTTCGAAAAAAAAAAAAAGCCGAAGCCCAAATCGAAGACGCACGGCAGTGGGCGCGCGTAGGCGAGGTGGAGGCGGCAGTGGGTACTCGCGGCAATGAGGGGTCGCGCTCGCGTTAGTGGCGGCTAGGGCTTTCTCAAACAACTGATGGCGCGTGCGCGCGCGTAAGGAAGGGGCTGCGGCGTCGCGTGGATCTAGGGTGCAGAAATGTTCGAGGCGAGGCTGGGGGAGGCTTGCGAACGCACGCGTGTGCTCGCGCGTGGGAGGTAGTCGCGATTTCCAGTGGCGATCAACTTGGAGAAAGTCCGATGCCTGAGGTCGACGTCGATGATGGAGGCTCAAAATCTGGGTTTACACGAGATGCAGTAAGGTAATAATTTTTTTTTTATTATTTATTTAATTTAGATTGTATGCAGTAAGTTAAAAAAAATATATATATATAGAATTTGTTAGCTAAATAAATTTATCGAAAGAATTTGATTTAAAGATATAAATTTAAAGTAAAAGAATTAGTTAAAATAAAATTTATTAAAGGAATTCTAGTTTAAGATTTAATTCTTCGATTAGATAATTTTATTGAGAGAAATTGGGTTAAATGAATATGTTAAAGAAATTAATTTTTTCGACTAGCGGAATTAAGTTGTATAAATGGTTCAATTAATTTTTGTCATTTAAAAATAATTTATTTAAAGAAACTTAGTTTTAAATTGTAAATTTGTAGTTAAATAAAATTTTTAAAGAAAATTTATTAAGAAATCCAATTTATTAGAAGAAATGATTTATTTAAGGAAATTTAGTTTTTAAATTTAGTTTTATCAAGTAAATTTGTTAAAAGAGATTTCTTTAGAAACTAAAAATATCAGTTTAAACTTAATCTATTTAATTATTTTAAGATATTAATAGAAGGAAAATTTTGGTTTATAATTAAATTAAGAAAATCATTAAATAGATAAATTTAATTATTTAAAAGAAATTGTTTTAAGAATAAAAGGAATTTGTTAGTTAAAATAAAATCTTGGTTAAATAAATTTAATTTAAAAGGAAATTTTATTTTTAGTTAAAATAAAATTTTAAAGAAGAAATTGGTTTAAATAAAACCATCAGTTAATTTAACTATTAAAATGAAATCACCGATGAATTAAAATTATCAAATGAAAATTAACAGTTCGATTAATTCAAATATTAACAAACTGTATAATTATTTATACAAGGTATAAATAAAGAAAACAAGTCGAATTGGGAGTGGATTGCAAACGGGAATAAAGGTGAGAACTTCTCACTCAAAAGGAATTTTATTGTTTATTTAAATTTTAAATAGTTAGATTTAAAATTGTTTGACTGTGTTGATTGGATGCTTGAGTGATGATTGTGATATATACATATATATATATATATATTGGATGTGAATAGACCCTATACGCCGTTAGTAAGCGGAGGTTATTTATTACACACATATACCGCGATATTCCACCTCGAAGTGGAATTGGTATTATATTATATATAGTAATATATATATATTGGCATATGTATATATTGCAGTTGATTGATTTCCCGCATTTTCTTTTAGCGGATGAAACCCTATACGCCGTTAGTAAGCGGATATATATTTATAAAATCCCATGTACCGCGATATTCCGTCTTGAAACGGAATGGTATTGTGCTAATGTCTGTGGATGCAGGGAAACAGGTTGGAGGGATCCAACTGGATTCCTCACAAATATTTATTTGATTTCATATATTGTGATATTTGATTGTTTATCATGGATGATATATGATGTTTGAAAGTTGTGATTGAATATTGATGTGTTGCATCATCGGATCCAATTTTGAAGTTTAAAAATAACGATTTTGATTTCTAAAGTGATTCTTGGAAATATACGTTTATAAAATATTGGAATTGATTCATCTTAAATAAATAAACGTTATAATTTTAATATTATGAAAATTTTGATTTTTGAGAAATACAGTTAAAAGTTGATTTTGAAATTATGGGATTAGTGATTTTTTTAAAATAGTTTGAACTGGGACTTCTGAATTTATTATAAGAAGTTTAGAAATAGGATTTATAAAAAAAAATATTTTATAAATCAGAATGATGAAATTATAAAAGAATTTAAAGATGTTTAAAGTAATAATATAAATGGATTTATATTAAAAGATTTATAAATTGATATTTATAAATTTAGAATATCTTAAATTATAAAACGAGCTTTTATAAGTGATAGAATGATTTGTAAATGAATTTCATAAAGAAATGAAATCTATAGAATTTATGAAATTTGATTATTTTATAAATTAAAATGATGAAATTATAAGGAGCTGAAAGACGTTTTAAAATAATAATATAAATTGTTTTATATTAAAAAGATTTATAAATTGATATTTATAAATTAAAAATATTGGGATTATTAAACGAGCTTTTATAAGTATTAGAAAGAATTGTGAATGAATTTCACAAATGAATGAAACTTATAGAATTATAACGGTGAAGTTCTAAATAGAATTTTATAAATAAAATTTATAAAGTTATTTAGGAAATAGATGTGGATGAATAAATGAATCTTAGAAGTTATAAGATTTATAGATTTGGGAAGTTTGAAGGAATGATTTTGTAAATAAATAAATTATAAGTATTTGACTTATAATATGAATTTTTAGTATATCATTGTGATATGAATTAAGATAGATTTATAAAGGAAATTTATAAAAAGGAGTTGATACAAAATAAATAGAAATAGGATTTATAAACGTTGTTTTATAAATCCGCAACGACTTATTTTGATAAGGAATTGTTGTAATTTATTTATGGAATTATATTCATGTTTTAGACAGTGAATAATTCTTTAAAAATAAAATGAATAGAAGTGATGAAATTTATTAACAAGTGTATTCACGTTTTTGAATAGTGAATATTTTGTTAAAGAAATTATTTTGGATATGATGTTTGAAATAGAATTAAAACGATCTAAAGATGTTTTAAAATGTATTGAGATTCGAAACCATAGATTTCAACATTGATTGTTGAAATAGACGTTTTCGAGAAATAAAAGGAAATGGTGGACTATAACACTGTTGTTATAGTAAATGATTTCCGAAAGGAAATGTTTTGTATAGTATTGGGATTTATATATCTATTTTAATTTCGAATCCCTATACTAGTGATTTTGGGTTGTCGTAACGATGTTTTACGCAACATTCGTTTTGGCCCAAATAAATATGGTTAAGTGAATGATTTCTTTAAAGAATGAAATATATACTTAATTTCGATTAAGGTATATTAAATATTTTCTTAGTATAGAAAATAAAAAGATCTGTGAATTACTTATTTTTAATAAGTATAGAAATGATTTTCCAATATTAAGTGAATATTTGGAATTTATCTTTTTGAAGATAAATTGAAAATGAATATTAGAAATTGAATGGAAATCGTATATTCATAAATATTTTGGAATGTAAATTCAATATAGAATTTATAAATGAAATTGGGAAATTAGATTTAAAAATAAATATTGATTTATTTTTTTTAAGTATGGAAATTATGTTTATATCTTGTAAAGATATTTTTGCGAAATAAATAATTTGGAAAATTATTTGGAATCTGGTGATGTTGGCATATCTATTGATAGTTCAATAACCGACTATCAATATTTACCTTTAAATAGGTATTTGTTGTGATTTGTTTGAAATTGGATGCCACACTTGTTTTTTTTAAAATAAGCGCTCACTATTCGGGTTAACCAGGAAAGGACCTTGGGGTCGTATAACCCATTCCGAATATGTGATACGTCGTTATGAATTACATTCGAAGATTGGTGTTGAAGACCGGACATTTTCGAAAGCGAAAGGGTTTCTTGTTGATTGTCTCTGCACTGGCTGATCCCTGGTATTGAGATCTCCATATGTGATGGGAAATCCGAACGTGATTAGAGATTATTCGGATTGCAAGGACTTCTTTGTAAGTGCCTTCGGTTCTGTTCGAGCCCGGAACAGACTTGTATGGATTGTGTGTCTGACATTACAAGTTGAGATGTAAAGCCGATTTCTTTCAAATATATTTCTGTGGTGGCGGAGAATTTATTCTTTTAGCTTAACACCCTTCTCTGAGACGTACGAGCTCAGAGGTTATATAGTTGAAGTTATCAGCGATATATTCCCAATTTGGTAATGTGATATGCTGAGTGATGCTGAAATGATCGTTGTGTTGATTATTTGTGATAGGATCATTTATTTGATCGTCTATCTTTGTGATCATTGTGTTGATCATTTGTTGACCCAAAGCATGGCTTTTGTATAAAGTATGTTTTTGTGGACGTGACTTCGTCGAACCTCACACCCCGGAAATGGTCAAAACAGGAAAGATGCGGCAAGGTTATGAGGGGTAGCACCCTTTAGGGTATGTACATTTCCTTCTGGATAGAGGTGGTATCATGGTATGGAGCCCAGATATTTAACCTATGTGGTTACTACGAATTTATTACTTTGTGGTTGTTGGTTTTCGGGATCCCGTGAGAAAGGTCGTTTACGATCGGGGAATGGCGTGCTCGTGTCAGTAGTTACCCAGTTAGGGGTAACCCGGCCTTGTGTTGGCAGAGTTCCGGTTTGGTTCTCGGGGATGTCTTTCCAGAGGCATTCTCATGTGGCAATGGGAAGTTCCTTGGCCTGACCATTTGTTGGAAATCCAAAGAAACAATACGTGACTTGTACGGTTTTAGTTGTAGAACCTGCTTCCTCAGGAGGTAGCTATAGTAGGCATAATATAATGGTACCTATGCTGGCTAAGATTTATATTCTACTTTCGAAATATTTTCTACACTATGCACTAGTAATAATATCAAATGTTCTTTTTAAATGCGTATCAAGCATGTTTGACTATCATAAGGAGAAATCTTCTCCAAGTCTGCGTTTGCATTGTGTGTGTGGCAGGAGGTCTTATGGTAGTCTCATTTTTAAAAGCATTGCGAATTGATTTTTAAAATATTCTTCTATTTTGATTTTTAAAGAAAAAATAAACTGTTTTGAGTTCTCGCACCAGTCACATGACTGACTTGGAGTTTATTGTTTTCCTTCCTAAACTCTGGGTGCCCACCAATTTTCCACACGGGCAGTTAAGAGTTAGGTTTATCAGGATATTCTGGACATTCTGGAATTGCTGGAGGCAAGCTGGATGGCATGGCGTATTACTAGTTATATAGTATTTCTTTTTCCGCTGCAGTGTTTGTTGTTGTTGTTGTACACTCTGATGATTTGATGTAATGAAATATAATGTGATGTAATAATTGATATAGTTCTTTGTTTAAAGATTATTCATTTACTTACTATATGTTGTTCCGCTGCGAATTGTGAGATTCTGATGTTGTTCTGTTGTTTCCTTTCTTTCCCGTTCTATTTTGAAATTATGTTCTATATTTCTATTTTTCTTTTCTCTCTATTTTCTATCTTCTCTCTTCTTCTCTTCTCTTTTAAATTCTTTTTAAAACCCATAACATTTCGGTTTTTCGGCCTTCGATTTCTCGGCAGTCGATAAAGTGAGTATCGATGTTGAATTTTCGAAAGTCGAAAATTCCCGTTTGTTACAGACATGGTTGTCCGGACTTAAACACATGAGTTCCTCGATTTTTTTGCAGTGTAGATGGTTCTTTACTTTACCCAATGGTGGCGCTTTCGATCCTGGAATCTATTGTTTATGGATCTTTCGGGAAGGAATTACAACCATTACGTAAATCATTAAATCATCAGCTGCAGCTGCAGCAGGGGTCGATGGTCCCTTGTTTACGAAATGGCTATGATATTATTATGGAAGCTAGAAGGTGGAAGGATCTTTTGGAAAGTTTTGTCTCCGTTGTGCAAACATTGGATCAGCAACGGGACACTGCTTTCGTAACATCATCATGTGACATTAGATTTTGAGCGGTACTTCTTATACCTATTTAAAGTATTTTTAACTGGGTGTTGAAACAGGTCTACTAAGCACTTGTAGATTTCAAGTCTTATGCCTGATCAACGTACGACTAGAGTCTACAAGAATGAGTATTAACTTGTTAAAACATCGGGTTATAAACATATTTTGATAAAGTATCATATAAATATATAAAGGGTATTTTTGTCATTTTTCTTTTCTAAATACTTCTAAATGTTTAAAATATTGTTTACTTATGTACAACTTAGTTTAATAGTTAATTATCAATGTTGAAAATTTTGTGAGAAATTATTAATTAAATAAAAAAATATTTAAAGTTATTGGTTATTGATTTATAAATAATGTTCGAAAAGTGTTTTAGATTTGAAACTACTAAGAATTTATAAATAATGGATTTAAGGTTTCCAATAACTCCCTTTTAAATATAAGTAATGATGTAAAAATTATTTTCAAATAGTTTACATATATTTGTAAAGACATTATTTAAAATTTTAAATGGTGTTTATAAATGAAGTAAGAAATATCACAGATGAATTTTTGTAAATTGTTAAAATGTTAAAGATGATTTATTTGCAAATGAAGTTTTCAAATGAATATTTCAAGTAAAATTTATGTAAGTTTCTTTGAATGTATGGTTTAAAGAGATTATATCAATGGACTATATAATAAGAAATAAATGATTTTGAAAATTTATTTAGTTATATGCTTGAAAAATAAATGGGAATTGCTATTTTGAAGTAAGGTTTGAAATATTTACGTGATTTCGAAGTATAAATAATTTATGTAATATATTTGTTTGATAGAAAGTGAAATTTCATAATAGTGATTGCAAAATAGAATTTATAAATAAAAAGAATTTAATTAGAAATTTGAGAACCTAAGTTTCGGGGTTGAAATTTGTTTTCAAGTGATTTTTAGAATATAGTACTAGTATTATTTGGAAGTATTTTGGATAAATATTCTCAAAATGTGATTGAAGGAAATGTTTTTAAACAATTTAAAAAAGAAATAAGTCATATACTCCCTTCTTTGTCATTGAAAGATAATTTTGGTGATGAGGGCACGCATCATCGAAGTTCATTTTTGAGTTTCAAAGTGGGAAGGCCGCCGTGGTAGTTTTACTGCACATTGGTTTTGAAAAAAAATCCTAAATTTGTACTTCTTTAATATGATTTGATATATAAAGTTATGAGTGTGTGTGTGTGTATTATTTCATATGATTTGAACTAAACCCGACATTTAGTTCTTAAGTTCCTATAAATTATAGAAATCAATTATGGTAATGAATGAAATCTTGACTATATTAATAATTGAAAACTTCTAAAATGACAAATAAGAAAATTAAATGCTAAGTGATTAATGAAATATTTAAAAAATTGAAAATTTGTGGCTTGTAAATCGGTAGATATGAAATATTGAACATTTGGTTAACTAAAATGAATAAGATAAACTTGTGTAACATTCAATTACATTATATATATATATATATATATATATAACACTTAACTGAAATGTTTAAAATAATTGAAATGCTAAATAGGAATATGTAGTAGAGTATTTTACAAGTAAAACTTAGGTAATGGAAGTGTTCAACAGAATTATTTCTATACATAAGTATTTTGATGTACAAGAAATGTATAAACGTAAGTCAATATTGTGAAATAAACTGCACAAAAATGTATGTAATACTTAAATAATGACCAAATTTAATAGAATAAAGTTTTTGTGAAATTTCAAATTTTGATCAAACTTAGTCAAAGTTTGAATTTGGTTGAAAAAAATAAATTTGAATTTTAAAATTTTGTTCTTTTATATGATACCAGATGGAATTCTGATCTTCACTCCACTTTTCATTTCATCAAAATCAAATTCCTATTGCTCTAAAAATTTGAATTACTGTGAAAAATTGACATGAATTAGTAGTGTTTAGTTGTGTTTTATTTGACTAAGGCATATTGCGTTTGTTTGGTCTAATGGTCCTTGGTTAACTAAAAGACTTAGTCAGCCATATGACCTTTCCTTTGCCCATGACCTTATGTTTCTTATCCGATAATATCTACGTACATAATTTTTCTCCTGAGAAACTTTCTCTTCACGCTTCTTCTTCCTTCTCAAAATCTACAGAAAACTCTAGATCTAAAACTCTAAAAACCTCATAAATCAAAACTTCTTTCCTCCTCTCCTTTAGCCTTTCCTTTCTGTAACGAACCGGTATTTTGAATCATTCGCATCCGCACATGTCGGACTTGTATTGCTCAAAGCAACAGATTGTTAATTTATATTTGGCATAACTCAGCATATAAGTAAACAAATCAATCGCAGAATCACAGACACGGAGTATTACAACAATAAGCAGTGGAATAGAATAAATAGTAGTTCATGAAGCTACTATAAAACATCAGAGTCTGAAACAAAATACAATAGAATCTCAAACGCAAATGAAGCTCAAATACATAAGCAACTGACGAGTCTAAACATAAGTGGCTGAAATAAACTGAAATAACAGAAAGCTGGATAGATGTAATGACCCGATATTTCGTGTCATTCGCATCCTCACATGTCGGACTTGAATTGCTCAAAATATCAGACTGTTAATTTATATTTGGCAAAACTCAGCAGATACGGTAAATAAACCAATCACAGACACAAAGTAATATAACGATAAGTAGCGGAAACAAATGAATAGTAGTTCATGAAGCTAATATATATATATATATATATATATATATAACAGAGTTAAAACAAGATACAACAGAAGTCTCGAATATATAGAATTCTCAATACAATAATCAAATAACAAAATCTGAATATATCACTAGAGTCAACTGAATAGCTGAAAGCTGAAAAGATGTAGATGGATCTCCAAGTGAAGCTCCAACTCCAAAGGTGAGTCCCAAATGCTGTGACACTCAGTATGACTCGAGCATAAAGCAAAGCACAAAACACTCGAGTCAAGGTTAAGATTCTTATATCAATAAATCCAACTCAAGTGAAATATCAACTGAAATACAAGTAACTCAAAGGATGTTTGGGATACTCATCATCTAAGGATCTGTGGAACTATCCACTATATAGTACAATACGCTATTATAATATGTCTATAGCAAAGTAAACTATTAAAATATCATTAAGGTGTTACCCATATCCCCCTTAACACATTTTCATATATTCCCATAGTTTATACAGTAATGTAATCTCTCCCGGCATCGTCAGAGGGCACTCCATCGGTATGGTACAAAACAAACTCGTAGTGGTCTCGATAAGGTAGGTGACACGGCACAACTAGGCAATGCTAGGGTAGATATACCAATTACACTTCTAGGCTGGAGGTAACGCATAGCCGTAGCTACCGCCCACCTTGATCCACACTCCCAAAAATCCGAGGGTGCACCCAATCAATCACAAAGTAATAGAATTATATCGAAGAAGTGTGTCCGATCGGATGAGCTACCTCATTTGGCCCGTCAATTGCACATGTTTTAGCCACCTAAAGCTAACTCACGAGAGTCGCATCCACGTATATACCTCAAATAGAATGTCGCTAACCATCCTACTTCATTCTGGAATCTCCACTGAGTACGAAGTTGTTAATATGGTATCGGTATTGGCAGAGAGTATGACAATAACGATCCTGGTCTCTTTAACAACCAAACGTTTTTATAACACCGCGGTTATTTTATTTCAAATGGTTCATATTTCAAAACCAAAATATCATTATTTCAATACCATATCAATACAATATTATTATTCACTTAAAATGATATTCACTTCCAAAAGCACAACACTTTCCAAAATTATAACACTTTTGAAATTATAACATTTTGAAACCATAACTCTTTAGAAATCATAACATTTGGAAATCATAACACTTTGAAATCATAATACTTCCCACTCAAACAACTAGAGATAGAAAAAAGTATATATAATAAAATAGTTTATATAATAAAAAGTTGTATATTAAAATAGTTATAAATTAAAAATAGTTGATATTGAAATACTTACTATATTAAAATAGTTTTATATTAAAAATCATTCAAAAAGCAAAATATTTTAAATAATTTGTATAATAAAAATAGTTTCCTCAAATTTCACAAATTGATTTAGATAACTCGAATTCCAAAAATTCAATTTAATTCAATCTCAATTCACCAATTTCGATTCAGTTCAAAACCATTTAAGATTTATATTGATTCCAAATACAGATATAAACTACAATTTAAACCATTTTAATTCCAATAGATTTCAAAGCTTTAATATTCAAACATTTACAAAACTAAATTTGATAATTCATTTACACTTCAAATTCAACTTCATTATTATTTAGTTTTGAAACATTCCCTTAATCAAACCAAAAATCATTAAAATAATATCTTAAATTGCAATTTAAAAAAAAACTAAATATTTCCTTCAATTTATTTAAACTTGAAATGTTCATTTAATCACCTTAATCAAACTCAAGTTATAAAATCATATCTTTTAAAATCCCAAATTTAATAAGTTCCAAATCAATCTTATTTAAGTATAATTCTTAAATACATATAATTTTAGATTTATCTTTCCAACCTCAATTTATTAAAATTAATATAAAATCTATCTTTTAAAATAAAGTTTTAAATAGATACTTAAAACATATTTTTTCCTAATTAAATCAAATATTATCATTAAATTTATTTTAAATTAAATCTATTTCTATGTTTAAAAATAGTAAAATTGTAAGTACATTCTTAAAATTTATAATTTCAAACTATTTATAACTTTAAAATTTCCAAACATAAAATTTAAAAATCAAGAATTTAAAACATATAAATAACATTTATATACATAATATTTAAAATCAATATTTATATAAAACCGTATATATTTCTTTTCAAAACCTTGAAAATCATTTCCAATATATATATATATATATATATATATATATATATATATTTATAGACCAACGGCGTTTGTATATAATTTTCTATCCTATGGTTAAGTGATATGAATATTTATCATTTCAATCCGCAATTTAAATATATACGGGTATATATCTTTTCAACTCACAATCCCAAATTCAATGTCAATGAAAATTGCTTGGGTTTATCATTTCAATCCATAACAATTTTCTCCTACTCTACAAGATCGTTCGGGCATGTTTCATTCAACCCATAGGGAATTCTAAACTAACAGGGAACTTGTAGATTGAGAACATTGATGATAATAATTTAACATATCAGTAACAAGCATATATCATCAATAACAGATAAAATATAAATAACAGATTATGGTGTCAAATGTCATAAGTGGATAGTTACACATGGCATACATATATGTATATATAACAATTAAATAACTAGCAATAGCATATTTCAATTATCGTTTCAATTGAAATCAAATCTAATAAATATAGGAATATTAATCGTGAGTGATTGCTCACCTTTCGAGACTAAAGATGAACGAGAATGAGATGAGTTACGAATCCAAACATGAATTCCAAAGCAAAGCAAGATTGACACGAATTTGACGATCAAAGCTGATAAATAGAAATTGATGAGAACAATCAAATTGGCTTGATATAAACGAAAACTAATATCTATATTATATACATATGTTTACAAAGATCAATTTTAGAAACGTATAAAAAAATCTATATATAAAATTTCAAATCAATTTTTAAATTTTTGAACACGTATTTGAAAATAACATATCTATATATATATATATATATATAATATTTTGATTTAAAATCAAAACATATGTTAAAAAGGAATGTTTTGATTTGCGGTAGATACAGTATATAAAATTTCAACAAAAATATACAATGTAGGCTAGTATTCGAAATCTATTTTAAAAAGGTATAAACATAAATTAAAGCTATCACAACATCATACTTTAAAGATATTATCATAACTAAAGTAAATATTTTAAAGAATTTATATACATATACTTTTTAATATATATATATATATATATATATGTATATATATATTAAGCTATAATAAAGTATGGTTTCAAATCAGTTTTCAACAAACAAGAGCTGGTAACCAAAAATATCTACAGTATATAATATATATACCGTAGAAGATCAAAATACATATCATATCCAAAATCTTATATAAACTTATACTATACAAATAAGTTAACTGGCATACATATATATATATATATATATATATATATATATAATTCAATTTTTTTGATAAATCATTCATATAACTTTCTTATATATTATATACTCTAATCATATATATGTCCTATAAACCTAGATACTCCTTATATAGATACTGTAAGAAAATTTTATACTATATATATATAACTAACAATAGACAACTCGATAACTGTAATAAATTTTTGTAAACATATAAATCGTATAAACAGTCAAATTCATATATAAACTTTATGAACTTTGATATTTAAATATATATATATATATATATATTTGTTCATAAGCTAACATATATACGTTGCTGACATTTCTACTACTGCTAAAAAAATGAACACTGAAACCATTTCTATAAAAATCTATACTTATATAAACTTATACCATAGCTGGATAGATTGCATATATATATATACATATATAAACTAAGATATATATATATATATGTACTTATAAATTCTTAACATAGGTTTTAAATAAACACATTAACATATTATATAAATACTTCTTTTTTCATACGAGAAGGCTGCTGTGCTCGGCCAGGTAGAAGGAATGGGAGAGAAAGAGGGTCAGGGGAGGTGGTGTTGTACGTGGCTATGGATGAAGTGCTGCCTTGGGCTTCCAGGTGGCGGGTGGCTCGCTCGTGGGGAAAGGAAAAGGAGTGCGGTAAAGATGGGAGGCTGGCTCAGGTGGTGAAGGCTGGGCTCGCAGAGGAGAGAAAGGGGTTTTGGCAAAGAAGTAGGCGAATGTCGACTTGGGTTTCCAGGAAAACGGTTACTTTTTTTCAAATATGAAAGAGCCGAGTTTTTTGATTGAGAGAGACAAGGCGGCAGGCTCAAACCATTATATGCTTCACATTTCATTTTTTATAAGACGAGAAGGAGGGAAGCACGGCACAGGGAAGGTATGAAAAGCAGGCAATAGCAAAATAAAACCAGAGATTGAAATAGCTTGCTGATGAAATGAAAGAGAAAAAGTGAAGAGAAAAAAAATATGGAACTAGAGAATACAACGAAATGGTGGAATAATAAAAGCTTGTTTATGAATTCAGAGAATATATTGAAATCGCCAAAAGTTGCACGTTGAATTCTAGAAATATTAAAGGCAAATACCTGTTAGATTTGGATAGGTAAGTAGATGAAAGGACAAATGAAACCAAAAGGTTTTAAAACGAGTACCGATATGGTCCAACGTTTTACAGATTTCACCGTCCATCGGACGTCAAAACACATATACGAATATACCACGGAGATCAGCATGACGAGACGATCAAGATGGTACACAGATATCAATGATACGACCGAACTATCAAAAGTCGATATTGGTACCGAAATGCCACTAATACGCCGGAAATAAGATAACGGAGCAATAACAGTCCAAATTTGATGAAACAAAATATGATGTCTCACTCAGAAGATGATTTACAAATTTATTATATAAAAATATTCGGGTTTGGAAAATATTTTATTATCATCAAATGTTAACTGATTTAGATTTAAATAAAATTACACAAGAAAATAAACTCCCATATTATGTAATGAAAATTTACTATTTGCTATGTCTAAGAAGACGTATTTTGAATATCCAATTTTTATTTCCAAATTCAAATATTTAAAATTTCGCAAAAATTCAGTTTAAATGCGTTAATAAAACAGTTAAAATTTACGGATCCTTACACTCTCCCCCACTCAAAACTTTTCATCCCCGAAAAGGAAGGAGGTAGGAGAATAGAAATAACCAGAAAGAAAATAGATTTGAAAAACAAAATAAAACAATTAATTCAAAACCATATAAATTTCAATTATTTTTAAATTGGTTTATATTCAACTAATTGATTTCAATTCAAGATATTTTCATTCAGTTGATTTAATTTCAAATTTTAGGTTTATTATAAAATTTTCTTCCAAACAAAATTTAGATAAGTTATATATGTTGGAAATGCAATTAAGTGTCATACAAGAATTTCTTTTCAATTCAATTGCTTCAAGTTTATATATTTATTCAAAAATTTGGCTTTTTTTATAACTAAAATCATTCTTTAACAAAATTTAAGAGTTAAATTTCCTGTTTCACTTCAAACAATTTAGAGATAAATGTATACATATACATATATATATACACTATATATATCAAATCAAATCTATAATCATATATATATATATGTATATATATATATATATATATATTATAAATCAAATCATACCCAAGAAATTCAAATCAAATTTATTTTTCAAAACAAAAGTACAGCAAAGCTAGTAAGTAATCTCCCCACTCTGAAGCTCGAAAATAAACGTCGATAATGCGGCCTTCATCGTCGATATTATTTTCCAGCGACAAAAGAGAAGAGTACCGATGTAAACATTTAAAATTCTTTGGAATGAATTCTAATTGAAAATACTTTAAATTATATACATTCTAAAATTTTAAACCAAAGTTTTTTTAAAATACCGAAAATTGAGTTCACAAATTCTTAATTTAAATTTATTTAAATTCCAAATTAGTTTCTAAACCATGTTTTACAATTTCAGTTATTTATATCATGTGGCAATAGTCAATGTTTTACAAAACAGTAAATGATAATCAAATATTACCGTTTCTAACGACTAATTCATTTAACTTTTGTTTTATTTCAGAAAATATATACCTTTATATATAATATAATTATACACAAAGTTATTTCATTTAAAAAATCCTAAAATAATATTGTGTCAGTATGCTTTGTTCAAGTGTTTTGGAATCCCTATCGATAGCGTTGATTCAGATGAATCAATCGAAACCCCAAATCAACATTAACAACCCAAACAAAATACTATACAAAACATTTGTATATTAATTACAAATACACTCCCTCACTCGATACTCGATGATACAAGAATGGATTCAAAACAAGGATAGAGATTCAAAGTAGAGGAACCCTGATTAAATAGAATTGAAACTTAGAAGTTAGGCTCGAAAGGGAGATAAGATAATTAAACAACAAAAGGGAAAAGACAGATAGACTTAAATAAATCATAGGTGACCTTAACCGGATCAACCGCGACTTCAAGAATAAGATCGATGTAGAATTCTGAGGCAAATCGACATCCGATCACAAGAGAATAGAATTCGAGCATGACAAGAGATGGCAGCATCTAAACCGACGATATAAAAATCTCCGGTGAATCAATGCTGGTTGTAAATGAGTTTCACCCCTTTACAAATCATAAAATGGAGCTATGGAAGCTCCAGAATCAAGAAGAACACGAATAGGGGGAGACAAGACTAGATTTCAGAATGAAGGGAGAAAGTTCCAAAATTCAAAGGGAATCCGAATCAAAGAGGAAGGAATTCAAGCTCGAACGAAGGCGATTCTGTAATTAAATCTACTATATATGCTAAGTTTTGCCTAAAACCAAAGCTATGATATCTACTGTAACTACCCGATATTTCGTGCCATTCGCATCCGCACATGTCGGATTGAATTGCTCAAAATACCAGATTGTTAATTTATATTTGGCAAAACTCAACATATACAGCAAATAAATCAATCACAGAATCATAGACACGGAATATTATAATAATAAGCAACTGAAACAAATGAATAGTAGTTCATGAAGCTACTATATATATAAAATAGAGTTAAAACAACTTAAGTCTCGAATACATAGAAGTCTCAATACAATAGTCAAATAACAAAATCTGAATATATCACTAGAGTCAACTGATTAACTGAAAGCTGAAAAGATGTAGATGGATCTCCAAGCGAAGCTCTAACTCCAAAGGTAAGTCTCAAATGCTGTGACACTCAGTCTGACCCGAGCATAAAGCAAAACACAAAATATTTGAGTCAGGATTAAGATTCTTATATCAATAAATCCAACTCAAGTGAAATATCAACTGAAATACAAGTAACTCAAAGGATGTTTGGGATATCCATCCTCTAAGGATCCATGGAACTATCTACTATGTAGTACAATACGCTATTATAATATGTCTATACTATAGTAAACTACTAAAATAGCATTAAGGCATCACCCATATCCCCCTTAACACATTTTTATATATTCCCATAGTATAAAAAGTACTGTAATCTCCCTCGTACTGAGCGTCATCAGAGGGAAATCCATAGGTATGATACAAATCAAACTCATAGTGGTCTTAGGTAGGTGATACGGCACAACTAGGCAATGCCAGGGTAGGTATACCAATTATACTTTCGGGCTGTTGGTAACGCATAGTCGCAGCTACCGCCCACCTCGATCCACACTCCCAAAAATCTGAGGGTGCACCCAATCAATCACAAAGTAATAGAATGGTATCGAAGAAGTGTGTCCGATCGGAGTAGCTACCTCACTTGGCTTGTCAATTGCTCCTGTTTCATCCACCTTAAGCTAACTTATAGGAGTTAGGTCCATGTATATACCTCAAATAGAACGTCGCCAACCATCCTACTTCATTCTGGAATCTCCACCGCATACACAGTTGTTAAAGTGGTTTTCGGTATTGACAGAGAGTATGACAATAACTGATCCTGGTCTCTTTAACAACCAAATGTTATTATAACACCGTGGTCATTTTATTTCAAACATTTCATAGTTAAAAACCAAAATGTCATATCTATTTCCAAACCATATCAATACGATAACATTATTCACTAATATTCATTTCCAAAAGCATAACACTTTCCAAAGTTATAACACTTCTGAAATTATAACATTTTTGAAACCATAACACTTTGGAAATCATAACACCTGGAAATCATAACACTTTGAAATCATAACACTTTGAAATCATAATACTTCCCACTCAAACAGTTAGATATAGAAAATAGTATATATAATAAAATAGTTTATAAAATAAAACAGTTGTATATTAAAATGGTTATAAATAAAAAATAGTTGATATTAAAATAATTAGTATATTAAAATAGTTTCATATTAAAAATAATTCATAAAGTAACATATTTTTATATATTAAATACTTTATATAATAAAAATAGTTTCCTCAAATTTCACAAATCGATTCAGATCAACTCGAACTCCAAAAATTCAATTTAATTCAATCACAATTCACCAATTTCAATTCAGTTCAAAACCATTTAAGATTTATATCGATTCCAAATACAAATATAAACTACAATTTAAACCATTTCAATTCCAATAGATTTCAAAGCTTCAATATTCAAACATTACAAAACTAAATTTGATAATTCATTTTGCGCTTCAAATTCAACTTCATTATTATTTATTTTTGAAACATTCCCTTAATCAAACTAAAAATAATTATGTATATAAACTTATACTTTATATTTAAACTTACTTATATATAAAAACTGTAAGATGAGCAATATCAAATTCGTATTACTATACATATGTGTTTATAGGTGACGTCAGTATCAACTTATATATATGCGAAAACTACTTTTATATTATATATGCATATCTATTAAAATCAACATATCTACTTATTATATTTAAAACACAATAAGTAAAATCAATATATATATATAAATATATTACGTAAGTTTTAATATTTTTCCAACAGCAAGACATAAAAGAAGATAATTAAGCAGGTAACAAGACAATTATGCAAACTTACAAAATTTATATATACATAGGCATATATAAATATATATCTCTGACTATATAAACATTTTATATATAAACCATTATATAACATATTATACACAAAGCAATATATAAAAACGTAGATCTGTTATAATATATACCTTGATATATAAAAGAATGCTTGGTTGAACAGCGAGCTGTTGCACTCGGGGCCAAGTAGCGACAAGGAGGAGGAAGCAGAAGTTGTTGGCTGTTCGGGTGCTACCAGGTGGTGCGGCGGAGAAAATGGCTGTGGCAAGGTGTAGATGGGTGGCAGATCGACGGGGCGGATGGCGAGGAATGGTCGGAGGGCAACAGAGAAGCGGTCGTCAAAGTCGGAGGGAAGAGCGGGTTCAAGCGGACGTGGATGGTCGTGGGTGTTCAATCGGTGCCTGGGTGGTCATGTTTTGGAGTTTCGGTCAGTGGAGTCAACGAAGGTGAGGTGGAAGGGCTGTTAGCTCGACCATACAACGAGGAAATGGGTTCAAGCTATAGGGATAGCCGCGGCACGTATAGGCGGTGGCACAGTGGTAGATGATCTCGAAGGAAAATGGATCTGTAGTCTTCTTTCGATAATAATGAAAACAGATTTTTATATATAAAAGTAAGGTAGAAGATGAAAGGGAGAGAGCGGTTTAAGAAGGCACGAAGTACGTATAGCAAATAAAACTAAAGTATTAATATATTTTCTTTTAAACGCAGATAAGAAACGGAAGAGATAGCAAGCAATACACGAACCAACAAATAATAAATTGAAGTTATGGAATGACAACAGGAAACAGTTGTATTCTAGGAATTTTAAAAGGCTAGAGGGTGTTGATTTTGCATGGTAGATAATCGAATGGTCATGGGAAACAATTGGACTCAAACGGATACCGGTATTGCTGACCGATTTGAGGTTTTCGCCACGTGCCGGAAATTGAAATGCACAAATGAATATACTATGGAGATCAGCATGACGAGACAAACGGAATGATACACAGATATTCGACAACATAATCATTTTATCAAAACTCAATATTCGGTGCCGCAAATGCTGCAAACATGCCGAAAATAAGATAAACTAGGCTAGAGAAGTCCAAATTTGACGAAACGAACTATGGCGTCTTAGATTTCATTTTTATTATGTAAAAATATGAAGGTTTCGAAAATATTTTATTTCAATCAAATTTAACCAATTTAAACTGAAATTGAAATTACACAACAAAACTGATTTCCATATTTTCCAATTAAATTTTACCATTTGCTATGTTTAAATAGAAATATTCCAAATATCAGCTTTTTATTTCAAAATTTTATTATTTTGGTTTCAAGCAAAATTTTAGTTAATTACATAATAATAACCGTTAAAAATTTTGGTCGTTACACTTCCTTCCCTGTAGCCACCGCCCTCTCCACCATCTCCAAGGCCATCTCCTTCCACCTTCCCTCTTCTCATCTTTCTCCTTTTTCCCTCTTTCTTCCCCTTATTCTCATGGCTTCTATATTCCACTAAACTGCTCCAAATCAAATAATTCTTTTTTGAAACCGTGTATTATTTCAATGGCAACAACTTTGTTGTTGAACCCTTTTTCCCATTCTGAATATTTCTATATCAAAAACTCCATTTTTTCAAGTACTTTCTCAGGTCCAGTTTCAGTCAAAAATACCCCATATTGTATCAACCATATCTCCTTCATGAATGAAACAAATTATGCGGTTCTTTTTTCAAACCATTTATTTTTCCAGTGGCTTCAATTTATTTTGGATTAATTCTTCAAATTCCTTAATTTTCTATGCCAAAAATTCAAATATTTTTAAAGTATTTTTGAACTCAGATTTTCAACATAGAAAACACCTCTATTTGTTTTGACCATAACTTCCTCAAGACAGAAGCTTTTTGAGTGACTATTTTTTTTGAAATTAGAGAGAATTTTTTTTTCAACAACTTTCTAGTTAGTCACTTTTACAAATTTAGTAATATTCTAATCCAAATATTTTTTTTAAAGATGACCTAGTTTCAGGTTTGTCCGTAGTTTGGATCTTGGGTTGTTTGGAAGTTGGAAGCATTTGAAACTTGTTAATTGGTTCGCGTTCGTGTCTAAGGTTTGCTGGATTTGCTTTTCATTTGGATCTTTTCTAGGAATGTCCATATTGCTTCATTTTTATCATCATCTTCGTAGCCACAAAAGGTGAGCAAACACTCACAACTCCTAGATTTTCTTATGTTAGTTAAATTGAATTTATGATGTGATTAGAAATTGATTGGTTGTTGTTTAGTATATTTTAAAATGTCATCTCAGTTAAATCTAACCTTTATTGAATTTAATTGCCATTTAATTTAATATTGAAATTTAAACTACCAGTTAAATACTTGTTAATGATAATCAGTAAATTGTTGTTAGTTGTTGGTTGATTTGAATGATGATTGTGATGTATGTTTAATTGTTGATATCTGGATAATTGGATGGATGTTATTGGCTGACATTTTGGATGATTGGATGTTTATTTATGTCTATATCTCTGTTATACCTATGGGTTGAAATGGTACATTCCCGAACGATCTTATAGACTTGGAAATTAATTATGGATTGAAATGATAAACCCAAATGATTTCCATGGATTTGCAAATTTTGATTTTGGATACTGATTGGGATGACATATACCCATATAATTTCTTGAAATTGGATTATTTATTGGGATTGAATTATTTGAAAGGTTGAAGTTAATTTAAACTTCGGATTTATTTTAAAAAAAGTGGTTAAGATTGGTACTTCGAATCATATGAAATCTTTTAAATAATTATATCCACGTTGCACACTTGATGGGAGATGGAAATCCCGTAACAACTCCGAAGCCATTGCATTAATATTCTATTTTACTTATTTTGAGCTGACTTACATAAGATCTTTTAGTTCTGACTCGAGTGTTTTGTCTTTTCATTACGCTTGGGTCAGTCTGAGCTTTTCAGTGTACTGAAGACTATTTTTTGGAGGATGAAGACGGATATTCAATATATTATTGCAATTTATTATTATTATCCACTACATAAGGTGTTCCACTGTATTATTTGTTTATTCCTGATGTATGTATAACTCTGATTTGAATTGTAAAAGTGTAATCAAATGTTATTGGTAAAATAGCTTCATGAACTATTTATTTGATTATTATATTTTGTCGTTCCACTGTAAGATTTTGTGTTTTACTTTTTCTTTCTTTCTTTTATTTTCTTATTTACCCCATTAACAATCCTCTTTTTTGAATGATATGAATTAGACATATGCGGTTTATTGTCAATTTAAACCGTCTAAAAAGGTGGGTCATTACATGCGAGGTAGAGGATAATGAGAGGAGGGCGTCCATGGGTTCGTTGTGGTCAGAAAAGTAGCGGAATTCGCCCAAATTGGTTATAAATGAAGGCGGCAACACTGGCCATTCTTGGCGCCTTAGGTGACCGCAACTTCACTTATGGGGCTGGGGAGCATGGGAAGGTCAGCGACAGTCCCTGATTGGGTCGTGGGTGCATGAGGCGATGGCGAATTGGAGATTAGGATGGCGGTGGCTAAACGTTGAGGTGGTCGCATATGTGTTTGAATCGAGATGGGCTAGCGTTTGAGGGTAAGAAATTACTAATTTTCCCATGTTTTAGTTTTTATTTTATTTAAGATTTTCAACCTTCTAACTCGAATAACTTTTGCATATGAACTCGGATTTGCGTGCGATTTTCTCCATAACAATTGTATCAAAATTCCAAACAATATGAAGCTAGTTTAGCTGCATTTTGAGAGTTTTAAAATTTTGGGCTTTATTTGTATTTTAAATCGATGATAAATCAAAGGTGATTTATTTAACCCACTCATAAATACTGAACCATCTCATGTTAGTTAAATTAAATTTATGGTTTGATTAGAAATTTTATGATGGTTGTTTGGTATATTTAAATTATCATTCAAATTTAAATTTGAATTTGTATTGAATTTAATTGTCGTTTGATTTAATATTGAATTTAAATTGTTAATTGAAAATCTGATAATGATAACCAGTTAAATGTTATGATTTATTGGTTGATTTGAATGATGATTTTTATGGATGCTTAATTGTTGACATTTTGGATGATTCGATGTTATGTTTATTTTATACGTTGTTATCACACTGCAAGTTCTCTTAGTTATTATTAGGAAAATAACTATGGGTTGAAAGGATACATATCCGAAAGGTCTTATAGATTAGGTAAAAATCGTTATGGGTTGAAATGATAAACTCGAATGTTTTTATAGATTTTGAATTTTACTTGAGATTGCAGGTTGAAATGATACATACCTGTAAATTTAAAATTATTGCAGGTTAAAAAATATATATCTGTATCACTTGACATAGGGTAGAAAATTATATACGGACACCGGATTGGTTAAACTAAATGATTTTAAATCCTTAATTTTGAATCCAATTAAATGATATTATGAAATAAAATTAGATTTATATGAATAGAATTATTTTCAAAATCCAAGCTTTTAAAATTTTGAAACTAAAATTGGTTTAAATGAATTGTTTAAAGAATTTAAATTGAAATCTTAAAGTTGGAATTTGAAATATAAATGAAATTTATCAAAATTGAGTTATTGTAAACGTTTGAATATTTAAAATTGAAAACCTGTTGAATTTGAAGTGGTTTAAATTTGTAGTTCAAACATGGATTTGAAATCGATATAAATTGAAACGGTCGTAATGAGAATTTGAATTGAAACCTTTGACATTTTGAATTGGAATAGTTGAACTGAGATTGATTTAAATTGAATTTTGGAACTAAAGTTTATTTGAATTGATTTGTAAAATTAGAAGAAACAAGTCTAATTAGAAACTATTGTCGATATAAACTCTTTAATATACAAACTATTTTAACATATCAACTATTTTTAATCTATATCCTATTTTAATATATTAATAATTTTAATAAATTAACTATTTTTAATTTATAACCTATTTCTAATATATAACTATTTTAATAACCTATTTTTAAATTATAAACTATTTTAATATATTATTTTATATTTACAAATAACTTCTAATATATATATACTCTATTTTAATGTATGACTATTCCATATATAAATTACTTTTGATAATTCAAACTGTTTAAAGTTGGAATTGTTATGATTTAGATTTAATAGCTTTAAATGTGAATATTTTGATATGATGGTTTAATCTATTTTTTGATTTGATTTTGAAGCGAATATGATGATTTCGAAAGTGATATGATTTTGAAGTGAATATGATATCTTGATATCAAATCGGCTTTGGAAATGTAAAAGAACCAACCGGTTTGAAATAATCGTTTGGTTGTTAAAGAGACTGGGATCGGGTATTGTCATACTCTCTGCCAATACCGAAAACCACTTTAACAACTGTGCATGTGGTGGAGAATCCAGAATGAAGAAGGATGGTTTGGGGGATGCTTCTGTATGAGGTATGAACACGGCTCTGATCCCCTTAGGTTAACTTGATAAACTAAAACAGGAGCTATAATAGGCCAAGTGAGGTCGCTTCTCCAATCGGGCACATTTTTTCGATACCATATTTATTACTTTGTGATTGATTCAGTGGCCACCCCTCGATTTGATTTTGAGAGTGTGTTTCGGATGGACGGTAGTAGTTGCTATGCGTTATCACCAGTCCGGGAGTGCATATGGTAGAATCCTACCCTGACATTGCCTCGCGTGCCTTGTCATATGCCTTATTGAGCTCACTATGAGTTTGGTTTGTGTCGTACCTATGGAGCGCTCCCTAATAGCCCACCATTTTACGGTGGAGTTTACAATTTGTATAGGCTATGACATTTATATAAAATATGTTAAGGGGGATATTGGTAACGCCTTAACGCTATTTTAATACTTTACTTTACTGTAGACATATTACAATAGCGTATTGTATTATGTATGTAGAAGTCTAACGGATCCTAAGGAAATGGAATCCCAAACATCTCTTAAGTTATTATATGCACGTTAGACACTAGATAAGAGACGTAAAATCCAGTAAACATCTCTAAAGCCGTTACACTCATATTTACTTATTTTGATTTAACTTACATAAGATCTTTTAGTTCCGACTCAAATGTTTTGTCTTTTCATTACGCTCGGGTCAGTCTAAGCATTTCAGTGTTAAAGACATAATTTCTGGAGGACGAAGACGAAGATTTGGTATTATATCACTAGTATTATTCCACTGCATCATGTTATCCCACTACATTATTTTATTTTACCTGTTGTATGTATAACTCCGATCGGTATTGGAAAAGTGTAATCAAATGTTATTTGTGAAATAGCTTCATGAACTGTTTATTTGGTTATTGTATTTTGCCATTCCGCTCTAAGATCCTGTGTTTTGTTTTTCTTTTCTTTTCTTTTCTCTTATTTTCTTTTACCCCATTAACAATCCTCCCTCTTGAATGGTTTGAGTCGATATGTGTGGTTTATTATCATCCAAAAAGGTGGGTCATTACATATCACCTCAAACTCAAACTGAGTCGCTCCATATAGTTTTTGCATATCTAGTGTAACAAGTAAATGCCTAGTTCTTTCCCCTCATTAATTAAATGCGCCATCTACATAGATTTTCCAAACCTACATAGGCTCTTCCAGTTCCTTATTAGGTTGCGTAGTTGGAGTCGTGCATTCCACGATGATATCGGCCAAAGCTTGACCTTTGATGCATTTCAAGGGCAATAGAAGATATCATATTGGCTCGACTCAATGGCCCACTTTAATAGATGTCTCAGCCTTTTGAATATATGCTTTATTGGTTTGTCTGTTAGCATTTTAACGAGATGCACCTCGAAATATGACTGTAGCTTTGATGCTAAAGGAAATAGGTTGTACGCTAACTTCTCTATCGTTGAATAGTTTAGTTCCACTCTGCTTTGGCGCTTGCTAAAGAAATATATTGGTTGTTCATACACCTACTCCTTCTCGTGCTACTACTATGCTCATAGTTGGATTAGTTATGGCTAAGTATACAGATAGATCCTCACTTAAAATTGGTTGTGAAAGAATAGGAGAATTAGCTAAATGGTCTTTTAACACTTCAAAACTTGCTTTGCATTCCTTTATCCACTTGAAGTTTTTGACCTTTTTTGATTTGATCAAATAAAGGAATGCATTTGTCCATGGCCTTAGGCATAAGCCTAGTTAGAGCTACTACTTTCCCATTCAAACTCGTAGCATCTTTCGGCTTATTTAGAACTTTCATCTTCCTAATAGCTTCAATCTCTCTAGATTGGCCTCTATTCCTCTAGCGCACACTATATATCCTAAGAGTTTTCCATACTAGATTGCAAAAGTACAATTTAACATATTCAGTTTCATCCCATACAGCTTTAGGGTTGTGAAGGTTTCCTCCAAATTTGGCACATTATCCGAAGTTGCCTTGGATTAGACTATCATATCATTGACACAAACTTCGACATTCTTGCCAATTTGGTGTTCGAACATCATATTAAATAGCCTCTAATAATTTTCGCTCACGTTCTTTAAATCGAATGGCATTACCTTACATAAATATAGCCCTTTTTAGTAACAAAGCTTGTGTGTTCCTGGTCTAGCTCAAACGTGGTTATTTGATCGTATCCGGAATATGTATCCAAAACATAAGCAACTCGTGCCCCCTTGTTGCATTAACTAACTTATTTATTATTGCTAATGGAAAACTGTCCTTATGGCATACTTTGTTGAGGTTTGTGAACTCTATGCAGGCCCTCCATTTTCCATTTACTTTCTTCATTAAAACTAGATATGCTATGCACTTTGGGTAGTATACTTCTTGGATTAAACCATTTTCCTTTAACTTCTTGATTTCTTCATAAAGTGCATTGTATCTATTATGATTCAAGGTATGATATATTTTTTCTGACTTGTTGTGCATTGGGACCTATATTAAGGGCATGGTGGATTATAACTGGGTCAATTCCCATTATATATGAATGGGTCCATGCAAAGACGTCATCAGACCTCCTTAGAAATCTATTAAATCAGTGTGATTTGCTACCTAGTTTTATCCAATCTTCGTAATCTTGGTCGAATTTGAAGGATCTATTTGGATGTCTTCCTATTCATCTACTGGCTTTAGGTCTTCGCTTTTCATTGCCAAATGTAGGCCCACCTCATCCTTTACTTCCAGTGATTTTGATGAGACTGTGCTTTCCTAGGGTAGAAAGGCATTTGATAGATGCCACGCAACATGGTTTAATACTCATCCATTCCAACCATATGTAAGTAATCTCCTTCTACTTTTATCGCAAATACTGTGATCATAGCATGACTTGTTTCAGTATTTTCCATAAAACTTAGTTTTGATGTAGTTCTTCGAACTGGCTTATTATTTTTATTTTCACTTTACATAAATCAAAGGAAAAAATATTATAATTTTGAACGATTTTATTACTAGGATTCAAATTTACGTTGTATAGTTCCCTATTTATTATTTGTACTTCTCTCACACTTCTTACTGTTAGAATATTGATCTTTTACATTATGGGCTTTTTTGTCTTTTCTTACTTATGCTTTCTATCTATATAAACCTATCTCTGTAACCCTAATATTTTTTCACTTTTCTCAGCCGTCTTGCTTGTTGAATAATATGAATTATCTTCTTCTTCTTATTTGAGTTTACAAACGTTTTACAAACGTTTACATGGTATTAGAGCCTCGTTCAAGTTTTTGTCTGCTGTCTTGAATCTTGCCTCATTCATCAGTTTGTCTCGAAAAGCCAGCAAACCCTCGTCTGACCCCGTGAGGCCAGCAACTCGTTTTTCCCTCAAAACTGCTCCTGAAACCTGCTCCTGAAACCAACGAGTTGCTGAAACCTAACGAGTTGCTGAAACCTGCCTCGAAACCCTAGATCTGAAGCTCTTGAAACCTGCTGCGAAACCCGAGATCTGAAGCCTACAAACCCGAGATCTTAAGCTCCTGAAACCTGCTCCTGACGCTAGCACGCAACTCGTTTTCGTCCACCCTCGACCAATCGTGAAGCCAGCACTCTTTTTCGAAGCAGGCACGAGATTTGGATCGTGAATTTGTGACGATTATTTTTGTATTCGAGCCAGCAACTTGTTTCTGCATTTTGGTTGTTGTCTCCAGGCTTATTTTTGTTTTCAGATTAGTTTTTATTGTCAATTAGTGACGATTATTGTTTGTTTCAAAATATGGCCGGAGGTGATGATTCATTACAGGCCAATAGTGTTCGTTTAGATGGAAAAAACTATTCTTATTGGAGTTATGTCATGAAAAATTTTCTGAAAGGAAAACAGATGTGGGGATATATTTCCGATGTTATTGTGGCTCCTAAAGCTGCCAATGTTGAATTGATGGAGAAATGGGATACCAACAATTCAAAGATCATCACTTGGATTAATAATTCTGTTGAGAATAGAGTTCGTATGCAATTGGCTAAGTATGATACTGCTAAGCAAGTTTGGGACTATTTGGAGCGACTTTTTGTGCATTCTAACTTTGCCGTTCAATATCAATTGGAGGCCGATATTCGGTCATTGTCTCAGAATGATCGAAATATTCAAGATTTTTATTCTGAAATTACAGCTCTTTGGGATCAATTGGCTATGACCGAGGTTGCTGAGCTTAGAGCATTTGCTCCATATATTGCTCGTAGGGAGGAACAACGTCTTGTTCAACTGTTGATGGCTCTTCGACCAGAGTACGAGCATTGTCGTGCATCCATCCTACATCGCACTCCATTACCTTCTGTTGATTCCGTTCTACATGAGTTATTAGCTGAAGAAACTCGCTTGAAGTCTCAAACTGAGAAAGTCGCACAGACTTCTTCTGCATCTGTTTTTGCAACAGGGATTTTACCAATCCCATCTCAACGCAACAAGATAAATATCAAGAATGGTCGTGATTGTAATTATTGTAAACAACCAGGCCATTGGAAAAATCAATGTCCTGAATTATTAGCTCGTCAAAAAAATAAAAGCTTTAAGCCAGGTGATAGATCACAACAGCAACAACGTGGTGGCCAACAACAGTCCTTCTCTACGATGCAAGGACATGGACCGTCACATAGTGGTTCCCAGCCCAAGGCTACTGCATTAGTACATACTTCTGGTGAATCAGTTGTGGATTCCTCTATGGACTCTCTTGCAGAGCAATTTCAAAAGTTCCTTGGTAGCCAGTTTTGTCTCAAAACATGATTGCTCCTAAGTCTCAGCGCTTTGCCATGTCAGCTCCCTCCATGTCAGGTTCGAATTCTCTTTTGTGGATTTTGGATTCTGGTGCTTCATATCATATGTCCCATGATTGTTCATCGTTCATATCTATGTCTTCTGATTCTCCCTCGCCTTCTATTTTGACTGCTGATGGCGCACCTTTGCCATTAACAGGAATCGGTATAATTCAAATTGCACACATTTCCCTCCCAAATGTTTATTGCATTCCTAAACTAACTATGAATCTTGTTTCGGTCGGACAACTTTGTGATCTTGGATATCTTGTTCATTTTTCTTCCACCACTTGCTCTGTGCAGGATCTCAACTCCAAGAAACTGATTAGGACAGGCCGTAGGCAGGGCGGTCTCTATGCTTTGGATGACTTGCACATCCCAAGTCATGTTGCTGCTGCTAGTATTGACCTTTCTTCTTTTCATTTAACTTCTTTGTCTTCTAAATTTTATTTGTGACATTCTAGAATTGGTCATATTTCAAGCTCTCGTCTTAAATTCTTGTGTAATTCTGGTGTTTTGGAAGATTTACGTTCTCATGATATTTCAGACTGTAGTGGTTGTAAACTTGGAAAATTTTCTTCTTTACCTTTTAATCAAAGTGTTTCTACTTCCACTGCACCTTTTGATTTAGTTCACTCTGATGTTTGGGGTCCAGCACCCATCCCCACAGAAGGTGGGTGCAGATATTATGTCTCTTTTATCGATGACTATACTCGTTATTGTTGGGTTTCTCTGATGAAACGACGTTATGAGTTTATTGATATTTATACTGCCTTTCAAGCTTATGTTAAAACACAACACTCTGCTATTGTTAAATGCTTTCGTTCTGATTTAAGGGGGGAATATACTAAGGGAGACCTTTCTAACATATTCATGGCTGATGGTACTTTGCATCAGTCTTCCTGTACTGATACCCCGCAACAAAATAGTGTTGCTGAAAGAACACATAGACACATTGTTGAGACTGCCCGTTCTATGATTCTTTCGGCTAGCGTTCCAAAAGAGTTTTGGGGAGAAGCTATTCTTACCTCCGTTTATCTTATTAATAAGATCTTGATTTATCATAATTCTGGTATTTCTCCTCATGCCAAGTTGTTTGGTCAAACTCCTGATTACTCTCACCTAAAAGTGTTTGGTTCCATCTGTCTTGTCCTTCGTCCACACGTAGAGCGTACAAAATTATCTTCCCGTGTTGCTATATGTGTTTTTCTTGGGTATGGTATTGGACAAAAAGGCTATCGTTGTTATGATCCTTCTTCAAATAAACTGTATTTTTCTCATCATGTTTCCTTTATTGAGCATATTCCCTTCTACTCTATTCCTGCTAGTCCTCATAGTATGACTAGGTCTGATCTTATTCACATTGATCCATTTCCTGTGGATAACTCCTCTGATTCACCACCTCTTACCATTGATATACCGTCATCCATACACTATGTTCCTTCTTCTTCTATAGGTGACACTTTATCCCCTACTACTACGACTGATCAAACACCTTTTGTGACGACAGATCTTGTTCAACTTTGCTATCCCACTCGCGCACGTAAATCTACTCAATTATCAAATTTTGCTTACTCTTGTTACTCTCGATCTTTTGCTTCATTTCTTGTTTCCATTGACACTTTTTATGAGCCTTCTTCTTACTCGGAGGCTATTCGTTCTCCTGTGTGGCAACGTGCTATGTCTGAGGAAATGTCTGCCTTAGACAAAACCGGTACCTGAGATCTTGTATACCTTCCTACTGGGAAGAAAACTATTGGTTGTCGATGGGTATATAAAATTAAAACCAAGTCGGATGGTTCTATTGAACGATACAAAGCTCGTTTAGTTGCTAAAGGGTTTGCCCAATAGTATGGCATGGATTATGAGGAGACATTTGCTCCTGTGGCTAAGATGACATATGTTCGGGTTCTTATTGCTGTTGCGTCCAGTCGTCAGTGGGACATCTCTCAAATGGATGTTAAAAATGCTTTTCTCAATGGAGATCTTAAGGAAGAAGTTTACATGGTTGCTCCACCTGGTGTTTCTCATGCTCCAGGTCAGGTTTGTAGGCTTAAGAAAGCTCTATATGGTCTTAAGCAAGCACCACGTGCTTGGTATGAGAGATTTTCGAATGTTGTTACATCACTTGTTTTACCTCTAGTCCCCATGATTCAGCACTTTTTGTTAGATTGACTTCTGCAGGCCGTATTCTTCTTCTATTGTATGTAGATGATATGATCATTACAGGTGATGACAGTGATGGTATTGTGACATTAAAGCCACATTGTCTCGTTGTTTTGACATGAAGGATTTGGGTTATCTACGTTACTTTTTAGGCATTGAAGTAGCTTTCTCAGAAAAAGGTTATCTTCTTTCCCAGTCCAAATATGCTACTGACATTATTCATCGTGTTGGTCTTACTGATACACGTCATGTTGATTCACCACTTGAGGTAAATGCCTGTTATACTCCGACCGATGAGAGTCCTCTTTCTGATCTCACTTTATATCGTTCTATTGTTGGTTGCCTTGTACATCTGACCATCACTCGTCCAGATATCGCCTATGCTGTTCACATTGTTAGCCAGTTTGTATCTTCCCCTACCTCTGTTCATTGGGCTGCTGTTATGCGCATTGTTCGTTACTTGCAAGGAACACTTTATCAGAGTCTTTTGTTCCCATCGACCTCATCTTTGGAGCTTCGTGCCTTCTCCGATACAGATTGGGCTGGTGATTCAACGGATAGAAAATCCACAATGAGCTTTTGTGTATTTTTACGAGATTCCTTTATTTCATGGAAGAGCAAGAAACAGGATGTTGTTTCGCGATCTTCCACCGAAGCAGAGTATCGTGCTATGGCCTCTACTACATCTGAGATTATTTGGTTACGTTGGTTATCGGAGGTTATGGATGTTTCTATTTCTTCTCCCACTCCTATGTATTGTGACAATAAGAGCGCTATTCAAATTGCTCACAATACTGTTTTTCATGAGCGCACCAAACATATTGAGATTGACTGTCATTTCACTCGGTATCACTTACTGCATGGAACTATTTCTCTGCCTTTTACTCCATCATTGACGCAACTTGCCGATTTCTTCACGAAGGCTCACACTATCGAACGTCATAGATTTTTCATTGGTAAACTCTCGATGCTCCTTGTCGTGCCATCGCGTGTTTGAGGAGGGATGTTAGCATATTGATCTTTTACATTATGGGCTTTTTTAGTCTTCTCTTACTTATGCTTTCTATCTATATAAACCTATCTCTGTAACCCTAATATTTTTTCACTTTTCTCAGCCGTCTTGCTTGCTGAATAATATGAATTATCTTCTTCTTCTTATTTGAGTTTACAAACGTAAAACGTTTACACTTACTACCACAGAGGCGAGAAACTTCATGAGCAAGTCTTTCTAGGAGATAACAGCTCCCATCTCTATTAAGGCAGGTCTTCCCAGGAAAGCATTGTACAAAGATTATTAGCTAATAATAAGGAAGCTTTCAAAGAAAAATTTGTGCAATGTCAAAGTTCTCGCAGCAATAAGAAGTTGGGCGATTCCTATTGGAATAGTTAACATGTTATTGGAGCCATATATTGTTTCTGGACTAAGCTTCAAGATCTTAGTTAGGCATCCCATTTTGTTGTATATTGCTTTAAAGATAACATTCACAATACTTCATAATCCACAAAAAAATTTCTTTACTATGTAGTTTGAGAACTTCACAGTTGTCAACAGAGGGAATTGATGTGAGAATGTAATCCCAGCCGAATTTACAGATTTAAACGCAAATCTGGCATAAGCTTTTGCTTAATATGAAACAAGGTTCTATGCTTAGAGCGAGCTTCTTGGATATATCTCTCCTATGCCTTCTTACTTTTGCCAGTAAGACGGGGTCCTTCATGAGTTGAGGCTATGAGAGTATTTGGGTTTCCCACTAGGTCCTTGTGAGGGTCAAGTGACTGATTATGCGTAGGAGTGACTGGATTCTCCTCCTAGTAAGTGCCCAAATATCCTTTCTGCATCAGCCTCTCAATCTCATTTTTAAGATGGCGGCAATTATTTGTGTGGTGCTTCTTCACTCTATAGAATCTACAATATGCGTTACCTTCGTTTAGCTTTGCCTTTTTTCCTTTATTTGGGACATTGTATGGCCATTCTATTATGGTCATTTGTAGATCTGTCATGGAGAATGAGAGGGTAGATTTCTGATTACGAAGTTGAATTCGCTTGGCCTTTTCATAGGTGGTTGTTGTTAGCTTCTTCCTCGCATTTCCTTTCATTGTTCACTGGAGCAGTTCTTCCTATAGTAACTCCCATGGCCGCTCTTGCTTCTTCACTATGTATACACCCACTAGCCCTTTTATAAAAATCATTCATACTCTTACGGGGTTTCCTAGTATTCTTATCACACATTTCTATGTCTCTCTTTGCTTCTAAGTGAGCTGCCATAAGTAATGCATTCTCGCTTGTAACCCATATCCTTATTGCTTCTTCCTTGAGCTTTTGTGTAGCTGCTTAAGCTGTCATCATATATTTGCCCAATCAGGATAGGGTATTTGGGTCTGGCGAGGTTTCTCTCCCCACATGGAACTATCTATGGAAATACACTAGCAACCACATCCACGAATGGATATCTCCTGGTGAATACCTTTAGAATCACCTAGAGGCTACCCTTATAAGATATATCAGGAAACAACTTGCAGCGAGCTAGCCTCCCACCTTTAATATGTCCATGTAATATTCAAAGGAAGATAGGTGATCGTCCGAGTTGGATGATCCATCATACTTTTTGGTAGTTGGGGCCTTGAAGCTATATGGAAAATCAGATTTTATAATTGCCTCGTTGAACAGGGAAGTGCACTATTCCATTCTTCTTTCCTTGTTCTTCTCAAACTATTTAGTCAATTGCTTTATACGGGCTTTGAGCTCCTGTATCTCTTCGTCTTTTGTACCCATGCATGATGAACTGCCTCTACAGACTAAAACTGCATCATCGACATCTTGTGCAGTTTGATAGTTGCGTATTTCCAATAATAGTGGGTCTATATTAACCAATTTGGATTTAATGTTTGGTTTCCGTTAGTGCGTGTTAATTTGTTATGATATCGTGTTGGATTTCAATTTATTTTGAGATGTGATTGAAATGACTACTTAACAATATTTTATGATCAATAAACAATATTTCGTGATCAATGTTAATTTTTATTCTTAAAAGTGTATTTGATTTTTTGCATATAATTTATGTAAATGAGGTAACAAAAACGTAAGAAAAAAATGTTCGTCTAGAGCATTAGTTACCCTTGGGCCGGCCCTATACGTAATATATGTATGAAATGTGTATATATATGAAACTATGAAAGAAAGAAAAAAATGTAAACGTACATTATCATTAACATGCGAAAGTGGTTGTAGGCCTAAGTTCATTTTTCAGTTCGCTTATATACTGATGCAAGAATAAACGTGGAAGCATTTTTCCACGATGGCACATTGCCAAAAGTACATGTACAAACACAGAAAGTTACCTAGTAAAGTGGGAAAAGGTTATATGCAAGGAAAATAGATAAAGACATAAATGCATGGATATTGATTTTTCTTTAAATAATAACCATGATTATTTTGCAGTGTGAAAATTAGATTGAAGGACTTCTCATTCAGGATAATAAGTTTTAAGGACAACAATTCTAAATAATTAGTTTAAAGGACAATTTATAGAAAAATGATAAATTCATTTATCATTTTAAATTATATAGGAAAATGATAAATCCATTTGTCATTATTTCTGTATAACTGAAAATGATAAATTTATTTTTTTTTCTGAAATTTTTCCTTAAAACTAGTTTTTCGAAATTGTTGTGCTTAAAAATTAATACTCTGCATAAAGAAGCACTTTTGAGTGAAAATCTCATTTTGCAAATTTATGCACAAGGATGCATGCTATTTGAATTCTGGCTTTGGGTAGAATGCAACTGAGCTAAACGCGAGGCAATCTAACTCTGTCATGTAATCCATGTACTGTGCAAATTATAAAACACTGTATTGTTCACAAACATGGTTATTGCGTAGAGTCTAAATTGTATAGCGGAATGCACTAAAAAATATATAGTACAAAAGCTGTTTTATCATCACATTTTTTTATACCTTGGCTTTTATGAACATTAGTACAAAAGCTGTTTTATGTTGATCCAAACCTTTTCATTTATACTTCTAAATTTATTGATTATGGATGAAGTGGATAAATATCTGATATCCGTCCATATCCGAAAATTAAACGAATACGAATATCCAATATTCGAAAATTAAATGGATACGGATACCTGATATTCGAAAATGATTTCAGATACGGATACGGATATGGCATTATTCGTATCCGAAAGTATCCTTTGACAGCCCTAATTGGAGCCATATATTATTTCTGGACTAAGCTTCAAGATCTTAGTTAGGCACCCCATTTTGTTGTATATTGCTTTAAAGATAACATTCACATTACTTCCATAATCCACAAAATATTCTTCATTACGTAGTTTGAGAACTTCACAGTTATGAACATGGGGAATTGATATGGGAATGTAATCCCAACTGAATCTGTAGATTTAAATGCGAATTTGGCATAAGCTTTTGCTTAATATGAAACAAGGTTCTATGCTTAGAGCGAGCTTCTTGGATATATCTCTCTTATGCCTTCTTACTTTTGCCAGCAAGATGGGGTCCTCCATGGGTTGAGGCTATGAGAGTATTTGGGTTTCCCACTAGGTCCTCGTGAGGGTCGGGTGACTGATTATGCGTAGGAATGATTGGATTATCCTCCTAGTAAGTGCCTAAATATCCTTTCTGTATCAGCCTCACAATCTCATTTTTCAGATGGCGGCAATTATTGGTGTGATGATCCTTCACTCTATAGAATCTGCAATATGTGTTACCTTTGTTTAGCTTTGCCTTTTTTCCTTTATTTGGGATGTTGTATGTCCATTATATTATGGTCATTTGTAGATCTGGCATTCTATTATTTGGGTTTGTTATTAGCTTCTACCTCGTGCTTCCTTTCATTGTGTGTTGGAGCAGTTCTTCCCATAGTAACTCCCCTAGTCGCTCTTGCTTGTTCACTGCATATATACCCACTAGCCTTTTTATAAAAATCCTTCATACTCTTACGGGGTTTCCTAGTACTCTTATCACAGGTTTCTATATCTCTCTTTGCTTCTAAGTGAGCTACCATAAGTAATGCACCCTCGCTTGTAACCCATATCCTTATTGCTTCTTCCTTGAGCTTTGGAGTAGCTGTTTAAGCTCTCATCATATATTTGCCCAATCATTATAGGTTATTTAGGTCTGGCAAGGTTTCTCTCCCCACATGGAGCTATCTATGGAAATCCACTAGCAGCCACATCCACGAATGGATATCTCCTGGTGAATACCTTTAGAACCACCTAGAGGCTACCCCTACAAGATATATAAGGAACAACTTGCAGCGAGCTAACCTCGCACCTTTAATATGTCCATATAATATTCAAAGGAAGATAGGTGATCGTCTGAGTTGGATGATCCATCATACTTTTTGGTAGTTGGGGCCTTGAAGCTATATCGAAAATTGGATTCAATGATTGCCTCGTTGAATGGGGAAGTACACTATTTCCTTCTTTCCTTGTTCTTCTCAAACTATTTAGCTAACTGCTTTATACGGGGTTTGAGCTCCTGTATCTCTTCATCTTTTGTACTCATGCATGATGAACTACCTCTACAGACTAAAACTGCATCATCCACATCTTGTGCAGTTTGATAGTTGTGTTTTTCCAATAACAGTGGGTTTATATTGACCAAATTGGATTTAATGTTTCGGTTTATCTAGGCATTGCTCTTTTCCCTTGACATCAGGCTCAATATTCCAGCATCAGCATTCTTGTTAACAAGATTGTCATGTTTTCCCCCTGTTTGCGCTTGTTGCACGACAAGTAAACGCTGATGGTGAGCTACGGAGTTGTGGGTGTTTGATAACCTTAAGGAGTATTAAGATGCTAGCTTTTCAATCCTAGCCATCTTTTCAATGATCCGAGTAACAAGGCATTAAAAATATCAAGTATGAGGTCAGTGGTTATTTTTTATAATGGGTAAAGGGGTTTAGATGAGGAAGTGAAGGGTTTATTACTTAGCTTTGTAGTTAGGTGCTAAGGTTGTTAGAGGATTAGAAGAGTTTGAAGGTTACATGATTTGAATTTTGAAAAAGTTATGGGAATTTAGGATGTGGGTAATTTAGTTAAGGTTTGTTGGAGGCCCGGTCCTCCTTTTAGATTAAAATGTTTATGAGATTTTTCGTTTCGCAACTCCAAACTAACTATGAAGCAATTATGGTGCAGTGCGCTTCCGTGATTGTGAGTCGACAAATTTAAGCAATATTAAATTCTCCTTAAGGATGGTAATTATGTTGTTGTATGCTTACACAATCCGGTAGTTGCAATTTAACAGTTTGTTAAAATATCTAGTTCAACTTATATCCAATTTAAGTAAAATCAAAGAGAATCTAGTACTGAAAATAACAAATAAAAAGGTGTAGAAAAAAGTAGAAGACGAGAAATTTACACGGTCTGAATTTTCAAGAATCCTATGTCTACGGGTCAAATCTTTTCTTACATTCCTCTTGTTGGCACAAACTTTTTAATGGCAGAAAGTAGAAGTATATTTAGTATAGAATTTAGAGATATTCAAAAGTCCATTTCTCTGCTATGTTCCTTGCTGTTTATAGTACTATGACATCATGTAGAGGACTAATTCCCTAATATAGTATTTCTTCTTCACCGTCTGATCCTTTCGTGTGTCATTCATCCTATGGCTCGTTGATTGGTGAATGGATTGCTAATGTGGTTGAAGGTATAGGCTATCTCATTAAGCGGGAAGATTTGGCCAAAGGCTGGAATATATAATTTGGAATCTTGGCGGGAGATTTGAATTTTGGATTACTAGTGGTTAACTCTTAAATTTGCCTAGAAAGTTGTGCTGCACTAGTTTGCTGTGTCGTGGTTGGTGTGGAGTGTACCAGCATAGGTCTGGCTTAGAGTTGAAATAGATCTTTTTTTGAAGAATCGGTGCAGTTCTTCTTAAGTGTGAATATGTTATCCCTTTTTTGAGTGTTAGTGTTGTTCCCTAGTGAATAGTATATAGATCCTAGAAAGGTTTTGGCATAGATTCTTGGATAGTGTGGACACAGATTCTGGAAAGGTGTTAGGTTAGATTCTAGGAAGGTGTCGACGCAGGCTTTAAATGGGTATCGGAGGAGGCTTTAAGGAAATGGCGATACATTTCTCCTATTCTTATGTGTAGTGCTTAGTGTTATACCCATTTTTTTATTATTACATAGACTACACAATTTAATAAAAACCCATACCTACGCGAATTACGCACTCCGTTTACTAAGCAACGACCTATGTCAGTACAACATATCAGATAACACATTTTTGGCCATGAATTGTTATATTTGTAAGCAACGATATGACTAAACAGCAGTGCAACAAACACGTTGACTTCAGGTAACAAATTAATCACTGCAGGATGGCACAGCATATGTAATTAGAGCTGGCCCAAGGCCCAAGGCCCAAGCAACCTAGACATATGTCTAGGGTAGCAAACGACCCAGGGGCAAAAAAAATAGTTGTGGCCTCTCAGTATTTCCATCGCACGCTGCTTCGCCAATTGCTGTGATTTTCGGAAGCAAAAGTCGTTGCTTTGCCAATCGCCAATCATCACGTACGCTGAACGCTGCCCTGGCCTTCTACACTCTCAGCTCATGCATGCAATTGACGATCAACAATTAGGTAGCCCCATTCAATCTGATAAACCCATTTCCATAGCCTAATTTTTGTTCGAATTTTTTACTTTGCAATTAGTTTTGAGTTTGATTTTGCAATCAGTTTTAATTCTCCCTAGTTATGGTCACATGCTAACAGAAACAGATAAGTGCTATAGTGCCATTACAAAAAGCTTTGAAATTTCATTTTTTGAAGTTAGTTAATAATCTTCATAGTTTCAGTTTTTTATTTTTTGTTAACCGGCATAACTTTTGCTGAAGAAGAAAGAGTGAAGTTGCTAGATTTAATCTTTGTCCTTGGACACCTGGGTTCAATTCCTGGCATAAGAGATATCTTTTTCTTTATTTTTTTATTTTCACCATGTTACATTTTTCCTTAAATTTGGTTTGGGGCAACCAATATACCTGAGCCGGCCCTACATCAATATATATGAAACTATGAAAAGAAAGAAGATGTAAACGTACATTATCGTTAACATGCGAAAGTCCATGTAGGCCTAAGTTCATTTTTCAGTTAGCTTATACACTGATGCAAGAATAACTGTGGAAGCATCTTTCCACGATGGCACACTGGCAAAAGTACATGTACAAACGCAGAAAGTTACCCAGTAAAGGGGGAAAAGGTTATATGCAAGGAAAATAGATAAAGACATAAATGCATGGATATTGATTTTTCTTTAAATAAATGATTGTCTGGTTTGCTAATAAGCATGATTATTTTGCAATGTGAAAATTAGATTGAAGGACTTCTCGTTTCAGAATAATAAGTCTTAAGGACAACAATTCTAAATGATTAGTTTAAAGGACAATTTACAGAAAAATAATAAATTCATTTGTCATTGTTTCTATGTAACTGAAAATGATAAATTTATTTTTTTTCTTCTGAATTTGTCATTGAAACTAGTTTTTCAGAATTGCTGTATTTAAAATTTATTACTGTGTCTGAAAAAGCACTTTTAAGTGAAAAATCTCATTTTGCAAATTTATGCACAAGGATGCATGCTATTTGAATTCTGGCTCTTGGTAGAATGAAACTGAGCTAAAAGCGAGGCAATCCAACTCTGTCAAGCAATCCATGTACTGTGCAAATTATAAGACACTGTATTATTCACAAACATGGCTATTGCGTAGAGTCTAAATTGTACAGTGGAATGCGCTAAAAAATGCACAGTGGATCATGCTAAAACATATGGTGAACTGCGCTAAAAACCATATAGCGAGAGCTGCACTAACTATACGTAGAGAACTGCGTTGAAAACCATATAACTACGCTAAGTATATGCAGAGAACCGAGCTAAACTTTCAGCAAAGTACGCTAAACTGTATGAAGCAAACTGCGCCAAATTAAATACAACGAACTTTGCTACATAAGACAGCGAACCTGCGTTAGACTGTAAAGGTTAACATTTTAATCCAAATGGTTAGATAACCACATCAGTACACAGCAACAAATACACACATAAGTGCGTGTGTATATAGGAAATAACACAGATAATCAGCAAGGACAAACATTGAAGAAAAAATTAGACAGAAAAACAACAAGTTTCATTTTGAACTGAACGACAAAATTGGAGAAAAAATGCATTTCATTCAGTTTTTACACTAACAAAATTACTAGTTATAACTAAAAATATATTCAATTTTACATTGTACAAAATGCTTACTATAGTTAACATTGTCTTTCAGTTTAGTTTTTTTCAACGATTATTCTTCAGTCTAAAAATGGAACTTGTTGTCCTTTGAACTAAATTTTGTTCAAAATTTGCCATTTTACCTATTTTTCAGTTTACATTTAAATAATCAAAGGCACGCACACATGGCCTTAATGGAAGATGTGAATTTTAACTCACAAGACGTGTAGGCATTTCATTTAAAGATGTAAATGCACGCGAAATACGAAAGAGTATATACAGGCAGAAAACAATGTGTGCATACATGCATGCAAACTTGAATACTTTCAAAACAGCAAACAGCGGAGCTAGCACATTACCCTTTTTGCGTGTACTGCACAGCGGTATACTCGATTAAATTATGAAATAAGCTCGCATGTAATAAACCAAGAACATGGCTAAGCTCCATATCGGTGTCTTTAGGAACATGACATATGCGTGATTATAAAACATGCCACTCGCTCATAAATAAACCAAAAATATGGGAACGGAAGTA
The DNA here is from genome assembly GCA_030765085.1 of Allium cepa. Lineage (NCBI taxonomy): Eukaryota > Viridiplantae > Streptophyta > Magnoliopsida > Asparagales > Amaryllidaceae > Allium > Allium cepa. Next base: position 975,737,602 of record CM060928.1, read on the forward strand.
GAATCCTGGGGTTCATCCCAAATAGCGGTTAATTTATGTAAACCAAGGACAATATTGTTACTGAGCTTACCTTGTTTTGTTTTGGTATTTGTTATGACATATCCTCTGAAGTCAACAAGTATTAAAGCGGTTAATAACACAAAGGCAATTCAAAATCCATGACTGTTTTCTATTTTTTATAAAAAATAGAGCCTTAAAAAGGAATAGTTAATACTACAGTGCCATTGCAGTCCCAGATCCGCATCATAGCAGTGACCTATCCAAAAAATGGACTTCCCACCTCAATTCAAGTTCTCGGTCTTAAATTCAAGTTTCTCGCCAAAGATAACATAAAAATCCTTACGCATGCATACAAAAACAGAGGCACTATAGTCGAATTAAGAAGGATTTTTTCTGGAAGATAAAAATAAATATACTATTATTTGTAACAAGGCATGATGTAAAAATGTAAACCAATGAATGAAAGAATAGAAGATGGAGTTTCCAATAAACATATGATTTTTCGAAATCCGAACCACGTAAATCTTGATGTTTTAGTTTATTTACTGCATTTTCTATTTTATTTTCTGAGTTTGATTTTGACTAAAGAATATATTGAAAAGGCATTTTAACAAACAGTGAAGATGCTGCTACAAAATTGTATATGGGCATTTAGCAATATAGTTTCTACTTAAAAAGAAGGCAAGCTAAATATCGTTCAAGCTTGCAAATCCTCAATTATGGGAGCATTCAACCCCATGTTTTTACTTAATCAGTTGAGTGTTATGAGACGAAATTTTTTATCAGCACTCAGTTTTGTTGCTTTGTGAATGGGTGATCTCCTAATTTGCTTTCTACTATTTGTTATTACAACATTTGTGCAATTTGTTTATGGAGGTTGTGCATTTCCTTTTTGATTTGGTTTAATCACTACAAGACAGACTTCGTATAGCGACGGAGCCTAGCGACGGCTAAAAAAAGCGGCCGTCGCTAGCCGTCGCTATACGCAATATACAGATCCAAGCCGAGAGCAGCATATTCACTTCACTTGCTCCCCCAAAACCTTCCTCCTTCCCCCAATCCGTCACCCCCCGTCACCGTAGCCGCCGCTCCAGCCTTCAACGCCTTCAAATCACCCAAATTTGTGTCGGTATGCTCCTAATATCTTGTTTGAATGTAAATTTGATGTTTTTAGGTTTAGTTTAAACCCTTATTCAATTATGATTTGTTGTAAAATTGAGATTTGTTGTTAAATTGGGTATTAGTAGTGTTGTTAAATTAGGTATTAGTAGTGTTGTACGTTGATTTGGTAGATTAATTAGTTTATTATCATGAACTTGAATTAAGTATTACATTAATTAGTTTATCATGATCAAGTTGAATAAATGGTTGGTGTAGATAATTAGTGTTGCCGATTAACATGGTTAGTTGTTTTAGGTGAAAAAATAGTGTATATTAATGATTAACATGGTTATTAATAAATTTACATGAAAGTATTTCAAAGTTTATGAAATTGATAAATTACAAATTTAAGTTGTTAAGTGAATTTAAATTGACAAATTTTTATTTAATAATTAGTCTTTTATTGTTTTCTAATTATCTATTTGATAATTAGAATTTGTTGTTTTCTAATTATATTCATTGATTACCATGTTGATTGAGCGACGGCTAGCGACGGTCATTTTAATAATTTTAGCGATGAATAGCGACGGCTAGCGACAGGCAAAATGCAAAAGGTTGTATATATTGTAAAAAATAAAGTTTGTACAAAAAATTAAAAAATGAATATGAAAACATTAAAAATTCTGCAAATATCTAATTTATTTTTAAAAAAATTAGGAAATGACTTTGAAAAGAACTGATATTGTACTAAAATTGATTTTGTAAAGAAATTAAGAAATGAATATAACAACAACAAATAGTCACATAAAACCTATGTCGTAAAAAAATAAAGAAATGAATATTGAACTAAAATTGTTAATTGAATGTTGAACTAAAATTTAAATACATAAATTTTTGAAATAAAATATAAATAGTTGAAACATTGTCAAAATTTGAAAACAACAACAATATCTGATAAAAGTAAAAGAGTTTTTTTATCCCTTAGATTGGCTTTGGCCCCGTCTGGCAAGTGTTGTATATGATCGTTATATGGATGTTCGTTTTGTAACGGAACAGACATTTATATTCATCTAATACAATATTTGTCGGATTTGTCTCTGTATTGGACAAATTACAAACACAATAAAGTAATTACATATTATAAATCATTTCATTTTAAACGGTTACAAAATTTCGACAGCACTTCCTTTACGTTCCGTGTGTACACGCATTTGTGTACGATACAGGGAACATAAGGGAAGTGCTGCCGAAATTTTGTTGAACCGTTTAATCTGAAATGATTTATAAAATGTAATTACATTATTGTGTTTGTAATGGGAAGTAGGATGACTGACCACCAAAGTGAAAACCAAAATACCAAAAAATAAAAAAATAAAGTGAAGTTTATATTTTGAATTTTCTGGAACGATGAATTGTTTACAATGGAGAATGGTTGAAAATTAATGATTTAAATTGTGTAACATACATTTTCAAATCAGGAAAAATGTTCAATTATTTTCTCGACTGTACTTGGATGTATGAAGTCAGAACTGGAAAGAAGGGATCAATAAAGCAACATTTCTACAACGGTGTACACGAATTTATTAGATTTGCTAAATCTAATAACCGAAACAATATAGAAATTCGTTGCCTGTGTAGTAAGTGCGAACATTTGAAGCATTGGAAACCGGATATAGTTGAAGTACATTTGTATCAATATGGTTTCATGCCTGATTATTACTTCTGGGATCGTCATGGAGAACTTGTTGAACCTACATCTAATACTGAAGTTTTAGAGGACGGTAATATGATGACGAATCTGATAGAAAATATGGTGGATGATGCAGCACGATCAATGTTTCCTACAACTGAAGCTGTCGATGAAGATGAAAATGTCGAAGAAGAACCGACTGCGGGAGCTAAAAAATATACGATTTGTTGGATTCTGCTAAGAGGCCGTTGTGGGACGGATGTAAAAGCGGAACCAAACTTTCAGTAACCGCCAAATACATAACTATGAAATCAAAATTCAACCTTACGGAAGCTGCATTTACAGCAGTTGTACAAGCTGCAAAACGACACATGTCACCCAATAATCTGATGTGCGATAGTCATTATAAAGTAAAAAAATTGATGTCCACTTTCGGTCTACCATACGAGAAGATAGATGCATGTGTGGAAGGTTGCATGTTGTATTGGAAAGACGACGTTGACCTCAGAAAATGCAAAATATGTAACGAAGAAAGATACAAACCAAGAAAGAAGAAAGGGAAAGAAGTCTCATACAAGAGAATGCATTATTTACCCATCACCCCAGACTTCAAAGATTATATGCATCTTCTGCTACAGCCTGTCATATGCGATGGCATGGTGTGAGAACAGCGGAAGAAGGAACTTTGATACATCCATCCGACGGTGAAGCATGGAAACATTTCGATAAGACTTATCCCGTATTTGCAGCGAAAAGCCGTAATGTCAGACTTGATTTATGTACGGATGGATTTTCACCATTTTCACAGTTTGGTAGTAAATATTCATCCTGGCCAGTTATCGTTACTCCGTATAATTTACCTCCATGGATGTGTATGAAGACACCATATATGTTTCTCACCACTGTCGTTCCCGGCCCTCATGATCCAACCCAAGGAATTGATGTTTATTTACATCCATTGATCGAAGAGTTGAAGAAACTGTGGAATGAAGGAGTCGAAACTTACGATGTATCAACGAAAAAAAATTTTGATTATTCACTTCTTTGTTATGGACGGTTAATAATTTTCCTGCATACGGGATGTTTTCTGGTTGGAGTATGGCCGGTCGTCTAGCATGCCCTTATTGTATGGAAGAAATACAAGCATTTTCGTTACGATATGGGAAGAAAGTTTCGTGGTTTGATTGTTATCGGTGTTTTCTTCATCCCAATCATACTTTTAGAAGAGATAAGAAAATTTTCATAGCTAACAGAGAAGAGAATCTGAAACCACCCAAGGTTTGGTCAGGCGAGGAAATATACGAAATTGTAAGAGACTATCCAAAGATACATGAAACCGGAGTCCAGACTGAAATCCCAGGAAAGTCAGACATTCATAATTGGTGCAAAAAAAGTATATTTTGGGAGTTACCATATTGGAAAGATCTCTTACTCCGACATAATATTGACGTGATGCACAACGAAAAGAACATGTTTGATAATCTGTTTAATACAATTTTGAATGTAAAGGGCAAAAGGACGATTTGAATTCAAGGCTTGATATAGAAAACTATTATAAGCGCCCGGAACTTCATATGAAGCCTAATGACAATAAAAAACCGAAAGCATGCTATGAGCTAGACAATAAGTAAGTAAAACTCGTGCTAAAGTGGGTGGAAGAATTAAGATTTCCCGATGGGAATTCTTCCAATCTTCGTAGATGTGTTGACTTCAAAAATAGTAAATTGAGTGGGATGAAAAGTCACGATTGTCATATCATGATGGAATATTTACTCCCCGTGGCTTTCAAAGAACTGTTGCCCGTAAAAGTGTGGAAAGTCATAACAGAGTTATGTTTGTTTTATAAACAGCTTTGTTTGACAACATTAAAGGTGGATCGTATACGTAAACTTGAAGTAGAAATACCCATATTGCTATGCAAACTGGAGAAAATACTTCCGCTTGGTTTCTTTAACGTAATGGAGCATTTACCTATTCATCTTCCATCCGAAGCACTTATTCGAGGTCCTGTGCAATATGGATGGATGTATCCATTTGAGAGGTAAATTAACATGTGAAATGTTCATGTCAATTTCAAATTCAAATTTGTATATCTAAATATGTAATAAATATCTTAATAGGTATTTGAATCATCTGAAGAAGAAGATTCGACAAAAGACCCGAGTTGAGGGTTCGATATGCAAATCATATCTTGAAGAAGAAGCCTCGTTTTTTTTCTCTCACTACTTTAAGGACGATGAGAACTTATCTTTTGTAACTGTTCCTCGAAATGAGGAAGTCGTTGAACAAAATTCTTCTCAAACAATGTTATCTGTTTTTAGACAACATGGTAGACCTGGTGGAAAATGTGTGGAAATATGGTTGGACGATACAGACCACCATGTAGCGCACACGTATGTTCTTTTAAATTGTGTCGAAGTCGCACCATTTGTCAAGTAATAATTAATTCGCTTGTAATTTACTTGTACGTACATAACAATAATAACACATATTACATATATGCAGTATCTACGAATCACAGTATCCATCTGGCGATCTCAGTAAAGAATTTGCCAAATGGTTTTTGAACTATGTTTATGAGCTGAGAAACTGTGTCGTTGATGAAGGCTTAAGACATCTTGCGATTAGACCGAAAAGAAATGTGAAGACTTATCCAATATTCTTCGTCAACGGGTTTAAGTTCAACACAAAAGATTACGGTGCTGAAAAATTAACATATAGCAGCGGGGTATTTTTCAAAGGCAGTGATGATCCAGATGAGCATTTAAAAGATTTTTACGGCGTCTTAACACAGATTCTAGAATTGACATATTATGTTGAACCTTTAGAAAAGGTTTTTCTTTTTAAGTGCAATTGGTTCAGTAACGTTCCTGGTTCCGGAATCAACGTGCATAAAGAGTACAAACTTATTGAAATAAGGCATACATCACACTACTATAAGTACGATCCTTTTGTATTAGCCAACTAAGCGTTACAAGTTTATTTTGCTCCGTATCCATCTTTGAAAAGAGATAAAGCGGATTGGTCCGCTGTTTTCAAAACGAAACCAAGGTTTACGTTTGATGGAAATAATATTCCAGATGAAGCAGCATATCAAGCCGATCTTGAATCAAATACAGAAATAATAATAACTGATGATATTGATGTAGGGACTTTGAATGATGAATCGAACGTCCTATTTGATGCATTCGAAAGTACCGAAGAAAATAAGATAGAATACGAGACTGAATCTGAATCAGAAAACGATGAAGACTGATCGTTATTGATATAATTGTTATGTGATAGTGATTGAAACATGCGATGTAATAGTAAATTTCTATAATTGTTCTGTGATGATCATTTAGTTAATTTTTATCTATGTTTTGTACTAGTAAATTTTTATAATTGTTCTGTGAAAGTGATTGAAACATGCTATGTAGTAGTGAATTTCTATTATGGTTCTGTGATGATTATTTATATAATTTCTATCCATGTTTTGTACAAGTAAATTTTTATAATTGTTCTGTGAAAGTGATTGAAACATGCTATGTAGTAGTGAATTTCTATTATGGTTCTGTGATGTTTATTTATATAATTTTTATCCATGTTTTGTACTAGTAAATTTTTATAATTGTTTCTGTGAAAGTGATTGAAACATGCTATGTAGTAGTGAATTTCTATAATTGTTCTCTGATGATATTCTTTTTCTATAGCAGATATGTCTGGCAGGAGACGGAGTGTAGGTGGTGGTGGCACGCCATCCCCATCTCCCGGTGCAGGTGGTAGTGGCACTGCACCGGACTTACGTCCGATTGCAGAATTTGTTCCTAGAAGTGCTGGGTAAGTATCAATTTTATTTAAATTATAAGTTTTAAAATCCACTAAACATGTATATCATAACTTTTGCAGTGGCTTTGAGGTGGAACCATCAGATTATATTTTACAGGTTTTGAGAAAGGCATTTCAGAGCCGGATGGATGGTTGTTGGCCTCGCTGGGACGACATCCCCCTCATGTCAAGAACGCTATACAGGCGGATTTACTTGTAAGTAGTAGTTTGAATTTCAGTTGTAAATTAATATAATCTATATAACTTAAAATAATTTTAATTTACAGGCTGCAGTCCGCGTTGATCCTGATGACTTGGACATTTTTTTAAATCACTGGAACAAACGAATGAGGAAAAATTACAGGGATACATTGTCCAAGGCTAAGAATGCAGGGAAAAAGCCGAACTGGATGGGTGAGGGTGTATGAAATGAATTTCTTCAGTTTTGGAACAGTCCGGCGGTAAAAGTAAGTAAAATATGTTTTCTTTGTTATTTAAGTCTAATATAAATCTCGCAAGATATATACATGATAATTTATCTTAATTTGTAGGAGTCGTCTGCGTGGAACCGAACAAACAGGAATAAAAATCCTGCATTGCACCGTGGTGGCTCCAAATCCTTTCAGGAGCACAAGAGAGAGCTGGTAATTAAATTTATAAAATGCGTTTACATTTTATTACAATATTTTATAATCAGATTAGCAATAATATTTATATATTTTCAGGCCGCGAGATACAACCGCGAGCCCATTATGGCCGAGCTGTTCAAGGCCACGCATGCCGCGGAGAGGACTGATGAAGAGGGCAATGTTTTGTACCAGTGGACGGATGACAAATCACAATCCGTAATGGTAAATTAATTTACTATTAATAACAATATTTTGTCTTATTTTATTTTCAAAATTTTGAAATTCGATTTTTATCGTGTAAAATAATTGTTTGTAATCGCAGGAGAGGTACGAAACAGAGCAGGCTTGTGTAGCATAGTCCACTGGTTGGGAAGAGCTTACGTTAGAGGAGGATAACCATATTTGGGATGCTATTATTGACCCGCCTTCTCGGACCAGTCGACGGTATAGCTATGGAAATGTGGAGGTAAATTTTGACATGTACTAATATATAAATTTACTTATGCATATGAATAGTTAAATAATTTTAATAATATTATATATATATATATATATATACTAATATATAAATAGTTATGAATTATTTTACAGGCGATGAGAATGTAGAGTGCATACAGGAGGTCGCAGCAAGAGGCGGAGATTGCTCAGTTGAGGGCGACAGTGGAAGAAATAAATGATTGGAGGAAGAGTGTCTTTGAGCAACAACTGGATGAGCGGATTGCGGCTTATTTGCAACAGCATGGGAGGATGCCTGGAGAGGACGGCAGCGATGGCGAGGAGTAGGTATGTTTGTTTGCTTATAGTTTGGTATATACACATTTTGGTTGGTTTGGTGTATATATATTTCAGGATATTATGTATATATTTTGATGACTTCTAGTTGATGGATTTGGTTGGATATTATGTATGTATATGTGGGGATATTATGTAGAAATTTCCATTCACTATGTACATATTCTGGTTAATGGATTTGGTTGGATTTGAAAATGAGATTTGGTTGGATTTGATAATGAGATTTGGTTGGATTTTATATTATTTGAATGTATAGTGATGTTATATGATGGATATATGATGGTTATAGTTGATGAATATAGTGTATAGCGGTTGTTTGGTTCAGATTGGTTGAAGTGTATATGGGCTGAGCAGGTGCACAGAAATTTACCCAGGTTAGCGACGGCTAGCGACGACTATCTGGTTCATTTTAGCGACGGCGAGCGACGGCCAATTGGTTCAGGTTAGCGATGGCTAGCTTAGACGTTAAAAAAATTTCCACATGACACATTTGCAGTCGTGAGCCGTCGCTATTTATGTGACGGAGCCGTAGCTAAAACCGTCGCTATACTATTGGGCGACGACCAATATAGCGACGGCTAGCAGCGGCCGGCGACGGCTAAAAGCCGTCGCTATCTGGTGCCGTTCTTGTAGTGAATTATGGGAATGCCTTCCAATTTAGATTTCTTTACCACACTGTTGATTGTGCATGAGCTGTAATCCTTCTGGTTGTCTTTGAACATAGTCTATTGGGCTTAATATGTCCTGCTTTGCATAGTTCCTTCTTTTGATGAAGCTGCGACATGTCTTGCCCTTTGAATTGTGCTGTAACGACCCGAAATTTTCACACTCGAAAATTCCAGATAGTTATGAAAAGAAGAAAGAGATAGAAGAAGAAGAAGAACACAAACACTAACATCTCACATTCGCAGCGGATAAAATATAATAATAAATAATATCAGTTACAAAAGAATACTATATCTGTCGATTACATTTGATATACATCAGAGTTTCACATATATACAGTCACTGAATATATACAATTACTATGTCATAGATTTACAATAATATACTATAGCGGAAGCACTCCATACGTTCTTGCCATCCAGCTCGCCTCCTGAGCTCCAGAACGTTCTAACCTGAAAATCTGTAATACTCGGTCTGACCCGAGCATTACACCAAAGTAACACCCGGGTCAGGCTGGAAACCAGCGTGAGTAAACCCAACTAACATGGAATACCAAAGAAATCAACTTTTATAAACCCGGGTAACATATATCAATTTAACAAATTCACAATTTGCTATGGACAACATTTATTCCACACATCAATTTCTAAGTACCAAACTTAGATAAATAATACAATTCACCTAAATCATTTCATTTCAACCTATTGATTTCACAAATCAATTTATAAAAATTCGAAGTGGTTTCGGGTATTTCCAAATACCCAGTCCCGGTCTCTTCGAAACTTATGTCATCCTAACCCAAGTTATCCAAATGAAATACACAACATTTCATATCAAAGATATCAACTCATTTAAGCATCCAATACCATTCAATCATCCATAAGCAAAGTTTAATCACTTCCAAATTAATTTAATTAATCCTGATTGAATTACTAACCTCATCCACTTGGATTCCTTCATTCAATATTAATTAATTCATAATCAATTAATTAATCAACCCCACATTATTCAGTTTAATTAATCATCCTGGATTAATTATCTTCCAATTACATTCAAGTAATTATCTTTAATAAATTAACACGATATTAATTCTTCTTAACCAAAATCAATAAGTAATCTTTAATCACTTCATAAACTAATTAACTAAATTAATTATATTAATCCTTGATTACTTACATTAATTAACTTCTCATAAGTCACTTATTATTGATTAATTCATCTTAAATTACATCCTTAATTATATAAATTATGAATTCCAACTATATTTCCATCTATCATAATCTAAATTAATTTCGTTAATTAAACCACGATATTAATCATTCTCAAACAATCTCGACCTGCATTTAACTATCTTTCATTTACTTCATTAAATAAATTACTTACTCCTTAATTAATTATCTTATTTAATCTCTTGATTTATTCCGCAAGGTAATTATATTTCATTAATTACATTAAGCAATTACTTATCACACCATTCAATTATTATTCTGAATTACTTACACTTAATTAATTAACTTAAAACTTAATCAATTAATTCAAACCATTCATTACTAAATTAATTAACCCAAATCATTAATTAATTTTAATTAATCATCCATTTTAATTACCCCATTGATTAAATGAATCACCAATCATTAAATCCTTATTAGCATTAAAATGAAAACAATTCTTATTTGTGATTTAAGTTTTAAACAATTTAAACCTCAAATACTTCGAGTCAAGCAACAATTAACTCAAAAACCAACCAAAACCAAAGTCACTGGGACATCAGTGCACATCAATTCAATTCAACCATTTAACCAATCATTTAAATCTAACCATTTAAATTTTAATAAAACTCCAGAAGCATGAGGTTTACTCACCTTTGAATATGTTTGCAATCCAATTCAATCCTGACTTGTTCTCTTCACAGTATTGGACCTTGTAAAAGCATTAAATAATTTTATTAATATTCTAATTGGTCAAACAATCAATTATTATTTATTTTAATCCAAACCAACAATTTTAGTTTTAAATTAATTTTTTTTTCTCTTTTGACATTGTATATATGTAAATACACTTATAAAAATATTCTTTATAGATTTTCCGAAAATCTAATTATATAAATCCCCTTTTGTAAATAAATTACCTAACATTCCAAAAATCAATCAATTTATTCCAAATTCTTTTATCTTACAGCAAAATTATGTACATATATCTAGATACATTCAATTTAATTTATAATCAAATTATCCAAATGCCTCACTGTTAATTAACTTCCTTCTATTATATATATACGAAAAATTCAAATTAACAGAAAACAAGAAGAAAAAAACAATGATACCTTACGTAATCGCCATGATCGAGCCACTATCGTGCTCGAACTCCCCTCGCGACCCAACCCTAGCTGCAGCGCCAACACCACCACCGAGTATCTCACCACTTCCTCCATCCATGCACGTGAACCTCCCAGAACGTCACGCGATTTACTGTCGACCCCTATTCCACGAGGATCGAAATATGCCCTAGAACGACGATCCCCAATCCTCTCGCGTGCGCGCCCCTTCTTCCACCTACTTGAACGCGGCTGCGCTCGTCCCCCTCTCTTTTTCTTTTTTTTCTTTTTTCGTTGCCGCAAATCGTTTAACGAGGGAAAGGAACACGACTTGATTTGGGGAAAATACAGGGATTCTACAACTGCCATCCCTTTTCTAGAGTTTTGATTCGCGAACGAACTGTAGAGGAGGATGGGAAACGCGATTGTGAGGGAGGAGGAGAAATTTCCAAAGTTCATTTCTTCTCTATTTTTTTCGAAGTTCGATTTCTGCTTATAGATTTGAGAGAAGGACGGGGATAAGATATAGGTTGGAGGAAAGCTTCTTGAGTACGCGTTCCTGTTAATAAAAATATCTTTGCTATTTGACTTTTAAATTTATTATATTACAAAACTTCAAAACGTCTCGTTAATCGCCAAATTAAAATTTTGAACTTCTCTTAATGAATGCCGCTAGGCAATTATAAGGTTTTACCCGCGTTCCGAACACAATGGAACGGGTTTCGAAGGCTAATTCGATCATATGTGCAAGTTACGTAAATAAACGATCGATTTTAAATTAAGTCGATTAAAATAGTTCTAAGCGTTTTGAGTTGCCAAGGTCAAATGACAACTCCGGTAGCTATGAAAATTGAAATCCGATAATAACTAACTATTACGGATCCAATGGAACTGGTTTCATCGAATTCTGAGACTGTGCATCGGAAGGTTATTTTTAAATTCAATTTAAACGATATATTTTCAAAACTGAACATAACACCTTTAAATTAAATTTCAACCATTCTATTATCTTCAGTATCATCATTATAAATTTTATAAGCATTCAAATTATTTTTAACCGGCTTAAAATTCCATATTCAACATCTTACCCAATTTCGATTTATATAATTCAAAAATCTAATTATCAAGTAAATTTTGATATTTTGAAATTCAAGTTTAAAATTAACCTTAATTATCCCAATTTAAATTGTTCAAAATTCTGGGTCGTCACATGTGCAGTCCTCATATGCTTGAATCACAGACCTATGTCGCACATGTTTGTAGGACAAAAATGAATGTAACAATTTTCAAAAACCCCTTGAGGTAGGACTTTTAAATCATCAATATACGATGAAGTTAGATTTTCAAAACCCTCATAATGAGGTTACACTTTCAAATCCTCACTATACGATGTGGTTATATTATCAAAGCCCTCATAAAAAGGTTAACGTTTCAAAATCCACATAATTTGATGAGGTTTGGTTTTAAGATTTATCATGCATTAATATATTTTATGAGAAACTATACACGTTAATGAAAGAGTGAAACAACCAAGTATGAACTATGATCTAACCCTCTTTAGTCAAAAGTTCACTTCGTATTCATTATAAAAAAGTAAACTTTGGGGGCATGTGTCACGCTATATTTTTTGCTCAATTATAGCTGGCTTTTAATCATTGGGAAATTGCAACTCCTTGGCTTAAATTCAAATCCTTACCGGTATACAGTTTCACATAAAAATTAAGAAGACAATGTCTGAATATAATAGCCTATAAATCGAAGGCATAGTAATGAGATTTAAGCCGAGGACTATCAATATCCCTCATACTGAATATAATGGTCCTCCGGCTGAATTCAAATCAAAAGCATAGACCTCAAGATATGCCTTCAGCTGAAAGACTATATCATTCAAGCATGTTATAGTTCTGAGGCTATAAGTTACCTTTAGATTATATACCTAGACATTCCTAACATCTCCACATAAAGAAGCGGCTTCAGCCTGTCGAAACCAAGTATATAGGCCGGGAGCGCCTAACCTAACAGACACCATCTAAGCTATCTCTATTAAAAGCCTAGAATACCTCAATAAAGAACAAAGATCAATGGCTAAGATAGCTTCCTTCCATGTCAACGGCTAAGGTAGCCTAAAGTTTATATAAATCATATAAGTTATAACACCCAAAGTTATATGTAGAAATGTTACATATGCAACTTGCGTTAATCTGTAATCAACCAGATGGCACATATCTAAATCTTAGCCCTACAAGCATGGCAAGTCAGCAATCTAGGAGAAGCGCTCTACATGAATGATAGAGTTATAAATCGTCTGTAAATACAATATGCATACCTATATTAAATGGATTCGAACTCCAAAACCCTAGCTGCATGCTACTCAGTTTATTTTACGATCACCATAACTTCCTATGTGTAAGCTTCTTCAAAGAAGTCATTAATGGCCGATGAGCTCATTAGACCTCGTGTAGCTACTTATAACTTATTTGATAAAGTAACAAAGGCTTAGTTATATTGGACACAGGGATTCGTTTCCGAACCACAATAAATTCTCCGTGTCGTTTAATTTCAGCACCTTATTTTCTTAGTGTTTTCGACTTAGGCATTCCACCTTCGATTGAACCAGGTTTTCCGAAGGGTTTGAAGCGCTACTTTTTTTAAAATGAAAATCTTGCCTTCTTTGCTTTCGATTGTATAGCTTTCGACATAGTTAAAGGTTTTAAAGAAATGGTTGCGTCTTTGTTTAGAGCAAACTACTTTCGACTTGGTTGGCTTTCGACAAGATCAATGGTTTTAAAGGGGTTGCGCCTTTGTTTTTAAAGTGTAGGCTTTTGACTAGGTCAAAAGCCCTAGCTGTTGCTTTTCCAACCTTTCAAAGTAAATGGTTTCGAAAACGTATACAATGTTTTTAAACTTAGCCACTTCTCCAATACTTTCGGAAGGGTGGTTTCAACACCATCACTTCTTTACCTAGGAATGCTTTCGAAAGAATGGCTTTCGACTTAAAGGGTTTTAATGACCCTTGTGCTCTATTGAAGTATAACCCATCTGGTTTCGAAAGAGATGATTTAAATGGTTTCAAAAGGTGTTTTCCACATGTTTAAATTAAACCCAAGTACTTTCAAAAGGTTTGAGGTTATAACGGTTTTGATGCTTTTGAAAGGTTTTTAAAGAACGACCTCGAATGGGTGGTTCCCTAATGGTTTCGAAAGGTTAGAAAGAGAAGGTCTTTCTAATTGTTTTGAAAGGCTTGAAGGGAAAGGTTTTTCAAAAGGTTTCAAAAGGCAATGCTTATTGGTTTTAAGGGAGAGATGTCTAAGGTTTTTAAAGCTTTGGAAACGAAGTTTTTTAAGGGTTTCTAAAGGTTTTAAGAATGGTTTCGAAATGAAGGTTTTGGCCTTTCGGCCTGGACGAACTAAAGGGTTTTACTTGGTTTCGAAAGACCTGCTTTTAATCATTTAGAAAGGGGTACTTTCAATGGACTCAAAAAGGGTACTTTCAAAGGTTTTAATGTTTTCATCAACAAAGATTTTAATAAAGTATATATAACATGGCAAGGTGATGTTGAGTAAAGCATAGAGTATATGCATTTTCCTTGTTGAGTTTGATTTAAACGGTTGTAGATCAATTTAAGACGAAAAAGGTTTTTAAGGAAAATTTTAGGTAGTTAACCTTGAGTAAAATGATTCAAATATTAGAATACCAGATGGGACTAGTATAGGGTTGCCCTGATACATAGTTATTGGCCCCAGCTAATTTAGTCTGAATTCCAATGTGTAGGGCTTTGTCATAGGTAAGATTAAAATTATGATTATACATAGAAGGGAATATATGTTTGTATACAGATAGGTTATTGGTGAGCCCGCAAAACCATTAGGATCAAATAACCTTGGAGATGTTAAGTTAAGGATAGACCGTCCAGAAGAGGAGTATTTAACAGATAGTTAAAGATAGACCATCTAGACGAGGAGTATTTAACGGATAGTTAAGGACAGACCATCCAAAAAAGGAATGTCTAACATATGTCAGATTATTTTGATTATATTTTTTGGTAGGCCCGAGACAGGCAAAGGTTAATGATCAACTAACAAAACTATAGTGGTTGGACAGATAGTCCACTTGTTACCTAAGGTTTATGTATGTTTACATAATAATGCTTTACAAATTTAACCAGTTTTGGTTGCAGGATTATGATTTGCAAAAGATATGTTTCAAAAGGGATATTAGTGAGAGAAAAACCATTCCGCTGTGTGACATGGTCTCACTTAATATTAAGTAACCGAGATGTATAGTATTATTCACACTAGGTTTATGTCTGACTCGAATTTTATGCTTTTCCCCTTAAACTCTCAGGTGCTCAAAATTGATTTGAGTAGGCTGAGGGTTAAAGTATATGGGTTTAGTAGGATGAATAAAACTATTGAAGACGAGCAGGAGGTGATGGATAGATATTTAGGAGTTGTAGTTTTATTTTGTTGATGTATTTCCGCTGTGTTTGTATTAAGTCTGTTATGACAATTTAGCGACTCTGATCAACTAAGGGGGCATCATCATATATCGCTCTTAGCGTATTTATGTAATAATTATTTTATCTGAACATGGGAAAATGATAGGATTGTGTAATTTGAATATGAAACAAGTTTTGAAAATGTATTTTAAATGTTGTTTTTGAAATCTATAATTTTATTTCATATTCATGTGACTCTGATATTATAAATACCATTAGCATACTGTGTTTGGTCACCATAAGTTAATACAATAGATGACTGCAGCATCTGTAGTGCTTAGCTTTTGACCTTCAAAAACGAAATGTTACAACTTGGTATCAGATCATAGTTATATGAAATACTTTAACTAAAAATGATTTTTTTTGAAAACATAATCCTAAGGAAATTAGAGTTAAGATAGTGGTATAGGATAACGCTATAGTAACGTACTTGTATTTGTTATACATAAGTATACACTTTATCTCTAGTCTTCTATCTCTGTTTGGTTATTCTTCTATATCTCATGAGGCTTGAGTACATATATGGATGCATGAAGAGGCGGGGTTAACCTAGGAGGGGACAACACCGCCACTAGTGGAAATGTCGGACCCTATATGAGGAGGACTCAAGGTCAGGCTCAAGCGGAGAATGTTGGTGCTGGAGTTCCATAAGTGGATATGGAAGCCATGTATCAGTTTATCGTGGATATGATGCAAGCTAGAATTACTGCTGGAGTTGTTGGAGAGAATGCAGCAGGAGTAGTTCAGGAAGCTCTGGTTGTCAATCATTATGCGAACTTGAGTAAAGACTATGCTAGGCTTGGAGGACTGGTTACTGCACTGTAAAAGGATATTTGCTGACTTAGGGCTCAATGTTGAGCAAAAGAGGAGGCTTGCTTCTAGACAGCTTCAAGGAGCGGCTTTATTTTGGTGGAATAGTGTGACAGCGGGACTAAATGAAGAGCAGTTGACACCGGTTGAATTTAGGAGAAGGTTCCAAGAGAAGTTCATGTCGGTAATGGCACATTATATTTTGATCAGGAAATTTGCTGAGTTAGAACAAAGAGAGATGACGGTTTCGGAGTATGCTGGCAGGTTTGAAGTATTTCCTAGATATAGTTATGCCATTATTAATACGGTGATGAAAAGGAATGAGAAGTTTATACAGGTACCAAAGCTTAAGATGGCTAGTGCTACCTTACCGCATGATGTGGTAGTGGAGACGGCGTTATGACATGAAGAAATGCTTTCTTGTTTGGAGAAGAAGAAGGAGAAGGAGGTCTAAGTTGGGCAAGGTTAGAAGCGGAAGTTCTTGCACAAAAAGGGTGCTCAGAAGGGTGGAGCACCAAAGAAAGGGAAGTCTGAATTGGTCTGTTTCAAGTCTGATAAGAAAGGCCACTTTGCTCATGAGTATTGGATAGACAAAGGAAAGAAGGCTGCTGAGACAAAAGGCATTAGGTGTTTCAACTACGATCAAGTTGGTCACTATAAAAATCAATGCAAGGAGCCCGCTAAGGATGGAAATGGCAAGGTGTATGCATTGGAGCCTGCTACTTCAAAGCCAACGGGGTGCAGGAGAAAGGAAAGGCAGTTTTGAGAGGTACGCTTCAGATTTATGATATGTCTGTTATAGGAAATAACTCACATAGTTTATAAAACAGAGAATTAGGGAAAATGACAAACTTTGAAGAAAAATTAGACCGAAAAACAACAAGTTTCTTTTTTGTACCGAAGCACAAACTTTGAGGAAAAAAAATTGGCTAAAGGACAATGCTAGTTATAACCAGCATTATATTAAGTTTTTACACCAACAAAATGCTAGTTATAACTAATATTATATTCAATTTAACATTATACAAAATGCTAACTATAATTAACATTGCCCTTCCGTTTAATTTTTTTTCAAACTTCATTCTTCGGTCCAAAATTGAAAATTGTTGTCCTTTAGACTAAATTTTGTTCAAAGTTTGTCATTTTGTCCATTTTTCAATTTACTTTTAAGTAATTAAAGGCATGCACAAATAGCCTTAATGGAAGATGTGAATTTTAATTCACAAGCATGACATGTAGGCATTTCATTTAAAGATGTAAATGCATGCGAAATACGAAAGGGTATATACAGGCAGAAAGCAATGTGTGCATACATGCATGCAAACGCGTACGGAAAGGAACATACGAACTAAACTCCAATACAAAACAGCAAACAGCGGAGCTAGCACATTCCCTTTTTTGCGTGCACTGCACAGTGGTATACTCGATTAAATTATGAAATAAGCTCGCATGTAATAAACCAAGAACATAGCTAAGTTCCATATCAGTATCCTTAGGAACATGGCATATATGTGATCATAAAACATGCCACTCACTCATAAATAAACCAAAAATATGGGAACGGAAGTAGAATCCTGGGGTTCATCCCAAATAGCGGTTAATTTATGTAAACCAAGGACAATATTTTTACTGAGCTTACCTTGTTTTGTTTTGGTATTTGTTATGACATAAGCCAGGACTGTTTTCTATTTTTTATAAAAGATAGAGCCTAAAAAGGAATAGCTAATACTACACTGCCCTTGCAGTCCTAAATAGCTAACAACCGCACCATAGTGGTGACCTATCCAAAAAATAGACTTCCAACCTTAATTCAAGTTTTCGGTCTTAAATTCAAGTTTCTCTCCAAAGGTAGCATACAAATCCTTACGCATTCATATAATCAACTAGATGAAGGATACATGCAAGAATATAACAAAAGCGAATAAACAAAGGGTCACGTCAGCAGTCCAAGAGGAAAAAAGCAAGCTATAAAAACAGAGGCACTGTAGTCGAATTAAGAAGGATTTTTTCTGGAAGATAAAAATAAATATACTATTATTTGTAACAAGGCATGATGTAAAAATGTAAATCGATGAATGAAAGAATAGAAGATGGAGTTTCCCACGAATGTAGGATTTCTCGAAATTCGAACCAAGTAAATCTTGATGTTTTAATTTATTTACTGCATTTTTTTACTTTATTTTCTATGTTTTATTGTGATTAAAGAATATATTGAAAGAGGCATTTTAACAAACGGTTAAAATGCTACCACAAAATTGTATATGGGCATTTAGCAATATAGTTTCTACTTAAAAAGAAGGCAAGCTAAATATCATTCAAGCTTGCAATCAATTGTGGGAGCATTCAACCTCATGTTGGTACTTAATCAGTTGAGTGTTATGAGACGAAAAATCTTATCAACGCTCATTTTTGTTGCTTTGTGAATGGGTGATCTCCTAATGTGTTTCCTACTATTTGTTATAACAACATTTGTGCAATTTTTTATGGAAGTTGTGTATTTCCTTTTTGATTTGGTTTAATTATAGGAATGCCATCCGATTTAGATTTCTTTACTACACTGTTGATTGTGCATGGGCTGTGAATCCTTCTGGTTGTCTTTGAACATAGTTTATTGGGCTTAATATGTCCAGCTTTGCATAGTTCTTTCTTTTGATGAAGCTGCGGCATGTCTTTCCCTTTGAATTGTGCAATCTCCATATGCTCGAATCACTGACCTATGTCACACATGTTTATATAACAAAAATGAACGTAACAATTTTCAAAAACCCCACGAGGTAGGACTTTTAAATCCTCACTATACGACGAAGTTAGATTTTCAAAACCCTCATAATGAGGTTAGACTTTCAAATACTCACTATACGATGATGTTAGATTTTCCATACCCTCGTAAAAAGGTTAGCATTTCAAAATCCTCATAATTTAATGAGGTTTAGTTTTAAGATTATATCATGCATTAATCTATTTTATGAGAAACTATACACGTTAATGAAAGAGCGAAACAACCAAGTATAAACTATGATCTAACCCTCTTTAGTCCAAAGTTCACTTCGTATTCATCATAAAAAGTAAACTTTGGGGGCATATGTTACACTATAATTTTTGCTCAATTATAGCTGACTTTTAATCATTGGGAAATTGCAAATCCTTGGCTTAAATTCAGAAGCTCTACCGGTATACTGTTTCACATAAAAATTATGAAGACAATGTCTGAATATAATAGCCTATAAATCGAAGGCATAGTAATGAGATTTAAGCTGAGGACTATCAATATCCCTCATACTGAATATAATGGTCCTCCGGCTGAATTCGAATCAAAAGCATAGACCTCAATATATGACTTCAACCGAAAGACTATAACATTCAAGCATGTTATAGTTATGAGGCTACAAGTTACCTTTAGATTATATACCTAATCATTCCTAGCATCTCCACGTAAAGAAGCGGCTTCAGCCAGTCGAAACCAAGTATATAGGCTGGGAGCGCCTATCCTAACATACATCATCTAAGCTATTTCTATTAAAAGCAAGAATACCTTAATAAAGAACAAAGATCAATGGCTAAGATAGCTTCCTTCCATGTCAACGGCTTAGATAGCCTAAAGTTTATATAAATCATATAAGTTATAACACCCAAAGTTATATATAGAAATGTTACATATGCAATTTGCGTTAATCTGTAATCAATGAGATGACACATATCTAAATCTTAGCACTATAAGCATGGCAAGTCAGCAATCTAGGAGAAGTGCTCTACATGAATGATAGAGTTATAAATTTCCTAAAAATACAATATGCATACCAATAGTAAACGGATTCGAACTCCAAAACCTTGGCTGCATGTTACTCAGTTTATTTTATGATCACCATAACTTCCTATACGTAAGCTTCTTCAAAGAAGTCATTAATAGCCGATAGATCTCATTAGACCTCGTGTAGCTACTTATAACTTATTGGATAAAGTAACAAAGGCTTAGCGATATTGGACATAGGGATTTGTTCCCGAATAACTATAAATTCTCCATGTCGTTTAATTTCAACACCTTATTTTCTTACTATTTTCGACTTAGGCATTCCACCTTCGAGCGAACCTAAGGTTTCGAAGGGGTTGAAGCGCTACTTTTTTTTACAATGAAATTTTGCCTACTTTGCTTTCGATTGTATAGCTTTCAACATAGTTAAAGGTTTTAAAGAAATGGTTGCGCTTTTGTATAGAGCAAACTGCTTTCGACCTGGCTGGCTATTAACTAGATCAATGGTTTAGAAAGAATGGTTTTAAAGTGGTTGCACCTTTATTTTTAAAGGGTAGGCTTTCGACTAGGTCGAAATCCCTAGCTACTGCTTTTCCAACCTTTCAAAGTCAATGGTTTTGAAAGGTATACTTTGTTTTTAAACTTGGCAACTTCTCTAATACTTTCGAAAGGGTGTTTTCAACACCATCACTTCTTTACCTAGGAATGCTTTCGACTTAAATGGTTTTAATG
Organism: Allium cepa; assembly: GCA_030765085.1. Classification (NCBI taxonomy): domain Eukaryota; kingdom Viridiplantae; phylum Streptophyta; class Magnoliopsida; order Asparagales; family Amaryllidaceae; genus Allium; species Allium cepa. Next base: position 975,758,389 of record CM060928.1, read on the forward strand.
ACCCTTGTGCTCTATTGAAGTATAACCCATTTGGTTTCAAAAGAGACGATTCAAATGGTTTCGAAAGGTGTTTTCCACATGTTTAAATTGAACCTAAGTACTTTCAAAAGGTTTGAGTTTATAAATGTTTTGATGCTTTCGAAAGGTTTTTAAAGAATGATTTCGAATGGGAGGTTCCCCAATGGTTTCGAAAGTTTAGAAAGAGAAGGCTTTTCTGATTATTTCGAAAGGGTTGAAGGGAAAGGTTTTTCAAAGGTTTCAAAAGGCAATGCTTACTGGTTTTAAGGGAGAGATGTCTAAAGTTTTTAAATCTTTCGAAAGGAAGTTTTTGAAGGGTTTCGAAGGTTTTAAGAATGGTTTCGAAATGAAGGTTTTGGCCTTTCGGTCTGGACGAAATAAAGGGTTTTATTTGGTGCTGAAAGAGCTGCTTTCAATCATTTAGAAAAGGTTACTTTCAATGGACTCAAAAAGGGTACTTTCCAAGGTTTTAATGTTTTCATCAACAAAGATTTGAGTAAAGTATATATAACATAGCAAGGTGATTTTGAGTAAAGCATAGAGTATATGCATTTTCCTTGTTGAGTTTGATTTAAAAGGTTTTAGATCAATTTAAGATGAAAAAGGTTTTCAAGGAAAATTTTGGGTAGTTAACCTTAAGTAAAATGACTCAGATATTAGAATACCGGATGTGACTGGTATAGGGTCGCCCCTATACATAAGCTATTGGCCCCAGCTAATTTAGTCTGAAATTCAAATGTGTAGGGCTTTGTCACAAGTATGACTAAAATTAAGATTAGACACAGAAGGGAATATATGTTTGTATACAGATAGGTTATTGGTGAGCCAGCAAAACCATTAGGATCAAGTGACCCTTGGAGATGTTGAGTTAAGGATAGACCATCCAAAAGAGGAGTATTTAATAGATAGTTAAGAATAGACGGTCTAAAAGAGGAGTATTTAACAGATAGTTAAGGACAGGCCGTCTATAAAAGGAGTATCTAACATATGTCAGATTATTTTGATTATATTGTTTGGTAGGTCTAAGTCGGCCAAAGGTTAATGGTTAGCTAAACAAAACTATAGTGGTTGGACAGATTGTCCATTTGTTACCTAAAGTTTATGTATGTTTACATAATAATGTTTTACAAATTTAACTAGTTTTGGTTGCAGGAGTATGATTTGCAAAAGATATGTTTTAAAAGGGATATTAGTGAGGGAAAACTCATTCTACTAAGTGACGTGGTCTCACTTAATATCAAGTAACCGAGATGTATAGTATTATCCACACTAGGCTTTATGTTTGACTTGAAGTTTATGGTTTTCCCCTTAAACTCTCAGGTGCTCAAAATTGATTTGAGTAGGATAAGGATTGAAGTATATAGTTTTAGTAGCATGAATAAAGCTACTGAAGACGAGCATGAGGTTGACGGATAGCTATTTAGGAATTGTAGTTTTATCTTGTTGATGTATTTCCACTGGTTTGTATTAAGTCTGTTATGACAATTTATTGACTATGATCAACTAAGGGGGCATCATCATATGTCGCTCTTGGCGTATTTATGTAATAATTATTCTATCTAAACCTGGGAAAATGATAGGATTGTGTAATCTGAATATGGAACAAGTTTTGAAAATTTATTTTAAATGTTGTTTTTGAAATATATAATTTTGTTTCATATTCATGTGACTCTGATACTATGGATTCCATTGGCATACTGTTTTTGGTCACCAGAAGTTAATGCAATAGATGACTGCAAAATCTACAGCGCTTAGCTTTTGGCCTTCAAAAATGAGATGTTACAACTTGGTATCAGAGCATAGGTTTATGAAATACTTTAACTAAAAATGATTTTTTGAAAACATAATCCCAAGGAAATTAGAGTTAAGATCGGGGTATGGGATAACGCTACAGTAACGTACTTGCATTTGCTATACATAAGTATACACTTTATTTCTAGTCTCCTATCTCTATTTGGTTATTCTTTTGTATCTCACGAGGCTTGAGTATAGATATGGACACATGAAGAGGCAGAGTAAACTAGGAGGGGACAGCACCACCACTAATGAAACTTCCCGACCCTATATGAGGAGGACTCAAGGTCAAGCTCAAGTTGAGAATGTTGGTGTTGGAGTTCCACAGGTGGGTATGGAAGTCATGTATCAGTTTATCATTGATATGATGCAACCTGGAATTTCTACTGGAGTTGTTGGAGAGAATGCAACAAGAGAAGTTCAGGAAGCTCCGGTTGTCAATCATTATGCAAACTTATGTAAAGATTATGCTAGGCTTAGAGGAAAGCCGTTTATTGGAACTGAGAATGCTATAGAAGTGGAGAACAGGATGCTGCACTATAGAAGGATATTTGCTGACTTAGGGCTCAATGACGAGCATAAGAGGAGGCTTGCTTCTAGACAGCTTCAAGGAGCGGCTTTATTTTGGTGAAATAGTGTGACAGCATGAGTAAATAAAGAGGAGATGACATGGGCTGAATTTAGGAGAAGGTTCCAAGAGAAGTTCATGTCGGTAATGGTACGATCTGTTTTGATCAGGAAGTTTACTGAGTTAGAACAAGGAGAGATGACTATTTCAGAGTATGCTAGCAGGTTTGAAGAATTGGCTAGATATGGTTATGCCATTGTTAATACGGTGATGGAAAGGAATGAAAAGTTTATTCGAGGACTGAAGCTTGAGATGGCTAGTGCTACTTTACCGCATATCGGAGAACCCTATGATGTGGTAGTGGAAATGGCGTTATGACATGAAGAAATGCTTTCTTGTTTGGAGAAGAAGAAGGAGATGGAGGTCCAACTTGAGCAAGGTCAGAAGAGGAAGTTCTTCCACGAAGGGTACTTAGAAGGGTGGAGCACCAAAGAAAAGGAAGTCTGAATTGGTTTGTTTCAATTATGATAAGAAAGGCCACTATGCTCATGAGTGTTGGATAGACAAAGGAATGAAGGCTACTGAGAAGAAGGGCATTAGGTGTTTCAACTGTGATCAAGTTGGTCATTATAAAAATCAATGCAAGGAGCCCTCTAAGGATGGGAAGGGCAAGGTGTATGCATTGGAGCCTTCTACTTCAAAGCCAACGGTGCAGGAGAAAGGAAAGGCAGTTTTGGGAGGTACGCTTCAGATTCATGATATGTCTGTTAGCGTTTTTTTGATATTGGTGCATCGCATTCTTTTATATCTCATTGTCTGGTAGATAAGCTTAGCCTAGAACGCACATATTAGTTACTTTCTTAAGAGCTGCAAATCCAACAAGAGGGTATGCAACACTTTGGATGAACTTTGACCACTTAGAGTTTGACTTGCTAGGTTACACCTTTGTTTGCTATTTAGATGTGTTTGACTTTTTAGGATTCAGAATGATAGTGGGTATGGGTTGGTTAAGTGAGTATAATGCTAGGATATTTTGCCACGATAATATAATATCACTTAGATACCAGGACTGTACTAATCAGATTGTATATATTATAGAGAGTCCGAGTTGTGAGGTGAATGCTTTGTTAGGTGTTATGGAGTTAGAATACAAGTTGAGTCGCGTTTTCGTGGTTATAGAATTCGCAGATGTCTTCGAGCCTGTTGTAGGATTGCCACCAAAATGAGCTATTGAGTTTCAAATAGATTTGGTACCAGAATCAAAACCGAGAGTAGGCCGCCAAGCCGAATGACACTTGCATAGATGAAAGAGCTAAAGGTGCCATTAGTGGATTTGGAAGGAAAGAATTTTATCAGACCAAGAAGTTCACCTTAGGGAGAACCGTAGTGTTTACTATGAAGTCGGACGGATCGTTAAGGTCATGTATCGATTAGCATAAGTTGAATGAGAAAATAATAAAGAATCGATATTTGTTGTCCAGAATTGACGATTTGTTCAATCAATTGAGCGGGGCTAAGGTATTTTCTCAGTTGGATTTGGCTATGGGTTTCCATCGGCTTAGAGTAGCAGAAGATAGTATACCTTTGACGGCATTTAGAACTAGACATAGATCGTACGAATGGTTAGTTATGCCATTCGGACTAACTAATGCGCCAACATTCTTTGTAGACTTGATGAACCGAATATTCAGAGAGCACTTTGATAGATTCATGTTGGAGTTCGTAGATGATATTTTAGTATAATCTAAGGATGAGAAAGAGCATGAAGTTCATCTTAGTATGGTTCTTGAGACTTTGAGAGAACATCAGCTGAAGTGAAGTTTTCGAATTGTCATTTCTGAAAGAAGAAGGTGAAGTTTTTGGTCATGTAGTCTCAGAAAGAGGATTGGCATTCGATCCAGATAAGATCGAATCTGTTAATAATTAGAAGAGACCAGAGATGGTGACTGAGATTAAATGCTTTCTTGGATTGGCTAGATATTACCGGAGGTTCAATAAGGATTTTTCACGGATAACAGCATCGATGACCAAGCTAATGTGAAAGGGTATGAAGTTTGTGTGGCCGGATAAGTGCGAGGAAACATTCTAAAGCTTGAAACATTTATTGAACCACGCACCTGTATTAGTTTTCCTGAAGGAAAATCAGAATTTGGTAGTTTATATACATGCGTATGGTACTGGATTAGGAGCTGTACTAATGCGGAGAGGTAAAGTGATTGCCCATGCTTCTAGACAGCTTAAACCGCATGAGGCTAAATACCCGAATCATGATTTGGAATTAACTGCGGTGATTTTTGCTTTGAAGGTGCGGAGACATTACCTTTTAGGAGAGAGGTTTAATCTTTATCCGGATCATAAGTCACTGAAGAATTTGTTCTCTCAGAAGGAGCTGAACATGAGACAGTAGAGATGGTAAAAGTTCTGAGCCGCTTATGATCGATATTGATTACATACCAGGGAAAGACAACAAGATTGCAGGTGCACTTAGTAGGAAGCATCATAATGCAGTGTTGGCTATGATAGTAGAATGGAAAGACTTGGGATCGTTGTCGACTTGCAGGGTGCAATGGAGATCCGAGGTTGGGTCTAGTGGAGAATCTGCTATGCTATCTTGTTTAGAATTCCGACCGGTATTGATTAAGAAGATTGCTTCTAAACAGTAAATGGATCCAGTGTTAGCAGAACGGATCAAGTATTTAAGGGAGGAACAAGGAGTGATGACTTGAAGGATTTCAGTCTTAACCAAAGTGGATGGTTAAGGAAGAAGGGTAGATTATGTAATCGAGATGTGGAAGACATAAGGAAGGAAATTTTGGAGGAATGCCATCGTTCGAAGTTCATTATTCATCCAGGAGAAACGAAGATGTATAAGGATAGGAAGAGAAATTTCTTCTGGGAAGGCATGAAGAGGGATGTAGGCTTATGGGTGAAACAGTGTCTGAACTGTCAACAGATGAAAGCCGAGCATCAGAAGCCAATTGGATTGCTTCAGCCGTTAGATATTCTGGTATGGAAGTAGGATTCTATATTATAGATTTCATAGATGGGTTATCGAGATCTAATAGCGGAAATGAAAGTATACGCGTCATAATGGAGAGATTGACCAAGAGTGCCCATTTCATTCCCATTAATTTAAATAGGACGCACCTATATTGGCTAAGTTATTTATGAAGAACATGGTTAGACTGCATGGAATTCCGAGAGTATTGTTGGTGATAGAGATTCCTTATTTACTAGCGAGTTCTAGAAGAGTTTCCAGAAAATTTTAGAAACAAAGCTCAAGATGAGTACTGCTTACTATTCACAGACAGATGGGCAAACGAAAAAAGTTAATAAGATCTTGGAGGACTTGTTAAGAGCTTGTGTATTAAACTTCAAGGGATCATGGGAAGACTATCTACACCTAGTTGAGTTTTCGTATAAAAATTGTTATCGGACTAGTATAGGGATGGCACCGTTTGAAGCTTTGTATGGAAGGCCATTCAAATCTCCCTTGTGTTGGTTAGAGACCGAAATAGATTTTTCCTCGGTCCCAACTTGGTAAGAGAAATTGCAGAGAATATTGAGCTTATAAGGGCGAGAATGAAGGAAGCTACGTCTAGGCAGAAGAGCTATGCATATAGAAGACGGAAAGACTTAGAGTTCTCTGTTGGAGACCATGTTTTCGTCAAAGTATCGCCGATGAAAGGTGTTATCAGGTTCAGAAAGACGGGGAAGCTAGCGCCAAGGTTCATAGGACCGTTTCCTATTTTATAAAGGATCGGGAAACTCATGTACAGAGTAGAGTTACTAGTAGTTTGGAAGGAGTCCACCATGTTTTGCGTGTATCTCATCCAAGGAAGTAGGTTAGGGATCCAGACACTACTATAGAACCGACTATGTTAGAAGATTTAGTAGTGGAACCATACTTGACTATAGTTAGGAAGCCTATCCATATTGTCACGAGAGATGAGAAGTTGAGGAACAAGACATTCATATTAGCGAGGGTCCAGTGGAGTGACGATGATAGAGGCTGTACTTGGAATACTGAGAGCAGCATTAGAGACACTTATCCTAACTTATTTGATAGTATGTTTTACTTTTGATTGTTTTATTGGGTACCTAATTGTAATTTCGAGGATGAAATTTTTTAAGGAGTAGAGATTGTAACACCCCTTATTTTTGTAACATTATTTAAGGAATTTGATTGGCTAAATTAAATTAAATAATGTGAGTTGATTTGGAGATTGAGATTTGTGATTAATAAGGGGTAGCCGTGCCTAGATAAACTAACAAACTAAAGAAATCAAAATGAAATAAGTTAGAGTGAATAGACAAGGGCATAACAGGAAAGAGCAATAACCTTATACCCTTAACCCTCTCAACATTCATTTTCACATTCATTCATAATTCACCCAAACTAAAACACCTAGATGTTGGCCACCATTAAGAAGAAAAGAGGGGAAATCAAGCTAAATCAAGAGGAAGAAGATAATCAACATAAATCAAAGATCAAATCTCATCTCCTTAACATCAAAAAATAGGTGAATAATTACTACATCTTTTTTTTATGGTTTCAGTTTTAAGTTGAATTCGAAATGTTTTGCATGATTATGCCATGTTTTGAATGATTATAAGTTTATATATATATATATATATATATATATGCTTGTTGATGATTTATGCTTGATCATATGGATTTTATTATATGTTCTAATGTGAAACCCTATTTATTGACATACAATGCGTTACGATTTTAGAAATAAATCAGAAATGATATTTTAGAGATGGGTTTAAATTATCATAATTTTATGAATTAATGTGGATTTTATTTTAAATTTCTAGTGAAGAAAATGAATTATCAGGCTATAAATAATTTACAGTTAAATTATAAATAATTTGGGTCTGAAATTTATATATGTTAGAAAACATATTAAAAAGGATTTTTTGAAATTTTTGTAAAATTTTCCTAAGTGTTTTGATGAATATATAAAAATTATTTGAGGTATGGGACTTAAACGTTTTATATACTTATAAAAGGAGAATGGGTATTTTGTAAAATAAAATTATTGTTTACTTCTAAAATTTTGGCAGCACTTTTAGAAAAGAAATTTGGCAACCAATAAAATTTCGACTAGTAAAGCAGGTTAATTAAAAAGTATTTCCCTTTTAAGTTAAAAATAAGATTTACATGCTTTTAGTATGTTTCACTACTTTCGGCACATCAGTTCCAACCCAAACGTTTCGCCACCATCAGTTCAAAAACCAATGTGCATGATATCAACATACCTGGTATGTACGACTTGGATGAAGACAGAAGGTATGAGGTCGAAACTAGGGGTTCCGAAGGGGTTGAAGCGCTATTTTGTTTTAAATGAGAATTTCACCTCCTTTGCTTTTGGTTGCATGACTTTTGACATAGTTAAAGGTTTAAAGAAATGGTTACTCCTTTGTTTTGAGAAAACTGCTTTCGACCTTGTTGGCTTTTGACCAGGTCAATGGTTTTAAAGGGGATACACCAATGTTTTTAAAGTGCAGGCTTTCGACTGGGTGGAAACCCCTAGCAGCCGCTTTTCTAACCTATCGTAGTCAATGGTTTCGAAAGGTATACCTTGTTTTTAAACTTGGCCACTTCTCCAATAATTTTGGAAGGGTGGTTTCGACACCATCACTTCTTTACTTAGGAATGCTTACGAAAGAATGGCTTCCGACTTAAATGGTTTCAACGACCATTTTTCTCTGTTGAAGTATCACCCATTTGGTTTCGAAAGAGATGGTTTGAATGGTTCCGAAAGGTCTTTTCCACATGTTTAAATTGAACCCAAGTACTTTCGAAAGGTTTGAGTTTATAAAGGTTTTTATGATTTCGAAAGGTTTTTAAAGAATGCTTTCGGATGGATGGTTCCCCAATGCTTTTGAAAGGTTAGAAAGAGAAGGTTTTTCTGATTGTTTTGAAAGGGTTGAAGAGAAAGGTTTTTCCAAAGGTTTCAAAAGGAAATGTTTAATGTTTTTAAGAGAAAGATGTATAAGGTTTTTAAATCTTTCGAAAGGAAGGTTTTTAGGGTTTCGAAAGGTTTTAAGAACGATTTCGAAAGGAAGGTTTTGGCCTTTTGGCCTAGACGAAATAAAGGGTTTTACTAGGTTTCTGAAGAGGTTCTTTCAATGGTTTAGAAAGGGGTACAATGGACTCGAAAGGGGTACTTTCAAGGGTTTAAATGTTTTCATCAAAAAAGATTTGAGTAAAGTATATATAACATGACAAGGTGATTTTGAGTAGAGCATAGAGTATGTGTTTTCCTTGTTGAGTTTGATTCAAAAGGTTTTTAAGGAAAATTTGGGCAGTTAACCCTAAGTAAAATGATTTAGGTATTAGAACACCAGATGTGATTGGTATAGGGTCTCACCCTATGCATTAGCTATTGGCCCCTATTAGTTTAGTCTAAAATTTCTGTGTGTAAGGCCTTGTCATATGTAAGACTAAAGTTATGATTACACACAGAAGGGAATATATGTTTGCATACAAATAGGTTATTGGTGAGCCTGCAAAACCCTTAAGATCAGATGACCCTGGGAAATGTTAAATTAAGGGCATACCTTCCAAAAGAGGAGGAGTATTTAACAGACAGTTAAGGGAAAACCGTCATAAAGAGGAGAATTGAATAGATAGTTAAGGACAGACCATCTAGAATGGGAGTGTCCAATGGATATTAGATTATTTTGATTATATTGTCTGGTAGGCCGAGTCAGCCAAAAGTTAATAATTAGCTAAACAAAACCATAGTGTTTGGATAGATAGTCTATTTATTACCTAAGGTTTATGTATGTTTACATAATAACGCTGTACAGATTTAACTAGTTTTGGTTGCAGGATTTGATTTGCAATAGATATGTTTTAAAAGGGATATTAGTGTGAGGAAACCCATTTCGCTAAGTGGTGTGGCCTCACTTAATATCAAGTACCGAGTTGTATAGTATTATTCAACACCAGCCTTATGTCTGACTCGAAGTTTATGTTTTCCCCTTAAACTCTTAGGTGCTCGAAATTGATTTGAGTAGGTTGAGGGTTAAGGTATACAGATTAGCAGGACGATGAATAAAGCTACCAAAGACGAGTAAGTGGCTGATGGATAGCTATTTAGGAGTTGCAGTTTTATTTTGTTGATGTATTTCCACTGTATTTGTATGAAGTCTGTTATGACTATTTAGTGACACTGATCAACCAGTGGGCATCATCATACGTCGCTCTTGGCATATTTATGTAATAATTGTTTTATCTAAACCTGGGAAAGCGATGGGATTGTGTAATTTGAGTATGGAACAAGTTTTGGAAATGTAATTTAAATGTTTTTTTTTGAAATCTATGATTTTGTTTCTTATTCATGTGACTCTGATATTATTTATGCCATTAGCATTACCGTGTTTGGTCACCATAAGTTAATACTATAAATGACTGCAGCATCTATAGCGCTTAGATTTTGGCCTCTAGAACGGGATGTTACAGTGTTAGATTCATGCTAACACACACATAGATACATACATAAATATGTACATACACACACACACACACACACACACATATATATATATATATATATTCACAAAACCTGATCCCAACATCTCATAAATGTACCATTAAAAATTACTAATAGCCAACAAAACTAAAATCTATGAAGTTTTAAATCCAATAAAATCCTTTTCAAACTGATGACTCGTTGAAGTTTTCTCCAAAATTGATAAAGTTATCGGTGTGCCGTATTGAAAATTATATAAGCTGTAACATATATCTAACTTGGTAACCAATCTTGTTCCTAATAAAAGCTTTCTATTATATACTTGCCATACTTTGATATGTTAATTAATTATTTAATTTAAGTATATTAAATAGAATATCTTTAAAAGATATGTTATGTGATAGCAATTACAATGTATTGTAACCATGAGAATTTATCACATTAAAAAATAACTTATTATTTTAAATATTCCTAGTCAATATGTTTCAAGAAAGGATATCGATCCATCTATTGTGACTAAAGTATGCAATGCTATGTATTACCTGTTGATGGTACTTTGGAGTTACGTATTGATAGTTGTTAGATAACTATGAAATGACTCACTCAAGAGTTTTTTATTGGTTAATATAACTAAGGTAAAAAAGAAAATCTCAAAGTGACAATTTTACATTGTCCTCAAGAATCGAGAATGTTGTTGAACTTCAATATGGACACTCCACTTCAATTATAGTTAAATTGCGACATGGCATCAATCAAAAAACTATAGTTGGGTCTAAATTGAAGCGTTGGAAGTGAAACATTATTCAATATATAATTCATCTCTTATATATGGATAATATCACGATCAACTGTGTCAACTTAAAATCAAAGTATATATCCATAGCAGCATGGTTAGTAATAAATTCTATTATTAAACAAAAGATTTTGTGTTTGGACTAATCAAGTTAAATGTTGACGGTGTTAGAATTTTGACCAAAACGAAAATCCATAAGTCCTTGTGTGATATAGTGTTGACGAAGAAAATTGATGTAAATAATTGTTACCGGCAAATGCTGCTTATAATAGTAGAATTTGAGTTTAATGAAAAAGATGTGTAAGCAATTAATTCAGCCAAAATATCACACCACTAATTAAGGTGACATGTGAACGTTAATATTCGAATTATTCAATATTAATCGCTGATTAAGTCTACACCCTTGAGTTGTACAACCGTCATAATGAATACTCTAAAAAATTGCATGATTAATTAATTTATAATCATTGTCTACTATTTAAATTAATTAATATTTATGAGATATTAATTATTATATATTGATTTGATGTTTGAATGCCATTAGTATTTAATGAAATGCGCATATATAAAAGTTGCGTACACACGTACTGATATATGATATCAATAAAATATTTAAATTTTATCTACTCAATTAAATACTAAGTGGATATGAGAGTTACTGAAGGCCCATGATGCCTCTGTTATAGCTGGTCAAAGAGGGAAGTATTGGAGAAACTTCAAATGCGATTTGAAAAGGCAAAGGATCAATTAAAAGAAGGAATTAAATCTCCAGAGCTAAATGTATAAGAGCTGAGGTATTATGGCTGAATACCAAATTTTAGATTTTAAGGATCCGCCTTTTCGACGCTCAATGTCAACGGTAATACATCAATGGTATTTGTGTGTCGAGCAACCAAATGTCAAAAAGACAGATTGTTAGGGTAAAAAAAAGAAGAGAATTAAACATCAAAATCTCATGATGGAATGATAACATATAATACCAAAAAACAGTAGAAACTGTCCCTCTAAGATACATAGCATTTCGAAGTTACAATTCTAAGTACTATCATGACACTGGACAATTATGATAGCCTATCCTCACAAATGTTGATATATACAAAATAGTATTGCGGCAGAAATAGGAATACTATAGTAGGTGAAAGCATCCAACTCCTCTCCTTGAACACTAAAGATATCAACGAAAATCCACCTTTCGCGGACGACTAAAAATTGCACCCATGGAAATAAGAGGAATATAAAACCATAAGTCGGGCACAAGTCTGGTATAAGAAACTGAAGAAATATGCGGTCAACATATAGGAATAATTTTAGGACCATTTGAATCACTGTAACGGTTATACCCTTAAAAGAACCGAACACATCTAATAAGTACATAAGGTGATATAATAAATAATGTCCAAGGTGAAGAATATAAATCAGAAAATAGTTGTGCTACTTGCATCTCACAACACGACAATATTTAGAGTATAACTAAAACTCCTAAGGCATGTTCGCATAATGGATTTTCCATGGAGGTCTCCTTGGTAAAACCGAATCTAACCTCCTGCATAATAATCAGAAGCTGCCTTTCGAGTGTCATATATCACTAGATAAAATGTACCATAAGCTAAACACTACTGGCCCACGTTGGAAGATATAAAACTAAGTATCATCAACTCCCGTGCACAACATCGACAAGCATATCTAGATATGGAGTTGATATATCCCTTTGGATTAGCTAAAGCTCAGAGTGTGCATCCTACTCTATCTTTAGCCATTTCTAATGGTGAAGTCACGTTCAGCATCTCAACTCATAAGTCTTCATCACTCAAATAGATCTCGAATCTCTCTCCAGATTCCGACATCTCAAATAGTTCACGAATCTCTTCATAGATCCCAATATAAGTTTTCCAACGAATGCTAATGTTGAACTCTCCTTTGGACTTAACCTTAATATAAAAGTGCAACTATATGGCATTCCACTCCACAACTGCTTCTAAAACATAGAACTCGTATATCAGTTTTTAAATGGTTTTCGATAAGTAATACACTTATTCAATCCTGGTCTCTTCAAAATTAAATCGATGAATTTTTGAATGACTCAATTTAGATTCTTTAAGAAGTAAATGAATAATATAAAGGATTCCACCTCGAGGGACCTCGTATATACATTCTTAAAGTAAGAGACGATTCGTACGAATGACTCCTCCTAGAGGAATCTCAAACCGTATTAATACGTGACTAAATACTTATCGCTTCTCTGACTTTCTCAACTTATATACTTATCAAGTATAAATAGAAATGATCGCATATGGGAATCAAGTCTCATATACTTATCACTTTTCTGACTTTCTTAACTTATATTATCCTTTAGTCAAGAGTGAAGCCGGTTGGTTAGGCCACTGCTGTTTAAACCCTACTTGAACATCATTCTTAACTCTCACAAATAGAACAAGTCTACTTTATCGGCTTTTAGAGCTAAGTACAAGACTAAATACTTTCCATAAAATAGTAAGCACACAAAGCACGATTAAGTCATATAAGCTAATTCTAATCCCCTTTTTATTTAAACAATTCTTTTATTAATCAAAATGTATTCCCAAATACTTATGTATATATGTATATAGTAACTTTATAAAGATATATACATATATACTAGCGTTGCACTATTCATTTCTACTCTTTTAATACTTAGAAATGTTCCATATTCCTATACCAAATGGTATAAGAATATTCACAAATCTTAAACAAGATTTCACATTTCTAAAAATATAAATAAATAGGTCCAAAACAAATGTTATTAAAAAACATTGTTATTATAAACCCAAAACCATCTTCCTTATAATTACCTTTAAAACATTCTTTTAAAGATCTAATTATATTACTAAGTAGGGTTCAAAACAAATGTTGTCCAAACAATGTTTACAATAACGCCAAAACCATTTCACTTATAATTATCTTTAAAACATTCTTTTAAAGATCTAAGTATATTTACACTCACTATAAAAAAGGAATATACTTTTAATTAACTTTACAAATCCATTTATTACAAAATAAATGTTATAATTCACTTCTTTTATTCCTTTATAAAATACATAAATTTTTTAAAACTTATATATACACACTAATTTATTTATAAACTAAGATATTTAACAAAATTCTAAAAGCAATTTAAAAGATATTTATGTTACATAAGCTTTTTAATACTTTAATAAAATAATTAACTAATTTCTAACAACCATATATACTTATAATATACTTTTAAATACTTATAATATGGTTTAAAAACATTTGTTTAAAATATTAATTAAAAATACTTATTTTATAATTTATTTAAAAACTCCAAAAAATCACGTTTTAATTTTATTCTTTAAATTGTTTTTAGAATTTTATTAAATATCTTGGTTTATAGTTAAATTAGTATTTATATATATATATATAAGTTTTGGAAAAGCTAAGCTTAGTATTTTATAAAAGAATAAAATAAGTTTTGAATTATAAACCTTTTACTTTAACAATTTATGATTACTTGTTAAAAATATATTTAAATTCTAAACTACTTTTAAAATACTCTAATATAAGTTAGAAAAGACTTGTAAAAATATTGAAGAAAAATAATTAAATTAAAAGTCGTTTTTAAATAATTAAAGTTCAAAACAGAAACTAAAGCATTTCCAGAATGCTGTAAAAAGGGTTAAGAGGCAGAGACCAAAAAAGCTATCGTAGATTGCTGTGAATGATAGTGACCTGGGTATTGAATGTTTTTCTATTTTTCAACATGCTAACAAACTTTTTAAGGTCCAATCTTTTTGTAGTAAATGATATACACAGTATGTATCACAATTATGGTGAGAAACCATAGGATCTCTCTATAAACATTATAGAAAATGCCAAACAAAAGGCATTTCCTAACTGCTTCTATAGCGGCTAGTTGCTATAAAACAATTCCAAACTTAAGTCTGCTTCAAGTCGAAGGGCAACCAAATCCTATATGCTTCACGTAAATGCTATGCAACAAGTCATAGAGAGTCATAAACGTCCAAATACATCAATTACATATGTCATATGATTTCCAAAGAAAAAATCACAGAAGATATACCAATAATATATGGTCAAGCATATACTATAATATAACAAGCATTATATATGGTCAAGCATGTACTATAATATAAGCAAGCATTATATATTCTTTATATTCATTCAAATAGTGAGATTTCTTACCCAATTTCAAGCCTATAGCAAGCTCATGCACATGAGAACCTATGAATAACTGTATACCTCACCCAAAGGCCAAAGACCCAACCCTTGCTACATAGAAGTGCTCGGCCATGTTCCTAAACCCATCTTTCTCTATCGGCCATTTGCTCCTCCACCCTTTTAGCTCATATCCTCGACTCTTTGGCTTGATCTTCAAGCTTCCCATGTTGCAACAAGTCCAAAGCTCGAGTTTGGTAAAGGTTTGACTTCATCGAGATAGTTTATGTGTAAAGAGAAGAGGATAAAGAATGTAGTTTCCTATTTAAATGAATTAGCAACCAATTTCCTCAGCCTTAAGATGTTTATATAGACTTTGCCAATGGGTTAAAATCCACCTTATACCTCCTATTTTTGATCAAAATCTACCCCCTTCACATGCCTTGCTTTACACCTTATCTCTTCATAATATATCTTCTAACAAATTTCTAAAAAATATTTATCAAAATATCTTCTTCTTAAATCATTTGTTAATCTTTTGTTACTATTCACATTTATATCCATAAACATGAAAATATTTTTATTTTCTAATTAATTATACATTAATATATTAGGAAAACACAACGAGTTCTAACAACTTTTACCCATAAAAAACTGTTTACCGATAAAACGATTTTCGTGTCAGATTATCAATATTTCTTTAAAGTATTTATTTTTGTACATAAATTTGATAAATAAGTTTTCTATCATTAGTTATTAATTAAAAAGGGGATAATAAGGTTATTAAATTAATTAATTACATTAAACCAAGATTTTAATATTTAAATAATCCAAATATATAAGTATGGAGTGTTCGAGCTTTCAGGTCTTTACATTCTCTGTCATTTAAAAGATTTCATCCTCGAAATTCCAACACGGCTAACACACAAAAGAAACAAGCCCAAAACAATACTTAATAGTATTCAAAATTATTAGCACTAAGGTTGCAGTTTTCTTAGGTTAAAAATCCCTCTCATCATATAAAGACTATAAACACTCTACTAAGCGTACCTTACGCTCAATAGTCTCAGGTTATTACTTAGACAATTACTCATGCTGCCTCAGAACAAACTGAAGAGTCATTCAATGAACCGTCCATAAGCCAACAAAACATGAGATGAATATAATGAGGCCTGTACGATGTGCATGGATCATTTGTACGCAATATCCAATCTAGTCACTTTCTTGATTACATAGATTTTACTTCCAAACTAGTATATATCACTTGACCTCTCTAGTGCGGACTCCGATCACGTTCCTTGATTTGAAACCTTTTTTCATACATACCCATATCTATGATAAAAACCACAATATCATATCAATAATCTATTTCAAATATTCATAGTTGAGAATCAAGTGAAAAATCCTTGTTTGGACCATGTAAATCACGTAGAAATCATATACTCGAATCTTAGATCTAAAACAACCATGCAAAAAACGATCCACATACAACTTACATATTTATATTATTGGTTTCTTAACTGTACTAATTTCTTTTTAAATCACATACATTTACACAAATAGTATCATATTCAATGCTAAAATCATTTATGAAACATTTCATAAAAATAGAACTCAGGTTTATAAACATTTAATAAAGACATAACTTTATTTATAAAACATTTCATTGAAACTTACTTTAAGTTATAACTCATATAATACTATACTACATCCTAAGAGTATATACAAAACAACAAATTCATTTTACTTTCTTAAATTCAGATGAAGGCACAAAAAAAATTTAGGTCTTATAACCATGTAAACCTTTTGTCTTCTTTAACCGTCAAGTTAGGCAAGCAGCTAGAAAGAGTAAAACAGTGGTATCCAAACTTAAGCTACTTTTCTTATACACCCCTCATGTAAAGAAGTTTATTATTTGGCACAATAACGTTGAACGATATACATAACATGAATGTTCAACAAATTTAAAACGTGTGTTAATTTACTACATTCTCTGTCAAAATGTTGCCAGATTCATTTTTACATTTTCAAAACCACTTAACTTCAAGTTCTATAATGTTCTGGAAGTTTCCGACTATCCAAAATTATCGAAAATTCCATTTTGTTCTAACAATGAAAACTACCAAGCAATCTTATCATAACAAAATAAACATATCACTTTGTCTTAATGTATGGGATACATGTGTCAATAAACCAACTTATCAACGTTTCACTTATTTATTAAACACACTTTACTGTATGGGAAAAAGTAAAAAAGGTTCCTTAATTACTTGGGTTATGCAACTACCACTCGTGCTCCCAACATAAAATACATACAAAACTTTTCTATAAGAAAGTTCGTATCAAAATTCTATATTACCAAAAACTATTCTTTATTAAACTACTCTATATCTTATAATAAATTTCTTTATAGAAAAACTTTAGAAACAAACATCTGGTTTTATTCCAAATTATTTGAAATAATCATATATAAATATACCTTTCGTATATCACATCATACTTTCGGGATAAAACCAAAATCATTTTCAATGCGGTATCAAATATTTCATAAATATTACTACGCATAATGATCTCAACTCATAAACTAATTTCCAGATATATACTTTAAAATTCATAGGTAATATACATATAGATCGAGTGACACAAAAAAGATACCATAGGCAAGCAATTCCTAATGCCCATTAGAGAAATCAAAATATTTCTATATTTTTCTTAGGTTTTGAGAAACATAAAAATCAAGTAGGAACGCTGTTAGAAAAATGAAATGGCAACATTTAACCTCTCTGATATTGTGAGAACATTTGCTCTGTAAAGCAAAAATAATCTACAATGATAAATCTTTGCAGTTAATATAAATTGACAATTTTTTTATTAATTAATATACAAATGAACTAAATTAATATTGAAATATGAATACACATTTACCAATAAACCTTTTAGCATGTTGTCCCTTCTAGACTAATGCAACGGTCAAATTATATAACTACTAAAAAAATTGTATATTGGTTACTTAAGTGTTTATTTGCATGAGATGTGTATTGTCTTTTATGTGTTTTGAAATTTAAACCAATATAAGAATATGTATATTCAATTCATATTCATACACATATAATTGTTATATGTGAACATTCACTTCAAATGAAACCGGATCATTCAAAATAAGAAAGTAAACTATAATGTGAGATCATGTATTCATTGTGATTAATTAAAATTAGGATCTTGTCGTGTTAGTGTAGCACTAGGCCAAGAGCTACAAGATGGACTTACGAATTCAATCACTGAAGAATCTGTATGATTAGTTTGCATGAAGTGCAACATATTCGATATCCTTAAATGCTAAGGAAAACCAAATGCATTTTCCTAAATAATTCGAGATGGCCTTGTAATAAGAGTTTACTTTTACTGCTTTGACTATTTGGAAAGAAAAATGAATGCACGAGAGTGGATGTAAATTAGGCTCACATGGGATGAAGAGAGTGAATGGTCACCTCTGCTTCATGAAGATACATTGAAAATGAGAATTGTATAAAATACAAAAAGTATTTAATATGGATTGAGAAATGTGATTTCTATTTCAAATGTATTTTCATATAGAAAATAGTTTTCTATGAAAGCTATTTCTTCGAGTTCATGATATTTGATATGAGACTCTTGACTATAAACTAGTCACAGTGTATGAAATAAAATTCCTTAATAAGTGGTTGTGAATGGAGCTTCATACTTCATACACTATTGTAGTAGTGGTGGAATAGTGGAAGCATACATAAGTCTCCATAATGGATGCATCAAGTTACAATAATTATTTTCGTTAGTATACCAATATTTATGAAATAATTACTATTTTTGGTGTTGACTAAAAATAGATGTAGTTCTATTTTGATATGAATATTATGAATATATTTTTTAAAATACACCAGTAATAATGATATTTATAACAAAAGGTGATGCATTAGCAAATATAGAAGTGTCTAAAAAAATATTTACTTTGGAATTAAGGACAAAGCCATGGTTTTGAGAAATAATTATTTAATCATATGATTACGAATCACATGGTGCTGGTGAATTGTATCTCAAATAATCGAGGGCAAAGCATCCATTTAGTGGGAGCTACATAAGAGTTGATGAACTCTTCAGATTGATACAAATAGATGTATGCAGTCATAAGTCTAATGATATCAAAATAGATCCACTAACTTCATTAAATTCGCAGATGAATTACCATAGAGATAAACATATATATCTGATATATGAGTAGTTTATTTATGATAGGTTCAATTAATTTAAATAAAAGTAGAAAACATAACATGCAAATAAAATTAATATTCTATTTGATTGAAAAGGTGAACGTATTCGAAATGAGTTCCATATGAATCTAAAAACAAATAAGTTTCAATCTCAAAAGTCACTCCTCCATATGATACATAATGATGTATCAATAAGGTGTAATCAGACTTTGTTGGATAAAGTGCGGCTGATGATGAGTGAAGTTGACTTAACTTCTTTTTGTAGGGACGTGTACTTAAGAGTAAATACATAAGGTTAAATTTAGTTTCATCTAAAATAAACTCTACAAAATCATACATGAAAAGAATTGATGAAACAACCCCTACACATCCTAGGTCAAGGAGTTAACAGGTTGTGCGAGACAAAAGACTGCACGTAATACTTGTTTGTTATGGATCTTCTGTGGACTGCCCTTAATGAGTTTTGGACCGATCAATATTGATTGATCAATTTTGTTTATGAAAATAAGTTTCACAAACTTAAAAAAATAGTTTTACACACACATATATGTAAAGAAAATTCATAAAAATTTTATGGTTACCTATTCCATTGGACTGAGAAACAATTGTTCTAAGAAACACCAACATTATAACAAAGAAATTTCTTTTAGAAATTATTAGCAGTAAAAGGATTTGGATATGATCCATGGATAAAACTAATTACAAAGGATGAATTGAAATTGGCCAAGCGTAAATGTAGATAACTAATTAGAATGTCTAATAAGAACTTTCGATGTTAAAGAGAAACTATGATTTTCTTATCAATGTCGAGAAAAGAATTTTCTCAGTTATCAATAAGCAATTAAGAGTATTGCTTCAACCGTATGGTATGATGCACAAATCAAGAAAGGATTCCAAATACATTATCAAAATATGATTTTAATCATTCTATTCGAAGAGATATGATTCATCGATCCGAAAGAGTCTTTGAGAAGAAAACCAATGCAATTGGAATATGGTAAGCTACATTGATAAAATGACATCGTAAATTCAGTTATTGAAATTAATGTAATAGATTCATCACTCAACATACTTAAGTTAATTTATATTTTACTCACAAAATTATCGTTCGATATGATTTTGATTTTTGGTGTATTTATATACTAAAATAGAAACTCTAATAATGATTTAGAATACGTTGGTCCGCTTAATAACCAAAGTGTCTTTATGTCAGTGGAAGCGATTTTGAGTTTATGAGTTATTAGATATGATCTAGTAAATGGTACAAAATCATTATTCGATAAGCATCAAAGTTAAGCATTTTGATAGAGAAATCAAATTGTTTGATTTTTTAGCTCAAATGTAGAGGAAGGAAGCATCTGTAAGAAAGAATATTAATAAGTGCAAAAATATTTCAAAACCATAGTAAACCACAATTTTATGATTCTTAATGATGTACTCACGCTAAAATAATTTTAGTTTAGTTGTCTAATTCTCGATATTGGATTTGAAATAAACATCTTTATAATTGGTATAAACGGTTGTTGGGATTTTCCTAAATGATACACACAGACACCATGCTAAATTTTTTAATATGGAGCATGTAAGTTGGATTTCTTATGCATTGGCAGTAGGATTTTTCATACATATTTTATTGTCTACAGTGTTGCATTTCACTTATGTATTATATACATAGGGCAAGTATCAAGTTCGAATTAAGATCATCAAATGATAGTTTAGAATGTTCTTGATTATGTACGAAATACTAGAGAATTATTTAAAGAAAAATCGAAATCACACTCCCTATGAAGGAGTGCGTGGACTCGAACTTCATAATTGTCATCGAGTACAGCATGTTAATCCTAAATTTATGTTCACTCTTAATTTGAGAACTTTAAGTTGGAAATGTTCCAAACTATAAGGTGGCTAATTTAACCAAAGGTTAACTACGTCGCCTTGAATGCTGCTGAAACAAAAGGAAGTATAAATAAATACACAAATTTATACCTGAGCTAGGGTGACTCCAAATGTTGAGAAACCCCTAACATTGTTATATAGTAACAATGTTAGGTACAGTTCCTTAAAGAACCTAATGCTCAGTAGAAGTCAAAAAAACATACTTTGAAGGGCTCCGCGTGATAAAGGCAAATTATGAACATTGAAGATTGTTAATTGATCGAATAGATAGTTAAAACAATATAGCATACTTATTCACTAGGGGACTGGCCTGATTATTTTTTGAGAAAGCCAAACAAAGAGGTTAGAATCAGATTCTATAATTGAGCCAAGTGCAAGTGTAATACTGATAGAGTCAGTGTTATGCCCTAAGAGCAATTATGTAATCTGTTACATATATCTAACTCCATAACCAATCTTGATAAAATATGATTTTCTTTCTACTACATACTTGCCATATTATGATATACTAATTATCTATTTACTTAATTATGTTAAATGGAAAATCCTTAAATGATATGTTATGTGGTAGTAATTGTAATGCCTCGTCATCCTGAGAAATTTATCAATTTAAAAATAAAATAATATTTTAAATATTCTTAGTCAGTACGTTTTGAGAAAGAATATCAATTCATTGGTTGAGTCAAGAGTCTATAATGTTACCCAAATGTTAGGTAGTGTATTACACATGGCTATTGGGATGCCAATGGGTTACATACTAATAGTTATTGGATAAATATAGAATGACTCACAAGAGATTTTTCTGTTGGTTAATATAACTAAGGTCAAACGAAAAAGCTCAAAGTGATGATATTACGTAGTTCTCTCGACTTAAGAATGTTGTTAAACTTCAATGTTGACACTCCACTTTGATTATAATTAAATCGTAGCATGGCATCCATCAAAAGATTAGTTGGCTCTGAGTTAAAGCATATGAAGTGGATGTAACGACCCAATTTTTCGACTTTCGAAAGTCGACATCAATACATCCACTGTATCAAATGCCGAACAGTCGAATGCCGAAAAATCGAACCGTTAGGGTTTAAAGAAGAAGAAGATAGAAGAAGAAACAGAAACAATAACAGAATCTTACATTTCGCAGCGGAACAATATATAATAGACAAATGAATAATCTTTCAAACAAAGAACTATATCAGTTTATAAATACATCGTCAGAGTTTACAACAACACAATACAACACTAGGCATTTATGACAACTGATCCATATTCAAACTGAACTTGCAACAATCCCAACACAGATGATACATCTCACCATCCAGCTTTCCTCCAGATCTCTATAGCATATCTTTCTGACTTTGCTCCAGAATAATGATAACCTGACTCTAGGCTTCCCGTGTGGAAAATATGGGCACCCAGAGTTTAGAAAGGGAACAATAAACTCCAAGTCATTCATGGGACTAGTGTGAGATCTTAAAACCAATTATTTTCACGAAGAAAGGAAAAGAAATCCGCTATGCTTTTGGAAAATGAAACTACCATAAGGCCTCCTTCCACGCACATAATGCAAACGTAGAATTGGAAGAGATTTCTTCATATGATAGTCAAACATGCTTGATACGCAAAATCCTTTGATATTATTATTATTAGTGTATAGTGTGTAATCTTAGCCAGCATAGACAATTCACACTTATGCCTACTATAGCTATCATGTTCAATAGCAGGTTACCGCCACATTCCATGGCAGGTTATACAACTAAAACGTACAGGTCGCTTATTGTTTCTTTGGATTTCCAACAAATGGTCAGGCTAAGAAACTTATTATGCCACATGGATACGCCTCTAGAGGGACGCCCCGAGAACCTAACCGGATCTCTGCCAACACAAGGCTGGGTTACCTCTGTA
This sequence comes from Allium cepa, assembly GCA_030765085.1. Taxonomy (NCBI): domain Eukaryota; kingdom Viridiplantae; phylum Streptophyta; class Magnoliopsida; order Asparagales; family Amaryllidaceae; genus Allium; species Allium cepa. The sequence continues at coordinate 975,781,267 of CM060928.1, forward strand.
ACTAGGTAATTACTACATGAGTATGCCATCCTCCGGTCGCTTGCGACCTTTATTCGAGGATCCTCAACCACAAAGTAACAACCACAAAGTAATAAATTTGCAAAAACCACATAGGTTAAGTATCTGGGCTCCATACCATGACACCACCCTTTTCCAAAAGGAAATGGCATAACCTAAAGGGCGTGACCCTTATAATCTTGTCGCATTCTTCCTATTTCTACCATTTCCGGGATGTGAGGTCCAACGAAGTCTCATTCACAAAGTCATGCTTCGATCAACAAATGATCAGCAGCACTTAGCATGCCACACTACCAAATTAGGAGTATATCACTAATAACTATCAACTACATAACCTCTGAACTCGTACATCTCAGAGAAGGGTGTTAAGCTAAGAGAATAGATTCTCCGCCACCAATAGAAATGTATTTGATAGTAATCAACTTTATATCTCAAAGTGTAATGTCAGGCATACAACCATACAACTCCATTCCAGGTTCGAACGGAACCGAAGGCACTTCTAAAGAAGCCCTTGTGTGACGCCCCACTCCGATAGCCTCGTTAACAAAGAGTATTACATAGATAATACTGTCGGCTAACGCGGACAATAGAGTATAATGGAAGCGATCATGTGTAATCTTACCTTAACTATTCACTAAATACGTCGAAAAGTAGAATCACATTAAAATTTGACCTATTCAATAAATATTTAAAGCAAAACTACAATGGCTATAGGATCTATCAGAAGAAAATATAACAACGCAAATGTAATTCACATCACAGAACAGTTGATCATAATATAAACATAAATAGATACACAATAGAGTATACAAAATAATACATGTCAAGTGGTACAGGAGACCACAATATACAGACGAGACGAAAAATATCAGAGTTACAACAGATAAGGACCACAAAAGACGCTATAACAAAATGAAGCTAGCGAATAGTCCATGCGGAAGCAAAATAGGCTAAGTCCCAAAAGCACCTAACCTGAAACATCTCGGTCTGACCCGAGTATAAAATACACGGGTCGGTCTAGATATCAAATCAGTTAGATAAACTGAACAATAATAAACCTGCAAGGTCATACAGTATAACAAATATCTCTAGAGGAGATAACACAATCATCAACAAGAGATGAATCATATAGAACAAGCCTCATATCATCGGCAACATATAGAAACAAAGGATACAAATATCCCAAAACAAGCCAAAAGGCAAATAACAAATACCAATAAGGTATACAAATTCCACAAGGTAATCGTTATACATCATGCGGCTCAAACAACCAACACGATGGGCGATACCAAGGGAATATAATATCAATGAAACATATGATTGCTCGAGCTCAGTACTGTACAACAAGGATCCATATGCCCGAAGGCTCCAAACCCAAGTATCACCCATGCGGCACATAAGGCCAACATCAAAGCGAAACTATATAGGGCAACAAACCCGAAGGCACACACCCGAAGGCAACATACCCGAAGGCAACAAACCTAAGGAGAAAGTCCGAAGACACCATCCCAGAGGCAACAAACCATAGTGGTGAAGGTCGTAGACCCAGTACTGGACACCACTAACTGGCGGAATGTGTCACAACTCTCGAAAAGGAATCCGAACAGTGTTAACGTGCGTCCCATAACCACTCGTCCGCACTAAACGGTTTACTATCCGTTAGTCACTTTCACACTCAAAGCAGTACAAATTTACCTCATATCATCGGTAAACTAAACCCGAAGGTCAAAACAATCAATCGAATAGGTCGGGGACTAATCGGAAAGATAAACGCACAGATTCATGGTCCGTGTTTTGCCCAACCATTTAATCACCCTTCCACTTCGCTCGAAGTGCGAAAGTGTGTGTTTTAAATAGAATTTATAAATTGGAGAAACGAGCTTTTAAATGCGATTCGAGAGATTATTTTATAAAAAACCCGTGGATGAAGTCAAGAGTAAGTTATCAAAGCCAAATATGCAATAACAACCACTAAAAAGCAACTTGAATCAATAAAATCCGGAAAACAAATCAAAATATACAAAAACAGGCAAAATAGGGCAAATAGGAGCAGGTCGGTCGGCCGCCTACAGGGCTCGGTCGACCGGACACTGTTCATAAAAAGTCTCGGGAAGCAGGTCGGTCGATCGGCTACAGGGCTCGGTCGGCCGAACCTGATGATTTTGCACTTCCTTCCCTATTTCAATGAAATGCAAATTCTTCCAAAACGCGATCGTTCGAGCAATGGACCTAAGGAGCTTTAGCCAATAGATACCCCAGCTCCATTAGCTCTCTGATTCGCAACCAAAAACATATTCAAACATCAAAGTTAGGATCTTTAAAGAATTGAACCCAAACACTAAAAAATTGGATATTCACCAATTCAATCCAAACCAAAAGCAAGAGCATATGAACAAGGTGTTAGGAATTCATACCCAACATCAATGAAATCATAAGAAATATATGTGAGTTCAAAACTCACCTTTTTACACAAAACAAAGAAGATGAAGAAGCACAAATGTGAGGAATCAACCAACTACACTCCACTTCAACACTACAAGCTTCAATTTAGAATCAAAGCAATTATTTCCTAAGTTAGGGTTAGGAAATTACTGAAATTGAAGAGGAGAAGAGATGGAGAAGATGGAGATGAACTTACCAATGGATTCCCTTTGATTTTGGAGCAAGAATCAAGTTTACAAGAAGAACTAGGGCTTGCTAATTTCTATTCCCACTTCCTTTCCCCCATTTCAGTTTTTAGCTTAAGAAATGAAATGAAATGAAGAGAGATGAAGAGAAGGGGTTGAGTTAGAGGTTTAGTTAAGCTAGTGGGCTGAACCCAAACCCAAAACCCAATAGAAAAAGTAGCCAAAATTTCACAAACTCCAAACATATCAAAGATTATACTCAAAAAGATCACAAACGTCATTTTGGAACCAATGGAGGTGGTTTCGAGTTCCAATTCGGCCATTTGCAGAAAGTAACATTTCGGACCTAAATCCGACTAACGACGCTATATTTAAATAAAACATTTAAATATTAAATCGTTAAATATGCGGGTTGTTACAGATCTCCCCTCCTTACAAAATTGCGTCCCCGCAATTCCCAGAGACGATATTTGTAACAACTACATACATACAACATTCAAAACAGAAGTAAACAAGTTAGAAACGAAAAGACATACTCACCGTTTCAAAGCAAAGAAAGAAAACCCGGATAAGATCGCTCGATATACTCTCTGGTTTCCCAAGTACAGTCATTGGGATTAGCGGACCATTTAATTTTAACGAGCGGCACGTCCTTGTTCCGAAGGTGTCGCACCTCCGTGTCAAGCACACGAATAGGTTGCTGTACAATAGATAAGTCTGGTGAGATCTCAAGCTCTTGCAAATCAGGAGAAGTTATAACAGAATCTGACTCCCGAAGACACTTCCGAAGTTGCGAGACGTGAAACACGTCATGAATGCCAGATAGATGAGCTGGAAGTGAAACTCTATAAGCCACAGGGCCAATACGTTCAGTAATAGAAAACGGTCTTATATAACGAGGAGCCAATTTCTCAGTCGTACTGAAACGCATAACCCCTTTCAAAGGAGAAATACGAATAAAAACAAGATCACCAATCGAGAACTCGAGAGGCTTCCTACGGTTGTCCGCGTAGGATTTCTGGCGACTCTGTGCCTCTTTCATTCTCAACCGGATAAGATCAATCTTCTCGGAAGAATCACGAATAGAATCGGGACCAAGAATAAGCTTCTCCCCAGATTCCAACCAACAAGAAGGTGATCGGCATGGCCTTCCGTATAAGGCTTCGAAAGGAGCCATACCAATACTAGACTGAAAACTATTGTTGTAGGAGAATTCTACAAGAGGTAGGTGATCCTCCCAACTACCACCGAAATCAAAGATACAAATACGGAGAAGATCTTCCAAGATACGATTTACCCGTTCAGTCTGTCCGTCAGACTGCAGATGATAAGCTGTACTAAAATTAAGCTTTGTTCCCAAAGCTTGCTGAAGACTCTTCCAAAAATGACTCGTAAATAAAGGATCATGGTCACTCACAATAGAACTAGGAACACCGTGAAGTCTCACGATTTCCTTGATATACAACTTAGTCAAATGCGAAGCAGTCCTATTAGACTTAATAGTGACAAAATGAGCAGACTTAGTGAGGCAATCAACAATAACCCAAATGCTAGAATGACCTGATCTCGAACGAGGTAGGCCGTCAATAAAATCCATAGAAATCTGATCCCATTTCCACAATGGAATCTCAAGAGGCTGAAGAAGACCCGAAGGACGCTGATGCTCGGCTTTAAAACGCTGACAAGTTATGCAATTACTCACATAACTCGCCACATCGCGCTTCATACCTTCCCAATAGTAAAGGCGACGCATATCGGCATACATCTTACTACTACCGGGATGAATGGTATACCTAAAACGATGGCAATCATCAAGAATATCATGCCTAAGTATAGAATCAGAAGGCACAACAAGACGGTTCTTCTTACGAAGACACCCATGAGAATCAATGCTAAAATCCCGCAACGCCTCATCACGGGATTCAGTCTCACAAAGCTGAGTAAGATGCAACAAATTAGGATCACACCGCTGAGCATCGGCAATACGATCCAATAAAACAGGTCGAGCTCCCAAACTAAATAATAGAATAGGAGAATCAGAAGAAGAATCTCGATCACGAATTTCACAAAAAGATAGAGTTTCAAGAATATCTCATTCGGCAAACATCATAGAAATAACAGCCGAATGTTTGCGACTAAGCGCATCTGCAACACGATTACCCTTACCAGGGGTATATTGGATATCAAACTCATAAGAGGCAAGAAACTCGAGCCAACGTTGTTGTCTCATATTGAGTTCCTTATGAGTGAACAAATACTTCAAAGATTTATGATCTGTATAAAGAATGAAGCGCTCGCCCAATAAATAATGTCGCCAAATCTTCAGGGCGAAGATAATGGCAGCTAACTCAAGATCATGAGTGGCATAGCGAACTTCATTCGGACGCAGTTGCCTAGAAGCATAAGCAACTACCCGATCCTTCTGCATAAGAACAACACCGAGACCACTACCACAAGCATCGGTGTAGACAACAAGATCATGATTCCCTTCGGGAACCACAAGAATAGGAGCATTAGTGAGAAGTTCTTTCAATGCCTGAAAGGAAGCTTCACACTTGTCGGACCAAATAAAACGAATGCCTTTCCGGGTAAGGTTGTGAGAGGAAGCACAACACGGGAAAAATCCTTGATGAACCGACGGTAATAACCCGCCAATCCAAGAAAACTGCGGATCTCATGAACATTCTCAGGCCTTTCCCAATTTTGAATAGCTTCTATCTTCGATGGATCGACAGAAACGTCATCGGAGGATACCACATGGCCTAAAAACTTAACCTTATTCTCCCAAAAATGGCACTTGGAGAATTTGGCTTTAAGCTGATGACGATGGAGAGTACTCAAGACAATCCTTAAGTGATTAGCATGCTCGGTTTCAGACTTAGAATAAATAAGGATATCATCAATGAACACAAGGACAAACTTATCGAGATATTCCCGGAATATTCGATTCATGAGATCAACAAAGAAAGCAGGAGCGTTCGTCAAACCGAACGGCATAACGAGCCACTCAAAAGAACCATAACGAGTGCGGAAAGCGGTAAGAGGTATGCTATCCTCCGCGACTCGTAATTGATGAAAACATGTGGCAAGGTCTAGCTGAGAAAAGACCTTAGCACCACTCAATAGATCGAACATATCATCGATCCTAGGCAACGGATACCTATTCCTAATGGTCAACTCGTTAAGCTTGCGATAGTCAATGCAAAGCCTAAGAGTTCCATCAGACTTCTTCACAAAGACGACCGCGGATCCCCACGGAGAAAAACTAGATTGAATCAATTGCTTGGATTCAAGCTCTAAAAGCTGCTTTTTGAGTTCCTCATTTTCCTTTGTAGACATCCTCGTGGGAGGACGACTAACTGGCTGCGCGCCCTGAACGAGATCAATGCGGAACTCAATTGCCCGTTTGGGTGGCAAACCCGATACAGGCTCAAAAACATCAGAAAAGTCACAAGCAATAGGAATACGAGATATATCCTCATCATCTCGCGAATCAAGAGAATATAAAGCCATCTCGGAATTATCCACATCCCGAAGAACAAGAGATAACTGAGAAGGCGAATCAGGATGACAAAGATATAAAATTCTCTCGGAACAAATAATCCTGGCATCGTACCTCACTAGCCAGTCCATACCAAAAATCATATCAAAACCCAAATGAGAAACAACGTGCAGATTCGCACGAAAAGAAAAGCCACATAAAACAATCTCAATATCATCACAAAACAAGCTAAGGGTCGTGGATCCCCCAATAGGATTCGCAATCCTTAAAGAAGTAACCATACAAGAAACATCCAAAGATAAATCATCTACAAGCTTCTTCGATACGAAAGAATGTGAAGCACCCGTATTGAAAAGAACTCGTATACTATGATCATGAAATAGAATTGAACCCTCCAAAATAGATGGAGACATACCTTTGGATTGAGATGAACCTCCAGAAGCATTAGCCACATTGAGCTTGCCAGATTTTGCATTACCAGGAGCAGTAGGACAAGCTGAAACATGATGACCTTCCTTCTTGCAATAACGGCAGAAGAGAGGCTTTGGACAAGCTCGAATTATGTGGTCGGGAGAACCACAGTTGAAACACTTCCGGATGAAAGGTGTTCCAGCAGACTGAGATTGAGGATTAGCACCAACAGTCTTCTTCTTCTTAGAAGGAAAAGACCTCTTTTGAAACGGAAACTGCTTCTTGTTGGGGTTCTTGGAAACCTCAACATCCTCACCACTATCACACTCCTTCTCGACAGCTTCGAGATGAAGTGCCGAATCAACCAATTCCTCGAAAGAAAGCTTAAGCTGGAGCAACAGGGACTTCTTAAGATATTTCTTAAGACCAGAGACAAACTTCAAATTCTTCTTGTAAGAAGTGCTAATGAATTCAAGACCATACTTAGATAAGGCCTCAAAAGATGCAACATACTCAGAAACATAAGATTTCCCTTGCTTCAACTCAAGGAAGCGACGGGTCAATAAATTTTTTTCAGATTCAGGAACGAACTTGAGTTCAAATCGCTCCCGAAACTGAATCCAAGAAAGGGTAGACTCATTAATCTCGGCTATAAGAAGCTCATACCAATCAAGAGCACGCTCTTGCAATAAGCTAGAAGTCACAAGAACTCGATCATGGTTAGAAAGATCCATGCGAGAAAAGATACGTTCGCATGTGCGAAACCAAGCTTGGACTTCAAGAACGGATTCGGAACCCTTAAACGGTTTTCCTCCAAGATGAGCAAAATCACTGCACTGACGTGCAAAAGCAGACTTGCGAGGTGGAGACACTCGAGGAGGAACGGGAGGCTGAGTGCTCCTAAACAACTCCATAAACTGATCGGCAGACATATAAACACCATCCGGATGTGAGCCACTAGATTGCCTAGCATCCGAACGTCGACCTCTGCCTCTTCCAGACATAAGCTGAAAGTCAAGATAAGGAAAAGATTATTCACAAGGTAGATATTTCAATATGGGATACTACGGAATAATCCTAGACGTATTCCCAAATACTATCTAGCCATGATGGGATAAAGAGACACGATGATTCAAAGATTTGTATCACTTGTACACTTTGATGTACCATAATATGTGCATCTATTCTGTGTTTATCATATTTTGTTCTGAACTCAGCTCTGATACCACGTTGTGACGCCCCACTCCGAGAGCCTCGTTAACAAAGAGTATTACATAGATAATACTGTCGGCTAACGCGGACAATAGAGTATAATGGAAGCGACCATGTGTAATCTTACCTTAACTATTCACTAAATACGTCGAAAAGTAGAATCACATTAAAATTTGACCTATTCAATAAATATTTAAAGCAAAACTACAATGGCTATAGGATCTATCAGAAGAAAATATAACAACTCAAATGTAATTCACATCACAGAACAGTCGATCATAATATACACATAAACAGATACACAACAGAGTATACAAAATAATACATGTCAAGTGGTACAAGAGACCACAATTTACAGACGAGACGAAAAAAGTATAAATATCAGAGTTACAACAGATAAGGACCACAAAAGACGCTATAACAAAATGAAGCTAGCGAATAGTCCATGCGGAAGCAAAATAGGCTAAGTCCTAAAAGCACCTAACCTAAAACATCTCGGTCTGACCCGAGTATAAAATACACGGGTCAGTATAGATAACAAATCAGTTAGATAAACTGAACAATAATAAACCTGCAAGGTCATACAGTATAACAAATATCTCTAGAGGAGATAACACAATCATCAACAAGAGATGAATCATATAGAACAAGCCTTATATCATCGGCAACATATAGAAACAAAGGATACAAATATCCCAAAACAAGCCAAAAGGCAAATAACAAATACCAATAAGGTATACAAGTTCCACAAGGTAATCGTTATACATCATGCGGCTCAAACAGACCAACACGATGGGCGATACCAAGGAATATAATATCAATGAAACATATGATTACTCGAGCTCAGTACTGTACAACAAGGATCCATAAGCCCGAAGGCTCCAAACCCAAGTATCACCCATGCGGCACATAAGGCCAACATCAGAGCGAAACTATATAGGGCAACAAACCCGAAGGCAAACACCCGAAGGCAACATACCCGAAGGCAACAAACCTAGGGAGAAAGTCCGAAGACACCATCCCAGAGGCAACAAACCGTAGTGGTGAAGGTCGTAGACCCAGTACTGGACACCACTAACTGGCGGAATGTGTCACAACTCTCGAAAAGGAATCTGAACAGTGTTAACGTGCGTCCCATAACCACTCGTTCGCACTAAACGGTTTACTACCCGTCAGTCACTTTCACACTTAAAGCAGTACAAATTTACCTCATATCATCGGTAAACTAAACCTGAAGGTCAAAACAATCAATCGAATAGGTCGGGGACTAATCGGAAAGATAAACGCACAGATTCATGGTCCGTGTTTTGCACAACCATTTAATCACCCTTCCACTTCGCTCGAAGTGCGAAAGTGTGTGTTTTAAATAGAATTTATAAATTGGAGAAATGAGCTTTTAAATATGATTCGAGAGATTATTTTATAAAAAACCCGTGGATGAAGTCAAGAGTAAGTTATCAAAGCCAAATATGCAATAACAACCACTAAAAAGCAACTTGAATTAATAAAATCCGGAAAACAAATCAAAATATACAAAAACAGGCAAAACAGGGCAAATAGGAGCAGGTCAGTCGGCCGCCTACAGGGCTCGGTCGACCGGACACTGTTCATAAAAACTCTCAGGAAGCAGGTCGGTCGACCGGCTACAGGGCTCGGTCCGCCGAACCTGATGATTTTGCACTTCCTGCCCTATTTCAATGAAATGCAAATTCTTCCAAAACGCGATCGTTCGAGCAATGGACCTAAGGAGCTTTAGCCAATAGATACCCCAGCTCCATTAGCTCTCCGATTCGCAACCAAAAACATATTCAAACATCAAAGTTAGGATCTTTAAAGAATTGAACCCAAACACTAAAAATTTGGATATTCACCAATTCAATCCAAACCAAAAGCAAGAGCATATGAACAAGGTGTTAGGAATTCATACCCAAAATCAATGAAATCATAAGAAATAGATGTGAGTTCAAAACTCACCTTTTTACACAAAACAAAGAAGATGAAGAAGCACAAATGTGAGAAATCAATCAACTACACTCCACTTCAACACTACAAGCTTCAATCTAGAATCAAAGCAAGTATTTCCTAAGTTGGGGTTAGGAAATTACTGAAATTGAAGAGGAGAAGAGATGGAGAAGATGGAGATGAACTTACCAATGGATTCCCTTTGATTTTGGAGCAAGAATCAAGTTTACAAGAAGAACTAGGGCTTGCTAATTTCTATTTCCACTTCCTTTCCCCCATTTCAGCTTTTAGCTTAAGAAATGAAATGAAATGAAGAGAGATGAAGAGAAGGGGTAGAGTTAGAGGTTTAGTTAAGCTAGTGGGCTGAACCCAAACCCAAAACCCAATAGAAAATGTAGCCAAAATTTCACAAACTCCAAACATATTAAAGATTATACTCAAAAAGATCGCAAACGCCATTTTGGAACCAATGGAGGTGGTTTCGAGTTCCAATTCGGCCATTTGCAGAAAGTAACATTTCGGACCTAAATCCGACTAACGACGCTATATTTAAATAAAACATTTAAATATTAAATCGTTAGATATGCGGGTTGTTACACCTTGCGAATTCAGATATTCACTAATCACGTCCGGAATCCCCATCACAAAGGGTAATAAAATCTCTATACTTGAGCAACCCGGTGCAGAGACATTTGACAGGTAATCCTTTCGCTTTCGAACATACTCGGTCTTCAACACCTCTTCAAATGCAATCCCATTTCGTTGTATCATTATTCGGAATGGGTTTTATTACACAAAGTCCTCTCCCGTCTAATTCGACTAATGAGCGCTTATTTTAAAAATAAGTTTTACGTTCAAATTTCAAACAAATCACAATAAATTTCCACTTTGACCTTTTAAAAGATCCATCACAAAGATTCGATGTGGATTTCGGATAACCATTTGGAATCCGACCCCCGGTCGCATCGAAATTAAAAGGTCGTTTAAAGGCCAATATTGATAGTCGGTTATTTAACTACCAATCAACATTCACAACAAACACCAGATTTAAATAATTTTCCCCCAATTATTTATTTTCGAAATATCTTTGCAAGATATAATTTTAACATTTCAACCATCTGAAAACAAATTTCAAATCACTTTTCACCTTTCAATCTTTTGAAAACAAATTTCAAATCACTTTTCACACTTCAATCCTTTTGAAAACAAATTCCAAATCACTTCCCCCACGTGGAATAAATTTTCAAATATTTATTTAATTCCACTGAAAATTTTGCCAAGTTCGAATACTTTAAAATAATTGAAATCACTTATCCAAAATATTCTTGGAGACATTTAAATAAAACTATATTTACTTAAATACTAGTTATGAAAACGTTATACTAATTATCACATATAAGACTTCAAGACCAAACAAATTTTAAAATAAAATTTGTAAATAGGGTATAACTATTTAATTAACCATTTTCTAAAAGAAATATCAATTTAAATCTTTATTTAAATAACCATTTTCTAAAAGAAATATCAATTTAAATCTTTTTAATCAGTTCCATAATTAATTAATTAAATCTTTTCTTTAAATATTTTCAAAATAACTTAAGAAAATAATGTCTTCCAAAATATTCTTTTAAAATCAACACTAGAACTTTTAATTTATATTTGAAAGCTACTTTGAAAACATACTTGGCTTTCCAGGGAAAATACACTCACTATTCAAAATAGTCCATTTAAATCAATTAATAAATCCTTCTGGATTTATTTTATATTTACATTTCAAATTCGTAATTTCTTTCCACACCTTTTAAAGAATAAACCCATATTTATTTATTTTTTAAACAAATTTCCCTTTCCTTTTTAAATTTCCATTGTGGATTTAAATTTTCAAATATCCATCGATATACGATTTTCAAATCGAATTCCAAATATTCATCTTTAAATACCAAATCAAATTCCAAATTGAATTTCCAAACATTTATTTCAAACACCAAATCGATTTCCAAATCAATTTTCCAAGGATTTATTTTAAAACACTAAATCAATTTCAAATTGATTTCCCAATTTATTTTCAAAACACCAAATCAAATTTTCAAATTGATTTCCCAAAGATTTATTTTCAAATACCAAATCAATTTCCGAATTTATTTTTAAATTAAATTCCTTTATCTCTTTCAAACTATTTAAAATGCGTATTTTAAAATAAGTTCTTCAACTTTTGAATAATATTACTTGAAATCCATTTATTAAATCATTTCCCATATTTTTTTTGAATTTATTCAATAGGATTCAAAAATAAAAATTTATCCTTTTAAAATCCCTTCTTTTAAATTTATTCAATTCCCTAAAATAAATTTAATATTTATGGTATCTTATGATACCAAAAATAAAATCGGACAAACCATAGCCTACAACAATTTTCAATCACAAATAGAAGCAATTACAGATTATAATTAAATCAACACACAACATATGAAACAAATTCAAATGATTGAGGAATCCAGTTGGATCCCTTCAACCTGTTTCCCTACATACATAGATATTAGCACAACAATTAAATACCAATTCCACTTCGAGGTGGAATATCACGGTATATGGGATTTATAAAATATTATCCGCTATTATGCGGGGCGTAGGGTCTCATCCGCTATATAATGCGGGAAATCAATCACTCCAAATACATATATAATACCAATTCCACTTCGAGGTGGAATATCGCGGTATATGGGATTAATATAATATCATCCTCTATTATACGACACATAGGATCTAATCCAATATAATCGATAATAATTCATCATCCAAGCACACAATCAACAATTTTAAATTTAACCATTTAAAATTAAACTGGAAATTTCAATTGAATGAGAAGATCTCACCTTTTGATTATGCATGCAACCCATTTTGAATCCAGACTATTTTCTCCACAATTCTGACTTTGTATAAACAACTTTATACAGTTGATTAATATTCAAAATAAATCGGATAATAAATTTCCATGTAATAGACTAATTCGATTTAAACTAATAGTTAAATTTATAAACCCACTTTCCCTTAATAAATTTAATTAACTAATTTTTTTTGATTTTATATAAACTACTTAAACCTTTACAATTCCTATTTATTTTCTTTCTTTTCCCCAAAATCAAATCTATTAATATTAAACAAACTATTTAAATCTAATTTGTATAACTTTCAAACATTTTTTAAATTTTCCTTTCAAAATTGTATGTATACACACACACACACACACACACTTTCAAATTTTTCTATATAAAAAATTTCATGTTTACCTTAAATTAAAAAAAGGCATGTGTGAATATTTTTTACAGATATATCTATCTACATATATTCTTCTGTAATTAGCAAAAAAGAACTTTTCTTTACTGTAAATATTTCCCTTTGTTTCAAAATTATATGTACAATTGTATTTATATTACCATTATCCCTTTTTTTCTTTTTTTCTATATACAAATAAAAATATATAAATAAGTAAACTGTAGAACAAAACCTCATCTCGGCCATCACTGCCTCGTGCGACCCCTAACCTGATCACCAAGCAGCATGAACTGTTGCCATCACGTTGCCTCGACTCCGCCGTGTATGTACGACCGACTTCCACCATTTCAAACCTTTATCGCACGGCCTCGAACCCTCTGCCAACGATTAGGCGCATGAACCTCCATTTGCTCATGATTTCCCAATGGTTGCGATGACCCTTTAACTTCGACGTGAACTGGCCATGCTCACCCAAAGTTGCCGCGCTCGACATTACGAAATGAAGCCTGCTCAATCTTGTCTTTTAATGTCTGAAGGAGTTCGCGATAACAAAAGGGGGATTTGGGATTTCGTTCAATCACTGCCATTATTGCTCTTCCTCTTATTTTTTTTGAACGAAGCCCCCTTTCAGTTTGAGATCATGGCCATCACTCTATATATATTATTATTTTTAAATGAAGGAATGACTTCGTTCGCCATTAAAAAAATTCAAAGCTTTGCTTTAATTAATTTTTTTTCTTTTGTTCGATTGTGCTGCCGAGATAAATGTTCGGCACTAAAATTAATTTAAATTTTTTTTAAACGATGCGTGTAGAACAAAGGGGAACACGTGCTTGAAAATTCAATATGTGTAATTTTCCTTATTGATAGTCGGTTATTTAAACGATCCATCACAAAGATTCAATGTGGATTTCGGATAACCATTTGGAATCCGACCCCGGTGGCATCGAAATTCAAATGTCGTTTAAAGGCCAATATTGATAGTCGGTTATTTAAATATCAATAAACATTCACAACAAACGCCAAATTTAAATAATTTTCCCTCAATTATTTATTTTCAAAATATCTTTGCAAGATATAATTTTAACACTTCAACCATTTGAAAACAAATTTCAAATCACATTTCACCTTTCTATCTTTTGAAAACAAATTTCAAATCACTTTTCACACTTCAATCCTTTTGAAAACAAATTTCAAATCACTTCACTCACGTGGAATAAATTTTCAAATATTCATTTAATTCCACTGAAAATTTTGCCGAGTTCAAATACTTTAAAATAATTCAAATCACTTATCCAAAATATTCTTGAAGACAATTAAAATAAAACTATCTTTACTTAAATATTAGTTATGAAAACATTATACTAATTATCACATGTAAGACTTCAAGACCAAAAAAAATTTAAAATTAAATTAGTAAATAGGGTATAACTATTTAAATAACCATTTTCTAAAACAAATATCAATTTAAATCTTTAGTTAATCAGTTCCATAATTAATTAATTAAATCTTTGCTTTAAAGATTTTCAAAATAACTTAAGAAAATAATTTCTTCCAAAATATTCTTTTAAAATCAACACTAGAACTTTTAATTTATATTTGAAAACTACTTTGAAAATATACTCGGCTTTCCAGGGAAAATACACTTTCCTTTTCAAACAGTCCATTTAAATCAATTAATAAATCCTTCTGGATTAATTTTAAATTTACATTTCAAATCCGTAAATTTCTTTCCACACCTTTTGAAAAATAAACCCATGATTATTTGTTTTTTTAAACAAATTTCCCTTTCCTTTTTTAATTCTCGCTGTGGATTTAAATTTTCAAATATCCGTCGATATACAATTTTTAAATCGATTTCCAAATATTCATCTTCAAATACCAAACCAAATTCCAAATTGATTTTCCAAACATTTATTTCAAGCACCAAATCGATTTCCAAATCAATTTCCCAAGGATTTATTTTAAAACACCAAATCAATTTCAAATCGATTTCCCAATTTATTTTCAAAACACCAAATCAAAATTTTCAAATTGATTTCCCAAAGATTTATTTTCAAATGCCAAATCAATTTCCGAATTTATTTTTAAAATAAATTCCTTTATCTCTTTCAAACTATTTAAAATCCGTATTTTAAAATAAATTCTTCAACTTTTGAATAATATTACTTGAAATCCATTTATTAAAATCCTTTTCCGTATTTTTTTTGAATTTATTCAATAGGATTCAAAAATAAAAATTTATCCTTTTAAAATCCCTTTTTTTTAATTTATTCAATTCCCTAAAATAAATTTAATATTTCTGGTATCTTACGATGCCAAAAATAAAATCGACCAAACCATAGCCTAAAACAATTTTCAATCACAAATAGAATCATACACAGATTATAATTAAATCAACACACAACATATGAAACAATTTCAAATGTTTGAGGAATCCAGTTGGATCCCTCCAACCTGTTTCCCTGCATCCACAGATGTTAGCACAACAATTAAATACCAATTCCACTTCGAGGTGGAATATCGCGGTATATGGGATTTATAAAATATCATCCGCTATTATGTGATGCATAGGATCTCATCCGCTTTATAATGCGGGAAATCAATCACTCCAAAACATATATAATATGAATTCCACTTCAAGGTTGAATATCGCGGTATATGGGATTAATATAATATCATCCTCTATTATACGACACATAGGATCTAATCCAATATAATCGATAATAATTTATTATCCAAGCACACAATCAACAATTTTAAATTTAACTATTTAAAATTAAACTGGAAATTCAAATTGAGTGATAAGATCTCACCTTTTGCTTACGCATGCAATCCATTTTCAATCTAGACTATTTTCTCCACAATTCTGACCTTATATAAACAATTTTATACAGTTGATTAATATTCGAAATAAATCGGATAATAAATTTCCATTTAATAGATTAATTTGATTTAAACTAATAATTAAATTTGTAAATCCATTTTCCTTTAATAAATTTAATTAACTAAAAAATTTTGATTTTATACAAACTACATAAACATTTATAATTCCTATTTATTTTCTTTCTTTTCCCCAAAATCATATCTATTAATATTAAACAAACTGTTTAAATCTAATTTGTATAACTTTCAAACATTTTTAAATTTTTCCTTTCAAGATTCTATATATACATACATATATATATACACACACGCACACACATATATATATATATACATATATGTGTGTGTGTGTATGCTTTCAAATCTTTCTATGTAAAAAATTTCATGTTTACCTTAAATTAAAATAGGCATGTGTGAATATTTTTTACAGATATATTTATTTACATATATTCTTCTATAATTAGCAAAACAAAACTTTTTCTTTACTGTAAATATTTCCCTTTGTTTAAAAATTTTACGTATATTTGTATATATATTACCATTATTCTTTTTTTCTTTTTTTCTATATACAAATAAAAATATATAAATAAGTAAGCTACAGAACAAAACCTCACCTCACCATCACCGCCTCGCACGACCCCTAACCTGATCACCGAGTATCACGAACTGTTGCCACCACGCTGCCTCGACTCCGCCGTGTACGCACGACCCACTTCCACCATTTCAAACCTTTATTGCACGGCCTCGAACCCTTTGCCAACGCTTAGGCGCACGGACCCCCACTTGCTCGCGATTTCCCAATGGTTGCGAAGACCCTTCAACTTCCACACGAACTGGCCGTGCTCGCCTGAAGTTGCCACGCTCCACATTAAGAAACGAAGCCTGCTCGATCTTGTCTTCTAATGTCTGAAGGAGTTTGCGATAACAAAAGGGGAATTTAGGATTTCGTTCAATCTTTGCCGTTATTGTTCTTCCTCTTTTTTTTGAATGAAATCCCCCTTTCTATTTGAGATCGCGGCCATCACTCTGTATTTTTTTTAAAACGAAGGAATGACTTTGTTTGCCATTAAAAAATTTCAAAGCTTTGTTTTAATTAATTTTTTTCTTTTGTTTGATTGTGCTCGGCATTGAAATTAATTTTAATTTTTTTTTAAAATGATGGTGTAGAACAAAGGAGAACATGTGCTTGAAAATTCAATATGTGTAATTTGCCTTATGAAATATCATTATATTAAACATATATATTAAATTTAAAATTTTTAAAACGTTTCAAATTACGCAACTCAAAATCCCGACCTCTTATCGAGACATGCCGCCAGGCGTTCATAAGGTTATTCACCTATTTCGAACACAATGGAAAAGGTTCCGAGGCCAAATTCGATCGTATGGAGAAGATGGCCTTTTGGGCCAGTTATTAAATTAAGTTCCGATAAAATGTTTAACACATTTGCTTATCGTACGGCCACACGACAACTCCAAATGCTACGAAAATTGAAATCCGATAATAATACAATGATACGGATGCAATGGAACTGGTAACGTCGAAATCCGATACTGTGCCTCGGAAGGCTATTTTGTAATATCGATTTAAACAATTTAATTTCAAAATTGGACAAATCATTTCAAATTCAACTCTGAAGCTTCTATTATCTTCAGTATCATCAATATAAATTTTCTAAACCTTCAAAATATTTTTAGCCAGCTTAAAACTAAAGATTCAAATTTTTTACTCAAATTTCTATAATTAAATTCGATAATTAAACTGCCAAATTCATAATTATATTTGAAATTCAAGCTTAAAATATCTTCCAAATATTTAAAATCAATTAAATATTTCGATTTAAATGTTCAAAATTCTGGGTCGTCATAGTGGAACACAAATCAATAGAGAACTCATCTCCTTAGTCGTATGGAGTTTGTATCGTGGTCAACTGTAGTCAACTCAAAGTCAAAGTCTCTGTCTAGAGCATCATGGTTAATAATTAATATTATTATTGAACCAAGGATTTGGTGTTTGAAATAATCAATTTAAATGTGGATGATGTTGGAATTTTGACCAAAATCAAATTTCTTAAGTCCTAATTTGATACAGTGTTGATAAAGAAAATTGGGGTAAATAATTGTTAATACTAGTTATCGCTTATGATAGTGCAACTGTATTTTACCCAAAAGAAGTTTAAGCGACGAATTCAGCCAAGATGTCACACCACTTGCTAAAGTGACATGTGAACGTAAATTTCCAAATTGTTCGATATTGGTCGCTAATTGAATTAACACCTTTGAGTTGCACAACTGTAATGGTGATACTTCGAAAAACCAAATGACTTAATTAATTTATAATTATTGTAAATAATTAAATTAATTAATATTTGTGAAATATTAATTATTATAATTTTATTTAATGTTTGAATGTCATTAGTATTTAATGAAATGTGCATATATAAAAATTATGCATGCATATATCGATATACAATGTCGATAAAATATTTAAATTTAGTTTAATCAATTAAATACTTAGTGGACATGGGAGTTGTTGATAGCCTACGATGCCTACATTCTGGTTGGCTAATGGAGGAAGGAGGAGAGAAGGAGGAGAGAAATTTCAAATATGATTTGAAAAGGCAAAGGATCAACTAAAGGAAGGAATTAAATCTTCATCATTTTACTCTTCCTTATGACTCACCGAAAACTCATTTATGAAATGGTTTTTTGCCACTTTTTTTAATTCTATTTGATGTCGAAAATATGAAGGGAGAAGGGAATTTGATTGAGATCAAAAGAGGAAGTAAAGAGGGTAGTTTTATGGAAGGAATGGGAATTGTTTCAATGATTCCATTAAAAAATTATTTCTTTCTTTCTTTTCCCTAACTAATTATTTTTTCCTAGCCGTTTTCTCTCTTTCCTTCGTGGCCGAAAATCTCTGTCTTCATGGAAGAAAGTTTCCCAAAACAAATTCAAATAAATAAATAAATACAAAAGTGGTGCTTTAGATCGTTGTAGTTTCTGGAGATGATACATTCTGATGTAGGAGATTTTCTTCATTCAAGGTGTGATTATTTGGCTACATCATAAGGTAATTATCAAATCTCCTTTGAATATATGTTACATCTTTTTATTATTGTCTAAATCACATATCTTACATAATGAATTTATATATACTCATATTGGCAAATCTTCTGCTTGGTATTGTTTTAGAAATTAGAAGTCCAACGGGAAAAATTGGAGTTTGTCATATTTGAAACTAATTTTAATCAGTTGAGACAATACTGTTACATATTTTTAAAATGGATTCAAATTGATAAAAAGGGACTTATATGTAAAATCATAGATCTAATATTGATTTCTTTTCTACCTCAGAATTAGATTTCAAATTGTAAATTTGAATTGCAAAACGTATAAGATCACAAGTTACATATACATAGTTATGTGTGTATGTGTGTATTATGTTGAATTTAAATATTGTTTGTTATTATTATCATATGTATGTATGTGTGTGTCTAACTTCAATTCAAAATTTATAAAAGGGCTTTTGCATAAAATTTTAATCTATGATGAACTTCTTCTACATTCAATACTCAATTTCAGATTGTTTATTTTAGATTTCAAAACATGTAAAATAGTCAAAATCAATTTTAACATGTGTGTGTATGCACTTATATATATACATACACATATATAATATACATATGTACATGCTAAAATTGATTTAGACTATTTTACCTATTTTGAAATCTAAAATTAACAATCTGAAATTAGTATTGACTTAAGAAGGATTAAAAAACTATGGACAACAAAGGCATATATAATGTGATAAACATATCCATTGTAGTGAAATCTCAGCACCTATATACAATCACATTAGCCAGGTATACTTCATATTTGTTGCACATGCACTATACATATATAATTGCATTTGATGCATTTATAAATTACAACTCGTATAAATTAATTAAAACCTTTAATTAACAAACAAATAAACAAAATATTTTATTT
This sequence comes from Allium cepa, assembly GCA_030765085.1. Lineage (NCBI taxonomy): Eukaryota > Viridiplantae > Streptophyta > Magnoliopsida > Asparagales > Amaryllidaceae > Allium > Allium cepa. The sequence continues at coordinate 975,801,151 of CM060928.1, forward strand.
ATAATATTTTGGATTGGATCTAAAATCTTTTTAGACTTCCTAGGCTCAATAAAGATATAAAGATGGCAAAAATTCACTAATTTTGTAATGACATGCATTTTCGATCTGTAGATGTCGACACTAATACATCCATGGTATTCACATATTGAGCAGCCAAGTGCTGGAAAGGAAGATTGTTTGGGGAAGATAAAGAAAAGACGGAACAAAATCTCACATCGTGATGAGTAATATATAATACAGTGGAACTTTACCAAAAAATTATCTTTATTATACACAACATTATAGTACACTAACCTATTTTCAGCCTGGACATTTATAACAGTTTGTTCTTACAATTGTTGAAAAATACAAAACTAGAAAATTCAAAGGAAGTAAAAAAGATATATGAATATGTCTTGGAGGATTCTGCTCGTCTCCTGAAGCTCCAAAGCATCCAAAACTAAATCTGAACACACTCGGGTTGACCCGAACATTATAATAAAATAACACCTAGTTCAATTTGATAAACCAATGTGAGAAACACACCTCAAACGGATTTTCACGTTATGAGAAACCTTTCAAAATATAGTATCTTGTAAGACCATGTCGCACATAAACACTAAAAGGATTTTACCTTACAAAATCCAAAATATTTCTATAAAAATCCATTGATATTATAATAATATCTAGGGTTTAAAATAAATATTATATATAGCTGGAATGCTTGCATCTCACATTCCAGCATAATTGGGCACAACGAAGTCCGTAAAGCACTTATTAGAGAATGGATCTGAATAATGACAAGGTAAGGGACTACCTTCCATACAGTACATCACTAGATAATGTACCGAGGGCCTCACATGGACCCCTTGCGAAACAGGATTGGCCCTACCCCTTACTGAATAGTTTCAAATATTTCATCACCTTGGTTGCTTTTGCAAACTTTTCCAAGAGTTCTCATACACAACCAAGTCCATAAATGTATATATGTAGAAAGGACGATGACAATACCCTAATGGGTGCGACCCACATATCCCTGAAGCATTCCTTCTTTTAGCCATTTGCGGGTTGTGAGGGTTGAAGCTACGACAACCTTTAATAAAGAAATTCCATTTGGAACGCTAACACTGCCCTCCTGGTAGAAATGCAATGTCAGCATTCATCCATACAAGTTCGTTTTGGGGCTGACCAAAACCAAAGGCTCTACTTCTGCTACATCCATTTTGAAATCACCCTCATGATCAATAGCAAGTGGCTCTTGCATTCAAGAACTCCATCTTCAATCATCTTCAAGATGTTTTCCATTTGAACGCTTATGTTGGTTCGAAGTGGTTTTCGGATAACATATCTGATCCCGGTCTCTCCAAACCAACAAACGATAATTTTTAGCTGACTCATTCCTAAAACTTTCAGAAGCAAGTGGACTATACAAGAGTCCCGATAAGATCTCTTATATATGCCTTAAAGCTAGAGGTGTTTCACCAGAATGAGTTCTCAGGAGGGAACTCAAATTGTATGAACACATGAAGCTTTTATTTACTTCCTAAGTCAAAACTAGCCAAAATTTGATAGTCGGTTATTTAACTATTAAATAAAAAAAATAAGCATCAACCAAATCAAGGATTTATTTCCATAGGGAAAATCAACATTGGTTAAGTACATGAGCAACCACTAACCTCTTTAATTAATCCTTTCATGAATTAAAATCACTTTGTGAGTACTTGTATCAAAATATTTTTACAAAGATATATTAACAAACCTTTATACTCCTTTCAATATTTGGATAGATATCGCTTTTTATACAACTCTAAAATCATTTATAAGACTCCTTTTATAAATCTCTAAGACCATTTATAACTATAAATCACCAAAACAAATCAATAAAACTCTTTTTATAAATTTCTAAAACCATCGATAAAACTCTTATTTTATATATGTATAAAACTATTTATAAAACTCCAAGAAATTTATAAACCCATTTATAAAAATTTATTCTTTTATAAACCCTTTATAAAGACCCCTTATAAAACCCCTTTATCAAAATCCTTCATAAAGCCTTTTTGACAATTCTTATAAACTCAAACCCCATTTTCATTTATGAACTCTTTAATAAATCTCTTTTATTAAATGAGATTCCTTTTTATAAATCAATTTATTATTTACAAATACAATTAATCAAATAAATTAATACTTTAAACATCCTAAATAAATAATAAATTGACTTTTCAACATCATTAATAAAATAATTAATTAACTTTAAAACATTATTATATAATAATTAATAACTTCGAAAAATTATAAATAAATAATATTTATTTATTTAATTCAAAACATTATTATATAATAATAATTATTAATAGCAAAACATTACTAATAAATAATAATTTTTAGCTTTAAAACATTATAAATATAATAATTAATAATTTCAAACTTATTAATAAAACAATAATAACTAATCTTCAAACATTATTATATAAATAATAATTATCTTCAAAAACATTATTATAAATAATAATTATAAGTTCCAACATGTTATTGATAAATAACTATTATAAATTCTAGAACATAGTTAATATACAATAATTATCAACTCCAAACAATATTAATTATTTAATAAATAAATTTTCACAATATAAGATATTGATAAATAAATTTTAAGCACTATTAAATATAAATAAACAAATTTAAAACATTTCTAAATGATTTAGAAAAGACAAATAAAAAGGTGGGGTAAAATAGAGAATTCAAGTTTGAAAATATTTCAAAAAACCCAGAGGTTAGATTCAAAATCATTCTACAAATCCATAAACCAATTTCAAGCCAAACGGTAACTAGTTGTATTTTCAAAATACTAAATTGAGGCCGATGGCCACCAGAGCACTTAACAATATCGTTATTGATTTTTATCACTATAGGGGTTAATTTAAACATACAATAATGTCGTAGCTAATAGTGGTAAACAATCAAGATTCAGCAATTAACAATCTATATAACAGGATTATAACTGAAATAAAATCAATAATAATATAATTGGAAATTTAAAAGTAACTATATAAAGAAACCCGGATCTCTCAATAAAGTTCATGTATTTCAATTTAAATGTCGATCGCTTTGCATATTCAACTAAATCAACCAAAATTTTATCCAAACACAAATAGTAAGTTGTATCTACTATACAACATACTAATTATCCAAAAAGGTGAGTTATACTCACCGAAATTCAAGTTGGCACCGAAGCATTTCAGTTTTGACTAAAGTTGAACGACATCCGGTTTTAGCCTAAATTTCAACTTGATCCAAATTCAACCAACCAATTCCATCATGTAGCCTTCGCCATTACAAGTGTGATGCAAAAAAATTCGTCTCGATTGGACCTTATATGAGAGAGTTATAAAATTTATAAGTTATTGATTTTAATTAACACTAATTAAATACTTAATAACAATTCAAATTCTCATTACCCTCCTCTAATCCTTCCCCACCTCTCACTAATTACCAAAGCATGTGCTTAATGTCATGCACTAACCCACTCCTTCCCTTCTTCTCTCTCCTTCGTTCTTCCCACTCACTCAAAGGATTGGCAAGCCAACACCACCATCGAACTCCATTTTGTGAACTCTCTATGGCCATCAACACCACGTCACAACCGACCTCCTTTTTCGAAATCCATAAATAGCAGCCCATCCCTGCTGTCCAAATAGCCGGACCCCCTCCCCTTGATCGCATATCATAAAAAACATTCTGAAGAATCTATTCGACCCCCAAAACCTTAAACAAGCCTCTATTCCAACAATCACTATTTAAATCTTCAGAAAATTCAAACCCTAGTTCCTTAATTGCTTACAACCCTCACTGTTAAAATGTCAAACCAAAGGAAAATGAGGCCATACCACTCCTAATCACACCAACATGTTGATCTATCTAAATAAAACTCAAAGATGAAGGCTTTTTATTTTATTTTTATTTTTGAAGTTCATTTCCTTTGTTTTGATTTTTGAATTATATGGTAAAATGGATGCAATAATAGAAAAGAAAAGGAAAGGAAGTTGTGTGCTGAAAACAGGTTTGACTTATATTAACTTGTGATTTCCGACATCCAACCGCACTAATTTTTGTTCATGTATGAATCCCCAATGATAAAACAAAAATACGGCCATGCTCAAAATTGTGACATGATCCTAAAACAATGATAATATACACTGATCAATTGATTTTGTAAAATCACAAAATTGTTGTCGATTCTCGAAAAATCATCAAACGAAAATTTAAAGATTTTCCAAATTAAAAATTTTAGATAAACCAAAAATATGAAATCAAAAAACAAGTCGCAAAAATAAAAATATATTTACAAAATGAATTCATAATTATTAATTTTTAATTAAAAGGAATTAACTAAGACCATTAAATCATTTTAATTAGTATTCAATTTTAAATCCTGATTTTTAAATCACCATTCAAATATCTTAAATTCACAAATTCAAATATTTTAAATAGCCTGTGAAATTGAATTCAGGCTATAAACTTTTAAAAAACCAATTATTCAATATTAAAAATTAATTAAATATTCTAAAATTAAATGAAAAAAATTCTAGGTCATTACAAATTTAACTTGCTTTCGACTTATATGGTTCCTTCAAACTTTACTGCTAGCATTAGATTTGACTACTGTCAGACAATAAGACTTCAAATGATGATAGTACAACATATTTGGCCCATGTAAATTTTAAGAACCAACCTCATAAATGTATCGGCATAATGATAGTTCAATACTGTTGGAACTGGGTTAGCACATAGTTGTAAATGGGTAGATTTAAAAAATAATCCATTTGGATCTTATTAAGCCTATAAAGTCTAATTTTATTTAGGTCTTATCTAAATTTATTTAAATAAAACATATATTTTAGTTAATTTATATATTAAGTTTTACTTATTGTTATGTTTAGATTATATAATATAACAAGTGTATCATATACATATATATGTATGTGCACGTGCAATATAAATAGTGTGCATAGCTTAACATGTCCGTGTATAAGTGCTATGATTTACACCACAACATACATATATATGTGTTGTTTAATATATGTGTGTGTTTATATATTTGTATATACGTATAGTTTAAAACAATAAAAAAATAAAATTATATATATATCTGTGCGTGCATACATATAAATGATATTATGATATAAATTAATTGTAAATACTAATATAAATGACTTTGACTTTAAATTTAAAATTCAAATTTCAAATTTCATATCCAAACCTATATAATAAATATCTAAAGATTACCAGGTCAAATCAATATATTAATTTTTAATAAATATGTATATTTCAAAAATAATTATTTTTGAAATTGCACGTACATGCATTCCTATATATATAATATTTCGATTATACATACATATATATATAATTAACTATATATGTTATAATATGAATAAATGATTAAATAAACATATATATATATTAACATATATTTGACTTTAATCAAAATAATTTTTTAAAGCTTACGATTTTAAAAATTACTTATTTTTAACAATGATTTCTGTGTAGAAATCTTAATAAAAATATAGTATTTTATTTTATGAAAACTATTCTAAAACGTACAAATATTTTTATTAAATGTTCATAAGTGTATTTTATAGCGTATGTGTATGTATGTTTACATATAATTACGTTATAAAAAATTAGGTCTACCAATAAAATAAATAAGTAAATATATATATATATATATACATATATTATACACGGATTTAAACATATATATTTATACTAAAAAATCCTTTTTTATTTTTGAAAATAATAATGTATATAAACTAATACAATTTATATTTACATATTTTATATAACTATGATTTTATTTTAAAATAATTATTTGTTTTAAAATCATTTGAAATTTTATTAGAAAAAATTGGTCAAGATCTATATGTTCATGTATGTATATATTATATAAATTTTATAAATATATACATATATATATTATCATCCAATGTTGATAACATGGACATATATGGATTTATGATGATTCATTTACTATTTAAACATATCTATGTAACATGATGAACAATTATATAAATATAAATGAAATATTTACCATGACTAAAGCCAGTTGTAACACGTTGAAGCATTGGATTGATGAACTCCTTAAATTATTATTCAAAATCAAGAAAGAGTTGCCAATATGAATGCAGCAACCACTGATCTTCTAATTGTATTTAATTTGTGTTTTAATGGCTTGAAATTTTTGGAGAAGGATGGTAAGATAGCGTTGGCCATGAAAGCTCTAGGAGGACGAAAAAAAGAGATCTCTAAAGTGGGGTTTTAAGATGAATAAATAACAAAGGTCCTAAGGAGCAAATAGCGGATCTAGATCCTCCTTTTTCTCTTACTTTTCATCTTATTTTGAATGAACATTCAACCCCTTTTTTACCCCTATTGTTGGCTATAACATGCCAATTTCTAGGCTTCCAAACAGCTTCAAGCCCAATACAATAAATGTGTAACTAAATATAATTCAAGTGATGTAACGATGCAGAATTTTAATCAATTAAATTTGAAACATTTAATTGATTCTAAATATTGAAAAATTAATTTTATACATTAGATAACTTGAATTTCAAATATAACAATTTGTTGGATAACTAAAGTGTTGATTTAATATTTGGGAATATTTAAAATAATTGGATCTTGAACTTGAAATGATTTCAAAATTTGATTTAAAATTCTATTTAACAAGAATGAAGATAGTAAACTTTTGAATTAAAAGTTGATTTAACTGATTTTGGAAATAGCTCGTTTTAATTAATGTGTAAAATAACCTTCGGGGGCACTGTCTTGGAATTGAATGAAACTAGTTCCACTGGATCCATAATAGTGGATTATATATGCCGTCAGATTTCACGGTGGTTGGATGTACCATTTGAGCATGCGAGATCGAAACGCATAGAAATTAATTTCAGAAATTTATAAAATAATTAGGTTCAAAAAAGCTATTTTCTGTACATGATTGAATCAGGTCTCGAGACTAGTTCCATTGTGTTTAAAATGGGGGTATAATATATAGGACATCAGGCAGCACCCTTCATTTGGAGTTGGGATTTTTGGTCGCTTTAGAGCATGATATTTTTAATTTTGAATATATTAGGCCATACCCACATCTCCACAGCCTATACCAGGCACCATACCCATCGACGTTCTCACAATGCGTTGCCCTGGTTAAATTCGCATGCATACCAGAGAAATTTCTCCCAAAACTTTTAAACTATCTCCTTCCATTCCACGACTAATATTCTTTAGATCCAATCGAATCATTTTTAACCTTTGGCCATAACTAAGGAAATGTAGAGATCATCAAAACAAAGCAAATCAACGGTTGGATCGTCGATTGGTGAGGCATGGAGGACGAGAATGAGCTGCAATTGTGGGCGGTTTGGGTTTGTTTTTTTTTGTTTGGTGATCGATGGCGACGGCGGTGGCGGCAAGAGGAGGAGGGGGTTATGCGTGGTGGTGGCATTGCGACGACGATGGCAAGGATTGCATCGCGGTTGAAGTTTGTTGACTTGGAAAGTGAGCGAGCACGTGAACGGGAAGAAGGGTAATTAGTTTAATGTTAACTAATTTCAAGTTAATTATAATTTATTAATTCAAAACTCGCCATATCGAATTCATACGAGGTCCAAATCAAATGCAATGAGTTGCGTTGCGATCGTGTCGATGAAGGCTGTGCTATGGAGTTGGATTGGATGAATTTGGAGCTAGTAGGAATTTGGGTTAAAATTGAACGCCAGTTAAATTTTAATTCAAACTGGAACGTTTTGACGAAACCAAAATCAATGTGAGTTAAACTCGCCTTTTTGATTTACCAGAAATATATTTTTGTTGATAAAAATTATTAATTAGATGTGTGGATATTTTACTGTTGATTATTATTGATTGTTTGAATTATTTACTATTTTATATTGTTGATTTGGATATATTCCCACTCCTGGAATGGATAAGACCCTATTACGTTCCCGTGTAAGAACGGATGACCTTTTATATACGATCCCGCCTCGAAGATGTGGATTTTTATATTATTGATTATATATTGTATGTGATGCAGGGGGACAGGTTGGAGGGACCCAGTAGGATTCCCTCACAATGTTAATTTTATTTTTCATATAAATTGATATATGATCAGTTGGATGCCGTAATTGATGGCACGGATAATTCTCCCTATTTAGTGTTATAGTAACAGTGGGCCATGTTTTAGTATTTTGAAATTTTGTAAAAATGAAGATTTGGTTTTTTAAAAGGATTTATGGTTTCGAATATATATATATACATATTAATAATAATTCTTGAATTATTAAGAGAAGGAATTTATTTTAAATAAAATTAAAGGTATGATTTTAGAGATTACAATTTATAATTCTGTAAACATCTTAAATAGAGATTTCTGAATTGTGGGTAAAGATTTTTAAAATCTTAAAATAATTCCATCTTTTATAATAAAGGGATATGGTTTTAAAAAAGAAAATAGAAATATTTTGATATAAATATTTACTTACCTTTTTATATAAAGTGATATATATAGGTACATATAATATAATTTATTTATAATGTGATAAATTATAAAAGTGATAGTTTACAAATGAAGTGAAAATTTGTAAGATCGTATTTTTGTTTGTAAAAGTATGGATTTATAAACAGTGTTTATAAATGAAAGGAAACTATAATCATTGGATAGATTGGGAGAAATAAATCAAACAATGGATTTATTATACGATGTGGAATGTTGTTTCAGAAAATAGTTGCTTATATTTTGTGAAGTGAGGATAAAACTGGGAGATGTTAAATGATATTTTATAAATAGAAAATAAATATATACATATGGAAGAAACATTGGAAATGGATTGTAATTGATTTTTAAATGGGATCTTTATACATAAGCGAGATTTATATAGAGATAGAGTTAAAAAGGTTTTTTATGAATAAAGAGATTCTATAAAAAGGAAGTTGCATAAAATAGAAGGAAATTATAAGTATAGTTTTATAGATATGGAAATGATTATGTTGAAATTTAGGTGTGGAATTGTATAAAGAAAATATATTTATTTTTTAAAGGTTGTTTATTAGTATTAATACTGTTTAATAGTTGTTTATCAATTTTTTAAATATTTTAAACATTAGATTATTTAAATATTAATATGGTTTGAAATTAATTATAATTATTTATCAGTAAGGTTTGCAAATTAATTATTTTTATTTGTAATAATGTGTAAGAAAATTCATTATTGTTTTATTAAGAATGTATTGAAATGATTAAGTATTATTTTTAAATTGTTCGAAATTATTATTATTTATTTATAATGTTTATTATCATATAATCGTGTTTTAAAGTAAATGAATAGAATTTATTTGTAATTGTTTTCGAGATTTATGAATAGAATTTATCAACAGATGTGGTTTTATAATAGGAATCTTATAACATAATTTGGAGAACGTAAAGGAAGTTTAGTTAAAGGGTAAAAGAGCTTTATAAATGATTGGATATTATAAAAGAATTTTAAAATAGGTTTATGGATTAAAAAAAGATTTTATAAAAGGTTTTATGGATTTATAAAGGGATCATAAATGATTTTTGGAATGTATAAAAGAGTTTTATAAATGGTTCTTAAGATTTATAAAATAGTTTGTAAATGGTTTTAGAAATTTATAACGGAGTTTATAAATGATTTATAATTGTATAAAAAGAAAATCTTCCTCAATGTTTGATGACTATGATTACACCGTTGAAATAAGAATATGGATTTTTTTTAGTATTGAAATATATGGATTTGTTGATATGTGTATGTATATCATTGTAAAAGGATTTTGGGACAAATATTTACAAAGTGTATTTAATTAATAAAAGATTAATTAAGGGTGGCTAGCGGTTGTTTATATGCTTAACCAATGTTGGTTTTTCCCTATTGAATAAATCCTTGATTTGGATGTGTGTCTGTTATTTGATAGTTAGATAACCGATTATCGAAATTGGACCCAAAACGTAAGTTTGGAAATATCTAGGAGAAACATGTGAGTTATACGACACAGTCACCGCCGATGATGTTGTACTATGCATATAGATCTCATTTCTTTCTCCTAGGACAATGATAAGGAAATCCGTATACTAACGGTTAGGAGGTGATATCTGATCTTATCTTTGATTGTTTATTCCCTAAAGAACTGGGGTTGAGTTTACTATGAATTATTGAAAGTTGTTTTTGAAGAGACCTTTAATGAATGCTATTCTTGCACCGAAAGACGAGCCATTAAGGGTAGAAGAATAAGAAAGATAAGAAGAAACTATATGATCTTAGAATCTCACAACGAATCAGAACAACATATAATAGATAACATAGGATATTACATAGTCATTCTCATAATAATAATACATCGGAGTCTTTATATTACAACTTCAACTGGATAGTTATGACTACCTGTGCATACAAAACACATAAGTCATACATAAACAAAGCGGAATAAGATAATAACAAGCTAACGGTGAAGCCACTAGCTCCAGCTCCTTCAAAATGCTTCCGTAGGAAACTTGGATCACTTGGCTAGTCATACAAATTTGAGTATCCAAGAGTTTTAGGAAAAGAAAATAAAACTCAGGGTCAGACATGGGTCTGATGTGAGTAAACTCAAACAAATTAATTCCTTCTTTTATAAAACATTTTGAAAATGAAAGGTATCTTGTAAGACGACGCCGCACATAAACACAGACTGGTTTTCACCTTACGACAACCAAAATAATTTATATAGAAATCAAGTGATATTATCATAATGTCTAGGGTTTTCAAATAAATAATTCACATAGTCGAAATTTTTATAATTAAATTCTAGTATAATAGGTAACCCAAAGGCACTTATAAGCAAATGGATTCCATACATGACCAGGTAAGGAACTACCTTCCAAAGGTGCATCTCCAGATAATATACACCGGGTGTCTAATAAGAACATATTGTACCCCTGCTACACAGACTCGGCCTACCACTTGACTAGTAGTACCAAATACATCACCACTACGGTTGGAGCAACCACATCGAAGCACATAAAAATGGATCAACTAATCGATTCTAGATATGGTGATGACACACACTCATGGGAGCGACCCACATAGCCCTGCTGCATCCCTGTTTTGGTCATTTTCGGTTGATGAGGCCTGAGGCTACGCTTACTTTTAATATAGAATTACCACTTAGAATGCTAACATTTCCTTCCAGATGTTGATACAATGTCAGCATTCATCCATACAAGTTGCCAGGAGATGAACGAACTGAAGGCGCTATTTCCAGTGCACTCATTTTGGAATCACCGTCAGGGTTAGTTGCAACTAGACCTTTCATTTCAAAGTCTTCAGCTTGGACCTTCCCTTTACTATTTCCAATTTGAACGTTTACGTAAGTTCGAAGTGGTTTTCGAATAACAACTAATATCCGATCTCGGTCTCTCTAAACCCAACGTTCGATAATTTTAAAGGGCCAAGTATTATAATGGACTATCCCGCTATTAGGGTGTAAAGTTTACATATGGATATGTGTTTCATATGCTTAGATTATCATGACCCACTTATCGAAATTAACCCCCTTGTATTCATCACATTCCCGAAGTGCGACATTGTGATAAATATAAGTCAACTTACTTTCAATAAAACGCATCATCGTTTTATTAAAACTACTTTAATTCATTTGACTACTTAATAGCATGGACAACAGATCCTTGAGTTAAAACAATTCACTTAAACAAGAAATTTGGTCAAAAATACATAACCGATAGGGTTTTAAAAGGAGCTTTAAAATAAATAACCCTTGGTTAAAACATAATTTTAAAAATCAGTTAAAACCTTAATTAATCTTAATTAAATCAAAATTGAATCATTAATAATCCTAATTTTAACTATTATTAAAACTTAATTATATTTTAATTAAATAACAATAATTTAAGAAATTAACCCTAATTAAGTGGATAATTAACCTTTAATTAAATAATAATTCATTGAATAATTAACTCTAATTGAATAACTAATTAAAATAAATAAACTTGATTAAATAAAAGTTAATTTTATTTTATCTTAATTAATCATTATTTAAAACTTAAAAATAATTAACTTAGTTAATAATTCTAAAACTCTAATTACCTAACCTAATCACTTAATTAATTAATTAAATAATAATTACCCTAATTAATAAATTAATTAAATAACTTATTAAATAATTAAAACTTAAAATTTCAACATACTTAATTATTTTGAAATGAGTTTTCAAAAACAATCCAAAATAAAACACTTAAAAACTTGAAATCGTGAAATTTCTCAAACTGCATCCATGGCAACTATCGCTATAAGCGCAGTTCGCTAGAATTGATTTCTAAACGAAAACTTCACTTTACTCTTGCTATAACATATCTTAAAACATAAATGCAAAATTTTTGAAACTTAAAAACAAAAGTGAAAACTTGAAAGGAAAAAAACAGTTTCAAAATCCAAAACTAGAAAATGAGCTTTTTCTTTTCAATCGAATCTCAAGTCCTTTGCGACTTTTTAAGGTGCTAACTTTACAATAAATTCATCACATACAGTTGTTTTTGGATTCATAACCACACTTCTATCATATCATAACCGATATCACATAACCATATCCAAATATATCGATTTAATAACCAATCACCAAATCCAAGTTCAAACATAAACATATAGTCATATACCATCAACACAACATGATAATTCAACATAACAACCACTATATTTTTACAACATGTAGTTCATTAAAATAAAGTTAGTTTTTTTTTCCAAAAAAAAAGTTTTACTCACCGAAACTTTTCTAAATCAAAGCGAACTTTTGCTAAAACTTGAAAACACTTTCGAAACATGCAAAAATAGAACTTTTGGACCCTAGAACACATGAAATGGACTCGGCCAAGTGGGTTTGGGTTCATCCTATGCCTTGTAGGGCATGACCATGACTAGTTTGGACATGGCCATGTGGTCTTGGGTGGATGTTAGCTTGGGTTTTGGAAGAAAAGTGTTATGGGTGATGTAGAAGTGGTTTGTGAATTAAAGGAGAATTTTTGCATAAGGAAGTACTTTTTTTTTCTATTTCCAAATTTACGAAGAGGAAGCCATGGATTCTTTAGCTCAAGCTCTTAGGAAATTTGGGAGTGAAGAGGAGGTTCGTAAAAATGAGAATTTGAAGAAGTAGTGGTATTTATAGGCTTAGGAATTTAATTAAAATTTATATAAGTGCTTATATAAAAATGTAAGTGTACATGCACATCCATACCCCTTCCCCTATAAATTCCACCATACTACTCGCCCCTACTTTTAACTATTCATGTCGTATCATATGTACTTGTGTTGAAAAAAAGAGCATTATATATATATATATATATTTGTATTCTTTATAAATATCTTCTTTTATTCTTACATGTTAATATGCTTAAGGGGGAAACATGTACATGCATATGTTCATTTACACAACATGTTTAAGATAGTTTGTAATGTGTGAATGTGTGTTTAACATAGTGTTATGACAAGTAAAACAACTTTTAACTAATGAAAAATCAATATTTAGAAGAAGAAAAATCGGTCGCATTCCATATTTCTCTATGAGCTATATATATTGGTAAACAAATTTTGAAAATGATGTTATCATCATTAGTTATTATTTAAAATAGTTTTATTTTTCAATAAAATCCATTTATTAATTATTTAAAATATAATTAAATATTCATTTAGCAATTAATTTCTAGGTCGTTACAAGACCCGGATCAGATATGTTGTCCGAAAACCACTTCAATCCAACTCAAGTGTTTCAAAGTGAAGATATCTTAAATGTGATGGAATTAAAGACAGAGTTCTCAAGTATTTCATTCGGTCCCAGAACAAACATGTATAGATGAATGCTAGTATTGTATTAGTGTCTGGAAGGCAATTAGCATTCCAAGTGGAAAGTGCTATATAAAAGGTAAAACGTAGCCTCAAGCCTCATTGACTAAGAATGACTAAAACATGGAAGATGAAGCAGGGGTAAGTGAGTCACTCCCAAGTAGGGTATGATCATCCTTATCTAGAGTCGACAATATCTCTTATTTATATGCTTCAAGGCCCATTAAATAAGGGGTGATCATATTCGGTACTACCAGTACGGGGTAGGCTAGTTTTGTATTGGCAGGGATCGATAGGATTGACCTTGGCTATTTTATCTAGAGATGCACCATGATGAGCAATGCCGCAGTAGCCCAGTCATTGTATAGAACACATTCTCCAATACAAGCCTTAATGGTTTTAGTTATAAACCTATTATGATGGAATTTAATTAATGTAACAATTTTGGCTAAGATTAATAAGTATTTGTATCTTAGACACTATTATAATATCAAAGAATTTCATATGAAATGTTTTGGTTATCATAAGTTAGAAACCCATCTATATTTATGTGCGGCGTGGTCTTACGAGATACTTTTAATTTTCAAAGGTTTTCTAGAACTTCAAAATCCAGTTGGATGTGTTTTTCTCACGCTGGTTTTCCATACTGACTCGGGTTTTATTTTATTATAATGCTTGGGTCAGATCGAGCATATTTACATATTGTTTTGGATGCATTGGAGCTCAAGAGATGAGTTGGAGGTCTTCAATCATATTCTCGTATGCTTATTTTCCACTACTTTGTTATTGAAAATCATCAGCAATTGTGAGGACAAGTTGTTATAACTGTCCGAGATGATGATTATGATTTGTTGTTGTACTCTGCAAATGTATGTATGTAACAGTTTCTCTTTGTAAAAAGCATTGATATTATATTATATATTGTTCCGCTACGATTGTGAGATTCTGTGTTGATTTAGTTTTTTTCTCTCCTTTTCTTCTTTCTTCTTTTCCCCTAACAATCGGGTTATCCTATATTCGATTGCTCGGCACACAATACAGTGGACGTATTAGTATCGATTTTTGAGGGTCGAAAAGTCTATGACTGTTACAAATGCACATCAATATCGTACATCGATACATCTGTCTATAAATATTTTTGATATACTATTTAATATTGATCCACACAAATGAAATAAAATTTTATAATTAATGGTTTATAAATAAAAACTAATTTATAACAATTATAACTAATTAAATCTGGTGGTAACAAGAGTATTTAATGTTCGGTTGTGTGATTTTTAGGTGTAAATTGGATCAATGATGAATATCGAACAGTTCGAATATTAACCTTCATACATCACTTCGCAGGTGGTGTGATATTATGGACAAATTTTTGCTCACATGGCTTTAGTAAATTCCAATATTATTTTATTTAAGCGTTACTCGGTAGTGACAATTATTTACACCAATTTTCTTTATTAAAATTATATCACAGTTTAGCTTATGGAATTTGGTAATGGTCAAAATTCCAGTATCATCCATATTTGTAGTCCAAACCCAAAGTTATCGGTTCAATAATAACAATTATTATTAACTGAATTGCTCTGGCTTGAGACTTTGACTTCAAGTTAACTTCCATTAACTGTGATACTAACCTCATATAGCTGAGGGGACGAATTCTCCTTTGAATAGTGTTTCACTTACAATGCTTCCACTCGACCCAACTATAGTCATTTGATGGATGTTGTGCCATGATCTAACTATAATCAACATGTAGTTTTAAGCCCGATAGTATTCTCAAGTCAAGGGAATTATGTAATATTGCCGCATCAATATTTTTTGTTTGACCTTAGTTTTATTAAGCAACAGAAAATAATTGAGTGGGTCATTCCATAGGTATTAAATAACTATCAGTGCGTAATCTCTTGGTGCACCCAGCAGCCATAAGTAATACATTGTCCAACGTTTGAAGAGCATTATATACTCTAGTCTCAGCAGAAGTATATGTATCAATATCCAGTCTCAATATATCTTGAATAGAAATATTTAAAACGGTGTGTCTATTTTATTATCATGAATCACTCATGATTACAACACATTATAACTACTATCACTAAACATACAATTTATGGATCTTTTATTAAATATATTTTAATTGAATTAACTAACTAATATAACACATTATATCAAGTATCAAGTATATAATAAAAAGAAAACACCTTTTGATTCATACAAGATTGATTACTGAATTAGATATAGGTAATAATTACATAATCTGCCCTATGGAATACCTCTAACTCTATCAATCTCCTACTTGCACTTAGGACCAATTATGAATCTTCATCCCATCCCTTCGAATAGTTTGATGAGAACTGATTGAATTAGAACCTTCGTGAATGGATCTGCTATGTTGTTTTAATTCTCTACTATGTCAATCAACTTTCTCCGAAGCCAATAAATTGTTTTTATCATGTTGAATTATTTGGTGTATGTTTGACAACTTCTAGTAAGTTCTTATTATTACATTGTTATCATATAACAATAATGTAATATTTCCAATACTAGGAATCACCCTTAGCCCGGTTGCGAATTTGTGCATTTATATTTAAACGTTTCTTTTACTATGGTGGTGTACTTAGCCTTTTTATTGAATCAACAACAACCATTTGTTTAGAGCATTTTCAACTTAAAGCTCATTGATTAAGATTTGAATATGAATTTAATATTAACATATTATACTCGGTATCATTCATGAAGTTTGAGTATGTAAATTCCTTCATAAGGAGTTCGTTATTTCTATTAAAAATTCTTTTATATCCCTTAAATATTCGAGAACACTCTAAACTACTATTTAGTAATCTTAATTTGGATCTGATATTTGCTCCATGTCTATAATACATTAGCTAAATACGATATTGTAGACAATACAACATGTATGATAATTCCTATTGTCAATACATAAGGAATTCATTATACATGTTACATATTAAACATTTAACGTGGTGTCTATGCTTATTATTTGGGACATTTCCAACATCTTTTTATACCAATTATAAAAATATCGTTTACAAATTTAAGATTGTGTGTAAAACAACCAAACTATAATGATTTTAACTGGAGTGCACATTGATAATCATAAGTTTGTCTTTTACCTTTTAGATGTATTTTAGTACCTTAATAGCTCTTTCTTATGGACACGCGCTTCTTCTGCATTTTGACTAAAAATCAAACTATTTGATAATTCTATCAAATACTTACTCAATTTTGATGCTTATAGTATGATACATCATTCATTTCTTAGATCATATCCTAAGAACTACAAACTCAATATCGCTCCCATTGACTTTGATGCACTTTGGTTGTTATGTGCAAACAGTCTATTCTAAATCATTATTTAAATCTTTCCATTTTGAAACATATGTACCAAAACACAAAGTCATACCAAGCAATAATTTTATGAGTAAATTCGAATAAACATAAGTACATTGAATAACGAGTCTAGTACACTAATTTCAACAATTGAAATTTACGATATTATTCTTATCAACATTGCTCATTATATTCCAACTGTATTTGTCTTTCACTTGAAGACACATTTGCGGCTTATGGACCATATCCCTTCGAGTATAACTACCAAAATCATATTTTGATAACGTACTTAGAATCCTTTCAGATTTGTGCATCATACCATATGACGAAGGCAATACTCTTAATGGTTTAATTGAAAAATTAGGATTATCTATTCTCGATATTGATAAGAAACCATAGTTTCTCATCAATGTGCAAGAATATTTATTAGATGCTGTAATGCATTGTGTTTATTTAGGTTTATTTAAGTCCATTTCATCCCTTGTAACAAATCCATTCTACTATGCGCTAAAAGAAATTCCTTCGCTATGAAACTGGGATTTCTTGAAACAATAGTTGTTTCTCAATGCAATGGAATAGATATTCATAAACGTTTTATCAATTGCCTTACACATAAAACTGATTTCGTTTTAGTTTACAATACTTATATTCAAAACATAAATTGGTCATCCAATGACTATCATTCCCAAACTATTTGGGGTTATTCATACAATATCCCTCACGTATAATTATTTCGTGTAGTCTTTCGACTCGCACAACCTACCAACATCTTGGCCTAGGATATATTAGGGTTTCTTATAAACCCTTATCTTGTATGATTTTGTAAACTACTATCTAGGTGAAATTAACTTTAACCTTATGTACTACTCTTAAATTCATAACCTTACACAAAGAAGTTAATTCAACTTCACTCAATCGTCAATCATACTTTGTTCAATAATGTCTGGTTACTTCTTATCGATACATCATTATGTACAATAGGGAGAAATGACTTTTAAGATTGAATCTTATTTCATATTTAGGTACATTTGGAACTCTTTTCAATATACTCGCCTATTTGATCAAATCGAATCATTTTATTTTCTTTTGCATGTTATGTTATTTACTTCTGTTTTATATTCTATGAACTTATCATAAACACGTGTACCAAATACACTTATTCATGTTCGTGATAATTCATTGGTGAATTTAACGAAGTATATGAAAGCCTTATGGTATTAATGGACTTATTATTGCATTTATCTATATGTATCAATCTGATGAGTCCACCAACTTTTATCTTACTCCCACTCAATGGGTGCTTTTTCCATTATTGTTTGAGATATAATTCGCTAATACCTTATGATTCATAATCTTATAATCAAAGAATTATTTCTCCAAAGCATGACTTAGTTCATAGATCCAAAATAATTGCAAACAAAATTTAGGTACTGTTGTATTTTCCAATGCATCACAAGCACTAGTATTATAGTTTTATTTTATAATGAATATTCGTAATATTAGTATTGAAATAAAACTATGTCAAATTTTCAGCCAACACCGAAAAACAATTATTATTTCATAATTAGTGTTTGGTATGTTTAACGAAAACAATTTTCATAACTAATGCAACTGATAAGTGCTACATGGCACACTCTCACTATTTCCGCCATTACTATAACAACATATGAAATACAAAGATTCATTCAACCACTTAATATATGCAATTTGTTCCATCTGCTATAACTAATTTGTAATCAAGAGTTCTATATCAAATATCTTAAACTCAAAGAAATAAATCTCATAGAAAATAATTTTCTATTTGAAAATACATTTTGGAATATAAATCATATTTCTCATTCTAGTGTTAAGTATCCATTATTATTTTACAGTTCACATTTTTCATATTTATTTATGAAGAAGAAGTGACAATTCACTCTCTTCGTCTCAACTATGTCTTAAGTTACATCTACTCTTGTACATTCGCTTTCCTTTCTAAATGTTTGAACCATTCAAAGGAAATCTGCACTATAATATCATAAAGAACTCTTTATAAAAGTGAATTTGGCCATCCTTAATTTTTAAGGAATCAAAAGTTTCACTTTGCATAAAGTGGTCAAACCGACATTTCAGTTATCAAGTTCTTAGATTATTTGGTAGCTTTTGGTCAGTGTTACTTTTAACACAATAAGATCACGATTGTAATCAATCATATTGAATACACAATCCTATATAATGGTTTACCCATTTATTCGAATGAACTAATTTCATTGAAGTTTTATCCATTCAAATTGCAACCATTCACCTATATGATTGAATAAAGATCAAACATCCATATTCAAGTATTGTTCTATAGTTTGAAACTCATAAAGAACAATACAGATTTTAGGCAATAAACATGTAAGTGACCAATTATGAATGTATTTAGTAGTTGTAAAATTTGGCGCTTACATGGATATTGCAATAATATGATGAATATTTACTAGTAAGTATATTTTATATTTCTATTTGTCAATCTTTAATGCAATTTCTTTGTATATCTTAATTGATAAACATTCTATCGATTATATTAAGTGAATAAATTTATTAATATTGGTTATTATAACTTTATGTAGTAGATTTTCTTACAATAAGGATGGTTAAATGTTACCATTTCATTTTTTTAATAAGGCTCTCACCAGACTTTTATGTTTCTGAAGACCTTAAGATGAAACATAGAAGTCTTTCAACTTCTCTAGTCCGTAATAGGGATCGTTTGTCTTAGGCTTCTGACCTTGACTTTTCTCAATAAATCATAGGCTTACAAATGATGGATAACACATTATTATTTGTATCATATACAACTTCTAACTAATTGTCCTTGTCCTAATCTCATTTTGACCTTGAGTATGCTCAACAAACTGAAAGAGATTATTCACTCGAACCTACCATCTCGTGATGGCTTAAGCATAACATATGTACCTTGGGTATGCTCACTAAATGCATATGGCCGTCTTACCTCGTCTAGTCTATATATTAATAATACTAGACATAACATTTCTAACTTGAGTTTTCTCAACAACGAAAGATTGTGCAAGTAATTTATTAATATATAAATGATAAAGGGCAACTTTTATATTTAAGATTCGTAAACTTTAATATATTTAATTGAGTGATATCGACTTATGGAGTAATGTGCTTCTTATGAAATACCCTCATGATTAGAGTGTTAGATACATCTGAAATCATGATATACGTATTGTATGCATGTATTTATCCCTTATGTTATTTAGGTTTCTTATTGTTCCACCTTTTATTATACATTTATATTATATAAGTCTAATTCTTATATAACATTTTATAATTTAACTAACTTATATAATGATGTTATTTGTGATATTATATTAATTTTAGTAATTAAATATTATTTATGTTATTTGTGATATTATATTAATTTTAGCAATTAAATATTATTTATGTTATTTGTGATATTATATTAATTTTAGTAATTAAATCTTATTTAAATAATTTAATTAATTAATCATGTAACGGTCTACTTTTTCGATCACTAAATGTCAACACTAATACATCCATGGTATTCATATGTTGAATACTCAAGTACCGGAAAGACAAATTGTTAGGGAAAATAAAAATAAAAAGAAAATAAACAAGGAAGGAAGAATACAACATATGAATCTCAAAACAGGAAAATAATGTTTAATATCAAAATAGTACAAAGGGTTGCTCCAAGATACATGAAATTTTAGAGTTACTAATCTAAGTATTATCATCGTGGATAGGTATAATAGTATGTCCTCAAAATTACCGATATATACATACTAGTAGTGTAGCAGAAATAAAATGCAAAGATAGGCAAGAACATCTAGCTTATTTCCTAAACTCCAAAGAATTTCAATGTAAACCTTCCTTGCTCAAACTGCCTGGAAGAACACTCGAGGAATTAAGGAAAAGATAAAACCTTGAGTCAAATATAAGTCTGGTATGAGAAACTTAAGAAACATGCATCCACATAGCTGTATCTTTTAAGACCAATCGAATAACCGAATTAGTTTCCCCTTCAAAAGAACCAAAACAGTCTAATAAATAAATAAGGCGATGTAATAAATAATGTCTAAGGTGCAAAATATATATTAAAAAATAGCCATGCTGCTTGAATCTCACATCACAATAATATTAGGTATACAATCAAAACCACCAAGGTTGCGTCGCACAATGGGTTCCATTGAAGACATTCTTAGATATATAGAGGCCATCTTCCCAACAAGGGTCAGGAACTACCTTCCGAAGCAACATGTATCTCTAGGTAAAATATACCGCAAAGGTAAACACAACTGGACCACGCTCGGACATGTGATGCCAAATATCATCAACTCTCCTAGCAACATCGATAAGCAACTCTAGAAATGGATTTTATATACCCATGGGTTATTTAAACCCACTAGCCATGCTCTAACTCTTTTTTTACATTTTCAATGGTGCAATCACATTCAGCATTTCAACACACGAATCTTCATCACTCGAACAGATCTCGAACCTCTCCATGGATTCGAGCACCTCAACACACAAGCTGTCATCATTTGAACAGATCTCAAATTTCTTTTTTGATTCCAACATCTCAACACATGAGCCATCATCACTCGAATAGTTCACAGGTCTCTCCATGGATTCCAGCATAATCTATCCGACTAATGCTAATATCGTCCTCTCTTAGAATCATTCTCAGGACAGATAGTACCCTTGCCAGCATCGTTTGAAATGTTAACGCTGACCTCCCCCCTGGACTTAACCTTAGGACAGATATTTCATCTTTATAACATTTCATTTTGTAACTACTTCCACAATATAGAACTCATATATCTATTTTGAAGTGTTACTTTTGAATCATCCCATATATGTACACTCTCCTACTTACCGAACTCTTAAAAACCAAATTGATAAATTCCTAATTAACTTGACTCTGGTTCTTTTACAAACAATCAAATAATGCATAAGGTAGAAATCATCTCTTATCTAGACGGATTTCCTCTTTCATATCCTAGAAGAGTAAGACGATTTATACATATAGTATAGCATCACCGAGAGATTAATCGTATGGTATAAATCTTGTGCTTCTTCTAAATATTTCCTAAGTAAATTTTGGTCAAATTCAAAAGGAATAAAAACGATCAAATATGGAAATAAAGTCTTGCATACTATCGCCCTTTCAGACCTTCTCAACTTACAATACCCTCAGTAAGGAGTGAATCCAGGCAGGTTAGCGCACTGGTTGCATCCAAGGCATATGTTGACACCTCATTCTTAACTCTCACAGATAGAACAAGCCTACTTTGTTGGCTTTTAGTACCGGTGTAGGAGTAAATACGTTCCATAGACAAATTAGTAAACAAACACGATCAATCATATAGCGACTTATAATCCCATTTTAGTATATCAAATTTTTTTCAAAGTAAGCATACTATATATAGGAGTCGTCCCCAAGGGATCACAAATATATGATCCAAAAGCTAGATACATTTTATAGGAATAAGTCCTCTCCGGAGGATCTCAAACCGTATAAATCCATGAAGCTATATTTTTTCTTCCTTTTCTTATTTGTATATATATTTGAATTATCTTTATAAATGATATAAACATGTATACCAATACTATATGATTAATTCTACTTTTTCATTCTTTAAAATATATTCAAACACTTTTCTCAAAGGTTAAGAATATTCATAAATCATTTAACAAGATTTTCTATTTTAAATATAATCAAAGAGGTTAAAAACAAGTGTTACTCAAACATTATTACTATAAACCCCTTCTACCTTTATAAATAAACTTTTACTTTTTCTAACCTTTTTCCAAAACATTTTGTACCTATTATTATCTTTAAAACATTCTTTTTAAAGATCAAGGTATATCTACACTTATTCAACAAGATAACATACTTTTATATAACTTCTGAAACACATGTATTATAATTAAAAGCTGTATCAAAACCAACTTTATGCTTTTATGAAATATTTAACTCTCTTTTTCAACTTATACATAAATAATTTTAAAATAATTATAAATATGTTTTAAATATTCATTTAAAATATTATGTGAAAATAACTAATTTAGAAATTACTAGAAAAATCATTTTAAATAAATGTTACAAAGAAAACTCTTTACTTTAAAAATTCATAAATATTTAATATAAAAATATGTTTAAACGTGAAATTACTTTTAAAATACTCCTTAATATTTTATTAATCGTCCTTAAAAGATCTCATAAAAATAGCTAATATAACTAACATTTTTAAACACATTTCATTGACTAAATTGATAATAACCACACAGCAATAGCCAATGCTACAAAAGGTCCAGAAATGTTGTTATATGGTCAAAATTGCTACTTTCTAGTGTTGTAAATAAGTCCTGGACGACAACAGTTACAAAAGATTGGAAGTTTGGCCTCCTTTCTCTATGCTAACAAATGGTTTAAGGTCTTATTTTTTACAATAAGTAGTAATATTAAATTACATAATAACCATGCAAAGAAGCCCCTAAGGATATCATATTGAAAATTCCCAAAATAAGGCATTTACAAATGTTCATATAGCGACCTTTCTTGCCTTCTGACTTTTCAAAATCTTTGTTCTTCAAGTTCTATAACTTTCCAAATATTTCCTTTGTTTTCACATGCACCACTATAAGTGTAGGGCACAACCAAAATATATTCCGTCAAGATATATTTACATACAAACATTTTAAACAAGCTAAACACAAGGGATTACAAAGTGCACTTATAACGACTCTTTCGCTTCAAACATTTGCGCACACACTTTCACATTGCATACAACCAAACCAAACATGCAAGCACAAAGTCAAAGCCACGTTACATGCTATAGAGGGTAATATAAGTGAATATATCACATATAAAGTTATCGTATGCTTTCAAAAGAAAGAGAGGTCCAAAGTTATAACTTCATTAGTTGCCTTCTTAACTTTATATTAACACACAATTATGAACACAATCTTTGCCTTTTAATGGTGAGTTAACTCACCCTAATCCTTGCTAACATTAAGCATAAGCCACTAGAACATGAGACTACTTCCTACCTCAACCAAACAAGCCAACGACCTTAACCTTGCTTCGTATTTTCTCTCGGCCACCCTTGCTTCACCCAAAATGCTCATGGCTTGGCCTAGATCTCCCCCTATGCCTCCCTCTTTCTACATTTGAGATTCTATTTCATGTTCCTATATTGTGCGAGGGATTTTTCCAAAGTTTGGTGGAGTTTGGACAATATTTGATACCGTTTTGGAATGATAAATAAAGAGAAAGAAAGCATAAGGACTAAAAAAATTCATTACTTAAGCAAATGAATTTGTGTGATGTAGAAGTGTTCATGTAGAGTTATTCAAGAGGTCATCGTACCCCAAACCTCCTATGGAAGGTCATAAGCTTGCTCCTTCCCGTATGTTTCTACCATCTAAAATATCTCCTTTACACATAAATATCTACCCCCATGACATCATCAATGACCTCACTAATCAAAATTAGTTAACCATAAACCACAAAATATATTTAGTTGCTAATTACTAACACATTAGAATATTAGACATGCCCAAAAAGTTCAATCAAGTTATATCAAGTAAAAAGCCGTTTATCGATGAAACGATTTTCGATCATATTATTAATATTTCTTCGAATTATTTATTTTTATAAACACATTTCAGAAACAAGTTTACCATCATGATTTATTAATTAAAAGGGTTTTAACATGATTATAAAATCACTTTTGTCACATTAAATCCTAGATTCAAATATTTAAATAATTTAGATATTTAAATGCCAAGTGTTCAAAATTCTAGGTCCCTAAATTTTACCCCACTTAAAAAATTTCGTCCCCGAAATTCCAACATGATCAACTAACAAAAGAAACAAGCACATATTAATACTTAAAAGTATTTATAATCACTAGCAAACAAAGCTTAAGGTTTTCTCAAGTTCAAAAATTCTTTCATTGCACAAGGACGATAAATAATATACTAAGTCTACCTTGCACTCATCAGCCTCGAGCTATTACTTAGATGATTATTCAAGCTGCTTTAGTACAAATAGAAAAGTCATTCCTTAAACTCTCCTAAGAAAACAAAACTTAACATACGTACACTTAAGTCTGCACATTGCGCATGGATAATCTGCATGTGATATCTGACCTGATCACTTGCTCGATCACATTAATTTCACTTCCAAACTAGCATAGATCACTTGACCTCCCTAGTATGGACTCTTAAGTTCCTTGATTAGTTGTTTCATTTACATAGCCATATATTCTAATAGAAAACCTTGGGATTATGTCAAGAATCCATTTCAAGTGTTCACCATCGAGAATCGAGTGAATTATCATTATTCGTAACGATGTAGATAACCTAGGAACCATGTACCCGAGTCCTGGATCAAGAACTGTCATGCAAATAGAATAACCTACGCACAACTTATGGATTTTATCTTATTGGTTTCTTATACTATACCAATAACTTTTTATATCATTCATTTACACACTTAGAATATCTTAATTAATACTAAAATCATTTATGAAACTTTCATAAAAACATAACCCAAATCTTTACTCGTATAATACTCTAATACATCCAAAGATTATATACAAAACATCAGATTCATTTTATTTTTAAAAATTTAGATGAAGGCCCAAAATAAATCTGGGTCTTATAACTAAGTCAACCTTTTAAACTCCTTTAAAGAAAACTATACCACAAAACAATCCGATTTTATTCCAAATCATTTTGAAATAACATATATACCCAACTTTTATATATCAAATGGATTGGATCAATATAATTTTCAATATTATATCAAACTCTTCATATAATATTACTAAGTATCATGATCTTACTTTATAAACCAATTCCCTAAATACTTATTTTAAAAACCATAGAAAACATACTAATAGATCGACTAACACCACGATGATACTAAGGAAGCGGCAGATACCAAGTCGTGTAACACTTCCCTTCACTATGAAGGATGATACTCACGAGAAGCACTTACCAACCGAATACATCTCTCACCCATTTTTTGTCATTTTCGAGCCACTAGAAGTAGAGAATATAAAAATATTGTTCTTGATTGATTCATCAATTCTGAGAGCAACCTCGAATCGAACAAATCCTAAAACTCTTTTCAGACTATTAGTATTTGTAAATACTTTCAAATAATACTATATTATTTTCTCTAGTATCTTGAAATCCATTTTCAAAGACATTGGGATTTAAGTTCTTAAAATATCTGCTTAAATCCACTTCATTTTATAAACCATATTTTATAAACCATACTTATATAAAATCGCTTCTTTAAAAATTTATACTGAACTTCTTTTAATTAGAATAAATTTCTAAGCCAACATTATCACTAAATGCCTTATACTCGGAATGTAAAATTCTAATCACGAGGTGTTCATTTCAATACACCCGTATTATTGTCTACCCAACTCATGTAGTAAAAAGTTAAATTGCTCATAAGTTGTTTGAGCACAAATCAATAATCAATAGACAATAACAAATGCTCATAAAATGGTTGAGCATAACCTATCAACCTACAAATGATAACAAATGCCCATAAACTTATACAGCATAAGTAATCAATCTACAAACGATAACAACACATATAAACTGGTCAAGCACAACTAATCAATTTGCATATAAAAACAATGCTCATAAACTGGTTGAGCATAATTAATCAATCTACAAATGATAACAATGCTCATGAACTAGCCAAGCGTGACTAAACTAATCAACAAGGGATAATGAATGACCATCATCATTTCCTACATTAATTAAACTACGTTATAAATAAGATTTGTATAAATTACCTTTAAGGCATATGTTTATAACAAATACAAATATGCTCTTATATATATAATACACTCAACTCATTCCAGGGATCGCTCATCCTATCTCTAATGAGTTTATAACCAACCAAAGCCAATGTTCTCACTTAACCTTTAGCTATGATACCAAATGTAACGACTAGCATTTTCGTCTCCTAAATGTTGACACTAATACATCCACGATATTCACGTGTCAACCACTTAAGTGCCGGAAATACATATTGTTATGATAAATAAAAAGAAAATGAAAACAAACAAGGAAGAAAGAACAAAACATCTGAATCTCACAACGGGACGATAATACATAAAATCAAAATGGTACAAAAGTTTACTCTAAGTTGAAATTTCGAAGTTATTAACTTAAGTACTATCATCGCCTTGATAGTTATAACAGCCTATCCTCACAATTGTTGATATATACATATTAGTAGTGTAACAAAAATAAAATACACAAATAGGGGAGAGTATCCTACTCATCTCCTAAAGTTCCAAAGAATATCAATAAAAACTTGCCTTTCTCAGACCATTCAAAAGAACACTTGAGGAATTAAGAGAAAGAAAAAACCATGAATCAGACATAAGTCTAGTGTAAGAAACTCAAGAAACATGTATCCACATAACCGCATCTTTTGAGACCAACCGAATTATCGAAATGGTTTTCCACTCAAAAGAACCAAAACCATCTAATAAGAAAATATGGAAATATAATAGTTAAATTCTAGGGTGTAGAATATAAATCATAAAATAATTGTGCTACTTGCATCTCACATCACGCCAATATTAGGTATACAATCAAAAAATGCTACTGGTGCATTCGCATAATGGGTTCCATTGGAGACATCCTCAGATTTTCTTTAGGCGTGCTTCCTGATAAGGGTCAAAAGCTATCTTTCGAAGTGACATATATCTCTAGTTAAATATACCATAAAAGTAAACACAACTGGACCACGCACGAACAAGTGATGTCGAATATTATCAACTCCCCTAGCAACATTGATAACTTTCATCCTTTTCTCAATAGAAGTGAATATATTACAAATAAAGTTATCGTATGCTTTCAAAAGAAAGAAGGGTCCAAAGTTATAACTTCATTAGTTAACTTCTTAACTTTATTAACACACAATTATAAACACAATATTTACTTTTCAATGGTGAGTTAACTCACCCTAATCCTTGCTAACTTCAAGCATAAGCCACTGAAACACAAGAACGCTTCCTACCTCAACCAAACAAGCCAGCAACCTCACCCTTGCTTCATATTTGATCTGGGTACGCTTACTTTACCCAAAATGCTCACAGCCTTGCCTAGATCTCCCTTTTGTACCTCCTTCCTTCAACATTTAAGATGTTATTTCCTATTTCTATGTTGTGCTAGGACCTTTGCCAAAGTTTGATGGAGTTTGGACATCATTTGCTACGGTTTTAGAATGGTAAGTAAAGAGAAAGAGAGCATGAAAACTAAGTTTTTTGATCATTACTTAGGCAAATGAATTTGTGAACTGTAGTAGTGTTCATGTAAAGTTATTCAAAAGGTCACCCTACCCCATAAACCTCCCATGGAAGGTCATAAGCCTGCTCCTTCCCATGTGCTTCTACAATCCAAAATATGTCCTTTACATGTAAATATCTGCCACTCCCACCAATAACATCATCCATGACCTCACTAATCAAAATTAGTTAACCATAAATCACAAAATATTTTCATTTTCTAATTAAGGACATATTAATATATTAGTCATGCCCATAAAGTTATAACAACTTATACCGAGTAAAAGCCATATATCGACGCATCGATTTTTGTTCACATTATCAATATTTCTTTGAATTATTTAAGTTTATAAACATATTTGAAAAACAAGTTTACCGTCAGGAATTATTAAATAAAAGGGGTTTAACATGATTATAGAATTACTTTTATCATATTAAATCCAAGATTCAAATATTTAAATAATTTAGATATTTAAACACGAAGTGTTCGAAATTCCGAGTTGTTGCAAATTAATTAACATTTTAGTTATTTTATTTCATTCATTTCAAAATATTTAAATTAAATATTTGCATTATAACATTCATAGTTGTACACATATACCTTATCTATGTCTCATATTATTTATTAATTGACGTTTAATAAATTATTTTAATTAAAGAAATTTTAATTAATTATAATTAGTTTGAAAATTATATATGTGTGTGTCTGTGTTACCTTAACTTTTAAGATAACATTACATATATCAATATATATATATATATATATTAATTAGCTTTTAATTAATTATTCAATTAATTAATCTAATAAATATTAGTAATTTTCAAAAATAATTATTTTATTTTCGAAATAATTTTGAAAATTATTTTTTAACATTTATAAATTATTACGTATTTTAAATTTAACCTTTTCAATTTAAATTTTTTTAATTTTAAATTTAACCTTTTCAATTTAAAATTTTATTTTAATTTAAAAATAGATTTTGAAAATTAGTCCAAGACTCAAATCAATCTAGGCCTATATATTCGGGATAACT
This sequence comes from Allium cepa, assembly GCA_030765085.1. Taxonomy (NCBI): domain Eukaryota; kingdom Viridiplantae; phylum Streptophyta; class Magnoliopsida; order Asparagales; family Amaryllidaceae; genus Allium; species Allium cepa. The sequence goes on from CM060928.1 coordinate 975,830,779, forward strand.
TACGGGCTCACCTCATCCTTTCATGTCAGCCCTTAGATGATACTTTTTTAGACACCTTACTATATGGGTAGACTTAGTAAGTTGGCTCTAATACTATTAATTTAAACGACATTGGTTATTTTATTTTGATACCATTGTTGAAACTGGACCAAATGCAGTGGGGTAAATAGATAAATTTCAAAAAAAATTCCATTTAGAAATTTTTATTTATTATTATGTTTATATTATATAATATAACATATGTATCATATACACATGGGTGTGCGCATATACGTGCGACATAAACAGTGTGCATGGTTAACATGCCCATATACAAGTACTAGGATTTACATCGTAAGGGACATATTTTCTCCTCTATATACGTATGCGTTATCTAATATATGTGTGTGTGTGTGTGTGTGTGTATGCATGTATGTATATATATTTTAAAACATATAAAATAAAATTCGTAACATACAAATAATTATATACATATATGTATGTATGTATGTAAATGATGTTATAATATAAAATAATTGGAAATATTAATATAAACAACTTTGAATTTAAATTAAAAATTCAAATTCAAATTTTAAATTTCCAATTTAGATCTATATAATAAAATATCTAGGGATTACCAATTCAAATCAATGTATTAATTTTTAATAAATACGTGTGTGTATATATATATATATGTATGTATTTTTTAAAAATATAATATTTTTTAATTGCATATACATGTATTCTTATATATATAATACTAATTACTATATATAAATGTGTTATAATGTGAATAAATGATTAAATGAGCAAATATATATATATATATATATATATATATAATAGCATATATTCGGCCTAAATTAAAATAATTTTTTTAAATCTTACAGTTTTAAAAATTAGTTTTTATATTAATGATTCAGTATGGAAATCTTAATAAAAATTTAATTCATTTTTTAATGAAAACTATTCAAAAACATATGTATATTTTTAATAAGTATATTTCATAAAATATATATACACACACTTTACATAAAATTAGATATAATACTGGAATAGATTTACCTATATATTATATATATGGATTTAAATATATATATATTTATACATAAAAAATAGTTTATTTGATTTTTGAAAAAAATAATGTATACAAAATAATAATATTTATATTTATATTTACATATTTTATATAATTATGTTAGTAGTTTAGAATAAATATTATTTTACAAATCATTCTAAACATGATTAAATTCTAAAAAAATTGGTGTGATCTATATGTTTATATATATACATATAGTGTGTGTGTGAATGTATGCGTATAAATATATGTGTGTGTTTATATATACATATATATATATACACATATCTGTGTGTGTGCGTGTGTGTGTGGGTGGGTGTGTGTGTTTATATATATAATGTGTGTGTTTATATATATATATATATATATATATATATATATTATAAATATATAAATATATACACACACATATGTGTGTTTATATATATATATATATATATATATATATTATAAATACATATGTATATATTATCAAGCAATGTAGACAACAAAGACATATGTGGATTCATGATAATTCATATACTATTTAAATATATGCATATAACACGATGAACAATTATATAAATATAAAGATAAATGAAAAATCTGCCTTGACTAAAGCCTAGTTGTAACATGTTGAACTAGTGAACTCCGTGAATCAATATTCATAATCTAGAAAGAGTTACCAATCTGAATGCAGCAACCACAAATTTTCAAATTGTACTTCATTTGTGTTTTAATGGCTTGAAAATTTTAGAGGAGAGTGGCAAGATAGTTGGGCCATGACTAGTCTAGGGAGCAAAAGGAGAGAGCTCTAAAGTGGAGATTTGAGATGAATAAATAGCATAAGTCCTAAGGAGCAAAAGAAGAATCCGGATCCTCCATTTTTTTCTCTTACCTTTTCATCTGATTTTTAATCAACATTCAAACCCTCTTTAGCCCCCCTATAGCCAACTATAACACGCCCATTTCTGGGCCTCCAAACTACTACAAGTCCGATCAAATAAATGTGTAATTAAATCTAATTCAAATGCGCATCAGTATCATATATTGATACATATATCTATAACTACTTTATATGCACTATTTAATATTAATCAGTACAGCTTAAATTAAATTTTATATGTTAGATTTCATAATCATTAATTGATTTAATTAATCTATAACAATTATAATTAATTAAATCTAGTGGTAATAAAAGTATTAAACATTTCGATTGTGTGATTCTTATTTGTAAATTCGGCCAGCGATTAATATCGAACAATTCGAATATTTATGTTCATACGCCACTTAGCAAGTGGTGCAACATTATGGGCAAATTTATCGCTTACCTAGCCTGGATAAAATCTAATTTTATTTTATCTAAGCATTGCCAGGTCGTGACGATTATTTATACTAATTCTCTTCTTCAAACTATACCACGTTGGGACTTGTGGAATATGGTAATGATCGAAATTTCAATATTGTCCATATTCAACTTTATAGCCCAGAAACAAAGTCCTTGGTTCAGTAATAAAAATTATGATTAATCAGATTGTTCTGGCCAGAGACTTTGACTTTCAGTTCACTTTAGTTGACCATGATACTAAATTTATATAATTGAGGAGACGAATTCTCTCTTGAATAGTGTTTGACTTTCATTACTTCTAATTGAACCACATATAGTCATTCGACAGATGTCATATCACGGTTTAACTATAATAAAAGTAGAGTATCTACATTGATGCTCGATAGTGTTCTCAAGTCGAGAGAATTGTATAATATAGTCACATCAATATTTTTTGTATGACCTTAGTTATATTAACCAACAAAAATCATCGAGTGAGTCATTCCATAATTATCCAATAACTATCAGTACATGACCTCTTGGTGCCCCCCAACAGCCGTGAGTAATGCATATCCCAACATTTGAAGGGCGTTACATACTCTAGTCTCAACGGATGTATCAATATTTAGCTCGGTACATCTTAACTAGGAATATTTAAAACAATACATTTATTTTATTATGATAAATCACTCATGATTACAACACATTGTAACTACTATCACAAAACATACCATTTATAGATTTTCTATTAATTATACTTTTAATTAAATTAATTAATTAATAAAACACATTATATCAAGTATATATAGAAAGAATACACCTTTTATTTTGGACAAGATAGATTATCGAGTTAGATATATGTAACAATTACATAATTTTTCATAGACCATACCCTTAACACTATTAAATACAATGTTATACTAATTTCGAAAAAGACTAATCTTTAGTCTTCATCAATGGATTAGCCTGAATATGATCATACTAGTATAAAGCCCAAGTCGAGGGCACAAGAGTGAATTTCATTTATATTTAACTGCTAGAAATTCACATTGTTAAAATATAAACTTTGGCCAATACAAAAAATTTATATATAAATACAATATGAAAAAATAGTTTTCATATATTATTTGGAAGAAAACACAATCAATTAGAAGCAACTAATTTAAAATAATGCTAGGTAATAAAGCACCTAATTTTAGAGCAATTCAATTAGAGTGAAAATTGAACCACATTTAATCATTTTTGTCAATGTCTCTTATAATACTGTACATTCACAATTGTTTCTATTTTACTGTTGTATAGTATTGTAATTAAAGATTCATGATATTTGGAAATGTCAAATAGACAAGGGCATGTCCAGTCATGCACGATAATGGGAAAGGTTTATGTCATGCAAATATGTAGTATACGTGTGTGTCATGTAATTGTTTATGCCATTTGTTATGGAAGTAAATTATTTTTTAATCCTTTATTGATGATTTTATATTTAAATTTTAATGTAGGATTGGTGAATTAGCTATTTACAAAGTTGAACAAATGTAGTAATATTTTCTGCCAAGCATGCTTAGTATTGTAATAACGGTGATAGTAGAAAAAGCAACTACACTAACATTCTAGATTTATATGACAATATATATATGTGTGTGTGTGTGTGTGTGTGTGTGTGTTTAGAGTTTCTTTTAGGATACATTTTTAATTTGAGCCAATTTTAAAAACCAATTACAAATTTAGACCTGTTTTATAACTTATAACAAAAATAGACCACTTTGTACCACATTAGCGCAATGCGTACTAGTGGCATTTCAAATGGCCACTAGTTCATTTTTTTCTTCTTTAAATAGTTCCATGCATTTCAAATTCCACAACCTATTTTTTTTTTTAAATCTGGGCGGTATTCAAATGCCACACACTGGAGACATTTGGAATGCCGCAAACTATCTTTAAAAAAAATTGTACTGGCGGCATTTGAGATGCCTCCAGTACATGTGGTGCTGATGTGGCCAAAACGCTCTATTTTTATAATAAGTTATTGAATTGGCCTATATTTATAATTAGTTTTTAAAACTGGCCCAAATTAAAAACTTATCATTTCTTTTATTGAATGTATGAGGGAAGGAAAATAGTTCTCTACCATTCACTATATTTTCATTTCTTAACATAGAAGTTCTGGCATTTTTATTAAGCACAAGTAGCATTGACTTCATATATAAATACAATTAAAGAGATGTAGCATAGTAATAGTAACCATATAGAGTAATAGAAATTATAAATTTATCACATTCCATGTTAATCTTTAATAGGGTAAATTATGGTAATTCATTTAAACAACCATTTATAAAGTCAAAAACATAAATTTATTACATTTTTAATCACATAATTGTCTTTAACTTTGTAAAGAATAAAATAAAAAATTGAGGTCAAATTTAGTGAGCATGCATAAAACAACGGTATCAGAGGAAAAAGATGAAAATTAAAACATTACATATACACATGAAGATCTTTAAGTATATGAAGGGTAAATTTGGTTCATCTATTGTAATCCATTATTAAATAGTTTACCATAATGCTGGTCATTTTATAAATTTGAAATAGGGTTAATGAGACAATTACTACTGCTATACATAAAATATAATCAGTGAAGTAATTATTAGTCACATTGAGGGTAGGGCCGTCAATAAGTACCCAAAAAATTCAAAATCTGTTTGTATCCGAATTTGAAAATTTTATCTAATATCCAAAAAATGGATATGGTTGCGGACATGACCATATTCGTATTTGATAATCATCCATTCAATTTTTATCAAGATTGGAGTTATTTTATTGTGTATTTTAGTACATAAAATGATTGTCTTTACTATTATATCTAGATAAAAAACTTAATATGTATATAAAATCAATATATGCTGCTTAAAATTATTAGTTTTAGCGTACTCTATTTATATATTTTTAGTACTGCAATGGATTTATAATAAATTACAATTTTGTATTTATTTAGATTTATTGGTCAGAACTGGCTGAAGAATATTAGATATCCATCCACATCCGCGGATACGTATTTTTGATATCCGAAAATGATTTCGGATACGAATACGTATATGGCACTATTTGAATTTGTATCCAACCGTTTATGGGCCTAATTAAGGGTCCTCATATTGATGCTTGCATGGAATAATGGCAGTCAAGAAATAAAAGGCAAGTATAGAATCATTTTAAAATATATGATTACCTTTAAGCCTGGAAAGAGTAAATCTGATTAATTTATTTCCAATCTGGTTAAACAGCTACTATAATTTAGATAATTTTTAATTTTTAAATAGGGGTATGAGACACTATTACTCCTGTTGAACAGCCTGGGCACACATATATATTGTTAATGGTATTGATCTCGTATTGGCTGGGTATGCATGTAACAATGGTAAGTAGAGAGAAAAGGAGGCAAGTATAAAAGCAATCCAGGAAGATCTTTTTCGCATTTAAAAAGTAAATATGGTTAATTTATTTTACTTTACTGTTAATTAATTTCCATAATGTAGGCCACGTTAAAAAGAGTGGTACTGAGGCAATTACTGCTGCTGTAATGGCATACAAATAGTAGTACCAACAACAACCTATTGAATTTCCAAATACAAATGAAAACATTAAACCAAATAAAATCGGCAACGTCAAGCCATATAAACTCATGGAAAATAATTGTTCAAAGACCATATCCGCAGTAAGAGAAATATTTTTGTTACAAATTCTCTTTAATGGAAATGAAAACCTAAAAAAGAAATAGTTATATTATTTCATAAAAAATAAACAAAGGTTTAGTAAAGGTGAACTTTTGAGTCCCTCTTTTGGAGCTAGATTTCTAAGTAGCATAATTGGGCAGCCAACTTTAAATTCAAGTTTGAATAGTGGTAATCCAGTACATTATAATGGATTTAGGATCTTGCTCGAATAACGATCATTTCCACTAAATTGTCGGCAGCAAGGAAAACATTAACATTACCTGGACATTTTTGTAGACATGCATAATTTATTGGGGACACATCCTTATTAAGTGCTGAGAGAATAGTTCTGTCCTTTATAAAAGTCGGAGATCTTGTATCGACATTAAGTTGTGGGTAAATAGTCTCAATCAATTTAGCAAGGCTACTGTATCTATGCATCATTGGCAGATCAATATTTTGTTCAGGCATTGATCCAATCTGTATAAGAGTAAAATTGCAAAAATAGGTGATATTAAACCTGAGCAATTTAGCTTGATATTAGAATAATAGTAAGTAATGAGAAAAGCATAACCTTGTTTAAGTAATCAGCAAAAGCACGAATCTCAACTTCTTTGTAATATAGTCGTATGATTTTGTTTAGTGATAAGATATGAACAGTAGGCCACAATCTTAATCATCTTAATGTTGATGCAAAGATATCTTCACGTGTTCCCTTTGGGATAACTGGTAAAGTTTGATGAAAATCTCCTACTAAAACAACCATTATACCACCAAACGACTTAGTGTTATCTCGAATATCTTTCAACGATCGGTCAACTATTTCAACACAAAATCAATGCCACATTGGAACTTCATCCCATATAATGAGACGTGTTCATTTTATGAGTTTAGCCATAATAGATTGCTTTGTAAACCCGCACATCGAATCTTCTAATATATTCAGTGGAAGGAAAATATTGAATGTGATGTTCTACCCCCTAAAAGTAATAAAGAAGCAATACCTAATAAAGCAATGGTAAGAACAAATGTCATAGACTTTGACATTTATTTGCAATTGTGTTGTATAAGTATGTTTTCTCAGTCCTAGCTCCTCCATTAAAGAAGAAAGTTTTTCCATCTCCATTTTGAACAGATGAAAATATCGATTTATATGTTGACCGTTAATCATCGTTGAAGGTAAGAATATTTCTTTCTGTCTTTACATCTTGTCCTTCATATTGTAGCTATTTGCGTTCCTTTATATGTCTATTTTGCACAATAACATCCCAATTTCTAGTTGGTAGAGACATTGGTGGAAAACCTAGTAGACTTTTCCTGATTCTTGGAGTAGTTTATTTAGAACATGTGAACCATAGTCCTGGATTTCATAATCTATAGGATTAGGAATGTGGAATAGATTTGTAATGACGTGAAATAAATCATCACATATGTGGATAGAGATTTTTCTGCAAAGAATATGTGATTATAAAGAGTAGCATTGAGTGAGAATAATAGAGAAAAGCCTTCTTAGGTGATATCCCGTGTCTATAATTGATGCCTCTTCCAAACATGTGACCCAATATTCGTCGTCCTCAAGCATGCTTTTAGTAATGCATGCCTTTAGTAATGCATGCATCTTTAAATGTTTCATGCACTTCACCATTTATTGTTCATAAATCCTCAAAAGATGTTAGACCATTAGTAACAATCGATAGTAGTCATAGAAAAATTGCTCGCCAAAGTTTGGGCTTGCGAAATACATTCTTCGAATTGTAGTGTAATTCAGACTGCTTGGGGACCACATACCTTTATTCCATGTATAATACTCGAGAAAATGTTGATATATATATATATATATATATATATATATATATATTTCCTTACTTCTAGGTGTTTTTTGTAGAAGTTGAAGAATTCAATCAAGATAGATGTTTTGTTATCTGCCCTTAATTTAATAGCATCCACATAATCTAGTGGGTCAAAGGTGACCTGATGCACTCCGGGAAGATGAAGCTGTAGGCGAATAACTGATGGTTTATCTTCGTGCATATGATAACCAAAAATATGTCATGCTATTTTAAGAGGGCATATGTATCTTGAGTAACGATATTGTTTTATTTCATCTTCTTCACCCGTCACAACTGTTGTTCCATTACGGCCTTTGTATATATACTTGTGTATATATTTTACGGCTTGTACGCTCGCACGTCCTTTTACATTTATGTGACAATTAAACATATTTAAAAGTTTTGGATTATAAGAAACAACATCTCTATTATCTACAGGCATTCCGTTCACTAAAAAATATTTCATATCATTGCGTCGATGATATATTTGATATCCACCTTTATCCATTATTGTATTATTATCCCGGTTCCTTGGATAATGTTTCGAACATTTTCCATTTTCCATACATGGAACGAGCTTGTTTCCCTTACATGGTCCATGTACCACACTTTTTAATGGTTTTAAAAACTAACGGTCGTTTGCTTTCATCGGGGAATTCTACAGAAATCAAATTATTTACTCGATCCATTATTCGTAATTTGTCCAAGGATTCTACGAGAAAAAAAGTGCATGCATATGTGGAAAACTCCGTTTGTAATTTTATAGTGCACATATATGCAGCTACTGATCCAAAAATACGGTTATTATAATTTTCTCCATCAAACTTCTTCATTTCAATTCAAACACCCGAGCAATAATGTCAGGGCGATCATTAGGTCACTATACCAAATTTAGCTTTAATTGCTCGTGAAAAATGCTATAATACATTTCCATAGCATTAGTGACGAGCTATATAACAACATGGTATAATAGCCCTAATATATCTCATAGCCCTATGTTAAATGCTAATGAATCAAATATTTTATAGCACATATCCACCACTATATAAAGTTTTTCATAGTGTTTTACCCATGCTGTTTTCTTTAACTTGGTAAAATCTTAACTTAATTTTTATAGCGTGAACAAAGTTTTCACAGGACGTATTCAGTGCTATAAAAAACTTTTCCATAGCGGTTTAATTTTTTTCATAGCTCTTTGTACCTATTATTATATTATTTTCTGTAGCGTTCTTCTTTTGATATAATAAGTTTTTATAGTGCTTGGCCTCCTACTTCCATAGCAGTATTTTTTCCTATAATATGTTTAATATATAGCACTTTTGTTATGATGTTCTTACCTGAATTGGGCACATTATATACAATTAAGCAGTAAATATTCAAAATCAAAACTATATATTTGATAGCAAAAATTCTAACACCGAAAGCATATTTGATTGCATAAGACAAAATAAAAAAGGTCTGACATAGTTAATCTTTGTTTTGATTGGATTACCATATCTAATATATCTCTACATCGTAAGCTTTTGATATTATCCAATATTAGCTTTGACTTTGCATGTAGCAAGAATTTTTTAAATAAATAAATTTATGTATTTATTTCAAAATACTAATTTTCTTGTAACTTTCACATATGAACTCCTTTTTGCAAACCGTCTTCTTCATCGCGTCCCACATCATCTGCTCAAAACATGTATAATATTGTATCGCTTATTTTCAACACCCCACCTCGATACAATATTATTGCATCTTTTTTATCTCGAATCAACTAGTGAACTAGTTGTTGGGTCTGTTCCCCAAGACGCTAAGTAGCTGTATAAAAACTAATCAAGTATGAGCAATGTTCAAACTTATCTTTAGGAAGTGACTTCGTCATCATATTTGAAGGATTATCCGTAGTACTCACCTTCACCAACTTGATCTTTCTTCGTTCTTTCTCTAGCATAAGAAAGAATCCTTTGACATAAAAGTGCTTCGTCCAAAAACTATAGGCTTGATTTTCTACAAGATGAATCATGCTCTGACTGTTTGAAAATAGCTCTATTGTCCGTTGTACCACCAAAAGCTCATCCAACAACTAAAGTAAATATAATAACTCCTTAGTCGCTTCCACAATCGACATCAACTCGGTCTCGATAGTCGAAAAAGCTGCTATAAATTGCAGCTTTGATCTCCACGAAATCGAGCCTGTGCCAAGTTGAAACACACAGCCCGACACTGACTTCTGCCCACCTCTGTCCCTAGCATAATCTGAATCACAGTAGCATCTAAGAGAGATATCACCATCTACTCCACCTTACAATAAACCAACTAAAGAAGTGACACAAAGATATCTGAGAATCCACTTCACTTCTTGCTAATTCTCTTCGTCTGGGTTAGACATATATCGACTCACAACACCCATTAAATGTGTCAAATCTAGTCTCGTGTATACCATAGCATACATGAGACTACCAACAAAACTAGAATAAGGTATGCCAGTCATATACCTCTTATCTTCATCTGATGAAGGATATAAGTCTATCGACGACTTAAATGAGAGCCTAATAGAGTGCCAACCGGTTTAGCTTTCTCCATACCAAATCGAGCGAGAATCTTCTCGATGTACTGCACCTGGGTGAGTCTCAACTCTCTCCGCTTTCTATCTTCGAATATCTCCGTTCCTAAAATTCTTCTTGCTTTTCTCAAATCTGTCATATCAAACTCCTTGCTAAGCTCCGCTTTCAATTCTTTAATTCTGACCATACTTCGAGATGCAATCAACATATAACAAAAGATATATTATATCTCCATCCCACCTCATGAAATAAGCACACTGTTCTTTGAAGCTTTTAGAATATCCCTGTGAAAGCATAAACTTATCAAATCTCTTATACCATAGTCTAGGAGACTGTTTCAATCCATATAGAGATTTTTTAAGTTTACAAACATAATTTAGCCTACTACTATCAATGAACACCTCCGACTGCTTCAAATAAATCTCATCATCCAGATCCCCATGAAAGAATACAGTTTTGACATCTAGTTTCTTAAGTTCCATATCACAATAAGAAATTAATGTTAAGAGAATACGAATGGAAGTATGCCTGACAACTGGAGCAAAAATATCTTGATACTCTACCCCTTTCTTTTGAACATACCCCTTTGCTACTAACCTTACTTTATATCTGAAATCTCCATTCTTACCGTCTTTCACTCTATAGATCCATTTGCAGCCAGTAGCTCTCTTATCAGTGGGAAGAGACACCAAATTCCAATTATGATTTTTCAATAAAGATTCAATCTCCTCCTCCATAGCAACTAACCAATTGGAATTGTCAACTGATCCGATAACTTCTCTATAATCGCGGGGCTCATCATGGACAACATTCAATGCATATGTTTCCATATCATCGAAGTCAATGTCTTCGATGCTCAATCCAACAAACTCATCAAGCCACTTCTGTCTAACTGGCCTAGTTTCTGAACGAGCTCCGTCTTGAGTCTGATCCTCTGTACTAACATCGTTACTATCCTCATCAACCATAGTGCCATTGAAGACACTATCTAAACCACTATGGAAAGAATTTAAAGATGCCTTGCCTAATATTTGGTATTTCGAATTTTTCCTCACATTGTCATCGGACGAGGAAGGCTCCACCTTCAACATAGCCTTCTCATCAAAAGTCACATGCCTGTTGATAAAACTCTTTTTGCAGATAGAACACTACAACCTATACCCCTTCACTCCTCTTCTATAACGTAGAAAGATACACTTGCAAGCTCTAGATTCCAGTTCCTCTGCTCTTATGTAGATAAGCTAGACATCTAAACACTCTAAGAAATGAATAGCTATCAGGCTTTCCTTTCCACAATTGTTTAGGAATTTTCATATTTATTGCAACAGAAGGTGTGCGATTGATGAGGAAAACTACCATAGATAAGGTTCAGACCAAAATCCCTTTTTCAATTTAGTGGTCAATCTGAGGCAACGAGTTCTCTTCAACAATGTCTGATTCATCCTTTCAGCAACTCATTAAACTAAGGATAGCCAGGTGCGGTGTAATGCCTCTAAATGCCTTCGGACTCACAACAATCGATGAATTCCTATGATACAAATTCTCCACCATTATCCAAACGGAGAACTTTCAACTTCGTCTCTGACTACTTCTCAATCATAGATTTCCACTTTTGAAACCTAGTAAAGGTTTCACTCTTAGATTGTAGAAAGTATAACCATACTTTATGAGAGAAATCAGCAATAAATGAAACAAAATAACTGGCTCCATCCAAGGATGGACAAGGGGAGAGGCCCCACGCATCTGTGTGAACATACGCAATGACAACCTTTGCTTTGTGCTTTCCTGTACCAAAAGAAATCTTTGCCTACTTGCCAAGAACACACTCTGCACAAAATCCAAGCTTTGAATGATGTACTCCATCGATCGAACCTCGCTTTTTCAACTCATCCAAACTGCATTCGTCGATGTGACTCATCTGCAAGTGCCACAATTTGGAAGAAACCGAATCAACAAAAGCAACTAAAGCCGATTCAAAAATTACAGTAGTGTCCTTCAATAAATGAAGATTTTCTGCCCTCGCTCCTTTCATGGCAATCATGGAACCCTTCAATATCTTCATTTTCTCTCTCTCAACTACAATCCTCAAACCAAGCCTACTCAAACCCCCAACAAAAATCAAGCTCCTTCTCAAATCAGATGCATGCCTAACATCTGTATTAGTACGAAAAACACCGTCAAACATCCTAACCTTCACACTACCAACACCAACCATACGGCAGGAAGCATCATTGCCCATCAGAACTTCTCCTATCAATACCACAGTTGGTGAAAAAGTAGTTCCTATCAGGTGTCATATGATAGGATGCGCCGGAACCAATCAGCCATAAGTTGCTCTTTCCAGAAGAGCTAGAAGTTATAAGTACATTGGTATCACTCTTTATATCTAATTTCTTTACAGTAGATGCTAAAGCTTGCTTTGGGTCTTTTCTTCTTCCTTCGAGCTTGGGACATTGAGCTATTAAGTGCCTTGGCTTCTAACAATAATGGCAAGTAGACCGCTTAGGCCCCTTAGACTGAGACCTTGAATTCTTCGGCCTCCACTGTTCTTTGACTTGCTTTGACATCTACCTCTCTGTATAGATAAGCCTTCTGCATCACTATCCAAACTAGTGTTTTCCAATCTACCTCTCAGCGCTTTATTATGAAGACTAGCATTTACGTCAGATAGGCTAATCTTACTGCGACCATATATCATGGAATTAACAAAAGATGTATACTCCTTAGGCAATGAACATAAGAGGAGCTTGAGCCTCGTTAGTAATATCAACTTTCACTATCTTCAGGTTCATAATCAAAGTGGTCAATACATCTACATGCTCCATAAGAATGGCTTAAGGCTTCATCTTAAACGAATAGAGTTGTTGTTGAAGAATAATCCGAATATGGAGAGACTTGTCTTAGTATGCATCAGATAATGCATCCCGTAATTTCTTTGCCGTCATCCTTTGAGAATATTGTCTTAGAAATTCATCAGGAAGACTCAACTGGATGGTTGTAAGAGCTTCTTCTTCATCTCTTCCAAAAATTTACACTTTAGATCTTTCAGTTTATCCAGCTTAGAAAAAATCTTAAAAGTCTTCTAATTTTTTAGTACGACCTCCATCTTCATCTTCCATGTATCAAAATCTCTTTTTACATCAAAACGAGAAACATTGTAATTACTACAAGATTTTCCAGTCTTCCCCGAAGCCATAGATGCTCAAATCTAAAACAAATCGACTAGCTCTGATACCAATCTGTAGTGAAAATTTTCAATTTTCTTTTCTTTTCACCGATGCGGAATAATCTAACGCCGAGATCTAGATTTGCTGATTAAACACCTCTCAATCCAATAGCAATTATTTACTACTCAACAATAAATAAATAAATAGAATAGAAAATAAAGGGAGACAATAAAATTTAACGCGATTCGATCTAATTAACCTACATCCACGGACATAACAACTCGCTACAATTTAAAGAGAGTACAAAAGATTTACTTATTACATAACTATAGCTACCAAAGTGAAGCAAACAAAACAATAATCTCTATAAAAAAAACCAGAAGAGATAATTTTTGATGATGATAAAATGGTTGAGATTCCACTGCTTTTATATAGATGTTGATGGAGCATATATTTAGGATATTCAAACTTTTTCCAAAGCAAAATATGTGGCTACTTTTGATTTTGATTAACATATCTAATATTATCCACATACAATCTTTTGATATTTTTCAATGTTAGCTTTGACTTTCTATGTAGCAATAATTTTTCTAATTTACTTGTAACTTTCACATATGAACTCCTTTTGAAACCATATTCTTTATCGCGTCCCACATCATCTCCTCATCAAAATGAGTATAATATTGTATTGCTTATTTTCAACATCATTGACCAATATATCGTTTCTTTTGTGTTGATGAATTTTTTGGTAAAGATAATCTTGTCCATGATCTTCTGTTTTATTTGAGTATGTTTGGACCAATGAGCTGCAAAGTTACGATAAGATATTGATGGGCTCGGTTATCTAACTTTAGCGGTGTTTTCTTTTAAAATTTCTTATAGCCATAGTTACCATTACCTAACTTTAGCAGTGTTGTCTTTCAAAATTTCTTACAGTCGTAGTTAACAGAAAAATCAGTGGTAATGCTATAAGAAAACCTATCTTTAGTTGTAGTTGTTGGTAATGTTTATAGTGTAAACGCAACAAATATTACCTTTACCTTTTTTTCATTTAATTTTAAGGCAAATAAAATTTTCCACCTTCCCCACCAATTAGTAAACACTTGTCACATTTTTTCCTTCTATTTTTCTCCACTGCCTTCTTTTTCCCTCCACTGTTACATTTTTCCCTCTTTCAACAAAATTTCCCTCCTTTTGCTTCGGCTTCCATCGCGTGCATGCTACTTCTTTGAACTGCTCCCATCACGCTACCTCGTCGATCGGCTCCCATCTGCTTCATCAATTGGGATTCCCTCCACATCGTCGATCTACTCCCTTACGCTTTGTTCGTAAGCCATGAATCTACAAATCGAGGTAATCACTATTTTCTTTGTAATAATTGGTATGTTATTAGTAAATATATTATCTGTATCCCGACCTTATTGTTACAAAGGACAGTTTTTTACATTTGAGTATTAGACAGTTTTTGTTAAATAGGTTAACATTTCTGCTATAACACCTTGCATTTTTATATAGTTAAAACGTAATGTATAATGATAAGTAATGAAAATAAATAATTTTGGAATTATCGAAATATTGCTCTGGAACATGTACCATTGCGTTTGGAGTGATTTCTTGATCAGTTTTCATATATAACTTGCCAAAATCTGAACCAATATGAAGAAGTTATGAACGAAAAAAAAACAAGAAACAAAATGAGAAAAAAGTAATAATAATCATAAATATATACGCATATGGGCCGACCAAAGGTCGACCCAACTGGCACACAGGTCGATCGCACGGTCGACTGGTACTTAAAGGCAGGCGACCGTCAGGTCGAACCGCATGCGACCTGGATGAGTTTTTCATCCAGGTACGTACGGGACATGTTTTCTAGTTTTATGCCATCCGAGCCATACGTTCTTCGATGCTATGGCTCCAAACGACCCTGTGATGTGGTGGCTCCAGGTTCAATCCAAGAATTCGATAGTTTTAGATTCCCAAGCTCCCCTATAAATAGAAACCTAGGCCTGGCTCTTCTCTGACAATTAGGTTTTCTTTCAATGGGTTATTGGCGTAAGGCTAAACCCCAAAATAGAAAATATTTCTTTGGGTTCTCGGCCTAAGGCTGAACCCTAAAAAGAAAATAATTTCTAGATAGAAGATCTTCTAAATTAAAATGTTATACACCTTGAGGAAGGGGATTCAGAAGGACTATGGAGCCAAGCGGAGCACAAGCGAATCTAAGGACGACGTGAGTGGATTTATTTATACATCTTTTAAGTTTAAGATATATTATTGTTAGATTCCCATTTAGAAATTTTTGTTCAGTAATTAATCATATTAATTAAATTATGCTGAACTATAAGAAAACTTGCAGTTTATTCACAGTATTAGTATTTATATATTGTTTTCTATGCCTTGTTTATATCTTTTTCTATGTTTTGGATTTTATGCAAGCGTCGGTTTTCTTCTATCCTCTCCTTTTTCTTCGAATATGGATTAGAATAGATTAAACACGAATATAGATTAAATAATTAAGAATACTGAAATGAAGGAGATTAGATGTTAAATAATAAAAGTTTAAGGAATAGAATTATTGTAATAAATTTCATTAAAAGAGGAAAAGTTAATTTGGGAGTAATTATTAGATTAATTGGTCGGTTTACAGAACATGATACATTTCCATAACTTAACATCTAAAATATAGCGATAAATGTAACTATAAGAATAAAAGAAATAAAAAGGGGAGCTAGTGTAAAATAGAGAAACCACTGCATTTTACACTACTCCAAAATAGTAAAAGAGATATCTTACAATTACGGATTATTATTTATAGTATTATCCAATATTAAGATATGGAAAAGGATTATATAGTTTTTATAACCAACCAAATAAAATAGAATTACTTCCTAAAATAGTAGACAATAAAGTAAAGTGTGATTTGAAACAAGAAAATTATTAATTTAAGAATTTGAGGCTATAAAAAAATTAATGAGCCTAAGTCTGCATTTACTGCGCAGAATAAGAAAGTAAACTAAACACAAATTAAAAGATAGGACATAGGGTCTAATAAAAGAATTGGAATGTGTTTGGAGTAGCCCAAAAGATGAAGCGCCTAAATAAGCAGTTCATCATGGATTTCAACAATGGAGAAGCACATCCAACTTAGTATTTTTGGGCTTTAAGGAAGTACGAGACTTCAGCGGGACGTGAGGATACTCTAGGATGTCCCTCTGGGTAGGCCTAATGAAGTTGTATCTCTGGAAGCAGGTATGTAGGTGTTCCATGAAGAGAGTATGCCTTGACTGCATTTACATTGTAAGCCTAGTGAAGCAAACCTTTGTAGGCAATCAGAAGAGCTTGGTGTTCGGAGTAGGATATTCGTATGTCCAGTACTTGCAAGTAAGTTTAAGGATAGTCGCATGCAGATATTAGCCAGCATCAAGACCAAGAGCGATTTCAGGAAAGACTAGAGTTAAACAATCAGGCCAATGGTTCTTTCACTACCGAGACATTTGATGAGAGGGCACCATGAATTAGATATTAGATTGTTTACAGTAGGGCACGACCACATAACTGTTTAGAAGTCTTTCGATTAGTTGAGGGGTGGGTGTGTGGGGCCATAGCCATAATGAGAAAGAGACAAACCAACTAGAATATTTATATTGTAGGCCTAACGAAGCAATCCTTTATAGATATAGAAAATCTCCGACTAAGTTTCGTACGTTGTAGACCTTGTTAGCGGGATTCAAATAGTAGACGGAATGATTACATAGTCCTCAATGTACGCACTGGGTGGTATATTGTGGATGTCCGAGTATTGGTATGGACTAGTGCGAACACGGTTTACGTTTTCATAGTAAGTAGTGGAACGTCTGTATTGTAGACCTTACGAAGCAGTCCTTTACAGGTGTAGCTACGAAATGCTCGCAGAGAAAAACGATGGAGTATCTGTATTGTAGGCCTTACGAAGCAGCCCTTTATAGATATAACCATGGAGCAAGATGATGGAGGATCTATATTGTAGGCCTTACGAAGCAGTCCTTTACAGACGTAGTTACAAAACTCTCGAAGCAAGACGATGGAGCCCTTTTCGAGTAGGATATGAAAGGTACCATGGGTGGTACCTAGGACTGAAATGGTCATTGGGCATATAGCTACATATATGTATATATAAGTTATTAGGTTTTAATCTACTATAGAGTAGATGGGCATGATTCACGAATAGAGGTGAGACTATTGTAACGGAAGGAACCTAATATAAGAGTAAATGAAAATAAAACAATATATATAGAATTGAGCCTAGAAGTATATAATTTATTCATTCACCAGAACTTTTGTTCTGAACCCCTCCTCATAACATCCTACAGGTTAGGTAGATGGCAAAGACATTCCAGTTATGCGACACTTGCTTAGAAAGTGTTATTATTTGGGTGAGTATTTACTTACTATGATATTTTAATTATTTCTGCTGTGAGATAATTAATTAAGCTTTGATATATTTAACTTTGCCTATTTTCAGGATAACAGATACCCAACGCGGACTTCACTGGGCATGAGTTTTAGCATTTTTGCGAAAAATCTGGATCACTAGAGTTCGGGTTGTTACATTTGGCATCAGAGCCTAGGTTTAGGTCCCTAGGTAGATAGTGAGTGGACATATTTGTATTTTAAATATATATACTCTAAAAAACCTAAAGAGAAGTCTATTCTTTCGAGTAATATTTGGAGAAAGTTTGGAAAACAATCTAGTGTGTCAAAACTTAGAGTAGGGAAATTCCAGAAGCTATAAGCTTAGAATGGCAAAGCTTTTTAGATTCAGTAGAGAATATTTGGAAAGGTTAAAGCAAATTAAAAAGCCACTTTTTAGTCTAGCCCAGCAAGTAAACTCTTAAGAATTTGAAAAGTTTTGGGAGATTTTCAAGTTTTAAGTCTAGAAGTATACGGCTTTATAATTGTATTAGCTTAAATATGGAAAGTTGGCGAAAAACAACTTTAAAGCATTTTTGAATATGAAAATAGAGAAATATACAGTTTAGAAAAATATAGGTATCACTAACTTTAATTGAAAACTAGTATTTCGGCCTGTAGTGATGATGTTTTACGCAACATCTGTCTTAGCCAAGTAGAAACATATTTTTGAAATCCTTATTCAAGTACGAAAAGGTTTATAAGTACAAAAAATATATTTTTAGCTGTAAAGAAGTTAAATTTGTTTTGAAAAAAATTATGGGTTGGGCAAATTAAGTGGTTGGAGAAAGTTCATGGACATTAATATAAATTCGGTTGAAGTATGGAAGATGTCAAGACTCCACTCTGAGGGTAGAGAGCGGGAAAGGATATTTAGCCAAAGTCGTAACCGCGACTCAGACAGCCCGACAATAGATAACATTTACTTAAGCTTGACTTAGTTAGGGAGGAGACGGACAAGGCAAACATGCCATAGACGTGGGAAAAAAAGGCCAGGTCGATCTAGGGTGTCAACAGGCCGGTCGAGTGAAAGGTCGATAGGTGACCAAGACGGGTCGATCGGTCTGGTTTGTTTGCACGCATATAAACGCATGCCCCTCCCCAAATACAGCAGCCACACCCAAAAACTATCTCTTCCAACCACCCAAACTCCTCCAAAACTCCATCGTTGTGCTTGCAGTTAGTATCAAATCAAAGCATGTCACGAGATCTATATGGATCCATAATCCGTTTCTACAGATCTGAGAGATTTTCACCATGCCTCCAAAACCCTATCTAGTTCACCTTTTTCCCAACCTCACACCACAGAAGATAGCTTGGTGTCGAAATGATATGCAGATAGCATTCTTACTCTGATACCGTGCTTACCAGTTTCTGCAAGGAAGGGCGGTGAAGTTTACTAATTTTTCGGACACACGTTTAGAGCAGCTCTTCTTAGACATAGGGTTGCGACAGATTCTTAGCCATGAGACGTTCGAGCAGTGAGCGTATCCTAGGTTAGTACGTCTTTTTGATGCTAATTTGCGTACTAGTGATGAGGATGAGGAGTTGGCCTTCCAATCGGAGGTCAAGGGAGTTAGGATAGTTTTCATCGAGTTTTAGTTGGCTATGATTTTAGATATGAGAGGGTATGGCTTAGAGGTAGGGCAGATTGAGATGATGGACATGGCCGTTTTGCAACAGATTCTTTTAGACCCCCAGCACCCCGACTGGAGCATTGGGTAGTTGACCCGTTGGCTAGGTTAGTTATCTGCATTCTACAACATAACATTTTCCCCAAGATGGGGAGTTTTGATCAGATATACCCCTATTATGAGGCAGGCCACCTACACCATATTCGGAGGATTGAAGGCGAACTGGGCTAGGACGATTATGGCCCAGTATATAACAACGACCGGACTTCACTGATCTACTATGATTTACTATCACCTTTGGACAACAGTCTTCGGGTGGGCCAGGGTTGGGATGGAGAGAGAGACTTGTAGTGAGTAGGCCCATCCCATTATAGATTCATCCACTCTAAGGAGGATGCATATAGGATTGGCCCAGATTCTAGCTCCATAGAAGGAGCAGGAGCATGAGCAGCAGCCAGCACCATAGCCCTCACCACATTGGCAGGCACCCTAGTACTTTCATGAGCATCAGCACTTTCCCCCGTCATCGTTTGGAGGTGGCATAGGACATACCGAGCCACCATGGCCCGCTTGGCCATCTGACGTCGCTACGTAGAGTACGTGGGGATATGGATATGGATATGGATATGGATCTTGAGGAGAGGAGCAGGACCCTCTCAGCCCCCTCCACCGCCGAGCTTAGGACCCTTGTCGAGAGGCAAGAGCGGCTCCCAAGCGAGCATGTTCAGATTCTAAAGGGACAACATGAGGTGATTAGGAGACATGATGAGTTAGCTAGGTCACAGCGTAAGGTTGAGGTGAGCACTAGGCAAACTTAGCTGTTTGGATTCGTTTATTAGAGCCTTCCTGTGTCAGGGCGGACAGGGGCATTATAACGACCCAGAATTTCTATCACTCAATATTCGTATATTTAATTAATTTTAAATACTCACAAATTAAATTTATAAGCTTAATAACTTATATTTGAAATATAAGGATTTAATTGGATAATTAAATTGTTAATTTAATATTTGAAATTGCAAAAATAATTGAAAGTTGAACTTAATGTGAATAAAAATGATTTATAAAGTTGAATAAAATTCTATTTGAATTAGAATGAAGTTAGAAAACTTTTAAAATTGAATTAAAAGTTGAATTACAGATATATTTAATTGACGTGTAAAAATAGTCATTTATCATACAGTCTTGGATTTCGACGAAACTAGTTTCATTGGTCCGTAATGTTATATTATTGTAAGATTTCAAATTTCGTGTCAATCGGATTTACGGTTTGTCCAGGGCAAGCTAAAACGCGTAGAAATCTGTTTAAGTGAATTTTAAATTTAAATATTCGATTCGAAAACCTATCTTTCAAATACGATCGAATAGGCTCTCGATATATATTCCATTGTGTTCGAAATAGGGGTAGAACATTATAAACGCCAGGCGGCACGTTTCGCTTTGAGTTCGAAATTTTTTTCGGATGAATAGTGTCGTAAAATTTTATATAAAAGTCCCTAGTTCTTCAACTTTTTCACAAATCTAGGTTTACAAACCCTAGCAGCCGTTTTACCTTCCATGGCCAAAAATTCATTTCCCTTTCCCTTCGATTTCTTTAAATCCGTCAAACGATTAGAAAAATTTTCAACTACAAAATTTTAGAGGGCGATGAGATCTATAGTTTCAACGGTTATGATCGAAAACGAAGAGGCGGATTAAAGTGATCTCGAGGCAAAGGTCGTGCATTTTGGCATGTTTTTTGAAGCCTATAGTTGACCAAGCTTCTTGATACTTCGGCCGAAGTTGGAGTGGGCTATGACACTTCGAATGGTGAATGTTGATCAACGTGAAGTTAGTCGACGGGGTCGCGATAATTAGGCTTAGAGGGCGGCTTCATTGGGTTGTTGCGTACGTAAATATGCTGATGGGGAAGATGATGAAAGTAGCGGCCTATTTAGGGTATTGAAATGCATGGCCTAGATTATTCTAAGATTTTAAAATACAAAAAGGAAATTGATTTATTATATATTATAATTCGTATAAACTTCTAAAATGAATAACTTTGTCATACGAGGTCTGTTTCGTACGAAACGAATTGCGTTAGGTTCGTATTGAGGAGCACTACATTATAGAGCTAGTTTGGAGTTGATTGAAGCTAAGTAAATTTTGGGTAAAATTAAATGGATGTTTAATTTTATTTGGAATAAAACACTGCAACTGCTGTTGGAACCAATGTAAGTACAACTCACTCTTTCTGACTGACTAATACTTTTATATATGTGAGAATTAATATTATTTATGATTATTGATGTTTTTTAGATGATATATGATATACTATCTATATATTGACGGGTATTTGGATATATTCCTACATGTTGGAGTAGATGATCCTATACGTTCCCGAGTATGAGCGGATGACCCTTTGGATGCGCGTCTGCCTTGAAGCGGACATTGTGCATATATTCTAATATATATATTTGTTGTAGGTGACAGGTTGGAGGGATCCAACTGGATTCCTCACCGGTATTGACTTATTTACAAATATTGATATATATTCTGTTATCATATGATCTATGATGTTTGGATGTCGTGATTGATGTATTTAGTGTTATTGCGGCATGGGGTTTATTTTTGAAATTTTAAAAATAATTAAGTAATGATTTCCAAATTTAAAAGGGATTTTTAAAGTGATTTTGAAAATAGATGTTCTATTGAATTTTGAATTGTTAAAGAATTGATTTATTTTATATAAACAAAAGTTATAATTTTTATGTTATAAACATTATGATTTTTGTGAAATTATACGTAAGTATGATTTTTGGAGTTATATAAATTTTAATAATGATTTGTAAATTATTAAAAGAATAAGCTTGTTTAAAGTGGGATTTTTGAATAATTATAAATGGTTTTATATATATAAGATTTATAATTTTTATAAATCAGAATGAAGGAATTATAAAGAAGTTTTATAAGTGTTGAATTGGAGTTATAAATGGATTTTATAAGTAAATCAGATTTATAATTCGTGAAGTTATAAAAAGAACGAATTTGAAAATAAATGATTTATAAGTAAATTAACATATAAATTGGATTTTAGATATAACTGAGATATAAATAGAATTGGTTAATAAGGAATTTTATAAATGAAAGTTTTTATAAAATATATATGGAATTTATAACAATATTTTATAATCTCGAAATCAATTGAATTGGATAAGTTAAATATAGAAGTTTATTAAAGGAGATATATCCAAGATTTTGGATAATGGATAATCATTTAATTAAACATGTAGAAGTGTTGAATTTGGTTAGAGAATTATATCCATGATTTTGGACAGTGGATAATCTTGTAATAAATGTGTAGAAATTTTGATTTGGATAAACGATTTATATTCACGATTTTGGACAGTGAATAATCTTTTGAAGTTAAATAAATGTTTTGAAAAGTGATATTTTAAATGAAGTAAAATGTTTTAAAGATGTTTTAAAATGTGTTAAGTATCGAAACCATAGATTTCAACATTCATTGTTGAAATAGATGTTTTCGAGAAATAAAGAAATGATGGACTATAATACTGTTGTTACAGTAAATGATTTATGAAAGGAAATGTTTTGTATAGTATATGAGATTTATATATCAATCTTATTTTCAAATCCCTATACTAGTGATTTTAGGTCGACGTAATGATGTTTTACGCAACATTCATTTTGACCCAAATAAATGTGTTTAAGAGAATATTTTCCTTAAAGAATAAAATATATACTTAATCGTGATTTAAGTATATAAAATATTTTCTAAGTGATGAAAATAAAGAGATTTGTGAATTACTTGTTATTATAAGTATATGGAAATGTTTTCAAATATTGAAATATTGAAATATTTTGAGAATATATCTTTTTAAAGATAATTTGAAGTGAATATTGAGCGAGTAATTTAATTACAAAAGATTAATTAAAAGGGCCCAATGATTGTTAGTGCTAAATATTTGTTTGTTTGCTTTGATAGTTAAATAACCGACTATTAAATTTGGCCAAATTTTAGTTCCTCGACTTGATGTGGGAACTATTTAGTCGTATATTTAGCGTGTTTCCTTCTGTGTAGGCTTGATTATCGTTTGCGTTGAGGATGATGATTCGTATAGTGCGGAGTATTACTCCAATCTAACGGGATTCCTTCTTGGCCCGAAGGATAGCAAGTTGAAAGTTGGAGATGTGATAAGTCTATGAGACTTAGTTTCTGCGTGAGGTTGAAAAACACTTTTGCATTGTTGGTACGAAGAGACCGGGATCAGATTTATTTGAAAACCACTTCGGACCAACGTATATATGACGATTGTGCACGTTGCTTGTGGTGATATTGATATTCCAGATTTTCATAGTGGGGGACTGCTTGTTGATCGTTTGGGGTTAAAATTCCAATACACATATAGTAGCAGTGGTCTCTTCATTATGAAATATCCAATGCAAGGACCATTCGCTACTAATCCTAGGTATTTCTTGATAGGATGTGGTAGGAAAATGCCATCCGTTTGTCCTGTTCCTGGACAACTTGTATGAAAGTTTTTCTGACGTTGCATTTCTTCGGATTACGTACATTGGTTTTTACAAACGTACATCAGTGGTGGCGGATAAGGCAACTTCTTTTAGCTTAACACCCTCCTTAAGACATATAAGCTTAAGGGTTGTATTTTTGTGGAAGGCAATTAGTAGTCAACGGAAATGGTCGTGTGACATTCAAAGTGATGTGATATGTGATTGTGAAAGGTAATCGTTACCGCAGGCGTCATCAACCAGAAATGACCAAAACAGGGTTAGATGCGGCAAGGCTAAGTGGGTCGCTCCCAAGTAGGATATGATAATCCTCTTCTAGATATATCTTTACACGCTAAGACGTCGTGTACTTGATTATTGTGGTTTGTATACTAGAGGGCCCTCGGTAAAGGTCGGTAACGGCCGGTCTTGTGTTGGTAGAGGATCCTTTGTGATGGTCCTCGGTACATTCCTCTAGAGATGTACTGCTGGAAGGTAGTCCCTTCACTTGGACATTTGTATAGAAATCCAAACTCCACTACATACTTGCCACTTTGGTTGTATTACCCAATTGGGCTATATGCTACAATTTAATCAATGTAACAATTTGGTCTATGCTTAATATTATTTGTATACTAGACACTAGTATAATATCACATGAGTTGTATATGAAATGTTTTAGTTATCGTAAGGTAAAAACATGTCCGTGTTTATGTGTGGGCATGTCTTATGAGATACTTTTGTTTTGATAAAGGAAAAGTTTGGTAATTTAATTAATTCAGTTGAGTGTGTTGCTCACGCTGGTTTACCAGACTGATCCGGGCGTTCATCCCTTTCAATCCTCAGGTCGGACCAAGTATATTTATAGATTTAGATTGGTGCTTTTAGAGCTTTGGACGAAGAACTGGAGATCTTCATTTACGTATACACGTACATATTTAGTTTGATTATCCGCTGCATTGTTGCTTAGTTGTTTATATTATCGGAATTTGTGAGGATAGGTTATTATAACTGTCCAAGCTGATAATTATTGTTTGATTGTTGAACTCTGATTGATGTTTGTATATTAGTTTCTGTTTTGTAAAGATCATTGATATGATATTATATGTTTTCCGCTGCGATGTGAGATTCTATATTGTTCTGTTTTGTTCTACCTTCTCTCTTTCTTCTCTTCTCTTCTTCTCTCTTCTTTTCTTTCTCTTGATTTTCCGTCAGTTTGTGCTTTTGGGTCGGACATGTATGGATTATTGTCGATTCAAAGGATACGGATTTGTGGGTCGTCACATTTGGTATCAGAGCTTAGATTTTGTATATTCCTAAGCTTTGATGTGTACTCAGTATAGATAGGGATAGTAGTACCCTAGATTGAGTTTAAGTGGATGATATATATAAGCGCGTATTTGTTAGTGAATAAAGATGTTTCATGTTGTGTTAGCTAATCCGTTGAGCTGTTTGTGAATTCTGGTCGGTATGTAGGACGCCATGTTATCGATAGGGATTTCCAAACACTTAAATGAGGCAAGTCGACATATTGTTATTTTAAATTGGATAAATGAAATAATTTTACCTCGATTATATTCCGTATATAAAGGAATAATTTTTCAGAATTATTAAAGTGTATATAAATTGATTGTTTGGTTGTTTTGAAAATGTAAATGTATATGAGTTAATAAAAACTATTTGAATAATCTGAATAAAAGCAACAATTGTAAAAGAATAAATTATATAAGCAAGGGAATTATAAGTATGGAATTGGAATTATAATTAAAATGATTTGCAATTGTTAAATAATCTTATATATAAGAAATGAAACTGTATGAATATATTTATAAATATGAGTTATAAATAAAAATTGAATTTGAACCAAGAATTTGAAATTTTGAATCCCGTTTATTTTGAAAGTTATTTTTCAAAGTAAAAAGAATTTGTAAGTTTTATTTGTAAATATAAAAGGAATTCTTTAAAAGAATATAAAGCACTGAATTCACTACTGTTGCTAGGAAATAATAAGGGTGATGACTGCAACATCATCAGTATCATTTTCGAATTTCTATATGATGGATTTTCTACCAATGGTAGATTGAAATTTAAGTTTTGTTGTGATCAACAAATTTGAATTTAAAATCCAAGTTGTAATTGATAAACATAAGTAGAATGAGTTTTGGATTTATAATATGAAATAATAAAGATTTAACTTTGGTAAAGTTGAAATAAATTTGAGTTAGCATAATAAAATAAATGATTTGAAATTTGACTAAAGAATGGTTAAATAAATTGAATTGGATTTGAACTAGATCACATAAGTTGTGGAATTGAAATTAAACTTAAGAGGTAAGTGATTATATAACATGAATTTGGAAGTTTGAACAAATAAGGTGTGTAACTTATAAAGTGAGAAAACATAAGTAAAAACCAAATAATTGTCAGGGCGGACAGGGGTATTGTAACGACCCAGAATATCTGTCATTCGATATTCATATATTTAATCAATTTTAAATATTCACAAGTTAAATTTATAAGCTAAATAACTTATATTTCAAATATAAGGATTTAATTGGATAACTAAATTGTTAATTTAATATTTGAAATTAAAAAAATAATTGAAAATTGAATTTAATGTGAATAAAAATGATTTATAAAGTTGAATTAAATTCTATTTGAATTAGAATGATGTTAGAGAACTTTTAAAACTGAATTAAAAGTTGAATTACACAAATTGAATATTTTTATATTTAATTGACATGTAAAAATAGTCATTTTTCATACAGTCTCAGATTTTGACAAAACCAGTTTCATTGGATCTGTAATATTATATTATTGTAAGATTTTAAATTTCATGTCAATCGAAATTACGATTTGTCCGGGGCAAGCTAAAACGCGTAGAAATATATTTAAGTGAATTTTAAATTTAAATATTCGATTCGAAAACCTATCTTCCAAATATGATCGAATTGGCACTCGATATGTATTCTATTGTGTTCGGAATAGGGGTAAAACATTATAAACGCCAGGCGGTATATTTCGTTTCGAGTTTGAAAATTTTTAGGATGAATAGTGTCGTAAAATTTTCTATAAAACTCCTAGTTTTTAACTTTTTCACAAATCTAGGTTCACAAACCCTAGTCGCCATTTTACCTTCCATGGCCAGAAATTCGTTTCCTTTTCCCTTTGATTTCTTCAATCCGTCACACGATTCGAAAAGTTTTCAACTACAAAATTTTAGAGGGCGGTGAGATCTATAGTTTCAACGGTTATGATTGAAAACGAAGAGGTGGATCGACGTGAATCTATATGCAAAGGTCGCGCATTTCGGCATGTTTTGCGAAGCCTCTAATTGACCAAGCTTCTTGATACTTCGGCCGAAGGTGGAGTGGGCTATGGCACTTCGAATGGTGGATGTTGATCAACGTGAAGTTGATCGATATGGTCGCGGTAATTAGGGTTAGAGGGCGGCTCCATTAGGTTGATGCGTATGTAAATATGCTGATGGGGAAAAGGATGAAAGTAGCGGCCTAGATTCTAGGGTATTGAAATGCATGGCCTGGATTATTCTAAGGTTTTAAAATAAAAAAAGGAAATTGATTTATTATATATTATAATTCATATAAACTTCTAAAATAAATAACTTTGCCATACGAGGTCCGTTTCGCACGAAATGAATTGCATTGGGTTCGTATTGAGGAGCACTATATTTCAGAGCTGTTTTGGATTTGATTGGAGCTAATGTAAATTTTGGGTAAAATTAAACGGCTGTTTGATTTTATTCGGAATAAATACTGCAACTGCTATTGGAACCAATGTGAGTACAACTCACTCTTTCTGACTCACTAATATTTTTATATAAGTGAGAATAAATATTATTTATGATGATTGATGATTGATGATGTTTGGATGATATATGATATATTATATATATATATATATATATATATATTGATTAGTATTTGGATATATTCCTGCTTATTGGAGCAGATGACCCTATACGTTCCCGTGTATGAGGGTTGACCCTTTGTACGCGCGTCTGCCTTGAAGCGGACATTGTACATATATTATAATATATATATTTGTTGTAGGTGACAGGTTGGAGGGATCCAACTGGATACCTCACTGGTATTGATTTATGTACAGATATTGATATATATCCTGTTATCATATGATATTTCATGTTTGGATGTCGTGAATGATGTATTTAGTGCTGTTGCAGCATTGGGCCTATTTTTGGAATTTTAAAAATATTTAGTAATGATTTCCAAATTTAAAAGGGATTTTTAAAGTGATTTTGAAAATAGATGTTCTATTGAATTTTGAATTGTTAAAGAATTGATTTATTTTTAAATAAACAAAAGTTACAATTTTTATGTTATAAAAATTATGATTTTTGTGAAATTATACTTAAGTATGCTTTTTGGAGTTATGTAAGTTTTAATAACGATGTGTAAATTATTAAAAGAATAAGCTTGTCTAAAGTGGGATTTTTAAATAATTATAAATGGTTTTATATATATAAGATTTATAAAATTGATATTTTTATAAATCAAAACGAAGGAATTATAAAGGAGTTTTATAAGAGTTGAATTGGAGTTATAAATGGATCTTATAAGTAAATAAGATTTATAATTCGTGGAGATATAAAAGAAAGAATTTGTATATAAATGATTTATAAGTAAATTAACTTATAAATTGGATATTTAGATATAATTGAGATATAAATAGAATTGGTTGATAAGGGATTTTATAAATGAAAGTTTTTATAAAATATATATAGAATTGATAAACATTATTTTATAACTCTGAAATCAATTGAATTGGATAAGTTAAATATAGAAGTTTATTAAAGGAGATATATCCACGATTTAGGATAGTGGATAATCCTTTAATTAAATATATAGAAGTGTTGAATTTGGTTAGATAATTATATCGATGATTTTGGACAGTGGATAATCTTGTAATAAATGTGTAGAAGTTTTGATTTGGATAAATGATTTATATTCATGATTTTGGATAGTGTATAATATTATGAAATTAAATAAATGTTTTGAAAAGTGATATTTTTAAATGTAGTAAAATGTGTTAAGTATCGAAACCATAGATTTCAATATTCATTGTTGAAATAAGATGTTTTCGAGAAATAAGGAAATGATGGACTATAACACTGTTGTCATAGTAAATGATTTCTAAAAGGAAATGTTTTGTATAGTATATGGGATTTATATATTTATCTTATTTTCAAATCCCTATACTAGTGATTTTAGGTCATCGTAACGATGTTTTACGCAACATTCATTTTGACCCAAATAAATGTGTCTAAGAGAATGTTTTCCTTAAAGAATAAAATATATACTTAATCATGATTTAAGTATATATAATATTTTCTAAGTGATGAAAATAAAGAGATTTGTGAATTACTTATTATTAATAAGTATATAGAAATGTTTTCCAATATTGAAATATTGAAATGTTTTGAGAATATATCTTTTTAAAGATAATTTGAAGTGAATATTTGTCGAGTAATTTAATTAATAAAAGATTAATTAAAAGGTCCCAATGATTGTTATAGTGCTAAATATTTGTTTTTTTCTTTGATTATTAAATAATCGACTATCAAATTTGGCCAAATTTTAGTTCCTCGACTTGATGTGGGAACTATTTAGCCATACACTTAGCACTTCGCCTTCTGTGTATGCTTGATTATCGTTTGTGTTGAGGATGATGATTCGTATAGTGTGGAGTATTATTCCAATCTATTGAGCTTCCTTCTTGGTCCAAAGGATAGCAAGTTGAAAGTTGGAGACGTGATAAGTTTATGAGACTTAGTTTCTGCGTGAGGTTGAGAAACGTTTTTGCATTGTTAGTGCGAAGAGACCGGGATCAGATTTATCTGAAACCACTTCGAACCAATGTATATGCGACGATTGTGCAGGTTGCTTGTGATGATATTGATATTCTGGATTTTCATAGTAAGGGACTGCTTGTTGATCGTTTGGGGTTAAAATCCCAATATACATATAGTAGCAGTGGTCTCTTTATTATGAAATATCCGACGCAAGGACTATTCGCTACTAATCCTAGGGATTTTCCGATAGGATGTGGTCGGAAAGTACCTTCGGTTTGTCCTGTTCCTGGACAACTTGTATGGAAGTTTGTTTAACCTTGCATTTCTTCAGATTACATACATTGGTTTTTACAAACGTACATCAGTGTTTGCGGAGATGGCAACTTCTTTTAGCTTAACACCCTCCTTGGGACGTATGAGCTTAAGGGTTGTATTTTTGTGGAAGGCAATTAGTAGTCAACGGAAATGGCCGTGTGACACTCAAAGTGATGTGATATGTGATTGTGAAAGGTAATCGTTACCTTAGGCCTCATC
Source organism: Allium cepa (assembly GCA_030765085.1). NCBI lineage: Eukaryota > Viridiplantae > Streptophyta > Magnoliopsida > Asparagales > Amaryllidaceae > Allium > Allium cepa. The sequence continues at coordinate 975,861,365 of CM060928.1, forward strand.
AACTGGAAATGATCAAAACAGGGTTTGATGTGGCAAGGCTAAGTGGATCTCTCCCAAGTAGGATATGATCATCCTCTTCTAGATATACCTTTACATGCTGTGACGTCGTGTACCTGATTATTGTGGTTGTATGCTAGAGTGCCCTCGACAAAGGTCGGTAATAACCGGAGGATAATAGATTTGGTACCATCTAGTTATAGAGGTGGACCGGCCTTGTGTTGGTAGAGGATCCTTTGTGATCTTCCTCGGTACATTCCTCTAGAGATGTACATCCGGATGGTAGTCCCTTCGCCTGGTCATTTGTATAGAAATCCAAACTCCACTACGTACCTACCATTTTGATTGTATTACCCAATTGGGCTATATGCTGGACTTTAATCAATGTAACAATTTCGGTTATGATTAATATTATTGGGACATTTCACTAGAAGGACAAACTTTGCAGTCCAATTAGTTTCTAGGACATACATTCAAAGAAATTAATTTCAATGCTAAAGTCAACAGAATAATTACTTTTAAGGACAAAATCAGCAATCCAATTACTTTCAAGGACATAATTTCATAAGTTTTTAGGCCTTAGAAACTAATTATTTCATTTTGTCCTTAAAAGTAATTATTTCAGTTGTGTCCTAGAAACTAATTTCACTTGCTAATGAGGCCCTTGTGGCAAATTTCCATAATATTATTTGTATATTAAACACTAGTATAATACCACATGAGTTTGATATGAAATGTTTTAGTTATCGTAAGGTAAAAACATGTCTGTGTTTATGTATGGATGTATCTTGTGAGATACTTTTGTTTTGATAAAGGAAAAGTTTGGTAATTTAATAAATTCAGTTGAGTGTGTTTCTCATGCTGCTTTACCAAACTGATACGGGGGTTCTTCCCTTTCAATGCTCGGTCAGACCGAGTATATTTATTAGTTTAGATTGGTTCTTTTGGAGCTTCAGCAAGAGAGCTGGAGATCTTCATTTACGTATACACGTACATGTTTAGTTTGATTATCCGCTGCATTGTTGCTTAGTTGTTTATATTATCGGCATTTGTGAGGATAGGTCATTATAACTGTCTAAGCTGATAATTTTTGTTTGATTGTTGAACTCTGATTGATGTTTGTATATACAGTTTCTATTTTGTAATGATCATTGATATGATATGATATGTTTTCCGCTGCGATGTGAGATTCTGTATTGTTTTGTTTTGTTCTATCTTTTCTCTTTCTTCTCTTCTCTTCTTCTATCTTCTTTTCTTTCTCTTGACTTTCCTTCAGTTTGTGCTTTTTGGGTCGAACATGTGTGGATTATTATCTATTCAAAGGGTATGGATTTATGGGTCGTCACAGGCATAGGCCTCATAGCCCAAGATGATGGCTACATTAGCCTACGCATGTCATCTATCTAGTATCATATTATAGTAGGGTTTGTTTTCACATTTTAGTTATAAAATTATACTCTTATGTATGCATTTAAAATTCTCTGGTAATATATCAGTATCGATGATTGTTCTCTTTATTTTTATGATGTTTGCAAATGGAGAATAAGGACATAAGAACGTTATTACGGAAAGTAAGAGCAGAAATAAGAATAACAGAAAGGAAAACAGTAAATTAAAGTGGCGGCGGAAAACATCAACTATTAAAAGCTATTTTCCTACGTAAACTATGCTTGAGAAAATAAAAAGGGATTTTTATAGGATAGAAACTCCAAGTACGGAAAAAGATGTACGAAAAAGAAAATCGAAGGAAAATGAAGTTTCTCCGTTTTCTGTCTACTTTCTAACATAAGAACATGAATTCAAAAAAAATAGATTTTTCTGAAATTCGAATATCAAAAGTTGTGTGTTAAGATTTGGATGAAAAATTGGTTGAACTACACCCCTATTTAATAGCAATGTGGGAAAAATTGGGTGAAAAATATTTTAATTTTTTGAAAAATTGCATTCACGTAGAATTTGCAACTATATTTAGGTTGTGTGCATCATGTTTTAAAATTAAATTTTTAAAATAAAAGGCATTCATATAGCAGGTACCGCTTTGAGATTTATGTACATGCACATACTTTATCTTGAGAAGCACTTTTGCACAAAATCATGGATTGTTGCAAAATTGGATGTACACAAAATGGTTGTAATTAATGCGAGAGATTACATATATTTTACCATTGTCAAATTTCGGGGACGAAATTTCCTAAGGATGGGAGAATGTAACACCCCGCATTTTTGTATAGTTAAAATGTAACGTATAACGATAAGTAACGAAAATAAATAATTTTGGAATTATCAGAATATGACTTCGGAACTTATACCGTTGCGTCCGGGGCGTTTTTCTGATCTATTTCCATACATAACTTGTCAAAATCTAAACCAATGTGAAGAAGTTATAAACTAACAAAAATAAGAAACAAAACAAGGAAATAATAATAATGATAATAATAATATATATATATCCATATGGGTCGACCATATGTCGACCCAATTGGCACACGCGTTGACCACACGGTCGACCGGTGCTTAGAGGCGGTCGACCGCCCAATCGACCCGCGTGCGACCTAGACGAATTTTTCATACAGGTACGTATGTGGCGTGTTTTCAAGTTTTTATGCCATCCGAGCCATATGTTCTTCGATGCTATGGCTCCCAACGACCCTGTGACGTGGTGGCTCCAGGTTCAATCCAAGAATCTGACTGTCTGAGTGTCATGACCCGTCCTTCTCGACCTCGAAAATCGACACAAAATACGCCACTGTATAATATGCCGATGATCGAGTGCCGAAAAAGATGGATTGCTGAGGAAAAAGAAAGAAGATAGAAGGAAGAAGGAACTAACAAAAACAGAATCTCACAATCGCAGCGGAACAAAATATAATAGATAATAACAGATTTTTACACAAAATGAAAACATATCTATTTTATAGATTACATCATCAAAGTACATCACAAACAAAACAACAGTTACCCACCTAGCAGTTATAACAGCCTGCATCTCAGCTTGCTGGCAAATTTCAAACAATCACAGCAGCAGAAATAAACAAGTACGGGTAATACGTCTCGATTTCTAGCTCCTCTCCTGAGCTCCTAAGCATCCTATCCTGTGACAGCCCGCAAATCCGTACCCCTTGAATCAACATTATTCTACCCTAATTGACTCAAGTGGAACAGAAATACGAACCATTGAGGTTAAAAGAAAAGAGATAGAAGAAGAAGAAACTAAACAATATCAGAATCTCACAGTCGCAGCGGAATAAAATATAATAGCAACTATATATCTTTACACAAAATGAAATCTATAACTGTTTATACAACATATCATCAGAGTAACTCATACATCAATCATCACATAACAGACATACCATACAACATAGCAGCGGATATATATATAGGTACATATAATACGTCTCGAACTCCAGCTCCTCTCCTGCTCCATAGCAACCTATCCTGAACATATAATACTCGGTCTGACCCGAGCATTATAACGAAATAACACCCGAGTCAGTCTGGAATACCAGCTGATAATAATGCACACAATTGATTATTAAAGTTTCAAAAATCCTTTTGAAAACAAAAGCATCTCGTAAGACCACGCCACAAATAAACATGTCGGGTTTTTACCTTACGATAGCTAAAACACTTTTTATAGAAATCCTCTGATATTATAATAGGGTCTATTTACCAATACTTATAAAATAGCCGAAATTGTTACATTATTAAATTCCAGCTACTAGCCACCGAAGTGGGTAATACAAACAAAACTCGTAAAAGGCTCGTAGGGAAAATGGATTTCCAACAATGACTAGGCACTGGGGTACCACCTATCACAGTACGTGGTCTAGATCACAGTACCGAGGACTACTCCCTTCATCCCCTGCAACACAAGACCGGAATCACCTATGGGCAATTCCGAATAAGATCACCCCGCGGTTGGGATCAGCAACCGCACCACTAAGCCGAAATAAAAAGGAACCTCTAGACAGGGATGACCTTACTCTCCAGTGGGGGCTACCCACGAAGCCTTGCTGCATATCCCCTGATTTTCAGTCATTCCCGGTTGGTGAGGCTTGAGGCTTAACGTTACCTTTAGAACGTTTCACTTAGAATGCCCATCGTCCGCTGGCGATGTCACGAAGCATTCGTCCATACAAGTCCGTCCCGGGTTCGAACGGAACCGAAGGCACTATTCCTACTACATCCATTTTGGAAATATCCTCAGGATTAGTAGCGACTAGCCCTTGCCCTTCTCTGCTCCATCTTCGACTCCGAAAAACGTTTATCGCACGAAAACGTACAAACCGGATCGAAGTGGTTTTCGAGAAATAAATCTCGATCCCGGTCTCTTCGAAACGATCAACGCATTTGTCCAATATTGATAGTCGGTGATTTAACTATCAATTTATATTCATAAACATCCATAGCATCCATCACACAATAAATAATTCCCAAATTATTTATTTACCTCAAATATCTTTAAAAGATATATTACCAAATTTCCAAATCTCATTTGAAAACATTTCTCAAAATTCCTCCTTTACAAGGTAAATCATTTACCATATATTTCCATTGGAAATATCCAAGTTCAAAACAGTTTAGATTTAAAACAGTTAAAAACATTTTAATTTAAAGTATACTTTAAATAGATAAATTTACTACTAATTATTTAATCAAAATATAATTCCAAAATATTTAAAGCAAAACTGTTTAAAAGATATAGCTTAATTTAAATTAAGGTTAAGTTATACTATATATTAAAATAAAGTGGTAAAAAGATTAACTCTTATTTCAATATACTTAGGTCAAAACTAGCTTTTAAAACAAATCCATTTGTAAACATAATTATTAAAATATTTATAAAATTTTACTATTGCTAATTTATAAAAAATCACTTTAAAATAATAATTTTTAAAACATTCTTTAAAATTAGTTTAGATTTTAAACTTTCTTTTTATAAAATCAATTTAAAACTCGAACTTGGATTTTCCCTAGGAAATCTCATTTCTACTAAATCATCACAGAAATCCTTCTCACGATTTCTGTCCATTTATTAAATTAAGTTTTAGGGTTCTATAACATAAATTTATTTCCCAAAACTTCAACTAATAACATTTATCTTAATTATCATTCCAAATTTTAAAACTTCCAATTTACATTTTAAAATAGATTTCAGATTTTAATCCCTTTTAAATCCATTATTTAACAATACCTTTATTTCTCTAAATTCAATTTATCAAATATAATTAATTTTGGATTTATAATTTATCCAGTAATATTTCTATACAAATTTATTTCAGTTTTCCATCCAAATCAGGTTTCAAATATTTATATTCTTTTAATTTCTTATTTAACCATTTCTCAATTTCTTTGAAACCCAATTTAATTTCTTTATAATTAAAACTGCAATTTTCTTTATAACTAATATTCTGGGTTTATAGTTTAAACCACAATATCACAATGCAATTAAATTCCAACTTATCAATCACAATATATAAACAGGCATAATCATCAATATAAAAATATTACTACTTTGTGAGGAATCCCGTTGGATCCCTCCAACCTGTTTTCCCTGCATCCACAAATATTAGCACAACAGTATATATATATATCAATTCAATTTGATAATAACTAACATATTCAGCTAAACATCCAAACAAACAATCAGTACTGGCTATCTACTTTACTAGTATCCAGATGTGAGTGAGAATAACTCACCTTGAGTTTCGGCGAGCGTTCGAAATTAAAATTAAACCGGACGGTGTCCGATTTAACCCAAATTCCTACTTGCCCGGATTGACTCCGGAACTGTTCCACTGCATAGTACTTTTTCCTGCGATTCCGGCGCTACCAAATTCGTCCCAATCTGATTTCGTATGAAACAGTTATGATTTTATAAAGTTTCAATATCGATTCGAAAACAAATTTCATATTATATAATTTATTTATTTTTTTATACCAAAGCACGGCCCCGCATCTCTCCCCCTCAGCAAGATCACGCACGCAAACACCAAGAAGGTCGAACCCATCAGACGCGAATTAGGGTTGAACGTCCACCTTCCCTCGATCCTCGTTCCATCGATCAGCCACCACCCACGCATCGCCCTTCCCCTCACGCGCTACCACCGGTCAACACGACGAGCTCGCCCCCATAAATTGCGAGAAAACCCCCTTCGAACGGAACACGAACACAAGCTCGGCCTGAAGAGAAACGGCCACGAAAACAAATCACCACCATTGGATTCGAAGTGTTCGACGAGATCTACGATTTTCCAGTTGGAATCTTTGAAAATCGTTGCTTGGATTTCGACGAATTTGAGAAAGAAAATCAGAAAATATCGGCCATTGGTGTAAAAAGAGGCGGCCTGAATAAATGCTAGGGTTTCGGCCCAATTAATATATATATAAATGTTGTTTAATAATATTTTAATCAATAAATTTCTCAATTTAACCACAAATGCAAACAACCTCCAATTCTCACGTTCCGACAGGCTATTCTAGGATTTTTCCGCATTCCGGACACAATGGAACAGGTTTCGTAAGCTAATTCGATCGTATGCACGAGTTACGGAATAAAACGATCAATTTCAAATTAAACCGATTAAAACGATTTCGATGCGTTTCGAGCTGCCGGGGTCAAACAACAACTCCGATTGCTTCGAAAATTGAAATCCGATAATAACTAACTATTACGGATCCAATGAAACTGGTTTCGTCGAATTCCGAGACTGTGCCCCGGAAGGCTATTTTAACTCGTCTATTTAATTAAGCGATTTTCGAAATTATCGAAATCACTCCAAATCTCCACTTTTAAAATTTTATTAACTTAACAATAATTCATATAAAATTTATAAACAAATTAAAAATCGTTCTGGTTCATTCTGGACTTAAATCGGATTAATTGCAATATTTAATAATATTAAATTCATTTTAAATTCATATAAAATTCCAAATAATAATCTATTAACTTTTAAATTCTTCCAAAAATCTAACAATATCATTTATAACCTATGGAACTTAAAAATGCATTTAAACATCAATTTTATAACAATTCCCATTCAATTTCCAATTTATTCTCAGTTCTAATAATTATTATTATTACTCCAATTCAAATGGAATCACCATATTTTGAAACTATAACTCATCTTATTAACTCAACCATAGTCTTCTATTATCAAGATTCAAATTAGAATCCATATCCAACATTTAAAATGAATTAAATGTTAAATTTTGGCCACCCAAAATTCCGGGTCGTTACATTCCTTCCCCCTTATAAAAATTTCGTCCCCGAAATTTGTATAAGGTAGAACATACACTTAAACCCATTTACTTATCCCATTAGCTTAGTTAAAAGCTTATATACACTTCACAAAATCCTTTTTGTTCAATTCCCAAACCTATTTGCTTTATTAATTCTAAAGCTTTAATTTTAACTTATAACTTCATAAGTTACTTAACTTTTCCCAAAACCCAAAAAAAATTTCTAACTCTCAAAATTTACGGAAAATTTTGGCAGAGTCTCCCCTGTACGGAGGAGCTTCTGCGATATCGCAGGATACACAAATATATATACATCGGCCCACACGGCCGGAAACCAAAATATATCACAATATATATATCATTTTCCAATTTTATTTGCGTAGGCGTACCTTTTAGCAAAATTAATAGCAAGTAGCTAATATATAATGCATATACGCGCTTCAAACCCTCTCGAGCGCCTCGCATTCCTGCACTTACTCAACATACTCATTAGTTACAAGATCCGTGCATTTTAATCAACATTTTCCAATATAAAAGCAATCCAACATATCTATGGCATAATCCAAACCAAGCAAATTTCAAAATTTACTAATATTAACCATCCTTTACCAACAATTCAAGATTTTAAATCATCTTTCCAATTATCTATTCAAGTCCAACATTATTTACTTTTACTTGAATGATTTATACTCAAATCAACCATATACAATTCATATTTATCTCAATAGGATTAACATATGCTTCACTAATAGCAATCTATTTCAATACAATTCCTAATTGATTTACAAACCACCTTTATCTTCAGGGTAGAAGCATCTTCATTCTTATGCAAAATTACTTAATAACATTTCAATGCATTCCAATTAATTCAAAACCAAGTTCAGTGTTGAATACACTAAGACAATTCATTCATATTCACTTCAATATTATGAATAGGTGCTTTAATTCATTTATATGCAACATTATTTAATTTGATTTTCAATCAAATCCTTATTTCCAATTTGAAGCACTCACATTCCTTTATTAAAATTTCGCACATTTTAGTTTCCTCCAACTAACCTCATTTTACTTCACTTGAATGATTTACATTCAAGCTTTCTATACACCATTCATATTTCTTATAACCAATTTATTTCTATTTCAAAATAATTAACATATGCCTTGTTCACACTTTTTTTTTTTTTTAACTTACCCTTCCAATTTGATTTGTAATCAAATTTTATTTTAACTTACATTCCCAAATTTGATTTTAAATCAAATTTTATTTAAACTTGAAACATTTGCAATTCTTTCATGATTTATTTCCATATATATACAAACATTGCTTATTAAAATGTTAATTCATCCCAATTGATTCCAACTCAATTCCATTTGCAACTTGAAACCAATTTACTTGCATTCATTTACCAACTCTTTGAATTGGATCCTAATCCATATCAATTTATTCAAACATCAATTCAATTGCATAATATCTCAATTCTTTCTTGCATACCAAATTTAGTTTCATTTTAATTTGACTTCACTTAATCAAATTCTAATTTATCCAAAACCAATTTAGTTGTTTAAACAACTCAATTCTAAATACATTCAAATATTCAAGTCATTCAAGCAAAACAATTGCCACTTAAGCTTATAACCCTTTAAAATTAATTCCAACTTGGATTTATATTAGTTTCATTAACCAATCCAAGTTTATATTAATATCTCTCCCTCCTGGATTATTTACAACCCATACATCCTTAATTTATCACAATAACTTATTAATATCATTTCTTGCAATTATTATCTAACAAATTTCATTCAACATTACATAATAAGGCTCATTCTCAACCATTTTGTTTTTCTTTCAATTTGCTTAAGTTCTTTAACAATATTCTCATTATTTCCTTATAAATCAAATTTTATTTCATTTGATTCTCATTCAAATCAAATTTCCATTCATATACAAATTTAATGCTCTTTGTTTAGTTATCCAATTCATATTAAACTTATTTTATTTACAAAGAGGCCATTTAAATTATTTTACTCATTTGAATTTTATTTACAATCCAAATCATCATAAATATATTCAAATTCCATTATTCATTCACACCTCCAATATTCATTTCCATAATTGAATCCCAATTCAACTCAGGATTTCTATTTACTTTCCAAACTTGACTAAACTATCAAAATTCTCCATTACAATACAAATCCCAGTTAATTTGTAATTTAATTCAGTCAATAACATAATCCATATTAGTTTTCACTCCACTTTCTTAATTTACTCTGAATTCATTCATAATATCACCATTTCCCAATTATTTCATTTGGCACATTTAAATTTTCTACCTTTCCTTTTTACTCCTATAAATAGAATCTAAATTTCTTTCAATATTATTTATTACACAACTGAAATTCAATTTCAATTTCATTACCCAACAAACCTTATCTCAATCCACATTCATTTGAGATTAAGTTAATTCCACTATACCATTTCACTATTCCCTCATTTGTGATTATAATTCTATTTCTATATATAAGTTCACCAACTTATCTACTTAGCAGCTTATATAGCTCATTTTAATCCATCTACAACTTATAATCACAATTTCAACTTTTATAAATATATACCCCTGAATTCATAAAGATATAGATCTTTTTTTTTTTTCTTTTTTTTTCTAAATCTTTTACAAATTCTAAATTTCATAATTTCAGATTATAAGTATACTACTTAATAGCTTGTGGGTACAATCTATTACACAACAACCCAAATTTTCAAATCAACTTACTTTTGATTTAAACCCAAATCCATTTAATTCTGGGTCCAATATATTTAACTTGTCCAAGTTAAATTTAAATTTCCATTCACTTCAATACCCTTCATTTACTTCAATACATTTTATTCACTTTCAATTACTCAAATTAAATTTTAATTCCATGATTAAAATTTCTCATTTCCTTCTTATTAGCATTAGCTCCACTTAACAAATTCAATAGTTGATTCATTTCAACTTTACTCATTATTTAATTAGAACTTTCCCAGAATTCAATTTACCCGGTTTTATCTCAAAACCATATTGAAATATATCAAATATATATACCCATTTGGTATATCAAATCAAATTTCCATGTTTTCCAAACCAATTTGTTTGTACCCAAAACAATTTGTTCATATCCCAAACAAATTTCCATTTTTGAAATATCCAAAACAACTGTTATCCCCAACAAATCCAAACAATACCATAACCAATTACTAGGGAAGCAATCCATCACTTTAGAAACTCGAAAATGAATTCTAATGATGTGGCCAGCATCATCAGGATTATTTTCCAGCGACCACAGTGAGTTCAATGCTTCTTAACTTTCCCAATTTCATTTCAAACAGTTTCCATTCAAAAATATTACCCAAAACAATACTCCATTATTGTCTTCAATACATTGGAAAACATTTCAAAACTTCCCAGGATTTTAAATTTCCAAATTTTTATTTTCAATCTATTAAAAATCCTTTTCAAAACTTCCGGGTTAAAATTCTGGTTTAAATTCAAATTTTAATTTCACTTCTTATTTGCAACATATTTAATTAATTCTATTTGGTTATAACCATTTCAATTTTATAATCTTATTCACTTATCATTTCAAATTTGGTCAAATTCAAGATTCTTATTTGATTTTCTTAATTTGGCAACCAAACAGTCAAATATATATAATTTCCAAAAATTATTCTCTTTATATCAAAATATAATTTTGGATAAAATTATTTCATTTATCCACTTTAAAACAATACTATATCGGTTTATCTTGTTTAAGAGTTTAGAAACCCCTATCGATACGGTTGTACTTCCCGCACCGACCAGAATTCATAAACACTCAACCGATAAGTCAACACAGTATAAAAACAATTTTATAAACACTAACAAGTACGCTCTCATATTTATTATTATACTCAACTTATTATAGAGTACTATTGACTCTATTAAATGAGTAATTATCCCACCAAAGCCTAGGTTGTCGCCAACCTAAGCTCTGATACCAAGTGTGACAGCCCGCAAATCCGTACCCCTTGAATCAACATTATTCTACCCTAATTGACTCAAGTGGAACAGAAATACGAACCATTGAGGTTAAAAGAAAAGAGATAGAAGAAGAAGAAACTAAACAATATCAGAATCTCACAGTCGCAGCGGAATAAAATATAATAGCAACTATATATCTTTACACAAAATGAAATCTATAACTGTTTATACAACATATCATCAGAGTAACTCATACATCAATCATCACATAACAGACATACCATACAACATAGCAGCGGATATATATATAGGTACATATAATACGTCTCGAACTCCAGCTCCTCTCCTGCTCCATAGCAACCTATCCTGAACATATAATACTCGGTCTGACCCGAGCATTATAACGAAATAACACCCGAGTCAGTCTGGAATACCAGCTGATAATAATGCACACAATTGATTATTAAAGTTTCAAAAATCCTTTTGAAAACAAAAGCATCTCGTAAGACCACGCCACAAATAAACATGTCGGGTTTTTACCTTACGATAGCTAAAACACTTTTTATAGAAATCCTCTGATATTATAATAGGGTCTATTTACCAATACTTATAAAATAGCCGAAATTGTTACATTATTAAATTCCAGCTACTAGCCACCGAAGTGGGTAATACAAACAAAACTCGTAAAAGGCTCGTAGGGAAAATGGATTTCCAACAATGACTAGGCACTGGGTTACCACCTATCACAGTACGTGGTCTAGATCACAGTACCGAGGACTACTCCCTTCATCCCCTGCAACACAAGACCGGAATCACCTATGGGCAATTCCGAATAAGATCACCCCGCGGTTGGGATCAGCAACCGCACCACTAAGCCGAAATAAAAAGGAACCTCTAGACAGGGATGACCTTACTCTCCAGTGGGGGCTACCCACGAAGCCTTGCTGCATATCCCCTGATTTTCAGTCATTCCCGGTTGGTGAGGCTTGAGGCTTAACGTTACCTTTAGAACGTTTCACTTAGAATGCCCATCGTCCGCTGACGATGTCACGAAGCATTCGTCCATACAAGTCCGTCCCGGGTTCGAACGGAACCGAAGGCACTATTCCTACTACATCCATTTTGGAAATATCCTCAGGATTAGTAGCGACTAGCCCTTGCCCTTCACTGCTCCATCTTCGACTCCGAAAAACGTTTATCGCACGAAAACGTACAAACCGGATCGAAGTGGTTTTCGAGAAATAAATCTCGATCCCGGTCTCTTCGAAACGATCAACGCATTTGTCCAATATTGATAGTCGGTGATTTAACTATCAATTTATATTCATAAACATCCATAGCATCCATCACACAATAAATAATTCCCAAATTATTTATTTACCTCAAATATCTTTAAAAGATATATTACCAAATTTCCAAATCTCATTTGAAAACATTTCTCAAAATTCCTCCTTTACAAGGTAAATCATTTACCATATATTTCCATTGGAAATATCCAAGTTCAAAACAGTTTAGATTTAAAACAGTTAAAAACATTTTAATTTAAAGTATACTTTAAATAGATAAATTTACTACTAATTATTTAATCAAAATATAATTCCAAAATATTTAAAGCAAAACTGTTTAAAAGATATAGCTTAATTTAAATTAAGGTTAAGTTATACTATATATTAAAATAAAGTGGTAAAAAGATTAACTCTTATTTCAATATACTTAGGTCAAAACTAGCTTTTAAAACAAATCCATTTGTAAACATAATTATTAAAATATTTATAAAATTTTACTATTGCTAATTTATAAAAAATCACTTTAAAATAATAATTTTTAAAACATTCTTTAAAATTAGTTTAGATTTTAAACTTTCTTTTTATAAAATCAATTTAAAACTCGAACTTGGATTTTCCCTAGGAAATCTCATTTCTACTAAATCATCACAGAAATCCTTCTCACGATTTCTGTCCATTTATTAAATTAAGTTTTAGGGTTCTATAACATAAATTTATTTCCCAAAACTTCAACTAATAACATTTATCTTAATTATCATTCCAAATTTTAAAACTTCCAATTTACATTTTAAAATAGATTTCAGATTTTAATCCCTTTTAAATCCATTATTTAACAATACCTTTATTTCTCTAAATTCAATTTATCAAATATAATTAATTTTGGATTTATAATTTATCCAGTAATATTTCTATACAAATTTATTTCAGTTTTCCATCCAAATCAGGTTTCAAATATTTATATTCTTTTAATTTCTTATTTAACCATTTCTCAATTTCTTTGAAACCCAATTTAATTTCTTTATAATTAAAACTGCAATTTTCTTTATAACTAATATTCTGGGTTTATAGTTTAAACCACAATATCACAATGCAATTAAATTCCAACTTATCAATCACAATATATAAACAGGCATAATCATCAATATAAAAATATTACTACTTTGTGAGGAATCCCGTTGGATCCCTCCAACCTGTTTTCCCTGCATCCACAAATATTAGCACAACAGTATATATATATATCAATTCAATTTGATAATAACTAACATATTCAGCTAAACATCCAAACAAACAATCAGTACTGGCTATCTACTTTACTAGTATCCAGATGTGAGTGAGAATAACTCACCTTGAGTTTCGGCGAGCGTTCGAAATTAAAATTAAACCGGACGGTGTCCGATTTAACCCAAATTCCTACTTGCCCGGATTGACTCCGGAACTGTTCCACTGCATAGTACTTTTTCCTGCGATTCCGGCGCTACCAAATTCGTCCCAATCTGATTTCGTATGAAACAGTTATGATTTTATAAAGTTTCAATATCGATTCGAAAACAAATTTCATATTATATAATTTATTTATTTTTTTATACCAAAGCACGGCCCCGCATCTCTCCCCCTCAGCAAGATCACGCACGCAAACACCAAGAAGGTCGAACCCATCAGACGCGAATTAGGGTTGAACGTCCACCTTCCCTCGATCCTCGTTCCATCGATCAGCCACCACCCACGCATCGCCCTTCCCCTCACGCGCTACCACCGGTCAACACGACGAGCTCGCCCCCATAAATTGCGAGAAAACCCCCTTCGAACGGAACACGAACACAAGCTCAGCCTGAAGAGAAACGGCCACGAAAACAAATCACCACCATTGGATTCGAAGTGTTCGACGAGATCTACGATTTTCCAGTTGGAATCTTTGAAAATCGTTGCTTGGATTTCGACGAATTTGAGAAAGAAAATCAGAAAATATCGGCCATTGGTGTAAAAAGAGGCGGCCTGAATAAATGCTAGGGTTTCGGCCCAATTAATATATATATAAATGTTGTTTAATAATATTTTAATCAATAAATTTCTCAATTTAACCACAAATGCAAACAACCTCCAATTCTCACGTTCCGACAGGCTATTCTAGGGTTTTTCCGCATTCCGGACACAATGGAACAGGTTTCGTAAGCTAATTCGATCGTATGCACGAGTTACGGAATAAAACGATCAATTTCAAATTAAACCGATTAAAACGATTTCGATGCGTTTCGAGCTGCCGGGGTCAAACGACAACTCCGATTGCTTCGAAAATTGAAATCCGATAATAACTAACTATTACGGATCCAATGAAACTGGTTTCGTCGAATTCCGAGACTGTGCCCCGGAAGGCTATTTTAACTCGTCTATTTAATTAAGCGATTTTCGAAATTATCGAAATCACTCCAAATCTCCACTTTTAAAATTTTATTAACTTAACAATAATTCATATAAAATTTATAAACAAATTAAAAATCGTTCTGGTTCATTCTGGACTTAAATCGGATTAATTGCAATATTTAATAATATTAAATTCATTTTAAATTCATATAAAATTCCAAATAATAATCTATTAACTTTTAAATTCTTCCAAAAATCTAACAATATCATTTATAACCTATGGAACTTAAAAATGCATTTAAACATCAATTTTATAACAATTCCCATTCAATTTCCAATTTATTCTCAGTTCTAATAATTATTATTATTACTCCAATTCAAATGGAATCACCATATTTTGAAACTATAACTCATCTTATTAACTCAACCATAGTCTTCTATTATCAAGATTCAAATTAGAATCCATATCCAACATTTAAAATGAATTAAATGTTAAATTTTGGCCACCCAAAATTCCGGGTCGTTACATATCCTGTATTTATAATACTCGGTCTGACCCGAGCATTATAATAAAATAACACCCGATTCAGTCTTGAATACCAGCGTGAGAAAATACACTCAAATTGATTATTAAAGTTTCAAAAATCCTTTGAAAATTAAAAGCATCTCGTAAGACTATGCCACAAATAAACATGTCGGGTTTTTACCTTACGATAGCCAAAACATTTCCTATCAAAATCTTCTGATATTATAATAGTGTCTAAATACAAATACTTATTCAAAATAGCCGAAATTGTTGCATTTATTAAATTCCGGCAATACTAGGTTCTACAATCAAAACCATAAATGGCACGTAGGGAGAATGGATTTCCAACTAATGACTAGGCACTGGGGTACCACATGTCACAGTACGTGGTCTAGATCAGCGTACCGAGGATCCACCCTAAATCCCCTGGAACACAAGACCGAGACTACCCCTTACTAGATAATCGCGAGTAAGATCACCCCGCGGTTGGGATCAGCAACCGCCCACTAAGACGAATAAAAAGGATCATCTAGACAGGGATGACTTACCATAATGGGTGCGACCCACTTAGCCTTGCTACATATCCCCTTATTTTCAGTCATTCCTGGCTGATGAGGCTCGAGCTAAGCATTACCTTTTTAGAACATTTCACTTAGAATGCTCAACGTCCTCTTGACGATGTTCTGAAAGCATTCATCCATACAAGTCTGTTTCGAGTTCGAACGGAACCGAACGCACTACTCCTACTACATCCATTTTGGAATCGCCCTCAGGATTAGTAGCGGTTAGCCTTACACTTCACTTCTCCATCTTCGACTCCAAGCTCTTTGTCTTCATCACGAAAACATACTCGTTGGATCGAAGTGGTTTTCGGATCACAAATCTGATCCCGATCTCTTCGGAACAACGTTCGTTATTTCCCGGTTAACTCAACCCAGGTTCTTTAGGAAATATACAGAGGAATATAAGATCGGAGTTTATGTCCAAATCGTTAGTGGAAAGATTTCCTTACCAACGTCCTAGAAGAATGAATGAGTTTATACGTATAGTATAGAACCTCGAACAGTAACTGTACCATATAATTCTCATACCTCTTCTAAATATTTTCAAAGTTATTTTTGGGTTCAGATTTGATAGTCGGTTATTTAACTATCACATAAACAAATAATTCAACCAATTATTTCATTTCCTCTGAAAACACAAAGTCTCATAAAACTTAGATTCTTAAAATTTAAATCATTTTTCTTTAATATATATACTTAAGATATTTAAAAATAAACTACTTAAACCCTTTACCCAAAATAATAGTTATGAAATTCTGTAATAAATTTCCAAATAAAATTTGAAGCCACGGACTATATTTTTAAAATAAAAGTTTATATAAAGTATAAATATTAGAAAATTTCTTTTAAAAACATAATGCCGGTTTAAACTTTAAAATAATTACTACTAAAATTAATTTGAACAGATTTACTTTAAAATTCAAAAACAATCAAAAACAATAAATTTCTTTAAAATATTCCTTTTAAAACAATTTTTAAACTTAAACTTATACTAATAAATTCCTTTGAAAAATATACTTGGCTTTCAAGTAAATACACTTTCATTCTAGAATAAACCAAAGAACCCTTTTATAAATCCTGCTTGATTTATCTCAATTCAAATTTACGTCCCAATCCAATAAATTTCTTCCAAGACCTTAAAAATAAAACACCTTTTATTTTTAAACACATTTCCTATCTCCTGGAAATTACTTTCAATATATAATTAAATTTTTTTAAATAAGTCTACTAAAATTACTTAAATAAAGATAATACTTAAGAAATTCTATAAGTTTCTGAGTAATTTAAACCAGAATTACCTTTTAAAATAAAGTTATTCAACCAAATATTTACGTTAAATTTTAAAAAAAAATACTAATTTATCTTTAGAAAAATTACATACCATAATTACTTAAATAATATTTAATTTTCACTTAAAAATAATTAAAATAATAATTTCCTTTTAAACCATTTCAAAAACGCATTTTAGAACTTCTAGTTTATACTTTGAAGGCTTTACTTTGAAATAATACTTAGTTTTCCAGGAAAAATACACTTCCCATCTTTTAAAAATAGTCTCACTTCTTATTTTTAAAACGATTTGTACCTTTTTTTAATAGAAATTCCCATCGGAAATCTATACTTCATATTTATCCACTGATAAATATTTTACTTCATTTATAAACCTAGTTTACAAATTTTCCATTCCTCACTTCCTCTTAAATCACAGTTTCAAAACACTTAACAAATACCAAACCAATTTCCTGAATTAAATTTCCTTCAACTCATTGCTTAAAATTTCTTTTCATTTCCTTTAAAACCCAATTCATTTTATTTATATTTTAAAATACAAAATTATACTTATCCAACCATAACACAGCATAACAAAATTCTTAAATTAATCTATCACAGAATATCAATAAATTGCATCATAGATTATGAAGATAATTTCTATATTGTGAGAAATCCAATTGGATCCCTCCAACCTGTTTTCCCTGCATCTACAGATGTTAGCACAAAAAATAAAATATCGATCCAATCTATTAATAATTTTCACATTCAACCAATCAATCAATCATTTAAACATTAACTATTTAAATTAAATGGCATTCTAGATGTGAGTGAGATTAACTCACCTTAAGTTTCGACGAGCGTTTAAATTTTAAATTAAATCGAACCCATTCGATTTAATCCAAAATTCTCACTTGCTCCAAATGCCTCCAGATCTGTTGTAGCACATAGATCATGTTGCTGTAATTCCGGCGCTTCTCGTTTCGTCGAATTCTGATAATTCGTGTAAAAGATATGTTATTTTAAAGGTTTATATAAATTAAAACAAATTTTCTTTTTACTTTTATCAGACAAATTGAGGCCGTTGATTTCAATTACCAAATCAAGGACGCATGTTTGTTCTTCCCTCTCGTGCACTAGCTCTGGGATAATCACGCTCAAAGGAACCCAAACTCACGAACAAAAGCTTGATGCCGCACCCACCACGTCGCCCCGAAACTCGATCAGAGACCAACAACTCGAAGTTCGTCACGCACCCTTCCCACGGTCAGAAAATCTCTCAAATCGGTCACCCTAATATCGCGCAAAACTCAAATGAAATGGCAATGAACGCATCCTCCTTACTCCCCCTACGCTACGCTAAAACCCATCACCACAGTTGGATCTGAGCATCTCTCCGCCCTATATAATCTTCTAGTTGGAAGAATCGGCTAAAACTCGATATATTGTTCAAAAATTTGAGATGAATGTCGGTGTTTTTCGGCCATTAAATTATTTGAGTGGCGGCTGTAAAAAGAAGGCTAGGGTTTTGGGCCGTACAACACTTTTATATACGAGTTAAACTATTATTTTATTAATATTTTCAATTTTAACAAGCTTTTCAAACGAACTCCAAATCACACGTGCCGTCTAGCGTTTGTAAGGTTTTACCCGCATTCAAACATAATGGAACGTGTTCCGGAGCCTAATTCAATCATATATGAAAGATAGCTTTTTGAATCGAGTTTAAATATTAAATTACCGATTTAAATTTTCAACGCGTTTCTCACCCGTACGAGCAAACGGTAACCCCAAAAATTACGAAATTTGAAATCCGATAATAATTCTTTATTACGGATCCAATGGAATGGTTCCGTCGCATTCCGAGACTGTGCCTCGGAAGGCTATTTTAACTCATCGATTAATTCGAAGGGTTTTCAATATCGTCGAAATCACTTAAAATTTCATTTTAATAATTTTACTAACTTAATTATAAATCATATAGAATCTATAATCACATTAGAAATCATTCTGATTCATTTCGAATCAAAATCTGATTATTTATACCATTACTATATATTAAATTCCATTTTTTTTAAATTAATATAAAAAAATTCAAATTAGCTTATCGACTTTTGGTTCCATCCAAAAGTCCAATACTATAATTCAAACCCAACTAGACTTAAAATAAATTTTAGAAACCATTTTCATATCTATTTACACCAAGATTCACAAATTATCCAAATTCCAAATATTAAATTATTATTTATCCAAATCCAATTAAATTGTCATATTTGAAATTTTAACTAATTTTATTGGTTTAACCAAAATCTTTTTATTTCAAAAATCAAATTAAATTCACATTCAACATTTAGAATGAATTAAATGTTCAAAATCTAACGACCAAAATTCCGGGTCTTTACACTGAGATTCCCAAGCTCCCCTACAAATAGAACCCTATGCCTACCTCTTCTCTCACAATTACGTTTTCTTCCAATGGGTTCTTGACCTAAAGCTGAACCCCAAATCGAAAATATTTCTTTGGGTTCTTGGCCTAAGGCTGAACTCTAAAAATAAAATAATTTCTAGGAAGAAGATTTTTTAAATTAAAATATTATATGAGGAAGGGGATCCAGAAGGACTGTGGAGCCAAGTGGAGCACAAGCGAAGCTAAGGACGATAGGGGAGCGGATTTATTTATATATCTTTTAATTTTAAGATATATTATCGTTAGATTCCCATTTAGAAAATTTTATTCGGTGATTAATCATATTAATTAAATTATGCTTAACTATAAGAAAACTTGCAGTTTATTTACAGTATTAGTACTTATATATTGTTTTCTATGCCATATTTACATCTTTTGCTACGTTTTGGATTTTACACAAGCGTCAGTTTTCTTCTATCCTCTTATTTTTCTTCGAATATGGATCAGAATAAATTAAACACGAATATGGATTAAATAATCAAGTGTAACGACCTGCAAATCCGTACCCCTTGAGTCAGCACTATTCTGCCTAAATCAACTTAAGTTGTACAGAAATACGAACCATTGGATTAAAGAAGAGGTGGTAGAAGAAGAAAATAGAAAACAACATCAGAATCTAACCATCGCAGCGGAATAAAATATAATAGATAATAAATAATCTTTACTCAAAAATCAAATATCTCTGTTTATATATTACATCATCAGAGTACATCAATCACAGCTCAACATCAACAACATACAACTGGATACACAGCAACTCAACATAGCGGAATATATATCTAAACAAGTACGGAAGTACGTATCGTCATTCAGCTCGTCTCCTGAGCTCCACAGCATCAAATCATGTATCCTATAATACTCAGTCTGACCCGAGCATTACAGTTAAATAACACCCGAGTCAGTCTGCACTACCAGCGTGAGAAAATCACACTCAATTGATTACTAAAGTTTCAAAAATCCTTTGAAAAAAAAGCATCTCGTAAGACCATGCCACAAATAAACATGTCGGGTTTTTACCTTACGATAGCTAAAACAATTTTTATAGAAATCCTCTGATATTATAATAGGGTCTATATACAAATACTTATAAAATAGCCGAAATTGTTACATCTATTAAATTCCAGCTACTAGCCACAGAGTGGGTAATACAAACAAAACTCGTACAAGGCTCGTAGGGAGAATGGATTTCCAACTAATGACTAGGCACTGGGGTACCACCTGTCACAGTACGTGGCCTAGATCACAGTACCAAGGAGTACGCCCGCTCCCCTGCAACACAAGACCGGGACTACCCCTTACTGGATAATCCTGAGCGAGATCACCCCGCGTATAGGATCAGCAACCGCCCACTAAGCCGAAATAAAAGGGACATCTAGACAGGGATGATCTCACCCTGCTTGGGTGCTATGCACCTAGCCTTGCTGCATAACCCCTGATTTTCAGTCATTCCCATTTGATGAGGCTTGAGGCTAAGCGTTACCTTTTTAGAACATATCCCTTAAAATGCCCATCGTCCACCTGACGATGTTTACGAAAGCATTCATCCATACAAGTCCGTCCCGGGTTCGAACGGAACCGAAGGCATTATTCCTACTACATCCATTTTGGAAATATCCTCAGGATTAGTAGTGACTAGCCCTTGCACTTCTCTGCTCCATCTTTGAATCCAAACTCGTTTCCACGAAACGTACAAACCGGATCGAAGTGGTTTTTGAGAATTAAATCACGATCCTGGTCTCTTCGAAACGATCAACGTATTTGTCCAAATTGACAGTCGGTTATTTAACTATAAATTAATATCCACAAACAACCATCCAACAATAAATAATTTCCCAAATTATTTATTAACCTCAAAATACCTTCACGGGACATATTTCTATTTTCAACCCTGTGAAAACAGTTTCAAACCATTCTTTCTTTTCCAGAATAAACTTTTCTAAATATTTTCTATCTCTACTGAAATCACCAAGCACAAAACTAGATTTTTAAAATAATTTAAAACACTTTACTTTTAAATATACTTTAAAACATTTATTTTAAAAAAACTACTTCAATAATTTATAAAAAATACATACTATATGAATATTTGAAAATAAGGTTACTTAATAAAATATAAAACTAGATTTGCTTTTAAAAACAAAATACTAAGTCACTCTTTAAATAATTACTACCATAATAGATTAAAAGGAAAGACTTACTTTAGGATTTAAATATTTAGAAATAATATAATTTCCAAAACTTGCTTTTTAAGACAACTTTAAAACCTTTAACTTATATTTAAAAATTTACTTTGAAAACGTACTTGGCTATTCAGGGAGAATTTCCAATCTCAATTACTTAAATCAATTTCCCAAATTGATTTCCAATTTATTCCATTCGAAATAAATTTCTTTAATTACTCAATTTATTACAAAATTCATTAATCATGGACTTAATTATTATTGTTATTATCTTCCATTTGATTTTAAATCTTTTAACTGAAATATACCAATTTCATCTTTTTCCAAATTTCTTCTTTATTCTTTTCAATAATTTAAATCTTAAATATTAAATAAATGTTTCGTTCTTTTAAAATAATAATACTGAAGTTTAAAATTCATTAATCTCCTGTTTATTCAAAATTTCCCTTTCATATACGGAATTTATTGATTAGAATTTAAAACTACTATTATTCTTATCCAATTTATTCTTCATTTATTTAAATTTTATATAATTATTTCACTTACAAATTCTCTCCATTTTATTTCCAAAATCCAATTCTATATATCTTGATAACTTGGTGCACCGGAATATATTCAGGTATACCATAACATCCAATATTCCAATTAACAATAATATTCATCACAGAATATAAACTAATCACAACTGAGGGTATTAAATAATTTATATAAATGTTGAGGGGTCCAGTTGGATCCCTCCAACCTGTTTTCCCTCCATCCACAGACGTTAGCACAATATAATATGCAAATTTCAAAATATACTATACTATATAGCACATCAATCAATTCAACCATTCAAACAATTATTTAAATTTAATCATTTAAATTTAAATTTAACTGAGTGAGATTAACTCACCTTTGCTCTTTGATTTGCAACCCTATTCAAAACCCGACTTGTTTCTTCACTATTTCAGACCTTGTATAAATATTATACAGTCTATTAATTATTTGAATAACTCGAACTGTAATTTTTTTATTTTAAATAAATTTAATTAACCAGAAATTTAAATCCAACTAATTTTCGTTAAATAAATTACCTTTAGAAATTAAAATTATTTAGATTTAATTAAACAAATAAGTCATCACCATATGCAAATGGAATATGAATAGGTATGTTTACTTTATATTACATTTTCAAAATTACCTCTATTCCTATAGCTAACAAATTCTCAGATTTATAGTATATAAATTTTAAGTTTGTACCTTACTGTCTCTGGCTAGAACACCATCAATCCCTAAAATCGAGTCACGCGAGGTCGCCTACTGCCACTGGTCACACTTACACGCGACTCCAAGCATCGCCGCGACTTCATCTCCTCCCAAAATCCACGCGGCCTACCCAGCTTCAACTGCTCACACCCCCACCAGCGAACACCATGCATCGCCAGCAGAAACCCTACGCGCGCAGCCCCAAATCACATGCTCAATTTCGAGTTACTTTGATCGTCGTCGAAATCGATGAGTTCGAGCTCACCACTGCTCTAATCGAGCGATCCACCTTCCCTTCCACACGTCGTCGCCAAGCTCGTAAGGAGCGCTCGCACCTTAGCGTGCGCGAAACCCCTCTTCTCTCTCTTTTTTTTATACGAACGAGTTCGAGTGGAGAGGCCTTAGGATATTCGAATGAAAATGAATTTTGTTCTAATGATTCTCGACCATTTTTTTTATGGGGATCGGCTTCGGTCAATAAGAAAACGAGGAAGAAAAGATGAATGATCCTTTTTAGATCTGCCCTTATTGTTTATTTTTAAACGCGGCTGAATGCTTCCTGTTGAAGCTTCCTTTTTGTTTTTATTATTATTATTATTATTATTATTATTATTATTATTTCTTTTATTTTATTTTCAGCTGTTAATATTAAAGAGGGAAACGGCTGTTAATATTAAAGAGGGAAACGGTTTGGAAATGCTTGCTACAGTGTTTGAGTAGAAAGCAAATAAATTCTGACGTTTAATTTATTTGACCAGTCAAGGTATATAATATTTTTAAATTTAAATCGTCTCGAATTTTCGATATAGATTTAAGCGCGTTTATATGTCGTACGTTCACATAACAACTCCGATCAATACAAAATTCGAAATCCGATAATAGTACAATATTACGGATCCAATAGAACTGGTTTCGTCGAATTCCGAGACTGTGCCCCGGAAGGCTATTTTTAAATTCAATTTAAACGATAAAATTTCTAAACCGAACAAATCATTGTTAAGTTCAATTTTACAACTTCTATTGTCTTCGGTATTATCAATATAAATTTCATAAGCCTTCAATTTATTTTCAACAGGCTTAAAATCCCAGATTCAACATTTTACTCAACTTCAAATTATTTAATTAAATAATTTAATTATTAAATAAATTGTGATATTCGTAATTCAAGTTAAAATTATTATATTGAATATTTAAAATCAATTAAATATTCTGATTTTAAATGCTCGAAAATTCCGGATCGTCACATTCCTCCCCTTTAAAAGAATTTCGTCCCCGAAACTACTATTTAGGAAGAATGGTCCAATACCCATTTACTTATCCCCAAAATCAAACAAATCAATATCTTACTAACGAACTTCTTATAAAAGACCCGTTATCTTTCTTACTAACTTCTCAAACCTTTCCTTAGTTCCCAACCAACTTTAATTATTCAACTATTCAAATTATAATTCAAAACCAAGTTTAAAATTTTCAAAATTTCTCAAAAAATTTCTAACTCTCTAAATTTTCGAAAAATTTCGCCAGCGTTTCCTTTGCGCGGCTAGCTCGGTACAACTACAAAAGGCCTCCACGGGCTCCCAAATTCCAAAAGAAAACAAAAGGCCAAGTGGCTCGATCCAAAAACCCAATCAAATTTCATAAAGAAACTTAAACACATACATTTTTGTCGAGCATTTCAAATTTATCTTCTAAAATCAAAATCAATTCTCTTTTCCCTTTATATTACATGCATGCCCTGCTTAGCACTAATATCCATTCACAACATTCCAAAAACGTTTTATCAACTCTCTCACAAAATGCCAACATCTATTCATTCAAAAGTTGACTTAGATTATATTAGTAGTATCAATTTTTCATTTAAGAATTCACCATTCCCTCTTAAGTTAGTATAAGCATGAAATATGTTCCTTATATTTATTTTCACCTTACCACTTTAGTTTATATCTATTTCTATTCAAATTGATTCTTTCATTTCCATATGAATTCAATTTATCTTTAACTCTGAATATTTAAATTTTATTTGTCATTTATTACTAATTCATGTCATTATTTAAATCAGTTCCATTTACTAATTTATTTTAGTTTCCAATTTAAATTCGTTTTGTCATTAACAAAAAATTTCATAAAAAATTTCAAAATTTTCTAACTCCCAAAATTTTCGAAAATTTTTGGCAGAGTCCCCTTTGTACGGAGTAGCTTTTGCAATTTGACAAAAGAGATAAATATATATACATCGACCCACCCGGTCGGAAAAACCAAAAGCAGTTCATATTTCCAATTTTATTGCGTAGGCGTACCTTATTTAGCATTTTTAAGCAAGCAGCTTATTTATTTAGCAGATAACGCAATCAAATCCAGCCACACGGCTTCCAGGTACATGTACTTACTCAACTAAAACATGTAATTATGAAATATATGTGATTTATTAACATTTCGCTTTTACTTACATAGCTAAAACATGAATTCTATGAACAATGCATGCTATACATTTTTCAAAATCACAAACAAGATTTTGCTATCTTTTTAATTTCTTACAACCAAATCACACATCATCTTACTTAATCCGAAAGGTTAACAACTCACAAACTTACATTAATTTATTTTTAAGCAAAACGATCTCATATTTAATTCAATTGATCAAAAAATCAATTTATTTTACTCCTATCAATTCATAGAATTTTAATTACTTCCATTTACATCAAATGACAATTTTATTCTATGCAATTTGACGAGATCTATGTGAATAAATAAGTATTTATGTTTTATAACCAACTTAAATGGATTTCAACTCAATTTATACTTAATTCTATTCCATTTTTAAATTTATTCGCAATCTATATACTCTCCTTTCCATTGCATTTCAAATTTGAATCCATTTACTTCATTATTCAAACAGGTTCTATTAAAAGCCAGTTGATCTAGCTCGACACATTCTATTTTAATTTCATTCACAATCCATTCATTTACAATTCATTACAAAACTAATTATTCCGAACTATTTTATTTAGCTCGAAAACAATCCAGGCTATTTCATTCAATAACTATTTCTCAATTTATTTAAACCACACTTCATTTGATTTTTATTTAGTCATTTATTTATCCAATATAATTAGTTTATCCACTCAATCCATCATGAATTTTGATTTCCTTAAATATTATTTATAACTTACTGAATTCTATTTCGATTTAAATTTATTTTCTCTTGATTTAAATCCAACTCAATAACTTAGTTAAGTTGAATTCAATTCAACTCTCTTCCATTTATTTAGCTTTAAGTTAATTTACTTCAATTTATTCAAATGTTTATACTTAAGCTCATTTTCATTTTTGCAAATAAATTTCCCTTTTCAATTTAACTTGATTCTATTTCAATCCAATCTCATTTCAAACTACAAATTTATTTGATTAGTTATTATAAAATTTAACTTTCAGACTCAATTCATTTAATTGATTACATGGCCATTTCAAATTTATTTAATTTGTTAACACTTCAAGTTAAATTTTAATTTATAACTCAAGTTCTGAATCCACTATCCATTTTCAATTTACCACCCAATTTCATGAACTCAGAATCCAATTACATTTACTTCACCAACAATTTAAGTCGAATTTAATTTATAACCTGAGTTTTATTTCCAAACTTCATTATTAACTCACAATTCAGCTTTTATTTAACTACATTGAGTTCTCATTACATATTTCATTAACTAATTCAGTATCTAATTAGTTCTCCCTCTATTAATAATCCAATACTTGATATATATATTTTTCAAAATCTCCTCATTTAATTTTCTTAAGTTCAATTTATTTTATAATTCAAGTTTTGATTTTCATTTTATTTTTCAATTCATCAAAAATATATTTATTTTGGGTTTTCTATTCCACCTTCCAATTTTTATAAGTCACAACTTATTATTTACACAATTCCATTCATTATAGGCTTGAATATATTCTTCTTTTATTTTTAACTCAAGCCTTATGCTTATTTATAACCAAGCATATATATATATATTTCCATGGATTTTTTTATTCTTTTATAAGTTATTCTGGTTTATTTATTTATTTCAATCCAATCCTTATCCAACTTATTTTCCATTTGTTCAGGTAAGAATCTAATTCCATTCGATAACTCAATTGAATTTTTATTCCAGTTCAATTTTATTTTAACTCAGATTTATTTAACTCGATTCAATTTCAACTTGATTCAAATTCAACCGGATATGATTTTCGGCCTATTCAATTTATTTCAATCCAGTTAAATTTTATTCCGCAATCTAAGTTAATTTCATTTTTAAATTTTCACTTTAAATTTAAATTTCCAACATTCAAAGCTTATATTTCCTTCCTGATTTGAAAATCATCTCAATTTATAAGCTTACCACCTATCTCTCCAGGATTTTTAAACACCTGGCTTTGGTTTCAAATCATTTTGAAATGTCCAACATCACAAATCACACTTCTCAAAAGTCAAACCAATCCTGGTTTATTCCCAACAAATTTCCTTTGAGATTTTCAAAAACAACTAGCTTTTCTGAACAAATCAGTTTTTGGCGGCAATCCGTCACTTAGAAATTCGAAAATGAATACTGATGATGCGGCCGTCATCATCAGAATTATTTCCCAATAATCCAAGTGATTTCAATGCTATATCACTTTCAAAATCCATTTAAAACAAATTTCCTTTCAAAAATACTCCAAAATAACAATGCTATTATTTATCTTCAAAATACTTCCAAAATCTCCGGGGTTTTAAAGTTTCAAATTCTGTTTTAATTCAAATTTTAACTATAATGCATTTGTATAGCTTATGCTTATACAAATTCCCATTTAATTATATTTCAATTTATAATTTACATTTATAATTCATATTTATAAATTTCATTTTATAATGAATTCATTCCCTTAAATTTTGGTTATATTTTCAATTTCTAACAATGATGATAATAATTTAATATTATCATTTTTAACATCCAAGCAATCATATATTAGCTAAAATACTTTACAAAAACTTTTATTTATATCAAAATATATTTTTGGGTAAAATATTTCATTCACCCATATTTAAAAGCAATACCGCGTCAATTGTTCTATTCAAGTGTTTAGAAACCCCTTCGATACAGTTGTCCAGACTGTGCCGACGAAGGTTTATATGCCACTCAATAAACCAATCAACACAATATTAAAACAATTTATATTCACTAACAAATACGCGCTCATATCTATTAATACGCTCAAACTCATTCTAGAGTACTACGGACTCTAATTGAGTAATTTACCACCAGAGCCAAGGTTATCACCAACCTAAGCTCCGATACCAAGTGTAACGACCCGCAAATCCATACCCCTTGAGTCAGCACTATTCTACCTAAATCAACTCAAGTTGTACAGAAATACGAACCATTGGGTTAAAAAAGAGGAGGTGGAAGAAGAAAATAGAAAACAACATCAGAATCTAACCATCGCAGCGGAATAAAATATAATATATAATAAATAATCTTTACTCAAAAATCAAATATCTCTGTTTATATATTACATCATCAGAGTACATCAATCACAGCTCAACATCAATAACATACAACTGGATACACAGCAACTCAACACAGCGGAATATATATATATATATATATATATATATATATATATAAACAAGTACGGAAGTACGTATCGTCATCCAGCCCGTCTCCTGAGCTCCACAGCATCAAATACTGTATCCTATAATACTCGGTCTGACCCGAGCATCACAATTAAATAACACCCGAGTCAGTCTGGAATACCAGCGTGAGAAAATCACACTCAATTGATTATTAAAGTTTCAAAAATCCTTTGAAAACAAAAGCATCTCGTAAGACCACGCCATAAATAAACATGTCGGGTTTTTACCTTACGATAGCTAAAACATTTTTTATAGAAATCCTCTGATATTATATTAGGTTCCATATACAAATACTTATAAAATAGCTAAAATTGTTACATCTATTAAATTCCAGCTACTAGCCACAGAGTGGATAATACAAACAAAACTCGTACAAGGCTCGTAGGGAGAATGGATTTCCAGCTAATGACTAGGCACTGGGGTACCACTTGTCACAGTATGTGGCCTAGATCACAGTAACAAGGAGTACGCCCGCTCCCCTGCAACACAAGACTGGGACTCCCCTTACTGGATAATCCCGAGTGAGATCACCCCGCGGTTGAGATCAGCAACCACCCATTAAGCCAAAATAAAAGGGACATATAGACAGGGATGACCTCACCCTGCTTGGGTGCTACCCACCCAGACTTGCTGCATAACCCCTGATTTTCAGTCATTCCCATTTGATGAGGCTTGAGGCTAAGCGTTAACTTTTTAGAAATATCCCTTAGAATGTCCATCGTCCACCTGACGATGTTTACGAAAGCATTCATCCATACAAGTCCGTCCCGGGTTCGAACAGAACCGAAGGCACTATTCCTACTACATCCATTTTGAAAATATCCTCAGGATTAGTAGCGACTAGCCCTTGCACTTCTCTGCTCCATCTTCGAATCCAAACTCGTTTCCACGAAACGTACAAACCGGATCAAAGTGGTTTTCGAGAAATAAATCTCGATCTCGGTCTCTTCGAAACGATCAACGTATTTGTCCAATATTGATAGTCGGTTATTTAAGTATCAATTAACATTCACAAACAACCATCCAACATAAATAATTTCCCAAATTATTTATCGACCTCAAAATATCTTCACAAGATATATATCTATTTTCAACCCTTTGAAAACAGTTTCAAACCATTCTTTCTTTTCCAGAATAAACTTTCCCAAATATTTTCTATCTCTACTGAAATCACCATGCACAAAACTAGATTTTTAAAATAATTTAAAACACTTTACTTTGAAATATACTTTAAAACATTTATTTTAAAAAAAACTACTTCAATAATTTATTAAAAATACATACTATATGAATATTTGAAAATAAGGTTACTTAATAAAATATAAAACTGGATTTACTTTTAAAAACAAAATACTAAGTCACTCTTTAAATAATTACTACCATAATAGATTAAAAGGAAAGACTTACTTTAGGATTTAAATATTTAGAAATAATATAATTTAAACTTGTTTTTTAAGACAACTTTAAAACCTTTAACTTATATTTAAAAATTTACTTTGAAAACGTACTTGATTATTCAAGGAGAATTTCCAATCTCAATTACTTAAATCAATTTCCCAAATTGATTTCTAATTTATTCCATTCGAAATAAGTTTCTTTAATTACTCAATTTATTTCAAAATTCATTAACCATGGACTTAATTATTATTGTTATTATCTTTCATTTGATTTTAAATCTTTTAACTGAAATATACCAATTTCAGCTTTTTCCAAATTTCTTCTTTATTCTTTTCAATAATTTAAATCTTAAATATTAAATAAATGTTTCGTTCTTTTAAAATAATAATACTGAAGTTTAAAATTCATTAATCTCCTGTTTATTCAAAATTTCCCTTCCATATACGGAATTTATTTATTAGAATTTAAAACTACTATTATTCTTATCCAATTTATTCTTCATTTATTTAAATTTTATATAATTATTTCACTTACAAATTCTCTCCATTTTATTTCCAAAATCCAATTCTATATATCTTGATAACTTGGTGCACCGGAATATATTCAGGTATACCATAACATCCAATATTCCAATTAACAATAATATTCATCACAGAATATAAAATAATCACAACTGAGGGTATTAAATAATTTATATAAATGTTGAGGGGTCCAGTTGGATCCCTCCAACCTGTTTTCCCTCCATCCATAGACGTTAGCACAATATAATATGCCAATTTCAAAATATACTATACTATATAGCACATCAATCAATTCAACCATTCAAACAATTATTTAAATTTAATCATTTAAATTTAAATTTAACTGAGTGAGATTAACTCACCTTTGCTCTTTGATTTGCAACCCGATTCAAAACCCGACTTGTTTCTTCACTATTTCAGACCTTGTATAAATATTATACAGTCTATTAATTATTTGAATAACTCGAACTGTAAAAAAAAATATTTTAAATAAATTTAATTAACCAGAAATTTAAATCCAACTAATTTTCGTTTAAATAAATTACCTTTAGAAATTAAAATTATTTAGATTTAATTAAACAAATAAGTCATCACCATATGCAAATGGAATATGAATAGGTATATTTACTTTATATTACATTTCCAAAATTACCTCTATTCCTATAGCTAACAAATTCTCAGATTTATAGTATATAAATTTTAAGTTTGTACCATACTGTCTCAGGCCAGAACACCATCGACCCCTAAAATCGAGTCACGCGAGATCGCCTACTGCAACTGGTCCCACTTACACGCGACTCCAAGCATTGCCGCGACTTCGTCTCCTCCCAAAATCCACGCGGCCCACCCAGCTTCAATTGCTCACACCCCCACCAGCGAACGCCATGCATCGCCAGCCGAAACCCTACACGCGCAGCCCCAAATCGCATGCTCAATTTCGAGTTACTTCGATCGCCGCCGAAATCGATGAGTTCGAGCTCACCACTGCTCGAATCGAGCGATCCACCTTCCCTTCCACACATCATCGCCAAGCACGTAAGGAGCGCTCGAGCCTTAGCGTGCGCGAAACCCCTCTTCTCTCTTCTTCTTTTTTTATACGAACGAGTTCGAGTGAGAGCGGCCTTAGGATCTTCGAACGAAAATGAATTTTGTTCTAATGATTCTCGGCCATTTTTTTTATAGGGATCAGCTTCGGTCAATAAGAAAACGAGGAAGAAGAGATGAATGATCCTTTTTATATCTTCCCTTATTGTTTATTTTTAAAGGCGGCTGAAAGCTTCCTGTTGAAGCTTCCTTTTTGTTTTTTATTATTATTATTATTATTATTTATTTTATTTTATTTTCAGCTGTTAATATTAAAGAGGGAAACGGTTTGGAGATGCTTACTACAGTGTTTGAGTAGAAAGCAAATAAATTCTGACGTTTAATTTATTTGACCAATCAAGGTATATAATATTTTTAAATTTAAATCGTCTCGAATTTTCGATATAGATTCAAGCGTGTTTATGTGTCATACGCTCATACAACAACTCCGATCAATATAAAATTCGAAATCCGATAATAGTATAATATTACGGATCCAATGGAACTGGTTTCGTCGAATTTCGAGACTATGCCTCGGAAGGCTATTTTTAAATTCAATTTAAACGATAAAATTTCAAAACAGAACAAATCATTGTTAAATTCAATTTTACGACTTCTATTGTCTTCAATATTATCAGTATAAATTTCATAAGCCTTCAATTTATTTTCAACAGGCTTAAAATCCCAGATTCAACATTTTACTCAACTTCAAATTATTTAATTCAATAATTTAATTATCAAATAAATTGTGATATTCGTAATTCAAGTTAAAATTATTATATTGAATATTTAAAATCAATTAAATATTCCAATTTTAAATGCACGAAAATTCCGGGTCGTCACATCAAGAATACTGAAATGAAGGAGATTAGATGTTAAATAATAATAAAAGTTTGAGGAATAGAATTACTGTAATAAATTGCATTAAAACAGAAAAAGTTAATTTAGGAGTGATTATTAAATTAGTTGGTCGATTTAGAAAATAGGATGCATTTCCATAACTTAATATCTAAAAGATAGCAATAAACGTAACTGTAAGAATAAAAGAAATAAAAAGAAGAGCTAGTGTAAAATGGAGAAACCATTATATTTTACACTACCCCAAAATAGTAAAAGTGATATCATGCATTTACGGATTATTGTTTATAGTATTACCTAATATAAAGATATGGAAATGGATTATATAATTTTCATAATCAACCGAATAAAATAGAATTACTTCCTAAAATAGTAGACAATAAAGTAAAGTATGATTTGAAATAAGAAAATTATTAATTTAAGAATTCGAGGCTATAAAATAAATAATGAGCCTAAGTATGCATTTACTGTGCAGGCTATTTAACTAGGCAATTATTATGATAAGTGAATTAGGTAATATTAGAGAATTAAAGAAAATTTTATATCTAATAAAAGAAGGCATACTAGAACAGACAAGAAACGTTTATAATTATATAACGGACTATAAAAGAAGAAAAACTAACAATTATAAGTAGAATTATAACATAGGTTATAATTATGAAATAAGAACGGAAAAGCTCATCGTGAGAGTTATAATAAATTGGTAAGCAATGATAGTAAAGAATAACGGTAGAAGCTTCTTATATTAAGTCAATAAGCAAATAAAATAGAAATGGTAAAAGAGGCTTATTTTATTGAACTTAAGGATTTATATATTAAGTTAAATAAGCAAGATAATGAATGTGGCTCATACTAACAACATTCCATATTAGATCTATGGTAGTCGCACAATAATTAGAAGTGAGACGAGGGCAAGAATATGCTTATAAGTTAAATAAGTAGCCAACAGAATAAGAAAGTAAACTAAACGCAAATTAAAAGATCAGACTTAGGGTCTAATAAAAGAATCAAAATGCATTTGGAGTAGCCCAAAGAATGAAGCGCCTAACGAAGCAGTTCATCACAGATTTTCAACGGGACGTGAGGATACTCTTGGATGACCCTTTGGGTAGGCCTAACGAAACTGTATCCCCGAAGGCAGGTCTGTAGATGTTCCATTAAGAGAGTATGTCTTGAATGCATTTGCATTGTAGGTCTAACAAAATAGATCTTTGTAGACAGTCAGAAGGGCTTGGTGTTCAGAGTAGGGTATTCGTATGTCCAGTACTTGCAGGTAAGTTTAAGGATAGTCGCATGCGGATGTTGTCCAGCATCAAGACCAAGAGCAATTTCGAGAAAGATTAGAGTTAAACCATCAGGCCAATGATTCTTTCACTATTGAGGCATTGGATGAGGAGGCATCGCCAATTGGATGTTAGATTGTTTGCAGTATAGCACAGCCACTTAACTCTTTAGAAGTATTTCGATTAGTTGAGGGGTGTTTGCGTGGGACCATAGCCACGATGAGAAAGGGATAGACCAACTAGAATATCGGTGTTGTAGGCCTAATGAAGCAGTCCTTTACAGATATAGAAAATCCTAGACTGAATTCCGTACAAGGTAGGCCTTGTTGGCGGGATTCGGATAGTAGACAAAACGATTACGTAGTCCTCAATGTATGTACTGGGT
This sequence comes from Allium cepa, assembly GCA_030765085.1. Classification (NCBI taxonomy): domain Eukaryota; kingdom Viridiplantae; phylum Streptophyta; class Magnoliopsida; order Asparagales; family Amaryllidaceae; genus Allium; species Allium cepa. Next base: position 975,895,683 of record CM060928.1, read on the forward strand.
GGTACATTGTGGATGTCCGAGCATTAGTATAGACTAGTGCGAACGTGATTTACGTTTTCATAGTAAGTAGTGGAGCGTCTGTATTGTAGGCCTTACGAAGCAGTCCTTTACATATGTAGCTACGAAACGCTCATGGAGCAAAACGATGAAGTATCTGTATTATAGGCCTTACGAAGCAGTCCTTTATAGATATAACCATGGAGCAAGATGATGGAGCATCAGTATCGTAGGCTTTATGAAGCGGTCCTTTACAGATGTAGTTATGAAACGCTCTCGAAGTAAGACAATGGAGCCCTTTTCAAGGAGAATACGGAAGATACCATGAGTGGTACCTAGGATCAATATGGTCATTAGGCATATAGCTACATATATGTACATATTAGTTATTAGGTTTTAATCTATTATGGAGTAGATGGACACGATTCACGAATAGAGGTGAGAATATTGTGGTTGAACAAACCTAATATAAGAGTAAATGGAAATAATATAAAAGTACATAACTTATTCATTCACCAGAACTTTTGTTGTTACCCCTCCTCATAACATCCTACAGGTTAGGTAGATGGCAGAGACTTCTCGGCTATATGACACTTGTTTAGAAAGTGTTGTTATTTGCATATTTGCGTATTTGCATATTTATCTTTGCATATTTGTAGGTTATCAGATATCCAACTCGGACTTCAGTGGGCTTGGGTTTTAGCATTTTTGCAAAAAATCCAGATCACTGGAGTTCCGGTTGTTACATCTGCATCATGATGTTTTAGCTAGGTGATCTCTGTTTTTTTTTGTAATAATCGCTACATTATCTGTTATTTGTATCTCTACGTTGCTATTAACCTTACTTGTTGGAAAACATGAAACATGGACACAATGAAAAACATGAAATATGGACACAATGAAATATAGACACAACATGAAATATTGTCAATGATATATATGGGGACGTGATGTCTATTACAATGGATGAAGTAAACTCTGGATTAAGGAGTGGAGCTGGTTTGAACATTACTAATCGGGTAGTTATGGGCGGTGATGTTTTTGATAATAGAATTCACAATGTTCTTGGAGTTAAGAGCATTGATAAGAAGATTAATTCCGTTATTGAGTTGGAGTCTTTGCCCACATTAAGAGATTAGAACGAAGGCAGACTATTGAGTTCTTCTTCTTCTATGGTTTACAGAGATAAGAGGGGGTGTTTGGATTTAGTTTATATATGATAAAATGCACATTGACATGCACAAAAATGAGGTGGTTTTGGCCATATGCATTGATATTTTAAGGCATGTTTTAGCCGTATATTTAGTTTATACCAATTAGGTTAGGATGTATTATATTTGAAATAAGGATATGCATTGGTTTTGGCCATATGTTGCAGTTGTTAGATGCTGCTAACCAAACAGGTTTCGCTTTTAGTGGATGTAGATTCAAATATCAAAGTTATTTTATTGTTGGAAGATTATTGTTTTTATTACTTTTTTATATATCATGCAAGTATCATAGGAATCGGGATTGCAGTTTGTTGCTTTAGATTTGATGAAGCTTTTTTTATTTAAATTGATATGGTTACATTAAACATTGGATTGCATGATACAAAAAAGAACATCATTGAATAAGTACTTGGGATAAAATTATAAATTTTTTGACAGAGATGCTTCATTGTGTTAATTTACATGATAATGTATTATATTATCATGTTTTTATGATGAATAAACGTACGTTTATTATGTAGTGTTTAAAACTCATAATTAAACTATTCATCTTTTTCACATCTTTCTATATATACACGCATATTACAAAATCACACAATTCAGTACTGACTTATTCCGGTAACTTTACAGCTTGATGAATGCACCGAATACAAATAAAAAGAACCAACTAGCTACGACAGGAATCTACCAGAGGTTGTAATTAGAGATCACCAATCGTTGTGCAGTGTTTTTAAGCTTGAGACATGTCAGAGTTAGAGAACCTAATGCTTGATAGGACAAAATGTGGAATGTAACGAATGTTAAATGGTTTCATACGTATGATAACAAATGCTCGATAGTACTTTGTAATGGTGAAAATTGATATGTAATTTCATTTCCATACATAGGATTATATAAGGAAAGTTCCATATGCAGACTATGAACTATTTTTTATTGAAATGATATTCAACTAGTTATCAAAAAGATATTCAACTATATTAATGTTTAATTCATGTTTAAGGCAATGAAATGTATGATATGATAATGGATTGTGCAAATAAACATGAAGATAAAGTTATAAGTAGCCACAATGATACATCTAGTATGTATGTGCAGACCAAATTTAGTTAGTCTATTAAAACAAAATTTAACATGAAATCATATTTGTATAGCACACTTTCCGGTTTTTCATTACATTATTGCAGTTAACATGACATATGGAATGGAGTCCAAACATTCTTTTAATAACAGGAGGCAGTCCATTCCTGTTCGACTATGGTTTCTGACTGCAGCCATCTTTTATTCCTGGGCAGTGGGTTATATTTGGTTGATTAACACTCATAGCATATCTTGGATCGATTTTGATACGGTTCCATGCAGCAGGCCAAGAAGGACCATCACGGTCCCAGCCAAATACAGAGACTAGGTGCACACAACAACGGTTACACATGCACACAAGCAAAGGTGGTGAAAAGCAGCCTGCAAATTCTGAAAAAGCATGCAAAAGCTAACGTTATTTTCTGCATTTATTTTTATTTGCTGTAATTAGGAAAATTAGTTACAACTTTATGGCCAGCCTACTATTTAGGGACACCTGGCAATTTCAGCATCCAATGATTGTAAGTGTCCTTGTATAAAAGCAGGACGTGAATTTCAGTGAAAAGGGAAAAAAAATTATAACTGAAAATCTCTTGCATCTTCTTCTTCTCTTCAATTACTATTTCGTTCTGCTTATTTCTGCTGTGAACGCCATCATTTGGTGCTTTCACTCTACTCTACACTCCTCCCCTTACCTCCTCCTTCCTCCAGCTCATATACCCCACTTCGACAATGACACGCCTCGACGATGCTTGCCAACAACTAGACCATCAACAACAAACCATCAACGACATAAATCCACCCAAATCATCCAACAAAACCAAATTTCCAACATTGAGTCCACACTGCAAAAACACAGCGATTCTCTCCAACAAATCACCAACAGCCTAGCCGAACTCAACCGCAAACTATCAACAACACCCACTTCATCAACCTTCTCTGTAACCACCGATAATACTACAGCCCTCCCAAACCAACGTACACCCATACTCACAAATCCGAACTCCCCATCTCCACGACCACCCAAATGTGAACTAACCCACTTCGACGGCTCCAGCCCCTTCGATTGGATATTCCAAGCCGAACGGTTCTTCACTTAGCACGCCACACCGGATGACCAACGCATTGACCTAGCTAGCTTCGCCATGACCGGCCAAGCGTTAACTTGGTTCCAATGGATGCATCGCAACCAACAACTTTCATCATGGCCTGCCCTTACCAAAGCCATCGAACAACGTTTTTCCCCGTCTTCGCTCTCTAACCCACAAACTATCCTATTCAAACTCCGCCAAACCACTACCGTCGAAGACTACCAATCCCGATTCGAAAATACTAGTAACCGCATCACAAACTTACCACCCGAAGCATTCCTCAACTGTTTTATCTCCGGCTTGAAAGCCCACATCAAAAATGACCTCATCCTACTCCGCCCAACCACCATATCCGACGTCGTCGAACTAGCAAAACAAATCGAACTTAAGTTAGCCGACAACCGACTATTTCCAACCCGAAACACCACGTCCAGACCTTACAACCCACCATTACCAACCCTAGCACCACTTACAACCCCAACCCAACAACCAAACCAACCTTACACCATCAAGCAACTAACAGCAGCAGAGATGCAGCAGCGACAAGCACAGGGTTTGTGCTACAATTGTGACGAAAAGTACATAAGAGGTCACCGATGCAAGAATCGACAACTATTCCTCCTAACCCCTGACGATGAAGACGCTGACCCAGACATCACCGAACAACCACCAGCGGACCCCCTACATAACCCACCCGAAATCTCCTTCCACGCACTAATGGGCTCTGACAACCCCTCCTCCATCCGCTTACAAGCTACAATCAACGGCCACCAGATTTCCATCTTGGTTGATTCCGGCAGCTCCCACAACTTTCTCCACCCCCGCGTTGCAAACTACCTCGGTCTAACACAAGATCGACAGCGCGCCTTCTCCGTTACAGTTGGAAATGGGGAACGCCTTCACTACGATGGCGTCTATAAATCGGTAATGATTTTAATTGGGGACAACGAATTTTGCGTTAATTTTCATTTACTGGACATAGCAGGCTCAGACGGCGTATTGGGCATTGAATGGCTTGGCAAATTAGGCCCAACCACCACTGATTACTCTGCACGCACCATATCCTTTCTATTTAACAACAAACCAATTACCCTACAAGGCATCAACCCTTCACACAACCCAGTCCAAATCTCACTGACCCAACTCAAAAGACTACACTCCACTTCCGCAATTAATTATTATCTCCACCTGCAACTAGACCACCAACATACGAACCACACAGATCCACTTTCAAACACCCACCCACAAATCAAAACCATTCTATCCAAATTTTCCCACTTATTTAATAAACCCACACACTTGCCCCACACCGCCAACTCGATCACCACATTAACCTTCAACACAACACCCAACCGGTCAACGTTAAGCCTTACCGCTACCCTTACTTCCAAAAAAATGAAATCGAAAAACAAGTTCAGAAAATGCTCCACTCCAAAATAATTCAACCATCCACTAGTCCATTCTCTTCGCCCGTATTACTCGTTAAAAAAAGGACGGTTCGTGGCGATTTTGCGTTGACTATAGGGCACTAAACGTCATTACCATCAAAGACCGATTTCCCATCCCAACAGTCGACAGACTATTAGACGAACTATATGGAGCTCTTTACTTCACTAAACTCGATCTTCGTAGCGGATATTTTCAAATTCGGGTCCACCCACCCGATATACATAAAACTGCTTTCCGCACACACGAAGGCCATTATGAATTCTTGGTCATGCCATTTGGTCTCTCTAACGCACCATCTACATTTCAAGCAACAATGAACCAAATATTCCGTCCACATCTCCGCAGATTCATCCTAGTTTTCTTCGACAACATACTAATATATAGCAACTCATGGCCCACCCATCTTGAACATCTTCACATAACCCTGCAAATCTTAGCCAACCATGAATTTTATGCTAACCTCTCAAAGTGTGCCTTTGGACTAAAGGAAATCGTCTATTTGGGTCACATTATTTCTTCACAAGGAGTTCGTGTAGACCCAAACAAAATCGAAGCAATCCTACAATGGCCAACTCCAACATCTACTACAACAGTACGAGGATTTTTGGGCCTCACAGGCTACTACCGCCGCTTCATAAAGAATTACGCTCAGCTAGCAATCCCACTATCAGACCTACTTAAAAAAACAGAGGCCCATATCTTCACTTGGACACCTGAAGCCCAACATGCATTTGCGTCACTTCAAACTGCCCTCACCAACGCCCCCATCCTCCGTCTACCTGACTTCACCACACAATTTGAGATCTCCACCGACGCCTCGGGAACGGCAATAGGAGCAGTTCTTGCACAATCACATCACCCCATCGCCTATTACAGCAAGCGCCTATCCTCCTCCCTCCGCAATGCTTCCACCTACATCCGCGAATTATATGCAGTCACGGCAGCGGTGTTGAAATGGAGACACTACTTGCTCGGCAGAAAATTCGTCATAATCACGGACCACCAAACCCTACGCCAGCTTTTAACCCAACCTATCTCCACTCCGGCACAGCAGCGGTGGCTCACTAAGCTCCTTGGCTTCGATTTCACAATAATCTACAGACCCGGATCCACCAACAAAGTGGCCGACAGCCTTTCGAGATGGACATCGGAAGCACTGTTCCTTGCATTCTCAGTGCCGCATTTTCAGATTGCTGACGAAGTGAGACAAGCACTCCTTCATGACGAACAAGCTCGAAAATTAATCAAGACCACCACCTCCGGTACAGCAACAACCGCCCCATTCGCCTACCGTGACGGCCTACTCTTCCATGGAAACAAGCTGTTCATTCCAAACAGTCCAGACCTCCAACATAAACTCATCCGTGCCTACCACTGTTCAACCATTGGCGGCCACTCAGGCATTAAAGCAACAGTCGCACGCCTATCCAGCAATTTTTTCTGGTACAATCTCCCCTCAACTGTTAAAAATTTTATTTCCCAATGCTCAGTATGCTTGCAAACCAAACCTGAAAACTCACGTCCAAAAGGGCTCCTCCAACTCCTACCCATTCCATCGCAAATTTGGGAAGATATATCAATGGACTTTATCACCCATCTCCCATTGTCGCATGGCAAAACTTCCATTTGGGTAATAGTCGATCGTCTCTCCAAATACGCGCACTTTTGCGCATTGCCCACTTCCACCTCCGCAATTCAACTTGCAAACCATTTCATCCAAGAATATGTTAGACTACACGGTTTTTCCCGTTCCATCGTTTCGGATCGTGACCGTTTATTTATAAGTCAATTTTGGCGTGAGCTTTTTCGTCTACACGGCACCGACCTCCGTATGAGTAGCGCCTACCACCCTCAAACGGATGGTCAAACGGAAGTCGTCAACCGTTGCCTCGAAACTTATCTTCGCGCTATGGTAAGCGACTTTCCCAAACAATGGACAAAATACTTACCATGGACGGAATGGTGGTACAATACATGCAAACACTCTTCCATTGGCATGTCACCATTCCAAGCGGACTATGGCCGAGCTCCACCAATCATTTCCGACTACATCATTGGCTCTACACATATCACCGATATTGAAGAATGGGCCATGGCACGAGACCAAATCCTTCACACCATCAAATTGAACTTACAACGAGCTCAAATCCGCATGAAAAACCAAGCGGACAAACACCGTCAAGACAAGCAATTCACCGTTGGCTCATGGGTCTTCGTAAAGCTTCAACCCTACCGGCAAACCTCACTTCGCTCCCCACAAAACAAACTATCAAAGCGCTACTTCGGACCATTCCAAATAGTTGAAAAAATTGGACCCGTAGCCTACCGTCTACTCCTTCCACAAGAAGCTCGCATTCATCCCGTCTTTCACATATCCGTCCTCAAACTTTACCCAAATCCTCACACAACCACCACTACACCACTTCCACCTGAATTCACCACTCCACACGACCCTGAGGACAAGGCCGATTTTCATGGGGAGAGCAATGATACGGTTCCATGCAGCAGGCCAAGAAGGACCATCACGGTCCCAGCCAAATACAGAGACTAGGTGCACACAATAACGGTTACACATGCACACAAGCAAAGGTGGTGAAAAGCAACCTGCAAATTCTGGAAAAGCATGCAAAAGCTAACGTTATTTTCTGCATTTATTTTTATTTGCTGTAATTAGGAAAATTAGTTAAAACTTTATGGCCAGCCTACTACTTAGGGACACCTGGCAATTTCAGCATCCAATGATTGTAAGTGTCCTTGTATAAAAGCAGGACGTGAATTTCAGTGAAAGGGGAAAAAAATTATAACTGAAAATCTCTTGCATCTTCTTCTTCTTCTCTTCAATTACTATTTCGTTCTGCTTATTTCTGCTGTGAACGCCATCAGATTTCTTTGTTATTCTCTAACCAACCAGGTACTGCACTTTATTCCATGTGTGCAAGACGCTAGTTCGTTAGAGCTGAGTTTATGAGTGCTCAAGAGAGACTGAATAGAGAAGGCACTGATGTAAATTTTTGACTTAAACTATATAAATTGAGTTGTTTAGTTCATTAGGAGGCTTAACTTAAGCTCAAAAGAATCTTCAGTCCTGGCAAAAGAGTTTTGACAAGATAAACAAAGATGAAACTTTAACAAAATATTTTGACTGTAGTGTTTCTATATTTTAACAGTAATATATTTGTGCATTGTCTTAAACTCTACCTAAAGTTATTTTACACTTGTTAACTTGAATCGAATGAATGTAGAGCTATATTACAAGCCTAAAACTGGACATATACATATAGATTATGTTTTATGCATTTGAAATTAAAATATAATATGTACTTTTGTAATCATATAAATGTATCACTGAGATACTTCATTTTATTTCACATCTATTGCTATGCGACAGTTATTAAGGATTGTTTTTGGTTTTGTTTCTAGGCTCTGCTGAATGTTATTATATGAATGGTTTGTTGTCCTTCTTAGATAGACTCTATGCCACTAGTACCACACTAGTAAAACATCATAAACATCATGGAAATATACTCAGCCTCATCTCATTGGCGGGTAAACTTTCATGATGTTTATGATGTTTTACTAGTGTGGTACCACCTAACGGTTTACTAGTGTGTGTGTGTATAACCAATTTCAGTTTAATGTTTCACCTCAATCTATGAATTAGTTGCTCTGATTAGTACTATAATGCTTATATTCTAACTCCATAAATAGTATTTAATGTTTGGTTGGTGTTTAAAATAATCATTCGTTGGGTATTTGTTTTGTTTGTTCTAATTTTGGCACCTTTGTTGAATTCAATTTACTGGATTACATGTTGCAATATTATCATCATCTGAATTTTAATTTTGAAAAATCAAATAGGATAATCACCTGTTTACATTAGGAAATTTCCACTCATATTTAATGTAGGTCGTCTTCAAGCCAGGTAGTCTCATTCTACAAGAGATTTGAAGCAGAGATTATGTGCTTACCAAAGATGGAGGTGGCTGTCACATTGCCTTGTTTTCAAATTATACACCCCTATTTCATATGACTATTGCTGATATCACTGGCAAAGTAAAATTGCTCGAAGGTGTGAAAATGGTGATGCCTGAAGATAATATGACACTCACTTTTGAACTTTAAATAGGTAACATCCATATATATCCACATTTGACGGAGTTTATATTATTTATTGTAATTGTAATTGATTAGGCTTAGATCAGTTTCTGGTGTTGTTGATCTTTGTTTGTGTCTCCAATTACTGGCTGTAGTTGAATCCATTATATACATTAATGCTGGTCTTTAGTTTTTGCTTCAGCTTCAATCAAATTTCCATTGAAACTAAATAAAATTATATTTTATTAAAGAGTAGAAGAAGCAGACCGGGTTATGATAACCATATAACTGTATTTTCGCTTGGTGGTAACTTATGTCAAATTGGTAATCTAAGTTAAAATTCTGAGAAGATCTAATTAGATTTAAAAAGTTTAAATATTTTTATAATATTTTTCATTGTTTTGTTTGAAATAGAGTATGCATTCAAAGCCGTGAAGGCGGCTGGAAGCACTTCAATTGCTGTCAATGGAGAGGAATCTCTGTGTGTTGTTGAACACAAGAATGTTTTTGTAAGATACTATCATTTAGTTTGTAAAATCTAAGCTCATGGTTGATTTGGTATGTTTGCAGGATAAGTTGAATCTACTTCATATAGGATGGACTGTATTTTAAAGTCGATTCGGTAACAACTTGTTTTAATTCTTCTTATAAGTAGTTTTGAATAGTAGCTTTTAAGTAGTTTTGGGTGTATGATAAAAATTCAAAGCGTTTGAATAGATAAGTAGATATTGTGAAAAAATTTAGTTGTAAAACTTGAAATAAGTTTTAGATGGTCTCGCTTATCTCCATAGCCATGATCCTTTCTAATACACAAAGACCTCAGATATGAATATTTTGATTAATGGCAACCAAGGCGAAGTTAATATTGGTGATTTAGACGTAGCTGCTATTCTTCGGTAGTCATATGCTATACGCTGAGTTGGTAATTCTTGACTGTTCATTTTTTTAAATATCATGACGCTTTTTTTATAGATTAAGTTAGTTTTTGTATTCTTCATTGAAGTGAAGCAAACATACACTTCTTATCATTGTTATGACTTATGAGATCTAGAGCATGTTATGAAAATATAATTGCAAGCTCATTTTAGCATTAAAACAGGCTTGAAATAACTCCCATGAATAAACATGACTTCTAATAAAAGTTAAATAAATTTAGAAGATTTTACATTTGCATCAAGTGTCAAGTTCCATGCATCATAATAAATCTTCAAATTATTTTTATTATTCAAAAACCTTTATTTAGCTTTTATTTCATCACAATGACACCGTCTCTATTATTTAGGCTCATTCTTTTTTTTTAACTTAGAAAAGACATCCATCGAAATCATTTAACATATTTCTCATAAAAAGATTAACAATAAATTTATTCGATAACGTTAATGATTATGGGCTAGAACTGCACAAATTTTTTAGGCACCATGCTTTGGCATGTCGAGCATATGTAGATAAATGGTCTTTTTCATTACCATACCGTATGAATAGCTAGATTGATTGTAAATGCAGTTTTTACCATATTAGGAATATTTGATCTAATTGTATTTTGTAGTTAATATGGCAGATGATTTTGTTATTCAAGACATGTGTACATCTACAATGTGCACATAAGACTTATCACTCCCGATGTCACATCAACTCAGCTCTCTCTTCCATCTACCTCTCTTTTATGTACTCCATGGAGGTGCATGAAAAAAAATAAGGTCTCGTTTGGCTTGTCGTTTTTAGTTTTGTGTTTTCATCTATACAAAAGCGCGTCCGTTGTACGTATCGTTGAAAAAAAACAATTTTGAAAAATGAAATTAACATGTAGAATAGAAAACAAGTTTATTTTGTTTTTCGTGTCTCGAGGGATAACAAAATCACGGAGAACAATTCAACTCCTTCGTTATCCGTTGGTCGTCGTAATGGTCAAAAATTATAAATTTCTTCTTTTATTTCTTGCAATTTCTTAGTGCAGATTAAAAACACAAAACTCAAAATACAAAATGAAACCAAACGGACCCTAAGCTTCTGGAAATAGGAATTCGGGCACTACAAATCGCAGCCTGCAATCTCATGGGAACAGGGCCTGTGGTTTCAAAATGGAAGAGATTCACCACTGGATGAATACAACTCTTCACACAACCGTTGGCATCAGCAATCTCATGGGATCAAAGCTTTTAATTCAAGTTTTTACATATGGCAGGCACAGACCAATGAATTCAATAGTCTCTGGAAATGCAGACTTCAAATTTTTTTTAAACATGTGGAGCCTCTTCTAATGCAAAAAAAGGTAAATTGGACAAGAAAAGTATCATTTAATAGACAGTTTAATCTCTAACAGTAAAATTTAAAGTTTCATAAGTTCCAACCATCTATAGTTATCATTTAATGGAAATGCAGACAGTTTAATAGGCATCCATGCATACTGTAATCTAACAAACCTTCGAACAAGCGAAGAAGAATATCCTAGTCGAATACTTATCGCTTCGATAATGGAAGAATATAACAAAGCTGCATGATAAGAACTTATTGGGCGAGTTGAAGAAACCGGAGTAGTAATTACATATATTTTTTTATGTTCTCAAGTGACGTATTCATGCTCCATGTAATTAACAGCAGTCTGTTTAATATCCATGGTATTGACATGTTTGCCATTATTATTTATAATTTGAGAGAGACATGTTCTTCTCTTATTAGCATCCATTCTGACATATAAAAAACCTGTAAGTTGATCATCCATTGTTAACAATTTTATTTTGGCTTTTTGTTGTAACTCAGTAGCATATGCATTCATTAACTTATTCAATTGGTTGCAGTTCTCCATATAATTGTTTACCAAATCATGACCCTGAGGAACATTTACTAATTTTTCATATAATGAGTTATTCTTCTCTCTGAAAATGTCACATTGATCTTTGAAATTGGAATTCATTTTATTCCATGCTTTTAAGATCCATTCATCAATTTCTATTTCTTAAGCAACTTACACAGATCATTCCCATCAAATTCTAACTTCAGATGATTCAAAATAATTTCATCATAACCTTCTTGTTCAGACCATGCATTATTATATTTAAAATGCATTTTCTTTTGAGTGTGGTAGGATGGCATACCCTGATGAATGATTTAATGCATATGATATAGTGAGTAAATCTGTCCAGAAAAATGGAATTTAGAAATATTCTGTCAATTCCACTGTGAACTGACAGATTCTTCCCTCTTTCCTGGTAAAAAAATCACCACATACCTAAGCTTCTATGGGTGCAGATTGATGAAAGCGTGTGGAGAAGTCGTCACCTAAGTTAAAATTAACTTCATCCCCACCAATTGTGTCAAAAATGAGGATTATGCCGTTGAAATCACCAGCAACTATCCAGGGAAAGGTTATTTGTTTAGATTTGAACTGTAAATATTCCCATAATTTTCTCGTTACTTGTCAAAAGACAAGAAACTTACTGATCATCTATTTCAAATAGAGCAGTAGTCTAAAAGTTGGTGACCCACATGACTATTATTCTTCCTTTTGATAACTGTAAATTATTATTAATATGAAATATACCCAAATAATTTCTATATTTATGAAATATTTTCTCCAACCACTTAATTTGTCAAGATTATCACTTCTTAGTTTACAGGTTAACAAGCGATCGGGAACTGTATGGTGGTATGTTCATGTTGCCTTATTAATACTCGTTGTTCTTTTTTGTTATATTACAGGCAACTATTCTTTATTTTTAGTAGATCCAGGCAGTTCACTTATATATGTATGGGTGTTTAAATTCCAGTTGGCCTTGATTTTGTTTTGCTTGCAATTTTGAGCTGCAAATTTTTCTGGAGAGAAAATCAAATCACTCTTGTAAGTTGACTTATTGTTTCTAACTATTATTTCAGGCATTGATGTTAATAATATTGCTTTGCTTTCCATTATTGCAGTCGAAGTTTACATCATTTTTTTTGTTAATGTTGTGGTAGCAATGAATAATGAATAAAGAAATTTCTATATAATAAATTATTATATGGCTAGTGTACTAAAAGAGATAGCACGCTACAATAAACTCGTCGCACAAGTTTATCAATTAGAATTCCACTGCGCTGGAATTCTGTATTAGATAATTGTAACTATATGTTACGTTGTAAATAAATTACAACAATAACGTTATACTACTGTAAGAAATAGTACAACTTATAAACGGGAAAGATTACAGAGAATCTAACCAGTATATATAGAAAATTCCGTCTGAGGCTTGTCGTAACAATTTCCTTAAAAAAAAAAATTCAAAATTCTCCCAAGGTACAACAGACGTAATCTGCACGAGATTGTAATGAGTATGTCAACTCTGTGATATATATGGAATATTGAGCAGTAGAGCAAAGAAGCAGAAGAAATTAGATTGGAATGGGATGAGAATGTGATCAGTATTCTCTCCTATTTATAATTTCGTCCGCATCCCTTCAAACAGTCGCGTCTGCTTGACGGGTCGCACCCGTTGTCTTTTGGTCGCTGCTGTTCGTTAACGGGTCGCACCCGCCTTCTACTGGTTTGCATCTGCTCGCGTCCAACAGTTCGCATCCGCTCGCATCGCACCGCCTGGTACTGTATGCGCCGTATCTGCTTCAATCGGGTCGCACCCGCTCGGCCGCACCTGTTCTGTTTGCTTCTAACGGGTCGCATCCGCTACTGTTTGCGCCTATTCAATCCGCGTCCGCTTCCGAATAGATCCGCATCTGTTCGTATGGCCTGCAACTGTCAGAAAGTCAGGTCCAGTTTGCAGTAAAAATATGAGTATCATATTAGACCCAAACCCGGCCCGGCCCGGTTCGGTCGGACGACGGCGGCGCGTGTGGTGGAGATGCATGAACTCCCTCCTCACAACGAAGCGTACATTTAGGAGCCTCAGGCCCCCAACCTCCTCTTGAGAAAAGCATATATAAACAAATATAGCTTTCAACAATTTGGCGATGTGCGACTTTGTGTATTTCCATTCATTCTACCTTTAGGAATTCCAACAATCCTCCACATGAATGATAATATACATATCCCCCACACGAAGCGAAATATCACAGAATACATATGAAATAATGCTTTATCGTGGATAAGTAGATATTTCACTTTGAACTTTCCCTAGTTAAAACTTATCGGATCTACTTGGCTAATCGATGAATTATTTCATCTTGAACCGTCGGCCTTTATTGTATATCCAGACAATAAGCTTTACGAAGCATTGATTCCCTTCTCATCCAATCTCTTGGTTGTGTTCATTATGGTCATGAACACTACTTGGTTATTCTCATAAAGCCGACTCAGCTCACACTTACATAGGTGATCGCAATCATTAAGAGTATCCTACAAATACCCTACTTGTTATTTCCAAGATATGGTCATCATTAAAAAACATAGTTTTAACCTATTAATACTTCTGTCGGCATGCATTTATATTGTGCACCATAGGAATGGAGTTGGACTATGTCCACGCAAATGCATTACGTCTTGAGTTGCTCAGAACTGGTTTGCCTATTGATCCTAGTCAGTGGGATCTCCAGTCGCTAGGATAGGTTTCCGTATAAGGTAACTCTTGTTGCTTTAGGCTTTTAAACTCATTCCCCTCGATGTGCAGTCAATTTTCTCTCTTGATAAACCTTTAGTAAATGGATCCGCTATGTTATCATTTGTTCTCACATAATCTATGGAAATAGTTCCATTTGAGAGTAACTGCCTAATTGTGTTATGGTGTCAACGAATATGTCGTGACTTTCCATTATACACAAAGTTGTGCGCTCTGCTTAGCGCAGCTTGGTTATCAGTGTATGCATATGCCGGTACAGGTTTAGGCCAAAATGGAATATCTTCTAAAAAATGACGAAGCCATTCTGCTTCTTCGCCTGCTTTATCTAAAGCGATGAACTCCGATTCCATAGTAAATCGAGCTATGCATGTTTGTTTAGTAGATTTCCATGACATTGTTGTCCCTGCTAGGGTAAAGACATAACCACTCGTTGATTTTGATTCCTCTGAATCAGCAATCCAATTTGCATCACTATATCCTTCTAAGACGGCAGGATATTTTCCATAATGTAAGGAATAATTTGTGGTAATTTTTAAATATCCAAGCACTCTCATTAGTGCTTTCCAGTGTTCCTTTCCTGAATTGCTTGTATACTTGCTCAATCGACTTACCGCGTAAGTAATATCTGGTCTGGTGCAATTCATCAGATACATTAAGCATCCTATTACACGAGAGTATTCCAGTTGCATTACACTCTCATCAGTGTTTTTATGCAGTACTTCCGATGGATTAAAAGGTGTCCTCACTCCTTTAATTCCATACTCTTGGAATTTTTCAATCACTTTATCTACATAGTGTGACTGAGATAGTTCAATTCCATTAGGTGTTCTTATTATTTTGATTCCCAAAATAACGTCTGCAACTCCTAAGTCTTTCATATCGAAATTGTTGATCAACATTTTCTTTATGGTCTCAATTACCTGAGTATTTGGACCGAATATTAGCATATCGTCCACATATAAACAGATCATCACATATGATTGTCCAAGTTGTTTATAATAAACACATTTGTCACATTCATTTATACGAAAACCATTTCTCATCATGACACTATCAAATTTTGCGTGCCATTGCTTTGGAGCTTGTTTTAGTCCGTATAATGATTTGACTAATCAACAGGCTTTGTTTTCATTTCCTTTAGAAATAAATCCATCAGGTTGCTCCATGTAAATCTCTTCATCGAGATTTCCATTTAAGAATGTTGTTTTTACATTCATCTGATGAATCTCTAGATTATAGATGGATGCAATTGCGATTAGCATTCTTATAGAGGTTATTCGTGTTACCGGCGAATGTGTATCAAAAAAGTTTACTCCTACTTTTTGACGATATCCTTTGGCTACTAATCTGGCTTTATACTTGTCGTAGAGTCATCTGCTTTCATTTTCTTTTTGAAAATCCATTTGCAGCCAATTGGTTTTATTTCTGATGGAATATCAACAATTTTTCAAGTTTTATTACTTAGAATTAAATCAATCTCACTTTGGATTGCTTCTTTCCAACATGAGGAGTCAGAAGATGACATTGCTTCCTTGTACGTTTGAGATTCGTGCTCTAATACATATGTAAAAAAAGTCCAAACCAAATGTTTTGGAAGTTCAAGCCATTACGCTTCTTCTTGGTTCAGCATCCTCAATTTCATAATGAGTTTCATCTTCATGCGAATCGTTTGATTCTTCCCTTGTCCTTTTTGGGACATTATTTCCTTCATTCCTTTTGTGCGGAAACACATCTTCAAAGAATGAGGCATCTCTTGATTCCATGATTGTATTTACATGAATATCAGTTATATCATACTTGAATACCAAAAACCTGTAGGCACTGCTATTTTGGGCTGGCCCAAGATAATAACAATCTACTGTTTTTGGTCCAAGTTTGACTCTCTTGGGAAGCGGAACTGGAACTTTTGCCAAGCACCCACACACTTTGAGGTATTTAAAGCTTGGTTTGTGTTCTTTCCATATCTCATATGTAATTGTTTCTGTTTTATTGTGAGGAACCTTATTTAATATATGATTAGACATATTTAGTGCTTCCTCCCACAAGTTCGTCGGTAGACCAGAAGTTAAAAGCATTGCAGTAATCATATCTTTTAACGTTCTATTCTTCCTCTCGGTTACACCATTTTGTGGTGAATATGGAGATGTTGTTTGATGAATTATTCCATTTTCTTCACAGAATTGTTCGAATGGTAATTCATACTCTCCAACTCGATCAGATCTTAATATCTTGATCTTTTTATTTAACTGATTTTCTACCTCAGCCTTGTATTTTATAAACGCTGTTATTGCTTTATCTTTACTATTTAAAAGATATACATAGCAATATTGCGTATAATCGTCAATAAAATAATGAAATACTTTTTCCCACCTCTTGTAGTCACATAAATCTGTGTGAACCAAACCTAGTGGTTCGGTGCTTCTATCAACAGATTAAAATGATTTTTTAACCATTTTTGCTTCTACACATGTCTCACATTTGTAGTTCTTATCTACTTGGAAATTTGAAATCAGTCACAAGTTTGATAATTTCCTCATTTTTCGGAAGTTTATGTGTCCTAATCTATCGTGCCATAGTAAAATTTCGTGCTCAAGCAAGTAAGAAACTTCAATTTTATTAATAGCACAATCAGAATACATAGATTTATTGCCGATAACGGCTACGTTTGCCTTAAATAGGCCATCACATAAATAACCCCTTCCGATATACATTTCAGCTTTGAACATAACCATCTTGTCTGATTCGAACACAGTTTTGAATCCTTTCTTTGATAGCACTGAGCCGGAGATCAGATTCTTGCGTATGTCTGGAACGTGAAGCACGTCATTCAATTTGACAGTTTTTCCAGAAGTGAACTTGAGGATAACTATGCCACTGTCTTCGATCATGGAAACTGCAGAATTACCCATGTAGAGTCTTTCTTTCTGATCGAATTTCTGTTATGTTGAAAACATGGATTTTTCAGAGCAAACATGACGAGTAGCTTCTGTGTTAACCCACCATTGGTTAGGGTTCTAAACCAAATTGCATTCAGAAATAACCGCTGAAAATGTGGACTTATCCATTTTCATGTTGTCAACTGTTGTCATCTCTGTTTTAGTATAAAACAGTAAAATTCTTAAGATGTTATATGGCTAGTGTACTAAAAGAGATAGCACGCTACAATAAACTCGTCGCACAAGTTTATCAATTAGAATTCCACTGCGCTGGAATTCTGTATTAGATAATTATAACTATATGTTACGTTGTAAATAAATTACAACAATAACGTTATACTATTGTAAGATATAGTACAACTTATAAACGGGAAAGATTACAGAGAATCTAACCAGTATATATAGGAAATTCCGTCTGAGACTTGTCGTAACAATTTCCTTAAGAATTTTATTTCAAAATTCTCCCAAGATACAACAGACGTAATCTGCACGAGATTGTAATGAGTATGTCAACTCTGTAATATATATGGAATATTGAGCAGTAGAGCAAAGAAGCAGAAGAAATTAGATTGGAATGGGATGAGAATGTGATCAGTATTCTCTCCTATTTATAATTTCGTCCGCATCCCTTTAAACAGTCGCGTCCGCTTGACGGGTCGCACCCGTTGCCTTTTGGTCGCTGCTGTTCGTTAACGGGTCGCACCCGCCTGCTACTGGTTTGCATCTGCTCGCGTCCAACAGTTCGCACCCGCTCACATCGCACCGCCTGGTACTGTATGCGCCGTATCTGCTTCAATCGGGTCGCACCCGCTCGCGTTCGGCCGCACCTGTTCTGTTTGCTTCTAACGGGTCGCACCCGCTAATGTTTGCGCCTATTCAATCCGCGTCCGCTTCCGAACAGATCCGCATCTGTTCGTATGGCCTGCAACTGTCGGAAAGCCCTCCAGTTTGCAGTAAAAATACGAGTATCATATTAGACACAAACCCGAGCCCGAGCCGGCCCGGTTCGGTCGGACGGCGGTGCACGCATGTGGTGGAGATGCATGATCTCCCTCCTCACAACGAAGCATACATTTGGGAGCCTCAGGCCCCCAACCTACTCTTGAGAAAAGCATATATAAACCAATATAGCTTTCAATAATTTGGCAATGTGGGACTTTGTATATTTCCATTCATTCTATCTTTAGGAATTCCAACATAAATTTCTCTCTCCCTCTATGATATCCTCTCTTAGAGATCCATCTCTAGTAGTGAATAATATAATGAATAATGAAAACTGATTTGCTGTTTTTTAATTTTAAATCATTATGGATTCTTTTGTAAAAGTGAACTTGTAGCGCTATATTCAATTGATGTAGCTAAGTATCTACAAATGTAAATATAAAAACTATAAGCCTTTGCTACTTGGTATTTGTTTGTAATTGGATTTTTGTGTATGGTGCTTGCTAGATTATGCAATTGCCACCTCATTGTTTTGCAGCTATTTAAACTGCTGGATTAACCATAGGTGTGTAAACGTGTATTTATCCAACTTTTCTTGGTTTCAGCTACTGATGTACTAATTTCATGTTCAGAACTGTTTCTTTAACCGATCCTAAATGAAATATGAAAAACTTAAAAAATTATTTAAACTATAAAAGCGTGAATTGAGTTGTCAACTCAAAGTTTCAAGATGTGTCTCTCCACCTTGCATATGATTTGAATGTTATCATTGACAGAGAACGGTGATTTGATTCATCAACGTCCACTCAAAAATTCAGTGATCTCCATTAAACATAGTATGAATCTGTGACAGGTAACTAGAAACGTCATGTTTCCTTAGTTCACTAGAGTTTTCTGATGTTAATGTGGGCATAATCTCATTATGACTAACTTTATTATATCTGACGTTAATAGTTTGCATTAATTGTTCAATATGTGTTTTTGCGATGGTTATTTTGCTCGTGAACAATTATGGTTGTAATACTAATTACTTTTATTTCTATTTCAGGTTCTCTATTGCTCTCATGGATGAAGAGTAAATATATATTTGTTGGCTTCCACTCAAAGTTGGTGGACTTATTTGATAAATTTGGCCATGGAAGGTAACCAAAATTACCCTGATAAGATTCTACTGAGTATGATTATGTGGAAGTGGACATATGGTTGTTCACTGTTGCATTGTTCTCCAATTTGAGTTATTGCAATGAGTATTTTATCTAGTGCCGTTTCACACATCAATTTATTTTATTATAATTATTATTTGCTAAAAGATCCATCGAAAATTTGACTCTGGAAATTGGAATACTAAAATTAAGAAGTAAATCTATTGTATACATGGGCACAGTCATATTAAGAAGACTGTTACAGATATGTGATTGTGGGCATAATTGCACTCTGCCATTGGAAATAGATAAAATTATACAGTTTCAAAACTACAAGCTAAATATTAACTTGGTTACATTTGAACTTTGTAAATGATAGATGATAAGTTTTGTTTGTTTCCTAAATATATCTTAATCATATATATTATCATTTAATGTGAGCATTTAACTCTATCTATCATGGTATGTATGCTTAAATTTATTCTATTTTTGTTATGAATTCCATTTGTTATTAGTCAAAAATATTTATATTGGAATATATAAGTATATAATTGACTAATACTATTTTCTGAATAGATTTTTGTTTTGTTTTTTTGTTTTTTTTTTTGTTATGCCTTATATATACATCTACCATTCATATTTTTCAATAAACTATACATTTTATGTATATGTTTCTCAGTTCACCTTCTTATGTGATGCTCACTTCATTTGCGTTCATGATATGTCATACATTTAGTCTACTTCTATATATATTTTACCATTCATATTTCTTGATGCATTGTTCACTTCATATATATGTCACGCACTTCATTGTTTTATATACTATGCCCACTTCGTTTGTATTCATGATAAATGGTGCATTTAGTTCATCATTTTATAGATTGAACACAAAAGATTTCTTTATTCATTTACATATTAAAAGCATGGTTCGAGATTCCGTCCGGCACGTCGGAATTTCGGCCATTCCAAACCGGTTCCTGCGTTGATCGGACCGGAATTTGCCTCAAAAACCGTTTCCGTTGATCGGCTAAAAAAAAAATCTGTTTGCAATCAATTGCTTACTTGTTTCCAGCAACAGAGAAAGGGGAAATTCGAGCATCGACCTTTTAGCCTCTATTGATTTTAGGGTTACACCGAGAAAGCGAAATTGGAGATTCCAAAGTCGAGCATCAGCGTGAAGCGGAAAGATATTGAGTAAACCTACGAGCTTGAAGAAAAAAGAAAATGGTAAATGGAAATATAAACACCGGCTGAAGGAGCGGAGGGAGAAGGAGATAAATGAAAAGGGAGAGAAAGAGATAAATGAAAAGGGAAAATTGAGAATAGCAAAGTCGGTTAGGTAGAAAAGTAAACTATAGGGCTACTGAGAATATTTTCTTGGGGTTACTATAAAATACAAATTTAACTTGGACTATTTTAGTTCTTGGGTTCTGATTTGTTTATTTTGCTCTTAGAAAAGGATTTCAGTTCAGAAATAAAAAAAAAGTATAACATATAATTACAACTACATGAATTTGTTTTATTAATTTATATATATATATATAAAGAATTTAAAATGATTCGTGAATCCGGAACCGGAATTTAAACGGAATAGCCGGAATTTTCGAAACGGAACCGAATTTCTAAAAATTTCTAGTGACCGAAACAGAATTGAAAACCGGAATTTTGAACCTTGGTTAAAAGTAACATTACAAAGGTGTTATGAATATGTTGCAAAATTGTAATAACAAAACTGTCACAGCTTGTGCTAATAAGTTTTGTAAAAAAATTAAATAAATTTATTATAAAAGTTAACCAAGTTTTATAAACATTTAAATAAATTGACTAATTTTTAGAAAATTTATTTAAATTTAATAAAAGTTTAACTAAGGATGTGTGGTATACTTTAAATATGCAAAACAGTTTCATAATCATATGTTGATTGTTAAACTTGTCTGCAGGTAATTAGCTTTTTAGAAGTAAAGACCGGTTGCATAGAATTGTTGGTAAATAAGTAATGAACATGACTTTATTGTTATATATATATAACATTTTTTTAGTACTAGTGTAAACTTATATATGAATTGTTATGGATTTTATGTGAATTTGCTCATTTTGTTGAAAACTATTATCGAAATGGTTATGGATATCATATTTGATTATGTGATTAACGTGTTTTTCAATTGTTTGAATATGATAATTATGTGATCGATTGATTTATTAGTGGTTTGAATACGGCAAATATGTGATTGATTGTCAATTTTAATAAGACATTATGCGAGTAATGGATGGAAATGATACAAGTCCTAAACTGAAAATGGTAGCGCGTAAGGTATGTTGAAGACGGCAATACGACTTTCGTAGCATTGATACTTTTAGTAATGTTTCGATAACACTACAATACGACATGCAATAAAAGTATGAAACATTTTGTAGCGTTTCTAAAACCCTGCAATAGGTCAAGTTTTCGTGCGTTTTCTACAACACTACAAAAAATTTCTGACTTTTATTTGCATGTCGTATCGTAGTATTTACCGAAACGCTACTAAAAGTTCTGGTAGCATTTTTTTAGTGCTACAAAAGGTATTTTCTGGTGTAGTGTAACAATTCGACTGAGATTAACATCACAATCTTTTAAATTGCATCAAATAGTCTACATAACAAATTGCTGTAGAAGTTCATTCATCGTTTTAATAATGCACTCATAATATCTTTTTTCGACCTTCACTTTTTTTTTTCTTCTATCGGGTTTTCAGTTATCGAAAGGTGCAAATACAGTTATTGATACATCAAAATATGCTTCTTAAGGTATAGTAAAAGATTAGAAGCTTCTACTATGGTGGAAAATGATAGTCAATAAATATAATCTCTTATTCACGATTACATTTGAAGATCGATGTTTCAGTTTTATTTCAAATTTAGATTTTAAAGACTATACAATTTGTAACAGTATAGGTCATTTTCCCAACATGATTACAGCCATAGTGACCATAACATAAGCATCATAAGTTATTTTCCCAACATGAACAGGGTGTGCTTGCATAGAGTGTTGAAATAAGTTGATTTAAAACGAACAAATTTGCAAAAAATGCTCATAAATCTAACAATTCTTTTTTTGGATTTATGATGCACTCAAGAAAAAAAAAGATAAAAACCAGCAACATGTCTATTTATTACATTTATGTTATAATTTTTTTTATGTTGTCTATTATATTTATGTTATAATTTGTTTTTATATTGTCGACTATTTCTTTAGAACACCCTAACAACAATTGCTCTTTGCATAGGATAACCTGTTTTAAATCAATTAGTTTGTTCGGCGATTGTCATACACAGTAACTTAGCAATAAAATAATACAAATACTTGTAGGAAAGTTGATTCACAAATTCAAAACTTTATATTTGAACAATTTTATTTAACAATAATGAAATATACTTACTAGAAATTGATTTCATTACAAGATTCGTCATAAGCCAAGCGATTGTAGAGCCAATGGTATCTTCAATGCATTCAAACTCAGAGGTAGGTCTTCACAAACATGAATCTAGCAACATAACTAATTCAATTGAAGAAATGAACTGCAACCAAAAAATATCATTCAAGTTGTTCCAGTAGGCTGATTGAAATTTACATTCAAGCTTATGTTGTACACTTCATTAGTCAAGCTGCATTTTGATGGTTTCTTTGATTTAAAGCACAGGGTTGTTTGCGTTGCCTCGAAATGTGCAGGTATATTTATATGTGCTGACACGCTCCACTTCTCTAATTGATCACATTAACATATTTTAGCCCTGGTACAATTTTGATATTACATAGAAAGATTAAGTTAAGACAAACTATTGCATTCTTTGATCCAATGGTTCATATGTAAGGTTGAACCCCTTCTCTAGTTTTTAAGTAGAACGGGATCTGAATCCATTATTTACGTGCAATCACGTTTAGAATACAAATAAACAATACCAACAATCTTAATTAACATCACATAGAATATGCATTTGTTTATAACTTTATAAACATGGCTTCTTTAGATGTGTAGTTTTGGTTAATCTCTTGGCAAATCTTAACAGCTGCTGCCTCAATGCCACGTTGAGAACTTTGTGCTTCTACCACTTAATTAGCATTTGCAATCCTATCTATGTGAACAATCTTTATTTTCTCAATATATTAATTTGCTCAGATATTTCAGTTAGGACATAGACTACAGAAGATATGCCTAAGTTTTGCATTTGTAACCTATGCCTGCATATAAATCTACACAAAAACTCTATGTAAAAGGCGTCCTTCTCTTATTCAAACCATTTGATACTCCAATTCAACAAGATTTCTTTCAAATATTTGTTGTCTTTCATTGATTTTTTTACTCATGTTAATCAATAACTAGTTGGATTTTTTACTCTTTCGTTTACTCTTTCATTGAAATATTTGTTGTGTTATTGATACTCCAATGCCTAAGTTTTTCTACACTTGATGCTCCAATTAAAATATTTGAAATATCACTACATCGATTTGGATGGTTTTAAAATTAGTTAGAAACTGTGAATAAATAAATGTTGGAGCAATATTTTACTTAACAACTCAAAAGCTGAGCCGTAAAAATACATCCAAAATCGATATCCATGTCCACTTTTCGGAATGAAGTGCTTAATTATTTTTCGAATGCAAAGACATACGATTTTTGAATTTTTCAGGTATTTTTGGGATGCAAATATGCAAGGTTTTGAACTTTTCGGGTAGCTATTGATGCTTTTGCATATGAAGGCAAAAGCAACCAATATGTAAAAAGAGGGCAACTGAACCAAAGTATATCTATATGATTATTACTCTAGGATTAACCTTCAAACTATGCGTAAACAAACTGGTAATGAAGTAAGATGTTTCTAACATTTATTTTTAGTTTCTTACTTAGGTTACTTTGACCATTTAACTTGTTTATAGTGAGTAACTTAAAATATAAAATGGAAATAATAGGCTTCATACATGGTTCAGGACTCCAGATTTTGATAAAGGAAAACCAATTACTAGTTTCATACCTTACACTGACATGTAATGTTTTCAACTAAAAAAATTTGTGATTTTTACATGTAGCCTAATATCTCGATTGGAAAAATGGAAAGAAAATTCAATAACAATTAAATATTAAGTTTGCAATACATCCAACTTATTTAGCTGATAGCTAAAAGTCTAATTATTAAACTTAAATATTATGTCTCGAATTGCAATGTCTGCTTCTGGTGGTCTAAGATTAACTCCTTTCCGCATACATGCACACTTGTAAAAAGTTTGAGATTATACATTGGCATTTTCAGCTTAGGCCATCAACTCGATTGCTACGTCAACAAGCTAGGAAACAGTTATATTGCTGCGTCCAATTCCAACACTTCCTGATAAAACATTGAAGCTCTCAAGTTCCGAAGTGTTTTCATCTACATTTGAAAATTGCAGCGGGCGGATGAAATCATGGTTTTTGGACATGTTATTTAGTCACAAATGAGCCACTTATTTATGCTTGCACTAAATGAATTAATATACTTTCGAGATGATGAAATGGGGCAGCATGTGCAGTCATGTGTGCACCTCTAGCATGCTCCACATCTTTAGGTTTAATTTAACTAAATCGTACGTTGTTCAACCAAATCTAATGTAAATCGGTTTTTGTTTTGACTTGCAAATCACCTTGCCTTAAGTTCAATAATTAATCTATTAACAAGGACACAAGGCTTTGCTCCAACACTTTTTGAATGTTCGTCTTTTAATTATTATTTTTGCTCTTTGTAAACAAAACTCAACGTGGACGAAACTCGATTATCAATTTAACGAATGAGGTGCATCTTGATAAAAGGTAAATATCAAATGCATATAAAGCAAAAGTTATCTATGGTACACATCTTGAAATCACAACACCAAATATAACAAACTGAGTAGAAATGTCTGTCTTAAATGTATATATTTAGCAATTAAAGCTAGAAATACAACAACACATATACACTTTGCGATGTTAATAAGATATCAAAGAGGGCGAAAGAAACATATGAAAAGACGGAAGGTAATTAACTAAAAATAAAGTTCAAAACCGCCAGCAAAAAAAAAGCTATAAGTAATATACAGGATATATACTTTAGGCATAGATCTAAATAATATGCAATTGTCATTTAGGGATTCAGGTATTAAATATTAATAACACGAAAACAATATCGAAATTACCCAACAATTTCTGCAATTTAGTCGTTGATGCTGGAGTGAATTGTGGATAGTGGAGTGAATCGAGGTAGTTGCTGGTGGAGTGAACTGACGTAGTCGACATCGTTGTTGGCTGTTGGAGTGAGCAGATGCGAAATCCATGATAGTCGCTGTTGGAGTGAATAGACGCGATGCGGTGATGGCTGTTGGAGCGAATCGACGGGGTGACGGCTGCTGAATTAAGTTACATTTTGGTTTAAAATTTATTTTAAAATTTAGGTCGATTGTGGAAGTGAAAAGGGAGAGAGTTTTTATTTCCGAGGCCTTTTTTTACTAACTTAAAAGATGATGCTTCCAATTTGAGCTCCCGCGTTTGAATAAGTGGTGAGATAAAACACAGTGGAATGTTTTTTCTATAGCTCAATTTGTAGTTACATTTTTTTGCTTAAATAAATTTTACATAGCCCCTTAATTACAACGCTATGATATAATGTTATATAAACCATGTTTTCACGTAGTGGGTCATATTTTTGGTTTTAAAGCATGCTCGATTTCTGGCCAGCTTAGATTCGCAATCATTGCTAAGAAGATATATGGGTAATTGTTAAATATTGTTACCGTTAGAAAGTCTTGTTATATTTCATACATATGTCTAGAAGTGCCGATATAACTAGAAGGTAAGACAAATCGTTTATTGATTTGATCAGCTTGTAAGACGTCCGACTCAATATCAGTAATTCCATGATATGGATCCTTACGAAGCTCAATTTGATGAGTCTTAGCCCAGTATAGTCGATTTTGTTTAGTACATGCCCAACCATCTACAATAAATTCTTAAAATTATTTACATGCACGCAAAATTATGGAATATTCAACCTCTCTTTCGAAGAGCCGATAGCTGCAATATGGTTGTTAAGTCAATCTTTAACTACCAGGATGTTTTAACACTACAAGAAAAAGAGCAATTGTCGAAGGCTCGCAGCCATCGCGAGCCGTCAGAAATATCGTTAGAGTACGGAGCACGCATTTCACCAACTTTCGACGGCTTCGATGAAAATATTGCAACGGATAGCGACGGCTTTTATGACGGAACTTCCAACGGCAAAGACGACCACGTAGCATAGAAATTTTCCATTAAGCCGTCGTATTTTTCTCTTAGAAAGCCGTCGAAAGCCGTCACTTGCCGTCAAAAAAATGGTCAATAAGCCGATGGTAGCCGTCGGAAATCTGAGTAATTTTTTTTATAGCAGAGCATCACTTTCATACCAATATATAACACAACTCGTCAAAATCAATATATAAATCAGATATATAAGCTGAAATCAATATCAATATAAAACTCAAACATCATCATATTAAACGCAAACATATTCAATCAATACAAAACAAACCTTCCATCATCAGTCATACCCATCCAAATCCAATACTTACATCCAACAACAATGTACAATATATACATCAAACATCTAACTCCACATTAACTTCACAAATCAACCACCAAATCAACCACATAAATTAATGTCAAACACCACATGTTCATAAATCAACCCCACCATCACTCAATTTTTATATACACCGGTTTCAACAAAATTGCAAATCATACCTCATGACTCATCATCGGCTCCGGAACCACCAGACGAAGGGAATGCTCTATAACACTCCACATACTCAGCCAAACGCTGGTTAAATTGCTCCATTTGCACTGCTCGGAGGAGCTCCGGCTCCTGCTGTGACGACCCGAAATTTTTGGACATTTGAAATTGGAATATTTAATTGATTTTAAATATTTAAAAGTTAATTTCTAACTTGAACTTTAAATATCACTATCTATTTGGCAATTAAATTATTGAATTTAATTATTGAAACTTGGGTAAAAATATTGAATCTTCAGTTTTAAGCCTGTTAAAAATAATTTGAAGGCTTGTAAAATTTATATTGATAACACTGGAGATAATAGAACTTTTAAAGGTTGAAATTAAAACTGTTTTGTTCAGTTTTGAAATTTTATCCTTTAAATCGATATTTAAAAATAGCCTTCCGAGCCACAGTTTCGGAATTCAACGAAACTAGTTCCATTGGATCCGTAATATTGTATTATTATTGGATTTATATTTCCGTAGTGTTTGGAGTGTTCGTTTGGTCGTACGGATTGTAAACGCGCTAAAATTCATGTCAAAAATTAATTTAATAGCTGAGTCCAAAATGTTATCTTCTCCATATGATCGAATTGGACATCGAAACATTTTCCATTGCATTCGAAATAGGAGTTTAACATTACAAACGCCTAGCGGCACGCCTCAATAGGAGGTCGAAAATTTTGAGTTGCGTAATTCGAGACGATTTAGATTTGAATTTGAATTTAAAAAATATTTAATAAAAACGAATACTATAGCTAACAGACACATATAGGATTTTTTAACACGTGTTCTTTTCTTTCTATTTTTTTAACATGCGTTCGTTTTTTAAAAAAATATACATATACATGATAACGTGAGAACAATAAATAAAAAGTGTTCATCTTCTTCTGCTTTCCCCTTGTTCTTTTGATCGAATTTTTCTTTTCCCTCCCTTTAAATCGTTTTCGTCGAGAAAAAAAACAAATGTTGTCGATTTTGACTTCAAGGGAGGTGCAATTCAAATCGCTCGATCGATCTAGTAGGGGGATGCGGGCATGTTCGTGTGGTCGACGGACTCAATCAATCGAAGTTAGGGCTAGGGTTTTGCGACATCGAGGGCAGTGTTCAGGCGCAAGGCAACAGCTGTTAGGGTGGTGATCGAGGGCATATCATGGCAGCGATCATCATATGAACTCGAGGGGGGAAGCAAACGACAGGGCTCGATGTGTTCAACTCCGATTGTTTGGAGCTCAGGTTCGAGCATGGCAATTGCTCGCGCGTTGGGGTGGTTCGTGCGGCTTGCAGGCAGTGGTCAAGGCAACACGGCAATCGAGAGTACGGCTCAGGCGGGTCATAGGCAGGCGGGACAGGGTGATGAAGCGGCATCGATGGCTATTGTGCTGTGGATAGATTATTGGACGATGGTGGTTGAGCATTCGTGGGTTCGAAACCCTTTTCGAGGGGTATACGAATTTACTTTCAATCTAGATTTGATAATTTACTCTTACAGTAGAGCAGATTGTTAAATAATAATAATAATAATGAAATATATAGATTATATATTTATACATGTATATATACAGTTAAGAAAAAAAATAGAATGCAAGTATAAAAAAATATTATTTATTATTGGAAAATTGGTTTAAAATTAAATCATTAGTTAAATTAAATAACGGTAATCGATTGTCTGATTTATTTCAAATATTAATAAAAACCCTACGATGTTTATACAAGGTCAAAATCATGAAGAAAGCAAGCTAATTTGGATGGATTGCAAATATAAGAGCAAAGGTGAGATCTTCTCACTCACATCTGATACGGTTATTTTGAATAGTTAAAATTTAAAATATTGATTGATTGCTTGAATTGATGTGATATTATATATAGTAGTATGTATGTATGTATATATATATATACATATATATATATATACATATATATATACATATATATATATTGGAGTGGTTGATTTCCCACATTATATAGCGGATGAGACCCTATAGCGCCCCGCATAATAGCGGATGATCCCATATACCGCGATATTCCACCTCGAAGTGGAATTGGTATTTTATATTGTGCTAACATCTGTGGATGCAAGGAAACAGGTTGAAGGGATCCAACAAGATTCCTCAAATGTTTGAATTTATTTCATATACTGTGATATGATTATTGATGATCTGTGATTGATTTTATATTGGTAATTGAAATTATTGAAGGTTATGGTTTGGCCGAATATATTCTGGTGTTTTTAAAATACCAGAAATATAAAAATTGGATTTTTGAAAGAAAATTATAGAGAGAAATTTTAAGTAAATAATTTTAGAGAATTGGATAAATTAAAAGAAAGGATTTGGAACGGATTTTAAATGGTTTGGAAGAAATAAAAGAAGAATTTTGAAATCAAGTATGAAATTGGTTTTTCCGATTTAAATGGAATTTAAATCGTAAATATAGGTGTGAATATTGGTTTAATGGGTTTTGAAATAAATTTTGGAAATCAATTTGGAATTTAATTTGGTGTTTGAAAGTAAATTTTAGAAATCAATTTGTAGTTTGATTTGGTGTTTGAATGTAAATTTTTGGGAATCGATTTGGAAATTTATTTGGTGTTTAAAAGTAAATTTTGAAAATCGATTTGAAATTGTATATCAATGAATATTTGGAAATACAAATTCACGATGGAAAATTATAAAGGAATGGGTAGTTTGTTTTAAAAATAAATATTGGTTTATTTTTAAAAGTGTAGAAAAATTTATGAATTTGGGATGTAAATTAAGATAAATCAAGAAGGATTTATTAATTGATTTAAATGGTCTATTTTGGAAAGGAAAGTGTATTTTCCCTGGAAAGCCGAATATGTTTTCAAAGTAGCTTTTAGATATAAATTAAAAGTTCTAAAGTTGGTTTTAAAAAAAAGTTTTTGGAGAAATTATTTTCTTAAATTATTTTTAATTTTTTAAAGTAAATATTTATTTAGTTAATTATAGAAGTGATTAGTTTAAAGATTTAACTAGTTTTTGATTTAGAAGATGGTTATTTAAATAATTATACTCTATCTAATAATTCTATTTTTTAAAATCAGTTTGGGCTTAAGTTTTACATGGGATATTAGTATAAAATTCATAACTAATATTTTAAAATAAATATTTTTAAAATAGTTTTTATTTTAAGTGTTTCCAAGTATGTATATAGATAAAGTGATTTAAATTATTTCAAAATCCAAAGCATTTAGTCTTGGCAAATTTTCAGTGGAAATAAACAATATTTGAAAATTTATTCCACGAGAGGAAAGTGGTTTGAAAATTATTTTCAAAGGGTTGAAGCGTGAAAATATATCTTGTGAAGATATTTTGAAATAAATAATTGGAAAAAATTATTTAAATTTGACGGTCTTTTGTGAATGTTGTTTGATAGTTAAATAACCGACTATCAGTATAAACAATTCGAGAAATTATTGAGGCATGATGGTTGTTGTGAATGTTATTTGATAGTTAAATAACCGACTATCAATATTGGCCTTTAAGATAGCATTTGAATTTGTTTTTAAAATAAGCACTCATTATTCGGTTAAGTCGAGGGAGGACATTAAGTCATAAAACCCATTCCGAATAATGATACGACGAAATGGATTTGTTTTTAAAATAAGCGCTCATTATTTGGTTAAGCCGTGGGAGGACATTAAGTCATGAAACCCATTTCGAATAATGATACGACGAAATGGATTGCATTTGAAGATGATGTTGGAGACCGGGTATTTTCGAAAATGAAAGGATTACCTGTCTAATGTCTCTGCACCGATTTGCTCTGGTATAGAGATTTATATCACCTTATGTGATGGGGAGTCCGGACGTGAATAGGGAATATCTGGATTTGCAAGGGATTTTTTCTTAATTGGATGAAGTGTCTTCGGTTCCATTCGAACTTGGAACGGACTTGTATGAATGTATGTCTGACATTACACTTTGAGATATAAAACTGGTTTATATTAAATACGTTTCTGTTGGTGGCGGAGAATTTATTCTTTTAGCTTAACACCCTTCTCTGAGACATACGAGCTCAGATGTTATGTTGTTGATTGTTCCCGGTGATATATTCCTAATTTGGTAATGTGGCATGCTAAGTGTTGATCATTGGTTGATCGAAGCATGCCTTTTGTGAAAAGCGTGGCTTTGTGGATGAGACTTCGTCAAACCTCACACCCCGAAAATGGTTGAAACAGGGAAAGATGCAGCAAGGTTATGGGGGTCGCACCCCTCAGGATATGTGTATTTCTTTCTGGATAAAAAGTGATATCTAGTATGGAGCCCAATTATTTAACTTGCGCGGATAAAAAGTGGTATTCTGGTACGGAGCCCATATTATTTACTTATGTGGTTATTGGTTGTTGAGGCGCCTCGGTAAAGTCGTTCTAGACTGGGGAATGGCATACTCGAGACAGTTAGTTACCTAGTTACAGAGGTAACCCGGCCTTGTGTTGGCAGAGATCCGGTTATCTTCTCCGGACGTCCCGCAAGAGGCGTACCCTTTTCGAAAAGAAAGTTTCTTAGCCTTGACCATTTGTTGGAAATCCAATCAACAAATACGAGCCCTATACGGTTTTAATTGTAGAACCTGCCATCTAACATGGTAGCTATAGTAGGCATACTATAATGGAACGTATGTTGGCTAAGGTTAATATTATACTTTTGAAATGTTTTCACGCTATGCACTAATAATAATATTAAAAGGATTTTTGCATATCAAGCATGTTTGATTATCATAAGGAGAAAACTTCTCCAAGTGTGCGATTGCATTGTGTGTGTACCGGGAGGCCTTATGGTAGTTTCATTTTCCAAAAAACATAACGGATTTCTTTTTATTTCTTTTTGTGCAAATAACTATTTTAAAATCTCACACCGGTCTCATGTTTGACCTGGATTTTTTTGTTCCCTTTCTAAACTCTAGGTGCCCATAATTTTCCATACGGGAAGCCTAGAGTCAGGTTATTGTTGTTCTGGAGCTAAGTCAGGAAAGCATGCTGTGAAGATCAGGAGATAAGTCGGATGGCGAGACGTATCACTTATATTATCTAGTATCCGCGCGTATGGGTTGCTGCAAGTTCAGTTTTCATATGGATATGTTGTCATAAATGTTGGTGTCGTATTTTGTTGTTGTAATACTTTGAAGATGTAACGTATAAACTGATATAGTTCTTTTGTTTTGAAGATTATTCACTTATCTATTATATATTGTTCCGCTGCGAATGTGAGATTTTGATACTGTTTCTGTTTTCTTCTTCTATCTTCTTCTACTTTAACCCTAAAGGTTCGGTTTTTGGATGTTCGGTTGTTCGGCGTTTGATAAAGTGGACGTATTGATGTCGACTTTCGGGCGTCGAAAAATTAGGTTGTTACAGAGTGGTATCAGAGCAATTGGTTAAGTGTGAATCTTGGCACAGGTGGGGATTACTCATTAGAGATAGAGTAAGTAGTACTCTTGAATGAGTTTGGGTGTATTAATATATATGAGCACGTATTTATTAGTTAATATAAAAAAAATTGTATTGTATTGATTGTTTTGTTGAGTGGGATATGGATTCTGGTCAGTATGAGTGATTAACGTTATTGATATGGATCTCTAAACACTTGTACAGGATAATTCGACAAGGCATTGTTTTAAAATAGGGTAAAATAATTTTACCCAAGTTATTTTTGCATATAAAAGAAATAATTTTCCATAAATTATTATAGTATTATATGGTTGCTTGATTGTTAGGAAGTAATAATATTAAATTATTATCATTATTGTGTGGAAATTGAAAAGGAAATTGAAATCATAACTAAAAAACTAAGAAATAAATTCATATACAAATTGGATTTGTTATTATAAATTGTAAATGTGATTTATAATTTGAAATAGAATTCCAGAGTAATATTTGAAAATAAATTAGAAGGACTTGAAATTATGAGATTTGGGAAATTTAAATCCCTTTTGAGTTTGAAAATGGTTTTCAAGAGTTTTGGAAAAATAATGGTGAAATTATTTAGGAATTATTTTTGAATTGGATTTGAAATCTGGTGGAATTTGGATTTAAAAATATTTGAAAATGTTTTAAAGGAGTAAAAGCACGAAACTCTTTTAGGTCGCTGGAAAATAATTCGATGATGATCGCGACATCATTGGTGTTCATTTTCAAGTTTCCATGAAAGGAATTGCTGCCAAAATGTTTTAAACTGTAATCGTTTGCAAAAGTTGAGTTTGATTTTAGAAATGCAAAGGATTTTGGATATAATTGATTTTAATAATGATTTTGAAATACTTAAGTGATTATTTAAAACTCTGGAATCTTATTTAAAAATGGTTATGGAATTTTGGAACCAATTTAAAATGATGTTTAATAAAGTGAAATTGTGTAATCTGTCCAAAGAAACTAAAAGAAGTAAATGTTTGGAAATGAACCTTTATTTGAGATAGGATAAATAAAGTTCAATATTCAAAATTTGAAAATAAATTGAATTCAAGTAGAATTGAAAACGAAAATTTGAATAAAAGCAGATAAAAAAACCAAGTGGTGAAGTGAAATAATATAAGAAGTATATAAAATACTTATATGGAGCTTAAGAAATAAATGATGAAATTCTTAAGTAAAATTTGGAATTTAGAAATATTCCAAGTAAATATTTGGATGAAGATTTAATGAAAGTGTAGGAAATGATAATTAGATAGAAATCAATATAAATGTGAATAAAAAGAGAGTTGATATAGCTAATAATCAATTAAAAATAAGTACCTGAGATGTGCGTATGTTACTTTATTCGCATAGCAATTTGATCCACATTTCGAGCACAGAATTTCGAGATAGACATATTGATCCGAGTTGGGATTTTTCACTCAATTTTCGATGGCGGACCCTGGATATGGATTTATGGTTGATTCTGAAAATTCTCTATCATAGTTTAGGACTATGCAAGGAGAATGACGATTTCTGATCAAGAAACCAGATCTGAGTCCCCACTAGGAAGTCGGTTGGATGATACTAGTTCGTAAGTGAAATTGTGTGATTGAGTGAGCGATCGAATTTGATATTGCATACGGATGATATAAGTACATCACATGGATTTGAATGAAGTAGATATTGAACTTTTGTAAAGAAACGTGCGAAATGATTTTGAAAGCTATGATTGGATGTTGTACTGAGTAGGATATACAGGTGTATAAAGCAAAAGGAAACTGGGATTTTTTATTTCAGAAGATAAATGAAATTTCTTGTTAAAAGATATGTATTTAAATTTCTATATGGAATTTGATGATTTTATGGTCTAGCCGCTTGGCTTTTTATTTTCTTTTGAAATCTGGGGGACCGTTGTGGCATTTTGTAGTCGTATCGAGCTAGCCGCGCAAAGGAGACGTTGGCTAAATCTTTCGAAAATTTAGGGGGTTAGAAAAATTTTGAAAAACTTGGTTAATTTAAAATTTGAATTATTGAAAAAAAAATATTGTTGGGAAACTATGGAAGAGAGTTTGGAAAGTTAGTAAGAATGATAATGTGTCTTTAATAGAAAGATTGTTTTGGCGAATTTGTTGAAAACTGTTTGTTTTGGGGAAATGATAAACAGATTATGGATCATTCTTCTTAACTAGTAATTTCGGGACAAAATTCTTTTAAGGGGGGAGAATGTGACGATCCGGAATTTTTGAACATTTAAAATTGGAATATTTAATTGATTTTAAATATTTAAAAGTTAATTTCTAACTTGAATTTCAAATATCACTATCTATTTGGCAATTAAATTATTGAATTTAATTATTGAAACTTGGGTAAAAATATTGAATCTTCAGTTTTAAGCCTGTTAAAAATAATTTGAAGGCTTGTAAAATTTATATTGATAATACTGGAAATAATAGAACTTTTAAAAGTTGAAATTAAAACTGTTTTGTTCGGTTTTGAAATTTTATCGTTTAAATCGATATTTAAAAATACCCTTCCAAGGAACAGCCTCAGAATTCGACGAAACTAGTTCCGTTGGATCTATAATATTGTATTATTATAGGATTTCTATTTTCGTAGTGTTTGGAGTGTTTGTTTGGCCGTACGGATTATAAACGCACTGAAATTCATATCCAAAATTTAATTTAATAGCCGGGTCCAAAAACTATCTTCTTCATACGGTCGAATTTGGCCTCGAAAACTTTTCCGTTGCGTTCGGAATAGGGGTTTAACATTATAAACGCCTAGCGGATGCCTTGATAGGAAGTTGAAAATTTTGAGTTGCGTAATTCGAGACGATTTAGATTTGAATTTGAATTTAAAAAGTATAAAATAAAAATGAATGCTATAGCTAACAGACACGTATAGGACTTTTTAACATGTGTTCGTTTCTTTATATTTTTTTACATGCGTTCGTTTTTTAAAATAAAATGATAAATAAAAAAAGTGTTCATCTTCTTCTACTTTCCCTTTTTCTTTTGTTCGAAATTTTTTCCCCTCCCTTCAATCCGTTTTCGTCGAGAGAGGAAAAACCAAATGCTGTCGATTTCGACTTCAAGGGAGGAGCGATTCAAATCGCTCGATCGATCTAGTAGGGGGATTTTGGTATTGTTTCTGTTTTCTTCTTCTATTTTCTTCTTCTTTAACCCTAACGGTTCGGTTTTTTGGCATTCGATTGTTCGACATTTGATACAGTGGACGTATTAATGTCGACTTTCGGGCGTCGAAAAATTGGATTGTTACAGAGTGGTATCAGGGCAATTGGTTAAGCGTGAACCTTGGCTCTGGTGGGGATTACTCGTTAGAGATAGAGTGAGTAGTACTCTAGAATGAGTTTGAGTGTATTAGTAGATATGAGCACGTATTTATTAGTTAATATGAAAAAAAATTATATTGTATTGATTGTTTTGTTGAGTGGGAATGGATTCTGGTCAATATGAGTAATTAACGTTATTAATAGGGATCTCTAAACACTTGTACAGAATAATTCGACACAATATTGTTTTAAAATAGGGTAAATGAAATAATTTTACCCAAGTTATTTTTGTACATAAAAGAAATAATTTTCCGTAAATTATTATAGTAGTATATGGTTGCTTGATTGTTAGGAAGTAATAATATAAAATTATTATCATTATTGTGTGTAAATTGAATAAGAAATTGAAATCATAACTAAAAAGCTAAGAAATAAATTCATACACAAATGAGATTTGTAAATATAAATTGTAAATGTGATTTATAATTTAAAATATAATTCCAGAGTAATATTTGAAAATAAATTGGAAGGATTTGAAATTTTGAGATTTGGGAAATTTAAATCTCTTTTGAGTTTGAAAATGGTTTTCAAGAGTTTTGGAAAAATAATGGTAAAATTATTTGGTAATTATTTTTCAATTGGACTTGAAATCTGGTGGAATTTGGATTTAAAAATATTTGGAAATGTTTTAAAGGAGTAAAAGCACTAAACTATTTTCGGTCGCTAGAAAATAACTCTGATGATGATCGTGACATCATCGATGTTCATTTTCGAGTTTCCAGGAAAGGAATTGCTGCCAAAATGTTTTAAACTGGAATTGTTTACAAAAGTTAAGTTTGATTTTAGAAATGCAAAGGATTTTGGATATAATTGATTTCAAAAATGATTCTCAAATACTTAATTGATTATTTAAAACTCTAGAGTCTTATTTAAAAATGGTTATGGAATATTGGAATCAATTTAAACTGATGTTTAATAAAGTGAAATTGTGTAATTTGTCCAAAGAAACTAAAAGAAGTAAAAGTTTGGAAATGAACCTTTATCTGAGATGGGATAAATAAAATTCAATATTCAAAATTTAAAGATAAATTGAATTCAAGTAGAATTGAAAACGAAAATTTGAATAAAAGCAGATTAAAAAACCAAGTGGTGAAGTGAAATAATATAAGAAGTATATAAAATACTTATATGGAGCTTAAGAAATAAATGATGAAATTCTTATGCAAAATTTGGAAGTTAGAAATATTCCAAGTAAATATTTGGATGAAGATTTAATAAAAGTGTGGGAAATGAAAATTTTAGATAGAAATCAATATAAATATGAATAAAAAGAGAATTGATATAGCTAATAATCAATTAAAAATAAACACGTGGAATGTACGTATATTACTTTATTCGCATAGCAATTTGATCCAGAATTCGACATAGAATTTCGAGATAGTCATATCGATCCAAGTTGGGATTTTTCATTCGATTTTCGAAGGCGAACCGTGGATGTGGATTTTTGTTGATTCTGAAAATTCTCTGTCATAGTTTAGGACTATGTAAGGAGAATAACGGTTTCTGATCAAGAAACTAGATCTAAGTCCCCACTAAGAAGTCGGTTGGACGATACAGGTTCGTAAGTGAAATTGTGTGATCGAGTGAGCGATCAAATTCGATATTGCGTATAGATGATATAAGTACATCGTATGGATTTGAATAAAGTAGATATTGAAAATTTTGTAAAGAAACGTGCAAAATGATTTTGAATGCTATGATTTGATATTGTACTGAGTAGGATATATAGGTGTATAAAGCAAAAGGGAATTGTGGTTTTTGATTTCAGAAGATAAATGAAATTTCTTATCAAAAAGTATGTATTTAAATTTCTGTATGAAATTTGATGATTTTCTGGTCTAGCCACTTGCCTTTTTGTTTTCTTTTAAAACCTGGTGGACCATAGTGGAATTTTGTAGTCGTACCGAGCTAGCCGTGCAAAGGTGACACTGGCGAAATTTCTCAAAAATTTAGGAAGTTAGAAAATTTTTGAGAAATTTGGATAATTTAAAATTTGAAATATTGAAGAAAAAAAGTTGTTGGGAAATTATGGAAGAGAGTTTGGAAAGTTAGTAAGAATGATAACATGTCTTTAATAGAAAGATTGTTTTGGGGAATTTGTTGAAAACTGTTTGTTTTGGGAAAATGATGAACGGGTTATGGATCATTCTTCTTAACTAGTAATTTTGGGTCGAAATTCTTTTAAGAGGGGAAGAATGTGACGATCCGAAACTTTTGAACATTTGGAATTGGAATAGTTAACTGATTTTAAATATTTAAAAGTTAATTTCTAACTTGAATTTCAAATATCACTATCTATTTGACAATTAAATTATTGAATTTAATTATTGAAACTTGGGTGAAATTATTGAATCTTCAGTTTTAAGCCTGTTAAAAATAATTTAAGGGCTTGTAAATATATATTGATAATACCGAAGATAATAGAACTTTTAAAAGTTGAAATTAAAACTGTTTTGTTTAGTTTTGAAATTTTATTGTTTAAATCGATATTTAAAAATAGCCTTCCGTGGAACAGCCTCGAAATTCGACGAAACTAGTTCCATTGGACCCGTAATATTGTATTATTATCGGATTTTAATTTTCGTAGTGTTTGGAGTGTTCGTTTGGCCATACGGATTGTAAACGCGCTAAAATTCATATCGAAAATTTAATTTAATATGTGACGACCCAGAATTTTTAACAATTTAAAATGGAATAATCAAGTTGATTTTAAACATTTAGAACTTAATTTTAACTTGAATTCAAGATATCAATATTTACTTGGTAATAAAATCATCGAATTATATAGTTTAAATATTGAATTTAATAATTGAAATTGGGTAAATTGTTGAATCTGAAATTTCTAAGCCCGTTTAAATAATTTGAAGGCTTATAAAATTTATAATGATGATACTGAAGATAATAGAATGGTTGAAATTTAATTTAAAGGTAATTTGTTCAGTTTTAATGATAGATCGTTTAAATCGATATTTAAAAATAGCCTTCCGAGGCACAGTTTCGGAATTTGATGAAACCAATTCCATTGGATCCGTAATAGTTAGTTATTATCGGATTTCAATTTTCATAGCGTTTGGATTTACCGTTTGCTCGTACGGGTGAGAAATGCATCGAAATTAAAACTGATAATTTAATATTTTAAATCGATTTAATAAGCTAACTTCCACATACGATCGAATTAGCTTTCGAAACACGTTCCATTGTGTTCGAAACGCGGGTAAAACCTTATAATCGCCTAGCAGCATTCCTTAAGAGGAGTTCGAAATTTTAGTACCAATTAACGGGCATTTTGGAAGCTTTACTTTATAATAATAATAAATAATAATAATAATAATAATAAAACCCATACTCGTACTCAAGAAGCTTTCCCATATCATTATCTTATTTCCGTCCTCCTCTCTATTCTCAAAAAAAATCAAAAAAAATCAGTGAGAACGAAAATGGCTGAAGCCGATTTGAACAGGCTCCCCTCTTCCGAATCGAAACCCCTCTCCTTCTTCTAATTCAAACTCTAATCAAGGCCGACCTCTTTCTATCAAAAAAAAACATAAAGTAAAATCGATTCGAGTTAGAGGCGGGGGTCGGCAATTGAAATTCAAGCTCGAGAGTAGCATGCATGGGTTGCGATGAGGTGAGGTGGCGACCGCGAGAGGGGAGCGCGCGCGAGGCTAGGTTGGTGGGTTCGGCGTCACTGGAATCGCGTCGTTCGCGAGGTGATGGAGGGTTGTGATGTGGGTTCGTCGCATTGGTAAGGCAGCAAGGTATTTGCGTTTAAATTAATTTGATTTGAATAAATGAATAAATATAAATATGTAAAAAAATTATTTTACAATAAAGAAATTTTCCACAGTTCTATCTTTGAAAAAAAAAATCCAGACGATTAATTTATTGGTTAACCCATTTAATAATTTTTAGATTGGTAAAACGAAAAATTAGTTTAAAAATTTAGATTTATTTGGGTGAATTAAATCATTAGTTAAAATTTAAACTATTAAACATTGGTTAATTGTTTGTTTTTTTTAGTAAGTATATAAGTTTTCAGGAAATATAAATGTTTTTATAAATTCAGTTTTTTAAACTTACATAGAATATTTTTCATGCGGCTCGTAAATTTATTAATTTGTTTTTCCAATTAACAGTAAAGTTTTTATAAATAAAATAAAATAAATATGCATGTTTTAAACTTATTGTTAATTGAGGATAATGCATTATGGTGATGAACTTGTTAATTAACACATTTAATTGTTTCAATCACTAAGCAATTTATTAAAAGAAAGTTCAAATTTAAATTTATTAAATGGAAAATAAATTGTTTGGTTAATTTAAATATTAATATATTGTATCATGTTATTCAAGGTTTAAAATCATGGAAACAAGCCAGTTTGGGAGGGTTTTCAAACGACAGAATTTAAGGTGAGTAAATCTCACTCTGTTTGATTTTTATTGATTTAATGCTTAAATTTAAATAATTGGTTGATTGGTTGAGTTGATTGAATGTATGCCGATGATCTGGTGACTTTGGTTTTGTTTGGTTCTCGAGTTAGTTGTTGTTTGACTCGAATCATTTGGGTTTTAAATGGTTTTAAACTTAAATCATATATAAGAGAATGGTTCATTTTAAAGTTAATAAGGGTTCTATGAATTGGTGATTCATTAAATAGGTAGGATGATTTAAATGGATAAGTAATTAATTAAATTAATTAAAGATTTGGGCTAATTAATTAAGTTTAGATTAATTTAGAATGATCATTGGGTGGTTTAATAAGTAATTGCTTAATGAAATTAATAAAATTACTTTGCGTGTTTAATAAAGAGATAAATTAAGATAATTAATTAAGGAGAATTAATTTATTTAATGAAGTAAATAAAAAGGGAGATAATTTCAGTTGGAAATAAATCAAGTATGATAAATACTATGGTTTAATTCAGGTAATTAATTTAGATTAGAAAAAAATTAAAATACAACTGGAAATCATTAATTTATATAATTAATGATGTAATTAAAGATTGGTAAATTAAATTTATTAATCCATAATAAGTGACTTATGAGAAATTAATTAATATAAGTAATTAAGGATTATATAGTTAATTAATTTATGAAGTAATTAAGATTACTTATTGATTTGGGTAAGAAGAATTAATATCGTGAAATTAAATAAAGATAATTACTTGAATGTGATGGAAAAATAATTAATCCAGGGTGATTAATTAAGATGAATAGTGAAGGTTGACTAATTAATTGATTTGGAATTAATTAATGTTAATGAAGGAATCTAAGTGGTTGGTTAGAAATTTAATTTGAATCAATTGAATTAATTTGGGAGTGATCACATTTGCTTATGGATGATTGAATAGTATTAGATGCTTTGAATGAGTTGATATATCTGATATGAAATGTTGTGTATTTCATTTGGATAACTTGGGTTGGGATGACACGAGACTCGAAGAGACCGGGTCGGGTATTAGAAGATACCCGAAACCACTTCGAATTTTTATAGATTGATATGTGAAATCTATAGGCTGGGATGAAATGATTTAAAGGAATTTGATTATTTAAAATCTAAATGCTGGTATTCGAAAAATGGATATGTGGAATAAGTGATGTTTGTAATAAATTGTGGCTTTGTAAATTTATACGATTTACCCGGGTTTTAAAAAGTTGTATGCTTTGTATTCCATGTTAGTTGGGTTTACTCACGCTAGTTTCCAGCCTGACGCGGGTGTTACTTTGGTGTAATGCTCGGGTCAGACCGAGTATTACAGATTTTCAGGTGAAGACGTTCTGGAGCTCATGAGGCGAGATGGATGGCAGGAACGTGTACAGTATTTCCGCTGTATTATAATATTGTAAATCTGAGACGTGTTGATTTGAATATGTCCAGTGTTGAATACGTGTAACTCTGATGTATTTAAATTTAATCGACAGAACATTATTCTTTGTAAACTATTATTATTTATTATTACATTTTATCCATTGCGAATGTGAGATGTTGTTTCCGGTCTTCTTCTTCTTCTTCTTTTTCTATCTCTTTCTTCTTTTTCATAACTATCTGAAATTTCCAGGATTGAAAATTTCGGGTCGTTACATAATAGCTAGTTCCAAAATGTTATTTTCTCTATACAATCGAATTTGGCCTCGAAACCTTTTCCTTTGCGTTCGGAATAGGGGTTTAACATTATAAATGCCCAACGGCGTGCCTCGATATAAGGTCGAAAATTTCGACTTGCATAATTCGAGACGACTTAGATTTGAAATTAAATTTAAAGAATATAAAAAAACGAATACTATAGCTAACAAACACGTATAGGACTTTTTAACATGTGTTCTTTTCTTTCTTTTTTTTTTAACACGCGTTCGTTTTTTAAAATAAAATGATAACGTGAAAATGATAAATAAAAAAAAGTGTCCATCTTCTTCTGCTTTCCCTTTTTCTTTTGTTCGAAATTTTCTTTCCCCTCCCTTCAATCCATTTCCGTCGAGAAAAAAACAAAATGCTGTCGATTTCGACTTCCAGGGAGGAGCGATTCAAATCGCTCGAATGATCTAATAAGGGAGATGCGGGAACGTTCATGTGGTCGACGGACTCAATCAATCGAAGTTAGGGATAGGGTTTCGCGACATCGAGGGCGGCGTTCAGGCACGCAAGGCAGCGGCTGTTAGGGTGGTGATCGAGGGCAAATCACGGCAACAATCGTCGTATGAACTTGAGGGGGAAAGCAAAGGATGCGGCTCGATGTGTTCAACTCCGATTGTTTGAAGCTCGGATTCGAGCATGGCAATCGCTCGCGTAGTGGGGTGCTTCGCGCAGCATGCAGGCAGTGGTCAAGGTGACACGACAATCGAGAGTTCGGCTCAGGCGGGTCATGGGCAGGCGTGACAAGGTGATGTAGCGACATCGATGGCTACTATGCTATGGACAGAATATTGGACGATGGTGGTTGAGCATTCATGGGTTCAAAACCCTTTTCGAGAGGTATACGAATTTTCTTTCAATCTAGATTTAATTTACTCTTACAGTAAAGCAGGTTGTTAAATAATAATAATAAAAAAGAAATATATGGATTATATATTTATACATGTATACAGTTAAAAAAAATAGAATACAAGTATAAAAAAATATTTATTATTGGAAAATTGGTTTAAAATTAAATCATTAGTTAAATTAAATAACGGTAATTGATTGTCTGATTTATTTCAAATATTAATAAAAACCATTCGATGTTTATGCAAGGTCAAAATCGTGAAGAAAGCAAGCTAATTTGGATGGATTGCAAATAAAAGGGTAAATGTGAGATCTTCTCACTCACATCTGATACGGTTATTTTGAATAGTTGAAATTTAAAATATTGATTGATTGCTTGAATTGATGTGATATTATGTATAGTAGTGTGCGTGTGTGTATTGGAGTGATTGATTTCCTGCATTATATAGTTGATGAGACCCTATTGCTCCCCGCATAATAGCAGATGACCCCATATGCCACGGTATTCCACCTCGAGGTGGAATTGGTATTTATATTGTGCTAACATCTATGGATGCAGGAAAACAGGTTGGAGGGATCCAACTGGATTCCTCAAATGTTTGAATTTATTTCATATATTATGATATGATTATTCATGATCTGTGATTGGTTTTATATTAGTAATTGAAATTATTGAAGGCTATGTTTTGGCCGTATATATTCTGGCATTTTTAAAATACCAAAAATATAAAAAATTGGATTTTTGGAAGGAAATTAAAGTGAGAAATTTTAATTAAATAATTTTAGAGAATTGGATAAATTAAAAGAAAGGATTTGGAACGGATTTTAAATGGTTTGGGAGAAGTAAAAGAAGAATTTTGAAATCAAGTAGAAATTGGTTTTTCTGATTTAAATGGAATTTAAATCATAAATATACGTATGAACATTGGATTAATGAGTCTTGAAATAAATTTGGAAATCAATTTGGAATTTGATTTGGTGTTTGAAAGTAAAATTTAGAAATCAATTTGGAATTTTATTTGGTGTTTGAAAGTAAATTTTTGGGAATCGATTTGGAAATTTATTTGGTGTTTAAAGGTAAATTTTA
Source organism: Allium cepa (assembly GCA_030765085.1). Lineage (NCBI taxonomy): Eukaryota > Viridiplantae > Streptophyta > Magnoliopsida > Asparagales > Amaryllidaceae > Allium > Allium cepa. The sequence goes on from CM060928.1 coordinate 975,939,789, forward strand.
GAAATCGATTTAAAAACTGTATATCAATGTATATTTGGAAATATGATTGAAAATTATAAAGGAATGGGTAATTTATTTTAAATATAAAAATTGATTTATTTTTAAAAGTGTGGAAAGAAATTTACGAATTTGGGATGTAAATTGAGATAAATGAAGAAGGATTTATTAATTGATTTAAATGGTCTATTTTGGAAAGGAAAGTGTATTTTCCCTGGAAAGCCGAATATGTTATCAAAGTAGCTTTTAAATATAAATTAAAAGCTCTAAAGTTGGTTTTAAAAAGAATGTTTCTAGAGAAATTGTTTTCTTAAATTATTTTAAAATTTTAAAGTAAATATTTATTTAGTTAATTATAGAAGTGATTATTTTAAAGATTTAACTAGTTTTTGATTTAGAAGATGTTTATTTAAATAATTATTCTCTATCTAATAATTTTATTTTTAAAATAAGTTTGGGCTTAAGTTTTACATGGAATATTAGTATAAAATTCATAACTAATGTTTTAAAACAAATGTTTTTAAAATATTTTTATTTTAAGTGTTTCCAAGTATATATTTAGATAAAGTGATTTAAATTATTTTAAAATCCAAAGCATTTAGTCTTGGCAAATTTTCGGTGGAAATAAACAATGTTTGAAAATTTGTTCCACGAGAGAAAAATGATTTGAAAATTATTTTCAAATGGTTGAAGTGGGAAAATATATCTTGTGAAGATTTTTTTAAATAAATAATTGAGAAAAATTATTTAAATTTGATGGTTGTTGTGAATGTCGTTTGACGGTTAAATAACCAACCATCGGTATAAACAATTCGAAAAATTATTGAGGCTTGATGGTTATTGTGAATGTTGTTTGATAGTTACATTATCGACTATCAATAATGGCCTTTAAGACGGCATTTGAATTTGTTTTTAAAATAAGCGCTCATTATTCGATTAAGCCGAGGGAGGACACTAAGTCATAAAACCCATTCTGAATAATGATACGACGAAATGGATTGCATTTGAAGTCGGTGTTGAAGACCGGGTATTTTTTAAAATGAAAGGATTGTCTGTTGAATGTCTCTGCACCAAGTTGCTCCGCTATAGAAATTTGTATCATCTTACATGATGGGAAGTCCGGACGTGATTAAGGAATATCTGGATTTGCATAGGCTTTTTCCTTAATTGGACCAAATGCCTTCGGTTCCGTTCGAATCCGGAACATACTTGTATGGATGTATGTCTGATATTACACTTTGAGATATAAAGCTGGTTTCTATCAAATACATTTTTGTCGGTGGCTGAGAATTTATTCTTTTATCTTAACACCCTTCTCTAAGACGTACGAGCTCAGAGGTTATGTAGTTGATTGTTACTAGTGATATATTCTCAATTTGGTAAATGTAGCATGCTAAGTGTTGATCATTGGTTGATCGAAGCATGGCTTTTGTGAAAAACATAGCTTGATGGACAAGACTTTATCGAACCTCACATCTCGGAAATGGTTGAAACAGGAAAAGATGCGGCAAGGTTATGGAGGGTCGTGCCCCTCAAGGTATGTGCATTTCCTTCTGGATAAAAAGTGGCATCTGGTATGGAGCCCAGATATTTAACTTGTGTGGATAAAAAGTGGTATTCTGGTATGGAGCCCAGATTATTTACTTATGTGGTTGTTGGTTGTTGAGGCGCCTTGGTAAAAGTCGGTCTAGACCGGGGAATGACATACTCGTGACAGTTAGTTACCTAGTTACAAAGGTAATCCGGCCTTGTGTTGGCAGAGATCTAGGTAGGTTCTCGGGGCGTCCCTCCAGAGGCGTACCCCTTTCGGAAAGGAAGTTCCATAGCCTTGACCATTTGTTGAAAATCCAATCACCAGATATGAGCCCTTTACGGTTTTGGTTGTAGAACCTGCCATCTATCATGGTAGCTATAGTAGGCATAATATAATGGTACGTATGCTAGCTAAGATTAATATTATACTTTCGAAATGTTTTCCACACTATGCCCTAATAATAATATCAAAAGGATTTTTGCGTATCAAGCATGTTTGAGTATCATAAGGAGAAATCTCCCCCAAGTGTACGATTGCATTGTGTGTGTGCCGGTAGGCCTTATGGTAGTTTCATTTTCCAAAAAGCATAACGGATTTATTTTTATTTCTTTTTGTGCAAATACTTGTTTTAAGATCTCACACCAGTCCCATGACTGACCTGGAGTTAACTTGTTCCCTTTCTAAACTCTAGATGCCCATAATTTTCTACACAGACAGCCTAGAGTCAGGTTATTGTTGTTCTGGAGCTAAGTCAGGAAAGTTTGCTGTGAAGATCGGGAGACAAGCTGGATGGCGAGACGTGTCACTTATGTTATGTAGTATCTGATGCGTATGGATTGTTGCAAGTTCAGTTTTCATATGGACACATTGTCATAAATGCCTAGTGTCATGTTTTGTTGTTGTAATACTCTGATGATGTAATGTATAAACTGATATATTCTTTGTTTTAAAAATTATTCATTTATCTATTATATATTGTTCCGCTGCGAATGTGAGATTCTGATATTGTTTCTATTTTCTTCTTCTATCTTCTTCTTCTTTAACCCTAACGGTTTGGTTTTCCGGCATTCGATTGTTCGGCATTTGATACAGTGGAAGTATTGATGTCGACTTGTGGGCGTTGAAAATTTGGGTCATTACAACTGCAGCTGTGCAATCTGCTGTCATGCTCATTAATCTCCATGTTGTCTTGTTCTCTACGATAATCCCTTTGTGACGTTCGAACCTATAAAACAAGTCGAAATATGTTTAAGTTATTGTGTGACTTTTATTAAAATTAAGCAAATTTTACGACGTAGTTAATTTTTGTAAATTATCGATTGATTGTCATAGCCTTAGTGCCTATTTCTTTGGATCGGGTCTATAAAAGAGTCAAAGGTCGCGTCCTCCACATTAAAGGTCAACTGCTACCATCCCGAATGCTCAAGCATCTGCGCATGTGCTTGCATAAATTTTTCCTGCAATGCAAAATTAAATACAAACAAATATTACATGACATAATTATAATATTTTATAACGAATTAATTTAAATGATCATTACTAATAACTTATAACTTAGAATATACTTACATGTCTGGCGTATACTCTATCATCCTCATGCTAGGTATACGACAATGATCCTTCGTCGTCTGTCTGCCTAATGGCATGGATATGCTCAAACACGTCCATATATGAGATTATGGGACCCCGACGAGCTCTTTCCTGCAATAATTGGTGTATATTATTGTTGTTCATCCAAATTTATACTAAAAATATAATAACTGATCATAATTGCAATTAATTAATTTACCAGGTCATCGCGATGGTGCTGAAATGATTTTGGGCCACCACGGTGTGCGATTGGATTTTTCTGCATATTCGTAGAGTTCATATTCGACTCCATCTGCAAACTAAAATTTAAACTTTTATTTTACATGTATAAATTATGTATTCCGTACTGAATAAATTAAGGTGATATCTAATAGACTTACCTTAAATTCATAGTTATGATAACCATCTGCAAACGAAAATTTAAGATTTTATTTTACATGTATCTGTACTGAATAAATAAGGTGATATCTAATAGACTTACCTTAAATTTGTATTTTACATGTAGGGCATGTTTTGCTAGTATAAATGGATCGTAGTTATGATAACGTGATGTATGCTTTGTTTCAAAACTATTATATTTTTGGTGCATGTTGATTGCAGAACCTGGAACATTACTGAACCAGATGCATCTAAACAAATAAACTTCTTCCGCTAGTCTGGTGAAATATATTAATTGCAAAACCTGAGTTAACACGCCGTAAAAATCTTTTATGTGATCATTTGGATCATCTCTACCTTTAACATATACTCCGGTATCGTTAGTTAATTTTTCAGCACGATGTTCTTTGGTGTTGAATTTGCATCTATTGACAAAGAATATTGGATATGTCTTGACTTTTCATTTTGGTCCCATCAGAAGATGTTTCAACCTTTTTTCTACCACATAATTTATCGGATCATATACGTGGTTCGAAAACTAAGTAGCAAATTTTTTGCTGATATCCCCGCTTGAATGCAACGATTCATAAATACTGCATATACAGATAATATATTGCAATATGATTAATACACACATGTGTTATTCAAATAAATAATCTTAGATGTGTTATTCTTTGGTATCTAACAAATGGCGTAACTTCTGCATAGTTAAGAAGAATATATGTGTAGGCTACATTGTAAGCAATGTCGTCTATTCATACTTCCACACATTTTCCAATAGGGCGTCCCTATTGTCTAAAACTAGATAGCGCTGATTCTGAAGAATCTTGTTCAATTCCATCATCATTTTACGTAGCACTTCAAAAGATAAGTTTACATAGTCGCTGTAATAATGAGAGAAAAAGAACGAAGCTTCTTCTTTGATATATGATTTGCATATCGAGCCTTCAACTCGTGCTTTTTGTCTCACTTTTTCTTTAAATGATTTAAGTACCTATTAAGAATAATTATAGTTAATTTTTGTTACATGTGGTTAAACTAAAATTTAACAACTAAATATTAATGTCTTTCAAACGGATACATCAATCCATATTTCACAGGACCTTGAAGACGTGCTTTAAATGGAAGATGAATAGGTAAATGCTCCATTACATTAAAGAAAATATGAGGAAATATTTTCTCCAGATTGTAGAGTGGTATAGGAATTTCTTCCCCAAGTTTACGTTGACGATCAACTTTTAAGGAAGTTGAACAGAGCTCCTTATAAAACAAACTAAGTTCTGTTACAACCATCCAAACTTTTATGGGCAGCAGTTCTCTGTAAGCAACAGATAAAAAATGTTCCATCATTCCATGACAATTACGACTTTTCATCTCACTCAGTTTTCCATTCTTATAGTCGACACATCTACGAAGATTAGAGGAAATCTTAATCGTTCCACCCACTTTAACAGTACTTTAACTTGGTTATTATCTAGCTTGTCATGCTTTGGGTTTATTTGTGTCATTTGGCTTCATATAAAGCTCAGGATAATTGCATATTGCTTCTATATCACATCTTAATTTTAATAGTTTTTCCTTTAACATTCAGAACTGTGTTAAATACATTATCGAACACGTTTTTCTCATTATGCATCATGTCAATATTATGACGAATTAGGAGATTTTTTCAATAAAGCAAACCCAAAATAAACTTTGTTTGCACCAATTATGAATCGTCGATTTACCTTGAATTTCAATTTTTTTGCCGGTTTCATGTATCTTTGGATAACCCTTTACAAGGTCATAAATATCTTCGCTTGACCAAATCGTTAGTGGTCACAGCATCTCAACTCTATTACTTGTAAAAAAAATTAACTTTTATAAAAGGATGAATAATATGGAGAAAACACTGATGATAGTCAAACCATAAAATTTTCTACCCGTGCGGTAAAGAAAATGATCGTGTTTCTTCCATGCAATAAGGACAAGCTAGACGACCAGTCATACTCCAACCCAATAGCATTGCATACGTAGAAAAATACTTATAGTCCATAGTAGAAAAGCGAATATATGATTTATTTTTTTGAAATATCGTATGTTTCAACACCTTCATACCATAATGTTTTCAGTTCTTTAATCAATAGTTGTAAATATACATTGATTCCTTTTGTTAGATCATCAAGGTCAGGGATGACATTTCACTGGAGAAGGTCATGGGTTTCATCCCACTATTAAAGCTAGAAGGTGGATTCCATTCCATTCCATAACTAAAATCAAAATAAAGATTTTAATGCTATTATGAACTTTTAACATAAACCTAGAATCTATTACTTATCTTGATATCTTGAACTCTTGATAATCTTGATACTCATGAGTCTTCAGTCTTGATTTCTACAATCTTGAATTCGTCGGTCTTGAATCTCTATACTGTACAGTGTTCATTCTCGGTACCTGTATGTATATATTCTGCATATACATATATATATCTAGACAAAGATATTAGTATTTATATTTCATAACAAGTCCTAAGGTTGTTATCATCAAAACCATCATCTCGGGAACTAACAATCTCCCCTTTTTATGATGACGACCTATGTTTATAAAATATACTCCACCAAACTTTGATTCTACTCTGATCCCCCCTTATTCCAACAACTCCCCTTAATCTACAAACCCCCCTTAGTCTAAGCCTAATTATCCTATTTTATAATTCTCCCCCTTTGTCATCAACAAAAACTAAGCCTAAACTACATAACTCCCCCTTAAACTAATACTATGGTACTAAATGCTAATAACAAAGTATAATAAGTGAAACATAAATCTAATTTTATTATATATGATGTTACATTACACATATATATGAAACATAGACACAAATATATACCAGTACATAAAATACAAAAACATTAATATAATAACAATCTAACGAGAATTCTTGACAATTAGTGACTGGTGAATCGAACAATTAGGGTAATGGATACAATAGTTTCCATGTTATTTGAACAAATTACCATTTTTGTCAAAACAGACTTCTCCAATGCAAACAACATTATTGTCCCCATCCATTTGCGCTTCTTCCTCCTCATCTTCTTCTTCATCCTCTAATGGATTATAAATACTATATTAGAGGAATCATTTTCAATCACAATAGAGTATGCATAATTATTCACTAGAAGTTTTTGCAAATTTCTAAGAATCTTGCCTTGTTTCTCTTGTTCCTTTGCCATCCTTATTTGCATGACTTGTAATTCAGTCAGCATTTGCAGAGAATCCTTCATAATTTCCTTAATCTTCATTACTCGAGCTAATGTAGTATGTTGGGATGGACTAGAATTAGGAGAAGGGAAGGAGTGGTTGAATTTTGGATTGATTCAGAAGAGGAGGCCATTACTTTGTATTTTTAGAAGTTTATTACAGAGAAAGTGAAGTGAGAAGACAGATGAGTTCGAAATATTGTGGTTATATAACACAAAACTGATTTTAGAGGAAAAAACAAAATTTCAAATATGACCGTTGTATGTCGACATGGGGGGTAGAGGCATGTCGACATCCCTTTGAAAATTTTGAAATTTTGTTTTTCTCTATTTATTTAAATATATATGTTACTATATCTATATTCTTTATCTCAGTTATAGAACAAATACCTAGTTCTCTTCTTAATTTAGTAAAGTTTGATTGATTAAAGGGTTTGGTCAGAATATCAGCTATTTGATTGTCATTGTTGATAAATTCAAGAGAAATAATCTCTTTACTTATACTATCTCTGAGAAAATGATGTCTGATATCAATATGTTTGGTTCTGGCATGATGAGTAAGATTTCTGGATAAATTTATTGTACTTGTATTGTCAAAATAGATTGATGATTTTGAAATATTTAATCCAAAATCCTTTAGGATCCGTTGCGTATGGATAACTTGAGAACAAGCCAAAGCAGTAGAGATATATTCTGCTTCAGTTGTTGATAGTGAGATGTATTTTGCTTTTTACTAAACTAGGTAACCAGAGAATGTCCTAAAAAGTGACAAGTTCCACTTGTACTTTTTCAGTCTGATTTACAACCAACATAGTCAGTATCACAATGTGAGATTAAATCAAATGAATCATTTTAGAGTAAAATAGGCCATATTCTTAAGTGTGTTTAACATCCTTAAGATATGTTTAACAGCTTTAAAATGGGTTTCTTTGGGTTGAGGTTGGTATCTTGCACAGAGATAGACATTATGCATGATATTAGGCCTACTCGCAGTTATAGAGAGTAGAGATCCAATCATTCCCCTATATAGTTTTTTATCGACATCTTTTGACATGTCTTCTTTATTTAAGGCTTCGTTGCTTTCCATATGAGTTGGTTTTCCGCACGCAGTGGTCATACCGAACTTAGTAACTAGATCCGTAACATACTTTTCTTGACTGATGAAAATACCACTATCTAATTGTTTTATTTGCAATCCTAAAAAGAAAGTAAGTTTAACTATATGACTTGTCTTAAAATCTTTTGCCATTATTTCAGAATACTCTTTGTTCATTTCATTGTTTGTTGATCCAAAATGATATCATCTGCATAAATATGTCCTAATTGGATATCATTTTTGTTTCTTTTAGTAAAAAGAGTATTATCTACTCTACCAATTTATAAATTTGATTGTAATAGGTAAGATCTTAATTTGTCATTCCAGACTTTAGGAGTTTGTTTCAGACCATATAAAGATTTCTTTAATTTGTAAACATGATTTGGAAACTTTTCTTCTTCAAAAAGTGTAGGTTGTTCAACATAAACATCATTTTTAACAAAACCGTTTAAAAAGGCACTTTTGACATCCATTTGAAATAATTTGAAATTGTTGTGGTTCAAAAGCAAGTAGAATTTTAATGGATTCTAATCTTCCTACATACAAAGGTTTCGTCAAAGTCTATTCCTTTTTCTTGACAATAACCTTGCTCAACTAGTCGGGTTTTATTTCTAATGACCTCACCATGTTTATTCATTTTATTTTTATAAACTCATTTAGTTTCTATTATAGTTTTGTCCTTTGGTCTAGGAACAAGTTCCAATGCATCATTTTTGGTGAATTGATTCAGTTCTTCTTGCATAGTAAGAACCCATGAATCATTAGATGATGCTTCCTTTGGATTATTGGGTTCAACGGTTGATATAAAAGCTATATTACTTATTTTACTTAGTTGATTTCTAGTTCTAACAATAGATTCAATATTTCATAGTATATTTTCTATAGGATGATCTTTTAAAAGCCTGGTCCTTTTATTAGGATGAACAGTTTCATAACTTATTTCATTTGATTCATTATTTAAAGTAACAAAATCATCTTCATCATTTTTTTGAACAAAATCTTTGAAATTTTCATCAAAATATACATGCATTGTTTCTTCAATGGTGTTAGCTTAAATTGAAAACTCTGTATGCTTTACTTCTATTAGAATGTCCAATAAAGATTTCTTTGTCGGATTTTGGATCAAATTTATCCAAATTGTCTTTTATATTTAGAATAAAGCATTTACTTTCAAAACTTTAAAATAAGATGCATTTGGTTTTTTTGTGGAAAAGAAGTTCATATGGTGTTTTATTGGTTAGAGATCTAATTAAAATTCTATCCAAAATGTAACAAGCTATAACGACTGCTTCAGCCCAAAATCTTCTTGGTAATTTACTATCTGAAAGCATAGTTCTTGCACACTCTTGAACCATCCTATTTTTACGCTCTACCACTCTGTTTTGTTGTAGAGTTCTTGGAAAAGAAAAATTATGAGTTATTCCTTTTTTATTAGAAATTCTCAAAATTTTCATTTTCAAATTCTCCATCATGATCACTACAATAGTTTTGATTTTTAAAGAAAGTTGATTTTGAATTCTTTTTGCAAAATTTTTAAATAAACCAAAAGTATCGCTTTTATGTCACAGAAAAATTATCCATGTAAATCTAGAATAATCATCTGCAGTTACAAAAACATATTTACTGTGATTTATTGACTGAATTTGAGATGGACCAAACAGATCTAAATGAAGTAACTCAAGAGGTTTTGAAGTTGAAATCGTATCTTTCAATTTGAATGAACTCTTCCTAAGTTTTTCTAATTGACAAGCATCACATATACTATCTACTTTAAAATCCATTTTATGACGACCTCTTACTGGATCAAGGTTTGAAAGTCTAGATAAGAGTTTGAAATTCAAATGTCAAAATCTCTTATGCCAAATCCAAGGGTCACTTGTATTAGCCAAAAGACATAGGTTATCATTTGAGATTTTCATACTGGGAATATAAATATTTTTCTTCCTAATTCCTTCAAAGATAATATTTGTTTTATTATCTTCAAGACACTTATCCTTTTCAAATATAATTTTGTAGCCCTTGTCGCATAGTTAACTTATGCTAAATAAGTCGTGTTTTAGATTCCTAACTAACATAACATCATAAATAGTAGAAGTTTTAGAGCTACCAACATTGTCGATGCCAATCACATATCCTTTTGAATTGTCTCCAAAGTTCACCATTCCTCCATCTTCATAAATTATGTCATTCGGTATCTCGGTATTACCAGTCATGTGTCTTGAACATCCACTATCAAGTATGCGTTTGTTTTTCTTGATTTGCACCATTTGTCCATTAAGTATTGATTTTCAAAAGCCATATAACACATTTGTTCCTGCACAACATACAATTCGGTATATAACTTGATTTTCTATAATAACAATTTGCAGACATATGAGACAATGATGATTTGGACATTTTTGAACCGGTGTTAACAGAATCTCCAAAAATTTCCGTTTTAAACTTTTCAAAATTCAAATTATGATAACTTGAAAACCAATGCTTTGATACCAAATGTTGGAAATGCGGATTACAGATCTTAAGATAGAAATAACGCTAGAGGGGGTGAATAGTGTTTAATTAATTTTATGAATCTTTTTGAAATCTTTTCAAATTACACCCAAATAGATGCAATTCACAAATAAAGAGACACTCACAGAACCAGACACGGATGCAACTATAAAATAAAAGCAGTAAAGGAAAGAACATACAAAATTTTATACTGGTTCGGAGTTGCCCTACATCCAGTCCCACACAATTTCTTGTGTAGATTTCTTTTCAAATATAATGTCAATATTACAACCTCGATTTTAAGGCCACGAGATATACCATCATGTCTCCGAGTTTGGGGCAAACTCTCATGATTTAACCAGGCTACAAGATCAACTAATTGATTTACGGGCTACAATCACACTTAATTGATTTACGGGCCACAATCACACTATTTCCAATCACACTTTGATAGAGGGCGAGTCAATACATTTTGATCTTTCGATCTTTGATCACAAATGATTCTATAACTCTGAATAGCACTAAGATCTTTGAGAGAGGGTGGCAGAAAATCAAACTAGAGCCGATCGAGTTTGATTCACTTAGGATTTCGGTAGAGTTTTGTTACGAATGTTTGAAAATAACAATGGGAGAGAAAGAGGAGAGAAAATAAAGAAATCTTAAGTAAAAATTCGTCGAAAACTACTGGTATATATAGGAGAATAACGGTCATGTCCATTCATGAAAGGTTATGCTGAATATATACTTTTTTCTAAATCTGAATTTTAAAATCTACGGCTACCATGTCGACATGGGTGGTATAGGCATGTCAACATCCCCTGGTATTTTTTGAAAATATATTTTTGTTTTAAAAGAGATTTTCTTTCTAAAGTTTATCGAAATAATCTTAGAATTTTGTAAACTATTTTAAATATACTTTATGATTATAAAAACATTTGGAAAGTGATCTTAAGAAATATAAAAGTAATAAAAACTAAATATATAAATATTTTGAGATTAAATCTAAAACATTAAAACCAGGAGATAGTTTAAAAACAAGAAATGTTTTTGAAATTAATATGATTAAAAATAGTTTTTGAATTAAGGCTAAAATATTTAAATCGAGAAGGAGGTATCTTTTTAAGAAGATATTTTTGAAAAAAAATCTAAAACTAAGTCATTTTGAAAATTTTGTGGATTCCATTTCACTTGAGAAGGTCGTGGGTTCCATCCCACTATTAAAGCGAGAAGGTGGATTCCATTCCACTATCAAAACCTAGCCCGGTTTAGGGCCGCCCTGATTACTAATTTTGTATAGTAACAAAACACAAGTGTTTATGTTATTTGTTTACCATTTTGTTTGCATGTATACGTTTTTGTTTACATTTTTCGTAAACTAGGTTATGTCACCATCCAATTTGTAAGTTAACACTGTTTGTGTATAAATTTACAAAATTGCAAGTTTAAAGTATTAGTTTAACATAAATATTATGAGTACGGTATAGGGGTATCACTTAGCGCGCTTGAAATGCCCGATATTCCGGGCTCGGGTATTAGTTTTGAAATACCTTGCGGGTTTGGATTGGGCTCAGGTTTTGATTATTGTATCAGGCCCTGGTCCAGATTTTGAGATACCCAGACCGAACCCGGCCCATCGACAAACCTACTGTGCCTTCCTGCCCCATACAATTAAAAAAAAGGTTCTTCTCTTGGCATCAAATGAGATAACATCAACACATAACACAATATATTCCTCTTGATTATGTGCACAACGCAACAAAATGAAATGTAAATCAAAATTAGTTTCAACTTTTCTTCTCTTACTATCTCTTATACGACATATTAAAGAAATCAGAAGTTAATTTAGTCCACTGTTAATTTAATCCATTTAGCACGTATATCATTATTCAAACCATATCATCAACTAAAACAACACATTCAGGATAGCTTATTACCAAGCACAAATAACATAAGGAATTGAAAAATAAAACAGAGAACACAACAAATATATGCAGTATAAACTATAAATATTTACAGCACAAATTGCAATATTATCAACATAAACTTCAAATATTTGACATAAAAACAAAAAAAGAATATGACTACACAAACGAAAAACAAAACTAAAAACAAAGTCAAGCAAAAACAAACCGATTGGTAGAAGACCCCATCACACAAAATAAGTAAACCTTAAATGAAATATAACGGGTTTATTTTGTAAATTAGGGTTTCATAATTCCAAATAAAACGAACAATGCATCACTGAGGAATAAAAGAGTAAAAAATAATATTGATAAAGATTTAAAAGATACAAAAAAACAAAGAAGAAGAAAATAACAATTGACAATGTAGAAGACAAGATTAACAAAATAAAATAAAATCAGCGCATCGACGGAGAAGAAGGGTAAAAATGAAATAAAAATATCAAAACTTGTATGAAGGGAGCAGATTTATAAATTTATTATCGGCGGGCACGGTCGAAAACTAAAAACAAGGGTATGAGCCTAACTACAGCTAAGAAAGAAAAAAAATTAAAATTCAACCTTTACCACATTGTCAATGAAACTGATACGGCAAAATGAATATGGAGTTCTTGGACCATGCTATTCTCATACCCTTTTTAGTCATGTGCAGTGGCGTAACCAGGTTTTTTAGCTGGCGAGGGCACAATTAGAAATTTTCAAGCTTCAGAACACAACAGTCTTGGATTTTAATTTCTAATTTTATCCAAAAATTTCAACAATGAAATGCTAATGCTAAAGACAATATTTAACAAGTTCAAGCACGTATGTTTTTTTGAACTTTGATTTACTTTATACAAATAAACTGCAAACCAATAATTCCATCAATACCACGAAATAATTTCATGAGTTTCGGTTAAACCCCAAACTTGGAAAATCGAAGATCAAAGATTCCATCAAACTACAACTTTGGAACTTTTGAGTTACTTACCCGGTAGCATGGAGAGAGATGGAGGCCTTAATATCTGCGTGTGGCAAACAAAGTTAGCTAGAGGCGATATCCATGCATGATGGAGAGCAATAAGGGCGATGCAAGGTTTTGCAATTAGATTCGCACAAATATATATATTTCTTGGATCCTGGTGGGGTCACGCGACCTCACCAGCTTTAATGCGGCTCCGCCGCTGGTCATTATGTGTGTGATCAGGGTCTGTCTTGTTGGAAACTGGAGTATCTACAACACAATGTTGGATCTTAAGGCTATTTAGACACTAGAAGTGGTGAAATGTGTATTAACTACTTACTTATGAATATAAAACTGTATTTGCTCAAATTGCAAATAGAAAGAAGTAATCAGAGATAAGTAAGTAATAAAATAAAATGCAGTAATGTAAATAACACTTGAATTTTTATACTACTTCGGATTAACCAATCCTGCATCCAGTCATGCACTCTCTCGTGTAGAATTTCACTATAGTCGCTTGCTTTCCACAGGTGGCAAAAACACTTTTACAATCTTGGTTTCACGGGCTACAAGACATACCCTCTTGATTTTACAGGCTACAAGAACACCTTCTCCTTATCACAAACAACAAACTATGACAAGTAGTCGTATCTTCAATACAGATTCTTGTAGATTTGGTACAATGATCCTATAAACCACCAATAGTAATATATCTTTGAATTCTTTGAGGAATAAGATGAAATCAGAGAGAGAATGATGTGAATTCAAGTACAACTCTCTAATATTGTGTGTTTGCAAATCGATGAAGAATTGGAGTGAAATAACATCGATTTGCAAGGAGATTGGAAGAGTATGCAATAGATTTCTTTTGCAAATGTTTGGAGGAGTAAGAAAAAAAAGAGAATTCTTGTGTTAAAATTCATTTTCAGGGGCCTTTATATAGTGGTTGAAGAGACGTGTCTTTTGGTGAAGAGGTGGAGGGAAAAGTCTCTTCATTTAAAATTTGAAATTCTGAAAAACGACTAGCATGTCGACATCCTAGGTACCTCCACGTCGACATGGGTGTGTTGCAAAATGAACAGCAATACTAATCAGTGTTGCAAATTTTTAGCATTTCAAATTACCTTATATTTGTGGATTTTTGTGATTTGGGTGAGGTCAATGGTTAATGATCTTCAAGTATAATTGTCATGTGATCTTTAACAAGATATTCTAAGGTTCAACCAACTCCTCATCACTTCAAACATCTTTATTCTTCAGCATTCTTCTCTAATTGGGTTATGTTCTTCAATTTCTCTAATTAACCTTCTTTTATAATTCATTTGCTTCCACTATACTCTTGTTTATTTCTATAAATGTCTCCATAATATATTTGACATGACTACATAACTTGGAGATACGTTAGTAGTAATACTTATTTGGTTGTTGTCATCAAAATCAATACGTATAATATTAACAATCTCTCCGTTTTTTATGATGACAACAATATAAATATTTGAGAGATATAATATAATACTTTTATATTTGAATCCCCCTAACTCTATGCACTCCCCCTATCATTTTGCCTAGTATAACCTTTTTCCCTCCTTCGTCATCAACAAAAAGGGCGAAAAAGAGTCGCTTAAATCGCTGCTAGACAATACGTAGAGTTTGTATATATAGGTAAATGCAAATAAATAAAAATATGAGTGGAAATCAAATCAATTCAAAACATGAAATAAACTTATCGGATAATGAGATGAGTTTTAGAGTTATCGACTTTGCCGATGCTAATAACTAATCCTTTTCATATTTATTCAAAGTTCGATAGATTTCTTGTCATATGCTTTGAGCATCTTCTATCCGATATATATTGTTTGATGCCTGAATAATTATGAAATATGCACACTGGTACCCTTTCATTTTAGGGTCCATGGGGTTAAGTTTTGGGACGCCAAACCCATGAAGAGTTTGAATGTTCTTTCAAAATATAATCATTAGATGAATGAACCTTATTAATAAAGTTATCAGTATATTTTTCTTTTTTAATATCATCCAACCTTTTTGAAAACCATGAATTAATGAACCTATTTGGAGGTTTTAACTTTAATTTCCTAGGTTTTGGTTTGAACTTGGTAGCCTTAACAAACTTAGTACTTTGAGTATTATTTTTCTTTGATTTAGCCATAGGGGTGTATCCAAGTCCATGTTTATTCCCAGTGTGTTTAGATGCAAATAATAATTTTTCTAGATTATCCTTCCCTTTGTTAAATTTATCAATACCGGTTTTGATTTTGTCAAATCCTTATTGCGGTTAAGAATAACATTGTCCAGAGATGTTACTTTGTCATTCGAATCATTGATCTGTGACTTCATTGAAAGATTTTCTGACTTTAAGGATTCATTTTTGCTTTTTAGTTTTTCAAAACTTTCAAGTATCAAATTTTTTTCATCATTGTACTCATTAAGTCTTTCAATTTCATCTTCTGGACATTGTTTTTCTTCGGTTAACCTTTCATTAAATATTTTAATCTAGCTATCTCTGCCAAAATATTATTGTACTCTTTCCTAAGTATTCTATATCCCTGATACATATCATTCAAAACATTAATAATTTCTTTATTAAAATTCCATATTTGATCATCCTTTGCCATGAAGCACATGTTGGCGTTTTCTGTTTCTAAATCACTATCACTTGATAATGTATCTGAATCATACCATTTTGCATTGAATGCCCGTTTCCTCTCCTTATTGAAAGTGTTTGAAAAGTACTTTGATTCTTTAGGTAGGAAAAGTCTCTTTTCAAATGACCAGGTTTATCACATTTGAAACACTTAACAATATTTCCATTTCTAGAGTTATTGTTGTTAATTTTTTGAAGTTTGTTTGCTATTGAATACTTCAAGAATTCCTTGAACTTTTTGGTCATAAACTCGATATCATCATCAACAACATCATCATCTGGTTTATCGTTATCGATCATAGCATTGAGTGCTAGTGATTTCTTCTCATTTTCCTGGTTCTCTTTTCTAATCTGCAACTTTACTTCATAGGACATTAGGTTACCAACTAAATCTTCTATTTTCATAGTACTAATATCATTGGCTTCTTCAATTGCCAGAGTCTTCTGATGCCATTCACTAGGAATTAAATGCAAGATCTCTCTGACTTGGTCTTCTTCGGTAATTTTCTTTCTTAGTGATATTAAGGCATGTACTATATCTTGAAATCTAGAATATATATCAGAAATAAACTCATTTGGTTTCATTTGAAAGAGCTGAAATTGATTAGTTAGCATAGATATCTTTGTTTGTTTTACTTTATTGGTGCCTTCATATGTGACTTGTAGTGTTCTCTAAATTCATATGCAGAATTACAAATAGACACTCGATTAAATTCATTTCTATCTAAGAAGCAATATAAAATGTTCATGGCCTTAGAGTTATTAAGTGCTTGTGTCTTTTGATCTAGTGTCCATTTTGAATATTCAGTTTGAGTCTCTATGCACTCTATTTGGGTAATTTTTCAAATATCCAAACCATTAGACTGTAAATAACATTCCATCCTACAAACCCAATATGCATAACTACTGCCATCAAATAGAAGGGGTCTGCCGGTAGACTGCCCTTCTACAAAAGTGTTAAAAAATGTGTTACTAGTGTCATTAGCCACTTATACTTTTCAAAAACCAAGTTATGAATTTTTGAAAACTAATGCTCTGATACCAAATGTTGGAAACTGGAGTGTCTATAACATAATGTTGGATCTTTAGGCTATTCAGACATTGGAAGTGGTGAAATGTATATTAACTACTTATGAATATAAAACATTATTTACTCAAATTGCAAACAGAATGAAGTAATCAGATAATAAGTAAGTAATAAAGTAAAATGTAGTAATGTAAATGACACCCGGATTTTTATTCCGGTTTGGATTAATCAATCCTACACACAGTCCCGCACTCCGTCGTGCAAAATTCCACTATAATCGCTTGCTTTCCACGGGTGGCAAGAACACCTTTATAATCTTGGTTTCACGTACTACAAGACACACTCTCTTGATTTTGTAGGCTATAAGAAAATCTTCTCCTTATCATCAACAACAAACTATGACAAGTAGTCGTATCTTCAATTCAGATTATTGTAGATTTGGTACAATGATCTTATAGATCTCCAATGGCAATATATCTTTGAATTCTTTAAGAAATAGGATGAAATCAGAGAGAGAAGGATGTGAATTCAAGTACAACTCTCTGATATTGTGTGGTTTGCAAATCGACGAAGAATTGGAGTGAAAAAATATCGATTTGCAAGGAGATTGGAAGAGTATGCAATGGATTTCTTTTGCAAATGTTTGGAGTACGAAAAAAATGAGAATTCTTGGTATTAAAATTCATTTTCAAAGGCATTTATATAGTGGTTGAAGAGACGTGTCTTTTGGTGAAGATGTGGAGGGAAATTTCTCTTCATTTAAAATTTGAAATTCTGAAAAATGACTAGCATGTCGACATCCTCGGTATCCCCATGTCGACATGGGTATGTTGCAATATGAACAGCAACACTAATAACTGTTGCAAATTTTCAACATTTCAAATTACCTTTTATCTGTGGATTTTTGTGATTCGATTGAGGTCGATGATTGATGATCTTCAAGTATAATTGTCATGAGATCTTTGACAGGATATTCTAAGGTTCAACTCCTCGTCACTTTAAACACCTTTATCCTTCAACATTTTTCTCTAATTGGGTTTTGTTCTTCAATTGCTCTAATTAATCTTCTTCTATAATTCATTTGCTTCCACTGTATTATTGTTTACCTCTGTGAATGTCTCAATAGTATATCCGATAGGACTGCATAACTCGAAGATACGTTATTAGTAATATTTATGTGGTTGTTGTCATCAAAATCAATACCTATGGTATTAACATGTATTATACCCTGCAAATTCTGAGGTTGACCACCACTATCTTCGATTAGGAAGATCAGTGGTGCTTCGAGATACTGTTTCATTCATGTTATACATATGACTAGGGTAAGCCATATCACAACTTCTAAGAAATCACCATCTCCTCAATGTCCCATACAAGACACATCCATTCCTAGTTTGATAAATATTATGGAACATGAAACAATATTGTTGTGCTACTCGCTCTTCGATAATTATAAAGTAACATGGCGACATCGTAATAACCCACATAAACATACACGAACATTCATACTACATGCGCTTGCATACACACACATATACTCAGTCATTGAAGGATTGCTAAAGCTCGACCCACATCAACAACGGAGTTAAACAAAGGAATCATGGGTCTTCAAAGTTCATGTACAATCCACAGCCCTCATGGTTGATGGCACACATTTCTATTTTAAATTAATATTAGCATCTCCAACTGTTCGAGAATTCTTAAATCTGCACTGAAGACGCTCTCCAACAGGGATACATAAAATCGTAGAGTGCAAAAAGGGATGCCAAAGTGTGGAAAAGCCAAATCAGACGAGGCGCATGTTCGACAGGTACCTGACATCATTTCTGTTGGACAAATGAGACCTCCAACATTTCGAAGTGTGAAAAATCCAATTTTTGCACTTCGAACATTAAGATGCTCTAATGTATTTATTCAAAACAATCATAAACATAGGTTTCAAAAAGCAACTCGTAACCATACAAAATAATGGATTCTGGGATATAAAGCCATTAATGCTGCAATTTTAAGATATTAAAGGCCCAAAGTAATATGGGTATCATGGTCGTAATATATGACTATCTGTCAAATTTCTTTTGTTTAGAAACAGCATATCTGCAAGAGGGCACAGCGCACAGATATTGCTTTGGTCAAGCAGGGAGAACAATCAAATTCAAACAGATAGTACTTCATCCAGTTCCAGTTAAATCATATATAATGATCCACCAAGACTCAAAATAACAGAGGTTGAACAAATTTAAAAAGAAAGGAAATTCACACTAAACAAATGAGCTAAGCCATTGCTAACACTAATTTCATTCATGAAGACAAAATTAAGTTGTTTCCCATTTTCTTCACAGGAGCACCCCACATCAATCACGTACCAACATCAAAATAAAAACCAACGAGAATAAACATTTAAAATCGGACTCACAGATTTCGCTTCTAAAAAAACTTAGGCTCTCTCGCCCCTAATTCTCCTAGCAAGCTGGATATCCTTAGGCATAATCGTAACCCTCTTAGCATGAATGGCACACAAATTAGTATCTTCAAACAAACCAACAAGGTAAGCCTCAGCGGCCTCCTGAAGAGCAGCTACGGCAGAGCTCTGAAATCTCAGATCAGTCTTGAAATCTTGTGCGATTTCACGGACCAATCTCTGAAACGGAAGCTTTCTGATCAAAAGTTCAGTACTTTTCTGATATTTGCGGATCTCGCGAAGAGCAACGGTTCCAGGCCTGAATCTATGAGGCTTCTTCACACCGCCGGTGGCCGGAGCAGACTTACGAGCAGCTTTGGTTGCGAGCTGCTTTCTGGGTGCTTTGCCCCCTGTCGACTTGCGAGCGGTTTGCTTGGTACGAGCCATTGGAAGGAGGATTAGGGATTATAATTTGGAGAAAGTGCAAGTACTGATTCCAGACGATGAAGCGTGACTCTGTGTAGTGGGTTATATATAGTGTTTTGATGTCAGGGGTTTCAAATGGTAATGGGCTGCGTGCTTTGTAGGCCGTTGGATTGTTTGTTTGTTTGGTGGCTGAGATTTGATTAGTTGGTGCGAGGCGGATCGATAACTGTGAGGGTTAGATTCGGACAGAGTGTATGGTGTGGATTAAAAGTGAACACGGCATGCGGATGGGTTCGGCTTAATAAACGTGTTTGTTTCCTTGTTGGTTTCAAATCTTAGTTCCCATTTTGGGGTCGTTTTTGTGAACCCAAAGAGGCACAACAAAAAATAGTACCATGAACAAATGAACGGTGATAGTTCGACGAAGACTGATGTATAAATTTCAGTTATATGCACGTAAATAAATTTTAAATCCCGAAACATTTAGTTTATTCTAAAATGATGTTATTTACATCATATAAATACGAAAATGGTTTTCTTATATCATATAAAAACTTCAGAATTTAATATTTGTCTATAGCATTCAAATAATACAAATGTCAATTGAATGATCCATTTGTAATATCTAATGAGGTATGCACCGACTACATGAGGCTGCTTCACGTAAATAAAGGATGTTACGTCATTGGGGTTCGAATCCGTATCAAATGACTTTTGTATGGTTGCCTTGTCCATTGGGTCATTTAATGTTAAATTTACCATTTTTAACCATTAAAATAGTATTTTCAATGGGAAAATTATAATATTAAAAACACATCTATAAAAAATGTCATGCATCAGATATAAAAATTTCGTACTTTTATTTGTAATTAACGTAATGTTTTAACGTAAAAAATTATATATTTCGTTGTGTTAATTCATAAATAACGCACTAGCGCTTGTTGTTTGTCTGCTGCTTTGATAGCATTTATTGTTCCATACCGTTAGATGATTTATCAACTAATATTATGCTTCACTTAGATAAGACGATGGGTTTTCTTTTTTATATTGACCGGTCCGATATATATTATATTACAAATAAGAAACTTGAGAAGGTTGATTCACTTAGATCATGAGATACATTAGCTGAAATGTTAGGGGCTTACAGGGTCTAGGTAATGTGATAAAGTTATGCCATTTTTAAAGAAAATAATATTGATATAGCTTTATTTAATAAACTAAAATATGGCATCCTGATTGCCGCTTCTGTAGAAGTTTAGGGGTGTGATTTATCCTAGTAACCGGGTTTGTCTCTCTGTTAAGAGTAGCTCAGGAGTTTAATGATGAGCTGGAAACATAATTATGTTAAACTTATATAAACTGATATTGAAATTTACTCGTTGTTTTCATGGATTTAAGAGATGATAAGCTCTTAAATACCTCTAATTTTTAGGGGTCGCATGATAAGATTGATATGAGAAATTTTTGAAGTGAATGTCTCGAGTTTATATCCTTTACAGTCGATCCTTTGATAGGGAAGATATCAATATGACTAGGTTTTTAGGAAAGCACTCGTCCAGAGAAGACGAGTTTCGATATGGATGAGTTTGATCGATTTATTATTGGTGGTAATTTAATTAAATTACCACTTAGCAATAGCCGATTCGCTTGGTCAAACTCAAGAGAGAACTATTCGATGGCATTCCTTGGTCGTTTTTTCGTTAGTGAAGAAATGGAAGACAGGTTCCTTGTTTTGCGTGTTAATGGTCTTCCAACCATTTATTTGTATCACTGTCTCATCGTTCTCTCTTGAGAGAACCATCACGCATATTATAGAACTTTTAGATTGGCGAACATGTGCCTTTAGAAAATAATTCCACTGATTTAGTTACTGATAATTGGCTTTCTATGGACAATAATAATTTGATATAATTATGTAAATGTCCAAAGATTGTTTTAGTAAACTTAGGGATCTCTTAAAAAATGGAATTAATATGTTTTTGGCAATATTAGGATTGAAAAGGATAACTTACTTTCTAAAATCTTAAAATTAAATAAACGAAAAGAATATGGGATCTTAAACACTTACGAGTATACATGCTTTAAATCTTACATAACAAAGTAATTACATAAAAGAAAATAACATGGAAGCACACGTCAAAGGTCAAATGGACGGACAAGGGAGACAAAATATCACGTTCTTTTGTAGGGTAGCAAACCGTGATAAGTGTAGTGATACGTAAACTTCTTATGACCGGTCCCAAGCAACCCGGCTCAAAGCGACTTATACATAGCCTGGCTCTCTCATCCCGCCTATGATCGATCCTAAGTAACATGTCTTATCGCTATCTCTCTGCTCATCCCCTTTACACTCCATGGCATTTTCAGCACTGTTCCCAGCAAGCTTGGGCAACAAGCGACCAATCGCTACTATGCATGGGAAGCTTCTCGTCCACCTAGCCACTTGGTGAGCAAAAGCAAAGATGAATAGTACATCCGATTGTAATAGGTACTATAGCATGACTGCCAAAAGCATGCCTGCATCTGTAGCATGTCGCCGGATTAAAGGCACATTAAATGCAAAGCATGCACCCGGTATGGAATGTAAGCTGGCAAGCACCTAAGCCAGGCGATCTTACCATCATTGCAACTGTCTTCCATTAACCCGCTTGCCCAGATCTACAGGCAGATTCATTTCCCACCTATTTTTAGTGCAATCGCAACCATTTATTTATCCATATCTTCTACTATAAATACTCCTTGTCATACAACATCGAAGGTGTTAGAATTTAGCTAATCCATAAGCTTATAATTCATTAATTTACATCAAACACCTTCTCTCAAAGCTCTTGAGTTTAGAACAACTGTAAACTAAATGCTAAGTTTTTTATTATTCCCTTGTAATTCTTTTTAATTACAAGGGACAAACATAATAAAAGATATTCAAAGTGGACGTAAGTAAATCTCGACCGAACAACTCTACATATTGTGTCATTTACGTATTTGCATTGTCTACTCTTTTTATATCTATAAGCGCAGTGTTAGCAAGCACCTTTTGCCGGTACAACACATTATTCTAATTTCGAGGTTGGCTAATTTATTACCAAACATGTTGGAGCTACAAGGAGGATCTCCCCTAAAAATCTTCACATTTCTTCTCTACATGCTCTTTTCATGTTTCACATATCAAATCCTAATAGTGAGAATGAAGTCATCAACTCCAGTGACCGTGAGACTACAGGCAACACTGCTGCCAATGATGTATGTCCCATCTCTGGGCTCACCAATGACATGCGGCAAAGTTTTCTCCAAGGCCTGACCAACGTAGGAACTCTAGCTCATGTAGTAAAGGACCCAAGGATGAGGTTGGACACTCAAGCAACTGTGAACTTTGTTCCGTCGCCACCTCCAATGGTTGAACTAACTCCTCTCCAAGATGTTATCCTTAATGCTTACGACCTTGTGAAGACTGTCAAGGCTAGAGGAAGGGTTGTGCTTGAAACCCTGGTCATGGATGTTCACCTCATCCAAGAAGACACGACGTGTGTAAGCTAGGCCACGTTATTAACATTGACCTAAAGATGGTCGAGCACATAAAATGAAGGCAACGTCATTCGGTAAAAAGGCAGTCAACTTTTGTATGACTTCGGATGATAAACGGCGCTCGAGACTTGAAGTTCAAACATCTTAGCAGTGGTTCTCAAGCTATCGGTAGAGAGCCAAGCGCCCTATTGGTGCATTTTTAATCCTACGGAAGTGCAGCCAGATAGATCAGGAGAGGGAGGGTCATTCGATCACTGTCGCCCTATATGCATGCGGAGAGGAGGACTCCCGCTTTAGCTCACCATGATCACCAACACTCCATGTCAACTTATCATCGTCGATCTCCCACTCCACAAAGATGCCGACTAAGCCTACGGATAGTCGTTGGACAAACAATCCTGCATTAAGTTGATGTTAACCCCTGGGAGGAAATGAACACCCTTTACCAATAGCTCAACATAATATAAGTTCAGAAAGCCAAGGGTGAAGTTTTTTATGACGACGAGAATGGAAAGCCATTTTCTAAGAAAATCTTGAACAGTTATATTAACCGGCAGTATGCCTTGCCACCTATTGACAAGTAAAGTGGGAGTGTTGACCCACCATGTCACATCACGGTGTCCAACTTCATCACCTATGTCGACCAGCTTTTCGACCTACCAAATGCCTTCTTTTCCCTTTCACTCTCGCAGAACCCGCCTCCTGCTCGTTCTTGCATCTACAACCGGGTAGCATCTATTCTTGGCCTAGTTATGCGTTGAATCAAAGACTGGATTCCTCACCTCATAGACTTATGTAATGATGGCCGGTAAGCCAGGTAACATCAAATAAGGAACGATCAAGTGATGGAGTTAAGGTTATGCCCTAGGGGAAATTATGTATTTTTTACATATATCTAACTCGATAACCCATCTTATTTGAAATAAAAGGCATTTTTTCTTTCTACCGTATACTTGATAGAATGTGTTATATTAATTAATAAGTTAATCAAAAGTATAATTAATAGAGAATCCATAGATGGAATGTTTTATGATGCTAGTTACAAAGTGTTATAACCGCAAGTAATTTATCACAATGAAAATAGCATTTTAGATGTTCCTAGTCAAGATGCACCAAGGATAGGCATTGATATGTCCATTGAGACTAGAGCACGCAACGCTCTTCAAGTGCTGGGCAGTGTATTACTCATGACTGTTGGGGGCACTAAGAGGTTGCATACTGATAGTTATTGGATAACTACGGAATTACCAACTCGATAGTTTTCCGTTGGTACGTGTAACTAAGAAAAAACAAAAAATATCGATGTGCAATTTACACAGTTCCCTTGACTTTGAGAATGCCATCGATCTTCTACATGAAAGCTCCACTTTGATTATAGTCAAACCATGATACGATGTCCATCGAGTGACTATAGTTGTGTCAATTTGAAGTATTGGAAGTGAATCACTATTCAAGAGAGGATTCATCTTCTCAGTTATAAGGGGTTAGTGTCACGGTCAACTCAAGTCAACTCAAAGTCAAAGTTTCTAGCCAGAGTAGTTTGGATAATAATAATTGTTATTATTAAACCAAGGACTTTGTGTTTGGACAATAGAGTTAAATATGGATGATATTGAAATTTTAACCATTACCGAACTCCATAAGTCCAAAGTGATATAGCTTTGATGAAGAGAATTGACGTAAATAAGGTTCATAACCCGGTAACGCTTAAAAAAATAAAATTCAAATTTACCAAAACCAAGTAAGCGACAAATTTGGATAAAATGTCACACCACCTGCTAAGTGATGTTTGAACGTTCATATTCAAATAATTCGATATTAATCGCTGACCAAAACTTATGCATGACGAGTCACACAATCAAAATAATGAATTCTCTTTGACCAAACGATTTAAATTAATTTATAATCGTTATAACTTAATATGATTATAACTTAATTTGAATCAATTCATGTTTATGGAATATTACATATAAAGTGATTATGATTTGATGAACAAACATTATTAAATATATATTTATATTAGTTATAATATATCTACCAACAAGTGGTATCGATGATTAAGTTGGATATCGATGATTAAATTGGATTTAATTGCATAATATTTCATTTGGGTTTAAATGGGTTTAAGGCCCATCATGGGGGTAATATTTTCGGCAATAAGATAGTTAGGGGAGGTTCAAATTCTAGTAGAAAGGGCTTGGTTTTGGATGGCAGAGATTAAAGGAGAATGAATAATTGATGAGATCCACACTTCTCTCCTTTTCATCCACTATATATGCATCTCTACCCTCATATGATCTGGATCTTTTTAGTGCCTCCACCCTAAGTGCTTGCTGGTCGAATTTTATTTCCTCTCTCATCCATCTAGAAGTTTAAATCAAATCAAGTTAGCTACTATCCGATAGCTAATGGTCAACGGTTAAAGGATCGACACTATATTGATTAGGAAATAGTTTTAGGCGGAAGAAATCATCTTTTCAAGCCGCACTTCAAGACATTGGTACTGAGGTATGTTTTTAATATAATATAATTATTTATGCTCAATTACAATGTTTTGTTATATATATTATGTTGTTAGTTAGGTTACGATTCTGATAGGTAAATAATATTATCACAGATTTGTTTGGCTATATGTATGTATATATTAAAATAAAAAATAATATTTTATTATATACAATTTACAACAAGGTCAGTACGGCTCTAAAATAAAATATAAAAAATTCCATATTGAATTAATATATATACATATTATTTAAATAGATGAGTATAGTTTGTAATTAATTATAGCATCATACTTTGGTCAAACATAGTCATATAAATTTTATATGCAGAGAATTAATGCTATAATAATTTTTAGCAACGGTAAAATATTTTTTTATTTAAATTAATTTATGACATGAATTAATTATATTGATTCAAATACAGTATGAAAATTATATCTTATATGATATAAAATAATACTGTTAATAAAGATACTAATGGAAATAATGAAATGATAACATTTAACCTTTTCAATATTGTAAGAACATATGCTATATAATGTTATAATAATACACATTGATAAATTTGTGCATTTAATATAGTTGATAAAATGTCTATTAAGTAAGGTATACAAATGAACTGAATTAAAGATTAACAAATAGAATTATAACATATACTTATTAATAATTGCTTATCACATGTTAATGTTTCAACATCCATGCAAGCGCCTAATTCTACAACCACTAAATACTTTCGTAATGATTAACAAAGGGACCGACCGCCTTTGCCACTAAGGACCATGCGAGCCCCGCCCCCTTCCTTATCGGCCATCTATCCATGGAGGGTGAATTACTATGCATTTACTTTCTTGTTTAGGGACTGCCAGACTATCCAATAAGATTGAATCACCATACATTCACTTCTTTGCTTGGGGATTGCCTATGTTCCCTATGAGTTTGGATGAGACCTCTCTCCCCTTTGTGTTGGGGTGCTTCAACGATTAGAGATGCAACCACAATGGTCTCATATTCCTCATTCATAATGTTTTCCATCCCTTATATAGGACAGCAAACTATTGTCGTGACGGGCGTTGTTACCCTGAGTGACTCCAAGGTCTGGCTTCCGTAGTGCATCTGCATAAAATAAACTAGGCCCCATATTAACTGGCCGCATGTTACTTAGGAGAACTCAAGCCACTTAGTGTTTCGATCATGTTAGGATCGCATGCCACTCTATCAACTGGCTACGTGTCGCCGAGGAGAATCCTAAGCCACTCAACGCTCTAGCTTATGTCGAGACCGTCCTCCACTCTATAAACCGCCCGTGTGTTGCCTAGGAAATCTTGAGCAACCTAGCGCTTTGGTTTTTGTCCGGATCGCTTAACATCATAGAACATAAGCATGCTTACCTTGGTTCTCGATTACGAACATGCTCTTCAACACAAGTTGTGTCCGAGCTTACATGATAGCCCGACCTAATGTACATAAAAGTCTTGCTTTTACGAACAGCTAAGTATATGAATGGGTCACTCTCACTACCCATCCCATTATCATACTGCTATTTTACCTATCTTGTAAAAATGTTCGAGTATAGATAATGCAGGGACTATACTAGTAACTCAAAGTGTACTATCCTATAGATTATGCACAAACAAACAAGAAAAGATAAACTAGTAAAGTATTTGTATGCAAATTTTGCATAACAAAAGACACTCTGTTTGTTCATCCCAGAACATGGGGCACAAAGCCCACCTTGCTAGGCTAAAAAGATTAAAAAATATATCTACACAACTGGTTCTTCAAGCGACCGGGCCAAGGAGTCTAATTGCTCCCATGTAAAGGTGGCTGACATGGATATCCTAACTGCCTTCATCTCGCCAACCACCTTCTCCTCTATCTTGGCAAGGGACTTAGCGTTGAGTTTCCATATGGAGATCAGGAAGCAGTAATTTTTCTTGAGATATGTTTCCATTGGGTTCAAGCTAGCTCACCCATGTGCTCTTCTTTCCCACCTAAGCAGCCCTCGCATCCGTAGAAAACAAGCAGCCATATTGGTGCTGGCTTGGTCAGTCTACAGACCTTCAGCCTCCTTCTTAGGCTTCTCCGGACTCTTATTGAGATCTACGATCGTCTTTCCTGCTTTCTCCCTTACCTCAGCCGCCTCCTCACCGCCTTCTCGACCGCCTATACCGCCTCCTTTGCCTTGGCAGCCTCAACCTTAGCCATTGCCAGAAAACCTTATTTGGCTGCCAACTACCCTTGGAGTTTTACAACTTCATCCCTTATGAAAATGGTGCGGTATCAAGCCTGAACAACCAACGTTATAAAAATAACAAAGTAACAAGAACAAAATTTAAGTTTAATGACTTATTAGCAAGGTGTTCTAGGTTTGTGTATTCACCGCAAACTCCAAAGAGTGTCTAAAAAGTTTTAACCCATTGGAGGTATGATAGGGTCTCCACGGACATAAATTTGAAATCCATTAGCAAGCTATCTAGATCTTTGTTATTCATGCCCTCGGATATATCCAAATATACATGTCCTAACGGAATCGCATCATTCTTAGCGACTACCCCTCTGTGTTATATAATACGAAGGAATTTGGAGAAAGGAGGGGTGACCTCAAGAGGTAAGGAAGTGCCGACCTCATTTATCTTCCTATTTTCACTATCGATGGAGTGCTGGAGTGACTGCTCAGGGTTGGGGGTCATGTTAGTGATCTCCCGACCTAAATCGAGTGCCTTGGGCATAGGAGTTGTGGTAGTTTGAATGGTGGAGTCAAGGTCATTGAAGACATAGAAAGTAGGCTTGATGGTCGCTGAAAAAACAAAGAAAGCCATTAGTTCGAGTGAAAGAAAAAAGAAAACTAAAGTACAAGTTAACAATCATTTACACCAGCCCTACCTTGCTTTCTAATAAGGGGCGTATATGATGAGACCGAACTGCCTACGCTGGTTTGATCTATCCTAACATAAGGCTCAATGGGAGAAACATCTTCGTATCTAGGATACAAAGGGTCGTCTGGGGAATTGGCTTAGAGAAGTGACAAGTGTCCCTACTAATGCCTAATTCTTACAACCCTCCCCTTTCCTTGGAGCTCACTCTTGTATCCAAATCAACGAGCGTCATCTCACACCGAGCGACCAGGACATCAACCAACATTGTAGTTTATATCCTTACTACAATAGCATCGAAAATGCATTACTTAGCTTACCAAGTATAGCATCCCCCACTTGGAGGCTTAAAACTAATGGCTACGGATGTTGCAGTCATCCATAGTTATCAATCCTCGACGACCAAATATGGTAATGTTAGATACATTGATATAGCAGAAACACATGGATATGGAAAAAAAATTAAAACCATTAAATAAATTTGTTATTCCATTCCAAATCAAATTTCGAATTCATTACATTATCCCACATTCGACAACTACATTCAAAGAAAATATAATTATTACAACATACACCAAGAGCGACATATGAAGATTCTCCTTTGGATGATCAGAGTACATATAACTAGGCAATTATACAACTTTCTCTTTACATCAAAACACGACAGAATTAAAAAGAAAAGAACTCGTACTAGCTATCTTGCCTCTTGCACGTTTTCGGAAGTTTATTCGTCTAAAGAAATACCTGAGAACCTCAACTCTCAAACTACTCAAAAATAATTGAGCACACGAGAGTTTAAGGGAAAAACATAAAGTTCGAGTCAGACGTAAAACCTTGTATGAATACTAATCTATCATATCGAACCATTTAGATATCTAGTGAGACCATGCCACTTAGCAGAATGGATTTTCCCCTCACTAGTATCTTACCCAAAATTTATGATAACCATATACCGTGCACCTACATCCACAATGGTTAAAGACATAGAAATTTAAAATATCTTGATGATATGTAATTATACAATATATCCTAGATTTTTCATCCCCATTCATTTGACTATCTATCTCGGTTATAGTTTCTAGGGTCACTGTTAACCTATTATTTTTCATGGGCTAACCAGTAACCTATTTAAAGCTTATGGACTACCTGTCTGGTATTATATTTTTCATGGGATCACTAAGAACCTATTGGCCCCTGCCAGTAACTTATTCAATTATGTCATGGGTACTCCCTGAACCTATTTGTATCTCCAATAACTTCTTTCATATCATAGTTTTCATGGGTTGACTATGAACTTATTGACTTCTGTAAGTAACTTTATCCGGATATAGTTTTCATGGGATCACTACGAACCTTATTGTCCCCTACTAATAACTCTTTTCAAATATCGTTTTCATGGGCTTATTATGAACCTATCTAAACCAACAACTTCAGTCTTTGGGCATCTATGTTCTGGTCTACCTGACCTCCTGGATACTGACAACTTCAGTCTTTGGGCATCCTATGTTCTTGTCTACCTGACCTCCTAGATGCAACTCTACCCATGCAGGAGTTAACTTATATTTACTACTGGGTCTACCTAGCAAGTTTTTCTGCCCTTCCTTTCCAAAATAAAGTTATGGGTTCGTTATACAGTGAATATGTTTATAGAAGAAGCAAATGCTATAACATAACAATACCAACATTTATGGTTTAATATCTTCGAAATCATTTTCACATGATCCCTTTAACCTGTTATTATTTTGTCAAGGAAAGCTTCTTCAAAAACTCCATAGTAAAAAGCCGTTTTAAAGCTCTTTTATATTTCCATGGGTTTTCCTTTAAAAATGAGATTGGGTTCTTTGTTTTGAAAACTAAAGCTTTCGAAACCTTAGACCTTTACTTTCGAAATCACTAATATACATATATCCTTCGAAAGCATTCAAATCTTCTTTTCAAAACAATTAAGCATATGCCTTTCGAAACACTTAAAATATCTCTTTTGAAAGCATCAGAACCTTCCTTTTGAAACCGTCAAAATATTCCTTTCGAAGGTATTAAAGCATATCTTTCAACTTATAGAAACATAGCTCCGAAATCATTTGAAAGTACCTCTTCCAAAACCATTGGATTTATCCTTAAAAGTAACTTTTGGGTCAAAGTGAATACAAATGAAAGTACCCTTTTTGAAATTATTAAACTTCAAATAAAAGAGTTTGGGGAAAATTGATGACTTCAGAACCATCCTTTCGAAAGCTTAAATCTTTTATGTAAAACAATTGGAAGAATAGCTTCGAAACACCTTTCGAAGTCATTGCCTTCAAAACCTTTAGTAAAAGTGGCTACAGAGCCCTTTTGAAAGCTTTGGGAAGCGATTTGTTATATTTATAAAACAAAAGTTTGCCTTTCAAACTCATTGAAACTTCAACCAATTCAAAAGGTATGTAGACGGCAGCAAGGTTTTGACTTGGTTCAAAACTACCCTTCGAAGGCTTCTCTTTAAAACATAATATATGGCAACTCATTCAAAAGCTGTCCTTTAGTTAAAAGGAGGCAACCCCTTTGAAAGCTATATAAAGACCCATTCAAGAGCATCCATTATAAGCAATGCAAGCGACGTCTCTTTTGAAAGCAGAACAATGACCTTCGAAAGCCATTTAAATTGACCTCGACCCCTTCGAAAGAATGGTTTTGACATTATA
Source organism: Allium cepa (assembly GCA_030765085.1). Lineage (NCBI taxonomy): Eukaryota > Viridiplantae > Streptophyta > Magnoliopsida > Asparagales > Amaryllidaceae > Allium > Allium cepa. The sequence goes on from CM060928.1 coordinate 975,971,104, forward strand.
CCTCCTACCTTTCTCCAATCCACTACGTATCAAAGCATTGATACCATATGTATTGATTTCGACTTGGTTGGGGTGGAGGTATGTGGTCGAAAGGTTGATACTGGAAGTGATGAAGCAATAAATCTTTACAAAACTATTTTGTTGCCTTTTTAAGTAAATGCTTTTTAACTATCTTGCCTACGTGTAAAAATATAATTGGTTGCCATAATCTTAATAAAAATCTTTTCTAAAAGACTGTCGAATTCGTTTCGGTATTGATTAAAATAACTAGCAAAGATGCCCTTCCCTTTAGCAAAACAATTAAGACATTTAAGTCCTCTAATTAAATTAATTTATTTTCCATAGTAAATTACTTAGGAAAAATCGTCAAAATTCACTTATTATAATTTGACTAACATATAAATATTTCAAATCCATAATCGTTCATACAATGGTCGAAATAAATTTTTAAACCTACTTATTTATATTTTCCTTTAAAAATTCATAATAAATTATCCATGGCTTGTATAATTATGAAAATCAAAACTCATCTCCAAAATAATATTTTACTTAACATATTGGATCCTCATGGCATTCAAAACTCAATCAACAAGATTTTAACCTTAAAACCGAAATAAACATTCATAAATCATACTTTTTCGAGCCAAACATATCATGAAATCCAAGCATATCATCATTAAAATCATCATAATTTTGAACTTAAAACTCTAAATCAAACGCTCTTCGAAAATTAAAATGAGATGGTTTTGATTATTATTCACCTTGCTTTGGATAAGGAACTTGAGATTTGATTTTGATTAATCTTCCTTGCTTGATTCCCTGGCTTTTAATTGTTTTTCTCCTCTTTTTTCCCTAAGTTATGGACGGCTTGAGCTCCCTCTTTCTTACGTTTTTAAATTATGAACGTGTGTAATCAAAATAGGAACAATGGTTTAGGGGTTATCTGGTTATGGTGGCAGCTATTCCCCGTAATGCCCTTACCTTATCTCTTATTAGTTAACTTGTAAAACCATTTCCAAAAACTCATTCTATCTAGTTCATTAAGCACGACATCTACTTTTCAAATCTCAATCTCCTTATATCTCTAATCTTTACATTATTCTATCTATTTTATCTAATTAAATCTCCTTAATAATGTTATTTTAAACTAGGGTTGTTACATCAAGATCGACTTGTTGTTATTCTCCAAGCTTCTTACCCTTGTTGTCTTACACCGACTCTCATCTCTAACTGGGTCGGCCAGAGGGTCTTTGAATTTGATCTTAGAGTAATCATGTTTTTCCTTGGTTGCTTTCTTCATCGGTTTCTTTGTTAGGGGGCCTGCTCTGTAACCATTGTTCGGGTCCCTCTCGTTAGCTCAACCTAATGGAGGTTATTATCAATCACTGAGACCTTCAGTTTTTACAAATTACCGATAGCCGCCTTTAGCTGATCAATATAGTTACTTGACATCTCGTAGCCGATGCCCATGGGTTCGATAAAAGTTCCTATCAGTAAGCAAATTAAGCAAAGGAAAGGAAGGAAAGAGATAAAGGAAAACGAAGGGCAACGAATACTTATCGAGGGTCTGGAACTAATTATTCCTTAGCTCGAGGTTAACCCGACAAGGGACAAAGAAATACCTCCCTATCTAGCCTTGGGTAGATTTGCTAAGAATGCTCGTGAAAACAACAAGCTTAGTGTTAGCCTAAAAGTGAAAGTACGTACGGATCGGGTACCTAGTTTCCTTTTGCAGCCAAAAAACCTTGTTGACCAATTGGGTGGTTGGCTTAGGGAGGTTGAGGTTGGCACAAGCAACATAGAGCCCGCATAGAACCCAATACCTATTTGGAACAAGCTGATCAGGACAAGCCCGAAAGCGTTGGGAATGGAGATAAAGTAACGATGGAGAGGCAACATGACTTCTAACTTGAAGTAGCCCGGAGAGAACTTGAAAAAGCCCGAGGGAGGGTGACCGGGATGGTCGGCAGCTGAGGGATATCTCACAATCCCTATGTCACATCCATGATCGACCAAACTCTTAGCCAGGTTACCTTTATGTCTAGCAATTCAGAGGCTTTGAAGCTAGAAATACCAGTAGAGATTGATCCAAAGGCTGCCATATCAAACGCAAGCGACCTAAGTTAAACAAGTCCTCAACATCTAAACATGGTAGGACTCAGAGGCAATGTCCCGAGCTAGAAGTTGGACAACCTCATTTATAGTGTGCCTGGGCTGAGCACCCCATGAAGGTTGTCTCACGACTTGAACCTTTAAACTAAGTTACAAGCCTTATGGTCCATATCTATTATTCTACCTTTTACTTATGTCCTAAGGTTATTGACTTGGTCCTAAATCTACAACCCAACTCTGATACATTTTCCAAAAAAGCACGAGCCACTGGAAACTTCACCAACGTCGATTAACCATCGCTAACATGGCACCAATGGTTAATCAATGTCCAAAAGATAACCATAAAAGCATGAATTCTGGCTAAGCAATGACACATAATTAAAACTCGACAGCAATACTCAAAACAAAACAAAAATCAACGAAACAACAAATCACATTTTTTCATGGCAAACCAACTACCAAGCATTCGTTAACAACGACGAAGGAGGAGAAGGCTTACTGTTTGCAAAAAAAGAAGACTTAAAGTTTGAAATTTTAAGAGAGTTTGTAATGGCAAAGGGAGTTATTTGCTTTGGTAAAGAATAAAATGAAGAAGACGAGGGTTATTTGGATACCCACCTCTACCATTGCAGCCGTTGGATTTGAAAAGCCATCGAATCTTGACTGTCTAGGTGTAATCAATGTGATTGTCACTTCACACACATTGGAAACGTGAGTATCCTTGCCACATTTGAAAAAGTGAATCGTCTTGGCCAATGACATATTGCCGTGTGTGGTATGCATTAAATGCACAATAGAAGAACTAATCGAAAGGATCTTTATGATTTGACAAACCCACCTCTGTTCACAGAGACGGGGTTGGGGTGCAGAATGTTGCTTAAATTTCTCGCAGGTATAATTAAGCCAAATAGAATATCAAAACCCGACGCAAGTCCGGGTCAGCTAGCACCTGGTCCTTCCTAGTTCCAGTTGGCATGCATTTAGCCTAGTTCCATCTAAGAGAATCCAGCAAGCAAGTCATGGATATGCCGGTCTGGATCCCTATGGCTGGCGTAGGCAGAAAAAATTCGACACGGCCACCTCATATGACTTAACCCAGCTCAGAGTGACCCATCTATGGCTTCGCTCTATCGGCTTGCCTTCGACTAGTCCCAAGTAGCTTGACTCATCACTATGTCTTGGCTCGTCCCTTCATGCTCAAGCCTTAGCATTTTCAGCTTTGTTCTCGACAAACTTTGTCAACAAGCGATCGACCGCTAATGTGCATGAGAAGCTTCTCTTCTGCCTAGCTACCTAGATAAGAAAAAGTAAATAACAAATAGTATGACCGGATATATTGTTGGAACTGGGCCAACTTACAGCTGAAGTTATGGATGAATTTTAATTTTTTACCCTATTGAATCTTTATTGGGCCTATGAAGTCTAGTTTATTTAGTATATTTCTAAATTTTATTTAAATAAAATCTTTTATTTTAATTAAATTTATAAAATGTTATAGTATTTTTTTTCATTTATGTTATATTATACATATATATATATCATACCCGCACACACATATATTTTGTATGTGTGTATGTGACATATTAATCCGTGTAAGGTATAATATGTCGTGTATAGATGCTAGGATTTACATCACAACGGAGATGTTAGCTCATCCAATATGCAATATTGTCCAAATGTATGTATATATAAACTTTTGTTTACATATATAAATTACTTTACATACGTATATACATACATATACATAAACTTTAATTAAAATATATACTATTAATTTTTTTAGATATTAATATAGATAAAAATAAAAATAATTTTTTTTTATAAATATAATTATGAAGTATTAGATATATATCCATATAATTATGTGAATATATTCAAATCAATTATATATGTTAAATAAAATAAATAATCATAATATTTTATTACAAAACCGAGGACAATACACACATATGTAAATAACATATACATACACATACACATATACATATACATATACATATACATATATACATATATATATATATTAAACTAATTATTTATATATAAGTGTATAATGATATATTATAAAAATAAATTAATACTTATAAAGACACAAAAAATATTTTTTAATAAACTATGTATACCTGGTCTTGTGCACGACTCAGGAGTACTTTTTCAAAAATTATAAATAATATTTTAATTAATTTTATATATTTTTAATTAAAAATAATAATATATAAGTTCAATGTGAAATTATGAAATTTAAATTTTTAGTAAATTTATAAACAATACTATATACGTAGAAATTTATTTCATAATTTTATGATTTAAAAATAATTTTATAATTAATTATTTGTTTTCGACCTATATTTAAAATATTTTTAAATTATAAAAAAATATCTTTTATTTTTTTGCAGAGTGTTTATTTGTGTTAATGTAATTTATAAAGTGTAAAACATAATTTTTATATAATATATATTAATACATTTAATTTATGTAATTAAATAATTTAAATAATAACAAATACAAAAAAATATTATTGTTGAATATAATGCATGCATTATACACTATATTTTTTTTTATATAAAGTATGATGAAGTGATTATATTATTAACTATGTATATGCATGTGTGTATGTGTTATAATTAATTAAATAATCAAAAAATGTTATTTTTGTTTCTGAGTCATGACACTATAAGTATGAGCATAAATTTTGTTACATACAACCAAACCATTTTGTAATAACGTCATTTGCATATCAGAACCGTTATCTAACTAACGATATAAAATATATTTACGTAATAAAACATTATATTTGAGCATTAGTAATTGTACCATGATCGTAAATTTACCTCATTTTCAATGCCTTGAGTACACCTTGAAACGATTATATATGCCCCTTGAAATAATTTTCGGTCCAAAAGAGCATTGGTCCTTGAACCGTTGACCACCAGCTGTCGAATAACAACCGATTTGATTTGATTTGCACTTTAGAAAATAGGGAGATGGGAGGGGAAGATTGGCCAATAATATATTAAGGCGGAGGCTTCCAAAAGTACATAGCCAATGGGGGAGAGATGCCCAAATAGAGGAGATAAAGGAGAGAATCGAGATCTCATCTTTTTACCCAATCTCCTTCAGTCAGAGCCATCCATTATCTAGCATCTCTAGCCTATTTCATCGCCACATATGTCCCCAGTACAAGTCAATCCTATTAGCCCCTTTAATGGGCTTTAGACCCTTCTAGAGTCCGGATAAAACATTATGCAATTAAATCCAATTTAACGCTTATCGATATCGTATATGGATTAATATATTTATAACTATTATAAGTATATTTAATAATTTTTATTCATAAAATCAAAATTAACATGTTTATAATTAATATTTCATAAATATTAATTACTTTATAACAATCATAAACTAATTAAACTGTTTGATTAAAGGATAATTCAGCATTTCGATTGTGTAACTCATTAAGTATAAATTTGGTCAGCGATTAATATCGAACTATTCAAATATTAACATTCACACATCAATTAGCAAGCGGTGTGATACTTTTTTCCAAATTTATCGCTTACTTAGCATTAATAAAATCTTATTTTGCTTTATTAAGCATCACCCAGTTGAGATAATTATTCACATCAATTCTCTTCATCAAAACTATATCACTTTGGACTTATGGAATTTGGTAATGGTTAAAATTCCAATATCGTCCACTTCAACTCCATAGTCCAAATAAAAATCCTTACTTCAATAATCACAATTATTATTAACTAAAATGCTTTAGCCAGAGACTTTGGCTTTGAGTTAACCGTGATACTAACCCTATATAACCGAGGAGATGAATCCTCTCTTGAATAGTGTTTCACTTTCAATACATCCACTTGACTCAACTATAGTCACTCTATGGACGTCGTGTTATGATTTGGTTATAATCAAAATGGAACTTTCGTATTGAAGATCGGTAGTATTCTTAAGTCGATGGAACTATGTTAATTAGTTACGTCGATATTTTCTATTTGACCTTAGTTATAGTAACCAATAGAAAACTATCAAGTGAATCAGTTCATAGTTATCCAACAACTATCAGTGCATAACCCCTGTGTGCCCCTAGCACTCATGAGCAATACACTGCCTAATATTTGAAGAGCATTACGTACTCTAGTATCAACGGATACACCGATATCCAGTCTTGATGTATCTTGACTAAGAACATTTAAAATGATATATTTATTTTCATTGTGATAAATTACTCACACTTATAACACTTTTTAAATACTATCATGAAACACACCATTTATGGATTTGATATTGACTATGCTTTTAATTAAATTAATTAATTAATATAACAAATTATATCAATTGTGTAATAGAAAGAAAAGACCTTTTATTTTAAACAAGATTGAGTTATCGGGTTAGATATATGTAATAAATTATATAATTGCCCCTATGGCATACCCTAACTCTATCATATACTAGGTACTATAGTATGTCTACCAAAAGCACTCCTACTCATATAGCACCCTAAATGCAAATCACTCACCCAGTACGAAATGTCAGCTGACAAGCACCCAAGCCATGCGATCTCACCACTTGACGATAGGCTTCCATCAACCCATGTGCCTAAAGCTACGACCAAAATTATTTCCCACCTATTTTCAGTGCAATCACGACCATCCATCCAGCTACATATGCTATCGTAAATACCCCTTGTCATAAACATTAAATGGGTTGGAATTCGATAATCCATAAACTCTGAATTCATTTAAACAAGCACCTCCTCTCAAAGCTCTTAAGTTTAAAATCACAGTAAAGTAAGTGCTAAATTTCTTATTGTTCTCTTGTAATTCCTTATAATCGTAAGTAATTAACATAGTAAGAGATCTTTATAATGGACGTAGAAAAATCTTTACCGAACTGCTCTACATCTTTATTTACCACTCTACATCTTGTTTCATTTACATTATTTGCTTTTTTACTCCTGATTTTACATTTATAAAGCTAGTATTAGCAAGCACCTTTTGCTAATACAGTGCATTAGCCTAATTTAAATGTTGGCTAGTTTATTAGTCAGCAACTGTATCACTTAAATATATTGAGTTTGATTTAAAGTCTAAAACTCTATTAATACTCATATTTGATTGCTTAGACTACATCAAAACCCTGGGTCCATTCCAATGACATTTATCAATTAGCCAATTTGGCTGGAGATTTTGACTTTAGCTCGACTACCAATTATAGTGATACTAATCTTCTACAACGAAGGAGACAACTCATCGGTTGAGTAGTATTTCACTTCAAGTGGTTCAACATGTACTTAACTACGATTATCACATGGTTTACATGTCATGTGCTTGACCATAGTCATAGTACAACGAAACTATTTAAGGTTAAAAGCGCTCTCAAGTCGGAACACTGCTGTATATCGTTACCATAAGGTTATGTCGTTTTACTTATTTACATTAACCTATGGAAGATTAGCGTTGAGTTGCTCTATGATTATTCCAAACAACTACAAGTACGTAAACTCTTATTGTCCCCAACTGTCATGGGTAATTATTTAAATATTGATTCAATGCTCATGGTTATAAACACATTTAATACTTATGGCTATGAACACTTTTCTTAACATCTATATAAATATCATTTTCTCGATGCATCTTGACCAGGAACATTTAAGAAGTAATATTTAGATATTGGTTCAATGCTCATGATTATGAATACATTTATAACTACAATCTATAGAATACTTTTTCTAAAGATTTTACACTTATATACATTCATTGTTTATATCTTTATATAAGAGCACATATAAAAGAACATGAAACTAAAAACACACTTATTTTGGCACAAGGTTGTTTATAGAGTTGAGTTTATACGACTATTTATATAATTGACTATAAAGCATGCCTTTAACTATAGCAAAAGCAACGTGGACAACTAAGGTCTATAAACAAGAGTACGAGTGGTTGGTCGTAAAGTCGGAGAATGATAAGCTAGGCAAGCGACATAAATAAGATGTAGTGCGAAAGTTGAAGAAGGAGATGGTTGCTAAACAACCGCGAGTGGTGAAGGATCTATGGAAATTAAGATATGATTCTTTTAAGATCACAACAATTTGGAGATCAAGTGAGAATTATTACTAAAATCATATACGTCGAATAACATTTTTTTTACATATTTTTAAGGGCGCCTCATTTTCCTCTTCCTGATATCATTGTTAAAAAATATCATAAAATTTTACACCACACCCTTCATAATACCAGACTTTTTAAGAGGCTACTAAAGATATCATTTTCGATTCTTTTTTTGCACGTGGAAAACTGTAACGTCCTTAATTTTTGGTAACATTATTTAAAAGATTTAACTAGATAACTTAAATTGAATAATGATGATAAGGGGACTGAGATTTGAATAAATTACATAGGGTCGTGCTTACCATAAGATAAATGAGCTTTAGATTGATTTAAAGGTTAATTAACCTACATATGGGCATACTAGTAAATTAGCCAATTTATTATACATGGCTATATCTTTTGTAATTGTCCATTCACGTTCATTTTTCTTAAATCAAAAATAAAAAGCAAACCCTAAGATAGTCGACCATTCACAAGGAGGAAAAGAGGGATTTCAATCAAAAGATAAAGATCAAAAGCTAGGTAGGATTAGTCGACAACAAATCTCAAATTCCTTATCAAGTTTAAGGTGAATAATAATCTCATATCATTTCTTTTTTTATTTCATGATTATATGGTTTTGGATTTATGATTTAAATTCGTTTGTGCGACAAAATGGATGATGATATGCTTGAGCTATATTATGTTGATTTATTTCAGTTTATACGCATACGAATTTTCACGGTTTTGGTGTAAGACTGAGAATCTAGGATTTAAAAATGGAATGGAAAATTTTTATGTCAAGTAAAACATTATTTTGGAGATGGGTTTTAATTTTCAAAATTTTCCAAGCTATGGAAATTTTATTATGAATTTTTTATGAAAAATATGATATAACTGGGTTTAATTTCGAGAATTTCAGGAAGAAATTGGGTCTAAAATTTTAATATGTTTGATTACACGATGAAATTGAATTTATGTGATTTTTGGTGATTTTTCCCAATTGATTTACTATTTTGAAAGAAGGTCTTTTCTGAAATAATTGGTTTTAGTACATGGAAGGGTTTAAACGTTATATTTTTATGGTTTTAATCTGATATAATTGCAATGGTTTTAAATGTAAAGTGTTTGAAAAGTCTTTATGGAAGCCAATCAATGGTTTACAAATAGGCAAGTAGTTGCAAAGTAATTACTAAAAGTTGCAACAATTCAGCCTTTAACTCATAAAAAGGTGTTCTGCCTCAGATAGTAAGCACCTTTTGAATCCTTTGATTCTGCCTCATCCCATTCTAAATCAACATATTTGAAACCACTATAATTGAAACCAATACATAAAATTTCACTTAGATAAAATGTAGTGGACTGGAAGGAGGGCGGAAGCCTTGGTGTCGAAAGGTTAGCTTCTGATGGGGTCGAAACCCTGCTTTGTTTTCATAAGTTAAAATTCTTGCCATATTTTACTTAAAACTTTCGACATAGTCGAAACATATGTTTTCGAAGAGTTTTATAATTAGCTTTCGAAGAAGGTTGTTATATTGTGTTAAAGTATTAGCTTTCGAAGAGGCACCTTTTTAAACAAGAGCTTTTGAAAAGGCAGGTTCCGACTTAGTCGAAACCTGGCCGCTATGCTACCTTTCGTCTATGATGCTTTCAAAAGCTTATCTCTGTTTTAACCAAAGTTAGCCACTTGCTGATTGCTTTCGAAGGGGTTGAGGGTTTCGGAGATGATGGAGTCGAAAGTGGGTTTCGACTCTATCCTTTGAAGTTTTGGTATTTAAAGTCTTTTGCTTTCGACTAGATGGTTCCGACACCATCAACGTTTCCCCTAGTTTATTTTAGTTGGTTTCGAAAGAGATACTTTCATATATAACCATTTTGGCCCAAATGATGTTTTTAAAGAGTAAACCCAATGCTTTCGAAAGGGTATTTTATTTGTTTCGAACCTATGTTTTAAAGAACTTTCCTTGATACCATCGAAAGGTTTCATTAGTTTTGAAAGGTGTATACTTAGAGTTTTGAAAAGAGGTTTTCCATGCTTTCAAAGAGATCATCCAGGGGTTTCGAAAGTGATGTTTTAAGATTTCAAAACAAATGACCCATTCTCTTTTTAAGGAAAAACCATGGCATAAATAAAGATTTTGAAAATGTTATTCACATTGTTAATAACTCATAATTGTATTTTGGGGAAAGGGGAGAATAACAAACTGGGTTAACCCAGTAGTGAATTTAACTTAACAGATGTTAAATTCTTAATTAAAGATATTGATGGGGGCCAATAGATTTACGGTAATCCCATAAAAATCATATAATATTGGCAGGGACCAATAGGTTCATAGTCAGTCCATGAAAATTATGATTCGATACTGGCAGGGACCAGTAGGTTTGTAGTTAGCCCATGAAAATTGTATACGGATTAAGAGATTGATAGTCGGTCAATAGGTTCCTAGTTATCCCATGAAAACTAGGATAAGAAATAAGATATTGGAGATGCCAATAGGTTTTTAGTGATCTCATGAAAACTAAGTAACTGGACAGATAGTCCTTAACATTTAACAGGTTAATAGTAACCCTAGAAACTATAATTGAGACAGATAGTCAGAATGAATGGGGATGGGTAATCTAGAATTGATTTATTTGTTTTGCATATCATCGTAATTTTTTGAAATATTATGTTTTAACCATTGTTGATGTAGGAGCATAGTATATGGTTTTATAAATATTTTAGGATACTATTGGGGGAAAACCTATTCCGCTAAGCGGCGTGGTCTCACTAGATATCCAAATGATTTGAGATGGTAAATTATTATTCATTTCAAGCTTAATGTCCGACTCGAAGTTTTTTTTTCCCTTTAAACTCTCGGATACTCAATTGATTTTGAGTAGGTTGAGAGTTAAGGTTTCCAAGTGTTCTTTTAGACGAATAAAGGTTTCGAGGATGTGCAGGAGGGAAGCTTATTATTACGGTTCTTTAATTTCTGCTGTGTGTTTGTTTGTAAAGAAATTATTTCTTGCCTATCTATATACTCTGATCTACCAAGGGGGCGTGTTCATATGTCGCTCTTGGCGTATTTTGTAATAATTATATGTTATCTGAATGTGGTCTGCTAATTGGGATTACGTAATCAATTTGGAATATTTTGAAATGAAATGTGGAATTTGTTTATTGTTTAATTTTTTCCCATATTCATGTGTTTCCGTATATCATTGTATCTACGTTGTCGTGTTTGGTCGCTTAGTATTAATAAGTATGGATGACTGCAGCATCCATAGCTGTTAATTTTGGACCTCTAAGTAGGGGAATGTTACAAGTTGGTTTTAGAGCATAGGTTTATGAAACTTTAAAAGAAACTTAAACCTAAAAGATTTTTTCAAACATAATCCGGTGAATAAGATAATAAGATTGGGGTTTGGGTTAACGCTATAGTAACATACTTGTATTTGCTATATATAATTATATATATGTAAGTGTGTATCCTTCGTCTCTTAGACCATTCTTTTGTATTTTACTAAGGCTCATATGCAGATTTACGAGAAAAAAGATATGGAAGTAAGAAATGGAAGAGGAAATTTCGGTGGAGGAAGCACCATAACTAATGGGAATGCTCAACCCACTACCAGGAGAAACCCAGGATGACCAGCTAATGCTAGTAACCAAAATGCTGAAGCCAATGTGGATGCTAGAAATCCAGCAGTAGATATGGGGATAATATATCAGTTCTTTGTCCGTTTGATGCAAGCAGGAGCTGCTGCTGGAGTTGTTGGAAATTCAAGAGGAGCTAATCCTGTGGCTCTAATAGGTAATATTGCTTTACTGAGTCGAGATTACACCAGTTTGGGTAGGAAGCCATTCTTGGGAACGGAAAGTGCCGTAGAAGTTCAGAACTGGTTGTTGCATTGTGAGCGTATATTTACTGATTTAGGCCTGAATGATGGACAAAAGAGAAGATTAGCCTCTAGACAGTTGAAGGGGTCAGCACTACATTGGTGGAATAGTGTCACTGTTGGAGTTTCGGAAGAGCGGTTAACTTGGGCTGATTTTAAAATCAGATTTGAGCAGAGTTTGTATCTGCGTTTGCTAAGTCTGAGACGAAGAGGAAGTTTATGGATTTAGTGCAAGGAGAGATGTCAGTATTCGAGTATACTACTAAATTTAAAGAGTTGTTTCGATATGGATATGCTATTATATATATTGACATCAAAAGCAATGAGAAGTTCATTCAGGGACCAAGGCTCGAGATTGCTAGAATGACCATGACACAAGTCCGTGATCCTTGTAATATAGCGTTGGAGATGGTCATTTGCCATGAGGAGTTACTTGCTGATTTTGCTAAAGAGAAGTCAGTGGAAACTTAGGGTGCTAAGGGGAAGAAAAGGAAGTTCTTTAAGAAGAAGGGAACCTAGAAGGGAAATACCGCCAAGAAGTCAAAGGCTGAGGTAGTTTGCTATAAGCGTGACAAGAAGGGTCAATTTGCTAATGAATGCCTGTAACGACCCAGAATTTTGGTTATTTGCAGTTGGAATATTCATTTGATTTTAAATATTTAAAAGTTAAATTTTAACTTGAAATTCAAATATAATGATTTATTGGATAATTCAATTATTGAATTTAATAATTGAAATTTGGTTAAAACATTGAATCTTTAGTTTCAAGCTTGATAAAAATAATTTAAAGGCTTATAAAATTTATATTAAAAATAATGAAGATAATAAACTTTTTAAATTGAATTTAAAAGTGATTTTTTCAATTTTAAAATATATCAATTGAATTAACGAGTAAAAATAGCCTTCCGAGGCATAGTCTCAGATATCGACGAAACAGTTTCATTGGATCCGTAATAGTGTATTATTATCGAATTTCAAATTTCATGTCGTTTGGAGTTAACGTTTGGTCGAACGGGATATAAACGCGTTGAAATTAGTATCGAAAATTAAATACAATAATTGGGTCCAAAAAGCTATCTTCTCCATACGACCTAATTAGAACTCGAAACCTTTTTCATTATGTTCAGAATAGGGGTATAACATTGTAAACGCCTAGCAGCACGCCTCGTAGGGGTTCAAGATTTTAAGTTACGTAACTGAGATAATTTGAAAATTTACATAATACATATATATATAACTTACTTGACCATATTTCCATCAGCCACTTTTCTTTCCCATCAACCCACTGTAGCCAACCTCCTACACGCAAAGATCGTTTCCCTCCTCCTTTTTAAAACAAACAGCATGCAAAATTTACAGTGAGAAAAGTAGAAAAAAATGTTATACAAAATTCCTATCTCAATGATTTCTCAACAAAAAAATCTAAAACCACTTACTAAATTCGTGTTTTTCCTAGCGCTTCGATCTGGGATGTTTTTGTGATATGCGATGATGATTTTAGGGAAGCTGGACAACGGAGGCGGCTTAGTTTTGGAGCTAGGGCTTGGATTTTCTACTGATTGGATCGACGATGTGGGAAGTGGAGGGTGGGAACGTATACGTGAGGTGGAGGAGAGGCGACATCCATGTTTTGGTGAAGCTCGATCGAGGTTTGGATTCGTGTCGCTACAGTTGAACTGAGGAGAGGAGCAGGTCGCGACTAGAGGGGGACGTGCGAGCATATGGAAATTGATATGGGGGTGCAATTTTCGAAGTGGAGTTCGTTCGTGTTTCCAGTTTGGTCTATGGTGAAGTGGTGGTAGGTGTCGGTGAAAATGTACACACGGCGGATACGGGTTGGGTATTCGCATGTACATGGAGAAAAAAAGAATTAGGTAAGAAGGACGTTAGCGGGCCGGGTGTGTTTTGTGTTATGGGCTTTCTCTCTTTTAAAAAATATATATTATAGTTTATATAAATTTTTGCTAAAATAAATTCGTTAGTTTGTAAATCTCACATCTTATTAGTTCTAAATCGAAATCCAACACGGTCAGTCACATTGGGTCTGTAATAGGGAGATCTTTGCTATGGGGTCAACTTGGTTGTGTCTAGAGGTTGTAGAATTTTTGGATAAATTCAAACGCATTCGGATTAAATCAGGACCAGAACGCGAAAGCGACAGTAAAAATCAATGTAAGTAAATCTCACTCATTTGGATGATTGACATTAATTTTAAATAGTTAAAATTAATCATTGATTGATTGTATGATTTGATAATTATTATTATCAGTTGAATGTGATGTTATATGTAGTAGTATATATAGTTGGATTGATATTCCCGCATATTTTTAGCGGATGAGATCCTACGAGCCCCGCATAATAGCGGATGACCCTATATACTACGATATCGCCCTCGAAGTGGGATTGGTATTTTTATGTTATATTGACCTATGTGGATGCAGAGAAACAAGTTTGAGGGAACCAACTGGATTTCTCAAAAATGTTGAATCGAATTTCATATATATTAATATATGATCCGCTGAATAGTCTATGGTAGATTATAGTGTGATTGGAATTTATTGGACGCTATGGTAGCATTGGACTAGATTTTGGTATTTTGACATACCATAAATATATATTGGATTTGAAAAGAAATTAAAAAGGGATTTTAGAAGTGAAATATTTATATAGAATTTTGGATTGGTTAAAGAGAAATTTAGTTGGAAAAATAAAAGGGTTGACTTTTAGATTGTACTTAATTTTTTTCGTGATATTGAAAAAAGAGATTTTGGATATATATATATATATAGGATTTTAAATAAAAATTCCTAAGTGATACTGGTTTTAAATATTGACGGTTTTAAAATCAAGATTTTAAATAGATTTGGAGAATAAAAGTGAATTTGGAAATAAACGTAAAATTTGTTATACTGAATCATGAATGAGATTTTCTAATTTACGAAATAGAAGAAGAATCGAGATTTGGTTGCTTTTGGAATATGGTTGGGTTATTTAAGAAGTTAATTTATAAATGGTATTTAATTTAAGAAATTGATTTATAAATGAAATTTAATGTGAAAATCAATTTATAATGGAGTTAAGCGATGTGAAACCGTTATAAACTAGAATTGAAACGGTGAGATTTATAAACAGTGTTTATAAATAAAGTGAAGTGGTTATCAGTTAATAAACTAAAATTATAAATTCAAGGTGAGGATTTATAAGGAGATGGGTAAATATGCTTAAAAATAAATGATAGATTTATTTTTAGAAATCTGAAAAAGGGAATTTATGGAATTGAGACGTAAATCACTTGGTGATAAATCGAGAGAGATTTATAAATGTTAGACTAGTTATATTGGAATTAGAAATATATTTTTGTCGAGAAGTCGAGTTGTCTGTAAAAGAGGATTTTTAATTACTAAACTAGGTAATTTAAAAAAAAAAATAGCCTGATATATTTCCAGGAAGTTAGTTGTTTAAACATTTTTAACTTATCAAAATGAATTATAAGTTTATAAATAAGTCATGTAAACCGATTAGAATTTTATTAATAAATCAAATTTAATTATTGTTCCAAAATTATATAATTATTTTAAATTGTTTAAAGTATATTTAATTATTAACTAAGGTAGTTATAATGAGATGTTATTAAGTTAATTATTGTTTAAGAATTAATTGGTATTATTAATTTAAAGGATAAATTATTCAATATTAATATTGTTTTATATAATAACTTTTATTTAAGAGTTTTTACCTAAATTAAACTTGAGTAATTATTATAGAAACTTTATAAACATTATTTTAAGAAAATCATTAAATAAAGTTTTGGAAAGTAACGATATACTTTCATGGCGAAATCGAAGGAAGAGATTGTGTGCAGTTAAGTTTTGGATTTCACCGGGATGGAGACATAATCATTGAGCTGTGAATCCATGGTAGACACCGCACTATGCTTTCCATATTTATTTTAAAAGTTTTCAAATATTTTTGAAAAGAATGGTTAGTGAACGTACTTACTTCGATAAGATAAGTACATACCTTTAGATAAAGAGATTTAATTTATTAAAATTAAATTAAGTGAGACTTCATTTTTTCAGTGGAAAATGAACTCTTTGTTTGAATGATTGCATATTTGATAGTTAAATAACCGACTATCAAAATCTGGACCCAAAACATAACATTCGTAATATCTAGAAGAAACACGTGAATTATATAGCACAATTATCGTCGGAAGGTGTTATGCTGTATGTATAAACTTATTTCATTCTTCTAGGACGATGATAAGGAAATTCGTCCACTAACGGTTAGGAGATGATCTCTGATCTTATTTTCGTCTGTTTATTTGCTAAAGAACCGGGGTTGAGTTTACCGGAAATATCAAACGTTGTTTCAAAGAGACCGGGATCAGATAAGTTATCCGAAAACCACTTCGAACCAACGAATATGTTTTCGAAATGAAGATAAGAGCGAGTAATTAAAAATGGAGCATTGAAGTGTAAGGGCTGATCGTTACTAATCCCGAGGATTATTCCAAAATGGATGTAGTAAGAATAGTGCCTTCGGTTTCATTCAGACCCAGAACGGACTTGAATGGATGAATGCAATCAGTACATTGTCAATTGAGGACAATGAGCATTCCAAGTATAAATTCCTTAAAAGGTAATCATAGCCTCAAGCTTCATCAGCTGGAAATGACTGAAAAATCAGGGGAGATGGAGCAAGGCTAAGTGGGTTGCACCCAATTAGGGTATGTTTATCACCTTTCTAGATACCCTCTCATATTATCACTACGGTGCACGGAAGAACTCGTTAAGGGTAGGAACACCCGAGGTGGTAGCATATTCGGTCTATCTAGGTTAGGGGTAGTCCGGTCTTGTGTTGCAACGGATCCCAACATGGTCCACGGTACATTTTTCTAGTTGTGTACTGTGACAGGTGGTACCCAAGTGCCTAGTCATTTGTATAGAATCCATTCTCCAATACATGCTTTTATGGTTTTGGTTGTAGAGCCTAGTATGCTAGAATTTAATTAATGTAACAATTTCGGCTATTTGAATAAGTATTTGTACCTAGACACTATTATAATATTAGATGATTTTGATATAAAATGTTTTGGTTATCGTAAGGTAAAAACCCATCGTGTTTATGTATGACGCGGTCTTACGAGATACCTTAGTTTTTTTTCCAAAGGATTTTGATAGCCTTGATGATTCAAATTGAGTGTGTTTTCTCATGCTAGTTTTCCAGACTGACTTGGGTGTTATTTTATTATAATGCTCGGGTCAGACCGAGTATTACAAATACAAGATAGGATGCTATGGAGCTCAGGAGATGAGCTAGATGTCGAAGACGTAATACACGTATTTGATATTATTCCGCTGTGTATTATATGATGTATATTCAGCACTTGTGAGGACAAGTTATTATAACCTTCCAATATTGAGTTATTGATGTGTTATACTATGATGATGTAATGTATAAATAGTAGTTGTGGTTATTTTTGTATAAAGGCATGCTATTATCTATTATATATCGTTGCGCTGCAGTTGTGAGATTCTATGTTGTTGTTTTTGTTTCTTCTTCTACGTCTTTCTTCTTTTCCTCAAACGATCTGGTATTTTCTGCACTCAATTGCTTGGCACGCTATACAGTGGACGTATTGATGTCCATTTTTGAGGGTCGAAAATCCAGGCCGTGAAACTTGGTATCAGAGCCGAAGGTTAAGCGAGAACCTTGGCTTTGATGGGGTAACTCATTAGAGATATGATCAGTAGCACCCTAGAATGAGTTTGAGTATTAATAGATATGAGTGCGTATTTGTTAGTGAATATAAAACTATTTTATATTGTGTTGATTGGTCAGTTAAGTGGTTGTGGATTTTGGTCAATACGAGTAACTAACGTTATTGATACGAGTCTCTAAACACTTGAATAGAGCAACTTGACACGGTATTGTTTGAAATAGGGTAAATGAAATAAATTTACCCAAATTATTTTTCTATACGAAAGGAATAATTTTTCAGAAATTATTATAGTTGTATATTGTGTGTTTGGTTGTTTGGAAATAATAATATTAAACCATTATCATTTGTTATTGTGGTGATTGAATAAAAGTTGATATTATAGTCCACAGTTAAGAAATAATGTCATATAACAAATGGAATTTTGTAAATGTGATTTAGAAATTGATGTGGTTTATAAAATACAATTTATAAAGGATTTAAAAGTTGAAAATTTAGGAATTTAATTTCCAGTTGGTTTTGAAATGTTTTTCAAAGGTTTTGGAAAATAATAGTGATATTATTTGGAAAATATCTGTGAATTGAAATACTTAAAAAAAAGGTTTTTAAAGGAAATAAAAGCACTGAACTCACTTTGGACGCTGGAAAATAATTTCGATGATGATCGCGACATCATCGGTGTTCATTTCCGAGTTTCTGAGTGATGGGTTGCTACCGTAACGATTTGCTATTGGGGTCTTGTTTTGATAAACAAGTTTTGATTTTAGGAGGATTAAATTTTTTGGATTTGATATATATAGGTGAGATATTTGTGTATATATAGAATTTCAAAAGTAACTTGAAACACTTAGAATAAATTGTTAAACTCTGGGATTTCGATTAAAAATGTTTTATTTGAAAATATGAGAAAATAAGTTGATAACTTATAGAAATTGGAAATTAGCAGGTTATAACAATGTTTAAAATTGTTGATCAAGAATGCAAGGAAAGTTAAAATTTGAAAATTAATTATGGAATGGAATTTAACTTGAATTAAGTTAAATAAAGTGAGAATGAAAATTTAGCCTAAGTTAGACTAAAAAAAATAAATTCTTGGAAATATAATTGATTGAGATTGAAGTAAAGTAAACTAATTAAATGAAGTGAATTGGAAGAAAATTAGTGAATGGAATATGGATAAGTTTGATAACTTATAAAAAATGAAAATTCATTTTGGAATGGAATTAAACTTAACTTAAGTTAAGTATAAAGTGAATTCTGAAATTTAGCCTAAGTTAGGCTGAATGAAGTAATTGTTGAAATTAGAATTTATTAAGATTTGAAATAAATTAGTATATGGACTAATTAAGTTAATTAGATAGTTGAATGTGTTTTGAAGGATGAATGGATAAGAATCAAATGTGAAGTTGAAAAATTGAAATTGATTAAAATGGGTAAGAAATTTGGTTGTGAAGTGGTAATAAACATAAGAAGTTTGTGTAAAATGTCTATAATTGACTTAATAAAAATTTGATGATGAAATTCTTAAGTGAAATTGGTATTTAAGGGATACACCAAACAAATAGGTGAGTGTGAATGATAATTGTGAGAAATTGAATGGGAATGAGGTGAATGTGAATAAAAATAATTTGGTATAGCTAAGAAATCAATTAAAATAAATACGTAAGAGTACGTCTATTATTTTATTAGCATAATGATTTGATCCAAATTCGAGCACATAATTTCGAGATAATTTATCGATGCGAATTACGACTTTTCACTCAATTCTCGACGACGAATACTGGATATGGATTTTTGATTGATTATGGGATTCTCTATTATAATATATGACTATGCAAGGAGAATGACGGTTTCTAATCAATAAACCAGATCTGATTCCGCATTAGAGATTCGTGTGAACGATGCTAGTTCGGAAGAGAAATTACACGATCGAGTGAGCGGTCAGAGTTGATATTGCGTATGGATGATATATGTACATCGTACGGGTTTTGGTGAAATAAATATTGGAAATTGAAAATGCTGAATTAAATGATTTTGGATTATATGATCAGGTATTATTGGTAAATAAGGTGTAGGTATTTAAAAGTAAAAGCTAAACTGATGTCTTCGATTTCAGAAGTAGACAAAAAGGTATGTGTTTAAATTGTGTTTGAAATTGATGATTTTATAATTGAGCCACTTGGATTTTATTTTCTTTTAATGGTTTGTGCCCGTGGAGGTGATTTGTAGTTGTTTGGATCTAGCCGCGCAAAGAAGACACTGGCGAAATTTTCCAAAAATTTAAGGAGTGAAAAAATTTTAAAGAAATTTTTTTATAACTAAAATTAG
This sequence comes from Allium cepa, assembly GCA_030765085.1. Taxonomy (NCBI): domain Eukaryota; kingdom Viridiplantae; phylum Streptophyta; class Magnoliopsida; order Asparagales; family Amaryllidaceae; genus Allium; species Allium cepa. The sequence goes on from CM060928.1 coordinate 975,991,246, forward strand.
ATTTGAGTTAGAATCTAAAATTGTTGAATGGATAATGTTATTTGGAATCTATGGATAAGTTTGGAAATTAGAAAAAGTGATAATGTGTTTTCAATAAATTGATTTCGAGAATTTGTTTCAACTGATTGGTTTTGGGAAATAGTTAATGGATTTTGGATCATTCTTCTTACCTTGGTAATTTCGGAGACGAATTCTATTAATGGAGGAGGAATATAACGACCCAGAATTTTGGTTATTTGAAGATGGAATATTTAATTGATTTTAAATATTTAAAAGTTAATTTTTAACTTGAATTTCAAATATAACGATTTATTGGATAATTTAATTATTGAATTTAATAATTGAAAATTGGTTAAAGCACTCGATCTTGAGTTTTAAGCTTGATAAAAATAATTTAAAGGCTTATAAAATTTGTATCAATAATATAGAAGATAATAAAACTTTTTAAATTGAATTTAAAAGTGATTTGTTCAATTTTAAAAATATATCGTTTGAATTAACAAGTAAAAATAGCCTTCCGAGGCACAGTCTCGGATTTCGACGAAAATAGTTCCATTGTATCCATAATAGTGTTTTATTATTGGATTTCAAATTTCATAGCAATTGGAGTTAATGTTCGGCCGTATAGGATATAAACGCGGTGAAATTAATATTGAAAATTCAATATAATAATTGGGTCCAAATAGCTATATTTTCCATACGATCAAATTAGGACTCGAAACCTTTTCCATTGCATTCAGAATAGAGGTATAACACTATAAACGCCGAGCGGCATGTCTCGATAGGGGTTTGAGATTTTAACTTATGTAATTGAGATAATTTAAAAATATAATAAATATAATATATATATATATATATATATATATATATATATATATATTATGTAACGACCCGAAATTTTCGACCCCGAGAATTCAACACTAATACATTCACTGTAGAAGTGCCGAGCAATCGAACGCCGGAAATTCCAGATTGTTAGGGTAATGAAGAAAAAGAGGTAGAAGAAGAAACACAAAACAACAACACAGAATCTCACAATCGCAGCGGAACAAAATAGAATATCAAATAATAGCGTTTACACAAAGAAAGCTATAAATGTTAATTCACATACAATATGTCAGAGTATAATCATTCTCAAATAAACTAGACAGTTATAATAACATGTCCCTAAATACAGACTACACAGTCTTTACTTCGCAGTGGAATATAATCAATGCGTCCCTGCCATCCAGCTCGTCTCGTGAGCTCTAGAACGACCTAACCTGAAATCTGTAATACTCGGTCTGACCCGAGCATTACAATAAAGTAACACCCGAGTCAGGCTGGAAACTGGCGTGAGTAAACCCATATAACTTGAAATGCTAAGGTTAAAAACTTCTTTGAAAACCATAAATGCTAAGGTTAAAAACTTCTTTGAAAACCAGGGTAACTCGTCCAACACTACGAGTTTTATCTTCTATAGCCAAACACTTATTTCACAAAATAATATCTAAGTACCGTTACTTAGTTTAAATGGCCAAATTTACTTAGTTTATTTCATTCCAGCCTATTAGTATCTATAATCAAACCTATAAAGAATTATGGCGCTTATTAAATCGAAGTGGTTCCGGATAATGCTGATATCCGATCACGGTCCTTTTGAATCCAAATGACATCTTTTAAATAGAATGTCTCATCTTTTATATTTAACCGTTTATTTCAGGTTATTTTATATCACAGAATGACTGGAAATAACATACTACAGAAATTAAAGCAATCCAATTGAATCCATCTATAGTCTAGCTTAACTAGTCCCACAATCATCTAATTAATTAAATACAATTTTAATTAATTACTTACAAATCCTGTTAAATTATTGTTAACTAATTTCAAACCATCTTATTTATTTTAATCAAATATTTGGAACTAATTAACAGTTATCATATATAATTATCCTAAGAATCTTGATTAATTAAAAGTGTAAAACACTTTATTTTACCTTAACCATTAATTAATTATAACTGTTTATTTTACATCAATAAACTTTAGTAATCTATAGATAATTAACATATATAATTGTTTAAAGCGTAACTAATTTAGGCTTGATCATTTTTATTTGCATTGGCCATTTATTTATACAAGGTTTGGGTAAATTTTAAAGTTTAAATTACTCTAATATGTTAACCATAACTAATTTGGCAACTATCTCAAAGCTTACTATTACGTAATTTTACTCTTGTTTTCATCTTATATAATTTCACTAGGCCCAAGGCCCAAATCGAATCCCCGAAAACATCCCTCTCTTCTCTATTCCATCCTTTCTCTTTACCTATCTCTTCCCTTATTTTCCACTTTTCTTTATTTATTTTCCTTTATTTTTTCCTTATCTTTTTTCTCTCTTATCTTACTATTCTTACTTCAACCCATCCCGATAAATTCGGCCCAACTCCCCCCTTTCCTTCTTCCTCTATTTTCCTTTCTACTCTAATTTTCCTCCAACCCGCATAGACCTTCCATCGTACACGTGTGCATGTCGGTGAGGTGTCGTCGTTCACCACCGACCACTTCCACACACCACCCCCGATCCTTACAACTTACTGGCCACCCAGATTCCCTCAACTCTCCCACGATTCAAAATTCGAGCACGGCCCCAAACCATCGACGAAACCAACCACCTCATTCCGCCTCGTTCCGTCACCACATGCCTCCTTCACCTACTGGATTTCGTCCCCACGTTCGCCTCGAACCCCTCGTCTCTCTTTCCCAGGCGCGCACACCACCCAATGCCTTGAGCCGAAGCCCTTCACTTGCAACCAAATCCAAACCCGATTCCACCTTAAACCCTAAAATCATTTCGACCGACCACCGTGGCAATTTTAAAAATACCCTACCATTTTTCCTAGACGTACCTCCTCCTAGACATCCTCCATGCCGAATCCCCAACCACTAAATCGCGTATGCCGCCCAGACTTCCTCCATGACCCAATTCCGTTCAAACCCTTCCACCCCATCAATTTCACAACTAAAAATCAAGAAAATACCACCAAAAATCATCACTTTTAAAGACGAATCTGGTTATATAATAAAATCTTGAAATTATAAAGGTCGAATTTCTGAGATGTTTTGATTTTTACTGAATTTGTTCTTACCTGAGATTTACCCACTAACTACACTTGAAATCATTTTCAAAAATAGTGTTTCATCATTACAAACAACTTTCTTTTAGATATCATAACCCAAATGTGATTATGTGAAGAGAAATTGAATTTTCAATGGTATCTAGTTCTGTTTAAAACAAACAGTGACATGCACATGTTTAGACACAACAATATCAACTTATACACCCAGGCAAAACACATTTTTCATCCATACAAGACCTATTTGAATCATTTCTATCATTAATTGTTACATGCACAAGCTATAAAGATGATTTAACTTTTTAAAGATAAGGTTTACTCACCTTTTAGAAATTTTGAACAGAGGAACCGGGATTTGAAAACTGTAAACTGATTTCTTTGATCTGATCTACTTTGTTTTTAGTTGAGATAAACTTGAATCTTTGCTTGAATTTTGAATTTAAATATTGCTTGCTTTTAGTTGAAACTTGAAGTAGTTTATTTGTTATTTTAAATGAAAGAAAAGAAGACGTTTGATATATATACCAAAGTGTATTAAAATGAAGAAAGCCATAAATTTGACACTTGTTCATAAAGCCTTCTTACTAGCTTACAAATGTTCATATGAATATTTTATATTTCCTTTTTATGTTTTTTTTATCTTTTATATTTTCTTTTTATTTACTATGTTTACTTAATATGATAAAACCCTTTATATTTATTCTTATTTTATTCCAAACATAAGTTATTACCATTTTAATCAATAACTAAATACACACACACACACACTAGTGTTTAAAAATGTAGAGTTTTAAATCTAAATTATTTTTAAGGTATTTACTTTGAAATTCAAATCATAGTTTTATTCACAACCCATATATATATATATAATAGTAAAGAGATATAATATTTTATTTGCTTTGAGATGATAAGTTTTCTTTTTGCAAATTTATATAATTATACTAGAAGATTATCAAATTAATATTGCCAAAATCCCGGGTCATTACTTTCCTCCCCCCTTTAAATCTTTTCGTCCCCGAAAAGGAACAAAGAAAGAATTTTAAATTATACTGTGAATTATCAGTTGAATTATCCTTTAAACATTCTTAACTCTCTACTCTTTTTATTCTAAAGTTTTAAAACATTTAAAATCTACACAATGTTACAAAAATAGCTTTATAAAAATACTTTTTATAACTCAATGTCTCAACAAGCCTATCCTTGTTCTCACGGAAATTCGGTCGTATGTTGATCAGGCGTAGGACTGAAAATCAATAAGTACTTCCCGCTTTCAACGCCCAGTGAAAATACTTAGAAAACATTTTTGTGAGAATGCTCTGGAAATCATCACCCCCTCCATGGTTGCAGTTAGCCAGATGATTACATCGCCATCCCGGCGAAACCGTAGAAAACCGTAGGCATCCGCGCCCTCGATTTCACCATGGAACCGCCACAGATTGCAGCTACACCCAGGGTTACGTTGACATCACAGAAAAAACCATGTAACTGTAAGAATCAAAACACTCGAATTTCGCTGCCAAGTGAAACTTCACCACACAGACCATATAGATCGCAGACTACATCAGTCAAGTCCCAATGTAGCCCGTAGGTACTCACTGCCACACGAATTTCGCTATGTCTTCATAGATCGCAGTCTACCGATGTTAAGTCACTCTCCCAGTGAAATAATGATTGTCTCAGGCAATCACTGCCCCTCGACTTCCGCTAAGGAGCGCAGTAGATCACAGTTATACCGATTTACACAGCCGTCACAACATAACCCCAATGTCTCTGTAGGCATTAGCGCCCTCAACTTTCGCTACCCCAACCACAATCCTCAGGAACTACAGTTTAATCTTGACATCCTTGGGTCAAATTTAGAACCCCCTTAGGGCTCAAGGTAGAACCACCCCGTGGATCTCCTACTACAAGTTTCAACTCTAAACGGGAGCTCCTTTTTCCCTGTTGCATTCTCAAAACACTTTATACTATACACATATAGCATTTCAAATCATACTCTTTATATGTATCACATATAAATTTCAAAATCGATAATTCCCAAACTTGGCTTTCCAAATTCCTAAAATTTTCTTTTTCCATAAATCAAAATCCCTTTCGAAATTAGTGGGTTTCAAAATCCTTTTTATCAATTTCATAAAATCATATATATATATATATATATATACATTCATTCTTTTAACTAGAACAAAATATTTTTGGATTACATCCTACATATATAAATTCTTTTTTATACTTTTAAATATTTTTCAAAGATCTTTTCTTCTGGTTATAGATTCAATAAGGGGAGTTTATCATATATAACAAATATATATATATATATATATATAACTTTATTTATGTCAAATTACTCACTTTTTATAAAATGAGTTTCAGTTACAGTGATATCCAACTTCCACTCTTATTCATCATATATTTCTCAAAATATACTTTTCCATTTCAAAAATCATTTTTACATTTTTTTCCCAAAATTTTCAATATCTATTTCATTTAAGCACGTACGATGTACATGTATCATCCATACACAATATCAAATCTGATCGCTCTCTCGATCACACAATTCCACTTCCGACTTAGTATCCCCCACCCGACTTTCTAGTGCGGACTCAGATCTGGTTTCTTGATTAAAAACCACATTCTCCTTGCATAGCCATAAATATGATAGGGAATTTCCAGAATCAATCAAAAATCCATATCTGGAGTTCACCATCGAAAAATCGAGTCAAAAATCCCAACTCAGATCGATACATTATCTCGAAATTCTGTGCTCGAATCTGTATTAAATCGTTACGCGAATAGAATAATATACGTACATCCTACGTATTTATCTTCATTGATTATTAGCTAAATCAATTTTTTTATTCACATTCATTTTGATTTCTATTCACTTATTCAAAATTGCTTCAATTTCCATTTGGGTTATCAATTCTTATCTCAATTGGAATTTAATTATAAACAGTTTGCACTCTGACCAGCTTGAATTTAGAAAATAGCTTGACAAGTTTAAAATAGATAAGTTGTTGTAAAATAGTAATTAGTTTGTAAAACATATGCAAAATTGTTGTAAAATAGTAATTAGTTTTCAAAATAGTTGTAAAATAAGTATAAGATAGTTTGGGATTTAAAAAGAAAGGTTTTATAGTAAATAGCTAGGAAAAATAGATTTAAGACAGTTTATATTAAAACAATTTATTTGAAAATAGTTTCAGAGTCAAACTGGTTCAATTTCCCAATCTCCACTTCTAATTAATATCCATTGAATTTAAACCAATTCACTTTGATTACACTCCCAATTTGTTTAACTCAAATTCACCTTTACTTCTACATAAACTTATTTCAAGGTTCAAGTAAGAGTTTCAAACTTTTTAAACAATTTAATCTTCAAAATCCAATTTATTACCCAGTTTTAACTTCAGAATTTTGAAAACCAATTCTTATACAATTTCAGATGACAAGTTTATTTTTAACATTTAAATCTTAAGTTCAAAGTGATTCCATTTTCACAATTATAATTTCATTTCAAAAATAAAATAGTTTTAAAATAAGGTTTTATTTCCATTTAATTTCAATAATGGATATATATTATCTCAATCCACTTCTTAATTCATTCAAAACAATCCAATTTACAGTTTCATAGATTATTAATAATAAGAGGATGATATCAGTATAAGTCAAGGTAAATAAATATCCAAATTATCCAAAATACCAATCAATAGCATCCATTACAAATTTCCTGAACTCAAACCTGTTTTGAGACCACACATAACACCCTTTACAATTCAACCCATTTAACTTCCCTAAGTTAAATCTCAATTTCATCTCGAAATTTCCAATTCAGGTTGTTCGTTCTAAACTTATTTAACTTTTCCTAAGTTAAATTCAATTCATTTAATCCAGTCAGCCTTACTCAATTTGAATTCTCCACTTTAATTTTTAAACTTTCCCATCAATATCCCTTCCCGCTTATAAGTTCAAAAACTTATTTCTCTTTGGGTTTACATCTTATTCTCAAGGCGATTGTAGATTTCAACACTTAGTGTTTATTTCAAATCAACTTTGATATTATGTATATCCTACATATATATGCATATTTATTTTATTCGCTTACCAAGTCATACTTTTAATTTTAACCCATTCTTGGTTTTTTAATTCAAGACAAATTCCTTTAAATTTTTTAAAACAACCCTTTTTTAAAAATAAGATTCCTACATTTAAAATATTCTAAATAATATTATATATTTCCTTAACACTTTGAAACAGTTCCAAATTTTCTGGACTTATATTTAAAATTTAACAATTTAAATCTGTTTCAGTTTATAACTTATATAAATTGTTGCTTCCTTAAAACATTCCATTCTGCTTTATCATTGTTTATTTAGAAAAATAAACATTCTTTTATTTAGATACAGTACCCAATTTATGATAATTATCATGTCTAGAAATCATACACACCATATATTCCATAATCATTTGCTGGAAAATCAAAATCAAGGTAACCTATTTCAATACTTTGAAAATTCTTTTGAATTTTCTAGGATTTAAATTCAGTTTTGAATCCCTTTTTAACTCAACTTATTTGCATAGTTAATCCTTACCCAAATTTCTATTCGGTTCTATATATATTACCACTTAATTATATTTATTTCAATAATCAACAACCAGTTATCTTATTATATATAATAATTAGAAAAATTATTGCTTTATATATCAAAATATAAGCTTATATAAAAAATCATTCACTTTTAAAACCGTTTTAAAAAATTTATATTAGAAAATAACAAGTACGCCCTCATATATAATACACTCAACCCATTCTAGGGTACACCTGACCCTACCTCTAATGAGTAATCCCACCAGAGCCAAGGTTCTCGCTTAACCTTCTGCCCTGATACCAAACGTAACGACCCAAAATTTTTGACCCCGAAAATTCGACAATAATACGTTCACTGTAGAAGTGCTGAGCAATCGAATACCGGAAATTCCAGATTGTTAAGGTAAAGAAGAAAAGGAGGTAGAAGAAGAAACAGAAAACAATAGCACAGAATCTCACAATCGTAGTGGAACAAAATATAATATCAAATAACAACATTTACACAAAGAAAGCTGTATATGTCAATTTACATACAATATATCAGAGTACAATCATTCTCAAATAAACTGGACAGTTATAATAACTTGTCCCTATATACAAACTGCACGGTCTTTACTTCGCAGCGGAACATAATCAATATGTCCCTACCATCCAGCTCATCCCCTGAGCTCCAGAACGTCCTAACCTAAAAATCTGTAATACTTGGTCTGACCCGAGCATTACAATAAAGGAACGCCCGAGTCAGGCTAGAAAGCGTCAGTAAACCCATATAACTTGAAATGCTAAGGTTCAAAACTAACTCGTCCAACATTACGAGTTTTATCTTGCTATAGCCAAACACTTATTTCACAAAATAATATCTAAGTATCATTACTTAGTTTAAATGGCCAAGTTTACTTAGTTTATTTCATTCCATCCTGTTAGCTTCTATAATCAAATCTATAAAAAATTATGGTGCTTATTAAATCGAAGTGGTTCCGTATATCGTTGGTATCTGATCCCGGTCCCTTTGAATCCAAATGACATCTTTTAGGCCAAATTGTTTTTAACAAACAATTCAGTTTCCGGAGTGTCAACATTCACCTAAAATTTCCTCACAATATCTATTTAAATAGAATGTCTCATCTTTTATATTTAACTGTTCATTTTAGGTTAATTCATATCACAGACTGACTGGAAATAACATACTACCTAAAGTATTCAATCCAATTCAATCCATCTATAGTCTAGCTTAACCAGTCCCACAATCATCTAATCAATTAAATACAATTTTAATTAATTACTTACATATCCTGTTAAATTATTGTTAACTAATTTCAAACCATCTTATTTATTTTAATCAAATATTTGGAACTAATTAACAATTATCATATATAATTATCCGTAGATTCTTGATTAGTTAAAAGTATAAAACACTTTATTTTACCTTAACCATTAACTAATTATAACTGTTTATTTTACATCAATAAACTTTAGTAATCTATAGATAATTAACATATATAGTTGTTTAAAGCTTAACTAATTTAGGCTTAATCATTTTTATTTGCATTGGCCATTTATTTATCTAAGGTTTGGGTAAATTTTAAAGTTTAAATTACTCTAATTATGTTAACCATAACTAATTTGGCAACTATCTCAAAGCTTACTATTACATGATTTTACTCTTGTTTTCATCATATATAATTTCATAAGGCCCAAATTGAATCCCCGAAAACATCCCTCTCTTCTCTATTCTATCCTTTCTCTTTACCTATCTCTTCCCTTATTTTCCACTTTTCTTTATCTATTTTCCTTATCTTTTTTTCCCTCTTATCCTACTATTCTTACTTCGGCCCATCCCGATAAATCCGGCCCAACTTCCCCCCTTTCCTTCTTCCTCTATTTTCCTTTCTACTCTCATTTTCCTCCAAACTGCACAGACCTTCCATCGTGCACGTGTACATGTCAGCGAGGTGTCTCTGTTCCCCACCGACCACTTCCAAACATCATCCCCAATCTCTACAACTTACTGGCCACCTGGATTCCCTCACCTCTCCCCCAATTCAAAATTCGAGCACGGCACCAAACCTTCGACGAAACCAACCACCTCATTCCGCCTCATTCCGTCACCACCCACCTCCATCACCTACCAGATTTCGTCCCCACGTTCGCCTAAAACTGTAACGACTGCGGATTTTGCCCGCTCGAAAATCGACATCCATACTTCAAATCGTATTCGAATGCCATAGATTCGACCGTTCAAATCCGATTCGCCGGAGCTTATAATAATCATTAAGTATATAACACAGCGGAATAAAAGAATAATATATTGATATACAGCTTTGATACAATATCTGATACAACAGATGATCCAATAGATATCAATATACATCAGAGATATGATACAATAAATAGCAGCGGAAAAGAAAAATAGATAACATCTAGCAGCGGAACAAATAACTCTAAAATAGTCTTCAAAAGAGAACTCCGAGAACTGCCACTCCATCTCCAAGAACTAATCCAGCAATAGCTCGAACTCCCCATAACAATACACCAAGCTTAGCAAGACTGGTGCGAACCAAAGACTGAACTAACTCCAGATAATCTACTAATCTGACTATCTGAAAAACCCAACTCTAGACTGCTCGTGTAGAAAATAATGAGCACCCAGAGTTTAGGAAAAAAAACAATAAACTCCGGATCAGTCGTGGGACTGGTGTGAGCAACAAAAACAGTCTATCTTTTAAAACATTCAACAAAAGAATTTCAAAGTCAATTCGCAATGCTTTTTTAAAAATGAGACTACCATAAGGCCTCCCGCACACACACACAATGCAAACGCAGAATCGGAGGAGATTTCTCCTTATGATAGTCAAAGATGCTTGATACGCATTAAAAGAACATTTGATATTATTACTAGTGCATAGTGTAGAGAAAAATTCATTTCGAAAGTAGAATATAAATCTTAGCCAACATACGACCATTATCGTATGCCTACTATAGCTAACCATGTTCAATAGCAGGTTACCGCCACATTCCATGGCAGGTTATACAACTAATACTGTACAAGATCGTATTGTTTCTTTGGATTTCCAACAAATGGTCAGGCCAAGGAACTTCCCATTGCCACATGAGAACGCCTCTGGAAGGACGTCCCCGAGAACCAAACCGAAACTCTGCCAACACAAGGCCGGATTACCCCTAACTGGGTAACTACTGACACGAGCACGCCATTCCCCGATCGTAAACGACCTTTCTCACGGGATCCCGATAACCAACAACCACAAAGTAATAAATTCGCAGTAACCACATAGGTTAAATATCTGGGCTCCATACCATGATACCACCTCTATCCAGAAGGAAATGCACATACCCTAAAGGGAGCTACCCCTCATAATCTTGCCGCATCTTTCCTGTTTTGACCATTTCCGGGGTGTGAGGCTCGACGATCCCTAAAGTAACAAAAGCCATGCTTTGGGTCAACAAATGATCATAGAAATGATCACCAGGATAGACGATCAAATAAATGATCCTATCACAAATAATCAACACAATGATCATTTCACAGCAACACTCAGCATGTCACATTACCAAATTGGGAATATATTGCTGATAACCTTCAACTACATAACCTCTGAGCTCGTACGTCTCAGAGAAGGGTGTTAAGCTAAAAGAATAAATTCTCCGCCACCAACAGAAATATATTTGAAAGAAATCGGCTTTATATCTCAACTTGTAATGTCAGACATACTATCCATACAAGTCTGTTCCGGGATCGAACAGAACCGAAGGCACTTCCAAAGAAGTCCTTGCAATCCGGATATTCACAATCCCGATCGGATTTCCCATCACATATGGAATCTCTATACCAGGAGCTACCCAGTGCAGAGACAATCGATAGGTCATCCTATTGCTTTCGCAAATATCCGGTCTTCATCACCGGTCTTCAAATGCTATCCATAACGTCGAATCACATATTCAGAATGGGTTATACGACCCAAAGGTCCTTTCCCGGCTAACCCGAATAGTGAGCGCAATATTAAAAAATATATGGATATGGGATTTCAATTAAGTCACAACTTATTACCCAAAACCTTTCTTCAAATGGCTTAACAAATTACCATTTTCAATCTTTAAACAAAAAGATTCATTTTCACAACCTTTAACGGTTTAAACAATTTTCACATTTTAATCTTTTAAAAAGATTCATTCACAGATTTTCCAAATCAATCTTCATTTCAATTTGATTAACTCGTTAAATCCTTAAATCAAATATTTAACTTATAGCCTTCACAACAATTTCATTTCAATTTGATTTAAACAAATCATCAATTTAAATCTGTTAAAAATAAACAGATTTAATTCATAGCTTTCAAAAAAAGAATTCATTCATAACTTAGGAAAATCATTTCTCTATTCAATCTTGAAATTCCCCTAATTAACTGGAATCTCAGTTCTTATCTAAAAGTGTTTATTATTTGAAAACAACAGTTTTCATTTTGGAAATCTGATTCATTTATACGAGTTGAAATCCTTGGGTTAAATTCAAATTCCCAAAAATAATACTTTAAAAATGATTTAACTCATATTGACTAGTATAATATCATAAATCCCTAGTTTCCAATTACAGAATTAAATTTGAATATTGAATTCAAATTTAAATTAAAGTATTTAAATTCCAACACTTAATCCAGTTATTCAAAATAAATTTCCATCTTTGAAATTCCATTTCAAAAGTTTTTCACTTCTATTCCAATTCCATTTCCAAAACATTTGAATTTAAAAATTCAAATTTGAAACTATTTCAAAAATCTGTGACTTAACCGATTTCCTCGTGAAATCCATATTTGTGTGTGTATGGTGTGGTCCAGGGTTTTAACACAATAGTGCAACATCATTCAATCATCACAGATCAAATACAACAATATATTCGATAAGCGATATAAATTTATAACGCTTATCTTTCATACACAGATTCGCAGACATATATATATATATATCACAGATAATAAATTTCATCATAGATCACAACACAAATCAGGATAATCAATAAGCATCATATAACAGGGATATCAAACAGTTTAACATCCAATATAATCCAAACATGCTTAAATAAGATTAATTTAATTATCTGATTAATTTAAATCAGATTAAATTTCTATGAATAATTCTTCTCACATTTATTATCAAAATAAATTTCAAGTAAATGATCCTCATTAACTATTCATAATTATTTAATTACTATTCTTAAGTAATTAACTCAATTTAACTATTGTTAATTATCATTTAATTAACCTTTAAAATCATACGTTTAATCACTGATTATTTAATTAATTAAGTTCTAAACTGTAACTTAATAAATCTTAATTACTTGATTAAATAACCTCAAGCATTTGTTTAAAAGACAACTCTTTATTAAACCAATGAATCTTATTTACAAACTTATTTACCTTAATTAATTTAACTCGAATCTTAATTTCTTGATTAAATAAATTTATCAATTATTCACTTGAACTAATTTAATGAGTGCAGATCAATTTATCTTTACTAATTCAATTTTAAAGCCTTTTCTAACTAATGTTTTAATTATCATCACAAATCAAATTTAAACAATTTAAATATTAAAACTTCTTTGATTTCAGACTAGGATTCAAATTATCTTTAATTCAAATTTAAATTTAGTTTTAAACTTTTAATTTCAACTTGCTTAAATTTTTCATTTAAAATTTCAACTTCATTTCAAATTTCTTTAATATATATTGAATTGCTTTTAAGTTATTAAAACAATTTGAATTTAAAACTTATTTATGTTTAAACTAAACTCTACCTTCAACTTGAATTTATATTAACATTTCAATTTGAACTCAGCTTTTAAAAATCTTGGTTTAAAATTTAAATTGGTTTTAAAATTCTCAAACCAAAACATTTTCAGGTTTCAGGTTAAAAATTGAAACAGGAATTCGACCCGAGACCCCCCGCTAATGCTTCGAGTCACTTACTCGATTTACTCGAGTATCCCTTCGCGTCATTTACCATTTTCCCCGAGACTTCCTGTACGCAACGCAAACCATCCCCTTCTTCTCCTTCCCAAACGCTACAGCCCCTCCAAACTTCAACGTGCACCGTGCACGTGTACACCACATCGGAGCGACTCTGATCATCGCAAAGACCGTCAACAAGTCACTGGTGACCCTCTCGACCACATCGATCAACTAACACCCTCAAGTTCGTCGTGTTTCGAAATCGAGATGTTCGAACTAAAACTGGAACTAATCTGATCAATATGAAATGCCTCGTGCCGCCGCCTGCGACCATCAGGCACCTCGCCATCGTTCCCGAAGCTACGTCGCACCTTCTAGCAACCACAGCACCAACCGCGATCGACTCCGATTGCATCACGACGTCGTGAAACCCATTTGAAAACTCGGCGATAAAACAGGCTGTTAAACCCTAAATCCCCTCGCGCGCACAATCAAGGACCAACACAAGAATTCCACAATGGTCATCATCTTCCCCAAGTCCACCAGCATCTCCCAGATCTGGCCATGCCACCCCACGGCGATGAGATCGCCGGAATTTAATTTTTGAATGAAAATCGTTCATTTTTCGATTTCTCGTGATATAGATCACCAAAAATTACAATTTTACTTCTAAAATTCAATTTTCAACACAAGAAATCTGATCATATGCTCGAATCCTAGAATTGAAGACATTAAATTTTCACAAAAATGTGATTGCTTACTGTGAAATAGATCCCTATCGAACTACAAAGCATATTAACTCACCAGACTATTTTTACCGTAAACTATATTCAAAATTTAACACTTTTCTAGTTTATAGCATCATCAAATACAAACTAGATAAAGAGAAATAGTTTTTTGAAGTGGAGATGGAAACTATTATCACCGTCAACAGAGCAGCGTTTCATTCATTCTCAAATTTAAAATAAAAGTTTCTCACCTTGTTCATTTGTTCCAGATGCTTTCTAAAGCTTGAAGTCTTTAAATTTCTGATGCTTTAAAATCTTCAATTTGAATTTGTTGAACTTACTTTTAGTTTTTCTGGTTTGGAATAAAACAGAGATGCTTCCAGTTTGGATTTTGATATAAAATTTACTCTGTGAACCAGAATTTGGATGTACTGTGTTTTCATTGTTGCCAGAAAACAAATTTCAAATCTTGTTTGATTTATTACTGAAGTGTAGTGCAAGTTAAACCACACTTTAACTTGCTTTGCGATTCAATTTTCTTTCAAAAGTAAAAAAAAGAAAAAAAATAAAGAAAAATGGGAGGGAGGAATTTCGAGTTTACCTGTAACTAAAATGTTACAGGAATAGAGAGCAGGAAACAATGTTTCTAAGAAAATCAAAACATAAGCACAGCCATTCATCCCTATGCAAAGGCTATCCACATTCATACAAGCATTCAACACAAAAGGGATTGAGTGAAGTATAAGTTTACTCACAGTGTTTTAGCAAAGTGGCAGAGCTTTTTATAGAAACAGGCTTTAATCATAAAAACTGAGAATGTTTGCTTTGATCTTCCTCCAAATCTGCTTGTTGTTGTTGTTGTTGTTGTTTGTTTGATGTTGTTTACCTAAGTTTTGCCTTAGTTTCTATATAAAGTTTCTTTGGCTTTCCAACTGATATGTATGCAGATGTGAAAGTATATAGGAAAGAAAAGAAGTAGACGGGGATTAAAGAAAGAAGGCATGGCTTGGTATGCTTGCATTAAATGCATGAAGCATGTTGCATTAATTGCCTGATACCTTCCCTTTCATGCTAGAGATACTAGTATTTATTATTAAGTACTTGTTTATTTATGTATTTGTTTACTTGTTTCATTCACTGCTTATATTTGTACTTGCTTGTTTTCATATTTAAATGTTGTTTCTTTTCTTTTCTTTATTTTCTTTCACAAGCTTTTGCATCTATGTTTGTTTTAAGTGTTTATAAAAACATATTTTTGTTTTAGTCCTTTGTATTTTATTTGTTTGTTTTATTTTCGTCTACATTCTTTTCATATTTAAATGTATTTTATTTTCTTTAAATCTTCTTGTTTTGAAATATAAATAAATTTCTATTTTATTATGTTGTTAGAATTTAGCAAATGTTCTACTTCCTATTTTTATTAAAATTTATCTCATATTATTTTTCTATTTCTAGTTTAAATATTTATTGTTATCTTACTTTAATATTTATTTATGAGTTACTATATATATATATTTTTTTCTTAATCTATTTTATAACTCAAATATTTATTAAACCATTCATCTAAGATTTAAATCCAAATCAAAAATATATATATATATACACACACACACAAGATTTTATAATTTCAAGTTGACTCATATATACCCAAATATACATATATATATATATATATACATTCACATATATACATATATATACAATAATTAAAAATTTAAATGATTTATATAGAATATATTTGAACTCGGGGAAACTCACATCACTAAATCGATTAATTTCACTGTTTTCTTCAAAAATAGATTTTAATTATCATTTTAAATTTATATAAAAATCCGGGGTCGTTACAAAAACCCCTCATCCCTCTTTCCCAGGCACGCACACCACCCAATGCCTCGAGCTGATGCCGTTCACTTGCAACCAAAGACAAACCCGATTCCACCTTAAACCATAAAATTGCTTCGACCGACCACCGTGGCCATTTTAAAAGTACCCTACCATTTTTCCTAGACGCACCTTCTCCCAGACATCCTCTGTTAGTCAGTAAGATGATGGTTTTGATGACAACAACCTTAGAATAGATTATAAAATATAAATACTAACATTATAAGTTTAGATACATATGTATATGCAGGATTTAACCATGTAGTTACTAAGAAAGAAGATTGTACAATATAGAGATTCAAGATATCAAGATAGAAGACTCATGAGTATCAAGATTATCAAGAGTTCAAGATTTCAAAGTTAAGTATTTTTTATTATTAAATTTTTTTTAAAACTCAAAGAAAAGCACTGGCATCTTAAAATCCAATTTATTCGTGGAATGGAATCCACTTCGAGCCAATTAAAGGGATGGAACCCTAAGTAGGATGGAACCTACGAAAAATCTAGTGGAACATTGTTTTATATCCGCCAACTTTTTATTCAAAATGATTTTTCAAAATTATATCATGTTTTCAAAATGTTTTCAAAAATTTCCATTTAAAAGATTCAAAACCCTCTATCCCGATTTTAAATAATTTTAGCCTCATAGTTACCTTTAATTTCAAAGTCAAATTACTCCTGATTTTTAACTTTTGAATATTTATACTTAGATTTAAAATATAAAATTAGAGTTAAATTCTATATATATTATTCTCTATATTTACTTATGAATTTTAACTATATTCAAGTATATTTATAAAGTTTGAATTAGTTTTAATATAGGATAAATGTTATTTTCAAAGAAAATCAAAACATCAAAAAAATGCTTTGGGATGTCAGTTGAGTTTAAAATTTAAATTTCAAAAAAGTGTCTATTCGCCATAACTCTTCACGAATGGACATGGCTGTTGTTCTTCTATAAATAAGGGTTAGTTTCAACGAATTTCACATCAGATTTTTTGGTTTTTCACTCCTCTTCTTCTTCCACTTTTCTTAATACATATTCTTATCATTACTCTGCCGAAATCAACATTGAATCGGACTCGGTTACTTCTAGTTTGATTCTCTATCACTCTCTACAATATTCTTAGTGTTGTTCAGAGTTATAGACTTTTTTGTAATCTATTAAGCGAGAAAAGGTGTGACTGTGGCCTTGAAAATCAATCAAGAAAGAAAAGGTGTGATTATAGCCTTGGTAAATCAATTGGGTAAACTTGTGGCCCGAAAATCAAGTATCTCTACCTAGAGGATCGAAATTCTGGAGGGTGTACCTCATAGCCTTGAAACCGAGGGTGTAATTGTACAATAGTGTTTGAAAGGAAATCCGTACTTGTGTTGCGGGACTGGATGTAGGGTAACTCCGAACCAGTATAAAATCCGATGTGTTCTTTCTTTTACTACTTTTATTTTATTTCTGCATCAGTGTTTGTTTCTGTGATCATATCCGTGTCTGTATATTGCATACATCGGTGTTTAAATTAACATAAATCGAAAAAGATTTAGTGATTCTTTATTAACACTATTCACCCACCCTCTAGTGTTAATCCTAGCCTTAAGACCTGTAATCCGCATTTCTCACAATTGGTATGAGAGCGAGGTTTTCAAAGTTTCATAATCTGATTTTTGAAAAAGTTTTTAAAATGGCTATATTTGTTAATACTAGGTTAGAAGCATTCAAACCATCATCGTTTCTTGAGTCTGCATATTAAGTTGTCCACCAAGATTGCTTGATGTGCAGGAATCATGCTTTATGGGTGTTGAGGAATCAATCCACAACGGACAAATTGTGCACATCAGAAAGAACAAGTGGATACTTGATAGTGGGTATTCTAGACACGTGACTGGCATTCCAGATATACTGAATGATATAATATACAAAGACGAAGGATTGGTTAACTTTGGAGACAATTCAAAAGGATATGTGATTGGCATCGGCAAAGTCGGTAATTCTGAAACTCCTACTGTAACTAATGTTTTGCTAGTTAAGAATCTGAAACATAATCTGCTAAGTATAAGTCAACTATGTGATAAAGGATATAAAATTAAATTTGAAAAAGATAAATGTCACATTGAAGTTAATAATTCAACCATTATATTTGAGGGAGTCAGGAAAAAGAATATTTATATTCTTAGTATGAAAGTTTCAAATGATAATCTGTGTCTGTTGGCAAATACAAGTGACCCTTGGATTTGGCACAAGAGATTTGAGCATTTGAATTTTAAACTCTTATCTAGACTGTCAAAACATAATCTGGTAAGAGGTCTCCCTAAAATGAATTTTAAAGTAGATAGTTTATGTGATGCTTGTTAATTAAGAAAACTTAGAAAAAGTTCTTTTAAGTTAAAAGATATGATTTCAACTTCAAAACCTCTTGAATTACTTCATCTTGATTTATTTGGTCCATCTCAAATTCTATCAATAAATCATAGTAAATATGTCTTTGTAACTGTAGATGATTATCCTAGATTTACATGGACAATATTCTTGAAACATAAAAGTGATACTTTTGAATGTTTTAAGACATTCTCAAAAAGAATTCAAAATCAATTTTTTCTAAAAATTATAATTATTCGAAATGATCACGGTGGTGAATTTGAAAATGAAAAGTTTGGGGAATTCTGCAATAAAAAGGGAATAACTCACAATTTTTCATTTCTGAGAACTCCACAACAAAACGGAGTAGTAGAACGTAAAAATAGGATGATTCAAGAATGTGCGAGAACTATGCTTACAGATAGTAATTCACCAAAGAATTTTTGGACAGAAGCAGTCGCTATCGCCTGTTATATTTTGAATAGAATTTTAATTAGACCTCTAACTGATAAGACATCTTATGAACTTCTTTATTTAAAGAAACCTAAGGTATCTTATTTCAGAATTTTTGGAAGTAAATGCTTTATTTTAAATACAAAAGATAATTTAGATAAATTTGATCCTAAATCCGACAAAGGAATCTTTATCATATATTCTAATAGAAGTAAAGCGTACAGAGTGTTTAATTTAAAAACTAATTCCATTGAAGAAACAATACATGTTTCATTTGATGAAAATTTCAAAATTTTTGAAGATACAAATGACGAAGGGGATTTAATCACTCAAAATCAAAAATCAATAGAAACTATTAATGAAATTAATCATCCTTGTGGAAGGACTAAACTTTTAAAAGATCATCTTATAGAAAATATACTGGGAGATATGCAATCTGTTGTTAAAACTAGAAATCAACTGAGTCAAATGAGTAATGTAGCTTTTATATCAACTATTGAGCCTAAAAATCCAAAAGAAGCATCAACTGATGATTCATGGATTTTGGCTATGCAAGAAGAATTTAATTAATTTACTAGAAATGATGTTTGGGAACTTGTTCCTAGACCAGAAAATAAAACTATAATTGGAACTAAATGGGTTTATAAAAATAAAATAAATGAACAAGGAGAGGTAGTTAGAAATAAAGCTCGATTAGTCGCTCAAGGTTATTATCAAGAAGAAGGAATAGATTTTGATGAAACCTTTGCTCCCGTAGCAAGATTAGAAGCCATTAGGATTCTACTTGCTTTCGTAACTCATAATAATTTCAAATTATTTCAAATGGATGTTAAAAGTGCCTTTTTAAATGGATTTGTAAAATAAAAAGTATATGTTGAATAACGACCACTTTTTGAAAACGATAAACTGTCAAATTATGTTTACAAACTGAAAAAGACATTATACGGTCTAAAACAAGCTCCTAGAGCCTGGTATGATAGACTAAGATCTTATTTGTTGCAATCTAATTTTGAAATTGGTAAAGTAGATAATACTCTTTTTATTAAAAGAAATAAAAATGATATTCAACTAGTACAAGTTTACGTAGATGATATCATTTTTGATTCAACTAATTTTGAAATGAATAAAGAATTTTCTGAAATAATGACAAAAAATTTGAGATGAGTCATATGGGTGAATTAAATTTCTTTTTAGGATTACAAATAAAACAATTAGATAATGGTATTAGTCAAGAATAATATGCTAAAGACCTAATTAGTAAATTTGGTTTGACTACTGCGAGTGGAAAACTCACTCCCATGGCAACCAATGAGTACCTTAGTAAACAAGATCTCTCGAACGATGTAGATGAAAAACTATATAGAGGAATGACTGGATCACTACTCTATATTACTGCCAGTAGACCTGATATCATGTATAGTGTTTGTCTCTGTGCCAGATATCAATCCCAACCTAAAGAGATCTACTTAAAAGCCATAAAACGAATCATAAGATATGTTTAACACACATCTGATTATGGTTTATTCTACCCTAAAAATGATTCTTTTGACTTAATATCTTACTGTGATGCTGACTATGCTGGTTGTAAATCAGATCGAAAAAGTACAAGTGGGACTTGTCACTTTTTGGGGCATTCTCTGATTTCTTGGCTTAGTAAAAAGCAAAACACGGTATCTTTATCAACAACTGAAGCAGTATATTTCTGCTGCTTTGGATTGTTCTCAAGTAATATATATGCAACAAACCTTAAAAGATTTTGGTTTAAAATTTTCAAAATCACCAATTTATTATGACAATACAAGTGCGATAAATTTATCCAAAAAATACTACTCAACATGCTCGAACTAAACATATTGATATCAGACATCATTTTCTCAGAGATAATATAAGCAAGGAAGTAGTTACTCTCGAGTATATCAATTCTGAGAATCAAATTGCTGATATCTTAACGAAACCCTTAAATGAATCAATATTTACTAAATTAAGAAGAGAAATAGGTATTTGTTCTATACCTAAACTATAAAATATAAATAACAAGTATAATTAATAATTAATATTAAAATAATTAAAGAGTTAAAATAAAAAGGACCATGTCGACATCCCACATATACCTTTTAAATTTTGAAATTTTCCCACCAAAATTCAAAATATTTAGTTATATATTCTTCTCTATTTCGAATTTTTGTTCATTCTCTCTATTTTCTCTTTAATCTGTCTTCTGAAATAAATAAAATAATGGCCTCATCTTCCAAATCAAACATAAAATCAACCTTTTCATTCCCCTCTCCTACGTCGGGTCCATTTCAACGTACTACTCTCGCTCGTGTGACTAAAATGGAGGAATCTATGAAGGATGTACTTCAGATAATGACTGAAATTCAAGTGACTCAACTTCGTATGGAAAAGGAATAGGAAAGGCAAGGCAAGATTCTTAGGAATTTACAAAAATTCCTAATGGATAACCAGGCCAACCCTATCTTGATTGATGAAGACACTTCACTCAATCAAGAACAAAAGGCCAGCGAGGAGGAAGATGAAGAACCCATGGAAGAAGCGCACGAGGAGGATGATGACCAAGTCGTTTGTGTTGGAGAAGTGTGTTTTGACAAGAATGTGAATCTTGTCGAACAACGTGGAAACTTCCATTTTCACTATCCACACTGTTCGATTCATAGATCTCTTATGTTTTATAACGCACAATAGTTTCTTTTCTTTCTTCTCCATTGTTGTTTGTGTTTCTTTATGTTTTCTAAAACATTCATGTATAAACAACTTCATACGTAATAAATAACTCGTGTTCTTATATGTGTTTTAATTATAAATACTATTGTGAATTCTTACTTAGGATAGTTGATAGTTTAGGACTATGTTTTAGTATTAGATTTAAGTGATGATTACTTATCATAACACTATCATCACATGTCATAGAGTATTAGTTATACAGTTTGGAGTTATATAGTTATATAGTTTGAAGTTATATAGTTTACATTTAGTTTTTTGTTGATGACAAAGGGGGAGAAATATAAAATGGGGTAGTTAGGCATAGATTAAAGGGGAGTTATTAGGATAGAAGTAAAATTTCATAAACAAAGGTTGTCATCACCATAAAGGGGGAGATTGTTAGTCTGTAAGATGTTGGTTTTGATGACAACAACCTTAGAATAGATTATAAAATATAAATGCTAACATTATAAGTTTAGATACATATGTATATGCAGGATTTAACCATGCAGGTACTAAGAAAGAAGACTATACAGTATAGAGATTCAAGATATCAAGATAGAAGACTCATGAGTATCAAGATTATCAAGAGTTCAAGATTTCAAAGTTAAGTATTTTTTATTATTAGAAATTTTGTTAAAACTTATAGAAAAGCACTGGCATCTTAAAATCCAATTTATTCGTGGAATGGAATCCACTTCAAGCGTGTTAAAGGGATGGAACCCTAAGTAGGATGGAACCTACGAAAAATCTAGTGGAACAATGTTTTGTATCCGCTAAATTTTTATTCAAAATGATTTTTCAAAATTATATAATTTTTCAAAACTTTCCATTTAAAAGATTCGAAACCCTCTATCATGATTTTAAATAATTTTAGCCTCAAAATTATCTTTAATTTCAAAGTCAAATTACTCCTAATTTTAAACTGTCTTTTAATATAATATATTTAACTTTTAAATATTTATACTTAGATTTAAAATATAAAATTAGAGTTAAATTCTATATATATTGTTCTCTATATTTACTTATGAATTTTAACTATATTCAAGTATATTTATAAAGCTTAAATTAGTTTTAATATAAGAAAAAGGTTATTTTCAAAGAAAATCAAAACATCAAAAAAATGCTTTGGGATGTCGACATGCCTATATACCATATGTCGACATGGTGTCAGTTGAGTTCAAATTTAAATTTCAAAAGAAGTGTCTATTCGCCATAACTCTTCACGAATGGACATCACTGTTGTTCTTCTATAAATAGGGGTTAGTTTCAACGAATTTCACATCAGATTTTCTGGTTTTTCACTCCTCTTCTTCTTCCACTTTTCTTAATACATATTATTATCATTACTCTGCCAAAATCAACATTGAATCGAACTCAATTACTTCTAGTTTGATTCTCTATCACTCTCTCTACAAGATTCTTCGTGCTATTCAAAGTTATAGACTTTTTTGTAATCTATTAAGCGATAAAAGGTGTGATTGTAGCCTTGAAAATCAATCAAGGAAGAAAAGGTGTGATTGTAGCCTTGGTAAATCAAGTATCTCTACCCAGAGGATCGAAATTCTGGAGGGTGTACCTCATAGCCTTGAAACCGAGGGTGTAATTGTACAATTGCGTTTGAAAGGAAATCCGTACTTGTGTTGCGGGACTGGATGTAGGTAACTCCGAACCAGTATAAAATCCGGTGTGTTCTTTCCTTTACTGCTTTTATTTTATTTCTGCCTCTGTGTTTGTTTTTGTGATCATATCTGTGTCTGTATATTGCATACATCGGTGTTTAAATTAGCATAAATCGAAAAAGATTTAGTAATTCTTTATTAACACTATTCACCCCCTCTCTAGTGTTAATCCTAGCCTTAAGATTTGTAATCCGCATTTCTCACAATTGGTATCAGAGCGAGGTTTTCAAAGTTTCACAATCTGATTTTTGAAAAAGTTTTTAAAATGGCTATATTTGTTAATACTAGTTTAAAAGCATTCAAACCATCATCATTTCTTGAGTCTGCATATAATCAATATCCAAATTCAAGTTGTCCACCAAGATTGCATGATGTGCAGGAATCATGCTTTATGGGTGTTGAGGAATTAATCCACAACGGACAAATTGTGCAGATCGGAAAGAATAAGTGGATACTTAATAGTGGGTGTTCTAAACACATGACTGGCAATCTAGATATACTGAATGATATAATATAAAAGACAGAGGATTGGTTAACTTTGGAGACAATTCAAAAGGATATGTGATTGGCATCGGCAAAGTCGGTAATTCTGAAACTCCTACTATTACTAATGTTTTGCTAGTTAAGAATCTAAAACATAATCTGCTAAGTATAAGTCAACTATGTGATAAATGATATAAAATTAAATTTGAAAAAGATAAATGTCACATTGGAGATAATAATTCAACCATTATATTTGAGGGAGTCAGGAAAAAGAATATTTATATTCTTAGTATGAAAGTTTCAAATGATAACCTGTGTCTGTTGGAAAATACAAGTGACCCTTAGATTTGGCATAAGAGATTTGGGCATTTGAATTTTAAACTCTTATCTAGACTGTCAAAACATGATCTAGTAAGAGGTCTCCCTAAAATTAGTTTTAAAGTAGATAGTTTATGTGATGCTTGTTAATTAGGAAAACTTAGAAAAAGTTCTTTTAAGTTAAAAGATATGATTTCAACTTCAAAACCTCTTGAATTACTTCATCTTGATTTATTTGGTCCATCTCAAATTCTATCAATAAGTCATAGTAAATTTGTCTTTGTAATTATAGATGATTATTCTAGATTTACATGGACAATATTCTTGGAACATAAATTGATACTTTTGAATGTTTTAAGACATTCTCAAAAAGAATTCAAAATCAATTTTTTCTAAAAATTATAACTATTCGAAGTGATCACGGTGGTGAATTTGAAAATGAAAAGTTTGAGGAATTCTGCAATAAAAAGGGAATAACTCACAATTTTTCATTTCCGAGAACTCCACAACAAAACGGAGTAGTAGAACGTAAAAATAGGATGATTCAAGAATGCGCGAGAACTATGCTTACAGATAGTAATTTACTAAAGAATTTTTGGACAGAAGCAGTCGCTATCGCCTGTTATATTTTGAATAGAATTTTAATTAGACCTCTAACTGATAAGACATCTTATGAACTTCTTTATTTAAAGAAACCTAAGGTATCTTATTTCAAAATTTTTGGAAGTAAATACTTTATTTTAAATACAAAAGATAATTTAGATAAATTTGATCCTAAATCCGACAAAGGAATCTTTATCGGATATTCTAATAGAAGCAAAGCGTACAGAGTGTTTAATTTAAAAACTAATTCCATTGAAGAAAAAATACATGTTTCATTTGATGAAAATTTCAAAAATTTTGAAGATACAAATGATGAAGAGAATTTAATCACTCAAAATCAAGAATCAATTGAAACTAATAATGAAATTAATCATCCTAATAAAAGGACTAAACTTTTAAAAGATCATCCTATAGAAAATATACTGGGAGATATGCAATCTGTTGTTAAAACTAGAAATCAACCGAGTCGAATGAGTAATGTAGCTTTTATATCAACTACTGAACCCAAAAATCCAAAAGAAGCATCAACTGATGGTTCATGGATTTTGGCTATGCAAGAAGAATTAAATCAATTTTCTAGAAATGATGTTTGGGAACTTGTTCCTAGACCAGAAAATAAAACTATAATTGGAACTAAATGGGTTTATAAAAATAAAATAAATGAACAAGAAGAGGTAGTTAGAAATAAAGCTCGATTAGTCGCTCAAGGCCATTGTCAAGAAGTAGGAATAGATTTTGATGAAACCTTTGCTCCCGTAGCAAGATTAGAAGCCATTAGGATTCTACTTGCTTTCACAAATCATAATAATTTCAAATTATTTCAAATGGATGTTAAAAGTGCCTTTTTAAATGGATTTGTACAAGAAGAAGTATATGTTTAACAACCACCACTTTTTGAAAATGATAAATTACCAAATTATGTTTACAAACTGAAAAAGGCATTATATGGTCTAAAACAAGCTCCTAGAGCCTGGTATGATAGACTAAGATCTTATTTATTGCAATCTAATTTTGAAATTGGTAAAGTAGATAATACTCTTTTTATTAAAAGAAATAAAAATGAAATTCAACTAGTACAAGTTTACGTAGGTGATATCATTTTTGATTCAACTAATTTTGAAATGAATAAAGAATTTTCCGAAATAATGACAAAAGAATTTGAGATGAGTCATATGGGTGAATTAAATTTCTTTTTAGGATTACGAATAAAATAATTAGATAGTGGTACCTTTCTTAGTCAAGAAAAATATGCTAAAGACCTAATTAGAAAATTTGGTTTGACTACTGCGAGTGGAAAACCCACTCCCATGGCAATCAATGAGTACCTTAGTAAAGAACATCTCTCGAAAGATGTAGATCAAAAACTATATAGTGAAATGATTGGATCACTACTCTATATTACTGCCAGTAGACCTGATATCATGCATAGTGTTTGTCTCTGTGCCAGATATCAATCCCAACCTAAAGAGATCCACTTAAAAGCCGTAAAACGAATCATAAGATATGTTAAAAACACATCTGATTATGGTTTATTCTACCCTAAAAATGATTCTTTTGACTTAATATCTTACTGTGATGCTGACTATGCTGGTTGTAAATCAGACCGAAAAAGTACAAGTGGGACTTGTCACTTTTTGGGGCATTCTCTGATTTCTTGGCTTAGTAAAAAGCAAAACACGGTATCTTTATCAACAACTGAAGCAGTATATTTCTGCTGCTTTGGATTGTTCTCAAGTAATATATATGCAACAAACCTTAAAAGATTTTGGTTTAAAATTTTCAAAATCACCAATTTATTGTGACAATACAAGTGCGATAATTTTATCCAAAAATACTACTCAACATGCTCGAACTAAACATATTGATATCAGACATCATTTTCTCAGAGATAATATAAGTAAGGAAGTTGTTACTCTCGAGTATATCAATTCTGAGAATCAAATTGCTGATATCTTAACAAAACCCTTAAATGAATCAATATTTACTAAATTAAGAAGAGAACTAGGTATTTGTTCTATAACTGAAATATAAAATATAAATAACAAGTATAATTAATATTAAAATAATTAAAGAGTTAAAATAAAAAGGACCATGTCGACATCCCCATATACCCATGTCGACATGCAACGTTTTTGAATTTTGAAATTTTCCCATCAAAATTCAAAAATTTAGTTATATATTCTTCTCTATTTTGAATTTTTGTTCATTCTCTCTGTTTTCTCTTTAATCTATCTTCTAAAATAAATAAAATAATGGCCTCCTCTTCCAAATCAAACATAAAACCAATCTTTTCATTCCCCTCTCCTACGTCGGGTCCATTTCAACGTACTACTCTCGCTCATGTGACTAAAATGGAGGAATCTATGAAGGATGTACTTCAGACGATGACTGAAATTCAAGTGAGTCAACTTCGTATGGCAAAGGAACAGGAAAGGCAAGGCAAGATTCTTAGGAATTTACAAAAATTCCTAGTGGATAACCAGGCCAACCCTATCTTGATTGACGAAGACTCTTCACTCAATCAAGAACAAGAGGCCAGCGAGGAAGAAGAAGAAGAAGAACCTATGGAAGAAGCGCACGAGGAAGATGATGACCAAGTCGTGTGTGTTGGAGAAATGTGTTTTTACAAGAATGGGAATCTTGTCGAACAACGTGGAAACTTCTGTTTTCACTATCCCAACTGTTCGATTCATAGATCTCCTATGTTTTATAACGCACAATAGTTTCTTTTCTTTCTTCTCCATTGTTGTTTGTGTTTCTTTATGTTTTCTAAAACGTTCATGTATAAACAACTTCATACGTAATAAATAAATCGTGTTCTTATATGTGTTTTAATTATAAATACTATTGTGAATTCTTACATAGGATAGTTGATAGTTTAGGGCTATGTTTTAGTATTAGATTTAAGTGATGATTACTTATCATAACACTATCATCGCATGTCATAGAGTATTAGTTATATAGTTTGGAGTTATATAGTTATATAGTTTGAAGTTATATAGTTTACATTTAGTTTGTTGTTGATGAAAAAGGGGGAGAAATATAAAATAGGATAGTTAGGCATAGATTAATGGGGAGTTATTAGTTTTAGGGGGAGTTATTAGGATAGAAGTAAAATTTTATAAACAATGGTTGTCATCATCAAAAAGGGTGAGATAGTTAGTCCGTAAGATGATGGTTTTGATGACAACAACCTTAGAATAGATTATAAAATATAAATACTAACATTATAAGTTTAGATACATATGTATAAGTAGGATTTAACCATGCAGATACTAAGAAAGAAGACTGTACAGTACAGAGATTCAAGATATCAAGATAGAAGACTCATGAGTATCAAGATTATCAAGAGTTCAAGATTTCAAAGTTAAGCATTTTTTATTATTATAAATTTTGTTAAAACTCATAGAAAAACTGTAACAACCCGCATATTTATCGAGTTTACATTTAAATATTTTTATTTAAATATTAAATCGTTAATCGGATTTTGGTCCGAAAAACTACTTTTTGCAAACGGTCAAATTAGGACTCGAGACCACTTCCATTGAGTTCGAAATGTCGTTTACAACTTTTTAAGTATAAACATCGATAGGTTTGGAGTTAGTGAAATTTCACTAACTTTTCCCGCTTTGGACTTTGGGTTAGTTTAGCCTATTAAGCCCAAGTTCCAACCCTCTTCTCCTCACTCTTCATAAATTTCCTAACTAACTCAAGCTTTAGCATTAATGGTGAAGAGAATGGGAAATTAAAACTCCAAGCTCAAATTCAATTGCAACTCCATCATTCAACTCCAAATTCAAGTAGAAGATATTGGATTCAAGCTTTGGATTGCTTCTCCTTGCTTTCAAGCTTCATCTTCATAAATTTTAGTGCAAAGGTGAGATTTTTATCTCACAATTCTAGCCTATAACTATATTGGACTGTTGGGAATGATTCCCCATCACTTTAGCATGTGCATTTGCATTTGGTTTGGATTGGATTGGCGAAAAACTCCAATTTTTAGCGTTTTTGACAAAAAACTGCAGTTAGGTCGCACTGCCTCGGAGTTAAGTCGTTTCTGGCCATCGCTAAGTCGTCCACGAGTTAAGCCTAAGTCGTAAGTCGCGCGCGTTGAAAAGTCACCGCCTTAGTATTTCTGTTCGCCTGTGCTGAGTCGTTCACCCTTGAGTCGCTGAGTCGTTCAACCTTGAGTCGCTGAGTCGTTCACCCTTGAGTCGCTGAGTCGTTCACCCTTGAGTCGCTGAGTCGTTGGACCCTTGAGTCGCTGAGTCGTTCACCCTTGAGTCGCTGAGTCGTTCACCCTTGAGTCGCTGAGTCGTTAACCCTTGAGTCGCTGAGTCGTTCACCCTTGAGTCGCTGAGTCGTTCACCCTTGAGTCGCTGAGTCGTTAACCCTTGAGTCGCTGAGTCGTTGGACCCTTGAGTCGCTGAGTCGTTCACCCTTGAGTCGCTGAGTCGTTCAACCTTGAGTCGCTGAGTCGTTCAACCTTGAGTCGCTGAGTCGTTCACCCTTGAGTCGCTGAGTCGTTCACCCTTGAGTCGCTGAGTCGTTCAACCTTGAGTCGCTGAGTCGTTCACCCTTGAGTCGCTGAGTCGTTCACCCTTGAGTCGCTGAGTCGTTAACCCTTGAGTCGCTGAGTCGTTGGACCCTTGAGTCGCTGAGTCGTTAGACCCTTGAGTCGTTAGGTCGTATGACCCTTGAGTCGTTAGGTCGTTAGACCTCATTTTGCTTTAGGTCGTATAACTCTGCGTAGGCGATCTTATCTGAAGAACATTCAACCGAACTTCCTGAGCTGATTTCCTTGGATTTTATTCGCATCTCCGTATGCGATCTTTGTGACTGATTGTTTCTACACTTACTTATGTGTTTTGTCACTTTATAATATAAAGGTTTCAATACTAGTAGTAAATATCAAAACTCTTTTAACAAACAATTTCAACTCTATTTTTAATAACAAAGCTCTTTTCTTAAACCGTTTTCCAATCTATTAGTATATACAAGCCTTTACCTCACTCGGATGAGAAATCTAATTAAACGACTTAGTAAAACAAGTGGTATGAAACGCTTGCGTTCACTTCGTCGGTTAATTCTTGGACTTGTTCGATTGAACCTCTTGTGACAATTTTATTAGTGAAGATTTACAGTTTGTTCGTAAATATTGAAGTTAAGCAAGTGGTTATGGGACATGAAGATAAACTTCTATATTTACTAGCTTAGTGTAATTGACACTTCTCGTTGATCTTGATGATCGCTTTATGAATTAGACTAGCAATTGCGCGATGTCTCTTTCATTGCAAGGTTAGACTAGACACCACTTGTGTGATTCCATTCACACATACCTTTCTGCTTTTTGGTTAGTCTTGACCTCATTCTGTGTGATTCCACTCACACATGTGGGGTAGCTCCCCATGGTCTTCGGACCGTCATGTGATAGGCCTCTTTCCCTTTTTATGATTTCTGGATTTCTCGTGTTGATTTCTGGAATTTGTGTCATTGACTTGTTATGAGTACAAGTTTAGGGTATGATGCCCCCTTCGAATCTTTGAGAAGATTCTTGTGATATTGATTATCTCTTATTGATTGATCTTCTGTTGATCATTATTTACATACTTATAGCGGTATGTCGTTATGGATGTTTATGTTTATGCCATATCTTTTATGTTATATCATGTCATCTGATATTTATAGCTAGACTGATCCGTTTATTATTTTCTTAAATAATACTCGGATCAGACCGAGATGTTACAGGTGCTTCTTCTTGACTTCTTCCCAGGGATTCATCACTCTGACTTTTGGCTAACTGTTTAGATTAGCAGTTTTTGCTGTATACACTTGAGATATAGACTCATAGTTGTATTCTTTTGTATAGCACGTGTTGCTATTCTTTTGTATTATCGTGGATCTTATTGACCACTACTCTGATGTACACTTTCATGTGTTAGTTATATATTCATATCTTCTTCCGCCTTTGTGATATGGATATCTGTGACTGATTTGTGATATGATTATTTCTATGTTTGTTTCCGAAGATTATTTATAGCCACCGTGTGATAAGCTATTACATGGATGGTCGCTCCTCAACAGCCTTATTCTCCGTGCTAGTTGACAGCACTTCTCCGGAGTGTTCTTGGCTAGCGTGGGTATAGAGGTGGGGCGTCACAAAAACACTGGCATCTTAAAATCCAATTTATTCACGGAATGGAATCCACTTCGAGCCTGTTAAAGGGATGGAATCCTAAGTAGGATAGAATCTATGAAAAATCTAATGGAACATTGTTTTGTATCCGCTAACTTTTTATTCAAAATGATTTTTCAAAACTATATCATGTTTTCGAAATGTTTTCAAAACTTTCCTTCTAAAAGATTCGAAACCCTCTATCATGATTTTAAATAATTTTAGCTTCAAAATTATCTTTAATTTCAAAGTCAAATTACACCTGATTTTAAACTGTCTTTTAATATAATATATTTAACTTTTAAATATTTATACTTAGATGTAAAATATAAAATTAGAGTTAAATTATATATATATATATATATATATTATTCTCCATAGTTACTTATGAATTTTAACTATATTCAAGTGTATTTATAAAGTTCAAATTAGTTTTAATATAAGATAAAGGTTATTTTCAAAGAAAATCAAAACATCAAAAAAATGCTTTGGGATGTCGACATGCCTATATACCCCATGTTGACATGGTGTCAGTTGAGTTCAAAATTTAAATATCAAAAGAAGTGTCTATTCGCCATAACTCTTCACGAATGGACATGGCTGTTGTTCTTCTATAAATAGGGGTTAGTTTCAACGAATTTCACATCAGATTTTCTGGTTTTTCACTCCTCTTCTTCTTCCACTTTTCTTAATATATATTCTTATCGTTACTCTGCCGAAATCTACATTGAATCAAACTCGATTACTTCTAGTTTGATTCTCTATCACTCTCTCTACAAGATTCTCAGTGCTATTCAGAGTTATAGACTTTTTTGTAATCTATTAAGCGAGAAAAGGTGTGATTGTAGCCTTGAAAATCAATCAAGAAAGAAAAGGTGTGATTGTAGCCTTGGTAAATCAATTGGATAAACTTGTGGCCCGGAAATCAAGTATCTCTACCCAGAGGATCGAAATTCTAGAGGGTGTACCTCGTAGCCTTGAAACCGAGGGTGTAATTGTACGATTGCGTTTGAAACGAAATCCGTACTTGTGTTGCGGGACTGGATGTAGGGTAACTCCAGGCCAGTATAAAATCCGATATGTTCTTTCCTTTACTGCTTTTATTTTATTTCTGCATCCGTGTTTGTTTCTATGATCATATCTGTGTTTTTATATTGCATACATCGGTGTTTAAATTAACATAAATCGAAAAAGATTTAGTAATTCTTTATTAACACCATTCACCCCTCCTCTAGTTTTAATCCTAGCCTTAAGATCCGCAATCCGCATTTCTCACATCCTCCATGCCAAATCCCCAACCACTAAATCGAATATGCCGCCCAGACTTCCTCCATGACTCAAATTTGGAGGCAGAGATTGCGTGTAGTTAAATTTTGGATTTCACTGGGAAGAGACGTAATCGTTGAGCTGTAAATCCATGGTTGATACCGCATTGTGCTTTCCATATTTGTTTTAAAAAGTTTTCAAATATTTTTGAAAAGAATGGTTAGTGAATGTATTTACTTCGATAAGATAAGTGCATACCTTTTGATAAAGAGATATAGTTTATTAAAATTAAATTAAATGAGACTTAGTGTTATCAGTGGAAAATGAACTCTTTGGTTGAATGATTGCATATTTGATAGTTAAATAGCTGACTATCAAAATCTGGACCCAAAACATAACTTTGGAATATATAGGAGAAACATGGGAATTATATGGTACAGTTACCATTGGAAGGCGCTATACTGTACTTATAAACTCGTTTCATTATTATAGGACAATGATAAGGAAATCCGTCCACTAGCGGTTAGGAGATGACCTTCGATCTTATTTTTGTCTGTTTATTTCCTAAAGAACCGGGGTTGAGTTTACCGAAATATCGAACGTTGTTTCGAAGAGACCGGGATTGGATAAGTTATCCGAAAACCACTTCGATCCAATGAGTACGTTTTTAAAGTGAAGACAAGAGCGAGTAATTGAAGATGGATCATTGAAGTGTAATGGCTAGTCGCTACTAATCCCGAGGATTATTCCAAAATGGATGTAGTAGGAATAGTGTCTTCGGTTTCGTTCAGACCCAGAATGGACTTGTATGGATGAATGCTATCAGTGCATTGTCATTGGAGGACAATGAGCATTCCAAGTATAAATTCCTAAAAAGATAATCGCAGCGTCAAGCCTCATCAATAGGAAATGACTGAAAATCAGGGGAGATGCAGCAATGCTAAGTGGGTCGCACCCGATTATTGCATGTTTATCACCTTTATAGATACCCTCGGATATTATTATTACGGTGCGTAGAAGAAATCGGTAAGGGTAGGAACACTTGGGTTGATAGCATATTCGGTCTATCCAGGTTAGTGGTAGTCCGGTCTTGTGTTGCAGCAGATCCCGGCATGGTCATCCGTACATTTTTCTAGATGTGTACCGTAACAGGTGGTACCCAAGTGCCTAGTCATTTGTATGGAATCCATTCTCCAACATGTGCCTTTATGGTTTTGGTTGTATAGTCTAGTATGTTGGAATTTAATTAATGTAACAATTTTAGCTATTTGAATAAGTATTTGTACCTAGACACCGTTATAATATCAGATGATTTCGATATAAAATGTTTTGGTTACCGTAAGGTAAAACCTATCGTGTTTATGTGCGAGGCAGTCTTACGATATACCTTTGTTTTTTTCAAGGATTTTGATAACCTTCATAATTCAAATTGAGTGTGTTTTCTCACGCTAGTTTTCCAGACTGGCTCGGGTGTTATTTTATTTTAATGCTCGGGTCAGACCGAGTGTTAAAGATACATGATAGGATGCTACGGAGCTCAGGGGACTGGCTGGATGACGAAGTCCTATTACACGTATTTGATTTTGTTTCACCGTGTATTGTATGTTGTGTATTCAGAATTTGTGAGGACAAGTTATCATAACTGTCCAGTATTGAATTATTGACGTGTTGTACTCTAATGATGTAATGTACAAATAACAGTTGTAGTTCTTTTTGTATAATGACATGTTGTTATCTATTATATATTGTTCCACTGCGGTTGTGAAATTCTGTGTTGTACTTTATGTTTCTTCTACTACCTCTTTCTTCTTTTCCTCTAACGATCTGGTATTTTCGACACTCGATTACTCGGCATGCTATACAGTGGACGTATTGATGTCGATTTTCGAGGGTTGAAAATTCAGGCCGTGACAATGCCGGTCAGGAAATGGGAAGAAAGTCACAATTAAGAAGAATGTGAAATGCTTCAACTGTGATCAAGTTGGGCATTACAAGAATCGGTGTCCAGAGCCAGTTAGGAAGGACAAAGGAAAGGTCTTTATTATTGGATCAGCTAGCCTATTGCAGCCGATAAAGGAAAGATTGTTATGGAAAGTATGCTTTTGATTTAGAGTATTTCAGTTAGAGTATTTTGATACCGATGCATCACATTCATTTATATCTCAGTGTTTCGTTGATAGATTATGCTTAGAACCCAATCACATTGTTGCTTCCTTAAGGGTTGCGAATTCAATAGGAGGGTATGCAACTCTAGGGTTAAGATGTGACCAGTTAGAACTTGACTTGTTAGGTCGTAATTTTGCATGCAGTTTGTATGTTATTGATTTCATAGATTGCGGGATCATTTTGGGTATGGAATGGTGGGTGGGTATGTGGCTAGAATATTTTGCCAGGATATAGAATATCACCGAGACACCTTGATAGTCATAACATAGTGATATTCTCAGTAGAGAATACTGATCGAAGTGCTATGCTTAATGCTATGGAGGTAGGAAACGAGTTAAGTCAGGTTCAGATAGCAAGAGAATTTGCAGATGTCTTTGAGCCAGGCACTGGACTACCCTTGAAAAGAGTTGTTGAGTTTAGAATAGATCTTGTGCTAAGAGCTAAACCTTTAAGTAGACCACCTAGCAGGAACTGAGATGAAGGAATTAAAGGTGAAATTAGTGGATCTAGAAGGAAGGAATTTTATTAGACCAACCGGTTTGCCTTGAGGAGTGGTCCCGGTGTTTATGAAGAAATCGGATGGGTCGTTGAGGATATGCATCGACTATCACAAGTTAAACGAAAGGACAATTAAGAATAAGTATTCTTTTTTTTGCTAAGCATAGATGATCTATTTGATCAGTTGGGTGGAGCCAAGGTGTTTTCCCAATTGGATTTTGCGACCGGTTTCCATCAGTTAAGAGTGGCGGATGACAGTATTCCTTTGACAGCATTTTAGACTAGATATGGTTCATATAAGTGGTTGGTGATGCCATTTGGAATGACAAATGCCTGCTTTCTTCGTAAATTTGATGAACTGAATTTTCCAAGAGTACTTGGATATGTTTGTACTACTGTTTATAGATGATATTCTAGTATACTCTAGGGACAAGAGAGAGCATGGATTTCATCTTGGAGTAGTACTGTAGATGCTGAGGCAGAACCAGCTAAAGGTGAAGTTTACCAAGTGTCATTTGTGGAAGAAAGAAGTAAAATTTCTTGGTCACATGGTTTCAGAGAAAGGATTGTCTGTCGATCCAGATAAGATTGAAGCCGCGAATAATTGAAAGTGACCAGGGACGGTAACTGAGATTAAGAGTTTTCTTGGACTTGCTGGCTACTACCGGAGATTCATTAAAGATTTCTCGTGGATAGCAGCGCCCTTGAATAAGCTAACTGGGAAGGAAGTGAGATTTGTTTTCTCCAAAAAATGCAAGGAGGCATTCCTTATGTTAAAGTATTTTTTGATCAATGCACCTGTGTTAGTAGTTCAGTCGGAAACCAAGGATTGGTGGTGTCTACTGATGCATGTGGAACTAGATTAGGAGCGGCGTTGATGCAGAGTGGTAAAGTCATTGCCTACGCATCTAGGCAGCGTAGACCACATGAAGTTAGATTCCTACTCGTGATTTGGAGTTGGCAGCTGTGATCTTCGCATTGAAGATTTGGAGATATTACTTCTTAAGGGAGAGATTTGAGTTGTATACTGATCATAAATCTTTACGATATCTATTCTGTCAGAAGAAGTTGAATACAAGACAGCAAAGGTGGTTGGAGTTTTTGGCTGCATATGATTTTAGTATAGAATATACATCAGGAAAAGGTAATAAAGTGGTTGATGGTCTTAGCAGAATACATCAGAGTGAGGTGTTAGCTACGTTGACGGAGTGGAAGGATTTAGAAGCTTTAGTCGGTTGCGATGTGCCGCTAAGATCGACTGCTGGTTCTAGCCATAGTACCGCCAGATTGTCTTGTTTAGAAGTTCGACCAGTATTGATTGATAAAATTGCTTATAAGCAGAAGGAGGATCCAGTATTAGCTGAAAGGATCAGAAGGCCTGAGTTTGGAACTGAGATCGATGATCTAATGGATTTTAGCCTTGATTAGAAAGGATGGCTAAGAAAGAAGGAACGGTTGTTTGTTCCGAATATGGAGGACTTGAGGAAAGAAATTCTTAGAGAATATCATCGATTCAAGTTTACAATTCATCATGGAGGAACTAAGATGCACTAGGATATGAAGAGGAGCTTCTATTGGGAAGGCATGAAGAGGGATGTCGACTTTTGGGTTAGGCAGTGCGCAAACTGCCAACAAGTGAAAGCTGAACATTGGAAACCAAGTGGGTTACTATAGCCTTTAGAGATTCCAGTTTGGAAATGGGATTCAATATCTATGGATTTTATAGACGGGTTGCCAAGGTCAAATAAAAGTAATGAAAGTATAGGAGTTATAGTGGACAGATTGACCACGAGTGCCCACTTCATTCCAGTTAAGTCAACCAGAACAACACATGTGTTAGCTAAGTTGTTCCTGAAGAACATATTTAGACCGCATGAATTTCCTATTAGTATTGTCAGTGACAGAGATACATTATTAACTAGTGAATTTTGAAGAAGTATACAAGAAGTGATGGGTTACAAGCTTAGTATGAGTACTGCGTATCAACTTCAAACAGATGGGCAAACAGAGAGAGTCAACAACGTACTCGAGGATCTACTGAGAGCTTGTGCATTAGACTTTGGTGGATATTAGGAGGATCACCTACATTTGGTTGAGTTTTCCTATAATAATAGTCACCAGACCAGTATAGGAATAACGCCGTTTGAAGCTTTGTATGGAAGACCATACAAATCACCAGCAAGTTGGTTGGAGACTAGAGACATATTAGTCTTCGGTCCAGATTTGGTTAGAGAGGCGTTAGGGAAGATTGAGTTAATCCGAGAAAGGATGAAGGAAGCTCAGTCAAGACAGAAGAGTTACACAGATAAGAGGCGTAAGGACCTAGAATTCTCAGTTGGAGATAAGATGTTCATTAAGGTATCTCCTGTGAAGGGTGTGATACAATTTGGAAAGTTTGGAAAATTAGCCCCAAGATATGCAGGTCCATTCTATATTATAAAAGGATTGGAAAGCTCGCATACAGAATAGAGTTGTCGAGCAGTTTGGCAAGTGCCCATAATGCATTTCATGTGTCTCATCTTTGCAAGTATGCGCATGATTCAAAGACTACTATTCCTCCGACATGGTTAGATGACTTAGTGGTAGATCCTAATTTGGCTTTTGTTAGACAACCAATTTAGGTTGTAGCTAGAGATGAGAAAAGATTAAGGAACAAGATAGTCATGTTGGTGAAAGTTCATCGGAGCGACAACGAGAAGGACTGTACTCAAAAGACGGAGGACATGATTAGAAATACTTATCCCGATCTTCTTTGAGAATATGTCTATATTAGATTGCTAGTCAGTTAGACTAGTATGGTTGTTAGGGATTGTTACAGATGATTGTTATATTTAATATTTAGTCATTACTGAATTTCGAGGATGAAATTCTTTAAGGCGGAGAGCCTGTAAAATCCGTAATTTTTGATAACATTATTCAGAAGATTTAATTAGATAAATTAAATAGAATAATGGCGAAAAGAGGATTGAGATTGGAATAAATTACATAGGGCTATGCTTAACCATAAGATACATGGGCTTTAAATTGATTCAAAGGTTAATTAACCTACGTATGAGCATATTAGTAAATTAGACAATTTATTGTACATGGCTACATCTTTTGTAATTGTCCATTTACATTCATTTTCCTCAAATCAAAAATAAAAATGCAAACCCTAAAATAGCCGACCATTAACAAGGAGGAAAAGAGGCATTTCAATCAAAAGATAAAGATCAAAAGTCAGGGAGGATTAATCAACAGAAAATCTCAAATTCCTTATCAAGTTTAAGGTGAATAATAATCTCATGCCATTTTTATTTTTATTTTATGATTACATGGTTTCAGATTAATTTAAGATTTAAATTCATTTTTGTGATAAAATGGATGATGATATGCTTAAGATGAACTAGGTTGATTTATTTTAATTCATACGCATATAAATTTGCACGGTTTTGGTATAAAACTAAGAATCTATAATTTTAGATTGCCATGGAAAATTTTATATTAAGTAAAACATGATTTTGGACATGGGTTTTAATTTTAAGAACACTACAAGAAAAATTTCTTTTAGTTGCATTAATTGGTAGCGTTTAAAACCATATGTAACCGTTGGACCTTTTTTAATATAAAAATAAACAATTGAACGCTGCTAACGGGTTCCCGCCAACAATTCATGAAAATTTGGCTAAATTTTTCCGTGACCGCTCGTAGCTTATTTCAACACTTTATATTTTTCCCTTCCTCCTTTCAAAAAGTACGATGGAAATTAAAGAAGCAACCTGAAACTTGAAGCTGAGGAAAAAAACAAAGGTGAAAACAAGGCATTTTGCCAAGCTAAATCAAGGTGAGTAGTCACTGTAGTTTGTATACTCACTATATGCTCTGCTATTCCTTGCATGTTTTTATTATATGTCGTTGAATGTTTTATTGATTGAATTGCATTATATTGTTGTAAATCGATGAATTAATAAATTTGTGTTTACTATGATATAAAATATCCTTATTTTCAAAGGAACCATGCCAAATTTTCTTTTAGTCGTAATGCATGTATATTGTGCCTGCATGCTATAGAAATGAAAGTATATGGTCTGAATTGGTGTTAGAAATTGATCGCCAGAGGGTGTGGAGGGGGAATTCCGTTACTGTGAAATCTTGGAGCATCCCGACTGATTGATCGGTGGGGATAGCCTAGAGCAATTTTACTCCTAATAGCGCCTTATTTTGATGTTGAAATAAATTTAAAATAAAGTTTATTTATATAAGTTCTTTATAAAATATTTATTTCTATGAAATTGAATATATTTTTAAAATAAAAACTTTGTAAATGATTTAAATTGCATTTAATTACTTTCGAATAATAGAAAATAGAAAATTCATTTATACATTTTGATGTGATCAATGAGGTTAATATAGGCAAGAATTGTTAAAAAAAAATTGGAGACGACTGTATTGGTGTTTCTGTTGATTCTGTTGGTTACAGTGATGCTAAAATCAATCTTGTTGAGGATAAGAGTCCGTTTGAGGATTCTTTCTCTAATGTCGATCCTTTGTCTTTAGATCTAGATATTATGTGTCTTTGTTCGACATCTCTTGCTAAGAAATCCATTTTTTCAGGGTTTGATTTTGTAGATGATTCTGATAATATGTTCAGGAAGTCATACGATATTAGTTGCGATAAGCAATTGTTTGATTTCGATCAAAAGTTTATTTGCATAAGAAACAAAAATCTTATAGCAAGATCTCGTACATATTTGCATTTTGAGATGGACACTTCTAATCAGTTTGATGGATTAAGGTTATTAGATGATGAAGGAATAGTTTCTGATCTGATGCAAGATTTTAAGAGTTTTTGTTGTGGAAAAAAGTGGTGGTTCGAATGGCAATATATGGACATATATTGTTTGTGGCAAGGGAACATAAGGCACATAATTCAGTTCAATATCTCATTCTCAAGAAGTGATGGATAGTGGTCTAATTGATAACGTGGAGGTAAAATATTGCATGTGTTTTGATATTTGCCAGGAGTTAGTGAAACATGATAGGGTTTTGGTCAGTAACTTGAATAGGATTGAATATGATTATAACACCGCTGTCTCATCAGTTAAAGTATGTGAAGTTACATGGGTGCAAGAAATGTTCAAAGTGATATCAAAAATAGATTATTTACTTATTCTTTCTCAATCAGTAATAGTATTTAATCTCTGTCATTTCACAGGTGCAGATAGGATGAAAATGAGGAATGCATGAGTATGCACAAATGAGATGAAAAGCTAAAGAGGTATAATGTAAATTTAATCTTTCTCATATTCAGTATCTGTAGATGCACCTCTTATGTTAACTAGTATTTTTTTTATTTTATTTTAAATAGCACTAGAACTTCAGACATTCATTTTGACCAAGAAAGTGGTAATAATAGTGTGTATGTATGAACATCATAAAATGAATATTATATTAGTCTATGTCTTACTTTATCATGGACCTCAATTTTGTGTTTTGTAACACAATTATATAGGTTTGTCGAAGCCAAATTTGAAGAGATCTTTCAAAAGCATGCATATACAAATCCGGTCATTTTACATACTATGACCATGTTTGTAACAACCCATAAATTTTAAACGATTTTTAATAACGTATTTAATTAAATTTTGGAGAAATTTTAAATAATAATATTTTGAAATAAAAATTTAATGTTTGGATTTCGTATAATTAAATATAAGTAGACAATAAATAAGAAAACATATAAATTTAGATTACGTTACTGGTTAATTAATTTGGGCGTACATTCGTTTTAATTATTGCATTTATTGTACGTACTCTTTTATTTCATATCTTAGCTATTAAAAATCAAATCAGCACGTGCATTAAAAAAAAAAAACCCTGCCTCCAATTCACGTGTAAAATTTTCCACTTTCATTTGCATCTCCATATTTAATAGGAATAAAAATCTTTGATTTCCTATCCGTTTCAAAATCTCTTTCCAACTTCATTTTTGCAACGTAGTTCAGATCTGGAAAAAAAAGTGCAATGGGTAACAATCCGAAATTTTAGACCAATTTAAAATTCTAATTTTATTAAAATATTGAATAAAGTTTGGTAGAAACAAAAATGATGGGAATAATAATAGTTTATATGAGATTTACAATTTTAATTAAAACAACAAATTTTAAGAATTTAATAACAATTGTTAATTGTAAATATTGATCTATTGAATAAAATTTAAAAGGAAACAATAGTTTAATTGTATTGTTGTAATTCAAATAAGTTAACCTCTAACAAATGAACTAAAATTGGTAACTAATGGATATGTTGATTTATGTGAAATTATTAAATAATGTTTGATTTATTGTTAATAAAAAGAAGAAAAAAAGGAAAAATCTTATGTTCTGTTTATACATCAAATGGTGGTTTTGAAATTTAGTTTTGAAAGCAAGTATGGATTTTTGATTCAAAGAAAAATTTAGTCTTAATATACATATATACACGGGAAGTTTAGTTTGGGTATAAGGTCCATTAATTATTTTGTGAATTCTAGTAGGTATGTATACATAGGTTATGTTAGTGTTTTCAAATATATTACTCATTTCCTTGAATTTGAAACACATTGTCCAATCAATCCATCAATTGCTCTAATATTTATTTTGAGAAGTTCAAGGCACAGCTGTTTTATTTGCCATCATTTCTTCTATTTTTTTTCCCAAATGGTTCATTTTGCCTTTATAACGTATCCTTCCATTCCATACTTATCTTTTTCCTTTACGTTTCAAATATGGAACGTGCTGTCCAATCAGCCATTAATTGCTTTAATTTCTCAACTAAATATATGGTGACTATTGTCATCCTATAATTATTTTGAATATCAAAACATATAAAATGCATAAGTTTATGTTCATTTTTTGGTCTATTCTTCTGTTTTGAAGTAATATATTTATTTCTTAAAAACGGTTGCATTGTGAAACACGTCTCTTCCAAATATTCACCGTGCAACCCAAGCAATATAATAAATTGCTTTAATAACGTTGCTGA
This sequence comes from Allium cepa, assembly GCA_030765085.1. Classification (NCBI taxonomy): domain Eukaryota; kingdom Viridiplantae; phylum Streptophyta; class Magnoliopsida; order Asparagales; family Amaryllidaceae; genus Allium; species Allium cepa. The sequence goes on from CM060928.1 coordinate 976,033,239, forward strand.
ATCAACGGTCATTTCAATTTATTATTTGTTGTACGTTTCCTTTTTGCTTAAAAATTGGCTACGTAAACATTAATTCAAAAATAGGAAGAAATCATTTGTTTCCTATAGCCACTTCATTTGCTTCAATTATTTCACTGATTCAAGCAGGTGACCGTGTCCATTCACTCAAACTTTATCTATATTTTTGTTTCAAATTTCTTTCCTCTGTTCACTAGGGTAATTATGGTATGATTCTCAGCCTATTGGTCTACCTTTCCTTCTTTCCTTCTTTCCTTCGGCAATCGAAAAAAAGAAAAAAAAAGAAAACCTTTAATTATTATCTCATTTCTTGCTTGCACGGTTACAGACAATCAATTAGTTAATTGCATGTTGTAGTCTGTTCATGCATATTTGGTTCTCTCCCCGTCTTTATTGCTTAAAGGAAAGCAATCCATCAAAACGTGAATATTTGATTTTAGCCAGCCGTTACCTATACCCAAATTTCCATTTTTAGGATCGTCATTCGAATATCAAACTTATATACTTTTTGCATTCATTTCGCTCATTCAATTTTACGTTTCTTATTCCAGCTTGTAAATATTGAGCTCCTCCATTATATTTCTCTATGGACTTTACTTCTCTTCTCCGTTTTTTTTTTCTCCCCCTATGTTAGCTTCTCAAAACCATCACTCCGAAGCTCCTCCCTGATCTTCCACCCCTCGTGCTCCTCCGTAGCCACTTAGACCGTGTACTCCTTCTTTTGCGTAAGTATTTTTTTTATATATAAACCTATGGTATGTTATAATATATACTATGTACGTTAGTTTATATGCTTATATATATATATATACACACACACGTTGATGTATGTTTATGAAAGAAAATATGTATATATTACACATTATATTCTCTGTTTTGTTTTAAAATATATAAGTGTTATAGGGTATCAGGTACACATATATAAAGTTATATGTTGTATAAGAATATAAGTGCATTTGTACAGATAAAGCATGGGTTTATTGATATTATAAATACATAAATACTGATTTTATATAAACAGTTATATGATCTATTTTTATATATTATAGAAATTGGAAAATCTGGTTCGACAATGAATATATGTTATACTGTTTATATATTTACAGTAATATATATTGATTTTGTTTCAGTATGATATAGACAGTGTTTATAAGTTTTTTTTAAAAAAAATAAGTTATATTAGTTTGGATTTTACCTGTTGGGTTAGATAGGGTCACTGAGCATACATATGTATATATTTATACCTTATGTACGTTTATATATATATATATATATTTATTAATTATATTTTAAGTTATATGTTGGTTATAATATATTATGGTTTGTAGTATTCCTAATATTTTAAAACGGAAAATATATATTGTTGGAAACTTGTAATACAATCGCGTTTGTATATTTTCTATTTAAGCTTATATAACTTTATATATATGTGTGTGTGTGTATAATATAAAATTTTGTTCGCAAATGTCTATATGAGTATACATTAATTGGTTTTAAAAGATATAAATATATGGAGACTTTGTTCGAAGGGTTGAATTAAATTTTAATTTGAGATATACGATTAAATTGATTTTAATAATAAATAATAAAATTATATACATCATTGTATGTCATATCAAGATGGTTTCTAATTCGAATTCACCAAATTCTTATCTCTCAGCTTTGTTGAATTCGTGCCAATCTAGCGTTGCTTTGAAATTCGTAGCTTGTTGTGTTGTCTATCTTCTCTAGCCTCGAAAGGTGAGCAATCACTCATGATTAACGTTCTTTTATTTATTAAATTTGGTTTCAATTGAAATATACTGCTGAAGTTAGTAAATCAGTTATATATGCTATTATCTGTAAACTGTTCACCTATGGGATATGACACCATATCCTATTGTTTATACTTTATTTAATTACTGTCGATATATGCCTGTTGTTATATTATTATCATATCCTGTTATATTATTATTATCTGTTATCACTCTGCAAGTTCCATGTAGTTTAGAATTCACTATGGGTTGAAATGATACGTACCCGAACAGACTTTAGAATAGGAGAATTTCGTTATGGGTTGAAATGACAGACCCAAGCGATTTTCATTAAATTGAATTTGGGATTACGGGTTGAAATGCTATCCATCCATATATATTTAGTGTATGGATTGAAACGATAAATATCCATATCACTTGACCATATGATAAGAAATATATACAGACACCATTGTTCCATATATAAATATTTTGAAAATAATTTCTATGGTTTTGGAAAGAAATATATGGTTTAATAAACATAGATTCTTAAGACATTAGATAAATGATCAATTATATATATAAATTTTGTAACGACCCGTAAATTTCGACAATTAAAGATTTTTAATTAAATAGGATTTTGTAATTGATTTTAGTAGAAATAATAAAGGGGGTAAATAAATATTAAAATGAAGGCTAAAATAAATTATGTAATTGGTGACTTAAAACCTATTTATAGAAATTTGCATAAAATCCAAATGAAGTAAGTAGAAAAAGGTTCTTACCTGGATATAAAATTTAATACGAGAAATTAATGAAAGTATTGAATTGATTTAATGCAATAAAAGAGTGTAAACGGTAATTGGAATAAATTTAGGAATCATGTTAATGCAAGTTAATAATTTATGATTGGAATGAAATTCCAATTCAGTAAAATCATTTAAAGGTTATGATTTGATTTTAATGGAATATGAGAAAAACAAATGTAAGGATTTGATTAATATGTATGTTATTTATTCAGGTATTGAATAAAATTGGGAATCCAATTTATAGTTAATGGTAAAAATGTTGGTATTAGCTTATAAATTAAATTTCAATGCAATCCCACAAATGAATGGAATGAAATGAATGTATGTAAATGTATACTAGGTTATTTATCAAATAGAAGGAAAGAAATGTAAGTATCGAATTGATTGATGAATAAATATACATTGAATAGTAATTGAATGTAAAGTTAATGTAAATTGTATAAAATCAATATAAGATAATGAATTGCAATAATTATGGGTTGATAATAAGGTGTGAATGGGAAGGTGACTGTTATGGTAAATGAATGGAATTCAAATTTATGAAAAGGGTAAATGGGTATTTGGTAATAAATTTAAACGGGCTTAAAAATGGAATTTATTTAATTAATAGATATAACGTATAATGATATACTTATAAATGTGAGATTGAGAATTTTACCACAAGTATTATGAATTATATACTTAGTTCCTTAAATTAAATCGGGAATCATTGCAATAAATATAAATGTTACGATAAATAAATTAAGGTAATAAATAGGGAATAACGTAAATGTTCTTCATAATATGATGATTTGTGAATAAAAAGAATGGAAATAAAGTTTCATTAATATCGGAATTTAATTTACTATAAGAAAAGGGTTAATTGCAATCAAATGAGTTAAATATCTAAACGGGAATCAAGCTTTATTTGTTTATTTGGTTTTTAAAATATGATAGTTGGATTTATTACAAATGAATAAAAAATCAAATATGAAATTATTACGTTAATTTAAAATTTAAGTTGAAAACTGGAAATATCTATGTGATAAGTTAAAATCCAATGGTAAAACCCTTATATTTGAAATTTATGAATGGAATAAATATAGGGTAATTCAAATAAAAGGGAAATTTTGGAAATTTATCCAAAATGTTGAAATTGGAGATTTTATTTATTTAATCTTTAATAAATTGACATTTGAAAATTTTAAAATCATTTTAAATGTTTGAGAATTATTGAGAGAGAAAATTTTCAAATTCTAAAAAACTGAAATGTAAAATTTGGATTTATTTCTAATTCTTAATTTATTTAATTAACATAAAAATAGCCATTTTGGTCACGGACTCGGATTTCGACAAACCGGTTTCATCGGATCCGTAACCGTGAATTTTTGTAGGGTTTCAAGTTTCGTAGCGATCGGACTTGTCGTTTAATCGTACGAACGCGAAACGCCTTGAAATCGTTTAATTGAAATCAATTTGAAATCAATTTGAAAATATTGATTTCAGCATAACTTCTTCATACAAAGGAATTTGGACGTGAAACTTTTTCCATCGCGTCCAGAATATTTTAAAATACCTATTTTGATATATGGATTTACCCAATTTCGTTCCAGGGTCAGAACGGGCTTTTTGGGGCCACGTTAGCGCTAGCACGTTTGTTTATCCAATCCATCTATTAAAATTCTGACCTACCTATATAAACTCAGTTGTAACACTATCCTCCATCTATTCTCATTTGTTGTACGTTCATTTCCTCGGCCCCTCCTCTTCCCCATGGCTGCAAACCCTAGATCTAAACTCAATTTTCGAAAATCAAATCAAAAGTCAAAAAGTCAAGTCCTCAGAAAAATCTCAAAAAAATAAATGTTGATGCTCTCAACGAGCGTAATTCAATGATGTGATTCGTTTTTCGATTCGGGTTTTGGTTTGTTCAGAAATCAAAGTTTCTTCCCGGCCGTTCGTATTGGGTTATCGGTTTGGACGGTGGATCTTCAACTAGGGTTCGATCGGGAAGTGTAGTGTCGTAAGGGTCGATGAGTAGAGCGCATCGGTACGGTCACTTCGTCAAGATGGGCATCGGAGTCGCCCAGATCTGGCCGAGTGAGAAGCGGCGGCGGAGGTGGTTCCAGCCACCTAGGGGTGCGCGGCGCGCGGCTACAACGTGCGGCCCGGAGTGGTGGGTTTGCTCGAGTGTTCTGATCGATGGGAAGGTGGATGTAGCGGTCGCGTTTAGAGGTTACGGGTGGCGGCTGAAGGTTGAAGGCGAACGCGAAATGTAGGGTTTGTTAGGTTACTGTGCATGCGCGTGGGGGAAGAGGTAGTATGACGTGGAGGTGTTTTATTTAGGGTGAGTTATTTTAATTAAAAATTGTTTCAATCGTTTTATTCGAATAACTTTTGCGTACTTAATCCGTTTGACGCGTGATTTATTTTGTTAGGATCGTAATTAAATTCCAGATCTTTTGACGCTGTTTTGGGCAGATTTGAAGACCGTCGAATTTTGGGTTTAAATCGGATTTAACTTCCATTTAAATTCAAAAGGTGAGTGTTTTAACCCACTCACAACTTCTAGAATTTCCTATGTCGGTTAAATTGACTTAAGATATGAGTAGAAATTTATTTATGACTGTTTGGCATGTTTTATTCATCATCTCTGTTAAATCGCTTTATTTAATTTGACTGTTAATTATTTTATTTATTGCATATAAATTGACAGTTAAAATTTATTTATTGCATATAAACTGATAGTCAAACAATTAATAAATTTATTATTGAATATAAAACTGTTAGTTAATAACTATTATTTATTACCTGTTGTATTTTATATGCTATATATTGATGTTTGCTTAAATTGATGATGATTGAAATAAATTGGTTGATGATTGATATTGGGTGAATGGATGATGTGTTCTATCTTATATAAACTGCAAGTTTTTATGCATTTTCATTTCATTCGGGATTGCGGTTTGAAATGATATACAACCGCATTTTAAATTTTAAATTGCGGATTGAAATGATAAATATCCGTATAACTTGACCATAGGATAGAAAATTTTATACATGCAAAGCGGTATATATATATATATATATATATATATATATATATATATATACATAAAAAATTATTTTTGAAATGATTTTTATGGTTTGGATATGATACGGTTTAATAAATATTAATTTTGGATATGATATAAATATATTTTATATATACATATATAGTTAAATTATCAAATTTAAGCTATGCATAATTTGTTAAATAAAAATGAATAAGTTGAAAAACGGAATTTGATAATTTATATTATATGATGGAGTACAGGTTTAAGATCCGGTGTATATATATAGAGTCTTAAATGATTCCAATCAATTAAGATTGAAAGATAAATTGAAATTTTAATTTGAATTGAGCTTATTTGAAAATCTAACTCCATAAGTTAATGTTAATTGGTTTAAATTGGACATTTTAAAAGTTATGATATTTATAACTGGATTTAATGAATAATTCTATTATAAATAAATGGAAGGAAATATTTAGTGTTAATAAATTGAGTTTACTTTAAATGGTTATGGAATTATAATGTAAACCTTTCAAAACTAAATAATAATAAATGAATTGTTGAATAGAAATTTCCAACCTTAGTTTTGAAATTCATTAAATACTCAAAGTTTGAAAATATTGAAATCGAAGTGTTTTATTCAAACTGAAAGTGAATCTAAAAGTTATGGGTTTAGACTGAATTTAAAATGAACAAAGATTGTGAAGGTGTGGGAATTATATATTTTAAAGAAATTCTAAATTCTACCGTTTTATTTTATATACTGTTGAATATCCAAACCTTTTAAGTTTTGAAGTTATGGTTTTAAAACTATGGATTTCGAAATATTGTGTTGAAAGAAAAAATTTCAAATATTTGGTTTCGAGGTATTATAAATTTTAGAAGTGGCATGATTTTTGAAAAAGAAATATATATATGAAATAAAATGATATCATGTTATTTGGGTTTTTAGAAGGAAATGATATCGTATTTATGTGTATTGAAATGGATAATTATATTCTGGTTTTGAAAGTATAATTATTTTTAAAAAGACCGCGGTGTTATAATAAGGTTTGGTTGTTGAAAAGACCGGGATCGGAAGTTGTCATACTCTCCGCCAACTCTGAAAACCACTTTAACAACCGTGTACGCGGTGGAGATTCCAGAATGAAGTAGGATGGTGGCGGCGTTTCCTTTGAGGTAAATACGTGGACCCAACTCCCGTGAGTTGGCATAAGGTGGTTAAAACAGGAGAGATTCTCGGGCCAATGAGGTTATTCCTCTGATCGAACGCACTCCTTTGATATTATACTCTGACTTTTGGATTGATTCGGTGGCCACTTTTGATTTTTGATCTGGGGGTGTTGTTCGAGGTGGGTGGTAGCTACGCGCTGCGCGTTTCCACCAGGCCGGATGCGTAATTGGTATATCTATCCTGACATTGCCTAGTTGTGCCGTGTCACCTACCCTATCGCGCGTTATACGAGTTTGGATTTCTCCCGTAGCCCGTGTGGTATCCTCTGGTGGCTTCCCGATCAGGAGGGACTATGATATTGGATGGACTACTGGGACTATTACGTGTTAAGGGCTGTATGGGTAACACCTTAATGCTAAGAAAAAAGTAAGTTTATTTTACAATTAGACACTAATATAATAGCGCAATATACTACATAGTAAATAGTTTAACGAATCCTTAGGAGATGTAAATCCTGGGCATCTCTTGAGTTACTGCACTCATATTTATTTCTGTTGATTTAACTTACATAAGATCTTTTAGTTCTGACTCGCGTGTTTTGTCTTTTCAATTCGTTCGGGTCAGTCCGAGCGTTTCAGGATTTGAAGTTTTAGCTCTGGAGGACGAAGACGAAGATTTGTATTACTATTATCTACTATTATTCCACTACATTGTTTAATTCCGCAGCATTGATATTATTGGTATGTGAACTCTGATATTTATTGTATAAAGAAGAATCAAATGTTTTGTAAACAGTTTTATGAACTGTATATTTATTATTATATTTTATCCTTCCGCTGTGAGATTCTGTTTTGTTTTATTTCTTTCTCGTTTTCTTATTTACCTCATAACAATCCGCCCTTTCGTATGGTTTGAATTGGCACGTGTGTCGATTTTAAAGCGTACGAAAAGGCGGGACGTTACAAATTTAGTAGTAATATTTGATTTAAATTAGATGGATTTAATACGTAGAATATGGTTAAGTATATATGTAAATCTATATTTCAATAGATTTTCTTCTAATAAATTGAATAAATAAGGTTGGGAAGGTAAATTTGGGTTTATTGGAAATGGTATTTAAATAAGGATTTTAATTAATCGATTTGAAATTATTGATTGGGAAATTTAAAGGTATGATTTTTTTACTGGATTTTGATTCAAGTGATTTAATGAATATTTCACATCTAAATAAAAAAATGTTTAGTAAAATGTAAGTTAAGGTTACTTAAATGATATTGAATCTAATGAGTGAATATTTCAAGACTAAATAATAATGGGGTCAAATCGAGATCTATATGAAACTGTCAATTGAACTTTGAATTGTAGAATATTAAAGCTTTGAACTATACTGGAATTTAATTGGTTTATTTATGATTCAGATCTGTATTTGAAATCAATATAATTCGAATTTATTATTTAGAAAATTTAATTGCATAAAAATTTAGTTTGAAACATTGAATATTTAAAGTTTTGAAATAATATTGAAATGTAAAAGGGTATTTTATGATTTCAAATCCGGATTTGAGATCGATAAAATGTGAAATGGTTATTTAGGAATTAAGTTGAATTTTAAATTAATAAATTGAGATTGGACTAAAATTTGAATTTGGAATTTGAATGGATTTGAATCGAAACTTTGAAAGTGATAAAATTTGAATATACATACATATATATATATATATATATATATTAGATGAAATGATATTTTGGTTTTGAAGTGTAAATTAAATTGAAATTACCACGGTGTTATAGTGTATATTTTTACATTGTAGATAGCTCCACGGATCCTTAGAGAATAGTTATCCCATACATCCTCTAAGTTACTTGTATTTCAGTTGATATTTCACTTGAGTTGGATTTATTGATGTAAGAATGTTGATCCCGACTCGAGTGTTTTGCGTTTTGCTTTACGCTCGGGTTAGACTGAGTGATACAACATTTGAGACTCACCTTCGAAGTTGGAGCTTTGCTTGAAGATCCAGCTATCTATCCTTTTAGTCATCCAATCGATTGGTTCAAAGAAGTCATCTGGCCGTACTGGAGACTTCACTGCATCTGGGATATTCTAATGTATTTTATTTCTAACTTTGTTTATATAGTAGCTTCATGAACTACTATTCATTTATTCCACTGCGTATTATTGTACTACTCTGTATCAGTGATTCTGTGATTGATTTATTTACTGTATATGTTTTGCCAAATTTAAATTAACAATTCGGTATTTTGAATTATTCAAGTCGGACATGTATGGTTTTATTGTCGATTTGAATGGTCCAAAATAGCGGGTCATTACAGTTGGTATCAGAGCTATGGCTCTAGGCAAAACTTAGCATATATGGTAAATTTATTTACAGAACCACTTTCATTCGAGTTGAATCTCTTTCTTTTGACTCGATTTCCTTTGAACTTTGGAACGTTCCCTATGGTTCAAAAATTCATTCTTGTCTCTCTCTATTTATATTCTTTTGATTCTGGAGTATCCAATGACTCCCCTGAATGATTTGTAAAGGGGGTGAAACTCCTTTACAATTGGCATTGATTCACCGAAGATTTATGTATCCCTCGGTTTAGATTCTACTATCTCTTGTTATTCCAAATTATATCTCTGGCGATCGAATGTCGAATTGCCTCAGAATTCTGCACCGATCTAATTTTGGAATCACGGTTGACCGGTAAAGGTTGCCCGCGATTTATAGAAGTATATCCATCTTCTGTTCTGTAATTTAATTATCTCATCTTCGATCGAGTCAATCTTCGAATCAGGATTCTATTGATTGGAGTTCCTCTAATTTAAATCTCTATCTTTGTTTCGAAGTCCATTATTGAATCGTCCTTCGTAAATCGGGTTTTGTTTGTATCTTGAAATTGTTCTATATACCGAAATTTTTATTTGGGTAACTATGATTTTTTTCTATATATAAAAGTGAAAATATTTTCGATAAGGATTATATATCTTTTATAAACGAAAGTCTGAAATTTTGAAAGGATTTGAAATTTTGAAAATTTATAAGGAACTCGATTATATAAAGGATTTATAACTGAAGGATTTCGAATTTTAATTTCGAGGAATTGAACTCCGGTATTTTGAAATTTGGTTTTGATATTTCTAAAATATATAATAATAATACGATTTAAAAGTATTTTCCGGATAAGAAATATTTCAAAAGAGTTCAAAAGAATTACAACAATTTAGAAGAAATTTCAATAAAGTTTTCAAGAAAATAGAAGTCCAGAACTCACTTATGTTGTTGGAAAATAATTTCGGTGATGAGTGCACGCATCATAGACATTAATTTTCGAGATTCAGAGTGGGGAGAGGCCACTTTAATAGCTTTGCTATGCGAGTGACTTTGTGAAACCAATTTTGATTTCAAATTCCGAAGTATGATTTGATATTCGAAAGATATAGGTATATATATATATTTATTTTAAATAATTTAAATTAGGCCGGTGTTCAATCCTCGAGTTTTCGATTTGATTTAGTATAACTCTATTTATAAAAAAAAATGATCTACTGATTTGTTGCTGATTTCCAACTCTTGGATTTGAAATTTGATTTCACCGACTATTTTGAAGGTTCGAGCACTTCTAAATCAAGGTTTAAAATTTTAAAACTAAGAAATTTCGAAGAGTATAAAATATGTGATAAAGAATATAAGCTTAGTTTTGTATGTTTAAAGTATGAAGAGTATGACATAAGTAAATTTGAAACTTTTGTTAAATAAATAATTTGAAAAAGGAAAATTGGATTTTTCATATAAATAAATAGTTTAAAGGTTTTAAAGGGATAATTATAAATTTAGAAACCATTTTGAGTATAATTGATTTTGAGAAGAATATTTGGTTTTGAAATTAGATTGGAATTAAAACTAGTACTTATATGGTGATTTTGGAAATGAATTTGTTTGACCTAAATTTTGTTGATTTGAAAATTTTGATTATTTTCTAAACCTATTGTTTAAGAAACTTTGAAACTGAATATATTTAATTTGGAAAAAAATCTGGTGAAATCATATATGATCTTGAAACTGAAATGTTATTGAAACGAGAAAAATTTTGAGAACATTGATTTACTATATACTTGATTTGGGAGTTATCGAACTTATATAAAACTGATTTGTATAGTACGAAATTGATTTGAAACCTATTGATTTGAAAGGTACTCAATTTGGAAAGAGAAATTTTATATAATCGAAGTCTATGTAAGTGTGATTTGATATACTATTGATTGGGAAAGTATTCGATTGAAAATGGAATCCTATATCTAATGGACTTTATATAAGTATGATATTTGAAAGTGATTTGAAAAGGTACTATATGATACATATTTTCGAAGTAAAGATATGGAAAGTGCCTTCTGCTTGATATCCGCTTTGTGGCCACATTGTGGATTCATTTTATCGATATTATTCTCTCTGATTTTTGGTTTTTCGGATGTGATACTCGAGTGTCCCACCGTGGCGTAACCCATGGTTTTTTTTCTCGCGACTGCATAGCACAACTGCCTGGCTGAGACGGCCTAGGGGTACGGATTGTTTCCTGGGGGATCCAGGCGTAACCATTGTGTATCATGCAATCTATGTAGGTCGCATTAGTAGCGAAACTACCTGGCTGAGACAACCTAGCGGTACGGATTGTTTCCTGGGGGATCCAGGCGTAACCATTGTTTATCCTGCACCCTACTAGTCATCATGGCGTAACTCGCAGGGCTGAGAAAGCTTACGGATACGGATTATTTCCTAGGGGATCCAGGCGTAACCATTGTGTATCTGCGAACCATGGTTAGACAAAGGTTTTGGTTTGGTTATTTTGTTTGGATTGTACTTTCCATATATGTTTTTAGAGGTTTTTCAAGTATTTTCATTGGTTGTTGAAACAAGTCTACTAAGTACTTGAAGAATTCTAGCTTTGTGCCTGATCAACGCATGGCCAGAGTCTGCAAGAATGAGGATAAACTTGTTGAAACATCGAGTTATAGAAGTATTTTCGAAAGGAAATTTGGTTTCGACATAAAAGTATTTTTTTTTGAAAAGGTATTTTATTATAGAACTATTTCCAACAAGAAATTTTGTATTAATCTTTGAAATTGAAATTCTTTTGGTTTGAAATTAACTATTCGTGTCCGATACTATTCTTTTGAATCTACCTTATCTGCTCAGCTTTAGTTATTCACCTTGATTCTGTTTTCCGAATCTACCTTCTTTCCTTGTTGGATATATCCTTTTTAAACATTGTTTATTTATATACAACATGGTATAATAGAAAAAATTTAGTGTTTCAGAAGTTATTCGTTAATTATAATATATTTAAAGAGAATGATTATTAATTTATCTATATTGTTGGAAGTATCTTAAGAATTTTTTTTATAAATTTTGGATTTAATATTTTCAATAGCTTCTTTGTAAATATAAGTAATAATGTAAATAATTGTTTTCAAAGGAGTTTTGAAAAGTATTAAAGTATTAAAGAAAATTGAATTTCAAATGAAGTTTTTAAATGAATATTTCAAGTAAAATTTGTATAGTTTTAAATTAATTGTTTATCTTGTACTTCAATCTATTTTTTTTCTTTCTGTTTGTTGCTATTCCCCTACCTCCTTCCTTTTCGGGGACGAAAAGTTTTAAACGGGGGAGAGTGTAACAACCCATAAATTTTAAATGGTTTTTAATAATGTATTTAATCAAATTTTAGAGAAATTTAAATAATAATATTTTGAAATAAAAATTTAATGTTTGGATTACGTATAATTAAATATAAGTAGTCAATAAATAAGAAAACATATAAATTTAGATTACGTTACTGGTTAATTAATTTGGGCGTACATTCGTTTTAATTATTGCATCTATTGTACGCACTCTTTTATTTCATATCTTAGCTGTTAAAAATCAAATCAGCACGTGCATTAAAAAAAAGAATTAAAACCCTACCTCCAATTCACGTGTAAAACTTTCCACTTTCATTTGCATCTCTATATTTAATAGGAATAAAAATCTTTGATTTCCTATTCGTTTCAAAATCTCTTTCCATCTTCATTTTTGCAACGCGGTTCTGATCTGGGAAAAAATGTGTAATGGGTAACGATCCGAAATTTTGGACCAATTTAAAATTCTAATTTTATTAAAATATTGAATAAAATTTGGTAGAAACAAAAATGATGGGAATAATAATAGTTTATATGAGATTTACAATTTGAATTAAAACAACAAGTGTAAAGAATTTAATAATAATTGTTAATTGTAAATATTGATATATTGAATAAAATTTAAGAGGAAACAATAGTTTAATTGTATTGTTGTAATTCAAATAAGTTAACCTCTAACAAATGAACTAAAATTGGTAACTAATGGATATGTTGATTTATGTGAAATTATTAAATAATGTTTGATTTATTGTTAATAAAAAGAAGAAAAAAAGGAAAAATATTATGTTCTGTTTATACATCAAATGGTGGTTTTGAAATTTATTTGAAAGCAAATATGGATTTTTGATTCAAAGAAAAATTTGGTCTTAATATACATATATACACGGGAAGTTTAGTTTGGGTATAGGGTCCATTAATTATTGTGTGAATTCTATTAGGCATGTATATATAGGTTATGTTAGCATTTTCCACTACAAGAAAATCTACATTTAGTTGCATTTATTAGTAGCGTTTGTGGTGTGAATGCAACCAATATTATCTTTACTTTTGTTTTGTGGGGTTTGGTTACGTTCTATTGTAATTTTTCTGAAACATTGCCGCTCGTTACATTTATTTTTCAAGTCTTCCCTCCACTGACTTAATTTTTCCGCCTTCGACAAAATTTCCCTCCCTTGCTTCAATTTCCTTCGCTCCTCAAAAAAATTTCTGCCTTGCTCAGAAGCAAATTTTCCATTAACGCTCCTTTTTTAGTTCTCAGCTCCACATCTTTGCATCGTCAATACCCTAAGCTCTGACTAAATTTTCACCTTTGCTCCTTAACAAATCAGATCTACAGCTCCACATATCCGCATCGTCGATACCCTTTGCTTCGGCGATTTGCTTTTGTACAGTTGATTCAAGGTATGTAAATTGTTTTTTGTTTATCAATTTGAAATGGTGCGTTCATGACAAGGGTTGCTGGAGCATGAAGCTGCAGTTTTCTTCTGCACTGCAATCAAGTTAAGGGTTCTTAATCTTGATGTTTTCATTCCTTTAATTTTGAATGTTCTGTCACTTATGGCAAGGACCCTCCTCCTAGATGGGTTTGCCCTCTTAATTAATTATTAACCTACTTGTTTTAATTGCTAATTAGGTTGTTATATGCTATGTTGTTTGAGTATTGCTTTTGGTGTTGTAGTTTCGATTTGTTTTCGATTTTTAGATGTTTTAGTGTTGGGTTGATTAGATGGCTATCGACTTTGGATTATCTAACACAAGAATATCTATGGACCATCATGAAAGTTTTATTTGGTGCTGGTCTACCTGCAAATATCTTCATTTTTTGAATTTGTTTCTCAATAATGACCGCTAAGATATTATACTTAATTCTTCATTTGCTGTTCTAATTTTCAAACAATGACTTATCATACTTTATTTTAAACTGTATTTATCTAACATTATATTATAATATGACATTTGTTGTGTTGGCTTAAAGGCAATATATATTAAATCAACTTCAGTATGAACATTAGTTTATATGAAATTGTTTGCACTGAATAAACACTAAACCTTTATTTTTTATTTATTTTTGTATTCCAATATATAACGCAGTAACGAGAAAAATAAGCAACACGGATCTAAGTAATTTTTGGTGTCTTCGTGTATGTGTTACGTATTTATATTGATCTTAAGTTAAGATATCATAATATGGGTGAAAATTGAAATAGGTTAGGATATTCGATACTTAAAACTGGGATTAAGTATCAAGCCACTTTGGTTGAAACCTATAGTTCTGACTAATCACATTAAGGCAAGTAGCAACTTGCATATGTAATGTTGTACTTTTGACACATTTTATACATCATTAATCTATTCAAATTAACAATTAAGTGCAGTCTTCAAGAACAATTTATAGGGATCATGAAAACATCATTAGTTCCTTGTATTATACCTACACAAGCCAAACTCTAATCTTGTAATAATTAGGATTCCATTAACCTAATCATTCCATCTTCATGCCTCTTAACTATAATCAAACATATACACTTAGGGTTGCAGTCTTGAGTTTGATAAGGCAATTGCAGGTTCTATATATGCACATGCATCCAACATATATTTGTCATGATCTGATGCAAATTTAACATGTAGAGTAATTATGATACCACTATTATAGTATGTATAGCAGTCAATTATGATCCCTGCTTTGGACATTTATTTGTTCAACCTATACAGTGATCACCGCAAATGATCAGTCTAGCAGTGTCTAGGCTCTGTCTACGTTTATATTTTGACCTTCACATCAAGTGTTGACGTTGTTGTCATATAAAGGTTGTGCCTTACTTGTGGCATTGTTCGCTATTCACGCGTATTTAACTAGCACTTTTCTTCTTCAATGACAGCCTACATCATTTATGTTATCCATGTTTAATTTTGCGTTATCCTTTTGTTAGGAAAATTAAACAGAGCATTACATGAACGGTTGTTAGTACTGTTTATGCATGACAGTTTGCAAAAAACTCTAAGCCATCTGCTTTAAAAATGAAAATTAAATAATATTACTTTGCAACCATACGTAACAAGGATAATAATCCTTTTTATAATAGTAAATCACTGGACCTGTGAGTAAGATTTTGATGAATGTCATTCAAATAAATTATCAAGTAATGATGTTTAAATTTAAATATCATATTCAAATGTTTGACAAATTCTTCTTCTGATAATTTTTTTCACACAGGTAATGCTGCGTTGTTCAATTAGCAAAAGGGCAGCATCAGAACATCATTCATGAGGATGCAGGTATGTCCAATATGTTGCTATTAACTTGGAGCATTTACTGGAAGCATAGAACTGTATAATTACCCTTATCATGTGTAGGGAGGGTGAAATCTATTAAATACGACTCTTAATAGTTTTGAGTTTCTCATCCTCAGGTGTGGCCTAGTTTCGAGTGCTGACCTGTACACACTTCTTAAAAAAAAACAGAATCCGGATCATAATTTTTACTGGTGCAGCTGGTTCTTCTAAGCATGCTCGTTTAATCATACATATCCCGCTCATGATTAATGGGTCACTATAGTTAATAAATATCACCAAAGGTTGTGCCCAAGACTAGACCTGGATGAAAACAGATTTTTCGAACAGTGGTGGTGCCATACAAAGATCAATTCATCAAATGAGCATAGGTACATGTTCTAATTCTATATGTTTTTCAGTTATATGAAACTATACATCTAATGATTTTGGTCCTACTGTAATAAAATTTCTCTGAATTTCTCCTTAATTAGGATTGTTAATCCTATCCCACAAGGGTAAAACTTATGTTCGGAAAAGGGAACAAGTGAGTTGTGTGATTTGTTAATCTCATTATTTGTTACTTATTTTCTATCAATAAAGTCAGACAAAATTAACCAAAAACAACCTAATCATCCTCTTTTTCACCGACCTCAAATCATAAAGTTTAAAGTAAAATTTAGAGAGTCTTAATCAAAATTCACAATCTTCCATATTTTTTCCTGTTTCTTAATCAATTGTCATACGCCATGCACTTTTGAAAATTTTCAACTATTTTAATTTTATTTTGTGTTTTACTCTTGCATTTCACATGATGCAAATCACTTTAAAATTTTATATTTGTATTGCAATAATGATGTATTCTACGCAAATTATTAAATATTCAAAATTATTTCCACTTATACAATTGTGTCTTGCATGGTATAAAAGAGCACATCTCTTGTTATGATTTTTATCTTACATGTTGGTCCTCCTGGTTCAAATCTTTAGTAACAGTGGTAATACAATATAGATACTCTTATGGATGTAAATTTCCAAAACTTTTCTTCCATTTGAAGAACTTGGATTTGAATTTATAAACAATATTATTAATTTTTGACAATGGCAGATTTGTATTAGGTTTTATTATTTGATGTAGAATTGGAAACAAGATATAAACCAGGTAACTTGCTTTAAAATACATAAAGCATAGAGTTTTTAACACTAATGCTTTTATTTACAAAGACCTAACAAAATTATCATTTAACAATTGATATGATACCTTCAATATTTAACATGTATTGATGGAAATGTTCAACATTAGTAAAGCTGAATACCTAGAAAAACTTCACATATTTCATAACATGAGCTACAATTACAACATACACAGTTAGCATTTCAGCTTTTGTTAGTTCAGGTATTCATGCTTATCCTTCTGCTACTAGGAAGGCATGTTCTTGTGTGCATGAATTATTACATGTATCAAAATTTTCAGCCGATACGCTAGCTATTAAGCAGTCAATTGTTGTGTCATTTATAATTGCTGCATTTTCTCGCTTGAAAGGTATTCAAATGGTGCACAACAAGTCTAGTGGGATACATAAACCTTTGCAAATGGTTTGGGGTATGTAAGTTTGGGTGTTTTGTTGTATGATGATCTGTTGGGTGTAAAGGGAAGTGTTTAAATTGGAGAAGGGATTATGTGGTACTGGTGTAGGTGCAAATGAAGTGGTGGGTGAATGTTGGACACTGATTTGCAGTAGTTTTGTTTTATAGAGTGTACTAGTATGGTGATGGTTCAAGGGGGTAAGGCTGGTGGAAAGGTATGGATGTTATGTGCAGTGGAGTTGAACTTATATGCAGTGGTTTGAAAGAGAATGGCAGAAGTGAGTGTGGCAGAAGTAAACAGAGGGCGGTGACAGTTGAGTTACAGTGTTGTGGTGGAGCACTGAAATAAGCTAGAATTTTGATAAAAGTGGCAAGTGGTGGTCAGAAGGGAGGGAATAAAATGTTTTACCAAGCTTTTACATTACTCGATTGTAAGTATCACTGAGTTTGAATTTATAGACTCGCTAGTATTTGAACTAAAATGTTTTTACATCGACTACTGTTTGGTTAAAAATGTGGTTGAACATTTGTTTTAGATCTGCATAATAGAATTTTGATTCAACTGAATTTGGGTTTCTGAATGTTTTAGTTGGAATCTCTTTTTGATTTACTTTAGCAGTTAAGATCTATTTAATGTTGTAGAAAGAGAGAGGAGCATGCACAATAATCAACAATGCAACACTACCTAATGTAAATACTTGTTTTATTTTGAGTATAAAGAAACAGGTCATCCTAATGTGCATGATTTTATGATATTCCATTGTGGTTCTCAATTACATGGTGATTAGAATTACTTTAATGTTTGGAAAAATTTAACTGTAGCTGCTTGGATTAAGATTCTGTTAGCTGCTTGGATTAAGATTCTATAGCTGCTTGGATTAGGAAGTGGTGGCGCTGTTACTGGTGCTGGAAAATATCTCAAAGAAATGAACCCCAGTGTCAAGGTATAAACACTTTAATTAGTTAGCATAATTCAATTATTATAGAGTGATATCATAGTTTGAATCATGATTCTTTATCAAATATTGGTCTTAGATATATGGAGTCGAACCAACAGAAAGTATACTAAATGGAGGAAAACATGGTAATCAAACAATACATACTTGATGCATAGTTGAATTTTTTTAAAGCCAGTCTTCTTTTTTACACTGGAACTAAAGATTTTATAACTTTGTTCATCGACTAACATTGATTCTGCTAGGTCCTCATCACATTACCGGCAATGGCGTGGGATTTAAGCATGATATCCTCGACATGGATGCGATGGAAAAAGTGCTTGAGGTATTATTACCTTTCTAAAATTTCATTTTGATATACTTTAATTAGTTAGCATAATTCAATTATTACCTTTCTAAAATTTCAGTACATCATATCTCAACATTAAGTTTTAGTTCTGTTTATTCGGGTATTAAAAAAAATAAAAATCTGTATCACAACATTTAAGTTTTTATCTGCAAAGCCACATCATTTCAGTACATATCCTCTATGGTAAACATGTTTATCTATAGAGCCACAACAATTGATACACTTGAAACTAAAACTTAAATAAACCATTTTTCCTAAAACTGTCTACTCAGATTAATCGTTATGTCATTGCACATGTATTACACAAATGTAGTTATACAAGAGGGCTAACACAAATAAATGGAAGTAACTGACACTACAGTTGTTGCTTAATACAGTTACAGCAATGTGAATTTAGAGAATATTTTTGTTTTAGAGAACCCAATTGATAGAAAACGACAAGGGTTAAAGAAAATTGTACATTTCAATTAGTGGATGGATGCATCATCGATGGATTACGGACGTTCCAGATACTTTTTCATATTTTATAAGATTTAACTTGACCATAGTACTGAATACACAATCTGCCCATAGTACTGGATACACAATCTGCACATAGAATGAAATCCAGTCACACTTCTAAACCAGTTTTGATCTGAATATCTGTGTAAATTGAAAATTTTCTATTCGTTGGGGAACTATACAGGATGCATATAAAAATAGAACAATTTTTGTTAATATGTGTTAATATAGAATATCGAGTTATAGATTACATGATTTTCATACACACACACACACACACACACACACATATATATATATACGCACACACACACACACATATATATATATTGTTGATTGTTAAACTCGTTTGCAGGTAATTTGTTATTTCGAAGCGAAGACTGTCGACAACAAAGAACTATTGGTAATCAAGCAACGAACGTGAATTTAATTGTTATATATGTTGTCATATTTTGTTAGTACCATTTGTGGAAACTTGTCTATGAATGCTTCTAGTATGTGATTTATTTTGTTGACAAACTACTATCGAATTGATTATGGATATTATATTTGATTGTGAGATTAGCATGTTTTTGCAATTATTTGAATATGATGATCATATGATTGATTGTTTGTATATGCTAATTATGTGATTTAATTGTTTGTTTGAATATATGAAAATTATGCGATTGATCGTTCGTTTTAATACGAATAGTATATAAGCGATTGCTGGAAATGGTATAAACCAAACCGTAAATAGTAGCATTTAAAATATGCTACCAAACAACCAATAACTTTTAGTAGCGTTTCAGAAATGCTACAGAAACAAATGTAAACTAATATAAAAATTATACAGTTGCATTTTAAAAACGCTACTGAAAATCAAAAAAAGCATATAAACAAAAAATGCAATCAAAAAATGAAGACTTATGGTAGCGTTTTTTTAACCCTACAGAAAAAACCTATAGCTGCATTTAAAATTGACTTTTGGTAGCGTTTTTTAAATCCTACAGAAAATACCTATAGTTGCATTTAAAAGTGACTTTTGGTAGCGTTTACTACAACGCAACAAAAAGTTTTAGACTTTTAGTTGCATGTCGTATAGCAGCGTTCTCTAAAACGCTACCATAAGTTATGGTAGCGTTTTTTCAACGCTACCAAAAGTCTTTTCTGGTGTAGTGTTCAAATATATTACTCATTTCCTTGAAGTTTTGAAACACACTGTCCAATTAACCCATCAATTGCTCTAATAATTTATTTTGGAAAATTCAAGGCACAGCTGTTTTATTTGCCATCATTTCTTTTATTTTTTCCCAAACGGTTCATTTTGCCTTTGTAACGTATCCTTACATTCCATACATATCTTTTTCCTTTACGTTTCAAATATGGAACGTGTTGTCCAATCAACAATTAATTGCTTTAATTTCTCAACTAAATCTAGGGTGACTGTTGCCATCCTATAATTATTTTGAATATCAAAACATATAAATTATATAAGTTTACGTTCATTTTTGGTCAGTTCTTCTGTTTTGAAGTAATATATTTGTTTCTTAAAAACGGTTGCATTGCGAAACACGTCTCTTCCAAATATTCACCGTGCAGCCCAAGCAATATAATAAATTGTTTTAATAACGTTGCTGAATCAACGGTCATTTCAATTTATTATTTGTTGTACGTTTCCTTTTTGCTTAAAAATTGGCTACGTAAACATTAATTCAAAAATAGGAAGAAATCATTCGTTTTCTGTAGCCACGTCATTTGCTTTAATTATTTCACGTGATTCAAGCAGCGTGTCCATTCACTCAACCTTTATCTATATTTTTATTTTAAATTTCTTTCCTCTGTTCACTAGGGTAATTATGGTACGATTCTCAGCCTATTGGTCTGCCTTTCCTTCTTTCCTTAGGCAATCGAAAAAAAAGAAAAAAAAGAAAACCTTTAATTATTATCTCATTTCTTGCGTGCACGGTTACAGACAATCAATTAGTTAATTGCATGTTGTAGTCTGTTTATGCATATTTGGTTCTCTCCCTGTCTTTATTGCTTAAAGGAAAGCAATCCATAAAAACGTGAATATTTGATTTTAGCCAACCGTTACCTACACCCAAATTTCCATTTTTATGACCGTCATTCGAATATCAAACTTATATACTTTTTGTATTCATTTCGCTCGTTCAATTTTACGTTTCTTATTCCAGCTTTTAAATATTGAGCCCATCCCTTATATTTCTCTGTGGCCTTTACTTCTCTTCTTTGTTTCTTTTTTTTTCTCTCCCCCTCTGTTAGCTTCTCAAAACCATCACTCCGCAGCTCCTCCCTGATCTTCCACCCCTCGTGCTCCTCCATAGCCACTTAGACCGTGCACTCCTTCTTTTGCGTAAGTATATTTTTTTTATATATATAAACCTATGGCATATTATAATATATACTGCGTACGTTAGTTTATATGCTTATATATATACATTGTTGTATGTTTATGAAAGAAAATATGTATATATTACACACTATATTCTCTGTTTTGTTTTAAAATATATAAGTGTTATAGGGTAGCAGGTACACATATATAAAGTTATATGTTGTATAAGAATATAAGTGGATTTGTACAGATAAAGCATGGGTTTATTGATATTATAATTACATAAATACCGATTTTATATAAACAGTTATATGATCTATTTTTATATATTACAGAAATTGAAAAATCTGGTTCGACAATGAATATATGTTATACTGTTTATATATTTACAGTAATATATATTGATTTTGTTTAAGTATGATATAGACAGTGTTTACAATTTTTTTTTTAAAAATAATAAGTTATGTTAGTTTGGATTTTACCTGTTGGGTTAGATAGGGTCACTGAGCATACATATGTATATATTTATACCTTATGTACGTTTGTGTGTGTGTGTGTGTGTATATATATATATATATATTTGTTAATTATATTTTAAGTTATATGTTAGTTATATTATATTATGGTTTGTAGTATTCCTAATATTTTAAAACGGAAAATATATATTGTTGGAAACTTGTAATACAATCGCGTTTGTATATTTTCTATTTAAGTTTATATAACTTTATATATATGTGTGTGTGTATAATATAAAATTTTGTTCGCAAATGTCTATATGAGTATACATTAATTGGTTTTAAAGATATAAATATATGGAGACTTTGTTCGAAGTGTTGAATTAAATTTTAATTTGAGATACATGATTAAATTGATTTTAATAATAAATAATAAAATTATATACATCATTTTCTGTCATATCAAGATGGTTCCTAATTCGTTTTCACCAAATTCTTATCTCTCAGCTTTGTTGAATTCGTGCCAATCTAGCGTTGCTTTGAAATTCGTAGCTTGTTGTGTTGTCTATCTTCTCTAGCCTCTAGCCTCGAAAGGTGAGCAATCACTCACAATTAACGTTCTTTTATTTATTAAATTTGGTTTCCATTGAAATATACTGTTGAAGCTAGTAAATATGTTATATATGCTATTATGTGTAAACTGTTCACCTATGGGATATGACACCATATCCTATTGTTTATACTTTATTTAATTACTGTTGATATATGCATGTTGCTATATTATTATCATATCATGTTATATTATTATTATCTGTTATCACTATGCAAGTTACATGTAGTTTAGAATTCACTATGGGTTGAAATGATACATACTTGAACGGACTTTAGAATAGGAGAATTTCGTTATGGGTTGAAATGATAGACCCAAGCGATTTTCATTAAACTGAATTTGGGATTACAGGTTGAAATGCTATCCACCCGTATATATTTAGTGTATGGATTGAAATGGTAAACATCCATATCACTTGACCATATTATAAGAAATATATACAGACACCGTTGGTCCATATATAAATATTATGAAAATAATTTCTATGGTCTTGGAAAGAAATATATGGTTTAATAAATATAGATTCTTAAGACATTAGATAAATGATAAATTATATATATAAATTTAGTAGTAATATTTGACTTAAATTAGATGGATTTAATACATAGAATATGGTTAAGTATATATGTAAATCTATATTTCAATAGATTTTCTTGTAATAAATTGAATAAATAAGGTTGGGAAGGTAAATTTGGGTTTATTGGAAATGGTATTTAAATAAGGATTTTAATTAATCGATTTGAAATTATTGAATGGGAAATTTAAAGGTATGATTTTTTTACTAGATTTTGATTTAAGTGATTTAATGAATATTTCATATCTAAATAAAAAAAATGTTTAGTAAAATGTAAGTTAAGGTTACTTAAATGATATTGAATCTAATGAGGGAATATTTCAAGACTAAATAATAATGGGGTTAAATCGAGATCTATATGAAACTGTCAATTGAACTTTGAATTGTAGAATATTAAAGCTTTGAACTATACTGGAATTTAATTGGTTTATTTGTGATTCAGATCTGTAGTTGAAATCAATATAATTCGAATTTATTATTTGGGAAATTTAATTGAATAAAAATTTAGTTTGAAACATTGAATATTTAAAGTTTTGAAATAATATTGAAATGTAAAAGGGTATTTTGTGATTTCAAATCTGGATTTGAGATTGATAAAATGTGAAATGATTATTTAGGAATTGAGTTCAATTTTAAACTAATAAATTGAGATTGGACTAAAATTTGAATTTGGAATTTGAATAGATTTGAATCGCAACTTTGAAAGTGATAGAATTTGAATATATATATATATATATATATATATATATATATATATATATTAGATGAAATGATATTTTGGTTTTGAAGTATAAATTAAATTGAAATGATCACAGTGCTATGGTGTATATTTCTACATTGTAGATAGTTCCACGGATCCTTAGAGAATGGCTATCTCATACATCCTCTAAGTTACTTGTATTTCAGTTGATATTTCACTTGAGTTGAATTTATTGATATAAGAATGTTAATCCTAACTCGAGTGTTTTGTGTTTTGCTTTACGCTCGGGTCGGACTGAGTGATACATCATTTAAGACTCACCTTCGAAGTTGGAGCTTTGCTTGAAGATCCAGCTATCCATCCTTTCAGTCATCCAACCGATTGGTTCAGAGAAGTCATCTGCCCGTACTGGAGACTTCACTGCATCTGAGATATTCTGATGTATTTTATTTCTAACTTTGTTTATATAGTAGCTTCATGAACTATTATTCATTTATTCCGCTGCGTATTATTGTACTACTATGTATCTGTGATTCTGTGATTGATTTATTTACTGTATATGTTTTGCCAAATTTAAATTAACAATTCGGTGTTTTGAATTATTCAAGTCGGACATGTATGGTTTTATTGTCGATTTGAATGGTCCAAAATAGCGGGTCGCTACAGTTGGTATCAGAGCTATCCTCTAGGCAAAACTTAGCATATGCATCTATCGTTATGAATTTTTAGAATCACAGCGGGTCGTTACAATATTATATTATCATTCCATATTTTTATCAACAAATGCATCTATCGTTATGAATTTTTTGAATCTGTGTTTGGCTGTATCCATATGGGTCTGACAGACTTCTTACACCTACTTAATTTCATTATCTAAAATAATTCATGTACACTTATATTTTCATCTGTGTTTGAGTATATGAAAATCTGTGTTTGAGTGTATGAAAATGTACAGGCAGCGATAAAATGTACAAAACATTGATGACAAATCTTCGTTTTCATTTTATTCTTGGCCAAAACTAACATGCACATTATTTTAGTTTTCATATTCAGTTGTGCGTATTCAGTTGAACACAAGATTGCATATATTCTGTTGTGTATAACTTTAGTCTTATTGTTTTCTTAGTATTGATGGTCCTGTCATTATTAACTCAGCATTGATTATAACTCGAGTCTCGTTGTTGATTATATTTTGTCTACAGGTAGGCTTTTTGGAGAATGAACAGCAACAACACTAGTTTATCGTACTTGTTAGGTAGTTTGGTTGTTTATTGTACTTGCTTAGTTTCGATGTTTATGGTACTTTAACTGCAGCAGTAGCATATTGTTTGTGGTACGTAGTTTAGTTGTGTAAACTTCTATGTACGGTTAACCTTTTGTCTTGAAACTACTGTTCGGTTGTGTAAACTTCTATGCACGGTTAACATATTGTTTATTTTAGTGCTTTTGTTTATGTATTTTGTGGTTTTTAAATGCATTTATGTTTGAATGTATATGTGTATATGTATATGTATTTTGCGGTTGTTTAATGTGTATGTGTTTATGTATTATGTTATAAGCTATGAACAAGATTGAACCTGAGGCAATTTATAGGCAGAGCTAGAATATATTTAGTAGCATTTCGAAAATGCTACTAAAAAATGCTACAAAAAATAAAGGGTCGAATTACATTTTGGTAGCGTTTTATACACGCTGCAAAAAAAGAATTTAGTGGCGTTTCATAAACGCTGCAGTAAAACGATTTATGACAGCGTTGAAATAAGTGCAACTAAAAATCAGGTATTTTTAGTCGCGGGCTTTATAACAGCGTTTATCACAACGCTGATAAAACTTTTAGTAGCGTTTTTTGAGCGCTACTAAAAATCAAAATTCTTGTAGTGGAATTTTCCAAGCCATGGAAATTTTATATGAATTTTTTATGAAAAATATGATATAATTGGGTTAAAATTTATTACGAGAATTTCAGGAAGAAATTGGGTCTAAAATTTTAATATGTTTGGTAATATGACGAAATTAAATCTCTGTGATTTTTGAGGATTTTTCCTAATTGATTTACCAGGGAAAAAATTATTTTGAAAGAAGAAATTTTACGAAATAATTGGTTTTAGTATACGGAAGGGCTTAAACATTACATTTTTATGGTATTAATCTAAATAATTATGGCAGTTTTAAACGTAAAGTATTTAAAAAGTATTTATGGCAGCCAATCAATGGTTTACAAATAGGCAAGTAGTTACAAAATTATTACTAAAAATTGCAACAATCCAGCCTTTAACTCGGAAAAAGGTGTTCCGCCTCAGATAGTAAGTACATGTCGACTCCTTTGATTCTGCCTCATCCCAATCGAAACCAACAGTTGAAACCACTATAGTTGAAACCAATACACTAGATATCACTTAGATGGTATGCAATGGACTGGAAGGAGGGCGGAAGCCTTGGTGCCGAAAGGTTAGCTTCCGATGAGTCGAAACCCTGCTTTGTTTTCATAAGTTAAAATTCTTGCATTGTTTTACTTAAAGCTTTCGACATTGTCGAAACGTGTGTTTTCGAAAGTGTTTTACAATTAGCTTTGAAGAAGGTTGTCATATTATGTTAAACTATTAGCTTTTGAAGGGGTACCTTTTTCCTTAAACAAGAGCTTTCGAAAGGGCAGGTTCCGACCTAGTCGAAACCTGGCCGCTATGCTGCCTTTCGACTATGATGCTTTCAAAAGGTTATCTATGTTTTAGTTGAAGTCAGTTACTTCCTAATTGCTTTCGAAGGGGTTGAGGGTTTCGAAGATGATGGAGTCGAAAGGGGGTTTCGACTCTGTCCTTTGAAGTTTTGATTTTTAAAGTTTTTGGTTTCGAGTAGATGGTTCCGACACCATCAACATTTCCCCGAATTTATTTTAGTTGGTTTTGAAAGAGATACTTTCGAAAATATTTGACCCAAATGATGTTTTTAAAGAGTAAACACAATACTTTTGAAAGGGTATTTTATTTGACACAATCGAAAGGTTTCATTAGTTTCAAAAGGTGTATACTTAGAGTTTTGAAAAGAGGTTTTCTATGCTTTCGAAGGAGGTCATCTGGGGGTTTCGAAAGTGATGTTTTAAAGTTTCAAAACCAATAACCCATTCTCTTTCTTAGGAAAAACGATGGCATAAATAAAGATTTTGGAAATGTTATTCAACTTTATTCCGGGGAAAGGGCAGAATGATCAGTTAGGTTGACCCGGTAGTGAATATAATTTAACAGATGTTAAATTCTTAATTAACGATATCGACAGGTGCCAATGGGTTTACGGTATGTCCATGAAAACTGTATGATATAGGAGGGGCCAGTAGGTTCATAGTCATTCCATGAAAACAATGATTTGATATTGGCAATGACCAGTAGGTGTGTAGATAACCCATGAAAACTATATCCGGATTAAAATATTGTCATTCAACAGGTTTAGCCAGTCCATGAAAATTAGGATAAAAATAAGATATTGGAGTTACAAGTAGGTTCTTAATGATCCCATGAAAACTAAGTAATTAGACAGATAGTCCTTAACATTTAACAGATTAATAGTAACCCTATAAACTATAATTGAGACAGATAGTTAGAATGAATGAGAATGAGTAATCCAGAATTGATTTGTTTATTTTGCAAATCATCATGATGTTTTGAAATACTATATTTTTAACCATTGTGGATACAGGAGAACAGTATATGATTTTAGAAATGTTTTAGGATACCAATGAGGGGAAAACCTGTTCCGCTAAGCGGCGTGGTCTCACTAAATATTCAAATGATTTAAGATGGTAAATTATTATTCATTTCAGGCTTTATGTCTGACTTGAAGTTTTTGTTTTCGCCTTAAACTCTCGGGCACTCAATTGATTTTGAGTAGGTTGAGAGTTAAGGTTTTCAGTCGTTCTTTTAGACAAATAAAGGTTCCGAGGATGTGCAGGAGGCAAGCTTATTATTAGAGTTCTTTTATTTCCGCTGTGTGTTTGTTTGTAAAGGCAAATTGTTTTCTTGCCTATTTATATACTCTGATCTACCAAGGGAGCATGTTCATATGTCGCTCTTGGCGTATTTTGTAATAATAATATGTTATCTGAACGCGGTCTGTGAATTTGGATTATGTAATCAATTGTAATATTTTGAAATGAAATGTGGAATTTGTTTAGTGTTTGTTTTTTTCCATATTCATGTGTTTCCGTATATCATTGTATCTAATGTCGCCGTATTTGGTCGCTGAGTATTAATAACCGTGGATGACTGCAGCATCCGTAGCTGTTAGTTTTGGATCTCCAGGTGGGGGATGTTACAAAAATAGTCGCTTAACGCCATTTTCCACAGCGATCAACCACCAAACAACATTAGTTCGATGGTCATGGAAAATGATGTTGGTCGGTGGCTGTTCACCATGCAAAACGACTTTACGGAGCGGTTGATTGGCGTGCGAAATGACTTTGGTATTAAGAAGCACACAAATTTTATTGCGTTTATTTTTTCCTATGATATTAGGAAAAGAGAAACGAGATGCCTTTAGCAATGCAATATATATCTATTAAATAATAGTAAAGCGGAAGAATTTAAAGCTCTCTTATTAATTCTAAGATTTTTTTTACTCTCTCCTTGATTCTCTCCAGATATTTTAATTTCACATCTTCACAATTTATTGTTATTATAATTATTACGACATTTCTATTGGTTCTCTCTTCTATCATTAAAATTTAATACTAATTTTTACAATTATTCACAAATTTCTTCCAATTTTTTTCCGTTATTTTACAATAAAATCCATGTATATTTAATTTAGTTAAGCGATCTTAAATTTAAGTTTTTTAAACAAATACAATTAATGAATATTCATTAATTGATCTAATAAATTTTGAAGAACAACAATTCAATATGCGTACTGCATTAATTTGACAAAAATGGTAAAACTGATTTTTTATTCAAGTCCACGTAGTTTTAAATTTCCACAATTATATACAAATTATTACAATTTTCTACCAATATTCTCTCTTATCATTTTGCATTTAAATGCCAACATTCAATGATTTTTGCAATTATTTACGGATTTCTCCTAAGTTTTCCTTATTATTTTACATTCAAGTCCATATATTTGAATTTACTAATTGATCTTGAATTTTAACCTTATTTATTAATTGATCTAGTAAATCATAAAAAATGATAATTCAATGTGTATACTGCATTCGTACTGATATAAATGGTAAAACTATTTTTTCATTCAAGTCTATGTAATTTAATGTTTTCATAATTATATACAAAATTATCTTTGATACCTTTACATTTTTCTACATTTAAGTTCATAAACTTATTTTCAAATTTAGTTATTTAATACAGAGAAATATATGCATAATATTTTCTTTCTAAAATTAGTTATTTAACACAAAGAAGTATATGCATAATTTTTTGTTTCTAAAGCTGTTGTTTTATTATAGACAAATACATACAAAAATGTTCTCTACAAAACTGATACATCAAATGAACTCTTTATCATTACTAAATTATATTTTGTGAAGAATAACATTACAATCAATGATAAGTGATGAATGTTTTCATTATGAAATATTGAAAAAAGAATAAATATTTTCCATTAGTGTGTTTTTGTACAAAAAGTTACAACTTAATCGCTTATATTCGTAACCAGAGTTAATCAATGGACAAAAATTACGCCACATTTTGATCAGAAATATCTATCTTTCATATATTTTTTATATTTTTTATTTTTTTTACATCAATGTTAAATATTTTTTGAAAAGTTTTACCACAAAATTAAAATGGTAAGATGTGAAACAATGTGATTTATAACGTTTCAGATCTTATTTTCACTTATTTTTCTTTGAGTAGCTAAATAAATATTTTTTATAAATATACGCTGCAAGAACTTTAAATGCATACAAATACATTAAGTCTTTACCATTACATTTCTATTTTTAGGTATTTGTCGCCATTCTCTCGAGTAATATTTGATACTTAATATATACAAAATTTATCTTTTAGTCAAATGTACCAAAATCTAAATGTCAATTTCAGAATATATGTACATGAATATTTATTTATGAATTTTATAAAATATTAATTTTAAAATTGATTAAGAATACTTACTTTTCATTTATTTGATTAATAAATAATGAATTCTAAAAAATAATAAATCAATATATGCTCATTTTTATGAACAAAAATGATATTTTAATTTTTATTCAAATATAAAAATATACGAATCTCATAAATAAATACACACTTGCAACATAGTAATTTCAATTTATAATTCATTTATCTTTAACAAATTTATTAGATAATGCATGATAGATTTCATTCTTAAAAAATAGCCATAATATTACTTTTCTACAACATATCGTGTGCAATGCATGGATTACATGCCAGTAACGTGTAACTGCCGTATCACTTTACAAATGATTATACAAATAAACACACCCGTTAATCCTAAGGGGGAGTAGCAATCCGCATTCATTAAATAACTTAACAGCAACGGTCGGATTAAAAGCATCTTTACCGTTCAGGACCATACGACCATCCAAACACAGTCAATCCTCTTCGTTCCCGCCATAGAAAAGAAAGAGCGTTGATTGCGCGGAGCTTCTAAAAGCCAAGTTATGTGATTTTTCACTTACCATAGTTGATCGCTAATTAGGTTTTAGTAAAATAACACTAGTTTCTTACTATTCTGCTCCGTTGGTCTCTTTGAGTTCATCTTCTTCCTTTATTTGGGACATCGCAGTTGTTGTTGGAAGATTGTGCAGGTACGTCTTATTTCCCCAAATCCTTCAAGCAGTATTATTTTGGTTGAAGGCTGTGAAGCTGTTCACGTTACCGTGTAATTATAGATTAGAGTAGTGAATTTTACATGTTTGGCTCTCGTATGTCATTTATTTTTGTGATGTACACGACGTGTCTGTTTAAATTCGTTAATACTTATTTGTATTTCAATAATTGCTCTAATCACGCTCTGCCAATTTACGTAAAGAAAATGGGTCGGGAAAAGTTCAAATGAGGTTGATAGAAAACCAAAGCTTGCGAAAATCTATGTATAAGAAGCGACTTGGAGGTTTAAAGAAAAAAAGCATTCGAAATTTCCAAACTGTTTGATTTCCATCCATGGTAATTTCAATTGGCTTGGATGGGATGGTTGAAATTTTTCCTGAAAACAAAGAGGAGGTGTGTGCTATTTTGATGAAATATGATTCCATTAGTAATAAAGTTGCAAAAAAGCACAAGAAGAATTCGGAAAGCATGGTACAATCACAGATGTTGAAGAAGCAACTTGAGTTGAATCGATTAAGGATGGATAATGAGAACATGGTAAACATAACATCTAAGTATTTAAATTCAATGCTGGTGGAAGCTCAAAGGAGAATATTGATGCAGTCTTATCGGAAAGACTCTGTGTTTGAAGAAGAGCTGGAAAGTAGTGTTGATTTTGGCAAGTTGAATGGAGATAAGGAATGTGAGGAGGTGAAGGTGGAGATGGCCACTAAGAGTCTGCACATTGTAATGAACATGATGATCTTCCAAATTATTTTGGAGTCGAGGAGTTGCTTAAGGGAATAAGTTCTGCATCAGATGATATTAATGATATTGTTGTGCGGAAATTCAATTGATTCGCACAAACTCCAAAAACGCAGCGGAATGCTAATGCGCGGAAACAATCAAAAGAAAGATCTAGCTTGTCGATTAATTACCAACCACAAATTCAATGAAAAATAATCACCAAACAACAACAAAAAATACAGAAGAAAGGAGAACACAGAGATTTAACGTGGTTCGGCTAGATTGCCTACGTCCACGAACCCAACAACTATTCTTTATTTCACTGAAGAAAGAGAGTACAAAAGAGAAAGATTACAAAATTATAGGTAGCAAAGTGGAAAGACTAACCTATAATTACAAATTGAATAATCAATTTATCCAAAGACTTGTTTGCGCTCAAAACCCCTAATTGATTGACTGCAGAAATTAGGGTATACTGAACAAGAGGATAATGGTGGATGCTCTCTCACACGCTCCCACACATATGAAGAAGAACTTCCTTCATTTAAATAGGCATGAAAATGAAGGATGCTTGGAGATGAAGAAAATTAACTTCCAGATTATGTGACAACCTTTCCAGATTACTTGATTTGATTGCAATGCACATAAATGACAAAAAATCTATGTTTGCATAAATTTCTATTGCTTAAATTAATCTCCATGTATAAACTTCTCTATCTTCATATAATAAATCTGACTAATTGATTGATTAACAATTAATTAGTTTTCATTCTCTAAAAGATACCACGCATATCTTTTCTCTTTATCATTCCATATACAGCCTAATTAATTGATTGACTGAATCAATTAATTATTTTCTTATCTTCTTTGAAAATATTTGAATCACATAAATTCAACACTCCACCTTGATTCAAATATAACTATCTCTCTGCATCATCACATCTCGACAAATTGTTGGGTCTACGTCAACAAGTTCAATGTGAACTAGTATGGGCAATATTGCCCAAACAAAGCTTCCAAAGCTTTCCCAAGCACAAGAAAGATAGTATGCCCCTCATCAAACATAATGCATACGAGAAAGTACTAAAATTCTTCAACAAATCCGATGTTGGAGATGAACATGTAGATACTATTCTTCGAGAGACCAACGGAGATTTAACAGCGCGCTTCACCTTCTCCATTCCAAATTGAGTGAGGACATACTCAATATTATCTACTCCAATCTCCTCCATAAGAATTTTGCTAGACTTTCCTAAATCAACATCAACAGACTCACCATCAAGCTCCACAACATTCAAAGCATAAGATGAAGAATCATCGCTACAAATATGCTTACAAATAGGGCCAACTGAACCAAAAGGCCTTTCCAGCAAGTGAGCTCCACCTAGAGTCTGAACCTCTGTAATCTTCTCATCAACCATGGTATCATCGGAAATACCAATATCTTTCTGAATATGGAAACAATCTGATGACTCCAAATGTGTTTGGCAATTTTCTGTCCTCCCAATGTTATCACTTGATAGAGACTCCACCTTCAACGAAGACCTCTCATCAAATATCGCATGCCTGCTAGTCACAATTCTTCTAGTTGGTTTACACCACAACCTATACCTCTTCACTCCTTCTCTATAGCCTAACAAAATGTACTTGCTTTCCCTAGGCTTCAACTTATCATGTCTCTCATCTTCTAAATAAGCTGAACAACCAAACACTTTAAGGAATGAATAATCAACATGCTCTCTTTTCCATATCTCTTCTGGGATCTTCATATCTATGGCAATAGAAGGTGTGCGGTTGATGAGAAATACTGCCATAGATATCGCTTCTGCCCAAAATCCCACTTCTAGACCAGCAGTCGTTCTCAAGCTCGTAGCTGTCTCCCACAATATCCAACACATGCTTTCCGCCACTCCGTAACAATGTGACTCAACAGAAATAGAAAAATCTCTAATTACATGCTCGGACTCACAATAGTTAGTGAATTCTTGTGACATAAATTCACTACTATTTTCAAATTTGAGAACCTTCAAACGCTTCCTCGACTGCTTCTCTACCAAGGTCTTCCACTTACAAAACTGGGCAAATATTTCATTTTTGGCCTTTAAGAAATAGACCCAAACCTTACGTGAGAAATCATCCATAAATAAGACGAAGTAACTGGCTCCACCAAAAGATGCAACTGGGGTGGGTCCCCGCACATAAGAATAAACATACTCTAGAAACTCTGTAGTTCTAGGTCTTTCAACATCAAATGTGACATGCTTCTTCTTTCCAAAAGAACAATCTCCACAAGAGCTAGACTTCGACTGAAAAACACCATCAATCAACCCAAGCTTCTTCAATACTTCAAGGCTCTCCTCATCAACATGACCTAAACGAAGATGCCATAACTGAGTAGAATCTGAAATACTAGAATCAGTAGAAACTATCGACTCTTCTAAGACTGTCTCTCCATGAAGCACATAAATATCATTAACTCTCACCCCTTTCATCACTACCAAGGAACCCTTCGCCACTCTTAAATTCTCTCCATCTATTATTATCCTCATACCAAGTCTACTCAAAGCTCCAACTGATAACAAACTTCTACGCAGCATCGGAATATGTCTAACATCCGTGATAGTCCTAACAACACCATCATGCATCCTAAACCTCACACTTCCAACGCTCACAACACGACAAGATGTGTCATTCCCCATATGAACTGCTCCGCCATCAATTTTCTTGTAACTGACAAAACAGCTCTTATCTGGCGTCATATGACAAGAGGCTTCAGAATCAATCACCCAACTTGTATGCTCTAAAGGTGAAATACTGGCTGAAAGTAATGATGTATTACTATCACTTCTATTCGCATTTGATCTAACTTCTGACAAAACTGAAGCTTTCTTCTTCTTCTCTCTCTTCTTTCTAAGAGCTGGACAATCCCGTATGAAATGTCCCTTCTTCTTACAATAATGGCAAGCACCTCTTCTAGGACCCATGAAATGAGACCTACGCATATCTCTACCTCCAAGGTGCTTCTGCTTTTTATCTCTTCCTTTAGATGAATGAAGTTGTTGCTGAAGAACACCGTCATTAGTCTTCACCTTCCATGTTCTAAAAACTCTTTTTCTAACAAATTTGGTGATGCCATAATTTTTCATACCACTACTGAAAGAATTTGTCATTGATAACTAATCTAGAACAAGACAGCTAGCTCTGATACCAAACTGTTGTGCGGAAATTCAATTGATTCGCACAAACTCCAAAAACGCAGCGGAATGCTAATGCGCGGAAACAATCAAAAGAAGGATCTAGCTTGTCGATTAATTAGCAACCACAAATTCAATGAAAAATAATCACCAAACAACAACAAAAAATACAGAAGAAAGGAGAACACAGAGATTTAACGTGGTTCGGCTAGATTGCCTACGTCCACGGACCCAACAACTATTCTTTATTTCACTGAAGAAAGAGAGTACAAAAGAGAAAGATTACAAAATTATAGGTAGCAAAGTGGAGAGACTAACCTATAATTACAAATTGAATAATCAATTTATCCAAAGACTTGTTTGCGCTCAAAACCCCTAATTGATTGACTGCAGAAATTAGGGTATACCGAACAAGAGGATGTGGATGCTCTCTCACACGCTCCCACACATATGAAGAAGAACTTCCTTCATTTAAATAGGCATGAAAATGAAGGATGCTTGGAGATGAAGAAAATTAACTTCCAGATTATGTGACAACCTTTCCAGATTACTTGATTTGATTGCAATGCACATAAATGACAAAAAATCTATGTTTGCATAAATTTCTATTGCTTAAATTAATCTCCATGTATAAACTTCTCTATCTTCATATAATAAATCTGACTAATTGATTGATTAACAATTAATTAATTTTCATTCTCTAAAAGATACCACGCATATCTTTTCTCTTTATCATTCCATATACAGCCTAATTAATTGATTGACTGAATCAATTAATTATTTTCTTATCTTCTTTGGAAATATTTGAATCACATAAATTCAACAGATATGCTTTGGGGAAGTAATTCTTCATTGGATGATATGAATGGCCTGCACATTTTCACATTTGGGGATAGAAGAATCAGGTCAGTAAAATGTCTTCAGTGGCAAATGCAATGAGTTTTCGGAGCATGTTTCTATTTCATCATGTTACATTGATGATAATCCTCCATACCTATTTGAACTATCGGATTTTGTTCAGTTTTGATGTAACGTATTTAGTTGTTAATCAGCTTGAAAAACCAATTTTGTGAATTTGGAGATTTCTGAATAATATTGATTTCTCCAATGTTTAAATTCAGTTTTCTTTTTATATTTTGTTTATGTGCATGAAAATGGATATGTTTGATTTACGTGGACCTGAAATTGATTTCCTAAAATTGTTTTTTATACACTAGCAAGAAAATTATGAGATGCAGCTGGTACCAAACTCTGAATAAGCGAAGGACTCAACCAATGGAAAGTTAAGTTTGTTGCTGCTGCTGCTTTTAGAATGACAGTAGTTTTAAATGATTGCATGTGGAATTCAGTTAATGTTGGCTGGGAATGATAGGACTTAGTTAGAACTGATTCATTATATGGGAATGATTTACGTGGTAATTAGATTATACACATAGGCACACAAATAATTAGTTCGTTCCAAAACTTTTGGGCTGAAAGAATTGTTTGGAATAGACGAGGATCAAATGGATACACATGTTTTTTGTATATGTTCAGACCTGCATTGTCATAAACATCAACCAAAGTGAATAATTAGATATAGAAAATTTAATCTTAGTTGCTGCATTTTCCGAAATATATTTGTTTGTTGAATTTTTGCAGTTATGATTTAAAGTAAAATTTTGCAAGTTTTTAAGCGATAGTATCGTACAATGCCTATAGCATGTATCAGTTTTGCTTAAGTTCAAATAATAACCTGTGATTTTTCCCTATACACCGTTTCCAAAATTGTGCTGACCTCCAAAAATTCATGATCTAGTTTATTTTCATGTTGGAAACCATTTTGTGTGCTTGTTCCATATTTGATTTATACTTCTATTTTTGCAGCCTACTTCATGGCTAAGCCTTCCGTTGCTTATTACAACTGAATAGGGATAACATTTTGCCTATGACAATGAGAAGATAGACATTTGGAAGGTACATAAGTACTTTATTTTGTAAACTATATTTCAGACTCTAGATAATTTTTGTTCATTTTATTTGACACGGTGAAAGACTGCAATCCTATTTCTGTTGTGCAAAAATTGCACAAATGCGGAAAGACAATAAACAGGATCTAGATTTGCCAATTTGAACATCACTCAATCTAGCAGCAATTATTCCATTACTCCATATAAATAGCAAATAACTATAAAAAAGAAAGAAAAAGACACGCAATATTTATACTGGTTCCACCATCATCTAGATAGTGTACGTCCAGTCCAAAGGAGAGAGATTTTATTACACTTGAGAGAATTACAAAAGATTACAAGATAAGAGTTTACATACCAAAGCCTCAAATTAGGGATAATAAGAAGAGACACACCATTTGGGGATCACTGGCTGAATACCAGGATATGAAGTCTACCCTTAATATATAGCCAACATAAATTCATGTGAACCATCAATCAAATTACCAAAATATGGTAAGGAGATAATGGAGGCAAATTACAATGGTAACAAATCGCGCAAACATAGCAAGTAATTCACTCGTTCCAAAGATGGAAGAAAATAATTCCAAAGCAATGCGGTTACGAAGAAAGAAATAATATGCATATCGTTTTGCATATATATTATTCCATAACATGCGCATGCATATATTTCCTTGCCATCTCATTCAAATGCAATCCAATTATTTATGCATTTCCATAATGAACAAATGTGATTACTTTCCCTTTTGCATATTTGTTTCCTTTTATTTGTGATTTTGTATCACCAAAATTTAACACTCCACCTTGATGCAAAATCACATATCTCCAACACCCCACATCGACTCAAGTTCTCTTACCAACGTAAAACTCTTCAAATCAAACTCCACCTTCAACCAAAATCTCTTAACGAGATACATACCAAAAATGAATATTTACCCAATGGGTTCCGCCAAGGCCACCCCCATTACACCTTGCTAACGAGCTCAGACTATGTCCCCGCCCGCCAACAAAATGTTGCAAATATCCAAAATCAAAAGAAAGTAGATACCAAGATAATCTCAAAGCCATCAAGGCAAAAAATTCTCTCAATCACCAATCCAAATACAGAGGTAAAAAACAAAAGCCAATGAACATAACAAGGCTAATCCAAATCTCTTTATACAAGACAAATCTCTCTCCTTCCACACACCTTATCTGCCAAACAACAAATTTTCCATGGAAATTAACATAAGACTCTCACATCAACATCGAGCCATGAAGCAGATACATGTTTCCAAATCCAGCTGTCCCTTCAACAGAGTAAACTCATTATCACCAAATTTTCAAGACTGGAACGCTCTTCTCTTTCAACGTAATCTCTTCCACTCTATATTGCACAAAATCTCTTTTTTTCATCCAAATGAGTAATAACATAACTACCACCGGATCTACCGCTCTTTCTAGAAGCCATTGATGCACAAATTTGAACAAATCGCCTGGCTCTGATACCAATCTGTTGTGCAAAAATTGCACAAATGCGGAAAGACAATAAACATGATCTAGATTTGCCAATTTGAACATCACTCAATCTAGCAGCAATTATTCCATTACTCCATATAAATAGCAAATAACTATAAAAAAGAAAGAAAAAGAGACACGCAATATTTATACTGGTTCCACCATCATCTAGATAGTGTACGTCCAGTCCAAAGGAGAGAGATTTTATTACACTTGAGAGAATTACAAAAGATTACAAGATAAGAGTTTACATACCAAAGCCCCAAATTAGGGATAACAAGAAGAGACACACCATTTGGGGATCACTGGCTGAATACCAGGATATGAAGTCTACCCTCAATATATAGCCAACATAAATTCATGTGAACCATCAATCAAATTACCAAAATACGGTAAGGAGATAATGGAGGCAAATTACAATGGTAACAAATCGCGCAAACATAGCAAGTAATTCACTCGTTCCAAAGATGGAAGAAAATAATTCCAAAGCAATGCGGTTACGAAGAAAGAAATAATATGCATATCTTTTTGCATATATATTATTCCATAACATGCGCATGCATATATTTTCTTGCCATCTCATTCAAATGCAATCCAATTATTTATGCATTTCCATAATGAACAAATGTGATTACTTTCCCTTTTTCATATTTGTTTCCTTTTATTTGTGATTTTGTATCACCAAAATTTAACAATTTCTTGTAGTGATATTTCAAGATATTATTGGACGCAATAAAGTATGAATTTGTAGGTAACAAAGACTATATAATAAAATTGTTATACAAATAAACTTATTTATTTTGTTGAACTAACCTGTAATTGTAATTTGATTAGACTATTTCTTTGGCCAACTCTTTCAGTTTTAGTCAAAATGCTAAATTTACCGGTTACTCCTACTTGTTTAATAGGGAGTTGATAGTTAAATATCTCTCAGTTATATCCGCAAACATTAGAAATGAGTTTGATGCTAGCTTTATATTGTGGAGTATGTAACAGAAACCATTTGCATATTCCGATTTGATGTTTTGAATAATTGTCACATAAATTATGCACTTGTCTAGTTTTAACTTATAACTGATTAATGTAGCATGATGATATATTTCAATTCCAAACATGTTATATGAAGTTCGTAAGCCTACTCAATCACTTCTCTTTCAGCAACAACTTCGTTTCTTTTTCCTTAACGGCCTACCTTAAAAATTAATTAAGTGCAGCGAAATAATGGCTATTGGAGACCCATTTAATCACATCAATCACTAGGGAATATTACATACCAGGAGTAGATCCGGAGATTTTTCCATGTCAAAGACGGAAGGCAGCATGATGCATGATTATACAAGTGGAAACGAGTTATCGGATAAAGGCAATCAAATATATTTTATTCGACATGCGGACAGCTATCCAAGTCAAAAGCAAAAGGCAGAGAGAAGCAATGGGTGCCGAAATTGAAGCCATAAGGAAAAAATGATACTTGGAAGCTAGTTGATCTTCCAGAAGGAGAAAAACAGTAGGTGTAAAATGGATTTATAAAACCAAGTTAAATGAGAAAGGAGAAGTTGACAAGTTCAAGATTAGACTTGTGGCAAAAGGGTACACACTGGAATACGAGGTAGACTATTCTGTGGTATTCACTCTAATCGGTAGACATGGTACTATCCGAATGGTGATTTCATTAGCTGCCCTGAAAAATTGGTCCTTATTTCAACTTGATGTAAAATCTGCGTTTTTGCATGGAGAATTGAGTGAGCAAGTTTCATTGAACGACCAGAAGGATATGTGAGCAAAGGAAATGAAAATA
The DNA here is from genome assembly GCA_030765085.1 of Allium cepa. Classification (NCBI taxonomy): domain Eukaryota; kingdom Viridiplantae; phylum Streptophyta; class Magnoliopsida; order Asparagales; family Amaryllidaceae; genus Allium; species Allium cepa. The sequence continues at coordinate 976,072,977 of CM060928.1, forward strand.
AGGTTTATAATTAAGAAAAGCTTTGTATGGGTAAGCAAGCGTCTCAAGCATGGTATAGTCGGTCAGATAAAAAGATATTTCATGAAAGACGGATTCAAGAAATGTCCTTATGAGCACACATTGTTCATAAAAGGCAATGGTGATAAAGTACTAATTGTGTGCTTATAGGTTGATGATTTGATATTAACAGAAAATGATGATTCGATGATAGAAGATTTAAAATTATCTACGAAGGAGTTTAAGATGACAAATCTAGGAAAAATGAGATATTTCCTTGGGATACAAATTCTGCGAACTGATGTAGGTATCTTCATAAGTCAAAGAAAGTACGCACAAGAAATTCTGAAGAGATAAATGGAGAACTGTAATCCTTCTCATAATCCAGTTGTTCCAAGCTTTAAGATCTCAAAGGATGATGATGAAGTGAAAGTCGACAAGACTTACTACAAATAATTGGTAAGCAGTCTCATATACTTGTCAACTGCAAGGCCAAATATGATGTTTGTTATAAGCTTGCTTAGTAGATTTACGGAGGATCCCACAGAGCTTCACTTACAAGCTGCAAAAGGAGCTCTTTGCTATCTAAAAGGAACACATGATTATGGTGTACTCTACAAGAGGTGGCAATGGCGAGTTGATTGGGCTTACTGACAGTGACTTTGCAGGTGACTTAAATGATCGAAAGAGCATGTCATGTTATGTCTTCATTGTAAGTGGTGCGGCTATTTCTTGTGCGTGTCAAAGAGCATGGTCGAGAAGGTTGCGTGGAGAAGTTCATCATGTTAACAAGGTGAGAATATAATACCCTCTGTATATGTTTGGAGTATGTGTTATGGATTTGATGCATACTTGCTCAAAGTTTATAAGCAAAACTTGATTTTTTGGTAGTAAAAACTCACAACACATCTGACAAAAATACCGTTATACCAAGTTTCTAGTGTAATTTTAAAGCCATCGACCTTGTACAAAGATTTACTTTTACATAAAGGTTAAAATTTATCACAAAGCTAGTTCAAAAGTATTTTTTAAAATATTAAAAGACAATATACAAAATTTCAACACCAAGTTTCCTTGGTGGCACCAAATTTACGTAAATATCAATAGATTTTTTCTGTCTTAGTTGTGCCATAGATTGATTTGGGCAAACATACCCCCACAATCTCATTGAACTTAAATTCAATATGAGGGTATTTTAATACAAATTTGTATAAACTTTGAGATTTAGCTGCGCCTATGTTGCAGATTTGTATTGCTCATAATAATGCATAGGAATTTTGTGTGCATATCAACAGAAATAAAAATAATATAAGGACATTTTAGGAGCATCAAGAGATTTTTTTCCCCTTAAAAATTGTTACATTAAGCTGCTTATTAGATGTCAAAATCAAAATCATCAATGTATTTTTGATACAGATATTATGTTAAGTTTAGCACTTACAATAACCAACAAATAAATATTCTGGAAATACTAATAGGCCGCAGAATAGACGATTACACCTAGTCAATGGAAAGTTAGTTACTGTGTTTAATTTGATATCGCTAGTTCTGTTTGTTGTTGATGTTTTTGCTTTTAAATGTTGTACTAGTCTTATTTTTATGTGATTGTATATCGGGTATACTAGTACAATTTAACATTGCACTTATTTTGGTAAATCAGGTATACTAGATCATACATGCATTTCATTGTTAGCATAAAGTAGCTTTGTTTTTGAAAAAGTCTATGGTTACGTCAAGAAAGGAAAAACAGGGGTAACATAGAGGAGTTGAAAGGTGTTCTATTAATTAAAAATACAGATAATTCTCATGTAATAAACTTGAATTATTTTCCAAAATAAACCGAATTTTTAATTTTAATTCAGTGCTTTATTCTATGCTAATATCTCATAAGATAGTCTTTTCAATGTTCTACTGTTTATCTGATTGGGAGTTGGCAGTAGTATTCGATTGGCTCATTGTTGCTTAATAATTTATCACTTGGTTATATCTCTAAATAATGGAAATGAATTTGATTCTGGTTTTGATATTGTGGAGTACATAGCAGAAACCAGTTGCATTCATCAATTTGACGTCTTCAAGAAAATGTTGCATCATGCACTTATCTAGTTTTATCTTATGATTGGTTAATGTAACATCTACTGTATAATCTTGTATGAATTTCTTAATTAAGCCTACTTATTTACTTTACTTTCAGTAATAACTTGATTACTTTTTTTTTTTGCAATGGAAGACCTCAAAACTTTATCAAGGATGCCCCTTTAATCTCATTAATCTTAACCTAAAATCTATTTAGGAAGAAGATTTTGTGGGGAAATGGATGATAATTTATTTTGAATTTGCACACTGTCCTGATATATGTCCAAATGAACTTCAAAAGCTAGCCATTGCTGCTAATAAGATAAGTCTTCACACCAGATCAAAATTGATACAATTCTTACTGTCGTCGTCGTCGAAAATCTTAAAATCCTTCGATTTAAATCCCGTTACAGAACGGATCTCTCCCTTTACGATTCAATTTATATTCCAATTCAAAACCAGTTGAAATGCATTTGGGAAAATTTATTCAATACATATTGATATATTCAATATTCTTATTTGGGTCTACAGTTTTAGCTCTAAGTTTTCTAAACAAAATAAAAATGGAAGAAAAATAAGAAACAGTGTTTTTAGGTTTAGGCGTAGAAGTTCAAACATCAAAATCCTTTTCAAAGTGTATATGAACCTTAAAATATGGATCTTTCTAATATACTATCTACGATCTAAGTCCCATTTCGATTTAAAATTTAAACTTTACGATTTACGATTTGAATCTTATTTTGATAATCTTGATTCTTACTACTTATATCCAATGGCTAGTTTGATTGAGGGTTTCTTTCATATATCCGTGTTTCTTGGACACATTTCATTGCCTCTTCTCAGCATCCCAATGGTCTAAAATACCAAGTTCCACGGTCATCTATCACTGTTTCCTTGTGTACATATAGATATTTAAAATCATATTGAACTAGAATAACTAGATTTGATATTCAAAGTGTAGTTTTACTATTAACTGATATGCAAAGACTATATAATTTGAGATGACTCAAAGTTAACCTCGTTTTATACTTGAGGATATTTGTAGAAACAGCACAAGACATTAGACTAGAAAATTGTTATACCAAAAGGTATTTGAACAAAACAGTACAAGCTTAGACATTATGTAAAAAGTTAAGTTAATTTCAAAAAATTAAGGTAAGGGCATTTTAGGAGCATCAGAAGATTTTTTCCTTCAAAAATTGTTTCTCCAAATTTCTTGTGAGCATTCCGTTAGATGTAAAAGACGATTATAATTACAAATTGATATTTATGATAAAACAGATATAAAGGCATTTCATGAAAGTTAAAACAGTAAAAGACTTTGCATCATGGAAATGCAACCGAGATTTGGTAATACACCAAAAAGAGTTGTCCAGATTTGATACTTTATTAACATAATGATTGGAAATGTATTATTGGTAAGCATAAAAATATGGGTAGTGTGTCTCCAGATTATGTAAAAATAGGAAATTTTTTTTGGGATACCAAACGACGACACAATTGATGCCACAATAAATCTCAATCATTTGATTGCTCCTTGATTCCAACTCTATATGTGAATACAATGAAATCTAAGATCTAAACATATTGTGTTACCAATTGTGTTTTATTTTGTGTCCAAATAGCTGGTTCTATTTTATGTGTGTAGAATGGTTCTACCAGAGATGTTATTAAATGGTTTATATTACAAAAGGACTTTACCATTAGGAGTTTGCTTCCTCTAGAGTTATGCATACCAATTATTTATGCATGCCAATGATTTATGGTCCTATGGATATCCATTTTATCTTGGTATACACTACTTGGTACTTGGACTTGATTCTAAGAGCGTAATTTGTTTGGTTTCAGTATTAAACTATGATTATACATGTATGTGTGTGGCTGTTCAGAGCAAGCTTAATGCTCATTGTCCCTTGTTGAAGTTTCAAGAAGCTACCTCTGGCTTCCATAAGCAAAATATGGCCATATCTAATAATCAAATCGAATCGCCAATCATTAAATTTTCTATAGCTGTTTCTTTATAATTTAAAGCATAATGAAACAATAACGGTATGCGAGATGATGACAAGTGACTAATGGATGAGAAGCACTGGGTAGCATGATATGTATGTCTTTTGTGTATATGCGCCATGGTGAACCTAACTTTCCTTTTGTTATCAAGTGAAGCATATCATAGCTGCTTGCAAACAAGAACACCGTTAAGGCTGCAAGAAATTGTTGAATATAGAAAGGATAAATAGAATATATGCAATTATGAAGAAATCTGCATTTATATGGAAAGAATAAATACATAATATCTGCGACTATGAATAAATCTGCATTTACTTAAAATATGATCTTAAACAATATATGCTTTCTATATACAAAAAATTAGATTTCTTTTCTTCCAAGTATTTTGCAATGCTGTAAAATGAGGATGTATTCTCTCCGAATAAAACAAAAATTTCTCCTCAAATCTCTTATCTTTTATTCTTGTATTTAATTTCTACAGAAATCAACACATCATGATTAGCTTTTAAAAATTGAGATTTATTTCATTTTTATTGCAATGCTTTTGTCTGTTACAGTGTTATAGACCGAGAAATTGGAGAATCTAATGGAAATATCTGCACAATTACCACAGGTACAAATTCACACTGCAGCCCTTTCTAGAAGATGTGCTTGTTTAACTAATTTTTATAATTTTGAACTAATCTGCATTAGTGTGGCCTTGCTGCCAGAATAATCCACCGGTGCTTAGCATTCACACACATACTCACCACATGCACATACATATACACTGAAACATATGTGATTTTTATATTCTGTTTTTATGGAAACACACTGCATACATTTACATTTATAGTGCATGATTAAAGCTTATTTTGTAACTTATTTCTATTTTTTGTTTGTACTAAGGTGCTTATGGATCCGAACCAGAGGTTATTCATTTTTTTTTGATTTTTTTTGGCAAAGGTTATGATGCTGATACTCTTGGAGGAAGAATTATAAAAAAAGATTACTGTATTGAACTAATTTGCATTGCTATTGTACGCAGGCCTCGTACATAAACCACATGCATATATACATGATTTGGAAGCTTATTGTGCAACTCATTTCCTTTTCCTTATACTCAGGTACTTAATGAACTCGATGAACAAGAAATTCATCTGAGTTTTATCGTTGGCCAAAGTTGCGATGCTGATAAGCTGATACTCTTGCCTAAAGAATCACCAAATAACTGAACAATGAAATACATTGATCGTTATCATCATGGCTTACCTTTCTGGCATTGGATTTCGTAAAAAAGGTCTGTCAATGACCTCAAAAACTAGTCCTTTTCTTTTTAAGGTGTTGCTGATTAATTTTAGAATACTGCGTTCAAGTTTACAAAAAAGGGGGCAGGGGTTAAAAATAAAGTTTAAAAAAAGGGCCCATCCGGGTTCGAACCGGAGACCTGCTGATCTGCAGTCAGCTGCTCTACCACTGAGCTATAGACCCGTTTTTGTTCTTACGTCGCTTATTCGCTTAGATAATTTATCCTCCTTTTTTGCACATACTAGTATAAAATGGCTACTAGTTTTTCACTATTGCATTTATTTATAAATGTAAAATTAATGATTTATCATGTACTATAAAAGCATAAAAAAGACATTAGTCATAGAATTAAATCACGAATTACATGCGCTAAAATTAAAGATATGTGAAGAGCTAAAAGTGATAATAACGCAAGAAAAACAACACACAACACTTATTATAATGGTTTGATCTAATGTGTGTCTGTAACTGATGAACCAAATTAGATAGACCCACCCTTAAAAACCAACTTGTAAGAGGAGATTGTCTAATAGGTTCTATAAGCATCACCTATCCCTACTAGATTGATCCAAAGCTGGCAGGTTATAGACGCTTTGTGCTCAAAGCTAAACTAATATTTGCTCAGCCATCACTGCCTTAAACATAGATAGTCTTGTGACTAGTGAGTTATAGTTACATCATCTGAACGTCTTTTATCCTTTTCCTTATAGTTTTTAGTTTCCTTGAGTTGATCCACTTATTAACGACTGCATTAATAATCCAATATCTTTTCAAATAAGATAGTAGTACACATTCACTCTATGTCTTGTGTTGACATAATTAAAACTTAAATGGTGGCCAATTATTATTCCAAAACAATGTGATCAATTCCTTCTAATATCAATAGTAGAAACACTCCATCAACTTACAAGTATCATATGAAATGCCATAAAACATATGTTGCAAACTCATATTTTTGTCCACAATCAGATCAGTAAGTAACAAATTTACAACTACAATAAGCTGCAAACTATCAACGCAAATGCACAATCAACTTCCTGCCAGCGTTCCAAATCAATGCACTGCTTTCTTCATTTACACACACACGTACATGTATGTATATATTTGAAACCTTCTTTATTTTTTATACAGTTAGGAACTATAATATCCAGAGCAACGTTCAAACAAACCCTTATATGGTACAGTGATCATAGTTGGATGGGTTTATAAACCAGAGTATAGGGTATACTGATCCATAAACCAGACCAATGTTTATTGACATATATAGGATTAAACCCATAGCTCAGTGATTTAGAAACAATAACAGTGTTTATATGTATATATACATATAGCATGATCTATAAACAAGAGCCTTTTTTTATAACATATACCCATACTCATGTACAGTGATCATAATCAGGATGGTGTAAATTTTGAAACTTTAAAGGTTTGATACAAATTCCAACAATATAGTCGAGACTTACATGAAATTACCTTTTCTACAGACATGAAACATAAAGTAGAACATAAAACTTTATTTCAGACATTAAAAATGTATTATTTCACAGCTAGCTTGGCCAAACCCGGCATCAATGACATCTCGGTATACTACTAAATCAAGAACTTATAGATAATATACTTATAGTTTATCTAAGTCTAGAATTAACATAGAAAGTAATCAAGAGAGATGAAGAGTAATTAATGATGAGATTGAATAGTGAGAATTTGGCTCCTGGACTCCATGGCCAACTCCTCATAACGCTTCAATTCTGCAAGCCCAAGTTCCTCCATGTTCACTCCATCAAAAACACTAGAAAAGATCTCCTGATGAGAAGCAAGCATGGTCCGCCTTTCCTTCTCCTTTTCAATTAAGGAATCCAACTCCATTAATTGCTTACTCACCTCTCCAACATTGCCATCTCTAGACACAATTGAAGAAGAAGAAGAGAGATGCTGCTGATCTTCAGTGAAGCGGTTGATAATGGAGTCGGCATCTTGATTATCGAAGAAGAATACAGCAATCAATTTGATTCCAGCACCGAAGAACAAGACTGCCACTTGCGCTCCAAAAAGAATGGAGAGTTCGTTTGCGTTTTCGAAGAGGCCGGAGCGTCGTGGTATCGAGAAGCAGACTTGAAGGGCGTTTTCGTTTGTTATCGCTTTGATTTCGATCTTTCGTACCGCCATTATTGTTTCTTTTAGGTTTTGCCTTGATTATGGAGCAGGAAGTAAGAGGACTGATGTGTATTTATCCAGTAAATGTACCGTGTATTTCAAGGAAAGCTCTAGGTAATTAATGTAATTTCAATCAGCGGCTATTTTGATTTGGCTTTTAATTAAGGAAATCTTTTTATTAACAGTTTGATGTACTCTATAATAATCAATGACTAAAGTTTAATAGTTCGAAAACAATACAAATCCGCCAATTTATGATGACATTTGATATTATTCTTTTTGGGTTATTAACAAGTAAGAATTAGAAAAGATAACCAACTTCATGAAAATGCATAGAATTTAGACTGCAATCTTTATAGGCTCTATAACAAACAATTCTTCATCTCCAGATCTCACCCACAAATCCATACACATACCGGATTTGCCACCAGATTCTAATAGATGAATAGTATGCTCTACATAAAATTTTGTGAGAAAATTGAAGTAGATTTAGAAATGGCTTTGCTATGTACCTAAACGGACACTTTCTTTCAAAAGTAATTCCCGCTCATTCAAAGAAAGTATGCTGCATAGTTCAAGCAAATACTTTTTAGGATACAACAAAGCCAAAGAAGAATATTGCAGACAACAATTCTAAATCTTCAGAAAGGAAATTATAATTTGTATGAGAAACCGTATGTTTTGAGGAAGAAGAACTTTGAGTTATTATAGAGCAGCAGACATCCCTTTGCATGGTTGCAACCTTTAATAAGAAACTGTTCGTTTTTAATTTCAGATTTTTTTTGAACATTAATGACTATTCAAAAAATTCGATCGTTGTAGAGCCTAATGACAGTTAAATACCCAACAATCCCCCGCTTTAATTGTACAAATTGATCTTATTTCCTTCTATTATCGCCAAGCCTCAAAACAGGATACTGCATGCATATATGAAGGTGTTTATTTCGTTAAATCTTCAATTTGTATAAATATGTCAAAACATTATCAAAGTAAATGGTAGCTTTAGCATTTAAATGTATTACTCTTTATGATAATATCGAACATACTGTATACACATGTTGTATCTTTCTTCAAGTAATTTCATTAGTCCACGTTTAACACTACTACGACCATGTGTGTAACACTTCTAATTTTAAATATCGTTGTTTATAAGATTTAAAGATAAATCCATGGCAATACGAATGAGTTTTAAAATGACATTTAACTTTGGAGTTTTTGAAGAACTTTTCTTGCTAAAGATAGTGGGTTAAGGGTATTAACTATGTTTCATTTGAAAAATGATTATAAGGAGATTAAACCATAGATGTCTATATTATTATGTTATGATCAGTTATCATGTGTGCTTCTTCTACAAACTTATGTTGAGTCAAGATTTTTATAGAGTTTTGATTTCTGACAAAGGGATAAGCCGTGATCGACAAAAAGAAGTTATTCAGACACAAAGAGCTCCATATGATTAGAGGTTGATTATTTTGTATGTTAGTAATGATTAATTATGTTAAAATCTATCCTCAAATAATCTTATGCCTTTAATCTTCGAATATATATATATAAATATATATGAGTGCACATTAACTGTGCAGTCTGGACAAAACCGGTCGACCGGTCAAAAACCAGGTGGTCGACCGTTTTTGTCCAGAATGCACAGATAATGTGCACAAGTGAACATAACGTATATATATATATATATATTCAAATTACTGTCTACTGGTCATTTTTTGACCTGTCGACCGTTTTTAAACAGAGAGCAACCTTTTCCAAAAGACACTTCTTTCTCCAATGGTTGCATCTCTTACCTTTCATCAAATAATCATATCTATTAATGGCAACTGTTCACAAAGAGTTACAACTATTTTTCTCTATATATACTCATCTAAATCATTGATTCAATATACATGAAAACATGATTGTATATGCTTTTTACTCTAATCTCTGATCTTACTTTCTACATACTCCTGCATTCTAAAAGCTCTCAATTATTTATTGAAGCATTGAAACTATTTCATATCTTTTGATTCAATAAGTAATATACTTTCCTTAATCTTTTCAAAACATCATTCGCATACTTTGAGGATAAGATTATAGGAAGGGTGTACTACTAGTGACAAATCCGTATTTTCAAGAGCACAAGTTGTCAACAACAATTGTATTTGTTCTTTTGTTGAAGTCCTCTGTGTTGTAAGAGGCAAGTGTTGAAGTCCTCAGTGTATTAGAGGCGTGAAATCCCGTTCGGTTGCTCGGGTGTTGTAAACCTGTTCCTCCGGGTGAAGCGAGGTAGTTAATATTGAAAATCCAGATAGAAGTCTGAGACTGGACGTAGGACGGTGCTCCGAACCAGTATAAAAATCTCTGGTGTGATTTTTCTATTTTTATTTACTATGCTATTATCATCTATTTCCGCATTTATATTGTAGTCCATATTACACGATCCGTGTGTACTATATTAGCACATATAATTGTATACACACCGCACTTTCATTTGGTATCAGAGCCTGGTTTTCTAGAGATCGTAACAACATCCTAGAATAAATGGCTACAAAGAGATCTAGTCAAGGCAATAAGAAGAGGAAGAGCAATAAAGAACAATCAAAGGAGCAAACAAACAAATGCTTCATGGCAAAAGATAACGAGGTTAGTGATCTAACTTTTGATGATATGATAGAAATAAATTCAGAACTTCTAGACACTTTAAAAAGTCTCAAAAGAAAATATAAGGAAGCTCTAGAAAATCAGAAGAAAGCAGAATTCGAAAGAGATATGCTTAAAGACGAGAAGAGAATATTAGAAGAAGAACTTAAGAAAATTCAAGATTCAGACAATTCTCAACTCGCTCTATTAAGTCAAGAAATAGAAGCTCAAAAAGAAAAGAATAACGCTCTAGCTTCTGAAATCATGAGTTAAAAACAAAAATTAAAATTGTTGAGTTAGATAACACTAGTCTCAAAACTAAGCTTGATGGCATTACTAAAAATATTTCCAATTTTAATAAAGGGAGAGAAAATTTATGCAGGATTATTGAAAATTCTCAACCTGCTTCAAATAAGAAGGGATTAGGTTATGTTAAGAATTCAAAAGCTCACAATGATAGAAGTGGTGTAGGCTATAAACAAGCTAAAAGTAAAAATAGTACTAGATATGCATTCATGTATACTAACTTTAGTGCTAGTACTAGTAATCAAGATAGTTTTAAAACCAGTTATAGTCATAATAGTACTTTGTTTAGAAATGATAGAAATTATTCTTCAAGTACTAAGCTAATGACTAATAGTATTAAGATATGGATTCCAGCTAATATGATTGATCATGATAAACAACTTTATATTAGCAACTATTATAAGAATGTAATTTGTAATGAAAATTATATTTATAAAGGTTCAACCACACCCAAATGGGTATGGTTCCCAAAGACCTGGCCCCCCGGACCCTAACATAGTAAGTGGGTACCGAAAATTATTATTACTTTTTGCAGGTACTCAGAGAAACAAAAGGAAAATGATAGATTTTGGAATTTCAAAGAATGTTCCATATGTTTAATAGAATTACGTGCTTACAATAAAATATGGACTTCGGTAAATATGGTAAAATTTATTTTACTTTTCCTTCATAATTAATAATGAGTTTATCTCGTTATATACAAGATATTTTATATAATTTTATATATTTCCCCATTCTTTTTGATAATGACAAAGGGGGAGAAATTCATATGCATATAAATAGAGGGAGATATTATACTTAGGGGGAGATGTTATACTTAGGTGGAGCTTTAAAGATATTATCTGGCACTTGTACTAAATAGTGTCGTGTTTTAATTCGTACTAGACTTGTGTGTATTATCATCTTGTGTGAATGTTACTCTTGATCTATGGTAGTAGTTTTATGTTGCTTATAATCTCTTTTACATCCTCCATTTAAATAACTCCTTTTTGTCGATGACAAAGGGGGAGAAAATTGTGCTAACAGTATATATGCAAGACACAATCTCAGGGGGTTATCTTATACAGGGGGAGATTCATAAATATGTTGTCATCAATCAAAAAGGGGAAGAATGTTGAGTCAAGATTTTTATAGAGTTTTGATTTCTGACAAAGGGATAAGCCGTGATCGACAAAAAGAAGTTATTCAGATACAAAGAGCTCCATATGATTAGAGGTTGATTATTTTGTATGTTAGTAATGATTAATTATGTTAAAATCTATCCTCAAATAATCTTATGCCTTTAATCTTCGAATATATATATAAATATATATGAGTGCACATTAACTGTGCAGTCTGGACAAAACCGGTCGACCGGTCAAAAACCAGGTGGTCGACCGTTTTTGCCCAGAATGCACAGATAATGTGCACAAGTGAACATAACGTATATATATTCAAATTCCTGTCTACTGGTCATTTTTTGACCTGTCGACCGTTTTTAAACAGAGAGTAACCTTTTCCAAAAGACACTTCTTTCTCCAATGGTTGCATCTCTTACCTTTCATCAAATAATCATATCTATTAATGGCAACTGTTCACAAAGAGTTACAACTATTTTTCTCTATATATACTCATCTAAATCATTGATTCAATATACATGAAAACAAGATTGTATATGCTTTTTACTCTAATCTCTGATCTTACTTTCTACATACTCCTGCATTCTAAAAGCTCTCAATTATTTATTGAATCATTGAAACTATTTCATATCTTTTGATTCAGTAAGTAATATACTTTCCTTAATCTTTTTAAAACATCATTCACATACTTTAAGGATAAGATTATAGGAAGGGTGTACTACTAGTGACAAATCCGTGTTTTCAAGAGCACAAGTTGTCAACAACAATTGTATTTGTTCTTTTGTTGAAGTCCTCTGTGTTGTAAGAGGCAAGTGTTGAAGTCCTCAGTGTATTAGAGGCGTGAAATCCCGTTCGGTTGCTCGGGTGCTGTAAACCTGTTCCTCCGGGTGAAGCGAGATAGTTAATAGTGAAAATCCAGATAGAAGTCTGGGACTGGACGTAGGACGGTGCTCCGAACCAGTATAAAAATCTCTGGTGTGATTTTTCTATTTTTATTTACTATGCTATTATCATCTATTTCCGCATTTATATTGTAGTCCATATTACACGATCCGTGTGTACTATATTAGCACATATAATTGTATACACACCGCACTTTCAACTTATTCACTGTGTAATTAACCCATAATTGCATTTTTGGGGTATTAAGGGCAAAATAACCAGCGAAGTTGACCACTAGTGAATATACATCGAGTTAACTCCTGTGTGAGTAGAATTGCATCCAGGAGGTCAAGTAGAGCAGAATATAGGATGTCCAAAAATTGATCAAAGAATTATTGGTTTAGATAAGTTCATAGTAAGCCCATAAAAACTATGTATGGAAATTATTATTGGCAGGGGCCAGTAAGTTTTTAGTGATCCCATGAAAACTATGTTCGAAATAAGTTATTGACAGAGATCAATGAGTTCATAGTCGATCCATGAAACTATGACACGAGAGAAGTTATTGGAGAATCCAATAGGTTCATAGTGAGCCAATAAAAACTATAATTGGATGATGTTATTGGTAGATACTAATAGGTTCTTAGTGGTCCCATGAAAACTATGAAACCAGACTGATAGTGCATAAGCTTCGAACAAGTTATTAGTTAGCTCATAAAAACTAATAGGTTAATAGTGACCTTGAAAACTATAACTTGAGACATATAGTTAGATGAATGAGGATGGAAAATCTAGAACATTATGCATGTTTGCATATCATCATGATATATTTATTATGTTGTGCCTTAACCATTGTGGATGCAGGTGCACAATATATGGTTATTATAAATTTGGTTAAGATATTAGTGAGGGAAAAATCCATTTCGCTAAACGACATGGTTTCATTAAATATCTATGTGGTTCTAGATGGTAGGTTATTATTCATACCAGACTCTTTATCTAACTCAAAGTTTATGTTTTCCCCTTAAACTCTAGGTGCTCAATTGATTTTAAGTAGTTTGAAAGTTAATGTTTTCAGGTTCTACTTTAGATGAATAAGCTTCTATAGGCGTGCAGAAGGAAAGTTGCTATTAGTAGATTTTTTATGTTTGATTCCGCTGTGTTTTGGATGCAATGACAAAGTTGTTTATTTGCCTATATATAGACTCTGATCAACCAAGGAGGCATCTTCATATGTCACTTTTGACGTATCTTATAATAATTATATTTCTCTGAATGTAGTTTACGAATTGAGATTATGTAATGAATTTGAAATGTGATTTGAAGTGGAATGAGAAATTTATTTAATGATTTTAATTTTTTTCATATTCAAGTGTATAGGTTATATCAACGTATCTAACATTACCGTATTTGGTCACTGAAAAATAATAAATATGGATGACTGCAGCATCTATAGCAGTTAGTTTTGGGCCTTCAAATGAGGGATGTTACAAGTTGGTATCAAAGCATAGTTTTATGTAAATTTAAAAGAAATTTATGCCTAAAAGATTTTCAAAACAAAATCCAATGAATAAGAAAATGAGAGCGGGGTTTAGGTTAATGCTATAGTAACGTACTTGTATTTGTTATGTATTTATCCATAAGTACTTACTCCCCTCTCTCTTAGACTGCACTTTTGTATCTTACTAAAGCTCGTATGCGAATTTATGAGAAAGAAAGATATGGAGGCAGAAAATGGAAGAAGAAATCTAGTTGGAGGAAGCACCATAACTAATGAAAATGCTCGACCCAATACTAGAAGAAACCCGGATCGATAGGTAAACGCTAATCCAAATGCAAATACCAATGTAGGTGCTGGAACCCCACAAGTAGATATAGGGATGACGTATTAGTTCTTTGTAATTCTGAGCAAGCTAGAGCGACTACATGAGTAGTCGAGGGTAATGTTGTGAATGTTAGAGGAGCTAATCCCATGGCCCCAATTGGCAAAATTTATGATAAGCCGAGCAGAGATTATACCAGCGTGGTGGGAAGCCACTTTTGGGAACAGAAGATGCTATTGAAGTGGAAAACTTATTATTGCACCATGAATGGATTTTTACTGACTTGCGATTAGATGATGAGGGGAAGAGGAGACTTGTTTCTATACAGTTGCAGAGAGCAGGCTTTATTGGTGGAATAGTTTTACCGCGGGAGTTCTCGAGGAAGAGTTGACTTGGGCAGAATTTCGAAGGAGATTCGAAGAGAGATTTTTGTTTGAAGTTGCAAAGTCAGCACTGTTGAGAAATCTCATGGACTTAGTGCAAGGTGAAATGGAAGTGATTGAATATGCTACGAAGTTTGATGAATTGTCCAGATACGGATATGCTACCATTGATACTGTTATTAAAAAGAATGAGAAGTTTTTTTCGAGGGTTAAGACCCAAGATTACTAAGGCGACTATGCCATGTCTCAGTGATCCATGTACAATTTTAGTGGAGATGGCAACTCAAAATGAAGAGATGCTTTCCACTTATGGGAAGAAGAACCAGGTTGGAACCCAGGTTCTCAGGGCAAAAATTGGAAATTCTTTAAGAAGAAAGGAGCTCAGAAAGGAGGAACTGCCAAGAAAGAAAAGGCCGATGTAGTTTGCTACTAGTGCGATAAGAAAGGATATCATGCTCATGAATGTCGAACTGGAAAAAGGAAGAAGGTTGCATATAAGAAAGGAGTGAAGTGCTTTAAATGTGACCAGATTGGACACTACAAGAATTAGTGTGCCGAACCAGTCAGAGCGAACGAGGGAAAGGTTTTTGCTTTTGGACCATCATCTACTAGAACAATTGCTGTTGAGAAGGGAAAGACTGTGACAGAAGTAGAAGAATAGTTGAATTAGGTTTTGGTAGCAAGAGAGTTTGCAATGTTTTTGAGCCAGTCACAGGAGTACCACCGAAATTAGCCGTTGAGTTTCAGATAGATCTTGTGCCAGGAGCAGAACACTACAACAAAAATACCTTTTCGCAACTGTCAAAAACAGTTGTAATAGGTCTATTACAACGGGCGGCCGCCAATCTTAATATACGAAGTTGTAATAGAGCTGAAGTTTTTTACAACTGTTGCCGATAGTTGCAGGAACAATTGTAAAAAAGCTTTTTACAACTTCTTTTGAAAGTTGTGATAAAGTCTATCGTAACTGTTGCATTGACAGTTGTAATAGGTCTTTTTTGCAACTTCTAATAACGGTTGCAACAATAACTTTTGCAACTGCTTTTGGTAGTTGTAATAGATTCATTTACAACTGTTATTGACAGTTGCAATAAATCTTTTACAACTGCTACCAACAATTGCAATTCATCTTCCGACAATTTCCATTAAGCATAAATTTCACAACATTATAATTAAAACCGATATTTCACTAATAACAACTACAACCGTTAACATTACTTGAAACAACATGAACCATTCACATTTAATAGAAGCTAAAACAATTCGATTTTACACCATTTTTGAATTCATAATTTTATTACAAAACATAACTAAATCCATAACATACGTCAATATAAATATAGATACGTGCTAATTAAAAGAGATAAATTCATCATGCTAAGCAACAATCTTCCCAACCGCTTGTCCAATAGTACAGACGTATGAAGTAGGCCTATATGGAACAGCTTAAGAATCTAGTTGAGTGCAATCTAGTTGAGTGCAATCTAGTTGAGTGCTTAAGAATCCAGTTGAGTCCAATAGTACAGACGTATGATGCAATATGAATTAGCATATGAGTGCAATCTAGTTGACCGCTTCAAGCATAAGATCCTGCAATGTATACTTAGATTGTAACTGAATTATAATCAAGAGCTAATTATAACAGCAATATTCATATAATTAAGCCGAAAGCATGTCAAAATGACAACTTGCATTGAACAAGAATATTACTATACTTACTAATCAACAAAAACATGTACGCCTATTTGTCTAAATGTAAATCCTTTCAAAGCTTTTCCAAAATCTAAAAAAATAGGAACAAAAATTCACCTGGCCAACATAGAGAGTAGAGACTGAATATACTACATGACATCATATATTGCCAACCCTGCCATCATGAAACAACTAGGTGAATTAGTGAAGCTTACATGCATAAGTGGATGTACACAAATACCAAAAAAGTTGATAATACCAAAATCCCAGTAAGATATAATACATTACACTACAACAAAAGTACCAATGTTGTATAAACTAACATATACCAAGGCTGCATATATAAATTCAATTTGTACCATTTGTTCAATTAAAAAGCATAGATGATTTCTAGTAATATGCACTAAAATAGTAAATAGAGACATATTGTCATCGTGTTGCATGAAAACTGACATATACCAAGGCAATCTGGTGCCGTCGCCACTGTTCAGCTTGGCATCATGTTGTAGAGGTAAATCAATTTATGATTTATGCAACACTGATTATGAATTTGATAGTTGTGCTAACTTCCTTAATAGACTTTCATGTTGGAGACCAGTGCCAAAAGCTCTGCCAAAGTTGAAGAGGCTTTCATGACAATGACCGCTGAGATTAAGAAACGGTACAACTTCTTTTATGACTACTTCTGTGACGACCCGGGTTTTCTAACATTTGTAATTTGGTAAATAATTTATTTTAATTATTGGGATATTGGTTTTACTTGTCGAATAAATAATTTTTCTCATATTTAAGATATATGAATATATATAGATTTAAAGACAGGAAAATAGGCATAAGGAAGACGTTGCAAAAAAATTTAGTCTCAAGGACAACAAGTTTGTTTTTTAGTTTGAAGGACACTTTATAATGTAAGTAGAAAATGATAGTTGCAATTATCATTCTGTCATTTACACTAAAAATTGTCTTTCGGCCTAAAAAGAAAAGTTCTTGTTCCTGAAACTAAATTTTCTTCCAACTTTTTCCCTGAGCCTAAAATCCCCATTTAAAAACTATAATAAATATAAAATTGCCGAATATGAAGATATCGTAGTCATATGTATATATATCTAAACTCGACCATTTAAAATTAAGATAGATATCCAAAATATAAATATACACGCTTATGACATTTAAATATACGAACATGTAGTTAAGTTATAAATAAATTTTCCATAGGTGAACATGTAACTTTGTGTATATTTGTTTGCATAAAGGAAATAAGACAAAAACTTTGCTCATATATATATATATATATATAAATGTACATTCAAAAGAGGAATGTATGTATGTAAAAAAAGCGGGGACATAGCAATTAATGCAAATACACAAAAACATTTTATCAAGGTCAAAAATTCAGAATCAAAATCATGTCATAAGAAATCATATCAGGTCATAGAAATTGCTGACCAAAGAAAGAAAAATTATTAAAAATAGAAGCTTGCTGTGTACACAAAGAGTAGCCTATATACCTCTACTTTTCCTTCTTCATTTTTCTTCATTCATTCGAAAGCAAGCTGAGTGAAAGACAAAGATTTAACTGGAATCAAGCAACAAATTAAAATCAAAATTCAATTCAACCGATCAGAGCTTCCAAATCAAACTCAACAGCATTAACAGGTTCCTGGTTTTCTGCTTTCAAAGCAAAGTGAGTAAACTAACCCAGTTTCTTCTTTCTTTTATACCAGTGAGTAAACTATGTTCCCGTGTATGCTGTGATTATTTGGAATCAAAGTATGATAAGTGTTACAAGCATCTTCAGAAAATTTGCATGGGAATATCTATATATGATTTCAGGGTGTGCATATCTGAACAAAATGATTACTCTGTTTTAGTTATACATGTTTCAAATCTGATCAAACTTTAAAATCTCTTCCCTAATTCATTTTAAACCTTGATATATAAATAAATATGTGTGTGTTGTGACAGGATATTTGATCTAAAAACATTTTAGATAAGATCTAAGGGTAGCTTCAGCATAAAGTAGGAATTTCAGTGGAAATTTCTCACATATCAAAATCTTCATTTGAATAATTGAATGTTTCAGGCATATAGGTGGATTTGTTAACAAAATCCCTGTTTTTTGAAAATAAATTTGTGATTTTTAGGTCTTTATTTCTAGAGAAATCGTGAGTTGAACGTGATTTATGTTCTGGTCAATTTTCGACGATCTACGAATCAAGGGAGGTCGGGGTTCGGGTCAGAGGTGGCTAAAGGGTCAGTGATGATGGGAAAAATGGAAAATGATTTTATAAGTTGACGTGGTGGGAGCCGCGAGGCTGATTAGGGTTTAGGTTCAGTTTGGGTTGGCCGTAGTTACAGTGTTTATCGTCATCGACGTTGAGTCGAGTTGCTCCGGACCGGGGGGCGAGTCTGGAGGTTGAGGCAAAGCTATGGACTGGGTGGCATGTACGATGGAGGTCAGAGTTGCCATTGGCAACCTGAGTTTTGTCGAGAAAGTTTGTTCCAGATTTTGGTTCGAACGAAGTTTGTTCCAGATTTTGGTTCGAACGCTCGTTATTGATTTTGGGTTGTATCTTCGAATATGGGTTTGTATTCATGATCGCGTGGGTTCGTGGAGTTGTTGAGGAGCATAGCGACGATCGACGATGGTCGAAGTGGCCGGTGCACGTGCACGGGCACGATTCTAGTGTCAGGCGAAGTTTGGGTTTGGGAACGAAGGATGAGCTCGGGTTCACTTTGATTTTTCACGCGATGGTCTCGAAGATTTTGAGTGGGGGTTTGTCTCGAAGGCAAGCTCGGGTTTGTTGAAGGGTTAACTCAGGTATGATGTTTTGTATATCTGAGCTGAGTAGATGCAAGATTTGTAGGAAGATAATCAAGCCTGTAGATTTTTAAATCAAAGTCTTGTAAGAAGAAAATTAAGGGTTTAAGTTCTAAACAAGTTTTCAAACAAGTGGAAATCAAATTTTAAGGGTACTTTAATTTAATATAATTTAAAATTCAAATGTATAAGATTGTTGATTTTAAAGTGGTTAATCAAATGATTTTGACTTTTTAATTCAATATATTTTCAATTCAAAATATTTGATCAAGATTTAAGAAATTCAAATGAGATTTGTAACATGTCCAATTTCTCGACGCCCGAAAGTCGACATCAATACGTTCACTGTATCGAATGTCGCACAGTCGAATGCCGGAAAACCGAACCGTTAGGGTTTAAAGAAGAAGAAGATAGAAGAAGAAACAGAAACAATAAGAGAATCTCACATATCGCAGCGGGGCAAATATAATAGATAAATGAATATCTTAAAACAAAGAACTATATCAGTTATTGCATTACATCACATTACATTATCAGAGTGTTACAACAACAAACAACGGAAATGAATATAACATATACTAATGATACGCTTCACCGTCCAGCTTTCTCCTGATCTCCACAGCATCTCTTTATCGATTTTTGCTCCCGAATAATGCTAACCTGACTCTAGGCTTCCAATGTGGAAAATTATGGACACCAGAGTTTAAAAAGGAAACAATAAACTCCAGATCAGTCGTGGGACTGGTCTGAGATCTCAAAACAATTATTTTCCACAAAGAAAAGATAACGTAATCCGCTATGCTTTTGAAAAATGAAACTACAATAAGTTCTCCCGCCGCACACACAATGCAAACGCATAATTGGAGGAGATTTCTCCTTATAATAGTCAAACATGCTTGATACGCAAAATTATTTGATATTATTATTATTAGTGCATAGCGGAAAACCTTTCAAAAATATAATATTAATCTTAGCCAGCATAGGTACCATTATACTATGCCTACTATAGCTACCACCTGAGGTGGCAGGTTATACAATTGCAATTGTAAAGGGCTCGTATTGTTTTGTTTGAATTTCCAAAAAATGGTCAGGCAAAGGAACTTCCCACATAAAATGGAACGCCACTGGAGGGACATCCCCGAGAACCTAATCAGATCTCTGCTACATAAGGCCGGGTTACCTCTGTAACTAGGTAACAACTGACACGGGTATACCATCCCCCGGTCGTTACTGACCTTTATCCGAGGGACCTTAATCCAACAACCACACAGTAAGGTATCTGGGTTCCATACCATGATACCACTCTTTATAAAAAATCAACATAAGTAAATATCTGGGCTCCATACCATGATATCACTTTTTATCCAGATGGAAATGGTCATACCCTCAGGGGGAGCTACCCTCAAATAACCTTTCTGCCACGATTCCTGTTTCGACCATTACTGGGTTGTGAGGCTCGACGAAGTCACGTCCACAAAGCTACGCTTTTTCACAAAGCCATGCTTCGATCACAAATGATCAAAAAATGATCATCAACACGCAACAGCGCTTAGCATGCCACATTACCAAATTGGGAATGTATCACTAGTAATCATCAACTACATAACCTCTGAGCTCGTACGTCGCAGAGAAGGGTGTTAAGCTAAGAGAATAAATCTCCACCACCAACAGAAATGTATTTGATAGAAACCAGCTTTATATCTCAAAGTGTAATGTCAGACACACATCCATACAAGTCTATTTCGGGTTCGAACAGAACCGAAGGCACTTCCGAAGAAGCCCTTGCAAATCCGGGTATTCACAATCTCGATCGGACTTTCCTTCACTTAGGAAATCTCTATACCGACGCGACTCAGTGCAGAGATAGTCGACGAGTTATCCTTTCGTTCTCGAAAATACCCGGTATTCACCACCGGTCTTCAAATGCTATCCATATCGATGTATCATTATTCGGAATGGGTTATATGACACAAAGGTCCTCTCCCTACTAAACCGAATAATGAGCGTAATATTTAAAAATATGTGGATATGAGATTTCAATTAAGTCACAACTTTATAATTCAAATCTTTCTTTCAAATGGTTTAGACAAAGTACCATTTCAAATCTTTTAAACAAAAAGATTTATTCCACACAGTTCACCCAGTTTCACAAAGATCCATTCACGGAACAAAAAACAATTCCCACCTCAATTGGATTAGCTCATTTAATCTTTAAATCAAAGATTTAACCTATAGCTTCCAAAACCCGGTTCCAAAGATTCATTCATAACTTGGAAAACCATTTTCAATTCAGCTTGAACTTCCTCAAATATAAATTGGAAATGCATTACTTATATGAAAGCTTATACCTTTGAAAACAAATAGTTTTTATTTCGAAAAAATCCGATTTGATTTATACAAGTTAAAATCTTTGGGTTAATTTAAATTCCCAAAGCAACACTTTATAAAATGGTTTAAGTTCATGCAAACTTATATAACCTTTTTGACATCATAAGCTTACAACATAGAATTCAATTTCAAATTTTTATTCAAATTTAAAACAAATTTAAAACTAAATTAAGTTATTCAAAAATAATTTTTTATTTTGAAATTCATTTTCAAAAGTTTTTCCACTTTAAATCCAATTTATTTCCAAAACCATTTGGATTCAAAACTTCGATTCTAAAATTATTTCAAAAAAAACTGCGACTTAACCAATTTCCACGTGCAATCCATATTCGTGTATGTATAGTGTAGTCCAGGGGTTTAACACAATAGCGCACAACATCAACCATCACAGATACAATCATATTAACATCGATAAGCGGTATAATCCATAATGCTTATCTTCATTCACAGACTTGTAGATAAAATAAATTTATCAATGTGATATATCACAGAATATAAATAAAATTACTATTTGTGAGGAATCTAGTTGGATCCCTCCAACCTGTTTCCCTGCATCCACAGATATTAGCACAACCAATAAATATCGATTCAATCTGATAATAATTATCATATTCAGGCAAACAACCAATCAAACATTTAAATATTGGCTATTTAAATTAACTGGTATCCAGATTTGAGTGAGATTGACTCACCTTGAATTTTCGACGAGCGTTCAAATTTAAATTAAATCGAACGGTGTTCGATTTAACCAAAATTTTTACTTGCTCCAAATAATTCCAGAATTGCTCCACTGCATAGTACTTGTCTCTACGATTCCGGCGTCACCAAATTTGTCAAATTCTGATAGTGCATGTAGGAGATATAGAATTTTAAAGTTTTGAAACAATTTTAAAACAAATTCCCTTTTTAAATTTTAATTCAGTATACCAGAAAAAATTGTAACCGTTGATTTCCAAGACCAAAATCCAAGCCGCAACCTTCATCTCCCCAAACACGGTCGTCTTCAGAAAAAAAACAAGCCCATCGTCACTTTCTAGGGTTGATCGATGCTCCTCCTACATCGTGCCGGAGCACGATCGGAAAGCGCGAAACAATGCGCGTCGCTGGCCTCCACTCACGGCCGAAGCCAGGCGAAGCTCGGTGCCTCCATAGCATAGGAAAATGTGCGCAAACACCCTACGAATGCAGCCCCATATCTCCCTCCATGCCTCATTACATACGATCGCAACCGTTCAACTTGAAGAACACGATGCCCTCTCCATCTTTGTAGTTGGAAGAATTCGCCAATTTGCGACGGATTGCTCGAAAATTAGAGGTGAACGATGAAGCTTTTCAGCCATTAAAAACATAAGTAAGCGGCGGCTGATGTTAGGGTTAGGTTAAGAGGGTTTAAGTGCATGTATATATATACGTAAACCAATTATTTAATTATTTAATTCACTTTAAAGAAATTTTTTCACACGACCTCCAAACGACGCGTATCGACAGGAGTTTATAATGTTTTACCCACGTTCCGAACACAATGGAACGCCTTTCGGAGGCTAATTTGGTTGTATGCACGAGTTACGGAAATAAACTATCAAATTTTAAATTAAATCGATTAATATAGTTTCTCTGCGTTTTGAGCTGTCAGGGTCAAACGACAACTCCGATTGTTACGAAAATTGAAATCCGATAATAACTAACTATGACGATCCAATGGAACTAGTTTCGTCGAATTCCGAGACCGTGCCCCGGAAATCTATTTTAACTCGTCGATAAATTCGAGCGATTTTCAAAATCATCGAAATCACCTAAAATTTCACTTTTAAAACTTTACTAACTCTATTATAAATCATATAGACTTTGTAATTATATTAGGAACTATCCTGATTCACTTCGAACCAAAATCTGATTATTAACATTGTTATATTATTAAATTCCATTATTGAATTAATATAAAATTCCAAATCTTAAACCTTTCGACTTTTGGTTCTATCCAAAAGTCCAACATCACTATTTAAATTCAAATAGACTTAAAATAAATTTTAGAGACCATTTTTATATTTATTTACACCCAGATTCACCAATTATCCTAATTCCAATATTAAATTATTATTATTATTCAAATTTCAATTGAATTTCCATATTGAAAATTACAACTAAATTCTATCGGTTTAACAAAATCCTTATTTCAAAATCAATTCAAAATCCACATTTAACATTTAAAATGAATTAAATGTTCAAAATTTATTTCTATAATTTCTGGGTCGTTACATCCTTCCCTCCTTAAAAGAATTTCGTCCCCGAAATTACTAAGGTAGAAAGAATGCTCCAAACTCAATAGCAAAACTCACTTAGTGGAAATCTCAAATTTCACTTTGCCTAAATTCTTCAGTTTCAAATCAAAACTGCTAGTTTCAATTCCTATTCCAAAATCCTTTTTATCTGAATTTTAATTTGAAATCAATTTTTCGCTAACGAAACGTTTCAAAATTTTCAAATTTTTTCTATCTCCCCAAATTTTTGGAAAATTTTGGCAGAGTCTCCCTTGTACGGAGGAGCTTTTGCAATATCACAATAGATATAAATATATATACATCGACCCACACGGTCGGAAAACCAAAAGCAGTTCATATTTCCTATTTTTATTGCGTAGGCGTACCTCTTGATTAGCATTTTAAAAGCATGCGACTAATTTATATTACATATACGCGCTCCAACTCTATCATTTGCCTCCCATACCTGTACTTACTCAATAAACACATCAGTTTTCAATAATACGAGAATTTATTAACATTCTATTCATTAAACTAGCCAAACATATCAATTACATAGTTTAAACAAATAAACTTCATAATTAACATGTTAACCACATTTTAACAACAATCCAAAGATTTCAATCACCATTTTAATCTCTTGACAAATCCAAACTTCATTTTATTCCACTCGAATGATTTACATTCAAGTTTTCTACATACAATTTATATTTACTTCAGTTCAATTCCAAACTAATTTACAAATCGAATTTTTATTTCAAATTTGATACATTTGCATTTCTTTTATGATTCACTTGCATCTATATACAAATCCAATTATTAAAATTTCAATCCATTCCAATTTATTCAAAAATCAACTTTATTTGCTTTTCTTAATTTATTTGCTTTGTTTACAACAAAACGACTAATCTCAATGCAAATTTGATGTCATTCAGGCAAACAACAATTACTGAAGTTTATAACCATTTTAATTAATTCCAACTCAAACTATATCAATTTTACTTCATTTGAAATTACTTACAACCCAAACATCCTCATTTTTATTCCATTATCAAATTAAATTCTTATTCTTACACTTCCAATTCCTTATCCATTACAAATTTTAACTTAATTTATTCGCATATTCAATCCATTAAAAATTTATTGTATTAACAATGAGACCACTTTAAATCATTTCACTCATTTGAATTTATTTTTAATTCATACCATCACTATTATAATCTAATTCCATTATTCATTCACATTCTCAACTTTTTATTGCCAAAATTAAATCCCATACCAGAACTGGGTTTTATTTTTCTTTTCAAAATTTCTTAGCAAACCACCAAAATTTCATCCATGCCATTACAAATTCCATTTAATTCAGTTTACACTAAATTCATCTTCATCCTATTCTTTTAAATTTAGTTGAGTTAAAATTTTATTCATACAATATCCTTTCAACTTAATTAAATTTTCTTTCAATTCAATTCTTTTTTAGTTTTAATTCAAGTTTAACTAATTTTTATTTAGTCAACTTAAATTCATTCCACTTCATTTACTACTTAGCTAAGAATTGAGTTTCATTCAGTATTATTTATAACACCACTGAATTTTGATTTCAATTCAATCCAAATTTAACTTAATTTCTTTTTTAACCTAAATTAAATCCAATTCGGTCCAATTTTGTTTCTCTATTCAATTTAAATTTTACTTTCTAATATATAAGTTTAAAACTTATTTACTAACTTAAGTCCATTCACATCTTATATTTTCCTTTGTCTTTTCTTCCTTTACCTTTCATTTAGGGTTAAGTTTGAATTCACCGTACCATTCAACTATTTCCCATTCGTGATTATGATTCCATTTTCTATTTTTAAGTTCATCAACTTATTTGCTTAAAAACTTATATTGCTCATTTGAGTTATTTTCACCTTATAATCACAATTCCAGATTATCTATATAACACTTAATAGCTTAAGGATATAAATTTTCATCACACAATTATAGTCATTTTACATTTCAACTTTATATCCAATTTAATTCAATTCCAATTCCAATTTATATTTAACTTATCCTGAGTTAGATGCAAATATATTTTATTCACTACCATTTCCTCGAGCTAAATTTTAATTCCAGGAGTAAAATTTCATTTTTCTTTCTTATTAATATCAACTTCACTTTATAGGTTCAATAGTTGATTTATCTTAACTCCCACCTTATTAAATAGAGTTCCCAGAATTCAATTACCCAGTTTTATTTCAAAACCATTTTGAATAATAAATAACTCATACACTCCCGTATATCCAATCAAACTTCCAGATTCCAAAACACTTGGTTTTACGAAAACAAATTTCCCTTTTTGAAATTTCTAAAACACCTTGTATATCAAACAAATCTAGACAGATATCATACCAAATTATTATGGAAGCAATCCATCACTTTAGAAACTCGAAAATGAATTCTAATGATGTGGCCATCATCATCAGGATTATTTTCCAGCGGCTGAAGTGAGTTCAGTTCTTTCTTACTTTCACAAATTCATTTCAAAACAATTCTCATTCAAAAATACTTTCCAAAATAATATTCCATCATTGCCTTCAAGCACTTTGGAAAACATTTCAATCATTCCACAGCTTTTAAATTCCCTAACTTTTTGTTAAATTCATTTTAAACGCTTTTCGAAATTTCCGGGATTTAAACTTGGTTTAATTCAAATTTAGTTATTCTTCCTTTGGATAAATCATACTTATAGAATTTTATTTGGTTATAAACCTTTTCAAACTCTAGATTCTTATATTTGATTATAATATCAACAACCAAACATCCGAATATATATAATATTTTCAGAAAAATTATTCCTTTTATATCAAAATAATATTTTGGATAAAATTATTTCATTTTCCCCACTTTAAAACAATACCATGTCGGTTTATCTTGTTTAAGAGTTTAGAAACCCCTATCGATACGGTTGTACTTTCCGTACCGACCAGAATTCATAAGCACTCAACCAATAAGTCAACACAGTATAAAAACAATGTTATATTCACTAACAAATACACGCTCATAACTATTATTACACTCACACTCATTCTAGAGTGCTACTGACTCTATCTCTAATGAGTACCACCTAACAGAGCCAAGGTTGTCGCTTAACCAAATGCTCTGATACCACATGTAACATGTCCGATTTCTCGACGCCCGAAAGTCAACATCAATACGTCAACTATATCTAATGCTGCACAGTCGAATGCCAGAAAACCGAATCGTTAGGGTTTAAAGAAGAAGAAGATAGAAGAAGAAACAGAAATAATAACAGAATCTCACATATCGTAGTGGGACAAATATAATAGATAAATGAATATCTTAAAACAAAGAACTATATCAGTTATTGCATTACATCACATTACATTATCAGAGTGTTACAACAACAAACAGCGAAAAAGAATATAACATATACTAATGATACGCTTCGTCGTCCAGCTTGCTCCTGATCTCCACAGCATCTCTTTATCGATTTTTGCTCCCGAATAATGCTAACCTGACTCTAGGCTGCCAATATGGAAAATTATGCACACCAGAGTTTAAAAAGGAAACAATAAACTCCAGGTCAGTCGTGGGATTGGTCTGAGATCTCAAAACAATTATTTTCCACAAAGAAAAGACAATGAAATCCGCTATGCTTTTGAAAAATGAAACTACAATAAGGTCTCCCGCCACACACACAATGCAAACGAAGAATTGGAGGAGATTTCTCCTTATGATAGTCAAACATGCTTGATACGCAAAATTCTTTGATATCATTATTATTAGTGCATAGTGGAAAACCTTTCGAAAATATAATATTAATCTTAGCCAGCATAGGTACCATTATACTATGCCTACTATAGCCACCACCTGAGGTGGCAGTTTATACAATTGCAATCGCAAAGGGCTCGTATTGTTTTGTTTGAATTTCCAACAAATGGTCAGGAAAAGGAACTTCCCACATAAAATGGAACGCCTTTGGAGGGACGTCCTCGAGAACCTAACCGGATCTATGCTACACAAGGCCGGATTACCTCTGTAACTAGGTAACAACTGACACGAGTATGCCATCACCCGGTCGTTACCGACCTTTATCTGAGGGCCCTCAATCCAACAACCACACAGTAAAGTATCTGGGCTCTATACCATGATACCCCTTTTTTTAAAAATCAACATAAGTAAATATCCGGGTTCCATACCATGATATAACTTTTTATCCAGAAGGAAATGGTCATACCCTCAGGGGGAGCTACCCTGAAATAACCTTGCTGCCACGATTCCTGTTTCGACCATTACCGGGTTGTGAGGCTTGACGAAGTCACGTACACAAAGCTACGTTTTTTCACAAAGCCACGCTTTTTCACAAAGCCACGCTTTTTCACAAAGCCATGCTTTTTCAAAAAGCCATGCTTCGATCACAAATGATCAACAAATGATCATCAACACACAGCAGCACTTAGCATGCCACATTACCAAATTCAAAATGTGTCACTAGTAACCATCAACTACATAACCTCTAAGATCGTATGTCTCAGAGAAGGGTGTTAAGCTAAGAGAATAAATCTCCTCCACCAACAGAAATGTATTTGTTAGAAACCAGCTTTACATCTCTAAGGGTAATGTCAGACACACATCCATACAAGTCTGTTCCAGGTTCGAACAGAACCGAAGGCACTTCCGAAGAAGCCCTTGCAAATCCCGGTATTCACAATCCCGATCGGACTTTCCATCACTTAGGAAATCTCTATACCGGCATGACTCAGTGCAGAGACAATCGACGGGTTATGCTTTCATTCTCGAAAATACTCGGTCTTCACCACCGGTCTTCAAATGCTATCCATATCGACGTATCATTTTTCGGAATGGGTTATATGACACAAAGGTCCTCTCCCGACTAAACCGAGTAATGAGCGTAATATTTAAAAATATATGGATATAAGATTTCAAGTAAGTCACAACTTTAAAATTCAAATCTTTCTTTCAAATGGTTTAAACAAAGTACCATTTCAAATCTTTTAAACAAAAAGATTTATTCCACACAGTTCACCCAGTTTCACAAAGATCCATTCACGGATTTCAAAAAACAATTCCCACCTCAATTGGATAGCTCATTTAATCTTTAAATCAAAGATTTAACCTATAGCTTCCAAAACCCGTTTCCAAAGATTCATTCATAACTTGGAAAACCATTTTCAATTCAACTTGAACTTCCTCAAACACAAATAGGAAATTCATTTCTTATATGAAAGCTTATACCGTTTGAAAAAAATAGTTTTTATTTCGAAAAAATCCGATTTCATTTATAAAAGTTAAAATCTTTGGATTAATTTAAATTCCCAAAGCAACACTTTATAAAATTGTTTAAGTTCATGTAAACTAATATAATATTTTTGAAATCATAAGCTTACAACATAGAATTCAATTTCAATTTTTTATTCAAATGTAAAACAAATTTAAAAGTAAATTAAGTTATTCAAAAATAACTTTTTATTTTGAAATTCCTTTTCAAAAGTTTTTCCACTTTAAATCCGATTTATTTCCAAAACCATTTGGATTCAAAAATTCAACTCTAAAATTATTTCAAAAAAAACTGTGACTTAACCAATTTCCACATGCAATCCACATTCGTGTGTGTATAGTGTAGTCCAGGGGTTTAACACAATAGTGCACAACATCAACCATCACAGATTCAATCATATTAACATCGATAAGCGGTATAATCCATAACGCTTATCTTCATTCACAGACTTGTAGATAAAATAAATTTATCAATGAGATATATCACATAATATAAATAAAATTACTATTTGTGAGGAATCCAGTTGGATCCCTCAACCTGTTTCCCTGCATCCACAGATATTAGCACAACTAATAAATATCGATTGAATCTGATAATAATTATCATATTCAGCTAAACAACCAATCAAACATTTAAATATTGGCTATTTAAATTAACTGGTATCCAGATTTGAGTGAGATTAACTCACTTTGAATTTTCGACGAGCGTTCAAATTTAAATTAAATTGAACGGTGTTCGATTTAACCTAAATTTTTACTTGCTCCAAATAATTCCAGAATTGCTCCATTGCGTAGTACTTGTCTCTGCGATTCCAGCGTCACCAAATTCGTCAAATTCTGATTATGCATGTAGGAGATATAGAATTTTAAAGTTTTGAAACAATTTTAAAACAAATTCTTTTAAATTTTAATTCAGTATACCAGAACAAATTGTAACCGTTGATTTCCAAGACCAAAATCCAAGCCGTAACCTTCATCTCCCCAAACACGGTCGTCTCCAGAAAAAAATAAACCCATCGTCACTTCCTAGGGTTGATCGATGCTCCGCCTACATCGTGCCGGAGCACGATCGGAAAGCGCGAAACAATGTGCATCGCTGGCCTCCACTCACGGCCGAAGCCAGGCGAAGCACAGTGCCTCCATAGCATAGGAAAACGTGCGCAAACACCCTACGAATGAAGTCCCATATCTCCCTCCATGCCTCGTTACATACTATCGCAGCCGTTCAACTTGAAGAACACGATGACCTCTCCATCTTTGTAGTTGGAAGAATTCGCGACGGATTGCTCGAAAATTAGAGGTGAACGATGAAGCTTTTCAGCCTTTAAAAACATAAGTAAGCGGCGACTGATGTTAGGGTTAGGTTAAGAGGGTTTAAGTGCGTGTGTATATATATATATACACACGTAAACCAATTATTTAATTATTTAATTCACTTTAAAGCAACTTTTTCACATGATCTCCAAACGACGCGTGCCGACAGGCGTTTATAATGTTTTACCCACGTTCCGAACACAATGGAACGTGTTTCGGATGCTAATTTGGTCGTATGCACGAGTTACGGAAATAAACTATCAAATTTTAAATTAGATCGATTAAAATAGTTTCTATGCGTTTTGAGCTGCCAGGGTCAAACGACAACTCCGATTGCTACAAAAACTGAAATCTGATAATAACTAACCGTGACGACCCGGATTTCTATGCCCAGAAATCCGTTTCGTCTTGAAGAAAGAAAGGGATGAGAAAATAGAAAAGATAGAGAAGAAAGAACAACAACATCAGAATCTTATAGCGGAACGAATAAATTATAATAATCACATAAGTATTTACATAATATACAACATCAATCAGAGTTATACAGACAATACATCACATACTAGACAGTTATAGACACCTGACTAGTTCATACAACTCGATACAACTCAAACAAATACCTCAAAGATATCAACACAGCGGAACTATAAGTATATCTATAACGCTGAAGCCTCCTGCTCCATTGCTCCTCCAGAATTCGTCAAAGCTAACCTGAATCCCTTGGCTACTCGTAAAAATTTGAGTACCCGAGAGTTTATGAAAAACAGAAAATAAACTCCGGGTCAGACATGGGTCTGGTGTGAGTAATAGGTTAAAGTTGCTTAAATTTGAAAATCCTTTTGAAAACAAAAGGTATCACGTAAGACTCCCCACAAATAAACATCGGTAAGTTTTTACCTTATGCTAACCAAAACATTTGATAGGAAATTCAGTGATATTATAATAGGTCTAGGGTTTTCAAGTAAATAGAAAATAGCCAAAATTGTTACATTCATTAAATTCTAGCTACTAGCCACAAAAGTGGGTAATACAATCAAAACTGTTGGCACTTATTGGATTGTGGATTCCATACAATGGCAGGGCTACTGGGGTACCGCCCGTCACAGTACGTGGCCTAGATCAACGTACCGAGGATCAATCCCGACCCCCTGCAACACAAGGCCGGAACCATTCCTTACTGAACAGTCCCGAACAAGATAACCCCGGCAGTTGTTGCAATCAACCGCCCACACAGCCGAAAATAAAGGGACATCTAGATAGGGGAATATCCTTGTCCTGCTTGGGCATGACCCACCTAACCTTGCTGCACCTCCCCTGTTTTAGCCATTCCCGGTTGATGAGGCTTGAGGCTACGATTACCTTTAGAGAATACATTTCTTAGAATGCTCATCGCCCACCTGACGATGTGTTGAAAGCATTCAATCCATACAAGTTCGTTCCGGGTTCGAACGAAACCGAAGGTATTATCTCGTTACACTCATTTTGAAATCACCCATAGAGTTAACGACAATAACCCTTGCAACCTGAATCTTCATCTTCAATTCAGATTCACGACCTATCGTTAGTTTGGAATCGATGTGGTTTTCGGATGTTCCAAATAAGGAATCCCGATCCCGGTCTCATCGAAATCCAAAACGTGTCTTTTAAGGCCAAGTTGTCTATTTAGTCTTAACAGTTTAATTCAATATTATCAATATACAGACAGATAGAATATTCATAACATCACAATAGATAATCACATCATCATCATAAACAGATAATTAATATCATCATCCAAACAGATAATTAAATATTATCATATTTAAACCAAACATCCATATCACAAGATATTACTCATCTCATATCTGAGATCATAATCATCAAATGAAATATCAATATCATTCATCCATAAGCAATGATTTATAATCATACCATTTGTAATTAATTTAAAATGAATTAAATTAACTACTTCTATCTCTAATTAATTTAAAGTAAACTAAATTAATTACTTCATCTATAAATCCTGCTTATACAACCATTAATTAATTATAAATCAAATTAATTAATTAATTAACCTCTAGATATTCATCTTGATTAGATACCTTTGATTAATCATCTTCTAATTATAATGAGTAATTAGTCTTTATTTAATTTCCCAAATTAATTATCCTAAATCATTTATAGTAATTAACATTTAATTACTTCATTTACTTAATTACATTTATTCTTAATTAATTACATAAATTAATCACCCCATTATTGATTATTCCTTAATTAACCAATTCTTAATTACATCATTAATTATTAATTAATGATCTTTAATTTAGATTTAAATTAAATTTCTTTGGTTAAATTAATTTACATTAAATGATTCATCTTTAATTTAACTCAATTATTAATCATCCTTGATTAATAACATTCCAGTAATTAATTATCATTAATTACTTATATTAATACATTAATTATCCCATAGTTAATTATCTCCATTAATTAATCCTCTGATTAATTACAAAAGTAATTATCCAAACTACTCCATTAACACATCATCTTTTACTAATTACATTCAGCAATTAACATTAATTACTTAAGTAATTATGCTCCATTGAACACACTAAGTAATTATACTTATCAATTATCAAATGATTTTCTTAAATTAATTAAACTAAATTAATTAACTTAAATTGATCATTTTATCAAAATTAACTACAATAAGTAATTAATCTCTTAATTACTTTTATCAAGTAATTACACTTAACCACTTTACAAATGATTATCTAATTAATCTGATTAATTATCAAAATTAATCACATTAATTAATTAATTAATAATCCTTAGTTAATTATCTTTATTAATTAATACCATCTCTTAATTTACTTCTTAATTTATCTTTATTTATAAATTAATCTAAATTATTAATTTATAAATTTAATAAATACACCATTCCTTTATTATCTTATTAATTAAATCATTTAATGCCTTAATTATTCTTAAGATAATTTATTTCTTATTAAATGACTTAATTAATATAAAAGTGTATTAGAACATTACGCTTTTAAATTTAAATTCAAATTCCATTCTGAATTTAAGATTCAAAAGGATTATTTATTTAAACATTAATCAAATTTAAATTCAGTTTATAATCTTGTAAATAACATTAATTACGTACATATGAAACTTATATAAGAAAAGCCCTTTTAAATTCAACTACCTAATTTTTATTTAAATTTAAATTTCCAAAATACATTAATGTTTTAACTTGCAAGTTCAAGTTAAAACAATTTATTTACTTTCCATTTAAAAACTTTTCTCAACAAATTTACTTTCAAAACTATTTTATTTGAACTTATTTTTAAAACAATCATGCTTAAAAACTGATTTAATCTTTCAGATTTGAATTCGAAGTAAACTCGAATCCATCAATTTATCTTTGATTTTAAAAACTTTGATTTAAACTTCCCTTTAACAACTTGAATTAAAATCTTGATTTTTCAAATCCAAATCTATTTTAAAACCTTAAGATTCAATATTCATTTGAATCAATACTTTTAAAATTCAAATTTAAACTATTGTTAGAGCTTTTATTTCAGATTTAATTTTTTTTTTAAAATCTGGAAATTACCAGGTTTGTAAACCTGAAAACTTATTTAAATATTTAAACTTTATTTTAGATTTCAAAATATAAGTTTGAATTCATTCTGCAAACTGAATTTAAACTTAGTTTAAATCCATTATTTATTTTTAAATAGGTTTCATTTGAATTTGCTAGAAATTCAACTTACAGACAGTTTTTTTTATAAAAACCTGTAGCATGAAAAAAATAACTCGAGGCAACAACTTGCTTCGAGCCCTCACCTTCCTTGCTTTGAGTAAACAATTCGAATGACTGAGTAAAACCCGAGAAAACAAAACCCTCCAAAAAAAAAAACAGTGACAGGTTTTCATCAAAACCTGTAACCAACCTATACTCGAGCCAATCTCTTCATTGCTTCGGGTCAAAACTCGATCTACTTCGAGTGAATCCTGAAATAACTCGAGTAAAACTCGAGTGTCCTCTGCTCCAACCCAAGCTACGAACTCTTCAGGTTCCAGAACAACCCAACAGCATCCACCAATGGACACCGTGCACATGCACGGAGGTGGGGCCAGACTCTGGCGATCGAGACCACCCCCTTCAAGTCGCAAATCGCTCCAACGTTGGCCACGAATCAACGAACAACCCTAATGCATTGTCGATCAAAATCGAGTATAGCTCGATAACTTCGAACCCATCACCCACTCACAAATTCGCCTCGGCATGGCAACTCCGACCCCTAGCATCACCGCTCCTTCGCCCACATGCTCATCTACGACCTAGGCACCACCCCTCTAAACCCGGCCACTCTCGACGCTACGACGAAGTCGTGGCGATCAAATATGTGTGCATCAGTAAAATTAGGTTTAGAAACTTCAATCGCTTGCCGCTGTCGCCACCGTGGCCGTGACCACCCCAACTATTTTTCCCATCACCTCGGCAGGCTCCTCCACCTCCTCGCACAACCCGACCACCTCCAGTCGCAAAGATTACCAAAAATCACTCAAAAACCGACTTTAGTTCAAAAACGAACTGCACCTAAACCACTTGACTGAAAATCATAATATTAATTTTAAAAATCATATTATGGTATATTTATTGATTCATAACTCTGAATCCATGAATTATAATCATTGAGGTTTAACTTAATTTAGTTTTCTACTGTAGTTTTATATTTTCCAGAACTAATACCACTGTTTTTCCCTTAAACAATTTTTAAACTCAAGTTTTTGTTAATACCAGCATTTTATGTTCAAACTTATATCTTGTTAAGGCTTGAATCAAAAACAAAATGAAATTTTGTTCAGGATTTTAAACCTGGAACTAAAGTCAGGTAGAAATACAGAGATGCTCATCACAATACTCATACTTAACACAGAGTTATACAAAAGAAATATCCAACCCAAACTGAATTCCAGAAAAAAAAACTTGCAACAGAACCATTATATACTTAAACTATTAAATTGTGATGTTACTCACTTTGATTAAAGAAAAGGAACAGAGCACCATTGTTTTGAAACAACCTAATCTTTAAAACTGGGAACAGTTTTGCTTTCAATCTTCCAAATCTCCTTGTTTTTGTTGAGTAATGTTTCCAGTTTTATATTTGAGTTTGTATAAAAAAAATGAAGAAGCTTGCAATATAATTTTCCTCTGGTTTGTTATGTATATATAGAAAGATAAGTTTGTATTGGGTAGGTGTTATCTGGGTTTGCATATTTGCCTGATACACTGTTTATTCTTGTTTTATCAGGCAAGATCTTTTTAATTAGGAGGCTGAGTTGATTTTTAAGCAATTCGAACTGACTTAAGTTATGCTAGCATTTAATGTTTAAGTACTATATGTACATAGGTATATTAATTTACTTTGTATTTCCTTGCCTTGCATTTTTATCTACAGGCTACAGACCTATTTATACAAAGTCTGGTTATATTTTACTTATGCCAAACAGGCCCTGCCCTTTGGTAAAGCGGCTAAAGCAGCCGCTTAGGGCCAAAAAAAAAACTAGGGCACCAATCTTCAAGTCACGAACTGAAATAAATAAAAATTGAACAGTGTTGAGGCAAAGCCGTGGAGCGGCAGTGAGACTAGCGGAGCACCAAAACCGCATACCACCAGCACGGAGGCGAAGCCACGTAGCACCAGTGATGCCACATGGAGCACCAGCGAAACGACGCCTCTTCTCGGCGATGGCATCATCTCCTCCAAATCAAGGTACTGATTTCGAAATATGAATTATGTGTGTTCAGCTGATCTGAAAGTGAAGGCTGAAGCTTGGATTAGAATAGAAATTGGAAACAAAACTTGTTTTTTTAATCTTGATTCAATAAAATAAGTTTGAACTAAAATTAATCCGAAATATTATTAGCCTTCAGTTTTATGTAAAATATTTGGATTGTTCTTTTCCTTCTGAGTGGAATAACCTACTTCATCATTTTTTTACTGGACTATAAATATGTTGAAATTTGTATATGTTCGGTGTGAAACATTAAATTCTTTGAGTGATGGATTTAACAATCCACAATGGAAATGGTAATGAACTTAGTTTGCTTCAAGATACAATGAAGTTTGATACTAAATCTATTTAACCAAATCAAGAATGATCTTATGCTTAATTAAGTTGAACCAGTTTTGTTAATTATGCTAAAGCCTGAACCAATCTGATGGAATGATTTTCTTAATTCGTCTTATGCTTAAGCAAGATACAATTCATACGATTAAAAAAATTTGTAATCGTGATGCATTACAGATCATTATACAATTATGAATGAAGTTATTTTTTCCTCTTCTCATTATTTATAAACAATATAAATTATTTTGATGATTTAATTAATAACAATAATATTAGTTCTGTATTAGGGTCTAGGTTTCGCAATTCGCTTTGGGTACCAAAATCCCTAGGACCGGCTCTGATGCCAAATATGCTTTTACTTTGTTTATACTTACTTTACTTTTTTTTCTTAACTTTGTATTTCTTTAATTATACTTTGCTTTGCATTTTATTTACAGGAAACATACACAATTCTTTTTCTTGCTCTTGTATCTTTCACTTACGGGCAACGTAATCATTACTTTGTCTGGTTTACTTTTGTTATTTTGTTTTCATACTTGTCTTGGTAAGCTTTATATCTTATGTACATATACAAAGTTGTTCCAGCAAATGTTATAAATTTTAACCTAAGTATAAATACATACTTTTATACTTAAACAAATTTACAATTCTACCTTTCTTTTACTTTTAAACTTAAACTATTAAATACTCCATTTACTTATTATTTATTTATTACTTATGTTTCTAACCATTATTTGATCTATACTTTTTGCTTAATAGTTATAAAGTATATTTTACTTTAAACATTTTGGAAGACTTCATTTTTTTTTTGAAATTTCAAATCA
Organism: Allium cepa; assembly: GCA_030765085.1. Taxonomy (NCBI): domain Eukaryota; kingdom Viridiplantae; phylum Streptophyta; class Magnoliopsida; order Asparagales; family Amaryllidaceae; genus Allium; species Allium cepa. The sequence goes on from CM060928.1 coordinate 976,110,365, forward strand.
TAGCTTCCCTTTATAAATAGAATTGAAATAACAATTTCCATTAAAATTCATTTGTAAAAACATTTCATTATTAATATTGTTTATATAAAACTCATTATTAAAATAAATTCACTACATAAATAAATTACTTATTTTATAAAGCAAAATTAAAAAGAACAAAACAATCTTTTTATTTAAATCTTAAACCTAGGCTAGAATTTATTTTTAAACAAATAGCTTGATCTTGAGTAAATAAAACATATTTTATCTATTTAATAGCTAAATACTAAATTAAATCAAATTTCCGAATTTACCAAAAATATTAGAATTAGAAAACATAACTTTATTTATTAAATTTAAAACAAAGATGAACTATTTACAATATATACAAATATATAGATATATATTGTAAATAGAAAACAATTAAACTAGTTTTCAAAAGATAAATTATCAGTTAAATATTTATTTTAAAAAAATATTATTAAATAAATTTAAATATTATTAACAAATATTATCAAATCAATTTAATTTTTAATGTAGATTATTAAATTGATATTGCCCCAATTTCCGAGATGTCACACTAACTATTACGGATCCAATGGAACTGGTTTCGTCGATTTTCGAGACCGTGCCCCCGAAGGCTATTTTGACTCGTCGATAAATTCGAGCGATTTTCAAAATCGTCGAAATCACCTAAAATTTCACTTTTAAAACTTTACTAACTCTATTATAAATTATATAGACTTTATAATTACATTAGAAACTATTCTGATTCACTTCGAACCAAAATCTGATTATTTGCATTATTATATTATTAAATTCCATTATTGAATTAATATAAAATTCCAAATCTTAAACCTATCGACTTTTGATTCTATCCAAAAGTCAAACATCATTATTTAAATTCAAATAGACATAAAATAAATTTTAAAAACTATTTTTATATTTATTTACACCCAGATTCACCAATTATCCCAATTCCAATATTAAATTATTATTCAAATTTAAATTGAATTTCCATATTGAAAATTACTACTAAATTCTATTGATTTAACAAAATCCTTATTTTAAAATCAATTCAAAATCCACAATTAACATTTAAAATGAATTAAATGTTCAAAATTTACGACTAGAAATTCTGGGTCGTTACAAGATTGAAATATGAATGTTTCTAGTTAAAGTTACATTCAAAGAAATTATAAAGGAATGTAAATTTGATTTTTAAAATTCATTTTAAATGAATAAGTTTAAAGGATATGACATTTGGATTTCAAGATTAAATGTTGTTTTAATCCAATATGTTTAAAAAGGATATTCTAAGATTTTAAGTGTATTTAAAAATTAAGTGTTTGAATTGTTTAATTTTAAAAATAAAATTATATTTCAAGTTGATTTCTAAAACAGTCTTAATGAAGATATTTAATATAAATGCAAGTTATTCTTAAAAAATTGGTAAATTGAGATTAATTAAGAGTAATTAATTAATCAAGTAAATTAAAGGTTAATTACTTATTTGTAATTAAGGATAATTACCTAACGAAGTAACAAGTAATGGTAATGACAGAGTGTAATTAACTGAAGATTGATAGTAGTTTTGGGTTAAATACCTGGTATAATTACTTAAGGTAATTAATGAGGTGTAATTACTTAGTGAAGTAATGAGTGGATAATTACTGGATGTAGTTAATTAAAAGAAATTACTTGATGGGAAGTAATTTAGGATAATTACTTGGTGGAAGGAATTAAGTGATAATTACTCAGAGTAATTAAAAGATTTATTAATATAATTAATCAAGGAGTTGGTTTAATCGATGGAGTAATTTAAGAAAGTAATTTCTGATTGTGATTAATCAAGGGTGATTAATGATTGAAATTAAGTTAAAGGTTAATTATTAAATGAAATTAATGAAAGTAATTAGAGGATCATTAATTAATGTAATTAATTAAAGCGATCAATCTTGCTTATGAATAATTGAATGATGGTGAGTGCTTGAATTGGTTGATATTTCTGATATGAATTGCTTTGTGATATGATATGTTGGGTGGTCGATGATAATGTGATTTTCTATCAATTAAGAATTGCTGTGTAAAAGTGATATCCGGTAATTAAAGTTGAATTGTATTTAATTGAATAACTTGGGTTTGATGACATTGAATTCGAACAGACCGGAGTCGGGTATTAGTGAATACCCGAAACCACTTTGATTCTTTATAAATTGTTATGTGAAATCACTAAACTGGAAATGGAATGATTTAAGAGAATTGGACTATTTAATCTAAGTTTTTGGTACTTAGAAATTTGTGAATGAAATAAGTAATGTCTATAACAATTTGTGAATTTGTAATCGATACAAGTTACCCCGGGTTTATATAAGTTGATTGCTTTTGTATTCCATGTTAGATGGGTTTACTCACGCTGGTTTCCAGCCTGACCCTGGTGTTACTTTGATGTAATGCTCGGGTCAGACCGAGTATTACAGATTTTCAGGTAAGGACATTATGGAGCTCAGGAGGCGAGCTGGATGGCAAGAACGTATGGAGTGTTTCCGCTGTATTATATTGTTGTATATCTGATATGATGATTGTGTATATCCAGTGTCTCTTTATATATGTAACTCTGATGTATTATAAATGTATTTGACAGATATAGAATTCTTTTGTAAACTGTTATTATCTGATATTATATTTTCATCCGCTACGAATGTGAGAATCTTAGTGGTGTTTCTTCTTCTTCTTCTTCTTCTTCTATCTCTTTCTTCTTTCCCTAACTATCTGAAATTTTTGGGATCGAAAATTTTGGGTCGTTATAGTTGGTATCAAAGCTGAAGGTTAAGAAAGAACCTTGTCTCTGGTGGGGGATACTCATTAAGGATAGGGTCAATGGTACCCTAGAATGAGTTGAGTGTGTGTGTGTATATATATAAGAGAGAGTACTTGTTATTTTCTTATATAAAGATTTTAAATGATTTTATATAAGCTTATATATAAAGCAATAATTTTTCTAATATTAAGTTAATTGGTTGTTAAATCATTGGAATTAAATAGAAACAATGAGAACTAAGTGGTAGTAGAAATACAAGCAAACCGAAATTAAATCTTGAATTTGGGAAAAGTTTCAGAATAAGATAATAATGAATTGGTTTCCAGATATGATAATCTTGGCTATTATCATAAATAGTAATTGTGTTTAATAATGATATGTTTGTTAATAAGTAAGCCAAATGAAGTAAACTTTTAGGATGAGTATAACTTCTAAATAGAAGTGTGTTTTAAATTGTGGAATTTTAAAACCTAAATCTAGAAACATTTGAATTGTTTCAAAATGTTAAGAGAAATTTGTTGTAAATTAAAACAAAAGGTGGTTTAAAATTTAAATAACTTGGTCTGTAAAGGAAATAAATATGTATATTTGAAATAAACTCTAAGGTTGAGTTTAGAATTTTCCTTGGGATGTGATGTGAAAACCAAAAGTGATATAAGTTTTGAACTTATAAGTAAGAAAGAATATTATAAAAAAAATTTGAAAATTTGAAGTGGGAATTCGAATTTGAGCGAAGTTGACTGAATGAATGAATTGAATTTAACACTGGAAAAGTTAAGTACTTTAACAAGCAACCTGAATTCGAAATTTCAAAATGAAATTGAGAATTGGTTTTGAAGTTAAAATTCAGTAGTAAAATTGGATTCTGACGATAAAATTGTTTTTGAATTCTTAATTGAACATTGAAATAAGTTAAGTAGAGATAATATAAAATGGAATTTTGAAATTCTGACTCAGAATTTAATTATTTAAAGGTTTAGATTGTTGACTTAAAAATAAAAGTTAATTTGATTTAAGGGATTAAATCAACATTTAAAATTTAACTCGAATTTATAATTCGAAATGGTTTAAAGTTGAAATTTGATTTTAATTAGTTCAAATTAAAATGGGAATTGGGATTAATTCAAAATTTAAATTGATATGAATTGAAATTGGTTCAATTTAAAATTTATTTGAATTAATTGAAATTGTGATTAAAGTTGAATAGTTTCGAATTCAAATGGAATTTGATTTGATTGTGGATAGAAATTGAGGTTAATTCAACTTGAATTGGGGTTAAATCAATTTCAATGGAAATTGAAGTATTTAAATTGGAGTTGAGTCAATTTAAATGGGAGTGGAAATTTAAATTGAATTAATTGGAAGTGGAGATTGGGAATTGAACAGTTGGGCTCTGAAATATTTTTCCAAATAAAATATTTTAATATAAACTGTTTTAATCTATTTTTCTATCTATTTACTATATACAACCTTTCTTTTTAAACCCCAAACTAATTTATACTTATTCTACAATTATTTTGAAACTATTTAGCAATTTTTCGACTGTTTTATAAACTAATTACTATTTTTCAACTATTTTACAAATTAATTACTATTTTACAACTATTTTGCAATTATCTAAAATCTTTGAAACTATTTAACTATTTTCCAACTATTTTACAATTACTTAACTATTTTATAGCTATTTTACAAACTATTTTTTTTCCAACTACTTATCTATTTTTAAACTTTTCAAGCCATTTTCTGAATTTAAGCTGGATAGAGTTCTAACTATTTATGATTAAACATCTATTTGAGATAAGAATTGAGGTGATAATACAAATGAGGATTTAAGCAATTGCGAGTAAGTGAATGAAATTAAAGTGAATGTGAATAGAAAAGAGAATGATTTGGCTAATAATCAATGAAGATAAATACGTAGGGTGTATGTATATTATTCTATTCGCATAGTGATTTGATCCAGGTTCGAGCAAAGAATTTCGAGATAGTTATATCGATCCGAGTCGGGATTTTTCACTCGATTTTCGACGTTGAACCTGGATATAGATTGTTGATTGGTTCTGGATATTCTCTATCATAGTTAGGCTATGCAAGGGGAATGATGGTTTCAGATCAAGAAAGAAGATCTAAGTCCGCATTAGGAAGTCGGGTGGACGATACTAGCTTGGGAGTGAAATTGTGTGATCGAGTGAGCGATCAGATCGATATAGCGTACGGATGATATGTGTACATCATACGGGTTGAATAAAATTGATTTGGGAATTTTTGGATAAGAAATGTGAAATGGTTCTTGAAATGAAAGGTATATTTTGTGAAATATATGATGAAGTAAAGTGGAAATTTGATATTTCTACGATAGAAATTTACTTCATGAAGGTAAGTAATTTGGTAAGTGACTTTATAAGAATAATCAAATATGAATATTTGATTTGAATAAAACAAGGTTATATATTATGGTAAAACTTCCCTTGTTGAATCTTTTGCCAGAAAGAAAAGGGTTTTGAAAGTTTTTGAAGTATAAAATGGGTCTTATACAAGTTTGAAGTGATCCAAAGATTTTTCAAAATTATATATATATCTATGTATGTATATAATGGATTTCATGAGGATTTTAGGAAAAGGTTTGGAACCTTTGGATTTGGAAAGGCTTTTGATTTTTGGGTAAAATCAATATTGGATTTGCAAAGCCTAGTTTGTGAATTATCGATTTTGGGATAATCGATTTTGAGAAAGAAGATTTACTTGAGATTCATACTAGGTGTATGATTTGGAAGATACTATATATGTATAGTATAAAGTGTTTTGAAAATCACTCTGGGAAAAAAGGCACTCCCTTGAAATGAACTTCTCAGGAGTGCCATATGTTGGTACTGCCTTGAACCCTAAGGGGGTTCTAAAGTTGATCCTGTGAGAAGTCCGGACAAAACTAGTTCCTGAGGATTATGAGTAGTGTGTAGCGAAAGTCGAGGGCGCTGATGCCTACAGAGGCATTTGGGTTATGCTGTGACGACAGTGTAACTCGATGTCTCTGCGATCTACTGCAGACCATAGCGAAAGTCGTGTGTGCCGTTGAGAGCTACAGTCTACGTTTGATTTTATATCGGTAGACTGCGACCTATGGTAGCATAACGAAAGTCGCGTGTACCGTTGAGAGCCGACAGTCCACGTTTGATTTTACATCAATAAACTGTGACCTATGTGGGAGTGGAGAAGTTTCATTTGGCAGCAAAAATCGAGGGAGCCGATGCCTATAGTTACATGGACTTTTACCGTGATGGCAACGCAACCCTGGAATGTAACTGCGATCTGTTAAGGGTTCCATGGAGTAATCGAGGGGAACGGAGTGCCTACAGTTACATGGAATTTTGCTGCGATGGCAACGTAACCCAGGATGTAACTGCGACCATGGATGGGGGTGATGATTTCCAGAGCATTCTCACCAAGATATTTCCTCTATTTTCAAAATAATTGATTTCTATATTTTCAATAAAATTATTTTTTAAATATTTTCACTAGGCGTTGAAAACAGATTTACTAAATACTTATAGATTTTCAGCCCTATGCCTGATCAACGTATGACCGAATTTCTATGAGAACTAGGATGGACTTGTTGGAACATCGAGTTATAAAAGTATTTTTATAAAAAGTACTTTGGAATAATATTATATGGATATTAAAAAGTGTTTTAAAAATGATCAAAGAATATTTATCTGATTTTAGACATTTTCATAAATTCGTTCTGTTCCATTTCGGGGATGAAAAGTTCTAAAGGGGGGAGGAATGTGACGACCCGGGTTTTCTAAATCTATAATTTGGTAAAAAATTTATTGTAATTATTAGGATATTTGTTTTATTTGTCGAATAAATAAATTTTCTCATATTTAAAATATCTGAATATATATAGATTTAAAAACTATAATAAATATAGAATTGCTGAATATGAAGATATCGTAGTCATATGTATATATATCTAAATTCGACCATTTAGAATTATGATAGATATCCAAAATATAAATATATAAGCTTATGACATTTAAATATGCGAATAGGTAATTAATTTATAAATATATTTTCCATAGGTGGACATGTAACTCTATGTATATTTTGTTTGCATAAAGGAAATAAGAAAAAAACTTTGATCATACACACATACACATTATATAAATGTACATTCAAAAGATGAATGTATGTATGTAAACAAAAGAGGCGACATAGCAATTAATGCAAGCACAAAAAATCATTTTATGAAGGTCAAAAATTCAGAATCAAAATCATGTCATAAGAAATCATATCAGGTCATAGAAATTGCTGACCAAAGAAAGAAAAATTATTAAAAGTAGAAGCTTGCGGTGTACACCAAAGTGCAGCCTATATACCTCTACCTTGCCTTCTTCATTTTTCTCCATTCGTTCGAAAGAAAGCTGAGTGAAAAACAAAGATTCAACTGAAATCAAGCAACAAATTAAAATCAAAATTCAATTCAACCGATCGGAGCTTCCAAATCAAACTCAACAACATTAACAGGTTCCAGGTCTTCTGCTTTCGAAGCAAAGTGAGTAAACTAATCCAGTTTCTTCTTTCTTTTATACCAGTGAGTAAACTATGTACCTGTGTATGCTGTGATTATTTGGAATCAAAGTATGATAAGTGTTACAAGCATCTTCAGAAAATTTGCATGTGGATATCTATATATGATTTCAGGGTGTGCATATCTGAACAAAATGATTACTCTATTTTAGTTATACAGGTTTCAAAAACCTGATCAAACTTTAAAATCTCTTCCCTAATTCATTTTAAACCTTTATATATAAACAAATATGTGTGTGTTGTGACAGGATATTTCATCAAAAAACATTTTAGATAAGATCTAAGGGTAGATTCAACATAAAGTAGGAATTCAGTGGAAATTTCTGACATAACAAAATCTTGATTTGAATAATTGAATGTTTCAGGCATATAGGTGGATTTTTTAACAAAATCCATGATTTTTGAAAATAAAATTTTGATTTTTAGGTCTTTATTTCTTGAGAAATCGTGAGTTGAACGTGATTTACGTTCTGGTCAATTTCCGACGATCTACGAATCAAGGGAGGCCGGGTTCAGGTCAGAGGTGGCTAGAGGGTCAGTGATGATGGGAAAAATGGCGAATGATTTTATAAGTTGATGTGGTGGCGTGGCAAGGCTGATTAGGGTTTTAGGTCGAGTTTGGGTTGGCCGTAGTTAGAGTGTTTATCGTCATCGATGTTGAGTCGAGTTTCTCCAAACCGGAGGGGGAGGGGGGCGAGTCTGTAGGTTGAGGAAAAGCTATGGACTGGGTGGCATGTACGATGGAGGTCGGAGTTGCCGTCGGCAACTTGAGTATTGTCGAGAAAGTTTGTTCCAGATTTTGGTTCGAACGTCATTTTCGATTTTGAGTTATATCTTCGAATATGGGTTTGTATTCGTGATCGCGTGGGTACGTGGAGTTGTTGAGGAGCATCGTGACGATCGACAATGGCCGAGTGGCCGGTGCACGTGCACGAGCACGATTCTGGTGTCAGGCGAAGTTTGGGTTGGGGAACGAAGGACGAGCTCGGATTTACTTCGATTTTTCACACGATGGTCTCGAAGATTTTGAGTGGGGGTTTGTCTCGAAGGCAAGCTCGGGTTTGTTGAAGGGTTAACTCGGGTATGATGTTTGGTATATCTGAGCTGAGTAGATGCAAGATTTGTAGGAAGATAATCAAGCCTGCAGATTTTTAAATCAAAGTCCTGTAAGAAGAAAATTAAGGGTTAAATTGTAAACAAGTTTTCAAACAAGTGGAAATCAAATTTTAAGGGTACTTTAATTTAATATAATTTCAAATTCAAATGTATAAGATTGTTGATTTTAAAGTGGTTAATTAAATTTATTTTGATTTTTTAATTCAATATATTTTCGGTTCAAAATATTTGATCAAGATTTAAGAAATTCAAATGAGATTGAAATAGAATATTTCTAGTTAAAGTTACATTCAAAGAAATTATAAAGGAATGTAAATTTGATTTTTAAAATTCATTTTAAATGAATAAGTTTAAAGGATATGACATTTGGATTTCAAGGTTAAATGTTGTTTTAATCTAATATGTTTGAAAAGGATATTCTAAGATTCTAAGTGTATTTAAAAATTAAGTGTTTGAATTGTTTAACTTTAAAAATAAAATCACATTTCAAGTTGATTTCTAAAATAGTCTTAATGAAGATATTTAATATAAATGCAAGTTATTCTTAAAAAAATTGGTAAGTTGTGATTAATTAAGAGTAATTAATTAATCAAGTAAATTAAAGGTTAGGTACTTATTTGTAATTAAGGATAATTACCTAATGAAGTAACTATTAATGGTAATGACAGAGTGTAATTAATTGAAGATTGATAGTAGCTTTGGATTAAATACCTGGTGTGATTAACATGAAGAATAATTGCTTAGTAGAAGTAATTAATAATTAATTACTTAGTGTAATTAATTTAAGAATTAACTAATAAAAGTTGTGGGAAGTTAATTAATAGATGTAATTAATTAATTAAAAATTAAGTATAATTACTTAAGGTAATTAATGAGGTGTAATTACTTAGTGAAGTAATGAGTGGATAATTACTGGATGTAATTAATTAAAAGAAATTACTTGATGGTAAGTAATTTAGGATAATTACTTGATGGAAGGAATTAAGTGATAATTACTCAGAGTAATTAAAAGATTTATTAATATAATTAATCAAGGAGTTGGTTTAATCGATGGAGTAATTTAAGAAAGTAATTTCTGATTGTGATTAATCAAGGGTGATTAATGATTGAAATTAAGTTAAAGGTTAATTATTAAATGAAATTAATGAAAGTAATTAGAGGATCACTAATTAATGTAATTAATGAAAGTGATCAATCTTGCTTATGAATAATTGAATGATGGTGAGTGCTTGAATTGGTTGATATTTCTGATATGAATTGCTTAATGATATGATATGTTGGGTGGTCGATGATAGTGTGATTTTCTATTGATTTAGAGTTGCTATGTAAAAGTGATATCCGGTAATTAAAGTTGAATTGTATTTAATTGAATAACTTGGGTTTGATGACATTGAATTCGAACAGACCGGAGTCGGGCATTAGTGAATACCCGAAACCACTTTGATTCTTTATAAATTGTTATGTGAAATCACTAAACTGGAAATGGAATGATTTAAGAGAATTGGACTATTTAATCTAAGTTTTTGGTACTTAGAAATTTGTGAATGAAATAAGTAATGTCTATAACAATTTGTGAATTTGTAATCGATACAAGTTACCCCGGTTTTATATAAGTTGATTGCTTTTGTATTCCATGTTAGATGGGTTTACTCACGCTGGTTTCCAGCCTGACCCGGGTGTTACTTTGATGTAATACTCGGGTGAGACCGAGTATTACAGATTTTCAGGTAAGGACGTTCTGGAGCTTAGAAGGCGAGCTGGATGGCAAGAACGTATGGAGTGTTTCCGCTGTATTATATGTTGTATATCTGAGATATGATGATTGTGTATATCCAGTGTCTGTATATATGTGTAACTCTGATGTATTATAAATGTATTTGACATATACAAAATTATTTTTTAAACTGTTATTATCTGATATTATATTTTCATCTATGTGAGAATCTTTGTGGTGTTTCTTCCTTTCTTCTTCTTCTATCTCTTTCTTTTTTACCTAACTATCTGAAATTTTCAAGATCGAAAATTTCGCTTCGTTACAACTTCTATTACTGTGAAAACAAAATATAAATAAAACATGAAACGATTGGGTGTTCTACTTGAATCAATTAGTGCCCTGAAGCTTAAAACAAGAGCACATAACAAATCTGCTAATGTCCGTTTCTTCTAAAACTCTAACTGTATTTCATTATGATGACAACTCGATGTTAATGGTTCTAATAAATATATTATTAATCTATTATAATGTTTTGTCACTTTTGGGTATAGCATGGCAAGTCAACTAGCTGCAAATACAACGAGAACAGCAACTGTGCAGATGAGGGGTCAGCCAGTAGCATAAAAGACCAGCTTTTGCTCTTAATAATTGTGATTAGGGAATCAGATAAAGCAAAACATGTGGTTTCAAAAATTGTTTACTTGCATTAATCGTAATCCTCTTCTACGTGTATATCACTAATAACATATCAAAATTCTTAAGATTTGTGGAGTGAGCATAGGTAATATATTATTTCAATTTGAAGATATCATAAAGTTGTGCGCTATTTGATTATTGCTATGACAATATTATTCATTTTTACAAGACTTCTAATGTTCTTACATTTGAATTTGCATATTAATTGTATGTCTGGTTATTCCTTTATTTATTGTAAATGATTGTAATTTTCTATAAAAGCAGATTGCTCAAGAATTTTTAGTGGATGAAAGTGCTTGAGTGGCACTAAATTTGGTGATCGTTGCATTTTGGATCATTTCAAGATGTGATAGGAATCATATAACTTTCAATTTTTGTCTCTTCTTGAATTAAAATATCACAGACAGAGCAATAATTGTCGCCTTTTCCTTTGAAATTGAGTGTGACAATCCTTTTCATTTTTTTTCTGGATGGTACAAAAAACTATTATTTCAGCAAAAGTGATACGTTGCTAGCATTTCTTTTTGAAATGAATCCAATGCTTTCATTGGACAAAATTTAAGAAGAAACAAAAGATCGGATCAAATTAATTACATGGTACTATTTTGAAAGCCAAGATTGAATGCGTTTGTGCATGAACGGGGTATCTGAGCGAAATACATGAAATGTATATTTTAAAATTATAAATTGTTCGGATTCAGTTTAAATCAACTCTATAGTGTAGAGCACTTTGATATGATCGTAACGTTAAAAACGACGTCAAGCATGTGAACATAATTGAAATATACAGTATATGAAAAAATGGACAAAGAACATGGCATGTGAACATAATTGAAAACAACACCTATGTTAGCAATATTTGGATATTCCTATCCTGTGTATGTGCTATGGTTTGATATTTGAACATGACCTTGTTTCGGAAATACCTGAAGCGTATTGCCACGAGGAGTCACTGGTTCTTCCGCTATAATTTGTTTACCATTGATGTTCTATTGAAAAAAATGTTAAACACTCACTAATAAATTAAGCGTATATCAATTACTCGTTAATCAAATGCATTTAAACACTCACTAATAAATTAAGCGTATAAATTGTTCGGCTCTACTGAGTGTATTTATTATTACTTCAGAACTTAAATTGAAAAATCAAATGCATTTGCATTGCTTCAAACCAAAACTTTCATCAATCAAATGAAATGAAACATGTATTGTCTGAAATTTTATTAACCAAATATTACACTAAACAAATATATGAAGATCATGCCAAATTTTGACATAGTTTATAGATGTTAAGATCTGATCAAAAATTCCTGCAGCATTATTATCATACAACATATGATACCATATGCATCCAGGCGTTTGAATAGACAAGCTAGTGGACAAATTATAAAAACACAATATCATAATCCTTCATGATCGAATATTTCTGGCAATGAAAAATTAGATCGCCTTGAAATTTTAAGAAAATAATAAGAACAATAAATCAAATATTAGTTTCAAACCTTAACAATGATGATGATGCATAACAAAATAGAGTAAACTCCAAGCTACAGTAAAGAATTAATCAAATTATGTGAGTGTAATTACAATAACTTTTGTTTGGTTTTTTTAGTATTTTTTGGAACTATCCATAATTTCAAAAAGAAATATTTTTAAAACTTTATTTGATTGGCTTAAGAATTTGATTAGTGATTTTTGTTGAATAACAGGGTTTCAATCTATGACTATAGAGCAGAGTTACTTTGTTTACCGCAATTTTGTCTCCTGCAACAGCATCTATAAATTATAACTTTAAGTTTCCATGAACTCATCATAGCTGATTCTGATTAAATGTACATTTACCATCCTTTATTTTACCAGACAACTACAAAATTCTATTAAACGCTTATTTTAAAATACATGTGCAATATTTACAAATAGAACCCTGCATTACTTGACATAACCCTTGTGCATATGATGCCACCTATATTCCATCTAAGATTTATGTTTGACATGCTAATTGCACATGAATGTGGATGAACATGAATGCACATGAAAATGAAATGTTGTGTTGTTCTTTCTTTTCAAAAATGAATAATATGCTTTAAATGTTATGTTTACAAGTTATTTCTTTGGTTTTTTAATGAAGCAAATTTAGTATAATTTTTTGATGAAATTGAATCTTTCTGTTCATGTAAAAAGCTTATCGACCAAGTTGTTGATCTCTTTTGAATTTTGCCTCGTATTTGCTGCCAACGACAGAGTGCTTATTCAAAATTTAACTGCAATTTCAATTTATGCCCAATTTAAGGCACTTTTACACCTTGTAAAAGAAAACTTTGGGCTATAACTGTGGGATACATAAGTGACTCAAAATTTCTTTTCACACGGTATCATTTCATTTGTGTATTGAAAGGTTTCACCTTTTTCTAACTGAAATCTAGTACATGATAAATGATGCAGGAAAAGCCAAAAGCAGAGGTTACTACTAGACTCAGAGAGTTGCTGTAAACATAGTTGCTGTAAAAAGATATATGATTTATAACTTAAGAATGATTTGGTGTTGAGTGTGCATTCCCAACTTACTACAAATGAATTTTGTAATTTTTATCTGTCCATTTTGCATGGTTGATTGATTGTTGTAAAAATTACATGTTATATATTGTAAAACTTGCCAAGCTAGATGTCAACAAGCTATCACTAGATCACGGTATATATTGTAAGATTGACTGTTAGGTTAAGTACCATTTATTTTAGTTTGCTTTGTAATGAACAGTTCGTTAATTAAGTTCAGTTTAATAAGCAAACTTAATTAGAAACTTAAGCGTATCACTAAATACTGCTAGTAATGAAGATAAGTTTCAGAATCACATAAAATTGAACTCAGTGGCTTCTACATCACCATTCCAACTACATTTCCATGCAAATTTTAGCTCTTTAACATCAATTTCCTAACCAAGAATGCTGCTACACTTATCGAGTTCACCTATCTAAAGTTCAATGTTTATGTCAAGTAGGAAAAGAATGAAATAGAAGTGTATATTACCATCAAAGTAAACTAAGAATCAGGTTAATAACAATGAAAAAAATACTTAAGCAATTAAGATTATCAAGAAAAAACCAAAAGACACAACATACCAAAACAGCGACAACCCAGAAAAGTACACAGCCAGCAAAACTAGCACGAACAGCGAGCGCCGACGACGACTACGAGCGGCACCAATGATGACGAGCGGCGAGTATGAGCGGTCCACGATCTATGTTTTTTAAGGTTTATGGATCGGGTAAAAGCGGTGGGTACGAGCATCTAGGAGCGATACTTTCGATTAGCGACGACGACGATTTAGGTTTTTAGGTTTAGATTTTTTTTGAATGACGATGGCGATATGCGATTAGTTTGAACGAAATTATTGAAAGGAGGGAAAACGAAATGAAACGAGGGAGAGCGAGTTTTTTTGGCATACTTAGTTGTTCTACTGACGGCCAAAGAAATGAAAGGAGGGAGAACGAAAATCCCTATTAACATGAAATACAATAATTGTTACAACATTTGAAAACAGTTGTTGTAAATAAATATTACAACTGCTGTATAAATATAGTTGTTAAAGTGCTTTTATTACAACTGCTGAAATAAAACAATTGTTACAAACTAACTATTACAATTGCTGTAATGAAATAGTTGTTAAAAAAATACCTATAACAACTATCAATATTTGCTGGTTGTAAATGAAAGGTTGTAATATGGCTGTTTTGTTGTAATGGAACCTATAAGTAGACCACCTAGCAAGATGACTCCTACCGAGATGATAGAATTAAAGATGCAGCTAGTGGATTTAAAAATAAATAATTTCATTAGACCAAGAAGTTCGTCTTGGGGAGCGGCTGCGGTATTCATGAAGAAATTGGATGGGTCTTAAGGATGTGTATCGACGATCGTAAGTTGTACGAGAAGATGATCAAGAATATATATCCTTTATCGAGAATTGATGATTTATTTGATCAGTTGAGTGGAGCCAGAGTATTTATCCAATTAGATCTGGCAATAGGTTTCCATCATCTAAGAGTGGAAGAGGACAGTATTCCGTTGACAGCGTTTCAGAATAGGTAAGGTTCATACGAATGGTTAGTAATGTCATTTGGGTTAATAAATGTGCCAGCTTTCTTCGTGGACTTGATGAACCAAGTTTTTAAGTGCACTTGGATAGGTTAGTATTCATAGATGACATTTTAATATACTCCAAGGATGAAAGAGAGCATAAAGCACATCTTAAAGTAGTACTTGAGACACTGAGGCAGCATCAACTAAAAGCGAAGTTTTCAAAGTGTCATTTTTGGAAGAAAAAAGTTGAGTTTCTTGGTCACGTGGTTTCATAGAAGGGTTTGTTAGTTGATTCAGATAAGATAAAGGCTGTTAACAACTGGAAGAGACTAGAGACGGTGATTGAAATTAGAAGTGTTCTTGAACTTGCTGGCTATTACCGGAGATTCATTAAGGATTTCTCGCGAATAGCAGTGCCTTTGACTGAGCTAACCAGGAAGGATGTGAAGTTTATTTGGTCCAACAAATGTGAGGAAGCATTCCTTAAGTTAAAGCATTTGTTGACCAACATGCCTGTATTAGTAGTTTCAGACGGGAATCAAAGATTAGTAGTGTATACCGATACATGTGGAACTGGATTAGGGGTCGTGTTAATGTAGAAAGATAAAGTTATTGCCTATGCTTGAGGATAGCTTAGACCATATGAAGTGAGATACCCTACTCATGATCTGGAGTTGATAGTGGTGATCTTCATACTGAAAGTATGGGGACATTATCTCATAGGGGAGAGATTTGAGTTATACACCAATCATAAGTCTTTAAAGTATTTATTCCCTCAGAAGTTGTTGAATGTGCGACAGCAGAGATGATTGGAGTTTTTAGCAGCTTATGATTTTGGTATAGAGTATACACCAAGAAAAGGAAATAAAGTCATGGATGCTCTTAGTAGAAACATCAGAATGTCGTGTTAGCTATGTTAATGGAATGGAAGGATCTAGAGCTTTGACCAGTTGTAGTGTGCAGTTAAGATCAATTGCTAATTCTAATCAGAGCACTGTCATGATATCTTACTTGGAAGTTAGACTAGTATTGATCGAGAGGATTGCTTCTAAGCAGAAAGAGGATCCACAGTTAGCCAAGAAGATTAAAAGGCTTGAAGTTGGATCGGATATTGATGATCTAAAAGATTTTGATCTTAACTAGATGGGATGGTTGAGAAAGAAGGGATGGTTATGTGTCTAAATGTTAGGGACTTAAGGAGAGAAGTCCTTAGTGAATGTCATCGATCCAAATTTATGATTCATCCTAGGGGAACTAAGATGTATCAAAATATGAAAAGGAATTTCTACTAGAAATGTATGAAGAAGGATGTTTGTTTGTAGGTAAGGCAGTATGTGAACTGTCAACAAGTGAAGGCCAAACATCAGAAGCCGAGTGGTTGCTTCGATCTTTAGAGATAACGGTTTGGAAATAGGATTCGATATCCATTGATTTTATAGACGGGTTGCCAAGGTTGTACCGAGGAATGAAAGTGTATGTGTCATAGTGGATAGGTTGACCAAGAGCGCCCATTTCATTCTAGTCAAGTCAACCAGGATGGCACCTGTTTTAGCTAAATTGGTTATGAAGAACATAGTTAGCTTATATGGAATTCCTACTTGTATAGTAAGTGATAGAGATACTTTGTTTACTAGCGAGTTCTGGAAGAATCTATAGGATGTGTTAGGTACCAAGCTCAAGATGAGTACTGCTTATCACCCTCAAACAAATGGGTAGACAGAGAGAGTCAATAAGGTACTCGAGGTTTGTTGAGAGCTTGTGTGCTAGATTTTGGTGGCTCTTGGAAAGATCACCTACACTTAGTTGATTTTTACTATGATAACAGCTATCAGACTAGTATAAGAATGGCGCCTTTCGAAGCTTTTTATGGAAGGCCATGCAAGTCACCAACATGTTGGTAGGAAACCGGAGACAGATTAGTCTTAGGTTCAGATCTGGTGAGAGAGGCAACAAAGAAGATTGAGTTGATTTGAGGAAGGATGAAGGAAGCCCAGTCAAGACAAAAGAGTTACGTAGATAAGAGGCATAAGGATCTTGAGTTCTCAGTTGGAGATATGGTTTTCATTAAAGTATCATCGATGAAGGATGTGGTACGATTCAAGAAATCAAGGAAACTGGCACCGAGATATGCTGGACCGTTCCTAGTTATAGAAAGGATCGAAAAGCTCGCATATAGATTAGAGTTACCGAGCAGTTTGGCAGGTGTCCATAATGTGTTTCATGTGTCTCATCTTCGTAGGTATATGCATGTCCAAAGACTATTCCTCCAATTGCATTGGAAGACTTAATAGTAGAACCATATCTAACCTTTTCTAGAAACCACTTCATGTTGTAGCTAGAGATGAGAAGAGGTTAAGGAACAACACATTCGAGTTTGTGAAAGTTCGATGGAAAGACAATGAGAAGGACTTTACTTGGGAGATATAAGACATGATTAGAGATACTTATTCTGGTATGCTTTAAGGGTATGTTCTATAATTACTTTATATTGAATGTTGCTAGTCAAGTAGGCTAATATGGTAGTTTGGAGATGTTACAGATGATTGCTATGCTTATAATTTTGAGTTCAAGGTTTAAAACCATTTAGATAGATGAATGATAATATACTTTGATTATATGCCTTGTTTTGATTTAAACAAGGATTTTTGTATAATGATATATCTTGATTTTAAGGTTAAAATCATGTAAATTGATTTCGAATGCCTTAATGGTTGAATATGTTATGTAAAACATTATTGTGGAGAAGAGTTTAAATTTTCATAATATTCCAAGCCATAGATAATTTATTATAAATTTAGGATGGACAAAATAGACAATTTTGGGTTTAGATTATATAAGGCAATTATATAATGATTTCAGGTCTGAAATTTACATATGTTAGAAAACATGTTAAAAGTGAATTATGGGGATTTTTGAGTATTTTTTCTAAGTGTTTTATTATATTTATTAAATCATTTAAATTAAAGGACTTTATTGTCTAAATGTTTTGTTGAAGGGAATGACTTATTTGTTAAAATAATTTTAGTTATAAATTTTTGAATTCGGCGGCCTTTTTATAAAAGAATTTGGCAATCAATCATATTTTGACAAATTAGGTAAGTTAGGTAAAAAAGAATTTCTTTTAAAGGTAAAAAATCAGTTTTATTTCGAATGACAACCTTGCCACTTCCCGTTGCTTGTTTCCAAAACCATGCCCAGCAGGCCTATCGAACCCATTCGAAACCAATGCATATGGTATCAAGAAATTGGTACGTAGTATATTGGAGGAAGGTGGAAGGTATGGTGTCAAAGGTTTGCTTTCGAAAGGGTTGAAATTACTTTTAAATAGCTTCTGAATCAATTAACATGCCTTTGTTTTAGTAGAAGCATTCGAATTATTTGCTGCTTGTTTTGTTTTCAAAGGAACTGTCGGAAGGGTAGCCGCTTGAACCTATTTGAAACCTGGCTGTCGCATTTATGCCTTTTGAACTAGTTGAAGGCCGCTTTCTTTACAGCCTTAAATCAATGCTTTCGAAAGGGAAGGTTCCGTTCTTATAAAATATGAAGCCATCTTCTCAGTGCTTCCGAAAGGGTTATTTTTACCTACTTTTAACAAGAGTTTTGGAGATAATGCTTTCGAAAAGAGTGTTTCAAAACCATTTGCTTCCCCAGATACTTTACATCAAATCAATGCTCTCGAAAGAGGTAATTTCACACCAGTTCCCCTTAAACCTAATAGTTATATTAGGTGTTAAACCCAATGGTTTCTAAAGAAGAACTTTTAAATTGTTTCTGTGATTCTTTTGAAGGGTATGCCTTGTCCATCGAAGGATATGTTTTAGGCATTTCAAAGAGTATGTATTAAGTATTTTGAAAGATAAGCTTTAAGTGTTTGAAAGGTAAGTTTTAAGTATTTCAAAATGTATGTTTTTAATGATGTCAAAAGTGAAGGCCTAAGGTTTTAAGTAATAATACAAAAGGTACAGTCGAAAGCCTTAGTTTTCAAACAAGAAATCCAATCTCACTTTTGAAGATAAATTTTGACGACCCAAATTTTTTAGGCATTTGGAATTAGAATATTTAATTAATTTTAAATATTTGCAAGATAGTTTAACTTGGATTTCAAATATCAGTTTGAATTTGGCGATTGAATTTAATAATTTGAATTTGGGTAAAATTTGAATTTCTAGTTTTAAGCCCGTTAAAACTAATTTGAAGACTTATAAAATTTATAATGATGATACTGGAGCTAATAGAATGGCTAAAATTTAATTTAAAAGTGATTTGTTCAGTTTTAATAATATATCGTTTAAATTGAATTTAAAAATAGCCTTCCGACGCGTAGTCTCGGATTTTGACGAAACCAGTTCCATTGGATCCATAATATTGTAATATTATCAGATTTCAAATTTCATAGTGATTGGAGTTGTTGTGTGAACGTACGATATATAAATGCGCTGAAATTTATATCGGGAATTTAATATAAAAACTAGGTCCAAAAAGTTATCTTCTCCATACGATCGAATTAGGACTCGAAATCTTTTCCATTGCGGTCGGAATAGTGGTATAACATTATGAACGCCTCGATAGAAGGTCAAGATTTTGTATTGCGGTCATCGAGGGGATTTGAATTTAAATTTGAAATATATATTTGTAATTCTGGTCAACTCCAGCTGAAATTATCTCAAATCAAAACTTTTTTCTGTCCTTTCTAAAACACTGTAGCAAAACCCTTCAAACACGCCAACGTTACTTCTTGTCTTCCTCCTAGTACACGCTAGCCTTATCTTCCATCTCACACTTCTCGTTCCTTCTAAAATTTGCCTTTTCCTTCCTCGTTTATTTAATTCGATTCCAGTCATTATCGAATAAGAAAATGGCCGAAGCCTCTTTGTTTATAAAAAATTGGTGGAACTTATTTCGAATTAGATTCGAATTCGTACAAAATCGCGTTCCCTCCTCTCACCTTCATTCGAACGCTCGAAAGCGTAGGCGAGTTCCCAGTCTTGCCTTCGACGTCGAGTTGGGTTGTGCATACTGATTCGCGCATCAAAGCTGTGTCGATGGTAGGCGATCAAATTCTTGGATCTGGGAAGTTCGCATGTGAACAAGTGGAGGAAACGACTTTGATATTGGACAAAATTGGTGTGCGCGATGAAGTTAGTGACGCACAGGAGTTTGTCGAGTCGAGGTGGTATTCTGGTGACCTTGAATGAGGCCTCGGCGATCGTGCTTACGAAGGTGGAAGTCACGGCTAGTTCGTTCTGAGCATGGTATCGTGCGAAGCTCGCTGCTTTCGTCCCCGATTCATATTAAGGTAGTTTGATTTTCTAAATCTTTAATTTAAATGCTTAATTACATCTATATTTGTAATCTGATGATGATTTGTATTTATTTCAAATTATCAATTTTTTTTACTGTAATGTCAAGATTTACTTAAAAAATATATATTAATATATATATATATGTATGTATGTATGTATGTATAAGGTTTAAACAGAGAATAACAGATTTTTTTAAAACTTAATTGTATATGTAGTTTCAAAGGGGAATTGATAGTTTAATTAAATCATTAATTAAAATTATTGCATGGAAAATTGATTATTAAATTTGTGCAAATATTAATAAATTTTATAATGTTTATACAAGGTTTAAAATCATGGAACAAGCCAGTTTGGAATGGATTGCCAAACAAAAAAAAATTCAAAGGCGAGTTAATCTTACTCATCTGGTTTGATTTAAATTTAAATGAATTGATTGGATGTGATATATCATAGTATATAATATATATTAGAATGATTGATTTCCCGCATTATACAGCGGATGAGACCCTATGCGTCGCATAATAGCGGATGATATTATATTAATCCCATATACCGCGATATTCCACCTCGAAGTGGAATTAGTATTGTGCTAACATCTGTGGATGCAAGAAAACAGGTTGGAGGGATCCAATTGGATTCCTCAACATTTATTTATATTATTTAATATTCTCTGTTATGATTATTTGATATTCTGTGATGAATTATATTGGAATATTGAATGCTATAGTTTGCTTGAACATTTCAGTACACTGAGTTATCAAAATATATGGAATTGGATTTTCGGAGAGAGAAAAAGAATGAATTTGTAAGTAAAATAATTATAGAGAATTTGAATAAATTGAAGGATAAATTAGAAAAGAATAAAAGTGATTTAAAATTCTAATAAATAAATTTCGAGTATGAAAAAGGGATTTTGAATAAACAGAGAAATAATGAATTTTAAACCTTAAGTGACATTATTTAAAGGAATAAAGAATTTATTTTAAAATCCAAGTTTTAAATTTATTGAAATAGATAACGAAGGAATTTATTTCAAAATGGAGTAAATTGGAAATCAATTTGAAAATTGATTCAAGTGTTTGAAATTGGAAATTTAAAGGAGAGTGTGACTATGGAATTTATAAACTAGGTTTATAAAAGTGAAGTAATATATCAGTGGATATTTTGGAGAATAAATTAACGGTGGGAATTTATTAAGGAAATGAGAAAATTTGTTTAAAAATAAACATTGATTTATTTTTAAAGGATGTGAAGAAAAGTGTATTTCCCTGGATAGCCAAGTACATTTCAAAATAAATTTTTAAATATAAGTTAAAAACTTTAATGTTGTTTTAAAAAGCATGTTCTAGGAAATTTATTGTTTCTAAATGTTTAAATTCTAAAATAGGTATTTTTCAAATCTATTATCGTAGTAACTATTTAAGGTGATTTGGTATTTTGTTTTAAAAAGAGAAATTTAGTTTTATATTCTATAAAGTAACTTTATTTTAAATATTCTTAAAGTATATTTTTTAATAAAGTATTAAAGTAGTTTTTAATTTAAATATTTGAAAGTATATTTTATAATGAAGTGTTTTTAAATTGTTCTAAAATCTAAGTGTTGTACTAGGTGATTTCAGTGGAAATAGAAAATATTTGGAAACTTTATTCCATAAAAGAAGATGATTTGAAACTGTGTTCAAAGGGTTGAAAATGGAAATATATCTTGCGAAGATATTTTGAGAATAATAAATGATTTGGAGAAATTATTTATGTTGATGGATGTTTGTGAATGTTTTGATACTTAAATAACCGACTATCAATATTGGACAATGCGCTGATCGTTTCGAAGAGATCGAGATCGGGATTAATTTCTCGAAAACCACTTCGATCCAGTTTATATGTTTCTGTGGGAAAATGAGTTCGGAGTCGAATATGGAGCAGTGAAGTGCAAGGGCTAGTCGCCACTGATCCTGAGGATATTTCCAAAATGGATGTAGTAGGAGTGGTGCCTTCGGTTCCGTTCGAATCCGGGACGGACTTGTATGGATGAATGCTTTTAGAACATCGTCAGGTGGACGATGAGCATTCTAAGGGGTACGTTCTAAAAAGGTAACGCTTAGTCTCAAGCCTCATCAATCGGGAATGACTGAAAATCAGGGGTTATGCAACAAGGCTAGGTGGGTAGCACCCATTTCAGGGTGAGGTCATCCCTGTCTAGATGTCCCTTTTATTTCGGCTTAGTGGTGCGGTTGCTGATCACAACCGTAGGGTGGGATTATCCAGTAAGGGGTAGTCCTGGTCTTGTGTTGCAGGGGATTGGGAGTAATCCTCGGTACTGTGATCTAGGCCACGTACTGTGACAGGTGGTACCCCAGTGCCTAGTCATTAGTTGGAAATCCATTCTCCCTACGCGCCTTTTACGAGTTTTGTTTGTATTACCCACGACTATGGCTAGTAGATGGAATTTAATTAATGTAACAATTTCGGCTATTTTAATAAGTATTTGTAAATAGACCCTATTATATATCAGAGGATTTTAATAAAAAGGTTTTAGCTGTCGTAAGGTAAAAACCCGACATGTTTATTTGTGGCGTGGTCTTACGAGATGCTTTTGTTTCTAAAGGATTTTTGGAACTTTAATAATCAATTTGAGTGTGGTTTTCTCATGCTGGTATTCCAGACCGACTCGGGTGTTATTTAACTGTAATGCTCAGGTCAGACCGAGTATTATAGAATACATGATATGATGTCGTGGAGCTCAGGTGACGAGCTGGATGGCGATATGTACATCCGTACATGATTATTATTCCGCTGTGTATTCAGTTTTGAGGATAAGTTTATATGACTGTCCAGTTGTATGTTATTGATGTTGTTGAACTCTGATGATTTATTCTGGTGATGTATGTATAAAATAGATACGGTTTTTCTTTTGTGTAAAGATCTGTTATTATCTATAATATTTTATTCCGCTGCGGTGGTTAAATTCTGATGTTGTTTTATTTTCTCTTCTTCTACCCCTTCTTCTCTAACCCAAATGGTTCGTATTTCTATTCATCTTGAGTTGATTGATGGAGAATAGTGTCGTGTCAAGGGGTACAGAACTGTGGGTCGTTACATAAACCATGGCAGTATGTAAGAGTTTTGAAATAGAATTTAACTCTGGAGTTTTCGAAAAACTTTCCTTGCTAAAGATAGTGGGTTAAGGGTTAACCCTGTTTCATTTGAAAAATGATTACAAGGAAATTAAACCATAGACCTTCATATTGATATGTTATGATCGGTTATCATGTGTGCTTCTTTTATAAACTTATTAACTTTATAATTAATCCACAAGTATATTTTTGAGGTATTAAGGGCAGAATAACAACTAGACTGACCCATTAGTGAATATACGTTGATTTAACTACTATGTGAGCATAATTACGTCCAGGAGGTCAGGTAGAGAAGAATATAAGATGCCTAAAGACCGATCATAGATTTATTGATTTAGACGGGTTCATAGTAAGCCTATGAAAAATATGTATGGAAATTGTTATTGGTTGGAGCCAATAGGTTCTTAACAATCCTATGAAAACTATGTCCGTAATCAGTTATTGGCAGAGATCAATAGGTTCAAAGTCAGCCTATGAAAACTATAAAATGAGAGAAGTTATTGGAGAACTCAGTATGTTCATAGTTAGCCCATGAAAACTATAATTTTAAAATACTATTGGTAGATACCAATAGTTTCTTAGTGATCCCATGAAAAATATGAAACCAAGCAGATAGTCTGTAAACTTCGATCAGGTTATTAACTAGGCCATGAAAACAATAGGTTGATAGTGACCCTAGAAACTATAACTTGAGACATTTAGTCAGATAAATAGGGATGGAAAATCTAGAACATGATGCATATTTGCATATCATCATGATATATTTTATTATTTTGTCTTAACCATTGTGGATGCAAATGCATAGTATATGGTTGTTATAAATTTGGAAAACATACCAACGAGGGGAAAATCCATTCCGCTAAGCGGCGTGGTCTCACAAGATATCTATATGGTTCGAGATGGTTGGTCATTATTCATGCCAGACTTTCATTTGACTCGAAGTTTATGTTTTCCCCTTAAACTCTCAAGTGCTCCAGTTATTTTGAGTAGTTTAAGAGATAAGGTTTTTAGGTTCTTCTTTACGAATAAGCTTCCGGAGATGTGGAGGAGGCAAGCTAGCTATTAGGAGTTCTTTTCTATTTGACTCCGCTGTATTTTGGATATATGGAAAAGCTGTTTATTTGCCTATATTTCGACTCTGATCAACCAAGCGGGCATCTTTATATGTCGCTCTTGGCGTATCTTGTAATAATTATATTTCTCTGTATATAGTTTACGAATTGGGATTATGTAATGAATTTGAAATGTGATTTGAAGTGGAACGAAAAATTTATTTAATGATTTTTATTCATATATTTGTGTTTCGGTTATATCAATGTGTCTAACATTACTGCATTTGGTCATCGAAAATTAATAACCATGGATGACTGCAGCATCCATAACAGTTAGTTTGGGCCTTTAAATGGGCGATGTTACATTGTGTTGCTTTCCTGGTCTTTCATGAATGATCCAGAGTAAACCTAAAAATCTTGTGAGGAGCGGTACTACTCCTACATTCATATAGGTGAAATTATCTAACATGCCCCCACTACTTAGGCAATTCATAACTTCATTAAGACTAATTATCAACCTCCTTATCCTAGTATGTTAATGCAATTCCTAATTACTTGGCATGATTAGGACACTACATGTGAATCGGCGATTCTCAATCACTTCTAAAAACTTGCTTTTACCCTTTAAACCTTTTACTGATTGCAGTTTATTGTTGGGTTTCTGTTGTTTGTGATTTATCTCATTATAGGTTTCAACCCCATTTATAGTGAAGTCCCTTTCACCACATCTCTAGGCAGGCCTTTTGTGAAAGGGTTGACCAAGTTCTTACTCCTTCTTATGTGCAATATTGTGATAATTCTTTTATTAATTGTCTTACGTACTCATGTCTTAATCTTATATGTCGAGATTTTCCATTATAAGTATTACTATAAGCTTTAGAGAGTAGTTTGACTTTCACAATGTTTTGAAACATGAGGGATGGGTTTAGGCCATAGTTTAATATCTAGTAATAGGTTCCTAATCCGTTTAGCCTCCTTACTACGGCTGCTAATGCTATAAATTCTAATTCCGTAGTTGAGTGTGATATGAATTTTTATTTCTTTGATGCCCATGATTTGACACCTCCTCCAACTAGAAACACCTAGCTAGATGTAGACATATTGTCTGTTGTATAGGTTATCCAACTTGCATTCGTATATCCTTAAGTGTAGCTGAAAAATCATTGTATAAAAGAGCAAGTTCTATGGTTCTTTTAAGATAACCAAATACTCTTTTTGTTGCCTTCCAATGTTCCTCGTTTGGATTGCTAGTGAATCTGCTTATCTTACATATGGCAAATGAAATATCTGGTCTAGTCCAATGCATATGATACATAAGGCTGCCTATTACACTCGCATATTCAAGTCGTGCAATTGATCGTCCACAGTTCTTTGTTAATTTAACACTCGAGTCAAATGGAGTGCTATACTCTTTAAAGTTTAAATGTTTGAATTTTGACAACAATTTTTCGACATATTGTTTTTAGTATAGAGCGTAACCATGATCATGTTTTATGATTTTGATACCTAATATGGTATCAACTTCACCTAGATCTTTCATTTTAAAGATCGATGTTAAATAATTCTTGGTATCTAATATGCCAGACATATTTGCTCCAATATTGAGCATGTCATCAACATATAAACAAATAACTATATCATACTCCATTTTGCATTTTGAATAAATACATCTATCTACATTATTATGAACAAGCCCAAAGGATAATATGGACGAGTCAAATTTTTCATGCCACTGCTTTGCAGCTTGTTTTAAACCATATAATGATTTATTCAGTTTACAAACTTTCTTTTCACGTCCAACGAGTGCAAACCTTTTCGATTGCTGCATATATAACTCTTCATTGATATCCCCATTTAAGAATGCTATTTTCACATCCATTTGATGAATGTATAACTTGTATATAGAAGATAATTCAATTAGAATTTGACTAGAAGCCATTCGTGCAACCGATGCATAAGTATCAAAATAATCAATACCCTTCGTTTGTCGAAATCCTTTGGCAACTAGTCTTGCCTTAAAGGTTTGTACAGTGTTGTCTGATCCGTATTTTCTTTTGAAAATCCATTTACACCCAATTGGTTTTGAACCAGGTGGCAGATCAACTAGGGTCCTAGTTTTATTAGAAATAATAGAGTCCATCTCATCATTGATTGCTTCCTTCCAAAATGCAGCATCTCGTGAGTTGATGGTCTCGTAATAAGTTTTAGGATCTTCTTCGATATGCAAGACAATAAGAGTTTTATTGACTACTTCTTCTCTACGACTAAGAAAAGTAAATCTTGTGAGGATATAAAATTAGGCTACAGTGTCCTTTCTTTTCTTTGTCGTTTGGACTTTCTTAGTACATTGCTAGTTGATTTATTTTGTGAGTCATTCTCTACATGAGAATGTGTTTCAATACTAGGAACAAGAGTGTTTTCAAAAGTTGCATCCACAACTTCTGAATTCTTGAAATTTTTTCTTCTTAAAAATACTCTACATCATGAGATTCAATAATAGTATTACAGTTTAGATCAAGGAGTCTATATGCTTTGCTATGTCTAACGTATCCAATAAACACACTTCTTAAAGCTCTTGGACCGAGTTTGTTTCTTTTAGGACCAATAACCCTACAGCAGACCGAGCATTCCCATACTTTTAAATATGACAAATTTTGTTTTCTATTTTTCTAAAGTTCATAAGGACATACATTTGTCTTCTAGGAGACAATCCTATTATGCAAATAACAAGCTGTATTTGATGCTTCTCCCCATAAGTTTAGAGGTAGCATTGATTTTACAAGCATTCAGTTTACCATTTCTACTAAAGTATGATTTTTTTTCTTTCGGCTAAACCATTTTGTTAAGGAGCATATGGTGCAGTTTTTAAACCATCGAACTCATTGGAAATATATTCCAAATTTCTATCATTTTGGATAACCTTAATTCTTTTGCTTATTTGGTTTTAGACCTCTTCTTTGTAAATTTGAAATTTACTAAATGGTTCATTCTTATGTGTCATAAGATACACATAAGTATATTTTGAACAATCATCAATAAAAGTGATAAAAGTATCTTTTTCCACCACAACACCTCTCAGTTCACATATGTTCGAAGGTATTTAGATCTAAAATTTTAGAATTTATTTTAATTGCAGGAAAAGGTTTCTTAGTAATCTTGGCTTGCACACAAGTCTCACATTTATTACAGCCAGATCCTTCAATTTTAATATGATTGTCTAGTCGACACATGTTTGTAATAGATTTGGAATTCAGACATGCCAATCTTTCATGCCATAAATTATAAGACTCAACAATATAAGTAGAAGTAATACTATTACTAATACTTAGTTTGTACATCCCATTACAACCATATCCCTTTCCCACAAACATCCCATTTTTAGTTATAATGATTTGGTCAGATTCATAGACAACACGAAATCCTTTTTTGCATACAAGACCGACAAAAACAATTTTTTTCCTTATATTTGGTACATGAAGAACATTGATGGGTGTAACAACTTCTCCAGAAGTAAAGTTTAAGACAACGCTTCCTTTCCTAGAAACTTTGGCGCAATTGTGATCTCCCATTAGAAATTCCTGACCATTGCCGATGACGTCATCGGTTTTGAACAAAGACTTGTCCTTGTAAGCATGAACAGTCGCTCCAGAATCAAACCAACAACCATTAATGTATCGGTGGGTGAAGTTTTTGCCAGCGAGTAAAAATGTCATTTTGAAAACATGAACAGTCGCTTTAGTGAGTAAAAATGTCATTTTTTCTCGGCAATGGGTGAAGTTGTTGCCGTTGAACTGATCAAGTCTAATCATGCCTTGGTTCATCATTTTGATGGAGGCCATATTAGTTTCATTCTTCGTGAATGTTGAATAACTTTTAAAATTATTAAGAAAATTGGACTATTTGGAGATGGTTTTGAGGCGTATCTAAACGAAAACTTTCTTTTAAAAGTTATTCGTCCCCACTCGAAGAGTGTATGCTATAAAGTTCAAGTAAATAGTTTCCAGGATACAACAAAGCAAAAGAGGAACGCAGACAGCAATTCTGAATTCCTTAGAAAAGAAATTATATTTTGTAGGAGAAATTGTATGTTTTGAGGAAGAAGAACTATGAGTTATTTATAGAGAGCAGGCATCCCTTTGTATAGTCGCAACCTTTGAAAAGAAACCATTCGTTTTGAATTTTAATTTTTTTAAATAGTAATGACTGTTCAAAAAATTCAACCATGTAGAGCCTAAGTCGATAACCGAACCGCACATGTGCGTACGAAGTACATGATAGGTGCATTTTGGAAATCATGCATGCTCACGCACTTCTAGCCCAAGCCCATGTTAGCCTATTCCTTGCATTTTATCCAATTAGCATACAAATCTACATTTGGTATATATACCATTATTTTTAACTTATTTTTAGCGATAAGGGGAAAAAGAAAATACTTTATACAATTAAATACTCGACAATCCCCCACTTTAATTGTACAAATTGATCTTATTTCCTTCTATGATCGCCAAGCCTCAAAATAGGATGCTACATGCATATATGAAGGTGTCTGTTTCCTTAAAACTTTGGGTAGTATAAATCTGGCAAGACATTATCAAAGTAAATTTTAGCTTCAACATTTAAACGTATTACTTTTTATGACAATATCGAACATATTATATACACATGTTGTACCTTTCTTCAAATAATTTCTTTAGTATCATGTTCAACACTATTATGGCCATGTGCTACTTTCCTAGTTTTTCATGAATGATCTAAAGAGTAAATCTAAAACTCTCGTGAGGAGCGGCACCACTCCTGCATTCATATAAGTGAAGTTATCT
This sequence comes from Allium cepa, assembly GCA_030765085.1. Taxonomy (NCBI): domain Eukaryota; kingdom Viridiplantae; phylum Streptophyta; class Magnoliopsida; order Asparagales; family Amaryllidaceae; genus Allium; species Allium cepa. Next base: position 976,139,664 of record CM060928.1, read on the forward strand.
AACATGCCCCCACTACTTAGGCACTTCATAACTTCATTAAGAATAATTCTCAGCCTCCTTATCATAGAGTGTTAACAATAATTCCTAAATACTTAGCAAGATTAAGCACTTCATGTGAATTAGCAATTCTCAATAACTTCTAAACAACTTGTTTTTACCCTTTAACTTTTACTTATTTTAGTTTATTATTGGGTTTCTGTTGTTTGTGATTTATTTCATTATAGATTTCAACCCCATTTCTAGTGAAGTCCCTTTCACCACATCTCTAATTAGGCCTTTTGTGAAAGGGTCGGCCAAGTTCTTACTTATTCTTATGTACATTATTTTGATGATTCCTTCTTTTATTAATTGTCTTACATACTCATGTCTTAAACTTATTGTCTAGATTTTCCATTGTAAGGATTATTATAAACTCTAGAAGAGTAGCTTGATTGGCATAATGTATAGAAACAATAGGGATAAGTTTATACCATAGTTTAATATCTGTAATAGGTCCTTAATCCATTTAGCATTATTACCATTTTTGGTGTTAAAGCTCTTTGCTCCTATTTTAACCACTTGGATATTAGTTTTGGATAGATTCCCTTTAATCTCATGATTTCGAGATTCTTCTTCGATACAAAGGTGTTTTTGAATTTGTTCTAAACTGAAATCTTCTGCTTTTTGAAACAACATCTTTCTATTACTGCTCCAAGATGGTGGCAGCTTTGCAATTATAGCACCAACTTGAAACAATTCAGGAAGTTTAGCATTTAGAGCACTCAGTTTGTGAACAATCCCACACAACTTATGACTGTGTATTGGTTTCCCTTCAGCCATTTCGAAATCAAATTATTCTAAAATAATAAATTTGTTTGTACCTTCTTCTTGCACCTTGTGTTTGTTCTCTAATGCATTTCATATTTCCAATGGTGTCTTCATCACTTTGTAGAAATTATACAGTCGATCAGAAAGCGCATTTAAGATGTGACCATGGCACAACAAGGTGTGCTCCTCACATTTAGTGTGTGCCTTCTTAACATCATTAGAATTAGTGGCTATTGCTTCTGGTTATGGAGGTAAGTCTGGGTTCAGCAGATATGATAGGACAAACGCAGCGAGTAAAAATGTCATTTTGTCTTACCAGCAGGTGAAGTTGTTGCCATCGAACCGATCAAGTTTAGTCATGTCTTGGTTCATTATTTTGATGGAGGCCATTTTAGTTTCATTCTCCATGAATGTAAAACAAATTTTAAAATTGTTGAGAAAATTGAAGTAGATTTAGATATGGCTTTAAGGCGTATCTAAACGGACGCTTTCTTTTAAAATGTATTCCCTTACTCGAAGAGAATGTGCTATAGAGTTCAAACGATTACTTTTAAGAATTCAATAAAACCAAAGAGAAACGCAGACAACAATTCTGAATTCCTCAGAAAATAAGTTATAGTTTGTAGGATAAACTATATGTTTTGAGGAAGAAGAACTTTAAGTTATTTATAAAGGAGCAGGCGTCCCTTTGTATAGTCGCAACCTATGAAAAGAAACCATTCATTTTGAATTTCAACATTTTTGAACAGTAATGACTATTCAATAAATTCGACCACTGCAGAGCCTAAGTCCATGACTAAAGTACGCAGGTGTGTGTGAAGTGCATGCTTAGTGCATTTTGAAAATCACGTGCGCTCACGTGCTTCCAACCCAAGCCCGTATTAGACCATTCCTTGCATTTTATCCAATTAGCAGACAAATCTACATTGGTATATATATCCTTATTTTTAACTCATATTTGGCGATGTGGGACAAAGAAAATATTTTGTACAATTAAATACCCAACATATCTGAACTCTTATAACGGTTCTTGTTTGAAATAAAGTAAGCCTTTGGTTTATTTTTTTATTGTACAAATTTCGATATTGGGGTACAATAATGTTTTAAATACACTAAATATATAAAAGTGGAAAATCCTTAGGAAATGTGTTTAATCAATTGTAGCTACAAATGTGTTCATAACAGTGAAACGACCCAGTATTTTCAACTATTCGCATCCACACACGTTGGACTTGATTGCTAAAAATATCAGATTGTTAGTTTAAATTCGGCAAAGCTCAGCATATACAGTAAATAAATCAATTCCAGAATCACAGACACAGAGTAATATAAAAATAATGCAGCGGAATAGATAAATAGTAGTTCATGAAGCTACTATATAAACATCAGAGTTAGAAATAAAATACAACAAATTATCTCAAATACAGTGAAGTCTCCAGTACAAATAAATGACCTCTCTGAACAAATCAAATGGAAAGCTGAAAGCTGAATCGATGGTTGGATCTCCAAACGAAGCCCCAAACTCCAAAGGTGAGTCTCAAAAGCTGTATCGCTCAGTCTGACCCGAGCGTAAAGAAAAACACAAAACATTCGATTCGGATTAACATTCTTATATCAATAAATCCACATCAAGTGAAATATCAACTGAAATACAAGTAACTCAAAGGATGTTTGGGATAACCATCCTCTAAGGATCCGTAGAACTATCTACAATGTAGAAGTGTACTCTACTAACCACCAAACCTCACTATAACACCGTGGTCCATGCAAAATAATTTATACTTTAAAACCAAAATATCATTTCCATTAAATATAAATATTTCCTCAATTTCACAAATTGATTCAAATCAACTCGAGTTCCAATTCAAATTTAATTCGATCTAGGTTTATCCATTTTAATTCAATCCAGTTTCTAAATAACAAATTCAAATTTTATTGATTTCAAATACAGATTTGAATCACAAAATAAACCATTTAGGTTCCGATATATTTCAAAGCTTTAATATTCAACATTTCAAAGTTCAATTTTACAGTTTCATATAGATCTTGATTTAACCTCATTATTATTTAGTTTTGAAATATTCACTTAATAAATTCAGTATTATTTAAATAATACTGAATTACATTTAAACTAAATTTTCCCTTCTATTTATTTAAACTTGGAATATCCATTTAATCACTTTAAATCAAAATCAAATCTTAAATTTCAAATTCAATAGTTCAAATCGATTTAATTAAGTAGAATTCTTAATTGGACATAAATTTAATTAGTTCAACTTTATCTTCCTTAATTTATACAAATCCTTGAAAATCCATTTAAAAATATAATACTTAGACATATTATATTAATTAAATCAACTTTATATTAAAACTTATTTCTATATAAAACATTTCCAGTATTAAATAAAACCATATATATATATATTCCCTTTCAAAACCATAGAAATCATTTAAAAATATTTATAAATAGACCAACTGTGTCTGTATATAATTTCCTATCCTATGGTCAAGTGATACGGATATTTATCATTTTAATTCGTAATTTAAATATATATACGGGTATATATCATTTCAGCCCGCAATCCCAAATTCAGTTCAAATAAAATCGCTTGGGTTTATTATTTCAACCCATAACGGTTTTCTCCTATTCTAAAGTCCATTTGGGTATGTATCATTTCAACCCATAGTGAATTCTATACTAACAGGGAATTTACAGAGTGATAACATATATGATAATAATATAACAGGCATATATCATCAATAACAAAATAATATAAACAACATGATATGGTGTCATATCCCACCGGTGAGTAGTCACAAATAATAGCATGTATATAACAATTTAAATAATTACAGTAGCATATTTCAATTGTCGTTTCAATTGAAATCAAATTTAATAAATACAAGAACGTTAATCGTGAGTGATTGCTCACCTTTCGAGGTTAGAGGAGTTTGCCAACAGAACAAGCTACGAAATCCAAAGAAAAGCAAATGGACATGATTTGATGATCAAAGCTGATAGATAGGAGTTGACAAAATCAAGTCAGAACAGGATCGATGAAGATAATTGGTATGAGTGACTTATATATATTAATATATATAACTATATATCAAGTCATATTCTAAATCCAAACGTATATTGAAATAAATATATATACATATATTTATATGGTTTTCAAAAATCATATATTAAACTAAAACACCCATATAAAAAATAAAACACAAATATAGATCGTATCTTGAAATAAATACATATCTTTACACTTTTAGAATAAAATTATTAAACACATTTCAAAATCAATACTACTACTATATATAATAAATAGGAACTTGCGCATCTTATATACCTATTCTATATATGTCATTTCTAGCTTTAAGAGACAACACAACTAGACGAATACATGAAAAATATAACCAAAAATATGTATCTCTACATATCCAGGCACACATGCAGACCATATACTTTAAATATTACTATAACCTATATACATTATGTACAAAATTTCTCTAAAGTAAATTTCAAATCACTTATAAAATACATTACTATATTTATATATATATTTGAAACTCAGACTTCAAGTACACTTTAAAATACAATATAATGTAGTACATTCTGTTCTTTACAAATAAGCTAACAGAAATTTTATAACTTTGCAAACTTATAAACTTTACAAACTTATACCCGTATAAACAAATAAAACTTAGTTACTTCAGACTATTTGAAAAGAAAAACCATATAAACATAGCATTCATGTAATATCTCTTGTATAAACTAATATATAAAAGCCAATTTATAAAAGAATGACCTATATAAATCGAAACCCATGTAGCAGACCAAAAATATTCAAAAATCAATTTAAATACAAATAAACTAAAATCCCACATATCCATAAGAACCCAAACTCATGTCTTGTACATATATGCGAACAAATATATATAGTTTGATATGGGCAGTCAGTTCTTGTTCCTTATATCAGTTAAATATACTTTAAGATGTAAAACTGTATAAACAATATACACCTTTGTATTATAATATGAAGTATCAGGCAACTCGAGGTTATGCAGACCCATATATAAGTGTATACATTAATTTACAAATATATTAGCTGTTGCAAAAATCTAATTAAGATATTAGAATGAATTTTTTTGACATTCACGGCATACTTTCATATGGCATAGTAGGTTATAACCATAAACATACTACATGTTGACAATGTTTAGCTCTTTTCACTAAAACAAAATATGATATTAATAACGCTATTTAATAACGTGTTATTCTGAAGCGTTATTATTGACCCTTAATTATCTACTTACCGATTGATTTTTGTTCTCCCTACAGGTGTAACGCGTGCATCTCCCTTTCCCTTCACACGCTGCCCCAAAACATCTCCCTCCAACTTCCCAAATTATTTTCCCTCTCCCTCCAAAACCATTCCGCCTCCCTCCAAAACGCACGCATCTCCCTCCTCCAAATTATGTTAGCGATTCAAAGACTCCAAAACGCACGCAGCTCCCTCCTCCAAATTACGTTAGCGATTCGAAGAAAGCAGAAACCCTCTCAAGTTTTGTCGAAGAAAGCAAACTCCTTCGATTTCGAAGCTAGGGCTTTGAGTGTAGCTCCGATCTTTCGAAGCTAGGGCTTCGCGTTTTGGATATAATCTTCGATTTTGATTCTGGTAAGCGATATAATCTTCGATTTTGATTCTGGTTTGCTTCTGACTTCAATCTTCTCGACTAAATCCTCGATTTCTGAAGTGTAGTCGCATCAAAGTTTTTATTAGAAGTATATATATTATCAATTCCGATCTGGGTTTGCTTCCAAATTCCTTTTTTTAAGTGGATCTTCTCAGGATTTGTTCTCTTTTCAGTTCTAGTTGGAAATTGAAAGACTTTATCTTAATTATGGATAGAATACGAGGAATACTAGGATTTTGTTTATGGGTTATGTTTTTTGTTGGAAATACTTTGGGGAAATTTGTAGTCGAGAAGAACAGTTTAAAAGTTACATCACCTGAATCACTAAAAGGTGTTTATGAATATGTAATTGGCAACTTTGGGATTCCACAATATGGAGGCACTATGGTTGGATTCGTAACTTATCCTAAATCAAACAAAAGACGTGCAAGAGTTTCAGTGATTTTGATATATCATTCAAGTCAAAGCACGGAAGTTATCCTACCTTTGTTCTTGTTGACAGAGGAGGCGAGTTTTGATTTTTACTCTTGACAGTTGAACTAGCCTTAACTTGATATAATGCATATTTTCTTCATTAAATAATTTCTCATTATCATAATTGTTTTGTTATGACATCATGAAATATAATTCTCACAAATTCTCAAGTGACCAGTGTCATATAAGAAGTGTAGTGCTAATCTGCTAAAACAAATTACTGAACTTGGACTTGCAGAACTACAAACTTATTGTCACTGATTTCAGTTTTTTCTGAATTACTTGTTATTTATTCTGGAGAATAATGCTACTTGCCTGAATTATATCCAAACAACACCCTTAACATCTTAATATCGCTGCTATCAGAGTTAAAGAAATCAAAGATGTAATTGACAACACAAGTCCGAGGTCTTTTAGTTGTAAACTATAATGAGCATTTGTTTTGTTTACTTAGGTAATATCCACTGTATGTATGTCTATAATATTGGAAATAATGTCACCAGTTTTTCTGTGATGCATGTTCCTGTAGCATCCTAAAATATTCAATTTGATGTAGATTGCTTCTTCACGACCAAGGCATGGCATGCACAAAATGCTGGAGCTGCGGCAATCCTTATTGCCGATGACAAAGAAGAACCATTAATCATTATGGACACACCCGAAGAAGACAATGAAAGATCTGATCATATCCAAAACATCACAATTCCTTCTGCCCTTATCACAAAAAGCTTCGCCGACAGCCTTAAAAAAGCTTTAAATGAGGGCAATATGGTAAATGTCAATCTAGACTGGAGGGAATCTCTTTCTCATCTCGATGACCGAGTCGAATATGAACTCTGGACAAACAGTAATGATGAATGTGGGGAGAAATGTGATGCTCAAATAGAATTTGTTAAGAATTTCAAAAGCATAGCTCAAATTCTTGAACAAAAAGGATATACCCAATTCACCACTCATTAATTACTTGGTTTTGCCCTGAAGCTTTTACTTTAAGAAAGCAATGCAAGTCACAATGTATTAATCATGGGAGATATTGTGCACCCGATCCGGAACAGGATTTTACCAAAGGATATGATGGGAAAGATGCGGTGGTGCAAAATTTAAGGCACATTTGCTTGTTTAAGGTTGCTAATGAGAGTGGGAAGCCTTGGTTGTGGTGGGATTATGTGACTGATTTTTCGATCAGATGTCCCATGAAGGAGAAGAAGTATACGAAGGAGTGTGCTGATGAAGTAATCCGATCATTGGGTAAGATTGTTCATAGATATTTTAAACTTCGCTTAACTTATAGGAAAATACATCAAGCATTGATGATCAAAATTTCAAGATGTGCCAGTGGGTCAAACTTTTTTGCTCATAGTTTTTAGGTGGAAGATATCATTATAACCTGATTCAATGAATGCATGTCTTTGTGGGTTGTTAATTACTATCAATCGGAAGATTAGATGATACATTTGCTCTACCATTAATGTATTGATTGCTCTAAAATTAAACTAATTTTGTAGGAGTTGATATTAGAAGCTGAACAAGATTCACAGGTTAGATATGAAACTTCGATTATATCATGCTCTGTTTTTAAAGTAGACGAATTTCTTCAAAACCACTAATATGCAACTCTTTATATTTGTAAAAATTCTCGTGGAGATGTAACCATATTGCCTACCCTTGTTATAAATAATCGACAATATAGAGGTATGTTATTACAATATTTCCAGAAAGCAGGACTGTAAATTACTTAATGCACTACATAATATATTATCTTTTTGATGTATACATTTAGGCAAGCTTGACAAGGGTGCAGTTCTTAAAGCGATATGTGCAGGCTTTGAGGAAACTACTGAGCCAGCAGTGTGTTTAAGTGATGGTAAAACTTTCTAATAGCTTTTGCTTGCTTGCTTGTATCGGTTCATGCTTCTTAAGAAAATTCATATAAATTTTAATTCTTGTCATTTTGCTTGTATAGATGTCCAGACTAATGAATGCTTGGAGAATAATGGGGGATGTTGGCAGGATAAAGCTGCCAATGTTACTGCATGCAAGGTAACTTTTTAAATGCTACCATCAATTTGACTGAGAATTTTGTTTTCTGGTGACATTCTTGCCAACTCATTTGGATCTTCTTCGATAAAATTAGTAACAACCTTGGTCTAAATTATCAGTTTCTTTGTAGAATTTATGGAGTATATCTAATTCGGTAAGAAATAACAAAGCTTCTAGTTGCCACTTCCATAACAAAACACTTGTTATCTATTCATTATATTTTGAAGCTGTTCAATTTATTTATTTATCATTTATTTGTTTCATTTGTGTGTGCCAAGACACTTTCCGTGGAAGAGTGTGTGAATGCCCTGTTGTGGGTGGTGTAAAAGTTGTTGGTGATGGGTATACACATTGTGAAGGTGAGTGTGTTAATTTAAGTATTTGTTTTGAACTATCCATTGCATTCAACTTATGTGAAAATTTTGAGTAGTTCAACTAGCCTGAAATGCTTTCTTTGTGGGAAACAAAATGAAATAAATGTTATAAACAGTCGAGTAACAATTGCAGTGAATCAGATGAACAAACAAAAACCATTAGACTATGCATGCTTAATGTTTGTTTATTTCATGTTTCTGATTTTAACCACAACTGCAACCTCTGGTAAGAAGATAGACCTTGTTCTTTTTCATATCTTCAACACGTTTAGAATGAATTACTATGCATTCATAAAATAACTCCGAATTTCCTATCATTATTTACCTTTTTTATAGTTAAATGAAGATTTGCAAATGTCTAGCATGATAGTTGAAGTTGTGTAGATGTGCGATTAGACTGTTATTGTTTTAAAACATCATAATTATGAGTTTTAACATCTTAATCATTAGAATTGAATCTTCAAATATCTGTGATGAGTTGATCTAAGCATTTCATGCACTTGCTTTAATGTTTGTACACTGTAATGAAAAATAGATCAGTAGAAATAATCAATTGTAGTTTCTAGTTCATGCAGTTCATGCACTTGCTTTAACGTTTGTACACTGTAATGAAAAATATATATCACATTTCTATCTGAGCATGCACTTGTTTTAACATTTTCCGTTTCTTTGTGTTAACTTCGCAGGCTTATTTGGAAGGAAGAAAGGTCCTTAGTACGCAACTAGATCAGATATTGCATGTTGGAACTCTGTAATGTTTGTACTCTGTAATATTTGGAAGGATTGCTTTAATGTTTGTACTCTGTAATGTTTGTACACTTATTAAATTGACATTATTTTCTGTTTCTGTGCTAACTTGGCTGCAGGCTTATGTTTTATTCAATGGTTATGCACTTGCTTTAAAAGAATTTATCAATACTATAACATGTTGATTTAATAGCGTGAAATGACCGCTATTGAATAAATATTTTACTGCGGCAAAATGGTGTTATAAAGATTTTCAATTCCATTGAGGTTTAGCTGTATTATAGCGGCTACAATGAGCTGTTGAATAAATATTTTATAGCAGCAAAATGGAGTTATAAAGATTTCCAGTTCCGTTGAGATTTAGCTGTATTATAGCGGCTATAATGAGCTATTGAATTAACGTACCATAGCGGCGAATTTGCTTATAAAACTAAGCTCAACCATATCGGCATATTTTGTGTTACAAAAATTCAATAGTTTTTTATAACATGTCGATATACAGCGCTTATCAAACCGCTATGGTTGTGATTAATAGCGGCTATATGCCGCTATAAAAGACACTTTTTGTTGTAGTGTTTACACATAACAGTATTATATTTTATTTTGTTGTTAGGCATGAGTAAACCTAACATATGAAACAACATATATACGAACAATGTAAATACAAGCTAAGAAGAATGTGTAGAAACATAATACAACATATGCAGACTCTACTATTATAACTAAATATATCCCAGTTTTAAATAGACCGACAAAGCATCCACAATTATAACCTGAATAAACCTTATTCTATGATCTCATAACAAACAAAGTTTAAAAATTTAAAGTATATATGTACACTTTAGCACTCAAAATAAAAGTAAAAGCTACAGTTACTATATATATAGGTTCACATATTATACGATATATACATAAAACTGTAGTATATAGCAACCTGTACACTAATATATAACAGATTTGAAAAGTTTATATAAAATATATATACTGAAACTATGTAAACTAATTTATAACAATTCTATACTGTTACAGGTGTATACGTACAGGGTAATATTCGTACTTTAAACCTTATATATAAACTAATATAATAATACTTTAAACACATAATATAAAAATTAATAAGAAATACACATACCATATATATACACATGCTGACACGTACAACACATGGAAGGACGGAGCTCTGGTCCAAGGTGATGGGAAAGTTCGGCCACAAGTGGAGGCCGAGGTGGGGTTGAACGCGGTGGAAAGGAAGGTGATGCACTTAGGTCGGGGTAGCAGATGAGGTCGAGCAAGGTGATGGGCGAGAGGCTGATCTAGGGGTGTGTGAAGAGAGGCCAAGGCTGAGATGATGGTGGCAGTTAGGTGAATAGGTGGGCCAGGCTTCGGTGTGGTGCGGACGTGGCTAGGAGCGGCTGCCTGGAAGGCCGAAGGTGGTGGAGAACACGGTGGTTGCTCAAGGTGGGATCTGGCCGTTGGATGAGGCAATAATGAGATCGGGGGAGGAGAAGTTGCAAGGAATATTCGGCCAGAGGGAGGGTCGCGTGGAGGAAGTGGAATCGATGGTGGTGAAGGAGTAGTTTCAACATTTGTAGAGACAGTGTTATAGCTTTTGTAGTTCAATTTATTTATTTATTTTTTGTAGGAGGCGAAAGGGAAGAGGTGGCGATTTTGAGTAAGAAGAATGGGTTTCAGAGTTATGAAGGTGGCAGACAAATTTTATAAAAGGGGAGAAAGGGAAGAGGAATAGTTGCTGAAGCAACTGTTATTATATCTAAACCGATACCAAACGAACGAAATAAATAAATAAAGAAAGGTGAAATTCCAACGGTCGAGTTGTGATATGATACGATGGATATTTAGATAATTTATTGCATGTTTCAGATTTTTAAACGCATAGTAAATATAAACATTTATATAATTTCAAAATTTCTGTACCTTTACGATGAGCAGTTTCCTCGTCATTGACACGTACCGGACCACAGTTCATAGAAATAAATATACCGTAGAGATAAGCACGATGAGATGATCAAAACAGTATACAGATATTGGTGGTCATCATCCGATCAAAAGTCGATAATCGGTACCGAAAATGCTGCTATTTTGCAGAAAATAAGATAAAAGGAGCAATATAAGTCCAAATTTGAGAAAACAAAAGATGACGACTCACTCAGAAGAGGATTTAGAAATTTTCTAAGTAAAAGTATTCAGGTTTGAAAATTTTATTACCATCAATTATTAACTGATTTGAATTAGGATAAAGTTATACAATGAAATTAACTTTCATATAATTGATTGAAAATTTATCATTTGCTATATCTAACTATACGTAATCCAAATATTAATTTTTTATTTGCAAATTAAATTATTTAAAATTTCACCAAAAATTCAATTAAGTACGTAAATAAAATTATTAAAATTTATGGGTCGTTACACTCTCTCCCACTCAAAACTTTTCATTCCCATAAAGGAAGGTGGTAGGAGAATAGAAACAACCAGAAAGAAGAATATATTGAAAGACAAGGATAAACAATTAATTTAAAACTATATAAATTTTACTTGAAATATTCATTTGAAAACATCATTTGCAATTCAATTATATGTAATACTTTAATAACTTTCAAACCCATTTGTAAAATTTCTTGTTTCCTTTGTAAGTACCATTTATATGTTTAAATAACACCTTTATAAATATATGAATACTGTTTGAAAACAATTATTTACATCATTACTTATATTTACAAAGAAGCTATTTGAAACATTAAATCCATAATACATAAATTTATTAATTTATCTCAAGATACTTTTCAAACATTATTAATAAATCAATAATCATTTTCTTTAAATATATATGTTGTATTTAATTAATAACTTCTAAAATATTTACAACACTAATAATTTACTATTAAACCAAGTAGTATATAAATAAACAATATTTTAAGAGGATATATTCAAAAAGGAACGAAGGTAGATTCGGAAAAACAGAATATAAGTGAATAAATAAAGCTAAGCAGATAAGGTAGATGCAAAAGAATAGTATCGTGCAGTAATAGTTAATTCAAACCATAAGAATTTCAATTTCAAATATTAATACAAATTTTTTTTGTTGGAAATATTTTTATAATAAAATACCTTTATAATAAAATACTTTTATAATAAAATACTTTTATATCGAAACAAATTTTCCTTTCGAAAATACTTTTATAACTCATTGTTTCAACAAGTTTATCCTCGTTCTCGCAGACTCTGGCCATGCAATGATCAGGCGCAAAGCTAGAATTCTCCAAGTACTTAGTAGACCTGTTTCAACACCCAGTGAAAATACTTGAAAAACCTTCAAAATCGATATAGAAAATACAATCCAAACAAATCAATTGAATTATGGATCGCAGATACACAATGGTTACGCCTGGATCCCTCAGGAAACATCCGTACCTTTAAGCAATCGATGCCTTGCGAATTTTGCCATGATAACAAAAACTGTGGACCGCAGAATACATAATGGTTACGCATGGATCCCCCAGGAAACATCTGTACTCTTTAAGAAATCTCTGCCTTGCGGATTACACCACCACAATAAAACTGTAGACCGCATGATACACAATGGTTACGCCTGGATCCCCTAGGAAACATATGAACCCTTTAAGCAATTTCTGCCTTGCAGATTACGCTACTCAAAAACAACCATGGGTTACGCCATGGTAGGACACTCGAGTATCACATCTGAAAAACCAAAATCAGAGAGAATAGTATCGATAGAATGAATCCACAATGTGGACACAAAGCGGATATCAAGCAGAAGACACTTTCCATATCTTTACTTCAAAAATATGTATCATATAGTACCTTTTCAAATCAATTTCAAATATCATACTTATATAAGGTCCATTATATATAAGATTTCATTTTCAAATCGAATACTTTCCAAAATCAATGGTATATCAAATCACACTTATATAGACTTCGATCATATAAGATTTCACTTTTCAAATTGAGTACCTTTCCAAAGCAATAGCTTTTGAACCAATTTCATACTTATATCAATCAATTTTATATAAGTTCAAAAACTCCCAAATCAAGTATTTAGTAAAGCAAGGTTCTCAATTTCAATATATAGGGTTGTACCAAAACAAATCCGAAACCCAAGGACTGCACTGGTTCACTTCAAATAGTTTCAAATATATATATACATATATCTTTCGAAAATCAAAATTGGCTTCACAAATCACTCACATAGAAAAGCTACTAAAGTGGCCTCTCCCCCACTCTGAAACTCAAAATTCAATTTCGATGATGTGTGCACTCATCACCGAAATTATTTTCCAATGACATGAGTGAGTTTTGGACTTCTATTCTCTTGAAAACTTCTTTGAAATTTCTTTGAAATCATTGGAACTCATTTGAAGTCATTCGAAATGTATCTTATTCAAAAAATACCCTTTTAAATCGTATTATTGTATATTTTCAAAATCTTAAAACCAATTTCAAAACACCGGAACCCAACTCCTCGTATTTCCAATTTGAAATCCTTTAGTTATAATCATTTTTAGATTAATCAAATTTCCTAAAAAAAATTCGAAATTTCAAATCCTTTCGAAACTTCAAATTCTTGCTTTTTAAAAGGTATATAATCCTTATTGAAAACATTCTAACCTTTATATAGAATATAATCATTCTTATCAAAATAATAATTTTGATATATAGAATAATTTCTAAAATACAACCAAACCCAATTTTTCAAAGGATGATTCTAGAATGAGTCACGGAACGAGATACAGGTTGAAGTCAAATTCAAAGGGATCCTACTCAATGAGAATCCTAACCAAGTTTTTGAGGTATGTTAATCCATATCAATTCAAAGGAATTTCTTTCATTAGTGAAAAATCAAAAATGCTCATCAAGCGAAATGCTAAAGCATAATTATATCTTTAGTTCGACACATCGACTTTACTAGGTAAAGGATATAATATAGTTCACTTAATACAACTTAACATAACCTACTGATAACAAATAAATTCCACTGATCCTTACTTCTACACGACCAATGCATCAGCATTAATTCTGCCGGGTGGTGCTTCAACGGGTCCAGTACACTCCACATCAAGGTGCCCCCAAGTATTACATTTCTTGCATGAGTACACTACTCTCCTATCTTCCCTCATGAACTTTGGAAAGGCAGCAGCTCGAGCAGGACGCAACGCAGCTTGCCTTCCGCATTGTCTCTCAGAACAATCTCTGGCTATATGTCCAGTCTGCCTATAGTGGTAGCAAGTGGTTGGCTGGTCGATTGATGTAGTGAGTGCCGATTTCACCTTCTTCACCTTCACCTAGCGACTTGGGAAGTGTCCCTTCTCACGACACTTAAAACAGAAAATCTCGAATCAAAAGCGCTTTCCCTCCGTCTTCTTTCCTTTATTTCTCTTCCCACACATGGCTGCATAATGTCCCTTTTCCTGACACTGATAACAAATGACATGGTCGTAAGGACCAGGTTCTGCCCTTTCTCTCCATAGCCTGTCTTGCTCCTCGATTTCTTCCTCCCGCTCCTTATGGGCCAGTGCTCTTCGCGCTCGACAGGCTGCTTCTGCTCTTTCGATTTTGCCATTTACAAAATAGTTTCCTATCATTCAATGAGTCCGAATTCAAACAAGATAGAAGTTCAAAATTTAAGGGGAAACTTAATCAAAGGGAGTTTCAAAACATAGGGAAAGGACTCGAACGAAGATGAGATAATGAAAACTCAAAATAGAAGATGGATATACTTAACTAAGAATATAAATATGGAGAGGCAAGAACGAATTTCAGAACAAAGATAGAGATTTCAAATTAGAGGAACTCTAATCAACTAGAATTCTAATTCAAAGATAGGTTCGAACGAAAGTGATTATGCAAATAAATTTACTATATATGCAAAGTTTGCCTAGAGCCAAAGCTCTGATACCAACTGTAACGACCCGATATTTTCAACTATTTGCATCCACACACGTCAGACTTAAATTGCTCAAAATATCATATTGTTAATTTAAATTTGGAAAAGCTTAGCATATACAGTAAATAAAACAATTCCAAAATCACAGTCACAAAGTAATATAAAATAATGCAGCGGAATAGATAAAGAGTAGTTCATAAAGCTACTACATAAACATCAGAGCTAGATATAAAATACAATAGATTATCTCAATTACAGTGAAGTCTCCAGTACAAACAGATGATTTCTTTGAACAAATCAACTGGAAAGCTGAAAGCTGGATCGGTAGTTGGATCTCCAAACGAAGCTCCAAACTCCAAAGGTGAGTCTCAAAAGCGGTATCGCTTAGTATGACCCGAGCGTAAAGCAAAACACAAAACATTCGTGTCAGGATTACATTCTTATATCGGTAAATCCAACTCAAGTGAAATATCAACTGAAATACAATTAACTCAAAGGATATTTGGGATAACCTTCCTCTAGGATCCGTGGAACTATCTACAATGTGAAAGTGTACTCTACTAACCACCAAACGTCACTATAACACCGTGGTCCTTTCAAAATAATTTATACTTCAAAAGCGAAATATCATTTCCATTAAATATAAATATTTCCTCAATTTCACAAATTGATTCAAATCAACTCGAGTTCCAATTCAAATTTAATTCAATCTTGATTTAGCCATTTTAATTCAATCCAGTTTCTATATAACAAAATTCAAATTTTATTAATTTCAAATACAGATCTGAATCACAAAATAAACCATTTAGATTCCAATATATTTCAAAGCTTTAATATTCAACATTTTAAAGTTCATTTTTACAGTTTCATATAGATCTTGATTTAACCTCATTATTGTTTAGCCTTGAAATATTCACTTAATAAATTCAATATTGTTTAAATAACCTTAAATTACATTTAAACTAAATTTCCCCTTCGATTTATTTAAACTTGGAATATCCATTTAATCACTTTAAATCAAAATCAAGTTATAAAATCAAATCTTAAATTTCAAATTCAATAGTTCAAATCGATTTATTTCAAAAACAAGATATAACAGCGATGAACAATTATAGTCAGAAAATCAATTGTCTATATTTCATATTTTGATCATATATTTGGATTCGTCCTTGGAAATGCTGAATTTTGGTGGTAATATCATAATTTTTAAGCTTGAATTCATGGAGGATTTATGGGTTGAACAGAAATTGGGTTTTCCTTGATTTCTGGCGATCGGCGGAGGGCTGGACGTCGAGATCAACACTGGAGGTAGCTCGTGTGGCAAGGACCATGAGAAAAATATTCGGTGGATTTTTCAACCGTCGTGGTGGCCGAACGATGAGGATTTAGGGTTTAACGACCTATTTTAGTCGATGATAGAGTCGAGATGATTGCATTGACGTGGGTGAACTAGAGACGATCGGTGGTGGGGGGATCGAAGCATGGGACTGTGGTGGAAGTTCTGGTCGATCGGCGAGGTCTCTGGCGATCGGAGGCGGCGACGTGAGGGGTTTTCCGTTGATCAGGTTGGGTTCCAGTAGCGTTCAATATATTCGATTTTGATTTCCAACGTAATTGTTTGTGCTGGATGGTCGAGATGTTCGAGTAGGTCATCGATGTCCTAATGGCGACAGCGAAGATGGCTAGAGTGGTGGCAAACTCGTGTGCACGTGCACGAGTTTCTCTGATTATCTATTTGTCACTGTGTTATGTTGAGCTCAGGGAAGAAAGGAGGTTGCATCGGGTTTTCACGCGAGATTGTCTCGAAGAGAAGAAGAAGGGGAAGTAATTCGAGTTTAGCTTGGGAATTTTCAGCGTGGACTCGAGTTTTATTTGTAGTGAACAAGTTTTTAATAGAAAAAGTAAACTTGTGACAAGTTTTCAAAGCTAGTAGAAACAAAGTTTTCAAAGAAAAGTGTGATCAAGTTTCAAAACAAGTTTCAGTATAAATTATAAGTCAAATGTTTTTGAAATTTAATTTGGTTTGATTTGAAATTCTTTATATTAGGTCAATTATTTAATTAAATCTCTAAGTGTTTCCAAATGTAATTTAATGATGTAATTAAGTAAGGATTAAGATAAATGGTTTGTATTTTATTAATTAAGGTCTTAAGTAATTAAAGGTTAATTAGTTAACTTAAGTAATTAAAGGGTAGTTAATTAATTAATGTAACTAAAGGTTCATTAATCAATATGATTAATTAAAGGATTCATAAATTTATTAATTAAAGGATAAAATGTGACGACCCGCACTTCAACCTTCGAAAATCGGCATCCAATACATCACCCGTATTCAAATGCCGGAGATAAATGTTAGAGTCCGGTTCGCAGGAGTCATAACACGTTGGATGATAACGGCACAATGGAAACAAAATAACTTCATTGATACACTACATGGGTTAAAACATTCTACAACAAGTGCCCAACATCATCAGAGCCTATATATACACTATAAAACATCGAATACAACATAACGACGGAAAAATAACATCAACAGGGTCTTCCAAGAGAAAGAGTCCAACATACTGCATCTTCATTTGTTTTTGGAAAAATTAAAATTAGTTCACAAATCAATTCTAAAAGCTATATTAATTACTAAATTAAATTTGGCTTAAAAATGGGATCGTTACAAACCATAACCCACAGGTCCGAGGATCGAAACCTCACTCTGATACCAAATGTGACGACCCACATTTCAACCTTCGAAAATCGGCATCCAATACACCACCCGTATTCAAAAGCCGGAGATTCAAATGTTGGAGTCCGGTTCGCTAGAGTCATAACACGTTAGATGGTAAAAACGCAATGGAAACAAAATAATTTCATTGAACACTACATGGATTACAACATTCTACAATGAGCGCCTAACATCATCAGAGCCTATATATACTATACAACAACGGAATACAACATAACAGCGGAAAAATAACACAAACAAGGTCTTCCAAGAGAGAGAGTCCAACATAATGCATCTTCATTTGTTTTTGAAAAAATTCAAATTAGTTCACAAATCAATTCTAAAAGTTATATTAAATACTAAAATAAATTTGGCTTAAAAACGGGATCGTTACAAAATATATCTAGAGGTCAACTCTCCTCAAACGCGATCAGTATGATATCCTCGTTAGCATTTGGAATAAATTACTTAGAGCCAAGCATTGGTCTGCTTGGAGTCACTAAATTCAAAGTACCGGGCCAGTGAAGA
Organism: Allium cepa; assembly: GCA_030765085.1. Lineage (NCBI taxonomy): Eukaryota > Viridiplantae > Streptophyta > Magnoliopsida > Asparagales > Amaryllidaceae > Allium > Allium cepa. Next base: position 976,157,971 of record CM060928.1, read on the forward strand.
ATGGTGCTTGGAGTCACTAAATTCGAAGTACCGGGTCAGTGAAGAATTGTGCTTGGAGTCATCTTGGCGTTTGCCTAGAGTCATATCATCTATGTTCTCCAAACTTTGAGAGTATCATTTGATTAGCGGGTGCTTGTTCGTTCCCTTGTCGCCATTCAAAAGCTGCCGCTTGATCCACTATGCCCTGGTTGGTCATTGGATCTAAGCAAAGTGGATAGAATGTTTCTTTATTAAGTTGAGTTTCGAATCCAAAATTCGAGGATACTGTGCTGCGGCACGGGTTCGGGTGCATTGCACCCGAAATTTCTTAGAGCATTTTTCTTAAATTTGGATCGTACCTGAAAAAGTTTTTTTTTTTTGAAAATAGGGGTCGTATAAGAGATCGGTGTAGCTTAAGTTTGGATCGGCCTATGCATGGTTCGGTATATTTGATATTGGGTCGGCATGCTTGTAAAGCACAATAATAGAAGGTGGTTCGGTGTTGGAGTGTAGGCATGGTGGATCGACCAAGAGTGGCTCGACCAAGGCGGTTCGGTCACGGGGGGTCGATATACACGGGTCGGCATTTGCTCAGTATATATGCTAGAGCGATCGGCTATCATCTTTTGAGTGGGGGATCGGCTATCTGCATTGAGTGAGGGGTCGTCCTTTATATAACTCCAGTGCAAACTTCAACATTCAATCTCATAAACTTGCATACATCAGTGAACCCAATTCCATGGCTAATAGCTTCCTTTAGATCTCTTTCAAATCTGAGTAGAATATGAAGTTTGCTGGTAAACAACTAGATCTATCTCGCGAATATAGAAATCCACTAGTAGAAGATGAGATCCAATCAAGCTGAGAATTCAATTCTCAGTGAAAGCAGTAAAATGTTAGCATCAAAATTGGTGACTAACACCCGTAGAATTTCATAGATATCAGAGAATCAATGGAATCTAGAGAACAAAGCATAAAAGTAAATTGACACAAAGATTTTATAGTGGTTCGGCAATCTCGGCCTACGTCCATTTCAAATTTCATTAATTATTCATTTGATTACAATTACATGAGTTATTCGATTGGCTAGAATCCATTGATAAAAGTTCATAAGAAACATAGCCATGGCATAGTACTTGGAGTAGGAGGAAGAAGATGATGAAGTCCCCCACTCCCCCCAAAAAAGAGAGAGCGGGAGCTCCTAAAAATGGCCCCCTACCCCTGTATTTATAGACGAAGGTAGCCTTCAGCCTAACTGACATCTTCAAGCTTGGACCCTTTTGGCCACTTAGGCCCACCATAAGAAAAGCTCAGCCCAACACACTATGCTGACCTCACTAATACACTCTTCAACTTGTCAAACATCTTTGCTGACACATATTCCATCAAGCTAACCTTCATCATTCTGACATCCTGTATCACCTATCCGTTGGTCTTATTTACCATGTGCTGGATATAACTGTTCGAATATTAAGCTCTGGTCATATTATTGTCGTCTCATGGCCATCTTTCTCATCAATAGTCAAGTCTAGTCATCATAATCAACTTTATGTAGCCGGACCAAAAGGCCGAATAACACTCATCTATTGCTTATAATTGTCACTTGCATTCCTAAGCTAGCAGTTTGGACATTCCGGTGCTCAAAGCTAAACTAATATTGCTTAGCTATCACGACATCAATTTCTCTGTTCTCGTATTTGTGTGTCTTCTGTTCCATGAAATCTATACCGTTAATTCTGAACATGGACCCCATCAGTTATTGTTTTTTTTATAAATAATGAATGGATGAGATATTGTATGGAACATGGTGACACAGAAGTTAGGGACAGAAGAATTGGTCTCCGTTATCACTACCTTGAAACAAAGTCTTGTGAGTTGTGAATAATAAAAATACATCATCTATGTCGTAGTGTCTTTATCTTTCTCTGCCTTTTAAATTAACTTAAGTTGGTCCCCTTATTAACATCCAACAACTACAGTAATAGCTGAACATTTGGCACATTGATTACAACTTAGTACTAATCTACTCTACTTACTCATTATCCAGCTTCCATCTTTTCCGATATGATAGCAGTGCACATTCACTCGTGATCTACATCCGGCTTGTGTTAACATAATTAAAACCTAAGACGGCGGCCAATAAGTCCAGACAGTTTCAATCATTTTTAATATCAACAGTAAAATCACTCCATCAACTTACAGTTATCATATGAAATGCCTTAAAAATGTATATATGTTGCAGACTCAAATTTTTCCTACACAATCAGAACAGTAATAAACATACAACTACAATAAGCTGCAAACTATCAACACATGTGGACAACCAACTTCTAGCCAGCGTTCCAAATTAATGCACTGCTTTCTTCATATATACACTTGAAACCTTCTTTATTTTTTATACAGTCAGGAAATATAATCCAGAGCAATGTTCAAGCAAACTGATTATTAGGATCTACACCCTTATATAGTATAGTGATCATAGTTGGGATGGGTTTATAAACCAGAGTATAGGGTATACTGATCCATAAACCAGAGCAATGTTTATTGACATATATATAGGATCTAAACCCATAGTACAGTGACTTAGAAACCATAATACTGTTTGTATATACATGTAACATATATAAACAAGAGCATTTTTTTTATAACATGTACCCATGTACAGTGATCATAATCAGGATAGTATAAATTCTAAAACTTTTAAAAGGTTTGATACCAGTTTCCAACAATATAACTGGGATCTACGTGAAGTAACCTTTGCTACATACATGAATGATGAAACATAAAGAAGGACACAAATTTAATTTCAAACGTTAAAAATGTGCTATTTTACAGCTAGATTTGTCAAAAACAACATCAGCGATCTCTCAATATGCTAAATCAAGAACTTATTACAAGAAAATATAAAATCGCCATTTAATTAATCCAAAAAATAGACAACAGACTTATAGTTATTGTTAATCTAAGTCTAAATTAATTGACATATAAAGTAATCAAGAGAGAAGAAACGTAATTAATGATGGGATTGAATAGTGAGAATTTGGTTCCTGGACTCCATGGCCAACTCGTCATAACGCTTCAATTCTGCAAGCATAAGTTCCTCCATGTTCACTCCATCAAAAACACTAGAAAAGATCTCCTGATGAGAAGCAAGCATGGTCCGCCTTTCCTTCTCCTTTTCAATTAAGGAATCCAACTCCATTAATTGCTTACTCACCTCTCCAACATTGCCATCTCTAGACATAATTGAAGAAGAAGAAGAGAGATGCTGCTGATCTTCAGTGAAGCGGTTGATAATGGAGTCGGCATCTTGATTATCGAAGAAGAATACAGCAATCAATTTGATTCCCGCACCGAAGAACAGCAAGACTGCCACTTGCGCTCCAAAAAGAATGGAGAGTTCGTTTGCGTTTTCGAAGGGGCCGGAGCGTCGTGGTATTGAGAAGCAGACTTGAAGGGCGTTTTCGTTTGTTATCGCTTTGATTTCGATCTTTCGTGCCGCCATTATTGTTTCTTTTAGGTTTTTCCTTGATTGTGGAGCAGGAAGGAAGAGGACTGATGTGTATTTATGCAGTAAATGTACCGTGTATTTCAAGCAAAGTTCCAGGTAATTAAGATAATTTCCATCAACAGCTATTTTGATTTAGCTTTTAATGATGTAAATCATTATTAACACTTTATTATTTACATGATACAAGTTTAACACTTCAAAAACAATACACATCCAGCTATTTATGTTAACATTTGATAATTACTTCTCTGTTCAGTTTATGCGGTTAAAATTTGAATAACATAACGCTTAAAATTAATTACACTTTTTATTGGAGGAAAGTAGTCCAAATAACAAATTTCAAATAAAGAATAATAAGATTTTGACCGTAAGTTTCACACTTTAGGCTCGTTAATGAATAATTTTCTATTTATAGATCTCATCTCCACGCCAATATTGTTGAATTTTGGCAATATTATATAAAACCCAGCGTATTGCAGTCATCTCGAAATTATCTTTAGACAACAGAATGAGTTTCGCGTATGTTTAACAGCTTTATGTAAACAAAGCAACTAAACAAATTTATTACATATAATTGTCTTAACGGTCTTTACATTTTTTTCATACATCCTAAAGTGTGTCTATACAAGGGTCAAATATAATAAACATAAATAGAGTGTCATGCTCAGCGTATGAAGATATCCAATACAACAAAGGCAGCGTATAGCGACGGCAAAAATGCATCGGCGGCCGTTGCTAGCCGTCGCTAGTTGCCGTCGCTATTCAATCCGTTGTCAATAGGAAAAGCAACGGCAATAGCTACGGCTCCGTCGCTAAAAAAACGACGGCAAGCGACGGCAACGTACACGTGTCAACGCCACGTGACAGTTAGTTTGTTTTCCGGAAGTCTGTTACTGGCCGTTACTAGCCGTCGCTTGCCGTCGCTATTTCGCCGTTACTAGCCGTCGCTATATTTGGCCAGAAAGCCGTTGCTAGCCGTCGCTTTTCTGGGCAAAACCTGCTGTACACACAGCAGCTATTCTTCCATCAAACCTCATTCCAAACCTCATCTCAAAGCTCAAACCTCGATAAGATCAACAATAACACATCTCAACAATACCCACAACATCAATATTCAACAATATAACCAAAAAAACACAAAAACCAACCAAACCAACATAATGTACAAAACCAAACCAAGTATCAAGGTACAATGATCAAATCCAAATATAACCAAACCCAAACATCATCCAAAATACCAAGTATCCAAGCCCAAGTATCAAATCTAGTCTAAATATGTACATAAATACGTACCCACAAGAATAGTAAAACTATGCATCATCATCCTCCTCATCATCCTCGGCATCATCAGATCCATCTCCCTGCTCCCAAGGCATAGAGTCGTGCTCCTGATAAAATGCTGCAATGCGCTCATCTATCTGCTGTGCCAATTGGCCCTTTCGCCAATCGTTGAGCTCATCCAGCTGCCTCTGCATCTGAGCAATACGCTCCTCCTCTATCGATTTGCTATAAGCTCTTTGGAAATTAACAGCATGTGAAATAACTGAAGTTAATACGATAGCATTTTACATGAATTTTGAATGAATTGGATAGTATATGTGTAATAATTGAAATAACTGAAGTATGTGTCAATAACAATAATAATTATTATGCCAAAGTATATGTAATTGGACTATAAAGTTGAATGTGAGCAATTTTGAAATTAGATCATTATCATATTCCATAAGTGCAAAATGATATCATTTAGACGAAAAGAATTGATGTATATAAATGTCACAACTTACTAATGGCAATTAAATTGAAATAAGAATTTACTATACATATGTAAGCGACAAATTTAGGCACGATGTCACACGATGTGCTAAGTGATATTTGAACGTTAGCGTTTGGATAGTATGACACTAATTATTGATCGAATTTACATTCAAAATTTTCACAGTTGAAACGCAGAATTCTTTTGAAGCCAAATAATTTAATTAGTTTACATTTATTTAATATTTATGAAATATGAAGTATAAAATTTGACTATGTTTTGAAAAATTAATGATATTGTATGTATTCATAATTATTATAAATTTATTGATCGATATGAGATCTAGATATGCAATTGTATCATATTTAAATAAATGTACTTGATTGGGCTAAAATAAGCTATTACTTCACAACATTGGAGGGAAATTTGTATCGATGTGAGAATAATGTGGATCTTTTAATATGAAGTTAGTGAAATGGTTTACCTCCTGATTGCCGAAACCATAACGCCTATTTCGAGTAGGCGGTGCAATAACGGAATCCCAAATCCTGTTGGACTCCTCAACTGTAAGCTCTGCTCTTCCACTCGCCTGTGTCAATGCCGATGCCTTTGCCTCATATCGCCCCTGCAATTACAAACATAATTTTGAAACAATTGGTATACAATTTACATATATACAATTTGAATCACGAGTTAGCATATTTACCATCGCTGCTTCAGTTTTGCTGTCGGTCCAATCGTAGGTCGCATTCCCCTCATCATCAACAGACTCAACTGCGTGTGTGGCTCTAAAAACCTCAGCCATTGTAGGCTCCCTTCCGTACTTTGCAAACTGAAGATATACACGAATAAGATATATTGAAAATAAGCATAAATGTTATACATGAAGATATGCATCACCATATGCTAAATATATTTTATATTTACCAATTCTCTCCTATGTTGTTGGAAAATTTAGAGCCACCTCGATGTAAACCAAGATTCTTATTCCTATTGGCTTGGTTTCTTGCTGCTACTTCCTATTAATTTAGATACACGATTAAAATAATGCAACTAACATAATTGTAAGCATTCTCATCATAACTTACTTTAGCTGCTTCTAACTCCCAATATGTGAGAAATCCGTTCCAGACTTCATCGCTCATCCAACCTGGCTTTTTGCCAGCCTTCTTCGCCCTTGATATTGTCTCTCTATAATTCTTCCGCAGTTTTTGGTTCCAATTATTGCTAAAAACATTTAAATCATGCGGCTCCACTCGTTCAACAGCCTGCATATTGAATTTATTTTGAATTACATACAGCATATTATTTTCAATAGAAATATATAAATTGTAATTACCATCAAGTCGGCCCATATAGCATTTTTAATATGAGCTGGAATGTTATCCCAATGCGGCCAAGCTGCTGACATCCGACCCTTATATGAATTCTTCGAGACATCTAAAATAAACTGTGATGGTTCTACCTCGAACCCCCTGTAATTGTTAACGTGCATATTTTATATAGTTTATATATTTTAAATAATATAATTGAAATAAATTTGACATTTACCCAACACTCTTCAGAATAATCTCTGCAACTCGGCGTGTATCTGCCTCTAAGCTACTAGGACCCGCTGCAGCTCCAGGAGACTGAGATGGAGAAGGCTGAGATGTACTCCTACTTCTTCTATCAGCCATATCTGCCACAATCATATATTATATAAAAAAGCATAATGATCAAATGAGCATCACATAATCATAGAATAAAACGATAACGCATAAATCAGAATAATACATTGCTCAGAATAGTACATCGCTCAGAATATTACATAGCTCAGAATAGTACATTGCATAAGTGAATACATAGCTCAGAATAGTACATTGTATAAGTGAATACATAGCTCAATATAACACATGACATAACTCAGAATAATACATCACATAATACAATAAACGATGCCATCTGTGATCATTCTTCATCATCTTCTGATTCAGACTCGGTCTCGTACTCTATATCGTTTTCTTCGTTACTAATAAATGCATCTATTAAAACATTCGCTTCACCATTCAACGATCCTACATCGATGTCATCGGCTATTATTATTTCGGTATTTGGCTCAAGATCTGCTTGATACGCTGCTTCATCTGGAATATTATTTCCATCAAATGTAAATCTTGCCTTTGTTTTAAAAACAGCACACCAGTCTGCTTTATCTTTTTTTAAGGATGGATAAGGAGCAAAATAAACTTGTAATGCTTGCTTAGCTAACACGAAAGGATCATATTTATAGTAATGTGACGTATGCTTTATTTCAATTAACTTATAATCCTTATGTACGTTAATTCCAGAACCGGGAACGTTGCTAAACCAGTTGCATTTGAATAAAAAAACTTTCTCTAGCGGTTGTGTATAATAAGTCAACTCTAAAATTTGTGTTAAGACGCCATAAAAATCTTTTATATGCTCTTCTGGATCATCGCTGCCTTTGACAAATACACCGCTGTTATACGTTGATTTTTCAGCTCCATAATCTTTGATGTTAAATTTAAATCCGTTGACGAAGTATATAGGATATGTCTTGACATTTCTTCTTGGTCCGATAGCAAGGTGTCGTATGCCTTCGTCAACAACACTGTTATTCGGATCGTGAACATAGCTTGCAAACCACCAAGCAAATTGTTTACCGAAATCACCAGATGGATGTTGTGATTCGTATATGCTGCAAATAAATGTATTATATTCCCCTAATTATTAATATATAAATACACGTATAATTGAACTGTACAATCATTCAGTATTACTTGATAAATGGTGCAACTTCAACACAATTTAAAAGAACATATGTGTGTGCCACATGGTAGTCTCTATCATCTAACCATATTTCCACACATTTTCCAACAGGTCTTCCATGTTGTCTAAAAATAGATAACATTGTTTGAGAATAATCATGCTCAACAGCTTCTTCATTACGAGGAACACTTACAAACGATAAGTTCACATCGTCACTAAAGTAGTGTGAGAAAAAAAAAGCTTCCTCTTCAAGGTACGATTTGCAAATCGAACCTTCTACTCGTGCTTTTTGTCTAAGTTTTTTCTTCAAATGATTCAAGTACCTATAACAAAAATAATTAATTTTGTATATTGGTACAAGAATATACATTTTCAACTAATCAACAAGAATATTGAGGAGTTTAAAATCATCTCTCAAATGGATACATCCATCTATATTGCACAGGACCTCGAAGGAGTGCTTCAGATGGCAGATGCACAGGCAAATGCTCCATTACATTAAAAAACCGGGCGGAAATATTTTCTCAAGTTTGCAGAGCAATACAGGAATTTCTACTTCAAGTTTACGTAAATGATCTACCTTTAACGTGGTCGAACAAAGCTGTTTGTAAAACATACTTAATTCTGTTATAACACTCCATATTTTTGTTGGCAACAGTTCTTTGAATATCACAGGTGAGAAATATTCCATCATGATATGGCAATCATGACTTTTCATCCCACTCAATTTATTGTTTTTCAAGTCAACACATCTGCGAAGGTTAGAAGGAATCCCATCAGGACATCTTAGTCCTTCCACCCATTTGAGCACGAGTTTTGCTTGCTTGTTGTCTAGCTCATAACATGCTTTGGGTTTTTTGTTATCGTCGTACAACTGAAGTTCGGGCCGCTTACAGAAATGTAATATATCACGTCTCGAATTCGCATCGTCCTTGGTTTTCCCCTTTACATTCAAAACTGTACTAAAAACGTTATCAAACACATTTTTTTCATTGTGCATGACGTCAATATTATGTCGCAGTAAGAGATTTTTCCAATAAGGTAACTTCCAAAATATACTTTGCTTGCACCAGTTATGAATGTCCGATTTACCCGAAATGTCGACCTGTTTCCCAGTTTCATGAATCTTAGGATAGTCTTTCACGATTTCATATATCTCTTCACTTGTCCAAACTTTAGGTGGTAGCATATTCTCTACTCTGTTAGCTTTAAAGTTCGTTTTATCTATTCTGAATTTATGATTAATATGTAGAAAACACCGATGACAGTCAAACCAAGAAATTTTCTTGCCGTACTTTAATGAAAATGCTCGTGATTCTTCCATACAATATGGACAAGCTAGACGTCCAGCTGTGCTCCAACCTGAAAGCATGCAATATGCGGGAAAATCATTAATAGTCCATAATAAAGAAGCGAACATACGAAAATTTCTTTTTCTCGAAATGTCATATGTTTCAACTCCTTCATGTCATAGTGTTTTCAATTCTTCGATCAACGGTTGTAGATAAACATCAATTCCTTGAGTCGGATCATCAGGACCGGGAACGACAATCGTTAAAAACATATATGGAGTTTTCATACACATCCATGGAGGTAAGTTATAAGGAGTGACAATAATAGGCCATGATGAATATTTACTACCAAATTGAGAGAATGGCGAAAATCCATCTGTATATAAACCGAGCCTAACATTACGGCTCTCTCGAGCAAATTCAGGGTACGTCCTATCGAAATGTTTCCATGCTTGTCCATCAGATGGATGTATCAATGTTCCTTCTACTGGTGTTCTCACGCTGTGCCATCGCATATGACATGCTGTAGCAGAAGAAGCATATAGCCGTTGAAGTCTGGGAGTGATGGGTAAATAATGCATTCTTTTATAAGGGACTTCTTTTCCTTTCTTTTTCCTTGGTATGTATCTTTCCTCGTTACATATTCTGCGTTTTCTAAGGTGAGAGTCGTCTTTCCAAAATAACATGCAACCTTTAACACATGTATCTATCTTCTGGTATGGCAATCCAAAAGCAGACATAAGTTTTTTAACTTTATAATGACTATCGCACATCAAATATTGGGTGACATGTGTCGTTTAGCAGTTTGTACAATTGCTGTAAATGCTGCTTCTGTAAGATTGAATTTTGATTTCATCGTGATGTATTCAGCGGTTACAAATAATCCGGTTCCACTTTCACATCCATCCCACAATGGTCTCTTAGCGGAATCCAATAAATCATAAATTTTTTTAGCTTCCATAGTCGGTTCTTCACCATTTTCATTTTCAATGTCGCCTTGATCAGTGGATGGAAACATTGATCGGGGTGCATCTTGCACCGTATTTTCTATTGGATTTGCCGCTGTATTATCATCCTCTTCCACTACAGGATTAGGTGTATATTGAACAAACTCTCCGTGACGATCCCATAAATAATAATTCGGTACAAAACCAAATTTATACAAATGAACTTCTACTACATCTGCCTTCCAATGCTTCAGATGTTTGCACTTAGCACACGGACAACGAATGTCTACGTTATTTCCATTATTAGATTTAGCAAATATAATAAACTCGTATACACCGTTAACAAAATGTTCCTTTATTGATCCTTTCATACCTTTTCGGGATTCATACATCCAACTACGATCGAGAAAATAATCGAACATATCTCCTGATTTGCAAAAATTATATTAGAAAATTCAAATAAACACTTCACTGAAACAAATTAGACTGGACTTTAGTAAATTTTATTAATTTAGTAACTTTATTAATTTGACAAATTAGACTGAACTTTAGTAAATTTATTAATTTGGTAAATTAGACTAATTTTATTAATTTGGTAAATTTTAAACTAACTTTAGTAAATTTTAAACAAACTTTAATACTGAACAAATTTATTAGTTTCAAACTAACTTTTAAATTTTATTACTTTAGTAAATTGCACTTAATACATTATTTGATTGTTTTATAAAATACAGATCATATACAACACTTGTTAATACTTGTTTAACGGCCGGTCATCCTACTTCCCATTACAAACACAATAACGTAATCGTATTTTATAAATCATTTCAGATTAAACGATTCAACAAAATTTCGGCAGCACTTCCCTTTATTCCCTGTATCGTACACAAATGCATGTACACAGGGAAAAAAAGGAAGTGCCATCGAAATTTCGTTAACCGTTTAAACTGAAATGATTTATAAACTGCGATTACGTTATTGTGTTTGTAACTTGTCCAATACTGGGACAAATCCAACAAATATTATATCAGATGAATACAGATGTCCGTTCTGTGTAAAAACGAACATCCATACAACGATCATATACAACACTTGTCAAACGGGGCCAAAAATTGTCTAAGGGGTTCACACAAATAAAAAATAAATTCTAATTTATATTTTAACAACTATAAATTTTTTAATAATACGTTCAATAAATATTTGTCAACTAAATTTCACATTTTAACACGTACTTTAAAATTTGGTAACTAAGTCAAATTTTAAATAATGAATTTTTTTAAACCAAATTAGAAGTTAGCACTTATAATAAATTGAATTATTTTTATTTTAAACTATATACGTTTAATTGGAAATTCCACAATGAGACAAAAGTGAATCATTGTAATTCTTTTAGGCTATGAGTACTTTAGCATGGCCATTGCAAGTGAGCATAAATGATATATTTGAACAAAATACACGGTTGTAGTGTACTTACACTTATAACTAGCGCATGCTAAATAATTAAATTTTCACCTAATCGACAACCAACATTGCATAAACTTATCAATAAGCATCTTAAACATGTTATCACCATCTTAATCCAAATCACATCACCAATCATTAATTCTACAATAACCAACATCATAATAGTATGCGTTAATCATCGTTTCAACTTCGAAATAAAATAATTTTATTCTCAAATCAACCTACAATACTATTATCACCATACATATAGCACATAACTACCAATCTCAAACCCATAAACATGTCATTAACAACCAATTTTTAAACCCAATAAACATGCAAATAAATCCAAATTAAACCCTAATTGAATACAAAATAGGGTTAGAACACATACCGGATCAATTTGGGAGGTAGGGAGCGAATTTTTGAGTACCGAATTAGCAGGGCGACGGGGGGGGGGGGGGGGGGGGGGACGGGTAGGGTTTTTTAATTTTTTTTCTTTTCGTTTTACAGAATGGGGAAGAAGAAAGCTCGGGTCAGGCAGATATGCAGGTCGAGCAATGGCTAGCGACGACCGCTTTTTTTAGCCGTTGCCCCTGTCCGTCGCTATACGAAGCGTTTTTTGTAGTGATCATCATAAACATTTAAATAATGAAAATCAAACAACCATAATTTGCAACCAAGCCTCCAGCTTCGTCTTTGACACGCTTTATTCATCATTCCCAAGTTTCTTGTTTAAGCCCATAAAAACAACATACTCAATCGAGTATCCGTAAGTTTACGAAGAAACAATAATAAAAACACGAGTCGGATATAAATAGGCCCGACCCTTCCCCAAAGCAACTGAAGCGGTCGCTTAGGGCATCAGAAATTCTAGGGCACCATACCAAATAAAAATGCGTTCGATTAAAAAAACTGAATCGGCGATTTCGCGAAGTACTGCTCTCCTTGCTCTGCTCCAGTCGGCAGCCTCTCGAAGCGAAGCGACGCGATTTCTCGAAGCGACGGTTTTAGCTAGCTGCCGCCTCCGTCTGTCAAGTGCCACTGCCAACAACTGATTTTCAAAGGTAATTTAGATGAGAATATTTAGTAAAATGTCTGAATATTCAACTATGTATGTTCTACTTTATATAGTTTTATTATTAATGTTATGCAAATATCCGAATACTTGAAAATTTGGGTACTTTCAAAAATGTGTGTTTATGTGGAATTTGGGCACCTGCAAATTGCAATAATGGTTTAATGAAGTAAGACATGGTTGCAAACCTCCAGTACATACTTTAATTTGATGAAATATTAGTCAATAATCATCGTGATTTAACTCATATGAAGGAGATGTATTTGCAATTAAATTATTTCTGGATTTGGGAAAATTTCTGGATAATCGGAGGTTTCTAGAGAGAAGAAGAAATTTAGAAGGAGAAAATGTTTTATCGTATTGTCTAATTCTCTCTCTGCCAAGCTGTTATTTATATCTTACATAAGGAAGATGACAAAAAATAATAACCACCCAAAATAACTACTACAAACTAAAATATTTACAATCATGCAAAACAGTCTTGACTTAAGCAATTTGACAATGAAGATCACAGCTTAACAGAATTTAACTCTGTAAATATAATCATAATGATAGATGTATGAAGTTATTCCAGTGCAAAATGACAATGAGATAAATCATCATATTTAGTAAAAACATAATTTTTTCATTGAAAAGTGCAGCATGGAGTTTAATTCAATGCACTGGTGCATTGATTTTAACTTAATGTTGTGCATCGAGTTCAAATATGATTGTTTATATTCAAATAAATTATGTCAAAATGGTTTGTGATTCAATCATGTACTACATACATTGTTGGTTGCAAATCTTTGCTTCTTCTTGATTTGATCTTCTAAAACCGTACCCATGTCATTATCATGGGTTAAATTAATCAATCTTTTGTTACCTTTTTAATACTGCTTCAAAATCGATGGAGTTCTTAGTATAATCTTTACGCAATTTAATTTTTTGTGGTTATTATAATAATTAATATTATTCCATGTTACTTTCATACTGTTTAGAAATGCGTAAACAAGAATCTGGACACGCTAAAAGGGTTAGAAAAAGAAGGCTGGAGGAACTCACTAATTCACAGAAAGACATTCTTAATAAATTTTTCATCAAAAGTAGTCCAGTAGAAAGTTCTAGTTTGAATGTGGATAATGCTCCCCTTATTAATGAGGCTGATGATAATATTTTAATGAGTGAACATGACAATGAAAATATGAGCGAAGAGGAAGCAAACATTGATTCATCATCATATTTGGAGAATGTTAGTGTAGTTTCAAATGACCCTGATACATGGAAAAAAATTGATAAAAAATTGAGAGACTTGTTGGTTGAAAAAGGTCATTTTAGAGTGTTAAAAGATAATGACTCTGATTTTCCAAAAGATGCTATTAATAGATATTTTTCCTCCACTTTTTAGGTCATACATTTGTCTGATGGGGATAAACAAGATAGAAAATTGTTGGTATATTCAAATTCAGTTGATAAAGTATTTTGTTTTTGCTACAAAATTATTCACAAATCAAACAACGGCTAGTCATTTTGCTACAGAAGGAATTAATGATTGGCGTAATCTTAGTACTAAACTGAAACAACATGAAAGTAGCAAAGATCATCTTTTGAATATGAGCAGTTGGATTGAGTTGGAAATGAGATTGAAAGTCAAAGCAACCATAGACCAGAGTGTAATAGATCAAATAAATAAGGAAAAAGAACGTTGGAAGAAAGTGTTGATAAGAATAATTGCTGTTGTGAAACCACTTGCTTCCAATAATTTAGCATTCCGTGGAACGAACGAAAAGCTTTATGAACAAAATATTGGTCTTTTTTGTAAATTAATTGAAATGATAGCAGAATTCGATCCAGTAATGCAGGAGCATGTTCGACGGATTGAACAAAAAGAAATTCATATACATTACCTTGGTCACAAAATTCAAAATGAGTTAATACTCACATTGACGAATGAAATTAAAAATGAAATTCTTAAAAAAATAAAAAAGGCCAAGTATTTTTCGGTTATATTAGACTGCACTCCACATATCAGTCGTGTTGAACAGATGTCTCTTGTAATAAGAACTGTTAATGTTTCAACCGATCCTGCAAAGGTGGAAGAGTTTTTTATTAAAATTTTAAAAGTAGATGATACTACTGGACTTGGACTTTTTAACAAGATTAAAGAAGTATTAGAAGATATTAAGCTTGATATTTATGATATCAGAGGACAAGGTTATGATAATGAATCAAATATGAGTGGAAAACATAAAGGAGTGCAACAAAGACTATTAGAAATTAATTCAAGAGCTTTCTACACACCTTGTGGTTGTCATAGTCTTAATCTTGTGCTATGCGATATGGCAAAATCGTGTCCTAAAGCATCAAACTTTTTCGGGGTGATCCAACGGATATTTAATATATTTTCTTCATCCACACAAAGATGGAAATTTTTTAAAGATCATGTATCAGGTTGTACTGTTAAGCCATTATCAGATACACGTTGGAAAAGTCACATTGAAGCGGTAAAATCTATAAGATATCAAATAGTGGAGATAAGAGATGCTCTAATTTCCTTGTCAAATAGCACGAAGGATTCCACGGCGAAAAGTGAAGCTAGAAGCCTGGTAAATGAGATTGAAAATTTTGAATTCTTGTTCGGATTATGCATTTGGTATGAAATGTTGAAAAATGTAAACACCGTTAGCAAGATTCTTCAAACCGAGGATATGCAAATTGATGTTGCTATCATTAGATTACACGAGCTTATTGATTTTTTTAAAGATTTCAGGAACACGGGATTTAATTCTACGATGGTTGATGCCAAAGAGATAGCCCAAATGTTGGATATTGAACCAGTTTTTCCTCAAAAAAGAATTATTCGTAGAAAGAAACAGTTCGATGTAGATACAAACGATGAAGAACAGATGCAAACACCGGAAGAGTCTTTCCGAATCAATTACGTTTTTCAAATTGTGGATAAAGCTCTTGTTTCATTGATGAATAGATTTGAGCAATTCAAAGAATATGATGACAGATTTGGCTTCTTATTTGATTTAAAAAAGTTCACTACTACAGATGATGAGAAACTGAAAGATCATCGTTTAAAACTTGAGGAATATTTGAGACATGATTTGCAATCCGATATAAATGGAAGAGAGCTATTTTCAGAATTAAAAGTATTGAAAGTTATCTTGCCAAAAGAAAAAACAAAAGCAATTGAGTTGCTGAATTTCATAAATTCTTGTTCTAGAGAGTTAAATTTTCCTAATGCTTGCATTGCATATAGAATAATTCTAACTATACCAGTTACAGTTGCCTCGCCTGAAAGAAGTTTTTCAAAGCTAAAGTTGATCAAGTCTTATCTTCATTCCATTATGTCATAAGAAAGATTAAATGGTTTGGCACTTTTATCGATTGAACAAGATATGGTCAATGAACTTGAATATGACAATATTATTAGTAATTTTGCAAATCAGAAGGCTAGAAAAATGTTCATAAGCAATTAGTATTAATTTTGTTGTATGACATGATTTACTTTTACGAATGAAGTTATTTTTTTCCCATCTCTCGTTATTTATAAACAATATAAATTATCTCGATGATTTAATTAACAAATAAAACATTAGTTTTGTATCGGGGCCTTATTTTCATAATTCGCTTTAGGTACCAAAAGTGCTAGGACCGACCCTGGATATAAAACCTGGTATAAGTAATGCACTGCCCTAGACATAACATTAACCATTATAAATGATTGACTTCAGGTAGTTCGAGGTGTATCTAACTAATGTTGTAATATGCTTTGGCAAAAACAATATTATTTTAAAAGGATCGCCATGTCATATGCTTTATCCTAATTAAAGAACAACATAACTACTTCATATTGATGGTACCATCCAGTCTGAAAAACTATGGCATGTCGTTACAATGAGATCAATTACTTTGAATTCGTTGTATTAACCTATAGAAGACACTTGTTGGGTCGTATTATGATTTTTCTTCTTCAAATAACCACAAGTATGTAACCCCTTAGTGTATTCAACAGTCATGAGTATTTCACCATCCATCGTATGAAAAGCGTCGTATACACTAGTCTCAATGGATATATCGACATCCTTTTCTCGATACATCTTGGCCAATTACATTCAAGAAAGTATTTAAATACCCAATAATACTCATGGTTACAAATACATCCGCAAATGCAATCGATAAAATACTTCTTCTAAGGATTTTTTAGTTATATATTTAATGTATTAACGACATGACTTATATCTTTATATAACAACATATATAAAAGAAAATAAAACCAAAAGCATCTTTAGTTTAACAAGATTCTTTTTTTATAAGAGTTGAGTTAATTAACAAATTTCATAATTGCCCCTAAGACACATCCTTAACTCCATCAATCTCTCGCTTGCATTTAGGGCTAATTATGGTGCCTCATGCCCATACCTTTGATCAGTTTATCTAAATTAAACTAAGAAGGGGCATTAGTGAATGAATTTTCAAAACTATTATTTTGTATTAACTTTCGATTATACTTCCTCGTTCCCGGTAACCTCTTTTGTCACATGTTACCTAACGACCCATATTTTTACAGCCTTGATTTTAAATATTTAAATGGTTTTAAATGTTGAATTTGAAACATAAGTTGATATTTAATAGGAAGATTTTGGTTGAAGTTTATAGAATGAATTTAAATTTCAAATATAACAATTTATCGCAATACGGAAATGGTAAATAATTGAAATTGGAGTTGAAAATGAATCAAAACAATTTCTAATGTTGAAATAAATTCTAGAATTGAGTTAGTAAGCTTTTAAAACTGGAATTTCTAGTAATTTCGTCAATTTTTGAAATCGTCGATTTAATCGACATGTTAAAATAACGATCCAGGACACAATCTCGGAATTCGACGAAACTAGTTCTGTTGGATCCATAATAGTGTAGTATTTTTGGATTTCAAATCCTATATCGTTTGGAGTTACCATTTGGACGTACGGAATAGAAACGCGTTGAAATTAATATTGAAAATTTAATTTAATAATTGGGTTCAAAAGACTAACTTTTCCATACGTTCAACTAAGGTCTCGAGACTAGTTCTATTGCATTCGGAATAGGGGTATAACATTCGAAACGCCGAGCGTCACACCTAAATATTGGTTCTGGATTTCGAGATATGCTTAGTGAAATATTTTGAATAAAATAAAATTTCAAATCGAGCCGACCTAGTACAACTAGCCTACCCTAACCCCACTCGCACGCCACCCTACTTATGAATTGAGCCGCCTTCATCCAGTTTAAATCGCGTATCCCCCTTCCCATCTTCTTCTATACGAAATCGAATTTGTATTTAAAAAAATAGGGGAATCGAATAAACGTCACGAGGCGACCTTCGCAAATGGAAATCACAATCGAGGAACTCAACGTGTAGGTATCACGATTAGGGTTCGTGGCAGGGTTCCAGCGATAGTGGAATGTGGGTCAGGTGGATCACGCGTGCGAGCCGGTGGCAAGTGGGGCGGTCATCGTTCTCTCGGGGTGGTATGCGAAGGAGGGTGAGATGTTCAATGGTCGTGTAGTGGGCAGGGGCGATTGAGTTTGTGATATCGGAGCTGAATATGAAGCCTGGATGTGATGCCGAGTTGAGATTGAGGGCATGGCATTGAGGTGAAGCTCGGAGCTGGGGGTTCGTCACTATCTGTACGACAGAGGAGAGGAGCTAGTCGCGATTTTCACGAAGGGACGAATGACAGATTAGTCGCGTTTCTAGGTGGAGGACATGTTGCGATTAAAGAAGGATTAGGCTCGGTAATTACGTGATTAAGTTAATGATGTTAATTATCTTAAATTTTATTTTTATCTAAAATTAAATTATAAAATTCAAGTGCTTATTAATCGATTTCTCTCTCGTTCGAGCTCGAATTCAAGTATGGATTTTTACGTTGGACCGTATTGACATAGGCTACGAAATAAAATTAGTTTGAAGATTTTTGGAGTCGGATGGAATTTTAAATTAAATTGAATGTCTGTTCAATTTAAAATTGGAACGGTTAGCAAATCAAAAATCAAGGTGAGTATATCTCACTCAATTGGATTGCTGGTTTATTTTAAATAATAATTAAAATTAATTATTGGATGATAGGTTGAATTGATATATTATTATCAGTTGAATATTATATATATATGTATATACATATATATTAGTAGTTGGATATATTCCCGATGATTGTAAGCGGATGAGATATTATGCGCCCCGTATAATAGCGGATGACCCTATATTACCGCGATATCCTACCTCAAAATGGGATTAGTATTCTATGTTATCTAACATCTGTAGATGCAGGGAAATTGGTTGGCGGGATTCAACTGGATTGCTCAAAAATGTTAATTTTAATTTCATATATAACGACATATGATTTGTGTAAATAATCCGATACAGATTATGTTGTGCTTTGGATTATTGGATGCTATAGTAGCACTGGTTTTAATTTTGGTATTTTAAATACCATTAATATTATTTTTGAAATTGGAAGTAAAATTAAAAGGCGATTTTGGAAATGAAAATATTTAAGTTAAATTTTAGGAATTATAAAAAGAAATTGATTTGGATAAGATAAACAATTTTGATTTTGGATATTTAATTAACCATTTAGTTAAATGGTTTTGAACAAAGAATTTAAAACAATGGATTTTAAATGAAATTTCTTCAAAAAAAGGGAAGGCGAGAACGAGATTTTGATTTAATTTGGAATATCATTAGGGTTTATCATGAAATAGATTTCTACTGGAGTTTTAAATAAAAATCGATTTATAAATTGATTTAGTAATATGAATCCGTTATTTAAAGGGCAAGAACGGGAAATGAGTGTATAAATTTATAAGCGACGTTTGTAAACCAAAGGGAAATGGTAATCCATGGATAAATTGGAAATATAAATTGACAGTGTAAATTTATATCGGGATATGGAAATTGGTTTTGGGAAAAATGGTGGATTCTATATTTGGAATGTGAGAATGATTATAGGATTGAAATGTAGAAAATGTGATATGAATGGAAAAGGATTTATAATTGAAATTGGTAATATTGAATTTTAATAATAGATTTTGTCCAGAAATTAAAATTTGCTTTAAAATGAGATTCTTATTTATTAAACTATGCAGTTTAAAAACTATTATTTAGATTAAAATATTTTGGAAAAGTTAGCTATTCAAATATTTAATATTTGTTGAAATGAATTCTAATTTTTATAATAAGCTATGTAAATGGATTGGTTGTAATTTAAAATAAATTAGGAATGAATTATCGATGTATATACAAAATGTTTTAATATTTTAAATAATTACTTAAATATTTTTTTAAAATAAATTATTATTCTTTGAATACACTATATGTATATATAGAGGTTTTGAAATGATTATAATTTATCTATAAATCATCTCGAGGTTTGTAAACGAAGTTACTTAACGAGTATGATTTTGGTAAGAGGATTATTATAAGGATTTTTGGAGAAGTAGGAATTTCCAAAATGTAAAAAAATGGGAAATCCGAAAATAAATTAGAATTCCTAGAATGGAAGTTGGAAATGGGTAGTTAAAATTATAGCCAAGTATAATCGGGTTGGAAAATTTAAAGGAAATTAATTAATGGGTTTTGGAAACTTATAGAATTCGCTGTAAGCGAGTTAAGGAATTTACAAATAAATTGTAAAAGATTTTGAGGAATAGGAAATAAATGGAATCATTTCCTAAATATTGGAAATAAAAATGATTTAAGGGAAATATACTTATAAACATTTCCTAAGTATTGGCCGGAAGGATTTAAATATTTTGACTACAAGATTTTTATTATATGGATGAATGCTATCATAGCATCATTGCCTGGAAAGCAATGTTAGCATTCCAAGTATGAATGCTATTCTAAAGGTAAAACGTAGCCTTAAGCCTCATCAACCAGGAATGACAAAAGCATGGGAGATGCAGTAAGATTAAGTCGGTCGCACCTAAGTAGGGTCTGTTATCATTTTTCAAGATACCCTTGGATATATTATTATAATTATGGACATGGTCGTGCATAGAAGAGAGAGCGCTCGAATAGGGTGGGAACACTAGGGGTGATAACATATTCGGTACTGTCCAGGTCAGGGGTAGGTCAGTCCTGTGTTGGCAGGGGATCCAGGCGAGGTCCTTGGTACAGTTTTCTAGAGGTGTACTGTAACGGGTGGTACCCCAGTAGCCCGGTCATTGTATGGAATCTGATACCCACTACGAGCCTGCATGGTTTTGATTGTGCCCAACTATGCTGAAACATGAGATGCAAGCATTTTAGCTATTTTCTAATTTACTTTCTATAGACACTATTATAATATCATATGATTTTGATATAAAATGTTTTGGTTATTGTAAGGTAAAATCCCGTCGTATTTATGTGTGACGTGATCTTACGAGATACATTTGTTTTCAATGGTTTTTGAAAATAGTAATAATTCAAATTGAGTGTGTTTTCTGATGCTAGTTTTCCAGACTGACTTGGGTGTTATTTTATTATAATGCTCGGTTCAGTCAACTTTATACCTGTACCGTGGGAGCCTGTAAGGCGAAAGCCACAACTTTCCCTTTTCCTAACTCTTTGCGGTGATGGCCAAGGTTATGAATGTCCTTTGGCACAATATCTTCTTGAGGAGCATTATGAGACTCAGGAAGTTCAGGAAGATTAGAGAATTCGGCATTATGGGTAGACGATCCTATATTAAGACTATCTGATCCATTATCCTCATTTCCCAATCCCTCATGATCTTTGTCACTTTCACCATCCTTCCTGAAATCATTATCATCATCATCACCCTCTTCATCATCATCGTCTTTATCTTTATAGCCACCCCCTTTATCATCATCCCTGCCTTCATCGGGAAGAAGATCATCAAAAGATCATATTTCCTAAGGTTTGTTGGCTTCCTTTTTTGCAAATTTGTCTTGTAAAGACCCAGAAACTCTCCCCAGTTTAAGGTCGAACTTCCTCCTAAACTTATCTTTCAATATTGGCAACGAAGGGAAGTCCAACTTTGGATAATTTTCTATATTACCATAACATGCGATGAAGAGTGCCTCCATATAATGCTCTTTTATTTTGGGGGAGGGCTTGTCCTATGGAAGAAGAGACTTTCTCTTTGATATTCTTATTAATATTATTTTGTATAAACAAATGCCGCCTCCCTACGTTCCAGATCATCTTTTAAGGTTGTAATTTTTATAGCCATTTAGGTATTTTCTATTTTTGTCTGTTTAAGTTCCTCTTCTAGAGATTTCACCCTCTCCTCAGCAATTAGCCTCGTTTTCTTTCATCATCCAAGTCGTAGGCAATTTTATCCTTTGCAGTGGTGATCTCATGCTCCGTTCCTCTGTTCTTTCACCCTCTAGAGCTTTGAGGGGGATCTTTCATTTTCCATTCCTCTGTTCAGTAAGAACTCCTCATTGTAGATAGTCTTTGACATGAGTCGACCGTGACCCCTTTTCTGGCTCCGTCTCCAAGATCTAGCCGATCTCCATCCGTCAATGCTTGAAATATTAAGTATTTCAATCAAAACAAAGTATGTCCATTGTGCGTCTCTGAAACTAGCCAGCCTAGCCAGTGACTTGACTCTTTTCATTTTGTTCACTGCGGATGTGTTAATATGTGAAGTTGGCTAGTAGCACTTGGAACTGGTCGAAATAAGGAGAAAGATAATGCCCCCCGGCAAGATTAACTTCCTAATTTTGCATGCCACCAATCAGGAATCACAAAAGATATGTAAAGTTTCCACTCTAAGCTCTCTAGCAAGTTTGAGGCTGGCGGTCGAGGCTTCATACTAACATTCATTGTTTGTTACACGGGAATCGAGTTTCAGAACGTAGCATATCGATCGCCCCTCAGGAGTCACTAACACGACTTCTGTGCCATAACACTGATCATTGGATGCTTCATCTGTATATATTTTCCTTCTATTGGTTGGTTCTCCACTACTCTTCGAGTAGTCGTCTGATGCAGTGAATTCGGTATGAGGTATACTAATTTCCGTCCTTGGATATCCCTTCGAGGGAAATAAGTGATATCGAATTGGTTTAGTTCGATATTCTATTTAAGTAGTCTTTCAGACGTCTCAGGTCGTTTTATGCCCCATCGCAACGGCTGGTAGGCATAAACGTTAATGGGGTAAGCCTAAAAGTAAGAGTGGAGCTTTCATGATGAAATCAATAGACATTACGCTAGCTTTTGCAGCTTCGGGTCGACATCCAATGCATGGCTCGCGATGGTCGGTAAACTCACACATGCATGTCAGAATGGGTCCAAGGGAACATATCATCATTTATTCAGAAAAATCCTACTAATTCTTTTACCATCATTGCACTGATGATCCAATATTCAGCACCCGGAAAGGGTCGCCATAGCTGGTTGCAATGTCGACGGTCGGCTTAGTGGGTGTAATATCAGATTCTAAGAGTTTAGATATAACTATTTTGCGGAACATTCAATATGAAACATGGTTGGGATGGTCAAAGTTAATGGTTGCTCTGGTCGAATCCTATAGTCTTGTCATGAGTTATTAAGTCTAATAGTGAAGGGCTTTGAATGCTCTGACTGATTATACGCAAATGGCCAAAGTTCAGGCTTAGAATCACGTTGAAGAAAATGTCGAGTAGGGGTCAGCCTCAAGTTGTGTGAAGCTGCATAGTTGGATCTTGCTTTGAGTTTGGAGTTGCTTGTATATTCGAGTAACACACTTTTCATTCAATTCATTCATGATCTTTTATCCGTCCTTCGGGTTGGATGGATAGTCAGTTGCCAACGAGCTTAGGCATCAATTTAATAATTCTATCGCTAGGCATTTTCGGTCGTAGCCTTGAATAGTTGTGAACACTATATATAAATTTCAATATTGAGCTATCGTGGCTAGTCTTTGGATGATCACGCTTATGCTCTCAGTCTCGGGTTGATAAATATACTGTGTGGAAGGTTGAGTCTCGTCCTAGCTATGTTTATACTCCCACCTAAACTCCAAAGACATAAAGTCGATCAGTGAATAATCAGTTCACATTCATCCCGCTTCTCACTCGTGCCCCCAAGTCTGAGGCATATACCGATAAGTAGGAAGGCCAGCCATGCCCACTTTAGCTTTACTCTCTTTCCCATTGAATCGGGGGATCAAGTCAGTTGATGGGAGGCTGAATCTCGCTTATCCTGGATTGTATTGTGGTTTTTCATTCCAAGCAGAATACTCCGATGCCTTGTCAGTTTATGGATGTAAGTCGGGTACTGGATGGTTAGCTACGTCCACTTTGGTTCGTGTTCTGTAATCAGATCTCGAGGTAAAGTTGGCTCAAGTGCAGTCGGGTCATGCTCATCCAATTTCATATTCCTCTTGACGGATCTAAGGAGGGTGCTGGAGAATTAATGACCAACTCTTCATGGTTTACTCTTCTTTCCATACTCTGGTAGTCATAGTTTTTCAAGGGACATTCGGGTCACATTCGTATGTGCTTGGTGCGGATCGACATTGACCCTCGATCTGAGATATGATATAGTCGGTCGTTCGTAGCTTTGGATGCCATTCCGATTGGTTCTGTATTAAGGCCTCCTTGTAGTCGTTTCCTTAAGTTGTAAAGAATGCCAAGCTAGAGCTATAATGAGCTGTCGTATTCAGGTTTTATTGATTTATACTCCTGCTTCCAACATTGATTTGGCCAGGCCATAAGTCGGATGGTCGAACTCCATGCTTAGCGAGTTAATACTCCTCCTGTCGATTTCAAGCCAAAGTTTGCGAAATAGAGAATGGTCGAAATCCACTCATCTATTTTTCGATGTTTATACACCCCTCTGCATTCTGGTGACTTAGAGTTATTCTTCCCCCGGTCGACTCGCGCCCAATTTGTGTTCATGCTTTGGTCCATGCTCCGGGGACTTAGAGATTGGTCGAATGGCTTATGCTCTAGTCTATAGTTTGGGACGTAGAGATTTTCATCAAGTCATTTATACTCCAGTCCCCGCTCGGGGGACTCAGAGTACTATAGTCCGCTTCAAGGACTTCGATATTTTTCTCAAATCGTTTATACTCTAGTCTGCTTCAGGGAATTTTTTTTTCTTAAGTCGTTTGTATTCTAGTCCACGCTCCGGGACTCAGAGATTTTTCTCAAGTAGTTTGTACTCTAGTCCACGCTCTAAGGACTCAGAGTGCTCTAGTTCGCTTCAAGGACTCAGAGATTTTTCTCAAGTCATTTATGCTCTAGTCTGCGCTATGTGGACTCAGAGTAATCTTGTCCGCTTCTGTGACTTAGTGATTTTTGTCAAGTCATTTATACTCTAGTCCCCGCTCTTGGGAGTCAGAGTACTCTAGTCCACTTCAAGGGCTTAGATATTTTTCTCAAGTCGTTTATACTCTAGTCCACGCTCTTGGGACTCAGAGTACTCTAGTCCGCTTCAGGGACTTAGATATTTTTTTCAAGTCGTTTATACTCTAGTCTGCGCTCTAGGGGCTCAGAGTACTCTAGTCCGCTTCAGGGACTTAGATATTTTTTTAAGTCATTTATACTCTAAGGTCTCAGAGTACTCTAGTCCTCTTCAGGGACTTAGAGATTTTTGTCAAGTCGTTTTTACTCTAGTCTACGCTCTAGGGACTCAGAGTACTTTAGTCTGCTTCAGGGACTTAGAGATTTTACTCAAGTCGTTTATACTCCAGTCCGTGCTGTGGGGACTTAGAGTACTCTAGTCCGCTTCAGGACTTAGAGATTTTTCTCAAGTCATTTATGCTCTAGTCCGCACTCTAGGGACTCAGAGTACTCTAGTTCACTTCTGGGACTTAGAGATTTTTCTCAAGTAATTTATACTCTAGTCCATGCTCTGGGACTCAGAGTACTCTAGTCCGCTTCAGGGACTTAGAGATTTTTTTCAAGTCGTTTATACTCTAGTCCACGCTCTAGGAACTCAGAGCACTCTACTCCGCTTCAGGGACATAGAGATTTTTTTAAGTTGTTTATACTCCAGTCCACGCTCTAGGGACTCAGAGTACTCTAGTCTGCTTTAGGGACTTACAGATTTTTCTCACGTCGTTTGTACGCTAGTCTACGCTCTGGGGACTCAGAGTACTCTAGTCCGCTTCATGGACTAAGAGATTTTTCTTAAGTCGTTTATACTCTAGTCCACGCTGTAGGGACTCAGTGTACTCTATTCCGCTTCAGGGACTTAGAGATTTTTGTTGAAAGCAGTCGTATTTCCGCCCGTATGATTTGTATTTCATTTACCGTATCGAGGCTAATGTTTTCGAATGAATGGCCGAACCGCTTTTACTTATGGAATAGGACTCTGCCCCAGCATTAAGGACGAAACTTGAAAAATGGACAGTTGATTTTCATCCGCTTGGTGATTGTAGCTTTTCCAATCAAGTCAGGGAAGGAGGTATATGATAGATGGTTGGATCACGTCCATGCTAAGGTTGGATAATCAAGTCTCGTACAGTTTTCTTTGTATCTCTTTCTAGAAGATGAGGATAATGGATTATTTAGTAGACAAAGTAAGTTGCATAAGTTTTAAGTGTCCATGTATTGAGAGCGTTGGTTAACGAGTAGGCAGTCCATCACAGCTACTTCAAGTCGGGCTTTCGAACTACCTTTTGTGTTCAGTGTAGGATTTGATGTGTAGATGATCAAATCACGTCCACTCTAGATAGATCCCGACGTCACTGAGCTTCAGGAGAGGCATTTGTATTTTGTCGAACTTTGTTTTATGACTTGATTTGAGTGGATGATCGGGCCATATTCATTCCAAGCCTTGCTTAGGTCTCCAAGTCAAATATGGAGGTTGATGAATGGATGGTCGGTCATGTTCGATTTGTATTGGGCTCTTACTGTGATGAGCTTTTCAATATCTAGTCCTTGCCCCAAATCAAAGGTACTTGGTTGATGAGTGATCGAATCATGCTCATCTTGATGAAACTCTACAAGTCCAATAAAGGTCTGTGTGGATTGATTGGTAGCCAACTCTGAGTACTTGGTCACCTGCATCGTTTTGGAAGAAGTTAAGTTCAAGTCGGTCGTAATTCAAAGCACAACTGAAATTAAAATAATCCAAAGAAGATTGGTATAAATCTCATTGATAAGGGGTGCAACATCATGTGCTCGCTATTCAACTCTGCCTCTAGCCCCTTCTAGCAGGATGTCGACTTTCAACGATCCAATTGATAATTAGAGTTCTTTATTGATGGGTATTCGAAGTTCTTGGCTTGCCCTTTTACAAGGCTTGCACGTACTATTGAAGCTTTCAAAGAGCATAGAGTCGAATTTTGAGGTCTTGTTTTGTCTACAGGAATCAGAGCCTTCAGCCAACGTGCCTACATTGTTATTTTTCCTAGTCTGCTCACTCCTTCTCACTTTGTTTCTGATTCATTTTGTAACAGAAACAATCCATGGTCATATGAGGCTCTCCAGCTAACTAGCTGCCAAAATGTATCTGGAGGTCGACTCTCCTCAAACGCGATCAGTATAATATCCTTGTTAGCTTTGGAATAAATTGCTTAGAGCCAAACATTGGTCTGCTTAGAGTCACTAAATTCGAAGTACCGGGTCAGTGAAGAATGGTGCTTGGAGTCATCTTGGTGTTTTCCTAGAGTCATATCATCTATGTTCTCCAACCTTTGGGAGTATCGTTTGAGTAGTGGATGCTTGTTCGTTCCCTTGTTCCATTCAAAAGCTGACGCCTGATCCTTTATGCCCTGGTCGGTCATAGGATCTAAGGGACTTGGATAGAATGTTCCTTTATTAAGTTGAGTTCCGAATACAAAATTTGAGGACATTGCGATGCGGCATGGTTCAGGTGCATTGCACCCGAAATTTCTTAGGCCTTTATTTAAATTTGGATCGTATCTGAAAAAGTTTTTTTTTTGAAAATAGAGGTCGTATAAGAGACCGGTGTGACTTAAGCTTGGATCGACCTATGCACATGGTTCGGTATATTTGATACTGGGTCGCCATGCTTGAAAGGCACAATAATAGAAGGTGGTTCGGTGTTGGAGTGTAGGCATGGTGGATCGGCCAAGGGTGGCTCGGCCAAGGCGGTTCGGTATTGGAGTGTAGGCATGGTTGATTGGCCAAGAGTGGCTCGACCAAGATGGTTCGGTATTGGAGTGTAGGCATGGTTGATCGGCCAAGAGTGGCTCGGCCAAGGCGGTTCGGTTTTGGAGTGTAGGCATGGTAGATCGACTAAGAGTGGCTCGGCCAAGGCGGTTCGGTGTTGGAGTGTAGACATGGTGGATCGGCCAAGAGTGGCTTGGCCAAGGCGGCTCGATATTAGAGTGTAGTCATGGTGGATCGGCCAAGAGTGGCTTGACCAAGACAGTTCAGTCTTGGAGTGTAGACATGGTGGATCGGTCATGAGTGGCTCGGTCAAGGTAGATTGGCCTTAATGGTTCGACGCGTACAGTTCGGCAGCTTGAGTCTATTCTCGTTGGCTCGGTCCGGATTGCTCCTTGTATATCGCTCATTCATGGAGAGAAGGTTAAGGTGGGTCGGCTATTCATCGTTTGTTCGAGGACGTTAGCAGATCACCAATATAGCAACATGGTTGACTATCCTTCACTTCGGGTGACATCCCTAGCTGCTCCGAGTTATAGGAGATTTCACTTCAAGTCATGCATGAGGGATTCATGGTTCGGACATGCTGGTTCGGTGACTACTGGTTCGATCACAGGGGGTCAATATACACGGGTCGGCATTTGCTCAGTATATATGCTAGAGCGATCGACTGTCAGCTTTTGAGTGGGGGATCGGCTATCTGCATTGAGTGAGGGGTCGACCTTTATATAACTCCAGTGCAAACTTCAACATTCAATCCCAAAAACTTGCGTACATCAGTGAATCCAATCACATGGCTAATAGCTTTCTTTAGATCTCTTTCAAATCTGAGTAGAATATGAAGTTTGCTGATAAACAACTGGAT
Organism: Allium cepa; assembly: GCA_030765085.1. Taxonomy (NCBI): domain Eukaryota; kingdom Viridiplantae; phylum Streptophyta; class Magnoliopsida; order Asparagales; family Amaryllidaceae; genus Allium; species Allium cepa. Next base: position 976,186,665 of record CM060928.1, read on the forward strand.
CTATCTCGCGAATATGAAAATCCACTAGTAGAAGATGAGATCCAATCAAGTTGAGAATTCAATTCTCAGTGAAAGCACCAAAATGTTAGCACCAAAATTGGTCACTAACACCCGTAGAATTTCACGGACATCAGAGAATTAATGGAATCTAGGGAACAAAGTATAAAAGTAAATTGACGCAAAGATTTTATAGTGGTTCGGCAATCTCGGCGTACGCCCACTTCAAATTTCATTAATTCTTCATTTGGTTACAATTACATGAGTTGTTCGACAAGTTTATAACAAAAATAGTCATGGCAGAGTACTTGGAGTAGGAAGAAGAAGATGATGAAGCCCCCCTCTAAAAGAGAGAGCGAGAGTTCCCAAAAATGGTCCCCTATCCCTATATTTATAGACGAAGGTAGCCTTCAGCCTAGCTGACATCTTCAAGCCTGGACCCCTTTAGCCACTTGGGCCCACCATAAGAAAAGCTCAGCCCAACACACTATGCTGACCTCACTTATATACTCTTCAACTTATCAAACATCTATGCCGACACCTATTCTACCAAGCTAACCTTCATCATTCTGACATCCTGTATCACATATCCGTTGATCTTATTTACCCTGGGCTGGATATAACTGTTCGGATATCAAACTCTGGTCATATTTTTGTCGTCTCATGGCCATCTTTCTCATCAATAGTCAAATCTGGTCCTTGTAATCACCTATGTGTAGCCGGACCAAAAGGCCGGATAACACTCATTTATTGCTTATAATTGTCACTTATATTCCTAAGTTAGCAGCTTGGACATTCCGTGCTCAAAGCTAAACTAATATTGCTTAGCTATCACGACATCGATTCCTATGTCCTCGTATTTATGTGTCTTCTGTTCCATGAAATCTACAACGTTAATTCTGAATATGGACCCCATCAGTTATTGTTTTTTTATAAATAATGAATGAATGAGATATTGTACAGGGAGAAACGGAAGTTAGGGACAGAAGAATTGATCTCCGTTATCACTGCCTTGAAACAAAGTCTTGTGAGTTGTGAATAATAAAAATACATCATCTGTGTCGTAATGTCTTTATCTTTCTCTACGTTTTAAATTAACTTAAGTTGGTCCCCTTATTAACATCCAACAACTACAGTAATAACCGAACGTTTGGCACATTGATTACAACTTAGTACTAATCTACTCTACTTACTCACTATCCAGCTTCCATCTTTTCCAATATGATAGCAGTGCACATTCACTCGTGATCTACATTCGGCTAGTGTTGACATAATTAAAACCTAAGACGGCTAAGTCCAGACAGTTTCAATCATTTTTAATATCAACAGTAAAATCACTCCATCGACTTACAGTTATAATATGAAATGCCATAAACCGTATATATGTTGCAGACACAATTTTTCCTACACAATCAGAACAGTAACAAACATACAACTACAACAAGCTGCAAACTATCAACGCATGTGCACAACCAACTTCTAGCCAGCGTTTCAAATTAATGCACTGCTTTCTTCATATATACATTTGAAACCTTCTTTATTTTTTATACAGTCGGGAAATATAATTCAGAGCAATGTTCAAGCAAACTAATTATTAGGATCTACACCCTTATATAGTATAGTGATCATAGTTGGGATGGGTTTATAAACCAGAGTATAGGGTATACTGATCCATAAACCAGAGCAATGTTTATTGACATATATATAGGATCTAAACCCATAGTACAGTGACTTAGAAACCATAATACTGTTTGTATATACATGTAACATCTATAAACAAGAGCATTTTTTTTTATAACATGTACCCATGTACAGTGATCATAATCAGGATAGTATAAATTCTAAAACTTTTAAAAGGTTTGATACCAGTTTCCAACAATATAACTAGGATCTACGTGAAGTAACCTTTGCTACATACATGAATGATGAAACATAAAGAAGAACACAAATTTAAATTCAAACGTTAAAAATGTGCTATTTTACAGCTAGATTTGTCAAAAACAACATCAGCGATCTCTCAATATACTAAATCAAGAACTTATTTCAAGAAAATATAAAATCGTCATTTAATTAATCCCCAAAAAAATACAGACAACAGACTTATAGTTATAGTTAATCCAAGTCTAAATTAATTGACATATAAAGTAATCAAGAGAGAAGAAACGTAATTAATGATGGGATTGAATAGTGAGAATTTGGTTCCTGGACTCCATGGCCAACTCCTCATAACGCTTCAATTCTGCAAGCCCAAGTTCCTCCATGTTCACTCCATCAAAAACACTAGAAAAAATCTCCTGATGAGAAGCAAGCATGGTCCGCCTTTCCTTCTCCTTTTCAATCAAGGAATCCAACTCCATTAATTGCTTACTCACCTCTCCAACATTGCCATCTCTAGACACAATTGAAGAAGAAGAAGAGAGATGCTGCTGATCTTCAGTGAAGCGGTTGATAATGGAGTCGGCATCTTGATTACCGAAGAAGAATACAGTAATCAATTTGGTTCCAGCACCCGAGAACAACAGCACTGCCACTTGCGCTCCAAAAAGAATGGAGTGTTCGTTTGCGTTTTCGAAGAGGCTGGAGTGTCGTGGTATTGAGAAGCAGATTTGAAGGGCGTTTTCTTTTGTTATCGCTTTGATTTCGATCTTTCGTGCCGCCATTATTGTTTCTTTTAGGTTTTGCCTTGATTATGGAGCAGGAAGTAAGAGGACTGATGTGTATTTATGCAGTAAATGTACCGTGTATTTCAAGGAAAGCTCTAGGTAATTAATGTAACTTCAATCAGCGGCTATTTTGATTTGGCTTTTAATTTAGGAAATCTTTTTATTAACAGTTTGATATACTATATAATAATCAATGTCTAAAGTTTAATAGTTCGAAAACAATACAAATCCGGCCATTTATGATGACATTTGATATTTTCTTTTTGGATTATTAACAAGACGGAATTAGAAAAAATAACCAACTTCATGAAAATGTATAGGATTTAGACTGCAATCTTTATAGGCACTATAACAAACAATTCTTTATCTCCATATCTCACCCACAAATCCAAACCCATACCGGATTTGCCACCAGATTCTAATAGATGAATAGTATGCTCTACATAAAATTTGTAATTTAATTATTTAACTAAATATCTTGTTGAGAAAATTGAAGTAGATTTAGAAATGGCTTTGCTATGTACCTAAACGGACACTTTCTTTCAAAAGTTATTAGCGCCCATTCAAAGAAAGTATGCTGCATAGTTCAAGCAAATACTTTTTAGGATACGACAAAGCCAAAGAAGAATATTGCAGACAACAATTCTAAATCTTCAGAAAGGAATTTATAATTTGTATGAGAAACCGTATGTTTTGAGGAAGAAGAACTTTGAGTTATTATAGAGCAGCAGACATCCCTTTGCATGGTTGCAACCTTTGAAAAGAAACTGTTCGTTTTGAATTTCAAATTTTTTTTGAACAGTAATGACTATTCAAAAAATTCAATCGTTGTAGAGCCTAATGACAGTTAAATATCCAACAATCCTCCGCTTTAATTGTACAAATTGATCTTATTTCCTTCTATTATCGCCAAGCCTCAAAATAGGATACTGCATGCATATATGAAGGTGTTTATTTCGTTAAATCTTCAATTTGTATAAATATGTCAAAACATTATCAAAGTAAATGGTAGCTTTAGCATTTAAATGTATTACTCTTTATGATAATATCGAACATACTATATACACATGTTGTATCTTTCTTCAAGTAATTTCATTAGTCCACGTTTAGCACTATTATGACCATGTGTGTAACACTTCTAATTTTAAATATCGTTATTTAGGAGATTTAATTAGATAAATTAAATATAATGTAGAGATTAGAGAGATAAAGAGATTGAGATTTGAAAACTAATTGGGTCGTACCTTAACTAAATGGACTTATAAAAGGGTTTATAAGTAAATACCTAAGAGAATAAGGGAAGAGTAATATGAGAATAGCCGTATATTATAACGCTATAACTTCTAAACCTTTATCTCATTCTCATTCATGTTTTTCATAAAAACGAAAAAAATAAGCAAAAGAGAATCATGGCCGGCCATTACCTTGGGGAAGAAGAGCTTAAAATCAACTAGAAGTTAAGATTCAAGCTAGGAAGATTAAAACAAGAACAAATCTTAAGTTCTTTATCCAAACAAGGTAAATAATAATCCAAACCATCTCATGTATGTCTTTCCTAACATTTTAATTTTGGGCTTAAGGTTTAAAACTGTTTAGATGGATGGATGATGATACACTTTGATTATATGCCATGTTTTGACTTAAATAAGGATTTTTGGTGATTTTTACTAAGTGTTTTGATATGGTTATTAAATTATTTAAGTTGAAAGATTTAAACGTTTAAATGTTTTTTTGAAGGGAGTGGCTTATTTGTTAAAATAATTTCAGTTATAAATTACTGAATTCGGTAGCCTTATTAGAAAAGGACTTTGATAAATAATTTGACAGCCAATCATATTTTGACAAATTAGGTAATTAGATAAAAAGGAATTTCTTTTAAAGGCATAAAATCAGTTTTATTTTAAATTACAACCTTGCCATTTTCGTTTGCTTGTTTTCAAAACCATGTCCAGTAGGCCTTTCGAACCCATTCAAAATCAATGCATATGGTATCAAAAAATTGGTACGTAGTGTATTGTAGGAAGGCGGAAGGGATGGTGTCCAAGGCTTGCTTTTGAAGGGTTGAAATTACTTTTAAATAGCTTTCGAATAAATTAACATGCCTTTGTTTTAGAAGAAGCTTTCGAATGAGTTGCTGCTTGTTTTGTTTTCAAAGGAGCTTTCGGAAGGGTAGCGGATTTTGAACCTGTTCGAAACCTAGTTGAAGGCTGCTTTCTTTACGGCCTTAAATTAATGCTTTTGAAAGGGAAGCTTCCATCCTTGTAAAATTTGAAGCTGTCTTCTCAGTGCTTTCGAAATGGTTACTTTTAGCTACTTTTAACAAGAGTTTTGGAGGCAATGGTCACGAAAGGAAGGTTTTGAAACCATCCTCTTCCCCAGATACTTTACTTAAAATCAATGCTTTCAAAAGGGGTAATTTCACTTCTGTTCTTCTTGACCTCATGGTTATGTTAAGTGTTAAACCAACGGATTCAAAAGGAACATTTTTAATGGTTTCTTCGATGCTTTCGAAAGGTATGCCTTAAGCCTTTCGAAGGATATGTTTTAGGCATTTCAAAGGGTATGTTTTAAGTATTTCAAAAGATAAGCTTTAAGTGATTCGAAAGGCAAGTTTTAAGTGTATCAAAACGTATGTCTTTAATGATATCGAAAGTGAAGGCCTAAGGTTTTAGGTAATGATATAAAGAATATAGTCAAAAGCCTTAGTTTTCAAACTGGAAACCCTATCTCATATCTCATTTTAAAGATAAATCCATGGCAATACGAAAGTGTTTTAAAATGACATTTAACTTTGGAGTTTTTGAAGAACTTTTCTTGCTAAAGATAGTGGGTTAAGGGTATTAACTATGTTTCATTTGAAAAATGATTATAAGGAGATTAAACCATAGATGTCTATATTATTATGTTATGATCAGTTATCATATGTGCTTCTTCTATAAACTTATTCACTGTGTAATTAACCCATAATTGCATTTTTGGGGTATTAAGGGCAGAATAACCAGCTAAGTTGTCCACTAGTGAATATACATTGAGTTAACTCCTGTGTGAGTAGAATTGCATCCAGGAGGTCAAGTAGAGCAGAATATAGGATGTCCAAAAACTGATCAAAGAATTATTGGTTTAGATAAGTTCATAGTAAGCCCATAAAAACTATGTATGGAAATTATTATTGGCAATACGAAACTCCAAGCCCTGGTTCCATTTGCAAACTCCAAATTCTTGCTTGAAATTCAAAGAGAAGGATAGGTAAGCCTCCACTTCATCTTCTCCATCTCTTCTCCTCTTCAATTTCAGAAATTCCTAAGCTCAAAATTTGGGAAATATATGTTTTGGTTCTTAGATTGAAGATTGTAGAGTTGAAGTGAAGAGTGGTTAACCTCCTTCTTGTGTTTGTGCTCTCATCTTTGTTTGTGTGCAAAAAGGTGAGATTTTTATCTCACATCTATGACTATAAGTATCTTTGGTTGTTAGGTATGAATTCCTAACAATTATTCATGTGCAATTGCTTTTGAGTTGGATTGGTTTTGTGAACATTGCAATTTTTGGTGTTTTGAAGTCAAAAGTTCTAAAAATCATAACTTTGATGTTTTAATCATGTTTTTGGAGGTGTATAAAAGAGCCAATAGTGCTGGGTTGTCGTATGGCATAAACCCATAGCATCCATCGCTCGTTCGTTTGCAATTCATTTGGATTTTTTGCCTTTATGGGATTGGCTGATTTTTGCCTACAGGGGGATTTCAGACGTCTGAACTCTAATTTCAGACGTCTGATTTCAAAATTCAGATGTCTGGTTTGGAAATTCAGACGTCTGGAATTGGTCCCTAGAAGACGCAAAAAGGCAGAGACAAAATCCAGACGTCTGGGAATTCATTCAGACGTCTGGTAGTGGTTCAGACGTCTGGTAGGTAATTTCAGACGTCTGAAATGCGCAGTTTTGCCTATTTTGGCTAATTTTGAGTTAATTTCTAACTTTTATCGATTCGTGTTGATTCCAATTAGTTGTTATTGCATATTTGACTTTGATGACTTGTTTTCGACTTCATTCACGGGTTTTATAAATAATCTCTCTAAATCGTAGTAAAAGCTCCCTTCTCCAAATTATAAATTCTATTTATAATGCACACACACAATTTCGCACTTCGAGCGAAGTGGAGGAAGATTAAATGGTTAGGTAAAACATGGACCATGAATCCATGCGTTTGTCTTCCCGATTAGTCCCCGACCTATTCGATTAATCGTTTTGACCTTCGGGTTTGGTTTATCGATGATATGAGGTAAACTTTGTACTGCATTGAGTGTGAAAATGACTGACGGATAGTAAACCGTTTAGTGCGAACTAGTGGTTATGGGACATACGTTAACACTTTTCGGATTCCTTTTTGAGAGTTATGACACATTCCGCCAGTTAGTGGTGTCCAGTACTGGGCCTCCGGGCCTTCACCACTACGGTCTGTTGCCTTCGGGTATGTTGCCTTCGGGTTTTTGCCTTCGGGTTTGTTGCCCTTTAGTATCGCTTCCGATGTTGGTCGTTATGAGCCGCATGGGTGATATTGGGTTGCCCTTTAGTATCGCTTTCGATGTTGGTCGTTATGAGCCGCATTGGTGATATTGGGTTTGGAGTCTTCGGGCTTATGGATCCTTGTTTACACAGTACTGATCTCGAGCAATTTTATGATGTTTCATTGATATGTATATTCCCTTGGTATTGCCCTTCGATGTTGGTCATTTTGAGCCGCATGAAGTATAGCGATTACCTTGTGGAACTTGTATACCTTATGGATATTTGTTATTTGCCTTTTGGCTTGATTTGGGATAATTGTATCCTTTATTTATCTATGTCGTCGATGATATGAGGCTTGTTCTATATGATTCATCTTTTGTTGATGACTGTGTTATCTCTTTTAGAGATATTTGTTATACTTTGTAACCTTGCAGGTTTATTGTTGTTCAGTTTATCTAACTGATTTGTTTAGCTAGACTGACCCGTCTATTTTATACTCGGGTCAGACCGAGATGTTTCAGGTTAGGTACTTTGGACTTAGCCTATTTTGCTTCCGCATGAACTACTTTGCTAGCTTCTTTTTGTCATAGCTTTTGTGTAGTCCTATTATGTTGAAACTCTGATATTTATTCTTCTGGATTTGTCTGTATATTGTGGTTGGCTATACCACTTGACATGTATTATTTTGTATACTCTGCTATGTATCGGTGCATATGTATATGATGGTTTACTATTCTGTGATGTTTCCTACGTTTGAGTTGATATATTCTGTTCCGATAGATCCTCCAGCCACCTATGGTTTTTTTTAAGTATTCATTGGATATGTCGATCGGTTTGGTGTGATTATTGTCGACGTATTTAATAGATAGTTAAAGCAAGACTATAGATGGTCGCTCCTATCCAGCCTTATTCTCCTTGTTAGCAGACGGTATTATCTATTAATACTCTTTGCTAGCGTGGGTATAGAGGTGGGGCGTCACAGCGTGGTATCAAAGCTGAGTTCAGAACAAAGTATGATAAACACAGAATAGAAGCACATGTTATGATACATCAGAGTGTATAAGTGATACAAATCTTTGAATCATCATGTCTCTCTATTCCATCAAGGTTATATAGAATTTGGGAATACGTCTAGGAATGCATTTTATTCCGTAGTATTCCAAATTGTAATATCTACCTTGTGAATAATCTCGTTCTTATCTTACTTTCAGCGTATGGCTGAAAGAGGCAGGGGACGACGTTCGGATGCTGGGCAATCCAGTGGCACACATCCGGATGGCGTTTATATGTCTGCCGATCAGTTTGTGGAGTTGTTTAGGAGCACTCAGCCTCCAGTTCCTCCTCGAATGTCTCCACCTTGCAAGTCTGCCTTTGCACGTCAGTGCAGTGATTTTGCTCATCTTGGAGGAAAGTCGTTTAAAGGCTCTGAATCCATTCTTGAAGTCCAAGCTTGGTTTCGCATATGCGAGCGTATCTTCTCTCGTATGGATCTTTATGACCGTGATTGAGTTCTTGTAACTTCTAGCTTATTACAAGAGCGTGCCCTTGATTGGTATGAGCTTCTTGTAGCCGAGATTGATGAGTCTACTCTTTCTTGGACACAGTTTCGGGAGAGATTTGAACTCAAGTTCGTTCCTAAATCTGAAAAAAATTTATTGACCCGTCGCTTCCTTGAGTTGAAGCAAGGGAAATCTTTTGTTTTTGAGTATGTTGCATCATTTGAGGCTTTATCTAAGTATGGTCTTGAATTCATTAGCACTTCTTATAAGAAGAATGTGAAGTTTGTCTCTGGTCTTAAGAAGTATCTTAAGAAGTCTTTGTTGCTTCAGCTTAAGCTTTCTTTTTAAGAATTAGTAGATTCGGCACTTCATCTCGAAGCTATCGAGAAGGAGTGTGATAGTGGCGAGGATGTTGAGGTTTCTAAGAACCCCAACAAGAAGCAGTTTCCGTTTCAGAAGAGGTTTTTTCCTTCTAAGAAGAAGAAGACTGGTGGTTCTAGCTCTCAGACTCAGCCTTCTGGAACACCTTTTATTCGGAAGTGTTTTAATTGTGGTTCTCCGGATCATATAATTCGAGCTTGTCCTAAGCCTCTCTTCTGCCGCTATTGCAAGAAGGAAGGTCATCATGTTTCAGCTTGCCCTACTGTTCCGGCTGGTGCCAAGTCTAGCAGGCTTTATGCTGCTAAGGCTTCTGAAGGTCCTTCTCAACCCAAAGGTATATCTCCCTCTATTTTGGAAGGTTCTGTTTTATTTCATGATCATAGTATTCGAGTTCTTTTCGATACGGGTGCTTCACATTCCTTCGTATCGAAGAAGCTCGTCGATGATTTATCTTTGGATGTTTCTTGTATGGTTACTTCTTTAAGGATTGTGAATCCTATTGGGGGATCCGCGACCCTTAGTTTGCTTTGTGATGATGTTGAGATTGTTTTATGTGGTTTTTCTTTTCGTGCGAATCTGCACGTTATTTCTTGTCTGGGATTTGATATGATTTTGGGTATGGACTGGCTGGTGAGATATGATGCCAGGATTATTTGTTCGGAGAGAATTATATATCTTCGACATCCGGATTCGCCTACTCAGCTATCTCTTGTTCTTCGGGATGTGGATAATTCGGAGATGGCTTTTTATTCTCTTGACTCGCGAGATGATGATGATATATCTCGTATTCCTATTGCTTGTGACTTTCCTGATGTTTTTGAGCCTGTATCGGGTTTGCCACCCAAGCGGGCAATTGAGTTCCGCATTGATCTCATTCCAGGCACGCAGCCAGTTAGTCGTCCTCCCACGAGGATGTCTACAAAGGAAAATGAGGAACTCAAGAAGCAGCTTTTAGAGCTTGAGTCCAAGCAGTTGATTCAATCCAGTTTTTCTCCGTGGGGGTCCGCAGTCGTCTTCGTGAAGAAGTCTGATGGAACTCTTAGGCTTTGCATTGACTATCGCAAACTTAATGAGTTAACCATCAGAACTAGGTACCCATTGCCTAGGATCGATGATATGTTCGATCTATTGAGTGGTGCTAAGGTCTTTTCTCAACTCGACCTTGCCACAGGTTTTCATCAATTACGAGTCGCGGAGGATAGCATACCTTTTACAGCTTTCCGCACTCGATATGGTTCTTTCGAGTGGCTCGTTATGCCGTTCGGTTTGACGAACGTTCCTGCTTTCTTTGTTGATCTCATGAATCGAGTCTTCCGGGAATATCTCGACAAGTTCGTCATTGTATTCATTGATGATATCCTTATTTATTCTAAGTCTGAAGCCGAGCATGCTAATCACTTGAGCATTGTCTTGAGCACTCTCCGTCACCATCAGCTTAGAGCCAAATTCTCCAAGTACCATTTTTGGGAGAATAAGGTTAAGTTCTTAGGCCATGTTGTATCTTCCAATGGCATTTCTGTCGATCCCTCAAAGATCGAAGCCATCCAGAATTGGAAGAGGCCTGAGAATGTGCATGAGATCCGTAGTTTCCTTGGATTGGCGGGTTATTATCGTCGGTTCATTAAGGACTTTCCCCGTGTTGTGCTTCCTCTCACCAGCCTTACTCGGAAAGGCATTCGTTATGTTTGGTCCGACAAGTGTGAAGCTTCCTTTCAGACATTGAAGGAACTTCTCACAAATGCTCCTATTCTTGTGGTTCCCGAAGGGAATCATGATCTTGTTGTCTACACCGATGCTTGTGGTAGTGGTCTCGGTGCTGTTCTTATGCAGAAGGATCAGGTAGTTGTGTATGCTTCTAGGAACTGCGTTCGAATGAAGTTCGCTACGCCATTCATGATCTTGAGTTAGCCGCCATCATCTTCGGCTTGAAGATTTGGCGACACTACTTATTAGGCGAGCGCTTCATTCTCTATACCGATCATAAATCCTTGAAGTATTTGCTTACTCAAAAGGAACTCAATATGAGACAACAACGTTGGCTCGAGTTTCTTGCTTCTTATGACTTTAATATCCAATATACCCCTGGTAAGGGAAATCGTGTTGCAGATGCGCTTAGTCGCAAACATTCGGCTGTTGTTTCTATGATGCTTGCCGAATGGGATGTTCTTGAGACTCTATCTTTTTGTGAAATTCGCGATCGAGGTTCATCTTCTGATTCTCCTATTCTATTATTTAGTTTGGGAGCTCGACCATTTTATTGGATCGTATTGCCGATGCTCAGCGGCGTGATCCTAATTTGTTGCATCTTATTCAGCTTTGTGAGTCTGGATCTTGTGATGAGGCGTTGCAAGATTTCAGCATTGATTCTCATGGGTGTCTTCGTAAGAAGAACCGTCTTTTTGTGCCTTCTGATTTTGCACTTAGGCATGACATTCTTAATGACTGTCACCGTTCTAAGTATACTATTCATCCTGGTGGTAGCAAGATGTATGCCGATATGCGTCGCCTTTATTATTGGGAAGGCATGAAGCGCGATGTGGCGAGTTATGTGAGTAATTGCATAACTTGTCAGCGTATTAAGGCCGAACATCAGCGTCCTTCTGGTCTTCTTCAGCCTCTTGAGATTCCATTGTGGAAATGGGATCAGATATTTATGGATTTCATTGACGGCCTACCTCGCTCGAGATCAGGCCATTCTAGCATTTGGGTTATTGTCGATCGCCTCACTAAGTCTGCTCATTTTGTCCCTATTAAGTCTAGTAGGACTGCTTCACATTTGGCTAAGTTGTATGTCAAGGAAATCGTGAGACTTCACGGTGTTCCTAGTTCTATTGTGAGTGACCGTGATCCTTTATTCACGAGTCATTTTTGGAAGAGTCTTCAGCATGCTTTGGGGACAAAGCTTAATTTTAGTACAGCTTATCGTCCGCAGTCTGACGGACAGACTGAACGGGTGAATCGTATCTTGTAAGATCTTCTTCGTATTTGTATTTTTCATTTTGGTGGAAGTTGGGACGATGACCTACCTCTTGTAGAATTCTCCTATAACAATAGTTTTCAATTTAGTATCGGTATGGCTCCTTTCGAAGCCTTATACGGAAGGCCATGTCGATCACCTTCATGTTGGTTGGAATCTGGGGAGAAGCTTATTCTTGGCCCGGATTTTGTTCGTCATTCTTCCGATAAGATTGATCTTATTCGGTTGAGAATGGAAGAGGCACAAAGTCGCAAGAAATCCTACGCGGATAGCTGTAGGAAACCTCTTGAGTTCTCGATCGGCGATCTTGTTTTTATTCGTGTTTCTCCTTTGAAAGGGGTTATGCGCTTCAGTACGACTGGGAAATTGGCTCCCCGTTATGTAGGACCATTTTCTATAACTGAACGTATTGGCCCTGCGGCTTATAGAGTTTCACTTCCAGCTTATTTATCTGGCATTCATGATGTGTTTCACGTCTCGCAACTTCGAAAGTGTCTTTGGGAGTCGGATTCTGTTATTGCTTCTCCTGATTTGCAAGAGCTTGAGATCTCACTGGCCTTATCTATTGTACAGCGGCCTATTCGTGTACTTGACACGGAGGTGCGACACCTTCGAAACAAGGACGTGCCACTCGTTAAAGTTCAATGGTCCGCTAATCCCAATGATTGTACTTGGGAAACCAGAGAATTTATTGAGCGATCTTATCCGGGTTTTCTTTCTTCGCTTTGAAACGGTGAGTATGTCTTTTCATCTCAAGCTTATTTCCTTTACTTTTGAATGTTGTATGTTTGTAGTTGTTACAAATATCGTCTCTAGGAATTGCGAGGACGCAATTTTGTAAAGAGGGGAGATCTGTAACAACCCGCATATTTAACGATTTTATATTTAAATGTTTAATTTAAATATAGCGTCGTTCGTCGGATTTAGGTCCGAAAAGCTTCTTTTTGCAAATGGCCGAATTGGAGCTCGAACTTCCATTGAGTCCAAAATGGCGTTTGCGATCTTTTTGAGTATAATCTTTGATATGTTTGGCGTTTGTGAATTTTTGCCCCTTTTTCTACTTGGGCTTGAGTTTGGGTTCAGCCCCAATCTCCTCTTAATCCTCTAGCTCACTAATTCTTCATCCATTCATCCTCATTTCATTCCTTTAGCTTAAGAAAACTGAAAATGGGGGAAAGAAAGAAGAATTAGAAACTCCAATCCCTGGTTCCATTTGCAAACTCCAAATTCTTGCTTGAAATTCAAAGAGAAGGATAGGTAAGCCTCCTCTTCATCTTCTCCATCTCTTCTTCTCTTCAATTTCAGAAATTCCTAAGCTCAAAATTTGGGAAATATATGTTTTGGTTCTTAGATTGAAGATTGTAGAGTTGAAGTGAAGAATGGTTAACCTCCTTCTTGTGTTTGTGCTCTCATCTTTGTTTGTGTGCAAAAAGGTGAGATTTTTATCTCACATCTATGACTATAAGTATCTTTGGTTGTTAGGTATGAATTCCTAACAATTATTCATGTGCAATTGCTTTTGAGTTGGATTGGTTTTGTGAACATTGCAATTTTTGGTGTTTTGAAGTCAAAAGTTCTAAAAATCATAACTTTGATGTTTTAATCATGTTTTTGGAGGTGTATAAAAGAGCCAATAGTGCTGGGTTGTCGTATGGCATAAACCCATAGCATCCATCGCTCTTTCGTTTGCAATTCATTTGGATTTTTTGCCTTTATGGGTTTGGTTGATTTTTGCCTACAGGGGGATTTCAAACGTCTGAACTCTAATTTCAGACGTCTGGTTTCAAAATTCAGACGTCTGGTTTGGAAATTCAGACGTTTGGAATTGGTCCCTGGAAGACGCAAAAAGGCAGAGACAAAATCCAGACGTCTGGGGATTCATTCAGACGTCTGGTAGTGGTTCAGACGTCTGGAAGGTAATTTCAGACGTCTGAAATGCGCAGTTTTGCCTATTTTGGCTAATTTTGAGTTAATTTCTAACTTTTATCGATTCGTGTTGATTCCAGTTAGTTGTTATTGCATATTTGACTTTGATGACTTGTTTTCGACTTCATTCACGGGTTTTATAAATAATCTCTCCAAATCGTATTAAAAGCTCCCTTCTTCAAATTATAAATTCTATTTATAATGCACAATCACAATTTAGCACTTCGAGCGAAGTGGAAGGAAGATTAAATGGTTAGGTAGAACATGGACCATGAATCCGTGCGTTTGTCTTCCCGATTAGTCCCCGACCTATTCGATTGATTGTTTTGACCTTCGGGTTTGGTTTGTCGATGATATGAGGTAAACTTTGTACTGCTTTGAGTGTGAAAATGACTGACGGATAGTAAACCGTTTAGTGAGAACGAGTGGTTATGGGACGTACGTTAACACTTTTCAGATTCCTTTTTAAGAGTTATGACACATTCCGCCAGTTAGTGGTGTCCAGTACAGGGCCTCCGGACCTTCACCACTACGGTTTGTTGCCTTCGGGTTTGTGCCTTCGGGTTTGTTGCCCTTTAGTATCGATTCCGATGTTGGTCATTATAAGCCGCATGGGTGATATTGGGTTGCCCTTTAGTATCGCTTCCGATGTTGGTCGTTATGAGCTGCATGGGTGATATTGGGTTTGGAGTCTTCGGGCTCATGGATCCTTGTTTATACAGTACTGAGCTCGAGCAATTTTATGATGTTTCATTGATATGTATATTCCCTTGGTATTGCCTTTCGATGTTGGTCATTTAGAGCCGCATGAAGTATAGCGATTACCTTATGGAACTTGTATACCTTATGGGTATTTGTTATTTGCCTTTTGGCTTGATTTGGGATAATTGTATCCTTTGTTTATCTATGTCGCCGATGATATGAGGCTTGTTCTATATGATTCATCTTTTGTTGATGATTGTGTTATCTCTTTTAGAGATATTTGTTATACTTTGTAACCTTGCAGGTTTATTGTTGTTCAGTTTATCTAACTGATATGTTTAGCTAGACTGACCCGTGTATTTTATACTCGGGTCAGACCGAGATGTTTCAGGTTAGGTACTTTGGACTTAGCCTATTTTGCTTCCGCATGGACTACTTCGCTAGCTTCTTTTGTCATAGCTTTTGTGTAGTCCTATTATGTTGAAACTCTGATATTTATTCTTCTAGATTTGTCTGTATATTGTGGTTGGCTATACCACTTGACATGTATTATTTTGTATACTCTGCTATGTATCGGTGCATATGTATATGATGGTTTACTGTTCTGTGATGTTTCCTACGTTTGAGTTGATATATTCTGTTCTGATAGATCCTCCAGCCACCTATGGTTTTGTTTTAAGTATTCATTAGATATGTCGATCGGTTTGGTGTGATTATTGTTGACGTATTTAATAGATAGTTAAAGCAAGACTATAGATGGTCGCTCCTATCCAGCCTTATTCTCCGTGTTAGCAGACAGTATTATCTATTAATACTCTTTGCTAGCGTGGGTATAGAGGTGGGGCGTCACATTAGATGAATGAGGATGGAAAATCTAGAACATATTGCATGTTTGCATATTATCATGATATATTTTATTATGTTGTGCCTTAACCATTGTGGATGCAGGTGCACAATATATGGTTAATATAAATTTGGTTAGGATATTAGTGAGGGGAAAACCCGTTTTGCTAAACGGCATGGTTCCATTAGATATCTATGTGGTTCGAGATGGTAGGTTATTATTCATACCAGACTCTTTATCTAACTCAAAGTTTATGTTTTTCCCTTAAACTCTAGGCGCTCAATTGATTTTAAGTAGTTTGAGAGTTAATGTTTTCAGGTTCTACTTTAGATGAATAAGCTTCTATAGGCGTGCAGAAGGAAAGTTAGCTATTAGCAGATTTTTTATGTTTGATTCCGCTGTGTTTTGGATGCAATGGCAAAGTTGTTTATTTGCCTATATATAGACTCTGATTAACCAAGGAGGCATCTTCATATGTCACTTTTGACGTATCTTATAATAATTATATTTCTCTAAATGTAGTTTACGAATTGAGATTATGTAATGAATTTGAAATGTGATTTGAAGTGGAATGAGAAATTTATTTAATGATTTTAAATTTTTTCATATTCAAGTGTTTCGGTTATATCAACGTATCTAACATTACCGCATTTGATCACTGAAAAATAATAAATATGGATGACTGCAGCATCTGTAGCAGTTAGTTTTGGGCCTTCAAATGAGGGATGTTACAAGTTGGTATCAAAGCATAGTTTTATGTAAATTTAAAAGAAATTTATACCTAAAATATTTTCAAAACAAAATCCAATGAACAAGAAAATGAGAGAGGGTTTAGGTTAATGCTATAGTAACGTACTTGTATTTGTTATGTATTTATCCATAAGTACTTATTTTTCTCTCTCTTAGACTGCACTTCTATATCTTACTAAAGCTCGTATGCGAATTTAGGAGAAAGAAAGATATGGAGGCAAAAAATGGAAGAAGAAATCTAGTTGGAGGAAGCACCATAACTAATGAAAATGCTCGACCCAATACTAGAAGAAAACCGGATCGATAGGCAAATGCTAATCCAAATGCAAATACCAATGTAGGTGCTGGAACCCCACCAGTAGATATAGGGATGATGTATCAGTTCTTTGTAATTCTGAGCAAGCTAGAGCGACTACATGAGTAGTCGAGGGTAATGTTGTGAATGTTAGAGGAGCTAATCCCATGGCCCCAATTGGCAAAAATTATGATAAGTCGAGCAGAGATTATACCATCGTGGTGGGAAGCCACTTTTGGGAACAGAGGATGCTATTGAAGTGGAAAACTTATTATTGCACCATGAATGGATTTTTACTGACTTGGGATTAGATGATGAGGGAAAGAGGAGACTTGTTTCTATACAGTTGCAGAGAGCAGGCTTTATTGGTGGAATAGTTTTACTGCGGGAGTTCTCGAGGAAGAGTTGACTTGGGCAGAATTTTGTAGGAGATTCGAAGAGAGATTTTTGTTTGAAGTTGCAAAGTCAGCACCGTTGAGAAATCTCATTGACTTAGTGCAAGGTGAAATGTCAGTGATTGAATATGCTACAAAGTTTGATGAATTGTCCAGATACAGATATGCTACCATTGACACTATCATTAAAAAGAATGAGAAATTTTTTTCGAAGGTTCAAACCCAAGATTACTAGGGAGACTATGCCATGTCTCCGTGATCCGTGTACAATTTTAGTAGAGATGGCAATCCAAAATGAAGAGATGATTTCTACTTATGGGAAGGAGAATCAGGTTGGAACCCAGGTTCTCAGGGCAAGAATTGGAAATTCTTTAAGAAGAAAGGAGCTCAGAAAGGAGGAACTGCCAAGAAAGAAAAGGCCGATGTAGTTTGCTACTAGTGCGACAAGAAAGGATATCATGCTCATGAATGTCGAACTGGAAAAGGGAAGAAGGTTGCATATAAGAAAGGAGTGAAGTGCTTTAAATGTGACCAGATTGTACACTACAAGAATTAGTGTGCTGAACCAGTCAGAGCGAACAAGGGAAAGGTTTTTGCTTCAGGACCATCATCTACTAGAACAACTGCTGTTGAGAAGGGAAAGACTGTAACGGAAGTAGAAGAAGAGTTGAATTAGGTTTTGGTAGCAAGAGAGTTTGCAATGTTTTTGAGCCAGTCACAGGAGTACCATCGAAATTAGCCGTTGAGTTTCAGATAGATCTTGTGCCAGGAGCAGAACACTACAACAAAAATACCTTTTCGCAACTGTCAAAAACAGTTGTAATAGGTCTATTACAACGGGCGGCCGCCAGTCTTAATATACGAAGTTGTAATAGAGTTGAAGTTTTTTACAACTGTTGCCGATAGTTTCAGGAGCAGTTGTAAAAAAGCTTTTTACAACTGCTTTTGAAAGTTGTGATAAAGTCTATCGTTACTGTTGCATTGACAGTTGTAATAGGTCTTTTTTGCAACTGCTAATAGCGGTTGTAACAATAACTTTTGCAACTGCTTTTGGTAGTTATAATAGATTCATTTACAACTGTTATTGACAGTTGCAATAAATCTTTTACAACTGCTACCAATAATTGCAATTCATCTTCCGACAACTGCCATTAAGCATAAATTTCACAACATTAAAATTAAAACCGATATTTCACTAATAATAACTACAATCGTTAACATTACTTGAAACAACATGAACCATTCACATTTAATAGAAGCTAAAACAATTCGATTTTACACCATTTATGAATTCATAATTTTATTACAAAACGTAACTAAATCCATAACATACGTCGATATAAATATAGATACGTGCTAATTAAAAGAGATAAATTCATCATGCTAAGCAACAATCTTCCCAACCGCTTGTCCAATAGTACAGACGTATGAAGTAGGCCTATATGGAACAGCTTAAGAATCCAGTTGAGTGCTTAAGAATCCAGTTGAGTCCAATAGTACAGACATATGATGCAATATGAATTAGCATATGAGTGCAATCTAGTTGAGCTCTTTCAAGCATAAGATCCTGCAATGTATACTCAGATTGTAACTGAATTATAATCAAGAGCTAATCATAACAGCAATATTCATATAATTAAGCCGAAAGGATGTCAAAATGGAAACTTGCATTGAACAAGAATATACTATACTTACCAATCAACAAAAATATGTACGCCTATTTGTATAAATGTAAATCCTTTCAAAGCTTTTCCAAAATCTAAAAAAAATAGGAACAAAAATTCACCTTGCCAACATAGAGAGTGGAGACTGAATATACTGCATGGCATCATATATTGCCAACCCTGCCATCATGAAACAACTAGGTGAATTAGTGAACCTTACATGCATAAGTGGATGTACACAAATACCAAAAAAGTTGATAATACCAAAATCCCATTAAGATATAATACATTGCACTACAACAAAAGTACCAATGCTGTATAAACTGACATATACCAAGGCTGCATATATAAATTCAATTTGTACCATTTGTTCAATTAAAAAGCATATATGATTTCTAGTAATATGCACTAAAATAGTAAATAGAGACATATTGTCATCGTGTTGCATGAAAACTGACATATGCCAAGGCTATCTGGTGTCGTCGCCACCGTTCAGCTTGGCATCATGTTGTAGAGGTAAATCAATTTATGATTTATGCAACACTGATTATGAATTTAACAGTTGTTCTAACTTCCTTAATAGACTTTCATGTTGGAGACCAGTGCCAAAAGCTCTGCCAATGTTGAAGAGGCTTTCATGACAATGACCACTGAGATTAAGAAACGGTACAGCTTCTTTTATGACTACTTCCGTGACATCCCAGGTTTTCTAACATCTGTAATTTGGTAAATAACTTATTTTAATTATTGGGATATTGGTTTCACTTGTCGAATAAATAAATTTTCTCATATTTAAAATATCTGAATATATATAGATTTAAAAACAGGAAAATAGGCACAAGGAAGACGTTGCAAAAAAATTTAGTCCCAAGGAAAACAAATTTGTTTTTTAGTTTGAAGGACACTTTATAGTGTAAACAGAAAATGATAGTTGCAACTATCATTCTGTGATTTACACTAAAAATTGTCTTTCGGCCTAAAAAGCAAAGTTCTTGTCCCTGAAACTAAATTTTCTCCAACTTTTTTCTGAGCCTAAAATCCCCATTTAAAAACTATAGTAAATATAAAATTGCTGAATATGAAGATATCGTAGTCATATGTATATATATCTAAACTCGACCATTTATAATTAAGATAGATATCCAAAATATAAATATACAAGCTTATGACATTTAAATATACGAACGGGTAGTTAAGTTATAAATATATTTTCTATAGATGGACATGTAACTTTGTGTATATTTGTTTGCATAAAGGAAATAAGACAAAAACTTTGCTCATATATATATATATATATATATATATATATATATAGACACAGTACATAAATGTACATTCAAAAGATGAATGTATGTATGTAAAAAAAGAGGGGACATAGCAATTAATGCAAATACACATAAACATTTTATCAAGGTCAAAAATTCAGAATCAAAATCATGTCATAAGAAATCATATCAGCTCATAGAAATTGCTGACCAAAGAAAGAAAAATTATTAAAAGTAGAAGCTTGCTGTGTACACCAAAGAGCAGCCAATATACCTCTTCTTTGCCTTCTCTATTTTTCTTCATTCATTCGAAAGCAAGCTGAGTGATAGACAAAGATTTAACTGGAATCAAGCAACAAATTAAAATCAAAATTCAATTCAACTGATCAAAGCTTCCAAATCAAACTCAACAGCAATAACAGGTTCCAGGTTTTCTGCTTTCAAAGCAAAGTGAGTAAACTAACCCAGTTTCTTCTTTCTTTTATACCAGTGAGTAAACTATGTTCCCGTGTATGCTGTGATTATTTGGAATCAAAGTATGATAAGTGTTACAAGCATCTTCAGAAAATTTGCATGGGGATATCTATATATGATTTTAGGGTGTGCATATCTGAACAAAATGATTACTCTGTTTTAGTTATACAGGTTTCAAATCCCTGATCAAACTTTAAAATCTCTTCCCTAATTCATTTTAAACCTTGATATATAAACAAATATGTGTGTTGTGACAGGATATTTGATCTAAAAACATTTTAGATAAGATCTAAGGGTAGCTTCAGCATAAAGTAGGAATTTTAATGGAAATTTCTCACATATCAAAATCGTCATTTGAATAATTGAATGTTTCAGGCATATAGGTGGATTTGTTAACAAAATCCATGATTTTTGAAAATAAATTTGTGATTTTTAGGTCTTTATTTCTAGAGAAATTGTGAGTTGAACGTGATTTACGTTCTGGTCAATTTCCGGCGATCTACGAATCAAGGGAGGCTGGGGTTCGGGTCAGAGGTGGCTAGAGGGTCAGTGATGATGGGAAAAATGGCAAATGATTTTATAAGTTGACGTGGTGGGCGCGGCGAGGCTGATTAGGGTTTTAGGTTGAGTTTGGGTTGGCCGTAATTACAGTGTTTATCATCATCGACGTTGAGTCGAGTTGCTTCGGACCAGGGGGCGAGTCTGGAGGTTGAGGCAAAGCTATGGACTGGGTGGCATGTACGATGGAGGTCGGAGTTGCCGTCGGCAACCTGAGTTTTCTCGAGAAAGTTTGTTCCATATTTTGGTTTGAACGCTCGTTTTCGATTTTGAGTTGTATCTTCGAATATGGGTTTGTATTCGTGATCGCGTGGGTTCGTGGAGTTGTTTAGGAGCATAGCGATGATCGACGATGGTCGAAGTGGCTGGTGCACATGCACGAGCACGATTCTAGTGTCAGGCGAAGTTTGGGTTTGGGAACGAAGGACGAGCTCGGGTTTACTTTGATTTTTCACGCGATGGTCTAGAAGATTTTGAGTGGGGGTTTGTCTCGAAGGCAAGCTCGGGTTTGTTGAAGGGTTAACTCGGGTATGATGTTTTGTATATCTGAGCTGAGTAGATGCAAGATTTGTAGGAAGATAATCAAGCCTGCAGATTATTAAATCAAAGTCCTGTAAGAAGAAAATTAAGGGTTAAGTCGTAAAAATGTTTTCAAACAAGTGGAAACCAAATTTTAAGGGTACTTTAATTTAATATAATTTCAAATTCAAATGTATAAGATTGTTGATTTTAAAGTGGTTAATCAAATTGATTTTGACTTTTTAATTCAATATATTTTCAATTCAAAATATTTTCAATTCAAAATATTTGATTAAGATTTAAGAAATTCAAATGAGATTTGTAACATGTCCGATTTCTCGACGCCTGAAAGTCGACATCAATACGTCCACTGTATCGAATGCCGCACAGTCGAATGCCGGAAAACCAAACTGTTAGGGTTTAAAGAAGAAGAAGATAGAAGAAGAAATAGAAACAATAACAGAATCTCACATATCGCAGCGGGACAAATATAACAGATAAATGAATATCTTTAAAACAAAGAACTATATCAGTTATTGCATTACATCACATTACATTATTAGAGTGTTACAACTACAAACAGCGGAAAAGAATATTACATATACTAATGATACGCTTCACCGTCCACCTTGCTCCTGATTTCCACAGCATCTCCTTATCGATTTTTGCTCCCGAATAATGCTAACCTGACTCTAGGCTGCCCATGTGGAAAATTATGGACACCCAGAGTTTAAAAAGGGAACAATAAACTCCAGGTCAGTCGTGGGACTGGTCCGAGATCTCAAAACAATTATTTTCCACAAATAAAAGATAATGAAATCTGCCATGCTTTTGAAAAATGAAACTACAATAAGGTCTCCCACCACACACACAATGCAAACGCGGAATTGGAGGAGATTTCTCCTTATGATAGTCAAACATGCTTGATACGTAAAATTATTTGATATTATTATTATTATTAGTGCATAGTGGAAAACCTTTCAAAAACATAATATTAATCTTAGCCAGCATAGGTACCATTATACTATGCCTACTATAGTTACCACCTGAGGTGGCAGGTTATACAATTGCAACCGTAAAGGGCTCGTATTGTTTTGTTTGACAAATTGTCAAGCAAAGGAACTCCCATATAAAATGGAACGCCTCTAGAGGGACATCACCGAGAACCTAATCGGATCTCTGCTACACAATGCCGGATTACGTCTGTAACTAGGTAACAACTGACACGAGTATACCATCCCCCGGTCGTTATCGACCTTTATCCAAGGGACCTTAATCCAACAACCACACATTAAAGTATTTGGGATCCATACCATGATACCACTCTTTTTAAAAAATCAACATAAGTAAATATCCGGGCTCCATAACCATGATAACTTTTTATCCAGAAGGAAATGGTCATACACTCAAGGGGAGCTACCTTCAAATAAGATTGCTGCCACGATTCCTGTTTCGACCATTACCGGGTTGTGAGGCTCGACGAAGTCACATACACAAAGCTACGCTTTTTCACAAAGCCATGCTTCGATCACAAATGATCATCAACACACAGCAACACTTAGCATGCCACATTACCAAATTGGAAATGTATCACTAGTAACTATCAACTACATAACCTCTGAGATCGTACGTCTCAGAGAAGGGTGTTAAGCTAAGAGAATAAATCTCCGCCACCAACAGAAATGTATTTGATAGAAACCAGCTTTACATCTCAAAGTGTAATGTCAGACACACATCCATACAAGTCTTTTTCAGGTTCGAACAGAACCGAAGGAACTTCCGAAGAAGCCCTCGCAAATTCGGGTATTCACAATCCCGATCAGACTCTCCATCACTTAGGAAATCTCTGTACCGGCGCGACTCAGTGCAGAGACAATCGACGGGTTATCCTTTCGTTCTCGAAGATACCCGGTCTTCACCACCGATCTTCAAATGCTATCCATATCGACATATCATTATTCGGAATGGGTTATATGACACAAAGGCCCTCTCCCGGCTAAACCGAATAATGAGCGTAATATTTAAAAATATATGGATATGAGATTTCAATTAAGTCACAACTTTAAAATTCAAATCTTTCTTTCAAATGGTTTAAACAAAGTACCATTTCAAATTTTTTAAACAAAAAGATTTATTCCACACAGTTCACCCAGTTTCACAAAGATCCATTCACGGATTTCAGAAAACAATTCCCACCTCAATTGGATTAGCTCATTTAATCTTTAAATCAAAGATTTAACCTATAGCTTCCAAAACCCGTTTCCAAAGATTCATTCATGACTTGGAAAACCATTTTCAATTCAACTTGAACTTCCTCAAATACAAATTGGAAATTCATTTCTTATATGAAAGCTTATACCGTTTGAAAACAAATAGTTTTTATTTCGAAAAAATCCGATTTCATTTATAAAAGTTGAAATCTTTGGGTTAATTTAAATTCCCAAAGCAACACTTTATAAAATGGTTTAAGTTCATGTAAACTTATATAACCTTTTTGAAATCATAAGCTTACAACATAGAATTCAATTTCAAATTTTTATTCAAATTTAAAACAAATTTAAACTAAATTAAGTTATTCAAAAATAACTTTTTATTTTGAAATTCCTTTTCAAAAGTTTTTCCACTTTAAATCCGATTTATTTCCAAAACCCATTTGGATTCAAAAATTCAATTCTAAAATTATTTCGGAAAAAACTGTGACTTAACCAATTTCCACCTGCAATCCATATTCGTGTATGTATAGTGTAGTCCAAGGGTTTAACACAATAGTGCACAACATCAACCATTACAGATACAATCATATTAACATCGATAAGCGGTATAATCCATAACGCTTATCTTCATTCACAAACTTGTAGATAAAATAAATTTATCAATGAGATATATCACAGAAAATAAAATTACTATTTGTGAGGAATCCAGTTGGATCCCTCTAGCATTTTCCCTGCATCCACAGATATTAGCACAACCAATAAATATCGATTCAATCTGATAATAATTATCATATTCAGCTAAACAACCAATCAAACATTTAAATATTGGCTATTTAAATTAACTGATATCCAGATTTGAGTGAGATTAACTCACCTTGAATTTTCGGCAAGCGTTCAAATTTAAATTAAATCGAATGGTGTTCGATTTAACCAAAATATTTACTTGCTCCAAATAATTCCATAATTTCTCCACTGCGTAGTACTCGTCTCTGCGATTCCGACGCACCAAATTCGTCAAATTCTGATAATGCATGCAGGAGATATAGAATTTTAAAGCTTTGAAACAATTTTAAAACAAATTCCCTTTCTAAATTTTAATTCAGTATACCAGAAAAATTGTAACCGTTGATTTCCAAGACCAAAATCCAAGCCGCAACCTTCATGTCCCCAAACACGGTCGTCTCTAGAAAAAAACAAACCCATCGTCACTTCCTAGGGTTGATCGATGCTCCGCCTACATCGTGCCGGAGCACGATCGGAAAGCGCGAAACAATGCGCGTCGCTGGCCTCCACTCATGGCCGAAGCCAGGCGAAGCTAGGTGCCTCCATAGCATAGGAAAACGCGCGCAAACACCCCACGAATGCAGCCCCATATCTCCCTCCATGCCTCGTTACATACGATCGCAGCCGTTCAACTTGAAGAACACGATGCCCTCTCCATCTTTGTAGTTGGAAGAATTCGCCAATTCGCGACGGATTGCTCGAAAATTAGAGGGTGAAAGATGAAGCTTTCAGCCATTAAAAGCATAACTAAGCGACGGCTGATGTTAGGGTTAGGTTAAGAGAGTTTAAGTGCGTATATATATACGTAAACCAATTATTTAATTATTTAATTCACTTTAAAGCAACTTTTTTCACACGATCTCCAAACGACGCGTGCCTATAGGCGTTTATAATGTTTTACCCACGTTCCGAACACAATGGAACGTGTTTCGGAGGCTAATTTGGTCGTATGCACGAGTTACGGAAATAAACTATCAAATTTTAAATTAAATCGATTAAAATAGTTTCTATGCATTTTGAGCTGCCAGGGTCAAGCAACAATTCCGATTGTTAAGAAAATTGAAATTCGATAATAACTAACTATTATGGATCCAATGGAACTGGTTTCGTCGAATTCCGAGACTGTGCCCCGGAAGGCTATTTTAACTCGTCGATAAATTCGAGCGATTTTCAAAGTCATCGAAATCACCTAAAATTTCACTTTTAAAACTTTACTAACTCTATTATAAATCATATAGACTTTATAATTATATTAGAAACTATTCTGATTCACTTCGAACCAAATCTGATTATTAGCATTACTATATTATTAAATTCCATTATTGAATTAATATAAAATTCCAAATCTTAAACCTATCCAACTTTTGATTCTATCCAAAAGTCCAACATCACTATTTAAATTCAAATAGACTTAAAATAAATTTTAGAAACCATTTTTATATTTATTTACATCCAGATTCACCAATTATCCTAATTCCAATATTAAATAATTATTATTCAAATTTCAATTGAATTTTCATATTGAAATTTACAACTAAATTCTATTGATTTAACAAAATCCTTATTTCAAAATCAATTCAAAATCCACAATTAACATTTAAAATGAATTAAATGTTCAAAATTTACGACTAGAAATTTTGGGTCGTTACATCCTTCCCCCCTTAAAAGAATTTCGTCTCCGAAATTACTAAGGTAGAAAGAATGCTCCAAACTCAATAGCAAAAATCTCTTAGTGAAAATCTCAAATTTCACTTTGCCTAAATTCTTCAGTTTCAAATCAAAACTGCTAGTTTCGATTCTTATTCCAAAATCAAAATTTTCAAATTTTTTCTAACTCCCCAAATTTTCGGAAAATTTTGGCAGAGTCTCACTTGTACGGAGGAGCTTTTGCAATATCACAATAGATATAAATATATATACATCGACCCACACGGTCGAAAATCAAAAACAGTTCATATTTCCTATTTTATTGCGTAGGCATACCTCTTGATTAGCATTTTAAAAGCATGCGGCTAATTTATATTGCATATACGTGCTCCAACTCTATCAATTGCCTCCCATACATGTACTTACTCAATAAACACATCAGTTTTCAATAATACGAGAATTTATTAACATTCTATTCATTAAACTAGCCAAACATATCAATTACATAGTTTAAACAAATAAACCTCATAATTAACATGTTAACCATATTTTAACAGCAATCCAAAGATTTCAATCACCATTTTAATCTCCTGACAAATCCAAACTTCATTTTATTCCACTCGAATGATTTACATTCAAGTTTTCTACATACAATTTATATTTACTTCAATTCAATTCCAAACTAATTTACAAATCAAATATTTATTTCAAATTTGATACATTTGCATTTCTTTTATGATTCACTTGCATCTATACACAAATCCATTTATTAAAATTTCAATCCATTCCAATTTATTCAAAAATCAACTTTATTTGCTTTTCTTAATTTATTTGCTTTGTCTACAACAAAACGACTAATCTCAATGCAAATTTGATGTCATTCAAGCAAACAACAATTACTGAAGTTTATAACCATTTTAATTAATTCCAACTCAAACTATATCAATTTTACTTCATTTGAAATTACTTACAACCCAAACATCCTCCTTTTTATTCCATTATCAAATTAAATTCTTATTATTACACTTCCAATTCCTTATCCATTACAAATTTTAACTTAATTTATTCACTTATTCAATCCATTAAAAATTTATTGTATTAACAATGAGACCACTTTAAATCATTTCTCTCATTTGAATTTATTTATAATTCAAACCAGCACTACTATAATCTAATTCCATTATTCATTCACATTCTCAACTTTTTATTGCCAAACTTAGGTCCCATACCAGAACTGGGTTTTATTTTTCTTTTCAAAATTTTCTTAACAAACCACCAAAATTTCATCCATGCCATTACAAATTCCATTTAATTTATTTTACACTAAATTCATCTTCATCCTATTCTTTTAAATTTAGTTGAGTTAAAATTTTATTCATACAATATCCTTTCAACTTAATTAAATTTCCTTTCAATTCAATTCTTTTCCAATTTTAATTCAAGTTTAACTAATTTTTATTTAGTCAACTTAAATTCATTCCACTTCATTACTACTTAACTAAGAATTGAATTTCATTCAATATTATTTATAACACCACTGAATTTTGATTTCAATTCAATCCAAATTTAACTTAATTTCTTTTTTAACCTAAATTAAATCCAATTCGGTCTAATTTTGTTTCTCTATTCAATTTAAATTTTATTTTTTAATATATAAGTTTAAAACTTACTTACTAACTTAAGTCCATTCACATCTTATATTCTCCTCTGTCTTTTCTTCCTTTACCTTTCATTTAGGGTTAAGTTTGAATTCATCGTACCATTCAACTATTTCCCATTTGTGATTATGATTCCATTTTCTATTTTTAAGTTCATCAACTTATTTACTTAAAAACTTATATTGCTCATTTGAGTTATTTTCACCTTATAATCACAATTCCAGATTATCTATATAACACTTAATAGCTTAAGGCTATAAATTTTCATCACACAATTATAGTCATTTTATATTTCAACTTTATATCCAATTTAATTCAATTCCAATTCCAATTTATATTTAACTTATCCTGAGTTAGATGCAAATATATTTTATTCACTACCATTTCCTCGAGCTAAATTTTAATTCTAGGAGTAAAATTTCATTTTTCTTCCTTATTAATATCAACTTCACTTTATAGGTTCAATAGTTGATTTATCTTAACTCCCACGTTATTAAATAGAGTTCTCAGAATTTAATTACCCGGTTTTATTTCAAAACCATTTTGAAATAATAAATAACTCATACACTCCCCGTATATCAAATCAAACTACCAGATTCCAAAACACTTGGTTTTACCAAAACAAATTTCCCTTTTTGAAATTTCTAAAACACCTTGTATATCAAACAAATCTAGACAGATATCATACCCAATTATTATGGAAGCAATCCATCACTTTAGAAACTCGAAAATGAATTCTAATGACGTGGCCATTGTTCGTCGACGGAAATTCTATCGGTTTAGAAAACCGTCGAACGAATTTTGAAATAAAAATTTATACCGCAAGCGCACGGTCTACGAATGTAGCAAGTGGCGAATACGGGTCGATTCGCAGGGAATTGATGATTTTAAAATTCTATTCAATCAAAGTATACCGAAGTCGAGAGTGAATAGTTAGAAATGTAAGAAACTAACAAAAACTAGCAAAAGAAAATGATAAAAATATGAGAGTTAAAAGAACAATTTAGAGATAAATCCACTCTCTAGATCATATAAATCAACAAAATGAAGTTATGATCTCTCATTTCTTTTCATTAGTGTAATTAGTTGATGTGTTTACCATAAGTATGATATATTTGTGCTATTAATTAGCCCAATATAAATCATCAAACTATAACACAACCACTAATACACATTTAACTCTCATGAAATATGACAACAAAGTTGAAATAAAATCTATTTTAAGCATAGCATATTAACTATTGTTTAGAAATATAGGCTATCAAATTTCAATTTCAACATTCACTTCTTTGCCATAATCATATTTAGATGAAGAGACAATTTGTGTTATGTTTGTTTAAGCATAGCCTATTTGTTATGAACAACATAGACTATCAAATTCAAAGCTAAACAACATCATTAAACCACTTCAAGTGTTTCCATTAAAGCACAAAAAGAGAGTATAAACATCAAAATGTTGCATCTACATACTAAAGAGCTTCATTACCCCTAAATTGTAGGGATTAAGCTCTCATATTTGTCATCATGTGAACAAATGTAGAAAGCAACATGAAAGCAAAAAGAAAGGAAAATGAAAGCAAAGTGAAATGGAAAACTATTCTAATTAACTTGCATAAAAGAAAAGAGATCTACACTACAACATGAAAGTAAATGAACATGAAAAGGAAAGAGCATGTATTAATAACATAAAAAAAAGAAAAATTACATGAAAATAAAAATGGCTAAGTAGCCATGAAAAGAAAAAGTGCTTTGATTTGTTTTCTAAACTAGAACTAACTAACTAAGAGGAAGATGGCTACATGAAACATAAGGGGTATATATACAAGTTTTAAAACCCTAATTCACTTTTTGGGGAATGCCCAAAACTCCCCTTAGGAAGTGTGGAGGCCAAGTAATCATTAACATGTCTTAATCCCCCATTAAATATACATGAAGCCATTAAGTCCAAAAGCATGTGCATTAGCCTTTAATTTGTACATTAAGGTAGGTGGGTAGGTGGGGTCCTCCATGATCTTCACTTTGAATTATTTCCATCTTCATTCCTTTGTATTAATTTTGTGTATGCATATCTTCATGAAACCATTTGTAATTGAGTGTAATTTCCTACAAAATAATATAAAAATTTCCAATTAAATTTTCTCAAATTAATATATGCACAAAAATGACCATTTTGCCCCTGGATGTAGATGAATATGTGACAGTTTCAAATAATATGAATTTTGGTTTAAACAAGTTAAAATACCCAATATGATCATTTATTTAATTTAAAAAGAACAAATATGGTGGTAAAAATATGCACATTTACGTGCACATTAAATACCCCCACACTTATCTTTTTATTCGTCCTCGAATAAAGAAAAACTAAGATAAATCCGTTTTCGTAGGGAGCACGATTGCATTGAGCGTATGCAACAAGCCGTTAAACCTCTGGGCGTCCCCAGTAGGACGAGTGTTGTCTCGTGAGGGTTTTCAGCGGATACTACCCACAAAATCCAAATGCAGGATGAAAATATTTACAAAATGCAAGATTTATTTACAAAGAGAGATGAATGCAAATTTTGAAAATATTTACGAATGAAGGATTTATTTTTAAATTGACACGAATAAGTTAAATATAGGTTTTGGTTATTATCTTTAAAATTTATGTCATTTACTCGTCAAAATTTCCAACAAAAATCAAGTTATCATATCAAATAGACTATAGTTTAACTCGTTGTTTTGGTTAATAACAAAGTGTAACTATGAAATGGATCCTTAGTTGATTATCAAAGTTTATCAAAGTGGTATTTTCATTTCTTTTCAATAACAAATCAAATCAACTAAGTAAAAATAGTGCTAGAATTTCAATTGCTTGCTCTCTCATTATTTGCAAGAAAAATTACACACCTAGATCAGGTAAACTGAGGCCAGATGTACCACCCATGCACTGCCTTTCGGGCTTATGTAAGGGGAGTACAGATCATGGCGAGTGCACACACTTTCGTGCATACACCTATCGACCGTAGGTGGTTTTTATTAAGCCTTTTTTTTACATGTGTTCCATACATCATAACCGTGAGGACTTTTGAATGAGTATGAAATCACATAATCAAAAATTCCAATTAATCACCCATGCAAAACCGTAAGGACTTTTAAATGAGAGTGATACTTGGATGTTATTATTTTTTATTTTTATATTTTTTTTCTGAGAGGGAGTTTCGCAAAATCATCTTAGCACCATTTAACTTAGAAGACAAAAAAAATGTTATATCATTTACTTTAAATCAACCACTTTTAAAACAAAGATTTTCAATTAGGATGTACTTCATAATTAACACATATGAATCTTCCTATATACTAGTTAAACCATTATTATATGTAATCAAACTTCATTTTTATTTTTGTTGAGACCAATAAATTTTCAAAAATTTCAATTTAATAAACCAAAACCGTATATTTATCTTATAGTGTTTCTTTTAAAAATAAATCAAAAGAAAATTTGTTTTTGGGATTTTTTTTTTGATTTTTTTTTTCAAAGCCAAAATAAACCATGAAAAAAAAAATGAAGACGAGTCTCCCCCCACACTTAATTTTGACTGTGTCCCCATTGTCAACCCAAGTGGAAGGAGAAAAATAAAATAAAAATCCAATATTTACATGAAAGATTATTATTTACAAGAGAAGAGAAAATATACAGTCAGAAAGTAAATGAAACGGTCTTCTAAAGACCGATTCATTTGTCTCATCAAATGTGTGAGACACAACTTAAGCATGAAAAACCAAACCGTAAAAGATTTCGAAGATGAAAGTTGATTTGGAAAAACAAATGTTGTTTTATTGAAAATTGTACGAGTTGTTTTGTTTTCGATGATTTTTGGAGTCGACAAAACAATTGATTGAAGTTCAAGTTCATTTTCACCAATTTGAAATTCAAGCTTATCATTGAAAATATTTTCACAATTATTGATTTCAAAATCAAAATGGTGATTTTCATCTTCCCCTTCGGAATTTAACAACTCGTCATCCAAAAGTCCAAAAAATTCATGTTCATTAAACTCATCTTCCTTTATTGGATTATGAACAACTTTATTACACGTCTCATGTTCAAAATTCAAAGTTGGTGTATTCAAATTTTCAGAAAAAGGAAGATCGAAATTTAAATCGAGTTTCTCACCCTCAAAAGAATTGAAATCCAACTTAATTACCGTATTTTCAACAACTTGATTAAGATCGTCATTATAAATTTCAAAAGTTTTCATTTGAAAATCATCGATTTGGGTAAAAGATGGATTATCGTTTGACTCGTCATACATTGAAATTTGAGTTTGTTTCTCACGAAAATTTTCCAATGTTTTAATCAACAAATTTGTGTGATCATCATAAATTTCTTTCATTTGCTCAACAAAGTCAAATTTGTAATTATTAACTTGAAATTTTTTGATTTGGACTTGTTGAGAACAAGAGTTGTCAATTTCGATAAACGGTAGAGTATTATTTGATTCTTCGCAAGTTGTGATTTGATTATGATTTTCACGAATTTTTTTGTATTTTTCAAGTAATAAATCCCCGTTATCTTTTTCCATTTGGTCAACAAAATCAAATTCATGGTTATTAATTTGAAAACTTTCATTTTGAATTTGTTGATAACCAAAGTTTTCGATCATATCATTAGTGAAATAATTCCCATTGCCAAAATTATTTGAAAATTGATTTACATTTTCATCTTTATTTTGGAATTCATCTTGAAACTCGAAATTGAATTGGCATTGATTACACTCGAAATCATTTGAATTTTGAAGTGAATTCAAATTTTGATTATTTTGAAAACCTTGATTTGAGTTATAGCACAAATATGAATTGCACCACTCATTTATCTCTTGATTTTGTTGTGTAGCGATTTCAAGTAAAGATGAAATACTACTTTCAAGATTTGAAGCTTGGTCATCGTTTTGAAAATTTTGTGGTTCAAAATTCAAATCGTTTAAAGAATAGTTGTCGTTAAAATATCCACACGAATTTGGAGTGAAATCATATGGATTATATTGATTTTCGCAACTATTGTAAACTTCACGTAAGTGGGGAAACTCGGACATTTACAAGAATGTTTTTGTGTTTTTTTTTTTGGTAAAAGAAAAATATTTACAAATGGAATTTATTTTTCAAAATGGAAAATCGATTTTTGTTTTGTTTTTATTTTTCAATCTTTTTTTTGCTGAATTTTGGTTTTTCTAAAAATTTTTGGATTTTTTTGAAATTTCAAAGAAAAGGATTTAAAAATTTCAAAGAAAAAGGAATATTTACAATTTTTTTAAGTTTTGGATTTTGAATTTTTTTGTTTTTTTAAAAAAAAAATATGCATGAACTAATGCAACTAAATGAATGCAAGGGTTAATTACAAATGATTTATCCTAAGTTAACACAAAATTGTATAGTCACACACTGTCTTAAATCAACAAAAATATTTCTCAACCAGGTAACGGGCAGGGGTTATCGGTGCACCACGAATCACCGTAGCAATGCAACCGAAGGTTTAAGTACCTTCAGAGGAACAACCACTATAATATTTACGAATCACCGTAATATTTATAAATGGTTATTACTCTGCCGTAGCCTAGACACCAAGAAATTAAATTGTTCAAAGAAGACAACTGTCAATATACAATTAAGTGAGTTATTATTTAATCAAATTCTAAGATGAAATGCAAAGCTGAAATAAAACATGTATTAATAATCCAACTAGAATGAAATATTGTTTTTGCTTTTGATTTTGATTTTTTTTTTTGGTTAATGCAAGCGACCAACAATGCAAGACAAACAGAAACAATAGATATATACAATGCAAGGAAAATAAAAAGGAAATTATAAATAAGAAAGCAGTTTTTTTTTTTGGCAAGCTCGAAGCCCACAATTTATTTTAGCAAGTAAGTCTCCTCCTTCTGCCATTCTGCTTTGGCACCCTGAAATAAAAACAAGATATATACAAGGATTTTTTTTTTATTTTTTTGGAAAGGAAACTTAAAAGTAGGGTTTTACCTTTCAAAAAAAAAAAATTTTGAACATTTTTTTTTTGAAAATGAAACTAAGAAAAATTTGAAACCAATACACTTTGTTTTTTTATTTATAAAAGAAGAAGAAGATTGAAAAAAACAAAAAGGGAGATGGACTAAAAAAAAACTTAAAATTAAACAAAACAAGAAGACAGTCCAGCCCGCCCCATATGAAATACACCCGGCCCAATTTGGTCAATTAAAAATCAACAATGAAAAGTTTAGCCAGTAAAAAAAAAATAAACCGCACTCTACTGTCTACCCCCTTTTTTTTTCTTTTTCAATCATATAAACACGGACAACATCGCCCCCAAATCTCGAATCAAATTCTCGATTTCAATTTTCGAAATCAAATCCAACTCATAATTTCGCAGCCAGAGATTGTTCGAATTTGGTTAATCTGAGGTTGGTTCGATTGGGTTGCGGGTTTTGATTTTCGAATTGGGTGTTTGGATGGATTTGAAGAATGTATTGGGGTTTTTCGTACTGGAGATTGTTCGAGGTGCCAAAGGAATGTTGTGGTCACAGCAGTTGTGTTCAGGCGATTCTCGCAATCGGGTCGCGATTCTGAGTTGGTAAGCGAGGTGAAGTTTCGATGTTTTGGTGTTGCGTGGGTTTGGGGTGGTTGAAGTTGCGGTTGTCTGTGGATTGAAGATGGGGTGTTGGCAGTTGTTTGTGATGGTGGCTGTCTGGTGTGCGACCGGGGGTGGAAGCAGTGAGTGGACTGATGTAGATGAAATAGGAATGGACAGTGAAGTTGGTAGAGGGACAGAGGTGGGTTTTGGCAGAGGTGGAGATGCTGGCAGTAGTGCAGTGAAGTGGTGATTGAAATACGATGAGGTGGATATGTGGAATGACAGTAGTGGAGGTTGATGTTCAGGGGTAAATGCAGCAGTTTTGGTGTCAGTGCAGCGTGCTGATGAAGTAGTGCAGAGGTGAATGATGGTGACTACAGTGATGTGAGGATGGGGGTATTTGTAGTCAATTTGTGAAATGAAATGGTTTGAGGTTTTGAGTTGATGTTTATGTGGAATGGAGTGATGTTGCTGTCGACAGTATGGTGATGCAATAGGCAGTTTTGAAATAGAAGGCAGAAACAGTGGTTTGTATATAGTTGAAGGGGTTGGGGTTGGTCGTGAACAGCAGTGGAAATGGCAGTGGAGACTGTGGAATCAGTGTAGGAGGAGGAAGAATTGTAGATGGTGGTTATGGAGAGTGGCAGTGCTGAGGTTTGTGAATGTGGTTGGCAAGTGTAGTTGTCTGGGGAGGGGGGGAGTTATGTATGTTAGTAGAGGAGGGAATGGTGACTGTTGAAGGGTGGTTTGTTTTGTAGTTTCAGGCGGAATGTGGCGATTTTGGTTCGAGAGGAGTTTGGCACTACTGGTTGATATGCAACACAGAGGTATGTTGAGTGGTATGTTGCAGTATTGCTGTGTGCTTGGCTGTAGTAGGATGTTGGTTTGAAATGTTTTGAAAGAATGGTGTGGTTTGTGTAGGTAGAGAAGATGGTTAGTAGGTTGATGTTGAGTGAATGTGCGCGTGATGTGCACAGAGATGGTATTGGTGGCAGAACTGTAGTAGGAAGTGATGGAGGTGTTTGAACACTGGGATGGTGCAAGGCGGAACTGGGATGGTCAGAGTAGTTGATGGGTATGGCCAGAGAATGATGGACTTGTAGCACTGTGCAGAGAACAATAAACAGAGGAGGGGAAATGAACAGTGCACTATTTTGTAAAATGTAAATGAAAATAAAAGGAATGCAAATGTAAATGCAATGCAATAATTTTTTTGTTGTTGTTGAAATGAACTTGTGTATGTTTTTTTTCCCCTTTTAATAAGAAATGCAAATGCAAATTGTAAACAAAACGCTAGAGAACAATAACACACAAACAAAATGCAACCAAAAATCAAACAAAAATTTTTTGTCTTTTTTTTTTAAAAATATGCAAACACACACAAAACACACACAATAAAATCAAACAACACTAATCCGAAGAATAGAAAATTAAAATCAAAACAATTCCCTGGCAACGGCGCCAAAAACTTGTTCGTCGACGGAAATTCTATCGGTTTAGAAAACCGTCGAACGAATTTTGAAATAAAAATTTATACCGCAAGCGCACGGTGTACGAATGTAGCACGTGGCGAATACGGGTCGATCCGCAGGGAATTGATGATTTTAAAATTCTATTCAATCAAATTATACCGAAGTCGAGAGTGAATAGTTAGAAATGTAAGACACTAACAAAAACTAGCAAAAGAAAATGATAAAAATATGAGAGTTAAAAGAACAATTTAGAGATAAATCCACTCTCTAGATCATATAAATCAACAAAATGAAGTTATGATCTCTCATTTCTTTTCATTAGTGTAATTAGTTGATGTGTTTACCATAAGTATGATATATTTGTGCTATTAATTAGCCCAATATAAATCATCAAACTATAACACAACCACTAATACACATTTAACTCTCATGAAATATGACAACAAAGTTGAAATAAAATCTATTTTAAGCATAGCCTATTAACTATTGTTTAGAAATATAGGCT
The DNA here is from genome assembly GCA_030765085.1 of Allium cepa. Lineage (NCBI taxonomy): Eukaryota > Viridiplantae > Streptophyta > Magnoliopsida > Asparagales > Amaryllidaceae > Allium > Allium cepa. Next base: position 976,222,954 of record CM060928.1, read on the forward strand.
ATCAAATTTCAATTTCAACATTCACTTCTTTGTCATAATCATATTTAGATGAAGATGCAATTTGTGTTATGTTTGTTTAAGCATAGCCTATTTGTTATGAACAACATAGACTATCAAATTCAAAGCTAAACAACATCATTAAACCACTTCAAGTGTTTCCATTAAAGCACAAAAAGAGAGTATAAACATCAAAATGTTGCATCTACATACTAGAGAGCTTCATTACCCCTAAATTGTAGGGATTAAGCTCTCATATTTGTCATCATGTGAACAAATGTAGAAAGCAACATGAAAGCGAAAAGAAAGGAAAATGAAAGCAAAGTGAAATGGAAAACTATTCTAATTAACTTGCATAAAAGAAAAGAGATCTACACTACAACATGAAAGTAAATGAACATGAAAAGGAAAGAGCATGTATTAATAGCATAAAAAAAAGAAAAATTACATGAAAATAAAAATGGCTAAGTAGCCATGAAAAGAAAAAGAGCTTTGATTTGTTTTCTAAACTACCACTAACTAACTAAGAGGAAGATGGCTACATGAAACATAAGGGGTATATATACAAGTTTTAAAACCCTAATTCACTTTTTGGGGAATGCCCAAAATGCCCCTTAGGAAGTGTGGAGGCCAAGTAATCATTAACATGTCTTAATCCCCCATTAAATATACATGAAGCCATTAAGTCCAAAAGCATGTGCATTAGCCTTTAATTTGTACATTAAGGTAGGTAGGTAGGTGGGGTGCTCCATGATCTTCACTTTGAATTATTTCCATCTTCATTCCTTTGTATTAATTTTGTGCATGCATATCTTCATGAAACCATTTGTAATTGAGTGTAATTTCCTACAAAATAATATAAAAATTTCCAATTAAATTTTCTCAAATTAATATATGCACAAAAATGACCATTTTGCCCCTGGATGAAGATGAATATGTGACAATTTCAAATAATATGAATTTTGGTTTAAACAAGTTAAAATACACAATATGATCATTTATTTAATTTAAAAAGAACAAATATGGTGGTAAAAATATGCACATTTACGTGCACATCAGCCATCATCATCAGGATTATTTTCCAACGACTGAAGTGAGTTCAGTTCTTTCTTACTTCCACAAATTCATTTCAAAACAGTTCTCACTCAAAAATACTTTCCAAAATAATATTCCATCGTTGCCTTCAAACACTTTGGAAAACATTTCAATCATTCCACAGCTTTTAAATTCCCTAACTTTTTGTTAACTTCATTTTAAACACTTTTCAAAATTTCCAGGATTTAAATTCTGGTTTAATTCAAATTTAGTTATTCTTCCTTTGGATAAATCATACTTATAGAATTTTATTTGGTTATAAACCTTTTCAAACTCTAGATTCTTATATTTGATTATAATAACAACAACCAAACATCCGAATATATATAATATTTTCATAAAAATTATTCCTTTCATATCAAAATAATATTTTGGATATAATTATTTCATTTTCCCCACTTCAAAACAATACCATGTCGGTTTATCTTGTTTAATAGTTTAGAAACCCCTATCGATATAGTTGTACTTTCTGTACCGACCAGAATTCATAAGCACTCAACCGATAAGTCAACACAGTATAAAAACAATGTTATATTCACTAACAAATATGCGCTCATAACTATTATTACACTTATACTCATTCTAGAGTGCTACTGACTCTATCTCTAATGAGTAACACCCAACAGAGCCAAGGTTGTCGCTTAACCAAATGTTCTGATATCACATGTAACATGTCCGATTTCTCGGCGCCCAAAAGTCAACATCAATACGTCCACTGTACCGAATGCCACACAGTCGAATGCCGGAAAACCGAACCGTTAGGGTTTAAAGAAGAAGAAGATAGAAGAAGAAACAGAAACAATAACAGAATCTCATATATCACAGCGGGACAAATATAATAGATAAATGAATATCTTTAAAACAAAGAACTATATCAGTTATTGCATTACATCACATTACATTATCAGAGTGTTACAACAATAAACAACGGAAAAGAATATAACATATACTAATGATACGCTTCGCCGTCCAGCTTGCTCTTGATCTCCACAACATCTCTTTATCGATTTTTGCTCCCGAATAATGCTAACCTGACTCTAGGCTGCCCGTGTGGAAAATTGTGGACATCCAGAGTTTAGAAAGGGAACAATAAACTCCAGGTCAATCGTGAGACTGGTGTGAAATCTCAAAACAATTATTGTCCACAAAGAAAAGAAAAAGAAATCCACTATGCTTTTGGAAAATGAAACTACCATAAGGCCTCCCACCACACACACAATGCAAACGCAGAATTGAAGGAGATTTCTCCTTATGATAGTCAAACATGCTTGATATGCAAAATTCTTTGATATTATTATTATTAGTGCATAGTGGAAAACCTTTCGAAAATATAATATTAATCTTAGCCAGCATAGGTACCATTATACTATGCCTACTATAGCTACCACCTGAGGTGGCAGGTTATACAATTGCAATCGCAAAGGGCTCGTATTGTTTTGTTTGAATTTCCAACAAATGGTCAGGCAGAGGAACTTCCCACATAAAATGGAACGCCTTTGGAGGGACATCCCCAGAACCTAACCGGATCTCTGCTACACAAGGCCGGGTTACCTCTATAACTAGGCAACAACTGACACGAGTATGCCATCCCCCGGTCGTTACCGACCTTTATCCGAGAGCCCTCAATCCAACAACCACACAGTAAAGTATTTGGGCTCCATACCATGATACCACTCTTTTTAAAAAATCAACATAAGTAAATATCCAGGCTCCATAACCATGATAACTTTTTATCCAGAAGGAAATGGTCATACCCTCAAGGGGAGCTACCCTCAAATAACGTTGCTGCCACGATTCATGTTTCGACCATTACCGGGTTGTGAGGCTCGACGAAGTCACATACACAAAGCTATGCTTTTTCACAAAGCCATGCTTCGATCATAAATGATCAACAAATGATCATCAACACACAGCAGCACTTAGCATGCCACATTACCAAATTGGAAATGTATCACTAGTAACCATCAACTACATAACCTCTGAGATCGTACGTGTCAGAGAAGGGTGTTAAGCTAAGAGAATAAATCTCCGCCACCAACAGAAATGTATTTGTTAGAAACTAGCTTTACATCTCAAAGTGTAATGACAGACACACATCCATACAAGTCTGTTCCAGGTTCGAACATAACCGAAGGCACTTTTGAAGAATCCCTTGCAAATCTCGGTATTCACAATCCCGATCGGACTTTCCATCACTTAGGAAATCTCTATACCGGTGCGACTCAGTGCAGAGACAATCGACCGGTTATCCTTTCATTCTCGAAAATACCCGGTCTTCACCACCGTACTTCAAATGCTATCCATATCGACGTATTGTTATTCGGAATAGGTTATATGACACAAAGGTCCTCTCCCGGCTAAACCGAGTAATGAGCGTAATATTTAAAAATATATGGATATAAGATTTCAAGTAAGTCACAACTTTAAAATTCAAATCTTTCTTTCAAATGGTTTAAACAAAGTACCATTTCAAATCTTTTAAACAAAAAGATTTATTCCACACAGTTCACCCAGTTTCACAAAGATCCATTCACGGATTTCAAAAAATAATTCCCGCCTCAATTGGATAGCTCATTTAATCTTTAAATCAAAGATTTAACCTATAGCTTCCAAAACCCGTTTCCAAGGATTCATTCATAACTTGGAAAACCATTTTCAATTCAACTTGAACTTCCTCAAAATACAAATTGGAAATTCATTTCATATATGAAAGCTTATACCGCTTGAAAAAAAATAGTTTTTATTTCGAAAAAATTCGATTTCATTCATACAAGTTAAAATCTTTGGGTTAATTTAAATTCCCAAAGCAACACTTAATAAAATGGTTTAAGTTCATGCAAACTTATATAATCCTTTTGAAATCATAAGCTTACAACATAGAATTCAATTTCAAATTTTTATTTAAATGTAAAACAAGTTTAAAACTTAATTAAGTTATTCAAAATTAACTTTTTATTTTGAAATTCCTTTTCAAAAGTTTTTCCACTTTAAATCCGATTTATTTCCAAAACCATTTGGATTCAAAAATTCAATTCTAAAATTATTTCAAAAAAATAACCGTGACTTAACCAATTTCCACGTGCAATCCATATTCGTGTGTGTATAGTGTAGTCCAGGGGTTTAAAACAATAGTGCACAACATCAACGATCACAGATACAACCATATTAACATCAATAAGCGGTATAATCCATAACGCTTATCTTCATTCACAAACATAAGTAAGCGGCGGATGATGTTGAAAGAGGGGGCTATGCGGTAGGATCGTATAATATGGAATAACAGAATGATATAGATAAATAACGATAAGCAATAAGTAAAGTAGACACCAAGACTTTACACTGGTTCAGACCTCTTGTCCTACGTCCAGTCCCTAAGTTTCTCTTAGGAATTCTACTAACAACCCTCACATAACCCAGATGAATAGGTTTACAACTTACCCGAACAACCGAACGGTATTTCTTGCCTCAACTACCGAAGAGGACTTCAACTCAATTACTAAAAAACAATATTCGACTTGTTGTGTTCTTGTCAACACTAATGAGTCTAATGTAGTACAATATTTCTATAATCTTATCCTCGAGAGTATGCAATGTGTTTGTGAAGATTTAGGAAATGTGAATTGCTATGAATCAAAATAATGTTATAAACAAAACAGTGATTCAAGCAATAGATTGGTGATTGCTTTGAGAATATCTAGAGAATATTATCAAGAAAATAGTAAGATTGAAGCAAGAGAATTCGGTAAATTGAATGATGTTAGAATCATGTATTTATACTTGTAGAAGAGGTGCATTTGTTGTCAAAGGTTGCAAACAAGAGATGCTTCCATTTCCATTAGAGAATGGTTGCAACTCTTGGGAGGAAGAAGGTGTCTTTTCAGAGAAAATTCGCAGGTTCAAATTCAGTCGACCGAGCAGGGAATTCAGTCAACTGAAAATATGAATTAAAATTTTCAGGAACAAATTCAGTCGACTGTGCAGGAAGTTCAGTCAACTGAAACCGTGCATGTTTATATATGTGTACCAGTTTCAGCCGACTGGCCATTCCTGTTCAGTCGACTGAACTACTAAAATATGCACAGTGAAAGTTTAAATAAAAATAAAGTTCATAATATGTGTTCTAGTGTTCGTGCAAGCCTCTTGAGGATAGATTTTAACAATAAATCTAGACTAAGACCTATATAAAAATCATACTTATGTTTGTTTGGTCTTCATCGATCTTCCTTTTTTTTCCTTTTTTTTGTTGAAGCACATTGTCATTGATCAAAATCTTCGTGTATCAACATTCTCCCCCCTTTTGATTGATGACAATACTGATTTATTCTAGAGATGTATTTACTTATTTTCTCCCCCTGAATGTATGCACTATCTTTCCTACAAAACAAAGTTAGTACCATAAATTTTCTCCCCCTTTTTCATCGACAAAAAGGAAGAATTAACAGTAGAAATATTTTATTAAAACAATCATTGAAGCATAGAGAATAGAAAATTTGCATAACCATGGCTTAAAAAGTTAAAAATGTTGCGTCGAACAAGCACAAAATGGCTATTTATACAAGCCATAAGAAAGTTATAAATAAACATCAAACCATACTAAAATTACTCATCTTTATCCTAGTCATATGAACCTTCTCTTCCTCCTGTTGGTTCACGTATGACGGGTCCTCCTATTGGTGGTCTGTACACGCTTCCTCCTTGGCCACCACTAGCTTCGCTTATGCTGCTACTTGTTTGCTCTTCGGATGACGTCCATGTAAACGTAGGTGCCGAACGTTTGCCGCGAGATGTCGAAGCAGTAGTGGTGCTTGAGCACGAGATTGCATCCCATACCTTGTTGAAGAATCCTTTGATTTTGTCAAGCTTGCGATATACCTTTTAAAGACGAGTATCAAGAATTTGTTGATTTCTTGATAATATCCCCAATGATTGGTTGGTAGTAAAGCTTGGGTCAACAAGACGAATTTCATCATCTTGCTCGAAATGTTCTTCGTGGTGAGGTTGTGGAGGTTGTTGTTGTTGTTCTTGATGCCTCGCTTCCCATTCGGCGAGTGATATTATGCGAGGAGGTCGAGATGGGAGTTGCATTAGGCTTATGGTCCGGTGGTTAATTTGATGGACCATTGTATTCTCCGACTCGGGTAATGGCGTATCGACATTGAGGAGAAGTCGCATGATGTATTCTCCAAAATAGATAGTTCACATTTTTCCATTATTAAAAGTGAAAAACTCATCAAGAATAAGTTGTACCCAATAGACTTGTATATTGCCAAAAATAGCATATAGAGCTCGATAATTAATTGGGTAGACAATTTCGTACGAGCCCGTGCGTGGAGTAATTGTTCTCATTAGAGCTTTGTGAAGGATTCTTGTTATGGTCGAAGAGAGGTGGACTTAAAATCTCTAAAGTTGATATTATCATCCATAAATCGATGGTTTATGTTATCGCGAATTTGTGGATTGAATTCTATCTCGTCTAGCTTTCTCCCGACATTTGGTGATTCTAGAATGTGTGCTATTCTATCTAAGGAAAACCAAACTTTCTTTCCACACACCATACTCCAAACACTATTGTTTGGATTTCTTGGAGTTTGGTGTCCAAGATTAAGGTTGGCATAAAATAATTTGACCATTATATGATTTGTGGCATGGTCATTTCTTTTCAAATCCAAAAGAGAAGTTAAACCTGCTTAATCGGTTAACGCTTGGATGTTGTATGTTTGAAAACTTTGGAAATCAACGAAGGAATGCTCGAAAATATGGGAATTCTTCATCTTATTCCACCTAGTGACAGCTACTCCCTCGTAAAGCCATTGCACTATTTGAGCATCAACTGGCTCGGAGGATGAAGAAGAGGAAGCTCTTGATCTCTTTAGTTCCATTTGAGTGAGATTTGAGTGAATTTTAAGGAATTGGGGGCTAGGGGAAGAAACTGTTTTGGAAAGTAAAAAGTGAATGGATAGGTAAAAAATTGGTGGATAAAAGGGGAAAGTTGCCTGGGAATAGGCGTTCAGTCGACTGAATAGACTGTTCAGTCGACTGAATTGAAGACCGAAAATTTTCTGGGTTGAATTCAGTCGACTGAACATGGTTTTTAGTCGACTGAATTTTTGTCTGAAAGTTTCTATTTGTATTTCAGTCGACCGTGCAGAGGAATCAGTCGACTGAATTAATTTTTTTTGCTTTCTGCCTTAAGTTCAGTCGACTGAGCTGGGGGTTTCAGTCGACTGACCCATGTATTTTGTCGTTCTTTGTTAATTTTGAAAGTAAACACTTTATTTAAAGAAATAATAACAATTATATAGATGTAACATCATGAATAGATTTCAAAACTATCTATTTCTTAGGGGATGGACTTGGAGTCTTTTTCCCTTCATTCTTCATATAATTTATATCCCATGAATTTGGACTATGTTAAGGAGTCTTAGGAGACACCCAAGGATTCACAGGATCGACTGGTGTACGGTAAGATGAAGATGGATCAAGTGAACTAACGGGGTGAGGTAGGGGTTCAGCCACTTCGTTCTTTTTTGAGCCATAAAAGCGTAAACCGATTTGCTCTAGAAAGCTTAATCGTCTAGCCGTAACTTTTTGTTCGAAGTATAATTCTCGTTGAAGATCTATTTGTTGTTGTTCAAAGTGATGAATTTCATCAATCTTTCTTTTTGTGTCTGGAGAAATAAAGAATCCGCGTTTCGCTTTCTTGGATTCTGGTGTGTAGCCAGTACGATAATTTTTCCATTTGTAAACTGGCTCATGTGTCGGTGTTTGAGTGGGAAGTTTTGGAGACGTTGGAGTGTTATCGACTGAAGAGGTGATGTTGATCGGGGAAAAAAAGTTGTTGGACGACATTTTTATAATGAATATTTCAAGCTTTTATTCGTGAGAATGAGTTGTGAAAAAGAAATATTTTTAAGATATATTTATAGTAGGGATTTTCTAAATATATAGTGGTTATAATTCTTTAAAGTTTTTCATCCACTTAATGATTTAATGGTTACCATAATTCAGTTAAAAATGTACGGTTTACAAATAACTATTATTTTATAATATTTATGTAACATATTCGAAAAATAAATTGAAAATCTCATTTTTTTTCTTTATTCAGTCGACTGAGCATATAGTGTTAGTCGACTGAATTGTGTAGATTTTTCTAACTTTCTCTATATGATATCTTTAAAAGACATTATTCCTAACTCTCGTCGTAATTTTATGAAGGAGTTTTCTGATAGAGGTTTAGTAAATATATCGGCAATTTGATTTTCGGTAGAAATATGTTCTAAATTAATTATTCCTTTTTCGATATTGTCACGTAGAAAATGGTGACGAATATCTATATGTTTTATACGAGAGTGATTAACCGGATTTTTAGATAAGTTTATTGTACTTGTATTATCACAGTATATTGTAGAATTTGTTAAATTTATATTAAAATCTTTAAGTGTTTGTTGCATGTATATAACTTGAGTGCAAGCTAAAGCAGCTGATATATACTCTGCTTCGCAGGTGGAAAGCGAGACACAATTTTGTTTCTTACTAAACCAAGATACAAGTGATTTTCCAATGAAATGGCAAGTACCACTTGTACTTTTTCTATCTGTTCGAGATCCACCAAAATCAGCATCACTGAATGACACTAACTCAAATGGACACTCCTTTGGATAGAAAAGACCGAAATCTTTAGTGTTTTTAAGATATCACATAATTCGTTTTACCGCACTTAAGTGTGATTCTTTAGGATTAGATTGAAAACGTGCACATAAACAAACACTCATCATTATGTCAGGCCTACTAGCGGTTAAGTAAAGTAAGGAACCTATCATACTTCTAAACAATTTTTGATCTACACTTTTGCCATTTTCATCTCAATCGAGATGTGTAGGGTACTCATAGGAGTTGGTTTAGCAGAAGTGTTTTCCATGCCGAATCATTTAGTTAAATTAGCACAATATTTTTCTTGGTTTATAAAAATTCCATTTGTTAATTGTTTGATTTGAAGTCCGAGAAAATATGATAATTCTCACATATGAGACATTTCGAACTCATTAGTCATTATATTTGAAAATTCTTTACACAAATTTTCATTTGTTGAACCAAAAATAATATCGTCTACGTATATTTGAATTATTAAAATATCTTTGGTAGTATTTTTAATAAAAAAGGTTTGATTTACTTTTCCAATTTTAAATCCCGAATTTAATAAATAGCTTTTAAGTCTTTCATACCAAGCACGAGGTGCTTGTTTAAGACCATATAGTGCTTTCTTTAATTTAAATACATGATCCGGATATTTTTCATGTATAAATAAAGGAGGTTGTTCTACATATATATTTTCTTTAATAAAACCATTTAAAAATGCACTTTTAACATCCATTTGATAAAGTTTAAAATTTTGAAAACATGCAAAGGCTAATAGTATACGTATTGCTTCAAGTCTTGCAACGGGAGCAAAGGTTTCTTCAAAATCAATACCTTCTTCTTGATTATACCCTTGTGCTACTAGTCTTGCTTTATTCCTTGTTATATTACCTTGTTCGTCTACTTTATTTTTGTAACTCCATTTTGTTCCTATTACTAATTGATTATTAGGACAGGGAACTAATTCCCAAACATCGTTACGTTCAAATTGATTTAATTCTTCTTGCATTGCGATAATCCAATAATCATCTGTTGATGCTTCTTTAGGATTTTTAGGTTCTATTGATGAAATGAAAGCTACATGACCCATTTGATTTAGTTGGTTTATTGTCCTAACTTGAGAATTTATTTCTCCTATTATATTTTGAGTTGGATGATCTCGTAATATTCTAGGAGGAGATCTTAGTTCATTATTACTATTTTCAAGGTTTGTTTCTTCTATATTTATCAATTCTTCATCATCTTTTATATTTAAATTTTTACTAAAATTTTCATCAGAAGATATATGCAATGTTTCTTCAATTATGTTTGTTCGTTTATTAAATACTCAATATGCTTTACTTCATTCTGAGTATCCTACGAAAATTCCTTCGTCAGCTTTTGGATTGAATTTTCCTAGTTGATCTTTTGTATTTAAAATGAAACGTTTTGATCCAAATATTTTAAAATATGATATATTTTGCTTTTTGTTATTAAATAGTTCATAAGAAGTATTTTTAGTTAATGGTCCAATTGATATTCTATTTAATACATAACATGCAGTAGCAACGGCTTCTGCCCAAAAATGTTTTGGTAGAGAACATCCATTTAATAATGTTCTTGCGCATTCTTGTAATGTTCTATTCTTTCTTTCTACAACTCCATTTTGTTGAGGAGTTCTAGGAAATGAAAAGTTAAGATTTATTTCTTTCTTTTTACAAAAAGTTTCAAAAGCTTCATTTTCGAATTCGCCACCATGATCGCTTCGAATATTTTTAATTTTCAAATATTTAGTGTTTTGAATTCTTTTGACAAATGTTTTAAAATGCTCAAAAGTGTCACTTTTATTTTTCATAAAAATAGTCCATGTATATCTTGAAAAATCATCAATTATTACAAATACGTATCGATTATGATTAATGGATTGAACTTGTGTTGGTCCAAATAAATCCATATGTAGCAATTCTAATAGTTGTAAAGTCGAAATATTTTTCTTAGATTTGAAAGATGATTTCGTTAATTTTCCTTTTTGACAATCATCACAAACATTATTTATTTTAAAGTTTATTTTGGGTAAACCTCTTACTAATTCATTTTTAGAAAGTTTTCTAATAGTTTTAAAATTTATATGACAAAATCTTTTGTACCATAACCAAGGTCATTATCTTTGGCAAGTAAACACATACTTGTATTATGATTAATATTCATATTTAGAACATAAATATTTCTATCTCTATTTCCTTCAAAAACAAGATTTTGGTTTTGATCGAAAATACTACATTTATTATCCAAGAAAGTTATTTTAAAACCTTTGTCACACAGTTGACTTATGCTAAGTAGATTATGTTTTAAATTTTCAACTAATGAAACATTTGTTATAAAAGGTAAATTTGATGTACCGTAATTGTTCACATCTCCTTCGCCAATGATATACCCTTTTGAATTGTCTCCGAAGGTAAACGAGCCACCATCAAAGTATGTGATGTTTGTAAGCATATCTTTGTCTTCGGTCATGTGTTTTGAACAACCACTGTCTAATATCCATTTCTTCTTTTTGAGGGGGACCTGAAAATAAATACGAAATTATTGGTACCCACCTTTTAATAGGGTCCTAAAAAGTTAGAGTTTAGGAAACCAAACCCAATTTGGTTCAGTATCCTTTTTATAAATATAGTTTTCATTATGATGAACATTATCCATAAATGTTTTAATATATTTATTTCTTATTAATACATTGTTAGTCTTTGGTACCCAAATTTTAACTACCTTGGTTTCTACTTTTATTTTAATAGGTTTCTTTAGCAATATTTGTTATTTTGAATAAACATTCCTGTTAAGTTTTATATTTTTCTTATTAGGAATTTTTGACTCTTTTTTATAACCTAAACCTTGTTTGTTTGAAGATGATTGAGAATTTAATATCTTAGATAAATTTTCTCTTCCTTTGTTAAAGTTAGAAACATTTTTAGTAATGTCATCTAATTTAGCTTGAAGACTATTATTTTCTAATTCAACATGTTTAATCTTAATTTTTAACTCGTAATTTTCAGAAACAAATACATCATTCTTTTTCTTTTGAGTTTCAATTTCTTGACTTAAAAGTGATAATTGAGTTTCCGAATTTGAATAAGATTCTTGAACTTTTTCAAGTTCTTCTTCAAGAATTTTCTTTTCATCATTTAACATATCTCTCTCAAACTCAGCTTTGTTTTGATTTTCACGAATTTCCTTAATTTTCTTTTTAAGAATTTTTATTGTGCTTAAAAGTTCAGTGTCTACTTCAATTAAATCATCGAAAGTTAAATTACTTACCTCAGAATCTTGAGCCATGAAGCATACATTTTCCTGTTCATTGTCGCTATCACTATCATTTTCGGATGAAGATGAATCTGAATCGTCCCATGTTACAGAAAATGCCTTCTTTTTGAATTTATCCTTCTTGTTTTTGTTGTTGAAGCTTTTTTGATTTTCCTTCATTTGTTCTTGACAATCCTTTTGCATGTGTCCTTTCTTGTGATAATTGAAGCATTCTATATTTGAGGATGAAGGTTTGCTCAAGAAATTCTTTTTGAATCCTTTTTGTTTCCTTTTCTATACTTTAAGAATTTCTTGAAATTCTTGGCTATAAATGCTAGATCCTCATCTTCAGATTCTGATTCTTCCTTTTCTGCATGAAAAGCAACATTCTTTCTTTCTTGAGCTTGATCTTTCTTAGCTTGCATATTTACTTCATATGACATAAGATTTCCAATCAATTCTTCTGGTTTCATTGTAAATAGATCATTTGCTTCCTCGATTGCTAGTATTTTTCTCTCCCATTCATCAGTGAGTGAATTTAGAACTTTAGACACAATGTCAAAATCCGTGTATTTTTCTCCTAGTCCTATTAAGGCATGATGAATGTCTTGAAATCTCGAGTACATGTCATTGATGGATTCATTTTGTCGCATTCTAAAGTTTTGGAATTGGTTCTTCAGCATGGATATCTTTGTTTGTTTAACTTTGTTTGTGCCTTCATGTATGACTTTAAGTGTTTCCCATATCTGATATGCAGTAGTACATATGCTAACACAGTTGAATTCATTTCTATCCAGGGCGCAAAATAGCATATTCATAGCTTTGACATTTGCACTAGCTTCATTCTTCTGAGTTTGTGTCCATGTAGGATAATCGGTCGTAGGTACAACAAACTCTGCTTGAGTAGCATTCCAGGCTTCGAAACTTGCTGCTTGCATATAAATCCTCATCCTTGTTGCCCAATAGTTGTAGTTTAGTCCATTAAATAGGGGGGTCTTTGGGTAGATTGTCCTTCCGCAAATGTAGAACTATAGGCAGATGTTGTGCTTGTACTTGCGTTATTTTCCATATTATAAATATGTCTGACAACGGTGTTATGGTTATAGGATGGCCTCGCTCTGATACCAATTGAAAGAGGGGGCTATGCGGTATAATATGGAATAGCGGAATGATATAGATAAATAACGATAAGCAATAAGTAAAGTAGACACCAAGACTTTATACTAGTTCAGACCTCTTGTCCTACGTCCAGTCCCTAAGCTTCTCTTAGGAATTCTACTAACAACCCTCACTTAACCCGGAGGAATAGGTTTACAACTTACCCGAACAACCGAACGGGATTTCTTGCCTCAACTACCGAAGAGGACTTCAACTCAATTACTAAAAAACAATATTCGACTTGTTGTGTTCTTGTCAACACTAATGAGTCTAATGTAGTACAATATTCTTATAATCTTATCCTCGAGAGTATGCAATGTGTTTGTGAAGATTTAGGAAATGTGAATTGCTATGAATCAAAATAATGTTATAAACAAAACAGTGATTCAAGTAATAGATTGGTGATTGCTTTGAGAATATCTAGAGAATGTGATCAAGAAAATAGTAAGATTAAAGCAAGAGAATTTGGTAAATTGAATGATGTTAGAATCATGTATTTATACTTGTAGAAGAAGTGCATTTGTTGTCAAAGGTTGCAAACAAGAGATGCTTCCATTTCCATTGGAGAATGGTTGCAACTCTTGGGAGGAAGAAGGTGTCTTTTCAGAGAAAATTCGCAGGTTCAAATTCAGTCGATTGAGCAGGGAATTCAGTCAACTGAAAATATGAAGTAAAATTTTCAGGAACAAATTCAGTCGACTGTGCAGGAAGTTCAGTCGACTGAAACTGTGCATGTTTATATATGTGTACCAGTTTCAGTTGACTGGCCATTCTTGTTCAGTCGACTGAACTACTAAAATATGCACAGTGAAAGTTTAAATAAAAATGAAGTTCATAAAATGTGTTCTAGTGTTCGTGCAAGCCTCTTGAAGATCAATTTTAACAATAAATCTAGACTAAGACCTATATGAAAATCATACTTATGTTTGTTTGGTCTTCATCGATCTTCCTTTTTTTCTTTTTCTTTTGTTGAAGCACATTGTCATTGATCAAAATCTTCGCGTATCAACAGATGTTAGGGTTAGGTTAAGAGGGTTTAAGTGCGTATATATATACGTAAACCAATTATTTAATTATTTAATTCACTTTAAAGCAACCTTTTCACACGATCTCCAAACGACGCGTGCCGACAGGCGTTTATAATGTTTTACCCATGTTCCGAACACAATGGAACGTGTTTCGAAGGCTAATTTGGTCGTATGCGTGAGTTACGGAAATAAAATATCAAATTTTAAATTAAATCGATTAAAATAGTTTCTATGCGTTTTTTGAGCTGCCAGGGTCAAAGGACTACTCCGATTGCTACAAAAACTGAAATCCGATAATAACTAACTATTACGGATCCAATGGAACTAGTTTCGTCGAATTTCGAGACTGTGCGCCGAAAGGCTATTTTAACTCGTCGATAATTTCGAGCGATTTTCAAAATCGTCGAAATCACCTAAAATTTCACTTTTAAAACTTTACTAACTCTATTATAAATCATATAGACTTTATAATTACATTAGAAATTATTCTGGTTCACTTCGAACCAAAATCTGATTATTTGCATTATTATATTATTAAACTCCATTATTGAATTAATATAAAATTCCAAATCTTAAACCTATCGACTTTTGATTCTATCCAAAAGTCCAACATTACTATTTAAATTCAAATAGACTTAAAATAAATTTTAGAAACCATTTTTATATTTATTTACATCCAGATTCACCAATTATCCCAATTCCAATATTAAATTATTATTATTCAAATTTCAATTGAATTTCCATATTGAAAATTACAACTAAATTCTATTGATTTAACAAAATCCTTATTTCAAAATCAATTCAAAATCCACAATTAATATTTAAAATGAATTAAATGTTCAAAATTTACGACTAGAAATTCTGGGCCGTTACAAGATTGAAATATGAATGTTTCTAGTTAAAGTTACATTCAAAGAAATTATAAAGGAATGTAAATTTGATTTTTAAAATTCATTTTAATTGAATAAGTTTAAAGGATATGACATTTGGATTTTAAGATTAAATGTTGTTTTAATCCAATATGTTTGAAAAGGATATTCTAAGGATTTAAGTGTATTTAAAAATTAAGTGTTTGAATTGTTTAATTTTAAAAATAAAATCTTATTTCAAGTTGATTTCTAAAATGGTCTTAATGAAGATATTTAATATAAATGCAAGTTATTCTTAAAAAAATTGGTAAGTTGGGATTAATTAAGAGTAATTAATTAATCAAGTAAATTAAAGGTTAATTACTTATTTGTAATTAAGGATAATTACCTAATGAAGTAACAAGTAATGGTAATGACATAGTGTAATTAATTGAAGGTTGATAGTAGTTTTGGGTTAAATGCCTGGTGTGATTAATATGAAGAATAATTGCTTAGTAGAAGTAATTAATAACTAATTACTTAGTGTAATTAATTTAAGAATTAACTGATAAAAGTTGTGGGAAGTTGATTAATAGATGTAATTAATTAATTAAAGATTAAGTATAATTACTTAAGGTAATTAATGAGGTGTAATTACTTAGTGAAGTAATGAGTGGATAATTACTGGATGCAATTAATCAAAAGAAATTACTTGATGGGAAGTAATTTAGGATAATTACTTGGTGGAAGGAATTAAGTGATAATTACTCAGAGTAATTAAAAGATTTATTAATATAATTAATCAAGGAGTTGGTTTAATCGATGGAGTAATTTAAGAAAGTAATTTCTGATTGTGATTAATCAAGGGTGATTAATGATTGAAATTAAGTTAAAGGTTAATTATTAAATGAAACTAATGAAAATAATTAGAGGATCATTAATTAATATAATTAATGAAAGTGATCAATCTTGCTTATGAATAATTGAATCATGGTGAGTGCTTGAATTGGTTGATATTTCTGATATGAATTGCTTTATGATATGATATGTTGGGTGGTCGATGATAATGTGATTTTCTATCAATTAAGAATTGCCGTGTAAAAGTGATATCCGGTAATTAAAGTTGAATTGTATTTAATTGAATAACTTGGGTTTGATGACATTGAATTCGAAGAGACCAGAGTCGGGTATTAGTGAATACCCAAAACCACTTTGATTGTTTATAAATTGTTATGTAAAATCACTAAACTGGAAATGGAATGATTTAAGAGAATTGGACTATTTGATCTAAGTTTTTGGTACTTAGAAATTTGTGAATGAAATAAGTAATGTCTATAACAATTTGTGAATTTGTAATTGATACAAGTTACCCCGGGTTTATATAAGTTGATAGCTTTTGTATTCCATGTTAGATGGGTTTACTCACGCTGGTTTCCAGCCTGACCTAGGTGTTACGTTGATGTAATGCTCAGGTCAGACCAAGTATTACAGATTTTCAGGTAAGGACGTTCTGGAGCTCAGGAGGCGAGCTGGATGGCAAGAACGTATGGAGTGTTTCCGTTGTATATATTGTTGTATGTCTGATATGATGATTGTGTATATCCAGTGTCTGTATATATGTGTAACTCTGATGTATTATAAATGTATTTGATAGATACAGAATTCTTTTGTAAACTGTTATTATCTGATATTATATTTTCATCCGCTGCGAATGTGAAAATCTTTATGGTGTTTCTTCTTCTTCTTCTTCTATCTCTTTCTTCTTTCCCTAACTATCTGAAATTTTTAGGATCAAAAATTTCGGGTCGTTATAGTTGGTATCAGAGCTGAAGGTTAAGCAAGAACCTTGGCTCTGGTGGGGGATACTCATTAAGGATAGGGTCAATGGTACCCTAGAACGAGTTGAGTGTATATATATATACACACACATATACATATATATGTATATATGAGAGCGTACTTGTTATTTTCTTATATAAAGATTTTAGATGTTTTATATAAGCTTATATTTTAATATATAAAGCAATAATTTTTATAATATTAAGTTAATTGGTTGTTAAATCATTGGAATTAAATAGAAACAATGAGAACTAAGTGGTAGTAGAAATACAACCAAACTGAAATTAAATCTTGAATTTGGGAAAAGTTTCATAATAAGATAATAATGAATTGGTTTCCAGATATGATAATCTTGGCTATTATCATAAATAGTTATTGTGATTAATAATGATATGTTTGTTAATAAGTAAGCCAAATGAAGTAAACTTTTAGGATGAGTATAACTTCTAAATAGAAGTGGGTTTTAAATTGTGGAATTTTAAAACCTAAATCTAGAAACATTAGAATTGTTTTAAAATGTTAAGAGAAATTTGTTGTAAATTAAAACCAAAGGTGGTTTAAAATTTAAAGTAACTTGGTGTGTAAAGGAAATAAATATGTATATTTGAAATAAACTCTAATATTGAGTTTAGAATTTTCCTTGGGATGTGATGTGAAAACCGAAAGTGATATAAGTTTTGAACTTATAAGTAAGAAAGAATATTATTAAAAAAATTGAAAATTTGAAGTGGGAATTTGAATTTGAGTGAAGTTGACTGAATGAATGAATTGAATTTAACTTTGGGAAAGTTAAGTAATTTAACAAGCAACCTGAATTCGAAATTTAAAAAATGAAATTGAGAATGGGTTTTGAAGTTAAAATTCAGTAGTAAAATTAGATTCTGACGATAAAATTGTTTTTGAATTCTTAATTGAACATCGAAATAAGTTAAGTAGAGATAATATAAAATGGAATTTTGAAATTCTGACTCAGAATTTAATTGTTTAAAGGTTTAGATTGTTGACTTAAAAATAAAAGTTAATTTGATTTAAGGGATTAAATCAACATTTAAAATTTAACTCGAATTTATAATTCGAAATGGTTTAAAGTTGAAATTTGAATTGAATTAGTTCAAATTAAAATGGGAGTTGGGACTAATTCAAATTTAAATTGATATGAATTGAAATTGGTTCAATTTAAAATTTATTTGAATTAATTGAAATTGTGATTAAAGTTGAATAGTTTCGAATTCAAATGGAATTTGATTTGATTGTGGATAGAAATTGAGGTTAATTCAACTTGAATTGGGGTTAAATCAATTTCAATGGAAATTGAAGTATTTAAATTGGAGTTGAGTCAATTTAAATGGGAGTGGAAATTTAAATTGAATAATTGGAAATGGAGATTGGGAATTGAACAGTTAGGCTTTGAAATATTTTTCCAAATAAAATATTTTAATATAAACTGTTTTTAATCTATTTTTCTATCTATTTACTATATACAACCTTTCTATTTAAATCCCAAATTATTTTATTCTTATTCTACAATTATTTTGAAACTATTTAGCAATTTTACGACTGTTTTATAAACTAATTACTATTTTTCAACTATTTTACAAATTAATTACTATTTTACAACTATTTTGCAATTATCTAAAATCTCTGAAACTATTTAACTATTTTCCAACTATTTTACAATTACTTAACTATTTTATAGCTATTTTACAAACTATTAATTGTTTTTCAACTACTTATCTATTTTTAAACTTTTCAAGCCATTTTCTGAATTTAAGCTGGATAGAGTTCAAACTATTTATGATTAAACATCCATTTGAGATAAGAATTGAGGTGATAATCCAAATGAGGATTTAAGCAATTGCGAGTAAGTGAATGAAATTAAAGTGAATGTGAATAGAAAAGAGAATGATTTGGCTAATAATCAATGAAGATAAATACGTAGGATGTACGTATATTATTCTTTTCGCATAGTGATTTGATCCAGATTCGAGCATAGAATTTCGAGATAGTAATATCGATCCGAGTCGGGATTTTTCACTCGATTTTCGACGGCGAACCTGGATATGGTTTGTTGATTGGTTCTAGAAATTCTCTATCATAGTTAGGCTATGAAAGGAGAATGATGGTTCCTGATCAAGAAACCAGATCTAAGTCCGCACTAGGAAGTCGGGTGGACGATACTAGTTCGGGAGTGAAATTGTGTGATCGAGTGAGCGATCAGATCGATATAGCGTACGGATGATATGTGTACATCGTACGGGTTGAATAAAATTGATTTGAGAATTTGTGGATAAGAAATGTGAAATGGTTCTTGAAATGAAAGGTATATTTTGTGAAATATATGATGAAGTAAAGTGGAAATTTGATATTTCTATGATAGAAATTTACTTCATGAAGGTAAGTAATTTGGTAAATGACTTTATAAGAATAATCAAATATGAATATTTGATTTGAATAAAACAAGGTTATATATCTTTGTTATATATGGTAAAACTTCCCTTGTTGAATCTTTTGCTAGAAATAAAAGGGTTTTGAAGGTTTTCGAAGTATAAAATGGGTTTTATACAAGTTTGAAGTGATCCAAAGATATTTCAAAATTATATATATCTACGTATGTATATAAAGGATTTCATGAGGATTTTGGGAAAAGGTTTGGAACCTTTGAATTTGGAAAGGCTTTTGATTTTTGGGTAAAATCAATATTGGATTTGAAAAGCCTAGTCTGAGAATTATCGATTTTGGGATAATCGATTTTGAGAAAGAAGATTTATTTGAGATTCATACTAGGTGTATGATTTGGAAGATACTATATAGTATAAAGTGCTTTGAAAATGGCTCTGGGGAAAAAGGCACTCCCTTGAAATGTACTTCTCAGGAGTGCCATATGTTGGTACTGCCTTGAACCCTAAGGGGGTTCTAAAGTTGATCCTGTGAGGAGTCCCGACAAAACTAGTTCCTGAGGATTATGAGTAGTGTGTAGCGAAAGTCGAGCGCGCTGATGCCTACAGAGGCATTTGGGTTATGTTGTGACGACAGTGTAACTCGATGTCACTGCGATCTACTGCAGACCATAGCGAAGTCGTGTGTGCCATTGAGAGCTAACAGTCTACGTTTGATTTTATATCGGTAGACTGCAACCTATGGTAGCATAACGAAAGTCGCGTGTGCCGTTGAGAGCCGACAGTCTACGTTTGATTTTACATCAGTAAACCGCGACCTATGTGGGGGTGGAGAAGTTTCATTTGGCAGCAAAAATCGAGGGAGCTGATGCCTACAGTTACATGGACTTTTGCTGTGATGGCAACGTAACCCTAGAATTTAACTGCGATCTGTTGGGGGTTCCACGGCGTAATCGAGGGGCACGGAGTGCCTACAGTTACATGGACTTTTGCTGCGATGGCAACGTAACCCAGGATGTAACTGCGACCATGGATGGGGGTGATGATTTCCAGAGCATTCTCACCAAGATATTTCTTCTATTTTCAAAATAATGATTTCTATATTTTCAATAAATTATTTTTTAAATATTTTCACTGGGCGTTGAAAACAGATTTACTAAGTACTTATAGATTTTCAGCCCTACGCCTGATCAATGTATGACCGAATTTCTATCAGAACAAGGATGGACTTGTTGGAACATCGAGTTATAAAAGTATTTTTATAAAAAGTACTTTGGAATAATATTATATAGATATTAAAAAGTGTTTTAAAAATGATCAAAGAATATTTATCTGATTTTAAGCATTTTCATAAATTCGTTTCGTTCCTTTTCGGGGATGAAAAGATCTAAAGGGGAGAGGAATGTGACGACCCGGGTTTTCTAACATCTATAATTTGGTAAAAAAATTATTTTAATTATTGGGATATTGGTTTTATTTTTCGAATAAATAAATTTTCTCATATTTAAAATATCTGAATATATATAGATTTAAAAACTATAATAAATATAAAATTGCTGAATATGAAGATATCGTAGTCATATGTATATATATCTAAATTCAACCATTTAAAATTAAGATAGATATCCAAAAATAAATATACAAGCTTATGACATTTAAATATACGCATAGGTAGTTAAGTTATAAATATATTTTCTATAGGTGGACATGTAACTCTATGTATATTTTGTTTACATAAAAGAAATAAGACAAAAACTTTGCTCATATATATATACACACACAGTACATAAATGTACATTCAAAAGATGAATGTATGTATGTAAACAAAAGAGGGGACATAGCCATTAATGCAAGCACACAAAAACATTTTATGAGGGTCAAAAATTCAGAATCAAAATCATGTCATAAGAAATCATATCAGGTCATAGAAATTGCTGACCAAAGAAAGAAAACTTATTAAAAGTAGAAGCCTGCTGTGTACAACAAAGAGCAACCTATATACCTCTACCTTGCATTCTTCATTTTTCTCCATTCATTCGAAAGAAAGCTGAGTGAAAAAAAAAAGATTCAACTGGAATCAAGCAACAAATTAAAATCAAATTTCAATTCAACTGATCAGAGCTTCCAAATCAAACTCAACAGCATTAACAGGTTCCAGGTCTTCTGCTTTCAAAGCAAATTGAGTAAACTAACCCAGTTTCTTCTTTCTTTTATACCAATGAGTAAACTATGTTCCTGTGTACGCTGTGATTATTTGGAATCAAAGTAAGATAAGTGTTACAAGCATCTTCAGAAAATTTGCATGTGGATATCTATATATGATTTCAGGGTGTGCATATCTGAACAAAATGATTACTCTGTTTTAGTTATACAGGTTTCAAAACCTTGATCAAACTTTAAAATCTCTTCCCTAATTCATTTTAAACCTTGATATATAAACAAATATGTGTGTGTTGTGACAGGATATTTGACCTAAAAACATTTTAGATAAGATCTAAGGGTAGATTCAACACAAAGTAGGAATTCAGTGGAAATTTTTCACATAACAAAATCTTGATTTGAATAATTGAATGTTTCAGGCATATAGGTGGATTTGTTAACAAAATCCATGATTTTTGAAAATAAATTTTTGATTTTTAGGTCTTTATTTCTAGAGAAATCGTGAGTTGAACGTGATTTACGTTCTGGTCAGTTTCCGGCGATCTACGAATCAAGGGAGGCCAGGGTTCGGGTCAGAGGTGGCTAGAGGGTCAGTGATGATGGGAAAAATGGCGAATGATTTTATAAGTTGACGTGGTGGGCACGGCGAGGCTGATTAGGGTTTTAGGTCGAGTTTGGGTTGGCCGTAGTTAGAGTGTTTATCGTCATCGACGTTGGGTCGAGTTTCTCTAGACCGGAGAGGGAAGGGGGCGAGTCTGGAGGTTGAGGAAAAGCTATGGACTGGTGGCATGTACGATGGAGGTCGGAGTTGCCATCGGCAACCTGAGTTTTGTCGAGAAAGTTTGTTCCAGATTTTGGTTCGAACGCTCATTTTCGATTTTGAGTTGTATCTTCGAATATGGGTCTGTATTCGTGATCGTGTGGGTTCATGGAGTTGTTGAGGAGCATCGCGACGATCGACGATGGCCGAGTGGCCGGGGCACGTGCACGAGCACGATTCTGGTGTCAGGCGAAGTTTGGGTTGGGGAATGAAGGACGAGCTTGGGTTTACTTCGATTTTCACGCGATGGTCTCGAAGATTTTGAGTGGGGGTTTGTCTCGAAGGCAAGCTCGGGTTTGTTAAAGGGTTAACTCGGGTATGATGTTTTGTATATCTGAGCTGAGTAGATGCAAGATTTGTAGGAAGATAATCAAGCCTGCAGATTTTTAAATCAAAGTCCTGTAAGAAGAAAATTAAGGGTTAAGTTGTAAACAAGTTTTCGAACAAGTGGAAATCAAATTTTAAGGGTACTTTAATTTAATATAATTTCAAATTCAAATGTATAAGATTGTTGATTTTAAAGTGGTTAATTAAATTGATTTTGATTTTTTAATTCAATATATTTTCAATTCAAAATATTTGATCAAGATTTAAGAAATTCAAATGAGATTGAAATATGAATGTTTCAGTTAAAGTTACATTCAAAGAAATTATAAAGGAATGTAAATTTGATTTCTGAAATTCATTTTGAATGAATAAGTTTAAAGGATATGACATTTGGATTTCAAGGTTAAATGTTGTTTTAATCCAATATGTTTGAAAAGGATATTCTAAGATTCTAAGTGTATTTAAAAATTGAGTGTTTGAATTGTTTAATTTTAAAAATAAAATCATATTTCGAGTTGATTTCTAAAATGGTCTTAATGAAGATATTTAATATAAATGCAAGTTATTCTTAAAAAAATTGGTAAGTTGTGATTGATTAAGAGTAATTAACTAATCAAGTAAATTGAAGGTTAATTACTTATTTTTGATTAAGGATAATTACCTAATGAAGTAACTATCAATGGTAATGACAGAGTGTAATTAATTGAAGATTGATAGTAGTTTTGGGTTAAATACCTGGTGTGATTAACATGAAGAATAATTGCTTAGTAGAAGTAATTAATAATTAATTACTTAGTGTAATTAATTTAAGAATTAACTGATAAAAGTTGTGGGAAGTTAATTAATAGATGTGATTAATTAATTAAAAATTAAGTATAATTACTTAAGGTAATTAATGAGGTGTAATTACTTAGTGAAGTAATGAGTGGATAATTATTGGATGTAATTAATTAAAAAAATTACTTGATGGGAAGTAATTTAGGATAATTACTTGGTGGAAGGAATTAAGTGATAATTACTCAGAGTAATTAAAAGATTTATTAATATAATTAATCAAGGAGTTGGTTTAATCGATGGAGTAATTTAAGAAAGTAATTTATGATTATGATTAATCAAGGGTGATTAATGATTGAAATTAAGTTAAAGGTTAATTATTAAATGAAATTAATGAAAGTAATTAGAGGATCATTAATTAATGTAATGAATGAAAGTGATCAATCTTGCTTATGAATAATTGAATGATGGCGAGTGCTTAAATTGGTTGATATTTCTGATTTGAATTGCTTAATAATAAGATATGTTGGGTGGTCGATGATAATGTGATTTTCTATCAATTAAGAGTTCCTATGTAAAAGTGATATCCGGTAATTAAAGTTGAATTGTATTTAATTGAATTACTTGGGTTTGATGACATTGAATTCGAAGAGACCGGAGTCGGGTATTAGTGAATACCCGAAACCACTTTGATTATTTATAATTTGTTATGTGAAATCACTAAACTGGAAATGGAATGATTTAAGAGAATTGGACTATTTAATCTCAGTTTTTGGTACTTAGAAATTTGTGAATGAAATAAGAAATGTCTATAACAATTTGTGAATTTGTAATTGATACAAGTTACCCCGGGTTTATATAAGTTACGTGCTTTTGTATTCCATGTTAGATGGGTTTACTCACGCTGGTTTCCAGCCTGACCCGGGTGTTACTTTGATGTAATACTTGGGTCAGACCGAGTATTACTGATTTTCAGGTAAGGACGTTCTGGAGCTCAGGAGGCGAGCTGGATGGCAAGAACGTATGGAGTGTTTCCGCTGTATTATATGTTGTATATCTGAGATACGATGATTGTGTATATCCAGTGTCTGTATATATGTGTAACTCTGATGTATTATAAATGTATTTGACAGATACAGAATTCTGTTGTAAACTGTTATTATCTGATATTATATTTTCATCTATGTGAGAATTTTTGTGGTGTTTCTTCTTTTTCTTCTTCTTCTATCTCTTTCTTCTTTCCATATCTATCTGAAATTTTCGAGATCGAAATTTTGCGTCGTTACAACTTCTATTACTGTGAAAATAAAATATAAATAAAACATGATAGGATTGGGTGTTCTACTTGAATCAACTAGTGCCATGAAGCTTAAAACAAGAGTACATAACAAATCTACTAATGTCCATTTCTTCTAAAACACTAACTGTATTTCATTGTGGCGACAACTCGATGTTAATGGTTCTAATAACTCTATTATTAATCTATTATAATGTTTTGTCACTTTTGGGTATAGCATGGCAAGTCAACGAGCTGCAAATACAACGAGAACAGCAAATGTGCAGATGAGGGGTCAGCCAGCAGCACAAAAGACCAGCTTCTACTCTTAATAATTGTGATTGGGTCTTCAGATAAATCAAAACATGTGGTTTCAAAAATTGTTTACTTACATTAATCGTAATCCTCTTCTATGTGTATATCACTAATAACATATGAAAATTCTTAAGATTTGTGGAGTGAGCATAGGTAATATATTATTTCAATTTGAAGTATATCATAAAGTTGTGCGCTATTTGATTATTGCTATGACAATATTATTCATTTTTACAAGACTTCTAATGTTCTTGCATTTGAATTTTCATATTAATTGTATGTCTGGTTATTCCTTTATTTATTGTAAATGATTGTAATTTTCTATAAAAGCAGATTGCTCAAGAATTTTTAGTGGATGAAAGTGCTTGAGTGGCACTAAATTTGGTGATCGTAGCATTTTGGATCATTTCAAGATGTGATAGGAATCATATAACTTTCAATTTTTGTCTCTTCTTGAATTAAAATATCACAGACAGAGCAATAAGTGTCGCCTTTTCCTTTGAAATTGAGTGTGACAATCCTTTTCATTTTTTTTCTAGATGGTACAAAAAACTATCATTATAGCAAAAGTGATACGTTGCTAGCATTTCTTTTTGAAATGAATCCAATGCTTTCATTAGACAAAATTTAAGAAGAAACAAAAGATCGGATCAAATTAATTACATGGTACTGTTT
Organism: Allium cepa; assembly: GCA_030765085.1. Lineage (NCBI taxonomy): Eukaryota > Viridiplantae > Streptophyta > Magnoliopsida > Asparagales > Amaryllidaceae > Allium > Allium cepa. The sequence goes on from CM060928.1 coordinate 976,248,573, forward strand.
TGAAAGCCAAGATTGAATGCGTTTTTGCATGAACGGGGTATCTAAGCGAAATACATGAAATGTATATTTTAAAATTATAAATTGTTCGAATTCAGTTTAAATCAACTCTATAGTGTAGAGCACTTTGATATGATCGTAACGTTAAAAACGACGTCAAGCTATGTGAAGATAATTGAAATATACAATATATGAAAAAAATGGACAAAGAACATGGCATGTGAACATAATTGAAAACAACACCTATGTTGGCAATATTTGAATATTCTTATCCTGTGTATGTGCTATGGTTTGATATTTGAACATGACCTTGTTTCGGAAATACCAGAAGCGTATTTCCATGAGGAGTCACTGGTTCTTCCGCTACAATTTGTTTACCATTGATGTTCTGTTGAAAAAAATGTTAAACACTCACTAATAAATTAAGCGTATATCAATTACTCGTTAATCAAATGCATTTAAACACTCACTAATAAATTAAGCGTATAAATTGTTCGGCTCTACTGAGTGTATTTATTATTACTTCAAAACTTAAATTGAAAAATCAAATGCATTTAAATTGCTTCAAACCAAAACTTTCATCGATCAAATGAAATGAAGCATGTATTGTCTGAAATTTTATTAACCAGATATTACACTAAACAAATATATGAAGATCATGCCAAATTTTGACATAGTTTATAGATGTTAAGATCTGATCAAAAATTCGTACAGCATTATTATCATACAACATATGATACCATGTGCATCCAAGCTTTTAGTTTGAATAGACAAGCTAGTGGACAAATTATAAAAACACAATATGATAATCCTTCATGATCAAATATTTCTGGCAATGAAAAATTAGATCGCCTTGAAATTTTAAGAAAATAATAAGAACAATAAATCAGATATTAGTTTCAAACCTTAACAATGATGATGATGCATAACAAAATATAGTAAACTCCAAGCTACAGTAAAGAATTAATCAAATTATGTGAGTATGTAATTACAACAACTTTTGTTTGGTTTTTTAGTATTTTTTGGAACTATCCATAATTTCAAAAAGAAACATGTTTAAAACTTTATTTAATTGGCTTAAGAATTTGATTAGTGATTTTTGTTAAATAATAGGGTTTCAATCTGTGACTATAGAGCAGAGTTACTTTGTTTACCGCAATTTTGTCTCCTGCAGCAGCATCTATAAATTATAACTTTAAGTTTCCATGAACTCATCATAGCTGATTCTGATTAAATGTACATTTACCATCCTTTATTTTACCAGACAACTACAAAATTCTATTAAACGCTTATTTTAAAATACATGTGCAATATTTACAAATAGAACCCTGCATTACTTGACATAACCCTTGTGCATATGATGCCACCTATATTCCATCTAAGATTTATGTTTGACATGCTAATTGCACATGAATGTGGATGAACATGAATGCACATGAAAATGAAATGCTGTGTTGTTCTTCCTTTTCAAAAATGAATAATATGCTTTAAATGCTATGTTTACAAGTTGTTTCTTTGGTTGTTTAATGAAGCAAATTTAGTATAATTTTTTGATAAAATTGAATCTTTCTGTTCATGTAAAAAGCTTATCGACCAAGTTGTTGATCTCTTTTGAATTTTGCCTTGTATTTGCTGCCAACGGCAGAGTGCTTATTCAAAATTTAACTGCAAATTCAATTCATTCCCAATTTAAGGCACTTTTACACCTTGTAAAAGAAAACTTAGGGCTACAACTGTGGGATACATAAGTGAACTCAAAATTTCTTTTCACATGGTATCATTTCATTTGTGTATTGAAAGGTTTCACCTTTTTCTTTGGTAAAACTGAAATCTAGTACATGATAAATGATGCAGGAAAAGCCAACTTAATTAGAAACTTAAGCGTATCACTAAATACTGCTAGTAATGAAGATAAGTTTCAGAATCATATAAAATTGAACTCGGTGGCTTCCACAACACCATTCCAACTACATTTCCATGCAAATTTTAGCTCTTTAACATCAATTTCCTAACCAAGAATGCTGCTACACTTGTCGAGTTTACCTATCTAAAGTTCAATGTTTATGTTAAGTAGGAAAAGAATAAAATAGAAGTGTATATACCATCAAATTAACTAAGAATCAGGGTTAATAACAATGAAAAAAATACTCAAGAAATTAAGATTATCAAGAAACAAACCAAAAGACACAACATACCAAAACAACGACAGCCTAGAAAGGTACGCAGCCAGCAAAACTAGCACGAACTGCGAGCGCAGACGACGAGTACGAGCGGCACCGATGATGGCGAGCGGCGAGTATCAGCGGTCCACGATCTATGTTTTTTAGGGTTTATGGATCGGGTAAAAGCGGCAAGTACGAGCATCTAGGAGCGATACTTTCGATTAGCGACGACGACGATTTAGGGTTTTAGGTTTATATTTTTTTGAATGACGATGGCGATATGCGATTAGTTTGAATGAAATTATTGAAAGGAGGGAAAACGAAATGAAACGAGGGAGAGCGAGTTTTTTTGGCATACTTAGTTGTTCTACTGATGGCCAAGAAATGAAAGGAGGGAGAATGAAAATCCCTATTAACATGAAATACAATAATTGTTACAACCTTTTAAAACAGTTGTTGTAAATAAATATTACAACTGCTGTATAAATATAGTTGTTAAAGGTGCTTTTATTACAACTGAAATAAAACAATTGTTACAAACTAACTATTACAATTTCTATAATGAAATAGTCTTAAAAAATACCTATAACGACTATCAACATTTGCTGGTTGTAAATGAAAGGTTGTAATATGGCTGTTTTATTGTAATGGAACCTATAAGCAGACCACCTAGCAAGATGACACCTACCGAGAAGAAAGAATTAAAGATGCAACTAGTGGATTTAAAAATAAATAATTTCATTAGACCAAGAAGTTCGTCTTGGGGAGCGGCTGCGGTATTCATGCACAAATTGGATCGGTCGTTAAAAATGTGTATTGACGATCGTAAGTTTTACGAGAAGATGATCAAGAATATATATCCTTTGTCGAGAATTGATGATTTATTTGATCAGTTAAGTGGAGCCAGAGTGTTTATCCAATTAGATCTGGCAATAGGTTTCCATGAGCTAAGAGTAGCAGAGGACAGTATTCCGTTGACAGCGTTTCAGAATAGGTATGGTTCATACGAATGGTTAGTAATGTCATTTGGGTTAACAAATGTGCCAGCTTTCTTCGTGGACTTGATGAACCAATTTTTTAAGAGCACTTGGATAGGTTAGTATTCATAGATGACATTTTAATATACTCCAAGGATGAAAGTGAGCATAAAGCACATCTTAAAGTAGTACTTGAGACACCGAGGTAGCATCAACTAAAAGCGAAGTTTTCAAAGTGTCATTTTTGGAAGAAAAAAAGTTGAGTTTCTTAGTCACATGGTTTCAAAGAAGGGTTTGTTAGTTGATTCAGATAAGATAAAGGTTGTTAACAACTGGAAGAGACTAGAGACGATGACTGAAATTAGAAGTGTTCTTGGACTTGCTGGCTATTACCGGAGATTCATTAAGAATTTCTCGCGAATAGCAGTGCCTTTGACTAAGCTAACCAGGAAGGATGTGAAGTTTATTTGGTCCAACAAATGTGAGGAAGCATTCCTTAAGTTAAAGCATTTGTTGACCAATACGCCTGTGTTAGTAGTTTTAGACGAGAATCAAGGATTAGTAGTGTATATAGATGCATGTGGAACTGGATTAGGGGATGTGTTGATGCAGAAAGATAAAATTATCGCCTACGCTTCATGATAGCTTAAACCGCAAGAAGTGAGATATCCTACTCATGATGTGGAGTTGACAGTGGTGATCTTCACACTAAAAGTATGGGGACATTATCTCAAAGGGGAGAGATTTGAGTTATACACCGATCGTAAGTCTTTAAAATATTTATTTCCTTAGAAGGAGTTGAATATGCGACAGCAGAGATGATTGGAGTTTTTAGCAGCTTATGATTTTGGTATAGAGTTTACACCAAGAGAAGGAAATAAAGTCATGGATGCTCTTAGTAGAAAACATCAGAATGTCGTGTTAGCTATGTTAATGGAATGGAAGGAGCTAGAGGCTTTGACCACTTGTAATGTGCAGTTAAGATCGACTGCTTGTTCTAGTCAGAGCACTGCCATGTTATCTTGCTTGGAAGTTGGACTAGTACTGATCGAGAGGATTGCTTCTAAGCAGGAAGAGGATCCACAGTTAGCTAAGAAGATTAAAAGGCTTGAATTTGGATCGGAGATTGATGTTCTAAAAGATTTTAATCTTGACCAGATGGGATGGTTGAGAAAGAAGGGAAGGTCATGTGTTCCAAATGTTAGGGACTTAAGGAGAGAAGTCCTTAACGAATGTCATCGATCCAAATTTATGATTCATCCTGGGGGAAGTAAGATGTATCAACATATGCAGAGGAATTTCTACTGAGAATGTGTGAAGAAGGATGTTGGTTTGTGGGTAAGGCAGTGTGTGAACTGTCAAAAAGTGAAGGCCAAATATCAGAAGCTGAGTGGTTGCTTCGATCTTTGGAGATAACAGTTTAGAAATGGGATTCGATATCCATGATTTTATAGACGGGTTGCCAAGATTGTACCGAGGAAATGAAAGTATAAGAGTCATAATGTATAAGATGAGTACTGCTTATCACCATTAAACAGATGGGTAGACAGAGAGAATCAATAAAGTACTCAAGGTTTGTTGGGAGCTTTTGGTGGCTCTTGGGAAGATCACCTACACTTAGTTGATTTTTCCTAAAATAACAATTTTCAGACTAGTACAGGAACGACGCCTTTCGAATCTTTGTATGGAAGGCCATGCAAGTCACTAACATGTTGGTAGGAAATTGGAGACAGATTAGTCTTAGGTTTAGATCTGGTGAGAGAGGCAACAGAGAAGATCGAGTTGATTCGAGGAAGGATGGAGGAAGCCCCAGTCAAGACAAAAGAGTTACGTAGATAAGAGGTATAAGGATCTTGAGTTCTCAGTTGGAGATAAGGTTTTCATTAAAGTATCACTGATGAAGGATGTGGCACGATTCAAAAAGTCAAGGAAAATGGCACCGAGATATGTTGGACGTTCCTAGTTATAGAGAGGATCGAAAAGATCGCATACAAAGTAGAGTTACGAAGCAGTTTGGCAGGTATCCATAACGTGTTTCATGTGTCTCATCTTCGTAAGTATATGCATGGTCCAAAGACTATTCCTCCAATTGCATTGGAAGACTTAATAGTAGAACCAGATCTAACCTTTTCTAGGAACCACTTCTGTTGTAGCTAGAGATGAGAAGAGGTTAAGGAACAACACAGTCGAGTTTGTGAAAGTTCGGTGGAAAGACAATGAGAAGGACTGTACTTGGGAGACATAAGAATGATTAGAGATACTTATTCTGGTATGCTTTAAGGGTATGTTCCATAATTACTTTATATTGAATGTTGCTAGTCAGGTAGGCTAATATGGTAGTTTGGAGATGTTACAGATGATTGCTATGCTTATAATTTTGAGTTTAAGGTTTAAAACCATTTAGATAGATGAATGATAATATGCTTTGATTATATGCCTTGTCTTGATTTGAACAAGGATTTTTGTGTAATGATATATTTTGGTTTTAAGGTTAAAATCATGTAAATTGATTTCGAATGCCTTAATGGTTAAATATGTTATGTAAAACATTATTTTGGAGAAGAGTTTAAATTTTCATAATATTCCAAGCCATAGATAATTTATTATGAATTTAGGATGTACAAAATAGACAATTTTGGGTTTAGATTATATAAGGCAAATATATAATGATTTCAGGTCTGAAATTTACATATGGTAGAAAACATGTTAAAAGTGAATTATGGGGATTTTTGAGTATTTTTTCTAAGTGTTTTAATATATTTATTAAATCATTTAAATTAAAGGACTTAATTGCCTAAATGTTTTGTTGAAGGGAATGACTTATTTGTTAAAATAATTTTAGCTATAAATTTTTGAATTCGACAGCCTTTTTATAAAAGAATTTTGATAAAGAATTTGGCAATCAATCATATTTTGACAAATTGGGTAAGTTAGGTAAAAAAGAATTTCTTTTAAAGGCAAAAAATCAGTTTTATTTCAAATGACAACCTTGCCACTTCCGTTTGCTTGTTTCCAAAACCATGCCCAACAGGCCTATCGAACTCATTCGAAATCAATGCACATGGTATCAAGAAATTGGTACGTAGTATATTGGAGGAAGGTGGAAGGTATGGTGTCAAAGGCTTGCTTTCGAAGGGGTTGAAATTACTTTTAAATAGCTTCTGAATCAATCAACGTGCCTTTGTTTTAGAAGAAGCATTCGAATTATTTGCTGCTTGTTTTGTTTTCAAAGGAACTGTCGAAAGGGTAGCCGCTTGACCCTATTTGAAACCTGGCTGTCGCATTTATGCCTTTTGAACTAGTTGAAGGCCGCTTTCTTTACAGCCTTAAATCAATGCTTTCGAAAGGGAAGGTTTCGTTCTTATAAAATATGAAGCCATCTTCTCAGTGCTTTCGAAAGGGTTATTTTTACCTACTTTTAACAAGAGTTTTGGAGACAATGCTTTCGAAAAGAGTGTTTCAAAACCATTCGCTTCCCCAGATACTTTACATAAAATCAATGCTTTCGAAAGAGGTAATTTCACACCAGTTCCTCTTAAACCTAATAGTTATATTAAGTGTTAAACCCAATGGTTTCTAAAGAAGCACTTTTAAATTGTTTCTGTGATTCTTTTGAAGGGTATGCCTTGTCCATCGAAGATATGTTTTAGGCATTTCAAAGAGTATGTATTAAGTATTTTGAAAGATAAGCTTTAAGTATTTTGAAAGGTAAGTTTTAATTATTTCGAAATGTATGTTTTTAATGATGTCAAAAGTGAAGGCCTAAGGTTTTAAGTAATAATACAAAAGGTATAGTCGAAAGCCTTAGTTTTCAAACAAGAAACCCAATCTCACTTTTGAAGATAAATTGTGACGACCCGAAATTTTTAGGCACTTGGAATTAGAATATTTAATTAATTTTAAATATTTGCAAGATAGTTTAACTTGGATTTCAAATATCGGTTTGAATTTGGCGATTGAATTTAATAATTTGAATTTGGGTAAAATTTTGAATTTCCAGTTTTAAGCCTGTTAAAAATAATTTGAAGGCTTATAAAATTTATAATGATGATACAGGAGCTAATAGAATGGCTAAAATTTAATTTAAAAGTGATTTGTTCAGTTTTAATAATATATCGTTTAAATTGAATTTAAAAATAGCCTTCCGACGCGTAATCTCGGATTTTGACGAAACCAGTTCCATTGGATCCGTAATATTGTATTATTATCGGATTTCAAATTTCGTAGTGATTGGAGTCGTTGTGTAAACGTACGATATATAAATGCGTTGAAATTTATATTGGGAATTTAATATAAAAACTAGGTCCAAAAAGTTATCTTCTCCATACGATCGAATTAGGACTAGAAATCTTTTCCATTGCGTTTGGAATAGTGGTATAACATTATGAACGCCTCGATAGAAGGTCAAGATTTTGAGTTGCGGTTATCGAGGGGATTTGAATTTAAATTTGAAATATATATTTGTAATTCTGGTCAACCCCAGCTGAAATTATCTCAAATCAGAACTTTTCTCTGTCCTTTCTAAAACACTGTAGTAAAACCCTTCAAACACGCAAATGTTACTTCTTGCTAGTACACACTACCATTATCTTCCATCTCACACTTCTCGTTCCTTCTAAAATTTGCCTGTTCCTTCCTCGTTTATTCAATTCGATTCCTGTCATTATCGAATAAAAAATGGCCGAAGCCTCTTCGTTTATAAAAAAATGGTGGAAATTATTTCGAATCAGATTCGAATTCGTACAAAATCGCGTTCCCCTCCTCTCACCCTCATTCGAACGCTCGAAAGCATAGGCGAGTTCTCAGTCTTGCCTTCGACGTCGAGTTGGTCTGTGCGTACTGGTTCGAGCATCAAAAAGCTGTGTCGATTGTAGGCGATCAAATTCTTGGATCTGGGAAGTTCGCACGCGATCAAGTGGAGGAAACGACTTCGAGATTGGACAAAATTGGTGTGCGCGATGAGGTTAGTGACGCACATGAGTTTGTCTAGTCGAGGTGGTATTCTGATGACCTTGAATGAGGCCTCAGTGATCGTGCTTACGAAGGTGGAAGTCACGGCTAGTTCGTTCTGAGCATGGTATCGTGCGAAGCTTGCTGCTTTCGTCCCCGATTCGTATTAAGGTAGTTTGATTTTTTGAATCTTTAATTTAAATGCTTAATTACATCTATATTTGTAATCTGATGATGATTAGTATTTATTTCAAATTATCAGTTTTCTTTTTACTGTAATGTCAAGTTTTACTTAAAATATTTATGTATATATATGTATGTATGTATGTATGTATAAGGTTTAAACCGAGAATAACGGATTTTTTTTAAAACTTAAGTGTGTATGTAGTTTCAAAGGGGAATTGATAGTTTAATTAAATCATTAATTAAAATTATTACATGGAAAATTGATTATTAAATTAGTGAACATATTAATAAATTTTATAATGTTTATACAAGGTTTAAAATCATGGAACAAGCCAGTTTGGAATGGATTGCCAAAAAAAAAAATCAAAGGTGAGTTAATCTCACTCATCAGGTTTGATTTAAATTTAAATGATTAAATTTAAATAATTGGTTGAATGGTTAAATTGATTTGATGGGCTATATCATAGTATATAATATATCTTAGAATGATTGATTTCCCGCATTATATAGCGGATGAGACCCTATGCGCCGCATAATAGCGCATGATATTATATTAATCCCATATACTGCGATATTCCACCTCGAAGGGGAATTTGTATTGTGCTAACATCTGTGGATGCAGAAAAACAGGTTGGAGGGATCCAACTGGATTCCTCAACATTTATTTAGATTATTTAATATTCTCTGTTATGATTACTTGATATTCTGTGATGAATTATATTGGAATATTGAATGCTATAGTTTTCTTGAACATTTTGGTACACTAAGTTATCAAAATATATAGAACTGGATTTTTGGAGAGAAAAAAAAATGAATTTGTAAGTAAAATAATTATAGAGAATTTTAATAAATTGAAGGATAAATTAGAAAAGAACAAAAGTGATTTAATATTCTAATAAATAAATTTCGAGTATGAAAAGGGGATTTTGAATAAACAGAGAAATAATGAATTTTAAACCTTAAGTGACATTATTTAAAGGAATAAAGAATTTATTTTAAAATCCAAGTTTTAAATTTATTGAAATAGATAAAGAAGGAATTTATTTCAAAATGGAGTAAATTGGAAATCAATTTGGAAATTGATTCAAGTGTTTGAAATTGGAAATTTAAAGGAGAGTGTGACTATGAAATTTATAAACTGGGTTTATAAAAGTGAAGTAATATATCAGTGGATATTTTGGAGAATAAATTAACGGTGGGAATTTATTAAGGAAATGAGAAAATTTGTTTAAAAATAAATAGTGATTTATTTTTAAAGGATGTGAAGAAAAGTATATTTCCCTGGATAGCCAAGTACGTTTCAAAGTAAATTTTTAAATATAAGTTAAAAATCTTAATGTTTTTAAAAAAAGCATATTCTAGGAAATTTATTGTTTCTAAATGTTTAAATTCTAAAATAGGTATTTTTCAAATCTATTATCGTAATAACTATTTAAGGTGACTTGGTATTTTGTTTTAAAAAGAAAAATTTAGTTTTATATTCTATAAAGTAACTTTGTTTTAAATATTCTTAAAGTATATTTTTTTTAATAAAGTATTAAAGTAGTTTTTAATTTAAATATTCGAAAGTATATTTTGTAATAAAGTGTTTTTAAATTGTTCTAAAATCTAAGTGTTGTACTTGGTGATTTCAGTGGAAATAGAAAATATTTGGGAACTTTATTCCATAAAAGAAGATGATTTGAAACTGTGTTCAAAGGGTTGAAAATGGAAATATATCTTGCGAAGATATTTTGAGAATAATAAATAATTTGGAGAAATTATTTATGTTGATGGATGTTTGCGAATGTTTTGATAGTTAAATAACCGACTATCAATATTGGACAATGCGCTGATCGTTTGAAGAGATCGGGATCGAGATTAATTTCTCGAAAACCACTTCGATCCGGTTTGTGTGTTTCCATGGGAAAATGAGTTCAGAGTCGAAGATGGAGCAGTGAAGTGCAAGGGCTAGTCGCTACTGATCCTGAGGATATTTCCAAAATGGATGTTGTAGGAGTAGTGCCTTCGGTTCTGTTCAAACCCGGGACGGACTTGTATGGATGAATGCTTTCAAAACATCGTCAGGTGGACGATGAGCATTCTAAGGGATATGTTCTAAAAAGGTAACGCTTAGCCTCAAGCCTCATCTACCGGGAATGACTGAAAATCAGGGGTTATGCAGCAAGGCTAGGTGGGTAGCACCCATTTCAGGGTGAGGTCATCCCTGTCTAGATGTCCCTTTTATTTCGGCTTAGTTAGCGGTGCGGTTGCTGATCACAACCATAGGGTGGGATTATCCAGTAAGGGGTAGTCCCGGTCTTGTGTTGCAGGGGATTGGCAGTAATCCTCGTTACTGTGATCTAGGCCACGTACTGTGATGGGTGGTACCCCAGTGCCTAGTCATTAGTTGGAAATCCATTCTCCCTACGCGCCTTTTGCGAGTTTAGTTTGTATTACCCACGACTATGGCTAGTAGGTGGAATTTAATGAATGTAACAATTTTGGCTATTTTAATAAGTATTAGTAAATAGACCCTATTATATTATCAGAGGATTTTAATAAAAAGTGTTTTAGCTATCGTAAGGTAAAAACCCGACATGTTTATTTATGGCGTGGTCTTACGAGATGCTTTTGTTTCCAAAGAATTTTTGGAACTTTGATAATCAATTTGAGTGTGGTTTTCTCACGCTAGTATATCAGACCGACTTGGGTGTTATTTAACTGTAATTCTTGGGTCAGACCGAGTATTATAGAATACATGATATGATGCCATGGAGCTCAAGTGATGAGCTGGATGGCGATACGTACATCCGTACATGATTATTATTCCGCTGCGTATTCAATTTTGAGGATAAGTTTATATGACTGTCCAGTTGTATGTTATTGATGTTGTTGAACTCTGATGATTTATTCTGGTGATGTATGTATAAAATAGATATGGTTTTTCTTTTGTGTAAAGATCTATTATTATCTATTATATTTTATTCCACTGCGGTGGTTAAATTCTGATGTTGATTTATTTTCTCTTCTTCTACCTCTTCTTCTCTAACCCAAATGGTTCGTATTTCTGTTCATCTTAGTTGATTGATGGAGAATAGTGTTGACTCAAGGGGTACGGAACTGTAGGTCGTTACATAAACCATGGCAGTATGTAAGAGTTTTGAAATAGAATTTAACTCTGGAGTTTTCGAAAAACTTTCCTTGCTAAAGATAGTTGGTTAAGGGTATTAACCCTGTTTCATTTGAAAAATGATTACAAGGAAATTAAACCATAGATCTTCATATTGATATGTTATGATCAGTTATCATGTGTGCTTCTTTTATAAACTTATTAACTTTATAATTAATCCATAACTATATTTTTGAGGTATTAAGGGCAGAATTACCAACTAGACTGACCCACTAGTGAATATACGTTGATTTAACTCCTATGTGAGTATAATTACGTCCAGGAGGTCAGGTAGAGAAGAATATATGACGCCTAAAGACTGATCATAGAATTATTGATTTAGACGGGTTCATAGTAAGCCTATGAAAATATGTATAGAAATTGTTATTGGCTGGAGCCAATAGGTTCTTAACAATCCCATGAAAACTATGTCCGTAATAAGTTATTGACAGAGATCAAAAGGTTCAAAGTTAGCCTATGAAAACTATAAAATGAGAGAAGTTATTGGAGAACTCAGTATGTTCATAGTTAGCCCATGAAAACTATAATTTTAAAATATTATTAGTAGATACCAATAGGTTCTTAGTGATCCCATGAAAAATATGAAACCAAGAAGATAGTCCGTAAACTTCGATCAGGTTATTAATTATCCCATGAAAACTAATAGGTTGATAGTGACCCTAGTAACTATAACTTGAGACATTTAGTCAGATAAATAGGGATGGACAATCTAGAACATACTGCATATTTGCGTATCATCATGATATATTTTATTATTTTATGTCTTAACCATTGTGGATGCAAATGCATAGTATATGGTTGTTATAAATGTGGAAAACATACCAACGAGGGGAAAATCCATTCGCTAAGCGGCGTGGTCTCACAAGATATCTATATGGTTCGAGGTGGTTGGTTATTATTCATGCCAAACTTTCGTTTGACTCGAAGTTTATGTTTTCCCCTTAAACTCTCAAGTGCTCCAATTATTTTGAGTAGTTTAAGAGTTAAGGTTTTTAGGTTCTTCTTTACGAATAAGCTTCCGGAGATGTGGAGGAGGCAAGCTAGCTATTAGGAGTTTTTTTTTCTATTTGATTCCGCTGTATTTTGGATATTATGGAAAAGCTGTTTATTTGCCTATATTTCGACTCTGATCAACCAAGCGGGCATCTTTATATGTCGCTCTTGGCATATCTTGTAATAATTATATTTCTCTGTATATAGTTTACGAATTGGGATTATGTAATGAATTTGAAATGTGATTTGAAGTGGAACGAGAAATTTATTTAATGATTTTTATTCATATATTTGTGTTTCGGTTATGTCAATGTGTCTAACATTACTGCATTTGGTCATCGAAAATTAATAACCATGGATGACTACGACATCCATAACAGTTAGTTTGGGCCTTCAAATGGGCGATGTTACATTGTGCTACTTTCCCGGTCTTTCATGAATGATCCAAAGAGTAAACCTAAAAATCTTGTGGGTAGCGGTACTACTCCTAAATTCATATAGGTGAAGTTATCTAACATGCCCCCACTACTTAGGCAGTTCATAACTTCATTAAGAGTAATTATCAACCTCCTTATCATAGTGTGTTAATGCAATTCCTAATTACTTGGCATGGTTAGGGCGCTATATGTGAATCAGCGATTCTCAATCACTTCTAAAAACTTGTTTTTACCCTTTAAACCTTTTACTGATTGCAGTTTGTTGTTGGGTTTCTGTTGTTTGTGATTTATCTCATTATAGGTTTCAACCCCATTTATAGTGAAGTCCCTTTCACCACGTCTTTAGGTAGGCCTTTTGTGAAAGGGATGACCAAGTTCTTACTCCTTCTTATGTGCATTATTGTGATAATTCTTTTATTAATTGTCTTACGTACTCATGTTTTAATCTTATATGTCTAGATTTTCCACTATAAGTATTACTATAAGCTTTAGAGAGTAGTTTGACTTTCTAATGTATTGAAACATGAGGGATGGGTTTAGGCCATAGTTTAATATCTAGTAATAGGTTCCTAATCCGTTTAGCCTCCTTACCTACGGCTGCTAATGCTATAAATTCTAATTCCGTAGTTGAGTGTGACATGCATTTTTATTTCTTTGATGCCCATGATTTGGCACCTCCTCCAACTAGAAACACCTAGCTAGATGTAGACATATTGTTTGTTGTATAGGTTATCCAACTTGCATTCGTATATCCTTAAGTGTAGTTGGAAAATCATTGTATAAAAGAGCAAGTTCTATGGTTCTTTTAAGATAACCAAATACTCTTTTTGTTGCCTTCCAATGTTCCCCGCTTGGATTGCTAGTGAATCTACTTAGCTTACGTATGGAAAATGAAATATCTGGTCTAGTCCAATGCATATGATACATAAGGCTGCCTATTACACTCGCATATTCAAGTCGTGCAATTGATCGTCCATAGTTCTTTGTTAATTTAACACTCGAGTCAAATAGAGTGCTATACTCTTTAAAGTTTGAATGTTTGAATTTTGACAACAATTTTTCAACATATTGTTTTTAGTATAAAGCGTAAACATGATCATGTTTTATGATTTTGATACCTAATATGGTATCAACTTCACCTAGATCTTTCATTTTAAAGATCGATGTTAAATAATTGGTATCTAATATGCCAGACATATTTGCTCCAATATTGAGCATGTCATCAACATATAAACAAATAACTATATCGTACTCCTTTTTGCATTTTGAATAAATACATCTATCTACATTATTATGAACGAACCCAAAGGATTATATGGACGAGTCAAAATTTTCATGCCACTACTTTGCAGCTTGTTTTAAACCATATAGTGATTTATTCAGTTTACAAACTTTCTTTTCATTTCCAACGAGCACAAACCATTCCGATTGCTGCATATTTAACTCTTCATTGATATCTCCATTTAAGAATGCTGTTTTCACATCCATTTGATGAACGTATAACTTGTATATGGAAGATAATTCAATTAGAATTTGACTAGAAGTCATTCGTGCAACCGATGCATAAGTATCAAAATAATCAATACCTTTCATTTGTCGAAATCCTTTGGCAACTAGTCTTGCCTTAAAGGTTTATACAGTTTTGTATGATCCATATTTTCTTTTGAAAATCCATTTACACCCAATTGGTTTAGAACCAGGTGGCAGATCAACTAGTGTCCTAGTTTTATTAGAAATAATAGAGTCCACTCATCATTGATTGCTTCCTTCCAAAATGCAGTATCTCGTGAGTTGATGGTCTCGTCATAAGCTTTGGGATCTTCTTCGATATTCGAGACAATAAGAGTTTTATCGACTACTTCTTCTCTACGACTAAGAAAAGTAAATCTTGTGAGGATATAAAATCAGGCTACAATGTCCTTTCTTTTCTTTGTCGTTTGGACTTTCTCGGTACATTGCTATTTGATTTATTTTGTAAGTCATTCTCTACAAGAGAATGTGTTTCAATACTAGGAACAAGAGTGTTTTCAAAAGTTGCATCCACAACTTCTGAATTCTTGAAATTTTTTCTTCTTAAAAATACTCTACATCATAAGATTCAATAATAGTATCACAGTTTAGATCAAGGAGTCTATATGCTTTGCTACGTCTAACGTATCCAATAAACACACTTCTTAAAGCGACCGAGTTTTATTCTTTTAGGATCAATAACCTTGTAGCAGGCCGAGCATTCCCACACTTTTAAATATGACAACTTTGGTTTTCTATTTTTCTAAAGCTCATAAGGACATGCATTTGTCTTCTAGGAAACAATCCTATTATGCAAATAACAAGCTGTATTGAATGCTTCTCCCCATAAGTTTAGAGGTAGCATTGATTTTACAAGCATTCAATTTACCATTTCTACTAAAGTATGATTTTTTTCTTTTGGCCAAACCATTTTGTTAAGGAGCATATGGTGCAGTTTTTAAACTATCGAACTCATTGGAAAAATATTCTAAATTTCTGTCATTTTGGATAACCTTAATTCTTTTACTTATTTGGTTTTCGACCTCTTCTTTGTAAATTTGAAATTTACTAAATGGTTCATTCTTATGTGTCATAAGATACAGATTAGTATATTTTGAACAATCATCAATAAAAGTGATAAAAGTATCTTTTTCCACCACAACACCTCTCAGTTCATATATGTTCGAATGTATTTAGATCTAAAATTTTAGAATTTATTTTAATTGCAGGAAAAGGTTTCTTAGTAATCTTGGCTTGCACACAAGTCTCACATTTATTACAGCCGGATCCTTCAATTTTAATACGATTGTCTAGTCGACACATGTTTGTAATGGATTTGGAATTTAGACATGCTAATCTTTCATGCCATAAATTATAAGACTCAACAATATAAGTATAAGTAATACTATTTACTAATACTTAGTTTGTACATCCCATTACAACCATATCCCTTTCCCACAAACATCCCCTTTTTAGTTATAATGACTTTGTCAGATTCAAAGACAGCACGAAATCCTTTTTTGCATACAAGACCGACAAAAACAAATTTTTTTTCTTATATTTGGTACATGAAGAACATTGATGAGTGTAACAACTTCTCCAGAAGTAAAGTTTAAGACAGCGCTTCCTTTCCTAGCAACTTTGGCGCAATTGTGATCTCCCATTAGAAATTCCTGACCATTGCCGATGACTTCATCGGTTTTGAACAAAGACTTGTCCTTGTAAGCATGAACAGTCGCTCCAGAATCAAACCAACAACCATCAATGTATCGGTGGGTGAAGTTTTTGCCAGTGAGTAAAAATGTCATTTTGAAAACATGAACAGTCGCTTTAGTGAGTAAAAATGTCATTTATTCCTGGCAACGGGTGAAGTTGTTGCCGTCGAACTGATCAAGTCTAATCATGCGTTGGTTCATCATTTTGATGGAGGCCATATTAGTCTCATTCTTTGTGAATGTTGAACAACTTTTAAAATTATTGAGAAAATTGGAGTATTTGGAGATGGTTTCGAGGCGTATCTAAATGGAAACTTTCTTTTAAAAGTTATTCGCCCCCACTCGAAGAGTGTATGCTATAAAGTTCAAGTAAATAGTTTCCAGGATACAACGAAGCTAAAGAGGAAAGCAGACAGCAATTCTGAATTCATTAGAAAAGAAATTATATTTTATAGGAGAAATTGTATGTTTTGAGGAAGATGAACTATGAGTTATTTATAGAGAGCAGGCATCCCTTTGTATAGTCGCAACCTTTGAAAAGAAACCGTTCGTTTTGAATTTTAATATTTTTAATAGTAATGAATGTTCAAAAAATTCAACCATGTAGAGCCTAAGTCGAGAACCGAACCGCACATGTGCGTACGAAGTGCATGATAGGTGCATTTTGGAAATCATGCATGCTCACGCGCTTCTAGCCCAAGCCCATGTTAGCCTATTCCTTGCATTTTATCCAATTAGCATATAAATCTACATTTGGTATATATATATATACCTTTATTTTTAACTTATTTTTAGCAATGTGGGGAAAAAGAAAATACTTTATACAATTAAATACTTGACAATCCCCCACTTTAATTGTATAAATTGATCTTATTTCCTTCTATGCTCGCCAAGCCTCAAAATAGGATACTACATGCATACATGAAGGTTTTTATTTCCTTAAAACTTCGGTTAGTATAAATCTGGAAAGACATTATCAAAGTAAATTTTAGCTTCAACATTTAAACATATTACTTTTTATGATAATATCGAACATATTATATACACATGTTGTACCTTTCTTCAAATAATTTCTTTAGTATCATGTTCAACACTATTATGGCCATGTGCTACTTTCCTAGTTTTTCATGAATGATCTAAAGAGCAAAGCTAAAACTCTCGTGAGGAGCAGCACCACTCCTGCATTCATATAATTGAAGTTATCTAACATGCCCCCACTACTTAGGCACTTCATAACTTCATTAAGAATAATTCTCAACCTCCTTATCATAGAATGTTAACGATAATTCCTAACTACTTAGCAAGATTAAGCACTTCATGTGAATTAGCAATTCTCAATAACTTCTAAACAACTTGTTTTTACCCTTTAAACCTTTTACTTATTTTAGTTTATTATTGGGTTTCTGTTGTTTGTGATTTATTTCATTATAGATTTCAACCCCATTTCTAGTGAAGTCCCTTTCACCACATCTCTAATTAGGCCTTTTGTGAAAGGGTCAGCCAAGTTCTTACTCATTGTTATGTACATTATTTTGATAATTCCTTCTTTTATTAATTGTCTTACATACTCATGTCTTAAACTTATATGTCTAGATTTTCCATTGTAAGTATTATTATAAGCTCTAGAGAGAGTAGCTTGACTGGCATAATGTATAGAAACAAGAGGGATAGGTTTATACCATAGTTTAATATCTGTAATAGGTCCTTAATCCATTTAGCATCATTAACATTTTTGGTGTTAAAGCTATTTGCTCCTATTTTAACCACTTGGATATTAGTTTTGGATAGATTCCCTTTAATCTCATGATTTCGAGATTCTTCTTTGATACAAAGGTGTTTTTGAATTTGTTCCAAACTGAAGTCTTCTGCTTTTTGAAACAACATCTTTCTATAACTGCTCCAAGATGGTGGTAGTTTTGCAATTATAGCACCAACTTGAAACAATTCAGGAAGTTTAGCATTTAGAGCACTCAGTTTGTGAACAATCCCACGCAACTTATGAACTTTACTGCGTATTGGTTTCCCTTCAGCCATTTCGAAATCAAATATTCTAAAATAATAAATTTGTTTGTACCTTCTTCTTGCACCTTGTATTTGTTCTCTAATGCATTTCAGATTTCCAATGGTGTCTTCATCATTTTGTAGAAATCATACAGTTGATCAGAAAGCGCATTTAAGATGTGACCATGACACAACAGGGTGTGCTCCTCACATTTAGTGTGTGCCTTCTTAACATCATTAGAATTAGTGGCTATTGATTCTGGTTGTGGAGGTAAGTCCGGGTTCAGCTGATATGATAGGCCAAATGCAGTGAGTAAAAATGTCATTTTGTCTTACCAGCGGGTGAAGTTGTTGCCATCGAACTGATCAAGTTTAGTCATGTCTTGGTTCATTATTTTGATGGAGGCCATTTTAGTTTCATTCTCCATGAATGTAAAATAAATTTTAAAATTGTTGAGAAAATTGGAGTAGATTCAGATATGGCTTTGAGGCGTATCTAAACAGACGCTTTCTTTTAAAATGTATTCCCTTACTCAAAGAGAATGTGCTATAGAGTTCAAACGAATACCTTTAAGAATTCAACAAAGCCAAAGAGAAACGCAGACAACAATTCTGAATTCCTCAGAAAATAAATTATAGTTTGTAGGATAAACTGTATGTTTTATGGAAGAAGAACTTTATGTTATTTATAGAGGAGCAGGCGTCCCTTTGTATAGTCGCAACCTTTGAAAAGAATCCATTCATTCTGAATTTCAACATTTTTAACAGTAATGACTATTCAAGAAACTCAACCGCTGCAGAGCCTAAGTCCAGAACTAAAGTACGCAGGTGTGTGCGAAGTGCATGCTTAGTCCATTTTGGAAATCACGTACGCTTACGTGCTTCCAACCCAAGCCCATATTAGACCATTCCTTGCATCTTATCCAATTAGCAGACAAATCTACATTAGTATATATATCCTTATTTTTAACTCATATTTGGCGATGTGGGACAAAGAAAATACTTTGTATAATTAAATACCCAACATATCTTAACTCTTATAACGATTCTTGTTTGAAATAAAGTAAGCCTTTGGTTTATTTTTCTATTGTACAAATTTCTATATTGGGATACAATAATGTTTTAAATACACTAAATATATAAAAGTGGAAAATCCTTAGGAAACGTGTTTAACCAATTGTAGTTACAAATGTGTTCATAACAGTGAAACGACCTAGTATTTTCAACTATTCGCATCCACACACGTTGGACTTGAATTGCTAAAAATATCAGATTGTTAGTTTAAATTCGGCAAAGCTCAGCATATGCAGTAAATAAATCAATTCCAGAATCACAGACACAGAGTAATATAAAAATAATGCAGCGGAATAGATAAATAGTAGTTCATGAAGCTACTATATAAACATCAAAGTTAGAAATAAAATACAACAGATTATCTCAAATACAGTGAAGTCTTTAGTACAAACAGATGACCTCTCTGAACAAATCAACTGGAAAGATGAAAACTCAATCGATAGTTGGATCTCCAAACGAAGCCCCAAACTCCAAAGGGGAGTCTCAAAAGCTGTATCGCTCAGTCTGACCCGAGCGTAAAGAAAAACACAAAACACTCGAGTCAGATTAACATTCTTATATCAATAAATCCACATCAAGTGAAATATCAACTGAAATACAAGTAACTCAAAGGATGTTTCGGATAACCATCCTCTAAGGATCCGTAGAACTATCTACAATGTAGAAGTGTACTCTACTAACCACCAAACCTCACTATAACACCGTGGTCCATTCAAAATAATTTGTACTTCAAAGCCAAAATATCATTTCCACTAAATATAGATATTTCCTCAATTTCACAAATTGATTCAAATCAACTCGAGTTCCAATTCAAATTTAATTCGATCTAGGTTTATCCATTTTAATTCAATCCAGTTTCTAAATAACAAATTCAAATTTTATTGATTTCAAATACAGATTTGAATCATAAAATAAACCATTTAGGTTCCGATATATTACAAAGCTTTAATATTCAACATTTCAAAGTTCAATTTTACAGTTTCATATAGATCTTGATTTAACCTCATTATTATTTAGTCTTGAAATATTCACTTAATAAATTCAGTATTATTTAAATAATACTGAATTACATTTAAACTAAATTTTCCCTTCGATTTATTTAAACTTGGAATATCCATTTAATCACTTTAAATCAAAATCAAGTTATAAAATCAAATCTTAAATTTCAAATTCAATAGTTCAAATCGATTTAATTAAGTAAAATTTTTAATTGGACACAAATTTAATTAGTTCAACTTTATCTTCCTTAATTTATACAAATCCTTGAAAATCCATTTAAAAACATAATACTTAGACATATTATATTAATTAAATCAACTTTATATTAAAACTTATTTCTATATAAAACATTTCCAGTATTAAATAAAACCATAATATATATTCCCTTTCAAAACCATAAAAATCATTTTAAAATATTTATAAATAGATAAACTGTGTCTGTATATAATTTCCTATCCTATGGTCAAGTGATACGGATATTTATCATTTTAATTCGTAATTTACATATATATACGGGTATATATCATTTCAGCCCGCAATCCTAAATTCAATTCAAATAAAATCGCTTGGGTTTATTATTTCAACCCATAACGGTTTTCTCCTATTCTAAAGTCCGTTTGGGTATGTGTCATTTCAACCCATAGTGAATTCTATACTAACAGGGAACTTACAGAGTGATAACATATATGATAATAATATAACAGGCATATATCATCAATAACAAAATAATATAAGCAACAGGATATGGTGTCATATCCCACCGGTGAGTAGTCACAAATAATAGCATACATATAACAATTTAAATAATTACAGCAGCATATTTCAATTGTCATTTCAATTGAAATCAAATTTAATAAATACAAGAACGTTAATCGTGAGTGATTGCTCACCTTTCGAGATTAGAGGAGTTTGCCAACAGAACAAGCTACGAAATCCAAAGCAAAGCAAAATGGACATGATTCGATGATCAAAGATGATAGATAGGAGTTGACAAAATCAAGTCAGAACAGGATCGATGAAGATAATTGGTATGAGTGACTTATATATATATAAATATATATAACTATATATCAAGTCATATTCTAAATCCAAACGTATATTAAAATAAATATATATACATATATTTATATGGTTTTCAAAAATCATAGTTTTAAACTAAAACACCCATATAAAAAATAAAACACATATATAGATCATATCTTGAAATAAATACATATCTTTACCCTTTTAGAATAAATATTATTAAACATTTCAAAATCAATACTAGTATTATATATAATAAATAGGAAATTGCACATCTTATATACCCATTCTATATATGTCATTTCTAGCTTTAAGAGACAACACAACTAGATGAATACATGAAAAATATAACTAAACATATGTATCTCTACATATCCAGGCACATATGCAGACCATATACTTTAAATATTACTATAACCTATATACATTATGTACATAATTTCTCTAAAGTAAATTTCAAATCACTTATAAAATACATTACTATATATATATATATATATATATATATATATATTTGAAACTCAGACTTCAAGTACACTTTAAAATACAATATAATGTAGTACATTCTGTTCTTTACAAATAAGCTAATATAAACTTTATGACTTTGCAAACTTATAAACTTTACAAACTTATACCCGTATAAACAAATAAAAGTTAGTTACTTCAGACTATTTGAAAAGAAAAAATATATAAACATAGCATTCATATAATACCTCTTGTACAAACTAATATATAAAAGTCAATTTATAAAAGAACGACCTATATAAATCGAAACCCATGTAGCAGACCAAAAATATTCAAAATACGATTTAAATACAAATAAACTAAAATCCCACATATACCTAAGAACCCAAACTCATGTCTTGTACATATATGCGAACAAATGTATGTAGTTTGATATGGGCAGTCAGTTCTTGTTCCTTATATCAGTTAAATATACTTTAAAATGTAAAACTGTATAAACAATATACACCTTTGTATTATAATATGAAGTATTAGGCAACTCGAGGTTATGAAGACCCATATATAAGTGTATACATTAATTTACAAATATATTAGTTGTTGCAAAAATCTAATTAAGATATTAGAATGAATTTTTTTGACATTCATAGCATACTTTCATATGGCACAGTAGGTTATAACCATAAACATACTACATGTTGACAATGTTTAGCTCTTTTACACATAACAGTATTTTATTTTATTTTGTTTTTAGGCATGAGTAAACCTAACATATGAAACAACATATATACGAACAATGTAAACACAAGCTAAGAAGAATGTGTAGAAACATAACATAACATATGTAGACTCTACTATTATAACTAAATATATCTCAGTTTTAAATAGAACGACAAAGAATCCACAATTATAACCTGAATACACCTTATTCTATGATCTCATAACAAACAAAGTTTAAAAATTTAAAGTATATATGTACACTTTAGCACTCAAAATAAAAGTAAAAGCTACAGCTGCTATGTATATAGGTTCACATATTATACGATATATACATAAAACTGTAGTATATAGCAACCTGTACACTAATATATAACAGATTTGAAAAGTTTATATAAAATATATATACTGAAACTATGTAAACTAATTTATAACAATTCTATACCGTTACAAGTGTATACGTACAAGGTAATATTCATACTCTTTAAACCTTATATATAAACTAATATAATAATACTTTAAACACATAATATAAAAATTAATAAGAAATACACATGCCATATATGTACACATGCTGACACGTAAAACACATGGAAGGAGGAAGCTGTGGTTCGAGGTGATGGGAAATTTCGGCCACAAGTGGAGGCCGAGGTGGGATTGAATGCGGTGGAAAGGAAGGTGGTGCACTTAGGTCGGGGTAGCAGATGAGGTCGAGCAAGGTGATGGGCGAGAGGCTAATCTAGGGGCATGCGAAGAGAGGCCAAAGCTGAGATGATGGTGGAAGTTAGGTGAAGAGGTGGTCCAGGCTTCGGTTTGTGGTGCGGACGTGGCTAGGAGTCGCTGCCTGGAAGGTCGAAGGTGGTGGAGAGCACGGTGGTTGCTTAACGTGGGGTCTGGCCTTTGGATGAGGCAATAATGAGATCTAGGGAGGTGAAGTTGCAAGGAATATTTGGCCAGAGGGAGGGTCGCGTGGAGGAAGTGGAATCGATGGTGGTGAAGGAGTAGTTTCAACATTTGTAGAGACAATGTTATAGCTTTTGTAGTTCAATTTTTTATTTATTTTTTGTAGGAGGCGAAAGGGAAGAGGTTCCTATTTTTAGTAAGAAGAATGGGTTTCAGAGTTATGAATGTGGCAGTCTAAGTTTATAAAAGGGTAGAAAGGGAAGAGGAATAGTTGCTGAAGCAACTGTTATTATCTCTAAACCGATACCAAATGAACGAAATAAATAAATAAAGAAAGGTGAAATTCCAACGGTCGAGTTGTGATGTGATACAATGGATATTTAAACAATTTATTGCAGGTTTCAGACTTTTAAACGCACAGTAAATATAAACATTTATATAATTTCAAATTTTCTGTACCGTTATGACGAGCAGTTTCCTCGTCATTGATACGTACGAGACCACAATTCACAGAAATAAATATACCATAGAGATAAGCACGATGAGATGATCAAAACGGTATGCAGATATTGGTGGTCATCATCCGATCAAAAGTCGATAATCGGTAACGAAAATGCTGCTATTTTGCAGAAAATAAGATAAACGGAGCAATATAAGTCCAAATTTGAGAAAACGAAAGATGACGTCTCACTCAGAAGAGGATTTAGAAATTTTCTATGTAAAAGTATTCAAGTTTGAAAAATATTTTACTACCATCAATTATTAACTGATTTGAATTGGAATAAAGTTATACAATGAAATTAACTTTCTTATAATTAATTGAAAATTTACCATTTGTTATATCTAACTATACGTAATCCAAATATTAAATTTTTATTTGCAAATTAAATTATTTAAAATTTCGCCAAAAATTCAATTAAGTACGTAAATAAAATTATTAAAATTTATGGGTCGTTACACTCTCTCCCACTCAAAACTTTTCGTCCCCATAAAGGAAGGTGGTAGGAGAATAGAAATAACCAGAAAGAAGAATAGATTGAAAGACAAAGATAAACAATTAATTTAAAACTATATAAATTTTACTTGAAATATTCATTTGAAAACATCATTTGCAATTCAATTATCTATAATACTTTAATAACTTTCAAACCCATTTCTAAAATTTCTTATTTCCTTTATAAGTACCATTTATATGTTTAAATAACACCTTTATAAATATATGAATACTGTTTGAAAACAATTATTTACATCATTACTTATATTTACAAAGAAGCTATTTGAAACAATAAATCCATAATACATAAATTTATTAATTTATCTCAAGATACTTTTCAAACCTTATAATAAATCAATAATCATTTTCTTTAAATATATATGTTGTATTTAATTAATAACTTCTAAAATATTTACAACACTAATAATTTACTATTAAACCAAGTAGTATATAAATAAACAATATTTTAAGAGGATATATTCTAAAAGGAACGAAGGTAGATTCGGAAAAACAGAATATAAGTGAATAAATAAAGCTGAGCGGATAAGGTAGATGCAAAAGAATAGTATCGGGCACTAATAGTTAATTCAAACCATAAGAATTTCAATTTCAAATATTAATACAAAATTTTTTTGTTGGAAATATTTTTATAATAAAATACCTTTATAATAAAATACTTTTATAATAAAATACTTTTATATGGAAACAAATTTTCCTTTCGAAAATACTTTTACAACTCATTGTTTCAACAAGTTTATCCTCGTTCTTGCAGACTCTGGCCATGCAATGATCAGGCGCAAAGTTAGAATTCTCCAAGTACTTAGTCTACCTATTTCAACACCCAGTGAAAATACTTGAAAAACCTTCAAAATCGATATAGAAAATACAATCCAAACAAATCAATTGAATTATGGATCGCAGATACACAATGGTTACGCCTGGATCCCCCAGGAAACATCCGTACCTTTAAGCAATCGATGCCTTGCGAATTTTTCCATGATAACAAAAACTGTGGACCGCAGATTACATAATGGTTACGTATGGATTCCCCAGGAAACATCTGTACCCTTTAAGCAATCTCTGCCTTGCGGATTACGCCACCACAATAAAACTGTAGACCGCAGGATACACATTGGTTACGCCTGGATCCCCTAGGAAACATCCGTACCCTTTAAGCAATTTCTGCCATGCAGATTACGCTACTCAAAAATGACCATGGGTTACGCCATGGTAGGACACTCGAGTATCACATCTGTAAAACCAAAATCAGAGAGAATAGTATCGATAGAATGAATCCACAATGTGGACAAAAACCGGATATCAAGCAAAAGGCACTTTCCATATCTTTACTTCGAAAATATGTATCATATATACCTTTTCAAATCAATTTCAAATATCATACTTATATAAGGTCCATTATATATAAGGTTTCATTTTCAAATCGAATACTTTCCAAAATCAATGGTATATCAAATCACACTTATATAGACTTCGATCATATAAGATTTCACTTTTCAAATTGAGTACCTTTCCAAAGCAATAATTTTCGAATCAACTTCATACTTATACCAATCAATTTTATATAAGTTCGAAAACCCCCAAATCAAGTATCTAGTAAAGCAAGGTTCTCAATTTCAATATATAGGGTTATACCAAAACAAATCTGAAACCCAAGGACTACACTGGTTCACTTCAAATAGTTTCAAATATATATACATATATCTTTCGAAAATCAAATCATCCTTCGGAATTTGAAATCAAAATTGGCTTCACAAATCACTCGCATAGAAAAGCTACTAAACTGGCCTCTCCCCCACTCTGAAACTCGAAAATCAATGTCGATGATGCGTGCACTCATCACCGAAATTATTTTCCAGTGACATGAGTGAATTCTGGACTTCTATTCTCTTGAAAACTTCTTTGAAATTTCTTTGAAATCATTGGAACTCATTTGAAGTCATTCGAAATGTATCCTATTTGAAAAATACCTTTTAAATCGTATTATTGTATATTTTCAAAATCTTAAAACCAATTTCAAAACACCGGAACCCAACTCCTCGTATTTCCAATTTGAAATCCTTGATTTATAAATCATTTTTAGATAAATCAAATTTCTTATAAAATTTTCAAAATTTCAAATCCTTTCGAAACTTCAAATTCTTGTTTTTTTAAAAGGTATGTAATCCTTATTGAAAACATTCTCACCTTTATATAGAATATAATCATTCTTATCAAAATAATAGTTTTGATATATAAAACAATTTCTAAAATACAACCAAACCCAATTTTTTAAAGGATGATTCTAGAATGAGTCACGGAACGAGATACAGGTCGAAGTCAAATTCAAAGGGATCATAGTCAATGAGAATCCTAGCCAATATTTTGAGGTATGTTAATCCATATCAATTCAAAGGAATTTCTTTTATTAGTGAAAAATCACAAATTCTCATCAAGCGAAATGCTAAAGCATAATTATATATTTTGTTCGACACATCAACTTTACTAGGTAAAGGATATAATAGAGTTCACTTAATACAACTTAACATAAACTACTGATAACAAACAAATTCCACTGATCCTTACTTCTAAACGAACAATGCATTGACATTAATTCTGCCGGGTGGTGCTTCAACGGGTCCAGTACACTCCACATCAAGGTGCCCCCAACTGTTACATTTCTTGCATGAGTACACTACTCTCCTATCTTCCCTCATGAACTTTGGGAAGGCAGCAGCTCGAGCAGGACGCAACACAGCTTGCCTTCTGCGTTGTCTCTCAGAACAATCTCTGGCTATATGTCCAGTCTGCCTACAGTGGTAGCAAGTGGTTGGCTGGTCGATTGATATAGTGAGTGCCTATTTCATCTTCTTCACCTTCACCTAGCGACTTGGGAAGTGTCCCTTCTCACGACACTTAAAACAGAAAATCTCGAATCAAAAGCGCTTTCCCTCCGTCTTCTTTCCTTTATTTCTCTTTCCGCACATGGCTGCATAATGTCCCTTTTACTGACACCGATAACAAATGACATGGTCATAAGGACCAGGTTCTTCCCTTTCTCTCCATAACCTCTCTTGCTCCTCGATTTCTTCCTCCTGCTCCTTATGGGCCAGTGCTCTTCGCGCTCGACAGGCTGCTTCTGCTCTTCCGATTTTGCCATTTACAAAATAGTTTCCTATCATTCAATGAGTCCAAATTCAAACAAGGTAGAAGTTCAAAATTTAAGGGGAAACTTAATCAAAGGGAGTTTCAAAACATTGGGAAAGGACTCGAACGAAGATGAGATAATGAAAATTCAAAATAGAAGATGGATATACTTAACTAAGAATATAAATAAGGAGAGGCAAGAACGAATTTCAGAACAAAGATAGAGATTTCAAATTAGAGGAACTCTAATCAATTAGAATTTTGATTCAAAGGTATGTTCGAACGAAAGTGATTATGCAAATAAATTTACTATATATGCAAAGTTTGCCTAGAGCCAAAGCTCTGATACCAACTGTAACGACCGATATTTTCAACTATTTGCATCCACACACGTCAGACTTAAATTGCTCGAAATATCAGATTGTTAATTTAAATTTGGCAAAGCTCAGCATATACAGTAAATAAATCAATTCCAAAATCACAGTCACAGAGTAATATAAAATAATGCAGCGGAATAGATAAATACTAGTTCATAAAGCTACTACATAAACATCAGAGCTAGATATAAAGTACAATAGATTATCTCAATTACAGTGAAGTCTCTAGTACAAACAGATGATTTCTTTCAACAAATCAACTGGAAAGCTGGAAGCTGAATCGATAGTTGGATCTCTAAACGAAGCTCCAAACTCCAAAGGCGAGTCTCAAAAGCTGTATCGCTTAGTCTGACCCGAGCATAAAGCAAAACACAAAACACTCGAGTCAGGATTACATTCTTATATTGATAAATCCAACTCAACTGAAATATCAACTGAAATACAAGTAACTCAAAGGATATTTGGGATAACCTTCCTCTAAGGATCCGTGGAACTATCTACAATGTAAAAGTGTACTCTACTAACCACCAAACGTCACTATTACACCGTGGTCCTTTCAAAATAATTTATACTTCAAAAGCAAAATATCATTTCCATTAAATATAAATATTTCCTCAATTTCACAAATTGATTCAAATCAACTCGAGTTCCAATTCAAATTTAATTCGATCTTGATTTAGCCATTTTAATTCAATCCAGTTTCTAAATAACATATTCAAATTTTATTAATTTCAAATACAAATCCGAATCACAAAATAAACCATTTAGATTCAAATATATTTCAAAGCTTTAATATTCAACGTTTCAAAGTTCAATTTTACAGTTTCATATAGACCTTGATTTAACCTCGTTATTGTTTAGTCTTGAAATATTCACTTAATAAATTCAGTATTATTTAAATAACCTTAAATTACATTTAAATTGAATTTTCCCTTCGATTATTTAAACTTGGAATATCCATTTAATCACTTTTAATCAAAATCAAGTTATAAAATCAAATCTTAAATTTCAAATTCAACAGTTCAAATCGATTTATTTCAAAAAAAAGATATAACAGTGATGAACAATTATAGTCATTAAATCAATTGTCTATATTTCATATTTTGATCATATATTTTGATTCGTCCTTGGAAATGTTGAATTTTGGTGGTAATATCATAATTTTTAAGCTTGAATTCATAGAGGATTTATGGGTTGAACGAAAATTAGGTTTTCCTTGATTTCTGGCGATCGGCGGAGGGCTGGACGTCGAGATCAACGCTGGAGGTAGCTCGTGTGGCGAGGACCATGAGAAAAATATTCGATGTATTTTTCAACCACCGTGGTGGCCGAACGACGAGGATTTAGGGTTTAACTACCTATTTTGGTCGATGATAGAGTCGAGATGATTGCATTGACGTGGGTGAACTAGAGACGATCTGTGGTGGGGGGATCGAAGCATGGGACTGTGGCGGAGGTTTTGGTCGATCAGCGAGGTCTTTGGCGATCGGATGGCGGCGATGTAAGGGGTTTTCCTTTGATCAGATTGGGTTCCAGTAGCGTTCGACATACTCGATTTTGATTTCCAGCGGTAATTGTTTGTGCTAGGTGGTCGGGATGTTCGAGTAGGTCATCGATGTCCTAAAGGCGACAACGAAGATGGTTAGAGTGGTGGCAAACTCGTGTGCACATGCATGAGTTTCTCTAGTATCTGTTTGTCACTGTGTTATGTTGAGCTCAGGGAAGAAAGGAGGTTGCATCGGGTTTTCACGCAAGATTGTCTCGAAGAGAAGAAGAAGGGGAAGTAACTTGAGTTTAGCTCGGGAATTTTCAGCGTGGACTCGGGTTTTATTTGTAGTGAACGAGTTTTTAATAGCAAAAGTAAACTTGTGACAAGTTTTCAAAGAAATGTTTTCAAAGCTAGTAGAAACAAAGTTTTCAAAGAAAAGTGTGATCAAGTTTTCAAAAACAAGTTTCAATATAAATTATAAGTCAAATGTTTTTGAAATTTAATTTGTTTTGATTTGAAATTTTTTATATTAGGTCAATTATTTAATTAAATCTCTAAGTGTTTCCAAATGTAATTTAATGACGTAATTAAGTAAGGATTAAGATAAATGGTTTGTATTTTATTAATTAAGGTCTTAAGTAATTAAAGGTTAATTAATTAACTTAAGTAATTAACTTAAGTAATTAAAGGGTGGTTAATTAATTAATGTAACTAAAGGATCATTAATCAATATGATTGGTTAAAGTATTCATAAATTTATTAATTAAAGGATAAAATGTGACGACCCGCACTTCAACCTTCGAAAATCGGCATCCAATACATCACCCGTATTCAAATGCCGGAGATAAACGTTAGAGTCCGGTTCGCTGGAGTCATAACACGTTAGATGATAACATCACAATGGAACAAAATAACTTCATTGATACACTACATGGATTACAACATTCTACAACAAGTGCCCAACATCATCAGAGCCTATATATACTATAAAACATCAAATACAACATAACAGCGAAAAAATAACATCAACAGGGTCTTCCAAGAGAGAGAGAGAGTCCAACATACTGCATCTTCATTTGTTTTTGGAAAAATTAAAATTAGTTCACAAATCAATTCTAAAAGCTATATTAATTACTAAATTAAATTTGGCTTAAAAATGGGATCGTTACAAACCATAACCCATAGGTCCGAGGATCGAAACCTCACTCTGATACCAAATGTGACGACCCACATTTCAACCTTCGAAAATGGCATCCAATACATCACCCGTATTCAAAAGCCGGAGATTCAAACGTTGGAGTCTGGTTCGCTAGAGTCATAACACGTTAGATGGTAAAAGCGCAATGGAAACAAAATAATTTCATTGAACACTACATGGATTACAACATTCTACAACAAGCGCCAAACATCATCAGAGCCTATATATACTATACAACAACGGAATACAACATAACAGTGGAAAAATAACACCAACAAGGTCTTCCAAGAGAGAGAGTCCAACATAATGCATCTTCATTTGTTTTTGAAAAAAATAAAATTAGTTCACAAATCAATTCTAAAAGTTATATTAAATACTAAGTTAAATTTGGCTTAAAAACGGGATCGTTACAAAATATATCTGGAGGTCAACTCTCCTCAAACGCGATCAGTATGATATCCTTGTTAGTATTTGGAATAAATTACTTAGAGCCAAACATTGGTCTTCTGAGAGTCACTAAATTCTAAGTACTGGGTCAGTGAAGAATAGTGCTTGGAGTCACTAAATTCGAAGTACTGGGTCAGTGAAGAATGGTGCTTGGAGTCACTAAATTCGAAGTATTGGGTCAGTGAAGAAGGGTGCTTAGAGTCATCTTGGTGTTTGCCTAGAGTCATATCATCTATGTTCTCCAACCTTTGAGAGTATCGTTTGATTAGCGGTTGCTTGTTCGTTCCCTTGTCGCCATTGAAAAGCTGCCGCTTGATCCACTATGCCCTGGTCGGTCAAGGGATCTAAGAAAAGTGGATAGAATGTTCCTTTATTAAGTTGAGTTTCGAATCCAAAATTCGGGGATACTGCGCCGCGGCACGGGTTCGGGTGCATTGCACCCGAAATTTCTTAGAGCGTTTTTCTTAAATTTGGATCGTACCTGAAAAAGTTTTTTTTTGAAAATAGGGGTCGTATAAGAGATCAGCGTAGCTTAAGTTTGGATCGGCCTATGCACATGGTTCGATATATTTGATATTGGGCTGGCATGCTTGTAAAGCACAATAATAGAAGGTGGTTTGGTGTTGGAGTGTAGGCATGGTGGATCAGCCAAGAGTGGCTCGACCAAGGCGGTTCGGTCACGGGGGATCGATATACACGGGTCAACATTTGCTCAGTATATATGCTAGAGCAATCGGCTGTCAGCTTTTGAGTGGGGGATCAGCTATCTGCATTGAGTGAGGGGTCGTCCTTTATATAACTCCAGTGCAAACTTTAACATTCAATCTCAGAAAATTGCATACATCAGTGAACCCAATTTCATGGCTAATAGCTTCCTTTAGATCTCTTTCAAATCTGAGTAGAATATGAAGTTTGCTGTGAAACAACTAGATCTACCTCGTGAATATGGAAATCCACTAGTAGAAGATGAGATCCAATCAAGCTGAGAATTCAATTCTCAGTGAAAGCAGAAAAATGTTAGCACCAAAATTGGTGACTAAAACCCGTAGAATTTCATGGATATCAGAGAATCAATGGAATCTAGAGAACAAAGCATAAAAGTAAATTGACACAAAGATTTTATAGCGTGTTAACGCTAAAAGTGCACGTTAACACCCGGTATAAGTTGTCGTATAGTGAAAGCACCACCCGTCGATACAGGAACTAAAAGTAAGCTGAAAATCACAGAAAATAACAAAGAGACAACAATTTTATAGTGGTTCGGCTCAAAGTCAAGCCTACATCCACTTAATCTTTTCTTTTCTTCACTTTATTACAAGTTTTACAACAATTCTTCCATTACCACATCACTAGGGAAAATCATTAGAACTTTGATGTAGGAAGGCTTCTTCAATCCATGTTCGATAAACTTGATCTCTCTTTCAGGTCTTTGAAGTGTCTTTTATGCTTGAAGTGTTGAAGGAGTCAAGTAAACAGCAAAGCATTGGTCTCCCAGAAATGAACCGAAGTCCCCCCCCCAAATGGAGTAGGTGTGGTATTTATAGAGCGGTTCTGGGTTAAGGTCGTAGGTCGTAGGCGACCTAACAGGGACGAGTTAAGGTTGTAGGTCGCAGGCGACCTAACAGGGACGAGTTAAGTTTTTGGCTTGATGAACTGCTACGGTTGGTAGGTCGGGAGCAACATATGGAGCTGCGGCATAGAGGATGGCGACCTAAGGGGTAGCGGCCTAAGGAGTTGCGGCATAAAGGGTGACGACCTAATGGAAGAAGCAGTATGTGGCTTAGGTCGCGAGCGACCTAAAGGAAGAGGCAGTATGCGGCTTAGGTCGCTGGGCTTTTAGGTCGTTGGATGTTTAGGTCGTTGGATGTTTAGGTCGCTAGGATGTTTAGGTCGCTAGGAAGCTTAGGATAGTTAAGTCGTTTGCTTTATAACTTCTTAGGTCGCTTTGTCCTTTAGCTAGTTGAGCCGCTAGACCGTTGATTTGTTTAGGTCGTGAACCCTTTGAATCGGCTCATGCTCTAGGTCATTGAGTTGCTAGGTCGTGAGCGACCTATGAGGAAGTTAGGTCGTGAGCGACCTATGGGGAAGTTAGGTTGTGGTATGGTGGAGTTGACACATGTGCCCTCGGATTGACTCGAAACTTGGAGTGCTGCTTTTCATGACTTTGCTTGCTGTGTTCTATCAGTTGTAGCCTAATCCGAGCTTGGACAAGATCCATTGATATCCATGGTTAAACCTTGCATAGCCAGTCTTTTGAAATGAGCTGTCCTTTTCTTTTGGTATCATGGCCTTGCAAAAAAGGCGAGATAACGCTTGCCCCCCAAAACATGCCTTGCGATAGGAAGGTGTGATTTGTAATGCCATAAGCTGGATGTTCATATCCTATTGATGACCTGCGAAGGAATTGACAGTTTTATATGACCTCAAATGACGACCGTAAATGACGACCGTTCGGGATCGAGCCATTTGAGGTGAAATGTGACCGATCGCGATCAAACGCCTTACTTCAAATGACGACCGTTCGGGGTCGAGCCATTTGAGGTGAAGTGCGACCGTTCGCGGTCAAGAGCCTGACCAAAAATGACGACCATTCGGGATCAAGTCATTTGAGGTGAAGTGTGACCGTTCACGATCAAATGCTTGACCTCAAATGACGACCGTTTGGGATCGAGCCATTTGAGGCAAAGTGTGACCGTTCGCGATCAAATTCTTGACCTCAAATGACGACCATTTGGGATCGAGCCATTTGAGGTGAAGTGTGACCGTTCGTGGTCAAGTGCTTGACCTCAAATGACGACCGTTCGGGATCGAGTCATTTGAGGTGAGATGTGACCGCTCGTGGTCAGGGTGTCGTTCGAGGCGAATTGTGACCGTTCGAGGTTGGGTTTCTGTTCGAGGCGAGTTGTGACCGTTCGAGGTCGGGTGCCTGTTCGAGGCGAGTGAATGTGCCCGGGGGGGAGGGGCTTAGTATTATCGACGCCAGGCTCACGTTCGGGTGAGTTCCTGGATCGTTTGCCAAGGTGATTTACTGTCATTCCAGAGCATGCTTTAGGACCGTTCGCGTCCCCGTACATGTGTAAGTAGCTTAGCCATCTCATAGCATGCCTAAGGACCGTTCGTGACCCCGTACATGTATAAGAAGCTTAGCCATATCAGAGCATGCCTAAGAAACGTTCATGACCTCATACATGTGTAAGAAGCTTAGCCAACTGAGAGCATGCCTAAGGACCGTTCGTGACCCCGTACATGTGTAAGAAGCTTAGCCATCTCAGAGCATGCCTAAGGACCGTTCGTGATCTCGTACATGTGTAAGAGGCTTAGCCATCTCAGAGCATGCCTAAGGACCATTCGTGACCCCGTACATGTGTAAGTGACTTACCCTTTTTAGATTTATCAAAATTCAATATTCATCCAACTGAAGACTTTTAAGACAAAAAATGTCTGACAAAGTCAAATCCAAACATCAGAAGTAAAACACAAAAGCAGAGTAGTTACGTCCGAGTGCAAACGCCTACATCGATACGATTTATAGTTGTATCAGAGCATGCCTTGGGATCGTTCGCGGTCCCGCACATGTGTGAACAACCTAGTTATGTCGATGTAGAGTTTTTCAATCATTCGTCATAATCTCAATCAATTGATAATAAGCTGACGCCTCGATCCTAAGCCGTCTTCAGTTGGTGCAGGTGGTGGTCGTTCTTGTTCCACTGTTGCGATCCTCCTTTTCAAATATTGTGATAGCAAACCATCCCGGATGTGCCCCTCAACTTCGTCTTTCAAGTGTTTGCAGTCATTTGTGCTATGACCATTCAACTCGTGGAATGAGCAATACTTGTCCGACTGTCTCTCGTTGTTAGTTGGATCTCTCTTTATCGGCTTTCGATAAGGAACCTGTCCCTTGGTGTCTTGGTAAATCCGCTCCAAAGTCTCATTCAACTCCGTGTATGAGGTGAATCTTGGTTCCCTTCGCGGTCGTACTGATCTATCGCTGTTATCTCCGGCCTTTCGTTTACCTTTGCTAGATTCTACACCTTTCTCGGGAGGATTTCCACCTTTGATTACATAAATGTCGATTCCTTCTCCTTCTTCTCTTTCGGCTTTTGCGTCCTCTAATCGTAAGAATCCTTCAGCCTCATGATAGAATTCCCCTAGATCCATGGGAGGATCTCTTGTCAGCGAATTCTTGAATTCTGTACCGTCAGCTATGCCCGACACAGCTTCCATCAAGACCACGGATGGATCTGTCGATCCACCGATGTTGCGGCTGCATTGAACCGTGTCAAAAAACTTCTCAAAGATTCCCCAGCTTTCATTTTCAATGCTTCCAATCTCATCACATTTTTGGGTCTCGAAATGTGGACCCTGAATTGCCTCATAAACCTTTCAGTCAAATCACTCCACGTTCCGATAGATCCACTCTCCAGCTGTCTAAACCAAAGTGCCGCAATATCTGCCAAGTACAATGTAAAGCACCAGGACATAACTTCCTCTGATGCCCCCAGCACCTCCATGTGCCTCATATATTTTGTCAGATGAACTGCAGGGTCTGTCCTTCCATTATACATATCCAACGATGGTAGCTTAAAGTCTGGTGGGTTCTTAGCTCGCCCGATTGTTGTGGTAAAAGGACTCCTATTCACATCCTCCAAGTCATTGTTTACCAAGCCACCTCTCATAGCTCTTTTGACCATTTCTACCAATAAGTCATTGTCTCCTAGTTGTAGTCCTCGTCCATTGCCTTCGGCCTGCCCCCCGAGTTCACGAGGGAATTTTGGAATCTTTTCTCCTGGCTGAGCTCCTATTCCTCTGTCAATGCCATGTTGCTCGAATCCACCAGATGTTTTTCTCGGTATTGGGTCAGTGTGCTCTAGATGAGTGCCCCCTAGTTCTAGTGCTACCTCAGGTAGTCTTGCTCTGTTCTGAACTCCAATTGCTCCTTGATTTTGCGCTCCAAGTTGCCCAATCTGCTGAAATAAATTCTGGATCAACTCCTCTTGCCTTTTCATCATTGTCTCCATCTCATCCCTAGTGATGAAGACTGAAGTTTGGTTCTCTCATGAGGAAGCCCCTTGACTCCCTTCGTGCTGACTTCTTTCTGGTCTCTGTCTTCTACTTGTTTTCCTTCCAGGAGCCATAATCTCGGATAGACTTCTGGTTCTTAAAGAGAGTCTCTCAACAAATCTTTGCAAAGCAATGATGAAAGCGCTCCTGAGTTCAATTTTCAGTGAAAACACCAAAAATGTTAACCCTAAAAGTGCACGCTAACACCCCGGTGTAAGTTGTCGTACAGTGAAAGCACCACCCATCGATACGGAAACTAAAAGTACGCTGAAAATCACAGAAAATAACAAAGAGACAACAATTTTATAGTGGTTCGGCTCAAAGTCAAGCCTACATCCACTTAATCTTTTCTTTTCTTCACTTTATTACAAGTTTTACAACAATTCTTCCATTACCACATCACTAGGGAAAATCATTAGAACTTTGATGTAGGAAGGCTTCTTCAATCCATGTTCGATAAACTTGATCTCTCTTTCAGGTCTTTGAAGTGTCTTTTACGCTTGAAGTGTTGAAGGAGTCGAGTAAACAACAAAGCATTGGCCTCCCAGAAATGAACCGAAGTCCCCCCTCAAATGGAGTAGGTGTGGTATTTATAGAACGGTTCTGCGTTAAGGTCGTAGGTCGTAGGCGACCTAACAGGGACAAGTTAAGGTTGTAGGTCGCAGGCGACCTAACAGTGACGAGTTAAGGTTTTGGCTTGATGAACTGCTGCAGTTGGTAGGTCGGGAGCGATATAAGGAGCTGCGGCATAGAGGGTGGCGACCTAAGGCGTAGCGACCTGAGTTGCAGCATAAAGGGTGACGACCAAATGGAAGTAGCAGTATGTGGCTTAGGTCGCGAGCGACCTAAAGGAAGAGGCAGTATGCGGCTTAGGTCGCTGGGCTTTTAGGTCGTTGGATGTTTAGGTCGCTAGGAAGCTTAGTATAGTTAAGTCGTTTGCTTTGTAACTTCTTAGGTCGCTTTGTCCTTTAGCTAGTTGAGCCGCTAGACCGTTGATTTGTTTAGGTCGTGAACCCTTTGAATCGGCTCATGCTCTAGGTCGTTGAGTTGCTAGGTCGTGAGCGACCTATGAGGAAGTTAGGTCGTGAGCAACCTATGGGGAAGTTAGGTTGTGGTATGGTGGAGTTGACACATGTGACCTCGGATTGACTCGAAACTTGGAGTACTGCTTTTCATGACTTTGCTTGCTGTGTTCTATCAATTGTAGCCTGATCCGATCTTGGACAAGATCCATTGATATCCATGGTTAAACAATGCATAGCCAGTCTTTAGAAATGAGCTGTCTTTTTCTTTTGGTATCACGACCTTGCAAAGAAGGCGAGATAACATAGTGGTTCGGCAATCTCGACCTACGTCCACTTCAAATTTCATTAATTATTCATTTGATTACAATTACATGAGTTATTCGATTGGCTATAATCCATTGATAAAAATTTATAAGAAACATAGTCATGGCAGAGTACTTGGAGTAGGAGGAAGAAGATGATGAAGTCCCCCCCCCCCCTCCCCCCAAAAAAGAGAGAGCGAGAGCTCCTAAAAATGACCCCCTACCCCTGTATTTATAGACGAAGGTAGCCTTCAACCTAACTGACATCTTCAAGCTTGGACCCTTTTGGCCACTTAGGCCCACCATAAGAAAAGCTCAGCCCAACACACTATGCTGACCTCAATTATACACTCTTCAACTTATCTAACATCTGTGCGGACACCTATTCCATCAAGCTAACCTTCATCATCCTGACATCCTGTATCACCTATCCGTTGGTCTTATTTATCATGTGCTGGATATAACCGTTCGAATATTAAGCTCGGGTCATATTATTGTCGTCTCATGGCCATCGTTCTCATCAATAGTCAAGTCTGGTCCTCGTAATCAACTTTGTGTAGCCGGACCAAAAGGCCGGATAACACTCATATATTGCTTATAATTGTCCCTTGTATTCCTAAGCTAGCAGCTTGGACATTCCGTGCTCAAAGCTAAACTAATATTGCTTAGCTATCACGACATCAATTTCTCTGTTCTCGTATTTGTATGTCTTCTGTTCCATGAAATCTATACCGTTAATTCTAAACATGGACCCCATCAGTTGTTGTTTTTTTATAAATAATGAATGGATGAGATATTGTATGGAACATGGTGACACAGAAGTTAGGGACAGAAGAATTGGTCTCCGTTATCACTGCCTTAAAACAAAGTCTTGTGACTTGTGAATAATAAAAATACATCATCTGTGTCGTAATGTATTTCTTTCTCTACCTTTTAAATTAACTTAAGTTGGTCCACTTATTAACATCCAACAACTACAGTAATAACTGAACATTTGGCACATTGATTACAACTTAGTACTAATCTACTCTACTTACTCAATATCCAGCTTCCATCTTTTCCAATATGATAGCAGTGCACATTCACTGGTGATCTATATCCGGCTAGTGCTGACATAATTAAAACCTAAGATGGCGGCCAATAAGTCCAGACAGTTTCAATCATTTTTAATATCAACCGTAAAATCACTCCATCAACTTACAGTTATCATATGAAATGCCATAAAATGTATATATGTTGCAGACTCAAATTTTTCCTACACAATCAGAACAGTAACAAACATACAACTACAATAAGCTGCAAACTATCAACACATATGCACAACCAACTTCTAGCCAGCGTTCCAAATTAATGCACTGCTTTCTTCATATATACATTTGAAACCTTCTTTATTTTTTATACAGTTTGGAAATATAATCCAGAGCAATGTTCAAACAACTGATTATTAGGATCTATACCCTTATGTAGTATAGTGATCATAGTTGAGATGGGTTTATAAACCAGAGTATAGGATATACTGATCCATAAACCAGAGCAATGTTTATTGACATATATAGGATCTAAACCCATAGTACAGTGATTTAGAAACCATAATACTGTTTGTATATACATATAACATCTATAAACAAGGGCATTTTTTTATAACATGTACCCATGTACAGTGATCATAATGAGGATAGTATAAATTCTGAAACTTTTAAAGTTTTGATGCCAGTTTCCAACAATATAACTGGGATCTACGTGAAGTAACCTTTGCTACATACATGAATGATGAAACATAAAGAAGAACACAAATTTAATTTCAAACGTTAAAAATGTGCTATTTTACAGCTAGATTTGTCAAAAACAACATCAACGATCTCTCAATATACTAAATCAAGAACTTATTTCAAGAAAATATAAAATCGTCATTTAATTAATCCCCAAAAAAATACAGACAACAGACTTATAGTTATAGTTAATCTAAGTCTAAATTAATTGACATATAAAGTAATCAAGAGAGAAGAAACGTAATTAATGATGGGATTGAATAGTGAGAATTTGGTTCCTGGACTCCATGGCCAACTCCTCATAACGCTTCAATTCTGCAAGCCCAAGTTCCTCCATGTTCACTCCATCAAAAACACTAGAAAAGAACTCCTGATGAGAAGCAAGCATGGTCCTTCTTTCCTTCTCCTTTTCAATTAAGGAATCCAACTCCATTAATTGCTTACTCACCTCTCCAACATTGCCATCTCTAGACATAATTGAAGAAGAAGAAGATGGATGCTGCTGATCTTCAGTGAAGCGGTTGATAATGGAGTCGGCATCTTGATTACCGAAGAAGAATACAGTAATCAATTTGGTTCCAGCACCCGAGAACAACAGCACTGCCACTTGCGCTCCAAAAAGAATGGAGAGTTCGTATGCGTTTTGGAAGAGGCCGGAGCGTCGTGGTATTGAGAAGCAGACTAGAAGGGCGTTTTCTTTTGTAATCGCTTTGATTTCGATCTTTCGTGCCGCCATTATTGTTTCTTTTAGGTTTTGCCTTGATTATGGAGCAGGAAGTAAGAGGACTGATGTGTATTTATGCAGTAAATGTGCCGTGTATTTCAAGTAAAGTTCCAGTTAATTAAGGTAATTTCCGTCAACAGCTATTTTGATATAGCTTTTAATGATGTAAATCTTTTTATTAACACTTTATTATTTAATGATACAAGTTTAACACTTCAAAAACAATACAAATCCAGCTATTTATGTTAACATTTGAGAATTACTTCTCTGTTCAGTTTATGCAGTTAAAATTTGAATAACATAACGCTTAAAATTAATTACACTTTATTGGAGGAAAGTAGTCCAAATAACAAATTTCATATAAAGAATAATAAGATTTTGACCGTAAGTTTTACACTTTAAGGCTCGTTAATGAATAATTTTCTACTTATAGATCTCATCTGCATGCCAATATTGTTGAATTTTGGCAATATTATATAAACCCCAGCGTAAATTGCAGTCATCTCGAAATTATCTTTAGACAACATAATGAGTTCCGTGTATGTTTAACAGCTTTATGTAAACAAAGCAACTAAACAAATTTATTACATATAATTGTTTTAATGGTCTTTACATTTTTTCATACATCCTAAAGTGTGTCCATACAAGGGTTAAATATAATAAAACATAAATAGAGTGTCATGCTCAACGTATAAAATATAATAATTTTCTACTTCATATTGATGGTACCATCCAGTATGAAAACTATGGCATGTCGTTACAATGAGATCAAATATTTTGAAT
The DNA here is from genome assembly GCA_030765085.1 of Allium cepa. Classification (NCBI taxonomy): domain Eukaryota; kingdom Viridiplantae; phylum Streptophyta; class Magnoliopsida; order Asparagales; family Amaryllidaceae; genus Allium; species Allium cepa. The sequence goes on from CM060928.1 coordinate 976,289,163, forward strand.
TCGATGTATTAACCTATAGAAGACACTTGTTGGGTCGTATTATGATTTTTCTTCTTCAAATAACCACAAGTATGTAACCCCTTAGTGTATTCAACGGTCATGAGTATTTCACCATCCATCGTATGAAAAGCGTCGTATACACTAGTCTCAATGGATATATCGACATCCTTTCTCGATACATCTTGGCCAATTACATTCAAGAAAGTATTTAAATACCCAATAATACTCATGGTTACAAATACATCCGCAAATGCAATCGATAAAATACTTCTTCTAAGGATTTTTTAGTTATACATATTTAATGTATTAACGACATTACTTATATCTCTATATAACAACACATATAAAAGAAAATAAAACCAAAAGCATACTTTATTTTAACAAGATTCTTTTTTTTACAAGAGTTGAGTTAATTAATAAATTTCATAATTGCCCCTAAAACACATCCTTAACTCCATCAATCTCTCACTTGCATTTAGGGCTAACTATGGTGCCTCATGCCCATACCTTTGATCAGTTTACCTAAATTAAACTAAGAAGGGACATTAGTGAATGAATTTTCGAAACTATTATTTTGTATTAACTTTCGATTATACTTCCTCATTCCCAGTAACCTCGTTTGTCACATGTTACGTAACAACCCATATTTTTACAACCTTGATTTTAAATATTTAAACGGTTTTAAATGTTGAATTTGAAACATAAGTTGATATTTAATAGGAAAATTTTGGTTGAAGTTTATAGAATGGATTTAAATTTCAAATATAACGATTTATCGCAATACAGAAATGGTAAATAATTGAAATTGGAGTTGAATATGAATTAAAACAATTTCTAATGTTGAAATAAATTCTAGAATTGAGTAAGTAAGCTTTTAAAACTGGAATTTCTAGTAATTTCGTCAATTTTTGAAATCGTCGATTTAATCGACACGTTAAAATAGCGATCCAGGACACAATCTCGAAATTCGACGAAACTAGTGCCGTTGGATCCGTAATAGTGTATTATTTTCGGATTTCAAATCCCACATCGTTTGGAATTACCATTTGGACGTACGGAATAGAAACGCGTTGAAATTAATATTGAAAATTTAATTTAATAATTGGGTTCAAAAGGCTATCTTCTCCATACATTCAACTTAGGTCTCGAGATTAGTTCTATTGGGTTCGGAATAGGGGTATAACATTAGAAACGCCGAGCGGCACACCTCAACAGGGGTTCGGGATTTCAAGATATGCTCAGTGAAATATTTTGAATAAAATAAAATTTCAAATCAAGCCGACCTAGTACAACTAGCCTGCCCTAACCCCACTTGCACGCCACCCTACTTATGAATCGAGCCGCCTTCATCCAGTTTAAATCGCGTATTCCCCCTTCCCATCTTCTTTTATACGAAATCGAATTTGTATTTAAAAAAATAGGGGAATCGAATAAAGGTCACGAGGCGACCTTTGCAAATGGAAATAACAATCGAGGAACTCACCGTGTAGGTATAACGATTAGGGTTCGTGGCAGGGTTCCAGCGATAGTGGAATGTGGGTCAGGTGGATCATGCGTGCGAGCCGGTGGCAAGTGGGGCGGTCACCGTTCTCTCGGGGTGGTATGCGAAGGAGGGTGAGATGTTCAATGGTCCTGTATAGGCAGGGGCGATTGAGTTTGTGATATCGGAGCTGAATATGATGCCTGGATGTGATGCCGAGTTGAGATTGAGGGCATGGCATTGAGGTGAAGCTCGGAGCTGGGGGTTCGTCACTATCTGTACGACAGAGGAGAGGAGCCAGTCGCGATTTTCACGAAGGGACGAACGATAGATTAGTCGCATTTCTAGGTGGAGGACATGTCGCGATTAAAGAAGGATTAGGCTCGATAATTACGTGATTATGTTAATGAAGGTAATTATCTTAAATTTTATTTTTATCTAAAATTAAATTATAAAATTCTAATGTTTATTAATCGATTTCTCTCTTGTACGAGGTCGAATTCAAGTGTGCATTTTTACGTTGGACCGTAATGACATAGGCTATGAAATAAAATTAGTTTGAAGATTTTTGGAGTCAGCTGGAGTTTTAAATTAAATTAAATGCATGTTCAATTTAAAATTGGAACGGTTAGCAAATCAAAAATCAAGGTGAGTATATCTCACTCATTTGGATTGCTGGTTTATTTTAAATAATCATTAAAATTAATCATTGGATGAGAGGTTGAATTGATATATTATTATCGGTTTAATATTATATATATATATATATATATATATATATAGACTAGTAGTTGGATATATTCCTGATGATTGGAAGCGGATGAGATATTATGCACCCCGTATAATAGCGGATGACCCTATATTACCGCGATATCCCACCTCAAAATAGAATTAGTATTCTATGTTATCTACATCTGTAGATGCAGGAAAATTGGTTGGAGGGATCTAACTGGATTGCTCAAAAATGTTAATTTTAATTTCATATATAACGATATATGATTTGTGTAAATAATCCGATATAGATTATGTGGTGCTTTGAATTATTGGATGCTATAGTAGCACTGGCTTTAATTTTGGTATTTTAAATACCATTAATATTATTTCTGAAATTGGAAGTAAAATTAAAAGGCGATTTTGAAAATGAAAATATTTATGTTAAATTTTAGGAATTATAAAAAGAAATTGATTTGGATAAGATAAATAATTCTGATTTTGGACATTTAATTAGCCATTTAGTAAAATGGTTTTGAACAGAGAATTTAAAACAATGGATTTTAATTGAAATTTCTTCAAAAAAAGGAAAGGCGAAAACGAGATTTTGATTTAATTTGGAATATCATTAGGATTTATAATGAAATTGATTTCTACTGGAGTTTTAAATAAAAATCGATTTATAAATTGATTTAGTATTATGAATCCGTTATTTAAAGGGCAAGAACGGGAAATGAGTGTATAAATTTATAAGCGACGTTTGTAAACCAAAGGGAAATAGTAATCCATGGATAAATTAGAAATACAAATTGGCAACGTAAATTTATATCGGGATATGGAAATTGATTTTGGGAAAAATGGCGGATTCTATATTTGGAATGTGAAAATGATTATGGGATTGAAATGTGGAAAATGTGGTATTAATGGAAAAGGATTTAAATTGAAATTGGTAATATTGAATTTTAGTAATAGATTTTTGTCCAGAAATTATAATTTGCTTTAAAATGAGATTCTTATTTATTAAACTATGTAGTTTAAAAACTATAATTTAGATTAAAATATTTTGGAAAAGTTAGCTATTCAAATATTTAATATTTGTTGAAATGAATTCTAATTTTTATAATAAGCTATGTAAATGGATTGGTTGTATTTTAAAATAAATTAGGAATGAATTATCGATGTATACAAAATGTTTCAATATTTTAAATATTACTTAAATATTTTTTTAAAAATAAATTATTATTCTTTGAATACACTATATGTATATATAGAGGTTTTGAAATGATTATAATTTATCTATAAATCATCTCGAAGTTTGTAAACGAAGTTATTTAACGAGTATGATTTTGGTAAGAGGTATATTATAAGGATTTTTGGAGAAGTAGGAATTTCCAAAATGTAAAAATATGGGAAATCCGAAAATAAATCCAAATTCCTAGAATGGAAGTTGGAAATGGGTAGTCAAAATTATAGTCAAGTATAATCGGGATGGAAAATTTAAAGGAATTAATTAATGGGTTTGGGAAACTTATAGAATTCGCTGTAAGCGAGTAAGGAATTTACAAATAAATTGTAAAAGATTTTGAGGAATAGGAAATAAATGGAATCATTTCCTAAGTATTGGAAATAAAAATGATTTAAGGGAAATATACTTATAAACATTTCCTAAGTATTGGTCGGAAGGATTTAAAATATTTTGAATACAAGATTTTTATTATATGGATGAATGCTATCATTGCATCATTGCCTGGAAGACAATGTTAGCATTCCAAGTATGAATGTTATTCTAAAGGTAAAACGTAACCTCAGGTCTCATCAACCAGGAATGACAAAAGCATGGGAGATGCAGTAGGGTTAAGTCGGTCGCACCCAAGTAGGGTTTGTTATCATTTTTCAAGATACCCTTGGATATATTATTATAATTATGGACATGGTTGTGCATGGAAGAGAGAGCGCTCGAATAGGGTGGGAACATCAGGGGTGATAACATATTCGGTACTGTCCAGGTCAGGGGTAGGTCGGTCTTGTGTTGGCAGGGGATCTAGGCGAGGTCCTTGGTACAGTTTTCTAGAGGTGTACTGTAACGGGTGGTACCCCAGTATCTCAGTCGTTGTATGGAATCTAATACCCACTACGAGCCTGTATGGTTTTGATTGTGCCCAACTATGCTGAAACATGAGATGCAAGCATTTTAGCTATTTTCTAATTTACTTTCTATAGACACTATTATAATATCATATGATTTTGATATAAAATGTTTTGGTTATTGTAAGGTGAAAACCCATCGTATTTATGTGTGACGTGATCTTACGAGATACCTTTGTTTTTCAAAGGTTTTTGAAAATAGTAATAATTCAAATTGAGTGTGTTTTCTCATGCTAGTTTTTCAGACTGACTTGGATGTTATTTTATTATGATGCTCGGTTTAGACCAAGTATTACAGATTCAAATTATGATACTATGGAGCTCGGAAGACGAGCTGGATGACAGAAACACATTCCCATACTTGTTATTTTCCACTGTGTGTGCTATGCTGTATATTCAGTGTTGAGAAGGCAAGTTGTTATAACTGTCCAGATTGTTTATAGATTGTTGTACTCTGATCATTGTATATATATTAACAGTTGTAGTTTCTTTTGTATAAAAATCTATTATTATTATATTATATTTTGTTCCACTGCGGTTGTGAGATTTTGTGTTATTGTTTCTATTTCCTTTTATCTTCTTCTTCTTCACACCTAATGATTGAGTATTTCCGTCACTCGACTTCTTGGCATGCTATATAGTGAACGTATTGATGTCAATTTTCGAAGATCGAAAAATCCGAGCCATTACAGTTGGTATCAGAGCTAAAGATTAAGTGAGAACCTTGGCTTTAGTGGGGATTACTCATTAGAAACAGGGTTGGTAGAACCCTAGAATGAGTTTAAGGTTATTAATAGATATGAGCACGTATTTGTTAGTGAATATAAAATGTTTTATCTTATGTCGACTTATCTGTTGAGTGGTTTACGAATTCTGGTCGAATAGTGGGACGCCACGAAATCGATAGGAATTTTTAAACATTTAAACACGGTAAACTGACATAGTATGGTTTTGAAGCAGGTAAATGAAAGAATTTTACACAAATTGTATTTTGATATGAAAAAAATATAATTTTCTAGTAATTATTGTAGTATATTGGAGTGCATGGTTGTTATTATTATAATCAAAACAAGATTATAAAATTTAAATGGTTATATATAACTAAAAGAAAAATTGTATAAGTATGAATTATACAAATGAATTATAACTAAATTGGACTCAAACTCGAATTAAGAAATTTAAATCCTGGAAGGTTTGGAAAATATTTTCAAAAGTGTCATGGAAATGAAATTGGTATTATTTTGGAGACATTTTTGAAATAAATAATGGTAATATTATTATGAAATGTTTTTGAATAGAAAACGTTTTAGAAATGGGTTTTTGAAAGTGATAAAGCTTTCAATTGAGGGAAAATAATTCTAGTGATGACGACCGCATCATTAGTCTTTATTTTCGAGTCTCTAAGTGATGGATTTGCTACCGTAGTAATTGAGATGGAGATTTTTGTTGGAAAATAAGTGTTGTTTCAGAAATTCTGAAGGAATTTGTTTTGGATAAATCAAGCTGATTTTAAAAAATTTGTTAGGAGATGGTTTGTTAAAACAAAGAGTTATATTTATATATTTATATATATATATAGTTTCAAAATGATTTGAAATAAAAACAGGTGTTTAAATTTTGAAATTTCCATTTAGATGATTAGTGAAACCGAAAGAAGATAAGTTTTTGAACTCATAAACTGGAAATGTGAATTTCGATATGGAATTAAAATTTTAATTTAAGCTAGTTCATGGATTGAGCTAGTAAATGGATGAAATGAATTAAAATTTAACTTAACTTAAGTTAAATTGAATTAGACTTAGAAATGATATAGAATGGAATTGTATATATAACTTGAATTGTAAAGTGACTATATGACAATAAGTTATAAATTTTGAATAGACTAAAATTTAAGTGAAAATTATGGAATTATGAATAAATAAGTTTGAATAGCTTACAAAATTGGAGTTAATGGAATAAAAATATATTAAGCTATAAAGTGATGTATAATCTTGGGTTAAATTTTTTTAATGTGAATATACTCGAGTAAGCATCGACAAAATGGAATTTGATTAGAATGTCAAACTTGAAAAAATTGGACTTAAGTAAAATTAAACTGAATTTAATTTAAGTCAAGATAAATTAGTCAGTAAACTGGATATTTGAAATGGATTGATGGATGTACTAATTCCATATAGTAAGTGGAAATAAAGATTGATTTTCACTGACTTAGCATCGAAAATAAAATTTGATTTATATTTTGTTGAATATAAACTCGGATTATTAAATAAAATGGGTTATAAACTTAAGAAATATTTATGAAATGGTTCGTAAATGAATTGACATGGAAATGAAATGTCAATTAATATGAATAGCATTGGTTTAAAATTGTGTGTGACTACAATGGGATTTGATTATAACGGGATTTGATTTACATTAACTATTAAAAATAGAATTGGTTTTAAATTGTGTTGATTTGGAGTAATCGAATACGAATTTGGTTTATGGAATGAAAGCAAATGGAAGGAATGAAAAACAAGTTGGATATGAAATCAATGCAAGTAGATGAAAATGAAATAAATTAATTGAGAATCAATTTGAAATGAATATGAACATATCGGATGTGAATATAAATTGGATGCTAATTAATAGTTGTGAACATTTGGAAATTGCTTAAATAGTGTATAAATTGATATAAAGATAATAATCGTATGTTGGAACCTTATAATTGCTATAAATACATGCCATAAATTGTTTAGTTTTGAAATCTATGTGTTTGCGCTAGTTAAATAAATGAAATGTCAGTAAATTTTCATATTTTAGTACTTACGTTTTTAAATTAAGTATAGGTATAGAGAGGCTATTGTGCTAGATTTGGTTTGTGTAATGTCATATAAATTAAGCGAACTCGCTTAATAACGCTAATGTAAGGTATGTTTTTGAATTAAACATAGCAATGTGATAAATATTGATATATATTGTGTTTCCGACCGTGTGGGTTGATGTATATATATTTTTTTATCATTTTTGTCACATTGCAAAAGGCTCTCCGTAAAAGGGGGAGTCTACCAAAAAAAATTGAAAATTTAGGGTGTTAATTTTTTTTGGAAAATTTGTGGTAACAAAAACATGAGTTCACATTGTAATTGAAATAAAAGGGTTTTGAATTAGAAATGGAAACTAATGGTTTTAGGAGGAATTAAAAGATTTAAAAACGTGAAATGTTGAGTTTAACTAAGTGGCTTTTAACAAATTAATGGGTTTGTTGCATTCTTCCTACCTTAGTAATTTCGGGGACAAAATTCTTTAAGTGGAGAGAAATGTAACGACCTGGAGTTTTATGACGTTTGATTTTAAATGGTTTTAAATGTTGAATTTGAAATATAAGTTGATTTTTAATAGGAAGATTTTGTTAGAAATTTATAGAATGGAGTAGAAACGCGTTAAAATTAATATTAAAAATTTAATTTAATAATTCGGTTCAAAAGGCTACTTTCTCCATACGATCATGTTAGGTCTCAAGACTAATTCCGTTGGATTCAGAATAGAGGTATAACATTAGGAACGCCAGACGGCATACCTCTATAGGGGCTCAGGATTTCGAGATATGCTTAGTGAAATATTTTGAATAAAATAAAAGTTCAAATCAAGCGACCTAGTACAACTAGCCTACCTAACCCTGCTCGTACGCCATCCTACTTCTAAATCGAGGCGTCTTCATCCAGTTTAAATCGTGTATTCCCCCTTTTCCATCTTCTTCTATACGAAATCGAATTCATATTTTTAAAAAAAGAAATCGAAAAAATAGGGTAATTGAACGAAGGTCGCAAGGCGACTTGGGCAGATGGAAATCACGATTGAGGAAGTCAGCATAGAGGTATCATGATTAGGGTTCGTGGCTTGAGTGTGGCAGGGTTCCAACGATAGTGGATGGGGGTCAGGTGGCTTACATGTGTAAGTTAGAGGCAAGTGTGGCGGTCGCTGTTCGCCGTAGGTGGAATGTGAAGGAGGGTGAGATGTTCGATGGTCGTGTAATGGTAGAGGCGATCGAGTTTGTGATATCGGAGTTGAATACGAAGCCTGGATGTGACGTCGAGTTGAGATTGAGGGCGGGCATTGAGTTGAAGCTCGGTGCTGGGTGTTTGTCGCTATCTGTATGGCAGAGGGGAAGGATCCAATCGCGGTTTTCAAGAAGGGACGAACGACAAATTAGTCGCTTTTCTGGGTGGAGGACATGTCGCGATTGAAGAAGGATTAGGCTCGGTTATTGCATGATTAAGTTAATGAAGGTAATTATCTTAAATTTTATTTTTATCTAAAATTAAATTACAAAATTCAAATGTTTATTAATCGATATCTCTCTCGTACGAGGTCGAATTCAAGTGTGGATTTTTGCATTAGATCGTACTAACGTAAGCTACGAAATAAATTTGGTTTGAAGATTTTTGGAATCAGCTGGAATTTTAAATTAAATTGAATGCCTGTTCAATTTAAAATTGGAACGATTAGCAAATCAAAAATCAAGGTGAGTATATCTCACTCATTTTGATCGCTAGATTATTTTAAATAATAATTAAAATTAATCATTGGATGATAAGTTGAATTGATATATTATTAACAGTCGAATATATATATATATATATATATATATATATATATATATATTAGTAGTTGGATATATTCCCGCCGATTGGAAGCGGATGAGACATTATGCGCCCCGCATAATAGCGGATGACCTTATACTACCGCGATATACCGCCTCAAAGTGGGATTGGTAATCTATGTTATCTAACATCCGCAGATGCAGTGAAACAGGTTGGAGGGTTCCAACTGGATTCCTAAAAATTGTTAATTTAAATTTCATATATAGCGATATATGATTTGTGTAAATAATTCGATATAGATTATGTGGTGCTTTGAATTATTGGATGCTATAGTGGCACTGGCTTTAATTTTGGTATTTTAAATACCATTAATATTATCTTTGAAATTGGGAGCAAAATTAAAAGGAGATTTTGAAAATGAAAATATTTATGTTAAATTTTAGGTTTATAAAAAGAAACTGATTTGGATAAGATAAATAATTTGATTTTGGATATATAATTAGCTATTTAGTAAAATGGTTTTGAACAAAGAATTTTAAATTAAGTATTTTTAAAACAATGGATTTTAAACGAGATTTCTTAAAAAAAGGGAAGGCGAAAACGAGATTTTGAATTTATTTGGAATCTCATTAGGATTTATTAAGAAATAGATTTCTAATGGATTTTTAAATAGAAATCGATTTATAAATGGATTTAGCAATAAGAATCTATTATTTACAGGGTAAGAATGGTAAATGAGTGTATAAATTTATAAGCTACGTTTGTAAACCAAAGGGAAATGGTTATCAATGGATAAACTGGAAATATAAATTGAGTGTAAATTTATATGGGGATATGGAAATTGATTTTGAGGAAATGGTAGATTCTATATTTGGAATGTCAGAATGATTATGAGATTGAAATGTAGGAAATGCGATATGAATCGAGAGGGATTTATTAATTGAAATTGGTAATATTGAATTTTAAAAATAAATTTTGTCGAGAAATTAAAATTTACTTTAAAATGGGATTCTTATTTGTTAAACTATGTAGTTTAAAAACTATTATTTGGATTAATATATTTTAGAAAAGTTACCTATTCAATTATTTAATATTACTTGAAATGAATTCTAATTTTCATATTAAGCTTTGTAAATGGATTGGTTGTATTTTAAAATAAATTGGAAATGAATTATCGATGTATATACAAAATGATTTAATATTTCGAATAATTACTTAAACATGTTTTTAAAAATAAATTATTATTCTTTGAATATACTTATATGTATATATAGAGTTTTTGAATGATTATAATTTATCTACAAATAATCTCGAGGTTTGTAAACGGAGTTATTTAACGAATATGGTTTTGGTAAGAGGAATATTATAAGGATTTTGGAAGAAGTTGGAATTTCCAAAATGTAAAAATATGGGAAATACGGAAATGAATTAGAATTCCTAGAAAGGAAGTTGGAAATGGGCAGTTGAAATTATAGTCAAGTTTAATCGGGTTGGAAAAACTAAAGGAAATTAATGGATTCCGAAAACTTATAGAATTCGTTGTAAGCAAGTTAAGGGATTTACCAATAAATCGTAAAGGATTTTTTGGAATAGGAAATAAATGAAATCATTTCCTAAGTATTGGAAATAAAATGATTTAAGGGAAATATACTTATGAACATTTCCTAAGTATTGAACTGGAAGGATTTAAAATATTTTAACTACAAGGTATTTATTATAGAAATATTTTCAAAGTATTGAATTATAAATGGAATTGGAAGAAAATATTTCTAAATATTGAGATGGTTTGAGAATATTCTGTTATGGATATGAGTACTTGAATTTGTCTTCGAATATTTAAAAATTGAAAGAAATTTGGATACATATATTTGTAAAGATATTTCGAAATAATTATTTTGAAGATTTATAAAATAGGGCCTAGTGACTACTTATGGATGTTATTTGATAGTTAAATAATCGACTATAAAATTTGGCCAAATTCATTCATCCTTTCGAAAAGACCGGGATCAGATTTAATTATCCGAAAACCACTTCGATCTGATTTATGTGTTCCGAATTGTGATATCTTGATGATAATAGAGATGGTGATTTTAATGGAGATTCGGTTTGTTCAAACCCAGAACAACTTGTATGGATGAATGTTATCATTGCATCGTTGCTTGGAAGGAAGTTTAGCATTCAAAGTATGAATGCTATTCTGAAGGTAAAACGTAGCCTCAAGCCCCATCAACCGGGAATGACCAAAACTGGGGAGATGTAGCAGGGTTAAGTGGGTCGCACCCACGTAGGGTATGTTATTATTTTTCAAGATACTCTCGGATATATTATTATAATTATGGATATGGTTGTGCATGGAAGAGAGAGTGCTCGATTAGGGTGGGAACACCCGAGGTGATAGCATATACGGTACTATTTAGGTTAGGGGTAGGTCGTTCCTGTGTTGGCAGGGGATCTAGGCGAGGTCCTCGATACATTTTTCTAGAGGTGTACTATAACGGGTGGTACCCCAGTAGCCCAATCATTGTATGAAATCCAATATCCACTATGAGCCTATACGGTTTTGATTGTGCCCAATTATGCTGAAATGTGAGATGCAAGCATTTCAGCTATTTTCAATTTACTTTCTGTGGACACTATTATAATATCAGATGATTTTGATATAAAATGATTTGGTTATCGTAAGGTAAAAACCCATCATATTTATGTGTGACATGGTCTTACGAGATACCTTTGTTTTTTAAAGGATTTTGAAAATAGTAATAATTAAAATTGAGCGTGTTTTCTCATACTAGTTTTTCAGACCGACTCAGGTGTTATTTTATTATAATGCTCGGGTCAGACCGAGTATTACATATTTAGGTTAGGATGTTATGGAGCTCAGGAGACGAGCTGGATGATATAGACGTATTCGTATACTTGTTATTTTCTACTGTGTGTATGTTATGTTGTATATTCAGCGTTGGAAGGACAAGTTGTTATAACTATATAGATTGATTGTAGATTGCTCTACTCTGATGATTGTGTATATATATTAACATTTATAGTTTCTTTTGTATAAAATTCTGTTATTATTATATTATATTTTGTTCCACTGCGATTGTGAGATTATGTGTTATTGTTTCTGTTTCCTTCTATCTTCTTCTTCTTCACCCCTAATGATCTGGTATTTCCGGCACTCGACTGCTCGGCATGCTATATAGTGAATGTATTGATGTCAATTTTCGAGGGTCGAAAATCCTCGGCTATTACATGTTAATTACAAAGAACATATCTTGACTTCTTATTAAGCTATGGGTACCCATTGCAATCTATATTACATTATCGTTATCATGATAGGTTTTTCGATTCTTAATGGTGCAACTATCCCTAGCTCTTTTAAAAATTTGCATGCACATACTGCTTTTATTGCAGTACAACTTAAGGTGCTGTACTTAGCAACATAGTTGAATTTTCCATAGCCTCTCACTTGGAACGCTTCCAACTCAAAGCTCCTTAATCAGGGGTGAACGTGAATTTAAGATTGACTTACTGTATTTGATATCTCTTATGAAGTTCGAATCCGAACACTTTTTTATAATATGTTTGTGGTTTTCACCAAAAATTCTCTAGTATTACGTAAATACTCTTTATTATCATTCGGTGACTTTACCTCAGATTTGATACTCGTTTAAAACACCAAGTGTATCAACGAGATCTTATATACCACATAACATGGCATATATGATAATTCCTATTTTCAATGCATAAGAAATATATCTCATATGTTCCACATTAAATATTTTATTATGGTGTCCAGGTATATAGATTATGACGATGCTAATATCCTCTTATACCGAGTATAAAAAATATGCAACAACTTGCATCTTAATGATAAGATATTTAAATAATTAATTTAAATATTGAATTGTTAATTAACTAAAAGTCCAAAATCTGATTTATTTTCCATACGGTCGAATTAGGACTTGAGACCACTTCCATCGAGTCAGGATCGACGTTGCAAATTAATATGAGTATAGATATCCCTATATTTGGAGCTACAGTATTTTTACGACTTCCATATTCCTATATGTAATTTTTAAACTATGTGTGTAGTCGAGTATAGTAGGATCCTGACTGATGGCTTGTGTTTTTAGGATGAGGGCTTCATTATGAAATGTAAGGTGGAAGAATTTTTTGAATTGGGATCGATATCAAAATGACCTCAAATTGCGAATAATAATCATCCAGAGGCATTGTCTTGGATAGTGAAGGAATTTATACCACCAGGACTAGAAAAATGAGGTGATGTGCATCGATGAGTTTTGTGATGATAGGGTGTACCGTGCGATCGTGCGAGCTCGAAACATGTGGCAATTTAGTTGAGAAATCAACCAATACACACACACCTCTCCCTCCATGCATGGCTTTTCTCTCTTTCTTTTTCTCCTCTCCCAAATATCTAATATGGGTCCGAGGTAAATGAGTTTATGGTTTGCTTCGATTGTAGGAGCATTGTGCCACATTGGACGATAAGATCAAATCTGTTGGACTTGTAGAAAGGAGAGCTTTGCATCTATGGCAGCATGGTAAAGTAGGGTAGTGTTTAGTCGAGAACCCCCTCTCGTGCCGTCGGCTGGGGTTAGCTTTTAGTGGTGGTAGAAGAGGCGTTGGGTGAAATAGAAAGCATGGTTGGATTTCTCTTGGTGAAACGCTTCTATTAGCATTAGCCACATTAACTTTGATCGCTTATGGTTGTTCATGATTAAGGAAGCCGAGGGAGACCAAGACAGGTCATGATTTCTTAGGGGAGTTTGGGGGTGACAAGGTGAGGTCTGTTGGGGAGAGTTGCACGAAGAGGAGAGCATTACCAAAGATGGTGCATCAATTCATGAAGCAAACTGTGAGAAATCAAAGAGAGAAGTTTGGATATTTTGGGTTGTGTACGTGCATGGCCTTATATATTAGATTGGTGAAGAAGAGTAATTAAGGCAACGAAAGTAATTAAGGGTATTAATTATTCTAATTAATATTGTTTCATATTTAATTTGTATCTCTTGCATACAAGGTCCAATCGAGATGCGGTCTTCACTGTTACACTCATAGTAATATGATCCATGACATGGTATGGGTTTAGTCTAAATTCGAGCAGTTGAGAAACTACGATTCAGTGATCGGAATTATAACTTTGAATTTCTATTTCAATATAAATTCTTGTAATTATATATCTTAAAAGATATGACGTATAAGAGGTAGAATAATATATATGTATGTAATTATTTCCCCATTTGATTGGATTGGATTGGTTTGAGTTGATATTCAAGATAATTGATTAAGATCTTGTATTTGTATATTATGTGTTCTATTTGTATCGAATATAGTTAATGAAGTTAATATTAATTTACAACACAACTATAAATTAATTTAACTCCAATTTGTAGTTATATTAGAGATAAAAATATCATTATATTGTTTATCTCAGATATTTGGGATAATTGATTAAGATTATGTACATATAAATATTCTTTCTAGTCGTATTGAATAGAATTAAGTAGAGTTGATATTAATTTATAACATTGTCATAAATTAATTAGAACTCTAATATATCATATATTAGTAATAGTAATGTTATTTTATATTTTATTACCAATTGGAAGTTAGAAGTATGACATTTAAAATAAATTATAAGGCTAAAATAATGATTTAAGCAGGTTAACCTACGTTAAAAGGGTTTTGAAGTTTATCTGGCCTTGATATTGGTTTATTATAGTGTAAATCAATAATTAACCAACTAATAAATTTTCTATAAAGGCAATTTAAGAGGTTAGAAATTATAAAAGAATTATTCTACTATTTAATAGGGTTGATTAAGGTTATACGTCCAAAACATTATTATAATGTGATTTATTAACTTTAGACCCTAAGAAATGGTCTGAGATATATATGTAAACATATATATAGGAATTATATACATGAGCTATATATTATTTTGAGGCCTTATTGACAGCTAAACTTAATTTAAATAAAAGAATTAAGTTAAATTAAGCTATAATATGATCAATAGGCAAGTGTATTATTTTATTTTATAAGTTTAAGGCTTCTATAAAATAACACAAAGAAGAAATAATTTATATTAATTAAAAAACATGATTGTTAGGTCGATTACTTAAGTGAGATACATATTTTTGAATTAGATGTTAACATGTATAGGAGTTTCTTAATAGAGTGAATTGGCTAATTTGTTGATATAGTTGTATAAATTGCATATATGCATTATATTAAGCAACTAAATAAGTTAAGTGTAGAAACTATGCAAAAGAATGTGCATACATTTATACGTAGTGTGTATATGTTTAATATAAGCTCATTGATATATATATATATATATATATATTTAGTTAAGTATGATGTTAAAGAAATATACTTGGATGAGCTTTTGTAGTGTGTAGTCTAGTTGTCGGGGATCGAGTATTGTGTTTCGGTAATAAGATGGTATAATGAATGTAGTCGAAATGTCGTACGGTTGATAACCGATAGTTGGCTAAAATGGGTAATAAGACACGGTCCGAGGTGGTTTGCAACCCTATCTCAATCTGATCCTTCTAAATATTGTTGTATAGGCTCAAGGAAACCTCTATGTGGACCTTGAACCATCATAGTCAATGCATAACAAGGCGAGTCCCACATGTGGTTTCAAATGTAGGAAACAATGCTTGGAACGAGGTAGAACTTGCATAATGTTTTCACTCGCGATATGACAAGGGCATGACTCAATAGGTGGGACTAGAGTTATATAATAACTTTTGTTGCTTGATATGTGTGGTTAAGAATGGATATGTTTTAGAAGGCATTAGTGGGATGATTAGAAATACCGAGAGCACGTTTTACAGGATGCGCCCGTTATTTATGTAGTATCGATACGTAGTGATTAAGTAGATAATCCATGATTCCATGAGAGGATTACAAGACTTGTCTTTGAGATTTCAGTGCATTTTAGAGAGAGATGGCAATAGCTATCAAGAATAGATCATATATCACCCATGCCTGTAGTAGAGGTCAAGGTGAGATCTATATGAGTTTAATGCATTACGACGCAGCGCAAATTTTATGGTATATTTAGATACCGACTTATTCCTGTTTTTATTTAATGGGTAGCTAATGGAAGGCGGATCATGTAGAGGGTCCTAAGGGCCCCACCCACCATTGATTGGCGGGTATATCGTATAGTAGGTGACTGGTACTTATGGTGGACAATTAGTAGTATATTGTATAGTAGCCAAATAATAATATATCATATAAAAGATGATCAATAATATATTGTATTTAAGGGAATTTATGATGAATCATCTGAGTATACGATTAGTGATAGGTGGTGGTTAGTACGATTCATTTGTAAAGTTCTTGTGCACTTGTATTATTTACTAATCATCAAAGGTAGACCTAGATTAGGATGCCTATATCACACTAGTCTTAAGAGAGTGTAATATTAATCCTATACTCATATATTAGAACGTAACTTACATTTCATTATTGTGCATGCCAGTTTATAGTCGCAGCAATATATTTATGATGGACTAACCTTAGGGATACAGGAGAAGAATAGAGTAAGGTAAAATTCTCTATCCTTAGGGATGACTTTTCTTTACTTGTTTATAGGCAGTCTGGATTACCTTAAGCCATGTTTGTGTAGAGGACCGGTTGTGTCTTAGTAGTTTCCTATTTTATATGTATATATCTGTGATATACAGTATTTTGAGATAGTTTCTCCTACACAAGGCTTTATGTCTGGCCTATGTTTTTTCTTTGTCTGCTTATGTCATGATAATTCTTGGGTACTGATTGAGTAGATTAGAAGTCAGGTGCCGTAGGGATAGGTCATAGGATAGCCAAAGCACTCTATAGGCATAATGTCAATATATTGGAGATGTATACTTGTTGTTGATGCAGTACATGGCTATTTTGTATATGAGACTTGTTATATCACGTATTGTATTAAGAACTCCATATGAATGGAGTTATTGTATTCTAACATTATGTATTGATATTTACTTATCAGTTACTTCCACTAGTGTAGTCTCTTGTATATTGTTTATCCTTTTCTGTTCATGTATATTCAGTATATTATATGTTATCATTCCGTTGTGAGACTCTATCGATATGTCTTGGTACGATGTTTAGTTTTAATCGCATAATGTCTTATTTGGTATTCAAGAGTCAAACATTGTCATTCGTCGTTGATTCAGGGTATTAAGAAGGGCGGGTCATCATAGTTGGTATCATAGCTTAGGCCCAACACTCGGGAACAAGTAGACTGGTTTGAGTTAATCAATCTAGTAGATAGAGATACATTAAGTGGGTGTGCTTGTAGTTTTCTATTATATACTATTGCATAAACCACTTATCTCTTGAGCTTTGATTTATTCAATTGCTAGTGGCTAAGATATCTTCATTTAAGGCTATTTATACGAGCTATGGGGTGCACGAGCAACTACAGATAGGTTGTTTGAGATGCCTGATTGGTTTAGAGACTATTGGAATACCGCAGTTGATGTTTTGACGTCCGTGAATATTCTAGCAGATGTAGTGGGCGTCGGAGGTGGTGTAGCTCTTAAGGCATACTATTTGAGGTGGTTGACGAGCAGTCGTGACTTGAATTGATTCTAGACGTCGCTTTGAGTCTTGATTTGTTTTTGAGATCGAAAGGGACATGCAGCTAAAGTGTTTCATCCATTCGCAGCAGGTGGCTTGCTAATGAGGGAGTATATTAGCTAATTTAATCTTCTGCCTAAATTCAAAATGAAGATGATTATTTCTCCTTTGAAGCAGGCAAGGAGCTTGCCTAGAGTCTTATGTAGTATTTAGGATTTATTGCTTAGTCATATCCTATTCTTTACCACTTGTATTGTAGGAAAATTCCTTGGTAATGATTACTCTAGTATCGTTAATCTTAGCTGTTAAGCTAAGGCACAATGTTAGAGCACCGAGAGTACTACCATTCGAACTTGATGCACGAGCTTTCAGCTTAAGTGGGGCAATCTGATGAAGTGTAGCTTAGATCTTGTATCCAAATAGGATTCGATGGTTGTCCAGAAATGAATAAGGAGAAAGTGGATGGCTTCTACATTTTGCATTGAATCATTAGTCTTAGAAGTGTTTGACCCTGTGTTAGCAAAACCTTAAGCGATCGGGTTTATCCCGTGAAATGTATTGATGTTTAAAAGGATCAATCCATACACATACCAGTTCTTGGTTCTTAGTTCGAGCATGGGGTTTCTAGGTAATTTGCACCAGTTATGCAAGGATTTTTCACTTGATGTTTAAAGGCGAGCACTGGAGTCGAATCCTTGAGGTGACTTGGGGATTTTGTAAGCCCGACTCTAGTCGTGCAGGGAAATTTCGATGGTCAAACTAAGGAACTAGGTCAAATTTTTCATAAGAGAAATCGGATGGCCGACCATAGTGTAACTTGTGAGTGAACAAAGGATCATATCGGGCATTGTGTATTATTTTGGATGATATCTATTAGTTGTAAAATTAATTATCATATTGTACAATTAAGTTAGCTTGTGATAGTTCGAGAAATAACTTCTCAACTAGTTATGTGACGATCTAGATAATCTTCTAAGTGATCATATGATACTTGCCTGGGCGAGCATCTCGATATATTTAGTGTATCATCCTTATTATCATTGTGTGATTGAGATGAGTTTGAACCCATTGGAGCCCGAGCATTTGTTGATTGTAATTTAATTACGATTTAATTAGTAAAGTTTTCTTCTTTGAAGAATGAGTTTTGTTTGGAAGGAAAGGAAAGTTGAGACTTAAATTGTTGGGTTCATTTGAGTGTTTTGAGGATCAGCGATCTAGCATGTCATATAACTTTTTCTTTTCAGATTTGGTGGTGTAATAATCTTTCATGCGTTGTATTCATGAAAGAAGTAGCATTACTTAGGAATTTGGTTCCACTTGGATGTCGAACAGACTCATATGAGTTTATAACTTTACAAACATTATAACTGTTGTGGATTTCAATGCGTGTTGTTATAGACTCCATTAGAATGATTAGTTGTTTGTATAGTAATCATTTTTATTGTTTTTTTATCATAAATTGATTCATTATTTTTAATCGAATGATTGTTAATTTCTAGTTGATTGATTACTTTCTTTTGCTTGATTATTAACTAATTACTTATTTTTGATTGACCGATTGCTTGTTGTTCTCGATTACTGATTGACTACTTGCTTACTGTTGCTTGATTGTTTATTTATTATTTATTTTTGGATTGACTGATTGCTTTCTATTGCTTGGTTATTGATTAATTATTCAATTTTTTTGATTCATTATGATTATGTAATGCCCCAAAATTTTGTGAGAAATTATTTTAATAAAATAATTCAGTTTTAAAATATTTAGATTTAATATTGATGGAATTTCTGAATTTATAGATGTGCAAGGGTATGTGTGCATATGCACACTGGAAATGGCACAAGAAAGGATTTGAAATTTCTGAAAAAATGATGATAATAAAATAAATAAACAAAGAAGGAAAGCATTTCAAATATGATTTTGGAAATGTGAATTATTAACCCAATTAAATATTTTTATATATTGGAATTAAATAATCTCTATGAAATTAAATATATATACATATTTAAACTAAAAATATATTTATATACTGAAATTAAAAAAATATATGAAACATATGTGTATGAATATTTTTGCAGTGAAAAAAGGAAAGAAAATTTAAATAAAAATATATCTGTACACATGTATATATTTTCTTTGAGTAGAAATATGTTGGAACTAAGCAAGTAAAATAACATTAAAAAGGGCATGAGATATAATATAAGTAAGTATGTTATGTATAGGTAAAAATATAGAACTGCATAATAAAAAGGCTTTGAAATTCTGAGATTATTTTGTCAAGATAAATTATTAATAAATCTTAGTTAGGATGATCAAAGTTATTATTATAAATAAATATGAGCAGGATCCACTCATATATTATAAGTATCATTTCAAAAAAAACATGAAAATTAAAAATGGGTGGAAATTCAAATTCAAATTCAAAACAAACAGAACAGACTCTTGTTTTAAGTACCATATCTTTGATTTTAAACAAGAGGGGCATATGCATCTTCATATGTATGTGCATATCTTTTAAATACACTGATATATTTATATTGGTAAAGATTTGGATCCTGGATAACTGATTGCGAATTTTTTTATATAGAAAATATAGGTAAAATAGGAGGGTCATTTCATTTGGTATCAGAGCAAATGGTTGCATTGATTGTTGAATATTATAGAAATGTATATATCTGTTTGTTTTGGGTGAAATAATTTAGATAGGAAAATATTAATTATAGAAAATACTCACAATATACTAATCCTATCTTCCCATAGCCTAGTTATCAGACCATGGTAGGAAGAGGATCTCATCCCAATGCAGGAACAAGTGCACCACATATGCTTGATATGCAGGAGTTTGTAAGAGTTTTAAGGGATGGAATTGGGCATAGGCCTGAGAATCCACATGAGGAACTTTCAAAACTATTAAAGGCTTATACAAACTTGGGAGGAAAAAGTTTTGAAGGGTCTGAGAATGTGATGGAAATTCAAGCATGGTTGAGAACACTGGATAGGATTTTCAATGACATGCAGCTTGATGATCAAAAGAAGAGGCAAGTGGCTTCAAGACAGTTGAAAGGTGTAGCTTTAAGCTAGTGGGAGGTGATTGTAGCTGGAAGAATTGAAAATGAAATCACTTGGAACCAATTCAAGGAGACGTTGGAGGCAAGGTTTGTACCAGCATCAGCTAAAACCACATTACTTGAAGAATTTATTAGACTCAGGCAAGGAACTTTGAGTGTCACTGAGTATACTAAAATTTTTGAGGGATTATCTAAATATGGAGCAATGCTAGTGGCTGATGAAGCATCCAAAAATGATAGATATATAAAAGGTTTGAACCAAGGACATAGCAGAGCCATGTTACCTTATGCTGACAGGACTTTTGATCAAGTAATAGATCTGACTTTGAAATTTGAGCAGCATGACAAGGAAAGAGAGAAGTATAGGAACTTTAAGAGCAAAAATAACAAGAAGAATAAGGGAAGATATCACCCTTATGATAAAAAGAAAGAGGAAACATATAATAAGAAGGCCAGTGATATTAAGGCCAGTGATGCTAAGAAGAAATTGGTTTGCCATCATTGTGGAAAGGAAGGACACGTCAAACCAAGGTGCCCAGAGTTAAAAGGAGGAGCCTTCAAGTACTACTTATGTGGGAAAGAGGGACATATGAAGAGAAATTGTCCTGAGTACAAACAACAGGGAAAGTTGGCAAATATGGAAGGCAGAGGCAAATCCACAGTGGAAAATAGTGCTGAAAATCATGGCCAAGTGAAAGGTACGCTATTTATTTGTACCATACCCATAGCAGTAGTATATGATACTGGGGCAACTCATTCTTTAATTTCTTATGAAATAGTTAAAATGCTAAAATTGAACTGCATATTAGTTGAAACCCCATTGCTTGTACAAAGTCCACTGGGGAGTTCTAGTCTTTTAAACATGATTCGTGTGGATGTGGAATTAAACATAGGAGGAAACATTTTTATTTCCAATTTATATGTTTTAAACTATCCATATATAGGTGCTATATTGGTGGTAAACTGGTTAAGGCAGTTCAAAGCCATAATTAATTCAGACTCATCCACCATATCATTGCAAAATCTTGGAGGCCAGAGAATCACAATTTTATGTGAAGTAGCTAAAGAAAGAAAATTTTATCATTTAATTGACTTGGAGAAGGGTTTTAGTGAACCTTCTATTGAAGAAATCCCCATGGTCAATGAATACTTGGATGTGTTTGGGGAAGTTAAGGGTGTTCCACACCATAGACTAGTGGAGTTTCAAATCAACCTCATTCCAGGAGCAAACCCAATAATCAAGAAACCCACCAGATTGGGTCCAAGTGAATTGAAGGAGTTGAAAAACCAGTTAGAGGAATTAGAAAGCAAAGGATTTATAAGGCCAAGCAACTCATGCTGGGGTGCTCCAATAGTGTTTGTAAGAAAACATGATGGCACTTTGAGAATGTGCATAGATTACAAGGAATTAAATAAAGTTACCATTAAGAACAAATACCCATTGCCTAGAATTGATGATCTCTTTGATCAACTCAGTGGAGCCTAAATATTCTCTAGGTCAGACTTAGCATCTGGGTTCCATCAGATGAAGGTTGAGGACTCAAGTGTTAAGTACACTGCATTTAACACTAGATATGGTTTATATGAGTTCATGGTTATGCCATTTGGGTTGACAAATGCCCCCTCATATTTTGTAGATTTAATGAATAGAATATTTAGAGATTATCTGGACAAGTTTGTGCTAATTTTTATTGATGATGTTTTAATTTATTCCAAAATAGTGGAAGAGCATAAAAATCATTTGCATCTGGTTTTAACTAGATTGAGGGAAAAAGATTTAAAGGCAAAATTTTCAAAATGTGTGTTTTGGAAAGAAGAAGTACATTTTCTTGGTCATGTCATTTCTGCAAAAGGAATTTCAGTGAACCCCAATAAGGTAGTAGCTATTCAAGCATGGAAGAGACCAAGCACAGTGAGTGAAGTTAGATCATTTATGGGGATGGCAGGATATTATAGGAGATTTATAAAAGATTTTTCCAAAATGTCATCACCACTTACAAATTTAACTAGAAAGAATCAAGTGTTTGTATGGACTGAAAAATGTGAACAAGCTTTTATCAAAAATAAAAGAAGCTTTAGTTAATGCACCAGTGTTGAGAGTACCTGAAGGGAATGAGAATTTCATTGTGTACACTGATGCAAGTGGTTCTGTCTAGGGGTTGTGTTGATGCAACAAGACCAAGTAATAGCCTATGCATCCAGGCAATTAAAACCACATGAAACTAGATATGCAACACATGATCTTGGACTAGCAGCAATGGTGTATGCCTTGAAGCATTGGAGACATTATTTGTTAGGTGCCAAATTTATTTTGCACACTGATCATAAGGCACTGAAATATCTTTTCTCACAAAAAGATTTAAACATGAGGCAACATAGATGAGTGGAGTTTCTAGCTGCCTATGACTTAGACATACTTTATACACCAGTAAAGCAAACAAAGTTGCAGATGCTTTGAGTAGACAACATGCTAAAGTAGCCATGTTGATGATGGAAGAATTTAAAATTTTATCTATACTTACTGACTTAGAAATTGAAGCATGCAGTGAAATGCACAGGGTGACAAATATAGGAGATGAGAATAAGAGGAGACTGAGTTTAATAACCTTACAATCAGAGTTAATTTTGAAAATAGGAAGAATGCAAGAACAAGACCCAGACCTATTGGAAAAGAAAATTCTCATATCAAAAGGGGAAGAAGTGATAAATTACCATGTTGAAAAATATGGTTATATGAGGAACAAGAATAGAATATGTGTTCCAGCAAATATGGAGCTGAAGGAGGAAGTATTAAATGAACACCATAGGAGCAAGTACTCCATACACCCAGGTAGTACAAAGATGTATCAAAATTTAAAAATAAATTATTGGTGGAAGCGAATGAAGTTAGATGTAGCTAAACATATTGCAAAGTGTATGACTTGCCAACAAGTTAAGGCAGAGACACAAAGACCATCAGGGTTGTTACAACCTCTTAGCATACCACAATGGAAATGGGAGGATATATCTATGGATTTTATAGATGGCCTGCCTAGATCTAAAAGAGGAAACACAAGTATATGGGTAATAGTTGATAGGTTAACTAAACTAGCACATTTTATCCCAGTGAAAACAGAAAGAAATGCACCAAAATTGGCTCCAGTGTTCATGAAGGAAGTGGTAAGATTGCATGGCATTCCTAAAACTATTGTGAGTGACAGGGATACCATCTTCACCTCAAGATTCTGGAAAATTTTTCAAGAGGCCATGGAAAATGAACTATGCTTGAGCACTGCCTACCATCCACAATCAGATGGACAAACTAAGGTGGTGAACAAAGTTTTAGAAGACTTATTGAGGGCATGTGCATTGGATTTTGGAGGCAACTGGGAAGACCATCTCCATTTAGCTGAGTTTACATATAATAATAGTTATCAAAGCACCATAGGGATGGCACCATTTGAAGCCTTATATGGCAAGCCATGCTTATCACCTATATGCTGGGTAGAGACAGGAGAAAGGGCTATCTTAGGGCCTAAGTATATAAAAGAAACTACAGACAAAATTGAGCTAGTAAGGAAGAGAATGGCAGCAGCTCAAGACAGGCAGAAGAAGTTTGCAGACATGAAAAGAAAACAGGTGGAATATGAAGTAGGTGACTTTGTTTTCATCAAGGTTTCACCTATGAAAAAGGTCTTGAGATTTGGCAAGAAAGGAAAGCTCACACCAAGGTATGTTGGACCCTATAAAATTCTAGAAAGAATAGGCTCATTAGCATACAAATTGGAACTGCCAGAAGAAATGAAAGCAATGCATAATGTATTCCATGTGTCCCAACTTAGAAGATGGGTACATGATAAGGAAGAGATTCTGGAGAAACCCACTCAAGTCCAGATCAACCCTAATTTGGTTTATGAGAAGGAACCAATAGGGATTTTAGCTAAAGAAGAGAAGAAATTGAGAAGTAAAACTTTGAAACTGGTAAAGATCCAGTGGAGTCTTGATCCTAATGATTGTACATAGGAGTTAGAGGACAAGATTAGGATGGATTATCCTAAGCTTTTTGCAGACTGAAGGAAATTTTAAAAAGAAATTTTTTGTAGAAAATTTAATATGTATGGTTGCTATGGTTGAATTTGTTTTCTTATGTATGTGCTTGATGGATTTCCTAAAATCAGTGAATGCTTGTTAAAAGTATTAGAAAATTGTGAGGACACAATTCCTAAAAGGAGGTGTGAATGTAATGCCCTAAAATTTTGTGACAAATTATTTTAATAGAATAATTCAGTTTTAAAATATTTAGATTTAATATTGATGGAATTTCTGAATTTAATGATGTGCAAGGGTATGTGTGCATATGCACACTGGAATTGGCATAAGAAAGGATTTAAAATTTCTGAAAAAAATAATGATAATAAAATAAATAAACAAAGAAGGAAAGCATTTCAAATATGATTTTGGAAATGTGAATTATTAAGCCAATTAAATATTTTTATATATTGGAATTAAATACTCTCTGTGAAATTAAATATGTATACATATTAAAACTAAAAATATATTTATATACTGAAATTAAAAAAAAAATGAAACATATGCGTATGAATATTTTTGCAGTGAAACAAGGAAAGAATGTTTAAATAAAAATATATCTGTACACATGTATATATTTTCTTTAAGTAGAAATATGTTGGAACTAAGCAAGAAAAATAACATTAAAAAGGGAATGAGATATAATATAAGTAAGTATGTTATGTATAGGTAAAAATAATAAAAGGGGATTACCAGAAATGAAAGAATGAAGTCACACTTTTAACATGACTTGAATAAGGGGAATGATATTCAAAAAAAAAGAAATTAACATTTTCTGTAAAGCAAAAGTAGAAAGCAACTGACCTTAACCAACTTATGCAGCCGGGGTATTGGGATAAAAATGTGAAAATATAATACGCAAAAAAATGCTGGAGGTTAGCTAGGACAAAAATCGAATTTTCTCTTGATAAAACCCTAGTAAAAAATATGCATATAAATAAGTAGTTATAGCCAGAGGAATCATTCTACCCGAGATACCTAAAAATAAGAAAGGAAGAAAATATTTTAAAGGAAGGAAAATTACTCAGGGATTTTCTGGATCAGTTAGAAGGAAATAGTTAGGTGAGTAATCTCACTAAATTCATGGCATTAAGTCATGATATGAGGCAGCTAATCTTTTATATTTTTATTTGCATATTTTTGGTTTATTGGAAACAACTTTATTAGATAATTTATGTAAATCTTTGGATAGTTTTGATTTGATATGATGCTTTATTATGGATGTGCATGCTATTGTTTTATTATTTTGAAAAGTAAGGCATCAAATCTTGAAACCATAGGAAGAATACTTATAACTGATATAGAATCATGGCATGGAAATTCCAACAGAGAAAATAAAATAAGTTGCATTATACATTGTATAAGTGCTGAGGCTTAAGAAAAAGGTACTAGGGGTGCAATAGTGATTTATATGTGCTGAGTCCCTGATTAAATAGCAAAATCCACAAGTCAAAGATTATGATTCAGCCAGATATTGAATCTGGATCAATCATAGTTATTTGCAGATCATAATAATTTAATATGCCATGTCTCTATTCTCAGTGTAAATATCCTTGTATTTGATTTGAAGACACGATATCTGTTAGCAATATTCTTGAAAATAATTATCTGTTTGCCTTTGAAAATATGCTTGCAATATTATTGGGGTGTTTTTATACACTGTGACATGTTTACTTAGCTATATGATGATAGGGTTAAACAAGTATAATTAATAAATCAAGTTAGAAATGGTGAGCCAAGAAGGCTGCTGGAATGCTTGTCATATTTGAATTATGCAAGTTGGCACATGGTTTGTTTAAGCCCTGAGATCTTTGTGCAATGATGTGAATTTGTTCATTGCAATGTGTCCCTGTGATTCCTTGATAGCAGATGAGGCTAGGCTTAAGTTGATATATATATATATATATATATATATATATATATATAAACAACCTATAAATGATGAGATAGGAACATGAGTATTTCCTAGATTTGTTGAAATGGAACCATGGTTGTTCCAGTGCATATAAGTGCTACTGATTAATGTGAATGCTTGCATAATTATGTTTGTGCTAACGATTGATTTATGAAGTTATTATACTTGCATAACCATTCATTTGAAACATAATAATATAGTTGATTTAAGAAACTGCTTAAGCAATTGTCTAGTACTCATGTATCACTTATTTGCTTAATATCATGAATATATTGATGTTGCTCATACCAGATCATAGATCTGACCCTTGTTTGCTCATGGCATATGGGGGTGTCTCATTTTCAAAATGAGGCAGCCACAAATGCTCTTTCAGGAAATGCAGGAACTAAGTAGGAAGGAAGGTTATGGCTGTTGAAAAATGAATGAGCATGCTTGTTAGTTTTAATAAGAGCATAGGAAGATTTTATCTGCATTGTACTCATGAGAAATTTGTGTTTTAAATCTTCTATTATGTAATGAACTTGCTATGTTTGGTTGAACTAGTTATTTTCCGTTGAATCTTGCTATGTATTAAGATTTGAAAATTAAAAGACTCACTTGAGTTGAACAAGAAAATAAGCTTAATGATTGTCTATGAAAATCTGGAAAAAGGAATATATTTGTAATGAGAAATTGTCATACAAAAATTTATATGTATTAGTCAGGCTTGAGTCATTCAAAAACAATAAGTTTAAGTTCAAATCTGGTTTATTAGCTTGGAACATTCTTTAAATATTTAGTTACCTTTCAGGGAAATGTTTTGAGAAGGAACTTAAGTTCAGTCATAAGTTGTTTTACAATGTATGCATATATCTTAAAAAGGCTTCAAGTATTTTGCAAATGAAAGGCATTTTAAATTGACATGGATTAAAGTGTGTGTCTGGTTGACACAGCCACATGGTTCAGCCAGCTTCAAAAGAATGGAGCTTTGGTTGATCATGTTGGTTTGCAATTTGAAAGGAAAATGCATTTCAAGATCCTTTGTTACTTCAGAAAATGTTTCACCAAATCTCTTTTTCAAATACTAATGACAAATATGCATTTTAACTGGTTAGCATTATCAATCCAGGAATCATTTTGAATTCAAAACCTGGTTCACTTTATAACCTAGTGATTGTACACTTATAAATAATTTTCAAGTCAAGCACTCTAGTCACAGAAAACTCAGAAACAAGTAATTAAATGATCAACTTATGGTGTGTCATATTGTTTGAGTCAAGAACAGGAGAGGCTCAAAGAAAACTACGAATTGAAAATGATAAATGCAAATATCATTTTTGGCCTTAATCGAATAACAAATATTGAACCGCATAATAAAAAGGCTTGAAATTCTGAGATTATTTTGTCAAGATAAATTATTAATAAATCTTAGTTAGGATGATCAAAGTTATTATAAATAAATATGAGCATGATCCACTCATATATTATAAGTATCATTTCAAAAAAAAACATGAAAAATAAAAATGCGTGGAAATTCAAATTCAAAACAAACAGAACAAACTCTTGTTTAAGTACCATATCTTTGATTTTAAACAAGAGGGGCACATGCATCTTCATATGTATGTGCATATCTTATAAATACACTGATATATTTATATTGGTAAAGATTTGGATCCTGGATAATTGATTGCAAAAAGTTTTTTGTAGAAAATATAGGCAAAATAGGAGGGTCATTTCATATTACCTATTGATTACTCGTTGATGATTGTTATTGCTAGCATATTGTATTAGTTTTCCTTTTTTTATAAAAGAAATGCACGATGTATTTTGTGAATTTTACTTGCATAAGTGTGTGATTTAGTAGCGTCGTTATGATGAGTCAAGTAGAGAAAGTAAATGTGAAATGGATGTAGCTTTAGACCTCGAAGGCCCATTCATATTTATGAGAATTTAGCTATATGGCTTCTAACTGATACGGTTAAGCTTGTCCATGTTAGATGGATCTTTGTATTAGCATGCGTCCAATTTATTAAAGAAAAAATTCTTTTTTCCTTTTGTTTTGTTAATATGTAAGAAAACATAGTATAGAATTGTTGTTTATATTTACAAGTGTGTTTGTTTTTTTGATGGCAATATGTTGATTAGAGATACCTATTGCACTAGAGTTGCATATTGTATAGATTATTATAACATGTTATCAGAGATGCCTATTGCATTAGAGATGCTTATTGCATTAGAGATGTCTGTTGCATAGATTATTGTAGCATATTTATTTGAGATTCTAGTTTCGTTAGAGATTCCCGTTGCATAGTTTGTTTTAATATGTTTATTTGAGATGCTGATTGCATTAGATGTGCTTCTTGCACAGTTGTTGTAACATGTTTATTTGAGATGCTTGTTGCATAGCTTGGTATAACAAATTTACTTGAGATGACTGCTATATATAGTTTAGCATGCTTAAATTCAAGATATAATGTTGCCATTTTGTTTAATCCTCTTTATTTTGTAAATGATTAGGCACATGGTAGTAGCTATGCACTACTAAGGTGCCTATATGCATCTAAATTACAAGCTTTTTCGAGATACATAAGATCTGTAGTGTAACAACCTGGAATTTCAAACACTTTGTATTTAAATGTTTATCTCTTGGATTTAATTTGAATGAATATGATTTAATAAACTTATTAACTCCTTTTTAAATAGTAAATGATAAGAAACTTGTTTTTGAAATTTGTTTACGAAAATAAATAGCTCAAAGAAATATAGATAATATGACCGAAAATTGTTTTATCGATAAATGACTTTTTGCTAAACAAAAATTGTTCGAACTCCTTGGAACTTATACAGTAACATATGAACACGTAAATAAAAAGTTAAAAACACTTAAGTTAATAGAAAACTAATTAAGTAAAGTTGGATTAATTAAGAGGACATTGACTCTTGATTCAAGGCATGTATGGTGGAGAGAATAAACGAGCCTTGTTCAAGGCACGAAGGGGGGAGCACATGGGTTTGGCTTGAAAAAATGGGGATAGGACGGTCTTCTTTAATGCTGAGACATCCTCCTTTCTATCTTCATTCATCTCATGATATCATATTTCAAATTTGAGACAAAAAGAAAAAATAATTCGACTCTCTTATCTCCTCTTCAATTCTTCAAAACTTTTTAAAACCAACTCCAACTCTCTACATACTCTAGTATAATTCTTATATCAACAAGAGAACACATATCAGCATCAAAAAAGTTGAAGAAAGATGGAGAAAAGGGGCACCCAACCCGTGCTGTGAGCAATGGGGCATGAAGGGAGGTCTTAACTTGTGATTTTAAAGGCAAAGGTCGTAGCTTAAGCTTTGTGGTTATGGAGTGAAGTGTTGCCTTTATTCTAGTGGCTTGTGATGTTTGTTAACTTGGTTTTAAGGTGAGTTATCTCATTGTTAATTGGGTTTTTAACCCAATAGAATTCAAAGGGAACTAGAATATCTACAACAAGTAAAAATATCTCAAGGATCGACCAAGAAGTCCAGAACAAGCTAAGGCGATGGATCGCTAGTGATCCATCACCTATAGATCGCTAGCGATCTGTAAAGCTTGCCCATGGATCCTCCAGTCCTCTTGCATCATGATCTAATATGTTCCCGTAGAGACGCTCGTCAAATTTTATAGTATGACAAACAATCTAGCTCGAGAAGTGAAGACTCACCCGATTCAAGCCGTTTGACCAAAAGCAGCTAATTTAAAATGAACCTACATGACTCGTACGAAGTCGAATTGACTTGAAATTTTAGGAGTACATTTAGAAAACATAGAAGAAGGCTCGTCAAAAAAGGATAATTTGTAATTGATTTGATGTATTGCTAGTGACCTAACTGTATAGATCGCTAATGACTCGTCTAGATTGGGCCCTACTGCCTCAAATTTTTATAATTGGTCCTGACATCCTATAGAGTATCCTGCAAAGTTTCTTCGATTTCGTTAAGATTTTAACGAGTTATGGATGATTTTTCTGGACTAGATGACCCATGAAGATGGATGATCAAACTAACTCCAAATGACTTTACATTTGGACAAGGCACTTAAATAGAAGATAGGAAGACAACCAAACAAAGATCACTCAAAAATATGCTAAGTGGATGGATAGTTAGCGTTCCATCAAGATAGGACGGATCGTGCTCAAACTTTTCGAGCTCCTTCGTAGCACTAAGTAAAGGCTTCTCGTAGAAAATATGCTAAGTTGATGGATAGCTAGCAATCCACCCCTTATGGATAGCTAGCGATCCATACCTTATGGATAGTTAGTGATCCATAGAAATGACTCAGATTGATTTAGGATTTTCGGCGATGACTTGGCATAACAACCGAAATCTTCTACACTTGGATTTCTGGCCCAATACTCACTGAATTACTCCATAAATACTCATCTACCTACAACTAGGGATGGATCCTTTATGGAGAGAGATGTCATTACTCTACCAGAATTCCTTCACTCCTTCAACTTTATTCTCTATAAAAACATCATCAAGGGAGTTACTGTGATTTTCCAATTAACCCTTGTACTTGTTACTTATTCTAACTCATTATAACTTAGATCTAAAGGCTATCTAGTTGATATCTAGAGAGACTTAACTCATATAATCATAATAAAGATTGATTAAAGTGGACGTAGGCCAGAATCAGCCCACCCATTATAAAAATCATGTTTCCTTTTTCTTACTTCTACTATTTATTTGTTGTTTATTTGAGATTTGTGTTGCTGATTATCAGTACTGGTGCTTTCTCACTAGATCGGGGTGTTGATCCATTTTTTTGGGTTATCATTTTGGTGCTTTCACTAAGAGCCTTGAACGAGATCGGAAGAATTGAATTTTGAATCTAAGATTTAGAAAAGATGAGTAGGCCTAATACTAGATCTAGAGCTATGGCAAGTCAACCGAAGCCTGGGGGCAGCTAGGAGGTGTCCTCGATTCCTCGTCGACCCATCGATGTGATTAGAGATGAAATGGAAAGTATAATGAAGGAGATGCAAGATGGGATCTTGTCTAGGACATAATATATGATGGATAGCTTCTTAAACAGGATGGAGCAACAGAGGATAGGTAGATCTGTAGGGAATATAAATCAAAATTTGAGAAATAATAACAAGAGCCGCTGGAGCTAGATTGAAACAAGCTGGGATAATACCTTCATACCTAGAACAACCAAGACTTGGGGGCATTGCTGGAATTAACAATAAGACTTAATGCAGGAGCATCTGGCGGTAGAACAAAATGAACTAAAACAATGCCCACACGACTTTGATGTACAATAGATTTGGATTTAGGATGAGCTTTAACGCCTGGAATGGGTGCGGTTGGAGCAAATGTAGCAAATCAGAGTACGAATACATGACCGCATGAGCCGAAAGTAGAAGCCTGCAGTTGGAACAGAGAGCAGGTTTGTCCTTTACTCTCTACCTTCTGCTTTTCCTGCCTTCAATAATCTCAGGCCGCTTGCACGTATGCGGGTAACTAAATGGTCCCTAGGCACTCTCTGAGTCGGATGTCTGAAATGACTATTTAGGATAACAATGACCCCAGACCACTTAGACGTGTGCTAAACCTAGATGGTTCCTAGTCGCACTCTAAGTTGAATAATTGGGATGGTTGCTTAGGATAATAATCTCAGATCGCTAGGACATGCACAAAACTTAGATTGGTCCCTTGCCACGCTCTGAGTTGGATGTCTAGGATAAACATTTAGGATTTTTGCTTATTTGCTTTAATTTGAAATTTTAATTTTGTAGAATCCATATATAATGTGATGACTAATTTTGAACGCCATAGAGTCCCGACCGAAGAGATGGGACCGGAATGCAAGATGCAAGTCCCCTTGCTGGAGAGCGAGTGGATGGACTTGTACGATATTGAATGCTATAGAGTCCTGACCGGAGAGATGGGACCGGAGTGGAAGAAGTAAGTCCCTTCATCGGAGGGTGAGCAGATGGGCTTATTTAATTCCTCTTAACTTAATAAGCAAATGATCCAGAGAGATCATCCCCCCTAAACTGAAACAACAAATGATTCGAAGAGATAGTCCCCTAAACTAAACATTAAACAATCTGAAGAGATCGTGCATTAAACTTAAACGGTCCGAGAGATCGAACTTTAGAAAGATTTGATTTTTCAAAAAGGATTTGAGTGCCTTATAAATAGAATAAAATCGATAAATCCTATATGAACATATGACGATTCGATATATGATATAGTTCTAATATATAATGTGATTTTGATATATGATATGATTTTGATATATAATGTGATTTTGATATATGATGTGGCAACTCTGAATGAGAGGCATAAACTGATAATGATGTAAATCCCGAATGAATATGGGACATATAGAAATATGTGCTATTAATGGAGATATATGAGATAGTTCGAAACACGTGATTTAATTAGAGATATGTGATGTAATAACTCGGAATGAAATCAGAATGATTGTGATATATAGATTAAACCTAAGTAGAGGCAGAGTCCTAGGATATAATGGGTTTGGAACATCTTGTGATTGGAAAGAGAATCTAAAGAACTGGATGATTGACTAAGGCTAAAGCAGTTGGAAAGCTCAATTATCGAAGACTGGAAACATGAACTTATTCGGGAGAAAAGTATGCCTTTCATCTAAAAGACGTACTTTGGGGGGCAAGTGTTAACTGGGTTTTAAACATAATAGAATCCAAAGAGAACTAGAACATCTACAACAAATCAAAATAGCTCAAAGATCGACCAAAAAGGCCAGAAGGAAAAGTAGAGAACGTCCAGAGAAGAAAAATGCAAAAAAAGCTAAGGCGGTGGATCGCTAGCGATCCATATAGCTTTCCCATGGATCCTCAAGTCCTCTTGCATAATGATCTAATATTCTCCCTAGAGACATTGCCAAGTTTCATAGCATGGTAAACAATCTAGCTTGAGAAGTGAAGACCCAATTGATTTAAGCTGTTTTACCAAAAGCAACTAATGAAAAATAGACCTGCAGAATTCATATGATATCAGATTGACTTGAAATTTTGGGTGAACATTTAAAAAACATAAAAGAAGACTAAAAAGGGAAAAGTTGGAATTGATTCGATGGATCGCCAACGACTTAACTAGATGGGTCGCTAGCGAGCTATCTAGATTGGGCCACACCACCTCAAATTTTTATGATTGGTCCCTGACAACCTCTAGAGTATTCCTACAAAGTTTCGTTCGATTTCGTTAAGATTTGAGTGATTTATGGATGATTCTTTCAGATTAGATGACCCATAAAGAGGGATAACCAAACTAACTCCAAACAACTTGATATTTAGACAAGGCATTTAAATAGAAGATAGGACGACAAACAAACAAAGATCACTCAAAAATATGCTAAGTGGATGGATGGATAGCGATCCATCCTCTATGTATAGCCAGCGATCCATCGAGATAGGTCAGATCGAGCTTAAACTTTCTGAGCTTGTTTGTAGTATTAAGTAAAGGCTTTTGGTAGAAAAATATGCTAAGTTGATGGATAGCTAGCGATCCATCCCCCATGGATAGCTAGCGATCCATCCCCTATGGATAGCTGGCGATCCATAGAAATGACTCGGATTAATTTGGGATTTTCTGTGATGATTTGGCATAACAACTGGACTCTTCAGCACTTGGACTTCTAGCCTAATACTCACAAAATTCTCCTATAAATACCCATTTACCTACAACTAAAGATGGATCTTTTTCGAAGAGAGAGCGCTGCCATTACTCTATCGGAATTCCTTCACTTCTTCAACTTGCTTCTCCCTTACAACATTATCAAAGGGGTTACTGTGATTCTCCAGTCAACCCTTGTACTTGTGACTTATTCTAACTCATTGCTTAGATCTAAGAACTAACTAGTTGATATCCAGAGAGATTCAACTCGTATAATCATAATAAAAATTGATTAAAGTGTATGTAGGTCAGAGTTAGCCAAACCACTATAAAAATCCCATGTCTCTTTTCTTAGTTTCACTGTTCATTTGTTGTTTATCTAAGATTTATGCTGCTAATTATCCATCCGGTGATTTTACACTTGATCATGGTGTTGTTCCATTTTTTGGGTTAAGACTCACCATCTTGCAAGTTTATGATGTGTATATTATTGTTTGATTGTTGAAACATATATGTTTAAATGAGAACAAATGCAAATTATCACTTTTGGACCCCTCTTGCTTTTGAAAGAAAATGACAATATATATGTATTATAATCTCCTACATAAACCTTCTAAAACTTGTAACGTAGCTATGACTTTGTGCATACATGTTTGGAATTGTTGAATGTGATGTGAGTGTGTATTTGAATGTTGAAGTAAGAAAGTCGATATAAAGGCACTTTGAATCTCTTGTATTTTAACTTGCTTTAAAATGATGTTATGTGTATATACTATTGGTTAATATAATATGGTTATGCTCTACATATCCAAAAGTGTTTTAGACAGTGATCATTTTGGATAGAAAGCTGTGGAAATAACGGAACAGTTGTAAAAGTTTTAAGCGAAATAGTAATATGGATGCACTTTGAAATCGTTTTATGTTCGGCGATTTCTAAATCAACTTTGGAAGACATCCTTAGGGTTTTCTTTGTGGTTTAACAAGTATAATATAAGTACTTGCTAATGTAATATATCAAGTTTTAGAAAGGTTTTAAACTAGTTGAACGAAGTGGCAAAAGCTATAGTAAAATTGTTGCCATGTTAGCACTTCAAAAAAATACATTACTTTTGGAAATTTTTATAAAATAATTCAAAGTTGTTTTTAAAGGTTTCTCTACATGGTTTAAGTACCATAAGTATAATGACTACTGTAGAAAAATTAGGTCAAAATTAATTGTTTAAGTGTCGAAAACTAGTTATACGTTGTGGCAAAATCACGCTAAAAATAGCCCAGACATTTTACATATTTCTAAAATGCATCTTTGCTTCTGAAATACTTTTTACCTATTGCAAATTGTTTTGGTAGCATTTCCAAAAATTCTATCTTTTCTATTTGAAATTTAATATTGTGTAAATGAAACAACCCGGAAATTCCGATCCCGAAAATTCCAGATAGTTAGAGAAAAGAAGAAAGGGATAGAAGAAGAACAAAAAAGAAACACACAATCTCACATTCGCAGCGGATCAAAATATAGTAGCGAATAATAATAATAATAACAGTTATAAAAAAAGAAACTGTATCTGTCAATTACACTTTAAAATATCAGAGTTACATCATACACACAACACTGGACAGTCTAATATAACATGTCCCAATTGCACAATAATATATCACAGCGGTAAAGC
Organism: Allium cepa; assembly: GCA_030765085.1. Lineage (NCBI taxonomy): Eukaryota > Viridiplantae > Streptophyta > Magnoliopsida > Asparagales > Amaryllidaceae > Allium > Allium cepa. The sequence continues at coordinate 976,325,046 of CM060928.1, forward strand.
ACTCCATAAGTTTCAGCCCTCTAGCTTGCCTCCTGAGCTCTAGAACGTCCTTACCTGAAAATCTGTAATACTCGGTCTGACCCGAGCATTACATCAAAGTAACACCCAGGTCAGGCTGGAAACCAGCGTGAGTAAACCCTTCTAACATAAATTTCAAAAGCAAGCAACTTATATAAACCCGGGGTAACTTATCAATTTACAACTTCACAAGCTATTATAAACATTACTTATTTCACACATCAATTTCTAAGTGCCAAACTTAGGTTAAATGGTCCAATTCACTTAAATCATCCTAGTTCAATATATAGATTTCACGTATCAAATCTGAGCAGAGTTATTATAGATTACAATTCGAAGTGGTTTCGGGTATTTACTAATACCCGATTCCGGTCTCTTCGAATTCAATTCCCATCTTAACCCCATTGATTAAGTGGAACACAATTTAACCACTAATACAAGATGTCACTTTTAATATGGCAACTCATCAACGACAGATAACCACACAATCACTATACAAGACAACAGATCGTATCACAAACATTTATACTAGAAATATCAACCAATCATTCATAAACAAGATTGTTAAGTCACCCATTCATAAATAAATCAAACTAATTTTCTTGATCTCTTTTAATCCTTCTTACTTAACAATAATTAATTACAAACCACTAATTAATCATCCCTTAATTATCCTTTCTAATTACATTCAGTAATTAGCCTTTAATTAATCCATTGATTAATTTATTCTTACTCATTATTTGCATAAATTAATCAATCCTTTAACTCATTATACTAAGTAATTAACTCTTAATTTCTCCCGTCAAGTAATTACCGTTAAATAAATCACCTTCAGTAATTACCCATTAATTACTTATTCTAATTAATGGTATAAAGTAAATACCCTTCATTAATATTATTGATTAATTAAATGATTAACCTTTAATTACTAATTAAATTAATTAATACGCAACAGCTAATCCTTTAAATTGCTTACATTATCATTACCTGATTTCATTTAGTAATTTAGCCTTAAATAAATTAATCATCCTTTAGTTGATTTCCTTAATTTATCAATCTCTTATTAAATACACAAAGTAATTATTCTTAATTATTTTTCATTAAGTAATTGTCTTCTAATTACTTTATTTAAGAAATCTTCCTTTATTTAATTACTTCCAGTAATTACCATTAAATTATTTACCCTAAATTAATTATTCTTTAATTACATTAAGTAATTATCTATCAATTACTTACTAAGTAATTATACTAAATCAGCTACACTAAGTGATTATCTTAAATTTAATTAACTAATTAATTGACTTAAATTAATTTCATTAATTAATTCATTCTCACTTAATCACTAGTAAATGATTCTTTCTTTAAAACCATTCATTAACTCTTCACTAATTACCTCATTAAGAAAATTATTCTTAATTACAATAAGTAAATTACTTTTAATTTATTTCACAAATTTATTATTCTTAATAAATCTCAACCTTACTAATTTAAGATAAATTCTTTAATTATTTTAACTACTTATTTGCATCATTAAACTTTATTAGAAACCACTAAGAAATCTATATATTTGAAAATATATAATTTACTTTAAAACAATCTAAACACTTTAAATCTTGAAATTTTATTCAATTTAGTCATTGTTAAATTTTGATTATTATTTATTTTGACAACTTGTTAAATTAGACCTTTAACTCGCTACACCTGCTGCTAAAATAAAACTGACCCGAGCCCTTAATCAAAATTCTCGAGCTAGCCCCTCAACCTCCCCTAGACCCTACGAAAAGCTGCTACTTCGAGAAATCCCACTAAATCCCTCGAGTTTGTCCCGAGTCGAACGCTTCTTCACAAGCTATGACAAAACCAGATACAACACTATACACCGTGCACATGCATATCAATTCCACAGGCCTCCGATCAACATTCCGGCCTTCAACAAGTCGATAACGACTTCACCATCCATCTCTGTGCTCCAGTACAACAATTCCATCATCCGTTCAAAACCATTTCCACTCGCCGACGATGATCTTGTTGGCTGGAATCCTCAGCACCCCTTCCAGAGTAGCTTCTCGTCACCATGCCGCGATCCCATCCCACGCGATCCATTCCGATATGCCCACGTCATCGAACGAAGCTCGGCATCTACCTCAAGACAAACCGGACACCAAAACCCATTTCATCATCGCCTGATCACCATAGCCATAGAAAAATCACCTCTCCAATTTTACAGAGATCACCCATCAACAAGCTTCCTCTGACAACAAAAATCAAACCTGCACACGTCGCCGATCGATAGAAATCGTCGATATTCCCAAAATAAGTCAATCCCATATTTTCCCAAAATTACACTTCTAAAAATCACGAAATCTATATTAAAATTCATGATTTACAGCTACCAACCTGATAATGAATTCCAAACCTAAAATCAAGATGTTTGATTTTGCTCCAATTTCAGAGTTGCACTGTAACTTTTGTTTTAGAGATAAATTCCCAATTATTTAAATTCGAAATCATTTTATAATGATGTTACCTTATTTTAAAACATTTTCTACTCAGAAATCAAAGTCCAAATTGATTTCTAATGGAAGATAGGAATTTTGTTTGAATTTTAAGGTTCTGATTATGACAGAGGCAAGATTTAAACACAGTCCTATACATTCTTATATATACACAGGGCAGATAATATCATAATTTCAGAAAAGAATTATGCATGCATATATATATTTCATCATATACATATAATCTATCACATGCACCAGATTCAAACTATATTCTAGTATAAGATTACTCACCTTAATTCATGCAATAGGGGTCCTAGATCCACTTTTGAAAACTAAAGGTGATGATGCTTGGAATCTCTTTCTCTGTTTTTTTTTAGAAACCTGGAAGTCCTTGCTTTGCTCTGATCTATTACTGTTTTGAATTCAAATTCATCTGATTTAAATCCTTGTTTGAATTAAACTTGAAACAGTGGTTTGTATTTTGAATCTGAAGTTAATTTGATTTGCTTTCCTGACCTTGCTTAGCTTCAGATTTGCATTGCAAAAGTTAGATAACATTTGGATTAAATTTTTTTTGTCTAACCTGCTTTGGGTTTTCAGTTTTTTTTGAAATTAAAGAGGAGAAAATCTGTAAGCTGGTTTCTCAAATGTTTATTTTATAAATTAATAGTAATAAAAATAATGGAGGTTGACACTTGTTAGCTTATATACATTTCTTTACTTACAAATGTTATTAATAAGCATTCTTATGTCTACAAGTGTTCAAATTTTCAAAATAATAATAATTTTTTTTCTTAATTCCTATATTTTAGTATTAATATATAGTTTGTCTTAATTTTTATTAATATGTTTTATGTTTATAAATGTGCATATACAAACTATGTTTTATCTCAAATATTAGAAGGAAAAGTATTCTAAATCTTTTATTAAATCTCACATATATATATATTTACAAATCAATTTTAAGCAAATATATGTTTTCTTATTAATTTCTCAAAGATATGTAAATTTTTAAAATTTTATTATTCCTTGTTCAAATATCACATTATACTTACAATATATATTATTTTATTCAGAATGCAACTTTTAAATCTAGTTAATATTTTTTTTCTTTTTAATAAATTTAATCTTGTTAATTACCAATTAACAGATGTCTAAAAATTTAGGGCTATCACATTCTTTCCCCCTTTGAATCTTTTCGTCCTCGAAAAGAACGAAACCAGAATTTATTAAATATTTTAAAACCAGTTAAAATATTCTTTGATCATTTTAAAACACTTAAAAATCTATATAATATTTTCAAAATAGTCTTTATAGAAAATAACATTTTATAACTCGATGTTTCAACCAGTCCATCCTTGTTCTCGCAGAAATTCGGTCATACGTTAATCAGGCGTACGACTGAAAATCTATTAGTACTTAGCAGACCTGTTTTCAACACCCAGTGAAAATACATGAAAAATAATTTTATTGAAAATAGTTTTTGAAAATAGTGGATATATCTTTGGTGAGAATGCACTGGAAATCATCACCCCCATCCATGGTCACAGTTACATTCCAGGGTTACGTTGCCGTCGCAGCAAAAGTCCATGTAACTGCAAGCTCTCCGCGGCCTCTCGATTACGCCATGGAACCCACACAACAGATCACAGTTACATCCAAGGTTACGTTGCCATCACAGCAAAAGTCCATTTAACTGCAGGCTCTCGGTGGCCTCTGATTTTCGCTGTCAAAATGAAACTTCTCCACTCCTACATAGGTCGCAGTCTGCCGATATAAAGTCAAACGCAGACAGTTGGCTCTCAGCGGCGTACACGACTTTCGCTATGTTATACCATAGGTCGCAGTCTACCGATATACAATCAAACGCAGACTGTTGGCTCTCAGCGGCACATAAGACTTTCTCTATGTTATACCATAGGTCGCAGTCTACCGATATAAAATCAAACGCAGACTGTTGGCTCTCAGCGGCACACACGACTTTCGCTATGGTATACTCTACTCATAATCCCTAGGAACTAGTTTTGTCCGGACTCCTCACAGGATCAACTTTAGAACCCCCTTGGGGCTCAAGGCAGCACCACCCGGTGGTACTCCTGAGAAGTCCATTCCAAGGGAGCGCCTTTTTCCCCAGAGCCATCATCAAAACATTTTGTACATATATATAGTATCTTTAAATCATACACCTAGTACGATCTCATACAAAGCTCCTTTACACAAAATCGATTATCCCAAAATCGATAATTCTCAAACTAGGCTTTCCAAATTCAATATTGATTTTACCCAAAAATCAAAAGCCTTTCCAAATCCAAAGTTTCCCACAACCGTTTTCCAAAATCCTCATATGATCCTTTATATATATATTTAGATATATAAAATCTTTCAAAACTTTGGATCATTTCAAACTTGTATAAAATTCCTTTTATACTTCAAACATTTTCAAAAACCCTTTTCTTCTCGCAAAAGATTCAACAAGGGGAGTTTCATTTTATAAAACAAAGATATTTAACTTTGTTTACTCAAAAATCAAATATTCAAATTTGATTACTCTTTACAAAACCACTTACCATATCACTTACTTCCATAAACAAAATTTCAACCATAGAAATATCCAATTTCTACTTTATTTCCTCATATATTTCACAAAATATATTTTCACTTCAAAAACCATTTCAAATTTCTTATCCACAAACTTCAATATCAATTTCATTCCAATCTGTATGATGTACACATATCATCCGTACGCTATACCAATCCGATCGCTCACTCGATCACACAATTTCGCTTCCGAACTAGTATTGTCCACCCGACTTCCTAGCGCGGACATAGATCTGGTTTCTTGATCAGAAACCGTTATTATCCTTGCATAGTCATAACTATGATAGAGAATATCCAGAACCAATCAACAATCCATATCCAGGTTCGCCTTCAAAAATCGAGTGGAAAATTCCAACTCGGATCGATATAACTATCTCGAAATTCTGTGCTCGAATCTGGATCAAATCACTGTGTGAATAGAATAACATACGTACACCCTACGTATTTATCTTTATTAGTTATTAGCCAAATTAATTTCATTTCTATTCACATTCACTTTGATTTTCATTCACTTATTTACAATTGCTTCAATCCATTTGGATTATCACCTCTACTCTTATCTCGATTGGGTATTTAACCATTAACAGTTTGAACTCCGACCAGTTTGTTTAGAAAATAGCTTGAAAATTTTAAAAATAGATAAGTAGTTGGAATATAATAACTAGTTTGTAAAATAGGTGTAAAATAGTTAGAAAATAGTTAAAATAATTATAGAAATTTAGATAATTGCAAAGTGATAGTAAGATAGTAATTATTTTTGTAAAATAGTTGAAATATAGTAATTAGTTTATAAAATATTTGAAAAATTATTAAACAGTTTCAAAAATAATTGTAAAACAAGTATAAAATAGGTTTGGCCTTTAAAAGAAAGGTTGTATATATAATAAATAGCTTGGAGAAATAGATTCATATTAAAAATAGTCCAGAGTCAAAACTGCTCACTTCCCAATCTCCATTCTCATTAATTCAACTTAAATTTCCACTTCCATTTAAATTGACCCAATCTCAATTTATATAACTTCATTTTCCATTGAAATTGATTTAATCCCAATTCAAGTTGAATTAACCTCGGTTTCTTTCTAAATTTAACTTTATTCAACCTTCATCTCAAATTCTATTAATTCAAATAAATTTCAATTGAACTAGTTCCAATTTCAATTTATTTCAACTCCAGTTTGAATTAATTCTAATTTTAAACTCCATTTCCAAATCAAGTTGAATTATTCTTGATTTCTTCCCTAATTCAATTCAAATTCCATTTGAATTTAAAATTATTCAACTTTAATTACAATTCCAAATTATTCAAATCAATCTGGACTAATATCCATTCAATTGAACCCATTTCAATTTTCAAATCGTTTCAAATTAATCCAATTCAAATTTTCCATTTGAATTTTATACTTATACATCTTCAATCATAATTTCAATTAATTCATATCAAATTCAATTAACTAATTCAAATTTCAAACTTAAACCATCTCGAATTATATAAATTCGAGTTAATACTTCAAATATTGATTTAATTCCTTTAAATCAATTTACCTTTAAAGTTTTAAACAATTCAATTCACAATTCAGACCTAACATATTATACCACATATCAAATTAGCCTTTATTTTAAAAACATCCATCAATTTTCAATTTCGGATTTCAAACCCATTTTGAGATCACTCAAACTTCCTTATTCAAATCAACCATTTAACTTTCCAAGTTAAATTTTAATTTCATCTTCAAATTTCCAAATCAGGTCGATCATTTCAACTTATTTAACTTTTCCCAAGTTAAATTCAATTTACTTAATCCAGTCAAATTCACACAATTTGAATTCCTATTCAAATTTCAAAATTCTTTCCCATATATAGGTTCAAAAACTTATCACTTTGGGTTTTCACATCTCATTCCCAATTTAAAACTCAATATTTAGAGTTTATCTCAAACCGTCTTTGATATTATGCATATCCATACATAAACATATTTATTCCTTAACCAACCAGGCTATACTTTAAAATTTAAACACCTTTGGTTTTAATTCAAACAAATTCCTTTAAAATTTCAAACAACCCTTGTTTGAAATATGACACCTTTCATTCGAATATATTAAATAACATCTCTTATTTTAAAATAAGATCATATTCAAAATATTATCTCCTTTAACATTTTGAAACCAATTCAAATGTTTAAATTTAGAATTCAAAACTGCACAATTGAAACCCACTTTAATTTACATCCTTTCAAACTTACAAGTTACTCTTTTTAAATGGTTACTTCCTTAAAACATTTTATTGTTTATTGAAGAACAATCATTCCATTACTAAACACAATAATCATCTATTTCTTTTGTTTGAAACCAATTCTAATTCATCTTATTTTGAAATACTTCTCCAATTCAAGGTTTCAATTTTAGTTTGAATCCATTTCAAACTTATCTTTATTTAATTCTAATTTCAATTTGTTTTCATTCTATTACTTCTTAATTTAATTCTTACTATTACTTTTAATTTAATTAATACTACAACCAATTTCCTTAATATAACAAATAATCTATTTCTTATATAAGATTCATTTACTTTTGAAATCATTTAAAAACCTTTATATAAGAAGATAACAAGTACGCTCTCTCATATATATAATCAACTCATCCTAGGGTACCACTTACCCTATCCTTAATGAGTATACCCACACGAGCAAAGGTTCTCGCTTAACCTTCTGCTCTGATACCAAATGAAACAACCTGGAAATTCTGATCCCGAAAATTCCAGATAGTTAGAGAAAAGAAGAAAGGGATAGAAGAAGAACATAAAAGAAACACACAATCTCACATTCGCAGCGGATCAAAATATAATAGCAAATAATAATAATAACAGTTATAAAAAAAGAAACTGTATCTGTCAATTACACTTTAAAATATCAGAGTTACATCATACACACAACACTGGACAGTCTAATATAACATGTCCCAATTGCACAATAATATATCACAGTGGTAAAGCACTCCATACGTTTCAGCCCTCCAGCTTGCCTCCTGAGCTCCAGAACGTCCTTACCTGAAAATATGTAGTACTCGGTCTGACCCGAGCATTACATCAAAGTAACACCCAAGTCAGGCTGGAAACCAGCGTGAGTAAGCCCTTCTAACATAAATTTCAAAAGCATGCAACTTAGATAAACCGGGGGTAACTTATCAATTTACAACTTCACAAGCTGTTATAAACATTACTTATTCACACATAAATTTCTAAGTGCCAAACTTAGGTTAAATGGTCCAATTCACTTAAATCATCCCATTTCAATATTAAGATTTCACGTATCAAATCTGAGCAGATTTATTATAGATTACAAATCGAAGTGGTTTCGGGTATTTACTAATACCCGATTCCGGTCTCTTCGAATTGAATTCCCATCTTAACCCCATTGATTAAGTGGAACACAATTTAACCACTAATACAAGATGTCACTTTTAATATGGCAACTCATCAACGACAGATAACCACACAATCACTATACAAGACAACATATCATATCACAAACATTTATACTAGAAATATCAACCAATCATTCATAAGCAAGATTGTTAAGTCACCCATTCATAAATAAATCAAATTAATTTTCTTGATCTCTTTTAATCCTGCTTACTTAACAATAATTAATTACAAACCACTAATTAATCATCCCTTAATTATCCTTTCTAATTACATTCAGTAATTAGCCTTTAATTAATCCATTGATTAATTTATTCTTACTCATTATTTGCATAAATTAATCAATCCTTTAACTCATTATACTAAGTAATTAACTCTTAATTTCTCCCGTCAAGTAATTACCGTTAAATAAATCACCTTCAGTAATTACCCATTAATTACTTATTCTAATTAATGGTATAAAGTAAATACCCTTCATTAATATTATTGATTAATTAAATGATTAACCTTTAATTACTAATTGAATTAATTAATACGTAACAGCTAATCCTTTAAATTGCTTACATTATCATTACCTGATTTCATTAAGTAATTTAGCCTTAAATAAATTAATCATCCTTCAGTTGATTTCCTTAATTTATCAATCTCTTATTAAATACACAAAGTAATTATTCTTAATTATTTTCCATTAAGTAATTGTCTTCTAATTACTTTATTTAAGAAATCTTCCTTTATTTAATTACTTCCAGTAATTACCATTAAATTATTTACCCTAAATTAATTATTCTTTAATTACATTAAGTAATTATCTATCAATTACTTACTAAGTAATTATACTAAATCAGCTACACTAAGTGATTATCTTAAATTTAATTAACTAATTAATTGACTTAAATTAATTTCATTAATTAATTCATTCTCACTTAATCACTAGTAAATGATTCTTTCTTTAAAACCATTCATTAACTCTTCACTAATTACCTCATTAAGAAAATTATGCTTAATTACAATAAGTAAATTACTTTTAATTTATTTCACAAATTTATTATTCTTAATAAATCTCAACCTTACTAATTTAAGATAAATTCTTTAATTATTTTAACTACTTATTTGCATCATTAAACTTTATTAGAAACCACTAAGAAATCTATATATTTGAAAATATATAATTTACTTTAAAACAATCTAAACACTTTAAATCTTGAAATTTTATTCAATTTAGTCATTGTTAAATTTTGATTATTATTTATTTTGACAACTTGTTAAATTAGACCTTTAACTCGCTACACCTGCTGCTAAAATAAAACTGACCCGAGCCCTTAATCAAAATTCTCGAGCTAGCCCCTCAACCTCCCCTAGACCCTACGAAAAGCTGCTACTTCGAGAAATCCCACTAAATCCCTCGAGTTTGACCCGAGTCGAACGCTTCTTCACAAGCTACGACAAAACCAGATACAACACTATACACCGTGCACATGCATATCAATTCCACAGGCCTCCGATCAACATTCCGGCCTTCAACAAGTCGATAATGACTTCACCATCCATCTCTGTGCTCCAGTACAACAATTCCATCACCCGTTCGAAAATTGGCAATCCTATCAAACTAGGACTGAACATGAAAAACCATTTCCACTCGCCGACGATGATCTTGTTGGTTGGAATCCTCAACACCCCTTCCAGAGTAGCTTCTCGTCACCATGCCGCGATCCCATCCCACGCGATCCATTCCGATATGTCCACGTCATCGAACGAAGCTCGGCATCTACCTCAACACAAACCGGACACCAAAACCCATTTCATCATCGCCTGATCACCATAGCCATAGAAAAATCTCCTCTCCAATTTTATAGAGATCACCCATCAACAGGCTTCCTCTGACAACAAAAATCAAACCTCGACACGTCGCCGATCGATAGAAATCGTCGATATTCCCAAAATAAGTCAATCCCAAATTTTCCCAAAATTACACTTCTAAAAATCATGAAATCTATATTAAAATTCATGATTTATAGCTACCAACCTGATTGTTAATTCCAAACCTAAAATCAAGATGTTAGATTTTGCTCCAATTTCAGAGTTGCACTGTAACTTTTGTTTTAGGGATAAATTCCCAATTATTTAAATTTGAAATCATTTTATAATGATGTTACCTTATTTTAAAACATTTTCTACTCAGAAATCAAAGTCCGAATTGATTTCTAATGGAAGATAGGAATTTTGTTTGAATTTTAAGGCTCTGATTATGACAGAGGCAAGATTTAAACACAGTCCTATACGTTCTTATATATACACAGGGCATATAATATCATAATTTCATAAAAGAATTATGCATGCATATATATTTCATCATATACATATAATCAATCACATGCACCAGATTCAAACTATATTCTAGTATAAGATTACTCACCTTAATTCATGCAATAGGGGTCCTAGATCCACTTTTGAAAACTGAAGGTGATGATGCTTGGAATCTCTTTCTCTTTGTTTTTTTTAGAAACCTGGAAGTCCTACCTTTGCTCTGATCTATTACTGTTTTGAATTCGAATTCATCTGATTTAAATCCTTGTTTGAATTAAACTTGAAACAGCAGCTTGTATTTTGAATCTGAAGTTAATTTGATTTGCTTTCCTGACCTTGCTTAGCTTCAGATTTGCATTGCAAAAGTTAGATAACATTTGGATTAATTTTTTTTTTCTAACCTGCTTTGGGTTTTCAGTTTTTTTTTTGAAATTAAAGAGGAGAAAATTTGTAAGCTGGTTTCTCAAATGTTTATTTTATAATTTAATATTAATAAAAATAATGGAGGTTGACACTTGTTAGCTTATATACATTTCTTTACTTACAAATGTTATTAATAAGCATTCTTATGTCTACAAGTGTTCAAATTTTCATAATAATAATATTTTTTTCTTTCTTAATTACCTATATTTTAGTATTAATATATAGTCTGTCCAAATTTTTATTAATATGTTTTATGTTTATAAATGTGCATATACAAACTATGTTTTATCTCAAATATTAGAAGGAAAAGTATTCTATAACTTTTATTAAATCTCACATATATATATATATATATATATATTTACAAATCAATTTTAAGCAAATATATGTTTTATTATTAATTTCTCAAAGATATGTAATTTTTTAAAACTTTTATTATTCCTCATTCAAATATCATATTATACTTACAATATATATGGTTAATATATTTTTTCTTTTGAATAAATTTAATCTTGTTAATTACCAATTAACAGATGTCTAAAAATTTAGGGCTATCACATTCTTCCCCCTTTGAATCTTTTCGTCCTCGAAAAGAACGAAACCGGAATTTATTAAATATTTTAAAACCAGTTAAAATATTCTTTGATCATTTTAAAACACTTAAAAATCTATATAATATTTTCAAAATAGTCTTTATAGAAAATATCATTTTATAACTCGATCTTTCAACCAGTCCATCCTTGTTCTCGTAGAAATTCGGTCATACGTTGGTCAGGCGTACGCCTGAAAATCTATAAGTACTTAGCAGACCTGTTTTCAACACCCAGTGAGAATACTTGAAAAATAATTTTATTGAAAATAGTTTTTGAAAATAGAGGATATATCTTTGGTGAGAATGCTCTGGAAATCATCACCCCCATCGATGGTCACAGTTACATTCCAGGGTTACGTTGCCGTCGCAGCAAAAGTCCATGTAACTGCAGGCTCTCCGCGGCCTCTTGATTATGCCATGGAACCCACACAACAGATCATAGTTACATCCAGGGTTACGTTGCCATCGCAACAAAAGTCCATGTAACTGCAGGCTCTCAGTGGCCTCTGATTTTCGCCGTCAAAATGAAACTTCTCCACTCCTACATAGGTCGCATTCCGCCGATATAAAATCAAACGCAGACTGTTGGCTCTCAGCGGCACACGCGACTTTCGCTATGTTATACCATAGGTCGCAGTCTACCGATATACAATCAAACGCAGACTGTTGGCTCTCAGCGGCACATAAGACTTTCGCTATGTTATACCATAGGTCGCAGTCTACCGATATAAAATCAAACGCAAACTGTTGGCTCTCAGCGGCACACACGATTTTCGCTATGGTATACTCTACTCATAATCTCCAGGAACTAGTTTTGTCCGGACTCCTCACAGGATCAACTTTAGAACCCCCTTGGGGCTCAAGGCAGCACCACCTGGTGGTACTCCTGAGAAGTCCATTCCAAGGGAGCGCCTTTTTCCCCAGAGCCATCATCAAAACATTTTGTACATATATATAGTATCTTTAAATCATACACCTAGTACGATCTCATACGAAGCTCCTTTACACAAAATCGATTATCCCAAAATCGATAATTCTCAAACTAGGCTTTTCAAATTCAATATTGATTTTACCCAAAAATCAAAAGCCTTTCCAAATCCAAAGTTTCCCACAACTGTTTTCCAAAATCCTCATATGATCCTTTATATATATATTTAGATATATAAAATCTTTCAAAACTTTGGATCATTTCAAACTTGTATAAAATTCCTTTTATACTTCAAACATTTTCAAAGACCCTTTTCTTCTCGCAAAAGATTCAACAAGGGGAGTTTCATTTTATAAAACAAAGATATTTAACTTTGTTTACTCAAAAATCAAATATTCAAATTTGATTAATCTTTACAAAACCACTTACCATATCACTTATTTCCATAAACAAAATTTCAACCATAGAAATATCCAATTTCAATTTTATTTCCTCATATATTTCACAAAATATATTTTCACTTCAAAAACCATTTCAAATTTCTTATCCACAAACTTCAATATCAATTTCATTCCAATCAGTACGATGTACACATATCATCCGTACGCTATACCAATCTGATCGCTCACTCGATCACACAATTTCACTTCCGAACTAGTATTGTCCACCCGACTTCCTAGTGCGGACACAGGTCTTGTTTCTTGATCAGAAACCGTTATTCTCCTTGCATAGTCATAACTATGATAGAGAATATCCAGGTTCGCCTTCAAAAATCGAGTGGAAAATTCCAACTCGGATCGATATAACTATCTCGAAATTCTATGCTCGAATCTGGATCAAATCACTATGCGAATTGAATAACATACGTACACCCTACGTATTTATCTTTATTAGTTATTAGCCAAATTAATTTCATTTCTATTCACATTCACTTTGATTTTCATTCACTTATTCACAATTGCTTCAATCCATTTGGATTATAACCTCTATTCTTATCTCGATTGGATATTTAACCATTAACAGTTTGAACTCCGACCAGTTTGTTTAGAAAATAGCTTGAAAATTTTAAAAATAGACATGTAGTTGGAATATAATTACTAATTTGTAAAATAGGTGTAAAATAGTTAGAAAATAGTTAAAATAATTATAGAAAGTTAGATAATTGCAAAATAATAGTAAGATAGTAATTAGTTTTGTAAAATAGTTGAAATATAGTAATTAGTTTATAAAACATTTGAAAAATTATTAAACAGTTTCAAAAATAATTGTAAAACAAGTATAAAATAGGTTTGGCCTTTAAAAGAAAGGTTGTATATATAATAAATAGCTTGGAGAAATAGATTCATATTAAAAATAGTCCAGAGTCAAAACTGCTCACTTCCCAATCTCCATTCTCGTTAATTCAACTTAAATTTTCACTTCCATTTAAATTGACCCAATCTCAATTTAAATAACTTCAATTTCCATTGAAATTGATTTAATCCCAATTCAAGTTGAATTGACCTCGGTTTCTTTCTAAATTTAACTTTATTCAACCTTCATCTCAAATTCTATTAATTCAAATAAATTTCAATTGAACTAGTTCCAATTTCAATTTATTTCAACTCCAGTTTGAATTAATTCTAATTTTAAACTCCATTTCCAAATCAATTTGAATTATTCTTGATTTCTTCCCAAATTCAATTCAAATTCCATTTGAATTTAAAATTATTCAACATTAATTACAATTCCAAATTACTCAAATCAATCTGGACTAATATCCATTCAATTGAACCCATTTCAATTTTCAAATCGTTTCAAATTAATCCAATTCAAATTTTCCATTTGAGTTTTATACTTATACATCTTCAATCACAATTTCAATTAATTCAAATCAAATTCAATTAACTAATTCAAATTTCAAACTTAAACCATCTCGAATTATATAAATTCGAGATAATACTTCAAATATTGATTTAATTCCTTTAAATCAATTTACCTTTAAAGTTTTAAACAATTCAATTCACAATTCAGACCTAACATATTATACCACAAATCGAATTAGCCTTTATTTTAAAAACATCCATCAATTTTCAATTTCGGATTTCAAACCCATTTTGAGATCACTCAAACTTCCTTATTCAAATCAACGATCTAACTTTCCAAGTTAAATTTTAATTTCATCTTCAAATTTCCAAATCAGGTTGATAATTTCAACTTATTTAACTTTTCCCAAGTTAAACTCAATTTACTTAATCTAGTCAAATTCGCACAATTTGAATTCCTATTCGAATTTCAAAATTCTTTCCCATATATAAGTTCAAAAACTTATCACTTTGGGTTTTCACATCTCATTCCCAATTTAAAACTCAATATTTAGAGTTTAACTTAAACCGTCTTTGATATTATGCATATCCATACATAAACACATTTATTCCTTAACCAACCAGGCTATACTTTAAAATTAAAACCACCTTTGGTTTTAATTCAAACAAATTCCTTTAAAATTTCAAACAGCCGTTGTTTGAAATAGGACACCTTTCATTCGAATATATTAAATAACATCTCTTATTTTAAAATAAGATCATATTCAAAATATTATCTCTTATTTCAAAATAAGATCATATTCAAAATATTATCCCACTAAATCCCTCGAGTTTGTCCCAAGTCGAACGCTTCTTCACAAGCTACGACAAAACCAGATACAACACTATACACCGTGCATGTGCATATCAATTCCACTGGCCTCCGATCAACATTCCGGCCTTCAACAAGTCGATAACGACTTTACCATCCATCTCTGTGCTCTAGTACAACAATTCCATCATCCATTCGAAAATTGGCAATCCTATCAAACTAGGACTGAACATGAAAAACCATTTCCACTCACCGATGATGATCTTGTTGGCTGGAATCCTCAGCACCCTTCCAGAGTAGTTTCCCGTCACCATGCCGCGATCCCATCCCACGCGATCCATTCCGATATGCCCACTTCATCGAACGAAGCTCGGCATCTACCTCAACACAAACCGGACACCAAAACCCATTTCACCATGGCCTGATCACCATAGCCATAGAAAAATCACCTCTCCAATTTTACAGATATCACCCATCAACAAGCTTCCTCTGACAACAAAAATCAAACCTGCACACGTCGCCGATCGATAGAAATCGTCGATATTCCCAAAATAAGTCAATCCCAGATTTTCCCAAAATTACACTTCTAAAAATCACGAAATCTATATTAAAATTCATGATTTACAGCTACCAACCTGATTATGAATTCCAAACCTAAAATCAAGATGTTTGATTTTGCTCCAATTTCAGAGTTGCACTGTAACTTTTGTTTTAGAGATAAATTCCCAATTATTTAAATTCGAAATCATTTTATAATGATGTTACCTTATTTTAAAACATATTCTACTCAGAAATCAAAGTCCAAATTGATTTCTAATGGAAGATAGGAATTTTGTTTGAATTTTAAGGCTCTGATTATGACAGAGGCAAGATTTAAACACAGTCCTATACATTCTTATATATACACAGGGCAGATAATATCATAATTTCAGAAAAGAATTACGCATGCATATATATATTTCATCATATACATATAACCTATCACATGCACCAGATTCAAACAATATTCTAGTATAAGATTACTCACCTTAATTCATGCAATAGGGGTCCTGGATCCACTTTTGAAAACTGAAGGTGATGATGCTTGGAATCTCTTTTTTTTTTTTTTAGAAACCTGGAAGTCCTTGCTTTGCTCTGATCTATTGCTGTTTTGAATTCGAATTCATCTGATTTAAATCCTTGTTTGAATTAAACTTGAAACAGCAGCTTGTATTTTGAATCTAAAGTTAATTTGATTTGCTTTCCTGACCTTGCTTAGCTTCAGATTTGCATTGCAAAAGTTAGATAACATTTGGATTAATTTTTTTTCTAACCTGCTTTGGGTTTTCAATTTTTTTTTTTTTGAAATTAAAGAGGAGAAAATATGTAAGCTGGTTTCTCAAATGTTTATTTTATAATTTAATATTAATAAAAATAATGGAGGTTGACACTTGTTAGCTTATATAATTTATTTACTTACAAATGTTATTAATAAGCATTCTTATGTCAACAAGTGTTTAAATTTTCATAATAATAATAAATTTTTTTCTTAATTGCCAATATTTTAGTATTAATATATAGTTTGTCTTAATTTTTATTAATATGTTTTATGTTTATAAATGTGCATATATACAAACTATGTTTTATCTCAAATATTAGAAGGAAAAGTATTCTAAATCTTTTATTAAATCTCACACATATGTATTTACAAATCAATTTTAAGCAAATATATGTTTTCTTATTAATTTCTCAAAGATATGTAAATTTTTAAAACTTTTATTATTCCTTGTTCAAATATCATACTATACTTACAATATGTATTACTTTATTCAGAATACAACTTTTAAATCTAGTTAATATTTTTTTCATTTTAATAAATTTAATCTTGTTAATTACCAATTAACAGTTGTCTAAAAATTTAGGGCTATCATAGTAAAAATAATATTTCAATTAATATTTTTATCTAATCTTTTTAATGTTGTTTTCTAACCTATATTAGAGTGTTTTAAAATTGGTTTCAATTTTAAATATATTTTTATAATTAATTATGAATATTTAAAGTAAGTGACATTTCATTTAAAACATGTTAATTTTTTGTTTTTTCATTTATTTCAAAATTTGTTATTTTTACATAATATTTTATATAGATAATTATAATATATTTTCAAGTAGGTTAAAAGTGTTTTAACATAATTGTAAGTATTTTAAAAGTATCTATATGTATGGATGTATGTGTGTGTGTATATAAGTTTTAAAAGTAAGTTAAGTATTTTAAATATAGTAAAGGAAGTTTGAATTTTTAACACTTAAATTAAATAAAAGACTTTGAGAAGTTCAATTAAAAGTGTATTATCTTAATTAATTAGTGTGGACCTGCTTTGACCTATAAAATGAATGCTTTACAACTATTAATAAGTATAAAAATAGTTTTGGGTTGCAGTAACATTGTTTAGGTAACATTTGTTTTTAGCCCTTATTATTAATTATGCTTAGGAATATAATTAGATGTTTAATATTGAATATTTTAATGATAATGATAAGTAAATGGTTTTGGGTTTATTGTGACATTGTTTGAGTAACAATTGTCTTTCAACTCTTAAATGTAATTAATTTTTGAAAAAAGCAGGTTTTAAAGAAAATGGTTGTGTATGAAATGGTTCTAGGCTTTTGTGGCAAATGTTTAAATAACACTTGTATCTAACCCTTAAGTTTATACTTAGATATTTAATTATGGATGCTTTAAAGATAATAATAAGTACGGAATCTTTTGTGAAAACATAGGAAAAGTAAATTTTTAATTTATAAAAGAGAAGAGGTTTATAATAAATAGTGTTTTAGCAACATTCATTTTAGCCTCTTTGGTTATATTTTAAACTAAGTAAATCTTGTTATGGATCATGAATATACCTATACCATTTGATATAAGTATACAAATACACATAAAGTATAGAAAAGAGTATAAATGAATAGTAAAATATAGTATAAATGAATAGTAAAATGCATGAATAGTAGAATATAAGTATACATCTTTTATAAAGGGAAATTAAATCTATATACAAGTTTAATTAAAGAATGAAGTTTAACTAACAAGGAAGTTTTATTAAATAAGTAAAGTTTAGTTAATATGAAGTTTAATTAAATGAGTGAAGTTTTAATTAAGAGATGAAGTTTTAACTATAGAATGAAGTTTAATTAAATAAGTGATGTTTGATTAATAAAACGAATTTGATTAATAATGGACAATTAAATAAGTTAAGTTTTAGTTTAATAGAAGTTTAATTAAATAAGTTAAGTTTTAATTTATAAGTAATTAAATATAGGAAGTTTAATTAATAAAGTTGTTTTAATTAAAGGTAGAAGTTTTAATTAATGATGAAGTTTCAATTAAAGGAAAGAAGTAATATTAGATAAAAAGAGTTTTACTAATAAAAGAAATTTTAATTAACAAAAATATTAATTAAATAAAAAGGGAATTAGAAGTCGTTCATGTGACTTGATCGTGCTTTGAATGTGTTAATCGTATTTTGTGTGTTACTTATATATGGAAATATTTAGTCGTTGCTTAGCGCTAAAAGCTGACGAACTAGACTTGATTCTATCTGTGAGAGTTAAGAATGTTGGCTCAAATAGGGTATAGAAGCAATAATGCTCTAACCTACCAGGCTTCATTCTTGACTTAGGGATAGTAGAAGTTGAAAAGGTCGGAAATGTGATAAGTATACGAGACTTGAATTCCATGTACAATCGTTTCTGAAAATTTGTCGGTTCAGTCTTGATGAGAAGGGGATCGATAAGTGTTCTACTTACCGAAAACCACTTTAAGACTAAGATATGTGTTATATCTTTTGGAAGTGGGTCTATTTGAGATGCTAGATCCATTAGGAATTCGTGATCTATTTGAGTGATGATGGCTCATGTGTTGAGATGCTGAACGTGACTTCACCATTGGTATACGATGAAAGATAAAGTAGGATGCATGATCTCAGGTTTAGCCAATCCTTGGGGGTATACCAACTCCATATCTTAAGTTTTCTTTCGAATGTTGCATGTAGGGAGTTGTTGATACTTAGTTCATGCTGTTCACGAAAGTGTCCGGATGTTGGCCCTATTGTGTTTACCTTATGATATATTTTATCTAGAGGTATACGATGCTTTAAAGATAGTTTCTCATCCTTGTCATGGGAGATTAGTCTCAGTTTACTTAGAAGGCCTTCGTGGAAAATCCATTAGTGAACGCGTCTTAGAGGTTTTGTTTGTATACCTATTAAATATTGTTGTGGGGTGATTAATGTAAGCACCAAATGTTATTTTTTGATTTATATTCTTCACCCTATACATTATCTGTTCATATCACCATATGTACTTATTAGATGGTGGTTCTTTTGAGGGATAACCGTTATGGCATTCCATGTAGTCTCAAAAGTATTGTTATATGTTGGCCACATATTTCTTGAGTTTCTCATGCTGGACTTAATGTCTGAATCGTGGTTTTATATTTCGTTAAGTTCCATGGGTGCCCATACGAGTAGTCATAGAAAGGCAGGTTTTCGTAATGTTCATTAAGCTCTTGGAGAGGACCTAGATGTTACCTACCGTATTATTTATTTCCACTGCATTACTTTATGTGTCTATATATATCAGCAATTGTATAGACAGGCTATTATAACTGTCTAGACTGATGATACTACTTTGTTTGGTAGCTCTAAAATACTATGTACATTAGAGTGGCTTTATGAATTATCTTTTGATATTATATGTTATCATTTCGCATGTGGTATTCTGAAATTTTTGTTCTCTCTTTCGCGTTCATTTTCTTTTCTTCTTTTTCTTTACCCTAATGTTATGTCTTTACAACGCCTGTTTGTTCGATAGGTGAATATCATGGATGTAGTATTGTTGACATATGAGGTTCAAAAAGGCCGCTCGTTACATGTAGTGTAGATGGTATGGATATTTAAGCTTGTATGTCCTCGAAAAGGAGATTCCTTGGGTATGGAATGCCTTAGATATGAGATGCATGCACATGTGTTTATATATGTTGTTTTGGGATTTTTTCGAAGCTATTCGCGCAAAGGAGGTGGTGCTAAATTATTCCAAAACGAAAAAGGCTTTAGAATAACATGGATTAGGAGTTGTACTCCATGCTTGGAATTTTGGTCAACCTGGTGGCTTGTCTTACTCATAGAAATTTCAAGGACGAAATTCTTTTAAGTTGGGAGAATATAACAACTTGCATTATAACAACAATATATTTAGATAATTAATTTAAATATAGAATCTTTAATTAATTGAAAGTTCAAAATATAATTTTTCATATACGATTGAATTAGGGCTTGAGACCACATTCATTGAGTCAAAATCGATGTTTTGAATTAATATGAGTGTAAAGATCGCTATATTTGGAGTTATGATATTTTTACGATTTATATATTGTTATAAGTATTTTGTAAATATATGTGCATAGCCGAGTCCAGTGAGATCTCAACTGATGGCTTGTGTTGTAGGATGAGGGCTTTATTTTGAAATGTACGGCTGAAGAATTTTTAGAGTCGGTTAATCTGATGGCCAAAACAACGTCGAAATATGGGAAACTATCATCTCGAGGCACTATCTCGAATAGCGAAAAAATTTATACCACCGGACTAGAAAAATGAGGTGATGTGCGCCAACGAGTTCCATGGTAATCAAGTGCAATTTTTCTCCCTTTCTTTTTCTGCTCTCCCTAATATCTAACGAGGGTCCAAAATATATAGGTTTTGGGTTTGCTTCGATTATAAGAGCTCAAGGCCACATTAGACAATGAGGTCAGATCCATTAGACTCATAGACAGGAGGGTTTTGTAACGACTTGAAATTTTCGAACCCGAAAATTCCAGATAGTTATGGAAAGAAGAAAGAGATAGAAGAAGAAGAAGATCAGAAACACCAACATCTCACATTCGCAGCGGATAAAATATAATAATAAATAATAACAGTTTACAAAAGAATATTATATCTGTCGATTACATTTTAATACATCAGAGTCACATATATACAGACATTGAATATACTCAATTATCACGTCACAGATACACAACAATATTATACAGCGGAAATACTCTCTACGCTCTTGCCATCTAGCTCGCCTCCTGAGCTCCAGAACGTCCTTACCTGAAAATATGTAATACTCGGTCTAACCCGAGCATTACACCAAAGTAACACCCGGGTCAGGCTGGAAACCAACGTGAGTAAAACCATTCAACATGGAATACAAAGCATACAACTTATTTAAAACCTGGGGTAACTCGTATTAATTTATAAAGTCACAATTTATTACAAACATCACTTATTCCACACTTTGTAACAATTTATTACAAACATCATTTATTCCACACATCCATTTTATACGTACCAGAGTTTAGGTTTAAATAGTCGAATTCCTTTAAATCTCTTCATTCCAACCTATAGATTTCACATATCAATCTATAAAAATTCGAAGTGGTAACAGGTATCTTCTAATACCCGACCCCGGTCTCTTCGAGTCTTGTGTCATCCTAAAACAAGTTATCCAAATGAAATATACCACATTTCATATCAGAGATATCAACTCATTCAAAGCATCCAATACCGTTCAATCATCCATAAGAAAATTTGATCACTTCCAAATTAATTCAATTGATTCAAATTGAATTTCTAACATCAACCACTTAGATTCCTTCATTTAACATTAATTAATTCCAAATCAATTAATTAGTCAACCTTCATTATTCATCTTAATTAATCACCCTGGATTAATTATTTTTCAATTACATTCAAGTAATTATCTTTATTTAATTTCACGAAATTAATTCTTCTTAACCAAAATCAATAAGTAATTTTAGTTACTTCATAAATTAATTAACCATATTAATTATATTAATCCTTAATTACTTATATTAATTAATTTCTCATAAGTCACTTATTATGGATTAATCAATTTTAATTTACCAATCTTTAATTACATCATTAATTATATAAATTAATGATTTCCAATTGTATTTTAATTTTTTTTCTAATCTAAATTAATTACATGAATTAAACCACAGTATTCATCATACTTGATTTATTTCCAACAGAAATTATCTCCCTTTTTATTTACTTCATTAAATAAATTAGTTCTCCTTAATTAATTATCTTAATTTATCTCTTGATTAAATACACAAAGTAATTTTATTAATTACATTAAGTAATTACTTATTAAACCACCCAATGATCATTCTAAACTAATTTAACCTTAATTAATTTACTCAAATCGTTAATTAATTTAATTAGTTAATTATCCATTTAAATTATCCTACCTATTTAATGAATCACCAATCATTAAACCTTTATTAACTTTAAAATGAACCATTCTCTTATTTATGATTTAAGTTTAAAACCATTTAAAACCCAAATGATTCGAGTCAAACAACAATTAACTCGAGAACCAACCAAAAACCAAAGTCACCAGATCATCAACATACATTCAATTATCTCAATCAATCAACCAATTATTTAAATTTAACCATTTCAATCTAAATAAAAATCAAACAGATTGAGATTTACCCACCTTTGCTTCCTGAATTTGCAATCCATTTCATTCTCGACTTGGTTTATCCACGTTTTGACCTTGTATAAATATTTATACAGGTTATTAATATTCAAAACAATTTGAACTATCAATTGCCATTAAATTTTATTAACTTACAATTTAATTCTAACTAATAAATTTTCTTTATATTCTTGAAAATACATATTCTTTTTATTCTTGACAATACATATTCTTTTTTTTTCTAATCTTTATATATGGATAAACTAAAGTAGAGATGTTTATATTTAACCGCTACATATTTATCTTCAGATCTATACGTATGTGTAAACAATTTCTCTGTTTAAAAAAAAACAAGAACATTTTATTATATTTAAATTAAAAAAATAGAATTATACCTGCTGTTAAATCCAATATCTCGATTAAGAAAATCCCCTAGCCTTCACGCATTCCAGAGGTCGAGTTCGACCTCAAACCCATCTCAAAGAACGACGGTCCAGATCCAAAAACGACGAAATGGAGTCGCGTTCTGCCTTTCTCCTTGCCTCTGGTGACACAATGAGGAATGACCCACGCTTGAATGAGAACGCGACCCCCTTCCTTCGACTGTTCCTGTGGTAATGATCGCGACCACTAGATGAGTGCCGCTCGCCTCCAAATCCTCCCCATAGGTGTGCCTCCCCTATGCCGAATCGAGTCTACATCCCGATAATCGAAACCCTAAAACCTCCCTCTGCTCGTCGTCGAACAAATTCTAGCACCTCCCACCGATGCCGCTCCTTGCAACCCACAACAAAGCTTCGAAGAGAAATTTAAATTAAACTTACAATTGGATTCGATTTTCCCTTGGTTTCCCCTTTTTACTAAACGGCTTCGGCCATTTTTTTTATAAGTTCGATTTTTTTTTCTTTTTCTGCTTATAGATTTGAGAGGAAGACGGGGATAAGATATAGGGCGGAGGATGGCTTCTTGAGTGCGCGTTCCTGTTAATAAAAATATCTTTGCTATTTGACTTTAAATTTTATTATATTATAAAACTTCAAAACGTCGTGTTAATCGCCATTTAAAATTTGAACTCCTCTTAAGGAATGCCGCTAGGCGATTATATGGTTTTACCCGCGTTCCGAACATAATAAACGTGTTGCGAAAGCTAATTTGATCATATGCGCGAGTTACAGAAGTAAACGATAAATTTTAAATTAAATCGATTAAAATAGTTTTAAACATTTTGAGCTGCCATGGTCAAACACAACTCCGATTGCTACGAAAATTGAAATCCGATAATAACTAACTATTACGGATCCAATGAAACTGGTTTCGTCAAATTCCGAGACTGTGCCTCGAAAGGCTATTTTTATATATCGATTTAAACGATAAATTTTTAAAACCGAACGAATCAGTTTCAATTTCAATTTAAAAGCTTTTATTATCTTCAGAACTATCAATATAAATTTTACAGGTCTTCGAATTATTTTTAACAAGCTTATTATTTTAGATTCAACAATTTACCCAATTCCAATTATTAAATTCAATAGTTTAATTATCAAATAAATAGTGATATTTGAATTCAGGTTAAAAATTAACTTTTAAATATTCACAATCAATTAAATATTCCAATTTAAATTGTTAGAAATTCCGGGTCGTCACATTCCTTACCCCTTAAAGAATTTCGTCCCCGGAATTACTAGTTAGGAAGAATGGCCAATACCCGTTTACCTTTTTTCCAAAACCCACAATTCAACATCCTACCAACTATCTTTTATAAAAGACCCCCTAATCATTCT
Source organism: Allium cepa (assembly GCA_030765085.1). NCBI lineage: Eukaryota > Viridiplantae > Streptophyta > Magnoliopsida > Asparagales > Amaryllidaceae > Allium > Allium cepa. The sequence goes on from CM060928.1 coordinate 976,349,749, forward strand.
TGCTAACTTCCCATACTCTCCCACAGTTTCCAGACAATACCCCTTTTGTTCAATCATTGAAATTTCAATTTAAAACCAAATTATGAATTATCAAAAGTTTCTCAAAAATTTTCTAACTCTCTAAATTTTCGAATTTTTTTGCCAGTGTCTCCTTTGCGCGGCTAGCTCGGTACAACCACAAAAGGCCTCTACGGGCTCCCAAATTCCAAAAAGAAAACAGAAAGCCAAGTGGCTAGATAAAAAACCCAATCTAATTTCATACAGATATTTAAATACATACCTTTTTGTCGAGCTATTCTATTTATCTCCTGAAATCAAAATCAATTTTCTTTCCCTTTATAATACATGCATATCTTACCTAGCAATAATATCCAATCATAGCCCTTTAAAATCATTTCATACATTTCCTTACAGAAGTTTTCACATTTACTTCTATTCAACTTAGTTTTCCCATTCCCATATGAATTCAATTTATCTTCAACTCTGAATATTGAATTTTACCTTCCATTTATAACCGATTCATATTAGTTTCATCTACTGATTTATTTTAATTTCCAATTTGAAATTGTTTTGTCGTTAATAAAATTTTTTCAAAAAGTTTCAAAAATTTTCTAACTCCCAAAATTTTCAAAAAAATTTGGCAGTCTCCTTTGTACGGAGGATCTTTTGCAATTTGACAAGAGATATAAATATATATACATCGACCCACCCGTTCGAAAAAAGCAAAAACAGTTCATATTCCCTATTTTTATTGCGTAGGCGTGCCTTTATTTAGAATTTTAAGCAAGCTCCTTATTATTTAAGCAATTAGCTAAATCCAAATCTAGCCAAACGGCCTTCAAGTACATGTACTTACTCAATTTAAATATGTAAGTGCCATATATAGAAAATTTATTAGCATTTCACTTACTTTCAATAGCTAAACACAAGCATTACATAAACAACAAGCACCAAACGCTTCCCATAAGCGATTTATATGATTTTAAAGCTTATTCAATTTCTTTCAACCAATTTATATACCATTTCCTTCAATTTTTAATGGTTTACAACTCAATTGCTTACATTCAATTTATTTTTAATCCAATCAATCCTATATTCACTTCAAATGATTCAAAAATCAATTTTATTTGCTTCATTAATTCATAGAATTTCTTTACCTTCGTTTACGTCAAACGAAAACTATTTTTATGCAAATTCGACAATATTCGCTTAATAGAGTGTTCATTTTAGTCTATAACTATTTCGAACTAATTTCAACTCATTTTATATTTAATTTAATTTCATCTCCGCATTGGATTCATTTTAAAATTATTTCATTGAGCTTGACACCCTTTGATGCTTATATTATTATACATTTTCTAAATAAATTTAACCCAAATCTTTATTTAACGGTCTACTATTCTCACTCGGAATAAAGTTTTTATTTAAGTAATTTTACTTAAAATTAATTCGCCTCAAACTTAAGTTCATTCTAATAAACCAATTCCAATTGAAACCTTGATTTAATTTTTATTCAATCAAACTTCATCCATTATTATTTAATTCAATTAACCCATTTATTCACACCATTTTAAATTTTTAATGCATCTACTTAATTCATTTTTCGAATTTATTTCATTAATATAAAGCCATACTCAATTTATTTCTATTCACTTGGTTTTGTTGCAACTCAAACCATTTCCATTATAATTCACTTTCACTTCAATCGACAACACTTCCATTGTATCTAATTTTCTTGCAAATTTCATTAAATATTATTCACATCACACTTGAATTTTATTTGTAATTCAAACCATCACCATTTGATCCAACCCTATTTTATTATTTTTATTTCTATAACATCTCTTCTATTTTAATTCATTTTCAAATCCAAGTCGAATTCTATTTACAATTTGAATTCATTTCCAAATTCCATTATTAACTTGCAATCCATTTATTTAACTGAGTTAAATTTTATCAACATACTCTATTGAATAATTATTTAGCCAATTAGCTTACTTCCAATTTTTAAATCAATATTCGATTTTATTACAACAAAACCACTTCATTAAATATTCCTGAGTTCAAAATCTTTTTTCATAACTCCAGTTTGGATTTTTTTTTCAGTTTCCAAAATTCCAACACCTTTATTTTAAAAGTTTAGAAATACCTTTAAATTCACATAATACTACTAAAATAGCTTCTTATAAAAATACTTCTTATAACTCGATGTCTCAACCAGTCCATCCTTGTTCTCATAGAAATTCAGTCATACGTTGATCAGGCATAGAAAATCTATAAGTACTTAGTAAACCCATTTTCGACATCCAGTGAAAATATTTGGAAAATAATTTTATTGAAAAATATAGAAAACGGTTCTTTTTTGAAAATAGAGGAAATATCTTTGGTGAGAATGCTCTGGAAATCATCACTTCCATCAATGGTCGTAGCTACATCCTGGGTTACATTGCCATCGCAGCAAAAGTCCATGTAACTGTAGGCACTCCACGCCCCTCGATTACGCCATGGAACCCACAACAGATCGCAGTTACATTTCAGGGTTACGTTGCCATCGCAGCAAAAGTCCTTGTAACTGTTGGCTCTCAGCAGCACACACGATTTTCGCTATCAAAATGAAACTTCTCCACTCCTACATAGGTCGCAGTCTACCGATATAAAATCAAACGCAGACTATTTGCTCTCAGCAGCATGCACGACTTTCGCTATGTTACCATAGGTCGCAGTCTACCGATATAAAATCAAACGTAGACTGTTGGCTTTCAGCGGCACACACGACTTTCGCTATGGTATACTCTACTCATAATCCTCAGAAACTAGTTTTGTCCGAACTCCTCACAGGATCAACTTTAGAACCGTCCCTTGGGGCTCAAGGCAGCACCACCCGGTGGTACACCTGAGAAGTTCATTTCAAGGGAGCGGCTTTTTCCCCAGAGCCATCATCAAAACACTTTATACTATACACATATAGTATCTTTCAAATCATACACCTAGTATGATCTCATACAAAGCTCCTTTATACAAAATCGATTATCCCAAAATCGATAATTCTCAAACTAGGCTTTCCAAATTCCAATATTGATTTTACCCAATAATCAAAAGCCTTTCCAAATCCAAAGGTTCCCAAAACCTTTTCCAAAATCCTCATAAGATCCTTTATATATATATATAGATATATATAAAAAATTTAAAACTTTGGATCGTTTCAAACTTGTATAAAATCCCTTTATACTTCAAACACTTTCAAAAGCCTTTTCTTTCGGCTATAGATTCAACAAGAGGAGATTTATCTTATATAACAAAGACATTTACTTTGTTTATTCAAAATCGAATATTCAAATTTGATTACTCCTTTTCATATCAATTTCCTTCTATTCACATTCACTTATTCACATTTGTCTTAATCCCCATTTGGATTATCACTTCAATTCTTATCTCAGTTGGGTACTTAATCAATAACAGTTTGAACTCCGAACCAGTTTATATTTAGAAAATAGCTTGAAAATCTTAAAAATATATAAGTAGTTGAAAAATAATTATTAATTTACAAAATAGCTGTAAAATAGTTAACTAATTGTAAAATAGTTGGAAAACAGTTATATAGTTTCAAATTTTTTAGATAATTGCAAAATAGTTGTAAAATAGTAATTAATTCATAAAATAGTTAGAAAATAGTAATTAGTTTATAAAACAGTTGAAAAATTGTTAAATAGTTCCAAAAATATTGGTGAAACAAATATAAAATAATTTGACTTTAAAAAGAAAGGTTGTATATATTTAATAACTTGGAAGAATAAATTTATATTAAATAATTTACATTGAAAATAGCCCAGAGTCAAAACTGTTCACTTCCCCATCAATTCAAATTAAAAATTTAAATTCCCACTTCCATTTAAATTGACCCAATTCCAATTTAAATAACTCCAATGTGATATCCCGGAAATTTTAGCAATATCAATTTAATAATCTGTATTTAAAATTAAATTGATTTGATAAAATTTTAATAAATTTTTTTTACCTGATTTAATAATATAATTAAAAAAATGTGTAATTTATGAATTTTATCTTTTAAAAGCTAAGAAAATGTTTTCCTATTTATATTGTATATATATATATATATATTTATATATATTGCAGATAGATAAGTTTTGATTGAAATATAATAAACAAATAAAATCTTGTTTTTAAATTCTAATATTCATTTTGATAATTTGGGAATTATATAAGTAAATTTAAAATGCCATTTATATCTTAAACATTAATTTATGTAAATAAGTTAGACAAGTGAAAATTAAATTTTGATTTCTTTTATAAATGATTTAAATTTGATAAATGAGTTATTTTCAAATAATAATGATAAATGTATAAATATAGATATGTTTTAAAAGACAATATTATTATCACATTAAAATTTAATATGTTAATATGAATTAGTTTTAAAATTGGATTTTTAAATGTATGAATAGAATTTAAATTTGAATTTATTTTTGAATTCAAATGATTTGACATATCTAAATCTTGTAAGTAAGCTTTCATCTTTATATAAATTATTTTATGTCATTTTCTTTAAAAAGTGATACATAGGAAGATAAATTTTATATATACATGTATTTAATAAATAAAGAAAGAGTTACATTTACTTTTAAATTAAATAAAAACAAATTAAATAATAAGTAAAATGTGTATAATGACAAGTGTTAGTGTCTTATATAACTAATGAGACAAGTGTAATTGAATTAAATAAGTAATGTAACAAGTGTACCTCTTATTTTAATTTTTCTTTTAATTCTTAATAAATCAATTACATTCATATAAAATATGTTTTCTTCACTCTCATTCTTTTCAAAATCTTCATTTTTTTTCAAAGTTAAGAAGAGAAATATTCTCAGCTGAAACAAATCATGCTATATTACTCAAACCAAATCAATATCTTGAATCTATTTCAAATCCCTCTTCAAATCATTTTACAAATTTCCATACACAAATCTGAAATTCATTTTTTCTCAACATCCTCCTCAATTATAAATCTGTAATCCACTGTATAAAATTTTAGATCATGCAAACTGTTAATCCTCAAGTTCAAAACTCCAAAAGCCTGCACCTGTAATTCTATTCAAATGCAAAAGAAATAGCCTGCATGCAAGTGTTAACAGCTAGTTCAAAGTTCAAATGGCCTGCATACAAGATTTTAAAACAAGTCATATGTCTTCAACAAAGTTTCATCTGAATGCAATTGCAATTTAAAAAGGCTTCCAAATCTGTGCTCTGTCCTCATTTTCCAAGTGAGTAACACTTTTTAAAATTTAAATATAAGTTGGTTGCTTAAATAAGTATGGTTGTGTGTGTTTATATGAATTGCATGTTGATTAATCTGCCTGTGTACGATCTTGAATACATCACTGTATATATGCTTGTATGTGAAGACTGTAAATCTTCTCTGTTCTAGATTCTTATATATAATAATAATAAAAAAGAATCCTCTTGCTCTTGTTCAAATTTTGTTAAGGATTAAATCTTGAAGCAAATGTGTTTTTTTTTACCATAGTTTAGTTTAGAAAACTTATTTAAGTAAAATCAAATTGGTGATGTCCCTGTAAAATTGTAAAACATCAGAGTATGGTATATAAGAGAAAACTCAAACATAATAAATTATCAATTCAGTATTATAATCTGAAAACGTAAACAAAATGATGATTTTTAAAACTAAAATCATGTTGTTTAGTTAGGAATTGGGATTGCAGTACTCATTTGAACAGAAATTGGGTTTTTGGCAATCTATGGTGATCGAGTTGATTTGAGTGTTTGGGGTTCTTGGTGATGGTAGTGTAGTGATCAGAGAGTATGGAAAAAATGCCAGGAAGATGAGCAGGGCTCGGTGGAGGCGATGGGAGGTTGACGAAGTCTGTAAACCTAGTTTCTAGGCAGTGGAAAATTTTGTTCGGCATGAAGAATATAGGGGATCGAGTGCAGTGACTTTTGGGGTGAAGGCTGCTTGGGTGTCGAAGAGGAGATGGACGGCGTTGCAGAGCCTCCGATGGCCGGAGGAGAGAGGATGGGTGATTTCCAGGTTTGGGTGTATGGTCGCTTTACTGTTGCCAGGCTTTGGGTTTGGAACACTCGAATTTGATTTCGAGTGGATTGCGTGGTTTTGATGATCGTGAGGTGATGTAGGAGTGGTCGTCGATTTGTTCATTGCCTGGATGGTGGCCGGAGGTGGCCAAGACCTCCGTGCACATGCACGGAACAGTGGACAGTATCAGGGAAAGGTTTGGGTTTGCAGCAGTTTTTCTCTCGGGCTAATACTCGAGAATTCCGAGTTTTTACTCGAAGAAGTTATGGGATTTACTCGAAGTAAAATCAGAGGGAGGTTTGGGTATGGCTGTGTTTTGTTAATCGGGTTATACTCGAGTCAATTCGAGTTTTACTTGAAGTTTTGAAGGGTTTTACTCGGAGTACTATTAGAGGAAGCTCGGGTTGATTTTTCTGAGTTACAGGTTTTTGAAAACCTGTAGTTTTCAATTCAAAATTTATTTTTAAAATCTAAATGCAGGGCTTTTGAAAACGGAATTTAAATCAAATTTAAAATTAGAATTCAAATGAGGTTTGAATCCAGACTTAAAATTTTAATTTAAACTTTTTAAAACTAAAATATTTAAGCAACATTTAAAGGAAGAAAAAAAAGTTAGATAATTAAATTTGAAGTTAAAGTGTTTAAATCAAAATAGGAAATTTAAACATAAATTCAAATCTGAAATCAAGAATCAAAATTGAATCAGGTTTTGAAAAGAAAGGGAGTTTTACATTTAAAATGTTTTAAACAACTTTAAAACATATGTATAATTTGTATCTTGAAATGAATTTGGGTTTAAATTTCTTTTAACTTCTTTACAAAATAAGAAAAACCTTTAGCATAAGTTTTTTTTAAGGGTTTTAAAATATTTTGTTTAAGTTAAGTTCGATTTCTTTTTAAATTTTAAATTAAAAATGTAATTTGAAAACAATTTTGAGTTAAATTGTTTTAAGTTACTTTATTTATGATAAAGTAATCATGAATAAGAAATGTTTTATTTTAAAGTAAATTTAAGATTTAATGATCTTTGTTTTATTAAAATTAATAATTTAAATAATTTAATTTTCTAATTTGTTTAATTAATTAAAGATTTGAAATTAATTAAGGTTAATTAAATTAGTAGTCAATTTAAGTCAATTATTTAAGAAAGGTAATTAAGAATTTGTTAATAAGATTAATGAAGGTCATTAACTTGTGATTATTTATTTAATTAATAATGTAATTAATTTTGATAATTAATTGGATTAATAATCAATTATGAAACTTAATTAAGTATGATTACTTTGTGGAAATAATTAAAGTTATTAATTACTCATTGTAATTAATTAATTTATTAATTGGGTAAGTTTAAATTAATTAATTAACTTTAATCAATTTAGGATGATCCTTAAATGGGTTGATAAGTAATCACTGAGAAATAACTACTTAGAGAAGTAATTAAGATAAATAAATTACTGGAAGTAATTAATTGAAGTATGGTATTTGGGGATTAATTACTTTGTGTAATTTATGTGAAGATAATTTCTTTATGAAGTGATTAAAAATTAATTACTTAATGGAATTAATTTAAGCATTTATTAATTGAGTTATTTGAAATAATTAAGTGATGTAATTAATTAAGAGTAATTAATTACTAATGAGATTAATCAAGGATGATTAATAAATATAATTAATTTAGGAGTAGTTAAGAAAGTAATTAAGGGTAGTTAATTACTGAATATGATTAATCAAAAGTGATTAATAACTGTGGATTAATTAAGGTTAATTATTTAACATAATTAATTTAAATAAGTAATTAATTTAAATTTAATTAAGGATCATTAATTAATAAAATTAATGATGTAATTAAGGATTTAATTAATTTGGATTAATTAATCAATAATAAGTGATTAAGGAAGTAATTAATTAATGTAATTAATTAATTAATGAAGTAATTAAAGGTTAATTACTGACTTTGGTTAAGGATAATTAATTTGTAAAATTAATTAAAGATAAATACTTGAATGTAATTAAGAGATAATTAATCAAGGGTGATTAATTAAGGTGATTAATTTGAGAATAATGATTTGATTGATTGATTTGTAATCAATTAAGGGTTAAATAAGCAAGTTTTTAAATGGTGAAGTAATTAATTTAATTCATTTTAAATTAATTAATTTAATTCACTTTAAATTAATTAAAGATAGAAGTAATTAATTTAATTTATTTTAAATTAATTATGATGATGTGATTATGGATCCTTGCTTATGAATGGATGATTTGGTTTGACTTGAATGGTTTGAATCTCAGACATGAGGTAAATAGTGTTGTGTGTTATGGATGCATTGGTTGCATTGTGATGGTATGAGTTATCTATGGATGATGGTAATATAGATTGTCAATCTGTGATGATTACTTGTTTATGATAATATTGTTGATTATCCATTATGATGATATGAAGTATCCATCTGTGTGTATATAGATAATTAGAATTGAATTGTTTTAAACTTAAAACAACTTGGACCTAAATGACACGCTTTGGATTTCGATGAGACCGGGATCGGGTTTCCATATTTGGAATCCGAAAACCACATCGATTCCAACTAAACGTTAGGTCGTTAATCTAAGTGGAGCAAGTGAAGACTCGAGGTGTAAGGGCTATACGTCAGTATAACTCTGTGGGTGATTCCGTAATGAGTTTGACGGAATAGTGCTTATAGATTCGAGATGGTGAATCAGAGTGCAAGGGCTATGGTCGTTGACTCTGAGGGTGATTCCAATAATGAGTGCAACGAGATAGTGCCTTCGGTTTCGTTCGAACCCGGAACGAACTTGTATGGATTGAATGCTTCCAGCACATCGTCAGGCGGACGATGAGCATTCTAAGATTTGATGTCCTATAAAGGTAATCGTAACCTCAAGCCTCATCAACCGGGAATGGCTAAAACAGGGGAGGTGCAGCAAGGCTTCGTGGGTAGCTCCCACTGGAGAGCAAGAATGATCCCTGTCTAGAGGTCCCTTTATATTCGGCTGTGTGGGGCGGTTGGTTCGCGACAACTGCCGGGGTTGTCTTGTTCGGAACTGTTCAGTAAGGAACGGGTCCGGCCTTGTGTTGCAGGGGAGTGGGAGTACTCCTCGGTACGGTGATCTAGGCCACGTACTGTGACGGACGGTACCCCAGTAGCCCTGCCATTGTATGGAATCCAAAATCCAATAAGTGCCAACGGTTTTGATTGTATTACCCACTTTTATGGCTAGTAGCTGGAATTTAATCATGTAACAATTTCGGCTATTTCTTATTTACTTGAAAACCCTAGACACTATTATAATATCATCGGATTTCCTATCAAATGTTTTGGTTAGCGTAAGGTAAAAACTTTTCCATGTTTATGTGTGGGAAGTCTTACGTGATACCTTTTCTTTTCAAAAGGTTTTTAAAAGTTAAGCAACTTTAACCTGTTACTCACACCAGACCCATGTCTGACCCGGAGTTTGTTTTTGTTTTTCATAAACTCTTGGGTACTCAAATTTTTACGAGTAGCCAAAGGATTAGGATTCGGGTTAGCTTTGACGAATTATGGAGGAGCAATGGAGCAGGAGGCTTCTGCGTGTAGATATATATATAGTAGTCCGCTGTGTTTGGTATCTCTGAGTTATTTGTGACGTTGTATTATGTTGTAAATACTAAACAGGAGTTTATAACTGTCTAGTATGAGTTGTATTTCTGTGTACTCTGATAGTGGTTGTAAACTATGTAAATATTTTATGTTATTAATATAATTTATTCGTTCCGCTATTTAGATTCTGATGTGTTGGTTCTTCTTTCTTCTCGTTCTTTCTATTCTCTATCCCTTTCTTTCTTATTAGCGATGCGATTTCCTGGAGATAGGAAGTTGGGTCGTCACATCCAATTTCCATTGGACTTAATTTATTCCCAATTCAAGTTGAATTAATTCTCAATTTCTTTCCAACTTCAAATCAAATTCCATTTGATTCTTACTTATTCATCTTTATTTACAGGTCTAAATTATTCAAATAAACTTGGACTAATTTCAAATTGAATCCTCTTCAATTTCAAATCATTTCAATTCCTTCTTAAATTTAAATCCCAATTCCCATTCAAATTTGAAACCTTCAGATTAATAACCTTTCCACTTAAGTTTAAAACTTGCTTCACTTTGGGTTTCACATCATATTCCAAGGAAAATTCAAAACTCAACCTTTTATTTCATATTTATTTCCTTTACACACTAGGATACTTTTAAAATTTTAAACCACCCTTGGTTTTAATTTCAAAACAAATCCCCTAAAAATCTTCCAAACATTTCTTGTTTTAAAATAAGACTATATTCAAATTAGTCTGAATTATATTATTTGTCATATTCTTTAACTCTTTGAAACAATTGATTGTTTCTAGACTTAGGTTTTAAAACTCCACAATTTTAAAACCTACTTTAATTTTGAAGTTATACTCATCTTATAAATTTACTTCATTTGGCTTACCTAATAACAAATATATCATTATTAAACACAATAACTATTTATGATAATACCCAAGGTTATCATATCTAGATACCAGTTCCCTTTTATATTATTCTTACTTCTATAAATTCAAGATCAAATTCCAGTTTGAATCCATTTCAAACTTACCTTTATTTAATTTTAATTTGGTTGTATTTCTGTTTTTACTTAATTTAATTCCAATTCAAGAATTCAATTTGGGTTTATTATATTACTTCTTAATTTTATTTTCAATACTTTAACAACCAATCACCTTAATATTTATTAGAAGGAAATATTGCTTTATATATCAAAATATATTTTATATAAAATCTTTTAAAATTTTTATATAAGAAAATAACAAGTACGCTCTCATATATATATCCCCAACTCATTCATGAGTAATTCCCACCAGAGCCAAGGTTCTCGCTTAACCTTTCAGCTCTGATACCAACTGTGACGATCTAGGCTTCTCAACCATCGACAGCGGCTCACTCGACCGGTAGGCTTTACAACCATCCCAGCCCCGCCGTGGCTCGCAGTGATACCTCGGGTTTGCTTTTACGGCCAGCCTCTCGACTCGCAACCAACCCCAAAAGGCCTTATACTACCCCCGAGGACATGTGGGGGTAAGAGTCTCCCGTTCGCCACCTAACGCAAAGCAAGAACCCCCTATCACGCTATAATGTAGCAAACCCGATCCCGGTCTCTTCGAGTATCGTGTCATCCTAACCCAAGTTATCCAAATGAAATACACAACATTTCATATCAGAGATATCAACTCATTCAAAGCATCCAATACCATTCAATTATCCATAAGCAAATTTGATCACTTCCAAATTAATTCAATTGATTCAAAATGAATTTCTAACCTCAACCACTTAGATTCCTTCATTTAACATTAATTAATTCCAAATCAATTAATTAGTCAACCTTCATTATTCATCTTAATTAATCACCTTGGATTAATTATTTTTTAAATACATTCAAGTAATTATCTTAATTTAATTTCACGATATTAATTCTTCTTAACCAAAATCAATAAGTAATCTTAATTACTTCATAAATTAATTAACCACATTAATTACATTAATCCTTAATTACTTATATTAATTAATTTCTCATAAGTCACTTATTATGGATTAATCAATTTTAATTTACCAATCTTTAGTTACATCATTAATTATATAAATTAATGATTTCCAATTGTATTTTAATTTTTTTTCTAATCTAAATTAATTACATGAATTAAACCACGGTATTAATCATACTTGATTTATTTCCAACAGAAATTATCTCCCTTTTTATTTACTTCATTAAATAAATTAATTCTCCTTAATTAATTATCTTAATTTATCTCTTGATTAAATACACAAAGTAATTTTATTAATTACATTAAGTAATTACTTATTAAACCACCCAATGATCATTCTAAACTAATTTAACCTTAATTAATTTACCCAAATCATTAACTAATTTAATTAGTTAATTATCTTACCTATTTAATTAATCACCAATCATTAAACCATTATTAACTTTAAAATGAACCTTTCTCTTGTTTATGATTTAAGTTTAAAACCATTTAAAACCCAAATCACTCGAGCCAAACAACAATTAACTCGAGAACCAACCAAAACCAAAGTCACCAGATCATCAGCACACATTCAATCAACTCAATCAATCAACCAATTATTTAAATTTAACCATTTAAATCTAAATAAAAATCAAACAGAGTGAGATTTACTCACTTTTGCTTCCTGAATTTGCAATCCTTTTCATCCTTGACTTGGTTTATCCACGTTTTGACCTTGTATAAATATTTATACAGGTTATAATATTCGAAACAATTTGAACTATCAATTGCCATTAAATTTGATTAACTTATAATTTAATTCTAACTAATAAATTTTCTTTATATTCTTGAAAATACGTATTCTTTTTATTCTTGACAATACATATTCTTTTTTTTCTAATCTTTATATATGGATAAACTAAAGTAGAGATGTTTATATTTAACTGCTACATATTTATCTTCAAATCTATACGTATGTATAAACAATTTTTCTGCTAAAAAAACATGAACATTTTATTATATTTATATTTAAAAAAATAGAATTATACCTGCTGCTAAATCCAATATCTAGATCGAGCAAATCCCCTAGCCTTCACGCATTCCAGAGGTCGAGTTCGACTTCAAACCCATCTCAATAATGACGGTCCAGATCCAAAAATGATGAAATGGAGTCACGTTCTGCCTCTCTCCTGGCCTCTGGCGACACAACGAGGAACGACCCACGCCTGAATGAGAGCGCAACCCCCTCCCTTCGACTGTTCCTGCGGTAACGATCGCGACCACTAGATGAGTGCCGCTCGCCTCCAAATCCATCCCATAGGTGTGCCTCCCCTATGCCGACTCGAGTCTATATCCCGATAATCGAAACCCTAAAACCACCCTCTGCTCGTCGTCGAACAAATTCTAGCACCTCCTACCGATGATGCGCCTCGCAACCCACAACAAGGCTTCGCAGAGAAATTTAAATTAAACTTACAATTGGATTCTATTTTCCCTTGGTTTCCCCTTTTTACTAAACGGCTTCGGCCTTTTTTTTTTATTAGTTCGATTTTTTTTTCTGCTTATAGATTTGTGAGGAAGACGGGGATAAGATATAGGTTATAGGAAGTCTTCTTGAGTATGCGTTCCTGTTAATAAAAATATCTTTGCTATTTGACTTTAAATTTTGTTATATTATAAAACTTCAAAACGTCTCGTTAATCGCCATTTAAAATTTTAACACCTCTTAAGGAATGCCGTTAGGCGATTAGAAGGTTTTACCCGCGTTCTGAACACAATGGAACGTGTTTCGAAAGCTAATTCGATCATATGCGCGAGTTACAGCAGTAAACGATCAATTTTAAATTAAATCGATTAAAGTAGTTCTAAACGTTTTGAGCTGCCAGGGTCAAATGACAACTCCGATTTCTATGAAAATTGAAATCCGATATTAACAAACTATTACAGATCCAATGAAACTAGTTTCGTCAAATTTCGAGACTGTGCCTCAGAAGGCTATTTTTAAATATCGATTTAAACGATAAATTTTTAAAACCGAACGAATCACTTTCAATTTAAAAGCTTTTATTATCTTCAGAACTATCAATATAAATTTTGTAGGTCTTCAACTTATTTTTAACAAACTTATTATTTTCGAATCAACAATTTACCCAATTCCTATTAAATTCAATAGTTTAATTATCAAATAAATAGTGATATTTGAATTTGGGTTAAAAATTAACTTTTAAATATTCATAATCAATTAAATATTCCAATTTAAATTATTAGAAATTCCGTGTCGTCACAGGTTTCTATTCTATGGCGGCGTGGTAAAGTGCGGTAGTGTTTGGCCAAGAGCCCCATCTTATGCCGTTAGCTAGGGTTAGAGATTAGTGGTGATAGAAGAGGCATTAGGTGAAATAGAGAGCACCATTGGATTTCTCTTGGTGGCATGCTTCTTCTAGCACTAACCACATCAACTCCAATTACCTATGTTTTTTCACGGCTTTATGAAGCCAAGAGAGACTAAGGCTAGTCGCGATTTCATGAGGGTGGTTGGGGTGACCAGGAGAGGTCGGTTGCGGAGAGTTCATGAAGAGAAGCGCGTTGGCAAAGACAATGCAATGATCCGTGAAGCGAAGTGTGAGAAATCGAAGACAAAAGTTTGGTTATTTTGGGTTGTGCGTGTGCATAACCGTGTGCGTTAGACTTGTGATGAAAAGGGATGAAGGTAATGAAACTAGTTAAGGGTATTGATTATTCTAATTAATGTCGTTGTATATTTAATTTATATACCTTGCATACGAGGTCCAATCGAGATGCGGTGTTTGCCATTGCACTCGTAGGGAGATTATCTATGACACGGCATAGGTTTGGATTAGATTTAGACAATTGAGAATTATGGTTGAGGTAAGCGAAATTATTACTCTGAATTTATATATAAGTATAAATTTATATAATTATGTATACTGAAAAATATTTCCATGAAGAGATATAATAATATACATATAAGTAATAATTTTCCCATTTGATTAGATTGGGTTGGTTTGAGTAAATATTCAAGAATATTGATTAAAATCCCGTATTTATATAATATGTATTCTGTTCGTATAGAATAGAGTAGATGGAGTTGATATTAATTTATAACATGGTTATAAATTAGTTAAAATCAAATATGTAGTTATGTTAGAGATAGAAATATCATATACATTTTATTTCAGATATTCACGATAATTGATTGAGATTCCATATATATCATTATTGGGTTCTATCCATATTGAATAGAATTAAATAGAGTTGATATAAAATTTTAACATGGTTATAAATTAATTAGAACTCTAATTTGTTGTACATTAGTAATAAAAAAATTATTACATATTTTATTACTAATAGGAAGTTAGAAGTATGACATTTAAAATAAACTATAAGGCTAAAATAATGGTTTAGGCGGGTTAAGCTTAGTTAGAAGTGGTTTGAAATTTATCTGGCCATGATATTGGTTTATTATGATGTAAATCAATAATTAACTAACTAATGAATTTCTATAAAAGTGATTTTAGAAATTAGAAATTACAAAAGAAGTATTGTACTATAAATAGAATTTGATTAAAGTTATTACGTGATTTATTAACTTTTGACCTTAAGAATAGTTTAAGATATATGTGTAATATATATATATAGAAATTATATGCATGCGCTATATAATATTTGGAGGCTTGATTGACAGCTAAACTTAATTTAACTAGAAGAATAAGTGAAATTAAGCTATAATATGATTGATAGGCAAGTGTATTGTTTTATAAAATAAGTTTGAGACTTTTATAAAATAATACGAAGAAGATATGATTTGAGTAAATAAAAAATGATTGTTAGATCACTTACTTAAGTGGGATACATTTTGTAGAATTAGATGTTAAGATGTATAGGAACTGCTTAATAGAGTGAACTGGCAAATTCGTTAACATAGTTGTACAGAATGCATGTGCACATTATATTAAGCAACTAAATATGTTAAGTGTGCAAACAATGCAAAAGAATGTGTGTACATTTATATGGAGTCTATAGATGTTCAATGTAAGCTCACAGAAATATTTTTAGTTGAGTCCAATATTTAAGAAATATATTTGCATGAGCTAATTAATTAAAGAAGAGAACTTCCATAGTTGTAGTCTAGTTGATGTGTATCAAATACCGTGTTCCTATAGCAGGAAGATATAATGAACGTAGTCAATACGATATTCGGTTAATAACCAATCGTTGGTTGAAATGGGTAAAAAGCCTAAGTCTGAGGTGATTGCACCCCGATCTTGATCAGATCCTTCCGTGTACTGGTGCATAGACTCTACGAAACCTCTATGAGGACTTGGAACCATCAGATTCGATGCAAAACAAGGCAAAACCCTCATATGGTTTTGAATGAAGGAAATAATGCTTGGAACAAGGTGCAACTTGTGTGATGTTATCACTCTATGTGAAAGAGACATAATCTGTTAGACATGATGATAGCATGACTCATTAGGTGGGAGTAGAGTTATATATTGATTCTTGTTGCTTGATATGTATGGTTAAGAGCAGATACATTTCATAAGGCTTCGGTGGGCTGATTAGAACTACCGAGAGCACATTTTACGAGATATGCCCATCCATATAGTATGGAAATAAGGTGACTAAGTGGATAATCGATGAAGCCATGGGAGAATTACATGACTAGATTCGAGATTTCAGAGCATGATAAGAGAGAGATGGCGACGACTATCTAAAATTGATCATTTATCACCTATGCATGTAGTAGAGTTCAAGGTGACATCTGTACAAGTCTATTGCATTGTGATGCGACTCGGAGTCTATGGTATATTTTGATACTAACTTATTTTGGTTCATTCTCCAATGGGTAGCCAATTGAAGACTAATCACATAGGAGGGTCCTAAGGACTCCACCCTCTAATAATTAGTAGGTATATCTATAGTAGGCGACTAGTATTTTAGCATATGGTGGATAATTAATAGTATTGTGACGATCCACCTTTCACACCCTTAGGACGACATTTAATATATCCACGATATTCGTATGTCGTAGCCCAACCATTTGAAAGATGAGACATCATGGGGCAAAATAAAAGAAACAGAAGAGAAAAACTCATAATGGAATGGTTAAATATAATGTAATAATAAGATAGTACATAAGGTTACTCCACATCATGGAGTTATCATAGTTACAACAAAAGGTTACTGTTATCATCCCAGGCAGTTATAACAACCTACCATTACACTTAGGGATATAAAATGTGCATACATGAAATAAACATCTCATAGCAGCAGAAAAAGATAACTAGATAAATAAGGAGCCTTTTGCTCGTCCATCATCTTCAAAAGAACCCAAGAAACATGTCACCTCGGACTACTCAAGTATAAATGGGTATTTGAGAGTTTAGGGAAAACAACCAACTCGGACTAGACAATAAGCATGGTATGAGTAAACTCCAAATAAAAATTGAAACAATCTATAACATGTGAGACCATTTCGCCAAAACAAGGAACATGTTTTCTCTCACTAGAACAACATCCAAGAATAAAAGAATGGGCACAAATAATTAAACATCGCAAAGTGCGCAAGACACTTCCTGATGCAATTAACAAAGGATTATTTCAAAGGTTTGAATAAAAAATATAGGAAAAGAACATTTTCCAATAATTACTAGGAGGGTGCACCCCCATTACCGAAAATATACCTTCAGAAAATTTTCATAAGAACTACGATGGCTTTCGACACGTCCAAGCAGGACCCCGCCAACCTTACCAAGAATCCGAGTATTTCACATCTCTACTCGCATACCACCGAATCCAATCTAAAGTAGATTGAAGATACCCTAATGGGAGCAACCCCGCATAGCTTGACTTCTACTTGCTTTTTGATTTTAGTCATTTCTAAAAAAGGATGTCAACATTCAAAATAAGCAACAAATCTTTAGATTGAGGAAACACAAAAAGAAAAAGAATCGATAGTCAATACATCAACCATCGAGAATAATAAAAATGATCGTTAAATTCCTTATCCTTATCTCTACTCCTTGATTCCAAACTTGTACTATCCCTCGGTTAAAAATGACGCTGGGCAGTTAAGGTAATGTTACCTCTAACCTTTGCCTTGACGATTTTTTTAACCTTCAAGATGGAAACGAGTTTTCATACCTCGACGTTTAGTGCTAAGAATATGACTAAATCCTTTCCATATAAGCTATATCGTTTACAGAAATTAAATTTCTTATCCTTTCCGCAACCGAATCAAAAATTTAAACTTTTAAAAACCGAATATCTACTTGGTATTCACATCACAAATATTAGCTTTAAACAACTTTATTAAAGTGATTCATTAACTTTAAACGTCATTAGTAAAATGATTAGTTAACTTTAAAAATCATTATTAAAATGATTAATTAACTTTAAACATCATTATTAAAATGATTAATTAACCTTAAATGTCATTATTTAAAATGATTAATTAACTTTAAACATCATTATTAAAATGATCAATTAACTTTAAACATCATTATGAAAATGATTAATTGACCTTAAACATCATTAATTAAAATGATTAATTAACTTTAAAACATCATTACTAAAATTATTAATTAAAACAATTTATTATTAATATCTCAAAATAACCTTTTACTTTAAGATTCCAAAATCTCTGAACCGCATCTGCAGCGACTATCGCTATAAAAACCATAACTTCTAAACTTGTTTTCTAAATCAAAATTGTTTCAAACAGTATTTTAATGGTGCCAAAACAAAACCAAATATTTGTTTTCTAAAACCCAAGCATGAACACACACAAAAGATTTCAAAGAAATATATTTCAAAGTGTCGGTATAACGATAGTCTCCATAAAATCACTTTCACGGAAACAAGCTAGATGTCATATACATTTATTTTTATAAACAAATAAACATGAAAGTAAATCATTATAGGCGAGAAACCCTTTAGGGTCTCCCTACAAAAGTCCCTTGTAAAATATTTATTATGCACCTTGAAGTGTGTCATAGCGACCTTTTCGCTACGAACACTTCGACTTCAATTTAAGTCCTGCAAACAACCTATGTGTCATCCACTTCCAAATGGGAATTAAAACCAACCAATAATCAGTACAAATACTTAACAACACAAGTAATTAACTATGATTACCACAACAAATTATAAAGTTTAAAACTTGGCTTTTCAAAGGAGTTTTTCCACAAAAACAAGCTCAAACTAAACCCAAGCTACTACACACTTGCAACCAACACACGAGCTTAGCTTTGGCTTGGAAAGACTCGACATTTAAGGAGTAGGGTGGTCAATATGGTTCAGCTAAGGTTGTGTAGTACTCGGCCAAGGTCTGGTTGAGGTGATTTTGGATCTTGCTTCGATGGAGCAGTTATGTAGAGAAGAATGGAATAAGTTTTAGCATTTTTGCTTAAGTAGAAGTTAAAAAAAAAGCAACTTTTGAAATTTTACAAACTAAATTCTATAGACATAGAGAAGAGAAGGCTAAAATGGTAAATAAAAAATAAAAATGAAGTATAAAAAATGAAGATGTGAAAGTGGTGTTCCTTTTATAGAAAATGGAGATGGTAATTTACCAAAATACCCACTTTATTAAATATTCCATACCCTTTAAGACGACCCGACTTTCTCACCACAGAAAATCACATCATCTTGAAGAAAGAAAGGGATAGAAAAGAGAAAAGAAAGAAGATAAAGAAGAAACAACATCAGAATCTAAACAGCGGAACGAATAAATTATATTAATAACATAAATATTACATAGTTTACAACCATTATCAGAGTTACACAGATTACACATCACTTACTAGACAGTTATAAATGTCTGTCTAGTTATACAACTCAATACATTACAAGAGAACTACTCAGAGAAATCAAAACAGCGGAAAAACTATATATATCTACACGCAGAAGCCTCATGCTCCATTGCTCCTCCATAATTCGTCAAAGCTAACCTGAATCCCTTGGCTACTCATAAAAATTTTAGTACCCAAGAGTTTAAGAAAAAACAGAAGATAAACTTCGGGTCAGACATGGGTCTGGTGTGAGTAACAGGTTAAGGTTGCTTAACTTTGAAAACTTTGAAAAGGAAGGTATCACGTAAGACTTCCCACACATAAACATGGAAAAGTTTTTACCTTACGCTAACCAAATCATTTGATAGGAAATCCATTGATATTATAATAGTGTCTAGGGTTTTCAAGTAAAATACAGAAATAGCTGGAATGCTTATATCTCACGTTCCAACGTAGTTGGGCACAACTAATACATACGGAACTTATTGGATTTTGGATTCCATACATTGGCAGGGCTACCAGGGTACCGCCTGTTACAGTACGTGGCCTAGATCAACGTACCGAGGATGACTCCCAATCCCCTGCAACACAAGGCCGGAACCATTCCTTACTAAACAGTCCCGAATAAGACAACCCCGCGGTTGTAGCTAGCTACTGCCCACACAGCCGAAAATAAAGGGACCTCTAGACAAGGGAAAATCTCATCCTACTTGGGCATGACCCACTTAACCTTGCTGCACCTCCCTTGTTTTAGCCATTCTCGGTTGATGAAGCTTGAGGCTACGATTACCTTTAGTGAACACATCACTTAGAATGCTCATCGTCCACCTAACGATGTTCTGAAAGGATTCAATCCATACAAGTTCGTTCCTGGTTCGAACGAAACCGAAGGAATTATCTCGTTACACTCATTTTGGAATCACCCTCAGAGTTAACGACAATAACCCTTGCACTCTGAATCTTCATCTTCACTTTAGATTCACGACCTAACGTTAATTTGGATCGATGTGGTTTTCAGATATCCAAATATGGAAACCCGATCCCGGTCTCATCGAAATTCAAAATGCCATCTTTTAGGTCCAAGTTGTTTTAAAATTTAAAACAATTCAATTATCTATATACACACAGATAGATAAGTCACAAATCACAATTGATAATCAACATTATCATTATAAGCAGGTAATCCACATTATCATCAGAATAGGTAATCCATATCACCATCACAATAGATAATCTATATTATCATCACAATGCAACCAAGCATTCATACCACATAACATTACTTATCTCATTTCTGAGATCACAACCATTCAAGGCAATCAATGTCATCCATTCATACATAAACAAAGATTTACTCATACATCATCCATAATTAATTTAAAATGAATTAAATTAACTACCTCCACCTCTAATTAATTTAAGGTGAATTAAATTAATTACTTCATCTTTAATTAATTTAAAATAAATTAAATTAATTACTTCATCAGTATAAATCTTGCTTACTTAACCATTTAATTGATTACTATCAATTAATTAATCATTCAAATTAATCACCTTAATTAATCACTCTTGATTAATTAACCTTAATTGCATTCATGTAATTATCCTTAATTAATTTCACAAATTAATTATCCTCAACGAAAAACAGTAATTAACCTTTAATCACTTCAGTTAATTAATTGTAATTAATTACATTTATCCTTAATTAATTACATTAATTAATTACCTTTAATTACTTATTTATTAATTAATCAAAATTAATCAACTTTAGTTACATCATTAATTATATAAACTAATGATTCTTAATCATATTTAATTAATTATCCTCTTAAATTAATTACCCTAAGTAAATAACCCATAATTATTAATCCTTCTTGATTAACCATATTCAGTAATTAACTAACTTAATTACTTCATTAAAGCAAATCAATTAATCCTTAATTAATTTCTTAATTAATCATTTGACTAATTACTAAGTAATTTAATCCAAATTACTTACATTATTAAACATCTTCCATTAATTACAACATGTAATTATCAATCAATTACTTCACTAATTAATTTTCAATCCATTAATTACATTAAGTAATTATCATTAAAACATCCAGTGTTTAAAATTAATTAAACTTAATTAATCAATTTAAACAATCACATTTAACACAAGTAATTACCTTAAGTAATTTATTTCTTAATTACTTCATTAAGTAATTATACTCAACAATTCACAAATGATTATTATTAAATTAATTAATCTAATTAATTATAAAAATTAACCACATTACTTAATTATTAAATAATCCTGGTTAATGACTTTCATTAACCATTCTCTAATTATTTTCATTAAGTAATTAACTTAGATTAATCATAAATTAAATCATTTTTAATTATCCATAAATTAAACTCTAATTGTTTAATTAATTAAGCGTTAACTGTCACTTAATTAATCCTTAATTATTTAATTAATTAACCTTGATTATAAATTTAATTGCTTAATTAATAAATCATTAATCATTGATTAATAAATCATTAATCATTAATTAATAATCTAATTAATGATCTTAATTACAAATAGATTAATCCTTAATCAATTATTAATTATTCCCTAATCAATAAATTAAATTAACTAACTATTCCTTAATTACTCCATTAATTAAATTAATTTCAAAACATTAATCTTAATTAAATTTTAAGATAAAACCTTCCTTAATTATGTTTAAATGGTCATTAACAAATTTGTTTGAAACAAATTACTTTCGAACTTACTTTTAATTTAATTTCAAATACAAGATTTAAAATGAATATAATTTAAACTTAACAAAGTTTTAAACAATTTAAAACTTTTTAAAATTTCAAGACAAACAAGTGTTTGTCTTAGAAATGAAATTCAGAAGAGTTTTGAAACTAATTTCATTTCAAAATTCAATAATTTAAATTTACATTTTGTTTAAATCTTTAAAATTTAAACTTCTTTTAATTTCAAAAAAACTGAAATTCATATTTAATTCCTAGATTTAGATTTAACCTTAAACTTACTCATATTTTACAAACTTTGTTTCTAAAAAGTTCAAAACTACTTACCAATATAAAGTAATTAAATAAATTCAAGTTTAAACTTTATTTTTATTTTTATTTAAAACTGCAATTTTAAATTTATCCCTGGATTCTAAAATTCAAACCTGAATTTAAAACTAGGTTTAAATTTTTCTTAACATTAAAAAGCTTCAGGGTTTAAAAATTTTAAAAACTGAAATTCAGGTTTCTGTAAAAACCTGAAAACACAGATCAACCCGAGACATTACAAAATTGCTTCGAGTCTTCAACCCAACTCCCCCGAGTCAACTGCCCTATTACTTCGAGCAACCAAACAACTTCCCTTGCAACCAAACTTACCCAAACATCATCAATGCAATATCTTCACCGTGCATATGTACAGTGACTCCGGCCACCACTGGTCATCGTTGATGATCGCCACACTCCAGTAACCAACCCAGCAACCACCCACGACCATCTATTCGAGCTAAAAATCACGAAATCAAAAACGACCACCCAAATGCAAAACCTGGAAACAACAAGCAGGTTTCTCTTTCAAACCTGTCAACGGCAAACTCTTGCCGCTCCGACAACCTGAGGGTCAGCCCCTTCGGCCTCGACTTCATCCACGACCCAACTATCGATCCCAAAAACATCTTAACACTCGATCAACCCCTCAAGCCGAAATGTTCGAATCTCCAAAACCCATTAAAACTAGGGTTTAAAATGAATTTGCACATCTGCACCTTCCACAATGATATCCATCACCATCCATGATTTTTCCCAGCTTCCCCTAACCCTTCTCCATCACCCAGAAGAACCCTGAGCCTCCTCATTTCGAAGATCACCAGAAAATGCTTAAAATTCATTTTCCGTTCAAAACCCAACTGCTCCTTCAACTAATTCCTAAAAATACTAATTCTTGATTTAAAAATCAAGCTTTAGTTAATGCTTTTGATTTATGATACTGAATTACAACATTAACATGTTTGGATTTTACAGTGGTTTGAGTTTCCTGTTAAAATCTTATTTCCAGAGGCAAACAGACTCTGTTTAGTTTGATTTAATTTTTTTTCATTCTCAATCTATGATAAGCAAACATCTTTGGTTTAAAAAAATTCAGATACCATCACAAATTAAATCAAGTGTAGGGAATTTTTAAATGAAAAGATGGAACTGGGGAAAAAGCAGAGCCCAAACATCATGCATACACAATACATTTTCACATCAGACTTTTATCAATACTCAAACGATACTTATTTATATCAAAACATACTAGCATGCAACCTAATTATTAATTTAAGATTTAAAGTTACTCACAGATTTAAAAGGAAGCAGAGCCTCTGATTGAAAAACGTTTTGAATTTGCAGAAGACTAATCATCTTGCCCTTTTCATTTTAAAAACTTGTTTGCATGGGTCCCATATAAAAAGGCCTTTGAACTTGCTTTATTTAACACAGTTGCATGCTTCCAGGTTGCAGAGAAAAAAAGGGTGTAGATTTGCTTTTTGTTTCCTGGTTGCATGCAGAAATAATTTTTCCAGATTTTATAAAAATGCAAATTTTCCTTTTGAAGATGATTACTGACATTTAGAAAATGGGAAGTTTTAATTTGGTATTGAACATGCAGGTTCTTAGAATTGTTTGCAGGCCACAGAATTTGAAGAGGAGTTTGTGAATAGCATGTGTAGGGTCTTGAAGAGGAATTTACTGATCTTTGATAATAAGGAGTTTACTGATTTTTGTTAAGAAGAGTTTTGAAGTTTCTCTTTTGATTAGGAAATGAGAAAAAAATAAATAAGAATGAAAATGCATGTTTATATAGATGTATTTTTAGATTTTATTAAATAAAAGAAAATACAAAAAAAAATGACACTTGTAAACTATTTCAACATTTGTCGAGTGAAATGTTTTATCTTGTAACATTTGTTTAATGAGGCTTAAGAATACAACACTTGTCCTTTGTAAGGTAATTTGTATATTAATTTACATGTTAACGTATATTAAGCCTAATTTAATTTGTTAGTTAGGATTTTATATGTATATAAATTTATAAAAGAAATAAAAACAAATTATACTTATAAATAAAGCTTATGGTATAAAAATTAAAACAACTAAAAATCTATACTTTGGAATTTTAAATTCAAATCAAATTCAAAATCTAATATTTAAAAAAAATCAAGTTATGAATACAAATTAAAATTTGAAATAACAATACTTATTTTATTCAAAACCTATTTGTAAAACAATACATTATTAATATTATTTTTATAAATATTTCATTATTAAATTAAAATAATTATAAAAGAAATTATTTCTTTATCAATAAATTACTTATTTTATTAAGCTATAAAACTTTTTGTTAATTCATTTAAATTTAAAACTCAAACCAAATTATTTTAAACATTTAAACATATATCTCATCCATTTTAAATTCATATACTTATTTATTTATTTATTTATTTTGCAAGGCAAGCCGGTTTTATAGCGGGCCGTCCACTTTTATTACCAGAGTAATAAAGTTGAAGTACAGAAGAAAGGTAAAAGCACCTAAACTACTATGAAGAAAAAAGGAAAACACAACACAGGTATGTGACAGACAAGTCACAGTAACTATAAAGCACCTAGACTAGGACTCTTCCAGAGAGGAAGAAAAACCAGCATCCGAAGATTTCAACGGGAGATTGCCATGAAGACCAACAAAGGGCCTGAAACGGATGGCAAGACCAGGGTCATAACCCGCAGCATCAGGAGAGTAAATGAAGGATCGATCCCAAGTAGAAACTGCAAGAAAATTCGAATTCCTACTCGCATCCAGACCGTCCACATCAAGAACTAGAGCATCACCAGACGGATGGTAATAAAGGCATCTAAGTTCCATCTGATCATCAGAAACAAATCTGAAATATGAATCTGACATAGGGTTAAATCTGACTTCAGAAATACGATCAACCCAACACCCCTCAGACTCATCCCAATCAATAGTATACCTAGAACAATTTGGTACAGCCAAAGAAATTGCAGGGGCAACACAAGGAACCGCGGCACCAGAAGAAGAGGCAGGCCGAACATCAGAAGGAGGCGGACCCAGATCAGACAAAGAAGCCTCAGGAGGGGGGCATCATGAAGGATAGCGGAAGAAGCCTTAGGGATCCACTTCTGGAGAGGAGGACGATGCCGAGGAACCTTCGGAGGAGCCGGAGAGGATTTGGGAACCAGGCAGGCGATAGATAGGCGGCCAAAGGAGTGACAGGAGGAGCATATATCTGGAACCCATCCATAACGAACACGGACCTCAGCAACGTGCCCAATAGCAAGCTGAACAGTAATAGAATCAGGAAGCGGCTTGAAAGGGGAAATCTCTATTAAAGCCTTAGCGTACATCAATTTTTCACGGGCAACCGTGTTAGCGTCAAAACATTTCAATTTATCGACATTGCATGCTAACCAATTTAACCCAATCAAAGGCTGAAGCGCAGAGGGGATTTGCGAAAAATACACCCAAACGGGGATAGAAAGCACCTGCTCGCGAGCACTAGCCACAGTGGGAGACCAAGGAGTGATTATAAAGGGCCTACCAGCAAAGAAGGAGGGTTCAGAACCAAGCACCAACCGACGATCCTCGGAAGACGAAAACTTGAGGTAGTATAAGGAGTCAATCAGCTTAATATGCAAATTACCACGCAGCTTCCAAGTCTTACGCAAAACCGACGAAGGATCATGAAGACGGCGACTTAGCTCAAGGAAGAACCCAACCAAATAATCAGACCAGAAATCTACTCCAGCTTGCATAACCACAGGAGGCGGGATCATCACTCCATTCTCTTCAACAATGTCAAATTCGATTGGTTTATATTCACCTGCATTACGAGGCAGAGAGTTGAAAAGAGAAGACCATGGTTTGAGGCAAGATGGGGATGGAGCAGGTGGACCAAGATGAACATCAGCAAGGGGCAGAGCAGGAGAAGAAGCAGTGATACTTTTTTCACTGATAAGAGGATCATTGGCCTCAGAGGCATATACACAAACAGTTGGAGAGCGTTGTCCAAAATCAGCTACCAGAACGAAACCCTTTGTTCCATCAGACAACTACAAAAATCCTCATCACAGCAAACATCATTCAATTCATTCAACTCCATAACACCATGTGAATTCTCCTGCCTACACACCATCGCACCAGGCGAAGGTCGAAGCCTAGACATAGGGGAATGCAAAACATTTCCAGATGGGCTACTTGAAACAACAGTAGCAATATCCACGGCAGGCAGTTCTGGGCGTGCAATTGGAGCAATGGGGGATCGGTAGCTTTCAAGGAGAGGCAGAAAATCAGCAAGAGAAAGCATCAAAGGGTTTGATGTAACTGCAGACATAGATTTGAATGGCCTTCCAGAGCGGGTAGAGGAGGGGGAGAGAGGGAAAGTAGGAGCGGAGGACATGAAAAGAATGGACGAGGCGCAAGGGAGGGGGAGGTTAAGAAAATCGCCAGGAAGCCGTGATTAATCGAAATCGCCAGGAAGCCATTTTTTTAATCTTACTGTTACTTAAACTTTAGTTAAAAACTGAAAAGTTGTCATATACTTATTTATTAAATAGCTCTGAAAACTTAATACTAAATTAAATCAAAATTCCAAATTTTTAATGTATATATATTAGAATTTTAAAACATGATTCATTTACTAAATTTAAACCAAGATTATTTTTTTAATAACTTTGAAAAGCTTATATATTAAATGAAAACAAATTTTCAAATTACTACAAATATTAGAATTAGAAAATATGCTTTATTTATTAAATTTAAAACAATGCTAATCTATTTACAATATGAACTATATATTTATACTATAAATAGAAAACAATTTATTATTTTTAAAAGATAAAACAACCAACTAAATATTTATTGAAGAAGATTATTAAATCAATTTGAATTATTATTAACAAAATTATCAATATCAATTTAATTTTTTAATACAGATTATTAAATTGATATTGTCAAAAATTCTGCGATATTACAATCCTCCCCTTTAAAAGAATTTCGTCCCCGAAATTTAAAACAAAGGTAATTTAATAATCTCATTAAAGATTTAATTTTAAAACGCAAGCATATATCATACATATGCTACCAACCATAGTAACCAATTCATCCAATCAAACAAATCTAATTATCCAGGCAAAATTCTGGATAAAATTTCTTCGGGTTTCCCCAAGTGTAAATAAACCGGGACACTTGCTTTACAGAATCCAAACAATCAATACTACTATGCTACAGAGCTCCTATCCAACTATATCTATAACACTAGACAAGATACCAGACTACAGACGAGTCTGACTCAACAGCCAAAACTCTAGAACTGCTGGTTTCAAAACCAGAGATAGATCATACACGTACTCCCTTAGAGATACGTGAAACTCATCGAATCCCAGTTATCCAAACTGGCAATTCAATCCCGTAGATCAATCACTTATTCTCCAAGATCACAGAAAAGATCCAAAACATTTCAGAGCTAGCCTTCCAGCCTTACTCAATCTTATAGCTCCTTTACGATCGAAGAAAACTTATCCAAATCAAATCTCCGACTTCAGAATCCAAATTCCTCCGTCTCAAATCCATAAAACTCACCAGACGATCCTGGGTTGCCTACAACCTTCCTGATCAGCCCAACCTTCGCTGATGCTTCTAGAAACAAACAAAACCAATCAACTCAACAAAATGATCTCCTCAAGATCAATCCAAAATCAAACCCTACTCCTCAAACATCAGAAGACAACAACTTCTCCTATCCGGAAAAGAAAAGCAGATACACTTACAAACTGCTTCCGCTGCACAACTCTGATCCGAAGTAGAAGAGAATGCTGATGAAGAACACGAGCACAACTGGAAAACACACCCCAGAAATATGGTTCAATGGATCCATAAAGAAAACTCAGAAACTCCACTAAAACCTGATTTGTTACACCAACTCAATCTCCCGATGCGAACAAACCTCTGACTTCCTTGAAGACTTCCAGAAAAACTCTGATAACCCAAGAGAACACTCAAACAATCGCAAGTCACTTTTGCGATCAATCCAAACCAAATCCAAGGAAAACTGTTATCCCTTTATCAAACAGAAAGCTCACACTTATGTAGCCAATCTATCGAAGAAACTAGTCCACTTTGTTGTTTCTGAACTCTACTTCAGAAACCGCTAAGCCAGAAAACTTCCTGCCGACACAGAACACTCCGAGCTGCACTGCTGCCACAGATGCCAAAGAATTCCTAATCCAAAGCTCCTCGAAAAACTCGGACCTCAAAGTAAACAGAAACACCATGCTGAACGCAGCCACAACAACAAAGCAGACTCACTTCCTTAAACTTGTTCCAAAGAAAACATCTTCGGGAACATCCATAGTCACTGCATCTCATCACGCAGCTACTACTTCCTGAGGTTGCCAAGATACCATTACTCGCTTCTGCCTAGCCAACTAACAGAACCAAACTCTACCCATCCAACTTCAAAAATAGACTCCGAATCTTAACAGGTTTCCTTCAGAGATCGATGAAATCCTTCATCACTACAAAGTTTACTCGAGACGGTATTAGGTCTACAGTCTCGACAAATACACTTCCAACCTCAAAAATTCAAACTCTAACCAATGATAGTCATGTCACACACACCACTACCCCATCTACCTTTATAACTTATATTGGAAAACCTGAAGAGGTAACCCAACAGATAGGTAGAATATATATATATATATATATATATATATATATATATTTAAAATTACAAATACGCTCTCTCAAGATAGACACCACTCTAGAGCCTAGGTATTCATTCAACCTAACACTTTGATACCAACTGAGACGACCCGACTTTCTTATCATAGAAAATCGCACCATCTTGAAGAAAGAAAGGGATAGAAAAGAGAAAAGAAAGAAGAGAAAGAAGAAATAACATCAGAATCAAAATAGCGGAACGAATTAATTATATTAATAACATAAATATTACATAGTTACAACCATTATCTGAGTTACACAGATTACACGTCACTTACTAGACAGTTATAAACACCAGTCTAGTTATACAACTCAATACATTACAAGAGAACTACTCAGAGAAATCAACACAGCGGAAAAACTATATATATCTGCACATCGAAGCCTCCTGCTCCATTGTTCCTCCATAATTCGTCAAAGCTAACCTGAATCAGTGGCTACTCGTAAAAATTTGAGTACCTAAGAGTTTAAGAAAAACAGAAGATAAACTCCGGGTCAGACATGGGTCTGGTGTGAGTAACAGGTTAAGGTTGCT
Source organism: Allium cepa (assembly GCA_030765085.1). Taxonomy (NCBI): domain Eukaryota; kingdom Viridiplantae; phylum Streptophyta; class Magnoliopsida; order Asparagales; family Amaryllidaceae; genus Allium; species Allium cepa. Next base: position 976,379,506 of record CM060928.1, read on the forward strand.
TAACTTTGAAAACCTTTTGAAAAGAAAGGTATCACGTAAGACTTCCCATACATAAACATGGAAAAGTTTTTACCTTACGCTAAACAAAACACTTCATCCAGTGATATTATAATAGTGTCTAGGGTTTTCAAGTAAAATACAGAATTAGCTGGAATGCTTACATCTCATATTCCAACATAGTTGGGCACAACTAATACGTACGACACTTATTGGATTTTGGATTCCATACAATGGCAGGGCTACCGGCGTACCGCCCGTCACAGTACGTGGCCTAGATCAACGTACCGAGGATCACTCCCAATCCCCTGCAACACAAGGCCGGAACCATTCCTTACTAAACAGTCTCGAACAAAACAACCCCACTGTTGTAGCTATCAACCGCCCGCAGAGCCGAAAATAAAGGGACCACTAGACAAGGGAAAATCTCGTCCTACTTGGGGATGACCCACTTAACCTTGCTGCACCTCCCCTGTTTTAGCCATTCCCGGTTGATGAGGCTTGAGGCTACGATTACCTTTAGTGAACACATCACTTAGAATGCTCATTGTCCACGTGACGATGTTCTGAAAACATTCAATCCATACAAGTTCGTTACGGGTTCAAACGAAACCGAAGGCATTATCTCGTTACACTCATTTTGGAATCACTGTAACAACCCGCATATTTAACGATTTTATATTTAAATGATTTATTTAAGTATAGCGTCGTTAGTCGGATTTTGGGGTCCGAAATGTTACTTTCTGCAAACGGCTGAATTGGAGCTCGAAACCACTTCCATTGAGTTCAAAGCGTCGTTTGCGATCTTTTTGAGTATAATCTTTGATATGTTTGGAGTAAGTTGAATTTTGCTACTTTTTCTGGTTGGGCTTTAGCTTTGGGTTCAGCCCCAAACCCCACTTAACCCTCTAACTCAGCCCATCTCCTCCCATTCATTCATTCCTACTCCTCTTCACTTCTAAAATCAAGCTCCAACTGAAATGGGGGAAAGGAAGAGGAAATAGAAACTCCCAAGCCCTAGTTGCTCTTGATAATCCAAATTCTTGCTCCAAATTCAAAGAGAAGGATAGGTAAGCCTCTTCTCCATCTTCTCCATCTCTTCTCCTCTTCAATTTCAGAAAATATCCTAAACCTAATTTAGGAAAATATGTGTTTTATTCTTAGATTGAAGCTTGTTGAGCCTTTCCTTTGCATTTGAGCTTCTTCTTCTTGTTCTTGAGTTAAAAAGGTGAGTTTTGAACTCACATCTATTTCTTATGATTTCATAGATGTTGGGTATGAATTCCTAACACTTCGTTCATATGCAATTGTTTTGGTTTGGGTCGAATTGGTGAATATCCAAATTTTTAGTGTATGGGTTTAAATTCTCTAAAAATCCTAACTTTGATGTTTGAATATGTTTTTGGTTGCGAATCGGAGAGCTAATGGAGCTGGGGTATCTATTGGCTAAAGCTCCTTAGGTCCATTGCTCGAACGATCGCGTTTTGGAAGAATTTGCATTTCATTGAGATAGGGCAGGAAGTGCAAAATCATCAGGTTCGGCCGACCGAGCCCTGTAGCCGGTCGACCGACCTGCTTCCCGAGAGTTTTTATGAACAGTGTCCGGTTGACCGAGCCCTGTAGGCTGCCGACCGACCTGCTCCTATTTGCCCTGTTTTGCCTGTTTTTGTATATTTTGATTTGTTTTCCGGATTTTATCGATTCAAGTTGCTTTTTAGTGGTTGTTATTGCATATTTGGATTTGATAACTTACTCTTGACTTCATCCACGGTTTTTTATAAAATAATCTCTCGAATCGCATTTAAAAGCTCGTTTCTCCAATTTATAAATTCTATTTAAAACACACACTTTCGCACGTCGAGCGAAGTGGAAGGGTGATTAAATGGTTGGGCAAAACACGGACCATGAATCTGTGCGTTTATCCTTTCGATTAATCCCCGACCTATTCAATTGATCGTTTTGACCTTAGGGTTAGTTTACCGATGATATGACGTAAATTTGTACTGCTTTGAGTGTGAAAGTGGCTGACGGATAGTAAACCGTTTAGTGCGAACGAGTGGTTATGGGACATACGTTAACACTTTTCGGATTCCTTTTCGAGAGTTGTGACACATTCCGCCAGTTAGTGGTGTCCAGTACTGGGTCTTCGACCTTCACCACTACGGCTTGTCGCCCTATAGTATCACTTCTGATGTTGGCCTTATGTGCCGCATGGGTGATATTGGGTTTGTGCCTTCGGGTTTGTCGCGCTATATAGTTTCGCTCTGATGTTGGCCTTATGTGCCGCATGGGTGATACGTGGGTTTGGAGCCTTCGCGCTTATGGATCCTTGTTGTACAGTACTGAGCTCGAGCAATCATATGTTTCATTGATATTATATTCCCTTGGTATCGCCCATCGTGTTGGTCTGTTTGAGCCGCATGATGTATAACGATTACCTTGTGGAACTTGTATACCTTATTGGTATTTGTTATTTGCCATTCGGCTTGTTTTGGGATATTCGTATCCTTTGTTTCTATATGTTGCCGATGATATGAGGCTTGTTCTATATGATTCATCTCTTGTTGATGATTGTGTTATCTCCTCTAGAGATATTTGTTATACTGTATGACCTTGCAGGTTTATTATTGTTCAGTTTATCTAACTGATTTGTTTAGCTAGACTGACCCGGGTATTTTATACTCGGGTCAGACCGAGATGTTTCAGGTTAGGTGCTTTGGACTTAGCCTCTTTTGCTTCCGCATGGACTATTCCGCCGATTCCTTTTTGTCTTAGCTTTTTGTGTAGTCCTTTCTGTTATAACTCTGATATGTACTCTATTGACTCGTCTGTATATTGTGGTTTGCTATACCACTTGACATGTATTATTTTGTATACTCTGCTTTGTATCAGTATATGTGTGTATATGATGGTTTACTGTTCTGTGATGTATATTGCATTTGAGTTGTTATATTCTGTTCTGATAGATCCTCTAGCCACCTCTGGTTTTGTTTTAAGTATTCATTGGACATGTCGATCTGCTTGGTAAGGCAATTGTCGATGTATTCAATAGATAACTAAAGCAAGGCCATAGATGGTCGCTCCTAAACAGCCTTATTCTCCGTGTTAGCAGACGGTATTATCTATTAATACTCTTTGCTAGCGTGGGTATAGAGGTGGGGCGTCATAGCTTGGTATCAGAGCGAGGTTCAGAACAAAATATGATAAACACAGAATAGAGCACATATTACGATACATCAGAGTGTGATAAGTGATACAAATCTTTGAATCATCGTGTGTCTCTATTCCTTCTACCATCAAAGGTTAGATAGGATTTGGGAATATGCCTAGGAATGCATTTAAATTCCGTAGTATTCCATATTGAATTATCTACCTAGGGAATAATCTTTACCTTATCTTAACTTTCAGCTTATGGCTGGAAGAGACGGAGGACGACGCTCGGATGCTGGGCAATCCAGTGGCTCACATCCGGACGGCGTCTATATGTCTGCCGATCAGTTTTTAGAGTGGTTTAGGAGCACACAGCCTCCAGCTCCTACTCGAACATCTCCTCCATGCAAGTCCACCTTCGCACGTTTGTGCAGTGTTTTTTCTCATCTTGGAGGGAAACCATTTAAAGGCTCCGAGATTATTCTTGAGGTCCAAGCTTGGGTTCGCATGTACGAGCATGTTCTCTCTCGCATGGATCTTTCTGACCATGATAGGGTTCTTGTAACTTCTAGCTTATTGCAAAAGCGTGCCCTTGACTGGTACGAGCTTCTTTTAGCTGAATTTGATGAATCTGCTCTTTCTTGGACTCAGTTTCGGGAACGATTCGAATTCAAGTTCGTTCCTGAATCTGAGAAAGCTTTGTTGTCCCGGCGCTTTCTTGAATTGAAGCAAGGGGATTCTTCCGTTTCTGAATATGTTGCATCTTTCGAGGCCTTATCTAAATATGGTCTTGAACTCATTAGTACCTCGTATAGGAAGAATCTGAAATTTGTATCTGGTCTTAAGAAATGTCTTAAGAAGTCTTTAATGCTCCAGCTTAAACTTTCCTTTGAGGAGTTGGTTGATTCGGCACTTCATCTCGAAGCCTTCGAGAAGGAGTGTGATTGTGGGAATGATGTTGAGGTTCGTAAGAACGCCAACAAGAGGCAGTTTCCATTCGATAAGCGGAAATTTTTCCCTTCCAAGAAGAAAAAGCCCGTTGAATCTGATCCTCAGTCTCAGTCTTAGTCTGTTGGAACACCTTCCACTCGGAAGTGTTTCAATTGTGGTTCCCCTGATCATGTGATTCGATCTTGCCCTATGCCTCTCTTCTGCCACTATTGCAAGAAGGAAGGCCATCGTATTTTCACTTGTCCTATTGTTCCGAAAAATCCTTTATCTAGCAAGCTAAAGATAATGGATGCTTCTGGAGGTTCTTCTCGGGGAAAAGGTACATCTCCATCTGTTTAGGAAGGTTCTATTTTATTTCTTGACTATTGTATTCGAGGTCTCTTCGATACGGGGGCTTCATATTTTTTCCGTATCGAAGAAGCTCTTCGATGATTTATCTTTGGATGTTTCTTGTATGGTTACTTCTTTGAGAATTGCGAATCCGAACTGGTGGATCCGCAACGCCCAATTTGCTTGTATTAATGTCGAGATTATTTTATGAGATTTTTCTTTCCGAGCCAATTTGCATGTTATGCGTTGCTTAGGCTTCGGAATTGACATTTTTGAAAGGATTGACTTAATTATTATGAAGCCATATCCTATATCCCGAGTGGACTATTCATCCTCGACATTTTCAATCTGTTAAACAGATTTCTATCTTCCTTTGTGATTTTGATTTCCAATTTGATGGCATCATTTTTCTTTAAGTCCTCATGATGAGGAAAGTGTTGTTTCTCTCATTCTTGTAGTTTGAGAATTTTCTGGTATTTCTAGTCTTGTCTTAGGATTATCACCTAAACAATCTTTTGTTGTAGTGTTAAGGTGTTTTTAGCTCGACCTTACCACCGGTTTTCATTTGACCACAAGTTGTGGAAGTTAGCATTCCACTTACTGCTCTCCGCACTCGTTGTAATTCTTATGAATGATTTGTTGTGTCATTCAGTTTTTCCAGCTCATCTCATCCATTTTATGAATCGAGTATTCTGCGAATATCTCGATGATTCCATTTTTAGTATTTTATTGGTTTTGGATGGAAATTAGCAATTTAAAATTTTTGCAAATCTTTTTCATAAGAGTTATTTATAAGTATAAATGGGATTTGTGTTTTTAGAACGAACAAAGAGAATTTTCAAAAGTTTTTAGAACATGTTTATCTTATAAAAGATGGTTTTGTGATTGTATTGTCCATTGAGTGCTTTAAGAATTCTGCTCGATGCGCTTGATCAACGTTATCGATTGGAATCTCCTAAACGCTTTGATGAGACGATTTGACGCAATAAATTGATTTGAAATAAGAAAAATTTTCTCGAAATATGATTTCATGAAGGTAATTGAAATTTTGAAGCTTTAACTTTTTGGTAAAGAATTTTATTTGAAAGTTTTAGCTTTAAGAAAGTAGATTATTTGAAAGGACTCTTGTCCAGTACTCTTATCTTGGGATTCCCAAAGCGAACCAAGATTTTATCTTTTACCAATACTAGTCGTGTTGGTTTGAATGTCGTTCTCTTGCAAAAGAAAACGTGCTATCACTTATGTTCTAAACCATTAAAGCTTACCGAGACTAGATATGCCACCTATGATCTAGTGCTCGCGGCTATTGTTTTCGTCTTTTGTATTTTGCATCATTACTTTTGGGTGAGGGATTTTGCTCTCCTCACCAATCACAATTTTGAAATGTTTATTTTCTCATAGGGAACCTATGTTGGTTCGAGTTCCTTGCATCTTATGATCTTGATATTCTTTTTATTCCCGAAAAGAGGATCGTGTTGCCAATGCATTTAGTTGTAAGCAGCAAGTGATTGTTTCTTTGTTGATGTCCGAATGGAATGATCTTTTTACCAAGTTCATCGGACGTTTTGTTGTACTTCATTTTGTTGAACTTTGGTTCATTTGACGTATTGTTTGTACCACGTCGGTGTTCCAAATTATTTTGAGCTTGGGAATCCATAGAATTCTCTGAGCAATCAAGTTCGGACTTACCCCTTCGTGCACTTTATGGTGAACTTCTTATTCTGTTATTCTTTTGTGCTAGTATGTTTGTGGGAGTTGGGAGAATCACCTACCTCTTGTAGGGTTCTCCTACAATAATAGTTTTCTATCTTTGCTTTGAAACGGTGAGAATGTCTTTTCATCTCAAGCTTATTTCCTTTTCTTTTGAATGTTGTATGTACGTAGTTGTTACAAATATCGTCTCTAGAAATTGCGGGGACGCAATTTTGTAAGGAGGGGAGATCTGTAACAACCCGCATATTTAACGATTTTATATTTAAATGATTTATTTAAGTATAGCGTCGTTAGTCGGATTTTGGGGTCCGAAATGTTACTTTCTGCAAACGGCTGAATTGGAGCTCGAAACCACTTCCATTGAGTTCAAAGCGTCGTTTGCGATCTTTTTGAGTATAATCTTTGATATGTTTGGAGTAAGTTGAATTTTGCTACTTTTTCTGGTTGGGCTTTAGCTTTGGGTTCAGCCCCAAACCCCACTTAACCCTCTAACTCAGCCCATCTCCTCCCATTCATTCATTCCTACTCCTCTTCACTTCTAAACTCAAGCTCCAACTGAAATGGGGGAAAGGAAGAGGAAATAGAAACTCCCAAGCCCTAGTTGCTCTTGATAATCCAAATTCTTGCTCCAAATTCAAAGAGAAGGATAGGTAAGCCTCTTCTCCATCTTCTCCATCTCTTCTCCTCTTCAATTTCAGAAAATATCCTAAACCTAATTTAGGAAAATATGTGTTTTATTCTTAGATTGAAGCTTGTTGAGCCTTTCCTTTGCATTTGAGCTTCTTCTTCTTGTTCTTGAGTTAAAAAGGTGAGTTTTGAACTCACATCTATTTCTTATGATTTCATAGATGTTGGGTATGAATTCCTAACACTTCGTTCATATGCAATTGTTTTGGTTTGGGTCGAATTGGTGAATATCCAAATTTTTAGTGTATGGGTTTAAATTCTCTAAAAATCCTAACTTTGATGTTTGAATATGTTTTTGGTTGCGAATCGGAGAGCTAATGGAGCTGGGGTATCTATTGGCTAAAGCTCCTTAGGTCCATTGCTCGAACGATCGCGTTTTGGAAGAATTTGCATTTCATTGAGATAGGGCAGGAAGTGCAAAATCATCAGGTTCGGCCGACCGAGCCCTATAGCCGGTCGACCGACCTGCTTCCCGAGAGTTTTTATGAACAGTGTCCGGTCGACCGAGCCCTGTAGGCTGCCGACCGACCTGCTCCTATTTGCCCTGTTTTGCCTGTTTTTGTATATTTTGATTTGTTTTCCGGATTTTATCGATTCAAGTTGCTTTTTAGTGGTTGTTATTGCATATTTGGATTTGATAACTTACTCTTGACTTCATCCACGGTTTTTTATAAAATAATCTCTCGAATCGCATTTAAAAGCTCGTTTCTCCAATTTATAAATTCTATTTAAAACACACACTTTCGCACGTCGAGCGAAGTGGAAGGGTGATTAAATGGTTGGGCAAAACACGGACCATGAATCTGTGCGTTTATCCTTTCAATTAATCCCCGACCTATTCAATTGATCGTTTTGACCTTAGGGTTAGTTTACCGATGATATGACGTAAATTTGTACTGCTTTGAGTGTGAAAGTGGCTGACGGATAGTAAACCGTTTAGTGCGAACGAGTGGTTATGGGACATACGTTAACACTTTTCGGATTCCTTTTCGAGAGTTGTGACACATTCCGCCAGTTAGTGGTGTCCAGTACTGGGTCTTCGACCTTCACCACTACGGCTTGTCGCCCTATAGTATCACTTCTGATGTTGGCCTTATGTGCCGCATGGGTGATATTGGGTTTGTGCCTTCGGGTTTGTCGCGCTATATAGTTTCGCTCTGATGTTGGCCTTATGTGCCGCATGGGTGATACTTGGGTTTGGAGCCTTCGGGCTTATGGATCCTTGTTGTACAGTACTGAGCTCGAGCAATCATATGTTTCATTGATATTATACTCCCTTGGTATCGCCCATCGTGTTGGTCTGTTTGAGCCGCATGATGTATAACGATTACCTTGTGGAACTTGTATACCTTATTGGTATTTGTTATTTCCATTCGGCTTGTTTTGGGATATTCGTATCCTTTGTTTCTATATGTTGCCGATGATATGAGGCTTGTTCTATATGATTCATCTCTTGTTGATGATTGTGTTATCTCCTCTACAGATATTTGTTATACTGTATGACCTTGCAGGTTTATTATTGTTCAGTTTATCTAACTGATTTGTTTAGCTAGACTGACCCGGGTATTTTATACTCGGGTCAGACCGAGATGTTTCAGGTTAGGTGCTTTGGACTTAGCCTCTTTTGCTTCCGCATGGACTATTCCGCCGATTCCTTTTTGTCTTAGCTTTTTGTGTAGTCCTTTCTGTTATAACTCTGATATGTACTCTATTGACTCGTCTGTATATTGTGGTTTGCTATACCACTTGACATGTATTATTTTGTATACTCTGCTTTGTATCAGTATATGTGTGTATATGATGGTTTACTGTTCTGTGATGTATATTGCATTTGAGTTGTTATATTCTGTTCTGATAGATCCTCTAGCCACCTCTGGTTTTGTTTTAAGTATTCATTGGACATGTCGATCTGCTTGGTAAGGCAATTGTCGATGTATTCAATAGATAATTAAAGCAAGGCCATAGATGGTCGCTCCTAAATAGCCTTATTCTCCGTGTTAGCAGACGGTATTATCTATTAATACTCTTTGCTAGCGTGGGTATAGAGGTGGGGCGTCACAATCACCCTCAGAGTTAACGACAATAACCCTTGCACTCTGAATCTTCATCTTCACTTGAGATTCACGACCTAACGTTAATTTGGATCGATGTGGTTTTCGAATATCCAAATATGGAAACCCGATCCCGGTCTCATCGAAATCCAAAACGCCATCTTTTAGGTCCAAGTTGTTTTAAAATTTAAAACAATTCAATTATCTATATACACACAGATAGATAACTCACAAATCACAATTGATAATCAACATTATCATTATAAGCAGGTAATCCACATTACCATCACAATAGAAAACCTATATTATCATCACAATGCAACCAAGCATTCATACCATGCAACTTTACTTATCTCATTTCTGAGATCACAACCGTTCAAGGCAATCAATGTCATCCATTCATACATAAGCAAAGATTTACTCACACATCATCTATAATTAATTTAAAATGAATTAAATTAACTACCTCCATCTCTATTTAATTTAAAGTGAATTAAATTAATTATTTCATCTTTAATTAATTTAAAATAAATTAAATTAATTACTTCATCAATATAATCTTGCTTACTTAACCATTTAATTGATTACAATCAATTAATTAATCATTCAAATTAATCACGTTAATTAATCATTCTTGATTTAATTAACCTTAATTACATTCATGTAATTATCCTTAATTTATTTCACAAATTAATTATCCTCAACGAAAAACAGTAATCAACCTTTAATCACTTCAGTTAATTAATTGTAATTAATTACATTTATCCTTAATTAATTACATTAATTAATTACCTTTAATTACTTATTTATTAATTAATCAAAATTAATCAACTTTACTTACATCATTAATTATATAAATTAATGATTCTTAATCATATTTAATTAATTATCCTCTTAAATTAATTACCTTAAGTAATTAACCCATAATTATTAATCCTTCTTGATTAACCATATTCAGTAATTAACTAACTTAATTACTTCATTAAAACAAATCAATTAATCGTTAATTAATTTCTTAATTAATACTTCGAATAATTACTAAGTAATTTAATCCAAAATACTTACATTATTAAACATCTTCCATTAATTACAACCTGTAATTATCAATCAATTATTTCACTACGTAATTTTCAATCCATTAATTACATTAAGTAATTATCTGTAACAACCCGAGATTTTTCACCAATTTATAATCATTGTTAAATGATTAATGGCGATAGCTAATTACTGTTTGGAATTTTTAAACCAGTTTGAAATTCGTTATGGGTTAAGCGGGCTTTAAAGTTAATCTCGGCCCACATATTTTTGGTTTCCGTGACTATTAACAAAGGCCTATGCCCATTCCCTCCTCCTTACTCATTTTCATTTCGCAACCCTAAAAATAAATCAAACGAACGAAAATTAATGGCGGCTTCATCTCGTCTCATTCGTTCCCCTTTCCAAAAGCTTGGGCTTTTCAGATTCGAAGGCGCCGGCCGCAAGGAGATCGATCGAATGAGGTTGCTGCTCCGTCAATCGTTCATCTCTTCGAGTTGCACCCACGACCGCTTCTATTTGGTCAAATTCGAGAAACCAGGTGAGTGATTATTTGTCACTCACATTTAATTCAAACTTTATCGCTTTCGAACTTGGGATTTCGTGATTTCTTGGTTTGTTTGGATTTTGAAGTCAATCTTCGTTCGTCTGAAAATTGATTTTTTCCTGTTGTCTTTGGTTTTGAATTGGTTTAGCCGATGATGATTTGTTATATAGGGTTTGAACCCCTATTTTCTCGTTCGTGTGTATATGCTTGAATTTGTAAATCGATTTCTCTGGCCGATTGATGTGATTAGATGCTTGAGATTTATCTGGCTTCGATTTGTACTAGTTCGAACTTATAAATTCCCATGGTACTGATTTTTGTTTATGTGACTTCGGCATTATTTTGATTTCGTGACGACTTCGGTTTTGAATTCAGATTTTTGCACCATGCTTTTGACTTGATGTTTGATCCTTTGTAGTTGCTGTAGTGTTGCAGCCTTCGACTTGCTTTACACTTGAAGCTACCGGTCGATACTTACAGTTCACTGAACTGTTGTATCACTTATTCACATATTTATGAGCTGTTGACATGTGCATTGTTCTTGTCTTTGTACTTGTTTGCAACTGTAGTTTCATTGTGACTATTGCTTTGTATTTGTTTGATGTACATATGAATTTGGAGCATTGCTTCGAGTGGTGTTATTGAACACTTGAGTTTCACTGTGCACAGTGCATATCACTTGTATCTTCATCACTGCACTGTTTATTTGCATGCTTGCCACTGATCATATGGTTGAAGTTGTTTGTGTGCTCGACTTTGACCATTTACTGCTGCACTATATGTAGTGGCTAATTCATTTATGCTTCTCTGACTTGCCCACTGCTATTACATGCATTTATTACACCTCTTCTTCATATAGCACACTTGTAGTTGAAGTATTACAGCTGTCTTGACCATATGAGACAGTTTGCCTACCTATTTCATGTAGTCTTTGGTTTCACTGATCACTTATGTACATGCTTGCATCCTTGTCATTTAGAGTCTGCATTGTATTTGGGTGCATGTATGTTTGACCCTTCCATATGCGACTCAGTTCACTGTACATTCATTGTTTGCCATATTGGTTTCACTGCATTTTCACTTATGCATCCCTTACCTGTTGCACTTGCAGTTTATTGAATTGTCTGCACTTTGTCCTTTTTACTCAAGCCTGTTAGTCGAGTTGATGTACATGCTGTTGTATGACCTGATTCACTGTCAAATTCATTCTCCTTTGCCTATTATGCTTCGAGTATATGTACTCAAGTGTGATTTGGGCATTTTGATGCAGTCTTGTTCTCATGATGGCATTTGGTCTGTTATAATTATACACTTGTGTCTTCACCTCAGTTGCTTGTGTATGTATACAAGTGTCCACTTGATTCATTGAGTTTGCATCTAGGTTGTAGTTGCTGTCCTTGACTTCGTGTTGCACTGCCACACGATGCTTGTATGTATCTGGACTTGTTTGATTCTGACCCCTGCTTTAGGTACTTTAATTGTTATTTGCAATTTCCCATTTCAATTAGTTGCAACTGTTTCATTGCCCTAGGTTGAGTCTTGTAGTCTTTTGTTGCATTGAGTTGCACTACATCGAGTTCATGTTGTTGCTATTCACTTGAACTCAGTTCCATTTGTCTGGTTCAGTCTCGTACCACTTGTTGCTCTTTTCTCTGTTTATTTGATGCTGTGGCCATTTCCACTTGTTCAATATAGGATCTGGTTCATTTTAGTTATGTGTATTGATCTCCTGTGTAGTTTGGTTCAATATTGACTTATGGTTTATGTATGAACCTTCCAGTCAGGTCTGGTTGCTTCATATGCATGCTCTGTCCACTGCCTTTGTTTACGAATCTGATACACTGCATTGATGCTTTGTATTCATTTGCATTTGGTCACTGTGCTTCACTACTGACATTATTTCAAGTAAGGTTGCTTTGCGTCTTTTTCTGTTGTGTGTTGTGGTGCCATATCTTTGGTGCTCTCACCTTCACCTTACTCTTGCAGTTTGTATCTGCTGTACCCTTGCATTCATGTGGTGGCTGCCGTACTTGTTGCAGTTTGCCCTTGGATCCATTTATGCAATTTGCCCTTGTCGGTTTGTGTTGCATCGATATTTGATTCTTCATTGATTTTGGTTCGTTGAGCTTTTATGTACATCATCACTGTAGTGGCAAGGTAGTGCACGCAAGTGTGAACTGCAGCCACACCGTATGGTTTTATTATATTTTATTTTGTTTTGATTTATTGATCTTTTGCATATTCCATATGCTGTAGTGGTGAGGCAGTGCACGCGTGCGTGTACTGCAGCCCTACCCGTATTGTCATTTTAATTGATATTTCAATGGTTCGAACTGTTTTGTTTCTTCAATTCAATATGCTTTAAATTGTATTTTGATTGATTTAATTTGATGATTTTGGTGTTGTCTAGTGGTCTATTTGATAATTAGATTATAAGTTTCTAATTATTTATTTAATAATTAGATTTTGTCGTTAATTGCCGTTTCGGCATATCTGTTGTTTTCTAAATTATCTTCATTAATAATCTTTTTTAAATTATCTTCATTGATACTCTTTTCACTTATCTTTGTTGATGATTTGAATTTTGTTGATTTGTTGTTTAACACTGTTATGTGTTATATTTACCGTTATCCGATTTCCTTGTTAAAAGATTGGATAGACGAGATTTATTTTGACTGTCATCTAATATGTTACTTATTATTTTTGCTTCCGTGTATTAATAACTGAGTTTGAATTAGGCTGACCCGTGTATTATTTTCTTTTGAATGTAATACTCGGGTCAGACCGAGTTATTACAGGTTGTAGATATCTTGCTTTGGATTGTTGCTAGAGCTATGAAGTCTTTTCATATCTTTTGGAGTAGTCGCTGACATTTTAGTGGTCAGTGTATTTGTATAGGATGTTATGTATTCATGTATATTATTCACGATAATGTACTTGTATATGTAACTCCAGAGTCGACAGTGTAGTTGTATCATATGTATTGTATCACATGTATTGAACTGACATCAGTTATTATATATATGAGACTTTTTGTTTAATCTGTGTTCCGCATTTATATTATCTGTGTTATTATTGTATTTATTGTCCTAAACTATTATGAACCATCGTATTTTGTTTTATACTGGGATTGGGTATGTCGATGGGAGTAAATAAATAAGTGAGGAAAAATAAAAATATATACCACTTCTATCGAAATAACCAATATTAGTGTAAGGCCTAACTACGGATGGCCGCTCCTATCCAGCCTTATTCTTCATGATAACAGACAGTATTTTCTTTAATACTCTTTATTATTATGAGCATAGAGGTGGGGCGTCACAGTTGGTATCAGAGCTTGGGGTTTGTGGACATAATATAAAACATAACTTAGATGGAACATGTGTTACAACTATTAGTCGATGTTTTATTTGTGCTTTGAGTCAAAACTAAGGTTTTGAAATTATGATGAAATTTTAAATATCTTTATTTAAAAATGAAAGAGAATCTTTGTTTTGATGATTAAGTAATTTGTGTCGGTTTAACAGAGTGCGCAGCAAAAACAGTGAGACTGTATTCGCTGAGTACGGCTGATAACCTTTTTGATTTAAAAAAAATCAAAATATGAAATCAAAATAAATTTCATTTGTTGTTTACATAGCTATGTTTATTTTATTTTCTTTGAAAATTTCGAATCCGATTGAGGATCCGAAGCGATCGCAGTTATGTGATTTTGTTGAGATTTTTGATGTTTTGAATCATCTTCGTTGAAGGTATATTTGAATGATTTCTTTGTTCATTTTGCGGTATACGTGCAAATTTATGTTGCACGTTACTGCATTATTTTTACGTTGAATCAATGTTTGGTTCTAAACGTATTTTGTTGCCGTTATTTTTATAACGGGATTTTTACATCGATGCTAAATTTTTGAAGCACGGTGTTTTGTTGATATTTTTAATGAATGAAAATTCACTGGTGTTATATTTTGATGCAAATTATTTTAATGAGATTTTGACGTTTAAAAATCACCGTCGCTTTGACTTCAATGACCGTCAAATTTTAAAGTGGATTTTCAAGCGGTTATCCCACAATGCTGATTTTGAGATCCGTTATTATGGTGTTTTGAGAAATACAATTTCCTTGTTGAAATTGCTACTGATGTTGCTGTTTTAAGCACGTGGATTTGCAAATCGTTTTAAAAAAAATTGTTTTCCAAAAATTTTATGGTTTACGCTTTCAAAAGAATGAGAAAGCGATTTAAACGATTCGGCAAAATCTAGGACTATGACCCCTTTCTTTTACTGATTCGCTTAATTCCGGACTTGTTCGGTTGAGAATGTAAATTATTACTTTTATAAAATAAAAGAAATTGTTTTCAGATGTTTTGCAGTTTGCGTTTTCAAAAGAATGAGAAAGCTATTTAAACGTTTCCGTAAAATCGAGGACCATGACTCCTTTCTTTTACTAGTTCACTTAATTCCGGACTTGTCCGTTTGGGAATGTAAAATGTTATTTTTGAAACACACAATTTTGCACTTTCATGGAAACGATGAAGAGAATTAAACGATTTAGTAAAACTCGTGGTTACGGGACATGTGCGTTTGCTATTTTGGTTAATTCCGGACTCGTTAATTGGAATATTTGCTGTTTTGATGATTTTCGTGTGCTTTCGAGCCACTTTGTTGGACCTTCGGCTCATTTGTTGAACCTCCGGGTCATTTGTTGGGCGCCAAAAATATAGTACTTGGTAGGCTTCGGCCATTTGTTGATGCACGTGCGGCGTAGCTAAAACTCGCCATTTGTTGGGATCGATCCACCTTTTATGTTGATTTTCTAGATCATCTTAATTGATTTCTAGATTTTTGTTGTTTCCAATTATATGCAGGTAATTGGATATTTGTTGATATGAGTTCTGATTATCGTCTGTGATAATTAGATATTTATTGATTCTGATTATCGTTCTTGATAATCGGATATTTGTTGATTTTGATTATCATTTTTGATAATCGAATATTTGTTGTTTCTGATTATCGTTTTTGATAATCCGATATTTGTTGATTTTGATTATCGTTTTTGATAATCGAACAATTGTTGATTCTGATTATCGTTTTTGATAATCGGATATTTGTTGATTTTGATTATCGTTTTTGATAATCGAATAATTGTTGATTTGGTTATCGTTTTTGATAATCGAATATTTGTTGTTTCTGATTATCGTTTTTGATAATCGGATATTTGTTGATTTTGATTATCGTTTTTGATAATCGAATATGTGTTGTTTCTGATTATCGTTTTTGATAATCGGATATTTGTTGATTTTGATTATCATTTTTGATAATCGAATATTTGTTGTTTCTGATTATCGTTTTTGATAATCGGATATTTATTGATTTTGATTATCGTTTTTGATAATCGAATATTTGTTGATTCTGATTATCGTTTTTGATAATTAGATATTTGTTGATTCTAATTATCATTTTTGATAATTAGATATTTGTTGATTCTCATTATCGTTTTTGATAATTAGATATTTGCTGATTCTGATTATCATTTTTGATAATTAGATATTTGTTGATTTGATTATCGTTTTTGATAATTAAATATTTGTTGATTTGAAATTTGATTATCGTTTTGATAATTAAATATTTGTTGATTTGAAATTTGATTATCGTTTTTGATAATTGAATATTTGTTGATTTGAGAATTCTGATTATCGTTTTTGATAATTAGACCTTTGTTGTTTTCTAATTACCGTTTTGGTAACTAGATATTTGCGGTTTTGCAATTTGCGATTTGTGTTTTATAATTATCTTTGGTGACAATTAGATTTTGCTGTCTTATAATTATCGTATCGATAATTAGATATTGTTGTTTTGCGATTTATGTATTCTGATTATCTTCTTGATAATTAGATTTTGTTGAAAATTTGTGAATTTCTTTAGTATTTGTGTTCTTAACCTTTATTTTTCTAGCTCAACCATTTTATGTTAGAAAAATAATTGTTATTGATGCCTTAATTATGAAAATTGCGGGGACGCAATTTTCTTAAGGAGGGGAATTTGTAACAACCCGAGATTTTTCACCAATTTATAATCATCGTTAAATGATTAATGGCGATAGCTAATTGCTGTTTGGAATTTTTAAACCATTTTGAAATTCTTTTGAAATTCGTTATGGGTTAAGCGGGCTTTAAAGTTAATCTCGGCCCATATATTTTTGGTTGCCGTGACTATTAACAAAGGCCTATGCCCGTTCCCTCCTTCTTACTCATTTTCATTTCGCAACCCTAAAAATAAATCAAACGAATGAAAATTAATGGCGGCTTCAACTCGTCTCGTTCGTTCCCCTTTCCAAAAGCTAGGGCTTTTCAGATTCGAAGGCGCCGACCGCAAGGAGATCGATCAAATGAGGTTGCTGCTCCGTCAATCGTTCATCTCTTCGAGTTGCACCCACGGCCGCTTCTATTTGGTCAAATTCGAGAAACCAGGCGAGTGATTATTTGTCACTCACATTTAATTCAAACTTTATCGCTTTTGAACTTGGGACTTCATGATTTCTTGGTTCGTTTGGATTTTGAAGTCGATCTTCGTTCGTCTGGAAATTGATTTGTTCCTGTTGTCTTTGGTTTTGAATTCGTTTAGCCGATGATCATTTGTTATATAGGGTTTGAACCCCTATTTCTCGTTTGTGTGTATATGCTTGAATTTATCAATCGATTTCTCTGGCCGAGTGATGTGATTGGATGCTTGAGATTTATCTGGCTTCGATTTGTACTAGTTCGAACTTATAAATTCCCATGGTATTGATTTTTGTTTATGTGACTTCGGCATTATTTTGATTTCGTGACGACTTCGGTTTTGAATTCAGATTTTTGCACCTTGCTTTTGACTTGATGTTTGATCCTTTGTAGTTGCTGTAGTGTTGCAGTCTTCCACTTGCTTTACACTTGAAGCTACCGGGTCAATACTTACAGTTCACTGAACTGTTGTATCATTTATTCACATATTTATGATTTGTTGACATGTGCATTGTTCTTGTCTTTGTACTTGTTTGCAACTGTAGTTTCATTGTGACTATTGCTTTGTATTTGCTTGATGTACATATGAATTTGGTGCATTGCTTCGAGTGGTGTTATTGAACACTTGAGTTTCACTGTGCATAGTGCATATCACTTGCATCTTCATCACTGCACTGTTTATTTGCATGCTTGCCACTGATCATATGGTTGAAGTTGTTTGTGTGCTCGCCTTTGACCATTTACTGCTGCACTCTATGTAGTGGCTAATTCATTTATGCATCTCTGACTTGCCCACTACTATTACATGCATTTATTACACCTCTTCTTCATACAACACACTTGTAGTTGAAGTATTACAGCTGTCTTGACCATATGAGACAGTTTGCCTACCTATTTCATGTAGTCTTTGGTTTCACTGATCACTTATGTACATGCTTGCATCCTTGTCATTTAGAGTCTGCATTGTATTTGGGTGCATGTATGGTTGACCCTTCCATATGTGACTCAGTTCACTGTACATTCATTGTTTGTCATATTGGTTTCACTGCATTTTTATTTATGCATCCCTTACCTGTTGCACTTGCAGTGTATTGAATTGTCTGCACTTTGTCCTGTTTACTCAAGCCTGTTAGTCGAGTTGATGTACATGTTATTGTATGGCCTGAAATTCAGGTTTCTGTAAAAACCTGAAAACAAAGATCGACCCGAGACATTACAAAATTGCTTCGAGTCTTCAACCCCACTCCCCCGAGTCCACTGACCTATTACTTCGAGCAACCAAACAACTTCTCTTGCAACCAAACTTACCCAAACATCATCAGTGCAATATCTTCACCCTGCATATGCACGGTGTCTCCAGCCACCACTGGTCATCGTTGATGATCGCCACACTCCAGCAATTAACCCAACAACCACCCACGACCATCTATTCGAGCTAAAAATCACGAAATCAAAAACGACCACCCAAATAAAAAACCTAGAAACAACAAGCAGGTTTCTCTTTCAAACCTGTCAACGGCAAACTCTCGCCGCTCCGACCACCTGAGGGTCAGCCCCTCCGGCCTCGACTTCATCCACGACCCAACTATCAATCCCCACAACATCTTAACACTCGATCAACCCCTCAAGCCGAAATGTTCGATTCTTCAAAACCCATTAAAACTAGAGTTTAAAATGAATTTGCACATCTGCACCTTCCACAATGATATCCATCACTATCCATGATTTTTCCCAGCTTCCCCTAACCCGTCTCCATCACCCAGAAGAACCCCGAGCCTCCTCAATTCAAAGATCACCAGAAAATGCTTAAAATTCATTTTCAGTTCAAAACCCAACTGCACCTTCAACTAATTCCTAAATATCCTAATTCTTGATTTAAAAATCAAGCTTTAGTCAATGCTTTTGATTTATGATACTGAATTACAACATTAACATGTTTGGATTTTACAGTGGTTTGAGTTTCCTGTTAAAATTTTATTTCCAGAGGCAAACAGACTCTGTTTAGTTTGATTTAAATTTTTTTTCATTCTTAATCTATGATAAGAAAACATCTTTGGTTTAAAAATAATTCAGATACCATCACAAATTAAATCAAGTGTAGGGGATTTTTAAATGAAAAGATGGAACTGGGGACAAAGCAGAGCCCATAACAGCATGCATAAACAATACATTTTCACATCAGACTTTTATCAATAATCAAACAATACTTATTTATATCAAAACATACTAGCATGCAACCTAATTAATAATTTAAGATTTAAAGTTACTCACAGATTTAAAACGTAGCAGAGCCTCTGATTGAAAAACTTTTTGAATTTGCAGAAGACTAATTATCTTGCCCTTTTCATTTTAAAAACTTGTTTGCATGGGTCCCATATAAAAACGCCTTTGAACTTGCTTGATTTAACACTGTTGCATGCTTCCAGGTTGCAGAGAAAAAAAGGGTGTAGATTTGCTTTTTGTTTCCAGGTTGCATGTAGAAATCATTTTTCCAGATTTTATAAAAATGCAAATTTTCCTTTTGAAGATGATTACTGACATTTAGAAAATGGGGAGTTTTGATTTGGTATTGAACATGCAGGTTTTTAAAATTGTTTGCAGGCCACAGAATTAGAAGAGGAGTTTGTGAATGGCATGTGTAGGGTTTTGAAGAGGAATTTACTGATCTTTGATAATAAGGAGTTTACTGATTTTTGATAAGAAGAGTTTTGAAGTTTCTCTTTTGATTAGGAAATGAGAAAAAAACAGTAAGAATGAAAATGCATGTTTATATAGATGTATTTTCAGATTTTATTAAATAAAAGAAAATACAAAACAAAATGACACTTGTAAACTATTTCAATATTTGTGAACCGAAATGTTTTATCTTGTAACATTTGTTTAATGAGGCTTAAAAATACAACACTTGTCCTTTGTAAGGTAATTTGTATATTAATTTACCTGTTAATGTATGTTAAGCCTAATTTAATTTGTTAATTAGGATTTTATATGTATATAAATTTATAAAAGAAATAAAAACAAATTATACTTATAAATAAAGCTTGTGATATAAAAATTAAAACAATTAAAAATCTATACTTTGGAATTTTAAATTCAAATCAAATTCAAAATCTAATATTTAAAAAAAATCAAGTTGTGAACACAAATTAAATTTGAAATAACAATAGCTATTTTATTCAAAACCTATTTGTAAAACAATACATTATCAATATTATTTTTAGAAATATCTCGTTATTAAATTAAAATAATTATAAAAGGATTATTTCTTTGTCAATAAATTACTTATTTATTAAGCTATAAAACTTTTTGTTAATTATTTAAATTTGAAACTTAAGCCAAAATTGTTTTAAACATTTAAACATCTATCTCATCCATTTTAAAATCATATACTTATTTGCTAAATAGCTTTGAAAACTTAATATTAAATTAAATCAAAATTTCCAAATTATTAATGTATATATATTAAAATTTTAAAACATGATTCATTTACTAAATTTAAACCAAGATTATTTTTTTAATAACTTTGAAAAGCTTATATATTAAATAAAAACAAATTTTCAAATTACTACAGATATTAGAATTACAAAATATGCTTTATTTATTAAATTTAAAACAATGCTAATCTATTTACAATATGAACTATATATTTATATTATAAATAGAAACCAATTTATTATTTTTAAAAGATAAAATAACCAATTAAATATTTATTGAAGAAGATTATTAAATCAATTTGAATTATTATTAACAAAATTATCAATATCAATTTAATTTTTAAATACAGATTATTAAATTGATATTGTCAAAAATTCCGAGATATTACACCCTTCACCCAAAGTTGCCAAATCACGACCTCCTCCTTGCTCCATATATAAGTCCAGTACTATAATTCACCATCCCCTCTTTATGAATAAAAATGCAGTTTGTGATGCTACCTTGTACTTTGTTATATTTTTATATTAAAAAGAAAAGTCAAATTTCTTTTTAATATCTTAAGTATATCGATAAACCAAACTAAAATCAAATCACATTGTTAACAAAAACATGTGTTATTAATATAGATGTGTACACATGTATACTGGTATACATAATGTATTCCGACAACTTTTGGTCGATGAAAAGTCGAAAATCCAAAAAAGATTATCGATCACATTTTCGATTTTTCTCCAAACTACTCATTTTTGTAAACCAAATTTTAAACAACTTTACCATCATTAATTATTACTGAAAATAAGTCTATTTGAATTATAAAATCCTTTTTAAAATATTAAAAAATGCATTAAATATTCAAATTCAAAGTGATTAAATTACGAGTCGTTAGACCCTATCGTCCTTATAGGAAATTTCATTATCCAAAATTAATAACATGCAATAAAAGATCTCAAAAGAAACCCAAATGATCTCATAAAACAAATAGGTACAAAGAAATTGACTCCGCCACAACCGATGAGTACACTAAAAAGATAAAACAAAATACAAACAATTACGACAACAACTTGGGATAAGAATCCCTGATATATTTCTTAATTTTCCAAGTACAATCTCTATTTTCTCCGCTCCGATGAAACTTAACAAGATTATAAATCTTCATCCTCGGTCGCTTTATATCTCGAGCGATGATACGACTAGGCCTCCTAAGAATGGTTAGGTTGGGCTGAACTTCCAAATCAACTTGTTATGTCGATTCTACTACCGTCGAATGGTCATGTACATGCTTACGTAAATGAGTTATGCGAAATATGTTATGCACCTCTGATAGTCTATCCTATAAATTTAATTTATATGCAAATACACTAATCTAGTCCGGTATGGAAAAAGGGCCAATATATCCAGGGACTAGCTTCCTTGATTTCCCAAACCTCACAACATTTCTCAATGGAGAGACTTTCACAAACACTGATTCTCCAATTGAGAACTCTAGAACCCTACGCCTTCGATCCATATAACACTTCTACCAATCATGTGCCTCCCTTATCTTCTTTCTAATATCAGCTACTTCTTATTGGCTTCTAAGATTATGTTGGGTCCAAGAACTAGTCTATCTCTAGGTCCGACCCAACATGATGGAGAACGACATGGACGGCCATGAAGAGCTTCGAAAGGGGCCATACCAATGCTTTCCTGTTGTAAGTGCATTCGACTAAGGGCAAATGATCTTCCCAAGAACCCCCAAAGTGGAAAATGCATGCTCATACTATATCTTCCAAGATCTGGTTCACACTCTCTGTTAGTCCATCTTTCTAGGGATGGTAAGTTTTACTCAGACTTGGCTCCATCCCTAAAGCAGTATATAGTCCCTCCCAGAACCTACTAGTGAATATCGGGTCCCAATCACTAACAATACTACAAGGAATACCATGGAGTCTCACTATCTCCTTCACATACAAACTCGCCAGACTTGTAGTAGTCCTAATCAGCTTAACAAGAATAAAATAGAGTCTCTTGGTCTATTAGTCGAGTACAACCCAAATTCCTTTGTTCCTCTTCTTGTTAATACCTCGGCTCTTAATTTTGATGATAACAACCTTAATAACAATAATACATTCATATAAAATATGGATACTTACGTTTTTGTCAAGTTATAAAGAATATAGCGCATGATATTATAAAGGTATTAATCCGAAGACTGTACAGTATAGAGACTAAAGAAATGGACACGAAGACTTGGGATTTTAAATATCAAGATATGAAGATCTCAAGACTATGGTATAGTATATAGATTCATAGAATATTATTAAAGTCTCTGCTAGTAATCTTTGGTCTCTATCTTCTTATTTTCTTATTCTTTAATTTAAAAAAGCAAAGTATATTTTATAAAAAAAATTTAAAGTTTAAAATGTTTATAAACTATGTTTAAATTATTTTATTAAGTATCAAAATATTTTACAAAGCATAAGATTTTCAAAACATTTTAAAATAAACAAGTTTTCAAAATACATTAGCCTATGTCAACATATAGGCAGATCATATATCGGCATACAGGCCGCTTATTTGAAATTTAAATTTTGAAACGAAGTGTCTATTCATCGTAATTTTTTGGGAATGGATATGTTTGTTTATTCTCCATATATAGGGGGTTCCATAAAAAATTTAACACCTACATTTTTGTTATTTTCTCTTCTCTTACTCTGCCAAAATTTCTAATGAAAATTTATTCAAATCTTCTCAAAATCAAACCAGAATCAATTCAATCTTCATTGTATTGATTCTATACTATTTACTCTCTGATTTCAATCATCTTTCTCTCAAGCAAAGAATAAAGTGTTATCTAAGAGGGTATAGGATTAATAGTAACCAAAGATTAAGAAATTTCTTTGAAAAAACCATCAAACTCTAATTGTATTTGCATGGTGTGACGGTATCTCATTCAAATCAACTGGGCATGCTTGGTTTCTTGAAAATCCAAGTGGGTGTGCTTGTGTTTAATCCAAATCAAGTGACTATACCTAGAGCTTGGAAAATCTAGAGTGTGTGTATCATAGCCTTGAAATCGTATTGGGTTTTCCTTCTGCCCGTTTAAAGATTAGTATTTGAAAAGAAATCTATACAAATAATTATATGGGATTGGATGTAGGGTAACTCCAAACCAGTATAAAAATCCTTGGTGTGATCTCTCTAGTTCTCTACTTTTTAATTTATTGCATTTATACTTATCTATATTTGCATCTTTGATTGTTCATTCTGTGTTGATTAATAATAATCCGGAAAGAATTTTTAAAATATTCATAAAAATTAGAAACTACTATTCACCCCCTCTATTATTTAATTAACCTTTAGATCCATAATTTCACAACCCACACTTGGTATCAGAGCACAAAGTTTTCAAAAATTGGATATTTAATTTTTAAAAAGTTCTAATGGCTAACAACAGTATTAGTTAATTTGTTAACACTTTTTCCAAAGGACAATCTACTGCTAGACCCCCACTTTTAATGGTAATAATTACATTTATTAGTCATATAATTTACAATCTAATGGTTTGAATATTTGGAATGTTACACAAAATGAGTACGCTGAACCACAAAGAAATTTTTCATAATGGACTTCTGATCAAAAGGCACTTGCATAGAATAAATCTAAAGCCACGAATATTCTATTCTATTTACTAGATAAAAATGAATTTAATAATGTGTCTATTTGTAAGTTTGCATATGAAATTTGGAGAACAATACAGGTTACACATAAGGGCACTAGTAAGTTAAACAGACTAAAATTTCCATGTTAAATAATCAACTTCAATTATTTGAAATGAATCTAAATAAGTCCATTTTTGACATGTACTGTAGATTTGAAGATATAGTGCATTCATTAGTTACATTAAGAAAAAACTTTTCTGAAGAGGATCAAATTAGAAAAATCCTAAATTCACTCTTTTCAGAGTGGGATCAAAAGACTCTTGCAATTAAAGAGGCTAATGATATTAGTACTCTGAAAATTGAAGAGTGAATAAGCAATTTAATATCCTATAAAGCTCAATTGCTGGGTAGAAGGGAAAGCAATGTAATAGAAAAGAAATCCATTGATTTCAATGCAATAAATGATGATCTGGATTCTGATGATGACGAAGAAATTACTTTCATGATCAAAAATTTCAAAAAAAATCTAAAGTATAGAAAAATGAACAACTTTCTAAAACCTAAAAACAAGACAAATAGAACTAGAATTGCGACTGGATGCTTCAACTGTGTTGAACCCGACCATTTTTAGAGAGACTGCCCACATCTGAATAAATCAAAGATCTCACCTGTAAATGATACATCTACAAGAAGAAAAAGATCATATATAGCAATTTTGAATGATTCGGACATTTCCTTTAGCAACGATGAACCTGGTACTGAAAATGCGAATATGTATTTCATGGTAACAACAAACTAGTCAAAACTGATTAACAAAAAGTAGCAAAAATTAGTAAACATTACATTTTAATTTTAATTTTTGGTTGCTTTTGATTGATAGGAATAGCGTATAAATTAATAATAATATTAGGATTATTAGGAATATATAGATATATAAGTATATAGGAATAATTTAGTTTAGCTTTCAAATTTAACGGCTATATGTCGACATATGTTCTAGAAAAATGAAATTTGAAACTTCATTTCAAATTCAAATTTTGAACTTCCCTCCACTTTTCACTTACTCGTCTGTCCTGAAATGATGTTTTTTTTAACCAGGGAATATGTCCTTTGGTTCTCTACTTATTTACTTCATCTCTATCTTATCATTTCATTCTCTTTATTTCAAAATTCAAATATCATTTCATTCTCTTATCTCCTCAAATTTCAATAATGGCTTCTTCTAGTCAAACCTAAAAACTGTTAAGCTTTCTAAGAAACCAAAAGGCTTTCTCTTCAATGAGAATGATGACATAGAAGCCAAATGGAATATACTACTTCCGGAAAAAATTTCTTCCGAAAGTTTGCTAAATTTGAAGATATTTATTCTTATGGTTTACATGATCTTTGTTTTGAGTTTGATTGAATCTTCTCAAAATGATTTTGTTTGTTATCCCAATTTGGTCAAAATGTTTTATGCTAATTTAAACGGAAAATTTTACCGAGGAGAAGATTATCAAAATTGCAGTAGCATTAATGGCATTCAATTAATTTTAAAGTGTGAACTTTTGGGTCATATTCTTGTTCTACTAGAACTGACCTCTCCACTTTTCAAATTGATGTTCAAAATCATAAAGTATTTCATGATATTTTCGAAAAAAATGATGATTTGAATTTAAACACAAAAATCTTTATCCAAAATGAGACTTATGAGTCTCATATTATAACAGATCATAACTCCAAGGACGGGTGATTATAATAACCCTACTCAAAAAAATTCAAAGCTCTTTTCATTATATATGGTCACTACAACATAAATTGGGCAGAAATCATTTAAGACGACTTTGTTCAAAATAACATTTCTAAACATAAGAACACACTTTTTCATGGTGTGCATCTTACTAGAATTTTCTTATATTTTGGTGGGGATTTGAGAGAAGAAAAACCCTCGAAAGGTTTTCAATAAAGCCAATGTCTCAGTTATGCATATTCCTTCATTTTTGAACCTTATGAAACTATTTCCATAAAGAAGCAAAGGTTGGCATAGGATGAAGAGCAAGAAATTCAACAAGAAAGGAAGAAAAAGGGGATGAAATTGAAATGGAAGAGGAGGAGGAGGATGAGGAGGAAATGGATTCTTCTTTAGATAGTTTCGAAAAACCATCCAACCCTACCAACAAAGAGATACTAAGGAACTGATAGAAACTTCTTGAAAATCAAAAGAAGCTTAAATGTTCTTTTAGTAAAAAGTTCACTTCCCTTTCCAACAAAATAGATAAATTTGCTACAAAGTCATTCGCAAGCTTGGAAGCTCTGCATCATATTAATCTACATTCTTCTCTTGTCTAAGTTGTTTACTTATGTTATCTAGCTTTGTATTGTGTGTTTTTAGTTTAAATCCATGTTATTTCTATGTGTTTTCCATCATTTATCGTTGAAATCCATGTATCCCTCAAATTCTAGTAATAAATTATCTATTATTTTTCTATATTGTTTATTGGTCTCTACAAGTCATAAATGTATAATAGTATAGGATATAAACAAAAAAAATAACAAATACTTTAATTTTGAAAAATTAAATATGTATGTCGACATATAATGGCCAGAAAGTAAAAAAAATTCAAAATAAAAATAACTACCATCCATTTATTCATTCCAAATGACTTTCTACTTGTATATACGCCTATTTCTTTCAGAAAATTCATTTATCATTTTACGCTATACTTCTTAAACATATTTGTGAAAATCCTAAGCAAACTCTCCTGTTCTTCAAAGATATTCTCTTTTTTATTCTAAGAAATCAAAGGTACTTGGAATTGAGTCAATTGCAAATGACAAAAGAACAAGAAAAGAAATTTGACGCTATTCTATGGATGATATCTTCCCTAATCAAAGATGGACCATCCAATAACAAAGAGCGCGCTATTAATAAGGATAATGAAAATTGGGATGCCATTAAAGCAAATCCAACGTTTTGGTCCGATGATTGGGTAAAATTTCCATGAAACGTCTAGTTATTAGGTTCCGATTTCATATGTAATATATAAATACTCTTAGGATTTGGTATGAATGACTTAGTATGTATTTGGATTGAATTTGATTGGTTTTGGATTGTTTGTATGAATAATTTGGTTTGATTAAATTGAGTGTATTGAAATTATATAGCTTGAAATTACATTAATAAATTTTACCTTACCATATGTTATCATGTTTAATATAGAATAGTACCATTTATCATATATTATACACACACACATACACACACACACACACACACACACACACACATATATATATATATATATCATTTTTTAACTTAGATTATTGATTTTGAATCATATATCATTATATATTTTAGTTAAGGGGAGTTTTTCTTAAATTTTTCTTAATTTTCACATATTTTTGTTGATGAAAAAGAGGGAGAAAAATATAAAATATACACACATATTCATGGGGGTTATCTAACTCAAGTGGAGTTATATCATTTTTTAATATAGGATATTAATGGTTATCATCATTAAAAGGAAGGAGTGTTAATACCTTAGTTATTGATTTTGATGATAACAAGCCTAATAACAATAATACATTCATATAAAACATGGATACTTATGTTTTTGTCAAGTTATATAGATTATAATGTAAGATATTGTATAGGTATTAATTCGAAGACTGTATAGTATAGAGACTCAAGAAATGGATATGAAGACTCATAAGTATAAAGATCAAGATATGAAGACCTCGAGACTATGGTATAGTATATAGAGTCATAGAATATTTTAAAGTCCCTGACACAATCTTTGATCTCTATCTTCTTATTTTCTTATTCTTTAATTTTAAAAAAAACAAAGTATGTTTAAAAATATTTTATATTTTTAAAAGTTAAAAGCGTTTATAAACTATGTTTAAATTATTTTACAATGTATCAAAATATTTTACGAAGCATAAGATTTTAAAACATTTTAAAATAAATAAGTTTTTAAAATATAATGGCTTATGCCGACATATAGGCAGATCATATGTTGATATATGTGCCGCTAATTTGAAATTCAAATTTTGAAATGAAGTGTCTATTCCTCGTAACTCTGCGTGAATGGACATGTCTATTTATTCTATATACATAGGGTTTCAAACAAATTTTTTAATTACAACTTTCTTATTATCTTGTCTCCTCTTACTTTGCCAAAATTTCTAGTGAACATATATTAAGATCTTCTCATATTCAAAGCAGAATCAATTCAATCTTTATTGTATTGGTTCTCTACTATTTACTCTCCAATTTCAATTATCTTTCTCTCTCAATCAAAGATCAAAGTGTTGTCCAAGAGGCCATAGGAACAATTCTAACCAAAGATTAAGAAATTGTCTTTTGAAAAACCATCAAACTCTAGTTGTATTTGCATGAATGTGATTGTAGATCGTTTAAATCAATTGGGCATTCTTGGTGTTTCAGAAATCCAAGTGCATGTGCTTGTGTCTCATCCAAATCAAGTGAGCGTACTCAGAGCTCGAAAATCTGGAGAGTATGTCTCGTGGCCTTAAAACCGAGATTGTATTAGGTTTGCCTTCTGCCCGTTTAAAGATTGGCATTTGAAAAGAAATTTTTATAAGCAATTGTGCAGGACTGGATGTAGGGTAACTCTGAACCAGTATAAAGATTCTTGATGTGACCTTTTTAGTTCTCTACCTTTTACTTTACTTCATTTATACATATCTTTGTTTGCATTTGTGATTGCTCATTCTGTGTTGATTAATAATAATCTTGAAAGAATATTAAAAAAGATTCACAAAAATTATAGAACACTATTCACCTTCTTCTAGTTTTTAATTAGCCTTAAGATCTATAATTACCCAACTGCACTTCTTGAACTATAATGTCCATCAATAAAATCCATAGATATCCACTCCTACTTCCACTACGAGATCTCTAGTTGCTGAAGCAGTCCAACTATCTTTTGTTGGTCACTTTTAGTCTACTGGTAGTTTGCATACGGACTCACAAAGATCGAAATATATCGCTTCATCCTCTTCCACCAAAATACCCTCTTTATATCATTCAACACCTTGGTCACTCCTAGATGGAAAGATAACTTTGAACGGTGACATTCTGCCAATACTTCTGGCCTAAATCCATTAACATCTGGAACACATATACGCTCGTTTATCTTCAATATGCTCCAAGGATCAATCTCAAAACTGGAAACAACATCTTCTTGAGCATTCTTAAGTCGAGCTAAAATAGAATCTGCCTCTTAACTAGATGAAAAATTACCATTAATACTGGCTTAACTTCTAAATTAGCAACCATTGCTACATTTCTACTCTATGCATCCGCAATAGCATTTGATTTCCCAGAGATGTAAAGAATCTACAAATCATAGAAGCGAGAAACTCCGGCTATCTCTGCTGCCTCAAATTCAAATCCTTCTAGGTAAAGATTTATTTTAAGGATTTATGGTCCGTGTATAACTCAAATTTTCACCCAAAAGATAATGCATCCACATCTTAACTGCGAAGATGATAGCCAAAAGCTCCAAATTATATGTAGCATAGTTTTTGTCATATGGCTTTAGTTGTCAACTCGCATAGGTAATAATTTCCCATACCGCATCAGAAAGTCTCCCAGTCCGGTTCCACAAGCATCTGTATACATAGTAAATCCTTCTTTCAAATCTGGAATGGTTAAAATAGAAGCACCAGTCAACTTCTTCAATTCATTGAATGCTTGATCACACTTATCCATACACGCGAACTTAACATCTTTCTTTGTTAACTTCGTCGGATGAGAAGAAATCTTCGAGAAGTCTTTGATGAACCTACGGTAAAAACTATCCAATCCCAAGAAACTTTTAACTTCCATTGCACTTTCGAGCTTCTTCCAGTCTTGAATTGCAATAACTTTAGTTAGGTCAACTGATATGCCTTCACCGAAATAACATGCTCTAGAAACCTAACTTCAGATTTTCAGAAGTGGCACTTAGAAAACTTGACTTTCAATACATGACTCCTTAAGGTATTGAGTATGACAAGGAGATGATATTTGTATTCCTCCTCTGTCTTCGAATAGATTGGAATATCATCAATAAGATAAGAACAAATTTATTAAGAACATCTTAAAATACCAGATTCATTATGTCCACAAAATAAGTAGGTGCATTAGTCAACCCAAATGGTATAACTAATCACTCATATAAATGTTTTGGAGTTCGAAAAGCTATTAAGTACACACTTTCCTCTGCTATCCTTAATCAGTAGGAACCAGTGGCAAGATCCAACTGAGAAAATATCCAAGCACTGTAGAGTTAATCAAACATATCGTTGGCCCTTAGTAAAGGATATTTATTCTTGATAGTCCTCTTGTTCTACTCCTGATATTTACATATAGCCTTAGAGAACCGTCCGCCTTTGTAACAAAGATGACTGTTGATCCCCAACTTGAGGTACTACGTCAGATCAACCCTTCTATAACAAGTTAGATGTTTGCCCTTCTAACTCCCTCTTCGCTTTCAGAGATGGTGGAGGTAGTACAATGGGTCTTCTTCCTGGAATCAAATAAATATGGAACTCTACTTCACGATGAGGAGGTAAACCCTACACCTCGTCAAACAAAACAATGAAATCCTGAAAAACTGGTATATCTTCTAGCTCTGCTTTAGCCACTTCGAGTGAATAGAGAAAACTGCTCATTAACTTGTTAGGCTTTTCACAAAATATAGCAATGCTTCTTCCTACTACATCCTTTACCATGATCATTCTCTTAACACAATCCAAAATAGCTCTAAACTTAGATAACCAATCCATTCCTAATAACACTCCAAACCTCATGAACCTCAGAACAAACAAGCCAAAAGGAAAGAGACGGCTTCGATAAGAAATGGGCACATTTAGACACATAGTGTTGATATTTGTCGAACCCCTAATAGGGTTTGACAAACAAAGAGGATTACTCAAAAAGATGGGTTTAAGGTTAAGTTTATCAACAAGATCAACTGAAATAAAACTATGGGAAGCACCGATATCAAATAATACTCTTATAGGAATATCATAGATGGATAATGTACCTTATAACACCTTCCCCTTAGGTTGAAAATGTGGATGGCGTCTCTTCTATAGCAAAAACCTATCCTTGAGACCTATTCTTTGGAAAAGGGAACTCATTCTTCATGTGTCCCTACTGGCCGCAGTTATAACATGTGGCAGTTGGGGAATGAGTTAAGAAGTGGCCCATCTTATTGCATTTAAAATAAGCAACATTAGCCATATTGAGCAGCTTCTTCTCTGCTAGAGCCCCACCTCTGGGTTTCTTCCCTACCCATTGCTTCTTTCCCCTAATTTTATGCTTGAAGTTTGGCTTGACTCCAACTGGTATAACCGATAAAGGTTTGGCACTCATTGTTGGCACTACACCCTTCTAAACTCCTTCCTTAATATCAAGAGCTTCAAACCTCAAAGTCATGCCGATAATGCTGGTGAATGTACTATAAGATAATTGGTCCTTTCATGATGGAAATCTAGTCCCATTTCATTCACAGACATTTTATTTTTCTTGAGCAGTGTGTCTATTAATCCAAGTCTAAAATGAAACAAAGCATTGAACTTATGCTCATATTGTAACAACATTAAATCACCTTGCTTTAAATCAAGGAAATTCCTAACAACTGAGTCCTTTCGGCTTTTGTAATAAACTGCGCTTCAAAAGCAACCTTGAGTTGGGCCTAAGAAAACTCCTTCTTTAGAGTATTAGCCCCAATCCATCATCGGCTTGAAGTTATCATAATGCCATCAGCTATTTCTCCATAACTCCTAATTGAAGATGTCCATATATTCTTTCACAAGATCAGATCAATATCTGCACTCCAAGAATATCGTCGGTTCCATAGAACGGTTTCCTGTCCAAAATGGTAAAATTCATACACAAAGTTTCGAAGTTCATAGAAGGCTAAACTTGCACTACCACTTCCTCTACCACTACCACTTCCTTTACCAGATCTACAGTTGGCATAGTAGCATTTCTAGACTACTGCAGTTGGTAGCCATGTTAGTTTCAGATCCTCTTCGTCCTTCTCTCTTGTATTCAACTTCTATTGGTTGAACAAATAACAGGTATCTTTAGAATACAAGAATAGGATTAATGCAATCTAAGGAATCAATGCCAAAGGATTTAAAACGAGGCATCAAAGAATGGATATTATTATAAAAAATACAAATATGCTCTCTCAAGATTGACTCATTCTAGGGCATCATTTATCCTATCTCTAATGAGTTGTATCCCAATCAGGCTAAGGTGTTCAATTAACCAAAGCTCTAATACCAAATGTGACGATCAACCTTTCGGAACCCTAGGAACAATACTTAATACATTTACGATATTTTTGCATCGTAAACCAAGCATATGAAAGATGATACATCATTGGGTAAAATAGAAGAAATAAAATAGAAAAGTCATAATAGAACTATTAAATATAATTTAATAATAAGATAGCACATAAGGTTACTCCATAATATGGAATTGTCAAAGTTACAATAAAAGTACTACTACTAACCTAGTTTCAGTTATAACAACCTATATTTACACTTGCTGATACAAAATACACACACATAAAATAAACATCTCATAACAGCGGAAATAGATAGCTAGATAGATAAGGAGCATCCTGCTCGTTCCTTATCTTTAAAAGAACCTAAAAGAATCTGTCACCCTCAGACTACTCAAACATGAATGAGTACCTAAGAGTTCAGGGAAAACAAACAACTCGGGTCAAGCAATAAGCCTAGTATGAGTAAACTCCAAATAAAAATGGAAACAACCAACAACATGTGAGACACCGCCGCCAAAACACAGAACGGATTTCCTTTTGCAAGAACAACATCCAAGATAAAAGAATGGATATAAATAATTAAACATCATAAAGTGCGCAAGACACTTCCCGATGCAATTATGAAAGGATTAATTTAAAGGTTTGAATCAAAAACAATTTTTTTTCCATAATGACTAGGAGAGTGTGGCCCCTTTAACAAAGTATACCTCTAAATATACTTGTGATCAACGATGGCTCTCGAACACGTCAAAGCTGGACCCTGCCAACCTTATAGAAAATTCAAGTGTTACCCATCTCCATGTGCATACCATCAAATCCAATCTAGAGTAGATGTGAAGATACCGTAATGGGAGGAACCCTACATAGCTTGACTTACACTCTCTCGTTTGTTTTAGTCATTTCCGACAAACGATATCAACGTCCAAATTAAGCAACAAATCATCTTAGATTGTCCAACGACAAAACGTAGCGGAATCGATAATTAATAAATCAATTATTGAGAATAATCAAAATGATTGTATGTGAAAATTAAATTTCTTATCCTTATCACCACTCGTTGATTTCAAACTTGTACTATCCCTTGGTTAAAAATAAAGCTAGGCCCGTTAAGGTAGTGTTACCTCTAAACCTTGCCATAACGACATTTTAAACCTTTGAGATAGAAATGAGTTTCCATACCTCAATGTTTAGTGCCAAGAAAATGATTATATCCTTTTCATATAAGCGATATCATTTACGGAAATTAAATTTCTTATCATTTCTATAACCGAATCAAAAATTAAACTTTTAAAAACCGAATTTCTGCTTGGTTTTCACATCGCAAACATTAACTTTAAACAACATTATTAAACTGATTAATTGACTTTAAATGTCATTAGTAAAATGATTAATTAACCTTAAATATCATTATTTAAAATGATTAAATAACTTTAAATGTCATCAATAAAATGATTAATAAACATTAAACATCATTAGTAAAATGATTAATTAACTTTAAACATCATTATTAGAATAATTAATTAACTTTAAAGACCATTATAAAAATGATTAATTAACCTTAAATATTACAATTTAAAATGATTAATTAACTTTAAAACATCATTATAAAAATGATTAATTTAGTTGATAATATCTCAAAATAACATTTTACTTCAAGGTACCAAATATCTCCGAACTACATCCATAGCGACTATCGCTATATGGACCATAATTTCTAAACTTTTTTGTAGATCAAAATTGCTTCAGACCTTGATTCAAACAACATTTTAAAAGTGCCAAAACACAACCAAATATTTCTTTGTAAAACCCAAGGACAAAATCACACACAAAAGATTTCGAAGAAAAGATATTTCAAAGTGTCGATATGGCGATAGTCTCTATAACGACAGTTTCATGGAAACATGCTGCATTACGTTCATTTTTATAAACAACATAAACATGAACGTGAATCATTATAGGAGAGAAACACTTTAGGGCCTCTCTGTAGATGTTCCCTGTATATTTTGGACTTCAAAGTATGTCGTAGCAACTTTTTCACTATGAACACTTTGAATTCAATTTAAGTCCCCTGTAAACAACCTATGTGCCATCCGCTTCCAAGCAGGAACCAAACCAACCAATAATCAGTACAAATACTTAACAATGCAATTAATTAACTATGATTACCACAACAAATTATAAAGTTTAAACTTGGTTTTTAAAAGGAGATTTACTCACAAATACGAGCTCAAACTAAACTCAAGCTACCACGAACTTGAACCAACACATGAGCCTAACTTTGGCTTAAAAAGACTCAACTATTAAGGGGCTAGGGGAGTCAATATGGTTTGGCCAAGGTGGTGTATTTCTAGGCCACGGCTTGGTTGAGGTGATTTTGGGTCTTACTTTGGTGGAGGAGTGGTGTAGAGAAGAATGGGACAAGTTTAGCAATTTTGCTTAAGTAAAAGTGAAAAAAAGCAATTTTTGAAAATTTTCAAACTAAACTCCATGGATAGAGAGAAGAGAAGGACAAGAAAGTAAATAATAAAATGAAATAAAAAAATGAAGATGAAAACGTAGTGCTTCTTTTATAGAAAATAGAGATGATAATTTACCAAAATACCCCCTTTATTATAATATTCCATGCCCTCCACCCAAAAGTTACCACATCACCACCTCCTACTCCTTACTCCACATGAAAGTCTAAGATCACACTCCACCATCCCCTCTTTGCTAATACAAATGTACTTTGTGATGATAACTTGTACCTTGTTATATTTTTATATTAAAAAGAAAAGTCAAATTTCTTATTAATATCTTAAGTATATTTTTAAATCAAATTAAAATCAAGTCATATTGTTAAAAAAGGAATATGTTATTTATATTAATGTGTACACATGTACACTAGTGTATAATGTATACTGGTGTACACAACACATTTCGACAACATTTGGTCGATGAGAAGTCGAAGTTCCAAAAAACGATTTTCGGTCATATTTTTTATTTTTCTCCGAACTACTTATTTTTTTAAACCAAATTTTAAAATAACTTTACCATCATTAGTTATTACTCAAAAGGGGTCTGTTTAAGTTATAAAATCCATTATTTAAAAATCAAAAAAATATTGAATATCCAAATTCAAAGTGATTAAATTATGGGTCGTCATAAATATATCATATAATAGACACTTAATAGTATATCGTATAGTGGACAATCAGTAGTATATCTAATTTGAGGCGATTTAATCATTCGAGTAGACGATTGGTGATAGATAGTGTTTAGTATGGTTTTCTTATGAAGTTCTCATAAGCTTGTATTACTTACTTGTTTATAGAGGTGGATCAAGATAGAATTCCTATATCACCACTAGTCTCAAGAGAGTGTAGTATTGAACCTGCACTCATATACTGGAATGTAACTTACATTTCATTGTTGTGCATGCTAGTTTACCATCAAAGCATTATATTTATGATGGTTTGACCTTAGTGGTATAGGAGAAGAGTAGGGTAAGGTATCATTCTCTATCCCTATGGATGGGTTTACTTTACTTATTTATGGATAGTTTGGATTACTCCTGAGCCAAGTTTGTGAAGAAGTCTGGCTGTGTCATAGTACTTTCCTACTTTATATGTATATAGCTTTGTTATACGGCATTTTTGGATAGGTCCCCTCACACCAGGCTTTATGTATGACCCATGTTTTTTTGCCTATTTATGTTATGTCAACTCTTGGATACTCGATTGAGCAGATTGGGAGTTAGGAGCTTTGGGGATAGGCTTACAGGACAGTTGGAGCACTCTTGGGGCATGAAGATGATATATTAGATATGTATACTTGTTGTTAATGTAGTATGTGGCAAACATGCAATTATGTATATGAGACTTGTAATATTAGATGTTGTATTCAGAACTCCATACGAATGGAGTTTTGTATTCTAACTTTATATATTGATATTTATTTATCAATTACTTCCCATAGTGCAGTCTCTTCTGATTTTTTAATGCTATTTTGTTAATGTATATTCAGTACATTATATGTTATCATTCTATTATGAGATTGTATCAATATGCCTTGGTATAATGTTTTGTATTAATTTTACTTTGGCAGACTATCTTTTTTGGTATTCAGAACTTAGACGTTGTCATTGATTCAAGGTATTAAGAATTGTAGATCTTCAGAGTTGGTATCAGAGCTTAGGCTCTACACTCAAGACGAAGTAGACCAGTTTGAGTAAAGCGATCTGGTAAATGGAGATACGTTAAGAATGCATGTTTATATTTTTCTACTATATACTATTACATATACCACTTATCTCTTGAAGTTTGATTTATTCAGTCGCTAGTGGAAAAGATATCTTCGTTTAGGGTTATCTATATGAGCTAATGAGGTGCATGAGCAACAATAAATAGTCAGTTTGAGATGCTTAATTGATTTAAAGACTATTAGTATATCACAGGGAATGTTTCACCATCCACGAATCTCCTAGCAGATTCAGTGGGTGTCGAGTGGTGTAGCCCATTATATGTTGTCTATATATGTTCAATGTAAGCTCATAAAAATTTATTTATTTGAGTCCTATATTCAAGAAATATATTTGGATGAGCTAATTAATTAAAGAAGAGAAATGCCGTAGTTTGTAATTAGTTATCGAGAATCGAGTACCTATTCCGGTTGTAAGACAAATATAATGAATGTAGTCTAAACGACGCTCGGTTGATAATCGATCGCTGGGTAAAATGGGCAATAATACAAGGACCGGGGTGATTTGCACCCATATCTCAATCTGATCCTTCCGAATATTGGTGTATATGCTCTAGGAAACCTCTGTGATGACCTGGAGCCATCGAATTCGATGCAAAATAAGGTAAGACCCTCGTGTGGTTTCAAATGAAGGAACCAATGCTTGGAATGACATGGAACCTGTATGAAGTTTTCACTCGATGTGAACAAGATGTAGTCCACGTGAGATGACAATGACATGACTCATTAGATGGGACTAGAGTTATACACTAACTCTTATAGCATGATATGTATGGTCAAGATACATTTTAAAAGGCTTCAGTAGGCTGATTAGAAACACTAAGATCACATTTTATGGGATACGCCCCTTATCCATGGAGTCTATGGTATATTTAAATACCGGCTTATTCTGGTTTACTCTCCAAAGGGTAGCCAATGGAAGGTTGATCACAATGGAGTCCACCCACCACTGATTGGCGGGTATATTGTATAGTAGGCGATTAGTACTTTAGCGTATAGTGGACGATTATTACTATAGTAGCCAAATAATAGTATATCATATAATGGACGATCAATAATATATCGTATTTGAGGCGATTTATGATGAATCATTTAAGTAGATGATTAGTGATAGACGGTAGGTAGTATGGTTCATTTGTGAAGTTCCCGTATGCTTGTATTATTTACTTATCATCAGTGGTAGATTTAGATTAGGATGCCTATATTACCAATAGTCTTAAGAGAGTGCAGTATTGATCCGACACTCAATATTAGAATGTAGCTTACATTTCATTGTTGTGCATGCCAGTTTATAGGTACAACAATATATTTATGATTGACTAACCTTAGGGATATAGGAGAAGAATGGAGTAAAGTATAATTCCTTATCCTTATGGATGGGTTTATTTTACCTATTTATTGCCTGTCCGAATTACCTTAAGCCACATTTTGAGGGAGTATCGGTTATGCCTTAGTAGTTTCCTATTTTATATGTATAAAGCTTTGATATACGGTATTTTGAGATAGTTCCCCACATACAAGGCTTTATGTCTGAACTATGTTTTGTCTTTGTCTACTTATGTCATGATAACTCTCGGATACTAAATGAGTAGATTAGGTGTCAGGCGCCTTAGAGATAGGCTTCCGGGATAGCCAGAGCAATCTATAGGTGTGAAGTCGAAATATTAGATATGTATACTTGATGTTGATGTAGTACATAAGGCTATTTTGTATATAAGACTTGTGATATCAGATGTTGTATTCAGAACTCCATATGAATGGAGTTGTTGTATTCTAACTTTATGTATTGATATTTATTTATCAGTTACTTCCACTAGTATAGTCTCCTGCATATTGTTTATCATGTTGTGTTCATGTATATTAGTATATTATATGTTATATTCCTGTTGTGATATTGTATTGATGTGCCTTACTGTGATTTTTTTAAATTATAGTTTGTATCCTTTATGGTATTCAAGAGTCAGACGTTGTCATTCGACGTTGATTCAGGGTATTATGAAGGGTGGGTCATCACAGTTGGTATCAGAGATTAGGCTCAACACTCAGGATCAAGTAGACTAGTTGAAATTAAGCAACCTGGTAAATGGAGATACATTAAGCAGGCATAATTGTATTTTTATACTATATAATATTGCATACACCATTTATCTTCTGAACTTTGATTTATTCAGTCACCGGCGGCTAGCATATCTTCGTTAAGGCTATCTGTGTGAGTTAACAGGGTGCACGAGCGAATACGGATAAGGAGTTTAAGAAGCCTAATTAGTTCAAAAACTACTGGAATACTTTAGAGGATGGTTCGCCATCCATTAATATTCCTAAGATGTAGTGGATGTTAGAGGTGGTGTAGCTCTCGAGACATAGTAGTAGAAGTGGTAGACAAGCAGGCCGTAACTTGGATTGATTCTAATCATTACTTTGAGACTTGGTTTATTTCTAAGATTGAAATGGATGTGTACTTAAAGTGTTCCATCTGTTTGCAGTGGGTTAGCTTACCAGTGAGGGAGTACATTAGCCATTAAACCTTTTGTCTAAATTCGAAGTGGAGATGTTTATTGCTCCTTGAAGTAGCAAGGAAGCTTGCCTAGGATCTTAATGCTTGTATTTGGGATTTACTACTTAGTCATATCCTATTCTTGAATCCTTGCAAGATAGGTTAATTCCTTGGTAATGTTTAATCTGGCATGGTTAACCTTAGCTATTAAGCTAAGGTATAATGACTAAGAGTACTTCCATTTGAACTTGATATGCAAGCTATCGAGTAAAGTGGGATTATTTGGTGAAGTGTGGCTTGGATCTTGTATCCAGGTAGGATTCAGTGGTTGCCCATAAATAAGCAAGGACCGAGAAAATGACTTTTACATTTTGCATTGAGTCATTTATATTAGAAGTACTTAACCTTTTGTTACCAAATCTTAAGCGATATGGTTAATCACATGAACTGCATTGATGGTTTTAAGGATCGGTCCATACACATGCCAGTTCTTGATCTTTAGTTTGAGCGTGGGCTTTCTAAGTATTTACACTAGTTAGACAAGGGTTTTTTACTTGATTTTTAAAGGTGAGCATTGGAGTCAGATTCTTAAGGTAACTTAGAGATTTTTAAAGCGCGACTCTAGTCGTGTGGGGAATTTCGATGGTCGAACCAAGGAACTAGATTAGAATTTTCATAAGAGAAATCTAGCGGATGACCCTTGTATAACTTGCGAGTAAGAAAAGGATCGGCTCAGGCATCATGTATTATTTTGGATTATTTAAATTTTGTGGTAAAATTATTTATAATATGTATAGTTAAACTATCTTGTGATAATTCAAGGAATGACACTCGACTAGTTGTGTGATGATACAGATGATCTTCTAAGTGACGATATGATACTTGCTTAGGCGAGCATCGCAGTACACTTAGTATGTCATCCTTATTACCATTGTGCGGTTGAGGTGAGTTTGAACATGAGCAAGCCCAAGCATTTGTAGATTTTCATTTAATAATGATTGAATTAGTAAAGTTTTATATTGAGAATGAGTTTTGTGGGAAGGAAAGGAAGTTGATACTTAGATTGCTGAGTTTATATGAGTGTTTTGAGGATTGGTGATCCAACATATCATATAAGTTTTTCTTTTCGGATCGAGAGGTGTAATAATCTATCATGTATTGTACTCATGAAAGGAGTAGCACTTATTAGGATTTGGTTCCTCTTAGATGCCAAATGGACTCATGTGAGTTTATAAATTTACGCATGTTATGACTATTGTAGGTTCCTGTGTGTATTGTTATAAACTCTTTTAGAATGATTGGTTGTTTGTATGGTAATCGTTGTTGACTAATGTTGCTTAGTTATAAACTGATTCATTATTTTTTATTGATTAATTGTGTAATTTTGAATGATAGCTTTATTATTGTTGCTTGATTATTGATTGATTGATTGTTTTTGATTGACTGATTGCTTGTTGTTGTTCGATTAATATTTTTTAATTAATTACTTATTGTTGCTTGATTATTTATTGATTTTTATTTTTGATTGATTGATTGTTTGTTGTTTCTTGATTGTTGATTGATTTTTAATTTTGTTGATTGATGATGGTTGCTTGTTGATTTCACATTGTTGATTCTTAAGGTAAGTTAAAGATTTTTAAAGCCTGACTCTAGTCATGTAGGGAAATAACATATATGAATTCTTAAACTATGCTTTAGATGAAATCAAATTTTACATATGTGTTTACTCTTAAGTACATATCATTATAGAAAGAAGTAACTCAACTTCACTCAATATCAATCGTACTTTGTCTAATAAAGTCGGATACTCCTTATCGATAATCACTATATGGCATAAGGAGTGTGACTTTGAGAATAAGTCTTATTCTCTTTTAGGTACTATTTGAACTCTTATCCAAGCTACTCACATATTCATTCAAATCAGAATGTGACGTCCCTGTAAGGAGCTAAATGAAATAAAATACAATAAAATATAGTTTTTGATTTAAGTTGGAATTTTTATGATTAAAATAGAATTTTGTAATTAGATGGAGAAATTGAAATTTGAAATCGATTTGAGCTGCGGGAATATCTTAAATGGGTAAAATGTGGGAATATTTGATAAATGAGAGTAAAATGTATTTTGGGGACTTTTATTGAACTTAATTCAATAAATTTGACTTTTAGGTTTAGTTTGGATTAAAAATAAGAACTAACGATTAAAATTCATATTTGGAATTTGAATTGTGTTTTGTAAATTTACAAAGCCATTTAAAATTTGTATCTGCGAAATAAAATATATTTGTATGTTATAAAATAATCTTGAGCAATAAATAATTATTTTTAAACTGATTTAAGGCCAACTCACTACTAGTTCGAAAGCCCGACAGGACTTGGAGAACGTGCATCGATATCTTCGACTTCAATAAAGCCTGCTCGAAAAATAGGTTCCCTTACCCCACACCAATCGACTTGTAAGCACAACCTACAGACATGAACTTTGACATCAGGGATGTCTATTCCAGGTATAATAAAATTGAAATGCATAGTACCAATCAAGAATACACTCCATTTATCACCAGCGTAGAACTTTATTATTATAAAGTGGTACCTTATGTCTTTGGAATAAGTAGGCAACGTATCAAAAGCTCTTATACAAGATGTTTTTCGAGAAGATTGGAATATCGGTATAAGTTTATGCTGATGACTACTAGCTTTGGGCCAACATGAAATAGAGTGATTAGCTAAATTTCATTTTTTTACTTTTTTGTATCTTTATTAAGCTTATGTAGTCTAAATTTATTTAGAACATTTCTAAATATTGTTTTAATAAAATAAATATTTTACTTAATTCATAAATAATATTTAATTTTGTATAGTTTGTATCATATATTATATATTTGTATCATATAAACATATATGTGTTCGTGTATGTACAACATATTAAAGTGTAGATGGTTTGACATGCCCGTATATAAATGTTGGGATTTAAAACAAAACATACATGTTTGCCCCTCTTGTATACAAATGTGTAATTGTAAATAAATTTATACAAAACACTTATAAAATAAGTTGATTAATATGTGTGTGTTCATATATAGAGTTTTAAATCAAATAATTATTTTAAACACTAGTTTATGAAATAATTTAGCATAAATACATGAAATATTATATGTAAACCGCAAACAATGATTTTAGAATTCAAGGATAGTATAAACATGATACACACACATATACATACATACATAGATAATTACTTGTAGGTGTATATTAATGTAAATAATAATAATACTCGTATATATAGATATATATATATTTGTAATATTACTCGTAGCTCAGGTTTATTTCAATTTTTTATATTTTTTAATAGTAAATAATTATTTTTTATTTTAAAACTATGCAAAATATTTAACAGATAATTTTACTTTGATAAAAAATGCATAATATATTTTTCATAAAATTTTGCACTAAAATGTTATATTATTTGTATATATATGTGCATGTATTTTATTTATATAAGCAATTTTAAATTAAATAAATAATTATATATATGAAAATAAAATATTTCTTTTTGTCGAAAGCCTTATACATATAAATAATTATTTATACAATTTAAAACAAACGTTGTATAACGTTAATCTTTTGAATTTAGATTTTAAGTAAACTAACATCATTTATTAATATTATTTTATTTTTGAATTTTTTTGTTTGGCCGTGAGCATTTAAGCCACTAAACATATACAAAATAATTATTTTTCAACATATATGCACATATATATACAACCATCCAATATACGGTAACACATTGATATGTAGATTCGTTATAATTGCTAACTTACTAGCATATGATGTAGTAACTAAATTTAATATTCATATGTATTAATAAATAAGAAATGTTCCTTTCACCAATGTCTAGAGTTGGCACCTTGAAACAACGTACTAAGCTCATTGAATTGGATTCCAAGTATAAAAGTGGCTAGTTCCCAAACAGCTTTATCACTAACGATCAAATCGAATTTTAATTTGATGTTTTAATGTTTGAATTTTCGGGCTTGAAGGGGGTATGGCCGGTCTCAATATGCAGCAAAAAGGAAAGTGAAAACATGTTAGATAAGTGAGGATAAGGAGGCTTATGCAAAGGAAAAATAAGAGAGCAAAAAGTGAATCAAGATCCTTGTTTGTATATTACCCATTCTTTCCTTTTAAACATTCAAAAACCCTCCCTAACCATGTCATACATGGCCGGCCTCACCTAGCCTGGCCAAAGCCGACCACATCATGAAATTCACCCATTTCTCCCATTGCGGGCTGGCCTAGTTTCTTCAATGGTATCGGAGCCCAATAGTCTATGCGGCCTAAATTAGTCATGTTAGGGCTAATTAATTAAGTTTGTGCACTTAGTACGATGTCTAGAAAGGTGATGTCTAGGATTGAAATTGGGTAATCAAGTATCCCGTCCCACCTTGTTACCTGCCTGGTCTGAAAGGTGAAGTGAACCCAAAGGTTGCCCCTGAAAGAAAAGGCCCAATTTGAATTGGGCCTTGGGCTTCAAAGTAGTTTTAAAAGACAAGATTTTAAATTTAAAAGTTAAATTTAAAATAAAAACATGTTTATTATAATTGGTTATAATATAACATAAATTTTCAAAATGTAATAAAAATTTCAAAATGTTTGAAATTATTTAAATATTAATTTCAAATTTTAAAATTTATTAATAATATTAATAAAACAAATTAATTAATTGAGTTTATTAGTTAATACTTATATGCACGTATTATATATGTTGATATATGTTATGTTATTTTAAAGTGTTTAAGAAAATATAAGTATACATGTATGTATATAAGATAAATTTTGAAATTAATATAATTTAATTAAAATTGTTTAATTAAAGGATAATTAATTAAATAAAAATATGCATATATAAGATATATGTGTTATATTATAAAGGTTATAGTATATGCTATAAAAGTTATAATAGATATGTCCAATATAAATGTTATATTGGAATACAAGTATAAAATTAATTAAAGAGCTAATTAATTTAGATTAACTCAATAAGATTTAATTGAATAAAATATTATACTAGGACTATCATATAAGTAAAATGAAATATAAAAGTTATATAACAATAAAACTGATATGATATGAATGTATAAACTAAGGGTGAAACATTAAAAAAATCCAATAGACTTAAGGAATAAAAACATACGTAAATGTACGTATATCGTAATTTATGATGTGTCTGGCACTTGAATCACGAGGGTATTTCACAAGAAATACATTAGTCCATAAGTCGATATCACTCAATATAATGTTGTCCTCAATCACACACACAGATATATATATATATATACATATATATATATATTAATAAATTAATTGCATACTCCTTAGTTGTTAAGCAAACTCAAGCTAGGGATGTTATGTGTTGTATTATTAATATATTGAATAGATGAGATAAGATAACTGTATGTATTTTTTAAACAAATTCAAGATACATATACTATCTTAGGCAGTCGTGATATGGTAGGTATGAGTGAACAATCTCTTACGATTTGTTGAGCGAACTCAAGGTTGAAATGAGATTAGAACAATAGGTTAGGATTTGTATGCTATACAACCAATAAGGAGCTAACCATCGTTTGTGGGGATATGATTTGTTGAGAAAACTTAAGGTCAAAATATCAAGACAAACGAGTCCTAGCACCCACCAGTGAAGTCGAAACACTTCTATATTTCATCGTAGAGTTTGGAGAAACATAAAAGACTAGTGGAAGCCTTATCACAAAAATAAAATGATAACTTTTAACCTTTATAATATTGTAAGAACAAATGCTAAATAATGTTATAATTATCTATAATGATAAATTTGTGCATTTAATAAGATTGGTAGAATATTTATCAATTAAGATATACAAATGAATTGAAGAC
This sequence comes from Allium cepa, assembly GCA_030765085.1. NCBI lineage: Eukaryota > Viridiplantae > Streptophyta > Magnoliopsida > Asparagales > Amaryllidaceae > Allium > Allium cepa. The sequence continues at coordinate 976,424,480 of CM060928.1, forward strand.
TGACAAATAGAAATATAACATATACTTACCAACAAAAGATTATTGCGTGTTAACGTTTCAATATCCATGCAAGTGCTTGATTTTACAACTACTAATACATTCATGTTTTGGTCACTTGCGCATTTATTTGGTCAAGACCATATATTGCATTCTATGAGTATCGAACTCTAAAAGCAATAAAAGACAATGGATATTTGATCCATATACAATTGCATACAAATGTTCTACGGTGAATGATCAAAGTTTGTAATGTATAATATTTCGATGAAATTAGTTTATCTGAAAAATCAAATAAACCTTAGTGCGAGATCGGGTATTCAATCCGATTGATTACAAAAGGATCATATCATGTGAAATGTAACACTGGACCAAAAATATAATATAAACCTGAGAACTTGATCACTGAAATGTCAGTTTGATAAGTTTACTTAAAACGGAACATATCTAATATCCTTAAAAGCTAAGCATAATTCAATGCGTTTTTGTAAAGAGTGCGTTATGATATTATAATAAAGGTTTTTTTTGAATGGTTTGACCATAATGAATGTACGAGAGAAGATATGATTTAAGTACAATTAGGATTAAGAGAGTGAATAGTCATGTCTGTTGTATAAAGAAACAACAGAAACAAGAATTGTAATAATAGTGGTTGATACTTAACATTGGAATTAGAAATGAGATTTCTATTTCGAAATGTAAGTATAGAAAAGTGTTTTCTACGAGATTTATTTCTTTAATTCAGGATAATTGATCAAAGAACTTTCCATTGTAAACTAGTTATAGTATATGAAATAATAAACTATATTAAGTGAATGATGGACCTCCAAATTTAATACGCTATTATGGTAATGGCGATAATAGTAGGAGCATGTCATATAGCACTTATTGATTGCATCATGTCATAAAAATAATTTTGTCAAACGCACTGAACATTATTTATGAAATAATGGCTATTTTTCGGTATTGACTGAGAAATAGACATAACTATATTTCAATATGAATATTATGAATATTCATTATGAAATAAAACTATAATATGGTATTTTTTATATAACAAAAGTGATGCACTAGTAAATATAGAAGTATCAAATATTATGCACTGTTACTTGGAATTATAAACTAAGCAGTAGTTTTGAGAAAATAATTTACTATATGATTTTGAATCATATGATACTGGTTAATTATATCTCAAACAATAGGGCTATGCACCCAATCAGTAGGAGCATCATTAGATTTGATAAACTCTTAGACCGATACATATAGATGTATACAATCGTAAGTTCATTAATACCAAAACATTTACATGTAGTTCGCCATATTCATCGATGAGTTATCAAAGACATGGACATGTATATTTGATACACATGTAGTATGTTTATGGTAAACTCATAGAGTATAAAATAGAAGTAAATAAAATAACATGCGATAGAAATCATTCGATTTGATCGAATGAGTGAGTAAATTGGAAAATGTTCTTATCGTACCTAAAAAGGAATAAAGATTCAATCTCAAAAGTCACTCCTCCATGTGACACATAATGATACATCGATAAGGAGTAATCGAACTTTGACGGACAATATATGAAGCTAGTACCATGGTCAGTTGAAGTCAACTCAAAGTCAAAGTCTCTAGCCAGAGCATTTCGGTTAATAATAATTGTTATTATTGAACCAATGACTTTGTATTTGGACTATAAAGTTGAATGTGAATGACATTGGAATTTTGACCATTACCAAATTCCATAAATCCAAAGTGATATAGTTTGGACGAAAAGAATTGGTGTAAATGATTGTCACTAACAGATACCGCTTATAAGAAGTAAAATTTGATTTTACCAAAAGATGGGTAAGCAATAAATTTGGCCAAAATGTCACGCCACCTGCTACATGATTTGCAAATGTTAATATTTGAATAGTTCGATATTAATCGCTGATTGAACTTGCACATCTGAGTCGCACAACCATAATGATGAATTCTCTGAAGAACCACATGATTTAATTAATTTATAAAATGTTGTAATGATTAAATTAATTGACATTTGAGAATTATTAATTATTTGATGTTTGAAAGTTTATTGTAATTATTTTAATGCAATTGTAAAAGTTTCCTTCTTTAAATAAATTTATGCCCTGTCATTGATTGAATAATTACAAAATGACGGGGCATGAATTTATTTTAAGGAGGAAACCATTTAGAATGCGTTAAAACAATTACAAAAAACTTCCAAACATCAAATAAATAAATAATTAACATTTCTCAAATATCAATTAATTTAATCAATTTACAACATTTTATAAATTAATTAAATCATGTGGTTTTTTAGATAATTTATCATGACGGTTGTGTAAATCAAGGATATAAATTCAGTCAGCGCTCAATATCATACAATTTGAATATTAATGTTCACACATCATGTAGCAGGCGGTGTGACATTTTGACCGGATTTACCGCTTACACATCTTTTGTTAAAATCCATTTTTACTTCTTATAAGCGATACCTAATAATGACAATTATTAACACCAATTCTCTTCGACAAAACTATATCACTTTGGATTTATGCAATTTGGTAATTGCAAAATCCCAATATCATTCACATTTAACTTTATAGTCCAAGCACAAAGTCCTTGGTTTAACAATAACAATTATGATTAACCTAAACGCTCTGTCCAGAGACTTTGACTTTGAGTTGATTTCGGTTGACCTTGATACTAACCTCATATAATCAAGGAGACGAATCCTCTCTTGAAAATGTTTCACTTTCAGTGCTTCCACTCGACCCAACTATAGTCATTCGATGGACGTCATACCATGATTTAACTATAATCAAAGCGGAGCTTCTATATTGAAGGTCAATAGTATTCTCAAGTCGAGGGAAATGTGTAAATTAGTCATATCGATATTCTCTGCTTGACCTTAGTTATACCAACCAACAGAAAACTATTGAATGAGTCATTCCATAGTTATCCAATAACTATCTGTACCTAATCCCTTGGTGCCCCACCAGTCATGAGTTACACTGCCCAGCATTTGGAGAGCATTACAAACTCTAGTCTCAACGGATATATTGATATCCAGTCTCGATGCATCTTGACTGGGAAAATTAAAAATGGTATATTTATTTCAGTGTGATAAATTAATCATGGTTACAACAATTTGTTACTATCACAAAACATACCATTTATGGATTTTCTATTAAATATACTTTTAATTAAGTTAGTTAATTAATATAAGCACATTATATCAAGTATATAATAGAAAGGAAATACATTTATTTCGAACAATATTGGTCAACGAGTTAGATATATGTAACAAATTACATGATTGCCCCATGGGCATACCCTTAACTCTATCACATCATGCCACCTATTTGGGCTTCAAAACAATTCCAAGCCCAAAGAATATTATTTAAACGTTTATTGATATCATACATCGATTACTGTTTATATAACCATTATTAACACATTTTTTAATATTTTCAATATACATTCAAAAAAATTATAATTAATGTTTCGTAAATATTAATTAATTAATTTATATCAATTACAAATTAGTTAAATCGGGTGGTATCATAAGTATCGACATTTCAGTTATGTGACTTTTAAATGTAAATTTGGTCAGCGATTAATATCGAACAGTTTGAATATTAACGTTTACTCATAACTTAGAAGATGGTGTGACATTATGGCCAAAGTTATCGCTTACTTGGTACCGGAGAAATATAATTTTACTTTGTTAAGCATTACGCGATAGTGACAATTATTTACATCTATTCTCTTCGTCAGAACTGTATCACTTAGGACTTATGGAATTTGGAAATGGTCCAAATTTCAATACCATTCATATTTAACTTTATAGTCCAAACACAAAATCCTTACTTCAACAATTATTATTGACTGAACTACTCTTGCGATAGATTTTGATTTTGAGTTTAAAATATTATTATTTGCATTTAACTGAAATTTACATAGAACATTTGTAAAATTATAAAATCGAAAGGTCAGTTTCTCCACTATGGTGCGGTTATACTAGTTATGAAGGTCGTTAATTGATGATATATTCTGTACGTATCCGAGAAAGTTGTTTGTTAATCAATGATATAGTGGATGCACAAATTTTGCCTGGAAATGCTACAGTTGCACACTCTATGCTAACTCGGTAATTTGCTCTCCCTTTATTCTTCCGAATCATATTATTTTACCTATTAATTTTGCTTAATTTATGGTTGATAATGTATTGGCATCGGTTAACTCTGTAACTATGGCATTGATTTAGTATGCAATTATTATATTAGGTATCTTATTTTTATTTTCATTTTCATTTGGGTTCAATTCCTCTGTTCCCAATTCAACGTGTTCTCTGCCTCTATACAATCTGATCCCCTCGTTGCTCATTAATTAATTGGGTATGTTGTTGAAATAATAGGTTGTGATTGTGTGAGCATAGAAGATACATGGTATTTGGAGACAGAGGATTGCCTCTCTGTTTGGGTTCCTTTTTAGAGAAGGATTACAATCATAAAGCAATTTATGTTGTATAAGTTAAACTAGAAATGAACAAGATACAAGAGATCGATATGAGCTGTAAATGTAGGACTGTTATTGAGTATTTGAAAAATTCAAAATTTGTCTGTATGCGTATCCGAAACATGAAAAATTATCCAATATCCGAAAAACGGATACAAATATGGATATTGTCATATTAATATCATATAATTATCCGTCCATTTTTTATCAAGATTGTAGTTTATTGTATTTTAATACGTAAAATGATTGTCTTTACTGTGTTATCTTAGTAAAAAAATTAATAAGTATATCAAAACCAATATATATTGCTTAAAATTATTTCTTCTAGGCATATTCATTATTTATTATACTTTTAGTACTAAAACGGACTTATAATAAATCAAAATTTTGTATTTATTTATTTAGATTTATTGGTTGTGAACTAGTCAAAGAATATCCGATATCCGTTCACATTTGCGTATACGAATATCTGATATCCGAAAATGATTTCAGATATGGATACGGATACCGCACTATTCGAATCCATATCGAATGTTTACATGCCTATGTCAATGTACATTTCAGGTATTTTTGTTCTGGAAATGTTGCTACAACAACCTGGATGGAGAAACAAAAATTGCGGAGGAAATGGGGAAATTCAAGGGCTCCACTATTTTCTAAGTCGGTTGAAAATCAGGTCATTTTCCCTGACGAACAAGCATTTTCCTAGTTTTATAGTTGTTCATTTGATTAATGAGTAGAATAGTTGAGTTAAAGTGATGATAAACGATATAGTTGTTACATCTTGAACAATTCAAACATTTCAAAACCAACTCATGACTTTGAATTATTACCATGTGTTATTAATTATTAACTTTATTATTGTTGTTATTTATTTTTAGTTGCTTCTAATTACTAACTAATACTATTTACTAACTATTAATTGCTTTATTTATTATTAATTAGTGATTATTATTGCTAGTCAAAAAATCTATCAACTATCGAAGACTACGATGAACCAACGATTGGGTATGAACTCGTGATTGTAGTTTCGAGGTTGATTTAGCATGTAATCCACGTAATTGTGAGTTTTAGCTTCAAAAAATTGAAAAGCATGAAAAGGAAATAAGCAAAACAAAATGGTGGTCATGAAAGCCGAAAGCAGCAACGGTGAGGGGGCCTGAGGGAGGAACCTCGTCCGATTCTCGAGGAGGAAATGAAATGTATGAATAATAGTTAAAGAAGTCCAAAGAAGCTTTAGAAGGCTCTATAGCATATCAAAACTCATTTTATCCAAGTAATGAGAACTCCCGAGTTAAATGACCCATGTCAACCGCGAAAGCTAAAAATCAACAGACAATGTGAGGCATAAAGTATATGTAAGAACCCGATTTTGAGAAGAAATTAATTAAAATTAGTAATATTGGCTTAATTAATTAAAAAGAATTTTAAGATTTAACGAGAATAAATTTGGAATTACTTGGAAATAATGGAATTGAAAAATAAATTATTTATTGATGAAATCTAATTATTTGGGAAGAATTATAAGTTAAAAAGTTTATGAAATGATTTATTTTAATGTTTTTGAAGTTATGAAATGATTTTGTAAAATGTGTTAAAATATGGAAATAATATTTTAAAAAATTGTATAATGGATGAATTAGATAGTTTTGAGTAAGAAATAACTTTAAAGTAGAAATTGGAATAAATTTTGGTTAAAAAACTAAATGTTTATTAAAGTTGGCTAAAATGGTAGTTTTGACATACATAATTAAAATAAAAGAATTTATGGAAGTAAATTTCATGAAAAAGAAAATCATACTGTTGTATGATCACTTAAGCGATATAAATATGATTTTTATTTCATTATGAGTAAGAGTAAATATTGTTTCATGAAAAGGAAATGCTAAAGTAAACTAGTAAATTAAATGAAGCCCAAGCCCAAATTGAAAGACCAAGCCTATCATTCCAATTTCCAGACTTCTAAATCTAGACTTGTCCACTTCATTCGTGAAATATTCATCACGTAACATGCTTTCTCCATCTGTAGTTTCAATTTTCGTGAAACAAAATTAAATACACAAGTGCTTCCTCCACTTCTAAAATCAAAATAAAGTACAAATAAAATCACTTTAATCTTCGTAATCCTATTTTTTTAACTATTAAGTTGGCTTTACCTTATGATAGATAGTTTATCAAAAGTGGTTGTATCTCGTATTCATTTTCTCTTTTAGAGAAGGATGGCTAGGAAAACAATACATACATTTCAAAAATCAACTCATGAACTATGTATTATTAATTCTTATTAATAAATAACTTTACTGTTTTTTTTAGTTGTCCCTAATTTCTACCTAATGCTATTTACTAAGCTTGATTTATTATTAACTAGTAATTATTATTGATAGTCAAAATTTTGTCTAACGCTGCAAGGAGGTCATGAAGAACCAAGGTTCGGTATGAACTTGTTGATTGTAATTTTATGGTTGATTTGGCGTTTGATCTACGTAATTGTGAGATCTAACTTCGAAATCTCATATCTACATCGATAAAATATAAAAATTCAAGAAAGAGAAGTAATGTGTATAGAAAGCAAAAAAAATGCAGAACAACAATTTATCTAGGGTTGTTATAGTACTGGTATTCATTACTGATAAGGAGAAACCATTACCGCACTAATACCACTGATAAAGTCAAAAATACTACATATACATTACTAATATGGTTGGTAAAATGATCTTTGGTATATCGATGGACTGATATGTTGTTGATTGTTAATGGTATATTACCAATACATAAATACATTTTCTAAAAAAATTTACACCAAGACTTTGATGATGATAAAAAGAAGTAAGTATTTCATTGTTGATGTTAAGTCAACTAATGCATACATCACTTTGATTTATGTTAGTTGAATTGATTTTTTTTCTTTTTACTTCATCACAAATTACTTGCAACGTTATGAAAGAATAACTTTATTAATCTAAAATTTAAAGTCAGAAAAGCTAAATAGGAAACATCATCTGTAAGTGAGTTAAGGGTAAATCCTAAAGGCAAATATTTAATTTATTTTAAATTATTAACTCTACAATAAACTCGTTTGAAATAAAAGTGTTTTTTCTATTCTATACTTGTTATATTATGATATATTAATTAAGTAATTAATTTAAATATAAAAATATAAAATCCTTAAATGATATGTCATGGGATAATAACTACATGAGTTATATTCATGAGAAAATTATAATAATATAAAATAACAAATTATTTTAAATATTTCTAGTCAAAATGTATCGAGAAAGGAGGTAAATTCATCCATTGAGATCAGGGTGCGTAACACTCTCTAAATGTCGGACGGTGTATTATTCATTGCTGCTAGGGCACCAAAGGATTACGTTTCATAGTTATTGGATAGCCATGGAACGACTCATCCGTAAGTTTCCTGTTAGTTAATAATAATTAGGTTAAATATGAAATTTTAGGCTGAAAATATTATACAATCCCTCTACTTAAAAACATTGCGAAACATCAATGTCAATACTCTGTTAGAGCTGGATTAGCATGCTACGGGTTAAATAGGTTGGAATGGGTCGGCCTACATTGTCCAACCAGTTTGCATGATTGCAGCAGTATGCGCCTTAGCCGTGACAGAGTTAGAGGAATGCACCTCTTGCCTTGCCTGCAATCTTCCAAGGCCTCCGACAACCGACTTTCGTATTCCACCCATGCCCCTCACGCCCACCAACAAACGATCAAACAATCCCCCTAATCCTACTCCTCGAGTCTTCGATCCTCCCCTGGTTTCATATCGTTGAACGATTCCACTCCTCCTGCTGTGGACGATGGCTTCACCATCGTGCGTTCTAGGAGATGGAAGCGACATCCCCTTTTTTTTCTACCAACTATTAAGCCTAGACTTGCCTCAATTGTCTCTGAAACCATCAGTCGGGAATCTTCCCAAAAGTTTAATCAATCGCAGACAGTTCGTCATCCTAGTAATGCTAATCCCCCAATTCAAACGAATAACAATTTTGCTACTAACATACGGAGTTCCTCCACCTCTTCTACTGGAGCGTGGCATAAAGTCATCAGAGGAAATAATGTTCCAGTCTCCATCCCATTGAAGTTTTACCAACCCCATAAATTTAATTCGATGAAATGTGCCAAGAAGCCAGTTGACGTTGTTCAGGTTGCTAGAAAAAAATGGGGTAATGCAATTGTAATTTATGTTGTTGGTTCTATACCGTATGATCCATATTTTAGAGACTATATCACTAGAGTATGGAAACCTGAAGAAGAATTTTCTATTTTCTCCAAGGAAAACGGATTTTATGTTATCAAATTTCAGAATAAAAAAGACCGTGATGGAGTTTTAGAAGGGTCCCCTATATTTACAACAAGAAGCTGATGATAATGAAACAATGGTCGCCCGGTATGAAACTTATTAAAGATCTTCTAAATTCTATTCTGATTTGGGTTCGATTATCTAACCTTCCTCTTGATTTCTGGGCAGAGGAAGGGATTAGCCGTATCGCCTCGGTCCTTGGAGCCCCCATTAAATTGGACAAATTTATTAAACATATTATTAAAATTGTGTATGCTGGAGTTTTAATTGAGATTGATAATTCCTGTATATTTCCTTCTGAAATTCCTATTTTATTGGAGAATGATGAACTTATATGGCAAGAAGTTATGTATGAGTGGAAGCCAAATTTGTTTGCTAATTGTCATAGCTTTGGTCATACGGATATACACTATCAATTCACTAAGGCCTGGAGACTTAAAGTGAATTCTTCTAATAGGTTGAACAATCCTAATGATATGAATGTTGATAACAATCAGACTAGTACAAATATGATAGGTCTTCCAATTGTTACTGATATGCATCTTGATTCAGATAATTTAGAGTAGAGTAAAACAGTTTGTAATCCTGTCATCTTAAACTGTGATATAGAAACCAATTCAAAGGATACACTAAACAGAGTCCATTTGGCGAATTTATCCAATTTGTCAAACCCACTTCAGAACACTTCTTCTCCTATCATTGACAAGACTATTCAAATCTCTGCTAATAATAAGACTGAAATCTCAAATCCCTCTATCGTTCTGCCTGATGCAATGTCTACTCCTTGTGATATATCTACTGACCAAAGCTCGGATGTTCAATGAGCTTCCAGAACAAAACCCATCAGGAAAGTTAGACCAGTAGAATCAACTTTTGAATTTAAAGCTACTGTTACAACTGTTGTCGTAGATAATCCTGAATGGCTAAATCTGGTTAGTCAATTAAAAGGTAAGAACAAAAAAAATCACCGGACATTCACCATGCTTCGAGGGACATGCCTTTATTGCCATTGAAGCTTGAGCGTATCTAGCAAAGTTAAGTGATGAGCTCTTCTCCTACCACCAAACTGTGAAGATTTTTATTTTCTCTTGTGTCACTTGTTTTGTGTATCAATCAACAGGCACATGTGTATTTGCACTTTGTTTACTTTTGTCTTTTTCTTTGTTTTCTTGCTCTAAGTTGTTCATATGGGTGGTTTGAGAGTATTGCTAGTTTATCTACTCCTCCACTTATTTGACAACTTTAGTAATGGTCTGCAGTATCCTTTGTAGTGTTTCATATATGGACATGATATGCACTCTTTTTCCTGGTAAGGTTTTAACGAGACATATTGTGGAAGTATATTACTTTATTCTGCTAATAAAGTACCTTTTTTGAAGAAAAAAAATGAAATATTTAATTAAAATATATTTAATAGAAAATCCATAAATGGCATGGTTGTGATTTAATTACAAATAGCTGTAATCATGAGTATCGTATCACAATATAATAAACATGCTATTTTAAATATTCCTAATCAAGATGCATTGAGACTGCATATCATTGCATCCGTTGAGACTAGAGCATGTATCGCTATTCACATGTTGGACAGTGTATTACTCATGACTATTGGCATCAAGGGTTTACATACTAATAGTTATTGAATAACCATATAATGACTCACTTGATAATTTTTTGTTGATTAATATAACTAAGGTTAAATAGAAAATATCGATGCGACTAGTTTACACAGTTCTCTCGACTTGAGAATACTACTAATCATTAATATGAAAGTTCCATTTTGATTATAATCAAATCATGGCATGACGTTCGTTGAGTGGAAGTATTAGTTTGTATGATAGAGAATTCGTCTCCTTGGTTATATAGGGTCAGTATCACAGTCAACTCAAGTCAAATTCTCTGGCCAGAGTATTTTGATTGATAATAATTGTTATTATTGAAGCAAGGTTTTTGTGTTTGGACTATAGAGTTGAAAATGGACTGTATTGGAATTTTGGCCATTACCAAATTCAATAAGCCCAAAGTTATATACTGTTGAAGAAGAGAATTAGTGTAAATAATTGTCACAACAAAGCAACACTTAATAAAGTAAAGTTGGATTTGCTAAAGCAAGTATGTGATAGATTTGGCCAAAATGCCACTCCACTTGCTAAGTTAAGTGTGTACGTTAATATTCAAATAGTTCGATATTAATCGTTGACCAAATTTACACATAATGGGTTACATAACCGAAACAATGAATACTCTTTTGACCAAATGATTTAATTAATTTGTAATTGCTATAAATTAATTAAATTAATCAATATTTATGAAATATTAGTAATAAAAATTTATTTAGATTCAATGAACAAATATTATTAAAAATATTTATAAAGTTATAAATATAGTAATCGATATACGATATCAATATGTGTTTAAATTGAATTTTGAAATGCAAAATACTATATTCGGGCTTTAAACGAGTTGGAAGCCCATATGAGGGCTGGTTGTTTTGGCTATGATGGTGCGGCCATATAATGGCGTTAGAATGGGCTTGTTTTATATGGATAAGGGAAGGAATTTGTAAGAGATATAGCTTCTAACTTGTCTTCATTCCTCCTTTCTTAAGCATTTCAACCCATTCTTGTTTCTTTCCATTTAAAGCCTCTATAGATCCCCTATTTCTAGCCAAAATCAAGAGCTCCCTAACTCTCCATTTTAAAATTCAAATCAAAGTAAAAAACAAGTCCATTCGATAGTTGGTGATCATTGGTTCAGGGACTAGTAGTCTACTGAATTGGAAACTAATTCGAGGAGTAGATCTCATCGTTTCAAAGTGTATATAGTCATTGTATATAAGGTAAATCTCTAACTTATTTACGAATATTAATGTGTGTGTATATATATCATGTTTATATCATGTATATTATATTGTTGGTTAGGTGACGATTCAAACATATAAATATATTATCACAATCAGATTGGTTGTATGTATATATAAACTTTAATATTTAAAAAAATATCATCCATGTACCCATAAGATGCACAGTTCAAAACAAAAAAACAATTTTTTTATTTTAAACAATTTAATACATAATCTTAAATTATATATATGGTTTACGATTCAAAATACTACATCATACTCCACACAAAATATGATCATATAAATTTATGCATAAATTTCATAATTAGAATATTTTCGGCAGAAATCAACTATTACATAATATGTGTGTGGGTGTGTGTGTGGGTTATTTAAATTAATTAACTATATAAATTAAACATATCAATATATATATACTATAAATTATGTTTTTTAGTTTATAAATTAAATTAATAATTAGCATATTCTCAGCAAAATAATTAAAAAAATATTTTTTGTAACTAAAAATATTTAACTATCGACCGAGGACTAAAACTAGGACTTAATTTTTTTTAAATATGAAAGTATATATTGAATATTCAAATCATAAAATATCATTCGAAATTTTACTAAAAATTCAAAATTATGTTTTGAACATAATTTTTTATTAATTTTTAAATAATATCTATACATTTATTTATTTAAAATATATTTTCAAAATTTAAAAAAAAAATATCTATGCCATACACATTGTTAGGTATATATATTTTGTGTATTTTTAAAGTTTAACATATATATAATTATATTATATATATAAGCATTTAATATATATATACACACACACACACCTTAAAAAAATTATATATGTTTATATATTGTTTTTAGGCTCCACAACAATAAAAATTAAATTAAATATAATTTAGAAATGATTGAATATACTTACATGGTTATATAATATTTTTACATGCACACACACGCACACATATATATAATTATTTAACTAAAATATTATATATATATATATATATATATATATATATATATATATTTGTAACTATTTGTACATATAAATTAAGGTATAAAAACATACATTTTGACAATACATTTTTATATTAGATGAGCTAACATATCCGTAGCTGTGTAAACATGTTATACCTTGCACGGATTGCTATGTTACACGTGCATGCAGGCACAAACACACACACACGTATATAACATTAATTACATAATATAAAATTATTTTACAAATTAAAATAAAATAATGATTTTATTTAGAAGAAATTTAGAAACGTTCTAAATAAATTACTTCCATTATAGGCAGGCCTAGTTCTAACAATGGTATCGGAACCCAATAGTCTATGCGATCTAAATTAGTCGTGTTGTGGATAACTATTAAGCTCACAGCCCAGATAATAGGGCATTTAGAAAGGTAGCGTTGAAAGATTGAGTTTGGGTAATCAAGTACTCCGCCCTACCTAGTTATCGGCCAGGCCTGAACAGATGTATGAGCCAAAATGTTGCCATTAATAAAAAAAGGCCCAAATTTGAATAGAATCTTGGGCTAATTTTCAAAATTGTTTAAAAATTAAAATATAAGATTTAATTTAAAAGCTAAATTTAAAATAAGACATGCATATATTATAAAGATTATAATATAATAAAAAATTCAAAATGTTTGAAAATTAATATAAATTGATTTCGAAATTTATAAAATTTATTAATAATATTAATTAAATAAGTTAATTAATTAAAAAAATATTTTTGTGTGTGCATTATATATTATGATATATGTTATATGGTTTTAAAAGGTTAAATTAACATAAATTTACATGTATATATATGAAATGAATTTTTGAAATTAATATAATTTAATTAAAATTGTTGAAGTAAATAAATTAATTATAAAGTTAATTAATTAAAAACACACACACGCGCATATATATACGATATATGTTTATGCTGTAACAGTTATAATATATAATAAATATTAAATTAAATATTATATTAAGATAGTATAAAATTAATTAAATAAGATTTAATAAAATAACATCATACATAAGATTATTATATAAGTAATATAAAATATAAAAGTTATATAATAATGAAACTTTTATAATATGAATGTATAAATTAAAGGTGGAACTTTAAGAAACCCTAAATAAACTTAAGGAATAAATGCATACATGAATGTACAAATACCGTGATTTTCGATGTATCCGACACTTGAATCACGTGGATATTTAATAAGAATCGTATTATTTCATAAGTCAGTATCACTCAATATAATATATTGAGGATCATGAATCTTCGATATGATATTGTCATCTACTATATATATATATATATATATATTAATAAATTACTTGCATAGTCCTTGGTTATTGGGCAAACTCAAGTTAGGGTTGTTATATATAGTATTAATAATATATTGAATAGATGATGTGAGTTTGTTGACCAAACACCAGCTAGGGATGTTATATGTAGTATTATTAATATATTGAAAGACGAGGTAAGATAACTATATATATTTGTTGAACAAACTCAAGGTACATATATTATGCTTAGGCTGCCACGATATTGGTAGGTACGAGTGGATTTTTTTTTGATTTGTAATTGAGAAAACACAAGATCAAAGTAAATTCAGGATGAGGTACCAAGGGTTAGGAGTTGTATATGAAACAACCGATAAGGATTTATTCATCATTTGTGCAACCATGATTTGTTGAGCAAACTCAAGGTCAGAATTACAAGATAGGCGGGTCCTAAAACTTACTAGTGAAGTTGAAAGACTTCTATGTTTTGACTTAGGTTTGACGAAACATAAAAGACTACTAGGAGACTATTAGTAAAATGAAACATAAATTTTAACCTTACTAATATTACAAGAACATCTACCATGATTTGTCCAAATAATCTACCACCTAAAACATGCAGAAAAATGTCAACTCCAAAATTGTATTCTGAAAATGACAAGCTTACTGGACTAAACTATAACGATTGGCTAAGAGCAATTAAGATAGCGTTAACTTACGAATGTCTATGGTTGGCTATTACGTGTGAACCTAAAGAACAACCCGTTGATGATGTGGACCCCGAACTAAGACTTGCTTATGTAAAGTGAGTATCAAACCTAGAGATCATCCAAGTTTTTGTGTTGTCTATGTTAGACAATCCGTTACAAAGGCAGCATGAAAACATGTTTGTCCATGAGATATTTAATAGTCCCAAAGTCCTATTTGGTGAACAATCACGTTTTGCAAGGTACGAGCTTACAAAAAAATTGTTTAATACCAAAACAACCAAAGGATAGAAAGTGGACGATTACATGCAGATGGTGAATGACCATATTGATAGGCATTCATAATTGGACACACGGAGAAGCAATGAATTGCAAGTTAATTTGATCCTTGGTTCTCTCACTCCTTCGTATGAGCCATTCATACTAGATTAAAATATGAACCATTCACGCTGAATTATAATATGAACTTGTTGAATGTGAATCTCATGGAGCTCCTAATTAGGTTGAGGTCAGTTTGAATCTACATCTAAGGATCAAGGAGCTATACTTGTTGTTAAGGGTAGTGCATCATCTTCAAAGAGTTTGAAGTAGCAAAAAAGAGAACGTAGAAAAAATAAGAAAAATAAGAAGATTGATGAAAATGGTGAATGTCGCCACTGCCACAAGAAAGGTCACTTGAAAAGGAATTGTACTGATTACTTGAAGACTCTTAGGGAAAGAAAGAAGAATGGTTCTGCAGCTCCATCGGGCATATTTTTGATTTAAATTAATAGCGAAGAGCAGACTTGGACGAAATCCAAGAAGTTAACACTAAGGCCGAACAAGTGGGAGAACAAAGTTCACCCATATACAAAAACATGCATCCTATTAAAAGGTCTAGTTGGAAACCTCACGCACCAAAGAGATGCTATAATTTATGGTGGATGGCGAGAAGGAGAATTGCGTCTTAGGTAACGACGCTCCTCTATTTCCAACAAGTGTTGCAGAGTAAAGACTCTGCACTCTGGCTTCAAACAATGAAATTCGAAATGGATTCCATGTACAATAAAAAGTATGGACTTTGTCAGACGTACCCAAATAGGTAAAACTCATTGGCTGCAAATGGATTTTTAGGAAAAAAAACTAAATGTCGATGAGGAAGTAAAACTAGTAAGGCAAAGCTGGTTGTAAAAGGATTTCATCAAATTCAGGGTGTTAATTATAAAGTAACATTTTCGCCTGTGGCCATGCTTATGTCCATTCGGGTTATGCTAACCATAACTGCATTCTATGACTATGACATATTGCAAATGGATGTAAAAAGGTTATTTATAAATGGTGGTTTAAAAGAAACCATCTATATATCATAGCCTAAGGGTTTTGTGATCAGTGAGAGTGAGGGATGAGGGAACTGGACCAACCCGTAGCGGAAGCAATGGGTAAATTTCAAATTCTTTTTTCCCTATTCTATCTTATTTGAGCCTATGAAGCCTAATTTAATTAGAATATTTCTAATTTTTTTAAATAAAATCATTTATTTTATTTAAATTAGTTAAAGGGAAGTTTAAATAAATTTAGTTTTAAATGTATAGTGTATCAAAGACACCTAACATTTATTAATATGAATTAATATATACAGGGAATGAAACCTTTTATTTCTTTCCCTAAAACAAGAAATTGAGGGCATTATAAGATTTAATGTATAGAAGAAAGGAAACCTTTCGTTTCTTTCCCTAAAACAAGTAATTAATTGAAAGCATTAATTACATTAAATGGAGAGACGAACCATCCATTCCTCTCTTTAATTTGAATTGACTGATTAGATCTAATTTACATATATATGTATCAAATATATATATCTATATATATATATCGGTTTGTGTGTGTACGCGCATGCACACGCATGTGTAATATGATAATCCATGAAGGGTATAGTGTGCCCATACATAGATGTTGAGATTTACATTGCAACGGTCACATTAGCTCATTTTGTATGTACTATAATTTGTCCAAATATATACTTGTACGATATGGAAAAACAAGATATTAATATATGTAAACTAATATACATATATATACATAATATATACACACGCACATAATATATATGCGGAATTTATATATATATACATTATATATATATTACTGTGTCGAGTGGTGATTTAGGTGCTAGGACCGATGTTGTGTTGGCTGGTTGTGATAAGGGTTGTTTCTCGTCTGATGTTTCGAGCTTAGGCCTATGCACTCCTGGTGCTTGTAATATTGCCACTGAGGTAGATGTACCTATTGATGTTGTAACTTGTTCTAGTAACTCAATTCTGTCTGCCTTAAATGTTTCCAACATCGTTGCGGAGCATTCTGGTCCTGCTTCTCCTCCGCCGCCAAGCCCTAAATTATGGTCTTCTCTATTCACGTCCCTGCCCCGTAATGCGGGTGACTATGTCCCGATTGATTTTGATCTGGTCGAGGAGAATGGAGTGATGATCCCTCCCCCTTCTGTTTTGCAAGCCGGCGTTGATTTTTGGTCTGATTATTTGGTCGGTTTCTTTTTGGAACCTAATCACCGGCTTCTTAATGCGTCTTCGATTTGTCGAAGGGCTTGGAAGATTCGTGGTAATTTGCATGTTAAGCTCATCGACTCCATGTATTATCTCAAGTTTTCCTCTTCTGTGGATCGGCGGCTTGTTCTTGAGGCTGAGCCTTCATTTTTTGATGGAAGGTCTTTTATTGTTACTCCTTGGTCTCCAACTGTTGCGCGTGCTCGTGAACAGGTTCTATCTATTCCTATTTGGGTGTATTTTTCCCAAATTCCCTCTGCCCTTCAGCCTCTTCTTGATTTGAATTGGTTAGCCTGTAATGTTGGAAAATTGAAATGTTTTGACTCTAATACAGTTGCGCGTGATAAAATGATGTATGCTAAGGCTCTAATTGAGATTTCTCCTAGTAAGCCTCTTCCTTCTTTTATTCCTGTTCAGCTTGCTGTCGGCCATGTTGTGGATGTCCGCGTTCGCTATGGCTGGGCATCAGATATTTGTACCTCCTATCACTCTTTTGGCCACCTGGCTAACGCTTGCATACACTCTGTGACCTCTGCAGCTGCTCCGAAGATCCCTCTGCCTCGCCCCCGCGTAGGATTTGGGTTCCCAAGGCCCCTGCCTCTCAGACCCTCCCTCCTCCTGTTCCATTTTTTGATCTGAGTTCGCCTCCTTTGCCTTGTGCTAAGCCTGTCTCTTCTCCTGATCTTGTGATCCCTTGTAATGTCGTTGCACCTTCCTTGCCGCGGTTGCCTGTTGTTTGGGACGAGGCCGAGCGGTGTTGGGTTGATCATATATCTGATATGAGATTTAACCCTGTGGCTGGTTCTTTCTTTAGATTTGTCTCTGATGATTATATGTACCTTAGATTCCTTCATTACAAAGCGTCTGGTGATTCCTTAATCCTCGATTTGGATTGTTTACATGCGTCTTCGAATTCTGTCATGCTAGCTGATACTTCCTAGGATCAGACGTTTATCTACTCTTCTGATGCTTTGGGTTATGATCCTTGTCTTGCTTTCCGTTTCCGTCCTTTTGCTGGTCTTTGTGGGAATGTCCCTTTGGTACCTTCTCAGGTGTCTTCGGAAGATGGTGACTCTTCCTCTTCGGAGGAGGCCTTGACTTAGTGATATTTTTTAGTTACTGTGACAAAGCTGTCACGTACCTGTGCTGTATTTTTCTATTTTTCCGTAGTAGTTAAGGTGCTTTACCTTACTCCTGTACTTCAACTCTTATTACATTCGTAATAAAAAGTGGACGGTCCACTATAAAACCGGCTGGCCTTGCCAAAAAAAAATAGTTTCTAACCTAGTAAACTAATGTAAAATAATTATATGAAAAATTACAGGTTTTATAATTTTAGAAAATCTGGAAATATATTTTGGGCTTAAAAATAATTTTTCAAATTTTCTCACTAAAATAATATTTATATTAAATAATTGATAATAGCATGAAATCAAATTAATTCTTAAAAATATGAAATCAAGTTAAAAAATTATAAATTTTTTTAAAGATATCTTAGACAAATTTTAGGCTTAAGAAAAATTTATGGAATTTTCTCAATTGAAATTATATTTTTAATTAAATAATTGATTGCAGGCTGAAAAAATAATTATGAAAATTAATAAATTAAGTTATAAAAATCTGAAAATATTTCTAAATGTATCTGAGATACATTTTAGGCTCAAGAAAAATTTCTAGAATTTCTCAATTGAAATTATATTTTTAATTAAATAATTGATTGCAAGACGAAATAAGTGATTTAAAAAAAAATTAAACTAAAATTTAAAAAAATGAAAATTTTACAGTAAGCTTCTTGTATGGTGAAAACAATTTTAAAAATAAAAAATTGAAATTTTGAACCATTGATTATTTTATACATAATAAACAACTCACAAAATTATTAAATAATAATAAAATATGTATATACATCTTTAATAAAATATGTTTGTATTTTATGATTCCCAGGAAGTATAAATCATCGTAAGAAAATTTTAATATCAAATATATACGATATATAATCATATATATAATTACACATATTAATAGTTTGTAGATCTCTATACATTTGTCTATGCATATGTACACACACGCACATTTATGTATGTATGCATATGTATATTAATATAAATTAAAATTAAAATTTCTTCTTTTTTTAGAAAGTTAATTCAACAATAAATCAATAAATAAAATATTACAACAAGCACATAACAATCCAATTGTAACAAACATATGTACCCACTAAAATCTCACCTTATCTAAACAATAAATAGATCTGAATATGAATAGATGATTTGGATGTAAATCAACTTTTATATGATAAATTTGATGTCAAAACAATAATAATAAATAAAATTTCGCCTCTTAATGAAGCCATTGAGTCCACGTTGAACAATGATTTATATGCTTCGAATAATTCTCAATCCATTAGGTTGCTAATTCGGGATTAAAGACCTTCTACTATAAATTAGTATTTTTAATTTGAATTGGATTTGAGAATATTTAGGATTTTTTTAGAGGATAGTTGTTGTTATTAGATGAGGTAGAAGAAGAAGATGTGGCAGCTTAAAAAAATGAATTAGCCTATATATTTAATTTGGGTTAAACGGGCTCACAACCCATGAGATTTGGAGAGGATGGGCGTTGGTCTCAGAGTGGTTCAAGGTGTCTACAACATAGGATTAGGGTTTGGAGATGTGTGGTTAAGATCTAGTGAGAAACTTAAATAGTTTTCTCTCTTATCCTATGTGTATTAATATTTAATATCGAATAATATATTCATACTTTTATAAATATATGCAACAATTTTATTTCTCAAACCACACTCTAATTTCATAAATAATATTTCATAGATATTAAATTATTTGTTAATTCCTTCATTATGCGACCTAGCGACTCAACAATCGAAGCGACCTAAAGAGGTTAACAAGTTGGAGCGATCCAGCGACCTACGTAAGCACAGCGACCTAAAAGACCTGGCGGCTTAGCGACCTAAAGTAAGAAGCGAGTTAGCGACCTACCGACCTAAGAGGTGGAGCGACCTAATGGCCCAAGGAATAAACCTTCCCAACGACCTAGTGACTTAAAAGGCCTTGCGACCTAAAGAGGTCCACGACCTAACGACTTAAGAGATGGACGACCTAATGACTTAAGAGGTGGACGACCTAACTGCTTACAGGAAGCAACGACTCAGTGACCTAAATACTTCACGACTTAAGGAGATAAAGCGGCAGAGACCTAGTGCTTTCACAACCTACTTTAAGTCGCTCATGACTTAGCACTTGTCGAACCATGCCGCTCTCCGTTAGGTCACTAGAACCCAATAGCTAGCTCAGATGGCCAGGTGCGAACCAGTTAGGTCGTAACTCATATCCCCTTAGCTCACTGACGACTCATGACCCATCTTAAATCGTAGCCTTCGACTTACGACTTACCTTAAGTCGCTCACGGCTTAAGGCCTGTCCAAAAACCCCTACAAATACAGCATGAGCTACGACATTTGGGGGATCTTTTGGCTCATTCTCGAAGCGCTGATACTCTGTCGTTTTCTTAACTCGAACAGCACTTCAAGCACTCCAAACACCAAGGACACTACGACAAACTTCAAAAGAAAATCTACATCATTCAACATGGATTCGAAAGATTATTCTCCATCAAAGTTTGAACTACTAGTCTAAAGTGTGTTGTAATTGAAGAAAGTTGTATAAGTTGTACTTGATTCAGCAATAAAGAGATATAAAGTGGATGTAGGCTTGACTATTAGCCGAACCACTATAAAAACTGTGTTTTTACTGTCTTTCTGATATTTTCCTGCTTATTTCTGATTCCCATATCATCGGGTGGTGCTTTCACACTTTCTTTACTTGCATCGGGGTGTTAGCGTCAAATTTTTACGTTAACATTTTTGGTGCTTTCACTGAGAACCCAACTCAGGATACTGTCATCATAGCTTCGCAGAAATCTGTGGAAAGGATCTCTTTAAAAACCAGAAGTTTGTCAGAAATAATGGCTCCTGGAAGAAAGCGCAAGTCTGTTAGATCCGACGATGTTCGCGAGACTATTTCCACTTCTCCTCCTTTAAGTCAAACAACTCCAACTGTTGGAGTAACGCGAGCAGAATTGGATGTCGCGGTTTCTAGGCTATATCAGCAAATGGAAGCCCAAAACAATCTGATGTTGGAAAGGTTGAACGCTTTGCTTGGGGCTAACCGTCAACCAATGAATAACGAATCAAACTTTGCTGATAATGTTCATGATGTGGAAGAAATAGATGTTCTCAAAAGGCAGCTGGCCCAGCCAAAGACACACCTCCCCAAGTTGGAGGATCGGGACAACAGCCAACTTTCCATGAGCGCCTGTCAAGGCAGACTTCTGAAAAAATGGCCGATGCCTGTCCTGCTGAGCCCCTTAATGATGAGGAATATTTCTCGGGGATGGTCCGACAAATCATGAAGGAAAGTATGCAAAGAGAGGAAGACGAAAAAGAATGGGGGTTCGCTCCGAGCAAGACTCCATTCACTGAAAGGATTTTGAAAGCAGAATTTCGTAGGAAGTTTGTTCCTCCTACCATACCGGCTTATAAAGGGACAAGTGACCCTAATGAATTTCTGTACAAGTATGATTGGCACATGACTGGTGCCAGAGCTTCAGATGAGATCAAATGCCAATATTTTCCGATATACCTAGAAGGAGTTGCTCTACTCTGGTTCACAAAACTGTCGGTCCTGTCGATAGACCAATTTTCTGATTTGACTCGAAAGTTTAATGAACAGTTCAGATTGTACGCTTCGAAGGCGAAAGATATAATGTCGTTATCCAGCTTGGAGCAGAATCCTGGAGAATCCATTAGAGCTTTCTTGAATCGCTTCAATATAGCTCTGGCTGAAGTAGACAACGCAGAGCCGAGAATGATTTTGACGTACCTGATGAAGGCTACTGATAAGACAAGTGAGTTCGGGAGGTGGTTGAAAATGAAAGAACCGAATTCGCTTGACAAGTTTTATAAGAAAGTCGATGAATTCATGCGCCTGGAAAGCCTCCAAGCACCGTCTAAGGTGGTATCGATAGGGGCTGGAAATAGTAATGATGTTCCGAATAGGAAGGAATCTGGCAATCAGAAGAGGGGAAATGATGGTCAGAGGAAGCAAGGAGATGCAAAGAAAAGTCGTCCCTTCAACTTCACCCCTCTGACAGATACCCCGGAAAACATCTACTTTGCAAACAAAGACACAGTCGAGTTCCCCGCACCAGCTAAGCAAAGGGTTAATAAGAAAACCGAGAAGAATGGAAGGTTTTGTCGGTTCCACAACCAACCCGGGCATGGTACCAATGAGTGCCGTCACTTGAAGGAGTTAATTGAGGAACTATTGAAAGAAAACAAGCTCCAGCAATATGTAAGGAGGAACAAGAATGGCCCAACTTTGCCAACTCAAGGACAACAGGCTCCTGTTCATCGTCCTAGCTCAAGTGAAAAGGCAGCAGATCATGAATCTGAGAGGCCCGTTATTAATGTGATTACAGGAGGACCCCACCCAGCTGGCAGAAGCTGGGGTGAGATGGAACGGTACGCTCGTGCATTGAAGTATGCGCCAGCAGATGAAAGTGTTTTTGTGTTAGAAGATGTTGCACCACTGAAGCAGCAGAAAACGTTTAATGATGACATTGTCTTCAGAGTCAGGGATTCTATGGGTGCTGAAGCTCCTACCGTAGATCCCTTGGTTATTTCTGCTGGCATTGGACCAGCTATTGTAAGAAGAGTACTTTTTGATTGCGGTGCTTCTTGCAATATTCTTTTCAAAAAGACCTTTGATCAGATGAAGATCCCAATGGCTGATGTTCAAGCTTCGTCGCAAAAGATTGTTGGGTTTACTGGGGAACCCAGGCAGCTGATTGGGACTATTGACCTGTCCGTGGAACTGGGAGAGGGGCAGAAGAAGGTCGTTCGAAGGCAGATTTTTGTAATTGTTGATGAATTTTCTGCCTACAACGCCTTCCTAAGCCGTCCAATTCTTGCAGCCTTTAAAGCAATTCTCGCCCTGTGGTGCCTTACCATGAAATTCCCCACATATAATGGAGTCGGTGTTGTTAAAGGGGATCAGAATACGGGGGGGAATGTTATCTGATAGAACCGCGTGAAGCGAGAAAGAGAGAGATGGAAAAGGATGTGGCAGCCCCAGTCCGCATCAAAGAATCAACCTTGTAGCAATTACCAGGCGGACCCTGTATTGGCGAATGTAGCGAAGCACGAAGAAAAATGGATCCCAGGAAAGCCAGTGCAAGGGAGCATCGAGTGGTGCCAGTGGAAGTAACAGTACCAGTACCTGTTGACCCAAAAGACCCAAACAAGATGCTGAATGTGGGTTCACAACTTAGTACGGCAGTTCAGAATATTTTGATATCATTCCTGAAAGCAAATCTGGATGTATTCGCTTGGACCCATGCTGATATGTGTGGAATATCACCTGAAGTTGGAGTACATACTTTGAATATTGATCCGAAGTTTACACCTGCGAAACAGAAAAGAAGAACCCAGGGTCCCGAAAGGTCAGCATCATTGAAAGAAGAGGTGGATCGGATCATGGAGAATGACTTTATCAGAGAATCGACCTATCCAAATTTGGTTTCAAATCCGGTATTGGTTAAGGAAGCTAACGGAAAGTGGAGGGTATGCATCGACTTTTCAGATTTAAACAAAGTCTGTCCCAAAGACTGCTTTCCGCTTCCTCGGATTGACCAGTTGGTTGACGGAACAGCATGACATGAATTGTTATCTTTTATGGATGCTTACTCCAGATATAACCAGATCATGATGCATGAGCCAGATCAAGAGGACACGAGCTTTATTGCCGATGTCGGTCTTTACTGCTACAGAGTCATGCCCTTCGGACTAAAGAATGCAGGGGCAAATTATCAAAGGCTTGTTAATGCAATGTTCAAGCCACAAATTGGAAAGACCATGGAAGTTTATGTTGACGATATGTTGGTGAAATCAAAGAAAGCAGTAGACCATATGGACCACTTAGAGGAAATGTTCGTCGTCCTACGAAAGTATGGAATGAAGCTTAATCCTTTGAAGTGTTCATTTGGAGTGGAGTCCGGAAAGTTCTTGGGTTTCATTGTGAGCGCTAGGGGCATTGAGGCTAATCCTGCTCAAATCACCGCCTTAAGAGAAGTCAAAGCTCCTAGAACGAAGAAGGAACTGCAAAGTCTCAATGGAAAAGTCGCTGCCTTAAGTCGATTCATTTCCAAAGCTACTGATAAATGCATTCCATTCTTTGATGCTCTGAAGAAATGAAGGAAAAACTTTGACTAGACTCCAGAATGCCAGAAAGCTTTCGATGAGTTAATTCTTCATATGAAAACGCCTCCGATACTTTCTAAACCCGACGATGGTGAAGATCTCTCTGTATGCTTGGCGATCTCAACTCATGCTCTTAGTGCGGCACTGGTGCGAGAAGACGCCAAAATTCAGCACCCAGTCTAATATATTAGCAAAAGGTTTACTGGGGAAGAAATGAAATATTCAAAGTTGGAGAAGCTCGCCTATTGTCTACTGATCGCATCAAGAAAATTGAGGCCATATTTTCAAGCTCATCCAATCAAAGTCCTCACTGATCAGCCTCTGAAGCAAGTCATCTTTCGCCCCGAGACTTCGGGTCGCCTTTTGAAGTGGAATATTGAACTCAGCCAATATGACATCACTTATCATCCCCGAAGAGCAATCAATGGACAAGCTTTGGCAGATTTCATCGTAGAATGTACAGACAAAGGTGATAGTGGGGAAGTGGTGACTGGTAATTACTCAATTCTATGGAAATTGTATGTTGATGGCGCAAGAAACGATTACTGTTCTGGGGCTGGGGTTGTGCTTGAAACCCCTGAAGAGCGGTCATTGTGCTATGCTTTAAGATTGGAATTCTCTTCGACAAACAATGAAGCAGAGTATGAAGCTCTTATTGCCGGTTTGAGAATTGTTAAGGAGTTGAATGTCAAAATGTTGCAGATCTTCAGTGATTCACAGCTTATTGTGTGTCAAGTCAGGAAAGAGTTTCAACCCAAAGGAGGAAATCTGCCCGCTTACTTGTCAAGAGCCTGGGAGTTTCTCGATGACCTGGACCATTATACGATAAACCATATACCCCGGGAAGAAAACATGAAGGCAGATTCCCTCGCAAAGTATGCAAGCACTGGTGAAGCTCAATTATTGGGATTAGTTCCGGTGGAAGTCCTGTCAACTCCAAGCATTGATGAAATGGATATTGACTGGATCATGACTATATCACAGGAGCGAGAATCATGGATGACTCCGATATTGGAATATCTGCGCGATGGTTTTCTACCAGAAAACTCAAAAGAACGGCAGAAGTTGTTAAGAAAAGCATCCAGATATATAATTCAAGATGGCTGATTGTATAGGCGGGGATTCTCAATGCCATTACTCCGATGTGTGACCAACGAAGAAGCTGAGACAATTCTAACCGAGGTACACGGAGGAGAGTGTGGAGATCATTCAGGTGGTCAAACTTTAGCAAAGAAAATTCTCCGTTATGGGTATTTTTGGCCAGATATTAATCGTGATGCCGCAAGTTACGCCCGAAAATGTGACCGATGCCGGAGATTTGCAAAAATCCCAAGAGCACCTTCCACTGAGATAACACAGATGGTCAGTCCGTGGCCATTTGCTATTTGGGGAATATATCTCATCGGGCATTTGCCAACTGCAAAATCCGGAATCAGATATGTTATTGTTGCTGTTGATTATTTTACTAAATGGGCTGAATCTGACCCATTAGCTACTATTACCTCTAAGAAAATGATAAACTTTGTAACTAAGAATATCATTTGCAGGTATGGTGTGCCTCAAAAGATAATCACAGATAATGGAACCCAATTCGAAAGTGAAGAGTTTCAAGATTTTTGCAAGAAATTCAAGATCCAGAAAAGCTTCGCAGCAGTAGCTCATCTGCAAGCAAACGGGCAAGTGGAAGCAGTAAACAAAATTATCAAATCGACCATCAAAAAGCAGCTGGAAAAAGCGAAAGATGGTTGGGTCGATAAGCTTCCACTAGCACTATGGGCATATAGAACTACACATAAAACTGCGACGGGGCACACTCCATTTTCATTGGCATATGGATCAGAGGCAATGATTCCGGTAGAAATAGAGGTTCCTTCACATAGAAGAATCCATTTCAATCAAGCCGAAAATGAAAAGCTGCAACTTGAAGCCCTTGACTTCCTTGATGAAAAAAGAGAAGAAGCTGAGCTCAGAATTGCGGCTCATTAGCAAAGAATAGCCAGTTACTTCAATTCCAAAGTTCGCCAACGCAGCTTTGAAGTTGGGGATCTAATCTTAAAAAGAATTACGACACCTACAGGCCTGTTTGGGCCAAACTGGGAAGGGCCGTATGTCATAGGCCAAAAACTTCTTGATGGCACATTCAAACTCATAACTGTCGAAGGAGACCCAATTCCAAGAGCTTGGAACAGCAATCATTTGCGCCCATATTTTACTTAAAGGCTTTAATGAAATATTGTAAAAGAATGATGAATGTATGATTCTTGTATTGAAAGCCGTTGTAAAGCCAGTGCAAGTGAATAATAAGAACTGTAAAGTGGATGTAGGCCCAGTTCTTGGCCGAACCACTATAAATCTTGTGTTCTTTACTATTATAGACTGCTTTGTTTTATTTCGATATATAAAATACGTCAATTGTATTACTAAAATGTCGATTTAATAATGCAGGCCATAAAAACAAAGCTTACCCATCGAAGGACCAAGCAGTCCCTGGCATCACCCAACAAGCAAACGCTAAGCCATTCAAAATTTCCATACTCAAATCCTACGAAAGAAGTGTTTCAAGCAAAAAGTTAGTGATTCTGCTGCAAATGGGCCCTTGCTAACTAATTGTGGATGTTTGTAAGAACGAGCATCCAGTTAAATAGCGTGTGTCTGCCCCACCAACTCACTTAACTATGAAGTATACTTCTTTGGACAAAGGAAATTGTTGGCAGTTAAAAGAGAAGTGTATTTGGAAAAGATAACGGGGATCGCCGATATGAATGGATGGAAAAGAGACATGGGCGAGCAAGCATCAAACAGCCAAAGACCTCTTCGGAGGCACAAGCCCTCTTCGGAGGCACAACTCTTCGGAGGATAAAGACCTCGAACGGGGCATGCCAGAAAACTTTCTCAACAAAAAAAGATTGGTATGGAATGACCGGAAGCACCTTCCCAACTGGAAGGCAAGGCGCTTGTTCACTAGCTGAGACAGTTTGCGCAGACAAGCGTCCAAGTAACTTGCGTCCGCCCCGTGAATCCATACGATAATCGGAGGCACCTTCCCAAGTGGAAGGCAAGGCGCTTGTTCACTAGTTGAGACAGTTTGCGCAGACAAGCGTCCAAGTAACTTGCGTCCGCCCCGTGAATCCATACGATGATCGGAGGCACCTTCCCAAGTGGAAGGCAAGGCGCTTGTTCACTAGCTGAGACAATCTACGCAAATAAACGTCTAAGTAACTTGCGTCCGCCCCGCGAATCCAGCCAACCATGAGGAAGAAACTTCCAGGCATACTCGGAGGCACGCATTCCACCGAGATTTGAAATAAAACTTCACAAGTGCTGGAATGTGAAAAGCCCTCTTCGGAGGCCCATTTCTCCATAGTTGAAATGCTAAAAGACCTCTAGCGGGGCTCGCCAGAAAAAGAGAGTTCTTTCTCGACAGAAAGTTGTGGACTGATCGGTGGCACAGAACACTCGTGTCCGCCCCGTGAATCCATCCAACTAAGAGAAGGAAACTCCAAACTTCCAGGAAAAAGCCCTACTCAGAGGCACACATTTCACCATGATCTAAAATAAAACTTCACACGAGTTGAAATGTGAAATCCCTCTTCGGAGGCCCGCTTCTCAGCGAACAGGGAAAAGATAAAAGCCTCTCCCAAGAGGTAGAAACAAAAAAGACCTCTTCCCAGAGGCACAATCAAACAAAAAGACCTCTTCCTAGAGGCGCAACCAAACAAAAAGACCTCTTCCCAGAGGCACAATCAAACAAAAAACTCTCTTTAAGGAGGCTCAAGCAGGTTGAAGCCCTTTTTCGAAAGGCCCACTGTACTATGAAGTAAAATTCACTTGCCAAAGCAAAAGTGACTTTTTCCAAAAGTGAAGTGTAAAAACTTCGCAACAAAAAAGAAGAAGAGAAAACTCCTCCAATATGAAGTGTATTCTACTAAATTAGAAAAATATTTTCTTAGAACGGAAATATTATCTTATAAAGTACAAATGCAAACTTCCTTCAAATGAAAGAGTTGTTCTCTAAAGGAAGAGTACAAGTCTTCTCGAAACAGAAGAGCTGTTCTCTGAAACTTTGCCAATGTGAAAGAGATTGCAATAAACCATGGTATGGGGGCAATACAATAGAGTCATCACAAAAATGAAAACAATGCTCAAGAAACATGCCATAGGTTTACTGCAACTTCACATAAAGAGGATAAAGAAACTTGCATGAAAACAGAAAATAAAAGTGTTCTCAAATACAGACAGAAATTTGTATAAGTAAAAGAACCATTTTATTCCATACTATGAGAATTTTATACATATGCAGGTTTCAAAGTAAAAGAAAGCGGGGACTGGTACCCGCACAATCTCCAGTCAACACAAGCTTATATACAAGCAAAAAGCAAAGAGCAAGATAAAAAGCATAGGACCAAAACCATCATTTTTTCTTCCCTCCACCTTTTGAGCCTGCACCTTACCGGATGACCAACTTCTTGCGCCGGCTTGAAAGAGTAGGGGAAGAAGGAGAAAGGGGAACAATCGGCCTTGTTTCTGCTTTTTTCTCGCCAGCTGAAGCTTCTTTCTTCTTTAAGACTCCACTTTTCACCCTTTTCTTAGGAGAAGACCCACTTCCTGGAGTAAAAGGTGTGGCTAACGGCGTATCATCAGAACCAGTTAGTTCCGGGGTCTTTTCGCCCTCTTCAGTTTCTTCTCCCCTATGTTCTTGTGAAGCAATGGGATCGTCCAAGTCTTGGAGAGCTTCTATTTGCTCCTCTTGTGACCTCGGTTGAGAGGCAGAAGGAGGAGTGACCTGAAGAGACGGGGGAGGAATAACTGGAGGAGGGGAAGTCTGAACAATGCTCAGTACTTTCTCTACAGAAGAAAAGAAGTTAAAATCAGTAAAGAGAGGAGATAAAGGCTCGTTGAGATTTAGGAAATAATCAAGAAGCTCATCAAACTCATGTGAAGCAAATGAGCAGTCTACTTGAGCAAGATCAGCATTAAAGTTTCCTGGAGAAGTTGGCTTTCTAACGTCAATTTCATAAGCTTGTGCTTTAGTGCTT
The DNA here is from genome assembly GCA_030765085.1 of Allium cepa. Taxonomy (NCBI): domain Eukaryota; kingdom Viridiplantae; phylum Streptophyta; class Magnoliopsida; order Asparagales; family Amaryllidaceae; genus Allium; species Allium cepa. The sequence goes on from CM060928.1 coordinate 976,454,032, forward strand.
TCTTCGCCTTCGTCTCCACCCTGTGCGCTTGTAATCTCAGTTACGACTTTAGCCGTGGGCGGAGAATGGGAACCGAAGCCTATGATATCAATGTCGGCTGAAGTCGAAGGAGGGACAGGGGCAATTAAAGGTGCTTCTTTCTCTGGATGCTCCCCTCCCATCGTTTCGGCTCGTATTTTAACAAGCTGCTCCTTTCCTCTGGCAAGAGCAGCACGAGTTTCGTCATCAAAGTAATGCGCCTCAAGTTCATCCTCGGAATAACCGGCACCTCTGAGCATATCCATTACAGCCTCCCACACTTCAGCCAAAGTGATTTCATATTTTGGCCCCAAAAATGCAGGGCTGCCACGCCCCAAGACGCTTTGGATGTAAAAATCAAACAGAGTGGAGCTGATGTTGGCTTTTGTCTCTTCATGAGATTGTTCAGCGGCTCTCTTTCCAGCCATGGCCTCATCACGTTCTTTCTCAGTCTTTAATAGTTGAGCTCTCAGCCTCATGATTTCTAAGTCCTAGGAGTTAGCTTTCTCCTGTAGCTCTACAAAGTCAGCACAATATTTTTCCACCGTCTTCTGTGTAGCTTCAAGTTGGGTTTCGACATACCGTTGAGCAGCATGAGCATCTCGGACTTGTTTCTGAAGCACTTCTTCCTTTTGAGTATAAGAGGTGGAAGAAGTAGCAAGCTCGTGCTTAAGTTTCTCAACCTCCGCCTCAAGCTTTTTGTTGTACTCAACAATGTTTTTCATTTCGGTGTTGTGCTGATCAAGAATTTTCTGCCATTCAGACTTGTCGTTCTCCATCGTCAGCATAGCTTCAAGGTTGGCCCGGTTCACCCTCTGAAGCTCATCGACGAGCTTTTGCCACCCTGACATTCTCTCAATATCAAGTTTAACAGTGTCAAGATTTCGTAGCATGGCCTCTTTGTCGATGGGAACCAAGTCAAGGTCGAAGCGGACCCCCTTTAAGCACCAATGCGGGAACCGACTTTGAAGGGTTGGCGGACCTCTCTCAACTTGGTACGAGGGTCTACCGAGAAGTGTCTAAATGTCGGCTCCTTCAAGGGCAGGAGACTTTGAAGGAATTTTAAGAGAAGTGAGAGCAGCGGCCTTTTCTAAAGTTGCAGATGCAGTCTTTTCATCAAGCCTGGCCCGCTTGCTTGGGTCTCCGATGTCATGACTCTTTCCTCTATCGTCATAAGTTTTCCTTTTATGAGAGTCATCGCCTCTGCGAGAAGAGTCATGTTGCTCATCCCTTCTTCCGTACCTTTCTTCATACGCTCTTCTTTCTTGATCTTTTCGAGCAGCTCTCTCTTCATCAGTTTCCCTGTGGGCGGGAAGATAGCGCCTATAATCATACTGACCACGCCTTCCGTAATGTTGAAAGTCGTCATAATAGGAACCGCTATGCCCCATTGGAGAACCTGAAAATGAGAAAGGGACAAAACTTGATTAGTCCTTGAAGTATAAAAGTTGAGTGCAAATAGGTGCTGAAAAATCCTAAGTGTGTGTAATGTGCAAATTACGCGCGTCAAACTATGAACCACTCCTCGGTTGCGGGGAAATGATGGGTGTAGTAGCTAACGTCAACTCTTGAGTCAACGAAGTCTGTTGCAAAGTGGAAGTCGCTTCAACTACTGAAGAGGAAACTCTAGCACTAACAGGATCGTCTTTAAAGAGCTCCTGTGAGGTGATAAATAGGTCGCTCAACCCTTCAAAAGTGTCATCCCCGTTCTGCTTGACAGGACTTGTTTTCCCAGCTCCTCCATCACCGGACTTCCCTGAATATTGGGGAGGTTCTCGAGGTTCTTCTTCTTCTTCAATGACCGGAGAAAGTGCAAGCTTGCCAGATGACCCCGCCACATCGGTAGAAGTAGAGTACTTCACCAGAGAAGCCTCAGAAGCAGGTTCTTTCGGTATAGGCTCCTCAACAAAAACCGGGGAATCCGGTGTCTCAGCCGGAGAATCAGGAACTTCATAAGGCTGAGTAGAGCGGGAAGGGTGTAAGAGTCCGAACTGATGAAGGAATTCGTCTCTTAGCAAAAACTTGATGCTTCTCTCCTCAGCCACCACAGCGTTAAGCCTCTCAAAAGTTGACTTGTGGCTAAAGTCTCTACAAGGAGGAGGGAGGACTGCAAAAGTAGAGAACGAAGTTAACATTTAGCAATTCAGATCTCGCAAAGCTCAAAAAAGGAAAGAATGGGGATAAGTAAGCCTACCCCCTACTCTCCAGATAGCGTAAAATCCTTGGGCGCAGCGGACAAAGAAGAACTGGTTCAGGAAACCATGAGCGCTATCAGAGAGATCAGTGATAAGCTTGTGATTTCTGGCGCTTCTCACATATATAATGGAAGGATGGTCTTTATTTATCGCAAATGTGCATAAATAGCAGATTTCTTCAAAGCTTGGGAGGCGGTCAAACATCCTTCTGAAGAGGACGCATAATCCCATCAAAATGGCATAGCCGTTGGGGTGCAATTGAAAAGGAGAAATAGCCAATCGGCGAAAGAGTTGTTGGAGAAAATTGTTGAAAGGAGGAATGGCACCACAAAGGCACATTTTGCGGTTAACGACAACAAAGCCGAAGGGAGGATTATCAGCAAAATCATTTGGCCCAGGGAGAATAGCATCTGCTTCTACAATCCCAAACTGGGCGCGTAACTGCTTGAACACTCGGTAACTCAAAGTAGTTGGAGTTCTTTCTGGTGGGTGGACCAGTGGATCAGCTATCGGGAAGGCCTCTCCAGTTTGTTATACTTCCTCCTCTTGATGAGAAGACATTCTACACAAGGAACTGGATATTCAAATATGAAGGTGCACGTTTCCTAAATGTGTGAAGTGTTGTGTAAAACTAACAAAGCAGCAAGCAAATATGACTGAAATTAAGCTAACCAACATTAGTCAATTATAAAGTTTCAGAGTTTGTTGTTTTGAGTCCAAATGTAAGTGCAGTGTTAATGCAAACGAATCGGTGTTAGTTAAACGATGCTTTGCTTTAATACTTCACTTGAGTTTGTTGATTCACAGCATTTCATATAATCTCTTTATGTTGATTATCCTTTACCAACTAATCTGTCATTTGATGTGGGCAATCAGTGGCAGTATATTCGCCCAAGTTTTTTGCAAATGTTGTATTTAACAGGTTATTAGCGTCAAATTTGGTATAATCTGTTGAGCAAGCATAGCAAAGTCATGCAAGTTATATCGACAGTTTAAAGTTCAAATTAAAAGGCTTCAAGTCAAGGCAGTGAGGATTTGCTCAAGTCCTAGGTCGTACGCGACCTAACAAGTAAGCGAGATAGGTATAAGCCGCAAGAAGTTTCTCGGCAGTGCAAAATCATCCAAGTCCTAGCTCGGCCGCGACCTAAAGCCTAAGCCGTAGATATGATAAATTGCAAGTGAGTTAAGTCGTGCGCAATTTATGTCGCGGGCACTAAGGTCGTTTCAACACATTAAGTCGCAAAGTCTCTTAAGTCGTTCGGATTTGTTAGGTCGCCTCTGATGAAACTTGGCAGCCTTGGACCATCTCCTGTTGGCACCACTATGATTTTTCCCTAGCTCGCTTCCTTCCTCTCTATCCAGCAACTCCTACATCCTAACCCGATAACTCATTAGCCACGAAAATCCACCATCTTCTCAATGAAAACCATCATCTATCCATACTACCAAATCACCCAAATACTGATCTGAATCATCTCAGACTATCATAAATACAGTACCATGCTATGCTCTCATGGATCGCAATGGCAACATGGCTAATGGCGATCAGCATAGCTCAAGAATGAAGCGCGATGTACGAAATTGGTAAGGAGTCAGAAGATTGGAATTCATGATTTGATGGTGATAGTGGATAGGATAAAGGTCAAGTTTACTGACACAATGCGATGGTGAAAATGAATCGACAACTGGCTAGCCCAAATTCGCCTGTGGAAGCTCGAATATTTGTTAATGGCGGCTTAGAGTGATGAAGCAGGTAAAGTGAAGAAGGAGCGGGTTACACAATTTATATGAAAGGAAGGCATACCGTCATGCGACCTAGCAAACCATTTGAGTCGCTCACAACCTAAGGAACTAAGTCGAAGAATACGACCTACGACCTAGGCGTGTACTTCGAGGGGCAAGTGTTAATTCCTTCATTATGCGACCTAGCGACTCAATAATCGAAGCGACCTAAAGAGGTTAACAAGTTGGAGCGACCCAGTGACTTACGTAAACACAGCGACCTAAAAGACCTGGCGGCTTAGCGACCTAAACTAAGAAGCGAGTTAGCGACCTAACAGGCAGCGACCTACCGACCTAAGAGGTGGAGCGACCTAACGGCCCAAGGAATAAACCTGCCCAACGACCTAGTGACTTAAAAGGCCTTGCGACCTAAAGAGGTCCACGACCTAACGACTTAAGAGATGGACGACCTAACGAATTAAGAGATGGACGACCTAACGACTTAAGAGGTGGACGACCTAACTGCTTACAGGAAGCAACTACTCAGCGACCTAAATACTTCACAACTTAAGGAGATAAAGCGGCAGAGACCTAGTGCTTTCAAAACCTACTTTAAGTCGCTCACGACTTAGCACTTGTCGAACCATGCCGCTCTCCGTTAGGTCACTAGAACCTAATAGCTAGCTCAGATGGCCAGGTGCGAACCAGTTAGGTCGTAACTCATATCCCCTTAGCTCACTGACGACTCATGACCCATCTTAAGTCGTAGCCTTCGACTTACGACTTACCTTAAGTCGCTCACGACTTAAGGCCTGTCCGAAAACCCCTATAAATACAACATGAGCTACGACATTTGGGGGATCTTTTGGCTCATTCTTGAAGCGCTGATACTCTGCCATTTTCCCAACTCGAACAGCACTTCAAGCACTCCAAACACCAAGGACACTACGAAAAACTTCAAGAGAAAATCTACATCATTCAACATGGATTCAAAAGATTATTCTCCATCAAAGTTTGAACTACTAGTCTAAAGTGTGTTGTAATTGAAGAAAGTTGTATAAGTTGTACTTGAGTCAGCAATAAAGAGATATAAAGTGGACGTAGGCTTGACTATTAGCCGAACCACTATAAAAACTGTGTTTTTTACTGTCTTTCTAATATTTTCCTGCTTATTTCTGATTCCTGTATCATCGGGTGGTGCTTTCACACTTGCTTTACTTGCACCGGGGTGATAGCGTCAGATTTTTTACGTTAACAATTTAATTTATTGTAATAATTATAAACTAATTAAATCGTTTGGTTTAAAAAGAATTCATCATTTCGGTTGCGTAACTCTTGGGTGTAAATTCAGTCAGCGATTAACGTCGAACTATTCAAACGTTAACACTTCACTTAGCATGTGGTGTGATAATATGGCCAAATTTATCGCTTACTCTTTTCAAAAAAATAATAATCTCATTTTAGTTAGATAAGCGTTACTTGTTGTGGCAACTATTTACACCAATTATCTTCGTAAAAACTATATCGCTTTGGACTTGTTAAATTTGGTAATGGTCCAAATTCCAACATCGTCCACATTCAACTCTATAATCCAAACACAAAGTCCTTGATCCAATAATAATAACTATTATTAATCTGACGAAATATTTTGACTTTGGGTTGACTAGTCTTGACCGTGATACTAAACTCATATAATCGAGGAGACAAATCCTCTCTTGAATAGTGCTTTACTTCCAATACTTTCACTCAACCCAACTTTAGACACTCGATGGATGCTTTATCATGATTTGAATGTAATCGGAATTCAGCTTTCATATTGAGGATACGCAGCATTCTCAAGTCAAAAGAACTGTGTAAATTATTCACATCGATATTTTCTATTTGACTTTATTTATATTAACCAATATAAAACTATCGAATGATTCGTTCCATAATTATCCAATAACTATTAGCGCATAACCTCTAGGTGCCCCAGCAATCATGAGTGATACACTACCCAACATTTGAATAGCATTACGTATTTTAGTCTCAACGGATACACCAATATCCATTCTGGATGCATTTCAATTAGGAACATTTAAAATGGTATATATTTAATTTTATTGTGATAAATTACTCACGGCTATAGCACTTTGTAATAAATTACATAATTGCCTTTGGGGCTTACCCTTAACTCAATCAATCTCCCACTTGCACTTGGGGTCAATTATGGAATGCTATTATGATTCAATTATCTACTCCGTCAATCAACTTTCTCTGATGATGATAAACTATTTTATCATGTGAAATAATTCGAAGTATGTTTCTTGACTTCTAATGAGCTCTAAGTTATGCTACGAACTATATCGCAACATTATTATCATATAACAATGTTTCAAGATTCGCAACATTTGGAATCGGCTCATTTATAAATTTGTGCAGTTTTAAATTTATATACATTGCCTTATCGCGGAGCTATTCAGGCGATGTACAAAGCCTTTTTCATTGAATTAGTCACTGAAATATTTCCAACTTAAAGATTTTAAACTTGAATTTATTATTGACGTACTATACCCAATATCACTTATGAAGTTTAAGTCTGAACACTTCTTCATAAGGAGTTTGTTGTTCTGTAAATAATTCTATAGTATTTCATAAATTCAGGAGAATAATTCAAACTACCATTTACTGATATTAATTTGGATTTGGTATTTGCTTCGTGTATCAAATACACAAACAAAACACGTTATTGTAAACAATATAATATGTATGATAATTCTTATTGCTAATGAATAAGAAATCCATCTTACACGTTCTCTATCAAACATTTTAATAAGGTGTCCTTACATATCGTTTTGGGACATTCCCAATATTTTTTATGCTTACTATAAAAGATATCATTTACAATCCAACGTTGAGGATTAAAACAACTAAGGTTGATTTTAACACAAGTACATCGTTAAAATCAAAATGTGTTATTATTTATAGTTTGGAAGTATCAATGTACCTTTGACTTTCTTATTTATGAGCGCATACTTCCTCCATATTTTGATTAACAATCAAACTATTTGATATTTTCATCAAATCGTTCGTTCAATTTTGACGCTTATAAAATAATACTTTCTATCATTCCTTGATTCATATCCAAAATCCCACAAGTTCAACATCGTTCCCACTGACTTCGAGACACTTTGGTTATTATGTGCAAGCAGCCTAGTTTAAATCTATATTTAGAACTTTCTGTTTCAACATATACATGCCAAAATCTAAAGTCATATTTGGCAATAATTTTGTAAGTAAATCCGATTTATCTTTGAGTGCGTTGAATAATGAATCTATTACATTAATTTCAACAATTTAAGTTTACAAGCTTATTCTTATCGACGTTTCTCATTAAATTCCAACTACATTAGTCTCACTAAGTCATAATTGCGGTCGATGGATCACATCCCTCCATACGAGACTACTAAAATCATATTTTGACAACGTACTTGGAACCCTTTTGAATTTGCACATTACATCATATCATGGAGTCAATATTCATAATGGCTTAATTGACAATTGGTGATTAGCTATTCTTGACATTGATTAAAAAACTCATTGTTTCTCTTCATTGTGCAAGAATACTTATTAGACATCCTAATACGATGAATTCATTTTGGTTAGGTTAATTTCATTTCATCCCACATAATCAGTTTTATCTTTAGATCGTATCCAACCATTTTACTACCAATAATTTCTCAAAGAAATTACTTCACGATGAAGTTGGTATTTCTTGAAACAACAATTGTTTCTCATTGTAATGGAATAGGCATTCACAAACACTTTATGAATTGCATTTATATAAAACTAATTTATGTAACGACCCAGGATTTTTAATAATTAAAATTTGAATATTTAATTAATTTTAAATATTAATAAGTGAATTTATAAGTCGAATAATTTTTATTTGAATTATTGGATTTAATTGGATAATTAAATCGATAATTTAATATGTTAAATTATGGAAATAATTGAAAATTGGGTTAAATATGATTGAAAATGATTTGTAAAATTTTATTTTATCATATTGGAGTTAGAATGATATTTTAGAACTTTTAAAATCGAATTAAAAGTTAATTTGTATGTCTGACATTACAAATTGAGATGTAAAGCCGATTTCTTTCAAATATATTTCTGTTGGTGGCGGAGAATTTATTCTTTTAGCTTAACACCCTTCTCTGAGACGTACGAGCTCAGAGGTTATGTAGTTGAAGGTTATCAGCGATATATTCCCAATTTGGTAATGTGACATGCTGAGTGTTGCCGAGAAATGATCATTGTGTTGATTATTTGTGATAGGATCATTTATTTGATCGTCTATCCTGGTGATCATTTCTATGATCATTTGTTGACCCAAAGCATGGCTTTTGTATAAAGTATGTTTTTGTGGACGTGACTTCGTTGAGCCTCACACCCCGTGAATGGTCAAAACAGGAAAGATGCGGCAAGGTTATGAGGGGTAGCGCCCTTTAGGGTATGTGCATTTCCTTCTGGAAAAGGGTGGTATCATGGTATGGAGCCCAGATGCTTACTCATGTTGAAAAAACTTTATGATTGTGTGAATTGATTACGAGCGCTCGGTGAAAGGTCCCAAAGGACCGGGGGATGGCATATTCGGTCAGTTGTTACTCAGTTAGGGGTAACCCGGCCTTGTGTTGGTAGAGATCCGGTTTGGTTCTCGGGGATGTCCATCCAGAGGCATTCTCATGTGGCAATGGGAAGTTCCTTGGCCTGATCATTCGTTGGAAACCTAAAGAAAAACTACGATCTTGTACGGTATTAGTTGTAGAACATATCATTCACTTATGGTGGCGCCCCACTGTTTGGATGGTAGCTATAGTAGGCATACGATAATGGTCGTATGTTGGCTAAGATTTATATTCTACTTTCGAAATGAATTTTTCCTACACTATGCACTAGTAATAATATCAAATGTTTCTTTTTAATGCGTATCAAGCATCTTTGACTATCATAAGGAGAAATCTCCTCCGATTCTGCGTTTGCATTGTGTGTGTGTGTGCGGGAGGTCTTATGGTAGTCTCATTTTTAAAAAGCATTGCGAATTGACTTTGAAATCTTTTGTTGAATGTTTAAAAGATAAATTTTTTTTGTTGCTCACACCAGTCCCACGACTGATCCGGAGTTTATTGTTTCTTTCCTAAACTCTGGGTGCTCATTATTTTCTACACGAGCAGTCTAGAGTTGGGTTTTTCAGATAGTCAGGTTTAGTAGATTATCTGGAGTTAGTTCAGTCTTTGGTTCGCACCAGTCTTGCTTACGCTTGGTGCATCGTTATGGGGAGTTCGAGCTATTGCTGGATTAGTTATTTGAGATGGAGTTGCAGTTCTGGAGTTCTTCCTTGAAGACTATCTTAGAGTTATTTGTTTCGCTGCTAGATGTTATCTATTTTCTTTCCGCTGCTATTTTATTGTATCATATCTCCGATGTATATTGATATCTATTGGATCATCTGTTGTATCAGATATTGTATCAAAGCTGTATATCAATGTATTATCCTTTTATTCCGCTGTGTTGTTTACTTAATGATTGTTATAAGCTCCGGCGAATCGGATTTGAACGGTCGAATCTATGGCATTCGAATACGATTTGAAGTATGAATGTCGATTTTCGTACGGGCAAAATCCGAATCGTTATATTTGAATTCCATTCATTTACAAAATTCATTTTCACTTCATTCAAACACTTATAAAAACTCGTTTTATAATGTCAATATTTCAATTTATAAATATCCATTTATAAATCTCTTAATATAAATCAATTTATATTATTCTTTTAAAACGTCTTTAAACTCCTTTAAAAATTTCATCATTCTCTTGATTTATAAAATAATTAAATTTTATAAATCCTATATTTAAACTTTTCACAATAAATTCTAATTTCCCAAATTAAACTATTTTATAAAATCATTAGCATCGTATTCTCAAAAATCAGTTTTTAACTATATTTCTCAAAATCATAATTTTTATAACATTAAAAATTATACGTTTATTTATTTTAAAATGAATCAATTCCAAAAATATTTTATATTACGTATACTTTTCAAAAATCACTTTAAAAATCATTTTAAAGTTTCAAAATTTGGTCCAATGATGCTACATACCAAATAGTCAATCACGACAACAACGATATCATATATTGATATGATAATCCATCAAATATCAAAATATCTGAAATCAAATAAATACTGTTGAGGAATCCAGTTGGATCCCTCCAACCTGTTTTCCTGCATCCACAAACATTAGCACAATACCAATTTCGCTCCAGTACGAAATTATCATGGTATATGGGATTTAAAATTTTATCCGCTTAATAGACGGCGCAATAGGGTCTCATCCGCTATACAAATGTGGGAAATCAACAACTCCAATATATACATATGCCAATATATATATTGCTATTATATATATAATACCAATTTCACTGTTTATGAAATATTCGCGGTATATGTTTTTAATAAATAACATCCGCTTACTAACGGCGCATAATGTCTATTTTAACAATCAATTGATACAATCATCATTCAAACATGCATTCAAATATTTTAAATCTAACTATTTAAAATAAAATCGAAACTGATTCGATTGAGTGAGAAGTTCTCACCTTGATTTCAATTTCGTTTTAGCGATTTATTTCGAATAAAATTAAACAGACGTTTAATTTTACCCAAAATTCTCACTAACTCCAAACGACTCCAATCCAACTCCATCGCGTAGTGCTCGTCCATACGATTCCAACGCAACTGGTTTCGCGCGTTTTCGACCTCGTATGAAAAAGTTATGAATTTTTGAAGTTACATGAATTTTAAATATAAAAATTACAACACAAACTTTATAATTATAAACCTAAGCTCATCACAGCCACATGATCCTTTCTCCATTGAATCCAGGCCGTCCCCTCTTCATCTTCTTCACGTTCCCATCTACAGCCAACATCCCGTAAAACAAAACCCATTAGCATGTAACTAGGGTTCCAAATTACTCCGCCTATACTCGACTATACTCGATCACATCACCGCCATGTCGAAGCCCATTGCAAGAGCTACCTCCACCATGCACCACTTGAAGCTCGGCTGCCTATTCCACCTCGAGTTGCGTGCGCAACTGGCCACGGTCGGCCCCCCTTAGCTCCTCCTCCGATGCTCCAAAACCCATCAAATCCGTATAGATTTCAAGATCTCATCGTGCTCTATAATGTTGTAGTTAACAACTTTGGCTAAAAACGAGTGGATTGAGAAAGATTGAGGGATGAATGTGGGTGTTTTCTGGCCGTTGTTTCTAGGGGTGGCGGCTGCGTTATTGATTAGGGTTTTGTAATTTTTTTTTTTTTATTTGAGTGAGGGCTATTTATAAGGAACCGACGAAACACTATTCATTCCGGAAATTCCGAACTCCGATTTACACGCCGTAACCAGCGTTTCTAGGGTTTACCCCGCGTTCCGGACACAATGAAACAGGTTTCGAAAGCTAATTCGGACATCTGTGCGAGTTATGGCTATAAACGTTCAATTTAAATTAAACCGATTTAAATCGATTTCTAGGCGTTTTAATTTGTATCGGACAAACGGTAAATCCAATTGACACGAAATTTGAAACCATACAATAATATCACATTACGGATCCGATGAAACTGGTTTCGTCGAAATCCGAGACTTTTTGAAAAATGCCTATTTTAACTCGCCAAATTAAAATTAAAAACAATTCGATGCGTTTCGAGCTGCCACGATCAAACGATAGCTCCGATTGACACGAAAATTGAAATCCGGTAATAACTAACTATTACGGATCCAATGGAACTGGTTTCGTTCAATTCTGAGACTGTTCAAAAATTGACTATTTTCACTAGTCGATTTAATTATTAAAATATTCAATTTTCACAAATTAACTTTTAATTCGATTTTAAAAGTTCTAAAATATCATTCTAACTCCAATACGATAAAATAAAATTTTACAAATCATTTTCAATCATATTTAACCCAATTTTCAATTATTTCCATAATTTAACATATTAAATTATCGATTTAATTATCCAATTAAATCCAATAATTCAAATAAAAATTATTCGACTTATAAATTCACTTATTAATATTTAAAATTAATTAAATATTCAAATTTTAATTATTAAAAATCCTGGGTCGTTACAATTTAGTTTTTAGTTTACAAAACTTATGTTCAAAACATAAATATGTCATCTAATTACAGACTTTTCCAAACTTCTTTTGGGAGATTCATACAAAATCCCTCACAAACAGTTATTATGTGTGAACTTTTGACTCACTACAACAAACTGGGGATTTTCTGACGTTTAAAGACACTACTATACCTAGCTATAGTGTTTCAAAGAACATTGTCGAATGACATGCTATAGTAGACCGTAAACTTTAAATAGCAGAAGCAAAACGCTATGAAAAATAAAATTTCTATAGCGTTTGAACAGTACTGTTAAGAAAAAAGCTATAGAAAATATATCCATGATTACTTTCTATAATGTTTATTATACATTTTTCTATAGTGTTTTTTGCACATTTCTGTAGTGTTTATCAATTCTATTATGTAATTTTCTATAGAGTTAATTTCTATAGTGTTTGATAAATGATAGCCTTTATAAAACGATATTAAATGTAATACCGATTTCCTGAATTTTTTCATTGTTGTTTTAATTTTTCCACGTATATAACATCCATACCCATTTCTTCTTCACGTATAAATACAAAAGATTTAAACATGTAAAAAATATGAAAATTAAAGCATGATATTTATACATGTTCAAACAACGTTTCCATTTTCATACATGTCGTTCAAACATCTTTCCTCGTGTCCATACATAATATTTTATACATATCGTTCAAACATCTTTACCCATGTCCATACATAGTACTTCATATATATTTGCATTAACAACTTACTTATAGACCAGTTAAATAGTCGATTTCATCTTGTGCTTTTGATATTTTGTCTTTTGACATCTGCAATATTGGTCATGTTTATGTCAAATAAAAAATCAAGAGGTTAGTAATTGTTAATATTTCATACTTTAATATTATACATGGCAAAGAACTATGAAAAAGCTTAGTAGCCAGCGATATATACGTGAATATATGTTAGGTGTCAAAGATCTAAATAATATAGATCATAAGACCAATGATAAACTCAAAAATAAATCCAAAAAAACCTTTGAGGCTAATATTATAACATAGGCCTGCGAACATGTACCCGAAAAAGGCGACTGTAAAGCATAACTTTGAGGCTGTCAAACAATAACGGCTTGGTAAGGATGCACACTGGAATGAGAATCTTGTGTAATTTTGAGCTGGAATGCAAGCTAAAATAAAGTAGTTGTTCAAGTGCTACTATTTTTTCTTTATTAACTTTTAAAATGTGAAAAGTTGACTTTAAGCAAGAGCAATTAGTCTACAATCAAAAGAATAGAAAATTCTAGTTCCACTTGAGAATGATATGTAGGATCCAAAACAAACAGGGAATTACTTTCATTGCCGTGTCAAAAGAGTCATAAAGACTTCCAAAAATCATACTAATGTTGAGAGCTTGGTAATATTAACAAACAAGAACATGATAACTAAAGCTCTTGGAATGTCCAGAAAAAGTAAAAGTAAATTCATATGTGCTTCTACATTGCCTCAACTATTGCCAACAGACTCTTATACAAGGTTATATATACCAATTACTCAACTCATGTACCAACACAAACATCATTCATTTATCGTCTAACGGACTTCATATTTCAGCATCCAAATTAGACAACCAGTGAGTTATATGCAGTATAACAAGTATCGATATCAGATATTAAACTAACATACCAAACCGAGTTTTCAAAACCTTCAATAAGAGCTAGTACGTCTGTGTGTATTCATATGTATACTTTATATATAGGTCTACAAATTTGAATATAAATATCTATTCATTTAATTAACTGTAAATTGATATACATACATATAAATTTTAATTCATAAGTTTGTATAGATACTAATAGTTAAGTAAAGGTAAATCCATCTATTTCGTTGCTATATCCAAAGACCATAATTATAAAAAATATGTAAAAAATGAAACTATTCAGGAAGATGTAAATAAGAGACACTCTTACTGATTTCTCATGCTCTTTTGTGCTATTTCCAATTATATGAAATTGATTAGCCTCATCGTATTAAAATGGATCCTCTTCTGGTTAGCAGCCGGAGTGTATATATGGTGCACAGCTGCAATTGTAGATGTTAAAGTGAATTGTGTTAGTATGCAATAATGTTTACAGAATCTGAGTTAGTTTGCAGAATCTTCTATTTATCACTGTCATATACAGTTTTTGGAAGCTTAGCGTTTTATATAACTTGATTTTATTTTTATTTTATATTTTTAATATAAAAAAAATCATAGTTGGGGGAAAGTGGAAGATAGTTCATTATATGGATTAGGTAGTTTGGCTGAAAGTAGTGCATGTAGGCATGACTACCCCATACTAACTTCATGTAAAAGGACATGAATATAACTATAGATGTGTATTCTTTTTTATAAAGTAAAAAAGAAGAATCAAGTATAGAGAAGTTCACAGGTAAAATTTGAGTTTGGGTAGAAAACTTGTAGTTGAAATGAATTTTTATAGTAATGTTGTGGAACAACCATTTTTTTTTTAACAGAACCTGGGTTCAGATAACCAAGCGAAGAAAACATAGACCTAAATAATCTGGGAAGTGCTTACTTAAGTTATCTCGGTTTGGCATTTTTTTCCAGTTAAAACTTTCTAATATAGTCTAAAACTTTCTAATACCATCCTATCTGAATTTATACTTCAAACACTGAGGTAAACTTATGACGCGAATCATCTTTTCCAGTTAAAACTAAAGAAGGGATTCGCTTAATTAAATCAACAACCGAATTAGAACTCAGCGGTTAAATAAAATACATGCTAGAATAGTAGACGTTGTTTACACCTTACTTACAAAATCAAAATATATTTTTTGTGTATAAATTAATCACCTCAAAATACAAGCGAATGAACACATTCATATTCTTCACATAAACTAAACTAATAAACTGGCAATGTACTGCCCAGCAAACTGGCACCTTTTCTTTCTTTTTCTTAATTCCGATACCATTATCAAGCCATTATTAAGTCATCGCTGAGAAAAATTAGAGTTTGAAAGAAAAACACAATAAATAAGAACATTGAAATCTCAAATAGCAAACACATTAACGGTCAAAGACAATACTTGTCACCAAATATCGGTAAACGAATCTTATTAGAATTTTACAGACTCCCCTAGAATATATATAGTTATGCCTCTCAAGACCTATATATATTTATATTATAAATATGTTTGTTGGGTTCTCTCTTGGATTCAGCAAATTGTGCTTTCTCGGTATGTTCATAAATTGCTTTTTGTCCCGAACCAACTCATCTAATAAAATACTTACCATGGAGGACAAGTATTCAACAAAGACAATTCAGTTGCTAAATAGTTAAAAGAAGTGAAGAATATAAAATGAAATATGCACATAGTTGTCAAACATATTTTTAACCTATAGTGCTCTACCACAAATTCATCTCCCAAAGGTTAGTAATATTTAACACATCATTTTTCTGTAAATAGTATAAAATAACAACATTACACATCTATTCTTTGTAAAAAGAAATGGTGCATAAAATATGATTAAGGGAGACACCATTGTAGTCAGGGCCAAATCTGTTAGCACTATCACATGTTTAGCTTCAGTAAGTACAACACACACTCAGCTGTTGCAATTTTTTATTTTATTAAACCATTTATGTTGATTATTTTCATCCTAGAAAGTAGGGGATTCACAGAGATGGCTGTTGATGTTTACCTTGGTGTTAAGACCAATAGTTATAGGCTCTAAGCAATATATATAGGAAGCTCTTGATGGATAGGAGCACCTGTCCTCTGTTTGTGAGCAATGCTAACTATGTGTACCAATGTATTCCACTATCCTCACATAAATTCGATGCTTTACACTATCAAAAGCTATGATTTTTATTTATTTCAATCTTCAAGTATCAAACATTTTAGCAACATGTGCCCATGCTTCAACTTCTGTAACATAACAGGGTTTTTTGAATCTACACTGATTAAACGATTGCTTTATTTTTATTTTGGGGATGGAGTTATAAGAACCATGGCTTTTAAATTCTTAGAAATTTTAAGTGAAAAAATTATAATTATAATTCGGGAAGTTTTTGAGTTATAGGCACTTGTTAAACGCTTTCAATAACAGAGAGAGATGGGAACAACATAAATACAGACAAAATTATAATAGGGAAGTTTTCAGTTACCCCATATTCTTGTATAGTTTTCATACACCCGGTACACATTTCTTCTTCATTAGTCCTAACGTATATGCTCAAAAGCCAAACTAAGAATGTATTCAAATCATTACACAGCAAATGTAAGTCAAATTATTTGTTAGCGTTAATAAGTTGATAAATAAGCATGTAACAAATTACTGTGCCTACCAAATATGTATTTTTCAAACACATATGTAGAGTAATATGAATTTAAAAAATGAATCAAGTGACTGATGGCAAGTATGACTGTCCAGGAAAGGTGCTTGCATTTTTAATCGATCACCATATTTCATTTCACTAT
The DNA here is from genome assembly GCA_030765085.1 of Allium cepa. Lineage (NCBI taxonomy): Eukaryota > Viridiplantae > Streptophyta > Magnoliopsida > Asparagales > Amaryllidaceae > Allium > Allium cepa. The sequence continues at coordinate 976,470,622 of CM060928.1, forward strand.
GCCTTATTATGTTAGTTAAAAATTATATACTTATTTTTCATATTAATCATTTTCAAATTGCACAACGTGCAGACATGAAATCTAATTTTTTTGCAATATAATCAAAAGCAATGAAAGACCAAGAAATTGCAAAACTGAATATGTTGTTGATAGAAGGACATGAACCAAGACATGGAAATGGAAAAATATATTATATAAAAAGAAAAAAAGAAGAAAAAAAATGAAGTTGGAACTCTCTAAAAGAAATAAAACTGGGAACATCTGGAACACCCAAATGAAAAGCATCATAAGTTTCATGAAGGCAAGGCTTCTCACAAACTAATTAACCACTCATTATGTCAATTATGTATCTATAAACAAGGCTTTTCAGCGCATACATGTATATTCTTAAGAGATAATGTAGGAACAAGTAAAGCTGTTAGGAAGATGGGGAAGTCCTTTCAGTCATAGAGTCAAGCTTGCCTTAAAGTTAAAAGGAATTTCTTGTGAGTACATCGAGGAGGAAATATACAACAGAAGTACTCCACTACTTGAGTCAAAAATCCAATATATAAAAAGATTCATGTGCTCGTTTATGGTGGTAATACATTGACGACAAATAGGACAGTTTCCCTCTTCCACCTAAAGATCCATTCGAAAGAACAAAAGCAAGATATTTGGCAAAGTTCATAGATGAAGGTGTAAAATTCAAATAATATTATAGATTTTTCTACGCACTATGAAGAAAACAATGGTTTCTTTGCCGCTGAGTAATACGATCTTTTCACCAAGTTTATATGTGCACATTCTAAAATAGTTTAATTTTGAAAAGATGATACACTGAAAAACTAGTTTTACTTCTTATTCTTCAACCGACACATTCTTTTTTCACTGAAGAACAACAGAAAATTTTTAAGGTTTTTAGATTATGGAAAGTTCATGGATATATAAAATTTCTATACAGTGAAATATATCCACCTTGATAGGTCATGAAGCATAAATCTGATATGAATGCCAACAAACAATATTCGTATTTAAATTACTTATGTAGTTATGCGAAGTGCATTCTTTTATGCACTGGTCTTTAATTAAAACAATAATCAATCATATGATATTTGACTTTCAACAGAACTTTGAATTTTAAAAAATACAATAGTTTGCTGATAGCCTGATAGGATTGTGTGATTAGGCTAACATAAAATACAACGAAGGTTAATAACATTAGCAGGTAAATAGAGATGGCTATACTTTACGTTAATACAATAGAAAAGATCTATTAAACGTAAGCAAGACAAATATGTGACTTCACAGAAGTGAAACAATCGATAATAAATAACAATTAATTAGGTAACTGGATAGATGTTTAAAATTATATTTGACGAGTGTGGTATGTCTACGTTGCATCAAAGACCAGTTAATAAAAAAAATGAATAATGACATGTGAACACCCAAACTTCTCCGTAGATTCCTAAATAAGTTGACATATAACTAAGTGGGTATAACAAGGTGGAAATAGTCAAAATTCACACAAAAAGAATCCATGTGATACAAAAATAACCAAAGAAGAAATCTTACCCTTATAATGTGATCCATAGAACCAGAATATAATTTTGATCCTTCCACAACTATAGAAACTACAGCAAGTCTATGGCCTATAAGAGAAGCTGCTGGTTCAAAGCAGTTCCCTGCCATATTATACTTCCAAGCTAAAATTTGGCCATCCTGCAATTAAATTGACAAATAAAAAAAGACCATTTACATTAACAAGCTGAAGCTATTGTATATCATAAACATTATAATTTTTACACTAAATAATACCTGGACTCCCGCGAAAAGCATCTCATTGACACCCACCAATGCGTGAACTTGACCGGCGGGGCCATCAAGACTTAATTGAGCAGATGTTTGTGTATTCCAAGCCTGCAATTTAAAGCAGAAAATTTTACATTCTATTTCTAATCTGGACGCAGACCATATAAATAATTAAATAGATTGTTTGATAAAATAAAAGGAATACCTTGCTTTGTCAATATTTTTAACAGCTACTCGATCTCCAGTATCCTTATCAATAGCAACAAAAGTAAGCCCAAACTGCCCTTGACCTAACAGTTTCCCAATCAAATACCAAATATGAAAATCATTATCATATCCGAAATCGATTATTTTTCCATAAGCTATTCACGACTTTTTTTTCCATCCCCAAATTGGAGAGGCGCTGATTTAGAGTTCTAGGCAGTAGAAATGGTGGTTGTGTTTAGGGATTGGGATCAAATGTTGATGACAGAGGATTCGGTTTCACGATTTAAAAGTTGATCTACTGTTGATGACAGAGATTAGGGTTTCGCGATACAATCGATCGTTGACAACCAATTTAGGGATCAATTTTACTATTGTTTTCTGGAGGTGACAAGGGAAAGAAGATGGTGTTTCTGAATGTGGCAACGAAGTAAACAGGCCTATTTTTTATTCCCGCACAAAATATTTTATTTCCCCGCCTTTTGATTGAATAGAGTTGAGTACGCCGTATTTATTTAATTTGTAGCGTTGGAAACCCAGCATTGCTTAGGAGCGGAAGGACGCTATTATTGGTGCTACCAAAGCTTCATATTTTTTAATTCCCCCATCCTACCGACTCTTTGGTCTAGAATATGATAGGATTTCTTATAAACTCTTATATTGCATGTTTTGTAAACTATTATTTAGATGAAATAATATTAATCATGCTACTATTCTTAAGTGTACGACCTTATAAAAAGAAATTAACTCAACTTTTTTCACAATTAGTCGAACTTTGTCCAACAAAGTTCGATTACACCTTATTGATACATCATTATGTACTACATAAAGGAGTGACTTTTGAAATTGAACTCATATTCATTTTTAGGTACGTTCGAAACCTTTTTCAATATACTCACCAACTCAATCGATACAAATCATTCATATTGCATGTTACATTACTTACTTACACTGTATATTCTATGAGTTTACATAGAGATACTACATAAGTATCAAATATACATGTCCACGTTGGTGTTAACTCATCAGTGGTTACGACGAAATATGTGGAACTATTTTGGTATTAATAGGCTTACGATTGCATACACTTATATGTATCAATCCAAAGAGTTCATAAACTCTTATGATGCTCTCACTGAATGGGTGCATGACCCTTAATTGTTTGAGATATAATTAACTAGTATCATATGATTCACAATCATATAATAAAATTATTTCTCAAAACCATGGCTTAGACTATAATTCCAAAATAACTACAATATTAGATACTTTTGTATTTTTCAATGCATCGCTTTTGTTATGAAAAAAATACCACATTATAGTTTTATTTCATAACGAACATTCATAATATTCATATTGAAATATAACTATGTGTATTTCTCAATCGATACTGAAAAATAGTCATTATTTTATAAATAATGCTCGGTACGTTTTACGAAAACAATTTTCATAATATGATGAAACAAATAAATGTTATATGGCATGCTTCCACTATTTCCGCCATTACTATAATAGTACTAAATTCGGAGGTCCATCATTCACTTAATATAGATTTATTTATTTCACATACTATAACCAATTTACCTTGAAGAGTTCTTCGATCAAATATCTTAAATTCAAGAGAAGTAAATATCATAGAAAACAATTTTCTATATGAAAATACATTCCGAAATAGAAATCATATTTCTTTTCCAATGTTACGTATCAATCGCTATTATTATAATTCTCGTTTCTATTGTTTTTTGTAAAACAGAAATGACCATTCACTCTCTTCATCCCAATTGTACCTTATGTCACATCTTCTTTTGTACATTATTTATTTTTTCTAAATGGTCAAACCATTCAAAGGAAAACCCTTACTACAATATCATAATGAACTCTTTACAAAAACATACTCAATCATTCTTAACATTTAAGGACATCAAATATGTTGCCCTTTGTGCAAACTGATCAAACTGACATTTCAGCGATTGACTTCTTAGATCTATCTCGTAGATTTGATCTACTGTTACAGTTAACATAATACGATCCTTTTGTAATCAATCGAATACTTGATCTTGAACGAAGGTTTATTTGGTTTTTCAGATGAACTAATATCATCGAAATATTGTACATTACAAACTTTGACCGTTTGCCATATAACATTTATATGTGATTGTATAGGGATCAAATATTGATAGTCTCGTATTGTTTTTAGAGTTTGAAACTCATAGAATGCAATACATCGTCTCGACCAAATAAATATGTAAGTGACCAAAATACGGATGTATTTAGTAGTTTAATATTAGGCACTTGCATGAGTGTTAAAATGTTAACATGCAATAATCTTTTATTGATGGGCCTATGTTATATTTCTATTTGTCAATCTTCAATTCATTTGTATGTCTTAATTGATAAACATTTTATCGATCTTATTAAATGCACAAATTTATCAATGTAGATTACTACAACATTATATAATATATGTTCTTGCAATATTAGAAAGATTAAATGTTATCATTTTTCTAATAAGGCTTCCATTAATCTTTTATGTTTCACCGTACCCTAAACGTAACATAGAAGTCTTTCGACTTCACTGGTAGGTATTAGGACTCGTCCATCTTGGAATTTTGACCTTGAGTTTGCTCAACAAGTCATAGCTCCATGGACGATGGATAACTACTTATCGGTTGTATCAAATGCAACTCCTAACTCATGGTTCCTTATCCTAATCTCATTTTGACCTTGAGTTTTCTCAACAAACCAAAAAAGATTATTCACATGTACCTACCATGTTGCGATGACTTAAGATAATAAATGTACCTTGAGTTTGCTCGGCAAATACATATAGTTATCTTACCTCGTGTATTCAATATATTAATAATACTACATATAACATCCCTGTTTGAGTTTTCTCAACAACTAAGGAGTATGCAAGTAATTTATTAATATATATGATAGAGAACAATATAATATTGAAGATTCATAATCTTCAATATATTATAGTGAGTGATATAGATTTATGGAATAATTTATTACTTATGAAATACCATCATGATTCAAGTGTCAAGCACATCTGAAATCACAGTATACGTACAATACATATGTATTTATTCCTTAAGTCTATTTAGGGTTTTTTTAATGTTCCACGTCTAGTTTATACATTCATATTATATAAGTTTTATTACTATATAACTTTTATATTATATATAACTTATATAATAGTCTTATGTATAACATTATATAAATTAAATCTTATTTAGTTAATATTAATTAATTAACATTTTAATTATTTTTATATCAATACATCATTTTTATTTATTATTTATTGTATATGTGACATTTATAGTATAACATATATATCATACGCATGTGTAATTAACCTTTAATTAATTCATTTAATTAAACAACTTTAATTAAATTATATCAATTTCAAAATTTATCTTTCATATAAACATGTATACTTACGTTATCTTAAACATTTTTAAAATATCATAACATATATCAAGATATATAATACATGCATATAATTACAACTTAAATAACACATTTAATTAATTTATTTTATTAATCTTATCAATAAATTTTAAATTTTGAAATTAATATTCAAATAGTTCCAAATAATTTGAAATTTTCATTACATTTTCAAGCATTTTGAAAATTTATGTTATATTATAACCTTTAATAATAAACATGTTTTTTTTTTAATTTGGCTTTTAAATGTAAAATCTTGTCATAATTTTCAAAACTATTTCGAAAATTAGCCCCAAGACCTAATTCAAATTGAGTCTTTTCCACCAGGGGCAACCTTTAGGTTCACTTCACCATTCAGGCCAGCCTGGTAACTAGGTAGGACAAGATACTTGATCATCCAATCTCAATCCTAGACATTACCTTTCTAGACACCGTCAATAGTGGGTAATCATAATAAGTTGGCTTTAACATGACTAATTTGGACCACATAAGCTATTGGGTTCTGATATCACCGAACGAACTGGGCCAACCCATAGAGGAAGAGATGAGTGAATTTTAAAAAAAATTACCCTATTCTATCTTAGTTGAGCCTATGAAGCCTAATTTAATTAGCAATTTTTTAAATTTATTTTATTAAAATTAGTTAAAGGGAAGTTTAAATAAAATTAATTTTAAATGTATAGTGTATCAAATACACCTAATGTTAATTAATAAGAGTTAATATATATATGGAATGGAACTTTTCATTTCTTTTCCTAAAACAAATAATTAATTGAGACTATTAATAAGATTTAATGTATATAAGGAGGGAAATCTTTCATTTATTTTTCTAAAAAGGTAATTAATTGAGAGCATTAATTACATTAAATGGAGAGATGAATCTTTTACTTCTCTCTTTAATTTGAATTCTTTGATTAGATTTAATTTACATATATGTATGTATGTATGTATGTATGTATGTATGTATGTATGTATGTATCAAATACACACACACACATACATACATACATATGTGTGTGTTTGTGTGTATATGCATGTGTAACGTGATGATCCGTGAAGGGTATAATGTGCCCGTATATAGATGATGAGATTTACATTGCAACGGACACATTAGCTCATTTTGTGTATACTGTAATTTGTCCAAACATATGCTTGAACAATATGAAAAAATAAGCTATTAATATATGTAGATGAATATACATATATATGTATACATAATATATGCATTATTGAATAAAACAGTTTCTGCCATGATAAATTAATGTAAAATAATTATATGCAAAATTAAAAGTTTTATAATTTTAGAAAATATGAATACACATTTTGGGCTTAAAAATAATTTATCGAATTTTCTCAATAAAAATAATATATATCATTAAATAGTTGATAACAGTCTGAAATCAAATTAAATTAAATATATGAAATCAAGTTAAAAAATTCTAATTTTTTTTATAAAGGTGCCTAAGATACATTTTAGACTTAGGAAAAATTCCTGGTATTTTCTCAACTGAAATTATATTTTTAATTAAATAATTGATTGCAGGTTGAAAACAAATTAATTGTAAAAATTACTAAATTAAGTTATAAAAATCTGAAAATATATATAAAGGTAACTGAGACACATTTTAGGCTTAAAAAATTCTAGAATTTTCTCAACTGAAAATTTATTTTTAATTAAATGATTAAATGTAGGACGAAAGTAAATCAATTTGAAAATATTTTGATTAAGTTTTAAAAATATGAAAATTATATAGTAAGCTTCTTATATAATTCTGCAAATTTAAAAAATATACAATTGAAATTTTGAATCACTAATTTTTTTATACATAATAAACAATTCACAAAATCATTAAATAATAATAAAATATGTATATACATATTTAATAGAATGTTTTTATATTTTATGATTCGTAATAATTATGAATCATCATAAGAAAATTTTAAGATATTATATATATGATATATAATCATATATATAATTATACATAATGACAATTTGTACATCTGTATACATTTAGTCTAGATCTCCGTGTGTGTGTGTAAATCAAAATCAAAATTTCATTTTTTAGAAAGTTAATTCAATAGTTAATCAATAAACAAAATATTACAACAACCACATAACCAATTCAATTGTAACAAATACATGTACCTAAAAATGTCTCACCTAATCTAGACAATAAACAGATCTGAATACAAATAGATGATATGGATGCAAATCGACTTTTATATGATAAACTTGGTATCAAAACAACAATAATAAATGAAATTTCACCTCTTAATGAAGCCTTTGAGTCCACGTTGAATAATGATGTCTCTTCTTAGAACAATTCCCAATCCTTCAGGTTGCTAATTCAGGATTGGAGACTTTCTACTACAAATTAGTATTTTTTAATTTGAATTGGATATGAGAATTTTTAGGATTTTTTTAGAGGATAGTTGTTGCCATTAAAATAAGGAGGAGGAAGAAAATGGCGGCTCAAAAAAATGAATTAGCTTTAGATTAGGGTTTTGAGATTAGTATTTATATGCGTAGTATAATAGAGCAAACTATGTAAGTTTCTCGCTAAATCTTAGCCACACATCTCCAAACTCTAATCCTATGTTGCATCATCTTATTACCACATTAACCCCTCATTATGGCTTAATTTTCCAACTCCCTTGCATTGGCTTTTAAACCCATTTAGAGCCCAAATAAAATATTATACAATTAAATCCAATCTAATCGCTTATCAATATCGTATATCGATTGATATATTTATATCTATTATAAATATATCAATCGATATTTATTCATCAAATCATAATCAAATTTTACAATTAACATTTCATACATATTAATTAATTTAGTTAACTTATAATAATTATAAATTAATTAAACCGTTTGGTTAAAGGAGAATTCATCTTTTCGGTTGTGTGACTCGTCATGTGTAAATTCGATCAACGATTAATATCGAACTGTTCGAATATTAACGTTCATATATCACTTAGTAGGTGGTGTCACATTTTGACCAAATTTATCGCTTACTTGGTTTCGGTAAAATCCAATTTAACTTTATTAAGCATTGCCCTATTATGACTTTAATTTTACCAATTCTCTTCGTCAAGACTGTATCACTTTGGACTTATGAAATTTGATAGTGGTCAAAATTCCGGTATTGTCCATATTTCTATGTTCCAAACACAAATTCCTTGGTTCAATAATAACAATTATTATTAAACGAACTGCTCTGCCTAGAGACTTTGACTTTGAATTGACCATAATAGTAACGTCATACAACCGAGGAGACGAATCCTCTCTTGAAGGGTGCTTCACTTCCAATACTTTCACTCGACCCAACTTTAGTAACTTGATGGATGATGTGTCATGACTTGACCATAATCAAAGCGGAGCTTTCATATTGAAGATCGATAGTATTCTCAAGTCGAGAGAACTATGTAAATCTGTCACATCGATATTTTCTGTTTGACCTTAGTTATATTAATTAACTGAAAACTATCAAGTGATTCATTCCATAGTTATCCAATAACTATCAGTACATAACCCCATAGGTGCCTCTCAATGGCCATGAGTAATACATTGTTCAACGTTTGAAGAGCGTTATGTACTCTAGTCTCAATGAATACAATAATATCCAGTCTCGATGCATCTTGAGTAGGAACATTTAAAATGGTATATTTGTTTTCATTGTGATAAATTACTCACAGTTACAACACTTTATGACCACTATCATAATACATACCATTTACGATTGATTACCGAGTTAGATATATGTAATAAATTACATAATTGCCCCTAGGACATACATTTAATTCTATTAATCTCTCACTTTCACTTGAGGTCAATTATGGATTCTTATTCCAACTTCTCCAATCGGTTTTCTCAAAACCAATTGGGTTAGTCCCTTAATGAATGGGTATGCTATTATGTTTTAGTTATCTACACTATCAATCAACTCCCCCCGATGTTGATAAATTGTTTTATCATGTGGAACAATTCTAGTGAGCTCTAAGTTCTGTTACAAACTATATTGTGATATTGTTATAGTATAATAATGTTAAGGGATTCTCAACATTTGAAATCACTCTCAACTCAGTTATAAATTTGTGCATTTATATTTGTATACGTTGCTTTTATTGTCGCGCTATTCAAGGCGTTGTGCTTAGCCTTTTCAATTGAACCAGACATAGTCTTCATTAGGAACATTTCCAATTTAAAGCTTCTTAAATTGAATTTTTTATTGACATATTATACTCGATACCACTTATGAAGTCTGAGTCTGAATACTCCTTCATAAGGAGTTCGTTTTTTCTTTGAACGGATCTCTAGTATTTCATAACTACATGAGAACACTTCAAACAACCATTAAGTGATATCTATTTGGATTTTATATTTGCTTCATGTATCAAATACATAACCAAATCACGATACCATAGACCAAATAACATATGTGATAATTCTTATTGATAACGCATAAGGAATCCATCTAAAATGTCTCGTATTAAATATTTTAATAAAGTGTCCGTGCATAGCGTTTTGGGACAATCCCAATATCTTTTATACTTACTACAAAAGACATCATTTGCAAATGCAGCATCGAGTATTAAAACAACCAAAACTGATTTTAACACAAGTATATCATCAACAATCAGCAGTATGTTGTTTATTTATGATTTAGAAATATCTATGTAACTTTTAATGTTCTTTCCTATGAACATAGCTTCCTCTGCATTTTGAATGATAATCAAACTATTTGATACGCTATCAAAACACTTGTTCAATTTTGATGCTTTTTAGAATGATACTTTTGTATCCGTCTTTGGATCTTAATCCAAAAACACCTGCAAACTTAATGTCGCTCCCACTAACTTTGAGATATTTTGGTTGTTATGTGTAAACAGTCTTATCTAAATCTATATTTAGAACTTTCTGCTTCAACGCATATGTACCAGGACATAATGTCATACTAGGCAATAATTTTTTAAGTAAAATCCAAACCAACTTAAGCTCATCGAATGGTGAACCTGTTACGTTAATTTAAACAATTGAAATTAATGGTATTATTCTTATCAATGTGGCTTACTATATTCCAACCACATTTGGCTTTCTTTTAAAGTCATATTTGCGGCAATGGATCATATCTCTTCGGATACAACTATCAAATTCATATTTTGATAATGTACTAGAAACTATTTCGGATCTATGCATCGTACCATATCATAGAGGCAGTACTCTTAATGGTTTAATCAAACAATCGAGGATTGTTTATTCTTAACGTTGACAAGAAACTAACGGTTTCTCTTTAATGTGCATGAATACTCGTTAGACATTCTAATGTATTGTGTTCAATTAGGTTTGGTCAATTCATTTCATCCCTTGTAATCGGTTTTATCATTGAATCATATCCAAATCTATTTTTATACCAATAATTTCTTAAATAAATTCCTTTGCTATGAAGTTGGTATTTCTTGAAACAACATTTGTTTCTCAGGGCAACAGAAAGGGCAGCATATTTGTAATAAACTATTTTACATCGGTTCATAACATATTTATGTTCACAACATAAATTAGTCATCTAATGATCGTTCCTAAAGCTCTATTGAGACTATTCATACAAGATCCCATTTGTACAATTATTACGTGTGGTCTATCAACCTACACAACCTGCTAACTCATTTGCCTAGGATATGTAGGGTTTCTTACAAACTCTTATCTTGTGTGGTGTTGTAAATTATTCTTTGGATGATATTAATTTTAACCTTGTGACTACTCTTAAGTACACATCTTATTGAAAGAGTTTAACATAATTTCACTTATCATTAATCATGCTTTATCCAACAAAGTTCGATTACTCATTATCAACACATCATTATGTATTATATGGAGGAGTGACCTTTGAGATTGAATCTTTATTCACATTAGGTACATACACAACTCTTTTTAATATACTCACCCAAATTGAATCATTCTATCGCATGTTATTTTATTTACTTCCAATTTATATTCTATGAGCTTATTATAAACTTATACACGCATATCAGATACACATGTCCATGTTTGTGATACTTATCGGTGAATATGATGAAGTGTATGGAACTGCTTTGGTGTTAATAGACCTACGATTACATACATACATACATACATACATACATATATCAGAAGAGTTCATTAACTCTAATGAGGCTCTTTCTAAATGGGTGCATCACCCTTAGTTGTTTGAGACATAATTAACTACTATTATATGATTCTTAATCATATAATAAAAATTATTTCTCAAAACTACGGCTTAGTCCATAATCCCAAATAATTGTAAACAATTTAGATATTTCGGTATTTTCTAATGCATCACTTTTCTTGTGATAACAAACGCCACATTATAGTTTTATTTCATAACGTCTATTCATAATATTCACAATGAAATATAACTATATCTATTGTACAGTCGATACCGAAAAATAGTCGTTATTTCATAAATAATGTTCGATGTGTTTTATGAAAACAATTTTCGTAATTTGATGCAATCAATAAGTACTATATGGCATGCTTCCACTGTTCTGCTATTACTATAATAGTGACTACATTTAGAGGTAGTCATTCACTTAATATAGATTATTTATTTCATATATTGTAAGTAGTTTACGGTGGAAAGTTAATTGATCAAATAACTTGAAATCAAAGATATAGATCTTATAGAAAACAATTTTCTATATGAAAATACATTTCGAAATAGAAATTATATTTCTTATTTCAATGTTTAAGTATCAATTATTATTATAATTCTCGTTTCTGATGTTTCTTTATGAAGCAGAAGTGACTATTCGCTATCTTCATCTCAATTGTACCTTAAATAACATCTACTCTTATACATTCGTTATTCTTTCTAAATGGTCTTACCATTCAAAAATAATCTCTGATTACAATATTATGACGAACTCTTTACAAAAAATGCATTTGAACATCCTTAACATTAAGAACACCAAATATGATGCACCTTATGTAAGCATATCAAACTGATATTTCAACAATCGAGTTCTTAGATATATCTTGTAGTTTTGGTCTAGTGTTACATTTAACAAAATATGATCTTTATTATAATCAATAAAATTGAATATTCGATTGCATAGTATGGTTTATTTGCTTATTTCGGATGAATTAATTTCATCGAAATATCGTACACTATGAACTATGGTCGTTCATCATATAACATTTATATGTGATTTTATATGGATGAAATATCCATAGTCTTGTATAACTCTAGAGTTTGGAACTCATGAAATGCAATACATAGTCTCGACCAAATAAACATATAAGCTATCAACTTATGAATGTATTTAGTAGTTGTAGAATCAGGCCTTTGAATGTGTGTTGAAACGTTAACATGCAATAAGCATTTATTATTAAGCATATGTTATATTTCTATTTGTCAATCTTCAATTTAGTTCATTTGTATATCTTAATTGATAAAAAATTTGTCAATCATATTAAATGGATAAATTTATCAATGTAGATTATTATAACTTTGTACAACATATGGTCTTATAATATTAGAAATGTTAAATGTTATAATTTTATTTTTCTGATAAGGCTCCCTCTAGTCATTTATGATTCACCAAACCCTCAGTCAAAACAAAGAAGTCTTTCCGATTCACTAGTGGGTTCTAGGACTCATCCTTTTTGGAATTCTGACCCTAAATTTGCTCAACAAGTCATAGCTCCACAGATGATGGATAACTCTTACTGGTTGTATCATATACAACTCCTAACCCTTTGTTATCTTGTCATAATCTCACTTCGACCTTGAGTTTGCTCAATGAATCAAAATGAAATTATTCAATCGTACCTACCATATCACAATGACCTAAGTATAGTATGTATCTTGAGTTTGCTTAACAAATACATACTGTTATCTTACCCCGTCTATTCAATATACCAATAATACTACACATAACATGCCTAACTCGAGTTTGCTCAACAACTAAGGAGTATGCAAGTAATTTATTAATATATATATATATATATATATATATATATATATGGTAAAGGATAACATTATATTGAAGATTCATAATCTTCAATATATATTATATTCAATGGTATTAACTTATAGAGTAATGTAATTCTTATGAATTACTCTCAGGATTCAAGTGTTTGACATATCGGAAATCACGATATATGTACATCTACGTATGTATTTATTCCTTAAGTCTAGTTGGGTTTCATTAACGTTCTACCTTTAATTTATATATTCATAATATATAAACTTTATTATTATATAACTTTTATATTTCATAAAACTTATATAATAATCTTACGTATAATATTATATTAATTAAACCTTATTTAATTAATTTTAATTAATTCTATATTAATATATCATTTATATTTAATATTTTTTTATGTACTATAACCTTTTTAGTATAACACATATATCATATAGATATGTATATTATTCAATTAACTAACCTTTTAACTAATTTATTTAATTAAACTATTTTAATTAAGTTATATTAATTTCAAATTTTATTTGATGTACATACATGTATACTTATGTCATTTTAGACATTTTTAAAATAACATAACAAATATCGTAATATATATAATACATGTATTTATTTATTAATGAACTTATTCAATTAATGTATTTGATTAATCCTATTAATAAATTTTAAATTTTGAAATTAGTTTGTATTATTTTTAAAACATTTTGAAAAAAACTTTATGGTATTATAACTATAATATATGTATATCTTATTTTGAATTTAACTTTTAAATTTAAAATCTTATATTTTTAATTTTTCAAATGATTTGAAAATTTACATTCCAACATTTATAATATTTTTCTTATTTTAAATTTAACTTTTGAATTAAAAACCTTTATTTTTAGTGTCAGAAGAATTTTGAAATTAGCCTAAGATCTAATTCAAATTAGGCTTTTTTTAGCAGGGATAATTTTTTGAGCTTATTTCATTATTCAGGTCAGGCTAGTAGTAAAGCAGGACAGAGTAATTGATTATCCAAACCCAACATTGGACATTAGTTTCCAAACACCCTACTATATGGGTATACTTTTATTAGTTAACCCTAACATGACTAATTTAGACGACATAGGCTGTTGAGCTTTGATGCCATTGTTAGAATTGGACCAAACTGCGGTGGAAGTTATGGGTGAATTTCAAAAAATTCCCTTATTGGATCTTTATTGGGCCTATGAAATCTACTTTATTTAGAACATTTGTAAATATTATTTAAATAAAAGCATTTATTTTATTTAAAATTATAAATCATATAGTTATATTTGATTCATGTCTTGATACATACATATTTATACATGTGTATCATACATATACACACGCACATACATACGTACGTACGTACACACACATATATATATCTGTGTGTGCGTGTGCACATGTGTGTTCGTACGTGCACGTGCATGCATCTGTAAAATATTAAGTTGTAGCATGCTTACGTGTAGATGGTGGGATTTAAATCGCAACACACATTTTCTCATTCAATATGCAAGTATATGTTGTCCAAAAATATATGTATGCATATAAACTATTATTTTATATTTTATATATATATATATATTATGTATGTGCGCGTGTATTACGTTTGTTTGAATAGTTTTATATAAATGTGAGATATATTTAAATATATTTAAATATATATATATATATATATATATATATATATTTGTGTATATATAATCTCATAAATAAAATATTAATACTGTATATTTACATACTATTAAATATATTTATTTAAATATAAATAAATTATTTAAAATATTAAAATAATTTTTGTTAAATCATGAATAATATATATGTTTACATATATATACTAATAAAGTAATTTATATATACACACGCAAATATAATTATAATATATAGTTATTTATATTAATTAATAAAATTATTCAAGCTAATTTTTTTATTAAATCCGAGGTCATGCGTACAGCTCAGAAATAATTTCATATTTGTTTTTAATTTAAAATTCATTTTAATTAAATATTCATTTGAAAATTAATAAAATAATAATAATAATAATAATAATAATAATAATAATAATAATAATAATTAATCTTTAAACTTTATTTTAAAATTTAAATTTCCAGTAAATCCTAAATGATATTTTTATGTTCGAAATTTTTTTATCAGTTTAAATTAATTTATATAATTTTTACTTTTTAAATAATTAAATTTAAGAATAGAAAAATAACTTTTTATTTTTTCATTTTTGACAGAGAGCTTATTTGATGCGAATATAATTGTACGCAATTTTAAAAATATTTTTCATAACATATTCGAATTAAAATAATTTGTTTATGAAGTAAATTTTATTAATTAATAAAAAAATATTTATAAAAATAACTTTTTATCGTAGATAATTAATTTTACTATAATAAATTATATGTAAAATTATATGACTAATTTTGACCATAATATGATGTTACAACTAATTATAAACTATATACATGTAATCAAATAATATATATTAATTTAAATATAAAATTACATATTTTTATACATGGCTATACTGACCTGACATATATGATAAACAAATTAAACATAAGTATATACATATATATAACCAAAACTATTTTGTAACAACATTACTTGCATCTTAGAATCGTCATCTAACTAATAATACACACGTACATAGGATAAAAACATTATACTGAAAATCATTAATTGTAATCATAAAAAATCATACCTTAATTCCAAATCCTTGAAGTACACCTTGAAAATATAAACTCTTCCATTTGAAACTCTTTTCGATTCAGCAGATTGCTAGTCCTTGAACCATCGATTGAATTTGACTTGCACTTGAGAAATTAGGAAGATGGAAGAGAGGAATTTGGATAACAGTAGATTAGGTTAGAGACTTCTAAAAATCTTATAAAAGTTAAGGATAGAGATGTTCATATAAAGAATAATTAAGGGATATTTTAGAATTAAGATCTAACAACATTTCTTACCAATTCTCTTCCATCTTTGCCCTCCATCTCAAAGTCTGTGTTGCACCATCTCATGGCCACAATAACCCCTCTTTATGGCTAAATTTTTCATCCCACCTCATGGGATTTTAAACACGTTTATCCCAAATAAAATATTGTACAATTAAATCCAATTTAATCGCTTATCGATATCATATACCGATTGATATATTTATAACTATTATAAATATATCTAATAATATTTATTCATCAAATCATAATTAAATTTTACAATTAATTTTACATAAATATTAATTAATTTAATTAATTTATAATAATTATAAGTTAATTAAATCGTTTGATCAAAAAAGAATTCATCGTTTTGATTGTGTGACCAGTTAAGTACAAATTCGGTCAACGATTAATATTAAACTATTTGAATATTAACATTCACATATCACTTAGAAGGTGGTGTGATATTTTGACCAAATTTATCGCTTTCTTGGTTTCGGTAAAATCCAATTTTACTTTATTAAGCGTTACCTTGTGACTTTTATTTGCACCGATTCTGTTCGCCCAGACTACATCACTTTGGATTTATGGAATTTGGTAATAGTCAAAATTCTAATATCGTCCACATTTAACTCTATGGTCCAAACAAAAAGTCATTGGTTCAATAGTAATAATTATTAACCAAACTACTCTGACAAGAGATTTTGACTTGAGTTGACCGTTATAGTAATGCCATATAACCTAGGAGACATGTAACAACCCTGGTTTTGTGATTACCTATGAAAATAAATTATAACGATGGCTAGAATTTAAAATGGAGAATAAAATAAATTTGGGGATGAGAAATTTGTTGAAAAATCTTTATTTTAAATAAACTATAGGGTTTTGAATATATAGAATAGAGTTAAGTTGTTTTGGTTGTGAATTAAATGAGAATAAAGGAATTATGTTTATTTGGTGGTGAATTAATTTAAATAAAAGATAATAGTACTTAATTCAACATTAATTTGTTTTGAATAAATATAAAATGTTGCAAATAAAGTTTTAAGAACTCTATCATATTAGTTTGGGATAAAATGAGCATCTAATAATCTTAACTTAATAAAATGCAATAATTATGGAAATAATGGTCAAATAGTATTTTTGTAAATTTTAATGATGTGTTAAAAATCAAATATGGATACTGTAAATAAAAATGTGAAATATTGGTTAAAATCAATATTTGGGTGTAAAAATATTTTAATATGGTTTGTTATGATAATATAAGCGAAAGGAATGATTTTATGTAATTTTGTTGTTAAAAATGTCGATTTATTTAAATAAAAGTGTAAATTAATGCATTTAAGTAAAAACAGAATTTTAATGATGGAAATTAATTTTAAATAGCTAAAATAACTTTTATATGTTGTTTAACAATTTATTTAGCATGAAAAGTTATGATAATTATTTGGTAAATTATGTGTTGAGATGGTGAAATTTGTTAAATATATGTTAATTAATAACATACTAATCGTATTATAAGTTAATATAAGCTTAGTGGGTAGGGTTGATTTAGGATTCAAACCCAAGACCCAAGTCTAAAAGGAGGCGGAAATTTTTCCCGTACGTACATTTTTCCTCTCCTTCTCCTTCATTATTCTGTTACTCCAAACCAAAGAAAACAATGGCTTCCTCTTTAGAATTCTGAAAATCCAAGCCTCTAAATTAAAATAAATTATAAGAGAAATTAGAAAATAAAAATCTCCTACAGGTAATCTCTCCAAAACTATAAACTACTTCATCCGCTATTCTGTTTTGAGAAATCAGTCATTGTAACTAGTTTTTCTTTTGTTGCATGTTTGTTTCTCCTTCTTTTGTAGGTTCCTAGCTTCATATCTTAGCCTAAAGCCTCCACCTTGCTTATAAAATCGCTTAAAATCATATAAGGTGAACGCACACTTCTAACTTAAATAAGCTTGCATGTCGATTATAAGTTGCTTTCTTTGTTATTTGCTAAAGATATTTTTTTGTGACTGAACCTGAAATGAATTTGGCCATATCTTTTACATTCCTTATTCAAATTCGATGATTTTTAATGTTCTATACTATAAGTTTTATATTTTGATTTTTATGAAATTTTGAAGTTAAATTAGTCAAAATTGCACTTCTTTCTTACTATCTCGAGAGCAAAATGACAGTGATAGTAATTTTAGACCTGAGAATTGAAATCGCCATAATTTTTGATTTGAAAGTCTGAATTAAATGATTCTTTTCCTGAAGTCTATTTATGGCAATTCTCTTCAATTTTCATGTTTTATGATTTATCAAATTCTGGGTTCTACAGGGTCCAATTGGCTCTTCAAGCCGCAACCCTGTCGTTATTTTAATTATCAAAGTTTTGTAATTTTAGACCTAAGAATTAAAATTGCCATAACTTTTGACTCGAAAGCTCGAATTAGATAATTCTTTTTCAGACTTCTATCTGTGGTGATGCTCTTCAACTTTCTTGTTTTATGATTTATCAAATCCTAGTTTCTACAGTGTCCAATTGGCTCTTTAAGCCGCAACCCTATCGTTATTTTAATCATCAGAGTTTTATAATTTTAGATCTGAGAATTGAAATTGCCATAACTTTTGACTTGAAAGTTCGAATTTTGTGATTCATTTTCTACCTTTTAGCTATGTAAACGCTCTTCAACTTTCATGTTTTATGATTTATCAAATTTTGGGTTTTACAAGGTCTAATTGGCTCTTTAAGCCGCATCACTATCGTTATTTTAATTATCAGAGTTTTGTAATTTTAGACATCAGAATTAAAATTACCGTAACTTTTGACTTGAAAGTTTGAATTAGGTGATTCTTTTTCTGACTTCTAGCTGTGGCAATGATCTTCAACTTTTATGTTTTATAATTTATCAAATTCTGGGTACTACAGGGTCCAATTGACTCTTTAAGCCATAGCCCTGTCGTTATTTTAATTATTCAGAGTTTTGTAATTTTAGACTTGAGAATTGAAATTGCCATAACTTTTAATTTGTATGTCCGACTCATGTGATTCATTTTCTGACTTCAAGCAACGGAAATCTTCTTCAACTTTTAAGTTTTACATTTTACCAAATTTTGTGTTTTAAAGAGACGAATCAGTTAAATAAGCCGCAGTCCTGAGAGTTCTATTACTAAGTTTTGTGTGGTTTTAATTGTTTTTTTTTTCACTCATTCAATGAGGGAGAGACTTAAATGATTTGGTAAAACATGTGCTATAGGACACATGGATTTACTAATTTGGTTAATTTCGGAACCGTTCAATTGAAGTTAAATGAGAGTGGAATTAACTAACTTATGGTAAACGGTTAAATGAGAACGTGTTATATGGGACACACTGTTGCACTGATTAGGTTACCATTTAGAAGTTGGTGACACTTTATGTTGGGCCCTCAGGCATGTTATTGTTGCTAGTACTAGACCGTGGGTCATTTGTTGGGCTTTCGGACCATTTGTTGGACCTTCAACTTATGTTGTTCGGCCTTCGGATCACGTTGGGCCTTCGGGTCATGTTGTTGGGTGCCAAATTTGTTGTTGATAGTACTTAGCAGGCTTCGACCATATGTTGTTGATGCATGTGCGGCGTAACTTAGACTCGTCGTTTGTTGGGATCAACTTTTGTTGTTGTTTTCTAGATTTCATTATTTTTTATTTCCAGAATTTGATGATTATCAAATGTTTTCACCATTATATTGGACGTGGGAGATATACATCGCCTTTGAGCTATTTAATGATTAAAACATGGTGATTACATATTTGTTGTTTTGAACTCCATAAAGAGTTCAATATGTTGAGATTTTATGTTGTTTTGGTGATTTGGCTCATATGCCTTATGTTGTTTTGACGATTTGGCTCAGATGCCTTATGTTGCTTCATGACTTAGCTCTTATGCCTTATGTTGATTTAAGAACATGGAGTTTCATCTCCGTAGTGAATTATTATCATCCCTGCGTATTTTACCTTCGATTATCATGCACTAACTATCTTGTTTAAGTTAGACTAACCCGTTTATTATTTATATAATACTCGGGTCAGACCGAGTTGTTTCAGGATAGTTGATTCAGTTGATCTCCTCCTTGCTTTGCTTCCACTGTGGTTTCTTCTCTCTTTTCATTGGTGTACATTTTATCGTAGCATTTTTTATTACAGCCTTTTTTGTTGTTCCACCGTAGTTTTGTGTTAAACCTGAATCGAGTATGTCGATCCACTTAAGAAAGAAAGAAAGGAAAAAAATAGGCACTCGATCGACGTATTCGATACTCATTTAAGATAAGCTTACGGATGGTCACTCCTAACCAGCTCTATTCTCTACACTAGCAGACAATATTACCTAGTAATGCTCTTTGTTAGTGTGGGCCTCGGGGTGGGGCGTCGCAAGACAAATCCTCTCTTGAATAGTACTTCACTTCCAATACTTCCACTCGACCCAACGATAGTCACTCGATGGAGTTGTGCCATGATTTACTATAGTCAAAGTGGAAATTTCATATTATTGATCGATAGTATTCTCAAATCGAGAGAACTATGTAAATCAGTCACATAGATTTTTTCTGTTTGACCTTAGTTATACTAATCAATTGAAAACTATCAAGTGAGTCGTTCCATAGTTATCCAATAACTATCAGTACGGAACCCTTAGGTGCCCCCAACATTCATGAGTAATACATTGTCCAACATTTAAAAGTGTTACGTACTCTAGTCTCAATAGATACATTAATATCCAGTATCGATGCATTTTGATTAAAAACATTTAAAATGGTATATTTGTTTTCATTGTGATAAATAACTCACAGTTACAACACTTTGTAACTACTATCACATGACATACAATTTATGGATTTTCTATTAAATATACTTTTAGTAAAATTTATTAATTTATATAACACATTTTATCAAGCATATAATAGGAAAAAAATGTCTTTTATTTCGAACAGGATTGATTACCGAGTTAGATATATGTAACAAATCACATAATTGCTCCTAGAGTATACCACATTCTTCAATATCAATACGCGTTCAAATTAGATTTAAATGCAAATATTTTATTTAGGCTTTAAACCGGTTTGAAGCCCATATAGGGACTGATTGGTTCGGCTATGATAGGGCATGATGGTGTGGCCATATGATGGCACTAGAGTGGGCTTGTTTTGTATAGATAAGGGTAGGAGAATTGGTAAGAGATCTAGATCCTAAACTTTCTCCATTCCTTCACTATATATGCATCTCAACCGACTCACATTTCTTACTTTTTGAACCTCCAACTATCCCCCATTTCTGGATGAAATCAAGAGCTCCCTAATTCTTCATTTTCAAAATCAAATCAAAGAAAAAACAATTCTATTCGATAGCCGGTGGTCATCGGTTCAAGAACTAGCAATCTATTGGATTAGAAACTAATTTGAGGTGTAAATCTCATCGTTTCAAGGTGTACTTATAGGCATTGGATATAACGTAAATTTCTAACCTATTTATGAATATTAATGTATATATACTGTTCATATCATGTATGTTATATTGTTATTAGGTAACGACTCTAACATATAAATATATTATCACAATCGAATTGGTTGTATGTTTATCTATACTTTTATATTTTAAAAAATGGCATATATTTACCTATAAGATGCACGACTCAAAATTAAAAAACAATTTTTTTATTTTAAATAATTTAATATATAATATATAATTATATATATGGTTTATAATTTAAATACCACATCATACTCTATACAAAATATGGATATATAATTTTATATATAAAGATTCATAGTTAGAATGGTTTCGACATATCATTTAAATCAACTAATTATATAAATTAACTATATCAATGTGTGTGAGTGTATTACATAAATTATGTTTTATATGTTATAAACACTTAACATACTCTCGGCAGAAAACTAAAAAAAAAATCATTTTTTATAATTAAAAAATTTAACTATCAACTGAGAATTAAAAATAGATTTTAAAATTATTTTTAAATTATATATATGAAATATTCAAATCACAAAATATCACTCAGAATTTCACCAGTATTTAAAATTCAAAATTACGTTTCGAAAATAACTTTTTATATTAATTTTAATACTACCCATATGGATATTTATTTAAAATATATTTTTAAATAAAAAAATTCTACATCTTGCGCATTATTTGGATTATATTTTTTTGTGTACTATAAAAGTATTAATATATACATATATTATATTATATATATATACATGTTAAATTTATATATGTGTGTGTGTGTGTGTGTGTGTATTTGTGTGTGCATGTAATATTTTCGATTTGCAGCAAAAAAATTAAATTTAATATAATTTACAAATGATTTAAATATACTTACGTAAGTATATATATAATGTTAATATTCTACGTACGCACGAACACACACACATATATATGTATATAATTATTTAAATAAAATATAGTTTATATACACACATACATACATACACATGCATATACATATATATATGCATATATATATATATATATTTGTAACTCTTTTTACATAAATTAATGTATATAAACATACATTTGGACAATATATTGGTATATTGGAAAGGTGCCCGTTGTGGTGTAAATCCGAACACCTATACACAGACATGTTATACTTTGCACGGATTATAGTGTTACACACGCGCGCACGCGCGCGTGCGCGCACACACAGAAATGTGTGTGTTTATGATACATACATACATATACACACACACATATATATGTAATATAACATTAATTACAAAGTATAAAATCATTTTATAATTTGAATAAGATAACGATTTTATTTAAATGAAATTTAGAAATATTATAAATAAATTAAACTTCATAAGCCCAATAAAGATCCAAAATGGTTAAAAAAATTGAAATTCGCTCATTACTTCCGCTGCGGGCTGGCTTGGCACTTTGGTAAGGCCGTGTTGTGCGACACGCACCTGACACAAAGTATGAGGCTCCCTCAACAAACACATTATCCGACATATCACATGCACAAACCAAACATTGCCCATATTGTAACGACCCAGAATTTCAATCATTTGAAATTAGATTATTTAATTGACTTTAAATATTCAGAAGTTAATTTTATAAGCTGGATAACTTATATTTGAAATATAGCAATTTAATTTGATAATTAAATTGTTAATTTAACATTTGAAATTGTTGAAATAATTAGAAATTGAATTTATTGTGAATAAAAATGATTTATAAAGTTGTTTTAAATTCTATTTCAATTAGAATGATGTTACAGAACTTTTAAAATTGAATTAAAAGTTAAATTACAGAAATTGAATATTTTAATATTTAATTAACATGTAAAAATAGCTATTTTTCATACAGTTTCGGATTTCGACGAAATCAGTTTCATTGGATCCGTAATTTTATATTATTATAGTATTTCAAATTTCGTGTCAATCGAATTTACGGTTTATCCGAGGGAAGCTAAAACGCGTAGAAATTTGTTGAAGTGAATTTTAATTTTAAATAAGTCAATTCGTAAACCTATCTTCCAAATACAATCAAATTGGCTCTCGATATATATTTCGTTGTGTTCGAAATAAGGGTAAAACATTACAAATGCCAGGCGACACACTTTGTTTCGAGTACGGAAATATTTCAGGTGAATAGTGTTTTGTAATTGCCCATATAATGAATTCATTTGCACAAACCCAACCCAAATTGGAGCCACCACCACCATAAATTTCAATGGCCAATATTTTTCGTTTCTTTTCCTCTTAATTTCTTCCAATCCATAAATCGGTTCAAGAAACTTTCAACTACAATGTTGTAGATCTAGATGAAACCTTTAAATATATACGGTGATGATTGAATGAAATCGAGTTGATTGTCGGCAAATCGAGTTCAAAGGCCACGCGTTTCGGCCTTTTTTTTAGGGATGTAGATGACCGAGCTTGCCATGCTCGTGGCCGATGGTGGATCTAGGTGTGGCGCATCGTTCGACGCTATTTGATCGTCGTCTAGTTCATCGGAGGTCGTGCGATAATTCATTGATGAAGGCGGCTGGGTGGGTTTTTGCTCACAGCTAAAATGAAGGGGAAGAAGATGAAATATACGGCCAGTTTTTCATCAAGCAGAAATGAACGGCTCGATTTCATAAGGGTTTGAAAAAAATAAAAAATAAATGTGTAATTTTTTATATAATATAAATTCGCACAAGTTTCTAAATTGCATAACTTTGTCATACGAGGTCCATTTTTGACGAAACGAATTGCGTTGGGTTCGTATTGATGAGCACTGCATTTTAGATCTGGTTTGTAGTTGATTGGAGCTAGTGTAAATTTTGGGTAAAATTAAACGGCTGTTTAATTTTATTCGAAATATAATACTGCAACTGCTATTAGAATCCAAGGTGAGTACAACTCACTCTTTCTGACTCACTGATATTTTTATATAAGTGAGAATAAATTTTATTTATAATGATTGATGATTGTTTGGATGATATATGATATATTAATTGATATTTGGATATATTCCTACCTATTGGAGCAGACGACCCTATACGTTCCCGTGTATGAGCGCATGACCCTTTGTACACGTGTCTGCCTCGAAACGGACATTGTACATATATTTCTAATATGTATATTTGTTGCACATGACAGGTTCGAGAGATGCAACTAGATTTCTCACCAGTATTGGTTTTATTTACAAATATTGTGAAATATTCTGTTATCATATGATGTATGATATTTTGGATGCCGTGATTGATGTATTTGGTGCTATTGCAGCATTGGGCCTATTTTGGAGATTTAAAAATGTAAAGTGATGATTTCGAATTAAAAAGGATTTTTAAGTGATTTGAAACTACATATTTTAAATTTTTATAAAGGGAGGAATTTATTTCAAATAAACAAATGTTATAATTTTTATGTTATAAAATTATGATTTTTGTGAAATATAACCAGAATGCGATTTTTGAAATATGGAGTTATTTATTTTGTAAAATAGTTTAAATTGGTATTTTTGAATTATTATAAATGGTTTATATATAAGATTATAAAATTGGATATTTTATAAATCAAAATAATGGAATTATAAAACGAGTTTTATAAGTGTTAAAATGAAGTTATAAATGAATCATATAAGCGAATAAGATTTATGAATTTGTGAAGTTATAAAAAGAACGAATTTTGGAAATAAATGATTTATAAGCAAGATTATAAATTGGATTTTTGAATGTAAATGAGATATAAATAGAATTTGTTAATTAAGGGATTTTATAAGTTGAAGTTCTTATAAAATAATAAATGGAATTTTATTTTATAAGTTGAAGTTTTTATAAAATAAAAACGGAATTTATAAACATTGTTTTATAAATCCAAAATCAATTGAATTTGATAAGTTAAATATAGAAGATTATTAAAGGAATTATATCCACGATTTTGGACAGTGGATAATCCTTTAATTAAATTTGCAACAGTGATGAATTCGTTAAAGGCATTATATCCACGTCTTAGTGGATAATCCTTTAATAAAAGTGTAATAGCAATAAATTTGAATAGGCATTAAATCCACGATTTTGGACAATGGGTTATCCATAATATAAATGTGTAGAAATATTAAATTTGGTAAACGATTTGCATTCACGATTTTGGACAGTGAATAATATATTAAATAAATGTTTAAAAATTGATATTTTAAATGGAGTTAAATGGTTTAAAGATGTTTTAAAATGTGTTTAAGTATCGAAACCACAGATTTCAACATTCATTGTTGAAATAGACGTTTTTGAGAAATAAAGAAATGATGGACTATAACACTGTTGTTATAGTAAATGATTTTCAAAAGAAAATATTTTTGTTTAGTATATGGGATTTATATATCTAACTAATTTTCGAATCCCTATACTAGTGTTTTGGGTTGTTGTAACGACGTTTTACGCAACATTCGTTTTGACTCAAATAAAAGATGTTTAAAGAGAATGTTTTCCTTAAAGAATGAAATATATACTTAATCCTGATTTAAGTATATATAATATTTTCTAAGTATTGAAAATAAATTGATTTGTGAATTACTTATTATTAAATAAGTATTTGGAAATGTTTTCCAATGTTGAAATATTGAAATGGTTTGAAAATATATCTTTTAAAGATAATTTGAAGTGAATATTTGGCAAGTAATTTAATTAATAAAAGATTAATTAAAATGGCCTAGTGATTGTTATGGTGCTGAATATTTGGTTGTTGTTTGATAGTTAAAGAACCGACTATCGAATTTGGCCATTTTAGTTCCTCGACTTAATGTGAGAACTACTTAGCCATACAATTAGTATGTAGCTTTCTGTGTAGGCTTGATTATCCTTTGTGTTGAGGATGTTGATTCGTCTAGTGATGAGTATTACTCCATTCTATCGAGCTTCCTTCTTGGCCTGAAGAATAGCAAGTTGAAAGTTGGAGACGTGATTGTAGGATCGATTTCACCCTAGAGGGGGGTGTGAATAGGGTGATGCTATTAATTATAAAAATTAATTGCGGAAGCTTATAAAATTATTTCAGCACAGATCACAGATTAATAGCAGCATAGAAAAATAGCAGAATAATAAATACAGAAATAGAACGACATAGAATTTACCCAGCTTCGGCAAAACTCTGCCTACGTGCTGCCCCCAAGGTTTCTACTAGAAATTAGATAGTCAGACGCTTACACACGTAAATTCGCGACACCTGCTATCGACTACACCTAACTCTATGCTCAAAACTCTGCCACAACTCAGCTACTGAGTTGCGAATTCTCAAACTACGTCACGTACTTTGTCCCCTAGTCACACGACTAGAATTTTAAACGGTTTAAAAATAAATTACAAATTAAAAACAATTTAAAATAACCCTAAAAATTAAAACCCTTATTAAACTTTAAAAATAGCCGGCCCCTCTTTTTATTATTTGGCCCGTTCTTTGTTTCGTTCCTTTGTGAAAAATGGTCGTCGTTCCTCTTTTTACAGAAATTAGGGTTATTTGAAATTCGAAGCTTTCGACTGTAAATGCTCGATTGAATTATTGATTCGACGTTCCTTTTTCAATCGATGGTTTCCTTAGGTGCACTTCGACTGCTTCGAATTGATCGAATTCGAAAAGCTTCGGTATGTACTTTCTGCTCTTTTTGCTTTTCTGTTTGTATGCTTGAATTCGATGATTATTGCCGATGATGTTGATTGCAATTTATAGAGATTGAATCCCTGTATTTGCGTTCGTCTGAAGTTAGTTGAATTTGTCAATTGATATAGCTCGGCCGTTCGATATTTCTTTGATGCTGATGATTTCTCTGACTTCTTCAATTCATATAATTTTGTTGCTTGATATTCACGGTGTTGATTCGTGACTTGGTCAAATTACTTGGTCACTACGGTTTAATTGTCATCTGACTTTGGTCCTGATTTGTTCAACTTGAAATTGATTTGTGAATTCATGTGCTTGTTCAATAGCTCACGATTTTGCACTGCAGTTGTCTTCGACATGATTTTATACATCTGATGGCATTTAATTTTGCACTATTGCATATCCATATAAACTTGATGTTGTCAATGAGAGTCTGTTGGATTGATGTTCTTCATGTTGTTTACTGCATATGGCTTCTCTTGTATACTTCACTTGATCTGTCCATTCAAGTCTGCAGTTTGCACATTTGCAGCCTTGGTCTTTGTTGTTGTAGCATGCACTCTGTTTATGGCCACTGGTTCATTGTGAAGCTTGGTTTACTGGTGCATACATGTTGCTTGATTTTGTTCATTGATGGTTTTTAGTACCGTGTCACTATGTTGGGCTTGTAGTACTTGGATATTTGCAGTTTGTAGTTGCCGTGTACTTTGGTGGCTGACCATCATGTAGCATATCTCTGTTTCATTTTTGTTTTTGTTCATTCATGATAGCTTGTCCAGTTCTTTGTTACTTGTTTAACTTTATTTGGTGCCATTCGCTTCTGCACTGTGTCTTGTTTGATTTTGATAAAGTGTTACTGCATATCACTTGAGTTGTTTTTGAATGTGGTCTTTGATGCTGAGCCACTGTACTGTTGAGGCTGATATATTGGTTCGGTCTGTAGTCTTTAAGCATTGTTGTGTCACTTGTTCATATTGCCTTGGGTACATGTATATAGTGATCATTTAGTCTGTCAATTTGAGTCAGTGATATTGTCTTCATTTTGGCCTTGTTGTATTTGTTCGACCTGGCATTTGGGTTGTAGTTGGTCTTGTTTCATGTTTGAACTGGTTTGAGTGGTCACTGACACTTTGGTTTTACTTTGAGCTACCGTTTCAGTTGCAAGTGCATTTGTAGTTTAGCTCTTGTTCATGTCATTTGATCATAGCATTCATGTGTACTTTTGATTTGCACCTGTGTTGAATCCAGCTTAAACGCTCGGGTCTGACCTTGTGCGTCTGTTGTGACTCTATTTGTGTTGCACTTGAGTTGAACCCGGCTTTTCATTTGGGTTTGACCTGTGCTCACCTGTCCCTGTAACATTATCAAGTGTATATCGGTATGCACGGCCTTGTGGCATGTACATTGATACACTGTGCATGTCACATTGTTCGTGTGTGATGAATTCAAATATAAATGATGACGAACAACCCAAATAACTGAGGCAATTAATATTTTCAAAATCCATATTTTATTTTATATTGCAAAAATATTTCTTTTGCAATTTTACTGCGTTAGTGAATATTTTTGTAGTTTGCTCAGATGCTGGATTCTAACTGGAATGAAGTTGAAGATAAAATACGAATTGGGTGAATGAGTGATGTGTAGTGAGGTTAAATGTAAATATGAAATTGTGATGTATTTGTAATCAAAATTGTATATGTATAGTGAGAGCTTGAATTTGTACTATTCAAAATTGTAATAAATATTTGTTTGAATGAAATTTATGTTTGAATTCAAGTTATGTGTTATTTAATTTTATTCAGCAAATATTTATTTAATCTATGAAAAAATAAAATAGTACATTAACAAATACATTTAAATGAATGTATATGTGTTTATCATCATCAAACAAAAATCATATAAGCGCATATTCAACAGTGATAAGTCTATGAGACTTAGTTTCTGTGTGAGGTTGAGAAACGATTTTTCATTGTTGGTGCGAAGAGACAGGGATCTGTTTATCCGAAAACCACTTTGGACCAACGTATATGCGACGATTTGTGCAGGTTGTTTATTGATGATATTGTTATTCTGGATTTTCATAGTAGGGGACTGCTTGTTGATTGTTTGGGGTTAAAATCCCAATATACATCCAATAGAAGTGGTCTCTTCATTATGAAATATCCAATGCAAAGGTTATTCGCTACTAATCCTAGGGTTTTCCACAGGTTGTGGTAGGAGAGTATCTTCGGTTTGTCCTATTTCTGGACAACTTGTACGGATGTTTGTCTTATAATGCATCTCTAAAGATTACATACATTGGTTTTTACAAACGTACATCGGTTTTTACAAACGTACATTAGTGGTGGCGGAGAAGGCAACTTCTCTTAGCTTAACACCCTCCTTGAGACGTATGAGCTTAAGGGTTGTATTTTTGTGGAAGACAATTATTAGTCAATGGAAATGACCGTGTGGCATTCAAAGTGATGTGATATGTGATTCTGAAAGGTAATCGTTACCTTATGCCTCATCAATCGGAAATGACCAAAATCAGGGTGGGATGCGGCAAGGCTAAGTGGGTCACTCCCATTAGGGTATGATCATCCTCTTCTAGATATATCTTTACATGCTATGATGTCATGTATCTGATTATTATGGTTTGTATGCTATGAAGGCCCTCGGTAATGGTCAGTAACAACCGGAGGATGACATATTCGGTACCATCTAGTTATAGAGGCGGGCCGGTCTTTTGTTGGTAGAGGAACTTTGTTTTGGTTTCTCAGGACATCCATATACCCATTCAGAAGGTTGTCCCTTCACCTGGTCATTTGTATGGAAATCCAAACTCCACTACGTACTTTCCATTTTATTTGTAGAGCCTAGTATGCTAGAATTTAATAATGGTAGGCTATTTTGAATATTATTTGTATACTAGACACTAGTATAATATCAGAGAATTTGATATGAAAGGTTTTAGTAATCGTAAGGTAAAAACATGTCCGTGTTTATGTGTGCACTTGTCTTACGGGATACTTTTGTTTTGATAAAGGAAAAGTTTGGTAATTTAATAAAATTCAGCTGAGTGTGTTTCTCATGCTAGTTTACCAGACTGATCCGGGCGTTCTTCCCTTTCAATGCTCGAGTCAGACCAAGTATATTTACAGGTTCCGATTTGGCGCTTTTGAAGCTTCGGCAGGAGAGCCGGAGATCTTCATTTTCGTATACTCATATCTGTTTTGATTATCCGCTGCTTAGTTGTGTTTGTATTATCGACAATTATGAGGGCATGTTATTATAACTGTCCAGGCTGATAACTTGTGATTGATTGTTGAACTCTAATTGATGTATGTATATGCAGTTTCTGTTTTATAAAGATCATTAATACGATATCATATGTTTTCTGCTACGATGTGAGATTCTGTATTGTTCTGTTTGGTTCTATCTCCTCTCTTTCTTCTCTTCTCTTTTTTCTCTCTTCTTTTCTTTCTCTTGACTTTCCATCGGTCTGTGATTTTTGGGTCGTACATATGTGGTTTATTTTCGATTCAAAGGGTATGGATTTGCGTTTCGTCACATTTGGTATCAAAGCTTATATTTTGTATATTCCTAAGCTTTGATGTGTACTCAGTATAGATAGGGACAGTAGCACCCTAGATTGAGTTTGATTGTATTGTATATATGAGCGCGTATTTGTTAGTGATATAAATTTTTTTATTTTGTATTTTCTTATACGTTGATTTTTTTATGAATTTTGGTCGGTGTGTGGGACGCCATATTATCGACACAGATTTTCAAACACTTAAACGGGGCAAGTCGACATAGTATCATTTTAAATTGGTAAATAAAATAATTTTACCTCGATTATATTTTATATATAAAAGAAATAGTTTTTCAGAAATTATTAAAGTGTATATAAATTGAATTGTTTGGTTTTTGAAAATGTGAATATATAAGTTAGTAAAAGCTGGTTGAATAATCTAAATAAAAGCAACAATTGTAAAAGAGTAAATTATATAAGCAAATGAATTATAATGTATGGAGTTATAATTAATATGATTTACAATTGCGAAATAATCTTATATATAAGAAATGAAACTATATGAATATATTTATAAATACGAGTTGTAAATAAAAATGAATTTAAGCTAAGAATTTGAAATTTGAATCCCGTTTATTTTGATAGTTGTTTTTCAAAGTAAAAAGAGATTATATTGTTATAAATCTAAGTCAGATAAATAAATTTGGAATGAATCTTATATAAGTGAAGTAAAGATAGTGAAATTATATAGGTAAGAATATTTATAAATACGAATATAAAAGAAATTTTTTAAAAGAATATAAAGCACCGAATTCATTACTATTGCTGGGAAATAATAAGGGTGATGACTGCAGCATCATTAATATCATTTTCGAGTTTCTATGTGATGGATTTGCTACCAATAGTAAATTGAAATTGAAATTTTAAGTTTTGTTTTGATAAACAAATTTGATTTAAAATCCAAGTTGAAATTGATAAATATAAGTGAAATGAGTTTGGACTTATAATATGAAATAAAAAGTTTAATTTTGGTAAAGTGAAATAAATTTGAGTTAGCATAACAAACATATGATTTGAAATTTAACTAAAAGAAAGTTAAATAAATTGAATTGAGTGTGAACTTGAGTTATATTAAGAAATTCAACTTTAGTGGTGAAATGAATTAGCATTGGAAATGTTGATGTTAAGAATTTTAATAAAACTTAAGTTAAGAAGTTGTGAATATAGTGAATACTAGAATTCAATCTAAATTGAATATTAAACCAATCGAAATTAGAAATGTGTTGAACCAAATTGAATGTAAGTAAAGTAAATAAATTTGGTTATGTTGGTTATACATTGGTTGTTAGATGGTTGTTAGTTGATTGTATAGAAATTCATTAAATGTTAATGAAATTGAATTAATGAAATTAAAAGCTAAGTAATTGAATTCAAATTGGAAGTAAGTGAATCTAAATAGAATTGAATTTGATTTGGAAGTGAACAAATTTGAATATGAATTAGTGAATGTAAACTAATTAAGTTTGAATAAATGATTGTTACTAAAATTCAATTTAATAAATCAAATATGATTTAATTGAAAACCAACTCAATGAATATTAATAAGAAGTGAATGAATATTGATTTGGTTATGGAGTTGTTGGATGTTAGTTAGATGATAGTAGTTTGATGGTTGGATTTGTTGCTTTTGTTACATTTGCTATATTGGCATATATAGTTGTTGTATTGATATATGTTTCATATTGATATACTTTTCATACATACATGTTTCTCATTTGTTATTGAGTGTTTAGTAGGTGCAGATGGTGCGTGCTTCGCATTTGGAGCTCGTTTTCGTGCTATATTAGTCGTATATGCTCGCTAATAACATATAAGGTACATATCTCGGATTACATATCGTACTTTTACACTTTTTCCCCACGGAATGCCTCATCCTCGATGATGATATGTACTTTTGTGATATATATATGTTGTGATCCTACTACGATCGAACCGCGCAAAGGAGACGCTAGCGAATTTTTCAAAAAATTTAAGGCGTTAGAAAATTTTGAGAAAATAGGAATTTTTTTTGATAACTACAAATTTGGTTTTTTGAGTTATAAAGTTAAAAGATATTAGTTTGTTTGGAAAAGATAACTAAGAATGGATTTGAAAACTTAGAGAAGTTTTTATAAGAAGTTTAACTAATGGATTTTGTGCCTTTTTCTTACTTGGTAATTTCGAGGACGAAATTCTTTTAAGTAGGGGAGAATGTAATGATCCAGAATTTCAGTCATTTGAAATTCAAATATTTAATTGATTTTAAATATTCAAAAGTTAATTTTATAAGCTGGATAACTTATATTTGAAATATAGTAATTTAGTTTGATAATTAAATTGTTAATTTAATATTTGAAATTGCTGAAATAATTAGAAATTGAATTTATTGTGAATAAAAATGATCTATAAAGTTTTTATAAATTCTATTTCAATTAGAATGATGTTACAGAACTTTTAAAATTGAATTAAAAGTTAAATTATAGAAACTGAATATTTTAATATTTAATTAACATGTAAAATAGCCATTTTTCATACAGTCTTAGATTTCGACGAAACCACTTTCATTGGATCATTAATATTATATTATTATAAGATTTTAAATTTCGTGTCAATGAGATTTACGATTTGTCTGGGGGAAGCTAAAACGTGTAGAAATTTGTTTAAGTGAATTTTAAATTTAAATAAGTCGATTCGAAAACCTATCTTCCAAATACGATCGAATTGGCTCTCGATATATATTCCATTGTGTTCGGAATATGGGTAAAACATCATAAACGCCAGACGGCACGCTTCGTTTCGAGTTTGGAAATATTTCGGGTGAATAGTGTTTTGTAATTGCTTATATAATGACGTCATTTGCACAAGCCCTAACCCTAATTGGAGCTGCCGCCACCATAAATTTCAATGGCCGATATTTTTCGTTTTTTTTCCTCTTAATTTCTTCCAATCCATAAATCAATTCAAGAAACTTTCAACTACAATGTTGTAGATCTAGAGGAGACCTTTAAATCTATACGGTGATGATCGAATGAAATCGAGTGGATCGTCGGCAAATCGAGTTCAAAGACCACGTGTTTTGGCCCGTTTTTCTAGGGCTGTAGATGACCAAGCTTTACGTGCTCATGGCCGATGGTGGATCTAGGTGTGGCGCATCGTTCGACGCTATCTGATCGTCGTCAAGTTCGTCGGAGGTCATGCGATAATTCATTGATGAAGGCGACTAGGTGGATTTTTGCTCACGGTTGAAAGAAGGCGAAGAAGATGAAATATACAGCCAGATTTTCATCAAAATGAATGGTTTGATGTGATGAGAGTTTGAAAAAAATAAAAAAATAAATGTGTAATTTATATAATATAAATTCGTACAAACTTCTAAATTACATAACTTTGTCATACGAGGTCCGCTTTGAACGAAACGAATTGCGTTGGGTCCGTATTGATGAGCACTACATTTTAGAGCTGGTTTGGAGTTAATTAAGGCTAGTGTAAATTTTGGGTAAAATTAAACGGCTGTTTATTTTATTCGGAATAAAACACTACAACTGCTATTAGAATCCAAGGTGAGTGCAACTCACTCTTTCTGACTCATTGATATTTTTATATAAGTGAGAATGAATTTTATTTATGATGATTGATGATTGTTTGGATGATATATGATATATTGCTTGGTATTTGGATATATTTCTGCCTATTGGAGCAGATGATCCTATACGTTCCTGTGTATGTGTGCATGACCCTTTGTACGCATGTCTGCCTCGAAACGGATATTGTACATATATTTATAATATGTATATTTGTTCCACATGACAGGTTGGAGGGATCCAACTGGATTCCTTACCAGTATTGGTTTTATTTACAGATATTGTGAAATATTCTGTTATCATATGATATATGATGTTTTGGATGCCGTGATTGATGTATTTGGTGCTATTGCAGCATTGAGCCTATGTTGGAGATTTAAAAATGTAAAGTGATGATTTCGAATTAAAAAGGATTTTTAAGTGTTTTGAAAGTATATATTTGGAATTTTTATAAAGGGAGGAATTTATTTTAAATAAATAAATGTTATAATTTTTATGTTATAAAAATTATGATTTTTGTGAAATATACCCAGAATGCGATTTTTGAAATATGGAGTTATTTATTTTGTAAAATAGTTTAAATTGGTATTTTTGAATTATTATAATTGGTTTTATACATAAGATTTATAAAATTGGATATTTTATAAATCAAAATAATGGAATTATAAAACGAGTTTTATAAGTGTTAAAATGAAGTTATAAATTAATCTTATAATTGATTAAGATTTATGAATTTGTGAAGTAATAAAAAGAACGAATTTTGGAAATAAATGATTTACAAGCAATTAAATTATAAATTGGATTTTTGAATGTAAATGAGATATAAATAGAATTTGTTAATTAAGGGATTTTATAAGTTGAAGTTCTTATAAAATAATAAATGAAATTTGAATTTATAAGTTGAAGTTTTTATAAAATATAAATAGAATTTATAAACATTGTTTTATAAATCCAAAATCAATTGAATTTGGTAAGTCAAATATAGAAGATTATTAAAGGAATTATATCCACGATTTTGGACAGTGGATAATCCTTAAATTAAATATGCAATAGTGATGAATTTGTTAAAGGCATTATATCCACGATTTTGGACAGTGGATAATCCTTTAATAAAAGTGCAATAGCAATAAATTTGATTGGGAATTAAATCCATGATTTTGGACAATTTATTAAATGTGTAGAAATATTAAATTTGCTAAACGATTTGTATTGACGATTTTGGACGGTGAATAATATATTAAATAAATGTTTGAAAAGTGATATTTTAAATGGAGTTAAATGCTTTAAAGATGTTTTAAAATGTGTTAAGTATCGAAACCATAGATTTCAACATTCATTGTTGAAATAGACATTTTTGAGAAATAAGGAAATGATGGACTGCACTGTTGTTATAGTAAATGATTTTCAAAAGAATTTTTTTTGTTTAGTATATGGGATTTATATATCTATCTAATTTTCGAATCCCTATACTAGTGATTTTGGGTTGTCGTAACGATGTTTTACGCAACATTCATTTTGACTCAAATAAAAAATGTTTAAAGAGAATGTTTTTCTTAAAGAATGAAATATATACTTAATCCTGATAAGTATATGCAATATTTTCTAAGTGTTGAAAATAAATTGATTTGTGAATTACGTATTATTAAGTAAGAATTTGGAAATGTTTACCAATGTTGAAATAGTTTGGAAATATATCTTTTTAAAGATAATTTGAAGTGAATATTTGGCAAGTAATTTAATTAATAAAAGATTAATTAAAAAGGCCTAGTGATTGTTATGGTGCTGAATATTTGTTTTTTGTTTTGATAGTTAAAGAACCGACTATCGAATTTGGCCATTTTAGTTCCTCGACTTGATGGGGGAACTATTTTGTCGTACACTTAGTACGTGGCCTTCTGTGTAAGCTTGATTATCCTTTGTGCTGAGGATGTTGATTCGTGTAGTGTGGAGTATTACTTCCATCCATCAAGCTTCCTTCTTGGCTCGAAGGATAGCAAGTTGAAAGTTGAAGACATGATAAGTCTATTAGACTTAGTTTTGTGTGAGGTTAAGAAACGCTTTTGCATTGTTGGTGCGAAGAGACCGGGATCGGTTTATCCGAAAACCACTTCCGACCAACGTATATGCGACGATTTGTGCAGGTTGCTTATTGATGATATTGTTATTCCGGATTTTCATAGTAGGAGACTGTTTGTTGATCGTTTGGGGTTAAAATCCCAATATACATCCAATAGTTGTGGTCTCTTTATTATGAAATATCCAATGCAAGGAATATTCGCTGCTAATCCTAGAGATTTCTCGACAGGATGTGGTAGGAAAGTACCTTCGGTTTGTCATGTTCCCGAACAACTTGTATAGATGTTTGTCTTACATTGCATTTCTATAGATTACGTACAATTGATTTTATAAACGTACATCAATGGTGGCGGAGAAGGCAACTTCTCTTAGCTTAACACCCTCCTTGAGACATATGAACTTAAGGGTTGTATTTTTGTGGAAGGCAATTAGTAGTCAACAGAAATGGCTGTGTGTCATTCAAAGTGATGTGATATGTGATTGTGAAAGGTAATCGTTACCTCATGCCTCATCAACTGGAAATGACCAAAATAGGGTTGGATGCGGCAAGGCTAAGTGGGTCACTTCCATTAAGATATAATCATCATCTTCTAGATATATCTTTGTATGCTATGATGTCGTGTATCTGATTATTGTGGTTTGTATGCTATGAGGGCTCTTGGTAAAGGTCAGTAACGACCGGAGGATGACATATTTGGTACTATCTAGTTATAGAGGTGGGCTGGTCTTGTGTTGGTAGAGGAACTTTGTGATGGTTTCCCGGGACATCCATCTAGAGGTGTACCCATTCGGAATGTAGTCCCTTCACCTGATCATTTGTATGAAAATCCAAACTCCAATACGTACCTGCCATTTTATTTGTAGAGCCTAGTATGTTGGAATTTAATAATGGTAACAATTTCAGCTATTTTGAATATTATTTTCATACTAGACACTAGTATAATATAAGAGGATTTGATATGAAAGATTTTAGTTATCGTAAGGTAAAAAACATGTCTGTGTTTATGTGTGGACTTGTCTTACGAGATACTTTTGTTTTTATAAAGGAAAAGTTTAGTAATTTAATAAAATTCAGTTGAGTGTGTTTCTCACGCTAGTTTACCAGACTGATCCGGGTGCTCTTCCCTTTCAATGCTCGGATCAGACCGAGTATATTTACAGGTTCCAATTTGGTGCTTTTGGAGCTTCAGCAGGAGAGATGGAGATCTTCATTTTCGTCTACTCATATCTGTTTTGATTATCCGCTGCTTAGTTGTGTTTACATTATCGGCAATTGTGAGGACATGTTATTATAACTGTCCAGGCTGATAACTTATGATTGATTGTTGAACTCTGATTGATGTATGCATATACAGTTTCTGTTTTGTAAAGATCATTAATATGATATTGTATGTTTTCTGCTGCGATGTGAGATTCTATATTGTTCCGTTTGGTTCCATCTTCTCTCTTTCTCCTCTTCTTTTTTTCTCCCTTCTTTTCTTTCTCTTGACTTTCCGTCGGTCTGTGCTTTTTGAATCAGACATGTGTGGTTTATTTTCGATTCAAAGAGTATGGATTTGCGGGTCGTCACACATATAGACACCTACGGCGACGACAACAAATACCCGCTTGTCTATAAAGCATTCCTCAGTAGTTAACCGGCTCGACAACCAACCGTATGGCCGGTTAATCCTCCACAAGTCAAAGCCAAGCTTCTAATGGTTATTAGAGGACGACGGAACTAGATTTCGGACTGACATTAAGCATCCTTCTCAACAGCTAAGTGACCCGGTCGATGATCCACTGACCAGCAAAGTCCCTCGCTCGCCTTCTTCGTCGACTGCCCGCACTTTTTGAAGCTTCTTTCAGGTTCCTGCCACCGATGCCTAAGTACCCCTGCAAAAGAAAACGTCGCCCCCACTATTTCTTTGTAAAGACTAACGCAAACGGCGTTGTTCATCTGACAAAAGCGTCATTGTAATAGCCACTCCATATCCTTTTGCTGCCACCAAAGCATCATGCACAACAACTGCATGATCCCACATCGTTTATCCCTGAACAAAGCATGCTCAAAGTATGGTCGACCAACTGGTAATCATATCATCCATACAATCCAATCATCACTCCAACTGTCATACATCGAACCTATAGCACGATCAACGGCTCAACGTGATTTGAGTGCCTCAACTGCACAGTCTCAACCATTCAACACCAATCCAGCAACTATAAATACACCAAGGCACGCATTTTTTCAAAGATTGAACAATCTAAGCTCTTAAACACTGTAATTTCTTATTATTGTCTCTGGTAATCTTATTTATTGTAAGACAAGTAAAGTAATAAGAGATTCTTCACAGTGGACGTAGATCAACATCGATCAAACCACTTTATATTGTGTGTCTTTACTTTATTTATGCAAATATTATCTTCTCATTTTCCTTTTTTAAGGTATTAACAAGTAACGTTTGCTAGGTATCAACTCTTAATCATAATTCTAAGGCACGCTAAAATTTTAGTCAATGCTTATATGTTATTAAAATGAAAAGGTTATCCTCAAAATATTAAACAGAAATTCGAGTGAGGAGAAAATGAATGAAATGTTGCGAATAAAGAATTTATATCATGCGCTCTTCACAATTTCTACATGAATCGCCACTCACTGACTCGGGCAATCTTGCAAGGATTTTGTCAAAAAATGCAACTTTTTGCGTTACAAGTTTTCAAAAATGTAAAATATTTACATTGTTTCATTCATTATGTGTATAATAGCATTTCAACATTTAAATGTCAAATGAAAATTTTGTGATTAATACCTTTGATATAGGGATTTGCGATCGAGTTATAGACAAGCAATGCATTATGATGAGAACCTAATAATTACAAGTGGCATCATCCGCACCGCAATATGCTTTTATTATTATCTAGATTTCAAGCGGCAAGAAGATGTCGACTTGTTACTGTCTATGATGGAGGTATCTGATTTTTACTTCTTACAGACAACAATAGGATGTTGACTCCAAATAATAAGAGTATACTAGTATATCTCATATTTATTAGGTATTGTCCCATGCAGAATAAAATACATAAACGTGCCATTAAATCCTACATCATAGGATTGCTTATAAATCATGAACGTAAATGCTGATCCATATTCATTTTATATACCACATCGATTATGTATTGAAGCAACATTATTTTTTGATAAAGCCCTAATTTTTAAGTTTTTTAATAAATGCAATCGAAACACAGGTTATATCCATAAAATAAAGGCATCTAAAATATATCCATTACAAATACCCAAATTTCATGTGATAAAATTTAAGGGGAGGGGAATTGGGAAACATACATCGTGCTAGATTTCAATAAATAAAAGGAAAAAAATAAAATAAGTAAACAAAAGTTGGGTCTATAGCTCAGTGGTAGAGCAGCTGACTGCAGATCAGCAGGTCTCCGGTTCGAACCCGGATGGGCCCTTGTTCTTGGGCGGCGAATTTCTGCTGCGTTTTCTACGCTTAAACGGTGTTACTTTTTTGCAAAGTACAAAACTGATGTTTAGTAGAAAGTATAAGCTGAAAATTAGCAACGAATTTTTTTTTTTCCCCCTCCATTTTTGTAACCTTGAATACAGTATTCTAGAATTACTCAACAACACATTAAAAACCTAGTTTTTCAGGTCATTGACAAACAACTCATACAATGCGAGGAAGGTAAGAAATGAAGATAAGATCAATGCATTTCAATACTCAGTTATTTGGTAATTCATCCTACAAGAGTATCCAATACTATAATTTTTTCCCAAATAAAATAGAAATAAGTTTGCACAATATGTTTCCACATCATGTATATATGCGTGTAGCCTGTTAACGGAATGAGTTTCCGTCCAAATCCGTTCTACTTATGTGGATACGGGTTTTGTTTTTTACTATCCAAGTTCGACAAAGGTCCGATCGGGGTCAGATACGGTTTTATAAAAACATAAGTGTGTATATTATTTATTTACCATTCTGTTTGTTTATATGTAGATGTTTTTGCATATTTTTATTATGAGCTTGAGTGCAGCATCATTTAATTTATATGTTAACATTGTTTGTATACAAATTTTATCAAAGTTGTAGTTTTAAAATATGGTTTTAACATAAATATTTCGAATAGGTATACGGTTATCACATATCGTGTCGGGCTCGGATATTGGGTTGAAATACCCCGCGGATTCGGATCGGCCTTGGGTTTTAATTATTGTAATCGGACTCGGATTCGGATTTTATAACACCCGGACAGAACCCGACCTATTGACAGGCCTATATCCGTGTGATGTGCCTGTAATAATGCAGATTAGTTAAAATAACCAGTCATCTCTTTGATAATTCTTCCGGCAAGAGTATCAGCATCATTAGCTTTTGCCCCAAAAAAAATTGTGAATTTCTTGCGCAGGTCCAATAAGTACCTGAGCATAAAAACAGAAGTAAGCTACAAAATAAGCTTAAATCATGCACTTATTAATTATACAAACAGAATATAAGACTAAGTTGTACAATAAGCTATAAATCATGTACGTTTCAGTGAATATGTATATGCATGTGGATGTGGTGAGTATGTGTATGAATTTGTACCGTGGTAACTTTTCTGGCAGTAAATCAATGGCATGCATACAGATTAGTTTGAAATTATAAGAAACTAGAGTGTAATTCATGCGTTTCATTTTTTATGCAGTATCTACTAATATATTTTTACATATGTTGAACAGTAATGATTTTAAGGGACATATTTGGACATAAAAGGACAGGTATTGAGGATCTAAACTCAACTTCATCCAACATGAGATGAAAGTAAGAATTGTATGTTTGAAAAATAGCATATCACAACTTTCCCAGTTCTTAGTTCTTTTTAAAAAAAATTCTGTACGCAAAGTTAATGATAAATAATTCCTCTAACCTCTGGTACAACATTCTCATCTAAGTAATACTTGCATTATTTGCAGTTCAATTAGTTTATAACGCAATTCAATTAATTTTAGAGAAAGACGTATTATCACAAAATCAATTGATGATGTAAATGGTGGTCTATTGTTATGTATATATAGAATTTATTTTGTAAATTGTCCGTTGTGCAACTAATTTCAACATGCCCCGCACTTGTGGCGTATCATGAGTCAAACATGTGGACATGCATACTGGATGACGTAGAACACGTGTGATGGTTAAATGCACACAAATTAAACCCATTCTAATACCATGTTAGGAAATGATATATATTATCATAAAATTAATTGGTGATTTGAATGGTGGTCTCTTAATATGTATATAAATTTTATTTTATAAATTGAAATGTGTCTAATTTCAACAATTAATACACATTATACCGTGCCTAACCTAAATGAACCATTCATTATGCAGAATATAGTTTGCAAATTCATAGCTTTTCTGCATGATTTATTAACATTTTTTTTTAAACTTAGGTAAACATGAAGAAGCCTGAGAGCATCTCCAACTGATTCAAAAATCTCAAATCCACACTGAAAAACAACTTCGAGAGCGTGCAAATTATTGGATTGTGTAGAAATAGGGGGCGAAAGGCTGGGTAGGCGCATCGTATCTACAAGGTCCAGTTTTGAAGACTACGACTTACATGACATTATGGTTCCGATTGGGGGAGATGTAACTAATGTAAATTGAAGCGCTGCGAAAGACTACGATCTTTGCTACATTTACTGTGCACTCTCAGTCGATCGTATTTCAGGGGCCGATCAAAGTGGTGAGATTTTTTGGGGCAGAATTACTAATTGCTACAATCAAAAGAACTTCGATCGGAAAAGAATGTTATCTTCAATCAAAGGTCGTAATGGAAAAATCAATCGTCAAATGCAAACATTCGATTCTCAAATTTCAAGGTAAAGCAAACGAATTCTAGTGGATTTAGAAATGAAACACATTTTTAAGGATTTAATATAATTTCATTGTTCTACTTTTTATCATAGTTCTCTAATTATACTAGTGTTTTTTTATTACATAGAATGGCCGCAAACAAGTTGTTCAAACAAATCTATAAACCTGATAGTAAACAAGCACCACATTTTTATCAGTTTATGCACGTTTATGACATGTTGATCGAGCATGTTAAATGAAAATCATCGCTTCAGAAAACCGTTCAACAAGTCCAATCAAACAGTGGTCGTCGTAAAACGCTTAGAGTTGAAGAAAGCTCTAGTCCTAGGAAATCACTATGAAGCTACGGTTTAAGATCAAAAGAAGACCCAACCCCTACCGAAGATCATTTTGTTAGGCCGCGGGGAGCAAAAGCGACCAAAAAAAGCTGTAGCGGATCAGGTAGAAATTAAAAAACTCCTACTTGAATCTGAAGATAGATTTAACTGGACAATGGAAACTCGATTAATTCAACACCAACAAAAGTTGTCAAGAATGGATCAACTTCTTGCTGGAAACCGACAACGAAATGAAGATGCAATATTGTTCATGGATACGTCACATATGTCTGCAGAACAACTGCAGCATACAAAGCACAGAAGGAGTGAAATTATGAGATGTAGACTTAAAGAGGGTCACTAACTGTTACTGTTTTTTATGACCTTTGTATCTTTTAATTACCGTTAGTTGTGTTGTATTATGAATGCAGACA
This sequence comes from Allium cepa, assembly GCA_030765085.1. Classification (NCBI taxonomy): domain Eukaryota; kingdom Viridiplantae; phylum Streptophyta; class Magnoliopsida; order Asparagales; family Amaryllidaceae; genus Allium; species Allium cepa. The sequence goes on from CM060928.1 coordinate 976,513,973, forward strand.
ATTATTAATATAAGTATTTTCATTGAAATTGCATTACATTGAAAAAAGATTATAACAACATTACGTTAATTAAACATAAATAGATTACGACAATAATAATAAGTAACAAAAACATAAATAATAGTAGGTAAAGTAACAATAGAAATATAGTTTCACTGATTTTCAGAAAAGTTCCAAAGATAATCTATGAGATCATTTTGCAGTCCTCAATGCAGTTGAACACTACGGTAGGATATTGGCTTTCCACATGAAACTCGAATTCTAGTGCGCTTCCAACCATATCGTTGCACCAAACAGGCGATAGTGTCGGAGCACCCTCGTAAAAGTAATCTTCTTCCATGTCCCTTTCACCCTCTATAATCATATTATGTAAAATAACACAAGTATATATTATTTTGGTCATTTTAACTAGTGACCAAAGTCTGCATGGATTACTGACTATGGCAAATCTAGATTGAAGATCCCCAAATGCTCTTTCAATGTCCTTCCTCTGGCCATCTTGTATCACTGTAAATTTTGATTGTTTATTGTTTTGTGGGTTAGGAATTGTCTTGACAATAGTACTCCATTTAGTATATATACCATCGCCAAGATAATATCCATGATTGTACGTGTTGCCTCCTAAAGTAAAAATACAAGAAGTTGATCTACCGTTTGCTAAATCATTGAACAACGTAGATCGTTCGACTACATTAAGATCATTGTTCGAACTCGGCATTCCAAAAAAGGCATGGCATATCCATAAGTCATACGACGCTACGGCTTCAAGAATAATAGTAGACCTACGAGACTTACCCTGATAAGCTCCAGCATACGCCTCTGGGCAATTCTTCCACTCCCAATGCATGCAGTCTATACAACCTAACATTTCAGGCCAACCTCTATTACCATGCATATTTAATGACATTGCTATATTCGTCTCGTTCGATCTGTGTAAGTATTGATCACCATAAATGTCCACTATAGCTTGATAGAAATGCACCAAACAATCTACTATCGTGCTTTTCGCCACTTTCAAATTTTCATCAAGCGCGTCTGCCAGTCCTGCATATGCAAGCATTCTCAGTGCAGCCGTCATTTTTTGAATTCCAGTCAATTCCATTGTACGAGATGCATTGGATTTGAAGATAAAATGTTTGTCATGCTATTTGATACAATATTGGATTCTAAGAAACAGAGGTCGCCGCATGCGGAATCTTCTTTTAAAATCAGCATCTGTGCAAGTAGGATTTGGAACAAAGACGTATGATATAAGCCTCATGTCCAGTGAATGTGCTATGATATTTGAGAAAGTAACGACCTTCAAATGTGGTATGGTTTGTTTCAAACAAATTTTCAAATATAACCTCATTGATAACTGTACTTTACCACGTACATGCGTTGTAGAAGTTCCCATAAGCAATCCTGAACTCTACCTTCGTACATCTACTGGTACATTGAACATTGCTATTGTAAAGTTCAGCAATAGTGTCCCAAAACTAAATTGCCATTATCTCATCATCGTCGCACATCTGATCAGTTTGTATAACCAAAATTTCTAGCAGTTTCAATTCTGTAGCCGAAAATATTATGTTAGACATTGATTGAATTTACTGAACTTTTAAATGTTATGACATTTGAATATAACACTTTATCTTAAATAAAGAGGTCGTGATCCGCATCAAAAAAATGAAGCATGAGATTAATGTCCACGTGCCAAGCATCCTTAAACTTTTTGACAAACAAACACAACTGTGATTGTTACTTCAACATTTTGACTTCATATACGCTTAATAATAAACAAGCATAAATTATAATCAACACAACGCCATACTCAACATAAAATATAATCGACACAATGCCATAACATATAGACAATCACATGTAACAGTTGCATCACCACCAACATAATATGCAACCAACTATTGTAATGCGTGAAAAATAATAACATAATCTAAAACATCTATATGTAGCACATCAGTCTATGTGATCGGAACCGCTATCAATATCCTCATCGTCTCCACTATCGTCATCACTGTCATCGTTGACGTTATCAAAGTCGTGAGGCTCAGGTTCGACATGGAGCTGCTCCTGAAGCTGCTAAATTGCGTCTGTAATCCCTGTATTTGTGCATCACACTGAGTCTGTTGCTGGACCACAGTTTTGTAGCTCTGATACATCAGCTGTGTATAATCGAGCGTCATACGCTCAAATGCAACAATCATCCGTCTATCATAATCCACGTACTGAGAAAATTGATATGTGCACAAGAAAAATTATAAATAGGTGGAGAATATAATGAAAAGTAATTTAAATAAAATTTAAAATTCGTACAAACCTAATGAGGCTGATACAATCCGACGCATGGTACACCCATAATAGCGTCGTCTGTAGGATACTGCAAGGGATACTCTACCACCTGACCATGTACATCATACGCTCTAAATGAATGAGGATGGAGGGTCAAAAGTAGGAGGATGCGTGTACCCAGACGATGTAGGCTCAAAGGTGGCAGGCGGTAGTGGAAATCTACTAGAAGAGGAACGCAGACCGATATGATCGGAGTTCAAACCCCGAATATAATCAGGTAACGCATGAGCACGTGAGGCTACTCGAGCCCAATATGAATCAAAGTCTCTCGAAACTGTAAAAGGCTCACCATCCACCCATCCCGCACCCCTCATCGTAAGAATATAAACTGGCCCAATCCTAATATCGCCATACATATCATCCCATGCTAGGGATCTGATGGAATGCTAACTATACCATACAACTGTAGCAACACCGCTCCTCTAAATACCATATGAATGGACATATAGGTACCTGAAAGCAAACTCTGCGTCGCGACATGAAAAACTGAAAAGTGAGTGTATGATCAGGACCGGGCTATAGAAACTGTAAGTACTGATCCCATGGACGAACGATAATGTTACTGCATCGCCTCATATCCATCTGCAGTCTAGCCTCCATCAGCTCATTGTGCACCCCTTGTGCAATACGAGACAAATGTATAGGAGGACCCTAACGATGCAATCTATGAAAGTAAATATAAGGTGTGGCATTCGCCTCTACAATAAGTCGGGGGTGCATATTGGCAGTATACTCGTAGTACCAAAATGAAAGAATGTACCAAAATCCATACATCTGTCTAGACCGTCGAAGCGCATAAATTTCTAATGCTACGTACAAATAACCAATAATAGTAGTACTGTAATCATATAAATGCAGTCCATCCACATCTACTAATCTAGCCAAAAGCCAAGCCTAATAGTACTTTTATTGTTACTAAAAAAATGTAGATCCAAAAAGGTATAATATGAAGGCATGGATAACCGAAATGTGCACATCCTCAACGACCATGTACTTTACTATATACCATTGCAGATAAGTGAGAGTAACAACTCCTCCTCCAACCTCCTCATTGGCCAAAGCTGATAAATGAACTATCAAATAGAAGAGGAAGACGGTCTGGTCGACCAACCTCTATCCCAGTGAACATATAAAAATCTAGAGGAGTCGGTCCTAACATAAAATTAGGGAAATGAAATGTGTGAGTGGTAGGCCACCATCTCTCGATGAGCGCCTCTACCAAGTAGCGATCTACATGTGCAAATCTAGGTAAATCTAGAAATTTACCAAAAGGTGACGCATGTAGCCTATCCAAAATCGGCTGTGGTAACTGATCAAAATACCCCGACATACACCTATACTAACTACCTCGAATCGCTACATGACGAACCTAAATATACGATTATTTAATGTTAAAATAAATAAACAATTAAATACATATATAGTTACATGGTTGTTCATCAAGAAATAAAGAAATAAACGTATACCTATGGCGTCGATATAGCTGCAGTAGGTCGATGCGAAACAGTAGGGGCAAGTCATGCAAGGATCAAAGATCGTTTGGAGTCACGGTAGTATCAGAAGGGACATGAGCATGTCCGATATTGGCTTCTATTGCATATCAAATGGTCCGTCTATCAGTTTTGACCGGATGTGACGGCATTTGGATGCAAAGTAAAATAAACTGAAAATAGGGTAAAAGAGGTGGAAATGGAGGGAAAGGGGGGTTTGCGCCTGTTATAGGCACTGGCATCAGGTGCCTGTTGACAGACGCCTGTTCAACTGACGTCTGGCCTCATTTTTGTTAGAGAAATAAGGCTTCCAACATTTCGGTGTGCAGAAAATCCAATTTCCGCACTCTGAACTGTTGAAGATGCTCAAAGAATAACAATTTGAAATCTATATATTTATACTAACCTCTAAAAGACAGGGCACAATAACCAAAGTCACCTCTTGTTGACTCACTGATTTGAGTACCAACTATACTGCAATCCCAACTTCGTAAATCCAATCACTTCAAATCTTGAAGACCTGATCAATTTCAATGAATACTATCAAACATTCTTTTAAAATTAATGTGTTTTAAATCCTACGAGAACTTAACAAGTTCCTAACTGATATCATACCTATAAATTAATAAAGATAGTAAGTGAAGAAAGTACATAACTATGTTTGTTAAAAATTATGCATGTGCTAAAGGAACCTTCAAACGACAATATACTACATGAAAAACATCATTTTACAACACTGATTCTGCAGCAGTTCATCATAGTATTGTAAAAATGGTAGGTCTTTCATAACAGTTGTTAAGAAAAATGTTTTAATAGGTATTTCCAGGTAATGTTATAAAATAAAAAATATCTACAATGTTTGATTAAATTGTTGTAGAAAACTTTTTTTGACAATGATTTTTTTAGGTTGTATTATCTTTTTTTTCATAACATATATGTAATATTATTGAAATACATAAGTAAAATTATGTTTTTTAAATGTTGCAATTATAAACCAAGGTATATAACTGGTTAAATATTCGTGTCGGCATCTTCATACAGTGGGCATAATATTATTATTTATGTCATTATATTTTACGACCCTTACGTGGGCAAATTTTGGGATTGACAAATGTAAAGACAGTTATGCATGATGAAATTTATTTAGCTACTTTGTTACTTAATATTGTAGAAAAAATAGTAACGATCTTATTTTGTCATTTGAAAATAATTTTGGTAATAATTGCAAATATCATCGACGTTTGTTTTTGAGTCTCGAAGTGGGGAATGTTAGATAGAAGTTCAAACTCATGACTTCTAGAATCTGTATCTCAATGTCATACCACTATCCGGTTGATGTAGCAGTCCTTGACAAGAAACTTTTTTTTCTTAAAAAAGTGAAAATTTGATAAAAAGGTTAAAATTTGGTAAATGATCCATTTTCTGAAAATGAAGAGATTTGCCGCAAAAATAATTTTTTTTAGGAAAACTTCTAAGAGTAGTTAAACAAAAATAGGTTACTAAGTTTCGAACATTTATTTTTTATATTTAAAATACAGTTGGATGATTAAAACAAGAACTCTTAGATGACGAATTTTCATAAACATACTAACATTTGAAAAATAATATATTTTTCGAAACAATATCAAACTTTAGAATTGGCATTTAAAAGATTATAGTTTTCTAATTCTTTTTTTCATATCAAGTGTAATAAAATAAACAAAAAAGAGTTTTGTAAATAAATAAATTAAATATCTAAAAAGTTTTGAGTAGCGGTTATGAGAGGTTTTGAGAGTATCGGTTTTGACTGTCAATGATCGTAGCAATTTTGATTGGTTTACACGAGATGTTGTTAGAGCTGATGAATACATACTTGAGAGTTTAACATACACTAGTTGTAAGAGTTTTCTACTAAAATAATATTACACATATATCATTATATTTGTTTTCTAGTTTTGTTATAAAGATTAATTTTTTAATATAATTAATAGAGGTATAATTGAAAAAAGTTGTATCACCTCAAAACATCCCAATTAATGGGCTGAAAATTGCCATTAAAATTACACTGCACCGGTTTTAAAACAACAACCGATGTGAAAGAACTTACAAGTAAGGGTTATCACAACACGTAAAATAGAGGGCCGCCCAAAACTAGTCATAACTGTTAGAACAAAAGACAAAAACTTAGTCATGTCCATCAAGATAAAAATAAATAAAACATATGCAGCTAGTTATATTCCTCCTTTTATGGCTATGATGATGAAAAACCCTTGCCCCTCACCTTGTCCACCACTTCTCCATCAATTAATCGCCGTGTCATAGAAGAATTTTACCCCTAAAATTGTAATCACCATGTCTCTTGCCCATTTCTTCATTATTCACTTCAATAAATATCTACCAGAGTTGAGACCACTTTGCAGGGTTTGAACCATTGGCACTGTGGTTTTAAATTGTGAGTTTGATTGTGAAATCCAAGTAAAAATCAGTAAAGCTATAAGGCTTGAATAGTATGTACGAAATAAGGTACGAATATCATGCAATGCCTGCTCTTCATTGCACAGTGGTAAAAGTTTGATTTTTTTGGAATTTTTGCGCATCATTAGCAGTTTTGAAAATTGAAGTTTAATAATAAGGTTCCAATTCTCATCATGAATTTAAGAAAATATTCATTATCTTCTTAAATACACTATTGTAGCAAAAAATCTTATGAGTATTAAGCTGCCTTGCAAACTTCGATCTTTCAAATAATTTTTCAACTTTTAGTACTGTCAAAATAGCTAGCTATATTTTTTTTAGTCTATGCTGCTGTAGATCCCAATTTATGGTTATTGCTTCATTAATCCTCCTTTTGTGCATGTTTGAAAGTAAAATGACATCAATTATCCAACAAACCCTTATTGTAGATATAAACTAGTCGATGGAAGCAAAAGTATATGAATGTCTAAGACTATTCACATTCTTTTTTCTTTCATGAATATTGTCATGACGTTGTTTGATTGTAATCAATGATAATATACATAAATTTTCTAAAGGGCTGATGAACGACTTTGTTTCAAATTACATAAAATTGATAATTCTTATACATCCAGACTTTTCTTTCCATTTATTTTAAACATATATTTAAGATATTGAGTTATGATTTATTCTGTCAAATTTCATAGTTTAGAGTTAACATTGTGCGTTGAGGTCTATGCTTGTAAATATTATTTTATATTATTTGTAGCAAGTGTTAGCTTTTAACTTTATTTTTAATTAACATAAGTAGTTGATTAATAAACCTTTCATATTAAATCAAATTAACTAAAAAGGATACATATATGATATCAAGTTATCTATATAGACGTAAGAAAACCCTGAACAAGAAGTTACAAAAACAACGTTATGGACAAAGGGACATATGAACAAAATGAAAATCCAACAAATAGAGCAATTAAAGACTCGATTGTACAAATAAATATAGTTATTATACATTTTATGTGCATGTTATTGTTAACATATTAACTAAAATTACATTGTTTATTTTTTTAAAGAAAAAAATTCAATGGTTCAATGATCACAATCGAAGACAGCAAAGCAGTAAGTGAAAGACTGTTGTTTCAAATGTTCAAGGAGAAAATCAATCGGTTAGACTGAAAAGACTTGGGTTTGGGTTTACATCTTCTAAGTTAAAAGTCCAATCACACTAATAAATTGGTGCATTCCCTTGAAGGCAAAAACAAGAGCATTAGCAGCTAAAGTTGATCTCCTCAATGAGGTTATTACAGCCAAAGTTGACTTACTCAGTGAGGTAATAATAACATTTATTTTTAGCAGTACCATGATTTACTAATCTCTATAAAACAACATTTTATTTTATTTTCAACTATTATTGTCTAGCCATCATGGTATTGACGAACGCTTGAGTGAACTTGATGCTAGGAGGGTAAATTGAAAAATAATAATATTTTTTATTTTTATTAATTAAATTATTGTCCATCGTTAACCTAATGCTTGTTTTAACTATGTATGATAATCAAATCATGATGGCAGCATGGACTATTTTTACCCAATTCATCATCACGAAAATTTTACAATCCACATGTATTTATTGTTAATGCAACTGTAACCACTATATACTTCCAATATAATCAATGCTCAATTAACTAACTGTTAGCGCCAAAATTGGTCACTAACACCCGAGTGTAAATGAAAGCACCAATTAACAGTTACTGATAACAGATAGAGCGTGTGTAGAGAGTAATAATATGAAGAATGGTTAAAATTAAAATGAAAGCAGTAAAGAACAACAGATTTTATAGTGGTTCGGCTAATTCTGGCCTACGTCCACTCCAATAATTTCCTTGTTATTGATATGCGAATCAGTTACAGTTACAAAGCGGTAGGCTAGCCTTAGCCTTAGAAAATAGAAGGTCAGAGAGTAGAGGAGAAAAAGAAGAGGAAGAAGCCGAAGATCCCCATGAAGATCCCCCATATGCTGTATTTATAGGCGAATCCTGAGTTGTTGGGCCTCTTGAATAGCTTGGGCCCAACAAGGCCATTGCCGAGCCTCGTATACCCTTTGTCCCTGACCGAGCGGCATTTGCCGAGCCATCTGGGCAGAGCCGTATACCATCAATGCCGAGCCACTCGATGCCGATCCATGTATACCGAACGAGGTTGATTGAAACAGTAGAATGCTGAATGAGGTAGCCATGCCGAGCTCACTCGTAAGCCGAACGAGGTTGCCATGTCGAACGCCCACTGATGCCGAACGATCCATCCAATGCCGAACGATACCTGATGTCGAACGATCCATCCGATGCCGAACGATCTCTAATGCCGAGCGCTTCTAAATGCCGAACGTCCATAGATACCGAACGTTCATAGATGCCGAACGTTCATAGATGCCGAACGTTCATGGATGCCGAACCATACGCCGATGCCGAACGAGGTCCAATGCCAAACGCTCGTCTAATGTCGAACGATCCTTCTATGCCGAACGTTCGTCCAATGCCGAACGATCCTTCCAATGCCGAGTCATCCCTTATGCCGAGCGACCACCAATGCCGAGCCATCCCTTATGCCGAACATACTCGTATGCCGAATGATTCATCCAATCCCGAGCCATCCCTTATGCCGAGCATACTCGTATGCCGAACGAGGCAGCTAAGCCGAACATACTTGTAGGCCGAACGAGGCAGCTAAGCCGAACATACTTGTAGGCCGAACAAGGCAACTATGCCGAACGTACTCGTAGGCCGAACGTACTCGTAGGCCGAACGAAGTACTTGTGCCATGTATCCCCTTCATTTCTTGACCAAATGACATATACAAGTAAACTTCATCCTTCAAAACCAAATCCATCATACTCCAAACTCGATAGTCGCCAAGTTAGTTAGGTTGAATCCGCCTACTTATGGCTTTGACAAAAGGCGGGTTAACACTTGCCCCCCAAAACATGCCTTGCTATTGGAAGGTGTGTTTGAATAGCCTCAAATCCAATATCCAAAGTCCATATCCTTTTTGTGACCATACTATCAAATCCATGACCTCTCTGGGCTTAAAATTGAATCTATAGATCTCGCCGGGTCGCGTTATCCTGTTCCAGCCTTGACTTTTCCATCACGGGCTTGTACGTTTTCCGGCCTTGACTTTCTAGTCAAAAACTTTGATATTCACCGGCCTTGACTCCCCGGTCAAGGACTTTTTATATTCTCCGGCCTCGACTCTCCGGTCAAGGACTTTTTATATTCACCGGCCTCGACTCTCCGGTCAAGGACCTTTTTATATTCTCCGGCCTCGACTCTCCGGTCAAGGACTTTTTATATTCACCGGCCTCGACTCTCCGGTCAAGGACTTTTTATATTCTCCGGCCTCGACTCTCCGGTCAAGGACTTTTTGTGTTCTCCGGCCTCGACTCTCTAGTCAAGGACTTTTTATATTCACCGGCCTCGACTCTCCGGCCAAGGACTTTTTGTGTTCCCGGGCCTCGACTCTCCGGTTAAGGACTTTTTATATTCACCGGCCTCGACTCTCCGGTCAAGGACTTTTTATATTCTCCGGCCTCGACTCTTCGGTCAAGGACTTGTTGTGTTCTCCGGTCTCGACTCTCCGGTCAAGGACTTTTTATATTCTCCGGCCTCGACTCTCCGGTCAAGGACTTTTTGTGTTCTCCGGCGTCGACTCTCCGGTCAAGGACTTTTTATATTCTCCCCGAGTCCATTTCTTCGCTCTCCGGCGAAGGGACTCGTAACTTGTGACCATTGCCCCGTCTCTCCGGTCGGGGCAGTAATTATAAAACCTGAATTGTTTATTACATTGATCTAAAACCAAATATAAAATCGAAAATCCGTATCAAAAATCAAACATCCAAACCAGAATGGGAAACCAAGAAAAAACCAACCAAATCGGGAGTTCAATCCAAACTCCAAAACCATACCAAAGAAAAGTAAATGTCCGAAATACGAAAGAGAGAACCAAAGTTTGCAGAAAACTAGAAAGAAAGCAGAATTTCATAGACTCAAGTAGTACGGTTTTCAGTTATCTCAGAGCACGCCTAGGGACCGTCCTCGATCCCGTACGTGTGTAAGTGACCTAGCCGTATTACTTTGAGTTCTATTACTTATTCAAAACCATGAACCTGTTTAGTTGATAGTAAAACGATGTTGACCAGACCCAATGCCGCCATTGCTAGAGGTAGGTGGTGGCTGCTCTTGCTCCCCTGCCGTAGTTCGATTCCTGACATATTGCTGTAGGTGACCATTCCTTACATGCTCCTCAATGATATCCCTCAAATGCCTACAGTCGTTTGTGTTGTGCCCATCCAGCTCATGGAATAGGCAATGCTTTCCCGATGTCCGCTCGTATTCTGAAGGCTCCCTCTTTGCTGGCCTTCGGTATTGGAGCTGCCCTCGAGTGTCCAAGTAAATCCTTTCTAGAGTCTCAGTTAAATCTGTGTAAGAAGAAAACTTTGACTCCCTCCGAGGTTTCTTCGAAGTGCCACCATTTCCATTCGTTTTCCTTTTTCCTTTATCATCTTTACTTAGATCCTCCCTGGATGGACTTCCACCCCTCACTGCATAAGCTTCTGCCTCTCTCCCTACTCTCTCAGCCTGTGCATCCTCCTGTCTCAAGAACCTCTCCGTCTCATGATAGAACTCCCCGAGATCCCTCGGTGGGTCCCGTTCCAATGATATTTTGAAATCCGAGTTATCCGCGATTCCCGAGACGGCTGCCATCAAAACCATTGACAGATCGGATCGATCCACTAAGGCTACCTCTGCGTTGAATCTGGTTAAGAAGTCCCTGAGCGATTCCCCTTTCCATTGTTTCATAGATGTCAGAGTCGTCATGTTCTTGGGTCTAACTATGTGGACCCGAAACTGTCTCATAAACCTCTCAATTAGCTCCGTCCATGTGCCGATAGAACCATTCTCCAGCTGTCTAAACCACATAGCTGCGATATCTGTCAAATACAATGGGAAGCATCGAGCCATGACCTCATCCGATGCCCCAGTACCTCCATATACCTTATGTATTTCGTCAAATGAACCGTTGGATCCGCCTTCCCATTATACATTTCCAAATTTGGTAGCTTAAATTCGGGTGGGTTCCTAGCTTGCCTGATAGTAGGAGTAAAGGGACTCCTATTTACATCCTCCAAGTCTCTATTTACCAATCCACCTCTCATAGCCCGTCTAACCATCTCCGCTAGTCTGTCATTGCCCTAAGATGTAATCCTTGTCCATCGCCTCTGGTCTGCCCCCCGAGTTTATGAGGGAATTCTGGCACATACTCCTCATCTCGCACTCCTGCACTCCTGTTGGTGTCGGGTTGCACAACATCGTCTGGTATCCCTCCATGGGCTGGTCCAACATTTCCTAGTGGTATGCCCCCAAGTCTAGATCCATCTGGATTGATAGCTGTCTGCTGATTGGGGGTTGCCCCCTGCCGAGCTATTCCCTCTGCTTGCTGGTTGAGTGCTTCTGGTCCAGCTCCACGGATCTGAGCTCCTGCATTTTCTGTTTGTGCAAATTGTCTGAGAAGAGTCTGCATCATCTCCTCTTGTCTTTTCATCATCGCCTCCATTTCCTCTCTAGTGATGTAAATGGATGCTCCACCTGCTCCATCTCTAGAGGAAGCCTCTTGACTTCCCTCCTGATTGCTCCTTTCCATTACTTGTTTCCTTGCTGATGGTCTAGCCATTGCTCTTTTAAATCCAAGTTTCTAACTCCAAAATTCCTGAGTTCAACTCTCAATGAAAGCACCAAAATGTTAGCGCCAAAATTGGTCACTAACACCCGAGTGTAAGTGAAAGCACCAATTAACAGTTACTGATAACAGATAGAGTGTGTGTAGAGAGTAATAATATGAAGAACAGTTAAAATTAAAATGAAAGCAGTAAAGAACAACAAATTTTATAGTGGTTTGGCTAACTCTGGGCTACGTCCACTCCAATAATTTCCTTGTTATTGATATGAGAATCAGTTACAGTTACAAAGCGGTAGACTAGCCTTAGCCTTAGAAAATAGAAGGTCAGAGAGTAAAGGAGAAGAAGAAGAGGAAGAAGCCGAAGATCCCCATGAAGATCCCCTATGTGCTGTATATATAGGCAAATCCTGAGTTGTTGGGCCTCTTGAATAGCTTGGGCCCAACAAGGCCATTGCCGAGCCTCGTATACCCTTTGTCCCTGACTGAGCGGCATTTGCCGAGCCATCTGGGCAGAGCCGTATACCATCAATGCCGAGCCACTCGATGCTGATCCATGTATACCGAACGAGGTTGATTGAAACAGTAGAATGCTGAATGAGGTAGCCATGCCGAGCTCACTCGTAAGCCGAACGAGGTTGCCATGCCGAATGCCCACTGATGCCGAACGATCCATCCAATGCCGAACGATACCTGATGTCGAACGATCCATCCGATGCCGAACGATCTCTAATGCCGAGTGCTTCTAAATGCCGAACGTTCATAGATGCCGAACGTTCATAGATGCCGAACGTTCATGGATGCCGAACCATACGCCGATGCCGAACGAGGTCCAATGCCGAACGCTCGTCCAATGTCGAACGATCCTTCTATGCCGAACGTTCGTCCAATGCCGAACGATCCTTCCAATGCCGGGTCATCCCTTATGCCGAGCGACCACCAATGCCGAGCCATCCCTTATGCCAAACATACTCATATGCCGAACGATTCATCCAATGCCGAGTCATCCCTTATGCCGAGCGACCACCAATGCCGAGCCATCCCTTATGCCGAGCATACTTGTATGCCGAACGAGGCAACTAAGCCGAACATACTTGTAGGCCGAACGAGGCAACTATGTCGAACGTACTCGTAGGCCGAACGAAGTACTTGTGCCATGTATCCCCTTCATTTGTTGACCAAATGACATATACAAGTAAACTTCATCCTTCAAAACCAAATCCATCATACTCCAAACTCGATAGTCGCCAAGTTAGTTAGGTTGAATCCGCCTACTTATGGCTTTGACAAAAGGCGGGTTAACACTAACTTTCTCTAATCTTGAAAGGATGTGCTTTGGATATTAACTTTGTGACTGCGCTATGCTAAGTTACTTTTTTTCACAACTTATTACCTTTTTATCACCTAAATATAACCATTTTATCTTTGTCGATTACAAGTTTTCTCTATTGGAGAAAAATCCCTTCAGATGATCAGTCTAAGGGGTTAAAAAACCCAATGTAGTGGAAAAAACTGGATCGTGATTTTAGTGAGACGAAACAAGCAGATATAAACACCAGAACAGACAGTCACAGATCTATGCAATGCAGAAAAATAAATAACACCAATATTTATAGTGGTTCCACTACCGCGAGACAGTGTATGTCCACTTAGGGAGAGGAGATTTTATTAGTCATTGAAAGATATGAGTTACAAGATTGATTCACTTTTGGCGGCTATACATAAGAAGAATTAATAATAAAGACAAAATTCTACAGAGTTTTAGCTCTCTAAGATGGCTCTGAAATTGGCTGAAGTTAGCTCTTGATTTCGGCTGCCATTGATGTACAGAAGCACCACTATTTATAGATTGAAAAATGAGGAGGGGTAGCTGCTCTATAGCAGCCCTAGGGTTTGGTTCGACATGCATCTCTTTTGGTTTGGCAAAAAAGCCGAGCGAAAAATTTAGATCGGCATGCTTTTGGTTTGGCAAATACCAAATGAAATATTTCGTTTGGCATTACCAAATTACCGAATGAAATATTTCGTTCGATCTTCTTCACTGCTTCAACATTCTCACTACCGAATGAAAACATTACTCCTCTTCACCGAACCAAATTAGCATCTCCCTCATCAACACCGAACGAGATTTAATTTCTCTTCACCGAATGAAGCCCTCTTCCTAAAATCAGCATGAACGCTTCTTCTCTCCGGCATCGTCACTTGGTTCTACGGTTTCGGCGTGCTTCTCTTCCTCTGCGACTTCTTCAATGGCTTCTCGAATTCAGGTATCATTTCTAACAGTCTTCACCTTGATACCAAATTCCATACAAGCCTTCGAACGCCATCTACAAATTTATGCTCCAAGTAGTGGATACTTACCCAATAAGCTTTGGCAATGCCATGACCCATTACACTTTGTCAACAAACTCCGGCAAGGCCACCGTCCGTCAAAAAAGTGTTCAAAGTACGCAGTCCGTGTAAAATCTATCAATCTCCATCATGAAGACAAACGTCTCCATGAACCATCTCAATTCTCTCCCCATGCCATCCTATGGCATCTAGCACTTCATTAAGCGAATCAAATCTGAGTAATGCTCGAACTTAGCAATAGACAATGACTTGGTAAATATTTCTCTGCATTCTCCTTTATGTGAACTTTCTGAAGACAAACCAGCTTCTCTTCACTCATCTCTAGAAGGAACGACTCTCTCACCTCAATATGCTTCGTCCTCGAGCTGAATGCCAGATTTTTAGCTAAGTGAATTGCACTCTGATTATAATAGTACACATCTACGCCTTCATATACGATGCCCAAATACACAACAGTCGCCTCAAATAAAGCGCCATTTTAGATGCTTCAACCACAGCTATGAGCTCTGCCTCTGCAGTAGACAAAGCCATAATCTTTTGCAACCTCGTTCTCCAACCGATCGTTGTCCCACCAATGGTGAATACATATCTGGAGGTTGACTTCCTTTGATCTCTGTCACCGGCATAGCTGGAATCACAAAATCAAACCAAGCTGAAATCTCTTCCACTGCCACCAAAGACAAGTCCATGGTTTTGAGTTCCTCTAAGGTATTTTAAGATACACTTCACTGCTTCCCAATGCGTCTTTCCTAGATTTTCCATGAACCTACTCACCAATCTAACAGCCTGTGCAATGTCAGACCTAGTGCAGATCATGACATGCATCAAACTACCAACTGCACTTGTATATGGTACCTTTATCATATAAGCCTTGTCCTTTTTCGAGACTGGAGAGCCTTTACTCGAAAGCTGTATGTGCAAAGACATGGGTATGCTGATTGCCTTTGCTCCTTCCATACTAAACCGAGCAAGCACCTTTCGAATGTACTCCTTTTGAGTGAGGCTCAAAAGTCCTATCTTTCTATCCCTTTAGATTTGCATACCAAAAAATTTCTTTGCTTCTCCAATGTCTTTCATTTTGAATTCCGCTTTTAGCTTTAGCTTCAAGCTATCGATTTCAGCCTTATCCTTGAAAGCAATCAACATATCATCCACGTACAAGAGTAGGCACACCCATCTGCTATTCTTTAAATGCTTGAAGTACACACAAGCGTCTTTAGTGCTACGATCAAAACTAAGTGAAAGCATAAAAGAGTCAAACCTCTTGTACCACTGTCTAGGTGACTGCTTAAGTCCATAGATTGACTTCTTTAATTTTCAAACCCAATTTTCTTTCCCATCTACAACAAATCCTTCTGGATGCTTCATGTAGATGGTCTCATCCAAGTCTCCCTACAAGAAAAGCGGTTTTCACATCTAGTTGCTCCAGCTCCAAGTCATGAGCTATAACGATAGCGAGAAAAATGCGGATGGACGTATGACTTACTACTAGAGAGAATATCTTATCATACTTTAATCCCTTTCCTTGTGAAAACCCTTTAACAACTAGTCTAGACTTGTATCTCTGATCATCATTCACCTCGAACACCCATTTGCAGCCAATGGCTCGGCTTCCTTGAGGAGGTGTTACCAAATCCCAAGTCTTGTTCTTCTTTAACGACTCTAATTCCTCTTCCATAATGCACATCCACTTCGAACTATCACATGACTTCAAAGCTTCATCAAGGTCAAAAGGATCCTCAAGAACCACATGTAGGGCATAGTCAAATTGATCACCGAGGCTAATGTTCATAAGCTACCAAGCACCATACCTTTCGTGTGGCCTAATAGACCTACGACTGACCCTGGTAGGTACTGCTTCACGTAAACTCCTTTCAGCTTCACCTTGAACCGAACTTCCTCTAGATTCAAGCACATCACCATCACTACTAGAAGGTACATATGGACTATCCTACGATGTTTCATCAACTACGTTTTCCTCGTCAGCATCAACAACAACTCTACTATTGGCTAGAACACGGGATCTTCTTCCATCTTCTTAGGCCTATCAGAATCTTCTGATGTATTAGGTAGCTTCTCCTTCAGATTGATCATAGCAGACTCATCAGAAGTAAACGTTTAGAATGGACAATCTTCGATCAACAGGGTTCCAAATTCGATACCCTTTGATACCATCGGTGTATCCCATTAGTATGCCCTTGTCTGCTCCAGTCTCCAACTTGTCATCACCTGTATGGTGAACGTACACATGACAACCAAAAATTAGAAAGTAACCAAGATACACTATTTTACCTCTCCACTTCTCCTCTGAAATCTTCCCATCTATGGCTGAGCAAAGAATTCTATTTATGATATGTGCCACAGTTGATAATGCCTCAGCCCAAAATCCTCTATACTAGCCCGCCGTCAGTCTCAAGCAATAAGCCTTCTCTAGTAGGGTCATGTTCATCCTATCTGCAACCCCATTGGATTGTGGATCTCCGGGTGCAGTGAAATGTATTTGAATGCCATGTTGTCTACAGAAATCGAGGAACTCCCTAGAGATGAATTCACCGCCATATTAGATCTCAGCACCTTCAACCTAGAACAAGATTGATTCTCTACAAGTACTTTTAAGTCTTTGAACTTCTCAAAACTCTCTGATTTGGCCTTCATCATATACATCCATATTTTTTAAGAGAATTCATCAATGAAATAGATAAAATACTTCGCTCCTCCAAGAGAAGGAGTAGCAATCCCCAGACATTTGTATGCTATACTCAAGTACTCGCCTCGATCTATGGAGTCCAACTCCAAAAGATACTTTAGTTTTCTTTCCTTACACTCACTCCTGGCAAAATTACATCTTTTCGAAGCTTTCTCCTTTGATCATCTTCCGTCTTTGAAGCAACTCTAAGCCTTTCTCTGAAATATGACACAACCTAAGATGCCAAATCTTTGTGGCATCCAAAGCATGAGAACTATCTTCTCCAACACATGACCCTCCAAGAACCGTGGTTCCTTTCAAAAAATACAAATTTCGGAACACATCTCCTTTCATAAGAATTAGTGCACCTCTCAAAACCTTCAGACTATTCTTCTAGATAGTTACCTTGCATCCCAAATATGTCAATTGTCCTAAAGAAATTAAGGACTTTCAAAGACCTGGAATATATCGGACACCAGTCAAAGTGC
Source organism: Allium cepa (assembly GCA_030765085.1). NCBI lineage: Eukaryota > Viridiplantae > Streptophyta > Magnoliopsida > Asparagales > Amaryllidaceae > Allium > Allium cepa. Next base: position 976,531,504 of record CM060928.1, read on the forward strand.
GTATCACTCCGTCAAACATCCTGATCTTTATTGTACATTCACTAGTTGCTCTATAGCTAGCATCATTACCCATAATAATAGATCATCCCTCTCATCCAATGAAAGAACTGAAGTAATCCCTATTAGGATGTCATATTGAAAGACGCCCCCGAGTCCAGCACCCAATGGTCTGAGACACCCAATACCGCTGTAGACAACACATCGTCAAATACAGAATTCTCCATCATAAATGAAGAAGATCCATATTTTTCCTTCTTCTTAAAATCGGGACAATCATTTTTTCATTGACCAGGTTTCTTGCAAATAAAGCACTTTCCATCCTTAGATTTTCCTCTCCTACCATTACAGGGCTTCCTTGACTTGGAATGCCCTCTAGAGTGCCAATTCTTCTTATCTACTTTACCTCTTTCAACAATCAGGTCGTGACTACTACTTCCACCTCTACTTCCTTCACTTATCTCCTTCATCTGATCCCTCAAGCCCTCGGATAGAAGGCCCGACTTCACATTTTCCATTGTCAATGTGTCTCTAGCGAAGATAAGGCTGTCAGCGAAACCTATATATCGCTCTGGAAGAGAATACAAAATAATCATTGTCATTTTCTTCTCATCCATCTTCAAGTCAACAGTCTTCATCTTCATCATGAGATCATCAGAGAAATTAAAATGATCCTTCACCGAAGTGCCTCTCTCATCCACATGGTGAAAATGTCTTCAGTAATATCAGACGGTTAGTCAGAGATTTTTTTAAGTAGAGATTTTCTAGCTTGGTCCAAATGCCCCTAGCAGTGATTTCATTGCTAATCTTTGGGGTAACATTCTCCTGATAGCTATCTGTAAACTAGTAAACACCCATTTCTCCATCTCCTTCCTTTCCGCGATTGAGATGTCAGCCATCAACTCCTCAAGGGCAAACACTATTGGATGGACTTCATTCCTTATTACAACAACCTTCATCCTCCATTGCCACTTCTCGAAGTCTTTATCCCCATTTCATTTCTCAATTGTCAACTGTGATCCTAACGTGATATACATCCCTTTAATATAGGGTCTTGTAACAAATGGAGTCGCTTCATCTTGCCACGACCCGAAATCCAGCAATTGAAAATCGACATCAGATACTACACTTGTATTCAACTGCCGGAGATTCGAATGTTGAACCTCAGTTCGGATGGAGCTTATAACAACATTAGATGAATATAAACAGTGGAAACAAAAGATGATTTCATTTACCATAACATAGATATAACATTTGTACAATATTTGATTACAATAGATGAACTCCAATATTAGACTGATATACATAAGGTATAATAACAGGATGATAACATCACAGGTGAACAATAATAGTGCTATCTCAATTTCAAGAGAACCTTCAAAAGAAAGAGAGCGATAGCGAGATTCCAATATAAGCACCTTCTTCTAAACTTCAAAGCTTCCAAAATCCGATAGCTACCAAAAGACTCCTAATCCAAGCTAGCTCCAAAAACACGGATAACCTATTTCTAGGCTGCCCATGTGGAAATTATGGACACCTAGAGTTTAGTAAGAGAACAATAAACTCCGGGTCAGTCGTGGGACTGGTATGTGTAAACAAAATATTGTTTGTACAAAAACAATTTATAATAAAAATCCAATATGCTTTTGAAAAATAAAACCACCAGAAGACCTCCCGCTACACACACAATGCAATCGCATAATTGGAGGAGATTTCTTCTTGTGATAGTCAAATATGCTTGATATGAGAAAATTCATTTAATATTATTATTAGTGCACAGTGTAGAAAAACATTTCGAAAGTATAATATTAATCTTAGCCAGCATAGGCATTTTGTACTATGCCTACTATAACTACCATCTAAACAGTGGGTCACCACCATTAGTAAATGGCTGGTTATACAGCTAAAACCGTATAGGGCTCGTATTGAATAATTGGATTTCCCACAATGGTTAGGCTAAGGAACTTCCTTACCAAATGGAACGCCTTTGGAGGGACGCCCCCAAGAACCAAACCGGATCTTTGCCAACACAAGGCCGGGTTACCTCTGTAACAGATAGCACCTACAAGTATGCCATCCTCGGTCGTCACCGACCTTTATCTCAGGATTCACCAACAAATAGCAACAACCACATAGTTAAACATATGGGCTCCATACCATGATACCACCTCTTATCCAGAAGAAAATGGACATACCCTAGGGGCGCGACCCCTAATAACCTTGCCGCAACATTCCTGTTTCGACCATTACCGGGTTGTGAGGTTCGATGAAGTCTCGTCCACAAAACTACGCTTTTCACAAAAGCCATGCTTTGATCAACACATGATCAGCAGCACTCAGCATGCCACACAACCATGTTGGGAGTATATCACTGATAACCATCAACTACATAACCTATGAGCTCATACGTCTCAGAGAAGGGTGTTAAGCTAAGGTAATAAATTCTACGCCACCAATAGAAATGTATTTGAAAGAAATCAGCTTTATATCTCAAAGTGTAATGTCAGACATACAACCATACAAGTCCGTTCCGGGTTCGAACGAAACCGAAGGCACTTCCAAAGAAGCCCTTGCAATCCGGGCATCCACAATCCCGATCGGACTCCCCATCACATATGGAGATCTCTATACCGGAGCAACTCAGTGCAGAGTCATTCGACAGGTTATTCTAACGTTCTCGAAGACACCTGGTCTTCACCATCGTCTTCAAATGCTTTTCGTTTCGTCGTCTCACTATTCGGAATGGGTTATATGATACAAAGTCCTCTCCCGGCTAAATCGAATAGTGAGCGCTTAATTTAAAAACACGTGGATATATCAATCACAAAGATTCACCATTAAGGTTCGATGTGAGTTTCGGATAACCAACTGAAATCCGACTCCCTGTCGCATCGAAATTCAAATGCCGTTTTACGGGCCAATGAGTTTTCACATTCACATAGAAATAAATCACAGATATCACAGCTCAGCACAAAGCAATTCATATCACATTGTATCACAATCACATATCAGAGATATCAATCGATACAAAGCATTCAATATCAATCATCTACAATTAGAATTAATCGTGTGATTATAATCAATTAATCACATAATCATTTTCATTGATTATCCTTAATTAATTATTAATTATTCTTAATTACAAACTAATTAGTCCTTAATTATTAAAATTTTTAATCTTAATTACTTTCATTAATTAAATATTTATTAATTAATTATATAATTAAATTAATTATTAGTTATAAATTAATTAACCTTAAATTAATAATTAAATAACCTTAAATTAATAATTAATTAACCTTTAATTAATTATCCTCTAATTAATTAAGTAATTTATAAATCATTTTTCATAATTAATCATTTAATTATTATCAAAACCTTTAATTAATAAAACTTATAATTAATCACATTAATTTATTCAAGAAATTAAGGTTAATCAAAACATCATTTTATCTTAATTAAGTTCATTATTTATTTAAATTAATTAGTTAATAAATAATGTCACAAATTAAATAAGTTAAAATTTAATTACTTTAACATATTTTCTTAAATCCTTTATTAATCCAAATTTTAAGCCAAAGCAATTATTTAAAACATGAGTGTTAAAATGTTTCAAAATTTAAATTTGGTTTCAAAGTTTAAAATTGTTTTTATATGTCAACCCGAGGCCCACTCAAGTCCACCCCCAAGCTAAACTACCCTTCGCTTCGAGTTTCTCCAAAACCAACCCGTATGCTTTTATTTTTCAAACTTAAATTTTTTTTAAATGTTAAACCCGGCGCACACATAAATTTACTCGAGCCCAGACTCGAGCTAACACACGAGCCTCTCGAAGACCACCTCGAGTATCACCTTTCTTCCCAAATTACTGCTTTCTGACACAAACCCAAGCCATGTGCACGTGCACAACTGCTTCGATCACCTCTGGTCGATGCTACGACCATTGACCATCAACGATCACCAACTCGTCCCTTCAAACCACCCAGCAACTTGTATCGACGACAAACCCATTATTTGGCTACACGACTCAATTCTAGAACAAAACCGAGCCATCAAGATCATCTCGTTCTCCCTCCTCCGACCATCAGAGGTCACGTGGTTCTGGTCAAAGCATTTCCAAACTCCAACGATTCGATCTCTTATACCCCGGCATGGTCCGATTCAACCTAGACGATGCCATCACCTCAAGAATACGATCGACAAAATACTAGGCCAAAACCCTAAAATGTCACCACGCCATCGCCACCGCACTTTATAAATTCATCAGACATTTTTCTAATGATTCCCAATCTTTAAGCTAGCCACGACCTCGATCTCGAGATCCATAAACCCTTCGATCACCAGAATTTCATCAAAACCCATTTTACTTCATCTTAAAATTTCTCAGTGGATACTTTGTTAAAAATTATGATTTCTCTTGTAAAAATCATCAATTTCAAAAACGTTTAAATTTATATACTTGAAACTAGAAATCTAGATAATTAAATTTTCAACAGATTTTTAGTTTGCTTGTATTTTTAAATTTCGAGGTGAAGTGTTGATTCATTTTGCTTAATTCTATTTTTTAAAATTTAAATCATGTTTAAACAAACAACTTTTGTTTAGATCCTATGGCCTGTAACGAATCAGAGGAATGGAAATTGATTTTTTGAACAGGCATGATGCTTGTAAACCTGGAACCAAATGCATATGTCTGATTTCCAAACATGCACAGCTAATTCATACACGTATATACACAAATTTATACGCATGCAAGCAATTTTTCAACCTATTTTAAACGTATTTTTAAACAACAGATCTAAATCCAGATTATAAAGGGTTTACTCTCCTGTAAAGAAGAAATAGAGAGCTTGTTTGGGTTTTAAAAGTTGAAGGTTGGAAAATGTGTTGATTTCTGAGCTTTTGATCTTAAAAAAATCTGGACTTGAATTGGTTTGAATTTGGAATTCTTGATTTGTTTAACCACTTGATTACTGAGTTGATCTTGTTTAATTACTTGATTGCTTTGTTCCTTTGAATTTGTAAAAGGAGTTAAACTTCCTGGTTTTGTTTTATTTTTGTTTTGATGATTCTCTGATTTTGATTTGTTTTTAATTTCCTGTTTTCACAAGCTTTTAATATTTTTTTTCCTCAGATTTGTAAAAGTTTTGAACTGATAAAGAAATGAGAAAAAGAAGTTGAAATGGTTTATATAATCTGGTTTTCTATTTTTTTTTAAATTTCTCAAAAATAAAAACTAAATGATGCTTGTCCAATTTAATTATAAATCCATTACATTGGTTAAACAATTTATTACATGAATTACACTTGTTAAATTGCTTGTTACATGTTTAACACTTGTATTTCACATAAATTAAAGGCTTTTAAATAAATTTTATATTACATTTTCCTCATTTTATAAATACATTTTTCTTTATTATACTTATACAATTTTAAAAGAAAATGTTTTAAAATTAATTATATATTAAATAAATCACATATATGTTATTTTTAAATCTAAATTATTTTACTAAGATTTTATTTAAAATTTAAATTTAAATTTAAATTCAAATTTGAATTACAATTCATTTATATATGTATAAATCAATACTAATTTTATTTGCCTTGAAAAATTTCAAACTAATTCCCAATTAAATTCTAGAAATTCAAATTAATTACTAATTTTAAATTTGATAAAATTTGGGATGTTACACATCTTTTGCCATAGCGTCTAACACTCCGCGATTAACCTTGTAGCTTTGATACCAGACTGTTGGAGAAAAATCCCTTTAGATGATCAGTCTAAGAGAATAAAAAACCCAACGCAGTGGAAAACAACTGGATCGTGATTGTAGTGAGACGAAACAAACAGTGATAAAAACCATAACAGACAGTCATAGATATATGCAATGTAAAAAAAAATAAATAATACCAGTATTTATAGTTGTTCCACTACCGCGAGGTAGTGTACGTCCACTTGGAGAGAGGAGATTTTATTAATCACTGAAAGATTAAAGTTACAAGATTGACTCACTTTTGAAGGCTATACATTAAAATAATTAACAATATATAAAATTATGCAGAGTTTCAACTCTCTAGGATGGCTCTGAAATTAGCTGAAATTGGCTGAAATTAGCTCTCGATTTCGGGTGCCATTTTTATCCAAAAGCTCCTCTATTTATAGAGTGAAGAAATAAGGAGGGGTAGCTGCTATATAGCAGCCCTAAGATTTGGTTCGGCATGCATTTGGTTTGGTTTGGCAAAAATGTCGAGCGAAAAATTTGGACCGACATGCTTTTATTCGGCAAATATCGAACGAAATATTTTGTTCGACATTACCAAGTTACCGAACGAAATCTTTCGTTCGGTCTTCTTCACTACTTCAACATTCTCACCACCGAATGAAAACATTACCTCCCTTCACCGAACCAAATTAGCTCCCCCCATCAAAACCGAACGAGATTTGTTTTCTTTTCACCAAACAAAGCCCTCTTCCCAAAATCAGTACTGAACGCTTATTCTCTTCGGCATCGTCACTTAGTTCCATGCTTTCGGCCTGCTTCTCCTCCTCCGTGATTTCTTCAATGGCTTCTTAAATTCAGATATCATTGCTAACATTCTCAAATTTGCCTATGAGCTAGATATATGGTTACTAAAGCCATTGACCTAATCCAACTCAATCCCTTAAACTACAAACTTAATAGATTTTGATTCTATGTATACAACTAATTTGATCCAGTCTATGTAGTTTGCCTTAAGTTAGTATGAAATCAAATTGGTTCAATATGCCTGTAATCTATTCTAATTATGCTTATCCATATTGTGATCTTTATAAACAAATTCTAATTGAATTTCATGTTGCATTTCCAGGTTAAAAAAATAGAATATAATACTATTATCCGTTTTATCAATTTTGATTCCAGCAAAGAGTCTTTAAAAGAGAGCAATCAATTATTTTGTTCAATTATTTTGAAAAGAAACTGAAGTTACAAATGAGGCTGAAATATTTCATTTCTAAGTTAGCTAATTTTCATAACAAGCCATTAATTCCTTAACTTATGAGTATATGTGTAAAGAGTACGTTATCAAATTTTAGTATTTTTAACCGTTGTAATAACATATTACACACCAAAATTTTAGTAATATTAGTTATAATTACCAGTTTTTTGAAGCCTAGGTCAATTGTATTTTCTGTTGTTATTATTATTATTTTTATATATCCTCATTTATATTTGCATCTTATTTACAGTCTGATTTGGAACGATTTTGTTATTTCCTTATCCTATAATGGTATTGTCATCTAGAAGGTAGTGAATCCATGTATCACTACAGTGTGTAATATTTCTATAGTTAATATAGTACTAAATATAACTATTAGGTGGTGGATAATTACTATAGATGTAGATACTTGATGAAATATGAGCTAAATTAATAGGAAATGATAAATTATCACATTATGCTAAAGAGATCGTTAAGTCAAGCAAAATTAGCTTTATCAATGCTATAAGATTATAAAACTTATACGATTGAACTTTTACCATGCTTACAATTCTCTTCCAATTTTAACTACGAAACTTTTTCAAAAAAAAATATATGTACCTAAAACAGTTTGCAAGTACAAGTACTGAATAGTTTATTAAAAATCATCACTGTTTAAAAAATAACCAATCTTGAATTTATGTGGATAAAAGAGTAACATTGGATACATACGGTAAGATAGGCAAATCTTAATCATTTGGGGGTAACAAATATATTAAGGTTTTTAATTACCTCATATTTACCTTTCATTTTAGTTCATATAATTTTGCATGGTTCATCAGAGGTAGTGATAATGAATGAAATCAATATAGGAATGATAACGTACAACATTTCCTTTAATTTCTATTTAACTTTACACCTTTCTCTTCTACACTTATGATGCTTCTACATTTTCTTTTCAACATCTCATGCAACTTACTATATATTGTAAATAAATTACAGAAGGACAATAGTTTTAGTCCATCCTTTGATAAAACACTAGACAACAATGCTATATCTATAATTATTATGATTTGAATCATCGATCAAAATAATTCTAGAGGATATAGTACTATGTTATTTTACAATGAAACTATTAAATCCATATTCTCAATGTAATGAAAAGACAAGTCCCTACTTGATACAAGATGTATTATTGGTCTTTGTTTTTATTCGCTTTCATTTATTTTTTTGCAGTACCAAATAAAATGAAAGAAGTTTAGTGAAAGAAAAAATCATGAAATAATTTATTGAAAACTTACTATTAATTATATGTGAATTTAACACATTATTTTTATTATGAGTTTGTAAGGGAAAGATGTAAATAAAAATTGAATATTTTTTTACTTTCTAAGTATTTGAATATTTCATAACGGTTTACCGTCTTTTCCGGTTATACTTACTAAATGTAGCTATTAAGTGATGTCTAATTAATATAGATGTAGACGCTTGATGAGAAATGAGCAAATATAATAGGAAACTATAAATTATCAATCAATGGTAATGCAGTTATTTAGTCAAACCAAAATAACTTTACGAATGTTAATGAGGTTATAAGACTAAGAAGAAAATAAAAATAACAAAATGTTACTTTTGATTTGAATATCACATAATGTTCTATTGCCTTTCCCACTCCTTTGTTGACTATAGCTGTTAGTTGGTGACTAATTACTATAGATGTTGATGCTTGATGAAAAATGAGCTAAATGCAATAGGAACCAATAAATTATCACATAATGCTAATGAGGTTTAGTCAAGTAAAAACAAATTTTGTGAATGCTAATGAAGTTATAAAACTTACATGATTGTGCTTTTATAATGCTTATAAATCTCTTCCAGTCGTAACAAGTCAGCTTTTGTAAAATTATTTGCATTTGCAAAAGTTTGCAAGTACACATAATAAACTAAATAGTTTATTGTAATCATTGATATTTGAAAAGTAACTAACCATAAAACTGGTGTTTTTATCTTATGTGATACATAGATATGCACAACATACGTCATCAACCTAAATCTGTATAAGCACTAATTAAAAACACAATGTCAGCAGCATTTTACTTATACCATTGTCTCCAATAAAACATATGAAATACAAACTAACAATATGCTGTCGGGCAGTCCAAATATGCGAGGATAACATGATATATCATCCCATTTATTATAAAAGAGAAGACCAGTTAATACAAGATACAAATATCATTGGATTAAGGAATATGACTATAACTTACTTATCACAAATGAAAGCATAGTCTATGCATCTAAGCATAAGTAATGATGAAAATGATAAATCAAACAACAAGGCATATCTGCGCCACCCTAAAAGTTTAGGTAGGCTACCCAAATGATAGATAAAGGTGAAATGATATGGTACGTCTTTAAGCTTGAATAGCAACCAAGGAATAGTTGTTGGAAAACCTCTTTGGTAAAGTATGCAAACTATAATTGGAAAATAGAAGTTGGTAAAGTATGCAAACTATAATTGGAAAATAGAAATATTGTAGAGAAAATATAGACATTCGCATGTGTCAACTGCTAAACGAATTTTGTTGAATCTATTTAATTACAATTATTTACATATTATATTGGTACTTTTGAATAACAAATGTTTCATGGAATTTTGAGTAGTCATGGCTGATAGAAAGTTATGAAGACACTAGAAAGGTTGAACAAATAACAAAACTAAAATATTTAAATAGATCTTAAGTTGATGAATATCTGAATAAGAAACATACACTAAAGAAAATGGACAGATGATGTTTGTTTTTGAGTGCTATAAAATAGCGAAAAAATGTTTATATTTACAACTTTATTTTCTATACTTTCAGGGAGGTATGCAAACGAGTTTGCAAAAGAACGCATAGAGGCGATTGATGGTGATACATACTCTATGCAATAGCCAATATGTATTATGCTGTATAAATTCTTATATTTGGGTTACATGTATATTTCAAGGCATTTGATTTCTTTTTCAATTTTCTTTCTCAGTAAAAAATCAAGTGTTGTTGCCTTTTATTTGTTGTTGCAACATATAAGTCCATATTTTATTGTGTATTTCATATGTGTATGTTAGTCAGTATATGTGAGTAAATGGTTGTGATATGTGTGTAATTTGCATGGGATTTTATGTGATGAGCATGAGTGAGATTATCAATTATATACCACACAGTGTTCAAACTATGATGCAAGTGCTATTTGATCTATATGCTTTATTGTTGACAACTTATGTACTGCTATCTGATCAAAACCCAATACATTAGCATAAGATTTAGAATATAAACGGAACAAACACGATTGAAACTATAAGAAAAAATATATCATATTTTTACTATTTGATCATATATTGAAATAAGAAGCAACATTTTATGAGTTTAGGCGAGTGATTAAACTAAACCATGAAAATAAAATTTATTTTGCAACATGATATATTTATTTGTGTGGAACTATTTTGGATGATCAACATAGATCTAAAATAATGCTTACTGATTTTTCTTTGTACAATGTTTTTGATGAATAGGCACGTCAATATTTATGCTATGAGTTTCCTAAAAAATATTGGTGGGACTCTACGAGTTAGGAATGGAACCATAGATGAAATAAGCATAGGGAAATTGATAGTATTTATATGGTATCTCTTATTGAAGGCGATCATTATTATTTTCGATTACTACTAACACATGTTAGAGGTCCTCTATCTTTTACTGACTTACTAACAATTAATGGAACACGGTATAATACATTTATAGAAGCAGCTAAACATAGAGGTTTACTTGAAACAGATGATAGTTTAAATGACTGCTTGAGGGATGCTTCAAATACACATATGATCAATGCTTTACGAAGATTATTTGTTACAATTTTAGTATATTATGAATCGTGTCATGTGCATGAATTACGGGAAGAGTTTTCACCTTTTTTAATGGAAGACTATCCTACTACATCTACTACTACTACGACCAATTCATATTCCTTAATTCAATGTCTGTCCGACCTCGACAACCTTCTCAAACAATATAACAAAACAATTTTTTATTATGACATTCCACATAATAATTTCAATGATTCACTCACATTAATAGATCCACACTTATTTCAGAAGAGAAGAGTATAGAAATATCCAGTAATGATATCAACTCCGTAAATAACTTGAACTCCGAACAAAAGAAGGCATTTGACAGGATAATGTTTATTGTTCAAAACAAAGCTAATGTTATATATTTCATAGATGGCCCTGGAGGTACAGGAAAAAATATCTATACAGAGCAATCTTTGCACATTTACGAATTCAAGGTCATATTGCAATTGCAGTCGCTACTTCAGGAATTGCTTCTCTTGCCCTTTCAGAAGGTCGAACTGCACATTCTCAATTTAAAATATCAATTAATTTACACTCTTCCTCTATATATCATATTCCCAAGAAATCTGATATCGCTCAACTTTTATTAATTTCTACTGTTTTCCTATGGGATGTAGCTACGATGGCTCATCGCTACGCATTTGAGGCCTTAGATAGAACATTAGAGATTTAACTAATTTAGATGCAGTGGTTTTCGTCAAGTTCTACCACTAATCGTAAATGGTACTAGAGCTCAAACAGTCGACTGCATGTATAGTAGGATCATATTTATGGGAAAATGTTCATGCAATTGATTTAACAAAAATTATGCGTGCAAGAGATAATCGACCATATGCACAATTTATTTTACAAATTAAAAATGGAGATGAAGTCTACGTTCAAGGCGATATTATACAGCTCCCAGATGATATCGTTGAACCTTGGACCAATACTTCTTTAATTTATACTTTGATTACCGAAGTCTTCGCTGAACTCAATGACATATCAGGTGATAATAATTATATAATGGATAGAGCAATATTAGCCCCTAAAAATGAAATAGTAGATAAGATTAGTAACAAAGCTATAGAAATGTTTCCAGGTAACGAGTGCATTTAATACTCATATGAAAAAATCGAATAAGATAAACATATATTAGTATGAATTCTTAAACTCACTTGCTCCGGGTGGTCTACCACGCCAATAATTAATTTTGAAAGTAGGAGCACCAATCATATTGCTTAGGAATATTGATCCAAGAATTGGATTATGTAATGGAACCAGATTACTCTGTCGTGTCTTTCACAGAAATCTCAAAGATGCAAAAATCACTTTAGGACATTTCCATGGTATAAAAGTATTTAACCCACATATACCACTTAAGCCTTCTGAGAATACTAACATGCCTTTCAACCTAATACGTAAACAATTTCCTGTTAGTTAGCTTCTTCCTTAACGATTAATAAATCACAAGGACAAACCATCCCTTGGGTTGGTATTCATCTTCCCGAACATGTTTTCATCCATGATCAACTATATGTTTCTTTATCAAGAGGAATTTCACGAAAAACAACAAAAGTTTTGATGAAAAATGGAAAGATTTGAAATAGAAAGGATAGACATACTCGAAATGTTGTATATAAGGATGTGTTATTAACATGTAATCATGAACTTAGTTAACTGTACTTTGTTTTTCACACTTCACATACAATACTTTTACACTACATATTATTCTTCCCCATCTATACACATATGCTTTTCACAAATGTTGTATTACTCTTTTAAATGATGGACTTTCAATATGACCACATATGATTCAATATGCATGCCACATATGTAAAATAAATATATCGTGCTATTTTGGTTCAAAGCCTAATTAAAGTGATCAAATTTTGGATTAAAGTTAAAAGGCTTGAAGATATAATTGTCATGGTATTAATGTGTAGATACTGGGGCAATTCTAATTTGTTACAGGGCCAAATTAGAAAATGCCAACATTATAAATAAGGGATTATGGTCCCAAAATTACACAAGCTCCAGTTATTCTCCTAATCTCTTCTATGGAAATAATTCAGATCTACGGTTTATGTCAATTTGGAAAACCAGATCCAACTCTTATCTTTTACATCCATCTCTTTCTTTTAATCAGTTTATGAAAGCGCAACCATAGCTTCAGATCTTTTATAAGATCTAGGGCTTGTGTTATGGAAAACCAAATCAAAATTACTTTTCCAATCGGTAATGTTTATGAATTCTGGTATGGCTTCCGCTAATTTGTTTTATTTCTTCTAAATCAAATCAATATGGGTCACCTATTCAGATTTAGGGTTTCATGATTAATCTATCCTAAAGTACACAAAAATCCAAACAAGTGGTATCAGAGCCATTCATCATTGATTTCATTGGGAAATTCTTTTTTTTCTTTTTGAATTATGAGAAAGCCTTGAATTGAATTCTTTTTTTAGAAGTCCTATAATAATCTTACTTAAGTTTCATATCTGCTTATTCTACGTATCAAGGACTTTTTGATGGTGATTTTGGATTTTGTTGTGATCAATTTTTGTTGTAAATTGAAAGGCTAATTCATGAAATTTTTTTGGTGTATAAAGATAGGTAGATCTGAATGATCTATATGTTATTATGTAACAATTAGAATTTGATATCATTAAATTATGAGAAATAATCCAACTTCCTTTAAATTTTGAAAACAACTTATACTGGTTAAGGCATTCACATGTTTATTATTGTGTGCTTTATAAATAAGTTGTGAATTTTAAGGCGAGGAATGTTTTGGATCTGATATGTACAGTCATTTTCTAATGTTTATAAATGGTATAAGCATATATATATATATATATATATATACACACACATATAAAATCTAGAATCATTTATGCAAGAAATATGAATCCGGTTTTATGGTTATTTTACCTTAGTTAACTTTTGATTTAGTAATTTGGATATTTATATAAGGCATTTGAGTTATTTCAGAAATTTTGGTTAATTGGAAATAAAGTATGTTCTTGAATGTGTTTATGTCTATTTTTTATTGAAATATATTTTAACATGAAACCAGTTTACATTTTAAACCACATAATGGTCAATTGCATTTATTTTTTTTATCCTGATTGCAATAATTTTGGTTGTTATAGTAATAAATAAATTAATTTATTACCATAAATGCAGTAAATGTGTTAGTTGCAATAAATTTAATGATGCGGTATGTTTGTACTTGGAATAAGAAAAGACGTATTGTTTACTATTTGATGCATTTATATTTGATAGATACATATATTGTATATGTATGGTCCGCTTATTAAAAATAAGTTTTACTTTCATGCTTTGGTTCTCATGAAATAAAAGGAGCGACAGTTTTCATATTTTGCCAATATGCATGGTTACCGACCTTAATTGAGTATTCAAATAATAAACTGAAGGTAAAGTGACACAGTAGCATACTATATAGTTATATTATGGTTCATATGTACATTATAGCAACTACATCCTATTTAGTATGACAGTTACTATGTCACTTATGCATAATTTTATATGGTATTTAACTCTGGCATTCATTTATGACATTGGTTATGTGATTTATTAACGATATCTTGTATTATACTTATTTAAAAAATGTCACGAATGTAACCACATACTTAAAATAAAAGACTATAATAGCTATGGTTAAAAACATGTTGTGCCACAGTTATAATTTTGAGATTTTCAAGTGTCATATAGACTTAAAATGCTTTTGGGAGTATTTTATAACACTTGAAATATTGTACATACATTAAGAAATAAATACAAATATATTTTTGGTGTCTCTTTGCGAACTAATTGTAAATATCCTACATTTCAAGTGAGATAATTGAAATAACATGTCACGAAAGTGACCTTTTTTATTTTAGTTGTACATGAAAATGTTTGATAGTTGTGTGTATTTAATCATGCGGTTGGTAGCTAGCCCAAACGAAGACTAATATTTGACCGAATAACTTACACATGTATGGCGAGAAATATGTGATAATTATAAGGTTTTACAAGTGAATAACTAATCGTCCAAAGGAAGATTGTTATTTGACTTGAATTTATTATCAATGCTTGATCATTACAACAAAAGTACCACTTACAGTTAATATTACTGTCCAAAGACTTGATATTAATATTGTGCTAGGTATCTTGAGAAGAGACTTACCAAGTATTTGAATTTACTATGGCTGGTATTTGGATGTGGACATATACTATCAATCCTTTATTTTTGTTCATTTTTCAAATAATTTGACTAAAATGTTTGCCAATTTTAATGTTATCATCTTTATTGGGACTAACATAAAGGATTATTAAGAAAACATGTTTTTTGTTCTTAATTTTATGGGTCTAGCTCCTACAATTAGGTGGTTCATACCCACTCATATTATGCTTGAATACTGTTATAATGTCCTGAAGAACATTCAAAGGTGAGACAATTCAAAAGGAAAGAGTCAAAAGATCATAAAGTAAAATATTTTAGAAGGTTTCAAGGATGCGGTACCCGTAGGGATAACCAATTTTAAGGAGTTTTTATTGAGAATGAAAATTGTTTTGCTAAAATGGTAAGGAGAAACAAGCATTCTTTACATTGGTTGATTCCATAAAGTCAAAATTAAGGAAACATAAATAAGTACTATATGGAAAATATTGCTTCAAAAGTTAAAGGCACTCAAGTTTTAAGATTATTATTAATTTTCTTAAGAATAAAATGACCTTTATTGAGCTTATTTCACATTATGGTAAGATGAAGAGAGATTGAAGCATGGTAAGATAAAAAGTATCTATTTATCGTACATTGTAAATAAATGTATATATAAGAATAAAGAAGTCACTAAGGATGTAGAAGAAAAGAAATAACATATAAATGTATTTATAGTTGTTTCTTTAATAAGATAGACATATATATAAAGTAAAGTTTACTACATATTTTTGTGATATTATTGAGATTTTGATAATATTGTTTGGATTTATTTGATATTTTTGTTATGCTGTCATTGAGATAGATTTGGTTTTCTATTTCCAACATGGATAAATTAGGTTATTATTGTTCATTTAGAAATAATAAGATTGATTTATGAATAAATTCAAACATTTTTGGAATTATATCTCTTAATGTTTAAAATATAGCTTATATATACTTATGCTAAATACCTCTTATAATAAAGCCTCGGATTTTGTTTCGGTGATTAATATAATTATTTGTTTCAGCTTACTAAATAATTGTAGATTGAGGCATTAAAGATAACAAATACTTTGTTAATATTCTAAGCGATTTAAAAGCTACAAGTTTTATAAACCGATGTAAGAAAAAAAATTACAAGATGGGAAATGCTACAATTTTTGAGGATGTTGAGTTTAGAGGGAGAGATAAAATACGGATCACTGTCTTTAAGGAGAATCATTATCTTTGATTCAACTACAGTTACTTCTTCGGATAATGTACAAGATTTGTTTTCTTTCATTAACAAGAAGTAAATTAAGAACCATAACAAGACAATGTTAAATAAAAATTTAAGGTATATATCATTGTCTTTAAGGAGAATCGTTATCTTTGATTGAACTACGGCTACTTCTTCGGATAATATATAGGATTTATTTCCTTTCATTAACAAGAACTAAATTAAGAACCATAAAAAGATAATGTTAACCAAATTTTTAAGGTATATATCATTGTCTTTAAGGATAATCATTACCTTTGATTGAACCGTGGTACTTCTTCGGATAATATATAGGACTCGTTTCCTTTCATTAAGAAGATGTAGATTAAGAGTCATAATAAAACAACATCAAATTAAATTTTCTTAAATTAAGGTTACAAACTCAACAACCTCAAAGTGCAAGGTCACTAAGGAAATACACTTGAAAAGAAGAAATACTATTCTGATGACTATATAGTATTTTTACATAAAGATAAATTTTGGATTGGTGAAGATGATTCTTTTAACTTGCATCAATCCTTATAAGATATTAATTTGAAATGTGGATTTAAGATATGAATATATAATCTAAATCTATAAGGATAATGAAGTTTGAGATCTTTCCCACCATCTTAAGGCAACAAGATCATTTGTTATGAACAATTATTCAAAACAAAAAAAATGGATCAAGTGAATAAAGGTATAAGACTCATTGCAGAAAAGACTATAATTGAAAGAAAAAGAATGTTTTAATTTTAGAGAGGCTTTCTCTTTAGTTTTACTAAAAGACTCTTTGGAATTATTTTAAAACTTGTTGTGAATTATGATTTTAAGCAATATTGGAGAGATATTAGAGTCGTGTTACTCAATGGTGACATTGATGAAACAAGTAAGAAAATCATATACGGATTATCCTTTTGTATTAGGGATTCAAATACACAATTATCATTCATGAAGTGCTAGTTGGATTATCACAAAAGGGCTAGGAAGATGAGGCTTTAAACAAAAGGGCGGTTTGGTATGCAAGCTGCAAATCAATTCTCTTTTGCCAAAATATAAAAATGTTGCCTTATATAGTAATATAAGAACATTCTTGAAGATAAAGAAATGCAAAAGATGACTCATATTTTTGTGATGCGGAGTCTAATGCATGCTAAAGCATACACATATATGCATATTGCATGTATTATTTGGCATATATCTTATTGATATTAAAAGTGTATCAGTTGTAACTAACCAAAATTGTGATGAGATATCATTAAGAAACAAAGGATTATATGCTCAAGACAGATTGTTTTGAGATCCTAAGGCATTACAATCCGAACATTTTGGATGCCAAGAGTAGAAAAGATCCACTTCAGATAACAATAATATTGTTGTTGTTATCTTTTTTTGGATGAAGCTATATAAGGAAAGCTGCCATGCAGATACTTATAGCCTTCTTTGGTATTTTCCATTATAGGGCATCCAACGATGGAAAATAATCGTATAATTTTTTCCATAAATTAATGGACTATTGAATAAAGAAATTGAAAGATCGTTAAAGTAATATAGTAACAATAAATAACATATTATTTTTCAGTAAGGTGAGAGTGTAAAATAGATTGTAATTCATAGAGCACACGGTAACAAACTCCACTATGGAGGATCCACTTACAAAAGATTAACACGCAAGGTCTTTCATGAGCATCTTGCTCGATTAGTGTAACTTTTATGTAAGAATATTTTGGTTCATGGGGGTTTGTATTTGGTACCGTCGTATGTCACATTGTCGTATACTTTGGTTGCAGATATATATCAAGTTCTTTTTTTTCTGTTCGGAAATAAGTAATAAAATTTTGTTTGCACTCTAGGTTATTCAAATATTGAACATTATGATCTCACTAAAGTAGGATGAGTTGGAAATAGACATGTATAGATACATCTTATGTAATTTTCATGCTACGCATCCATGATTGATTTATATCGTTTGATTGTGTTAGTATATTGACCATTGATTGGTTTAGTTACACTAAAGGTAGCGAAAGCTACTTTGATCCTTTGTCAGTATAGTTAGTGGACGAGATTGTTTCAGAAACACCTTATGTTATAAATTGCAAATTTTGGAGCTCATTAAGTTAAACACATTTACAAGGTTATCACATATATGGATCAGGTGGAGATTGTTGGAAAATTTTAATATGTGGTCACGTATGTAAAATGTGCCCTGCTATTTTGGTGTAAAGCTTAATTAAAATGATCAAATTGTGGATTAAAGTTAAAAGGTTTGAAGATATAATTGTCATGGTATTAATATGTAGATATCGGGACAATTTTAATTTGTTGAAGGGCCAAATTAGAAAATGCCAACATTGTATATAAGAGGTTATGGTCCTCAAATTACACAAGCTCCGGTTATTCTCCTAATCTCTTCTATGAAAATAATTCAGATCTATAGTTTATATCAATTTGGAAGATTAGATCCAACTCTTACCTTTTAGATGCATCTCTTTTTCTTAATCAGTTTATGAAAGTACAACTATGGATTCAGATCTTGTATAAGATCTAGGCTTGTGTTAATATGGAAAATCAAATCAAATTTACTTTTTCAATCAGTAACTACGAATTCAGGTATGGCTTCCGCTAATTTTTATATTTCTTCCCAATCAAATCAATATGGACCACCTATTCATATCTACGGTTTCATGATTAATCTATCCTAAAGTATACTGAAGTCCTAACATTAACTGCAGTAAAAATCGTTTTCTCCGCTTTCTGTTTTCTGGTCATATGTTCTAGTATATCTTCGACAAATTATAGCACTAGGTTAACTTTGTGTATATATGTAAGAATTTTTTTCCAATTGTATTACTACGATTCAGTTTTGCATAACATAAAAAATCTCTTAAAATGTGTTTTTAACTCTGCCATTAACTTATTACTGATGGCAGTCTCAAGCCCGAAACAAGAAGGACAAAAAACGATTAACACAACTATACTTGTACTTACAATTTACTTTCATATAGTATGTGAGCTACAATATGTCATATTGTCTCCTTCTTCTCCCAAAATGCTACCTTATCTACTTTAGCTTAACTATTATATCTACTGAAGAATATTTTGCTTCCATTGCAAATCAAAGCTGTTGTATACAGTGTGCATGAACAAGACAGAATAATTCATAATTCCATAGGTTTATTATTTTTCTTTTTGGCTACTTACGGTCGGTTTAATTTACAGCATATTTTCATGTTTGATACGGACGTTCCATACACACGTCTACCAGACGTGAATGCGTTTTGAATTAGACAGTATACAAAAAATGCAACATTACGTACACGTCAAAGTCATTGTATTAAATTCAATATAATCCTACAATCATTGTTTTCTAATACCAGTTCTTCCCGCATAGGTGCATCACAATCTACTTGAGTGTAGACACACAGATTAATGCTTTTTCTATCCATGAAACTTAATAATGTACTATAATGTCTAGCTAAAATTAATAATATCAGAAGAACATATTTTAATCAACCTGGTCTTTTCTTCTGTAACACGTTATTATCTGTAATTGGCTAAAATTATCATGCGAAATAAACGTAAAAGTATTTATGGATCAAGCCTTATTGCACTTGCAGGTATGCAGATATTTTCGATTTTCCTTTCCACTTCATAGTATTGAATATTGACTGTTAAGCATAGTTCTAATTTTTTATTTTATTTTCTGTATCATATTATAAACGACGCATTTATGATCACTCATATATATTTTATCACTAATAATTAATACCGCTGACTATTTCATATGAAGTAAACTATATACCTTAAAGTCAGTTATAACTGGCCCGGCCGAATTTTCTTGCGTGGATTTACATAGCTCCTACTTCCTAGCTTGTTTTAGATTATCATAGGCGTATTTATGGAAGAATACTCTTTTATATTCTCAATCAAATCCTAATATATTGGACTACATTTTTTATATCTTTCCAAACCTAAAAAATATTATCATCTTCTTATTTTTTCTTAAACCCTAAAACTGTGCGTTGGTCCTCAATATGCTTTTTGAAAGCTCAAGTTCTGATTTATGGGATATTCTCAAACTTCATCAAATGAAGGGATACATACTAGAGACTGCTGTAGTCAGAATACAAAGCACCATTCGAGGTTTCTTGCTCAGAAGGAATATCCCGATCATTGAGTACATTGAAAAGTTGGCAGATGAAGTTCTGGAAATCGAAGATTTGGAGTTGGACATGAAAAGCTTGATGCTTAAGGATTTGTTCGAAGAAGTTATTTCCCTTGGTGATGTTGCAGGAAAATATCAAACTCATGTCATTGTGAAGATCTATAAGAAGATAAAAGAGATCGATGATGCACTTATTAATGCAGCTCATGATTCTAATACTACAGACGTTGAAGATGATTTCACTCATGTTAACATTGAATTTGCAGAACAGCCACACGAGTTATTGGATTCAACTTTCATACAAGAAGAGTTATTTCGTCCTCTTCAGGAGTATCGTGAAACCATGAAAATTGCAGAAGAAAATAGTGTAGATTTGAACGATGAAGATGATTTAAAAGGATCGCTTTCAAAAGAATGGGTCATTATAGAAAAGGATGAAGGATTGAGTCAGTGAACAAAGAGCAAAAATTAGCAGTGCTTGTCTAGTTTTTTTTTTTTTTTTTTTTTTTTTTTTTAAATTTATTTATTTCTTTTCAAGCGTTTTTAGGAACTATTTGGATTTTGGTTTGAATTCTTCCTAATTATTTCTTTTCAAGCGTTTTTAGGATAATTATTTCTTTTCAAGCGTTTTTAGGAACTATTTGGATTTTGGTTTGAATTCTTCCTAATTAATTTGTGGCATTTTTAGTTTGTTATAATGATATTCTTTTTAAATATATATTATTAAATAACCACTCAGTAATGTTATTTGAAGGTGCCATGCATGAATTTATCAGTCTGTAGGTACTACGACATGTAATGTTATGAAACTATTTCTCTGATTTATTGAAATAATATGCTTTTGTGGATTTATTTAGCTAGATAATGTTTCACATAATAAGATAAATGGCCAAGCATATATTTCAACACAGCAACTATTATAAAATTGTACACCATTATATTCTAGTTAATTATCTTGTTGAATGTTTATAATTGTAGTATTGTACACGTATCAATGCAATTCATAAAAGAAAAAGGATAAACTTTTAGAAGAGTTGATTAGCTGATAGAAACAGTACTTACTTCTCCCCATCTGTTTTTAGTGCAACAGAAACAAGTCACAACAAGTTGAATGAAAGGAAATAAGTAACTGAAAACTTATGCGATACACACACACACACACACACACACACACACCCAAAAGAACTCGGAAGGCCAGTAAACTCTTGAAAATGGTTCAGTAAAGCCGTCCTATATAGAATGGGGAAACGCATGCTAGAAATCGAACTTGAGTCTTTTTACCAGAACTCAATTCTCCTTTTCATTGCGCTGCGTCCGCGGATATGCTTTAATAATTTAATATAGTTGAATTATATATTGGTAGATTTTTTTTGTAATTTGTTTGTTTAATGACTGGCGTTTTAGTTTTTGTTGCTATTGAGCTCCTTTTTGTTATTCTATATATATTTATGACTGTGCGTTATTATGAAACACAAGATATGCAGAAGTCTGTCTGGTTTTTTTATCGATCCAGGACTGCATATCAGGTTTAAAAAGGAATGTAATCAGGTCGTCAAACCTGGATCCAACCCGGAAGATTTCAGGGTCGAAGCGGTTGGTTGTGTAAAGTTCTATATTGCAGCATCTATTAAGCCTCCTGATTTCCACCACACAATCCGATTTAAATCATAGCTATAGTTTTCCAATACATTAAGATTTTACAAAACAATAAACTATAAAAAACCGAAAGTTGTAAAAGGTTATAAAACCATAAATTTGATGAACTATTGCCCTAACACAGGTCTTACTTCTCTAAAATTTAAATTAGTTAAGTGCTACATCCATTTTTCACTTAAGAAATAAATAGCCGGATTTGGTATATGGAGTCGAACGAGTGCGGTATGGAATAAAACGAGCCTGAAAGCTACGTCACATAGGGATTGCACAATATTCAGATACAACACCCAGGGTCTAATGAATTTCACGTAGTACCGCACATTCCCAAAGGCTAAACGCTACGCAATCCCATTTGAGCTATGTCGCCAAAGTTTAAGACCAATATTCCACAACATTCTCAAAGTATGATGTGCCTTAACGACATCAACAGAAATTCTCCGATTGCACAACGCAACGCACTGTGTTATCATCAATCATAAAATTTAAGCCCTTCGACAAATAACAAAAACCCTGAATAGGTGGGAAGCGTCTAGTGGCATCTCGCTCATCTCAACACTTCAAATTCAAATTATCCCACCTAATAAAATTATCTGCCAAAGTCAGAATTATCCTGACTAAACCAGATTATTCGATCCAAATTGAAATCATCATTCCATAACATGCAAGTATAGCAAAACGAATGAATGACACGTGTCAAGATCCTACGGTGGAAGTTAAGTACGAGTTATTAACGTCGGCAATCCATGAAATGTCCTTTCATTTATAAAACGAAAGGAATATATAAGTGAAAATGGATCAAATGCTTTGTGCTCAAATAATTTAATGTCGAAAATTTGTTAACGAAATCTACATTATGTGCCCATACTAGAAAAGAATATAAAAAAAAGATTGCCTGATTTGACATATGGATGGAGGAATCATTAAACTTCGAACCACATAAATCATCTGTCTTTATTTTTTTGCAATTTTTACCTTTTTCTGTATTGTACTTTGTTTAATATAGTTATGAACCATGTTTATGCAATTTAACAAACAATTGATTTCCAACACTTAATTGTATAAGCATACATAAACGTAATTACTTCTATTTACAACGTTTTAATAAACATTAACTTCCTTAAATCCTAGCTGTGTAATCATTTAGCAGCATGACTACTTTGTTTTGGTGTTATGAGAACCAAAATTTCTCATTAACATTAGTGCTAAAAGAAAGGGCAACCCCTTAACAAATTCATTTCACAATTTTTTTGTCAACGAAGAAGCCACATTCTTACCAAACATTCATTCAACAAACCCTCATCAAATCACCAATTCTTCTATTCCTCCTCAAGTCGAAGCAGAACTTCTCATTGCTAGGGCAAAAACTCAAAATAACACAAACTCCTCCAAACTAATAATGAACCTACCAAAAACACCCCCAGGATCCAATCCTAGAAACCCTCAATTATTTTACAGCCCAGATAACTGCTACTATGGCCGTGCTAGAAAAACTCATGGCCTAATATCTCCCTTAGAGCTAGCGTCACACCCATAATAACTACATAGCTCATCCCCATCACTACTAGAACAACAATAAATAGCGATAGAGGCTTCCAACGACCGCCAATAGCTGCTTTCGACGGCTAGAGATGGCTGTCGACCTCCGTTATGTTTTCGTAAATAAAATATAATAGCCGTCGCAAGCCGTTGAAAACCGAAGTAAACTTACTGTCGGTGGCTGTCACTAGCCATCGAAAATTATCGTGTATACAGGCTCTAGGCCGAGAGCTGCTTCATTATTTTCCAATCTTCCAAAAGACCTAACTCCACCACCTACTCCCCGTCGTCAGCCAGCAGTGCCTCACCGAGCATCTCCAACTTCATCATTCTTCACTCTCGACAAGCCTAGACCCTTCATCAATCTCCAATCAGATTTTATTCCTAAACCCTAATTAATTTTGATTTGTGAAATTAAGGTTACGTTGTTATTATAGTTGTATAATATCCATTGATTGTTTGGTATACCCTATTGAATGCTAATTAAATTGTTATTACAATTGTTTATCATTGAAATGTTGAAAAAAAATCTGTTTAGGGTGTATGTACGTTAATTGGTGTATATGCATTGATTAATTAGTGCATACATGTAATAGGGCTAGTTTGGATTAAATAGAGTCGATACTCAGAATATAGTGTATGCGTTTCTTAGAATGTAAATAAATTATTGTTAAAATTATTGTATAATACAATTTACTTTTTTTAAATCCCTTAGAGAGTTTTTGGCCCCGACTAACAGGTATTGTATATGATAGTTGTATGGATATTCATTTTTATCGTAGAATTAACATTTATATTCATACGATACAATATTTGTTGGATTTGTCCATATACTGGACAAGTTACAAATACAATAAGTAATTATATTTTGCAAATCATTACATTTTAAACGGTTCATAAAATTTCAACGACGCATTCTTTTTTTCCCCTGTGTACATGCATATGTGTGCAATACAGGAAACAAAAGAGAAGTGCTGTCGAAATTTTGTTGAATGAAATGATTTCAAAATATAATTACTACTGTGTTTGGAACGGAAAGTAGGATGATCAACCATCAAAGTGTAAAACAATAATCTAAAAACTGTAATTATATTCATATAATAATTTATGTAAATCCGTTTGAAAATTAAATTAAATAGAATAATGTTATATATTTGTGAAAATTTAAATGTATGATTTAGTTGAAAAATAAAATGTCAATACATAAATGATTAATAGTTTTTATGTTTTAAAGTAGGAAAACTATTCAATCATTTTATCAATCAGAGCTCAATGTACAAGGAAGAAATTGGAGGATCAACAAGTGAATATTTTCAAAATTATATACACGTCTTTATTGATTTCGCTTTAAGTAATAATGGAAACAATAAAGAAATTCGTTGTCCATGTAGTAGATGCAAATTATTAATGCATTAGATTCCGGATATGGTAATAGTTCATTTGCGCCAATATGGTTTCATGCCTAATTATTTGGTGTGGGATCGTCATGGAGAACTTATAGCACCTAATCTCATACATTCGGAGGAGGAGGTGGATATTGAAATTGTTTCGACGAATCTCATAGAAGATATGCTTGAAGATGCAGTATGTTCAATGTTCCCTATTGTTGAAGTTAATGGTAACGATGTTAATATCGAAGAAGAACCAAGTATTGGAGTAATTTTTTTTATGATTTATTGGATGCTGCTAAGAAACCCCTTTGGGATGGTTGTACAAGCGGTACTCAACTATCAGTAGCCGTAGAAAACATTGCGATAGAATCAAAATACAACTTCACAGAATCCGAATTTACAGCTATAGTACAAGCTGCGAAATGGCATATTCCACCCGATAATTTAATATGCAAAAATCATTATGAAGTGAAAAAACTTATATCTTCTTTTGATTTTCCGTATCAAAAAATAAATATATGTTTAAATGGTAGCGTTGTTTTGGAAAGAAGACATAAATCTTAGGAAATGTAAAATTTGTAATCAGGAAAGATACAAATAAAAAAAAAGAAGAGAAAGGAAGTTCCATATAAGCGTATATATTACTTGCCTATCACTCCTAGGCTTCAAAGGTTATATGCATGCTTTGTAACTACGCATCACATGAGATGGCACTGTGTGAGAACACGGGACGAAGGTACGTTAACACACCAAGCTGATGGAGAAGCATGGAAGCATTTTGATAAGATATACTCCGCTTTCACAACGGAGAGCCATAATGTTGGACTTAATTTATGTGCGGATGAATTTTCACTATTCTCTCAATTTGATTAAATATTCATCTTGGTCTATAATCATTACATCTTACAATTTAACTACATAGATGTGTATGAAAAACTCTGCATATGTTTCTCACTATTTTCATCCATGGCCCTGATGATCCCACAGAAGGAATCGACGTATATTTACAACCGTTGATTGAAGAGTTGAAAACACCGTGTTATTAAGGTGTTGAAACATATGATATTTAAAAAGAAGAATTTTCGTATGTTTTCTTCTCTACTGTGGACTATAAACGACTTTTCGGCATATGTAATGCTTTCGGGTTGGAGTACGGCTGGTCGTCTAGCTTGTCTTTATTACATGAAAGAAACACGAGCATTTTATTTACCGCATGGGAAAAAAATTTCATGGTTTGACTGTCATCAGTGTTTTCTCCATATTAATCATCCTTTTAGGAAAGACAAAAAAACTTTATAAGTAATAGAATTAAGACCTTGCACCACCAACGGTTTGGTCAAATGAAGATATTTATGACCTTGTAAAGGATTATCCAAAGATACATGAAACTGATGAGAAAATTGAAATTCAAGGTAAATTGATGATTTATAATTGGTGCAAACAAATTACATTTTGGAAGTTGCCTTATTGAAATAATCCCCTAATTTGTCATAATATCGACATGATGCACAACGAGAAAAACGTGTTCGATAATGTATTTAACATAGTTCTGAATGTTAAAGGAATGACTAAAGACGATTTGAAATCAAGAGTTGATATAGAGGCAATATGCAACCGTCCTGACTTCATATAAAGCCAAATGGCATAAAAAACCTAAAGCATGCTACGGGTTAAATAGTAACCAAGTTAAAGTACTGCTAAGTTGGGTGGAAGTATTAAGATTTCCTGATGGGATTTCCTTCAATCTTCATAGATGTGTCGACTATAACAATGGTAAATTAAGTGGGATGAACAATAATGATTGTCATGTAATGATTGGACATTTGTTACCTGTCCCTTTTCAAAGAACCGTTGCCCACAAAAATTTAAACAGTTCTAACGTAACTTAGTTTGTTTTATAAAGAGCTTTTTTCAACTAAGTTGAAAGTTGATCATCTATGTAAACTTGAGGAAAAAAATTCATTTACTGCTATGAAACAGGAGAAAATATTTCCTCCTATTTTCTTTAATATAATGGAGCATTTACCTGTTCATCTTTCGTTTAAAACACTTCTTCGAGATCCCGTGCAATAAGGATGGATGTATTCATTTGAAAGGTATTAATATTGGGTATGTTAAATTTTAGTTTAACTACATGTGATAAAATTTAATTACAATTATTCTTAATAGGTACTTAAATCATTTAAAGAAAAAAGTGAGACAAAAAGCATGAATTGAAGGTTCGAAAGGCAAACCATATATCGAAGAAGAAGCTTCGTTCTTTTTCTCTCATTATTTCCGTGATAATGTGAACTTATCTTTTGAAAGTTTTAAGAGAAATGATTAGGGCATTGAACAAGATTCTTCTTAACCAGTGCTATCTATGTTTAGACAACAGAGATGCCCTACTGGAAAATGTGTGAAAATATGGTTAGACGATAGAGATTACCATGTAGCACACGCATATGTTTTTCTCAAATATGCAGAAGTTGCGCCATTTGTTAGGTATTAATGAATAACACATCTAAAATTATTTACCTGAATAATACATGTGTGTATTAATTATAATGCAATATATTGTCTACATATGCAGTAATTACGAATCATAGCATCCAAGCAGGGACATCAGCAAAAAATTTGCTACTTGGTATTCGAACCACGTATATGATCTGGTAAATTGTGTGATCGATGAAGGATTGAAATATCTTGCGATAGAACCAAACAGAAAAGTCAAGAAATATGCAATATTCTTTGTCAGTGGATACAAATTCAACACCAAAGAATATGAGGCTGAAAAATTAACTAACAATACCAATGTATATGTTAAAGATACCAATGGTCCAAAGATCACATAAATGATTTTTACGGTGCATTGACTCAGGTTTTGCAACCAACATATTTCACTAGACCTTTGAAAGAAGATTATTTGTTTAGATGCAACTGGTTCATTAATGTTTCAAGTTTTGGAATCAATATGCACCAAAAAAATAATATTATTGAAATAAAGCATACATCACGTTATCATAAGTATGATCCATTAATACTAGCAAAACAAGCCCTACAAGTTTATTACGCTCCTTATCCATCTCTAAAAAGAGATAAAGCGGATTGGTCAGCGATTTTAAAACGAAGGCAAGATTTATGTTTGATGGAAAGAATATTGCAGAAGAACAAGCGTACCAAGCGGATATCGAGGAAAATGGAAAAATTACAATAAAAGATGATCAAACCGATTTTGGACCTCTAAATGATGAATCAAATGTATCAGTAGAAGCATTTGAAACCATGGAGGAAATAATACAGAGTACGAGACCGAATCTCAATCAGGAAACGACGATGACTGATTTAATAGTATACATGTTGAAAAAAGATAATTTGTGGGAGTATTAATGTTACACTTTTTTTGTATGTTATATGCTATTATTGATGTTAAATATTGATATGTTTACCCATAATTAAATGATATGTTCTACCATAATAAAATAATATGTATATGACATGTATTACATATGTTCTTCTTTAGGTGATGGAGTTGTTCGCAGTTTGGTTCCCCTCTTCGTTTCGAAGAGGGACCGACTGTTACCCGACACTTTGGGCCGGCTACAAAACGATAGTTGCAGAGTGATAATTATAAAGGCTTCGATTGGGTTTGGATAAGGTTCGAGTTAGCTAGAGATTATAGATGTAAGGGATTGATCCATTTTGTGTAGTCCGGCATATGTGCATGGCTCGGCAGGTATGGGTCGGCATGCATAGCTCGGTCTAGGTTGGTCAACAGACGCTGCTCGGTCAAGAACGTAGGTCATGCATGGCTCAGTCGAGATGGCCAACATGGATCGCTCGGCCAGTGTATGTAGGGGTGGGATTGTTCGGTCTGGATGCTCGGGGAAGGGCAGCTCGGCAGTTTGTGGATCGGCCAGTATAGAGAGACAAAGTAGTTCGGTATGAAAGGTCCAGCAGATGCCGTTCGGCTTAGGCGAGCTAGCAGACATCGTTCGGCTACGGTTGGGAAGCCATTGTCGTTCGCTTGGGGGTGGTTCGGCTCAAGTGTTCGGTCTATCTGGTTTGGTGCAAGATGAAGGAGTTAGCTTATTCTTGGAAGTCAACGTCGAGGTGAGGAGGTCGACATTGCTTCACTTCAAGATTCATTACGAGTTGCTCCGATTCCTTTGAGGTCTTACTTCGAGTCACTTGCTAAATGACTACCGATCAGCCATGATGGTTCGGTATTCCTCGATCGACCGATAGTTGTTCGGAATGCTTGGGCCGACCGACTCGAGATTACCATCCATGGGTCAGTTGCCTTGGTCTTGGGCCTGCATAGAGCATCTAGCCTATCTTTGTCCATAAATAGAGGGGCAGGGGTGCAGTGAAGGGGGACCATTTTTGGGAACTCCAAGGATACTCTGCCATTTTTTGTAGTCACTTCTTTTAGTTCAAACTTGTATTCGAGTTATTTGTCTTCGGATTGTATCTGTATTCAAGTCTTTGAGAAAAGCAATAAAGATTACATAAACCGTGGACGTAGGTAGTTACGCCGAACCATTATAATTCTGGTGTTCTAGTTTCTACAGTTAGTGTTGCATACATTCCTCTGTTTTATTTTATTATCTTCATTAATCTCTCTACACAAAACTTTCTTGAGTTTTAGTGACCAATTTGGTGCTTTCATAGAGAATTAGCATATTCAGGCTGTTAGGATCTACTTTGTCGCTACTGGATTGAAGAAATCCCCAAAGAAGATCCAAGTTTATTCACAAAGAAGTTCATAGATTCTACTCAGAGTTCCGATCGATAACTCTACAATGGGAAAACCATGTACTAGATCAGCCTCCTAGAATGCTGATGTCAATGAGACCGCTAGCGTCCAACAAGTAGGACCAACAATCAACAAGCTAATCCGAGTGCAGAGACTGCCACCGTCCTAAACCAAACAGAAGTTGTCACTGGAACGGAGTTCAACGAGCTGATGAGAGAACTCATGGAAAGCAGGAGACAGCTTAATGAGCAGATTCAAGCTAACGCCAATCTCATGACCCAACTTACTCAACAACAGCATCAGAATGCTGGAGGAAGTCCCGCTACCTACTCATCATCTGACAGCTCCGCTTCGTCTCATCAACATCCCAGGAAAAGACGCTGTAGAATTGAAACAACGCCAACAGGTGCAGTAGATCAATCCAACAGGAATGGTCCAGGTTCCCTACGTGGAGCCGTGGCCTCTCACCCGCACCTAGGAAACCGCTCTCAAGTTGGAATGAGAAACTTAGGATCTAGAGCACGAGTAGAAGCTGACCGATTGGCTCACCAGGGATGCAATGAAGCAGGTCCCCTGGACACTCGTTTAGGAGATCAACAATCAAGGAGACACCAGCCGGGATGGTCAAATAGGACGGAGTCCAACTTGCCACCTCCCATTCGAACCCCAGACTTGTCAGCCATGGTCAGACAGCTGATGAGGGAAAATCAAGGCTTATCTAATGATGATTGAGGCATAGATAGAAGTCATACTCCATTCACAGATGCCATCCTACTGCTTGAATAACCCCAGAAGTTTAGTATGCTGACTATTCCAGCCTATGAGGGGAAGACTGATCCCCGATAGCATGAATGAGACATGAGTGGATGATGGACTCGGCTAGGGCAAATGATGCGACTAAATGTAGAGGTTTCCCAATTACCCTATCGAGAATCACTACATGTGGTTTACCAGACTTCCTCCACGATCAATCTCTCGATTTGTTGA
This sequence comes from Allium cepa, assembly GCA_030765085.1. Lineage (NCBI taxonomy): Eukaryota > Viridiplantae > Streptophyta > Magnoliopsida > Asparagales > Amaryllidaceae > Allium > Allium cepa. The sequence continues at coordinate 976,562,246 of CM060928.1, forward strand.
GTTAGCAACGAAATTTGTGGAGCTATTTAGAATCCATACCCCTCGCCCAAAGGACATGATGTCTTTATCCAGTGTAATCTAGGCTCTGGGGAAGTCCTCAAAGGAATATTTGCAAAGATTTCACGTTGCTGCTACTGAAGTTAGCAATCCGAATGACCATGCTATTCTCATGGCCGTGATGCAAGGGGTGGATCCAGACTCGGAGTTTGGTGATTGACTGGAAGGAAAACCTTTGGCTACCCTGGAACATTTTTATTCAAAGGTGCACCAGTTCATTAGAAGGGAGGAAGCCAGGTGGACAAGGCAAGGCAGTGCGCCAAGGCCTGGCAAAGAGATGGTGCAAAGCAACATTGTAATAAAACAGGCTGGCAACAATTCTGGAAAGGTCCAGGTTAACGTTCAAATCAAGCCCGAGTAGTCTAAAAGATCCGGATGGAAAATTTCGAAATGAAGAGGGAAGCCGGAAAGTGGAAACCAAGGATCTCGACCTACAACGAATACACTCCTCTGAACACATCTCCGGAAAATATTTATTTATCAACTTGTAACACCTTTCAATACCAGAAGCCGCGCCCAAAAGAATCCACTGAGGAATAAAAGCAGTCTGCGAAGTACTGCCTATTTCATGTGACCTTCGTGCACAACACTAAGGAATGTAGACACCTCCGTGATGCTATAGAAAAACCGATTTGGCAAAAGAAGTTACAACAGTTTGTTAAGAATCTACAGGAAGAGGGACAAGAAACATCCGACCCCGGTCGCGGGCACGCCCCACTTCATCCCGAGGAACCTGCTCGGACCATAGGAAGACTAGTCATAAAAACAATAGTCGGTGGACCTCATCCAAGCAGACAAGAGTTGGCAAGAAATGGAACGTTATGCTAATTCCTTGAAACATGCGGACTTTGAATGTGGCTCGAACTCGAAAGATGGGACTCTAACAAAATAGCAACGAATGATGACGGATGATATAGTGTTCAGAAGTAGAGATGTCGATCAGGTGGAGGCACCTGCCATTGATCCGATGGTCATCTCGGCCATGATTGGGCTAGCGTTTGTGAGAAGGATATTGATTGATTGTGGGAGTTCTGTTAACATTTTATTTAAAAAATGTATGACCAAATGAAGATGGAGGCGAAAGATCTAAAACCATCTAAAGTACGTATTAATGGTTTTAATGTTGCAGCGACTGATGCGATAGGTTTTGTTGAATTATCAGTTGAGTTAGGAGTAAGTGAACGTAGAAGGGTACAGATCTTACCGTTCATTGTTTTGGTTGTTGATTCTCCATATAATGTTTTTCTAGGCCAACCGACCCTGGTGGAGTTTAGGGCAGCTTTGGCCCCGTGGTGTCTGACTTTGAATTTTCCGACCGATAGAGGAGTTGGTGTAGTGCATGGCGATTAAGCGGCTAGTCGCGCATGTTATGTGGCTGAGCTGAGAGAGGCCCAGCAAAGAGAGAAAGGAAAGGTTGCAGATGACTCTGTCCGCATCCACGTTGCTCAAAATTGACAAGTAATGCCCGAGTCTTGGCATGGGCAGCAGAGTCAGATCTACAGAGACATAGATCCGAGAGACGATGATGAAGAACCTAAGGAGTCTAAAGCAGCACCGGCAGAATTGACGATTGACATTCCATTTAGCCATGACGACCCGTCACAGGTGCGGAAGATTGGATCACAACTCATGCCCTCGATGACTGAGGATCTTGTTGATTTCCTCCAAGTGAATCTGGATGTTTTCGCTTGGACACGTTCTGATATGTGCAGGATTTCTTCCGCCATAGCAAGTCATATGTTGAACATAGACTCGAAGTAGTGTCGATGAAGTAAAAAAGGAGAGGTATGGACCCGGAGAGGTTTGCTGCCCTCAGAGAGGAGGTGGACAAACTCAAAGCCAATAGGTTTGTCCGCGACGCCCTCTACCCTGAATGGGTGTCTAACCCCATGATAGTGAGAAAAGCAAATGGGAAATGGAGGATTGTGTTGATTACTCAAACCTGAACAGGGCTTGCCCTAAGGATAGTTTCACTTTACCCAGAATTGACCAGCTGGTTGACTCAACAGCCGGACACAAGTTATTATCATTTATGGATGCATATTCGGGATACAATCAAATCTTGATGCATATTCCAGATCAAGAACACACTAGTTTTATCATGAATGTCGGACTGTACTGTTATGTGGTGATGCCTTGTAGGTTGAAGAATGCAGGAGCAACTTATCAGCGCTTGGTAAATCAGATTTTTAAAGACCAAATTGATAGAACGTTGGAAGTCTATGTGGATGACATGTGCGTGAAGTCACGGCAGTCAAATGACCACATTCGATACTTAACAGAGATGTTTGATATACTTATCAATTCACTAAAGTGTTCCTTTGTTGTTGCGTCGGGAAAGTTTTTGGGCTTTAATGTTAATGCACGAGGAATTGAAGCTAATCCAGAAAAGATTCAGGCTATTCAAGACATATAAGCGCCCAGAACTATAAATCAAGTACAAAGCCTGATTGGAAAGGTCGCCGCATTGAGTCGATTTATATCCAGAGCAACCGACAAGTGTATTCCTTTCTTTGATGTGATAAAGAAAGGGAAGAGAAATTTTGGATGGACGCCCGATTGTGAGGATGCGTTCCGAGCTCTAGTAAGACATTTGAAAAGTCCCCTAGTTCTCTCAAAGCCTGTAGACCATGAAGTGTTATATGTATACTTGGCCATGTCTCAGCATGCCATCAGTATGACCTTGGTTCACGAGGAGGACCGAATTCAAAAGCCAGTGTATTATGTTAGCAAACGTTTAACGGAGGCAGAAAGGAATTATCATAAAATTGAGAAGCTAGCCTACTGCTTGGTGGTTGCATCATGCAAGCTTCGTCCATATTTTCAGACACATCCAATTAGTATATATACAAACCAACCTCTGCGTTAGATACTCCAACGACCAGAAGCCTCTGGAAGGCTGCTGAAATGGAATATCGAGTTGAGTCAATTCGATATCACCTACCTGCCACGGAGGGCTATGCAAGGACAGGCGCTAGCAGACTTCATCGCAGAGTTCGCCATGTCAGATAAGCCGAGTAGTGATGATGTGATTCCCCTCATTCGATGGAAATTATACAACGAAGGGCCATCCATCGACCATTGTTCTAGAGCTCGTGTTATTCTGGTGACTCCCGAAAACCGATCAATTTGTTATGCTCTGAAGTTCGATCTCCTAGCTATGAATAATGAAGCCGAGTATGAAGCAATGATTGCTGGCTTAAAACTTACCAGGGAACTCGAAGTAAAATTGGTTGAAATATTTTACGACTCACAATTGGTGGTGTACCAAGTGCGGGGAGACTATCAAGTAAAGAGACAAAGACTTGCCCTCTACCTTGCTCATGTTCAAGAACTATTGGTAGACCTTGAATATTATGATATTTCTCATATCCCGCGTGAACAAAATGAGGAAGCCGATTCACTGGCAGAATACGCAAGTATTGGTGATGCACAACAGATGGGTTTGGTTCCCGTTGAAATCTTACATTCCATGAGTATAAACGAGAAGGAAGTAGACTCTGTGTTAGAAACAGACTCTGTGTTAGAAACAAAAATCGAGAGGGAGTCATGGATAACCCCGTTTAAGCAATACCTGCTACAGGAACTTTGCTAGAAAGAAAGAACGAAAGATGACAAGTTATTCGCAAAGCCTCACGATATATAATGCAGGATGGAGTAATGTATCAGAAAGGATTCTCGGTTCCTTTACTTCGGTGCGTCGCCCATGATGAGATAAAGTGGGTCTTGAAAGAAATTTATGATGGAGAATGTAGCGACCATACTAGGTGGTAGATACTAGCCAACAAGATCCTCCGCTATGGATACTATCGGCCAACCGTTAATCAAGACGCCATAGACTATGTGAGAAGATGCAATAAATGTCAAAAGTATGCAAAGATTCCAAGAGCTCCGTCGACGGAACTCACACAAATGGTTAGTCCCTGGCCATTTACAATATGGGGGATCGATATAATCGGCTCCTTTCCAATCTCCAAAGGTGGTGTAAAATACACAATTGTTCCCATCGATTACTTTACCACGTGGGCAGAAGCAGAACCCTTAGCTACGATCACCACCAAAAAGGTCATTAATTTAGTTGTGCGAAAACATCATATGCCGGTTTGGCCTTCCACGAACTATCATTATGGATAACGGAACTCAGTTTGAGAGTAGGGAGTTCAATGAATTCTGCCAAAAATATTGCAATGAGAAAAGGTTTGCGACGGTCGCTCAACCTAAAGCCAATGGACAAGTTGAAGCCGTAAATTAAATAATTAAGTCCATATTGAAAAAACGTCTGGAGAAGGCTAAAGGAAAGTGGATGGATGAGCTTTAGATAATGCTTTGGGCTTACAGAACCACCCAGAAGTCTACGACTAGCCATGCTCCATTCACCTTAGCATACAACACTGAAGCTGTTATAACCATGGAACTTGAAGTTCCTTCTCACCGGGTGACGCCTTATGATTCTAAGACAAATCGGGATCTTTTACTGGAACCATTGGACTTTGTCGATGAGAAACGTGAGGAAGCTGATTTAAGGGTGGGTGCATATCGACACCAAGTCGCTCAATGTTATAATGAAAAAGTCCGAACGAGAATCTTCGATGTAGGTGATCTTGTTTTAAAGCGAGTTTTTCCTATCCCGTCACATATGAATCCCACATGGGAAGGTCCATATGCCATCGAATGGAAACTTGGTGAAGGAACCTTCAAGCTAGCGACTGTGGAGGGCATGACACTCCCCAAAGCATGGAACAGCGAGCACTTGCACCGTTATTACACTTAGTTTTTTCCTTTGCATTTTAGCAGCAATTGTTTCCAGTGTATGTTTCCTTTTGTTGTTCTTTGTTTTCGGCGTGTAATAAGAAATTCAGCTTGTTCCTATTTGTTATGATCAATAAGGGCTTGATGCCATTTTTTTGTGAAGTGATGATGTTCCGTGTGTTATTATTCCATGGAAAAAGCTAAATTACATTAATCTGTCCGGTGTATGAATGCGCATACAAAATTAAAAGTCAATCGATAAAATAAAAATTCTCTAAGTCCCTAGAGTGCGGACTAGAGTACTCTGAGTCCCCAAAGTGCGGACTAGAGTATAAACGAGTTAAAAAATCTCTAAGTCCCCAGAATGCAGACTAGAGTACACTGAGTCCCCAGAGTGTGGACTAGAGTATAAACGACTTAAAAATCTCTAAGTCCCCAGAGTGTGGACTAGAGTACTCTGAGTCCCTAGAGTGTGGACTAGAGTATAAACGATTTAAAAAATCTCTAAGTCCCCAGAGCGCGGACTAAAGTACTCTGAGTCTCTGGAGTGCGGACTAAAGTATAAACGATTTAAAAAATCTATAAGTCCCCAGAGTGTGGACTAGAGTCCTCCGAGTCCCCAGAGTGCGGACTAGAGTATAAACGACTTAAAAACCTCTATGTCCTTGGAGTGTGAACTAGAGTACTCTGAGTCCCCGGAGTGTGGACTAGGATATAAATGACTTGAAAAATCTCTAAGTCCCCAGAGTACGGACTAGAGAACTCTGAGTCCCCAGAGTGCGGACTAGAGTACTCTGAGTCCCTAGAGTGCGGACTAGAGTATAAACGACTTAAAAATCTCTAAGTCCTCAGAGTGCGGACTATAGTACTCTGTGTTCCCAGAGTGCGGACTAGAGTATAAACGACTCATAAAATCTCTAAGTCCCCAGAGCGTTGACTAGAGTACTCTGAGTCCCCAGAGTGCGGACCTGAGTATAAACGACTTGAAAATCTCTAAGTCCTCGGATTGCGGACTAGAGTACTCCGAGTCCCCGGAGTGCGGACTGGATTGTAAACGATTCAAAAAATCTCCAAGTCCCTGGAGCGCAGACTAAAGTACTCTAAGTCCCTAGAGTGTGGACTAGAGGATTTACGATTTAGAAAATTTCCAAGTCATGTGGAAGTGGAACGGAGCTTGTGTAACTCACAAGATTTCGAATTTTGATTACAAGTTAGAAAGTAAGATAAACAGCGAAAATCATCGAAACAAAGAAACAAAATTTTATTTACTAATCGAAGACTTAGTTTCACTATAACTTCTCCTGAACTCGAAGCAAAAAGTCTATGTACAACAATTATGAAAATAAATAGAAATAACTGCATAATTCAGACTTATTCGAGTTGGATAAGGCACAATCATATATCTACTTTCTTGATTTTTTCTCCTACCTCGGCTTCTCCGAAGGCTCGTCACCCAAGAATTTTCTCTTGGACACCTTGCTTCCTAGTGAGATGGTGCCCGTGGAAGGGGGAGGAACTTCCAGTGGCGCGGTCCCACTAGGGAGAATGACTTTCAGGCGCCTGTTCAGGGGATCATCCAATTCCACCACTTGAGGCTCAGCCTTAATTTAAGCTTTCTTCTTCCCCTTTTCCATAATATGTTCCTCCATGCTCAGTTTAGAAGTGTGTTCGAAGGCGCCCGTGATTTCAACTTCATCATGTTCTTCTGTAAGTGAGGGGTTCTCGAGTTTGTCCTCATCGAGTGCCCCAATCATTTGAGCATCGGGTCCGGGAGCATTCCCGGTGTGAGTTGCCTCTCCCAATTTCTCTTCCTTCCCCATGGTGGCATCGCTCCTTGGATTTGTTTCGAGGTCAGAATGGCCTACACGAAGTCATAAAAGACAAATGTTACAATACATCTATTGCTCGCCAAGAAGCGATGGATATTAGAACTCTAGAAAGAAAGGTTAAGTACCAGTCTTTGGCTGATTCTCAGTTGTTTTGGGAGTCTCAGCCTCTAGAATAAGGGATAAAATGTGGATATCAAGCCCGGGCTTCTCTGGATCGTAGCGAACATGCTGTTCGAAGGATCGAGTGAAGAGCGACCGGCCAGCTGAACAGAAGGAAGAACGGGAGATTAAGTTTCGGATGGACCAGCAACTTCGTCCTTCCCTTTTGATGAGGTGGAATCTCTTCCATAAAGGGTTTTGGCTGCAGATAAGTCAGAATGCTCATTTCCTTGAAGCACTTCCTTTACAAGAGAACCCTCATCAACCTCCTCGGTGCCCAGCTCTACACGTTTTATTTTTATCAAGGTATCCCATGCCTCGGCTAATGATTCGAGGTAACCCTCGCCCAGAAAAGATAGATCTCGATGCATGAGAACCCAAGCATTGTATTCAGCAATAAGCGGATCAAATATGCATTTAATTTCTTCTCTCCTGGCTTCAGCAGCTACCTCAAGGCGAGTGTCAATTTCTGTCAATGCCATTCTTTTGCCCTCTACACGGGATGCGTCCTTTAACGCTTCATCTTTGGAGAGCTCCTCATCAAGCTTTGATTTTAGAAGTCGTGTAGTGATAATCTCGTCACAATATCGTTGTGACTTCTCCTAGCAGCAGTTTTTTCTTCTTTTTCTTTGAGGAGCAGCTCCTCCAATTCTATAACTCGTTGAGCGAGGACATCCTTATCTTTTTGAATGGAGTCTTTTTATAAGGCTAAAGCACCGCAATGTTGAACCGCCTTATCAATTTCCCTTCTGTGAGTATCTTCCAGACGACTGACTACCTCGGCTGTATCTTTAGTATTTTGTTGGGCAGCTTCAAGTTGAGATTTGTACGAGGAAAGCTCTTCATCCTACGCTTTGATAATGTCTTTATCATGGATGGCTTCAAGTTTCAGGCGATCAATTTCATGCCGACGTTCCGTAGAAACTTCTGAAACTTTTTTTGCCAAATGAACAAACGTGTCATGTTGGACATAGACATCGTTATTGCAGGCGATGACACTTTGTTTGACATGCCCTGGAATTTGGTGAATCACAGGAAGAAATTTCAGTCCGTCGAAGCATGTCTTCAGAAACGTGACTTTAAGCTCTGCTAATCTTTCGGCAATCGACAGATCATGTGCAGCAAGTGGAGGAGTATGCCAAACCGAAGCCATGGACTTTTTATGAGGCTCACGAGACTGCTTTGTGCTAGATGAACCAGAGTGTTAGTCGCGGGGAGCTTCATATTGAGATTGCTTCTGAGCAGACTTTTCTCTACTGTGCTTTGAGTGAGAAGGAGGACCGTTGGGGTATATAGAATGGCTGCATGTTTTTCTTCGAGAAGATGATGAGTCTCTAGGATGGTTATCCCTATCGCCGTTGTCATCTCTTTCTCGACGTCTACCTGATCTCGAATCCCGACTGGAGTGGTGGAAAATAGAGTACCCGCGAAGATGGTTAAATCCGTGAGTGTGCCCCATATCACCTGCATAGGAACCAAGTGAGGAAAAGTTAGCAAAAATAATATGTTGGCTAAAATTTAAGTGTGGGGGTGAAGTGTGAGTGATCGTGTGTGTCCTAGTGTTTCCCTCCGATGTACCAGTTTCTTTTTCTTTACCCATTGGGTTTTCTCTCTGTGTTGACAAGCTTGATCGCCTCTATCGCCTCTCCCGGGCGAGTTAAGTCCCATATCCCTCAATCGCTGAAACCGTAGTTCAGTAAGTCATCGGGGATGGTCAGGTCTGATGGACCTTTTAATGAACCCTCTGGATGATGGGGAGACGATTCTTTCTCAACCGAAGTAGTTGTAACTTTTGAGGTACCGCCCACCATTTTCTTTCTCAGTTTGTATGCTGATTTATTTTCCCCTTTGAAGGAGGAGGCGGTTCATTGATGCCAGGTACATCAGTCACCGATGCTGGATCGAGACTTATATTCTCATCAGACGCATCTGGCACCCCGCGTCTTTTATCTCACCTTCCTTGGATGTGTCGGGGTCCCCACCAGTAGGGGCATCGAAGGCCCAGCCTGCTCTTTTCTTTTCTCCGCCACAGATCCGGTTGTAGTGGCACCAATTGGGAGACTAGTTCGACGACCTTCCGCTAACAATCCAAACTTTAAAAGCGATTCATTGGAAGTAATAGATTTTATCTCCCGATCTTCCACAGGAATGGCTCAAATGGCCTCAACGCCTCAGAATACCTAGTGCCTTCGGGACGTGGGCTGATACCTGTAAAAGTTGAAAGAAGTTTAGAAAGAATGCACTTCATGCCTTAGACAAGTATTAGTCCGAAAATGAAACTTACTCCCTTCCAGCCATCTTCTCGCAAAGCCAGGAGGGCAAGTACGTAAAACCGTTCCTGCTTATAAGGGGAGAATTTAATCCACGCCCCCGTCAGGATCTGACACTTGGAGTGTGGCTCAAGGAATATGAAAGATGGACTGTCAGACCATTTTGAAACTATAAATGTAGTGGATGTCATCGGGAGTAGGGAGCCTGAATAAGGTGCTCATGAAGAGAATACAAGCGCTGAGATGAACACGTGGCTAATGGGATGCAGCTATGCTAGGGGAATCCCGATATACTGTAACACTTCTTGGAGAAAGGAGTTGACAGGTGGCATGCTACCGACCCAGCACATGAATTTATTACAAGCTGTATATCCAGCTGGGGGAAGGTGAGGCCAATCTTGCCCCGATGGAACTAATACACCGTCGAAAGGGATTCCATGAATTGTACACAACCAACGAAGACTGGCTTCGCCGATTTTTGAAGCTTGTGAATCAATAGGATCATCCAGGATGATTGCTCCTCTATAACATCAGGAGCTGGACCAGTAACTACAGCTGATGGATTTGGGATAGCCTATGTAGGAGTTGTTGATGGATTCGAAGTTCCTACTACCTCCTACCGAGAACTTGGCTCAGGCTTGTCGAAAACTGTAGCAGAGCTCAATTTTTTGGACATCTTCAATGAGCATCGAATATGGGTAGATACCTGTTTGAACTATACTTGAAAGACAATCGATATTAGATATAACGATGATAATACATCTCCCCGTGTTGTGTGTGAACTAGTTTTAGGATTCAAACGTGAGTATAGGAAAAACTAAAGCTTGAAACAAAAGTATCCTTGGAGACTGTCATCGCTGACCATCTTTGACGTTTTATCACGTGATCGACAATAAAGGTCTTGAAATCAAACATTGACGTCAAAAAGTATGAAGGCTATTTGTCTACATTTGATGGGTTAGGTTTGCATCGATTATTCAAGTTGTGGAGCAGTTAGTTTAAATTATATCACCGAGCTAATGTGCTTTGTTACTAGTCATTGGTCGTTATTCAGTGCATGGTTGTGGAGGTGAATTGTACAAATGTATGTTTTGTTCGAATTAAATTAAGTCTTGGTTATCAATACCGATCCCCTACCCTACATAATGGCCGAACCATCCAATCCTCTCTCTCTCTTTCTAACTACCAAACTAACTTCCTTAAACTATACCGAGCCTCCATCCCTAAAAACCGAACAACCACATTCCTAAACACATGTTGACTAGCCAACTCTCTTATTCTAGGCCGAATGACGCTCTCACTCTTGCACTACTCCCATATGGGATTTACCAACTAACAGACTTTCACCCGAAATACCAAATCGGAGTTGTCACTCATCCTATGTCTTCTAAACTTACAAACTCCTACCGACCCACTCACACCCTCTTCTCCTTGTTCCCTAATCATCGAACAACTTCGTACCAGATCACCAATTCAGCCATACTTCAATAACCTAACAACTTCACTCCCATGCTCGATGGTCCAACAGGAACCTATATACTAGAAGTCGATGATATCCTTTTCTTTTTTCCTTTCCACTTCACCGGCCACGAAATCTGTTAAAACCATACCGAACTCCAAGCCTAAAGTGTGTTCCTACCTCCGATTCGTCCTCCCTCATCTGCAATGACTCGTACCGATCGTAATCTGAAGCAAACTCGTGAACTCGAGCTTCGTACAAAACCCCTAATTTGGGAAGATGGATCGAGTGAGAGATTCATACCTATAGGAATGAATCGAAGCTTATAGGAGCCGTTAGATTTAAGGTCGAAATTCGTTCAGGTTTATTGACAGAGGGAATTGCGAAGCAAATGTCCTGGATTAGAGAGGAGAAAGGAAAGTTGAAGTAGTTGCTGAAGTTCGATGGGAGGTCGGTTAGAAAGTCTTATAGAGATAAAGTAAAAGTGAAGGGAAAAAGAAAGAGAGAGCTTTTAAATATTGAGTGAAGGGAATGCGAACGGGCATGTACCTTTTGAACCGGTCCATGCACTTTGGGTATGTCATCGAGAGTAAGACATAGATCATGCAGGCAGGGTGGGTCAGTGATGGCATGCCGAACCGCTTTTTACTGAAGATATAGGGAGAGTGGTTCGGTCTCTCATATGCCAGTCCACTCATTATACATATAAAATAAGGGAGAAAGAAAGATAAATAATAAATAAATAAATAAATAAAGATGCATGTATAAGTATGTGCAAATATAATATTCGAAAAATCGCCCATGATTCAACCTTCAAGAGGTTATATTCACCCAATTTTTGAAAAGTTAGAAACGGGACTTAAATGACAGATGGTTATCATTCCGAATGGGCTAGCTTTTGAAAGCAGGTCGTTAATCCAAAGTGTGTCGCGTTACTTCACACGACACACTTTAGGGGGCAAATGTTACCCGACATTTTGGGTCGGCTACAAAACGATAGTTGTAGAGGTGATAATTATAAAGGGTTCGATTGAGTCTGGATAAGATTCGAGTTAGTTAAAGATTAGAGACGTAAGGGATTGATCAATTTTAGGTAGTCTGGGCTATGCGCATGGCTCGGCCTATGTGCATGGCTCGATCTATGTACATGGCTAGGTAGGTATGGGTTGGCATGCATGGCTCGGTCTAGGTTGGTCAAAAGACGCCGCTCGGTCAAGAATGAAGGTCATGCATGGCTCGGTCGAGATGGCCAACATGGATCGCTCGGCCAATGAATGAAGATGGGGGACGGTTCGATATGGATGCTCGGGGAAGGGTGGCTCGACATTTTGTGGATCAGCCAATATAGAGAGACAAAGCAGTTTAGTCTGAAAGGTCTAGCAGATGCCGTTCGGCCTAGGCGAGGTAGCAGACATCGTTCAATTGCGATTGGGAAGCATTGTCGTTCGGTCGGGCGTAGTTCGGCACAAGTGCTCAGTCTATCTGGTTCGGTGCAAGATGAAGGAGCTAGCATATTCTTAGAAGCTTCATTTAGAGATCCATTACCAGTTGCTCCGAGTCCTTTGCGGTCTTACTTCGGGTCACTTGCTAAATGACCACCGATCGACCATGACGTTTTGGTATTCCTTGATTGGCCGATAGTCGTTCAGAATGCTTGGGCCGACCGACTCGAGATTACCATCCATGTGCCAGTTGCCATGGTCTGGGGCCTGCATAGAGCATCTAAACTATCTTCGTCTATAAATAGAGGGGCATGAGTGCAGTGAAGGGGGACCTTTTTTCGGGAACTCCAGGGATATTTTACCATTTTTGGTACTCGCTTCTTTCAGTTCAAACTTGTATTCGAGTTATTTGTCTACGGACTGTATCTGTATTCAAGTCTTTGAGAAAAGTAATAAAGATTACGTAAACTGTGGACGTAGGCAGTTGCACCGAATCACTATAATTTTGATGTTCTTGTTTCTGCAGTTATTGTTGCATACGTTTCTCTGTTTTAGTTTATTATCTTCATTAATCTTTCTACAAAAATATTTTCTTGAGTGTTAGTGACCAATTTTGGTGCTAACACTGATCATAGTGGAGGTGATGGTAGCTACCCTTTGTAGTAAGCGTAGCGTACGATGGTTAGATTATTACCGAAAGTTAATGGCTCATAAGTATAAAATTATTTCAGCATTATAAATATTTTGTATGATATATTAGTCATGATTTGTCTGTATCATATATAACATTGGCCTTTTGAGTTTAGGTCTTCAATTATTGTTTTTAGCATATCAAAGCAGGCATACATGAGTCGTATGACTACATGCTGGCCGAAGTGGAGTAGGATCCCAGACCATGTATATGAGAGCATCTGACAGGACTTCCTGGTAAGTGTGCAATTATATATTATATACAACCACTTTACAATTTGCCGACTAAGTATAAATGTATAACATATTTTTTTTCAACATATATACAGAGGGCGGTAAACTTACAAGAGGATGACGTTTCTCTTTGCCAACGCCACTGGGACTCTAAAGTGGCAATGAATTATCGAGATACAGTGTCTACAATCAGAAAAAGTGGGAAGAAGCCAAGGTGGATGGGCACCAGCATATGAGATGCTTGGTCACATGGTAGAGTAGCGATGAATTTAGGGTAAGTCTATCAGATGTCACCTTAATTTGTTCGGTAGAGAATACATAATTTATAGCTGTAATATATAATCTTAACTTTTAATTTGCAGGCAATGTCGAATAGAACTCTACGAATAGGCTGAAAAATCCAGTCACACACTGTGGTGGCTCGAAATCATTTCAGCATCATCGCGAGGACATGGTAAATTGATTAATTATAGTTACAAACAGTTATTAAATTTTTAGTATAAATTTGTATAAACAACAATAATATACACAAATTATTACATGAAAGAGCATGTGGGAGTCCCATTTCGTATATGGACGTATTTGCACATACTCATACGTTAGACAAACCGACGACGAGGGATCAGTGTCGTATGCCTGACATGAGGATGATAAAGCATACGCTGCACATGTAAGTATATTTGAAGTAGTAAGTTATTAATAATGATCATTTAAATTAATTATTTATAAAATATTATAATAATTTCATGTAATATTTAATTGTATTTAATTTTGCATTGCAGGAAAAATTTATGCAAGCATGTGCGTAGATGCTTGATGATTCAGGATGGAAGCAGTTGACCACAAATGAGGAGGACATGATTTTCGACTCTGTTATGGACCCGATATAGAGAAATAGTGTAACATGTCGATTTTTCGTTGCCGAAAAACCAAATAGTTAGGGTTTTAATAACAAGAAGAAAGTAGTAGAAGAGGATAGAAAATTAGAGGGAGAAGAAAAACAGAAAATAGAGAATAGAAAACAGAAAAATAGAAGATATAGAATAAGAGAATAGAAAATAGATTATAGAACGGAACAGAAGAAATAACAGCAGAACAACAAAACAACATCAGAATCTCACAATTCGCAGCGGAACAACATATAATAATAAATGAATAATCTTTAAACAAAGAACTATATCAGTTATTACTTTACATTTCATTTCATTACATCATATCATCAGAGTGTATAACAACATACAACATCAAACAATGGAAAAAGAAATACTATATACTAGTAATACGCCATGCCATCCAGCTTGCCTCCAGCAACTCCAGAATATCCAGAATATCCTGATAAACCTTAACTCTTGATAGCCCGTGTGGAAATTGGTGGGCACCCAGAGTTTAGGAAGGAAAACAATAAACTCCAAGTCAGTCATGTGACTGGTGTGAGAACTCAAAACACTTTATTTAACTTTAAAATCAAAATAGAGAGATATTTTTAAATTCAATTCGTAATGCTTTTAAAAATGAGACTAACATAAGGCCTCCCGCACACACACACACATGCAAACGCAGAATCGGAGGAGATTTCTCCTTATGATAGTCAAAGATGCTTGATACACATTTAAAATAACATTTGATATTATTACTAGTGCATAGTGTAGTGGAAAAATTCATTTTGAAAGTAGAATATAAATCTTAGCCAACATACGACCATTATCGTATGCCTACTATAGCTACCATCCAAACAGTGTTGCGACACCATAAGTGAATGATAGGTTCTACAACTAATACCGTACAAGTTTCGTATTGTTTCTTTGGATTTCCAACAAATGGTCAGGCCAAGGAACTTCCCATTGCCACATGAGAATGCCTCTGGAAGGACATCCCCGAGAACCAAACCGGAACTCTGCCAACACAAGGCCGGGTTACCCCTAACTGGGTAACTACTGACACGAGCACGCCATTCCCCGATCGTAAACGACCTTTCTCACGGGATCCCGATAACCAACAACCACAAAGTAATAAATTCGCAGTAACCACATAGGTTAAATATCTGGGCTCCATACCATGATACCACCTCTATCCAGAAGGAAATGTACATACCCTAAAGGGAGCTACCCCTCATAACCTTACCGCATCTTTCCTGTTTTGACCATTTCCGGGGTGTGAGGCTCGACGAAGTCACGTCCACAAAAACATACTTTATACAAAAGCCATGCTTTGGGTCAACAAATGATCATAGAAATGATCACCAAGATAGACGATCAAATAAATGATCCTATCACAAATAATCAACACAATGATCATTTACAGCAACACTCAGCATGTCACATTACCAAATTGGGAATATATCGCTGATAACTTCAACTATATAACCTCTGAGCTCGTACGTCTCAGAGAAGGGTGTTAAGCTAAAAGAATAAATTCTCCGCCACCAACAGAAATATATTTGAAAGAAATCTGCTTTATATCTCAATTTGTAATGTCAGACACACAATCCATACAAGTCTGTTCCGGGCTCGAACAAAACCGAAGGCACTTACAAAGAAGTCCTTGCAATCTGGATATTCACAATCCTGATCGGATTTCCCATCACTTAGGGAGTCTCTATACCGCTGCAACTTAGTGCAAAGACAATCGACAGGTCATCCTATCGCTCTCGCAAATACCGGGTCTTCAACACCGATCTTCAATGCAATTATAACGACGTATCACATATTCGGAATGGGGTATATGACCCCGTGGTCCTTTCCCGGTTAACCCGAATAGTGAGCGCTTATTCAAAAATAAGTGTGGCATTCAAATTCAAACAAATAACATCAAACACCCATTCAAAGGGAAATATTGATAGTCGATTATTGAACTATCAATGGATATGCACAACATCACCAGATTCCAAATAATTTTCCAAGTTATTTATTTTTCAAAATATCTTTACAAGATATATAATTTCAATACTTCAAAAATAAATCAATATTTATTTTTCTAAACCAATCCCACTTTCTTTTATAAATTCCTTAGTGAATTTACATTTCAAAATATCCATGCATATGATTTCAATAATTCATTTCAATTTATCTTCAAAAAGATAAATTCTCAAAACGTTTCATTTCACATTGGAAAAACATTTCCATACTTATTTATTCATAAGTAATTCACAAATTTTATTTATTTTCACCCTTGGAAAATATTCAATATACTTAAATCGAAATTTAGTATATATTTCATTCTATTAAGGAAATCATTCTCTTAAACATATTTATTTGGGCCAAAACGAATGTTACGTAAAACATCGTTACGACAACCCAAAATCACTAGTATAGGGATTCGAAATTAAAATAGATATATAAATCCCAATACTATGCAAAACATTTCCTTTCGGAAATCATTTACTATAACAACAGTGTTATAGTCCATTATTTCCTTCTATTTCTCGAAAACGTCTATTTCAACAATAAATGTTGAAATCTATGGTTTCGAATCTCAACACATTTAAAACATCGTTAGATCGTTTTAATTCTGTTTAAAATATCACATTCAAAACAATTTCTTTAACATATTATTCACTATTCAAAAACGTGAATATACTACGTGAACAATTTTCATCCTTTTATTCATTTTATTTAAAGGATTATTCACAGTCAAAACGTGAATATAACTCCATAAATAAATCATAACAATTTACTTATCAAAATAAGTCGTTTGTGAATTTATAAAACAACGTTTATAAATTCTATTTCTATTTATTTATAACAACTTCCTTTTATAAATTCCTTTATTAACCTATTCGATTTATAACTCAATTATAAAACAATGGTTCATATTATAAGTTAAATACTTATAAATTTATTCGTTTGCAAAATCGTTCCTTTGAACTTCATAATTATAAATCTTATAACTTATAAGATTCAATTATTCATCCAAATATATTCTTTAATAACTTCACAAAATTTATAAATCTTACTATTTATAAATTTCACTTATAACTTCATCATTTATAATTTTATAAATTCCATTCACTTATGCAATCCATTTGCACTTCATTCAAACACTTATAAAAACTCGTTTTATAATGTCAATATTTCAATTTATAAATATCCATTTATAAATCTCTTAATATAAATCAATTTACATTATTCTTTTAAAACGTCTTCAAATTCCTTTAAAAATTTCATCCTTTTGATTCATAAAATAATTAAATTTTATAAATCCTATATTTCAACTTTTCATAATAAATTCAAAAATTCCGATTTAACTATTTTATAAAATCATTAGCATCATATTCTCAAAAATCAGTTTTTAACTATATTTCTCAAAATCATAATTTTTATAACTTTAAAAATTATAACGTTTATTTATTTAAAATGGATCAATTCCAAAAATATTTTATAAACGTATACTTTCAAAAATCACTTTGAAATCATTTTAAAATTCCAAATTTGGTCCAATGATGCTACACACCAAATAGTCAATCATGACAACAACGATATCATATATCGATATGATAATCAATCAAATATCAAAATATCTGAAATCAAATAAATACTGTTGAGGAATCCAGTTGGATCCCTCCAACCTGTTTTCCTGCATCCAAAAACATTAGCACAATACCAATTTCGCTCCAGTACGAAATTATCGCGGTATATGGGATTTAAAATATTATCCGCTTAATAACAGCGCAATAGGGTCTCATCCGCTAAACAAAAAAATGAGGGAAATCAATAACTCCAATATATACATATGCTAATATATATATATTGCTAATATATATAATACCAATTTCACTGTTTATGAAATATTCGCGGTATATGTTTTTAATAAATAACATCCGCTTACTAACGGCGTATAATGTCTATTTTAACAATCAATATATAACAATCATCATTCAAACATGCATTCAAATATTTTAAATCTAACTATTTAAAATAAAATCGAAACTGATTCGATTGAGTGAGAAGTTCTCACCTTGATTTTAATTCCGTTTTAGCGATTTATTTCGAATAAAATTAAACGGACGTTTAATTTTATCCAAAATTCTCACTAACTCCAAACGACTCCAATCCAATTTCATCGCGTAGTGCTCGTCCATACGATTCCAACGCAACTGGTTTCGCGCGTTTTCGACCTCGTATGAAAAAGATATTGATTTTACAAGTTTATACACGATTTTATAACTAAATTTACACATTCATTTATAATTTTAAACCAAAATCAATTACAGGCCGTTGATCTCATAGCATGCCATCACGACCGCTCGTTAACTTCCCCCTTCTCCCTCGTATGCATCTCCAGGCACTCATGTATACAACCGAACCCATGAATCAAATTTAGGTTTTGATTTTTCACCTTCCATGTTGAACTTGAACTCGATCAAACTCCTCCATGCGACTCGCCTTGCCTAGAGCTACACTCGGCCTGGGTAGCTTCGAGTTCGGCCCCCCCTAAAGCATGGAATTCCGTGCGCAACTTCAAGGAAACGTGGCTCCCTTTCTCACAAATTACAACTCCAAATCACATCTCCACCGTTGAAGTTGTAGATCTCTTCATGCTCTACAATATTCGTTTAGGAAGTTTGTTGTAATTGTTAATGGATTTCGAGATTTGAAAGGGGGAAGAAGATGAAATTTCGGCCATACATTGGGGTAGTGGCGGCTGCAATATGAAATTAGGGTTTTCTTATTTTTATTTTTATTTTTTTAGAGTGAGGGTGCCTATTTATAGAATTTCGAACGACACTATTCATTCCGGAAATTCCGAACTCCGATTTACGCGCCGAAACTGACGTTCCTAGGGTTTATCCCGCGTTCCGGACACAATGGAACAGGTTTCGAAAGCTAATTCGGACATCTGTGCGAGTTATGGCTACAAACGTTCAATTTAAATTAAACCGATTTAAACCGATTTCTAGGCGTTTTAATTTGTACCGGATAAACGGTAAATCCAATCGACTTGAAATTTGAAACCTTACAATAATATCACATTACGGATCCGATGAAACTGGTTTCGTCGAAATCCGAGACTTTTTGAAAAATGGCTATTTTAACTCGCCAAATTAAAATTAAAAATAATTCGATGCGTTTCGAGCTGCCACGATCAAACGATAACTCCGATTGACACGAAAATTGAAATCCGGTAATAACTAACTATTACGGATCCAATGGAACTGGTTTCGTTCAATTCTGAGACTGTTCAAAAATTGACTATTTTCACTAGTCGATTTAAATATTAAAATATTCAATTTTCACAAATTAACTTTTAATTCGATTTAAAAGTTCTAAAATATCCTTCTAACTTCAATATGATAAAATAAAATTTTACAAATCATTTTCAATCATATTTAACTCAATTTTCAATTATTTCCATAATTTAACATATTAAATTATCGATTTAATTATCCAATTAAATCCAAAAATTCAAATAAAAATTTATTCGACTTATAAATTCACTTATTAATATTTAAAATTAATTAAATATTCAAATTTTAATTATTAAAAATTCTGGGTCGTTACAATCTTCCCCCCTTAAAAGAATTTCGTCCTCGAAATTACAAGTAAGAAAAGTTACAGAATCTATTAATTTTCCCAAAATTCATAATTAACTTCTTGTAATAACTTACTAAGTTTTCAAATCATACTTAGTTATCTTTTCAAAAACAACTACTATTGTTTAACTTTCAATTCAAAATCAAAGTTAAAGTTTTCAAAATTTTCCAATTTTCTCAAAAAATTTCTAACGCCTTAAATTTCCGGAAAAATTCGCCATAGTCTCCTTTGCGCGGCTCGATCCGAAAAAAAATGACAGTATATATGTCACAAATATACATCTCATCTAGTAGTGAGGCATCCCGAAGGGAAAAAATGTAAAAGTACGGTATGTAATCCGAGATATGTACCTTATATTTTATTAGCAAGCATATACGGCTAATATAGCGCGAAAGCGAGCTCCAAATGCGAAGCAAACGCGATCCGTACCTACTAATTACTCAACAAACAACATGAGAACATGCATATAGACAATAGTATCAATATACATCATATAGCAACTGAAACAAAAGCAACAAATGCAAACATCAACCAACTATCATTCAACTAACATCCATAACCAATAAATATTCATTTATATTCTCATTAATATTCAATGAATTGGTTTTCAATTTAATCACATTTGATTCATTTACATTGGGTTTACTAACATTCATTTTCAATTAGTTTATATTCACTAATTTATATTCAAGTTGGTTCACTTCCAAATCAAATTCAATTTTATTTAAGATTCATTTAACTTCCAATTGAAGTTCAACTAATTTAGCTTCTAATTTCATTAATACTTAATGAGTTTATATATAATCAACTAACAATCATATAACAATCAATGTATATTAATTACAACCAAATTCCTTTGCTTACAATTGGTTTAATTAATTGATTTTTTATTCAACTATTCAACTTCCAATAACTTTAGATTTTAATGAATTAACACTTAAATTCATATTTCATATCAACTTAAATTTACATTTAATTGATTAATATTCAATCCATTCATTCAATTCAATTGCAACAGTTGAATTTTATTTATATAACTTAAATTCCCACTTGTAAATAAATTCAGATTTCAATTCTAAAGTAATTTCCATTTAACTTTAAATTCATTTTTTGTTTACAACTCATATTCATAAATATATTCATATAGTTTCACTTCTTATATATATAAGTTTATTTCACAATTGTAAATCACTTTAATTATAATTCAATTCTTATAATTCTTTTATTTATACAATTATTCCTTTATTTAGATTATTCAAACAACCAAAAAATCAACTTATATACTTTAATAATTCTGAAAAATTATTTCTTTATATATAAAATATAATCAAGGTAAAATTATTTCATTTACCCAATTTAAAACAATATTGTGTCGAATTGTTCTATTCAAGTGTTTAGAAACCCCTTCGGCATAGTCTTGCGGACCACGCTGACGAAAGTTCATATGCCACTCAATAAATCAACCATCATAATATAAAACAATTTTATATTCATTAACAAATACGCTCTCATAGCTATTATTACACTCAAACTCAATCTAGAGTACTACTGACTCTATCTCTAATGAGAAATACCCAACAGAACCATGGTTGTCGCTTAACCATATGCTCTGATACCAAATGTAACATGTCGATTTTTCGTTGCCGAAAAACCAAATAGTTAGGGTTTTAATAACAAGAAGAAAGTAGTAGAAGAGGATAGAAAATTAGAGGGAGAAGAAAAACAGAAAATAGAGAATAGAAAACAGAAAAATAGAAGATAGAGAATAAGAGAATAGAAAATAGATTATAGAACGGAACAGAAGAAATAACAACAGAACAACAAAACAACATCAGAATCTCACAATTCGCAGCGGAACAACATATAATAATAAATGAATAATCTTTAAACAAAGAACTATATCAGTTATTACTTTACATTTCATTTCATTACATCATATCATCAGAGTGTATAACAACATACAACATCAAACAATGGAAAAAGAAATACTATATACTAGTAATACGCCATGCCATCCAGCTTGCCTCCAGCAACTCCAGAATATCCAGAATATCCTGATAAACCTTAACTCTTGACTGCCCGTGTGGAAATTGATGGGCACCCAGAGTTTAGGAAGGAAAACAATAAACTCCAAGTCAGTCATGTGACTGGTATGAGAACTCAAAACAGTTTATTTAACTTTAAAATTAAAATAGAGAGATATTTTTAAATTCAATTCGTAATGCTTTTAAAAATGAGACTACCATAAGGCCTCCCGCACACACACACATGCAAACGCAGAATCGGAGGAGATTTCTCCTTATGATAGTCAAAGATGCTTGATACGCATTTAAAATAACATTTGATATTATTACTAGTGCATAGTGTAGGGGAAAAATTCATTTTGAAAGTAGAATATAAATCTTAGCCAACATACGACCATTATCGTATGCCTACTATAGCTACCATCCAAACAGTGTTGCGACACCATAAGTGAATGATAGGTTCTACAACTAATACCGTACAAGTTTCGTATTGTTTCTTTGGATTTCCAACAAATGGTCAGGCCAAGGAACTTCCCATTGCCACATGAGAATGCCTCTGGAAGGACATCCCCGAGAACCAAACCGGAACTCTGCCAACACAAGGCCGGGTTACCCCTAACTGGGTAACTACTGACACGAGCACGCCATTCCCCGATCGTAAACGACCTTTCTCACGGGATCCCGATAACCAACAACCACAAAGTAATAAATTCGCAGTAACCACATAGGTTAAATATCTGGGCTCCATACCATGATACCACCTCTATCCAGAAGGAAATGTACATACCCTAAAGGGAGCTACCCCTCATAACCTTGCCGCATCTTTCCTGTTTTGACCATTTTCGGGGTGTGAGGCTCGACGAAGTCACGTCCACAAAAACATACTTTATACAAAAGCCATGCTTTGGGTCAACAAATGATCATAGAAATGATCACCAAGATAGACGATCAAATAAATGATCCTATCACAAATAATCAACACAATGATCATTTACAGCAACACTCAGCATGTCACATTACAAAATTGGGAATATATCGCTGATAACTTCAACTATATAACCTCTGAGCTCGTACGTCTCAGAGAAGGGTGTTAAGCTAAAAGAATAAATTCTCCGCCACCAACAGAAATATATTTGAAAGAAATCTGCTTTATATCTCAATTTGTAATGTCAGACACACAATCCATACAAGTCTGTTCCGGGCTCGAAAAAAACCGAAGGCACTTACAAAGAAGTCCTTGCAATCCGGATATTCACAATCCTGATCGGATTTCCCATCACTTAGGGAGTCTCTATACCGCTGCAACTCAGTGCAGAGACAATCGACAGGTCATCCTATCGCTCTCGCAAATACCGGGTCTTCAACACCGATCTTCAATGCAATTATAACGACGTATCACATATTCGGAATGGGTTATACGACCCCATGGTCCTTTCCCGGTTAACCCGAATAGTGAGCGCTTATTCAAAAATAAGTGTGGCATTCAAATTCAAACAAATCACATCAAACACCCATTCAAAGGGAAATATTGATAGTCGATTATTGAACTATCAATGGATATGCACAACATCACCAGATTCCAAATAATTTTCCAAGTTATTTATTTTTCAAAATATCTTTACAAGATATATAATTTCAATACTTCAAAAATAAATCAATATTTATTTTTCTAAACCAATCCCACTTTCTTTTATAAATTCCTTAGTGAATTTACATTTCAAAATATCCATGCATATGATTTCAATAATTCATTTCAATTTATCTTCAAAAAGATAAATTCTCAAAACGTTTCATTTCACATTGGAAAAACATTTCCATACTTATTTATTCATAAGTAATTCACAAATTTTATTTATTTTCACCCTTGGAAAATATTCAATATACTTAAATCGAAATTTAGTATATATTTCATTCTATTAAGGAAATCATTCTCTTAAACATATTTATTTGGGCCAAAACGAATGTTACGTAAAACATCGTTACGACAACCCAAAATCACTAGTATAGGGATTCGAAATTAAAATAGATATATAAATCCCAATACTATGCAAAACATTTCCTTTCGGAAATCATTTACTATAACAACAGTGTTATAGTCCATTATTTCCTTCTATTTCTCGAAAACGTCTATTTCAACAATAAATGTTGAAATATATGGTTTCGAATCTCAACACATTTAAAACATCGTTAGATCGTTTTAATTCTGTTTAAAATATCACATTCAAAACAATTTCTTTAACATATTATTCACTATTCAAAAACGTGAATATACTACGTTAACAATTTTCATCCTTTTATTCATTTTATTTAAAGGATTATTCACAGTCAAAACGTGAATATAACTCCATAAATAAATCATAACAATTTACTTATCAAAATAAGTCGTTTGTGAATTTATAAAACAACGTTTATAAATTCTATTTCTATTTATTTATAACAACTTCCTTTTATAAATTCCTTTATTAACCTATTCGATTTATAACTCAATTATAAAACAATGGTTCATATTATAAGTTAAATACTTATAAATTTATTCGTTTGCAAAATCGTTCCTTTGAACTTCATAATTATAAATCTTATAACTTATAAGATTCAATTATTCATCCAAATATATTCTTTAATAACTTCACAAAATTTATAAATCTTACTATTTATAAATTTCACTTATAACTTCATCATTTATAATTTTATAAATTCCATTCACTTATGCAATCCATTTGCACTTCATTTAAACACTTATAAAAACTCGTTTTATAATGTCAATATTTCAATTTATAAATATCCATTTATAAATCTCTTAATATAAATCAATTTACATTATTCTTTTAAAACGTCTTCAAATTCCTTTAAAAATTTCATCCTTTTGATTCATAAAATAATTAAATTTTATAAATCCTATATTTCAACTTTTCATAATAAATTCAAAAATTCCGATTTAACTATTTTATAAAATCATTAGCATCATATTCTCAAAAATCAGTTTTTAACTATATTTCTCAAAATCATAATTTTTATAACTTTAAAAATTATAACGTTTATTTATTTAAAATGGATCAATTCCAAAAATATTTTATAAACATATACTTTCAAAAATCACTTTGAAATCATTTTAAAATTCCAAATTTGGTCCAATGATGCTACACACCAAATAGTCAATCATGACAACAACGATATCATATATCGATATGATAATCAATCAAATATCAAAATATCTGAAATCAAATAAATACTGTTGAGGAATCCAGTTGGATCCCTCCAACCTGTTTTCCTGCATCCAAAAACATTAGCACAATACCAATTTCGCTCCAGTACGAAATTATCGCGGTATATGGGATTTAAAATATTATCCGCTTAATAACGGCGCAATAGGGTCTCATCCGCTAAACAAAAAAATGCGGGAAATCAATAACTCCAATATATACATATGCCAATATATATATATTGCTAATATATATAATACCAATTTCACTGTTTATGAAATATTCGCGGTATATGTTTTTAATAAATAACATCCGCTTACTAACGGCGTATAATGTCTATTTTAACAATCAATATATAACAATAATCATTCAAACATGCATTCAAATATTTTAAATCTAACTATTTAAAATAAAATTGAAACTGATTCGATTGAGTGAGAAGTTCTCACCTTGATTTTAATTCCGTTTTAGCGATTTATTTCGAATAAAATTAAACGGACGTTTAATTTTATCCAAAATTCTCACTAACTCCAAACGACTCCAATCCAATTTCATCGCGTAGTGCTCGTCCATACGATTCCAACGCAACTGGTTTCGCGCGTTTTCGACCTCGTATGAAAAAGATATTGATTTTACAAGTTTATACACGATTTTATAACTAAATTTACACATTCATTTATAATTTTAAACCAAAATCAATTATAGGCCGTTGATCTCACAGCATGCCATCACGACCGCTCGTTAACTTCCCCCTTCTCCCTCGTATGCATCTCCAGGCACTCACGTATACAACCGAACCCATGAATCAAATTTAGGTTTTGATTTTTCACCTTCCATGTTGAACTTGAACTCGATCAAACTCCTCCATGCGACTCGCCTTGCCTAGAGCTACACTCGGCATGGGTAGCTTCGAGTTTGGCCCCCCCTAAAGCATGGAATTCCGTGCGCAACTTCAAGGAAACGTGGCTCCCTTTCTCACAAATTACAACTCCAAATCACATCTCCACCGTTGAAGTTGTAGATCTCTTCATGCTCTACAATATTCGTTTAGGAAGTTTGTTGTAATTGTTAATGGATTTCAAGATTTGAGAGGGGGAAGAAGATGAAATTTCGGCCATACATTGGGGTAGTGGCGGCTGCAATATGAAATTAGGGTTTTCTTATTTTTATTTTTATTTTTTTAGAGTGAGGGTGCCTATTTATAGAATTTCGAACGACACTATTCATTCCGGAAATTCCGAACTCCGATTTACGCGCCGAAACTGACGTTCCTAGGGTTTATCCCGCGTTCCGGACACAATGGAACAGGTTTCGAAAGCTGATTCGGACATCTGTGCGAGTTATGGCTACAAACGTTCAATTTAAATTAAACCGATTTAAACCGATTTCTAGGCGTTTTAATTTGTACTGGACAAACGGTAAATCCAATCGACTTGAAATTTGAAACCTTACAATAATATCACATTTCGGATCCGATGAAACTGGTTTCGTCGAAATCCGAGACTTTTTGAAAAATGGCTATTTTAACTCGCCAAATTAAAATTAAAAATAATTCGATGCGTTTCGAGCTGCCACGATCAAACGATAACTCCGATTGACACGAAAATTGAAATACGCTAATAACTAACTATTACGGATCCAATGGAACTGGTTTCGTTAAATTCTGAGACTGTTCAAAAATTGACTATTTTCACTAGTCGATTTAAATATTAAAATATTCAATTTTCACAAATTAACTTTTAATTCGATTTTAAAAGTTCTAAAATATCCTTCTAACTTCAATATGATAAAATAAAATTTTACAAATCATTTTCAATCATATTTAACTCAATTTTTAATTATTTCCGTAATTTAACATATTAAATTATCGATTTAATTATCCAATTAATCCAAAAATTCAAATAAAAATTTATTCGACTTATAAATTCACTTATTAATATTTAAAATTAATTAAATATTCAAATTTTAATTATTAAAAATTCTGGGTCGTTACAAATAGGCACTACGGCTACGCAATCAATCGGTAATTTATAAAAATTAACTAATTTGTAAAGTTTCTTAGTTTATAAAAATTAGCAAAGTTGTAACTTAAATGTATTTTGACTTCTTTTGGAGGCTCAGGCATTACAAAGGGCTTATCAAAGGGCTCAGTACAACTCGGAGATTGACGAGTCTCAACAGAAGATTGCATAGCTGCAGGAGCAGGACCGCCTATGAGCAACGTAAATGGAGCAACTGAACTTGCATCTGGCGAAGTATGTGAAGCGTCATCAAGCATTCCTTTCGTCTGGTGGTTCTGGAGCTGATGATGAGTCATGAGATACGATTTGTAATTTTTTTTAAAACTGGTGTATATAAACATTGAGTGATGGTGAGGTTGGATCAGGGAAATGTGGTGTTTGACATTGATTTGTGAAGTTTAATGTTGGATGTATATATTGTACATTGATGTTGGATGTAAATATTGCAGTCGGATGGGTGAGACTGATGATGGAAGGTTTGTTTTGTATTGATTGGAAATATTTGTGTTTGATATGTTAACATTTGAGTTTTGTATTAATACGGATATTGATTTTGGTGAGTTGTGTTATATATTATTATGGAAGTAATGCTCAGCTGCAGGGGAATTTTTTTACCCAGAGTTCCGACAGCTTCCAACGGCTCCTGACGGACTTCAATTCCAAATTTTTTGAGGGCTAGCAACAGCAAGCAACTACATTCTGGTTAAAATTTCCATCCGTTAGCGGTGGCCCGCGATGAAATTTTTCGACAGCTAGCGATGGCGTGCTTGCAAATTTTCATGCCACGTAGATGTCGGCGCCGTCGAAAGAGACGTTGCTAGCCGTTGTTAATTCTTCGTTGAAGCCGAAAATGGATGAAATTTGTGGTTTGTATTCTGATGGCATTTCCGATGGCTCGTGACGGCCATCGACGGCTGTGAGGCGTCAGAAATCCCTATTTCTCTTGTAGTGCATAGCTTACCATTTCCCTAAGATGTGCGACGAGCAGAAAACTGCAGTCTCAATCTTAAGAATGACAAAGCTGGCCCTAAGAGCATGGAGAAAAGCTCCATAATAAAATCCAGGCCAACTCTTACAACTAAGCCAAAAAAAACCCAATACTAAACCACATCTAGTTGAAAAGCACAATGAGTAAATTGCACGAAGGGATAATGAGGCCAACTCCATTTCAAGGGGTAGCTCATCAAAAATGAGGCAAAAGATGAGGAGATAAAGATGCAAAAGGCTTGAGTTAAACAGTTGGGTAGCTTTGCCAGTGGAAAAATGAGAAGGGGATGGGAGAGGTGAATTGCCCCTCGATCCATGAAGATATTGCAGAGTCTGCCTTCCTTGATAATTCCAGGGCTCTAGCTTTTGACAAATATGTTGGATCATCAAACCTAGGGGACCATCTATTTACATTTGAATATCTCATAGATATTTTAAGGGTGGGAGAATAGCTATCTAAAAATAATATTATTTACAGAATTGATTTTGATCAACTTGACATGATCTTTTATTCTTTAACACATCATTGTTCGAATATTTCCCTTGGTGATGTTGTAGGAAAATATCAAACTCATGTCATTGTGAAGATTTATAAGAAGATAAAAGGAGATCGATGATGCACTTATTAATGCAGCTCATGATTCTAATACTACAGATGTTGAAGATGATTTTATTCATGTTAACATTGAATTTCCAGAGCTGCCAGATGAGTTATTGGATTCAACTTTCATACAAGAGGAGTTAATTCGTCCTATTTAGGAATATCGTGTAACCGTGAAAATTGCAGAAGAAAATAGTGTAGATTTTAACAATGAAGATGATTTAAAAGGATCATTTCCAAGAGAATGGGTCATTAGAGAAAAGGACGAAAGATCGAGTCACTGAAGAGCAAAAATTAACAGTGTTTGTCTAGTTTCTAAAGTTTTTTCTTTTCGTTCTAGTGTTTTTTAGGAACTAGTAGGATTTTGGTTTGAATTCTTCCTCATTAATTTGTGGTATATGTAGTTTATTATAATGATATTTATTTTTGTCTGTTATTTAATAGGGAACGTTTGACACACATCCCTAATAAGTTTGTAAATACACAAAACATCCCTCTGTTTTAATTATAAGTTTCATATTCCTATTATTGAACGCGGCAATTTTATTTCTGAAAATACACTTTTGTCTTCTCCAAACAAGACACAGGGCCGTCGGCCAAGATTTCATCAACCATTGTTCTAATAAAACCATAATCTCCTGAAATATCAATCGCCATTTATTCCATAACAGTTGATTGAAGATGAAATTGAATCCACTTGAAAAGAAAACTGAAATTTCAGAAGATGAAAGCAATAAAAATCGCAAAATCAAACGTTGTCAATTAAATTTCTTTGTAATATCGATTTCAATTCTATTACAACTGGTTCGATATGTTGTTAGGCTTTATCGACTGTTCAGTAGAAATTTTCAATAATTACATCCAAGTCCGCAAATATTTAAAATAATTGCAGACAAGTTTGCAATAATTTACAAGTTTAACTACTATAATCCATTTAACACACATACAACATCTGCAGTTTATTATTCTCTTAAAATCATTTATATTCATCTTTCTTCCAATTATTCATAATAATTGCAGAGATGTATACGACTATTATGAATAATTGCATGTATGTTTGCAATTATCTTCAATAATTGCATATAGTTTGCAAATATTCTGATTAATTGCATGCTCATCAGCAACTATTTATGTAAAAGCATTTCAATCCAAAACTAGACATTTATAACTGTAAATAACAGAATAAATTTTTTTAGTTCAATTATGAAGATTAAATTCATCATTCTGTGCAATTATTCATAATATTTGCATAGTTATCAGCAATTATTCTCAATAATTGCATTTATTTCTGCAATTATTCCGATTAATTAGATTCTTATCAGCAATTATTCATGTAAAATCATTTCAATCCAAAAATCATTTTAATCCTAAATTCATCTTTCTCTATTATTATTCATAATAGTTGCATAGTTATATGCAATTATTCTTAATAACTTCATTTATTTATGCAAATATTCAGAATAATTTCATTCTTATCAGCAATTATTCGTGTAATCATTTCAATCCTATACTCATGTAAAATCATTTCAATCCTAAATTCATTTTTCTCTACAATTATTCATAATAATTGCATAGTTATCAACAATTATTCTTAATAATTGCATTATTTATGCAAACATTCAAAATAATTGCATTCTTATCAACAATTATTCATGTAAATCATTTCAATCCTAAATTCATCTTTCTTAATTACAATCTAATTAGCTATTATTCATATAAAATCATTTCAATCCTAAATTCATCTTTCTCTGCAATTATTCATAATAGTTGCATAGTTATCAGCAATTATTTTCAATAATTGTATTTATTTTTGAAAATATTCAGAATAAATGCATTCTTATTGGCAATTATTCTTGTAAAATCATTTCATCATAAATTCATCTTTCTTAATTACATTCTTATCGACAATTATTCATGTAAAAATATTTCAATCCTGCATTCATCTTTCTCTGCAATTATTCATAATAATTCCATAGTTATCAGCAATTATTCTCAATAATTGCATTTATTTTTGCAAAAATTCAGAATAATTGCATTCTTATCAGCAATTATTCATGTTAAATCATTTTAATCCAAAAAAAGAAACTTGTTGCAATTATTCATAACTGCAAATATTAAGAATCTCGTATTTTGTAAAAAAAGCTTGATTCGTCTTCAATTTAATTGCAGTTTTCCATTTAAATCGAAAAGTAAACCTTCAATTTTTTAGAGTCTTTAATTTAATTTCTCGATTCTCATATTTTGTAGACTTAGCTTGGTTTTCAATTTGATCAGAAGAAACGGAAGAAGAAGAATCAGAGCTCAACAATGAAGTGCATGGCTAATTTGGGGAAAAAAATAGGCAGAAAACAAAACAGGGACGTAAAAAGTATATTTTTTATCACATGGATCGTCTTTGAATTAAGTTTCGTTTTAAGGACGTGTGTCTAATATTCACTATTAATATATTTTAATATATAACCACTCGGTAATAATATTTGAAGGTGCAATGCATGAATTTTATCAGTCTGCGGGTACTGAGTATCCAAAATGACATGGAATGTTTTGAAACTATTTCTGTGAAATATTAAAATGATATGCTTTTGTGGATTTATTTAGATAGGCTTTCGCATAATAAGATAAATGGCCAAGCATATTTTCAACACAACAACTATTATGAAATTGTACACCATTATATTCTAGTTGTTATCTTGTTGAATGTTTGTAATTGTAGCATTGTTCACTTATCAAAGCAATTCTTAAAAAAGGAAAAAAAAGGAGAACATTTCATATTGTAATTTCTTTTCAACTATTTTGATATGAGTTTTAATTAGTTGAAGAAAAGAAAATGTGTTTTGTATGTCATTATTTAGTTCATATTCACAAACTTCAGAAGAGTTGATTAGATGATAGAAATAGTACTTATTCTTCTTCTCCCTATCTTTTTTAGTGCAACAACAACAAGTCACAACAAATTGAATGAAATAAAATAATTCACCGAAAACTTATGCTTCAATTATTTAATATATTTGGATTATATATTGGTAGAATTTTTTACTTTGTTTGTTTAATGACAAGCATTTTAGTTTTGTTGTTGTTGAGCTCCTCTTGTTATTCTATGTAAAGGAAAATAGGCACAAGGACAAACTTAGAATTTTTTTTTAAGCGAAGGATAATATGCTTTTTTAGGCTGAAGGACAATACTAATTTTAACTAGCATTTTTTATAGTGTAAAATTGAATATAATGCAAGATATAACTGGCACTTTGTATAGTGTAAAAGTTGAATATAATGCTAATTATAACTAGCATTTGTCCTTAAGGCTAAAACTGAAACTTGATGTCCTTCAGCCTAATTTTTTTCTTCAAAGTTTATCCTTATCCCTAATTACCTCTTTTGTATATTCATGACTATGCGTTATTATGGAACACAAGATATTTAGAACCTGTCTATTTTTTATCGATCGAGGACAGTAGTTTAGGTCTAACTAGGTATGCCGTTGAACCTGGATCCAACTTGGAAGATTTTGGTTTCGGGCGTGGTTGTTTGTGTGTGTCTATACATATAACATTCAATAGCACTTCTATCATGCAGTATCCATTAAGCCTTCTAATTTCGACCATACAATCCGATTTAAATAATAGCCATAACTTGCTAATACATTAAAATTTCACAAAATAATAAACTACAAAAATAAGAAAGGTGTAAAAGGTTATAAAACCAAAAATTTGATAAACTATTGCCCTAACACATGTCTTACTTCTCTAAAATGTAAACCAGTTAAATGTTACACCTATTTTTCACTTATGAAATAATTAGCCAGATTTAGTATAAGGAGTTGACAGAAGGATGAGCGTAGTATGGAATAAAACGGGCCCAAAAGCTATATAGGAACTGCATAATTTTCAGATACAACATCCAGGGTCTGATGAATTCCCCATAGAAATGAACATTCTCGAAGGCTAAACGCTACCAACCAACGCAATCCTTTTTGAGCTATGCCGCCAAAGTTCAACACCAAAATTCCACAACATTCTTAAAGTATGACGCGCCTTAATGACATCAACGGAAATGCACCGATTGCATAAAGCAATGCACTATGTTATCATCGATTATAAAATTTAAGCTCTTCGACAAACACCAAAAACCCTGAACAGGTGGGAAGCATTTCAATGCATCTCGTTCATCTCAACACTTCAAATTCAAACTATCCCACCTAAATAAAATTATTTGCCAAAATCAGAATTATCCTGACTAAACCAGATTATCCGATCTAAATTGAAATCGTCAATCCATAGCATGCAAGCCTAGCAACATTGATGAATGACTTTTATCAGGATCTTACCGTGGTAGTTATTTAGTATGAGTCATTAACGTTGGCAACCCATGTAATGTCCTTTCATCTATAAAAGGAAAGGACTGTAGAAGTGAAAAGGGATAATTTAATATCGAATTTTTTTAATGAAATCTCCACTGATTTATGTGCTTGTATTAGAAAATAATATGAAAGATTGGTTGGTTTGACATGTAGACGTAGGATTCGTTAATCTTCGGACCATATAAGTTATCCATGTCTTTATTTCTCTACAATATCTACTTTTTTATGTGCTGTACTTTGTTTAATATAGTTATGTACCCTATTTATGCAGTTTAACGTATATTTGATTTCCCTCTCTTGATTGTTTATGCATACATCAACATAATTACTTCTATTTACAACATTTTATTAACTTCGTAAATCCTAGTTGTGTAACCATATAGAAGCCTGACTACTTCATTTTGGTGTTATGAGAACCAAAATTTCTCATGAACATTTTAGTGCTAGAAGAAAGTGCAAGCCTCTAGCAAATTTATTTCAGAAGATTTTTGTCAACGAGGAAGCCGCATTCTTACTAAACATTCATTCTACAAACCCTTATCAAATAACCAATTCTCCTATTCCTCCTCAAGTCGAAGTAGAACTTCTCATTGCTAGGGGGAAAATTCAAAATAACCCAAACTCCTCCAAACTAATAATGAGCCCACCAAAAACACCCTCTCTGATCCAATCCTAGTAGCCCTCAATTAATTTATACCCCAGATAACTGCTACTATGACCGCGCTAGAAAAACTTATGGCCTAATATCCACCTTAGAGCTAGTGTCACGCCCATAATAGTTCTATAGCTCATCACCATAGTACACCTGTTGCATAAGATGCACGATTGGAAGAAAGCTGTAATCTCAATTTTAAGAATGACAAAGCTGGCCCTAAGAGCATGGGGGAAAGCTCAAGAATGAAATCCAGGCCAACCCTAACAACTAAGCCAAAAACCCAATATTATTCCACATCTATTTGAAAAGCACAATGAGCAAATTGCATGAAGGCATAATGAGGCCAACTCCATTTCAAGAGATGGCTCATCAAAAGATGAGGCAAAAGATGATGAGATAAAGATGCAAACGGCTTGAGTTAAACGTTGGCGTAGCTTTGCCAGTAGACAAATGATAAGGGGATGGGAGAGGTGAATTTCTTCTCAATCCATGAAGATATTGTA
Organism: Allium cepa; assembly: GCA_030765085.1. NCBI lineage: Eukaryota > Viridiplantae > Streptophyta > Magnoliopsida > Asparagales > Amaryllidaceae > Allium > Allium cepa. The sequence goes on from CM060928.1 coordinate 976,596,013, forward strand.
GTGTCTAACTTCCATGTTAATTTCAAGGCTATTGCTATCGAAAAATATGATAGACACTCAAACCTAGATGACCATCTATTTACATTTGAATATCTCATGAATATTATAAAGGTGGGAGATTAGCTCAATGCAAAAATTTCCTAATCTATTTGGCCGGGGAAGCATCAAGTGGTCCCGAAGATACGGCTATACGGTGGCCTACTCATGAACTCAACTATCACCGGACTTTTGTCGGCTAATCAACTTCTGGAAAGAAGTATCCCTAGACCCAAACTATAACATCCCCCATCTTGACATCCGAAACTAAGCGCTACAGTTTCCACAGTCATCTATATAATGATTATCGGTGATAAAATACGGTCATTTAATGGTATCCATAATATCAGAAGTGAGAGAATATGAAATAATTTTTTTATACATAATTTCAAAGAAAACTTCCACATTTCATTTCAAAGTCATACTTTTGTATTCAGTACTTAATCCCAAAAGTTGCCCTGGTTCAGGTAAAATATAATTATGACAAGATACTCCAGAAGCGACATATGAAGATACCCCCTCGGTTGATCAGAGTTCCTAAATGGAAAGATACAACTTCTACCAACACGTACAACAAATGTCATGAAAAAACGGAAATAATTAATAGGTAGTTTCCTAAATAGCCAGCCCTTGCCCCCTGCATGTCTTTGGATGCTTTATTCGCCAAACTTACTAAACCTGTAAGCCCTTACTCTCAACCTACTCAAATTAAATTTTAAACACTCAAGAGTTTAAGAGGAAACATAAACTTCAAGTCAGACAATAAGTCTAATGTGAATAATAATATACCATCTCGGTTTATAAATATTAAGCAAGACCACGTCGCTCAATGGAATAGGTTTTCCACTCACTAATATACCTTTAAAAATTTGTCTTTTGCAAATCAAAGTCCTGCAACCAAACTGCTTAAAATAACCAATATAACAATAATGTGAATGCATGCTGCATAGATAACCATGACTATCCGTCAAATCAGTGGCTGTCTGTCTGAATGTTTAGTTTTCACAATAACTACCAACCTACATGGCAAACTCGAGCCTACCAGGTATATCAAAAAAATTTAACTGACCGTTAGAAGAAAAACTGAACGGTTTGTTCAAATACACTTATCCTAGTGTTTACCCGACTATATGTCAATCTCATAGTTTTGCTAGGTTTACTATGAACATAAAGGTTTTGCGAGCTGACCTATAACCTATCTTATCTTTATGTATTCCTTTCTATGCATAAACCTACTTTATGTCTTACCATGACAAAGCCATACACACTGGAATTTTGGACTAATATCGGTTAGGGGATAACAACTGAAGTATAGGGCATTACCCTACGCCAATCCTATTTGGTCTTCTAAACACTGGGTCAATTCATCTTATCACAACCTATTCAAAAGTGATAAGAAAAATTAATTATTTTAGTAAAATTTTGGGCTAAATACCTTTTTCTATTTCCTTGAAAACACTTCTTCATAAATGATTTAACCCTTGAAACCATACTTTCAAAAAAAAGGAAATTATAACTCTTTAGCTTTATCCAAAATATTTAAGACATGATATATGCTTTTATAAAATAAAATTGATGAAGTTCGAAGTCATTTGAGTTCATCGCCGCTTAAAATAATATGCCATAAAGCCAAAACAATGTAAAGCCTTTACAATGATAAAGCTCGGTGACTTCATCACCATTATGGGTCTTCGCCCTTCTTTAATATAAAAATAAGTTAAAGCCTTTAACTTTTAAAACATAGGACCAAAAGGCCGAGGATAGTACGTCATACTACATAGGGTGTAAACGTTGTATAATATAAGACATGAGTTGAATAGTGACAGGACTTAAAAGAATATGGTCGACATAGATAAACTTCGACATTTCTGCCTTAAGGAAAACAAGTGGCATCAATAGGGATGAAGTGATAATAGGCGGTAAGGATTAAAGTCGACAATCGTCGGGGTCGAAGTTGTAAAACGCGGCATCATATATTTCCGAAGTCAACAATAGCGGCATAGTTGCCTATGGGGTCGAGCACAATATAGTTAAAACAAGAGACATCATTATCATTGTTATAAACCACTTTGAAACCATTGGGACGGGCACAAATGTAGAAGACATGCTATATAGTACAAAGTGGTGCATTAATAGGTTAAACAAAGCGGTTTCATCCACTTCGAAGTTCACGATGTCGAACCTAATGCTTGGCTTTCCACTTCGACCAAGTCGATGCTTTCCATAGTAACCGAAGTTGATACTCTATGCATTACTCTTAGTCGACATCAAAGACCATAAAGGTGGAGTGATGAAAACGACGCCGTGACCATCAATGTGGCATAATCATAGTTAACATCAAAACTAAAAATTTGCTAATAAAAGTATATTTTTTTCATCAATTCCCTTTACTTCTTAAAGTCTAATTGGATAACAAGTTTCTTTATCAAACCCTTTACCAAAAATTTGCACAAGAGTAGGTTTATCAATTTCCAAAATCACTTGCAAACTTTACATTTTATATTAATATTTTATTGTAATAATTAAGCTTTTCTAGCTCAAATAATTCAATAAATCACATACACTTGGCCAAAAAATCATAATAAATCCAATTTATTGCATCCTTTAACATATAAAAATTTTGAGAGAAAAAACATAATTTAATTATTTTAAATGATTAAAACTCGAAGTAAACTATTTTCCATCCTTATAAAAATCACCAAATATTCTCACTAATTAGAAAATTATGAAATTAAAAACCCACTTCAAAAATAATGTTTCTAACATCATATCAAAATTCCTAGTCATTCGGGTGTAATATGTTTGGTTTTCTAACTCAAACTTATCACTTAATTTCATAAATAAATTTTATAAATTCACCAAAAAGCATATAATTCTTCAAACTATCATAGCATGGCATAATATAAGCAAAATATACGAGTTTGAACTTAAAACCAAAAATAATATTGAAAACTTGAGATGCATAACTATTATTCACCTTGCATGGGTTAAGAATGTTGGTATTTGTATTTTGATTTGATTCCACAAGCTTTGATCTTGTTTTCCTGGATTATCTTTCCTTTGAAACGCTTGTTAATAGCCGATCTTAGTCCATTTTCATTTCCTTTGAATGAAGTGATAATGAGATAAGAGGATGTACGGGTGAGTATTTGGAAATAAGCACCTTTTACTATTTTGCCTCTTGCATGCATTCCTCTTTCTTATTAATGTTTAATTAATCTTATTAGTTCATTAGTCAAGGCTCGACCTACATTAATTATTAAATCTCAATCTACATATCGTTTAACGTTATTTTATTTTATTTACCCAATTAAATGTCCTATATAATGTTAATCAAAATTAAGATTATTACAGACTCCCCTCCACAAAGAGTTTCGTCATCAGAATTACGATAAGGTACGCACATCAAACATAAAAGTATAGATGTAAAACATATCATCTAACAAGTTAGGATAAGTATCCCTAATCGTGCCCTCCATTTCCCAAGTAAAGTCTCTCTCGTTGTCACTCCACTAGACCTTGACTAACCTGATTCTTGTCCTTTAGCTTCTTCCTATCCCTAGCCACGATACAAAATGTCTAACTATAATCAAGTCCTCCGTTATTAAGTCTTCCAATGCAGTCGGAGTAATAGTAGTTTCTGGATCTCGAACACACTACCTCAGATGAGAAATATGGAAAACAATTTGGACTCCTACCAAACTGCTCGATAACTCTATCCTATAAGCGAGTTTCCTGGTCCTTCCTATAATAGGAAATGGTACAACAAACCTAGCGCCAATTTCCTCGATTTCTCAAATCTTACTGCACCCTTCATCGGTGACACTTTGGCGAAAACATGTTCTTCAACTGAGAATTCTAAGTCCTTCCATCTCTTATGTGCATAACTATTTTGCCTAGATCGAGCTTCCTTCATTCTAGCTTGAATTAACACAATCTTGTTTGTGGCTTCTCTTACCATATCCGAACCATGAACTAATCAATCTCCGGTCTCCAACCAACATATGGGTGATTTAGACAACCTTCTGTATAAAGCTTCAAAATGTGTCATCCCTATACTACTCTGAAAACTATTGTTATATGAAAATTCGACTAAGTGTAGATGGTCTTCTTTTGATCCTCCAAAATACAGCACACAAGCTCTTAACAAATCCTCCTCGACTTTGTTAACTCTTTCCGTTTACCCATCTGTCCATGGATATTAAGTGATACTCATCTTGAGCTTCGTACCTAAAACCTCCTTAGACTCTTCTTAAAATTTGCTAGTTAATAAGGAACCTCAGTCACTAACTATACTACTAGGAACGTCATGCATTATGACTTTGTTCTTCCTGAATAATTTAGCTAAAACTGATGTTGTCCTTGTTGATTTAACGGAAATAAAGTGTGCAATCCTAGTCAGTCTATCCACTATAACTCAAATACTTTCATTTCCTCTATTTGACTCAGACAACCCGTCTATAAAATCCATAAATATAGAATCCCATTTCCGTAGTGGAACATCTAATGGCAAAAGCAATCCGCTTGGCTTTTGATGTTTGGCTTTTACTTGCTGAAAGTTTAAACGCTGCTTTACCCGTAAGCCAACATCCTTTTCTATACCCTTCCAAAAAAAACTTCTTTTCATATCTTGATACATCTTAGTTCCTCCAGGATGAGTAGTAAACTTCAATCGATGACATTTCCCTAAGAACTCTTTCTTTAGGTCACCAACATCGGGAAAACACAATAGTCCCTTTTTTTTAACCATCCATTCCGGTCAAGGTAAACATCATTCAAATCATCAATCTCATTTCCATCTTCCAATATTTTAGTTCTTTCAACTGCCAATGGATCATCTCTTTGATTAGAAGCAATTCGTTCAATCAATACCGGTCGAACTTACAAACAAGATAACATTGCGGCACTCTGACTAGAACTGACGGTCGATCTTAACCTCACGCTACAAGTAGCCAATGCTTCCAGATTCTTCCACTCTACCAACGTAGCTAACACTACATTATGATGTTTTTTGCTAAGTGCATCTGCAACTTTGTTTCCTTTCCTCAGTGTGTACTCAATTCCAAAATCATAAGCAGCTAAAAACTCTAACCATCTCTATCGTCTCATGTTCGACTCCTTCTGAGAGAGTAAGTATCTTAGCAACTTGTGATTCGTATACAATTCGAATCATTCTCCTAAAAGGTAATATCTCCAACCTTCAAGGAAAAAATACCGCAGCCAATTCCAAGTCATGAATCGGACATCTAACCCCATGCGGTCTGAGCTATCAAGAAGCGTAAACAATCACTTTACCCCTCTACATTAAGATAGCTCCTAACCCTATTCCACATGCATCGGTATACACTACCAAACCTTGGTTTCCGCGTGGAACAACTAACACGAGCATGTTGCTTAGTAAATGTTTCAGTTCTTGGAATTCCTCCTTACATAAATCAGTCTAAACATACTTCACGTTCTTCCTTGTTAGTTTAATCATCGATGCTGCTATACGAGAGAAATCCTTGATGAATCTCCAGCAGTAGTCGGCTATCAAAGATAACTTTTTATTTTAGTCACCATCTCAAGTCTCTTACAATTATTAACTGCTTCGATCTTATCTGGATCTATTGACAACCATTTCTCTGAGTCTATATGACCAAGAAACTTCACCTCCTTCTTCCATAAATGACACAAAACTTCGCTTTTAACTAATGTTGCATCAGCATCTCAAGCACTATTCTAAGTTGAATCTCATGATCTCTTTCATCCTGATAATATATCAAAATGCCATCTATGAATAAAAATACAAACCTATCCAAGTACATTCGAAAAATTCGAATCATTAAGTCTACGAAGAAAGCAGGTGCATTAGTCAATAAGAATGACAACACTAACCATTCATAGAAGCCATATCTTTTTCTCAATGCGGTCAATGGAATGTTGTCTTTCGCCACCCTTAGTTAATGGAACCCTGCTCCAAATCCAACTGGGAAAATACTTTGGCTCCACTCAACTGATCAAATAAATCATTAATTCTCGGCAAAGGATATCGATTCTTTATCGTTTTTTCATTCGACTTACGATAATCATTGCACAATCTTAATGGCCCGTCCAATTTCTTCACGAACACCGTGACTGCTCCCAAAGGTTAACTGGTTAGGTCTACTAAAAAAATTTCCTTCTAATTCTACTAGCTGCCCCCATTAACTCCTTCATCTCGGTAGGTGTCATCTTGCTAGGTGGTCTACTTACGGCTTCTTCCTCAGGTATAAGATCTATTCAAAACTCGATGGCTCATTTCGATGGTATTCCCGTAATATGTAACACCCGCTATTTTGGACTATTCACATCCGCACATGTCGGACTTGAATAATTCAAAATACCGAATTGCTAATTTAAATTTGGCAAAACTCAGATATACAGTAAATAAATAATCATAGAATCATAGACACGGAGTAATAACATGCAGCAGAAGCAAAAGATAGTAGTTCATGAAGCTACTATATGTATGTAAGAGAGTTAAATAAGTTACAACAGAGGTCTCGAATACAATAGCCAAATACAAGAATCAGAATACATCACTGGAATCAACTGAATATCTGAAAGCTGGATAGATAGCTGGATCTTCAGGCGAAGCTCCAACTCCAAAGGTGAGTCTCAAGAGTTGAACCACTCAGTCTGACCCGAGCATAAAGCAAAATACAAAACACTCGAGTCAGGATTAACATTCTTATATCAATAAATCCAACTCAAGTGAAATAACAACTGAAATACAAGTAACTCGAAGGACGTTGGAATATCCATCCTCTAAGGATCCGTTAAACTATATACTATGTAGTATTGTACGCTAAGAAGATAATGTCTATCAGTAATATAAAGTATCAAAATAGTGTTAAGGCGTTACCATTATCCCCCTTGACACATTTTATATAAATTTCATAGTCTATACAGCACTGTAAACTCCATCGTAAACTAGTGGGATACCAGGGAGTACTCCATAGGTATAACACAAAACAACTTCATAGTGGTCGCGTATATAGGGATACAAGTATGACAAGGCACATGATGCAATATCCATGATAGTGAAACTACCGTTTGCCTGATCCGGACTGGTGAAAACGCATCGCCGCAACAATCTTAACACCGCGAAACAACACTACAAAAATTTCATGGGCGCACCAATCAATAACAAGTGATGAGTAGTTTATGAAGAAGTGTGTTCGCTCGAGGTGGCTAACCCCATTTGGCCCGGCATAGCTCCTGTTTTAGTCATTTCCAATTTGACACAAGTGTCAAGGCTATCCATTATCGTTCTCTTTCTTCAGTCATCACGCACATCATTCCAACCACTTCATTCTGGATCATACTCCGCATATAGTTATTAAAGTGGTTTTCGGTTTAGACAGAGATTATGTCCATAATCGATCCCGGTTTCTTTAATACCTTTCGTAATTATTACACCGATTGGTCGTTTAATATATTTCAAAACCAAATTGATTTCAATTTCAATAGAATTTGTAAACCAACATTCCATTAGTCTTTCTATATCAATTTCCATAATTTACGTTTCAAAACTTCCAAATTATAATTTCAAAGTCTTATAATCCAATTTCAATTTTTATTTAAACAATTCAAATATTGATTCAAGTTCGTATATTAGTTTTATTCCGTAATCATTTAAATTAATTTAATTTAACATCCAAATCAATTTAAATTCACTTATCGATTTCATTCAATGTTCGTTAATTTAAATTTATCATTCAAAACAATTTCTATTTAGATTCCAATTCATTAATCAATTACTGAAGTTCTATTCCATTATCTCAAGACTTACAAATCGAATTAAATTAGGTTCGTCAAATCAAATTCTTTAAATTACAAGTCTTACATTTATTTCAATAAATCACATTTTATTTCTTGTTCAAGAAATTCAATTTCACTTATTATTTACTAAGTTACAAATTTCAAAACTCAAATAAATAAAGAAATTCAATTTCACTTATCCAAGAAGTTCAATTTCACTTATTAAATAGTCCAATTTTTTTAATTATTAAATAATTCAATGTTATTTAATTATCAAATAATTTCAAATCTTAATTATTAACTAATTTCAAAACTTAATTATTAATAACTCCAAAACTTAATTATTAATAATTCCAAACTTTATTATTAAATAATTAAAATTTAAACAATGTTCTTACGTCAATTACTATGTTAATATTTTGTTTCAGATTTCAAATATTCACATTTTCCTTTCGTTAAATTTAAATTCCAATTTTATTTCAAAACCTTATTATTACTCAGATAATCTTTATTTATTCTTAAATCCAATTATTGACCAATCGGGTTTTATTTAATTCTCTATCTTAAGTCAAAGTTTTATTTGGGTATTTATCATTTCAACCTGATTCCATTTCAATTCAAAAATCAACGTATAGCAAAGAGAACTTGCAGTGTGATAACTGGGATGGTGTCAAAGTAAATAAACAAGCAATAACAACAATCAATAACAATTCAATAATTAATTCAAACAATCCCAAAATAATCGTGTTAATTTACATTGTTGTTTGTGTAAATTAATATAATTATTTCTAGAATCTACACTATCATTTCATGTAGATTAAAGATTATTACATTAATATTTATACAGTTCTTCACTTGATATCTATTGTTCAATTTTATACTACAAACATACATTTAAATGGTTCAAGGTATAAATAACCATATTTCTACATGTCAAGTAATTAAACATTTAAAGGGGTCATATTATACAAATGCCATCTAGTCAAATTTAACACTATATCAAATCTAACTATCCTACGTCAATTTCAATTTCAATTTATTTATCACTTACAACGTTAACAATTTAACGTCCAATGTCAACATCAAACAATCAATCATTTATCAACCAAACTGAATTATCATCGTATAAATAACAGATAATGGTGTCAGATGTCACAGGTGAACAGGTACAGGTAATACCATATAGATAACAATGTAATTAACTACACCAGCATATTTCAATTGTCATTTCAATTGAAATCAAATTTAATAAATGAAAGAACATTAATCGTGAGTGATTGCTCACCTTTCGAGGCTAGAGATGAACGAGAATACAATGAGTTATGAATTCCAAAACAAAGTAAGATGGCATGAATTCGACGAATAGAGCTGATAACAGGAATGGATAAAACAAATCAGAACCATCTTAAGATAATAGAAATGAAGAGTAATTATATTATTATTTTATTACTTTCTTTCAAACAAATAGTTAAATCAAGGCACTTATTTAAACAAAATCCACGTATATTTAGCACTCAATATAAATTTTAAAACGTATACATATGAAAAAAAAAAAATCTATATCCCAAAAATCCAAAATACATATATAAAATAAAATGTAAAAATCTGTAAGCATTTGAAATCAAAGCACCAATATTTTTTTGCTTCTTATACATTTACAAAAGTTCTAATATCATATAACAACTCTTATACAAAATCTAGCATGTTATAACTTTTACAGTAAACACATATATTCCAAATTTATATATACTTAGCTAAATAACAATAGATATATTAAGTTATATATAAGTTCAACAGATTGCTTAACAGCTTATATATAATATATTTTATATTTCATAATCAATATATATATATGTATGAGTTGCAGGGCAAAATTCTTATATGAAAACCACTTATATAAATGTTTATACGTTACTTACTGTAAACAATAAACTAACATATTAGAACTATTTAAATATATACTTTGAAACCAACGTACACCCTATATAACGTAAAGTCAATAAATCTTTCTCTCTATTGTAAAAAAACAGCAGCAGATATACTTTATAAAACTATCATGCATAACTTACGTATGTACTTATAATATAGCAAACTGTTATAGATATACTTGAAATTCAAAGTTTTAAAATAATATGAATAACATATTTTACACAGCCGAAATATATATATATATATACACACACACACACACACACACACACCCCATTCAAACATAAACAGGTATACAAACCATGAAATACATAATATATTAAACGTGTATACATGATACTTCTATACGTAACTAACATATAAGTCCACTCATATACTAGTAATATATAAAACATAATATATAGACTAACCTGTTATATAATGGATCACTTATAACATAGATTGACAGACAAGTATATCATTTACAAACAAATCTGCATGCATTAACAAATATATGTAAATATTCAATATAATAATATTTTATATACATATATTACCTTAGATAAACCTTCGGCTGAGGGGAAGAAAATAGAAGATGAGGCTGAGCTTGGCCGAAGATGGATCAGCAAGTATCGACAGCAGGAAAGGAGGAGGTTCGACCTTGGCAGTAGGTGGCTTAGGCGGATTCGGTGATTGTTCACGTGGAGGAAGGGGTGGCAACGAGATGCTAGGTGGTGGGCGAACTTGCTCACGCGATGAGCACGACCGAGCGTGTGGGAGGAGAAGGTCAAGGGTAAAGGTGAGGTGATGTATGGGTTTGGCTGTTCAATGGGCTCGGTTGTCATCCAGGCAAACAAGCAAGAGTGGAAGGCAATAGAGAGTAGGATGGCCACGCAAATAAAAGTGAAGAGGACGGGTTGCCGTGATGTTGGATGAATGTTGCGCGAGCTTTGAGCTAGCACAGGTGGATAGGCCCTGACGTGGGTGGAGGCGAGAAGTGGAGGCCGGTTGTTGATGGAGCACAAGCAGTCAATAGGATTTTGAGGCCATTCATGCTCGTGCACTAGCAAGCAAATCCAACAAGTATTTCATAATTTCTTTCCCATTTTAATTTTTTTTATAAGAAGAGAAGTGTTATTTCCATTTGCAAGCTATAGGGTAAAGAAGTTATCTGGGAGCAAGGTTTGATGGAAGAGGTTATGTAAAATGAAATGGTTATGAGAATTGAAAGGCCAAGACTTTGGAAATAAGCACATGCAAATGAAAAGTTGCAGGCTATTCCATAAGACGTAGACAATTGAGAAAAGTGAACAAACAATGCGCGTTCTATTAAAAAAAACTTATGATATACATATATTCTCAACTGAATAAAATCAATGAAAACGAACAGAAAAAACTAAAAATAAAATTCTTGGAAATATAAAATAGATGGCCATTCGATTTCTCAGGTTGGATATATGAAAATACAAAAGAATGATCAAAGGTTCAAAATGAAAAGATAAAAGAAAGATCAAAGTTTCAAAATAATGGGTATCGATATGATTATCCGTTTACAGATTTTATCGTCCACCGGACGTTGAAACACACATACGAATATACCGCGGAGCTCAGTACGACGAAACGATCAAAATGGCATATGGATATCAGTGATACGATTGAATTATAAAAATTCAAATTTTCAACAAGCAGAAAATGCAGCAAAACATAGAAAAATAAAATCGACGGAGCTAAAAAAGTCCGAATTTGGAAAAACGAAAAATGACATCTTGCTCAGAAGATAATTTAGAATTTTTTTATATAGAAATATATAGGTTTCAAAAACATTTTATTTTCATCAATTCTTAACTGATTATATTGAAATAAAATTACATACGAAAATAAACTTTTATATTTTCAGACGAAAATTTACCAGTTGCTATGTTTAACTAGACGCATTCCAAATATCAAATTTATATTTCAAAATTTTATTGTTTAAAATTTCATAAAATTTCAATTGATAACGTTATTGAAACCAGTTAAATATACGGGTCGTTACACTCTCCCTCACTTAAAACTTTTCGTCCTCGAAAAGGAAGGAGGTAGGAGAATAGAAACAACTAGAAAGATAATAGATTTGAAATATAAAATATGACAATTAATTTAAAACCATCTAAATTTCATTTTAAATTAATTTATATTCAATAATTGATTTTAAACTCAAGGAATTTCTTTAACTTGATTTATTTTCAATTTATCATTGTTTGTTACAAAATTTATTTCAAACAGCAATTTATTTTATTAATCCATTTATTATTCAACTAACTTAGTATTCTTTTTATCTCTATTAACCATTTTATAATTAAACTTTAAGTTTATATCATTTTTATATGCATTCAAATTTTATTTATAAAGACAATTTATATTGTATACTATCCAATTGCCAAGTTAACTTTTTGAGCAATTTAGGTAAGTTATATTGAATGCAATTGAGTATTATACAAGTAAAATTTCTAATTTAATTATTCAGGCTTAAATTTTTATTCAAAATTTCGATTTCATTTTATAATTGAAATTATTCTTTAACATAAATTTAAGAATTAAATTTCGAGTAACTTCAAATTAATTTAGAGATAAATATATATATAAAATATATCAAATCAGATTTAAATCAAATATCAATATATATATTACAAATCAAATCATACTTTAAGAAATTCAAATCAATTTATTTTTCAAAACAAACCGTAGCAAAGCTACAGAATAGTCTCTCCACTTCGAAACTTGAAAATGAATGTCGATGATGCGGCCGCCATCACCGAAATTATTTTGCCAGCGACAAAATAGGAGAGCATTGATTTAAACATTTAAAATTCTTTGAAAATGGTTTCTATTCGAAAATACTTTAATTAATATACGTTTTAAAACCTAAATTTGAAGTTACCAGAAAGTAAATTCTCAATTCTAAATTTCAAATCAAATCATAACCAAGTTTATAAATTCATTTGTTTATGTGTTGGTAAATCAATGGATTACAAAAAAATAAATGAAAATCAAGTATTATCATTTCTGACAACAAATTCATTAACGATTAATTTCAAAAAAATTTATACTTATATATAATATAATCTACAAAATTATTTTATTTACGAAATTTGAAAACAATATCGTGTTAGTTTGTTCTGTTCAAGTGTTTTGGAAATCCTATCAATAGCGTTGATTAGACGAATCGATCGAAAACCCAAATCAACATCAATAACTCAAACAACGCAATATATATTGAAACATATTAAATATTAATTTACAAATACACTTTCTCGCTCAACAATACAAGAATGGATTTCAAAGCAAGGATAGAGATTCAAATTTGACAGACTCAAATCAAAGAGAACTTCGATTCAAAGATAGGTTTGAAACAAAGATGAGATAATTAAATAAAAAATAGGAAGATGGATAAGTTTATATAAATCGTGTGCAACCTTAACCAGGTCGACCGTGATTTCAAAAATGAAATCGATGCAGAATTCCGAGGCAAATCGACATCAGATCTCAAGGTATAGAATTCAGGTATAACAAACGATACCAACATCTAAATCAAGGACACAGAAATCTACGGTGAATTGATGTCTATTGTAAAGGAGTTTCACCCATTTACAAATAATTCAAAGATTGTCGAGACCGGCGATTCATTATAACGATCATTCAAAGTGGGGTTATGGGATACTCCGAAATTAAAAGAAGACGAATAGTGAGGGACACGAATGGATTTTGGAACCGCGGGGAATGTTCCAAAATTCAAAGGAATTGAGTTAAAAGGAAGAAATTCAAACTCGAATGAGAGTGATTCTGTAAATACATTTACCCTATATGCTAATTTATGCCTAGAGCTACCAAAGCTCTGATACCAACTGTAACACCCGCTATTTTGGACTATTCGTATCCGCACATGACGGACTTGAGTAATTCAAAATACCGAATTGTTAATTCAAATTTGGAAAACTCAGATATACAGTAAATAAATAATCACAGAATTAAGACACAGAGTAATAATATGCAGTGAAAGCAAAAGATAGTAGTTCATGAAGCTACTATATGTATATAACAGAGTTAAATAAGTTACAACAGAAGTCTCGAATACAATAGCCAAATAAAAGAATCAGAATACATCACTGGAATCAATCGAATATCTGAAAGCTGGATAGATAGCTGGATCTCCAAGCGAAGCTCCAACTCTGAAGGTGAGTCTTAAAAGCTAAACCACTCAGTCTGACCCCGAGCGCAAAGCAAAACACAAAACACTCGAGTCATGATTAATGTTCTTATATCAATAAATCAAACTCAAGTGAAATAACAAATGAAATACAAGTAACTCAAAGGACGTTTGAATATCCAACCTCTAAGGATACTTTAAAATTTCTATTATGTAGTAGTATACGCTAAGTAGATAATGTCTATCAGTAATATAAAGTATCAAAATAGTGTTAAGGTGTTACCATTACCCCCTTGACACATTTTATATAAATGTCATAGTCTATACAGCACTGTAAACTCCACCGTAAACTAGTGGGATATCAGGGAGTACTCCATAGGTATAACACAAAACAAATTCATAGTGGTCACGTATATAGGGTTACAAGTATGACAAGGCACATGAGGCAATACCCAAGGTAGTGAAACTACCGTTTGCCTGATCCGGACTGGTGAAAACGCATCGCCGCAACGATCGCAACACCGCGAAACAACACTCCCAAAATTTCGAGGGTGCACCAATCAATAACAAGTAATGAGTAGTTTACGAAGAAGTGTGTTCGCTCGCGGTGGCTAACCCCATTTGGCTCGGCACGACTCCTGTTCTAGTCATTTTCAATTTGACACATGTGTCAAGGCTATCCATTATCGTTCTCTTTCTTCAGTCATCACGCATATCATTCCAACCACTTCATTCTGGATCATACTCTGCGTATAGTTATTAAAGTGGTCTCGGTTTAGACCGAGAGTATGTCCATAACCGATCCCGGTTTCTTAAATAACTTTCGTAATTATTACACCGATTGGTCGTTTAATGTATTTCAATACCAAATTAATTTCAATTTCAATAGAGTTTGTAAACCAACATTCCATTAGTGTTTCTATATCAATTTTCGTAATTTATGTTTCAAAACTTCCAAATTTCAATTTCGAAATCTTATAATTCATTTTCAATTTTTATTTAAACAATTCAAATATTGATTCAAGTTCGTATATAAGTTTTATTCCGTAATCATTTAAATTAATTTAATTTAACATCCAAATCAATTTAAATTCACTTATCGATCTCATTCAATGTTCGTTAAGTTAAATTTATCATTCAAAACAATTTCTATTTAGATTCCAATTCATTAATCAGTTACTGAAGTTCAATTCCATTATCTCAAGACTTACAAATCGAATTAAATTAGGTTCGTCAAATCAAATTCTTTAAATTACAAGTCTTACATTTATTTCAATAAATCACATTTTATTTCTTGTTCAAGAAATTCAATTTCACTTATTATTTACTAAGTTACAAATTTCAAAGCTCAAATAAATAAAGAAACTCAATTTCACTTATCCAAGAAGTTCAATTTCACTTATTAAAGAATCCAATTTTTTTTAATTATTAAATAATTCAATGTTATTTAATTATCAAATAATTTCAAATCTTAATTATTAACTAATTTCAAAACTTAATTATTAATAACTCCAAAACTTAATTATTAATAATTCCAAACTTTATTATTAAATGATTAAAATTTAAATAATGTTCTTACGTCAATTACTATGTTAATATTTTGTTTCAGATTTCAAATATTCACATTTTCCTTTCATTAAATTTAAATTCCAATTTTATTTCAAAACCTTATTATTATTCGGATAATCTTTATTTATTCTTAAATCCAATTATTGACCAATTAGGTTTTATTTAATTCTCTATCCTAAGTCAAAGTTTTATTTGGGTATTTATCATTTCAACCCGATTCCATTTCAATTCAAAAATCAAAGCATAGCAAAGAGAACTTGCAGTGTGATAACTGGGATGGTGTCAAAGTAAATAAACAAGCAATAACAACAATCAATAACAATTCAATAATTAATTCAAATAATCCCGAAATAATCATGTTAATTTACATTGTTGTTTGTGTAAATTAATATAATTATTTCTAGAATCTACACTATCATTTCATGTAGATTAAAGATTATTACATTAATATTTATATGGTTCTTCACTTGATATCTATTGTTCAATTTTATACTACAAAAATACATTTAAATGGTTCAAGGTATAAATAACCATATTTCTACATGTCAAGTAATTAAACATTTAAAGGGGTCATATTATACAAATGTCATCTAATCAAATTTAACACATATATCAAATCTAACTATCCTACGTTAATTTCAATTTCAATTTATTTATCACTTACCACGTTAACAATTTAACGTCCAATGTCAACATCAAACAATCAATCATTTATCAACCAAACTGGATTATCATCGTATAAATAACAGATAATGGTGTCAGATGTCACAAGTGAACAGATACAGGTAATAGTATATAGATAACAATGTAATTAACTACAGCAGCATATTTCAATTGTCGTTTCAATTGAAATCAAATTTTATAAATAAAAGAACATTAATGTGAGTGATTGCTCACCTTTCGAGGCTAGAGATGAACGAGAATATAATGAGTTACGAATTCCAAAACAAAGCAAGATGGCACGAATTCGACGAACAGAGCTGATAACATGAATGGATAAAACAAATCAGAACCATCTTAAGATAATAGAAATGAAGAGTAATTATATTATTATTTTACTACTTTCTTTCAAACAAATAGTTAAATCAAGACACCTATTTAAACAAAATCCACGTATATTTAACACTTAATATAAATTTTAAAACGTATACATATGAAAATCCAAAAAAAATCTATATCATAAAAATCCAAAATACATATAAAAAATAAAATGTAAAAATCTGTAAGCATTTGAAATCAAAGCACCAATATTTTTTCTTCTTCTTATACATGTACAACAGTTCTAATATCATATAACAACTCTTATACAAAATCTGGCATGTTATAACTTTTATAGTGAACACATATATTCAAAATTTATACATACTTACCTAAATAGCAATAGATATATTAAGTTATATATAAGTTCAACAGATTGCTTAACATCTTATATATAATATATTTTATATTTCATAATCAAACTATATATATATGAGTTGCAGGGTAAAGGTCTTTTATGAAAACCACTTATATAAATGTTTATACGTTACTTACTATAAACAATAAACTAACAAATTAGAAATATTTAAATATATACTTTGAAACCAACGTACACCCGATATAACGTAAAGTCAATAAATATTTCTCTTTATTGTAAAAAAAAGCAGCAGATACACTTTATAAAACTATCATGTATAATTTACGTACGTACTTATAATTTAACAAACTATTATAGATATACTTGAAATTCAAAGTTTTAAGATAACATGAATAACATATTTTACACAGCCGAATATATATATATATATATATATATATATATATATATATATCACCATTCAAACATAAACAGGTATATAAACCATGAAATACATAATATATTAAACGTGTATACATGATACTTCTATACGTAACTAATATATAAGTCGACTCATATACTAGTAATATATAAAACATAATATATAGACTAACCTGTTATATAATGGATCACTTATAACATATAACATAGATTGACATACAAGTATATCATTTACAAACAACTCTGCATGCATTAACAAATATATGTAAATATTCAATATAGTAATATTTTATATACATATATTACCTTAGATAAACCTTCGGTTGAGGGGAAGAAAATAGAAGAAGAGGCTGAGCTTGGCCGAAGATGGATCAGCAAGTATCGACAGCAGGAAAGGAGGAGGTTCGGCCTCGGCAGTAGGTGGCTTAGGCGGCTTCGGTGATTGTTCACGTGGAGGAAGGGGCGACAATGAGATGCTAGGTGGTGGGCGAACTTGCTCACGCGTTGAGCACGGCCGAGCGTGTGGGAGGAGAATGTCGAGGGTAAAGGTAAGGTGATGTATGGGTTTTGCTGTTCAATGGGCTCGGTTGTCATCCATGCGAACAAGCAAGAGTGGAAGGCAATAGAGAGTAGGATGGCCACACAAATAAAAGTGAAGGGGACGGGTTTCCGTTATGTTGGAGGAATGTTGCGCGAGCTTTGAGCAAGCACAGGTGGATAGTCCCTAACGTGGGTGGAGGCGAGAAGTGGAGGCCGGTTGTTGATGGAGCACAAGTAGTCAATACGATTTTAAGGCCATTCATGCCCGTGCACTAGCAGGCAAATGCAACAATTATTTCATAATTTCTTTCCCATTTAAAATTTTTTTTTATAAGAAGAGAAGTGTTGTTTCCATTTGCAAGCTACAGGGGAAAAGAAGTTATGTGGGAGCAAGGTTTGATGGAAGAGGTAATGTAAAATGAAATGGTTATGAGAATTGAAAGGCCAAGACTTTGGAAATAAGTACAGGCAAATGAAAAGTTGCAGGCTATTCCAAAAGACGTAGACAATTGAGAAAAGTGAACAAACAATGCACGTTCTTTTAAAAAAAACTTAAGATATACGTATATTCTCAACTGAATAAAATCAATCAAAACGAACAGAAAAAAGTAAAAATAAAATTATTGGAAATATAAAATTGATGGCCATTCGATTTCTCAGGTTGGATATATGAAAAGACAAAAGAAAGATCAAAGCTTCAAAATAATGGGTATCGATACGATTATCCATTTACAGATTTTGTCGTCCGCCGGACGTCGAAACACACATACAAATATACCACAGAGATCAATACGATGAGACGATCAAAATGGCATATGGATATCAGTGATACGATTGAATTATAAAAATTCGAATTTTCAACTAGCAGAAAAGGCAGCAAAAACGTAGAAAAATAAGATCGACGGAGCTAAAGAAGTCTGAATTTGGAAAAACGAAAAATGTCGTCTTGCTCAGAAGATTATTTAGAATTTTTCTATATAAAAATATTTAGGTTTCGAAAACATTTTATTTTCATCAATTCTTAACTGATTATATTGAAATAAAATTACATACGAAAATGAAATTTCATATTTTCGGACGAAAATTTACCAGTTGCTATGTTTAACTAGACGCATACCAAATATCAAATTTATATTTCAAAATTTTATTGTTTAAAATTTCACAAAATTTCAATTGATAACGTTATTGAAATCAGTTAAATTTACGGGTCGTTACACTCTCCCTCACTCAAAACTTTTCATCCTCGAAAAGAAAGGAGGTTGGAGAATAGAAACAACTAGAAAGATAATAGTTTTGAAATACCAAATGGGACAATTAATTTAAAACCATATAAATTTCAATTTAAGTTAATTTATATTCAATAATTGATTTTAACTCAAGGAATTTCATTAACTTGGTTTATTTTCAATTTATCATTGTTTGTTACAATATTTATTTCAAACAATAATTTATTTTATTAATCCATTTATTATTCAACTAACCTAGTATTCTATTTATCTCTATTAACCATTTTATAATTAAACTTTAAGTGTATAACATTTTTATACGCACTCAAATTTTATTTATAAATACAATTTATATCGTATACTATCAATTACCTAGTTAACTTTTTTGAGCAATTTAGGTAAGTTATATTGAATGCAATTGAGTATTATAAAATTTCTAATTTAATTATTCAGGCTTAACTTTTTATTCAAAATTTCGATTTCATTTTATAATTGAAATTATTCTTTAACATAAATTTAAGAATTAAATTTTCGAGTAACTTCAAATTTATTTAGAGATAAATAAATATATATATATAATATATCAAATCAGATTTAAATCATATATCAATATATATTACAAATCAAATCATACTTTAAGAAATTCAAATCAATTTATTTTTCAAAACAAACCATAGCAAAGCTACAGAATAGCCTCTCCACTTTGAAACTTGAAAATGAATGTCGAAGATGCGGCCGCCATCATCGAAATTATTTTGCCAGTGACAAAATAGGAGAGCATTGATTTAAACATTTAAAATTCTTTGAAAATGGTTTCGATTCGAAAATACTATAATTAATATACATTTTAAAACCAAAAGTTGAAGTTACCGGAAATTAAATTCTCAATTCTAAATTCCAAATCAAATCATAACCAAGTTTATAAATTCATTTATTTATGTGTTGGTAAATTAATGGTTTACAAAACAATAAATGAAAATCAAGTATTATCATATCTGACAACAAATTCATTAACGATTAATTTCAAAAAAAAATTATAATTATATATAATATAATCATACAAAATTATTTTATCTACCAAATTTGAAAACAATATCGTGTTAGTTTGTTCTGTTCTCACAATATATATTAAAACATTTTAAATATTAATTTACAAATACACTTCCTCGCTCGACAATACAAGAATGGATTTCAAAGCAAGGATAGAGATTCAAATTTGATAGACTCAAATCAAAGAAAATTTCAATTCGAAGATAGGTTTGAAACAAAGGTGAGATAATTAAATAACAAAATAGGAAGATGGATAAGTTTATATAAATCGCGGGCAACCTTAACCGGGTCGACCGTGATTTCAAAAATAAGAACGATGCAGAATTCCGAGGCAAATCGACATTAGATCTCAAGGGATAGAATTCAGGTATAACAAACGTTACTAGCATCTAAACCGAGGACATAAAAATCTCTGGTGAATTGATGCCTATTGTAAAGGAGTTTCACCCATTTACAAATAATTCGAAGATTGTCGAGACCGCTGATTCATTATAAAGATCATTCAAAGTGGGGTTATGGGATACTCCGGAATAAAAAGAAGACGAATAGTGAGGGACACGAATGGATTTTGGAACCGCGGGGAATGTTCCAAAATTCAAAGAAATCGAGTTAAAAGGAAGAGATTCAAACTCGAATGAGAGTGATTCTGTAAATACATTTACCGTACATGCTAAGTTTTGCCTACAGCTACCAAAGCTCTGATATCAACTGTAACACCCGCTATTTTAGACTATTCGCATCCGTACATGTCGTACTTGAATAATTCAAAATACCGTATTGTTAATTTAAATTTGGCAAAACTCAGATATACAGTAAATAAATAATCACAGAATCACAGACACAGAGTAATAATATGCAGCGGAAGCAAAAGATAGTAGTTCATGAAGCTACTATATGTATATAACAGAGTTAAATAAGTTACAATAGAAGTTTCGAATACACTAGCCAAATACAAGAATCAGAATACATCACTGGAATCAACTGAATATCTGAAAGCTGGATAGATAGCTGGATTTCCAGGCGAAACTCCAACTCCGAAGGCGAGTCTCAAAAGCTGAACCACTCAGTCTGACTCGAGCGTAAAGCAAAACACAAAACACTCGAGTTAGGATTAACATTCTTATACCAATAAATCCAACTCAAGTGAAATAACAACTGAAATACAAGTAACTCAAAGGACGTTGGAATATCCATCCTCTAAGGATTCGTTAAACTATCTGCTATGTAGTCGCGTACGCTAAGTGGATAATGTCTATCAGTAATATAAAGTATCAAAATAGTGTTAAGGCGTTACCATTACCCCCCTTAACACATTTTATATAAATGTCATAGTCTATATAGCACTGTAAACTCCATCGTAAACTAGTGGGATATTAGAGAGTAATCCATAGGTATAACACAAAACAAATTCGTAGTGGTCACGTATATAGGGATACAAGTATGACAAGACACATGAGGCAATACCCAAGGTAGTGAAACTACCGTTTTCCTGATCCAAACTTGTGAAAACGCATCGCCGCAACGATCGCAACACCGCGAAACAACATTCCCAAAATTTCGAGGGTGCACCAATCAATAACAAGTAACGAGTAGTTTACGAAGAAGTGTGTTCGCTCGAGGTGGCTAACCCCATTTGGCCCGGCACGGCTCCCGTTTTAGTCATTTCCAATTTGACACAAGTGTCAAGGCTATCCATTATCATTCTCTTTCTTCAGTCATCACGCACATCATTCCAACCACTTCATTCTGGATCATACTCCGCATATAGTTATTAAAGTGGTTTTCGGTTTAGACAGAGAGTATGTCCATAACCGATCCCGGTTTCTTTAATAACTTTCGTAATTATTACACCGATTGGTTGTTTAATATATTTCAATACCAAATCAATTTCAATTTCAAAAGAGTTTCTAAACCAACATTCCATTAGTCTTTCTATATCAATTTCCATAATTTACGTTTCAAAACTTCCAAATTACAATTTCGAAATCTTATAATTCAATTTCAATTTTTATTTAAACAATTCAAATATAGATTCAAGTTCGTATATAAATTTTATTCCGTAATCATTTAAATTAATTTAATTTAACATCCAAATCAATTAAATTCACTTATCGATTTCATTCAATGTTCGTTAAGTTAAATTTATCATTCAAAACAATTTCTATTTAGATTCCAATTCATTAATCAATTACTGAAGTTCAATTCCATTATCACAGGACTTACAAATCGAATTAAATTAGGTTCGTCAAATCAAATTCTTTAAATTACAAATCTTACATTTATTTCAATAAATCACATTTTATTTCTTGTTCAAGAAATTCAATTTCACTTATTATTGACTAAGTTACAATTTCAAAACTCAAATAAATAAAGAAACTCAATTTCACTTGTCCAAGAAGTTCAATTTCACTTATTAAAGAATCAATTTTTTTTAATTATTAAATAATTCAATCTTATTTAATTATCAAATAATTTCAGATATTAATTATTAACTAATTTCAAAACTTAATTATTAATAACTCCAAAACTTAATTATTAATAATTCCAAACTTTATTATTAAATAATTAAAATATTAACAACGTTATTACATCAATTACTATGTTAATATTTTGTTTCAGATTTCAAATATTCACATTTTCCTTTCATTAAATTTAAATTCCAATTTTATTTCAAAACTTTATTATTATTCAGATAATCTTTATTTACTCTTAAATCCAATTATTGACCAATCGGGTTTTATTTAATTCTCTATCCTAAGTCAAAGTTTTATTTGGGTATTTATCATTTCAACCTGATTCCATTTCAATTCAAAAATCAAAGCATAGCAAAAGGAACTTACAGTGTGATAACTGGGATGGTGTCAAAGTAAATAAACAAGAAATAACAACAATCAATAACAATTCAATAATTAATTCAAATAATCCCGAAATAATCGTATTAATTGACATTGTTGTTTGTGTAAATTAATATAATTATTTCTAGTATCTACACTATCATTTCATGTAGATTAAAGATTATTACATTAATATTTATACGGTTCTTCACTTGATATCTATTGTTCAATTTTATACAACGATTTAAACAAGATACATTTAAATGGTTCAAGGTATAAATAACCATATTTCTACATGTCAAGTACTTAAACATTTAAAGGGGTCATATTATACAAATGTCATCTAATCAAATTTAACACATATATCAAATCTAACTATTCTACGTCAATTTCAATTTCAATTTATTTATCACTTACAACGTTAACAATTTAACGTCCAATGTCAACATCAAACAATCAATCATTTATCAACCAAACTGGATTATCATCGTATAAATAACAGATAATGGTGTCAGATGTCACAGGTGAACAGGTACAATTTAATAAAGGTAAACAAGATTTGTAAAATCTTATCAAAACTTCAAAACCTTCAGGTAATAGAAATTGAATAGGATTTAACAATATTCCTAAACAAGAAGGAAATAATGTTAAGAAGTATAGTTTTATTTATCAAAAGACTAAAAGATCACCTAACTCTAATACGAATACCAAAAACATAAAAATTTGGATTCCTAAGACAAATAATAATTTGATTAGACAAAAACATATCAATGGTTTTCTAGATAACGTAGTCTATAATAAAAATTATGTTCATAAAGGTACCTAACCTTCTTAGTTGTGGCTACCTACTCACCCTAAAATCTATGACCCTAACAAAGTATAGGGGTAAAAATTGAACCATTTTTATCTTACAGGTACCCAAAATAGAAAATAAGAAGAAATGGATACTTGATAGTGGCTGCTCCAAGCATATGATCGGAAATGCAAAAATACTATTAAATATAACATATATTGATGGTGGAATGGTAACTTTTGGAGATAACTCAAAAGGATACGTCGTTGCCATCAGAGAAGTCGTCAACTTTGGTATTTCTACCTCTCCTATTATTACAAATGTTTTGTTAGTAGAAAAATTAAAACACAACTTACTTAGCACTAGTCAATTATGTGATAACGGTTTTCAAATTAATTTCGGAAAAGATAAATGTAATATTTTCGACAATAACAAACAACTTATCTTCGTGGGTTTTAGAAACAAAAATATTTATGTCTTAAATATAAATATAAATATAAATTCAAACTTATGCTTAACCGCTAAACATGACGACCCATGGTTGTGGCATAAACAATTCTATCATATTAATTTTAAATATATTAATAAATTAGCAAAATATGAGCTAGTTAGAGGTTTACCTAAATAAATTATAAAGTATAAAATTTATGTGATGCTTGTCAAATCGGTAAACTAAAGAAAAGCTATTTTAAATCTAAAAATAATATTTCTACAAAACAACCGTTAGAATTATTACATTTAGATTTATTTGGTCCAATTCAATTACGATATATAAATCACAACAAATAAGTTATCGTAATAGTTGATGATTTTTCACAATATACATGGACCTTATTTTTGAAGCATAAAAGTGACATGTATGTTTAAAATTTTTGCTAAAAGAATTAAAACTCAAATGGATTTGAAAATTAAGAATATTCGAAGTGATCACGGTGGAGAATTCGAAAATGATCTTTTTACTAATTTTTGTAACAAAAAGGGCATTGGTCATAATTTCTCTTTTCCCCGCACACCAAAACAAAATGGTGTAGCAGAAAGAAAAAATCAAATGTTACAAGAATGTGCACGAACACTATTAAATAGTAGTGATTTATCAAAACATTTTTGGGCTGAAGCTATTGCTATGGCTTGTTATGTTTTGAACCGAGTAACCATACGACCAATGACTAAAAAAACTTGCTACAAAATGTTTTTTGAAAGAAAACGCAAAGTATCATACTTTAAAACTTGCATATCAAAATGTTTTATATTAAATACAAAATATAATTTAGGAAAATTCGACCTGTAGGCCGATGAAGAAATTTTGTTGGATAATCAGATCGTAGCAAGGCATATAGAATTTTTTAATAAATGTACTAACACAATTGAAGAAAGATTACATGTTTCATTTGATGAAAATTTCCTTAAGAATCATACTAATGCTGATGAAGAAATCATTCCTATAACAAATACAACAAAATCATCTAATAATGAGACAAATGCACAAAATAATACTCTAGTGTCACCCTTTAGAATTTTAAAAGATCGTCCAAAAGATAATATCATTGGGGATCTTAATTCCAGAGTAACTAGAAATCAACTTGACTAAATAAGTCATATTGCATTTATGTCAAATTTTGAAACAAAGTATTATAAAGAAGCTTCAAACGATGATTTTGGACAATAGCCATGCAAGAAGAATTAAATCAGTTTGAACATACTAATGTTTGAGAATTAGTACCAAGACCAGAAAATCAATTAGTTATTGGAACAAAATGAGTATTAAAAACAAAGTAGATGAAAACGGAAATATAGTTAGGAATAAAGCACGTTTAGTTGCTTAGGGTTATAATCAAGAAGAAGGTATCGACTATGATGAAACTTTTGCTCCAGTAGCAAGATTCGAAGCCATACGTACATTACTTGCTTTTGCAAGTCATCGCAATTTTAAATGATTTCAAATGGATGTCAAAAGTTTTTTTTAAAATGGTTTTATTAAAGAAAACACATATGTTGAACAACCTCCTTTATTTGTTCACGAAAAAATAATATCACGATCATTTTTTAAATTGCACAAAACCTATATGGTTTAAAACAAGCCCCTCATGCCTGGTATGAACGCCTTAAGAATCATTTAATTACATCTGGTTTTCAAATAGGTAAAATAGATACGATTTAATTATTAAACTAGAAAATAATGATATCTTAGTTGTACAAATTTATGTAGATGATATTATTTTTGGTTCAACTAACAAAAATCTTTGTACTCAATTTTCAAATATTATGAAAAGTGAATTTGAAATACCATACATGGGTGAATTAAATATCTTTCTAGGTTTACAAATAAAACTACTTGAAAATGTAATTTTATTCATCAAGAAAAATATAGTAACGATTTATTATGTTGTTTTGGAATGGATAAAACTTCTAGCAAACCAACACCAACGAGTACTAGCGTTCATTTAGAAAAGGATAATATTGGAAAATATTTTGATGAAAAATTATATTGTAGTATGATTGGCTCCTTACTATATTTGATGGCTAGTCGATCCGACATTATGATATGCGTATGTCTTTCTGCCTGATTTCAAGCAAAATAAAAAGAGTCTCACCAAAGAACTATTAAACGTATCTTACGATATTTATCTAGTACTAGAGATTGTGGTTTGTTTTACCCTAAGGGATCATCTTTTAAACTTGTTTCATAGAGCGACGCAGATTCCGATGGATATAAAATAGATCGTAAGAGTACTAGTGGAATGTGTCATTTTATCGGACAATCGTTGGTTTCATGGTTTAGCAAAAAGAAAAATAGTGTCTCTTTATCCACTTGCGAAGACGAATATATTTCAGCAACCTTAGCATGTGCACAAGTGATATACATGCAACAAACGCTTAAGGATTTCGAAAAACTTATCGATAAATCACCAACATATTACAATAATACAAGTGCAATAAATTTATCCAAAAACCATGTAAATCACTCATGTACTAAACACATAGATATACGACATCACTTTTTATGCGACAATGTAGAAAAAGGAATTATTACGTTAGAATATGTAAATACTGAGTATCAAATAACAGATATTTTCACAAAACCACTAAATGAACAAACGTTTGTTAAACTACGAAGTGATTAGGAATATGTTCTCTTAGTGATCTTATCAGCTAATTATAAATTTTATACATTCTACTTTTTGGTTAAAAAGTTTTAATCCATAAACAAAATCTTTTAACACTGACCAATAATTTATTTAGAATGTTTGTTTTCTGAAAATAACTATTTTTAACCTTTTAAAACATGCATAAATAGCTCATCCTTTTACAAATAAAATATAGATTTCATATTGGTTCCTTTTAAAACAACAAAAAAGCAAAATTAAAAAATGTCTTTCGACAACTCTCACCTCTCTTTCAACACCAACCTCGAATAGTTCAGCGGATACTCCTCATTGACTTCCTACTCCTACAGCAGGTCAAGAGCTGACCTATAAGTGGTCTTCCTACCACACGGGATTCACTTATGATAAAAAACGAACCAAACGATCTCTATTTGTCTCTCCTAACACCAAGGAGAAAATCGATGATATACGTCATTACCAAAAGCAACAAATGGATTTACAACGAGAATTATACTTCGAACAAAAAGTCACTGCGAGACGATTGAGTTTTCTAGAGCAAGCAGTGATCAAATTTTGCAATTCGTGAAAAAAGATGTACATGAACCACTTCTTATTCCTTGCAATCCCCTAAATCCTTCTACCTCTTATCGTACACCTTGGGATCGTTCACCTAGGCAATTCACTAGTTCCACAAGTACCAACGAACGTGGAAATATTTGGTCTCCACTCAAGCCACGGAAGGATTGCAAATCTGAAGATCGCAATGATCCATTTTCATCTAAATAAATTTATTTATTTTCACTGTACTTTTATCTAATTATATTTGTATTTGTTTTCAAATAATAATAATAATATGTTTCAATAAAATCGATCCCTCGAAAATCAAGCAAAACCTTCCAAAATAAGGCTATTTTCAGACATGCTAGAGACTTTAGACGTCTGATCAATATCATCAGATAGCCTTGTATCACACCATTTTTTAATCCTGTATATATACCAGACATCTTATATAAACAACCAAACGTCTGAAAATTGTCTCTGCCTTCTTAACATAAAAATCAGGCCAATTTCAGACGTCTGGCATATCCAAACGTCTAACAAAGCTCTCTGTCTTCAAAATTTACAGCTCTGCCTATTCCAGACGTCTGCCAATAACACTCAGGCGTCTGAAAATGTTTACTATCTTCAAACTAGGGTTAAATCAAGCATCTGATTCATTTCCTAGACATTTGAAATTCAATCGACACCTATTCGTGACCTTAAAACGACTGTTTTTCCAAATTTCCAATTCACATTTCATTTCGTTTCCTCTTTCAAATTCGAAACCCTAATTCTCCAAATCACTATCTCCTTAATTTTGCTCGATTTCATGGCGCCCAAAACTAAAAACCTTAGAGTTTCTAAGAGAAAGCAAGAACAAGCTACATCTTCCAACCCACAAGTATGCTCCGATGATCAGATTGAGAAGTGGATGAATCGAGTACCTCATTCTATCAAAAGATAGAAAGATATCCGGAAGAAAATGCTACACACGTATCCCTTCTATAATTTTCTTGAATTCCCTATGTATGATTTGGATGAGATGTGTGAAAATGATGGGTTACAAAGTTGATTTCCTACAATTCGAATAATGTCCAAATCGATCAGCTTGCGATATTCCTTTTCTACGCTAATATTGATAGCATTGCCGTATGGAATACCGATAATGATGGTAATTTGCTTTGATTGAGTATTTGTGGCAACACTATCCGACTTACTCCGGGAATTATAGGCCATACTCCAGGTTGTTTCGACTCTGGAGAAGATTTGAAAGACATCTTGGATATGCGCCTCAAACCAAGAAATAATATTACCCATCAACTTGAAAATACTAACGACCTAAGGCAAATCTACTCGCTAGGATGATTATCAACACAATTATTCCTCGACTTAGCAGCCACGAACAAATAACAGTATTGGAGCATAAAGCTCTATATGCTATCTTTAGTGGTACGAGGGTAAATTGGGCGAAATTTATATTT
Organism: Allium cepa; assembly: GCA_030765085.1. Taxonomy (NCBI): domain Eukaryota; kingdom Viridiplantae; phylum Streptophyta; class Magnoliopsida; order Asparagales; family Amaryllidaceae; genus Allium; species Allium cepa. Next base: position 976,624,842 of record CM060928.1, read on the forward strand.
GACGAGCTTAAACAATGCTGGACTCGATCATGTCCATCAATCATTTACCCTACCTACATCATGCACCTTCTACAATCCCACAACATTCCATCATATTTATCGACTTCTGAGGAGATTGCTTCCAAGTACGCCTCCATAAAAATTTTCTTTCTTATGCACTTACCAGAAAATCCCCTAGATTTTATTTCATTTGAAGAATAGACGCAACGTCGTCAACAAGCTAGACAAGCTAGGCCTCAACCCCAACAACAACCACCACTGTAAGAAGAACAACATCACGAACACACTCCTCCTCCTCCTGCACCTTTTGACTATCCAGGCCAAGATGACATTTTGGAGACTCGCACTGAAACTAGTCCAAATGAAAGCATTCGAGATTTAACTCTCCAAAATCAACTTATCTTATCAAAAAATATTGGCCAAGCGTATCGATAGCTTCGAAACAACATTTGCTTCTGGCCTAGCCACAGTTGAAACATCGCTTTCAAAACATTTTCTATTCTAAAAGAGGTTCTCCAACGAATCTAAACTTTTTAAACTTTTTAAATATTCTAAATTAAAGAGGAAAAAGAACCTCTAGAACATACTCCAAAATCTCCTAGAATACAAGCTAGTTCTTCCAAGAATAAAGATGAAGGAGATGATCAAGCCAAAGCTTCCCTAAAAAATTCTTAGATATTTTTATAGGTTTCGTCTTTTGTATTATAATGGAATCAAAAATCTATGCATGAAATCACTATGTTTAATGGTTATAAATGTTACTTTTGTGTAATTAGTTACCTTTCGTCTATTCATGATTATTGATTATATCATGCATATTCTTGTATTAATGCTTTTTGATAGTGCCAAAGGGGAAGAAATAATGGTAAGCACATATTCAGGGAGAGATTTATAAAACTATATCTAAGTCACTGTATAGTTGTCGTCATCAAAAAGGGGGAGAATGTTAGGAAATCCAATCTACGATTTCGATGACAACAACTATGCAATGGAAATCGAATATACATACATATAAATATACATATATATATATGTATATATATACAGGTACTTGCTAGAACAACATCACTAGAAAGACAAGAACGAGGCTCAAAGGACACTACAAGAGACTACAAGTCGATGGGTACAAGGAAGCAAAAGAAAGGGTGTACAAAAACTGACATGCACTATATCAAACGTCTGGGTGCATAAGCGAGACGTCTGAAATAGTTCTCTAGAACAACAAATAAGCTAACCAAACATCTGGTAATAGCACACAGACGTTATATCCTCAACTATATTCAAAAAAATATAGTATCAGACGTCTGAAACAAATACCAAATGTCAGAATTCAAACTCGAACTTTAAAAATGAACTGTTATTGCCACATGTGCATGGACATCCCTACTTCTCTTCACCACAACTCTTCACCATCAATTGAAGCAACCTTAAAGGATTCATTAGTGGATGTAACTACTCAAGGTACCTATCTGCAACTATATACAACATCAAGAATCAAGAGGAAAATAAACTTACTTCACTTACCTATGCTTTCTAATTCTATACTCTATCCTATATTCTTGATCTCTGCATTCTAGCAAGCTTTACTTGTATTCATTCTTCCATGTACTCAGTTCTTCATAGACAATATTCCTTAGAAATATATTGGAAGCAATTGTAATAGTTAGTCAATATCCATGTTATATTAAAACACACATTTGACAAGATAACTCATTGTAACCAGGCCTATTCCTCCGGGAAAAGCGAGGGTTTTTGACATTCGAATTCCGAAGGGGAGCTTTGGGACTGGACGTAGGATGGGAGGTCCGAATCAGTATAAAATTTTGGTGTTCTTACTCTATATTTATTTAGAATAATATTATTTTAGTTGCATCATATATTTTGTCACATATATTTGCATATAACTACATGATCCACCCCGTAGACTTTCAGGAGCATGGAGCTAGAAGATTCTTCAGTAGACTATTACCATGTTTTCACCCACACATGTGTATTATTGATTCCGCATTTGTAAGGACAAATATTTATAATGTCCATGTTTAACTTTGATAAATGTATCTAAAATTTCTGCTGTAAAGATATATATATATATAGAAATAAAATGTATTATTTCATTCATATAAGATTCTACCATGTCTTTATTTTCTTTCTTACTCTTAAAGAATCGCCTCTCGGGCACTTGGATTTGCGGTACATAATTACCAATGATGTATTAGTGTTGAATTCTGAGGGTCGAAGAAATGGGTCTTTACATTTAGTATCAGAACTTAAGTTGAGCGAGCACTTGAGCCTAATAGGGGTAAAAGTCTCATCAGAGATAGGGTTAGTAATACCCACGGATAGGTTACTCACTAGAGATAGGGTTATCAATGCCCTAGAATGAGTTAAGTGTATTATAAGTGCACATATTTGTTAATGATATACATAAACGATTTTGTTTCGAAATTATAGTAAATGAAATAATTTTACCTAAGATTACATTTTGAATAAAAAAAAGGATACCTTTAAAATAGTATATTTGGAATGTATTTTTGACAAAGAATTTCAAAAGGATTTCGAAGGAGATAAAACATTTTGATAAAAATCTCAATTTGTTTTCGAAGATTGGTCTCGAGGAATAATAACATTAAGTGCTTGGAAAATCCTTTCTCTTAAAAAGTTATAGTTAAGACCGATTTATATTTGGAAATGCCTAAGTAAATAAGATATTAATAACTTGACATTAGAATAAGTAAAATGCTTAGTGCCAATATCTAAGCGGTTGCGTTTACATTTGTAGAAACCATATGGAAAAGTATTCCAAGGGTGAGTCATCACGAGCAAATTGGGGCGAAAGGGATAACCTCATTATCCTCACAAGCGATAAGGAAGAACCATGGAAGCAGTCACCAAGAAAAGTTTGGCCTCGGATTGATGAGGAGTGCCTCCCGTACACTAAAAGGATAAAAGGGGTACCCAATAGAGGAAATGCTCATCCCACACGCTACTCCGAAAATGATCATCATATTCAATGATGATAAGTCTACATCGGCCTTGGAAGGAATATGGATAACAAATCCGACCAATTTTGGATTGGAACCCATAGCAGAATCGAAGCCTATAGAGGAGGAATATGAACCCATGGAGGACCCAAGAACCATAATATCAGACCATAGTAGCATAGACAACAATGTGATTTATGAAACGGAAGGAGAATACATTATGTGGAGAGAAGAATCATCCAGTTCTTGCGTCAACTGGGATGAAATGGAAGAAGATAATAAGGAAATATCTGAGGAAGAAGCCGAAGTGTTTCAAAACCCATAGGAGGTTGAGATGCAAGGACTTCAACAAATTGCCAAAGGTGAAGTAATGTAAGAAGTACCTATTGGTCTTAGTCATGTGCCATGGAACCAACCATGGCTACCGTATGTTGAAGGAGAGATGCAACAATTAGAAGATGGAAATGATGCGGTTGACGAGCATGAGAGTGATGAAGAATGAATTAGAGAAGTTATAATGGATTTAGGATATTGGAGCATCCCATCGGCCTTCGATTTAGAAGAACGAGGAAGATGGTAAGTATGATGGTTGAAGGTAGTTTTCTATTTATCTATTTAATGTGTGTGTAGCTTATATATGATGTGAGATGAGATGTCATGCTAGTTGGTGATGTATAGTATTAGTGTTATGTATCCTACTATAGGAGTTGTATGCTTTAGGTATGATCTATGTCAAAAATTGGAAAGTTAATGTAAATTATGAAGTGTATAATATAAATATGTTATTTCGTTTTCAACACCGTTCATTGCAATTATGTAAATCTCTTAAATGAATCAATAAGAAGTCTTGATTGAAGAAGCAAAATTTAAGCGGAAATTTTTTTTTGAAGCCGAAACGAAATTTTGCTAAACACTTTGAAAAAAGATATATCTATATATACATGCAAAGGAAGTTTTGATTAATAAAGAGGTATTAATTAAATAAGTAAGTTTTGACTAACAAAGAAGTTTTATTAAATACTATAGGTATTACAATTAATATTGATGTAAAAGAGTAAAAGATAATATAAGATGTTTAAAAGGTAATTTATCTTTTAACCTGAATGGTTTCTTGGAAATATTATTATATATAATATAAATAGTATGGACTATTTCATCGCTAATTCAGATCTATGATTCGAGTATGGAACCTTGAAGTGTTTACACCAGTCCATAGAAGTATTTATCACTCGATTTTTGATGACAAACATTGATAAGGACTTGTGGTTGGATACTTGATTTTTCTATCATAGTTGAGAACTATGCAAGGAAAACTAAAATTCTGATCGGAAAGCCTTATCGGAGTCTACATTAGAGGATTGGAGGATCAATATTAGTTTGAAAATAAAGTTGTGGATTCGAATAGTAGATCGAATTAGATTTTGCGTATGGATGATCTATATATATCCTATGGATATAAGTTTAAAAATAAATATTTTGGACAAACACTTTTAAGTTTTGCAGTGTAATTTCGAGGAAGAAATTATTTTAAGGGGAGAAGTATGTAATGACCCGAAATTTGATCACTTTAATTAAGGATATTTAATTAATTTTAAATATTCAAATATAGATTATTTTGCAACAAATAATCAAGTTTTAAGTAATGAATGATAATGATGAATTTATTATGGGAAAATGTTCACAAAATATAAACTTTGGAAAAATATTGATAAAATGGTCAAAAAATCATTTTATCAATAAAAAAACTATAATTATCAAACATCACGCACGAAGTTGGATACAGACACTTACTTTTATAATTGAACAAGAATATGAAATAAAATTATTTATTTTATGTTTGAGAAAAATAAAGGTATTTATGACATCATCAGTGATGCCCTTATATTTAAATATTGGTTTATGAATTTAAATTCAGATTTGCTGATTTAATAATTATTTTAATTATTCTAATTATTGTCTTAAATGATAATTATTTGTTATAATTAGTTATAAAGTAATAATAAATCGTTTATAATATTTTTATAAAGATATGTATTTGATTTGAAAATTTAAGGAAAATTAATATCGCTTTATTAATATAAGAGCACTTTTTGTAAATGACTGTTTAATATTAATTTATATGGTTTTATAAATCAAATGCAATAACTTTAGTTAGTTAAAAAATGATAAAAATGAGTTTTTTCAAATTTTATTTTCATTTATATGTAACTAACTTATAAGTGAAAATATGACCGAGAATCGGTTTCTCGAGTTTCAACGGTTTAACGAACGAAAGTGGTTCAAAAATCATCCATCAACTCACCTTACACCTTATCACCTCAAGCAAATGGAGCCACAGGGAGGGAGGCTAGCCATGCATTTGGAAGGGATGGAAGGGGTATGGGCAAGAGGCAAATGTGTAATTATGCATTGAGATATTTGTTTCCATATTATTCCTATAAAAACCTGCCCCTTTATTCATAACTTTCAAACACTTATTCTTCATCTTCTTCTTCCACTTTTAAGTTTTTTCAATGGCTTTCTATATTAAAAAAGTTATAAATAAAAGAAAATATTTGTGGAAATAAGTTAAATTTTTAATGTGTATATGTGTGTGTCTATATACATACATACATCTATATACATTAGTATAAACACCTCAAAACAACTTCAAATCACTCTTTTTTCTCCTTCATATCCACGGCCACCACCATTTCTTCATTTGGCTGAGCCAACCGCCACCTCCACACCTAGGCCGTAAGCACCCAAGCCCCTAAGTACCAAGGCCGAGCCACCTAAGAAGGACAAGAGCAAGTATCGTAAGCTTTGATTTTGGGTTAGCGAAGCTATAGTCAAATCTAGTTAGTCCATCATTAGATAAAGGTGAGAAACTCCATTTATAATATGATATATTGGATGATATATATGTTTGGTTATGCTTGGTCGGGATGATTGTTTATCATGTTTGTATGATGACGATATGACTGTTTGATTGTATTAACAAGTCACGTTAAAAACATGTCGAAAATCACAAAGAAAATCACTTTCCTTTTGTAAATGGAATGATATATATGATTTGATAAACCGCTTGAAAATGGTTTTAAATGGTTTAATAATGTTTTATAAACATTTAGAAGTGTGCTAAATGAAGTTTGATAATGTTTCAAATGATTTAATAATGTTTTATAAACCTCTTCTAGCATTTGGTCGGGCATTTCCATTTGTGGTGGTGATGTCTCCTCCTAGATTAACTATGCCTCTCCTTTCGTCCATTTCTGTATTCAAGCCTAGTGAGGTATAGAAGAACAGCCTAACAAAGATAGGACTCTAGAGATAAAGCTTATACTTATATATAGCAAATACAAGTACAATACTATAGTGTTATCCAATACCCCGATTCTAACTCTAATTCCTAAGTTATGTTTTCAATAATCATTTTTAGTTAAAGTATTTCATAAACCTATGCTCTGATACCAAGTTGTAACAACCCCTGTCTATAGGCCCAAATCTAAGAGCTACAAAAGCTGCAGTAATCTATAGTATTAACTTTCGGCTACTAAATACGGCTATGTTAATGATATCTATAATATCAGAAGCACTTGAATATGAAATAAATCATAGATTTCAAAATAGAATTTTCCATTACATTTCAAAACAAATGTTCCATATTCGTATTACAAAATCCCATAACATTTCCCAAGCAATGATAAAATATACTTGTTAAAAATACACCAAGAGCGACATACGAAAATGCCCGCTTGGATGATCAGATTCATATAGTCATAATTGAAATAATATATTCACAACGGAAATAAACACAAAACAAAGAACTGCAACTCATAAATATCTATCTGCTAGCCTCATGATCGCCTCTGGTAGCATCGTTCGTCATCCTACTAAAACCTGAAAGAACCTCAACCCTCGGTCCACTCAAATCAATTTTGAGCACCGGAGAGTTTAAGGGGAAAATATAAAGTTCGAGTCAGACATAAAGCCTTGTGTGAATAATACTATACATCCCGGTAATTAATGTTAAGTGAGACTAAGCCACTTAGCGGAACGGGTTTTCCCTCACTAACATTCTGTTAAAATATATCTTTTGCAAATCTTTTCCTGCAACCACAAATGGTTAAATACTGTAAAGCATCATTATGTAAACATACATATCAGGTAATAAAAGAACTATCTGTTCAAACACTTTAGTTTTGTTTGGTTGATTATTAACCGTTGGCTGACTCGGGCCTACTAGACAATATAAAAAAAATAATCTAACATCTATTAGACACATCTTCTATGGATGCTCTGTCCTTAACTATCTGCTAAATACTTCTCAAGATGGTCTATTCCCAGCTTAACATCTCCCAGGGTCACCTAATCCTAATAGTTTTGCATAAAATTCTGATTTAAAACATTTTTATGTAGACTTTTTAACTAACCTGCTTGTTTTTTCAAACTCTTATTGGTTGCTAAATTTTCTTTTCTAAAAGTGCTGCCATAAATTCATAATTAATTATTTAAATCATTTGTAAAATACCTCTTCTCCTTAATTAAATATATAAAACATTTAAGTCTCATATCTTAAATAATTTTATATATTCATCAAACACTTAGGAAAATTCTATAAAATTCCAGAAAATCCTTTTTAATATACTTTCTAACATATATAAATTTCAGACCCAAATAATTTTTTATTATGCCGTAAATAATTTATAACCCATTAAATAATTTTTTTCACTAGAAAATTAATATGAAATCCATATTAATTAAGAAAATTATGAAAATTGAAACCAACTTCTAAAATATCATTTCTGATCTACATTTAAATTTTCAAAGCATTTGGATGTCATTTAATAGGGTTTTCATATCAAACATATCATAAAAACTAATATGAACATATATAATTCATCAAAAAGCATATATAAACTTTAGTCATCCAAAACATGCCATTATCGTGCAAAATCATTTTAGATTATCCATAAATTCGAAAACTATAAGAAAAATGTGATGTAGTAATTATTCACTTTAGCTTTGCGGTTAAAGATGTGAGATTCATCTTGATTATGTTGATTTACTTCTTTATCTTGAAAATTGTAGTTGTATCTTCTCTTGAGATTGAAAATAGTGGCTGACCTTAGAGTATCTTTGCTTGGGAAAAATGAAATGAACATGTGTTTGATTTCCTAAGGATTTAGGATATAAGTTCATCATATTTTCCATTTTGCCCTCCCTTATTTCCTAACATTTTTATTCGTGCTACCGTGTTTTGATTTAACATGGCACGGCTACTCTTGGTTAAATCAAATCTCAATCTGTTAATCATCTTACATTATTTAATTTGATTTAGCTAATTAAGTAGTCTAAATAATGTTACCAAAAATATGGGATGTTACAGACTCCCCTCCTTAATGAATTTCGTCCTCGAAATTACGATAAGGTACACAATCAATCAATCAAAGAGGTAAAACATACCATCAAAATAAATTAGAATAAGCGTCTCTACTCCTTCTCTCAGTCTCTCAAGTACAGTATCTCTTATCATCGCTCCACTAGACTTTCAATAGTTTGACTATCATATTCCTTAGTCATTCTCATCTCTTACCATAATCCGAATTGGCCATCGAATTACGGTCAAGTCCGGCACTACTACTAGATCCTCTAACATTGTCGGTGCTATAGCAGTCTCTGGGTCTCTAACATACTTTCTAAGACAAGAAATATGGAAAACATCATGGACTCCCACTAAACTACTCGGCAACTCTGCTCTTTATGCAAGTTTCCTGATCCTCTCTAAAATAGGAAATGATCCTATGAACCATGGTGTTAACTTCCCTGTCTTTTCGAACCTGATAACACCTTTCATCGACGATACTTTGACGAAAAGATGATCTTCAATAGAGAAATCTAAATCTTTTCGTCTTCTATCTGCGTAGCTTTTTCGCTTAGACTAAGCTTTCTTCATTTTCGCCCTTATCAACTACATCTTTTCTACTACTTTTTTTTACCAAATCAGGACCAAGGACCAATCTATCTCCGCTCTCTAACCAACATGCAAGGGATTCGCATGGTCTTTCATACAAAATCTCAAACGGTGTCATCCCTATACTAGTCTAATAATTATTATTATATGAAAACTCGACTAGGTGTAGGTGGTCTTCTTATGGTCCCTAGAAGTCCAGTACATAAGCTTGCAACAAGTCCTCTAAGATCTTTTTAACCCTTTCTGTTTTCCTATCGGTCTGTGGAGGGTAAATGGTTCTCATCTTGAGCTTGGTTCCTAAGCTTTCCTAAGGACTTTTCTAGAACTCGCTAGTGAGTAAGGAATCTCTATCACTAACATACTACTACGAATTCCATGCAGTCTAACGACATTCTTCATAAATAACTTAGCCAATACAAGTGCCGTCCTATTTGATTTAACTGGAATGAATGGGCACTCTTGGTCAATCTGTCAACTATAACTCATATACTTTCATTCCCTCTGTTAGATCCCGGTAACCAATCAATAAATACATAGAAATGGAATCCTACTTCTACACTAGGATATCTAATAGCCGAAGTAATCCACTCGGCTTCTAATGTTCGGCTTTTACTTGCTGACATTTCAAACACTGTTTCTCCCATAAGCCAACATCCCTCTTCATTCCTTCCTAGAAGAAACTTCTCTTCATATCGTGATACATCTACATTCCCCTTGGATGAATAATGAACTTCGAAAGATGGCATTCCTCCATAATTTCCTTCCTTATATCTCCCATATTTGGAACATATAATCTACCCTACTTTCTCAACCACTCGTTATGGTCAAGACTGAAATCCTTTGAGTCATCTCTCTCCGTTCCATCTTTTAATTTCTTGATCCTTTCAGCTAGCACTGGGTCCTCTTCCTGTTTCGAAGCGATCTTCTCAATCAATACCACTCGGACTTCTAAACAAGACAATATATCAGCTCGTTCACTAGCCTCAGCCTTGGATCTCAACTGCACTTTGTAGTCTGCCAATGCTCCCAAATCTTTCCGCTCGACAATCGTTGCTAACATTGGTTCTGATGTTTCCTACTTAGTGCATTAGTGTAACACCCTAGATTTTTGATAACACTATTTAGGAGATTTAGTTAGATAAATTAAATAAAATAATATGCAGATTAGAGGATTGAGATTTGATTTATTTAAGATAGCCGTGCTTTTTAAACTAATGAACTAAAATAGGTTCAAAAGGAATTAGAGGAGGGATATTTAGGAAGAGGCCATTCCCATATCACCTTCCTTAAGCCATGCATTATGCACACATTCATTTCATTTCAAAATTTTCAAAATTGAGGTCAGCTACCATCAACAAGGAAAAAAGAAGAGGAAACTAAAGAAAAGCTAAAGGATAAGCAAATTCAAATCAAACACATTCAAATCTCAAGCTTCTTAATCTCTAAAGCAAAGGTGAATAATATTACATATCTAAATTTTAATTGTTTTGGTTTTAAGATTAAATCGGAATAATTTTGCAAAGATTTGCCATGTTTTGAATGATAAAATGATTATATACACATATTGATGATTTATTAATGTTCATATAGATTTTATGACATGTTTTAAGACGAAAACCTTATTAAATGACACCCGTTAGCCTTGTGAATCTTTATGATGATCTAAAAAGTTATTTTTGAGATAGGTTTCAATTTTCGAGTTTTTTTCTGAATTTTTGCGGAAATATGATGAATTTTATAATGAAGAAAATGGTATTTTAAATCATAAAATCATAAAATTATTATAAAGAAGAAAGGGGCCTTTTCAAAATTATTTAAATTTCCAAATAAGGAAAGTTGGCAGCATTTTTGAATATAGAATTCTGGTAACCAATCAGATTTAGACAAATAAGTCAGGTTGCATGCAAAAGAACTAATTTAAAGTGCAAGTAAATAGTTTTTCTACTATTTAACTCTTTTGGCAAGAGGTGCCGCCTCCATTACAAACCTTCCGATAAAGTCGAAAGGTTTCAAACCTTTCGACTAACTCAAATAGCCAATGCACATGGTATCAAGCAACTAGTACGTAATGAATTGGAAGGAGTCGAAAGGTTTAGGAACAAAAGGTAAGAGCTTTCGAAGGTGATGAAACTTTATTTTGATTTAAAGGAAAATACACCTACTAGCTTTCAACAAAGAGCTTTCGACAATGTCTAATGGTTTAAAAGAAAAAGGTTTCGATTGGCTTGCTTTCTTGTTTTAATTGAAACCTTTCGACAGAGTCAAAAGGTATAGCTTTCGACAAGGCCCAAAGCATAGTTGCCGCTTCGAAAACCATCGACCCAGATGGAGTCGAAGGTAATTGATTATTTTCTAAAATTGCCGCCTCTCCATTGATTTTGAAGGGCTAGTTCCAACACCAACACTTCATTGTTTTCGAATGGTTTCGAAAGGTTTTGTTAAAGGTTTCGAAGCAGTTGCTTTCGACTCTAATGTTTTTCTGATCCTTTTGCTCCACTTTGGGGCTTAGTCTAAATGTTTTAAACTGAAATGTTTTAAAGGCTTTGAAGTAGTCAACTTCGAATGGTTTCAAAATATTTCCACTTGTTTTAAATCGAACCCAATGATTTCAAAAGGTTTTAAGTTTTAATGCTTTCGAAAGGTTTAACATTGATTTCATAGGGGTGGTTCCCTAAGCTTTCGGCAAAGTAGAAAGGTTAGACCTTTCGACTAGGTCGTAAAGAAACCTTCTGATAGGGTTTAAAGGTGAGACCTTTCGAGAGGCCAAAAGGTATGGTTTTTTATGTTCTTGGAAGGTTAAGGTTTAAAGGATTTAAAGGAGGATGTCATATATTTTATAGCATTTAGAGAAAAGGCTTTTATTAAAGGTTTTAAAGGAGTTACCTTCAATGTTTTTGAAAGGTTTTATTAATGGATATGAAGGAGTTACCTTCAATGCCGCCAAAAGTCTTTATTAATGGTTTTGAAGGAGTTACCTTCAATAATTTCGAAAGGTTGTTTAAAGGTTTTAAACACTGATTTCGAACATAATAACTAGACAGATAGCCTAAGTATTTTAAGTTATAAAGGGCTATAACTTATTTTAAAAGAATCGATAATCCTTATTGAACATCATCAACATTATTTTTAGTACAGTATATATAACATGGAAAAAATAACATAGAGTAAAGCCAAAAGTTTTTTTCCTTATATATATACACATACATATATATGATTTGACTGACTAAATCATTTTGAAAAGGTTTTCAGGAAAATTTGAAGGGTAGTTAACCAAAAAAATTCGGGCAGTTAGCTCATTTAAATTCGGGCAGCCAGTCCATTTTGAAGGCAGTCAACTAAGAGGACAGTTAGTCCAGATAAGGGCAGTTAGCCCAGATATGAACAATTAGTTCATTTGTTAGCATAACAGACCTTGCTACTTTTTAAGTATAGTTAGTCCACCCTTTTTACTTGATTTAGGTAGGTAGCCCATTATTTAGCATAAAGAATATTGCTATTTTGTTATAGTTAGATTTTAGGATAGTTAGTCCAGAAAAGAGTAGATAGCTCAGGTTTTAGACGGTTAGTCTATTTATTTCCTCTTTTAACATAATGGATATTGCTATATTATTATTATATCAGTTGATTAACCAGTTTGGTTGCAGGAAAGGATTTGCAAAATATTTTTTTTGAAGAGAGATATTAGTGAGGGGAAACCCGTTCCACTAAGTGGCGTGGTCTCATATATCAGTAAACAGAGATGTAACAGAAATTATTCATACCAGGCTTTATGTCTGACTCGAAGTTTTTATTTCCCTTTAAACTCTAGAGTGCTCAAAATTTGATTTAAGTAAGCTGAGGATTTAGGTTTCAGGTTTTAGCAGATTTTGGCAAGTAAAGCATTCGAAGATGAGCAGGTGGTTGATGGATAGCTAAACTAGGAATTTTGTTCTAATTTTTTTTCCGATGTGTATTAAGACAATTATGTCTATATTGCTTTGATTATCCAAGGAGGCATCATCATATGTCGCTCTTGGCGTACTGCTGTCAATTATATTTGATCATTGTCTGGGATTACGTTTAGGATTTTTGTAACTTGGATATAGTATTATTTGAAATGTAATCGCTGAAATTATTGTTTTTAGAAAACTATGATTTGTTGATATTCAAGTGCTTCTGATATTATGGATAACTTTAACATTACTATATTTCATCACCAGAAGTTAATACTATGGATGACTACAGCATCCATAACGATTATCTTTTGGCCTCCATATATAGAATGTTACAACTTGGTATCTTACCATAGGTTTATGAAAAATTTAACTAAAAATTGGTTTTGAAAACAAAAATCCATAGAAATTAGAGTAAGATTTAAGGTTAGGTTAACGCTATAGTAACGTACTTGTATTTATTATATATAAGTATGCGCTTTATCTCCATTCATTTATCTTTGATTAGGTTATCTTTCTATATCTTATGAGCTTTGAATATAGATATGGATGGTAGAAGAAGCAGAGTTAACTAAGTAGGGGGAAGCATCGAAAGGGATGCTGGACCTAATGCTGGAAGAAAACCAAGGTCAGGCGGAGAATGTTTGGTGTAGAAGTCCCATAGGTCAGAATGGAAGACACATATCAGGTCTTCAGGAATATGATGCAGGCAGAAGTTGCAATCAGAATGTTAGGAGGAAATGCTACTGGAGCAGGGGTTTCGGAAGTTTCGGTAGTTAATCATTTCGCTAATATGAGTGGTGATTATGTAAACTAGGAGGAAAGACATTTGTGGGAACGGAGGATGCCATTGAAGTTGAGAATTGGTTATCGCACTGCAAAAGGATTTTTATCAATCTAGGGCTCAATCTAAGCAGAAGAGGAGGTTGGCATCCAGGCAGCTTCAGGGAGCCACATTATTCTGGTGGAACAGTGTAACAGTGCCAGTTGATGAGGAAACAGTAACCTGGGAGGATTTCAAAAGGAGATTCCAGGAGAGATTTATATTTGTAATCACACAGTCAGCTTTGATTAAGCAGTTTGTTGAGCTAGTGTAGGGTGGGATATTTGTTGCTGAGTATGCTAGAAAGTTTGAAGAGTTGGCACGGTATGGGTATGCTTCGGTGGATACAGTATTTAAGCGGAATGAGAAGTTTATCAGAGGATTGAAGTCATAGTTTGCTAGTGTTACTTTGTCTCATCTTAGGGATCCTTCTGATATTGTTGTAGAGATGGCTTTGAGGTAGGAAGAAGTCCTTGAGTCTTTAGAAAAGAGCAAGGCAAAAGAGGTTCAAGTCGAGCAGGGCCAGAAGAGGAAGTTCTTTCCCTATAAAGGTTCTCAGAAGGGTGGAGCAGCCAAGAAAGCCAAGTCTGAGGTTATCTACTATGAATGCGACAAGAAAGGTCACTTTGCTAATGAATGCCGCTTAGGGAAAGCAAAGGATGTGGCTAAGGGGAAGAATGTTAGGTGCTACAACTGTGACCAGATAGGCCATTACAAGAACCAATGCAAGGATCCCATTAGAGATGATGAGGGAAAGGTGTATGCATTGGAGCCTGCTTCTTCTAAGCTGACAGCCCAGGAGAAGAAGAAAAAGCAGTTCTTGGAGGATCGCTTCAGATTCATGGTATGTCTGTTAGCTTTTTATTTGATATTGGTGCGTCACATTCTTTTATATCTAGATGTTTGATAGATAAGCTTAACCTTGAATCTACATATTTAGTTACTTCATTTCGGTTTGTGGATCCAATAGGAAGGCATGCAACTCTAAGGTTGAGGTTTGACCAATTTGAGTTTGATCTATTAGGTCATATTTTTATGTGCAGTATGCAGGTGTTTGATTTAAGTTTGGGATCATCTTCGGTATGGGTTGGTTAAGTGAGTACGATGTTAAGATATTTTGCTAAGGTAGGAAGATATTTCTTAGACGCTCGGATTGTGGCGACCAGATTTTCCGTGAGCACTAGGATAGGTTTGTACTAGCTTTCATAGATGATACCTTGATTTGATCTAAGGATGAAAGAGAGCATGAAGTTCATCTTAGAGTGGTGCTTAAGGCGTTGAGGCAGCATCATATGAAAGTGAAGTTTTCGAAGTGCCACTTCTGGAAGAAGGAGGTGAAGTTTCCTGGTCATGTATTCTTAGAGGAAGGGTTGTCAGTGGATCTGACTAAGATAGAGGCAGTGAATATTTGCAAGAGACCTGAGACAGCAACCGAAATAAAGTGCTTCCTTGGGTTGGCTGGTTATTATAGGAGGTTCATTAAGGATTTTTCACGGATAGCGGCACCGATGACCAGGGCGATGAGGAAGGATGTAAAGTTTGTGTGGACAGATAAGTGTGAGGAAGCATTCTAGAGATTGAAACACTTATTGACCCATGCACATGTGTTGGTCATTCCAGAGGGGAATTAGGACTTGGTAGTTTATACCGATGCGTGTGGACTAGGATTAGGAGTTGTGCTGATGCAGAAAGGTAAAGTGATTGCATATGCTTCTAGACAGCTTAGACCGCATGAGCTTAGGTATCCAATGCATGATTTGGAATTTGCTGCAGTAATTTTTCTTTGAAGGTGTGGAGCATTACCTTTTGGGAGAAAGATTTGAGCTGTATACAGATAATAAGTTGCTGAAGTATTTGTTGTCTCAGGAGCTGAACATGAGACAATGGAGACGGTTAGAGTTTATAGCCATTTACGATTTTGGGACTGAGTACACACCAGGGAAAGGCAACAAAGTTGCAAATGAACTTAGCTGGAAGCATCATAATGCAGTGTTGGCAATGATGGCTAAGTCGAAAGTTTTGGAAGCGTTAGAAGATTGCAGAGTGCAATGGAGATCCAAGGCTGGATCTAGTGGAAATACAGTTGTATTGTCTTGTTTAGAAGTCCGATCAATGTTGATCGAGCAGATTGTTTCTAAGCAGATGGAAGATCCAACATTAGCCGAACGGATCAGGAAGCTAAAGGAACAAGAGCGATGACTTGAAATATTTTAATCTTGACCCGAATCGGTGGTTGAGAAAGAAAGGAAGATTATGTGTTCCGAGTGTACGAAACATATGGAAGGAAGTCTTAGATGAATGCCATCGTTCGAAGTTCCCTATACATCATGGAGGTACTTAGATGTATCAGGATATGAGGAGGAGTTTTTTCTGGGAAGGAATGAAGCGGGATATTGGTTTGTGTGTAACGCGGTGCTTGAATTGCCAGTAGAAAAAGGCCAAACACAAGAAACCAAGTGGTTTGCTTCAGCCATTAGATATTCCATTATGGAAGTGGAATTCTATTTATATGGACTTCACTGATGGATTGCCAAGGTCGAATAGGGGAAATGAAAGTATATGAGTCATAGTGGACAGATTGACCAAGAGTGCCCATTTTATTCTAGTTAGGTCAACCAGGACGGCACTTGTTTTAGTGAGATTGTTCATGAAGAATGTGGTTAGACTGCATGGGATTTTGAGCAGTATAGTTAGTGACAGAGATTCCTTGTTCATTGGCGAGTTTTGGAAGCGTATGCAAGAAGTTTTGGGAACCAAGCTGAAGATAACTACCGCTTACCATCCGCAAACAGATGGGCAAACGGAAAGAGTCAACAAGATCTTAGAAGACTTGTTAAGAGCTTGTGTTCTTGATTTCGGGGGATCATGGGAAGACCATCTGCATCTAATTGAGTTTTCATATAACAATAGTTATCAGAATAGTATTGGGATGGCTCCTTTTGAAGCTTTATATGGAAGACCATGCAAATCTCCTATATGTTGGTTAGAGATCAAGGATAGGTTGATTCTTGGTCCAGAACTGGTTAAAGAGGTTGCAAAAAATATTAAGGTCATTCGGGCTAGAATGAAGGAGGCTCGGTCTAAGGTAGAAAAGTTATGCAGATAAGAGACGAAAAGATTTGGAGTTCTCGGTTGGGGACCAGGTTTTTGTCAAAGTATCACCGATGAAAGGTGTGCTTAGATTTGGGAAATCGGGGAAGTTATCTCCCAGCTTGTTGGACCTTTTTCTGTTCTTGAGAGGATCGAAAAACTCATGTATAGACTTGAGTACCGAGCAGTTTGGCAGGTGTCCACGATTTTTTTTCATATTTCTCATCTTAGAAAGTGTGTTAGAGACCCGGAGAATGCTATTGCATCGACAGTGCTAGAAGATTTAGTGGTAGAACAGGACTTGACCACAGTGAGAAAGCCAGTTTGCATTGTTGCGAGAGATGAAAAGAGGATTAGAACCAAGACGGTCAGATTAGTCAAAGTCTAATGGACTCACTATGATAGAGACAGTACTTGGGATGTTGAGAGCGGTATAAGAGATACTTATCCTGACTTGTTTGATGGTATGTTTTACCTTCTTGTTAGTTTTATGTGCCTTATTGTAATTTTGAGGACAAAATTCTTTATGGAGGGGAGTCTGTAACACCCTAGATTTTGATAACATTATTTAGGAGATTTCATTAGATAAACTAAATAAAAGAATGTGTTAATTAGAAGATTGAGATTTGATTTATTTAATGTAGCCATGCTTTTTAAACTAATGAATTAAAAAGAGTTTAAAAGGAATCAAAGGAGGGGTATTATACGAAAGAGGCCATTCCTACATCACCTTCCTTAGGCCATGTGTTATACACACATTCACTTCATTTCAAAATTTTCAAAATTGAGGCCGGCCACCATTAACAAGGAAAGAAGAAGTGGAAATTAAATAAAAGCTAAAGGATAAGCAAATTCAAATCAAACTCATTCAAATCTCGATATCCTTAATCTCTAAAGCAAAGGTGAATAACGTTTACATCCCTAAATTTTTTTGGTTTTGGTTTTAAGATTAAATTCAAATAATTTTGCAAGGTTCTACCATGTTTTGAATAATAAAATGATTATATACACATGCTGATGATTTATTAATGTTCATATAGATTTTATGACATTTTTTAAGATGAAAACCTATTAGTAACATCCGTTAGCCTTGCGAATTTTTATGATCATCTAAAAAGTTATTTTAGAGATGAGTTTCAATTTTCAGGTTTTTCTGAATTTTTGTGCAAATATTATGAATTTTCTAATGAAGAAAATGGTATTTTGGATTGTAAAAT
This sequence comes from Allium cepa, assembly GCA_030765085.1. NCBI lineage: Eukaryota > Viridiplantae > Streptophyta > Magnoliopsida > Asparagales > Amaryllidaceae > Allium > Allium cepa. Next base: position 976,642,841 of record CM060928.1, read on the forward strand.
TATTTATGGAAAAATAATTTATAGTTTGGATCCGAAAGTTTATATGTTAAAAAGAACATATTAAGTTATTTTCTGGAATTTTTCTAGAATTTTCTAAGATGATTTAATAGTTATATAAAATTGTGTAACGGATGGGACTTAAATGTTTTATATAATTATAAAGAAGAAGGGGATTTTTCAAAATTATTTAAATTTCCAAATAAGGAAAGTTGGCAGCATTTTTGAATATAAAATTTTGGCAACCAATTAGATTTAGATAAACAAGTCGGGCTGGGTGCAAAAGAACTATTTTAAAGTACAGATAAATAGTTTTTCGACTCTTTTGACAAGAGGTTTCGCCTCCATTCCAAACCTTTCGAAAAAGTTGAAAGGTATCAAACCTTTCGATTAGGCCAAATAGCCAATGCACATGGTATCAGGCAACTAGTATGTAGTGAATTGGGAGGAGTCAAAGGTTTAGGGACGAAAGGTAAGAGCTTTCGAAGGAGATGAAACTTTGTTTTGATTTAAAGGAAAATACACCTACTAGCTTTCGACAAAGGGCTTTTGACAATGTCTACTGGTTTAAAAGAAAAAGGTTCCGAAGGGTTTGCTTTCTTGTTTTAATTGATACCTTTCGACAGAGTCGAAAGGTATAGCTTTGGACAAGGCCGAAAGCATAGTTGCCGCTTCCAAACCTTTCGATCCAGATGGAGTCAAAGGTAATCTTTTGTTTTCTTAAATTGTCGCCTCTCCATTGGTTTCGAAGGGCTGGTTCCAACACCAACAATTCAATGTTTTCGAATGGTTTTGAAAGTTTTCGTTAAAGGTTTTAAAGCAGTTACTTTCAACTCCAATGTTTTTCTGATCCTTTTGCTCTACTCGAAGGCTTGATCCAAATGTTTGAAATCGAAATGTTTTAAAGGTTTCGAAGTAGTCAACTTCGGATGGTTTAAAAAGGTTTCCACTTATTTTATATTGAACCCAATGATTTCGAAATGCTTTAAGTTTCAACGCTTTGGAAAGGTTTATCAATGATTTCATAGGGGTGGTTCCCCAGGCTTTCAACTAGGTCGAAAAGAAACCTTCTAATAGGGTCGAAAGATGAGACCTTTCGACAAGGCCGAACGGTATGGTTTTTCTATTTTTTTGGAAGGTCAAGATTTAAATGATTTAAAGGCAGATGTCATATATTTTAGAGCTTTTAGAGAAAAGGCTTTTATTAAAGGTTTTGAAGGAGTTACCTTCAATGATTTCGAAAGTTTTGTTAAAGGATATGAATGAGTTACCTTCAATGCTTTCAAAATGTTTTGTTAATGGTTTTGAAGGAGTTACCTTCAATAATTTTGAAAGGTTTTTTCAAGGTTTTAAACAAAGTTTTCGAACATAATAACTAGGCAAGCAACCTAAGTGTTTTAAGTTATAAAGGATTTTAACTTATTTTAAAACGATAGACAATCCTTATTGAACATCAACAACATTATTTTGAGTAAAGTATATATGTCATGGAAAAAGTAACTTAGAGTAAAGCTAAAGATATATTTTCCTTATATATATACATATATATGATTTAATGGAATAAATCATTTAAAAAAGGTTTTCAATTAAAATTTGAAGGGTGGTTAACCCGAAAGAAAATTCGGACTATTAGCTCATTTAAATTCGGACATCGGTCCATTTTGAGTGCAGTCAGTCCATTTTGAGGCAGTCAGCCTAGAGGACGGTTAGTCCAGATAAGGGCACTTAGCCTAGATATGAACAGTTAGTTCATTTATTAGCATAATGGACCTTGCTACTTTTTACGGACAGTTAGTCCATCCTTTTTACCTAATTTGGGCAGATAGCCCATTATTTAGCATATTGCTATTTTGGTATAATCAAATTTTAGGACAGTTAGTCCAGGAAAGAGCAGATAGCTCAGATTTTAGACAGTTAGTCTATTTATTTCTTAGCATAATAGATATTGCTATATTATTCTAATCAATTGATTAACCAGTTTGGTTGCATGAAAGGATTTGCCAAATATATGTTTTGAAAAGAGATATCAGTGAGGGGAAACCTGGTATGCTAAGCGGCGTGGTCTCACTATACATATAGTAAACAGAGATGTAACATAAATCATTCATCCCAGGCTTTATGTCAGACTTGAAGTTTTTTGTTTCCCTTTGAACTCTTGGGTGCTCAAAATTTGATTTGAGTAGGCTGAGGGTTTAGGTTTTCATGTTTTAGAAGATTTTGGTGAATAAAGCATCCGAGGACGAGCAGGTGGCTGATGGATAGCTAAACTAGGAATTCTGTTTTAAAATTGTTTCCGCTGTGTATTAAGACAGTTATTTCTATATTTCTTTGATCATCCAAGAGGGCATCATCATATGTCGCTCTTGTCGTATTGTTGTAAATTATATTTTATCAATGCCTGGATTACTTTTAGGGATTTTTGTAACTTGGAAATGATATTACTTGAAATATAATCATTGAAATCGCTGTTCTTAGTAACCTGTATTTTTTTATATTCAAGCGCTTCTGATATTAAGGACACTATTAACATTACCATATTTCATAAACCGAAGTTAATACTATGGATGACTGCAGCATCCACAGCACTTAGATTTTGACATCCAGATACAGGATGTTATAATCAACAACCTTGTTTCTATTCCCTGGTGTGTACTCTTCAAAATCATAAGCAGCTAAAAACTCTAACCACCATTGATGTCTCATATTCAGCTTCTTCTGAGAGAACAAGTATTTCAACGACTTATGATCTGTATAAAGCTCGAACCTCTCTCCTAAAAGGTAATTCCTCCACATCTTCAACGCAAATATTATTGCAGCTAACTTCAATTCATGCTTCAGATACCTAACCTCATGCGATCTAAGCTGTCGAGATGCATAGGCAATCACTTTACCCATCTGCATCAGCATAACTCTCAATCCTATTCTACATGCATCAGTATAAACAACTAAATCTTGATTCCCCTCCGGAACCACCCACATTGATGCGTGGGTCAATAAGTGTTTCATGCTCTGTAATACTTCCTCATACTTATCGATCCACATAAACTTTACATCCTTTTGCGTTAGCTTAGTCATCGGTGCAGCTATCCACGAAAAATCCTTTATAAACCTTCGATCATATCCGGCCAATCTAAGGAAACTCTTTATTTCAGTCAAGATCTCAGGTCACTTTCAATTATTCACCACTTCAATATTTTCGAATCTACAGACAACCCTTTTTCTGAGACTACATGACCAAGGAACTTCGCTTCCTTCTTCCATAAATGACACGTTGAAAACTTTTCTTTTAGTTGATACTGCCTCAGCGTTTCAAGCACAACCCTAAGATGAATTTCATGCTCCTTCTCATCCTTAGAGTATATCAGGATATCATCTATTGAAACTAACACGAACTTATCCAAGTGCTAGCGGAAAATCTGGTTCATCAAGTCCACAAAGAATGCCAGCACATTAGTGAGTCCGAACAACATAACTAACCATTCGTATGACCCATATCTTATTCTGAATGCAGTAGAACGTATACTATCCACCGCTACTCTATGCTGATGAAATCATGTCGCCAAATCTAACTGAGAAAATACCTTGGCTCCACTCAACTAATCGAACAAATCGTTAATTCTTGGCAATGGATATCAATTCTTTATCATCTTCTCGTCCGGCTTATGATAATCGATGCATAGTCTTAATGATCCGTCCGCCTTCTTAGCGAATATTGTGGCTGCTACCTAAGGCAAACTACTTGTTCTAATAAAACTCATGCCTTCCAAGTCTACCAACTGAGCCTTTAACTCCTTCATCTCTATAGGTTCCATCCTACTTGGCAGCCTACTCACCGTTTCTGCTCCAGATACCAAATCTATCTGAAACTTGATAGCTCGTTTCGGTGGTAATCTAACTACCAGCTCAAAAATATCTGCGAATTCTCTAACTGCAAAAACGCGATTCAATTCATCTTCTAACTCCCTAACACTAAAAAAGCATTCATCTCACAGCTAGGGTTTTATACGGTATAAACTACCCGACCACTACAATCCGGGTATTTAAGTGATATTTTCCTACCTTGGAAAAATATCCTAGCATCGTATTTACTTAACCAATCCATGCCTAATATAATTCCATACCCTACAGAGTCAAATACATGCAAACTGCAAACAAAGGTGTAGCCTAGCAATTCAAACTCTAAGTGGCCACACTTCATCCCAAGCGTTGCATACCCTCTTATCGGATTTGCAACTCTTAAGGAAGTAACTAAATATGTGGATTCTAGGTTAAGTTTATCCACCAAGAATCGAGATATAAAATAATGAGATGCACCAGTATCAAACAAAATGCTAACATACATACCGTGAATCTGAAGTGAACCTCCTAACACAGCCTGTCCCTCTTCCTACATTACTGGTCTTGAAGCAGCGGGCTCCAATGCATACACTGGCCCTTACCATCGTTTGTGGGCTCTTTGAATGATTCTTGTAGTGGCCGATCTGATCACAATTAAAGCACCTGATATTCTTCTTTTCAATCACCTCCTTTCCTTTTCCCTTTCCAGTACGACACTCATAGGCATAGTGTCCTTTCTTGTTGCACTTATAGCAGACCACCTCAGACTTTCTTTTCTTCGCTGCTCCTCCCTTCTGAGCATTCTTCTTGTGGAAAATATTTCTCTTTTGGCCCTGCCTAACCTGCACCTCCTTTTCCTTCTTCTTTTCGAAACAAACTAACATCTCCTCATATCTCAACGCCATTTCCACTACCACATCACAAGGACCTCTGATATGCGGTAAAGTAGCCCTAGCCAACTCCAGCTTCAAACCTCTAATAAACTTTCCAATTCTTTTAAACACCGTATCAACAATGGCATACCCATACTAGGTTAACTCTTCGAATCTACTAGCATATTCCAAAATAGACATCTCCCCTTATTCCGGCTCAGCAAACTTCCTAACCAACACAGACTTCACCATTACTGACATGAACCTTTCTTGAAACCACCTCCTAAACTCTACCCACGTCATAATCTCTTCATCCACTCCAGCGGTTATAGTATTCCACCAAAACAAAGCAGCTTCCTAGAGATGTCTTGAAGCAAGACTTCTTTTATGCTTATCATTGAGCCCTAGGTCAGCAAAAATCCTTTCATAGTGTAGCAGCCAGGTTTCTACCTCGATAACATCCTTAGTCCCAGTAAATGGCTTCCTCCAAGCCTAGAATAATCTCTATTAGTTAGCATACTGGTTGACCATCGGAGCTTCCTGAATTCCTCCTCCAACAGCATTTTCGCCAACAACCACAGCATTGATCCTAACTTGCATCATGTTTATGAAAAACTGATACATGGCTCCTATGTCCACTTGGGGAACCCTAGCACCAACATTCTCAGTCTGAGCCTGAACTCTTCTAGCATTTGGTCGGGCATTTCCATTTTGTGGTGGTGATGTCTCCTCCTAGATTAACTCTACCTCTCCTTCCGTCCCTATTTGTCTTCAAGCCTAGTGAGATACAGAAGACTAGCCTAACAAAGATAGGAGTCTAGAGATTAAGCGTATACTTACATATAACAAATACTAGTACATTACTATAGCGTTATCCCGTACCCTGATCCTAACTCTAATTTCTATTATGTTCTCAAAAATCATTTTTATTTAAAGTATTTCATAAACCTATGCTCTGATACCAAGTTGTAACACCCCCTATCTAGAGGCCCAAAGCTAACGTTACAGATGCTGCAGTAATCTACAGTATTAACTTGCGGCGACTATATACAGCTAAGTTAATCTTATCTATAGTATCAGAAGCACTTGAATATGAAACAAATCATAGATTTCAAAATAGAATTTTCCAGTACATTTCAAAACACTATTCCATATTCATTTCACATAATCCCAAAACATTTCCTAGGCAATGATAAAATATACTTGTTATAAAATACGCCAAGAGCGGCATATGAAGAAGCCCCCTTGGATGATCAGAGTCATATAATCATAATTGACTTAATAAATTCGCAGCGGAAGCAAACACAAAACAAAGAACTGCAACTCCTAAATAGCTATCTTTTAGTCTCTTGCTCACCTCCGGTAGCTTTATTCGTCATCCTACTAAAACCTAAAAGAAGTCAACTCTTAGCCTACTCAAATTAATTTTGAGCACCCGAGAGTTCAAGGGGAAAACATAAATTTCGAGTCAGACATAAAGCCTGGTGTGAATAATACTATACATCCCGATTATTAATGTTAAGTAAGACCAGGCCGCTTAGCAGGATGAGTTTCCCCTCACTAACATTCTTTTAAAACATATCTTTTGCACATCTTTTCCAGCAACCACAACTGGTTAAATATTGTAAAGCATCATTATGTAAACATACAAATCAGGTAATAAAAGAACTATTTGTTCAAACATTTTAGTTTTGTTTGGCTGACTATTAACCTTTAGCTAACTCGGGCCAACCAGACAATATAAACAAAATAATCTAACATCTGTTAGACACACCTCTTATGGATGGTCTGTCCTTAACTATCTGTTAAATACTTCTCTTCAGGATGGTCTGTCCCTAACTTAAAATCTCCCAGTGTCACCTGATCCTAATAGTTTTGTAGGCTCACCAATAACCTATCTGTATATAAATATATGTTCCATTCTATGTGTAATCATAATTTTAATCTTGCTTGTGACAAAGCCCTACACACACCGGAATTTAGGACTAAATTAGCTAGGGCCAATAGCTAACATATATGGTGCGACCCTATACTAGTCCCATCTGGTATTCTAATATCTGAGCCAATTTTACTTAGGGATACCTTCCTATAATTTTCCTTGAAAACTTTTTTTCAAATTGATTTAAAATCTTTAAATCAAACTCACATATGGAAAATACATGTACTCTATGCTTTACTCAAAATCACCTAGCCATGATATATATATATATATATATATATATATACACACACACACTTTACTCAAACTTTAATTGATGAAAACATTTAACACTTTAAAGTGCCCCTTTTGATTCTATTGAAAGTACCTCTTTCTAAGCCATTGAAAGCATCTTTTTCGAAACCAAATAAAACCTTTTATTTATCGAGGCCAAAAGGCCAAAACCTCCCTTTCGAAATCATTCTTAAAACCCATTCAAAACCTTTGAAAATATCCTTTCGAAATCTTTAAAACCTTAGACATCATATCTTAAAATACTTTAAAACATTGCCTTTCAATACCTTGGAAAAAACCTTCCATTTCAACCCTTTTGAAACTGTCAGAAACACTACCTTTCACCCCTTCTAAACCCTTTAGGGAACTGCCTCTTCAAAACCATTTTAAATACCTTTCAAAATATCAAACTTTTAGAAACTCAAACCTTTCGAAGGCACTCGTGTCCAATTTAAAACATATGAAAAAACATATGGAAAAACACCTCCGCAAACGAATCCGCACTGAAGGAACCTATTGTAGAGGCTTCATTAGTGAAATGCTCTAGTTCCGTTGACGGTGCAGGATTATCTGGCAAATATAAACTTCCCCAGTTATTGAAGAAGAAGAATTTCTTCAACATTCCAGTAAGACTATTGGAGAAGCTGAAGGAGCTGGGAAAGAAAGTTCTGCTACGAAGAGTGTAAAGCGTACTGAAGAGAGCACTGCTGATGTGACCCATTCCGTTGGGCACAATGGTGATGATATCTTTGGAGGACTGAGCGACCTTATGGTGACTTCCTACGAGCTCTTTAAAGACGAGACCATCACTTCTAAGCTTGTTTCTTCAGCAATCGAGGCAACACCCGTTTTGCGATCGTTTCCATCAAAGAGTGGTTTATAGTTTGACGCGCATAGTTCGCGCACCACACACACATTTAGGATTTTGGCAATTATGTGCACTTAGCCTCTTTACTTCGAAGATTTTTAAATTTTGTCCCTTCTTCAATTTCAGATTCTCCCATGGGACGCAGCAGCTCATATTTTGATGACTTTCAGCGCTATGCGAGGCGTGATTCTTATGACCCCAGGCGATATCTTCCTGCCCCTAGGGAGACTGATGAGGAAAGAGCAGCTAGGAAAGCTCGCGAGAGGCAGGCTCGTGAGGGACGTTATGGAAGGAGAGACGACCGAGATGATGATGACTCCCATAAGAGAAAGTCTCATGATGATAAGGGGAAGAGTCATGTGGCCGAAGATTCAAGCAAGCGGGCCAAGCATAGCGAAAAGTCTTCATCTGATGTTTCTAAAGTGCCCGCTGCTCCTACCTCTCTAGACATTTCTTCCAGCTCTCCTGCCCTTAAAAGAGCTGAAATTCAAGCTATCAATAATAGGCCTCCTTATCAAGTTGAGAAATCTCCGCCTGCACTCCAAAGCCGATTTCCGCATTGGTGTTTGAAAGGAGTACGTTTTGATCTGGACTTGGTTCCAATTGATAAGCATGCCATGTTGAGAAATCTCGACGTTGTCAAGATTGATATTGAAAGAATGTCCAGCTGGCAAAAACTATTTGATGAGCTTCAAAGAGTAAATCGCTTAAATCTTGAGGCTATGCTGACCATGGAAAGCGATAAGTCTGAATGGTAAAAAGTTCTTGATCAGCATGATACAGAGATGAAAAGCATCACCTCCTACAACGAGAAACTTGAGGCTGAAGTCAAGAAGCTTAAAGATGATCTTGCCACCTCTTCCACTTCTTATACTCAAAAGGAAGAGGTTCTTCAAAAGCAAGTAAGAGACGCCCACGCTGCTCAACGAGATGCTGAGGTTAAACTTGAGGTGCAGCAGAAAATCATGGGAATCTACCGCAATGATGTTGCTCAGCTGTGGGAAAAGACTAACTCCCAAGATTTGGAGGTTGCAATGTTAAAGGCCCAGCTTTACAAGGCTGAAAAGGAGCGTGACGAGGCCATCGCTGGAAAAGCAGCAGCTGAGGGATCACACGAGGCGACTAAGGCCAACGTCAGCTCCACTCTATTCGAGTTTTATCTTCACAGCGTCTTGGGACGTGGCAGTCTTTCATTTTTGGGCCCAAAGTACGAGGTTACCCTGGCTGAAGTGTGGAAGGTAGCAGTTGATATGCTTAGAGATACTGGCTACGCTGAGGAGGATCTTGAGGCTTATTATCTGGATGATGAGGGTCGTGCCGCCCTTGCTAGAGGGAAAGAACAACTTGCCAAGGAGCGAGCCAAAGCGGCGGAAGGAGAGCATCTAGGGAAGGCACCTTTGACCGACCCAACTCGTTCTTCGGCTTCGCTTGACATCGATATTATTGGCTCCAGTTCCCATTCTCCGCCTCCAGCCAAAGCCGAAAATGAAACTACAACTGCTCAGGCCTAAGAAGACACTGAAGCCCAAGATTTTGAAATTGATGTGATAAAGCCAATCTCTCCAGGTAACTTCGATACTGATCCAGCTCAAGTGGACTATTCGTTTGCTTCACATGATCTCGATGAACTTCTTGCTTATTACTTAAGCCTCGATGTGCCACTATCACCTCTTTTTCCGAGAAATACTAATGTTAACTTTTCTTCTTCTATAGTGAAAACAACAAGTGTTGTATAGGCTTCGCCTCCTCCAGCTGTTGCCCCTCTACCTCTTCAAGTTACTCATTCTTCTACTTCTCAACCGGGGTCGCAAGAAGAACAAATAGGAGCTCTTCAAGGCTTAGATGACCCAGCCACTTCACAAGAGCAGAAAGCTGAAGAACTTGAGGAGGGTGAAAGGACCAAGGAGAAATTCACTGCCAATGATACAAAGCTGATTGATCTTATCACTCCGGGTAGTGAATCTTCTTCAAAGAAGAGGGGAAAGCGTGAAATTTCAAAGAAGAAGAAGGGCGCTTCTGCTGGCGATGAGAAAGCGGAAGAGGACCAATTACACCTCTTTCTCCTTCTTCCCCGACTCGTTCAGGCCAACTCAAAAAGTTAACCATTAGGCCAGGCTAGGGCTCCAAAGGCGGCAAGAAGAAGAAGTAATGGGCCTGGTTTTATCCTTCTTGTTTTGCTTTTTTGCTTGTATTTAAAGACTTGTATTGACCGGAGATTGTGCGGGTACAGGCCCCCGCTTTTTGAAACCTGCACATGTATACAAATCTTTTATAGTATGGAATAGAATGACTCTTTTTACTTGTACAATCTTTTGTCTGTATCTGTAAATGCATTTATTCCTTATTTTCACACAAGTTTCTTTATTTTCCTTGTATGATATTGCAGTGAGCTCGTGGTATGTTGCTTGAGCGTTGCTTTTATTAATACAGCTATATTATATTACCCCCATATCACGGCTCATTGCAATCTTCTCCATTCTGAGAAGACTTATACTCTTACTTTGAAGAATAATTCTTCCATTTTGAGGAAGTATTATTCTGCTCTAGTAGAGTGTGCCTTGTATTGGAGAAGTTTTCTCTTTTTTTAGAAAATTTTTTTACACTCCAACTTTCAGAGATAGTCACTTTTATTTTTGAGAAGTGGATTCCCCTACGCGGTGAAGCGGGCCTCCGAAGAAGGCTTTAATTTATTCGCCAGAAAGTTATATCTCATCGCTAAGTGGATCCACGGAGCAGACACAAGCTACCTAACTGGATGTTTGTTTACACAAGCGATCACAATTAACTAGCGAGGGCCTGGAACCTTCACTTCGGGAAGGTGCCCCTTTGGTGGTTCTACCAACGACTTTTTCAAGAGATACATTTCATATTTGGGCGTGCCTCGTTGAAGGGCTTTCTTTGGCACTTCTCCCTTGAGAGTAGAAGTGTGCCTCCGAAGAGGGCTTTTTTTGTTTGTGCCTCCGAAGAGGGCTTTTTGTCTGTGCCTCCGAAGAGGGATTTTTTGTTTGTGCGAAGAGGGCTTTTTGTTGTGCCTCCGAAGAGGGCTTTTTTGTTTGCCTGAAAGTTACTTCTCATAGTTAAGTGGATCCACGGGGCGGACGCAAGCTACCTAATTGGATGTTCATTTGTACGGACAATCACAATTCGTTAGCAAGGGCCCGGTGCCTTCATCTTGTGAAGGTGCCCCTTTGGTGGTTCCACAACCTTTTTGTTTGAGAAAGCATTTCAATCTTGGCTGTTTTTTGTCTGCTTGCCCATGTCTTTTCACCATCTGCCCCTCAGCGATTCCTCGTTATAATTTTCAAGCACATGTTCCTTTCTTTTGCAAGTAGTTTGTTTTTTCTTTTCCAGAGAAGTGTATTTCATTGTTAAGTGAATTCACGGGGCAGGCGCAAACCACCTAACGGGATGTTTGTTTGCACAAACGATCTCAATTAACTAGCGAGGGCCTGGAATCTTCACTTCGGGAAGGGGCCCCTTCGGTGGAATCACCAACTGTTTGTAAGAAGCGCTTCTTATGTAGGAATTGAATTTGGAATTTTTGTGGCTTGACATTTGTTTGTTGAGCGATTTGTAGGAATCGCTTGGCCTTGTGATATGTTGAATATGTAAGCTTTGCTTTGATAGCCTGCAATATTAAATCGACATTTTAGCAACATATTTAAGATATTTGCACATCGAAATGAGACAGGCATTTTATAGTAGTAGAGAACACAAGATTTATTGTAAAATCAGTGTGAATCAATACAAGAATGACACATCCATAATCATTTTACAAATTTAAGCATAGCTTCCAAGTAAAATATGGATGCAAGTGATTGTTGTTCTAGGCTCTCGAAATTGGATCCCCTACGACAGTTGTGAGTTTGAAAGTGCCATCGAGAAGTTTTTTGCCTATGACGTACGGCCCTTCCCATTTTGGCCCAAACACTCCTGTTGCTGTCACGACCCTTTTCACGACTAGATCCCCTATTTCAAAGCTGCGTTGGTGAACTTTAGAATTGAAGTACCTGGCTATCCTTTGCTGATGGGCTGCAACTCTGAGCTCAGCGTCTTTCCTTCTTTCATCAAGCAAGTCAAGTGCTTCAAGTTACAGCTTTTCATTTTCAGCTTGGTTGAAATGAATTCTCCTGTGTGAGGGGACCTCTATTTCCACTGGAACCATTGCTTCTGATCCATATGCTAATGAAAATGGAGTGTGCCCAATCGCAGTCTTGTGGGTAGTTCTGTATGCCCAAAGTGCTAGTGGCAGCTTATCAACCCAACCACCTTTTGCTTTTTCCAGCTGTTTTTTGATGGTTGATTTGACAATTTTGTTCACTACTTCCACTTGCCCGTTTGCGTGCGGATGAGCCACTGCTGAGTAGCTTTTTTTGAATCTTGAATCGCTGCAGAAGGCCTGGAATACTTTGCTTTCGAATTGGGTACCATTGTCTGTGATTATCTTATGAGGCACACCACACCTGCAAATGATATTCTTAGTCACAAAGTTTATCATCTTTTTAGAGGTAATAGTAGCCAATGGTTCGGATTCAGCCCATTTAGTGAAATAATCAACAGCAACGATAGCATATTTGATTCCAGACTTGGCAATCGGTAAAGGCCCAATGAGATCTATCCCCCAAATGGCGAATGACCATGGACTGACCATCTGTGTTAGCTCGGTGGAAGGTGCTCTTGGGATTTTTGCAAATCTCTGGCATCTGTTACACTTTCGGGAGTAGCTAGCAGCATCTCGATTAATATCTGGCCAAAAATACCTATAGCGAAGAATTTTCTTTGCTGGAGTTTGGCCACCTGAATGATCCCCACACTCTCCTCCGTACACCTCAGCTAAAATTGTCTTAGCCTCTTCCTTGGTTACACATCGGAGTAATGGCATCGAGAATCCTCGTCTGTACAACCGGCCGTCTTGAATTACATATCTCGGGGCTTTTCTTAACAGCTTCTGGCCCTCTTTTGAGTTTTCTGGTAGGGAGCCATTGAGTAGATATTCCTTGATCAGGGTCATCCATGACTCCTGCTCTTGAGATACATCCATAATCCAGTCAATATCCATCTCATCAGTACTTGGAGCTGACAAGACTTCCACAGGGACCAATCCCAATAATTGAGCTTCGTTGGAGCTTTAATATTTTGCGAGAGAATCTGCCTTCATGTTCTCTTCCCGGGGTATATGGCTTATTGTATAATGATCAAAATTATCGAGAAGCTCCCAGGCCTTTGACAAGTAAGCAGGCAGATTTCCTCCTTTAGTTTGAAACTCTTTCTTAACTTGGCATACAATAAGCTGGGAATCACTGAGGGTCTGCAATACTTTGATGTTCAGTTCTTTAGCAATCTTCAAGCCGGCGATAAGAGCTTCATATTCTGCTTCGTTATTTGTCGAAGGAAATTCTAATCTCAAAGCATAGCACAATGACCGCCCTTCGGGGGTTTCAAGCACAACCCCAGCTCCGGAACAATAGTCATTTCTTGCACCATCAACATATAATTTCCATCAGATCGGGATGCCATCAGTCACCTCTTCCTCACTGTCACCTTTATCTGTGTATTCTGCAATGAAATTTGCTAAAGCTTGTCCATTGATTTCTCTTCGGGGATGGTGGGTGATATCGTATTGGCTGAGTTCAATATTCCACTTCAGAAAACGACCCGAAGTTTCATGGCGAAATAGGGCTTGCTTTAGAGGTTGATCAGTGAGGACTTTAATAGGATGAGCTTGGAAATATGGCCTCAACTTCTTGGATGCAATCAACAGACAATAGGCGAGCTTTTCCAGCTTTGAATAATTCATCTCTGCCCTAGTGAATCTTTTGCTGATGTAATAAACCGGGCGATGAACTTTTGCGTCTTCCCGTACCAATGCTGCACTGAGAGCATGAGATGAAACCGCTAAATATATGAAAAGATCTTCACCATTGCTATGCTTAGAAAGTATTGGAGGCGTTTCCATGTGACGAATCAGTTCATCAAAAGCTTTCTGACATTCAGGAGTCCATTCAATGTTTTTCTTTCCTTTCTTCAGAGCGTCAAAGAAGGGAATGCATTTACCAGTGGCCCTGGAAATAAACCGACTCAAAGCAGCGACTTTTCCGTTGAGGCTTTGCAATTCCTTCTTTGTCCTAGGGGCTTTGACTTCTCTTAAAGCAGTAATCTGAGCAGGATTAGCTTCGATGCCCCTAGCACTCACAATGAAACCTAAGAATTTTCCAGACTCTACCCCAAATGAACATTTCAGAGGATTTAGCTTCATCCCATACTTTCGGAGGACCGCGAACATTTCTTCCAAATGATCCATGTGGTCTACTGCCTTCTTCGATTTTACCAACATATCATCAGCATATACTTCCATAGTCTTGCCAATCTAGGGTTTGAACATGGCATTAACAAGTCTTTGATAAGTTGCCTCCGCATTCTTTAGCCCGAAAGGCATGACTTTATAGCAGTAAAGACCAACATCAGTGATGAAGCTCGTGCCCTCCTGATCTGGTTCATGCATCATAATTTGATTATATCCTGAGTAGGCATCCATAAAAGACAATGCTTCATCCCCGCCTGTTCCATCCACCAAGTGATCAATGTTGGGTAACGGGAAATAGTCCTTGGGGCATGCTTTGTTCAAGTCTGAAAAGTCGATACATACTCTCCACTTTCCATTTGCTTTTTTAACCAACACTGGATTAGAAACCCAATTTGGATAAGTGGATTCTCTGATGAATCCATTTTCCATGAGCCGATCTACTTCTTCTTTTAATGTTGTCGACCTTTCAGGACCCTGGGTTCTTCTTTTCTTCTTCACGGGTATGAATTTTAGACCAATATTCAAAGCATACACTGCGATTTCTGGAGATATTCCACACATGTCAGCATGACTCCAAGCGAATACATCTAGGTTTGCTTTCAAGAACGATATCAGTATATTCTGAACCGTTATACCGAGTTGTGAACCCACATTTAGCACCTTGTTTGGATCATTCAGGTCAACAGGTATTAGCACCATCACTTCCACCGGCACCACTCTACTCTCCCCTGCATTGGTTTTTCTGGGATCAATCTCTTTTCGTGCACCACTATGCTCACCAGTGCAGGGTCCACCCCGTAATTGCTACAAGGTGGGCTCTTTGATGCGGAGCGGAGCTGCCGCACCTTACCCATTTCTCTCTTCTTTGCTTCCTGTAACTCTATGAGATAACATTCTCGTCCAGCATTTTGGTCCCCCTTCACAACACCGACGCCATTATCAGTGGGGAACTTCATAGTCAGGCACCATGGGGTGAGAATGGCCTTGAATGCAGCAAGAGTCGGTCGACCCAAGAAGGCATTGTAAGCGGAGAATTCATCAACAATCACAAAAGTTTGTTTTCGGATCACCTTATTTTCCTCTTCTCCAAGCTCTACAAATAAGTCAATAGTCCCTATAGGCTGTTTTGGTTCTCTAGTGAACCCAACAATTTTCTGTGAGGAAGCTTGGACATCAGCCATGGGAATTTTCATCTGATCAATTGTCTTCCTGAAGAGGACATTGCAAGAGGCGCCGCAGTCAACAAGCACCCTTCTTATAATGGCTGGTCCGATGCCTGCAGATATCACAAAGGGATCCATGGTGGGAGCCTCAACACCAACAGAGTCTCTAGCCTGGAATATGATGTCATCGTTAAAAGTTCTTTACTGTTTTAAAGATACAGCATCTTCCAAGACAAAAACATTTTCTTCCGCCGGGGCATATTTCAGAGCGTGAGCATATCTCTCTATCTCACCCCAACTTCTGCCCGCTGGGTGAGGACCCCCTGTGATAACATTAATGACAGGCCTCTCAGATTCCTGCGCTGCAGTCCTCTCAGATTCCTGCGCTGCAGTCCTCTCACCTGAGCCGGATTGATGAGCAGGAACTTGTTGCCCCTGAGTAGATGAAGTTAGGCCACTTCTGTTTCTCTTCACATATTGTTGAAATTTATTCTGCCTCAACAGCTCTTCAATCAAATTCTTCAAATGGCGACATTCATTAGTGTCATGGCCAGGTTGATTGTGGAACCGATAGAATTTTCCATTATGCACAACATTTCTCCCAAGCTTCATCTCAGGTGGTTTGGGGTATTCAACAACATCCTTGGTTGCGAAAAAGATGTTTTCTGGAGTATCAGTTAAGGGAGTAAAATCTGTAGGTTTAAAGCGGCGAGCTTTCTTCGCATCCTTCTGCTTTTTTCCACCGTTATTCTCCCTCTTCTGGCCACCAGATTCCTTTCTGTTAGAAGCAACATTGTTATTCTCAAGTTCAGTCACAACTACTTTTGCTGGCGCAGGAAGGCTTTCTAAGCGCATAAATTCATCGGCCTTCTTGTAGAACTTCTCAAGTGAATTTGGCTCTTTCATCTTTAGCCATTTTCCGAATTTACTTGATTTATCAATAGCTCGCATCAAGTAAGTCAGAATCATCCGAGGCTCTGCATTGTCAACTTCGGCCAAGGCTATATTAAAGCGGTTTAAGAAAGATTTGATAGACTCCCCGGGACTTTGTTCAAGGCTGGATAGTGACATTATGTCCTTGGCCTTCGAAGCATATAACCTGAATTGATCTTTGATTTTCGAGTTAGGTCAGAGAACTGATCCACTGATCGAACTGGCAGCTTCGTAAACCAAAGCAGAGCCACTCCCTCCAAGTACATAGGAAAGTATCTGCACTTGATCTCATCTGTTGCTCCGGCACCTATCATATGCCAATCATACTTTAATAAGAACCGGTTAGGATCGCTTGTCCCCCGATAAGCTGGAATAGTGGGGGGAACAAACTTCTTCGGAAATTCAGCCTTCAGAATTCTTTCAGTAAAAGAAGTCTTGCTTGGAGCAAACCCCTAGTCACTTTCATCTTCCTCCCTTTGCATGCTTTCCTTCATAATTTGTCGGATCATTCCCGAGAGGTACTCCTCATCGTTTAGAGGCCCCGCGGGACAAACGTCGGCTACTTTTTCGAAAGTTTGCCTGGACAAACATTCACGAAGAGTTGGCTGCGGCCTTGAACCTTTAGCTTGGGGAGGTTCCCCTTCGGCGGTGCCAACTGCCCTCTGAGGAATACTTTTCCCTTGGGAATCATGAACATCCTCAGCAAAGGTTTCTTCATTATTTTCAGGTTGCGGATTGACTCCAAGCAAAGCATTCAACCTATTCAACATCAAAGTGTTCTGGGCTTCCATTTGTTGATACAACCCAGACACTACAGCATCCAATTCCGCTCTTGTGATTCTAACACTAGGAGCTGCTTGATTCGATGCGGGAGAAGTGGCTGTGTTGTCATAAGCATTTCCAGATCTAGTAGATCTATTTTTTCTTCCAGGAGCCATAATTTCTGATAGACTTCTGGTTCTTAGGGAGAGTCTTTCAACAAATCTTTATGAAGCAATGATGAGAGCACTCCTGAGTTCGGCTCTCAATGAAAGCACCAAAAGTGTTAACGCTAAAAATGCATGCTAACACCCCGGTGTGAGTTGTGATATAGCGAAAGCACCACCCATTGGTAGGGAACTAAAAGAAAGCAGGAAATGGCAGAAAATAGTAAGGAGACAATAATTTTTATAGTGGTTCGGCTCAAAGTCAAGCCTACGTCCACTTAATCTCTTCTATTATTGACTTGGTTACAAGTTTCACAATTATTCTTCAATTACAACACCATTAAAGCAAGTAGTTAGAACTTTGATGCAGAAAAGCTCTTTGAATTCATGTTGAATGAACTTGATTTTTTTTCTCAAGGCTCTTTGAAGTGTCTTTGGCGTTTGAAGTGTTGTAGAAGTCGTGAAAACAGAAAAGTCTCGGCCTCCCAGAAATTCTCCCGAAAATTCCCCGAAAATCCTCCCCCTTCAACGTGGAGTAGGCGGGGTATTTATAGTGGAGTCTTGGAGTTAGGTCGTGTGGTGTCATAGGTCGTGAGCGACCAAGGGAGTTGCGACCTAAGAGTGATCCCGAGGTAGCATAAGTTGTTAGCGACTTAATGGAGCCATCCTGGACGAGATATATGCTATGAGCGACTTAGCATGTGCAGCACAGGAGTTATCTCGGTTTGCTTAGGTCGTAAGCGACCTAATGGAAGAGGCAGTGTGCAAGCGGATTAACCCTGAAGCTTGCTAGGTTGTTAGTTTGCTCTTTCCTTAACTCGTTAGGTCGTTGCCTTCATTGAGTCGCTAGGTCGTTGAGTCGCTCATTGAGTCGTGTAATGTTGAGCCGCTCTATGCTTTAGGTCGTTAGGTCGTGCCCTGTTGTAGGCTGTTAAGTCATTGATACCTTGGATAGTTAAGTTGCTTATTCTCTTAGGTCGTTGAGTCGAATAAGTCACTAAGTCGTGAATAAGAGAGGTGTTAACATTGTCGAAACCCATTGACTTTGAAAGGTAGAAAGGCGGCAGCTAGTGGTTTGGACCCCTTCAAAAGCATTACTTATAATAAAAGGGTGCAACCCATTCAAAACCTTTCCTTCAAAAACTTAACTCTATCGAAAGCCAACCGAGTCGAAAGCTAACCTTTCGAAAGCAAGGCGGGCGCTTCTTTAATTTTTAAAACATAAAGGCGCTTCGACCCTTTCGAAACCCCTTGCTTTCGACTCTTACCTTTAGCCCTTTGTCCAGTTCACTGTATACCAAGTGGTTGATACTATGTGCATTGATTTGCGAAAGGAAGCAAAAGGTCTTAGTCGAAAGCTACTTAGGCCAAACCAAAATAGGCGAAACATACTTTTGGCATGAAATTCTGATTAAAATCTTTTTAATTAAACTTTTTAACTAACCTACTTGTGTTTCAAACTTTTATTGGTTGCTAAATTTTCTTTTCTAAAAGTGCTGCCATAATTTCAAAATTAATTAATTTAAATCATTTGCAAAACACCTCTTCTCCTTAATTAAATATATAAAACATTTAAGTCGCATATCTTAAATAATTTTATATATTCATCAAAACATTTAGGAAAATTCAGTAAAAATTCCAGAAAATCCTTTTCAACATGTTTTCTAACATATATAAATTTTAGACCCAAATAATTTATTATGCCGTAAATGATTTATAACCCATTAAATCATTTTCTTCACTAGAAAATTAACATAAAACCCATATTAATTCAAAAAATTATGAAAATTGAAACTTAAAATATTATTTATGATTTACACTTAAATTTTCAAAGGATTTGGATGTCATTTAATAAGGTTTTCATGTCAAACATATCATAAAAGATAATACAAACATGTATAAATCATCAACAAGCATATTAAACTTTCAATCGTCCAAGACGTGGCGTTATCATGCAAAATCATTTTAGGTTATCCTTAAATCCAGAAATTATAAAAAAAAAATGGGTTGTAGTAATCATTTACCATAGCTTTTTGATTAAAGATGTGAGATTTGATCTTGATTATGTTGATTTACTTCTTCCTCTTGAAAATCCTAGTTTTATCTTCTCTTGATATTCAAAATGGTGGCCGGCCTTAGAGTATTTTTTCTTGAGAAAAATGAAATGAATGTGTGTTTGATTTCCCTAGGGTGTAGGGTATAAGTTCATCCTATTTCCCATTTTGCCCTCCCTTATTTCCTAACACTTTTATTCATGTTATCTCGTTTTGATTTATAGGCACGGCTACCTTAGTTAAATCAAATCTCAATCTATTAATCATCTTACATTGTTTTATTTTATTTAGCTAATTAAATATACTAAATAATATTATTAAAAATATGGGGTGTTACATATATACATATAATTATATTTATGTGGTTTGTACTTAATTATAACATCATTCCATCATAATAATTGAACATATTTTTATACATGTATAATTACAGTATTTATAATTTTTGACAGCTGTAAAATATTTTAGTTATTATTTAATATTATTCAAATCAATATGCTATCTAAATAATCCATTTAAAATATATTTCAAAAATTAACTTCTAAATTTTATAAAATTATTTTATCATGAAATAAGCTTTTCGCCAGAAAGTGAGAATTAAAAATTCATTTTTTCTATTTTTAAAAATTATTACAATATACGACCAAATAAAATTAATTAATAAAAATAATTTTTGACGGAGAAAAATTATGAATTTTTTTCAAACCACAAAATAACATATTAGATTTTCTAGAAATTTAAAATTTAAATAAAAAGCTTCAAAAAAATTTATTAATATTTTATTGATTTTAGTCTAATAAAACAATTTATTTAATATAATAAAATTTTATTGTGTTGGGCATACGATATAGAACTGTATAAAAATAAAAAATAAAAAGATAAAAATTAGTTTTTCAATATATACACACGCATTTAGATATTATAAATATTCTTATGAATGTATATATTAGTTCAACTTTTATATATATATTATGTATGTATGTATGCATCATTTTAATATCTACTATAATACACACATATATATTAATTTTTTATATCTTATATATGTATTTTACATACATACATTTATACATACATTTATATATACGTATGTTATTCTCATATAATTATTTAAATAAAATTAACATGTATATTTATTTATATACATATAATGTAGATTTATAATATTTACATAAATAATAGTTTAAATACATACATATATTTGAATAACATACAATACATATCGGATGAGCTAACATGTCTGTTGCGATGTAAATCCCAACATCCATACACAGACATGTTATACCTTGCACAGATTATCATATTACACATACACATACATATATATATGTATATGATACATATGTGTATATTTGTACGTACATAATATGAATCAAATAAAATTGTATATAATTTATAGATCTAAATAAAATAAGAGAACTTATTTAAATAAAATTTAGAAATGTTCTAAATAAATTAGACTTCATAGGCTTAATATAGATCCAATAAGGGAATTTTTTTAAATTCAACTATAACTTCCGCTGCGAACTGGCCTAATTCCAACAAAGATCTCTCTATTGAAGAGTACAACTTAGTAATAAATGGAAGTTGGTGCGAGATTCGTAGATCATTTTCCGATACTCGAGAGGATTGGAAACCTGTCATATCGAGTCGATTTACCTCAGAAGATGATAAGTGTGCAAAACATGTTCCACGTTTTTCATCTTAAGAAATTTGTACATGACTGATTCACGACTGTCGCACTAGATCATTAGGTGATACTTAAGATGAACCTGAAGCATCAAAAACTTAGAGGTCTATTCGTATAGTCGAGAAAAGTATGAAGCAACTTAGAAAGAAGGTGATGAAGCCAGTAAGATTTAGTGAAGCAAAACCGAACGCGGTAGCACTTAGAAGATTAAGGAGAGCAAGAAGACTACTTATCTAGAGCTTTTTACTTGGTAATGTTCTATTTTATCATTAGCTTTCACATTTGACATTTTGTTTTTCTTAGTTTAGTATCTTTCATGTTAGGTAGTATATGCATATGTTTACCTTTTGTTTGTATGTGCATGGTTAGTTATCTCTAAGCTCGTTCGATTATTAGACATGCTTGGTATCTATTTTGTGTTGATTTATGTTTTATCTAATAAGAATTTTAGGGGCGAAATTCCTAGAGGAGGATGTAACGATCCACGTTTTTGTGTATTGACGGTTGTGCAGCAATGTCCAACTAAAGTCCTACAAAATCCCCTCTATAGTGCATAGTGCTCTCCTATCGCTACGTTATTTCAATTTAGCGCTATTAAACAGTAGATCCGTATTAAGCCCTACTATTTTCTACTACACCCGCTGAATCAAAGCTTTTTAGCACCTGTTTTATCAACATTAATATACGTAGGTTAATTTGACTAGCTTTCTTTTAAACCAAATCAACAAAATCAGTGCAAAGACCTAATTTTAAGGTATAAATGCTTAACGTAACTTAGAAATACATTGTAATCACCAAATATGGTTTGCATAAACCATGGCATTCTTCAGTTTTGTTATATAAGATTAAAAATATATATCTCCTACATAAATGACGTGAGAATAAAAATAAATTAGCTAAATATCTAGTTTTACATCTAATGAAGCTTTTTACACCTTTGCTATTTCTGCTATATCCCCGCTATAACTTTTTGCGCCTTCAATTTGTACAACCGCTAAGTGCTTTAACTGCATAGATCGATGGATCAATAAAATATTGTTTTCAAAACAAAATTTAGGTTGAATAGGTATGACTTTGGGGAAGTTGAGTATTGACATTTTTGCCCTTTACAATAAATTATGGAATTTTTTATCCTAAAAACTTATAAGGGTTATAAATTTTGATAGAAGCCAAATCAAGGTCTAAAACCTCTTCTAAACGAAAGATTTGATAATTTGCCTTTTTTCAAATGTTCATAGTAGAGTTTTGGCCTTAAGGTTTATGAAATACAGCTGTCTTAAGTTTGGACAGTTTTTAGGCATGTTGGTGATTAATTAACTTAAGCCTAATTAAGTCCACTAAGGAGTTTTGGGATTTGTGCCTAATTCCAACAGCGAGGACATCCCTACTCATTATTCTAATTCCTGAACTTTCCTTAACCTCTATTAATCAATTCCTTAGTCAAATTACATTAAAATCCTTACTATTATGAATCGAATATGAAGATTAAGAGGGGATTAACACAGAGATTAGCATAGGAGCTTTTAGATCCGAAATTTTCTATCTTAGGATTTATGCTTGATTGTCTACATCAGGTCTACCTCATTTTTAGGTAAATTAGCTGATTAAGTGAGTGATTTATCATCTCACAACCTCTTAATGTTTTTATATGTTTAAAAAACACATTTTTGAAACCTTTTTTAATTTAGATACTAGATCTTTGAATGATTTGGATTCATACATGTTTTACAAATGAATTTAAATTGCTTTAAAACGATTTAAATGTGTATATCCATGTATTTTTGTGCGATATTGAAGTTAGACTAGGAATTATTTGATATGATGCTTGTTTTGTATGGATATGATGTTTATTTGGTTGTTGTATGTTGTTTGTATGCTTAGATAAGATGATAGTGTATCGATGTACATCTTGGGGGATGGATTGGCACTAAAGCAATTGTAAGCGTATCGATATAATGTGGAGTCTGCATTCAGATCGGAGCAGAAAAACAAATGACGATCGATGCAAAGAGGCCATAAAACAATTTAGGTAAATTTTTAGCCAAGTTTGATCAATGGGTACCGATCTATATGGATCACAACCGATCAAATATAAGTGCTCCGAATGTTACGCGATCGCTTAGGGGTAGTTTTCAAGATGTATGTGGGCTACATGATCGATCACATGAATTTTGGTTGGACATATTTGGAGTTAGAGAAAAAAGCCTATCAATATCACTTGCATTTAAATTAGTCAGGAAACTCTAGACCAGTTGATAGAAGACACATAAGATCCTTGTGGAATGCTTAGGAAACTTGGTTTTGGAGTGTAGGAGTTGGACCTAGCCAAGAATTTGGAAAATCTGAATTATATAGACCAGTAACAATCCATATAGATTGATAGTGATCGATCTAACTTCTATGGGTTCATGCATTATCATGAGGTAAGCAAGAATGATCGATCGTGTGGTAATTGGGTGAGTGGTTCATGATAAATGGGCCATTATCAATCGGTCGAGGTGATGGAGTCGACACAATGCAAATACGAGAGAAACACAAAGCTACTCTAAGGCACCATGAGGCAACTTCGAGGTTGACACGCGATGGCTTTGGGGTTGGGATGAAACAACTTCAACGTGTTTTGAGGAAACCAAAGAGGCAATGAAACTTTGATGAATCGTTGACTCGAGTAATATTGATCAAGTAATTCATTAGAAAAGTGGTTATGACGTATAAAGATTGACCAAGCAGATAAGTTCCGAGTCATAGCCTGTGGAGTAGGATGAGAGGTTGTTCTACTATGGTGTGTGTGCAAAAGAATTGTTGGATAAGTCTTAGTAAGACATATGCTCATAAATATAAATAGGTAAGGATGCTCATCAAAGGCAGTCCCAGTGTACTTAGAGTAATCTGAGTGTGCATATGAATTTGATGACATCTAAGTGTGTCCATGTTTATGGCTAGTTTAAGTGTGGCATAAGTTCAAGTCTTGAGCATACGCAATATGAGTGGTTGTTGACCATCTGAGAGGGCCATATGAGTGACTATATGTTTAGTGGCATCTAAGCGGGTGATGTGTGATTTGATTGATGATAGTTATGTATATTATGTGTTCTATGATTGTTACGATTCCTATGATTGATGAGTTCTAAGATGGATGTCATGTGATGTAGATACTAATGAGTTCGGTACCAAACCCATATATTGTACTTTAGGTACAAGTACATCCTTATGATTATAGTTTAACATATACTGTGTTATGTGCTAACTTGGTGGATGCAGGGACATGTCAGGTATGATTCTTCATACTCGGTGTTCCTACTTATGATATAACGATTTTTATATCTATTTTGAGATGATTAATCGCTTATACGAGGCTTATGTATGATACAAGGTTATTAGCTTTGCTTCATATCATCTCGAATACTCTTAAATGGGTAGATTTGAGATAGCAGGTGTGAGATAACACATGGAGCTATACGGAGGATAAGTGATTAGTGCTTTCATATATATATATATATATATATATATATATATATATATATATATTTGTGTGTGTGTGTGTAGACATACATGCTTTTGAAGTTATTATAACTATTTCCACTGTGCAATACCATGGAGCTACCAGTGCTTGCTTATTTAGTAGAGGCGGTTTATTTTTGGAGTTTATTATTTGGATATATAAACTCTATTGCATTTTTTTGTATAACTATGATGGACCTGCTACACTCTAAGTCTGTTTAGCTCATTTAGTTATATTATTGTCTTGCATGTTTTATATTTATATTATTCTTAATATTATATCTCACCCCATGTGTTGTGAAATGTACGATAGGTTCTGATATTGATTGCTATTACTTCACTTTGACTATCATTCTGCATCGATCGATTACCGTAGCAATGCACTATTTATAGTGCTTGGGCACCAAAAGTTGTAGGGCGGTCATCACAATGACCATATCAATTCCTTAACATCCTTAATCCCTCCGTTTTTGGGCTGTCTAACAAAATTATGAATGGAGTTAGCTAATCCACTAGAGCAGAACAATGTTCAAGAAATACTCGAAGATGGACAAACAAGCACAAAAGTCAAGTATGTTGTACATCGAGGCCTTATCGAGTCATAATAGCCTAGATTTGTAAACCTCCACAAATGATCTTCAAATCTCTCTAAATTTTGATACGACCTTTTATACATCCCAAAGTTTTTTTGTGAATTTTTTAGGATTTTTTAGAGTAGTAGAAAAGGTCGAAAAAGGAAAAACAATTGAAACAAAGAAATTTGTAGCAGAAGATCAACATGTGTTTTCCGGCATGTTCACCTAATATTTTCCATGTGGCAACCTATGGAGGATGAGAGATAAGCAAGTGGAGTACTTTGGCCTCAAATTTGAATTCTCTCTTATGTGTAGTCGCATCTTTTCATCTCCTCGTCATTTCTCTTCGTTCTCATCCCACTTCTAGCCATTGTAACTCCTTAATAACATCTCCACAACATGTATATAAACCACCAAACATTCCAAGGCTAAATTTTTATTCTCTTGCTCCTAAATTTTAATATATTGCTCTCTTTAACATCTAGTGCATTCAATATTATAATTACTGTACATTCTCTGACCAGTGGTTTTTTACACTACAACCTTTAAATCTGATCCTTATTCATTCCCCGTCTCTGCACATTCAATTCAACATATTTTATTAGGGTTTGTGATATTATACTCAAAAGTGACACATTTGTATATTGAATATATAAGAGCAGTCAAAGGAAAACTTTAAAAAGAAGCATCAACGTTGAAGTCCTATTGCAACATCTACAAGCGATCGCTTTGAAGTCCAGTTTGGTTATTATGGCTGTTGTAGAAACTTGTTTATCAGGATGAAGTGAGGGTTGTTTAGTGAAATTCCAAAAGGAGTTCTAAGACTCGATGTAGGATGGGGAATCCAAACTAGTGTAAATCGACTGTATGATCTACTTTATATTTTCCACTGCATTTATAGTTATATACTTTGATTATATACATTAAACCATATTCGATCCCAACACCTTTATTTTACATATCTATGTTGTAATCAGTCCAAGCTTGGTTGTTTAATATACAATGAAGCATTTGAAAGAGGCAACCTTTATACTCGGTAAGATGATTTTGGGATTGTCCCACTCAATATACGAAGATACCAATTTAAAATACTTAGTATAAAGAATATGAAATGTATTCCTTATGCATCGGCAATATGAACCATTATGTATACTATGTCATGTATTAGACCAAAAATTTCTTCTGCAGTTGGTGCAATAAAATTATATGAGCCGTTTAGGACATACTAATGTATGATTTTTGTTTGATGATAACAAACATATATATATTCGTTTAAATGTATTTGTTGTTGTACTATTTTATTTTTCCACATAATTAAATAAATATTTGTTGAATAAAACAAATAACTTGGAATTCATATTTAAAAATATTTCATTCAAATGGATATTTTATTACAAATTCAAATAGAACAAATTTGAGCTCTCACTACATTTACAAATAGTACAAACATGTTTCATCTCACTACATAATTCATTCATCACTCGTATTTCATCTTCAACTCTGTTCCAGCCTGTATCCAGCATCTGAACTATCTACAAATTGAACACTGACGTAGTAAAACTGAAAAAGAAATATTTTGCAGTACACAATGAAGTGCGTGTTTGAAAATATTATTTGCCTCGGTTATTTGGGTTGTTCATCATCATTTGTTTTCATTCATCTTAAACAAACAATATGTGACATGTACAGTGTATCTCCGTACATGCCACAAGGTTGTGCACACCGATATACACTTGCTTGTTAAAATTGTAGGGACAGGTGAGCACAAGGTCAAACCCAAGCCAAGACTAGATTCAACACAAGTTAAATGGGCTAACATGCTTTAGACATGTGTATATGCTCACAACAACAAAAAGCGCCGGACATGTAAAAGTGAAACCACACAATTCTAAACATGCATGTATGTACATCACTAAGTGAATGATTTTCAAAATCAATGAGCATACGTGAAACAACAACACACACCAGTTCCACATATGACAACAGCCTCAACCAAACAAGTGCACCAGTACTAGACATGCAAGCATTCAAGCATGAACATACCCATAAAAATTCAACCAATGTACAAAATAACATGAAACCAAAAATATACTACAAGAACAGACTCACGAACACACACACACAAAAAAAACCAGACACCAACAAGAATAGAACCAAGCATGAATACAAGTGAACCAGCTCTTGTATATGCAACAGTGGTGAAAACAAAGCTTCAAACATGCTTAGGAGCAACACAGTGTAACTAGACTTCAATTTCAAACCAACATGAAACATGGCTCGAACTAAAATAACAAAGACACCAGAATCATATCAAGTGGCAGCCGTGTGTTAAAGAGTTGCAATAAAAAGTGAAGCAGTTTACATGTTTACAGCAAAAAAGTAACAGTTTGAACAAAGTCAAGGTCATGTTTCAAAACGAAATAACAAGTCAACATTCATTAAGTCAAGATTATCTAAAATTCAAATGCCAAAGTCATAGTAGAAAAGAACGGAACTGACTCAATCAAATCATTTAAATTTGAATTCATCATAATTATCTTCGATCAAGGAACAAGTCAAAAAATTAGTAGAATAAGTCACGGGGGGTAACATGATGAAAAAGTTAGATTTCACGAGGTCAACACTTCTCAAATTCAAGCCGTAGGAGAAAAGAACGGAACCGACTCAACTACGTTTAAGCAAAATTCAAATTCATCTGAAATATATGGAGTAACACGTATACAATGAACAAGTCGGAAATCACAAGATCGTTCGATCAAAAATCAATGCAAGTGCTAAAATCACGAAGAAGTCAAACCAAAATGTACGAATGATAAAATAGGGTTTCTATCCCTATAATTGAATCCATATCATCATCGGCAAGGCATCAAGTTTGAGCTCAAGCAAATAAATAGAGCATAAAGACGATCAGAATCAAAATTCGAAAAAGATCAAATAACGTACCAATTCAAAGTATTATTCGAACTCGACATTGAAGCAGCCGCAAGCCAATTGAATTACACTGATTGAAGAAGCAGCAAAGCGAATCGAGGAACGAGAGCATACAACAAACAATTCAAACTTCTAATTCCAAGTGGCGGCTTCAATCAATTCAAAACTCTAACTTTTAAAGAGCAACAAAAGGAATGGCCGAACATTTCATAAACAAAAGAGGGAAGACGTTTTCTACTTTATTTATTTAGGCCGGTTTTTTGTTGGGCCTCTTTTATAATAATAGGGTTTTGAATTTTAGTGTTTATTTATATAACTTTCTATTTTAAAACTGTGTAAATTTCTAGTTGTGTAACTATGTACAAACTACGGAGCGTAGTTTGATAATTCACAACTTAGTGCCTGAGTTGTGGCAGTGTTTTGAGCTTAGAGTTAGGTTAATCAAGTTAGCGGATGTTGCGAGTTTATGTGTTTCTATAAGCGTCTGATTACCTAATTTCTAGTAGAAACCTTGAGGCAGCACGTAGGCAATTTTTGCCGAAGTTGGGTAAATCTTTGTATGATCTTTTCTGCATTGCTTTCTATTTAATTTTTATTTTCGCATTAATTTTTATTAGTACCCCCTATTCACCCCCCCTCTAGTGTGAAAACGATCCTACAAGTGGTATCAGAGCTAGGAACAAAAACCATTTTTTGTCTAAAAAATTTGTTTTTTAAATGGCTTCTTTTAATAATGCTTTTGCTGAGGATCAGTCCATAGCTAGACCACCCATGCTCAATGGCGAATATGCATACTGGAAAACCAGAATGAACTTTTTCTCGAAAGCCATAGATGCATGGAATATTGTTGAAATAGGATATAGCACACCAACGGTAATGGTAGGTAATCAAGAAATTGAAAAATCAGTGGATCAATGGACGGCTTGAAAATAAACTACAAACTGCTAACGCTAAGGATATGAATTCTATTATCTGCTCATTAGATCAAATTGAATTTAATCGCATCTCACATTGTCTAACTGCGCAGGAAATCTGGCATACACTTGAAGTGACTCATAAAGGAACCTCCCAGGTTAAATAATCTCGCCTTGCCATGCTCGGTAGCGAATACAAAAACTTCATAATGGCAAAGGATGAAAGTGTCAAAGAAATGTATGGATGACTTTCCAATCTTGTATACAAATCAAAATCCCTAGGAAGACCATACACAAAATTGGAAATAGTCCGAAAAATCCTCAGAATTCTTCCATGAAATTCTAAAGCAAAGGTGACTGCCATCCAAGAATTAATGGATCCGAAACAAGTTAAAGTTGAAGAACTCATCGGAAACCTCACCACTTATGAGCTAGAAATCAAATTCAAGGAAGAACTTGAAGGAGGAGATACATGAAAGAAATCAATAGCTCTCATAGGAACGATGGTAAGTGAAAACTATGGTGATGATGAAGGAGCAGCTGAATTGGCAACGATGATAAAGAGATTCAAAAGGTAGAACCGCAAATATAGAAATCTAGCCCAAAATCAACAACTGAAGAGCAAGTTGTCAAAGTTCTAGACAACTAAGAAAAGTAGGAGATCATTTATCACAGGTGCAATAAACCTGGTCATATCAAGCCAAATTGTCCTCAAAATCGACTCGGCAAAGGAAAGAAATGGAAAAGGAGAAGTTTTGTAGCAACTAGGGATGAAAGTGATGAAGATAATGATGAAAGCATTAGCAGTGATAATGAAAAAGAAAATTTATGCTTTTTAGGAGAAACAAGTGAGAGCGATGATGACGAGCCAAGCGAGGTATCAAAACTTACTCACTCGCAATTACTTATATATTTTCATGAAGTAAATGAATGTTTTGAAAGATTTAGGGAAAAGTATGCTAAAATTGAATCGCAAAAAGATAGTTTGATAAAACTAAATAAGAAATTTGATCAATTGGTTCAAAACTATAGAAATCAGAGCCCTAGGTATGATAAGTGTCCATCATTAGAAAAGGAAATAAAAAAATAAGAAATTAAAATTATATCGCTTGAAAATGAAATTATGATTTTGAAAGAAAGTGAAAATACTAGGAGCGAAGATTCTATTAAAAAGTGCGCTTTGTTATTGAATGAACTTGAATCTCTTAAGTCACAAGTCCAAAAATTGTCTACAACTTTATAAAAATTCTCCAAAGGAGAAATAACTAAATATGCTATTAGGGAAACAAACTGTTAAAACTATTAGACAATGGCTTGGGTATACTCAATATGAAAGAGTTAGAAGTGAAATTAATCATGTCAACTCCAAGTATATGATTTATGGAAAAACTGGACACAATCAAATCTATTCTGGTATAGACCCAAACATGCAAAACCATATAAATTTGGGTTCCTAAAGGCAGGAATGTAAAATCCCTCTGAATTAAATAAATCTGGATGCTAAAAGGAACAAACATAGACTGTCTTGGTTTCTACGCATACTTGTTTTTCAAAATTGTTTGTCACTAACAATCATGGACCTATAAAAACAAATACGTCACGGAAATCTTTTCTTATGTGGGTGTGTTGGCTGGCTAAGAAACAGCAAAAGTGGTACCTGGATTCTTGTTGTTCTAGGCACATGATGGGCAACAAATCAAAGTTCCTTATCCTAGAGAAGCACAAAGGTGGCAGAGTCGCAATGGGCAACAACGATATATGTAAAATTATCGGTAAAGGTAAAGTAGGTAACGGTACATTTACCTTAAACAATGTATCATATGTTGAAAATCTGCAACATAATCTGATTTCAATTAGCCAGTTATGTGATAAGGGAATAAATTTTGTTTTTGATTCCGATTTGTGCAAAATTGTTGACCAATCATCAAAAGAAAATTTATTTTCAAGTAAGAGGAAAGGTAATATATACTCTCTATCTTTTTATGATCTCACTCTTTCAAAATGTTTGGTAGCTAAGGATGAAAAAGAAAACTTATGGTACAGTAGGACATGCTAGCATGAATCTGTTAAACAAATTAAAAAGAAAATTTTGGTAAGAGGTTTACCATCTCATGATTTCAAAATAGAAACTCTATGTAAAGCATGTACTATGGGATAATTTAAAAATCATCTTTTCATGCCAAGAACACTGTAAGTACCTCTAGAGTCCTTAAACTAGTTCATATGGATTTGTTTAGACCTAACGATATTGCAAGTTTAGATGGTAAGAGATATTGTCTTTTATTAGTTGATGATTACTCTAGATACATATGGATATACTTCTTTATCTTACTGCTTCTAGACCAGACATTATGTATTATGTTTGTTTATGTGCGCGGTTTCAATCAAATCCAGAAGAATCTCATTTAAAGGTTGTAAAAAGGATTATAAGGTATCTATTACACACCCCACGGTTTGGTCTATGGCATCCAACTAATAATAACTCTAAGTTAAAAGGGTATTTAGATGTAGATTATGCTGGTAATCTAGTTGATAGAAAAAGTACTAGTGAACATTCGTTAGTTGCATCACATTTCCAAAGAAAATATCTGCATAAATTTCATTTCAACTGGTTTTCAATTGGCAGACATTTTTACAATACCCCTTCCAGAAAATGTTTTTGCCGACATCTTCTTAGTTTAGGCATTTTAGAAATTTGATTTTATATTTTTGGATTTGATCTTAAATGCCTATGTTAACTAATTGATTCCCTATTAATTATCAAAAAGATAAATAGCGACTGAAAAAAGTTATGAGTGTTGATTTTAATTACACATTATGACTTGAGACAGTATATTTAGTAAATTTCTTTAAAAATTTAAACAAAATATGTAATAACTTTGGTTGGTAAAAATTCCAAGACCGTCTCTATTTCTATCATATTTCAATGATAATCACTCATCAAAATCCAAGATAGCATATCAAATTGTGGTATTTAAACAGGAAATTATTCCTTTTTTTAATTAGCAATAAAATCATCCAAAAGTACCCACTCTCATTTAAAATTCCTCAGGTTATGCATGGGTGAACTACTTGTAATCTTTGATTATGTGCTTTCATGCTCATTTAAAAGTCCTCACGATTATGCATGTATGGAACACATATCAAAATTGGATGAAAAAGGCGAGTTAATTCTAACCCCATTTAAAAGTCCTCATGCTTATGCATGGTTAGAAGATGCTTGGAATTATTTTTTAATAAAAATAGAGAATACTGCTAATCTCATTTAAAAGTCCTAATGGTTATGCATGGTTAGTAAGTATTCAAATTCCTGTCATAAATATACCACAAATTGACACGACTATATGGATTTCTATGCCGACATCACCCCATCACTCTAAAATGGGATATGCATCTAACAGGGTATTTATGATTTTTGTTTGATTTTTTTATTGAAATTTACTATATATACTCGATTAGGTATTAATGTTGTATTAATATTTATAACTTTATCACTTTTATCTAACACTATTACTCTTTTGCTGATAATAAAAAGGGAGAGAAGTTAAGATTTTGGGAAAATAAGTTCAAATTTTTTATTTGCAAATTCTCATATAGGTTCAGTGCATTTTTTTATTGTTTTTTATTTTCCATATTTTTATTTATTTTCATGCACATGAGAAGGGGGAGCTTTGTTGTTGGGGGTTCATTCAAATAGGGAGCTAGTAGAATTCATCAAAACCAAATATATTTAATATAGTCAAAATCTTAATATATGTTTGGTATCATCAAAAGGGGAAGATTGTAGAATATACAAGTGTATGGTTTTTGTTTGATGATAATAAACACACACACACACACACACACACACACACACACATATATATATATATATATTCGTTTAAATGTATTTGTTATTGTACTATTTTATTTTTCCACATAATTAAAAAATATTTGTTGAATAAAATAAATAACTTGGAATTCATATTTAAACAAATATTTTATTCTAACAGATATTTTATTGCAAATTCAAATAGTACAAATTTTGACTTCTCGCTACATTTACAAATAGTACAAACATGTTTCTCCTTATTTTAACTTCTCTTGCTTCTAAATTTTAACATATTGATCTCTTCAACATCTAATGCATTCAATATTATAATTACTGTACATTCTCTGACTAATGGTTTTTTGCACTACAACCTTTAAATCTGGTCCTTATTCACTTCCCAGTCTCTGCATATTCAATTCTACATATTTTATGAGGGTTATGTGATATTATAATCAAAAGTGACACATTTGTATAGGGATATATAAGAGTTGTCAAAGGAAAACTTTAAAAAGAAGTATCAACGTTAAAGTCCAATTGCAACATCTAATAGCGATCTCTTTGAAGTCCAGTTTGGTTATTCTGGCAGTTATATAAAATTGTTCATCGGGTTGAAGTGAGGATTATTTAGTGAAATTCCAAAGGGAGTTCTAAGACTTGATGTAAGATGCGGAATCCAAGCTAGTGTAAATCGACCGTATGATCTACTTTATATTTTATGTTGCATTTCCAGTTATATACTTTGATTATATATATTAAACCATATTGGATCCTACAAAATGTTAACACCAAAACTGGTCACCAACACCCTTGAATAGAGTTATGTAGAGAGATTAATGAAGAAAGTAAATTAAAACAGAGGAATAACACAGTTGAATGCAAAACGAACAGCAAAAAAGAGAACATCAGATTTATAGTGGTTCGGCGTAATTTCCAACGTCCATTTTGAATATGATCTTTATTACTTTTCCAATCACTTGAGTATAGATACAATCCGTAAACAAATAATTTGATTGCAAGTTTAAATAGAAAAGAAGTGAGTACAAAAAAGGGCAGAGTATCCTTGGAGTTTTCGAAAAAAGGTCGCTTCAACTGTACCCCTTCCCCTCTATTTATAGACGAAGATAGGCTGGTTGTCCTACGTAGGCCCATGACCAAGACACTACGGCCCACAGCTGACAACCCCTATACACAGACCCAAGCATACCGACCTTCCAATGCCGAACGGTGGTCGTCGACCCACTTTGGCCAAGCTTAGGTTTTCTTGCGAGTGACTCAAAGTTTGTGGTGGGTTGAATCGAAGCAAAAGAGTGACGGTCGTGTCACCCTAACCTAACTACTATGGCCGATTCACTTCTACTTCGTTTACCTTGACCGACCCACCAAGGCCGGACCAACATAGCCAACCCATCTAAAATAATCCCCCTGAGTACGTGCCAAATCATCCTTGCCGAGCCATTCATGTCGAGCCACCATTCCTTGAATATCTTTACCGACCCGCTCAGATCGACCCAGGTAGGCCGAACGTCGATCACCAAACCACATATATAGGTCAATGAAGTCACATCGAGCCTCACACTTCCAGTCCTATCATAACTCGAGTCTTTGACCACAGCCTCTACAACTATCGCCTTGTAGCCTGGTCACGTAGTCGAGTAACATTTGCCCCCAAAGTGCATCGTGTGAATCAACACAATACGCTTTGAACCAGCAATCAGTCCTTGCTTTCAGAAGCTATCTCATTCAGGATGATAATCATCTGTCATTTAAATCTTGTTTTTAACTTTGAAAAGTTGGGTGTATACGACCTATCGAAGGTCGAATAATGGTGGAATTTCCTAACATTATATGTGCACACGTATATATACATACACACACACACACACTCTTTTTCTCTTCTTTTTTGAAATAGTGGATAGTTTAGCGTACAAACATCGAACCACACGTTCGGTCTACCCAGAGTCATTCGATATGTTCACTCACCGATCCACTGAAGTGTCATGACCGGTTCCATTGGGCAAGGCCCGTTCACCTCTCCTTCTCCACATATAAAGGCCCATTCCTCTATTCTTTTCCTCTTGCTTCTTATGTCGTTCCTTATTTCTCCAACGTAGCCCTAAGCCTAGAATCCTCCCTTCCATCGAACTACCTCTCCACTTTGATTCATTATCTCCAAACATGCTGCCCTATCCTTCTCAACCTCCAATTTCAAGAAACATTCATCTCATCCTCAAATTATCATATAGGTGAGGTTCCATGTATTACTCTAAATTCCTAAACCATATCTTCTAGAATCCAAACTAGGGTGCCGAGCCACAAAGGAACACGGCTCAGCGTGGTGAGCATGAGAGGAGAGGAGCAACCAAGTAAGTGCATGAGCGAGGACAATAAAACTTTTTTGGTATGGGTAGACTTCGATTTGGGAGGAGCATTCATAGACGACTTTAGAAAGTGAGGTCGACGATGCGTAGGAGGAGGCAGTTGGTTGTTTTGCGTTAGAGAGGAGGTCGTTTGGTAGGCTGCTCAGAAAAGTTTAGGTCGTTACTGAGAGAGAGATAGTGTGCATCGTTGTCTCTTGAAGTGGTGTGGGTCGGTGGGAGTCTAGAAAAGGAGTGGGTTGGTAAGAGTCTATAAGAGTAGTAGGTCTAGGCTAAGTGAGGCTGGGTCGGTAATTAGAAAGGGAGATAGAGAGTGAGTGGGTCGGTATAGATTTAAAGGGTCGTTCGGAAGTTTGGAGGAGAGTGGGTCGACACCGAACGGGTTAGTGTGACTCGGTATCTAGGTTTAGGGACATGATCGATATCGGGTATTGGGATTGACATTGGCAATCAAAATCACCCTACCTTGAAAATAGCATATATCAGGACCACACATTCTCTCGCCTGAGCATAAAACAATGAACAGTGACAAAAACCAAAGCATGTGGACATTTGGAACTAATTCGGACTAATAATTCCATAGTATTAATAACCGTAAATGCGAACTTAACCCAACAAAAGCAAGTAATAGCCTTCGAAACATATGATGCCAATGTTTGATCGTAAGACTTCTGCTTCCGATCAAATAAAAAACTTCGGTGACTGTTGACGATGATGGTCTCCAGAAATGATAACTTAAAGCTCCATCACGCTATATTATTCTTTAGGGCTTTATTTATCTATACTCTTTGCTTAAATCGTCGCACTAGTTCCCACACTACATGGGGGAATACTTTGTTGTTATATTTGATATCTATCATCTTTCAAATATAGCTTAAATAGGTATCTATTCACATCGATTGTTCTTTAAAGATGTCCAAAAATCAATTTATGCTATAGTTTCTAATAAGTCTGAACCAAGTTCCCAGTGGGAGTCGGTGGGAACTTCGAATCCATTGCCAGTGCTCAAACCTAGCATCCCAGATTCGCCTGGTGCAGTTATAGGCCCGACTCCTGATGTTGTAGATGGGATCGTCGTTCTAGATGATACCATCGACTCTCAAGCTTCAAAAATCGACGAATCTTCTCTCCGTCGATTATTCTCCATCCACGGAATCCCTTTCGACGACATTCTGGTTCCGTCCGCATAAGATCAACCCCACTTGCCCCCAACCGGATATATCATGTGCAACAAATTTATGTGTCGGGCTGGAAGCATGCCACCTTTCAACTCATTCCTCGATGAAATGCTGCAGTATATAGGGATTGCTCCAGCACAAGTGCACCCTAATAGCCATGCATTTATTCATGGTACATGCATTCTTTTCATGAGCATCTTATTCAGACCCCCTACTCCTAAAGATATCCATTATATTTACAGCTTCAAGAGACGTACTCACAGTCCATCTTCATATTTCTCAAGCCACAACCCAAATGCCAAATTCTGACGAGTGCGCAGAGTAAATTTTATCAGTATAAACAAGAGTGGTTTTACGTACACCGTCCTCCTGGTTTTGCGAGAAAATGGCTAGAAAGGAGTAAGTTTCATTTTCAGTCAAATCTTTGTCCTAGGGCACGAAGTGTACCCTTTCTAAACTTCTTTCAACTCTTGTAGGTATCTGCCCACTACCTGAAGGTGGCGAGTATTCTGAGCCCATCGAGGCTATTCGAGCTATTCATGTGAGAGACCGGGACATTAAATCTATTATTTTCAATGAACTACTTTCGAAATTTGAATTACTAGAGCATGGCTGTCAAACTAGCCTCCCCATCGGTGCGACTATAACAGGAACAACTGTGCGAACAAGCAAAGAGCAAGTTGAACCTTTGGTGCCCCTTATCGAAGGAGCCCTCGATACAACTGAGGAAAGTGAATTAAAGAAAATGAATTGCCAAAAGCGACAGGTGAGGATTTAAGTTCTGACTTAGTGCCTGTAACTGACGCACCCGGCATCGATGAACTGCCTCCTCCTTCAAAGAGGAAAAAGAATTTGGCTTACAAGCTAAAAAAGAAAACAGTGGGCAGAACCTTAAAGGTTACGATAACTCCGATCGAGAAGAAGTCGTCTTCCCAGAACTTAGAAGGCTCATTAAAGGGCCTATCTGATTTGACCATCCCTGACGACATAATGGATTATGGTTTTACTAGCCCTAAGGCAATGGGACTTAATTCGCCCGCGAGAGGCGACGAAGGCGCTCAGACTCTTCATTAGGGAGTGAAAATTCCAATGAGTAAAGCAAAAAACACTGGTCCATCGGTGGGAAGTTCTAAGACACACACGAACAATTACACTTCACCCTACACTCAAATTTTACTCATCGTGTGATTTCCACTAACTCGTCCTCATTCAGTTTCTTGTGCAGGTGATATAGGGCGTACACACGGCATTGACTGCCTTTGTGGATCCTCTATCTTCTACCATTCTAGTAAAGATACAGGATCAGGTAAACAAGGAGACAAGGACGACAGCGGCGATAGAGATTATCATCCCATAGAGTCATCGTCTTCCAGAAGAGGAACTTATAGCCATTCTTCATATACAAATGATCATCCCCTTCAGTCAGAGCACAGTAGGGAGAGGTCTGCTTAGAAGGGATCCAAGTCGAAGTTCCCTGCGACCAACATTTTGGCCCGTCGTGTACCAAGAAATCCTGTAAACCTTATAAGAAATCTGTAACTTCGGCTAGGCAGACTCCTCCAACCTCCGCTCACAACATGTCGACGACAGAAAGATTAGCTAAGCTCAGGGCTACATTCCCGAAGACATGCTTCGATGGATTGAAATTTCTCCTCGCGATTCATCCTATCCCCGGACATGTCAACAAAGCGCTATTGCCTGCAACAATGATGTTTATATTCAGCACGATGCGTTCGCACGAAAGTTTCAGAGGTTTCCATGGAATGTCAACACGAAATTGATTGCTTGAAACTCGAAGCTATTCATGACAAAGATATCATTAAAGCCTAGGATGAAGAGCTATCCTCATATGAATCTCAACTCGAGGCCGTCTAGAAAAACGCCAAGGAGACGGCCGAGGCAGTTAGTCGCTTAGAGGCCACTAGAAATCGATGAAGCAATCTAACGCAGCGGTGCTCTAGCTTTAGAGAAGGACTCTATCCAGAAAGAAATGGATATTCTCGCTCGACAGGTTAAAGAGCTGGAGAAGCTGCTCTTTAAAGAGAAAGAAGAGAAAATTGCTATGTAGGAAGAGTCACAATGATATTACGATGAAATTGTAGTAACACGACTTCTAAAGACGAAGCTCGATGAGGAGCTTTCCAAGGTTGAAGCACTAAAGGAGGCAGCTCGCAAGAAGGGTAAGAAAATGGCGCTTACAGAAGTCGACTCTCGTCTTGAGGTGGCTACTGAGGC
The DNA here is from genome assembly GCA_030765085.1 of Allium cepa. Classification (NCBI taxonomy): domain Eukaryota; kingdom Viridiplantae; phylum Streptophyta; class Magnoliopsida; order Asparagales; family Amaryllidaceae; genus Allium; species Allium cepa. The sequence continues at coordinate 976,681,217 of CM060928.1, forward strand.
CAGTAGAGAAGAAATTAAGTGCTTATTTGATCCACTCATTGCCGAGTATAATGCACGAGTTCTCATGCACCATGACCTATCTTTTCTAGGCGATAATTACCTCGAATCATTGCCCGAAGTATGGGATACTTTGATAAAAATTAAAAGAGTGGAGTCGGGCATCGAAGAAGTTGATGAAGAAACTCTTGTGAGGGAAGTGCTTCGAAGAAACGAGCCTTCAGATTTATCCGTGGCAAAAGACCTCTTCGGAAGGGACTCCTCATCATCAAAGGGTAAGGACAATATTGCTAGCCCATCCGGCACCGAGTCTCCAGTTCCTCCTCCCATTCAACCGGCCGATAGCTCGCAACTTGGGCCTCCCGAGCAGCATGTTGGTTATGAACTGGAGAAGCTCGAGCTTGGTGTTCACATTCTACCCCCTATTCTGGAGGGTGATACTCCCAAGACGGTTGAGAGTCAACTAGAAGTCGGTACGTAGCTTTTCCTTTTAGAGTACAAGAAACCATCGCCTTTGGCGAGTAATAGATGTATTCTAACATTTGTCTTTAATGACTTCATAAGGCCATTCTGGTCCCGAACTAATTCCAAGGAGCGATATCGCCACTACGTGGGAAGAGATAGTGGCTGAGGCACTTCACACTAGGGATATCCCTGGACCTGATGCTCAAGTGATCGGGGCGCTAGATGAGGATAAACTTGAGAATCCCTTGCCTATAGATGAACATGACGAGGTCGAAATCACAGGCGCTTCCGAACATACTTCGAAGCTTAGCATGAAGGAGTAAATCAAGAAAGAGGAGAAAAAGAGAGCCAAAGTCAAGATAGAACCTCAAGTGTGGAACTCGATGGCCCCCTAAATAGGCCCCTGAGGGTCATTCTCCTCGGTGGGATCACACCTCTGGAGGTCCCTCTTCCTTCCTCAGATACCACATCGCTAAGAAGCAAAGGGTTTAGGAGAAAACTTTCAGCCGAGGAGACTTCGGGGAAGCCGAAGAAGGAAAAAAGTCAAAGAAGTAACTATCATCTAGTCATGCCTCGCTCAGCTTAAATAAGCCAAAATCATGTACTTGCTTCTTCTCTTTTTTATAGTCGTCATAGATAGACTTTGGCTCTGAACTTCGAAGAAGTTGTATTGAAACTTAATTTTTGATTAGTAAATAAAATTATGTTTCTTTGTATTCCATGACTCTTATTGTTTAGCTTATCACCTAACTTGTAATTGAAATTCAGAGTCTTGTGGGTTAGGTAAGCTCCAGTTCGCTTTCAGATGACTTCCAATTATTTATACTCTAGTCGTTGCTCCAGGGACTTTGGGATTATTGAATCATTTATGCCCTAGCCCGCACTCCGGGGGCTTAGAGATTATTGAATCATTTATACCCTAGCCTGCACTCCGGGTACTTAGAGAATTATTGGATTACTTATACTCTAGTCCACACTCTAGGGATTCATAGTTTTTTGAATCGTTTATACTCTAGTTTGCGCTCTGGGGACTTAGAGATTTTTGAATTGTTTATATTCTAGTCCACACTCCGGGGACTCAAAGTACTTTAGTCCACGCTCTGAGAACTTAGAGATTTTGAATCATTTATACTCTAAGTCCGCGCTCCAAGGACTCAGAGTACTCTAGTACGTGCTTTGAGGACTTAAAGATTATGGAACCGTTTATACTCTGCTCCGCACTTCGGGGACTCAGAGTACTCTAGTCCAAGCTCTGGGGACTTGAAGATTTTTTGAATCGTTTATACTCTAGTCCACGCTCCGGGGACTTTGGGATTATTGAATCATTTATACCTAAGCTCGCATTCCGAGGGTTAGAGATTATTGAATCATTGATACCCTAGCCCGCACTCTAGGGGCTTAGAGAATTATTGAATTACTTATACTCTAGTCCACACTCTAGTGATTCAGATTACTCTAGTCCACACTTCGGGGATTTAAAGATTTTTGAATCATTTATACTCTAGTCTGCACTCTGGGACTTAGATATTTTTAAATCGTTTATAATCTAGTCCACACTCCGGGGACTCAGAGTACTCTAGTCCTTGCTCTGGGGACTTAGAGATTTTGAATCGTTTATACCCTAAGTTCACACTTCGAGGATCCAGAGTACTCTAGTCCACGCTCTGGTGACTTAGATATTTTGGAATCATTTATTCTTTGGTCCGCACTGCGAGGACTCAGAGTACTCTAGCCCATGCTCTAGGGACTTGGAGATTTTGAATCGTTTATACTCTAGTCCGCACTCTGGGACTCAGAGTACTTTAGTCCGTGCTTTAGGGACTTAGAGATTTTTTGAATCGTTTATACTCTAGTCCGCACTCCGGGGACTCCGAGTACTCTAGTATGCGCTCTGGGGACTAAGAGATTTAGAATCGTTTATACTCTAGTCCGCACTCTAGGGACTTAGAGTACTCTAGTCCATGCTCTGGGGACTTAGAGATTTTTTGAATCATTAGCCGATCAACTTTTAGTTTCATGCGTGCATTCATACGCTAGACAGATTAACGCAATATTATTTTTCCATAAAATTACAAAACTCAAAACACAAAAGACTAATAGTATAAATAAATATATAAAAACAGGTTCAAGCCTTTATTCATTGTAGAAAATAAGGACAAACTAAATTGTCTGATTACATGTCGGAAGCAAAGAAAAAAAAAGAAACGTATTCTGGGAACAATTGCTACTAAAATGCAAAAGAAATAAACTAAGTGTAATAACGATGCAAATGCTCGCTATTCCATACTCTAGGGAGCGTCACACCATCTATGGTCACTAGCTTGAAGGTTCCTTCTCCAAGCATCCGTTCGATGACGTATGGACCTTCCCATGTAGGGTTCATATGTGACGGGACTGGAAAACCTTGCTTCAAAACAAGATCACCCACATCGAAAGTTCTTGGTCGAACTTTTTAATTATAATATCGGGTGACTTGGTGTTGATATGTGGCCGCCCTTAAATCAGCTTCTTCACATTTCTCGTCGATAAAGTCCAATGTTCCGGTAAAAGGTCCTGATTCGTCCTAGGATCATAATGGGTCACCCAATGAGAGGGAGCCTCAAGTTCCACGGGTACAACAGCTTCAGTGTCGTATGCTAAGGTGAATGGAGTGTGGCCAATCGCAGACTTGTGGGTACTTCTGTAGGCCCAGAGTGCTATTAGAAGCTCATCCACCCACTTGCCTCTAGCCTTCTCTAAATTTTTTTTTAATATGGACTTGATTATCTTATTTACAACTTCAACTTGTTCGTTGGCATTACGGTGAGCGACTGCCGCAAACCTTTTCTCAATGCAATATTTTTGGCAAAATTCTTTAAACTCCCTACTCTCAAATTGAGTTCTGTTGTCAGTAATGATAGTTCTTAGGAGGCCAAAGCGGCATATAATGTTTCACACAACAAAATTAATGACCTTTTTGGTGGTGATCGTAGCTAAGGGATCTGCTACTGCCCACTTGGTGAAATAATTGACCGCGACAATTGCGTATTTCGCAACACCTTTGGAGATTGGCAAGGAGTCAATTATATCGATCCCCATATTGCAAATGGCCATCGAATAACCATTTGCATAAGTTTTGTCGACGGTGCTCTCGAGATCTTTGCGTACTTTTGACATTTATCGCATCTCCTTACGTTATCTGCGGCGTCCCAATTCACGGTCGGCCAATAGTATCCATATCTGAGGATATTTTTGGCTAGCGTCTGCACCCCAGTATGGTCATTGCATTCTCCTTCGTGAACTTCTTTTAAGACCTGCTTTATCTCGTCGTTGGCGATGCACCTAATTAAGGGAACTAAGAATCTACTCTGATGCATTATTCCATCCTGCATTATAGACCACAAGGCCGTACGAACGACTTGTCATCTCTCGTTCTTTCTCTCAGGCAAGGTTCCATGTGGCAGGTATTCTTTGAACGGGGTCATCCACAACGCCCTTTCTGTTTCCATCCCTAACGCAAAATCTACTTCCATTTCGTTTGTATTCAGGAATGTAAGGTTTCGACGGGAACCAATCCCATCTATCGTGCATCACCAGCACTTGCGAATTTTGCCAACGATTCGGCTTCCCCATTTTATTCACCCATAATGTGTGAAATATCATAGTATTCAAGGTTTTCCAATAATTCTTGAACCCAAGTGAGGTATGGGGCAAGCCTTTGCCCCTTCGCCTGATAATCTCCCCGTACTTGGTACACCACCAACTGTGAGTCACGGTAGATTTCAATCGATTTCACTCCATGTTCTTTGGTAAGTTTCAAGCCCATAATCAATACTTCATATTCAGCTTCGTTATTCGTAGCAAGGAAATCGAGTTTTAAAGCATAACAAATTGATTTGTTCTCGGGAGTTACAAGAATAACACGAGCCCCAGAACAACGGTCGTTGGATCCCCATCGGTATATAGCTTCCATCGAACAGCGGAGATTACATCACTACTGCTTGACTCGTTTGATATGGTGAATTCTGCAATGAAGTCTGCTAGCGCTTGCCCTTGGATAGCCCTCCATGGCAGGTAAGTGGTATCGAACTGACTCATCTCAGTGTTCCATTTGAGTAGCTTCCAGAGGTTTTTGGTCTTTGGAGCACCTACCGGAGTGGTTGATCGGTATAAACACTGATCAGGTGTGCCTGAAAATACAGACGGAGCTTGCGTGATGTGATCATCAAGCAATAGACTAGCTTCTCAATCTTAGGATAATTTCTCTCTGCCCCCATTAAATTATTACTAACATAGTACACTGGCTTTTCGATTCGGTCCTCTTTACGAATCAAAGCTACATTGATGGCGTGCTGAGATACAGCCAAGTAAACATACGATTCCTCATGGTCCACAAGCTTTAACATAACTAGGGGCCTCTCCAAGTGCCTCACCAGATCTCAGAATGCATCCTCACAGTCCGACGTCCATTCAAAATTTCTCTTCCCTTTCCTTATTACATCAAAGAAAGGAATACACTTATCGGTCGCTCCGGATATGAATCGACTCAGTGCGATGACTTTTCCATTTAGGCTTTGTACTTGCTTTATAGTTCTAGGTGTTTCTATGTCTCGAATAGCCTGAATTTTTCTGGGTTGGCTTAGATTCCACGTGCATCAACAATTGAAACCTAAAATATGACTCGAACTAAAATATGCATCGACAACAAAGTTTCAAACATGCTCAGGAGCAACACAATGTAACCAGACTTCAGTTTCAAAGCAACATGAAATATGACTCGAAATTAAATAACAAAGACACCAGAATCATATCAAGCGGCAGCCGTGTACTAAAGAGTTGCAATAAACAGTGAAGCATTTTACATGTTTACAACAAAAATAGTCATAGTTTGAACAAAGTCAAGGTCATGCTTCAAAAAGAAATAACAAGTCAAAATTCATCAAGTCAAGATTATCTAAAATTCAAATGCCAAAGTCATAGCAGCAAAGAATGGAACCGACTCAATCAATTCGTTCCAATTCGAATTTATCAGAATTATCTTCGATCAATAGATATGTCAAAAAATAGTAGAAAAAGTCATAGAGGGTAACATGATGAACAAGTCAGATTTCAGGAGGTCAACATTTCTCAAATTCAAGTTGTAGGAGAAAAGTACGGAACCGACTCAACTACGTTTAAGCAAAATTCGAATTCATCGGAAATATACGGAGTAACATGTATACAATGAACAAGTCGGATATCACAAGATTGTTTGATCAAAAATCAACGCAAGTGCTAAAATCATGAAGAAGTCAAACCAACATATACGAACGATAAAATAGGGTTTCGATCCCTATAAATTGAACCCATATCATCATCAGCAAAGCATCAAGTTCGAGCTCAAGAAAATAAACAGAGCATAAAATCAAGCATAATCATAAATTGAAAAGGAGCAAATCACGTACTAATTCAAAGTATCATTCAAACTCGACATTGAAGCAGCAGAAAGCCAATCGAATTATACTGTTGAAGAAGCAGTGAAGAGAATTGAGGAACGACAGCATACAATAAACAATTCGAACTTCTAATTCCAAGTGGCGGCTTCAATCAATTCAAAACCCTAATTTTATGAAGAGCAACAAAAGGAACGGCTGATCATTTCATAAACAAAAGGGGAAAGACATTCTCTACTTTATTTATTTGGCCGGTTTTCATTGTGCTTCATTTATAATAATAGGTTTTTGATTTCTAATGTTTATTTACAACTTTCTATTTTAAAATTTTGTAAATTTCTATTTATGTAACTATGTATAAACTACGGAGCATAGTTTGAGAATTTGAAAAGACCCGTAATTTTCGATAGTTTAAAATAGTTAATTTAATAAGATTTTTTTAATTTAATATTGGAAGAAATAAAATTTGGAATTTATTAATGAAATTACGACTAGAAAAAAATGAACAAGGTTAATTTAAGTAATTATTAGCAACTTGAATGAAATTCCAATCAATTGAAATAATGTAAATGTTACACCTGGTTATAAAGTGAATAAAAGAAACAAATATAAATATTGAATCAACCAATGAAATAATATAAAATTTATGGTAATTGAATATAATCAATATGATGTAAGTAATTATAACATTTGGTTGAAAATAAGAAACCCTTACAAGTGTGATTAAAGGTTAATGGTAACAATTATTATATGTTACATGTTTAATTAGTCTATTAAATTTAATTGGAAATCAATTGAAATAAAGTGTAGTTATATATTTATATTAGTGTGAGTTAAGACAATAATTGAAATTCATGAACGTAATAAAATGAATGACATGTTAATTATATTCGTAAGGTGATAATTGATTTAATAAAAGAATGAACCCAATATAGGTAGATTAATTGGGATTTCAAATTTTTAATTAATGTCAAGAATTGACAAAATTCAATGTAATTGAATATAGTAGCTAATACAAATAAAGGATGAAATTGTAGCATATTGTAAGATATAAACAATGATAAATATATCTGTAGAGTAATAGTTGTTAGAATAAAAGTCTGAAATCAAATTTAAACAAATCATTGGAATTTAAGTTTAATTAATTAGATTTAATCACGACAGAAATTGAATACTATAATTTTTGAAATTATTAACATTTAATTGATATGAAAATTTGTTTAAATTATCGTAAATGTCCAAGTAATCCAAATTGGTAGAAATTGTAAATAAATAAATTTGAATTGAAAAATTGATTTAATTAATTTAATATTAATTTATTTAATTAACGTGAAAATAGCCATTTTGGCCGTTGACTCTGATTTTGACGAAACCAGTTTCATCTGATTCATAACAGTGATTTATTGTTGGATTCCAAGTTTCGTAACGATTGGACTTTTCGTTTGATCATACGGGCTTGAAACGCCTAGAATTAATTTATTTGAAATCGATTTGAAATAAGCTGATTTTAACATAACTTATTCATATGATGGAATTAGGATATGAAACCTGTTGGGTTTAAAATATTTGAAAACATCTATTTTGATATATGGGATGCCCCATTTTTGTTCCGAAGACAGAACGGGATTTTCGGGTCGTTTATCGTTCAACTTTCAAATCAAATCTGATCCATTCATTTCTATTTCTGATCTGCCTATAAATTGTCCGTTATAAACCCTAGCTACTTCTTATTTTCATTTGTCTATACGTACATTTCCTGTCTATCTCCTCCTTTCCAGTGGCAGAACATATCTAAAATTTAAAACCCTCAATTCAATTTAGAAATCAAATCAAAATTCAAACTCCTCAAACTATATCGAATTATATATCGATTTGAAGCTCTCGACGAGCGCAAGTCAAATCTGCAGTCCATTTGTCGATTTGGATTTTTGTGTATTCCGTATTCGAGGAACAATCCTCGGCCGTTCATCGACCATCGATCAACTTCGATTGATCGTCAAATCAATGATACGGTATTGTGGAGAGGGTGAAGAGGAGTTCACCCATGTGGTTTGTTTGGCGTTTTGACGATTGGATCGAGCTAGAAAATTCACTAGGGTTTAATAAAAGGTGGTGGCGGCTGGCTCCTCTGTGGTCGATGGAGGGGATCGCGATCGCTGACGCGTAGTCAAGGAGACTGAGGGTGGCTGAGGTGGTCGCTTGGCAGGGCGCGACAGGCCTAATAGCCCTAGCAGTGGCGGCGTATAAGGATTTAGGTGGCAACTACCTGCGCGTGTATGTATAGAAGCTTCAGGTTAGGTTTTAGGGAACGTGTGAGGGAAGTTGACGTGTCTTTGGGTGAGTGATCTTTTTTATTTTTTATTTTCTCTCTATTTTATTTAAACTCCAAATTCAATCGTATTAATTTTTATAACTTTTACATACGAGGTCCGATTCACGCACGGTTTGTTCCTTGAGATCGTATCGAAATTTTGGATATTTTGACCCTGCTTTGAACGAATTCTGAGATCGTTTGAATTTGAGCCCTAAATTGGATTTTAATTTGATTTAAATTCAAAGGTGAGTGATTTGACCCACTCACAACTACTAAAATTTCTTATGTTAGTTCACTTATACATAGGATGTGATTAGGAATTTATTTATTGTTGTTTGATATTTTTAAATTTCTATTCCTGTTAATTTGAATTTATTTTGAATTAAATTGTCATTTAATTTATTATTGAATTTTAAATCGCCGGTTAAATACTTGTATATATTATTCAGTTATTTGTTGAAATTTGTTGGCTGAATTGGATGATGATTTTGATGGATGTTTGATTGTTGATATTGGTCGATTGGATGTTATGATTGATTTATAAAATGTTATCACTCTACAAGTTCCCTTAATTATTATTTGAAAAATCACTATGGGTTGAAATGATATATACCCGAACGGTCTATAAATTAGGAAAAAATTGTTATGACTTGAAATGATAGACTCGAGCGATTTTATGGATTTTTGTAAATTTGGGATTGCGATTTGAAATGATATATAACCGTAAAATTTTAAATTGTGAATTGAAATGATAAATATCCGTATCACTTGACCCTAAGGTAGAGAATTATATACGGACACCGGATTGGTTAAATTAAATGATTTTAAAATTCTTAATTTTTGAATTTAATTAAATGATATTTTTGAAATAAAATTCGATTATATAAAATGAATTATAATTGAAAATCAAATTTTATGTTGAAATGTAAATTGGTTTAAAGGAATTGCTTAAGAAATTAAATTGAAATTTTAAAGTCGAATTTGAGATATAAATGAAATTTGTCAGAATTGAGCTATTTGGGTTGTTGGAAATATAAATCTGAAATGCATTTAAATTGGAATGATTTCAATTGATATTTCTAACATGGATTGAAATCGATATAGAATTTTAATAGTTTATTTAAAATTTGAATTGAAAGATTTGCAGTTGGGTTTGTTGATTTGTAAATTGAAATGGTTTAGATGTGTTAAAATAAAATAAATAGTTTAAATTGATATTAATTTCAAATTCATATTTTATTATAAATTGTTTGAAAATATATTGTTTTAAAATTTCTAGTTATTAAAATTTTCAAACTGTTAGACAACTTTAACTTATATTAACTCAATTAAATCATTAACCTATTTTAAACCAATTAATTCACTTTAAAACAAATCAACCCATTTAACTTATTTTAAATCTAATTAATCTATTTTAAAGCTATTTAATCTATTTTAATTATATTTAATCAATTTTTAATCTATTTAACTATTTTAAATCAAGAAAAATATTTTTAATCTATATTAGACTATTTTAGAGTATTTTAACTGTCTATAATTATTTAAACTATTTTCGAAAATTTCAGACTAAGCAAAGGGGAAGTGCTTATATTCAAATTCACTAGTTTAAAAGCGAATACGGCTAAATGATATTATAATTAAAGTTGGGACTTAAATGACATAATTGATTGAATATGATAATTTTAAAATGAGGATTTAACCTAATTTGGAAATATGATTTTTGAAAGAATTGTGATTTCGGAGACGATATGATTTGAAAGTGAATATGATGTGAAAATGATATGGTTTGAGAATGTGATATTTTGATACCAATAGTAAATTGACTTTTTGAAATGTAAAAGAACCATCTGGTGTGAAATAAGCGTGTGGTTGTTAAAGGGACCGGGATCGGATATTGTCATACTGTCTGTCAATATCGAAAACCACTTTAACAATTGTGCACGTTGTGGAGATTCTAGAAATGAAGTAGGATGATTTGGCGAACGATTTCTGTATGAGGTATGACGTTACCCTAACTCATGTGAGTCGGCTTAGATGTGACTAAAATAGGAGCCACGCTGTGCCAAGTGAGGTTGCACCTCCGATCAGGCATATTTCTTCGATGCCATTCTTTTACTTTGTGATTGATTTGGTGGCCACCCTTGATTTGATTTAGGAGTGTGTCCGAGGTGGACGGTAGTAGCTGCTGTGCGTTACCACCAGTCCGGATCCGCAATTGGTATATCTACCCTAGCATTGCCTCGAGTGTTGTGTTCACATTCCCTAGAGAACCTTCTACGAGTTTGTTTTGTACCATCCCTATGGGGTGCCCTATGTGTAAACCTCTTGGAGGAGCGTACGGTACTTTATAGACTATGGGAATATATAAAATGTGTTAAAGGGGATTTGGGTAACGTCTTAATGCTATTTTAATACTTTTACTTTATTATAGACATATTATAATAGCGTATTGTACTACATAGTAGATAGTTTAATGGACCCTTAAGAGATATGAATCCTGAACATTTCTTAAGTTACTGCACTCACGTTAGATACTGGATAGGAGATGTCAAACCACATAAACATCTCCGACGCCGTTACACTCATATTTACCATTGATTTAACTTACATAAGATCTTTTAGTTCTAACTCGAGTGTTTTTTCTTTTCAATTCGCTTGGGTCAGCTTGATCATTTTAGGGTTGAAGACTTTATTTTTAGAGGACGAAGACGAAGATTTGTACTACTATTATTATATTTATTTCACTGCATCATGTTGTTCCGCTGCATTTATTTATCTATTCGTGTTTATGTAAGTCTAATATTTGTGTTGTAAAGAATAATTAATTGTATTTATAAAACAGCTTCATGAACTATTATTTGATTATTATATTTTGTCCTTCTGCCATACTGTATTTGTCTTGTTTCTTTCCCTTTTTTTATTTACCCCAAAATAATCTACCCTTTTGAATGGTTTGAGTCGACGTGCGTGTCTGCTTAAAACGTCCGCAAAGGTAGATTGTTAGAGAATTCGCAACTCAGTGGCTGAGTTGTAGTAAGGTTTTGAGCTTAGAGTTAGGTTAATCGAGTTAGCGAGCATCGCGAGTTTATGTGATTTTGTAAGCGTCTGATTATCTAATTTCTAGTAGAAACCTTGGGGGCAACACATAAGCAGTTTTTGCCGAAGTTGGGTAAAATTGTGTGATCTTTCTACATTGCTTTCTATTTATTTTTATTTCTGCATTAATTTTTATTAGTATGCCCTATTCACACCCCTCTAGGGTAAAAACGATCCTACAAGCTGAATCCAAGTGATAATCATTGAATAGTAGTTACAAGTACTCTCTGATATATATGAAGTATATACACTACAAGGGGATTAAAGATTTCCGACAGCCCAAAACCGTCGGCGGCCGTCGGAAAAAGCCGTCGGAATATACTGCGTCGGGGAGCAGTATTTCCGACGGCTTCCGACATATGGTGCTGTACAGTTTCTAACGGATTCCAATGGCTTTCGACTGTTTCGACGGATTCCGACAAATGTCGGAAGCCGTCGAAAGTATAGTGCTACAGGCTGTCAGTAGCCATTGGAAATTTTGACCTGTAAGCTGTCGGTAGCCGTCGGAATCCGTCGGAAATCTGCTGTTTTTTTTAAATTTCGCTGCAAATATAGCCTTCCAACCACATTTTTCTTCCAAACACTATTATATCAATACTGCATAATCTAGTATACAATATTCCAACCAAATATCAAAACCCAAACTACACAATATTCAATAAACACACAAATAAATAAAATTACATCAAAATAAAATACATAATATACATAACCATTCCAACATTAACAATAATCCTAACAATAAGTGTTCTACCATGTTACTAGTACACAAATTCATCAACATCCTCATCCACATCCTCTTATAACCACAAAACCAAGTGTATCAAACATAATTATACATAAATCAACAATTACCTACACCGTCTACCAAATCATTCAAAACTAAAACAAAACATACCTGAACGAACAAGCAAGCAAGCAATGAGTCAATCTCCTCCAGATCCAGAACAAGCCGAGGAAGGGAAGCGGCCACCAAACTGCTGCATGTACTCTAGCAACTGTGTGGTCTGCATGGCCTATTGGCGGATCTGCTCCTCCAGCTGGGACGCTCTAGTGTGCAATTCTTCTATATCTGTTAGATCGCTATGAGCTCTACTCCGCCGTCCCCTACTCTGACAACTGGCCCGCAATAATGGAAAAATGAATAAAATCCAAGTTTATTGTTTTGAAAAGGTCAAAATATCATATTTGAAGTATTTTAAGATAAAATAAATTATTTACCACTTGATTTCCAAATCCATATCGTCGACCATGCTCTGCTGGATCCATAACGGACTCAAAAATAGCGTACTCCTCATCAGTCGTCAGCTGATCTCAACCCGTATCAACAAAGAGTTTCTGCCGCTGCTCCATAAACTTCTCCTACATTAACAAATTAATAATATCATAACTTATTTCATTATAGTTTAACAAGCAAAACCATTACTAATACTGAATAACATGAAATATGCTTACATGGCTTTTGCTGGATTTATCGTCCTGCCATGTATACGAAACAGTCTCGTCTGGATTAACATGCTCGACAGCATGCGTACGGATGAACACGTCCATATAGCCGATAGGACCATGTACCTCGGCTTCCTGAAGTTGATTGTTACATACAATTATTATACATTTAAAATCATATAGCGTAAACTATTTACATTTATTATTCAGTAAATTTACCAACTCCTGTCGATACTGCTGAAATGACTTCGATCCTCCGCGATGAATGACGGGATTCTTATTTTTATTTGTAGAGTTTTTATCCGACTCTGTCTGTACATTCCAAATTTGATACATTATTTTTCAATCATGTCAAATTAATAATTCAAAAAAATTTAGTATACTTGCCTTCGCATCATCCGTCTCCCAGTATCTCAACCAAGCTTGCCATACGCTCTCTTCCATCCACCGTGGTTTCTTACCAGATTTCTTAATCTCAGATACCGTGTCCCTGTAGTTCTTGCGCATCTTCTTCATCCAATATCCTCGTGGCAGCATCATATCGTCTGTCTGGATGTCTATCTCAGCCTGTGTTTCACGATAAAAAGCAAAAAAAAGATTACACTTTAAACGATAAACAGTAAAAAAACGATAAAAACGAATTAAAAATGGAAAACATAAAAATATACATACTAGGACATCCTGCCATATACACTCTATGATGTGAGGAGGAATGTTATCCCACTTCGGCCAGCAAGCACTCATCCTACTGGATAAAAAGCTCTAGAGACATCCAGCACAACCTTCGAGGGAAGTAGGTCAAACCCCCTGTTTTTTAGTACGATATAGATAAGTACGTATGTATATCACAAAAAAATAAGATGCTGAATAAAATTTAATTCAGACCCCTCTGCTCCAGGGACTAACGAAACTACTGGACGCTGTGGCTCTTGCGATGGGCCACCGCCATCGCCTCCTGATGATCAGGAAGCGCTCCTACCTCTATATGACATAATGATAACCTGTGACATATACACATCATTATATAAGATAATAATAACATGGTAATGAAATATATTTCACATGAAAATGACATCAACGGTATAATTTGCTTAATTAATGACTGAAATGGAAATAGAAATGCAAGTGTGTTATACCTGATTCATAATGGGTGTACTCTTCCGACGATAAGCAGATTTCATTGCATTTTTAATAAAAATTGCTAAATAAATGACAAATGTAAATGACATAAAACATGTAAACAATGGTAAACGGATTTCGTTTCATAGTTACATCAATTTCATAATACATCAAGAATTCAATATAGTTACATCAATTGCAAAAAAAAGATTCAGATTTATATCAGTCATCATCGTCTTCTGATTCATATTCGGTCTCGTTTTCAACGATATTTTCCTCTTCACTATCAGACGCTTCTACCAAAACATTTGATTCATCGATCAAAGAACCAAAATATGTATGATCATCTGTAATTATTATTTTGTTATTTTGCTCAAGATCTGCCTGATAAGCTTGTTCGCGGAATATTCTTCCCATCGAATGTGAATCTGGCCTTTGTTTTAAAAATTGCAGACCAATCTGCTTTATCTCTTTTTAGAGACGGATAAGGAGCGTAATAAACTTGCGATGCTTGTTTGGCTAGTACAAAAGGATCATACTTGTGATAGTGCGATGCATGCTTTATTTCGATAAGATTATAATCCTTGTGCACATTAATTCCAGAACTTGGAACATTGCTAAACCAATTGCATCTAAATAGAAATACATTCTCCGCGGGTCGTGAGAAATATATCAGTTGCAAAATTTGTGTTAGAACGCCATAAAGATCATTTAAGTGATTTTCTGGATCGTCACTACCTTTAACAAATACACCAGTATTATTTGTTAATTTTTCTGCACCGTATTCTTTGGTGTTAAATTTATATCCATTGACGAAATATATTGGATATGTCTTGACCACTCTTTTTGGTCCCATCACAAGATGTTTCAACCCTTCGTCAACAACACAATTTCTCGGCTCATAAACGTAATTTGAAAACCAACCGGAAAATTCTTTACTGAGATCCCCGTTCGGATGTTCACGTTCATAAACAATGTTTATATAAACAAATTATTACATTAGGTTATACACGCGCATGCATTATAGAAAAGAATAAAACACAAATTATTATTTCAGATTACCTAACAAACAGTGCAACCTCGGCACAATTTAGAAGAATATAAGTGTGTGCTACATGAAAATCTCTGTCGTCTAGCCATATTTCTACACATTTTCCAGAAGGCCGACCATGTTGTCTAAAAATAGATAATATTGCTTGATAGGACTCTTGTTCGTCTCTTTCGTTATTACGAGGAACACTTTGAAATGAAATATTCACATGGTCATTGAAATAGTGAGAGAAAAAGAGCGAAGCTTCTTCTCCGATGTAAGATTTACATGTCGAACCTTTAACTCGTGCTTTTTGCCTCACTTTTTTCTTCAGATGATTCAAATATCTATGCAAAATTAATTTATATTAACTTCATCTTTCAAATGCAATTAAATTACGTTATAACATATTACATACCTCTCAAATGGATACATCCATCCATATTGGACATGATCTCGAAGTCGTGCTTCAGATGAGAGATGAACAGGTAAATGTTCCATTACATTAAAAAAACCTGGCGAAAATATTTTCTCTAATTTGCAAAGCAATATAGGAATGTCCACTTCAAGTTTACGTAAACGTTGCACTTTTAAAGTAGTCAAACAAAGCTCTTTGTAAAACATACTAAGCTCCGTTACTACCTTCCAAACTTTTAACGGCAGTAGTTCTTTGAACATTATGGGAAATAAATTTTCCATCATTATGTGACAGTCGTGACTTTTCATTCCACTCAATCTACCATTTTTAAAGTCAACACATCTACGAAGATTTGATGATATCCCATCAGGAAATCTTAACCCTTCCACCCATTTTAACACAGCTTTAACTTGATTATTATCTAATTCGTAACATGCTTTGGGTTTTTTACTATCATTTGGTTTCATATGAAGCTCAGGACGTTTGCATAATTCTTCTATATCACGTCTTGATTTCAAATCATCCCTCGTCTTCCCTTTCACATTCAAAATTGTGTTAAAAACATTATCAAATACAATTTTCTCATTATGCATCACATCTATGTTATAGAGAAGCAGAAGATGTTTCCAATACGGCAACTCCTAAAAAATAGTTTGTTTGCACCCGTTATGAACAATTGATTTGCCTTCAATTTCTGTTTGCTCGCCAGTTTCATATATCTTTGGATAGTCCTTAACAAGTTCATATATGTCTTCGCTTGACCATATCGTCTGTGGTTGTCTGGTTTCTACTCTATTAGTTAAAAAGTTTTCTTGCCTCCTCTGAAGGGATGATTTACATGGAGAAAATATCGTTGACAGTCAAACCATGAAATTTTCTTACCATAAGGTAAAGAAAACGCTCGTGTTTCATCCATGCAATATGGACATGCTAGACGACCGGCATACTCCATCCCGAAAGCATTGCATGGGTAGGAAAATCACTTATAGTCCACAACAAAGAAGCAAACATACAAAAAAAATTCTTCTTGGACACATCGTATGTTTCTACTCCTTCGTTCCACAGTATTTTTAACTCCTCAATCAACGGTTGTAAATATACATCGATTCCTTGTGTCGGATCGTTGGGGCTAGGAACGACAACAGTAAGAAACATATATTGCGTTTTCATACACATCCATGGAGGTAAATTATACGGTGTGACGATAATGGGTCAGGATGAATATTTAGAATCAAATTGAGAAAATGGAGAAAAACCGTCCATACATAATCCTAATCTAACATTTCGACTCTCTGTTGCAAAATTTGGATACGTTTTATCGAAATGCTTCCATGCTTCTCCATCGGCCGGATGTGTCAATGTACCCTCTTCCTCCGTTCTCACGCTATGCCATCTCATATTATTATAATCTTTGAAGTCTTAGAGTTATGGGTAAGTAATGTATACGCTTGTACGGAACTTCTTCCCCTTCTTTTTTCTTGGTTTGTATCTCTCCTAGTTACAAACTTTACAATTTCTAAGGTTTGCGTTTTCTTTCCAAAACAACATGCACACTTTTAAACATGTATCTATTTTCTAATAAGGTAAACCAAAAGCCGACATAGGTTTTTTAACTTCGTAGTGATTTTCACACATTAGATTATCGAGCGGCATATGTCTTTTTGCAACTTGTACAACAGCCGTAAACCCAGCTTCAGTGATGTTGTATTTTGACTTCATCGCAATGTATTTTGCGATTACTAACAACTGAGTGCCGCTTTTACAACCATCCCAAATAGGTTTCTTAGCAGCATCTAGTAAATCATAAAAAAAATTTGCTTCAATATTTGGTTCTTCAACATTTCCGTCATCGTCGTCAACTTCAACCATAGGAAACATTGATCGTGCTGCATTTTCGACCATATTTTCTATACGGGTCGTCGAAACTATTTCGTTAACGACACTTTCAGACACTACATAAGTATTTGCTACAACTTCTCCATGCCAATCCCAAACATAATACTCGGATGCGAAACCATTTTGGCACAAATGAACTTTCACAATATCTGGTAACAAATACTTCAAATGTCTACACCTACTACACAGACAACGAATTTCTGGATCGTTTCCGTTATTACTTAAAGCGAATTCAACAAACACGTTTATACCATTATAAAAATCTTCTTTTATTGAGCCCCTCAGTCCTTTTCTTTGGTACATCCATCTCCTTCGATCAAAAAAATAATCAATAGTTTTTTCCTATTTGACAAAATGAGAAATTCAAAATTTAATATTTATTTTGAAGAATACAAATTCAAAAAAGATTATTTTCATACTCGTATATTATTTGAATTTAAAGAACAACTTCACAAATTTAAAAAATATTTTCAAATAGGGCACATTTTATGTTTTAACGTATCGAGCTGCAGGTAATCGCGATTTTCCGACGGCTTCCGACGGCCACCGACGGCCCGTCGGAGGTCGTCGCTCCTACCAGTCGCTATTTGGTCATTTTCTAGTAGTGATAGAAATTATTTATGGAAACAATGAACTTCTTAAGAAGGAGTGTTCAAACCCAAGCTTCATAAGTATAGTCAATCTTAAATTAACATTCACTCTTTAGGGTTTTTTAGTTAGAAAAATTCTAAATGGCAGTTGTGGTATATTCAATAATGAAAGATAAGTACATCTTCGTGAATATTGGCGCAATGAAGGTGTGCATATTTGTAAGTAGGCTAGGAATGGTTCCCACCAATTCGAGTCTAATAAGATATTGTGATAAAAATAATGCAATAAGGATTACAAAAGGAATCGATGACTTATTAAGAACTTGAGACATGGTTCTCTGAAACTATAAAGTGATAAAACAATTTATTAGCGATGAAGAAATATGTCCAGAAAAGTAGATAGAGTGTACTAATATTAGAGATCTACTCACTAACACTCTTTCTCAATTTAGTTTTGGATAACTGATTAAGAATATGGCCATGAGACACCATAATTAGTGTGCAGTTGAGAGATGTGCAGTTAAATCCCCACCAAAAGCCACGTAAAATTCTCATTACAGCGCATAACACTCTTCGACCGCTACGCTATTTCAATTTAGCGTTATTAAATAGTAGATCTACTTTAAGTCCTGTTATTTTCCGCTACGTCAATTAAATCAAAGTTTTTGGCACCCACTTTAGTAAAATTAACATATAAATGTTGATTTGACTAGTACTCTTTTAAACAAAATCAATAAGTTAGAGTAAAGTTTTAATTTAAGACATAAATGCTCAACGTAAGTTAAAAATCAATTGTAGTCACCAAACCTAGTCTCCAGAAATTATGATATTCTTCGATTTTGTTATATAAGATTAAACAACAAGTCTTTTACCTATACAAATGATGTGAGAATAAAAATAAACTAATTTTAAATATTTTGTGTTTCTGTCTAATGAAGTTTTTTGCACCTTTATTATTTTCTGTTATATCTTTGCTTTATGTCTGCTATAACTTTTTGTACTTCTACCGCTATATAACCACCAAGCGTCTTAACTGCACATAGTGAGAGTCTGATATAATTAAGGGCATGTCCTAAAGGAAATTGTGTAGTTTAATTATATAACTAGCGAACCTTGTTTGAAATAAAACAAGTTTTTGTATTTATTTTATATTGTATGTATTGTTACATTGAGATATAAATAATGTTTTTTTTGTTGAGATATTAGTGTTTTTGTCTATCTACTCGTATATTTTGAAGTGCAAGTGTTATGCATTGTATTTTCACTTATCATATGTTTTTTCACAACAAAAAATATTGATAATGCATACAATTGCAGTACCATTGAACTAATCCCACTTCAGTTATTGTGCGTCATAATTATTTTAACCGCAAAATAATAGTTTTAGTTATGAATTTAGATATATTCATAACAAATTTCGAGGATATTGATTTATGACAATAAATATACATTCAAAATATTAAAATCGATGATAACTGGGGAGAAATTTATAGAACAAAATTTAATACTGTTTTGAAGAAATAATTTATAAATATAAAAGAAAACGTTGATTCAGTTTCATTCCGTATATAAAGAGAGATGCTCAATACAAATACAAAGAGAGATGTTCAAGTACAAATACAAAGAGAGATGCTCAATACACCGTATTATAGTGTCTAAATTATGCAGTTTCATTCCGTGTTACAATGTCTAAATTATTCAGTTTCATTCGGCAGTTAAATGGTCGTAGATGGCCAAGTGAATTTTTGAGTAAAATGGAGTATCGGAATGGTAATGCTCTCAAACTGTACACGCTAAAAAATGGAACGCAAGATATGCACTCTTTTCTCTATTAACCTGTATATTTTCAAGGGAGCAAAATTTAAGGAGGAGAGAGAAATGGGTGAATAGAAGCAAAGAATAGCAAAGGACAGACAAAATGTCCACTCGTTTTCCTATCATTATGGTGGATAAATATACGTATCAGAAGTTCTTGATTTATTTATTTCCCTCTTCTTCCGTTCTACAAAAGTTGCAGAAAGGGGAAATTCTTTCTTTCAGAATCAAGAATCCCCTTTTTCTGCAGCTGCAATTCAGGCGATATACGTTGATTAGGTGGTGAACGGAGTACGTAGTTATGCTATGAATTAAGCGAACTTTTCGAATAACTTGTGCAGGTATTTTGAAATTTAAGCATGAATATTCATTTATTCCTGAAAATTTTCATTGCATTTTAATTGATTTTGCATTCATGGGGGAAAATATTTTGTAATTAGGAAACAAATCAACGTTTTGAAGTGGCAAAATAATTCAAATTTTTGGAATCAGGCTTCACATCTGATTTGGGGAAATAAATCGATTGCAGGTTAGGTCGTATAGATCAAAACCATGGGTGGCTGTGTATCTGTTCAACACAGGCGCCACATTAGGCCACGAAGGAAATATGCTTTACGATCGAGAAAATGCCATAAAATTTCTGCTGCAGGTGCACCTACTGATAACCCAAATGACAATTTTGAGTTTGTTCACTTTGAGACTGCTGAGACCCGTCGAAAACTGGAAGGGTCGAATTTGACATTTCATGTTACTCAGTTGCAATGGCATCACAGTCAGATGGACTCCAATGGTAGTTTTCTTTACTCTGATATATATGAAAATTATATGAGCTATTTGAGCTTGTGTATAACACAGAGAATTTGGCATTAGTTCTACATTTTTACTCCGACATATTCATCTCTTTGATTAGATATGTATCAATCACATAAACTCATTATGTTTTCAAGCTGATAGCAAATTTTCCATTTATAGGGTGGTCAATTATCTGGTACACTTGTTGCATGGAAACATTGCTACTAACATTGGAATGCTTCATTTTGCTTGGAGAATATTAACTTTGTGCACACACATGCTCATTTTTAAAGTATATATGGCAATATGTGTGTGTTTATATATATATATATATATATATATATATATATATATATATATATTAAATTTTTCAGTGTCAATCTTGTTGGACAAGGCTTGTATTGAATAAGTGTATTCATGTTAACTGATTAACATTCGTGTAAGTTTTGGTCGTAAAATGTCTTATATAACTCAAATAATTTTCTTGGGGCGGTCAACTATCCATACTCAGTACACTTATTGGATGGTAACATTACTTCTAACATGTTGGTCAAGCATTCTACTTGGGGAATATCATTTTAGTGCATGCACACGCATGTGTGTGTGTATGTCTGTATGTATATGTATTAAACAGTTCAGTGTCAATTATATTGGAAAAGGCTTGTATGAAATTAGGTGTATTCATGCTGTTTGATTAACGTAGGGGTACAAGAAGACTGGTTCGACTCCGTTAGTATTCTAGAAGAGTCTGATTCTGATGATGATTTCAGAAGTGTACACGGAGGTGAGTATCTTATATTTTTAGGCAATTTCAGCGGAAAAGATACATTAGTTAAACCAATTCTTTTTGCCTAGAATATTTTCCCTCTGTCCACAATTTAACCAACACTCAGACGTTGGAGTACAAGAATGCTTCCCTCTTTGTTGATGCAATTCGCAAATTGGATGGATACTATAAGAACAAAGATGTGGGAAAAGGTTATGAAATTCCACTTAACATGACAGAAGTATTTTCGAGAAAAAAGATGTTAGATTCATATCGTAGCTTTAAAATTTTGAAAGGCGATAAGCTTCAAGAAAACAACATGAAGGTCGTGGCTTGTGGTAAAAGAAAATTATCTCCTTCGCGAAGTTTTAATGAGAAATTGATGAAGATTCACCACATGCAAAATGTAAGTCCATGCCCTTTCAGAAAGTCATCGGTTATTAGGCTGTCTTACAAGAGGAAATCAATTGAAATGGAAGATGATTACGAGTATGATGACGATGATTATGATGGATATGGTAAGCCAATTCTCCATAATTCTCAGTAGTTGATGTTCTTGTTGGTCGAAAGATTGGTGTAATTAATGTACTCTTGTCTTTTGAATTGTGCATGGAATAAAACCTCCATATAGGTCACAAGTATTGAACAACTACTTCATTTTGAATAGGTACTACTACTAACAGATACTTATTTCGCCCAAGAGGAGGACAGTTGATTCCGTGCTGCCCTGTAGAGCAACCGATGCCTGGATGTTGGTCAACACTAGACCCATCTGCATTCAGACTTCGTGGAGAATCCTATTTCAGGCATGAAATCACAATGTAGATGGTCAGAATCAGAATATTAAATTGTTTTTATTTGATGAGTAAATTTTTTTAAACAGGGATAGGAAAAAGACACCTGCCCCAAATTATGCTCCATATTATCCAATTGGTGTTGATTTATTTACCTGCCCAAGAAAAGTTCATCACATTGCTCAGCACATCGAGCTCCCCCATGTCAAGCCACATGATAAAGTCCCATCTCTTCTTATTGTTAATATTCAGGTGCTCTTGGGTTGCTGGAATAATACTATAAATTAAAGTATCCTTATATTCACCCTTTGACTCCCTTTGAAATCTGATTGCAGTACAAGAATATACAGCATTGATCTTTTATGCCATAATTTATGAGCCCATTTGGCAAAAATTTGTACTAAATATTTTCAGAATGATTTTGAGTGATAACTTTGAAGTAGTGTTGAGTGAATAGTAAAAAATGCAAGTGTTTTTATGTATGAGTTAAAAATTGAAATTTTAATAAAATTTAGTAGTGAAATTTGAAATAAGTCGTAAACAAGTATTTGTTGTTCATTAACTTTATGAACATAATTGCTTTTTTTTTAAAAAAAAAATCGACTCTAAAGTTAACAGTGTTTGGTTTGAAAACGAGTTTTGTGTTTTGCGTATTCAATATACATGTCTAATGACACGAGAGAGGAGTTGGAAAATTCTAATCGTTACAAAGAAGTGGAGAAGTGGAAGCGAAAATATAGTTTTTGATATTTTTCAAAAGGTAGAAAACAAGTAAAAGTCATTTTCAATTTTGCATTTTTCAGGTAGACCGTTTTCTATCCCTTCTTTTCCGTTCATTTTAAAGTACATGTAACACAAATTTTATTTTCAAACTAAACGCTATCTAAGTTTTTAACATGCATTTCAAATTAGAAAAGCAACTTATTAGTGGTTTTTTGCTTCTATTAATTTTTTTATCTTACAGCACATAATCGTATTGGTTTAATGTTACTTATTTCACTATAGCTTCCAGGGGTATTTTGATATCTTAGGAACATACTTAATGATATCGATAAGGTATAAGAATTAAGAACTGATAATTACATGAATAGCATATGCTTAACATTTTAGATCCTTATGCAGGTGCCTACGTATCCTGCAGCTATGTTTTTAGGCGAATGTGATGGAGAGGGGATGAGCCTTGTACTGTACTTCAAAGTTTCTGAATCTTTTGACAAGGAAATTTCTTCAACATTTCAGGACTGCATTAAGGTAAGTTTTATAAAATTAACTCGAGTACAATGCTGTGATATATTATTCTGAACTAGTGCAATGCTTTGCAGAAATTCATAGAAGACGAAACAGAAATAGTGAAGGGGTACACTAGGGAATCCGTCGTTCCTTACAGAGAGAGATTGAAAATTCTTGCAGGGTTAGTTAACCCAGAAGAACTCAACCTAAATTCTGCAGAAAGCAAGCTCATCAATTCGTATAATGAAAAGCCCGTGCTTTCTCGGCCTCAACATACCTTTTACAAGGGGCAAAATTACTTCGAGATCGATCTCGATATTCATCGGTTCAGCTATATTTCAAGGAAGGGACTTGATTCTTTTCGCGATAGGTTGAAGAATGGTACAGTAGATTTGGGTCTAACAATCCAGGTAAGTATTAAATTTTAGTGGAAATTAGGGTGGCATCCTTATTTGGAAATCTAATGCATACATGGCCACCCATTCTCAATAACAGTTTTCAAATTACCCTCTAAAATTTATTTTGATAATCTGTTTTTTCATTTTTTTGCAAACTAGTTTTGCATTTAATAGGGGAATTAATGTGTGCAAAATCTAACTTTTTTACTTTTCGAATGTTTGCATTTTGCAGATATTTGCAGCTTAAACGGAAAATAATGTATTTTAAACCGTGAATATTACATTTTTTTTTTATAAATAATTCTAGGAGTGTTTCGTGGAAATTGAAGAGGCACCCTTATTTTGAAATTTAATACATGATCACTCAATTCTCAAAAACAACTTTCAAGATTACCTCCTAAAATTAATTTCAGATAAAAATTTGCTTTTGTGGCAAATTAAATTTTGATAATTGGAAATTCATAGGAGCAAATCATACATTTTCCTTTTTGCATTGATTTGCATTTTTTGCATATATTCGAAATTTAAACTGCAAATAATTGCATTTTAAGCTACAAATATTTGCAATTTCTAAAAGTTGGAGAAAATTTTGTTTC
The DNA here is from genome assembly GCA_030765085.1 of Allium cepa. Taxonomy (NCBI): domain Eukaryota; kingdom Viridiplantae; phylum Streptophyta; class Magnoliopsida; order Asparagales; family Amaryllidaceae; genus Allium; species Allium cepa. Next base: position 976,705,390 of record CM060928.1, read on the forward strand.
AGAGACAAGAAGTTTGATGTTTGCTTTTTAGGTTGAAATACGTTTTTTAGTGCAAATCACAGAATGATAATTGACACTATCATTTTTTGTTTACAATATAAAGTGTCTTTCAGACTAAAAAATAAACTTATTGTCCCCGAGAGTAATTTTTTTTACTACTTCTTCCGTGTGTGTATTTTCCTGTTTCTAAGGATGATAAATATTTGCAATTTTTCTGAAAATAATCATACTTTTCCTTTTTGCATTGATTTGTATTTTTAGTACAAGTGCATATATTCCATATTTAAACTGCAACTGGTTGCATTTTAAACTACAAATATTTGCATTTTTTAAAATTGCAATGTTTCTGAAAATAAGTAAGGGTGTTTCCTGAAACCTGTTTTTGGGAAGAGGGTGAAAGTGTATTTTGAAACTTACAGAAGAGTGTCGACAAAAATTCGTATATATATACATACACACACACTTGAATTCTTTGACTGCATGAAGAGTAAGGTCTAATATTGATATTGAAACAGGCACAAAAGCAAGAGGAACTGCCAGAGCAAGTGTTATGTTGTCTGAGACTAAACAAGATAGACTTTGTTAACCATGGACAAATACCAACGATTGTTACATTAGATGATGATTAATTCTTGAGAGAGAACAATTTTACAGCATAAAGGAAAAGGAAATGAGTTAAAAATCGTAGCTTGTTTCTTGGTTAAAAAAAAGTGTATTTGTTCATGTTACAACTTAAAATTTCTTGAATTTCAGCATCTTTTGCTCTTTGGATGGACGGTATATATCTATATTATAAAGTATACACTAACGATAACCATAAATAATGCCGTTATTTACAAAATTTATCTTTTAATGATACTGTTATGCTAACTATGAACCATGTAACCAATAGTTGTGAATCTCCCACAGGCTATCTTTTATTGGTTAAGTTTTACCCATAAAATTTTGGTTGGGACAAATTTTCAATCCAGGAACTTATCTTAGACCTCTTTATAATTATAAACTTGTTATGAAAGTATATATGTGTTCATTATTTAGTCATTTTGTATTTGCTAGCAAGAATAAATTTTTGATTTGCACATTTTCAGATTGTGTAGGTATAATTAATTTTTTTTTTTTTCACACATTCCCATTTTCAGAATATGTATGTACAAAAATCATGTTTAGAGAAAAAGAACCATATTTTTATAATAAATTTAAAATGGGTATAAGCTTGAAATAAGTATTTTTTGGAGGTCTAGATTGAAAACTTTCCTAACATTCTTCCATTTTTAATTATGTACAAGTGGACAACATAAGCCAACTCGTTCAATGCTAGTAGTATATTTGCCTATTAACGATACATTGTGTTTTCTTCCTTCACTTCTAGTTTATATTCTATTTTTATTTCTACTAATTATTTTTATTTTATTTTTATGCCGCAAACTTCAACTTGAATTTTGTAATACTAATCAATTGTTTTTACAACATTTCATGGCTAGGATAAAAGGATTTTGATTTGCTTGCTAATATAGGGAACTGAAAATTTCAAAGAATGATGGAGATGGTTATAATCTTATTGTTTGTATGAAACATCATTTAGTAGGGATTCCACTTAACTGATTTGTATGAAACATCATTTAGTAGGGATTTTTTTTTCTCAATGTCAATAGCCTTTTATAGGTGAGATGTAAATTAACATGCAAAAAGAATAAGGTTAAACTGATAAATTATCAATTTAACTAATTAAGAATCGACTATGTTTCTTCAATTTTTATGGTAATGGTTTTAATTTGGCAAGGCTCCATAATGTAGGCAGTCCAAATGGCATCATGATGTGACAATTATTGTCAATCAAGTAAAAATTTCGTGGACTTTCTTTTTATCTTGTGAAAGCAATGCAAAAATATAAACAAAATAATGATTTTACTAGAATCAAAACCAATATAATATATAGAATGATGAATAAAATAAATCTAATTAGGATTCAAGCTTTATTAAAATGCAAAACTATAATTATTAAACTTTTACTTGCTTTATTAAATTGTTGTGAACTTTTTCAGTATATTTAATTCACAAAGGTTGCCCTAGGCAATTATTAGTTTACTATACAACTCAGAAGGTTGTTGCCTTTATTTTAATAAACTAGTCTACTCGGCTAAAAAAGACACGTAAGATATATAGAATTTTATTAAGTTTTGACCTAAAAAAAATGAAATTTCGACATACATCCTATGAGTATAAAAGATTAGCATTATACCTCTTTCAATTTACTTTTATAATTACATCTCTATTTTTTTTTTAAAAAAAAAAGGTGAAATTCACGGAGGTATTTGGATAATTTTACTGTCGCTATTGAGGTATACGTTCATAACTCATAATCGCTGTAACATGTGTTTAAGTAGTCATTTTTAAATTTGGAAACAGGAGAAGTAAAGAAAGAAAAAAATTCAAAAAAGAGAGATGTAGAAAATAGTTTTTAAAAGAGAATGATGTAAAGCAAATAAGTTTATAAAAGAAGGACGTGATCCTAATTTTTTTTTAAAAAAAGTTGTTCATTAATGTTTGTATTGGCTCTCTCAATATAATGTTTTTCCCAATTCAATTCGATTAAAGTGCTCTCACCGTGCTCTCACCGCTTACATCAAGTCAATCTTTACAACCAATTATTTTCTTTTAACCCTCACCCCCCTCCCTACCAATTTTATTCTATTAATAATCATGTTTTTTAAATTTTCCAACGTTAGATTTTATAATAAAAATCGTTGAGGCTATGCAGTTAATATGCTCAGCGGTTCTATAGCGGTGGAGGTGCAAAATAATCGAGGATGAGGATAAATCAGGGATATAACGGAGGTGAAAAAGGCTCAATGGATATAAAAGCAAATATTAAAAGTTAATGTATTCTCATTCTCACATCATTTTTGTGGAAAAAAGAAATAATGTTTAGTCTTACATGATGAAACCGAATAATATCATGATTTATGGTTAAGTTGTTCGACATTAGTGCGAGATGTCAAAAGTTTGAAACTTGCGTAGCGTAATTCGAACATTTATTGACACATGATTTGTGGTTTGTTGTCCCAGTGACATGTTGTATCTATGTACCATTTCAAAAAAAAAATGAATAATATCATGTTTTATGCAGACTATATTTGGTGACTACAATAAATTTCTTACTTGTATTGAACACTTATGCCTTAAAATTATGTCCATTCTACCCTAACCCTGTTTTACGTTCAAAAGAGAATCAGTCCAATCAATATTTTTATAGTATTGTTGCTAAAGTGAATGCAAAAATTCTTGATTTAGCGGGTGTAGCAGAATATAACGGGGCTTAAAGCGTATCTACTGTTTAATAGCGCTAAATTGAAATAGCATAGCGGTTGAAAAGCGCTAAGTGGAGATTTTGTAAGGCTTTAACTACATAGCGTCAGGTTGAACTTTATTTTGATATAAAACCTCGCTCGGACTGAGCAATGTGGAAAATTCATGATAATTGCGCTTCAAATGAGCATGGTTTGTTAGGTTACCTCACTCGCTTCAAACTTGGTTTGTTTGGTTTCCTCACTCGCTCCATGCTTGGTTTCTTGTATTTCCTCAATTAGTTGAAACTTGGTTTTGTATGTTTTTCCACTTAGTTGAATCTTGATTTTTTATATTTCCTCTCTTACTTTAAACTTGATTTTTTAAGTATAACTTTTATCTTGTTTATAGTATACCGCTATAGGACAATTTTGTCTAAATAAATTTCTTGAATTTCCCGAGGGGTGAATAACAAAACAATGGGGATTAATAGACACTCCCTGTATAATATATTTACCCACTAATACACGATGGGCCTCTAATCAGTATACTAGAAGATGCATTAACGGGTTCAAAATTGTTTCCCTAACTGTCTCTTCTTTTTACATGAATTCAACGAAAACATGTTACAAGATCAATTTGCGAAATCACCGTCACTTGGTTAAGTTATCAAAGAAATCGTCACCTTTGTGCAGTAAAGACTTGATCTTGCTTGTCACTAAGTTTAACTCATGATAGTGGATACAAACTCAGATTTACCTTATGAGTTCATCGCCAAGACTATGTTTATTTAACATTTAAAGCGTCACTGAACTTTGACAAAGCTCTATACCCTAGGCAGTCCTAGTGACATCATAAAGAACAATTATTGTTTAACACTTCATTTGCACTTTGATTGTTTTTCTATAAATTTTATATGTTTAACACTTTGTTTCTACAAATATTTCGTTATATTTTTGCATTGAGATCATATATAGTTTATTTGAGTTTTTATTTTTAAGATGCAACATCTAATTTTATCAAATTTTTTAAGGATTTGTAAATGAAACTTAGTTGTAAGATCATATTTTTAAGTGATATCATTCTTAGTTTGAATTTTTATTTTTATTTTTATTAATAAAAGCAGAATTTGTAAAAAATGTTTGTTTGTACTTTTAAATTTATAAAAAGGTTTATTTGTTAGATCACTATTTTTAAACGATTTTGAGATTTGGCAATACACGTAGATGAACATTTTTGGTAGTTCACGTTGACTAAAAAATATGACATCAAAGGTATTGCAACTATTATCACTACAACAAAACTATCATTTTACAACATCTGTTTTACAACGGGACATAAATAACCGTGGTAATATTAAACCTTTTACAACGGTTTTCTTAAGCCATTGTAATATGTCCAACTTTTCATCATCTAGTCCACCTACTACAACATTGCCAGCTTTCCAGTTGTGATATGGTCCTATTACAACGGTTCCTGGCCCGTTATAATGGATACTAGTTTTCATCTCTATTACAATGGTTTTGGTCCACTGTAATATAGTTCTATTACAACGGTTTTTGGTCCATTGTAATATAATCCTATTACAACGGTTTTCGACCCATTGTACTAGATATCAGTTTTCATCTCTGTTTGCCCGTTGTAATAGATGCCTATTACAAATATTTTCTTCTCCCCATTGTAATAGATGTCAATTTTCAAAAACTCTTATATGCTGATCGTTGTTACCTTTGATTATTTTAGACGTCGTAGTAGGATTTAATCAGGATTTAGACCTTTGATTAATAAATAATTTATAGTTATAAATTATTATCTATAATCAATAATTAATTTTTTGTATTTAATAATTTATTATAGTTAGTAATAATCAGTAATTACAATTAATATTTATTAAATACATTCAATAATTGATAATTAATAAATATAAATAATCATTAATATTAAATGTTACTATTAAATAATTAATATTTAATAATCAAAGTTTAATATTTAATATTTAATTAATTTACAATTTTAATATTAATTAATTAGTAATTTGCTATAGTTTAATATTTAATAAACAATAATTATTGATTAATTTACTATTGTACTATATTTAGTAATTAATAACTAATGATTACTAATTACTATAATAACTAGTATTTAATTATTAATATTCAGTTATAATTAAGAAGTAATAGGTAATAATTGATAACTAATAATTAACAAATAAGTAGTAATTTTTATAACTAATATTTAAATAATTAATAATTAAGATTAAATCCAATAATTAATAATTAATTAGTAATTAATATTTAATAATTAAAAAGTAATATTTATTATTTAGTATTTGACATTTAATAATTATATTTAATAATACTATTTAATATTTTAAAATTTTTAAAGTTTTTAAATTTTCTACAATAAACTTAGAAAAGTTCTTAAAATTTAGAATTTTTTTAAAATTCATAATTAAAAAATAATGATTATTAATTAAATATTGAGTTAGTCTTAATTTCTACTATAAATAATGATTATTAATAAAATAATTCAAATATGATTTATAATTATTTTTAATAAATAATAATTTAATATAACTATTTATCTGTCATTAATAAATTATAATTATTAATTTATAATAATAACGTATAATAGTAATATATACATAATGATTTATGATTTATACGGAATAAGTTTTTATGCTTAATGAGTTATAATCCATGAATAATGGAGTATTAGACATTTAGAAATGACTTTAGCTTTGCATTTTCATTCTCCCACCGCACTAATCGTTGAAAATTTCCATTTTCCCTCCATTATTTCCTCCACTCTAAATTGACATTTAGAAAAATCCAAACACACATCTTACCAATCCCCAAATCAACAGAACCTGGATCTAAATCAACGCTCCATACCCCTAAACAAACTCCTCCATCATGAGCTCTCTCTATCCTCTCCTTTTTCCGCTCCGCCCTACTCTCCTTCAGCTCCGAATCCAATCACGACACCAACTCTATACCTCTTCCCTTGTCATCGCCAGTCAACAATTCGACTTCCATCACTTTTTTGTCCTCGATCATGATTCTCCCGCTGTGTCAAAACTCATTATCCGTGCCTCCTCTTCCTCCGGATGACAAAAATAATAGTAGTTTTAGTGTAGGCTTTGCCATGTTGGGCTCATGGAGCTCGAGGATGGAGTTGGATGATGAATCATCGTGGGGAGGAAGAGGGAAGACAGCTGGGAGCTCATCACTTCCAGGGGTAGTGGAGAAATGATGATGATGAGGGGAGGTGGTAGTGGGGATGAGAGAGTAAAGGCTGGGGCAAAGAGTCCTCTGACAAAAGCTTCAACGGTTGTTTCATTGATCAGGTATTCATGGTAAGATATTTTTTTACATTTTTTGTAGTTTGATACAGATTGCATTGTGACTTATAGCAGATGAATACCTCTTGATACATGTAGTGGGAGTCGAGGTTTGCAAAACGGTTTCGAAATTGTAAATCCCAAAGTAAAATACCTAATACTTTCGATTCTTGTTTGATATAGGGTATTTTATATTGATTTGTAAGAAAGGTACATGCGATGTGTTTTGTTTTGGCGTTTTGCTATTAATGCTCTGCTAATTCCTTTAAATTATATTAATTTAATGTGAAGGGGTGTCAATTATATAACTATTTGTTATAGAAACATTTGATTCTTATACTTGGTCCATGCATTGTTTCCCTTCACAATTGGAATAGTTTTATATATCTGAATTTAACTAATGTGTGCACATATGTAGTAAAAATTTGCCAGACATGCAGGATCAACGTTGTGCTTTTCATTATTTTTTCATGTGAATATGTAAACGCCACCGTGTTTTAGCAAAAAAAAAAACACATGTAAACTGAACAATGGGTGATAGTCGACATACAAAGGAAATTAAAAGGGTAAAAAATTGCTTTTCCATTTCGCTTCCTTATGTTTGAACAATGCTACAGTAATAAAATTATATTTAGTAAAAGAATCATGAATAGAAGCAGAGTTTAAGGCAGTAAAATCTGAAACCAGAGATCCCGATATTTTATATCTCACGTTCGGGTATATGGCCTAAACCCAAATATAGATAGACAAAGGAAAGGTATTTACCTTATATGTAATGAAGGTTGAAATCTCATACATATGATAAATTTATATGAAAGGATTTTTAGACTATGACTACTAGTCTACTAAGAAGGCATGTGTAAGAATAATTTGCAAACTTCTTTTAGTATGGATTGAAATAATCATTATATTTGAATTTTGCTATTACATAGGCTGACACATGTATATAAGTGATCAACTCCTAACCAAACCAAACATGACTGATGTATTGGCATTTTAGGACAGGCCTTTCTTATTGGCTATACTTGTTCTAATTAAGAAGTAATTTAGAAAAGCCTTTTTGTATTGAACTGATTAGACTATTAAATATCTGTTAATATGTACATCGTCATCATCTAGTTGTGATTATTATGGTAATTACATTCTATACTTCAAACATTTGGTCCACTGCCAGTGTTTAACATAATAAATTGAAACGGAGTTTCAGTAACAAAATTGTGTCTATACTGTTTACCAGTAATGAGAGTTACACCACTCTACTTTTTCAATTAAAGTAACCCGTGAATGCATTTTATTAATATATTCATGGGCAACTACAAATCTTTTTTCTTAAATTACATGATTAAACATTTGGTTAATCACGGTTGCACTAGTATTCAGTTCAATTTGTTAACAGATTATAAAATGGCTTGGTTGTAGAATATAGTTTTATTTCTATTTTGCGATAAAAATCAAGCCTTTTGCCTGCTAAGTGAAACATAGTTCATATGCTTCTGATTACGTGTGACTTATTTATAATACTTATCTATTTATTTAGGAGACATTGGTTTTGTGTTTACTCATGAATCTAGGTGAGTAATTTAATAGGTTAAAGCGAAAGCTAAAAGCGGAATTCAAAATGAAAGACCTTGGAGAAGCAAAGAAAAATTTGGGTATGGAAATCCAAAGAGATAAAAAACTAGGACTTTTGAGCCTCACTCAAAAGGAGTACATTCGAAAGGTGCTTGCTCGGTTTAGCATGGAAGGAGAAAAAGCAATCGGCACACCCATGCATTTGCACATACGGCTTTCTAGTAAAGGCTCTCCGATCACGGAAAAGGACAAGGCTTATATGATAAAGGTCCTATATGCAAGTGCAGTTGGCAGCTTGATGTATGTCATGATCTGCACTAGGCCCGACATTGCATAGATGGTTGGATTAGTGAGTAAGTTCATGGAAAATCCAGGAAAGACACATTGAGAAGCAGTGAAATGTATCTTTAGATACCATAGAGGAACTTCAAACCATGGACTTGTCTTCGGCGACAGAGGAAGAGATTTCATCTTGGTTGGATTTTGCGATTTCGACTATGCCGGTGATAGAGATCGAAGGAAGTCAACATCCAGATATGTGTTCACCATTGATGGGACAACGATCAGTTGAAGATTGAGGATTCATACGATTGTGGCCTTGTCTACTACAAAGGCAGAGCTTATAGCTATAGTTGAAGCAGCTAAGGAGGCACTTTATTTGAGGTGACTATTATGTGATTTGGGCTTCATATGTGAAGGCGTGGATGTGTACTGTGACAGTCAGAGTGCAATTCACTTAGCTGAAAATCTGGCATTCAGCTCGAGGACGAAGCATATTGAGGTGTGAGAGTCATTCCTAATCTCGGTGAGTGAAGAGAAGCTAATTCATCTTCAGAAAGTTCACACAAAGGAGAATGCAACAGACATGTTACCAAGCTGTTGCCTATTGCTAAGTTCGAGCATTACTCGGACTTGATTCTCTTAATGAAGTGCTAGGTGCCACAGGGTGACATGGTGGGGGGAGAGTTGAGATGGTTCATGGAGACATTTGTTTTCATGGTAGAGATTGAGTGGTTCTAAACGAACTGGGTACTTCGAACACTTTGTTGATGGGCAGTGGCTTTGCTAGAGTTCGTTGGCAAAGTGTAATGAGTGATGGCATTTCCGAAGCTCATTGGATAAGTATCCATTGCTGAGAGCATGAAGGTGTAGATAAAGTTGGAACGCTTGTTTGGAATTCGGTAATTCATCGAAGGAGGAGATATATGAGGAAGAAGTACAGAGGAGGAAGTCACGAAGTCGCGGTGCTTGGACTTCGTGATGATTTCGTTCAGTGAAGTGAAGCCCTAACCCTAGAAGCAAGCTCCAGGAAGAATTGCTGAACCACTATTTTGGCTCGGTGGAACTGGAGCAGTGCAATGAGGAGACCGAACGAATTACTTCGTTTGGTAGTTGGCTGATGGTTGGAGTGGCAGTAGAAATCTCGTTCGTTTGATTGAAGATTGCGGTGAAAAATTGATTTGGAGCGGTGTTTTGTTGAGGAGTATTGCCGAACCAAAGTTTTCGTTCGGTGATTTGGTGACGCCAACCGAAATATCTCGTTAGGATTTGGGCATGCCGGTCTAGTTTTCTTGTTTGTCGGTCCAGACTTAAAGTGTACTGATGCCGAACCAATGGGATGCCGAACCAGATGGATGCCGAACCAGATTTCTAAGCTGCTATATAGCAGCTAACCCTCATCAGATCTTCACTCTATAAATAGTGGAGCTTCTGGACAATAATGGAAGTCGTCGTAGAGAGATGAAACTCTACAGAATTTAGTTTATACTGTTAATTCTTCTTATGTATAGCCTCCAAAAGTGAATCAATCTTGTAACTCTAATCTTTCAGTGATTAATAAAATCTTCTCTACCCAAGTGGACGTATACCGCCTCGCGGTAGTGGAACCACTATAAATACTAGTGTTATTCATTTTTCTACATTGCATTGATCTATGACTGTCCTTTTTGGTGTTTATCTCTGTTTGTTTTGTCCCACTACAATCACGATCCAGTTGTTTTCCACCGCATTGGGTTTTTATTCCCTTAGACTGATCATTTGAGGGGATTTTCTCCAACAGTCTGGTACCAGAGCTGCAAGGTTGATTGAGGAGTGTTAGATGCTATGGCAGGAGATGAAATGACTCCAGTTGTTACAAGACCCTATACTAGAAGGATGTATATCGCGTCAAGATCACAGTTGGTAATTGGGAAATGGAATGGGCATAAAGACTTCGAGAAGTGGCAATGGAGGATGAAGGCTATTCTATTGAGGAATGAAGTCCACCCAGTAGTATTTTTTCCTGAGGAGTTGACGATTGACATCTCAACCGTGGAAAGGAAGAAGATGGAGAAATAGGCGTTTACTACTTTACAACTAACTATGGGAGAGAAGTTATCTTAGAGATTAGCAGTGAGACCACTGCTAGGGGCATTTGGAACAAGCTAGAAAATCTCTACTTGAAGAAATCTCAGACTAACCGTCTAATATTGCTTTAGACATTTTTCACCATGCAGATGAGAGAGGGTACTTCAGTGTAGGAACATCTTAATTTCTTTGATGATCTCGTGATGAAGATGAAGACCGTTGACTTGAAGATAGATGAAGAGCAAATGACAATGATTCTTTTGTGTTCTCTTCCAGAGCGATACACAGGTTTTGCTAACAGCCTTATATTTTCCAAAAGACACATTGATAGTGGAAAACGTGAAGTTAGGACTTCTATCTAAGGGCTTAATAGATCAATTGAAGGAGATAAATGAAGGAAGTAGAGGTGGAAATAGTAGTCACGGCCTGTTTGTTGAAAGAGGTAGATAAGATAAGAAGAATTGGAACTCTAGAGGGCGTTCCAAGTCCAGAAAGCCTGGTAATGGCATGAGAGGAAAGTCTAAGGATGGGAAGTGCTTTATCTGCAAGAAACCTGATTATTGGAAAAAGGATTGTCCCGATTTGAAGAAGAAGGAAGAAGATGGATCTTCATCATTTGCGGTGGAGAAGTCTGTTTCAGACAATGTGTTGTCTACAGTAGTGTCAAATGTCTCAGACCATTGGGTGCTGGATTTGGGGGCATCTTGAAAGAAGCTACTATGCTACAGGATCGAAATGGCCAATAGTTGTAAATAATGTAAATGAAGTGGCAATGCGATATAAACTAAGTTATTTACTGATGTCGAATATGAGTATAAAAATAACTAGTGAGGAAAATAATAATATTAGTATAGTAAATGACACCAAAGATTTTATACTGGTTCGGAGCTCCGTCCTACGTCCAGTCCCAGACTCCTTCTGGAATTTCACTAAAACAATAACCCTCACTTAACCGAGAGGAACGGGTCTATACAACACTTGAGCAGCCGAACAAGGACCTGAGCAGCAGAACAGAATTTCGCCTCAGCAGTCAAAGAGGACTTCAAACGCCTGAGCAGCAGAACAGGACTTCTTTACAAATAACAAAAGTATCTGACTGTAGTATGCTCTTTAAATAGCACTGATAAGTCAATTAAGTACAATCTTCCTATAATCTTCTCCTTTATGATATATAGTGTGGTGTGCTTTGAGAATTGTGGAAGATAAAGTTATCAGCAATCAGAGAATGTAAGCAGTTTGAGTGTAGTTTGAAAAAAGAGAATAGATAAGAATTCAAGAATATTAAAAATAGATTCTATTGATTGTTTGTTGAATTCTGTAATCTATTTGTAGTGTATAAAGAGTTGCAACTATAGATGAAAAGTTATATTGAAAAGAATAGGTGCAAGCATTGATTTTGAAAACGTTTCTCTTCGGTGAAGAGAAGCGTCTATTCATGAAAATAGCTGTTAAGAATATTCAAACTTCTGAATAAAATAATTCAGACTTTTGAATTAAGTTGAAATGCAAACAGCAAGAAAATAGGCTATTTTTGATCTTATTCAGCCGTCTGAATATTTTCATTCAAACGTCGAAATATTATAGAACCATAATTTTGTTTCAGCATTCAGACGTCTGAATGACATTATTCAAACGTCTGATTTTAGCCTGTAACAAAAAATTACCATAGCTCAAATGGTTAGAGCACTTGCCTTCTAAACTAGTGACCTGGGTTTGAGTCCCGCTCCATGCAATTTTTGAAAACTTGATTTTTCATTTAAAATAAGAATGTATATGTGTGTATACCATTTGGAGAAGATTTTAACATTTGTAAACTCTAAACACGACATTATATGACTAATAATACTTTGTTTGTCACCTTCGCCTTGTCTCTATCATATATATCTCTTCTTGTATCTTCACATACATACTTTCATCCTTTTTATTGTAATGTTTATCTTCATTTTGAATGTATTTTTTAGTCTCTTTTTGATGCTCATGTACCTGCAAATTAGCTTAAAGATTTTTTGGCATAATTGTAGAGTTATTGCCATTAAAATTCAATACTTGAGGTTCTAACATGTCTTTCTTTATTACGCCTACTAAGGATTTCTTCAGTTCTTTCGTTGGACGAGTGGGAAATGCTATTCTTATGGGTAATGATGCCAGCTGTAGAGCAATGTGCGAAGGTACGTAAGGATCAGGATGTTTGACGGAGTGATACACACTTTGACAGGTGTCTGGTATGTTCTAGGTCTTCGAAAGTCCTTAATTTCTTTAGGACAATTGGCATCTTTGGGATGCAAGGTAACTATAAAGATGTATATTCTGAAGGTTTCGAGAGGCGCACTAGTTCTTATGAAAGGAGACGTGTTCTGAAATCTGTGTTTGCTGAAAGGAACCATAATTCTTGGAGAGTTGTGTGTTGGAGTAGATAGTTCTTGTGCTTTGGATGCCACAAAACTTTGGCATCTCAGGTTAGGTCATATTTCAAAGAAGGGCTTAGAGTTTCTTCAAATACGGAAGACGATCAAAGAAGAAAGCTTCAATAAGATGAACTTCAGCCAGGAGTGTGTGTTAAGAAAGCAAACTAAAGTATATTTTAGAGTTGGACTCCATAGATCGAGGCGAGTACTTGAGTACGTGCTTACATATGTTTAAGGGCCAGTTGCTACTCATTCTCTTGGAGAAGCAAAGTATTTTATCTCTTTAATTGATTACTTTTCTCGAAAATTATGGAGGTATGTGATGAAGGCCAAATTTAAAAGTTTTGAGAAGTTCAAAGATTGAAAATCACTTGTGAGAACCAGTATGGTTCTAGGTTGAAGGAGCTGAGATCTAATAATGGCGGTGAATTTGTCCCTAGGGAGTCCCTCGACTTTTGTAGACAATATGGCATTCAGAGACATTTCACTACACTCGGATATCCGCAATCCAATGGGGTTGTAGAAAGGATGAACATGACTTTACTGGAGAAGTCTCGTTGCTTGAAATTAACGGCGGGATTGTCTAGAGGCTTTTGGGCTAAGGCATTATCAACTGCAACGCATATCGTAAACCAGATTCCGTGCTCAGCCATAGATGGGAAGATTCCAGAGGAGAAGTGGAGAGGTAAAGCAGTGTATTTTGGTTACTTTCGAATTTTGAGTTGTCCTGTGTGCGTTTATCATATAGGTGATGACAAGTTGGAGGCTATATCATACAAGGGCATACTAATGCAATACACCGACGGTATCAAATTTGGAACCTTGTTGATCAAAATATTGTTCATTCCAGACATGTTTGATGAGTCTGCTATGTTCAATCCGAAGGAGAAGATACCTACCACATCAGACGATTCTGATAGGCCTAAGGAGATGGAAGAAGTTCCCGTGTTCAAGCCAAATAGTAGATTTGTTGTTGATGTTGCCGAGAAAACACAGTTGATGAAACATCACAGAAAAGTCCACAGGTACCTTCTAATAGTGCTGGTGATGTGCTTGAATCTAGAGAAAGTTTAGTTTAAGGTGGAGCTAAAAGGAGTTTAGGTGAAGTAGTACGTACCTGGGTCAGTCGTAGGACTATTAGGCCTCCCGAAAGATATGGTAATTGGGAGTTTGCGAACCTTAACATTGACGATCAATTTGACTATGCCCTACATGTGGTTCTTGAGAAGCCGCTTAACCTTGATGAAGCTTTGAAGTCATGTGACAGTTCGAAGTGGATGTGCACTATGAAAGATGAAGAAGAACAAGATGTGGGATTTGGTACCACCTCCTCAAGGAAGACGAGCCATAGGTTGCAAGTGGGTGTTCAAGGTGAATGATGATGGGAGATACAAGGCTAGATTAGTTTCTAAAGGGTTTTCACAAAGAAAGGAATTGGAGTATGATGAGATATTCTCTCCAGTAGTGAGGCATACGTCAATCTGCATTTTGCTCGCTATCGTCGCAGCTCATGACTTGGAGCTGGAGCAACTAGACATGAAAATTGTTTTCTTGTACGCAGAGTTGGATGATACCATCTAAATGAAGCAACCAGAAGGATTTTGTTGTAGATGCAAAAGTAAATTGGGTTTTTAAATTGAAGATGTCTTTGTATGGACTCAAGCAGTTGTCTAGACAATGGTACAAGAGATTTGACTCTTTTATGCTATCACTTGGTTTTTGTTGTAGCATCAAAGACGCTTGCGTGTACTTTAAGCATTCAAAGAATAGTACATGGGTGTACCGACTCTTGTACATGGATGATATGTTAATTGCTTCCAAGGATAAGGCTGAAATCAATAGTTTAAAGCAAAAGCTAAAAGCGGAATTCGAAATGAAAGACCTTGGAGAAGCAAAGAAAATTTTTGGTATGGAAATTCAAAGTGATAGAAAGCTATGACTTTTGAGCCTCCCTCAAAAAGAGTACATTCGAAAGGTGCTTGCTCGATTTAGCATGGAAGAAGCAAAGGCAATCAGCACACTCATGCCTTTGTACATACAGCTTTCTATTAATGGCTCCCCGATCTCGGAAAAAGATAAGGCTTATGTAATGAAGGTTCCATATGCAAGTGCAGTTGGCAGCTTAATGTATGCCATGGTCTGCACTAGGCCTGATATTGTACAAGCGATTGGATTGGTGAGTAGGTTTATAGCAAATCCAGGAAAGATGCATTGGAAAGCAGTGAAGTGTATCTTTAGATATCTTAGAGGAACTTCAAACCATGGACTTGTCTTTGGTGGTAGAGGAAGAGATTTCATCTTGGTTGGATTTTGCGATTCCGACTATGCCAGTGATAGAGATTGAAGGAAGTCAACCTTTGGATATGTGTTCACCATTGATGGGACAACGATTAGCTGGAAAGCGAGGTTGCAGACGATTGTGGCTTTGTCTACTACATTGGCAGAGCTCATGTAACGACCCGCCTTTCATCCTATAGAAAGACGCTTCATCATTAAGAAAGAAATGGATAGAAAAGAGAAAAAATAGGAAAGAAAGAACTAAACAATATTAGATTCTCACAGCGGAATGAATAAAGTATATTAATCACATAGTTATTACATAATATACAACACCTATCAGAGTTACACAGCCTATACATCGTATATTAGACAGTGTTGAAGACCTGTCCATCATACAACTCAAAAATCATTACAATTCATCAACACAGTGGAAACACTATATATCTACATACACTGAAGCCTCATGCCCCATATCTCCTCCAGAATTTGTCAAAGCTAATCTGAATCCCTTGGCTACTTGTAAAAATTTGAGTACCCAAGAGTTTAAGAAAACAGAAATTAAACTCTGGGTCAAACATGGGTCTGGTGTGAGTAAACGGTTTAAAGTTGCTTAACTTTGAAAATCATTTGAAAACAAAGGTATCTCGTAAGACCACGCTACAAATAAACATGTCAGGATTTTACCTTACGATAACCAAAATATTTTGATAGGAAATCCAGTGATATTATAATAGTGTCTACGGTTTTCAAGTATAATACAAAAATAGCTGGAATGCTTACATCTCACGTTCCAACATAGTTGGGCACAATCAAAACGTACGGCACATATTGGAGATTGGATTCCATATAATGGCAGGGCTACTGAGGTACCGTCCGTCACAGTACCTGATCTAGATTAGAGTACCGAGGATCCACCCTGATCCCTTGCAACACAAGACCGGAACTACCCTTTACTGGATAATCCCGAATAAGAAAACTCCAGCAATTGTCGCGACCGACTACCCACACAGCCAAATAAAAGGAACCTCTAGACAAGGAAAATCTTATCCTACTTGGGTGCTACCCACTTAACCTTGCTGCACCTCTCCTGTTTTAGCCATTCCCGGTTGATGAGGCTTGAGGCTACGATTTTCTTTATAGAACACATATCTTAGAATGCTCATCGTCCTCTAATGACGATGTTCTGAAAGCATTCATTCCATACAAGTCCATTCCGGGTTCGGACGAAACGGAAGACACTAGCTCGTTACACTCATTTTGGAATCACCCATAGAGTTAACGACAATAACCCTTGCACTCTGAATCTTCATCTTAAACTTCACTTGAGATTTCACGACCCATCGTTTAATTTGGATCGATGTGGTTTTCATATATCCAATTTGGAATCCGATCTCGGTCTTACCGAAATCCAAAACGTCGTCTTTTAAGGCCAAGTTGTTTTAGGTTAAATTTTTTTTAATTTATATTTAGAGTAACATATGCACATAGATAGAATAATTCACATTATCACAGATAGATAATTCATTTTAACACAATTCAACCAAAGTATCTCATATCACAGAGCAGCACATATCACATATCAAAGATATCAAACAATCTAAGGCATTCAATATCATTCAATCATCCATAAGTAAGATTAATTAGTCACAACATTTCTAATTAATTTAAATAAATTAAATTAATTACTTCCATCACTATAAATCCTACTTACTTAACCATTAATTAATTACAAACCAACTAATTAATCATCCCTTAATTATCCATCTTAATTAATTATCCTCAATTAATTATTCTTTAATTACATTAAGTAATTACATAAACTTATTATACTTTAACCATTCACATTGATTAACCCTTAATTACTCTTATTTATTAATTAACTATAATTAGTTACATTGATCCTTAATTAATTACATAAATTAATTATTCTATGATCACTTACATTAATTAATTATCTTTTAATTAATCACATTCATTAATTAACTAACCCTTTAATTAATTGCCTTAATTAATCCTTTAATGAATTATACTAAGTAATTAATCCTTAATTACTTCCATTAACTAATCATCCTTTAATTACTTTCATTAAGTAATTTTCCTTTAATTAATTACATTCAGTAATTATCCATTAATTATTTACACTAAGTAATTACACTTTATTAATTACATTAGTTAATTATACTTAATCAATTTCATTAACTGATTATCCTAAATTCATTAAATTAATTAATTATCTTAGATTAATCACATTAATTAATTTAATTAATTACATTGTGTAATTAATCCCTTTAATTGCTTCCATTAATTAATTATTCTTTAATTAGTTGGCCCTTAATTACTTAGATTAATTAACCCTTAATTAAGTAATTAACTATCCTTTATTCACCCTCATTAAGTAATTACCCTTTGGTTATTAACATAATTAATTGACCCTTATTAATTACATTAAGCGATTAACCTTTAATTAATTCATTAATTAATTAATTATCCCTAATTAATCACAACCTTGATTAATTAAAGATAAACTCTTTTTCTTAATTAAGTAGTCATTTAAATCTTATTTAATTTAATGCTTGAAATTAATTTACGCAAAAATCATTTGAAACTCTTGATTAATTAAAATTTGATACACTTTGTCTTAACAAATTCTTAATTACATCATTAAACTTCATTTGAAAACATTTTGGAACCTAATATAATTACCTTTAAACAAATAATTTTAGACATTTACTTTAACATTTTAAATCTTTGAAAACTTGTTTTAAAAACTTGTAATAAATTACTCGGAAACCCGATTAATAATCCTTTGAAAACATATTCATTTTCTTTAAATCTCTAAAACTTGTTAACTAAATTCATATCTATTTTACTTTTAAACTTAGTTAACTCATACCTTGAAAATTTGTTAATTAAATTTATTTTTGCTTTGAAAACTAATTCTTCTTAAATATACTTTTGAAACTGGGCTAAACTAAATAACCTTTTAGACTTGAACTTGTTTAAAACATTTGCTTTTATAAAACTGTTCATGTTTTACATATTTTCTTATAAACCTAGTTAACAACAAACAACCCGGGAAAGACACAAAATTCCCGAGCCAAACTCACCAAAACTCGAGCAAGAACCCGTGCAACTCATGATCAAAATTCCCTTCGAGACACACACACACAAAACTTCGAGCTTACCCTGAGACAAAAGCTTCTTCTCCAAATCTTCAAACCAACCCAGACACGAAAATGTGCACATGCACATGCACATGCCACCTGGTCGCCCCGACCAACCCTGCCGCCTTTGTCAAGTCGACGACGACCTCCACTAACTTCCCGACCACCCATCTCGACAATCACCCCTGTGAATCAAAATTGAACTAGCCGATCAAACCTGGAACCAAACCAATCGACAAAAGCTCTCGCCGACGACGACCCCGTCCACCGGAGCTCACGTCCCTCCGACTACATAGACCCACGCGACGTTTCCCCCACACGCGATCGCCTCCGGTGATCCAACGACGACATACGACCCTCGAGAACATCGACGACAAAACTGTCGTCAAAACCCTACATCGCCGTCCCCTGGCTGCTCCGACCATCTAGAAATTCCATAGCCATTTTTCCTTTGACAACCATCCTTCCAGCTACCCCTGCCTCAGTCGCAGCGCACCTCCAACACAAATCGCCGCGAAATCTATCGAAGTTCGAATTTCGATCAACTCAAAAATCCTCGACAATCCCAAACCTAAAAATCCCAATATCCATATCAAAATTCATTGTTTTCTAACATGAACCAATTCACGAAATCCAAACATGAAATTGTGAACATTGATTTTTACTGTTATTTCATATTTTTGAATCGATTGCTAAATTAAAATAATTGAAACTATTTTTAAAATTCGTATTACACTGTTATAATCATATTTCATTTAAAATCATAGCCTAAGATCGTTTGTATGGGAAGATATAAATTTTTGAAGGTAGTTCTTGAGCCTGTGAAAAAAACAGAGGCTAATATACAAATATATACACATATATTCGCAGACATATCACTATATATACATACATCCACAATCATTTCACACATGCAAAATTCATTCACTATATTACTACAAGATTCTATCACATGAATCAAAGATAAAAGTAGATTAAGTTTAAAAAGTTTACCCACTAGTTACTGAGAAACAGAGAGACAAGCTTCATGCTTAAACCATGGACTTTGTATTTGAATTTGAATTTGCTTAGTTTGATTTGAATCTGATCTTTGAATTGAGTTGAATTTGAAATTGCGACTTGCTTCACTCAGGTTGAAGATGAAGTAGTTGTTGTTGAGTTGAAAACTTGAAAAATAATGTTGTTTGTTTTGATGTCTTTTGAATTTGGTTTTCATTTTTTAGTTTACTTAGAAGAAGAAGATGAAAGATGGAATTGAGAAAGAAAAATGTTTGAACTGAAATAAAATGATCAAGTTTCTCTCTAATACATGTTATTAATAATTCAATAAAAAGAAGATTAAGCCACTTGTAAATGCATGACATAAATAAGTTACAATTGTCAAATGTATGTATTATTTTTCACAAATGTTAAAACAATGTATTTAAATATTTTCTTAGGTTTTATATTTATATTTATGATTTTATTAATTTATTTTTATATACAAACTATACTCGTTTATTTTTAATTTTAAAAGAAAAATATTAAAAACAAAAGAAATGAACCTTTAATTAAATCTTATTTTAAACTTAAGCTAAAATAATTTTAAACAAAATAAATATTTACCTTAAGTGCTTTGAAAATATATGATTAACTTTTAAATAGTTTCTGAAAGGTATTATATTAAATTCAAACATAATCTTCCAAATCATAATATATTCATATATATATATATATATATTATAATTTGAAAACATTTTTATTTTCTTTGAAAAGATCAATGCCAAATTAATTTATTATTAGTTTTGAAAAGATAAATGGCCTATTAAAAATAAATTTTTAAAAGAAGATTGTCAAATTGCTATTGCCAAAACTCTGGGTCATCACTTTCCTCCCTTCTTAAGAATTTCGTCCCCGAAATTTAAAAGAAAAAATAATTTAATAATGCAGCAAAACTTTTATTCAAACAACAAGGCATACATCAACTATACACTAACAATCATAACAACCAATATATTCAAACAAACAAATCTAACTATCCTGACATAATTCAGGATAGGACTTCCTAATACTAACTAGAGTTTCCCAGGTACAAACTTTGGGATCCTCGCCCCACAGAATCTTAACTAGCTACACTACTATGATTCTGAGATCCTTCTCAGTATGATCTACAATCTGAACAGGATGTTCTGACCACAAACAAGTCCGACTCAACTCCAAATCCTTCTGAACTTCTAGTTCTACAACCAGTGATGGATCATACATAACTTCCTCAGATGAAATACATGAAATAATTTATGAATCTCAGCCATCCGGACTGGCAATTCAATCCTATAGGCCAAAGTACCAATCCTTTCGAGAACATGGAAAATAAATCCAATGTACCTTGGAGCTAGCCTTTTAGTCTTACCGAATCTTATTTCTCCTTTGATTGGAGAAACCTTGATAAATATCAAATCTCCAACTTCGAATTTTAAATTCCTTCGTCTCCTATCCGCATAACTTTTCTAACGATCCTGGGCTGCCTTCATCCTTCCCTTAATCAGCTCAACCTTCGCAAGTGCCTCTTAAAACGAATCTGGATCAAGAATAAGACAATTTCCCGATACTACTTAACAAGATGGTCCTCCAAGATATGCCAAAATCCAAAACACAAGCTCTACCCCATAAGCGTCAGTGGACTTCGAACTTACTTCTCTCATCCGGAAAAGACAAACAGGTGCACTAGACAACTTCGCTTTAAGATCCTGAAAAACTCCTTCACACTTATGGGTCCAATTGAACTTTGTTTCCTTCCTAGTCAGCTTGGTCAAGTGAGAAGAAATCTTAAAGTAATCCCGAATGAACTTCTGTAAGAGTCTGCGGTTACTTTCACTCTAGAACAGCTGCTACCTTACTTCCGCTGCGCAACTCTAAACTGGAGTAAATGAGAATGCCATCAATGAATACAAGCACAGACTTGTCCAACACATCCGGAAGACACGGTTCATCAGGTCTACAAAATAACTTGGAGCGTTGGTTAATTCCAAAAAGACGTAACCAACCACTCAAAGAAACAGTTGGATCCTCTGAACGCAGTCAAGGGTACTATCTTCAGCTACTCTTAGCTGGTGAAAACCTAAAACTAGATCTAAAAAAGAAAAAAACAGAAGCACCAAGAAGAAGATAAAAAAAGATCACCAATACGAGGCAAGAGATACTTATTCCTAATGATCACCTTATCCAATTTCCGAAGCTGGGCAAACCGTTGACTTCCTCGAAGACATCAGGAAAAATCTCTGACAACTTCGATAGTTCCTACTTCCTCAAAAGATGCCTCAATTCAAAGCAAAAGATTACTCAAATAAACTCCCGAACTAATCGCAAGTAACTTTTGCGATCCTATCTAGTTCAGTTTCCAAAGATACTGTTCTCTCTTCACAAATCAGAACAGCTTAGTACTTGTCTAACCAATCCATCGAAGAAATGGGTCCATTCTGCTTCTTCTAAAATCCTCCTCTAGGACACTACTTAGCCAGATGACCTTCCTGTTGGCACACAGAACACTCCGAACTATGATGTTGCCTTTCGGTTTTCCACTTACCCTAATTCTTCCAATTCGGGTTGAAATTCCTTTCGTTCAGGTTGAAAGAATTCCCACTCAGTGCTGCCACACATACTAAGACTTCTTATCCATAAGCTCCTCGATTCTCAAAACCATATCAACCAATTCCACAAAGAGCCTTTTAGATGGGTAGACATCTTCTCAAGAAACTCGAGCCTCAAACGAAGGACAAACATCTCGTTCTTCTTTAGGGGGGTGTCCATAAGACCAGGTCCGTAGAGACAACTTGTTGAACTTAGTCTCATACTCCGATATAGACAAACTCCCTTGCTTGAGATCCAGAAAAATTCCTAGATAGCCGAGCCTTCCCTACTATGGGTAAAACTATTCCTCTAATACTAGACTTTCTCCAAGAGAAACATCTTCGGGAACATCCACAGTTACTACATCCCACTACGCAGCTGCTCCTTCTTGAAGTTGCCAAGATGCCATCACTCGCTTCTGCTTAACGGACATATCCAAACTCTTGAAAATCTGCTTGCGCGAGCGCCACCAAACTTGCACTTCAATGATGAAATCTGAACCTTTAAAAGGCTTTCCTCTGAGATTGGTAAAATCCTTACTCAATGTTGCACAGCTCACTCGAGGAGCCTAATACCGCCGGCAGATACTCTTCCAACCTCAACATTCGGGCCTCTTCCATTTGTGGTAGTCATGCTACACACTCTACTCACCCTTCTACCTCCAGAACTCATGTTGGCAAACCTGAACAGGTAACCCAACAAATCAGGTGTGTATATATAAAAATACAAATACGCTCTCTCAAGATAGATATCACTTTAAAGCCTAGGTATTCTATCAACCTAGAGCTCTAATACCACTGTAACGACCCGCCATTCATCCCACAGAAAGACGCATCATCATTAAGAAAGAAAGAGATAGAAAAGAGAAAAAAATAGGAAAGAAAGAACTAAACAATACCAGATTCTCACAGTGGAACGAATAAAATATATTAATCACATAGTTATAACATAATATACAATATATATCAGAGTTACACAGCTTATACTTCACATATTAGACAGTCTTGAATACATGTCCATCATATAACTCAGAAACCATTACAATTCATCAACACAGCGGAAAAATTATATATCTACACACGCTAAAGCCTCCTGTTCCATATCTCATATAGAATTCATCAAAGCTAACCTAAATCCCTTGGCTACTCGTAAAAATTTGAGTACCTAAGAGTTTAAGAAAATAGAAAATAAACTCTAGGTCAGACATGAGTCTGGTGTGAGTAAACGGGTTAAAGTTGCTTAACTTTGAAAATCATTTGAAAAAAGGTATCTTGTAAGACCATGCCACAAATAAACATGTCAGGTTTTACCTTACGATAACCAAAACATTTTGATAGGAAATCCAGTGATACTATAATAGTGTCTATGTTTTTCAAGTAAAATACAGAAATAGCTGGAATGTTTACATCTCAAGTTCCAACATAGTTGGGCACAATCAAAACGTACGGCACTTATTGAAGATTGGATTCCATACATACTTGTCTAGATCAGAGTACCGAGGATCCACCCTGATCCCCTACAACACAAGACCAGAACTACCCTTAACCGGATAATCCCGAATAAAACAACCCCAACAGTTGTCGTGACCAACTGCCCACGTAGCCGAGTAAAAGGGACCTCTAGGCATAGAAAATCTTATCCTACTTGGGTGCTACCCACTTAGCCTTGCTGCACCTCCCCTATTTTAGCTATACCCGGTTGATGAGACTTAAGGCTACGATTACCTTTTCAGAACACATATCTTAGAATGCTCATCGTCCTCCAATGATGATGTTCTGAAAGCATTCAATCCATACAAGTCCATTCCGGTTCGAATGAAACCGAAGGCACTATCTCGTTACACTCATTTTGGAATCCCCTCAGAGTTAACGACAATAGCCCTTGCACTCTGAATCTTCATCCCGAACTTCACTTGAGATTTCATGACCTATCATTTAATTTGGATCGATGTGGTTTTCAAATATACAATTTGGAATCCGATCCCAGTCTCATCGAATTCCAAAACGCCTTCTTTTAAGGCCAAGTTGTTTTAGGTTAAAACAGTTTAATTTATATGTAGAGTAACATATGCACATAGATAGAATAATTCATATTATCACAGATAGATACTTCATTTTATCTCCAACCAAAATATCTCATATAACAGAGCAACACATATCACATATAAGGGATGTTAAATAATCCAAAGCGTTCAATATCATTCAATCATCCATAAGCAAGATTAATTAGTCACATCATTTCTAATTAATTTAAATAAACTAAATTAATTACTTCCATCACTATAAATCCTGCTTACTTAACCATTAATTAATTACAAAACAATTAATTAATCAACCCTTAATTATCCATCTTAATTAATTATCCTCAATTAATTATACTTTAATTACATTAAGTAATTACATTAAGTAATTACTTAAATTTATTATTCTTTAACTATTCACATTAATTAACCCTTAATTACTCCCATTAATTAATTAACTATAATTAATTACATTGATCCTTAATTAATAATATAAATTGATTATTCTATAATCACTTACATTGATTAATTATCTTTTAATTAGTCATATTCATTAATTAACTAACCTTTTGATTAGTTGCCTTAATTAATCCTTTAATTAATTACACTATGTAATTATTCCTTAATTACTTCCATTAAGTAATTATCATTTAATTACATTCATTAAGTAATTTCCCTTTAATTAATTACGTTCAGTAATTATTCATTAATTACTTACACTAAGTAGTTACACTTTATTAATTACATTAAGTAATTATACTTAAGCAATTTCATTAAGCGATTATCCTTAATTAATTAAATTAATTAAATATCTTAGATTAATCACATTAATTAATTTAATTAATTACATTGAGTAATTAATCCCTTTAATTACTTCCATTAGTTAATTATTCTTTAATTAATTGACCTTTATTTGCTTAGATTAATTAACCCTTAATTAATTAAGTAATTAACCATTCTTTATTTACCCACATTAAGTAATTACCCTTTGATTATTAACACTAATTAATTAACCCTTATTAATTGCATTAAGTGATTAACCTTTAATTAATTCATGAATTAATTATCCCTAATTAATCACAACCTTGATTAATTAAAAAAAATTCATTTTCTTAATTAATTACTCATTTAACTCTTATTTAGTTTAATGCTTGAAATTAATTTATGCAAAAATCATTTGCAACTCTTGATTAATTAAAATTTGATACACTTTATCTTAACCAATTCTTAATTACATCATTAAACATCATTTGAAAACATTTAGGAACCTAATATAATTACCTTTAAACAAACAATTTTAAACATTTAATTTAACATTTTAAATCTTTGAAAACTTGTTTTGAAAACTTGTAATAAATTACTTGGAAAGCCGGTTAATAATCCTTTAAAAACATAATCATTTTCTTTAAAACTCTAAAGCTCCTTAACTAAATTCATATTCATTTTACTTTTAAACTTAGTTAACTCATACCTTGAAAATTTGTTAATTAAATTTATTTTTCCTTTGAAAACTAATTCTTTTTAAATATACTTTTAAAACTGGGCTACATCAAATAACTTTTTAGACTTAAACTTGTTTAAGACATATGCTTTTATAAAACTGTTCATGTTTTACATATTTTCTTATAAGCCCGATTAACAACAAACGACCCGAGCCAAGAAACAAAATCCTCGAGCCAAACTCACCAAAACTCGAGCAAGAACCTGAGCAACTCATGATCAAAACTCCCTTCGAGACAACACGCAAAACTTCGAGCTTACCTTGAGACAAAAGCTTCTTCCCCAAATCTTCAAGCCAACCCAGACACGAAAATGTGCACGTGCACGTGCACGTGCCACCTGATTGCACCCGATCAACCCTGCCGCCTTCGTCAAATCGACGACGACCTCCACTAACTTCCCTATCACCCAGCTCGACAATCTCTTCTGCGAATCAAAATCGAATTAGTCGATCAAACCTGGAACCAAACCAATCGACAAAAACCTCTCGCCGATGACGACCCCATCCACCAGAGCTTACGTCCCTCCGACCACAGCAGCGTTACAGACCCACGCGACGTTTCCTCCACACGCGATCGCCTCCGGTGATCCAATGACGACGTACGACCCTCGAGAACATTGACGACAAAACTGTCGTCAAAATCCTACATCGCCATCCCCTGGCGCTCCGACCATCTAGAAATTCCATGGCCATTTTTCCTTTGACAACCAACCTTCCTGCTACCCCCGCCTCAGTCGCGGCGTACCTCCATCACCAATCGCCGCGAAATCGATTGAAGTTCGAATTTCGATCAACTCAAAAATCCTCGACAATCCCAAACCTAATAATCCTAATATCTATATCAAAATTCATTGTTTTCTAACATGAATCAATTCACAAAATCCAAACTTGAAATCGTGAACATTGATTTTGGCCTATATATGATTTTTACTGTTATTTCATATTTTTGAACCGATTACTAAATTAAAATACTTGAAACTATTTTTAAAATTCGTATTACACTGTTATAATCATATTTCATTAAAAAATCATAGCCTAAGATCGTTTGTATAGGAAGATATAAATTTTTGAAGGTAGTTCTTGAGCCTGTGAAAACAACAGAGGATAATATACAAATAGATATTCCTAGACATACCTTTATATATACATACATCGACAATCATTTCATACATGCAAACTTCATTCACTATATTACTACAAGATTCTATCACATGAATCAAAGATAAAAATAGATTAAGTTTAAAAAGTTTACCCACTGGTTATTGAGAAATATAGAGACAGGCTTCATGCTTAAATTTGGGACTTTGTATTTGAATTTGAATTTGCTTAGTTTGATTTGAATTTGATCTTTGAATTGAGTTGAATTTGAAACTGCAACTTGCTTCACTCAGGTTAAAGATGAAATCGTTGTTGTTGAGTTGAAAACTTGAAAACTAATGTTGTTTGTTTTGATTTCTTTTGAATTTGGTTTTCATTTTTTAGTTTACTTAGAAGAAGAAGATGAAAGAAAGAATTGAGAAAGAAAAGTGTTTGAACTGAAATAAAAAGGTCAAGTTTCTCTCTAATACATGTTATTAATAATTCAATAAAAAGAAGATTAAGCCACTTGTAAATGCATGACATAAATAAGTTACAATTGCCAAATGTATGTATTATTTCTTACAAATGTTAAAACAATGTATTTAAATATTTTCTTAGGTTTTATATTTATATTTATGATTTTATCAATTTATGTTTATATACAAACTATACTTATTTATGTTTAATTTCAAAATAAAGAATATTAAAAACAAAAGAAATGAACCTTTAATTAAATCTTATTTTAAACTTAAGCTAAAATACTTTTGAACAAAGTAAATATTTACCTTAAATGTTTTGAAAATATATGATTAACTTTAAATAGCTTTTGAAAGGTATTATATTAAATTCAAACATAATCTTCCAAATCACAATATATTCACACACACACACACACAGATGTATATATATATTATAATTTGAAAACATTTTTATTAGCTTTGAAAAGATAAATTTTTCCAAATTAAATTATTATTAGTTTTGAAAAGATAAATGACCTATTAAATATAAATTTTTAAAAGAAGATTATCAAATTGCTATTGCCAAAACTCCGGGTCATCACAGCTCATAGTTGCGGTTGAAGCAACTAAGGAGGCGCTTTATTTGAGGCGATTTTTGTGTGATTTGGGCTTCATATACGAAGGCATGGATGTGTACTGTGACAGTCAGAGTGCAATTCACTTAGCTTAAAAACCCATCATTCGGCTCGAGGACGAAGCGTATTGAAGAGAGAGAGTCGTTCCTTGTCTCGATGAGTGAAGAGAAGCTAGTTCGTCTTTAGAAAGTTCACACAAAGGAGAATGCAACAGACATGTTTACCAAGTCGTTGACTATTACTAAGTTCGAGCATTGCTCGGACTTGATTCACTTAATGAAGTGCTAGGTTCTAAAAGGTGGCGGGGGGAGGAGGGAGTTGAGTTGGTTCATGGAGATATTTGTTTTCATGGTGGAGATTGATAGGTTCTACACGGACTGAGTACTTCGAAAACTTTGTTGACGGGCGGTGGCTTTGTCGGAGTTTTTTGAAAAAGTGTAATGGGTGATGGTATTGCCGAAGATCATTGTTAAGCATCCATTGCTTAGAGCATGAAGGTGTAGATGAAATTGGTAGGCTTGTTTGGAATTCGGTATCAAGGTGGAGATTGTTGAAATTGATACCTTAATTCATTGGAGGAGGAGCTATACCAGGAAGAAGTGCAGAGGAGGAAGTCACGAATTCATGGTGCTTAGGATTCATGATGATTTCGTTCGGTGAAGTGAAGCCCTAACCCTAGAAGCAAGCTCCAGGAAGAATTGCCGAACCACTATTTTGGTTCGGTGGAACTGGAGCGGTGCAAGGAGGAGTCTGAACAAACTACTTCGTTTAGTAGTTGGCTGATGGTTGGAGCGACAGTGGAAATCTCGTTCGATTGATTGAAGGTTGAGGTGAAAGATTGATTTGTAGCGGTGTTTTGCTGAGGCGTATTGCCAAACCAAAGTTTTTGTTCGGCGATTTGATGACGCCGAACGAAATATCTCGTTTGTTATTTGGGTATGCCGGTCCAATTTTCTTGTTTGCCGCTCCAGACTTGAAGTGCACCAATGTCGAACCAAAGTGATGTCAAACCAGATGGATGTCGAACCAGATGTCTGAGCTGCTATATAGTAGCTAACCCTCCTCATATCCTCACTCTATAAATAGTGGAGCTTTTGAACGACAATGACAGTCATCCTAAGGAGCTGAAACTCTATAGAATTTTGTCTTTATTGTTAATTCTTATTATGCATAGCCTCCAAAAGTAAATCAATCTTGTAACTCTAATCTTTCAGTGACTAATAAAATCTCCTCTCTTCAAGTGGACGTACACTGCCTCGCGGTAGTGGAACCGCTATAAATACTGGTGTTATTTATTTTTCTGCATTACATTGATCCATGACCGTCTCTTCTAGTGTTTATCTCTGTTTGTTTCGTCTCACTACGATCACGATCCAGTTATTTTCCACTGCGTTGGGTTTTTATTTCCTTAGACTGATCATCTGAAGGGATTTTCCCCAACAATTCATTCTCCTTTTGATCTGATTGAAAATAACATGAAGATGATGCCAACAACTACTATGCTAGTGAAGATGATGCTAAGTTGCCATTTGTTATCGAATTCAATAATTCCTTTACATCAAGTACACCTTTGAAAGAATATATTAGTGCTTTTGTCTTAATGTTGTACCCACCAATTCATAGGATCAACATTATTCAGATGGCAGCAAGTATGAAGATAGATATTTCAAAGCATCAAATATGGAAAGTGTGACAGGGTATCATGGAACATATACTGAAAACATAAAGAACAAATTAGCGGTCACGATAGGTATATGGAAGAACTTCATTGCTTGTAAGTATTTTGGTTGATTGTAATATAATAGTTATCTTTAGAGAAGAAATAGCATTTCAAGTCGATGAAACTACTGAAATTTTATCAAAAGGTCATCTTTGTGTTACTCCACATTGTGTTTGGTATATGACTTTGACATTTTTAATTAACTAAATAATGTGCAATCTAATATATTTATGCATAACTCGTTTTTGCTTTTTATCAAATAATCATCATTTAGATGTGCATGAAGCTTTAAACTCTATTAGCATGTGCATTAGCATCTAATTTGTACATGAAGGTATGTGGGTAGGTGGAGTCCTCCATGATCTATGAAAGAATTATTTTCATCTTCATTCCTTTGTATTCACTCTTGTGCATGCATATATATCTTCATAAAGATACTTGTGTTTGAATTTAAGATCCTACAAAATAACATAGAAATTTTCAGTTAAATTTTAGTCAATTAATATATGCACAAAAATGACCATTTTCCCCCTGGATGAAGAATATGTGACGATTTGAAATAATTTGAATTTTAAACAAATTAAAATACCCAATATGGTCATTTATTTAATTTAAATAGATTAAATATGGTGGTAAAAACATGCACACTTACGTGCACATCACTGCACCAATGATCTAATTATTTTTTTAATTTTGCATCTTTTATAACAACGGAAAAAAACAGTTGTAATAGACATCTATTACAATGGTCAATGCCTGTTGTGGCTAGGGCATATTGCAACAGTTCGTGGCCATCGTAAAGACTCCATTGCAATGGTCTTGGACCATTGTAAAAATGTTTACAACAACGGTTTTAAACCATCGTAAAATCTTTTTAGTCTATTACAACACCGCATAATAAGACAGACTTTGGCTGTTGTGAAATGCCTATTACAATGGGTATTGTTCATTGTAAAAAGGGTATTTTGTTGTAGTATATTAAAAATTAAAGTCAAAAGTTTGTGGACTTTCTTTTAAACTATTAAAACTTGAAAGCAATGACTCCACACATTATAAGTAGTTACTGCTAGGGTTGTTATGTTAATGATAATCATTATGGATGAGAAAACCATTACCATAGAGATAATATTGACATATCAACGATGACTACCGACATTTTACCGCTATCACTGTTAAAACAATCATGGGTATAACGATCGATAATGGTAAATTTACCAACACATAAAGCCATTAAAATTTTATTGCATTATATTTTTATTTGTGTTAAAAGCGTAAATATTTTGTTACTGATTTTACTCCATTTACGCTTATATAAATATTTTGACTTATTTTAGTTTATAATGAAATTTCTCTTAATTCGGCATAGATTATTTACAATAACGTAAAATAATAATTTGGTTAATTTTAAACGGTGAAGTTAATTAAACCAAAATACAATATCATCGGAAATAATACTCCACGTATTCTTAAAATCTAAAAAACCTTATACAACTTATGTGGTTAGACTTAATTAAAATAATGAAGAAATAAAATTAATATAAGAGATAAATTTACCTTAACCATAACATTTACTGGTAATGATAATAAGTTTATCATTTGCATGCCAACAGCACTGATACACTGCTATAGCTCAATATTGATTAAAAATTAATAAATTTACTATTATTACTATAGTAGTCCTAGTCCTAGTTAGTGTCACTGATGAAAAATAGTATTCATAGTTTCACTGTAGCTAAAATCATTAATTCCAAAATATTGCCTACTTCTATTTTTCATGGTCTCACGGACCAATCAAACATCATTTTTTCTCCATTTTTTATTAAAAATAAGAAAAAATTTAAAGAAGGTGAGGTGGGCATGGAAAATGAAACTGGATGATTATTCGGTCCCGTTATAAATACACTATTCAATTCTTCAATTTGATCAGAGTGTTCTCACTACCTGCTTACAGCAATTCGTACTTCACACTCTTTCTCCTCAATTTAATCAAAGATGTGTTGAGGTTGAGAAATCTTTGAATAGACACCGATGTTATCCAAAACCGGCCAACAAGAAATTGGGCCTTGACCAAAACTGAAAAATGATTAAAGCTCTACCAGACATTTGTGCTTAATTGTAAAATTAGCAGTGGAAAAAAGAATCAAACTCACGCTTTCACTGTTGCAATGTTGATAGATTATAAATGGAGCTATCCTATAGTTCATTAAACTTGTAAACACAATATATCTATGTAATTATGTATATACGTGAGCCTTACACAATAAGGACCTTTTGAGTGAAAATAGACAGCATGATAAGAAAGCTTTGTTATATTTCTTTCAAGCAGTAGGTTTGGTGGTTTTTAAAAAGATGTCAAGTGCATAATCATCAAAAGAATCATGGGAATTGTTACAAAAATCTTATAAGGAGACGCAAAAGTTAAAAGAGCAAAGTTGGAAAGCTTAAGGGTTGAGTTTAAACTTTGAAGCTCTACGTATGAATAATTATGGAAGCACTTTGATTATATTGAATGCATTCATGATGTAGAGGTCAAAAAATGATGAGATGTTCACTGCAACAAAAAGACTATTACAATTATATTTGTACAACTCTCATAAAATGACGGTTGCAATAATGGATTTTTTCAACTCTTTTTTTAAAAGTTGTAATAAACTTATTTTCAACAACTCTTTTATTTTGCTAGTTGTTATAGATGCCTATTGCGATCTTTCTTTTTAGCCACTTGTAATAGATGCGTATTTTTAACATTTCTTTTTCTGGCCAGTTGTAATAGATGCATGTTACAACCTTTTTCGTTTGCCTGTTATAATAGATGTCAATTTTTAACAACTCTTCTTTTTTGTTAATTAATAATTAAGAAGTAATATTTAATATTTGGCAATTGACTTTTTATAATTCATAAAAAAATTAACAATAAATAAAAAATTTAATAATTAATAAACAACACTCAAATAATATTAATAATTAAATATTAATGTATTAATTAATAACTACTATTAAATAATAATAATTAGTTTGAAATATGAAATAATTCCCATTAATAATTTGTAACTAATAATAAATTAGTAATTAAAAATTAAAAATTAATTAATAAATGATAAATTTTTAATTAATAATTTATACATAAAAGTTACTATTAAATAATACTAATTAATATATAATAAATTTATTTATAATAAATAATAACTAAATAATAATTAAAATTTAAAAATCAGTATAAAAAAATAAACAAAAGTCAAATTATATTAAATAGTAATAATTAATAATTAATTAAAGTAATAATAACTAATAATCAATAAAAATATATTATATAAATATACTTAAATAATAATAATAATTAAATATTAATATAAAATAATTAATAACTACTACTAAATAAAAAAAATTAATAATTAATTGGAAATATGAAATAATTCCCATTAATAATTAGTAATTAACAATTAATTAGATTAATAATTAATAATAAATAATCACTACGTAAATATTAAAAATTTAATTAAAAATTTAAAAATAATTCGCTATTTAATAATAGCAATCAATAATTAGTAATGAAATTGTTACAATAACTAATAGTTAATTAAATAATAATTAGATGAAAATAATTAAAGGTTAAAATTTAATGTTACATAACAATGCTAATAAATCTAAACAAATAAATAGAAACTTCCGATTCGTAAATAAATTAAGTTTACTACTAAAAATATAAAAAATAACAAATATAAATTTTTTTTATTTTAACCAGCAAATATTGATCTTTATACATATATTAAATTTTTTACTTGTGCAAAGTACCAAAATGGGTAAAACGGGTTGGAGGCCGATTTTTTTTTAGGATTTTTGTTCGTCGTATAACATTAATAGTTCTTCGATCATATTTACAAATAGACCAAAAGCATACCCAGCTAGATAAAATATTATTACTCGAACTACAGAAATCAAGAAATATACCAAGTCAAAGAGATCCATAACTGGTGTTTTCCTTGTTTGAAGAGAATTGAGAAAGCCTTGGCTTCTATGCGGCGGAGCGGGATAGCATTGAAGACGCGCGGTGGATTCGAAAGCACTTAGAGTTTTTTTTGCCTTTTTTTGTTTTTTGTTGGAGGAACAATTTTTTAATTTAGAGGAAGTATAGAAGATGAACATAAGGTGTTTAAGCTGCCATTGATTGCAGAGAGCTTATAGATTTTATTAAACTAAGTTTTGATGATTACAACCAAGTTACATAATTGCCTTATATAGGCTATTAGCCGGTAGATCCGGTTATTTGATTACTTACACATACCAAATTTTACAGGACACCTAATCTATGTAAAACTACAAAGCTGGCAGAAAAATATAAAGGTGGCCCGACAGGTGTTAAAGCTATTTTAGTGCTGGCATTTTCTTTTGGTTGTATGCATGTGTTGGACTTTATGTAGAGACTTCTAATGCTTTATGTGGCTCTATGAGTAGAAGGTACTGACAAGTCATCAGATTCGTCATCCATGATGTCGCTCATATCTTCCATAGCTTCTAGATCACTATCTTTCGCAAACCTAATTACATGCCTGTGTCGATTAAAGCTGTCTATAGGATAAAATGGTAGTAAGTATTTGAACCCTGTAGAGCTCCATATATGCTTTGTAGTGGTTTCTGCATAGAAATAAAGTTCATGCCAATGGGGTGGTGGTGATAATAATTCCTCTCTTTGGTGAAACTCCCATGGTCTATGGCTTTGAAACCAAATTAAAGTCTATACTAGTCCATTTTTGCCCAAGTTTGCTAAACGTACCACTAGCATATGACGCTATTTTTTCTTGTGATTTATCTGCAAATTTATTTGGTTTACAAATAAGGATGGCTCCCCATCCTTCCTTGCATCCACCGCATTCGATTATAATATAGTCCGTGGTTAATGGGAGTTCTAATGGCTTAATTTGTTTGACTTCTTCTTTGATTGTTTTTATTAACTTAATGTCTTCATTATTAAATCGTCTTTCTCCTTTTTTAGATATTTTACCGTATAATGGTCCTACTAGTTTGGCAAGATTTGGAATAAATTTTCTGGCATAATTTACGAGTCCTGGAAATTCTTGAATCTTTTTTACACCATCTAGTTTGTCAGGAAACTCTAATTTTTTTTGGGAATTATGTGGTTGTAGTTCTATTTTACAGTTTCCAATTTCTAGTCCTAAAAAAGACAATTTTCTTTTAAGTAATTTCGTTTTCTTTTTTTGAAACAACTTTTCTATTTTTTAATATTTCATCAAGGATTAACTTTAAATGAGATTCATGTTCTTGGATTGTATTACTCGCTATTAGGACGTCGTCAATATAAACTAGACAAAAGTTATATTTTTAAAATATACTATCCATAAATCTTTGGAAAATTGCTGGGGCTGTTTTTAATCCGAAGCTCAGAACATTCCATTCGAAATGTCGTTTTGAACATGTAAATGCAGTCCATGGTTTAAAGTTTCTTTTAACTGTAGCTGGTTGTATCCTGATTTTAAATCAAATTTGCTAAAGATCTTCTTATTTTGAATTAGATTTCTTAATGTGTCTTTATTTGGGATATTGTAGCCATCATCTTCTGTATTATCATTAATTCTTTTATAATTATATACTATTCGGGGTTTTCCTCTGCTAACTTCAGCATGATTTCTAACAATAAAAGCAGCTAATCTGTGGGGACTTTTCGATTTTCTGATTAAGTTCTGTTTCAACATTTCTTGTATTTGGAGTTTGAATTCTGCAATGTCTGCAGGTGAATATTCTATATTTGCCACTCTTATTGTTATGTCTAGATTTTTTATTTTTATTTTCGCTATGTATTGTAATTTGCTTTTGGTAATGTCATTGCCTATAAGGCCTATGTTTTCTAATTTTTGAATTAAGGGGTAATTAATTGAGTCAAAAATGTCTGGCCCTTTTTCTAATATTTTTTCTTTATCTTTTGCTAAAAGACTAAACACTTCTAGCTTTTCGTCTGGTAACAAATTTTTTTGGTGTTTAGGTTGTTTGAAAAAATCTAGCTCAGGGGTACCATCACGCTTCTGTAACAACTCTGATTTGGTTTGGTAAAAGTTGGTAGGTAATGTGTATGTATTTTTATTAAAAGTAATGTTGTTTTTACTAATGGAAATACTGCCATTAAGATTTACTATGAAATCTAGACCCAATAAAAAATCGAAACTATTAATTTCAGGTGATGTAATGTTTGTTTGTCCTAAATCATATTTACTACTGTAATTACCAGAAAAGTCTTTAAATTGGATTTGTGTATGATCAGGTAATTTATATTTTAATTGCATAATGCATTGTTCGGCTATTTTAGAGAATAGCTTATATGTTAAAGGTACTTGGAATTCTTTAGGAATTAGTTTATGAGCTATTAGGCTCTTTGTACTACCAGTGTCAATTATAGCTATTGTGGTTATAAAATTTTGGTGATCAAACCATAGTGTACATTCTAGGGTTAGCAAAGTATCAGCTCCTACCCGTTTTGGTATCAGAGCATGGTTTATCCTTGAGCCGTAAAACAAGTTTTATATTACTGATAGGTCCGACTCGAGTAGCCAAGAAGAGCGTAAAGCCTAATTAGTTAGATAAAAGCTAATATAAGACTTTGCTTACTCAAAAGGAAAAAATCAAGCCCATGATCAAAACATAGCTAGCTGCTTATTTTAAATATGTTAGTAAGTTTTCAACGTTTTAATTTTTTTTTAAATATTGAGGAATGAGTAACTAATTTACGAAGTAAAGAAGGTGATGTTTTCAAAATAGATTTTCAACACTCTGTTAAACGCTTGCAATATTTAAACGTAGAATACTCCTTCAAAGAACGAAATATGGTCAAATTCTAGACAAATATAAGTTTCCTTGTTACTTTGAACAACAATTTAGTCATCAATTGCACGGTAATAATATTCAAATAAATAGTATTTTAGACTTTTTAATCAGTCAAGCAAGTAATCTCGATACCCATAATAACACAATAAATAGGGCAATAAATAACTTAATAGAAGCTACTAAAGAGAAAAACAAAATTTTAAAGCAGATTAGTTCCAATCTTGACTTTCTTAAAGATCAAAACAATACTATTCAAAACCAGTTTAATCATATTAAAAGGAATATACCTACTAAAGAGGAATTGACCCAACTTAAATTCCTACTAGAAACTAATAAACCTAAATATTTAGAAACAGAATCAAAATGAATATTAGAAGACTTACAAAAACAAACAATCAAGTTTGATCATAAAATTAAGAAAGTAGAACAAGTAATATAAAAAAGGTAGTAGCAAGTTAATGAATAAAAACTGACAGAAGCAAAAAAGAAAGCGGACGAATTTAAAGCAGAAAATAACTTACGACCAGTTCCCGATCAAGGCTTTTCTAGGTATTCCGGACATAGTCAATCAGATCAAGAATATCAACATTTATTCAATATTTTAATAAGCTTAAATCTTCAGTTAATTGAAAAAGTTAATCAACTAACAAAAAAGGTAAATAGTCTGTCAGTGGGAAAGGATTGTCAGCATTTACAAATAATAACAAAAAAGCCAGAACAACTTTACAAATTTTGGAAACCAAGACAAAGAATTTACAACCGGAATCAGGATCCAGCAAAGCCTTAACAAGACGTATTTCTACTACTATGACTAGAGATGAAATATCAAATATCATGTCGTTATTTAATAAAAGGAAAGGCAAATAAATAATACAACTTGATGAAGAAAGAGACGTGGATAAAAATCTAGAAATATATAATAACCATCAACTAGATGTACTAAATCCAAAAATTTTATATCAAACAGGGGTGATGAACTTAAACACTACTTTAATACGAAGCACTCAAGAAGAAGAACTTAGAATAGTAGATAATAGTGAAATGATCAATATAATTTCCCAAGAAACAATAGAAAAGTTAAAGAGTACAGGAAAAAGATTTTTCCATTTAGGTCTAATTGTAATAGGAATAAAAGCATTAACTTGAAAAGGTTTAGGAACACAGCTGTTAACATTAATCCTAGATATATGGTGGACCTCCGATATTGAAAAAGCGTTAATATCAGGAATGGAAGTAAATTTAAGCAATAATTCCGCTCTTATATATTGTGTACCAAACATTATTAAAAATATAGATAATTTGGCAAATCTAAAAATGGGATTTCAAGCAAAAGGATTTGAAGGATACATTGGAAAAAAATTTATTATCAGTATAGGATTACTAGGAAAAGCGTCAAATAGATCGGGTATGAAATTTAAGCTAAATTTAACAGGAATAGTACAAAACATAGCAAGTAAAGGTATTCATATGATAGAACCTAGAAGAATTAATCCAGAAGATTTAGCAGGACTCGAATGGTCCTTAAAAGATTTCGTCACCAATGATAAAACACTATTAGTTCCAGAATCGCATATCATATATACAAATCAATATAACGAACCAAGTATTAGATTTAATAATTATAAAACAAAACAATCTGAAATAGAACAACATAGTGACGAAGAGACATAATATAGTAACTTAAATTGGAAGGAAGGACCAATTTACGATGAATATGATAGTGACATAGGACTAGAATATGATGAACTAGAAGACGTAATCGGATACTTACCAATAGACGAAGAGATAATACAACAAATAGATGAAATCCAAATTGAATACGACTTTATTGAAGAAATTGAAAATTTAGAAACATGATTTAAAACTGAAACAAAAATATCCTTAGTAGAAATAATGAATAAAAAATTAACAGTCGAAAATGTAAGAGAAGAAATTGATAATATGATCATACAATGTATGATGAATCTCCAAATGAATTATCAAACAGTATTCAACACATTAAGTGAATATTAAAACTTAGCATTAGTATATGATATAATATAGGAAAAATTCCTTTAAGTGACAAATACAACCAAAAAAATGAAGTAAATTACCAAGATTCACTGATAACAGAAGCCTCATCAAGTAAACGACCAAGAAGTGAATTTACAAGACCAGGAATAAGATATAATGAAAAAACATTTGAAAGAGAACCATGGAATCCTCCTAGTATTAGTTATACAGAAGGAAATACCAAAATAGGAAAAGTAAGTAGAAAATCATATACAAAATTAATAGTTCTAGTATGTTACTATTAGAAAATCAAAGCCCTCAATTATGACTAGATGAAATATTAATCTGGGAACAAAATGTCATACGTTAATGGGAAGTTAATAAACGAGGAGATATGGATATGTTTGCAGTATTAAAAACTACTTTAGGCCCAATGGCATTAGGAATATATCAGAGTTTTAAAGCAGTAAATCCAAACGAAATAGTTAGGCAAAAATCGTCAGGAGATAATCCATATAATTTTACATCAATGATCCGAACCATAATAATTGGTATGGATCCAGCTAAAGGAAATACAACATTACAAGATACAGCTATACGAAATCTAGAAAAATAAAGTATTAGTGATTTTAAATACATTAAAGAACGTAGCCAAGATTTTGCAACAATGATAGCGCAAATAGGTAAAGCTTTTGATGACGAATTATGTGATAGATATTTTACAAAATTACCAGGAGATTTAGGACGAAATATACATAAAGAATGGAAAGATAGTCATGGAACAGAACAAGGGTTAGGTATAGGAATTAGAATTACTTTTATTTTCCGTAAATTAGAGGAATTATGTAAAGAAGCCACTATGTAAGAACAGATTAAAAGGCAAGCACGGGCATTTTGTAAAACTGCAATATATACACCTCAAGCCTATGGATACAAAAAGAGAAAAAAAGTTTTTAAGAAAATTGGTAAAATATGACAAGCGTAGACAAAGTAGACATGTTAAAAAACAAAGACCATATAATAAAAAATGTACCTGCTATATATGTGGCGACCTGAATCATTTAGCTAATAAATGTCCTGATCGTGCCAATAATCAGTATAGAGCCAATCTAGTCATCGAATTAGGAGAATACGATCTACAAAGTGTAAACGATAATTTCGATAACGAATCTATTTATAGTTTAGTTTCTGAAGAAGATAACGATCATCCTAATCCTATAACTTATACCCTAAGAAAACTGTTCACATGAATGGATACAAAATAAAGGAAGTGATCGGTTCCTTTATTTTGTATCCATTCATGTGAACAGTTTTCTTAGGGTATAAGTTATAGGATTAGGATGATCGTTATCTTCTTCAGAAACTAAACTATAAATAGATTCGTTATTGGAATTATCGTTTACACTTTGTAGATCGTATTCTCTTAATTCGTCGACTAGATTGGCTCTATACTGATTATTGGCACGATGAGGACATTTATTAGCTAAATGATTCGGGTCGCCACATATATAGCAGGTACATTTTTTATTGAATGGTCTTTGTTTTTTAACATATCTACTTTGTTTATGCTTGTCATATTTTACCGATTTTCCTAAATTTTTTTTCTCTTTTTGTATCCATAGGCTTGAGGTGTATATATTGCTGTTTTAGCTATTGAAGAAGCTATTGACCTCTCTACCAGGCCCTAAAGAGTTAATAGGAAATCTATTGTCCTATGAAGTGAATTTGCAGGCAAAACAAATACAAGCACAAGACAAAAAGAACATAGCTTTCCATGCTGAAGAAGAAAAGGATGAAGATTCAGATGAAGAAGATCTAGCATTTATTTCCAAAAATTTCAAAAAGTTCTTGAAATTCCGAAGAACAACAGAAATAATGGAAAAAGGAACTTACCAATCAAACTATCAGCTTCAGTTCTAGAATATTTTAATTGCCATAAGAAATGCCATATCCAGAAAGAATGTCCAGAACTAAAGAAAAAATACTTCAACAAGAGCAGAAAAGATAAGAAAAAGAAAGCATTTTCTGTAACATGGGGCGATTCAGATACCTCTTCATCAGATAACAGTAGTGACAGTGAAAAGGAGCAAGCAAATGTCTGTTTCATGGCTACTGAAAACGAGGTTAGTGATTTTACTTTTGATGATATGATAGAGATAAATTTAGAACTAGTTGACACTCTAAAAAACCTCAAAACAAAATATAAGGAGACTTGTGAACATCAGAACAAAGCAGAATTCGAAAGGGATATGCTTAAAGATGAGAAGAAAATACTAGAGGAAGAACTTGAAAAATTACGAGAATCATTCTCTAATATCAAATCTCAACTCACTCTTTTGAGTCAAGAAATTGAAACTCAAAAAAAGAAGAATGACGCTCTTGTTTCTGAAAATATGAACTAAAAACAAAAGTAAAATTGATAGAATTGGATAATACTAGTCTCAAAAGTAAGTTAGAAAGCATCACCAAAAATGTTTCGAACTTTTATAAAGAAAGAGAAACTCTATCTAAAAATATTGATAGTTCTCAATATGTTTCAAGTAGGAAAGGATTAGGATATGTTAAGAAAACAACAGCTCCACCTAAAAAGGAAATTAGGAGAAATATTAATCCTACTACAGTACAGACAAAAAGGAATTCTTACCCAAAAAGTATAAAAATTTGGGTTCCCAAAACAAACAACAGTTTCATTAAGAAAAAATATATTAAAAACTTTTTGGAAACTGTTCATAAAAATAAAAATTATATTTTCAAATGGGACACTTGTCACGACCTGATATTTTCAACCATTCGCATCCTCACATGTCAGACTTGAATTGTTCGAAATACCGCGTTGTAAATAAAATTTGGCAAATCTCAGAATATACAGTAAATAAGTAATCACAGAATCACAAACACAGAATCAGAATACTCGCAGCGGAATAAAAATAACTTAGTAGTTCATGAAGCCACTATCACATAGTCTCAAAATAAGTATAAATTACATAGTCTTTAAAAGCAAATATAGTTTGAATCAACCACAGAAAAATCCAAATTTATTTGTCTCCAAAACTAAGATAAAGAACTGAAAGGAACTTTGACAGCAGCTTGAAAAGATGATCCGCAGAAGTCCTAACTCCGGGGATAAAGTCCGAACTGAAACTCAGGCTGACCCAGGCGTAAGAAATAAACACAAACACTCGAGTCAGGACATACATGTTGGATCATAGGTTTTGATTGCTGACAAAAATTCACGAATTTACGACTACGACATCATCCTGACTCAACGACTCAAAGTATGGTTCATATAGTTATATATTTTAACAAGAGTCATCAAATATGTATATAGAGTCTAGTAAGTGCTTTGTTAAAATCTTTCCTCAAGAATCATCATTCACATTCAAATAAACTTGCATGCATATTTTAATCAAAATCAAGTTTTCAAAAAATGCATGGAGCGGGGCTCGAACCCGGGTCAATAGTTTGGAAGGCATGTACTCTAACCAAATGAGCTACTGCTGTTTTTGTTTAACAACAGAGTTCAGTCGACTGAACAGGAACAGTCAGTCGACTGAAACTGGAACAAATTTATACACATGCACAGTTTCAGTCGACTGAATTTCCTGCACAGTCAACTGAATTTTTTCCTAAAAATTTTTCTTCATATTTTCAGTCGACTAAAATTCCTGCACAGTCGACTGAATTTGAACCTGCGAATTTTGCATGAAAGGACACCTTCTTCTTCCCAAGAGTTGCGACCATTCTTCAATAGAAATGGAAGCTTCTCTTATCTACAACCCTTGGCAATACATGCATCCATTCTACAAGTATATATGCATGATTCTAACATCATTTAATTAACCGAATTCTCTTGCTTTAATCTTACTATTCTCTTGTTCATATTCTCTAGATATTCTCAAAGCAATCACCAATCTATTGCTTGAATCACTGTTTTTGTTTATAACATTCTTTTGATTCATAGCAATTCACATTTCCTAAATCTTCACAAACACATTGCATACTCTCGAGGATAAGATTATAGGAATATTGTACTGCATTAGACTCATTAGTGTTGATAAGAACACAACAAGTCAAATATTGTACTTTAGTAATTGAGTTGAAGTCCTCTTCGGTAGTT
Organism: Allium cepa; assembly: GCA_030765085.1. Classification (NCBI taxonomy): domain Eukaryota; kingdom Viridiplantae; phylum Streptophyta; class Magnoliopsida; order Asparagales; family Amaryllidaceae; genus Allium; species Allium cepa. The sequence continues at coordinate 976,747,745 of CM060928.1, forward strand.
GAGGCAAAAATCCCGTTCGGTTGTTCGGGTAAGTTGTAAACCTATTCCTCCGGGTGAAGTGAGGGTGTTAATTAGTGAAATTCCTAAGAGGAGCTTAGGGACTGGACGTAGGACGAGAGGTCCGAACCAGTTTAAAAGTCTTGGTGTCTCCTTGCATTTACCTACTTTATTTACATAGACTATTTCATTATTCCATATTACACGATCCTACCGCATAGCCCATTCTTTCAATTGGTATCAGAGCCTGGTATTCTAGAGATCGTAACAACATCCTAGAATAAATGGCTATAAAGAGATCTAGTCAAGGCAATAAGAAGAGAAAGAGCAATAAAGAAAAATCAAAGGAGCAAACAAACAAATGCTTCATGGCAAAAGATAATGAGGTTAGTGATCTAACTTTTGATGATATGATAGAAATAAATTCAGAACTTCTAGACACTTTAAAAAATCTCAAAAGAAAATATAAGGAAGCTCTAGAAAATCAGAAGAAAGCAGAATTCGAAATAGATATGCTTAAAGACGAGAAGAAAATATTAGAAGAAGAACTTGAGAAAATTCAAGATTCACTCTTTGACAATTCTCAACTCGCTCTATTAAGTCAAGAAATAGAAGCTCAAAAAGAAAAGAATAATGCTCTAACTTCTGAGAATCATGAGTTAAAAACAAAAATTAAAATTGTTGAGTTAGATAACACTAGTCTCAAAACTAAGCCTGATGACATTACTAAAAATATTTCCAATTTTAATAAAGGGAGAGAAAATTTATTCAGGATTATTGAAAATTCTCAACCTGCTTCAAATAAGAAGGGATTAGGTTATGTTAAGAATTCAAAAGCTCTCAATGATAAAAGTGGTTTAGGATATAATAAAACTGATCGTAGATATAGCACTAGATATGCTTTCATGTATTGTAAAAATGATAGTGCTAGTACTAAATTTCGAGTAAAGCCTAAATCCAATTTTTATAAAAATTCAAATACTACCATGACCTATAATATTGATAATTTCTTTAGAAGTACAAAATCATTAACAGGAAATATGAATAAAAATTATCTAAGTATATGGGTTCCTGTTAATTGGAAAAATAGAGAAAAATACATTAATGATTATTTTGATATGGTAGTTAATAATGAAAATTATATTTATAAAGGTTCAACCACACCCAAATGGGTATGGTTTCCTAAAAATTAAGAAATTATAAGAACCTTGGGTATCGCATGCTTTAAATGTTAATTTTTTTCTGATACCTTACATTATAAGTAGTAGTTATTTTGTTTTATATTGCTCTATGTTAACACTTATGTAAAATATATTTTATATCATCATATAAACTCTCCTTTTTGTCGATGACAAAGGGGGAGAAAGATATTGCTCTCTAACACAATTTGCAGGAATAAACCATATAAGCACAGATTAAGGGGGAAAAAGATTAAATAGGAATATATAACATAGATTCAGGGGGAGAAATCGATAGCACAATTACGGGAAGATATTCAGTGAGAGAGATATGATCAACAAAGCTTGTCAAAGATTCGTTCATAGAAAATGGAGTTGTCATCATCAAAAAGGGGGAGAATGTTGGATCATAGGTTTTGATTGCTGACAAAAATTCACGAATCTACGACTACGACATCATCCTGACTCAACGACTCAAAATATGGTTCATATAGTTATATATTTTAACAAGAGTCATCAAATATGTATATAGAGTCTAGTAAGTGCTTTGTTAAAATCTTTCCTCAAGAATCATCATTCACATTCAAATAAACTTGCATGCATATGTTAATCAAAATCAAGTTTTCAAAAAATGCATGGAGCAGGGGTCGAACCCGGGTCACTAGTTTGGAAGGCATGTACTCTAACCAAATGAGCTACTGCTGTTTTTGTTTAACAACAGAGTTCAGTCGACTGAACAGGAACAGTCAGTCGACTGAAACTGAAACAAATTTATACACAAGCACAGTTTCAGTCGACTGAATTTCCTGCACAGTCGACTGAATTTTTTCCTGAAAATTTTTCTTCATATTTTCAGTCGACTAAAATTCCTGCACAGTCGACTGAATTTGAACCTGCGAATTTTGCATGAAAGGACACCTTCTTCTTCCCAAGAGTTGCGACCGTTCTTCAATAGAAATGGAAGCTTCCCTTATCTACAACCCTTGGCAATACATGCATCCATTCTACAAGTATATATACATGATTCTAACATCATTTAATTAACCGAATTCTCTTGCTTTAATCTAACTATTCTCTTGTTCATATTCTCTAGATATTCTCAAAGCATTCACCAATCTATTGCTTGAATCGTTGTTTTTGTTTATAACATACTTTTTGATTCATAGCAATTCACATTTCCTAAATCTTCACAAACACATTGCATACTCTCGAGGATAAGATTATAGGAATATTGTACTACATTAGACTCATTGGTGTTGATAAGAACACAACAAGTCGAATATTGTATTTTAGTAATTGAGTTGAAGTCCTCTTCGGTAGTTGAGGCAAGAAATCCCGTTCGGTTGTTCGGGTAAGTTGTAACCTATTCCTCCGGGTGAAGTGAGGATGTTAGTTAGTGAAATTCCTAAGAGAAGCTTAGGGACTGGAGTAGGACGAGAGGTCCAAACCAGTATAAAATCCTGGTGTCTCCTTGCATTTACCTACTTTATCCACCTAGACTATTTCATTATTCCATATTACACGATCCTACCGCATAGCCCACTCTTTCAATTTGAGTTGAAGTCCTCTTCGATAGTTGAGGCAAGAAATCCCGTTCGGTTGTTCGGGTAAGTTGTAAACCTATTCCTCCGGGTGAAGTGAGGGTGTTAGTTAGTGAAATTCCTAAGAGGAGCTTAGGGACTGGACGTAGGACGAGAGGTCCGAACCAGTATAAAAGTCTTGGTGTCTCCTTGCATTTACCTACTTTATTTACATAGACTATTTCATTATTCCATATTACACGATCCTACCGCATAGCCCATTCTTTCAATACATACTTATGCAGTGTAAGCTAATTCAAGTGAACTGTAATACAAAGGCAAGTAACTTAAAGGATGCTTGGGACTGCCCATCCTCTAAGGATCCATGAAACTATTGACTATGTAGTAATATTTCGCTATTATAATAGTGTCTATTAGTAAAATAAACTTACTTTTAAATAGCGCTAAGGAGTTACCCATATAGCCCTTGACACATAATATATTCCGATAGTCTATACAGTACCGTAATCTCCCCCGAACTGGGCGTCATCAGAGGGCACTCCATAGGAATGGTACAAAACCAAAATTGTATAAGACGCGCTAGGGTAGGTGACACGGCACAACTAGGCAATGCCAGTGTAGATATACCAATTACGCTTCCGAGTCGGTGGTAACGCGTAGCTGCTACTACCGCCCACCTCGAACAATACCCCCATATCAAAGAAATCAAAGTGGCCACCGAATAAACCAAAGTCAGAGTAGAATATCGAAGGGATGTGTCCGATCAAAGGTGCTACCTCAATTAACCCGTCGATCACTCCTGTTTTTGCCACCTTATGCCAACCCACGGGAGTTGGGTCCACGTATTTACCTTATAGGAAACGCCACCACCAACCTACTTCATTCTGGAATCTTCACTGCATACACGAGTGTCAAAGTGGTTTTCGGTATCGATATAGAGTATGCCCATATCCGATCCCGGTCTCTTTGCCAACCAATCGTTATTATTACCCGTGGTTATAAATTTCAAAAATAGTATATATTTAAATCAAAATACTTCATTTTAACTTTCAAAAGTGAAATTATTATATCTTCAAATCAAATATTCAAAAATCTCATTTCAGCCAAAAGCAACACTTAACAAGTGCTACCGTAGCCCCTTTTTTATTCGGGTTTAGTTTAAATTCCGCAGCCACAGCACTTACCAAGTACTATAGTAGCCTTTAATTAATTTTAGCCTTTAGTTCATTTTCATCAACTACGACACTTACAAAGTGCGGTAATATCCCTTACAACAGTATTTAAGTAAATTAAATTTTTGACTTTAATATAAATTTATCAATAATTAAACTTAAATTTAACCAAAATCATATTTCCACTTTTAAAATAGCCATTTAAATTTCTCAAAATTTATGATTTATATAAGGTAAATTTCACAAATAAATATCAACTTCTTAAGGCTTCACTTATTAAAGTCAAATCAAATTGTCTATTCTTCGCATTCAAAAATTTCTTAATAATTAAATTTGATTTATAATTCCCAAATATAACTATTTTTCAATTTATTCCTTAACTTACTCATTTTCTTAAACTAAACTCCACTTCTCCTAAGTTTAGTTATATTCAAAATTTTATTTTATGTATTTATTTTATTAGCCATTTAATTTATAAAAAAATTTAAATAACACCTTTTATTCATTTAAATTCAATTACATCAAATTTATTATACTTTATTTACTTAATTTGAATTTCATTCCTTTACAAAATCAATTTCCAAAACAAATTTATATTCCACATTCCAACTTACCCACTTATTTATTTATATATATATAACTTGTATAAATCACTAAAAATCATTTTAATTCAATTAAATCAAAATAATACTACACCAATTTAAATTACTTAAATTTTTCCAGAAATATATATATATAACCACGGGTCTGTATAATGTTTTCTTCCTACGTCAAGTGGTACGGATAATATATCATTTCAATCCGTAATTTACAAAGAAAAATCCGGGTTCTATCATTTCAAACTCGCAATCCCAAGTTAAATAAATAAATAAATATCGTTCAGGCCTATCATTTCAGCCCGCAACGATTTAATTCTACAGGGAACTTGCAGCGATAAATAGTAAATAAATAAATAGTATAACAGCTTAAATATAACAGTATAAAATATGATTGATGATGTGTCAAATTAATAACAGGGTTTTTAACATCATAAATTTATATTGCAGGCAAGAAAAATATAAATATAAATATTCTACAATTACACTTGTTATTAATTTACCGATATATAAGTACGTTCGTCTGGTGAGAATACACACCTCTATGCTGCTGAAGATTAGATTTAAAACTACGATAACCACACCGAAACAGCGTAGAAAGCACGATCAAATATTGGAAGATAAGACAAACAGATTTCGATCTTCAAACAAGATAAATAAATAAAACTGAACACGCGAATTCCAATTACGGACAAAGAATTTTTTTTAAATAAAACAAAATTGGAACGAGCTAAAATAAAATGAAAATTGACTAAAATTGCTCGACACTCCACTGCACGACTTGATCCATTTAAAACAAAAGCTCAGCTTGCCCATTTATTTTTTTCCAAATCAAAATTTACAAAATAAATTTATACTCTATTTTTTTTTACCTTTTTTACAAAATATTATGACGTGTTAATAAAAAGGTGGCGAATCTTATGTGGCAACATGCAATTCACGACAGTGATACATAAAGGTGGCGCATGCAATATTTATTTATTATATTTTTTTTTCTTTTTTTCTTTTTTTCTTTTATTTTTTTTTATTTTTTTTCTCTATTAGAAAACAAGTAAAATATCAAAATCTCCAAATCAAAACAACTTTATACTGTTCTTGTAAATAACATATATCCGCATATGTAATGTTTCTAAATTCTAAAACACAGGTGACCAACAAAAAAAACGCGTACGGTCTGGAAATTCTTCTTCCATGAACACTCGCATAAACAAAGCAGTGGAATTATCTGAAATTTTTTAGGCTGGGCTAACCTTAGGTGGCGTATGCCTTTTATATAGTATTTATTTTTTCAAACTGCAGTGCGCCTATACTCAAACAAGTATGCAGTTAATCCTTAATTACATGATTAATTAACCTTGATTATAACTTATTGCTTAATTAATAAATCTTTAATCATTAATTAAAAATCTTTAGTTATCTAATTAATGATCTTAAATTTCAAATTGATTAACACTTAATTAATTATTTATTAATCCCTAATTATTAGTTAATTAAATTAACTAATTATTCCTTAATTACCTCATTAATTTAATTAATTTCAAATCATTAAATCTTGATTTGACTTTAAGATAAAACATTTCTCAATTATGACTAAATTGTTATTAACAAAACATTTGAAAATAATTTACTTTTGAATTTACTTTAAAAATTTCATTTCAAAAATGAGATGTAAAATGAATACAATTTAACTTAAACAAAGTTTAAAAAATTTAAAAACCCTTTTAAATTACATGGTAAAGAAATGTTTGTCTTATAAAAGGATAACAATATGCAGGTGGCGATAAAATAAATATTCAAGTGCTAGGCTAAAACTGCATCAGAGATGCTCGGTAATGCACGACCAGATCGGAGAGGAGGGGAAGGAAGTTAGGCGTTTGTCATGCGGTGGAGCAGTTTGAACAAAACAATGGAAAAAAACAAACAAAAGAAGGAAATAAAGTTGTAGCCATTAGCTGATGCTACTGATTCTTACACTCGCAAGGAAGAAGAGGAGAAACCAAATGCAGTGAATGATGGAATTTTTCGTGCACTCGATATATATATATATATATATATATATATAACATAGGGTGCGCAAATCAAGGGTGGAAAATATTTTTTTTTATTGGTAAACATTCGTACGTATTAAATTAAGGAAGAAAATACGTTGATTTGATTGGAGAAATATTTGCAGTGGACATAAATTTTAATTAGTGGAGATTGCGTGAATTAAGGGGAAGAAACGGTAAGGAGCACGAAATTTTGAACGTGTATAATTTAAAAGATGGAAACTTGCGGTGATTGAGGTAAGAAATAAAGTTTTGGGCAAGAAGAATATAAGTATTTTAAAAAGGGCGATTGAGCATGGATTTATTCCTTGTTATACACAGCCACTTGGTTCTATTTATATTATAAGCAATAGGTAGGAAATCTGTTGTGTGACGGAATTATGCCATGGGTTTCGTAATTAAGAAGAACATAAAACGGAAAGAAATCAATTTGCTTCAAAACGGAAATGGAAAATTGACCAAATGAATAATTTGTGCGAACGTGTTAATATTAAAGAGAATATCTTGCGTTGATTTTTAGGTAACCATGGCAAGAATAAAATGTGAATGGTTATGGAATTTGAACAATTTGCGAACATGTTTAATAATGAGAAGAAACTAGCGTTGATATCGGAGGAAACGACAATAATATTAGATTTGAACGTTACTTTATTCAAAGATTTTATACTAAATAAAAATAGTTGCAGCAAAAAGGGAAGTGGGATATCTTTAAAAAGGTAAATGTCCAGTCATGGTCAAAGGAAAAATTGAAATGGATATGCTTCTCTCCTACTCGAAAATGCACGTTTACTGATTTATTTAACCATTTTCAGTTAAGGTATATATTTTTGGAATGCGCACTATAGACGCAATAACCAACTCAAAAATTACGCTCATATTTATAACAAAAATAACGTTTAAATTTTTATACGTTTTAAGAATATTTAATATAAATACGTATCATTCGTGTCAACCAAATTTTATCAAAACGGATATAAACATACAACTTAAAGGTGTAATTAAATAGATTATTTACCCTATAATTTTTTTTATTAGTTAACCGACCTTTGATTTATTTACCATTTATTAAGAACTAATGTATACACGTAAAATTATATTTCTTTCACCCAATATAAATTACTTATATTAAAGGTATATAACCAAATTTTGAAAAGGTCAAAAGTGAAGTTATAGAATGCCACTACAAATATATTAAAAGAATTGGAAATTAGAGTTTAAAAGATTAAAATTTTAGAATTTATAAAAATTCCAATTAGAGTTAATCTTTAACTAAAGGCAAAATTTTAGAAATCTTTTCTTTTATTTAAAAATTTAGGCAATGATTTGACAAATTTAAAATTTAAATTTTTATATAATAAATCCCAAAGTTCTAAAAATAAAATGAAAAATACTTGTTAAATTTGGGCTGTTACACTCTCCCCCACTTAAAATTTTCGTCCACGAAAAGGAAGAAGGTAGGGGAATAGAAACAACATGAAAGAAAACTAAATTGAAACTCAAAACAGAATCATTAATCTAAACCATACAAATTCAGTTTTAAATTAATAATTGATTTCATCTATTTAATTTCACTCAAGTTAAATTTTACTATTTCAAATTTAATTACTTCATCTTCCAATTATCTTAAAATAAAAATTTCTAAAATCATAAGTTTGAAAATCATTTGTTATACTCAAAAATGTGTTCAATAAATTAATTTCTTCTTTATTCCTAACTATAATTAAATTTATTTCTCTCGATATATTTTTCTCATCAATGTTAAATATGTTTACACTTATTACAACTGTTTAAATTTATTCTTAGTTCCTTTAACATCATTTTATATTGTAAATTATTCCATTACCTTTGTTAATCTTTTTATAACTAGAATTTAGTTGTATAACATTTATTATAACCACTCAAATTTTATTTATAAAATCTTTTTATATTGTATATTATCCAATTATATTGTTAACTTATGAAAATCAAGGTAAGTTAAATTGAAATGAAATTGAGTATTATACAAATAAAACTTTCAAATTCAATTATCTCAAGTTGGAATCATTTATTCAAAAATTCGATTTTTTTTATAATTGAAATTATTCCTCAAGATAATATTTGAGAATTAAATTTCTGATTCCCTTCAAACCATTTAGAGATAAATAAATATATGTACATAATATGTCAAATCAAATTTAACTCATATATCTATATATTATAAATCAAGTCATATTTTAGAGATTCAAATAAATTAAATTCTCAAGATAACACTGTAGTCAGACTACAAAATGGTCTCTTCACTTCGAAACTCGAAAATGAATGTCGATGATGTTGCAGTCATCACCGAAATTATTTCCCAGTGACAAAGAGAAGATCACTAATTTTTAAACCATTAAAATTCTTTGGAAACAGATTTCTATTCGAAAATAATTTAAATAATATATCCTTTTAAAGCTTTAAACACCAGGATTGAAACCATCGGGAATTCAAGTTCTAGTTTTAAATTCATTTCTGTTTCCAAATTAATTTATAACCATTGTTTATAGTTCAATTATTTATATGAGACAAAACCCATGGTTTTCAAAACCATAAATAAAACCAGACTATTATCTCTTGATAACTAGTTAGATTTTTTTCCAAATATACGAATTTTTTTTCAAAAAAAGGATAGAGATTCAAATTTGATGGACTCAAATCAAAGAGAATTTTGATTTAAAGATAAGTTGGAATCAGAAGATCCGATGATTAAATAACAGAATAAGGAAATGGATAAATTTATATAAATCGAGGGCAATCTTAACCTGGTCAATCGTGACTTAAAGAATAAGATCGATGTGGATTTTCTGGGGTAGATCTACATTCGATCTGAAGAGATAGACTTTGGAATAACCAAAGATACTAGCATCTAAACCGATGATAAATATAAATCTCTGGTGAATCAATGCTGATTGTAAAAGAGTTTCACCCCTTTATTAGAAAATTAGCGAGACCGCCAATTCACTATAAGATCATCCGAAATGGAGTTATGCGATACTCCAGAATTGAAAGAAGATGAATAGTGAGGGACACGAATGAACTTTGGAACCGCAGGGAACGTCCAAAATTTAAAAAAAATCGAATCAAAAGGAAGAGATTCAAGCTCGAATAAAAGTGATTCTGTAAATCAAATCTACCATACATGCTAAGTTTTGCCTAGAGCCAAAGCTCTGATACCAAATGTCACGACCCGATATTTTCAACCATTCGCATCCGCACATGTCGGACTTGAATTGTTCGAAATACCGCGTTGTAAATAAAATTTGGCAAATCTCAAAATATACAGTAAATAAGTAATCACAAAATCATAGACACAGAATCAGAATACTCGCAGCGGAATAAAAATAACTTAGTAGTTCATGAAGCCACTATCACATAGTCTCAAAATAAGTATAAATTACATAGTCTTTAAAAGCAAATATAGTTTGAATCAACCACAGAAAAATCCAAATTTATTTGTCTCCAAAACTAAGATAAAGAACTGAAAGGAACTTTGACAGCAGCTTGAAAAGATGATCCGCAGAAGTCCTAACTCCGGGGATAAAGTCCGAACTGAAACTCAGGCTGACCCGAGCGTAAGAAATAAACACAAACACTCGTGTCAGGACATACATACTTATGCAGTGTAAGCTAATTCAAGTGAACTGTAATATAAAGGCAAGTAACTTAAAGGATGCTTGGGACTGCCCATCCTCTAAGGATCCATGAAACTATTTACTATGTAGTAATATTTCGCTATTATAATAGTGTCTATTAGTAAAATAAACTTACTTTTAAATAGCTCTAAGGGGTTACCCATATAGCCCTTGACACATAATATATTCCGATAGTCTATACAGTACCGTAATCTCCCCCGAACTGGGCGTCGTCAGAGGGCACTCCATAGGAATGGTACAAAACCAAAATCGTATAAGATGCGCTAGGGTAGGTGACACGGCACAACTAGGCAATGCCAGTGTAGATATATTAATTACGCTTCCGGGTCAGTGGTAACGCGTAGCTGCTACTACCGCCCACCTCGAACAACACCCCCATATCAAAGAAATCAAAGTGGCCACCGAATAAACCAAAGTCAGAGCAGAATATCGAAGGGATGTGTCCGATCAAATGTGCTACCTCAATTAACCCGTCGATCGCTCCTGTTTTAGCCACCTTATGCCAACCCACGGGAGTTGGGTCCACGTATTTATCTTATAGGAAACGCCGCCACCAACCTACTTCATTCTGGAATCTCCACTGCATACACGGTTGTCAAAGTGGTTTTCGGTATCGATAGAGAGTATGCCCATATCTGATCCCGGTCTCTTTGCCAACCAATCGTTTTTGTTATCCGTGGTTATAAATTTCAAAAATAGTTTATATTTAAATCAAAATACTTCATTTTAACTTTCAAAAGTTAAATTATTATATCTTCAAATCAAATATTCAAAAATCTCATTTCAGCCAACGGCAACACTTAACAAGTGCTACTGTAGCCCGTTTTTTTATTCGGGTTTAGTTTAAATTCCGCAGCCACAGCACTTACCAAGTACTATAGTAGCCTTTAATTAATTTTAACCTTTAGTTCATTTTCATCAACTACGGCACTTGCAAAGTGCGGTAATATCCCTTACAACAGTATTTAAGTAAATTATATTTTTGACTTTAATATAAATTTATCAATAATTAAACTTAAATTTAACCAATTTAACTTATAAAATCATATTTCCACTTTTAAAATAGCCATTTAAATTTCTCAAAATTTATGATTTATATAAGGTAAATTTCACAAATAAATATCAACTTCTTAAGGCTTCACTTATTAAAGTCAAATCAAATTGTCTATTCTTCGCATTCAAAATTTTCTTAATAACAAAATTTGATTTATAATTCCAAAATATAACTATTTTTCAATTTATTCCTTAACTTACCCATTTTCTTAAACTAAACTCCACTTCTCCTAAGTTTAGTTATATTCAAAATTTTATTTTATGTATTTATTTTATTAGCCATTTAATTTCTAAAAAAAATTAAATAACACCTTATTTATCCATTTAATTTCAATTACATCAAATTTATTATACTTTATTTACTTAACTTGAAATTCGTTCCTTGACAAAATCAATTTCCAAAACAAATTTATATTCCACATTCCAACTTACCCACTTATTTATATATATATATATAACTTGTATAAATCACTAAAAATCATTTTAATTCAATTTAAATCAAAATAATACTATACCAATTTAAATTACTTAAATTTTTCTCGATATATATATATATATATATATATATATATATATATATATAACCACGGGTCTGTATAATGTTTTCTACCTAGGTCAAGTGGTACGGATAATATATCATTTCAATCTGTAATTTACAAAGAAAAATCCGGGTTCTATCATTTCATACCCGCAATCCCAAGTTAAATAAATAATCAATTAAGTAAATAAATATCGTTCAGGCCTATCATTTCAGCCCGTGACGATTTAATTCTACAGGAACTTGCAGTGATAAATAGTAAATAAATAAATAGTATAACAGCTTAAATATAACAGTATAAAATATGACTGATGATGTGTCAAATTAATAATAGGGTTTTTAACATCATAAATTTATATTGCAGGCAAGAAAAATAAAAATAAAAATATTCTACAATTATACTTGTTATTAATTTACCGATCTATAAGTACGTTTGTCTGGTGAGAATACTCACATCTATGCTGCTGAAGATTAGATTCAAAACTACGATAACCACACCGAAACAGCGTAGAAAGCACGATCAAATAGTGAAAGACGAGACAAACAGATTTCTATCTTCAAACAAGATAAATAAATATAACTGAGTACGCGAATTCCAATTACGGTTAGAGCAAAATTTTTAAATAAAACAATATTGGAACGAGCTAAAATAAAATAAAATTGACTCAAATTGCTCAACCACTCCACCGCACGACTTGATCCATTTAAAACAAAAGCTCAGCTTGCCCATTTACTTTTTTCCAAATCAAAATTTACAAAATAAATTTATACTCTATTTTTTTAACCCTTTTTACAAAATATTATGACGTGTTAATAAAAAGGTGGCAAATCTTATGTGGGCAACATGCAATTCACGACAGTGATACATAAAGGTCGCGCGTGCAATATTTATTTATTATATATATATATATATATATTTTGCTTTTTCTTTTTTTTTCTTTTTCTTTTTTTTCTTTTTTTTCTCCATTAGGAAACAAGTAAAATATCAAATCTCCAAATCAAAACAACTTTATACTGTTCTTGCAAATAACATATATCCGCATACGTAATGTTTCTTAATTTTAAAACATAGGTGACCAACAAAAAAAATGCGTACGGTCTGGAAATACTTCTTCCCTGAACACTCGCGTAAACAAAGCAGTGGAATTATCTGAAAAAATTTAGGCTGGGCTAACCTTAGGTGGCGTATGCCTTTTATATTTTTTTTTTCAAACTGCAGTGCGCCTATACTCAAACAAGTATGCAGTTAATCCTTAATTACATGATTAATTAACCTTGATTATAACTTATTGCTTAATTAATAAATCTTTAATCATTAATTAAAAATCTTTAATTATCTAATTAATGATCTTAAATTTCAAATTGATTAACCCTTAATCAATTATTTATTAATCCCTAATCATTAATTTAATTAACTTATTATTCCTTAATTACCTCATTAATTTAATTAATTTCAAATCATTAAATCTTAATTTAAATTTAAGATAAAACATTTCTTAATTATGACTAAATTGTTATTAACAAAACATTTGAAAACAATTTACTTTTGAATTTACTTTAAAATTTTCATTTCAAAAATGAGATGTAAAATGAATACAATTTAACTTAAACAAAGTTTAAACAATTTAAAAACCCTTTTAAATTACATGGTAAAGAAATGTTTGTCTTATAAAAGGATAACAATATGTAGGTGGCAATAAAATAAATATTCAAGTGCTAGGCTAAAACTGCATCAGAGATGCTTGGCAATGCACGACCAGATCGGAGAGGAGGGGAAGGAAGTTAGGCGTTTGTCATGCGGTGGAGCAGTTTGAACAGAACAATGGAAAAAAAACAAACAAAAGAAGGAAATAAAGTTGTAGCCATTACCTGATGCTACTGATTCTCACACACGCAAGGAAGAAGAGGAGAAACCAAATGCAGTGAATGATGGAATTTTTCGTGCACTCGATATATATATATATATATAACATAGGGTGCGCAAATCAAGGGAGGAAAATATTTTTTTTATTGGTAAACATTCGTACGTGTTAAATTAAGGAAGAAAATGCGTTGATTTGATTGGAGAAATATTTGCAGTGGACATAAATTTTAATTAGTGGAGATTGCGTGAATTAAGGGGAAGAAACGGTAGGGAGCATGAAATTTTGAACGTGTATAATTTAAAAGATGGAAACTTGCGGTGATTGAGGTAAGAAATAAAGTTTTGGGCAAGAAGAATATAAGTATTTTAAAAAGGGCGATTGAGCATGGATTTATTCCTTATTATACACGGCCACTTGGTTCTATTTATATTATAAGCAATAGGTAGGAAATCTGTTGTGTGATGGAATTATGCCATGGGTTTCGTAATTAAGAAGAACATAAAACGGAAAGCAATCAATTTGCTTCAAAACGGAAATGGAAAATTGACCAAATGAATAATTTGTGCGAACGTGTTAATATTAAAGAGAATATCTTGCGTTGATTTTTAGGTAACCATGGCAAGAATAAAATGTGAATGGTTATGGAATTTGAACAATTTGCGAACGTGTTTAATAATGAGAAGAAACTAGCGTTGATATCGGAGGAAACGACAATAATATTAGATTTGAACGTTACTTTATTCAAAGATTTTATACTAAATAAAATTAGTTGCAGCAAAAAGGGAAGTGGGATATCTTTAAAAAGGTAAATGGCCAGTCACGGTCAAAGGAAAAATTGAAACGGATATGCTTCTCTCCTACTCGAAAATGCACGTTTACTGATTTATTTAACCATTTTTAGTTAAGGTATATATTTTTGGAATGCGCACTATAGACGCAATAACCAACTCAAAAATTTCGCTCATATTTATAACAAAAATAACTTTTAAATTTTTATACGTTTTAAGAATATTTAATATAAATACGTATCATTTGTGTCAACCAAATTTTATCAAAACGGATATAAACATACAACTTAAAGGTGTAATTAAATAGATTATTTACCCTATAATTTTTTTTATTACTTAATCGACCTTTGATTTATTTACCATTTATTAAGAACTAATGTATACACGTAAAATTATATTTCTTTCACCCAATATAAATTACTTATATTAAAGGTATATAACCAAATTTTGAAAAAGTCAAAAGTGAAGTTATAGAATTCCGTTACAAATATATTAAAAGAATTGGAAATTAGAGTTTAAAAGATTAAAATTTTAGAATTTATAAAAATTCCAATTGGAGTTAATCTTTAACTAAAGGCAAAATTTTAGAAATCTTTTCTTTTATTTAAAAATTTGGGCAATGATTTGACA
This sequence comes from Allium cepa, assembly GCA_030765085.1. Classification (NCBI taxonomy): domain Eukaryota; kingdom Viridiplantae; phylum Streptophyta; class Magnoliopsida; order Asparagales; family Amaryllidaceae; genus Allium; species Allium cepa. The sequence goes on from CM060928.1 coordinate 976,762,822, forward strand.
AATTTAAAATTTAAATTTTTATATAATAAATCCCAAAGTTCTAAAAATAAAATGAAAAATACTTGTTAAATTTGGGCTGTTACACTCTCCCCCACTTAGAACTTTTCGTCCACGAAAAGGAAGAAGGTAGGGGAATAGAAACAACCTGAAAGAAAACTAAATTGAAACTCAAAACAGAATCATTAATCTAAACCATACAAATTCAATTTTAAATTAATAATTGATTTCATCTATTTAATTTCACTCAAGTTAAATTTTACTATTTCAAATTTCATTACTTCATCTTCCAATTATCTTAAAATAAAAATTTCTAAAATCATAAGTTTGAAAATCATTTCTCATACTCAAAAATGTGTTCAATAAATTAATTTCTTCTTTATTCCTAACTATAATTAAATTTATTTCTCTCGATATATTTTTCTCATCTATGTTAAATATGTTTACACTTATTACAACTGTTTAAATTTATTCTTAGTTCCTTTAACATCATTTTATATTGTAAATTATTCCATTACCTTTGTTAATCTTTTTATAACTAGAATTTAGGTGTATAACATTTATTATAACCACTCAAATTTTATTTATAAAATCTTTTTATATTGTATATTATCCAATTACATTGTTAACTTATGAAAATCAAGGTAAGTTAAATTGAAATTAAATTGAGTATTATACAAATAAAACTTTCAAATTCAATTATCTCAAGTTGGAATCATTTATTCAAAAATTCGATTTTTTTTATAATTGAAATTATTCCTCAAGATAATATTTAAGAATTAAATTTCTGATTCCTTTCAAACCATTTAGAGATAAAAAAATATATGTACAAATATGTCAAATCAAATTTAACTCATATATCTATATATTATAAATCAAGTCATATTTTAGAGATTCAAATAAATTAAATTCTCAAGATAACACTGTAGTCAGACTACAGAATGGTCTCTTCACTTCGAAACTCGAAAATGAATGTCGATGATGTTGCAGTCATCACCTAAATTATTTCCCAGTGACAAAGAGAAGTCACTAATTTTTAAACCATTAAAATTCTTTGGAAACAGATTTCTATTCGAAAATAATTTAAATAATATATCCTTTGAAAGCTTTAAACACCAGGTTTGAAACCATCGGGAATTCAAGTTCTAGTTTTAAATTCATTTCTGTTTCCAAATTAATTTATAACCGTTGTTTATAGTTCAATTATTTATATGAGACAAAACCCATGGTTTTCAAAACCATAAATAAAATCAGACTATTATCTCTTGACAACTAGTTAAATTAGTTATAAAAATTCTGAAAAATTATACTTTTATATATAATATTAGATTTTTTTCCAAATATAGGAATTTTTTTTTCAAAAAAAGGATAGAGATTCAAATTTGATGGACTCGAATCAAAGAGAATTTTGATTTAAAGATAAGTTGGAATCAGAAGATCCGATGATTAAATAACAGAATAAGGAACTGGATAAATTTATATAAATCGAGGGCAACCTTAACCTGGTCAACCGTGACTTAAAGAATAAGATCAATGTGGATTTTCTGGGGTAGATCTACATTCGATCTGAAGAGATAGACTTTGGAATAACCAAAGATACTAGCATCTAAACCGATGATAAATATAAATCTCTGGTGAATCAATGCTGATTGTAAAAGAGTTTCACCCCTTTATTAGAAAATTAGCGAGACCGCCAATTCACTATAAGATCATCCGAAGTGGAGTTATGCGATACTCCAGAATTGAAAGAAGATGAATAGTGAGGGACATGAATGAACTTTGGAACCGCAGGGAACGTCCAAAATTTAAAGAAAATCGAATCAAAAGGAAGAGATTCAAGCTCGAATAAAAGTGATTCTGTAAATCAAATCTACCATACATGCTAAGTTTTGCCTAGAGCCAAAGCTCTGATACCAAATGTCACGACCCGATATTTTCAACCATTCGCATCCGCACATATCGGACTTGAATTGTTCGAAATACCGCGTTGTAAATAAAATTTGGCAAATCTCAAAATATACAGTAAATAAGTAATCACAAAATCATAGACACAGAATCAGAATACTCGCAGCGGAATAAAAATAACTTAGTAGTTCATGAAGCCACTATCACATAGTCTCAAAATAAGTATAAATTACATAGTCTTTAAAAGCAAATATAGTTTGAATCAACCACAGAAAAATCCAAATTTATTTGTCTCCAAAACTAAGATAAAGAACTGAAAGGAACTTTGACAGCAGCTTGAAAAGATGATCCGCATAAGTCCTAACTCCGGGGATAAAGTCCGAACTGAAACTCAGGCTGACCCGAGCGTAAGAAATAAACACAAACACTCGAGTCAGGACATACATACTTATGCAGTGTAAGCTAATTCAAGTGAACTGTAATATAAAGGCAAGTAACTTAAAGGATGCTTGGGACTGCCCATCCTCTAAGGATCCATGAAACTATTTACTATATAGTAATATTTCGCTATTATAATAGTGTCTATTAGTAAAATAAATTTACTTTTAAATAGCGCTAAGGGGTTACCCATATAGCCCTTGACACGTAATATATTCCGATAGTCTATACAGTACCGTAATCTCCCTCGAACTGGGCGTCATCAGAGGGCACTCCATAGGAATGGTACAAAACCAAAATCGTATAAGACGCGCTAGGGTAGGTGACACGACACAACTAGGCAATGCCAGTGTAGATATACCAATCACGCTTCCGGGTCGGTGGTAACGCGTAGCTGCTACTACCGCCCACCTCAAACAACACCCCCATATCAAAGAAATCAAAGTGGCCACCGAATAAACCAAAGTCAGAGTAGAATATCGAAGGTATGTGTCCGATCAAAGGTGCTACCTCAATTAACCCGTTGATCGCTCCTGTTTTAGCCACCTTATGCCAACCCACGGGAGTTGGGTCCATGTATTTACCTTATAGGAAACGCCGCCACCAACCTACTTCATTCTGGAATCTCCACTGCATACACGGTTGTCAAAGTGGTTTTCGGTATCGATAGAGAGTATGCCCATATCCGATCCCGGTCTCTTTGCCAACCAATCGTTATTATTACCCGTGATTATAAATTTCAAAAATAGTTTATATTTAAATCAAAATACTTCATTTTAACTTTCAAAAGTGAAATTATTATATCTTCAAATCAAATATTCAAAAGTCTCATTTCAGCCAACGACAACACTTAATAAGTGCTACTGTAGCCCTTTTTTTTATTCGGGTTTAGTTTAAATTCCGCAGCCACAGCACTTACCAAGTACTATAGTAGCCTTTAATTGATTTTAGCCTTTAGTTCATTTTCCTCAGCTACGACACTTGCAAAGTGCGGTAATATCCCTTACAACAGTATTTAAGTAAATTATATTTTTGACTTTAATATAAATTTATCAATAATTAAACTTAAATTTAACCAATTTAACTTATAAAGTCATATTTCCACTTTTAAAATAGCCATTTAAATTTCTCAAAATTTATGATTTATATAAGGTAAATTTCACAAATAAATATCAACTTCTTAAGGCTTCGCTTATTAAAGTCAAATCAAATTGTCTATTCTTCGCATTCAAAATTTTCTTAATAACTAAATTTGATTTATAATTCCAAATATAACTATTTTTCAATTTATTCCTTAACTTACCCATTTTCTTAAACTAAACTCCACTTCTCCTAAGTTTAGTTATGTTCAAAATTTTATTTTATGCATTTATTTTATTAGCCATTTAATTTATAAAAAAAATTAAATAACACCTTATTTATCCATTTAAATTCAATTACATCAAATTTATTATACTTTATTTACTTAACTTGAAATTCGTTCCTTTACAAAATCAATTTCCAAAACAAATTTATATTCCACATTCCAACTTACCCACTTATTTATATATATATATATAACTTGTATAAATCACTAAAAATCATTTTAATTCAATTTAAATCAAAATAATACTATACCAATTTAAATTACTTAAATTTTTCCAGATATATATATATATATATATATATATATATATATATATATATATATATATATATAACCACGGGTCTGTATAATGTTTTGTACCTAGGTCAAGTGGTACGGATAATATATCATTCCAATCTGTAATTTACAAAGAAAAATCCGGGTTCTATCATTTCATACCCGCAATCCCAAGTTAAATAAATAATTAATTAAATAAATAAATATCGTTCAGGCCTATCATTTCAGCCCGTGACGATTTAATTCTACAGGGAACTTGCAGTGATAAATAGTAAATAAATAAATAGTATAACAGCTTAAATATAACAGTATAAAATATGACTGATGATGTGTCAAATTAATAATAGGGTTTTTAACATCATAAATTTATATTGCAGGCAAGAAAAATAAAAATAAAAATATTCTACAATTATACTTGTTATTAATTTACCGATCTATAAGTACGTTTGTCTGGTGAGAATACTCACATCTATTCTGCTGAAGATTAGATTCAAAACTACGATAACCATACCGAAACAGCGTAGAAAGCACGATCAAATATTGAAAGATGAGACAAACAGATTTCTATCTTCAAACAAGATAAATAAATAAAACTGAGTATGCGAATTCCAATTACGGATAAAGAAATTTTTTTAAATAAAACAAAATTGGAACGAGCTAAAATAAAATGAAAATTGACTCAAATTGTTCAACCACTCCACCGCACGACTTGATCCATTTAAAACAAAAGCTCAGCTTGCCCATTTATTTTTTTCCAAATCAAATTTACAAAATAAATTTATACTCTATTTTTTTTTACCCTTTTTACAAAATATTATGACGTGTTAATAAAAAGGTAGCAAATCTTATGTGGGCAACATGCAATTCACGACAGTGATACATAAAGGTCGCGCGTGCAATATTTATTTATTATATATTTTTTCTTTTTCTTTTTTTCTTTTTTTCTTTTTCTTTTTTTTCTTTTTTTTCTCTATTAGGAAACAAGTAAAATATCAAATCTCCAAATCAAAACAACTTTATACTGTTCTTGCAAATGACATATATCCGCATACGTAATGTTTCTAAATTTTAAAACATAGGCGACGAACAAAAAAAACGCGTACGGTCTGAAAATACTTCTTCCCTGAACACTCGCGTAAACAAAGCAGTGGAATTATCTGAAAAAATTTAGGCTGGGCTAACCTTAGGTGGCGTATGCCTTTTATATTTTTTTTTCAAACTGCAGTGCGCCTATACTCAAACAAGTATGCAGTTAATCCTTAATTACATGATTAATTAACCTTGATTATAACTTATTGCTTAATTAATAAATCTTTAATCATTAATTAAAAATCTTTAATTATCTAATTAATGATCTTAAATTTCAAATTGATTAACCCTTAATCAATTATTTATTAATCCCTAATCATTAATTTAATTAACTTATTATTCCTTAATTACCTCATTAATTTAATTAATTTCAAATCATTAAATCTTAATTTAACTTTAAGATAAAACATTTCTTAATTATGACTAAATTGTTATTAACAAAACATTTGAAAACAGTTTACTTTTGAATTTACTTTAAAAATTTCATTTCAAAAATGAGATGTAAAATGAATACAATTTAACTTAAACAAAGTTTAAACAATTTAAAAACCTTTTAAATTACATAGTAAAGAAATGTTTGTCTTATAAAAGGATAACAATATACAGGTGGCGATAAAATAAATATTCAAGCGCTAGGCTAGAACTGCATCAGAGATGCTCGACAATGCACGACCAGATCAGAGAGGAGGGGAAGGAAGTTAGGCGTTTGTCATGCGGTGGAGCAGTTTGAACATAACAATGGAAAAAAAACAAAAGAAGAAAATAAAGTTGTAGCCATTACCTGATGCTACTGATTCTCACGCACGCAAGGAAGAAGAGGAGAAACCAAATGCAGTGAATGATGGAATTTTTCGTGCACTCGATTTATATATATATAACATAGGGTGCACAAATCAAGGGAGGAAAATATTTTTTTATTGGTAAACATTCGTACGTGTTAAATTTAGGAAGAAAATGCATTGATTTGACTATTGCAATATTTGCAATGGACATAAATTTTAATTAGTGGAGATTGCATGAATTAAGTAGAAAGAAACAGTAAGGAGCATGAAATTTTGAAGTGTATAATTTAAAAGATGGAAACTTGCGGTGATTGAGGTAAGAAATAAAGTTTTGGGCAAGAAGAATATAAATATTTTAAAAAGGGCCATGAGTTGATTGAGCACAGATTTATTCCTTGTCATACACGGCCACTTGGTTCTATTCATATTATAAGCAATAGGTAGGAAATCTGTTGTGTGATGGAATTATGCCATGGGTTTCATAATTAAGGAGAACATAAAATGGAAAGCAATCAATTTGCTTCAAAACGGAAATGGAAAATTGACCAAAAGAATAATTTGTGCGAACGTGTAAATATTAAAGAGAATATCTTTTGTTGATTTTTAGGTAACCATGGCAAGAATAAAATGTGAATGGTTATGGAATTTGAACAATTTGCGAACGTGCTTAATAATGAGAAGAAACTAGCGTTGATAACGGAGGAAACAACAATATTATTAGATTTGAATGTTACTTTATTCAAAGATTTTATACTAAATAAAAATAGTTGCAGCAAAAAGGGAAGTGGGATATCTTTAAAAAGATAAATGTCCAGTCACGGTCAAAGGAAAAATTAAAACGGATATGCTTCTCTCCTACTCGAAAATGCACGTTTACTGATTTATTTAACCATTTTCAGTTAAGCTATATATTTTTGGAATGCGCACTATAGACGCAATAACCAAATCAAAAATTACGCTCATATTTATAACAAAAATAACGCTTAAATTTTTATACATTTTAAGAATATTAAATATAAATATGTATCATTTATGTCAACCAAATTTTACAAAACGGATATAAACATACAACTTAAAGGTGTAATTAAATAGATATTTACCCCATAATTTTTTTATTACTTAATTGACCTTTGATTTATTCACCATTTATTAAGAACTAATGTGTATGCCTAAAATTATATTTCTTTCACCCAATATAAATTACTTATATTAAAGGTATATAACCAAATTTTGAAAAGGACAAAAGTGAAGTTATAGAATGCTGTTACAAATATATTAAAAGAATTGGAAATTAGAGTTTGAAAGATTAAAATTTTAGAATTTATAAAAATTCCAATTAGAGTTAATCTTTAACTGAAGGCAAAATTTTAGAAATCTTATCTTTTATTTAAAAATTTGGGCAATGATTTGATAAATTTAAAATTTAAATTTTTATATAATAAATCTCAAAGTTCTAAAAATAAAATGAAAAATACTTGTTAAATTTGGGCTGTTACAACACTAAACCTTCTTGGGTTTGGTTTCCTAAGATCTAACTCTTAGGCCCCTAACAAAAGGTGGGTACCAATATAATGTCTTATTTTTGCAGGCCCCACTTAAAAAGGGAGAAAATGGATACTCGATAGTGGTTGCTCAAAACATATGACATGAGACAAAGATATGCTATCAAATATTACTTACTCAGATGGAGGCTCCGTCACATTTGGAGACAACTCTAAAGGCTATATCATCAGTAAAGGCGATATGAGCAACAACGGTATTTCAAATTTACCTCTTATTTTAAATGTTTTACTAGTCAAAAATTTAAAACATAATTTACTTAGTATCAACCTATTGTGTGATAAAGGATTCAAAGTCACTTTTTCTGAAAACAAATGTATTATTTTTGATCAAAATCAAAATCTTGTATTTGAAGGAAATAGAGAAAGAAATATCTATGTTCTGAATATGAAAATAAATCATAATTCAGATATGTGTTTAATAGCCAAAAAAAATGATCCTTGGTTATGGCACAAACGATTCTGTCATATTAACTTCAAAGCTATAAACAAGCTTTCTAAAAATGATAGTAAAAGGTCTACTAAAAATGAATTTTAAAGTTGATCGTATTTGTGATGCATGTCAGTTAGGAAAATTAACCAAGCCATCTTTTAGATCTAAAAAGGATATTTCAACTTTACAACCACTTGAATTACTACATATGGATTTATTTGGACCAACACAAGTATAATCCATTAACCATAGTAGATATGTGTTTGTAGTTGCTGATGATTTTTCTAGATATACTTGGACTATTTTTATGAAAAATAAAAGTGATACTTTTGATAATCTCTAAATTTTGTCAAAAGAATTCAAAATTTTAAAGGTTTGAAAATCAAAAACATAAAAAGTGATCATGGAGGTGAATTCGAAAATGAATCCTTTGAACATTTTTGTAAGAAGAAGGAAATATTCCATAATTTTTCGTTTCCTAGAACTCCACAACAAAATGGAGCTGTAGAACGTAAAAATGGAACCTTACAGGAATGTGGAAGGACTTTGTTAAATGGAAGTACGTTACCAAAACATTTCTGGGCTGAAGCAGTTGCAACAGCCTGTTATATTTTGAATCGTGTTACTATTCGACCACTAACTAAGAATACTCCTTATGAACTACTTAATGGTCGAAAACCGAATATTTCTTATTTTAAAATTTTTGGTTCAAAATGTTTTGTTTTAAACACAAAAGATCAGCTTGGAAAATTCGATCCAAAATCCGATGAAGAAATCTTTGTAGGGTATTCAGATCGAAGCAAAGCCTATCGAATTTATAATAAAAGAACCAATATTATCGAAGAAACACTTCATGTATCCTTCGATAAAATTTTTAAACAAATCCCAAGTATAAGAGATGATGAAGAATTCCCTAATAATATCACAAATACATAAATTTCAAATCTTGAACATAATGAAAATATGATTTACAATAACAATGAATTAAGATCTCCACCAAAATTATTAAGAGATCATCCTTCTGTTAATGTTATTGGAGAACTCAATTCATCTGTTAGAACAAGAAGTCAATTAAATCAAATGGGTCATGTAGCTTTTATTTCTCATATTGAACCTAAAAATATTAAAGAAGCATCTACTAATGAAAACTGGTTAACCGCTATGCAAGAAGGGCTAAACCAATTCGAAAGACATAACGTTTAGGATTTAGTTCCACGGCCTAGTGGACAATCAGTTATTGTACAAAATGGGTCCCCAAAAATAAAGTAGATGAACAAGGAAATATTACTCGAAATAAAGCTAGATTAGTTGCTCAAGGATATAATCGAGAAGAAGGGATTGACTATGAAGAAACGTTTGTTCCAGTCGCCAGACTAAAAGCAATACGAATCTTACTAGCCTATTCATGTTTTCATAGCTTTAAATTATATCAAATGGATGTTAAAAGTGCCTTTTTAAATGGCTTTATAAAAGAAAAAGTGTATGTTGAACAACCTCCGTTATTCGTACATGAACAATTTCCTGACCATGTCTATAAAGTTAAAATGGCCTCATACGATTTGAAACGAGCACCCCGTGCTTGGTACGATCATCTTAAAAGATATTTAATAGATTCTGGTTTCGAAATTGGGAAGGTTGATCAAACTCTTTTTATTAAAAGAAACAAGCACGATGTTTTAATTGTTCAAATATATGTTGATGATATTATTTTTGGATCTACAAATGAAGAATTATGCCAAGAATTTTCTAAAATAACGACCAAATAATTTGAAATGTCACATATGGATGAATTAAATTATTTTCTTGTTTTACGAATAAAACAATTAGAAAATGGTATTTTTAGAAACGAGAAAAATATTGTAACTATCTAATTAAACGCTTTGGAATGGAAAATACTTCTATCAAACCAACTCCTATGAGTACAACTATACATCTTGATAAAGATGAAAGTGGGAAAAGTATTGACCAAAAATTATATCGAAGTATGATCGGATCGTTACTATATTTAACTGCCAGTAGACCTAACATAATGATGAATGTTTTCTTGTGTGCACGATTTCAAGCAGATCCCAAAGAATCACCTTTACGATCAGTGAAACGCATACTACGGTATCTTAATAAAACCAAGGATTTTAGACTATTTTATCCAAAGGAATGTCCTTTTGAATTAGTGTCCTATAGTGACGTTGATTTTGGAGGAAGCCGGATAGATAAAAAAGTACAAGTGAGACTTGTCACTTCATTGGACGGTCTCTTGTATCTTGGTATAGTAAGAAACAAAACCGTGTTTCGTTACTAACATGTGAAGCAGAATATATCTCTGCAGCTCTGGCATGTGAAAAAATACTACAGCCCGTCGCCTGGCTATAAACTACCAGTCGACTGACTGGACACAAGTATGCATTGTTTTTTTAAAACTTGTTGCATAGTCAGTCGACTGACCTGAGTCCAATTGTCATTTTTTGAATGGACATCTTCATTCTGCGAAAGGTTGTGTTCTTTCTATGAACGGAAATAGACGCTCGTTTTGGTCAGAACCCTTCACCAATGGCAATAACTCTCTGACTACTATATATAAATGTTCCCAAACACTTCACATGCATCGAAATTCATTATAACTCTCTAATATTCTTCTTGTGCTCTCATACTTGCATTCAAACAACGAACAAACATTTTTACTGCTTTGAATCTTCAAATAGACTTTTATAATCTTCGATTCTTAGCACTACCTTCTCTTCATATCTTCACATACACTTCATATACTTGAGAATTTGATTATAGGAGGTTTGTATTATCAAAGACAAATCAGTGTTATCAAGAACACACATTGTTAGATATTCTTTTGTATTAGTAAAGTCCTCTTTTGCTGCTGAGGCGAAAATCCTGTTTTGCTGCTCAAGTGTCTATTCTGCTGCTCAGACTATGCATACCTGTTCCTCCGGGTTAAGTGAGGATTAGTGTTTTAGTGAAATTGCAGAAGGAGTCTGGGACTGGACGTAGGACGGTGCTCCGAACCAGTATAAAAATCTCTGGTGTTATTTTTATTATATTACTGCTTTTATATTTCGCACTATTTACTACATTACTATACACTGCATTATTATATCCATATTGCATGATCCTACACACTTTCATAGATTTGCATTGCCTAGAATCCTTCGATTCCTGATATGTCTTATATGCATTTGCTTTTATTTGCATCAGTTCCCGATACTGTTATTATGTTATTCTTACTGCATATATGTAATTGTATAGAACCCGCTTTTTTCAGTTAATTTTTCATCTTTCATCTACTTATATGTAATTGCTAAAACTGATTAACTTTTGTTGAATACTTTCATATAGTTGAAGTATAATTGCATTCTTTGTTTTTCAGTTAGAATAGTGAAGATTAGTTGCAGCAACTCGATAAATGTTAAATAAATCGATATCATGCATTTTTTGCTGCAAATTAAGTGATGTGTTATACTTGATAAGGTCTTGAGATGAACTTTAGGTCGGAGATTTAAATCCAATATTGGCGTCAGAGATGCACTGTAAAGGCCCGCAAATCCGTACCCCTTTGAACAAACAAAATTAACCACAGTTCAATCCAAAGTGGCACAAAAGTACGAGTCTTCGGGTAAAAGAAGAAAGAGGTAGAAGAAGAAGAAAAGAAACAAACATCAGAATCTCACATCCCAGCGGAATAAAATATAATATATATAATACAGTTTTAAATTCAAAGAATCTGTACTGTCATATATACATACATACCATATCAGAGTACATCAATCAATCATACATGTCCATACACAGCGGAAATAATAGAAAAATACATAAATACGCTCTGTCATCCAGCTCGTCTCCTGAGCTCCAGCATATAACCTGAACCTGTTTAACTCGGTCTGACCCGAGCATCATATAAAACAACACCCGAGTCAGTCTGGAAAACCAGCGTGAGAAAATCACACTCAATTGGATTATTAAAGTTTCGAAAATCTTTTGAAAACAAAAGCATCTCGTAAGACCACGCCACAAAAAAACATGTCGGGTTTTTACCTTACGATAGCTAAAACACTTTTTATAGAAATTCTCTGATATTATAATAGGGTCTATATACAAATACTTATAAAATAGCCGAAATTGTTACATGATTAAATTCCAGCTACTAGCCACAGAGTGGGTAATACAAAAAAAATTCGTACAAGGCTCGTAGGGAGAATGGATTTCCATCAATGGCTGGGCTACTCGGGTACCGCCCGTCACAGTACCTGGCCTAGATCAGAGTACCGAGGAGTACGCCCGCTCCCCTACAACACAAGGCCAGAACCATTCCTTACTGAATAGTCCCGAACAAGATAACCCCGCAGTTGGCGCGACCAACCTCTCACTAAGCCGAATATAAAGGGACATCTAGACAGGGGAAAATCTTGTCCTGCTTGGGCATGACCCACCTAACCTTGCCGCACCTCCTCTGTTTTAGCCATTCCCGGTTGATGAGCCTTGAGGCTAAACGTTACCTTTAAAGAACGAGTCCCACTTAGAATTCTCATCGTCCTCCTGACGATGTTCTGAAGCATTCAATCCATACAAGTTGCCCTGGGTCTGGACAAACCGAATCACCGTCTTCAACTCTTCACGGTCTTCATTCGTTATCGTTCAAACAGGATCGAAGTGGTTTTCGGATAATTAAATCCGATCCCGGACTCTTCGAAACGATCAGCGCATTGTTCAATATTGATAGTCGGTTATTTAACTATCAATTAATCATTCACAAGCAACCATCAAATAATTTTCACAAATTATTTATCTCAAATATCATTCAGATATTATTTCTATTCAACCCATTTGAAATAAATTACAAAGCCCTTTTATTCCACGAAATCATTTAAATGAGTTCTTATGCTCACTCACATTTTGATTTATCCTTTAAAAATATTCCTATTTCCTCATTTCTTCCTCAAAAATTCAATTTACACTTTCCTTATAGTTCCACAAATTCACTTTCTCCATTTAATAAGATTTCTCCTAAATTTTATCCCATTTAAATTAATTTGCTTACCATCACAAAAGGATTTTAATTGGATTTTAAAAACATATTGAAAACATATAGATTTATAAAATAAGAAGTATGGTTTTATACAAATTATGGTTCGAAAGTAATATTAAAGTTCATACCTAGTTAATGATAAAATTCAAAACTGGTTTTAGAAAAATAGAGTTTATTAATAAAAAATTTCTAAGCCTTCAAAAATAACTAATTTGAAATCTTTTAAATTCAGAAATGATTTATAAAACCTATATAGTATAGTAATTTAAAAACATTCCTTTTAAAATAACTTTGTAATTTTAGGAAATCCAATATCCATCTATAAATGCCTCTTGTCCAAATTCACTCTTCTTACTTTCGGAAATATTCTACTATTTCCGTTTCAAAAAAATTTATAACCCAATATAAGTTCTCCTTAACTTATCTCTTCCCATATTTACCGGTTTCTTTCCTTTCCATTTATAAACCTTGTTTATAAATTTGATAAACTTCCCTGAGTTTTCTATTTATTTATAAAATAATTTTATTCAAAAATTTCATCTTTTATAATTTTATTCCTCAATAAAATTTTGTATCATTCCTTAGTAATTCATTCCTTAATAAAATTTCTTTTTATTCCATAATAGGATTCCCTTTTTATCTCTTAATAAATTTTCATTTTATTTCCTTAATTAGAATTTCACTTTTATTCTTTTGAGTTATTTATATATGAGTTAAATTGTCCAAAACTTAACTTGAACCAAATTGAAGTATAACCAATGTAATAAATATTCTTTTTATTTTACTTTCTTCTCAATAGAAGTAAATCCAAATCCTAAATAAATATTCTTTCAATTTAAGTTTCATTTTACTTCCTTTAATTAAATTATTTATGGTATTTAAAAATCACCAAATTCTAATTTCCATGTTATTTAACACTTAATAATTTAATTCACATGCAATTCCATATTTATTTCATCCAACCTGCATATGACAACATATATATATATATATATATATAGTAAATAAATATCTTTGAGGAATCCTGTTGGATCCCTCCAACCTGTTTTCCCTGCATCCACAGAAGTTAGCACAGAGTAAAATATCAATTCCACTCCAAAGTTAAATATTGCAGTACATGGGTCTATAATATCATCCAGTGAATAAATTATTATAAATCAACCAAACACATCCAATGATTTAAATTTAACATTTAAATTTAATCTATGGCATCCAAATGAGTGAGGAAATCTCACCTTTTCTTTTAAGTTGCAATCCTTTCCAATCTCGACCCGATTTCCCGACTTTTGACCTTATATAAACAATTATATGATTTTTATTAATATTCAAACAAATCGAATAATTATTACCGTTTAAATAAATTTATTCTTAACTCAAATAATTTAATTTTAACTGGTGGTGAAATTTTAAACAAATAAATTAAATTTTAAACTTATTCTCCTTTAAAAATCTTTTGGTAATTTAAACAATTTAATCACTAAATGCACTATTTAGAATAATATTTAAAACATGTATATTTATTTCATTTTTCTTTTTTGAAACTACTTATACTAAAATAACTTATATTTATTTTAAAAATTTAATCTTTATATATATATATATATATATTTTCAAAGCTTATCTGTATAGAAACCGTACTGTAAATATCACATTAAATTAGAAATTTGAACTTACTTACCATCAAATTAAAATGTCATGAAATTAAATTGCCTAAGGTATATTCTAAAAATTTACAGTAAGTTAAAAGTATTTAACGTTAAATTTTACAGTGGTACACGATTTAAATTTTTTTTTAATAAAATCTCAAACAAATACCTATATTGACATTAAATTGGGAACCGAAAGAACAACTGAAAAATAATAATATACCTCACAGTACCTCGCCCATTCTAAAATCGCAAATCACCACCAATGTCGCCTCAGAGATGTGCCGATCGAAACCACTTCGTCGCCACCCAAGCACTCACGTAGGTCGCCGCCTTGCTCCAGACCTCCCACGCTTCCGAAACACGATGCACGCTCTCAGTTGCCTCCGGTGCAGCGCCGCCACCATCGTACCCTCAACCAAACTATCCTCGTGACCATCGCCTCGCTGAACAACACCCAAACCAGACTCGCGAGCTCGCCTCTGCCCACTCAAAAGTGTCGCTTGAAATCGAGTTCCCAGAACTCGCTCAATTGGGTGTGAACGAGGGCGTCCATTTCTTCGTTCGAGCTAGCTGATACGAAAATTTTGTTCACCCCTCATCGCGATTGACGTTCGGCCATTATAATTAATTTTTTTTGAATGAATTGATTTCTGAAGAGAGAAGGAAAGGTCGTGAGATATAAGAAAGGGGCAGGATCGATTTAAGGTGGCTCGTATCAGACTAGGTCGGCTGAGGGAAAAGAATTGACAGGTGAAAATATGTAGGATATTTTAATTTAAAACGGTTAATTATTGCCTAGACGTTCCTACCTCGTACGCTCACACGAAGACCCCGAAAATTACGAAATTTGAAATCCGGTAATAATTCAATATTGCGGATCCAACGGAACTGGTTTCGTCGAAATCCAAGGCTGTGCCTCGGAAGGCTATTTTTAATTGTCAATTTAAACGATGCAAATTTTAAAATTGAACAATCCACTGTTAAATTCAATTTTAATTCATCTATCACTTCCAGTATTATCAATATAAATTTTATAAGCTGTTAAAATATTTCCAACACGCTTACAATTCCAGATTTAAATATTTTACCCAACTATCAATTACTATTTTAATAATTATTTAATTTATTCAATAGATTGCTATATTTAAATCCTGAATCCTTTTTATTAAATAAAACAGCTTTACATATTCAAAATCAAATTATAATTCAAATTAAATATTTAAATTCATTTTAAATATCGCAAACTAACTGTTGAAAAAGCCGGGTCGTTACATTCATTCCCTCTTAAAAGAATTTCGTCCCCGAAATCATTAATTAGGAAGAATGATCTATAATCCATTATCTATTTCCTCAACCCAAAAGTTACCAAACAAATCTTTTATCATAGCCCCACTAACCCTTTTCCTAACCTTTTAAATTTATCCATAAATCCCAAACAATATCACTAACTTATCAACTCAAATTTTAAATTTGAAACTGAATTTTGATAAATTTGAAACTGAATTTTGAATTATCAAAAAATTTTCTAACTCCTTAAAACTCTGAAATTTTTTGCCAGCATCTCCTTTGCACGGCTAGCTCGGTACAACTACAAAATGGCTCTACGGCCTCCCAAATCCCAAAAGAAAACAAAAAGCCAAGTGGCTCGATCAAAATCCCAATCAATTTTCATATAGAAATTTAAATACATACCTTTTTGTCGAGCATTTCAAATTTATCTTCTGAAATCAAAATCAATTCTCTTTCCCTTTATATTACCTGCAAATCTTACACAGCAATATGTCCCATCACAATATTCAAACATTTCATCGTCTTTCTTACAAATGTCAATATCTATTCATTCAAATATTATTTTAGATTATATTTGAAATATCAATTCCCAATTGAGAATGCATCATTCCTTACTTAAGTTAATATAAGCATTTTATGTGTTTCTTATATTTATTTCCATCTTGCTACCTTAGTTTGTATCTATTCTTATTCAAATTGATTCTTCCCTTTCCATATGAATTCAATTTATTTATAACTCTGAATATTTAAATCTTATTTTTCATTTATAACAAATTCGTGTTATTATTTCAAATTAGTTTCATTCACTAATTTATTTCAATTTCCAATTTGAAAACGTTTGTCGTTAATAAAAATATTTTTCCAAAAATTTTCAAAATTTTTCTAACTCCCAAAATTTCTAAATTTTTTTGGGCAGAGTCTCCTTTGTACGGAGGAGCTTTTGCAATTTGACAATAGATATAAATATATATACATCAACCCACACGGTCGGAAAAACCAAAAACAGTTCATATTTCCTAGTTTATATTGCGTAGGCGTACCTTATTTAGCATTATAAGCAAGCGGCTTATTTAGCTTAGCATTTGCTTACCCAAAATCCCGCTATACAGTCTTCTGGTACCTGTACTTACTCAATTTACACATATAGGTAACATATTTATGAAATTTATAATATTCCATTCATTTAAGCAACTACAACACATCAATAACATAAGTAATGCAATATAAATATCTTCATAACAAATTTATATAGTTTCCAACTAGTTCCATTTGTTTATAACTGACACATATACCGTTTGCATTCAACTCAAATTCATTTTTAAGTCCAAACAATTCATTTCCAATTTAATTGATTTCAAAATCAATTCCTGCTATTTCCATCAGTTTATGATAACAACAAGGCTATATTATTATTTTTTTATAAATAACATACACAAAACCATTTTATAAACAATTGCTGTTCTCATTTTCATCCAATTGCTTTACTCGACCTTTAAATTATCCTATCCAGTTTGAAATGATTTTCAACTCGTTCTCTTACATTCACTTCATTTATAATCTAAACAACTCATATTCATTATAATTGATTCAAAAATCAATTTTTTTTACTTCCATTATCCTACAGGATTTTTATTTAATTCTGTTTACGTCGAACGACCAATTTAAGCAATTCGACGATATTCATTCAAACAAACAATTCCTTTAGTTTCATAATGTGACGCCCCACCTCTATACCCACGCTAGCCAAGAACACTACGGAGTAATGCTGTCAACTAGAATGGAGAATAAGGCTGTTGAGGAGCGACCATCCGTGTAACATCTTTGTGCGAGCACCGATATGTCAGAAAGTATAGCATGCTAAGGAGGAAGTCCGACATACCAATACATCCTCAAAGCTGTCACACGGTGGCTATAAATAAATCTTCGAAAACAAATATAGAATTAGACATAACATAAATCAGTCATAGATAATTCGTATCACAAAGGCGGAAATAGATATGAATATTACACATATAAGTGTATATCAGAGTAGTGGTCAAAAAGATCCACAATAATACAGAAGAATAGCAACATGTGCTATACAAAAGAATACAACTATGAGTCTATATCTCAAGTGTATACAACAAAAACTGCTAATCTAAATAGTTAGTCAAAGTCAGAGTAGCAAATACCAGAAGAGGAGTCAAATAGAAACACCTGTAACATCTCGGTCTGACCCGAGTATTATTTATAAGAAAATAATAAACTGATCAGTCTAGCTATAAATATCAGACGACATCATATAGAATAAGAGATATGGCATAAACATATGATAACCATACGGGCATACTATAATAAGTATGCAATTGAAACTCAACATGAGATCGATCAATATCACAAAAATCTTCACAAAGATCCAAAAAAGGTTTCATACCCAAAACTTGTATTCACAACAAGTCAATGACACACGAATTCACCAATGCACAAAAATTGACAAATCATATCAATGAAAATCACCAAAATTGGTGAAGCATAAATTCCAAAATTCAACACACGAAATCCAGAAATCATAAAAAGGGGGGAGGCCTATCACACGAACGGGAGCATGAAAACTCACCAACATATGTATCACACGAACGAGACACTATCTCATGGTAGCTGGCCATTAATTTTTGACACACGAACGGCCCGAAGACCATAGGGCGCTGCCCCACATGTGTGAGTCGAAATCACACTGTTGAGGTCTAGACCAACCTTGTAGACAAAGAGATATGTGTGAGTCGAAATCACACAAATGGTGTCTAGTCTAACCTCGCAGTCAAAGAGACATCGCACAATTGCTAGTCTAAATCATAAAAATGATCGTCATGATCACCGAGAAGTGTCAATTACACTAAGTTAATAAATATAAAAGTTTAGCTTCATGTCCCATAACCACTTGCTTAATTTAAATATTTACGAACAAACTATAAATCTTCACTAGAAAATTGTCACAAGAGATTCAATCGAATAAGTCCAAGAATTAACCGGCGAAGTAAACGCAAGCGTTTTATACCACTCGTTTTACTAAGTCGTTTAATTAGATTTCTCAAAGAGTGAGGTCAAGGTTTGTATATACTAGTAGATTGGAAAACGGTTTTAAGATAACGAGCTTTGTAATAAAATAGTGTTGAAATCGTTTTGAAGAAGGATTTTTGATATTTACTACTAGTATTGAAACCTTTATATTTTTAAAGTGACAAATCACAAAAAAAAAGATTGTAGGAACAATCAATCACTAAAATTCACATTCAAAGACGTGAATAAAATCCAAAGAAATCGATACCGAATCCACCAAAATGGATATTCCCAAAAATCACGAAGAAAATGTCATCAAAGTCGATAATAAGTGATAATAACAAAAGGGAATCAACACGAATCGATTAAAGTTGGAATTCTCAAGCAAATAGGCAAAATGAGTGCAGATTAAGACGTCTGAAATCAAGGATTCAGATGTCTGAATCTGGAAAATAAAATATTTTCCAAAACAGAATTCAGACGTCTGAATAGTTGATTTCAGACGTCTGAAATAGACACTTTTTAGCCTATTTCCTTTCTGGTTCCAAATGAACCAATTCAGACGTCTGAAATATAGATTTAGACGTCTGAATACGGGGGAATAAAAATTCCCAGTATAATATTCAGACGTCTGAATACTACATTTCAGACGTCTGAATCACGGGTTCAGGGCATTCCTGAACCTAGGCCAAAAATGGCCAAACGGATACCGAAAGCGATCGATCGAGCGACAACGACCAAGGGTTTACGCCATGCGACAACCCAGCCTTAACGGCTCTTCGATACGCCTCAAATATCAATGTCCAAATATCCATAAAAGGATTTTCATAGACTTTGATTTCAAAACACTAAAAATTGGAATGTACACAAAATCAATCCAAACCAAAATCAATTGCACAAGAATAAGTGTTAGGAATTCATACCTAACAATCAAAGATAATTATAGACAAAAATGTGAGATAAAAATCTCACCTTTGAGCCCGAACAATTGAAGAAGAAGCTTGAAAGCAAAGAAGAAACAACCACTCTTCAAATCCAACACAAGAAGCTTGATTCTAAGCTTTAAAAGAAGAACATTCCCAAAGTTAGGTTTAGGAATTTCTGAAATTGATAAGAGAATGAGTTGGAGAAGAAGAAGAGAAGGCTTAATAATGGGTTCTTCTATTAGTTTGGAGCTAGAGTTTGATTTGCAAAAGAAAGCTAGGGTTTGAAATTTTAATTTCCCATTCCACTCACCATTGTTATAAAAGCTTGAGTATAAGGAAAGTAGAAAGGAAGTAAATGAAGAGGAGAGGGTTGGAACTGAGTTAAGTAGGGTTGATGGGCTCAGCCCAAACCAAAGCCCTAAGTGAAAAAGTAGCAAAATTCCACTAACTCCAAACATATCAAAGTTTACACTTAAAAAGACCGCAAATGGCGTTTTGAACTCAATGGAAGTGGTCTCGAGTCCTAATTCGACTGTTTGCAAAAAGTAGCTTTTCAGACTAAATTCCGAGTATCGATAAAATATTTAAATAAACTATTTAAATATAAAATCGATAAATATGCGGGTTGTTACAGACTCCCCTCCTTAAAGAAACTGCGTCCTCGCAATATTTAAGAAGAAGATATATAGTAACAACCATAAAAGCATATTAACACAAAAGAATTTTGAAGTAAGAAGTTCACCTTAAAGAGCATGAGAAAGTAAGTCAGGATGCGTTCGCTCGTTGAACTCTCTAGATTCCCAAGAACAATCCTTAGGATTTGAAGACTATTGAACTTTAACAAGCGGAACATCTTTATTTCTAAGTCGTTTGACTTCCGAAGCAATAACACGAATAGGATGTTGCTCATAAGTTAAATTAGGAGAAACTTCAATCTCTTCCACAACACTGGGCTCAAGAATAGAATCGGAATCTCGAAGGCACTTCCGTAATTGGGAAACATGAAACACGTCATGCATAGCAGAAACTGAGCTGGTAATGTAAGGCGATAAGCCATAGAACCAATACGTTCAGTGATAGGAAATGGCCCAATATATCGAAGTGCTAACTTTCCCGACCGACTGAAACGCACAACACCTTTCATAGGTGAAACACGAATAAAAACAAGATCTCCCACAGAAAATTCTAATATCCTTCTTCGATTATCGGCATAGGATTTTTTTCTACTCTGGGCTTCTTTCATCCTATGTCGAATAAATTCAATCTTTTCTGTGGAATCATGAATAAAGTCTGGACCTAAAACCAGCTTCACACCGGCCTCAAACCAACAAGAAGGAGATCGGCATGGCCTTCCATAGAGTGCCTCGAAAGGTGCCATACCAATACTAGATTGGAAGCTATTATTATAGGAAAACTCAGCAAGAAAAATATGATCTTCCCAACTTCCACCAAAATCAAGAACACATGCACGAAGAAGATCTTCAAGAGTTTGATTCACACGCTCGGTTTGTCCATCGGACTGGGGGTGATAAGCAGTGCTAAAATTAAGCTTCGTTCCTAAAGCTTTTTGAAGACTCTTCCAAAATCCACTAGTAAACAATGGATCTCGATCGCTAACAATAGAAGTAGGAACTCATGCAATTTAACAATTTTTTTAACAAAGAGTTTGGCCAAAAGAGGAACGGTTACGGGAATAAAATGGGTGGATTTAGTAAGTCTATCAACTATAACCCATAAGCTATCATTACCCGAACGAGAACGGGGAAGGCCGTCAATAAAATCCATGGAAATTTGATCCCACTTCCAAATTGGAATTTCTAAAGGTTGCAGTAACCCACCAGGCCTTTGGTGTTCGGCCTTAATGAGTTGGCAAGTCATGCAACACTTAACAAAGTTAGCAATATCAGATTTCATTCCCTCCCAATAATAAAGTCGCTTCATATCCGCGTACATTTTACTACTACCGGGATGAATGGTAAATTTAGAACGATGTGAATCTTCTAAAATATCTTTACGAAGATCACTAATATTTGGCACGATAAGTCTACCAAATTTTCGAATGCCACCACGAGAAATGATATCAAAGTCTTTCAAACCATCAATATCAATTTTATCCTTAATATTTTGGCCAAGAAGAGCCAATTCGGGATCTAGCCTTTGAGCTTCAAGAATGCGGTCTAAAAGAGAAGGATGAGCCTCAAGGCTACATAAAACAAGAGATGAACCTAAATCGGAAACACGGTCTCGAATTTCGCAAGTGGATAAAACCTAGAGATCATTCCATTCGGATATCATCATGGAAACAACCGCTTGTTGCTTGCGACTAAGTGCATCGGCAACTCGATTTCCCTTTTCGGGAGTATAAAGGATATCAAGATCATAAGGTGCAAGGAACTCGAGCCAACATTGTTGACGCAAATTAAGTTCCTTTTGAGAGAATAAATACTTCAAAGACTTATGATCGGTATAAAGAATAAATTTCTCTCCCAATAGATAACGACGACAAATTCGAAGGGCGAAAACAATAGCCGCGAGTTCTAAATCATGCGTGGCATATCTAATCTCGGCCGGCTTCAGTTTCCTAGAAGCATAAGTAATAACACGTTCTTTTTGCACAAGAACGACACCCAAACCAATGCGACTAGCATCGCTATAAACAATAAAATCTTGGTTTCCATTGGGAATCACAAGAATAGGAGCATCGGAAAGGAGTTCTTTCAATTTCTGAAAAGAGGCTTCACATTTGTCCGACCAAATGTATTTAACTCCCTTCTGAGTCAAGCCAGTGAGAGGCACGACAATCTTAGAAAAGTCTTTAATAAAACGACGGTAATAGCTCGCCAATCCGAGAAAACTACGAATCTCTATCACACTCTCCGGTCTCTTCCAATCTTGAATCGCTTCAATCTTTGAAGGATCCACGGAAATTCCGGATTCGCAAATAATATGACCGAGAAACTTCATACGAGATCGCCAAAAGTGGCATTTAGAGAATTTCGCCTTTAATTGATTAATCCTAAGAGTTTCCAATACAATCCGAAGATGTTTCTCATGTTCCTCCTCGGTTTTTGAATACACAAGAATATCATCAATGAATATGAGTACAAACCGATCGAGGAAATCTTTGAAAACTAGATTCATAAGGTCAATGAAATAAGCCGGAGCATTCGTTAAACCAAATGGAATAACAAGCCATTCATAAGATCCATAACGGGTACGGAACGATGTCAAAGGAATGCTATCCTCTGCAATACGAAGCTGATGAAAACCGGTAGCCAAGTCCAATTGTGAAAAGACTCTAGCACCGCTAAGTTGGTCAAATAGATCATCAATCCGAGGTAAAGGATATTTATTTTTGATAGTAAGATCATTAAGCTTGCGGTAGTCAACGCAAAGTCTAAGTGTACCATCAGATTTCTTCACGAAAAGAGCTGAAGCTCCCCAAGGCGAGGAACTAGAGCGAATAAATTGCTTCGTTTCCAAATTGGATAATTGTTTGCGCATCTCCTCATTCTCCTTATTAGACATGCGATAAGGAGGACGAGTAATAGGTTGAGCTCCAGGGATAAGATTAATTTTGAACTCAATTGCTCGCTTAGGTGGTAATCTTAAAACGGGCTCAAATATGTCGGAAAATTCACGAACAACGTGAATAAGAGTATTGACATCTTCCTCATCATCATTATCGTCATCACGAGGATTTAAAGAATATAAAGATGCAGATAAAGTGGAATCCAAATCTTTGAGAATAACAGAAATTTGCTTAACAGATTGTGGATGTCGAAGATGAATAGTCCGCTCAGGACATAGGATATGTGCTTCATAACGGTTAAGCCAATCCATTCCCAAAATCATTCCAAAGCCTAAATAACGCATGACATGGAAGTCGGCTAGGAAAGGAAAATCACACAAAATAATCTCCACATCTTTACAAAGCAAACTAAGAGTTGCGGATCCACCAACTGGATTCGAAATTCTCAAAGAAGTCATTAAAGCAACAACACTTAAAGAAAAGGTGTCGACAAGTTCCTTTGATACAAAAGAGTGGGATGCACCTGTATCAAAGAGAACTCGAATAGGTTGATCACGAAATATAATAATACCATCAAGGATAGAATGAGATATACCTTGACCATGAGATGTGTTGCCAGGGGCTTGAGCAACATTAAGCTTTCCCTCCTTCCTATTTTGAAGTTTGGGACATACATTCATAAAATGGTCCGGGCTTTTACAATAGCGACAACGACGGGGCTTTGAACACTTGTTCGCAAAATGGTCTCTGGAACCACAGTTAAAGCATTTCCCTTCAATAGAGGAAAAAGTCTTCGCAACAGGAGTTGCCTGTTTACCCTTTTTACTGGGATAAGGACCTTTGAATTTTTCTGGCCTCTTCTTGTTGTTGAAGTTTGGTTTGGAACCCACCACTTCAACATCACTTTCCCTATCCGCCTCTTCAAGACGAAGAGCGATATCAATGAGTTGGTCGAAGGGAACTTCTAATTTTAGAAGTGACTCAATCCCATATTTGGAAAGTGACTCGAAGGATGCAACATAATCAGTCACGGAGGCTTCACCCTGAACAATGTCTATGAAACGCCGAGCCAATGTCACTTTCTCTGCTTCTGGCATGAATTTTAATTCGAAGCGTTCCCGGAATTGCTCCCAGGTGAGATTCGCTTCATTAATCTCAGAAATAAGAAGTTCATACCAGTCCAATGCTCTCTCTTGGAGCATACTGGAAGCCACCTGAACACGGTGAAGATCGACGAGATTCATGCGAATGAAGATTCGATCGTAGGTCCTCAACCAGGCCAGGACCTCGATGACAGTTTCAGAACCTTTAAATGGCTTCCCACCCAGGTTGGTGTAATCATTACACAAACATGCAAACCTAGATTTAGGGTGAGTAGGTTCCGGATTAGAATCAGCTTCTTGAGCATTCGTGACAAGGTCAAGAAGTTGCTGGGTAGTCATAAAAACTCCATCTTGTGGTGGAGCACTAGATGGTCCAGCTCTGGGACGACCTGGTCTAACCATTTCTCTTCCTTAAGAAAGAAAGAAGGAAGAAGAAGAAAGTTATTCACAAAATGAATATCAAGCAATCTTGATAGATAAAACAAGGAATCATAAAGAAAATAGGATGAATCGGTATGAAGACTCGAATTAAATCCTAAAGCACGAGTCCTAAGATAAACTTAGGACGATGATCCTTGCTAAGTTATTCTACATTGTTCCGAAGTTTGGCTCTGATACCAAGCTGTGACGCCCCACCTCTATACCCACGCTAGCCAAGAACACTACGGAGTAATGCTGTCAACTAGCGCGGAGAATAAGGCTATTGAGGAGCGACCATCCGTGTAACATCTTTGTGTGAGCACTGATATGTCAGATAGTATAGCATGCTAAGGAGGAAGTCCGACATACCGGTACAAACTCAAAGCTGTCATATGGTGGCTATAAATAAATCTTCGGAAACAAATATAGAATTAGACATAACATAAATCAGTCACAGCTAATTCATATCACAAAGGCGGAAATAGATATGAATATTACACATATAAGTGTATATCAGAGTAGTGGTCAAAAGATCCACAATAATACAGAAGAATAGCAACACGTGCTATACAAAAGAATACAACTATGAGTCTATATCTCAAGTGTATACAGCAAAAACTGCTAATCTAAATAGTTAGCCAAAAGTCAGAGTAGCAAATCCCAGAAGAGGAGTTAAACAGAAACACCTGTAACATCTTGGTCTGACCCGAGTATTATTTATAAGAAAATAATAAACGGATCAGTCTAGCTATAAATATCAAATGACATGATATAGAATAAGAGATATGGCATAAACATATGATAACCATACGGGCATACTACAATAAGTATGCAATTGAAACTCAAAATGAGATTAATCAATATCACAAAATCTTCACAAAGATCCAAAAAGGGTTTCATACCCAAAACTTGTATTCACAAAAAGTCAATGACATACGAATTCCCCAATGTACAAAAATTGACAAATCATATCAATGAAAATCACTAAAATTGGTGAAGCATAAATTCCAGAATTCAACACGCGAAATCCAGAAATCATAAAAAGGGGGGAGGCCTATCACACGAACGGGAGCATGTAAACTCACCAACATATGTATCACATGAATGAGACGCTATCTCATGGTAGCTAGACATTAATTTTTGACACACGAACGGCCCGAAGACCATGGGGCGCTACCCCACATGTGTGAGTCGAAATTACACTGTTGAGGTCTAGACTAACCTTGCAGACAAAGAGATATGTGTGAGTCGAAATCACACAAATGGTGTCTAGTCTAACCTCACAGTCAAAGAGACATCGCACAATTGCTAGTCTAAATCATAAAAATGATCGTCATGATCACCGAGAAGTGTCAATTACACTAAGTTAATAAATATAAAAGTTTAGCTTCATGTCCCATAACCACTTGCTTAACTTAAATATTTACGAACAAACTGTAAATCTTCACTAGAAAATTGTCACAAGAGATTCAATCGAATAAGTCAAAGAATTAACTGGCGAAGTAAACGCAAGCGTTTCATACCACTCGTTTTACTAAGTCGTTTAATTAGATTTCTCATACGAGTGAGGTAAAGGTTTGTATATACTAGTAGATTGGAAAATGGTCTTAAGATAACGAGCTTTGTAATAAAATAGTGTTGAAATCGTTTTGAAGAAGGAGTTTTGATATTTACTACTAGTATTGAAACCTTTATATTTTTAAAGTGACAAATCAAAAAAAAAAAGATTGTAGGAACAATCAATTACTAAAATTCACATCTAAAGACGTGAATGAAATCCAAAGAAATCGATACCGAATCCATCAAAATGGATATTCCCAAAAATCACGAAGAAAATATCATCAAAGTCGATAATAAGTGATAATAACAAAAGGGAATCAATACGAATCGATTAAAGTTGGAATTCTCAAGCAAATAGGCAAAAAGAGTGCAGATTAAGACGTCTGAAATCAAGGATTCAGATGTCTGAATCTGGAAAATAAAATATTTTCCAAAACAGAATTCAGACGTTTGAATCGTTGATTTCAGACGTCTGAAATATGCACTTTTTAGCCTATTTCCTTTCTGGTTCCAAATGAACCAATTCAAACGTCTGAAATATAGATTCAGACGTCTGAATACCGGGGAATAAAAATTCCCAGTATGATATTCAAACATCTAAATACTACGTTTCAGACGTCTGAATCACGGGTTCAGGGCATTCCCTGAACCTAGGCCAAAAATGGCCAAACGGTACCGGAAGCGATCGATCGAGCGACAACGACCAAGGGTTTACGCCAAGCGACAACCCAGCCTTAACGGCTCTTCGATACACCTCAAATATCAATGTCCAAATATCCATAAAAGGATTTTCATAGATTTTGATTTCAAAACACTAAAAATTGAAATATACACCAAATCAATCCAAACCAAAATCAATTGCACAAGAATAAGTGTTAGGAATTCATACCTAACAATCGAAGATAATTATAGACAAAGATGTGAGATAAAAATCTCACCTTTGAACCCAAACAATTGAAGAAGAAGCATGAAAGCAAAGGAGAAACAACCACTCTTCAAATCCAACACAAGAAGCTTGATTCTAAGCTTTAAAAGAAGAACATTCCCAAAATTAGGTTTAGGAATTTCTGAAATTGATAAGAGAATGAGTTGGAGAAGAAGAAGAGAAGGCTTACTAATGGGTTCTTCTATTAGTTTGGAGCTAGAGTTTGATTTGCAAAAGAAAACTAGGGTTTGTAATTTTAATTTCCCATTCCACTCACCATTTTTATTAAAGCTTGAGTATAAGGAAAGTAGAAAGGAAGTAAATGAAGAGGAGAGGGTTGGAACTGAGTTAAGTGGGGTTAATGGGCTCAGCCCAAACCAAAGCCCTAAGTGAAAGAGTAGAAAAATTCCACTAACTCCAAATATATCAAAGATTACACTTAAAAAGATCGCAAACGGCGTTTTGAACTCAATGGAAGTGGTTTCGAGTCCTAATTCGACTGTTTGCAAAAAGTGGCTTTTCGGACTGAATTCCGAGTATCAATAAAATATTTAAATCAAATATTTAAATATAAAATCGATAAATATGCGGGTTGTTACACATAACCATTTTAAAATTGATTTCAACTCAATTATTTTTAATTTCATTCTATTTTATTTACATACTATACATTTACATTCTATTCCATCTCTGTATTGGTTCAAGACAAACAATTTTATTAAGCTCGACCTTCCATGTTAATAAATCATTAACCATTTCCCAAATTAAATTCACCCAAGTTTCATTTAATGGCCTTCACCCTTACTCGAATCCAAGCTTCGATTATTTTTAACTTAAGCTAATTTACTTATTTCAACTTCATACTTAAGTTCATTTCCATTTTAATTTGATTTTCATCTAATCAAATTACATTAAATTCAATTAGTCATTCTCATAATCCATTTTAATTTCAAAATTCCATACCGAATTCATCTGAATTTCTTTTATTAATAAAAAAAATCATGTTTAACTTATTTATACCCGAACTTGATTTTATTTACAAATGCAAACCATTTTTATTTCAATCCAATTTCCACAACATTTCCACTTATAATTATTTCATCACCAATCCCAGTTGAATTTTATTTATAACTCGAGTTCATTCCCAACTCCAATTCCATATTGGATTTTTATCTTTAAAATCATTTTATTATTTTACCTAAGTTCAATGTTATTTTATAATTCAAGTTTGGATTATATTCCATTCTCCAAATGCAAAACAATTATACTTTGGCTTACTATTTAACTTCTCCATATTTCTCTTATAAGTCACACATTTATATTTTTCACATTCCTACCCATTTTAAGCTTGAATATATTCATATTTCATTTGTAACTTACTTTCATTTATTCTATTTGGGTTGGAATTATACTCCTTTAGATTTACAAGTCACACACTTATTTATATTCACATTTCCATCTATTAACAATCAACCCCATTCACCTTCTACTTTTAATTAGGGATTATATATTTTACTTAGTCAAGTGTGTATATATATATATATATATTTTCAATGCTTTTAACTTTTATGGCTATTTTAAATTCATTCACCCCAAACAATCCCTTATTTAACTTACTTTCACTTGTTAAAGTAAGATTTAATTCCTCTCAATATTATTTACAACTCAATTGAATTTTATTTCAAATTTAATTTGTTTAACTTAATTTCAGTTAAATCTAGCATCATATTATACTCTTTAATCCACCAATTCACTTGGATTTAACTAAATAAGAACTTAATTTCATTTAATCATCCATATTTCCATTCATTTCCTTTCAATTTGATTCCAACTTAATTCAAATACAACTGAATTTTAATCCAGATTAATTCAACTCACCTCCATTTACTCACCTTAAATTAATTTCAACCCAATTGGATTTTGTCTTCCCAATTCACATTTAATTTCTATTTTACCATTTCAATCACATTCAAAATTTATTAATTTATTTCTATTAAATTTTCTTAATCCTATTCATCTATATTCTAAATTTTATTTACCTCCCCTAATTACTTATATTATTATTTCCCATCATTAATTAAATTTCAAAAGTCAAATTTTCAACTTAATCCAAGTTAAATCCTTATTTTTGACTTCATTTTCAATTTTAACTCCAAAATTCAATCTCATACTTACCTTGGCTATATAAGCCATTTAAATCTTTACAATCTTATTTGTCAATCATACTATCATCCAAACACTTTAATTATATATAATAATTTACAGAAAATTATTTCTTTTTATGTCAAAATATATCTTTGGGTAAAATTATTTCATTTACCCGCTTTCGAAAACAATATTGTGTCGAATTGTTCTATTCAAGTGTTTAGAAACCCCTTCGATCCAGTTGTCCAGACTGTGTCGATGAAGGTTCATATGCCACTCAATAAATCAATCAACACAATATAAAACCATTTTATATTCACTAACAAATATGCACTCATATCTATTAATACGCTCAAACTCATTCTAGAGCACTACTGACTCTATCTCTAATGAGTAATCCCCACCAAAGCCAAGGTTCTCGCTTAACCTTTCAGCTCTGATACCAAGTGTAAAGGCCCGCAAATCCGTACCCCTTTGAACTAACAAAATTCACCACAGTTCAATCCAAAGTGGCACAAAAGTACGAGTCTTCGGGTAAAAGAAGAAAGAGGTAGAAGAAAAAGAAAAGAAACAAACATCAGAACCTCACATCGTAGCGGAATAAAATATAATATATATAATACAGTTTTAAATTCAAAGAATCTGTACTGTCATATATACATACATACCATATCAGAGTACGTCAATCAATCATACATGTCCATACACAGCGGAAATAATAGACAAATACGTAAATACGCTCTGTCATCCAGCTCATCTCCTGAGCTCCAACACATAACCTGAACCTGTTTAACTCGGTCTGACCCGAGCATCATATAAAACAACACCCGAGTCAGTCTGGAAAACCAGCGTGAGAAAATCACATTCAATTGGATTATTAAATTTTCGAAAATCTTTTGAAAACAAAAGCATCTCGTAAGACCACGCCACAAATAAACATGTCGGGTTTTTACCTGACGATAGCTAAAACACTTTTCATAGAAATCCTCTGATATTATAATAGGATCTATATACAAATACTTATAAAATAGCCGAAATTGTTACATGATTAAATTCCAGCTACTAGCCACAGAGTGGGTAATACAAACAAAACTCGTACAAGGCTCGTAGGGAGAATGGATTTCCATCAATGGCTGGGCTACTGGGGTACCGCCCGTCACAGTCCTGGCCTAGATCAGAGTACCGAGGAGTATGCCCGCTCCCCTGCAACACAAGGCCGGAACCATTCCTTACTGAACAGTCCCGAACAAGATAACCCCGCAGTTGGCGCGACCAACCGCTCACTAAGCCGAATATAAAGGGACATCTAGACGGGGGAAAATCTTGTCCTGCTTGGGCATGACCCACCTAGCCTTGCTGCACCTCCCCTGTTTTAGCCATTCCCGGTTGATGAGGCTTGAGGCTAAACGTTACCTTTTAAGAACGAGTCCCACTTAGAATGCTCATCGTCCTTCTGACGATGTTCTGAAAGCATTCAATGCATACAAGTTGCCCTGGGTCTGGACAAACCGAATCACCGTATTCAACTCTTCACGGTCTTCATTCGTTATCGTTCAAACCGGATCGAAGTGGTTTTCGGATAATTAAATCCGATCCCGGACTCTTCGAAACGATCAGCGCATTATTCAATATTGATAGTCGGTTATTTAACTATCAATTAATCATTCACAAGAAACCATCAAATAATTTCCACAAATTATTTATCCCAAATATCATTCAGATATTATTTCTATTCAACCCATTTGAAATAAATTTCAAAGCCCTTTTATTCCACGAAATCATTTAAATGAGTTCTTATGCTCACTCACATTTTGATTTATCGTTTAAAAATATTCCTATTTCCTCATTTCTTCCTCAAAAATTCAATTTACACTTTCCTTATAGTTCCATAAATTCACTTTCTCCATTTAATAAGATTTCTCCTAAATCTTATCCCATTTAAATTAATTTGCTTACCAACACAAAAGGATTTTAATTGGATTTTAAAAACATGTTGAAAACATACAGATTTATAAAATAAGAAGTATGGTTTTATACAAATTATGGTTCGAAAGTAATATTAAAGTTCATATCCACTTAATGATAAAATTCAAAACTGGTTTTAGAAAAACAGAGTTTATTAATAAATATTTGCCAAGCCTTCAAAAATAACTAATTTGAAATATTTTAAATCCAGAAATGATTTATAAAACCTATATAGTATAGTAATTTAAAAATATTCCTTTTAAAATAAATATTTTTAGGAAATCCAATATCCATCTATAAATGCCTCTTGTCCAAATCACTCTTCTTACTTTCGAAAATATTCTACTATTTCCGTTTCAAACAAATATATAACCCAATATAAGTTCTCCTTGACTTATCTCTTCCCATATTTACTGATTTCTTTCCTTTCCATTTATAAACCTTGTTTATAAATTTGATAAACTTCCCTGAGTTTTCTATTTATTTATAAAATAATTTTATTCAAAAATTTCATCTTTTATAATTTTATTCCTCAATAAAATTTCGTATCATTCCTTAGTAATTCATTCCTTAATAAAATTTCTTTATTTTCCATAATAGAATTCCCTTTTTATCTCTTAATAAATTTTCATTTTATTTCCTTAATTAGAATTTCACTTTTATTCTTTTGAGATATTTATATATGAGTTAAATTGTCCAAAACTTAACTTGAACCAAATTGAAGTATAACCAATGTAATAAATATTCTTTTTATTTTACTTTCTTCTCAATAGAAGTAAATCCAAATCCTAAATAAATATTCCTTTAATTTAAGTTTCATTTTACTTCCTTTAATTAAATTATTTATGGTATTTAAAAATTACCAAATTCCAATTTCCATGTTATTTAACACTTAATAATTTAATTCACATGCAATTCCATATTTATTTCATCCAACCTGCATATGACAACACACACACACACACACAGATATATATATAGTAAATAAATATCTTTGAGGAATCCTGTTGGATCCCTCCAACCTGTTTTCCCTGCATCCACAGAAGTTAGCACAAAGTAAAATATCAATTCCACTCCAAAGTTAAATATTGCAGTACATGGGTCTATAATATCATCTAGTGAATAAATTATTATAAATCAACCAAACACATCCAATGATTTAAATTTAACATTTAAATTTAATCTATGGCATCCAAATGAGTGAGGAAATCTCACATTTGCTTTTAAGTTGCAATCCTTTCCAATCTCGACCCGATTTCCCGACTTTTGACCTTATATAGACAATTATATGATTTTTATTAATATTCGAACAAATCGAATAATTATTACCGTTTAAATAAATTTATTCTTAACTCAAATAATTTAATTTTAACTGGTGGTGAAATTTTAAACAAATAAATTAAATTTTAAACTTATTCTCCTTTAAAAATCTTTTGGTAATTTAAACAATTTAATCACTAAATCCACTATTTAGAATAATATATAAAACATGTATATTTATTTCATTTTTCTTCTTTGAAACTACTTATACTAAAATAACTTATATTTATTTTAAAAATCTAATCTTTATTTATATATATATATTCAAAGCTTATCTGTATGGAAACCGTATTGTAAATATCACATTAAATTAGAAATTTGAACTTACTTACCATCAAATTAAAATGTCAGGAAATTAAATTTCCTAAGGTATATTCTAATAATTTACAGTAAGTTAAAAATATTTAACATTAAATTTTACAGTGGTACACGATTTAATTTTTTTTATAAAATCTCAAACAAATACCTATGTTGACATTAAATTGGGAACCAAAAGAACAACTGAAAAAATAATAATATACCTCCCAGTACCTCGCCCATCCTAAAATCGCAAATCACCACCAACGTTGCCTCTAAGATGTGCTGATCGAAACCACTTCATCGCCACCCAAGCACTCACGTAGGTCGCCGCCTTGCTCCAGACCTCCTACGCTTCCGAAACACGATGCACGCTCTCAGTTGCCTCCGGCGCAGCGCCGCCACCATCGTACCCTCAACCGAACTAGCCTCGTGACCATCGCCTCGCTGAACAACACCCAAACCAGACTCGCGAGCTCGCCTCTGCCCACTCAAAAGCATCGCTTGAAATCGAGTTCCCAGAACTCGCTCGATTGGATGTGAACGAGGGCGTCCATTTCTTCGTTCGAGCTAGCTGATACGAAAATTTAGTTCACCCCTCATCACGATTGACGTTCGACTAGTATAATTAATTTTATTTTTTTTTGAATGAATTGATTTCTGAAGAGAGAAGGAAAGGTCGTGAGATATAAGAAAGCGGCAGGATCGATTTAGGGTGGCTCGTATCAGACTAGGTCGGCTGAGGGAAAAGAATTGACAGGTGAAAATATGTAGGATATTTTAATTTAAAACGGTTAATTATTGCCTAGACGTTCCTACCTCGTACGCTCACACGAAGACCCCGAAAATTACGAAATTTAAAATCCGTTAATAATTCAATATTACGGATCCAACGGAACTGGTTTCGTCGAAATCCAAGACCGTGCCTCGGAAGACTATTTTTAATTGTCAATTTAAACGATGCAAATTTTAAAATTGAACAATCCACTGTTAAATTCAATTTTAATTCATCTATCACTTCCAGTATTATCAATATAAATTTTATAAGCTGTTAAAATATTTCCAATACGCTTACAATTCTAGATTTAAATATTTTACCCAACTGTCAATTACCATTTTAATAATTATTTAATTTATTCAATAGATTGCTATATTTAAATCCTGAATCCTTTTTATTAAATAAAACAGATTTACATATTCGAAATCAAATTATAATTCAAATTAAATATTTAAATTCATTTTAAATATCGCAAACTAACTGTTGAAAAAGCCGGGTCGTTACATGCACTCATCTCTTCCAAGATCTCCCCCGATACGATATCGAGTCACTAAAATCGCCGAGACGAAACCTGTCGGATATCCGAGATTTAAAACCTTGTATATAATAAATACTTAATATAATAAAATTAGTTCCTCCAATTTCATAAGTCAATTCAAATCATCTTAAATTTCAAAATTCAAATCAGTTTCAGTTTAACCATTTCAATTTAAAGTTCAAAGATTCAAGTTTAAATTATTTAAACATTTACAATATAAATTTCATTTATATTTCAACATTTAACTTTAATTTTATCCAAATTAAAAAATATTCACTCAATCATTTTAGTAACAATTAAATAAAATCTCAGTTTATAAATTTAAATCAAAATTAAATATTTAGTGTTAATTTTATTTAAAGTTGTAGGATTTTCATTTTATCAACTTTTTAACGAATCAAGTTATAAATCATAATTTTCAAAATCTCAAAATCAATGAATTCAAATAAATTCTTATTTAAATTCAATTATTAACCAATTTAAATTCCATGTCTTTCCAACCTTTATTATTAAAGTTATAAAATCTGGTTTAAAATATTAATATAAATTTAAGTAAACACTTAAACATATTATATACTAATTAAATTAAATTTTATTAAATTAAATCTTATTACCAAATTTTTTTCAAGAAAATAAAATTGTACAAAAAATCTTAAATTTTATAATTTTAAAACTAACTTATAAATTTAGAATTCCTAAAACATATAATTTAAAAATCTAAAATTTAGACATATATAAAAATAACATTTATATATATTATTTTAAAAATCAATATTCATTTAAAATCCATATATTGCCTTTCAAAAGTTTGGAAATCATTTTCAAAATATAGATCAACGGTGTTGTATATAAAATTTTCTATCCTATGGTCAAGTGATACAGATATTTATCATTTCAATCCGCAATTTAAATATTTACGGGTATATATCATTTCAACCTGTAATCTCAAATTTCAAAATCAATAAAAATCGTTCGGGTTTTTCATTTCAACCCATAACAATTTTTGCCTAATCTATAATAT
Source organism: Allium cepa (assembly GCA_030765085.1). Classification (NCBI taxonomy): domain Eukaryota; kingdom Viridiplantae; phylum Streptophyta; class Magnoliopsida; order Asparagales; family Amaryllidaceae; genus Allium; species Allium cepa. The sequence goes on from CM060928.1 coordinate 976,798,204, forward strand.
TGTTCAAGTACGTACCATTTCAACCCATAGAGATTTCTAAACTAACAGGGAACATGCAGAGTGAGAATAAAAGCGATAAAATATAACATATTAACAACAGGCATATATCATCAGTAACAAATTTAATCATAATATAACAGGTTATGATGTCATATGTCACAGGTGAACAAGTACCAATAATGATATATCATATTTAATAATTAAATAACTTGCAATTCAAATTTAACAACATATTTCAAATTTCGTTCCAAGTGAAATCAAATTTACTACCTATAAGAATGTTAATTGTGAGTGATTGCTCACCTTCCGAGGTTAAAGAAATTTACAATGAAATGAGTTACGAATCCAAACACGAATTCCAAAGCAAAGCAAGATAAGCACGAATTCGACAAGCAAAGCTAATAAATTGAAAATCAAAAAATCAAAATCATCTTGATATAACTGAACGAAATGCATATATTATTATTATTATTTTATTAAAATCAATATTTTAATTTACAACAAATATTAAAATAATATATATATATATATGATTCGAAATCATTATTCTTTAAATACAAATATAAAAATATCAAAGGTATATATATTATATTTAAAAAAAATCAATACTCATATGTATATAATTTAAAAGTGGGGTCCAAGCATATTTCTATTTAATACACACACATACATACACATACACACTTTAAATCTAAATACAACTTGCTATATATTCTTTAAACTTAAATCTATAAATCCAATTTGAAGTGTATTGACTAATATATACCCTATTCTATAGACTCACAATACCTACATCTTTATTTATAAAAAAAGTATATATTTAAAACGTGTGTGTGTGTGTGTGTGTGTGTATACAGACCATTTATAAATTGTATACAAATAAACATGTTATATATGACTTATATATACTTATATACATAATAATAGATTATATTCAAACTTGTATAGCTCATATTATATACAAACTTATCTAAACTTTCTATGTAAGAAGACCTTATATATATATATACACGCAAAGATAAGCTTATACATTGTACATAACCGATCCACTATGCAAACTAATATGTTATATAAATATACGGTTTGATTGTAAAACAAGACAGAAATGGAGAATAAAGACATGGTGTAGAAGTCTATCTTTGTATATATCTACTATTTTTCCTTTTCTTTCCACAGCAAAAGTAAAACTACATCGATATACTCTATATACTTATAGCTATATATAACGGACATTTACATACGCTCTAACATATATATAACATATTATTTAAGATATATAACTCATATATAAACTCAATAGATTGTTTATAAACTTATATATAACAAGCGTGTCAAGTATTATTTATATAAACTTATAATGTGTGTGTATATATATATATATATACATATACATACATACATACCTACAACAAGAGAAGGCATGACAAAAACTGCTGAGATCGGTGGAAACGCGGGTTTAGGTGGTGAGGCTGGGAAAGGAGGCAGAGCATAGGTGGACGTGGAGCGAGGCAAGCGAGGGTTTTGGGATCGAGCTTGGCAGTGGGAAGACGCATGGTTGTGGGTGCTTTGTAATGACCCCAAAATTTTGAATTAATTTTAATTAATAGTTAATGTAAATTTTGAATAAAAATTGTGAAATAATTGGTAATTATTATAAATTTTAGTTAAATTAATTGAGAATTAATTTGGATATTTTATTATAAATATGTATATATAATAGATTGAAAGATAGAATTTGGAATTGGGATTTAAATGTAAATATCTTAGAAAATAAATCTTAAAAGTATGAAAACAACCAGGCAAAAGATTCTTCAAGTATAGATTGTACAAGGGCATTTAATGCCATACCTCTAATATCATCTCAGCCGAAATGTAGGCAAATATAATATGTTGCCTGTAAAATAGTAATGCAAGACAGTAATAATATGAAACATAAAGGACATGCATTTACATTTAATATAAGCATCTTCAGCCATGTCCTTAGCACAATCAAGATTTTCAGCCAGCAATTAGAAATAAAGATCTCTGATCCTATTGTAAAAAATAGTATAATCACTTGTACAAGAGTATAACTTCACCTGTACAAATAATATCAACTTGTAGCTTCTCTCCATATTTCAAACAATTTTATTTCAGTTCGTTCACTTACGAAAAAAACTGAGTAAAACTGAAATGAGCAACAACGTGAAGAAAAGTTTTCAATGATTCAGACCTGAAGCATTTCAGATCATCAAACTCTAGCTTGCAAAAGCATTTCCAGTTTCAAGTTCAAATCTTAATCTCTGTTATCATCAACATTCCAATTTCATGCTGAGTCTCCTCTGTTTAATCAATACATAGGTGAGTAACATCACATCTTTAAAATCTTTAAATTGATTTTGGTTCTATGTTAAGTCTTGGAAGGTCTGTGTTTGTGTGAATAATAGATATGTTTAGTAACTTCTCTGTTTATATGAATTTGTGTATATAAGAAGTCACTGAGAATAATGAATATATGCCTGAACCCTTCTGTTCCCTGTTTCAAAAGTTAGGATTTGATTTGGATGCTCCATCTTTTGATCTAGATAGTATTAGGATTTAGTGTTTAAACAGAATTTACTTGTTTTATCATAAATTATAGTTACAATTTATATAAGTTAAAAATAAATTGGTAATGCCTCTGGAAATCAAGAAAAAACCGAGCAACTCAATATAAGCAAAAATTCGAACATCTTAGTTTATAAATTCAGGAATATAGATTAAATCCTTGAACCAAACCATGATTTTTAAGTGAAGGAGTTAAGAGCAGCTTGGTGTTGAGCTGGAAATGATTTTTGATCAATTTCCGGCACTAGGTTGAACTGGGGGTGTCGGGGTTGTTCATGGTGATGGAGAAGCCTATGGTGGTGGTAGGAAAAATAGGCGGAGGTAGCATCGGTGATGGAGGCGACGACTGCGATCGTTTTTATTTTGTAAACCTAATTTTCTTAAGGGTCGAACTTCCGATCACCGCGGCCTTGATGGTGCGTTGAGTAGCGCGAGGCCTTGGGTAACGGTGGCTAGGTAGGTGACGAAGCCATGACTGGAAGCTCGCGGCGTCAGGTGATGGGCGTTGCGACGGCGAGACGAGTTTGTGGTGGGTGTCTGGGTTCGAGTTTCTCGAGCTATGCTCGAATTCGATCGAGAGAAGATATGGGTTTTGGGTCGATCTGAGGTCGTCGACGTGGTTGAACACGACTTGCTGGAGGGCTCATCGATCGCCAGAAGCTCATCGAGGGCCGGTCCACGTGCACGGCAAGGTTGGGGTGTCAGTGTTGAACGTGGGAAGGTGACTTGGGTTGGAGCTCGATAAAAAGGAGGGGTGGTCTCGGGTAGAATGCGGGTAACTTGAGCAAGGACAAAATGTTTAAGTTTAAACACTAAATTTAAAGCAAAAAAACTGAAGAGGGAAAGAACAAGGGCGACTCGGGAATAAGGGTAAAGTGCGGGGTCAAACCCGAGGTACCTAGGGTTTTGCTCGGTATGGTGCTATCTTGAAACCTTTGGAGCTAGTAAAATATACAAGTTTGTCTAAAATAATAATTGAATTCTTTGAATTTGAATAAATCGTAATGTCATTAAAGGTTTAAGCAGTTTAAAATTTAAAGTTCAGACAAATCTAAATTTAATTAATAGATAATAACTAATTGATTAAGTAATTAATCAAGTGGTTGGTGATTCATAAATGGAAATTAAATTTGGAAAAGAATGTTTTCAAATATAGTTATGAATGATTTAATCTTAAAAAAATTAAACTAGAATTTAATGATCTGTAATTCATTTAAATGGACAATTAATTTATCTAATAAATTAATGAAATGGATAATTTCTTAAAGTAATTAAGGGTTCTAAATTCAAGATATTGAATAAAATAAAGTTTATAAATTTGAATGTTTAAATAAGTTTAAATGTTGAAGTTCCTTTAATATGTGAATTTAATAAGGAAATTGATTTAAATTCTTTTAAAATTTCTTTATAATAAAATATTACTTCAACAAGTAATTTAAAGGATTTTAAAATTAATTTAAAACTTTACTAAAGATAAATGAGGGTTCATTTTAAATCTTAGGTTTAAAATGAAATTTTGATTGAAATTAAAAAGGGTTTCAAACATATTTGTAAATGATGTTTAAATCACTACTAAGAATGAGTTCACCTTAAATTTAATAAAGATTGAATGATTTGTAATATATTAATTATTACGTTAATTAGAATGGATAATTAATGTTTTGTATCAATTTAATTAGTAATTGTAGGTTTAACTTTATTAATTAAGGTTTAATTTACTAAAATAATTAATTAATTGGTTAATTAATTATGTAATTGGTTTAAAGGTTGATTTAATTAATACGATTAATTAAGAATAATTTAATTTATTAAAGTGTTTGATAAATTAATTTATATCAAAGGATTTGTAATTAATAAAATCAGGATTGGATAATTAATTCATAAGTAATTAATTTAATTGGAAATAAATTGAATTAATTAGGATTAAATAATTAATTAATCCTACTTATAAATGATTATTGAATGCTAGACCTTACTTATGAATGATTATATTGTATGAGATGCCTTGAATTGATTGTCCTACCTGATCTATGATATTTTGTTCTGTGGATTGAGCTGTGTACAATTTATCCATTTATTTACATTGATATATATATATAAATATATATATATATATATATATATATATATATATATATCTGTGATCTATAAGATAAGCGTTATAGTTTATATCGCTTATCGATTTTATTTCTGTGTTTTAATCTATGATGATTGATAGATGTTTTAATCTATGATGATTGAATGATGTTGCACTATCGTGTTAAACCCCTGGACCACACTTATACACACACAAATATGGATTTCACGAGGAAATCGATTAAGTCACAGATTTTGAAATGATTTTCAAAGTTGAATATTTAAATTCAAATGTTTTGGAAACGGTTTGGTTTAAAGTGAAAAGCTTTTGAAATGGAATTTGAAATTTATTTTGAATAACTTGACTGAGTTTTGTAATTTAAATATTTTGATTTAAACTTAAACTTAAGATTTGAAATTGAATTCTATGATTTGAAATTAGTGATTAAAGATGTTATTATACTAGTTATATATGAGTTAAACCATTTTTAAGTGTTGTCTTGGGAATTTGAATTAACCCAAAGATTTTAACTTGTATAAATGAAATCGGGTTTTTCCAAAATGAAACTGTTGTTTCTAAATGATAAAAAAAGCTTTCGTTTCAAATTGTATTTAAGGGATTTCAAGTTAAATTCAAGTAGTTTTCCAAGTTATAGATGAACATTTGGAAACGAGTTTTGAAAATAAATATTTGGGAACGATTTTAAAGCTATGAGGCGAATCTTTGATTTGAAGATTTAATGAATTAATCCAATTGAAATGGAATTGTTTTGAAATCCAGAAATGAATCTTTGTGAAAATAGGTGAATTTTATTAAATAAATCTTTTGTTCAAAAGATTTGAAATGGTAATTGGTTTAAACCATTTGAAAGAAAGTTTTGGGTAATAAGTTGTGACATAATTGAAATCCCATATCCATATGCTTTAAATGTTGCGCTCACTATTCGGTTTAGCCGGGAAAGGACCTTTGTGTCGTATAACCCATTCCGAATATGTGATTCGATGTTATGGATAGCATTTGAAGACCTGTGGTGAAGATCGGATATTTTCGAAAGTGAAAGGATAACTCGTCGAATGTCTTTGCATCGGCTGGTCCCCGATATAGAGACTCCATATGTGATGGGATGTCCGGACGTGATTAGGGATTATCCAAATTTGCAAGGGCTTCTTCGGAAGTGCCTTCAGTTCTGTTCGAACCCAGAACAGACTTGTATGGATTGTATGTCTGACATTACATTTGAGATACAAAGAAGATCTCTTTCAAATACATTTTTGTTGGTGGCGGAGAATTTATTCTCTTAGCTTAACACCCTTCTCTGAGACGTACGAGCTCAAAGGTTATTTAGTTGAAGGTTATCAGTAATATAGTCCCAACTTGGTAATGTGTCATGCTGAGTGCTGCTGATCATTTGTGATCAAAGCATAGATTTTGTGAAAAGCGTAGCTTTGTGGACGAGACTTCGTCGGGCCTCACATCCCGGTAATGGTCGAAATAGGAAAGATGCGGCAAGGTTATTTGAGGGTAGCGCCCTCTGAGGGTATGTCATTTCCTTCTGGATAGAAGTGGTATCATGGTATGGAGCCCAGATACTTAACTTATGTGGATATCACAAATATATATATATATATATATATATATGTATATATGTATATATATATATGTATATGTATCTTACTTTGTGATTGTTGTTGGGGCCCCGGATAAAGGTTGGTTACGACCGGGGGGTGGCATACTCGTGTCAGTAGTTATCCAGTTAGGGGTAACCCGGCCTTATGTTGGCAGAGATCCGGTTAGGTTCTCGGGGCGTCCTTCCGGAGGCATACCCATGTGGCAATGGGAAGTTCCTTGGCCTGACCATTCATTGGAAATCCAAAGAAACAACACGAGCCTTGTACAGTTTTAGTTGTAGAACCTGCCATTTACTTATGGTGGCGCCCCACTGTTTAGATGGTAACTATATTAGGCATAGTTCAGAATGTCTATGTTGGCTAAGATTTATATTATACTTTCGAAATGTTTTCCTACACTTTGCACTTATAATAATAATATCAAAGAAATTCACGTATCAAGCATGTTTGACTATCACAAGAATAAATCTCCTCTAATTCTGTGTTTGCATTGTGTGTGTGGCGGGAGGTCTTATGGTAGTTTGATTTCCAAAAAGCATTGCGAATTGACTTTAAAAATTCTCTTGTTGTTTATTTTTAAAGATAAACTATTTTCATTACTCACACCAGTCCCACGACTGATCCAGAGTTTATTGTTTCTTTCCTAAACTCTAGGTGCTCAAAATTTTTCTACACGGGCAGTCTAGAGTTGGGTTTTTCAGATAGTTAGGTTCAGTGGATTACCTAGTGCTAGTTCAGTCTTTGGATGTGGACGAGACTTGCTTGTCTTAGTGTATCGTGATGTTGGTTTGAGCTGCTGCTGGAGTTCTTCTTTTGAAGACTATCTGGAGTTATTTGTTCCGCTGCCGATGTTATCTATTTTTCTTTTCCGCTGCTATTTTATTATACCATATCTCTGATGTATATTGACATCTATTGTATCATCTGTTGTATCAAATATTGTATCAATGCTGTATATCAATGTATTATTATTTTTCTTCCGCTGTGTTGTTATACTTAATTTTGTTATAAGCTCCGGCGACCCGGATTTGAATGGTCGAATCTACGGCATTCGAGTACGATGTAAAGTATGGATGTCGATTTTCGAACGCCAAAAATCCATTCGTCACATTTGGTATCAGATCTTAGGTTGAACTTTAGTTCAGGAGTATAACACATTAAGTAACTCATTAGAGATATGGTGAAGTATCCCTAGAATGAGTATATCCCTAAGATATCCGTTCCAATGCCTCATTGAATTCTCTTACTATTCACTGATAGTAAGTATGAGTTCAAGAAGAGGACGAGATAGGAGACAGGGGAATAAGACTATAAATGTTCAATACTCTGTAACGACAACGGAAACAATCTTTCTCTGTCAATCTCCTTTGATTCGATTTCAATTTTTTGATTAGCTTTGAGACAGCTCCAAAAAGAAGTTTTGGTGTGATGATGGCCCTACGAATCGTTGTAGAATTTTTTTACTTCTTATCTCCATCGGTTCCTTATCAGTTTTTCCATTTAAACTTTAACGAATATGAATTGGAAATTTGGAATTGAAAATTTAAATAAATTGGAATTTTTAAATTGAGTTAAATTGGTTAATAGAATATGAAGGATAATTTGAATTGTATCAATAAAACGATTTTGTTTAAAACCAAATTTGAAATTTTATTATAATTTCTTGTGTAGACCGTAATCCGAAGTGGGACAGGTTGGTATATATTTTGAGATGTTCCGACTTGAATTTGGAATCCATTTGTCTATCTCTGTGTTGTTTTCGTGCCTATAAATTTCGGGGACGAAATTTCTCTAAGAGGGGAAATCTGTAACGACCCCAAATTTTTGAATTAAGTTTAATTAATAGTTAACGTAAATTTTGAATAAAAATTGTGAAATAATTGGTAATTAATATAAAATTTTAGTTAAGTTAATTGAGAATTAATTTGGATATTTCATTATAAATACGTATATATAATAGATTGAAGGATAGAATTTGGAATTGGGATTTAAATGTAAATATCTTAGAAAATAAATCTTAAAAGTATGAAAGCAACCAGGCAAAAGAATATTCAAGTATAGATTGTACAAGGGCATTTAATGCCATACCTCTAATATCATCTCAGCCGAAAGGTAGGCAAATATAATATGTTGCCTGTAAAATAGTAATGCAAGACAATAGTAATATGAAACATAAAGTACTTGCATTTACATTTAATACAAGCATCTTCGGCCATGTCCTTAGTACAAGCAAGATTTTCAGCCAACACTTAGAAATAAAGATTTCCGATCCTATTGTACAAAATAATATAATCACTTGTACAAGAGTATAGCTTCACATGTACAAAATAATATCAACTTGTAGCTTCTCTCCGTATTTTATACTATTTTATTTCAGTTCGTTCACTTACAAAAAAAACGAGTAAAACTGAAATGAGCAACAACTTGAAGCAAAGTTTTCAATGATTTAGAACTGAAGCATTTCAGATCATCAAACTCTAGCTTGCAAAAGTATTTCCAGTTTCAAGTTCAAATCTTAATCTCTGTTATCATCAACATTCCAGTTTCAAGCCGAGTCTCCTCTGTTTAATCAATACATAGGTGAGTAACATCACATCTTTAAAATCTTTAAATTGATTCTGGTTATATGTTAAGTCTTGGAAGGTCTGTGTTTGTGTGAATAATAGATATGTTTAGTAACTTCTCTGTTTATATGAATTTGTGCATATAAGAAGTCACGGAGAATAATGAATATATGCCTGAACCCTTATGTTCCCTGTTTCAAAAGTTAGGATTTGATTTGGATGCTCTATCTTTTGATCTAGATAGTATTAGTATTTAGTGTTTAAACATAATTTACTTGTTTTATCATAAATTATAGTTACAATTTATTTAAGTTAAAAATAAATTGGTAATGCCTCTGGAAATCAAGAAAAAACCGAGCAACTCAATATAAGCAAAAATTCGAACATCTTAATTTATAAATTCAGGAATATAGATTAAATCCTTGAACCAAACCATGATTTTTAAAACTAAATTGATGATTTTTAAGTGAAGGAGTTGAGAGCAGTTTGGTGTTGAGATGGAAATGATTTTTGATCAATTTCTGGCACTAGGTTGAACTGGGGGTGTCGGGGTTGTTCGTGGTGATGGAGAAGCCTATGGTGGTGGTAGGAAAAATAAGCGGAGGTAGCATCGGTGATGGAGGCGACGACGGCGATCGTTTTTATTTTGTAAACCTAATTTTCTTAAGGGTCGAACTTCTGATCCCCGCGGCCTTGATGGTGCGTCGAGTGGCGCGAGGCCTTGGGTAACGGCGGCTAGGTGGGTGACGAAGCCATGACTGGAAGCTCGCGGCATCAGGTGATGGGCGTTGCGACGGCGAGACGAGTTTGTGGTGGGTGTCTGTGTTCGAGTTTCTTGAGCTATGCTCGAATTCGATCGAGAGAAGATATGGGTTTTGGGTCGATCTGAGGTCGTCGACGTGGTCGAACACGACTTGCTGGAGGGCTCGTCGATCGCCAGAAGCTCGTCGAGGGCCGGTGCACATGCACGGCAAGGTTGGGGTGTCAGTGTTGAATGTGAGAAGGTGACTCAGGTTGGAGCTTGATAAAAAGGAGTGGTGGTCTCGGGTAGAATGCGGGTAACTTGAGAAAGGACAAAATGTTTAAGTTTAAATACTAAATTTAAACCAAAAGAAACTGAAGAGGGAAAGAACAAGGGCGACTTGAGAATAAGGGTAAAGTGCACGGGGTCAAACCCGAGGTACCTGGGGTTTTGCTCGGTATGGTGCTATCTTGATACCTTTGGAGCTAGTAAAATATACAAGTTTGTCTAAAAAAAATTGAATGCTTTGAATTTTAATAAATCGTAATGTCATTAAAGGGTTAAGAAGTTTAAAATTTAAAGTTTAGAACAAATCCAAATTTAATTAAGAGATAATAGCAAATTGATTAAATAATTAATCAAGTGTTTGATGATTTATAAATGGAAACTAAATTTGGAAAAGAATGTTTTCAAATATAGTTATGAATGATTTAATCTTAAAAAAAAAGTAAATTAGGATTTAATGATTTGTAATTCATTTAAATGGACAATTAATTTATCTAATAAATTAATGAAATGGATAATTGCTTAAAGTAACTAAGGGTTCTAAATTCAAGATTTTGAACAAAATAAAGTTTACAAATTTAAATGTTTAAATGTTAAAGTTCCTTTAATATGTGAATTTAATAAGGAAATTGATTTAAATTCTTTTAAAAAAAATTTATAGTAAAATTTTACTTCAACATGTAATTTAAAGGTTTTTAAAATTAGTTTAAAACTTTACTAAAGATAAATGAGGGTTCATTTTAAATCTTAGGTTTAAAATAAAATTTTGATTGAAATTAAAAAGGGTTTCAAACATATTTGTAAATGATGTTTAAATCACTATTAAGAATGAGTTCACCTTAAATTTAATAAAGATTGAATGATTTGTAATATATTAATTATTATAATTAGAATGGATAATTAATGTTTTGTATCAATTTAATTAGTAATTGTAAGTTTAACTTTATTAATTAAGGTTTAATTTCTTAAAATAATTAATTAATTTGTTAATTAATTATGTAATTGGTTTGAAGGTTGATTTAATTAATATGATTAATTAATAATAATTTAATTTATTAAAGTGTTTGATAAATTAATTTATATCAAAGGATTTATAATTAATAAAATCAAGATTGGATAATTAATTCATAAGTAATTATTTTAATTGGAAATAAATTGAATTAGTTAGGATTAAATAATTAATTAATCCTGCTTATAAATGATTATTGAATGCTAGACCTTACTTATGAATGATTATATTGTATGAGATGCCTTGAATTGATTGTCCTATCTGATCTATGATATTTTGTTCTGTGTACAATTTATCCATTTATTTACATTGATATATATATATATATATATATATATATATCTGTGATCTGTAAGATAAGCGTTATAGTTTATATCGCTTATCGATTTTATTTCTGTGTTTTAATCTATGACGATTGAATGATGTTGCACTATCGTTTTAAACCCCTGGACCACACTTATACACACACAAATATGGATTTCACGAGGAAATCAATTAAGTCACAGATTTTGAAATGATTTTTAAAGTTGAATATTTAAATTCAAATGTTTTGGAAACGGTTTGGGTTTAAAGTGAAAAATTTTGAAATGGAATTTCAAAGATGAAATTTATTTTGAATAACTTGATTGAATTTTGGAGTTTAAATATTTTGATTTAAACTTAAATTTAAGATTTGAAATTGAATTCTATGATTTGAAATTAGGGATTAAAGATGTTATACTAGTTATATATGAGTTAAACCATTTTTAAGTGTTGTCTTGGGAATTTGAATTAACCCAAAGATTTTAACTTGTATAAATGAAATCGGGTTTTTCCAAAATAAAACTGTTGTTTCTAAATGACAAAAAAAGCTTTCGTTTCAAATTGTATTTAAGGGATTTCAAGTTAAACTGAAATAGTTTTCCAAGTTATAGATGAACATTTGAAAACGAGTTTTGAAAATAAATATTTGGGAACGATTTGAAAGCTATGAGACGAATCTTTGATTTAAAGATTTAATGAAGTAATCCGATTGAAATGGAATTGTTTTGAAATCCAGAAATGAATCTTTGTGAAACTAGGTGAACTTTATGAAATAAATCTTTTGTTTAAAAGATTTGAAATGGTAATTGGTTTAAACCATTTGAAAGAAAGTTTTGGGTAATAAGTTGTGACTTAATTGAAATCCCATATCCATATGCTTTAAATGTTGCGCTCACTATTCGGTTTAGCCGGGAAAGGACCTTTGTGTCGTATAACCCATTCCGAATATGTGATTCGACGTGATGGATAGTATTTGAAGATCGGTGGTGAAGATCGGATATTTTCGAACATGAAAGGATAACTCATTGAATGTCTTTGCATCGACTGGTCCCCGATATAGAGACTCCATGTGTGATGGGAAGTCCGGACGTGATTAGGGATTATCCGGATTTGCAAGGGATTCTTCGGAAGTGCCTTCGGTTCTGTTCGAACCCAAAACAGACTTGTATGGATTGTATGTCTGACATTACATTTGAGATATAAAGCAGATTTCTTTCAAATACATTTCTGTTGCTGACAGTGAATTTATTCTCTTAGCTTAACACCCTTCTCTGGGACGTACGAGCTCAGAGGTTATGTAGTTGAAGGTTATCAGTAATATAGTCCCAACTTGGTAATGTGGCATGCTGAGTGCTGCTGATCATTTGTGATCAAAGCATAGCTTTTGTGAAAAGCGTAGCTTTGTGGACGAGACTTCGTCGGGCCTCACATCCCGAAAATGGTCGAAACAGGAAAGATGCGACAAAGTTATTTGAGGGTATGCCATTTCCTTCTGGATAGAAGTGGTATCATGGTATGGAGCCTAGATGCTTAACTTATGTGGATATCGCAAATATATATATATATATATATATATATATATCTTAATTTGTGATTGTTGTTGGGGCCCCGAATAAAGGTTGGTTACGACTGGGGGGTGGCATACTCGTGTCAGTAGTTACCCAGTTAGGGGTAACCCGGCCTTGTGTTGGCAGAGATCCGGTTAGGTTCTCGGGGCGTCCTTCCGGAGGCATACCCATGTGGCAATGGGAAGTTCCTTGGCCTGACCATTCATTGGAAATCCAAAGAAACAATACGAGCCTTGTACAGTTTTAGTTGTAGAACCTGCCATTTACTTATGGTGGCGCCCCATTGTTTAGGTGGTAGTTATAGTAGGCATAGTTCAGAATGTCTATGTTGGCTAAGATTTATATTATACTCTCGAAATGTTTTCCTACACTTTGCATTTATAGTAATAATATCAAAGAAATTCACGTATCAAGCATGTTTGACTATCATAAGAAGAAATCTCCTCCAATTCTGCGTTTGCATTGTGTGTGTGGCGGGAGGTCTTATGGTAGTTTCATTTCCAAAAAGCAATGTGAATTGACTTTAAAAATTCTCTTGTTTTTTGAAGATAAACTGTTTTTGTTACTCACACCAGTCCCATGACTGATCCATAGTTTATTGTTTCTTTCCTAAACTTTGGGCGCTCAAAATTTTTCTACACGGGCAGTCTAAAGTTGGGTTTTTCCGATAGTTAGGTTCAGTGGATTACCTGGTGCTAGTTCAGTCTTTGGATGTGGACGAGACTTGCTTGTCTTAGTATATCGTGATGTTGGTTTGAGCTGCTGCTGGAGTTCTTCTTTTGAAGACTATCTGGAGTTATTTGTTCCGCTGCTGATGTTATCTATTTTTCTTTTCCGCTGCTATTTTATTGTACCATATCTCTGATGTATATTGATATCTATTGTATGATATGTTGTATCAGATATTGTATCAATGCTGCATATCAATGTATTATTCTTTTTCTTCCGCTGTCTTGTTATACTTAATTGTGTTATAAGCTCCGGCGACTCGGATTTGAACGGTCTAATCTACGGCATTTGAGTACGATGTAAAGTATGGATGTCGATTTTCAATCGCGAAAAATCCGTATCGTCACATGCTTAGATGAGTGCTGCAACAAGGCAAGGGTAGGTAGATTGGCTTATGGTGTGGCTAAAGGCGGTGAGGTGAAGGCGAGTGAGACGATGGGCTGTGGCTGTCATTTGCTGTCAGTGGCGGAAGGCATGGCGATTGAGGAAATCATGGTTGTTGGTATCTTTTTTTACGGTAGGAAGTTCGTGGCCACTCGAGGGGTTTGCAATGGAAAAGCATGGTAGGAACTGCCGAGTTGTGGAGGTGGAGGAAAATGGCATAGGCGATGGTGGTTTGGAGTTTGCGTGGAAAGCAAGGTCTAGAGAGAGCATTGGGAACGAAAGAGACAAGCACAAGAGCATCAGCAGGGTTATCCCGAGAAAAATGAATGCAACTGATCAATATATTTTTCACGATACAAACTTTGTTCTTGAAGCAAAATAATTTTAACCTGGAGAAATTCTCGAAGAAAAAGAACTGAAATATAAAGGTTAATTTTTTTTTCAAAAGAAGGAAGAAACCAAAAAGGAAGAAGAAAAAATGAGGAAAGAAATGAACGAATGCAGCAAACATCAACATATAAATTAAAAAGGCAGGAATAGATAAAGACAATAAGTTGATTTTTTGGAGATATAAATGCCAACGACTATTGGTTTACACGGTGGATCATGAAAGGACACAAGAAGCCAAAAGACTCCAAAATGGGTACCGATACGGTTAAGCGTTTCGCGGTTTTCCCCACGTACAGATACCAAAATGCACAAATGAATATACTGCGGAAATTATCATGATGAGAAGGACACAACGATACACATATATCAGCTCTGTGATCATCCTATCAAAACTCGATTTTTCGTTACCCAAATGCTGTAATTTCACCGAAAATAAGATAAACGAAGCTAGCGCTGTCCAAATTTGATGAAACGAAATAGATGAATTACTAAGAAAATGATTTAAAATTTTATTACGTAAAAATAATAAGGTTTTGAAATATTTTATTTTTATCTAATTAACGGATTTTAAATGGAAAATTACACAATACAATTAACTGCCATATTTTCTAATAAAAATTTACCAGTTGCTATGTTGAAATAGACATATCAAATATAAAAAATTTATTTCCAAATTCAATTATTTAAAATTTCATAAAATTTCAATTAATTACGTTATTAAAACCGTTAAAATTTACGAGTCATTACATTCTCCCTCCTCAAAAATTTTCGTACTCAAAAAGGAAAGAGGCAGGAGAATATGAACAACCAAAAAGAAAAGATGGATTAAAATGCATATTATCAAATACACAACAAATTCAAAACCATATAAATTTCATCAGTTTTTAAATTGGTTTATATTTAATTAATTTGATTTCAATCCATTTTGTTAAATCAATAAATTTCCATTCATTTGATAAAATTTCAATTTATTAATATTTGTTACAAAATTTTCTTCCAAACAGAATTTATTATATTTAACTTATTTATTTACTCCGTTTACTTTAGGTTAAGTTGATTCCACTAAAAATTCAATAATAACTATTCTTTAGTTCATTTTGCTTAACTAGCATTCTCCTTTATTTGTTTAATTTATTTCCTTTATATATAATTTTGCAACATATATTACGTGTATAAACATTTATTATCCCTATATTATTCACCCAATTAATCCTCGTTTTATATTGAATTTATTATTTTACTTATTATTCAAACTTCCCTAAACAAAATATCATTTTGGACATCTTGTTATTTACCTTTATATTGTATATCCAATTGCTTATTCTCATTAACATTTAACTATTTCTAGGTAAGTTATATTAAGGTTCTGAGGGTAATTAAGTATTATACATATTTACCTTTTATCTACAACATTCATATGAAGCAGAATTTAGTTTAAACTTTTAAATTGAATAATTTATTACTTAAAGTTTCTCTTGTATAACATATAATCACAAATTCAAATTTATATTGACTTTTGAATATTTTAGGTAAGCTATATATGTTTAGAATGCAAATGAGCATTATACACATAAATTTTATCCTATTTCAACTATTTCAAGTTATTTTAAATTCCAATTTAAATTTCAAACACTTCAAATATTTCAAATTTTTTGATTTATTTCAATAATTGAAAACCTTAACTTAACACAGAATTTAAGAATTTAAATTTCCAATTTCACTTACCACCATTTTGAAATAAATAAATATATACATATGTATATTGTACCTCAAATCATACTCAAGAAATTCAAATCAAGTCCATTTTCCAAAACAAAGTGTAGCAATGCTACAAAGTGGTCTCTCCACTCTAAGACTTGGAAATGAATGTCGATGATCCTGCAGTCATCACCGAAAACGAGAAAAGAGCAGAATACTGACTTATCCCTTTTAAAGTTCTTTGAAAACAATTTCCATTCGAAAATACTTTCAAACAATATATTTTCGAAACTTTGTAAACAAAATTTGGAAAACACCGAAATTAAATTCTCAAATCCTTAAATTAATTTCATTCCATTTGCAAATCAGATTCATAAACCATATTTTATAAAATTATACAAGAAATGTTGATAAAACAGTAAATGAAAATATAATATTATCATTTCTAGCAACCAATTCAATTTAACTATCTAATTCCAGAAAAGTATACTTTTATATATAAAATATAATCATACATAAAATCATTTCATTTACCAATTTCGAAAACAGAATTGAGTCAGTTTGCTCTGTTCAAGTGTTCTGGAATTCCCATCGATCGCGTTAGCAAGACGAATCGATCAAAACCCAAAATTCAAACTTAACAACTCAAACAACACAATATAAAACATTTTTACATTAGCAATAAATACACTCCCTTACAAGATGATTCAAGAGTGGATTTCAAAACAAGGATAGAGATTCAAATTTTGAGGGACCCTAATCAAAGAGAATTCAACTCCTAATATAACTAGAAAGGAAGATAAGATAATTAAGCCATAAAGAAAAAGGATTGATAGACTTAATTAATTGTCGGCGTCCTTAACCGGATCAACCGAGATTCCAAGAATAAGATCGATGCGGTAATTAAATCACCCAATATCAGAATAATCTCTAAGTATAGGAGCGGTGTCAAGATTATAAGGGAATTACCTTGATCGTCTGCTAGAGACGGTCCAGGCTTTGCAAGAAATAATAGCTTCTAAACCGAGGACGTAGAAACCTCCGATGGATCGACGCTTGTTGTAAAGGAGTTTCAATCCTTTACAAATCATATTATGTTTGGTGAAACTGCCAGTAGGATTAGTCACACAAAGGATGAAGTTGACAGTTGATGTTGGAGCTATGGGATGCTCCATTATCAAAAGAACGCGAGAAGGAGAAGACAATAATGAATTTTCAAAATGAAGGGGAAAGTTCCAAAAATTCAAAAGCAATTCGAATCAAAGAGGAGGAGTTCAAGCACGAACGAAGGTCATTCTGTAACTAATTTTTACTCCATATGCTATGTTTTTCCTAAACATTGCTCTGATACCACTTGTAACGACCTGGTATTTCGATCCATTCACATCCGCACATGTCAGACTTGAATTGCTCCAAACAACAGATTGTTAATTTATATTTGAAAAAACTCAAAATATACAGTAAATAAATCAACCATAGAATCACAAACATAGAGTAATATAACAATAAATAGCGGAATAGATAAATAGTAGTTCATGAAGCTACTATATAAACATCAGAGTTGAACAAAATACAACTGAAATCTCAAATACAGAGTATTCTCAATTACAAAAGTAACTGACAAGACTGAACGAATAATTGGAATCAACTGGAATAACCAAAAGAAAAATGGATAAAAGACGGACCTTCAAGATAAGCTCCAAGCTCCAAAAGTGATTTGCAAATGCTGTGACACTCAGTTTGACCCGAGCATAAATCAAAACACAAAACACTCGAGTCAGGATTAACATTCTTATATTAATAATTCAACTTAAGTGAAATGTCAAATGAGATACAAGTAACTTAAAGGATGTTTAGGATTTCCATCCTCTAAGGATCCGTGGAACTGTCTACTATGCAGTAACATATAGTAAAGTAAACTATTAAAATAGCGTTAAGGCGTTACCCATATCCCTCTTAACATATTTTATATATTCCCATAGTTTATACAGTACCGTAACTCTCCCCGTAAACTGGAGAGCCATCAGATGGCACTCCATAGGTATGGTACAAATCAAACTCATAAAAGGCGCAATAAGGCATGCGATAAGGCGCTCGAGGCAATATCAGGGTAGATATACCATTTCCACTCCTAGACCGGTGGTAACGCATAGCAGCTACTACCGCCCACCTCGTGACACACTCCTAAGTCAAAGGGTGCACCCAATCAAATCACAAAAGCAGTAAAATGGTATCGAAGAAATGTGCCCGATCGGGGGAATGACTCCACTTGGCCCGGTATAGCTCCTGTTTTAGCTACATCAAGCTAACTCACGGGAGTAAGGGCTACGTAAATACCATAGAGAATCGTCGCCGAACCATCCTACTTCGTTCTGGAATCTCCACCACGTACAAAGTTGTTAAAGTGGTTTTAGTATTGGTAGAGAGTATGACAATATCTGATCCCCGTCTCTTTAACAACCGTACACTTATTTCACACCGTGGTCATTTTTCAAATAGTTCATACTTCATATCGAAATATCATATTCATTTCAAAACCATATCAATTCGATATCATTATTCACTTTAAATAGTATTCATTTCAAGAATCATAATACTTCAAAATTATAACCCTTTCGAAATCATAACACTTTTGAAATCATAACACTTTGGAAATCATAACACTTTTGAAGTCATAACACTTCCAACTTAAAAAGATTAGATATTGAAAATAGTATGTATATTTAAAATAGTTATAAATTAAAATAGTTTATACATATAATAAATACTCTATATAATAAACTAGTTCCTCCAATTTCATAAGTTAATTCAAATCATCTAAAATTCCAAAATTCAATTTAAATCAATTCCAGTTTAACCATTTCAATTTAAAGTTCAAAGATTCAAGTTTAAATTATCTAAACATTTACAATATAAATTTCATTTATATTTCAATATTTAACTTTAATTTTATTCAAATTGGAAAATATTCACTCAATCATTGTAATAACATTTAAATAAAATCTCAACTTATAAATTTAAATCAATATTAAATATTCAATCTCAATTTTATTTAAAGTTGAGAATATTCATTTAATCACCTTTTTGTTGAATCAAGTTATAAATGATAATTTTCAAAATATCAAAATCAATAAATTCAAACAAAATCTTATTTAAATTCAATTATTAACCAATTTAAATTTCAAGTCTTTCCAACCTTTATTATTAAAGTTATAAAATCTATTTTTAAAATATTAGTATAAATTTAAGTAAATACTTAAACATATTATATACTAATTAGATTAAATTTTATTAAATTAAAACTTATTATTAAATTTATTTTTAAGAAAATAAAATTATAAGAAAAATCTTAAATTTTATAATTACAAAACTAATTTTTAAATTTAAAATTCCCAAGTCATATAATTTGAAATTCTAAAATTTAGACATATATAAAGTAACATTTATATATATATTATTTTAAAAATCAATATTCATTTAGAATCCTATATTCCCTTTCAAAAGTTTGGAAATCATTTTCAAAATATAGACCGACGGTGTCCGTTTATAAATTTTTCTATCCTATGGTCAAGTGATACGGATATTTCTCATTTCAATCCACAATTTAAATATATACGGGTTTATGTCATTTCAACCCGCAATCCCAAATTTCAAAATCAATAAAAATCGCTTACGTTTATCATTTCAACCCATAACGATTTTCCCTTGATCTATAATATCATTCGGGTATGTATCATTTCAATCCATAGGGATTTCTAAACTAACAGGGAAATTGCAGAGTGAGAATAAATACGATAAAATATAACATATCAACAACAAGCATATATCATCAGTAACAAACTTAATCATAATATAGATAATAGGTTATGGTGTCATGTTTCACAAGCGAACAGTTACGGATAATGATATATCATATTTGACAATTAAATAACTAGCAATTCAAATTTAATAGCATATTTCAATTGTCATTCCAAGTGAAATATAATTTACTAACTTTAAGAATGTTAATCGTGAGTGATTGCTCACTTTCGAGGTTAAAGAAATTTGACAATGAAATGAGTTACGAATCCAAGCATGAATTTCAAAGCAAAGCAAGATGGGCACAAATCCGACGAACAAAGCTGGCAAATTGGAAATCAAAAAATCAAAATCATCTTGATATAACTGTTAGCACCAGAATTGGTCACTAACACCCTAGAGAAAGATTGTGTAGAGAGATTACTGAAGAAAGTAAATTAAAACCGAAAATTATATGCTAAATTAAATGCAAACACAAGAACACCAGATTTATAGTGGTTCGGCGTAACTGCCTACGTCCACTGTGAAGTCAATCTATATTGCTTTACTCGACAATTGATTACAGATACAATTGCTAAGTAAAGAGAACGAGTCTTGAATGCGGCAGAGTCTCCTCAGTGTTCTCGAAAAATGGTCCATTTCACTATGCCCCTGTCCCTCTATTTATAGACGAAGATGGGTTGGACTTCCCTAATGGGCCTAGGAGGAAGATACCTTGGCCCGTGGTGAGTGACTTCTGTGTGCCGAGCCACAAATGCCGAATGACATACTTTTGCCGAGCGATGTTGGAATGCCGAACGAGGCTGGAATACCTAGCAAGGCTAGAATGCCGAATGAGGCTGGAATGCCGAGCGAGGTTAGAATGCCGAACGGGGATGGAATGCCGATCGGGGCTGGAATGCCGAGCGAGGCTGGAATGTCGGACGAGGCTGGAATGTCGGACGACCTTACTATGCCGAACGGCCCTTCCATGCCGAATGAGGCTCTATGTCAGTCAAGGTTTCTACTGAACGAGGATCATGCCGAACGACCCTGCTGTGCCGAACAAAGCTTCATGACGGTCGAGGTTTCTGCCAAACGAGGATCACGCCGAACGACCCTGCTGTGCCGAACGAAGCTTACTGCCGGTCGAGATTTCTATCGAACGAGGCTTTATGCCGAATGGTAATTATGCCGAGCCTCTAGCTACTTGGTCAAACATCTAGGTAACACTTGTCCCCCAAAGTGCATCATGTGGATGAACATGATGCGCTTTGAATCACGAGTCCTCCCTGTTTTCCTTTGAGCCCTTATTTCGAATGCCAATTGAGGCATTGCATGCCGGACGACATACTAATGCCGAACAACATACAAACGTCGAACAACATATAATGCCGAGCGACATACAAATGCCGAACAACATTAATGTCGAACGATGGAGGTGCTTTGACGGGTTCTACCGATCACTATCCCTTCGACTTCTCTTCTCTCTATATAAGCCGATGTCTCTTCTTCCCTTCCCTTTTACTTTTACCTCTGCTCTTTAGGACTTATAAATTCGTCTTCGAATAGAACTAGGATAACAACTTACCCTTCCCCCTTTTTTCTCGAACTTAATACATCGTCCCGCATCCTTCCCAAAAACGATATTGAACAGAAATACTCTTCCTATTACAGAATCTCTCTGAGTTTCGAGCCATTTATTAGGTAATGACTCCTTCCTTTAAACGCTTTACCCCGACTAGGAAACTTTGCACAAGATTCAAGTTCGTGAATCTCTATAAAATCGAGGTCAGTAGGAATCGCACGGATGAGGGAATCGAATTCGAGGTTAGAACTTGTTTTAGGGCTAGGCAGAGTTGTGGAAGGAAGGAGATGTCAGAGGTGCTTGAAGGAGGGATTTGGTGGAAGAAGTATTGATGTGGCTCGGTAAGACTTCCTTATGCCGAGCGATGGAGCGGAAGTATAGGAGTGAAGTTGGAGTTAAGGTTCAACATGCCAAGCAATGTGGCTCGGCACGGCCACGACTCGACATGATTCCCTCATGTCGACCGAGGTAGGAAGGGATGCAGGAGAGGAGTAGGAGCTGGTTAAAATACCGAGCGATATGGCTCAGCATGACTTGCCGAAGGACTCTACTATGCCGAGCGGTAGGATTGGATGGTAGGAGTGAAATTGGGGTTAAGGACAGAATGCCGAGCGATGCGGCTCGGTATAATTGTGGTTCGGCATGACTTGCCGATGCCGAATGGTGGAAATGAAAAGTGAGGGAGTAATTATATATGCCAGTCAAAACCATCTCAATCTAGACTCAGAACATTATTGACTTAACACACTTATGCTCGAACATATGACAATGAACTTGGACGGACTTAAACAATTAAGCATATCGGACAATCCAGACCGATAACTCCCATGTTTAGACAACTGCTAACTTGAACTTAACCTTCTTAAAATATCTAATAACCTCTCACATACAGTGTCGATGCCGAGTTTGAAACATAAACCTCCTTACGATAAGCTTTCGCAGACGGTCAGCCATGACGGTGTTCGAAGTTATAGTTCGAAGCCTAACTTTATTTCACCAACTCAGTGACTTTTAATTCCTTAGCATTTATATTTGAATGATCGAGCTAGTTCACACACCGCATGGGGGGATTATTTGTGTCTAGGAAATCTAGCTCTACCACGATTTCGGACAGACCCGGACTATCCTCTCAACAAGAAGTAGTTGGAACTTCAAATCCAACAACTACTCTTGTACATGACATGCCAAGCCCCGCGACCGCATCTATCGACTTGGCTCCCAACACCTTGGATGCAGCAATCTTTTTAGATGATCCAATCGATTCCCATGCCTCGAAGATTAACGAAAGCAAACTTCGTCGTATATGCTCAGTTCACGGGATTCCTTTCAACGATGTGTTGATTCCATGAGGGTAGGATCGTCCTCACTTGCCACCAGTCGGATATACGGCCCGCAACTGATTCATGTGTTGGGTCGGTAGCGTGCGGCCATTCAACTCCTTTCTTTGCGATCTGCTACAGTATATCGAGATCGCCCCATCGCAAATACATCCAAATAGCCACGCGTTCATATATGGGACTTGCATTCTCTTCATGAGTGTCCTCTTTAGGCTCCCGACTCCTGGAGACATCTGCTATATCTATCGCTTCAAGAGACAGTCAGATAACCCATCTTTTTTATTTCTCGAGCCGCATTGCAATTGTCAAATCCTGATCGGGGCATGGAGCAAGTTTGCCCAGTATAAGAAGGAGTGGTTCTATGTGCGCTGTCCTCCCAGCTTTGCGAGAAAATAGGTGGAAAGGAGTAAGTATTTTTTCTAGATCAATACTCATGTTTGGCGGAAGCTGCACCTTTTCTAACTCTTCCTCTACATTTTCAAGTATTAACCCACGTCACGAAGGCTCCGGATATTTTGAAGCTGTTGAAGCTATCCGATCTATTCCAGTAGAAGACTGAGATATTAGATTTCTCATTTCAAATGAGTCACTCATGAAGTTTGGGTTGTTGGCGGAAGGTCGTCGAATAAGCCTCCCTTCAGGCGTCACTATAACTAGGCCTATCTCGGGCAAAAGAGAAAGGTAGGTTGGGTCTTCGTCACATAATGCCCCTGACACACCAAAGGAGGGGGAGATTAGAGAAGGCAAGATGCCCGAAGTACCGGGTGAAAAGATTAGTCCCGCTCGGAACCCGATAGTCAAGGTTCACAACATCGAAACGACACCTTCCCCTTTACAGGGAAAGAAGAAATTGACCTTTAAGTTAAGGAAGAAGAAAGTGGGTGGAACTTCTAAAGTCACCCTTATTCCAGTAGAGAGAGAGAGAGCCTTCCCCCCAACACTTAGAAAGTTCTCTGAAAGGTCTATCGAACCTCACTATTCCTGATGATCTGCTTAACTATGGCTTCGACGATCCGGAGGCTCTTAAGCTTCATTCGCCCACGAAAGGCGATACAAGTGCTCAAGCCCAGAACTAGGGAGGAAAAACTCCGATTAGTAGAGATGAAGAAACTGGTCCGTCAGGGGGAACACTAGGACACACACAAACACCTGCACTTCACCTTGCACTTAAATTTCTGCCATCACTCTACTCTTTGCTAACTTGTCATTGTTTAAATTCTATGTAGGTACATGGGGCGTACACATGGACTTGAACATCTCAGTGGTTCATCTATTTTTCACCACTCCGACCAGGATTCGGGTTTCGTCAAACATCGAGATAGAGATGATTTCGACGATCGAGACTACCACCATCGAGAATTATCCTACCAAAGGAAAACCTATAATCAATCCTCCTACCCTCGTGATCCTCCCCCTCAATCGGAGCACATCAAAGAAAAGTCCGCACATAATGGGTCCCAGCCTGAGGCCCATTAGGATCAACACTCCGGTTCATCTAGTACCAGACTATCCCGGGATCCCCACAGAACACCTGCAGTCTCCTCTCGCTCCTGTATCTGATTCATCGGTAGCATAATGCCTTGCTGAGCTTAAATCCACATTCCCAAAGATATGCTTTAATGGGTTAAAATTTCTCCCAACAATTCATCACATTCCAAGACATGTCAAACAAAGCGCTATTGCTTGTACTAATGACATCTATGTCCAGCATGATGCATTCGTCCACTTAGCCGAAAAGGTCTCAGAAATCTCCATCGAGCGTCAACATGAAATTGATCGCTTGAAGCTCGAGGCTATCCATGATAAACACATTATCAAAGATCAGGACGAAAAGCTCTCTGCATACAAGTCTCAACTTGAAGCTGCCCAATAGAATGCAGAGGACAATGCGGAGGCTAGAATCATCTGGAGTCAACTCATAAGAAAGAAATCGACGAGGCAGTCCAATGCTGTGGGGCCTTGGCTTTAGAGAAGGATTCAGTGCAGAAGGAAAGGGATGCGTTTGCCCTCCGGGTTAAAGAGCTGGAGGATCAACTCCGTAAAGAAAGAGTGGAGAAAACTGCTGTCTAAGAAGAGTCGCAATGATATTGCGATGAGATCTTTGCTACACGACTTCTGAAGGCAACGCTCGACGATGAGCTTTCTAAGGTCGAGATGTTGAAGGATGAGGCCCGTGAAGAGGGTAAGAAAATAGCATCCGCGGAGATTGACTCTCACCTCGAGGCGGCTACAGAGGCTGGAAGGGAGGAGGTCAAATGCATATTTGACCTACTTATAGCAGAATTCAATGCCAGTGTCCTTATGCACAGAGGCTTAACTTTTCTTGGTGAGGGCTACCTTGAATCTTTAGCCGAGGCATGGGAGACTTTAATAAAGATCAGGAAGGTCGAGCTGGGCACCGTTGAGGTTGATGAAGAGGCTTTGGTGAAAGAATTTCTCAGGGGGAACAAGCCTTCAGAATTGTCTACAGCGAAGGCTCTCTACTGCAAAGGCTCCTCCTTATCCAAAGGAAAAGATGTCATTGTCGGTCCATCGGGAACTGACTCTCCAGTCCTTCCTCCTACCCAATCGACTGATCGGCCAGTACTTGATCCATTCGAGCAACACATTGGTTATGACCCGAAAAACCATGGCCTCGGTATTCACATTCTATCTCCCATCTGGAGGGTGAGACACCTTGGACGGTTGAGAGCCAGCAAGAAACCGGTACATAACTCTCCTTTCTAAAGTTTAAAGAGCCGTCGTTTCCAACGAGAGATTATTGTATTCTAATGTTTATTTCCTGTGATTTTGCGTAGGACGTTCTGATCCAGGACCCGCTCCAAGGAGCGGTGACACCAAGGAGAAAGAGAAAACAAGCAAGGCTACTCATGCGGGAGACACTCTGGTCCGGATGCTCAAGTGATCGAGGCACTCGATGAGGATAAGTCTGAGAATTCATCTCCTATCGAAGGTAGATATGAAATCGAGGTCACAAGCACCTCTGAGCATACTTCAAAATTGAGCATGAAGGAGCAGCTCGCGAAGGAAAAGAAAAGAACCACTGAAATCAAAGTTGATCCCTGAGTTTTGGACCTAGATGATCCTTTGAACAAGCCTTTGAAGGTCATCCTCCCTGGTGGGTCTAGGCCGTTAGAGGTCCCCCGTTCTTCCTAAGTTGTCACCTCCTCACCAAGCAAAACTTCCAAGAGAAAACACGTGGAGGTGGGGTTGTCAGAGAAGACGAAGGAGGACAAGAAACCGGGGAAGTCAAAGAAGTAGTTGTTACTCTCGTTGAACGAGAGTTAGTTTAGATTATGTAATTATTTTTATTTATTTTTTTAGCCAATGTAAATAGACTTTTGGCTCCGAGTTTTGGAGGAGTTGTAGTAGAACCTTATTTTGAATAAATAAAATTTAGTTCTTTTGTCTTTCAAAAGACTTTCATCGTTCAGCTTTCTGTATAATTGTGGTCGAAAACTAGGCTATTGTGTGTCATATAACTTCCAATTCATTTTCATATAAGTCGGAAATTCTTTGGAATTGTAAGCCCTTTATTCTACACTTCGTGTATTTAGAATATTTTTTAGTCCAAAGGCCAGGGACTTGTAGACATCAAGTCATTTGTATCCTAGTCCGCACTCCGGGGACTTAGAGAATTTCAAGCCTTTTATACTCCAATCCTCACTCTGGGGACTCAAAGTACTCTAGTCCACACTCAGGGAACTTGGAGATTTTAGTCATGTATACTCTAGTCCGCATTCTGGGGACTCAGAGTGCTCTAGTCTACACTCAGAGGACTTGGAGATTTCAGTCGTTTATACTCTAGTCCGCACTCTAGGGACTCAGAGTACTTCAGTCCACACCTAGGGGACTTGGAGATTTCAGTCGTTTATACTCTAGTTTGCACTCTAGAGACTCAGAGTACTCCAGTCCGCACTTAGGGGACTTGGAGATTTCAGTCGTTTATACTCTAGTATGCACTCGAGGGACTCAGAGTACCCCGTCCGCACTCAGGGGACTTGGTGATTTTTGTCGTTTATACTCTAGTTCGCACTCTGGGGACTTGGAGACTTTTGTCGTTTATACTCTAGTTTGCACTTTAGGGACTCCAAGTACTCCAGTCCACACTTAGGGGACTTGAAGATTTTTGTCGTTTATACTAGTCCGCACTCTGGGGACTCGAAGTACTCCAGTTCGAACTCAGAGGACTTAGAGATTTTTAGATGTTCATGCGCGTTTGTACGTCAAATAGAATAATGTAATCTAGTGTTTTCCATAGAATTAACATACATAGAAACATCAATAATCATAGAAAAGATGGCTTCAAGCCTTTATTAATGAAAGTAAGCTAAATTGTCTTATTACATGCCGAAAATTAAGAATAAAAATATGCTGGAAAAATCGCAACTAAAATATGAAAGAAATGGGCTAAGTATAATAATGTAGAAAATGCTCGCTATTCCATTCTCAGGGGAGTGTCGCACCATCGACGGTTACTAGCTTGAAAGTTCCCTCTCCAAGCTTCCGTAAAATGACGTATGGACCTTCCCATGCGGGATTCATATGCGATGGGACCAGGAAAACTTGTTTCAAAATGAGGTCACCACATCAAAGATTCTCGGTCGGACCTTTTCATTATAATATCGAGTGACTCGGTGTTTGTATACAGCCGCTCTTAAATCAGCTTCTTCACGTTTTTCATCAATGAAGTCCAGTGATTCCAGAAAATGATCCCTATTCGACTCAGAGTAGTAATAAGTTAGCCAATGTGACGGAACTTCAAGTTCTACGGGTATAAAAGCTTCCATGCCATATGCTAATGCAAATGGAGTGTGGCCAATCGCGAACTTGTGGGTGGTTCTATAAGCCCAAAGCGTTGTCGGAAGTTCATCCACCCATTTTCCTCTAGCCTTTTCCAAACGCTTTTTTAATATGGACTTGATTATTTTGTTCATGGCTTCCACTTGTCCATTGGCTTTTGAATGAGCAACTACTGCAAACGTTTTCTCAATGCCATATCTTTGGCAAAATTCTTTGAGTTCTTTGCCTTTGAATTGAGTTTCGTTTTCTGTAATGATAGTCCGTGGAAGGCCAAAACGGCATATAATGTTTCGTATAATGAAATTAATGACCATTTTGGTGGTGATCGTGGCCAAAGGCTCTGCTTTTTCCTACTTGGTAAAGTAATCGACCGAAACTTTCGCGTATTTCGCACCACCTTTGGATATGGGTAATGAACCGACTATGTCGATTCCCCACATTGCAAACGGCCAGGGACTGACCATTTACGTCAGTTTCATCAGCGGAGCTCTCGTGATTTTCGCATACTTCTGGCATTTGTTGCATCTCCTAACATCGTCTGCAGCATCCAGATTTACAGCTGGCCAATAGTATCCATAGCGAAGGATTTTCTTTGCTAATGTATGCCCTCCAATATGGTCATCGCATTCTCCTTCATGAACTTCTTTTAGGACTCGTTTTATCTCATCGTGGGCAATGCATCGGAGTAAGGGGGTCGAGAATCCCCTTCGATAGATTATTCCATCCTGCATTACATATCGTGAAGCCGTACGAATGACTTATCGTCTTTCACTCCTTCCTTCAGGCAAGACCCCGTGTAGAAAGTATTGCTTGAATGGGGTTATCCATGATTCTTTCTCGATTTCCGTTTCTAACAATAAATCTACCTCCATCATATTTATACTTGGAGCATGTAGGGTTTCAACGGGAACCAATCCCATTTACTGTGCATCGCCAGTGCTCGCAAATTTTGCCAATGAATCGGCTTCTCTCTTTCGTTCCCGTGGGACATGCGAAATATCATAATATTTTAGATTTGCTAGCAGCTCTTGAACCCATGCAAGATATAGGGCAAGCCTCTGTCCCTTCGCTTGATAATCCCCCCACACCTGGTACACCACCAGTTGTGAGTCATAAAAGATTTCAACCAATTTTACCCACAGTTCTCCGATAAGTCTCAAGCCAGCAATCAATGCTTCATACTCGGCTTCGTTATTTGTTTCTGGGAATTCGAGCTTCAAAGCATAACAAACTGATCGGTTTTCAAGAGTCATAATAACTATGCTATCCCCCGAGCAATGGTCGTTAGATGCCCCATCAGTACACATCTTCCATCGAACGGGAGGTATGACATTGTTACCGTCGGATTCGTCTGACATGGTGAATTCAGCAATGAAGTCTGCTAGTGCTTTCCCTTATATGGCCCTGCGTGGCAGGTAGGTAATATCGAACTGACTCAACTCGATATTCCATTTTAGCATCCTTCCAAAAGTTTTCGATCGTTGGAGTACCTGCCGCAAGGGTTGATCAGTGTAAACACTGATTGAGTGTGCCTGAAAGTATGGCCGGAGCTTGCTGATGCAATCACCAAGCAATAGGCTAGTTTTTCAATCTTAGGATAATTTCTTTCTGCCCCCATTAAACGTTTACTGACATTGTACACCGGCTTCTGAACTCGATCCTCCTCGCGAACCAGAGCCGTACTAATAACATGCTGGGATACAGCCAAGCACACGTACAACATCTCATGCTCTACCGGTTTTGACAATATCGAGGGACTTTCCAAAAGCCTTACCAGATCTCGGAACGCTTCTCACAGTCGGACGTCCACTCGAAATTTCTCTTTTCTTTCTTTATTACGCCGAAGAAAGGAATACACTTATCTGTGGCTCTGGATATGAATCGACTCAGTGCGACCACCTTACCATTCAAGCTTTGCATTTGTTTTATAGTTTTAGGCATTTGTATGTCTCGAATAGCTTGAATCTTCTCCGGGTTAGCTTCGATTCCCTGCGCATTCACAATAAAACACAAAAACTTCCCCAACGCAATGCCAAAGAAACATTTCAAAGGATTGATCTTCATCCTGTAATGTCTGAGTATATCAAACATCTCTACTAAGTCTTGAATGTGGTCATTTCACTGTCGTGACTTCACGAGCATGTCATCCACATAGACTTCCATTGTTCTACCAATCCAGTCTTTAAACATTCGATTCACCTGATGCTGAAATGTTGCTCCTATGTTTTCAATCGGAAAGGCATTACTACATAGCAATATAGCCCCACATTTGTGACAAAACCGGTGTGTTCTTGGTCTGGAATGTGCATCGGGATCTGATTGTATCCCAAGTACGCATCAATAAATGACAATAACTCGTTTCCAGCCGTAGAATCAATGAGCTGTTCGATTCTGGGCAAATGAAAACTATCCTTCGGGCATTCTTTGTTCAACTTAGAGTAATCAACACAAGTTCTCCACTTCCCATTCGCTTTCCTTACTAGCACAGAGTTGGACACCCATTCAGGGTAGAGGGCGTCGTAGACGAACCCATTGGCTTTAAGTTTGTCCACCTCCTCTCTGAGAGCAGCGGACCTCTCGAGGTCCATGCCTCTCCTTTTCTGTTTTATAGGAACATACTTCGGGTCTATGTTCAACATATGACCCCCCAATAGCGGGATAAATCCCGCACATATCAGAATGTGTCCAAGCGAAAACATCCAGGTTCGCTCAGAGGAAATCAGTGAGATCCTCGGCCATTGATGGGCCGAGTTGTGATCCAATCTTAAGAACTCATGACGGGTCATCCCGACAGACTAGAATGTCAATTGTTAGTTCAGTCGGTGCTGCTTTTGCTTCACTGGGTTACCCATCATCATCTCTCGGATCTATGTCTCGATAGGTCCGAGAGTGTCGCCTGAGCCAGGGATCGGGCACTACTTGTCAATCGCTGGTATTCCAGATGCAAACGGAGCTGTCCACAACCTTTCCTTTCTCTCGCCGTTGGGCCTCTCTTAGCTCAGCCACATAACGTGTGCGACCGCTTGCTTGATCGCCATGCACTACACCGACTCCCTTGTCTGTCGGAAATCTTAACGTCAAACACCACGGGGCCAAAGCTGCCCTAAACTCCGCCAGGGCTAGCCAACCCAAAAACACATTATATAGAGAATCAACATCCAACACTATAAACAGTAGGATTCACACCCTCCTACGCTCACCTTCTCCCAGTTCAACTGGCAACTCAACATACCCCACCGCATATGTCGCTGCACTATTAGAGCCATGGATATGGGCTTTAGATGGCTTTAACTCTTTTGTCTCCATCTTCATTTTGTCGTATGACTTTTTGGAGATGATGTTAACAGAACTTCCACAATCAATTAAAATTCTTTTGAGATAAGCTGGCCTGATTGTCGTAGATATGACCATCAGGTCGATAGTAGGAGCCTCCACCTTGTCCGCATCTTGGCTCCTAAACACTATATCATTTGTCATCATGCGTTGCTGCTTTGCGAGGGTCCCATCCTCCATATTCGAACAACACTCATAATCCGCTTGCCTTAAGGAGTTAGCATATCGCTCCATCTCTTGCCAATTATTGTATGCAGGGTGAGGTCCACCGACTATCGTGTTTATGACCAAACTACCCACGGTTCGAGGAGGTTCCCTTGGTTGGCATGGAGCCGGCCCGCGTCCGGGGTCTGATGTTCCCTGCATGCTCTTCTATAGGTTCTTGACAAATTCCTACAATTTTTTCTATCTGATCAGCTTTTCTATGGCATCATGGAGGTGTCTACACTCGTCCATATTATGCCCGTAAGTTTCATGGAAGCGACAATACTTCCTGGTCCGCTTCTGCTCCTCTATTGACTACTTTGGACGTGGCTTTCTATACTGGAATGTATTAAAGTTGATAGATAAATATTTTCAAGAGATGCATTCAGTAGGGTGTACTCGTTGTAGGTCGGAATCCTTCGCTTCCATTTCCCTACTTCTCTTTTCTTTCCAAGATTTCCTCCTCTGGATCCTTTAGATTGCCCAGGCTTGTTCTGGACATTGAATTAACCTTTTCGAGTTGTCACCAGATTGTTTCACGACGATGTTACTTTTCATAGACTCCTAAACCGGCCCTGCTGCCTTATCTCGCCTTGTCCATATGGCTTCCTCCCTTCTTATGAATTGATGGGCCTTTGAATAGAAATACTCCAGCATTGTTGGAGCCTTTCCTGCCAACAATCTCTAAACTCTAAATCCAGATCTACCCCTCACATTACCGCCATCAGAATTGCATGGTCGTTAGGGTTGCTAACTTTAGTAGCTGCAACATGAAATCTTTGCAGGTACTCTTTCAATGACTTCCCTGGAGCCTGGATTACACTTGATGGGGACATCACATCCTTAGGATGAGTGGCGTGTATCCTGAAATGTTCTACAAATTTCATCGCCAACTCGTCGAAGCTGGATATAGAACGTGGGGGAAGTCGAGTGAACCATATGGTGGTGATCTCAGATAAAGTGATCGGGAAGCATCTACACTTGGTTGCATCATTCGCTCTAGCCGAATTCATCATCCTCTCATACCTCATCATGTGTTGCTTGGGATCTGTCTTCCTTCATAGGCCGGGATAGTTGGCATGCTGAACTTCCTGCGATACTCGGCCTGTAGGATGGAATCAGTGAATGGAGTATGACTCCTGGATATCCCTCAATCTTCGTTAGTTAAGCCTTGATTGTCTCTCATTAGTTTCTGACCATAGCTGATAAGTCCAGAGTTTGTATAGAGGGTGGAAGGTTGGGCTCTATCCTACGGGACCGCTCGGGTTGATGTCCCCTATGTTGGCGATCTGCCAAACGTGTATCTTGAAGACCAGCTTCATTAGGGCCTTAGCGAGCTGAGCGTTCTGTCTCCACACGTGTTCCGGCTCTTAAGTTTCCTATTCCGGTTTGGGTGTGGTCTCCAAGATGTGAGTGATCCCTAGTTGATCGATCAGTTGTACCTGCTTGTGCAGTTTCAGTTTTACGGCGTCTACGCCTGGGAGGTTTATCAGACAAAGTCGAGCTATCAGATGAAGAATAAGGAACGGGGCTACCTTCAGCATTCTGATGTTGTTGCTGTGTAAGCTGTGCCATGAGTTTAGCGTTAGCTTGAATTTGATCAGTAAGTTGCCTTCTACTTTCCATGAGTTCTCTCATTAGGTCGTTAAACTCTGTCCTAGTGACAACTTCCGTTTGGTTATGAGCTCTGGCAGTCCGTATGCCGGGATTAACCTGCTGATTGCTAGGTCCTATCTATTATACGCTAGCAGTCTCGTTGACGTCCGCGTTATGAGAGGCTGATCGGGTACGTGGTCTTCCCATGGTAGAGTTTTTGATCGAAACTCTGAGTAGATTCAATGGATCTCCTGTCAATAAGTCGGATCTCCTTCGGGGATTTATTCAATCCAGTAGTTACAAAGCAGATCCTAGCGGCCTAAGAATTCGGTTCTCAGTGAAAGCACCAAAATGTTAGCACCAGAGTTGGTCACTAACACACTAGAGAAAGATTGTGTAGAGAGATTAGTGAAGAAAGTAAATAAAAACAGAGAATTATATGCTAAATTAAATGCAAAGACAAGAACACCGGATTTATAGTGGTTTGGCGCAACTGCCTACGTCCACTGTGAAGTTAATCTTTATTGCTTTACTCAATGATTCACTACAGATGCAATCTGTACACCAACTACTTGAATGCAATTACTAAGTAAAGAGAATGAGTCTTGAATGTGGTAGAGTCTCCTTAGTGTTCTCGGAAAAAGGTCCATTTCACTGTGCTCCTGCCCCTCTATTTATAGACAAAGATGGGTTGGACTTCCCTAATGGGCCTAGGAGCAAGATACCTCGGCCCATGGTAAGTGACTTCTATGTGCCGAGTCACAAATGCTGAATGACATACTTATGCCGAGCGATGCAAGAATGCCGAACGAGGATGGAATGGCATCGAGGCTAGAATACCAAACGATGCTGGAATGCCGAACGAGGCTGGAATGCCGAGTGATGCTAGAATACTGAATGGGGCTGGAATGTCGAGCGTGGCTGGAATGCCGAGCGAGGCTGGAATGCTGGACGACCTTGCTACGCCGAACGGCCTTTTCACGCCAAACGAGGATCATGCCGATTGACGCTTCATGCCGGTCGAGGTTTCTGCCGAACGAGGATTACGTCGAATGACCCTACTATGCCAAACGAAGCTTCATGCCGGTCGAGGTTTTTGTCGAACGAGGATCATGTCGAACGACCGTGCTATGCCGAACGAGGCTTTATGCCGAACGGTACTTATGCCGAGCCTCTAGCTACTTGGTCAAACATCCAGGTAACACTTGCCCCTCAAAGTGCATCATGTGGATGAACATGATGCGCTTTGAATCATGAGTCCTCCATGTTTTCCTTCGAGCCCCTATTCCGAATACCAATCGAAGCATTGCATGCCGAATGACATACTAATGCTGAACGACATACGAATGTCGCACAACATACTAATGCCGACCGACATACAAATGCCGAACGACATTAATGCCGAACGATGGAGGTGCTTTGACCGCTTCTACCAGTCACTGTCCCTTCGACTTCTCTTCTCTCTATATAAGTCGATATCTCTTCCTCCCTTCCCTTTTTCTTTTACCTCTACTCTTCAGGACTTACAAATTCATCTTCGAACAGACCTAGGATAACAACTTACCCTTCCCTTTTTTTTCTCAAACTTAACACATGCCCCACATCCTTCCTAAAAAGATATTGAGCAGAAATACGCTTCCTATTCCAGAATCTTTCTGAGTTTCGAGCCATTTATAGGTAATGACTCCTTCCTTTAAACGCTTTACCCGACTAGGAAACTTAGCACGAGATTCAAGTTCGTGAATCTCTGTAAAATAGAGGTCAGTAGGAATCGCACGGTTGAGGGAATCAAATTCAAGGTTAGAACTTGTTTTAGGGCTAGGCGGAGTAGTGGAAGGAAGGAGATGTCAGAGGTGTATGAAGGAGGGAGTTGGTGGAAGAAGTATTGACGTGGCTCGGTAAGACTTCCTTATGCCGAGCGATGGAGCGAAAGTACAAGAGTGAAGTTGGAGTTAAGGTTCAGCGTGCCAAGCTATGTGGCTCGGCATGATTCCCTCATGACGACCAAGGTAGGAAGGGATGCAGGAGAGGAGTAGGAGCTGGTTAAAATGTCGAGCGATATGGCTCGGCATGACTTGTCGAAGAACTCGACTGCGTCGAGCGGTAGGGTTGGAGGGTAGGAGTGAAATTGGGCTTAAGGACAGAATACCGAGCGATGCGTCTCCACATAATTATGGTTCAGCATGACTTGCCGCATGCCGAACGGTGGAAAGGAAAAGTGAGGGAGTAATGTACATATGACAGTCAAAACCATCTCAACCTGGACTCAGAACATTATTGACTTGACACGCTTCTTATGCTCAAACATATGCAATGAACTTGGACGGACTTAAACAATTAAGCATATCGGACAATACAGACTGATAACTCCCATGTTTAGGGCACTACTAATTTGAACTTAACCTGCTTAAAGCAGTTAATAACCTCTCACATATAGTGTCGATGCCGAGTTCGAAACATAAACCTCCTTACGATAAGTTTTCGTAGACGGTCATCGATGACGGTCTTCGAAGTTGATAGTTCGAAGCCTAACTTTATTTCACCAACTTAGTGACTTTTAATTTCTTGGCATTTATATTTGAATAATCACACTAGTTTACACACCGCACAGGGGGATTATTTGTGTTCTTAAGTCTAATGTTGATTGCTTTTCAAGTATAGCTCAAATAGATGTTTCGCCAGATTCAGTCATTCACTAGAGATGTCTAGGAAATCTAGCTCTGCCATGATTTCGAATAGACCCGGACCATCCTCTCAACAAGAACTAGTTGGAACATCAAATTCGGCAACTAATCTTGTATATGACATGCCGAGCCCCACGACAGCATCTGTCGATTTGGCTCCCGACGCCTTGGATGCAGCGATCTTTTTAGACGATCCGATCGATTCCCAAACCTCGAAGATTAAAGAAAGCATGCTTCATCGTATATGCTCAGTTCACGGGATTCCTTTCGACGATGTGTTGGTTCCATCGGGGCAGGACTGTCCACACTTGCCCCAATCGAATATACGGCCTGCAATAGATTGATGTGTTGGGTCGGTAGCATGCCGCCATTCAACTCCTTTCTTTACGATCTGCTACAGTATATCGAGATCGCCCCAACGCAATTACATCCAAACAACCACACATTCTTATACGACACTTGCATTCTCTTCATGAGTGTCCTCTTCAGGCTCCCGACTCCTGTAGACATCCGCTATATCTATCGCTTTAAGAGACGGTCAGATAGCCCATCTTTTTTATTTCTTAAGCCACATAGAAAGTTTCAAATCCTGACCGGGGCATGGAGCAAGTTTGCCCAGTATAAGCAGGAGTGGTTCTCTATGCGTTGTCCTCCCGTCTTTGCAAGAAGATGGATGGAAGGGAGTAAGTATTTTTTTCTAGATCAATACTCGTGTTTGGTGAAAGCTGCATCTTTTCTAACTCTTCCTCTACTTTTTCAGGTATTAACTCACGTCTTGAAGGCTCCCGATATTCTGAAGCAGTTGAAGCTATCCGAGCTATTCCTACAGAAAACCGAGACATTAGATTTCTCATTTTAAATGAGTCGCTTACGAAGTTTGGTTTGTTGGCGGAAGGTCGCCGAATAAGCCTCCCTCCAGGCGTCACTATAACCAGGCATGTCTCGGGCAAACGAAAAAGGCAGGCTGGGTCTTCATCATATAATGCCCCTGACACACCAGAGGAGGGGGAGATTAGAGAAGGCAAAACGCCCGAAGTACCAGGTGAAAAGGTTAGTCCTGCTCGAGACCCGATAGTCGAGGTTTACGACATCAAAACGACACCTTCCCCTTCAAAGGGAAAGAAGAAATTGACATATAAGTTGAGGAAGAAGAAAGTGGGTGGAACTTCTAAAGTCACCCTTATTCCAGTGGAGAGAGAGCCTTCTCCCAACACGTAGAAAGTTCGCTGAAAGGTCTGTCGAACCTCACTATTCCTGATGATCTGCTTAACTATGGCTTCGATGATCCGGAGGCTGTTAAGCTTCATTCGCCCACGAGAGGCAATACAAGTGCTCAAGCCCAGAACTAGAGATAAAAAACTCCTATTAGTAGAGATAAAGAAACTGGTCCGTCGGAGGGAACAATAACTGAACGAAATGCATATATTATTATTATTATTATTTTATTAAAATCAATATTTTAATTTACAACAAATATCAAAATAATATATATATATATATATGTATGTATATATGATTCAAAATCATTATTCTTAAAATAAAAATATTAAAAATCAAAGGTATATATATTATATTAAAAAAAATCAATACTCATATGTATATAATTTAAAAGTGGGGTCCAGGCACATTTCTATTTAATACACACACATACATGCACATACACACACATACACATTTTAAATCTAAATGCACAACTTGCATATATATATATATATATATATATATATATATTCTTTAAACTTAAAATCTATACATCCAATTTGAAATGTATTGACTAATATATACCTTATTCTATAGACTCACAGTACCTACATCTTTATTTATAAACCAGTATATATATATATATAAAACGTGTATATAATATAATATATATACACATACCATTTATAAACTTGTATGCAAACAAACATGTTATATATGACTTATATATATACTTATATATACATAATAATAGATTATATTCAAACTTGTATAGCTTTGTATATATAACATATTATATACAAACTTATCTAAACTTTCTATATAAAAAGACCTTATATATATACACACACACACACAAATATAAACTTATACATTGTACACAACGATCCACTATATAAACTAATATGTTATAAAAATATACGGTTTGATTATGAAACATGACAGAAATGGAGAATAAAGACATGGTGTAGAAATCTAAGTTTGTATATTCTACTGTTTTTCCTTTTCTTTCCACAGCAAAAGCAAAACTACATCGATACACTTTATATACGTATAGCTATATATATAACTAACATTTACATATGCTCCATGACAAATAACATACATATAACATATTATTTAAGATAGATAACTCATATAGAAACTCAACAGATTATTTATAAACCTATATACAACAAATGTGTCAAGTATTACTTATATAAACTTATAATATAAACTATATATATATAAATCTACACACCTACCTACAGCAACAGAAGGCATGATAAAAACTGCTGAGATCGGTGGAAACGTGGGGCTAGGTGGTGAGCCTGGTAAAGGAGGCGAAGCATGGGTGGACATGGAGCGAGGCAAGCGGGGTTTTGGGTTTTAGATTGGCAGTGGGAAGATGCAAGGTTGTGGGTGCTTGGAGGAGTGTTGTGGCAAGGAGAGGGTAGGTGGATCGACCTATGGTGTGGCTAAAGGCGGTGAGGTGAAGGTGAGTGGGACGATGGGCTGTGGCTGTCATTTGCTGCCAATGGCGAAGGCATGGCGATTGAGGAAATCGTGGCTGTTGGTATCTTTTTTTTTCACGGTAGGAAGTTGGTGGCCACGTAAGGGGTTTGCAATGGGAAAGCAAGGTAGGAACGACCGAGTTGTGGAGGTGGAGGAAAATGGCATAGGCGGTGGTCGTTTGGAGTTTGTGTGGAAAACAAGGTCTAGATAGAGCATGGAGAAGGAAGGAGACGAGCACGAGAGCATCAGGAGTTTTTCTCGAGAAAAATGAATGCAATAGATCAATATATTTTTCATTGTATGAATTTTGTTTTTGAAGCAAAGTAATTGTAATCTGGAGAGACTCTTGAAGCAAAAGAACTGATATATAACGCTTAAATTTTTTTTCTTCAAAAGAAGGCTAAAACCAAAAAGGAAGAAGAAAAAATGACGAAAGAAATGAACGAATGCAGCAACCATCAACAAATAAATTAAAAAGGTAGGAATAGATAAAGCAAATACGTTGAATTTTAGGAGATATAAACGCTAAAGACCATTGGTTTACACGGTGGATCATGAAAGGACATAAGAAACCAAAAGACTCCAAAAATGGGTACCGATACGAATAACCGTTTAGTGATTTTCGCTGCATACTGGATACCGAAATGCACAAATGAATATTCCGCGAAAATTAGCATGATGAGATGGACAAAACGCTACACAAATATCATCTATACGATCATCCTATCAAAACTCGATTTTTCATTCCCCAAATGCTACAATTTCATCGAAAATAAGATAAACGGAGCTAGAGCAGTCCAAACTTGACGAAACGAAATATGATATCTCACTTCGAAAATGATTTAAAAATTTATTATATAAAAATATTCAGGTTTCGAAAATATTTTATTTTTATCTAATTAATTGATTTTAAATTCAAATTGAAAATTACACAATAGAATTAACTTTCATATTTTTCATAAAAATTTACCAGTTGATATGTTGAAATAGATGTATTCCAAATATTAAATTTTTATTTCCAAATTCAATTATTTAAATTTTAACAAAGATTTAGTTAATTACGTTATTAAAGCCATTAAAATTTACGGGTTGTTACAATTTGAAGGTTTGGATTTTTAAATTGGATATTGAAGGAAAAGTTTGATTAAGTGCTTTGAATTGATATTTTGGAAATCAAACTCGGAATTGATATAAATTGAAATGGTTTGAATTTGAGAATTGAAGTGAAATTAATTTGGAACTGAAATTAATTTGGAACTAGAATTGAAATTAATTTGGAATTGAAATTGAATTCGACTTGAAATTAGAATTGAATCGATTAAATTGAAATGGAAATTGGAATTGATTTGAATTGGGAATATGGAATTGAATCGGTTTGAATTTGAAACTATTTTCAAATGGATTATTTTAGTATAAACAGTTTAAAATCAATATTCTTTCAATATTTAAATTATTTTGATTTTCCAACTGTTTTACTATATAAACCATTTTTAATACTTAAACTATTTTCTATTAAACTATTTAAACTATTTTAAAACTATTTTCTAAAAATTCAAACAAGTCAAAGGGTGAAATGTTTATATTTAAAGGTCTAAAGTGAATTATAACCAAAATTGTAATTCGACTCAAGTTTTGAAGTGAAATCGATATATGAACTGAATTAACATTTTGAAGCGAATATGATGATTTCGAATTGGTGTGTAAAATGACGTTTGGTTGTTAGAGAGACCGAGGCCTCTTATTGGCATACTCTCTGTCAATATTGGAACCAATTTGACAACCGTGTACGCAGTGGATGATATCCAGAATGTAGTTGTTGAATTGACGAATGTTTACTGGAATGAAGTAAAAGAACGATGATGGATAGCTTTG
This sequence comes from Allium cepa, assembly GCA_030765085.1. Taxonomy (NCBI): domain Eukaryota; kingdom Viridiplantae; phylum Streptophyta; class Magnoliopsida; order Asparagales; family Amaryllidaceae; genus Allium; species Allium cepa. Next base: position 976,838,055 of record CM060928.1, read on the forward strand.
ACACTCGTGTCATAATTAAAATGTCTAAAATAGGAGCCTATGTCTGGCTATTGAGATTAGCTACCTCTAGCGACATTGATCCCTCGTATTACTATTGTGATTTCGTATTCGATGGGTGCACCTTTTTGTTCGGATTGATCATCGCGGTCGGTCACGGATAGGTTACGACCAGCCAGAAAGGGTAAACTGGTATAATCCTATCTTAGGCATTGACTCATGTGCCTTGACATATTTATCCTTATACAAGCCCATTACGACTTTGGTTTAGTACTGTACCTATAGGAGACTCACCGGCTACCGACGTTACTGGTTGTGTTACAGGACCTACATAGACTATATGTTATAAAAATGTGTTAAGGGGGATAAATGTAAAGCCTTAACGCTATTTTGATATTTATATACTGATAGACATTATCTATTATAGCGTACACTATTACATGTAGATAGTTTGACGGATCCTTAGGAGATGGAAAATCCCGTAACTTCTCTTATGTTATTGCACTCATATTTCATGGTATTGATTTGACTTACATAAGTGATTTTAGTTCTGACTCAAGTTTTTTGTATTTTCATTACGCTTGAATCAATCCTAAGTTTTTTCCAGTGCATTGAAGATCAGTTTCTAGAGGACGAAGACGAATTTGGTATTTTATTACTATTATCATTCTTCGTATCATTCTACTCTGTTGTATTGTTTATTTATCCCTGATGTATATATAACTCTGATAAATGTTTTATAGATTATAATCAAATGTACGATATAAAAAGCTTCATGAATTGATTATTTTGATTATTATTTTTATCATTCCGCTGTCAAATTCTTTGTTTGTTTTCTTCTTCTTTCCTTATTTTTCTTAATTTTTACCATTGATTATCTACATTCCAGAATGTTTAAGTTGGACACGTGCGGATTATTGTCGATTTAAACCTTTCAAAATGTGGGTTGTCACAAATTGCTTATCGGTGGAGAAGAAGAAATAATAGCTGCAGCTGCCGTTGAAGTAATCACACTTGCAAAAGCTGCACTAAACGTAGCAAAGCATACATCACAAATGAAAGGAAGTGATTCATTTATTGGGGCTATGTTGTTACTCGTTATTATCCTTGAAAGCTTTGTTGTTATTGGCTCGTTTTCTAGCTTGGTAGCCAAGAGTGATGATCCGTTGCTCTATGTGTCTCACCTTCTCTGAGTGTTATGCAGTTTTATAAAAACTATAGAGTTAAACACTCCGATCTGCTCATAATATAGCTTGTACATGGTGATCAATACTATTATATGTTTATTTAGTGTTCGTTATTGATTTGAGGTTGTTTTATTAGGATACTACATTACACTTGCACATAATTTGTAAATTATATAGTTTTGTCTGTTTCTTGCCGCACTTGTTGTAACGACCCAGAATTTTGGTCATTTGATTTTGAACATTTAATTTAAATATTGAATTTGAATTGTTAATTGATTTTTAATATGGAAGAATCGTGAAACAGTTTAACATTTCAAATGTAGCGATTAATTGGTTTGGTAAATATAAATTTAATATTTGAAAATTTGATAAATGTGGGAGTATGGAGTTAAATGGGAAGAGAAATAATTTCAGAGTTGATTTAAAATTGTGGTTGAGTTAGGGTGATGATAGTGGATATTTGAATGGGATTAAAGGTCGATAAATTTAAAATTTGAAATTTATATATTGACTTAATAGTGGAATTTAATATATATATAATAATAATAGTGTAAATAATGAAATTTTCATTTAATATAAATCAGAATGATTTCTTATACGAATATAACTTATATTTGAATTATAACTAAGTTGGTAAGTTTTTGAAATTGAAATTTTAAACAAATTCGACGATTTTGAAAATTGCTAGATTTAATCGACGAGTTAAAATAGCTTTCCGCGGCACAGTCTCAGAATTCAAAGAAACTAGTTCCATTGGATCCGTAATAGTTTATTTTATCATATTTCAAATTTCGTAGCATTTAGAGTTACCGTTTGGTCGTACGGGATCAGATTTGCTTCATTGCAACATGATAGGGGGTTCTTGCATCGTGTTTGTTGGCGAGCAGGAGACTCTTACCCCTACATGTCCTGAAGTGGTAAGTTACAGTTGAGAGGTTGGCTGTAAAAGCAAATTCGAGGTACCAGTGTAGTGCCACGGTGGAAAGTGGCCACTGGTTGGGATGGTTGAAATGCCTAATGGGTTGTCACAGTCGGTGATAACATAATCGATCTATGTAGGTCAGGAGTAGTCGGTCTTGTGTAGCAAGGTATCCCGACATGGTCCTTGGTACGCTGTTCTAGACGTGTACTTTGACAGGCGATAGCCCAGTGCCTAATCATTCAGATGGAATCCATTCTCCAATAAGAGCCGTACGGTTTTGATTGTGCCCAACAATGCTGAAACGTGAGATTGAAGCATTTAATCTATTTGAATATGTATTTGACTTAGACATTATTATAATATCATATGATTTTGATATTAAGTGTTTTGGTTATCGTAAGGTAAAAACCCGTCGTGTTTATGTGCAGCATAGTCTTACGAGATACCTTTGAGTTTCAAAGGATTTTGATAACTTTAATAATTCAAATTGAGTGTGTTTTCTTATGCTGATTTCTAGACTGACTCAGGTATTATTTTATTGTAATGCTTGGGTCAGACCGAATATTTCAGGCTCAGGTTAGGATGCTATAGAGCTCAAGGGACGGGCTGGAGATCGAGACGTATTCTCATACTTGTTTTATTCCACTGCATTTTTTGTTGAAATTACCGGCAATTTTAAGGGCGGGTTGTTATAATTGCTCAGGCGGGTAATTACTAATTTCCGTACTCTGATGTGAGATATGTATATTACAGTTTTGATTTGTGTAAAGAACTATTTATATTATATGTTATTTAGTCCGTTGTGAGATTCTGATTTTTTTAGTTTCTTCTTATTCTACCTATTTTCTTTTCCCTCAACAATTTGTATTTTCGGCACTCGATCGTTAGCATGTTATACAATGGGCGTATTTATGTCCACTATTCGAGAGCCGAAAAGGCGGGTCGTCACAGTTGGTATCAACGCTTAGGTGGCGATATACCTAGGCTTTGGTGGGGGTTTGCTCATTAGAGATGGAGTCAGTAGTACTCTAGAATGAGTTGAGCATATAAATAGATATGAGCTCGTAATTGTTAGTGAATATAAAATGTTTTTATATTGTGTTGACTTATCGATTTAGTGTTTATGAATTCCTGTCGGTACAAGAAGTATAACCAGATCGGTAGGGGTTTCTAAACTCTTAAACAAGGTAAACCGATATTGCATTGTTTTCAAGAAGGTAAATGAAATAATTTTATCCAAAATTATATTTTGATATAAAAGAAATAATTTTTTTAAATTATTATAGTGTATATGCTTGGAATGTTTGGTTGTTAATATTATAATCTAAATAAGATTATAAAATTTGAAATGGTTATATATGTAACCAAATAGAAATTATATAAGAAAGATTTATACAAATGAGTATAACTAAAATTTGATTTAAACTTGAATTTAAATCCTAAAATTTTTGAGAAATGGTTAAAATGAATTTGAATTAAATTTTTGGGAAATTTCAAATCTTGGAGTTTTTTGAAATGTTTTCCAAAGTGTTTGAAAGGAAGAATGGTGGTATTATTCTGAGATAATTCAGAATAGAAATTTTTTTTATAATGAATTTTGGAAGTAAGGAAGCACTGAACTCACTTCAGTCGCTGAAAAATAATTCTGGTGATAATGGCCACATCATCAATATTCATTTTCGAATTTCTAAGTGACGGATTGCTACCATAGTGATTGGTTGTGATTATTAGTTTTGGACATGTTTGATAAACAAGTTCACTTAGCAATTTCCAAAGGGAAACTGTTTTGGGAAAAACCAAGTTATTTTGAAATTCGGAAGCATGATTTGACATACAAATGCAGATATATGTATGGTTATGATTTCAAAATGTTTTGAAAATAAAACCGGGTTATTTTCTGGGATTTCTATTAAATGTTTTGTAACATCAAAGAAAAGTATTGAACTTATAATGTGAAGGTTATACAGGCAAAAAGGGAAAATGTAGATTTTAAATCCTGGAAATTTAAAAATTTAACTGGAATAAGTTAAAATGAATAATATGGGTTGAAATTTAACTTAAGATAAGTTAAATAAAAAAAGTTGGATTTGAATTGAATGGGATCTAAAGTGAAATGTGAAATGGTGTAATTATAAGTTATAATTATTGAATGGGATGAATATACTTAAGCTATTAAGTGATATATATAATGTAGGTTTATGATTTTAAAATATAAATGGACACAAGAAAGCAATATGAGATATTAAGTAAATAAGTTTTTGAACTTATGAATTGAGAAATAAAATAGTAAACCAAAATGAAGATGGTTTGGTATTATGGTAAAAGAATGGATATTCAAAATTTGAATTTTTAATGGAGAGTGGATTAGAATTGAGTAAATTAAATATAAATATGAATTGTGAGGTGATTATATAACTATATGTTATATATATTGAATGTAAGTAGGAAGTTCAGTTAATTGTGAATAAATAAGTTGTATAACTTATTAAACTGGGAAAGTGAAAAATTACAACCAAGTTAAAATGGTTAAGTATTTGATAAAAAGAAATGAATTCAATTTAAGAGTAAATGAATTAAATACGATTTTGGGATATGAATTGGATAAGTTGAGTGTGAACTTAAGTTTTAAAGCTTTATATAACTTTAGTAGCGATATGGAAAGTTTACGATAAACAATAGAAATAATTTTGCAAAATGGGTATAAATAAATTAGCATGAAACGAAATGTCGTTCACTATAAAATGAAATGAATAGCACCATGTGAATTAAATGAAGTGAATGGAAAGGATGCAAAATAAGATGAAAGTAAAGTTAATAGAAATGTAAGTGCATGAACCTAAGCTAAATTGGATGAGATCAATTTGAAATGAATTAGAACTTGGTTGCCATGGAAACTTAACTTAAGAGATTGTTATGAAATGGATTCGTTAATAAATTAACATGGTTTGAAATGTTGTTTAATACAACATGTAGCGAATAGAATTTGGTGGATAACGTAAATGGGAACCAATGGAAAATATATGAATTGATTTTAAATCAATTTAAATGGATTAATTGAAGCTAAAAAATATGAATATGAATATATAGTGTGAATGTGAATAGAATGAAACTGAATGGATTTCTAGTCAAGTTAAAATTGAATAAATGGTACAGAAATTAGAAAGATTGATTTAGAGTCAATTTAAAAAGGATTAAATTGAAGTTTAATAAAAGGGGTTTGAATATAATGAAAGTCAATAATAAATGGAATGCAAATAAATTGATTGTGTATCAAATTGAAATTGAATAAAAGTGAATTTATGCAAGTAAGGTATATATAAATCAATTTGGATTGGATATGAGTGTGTTTGTTGTAAATATGAATTGATTGCAATAAATTTGGTTGTAAATCATTTCGAATTGAATAAAATGATATAATTGATATATATCCATTGAAAGGGATTAATTTAGTATTGGAACCATATAATTTCTTGTAATATATGATTGGCATGTTTAGTTTAAGAGGTTTATATCCTTAGCTAGTTAAATAAATGGAATGTCACGATATTTCATGTTTATGAAAACTTACATGCTTATTTTGAGTAAGTACAGGTACATGGAGCTGTTCGATAGGTTTTGGGTTGCGTAAATGCATATAAATAAGCCGCTCGCTTAATAACACTAAATAAATGTATGGCTATGCAATAAAATAAAGAAATGATAATATATTGATATATATATATATATATATATATATATATATATATATTGTTTTTCAACCGTGTGGTTAGATGTATATATTTTTATCATATTTACGATATTGTAAAAGGCTCTCCATATAAAGGAGACTCTATCAAAAAAATTGGGTGTTAGAAATTTCTTAAATTTTTTGGAAAGCTTTTGTTAAATAGAAAAGTTGATTTTTGGATTGTAATAGAAATCGAGGGTTTTGATTTAGAGATGGAAGCCAACTGTTTTAATTAAAAGGGTTAGAGAAGTGAATGTAGGATTTTAACTAAGTGGTTTTTAGATAAGTTAATGGGTTTGGGAGCATTTTTCTACTTTAGCCATTTCGAGGACGAAATTTTTATAAGGGAGGAGGAATGTAGCGACCCGGAATTTTGTTCATTTGATTTTGAACATTTAATTTGTTTTAAATGCTGAATTTGAGTTATTAATTGATTTTGAATATGGGAGAATCGGTGAAATAGTTTAACATTTCAAATATATCGATTAATTGGATTTGGCAAATATAAATTTAATATTTGAAAATTTGATAAATATGGGAATTTGGAGTTAAATAGGAAGAGAAATGATTTCTAAGTTGATTTAAAACTCTGATTGAGTTATAGTGAGGATAATGGACTTTTGGATAGGATTAAAAGTCGATAAATATAAAATTTTAAATTTATATATTAATTTAATTGTGGAATTCAAAATATATATATATATATATATATGCATATGTATATATAGTAATAGTGTAAATAATGAAAATTTGATTTAATATAAATCAAAATGGTTTCTTATATGAATATAAGTTCTATTTGAATTATAATTGAGTTGGTAAGTATTTGAAATTGAAATTTTATATGATTTCGACGATTTTGAAAATTGCTCGATTTAATCGACGTGTTAAAATAGCCTTCTTGGGCACAGCCTTGGAATTCGATGAAACTAGCTCTATTGGATCCGTAATAGTTTATTATTATCTGGTTTCAAATTTCATAGCATTTGGAGTTACCATTTGGCTGTACGGGATAGAAACACGTTGAAATAAATATCGAAAATTTAATATTTTAATTCGATTCAAAAAGCTATCGTCCATATACGATTGAATTTGGCCCCAAACATATTTTATTGTGTTCGAGATAGGTGTAAAACATTATAAACACCAAGCGACATGCTTCATTTGGAGTTCATTTGAAAAAGCATTTAAAAATTGAAATAATATTAAAATAATATGTATATATGCCTATATATATGGTTATAACAGTGAAACCCTAGTTTCAATTTCATTGGCGCTATCTATTGTTTAATGGCCGAAATGCTCCTATGTTCTTCCTTGTTTTTCTCTCCATCCATGCAATTATAGCCGAAGGTTTCAACTAGGAGATCAAAGAGCATGTTGAGATTTATAAAGTGAACGACCATGATTGGATTTAGCGAAGCGGATTGGCGACAATTCTTGCTAGAAGGCGGCGTGTTTAAGCATAAAAATCTAGGGCTAATTGGTAGTGTGTTACGTCGGCCTCTAATAAAAGGCGGAGATCGCGATGAGCTTCGACGTGGTGTAGCCTGGTCAGTGTCTCGATCGATGTGGTAAGAGCGGCATGGAGTTAATTGAAGGGAGATGTTAGGTTCGGTTGCATGTTTTCCTGTGAACTAAATGAGAAGAAGTATAGGATGGCCATGATCATTGGTCCTGGAAGCTACGGTTTAGATAGATTAGGGTATAAAATATAAATAAATTTGTAAATTTAATTATTTATTAAATCATGAATGTTTAAAAATGTGTAACTTCTTCATATGTTGTCAGAATCGGATGAAAAACGGGCAAAGTTGGAATCGCAGCGACAATTACTACGCGCTGGAGCCTATATGGAATCTATTGGAATGAGTTAAAATTTTATGTTAAATCGAACGTGCTCGATTTAATTTAAAATTTGAACTTTTGGCGAAGTTAAACTCAAGGTGGGTTAATCTCACTCAATTTTGGACTGCTGGCTTTAATTTCAAACAGTTAGAATTAATTAATGATTAATTGGTTAATTGACACATTTTAATAGGCTGGATGTTATATTATATATAATAGTAATATATATATATATATATTGGAGTGATTGATATTCTCACATATATATATATATAGCGGATGACCTTATATGCCGCGATATTCCGCCTCGAAGCGGAATTTGTATATTTATTGTTGTGCTAACATTTGTGGATGTAGGAAAATAGGTTGGTGGGATCCAACTAGATTCTTCAAAAATGTTGAATTAAATTGCATATATAGTGATATATATTTGTTTGAATAATTCTATGATAGATTATCATGTGAATTTGGTTGATATGATGCTATGGCAGTTTTTAACCAAGATTTTGGTACTTTTAAATACCAGTAATATATGGGTTGAATTGGAAAAGCATTTTAAAGGGGTTTTGAAGTAAAATATTTATCTAGAAATTTGGGTTAATCGATCTGATAAAATAATGGTTTGAAATTTGTACCTAACAAATTCGGGATATTGTAAATAGAGATTTTGGGATAAAAGTATACAAAAGGATTTTTTAAATAGTAAATTCACAAGTGGTGCTTGTTAAATATAAAATCTCTAAAATCGATTTTAAATATTTTTGGAAGGATATAAGTGAAATTTGGAAATAGGTATAAAATTGGTTATACTGGATTCAAGTAAGATTTCCAAAATTTATCGAAGTGAAATTAGAATCAAGAGATTAGGCTTGTTTTAAAAAGAGGATTCTTAATTATTAACTGGATAATTTAAAAAGTGTTAAAGATATTCTAGAAACTAGTTATTTTATTATTTTAAATTGTTTAAAGCATATTTAATTATTAATTAGCAACCTTATAATGATTGTTAAAGATTTATGTTTATTTAAGAACTAGTCAGCAATTTTGTTTTAAAAGATAAATTATTAAATATTAATAGGGCTTTGCATCATAAACTTTTTATTTAAATATATTTATCTAGATTAAACTTGTAAATTTATTTTTAAAACTTACAAGCATTATTTTGAGATAATTTTTAAAACAAAGTTTCGGGAAGTAATGGTATACTCGCATAGCGTAATCGGAGGCAGTGAGTGCCAGTAGTTAAGTCTTAGATTTCTTTGGGATAGAGACATAACCATTGAGCTGTGAATCAATAGTTTGATACTGGGTGGTACTTTCCATTATTTGAAAAGAATTTTTATATATTTTTTGAAAGGTAGTTTGTAAATTTACTAAATTCGATAAGATAAGTATGCATAATTTGGATAAAGAGACTAATGTATTTGAGACTAATGTATTTAAAATTAAAATAAGCAAAGACTTAGTTTTTGTAGTGTAAAATGGAATATTTGGTTGAATGATTGTTTTATTTTGTATTTAAATAACCGGCTATCAAACTAGACCCAAAATATAACTTTGGGAACATCTAGGGGAAACACGGGAATATATGTTATAGTTACCGTCCGAGGTGCTATACTATACATATAAACTCGTTTCGTTCATCCAGGATGTTTGTAAGGAAATCTGTCCACTAATGGTTAGGAGGTGATCTCCGATCTTACTTCGTCTATTTAATTCCTAAAGACCCGGGGTTAAATTTATCGAAAATAGCAAACGCTGTTTCGAAGAGGCCGGGATTAGATAAGTTAGCCGAAAACCACTTCGATCCAACGAGCATGTTTTCGAAATGAAGACAAGAGCATGGAGTCAAAGATGGAGCAGTGAAGTGCAAGGGATAATCGGTACTAATCCTGAGGGTGATTCTAAAATGGATGTAGCAGGAATACTGCCTTATGTTCCGTTCGAACCCAGAATGGATGTATGGATGAATGCTATCAGTACATTGTCACTGGAGGACAATGAGCAGTCTAAGTGAAAATTCCTTAAAAGGTAATCGTAGCCTCTGGCCTCATCAACCGGGAATGATTGAAAAGAAGGAGACATGTAGGAAGCCAAGTGGGTAGCACCCAATTAGGGTATGTTTATCACCTTTCTAGATAACCTAGGATATTATTACTACGATTTATGGAAGGAGCTCGAAAAAGGGTTGGAACTCCTAGGGTGATAGCATATTCGATCTATCCAGGTCAGGGATAGTCAGATATTGTGTAGCAGGGGTTACCGGCATGGTCCTCGGTATGTTGTTCTAGATGTGTATTGTGACAAGTGATACCCCAGTGTCTAGTCATTCGGATGGAATCGATTCTCCAATAAGCGCCGTACGGTTTTGATTGTGCCTAGCTATGCTAAAACGTGAGATGCAAGCATGTCATCTATTTGAATAAGTATTTTTACTTAGACACTATTATAATATCAAATGATTTTGATATGAAGTGTTTTGGTTACCGTAAGGTAAAAACCCATCATGTTTATGTGTGGCGTGGTCTTACGAGATACCTTTGATTTTCAAAGGATTTTGATAACTTTAATAATTTATACTGAGTGTGTTTTCTCATGCTGGTTTTTCAGAAAGACTCGGGTGTTATTTTATTATAATGCTCGGGTCAGACTAAGTATTTTAGGTTTCAGGTTAGGATGCTATGGAGCTCAGGAGATGGGCTGGAGACCGTGATGTATTCTCGTACTTGTTTTATTCCGCTGTAGTTTTTGTTGAAATTACCGGCAATTGTGAGGGCAGGTTGTCATAACTGCTCGGGCTGGTAATCATTGATTTCTATACTCGGATATGAGATATGTATATTACATTTTTGACTTGTGTAAAGAACTATTTACATCATATGTTATTCAGTTCACTATGAGATTCTGTTTTCGCTTAGTTTCTTCTTCTTCTATGTATTTTCTTTTCCCTCAATAATTTGTCTTTCCGACACTCGATCGTTAGGCATGTTATACAATAGCCGTATTTATGTCGACCTTCCAAGAGTCGAAAAGGCAGGTCATCACACTTGCAAAATATGTTTTGAAATCAATTTTATTTATTTTATATTCTTTTTACCACAACTGCCAATCGTAGTTATAAAATAGACATTTACAATTGCCAATCAAAGTTGTAAAAAATTCTTTTACAACCGTCGCTGACAGTTGTGAAAAATCATTAACCACTACCACTAATAGTTGTAAAACTCTGTTATAACTGCCAAAATCCATTGTAGAAGACTTTTTTTCAATTACGATAGCCAGTTGTAAAAACTTGTTTTAAAATTGTTGAAGATAGTTGTAAAGAATATATGGTTCTATTAAGTTGTAAAAGGGTTTTTTTTGTTGTGGTGAGCAAGAGTTGTCCGACGAATGCCAACATTATACTCTCTCTTGGAATCAACCTCAATGTAGGCTATCCTCACTAGCATCGTTTGAAATGTTAAAGCTGTCATGTCACTTGGACTTAACCTTAGGATAAACAGTTCAACTCTGCAACATTTTTCTTTATGACAACTTCCAAAACATAGAACACATGTATTGGTATTGAAGTGGTTATAGTTATGATTCATCTCATATAAGTACACTACCTCGCTTACCAGATGCCTCTAAACAAATCAATAGATCTCCAATTAATTTAACTTTGAATTCTTTTAGAAATAAACAGACAATACATAAGGGTGGAGATCACCTCTTATATAAATGGATTTTCATATATCTTGTCCTAGAAGAGCAATGTGAGTTTATACATAGGGCATAACATCACCGAGAGGATAACCATACCACATAATTCTCTTGCTTTTTCTAGATTATTCCTAAGTTAATGTCGGTCAAATTCAATAACAATGAGAATGATCGCATATGGAAAACAAGTCTCGTATATTTACCACATTTTTTATCTTCTCAACTTACACTGTCCATCAATCAAGAGTGAAGCCGGTAGGTTAAAGCACTATTTGCTTCTACGCCCTACTCGAACATCATACTTAACTCTCAAAGATAGAATAGGCTACTTTGTTGGCTTTTAATGCTAAGTACACTACTAATACTTTCCGTAGACAAGTAAACTCATAAAGCACGATTATGTCACACAAAACACGATTAAGTTACATAAGCGACTTCTAATCCCCTTTTGATTTAATTAATTATTTTATTAATTAAACTTATTTTATCAAAATAATTGCTTCCTTCAAAAGTAAGCGAACTATATATAAGAGTCCTCCCTTGGTGTTTGTGCCAAAATTGGTCACAAACCCCAAATATCGTGAAAGCACCAAAGTATGAACACAAATCAACTATATATAATCACATATCACAGATTACACTAATGTAGAGAATAAAAATGAACATTAACAGATGTAAAACAGAAAGAAATAGACAGAGACACCCGATTTATGGTGGTTCGGCTATCTCCAGCATACGTGCACTTCAAAAGATAATCTTTTATTGACTTTTTTCACTGGTTACAGCAGACTACAACGGTAATTTTCGGGTACGATAGTGAAGTTTGAATACAATGCTGATTTCGACAGAGTTTGGACGTCATAGAATCTGAAGTCCCTTTTCTGTAGGCTTTAGGATGCTATTTATAGGTGTAGGCTACAAATATCTCGTTCGAATCTCGAAAGACCTCTTCTGGCATGCGTGCAGGCCCACGCGATCGATCCTATGCGATTTCGACTTGATCCATGGTCGATACGAACAAGATTCATATCGATCCAAATCTTGTCCAATTGAGCCGAGATCGATCATAAACATTCTTGAGGTTGTACGCAAACTTTTGTGAAAATTTGGTGGCATTTGAACTTGTAGATTGTGAGATATGTTGATGCAAGTTATAGTTTTCGTGAAGGTTGAAGAGTTCTTCTCCATCTATTCGTCTCCATCCCTTCATATTAACTGCATCGACGAGTGGTTCGAAAGTCCAGGGGAGCCGAAAAGACCGTTCCCCATTTTAACACGTCACTTTCGTATCGATCCCCAGTTGTCCTCTTCATATCGGTCAATATACATGCTGCCTTGCTCATATCGACGAAGGCCGTCCTCTTTGTATCGATCCTAAGTGCTGCATTTCGTGTCGATCTGGAATGCGATCGATGCGCATTTTTACTTCCAATTGCATTTCCCTTATTCAAGCTTACGTTAATCGATACGAATAGTATTGATTCAAAGTAGTCCACGTCGATCGATACGAACACTATCGATTCGATGTATACAGCCGAATCCATTCCCATCGATATGAAATGTACGTAAACGAACAGTATCGATATCAAACAAATTTCACGAATCTTGAACCATCCATATCTCGAGCGTACGAACTCCGATTGACCTTAAATTTAAAACGTAGCCTCTCCTAGCCTTGATCATCATTCCTAATCGATCCCATTTTGATTGGAACTCAGCCAAATTTTGACTACATTGACCATATCTTTGTTTCCAATCGATCTCCAATCTTGATATCCATTCTTTCCATCCAACTTGTTGATATCCTAGCCTTGACCAAAAGATGGGATAACATTTTCCCCCCAAAATATGCCTTGTGGTAAGAAGGCATGTTTTGAGTAGCTCCAAATCCGATATCCAAAATCCATATTCTATCCATCGTCAAGCCATCCTATCCAAGTGCCATGGCCAATTCTGCGACTGCTCCGAGTCGATGTCCAATTCCAAATCCAGTAACCAGATCCTCAGCCAATTCCATATCCATCTGAACCTAACAACCTAGTCCTAATCCATCCTTATCTAATAACCGAATCCAGGACCTCTCCGAGTCAATATCCAAGATCTTAGCTATTCACAACCGATATCCGAATCCATAACATCTCCAGGTTCTTGTCAAGCGCAATCCACACCCGATGACCGGTACTAAGAAATGCCTTGGTGTCCATGGTCCAGTGTCCCTGAACGTCGAGCAATGCCATGGCTTAAGTCCTAAGCCGAATCTTGGTCGCTACGGACCCTTGACGAGCATATCCATACTCGACGACCTGAAATACTAGCCGATAGATATTGTGGGGCCTAAGTCCTAGGCCGAATCTTGGTCTCTCCGGACCCTTGCCAAGCATAATCTACACTCGACGACCTGAATAAGCCAATTCGCCATGTTCGGATGAAGTGACTTACCCCTTGCTAGGTATAATCCATACCCAATGACTATTTACCAAAAACCAGACAAAAATCCAATCAAAATCCAATCCAAAATCCAGATAAAATCAGAAAACCAAAAATCCGCATCAGAAATCCAAATCAATATCTAAACCAGAAAACAAGCATCCAAACTAAAGTCTAAAGCAGAAAGCAAACAAAACCAGGAGTTCAAACCAAACTCTGAAACCAAACCAGAAAAAAGCAAATGTCCAAACCAAAAAAGAAAAAAAAATAGATTTCACAAACTATAGTGTCATGGTTCATCATTATTTCAGAGCATGCCTAAGGGCTATCTCCATCCCCATACATGAGTATGTGACTTGGTCGTTCCCCCAGAGTTGTCTACTTATTCCATATCATCCCTGTCAGTTGATAACCAATCGACCATAATTCCTAGGCCCCACGCCACCATTGTTTGAGGTAGATGGTGGCTGCTCCCATTCCACCATGGCATTTCGAGTTTCGACATATTGTCACAACTGACTGCTCCTTACATGCTCCTTGATTATATCCTTTAGATGCCTGCAGCTGTTGGTATCATGTCCGTCTAGATCGTGAAAGAGACAGTGCCTTCCTGATGCCCTTTCATGCTCCGAGGGTTCTCTCCTTGAAGGCCTTCGGTAGGGAAGGCGATCCTGAGTCCCTATGAATATCCGTTCCAACGTCTTATTCAATCTTATGTAAGTGGAGAATTTCAGCTCTCTCTACCACTTCCTTGCTTTTCCTGATTCGTCATCCAACTTCATTTTTCCTTTATCTTTACCCAAGCTTCCCGCATGATGGTTCTCCATCCTCGACCACGTTAACTTCCTTCAACTTCATATCTGAACATGTGTCCCCCTGTCAAAGGAATCTCTCAACTTCATGAAAGAATTCTTCGAGATCCATTGGTGGGTACCATATCAATGACACTTTAAAATCCGAGTCATCGCCGACTCCCGACACTACTTCCATTAAAACCAATGATGGATCCGGCCGAGCTACCAAAGTAATTAATGCATTGAACCGAGTTAAGAAAGCTCTGAGGGATTCTTCTGTCCTTTGCTTCACCGACGTTAGCGTCATTACGTTCTTCGACCTTTTGATATGAACCCAAAACCGCTTCAGAAACCTGTCTACCAATTCTGTCCTTGTCCTGATAGATCCCTCTTCCAACTGTCTGAACCACATGGCAGCTATATCTGTCAAGTATAGAGGGAAACATCAGGCCATCACTTCCTCCGATTCCCCCAGCACTTCCATATGTCTTGTGTGCCTCATCAAGTGATCAATAGGATCAGCCTTTACATTGAATACCTCTAGAGTAGGTAGCTTGAATTCTGGTAGGTTTCGGGCCATTCTGATTTCACGGGTAAACGGACTACTGTGTACACCTTTCAGTTATCTATTTGCTAAACCTCCATGCATAGTTCGCCTGATAATCTCAGCTAATCTAGCATTGTCCACCAAGGGTTGCCCCTCGAGTCCCCGAGGGAATTTCGGTATGTGCTCTTCATCACATACTCTTGTGCTTCTGCCAGCATCTTGTTGTGTGGTGTCCCTTGGAATCCCTCCATGATTTGGTCCATCGTTGCTAGGTGATATGCCCCCAAGCCTGGATCCATCCTGATTAACAGTCGTGTGCTGACTAGGGGGCCACGCCCTGTTGAGCTGCTCTGTCTGATTGCCTGTTGGATCCTTATGTTCCAGCTCCATGGATCTGAACTTTAGCAACTCCAGTTGTCCCTGCCTGTCCAAACTATCTAAGGAGGTTCTACATCATTTCCTCTTGTCTTTTCAGAAACTCTTCATGCATAGTTCCCATCATCATCTCCATCTCGTCTCTGTAATGAAGGCTGAAGTCTAATTAGCTCTCGAAGATGCTTCATGGCTTCCTTCATGCCGACTTCTCTCCGCTCTTTGCCTCCTTGTTGATTGTTTTGTTATGCCTTTTAGATCTGATCCTTTAGCTCTCCAAATTTGAACTCCAAATCCGATGTGGAGGGCGCCAGTCGTTCTCAGTGGAAGCATCAAAGTGTTTGCTTCAAAATTGTTCACAAACCCTAAATATCGTGAAAGCACCAATGTATGAACACAGATCAGCATTATATAATCACTGATCATAGATCATAGTAATGCGGAGAATAAAAATGAAGATTAACAGACTTAAAACAGAAAGGAAGACATAGAGACACCTGATTTACTGTGGTTCGGCTGTCCTCGGCCTACGTCCACCTCAAAAGATAATATTTTATTGACTTTGCTCGCTGATTATAGCGGTAATTTTCGAGTACAACAGTGAAGTTTGAGTGCAATGCTAATTTCGACAGAGTCTGGACGTCGGAGAATCTGAAGTCCCTTTTCTATAGGCTTTGGGATGCTATTTATAGGCATAGGCTGCAAATATCTCACTCAGATCTCGGAGACCTATTCTAGCACGTGTGTGGGCGTACGCGATCGATCCCATGCGATTTTGAATCGATCCTTAATTGATACGAACAAAATTCGTATTGATCCAAATCTTGTCCGATTGAGCCGAGATTTATCACAAACATTCTTGAGGTTGTATGCCAAATTTGGTGGCATTTGGACTTATAGATTGTGAGATATGATCGATGCAAGTTATAGTTTTCGTGAAGGTTGAAGCATTCATCTCCATCTATTCGTCTCCATCCCTTCATATTAACTACATCGATAACGTGGCTCAGAAGTCCAGGGAGATCCACTTTTGATGCCGAGTTGTCCATTTCTCCATTTGAAAACGTCCCTTTCGTATCGATCCCTGGTTGTCCTCTTTGTCTCGGTCAATATACATGCTACCTTGCTCGTATCGATGAAGACCATCCTCTTCGTAACGATCCTAAGTGCTGCATTTCGTATCGATCAGGAATGTGATCGATATGCACTATGACTTCCAATTGCATTTCCCTTATTTAAACTTTTGTTAATCGATATGAACAACATCGATTCAAAGTAGTCCATGTCGATTTGAACAATATCGATTCGATGTATACAGCAGAATCAACTCCCATCGATATAAAATGTAAGGATATGACCAGTATCGATATCAAAACAATTTTCACGAATTTTGACCCCTCTATATCTCGAGCATACGAACTCCGATTGACCTGAAATTTGAAACGTAGCCTCTCCTAGCCTTAATCATCATTCCCAATCGATCCCTCCTTGATTGGAGCTCGGCCAAATTTTGACGACATCGATCATAGCATTGTTTCCAATCGATCTTCAATCCTGATATTCATCTTTTCCAGCTAACTTGTTCATATCCCAACCTTGACCAAAAGGCGGGATAACACCTGGGATCTTGAATACATATGTTCTAAAAGTAAGAGATGGTTCAGACAAATGAGTCCTCCCCGGGGTTCTTGGACTATATGAATACATGAGGCTTCTCCCTCCTTCCGTTTTTATTCATATATGTCTTTAAAATTTCATTATAAAAGATATATATGAGTGTTCTATTATTTCACTATATATTTTTACTCTTTTTAATCCTTCAAATGTATTCATATACTTATCTTAAATGGTACAAGAATATTCACAAATCTTTAATAAGATTTAGTAATTTAAAATATAATAAAAGTGGTTGAACAAAATGTTACTACGGCATTGTTAGCATAAACTCCTGCTCCTTTTATAAGTTAAATCTTTACCTTTTCATACTTAATGTTATCTTTAAAATATTCTTTATAAAGATCTAAGTACATTCACAAGTCTATTCAAAAGGGTTAAAGACAAATGTTATTTAGACATCATCACTACAAATCTAAAATCATTTCACCATAATTATCTTTAAAACGTTCATTTTAAAGATCCGACTATATTCATAAGTATAATAAAAAGGGTTAAAGACAGATATTACCAACACATTGTCACTATAAACCCAAAACCATTTACACTTATTGTTATCTTTAAAACATTCATTCTAAAGGCCTACGTATACTTATTAACACGATAATATACCTTTACATAGCTTCACAAAACCATTTATCATAACTAAAATGTTATAACCATAAACCATTTATCTTTTATAAAATACTTTACTTACTTTTACCAAACTTATATATATATAAATACTTTTAGAATACTTATAATATTTTTTTAAATATATATATAAAATATTACTTAAAAATAAAAAAATTAGAATTTTAACAAAAATCATAAACAAAACGACCGTTTTTCAAATATAAAACCCTTTACTTTAAAATTTTATAAATAATGAACAAAAATATATTTAGACATGAAACTATATTCAAAATATTCTAATATATGTTATAAAATATCCGTAAAAAGATCATATAAAAATACTGTATTTAAATTCATTTCTAGAAATTTTAATGTCTCAAACAACATAATACAACATTTAACAGAAGTGCTGTCAAAAGTTCAAAAACACCTAAAAGGTGTTTTTATTGCAAAGTGTTGCAGTTTCATACATTTGCCACAAAACCAATTTTAGACCCTTAAATGTTTGACCAAGTTTCAACATGTAAACAATCAATTTAATGTTTCAGTTTTTCTATATCAAGTACTTTACATAAAGCACTTAAAAACCTGCAAAGAAACTCCCAAGAATATCTTCCAAAATTATATTAAAACCTCCTTAAATCAAGGTATTTTTAAAGTGCTCATATAGTGATCAATCTCGCTATAAATTTTGTAACTTCTTTAAAAATAGTTTTGTAAACATATAAACCTTGACGTTTTTACAATAATAAGTAAACATATAGTACTTACTAAAACAAAAAATAAACCCCTAAGGATGTCTTTTAAAATCATATTAAAAATCATAATAAACAATGCATTTTATGATATGGACATATAGCAACCTTTTCGCGCCTACATTTTGCAACTTCATTTAACAAGTTTCAAAATCATGTAATTCTTGATATTTTTACAATATGAAGTAAACATATAGTACTTATTAATATAACAAAGAAACCCCTAAGAATGTTAGGCATAATCATATTAATAATCATTGAACACAATGCGATTTCAAGGTGCTCATATGGCGACCTTTTTCGCTATAACTTTTGCAAATTTTTTCTCGCTGTCCCATACACTAACGTAAGTGTAGGGCACAACCATGAAATATATTCGCATATAACCATTTTAAGAAAAACCAAGGGATTTGAAGTGCAATTATAGCGACTATTTTTCTTTAAACACTTTCAAACACACTTCAACTTCACATACAACCAAACTTACTGTGTAAACACAAAGTCTAAACCATTATACATGTTTTCGAGGGTAATAGAAGTGATGGTATTACATATAAATTTGTCACTTTCCAAAGCAAGAGGGGTTCGAAAGTGATAACTTGCATTAGTTAACTTAACTTTATATTCAAGCACAACAAACATATACATACATATATACATACACACACACACACATGCACTCGCATAATATATATCATTAATTGGTGAGTTAACTCACACTAAAACCAAGCTAACATAAGCACAAGCCACCTAGAATTACATGAGCATGTCATGACTTCATCAACTAGCCAAAGCTTCTACCTTTAGCCCCAACATGCTTTTGGCCACCTCTACCTCCACTTTATTTCTCATGGCCATGTACAAGGTTTCACTTTTATTTTCAAATTATTCTTCTTTTGAGTTTCTATTCACGTTTTCAAGATGTTCCAAGACCATTTTCAAAGTTTGAGAGGGATTGTAGTTGATTTGCTATTATTTTCGAAAGTTAGACAAGAGAGAGCATAAAGACTTAGGCTTTTTGCGATTTATTTTGCAAGGTGATTTGTGAGGATATGTGCATGTTTGAGTAAGTGTTTATAAGAGGTATACATTAACTCTTACCCATTGTAGCCACCTAAAAAACATACCCTTCCACATGCACCTTTCTACCTCATTTGAAAAAACAAATATCTTTTACACTATTCACTAAAATATTTCTTTCCTTAATCACTCGCTAATCCTTGCTATTCATTTTAGTTAACCACAAACTTTGAAATATTTTTGGTTGCTAATTAATTACACAATAATATAGTAGACATACCCAAAAGTTTGAATATTTTTTATCGGGGAAAAAACATTTATCGATAAAATGATTTTAAGTCGCATTATTGATATTTCTTCGATGTTTTTATTTTTGTAAACATTTTTCGAAAACCAATTTACCATCATTAGCTACTAATAAAAAGGGATTAGCAAAGTTATAAAATTACTTTTATTAGATTAAACCTAAGATTCATTTATTTACATAATTTATATATGTACATACGAAGTGTTCAAAATTCTTGGTCATTACATTCTCCTCCACTTATAACATTTTGTCCTCGAAATTCCAATGGGACCCAATAACAAAACAAACAAGCATAATCAATACTCAACTGTATTCAAAATTTACAAAAAACAAAGCTTAGGGTTTACTCTAATTCAAAAATCCTTCCATCACACAAGGATGATAAATAACCTACTAATCGTACCTCACGCTCATCAGCCTAAGGTTATTACTTAGACGATTATTCAAGATTTTCCAGAACAAATGGAAGAGTCATTCCCTGAACTCTACATAAGCCAACAAAACATAGTTTACATATTCTTAAACTCATAAAATGTGCATGGATCCTCCATACGCAATATCATGTCTAATCACTTGCTCAATTATGTAATTTCACTTTCTAACCAGTATATATCGCTTGATCTCTTTAGTCTGAACTTTAATCGGACTCCTTGATTAGAAACCAATATTTGCCTTACACAGACATATACTATGATAGAAAACCTCAGCATCATATTCAGAACCATTCCAAATTTTCTCCGTAAAAAATCGAGTGAAAATCCTTGCTCAGGCCATTGCAAATCACTTGGAAACTACGTACTCGAATCCTGGATCAAGAACAGTCCCGTGAATAAAATGATCTATGCACAAACTATGTTTTTTCTTCCATTAGTTTCTTAACTACATAAATTACTTTACATATCACATTTATTTACACAAGTAGTATATGTCATGTGATATTAAAACCATTCATGAAGCATTTCATACAAAAAACAACTTTAAGTTTATAAACATTTTAGAAAGACGTAATTTTATTTATACAACATTTCATAACTCAAGTTTATATTCGTATAATATTTAACTACATCCTAAGAGTATATAGAAAACATCAAATTCATTTCACTTTCTAAAATTTAGATGAAGGCCTAAAATAAATCTGGGTCTTATAAGTAAGTCAACCTTTTGACTTTTTTACTTGTCGGGTTAGGCAGGTAGCTAAGAAGAACAGGACATCGGTATCCAAACTTACGCTTAAAGCCTACTTTCCTTAGATAATCCTAAGTTAATGGAATTTATTTATTGGCCCAATAACATTGAATGTTTACTTAACGTGGATGTTCAAACTAATTCAAAAGTTGTTTTAACTTTTACTACCTTCTCAACTCAAGTGTTATGTAAATTCATCTTTATATTTTCAAAAATGCTTAGCTTCAAGTTCTACAATGATCCTGAAGTATCAGACTGCTCAAATTCGTCGAAAAATTCCTTTTATTCTAACAAATGAAAATTTTACAACTAAATACTGGGTTTCATTTCAAATCATTTGAAATAACCATATACATATACTTTTGTGTATCAAATCATATTTTTGGGATTAAGCCAAAAGCCATTTTCAAAGCTATATCAAATACTACGTCTAATAGTGCCAAGTATCATGATCTCAATTCCATAAACCAATTTCTCAATATTTACTTTAAAATCCATAAAAAGTATGTACATATCAAGTAACACCAAAATGATACTAAGGAAATGGGTCCTACAAAGTCGTAAGAATGGAACACTCACTAGAAGAACTTACCAACCGAACACATCTTTTTCTTGTTTGTAGTCACTTTCGAGCCACTTGAAGTAGATAACATAAAAATAATTTGTTCTCGAATTGGCTCGTCGATTCCGAGAGAAATCTCAAACTCGAACAAATCTGAATTTTTTCAAAATTATTAATATTGCAAATACTTTCAAATAATTTTACTATTATTTTCTTCAAAATCTTAAAAACCAATTTCAAAGACACCGTGATTTAAGTTCTCAAAATCTCAATTTAAATCCTCTGTTTATAAACCATATATACATATATATAAATTAACACCTTTAGAAAATTTATTCAAAACTTTTTTATTAGAATAAACTTCTAACCTAATATTGTCACCAAATGCCTTATAGTCAAACTGTGAAATTGAATTCACAAGGTGTTCGTTTCAATGCATCCACAATTACTATCTACCCAACCTATGCACAAAAAGGTAAACTACTCATAAATTGGTTGAGCTTAAATCAACAATCAACAAATAATAATCAATGCTTATAAACACGTCGAGCATGACTAAGCTAATCAATGAGGGTTAATAACCGAACTTCGGTTATCCTTATATTAATTAGACTACGATTACAAATTATACTTATATAATTTGCTTATATATAACAAATACATATATATTATCTTATGTATAATATACTTAACTTAACCTAGGGCATCACTTACCCTATCTCCAATAAGTTATACCCGACCAAAGCCAAAGTTCTCACATAACGTGGCTCTAATACCAAGTGAAATGACCTGCCTTTTCGACCCTCCAAAGTCGACACTATTATATCCATGGTGTTCGCATGCCAAACACCCAAGTGTCAAAAAGATGCATTGTTAGGGTAAAATAAAAAAGAATAAGAATAAGAAAGAAGAGAGCAAGACATTAGTATAGAATTATAAAACTGTTATGACCCACTTTTTCGTATAGTTTAAGCTGACAGTAAACCATACATGTCCAACCCAAATTGAATGGATAGACGGATAGTTATGGAAAAGAAGGAAGTAAGAAGACAAGAAGAAACTGAACAACATAGAATCTCACAGTAGAACAAGTAATCTATGATATATAACAAATCTTTACACAAAAACAAAACTGAAATATATGTATGTTCAGACATCAATCAGAGTATACTAACCTATTTTAGCTCGGACAGTTATAACAACATGTCCTTACAGCTGCCGATAAACAGAACCATGAATGCAACGGAAAAATAACCATGTAAGTGAATATGCATCTGGGCCTCCAGCTTCTCTCCTGAAGCTCTAAAAATATCCAACTAAACCTAGAAATATGCTCTATCTGACCCGTTCGCATTATAGGAACAACACCTGGGCCAGCCTAGTAAAACCAGCGTGAAAACTCAAATCAAAAGGAATTTTATTTATTTGAACTTGTAAAATCCTCTAAAATCAAAGGCATCTCGTAAGATCACACCGCACATAATCATGGACGGGTTTTTACCTTACGATAACCAAACCTTTATATCAGAAAATCTAGTGATTTTTTAATAATGTCTAAGGGTGAAAGTAATAATAATCAAATAGCTGTGCTACTCGTGAGTGTACATCACAGCAACAATATAAATAAAATTGAAAACCGATAGGGTGTGTTCGCTAATTATGTAGGATTTTCATGAAGGTGTCCTACTACACCAAAAAGAGCCTTTTGTAGCGCTGAAAAAACTAAACTTGTCTATGGGTAACTAGCATTTTAGGAGTAAAGACCAGCTGCAGCAAAGAATTATGGGCAATCAAGTAATTGTCTTTAATTGTTATATATACCATAACATTTTGTTAGTACTTGTTGTGTAAACTTGTTTATAAATGGTTATGGATTTTATTTGAATTTACTCGATTTGTTGAAAAACTATTATCGAAATGGTTATCGATATTATATTTGATAATGTGTTTAACGTGTTTTTTAATTGTTTTGAATACGATGATTATGTAATTGATTGATTAAATGTTTAAGTACGATGATTATGTGATTGATCGCTAGTTGTAATACGATTATCATGTGAGCGATGGATGGAAGTGGTACAAGGCATTAACATGAAATAGTAGCGCGTACAGTATGCTACAAAACAGTCAATAACTTTTATAGCATTTTAAGAACGCAACTAAAATAAATGTAAACATATGCCATATCACTTTGAAGCATTGAAAAAATGCTACCAAAACTTTTAGTAGTGTTTTAGTAAACACTACTATACGACATGCTACTAAAAGTTTGAAATTTTTTGTAGCGTTTATGAAATCCTAGAATAGGTTGTTGTAAAATTTTTAAATAAGCTTTGGGGTTTGGGTTTTTTTGTTTGGAAGAAAAAGAAGAAAAGAAAAAAGATAGTCCCACATGCTAGAATACTATAAAATAATCTTGTATAAGTATAGCTCTCTCATGTGGATGTTGGGGCCTTCGGGATCCCACATGTTTGCTTTGTTGTGAGGAGAGAAGTCATGCAACACCACACGCACGCCGCCGCCGTCCGTCCGACCGAACCGAACCGGGTCAGGTAAGGGTTTCGGGTTCGGATCCGAAAATATTTTTTGGATCATATGCGAACAGTAACGGGGCAAATTTCAGCCCGTTAAGGACTCAAAACCGAATTTCTGAATTTGAATAAAAGGCGGGAATTTGTAACGTTTTATCTGAACATTGCAAATGAATAGACTCAACATTTAAATGATATAGCCGTTCGTAACAGTTGTGAACCGTTGCAAACGATCGTGACGCTTGGTGAATAGGCACATCTCCATCACTATAAATAGTGACGCCCAGAACAGTTGTAGACAGTTCCAAATCTTCATCTTCCCAGAGTATTTCTACGATGCCGAAAAGTGTTGCTAAACGCTACGCCACCATTTCTCTGTTTTGTGACGCCTCCAAGGTGTTGCAAATTCAGAAACCGTTGCAGAATTGCTTTCTACTTCCTCTTTATTCTGTTCTATATAAATTGCATCATCAGAAACCATTACTGAATTGTTCTTGGTCGAATCAAAGTCATACAAACTTTGAATTTGATTACGCTGTTATAGGGCTTCATTGAATCCTAGAAGTCGATAGCTCGATAACCCGTTTGTACCTAGTGGGTTGAATTATTGTCTGAAAGAATCTATTTCATAGATCCTTGAAGTCGGAAGTACAGCATTATCTTCATCACAATTGCCATCAGATTCGCCTCGAACCAAAAAATCCCCAACAAATTTCAGACAATAATCTTCAACCATGAAAGGTTCAAGCGCTTTACAAGTTATGAATCAGCATCTAACTCGATTGGAGCGTTTTGATGGCGACAATTTCACTCGTTGGCAAGAGACGATGAAATTTTTCCTGATCACCGTCAAGTTGTTCTACATTTTGGAAGATAACTTAGAAGAAATCCTGGAGGAAACTGATAAAGATGATGATGCTCTAAAGGCTAAACGTGCAAAGCGCAAAGAGGACGATTTCCTATGCAGATGCCATATTTTGAATGCGCTATATACCCCAGTCTATAATGCTCAAAGGACCTTGGAAATAGCAAAGGCACTTTGGACTGCCCTGGGGAATAAGTACCACATATCCGAGACAAGTAATAAAAAGTTTCTTATTTCTAATTTTATGGATTTCAAAATGGTCACCAATAAGTCGATAATTGGACAAGTAAGCGAAATCTTACTGTTGGTGAATCAACTTAAAGATGCTGGAATTGATCTCCCTGAATCTTTTGTTGTTGGAGTTATAATTTCTAGATTTCCGCATAGTTGGAATGATTATAAGAAAAAGATGAAACATGCGGAAATAGATTATAATTTAGACGGTTTGCAGCGTCATCTTCGTATTGAAGAAGACTCTCGTAAATGCGATCTAGATGATAATCCGCAAAACGAGTCCCATTCTAAGGCAAATAATGTTGAAATTACTGATAAATTAAAGCCAAAGAATGAGACACAGTTTAAGAAGAAAAATCGTTCTAAAAGCAACAACAAAAAGAAAGGTGCTTGTTATTTTTGTAACAAGCCCGACCACTATGCCTGAGACTGCCGTCTGCGGAAGAAACAACAAAAAGTGAATGTGGTTGAAGACTTGCTTGTGGCTATAGTGCAAGAGGCGAACTCCGCTAGTGGCAATGATAATGGTTGGTGGTTCAATACTAGAGCAACCATTCACATTTGCAAAGACCGTAATCTTTTCAAGAGTTATGAAGAAAATAAAGGAGAAGCCGACGAAATTACTGGAGCAAATAAGGTTCCAAGAAAAGTTCTGGGAAAAGGCACTATAGAACTTCCTCTCACCTCTAGAAAAGTTCTTACATTAGTCAATATATTTTATGCACCTAAAATGTGTAAGAATTTGGTCTCTGGATACCTTCTTAACAAAGGAGGATTCAAGATGGTGTATGAGTCTGATAAGCTAGTGTTGTCTAAGAATGGTAAATTCATTGGACAGGGATACTCTTGTAACGGCATGATTAAGTTGAATCTAATAAAGAAATCTTTTGTTTATATTGTTGATTCTATTAATTCATGGCATGGTAGATTAGGACATGTTAATTATAAATCCATTAGAAATATGAATAAATTAGGATTAATTTGTGATTGTGATTTCGATACCATCTCTAAATGTGAAATATGTGTTCAAGCAAAAATACACCGGAAATCCTTTAAATCCATAGAAAGGAAAACTGGTTTGCTTGATTTGGTATATAGTGATGTGGGTGACTTAAAAAGTCATATCACCTATGGTGGTAACCAATACTATATAACATTCATTGATGATTATACTAGATATGCATATGTATATCTAATGAAAACTAAAGATGAGACTTTTGATAAATTCAAAATTTACAAAGCAGAGGTCGAAATACAATTAGGAGTTAAAATTAAAATATTACATTCAGGTCGTGGTGGTGAATATTTCTCAAATGAATTCACCTTGTTTTGTAAATGACAAGGTATAGTTCACCAACGTACTGCCCCATATACACCACAACAAAATGGTGTTGCTGAAAGGAAAAATAGAACTTTAGTCGAAATGGTTAATGCCATGCTCATAAGTTCTAATTTACCTTATAACCTATGGGGTGATGCTATGTTATCTACATGTTATATTTTAAATAGAGTACCACTTAAAAAGAATAATATTTCCCCTTATAAATTATGGTTTAATGGAAAATCTAACCTAACTAGACTTAAAGTTTGGGGTTGCTTAGCATATGCTAGACAACCAGACCTTAAACGACCAAAGTTAGTAAATAGAGCATTTAAATGTGTTTTCATAGGATATTCACTTAATAGTATAACTTATAGATTCCTTATTCTTGACACCCTAGAAGTTATAGAATCTGTAGATGCAGAAATTTTTGAAAATCAAACTGTTGAGATCCCATTGAGATCATCTAGTCCAGAACCTAGTATGACTAATGATATCAATGACGATGATTATGCTCTTGCTTAAAACAGCAAGGAAGTGTCAGTACCAGATAATAGTACTGAACAACGAAGAAGTAAAAGAGCAAGAATAGAGAAGGACTATGGTCCTGATCTCATTACATATCTTGTAGAAGGCAGTAAGGACGAAGTCCTTAATGTGACTAAATATGTAATGAACATTGATGACGATCCCAAAACTTATCCTGAGGCTATGAGTTCCAGAGATTCCAATTTCTAAAAAGAAGCTATCAATAATGAAATGAATTCCATACTGTTAAACCAAAATTGTGTTTTAACTGATTTACCTCCTGGTGCTAAACCTTTGGGATGTAAATGGATATTCAAGAAAAATTTGAACACAAATGGGTCATTGATAAGTTTAAAGCCACATTAGTTGCTAAGGGATATAAGTAAAGACATGGAGTAGATTACTTTGATACATATGCTCCAGTTGCTCGCATATCTTCTATACGCTGTTTAATTGCACTTGCATCAATTCATAAATTAGTCATACATCAAATGGATGTAAAGACTACTTTTCTAAATGGAGTTTTTGAAGAAGAGATATATATGGAACAACTTGAAGGTTTCAAAACCCCGGGCCAAGAAAAGAAAGTTTGAAAATTAATGAAATCTCTTTATGGTCTGAAGCAAGCTCCCATGAAATGGCATGAGAAGTTTGATAAAGTTGCACTGTCATATGGATTCATTGTTAATGATGCTGATAAATGTATTTATAGCAAATCAGATAACAATGGTATTGTTATAATATGTTTATACGTTGATGACATGCTAATATTTGGTTCTAATATATCCTGTGTGAATGAAACTAAAAAGTTTTTGTCTTCTAAATTCGATATGAAAGATCTACGAGAGGCTGATGTAATCTTGGGAATTAAAATTGTTAGGAAAGAAGGGGAGTTTTAACTCATTCTCAGTACATAGAGGAATTCCTAAAAGTATGGTCATTACGATGACAAACCAGCACCAACTCCTTTAGATCCTAATATTAAATTAGAAAAGAACACTGGACGTACTATCTCTCAACTAGAGTATTCCAGTGTTATTGGGAGTCTTATGTATGCTATGCATTGCACTAGGCCAGACATCGCACATGCTATAAGTGTATTGTGTCGATTTACGAGTAATCCAGGTTTCGAACATTGGAAAGCTATTTCCAGAGTTTTAGCATATTTGAAAGGAACCATTGAATATGGTTTATCTTATAAAGGATATCTTGCTATAATAGAAGGATATAGTGATGCAACCTGGAACAATGTAGAATCCAAATCTAAGTCTACAATTGGATGGATCTTTACATTAGGAGGCGCTGCTGTATGTTCGGCTTCCAAGAAGCAGACCTGTATTTCTGACTCAACAATGTTGTCAGAATTGATTGCATTAGCAGATGCATGTAAAGAAGCGGAATAACTTAGGAATTTATTAATGAAAATCCCTTTATGGAAGAAGTCGTCTCCAGCGGTCTTGATTAACTGTGACAATCAAGCAACGATATACAATGTGTCTAAGAAGACATATAATGGAAAGTCTAGACATATGAGTCTAAGACATCAAATAGTGAGGCAGTTACTCAAAAGAGGAGTTATAACGGTTGACTACATAGAAATGAAGAAAAACTTGGCTGACCCACTTATAAAGAGTCTTCCAAAGGCAAAGGTTTCTATAAAGTCATATGAAATGGGACTAAGGTCTGTGAATGAAGGTTGATTATCCTTAACAGAAACCCAACTTATGTCTTGAAATGGATAGACAAAGTTCAATGGGTACCAACAAGTTAAGAGAACGATTATGGAACACTAAATTGATAATCCCTTAATATTTAGTGTTGGATTCTGCAAGAAAAAAGGATGGATATATATATATATATATATATATATATATATCCTTAATAAGTCTACAACCTTAAA
The DNA here is from genome assembly GCA_030765085.1 of Allium cepa. Taxonomy (NCBI): domain Eukaryota; kingdom Viridiplantae; phylum Streptophyta; class Magnoliopsida; order Asparagales; family Amaryllidaceae; genus Allium; species Allium cepa. The sequence continues at coordinate 976,867,075 of CM060928.1, forward strand.
AGGTGTCTCGCAGAAACACCTTAAGAGACTTACCTATATGAGTATGGAAATCATGTCGTTTCCTAGGAAAGAAAGGCCGCTTTCTAAGTAGACTCATGAACTAGGATTTAAGCACATGGCCATTAATGTGCTGAGCAATACAGAACACTTTACCTAAGAAAATCAACATGTGTGATTGTTCCGGTTTTATCATTAGGGATACTTGGTTCAAGATTCGTTCACCATAGAATCTCGATAAGGCTTTGAATGGTTTACACTAAGTAAAGGTTCAAATCCAAAAGATACCTTTTATTTATGTGTTGGTTTTCACGATGATGCAAAACTTGATCTTAAAACTACATAGGCTTGATCCTACTTGGGTATGTAGGAAGCCACTCTAGTGATGCAGCCGTCCTATTTATTTATTTTCTTATTTTGGAAATTGGGGGAGATTGTTGTAAATTTTAAAATAAGCTTTGGAGTTTGGGTTTTTTTGTTTGGAAGAGAAAGAAGAATCTTGTATAAGTATAGCTCTCTCATGTGGATGTTGGGGCCTTGGGGCTCCCACATGTTTGCTTTGTTGTGAGGAGAGAAGTCATGCAACACCACATGTGCGCCGCCGTTCGTCCGACCGAACCGAACCGGGTCGGGTTCGGGTACGGGTTTCGGGTTCGGATCCAAAAATATTTTTTGGATCATATGCGAACAGTAACGGGCCAAATTTCAGCTCGTTGAGGACCCAGAACTGAATTTCTGAATTTGAATAAAAGGCGAGAATTTGTAACGTTTTTTCTGAACATTGCAAATGAATAGACGCAACGTTTAAATGATATAGCCATTCGTAACAGTTGCGAACCGTTGCAAACGATCGTGATGCTTGGCGGATAGACACCTCTCCATCACTATAAATAGTGACGCCCAGAACAGTTGCAGACAATTCCAAATCCTCTTTTTCTTCCAAGAGCACTTCTGCGACACCGAAAAGTGTTGCTAAACGCTGCGCTACCATTGCTCTGTTTTATGACGCCTCCAAGGTGTTGCAAATTCAGAAACCATTGCCGAATTGCTATCTTCTTCCTCTTCATTCTGTTCTATATAAATTGCATCATTAGAAGCCGTTGCTGAAGTGCTTTTGGTCAAATCAAAGTCGTATAAACTTTGAATTCGATTACGCTGTTATAGGGCTTCATTGAATCCTAAAAGTCGATAGTTCGATAACCCGTTTGTACCTGGTGGGTTGAACTATTGTCTGAAAGAATCTATTCCATAGATCCTTGAAGTCGAAAGTATAGCATTATCTTCATCACAATCGCCATCAAATTCGCCTCGAACCGAAAAATCCCCAACATAGGTCAAGTTTTGGTAGCGGTTCCTACAACGCTACAAAAAGTTTCAGACTTTTAGTTGCATGTTGTATCACAACATTTATTGAAACGCTCTAAAAGTTTTGCAATCAACAAGTGATTATGAAACTGTTTGATATTTAAAGTATATCAAACATTCTTAGTTGAACTTTCCTTAAATTTAAATAATTTTAATAAAACTTAGTTAAATTTTTATAAAACTTGGTTATTTTTTTAATAAACTTATTTAATTTTTAAAAACTTATTTACGTAGTTAAATTCTAATAAAACTTAGTTAATTTGTATAAATTTATTTAATTTTTATAAGACATAGTTAAATTATATAGTTCTTAGTTAATTTTTAAAATTTTGGTTAAGTTTTATAAAAATTAGTTAAATTTTTATAAAGCTCGGTTAACTTATTTATAAATTTATTTATATTAACTCAATCTTATAAATTATCACAATAGTAAAACTTTAATGTCATGACTTATATTTTAATTATCTTGAACGTATAAATTATCTCAAACTTAAATTTTATAACTTGGTTCATTTCTATAAATTATCTTAAACTTAATAATTTTTCATGAACTTACTTAATTTATTATTATTATTATTATTACAATTATTATAAACTTGTTAATTTTATAATACTTAGTTAATTTTTATATAAAACTTAGTTTATTTATTTAAATCATTATTTATTTAAATTGTTATTTATTTAAATCATTATTTATTACTATCACTATTAAACTTATAAATTATCTCAATCGCTCAAACTTAAAATATCATGACTTATACTTTAATTGACCTAAACTAGAATAAAAGGGATAACATGTTAGGTCTCAAAGCTAGCATAAGCGATAGATGCATATCTTTAGATATAGATTGCAATAATAGATTGCATAGATCTAAAAACTAACATAAGCATGGATACATGTCTTTAGATATAAAAAGATAGAGAAACTGACCTGGTATGTATGGTAATTTTGGAGTCATAAAAGGGAATATCATGCTAGAAGATATAACTCAAACAAACAGCTTACTTTATATTTTTATACACAACAGGCAAGTCACCTGAAGCTAATATTGATATTCTACCCACTCCTTGTGAAAAATAGATAGTTTTAAACAAACATGAAGAAAGAAAATTAGCAAATTAAAAAAAACCAGAAATTAGCAAATTCAAAACAATGACAGCAATGAACATAGATGGTAAACAAGTATAGTCTTAAGGAATGAGCTTCTCAACTTCTAATATAATATCGAGTTGATACACATATATGGTTCTTCCTGTACGTTTTAATTAGTTGAAATAGCATAGTTCATTATCAGATTTCATACTAAAGCAAGGAACATCTGAAAATAAATACCTGGCTGCAAAGTTCTTCCAGATACATGAATTGATCATCTTCACCGAGTAGATGCTGAAAAGTCTTCTTGATCGAAAATGCTACCCTGTGGGGGAAATCTGGTCTTTTTCCCTGCCGGCCATTTCTAGTTGCTCAATAAATTTAGAAAACCCTTCTTCTAATTTTGGAAGGCTCTCCTCAAGCCAATTCAAGACTTGATCTTCGTTATTGTTGGATGCTCATTAAGCCAATACACATGCCATAAGCTTTTCAACACTGACATGCTTGTAGCACCTACCCAAATATAAAAATATATGTAAATTGAAGATGATTAATAAACTTACGACTATAATAGCAATCAGTTTTGTCTAATCAACCTTGATAGTGACAAAATGGGTTGAGAGTAAATACTCAGATAGTAGCCTCCCTGAATGCTTTGTAGGATGTCAATTTTATGTTATTATTTAAAAAAGCAACAAAATTCAGGTTTCTGACTAAAGTTAGTGACATTTTTAAATTAATGTTTGATATAGCAACAAAATTTAAGTTTCTGACTACAACAAACTTGTTAACTTATCGAGCGAAATCTAAGAACTAAGACGGATTGATAGCATAACCAAAGATGAACAATCCACACACCTAAGTGTGTATATACTAGTATATCATAAGATGATTGCATACAAAATATATCTTATATATACATGATATGGAGAAAAGAAGTCTTTAAATGTTATAAATAAAATTGTTATACCAAATGAATTTTAAATATTTCAAAAAAATAGAAGTGGACCCTTACAAAAAATGTACCATTATCAATATCTCAACTGCATGTCCCATAAGTTTAGCCGTAACCTCCTATACTTCCTCCTGAAATGTATAATATCAAGCATACATACTAAGAACTTCACATAGTTATATACATAGTAGGTGCAAAGGTATATCGTGAGCCAGAGGGTCAGAATATGCAAGATACGGGTGAAAATATGAATCTTCATGGATCCAACTAACTAAATTGCTATAATTGTATACTTATTCTTATCTTTAAGTACAAGGGTAATTTTATGAGAAATTAGACATATATAAGTAGCTTTGATGGTATAACATTAAGTTATCAAAAATAAATTTGGATCGGTTCTCGAACTAAAAGAAATGGGTATGAATCAAACTACAGAATTGAACAGAAAACTGGTCGATTAATAAACCTTTATAGCTCTGTAAAATAGGTAGAAAGATTAATGAGGGAAATTAAATATGGTTTACATCTTTTTCAAAAGTGCATATTGTGAATTCAACTTTATTTGAGGGAAAGAAAAAGAATCTTCTTTCACATACTTTCAGGATAATACTCCAAGTGTACATGCAATTCCTTATAACTAATTGATTCTTGTTTAATGTCAATAATTTGCAATAAGTAGTTAATGAGTAGATCATACAATTTTTGTAATAGGAGAATTCAACTGTAAACCTTACTAAAGTATGAACTCAAACTAAAACAGTTATATTTAAAATGGCACTTAGATTTAATATAATTTCAAAATTTATCTTATCAACTGTAGTGTAGTCGGTGCGTTTGATTCCTGAGATGTTATTGCAGTTGCCTTTAAAATACGCATTTAAAACTATAATTTATATTAATATTTTCACAACTTAAGTAAAATAAAATTTTGTTCTACTCATTTGGCAGAACATATAGAAACTTAGGATTATAAGGATATTCTAGTTATTATGGAAGAAAGAATTGGTTGGCATGAAAAATGATTCTATTGATGATGTCTAGAAGCTGACGATAAATTATTCGATTAGTTGTTCAACATTTAGTTTTGTAAAGAAGTTCCATTTTTAATTTTATTTTATTTCTATATATCCAATATGTTGCATTATATATATTTATTTTGGAGGATGTAGGCACGTCGATAGCAACTATAGAGTCAATCGCCTAATTTCTATCCTTTAAACACTTTCTCGGGTTATTTGCAGCAAGAGCCACTTGGGAGATCACCTTAAGGATTTGAAATAGGTAAAGGTTCAACCACTAAGGTAGAAAACTACATAGTTTCTGCAAGTGAAAGTAGCAGGAATATGCAACGTGTGATTATTATTTATTTTTTGAAGTGTTCTAAGTAGAATGACATTTCATTCTTTAAAAAAATTCATATTTCTTAGTTAGGCTAAAATATCAATTAATCAATAAGCCCTATTAAAAATGCTAGACTTTTGTAGTTTAAGCTTATTATGAAATCCACAATAGTTTAGTAGCCTGGGATACAACCTGTTGTATCATTCTTTAAATTTTCCAAAATTGTAAACTTCCTACAATAATACATTTGTGTAATTTTCTGATTCTCTTGATATGTAGTAGTTACCCAATCAACAACACACTGTCGATTTTCCTATTGAGTATAAGAGCTGTGTTTTTTATTTTTTAGCTTAGGCTTGTAAAAAAATAGGCAAATGATATCTAGAACTAAAATAAGAATATGCATGTAAAGTTTATACACAGTTAGAGAAAAAAAACAATGAATTAGTTCTCACCATTTCATGTATTATTGACAATGTGTTAGTATTACGTTCTCTAGATAACACTTGTTGCATCCTACCTTGATGCGATTTAGGCGCCATAATTTATCTATCATTTAAAAAGATCATGTTTAATTGTGGAAAGTAAGAAAAATTAAACGATTAAAAGAACTATGAAAAAAATTCATATTGTAACTGTAAACGATTGCAGAGATATTCCTAAATGATTTCTTAGGTGCTCTCAAGTAGTTGGTAAGAATTAACATTTAAATATACATACACTCTATATTTCTAACCACCTGTATATACCAGTGAAGGTTTCCAAGAACAGTACTGCACACTGCCTAATGATCAATATAAAATGAAATATGTTATATGTTACGTAAATGATAAGTTAGTTCATAGCAGGTAGCAGGTGATTGTAAGCACAACTACTAATTAGCAGCCGAAACTTAATATAATAATGAGAAAATTTTGTAAGTGTGAGGGAAAATAATGTGATCTTTAGGTGAGCATAAAGCAAGCAAAAGCACTAAGAAGAATATGTAGCATTCATATGTGAGGTACAAAATTCAAAACAAACATGTGCAACTGATGTGGGGATATTGAGATAATGGCGGTATGCTGAGAGTGATTTAGATTGACGCATGTGCCGACTGCCACTTGAGACAAGTGTAGGTTCAATAAGATGTTAGGGAAGTTAATGTAGGTTCAATGAGGTAACTTGGCAAGAATAGCCAAAAAAATACAATAGAGGCAAAAGCAGCATAGCAGATTGAAAAAAAGCAGCCATTGAAGAGTTGGAATTATTTAGGATGGTCAAAACAATGGTTAAGGCATGAATAACCTAACTCGAGCACACTAGAAAGCTCATGAATGAAAAAGTCTTAATTTTTACATTATGTTTTAGTACAACTCAAAAAATATTTCCTAATTTACTTAGCCATGTTTGGAACCATGTTATATCTATTTTTAGTGTAATTAGTGGGTAATGTATGCTCAGTACATTAGGTCTGACTCATACTCACTTAGATATGAAGAACATGCATAAATACTAATTACTTGCACAAAATTTACATGATTATATGTCCCCACCAAATTACGTGATTTAGTTTCCTTTTGATAACAACTGTAGGAAATACACTCATTAATCCGCGCTTTAATAATCTATACTATTACGCATATCTAACCGCATTTAAGGCAAGTAACTCACTCCACAGATTTTCATGTATGTTAGTTCAGTTAAAGAAAGTAACTACAGGAGTTATCCAATTCACGTATTTACTAAGATTCTCACTCAGCCCCATATTAAGAAAGTCCTCAATCTCCTTTTCTCGTCAAACCAAAAGCATGCTAATTTTCTATCATACTTAAATGTACAATCCATATTGATTTAATGTAATATCGGTACCAAAAGCTATCTAACATACATGAACATGAACTATAAAAAAAATACTAAATGTATTTATCAACGTTATGGCTATTCTCAGTACAACACAGGAATAACAACGAAGCACATGCAAAAATTATGCAATTCGCAAGCATTAAAATACGGCGGTCTTATAAAGTAGTACTGAAGATGTATTATAAAATAATATGGGTTCTATTACAATCATAAGAGACAGTAAAGAGCTCATAAAATTCAGATTTTTTTTCTAATTTTATTTATCATTTCATTTGATTTTTATACTTTTCTATAGTGTCAATGGTCTGTATTCATCAGCCAAAGATACATGGTTACAACATTAATGTTACATTTAGACGATCCTAGTTCGATTTAGTATATAGTTGGAGGATGTAAATTAAGCCAGATATTAGCCTATATGATGCTTGTTATAGAAAAAATGTCATAGAACTATAGCAGTTCCAATAGCAGTGAACGCAAGATTTATTGTGTCCACCATTTGATTGCTTCTAACCATAGTTTTAACAAAGTAATTGTCTTCCATTTGATTGCTCCTGATTGCAGTCTTAACATAATGTTAGTGGACGAAGCCTATTAATTTATAAACTAATGGAAAACAACTTTTAAAAAGCATGGCCTGTTTCAATGCCAAAATTAGTAAAAAAAAAAAACTATATAAAAAAAGAGAAACTACTTATCAGAATTAAAAAGAAAGAAGGAAATCTAAAAGAAGAAAGAAAAAATCAAAGTACTACTGCAGCTTAGGCTAGTTCAGTGGCCGATGGTTAGTCCATCACCGAATCAAATAAAATGAAGTGTATGTATGATAAACTCACTTATGCAATATCCTTATAAGAACACCAAATTGTTTGTCACAAAAAACATTGTATATGTGCACCGTGTACATGTCCAATTCCTGAATGCATATTCATCAATACTATACTATTATTACTTAGTTAGATTTTAAGAGCTCACAAGCCTCCTTAATATTTTTTGAAATGAATAGTCTCTTTTTTCCACCTTTTTTATACTATTATTACTGAGTTGGATTTTAAGAGCTCATAAGCCTCCTCTGCATTTTGTGAAATGAACAGTCTCCTATTTTTCCTCTTTTTCTTTCTTTTTCTCCTCCTAATTAAAAAAATTGAAGCCTTATAATTTTTAAATTCCTTCTTGTTGAATTTATGTGATTCAAATATTTTCAAAGAAGATAAGAAAATAATTAATTGATTCAGTCAATCAATTAATTAGGCTGTATATGGAATGATAAAGAGGAAAGATATGCGTGGTATCTTTTAAAGAATGGAAACTAATTAATTGCTAATCAATCAATTGGTCAGATTTATTATACGAAGATAGAGAAGTTTATACATGGAGATTAATTTAAGCAATAGAAATTTATAGAAACATAGATTTATTGTCATTTATGTGCATTGGAATCAAATCAAGTAATCTGGAAAGGTTGTCACATAATCTGGAAGTTAATTTTCTTCATCTCCAAGCATCCTTCATTTTCATGCATATTTAAATGAAGGAAGTTCTTCTTCATATGTGTGTGAGCGTGTGAGAGAGCATCCACCATTATCCTCTTCTTCAGTAAACCCTAATTTCTGCAGTCAATCAATTAGGGGTTTTGAGCGTAAGTAAGTCTTTGGATAAATTGATTATTCAATTTGCAATTATAGGTTAGCCTCTCCACTTTTCTACCTATAATTTTGTAATCTCTCTCTTTTTTGTACTCTCTTTCTTGAGTGAAATAAAGAATAGTTGTTGGGTCCGTGGACGTAGGCAATCTAGCCGAACCACGTTAAATCTCTACGTTCACCTTTTTTTGTTTTTTTAGTGATTATTTTTCATTGAATTTGTGTTTGGTAATTAATCGACAAGCTAGATCCTTCTTTTGATTATTTCGACGCATTAGCATTCCACTGCGTTTTTGGAGTTTGTGCGAATCAATTGAATTTTCGCACAACAGTTTGGTATCGGAGCTAGCTGTCTTGTTCTTGATTAGTTATCAATGACAAATTCTTTCAGTAGTGGTATGAAAAATTATGGCATCACCAAATTTGTTAGAAAAGGAGTTTTTAGGACATGGAAGGTGAAGACTAATGATGGTGTTCTTCAGCAATAACATCGTTCATCAAAAGGAAGAGATAAAAGCCAAAAGCACCTTGGAGGTAGAGATATGCGTAGGTCTCATTTTATGAGTCCTAAAAGGGGTGCTTGCTATTATTGTAAGAAGAATGGACATTTCATACGGGATTGTCCAGCTCTTAGAAAGAAGAGAGAGAAGAAGAAGAAGAAAGCTTCAATTTTGCCAGCAGTTAGATCAGATGCGGATAGAAGTGATAGTAATACATCCTTACTTTCAGCCAGTATTTCACCTTTAGAGCATACAAGTTGGGTGATTGATTTTGGAGTCTCTTGTCATATGATGCCAGATAGGAGCTGTTTTGTCAGTTACAAGAAAATTGATAGTGGAACAGTTCATATGGGAAATGACACATCTTGTCATGTTGTGGGCGTTGGAAGTGTGAGGTTTAGGATGCATGATGGTGTTGTTAGGACTATCACGGATGTTAGACATGTTCCGATGCTGCGTAGAAGTTTGTTATCAGTTGGAGCTTTGAGTAGACTTGGTATGAGGATAATAATAGATGGAGAGAATTTGAGAGTGACGAAGGGTTCCTTGGTAGTGATGAAAGGGATGCGAGTTAATGATATTTATGTGCTTCATGGAGAGACAGTCTTAGAAGAGTCGATGGTTTCTACTGATTCTAGTATTTTAGATTCTACTCAGTTATGGCATCTTCGTTTAGGTCATGTTGATGAGGAGAGTCTTGAAGTATTGAAGAAGCTTGGGTTGACTGATGGTGTTTGTCAGTCGACGTCTAGCTCTTGTGGAGATTGTTCTTTTGGAAAGAAGAAGCATGTCACATTTGATGTTGGAAGACCTAGAACTACAGAGTCTCTAGAGTATGTTTATTCTTATGTGCAGGGACCCACCCCAGTTGCATCTTTTGGTGGAGCCAGTTACTTCGTCTTATTTATGGATGATTTCTCACGTAAGGTTTGGGTCTATTTCTTAAAGGCCAAAGATGAAATATTTGCCCAATTTTGTAAGTGGAAGACCTTGGTAGAGAAGCAGTCGAGTAAGCGTTTTAAGGTTCTCAAAGTTGGAAATAGTAGTGAATTTATGTCATAAGAATTCACTAACTATTGTGAGTCCGAGCATGTAATTAGAGATTTTTCTATTTCTGTTGAGTCACATTGTTACGAAGTGGCGGAGAGCATGTGTTGGATATTGTAGGAGAGAGCTACGAGCTTGAGAATGACTGCTGGTCTAGAAGTGGGATTTTGGGCAGAAGCGATATCTATGGCAGTATTTATTAACAACCGCACACCTTCTATTGCCATAGATATGAAGATCCCAGAAGAGATATGGAAAAGAGAGCCTGTTGATTATTCATTCCTTAAAGTGTTTGGCTGTTCAGCTTATTTAGAAGATGAGAGACATGATAAGTTGAAGCCTAGGGAAAGCAAGCACATTTTGTTAGGCTATAGAGAAGGAGTGAAGAGGTATAGGTTGTGGTGTAAAACAACTAAGAGAATTGTGACTAGCAGACATGCGATATTTGATGAGAGGTCTTTGTTGAAGTTGTAGCCTCTATCAAGTGATGACATTTGGAGGACAGAAAATTGCCAAACACATTTGGAGTCATCAGATTGTTTCCATATTCAGAAAGATATTGGTATTTCCGATGATACCATGGTTGATGAGAAGATTACAGAGGTTCAGACTCTAGGTGGAGCTCACTTGATGAAAAGGCCTTTTTGTTTAGTTGGCCCTATTTGTAAGCATATTTGTAGGGATGATTCTTCATCTTATGCTTTGAATGTTGTGGAGCTTGTTGGCGAGTCTGTTAATGTTGACTTAGGAAAGTCTAGCAAAATTCTTGTGGAGGAGATTGGAGTAGATAATATTGAGTATGTCCTCACTCAATTTGGAATGGAGAAGGTGAAGCGCGCTGTTAAATCTCCATTGGTCTCTCGAAGATTAGTATCTACATGTTCATCTCCAACATCGAATTTGTTGAAGAATTTTGGTACTTTCTCGTATGCATTATGTTTGATGATGTGCATACTATCTTTCTTATGCTTGGGAAAGATTTTGGAGCTCTGTTTGGGCAATATTGCCCATACTAGTTCACATTGAACTTGTTGACGTAGACGCAACAATTTGTTGAGATGTGATGATGCAGAGAGATAGTTATATTTGAATCAAGGTGGAATGTTGAATTTATGTGATTCAAATATTTCCAAAGAAGATAAGAAAATAATTAATTGATTCAGTCAATCAATTAATTAGGCTGTATATGGAATGATAAAGAGGAAAGATATGCGTGGTATCTTTTAGAGAATGGAAACTAATTAATTGCTAATCAATCAATTAGTCGGATTTATTATATGAAGATAGAGAAGTTTATACATGAAGATTAATTTAAGCAATAGAAATTTATGGAAACATAGATTTATTGTCATTTATGTGCATTGGAATCAAATCAAGTAATCTGGAAAGGTTGTCACATAATCTGGAAGTTAATTTTCTTCATCTCCAAGCATCCTTCATTTTCATGCATATTTAAATGAAGGAAGTTCTTCTTCATATGTGTGTGAGCGTGTGAGAGAGCATCCACCATTATCCTCTTCTTCAGTAAACCCTAATTTCTACAGTCAATCAATTAGAGGTTTTTAGCGTAAGTAAGTCTTTGGATAAATTGATTATTCAATTTGTAATTATAGGTTAGCCTCTCCACTTTGCTACCTATAATTTTGTAATCTCTCTCTTTTTTGTACTCTCTTTCTTGAGTGAAATAAAGAATAGTTGTTGGGTCTGTGGACGTAGGCAATCTAGCTGAACCATGTTAAATCTCTGCGTTCTTCTTTTTTTGTTTTTTTTGGTGATTATTTTTCATTGAATTTGTGGTTGGTAATTAATCGACAAGCTAGATCCTTCTTTTGATTATTTCCACGCATTAGCATTCTGCTGCGTTTTTGGAGTTTGTGCGAATCAATTGAATTTTCGCACAACACTTCTCATCCCAATTACTACTGAAACCTAATTTGAAATTAGGCAATATAAGTCAAATCAACTTCGAAGAGATGACCGATGTTGTCCTCCCACCCGACCGTCACGATTTTGTTTTGCAACAGCCATTCTTTGCTCCAACCTCGATGACCACCACTCTTACGCAATTGTCCATCAATATTTTCCTAAGGCATGTAACAGTAGTCACATTTAGGTAATCTCCTCAGCCCTTTTTTCCCTCCACTTAGTGTAGCTAATGTATTTGGCTGGTATTCGTTGGTTGTCGATTATTGCTTTAACATTTTTCTTTTGCGAAGTTCATTGTTATCTTACTTTTTGATTGAGAATTTGGTTGCGATTAGACTATTTTGCTATGTTCTTCATAATATTAAATTTTCACGAGGTTTAAGATAATGGAAATATGATGATTACAATAACAATTGTTTCATCGACATGAATATGTGTGTGTGTTACAGTAGGGCATTAAGATTTTTGTTTGACCATTATTCCCTGTTCCAGAAAGGTGCAACATAGTTTACAAGATCAATTGTGTCAAATTGATGCTTAAATCAAATGTTGAAACGTTTTCTACAATTCATGATATGTAGACAGTAGATACTAGATAAATTTTCATTATTATTTAAATGGTTTCTACTGCTATAGCACAGTATTTTTAAAGTGCTTATTTCCTGAGCTAACTTTGGAAAATAATATCCTATGTTGGAGCGTATATTTAATTTTTCCTATGATTACTTTTCTTTTTGACCACTAATCCATTATAGATTTATAAGATTCTTTTACCATGATAATAGCTACAATTACGATCATCTTTCCATTTATGAATTATAAAGACTGATAGTATTATGGATAAGTTTAACTGGCACTGTTGGAGTGACATGGATAATCATAAAGTTGTGAAAAACATAGATTTGTATTGATGATATTACATTCCTTTGCCACGAGAATTGAAAGAATTTTTACTTAACATGGCAATTCATGCTATTTGTTTTAGCTCTCTTTTCGAACAGCGAATGTGACTATCATCTATTAATAGTTCAAAGGATACTCAAAGTTAATGCATTAAACAGTTTGTCGATTTCCATTCGTTTATTCCAATTTCATTTGCTTATTTGTCAATTTCCCTCAGTCATCGTCGCCGATCTTAATTTCTACACCATTCCATGTCACTTTCTTAATTGATAATATTCCAAGCATTTAGGTATAATTTAATGTTTGATTTTTTGATTTGTTTTTTTTGCCCCTTTTTAGTTTATGAAAAATCTTCAGCCCTATCTCATCTCCTTGCATCTAATTTTTTTTACGAGTATCAGTGCAAACTTGTACTTTTTTGTTTGTGCTTTTCTGAATGTAGTAGATTTTATGCTGTGCCCTTTGGTTTTATTTTTGGTCATTAAGCATTAGAATTTCATCATAATTATTTACTATTGTGTTTCTAATCTATATATAATTTGACCTTTTTCTTCAATGTCAATTTCTATTTAGTTAGTGGATTATATTCAAATCCTAATTGATGATTGAAACAAAAAATGCGAACATCTTGGTTTTACTATGAAAAAGCAGGAATAAAGATGAATTGATGGTGCTTAATTAGTTAAAATCAATTGTAAATTATAGTGTCTCCTAAAAAAATTCAATATGATTTTCTTTCATATAATCATATGTTTCTAACTATTTGGGAACTTCTTTAAGGTTAGAAAAACTCAAGATCTATCTTTGAGAGGATTACTATGGTGGCAATCAACTAGAGTTGATTTGGGCTATGTTTAACGAGCAAAATTCCCATAAGTTGAGGTACAAACCATTTTATCCTCTAATTACGAGGATAGTATTATTGCTGAAATAGAAAAACTGTTATCGTAAAGAAAACATACTAATTTAAATAAAGCAAACCCACTTGTGCATATTGTTATGGCTCTAGACTATGTATGCTATAATAATTTTCAACCAAAAAAGAAAATGACCTAGAAAAAACATGCCAACTTAGTACTTGGCATATATGCATAAAAGCACAAGTTAACAGCGCCATTGAGAACGTGTGTTAGTATAAGCAATGAGTGAATAAGTTGGTATTACTTACATTAGATAATATCATTCTTTACTTAAATAACGTAATAGATTTATTCGATAAATATTCTTTTCTTTAGATGGTTTTTGTTAATGACTGTTATGATTATGCAGGGATGTAGGAGACTAGATGATCAAGCTATAGTACTGTATTAAAAATTACACATAACGCTGCCTTGCTATTGGTGAAGAACATTTGGATTGCTAGATCTGAAAGATAAATTTTGAAGACTTGGTTCATAAGAAGAAAATTCATTATTGGTAAGCATCATATATATTTTATTACTTTCATATTAACTTAGTTATTTTCTTTCTGACATTAGTAATAAAATCAGTCATTTAAGTATAATCAAGTAACATTCATATTTTCCAACCAAATATATTTTTGCTTCTGTTTCTGCATTTTGGTCTTATTACTAAATATTAGCATTATGTTAAATAATATAGAGGAAACATCTCTAGGTATTATTCAACCATGTTGGATGATATTGTTATAATTGGACTATTTAAATATGTCGATTAGCTCTCGAGCATAATTAAGGCATTTTTTTTCTTCTACGGTTACACTTCACTGTATAAACATTTTACTTTGCATTTATAAAACTAAATTCATGGAGATTTCATTATAAAGTTAGGATTTTTTTAATTCTATAAATCATTATGTTTTTTCTTGAACTACCTATTTGTGGCAGTTATTACAATGTAAAAAACTTAAAATTTAACATTGGATATGAAAATTCTATAATTCATTTACACATTCAATGTTTCTACATGCATAATTTTTTTTGTAAGGACCATATTTTTATCTTCTTGGAAATGTTAGCTTTTATATTTTTACGTGAGTACATTGAATTATGCGCAAAAACTAATAAAAAATTAACATGAATCATATACAACACTTGATAAAAGAGTATTTATCCTATAACAATATTGATTTGAGTTGAAATCAACAATTCGTACCTCTCTCCGTTTTCTTTTATTTTGTTCAATATATAGGGTATCAGAGTCTTTGAAATTCCTTGGCATTTGGAGGACCATACATTAACATATATAGCCTTCCAATTTGTTAATGAATTTAATTTCTAACCATAAATTATATGACAAAGGGCTAAATGAATTCTCAGGTTACGTCCACTTAACTTGAATCTCATTGTTTTAAATTTTGTAACTAGATATTTTTTCCGATGCATAAAAATTATGTTAAGCTATTCCTTAATATCCATTCTCGGTGGAAGCTGTCCATTAAATGTTGTGCCTATATCACCACGCCCCTTCAAGAAAATGGATGCTTATGTTTCCATATATATGATGCATAATTTAATGTTCAAACATAATTTGCATGCACCCTGTAACTACATGTGAATATGATTGCACATTTGTAAGATTTTGATTATGCATTCATTGTTGTATTAATATTTTTTAACCTTTCTTTTTTTATCGCCCTCTCTATCTTAACATGCATGATGGATTGGGTTGTTGGTTCTTTTATCTTAAAGTCATAAAATAAGACTTGATTTTGAGCTTGGCACCACAAAATTATATATTGTTTGCCAGATTATTGTTGTTATTTTCTCAATCAATAACTTCAATCGTGCATAGATGTAATAGCATAAGAATACAAAAAGGCATGGATACTTTGCAGTTTGCACCTTTAATTTTATTCGTTATTTTATTGTGCAACCATTATGTTTATTATTTTCATTTAGAAGCATATCATGCCAATAAAATGGTCTTTTGAGCTAGACTTTAAGCATCCCCACATGGGTCAATGGAAAAATGGGAGCTCAAAGCCCACATTTCCTTTACACTAAGACCATCCACCTGTTTAAGTACTAATATGTAATGAGATTTTGGATATTACATTATTCCAACTTGGATGGTTAGAGTAGAGGTTATTAGGCTTTGTGCAATAATATTTATTATTGTCAAGAGTTTGTCAATCTGTTTGGTTAGCTTTTTTATCTTTCTTACATCATATCTAAAGTAATGTATTTCAAGCATAATGTTGCCAATGAATAATGTTTTTAAAAGGAATTTTCTTTTTATTATTTAATATAATATTAAAATATACGATAACAAAATGTATATTTATTCAATTAAGATTATACAATTTGTTGTACTTAAACTTTGTTAGAAGATGAAGCTCATTAAGTATAAGATATTCAAATGAATATCTTTATGTTATTTATCTTTTTTATTTCCACTATTGAAACAATGTCATATGTGCTTTACTTCAGTCCAAGGGAACAAAGTTAAAACATTTCTCTATTGATAACACATCAATTGTGCTTTGAATAATTTTTCTTTTCATCTAGAGTAATTTGTATAATGATATAATTTTCCTCTAGCATAAATCCTTTGCATTTTTCAACTGTCTAAATTTCATTATTAATTGCTTTTGAACTTGGCTAAGTAGTAAAATAGCCAACAAGTAAACAAAAATTATTTATTCTTTTTTTCAGTCACCACTTACATTTTGTTAGAATATTTTTTTGTCTACAATTTTTTTTAATATCTGAACAAGTGAGTTTTGACGTTTATTTAATAAATTGTATGGGTGTTAATCGGTTTGAACAATGTTTATATTTATTCAAATTTTATACTGCAACCTTTTTCTAATCCTTTGTAATAATTTAAATTAGATATATATAATTAGAAAATCATGCCTATAGGAAAATATTTGTTCGATGACCGTGCCCATGATATCATATTCAATATTAGAAGATCCCAGACTTAGAATATGACTGATACTCTCATGATATAGCCTTCAGTAATGTTTAGTTCTCCTATTTTTTAGATTCAGTAGCTGAAAGAAGTACTTTTCTGGGTTTCCTGAATCTATAATTGCACACAAATGTTTGTTATAATTAAGTGGGAAGGAGAAACTATTACTTTATATCTTGAAAGCTAAGGTCCTTACCACTTTTTAGTTGAATTTTTCTTATGTATTTATTAAGTTACGTATTTAATACATTTCTTTTACTGAATTTATCAGAAAAACATATTTGATTCATGAACAAAAAGATACGAGACTCATGGGTTTGATTGCCCATACATTTTGTATTGTTAAGGGAGACAGTTTTAATGATTTATGCAAGTTTTTTAAAAAAACATTCGATTTTAACTTACCAACAATTCTTTTCAAACGTCGGTCTTGTATTTTAAGGGTACTTTATCTGCTTACTTTTCAGCGTTTTTTGAAATGGGAGCACCTAATACGTTTATGATTGTGAACAGGATGACCGTAATTGAATGTGTTGATGCTTCTGTAGGTTCTAACATTGTTACTTTCTTCTGGGTTGTAATCAAAACGACCAAGATCATCTATTCCGAATAAAAAACGAGAAATTTCATGAAGCTTTTTCTCTGTAGAAAAGCGACAGAATAAAAAAAAACATATTACATAATTGAAGACCATAATACTGATTTTATCTATTAACAAAATCTTAACTATGCATATGGATAAATTCTAGCAAAGTGACTGAAATGCATCATATATATTAGAATGTTAACCTTTTCCGTGATGAAATCCATAGCAACTAGCAATATATAACACATTGTTAGTCAACAAGGATTGAAACTTTACGTAAAATATGATTAATATTGAAATTCCACAAAATAGTTTGTTAGTTCAATCAGGTTTTAAACAAAAAACAATTAAAAATTTATTAACCAATCAAGATTACACGAATTACTTTTAAATTCATTGTTATAGACGATTTTGATGGTCTGTTTAATATGAATAGAAAACCCATAGCAAAACAAGATAATATGCTTGTAGACCAATATCTCCACAAATATATCTGGTAAATCCATCGAAAACATAATCATTTGAACCTTCGCAAGATTCAATAAATACCTACTAAGCTGCCACTTCTAAGATAGTAAACATAGTTAAACTGTAACCAAACAGCAGTACTTCAACAAATGAAAACAAATATTTTTAGCACATAAAAAAAAGCAAGGATGCATATGTTCAAGTTACAAGGGTCGGTGCACTTATTAGATATCCACAGCTTTTGCTGAGATTGTTGTAGTTTTAAAGTATCTTACTACAAAAAATGGGAGTGGAAGTATAAAGTTTTCAACTATGTGAAAAGTGCTACTTCAAATTTAAACGAGATTTATATCTATATACACATACATGATGATAAGACTGCAATTCAATTTATCCCATGTTCTTGTCTAACATATAGCCCGAATCAATTTATGTCTTTACACTTTATGATACTAGAAAACAAATGCATACATTCATCAGTCGCATTGATAGAGAAACAGGTTTACAAAGTATCCTTTGCTTCTTTAGAGAATTAAATATCAATAGCAGTCACACGCTTTTGAATTAAAAGGACAAGTAGGGTGCAATTGCTGATTTTATTTATTATGAAAAACTTACGATAATATAATCATTTCTGTATGTTTTCCATCTACATGGTGCATAAGAAAGCTTAATAGATGCATGAATGAAAAATAAAGTAAAGTAATTTCAAGGACAAACGAGCAAGGCTCTTTTAAGCCTCTTCAATTTGAAAAGGCACTAATATCATTTCAGTATTATTCTATCATTGATTAAGATGAAGTTGTCGAAGTAAAATCATAGCTATTTATTGATCGAAATGCTCCCGTGAAACTCATCTTTCTGGCTTCTATCACAAAAAATGGTAGTTCGAAACTCTACAAAATGGGAAATGGAAACAAATGTAAATAATCCGACATTGTAGTATCAGAAAGCACAAAGTGCAAATCATGCACATTTTCATTAGAATATTCAATATATGTTTCATGCGTTGTTAAATACGAGATGTGTAAGCCTGTCCTTTTAGAGTTTTTACTGTTAGTTCTAAAATTGGAGGACTCTATGGCTAAGCTTTTCATACAGGTTATTTCTATCATTATCTAGTAGAGTACAATGCATAAAATATAAGTGTGCATTCAAACTATCCAAAATATGAAAGTGCAAGAGATATGTTCCACAAAAAAGAAATCAATAACTGTTAGGAAAAAAATAAAAGGGAAATTCAAACCATATATGAAGCTCCTACTTTTGTGTACTTCGCATATTTTCATTCCATGATAGGAGTTTTCACATAGTTGAACTATCCCCATGATACAAAATAAAAAGATTTTAACTAGCAAAAGCTTGGGTCAAAAGTTGTAAGAAATTAGAATTGTGAGAAACTAAGCAAAAAGGTTTTATATGATCTTGTTGGGTGTTTTGTTTCATCTAACACGACTTCAGTTTAATCTAACAAAGTTTGCATCAACATCAAAAAACATTGATTCATATTTCACAGTATCATTTGGTTCAAGCAAAAAATGAGAGCCATCAAGCAAAAAACGAGAAATACTTGAAATTAGCAAAAAATAATGTTCATACACAACAAATATTACAAACGTTGAATACCCATAGTGATGAAATTCTAAATTTAATCACACTTCAAATTCAACTCAATTCGACTAAGAAATACATCTTATATTAATATATGCATTTGGTAAGGTCTTCTAATTTTTTGTTGTCTTTAAAAGAAAATTGATAAACAGCAGGAAAGTCGGTGTCATCCACATTTATAGTCAACAGTTTTGTTGTGTGCAAAACCACAAACCTTCCATTAATTTTTAAATCTTTTGAGTAGAACACTTGACTCGCTTCTGATGCCAGAATAAATGGCTCATCAATCACTCTATCTTTTGTTTTTAATTTCTCTAAGTTAACTATAATCAAATTTGAAACATGATCTATCTTGCAACCATTGACCTTATCTTCGACCTTTACCCAATCACCATAAAAAACAGTTTGCTTGAAGTCAATGTAATCCAACTCAATTATCCGTTGAATAATTCCATAATACATTGTTTCTACTTCCTTGTAATTTTATCCTTCCCGCTTGCTCTAAATTTTGTAATCACTCTCATACAAACACCACTATCGTGTGTTACCATTCGCTCTTTGTAAATGAATACAAATGAATACATTTATATATAAATGAATACATAAGAAAATGTAATACCTCATCACGTAACCAAAGAGTAAAATTTGAGAAGTTTCCACGAAATTTACCCTACTTCGAGATTGAGATTTAGTACTTTTCACATAGATGTTATACCTCCTGCAATAAACACGTTTCAAAACGTTTGTAAATGAGTTAATTTGCAATAATGAGAATTCGGGATAAACTAGTGAGCTTACTTCTCCCATTCATCCAATCTATCGTACTTATTAAGGATCCATCTACGAAACTGTTCAAACTGCACTTGGGTTAAGGTGATTTAAAATTTGAATATATAAATATTTAAAAACTAAATATTTAAAACAAGAGATAATTTAAAATCTAGGACAATTTTGAAATCAAAATATTAAAAATGATAAAAATAATTTTGAGGCTAAAATATTTTAAACAAGAGAGATGTCTTTTTGAAAAAAGGGTTATTAAAAACATTTAACATAAGAGATATATTTTTGAAAAGCATTTTCATAAAATTAGTGAATATCAAAATAGGACCACTATATGTTCCACTAGATATTGTCGTGCGTTCCATCCCACTAGGGTTCGATCCCTTTAATAGACTCGAAGTGGATTCCATTCCAATAAATTTTGAATAAAGTTGTAAGTGCTTTCAAGAAGTTTTAACATAATTCTAGACTCAATACTTATCTTGTATTCTTGAAATCTTGAACTCTTAACATCTCGATACTCATGAGTTTCAATCTTGATAGCTTCAATCTTGAATCTCTATACTGTACAGCCTTCATTCTTGGTACATGCATGGCTATAACCTGCATATACATATATACCTAAACTATAATATTAGTATTTATATTTTATAACAAGTTCTAAGGTTGTTGTCGTCAAAACCATCTAACAATCTTCTCTTTTTTGATGATGACAACCTATGTTTATAAAATATAATTTTCCTTCACAATAACTCCCTCTAAAACTAATAACTCCCCCTTAATCTAAGCCTAAGCCTAACTGCTCTAACTACTCTATTTTATATTTCTCCCCCTTTGTCATCAAAAGAAACTAATCCTAAACTAATACAACTCCCCCTTAATCTAATATTATCCAAACTAAATACTAATAATGAAGTATAATAAGTGGAAACAAATATTTTATTATATACGATGTTGTATTTACATGTATATATGGAAAAATACACACAATCATATTTAAGTTCAAAAATTATAGAATAACACTACTAATGAGGGTTTTTGACAATTGGAGATTTGTGAATCGGATAATTTGGATAACGAAAACAAAAGTTCCACATTGTTCAACCAAATCCCATCTTTTTCAAAACAGACGTCGCCTACGCAGACCACGTTGTTGTCTTCTTCCATAGATGCTTCCTCCTCCTCCTGCTCTTCTTCTTCCTCTTCTTTTTCTTCTTCTTCCTCTTCGCAGTGCTATAAGTGGTTATACACTTGAATGTTGGGAGAAACTTCTTCAATCACAATAGGATTTGTATGATTATCCATTAGGAATTATTGAAAGTTCCAAAGAATTTTGCCTTGCTTTTCTTGTTATTTTGTCGTCCTTATTTGCACAACTTGAAGTTCAATCAACATTTGCATTGCATCCAACACTGACTCTTCAATCTTTATACATATGCCAGTGTAATGCATTGGAATGGACCAGAATGAGAAGAAGGAAAAGAAATGGTGTCATTCTGGGTTGATTTAGTAGAGGAGGCCATTAGTTTCAATTTTCAGAAGTGTAGTACAGAGAAAGAAAAGTGAGAATACAGAAAAATTCGAAACACATAGGTTTATATAACTTCCAAACTAATTTTAGAGGGAAAATCAAATTTTCAAATTTTGCCATTGTATGTCGACATGGGTGGTAGGAGTATATCGACATGCCTATGAAAAATTTGATTTTCTTTTATATTTCTATTTATTAAAAATATATGTTACTATATTTATATTCTATATTTCAGTTATTGAACAAAAGCCTAGTTCTCTTGTTAACTTATTAAATATAGGTTGATTTAAGGGTTTGGTTAAAATATCAACAATTTGATTCTATGAGTTGATAAATTCAAGAGAAATAATCTCCTTACTTATATTATCTCGGAGAAAGTGATGTCTAATATCAATATTTTTAGTCATAACATGATGAGTAAGATTTTTAGATAATTTATTGCACTAGTACTATCACAATAAATTGGTGATTTTGAAATTGTTAATCCAAAATATTTTAAGGTTTGTTGCATATAAATAACCCGAGAGCAAGCCAAGGCAGCAGAGATATATTCTATTTCAGTTGTTGATAAAGAAATAGTGTTTTGCTTTTTACTAAACTGTGAAACCAGAGAATGCCCCAAAAAGTGACAAGTTCTGCTTGTACTTTTTCGGTCAGATTTGCAACCAGCGTAATCGGCATCACAATAAGAGATTAAATCAAATGAATCATTTTTAGAGAAAATTAAACCATAGTCAAAAGTATGTTTAACATAGCTTATGATATGTTTCACAGATTTTAAGTGAGTCTCTTTAGGTTGAGATTGGTATATTGCACAGAGACAAACATTATGCATGATATCGGGTCTACTCGCAGTGATATAGACTAGTGATCCAATCATTCTCCTATATAGTTTTTGATTTACATCTTTTGAAAGATCTTCTTTATTTAAATCTTCATTGGTTGCCATGGGAGTGAGTTTTCCACTCGTAGTAGTCAAACCAAATTTACTAACTAGGTCCTAACATATTTTTTTGACTAATAAAAATACCATTATCTAATTGTTTTATTTGTAAACCTAAGAAGAAAGTAAGTTCACCCATATGACTTATCTCAAACTCTTTTGTCATTATTTTAGAAAATTCTTTATTCGTTTCATGATAAGTTGAACCAAAAATAATATTATCTATATAAACTTGTACTAGTTGGATATCATTTTTATTTTTTTTAATAAAAAGAGTATTATCTACTTTACCAATTTCGAAATTTGATTGTAATAAAAAAGATCTTAGTCTTGAAAGACTAACTTATGATGGATTGATTACACAAATGACAAGTATATAACTAAAATAAACTATAGTGTAAGAATATAAATAAGAATAATCACACAAGGGTTTTTATACTGGTTCGGACCTCTCGTCCTACGTCCAGTCCTCAAGCTCCACTTCGGAGTTTCCTTTCACCAAATAACTCTCACTTCACCCGGAGGAATAGGTTTACAATAGCAGTGTTTCTTTCTCAACTGTGTATTCTTCTATTACATTAATTTTAACTATATACTACAATTGAACTTCCTACATCTCTTGAATGATTGAATACAATATTGTTTGAGAGAATATAGAAGTGTATGATCTTAAATTTACAGATCAGATAGCAAGCAGATGATTAGAACAAGGAATGATTAAGATAGAAAGTAAGTGAGTAAGTTAGTTCTCTGATTCATCTTGATTCTTGTTTATATAGTTATAGAGAGTTGCTTCTGGTAGTCACATCTCTTCCCTTTCAGTCTAGAGTCGTCATTGTTCACTGGTGAAGAGTTGCGGAAGAGAGATGGAGTTGTGTCTTTACGGAGATGACAGTTGTTATTTGAATTTTTTGCTCCGAGCCCAGTTTCAGACGTCTGAAGATTATTTTCAGATGTTTGGAACCTATTATGAATTTTAGTGCAGCATCTACGTTCAGACGTCTAAATTTCTGTATTCAGACGTCTGAACCTGTCAAGTGAGGTTTTTCTGGGTTCATTCTTGAGTGTTAGTTCCTTCAATCTCCGTGCAACTTTGTAGATGAATTTCTTTAATGCTTTAGTCATCATCTTATCAAGGTAGTGGTTTGTCTTGCTTTGTATCTGTGTATGATATATATGTGATTTGCATTGTATAGTTGTCGTCGTCGAAATTGTAAACTCAGTGTTCTAACATTCTCCTCCTTTTTTATGATGACAACTATATAATGTACTTAGATAATAATTACAGAAAGATTCTCCCCCTAAATTTAATATCCCCCTATAGTTGTGCGCATCTATTGTTCTCCCCCTTTTTCATTATAAAAAATAATTGAAGAACCATAACGCAAAGACAAGTATGATATGCAGATAGAATTACAACAGTAACAAAAATTATGATTACATCTTGAAGCATAGCAAAATATTGATAGTGTATTACCAGTAAAAAAAATTAACTACAACAAAATATTAACCATATGAGGTCAAGGCAGATCATCACTAGGGGAGGCCAATTTCTCTTTGTCCTTGTCGCTGGTTTTTGGTGATGTGTGAGGAGATGGAGAAGGTGTAGACCAGTCAGAAGAATGTTGTCGAATTTGTTTATGTGCTTGATCAAGTTTGGAAACTACTAAAGCAATAGAGTCTCCAACTTTGGAAAGCCTGATGGACAATGTGTGATCAAGGCTTGCTATTTGTTTACCAAGGAGAATTTGATTTCTAGATAAGAGAACTTGGTTTTGTAAAGTTAAGCGACCAATACTTTCATTAGCATTAAACTGAGTTCGTGCTTCCAAAATCTCCATATCAGAGTGATATTCAAACGAGGAAGGAGGAGGTGGAGATGGGTGCCTTGGTAGTTCTGTATTACTTTCTTCTTGTTGTTGTTCTTGTTGTTGTGTAGGAGGAGGAGGTTGATCTTGTGCATTTCTCCATTCTAGAAGAGTTATATAAGATGGTGGTTCCTCCGGCAAATGCATAAGGTTGAAAAATTTTGTTCCGCTATACTTGATAGGTAACTCCTTAAAAGCAGAAATGTATGATGGGATATTTAGTGCTTTGAGGATTCACATAATATAAGCCGGGTAAATATGATAGGCCTGCGAGATCTATTCCAAAAACCTTTAAGTTCATCGAAAATGAACTGAGCTCAATTAATCGTAGTT
The DNA here is from genome assembly GCA_030765085.1 of Allium cepa. NCBI lineage: Eukaryota > Viridiplantae > Streptophyta > Magnoliopsida > Asparagales > Amaryllidaceae > Allium > Allium cepa. Next base: position 976,891,692 of record CM060928.1, read on the forward strand.
CGACTAAAAAGAGCATATAAAGCTTTGTGCTCAAGATCAGTAATTTTTTCATGGCTACCTAATCGTGGTATAATGGTATTTATAAGCATTCGGGTAAGGATCCTAGCACGTGACCTAAGAATTTGGAAGAAACTTGAGGCATTTGATTCTCCCATACTTGATGAGTTGTAATATCACGAGGTTTGAATCACATATCCTCTATTTTAGATAATATGTGATCCATATAAGAGCATTCTAAAATTCATCCAATTATAGTGGGGGTTAACTTAATTGTTGTCCCATAGACACTTGTCCATAACCACTGTTCATCATTCTCAGTAGTCCATACGGATGAACTATCCAGATTAGCACAAAAAAGGTATATAGCCAATTGATCGATGGAGATATCATTGGCATTAAAAGAAACAAGGGTTTTTAAGTTACCTTGCTCACAGATGTCATCCATATCGTATGAAGGAAACTTGATTAGGTTATAGAAGGGTTCGAGATGCATCTTCTTAATCTTTAAGTCATCAAATCGTCTTATAGTTGATGGATTGTGGAATAACCAATCTTTGATTTGAGTGTCAATTACCATCAAGGGTTGAGAAGAGGATCCTTCTCCATGCTTTCTTTTCTTAATTCCCATTTTTTGTTCATGGTGGCATTAATCAAGTGAGAAATTTGAATATTAGATTTTGATAATGATAAATTTTGATTTCGAAATGATTAGAAATAGGAAAAAGGGATTGATCGATCAAGGATAGGTTTTTAAAAAACTATCATTTCCAGTTCCAAACGTTTGAAATAGTGGATTAAACGTTTGAAAATGCTTAACGTAGAAGCAGAGAGTAGAATTAGACGTTTGGAAATAACAATCAGACGTCTGGGAAGTGCTAATACTAGATAGAGAGTAACTTCAGATGTCTGGAAAGGATTTCAGACGTTTGGGAACATTAGTTGACTAATGCTAGTAAATTATGTTTTAAATTTTCTACTAATAAAACATTAGAAATAAAGGGAGAGTTAGAAATACCGATGTTTATGACTTCTCCAATTCCGACGACATATTCTTTTGAGTTGTCTCCAAAGGTTACGGTGCCTCCATCAATATATATTATATTTGAGAGCATTTTGGCATTCCCAGTCATGTGTTTTGAACAACCACTATCGAGTATCCATTTCTCCTTGCTTTTATTTTTGGGTACCTATAAAACATAAATTATTCAATCGGTACCCACTTCTTTTATTAGGGTCCTAAATGTTAGGAGAAGAGCGTAGCTGTGACGATCCTGACTCGACCTTCGAAAATCGACATCGAATACATCACCCATATTCGAATGCCGCAGATTCAAACGTCGAATCTGGTTCGTTGGAGCTTATAACACATTAAGTACAACAACACAACGGAAGAAAAATGAAATTTTATTGATACACAATAGATACAATAATTTGATACAATGGATATCACATAATCAGAGATACACAACAGCAAACAAGATAAAACCAGCAGCGGAAAGATATCTTCAATACCAAGCTCCAAACTGCAATCCAGAAGCTCGAACCACCATCAAGCGTTGAATTAAGCTAGGTCAGTCATGAATGCGATCGCCAAAATTCAAAGGGTGGATTCTGTCGAATCTACACCTACTATTTGATTATCTGAAAAACCTAACTCTAGAATGCCCGTGCGGAAAATTGTGGGCACCTAGAGTTTAAAAAGGGAACAATAAATTTCAGGTCAGTCATGGGACTGGTATGAGCAAACAAAAACAGTTTTCTTTGAATAAAAACAAACAAAAGAATTTAAAAAGAGATCCGTAATGCTTTTTGAAAAATGAAACTTCCATAAGGCCTCCAGCCGCACACACAATGCAAATGCAGAACTGGAGGAGATTTCTCCTTATGATAGCCAAACATGCTTGATACGTAAAATAACTTTGATATTATTATTAGTGCATAGTGCAGAAAACCTTTGGAATGTATAATATAAATCTTAGCTAGCATAGACATTTCGTACTATGCCTACTATAGCTACAATCTAAACAGTGGGTCGCCACCATAAGTAAATGGCAGGTTATACAACTAAAACCATACAAGACACGTATTGATGATTGGATTTCCAACAAATGGTCAGGCTAAGGAGCTTCCTGGGCCATATAGGTACGCCTCTGGAGGGACGCCCCAAGTACCTAACCGGATCTCTGCCAACACAAGGCTGGGTTACCTCCGTAACTAGGTAACTAACTGTCACGAGTATGTCATCCTTCGGTCGTAACCAATATTTATTCGAGGATCCTCAACCATAAAGCAACAACCACAAAGTAATAAATTTGTAGTAACCACATAGATTAAATATCTGGGCTCCATACCATGATACTACCTCTATCTAAAAGGAAATGAACGTACCCTCAGGTGGGGCTACCCCAAATAACCTTGCTGCATCCTTCCTGTTTCGACCATTTCCGGGTTGTGAGGTCCGACGAGGTCACGTCCATAAAGCTATGTTTTACACAAAAGCCATGCTTCGATCAACACATGATTAGCAGCACTTCGTATGCCACATTACCAAATTGGGAATGTATCACTGGTAACCATCAACTACACAACCTCTGAGCTCGTATGTCTCAGAGAAGGGTGTTAAGCTAGGAGAATAAATTCTCCACCACAAAACAGAAATGTATCTGATAGAAACCAACTTTACATTTAAAATTGTAACGTCAGACATTCATCCATACAAGTCTGTTCCAGGTTCAAACTGAACCGAAGGCACTTCAAAAGAAGCCCTTGCAATCCAGATAATTCCTAACCACGTCCGGACTCCCCATCACAAAGGGCAATCAAATCTCTACACCGGGGTCCAGTCGCTGCAGAGACATTCGACAGGTAATCCTTTCGCTTTCAAAAATATCCGGTCTTCACCACCAGTCTTCAAATGCTATCCATAATGTCATATCATTATTCGAAATGGGTTATATGACACAAAGTCCTCTTCCGGCTAAACCGAATAATGAGCGCTATATTTAAAAACATATGAATATTGGGATCTTAGTTAAGTCACAACTTATTACCCAAAACCTTCCTTTTAAATGGTTTAAAAAAATTTCCATTTCAAATCTTTTACACAAAAATATTCACTTTACAAAGTTCACCAATCTTTCACAAAGATTCATTCATAGCCTTTCAAACAATTTCCCTTTCAAATTGGATTAACTCACCCAATCTTTAACAAAGACTCAATTCATTGCTTTCAAAACCAATTCCCTCTTCACATTTGAAACCCTTTTAACAAAACTTGGAAGTTCTTTCCTTTGTATAAAAGCCATTAACATTTGAAAACAAAGAGTTTTTATTCCGGAAAAAATCTGATTAAATATAAAAAAATTATAGCCTTTAAAGTATAAACTTGGATTAAATTCAAATTCCCAAAATAATATTTTCAATATACTTCCAAATGGTTTAAAAACCTATATATACATTGTATAACTTGTTTAACTCCTTTCAAACCATACTTTCCAAAATGATTTCAAAATTCAAGCAGGATATATAATATCCAAACTAAATTTCAAATTTCAAAACTTCCTTTTCAAAAGCCTTTCATATTAAATCTGATTCCATTTTCAAAACCATTTGGATTCAAAGTTCAATTTTCAAAACCATTTTAAATATAATAATATTAAATTCAAATATCTATGACTTAACCGATTTTCTCGTGAAATCCATATTTGTATGTGTATAGTGTAGTCCAAGGTTTTTACACAATAGTGCAACATCATCAATCATTACTGATTCAAGCACACCAATATCGATAAGCGGTATAATCCTATAACGCTTATCTTCATTCACAGATTCACAGATATATAATATAAATTCATCATAGAGAAATAAATTACATTCATCACAGCTCAAATCAAAATAATTCACATCACATAGTATCACACATCAGATATATTAAACCATTCAAGGCATTCAATATAATCCAAACATACATAAGTAAGTTTAGTTAGTCACCTGATTAAATTTAAATCAGATTAATTACTTATGAATAAATTACTAATTCTGGTTAATTAATATTAATTAATTATAAACCATTTTAATTAATTATCTTTAATCATTTATTAATTAACCTTTAATAATAAATTAATTAACCTTAATTAATAAATGAATCAATCTTTAATCATTTAATAATTAACCCCTAATTATTTGATTATTCTTTGATTAATTACATAAGTTAATTAACCATTTATTAATTATCATTTAATTAATTATCCTTAATTAATTATAGTAAGTGATTATCCTAATCACTTATATTAATAAATCACAAACTAATTACATTGAGTATTTATCTTTTAATCACTTGATTATTGAACTTTAGTCATTAATTAGTTACTTTTAATTAAGTAATTATCCTTAAGTAATTAATTGCCTTTAATTACTTATCATTAATTAATCTTTATTAATTAACTATCACCAAATTATTTACCTTGATTGATTTATCACATTTATTAATTATCCTTAATTAACTACAATAAGTGATTATCCCTTAATTATATTGAGTAATAATAATTACATTAAGAAATCATCCTTAATTAATTAACATTTCTTAACTAATTACTATAAGTGATTATCCCTAATCGCTTATATAAATTAAATTACAAATTAATTACTTTTAATCAACATTTTAATCTCTATTTAATAAGCCTTGGAATTAATTGTCATTGACATATAAATTAACTTAAGATTCTTAAGTTAGTTAGCAAATTAAGCATCGATTAAGTGATACATAATCAATGTATGATTAAAATAAAGGTTTAATAAAGGATACATAATAAAATTCTTTAAACTTAAATAAATTTAAAAAAAATATTTTTAAGAAAAAATTTAAACAACCCATAATTTAAATAAAACATTTATAATAAATGGGTTAAGGCAAATTATTCAGATTAAAACTTGATTTGTTAAAAATTTTGAAATTTGAAAATACATCTTTTTACCGACCCGGGATGACTTCAGGTACTTACCGGAGCCAACGCATGATTAACCCGAGACCAGCTTCGAGTTTCTCCCTTTCTTTCCTATTTATACATTGTTTTAGTTAAATTTTTAAACTTCTTAAACATGATATCACACATATGATCATACTCGAGCACGCACTCGGGCCAACATTGAAACTTTAAAAGGCCATCCGCGAGACCACCCAGCACAGAACCCATCTTACACAACTGATAATACGTGCACGTGCACAGATGATCGAAGCTTCTCCGATCATTGCTCTGACCACCCACATGCCATCAACGACCTTGCCTTTCAGCACAACCACCCAGGTCGATGAATTCGATCGAGAATTGAAATTGAGCAATCTTAGAAACCATCTAGAACAGACAGTTCATCCAAGAACCCCTTCATATGACCTCCTCCAGCCACCAGACCTACCACCGACACACCCAAACCCTCATCACCATTCCACGAATCAATTACCCCCAGACCATCCACTTCTGATATCTCAATGACGTCGTAGCAATCTTGGCTTTGTCATCGACCAAAAGAGGCTCTTAAACCCTAAAATCTCACCACATTGCCTCCCCAATGATCGAAAAAATCATTGATGATTTTTCCTCAACTCGGTAACCTCCAAACTACCCTCAGCCACAACCCTGATCACCTGATTTGTTTCGATCGTCGGAACCAGATAACCCAAATTCGTTCAACCATGGATTTCTCAATCGATACAATATGAAAAATCTTGAATTTACTTTTGAAATTCATGTTTTTTGAATTCGAACTAAATGATGTAAGTGAATCTAAAAGCATTGATACTTGAATTTCCTGATATAAAATGCCAATTCCATAATTTCTCAATTTTAAATTATTTACTTAATAAATATACTTGAACTAAATTTTGAAATTAGCATTTCATAGTTATAATTACTTTTCATTTAGAAATCAAAACCTGAAATTATTTAGATAGGATGATTTTAAATTTTCTAACACGTTTTAAAAACCTGTAACAAGAATAAAGATGTTTTCTTCCCTGTTCTCAAACATGCACGCCACTTACACATGTATATATATACATAGCATTATATTTACATTTATGTAAATACTTATCACCATTGTACTTCAAGCAATAAACACCAAAATCAAGTTACCTAGCAGATTCAAGTAAGAAATGGGAGTTTGCTCACCTGACAGTGAAGAATAGAGGACTTGGAATTTGATATTTGAAACTGCAGATTAAACCTTTGAACTTGATTAGTTGACTTTAATCGTGAAGCTTGATGTTCACTTTGATCTGGATCTTAGTTGTTGAAGTTGAGTTCCCCTTTGAATCTGATTTGTTTTAAACTTTTAATAAGGTTTTTGCTGTTTGAATCTGAGATGCTTCATATTTGTAATAGTTTGTTTTGAATTTACTTTCAGGTTTTGGTTTTAAACCTTGCTTTGATTACTTTCTTTTGAGTTTGATCATAATTTTATTTTTGATCTGAAATGATCAGATTTTTTCTTTGATCTGGATAGGTTTTAGATTTGGGATGCTTTTGATTTTTAATTAGAAATTTATATTTGCTTTCTTTCTTATGTATGTTATTTAAATAAAATTTAAAAGAAAAAATTAGTTGCCACTTGTTTATTTTGTATTAACATTTGTAAGTTAAGTAAACACTTGTAATTGTATGAGATCAATTCTTTTACACTTGTAAAATATAAACATTTTATGTTTAAAACCCTCTTTAAAATAATTTTATACAATTTTTTTAAAACCTACTTAAATTAATTTATAAATTTGTTAAACCCCTTTAGTTTTAGTATTTATGTGTGTGTGTGTATACATATAATTTCAATTTAGCTTTTCATATATGTGTTTTATATTTTTTTAGATGTTTATCTCATTTATATATACATATATATACAACTATTTATATACCTTTAAGAAAATTATTTTTAAAATCTAATCATATACTAATAAGTAATCACATTCATTTATATATATATATACATATATGGATTTAACTTAAATTATCCTTTTGAAAATTGCTATATAATTTCAAATCATAACTTCCAAATATTAATATATATATATATATATGTATATATATACATACATATATATATATATATATTAGAAAACAAATTCTCATTAACTTTAAAATAAGATTTTTAAATCCCATTTATTTTCAAGATATTTATTTTTAAATTCCCAATCAAAATTCTATTCATAATTTATTGAATTTTCAAATCAATTTCTTCATTTACATTCTTCTGATATATATTTACCCCAAATATTCAAATTAATCCGCAATTAAATTTATGATTAATATATTATTCAAAATATTTATTTCTGAATTTCCAATTAGAAATTCTATTTAAAATCATATTTATATACATTTATATTAATAAATAAACAAATATCTATTTAATTTGAAAAATACCAAATTAATTCACAATTTAAATTCAAAAATCAAATTAATTACCAAATTAATCTTGGCTTAAAAACGAGAATATTACAGTAGCCATACCCAAGTGGGTTTGGGTTCTTTAAAAACATGATCATTGTTAAATACGACACTCGATAGAAAACTATCAATATGTTTTTGTCTAATTAACTTATTATTAGACTTTGGTATCCAAATTTTTATATTTCTAGATTTTACATCTTTACTTAACTTTGGTATCTGTTTGAAACTTTGATATAAGATAATTTTCTTTATAGTATTACCTTTTTTCTAATGTGAATTTTCAAATCCTAATCCATTTCGATTACCAAAGGGTTTCGAAATTTTAATTAAATTATCAAGATCTTGTTTTCCTTTATTAAATTTTGAAACATTATTAGCAGTTTTTTCTAGTTTTTCCTTTAATTCACAAATTTCATTTTGTGACATTTCTATATTACTTTTTAGTTCAATATTTTCCTTAATCAAATTATTATTCTCAAGTTTTAACCTATCTATTTCACTATGTTGTGTATCATATTTGATAGACTTTTTTACATTTTTCTTGTGAAATCTCTAATTCTTCTTCTAAAATAACTTTTTCATCCCTTAATAATTCAATTTCCAGTTCTAATCGATTTATTTTGGCTAGATGTTCTTTATTCAATTTTTTGATTTGTCGAAACTTGTCATCAAGTTCAATAATTAACTCTAATAATTCATTATAGCTAAGTTCAGGACATACCTCATTAGTGTTAGCTATAAAACATACATTAGCTTCTTCTCCATCGCTATCACTATCACTCTCGAAAGATGATGATGATGAGTCGGAATCGTCCCAAGTGACTTTAAAAGCTCTTTTCTTCTTAAATTTCTCAAATTTGATCCTTTTCTCATTGTTGAGTTTAAGGCAATCCTTCTTCATATGTCCGTATTGATCACATTCATAACACTTGATTTGAGATAGATTTGTTATATTGGACTTCCCTTCTTTTTGGAATTTGGTCATCTTTCTAAATTTCTTGAATTTGTTATAATTCTTGGCAATGAAGACTATCTCTTCTTCATCCAAATCTGAGTCATCTTCTTTGCTTGAAATGCTATGTTCTTCTTTTCAACATTTTGCTCTTTCCTAGCCTGTATGTTAGCTTTATAGGACATTAAATATCCTATCAACTCTTTAACTTTGAGAATAGAGATATCATTCGCTTCTTCAATAGCTAATACCTTTCTTTCCCAATCCAATGTTAAAGAGTTGAGTATTCGAGAAACTAAATCAGAATCTGTAAACTTAACTCCTAATGCCATAAGATCATGTTGGATGGTTTGAAATCTACATTACATGTCAACAATAGTTTCATTTTGCTTCATTTTAATGAAAAGAATTGGTTTTGCGAAACTGATATCTTAGTTTGTTTGACTTTTGTTGTACCTTCGTGTATGATTTGTAAGGTACGCCAAACGTCAAATGTAGTTGTGCATAACATGACACGTCAAATTTTATTTTTATCCAGAGAGCAAAATAAAACGTTCATTGCTTTACCATTGTTTGATGCAAAGGTTTTTTGTGCATCGGTCCAAGTGTTCATAGCAGTGTCAGGTGCTTCATATTTATTTTGTGTAGCAGACCATATTTCTAGACCACTTGCTTCCATAAAAATATGCATACGAGTGGACCAATATGCATAGTTTGAGCCATTAAATAGTAGGGGACGTGCGGTAGACTGATCTTCTTAAAAGATACTTTCCATATTAGTGATTCAAAAACTTGTTATAGTACTTTTAATCAAACCTTGCTCTGATATCAATTGAAGGACTAACTTATGAAGGATCGATTATACAAATGACAAGTATATAACTAAATTAAACTATAGTGTAATAATTAATAAAGAATGTAAATAAGAATAATCATACAGGGTTTTTATACTGGTTCAGACCTCCCATCCTACGTCCAGTCCCGAAGTTCCTCTTCGGAATTTCCTTTCACCAAATAACCCTCACTTTATGCCAAGGAATAGGTTTAGAGTAGCAGTGTTTCTTTGTCAACTATGTGTTCTTCTATTACACAGATTTTGACTATATAGTACAACTGAACTTCCTACATCTCTTGAATGATTGAATACAATATTGTTTGAGAGAATATAGAAGTGTATGATCTTAAATTTACAGATCAGATAGCAAGCGGATGATTAGAACAAGGGATGATTAAGATAGAAAGTAAGTGAGTAAGTTAGTTCTCTGATTCATCTTGATTCTTGTTTATATAGTTATAGAGAGTTTCTTCTGGTAGTCACATCTCTTCCCTTTCAGTCTAGTTTCGTCATTGTTCACTGGTGGAGAGTTGCGGAAGAGATATGGAGTTGTGTCTTTTCAGAGATGACAGTTGTTATTTGAATTTTTTGCTCCAAGCCCAGTTTCAGACGTCTGAAGATTATTTTCAGACGTTTGGAACCTATAATGAATTTTAGTGCAGCATCTACGTTCAGACGTCTGAATTTCTGTATTCAGACGTCTGAACCTGTCAAGTGAGGTTTTTCTGGGTTCATTCTTGAGTGTTTGTTCCTTCGATCTCCGTGCAACTTTGTAGATGAATTTCTTTAATGCTTTAGTCACCGTCTTATCATGGTAGTGGTTTGTCTTGCTTTGTCTTTGCTTATGATATATATATGATTTGCATTGTATAGTTGTCATCGTCGAACTCGTAAACTCAGTGTTCTAACATTCTCCCCCTTTTTGATAATGGCAACTATATAATGTACTTAGATAATAATTACAGACAGATTCTCCCCTTGAATGTAATCTCTCCTTATAGGTGTGCACATCTATTGTTCTCCCCTTTGTCATTATCAAAAATAATTGAAGAACCATGACGCAAAGACAAGTATGATATGCAGACAGAATTACAACAGTAACAAAAATTATGATTACATCTTGAAGCATAGCAAAATATTGATAGTGTCTTACCAGTAAAAACAAATTAACTACAACAAAATATTTACCATACGAGGTTAAGGTAGATCATCACCATAATTTCCCTTTGTCCTTGTCGCTGGTCTTTGGCGATGTGTGAAGAGATGGAGAAGGTGTAGACCAGTCAGAAGAAGGTTGTCGAGTTTGTTGAAGTGCTTGATCAAGTTTGGAAACTACTGAAGCAATAGAGTCTTCAACTTTGGAAAGCCTGATGGACAATGTGTGATCAAGCATTGCTATTTGTTTACAAAGGAGAATTTGATATCTAGATAGGTGCACTTGGTATCTTCAATTCTAGACTCAATACTTATCTTGTATTCATGAAATCTTGAACTCTTAATATATTAATACCCATGAGTCTTCAATCTTGATATCTTCAATCTTGAATTCTATACTGTACCGTCTTCATTCTTGGTACTTGCAAGGTTATATCATGCATATACATATATATCTAAACAATAATGTTAGTATTTATATTTTATAACAAGTTCTAAGGTTTTTGTCATCAAAACCATCATCCCAAGGACTAATAATGACTCCTTCCCATAACTGCTTTAACTCGTCCATCAACAGTTGTAAAAACAACAATATCCTACCCTAGTTGTTTTGGTTCGAAAATCAATGGTGTCAACATTGAGAACTCCCTTTTCATACACATGGATGGAGGAAGATTGTATGGTACTATAATTATTGGCCAACAACTATAACCATTAGCTTGAGATGCATGTGGATTGAAAACATCCGTTGTTATCCCAAGCATCACATTTCGTGGTTCAGCAACAAACGTTTGATCAAAAGAATCTACAACTTTCTATTGAGAAGAGTCACGTGGTTCACGCATCGTAGCCGAATCAGACTTGGCACGAGCATGCCAAGTCATAGCATTTGCTATCCATAGTATGGTATACAGTCTCCTCAATCTAAAAATTAAATGGAAATGTCTCAACATCTTTTGAGGTTCTTTGGTAGCTATTCTCTCTTCATTGAATGTTGTCTTATATCTTGGTTCGTTTCAAATTGTGCAAGAAATCCTATTTGCTTCATCTTTCCAGTATAAAATGCAGTCATTGATGCATGCATCATAAGTTTTTAATCCATCCCAACTTGTTGAATCATCTTCTTCATGTCGAGGTACTTTGTAGGTAGCGTGTTACCTTTACGGAGTAACTTCTTTATAAATTCAAGGAGTGTAGTCACACCATTATTGAAAAATCAGTACTGAGTTTTCAAGCTATTTAGCTTCACAATGGCATATAAATTTGTTATCGCTTTCGAACATGAAGGATACGGTGGCTCTTTGCATATCAAAAAGTGATTTATACTTATTACTTTGATTGGCTTACCAGTCGACATCAACCATAGATGACTCCCAAATATTATTGAGCAAAAAAATTGTAGGTTAAAAATGATGAAATCTATCAGCATCATTGACTAGATTTTCCATCCTAGGATGTTCAAACTCATTGGTGCTTACGGCTTAACTATCGGTTTGCTTTTGCTTTACCGCCAACTCTTCCCTATGAAAATGAAAAATAGTATATGATTGAAAATTTCCCCATCTAAGAAGGTGATAATGAGTTTCATCTACTTTAATTTTCATTTTCATATTTTCGCATTGTGTGTGTGACGACCTGCAAATCTGTACCCTTTGAATCAACAATAAACCACACATGTCCGATCCAAAAAGCACAGACTGATGGAAAGTCAAAAGAAAGAAAAGAAGAGAGAAGAAGAGAAGAGAAGAAAGAGAGAAGATAGAACCAAACAAAACAATAAAGAATCTCACATCGCAGCGAAAAACATATAACATCGTATCAACGAACTTTACAAAACAGAAACTGTATGTACATACATCAATCAGAGTTTAATAATTAATCAATAATCAACAGCCTGGACAGTTATAATAACCTGTCCTCACAATTGCTGATAACATACAACAACTAAGTAGCGGATAATTAAAAAAAATATGTGTATACGAAAATGAAGATCTCCAGCTCGCGTACTAAAGCTACATAAGCACCAACCTGAACCTGTAAAAATACTCGGTCTAACCCGACCATTTAAAGGGAAGAACGCCCGGATCAGTCTGGTAAACCATTGTGAGAAACACTCAACTGAATTTATGTGATAACCCGGACTTTTGGACAGTTTTTAATTTGTAATTGGCAGCATTTAATTTATTAAACACTGATTTATTAATTTGAACAAATAAACCTGATAATATTTATTTATATATTTATTTAGATGTGTATATAGATAAATTAGAACTAATAAATGCTAAATTATAAATATCTGGATAAATATTCATTTGATAATATCCTAATATAATTATTTCAATTGGGAAAACTTATTATCTTCAAATAGATTAAATATGTGTTTGTTTAATATATGATTATTATTAGTGTATGATTAAGATTTGAAAATCTTCTCTTTTAAAGGTTATGTATGTGTAAATATCAAGGAAGATATAAATATAAATAATAAAACAGAAATTGAGATAAAAGAATGTATTTATCTAAAATATAATTAAAAGACAAGGGTAAATATAGGCCTTAATAAGATTTAAGGAAGGTTTAACATATTTTTAGAAAAAAATAATAAATAATATGTGATAAAAAGTAATTTGTATGTATGTGCAACATTTATAAACAGGATAAAATGCATTCAAATAAATGTGAGGAAAATACATTATAAGATTAACAAATGTAATCATCTCATCAAAATTTAACATCTGTTGAAATAATGACATGCTATTTAACAAGTGGCTTATCTCATCTTCCTATTGAACTTAAAAATGTAAATTAAAAAAAAAATTCAAAACCCTCTCTCATCTTAAAACCTTAAACCAGGAATGGAAATCAGATCAAAACTAAGTTCAGCTCAAACAAAAAAAATTAATTAAGATTCAAAGCTTGTTGGTCATCAAGTATCAAGTCATCTCAAACAAATTCAAGACATCAGAGGAAGATTCAGGTTAATCAAAGGCAAATCCAGATCAAGCTGGTTTTCCTATTTGATTTGTTCTCTGTCTTCCAAATTTCTGTGGGTAAACACTTAGAACATGAATATTCTTATTTAGCATGTGATGAATCATTGAAGTATGATATGAATTTTGTTGTGCATGTTGATAAAAATGATTTTTGTATACATATGAGGGTTCATAACTGGGAACAAGCAAAAGCATCCCTCTATTTCAACATTACAGGTTTTAAACCCGATTTAAGAATTCAAAACATCTAACTGGATGATTTTTAGTTCTTGACCTCTAAATAAAATATGTTGTATAGGGTAATAACTTCCTTTTAAATATATTACTAAGTGAAATTTAAAAGTGAACTTGCTGGAAATAAGATGTGACAGTAAAAATTTAAATTCAAGTTGAGAATTTGATTTTAAATATTCAAACTTTGAGTATATAAGCTAATGCATATTGTACAATGGTAAATTTTGATAATCATTTCTTGATTATTAGTTTGGGATAGGGGTGGATGTTGCGAGTTGATCAGAGGATGAATTTGTGTTGATTCTAGGCGAGGTCGTCGACGATTGGGGTCGGCATGGAGTCAAGAAGAGGTTGCATGGCTAAGGACTCGAGAAAAATCTGGGATGATTTGTCCGATCATTAGAGTGGGTGTTTGGAGGAGAATTAGGGTTTTGGGGGGCTTCGTCTTTGAGGTGACTATTTCAGGCAAGCGGCGACGAACAGGGCGATCGAACGAGGCCGCAGTGGTTCAGGAAGGAACTCGAGGGCGGTGGTCGCACCAGTGGGGTGGCGTCCTTTCTGGTCAATGGAGGTGGAAGGTAAGGAACGTTTTGGGTGATCGGGTTTTCTAGTTGGATTCGAATTTGTTCATTTTCAATCCTGAAAGTCGAAGCTGGTTTAGGGTGGTCGGAGCTGTTGAACGTGTCAACGATGACATGCTGGAGGTAACAGGGGTGTTCAAAGCGATGGCGTAAGGGTGTGCATGTGCACAGGAATCAGTGTGTATCAGTGTTCAAAGGTCTGTAGGAAGAAGAAGAAGTTGGGGTGGATTGGGTTGCTTCATTTTCGTTGTTTATTTGGGCTTCGGCCCAGTTCGGGCTTGCGTTTATGATGGCATGAGTAATTGATTTGTGATGGGTTTCGATTTTTCAGCCCAACAACAATTTTGTAAACAAAGAATTTGGTTTTAAAATTAAAGAAAACCTTAATCCAATATCTTTCCAAAGTTATAGCAAAAATGTTGTTTAATATAAATCTTTCAACCAATCTTCTTTTTAATTTTAAACGATTATTTATACCTATATAAGTTAAGGGAAGTAATTAAGGATTTAATTTATTTAATAATTAAGGGTTATAAATTAATTAGAGATTAAATTACTTAAATGATATTTACTTAATAAAAATAATTAAAGGATTAATTTCTATTGAAGGTTAATTAATTTAATTAGCAATTAAAGGTTAAATTAATTAATGATCAGGGTTAATTAATTGAGAATAATTAACCAATGGGATAGTTACTTGATAAAAGCCATTAAAGGTAAATTGCTTAAGAAAAGTAATTAAGGATTAATTACTTTGTGTAATTAATTAAAGGGTTGATTAATTAAGGAAATTAATTACGGGTTAGTCAATTAATGACTATGATGGAAGTAAAGGATAATTAATCAATGTAAGTGATTATTGAATAATTAATTTGAGTAATTAATTGAGGATAAATGTAATTAATGTGAATGGGTGGAAGTTAATTAGTTTGGATAATTAATTAAAGGCTAATTACTTAATGTACTTAAAAGTGATAATTAAGGATTGATTAATCAAGGTTAATCAACAAAGAAATAATTACGTAATAAGTAATTAGAGATTAATTACTTAATGTAAAAGAATTATTATGACTAATTACTTAATGAAGTAATCAAAGGAATTAATTACTCCGTGCAATTAATTAAGTTGATGTGGTTAATTTTAGTTAATTCATTAAATTTATTAATTAAAGGTAATCATTTGATGTTGGTATAAGTATAATTACTTAAGGCAATTAATGAGGTGTAGTTACTTAGTGAAGTAATTAGTGAGTAATTACTGGATGTAATTAATAAAAAGGAAATTACTTGATGGGAAGTAATTAAAGGATAATTACTTGATGGAAGAAATTAAGTGATAATTACTCGATTTAACTAAAGGATTAATTCATATAACTAATCAAGGAGTTGGTTTAATTGATAGAGTAATTAAGGAAAGTTAATTTCTGATTGTGATTTATCAAGGTTGATTAATGAAGGCAATTAAGTTAAAGGTTAATTATTAGATGAAATTTAAGAATAATTAACTAATGAAAGTAATTAGAGGATCATTAATTAATGTAATTAATGAAAGTGATCAATCTTGCTTATGAATGATTGAATGATAATAAGTGCTTTGGATTGGTTGATATCTCTCATATGAATTGCTTTGTGATATGATATGTTGGCTGGACAGTGATAATGTGATTATCTATTAATTATGAATTGTTGTGTAAAAGTGTTATCCGATAATTAAAGTTAATTTTTTTTAATTAAATAACTGGGGTTCAGATGATATTGGATCCGAAGAGACCGGAGTCGGGTATTAGTAAATACCCGAAACCACTTCGATTCTTTATAGATTGATATGTGAAATCAATAAGCTGGAATGGAATGATTTAAGTGAATTAGACTATTTAATCTAAGTTTTGGTACTTAGAAATTTGTGAGTGAAATAAGTCATTTCCGTAACAATTTGTGAATCTGTAATTGATACAAGTTACTCGGGTTATATATATAAGTTGTATGCTTTTGTCATTCATGTTAAATGGGTTTACCCATGCTGGTTTCCAGCCTGATCCGGATGTTACTTTGATGTAATGCTCGGGTCAGACCGAGTATTACAGATTTCCAGGTAAGGACATTCTGGAGCTCAGGAGATGAGCTGGATGACAGGAACGTATGGAGAGTATTCCGCTGTGTTATATTGTTATTTATCTGGGACATGTTGTTTTAAACTGTCCAATGTTGTGAAATGGTTGTAACTCTGATGTATAAAAATGTAAGTGTACCGATATAGTTCTTCTTTGTAAAACTGTTAATTATTTGATATTATATTTTGATCCGCTGCAAATGTGAGATTCTATGTTTCATTTCTGTTTCTTCTTCTATCTCCTTTCTTCTTTTCCTAACTATTTGGAGTTCTCGGGATCGAAATTTCTGGGCCGTTACATTTGGTATCAGAGCGGAAGGTTAAGAGAGAACCTTGGCTCTGGTGGGATTACTCATCAAGGATAGGATCAATGGTACCCTAGGATGAGTTGAGTATACATATATATGAGAGCGTACTTGTTATTTTCTCATATAAAGTTTTTAAATGATTTTATATAAGAATATATTTTGATATATAAAGCAATATTTCTTTCTAATAAGTATTAAGGTATGGTATTTAAATTTTTGGAATTAAATTAAGTGGTAATAGAAATACAACCAAATTTAAATTGAATAAAGATAAGTTTGAAATGGATTCAAACTGAAATTTAAATCTTGAATTTGGAGAAGAGTTTCAGAATAAGGTAATAATGAATTGGTTTCCAGGTATGATAATCTTAGTTATTATCATAAATGATTGTTGTGTTTAATAATAAAATGAGCATTAGTGAGTAAGCAAAATGAAATGTTTTAGGGAAGTAAAACATTTAGGTAAGTATGACCTGTAAATTGGAACTGAAGGTGATCTAAATTTTGATGTTTTAAATCTAGGTCCAAAAATTTAAAAATTAGTTTCAAAGTGATAAAGAAATAACAAATAATGTTATTTAATGTATTTGAATGAAGGGTCATGTTTCAAACAAGAGTTGTTGGAAAATTTAAAGGAATTTGCTTTGAATTAAAAACCAAAGGTGGTTTAAAATTTAAAGTATAACTTGGTGTGTAAAGGAAATTAATATGTATATATGTGGATATACATAATATCAAAGATGATTTGAGATAAAACTTTAAATGTTGAGTTTTAAATTTGGAATGAGATGTGATACCCAAAGTAATAAGTTTTTGAACTTATAAGTGGGAAGATTATTAATGTGAAGTTTAGAATTTGAAATGGGAATTCAAATTGGGTAAGGTTGGCTGGATTAAGTAAACTGAAATTTAACTTTGGGAAAGTTAACTTAGTTTTTGACAAATAACCTGAATTGGAAATTTCAAGATGAAATGGAGATTTAACATGGAAAGTTAAATGGTTGATTTGAATTGGGAGTTTGTGTGATCTCAAAATTGGTTTGAGATCTAGAAATCAAAAATAGATGGATGTTTTAAAATAATTTGAATGATACCATCCTGTTGTTATTAATAATCTTTAAGCTGATATTGGTTTTGTTTAAATGAATGGAGATATGGGATGTGGTAATATATCCATTATTAGGATAAAATGGAATCATTTTGGACTTAAAATTTGAATGTTTAAGATAAAACTTCAAAGGTTTGGTTTCAAAATTTGAAATTTGATGATAAATTGAATTTCAAAGATTTAGTTGTTTAAAAGGGATTTTAATTATTATTTGAACTTTGAAATAGGTTAAAAATGGAATGTGGATTCAGAATTAGATGGTTTAATGATATAAGTTGATTTGATTTAAAGGATTAAATCAACCTTTAAAATTTAACTCGAATTTATAATTCGAGATGGTTTAAAGTTGAGATTTAAATTAAATTAGTTCAAATTGGATTTGATTTGAATTAATTGGTATTGTGATTGAAGATGTATAATTTTGAAAATTCATATGGAAAATTTGAATTGGATTGTTTGGAAATGAAATTGAAGATGAATGAGCTCAAATTCAAATGGGAATTGGGATTAATTTAAACTAGAATTGATATGATTTGAAATTGAAGCTAGTTTAATTTGAAATTAATCCAAATTGATTTGAATAATTTGGAATTGTGATTAAAAGTTGAATAGGTTTAAAATTCAAATGGAATTTGATTTGAATTTGGAAAGAAATTGAGGTTAATTCAATTTGAATTGGGATTAAATCAATTTCAATGGAAATTGAAGTTATTGAGTCCATTTAAATGGGAGTAGATTTAACTTGAATTGATGGGAAATTAATTAGAAATGGAGATTGGGAAGTTGAACAATTGGCTCTGGACTATTTTCAAAATAAATTGCTTTAATATAAATCTATTTTTCCAAGCTACTTACTATACAATCTTTCTTTTTAAAGCCAAACCATCTTATACTTATTTTACAATTATTTTGGATTTTTCAACTGTTTTATAAACTAATTATTTTTTTTGAACACTTTATGACTAATTACTATTTTACAACTATTTTGCAATTATTTAAAATTTCTATAACTGTTTGACTATTGTCCAACTATTTTAAAATTACTTAACTATTTTACAGCTATTTTACAAACTAATAATTATTTTTCAGCTACTTATCCATTTTAAAAAATTTAAGCTATTTTCTAAATTTAAAAGTTGGACAGAGTGGAAACTTTTTATTATTAATTACCAATTGAGATAAGGGTTAAAGTGATAATCCAAATGGAATTGAAACAATTGTGAATAAGTGGATAGAAATTAAAGTGAATGTGAATAGATAGGAGAAATTGATTTAGCTAATAATCAATGGAGATAAATACGTAGGATGTACGTATATTATTCTATTCGCAGAGTGATTTGACCCAGATTCGAGCACAGAATTTGGAGATAGTATTATCGATCCGAGTTGGGATTTTTCACTCGATTTTCGACGGCGAACCTGGATATGGATTGTTGATTGGTTCTGGATATTCTCTATCATAGTTATGGATATGCAAGGAGAATGACGATTTCTGACCAAGAAACCAGATTTGAGTCCGCATTAGGAAGTGGGTGGACGATGCTAGTTTGGAAGTGAAATTGTGTGATCGAGTGAGGGATCAGATTGATATAGCATACTGATTATATGAGTACATCGTACGGATATGAATGAAATTGATATTTGAAAATGTGTGGATAAGAACTGAAAAATGTTTTTTTTTGAAATGAAAAGTATATTCTGTGAAATACATGATGAAATAACGATTTCTACGGTAGAAAAGGGAATATGGTTAACAACTTCATAGAATAGTAATCAAATTTTGAATATTTGATTTGGTAAATATATATATATATATATATATATCTGTTATATAAGATAAATCTTCCGTTGATGAGTCTAGCCAGAAATAAAAGGGTTTTTGAAAGTTTTTGAAGTATAAAAAGGGAATTTATACAAGTTTGAAATGATCCAAAGTTTAAAAATATATATATATATATATATAAAGGATCTTATGAGGATTTTGGAAAAGGTTTTTGGAACCTATGGACTTTGAAAAGGCTTTTGATTTTTGGAAAAAATCAATATTGGAATTTGGAAAGCCTAATTTGAGAATTATCGATTTTGTGATAATCAATTTTGAGAAAGGAGATTTATATGGGATTCATACTAGGTGTATGATTTGGAAGATACTATTGTGTATAGTATAAAGTGTTTTGAAAATGGCTCTGGAGAAAAAGGCGCTCCCTTGGAATGAACTTCTCAAGAGTGCCACAGGGTGGTACTGTCTTAAACCCTAAGGAGGGGTTCTAAAGTTGATCCTGTGAGGAGTCCGGACAAAAATTGTTCCTGAGGATTTTTTGTAGTGTGTAGCAAAATTCGAGGGCACTGATGCCTACAGAGGCATTTGGGTTATGCTGTGACGATAGTGTAACTCGATGTCACTGCGATCAACTGAGGACCATGTGTGCTACTGACAGCCAACAGTAGCAGCGAAAATCGAGGGCGTTGATGCCTACAGTTACATGGACTTTTGCCGTGATTGCAACGCAACCCTGGAATGTAACTGCGATCTGTTGTGGGTTCCATGGCATAATCAAGGGGCGTGGAGTGCCTACAGTTACATGGACTTTTGCTGCGATGACAACGTAACCCAGGATGTAACTGCGACCATGGATGGGGTGATGATTTCTAGAGCATTCTCACCAAAGATGTTTCCTCGATTTCAAAAATGCTTTCTATATTTTCAATAAAATTATTTTTCCAAGTAATTTCACTGGATGTTGAAACTGGTTAACCAAGTACTTAAAGATTTTCAGTCCTACGCCTAATCAACATATGACTGAATTTCCGTGAGAACGAGGATGGACTTGTTAAGACATCAGGTTATAAAAGTATTTTTATAAAAACTATTTTGATAATATTATATAGATTTTAAAAGTGTTTTAAAAATAATCAAAGAGAAATTTATCTGATTACAAGCATTTTAGTAAATTCTGGCTTCGTTCCTTTTTGGGGACGAAAAGATTCAAAGGGGGAATGTGATAACCCGGATTCTTGGACAGCTGTTAATTTGTAACTAACAGGATTTAATTTATTAAACACTGATTTATTAATTTGAACAAATAAACCTAATTATATATATATATATGGATGTGTATATAGATAAATTAGAACTAATAAATGCTAAATTATAAATATCTAGATAAATATTCATTTGATAATCTCCTAACATAATTATTTAAATTGGGCAAACTTAATATCTTCAAATAGATTAAATATGTGTTTGTTTAATATATTATTATTATTAGTGTATGATTAAGATTTTAAAATCTTCTCTTTTGAAGGTTATATATGTGTAAATATCAAGGAAGGTATGAATATAAATAATAAAACATAAATTGAGAAAAAGGAATGTATTTATCTAAAATATAATTAAAAGACAAGGGTAAATATAGGCCTTAATAAGATTTAAGGAAGGTTTAATACATTTTTAGAAAAAATAAATAAATAACATGTGATAAAAAGTAATTTGTATGTATGTGCAACATTTATAAACAAGATAAAATGCATTCAAATAAATATGAGGCAAATACATTATAAGATTAACAAATGTAATCATCGCATCAAAATTTAACATTTGTTGAAATAATGACATGATATTTAAAAGTGGCATATCTCATCTTCCTATTGAACTTAAAATGTAAATTAATTTTTTTTTTCAAAACCCTCTCTCATCTTAAAAACTTAAACCAGGAATGGAAATTAGATCAAAACTAAGTTCATCTCAAAATAAAATTAAATTGAGATTCAAAGCTTGTTGACCATTGAGTATAAGGTCATCTCAAACAAATTCAAGACATCAGAGGAAGATTCCGGTTAATCAAAGGCAGTTCCAGATCAAGCTAGATTTCCTATTTGATATGTTCTCTGTCTTCCAAATTTCTGTGAGTAAACACTTAGAACCTGAATATCTTGATTTAGCATGTGATGAATCATTGAAGTATGATATGAATTTTGTTGTGCATGTTGATAAAAATGATTTTTGTATACATATGAGGGTTCATAACTGGGAACAAGCAAAAGCATCCCTCTGTTTCAACATTACAGGTTTTAAACCTGATTTAAGAATTCAAAACATTTAACTTGATGATTTTTAGATCTTGATCTCTAAATAAAATATGTTTTATGGGGTAATAACTTCCTTTTAAATATATTACTAAGTTAAATTTAAAAGTGAACTTGCTGGAAATAAGATGTGACAGTAAAAACTTAAATTCAAGTTGAGAATTTGATTTTAAATTTTCAAACTTTGAATATATAAACTAATGCATATTGTAAAATGGTAAATTTTAATAATCGTTTCTTTATTTTTAGTTTGGGATATGGGGTGGATGTTGCGAGTTGATCAGAGGATGAATTTATGGCGATTCCATGCGAAGTGGTCGAGGATTAAGGTCGGCATGGGGTCAAGAGGAGGTTGCATGGCTAGAGAACTCGGGAAAAATCTAGGATGATTTTTTCGATCATCAGATTGGTTGTTTGGAGGAGAATTAGATTTTTAGGGGGCTTCGTCTTTGAGGTGACTGTTTCAGGCGAGCGACGGCGAACGATCGAACGAGGCCGCAGTTGTTCAGGAAGGAAGCTCGAGGAGCGATGGTCGCACCAGTGGGATGGCATCGTTTCTGGCCAACAAAGGTGGAAGGTAAGGAACGTCATGGGTGATCAGGTTTTCCAGTTGGATTCGAATTTATTCATTTTCAATCCTGAAGGTCGAAGCTTGTTCTGGGTGGTCGGAGCCGTTGAACGTGTCAACGATGACATGCTGGAGGTAGCAGGGGTGTTCGAAGCGGCGGCGTATGGGTGTGCATGTGCACAGGAATCAATGTGTATTAGTGTTCAAAGGTTTGTAGGAAGAAGAAGAAGTTAGGGTGGATTGGGTTACTTCATTTTCGTTGTTTAGTTTGGTCTTCGGCCCAGTTTGGGCTTGCATTAATGATGGCATCAGGAATTGATTTGTGATGGGTTTTGATTTTCAGCCCAACAACAATTTTGTAAACAAAGAATTTGGTTTTAAAATTAAAGAAAACCTTAATCCAATATCTTTCCAAAGTTGTAGTAAACATGTTGTTTAATATAAATCTTTCAACCAATCTTCTTTTTAATTTTAAATGATTATTTATAGCTATATAAGTTAAGGGAAGTAATTAAGGATTTAATTTATTTAATAATTAAGGGTTATAATTTAATTAGAGATTAAATTACTTAAATGATAGTTACTTAATAAAAGTAACTAAAGGATTGATTTCTGTTGAAGGTTAATTAATTTAATTAGCAATTAAAGGTTAAATTAATTAATGATTAAGGTTAATTAATTAGAATAATTAACCAGTGGGATAATTACTTGATGAAAGTAATTAAAGGTAAATTGCTTAAGAAAAGTAATTAAGGATTAATTACTTAGTGTAATTAATTGAAGGGTTGATTAATTAAGGAAATTAATTACGTGTTAGTTAATTAATGAGTATGATGGAAGTAAAGGATAATTAATCAATGTAAGTGATTATCGAATAATTAATTTAAGTAATTAATTGAGGATAAATGTAATTAATGTGAATGGGTGGAAGTTGAATTAATTTGGATAATTAATTAAAGGCTAATTACTTAATGTACTTAAAAGTGATAATTAAGGATTGATTAATCAAGGTTAATCAATTAAGAATAATTACGTAATGATTAATTGAGAGATTAATTACTTAATGTAAAAGAATTATTATGAATAATTACTTAATAAAGTAATTAAAGGAATTAATTACTCCGTGTAATTAATTAAGTTGATGTGGTTAATTTTAGTTAATTCATTAAATTTATTAATTAAAGGTAATCATTTGATGTTGGTTTAATTATAATTACTTAAGGCAATTAATGAGGTGTAATTACTTAGTGAAATAATTAGTGGATAATTACTGGATGTAATTAATAAAAAGGAAATTACTTGATGGAAGAAATTAAGTGATAATTACTCGGTGTAATTAAAGGATTAATTCATATAACTAATCAAGGAGTTGGTTTAATTGATAGAGTAATTAAGGAAAGTTAATTTCTGATTGTGATTTATCAAGGTTGATTAATGAAGGTAATTAAGTTAAAGGTTAATTATTAGATGAAATTTAATAATAATTAACTAATGAAAGTAATTAGAGGATCATTAATTAATGTAATTAATGGAAGTGATCAATCTTGCTTATGAATGATTGAATGATGATAAGTGCTTTGGATTGGTTGATATCTCTGATATGAATTGCTTTGTGATATGATATGTTGGCTGGACAGTGGTAATGTGATTATCTATTAATTATGAATTATTGTGTAAAAGTGTTATCCGGTAATTAAAGTTGATTTTTTTTTAATTTAATAACTTGGGTTTAGATGACATTGGATCCGAAGAGACCGGAGTCGGGTATTAGTAAATACCCGAAACCACTTCGATTCTTTATAGATTGATATGTGAAATCAATAAGCTGGAATGGAATGATTTAAGTGAATTGGACTATTAAATCTAAGTTTTGGTACTTAGAAATTTGTGAGTGAAATAAGTAATTTCCGTAACAATTTGTGAATCTGTAATTGGTACAAGTTTCCCGGGTTATATATGTAAGTTATATGCTTTTGTCATTCATGATAGATGGGTTTACTCACGCTGGTTTCCAGCCTGACCCGGGTGTCACTTTCATGTAATGCTCGGTCAGACCGAGTATTACATATTTCCAAATGAGGACGTTCTGGAGCTCAGGAGATGAGTTGGATGACAGGAACGTATGGAGAGTATTTTGCTGTGTTATATTGTTATTTATCTGGGACATGTTGTTTTAAACTGTCCAATGTTGTGAAATGGTTGTAACTCTAATGTATAAAAATGTAAGTGTACCGATACAGTTCTTCTTTGTAAAACTGTTAATTATTTGATATTATATTTTGATCCGTTGCGAATGTGAGATTCTGTGTTTCATTTCTGTTTCTTCTTTTATCTCTTTTCTTCTTTTCCTAACTATCTGGAATTTTCGGGATTGAAATTTCCGGGTCGTTACAATTTATGAAATTACCAAACTTTTTCTTTATCAAAACAAAAGTATCTCGTAAGACACACCCACACATAAACATGGACATGTTTTTACCTTACGATGATTAAATCATTTCATATCAAATTTTCTTATATTATAATAGTGTCTATTGCACAAATAATAATCAAAATAGCCGAAATTGTTACCATTATTAAATTAAAGCATACTAGGCTCTATAAATAAAATGGCAGGTACGTAATGGAGTTTGGATTTCCATACAAATGACCAGGTGAATGGACTACCTTCGGATGGGTACACCTCTAGATGGATGTCCAGAGGCATAGAACATCTGCTCTCTACCAACATAAGATTGCCACACGGCCATTTCCGTTGACTACTAATTTTCATTCACAAAAATACAACCCTTAAGCTCATACGTCTCAAGGAGGGTGTTAAGAAAGTTGCCTTCTCCGCCACCACTGATGTATGTTTGTAAAAACCAATATATGTAATCTTTATAAATGCAATTTCAGACAAACATCCATAAAAGTTGTCCAGGAATAGGACAGACCGAAGGTACTTTCCTACCACATCCTGTAAGGAAATCCCTAAGATTACTAGCAAATAGTCCTTGCATTGGATATTTCAAAACGAATAGACTACCGCTATTGGATGTATATTGGGATTTTAAGCCCAAACGATCAACAAGCAGTCCCTCACTATGAAAATCCTGAATATCAATATCATCAATAACCTACACAATCGAACGCATATACGTTGGTCCGAAGTGGTTTTCGGATAAACCATCCCGGTCCCTTCGCACCAACAATGCAAAAGCGTTTCTCAACTTTACACAGAAACTAAGTGTCATAGACTTATCACATCTCCAACTTTCAACTTGTTATCCTTCAGGCCAAGAAAGAAGCCCGATGGATTGGAATAATACTCTGCACTACACCAATCAACATCCTCAACACAAATGATAATCAAGCGTACACAGAAGGCTATGTACTAAGTGTACGACTAAATAGTTCCCACATCAAGTCGAGGAAACAAATTTGCCAAATTTGATAGTTTGTTATTTAACTATCAAAGAAAACAAACAAATAATTAGCACTATAAGCAATCACTAGGCCCTTTTAATTAATCTTTTATTAATTAACTCATTTGCCAAATATTCACCTCAAATTATCTTTAAAAAGATAAATTCTCAAAACTGTTTCAATTTTCCAATATTGGAAAACATTTCCATATGCCTATTTAATAATAAGCAATTCACAATTCTCTTTATTTTCAATACCTAGAAAATATTATAAATACTTAAATCAGGATTAAGTATATATTTTATGTTATAAGTAAAACACTCTCTTAAACACATTTATTTGGGTCAAAACGAATGTTGCATAAAACATCGTACGACAACCTAAAATAACTAGTATAGGGATTCGAAAATTAAATAGATATATAAATCCCATATACTATAAAAAAATCTCGTTTCGAAAATCATTTACTATAACAACAGTGTTATAGTCCATCATTTCCTTGTCTCTCGAAAATGTCAATTTCAGCGAAGTTGACATCTATGGTTCGATACTTAATACATTTAAAACATCTTCAAACCATTTAACTTCACTTACAAAATATCACTTTCCAAAATATTTATTTAATTTAAAAGATTATTCACTGTCCAAAATCATGAATATAAGGCCAAACCAAATTCTTTATTATTCCAACATTTAATTTAAAAGTTAATTCATTGTCCAAAATCGTGAATATATCTCCTTCACTAAATTCATCACTTTTACATATTTATTAAAAATTATCCACTGTCCAAAATCATGGATAAAATTCCTTCAATAAGCTTCTATATTAACTTACCAAAATAAGTCGATTTTGGATTTATAGAACAATGTTTATAAATTCCATATATATATTTTAATAAAAACTTCAACTTATAAAATCCCTTTATTTTCAAATTCTATATATAACTCATTTACATGCCAAAATCCAGTTTATAACTTAATTACTTATAAATAACTTATTTTACCAAATCCATTCATTTTATAACTTCACAATTATAAATCTTATTCACTTATAAAATCCATTTATAACTCCACTTTAACATTTACCAAACTTATATATAATCTCATTACTTTGTTTTATAAAAATTCAATTTTATATATCTTATATATAAACCATTTAACATAAGTTCAAAAATCTCAACTTAAACTGTTTTCAAAATAGTTACCTTCATATTTCAAAAAAATCACATTTTAATATATTTCACAAAAATCATAATTTTTATACCATAAAAATTACAACATTTATTTATTCAAAATAAATCCATTCCTTTATAACAATTCAACACTTAGTAAAACATCTATTTCGAAAATCACTTAAAAATCCTTTTTTTAATTTAAAATCATCACTTTAACATTTTAAATTATCAAAAACAGGCCCGATGCTACAACAGCACTAAATACACAATCACCGCATCTAAAATATCATATTTCACATGATAACAACATATATCATAATATCTGTAAATAAAACCAATACTGTTGAGGAATCCGGTTGGATCCCTCCAACCTGTCATCTGCAACAAATATATATATATATATATATGAGAATATGTGTACAATGTCCGCTTCGCGGCAGGCACGTACGAAGGGTCATCCGTCATACATGGGAACATATAAGGTCTTATCTGCTCTAATAGGCAGGAATATATCCAAATACCAATCAATATAGAGACAATATATCATATATCATCCAAATAATCATCAATCAGCTTAAATAAATTTATTCTCACTTTAAATATCAATGAGTTAGAAAGAGTGAGTTGTACTCACATTGATTCCAATAGCAGTTCAGTGTTTTATTCAAAATAAAATTAAACGAGCGTTTATTTTTACCCAAAATTTTCACTGGCTCCAATCAACTCCAAACTAGATCTAAAATGTAGTGCTCGTCAATACGAACCCAACGCAACTTGTTTTGTCAAAAACGGACCTCGTATGAAGAAGATATGCTATTTTAAAGTTTATACGAATTAAAATATATATAAATTTCAATTTCTTCTTTTTATTTTAAAACCTAGATCGCATCTCGGCCGTCTGATTTGCTTTGAAGAATCGTGGCCGCGTGTTCTATTTCTTCTCCCCAGGCTAGTCACGTACGAAAAGAACCCATGGTTGCCATTTTTCTTTGAATTATCTCGACCACTACGACCCACTTTACGACAATCGAGCAACGGCGTTACGAAGCCCACCACATGCTCCACCTTCGGCTATAATCCGGTCGAGCTCGGTGCTTGCTTTGCATAGAAATTCATGCACGAACGCCACTCGTTCGAGCGCATGTTACCGATGGTTGGCTTCGTTTTAAATATCTCCACAGTTGGATTTATAGTTCTCGACGTCTGTACGACTTTGTAGTTGAACTCGAGACGTGAAAGCTAGTGGATAGATAGAGATCAGAGGGGAAATCTTATAGCATTTTCGACCATTGATTTGTAACCAGCAGCTAGCCCTATCTAGGGTTTTCTGAGTGAAAAATAGAAATTATAACGTCATTTTATAGAAAATTTTACGACATGATTCACCCGAAATTTTTTCGAACTCCAAACGTAGCATGCCGTCCAGCGTTTATAATGCTTTACCCCTATTCCGAACACAATGGAATATATATCGAGAGCCAAATCGATCGTATTTGGAAGAATCGACTATTTAAATTTAAAATTTCACTTGAACGAATTTCTACGCATTTTAGCTTGCCATGGACAAACCGTAAATCCGATCTACAAGAAATTTGAAATCTACAATAATATAACATTACGGATCCAATGAAGCTGGTTTCATCAAAATCCATAACTATGTGAAAAATGACTATTTTTACACGTTAATTAAATAATAAAATATTCAATTTCTACAAATTAACTTTTGATTCAATTTTCAAAGTTCTATAACATCATTCTAATTCAAATAGAATTTATATCAACTTTATAAATCATTTTTATCCACATTAAATTCAATTTCTTATTATTTCAGCAATTTCAAATATTAGAATAATAATTTAATTATCCAATTAAATCACTATGTTTGAAATATAATTTATTCAATTTACAAACTTTACTTGTGAAAATTTAAAATCAATTAAATATATGAATTTCAAATGACCGAAATTCTGGGTCGTTACATTCTCTCCTACTTAAAAGAATTACGTCCTCGAAATTACCAAGTACGCAAAAAATAGTTTGATCGTAGTAGGATCACAATATGCATATATATCTCAAATATACATCTCATCTTCGAGGATGAGGCATCCCGTAGGTAAAAAAGTATCGAAGTACGATATGAATTGCAAGATATGTACATTATATATTATTAGCGAGCATATACGGCTAATATAGTGCGAAAGCGAGCTCCAAATGCGAAGCAAGCGCCATCCGCATCTACTAAATACTCAATAAGCAAAGGAGAAACATGTATACATGAAAGTAATATCAATATACAACATATACCAATACAACAACTATATATATCAATAGCAAATGCAATCAAAAGCAACAAATCCAACCATCGAACAACTGTCATCCAACTAACCTCCAACAACTATCCAATCAATCCATAACCAAATCAATATAAATTTACTTCTCATAATATTCAATGAATTGGTTTTCAATTTAATCACATTTGATTCATTAACATTGAATTTTACTAACATTCATTCATTCATATTCAGTTAGTTTACATTCACTAATTTATATTCAAGTTAGTTCACTTTCGAATCAAATTCAAATTCAATTCTATTTAGATTCACTTACTTCCAATTTGAATTCAATTACTTTAGCTTTCAATTTCATTGATTCAATTCCATATGAATTTCTATACAATCAGCTAACATCCATCTATCAACCAATGCATATCCAACATAACAAATTTTACTTAATTTTCATTACTTACAATCAATTTGGTTCCACACACTTAATTTCAATTGGTTGATATTGAATTGACTTTCATTCCATTATTCAATTGCTAATTTATTTTACAACTAAATTTGAATTTCCTTATATAACTCAAGTTCATATTCATTTAACTACTTCATTTCATTAGCTTCTTATTATTCAAATTTACTTTGCATATTCAGTTTATTAATTCATTTTGATATCCAATTTAACTTCATCCAACCTCATTTAAGTTACATTTCATTTCATTCTTACATACATTTACTTTCACTATACAACTTAAGTTCGCTACTCATTCAATTCAAATTCTATTTTATTTTGTTTACAAAATTGTTTATCCATTTTATCATTTGGTTTTACTTACATTTTCCCATTTTATAAGTTATACAACTTATTATTTAAACTTCCAAATTCATATTATAAATCCAAAACTCATTTTATATTTATCAATTTCAACTTGGATTTTAAATTCAAATTTGTTTATCACAAAAAAAATTCAATTTCAATTTACTACTGGTGACAAATCCATCACACAGGAAATCGAAAATGATATTAATGATGTTGTAATCATGACCCTTATTATTTCCCAACAACAGTGGTGAATTCGGTGCTTTATATTCTTTTGAAGTCCTTTTATTCATAAATCACATTTATAAAGCTTTACTATAAAATATAATCTTTTGCAATTGTTGTTTTTATTTACATTATTTAACAACTTTTATTAACTGATATACTTATATTTACAACAACCAAACAATCAGTTTATATACATTTTAATAGTTTCTGAAAATTAATCCTTCATATATAAATATAATTGAGGTAAAATTATTTCATTTACCCAATTTAAAATGATATTATGTCGACTTGCCTCTTTTGAATGTTTGGAAATTCCTATCGATAACATGGCATCCCACATACCGACCAGAATTCACAAACAACTCAATGGATAATAAACACAATATAAAACATTTTATATCACTAGCAAATACACACTCATATATATAATACACTCAAACTCAATATAGGGTGCTACTGTCCCTATCTATACTGAGTACACATCAAAGCTTAGGAATATACAAAATCTAAGCTCTGATACCAAATGCGACGAATGAGTTTTTCGAACCCACCCCGGTAGGCTTTTCAACCATCTCGCTACCCTTCTTCTTTTCGATATAGGAGCACTCCTACTTTTAAACATGGAGGTGACTACATGTGGCATCTACGATCTGCTTTTACGGTAAGCCTCTCGACAATCAACCAACCCTTTCACACTAGGGACATGTAAGGGTAAGAGTCTAAGCTTCATCACTGTTCTCAAAGCGAGAACCCTCTATCATGCTAAGCATAATCAAGCAAATCTGATACCCTTTGTATCGACAATAAACCACACATGTTCGACCCAAAAAGCATAGACTAATGGAAAGTCAGGAGAAAGAAAAGAAGAGAGAAGAAGAGAAGAGAAGAAAGAGAGAAGATAGAATCAAACAGAACAAAACAGAATCTCACATTGCAGCGGAAAACATATAATATCATATCAATGATCTTTAGAAAACAGAAACTGTATATACATACATAAATCAGAGTTCAATAATCAATCATAATCATCAGCCTGGGCAGTTATAATAACATGTCCACACAATTGCTGATAACAAACAACAAATAAGCAGTGGATAATCAAAACAAATACGTGTATACGAAAATGAAGATCTCTAGCTCGCTTGCTGAAGCTCCATAAGCACCAAATCTGAACCTGTAAATATACTTGGTCTAACCTGAGCATTGAAAGGGAAGAACGTCCGGATCATTCTGGTAAACCAGCGTGAGAAACACACACAACTGAATTTATCAAATCACCAAACTTTTCCTTTATTAAAATAAAAGTATCTCGCAAGACACGCTCACACATAAACATGGACATGTTTTTACCTTAGAAAAACTAAATCATTTCATATCAAATTCTCTAATATTATAATAGTATCCATTGCACAATTAATAATCAAAATAGCCGAAACTGTTACCATTATTAAACTCCAGCATGCTAGGCTCTACAAATAAAATGGCAGATACGTAGTGGAGTTTGGATTTCCATATAAATGACCAGGTGAAGGGACTACATTCCGATGGGTACACATCTAGATGGATGTCCTAAGGCATAGAATGTCTGCTCTCTACCAACACAAGATCGGCCTACCTCTATAACTATATAGTACCGAATATGTCATCCTTCGGACGTTGCCGACCTTTTCCGAGGGCCCTCATAGGATACAAACCATAATAATTAGATACACGACGTCATAGAGTGTAAAGATATATCATGAAGAGGATGATCATATCTTACTTGGGAGCAACCCACTTAGCCATGCTACGTCTAACCCTGTTTTGGTCATTTCCGGTTGATGAGGCATGAGGCAACGATTAGCTTTCACAATCATATATCACATCACTTAGAATGCCACACGGCCATTCCCATTGACAACTAATTGCCTTCCATAAAAATACAACCCTTAAGCTCATACGTCTCAAGGAGGGTGTTAAGCTAAGAGAAGCTACCTTCTTTGCCACCACTGATGTAGGTTTGTAAAAGCAATGTGCGTAATCTTTAGAAATGCAATGTCAGACAAACATTCATATAAGTTGTCCAGGAACAGGACAAATCGAAGGTACTTTCCTATAACGTCCTATCGGAAAATCCCTAGGATTAGTAGTGAATAGTCCTTGCATTGGGTATTTCATAACGAAGAGACAACTGCTACTGGATGTTTATTGGGATTTTAACCCCAAATGATCAATAAGCAGTCCCCTACTATGAAAATCCTAAATATCAATATCATTAATAACTTGCACAATCGAACGCATATACGTTGGTCCGAACTAGTTTTCGGCTAAACCGATCCCGGTTCCTTCGCACCAACAACGCAAAAGCATTTCTTAACCTCACACAGAAACTATCATAGACTTATCACGACTCCAACTTTCAACTTGCTGTCCTTCGGGCCAAGAAGGAAGCCCGATAATTGAAGTAATACTCCGCACTACACGAACCAGCATCCTCAACACAAATGATAATCAAGCCTACACAGAAGGCTATGTACTAAATGTACGACTAAATAGTTCCCACATCAAGTGGAGGAACTAAATTGGCCAAATTTGATAGTTGGTTATTTAACTACCAAAGAAAACAAACAAATATTTAGCACTGTAAGCAATTACTAGGCCCTTTTAATTAATCTTTTATTAATTAAATCATTTGCCAATATTCGCCTCAAATTATCTTTAGAAAGATATATTCTCAAAACCATTTCAATATTGGAAAACATTTCCATATACTTATTTAATAATATGAAATTCACAATTCTCTTTATTTTTAACACCTAGAAAATATTACATATACTTAAATCAGGATTAAGTACATATTTTATTCTATATGGAAAACATTCTCTTAAATACATTTATTTGGATCAAAACGAATGTTGCATAAAACATCATTACAACAACTCAACATAACTAGTATAGGGATTCAAAAATTAGATAGACATATAAATCCCATATAATATACAAAACATCTTGTTTTGAAAACCATTTACTATAACAACAGTGTTATCGTAACAACTCGCATATTTTACGATTGTGTATTTAAATATTTTATTTAAATATAACATTATTAGTCGGATTAAAGTCTAACAAGTTACTTTTTGCAAACAGTCGAATTAGGACTCGAGACCACTTCCATTGAGTTCAAGATGGTGTTTGCGACCTTTTTGAGTATAAATATCGATATGTTTGGAGTTAGCTGGAATTTTAATGCTTTCACTTAGGACTTTGTGTTTGGGTTTGGGTTTTAGCCCACTAACCCAACTCATCTTATATCCTAACTCCACCCCCTCTTCTCTTCATTCATCCTCATTTCCTAACACTTCAAGCTTTTATAAAAATGGGGGAAGAGAAAAGGAAATATAAATTCCTAAGCCCTAGCTTTGATTTGGGAACACAAATTCACGTCCAAAATCCAAGAGAAGCTTAGGTAAGCATACTCTCTATCTCAATCCCTCTTCAATTTTAGAAATTTCCTATAACCTAATTTAGGAAATTATTGCTTATAAGCTTAGATTCAAATTTCTTGGGTTGAAGTGAAGAGTGGTTGCTCTTTCCTTCGTGTTTGAGCTTCTCCTTCATTGTTTTTGGGTTTAAAGTGAGTTTTCGAACTCACATCTATGTCTATAACCTTCTTTGTGGTTAGGTATGAATTCCTAACATCTATTCATGTTCATTTACTTTTGATTTGAATGGATTTGGTGAACTTTCCAATTTTTGATTCTTGTTGCCCAATTTATGAAAAATCCTACTATGAATGTTTGGACATGTTTTTGGGGTGTGTCAAAGAGCCTATAAGGTTGGGTTATCGCGTGGCATAAATACCTAGTCATCATTGCTCGTTCGACCGACTCCATTTAGTTTTCACCCTTCAATGGGGCTAGTCTGAAAATACTGGACATCCCAGTTCAGTCGATTAAACTGTGATGTTAGTCGACTGAACAGAGCCCAGGAATTTTCCTGAGCCAGTATCAGTTGACTGACCCTTGTGGTCTAGTCGACTGAACCTAGAAACCAAAAGTTTCCAAGCATAGTTCAGTCGACTGAACTGCTTGCCTCAGCCCAATTTGCCTATTTTGCTTGGGTTTTCAATGTCAATCGTTTCATGTTGATCCGATTTGTTGTTATCATTCATTATTGACTTTGATGACTTCTTTTTCGGGATTTTTGAGAATACCAATTTGATGGATTCGGTATCTATTTCTATGGATTTGATTCAAGTCTTCGTATGTGAATTTTTTTGATGATTGGTTGTTTTTACGATCATTTTTATGGTTTGTCACTTTAAAATACAAAGGTTTCTATACTAGTAGTAAATATCAAAACTCTTTCATCAAAACGATTTCAACACTATTTTCAATATCAAGCTCGTTTATAAAACCGTTTTCCAACCTATTAGTATATACAAACCTTTACCTCATTTATATGAGAAATCTAATTAAACGGCTTAGCAAAACAAGTAGTATGAAACGCGTGCGTTTACTTTGTCGATTAATTCTTGGACTTGTTCGATTGAACTCTGGTGACAACTTTCGAGTGGAAATCTACAATTTGTTCGTAAATATTTAAGTTAAGCTAGCGGTTATGGGACATGAAGCTAAACTCATATATTTACTAGCTTACTGTAATTTACAATTATTTTCGAGTGGAAGTCTACAATTTGTTCGTAAATAATTAAGTTAAGCCAGTGGTTATGGAACATGAAGCCTAATTCATTTATTTACTAGCTTAGTTTAATTTACACTTGTGGATCTATGAAGATCCTTTGGTGGAGTTTTGGCTCAATTTTGTAGGGTAGCGACCCGTGGTCTTCAGACCGTTTTGTGGAGCTTCGGCTCAAAGGTCTTCGGACCGTTTTGTGGAGCTTCGGCTCAAAGGTCTTCGAACCATTTTGTGGAGCTTCGACTCAAAGGTCTTCGGGCCATTTTGTGGAGCTTCGGCTCAAATTTGATGGTTAGCGACAATGGAATAGCGTTCCGTTTGTGATGCATGTATTGGTGAATTTTTATACTCCCGTTTTGTGATATGCCTCCCCCTTTTTGTGATTTTCGGATTTCTAATTAATGATTTTCTAGAATTTGTGTTTCACCAACTTTTGCGAGTTGGCATTGATATGTTCATCAATATTTGAGGTTTGGTGAATAAAATAAAAAATATAACATTCTTTTTAGTGCTTTGAGATTTCTTAAGGTATTGTATGATTTTTGTTGCTGTTAAATGTATACTTGCCACAGTAAGACATTATTTTTATCATACTTTTTTTCATATCTCTTATCCTAACTCATTTTATCTGATATTTATAGCAAGACTGATCCATTTATTATTTTCTTATTAAATAATACTCGGGTAAGACCAAGATGTTTCAGGTGCTTCTGCTTGACTCCTTATCTAGGATCATCATCTGACTTTTGTTTAACTACTTAGCTTAGTAGTATTTTTGTTGTTATACATTCAAGATATAGACTCCTTGATGTATACATATTTTTTTGTCTAGCTCTTGTACCTATTATTTTGTGATATTGCGGATCTTATTTGACCACTACTCTAATGAACACTTCTATATGTTATATTCATATTTGTTTCTGCCTTTGTGATATGGATGTCTATGACTGATTTGTGTTATGCTTATTTCTATATTTGTTTCCGAAGATCATATAGCCACTATGTAGTAGCTTTGAGTTCGTATCGGCATGTCGGATTTCCTGATGAAATGAAATGCATGTTATACTATCTGACATATCGGTGCTCGCATAAAGCAATTACATGGATGGTCGCTCCTCAACTACCTTATTCTTCATGCTAATTGACTGCATTACCTTGTAGTGTCCTTGGCTAGCGGGAGTATAGAGCTAGGACATCACAGCTTGGTATCAGAGCCAAACTTCAAAACAATGTAGAATAATCTAGCAAGCATCATCGTCCTAAGTCCTTCTTAGGAGTCGTGCCCTAGGATTTATCCGAGTCATTGGACCAATTCTATCCTATTTTCTTTATGATGCCTTGTTTTATCAATCAAGATTTGTTTGATATTCATTCCGAGAATAACATTTTTCCTCTTCTTTCTTTCTTTCAAGAAGAAGAGATGGTTAGTTCTAGCAGTCCTAGCGTTGGTCAATCTAGTAGTCCTTCTCTAGATGGTTCATGTGTGCCCAACAACTTTTGGATCTTGTAAAGAATCAATGGTTTATCCGTGCTTTGAGTAAGGACCCTGAAAAGGTTTTACCTCTAAAACTAGAAGTTCCTTTCGATCAGCTTGTAGATATCACCCTACGACTAGAAGAGGTCGATAAAGGAAGTGATAGTGATGTTGGAGGTTCCAAAAAGAGCCTCAATAACAACAAGAAGAGGCATATTAAGTTCAAAATCCCTAATCCCAAGAAGAAAGGGAGGCAGGCAACTTCGGTAGCAAAGACTCCAATCCCTAATGCTATAATTGTAATTCTAAAGACCACTATGTAAATAGGTGTCCAAGGCCTATTTCTTGTCGCTATTGCAAAAATTCCGGTCATCGTATTTCTACATGCCCCATACTTCAAAGCAAGAAGAAATGGGAACCAGAAACTCCGGTAGCAAAGAGTCCTACCTCTAGTCGTGGACAATGCTACAATTGTGGTTCTAAGGACCATTATGTAATTAAGTGCCGAAACCCCTTTATTGCCGCTACTGCAAAGGTTCGGGTCATTATTTATCTATATTTCCCAAACTTCCAAGCAAAAGGGAGGGAAAGCTAAATATTATGCAAGCGCCTAGTAGCACTTCGCTTGGTAAAGGTATTTCTCATTCGGTCCTTGATGACATTTGTTTTGTGATTATCCTATTCGAGTTCTTGTTGATATGGGTTCATCCCATTATTTTTATATCGAAAGATCTTATTGATCCTTTTTCTTTAAAAAATTTAAGTTTGATGACTTCACTGAGAATTGGAAATCCGGTTAGTGGTTCCGCAACACTCGGTTTATTTTGTAAAGATGTCGAGATTTATTTTATGTGATTATTCTTTCCAGGCCAATTTGCATGTTATGCGTTATTTAGGCTTCGGAATTGATTTTTGTGAAAGGATTGGCTTAATTATTATGAAGCCATATCCTGTGTCCCGTGTGGACTATCCATCTTCGACATTTTCAATCTGTTAAGCAGATTTTTATTTTTCTTAATGATTTCGATTCCAATTAGGTGGCATCATTTTATTCTCTAGACCCACTTGTTGAGAAAGATGTTATTCTCCTTATTCAAGTAGTTTGTGAATTTTCTGGTATTTGTGAGTTTGTCTTAGGATTATCGCCTAAGCAAATCTTTTGAGTGGTACTAAGGTCTTTTCAGTTGGACTTTGCCACCAGTTTTCATTAGCTATGAGTTACGAATGATAGTGTTCCACTAACCGCCTTTCGCACTCATTATGATTCTTATGAATGGCTTGTTATGCCATTTCGTTGATGAACCATCCAGGTTATTTCATCCATCTTTTGAATCGAGTATTCTATGAATATTTCGATGAGACCATCCATGTATTCGTTGATTTTGGATGAAAACAACACTTTGAAATTTGCGAATCTTTTTAATAAGATACATTTACAAATATAATTGGATATTTTTTTTTAAACGAGTAAGGAATATTCGTAAAAATTTTAGGAGATGTTTTTATCATATAGAAGATTATTTTGTGTTGTTTTTCCCATTGAGTGCTTTAAGAATTCTGGTCGATGCGCTTGATCAACGTTATCGATAGAAATATCCTAAACGCTTTGATGAGACAATCATACACGGTAAATTTGGCTTGTAACAAGTAATTTTTTCTAGAAAGATAAAGTTAATTGTAATTCTGAAAGTCTTAGCTTTTTGGGAAAGTGGATCAACTAAAAGAACACTTTTCCGATACTCCTATTCTTGTGATTCCCAAAGCGAACAAAGACTTCACCATTTATACCAATGCTAGTTGTATTGGCTTGGGTGCCGTTCTCTTGTGAAAGAGAATGTTCTATCATTTATGCTTCCATACAATTAAAGCCTATCGAGACTAAGTATGCCACTCATGATTTAGATCTCGCAGCTGTGGTTTTCGCCTTTAGAATTTGGCGTCATTATCTTTTGGGAGAGAAATTTGTTCTCTACACCGATCATAAATCTTTGAAGTATTTATTTTGTCAAAAGGAACTTAATTCGCGTCAACAACGTTGGCTCGAGTTCCTTGCATCTTATGATCTTGATATTTTTTATACTCTCGGAAAGTGAAATCGCGCCACCGATGCCCTTAGTCATAAGCAACAAGCGGTTGTTTCTATGATGATATCCGAGTGGAATGATCTTGGGATTTTGTCCACTTGCGAGATTCGAGATCGTGAATCTGATTTATGTTAATCTCTTGTTCTATGTAGCCTAAAGACTGATCCTTCTCTTTTAGACCGCATTCTTAAAGCTCAAAAGCTAGATCCCGAATTGGCTCTTCTTAGCCAAAGTTGTATGGATAAAATTAATATTGATGGTTTGAAAGACTTTGATATCGATGCTCATGGCAGCATTCGAAAATTTGGTGGACTTATCGTGTGAAATATTGGTAATCTTCGTAAAGACATTTTAGAAGATTCTCATTGTTCTAAATTTACCATTCATCCCGGTAGTAGTAAAATGTCCGTGGATATGAAGCAACTTTATTATTGGGATGGAATGAAATCTGATATTGCTAACTTTGTTAAGCGTTGCATGACTTGCCAACTTGTTAAGGCCGAGCATCAAAGGCCCAGTGGGTTATTGCAATCTTTGGACATTCCAATTTGGAAGTGGGATCAAGTCTCCATGGACTCTATTGACGGACTTCTCCGTTCTCGTTCGGGCCATGACAGTTTATGGGTGATTGTGGATCGACTTACAAAATCCGCCCATTTTATTCCCGTTCGGTCTAATCGGACCGTAACTCTTTTAGCCAAACTCTATGTTAAAGAAATTGTTGAATTGCATGGAGTTTCTACTTCTATTGTTAGTGATCGTAATACGTTGTTTACTAGTGGATTTTGGAAGAATCTTCAAAAATCTTTGGGAACAAAGCTTAATTTTAGCACCGCTTATCATCCTTAGTCCGATGGACAAACCGAGCGTGTGAATCAAACTCTTGAAGATCTTCTTCATTCATGTGTTCTTGATTTTGGTGGAAGTTGGGAAGATCATATTTCTCTTGTTGAGTCTTCCTATAATAATAGCTTCCAATCTAGTATTGGTATGGCACCTTTCGAGGCACCCTATGGAAGGCCATGCCGATCTCCTTCTTGTTGGCTTGAGGACGGTAAGAAGTTGGTTTTTGGTCCAGATTTTATTCATAATTCCACAGAAAAGATTAACCTTATTAGTCATAGGATGAAAGAAGCTCAAAGTAGGCAAAAATATTATGCCAATAACCGAAGCAGGAAATTAGAATTTTCTATGGAAGACCTTGTGTTTATTCGTGTTTCACCTATGAAGGGTGTTGTGCGTTTCAGTCGATCGGAAAAATCAACACCTCAATATATTGGTCCATTTCCCATCACCGAACACATTGGTTCAGTGGCTTATCGTATTTTATTACCGGCTCGATTTTCTACTATTCATGACGTGTTTCACGTTTCTCAATTACAGAAATGCCTTTGAGATTCCGATTTTATTCTTGAGCCCGGTGTTGTGGAAGAAATTGAAGTTTCGTCTAAATTGACTTATGAGCAGCATCCTATTCGTATCGTTGCTTCAGAGGTCAAATGCTTTTGAAGATGTCCCGCTTGTGAAAAGTTCAATGGTCCTCAAATCCTAAGAATTGCTCTTGGGAATCTAGAGAATTCATTGAGCGAACACATCCGGACTTACTCTCTCGTGCTCCTTAGAGGTGAACTTCTTATTTCAAATTTTCTTTTGTGTTGATATGCTTTTATGGTTGTTACTTTTTATTTTATTTTTAAGTATTGCAAGGACTAGATTTCTTTAAGGAGGGGAGTCAGTAACAACCCGCATATTTTACGATTGTATATTTGAATATAGCATCGTTAGTCGAATTAAAGTCCGAAAGGCTACTTTTTGTGAACAGCCGAATTAGGACTCAAGACCACTTTCATTGAGTTCAAAATGGCATTTGCGACCTTTTTGAGTATAAACATCGATATGTTTGGAGTTAGCTAAAATTTTAATGTTTTCACTTAGGACTTTGGGTTTGGGTTTCAGCCCACTAACCCAACTCATCTTATATCTTAACTCCACACCCTCTTCTCTTCATTCATTCCCATTTCCTAACACTTCAAGCTTTTGTAAAAATGGGGGAAGAGAAAAGGAAATAGAAATTCCTAAGCCCTAGCTTTGATTTGGAAACTCAAATTCAAGTCAAAAATCCAAGAGAAACTTAGGTAAGCATCCTCTCCATCTTCTCCATCTCACTCCCACTTCAATTTCAGAAATTTCCTATAACCTAATTTAGGAAATTATTTCTTATAAGCTTAGATTCAAGCTTTTTGGGTTGAACTGAAGAGTGGTTGATCTTTCCTTTGTGTTTGAGCTTCTCCTTCATTGTTTTTGGGTTTAAAGGTAATTTTTTGAACTCACGTCTATGTCTATAACCTTCTTTGTGGTTAGGTATAAATTCCTAACATCTACTAATGTTCATTTGCTTTTGATTTGAATGGATTTGGTGAACTTTCCAATTTTTGATTCTTGTTGTCCAATTTATGAAAAATCCTACTATGGATGTTTGGACATGTTTTTGGGGTGTGTCGAAGAGCCTATAAGGCTGGGTTGTCATGTGGCATAAATCCCTAATCGTCAATGCTCGTTCGATCGCCTCCGTTTGGTTTTCGCCCTTCAATGGGACAGGATGAAAATACTAGACATCCCAGTTCAGTCGACTGAACTGTGAAGTTAGTCGAATGAACAGAGCCCAGGAATTTTCCTGAGCCAGTATCGGTCGACTGATCCTTATGGTCCAGTCGATTGAACCTGGAAATCGAAAGTATTCAGGCATAGTTCAGTCGACTGATCTGCTTGCCTCAGCCCAATTTGCCCATTTTGCTTGGCTTTCCAATGTTAATCGTTTCGTGTTGATCCGATTTGTTGTTATCATTCATTATTGACTTTGATGGCTTCTTTTTCGGGATTTTTGAGAATATCCAATTTGATGGATTCGGTATCGATTTCTAGGGATTTGATTCACGACTTCGTATGTGAATTTTTTTGACGATTGGTTGTCTTTACGATCGGTTGTTTTTACGATCATTTTTGTGGTTTATCACTTTAAAATACAAAGGTTTCTATACTAGTAGTAAATATCAAAAATCTTTCATCAAAACAATTTCAGCACTATTTTCAATATCAAGCTCGTTTATAAAACCGTTTTCCAACCTATTAGTATACACAAACCATTACCTCATTCGTATGAGAAATCTAATTAAAAGGCATAGCAAAACAAGTGGTATGAAACGCTTGCGTTTACTTTGTCGGTTAATTCTTGTACTCATTCAATTGAACTCTTGTGACAACTTTCGAGTGGAAACCCACAATCTGTTCGTAAATATTTAAGTTAAGCCAGTGATTATGGGACATGAAGCTAAACTCGTATATTTACTAGCTTAGTGTGATTTACACTCATTTTCGAGTGGAAGTCTACAATTTGTTCGCAAATAATTAAGTTAAGCCAGTATTTATGGGACATGAAGCCTAACTCATTTATTTACTAGCTTAGTATAATTCACACTTGTGGATCTATGAAGATCCTTTAGTGGAGTTTCGGCTCAATTTTGTAGGGTAGCGACCCATGGTCTTCGAACCATTTTGTGGAGCTTCGGCTCAGAGGTCTTTGGACCATTTTGTGGAGCTTCGGCTCAAAGGTCTTTGGACCGTTTTGTGGAGCTTTGGCTCAAAGGTCTTCGGGTCGTTTTGTGGAGCTTCGGCTCAAATTTGACAGTTAGCGACCATGGAATAGCGTTCCGTTTGTGATGCACGTGTTGGTGAGTCTTTTGCTCTCGTTTTGTGATAGGCCTCCCTCTTTCTGTGATTTTCTGAGTTCTAATCAATGATTTTCTAGAATTTGTGTTTCGCCAACTTTTGTGAATTGGCATTGATATGTTCGTCAATATTTGTGGTTTGGTGAATAAAATAAAGAATATGACATTCTTTTTAGTGCCTTCAGATTTCTTGAGGTATTGTATAATTTTTTTTGTTGTTAAATGTATACTTGCCGCAGTATGGCATTATTGTTATCATACGTTTTTGCCGTATCTCTTATCTTATCTCATTTTATCTGATATTTATAGCTAGACTGATCCATTTATTATTTTCTTATTAAATAATAATCGAGTAAGACCGAGATGTTTCAGGTGCTTCTACTTGACTC
The DNA here is from genome assembly GCA_030765085.1 of Allium cepa. Classification (NCBI taxonomy): domain Eukaryota; kingdom Viridiplantae; phylum Streptophyta; class Magnoliopsida; order Asparagales; family Amaryllidaceae; genus Allium; species Allium cepa. The sequence continues at coordinate 976,934,314 of CM060928.1, forward strand.
CTTATCTGGGATCATCACCTGACTTTTGTTTAACTACTTAGCTTAGTAGTATTTTTGTTGTTATACATTCGAGATAGAGACTCCTTGATGTATACATATTCTTTTGTCTAGCTCTTGTACCTATTCTTTTGTGATATTGTGGATCTTATTTGACCAATACTCTGATGAACACTTTTATGTGTTATATTCATATCTGTTTCCGCCTTTGTGATATGGATGTCTGTGATTGATTGGTGTTATGCTTATTTCTATATTTGTTTTCGAAGATCATATAGCCACTTGGTAGTAGCTTTGAGTTTGTATCGGTATGTCGGATTTCCTCATGAAATGAAATACATGTTATACTATCTGACATATCGGTGCACGCACAAAGCAATTACATGGATGGTTGCTCCTTAACAGCCTTATTCTTCGTGCTAGTTGACGGCATTACCTCGTAGTGTCCTTGGCTAGCGTGAGTATAGAGGCGGGGCGTCACAATTATATCCATCATTTCCTTGTCTCTCGAAAACGTAAATTTCAACAATGAATGTTGACATTTATGGTTCGATACTTAACACATTTAAAACATCTTCAAACCTTTTAACTTCATTTACAAAATATCACTCAAACATTTATTTAATTTAAAAGATTATTCACTGTCCAAAATTTTGAATATAATGCCTAACTAAATTCTTTATTATTGCAACATTTAATTTAAAAGATAATTCACTGTCCAAAATTGTGAACATATCTCCTTTACCAAATTCATGACTTCTACATATTTATTAAAGAATTATCCACTGATCAAGATCGTGGATAAAATTCCTTCAATAATCTTCTATATTTAACTTATCAAAATAAGTCGATTTTAGATTTATAAAACAATGTTTATTAATTATATATATTTTTTAATAAAAATTTCAACTTATAGAATCCCTTTATTTACCAATTCTATATATAACTCATTTACATGCCAAAATCCAATTTATAAGTTAATTACTTATAAACCATTTATTAACCAAATCCATTCACTTTATTGCTTCACAATTATAAATCTTATTCACTTATAAAATCCATTTATAACTCCATTTTAACATTTATCAAACTTATATATAATTCCATTAATTTGATTTATAAAAATTCAATTTTATAAATATTATATATAAACCATTTAACATAAGTTCAAAAATCTCAATTAAACTGTTTTCAAAATAGTTACCTTGATATTTCAAAAAGTCAAATTTTAATATATTTCACAAAAATCATAATTTTTATAACATAAAAATTATAACATATATTTATCTAAAATAAATTCATTCCTTTATAACAATTCAACATTTAATAAAACATCTATTTCCAAAATCAATTGAAAATCCTTCTCTAATTTAAAATCATCACTTTAACATTTTTAAATTGCCAAAAATAGGCCCAATGCTGCAACAACACTAAATACATCAGTCACAACATCCAAAATATCATATATCACATGATAACAGCATATATCGCAATTTTTGTAAATAAAACCAATACTATTGAGGAATCCAGTTGAATCCCTCCAACCTGTCACCGGCAACAAATAAACATATGAGAATATGTGTACAATGTCTGCTTCGAGCCAGACGTGCATACAAAGGGTCATCCACTCATACATGGGAACATATAAGGTTTCATCTACTCCAATAGGCAGGAATATATCCAAGTACCAATCAATATATTGATAATATATCATATATCATCCAAAAAATCATCAATTAGCATAAATAAACTTATTTCACTTATATAAAAATATCAATGAGTCATAAAGAGTGAGTTGTACTCACATTGATTTCAATAGCAGTTGTAAAATTTATTCCAAATAAAATTAAACGAACGTTTACTTTTACCCAAAATTTTCACTAGCTCTAATCAACTCCACACCAGCTCTAAAATGTAGTGCTCGTCAATACGAACCCAATGCAACTTGTTTTGTCAAAAACCGACCTCGTTTGAAGAAGATATGTTATTTTAAAGTTTATAAGAATTAAAATATATATAAATTTCAATTTCTTTTTTTTATTTTAAAACATAGATCGCATCTCGGCCTCTGATTTTCTATGGAGAGATCTGGCCGTTGTTTTCTTTCTTATCCCCAAGCTAGTCACATACGAAAACAATCCATGGCTTCCATTTTTCCTTGAATTATCGCGACCACTACGACCTCCTTTACACGATCGAACAATGGCATTTTGAAGCCCACCACGTGCTCCACCTTTGACCATAATCAGGTCGAGCTCGTTGCTTGCGTTGCATATAAATTCATGCACGAATGCCACTCGTTCAAGCGCATATTGTCGACGGTTTGCTTCGTTTTAAATGATCTCCACCATTGGATTTATATTTCTCGACGTGCTCTACGACTTTGTAGGTGAAGTCGAGACATGAAAGCTAGTGGACTGAGAGAGATTGGAGGGGAAAGTTTATATCATTTTGGCCATTTATTTGTAACCGGTAGCTAGCCCTAGCTAGGGTTTTTTGAGTGAAAAATAGAAATTATGACGTCCTTTTATAGAAAATTTGGCGACACTATTCGCCTGAATTTTCTTCAAACTCCAAACGAAGCATCCCACCCGGCGTTTATAATGTTTTACCCCTATTCTGAACACAATAGAATATATATCAAGAACTAATTCGATCGTATTTGAAAGATTGGTTTTTGAATCGACTATTTAAATTTAAAATTTCAGCTAAACGAATTTCTATGCATTTTAGCTTGACACGGACAAACCGTAAATCCGATTGACACGAAATTTGAAATCCTACAATAATATAACATTACGGATCCATTGAAACTGATTTCGCCAAAATTCGAGGTTGTGTGAAAAATGGCTATTTTTACACGTTAATTAAATATTAAAATATTCAATTTCTACAAATTAACTTTTAATTCAATTTTAAAAGTTCTATAACATCATTTTAATTCAAATAGAATTTATATCAACTTTATAAATCATTTTTATCCACATTAAATTCAATTTCTAATTATTTCGACAATTTCAAATATTAAACTAATAATTTAATTATCCATTAAATCGCTATATTCGAAATATAATTAATTCAACTTATAAACTTTACTTGTGAATAGTTAAAATCAACTAAATATACGACTTTAAAATGACCGAAATCCTGGATTGTTACAGTGTGCAAGGACAAGAATAGATTTCCCTATTACCGCCATTTTGTACAACAAATTCAACAAACGTCCGCTCCCCTTCCACATATCGTGCAGTTCTCCGATCAGATTCTTCCATCCATTATTTGTCTATGCTAGAAGACATACTACCCTGCTATGTCATGTATTATATATCGTCATTTATTACTCTAACACCTCTTTATGAAAACATAGGTCACATTTAGTGTAGTACAAAACCATTTTTAAACATTAATCATACATTATTCATTTAATAAATTCACCAAGTATACTCGATTTTTCTATATAAAAATTAAAACACACATATATAATGTCATTTCTAATGTTTTACATGAGAATTATTCAATTCTTTCCCCAAGAAAAATTTACCATAAATATATCATGATTGTTCAAATTCCATGTGTTTATTTAGTGCTTCATCTATGCTCACCACCCAGAGACTTCTTAAATGAATGTTAATGTGGGTTCCTACAAGTTATTTTAAACTACTATCAAAAGCAACTCACCAAATATAGCATCTTCAATTCCAAGCCGAACCAAACAAGTGTTGGATATTATAGTAAAACAACTTTCAAGCCAGGTGCAGCCAAATAAAATTCTTTATCGTTTATAATCTTTAACTACACGGAATTGGTCTTCCTGACTAATGATGTGCATTGGTCAACTTCTTACACTGGTGTTATGCCTTTAATTAATAAAAATATAATACAACTGGAGTTAAAAACCATGTTGAAAAACGGATATATGGCCGGTCTCCTAATCCATACAAAATTAGACGATACATAAAATGGTGCAAGTAAACAAAAAGGTAAAAAGAAGTAATGAACAATTGTTTTTTGATGTTATAAATATATATGATTAATCATTATTCATTCGTTATTACCTTATTTTTTAATCAAAAATATAGCTATATGTTTCATTTGAATGAACAAATTAAACAAATATAAGTACAATGTTTCAAAATCGCAACTGAAACACTGTTATTGAATAAACTGCGTTAATGAAGCAATGTTATAAATTGTCTTTTTATTCAAGTAGACTTGTGGAGATAAAATTAAAAAGATTCTTGAAGTTGAGATGTACTAGTTATTATTGCACATATAAGTTATAGTCCAAATATTATAAAAGTTTTATTTTAAAGATATTTCAGAACGGCCAAATTGATTTATAAGTGTAAAAGTAGAACTGTTTAATAAGATACGTTTCATTGGGAAATTGGATAAAATATTTTAAAAATAATACTCAGCATAGAACAGTTAGATCATCCAATGTAGATTATGGATGAAAGTAGGTCGTACTTGTAAATAAAAAGCAGACAACAAACTCAGTGGTCGTATTTGATGTAATATATCATTCTCCAAACTGAAAGTTGAGATGTATTTTGCAAGACCAGCAATAGGCAAAATTGGAGAATGTTGATGTACTTCAAACAGTAAACAAATTCAATAGCACATAGCCCAAGAATTTTATGTATTTTTACAGCAAAATAGCATCGGATAAAACATTGACACTGAAAAAGTATTCGGTGGATAGTGGGAAAAATATTGAACAAAATGCAGTCCAATCAAAGAACTGCAAATAAGAATTTGTGGGCAAAATGGAGTGCATGTAGGCTTACATAGCCTGTGACCATAGGAATGTCAATTGTCTAAAAATTCCTATATTTCAAATTAAAGTGCACAGTCCACTGGGACCATAGGTTTGAGCTTCAACATCTAATCAAAAATTTGATTTTCATTTTTTATACTTTCATTACGAAGTAATAAATTTCGAACCTGTAAATTCAAATAAGTATCTTAATATTATTTATTTCAATGTAGACTAAATGAATCTTATCAACAACAATTTTAATTTAGTTTTGCATAGGCATTTGAGAATCGAATCATAAATGTAGAGATTTGAAAAATCATGCTACTTTAAGATTTTCGATAACAAGTTGAATACTACATGCAAATAGAGGCATGAAATTGTATTAATATGTGAATCAACGGATAGAACAATTCACCATTCAACAATTGAAAATAATTGTCATGTGTGTATGCGCATATGGGCATATATAACATCAAAAGTGAGAAATTATGGTAAGCTATTCATTGATTAAGCAATGGAACATTGGGATAAAAATACAATTGTAGAAAAAATTCAAGTCCTGGTGATTGTGTTACATGAAAAGTATCTCTGACAAAATAAAGCCATGAAAGTTCATAAAAAATCACACAAAATGTATGATCCATAACACAAAGTGCAAGGGTAGTGACTATTATGACACACATTCTCATACTTTTTAGCTTAGTGATGCGTTGAATTATTAAACTCAACATATTTCATTTAACGAGACAAATATTGATCCCCGCAAAGAAGTTTTCACTAGAATCATTCAAAAATATATAATTAGAGCATATGTAATGGTGTTGTAATAGAAAAAGAGTTAGTATGAACTAAAAATCTAGATCAATGAAAAAGCAATAACCTTACCATATTTTTGAATAAATTAACAAACAAACTACAAAAGCAACTTACAGCATATAAAAGCGAAAAAAGCACATGAAGTTCCAAAAATATAATTCTATTTTACCATGGGTCTCTTAAACCTAGCCAAAATAGGCCAACCAAATGAGGTTGAGCTTCAAAATTAACTCACACAAAACATAACTTGTTTACACGATATAAAGCCTACATTACACAAACATACGATCCTTCATGAATTACCTTGTTTTTTTGGTATAACATATATCATCAACTTTTTATTTCATAGTCTACAAAAACATTTTAGCTTTTTATAAATTATTTTCCCACTTATTTTGCAATAATTCTATTAACATTTTTAATTGTTTAAGCATGGATTAACCCTTATAACTAAGTGATAGCAAAGAAAATGATAAATTAATGGTTATCAGCTTAATATGACTGAAAGGGAATTTTTTTTTTATTTCTTAACTACTTGAGCTAATTGAAGAATTGGCCTACAGTAGCTAAGTTCCATAGTTTTAGACTTATCATTCCAAGGCCACCATTTCTAAGAGGGAATTGAATTTTTTTGAAAGGTATTGGTATCATCTTAGTTGAAAAGGGATTTCAGTGCCATATATAGAGATTAAATGCTCTATTTAACATTGATTACATAAACCTTATTTTTTATAGTGTATACATTATTTTATATATATATATATGGATAACACACAGGTTTATAGAGAGGCTAACATGTCCATTGCGGTATAAATCCCGATACTTGCACGCGTACATGCTAAACCATATATACTATTTATGTTGCACATGCACGTACAAACCTGTGTATACATGATACACATACATATATATATATATATATATATATAATACATATTAAATAATGAATAAAATCTTATTTGTAAAATAAATAACATATTGATTTATTTTAAAAAAATTAGATAAGATCTAAATAAATTTAAACTTCATAGGCCTAATAAATATTTATTGGAATAATTTTTTTGAAATTTACTCTATTACCTTGTTACGTACTGGTCTAGTTACAGCATGAACAATATATACCATTATTACTTTGGTGAAGCAAATAAATAATAATTAAATTATATCCAAATTGGATTGGATAGTAATGAAATCGTATTAAGACCTAGTAATCGTGTCGGATAGGATATGTACATGAGTAGATAAACCTAAACACGTATGTGTATTAGCAAGGTGAGCGAGTTTTGATGAAATCTATACGAGCGACATGCTTAAATGTAGCTTACATGATGTGACGATCACGCGCTATCACAAAACTTCAATTGCTTTTAGAAAATGTATTTCTTATTATTTATCATTATATAAATTACTTAACACACGCCATCTAAAATTTTTGGCTTGTTTGATGTATTTGAAATGCTACTCCATTGCGTAGCTTCTGCAGTAAGGGTTAAAATGATGGCCAATTTGATATTAATAAGATCGACAAGGCACCATTACTTATAATCATATCAAAAATAAAATTATTTGTTCCTAATTTACATGATTTTCACATTTCCCATATTTTTTAAATCTTCTTCATCCATTTTCCATTTACTTCTAAAATCAATAAATCTAGTTTATTAAATGAATAACCATGATGATGTGGGAACATGGCACATTATGATTTAGTTACAAAATATTGTAATTCATGTATGCATACCATAGTTTTGAGAAATGAACTCCCGCTCGAACTGTGATCATTAAAGGTCTAGGTTTTTAAAGGTCCGATCGGTTGGACCGTCAAAACCATTCATTTTTTTTTCATTTTTTTCAAAATTTTAACTTACAACCCACTCAAAAGCTTAAAATAACGCACATTAGTACAACAATGCATCATATATAAATAACATTCCTTGCAAATCCATAAAACAATTGATTCAATGCGAATCATTTATAAAATTCAATAATGAAACATAGTACCTATTACTATGTAATGTGGTATAAGATGACAAATTAGAGATTCAAACAGCATAAAATATTACTGTAACACATGCTGAGTTGAACAACTCACTTGAAATTTGTAAAGTTGAAGAAGAGGGCTGAGATGAAAGTTAATCTAATCTTCCGACTATTGAAATACTATTGCTACTTCTTCTTCATAATTCCAAAGCAACTTCAATTCAAACAGCCCTTATTTCAATTTACAATATTATTTACTAACAAAACCCTCTACAATGATATTTTAATAATAAAGTTATGAAAATTATACTACTTTAAACTATCATAACAACTACATCAAGCAGTAGCATAGATCTAAAAAGCATAAAAAAATACATGCAAAATTAATACATAACTTCGGAATTGGTGGTAATATCACCGTCAAGTGAAAACACACAACTCTCTAGAGTAGCACCAACTGTAGTAAAGAAAGTGTTGGAAATAAAAGAACATTTGTGATATCTTGATTCTTCAAAGTAGTTGATATATGAAAATGCAACAAGTGAAAATGCAACAAATCCTGCTATTGTTCTTCATTTTATTCTCTTCAATCATTAGATGAAGATGTAATAGATTATTGATAATGACTAATTTTGTAACATCCCGCCTATTGTACGTTTAAGCAGACACACATGCCAACTCAAACCATACAGAAGGGGAAATTGTTATTGAGATGAATAAGAAAACGCAGGGAAAGAAAGAAAACAAAACAGAATATCGTAGCGGAATGATAAAATATAATAATCAAATAACAGTTCATGAAGCTGTTTACAAAACATTTGATTATACTTATACAGCACAGAATCACAGTTACACATATCAGCGATAAATAAATAACAATGTAGCAGAATAGTGTGATGCAGTGGAATAATATAGTATATAATAATAATAAAATCTTCGTCTTAGTCTTCCAGAAATAAGGTCTTGAAATCCTGAAATGCTTAGGCTGACCCGAGCGAATTGAAAAGACAAAACATCTGAGACAGAACTAAAAGATCTTATGTAAGCTAAATCAACAGAAATAAATATGAGTGGAACGGCGTCAGAGGTATTTATGAGATTTGACATCTCCTATCCAGTGTCTAAGGTGAGTGCGGTAACTTAAGAGATGCTTGGGATTTGCACCTCCTAAGGATCCATTAAACTATCTACTATGTAGTAATATATGCTATTATTAAAATGTCTATAGTAAAGTAAACTATTAAAATAGTGCTAAGTCGTTGCCCATATACCCCTTAACACATTTTATAATGCCAATAGTCTATACAGTACCGTGACTCCCCGTAAACTAGGGCCGCTAGAGGATACCACATAGGTACGATATAAAACAAACTCATAGAAGGCGCGCTAGGGTAAGTGACACGGCACAGCTAGGCGATGTCAGGTTAGATATACCAATTACACTTTCAGACTGGTGGTAACGCATAGCTGCAACTTCCGCCCACCTCGAAACACACTCACGAGTACAAAATCGAGGGGTGGCCACCGAATAAATCAAATGCCAGAATATAGGATCGATGGAATGTGTTCGATCAGAGGAGCTACCTCATTGGCCCGTCAGTTGCTCCTGTTTTAGCCACCTTAAGCCAACTCCTGGGAGTCGAGTCCACGAATATACCTCATATAGGATCGTTGCCACCATCCTACTTCATTCTAGAATCTCCATCACGTACACAGCTGTCAAAGTGGTTTTCGATAGGCAGAGAGTATGACAACATCCGATCCCAGACAACCAATCGCTTATTACACACCGAATGGTTCTTTTACATTTCCAAAATCGGTTCATAACTGATATCAAAATATCATATTCGATTCAAACCGTATCATTTTCGAAATCATTACATACTTTTGAAATCATATTCATCTTTGCAATCATATCACATTTGAAATCATAGTTTGATAATTATATTTCCTTTCAAAGTCGAATTCACAGTTTATATCGAAATATTGTACTCTCAAAAATTATATTACTTTTAAATCATATCGTTTTCAAAATCATAATTTCTTCCAAAAATCATGTTTCCAAAACAAGTTAAGTCATTGCTTTAAAATCATCATTTCAATTTATTATACATTCAAAATCCCAAATTAGGTAATAACCTCTTTTAGCCTTGTTTCCTTTTAAAACCAAATTGAAATGAATACAATCTCTTCCACGTACCTAGTTTGGAAATTGAGATTTTAATTTAAATAGTTCCAAAGAGTTAAAATGCTCTAGAATAGTTTAAATTTAGGTAAAATATTTTAAAATTAGTTTAAGATTGTTAAATAGATTTAATTTAGATTAAATATAATTTAAATAGATTAAATAGCTTAAAATAGATTAATTATATTTAATATAAATTAAAAATGGTTTGATTAATTTTAAAATAAATTAAATTGGTTTAGATTAAAATAATATATATAGTCAATATTGGTTAAATAGTTTAATAGATTTGAAACTCTTAATAATAAGTAAATTTTAAATAACATATCTTTAAAACGGTTTATAGTAAAATATGAATTTTTAATTAACATCAAATTAAACTATTCGTTCCATTTCAACATATTTGGACCATTTCAAATTTCCAAATCGACAAACCAAGTTTCAATAAACTATCGAATTTCATATCGTTTCAATCCATGTTCAAAATCAATACGGATTTCTCCAATTTCAAAATATTTCAATGTTATTTTCAAACAAATTCAATAACTAAATTTCGATAGAATTTCATTAATACATAAAAGTTTAACTTTAAACTTCCGATTTAACTCTTAAAGAATTCCTTTTTAAACCAGTTCACAATTCAATGCAAAAACTTGATTTTTCAATAATACTTTAATATATATAAATCAAATTTTATTTCAAAACATCAATTGATTAAATTCAAAAATTTAAGGATTTTAAAATCATTTAATTTAACCAATCTGGTGTCCGTATATAATTCTCTACCCTAGGGTCAAGTGATACAGATATTTATCATTTCAATCCGCAATTTAAACAATTTACGGTTGTATATCATTTCAAACTGCAATCTCGAATTAATAATAATAAATCCATAACGATCTTGCAGATTATAATGACATAAAATAAAACATCCATTCAATCAATATCACTAATCAACATCAATCACAATCATCATACAAAACAATCAATCCATGTCAATATAACTGAAAATAAATAACAGTTATTTAAATGAAAGTTTATATTCAATAATAAATTAAATAATGATTTAATTTAAATAAATACAAATTAACTGAGATGATGATTAAAAATATACCAAACAGTCGTAAATAAATTCCTAATTACATCATAAATTAAATTTAACGAACATAAGAAGTTTTAGAAGTTGTGAGTGGGTCAACACTCACCTTTACGTTTAAATTGAATTTAAATTCAATTTATGCCTCAAATTTGAATAGTCTTAGAATCTGTCCAAACCAGCATCAAAATGTCTAGAATTTCGACATGATCCCAACGCAAGAAACCGTGCGTGAATTGGACTTCGTATGTGAGAGTTATGTGTGTTAGACCATTATATGATTTAAATTAAAATGAAACAAAACAAACAAATCAGATTCGGACACATCACTCGCCTTCGCTTGATTACGCGCAACATATGCAACCAGGCTTGAAGCCAAAACCCTATCCCAGTGCAGATCAACTGAAACCACCACAACGACCGCCGAATGACACGCGATGGCCAGCCGCGGCCTCCCCTAGGCCGAGTCGCCTCCTCCAAGCGCACTTTCTTCCCACCTCGCGGGATTTCCGTTTCCATATTTGCTAGAAAAACCCTCAACCGCCGCTGAAAGAACAGGCCCTAATTGGATTTTGCAGCCCGAACCACCCATCAAATCGACGAACAAACTATGCCGATGAACTCCCCTTCGTCCTCTCCACACAACCCTACCCTCGAATCGACGATCGACCACAGATCATAAAGCGTCAAATGAACGACCGAGGATTGCTCTTCAATTTTGGAAAACGACTTACGGATTTGAGATGCGCTCATCGATAGCTTCAAATCGATATATAATTCGATATAGTTTGAGGAGATTTAATTTGAAGTTGAATTTTGAATTGAAATTTGCAACTGTGAATTAGGGTTTGTCTGCCATTGGAAAGAGGAGAATAAAAGAAATTGTACGTACATAAATTGAGAAATAAGAAATGCCTAAGGTTTATAATGACATAAATACAGGCAGGACACAATAGAAATAGTTGCGCTCGATCGAATTTGGATTTGAACGATAAATGGCCGGAAAAGCCCATTTCGACTCCGGAACGAAACTAGGTCAACCCTATATCAAAATAGATGATTTTGAACATTTTAAACTCAATGGAACATGTCTCAAGTCCAAATTCCATCGTATGAAGAAGTTACATTGAATTCAGATTATTTCAAATTGACTTCAATTAAATTGATTTCTAGACGTTTCAAGCCCGTACGATCAAACGAAAAGTCCGATAATTACGAAACTTGAAATCGTATCATTGTTCACTGTTACGAATCCGATGAAATTGGTTTCGTCGAAATCCGAGTCGATGGCCAAAATGGCTATATTTCACATTATTAAATTAAATTAATATTTAATTAATTAAATCGCTTTTTCGTTTCAAAATTAATAATTCACAAATTCCATCATTTTTTATTTCTTAATCGTTTACAATAATTTAAACAAATTTAGATGTCAATTTAATGTTGATTCTTTCATCAATTTCAGCGTCAAATTTCAATTTCATTAAATTCAGAAATTTATAAATTTATAAATTTAAAATTCCAAAATCCATGTATTAAATTTTAAACCTTGTTATTCAAGTCTTTTATTACGATAAGAATATAATTGACATTGGTTCATATCTTGGAACATTAATATTTCCCAATTTCATCTTAATTCCTATTTACGTAATATTTAAATATTAAATTTCATTTAATTTCAATTAATCCAATTTATTAAATTTAAATTAATAAATCTTGATTCCTATTCTTTTTATTCAATCAATCATTATCTTATGAGTAAATTTAACATTACTATATATCCAATTCCCCTAATGTTATCCAGTCATCAATTAAATTCATATTAACGTAGTATTTAATTACGTTTAATTACAATGGATTTAGATCTAATTCAATAGATTAAACAAATGGGTAAACAATTAATAATTATTACTATTTGTCTAATTTAATCCCATTCATACTTCATTGTCAACCAACAATTTTTATAGTTACTTATCTAACATTGATTTTTCCAAATTATAGTTTATTACGTATTATTTCGTCAATTGATATAACTTTGAATTTATTTTCCAATTTACTATTTCCAATCAATTATAACCTTACAATTATTCAATTAATTGGGATTGCACTAAATTAGTAATTTATTAACCTACATTAACATTATTACCTTTCATCCCCATTATTAATTCATTAACAAATTAATTTTTTTTCCAGATTTAATTAACAAAATTTTATTAAACTAACCAATTTAAACATTGAAAATTATGGGTCATTACACTCTTCCACACTCAAAACTTTTCGTCCGTGAAAAGTAAAAAGAAGGGAAAAGAAGAAATTAAATGGTCAATATATCTTATTCAAAATATTAAATTTATAAATAATGAATTTACAAAATAAAATAATTTAAACACAATATATATAAATTTATAAACAATTAAATCTTTTATTTTCAAATTAACAGAAGTTTGGAAAACACTATCATAAAATTTTCTAAGTCAAAAATTTATGAAAAATTTCGGCAGAGTCTCCTTTGTACGGAAGGCTCGGTAGAAAGTATAATATCAAATATAACAATACATATCACAATATCTCAGAATAATATATTCCAACTACAGGAAAATATATATAATATCGCTAGAAAATCGTAATCCGAGAATGTACCTATTTGTCGGGCGAACAACACTTAATTATGAAACCAAAAGTAGTAGCAATTGCTTCCATAACCTGTATTCCACTTATATAATCCACAAGAGTTAATAATTATATAAAATGAATATTTAAAGTTGTTTCAACCACTAACAAACAATCAATATAAACAACAATCACTTGCAACCAACATACAATCATCATATACAATCATCATATACAATCAACACAAATCAATTTATTCATCCACAACCAAAGCAAGTAGTTAGTTCAGGCTTAGACACTTTTAAATTGTATAGAATGGAAAATAAACTGCTTAGAAACTCAAAAATGAATATTGATGATGCGTACACTCATCACCGAAATTATTTTCCAGTGATAGAGAGCAGAGTATGGGACTTATTTCTTTCCAAAATTCCTTTTAAACATTTCTTTCATATCATATTGGAATATGTATATCAGAAAATACTTTTAAAGAATATTATTATTATATTCCAAAATCATTCAAAAGAAATTTTTCAAAAAAACCCTGGAACTTAAGTTCTGAATTTCTAATTTTTATTTATTTTATTTTAAATCTTATTTCCAACTAATATTTATAAATTTCACTACCTAACAACCAATATATTACATCAAATATATCCTTTATAAAATATATTATTTTATACATAAAAAAATACAATAGGCAAAATTATTTCATTTACCTATATTTCAAAACAAATATCGTGTCGGTATTTCCTATTAAGTGTTTAGAAATCCCTGTCGATGTCATAGCGTCCTATGCACCATCCAGAATTTATAAATACAAAACGGAATAAATTAACACAATATCAAAACCATTTTATAACACTAACAAATACGCGCTCTCATATATATACCCTCAACGACTCATTAAAGGGTATTACTACCCTATTAGTAAAGAGTCAGACCCCACAAAGTTAAGGTTTATCGATAAACCTGGCTCTGATACCAACTATATCATCCCGCCTTTTGTACGTTTAAGCAGACACACATGCCAACTCAAACCATACTGAAGGGCGAACTGTCATTGAGGTGAATAAGAAAAAGCAGGGAAAGAAAGAAAACAAAACAGAATCTTGTAGAGGAATGACAAAATATAATAATCAAACAACATTTCATGAAGCTGTTTACAATACATTTGATTATACTTATACAACACAGAATCAGAGTTACACATATCAGCGATAAATAAATAACAATGCAGCGGAACAGTGTGATGCTATGGAATAATATAGTAAATAATAATAATGAAATTTCGTCTTCGTCTTTCAGAAATAAGGTCTTCAAATCCTGAAATGCTCAGGCTGACCCGAGCGAATTGAAAAGACAAAACACTCAAGTCATAACTAAAAGATCTTATGCAAGTTAAATCAACAGAAATAAATATGAGTTGAACGACGTTAGAGATGTTTACGGGATTTGACATCTCCTATCCAGTATCTAAGATGAGTGTAGTAACTTAAGAGATGCTTGGGATTTGCACCTCCTAAGGATCCGTTAAACTATCTATTATGTAGTAATATACACTATTATAAAAATGTCCATAGTAAAGTAAACTATTAAAATAGCGTTAAGGCATTACCCATATTCGTCTTAACACATGTTATAATGCCAGTAGTCTATATAGTACCGTGACTCCCCGTAAACTGGGGCCACTAGAGAATACCACATAGGTACGACATAAAACAAACTCGTAGAAGGCGCGCTAGGGTAGGTGACATGGCACAGCTAGGTAATGCCAGGGTTGCTATACCAATTACACTTCCGGACTGGTGGTACCGCATAGCTACAACTACCGCCCACCTTGAAACACACTCCCGAGTAAAAAATTGAGGGGTGGCCACCGAATAAATCAAATGTCAGAATATAGGATCGATCGAATGTGTTCAGCCAAAGGAGCTACATCATTGGCCTGTTAATTGCTCCTGTTTTAGCCACTTTAAGCCAACTCGTAGGAGTCAGGTGCACGTGTATACCTCATGTAGGATTGTCGCCACCATCCTACTTCATTCTAGAATCTCCACCGCGTACACAGTTGTCAAAGTGGTTTTCGGTATTGGCAGAGAGTATGACAACATCTGATCCCAGTCTCTTTGACAGCCAATCGCTTATTACATACCGGATGGTTCTTATACATTTCCAAAATCGTTTCATAATTGATATCAAAATATCATATTCGATTTATACCGTATCATTTTTGAAATCATTACATACTTTTAAAATCGTATTCATCTTTGCAATCATATCACATTTGAAATCATCATTTCAATTTATTTTACATTCAAAATCCCAAATTAGGTCATAACATCTTTTAACCTTATTTTCTTTTAAAACCAAATTTAAATGAATATAATCTCTTCCACCTACTTAGTTTGGAAATTTAGAAATTAATTAAAATAGTTCCAAATAGTTAAAATGCTCTAGAATAGTATAAATTCAGGTAAAATGTTTTAAAATTGGTTTAAGATAGTTAAATAGATTTAATTTAGATTAAATATAATTAAAATAGATTAAAAAGCTTAAAATAGATTAATTAGATTTAATATAACTTAAAAAAGGGTTTAATTAGTTTTAAAATAAATTAAGTTGGTTTAAAATAAATTAAAATAATATATATGGTCAATATTGGTTAAATAGTTTAATAGATTTGAAAATCTTAATAATTTGAAAATTTTAAATAATATATCTTTATAACAGCTTATAATAGAATATGAATTCTGAAATTAACATCAAAATAAACTATTCATTCCATTTCAACATATTTGGGCCATCTCAAATTTCCAAATCGGCAA
Source organism: Allium cepa (assembly GCA_030765085.1). NCBI lineage: Eukaryota > Viridiplantae > Streptophyta > Magnoliopsida > Asparagales > Amaryllidaceae > Allium > Allium cepa. The sequence continues at coordinate 976,950,588 of CM060928.1, forward strand.
ACCAAGTTTTAATTAACTATTGAATTTCATATCATTTCAATCCATGTTCAAAAATCAATACGGATTTCTCCAATTTCAAAATATTTCAATGTTATTTTCAAACAAATTCAATAACTCAATTTCGATAAAATTTCATTAATTCATAAAAGGTTAACTTTAAACTTCCGATTTAACTCTAAAAGAATTCCTTTTTAAACCAGTTCACAATTCAATGCAAAACTTGATTTTTCAATAATACTTCAATCTGTATAAATCAAATTTTATTTCAAAACATCAATTGATTAAATTCGAAAGTTTATGGATTTTAAAATCATTTAATTTAACCAATCCGGTGTCCGTATATAAATTTCTACCTTAGGGTCAAGTGATACCGATATTTATCATTTCAATCCGCAATTTAAACAATTTACGGTTGTATATCATTTCAAACCGCAATCTTGAATTATTAATAATAAATCCATAATGAACATGCAGAATATAATGACATAAAATAAAACATCCATTCAACTAATATCAGTAATCAACATCAATCACAATCATCATCCAAAACAATATTCGATATCGATATAGAAATGGAAATAAATAATAGTTATTTAAATGGCAGTTTATATTCATTAATGAATTAAATAACAATTTAATTTAAATAAATTCAAATTAACTGAGATGATGTTTAATAATATACCAAACAGTTGTAAATAAATTCTTAATCACATCATAAATTAAATTTAACGAACATAAGAAGTTTTAGAAGTAATGAGTGGGTTAATACTCACTATTGAGTTTAAATTGAATTTAAATTCAATTTAAGCCCAAAATTTAAATAGTCTTAGAATCTGTCCAACTGGTATCAAAATATCCGGAATTTCGATACAACCCAACGCAAGAAACCGTGCGTGAATTTGACCTCGTATATGAGAGTTATGCATGTTAGAACATTATATGATTTAAATAAAAATAAAACAAAACAAACAAATCGAATTTGTATACGTCACTCACCTTCGCTTGATCACGCGCAATAAACGCACCCATGCTTGAAGCCGAAACTCTAGCTCAACGCAGATCAAATGACGCCACCATGAACGATCACCGAACGACACGCGATGGCCAGCCACGGCCTCCCCCAGGCCGAGTCGCCTCCTCTAGGCGCAATTTCTCCCCTCCTCGCGCGATTTTATTTGACACGTTTGTTGGAAAAATCCATAGCCGCCGCCGAAACAACATGCCCTAATCGAATTTTGCAGCCCGATCCACCCATCAAATGGACGAACAAACTATGCCGATGAACTCTCCTTCGTCCTCTCCACACAACCCTACCCTCGAATCAACGATTGGCCACAGATCATAAAGCATCAAACGAACGGTTGAGGATTGCTCTTCAATTTCTGGCTAGATCGAGATTCAAATTGGGAAACAAATTACAGATCTGAGATGCACTTATTGAGAGCTTCAAATCGATGCATAATTCGATATAGTTTGAGGAGATTTAATTTGAAGTTGAATTTTCAATTGAAATTTGCAATTGTGAATTAGGCTTTGTTTGACATTGGAAAGAGGAGGAGAAAAGGAACCGTACATATAGAAATTGAGGAATAAGAAATGCCTAGGGTTTACAATGACATATATATAGGCAGAACACAATAGAAACAGTTGGGCTTGATCGAATTTGGGTTTGAACGATAAATGGCCGGAAAAGCCCGTTTCGACTCAAGAATGAAACTGGGTCAACCCCTATATTAAAATAGATGTTTTTGAACATTTTAAACTCAATGGAACAGGTCTCAAGTCCAAGTTCCATCGTATGAAGAAGTAACGTGGAATTCAGATTATTTCAAATTGATTTCAATTAAATTGATTTCTAGGCGTTTCTAGCCCGTACGATCCAACGACAAGTTCGATCATTACAAAACTTTAAATCATACCATAGTTCACCGTTACGGATCCGATGAAACTAGTTTCGTCGAAATCCAAGTCAGTGGCCAAAATGGCTATATTTCACATTATTAAGTTAAATTAATATTTAATTTAATTAAATCAGTTTTTCGTTTCAAATTTAATAATTCACAAATTCCATCATTTTTTATTTCTTAATCATTTACAATAAATTAAACAAATTTAAATGTCAATTTAACGTTGATTCATTCATCAATTTCCATGTTAAATTTCAATTTCATTAAATCAGAAATTTATAAATTAAAATTCCAAAATCCATATTTTAAATTTTAAACCTTGTTATTCAAGTCTTTTATTACAATAAGAATATAATTAACATTGGTTCATATCTTGGTACATTAATATTTTCCAATTTCATCTTAATTCCTATTTACGTGATATTTAAATATTAAATTTAATTTAATTTCAATTAACCCAATTTATTAAATTTAAATTAATAAATCTTGATTTCCATTCTTTTTATCCAATCAATCATTATCTTATGGGTAAATTTTACATTACTATATATCCAATTTCCCAAATGTTTTCCAGTCATCAACTAAATTCATATTAACGTAGTATTTAATTACGTTTAATTACAAAGGATTAGATCTAATTCAATAGATTAAATAAATGGGTAAACAATTAATTATTATTACTATTTGCCTAATTTAATCCCGTTCATACTTCATTATCAACCAACAATTTTTATAATTACTTATCTAACATTGATTTTTCCAAATTACAGTTTATTACGTATTATTTTGTCAATTGATATAACTTTGAATTTATTTCCCAATTTACTATTTCCAATCAATTATAACCTTAAAATTATTACCTTTCATCCCGTTATTAATTCAACAAATTATTATTTTTTCCAGATTTAATTACCAAAATTTTATTAAACTAACCAATTTAAACGTTGAATATTATGGGTCGTTACAAATTCAGAGGATATCCTCAGTAAGCTTGTGTGTTTTGTTGCAAACTTAATCAAATTTAACAGTATATATGTCTCTCTTATTTGCAAGAAATCTATGCCATTTTCCATTTATTCCATAGCTAAAAGAACTATAGAAAATATTCTATGATTTAGTCTGTAAATTCTTTCCATTTCTAAACTCAACTCAAGAATCTATAGGAAGTACAAGACATAACTTGCAATGACTGCAAGATAGGATAATGTAATATCTAATGAACACTGAATTTTATTTTATTTATTCTTCATTTTGCAGAAAGAATACGTTTCGGTATAACCAATAAAACAAATCTTCAGAAAAAAATTAAGAAAATATATCACAAAAGCAACATTTAATTGTTTCAAATTAGTAGGTTTATAGATTCTCTATGTACGTTATCAAGAATTGCAAGAATAGCTATAACAAATGCTTGATGGCACCAAAAACAAAACGAATGCCGATAATAAAAATAAAAGAATATCCAAAATTGTCATTAAAAATAAAAATAAAATACCTAACGAAAAGATATCGAGGAGGAGACGAAAAGACACCTTATTACAACTATATGTTCAAATCGAAATTATGGAGGAGTTGCTCGAATCGATATTGAGGTCGGTCGATTCAGGAGCGATGTTATGGGAAGTAAAAGGGGATTATCTTGGGAGTGGGATTCGTGAATTTCAGAGGGAAGATGATTACGGCACGCATGGGCGTTATTTTAAGGAAAGGAGCTGTTTGCTCGGTTTTTCAGCAGGCAGAGGGAGAGGAAGTAAGGATGCACAGTTAGGATACGATGTAGGAGCCAGGACTGCCGGACCAAATATTTGGTCCGGCATTCACTAAAATGCAAAACCAAACATTTGGTCCGACACTCTCCGAAGTTCCGGACCAAATGTTTGGTCCGGCTTCACATATCAAACACCGGACCAAACATTTGGTTTGGTACACATATATGCCAGATCAAATCCAAGGAAAAATGCCGAATCGGACCTTCCTGCACAAAATGCCAAGCCAGATTCAAAGAGTTATATCTCAACCTCTACACTCCACAACTCCATTCTATAAATACCGGAACTCCTCAACAACAATGATGACAAATTTTTGGAAGGAAAAGACAGAAAACTCTGCTGAAATCCACCATTTTGGCTACTTGATGTTTTTTTTTTTACTCTTTTCTCATATATCTTGTACTTGTAATCAAATCAAAGATAGAATAATAAGATGGAAAGTGGATGTAGGCACATTCGGGGTGAACCACTATAAAAACTCTGTGTTATTTGCTTTCCTTATCCGCTTTCCAAACTTTGCACTTATGAACTGTCTCTGTACTTCCTGATATTCATTCCTTAAGCGCTGGAACATAAAAACCCCATGTCAATCAAATAAACGAAACTTGACTAGAAAAAGAAGAAAATCAGATGTAGAGGTGTTTGTCCAACCTTTGAGCAAACATTTTTTGGTGCTTTGACTGAGAGCGACAACGGGTGGGTGTAGAAAGCCAAACTCTTCCATCCATTATTCTTCGAGCCTTAGCGCATCATTAGAACATGGCCGCTCTAAGTGAAATGCTGACAAGGGTAAGAATACAGTTACTGTAAATACACTCAACCCCATCCAAGAAGATCAAGAAAACCCAACTGCTCGCTCCCTACCTCTAGACTCAGTTGTCACCCGAGAAGACTTAAAAGGGGTTGTGAATGAGATGACTGACTGCTTCGTTGCCCAACAAGAAGTGTTGGTGGACCAACTCATGACACGATTAAGAAGCACGGAGGAATCCACTCACAATACCGGATCCTAAGGTGAATCCCGGTCTCGAGAGCCACGTAGAAGGAACATATCTCTACCAATGATGAGTCCGATCAGGAGGATCCATGGGCTCGAAGCTGAGCCAGGACCTAACCCGAAGCCAGTCCAACAACGTCGTTAAGAGCTAGACCCAGTCAAGGGGGCCCCAGACATGGATCATCTGTGGTTGATCCTATAACACTTCGAACCAATCATTGCCAATCTGGCCTCAATCAAGGCACCATACACCATCACTATCAAAGAGAGGGCCCCTCTTCTCTTAGGGCTGCCTCTAAGTCCGATGAAAGAATGACGCGTCTCTTCAGGGAGTACTTCAGCCGCGAACAACTTGAAAGGGAGACAGGTGCCAGAGTATCCAGCCCTTTCACTAGGCACATAGAGGCAACAACCACACCTTGAGAATGGAAGATGCCTACCATGGATCCATATAAGGGCACCTCTGACCCAATCGTCCACCTACAACGATACTCTCAGCACATGCTCATGAATGTAGCAACTGAAGGTGTACTATGTAAGTGTTTTTCGCTATTTTTGTCATATTTAGCAACCATATGGTTCTGTCGCCTACCTCATGGGTCCATCAGTTCTTGAAAAATGTCGAAGGAGAAGTTCATAAGCCGGTTCTGAATTCATGTAGAACAGCCTAGGGATGCGTATTCCTTGTCCGACATAAAACAGTAATCAGGGGAACCTTTGAAACAATACCTTACCTATTTTAACGTAGCCGCAGAAGTGGTGCAAAACGTGGATAAAAGACATACATTGATGGCACTATGCAGAGGCATCCATACGAACTTGAAACTTGCAAGAAGAATGACGAAGGAGAAGCCTCTGACTCTTTAGGAATTCTACCACGAAGTAGGAAAATATAAAAAATTTGAAGATGCAGCGGCTATCCAGCATGGCGAGCAGCCTGTGGGGGATTCCAGCTCCCATAGAAACAAAAGAGTCCCGCCTCGAGGAGAAGTGAGAAAACCAAACAACGTCAATAAAGGTAATAGTCAAGGCAACCCCATAACTAAATAAAGAAATAAATGGCGATACATACCGGGACCGAGATTTGATTCCTACACTCTTCTGAATGACAATGTGGAAAACATTTACTTGGCCACTCAACACGAATTGAAGTACAAACGCCCTCCATATAAGAAGGAATCGGAAGCTGTGGTTAGGACGGGAAAGTACTGTCGCTTCCATGAGTCTCATGGACATAACACATAAGAATGTCAACATTTTGCGGGACCTCATTGAAGAATACATCTGAAAAAAGAAATTGGAAATGTACATACAGCAAAAGCTTAACTCCTCTGCTCCAACCCACGAAGGACCAGGGCCGCTCCAACATAGAAATAACAAAGAAGAAGCAAGTGCAAGCTGCACCAATAAAGAGAAAATAATTGTTCATACTATATTAAGGGGCCCACATTCAGCTGGCGGAAGTTGTGTCGAGATGGAGAGGTATGGAAAGTCTTTGAAGGAGGGAGATGGGTATGTTCATTCCATTACAGAAGGATGCCTCGCCAAAGGAAGAGAAAGGACCAATATTACCTTTAGTGATAAGGATTTGGTTGGAAAGCAGTACTCACATACCGATCTCATGGTCATTTCCGCCTGGATCGGCTCGGTAGAGGTGTTTCGTGTTTTGCTCGATACGTGAAGATCGGTGAATGTATTATTCAAACATGCCTTCAATAAAACGAAGTTATCAATGAAAGGCATATTGCCGTGCAATAAGCCCCTACACGGATTCATTGGAGAAGCCACAATTCTGATGGCGCAGTTGGACTTGTTTGTTGAGCTAGGAAGTCACCCTTGAACCGTTATCTGAAAGCAAACATTTGTGTTGGTAGACAGATATTCTGCTTATAATGCATTTCTAGGCAGACATGCCTTATCAGATTTTCAGATAGTCTTAGCCCCTTTGTGCTTGAAAATGAAGTTCCCCACCAATGGGGGAATAGGAGAAGTAGAAGGTGACCAAGACGCAGCCCGCGATTGTTATGCGACAGAACTCCGCCAGAACAAAAGGAAGGAAAAGGGAAAAAACGTAGAGGTCGCCCTCTACGCCAAAACTGTGGAAGCATAGCAATTAAAGAAGGTCCCTCCTCTCGAGTATACTAGCGACCTGTTTAATGAATTAGACCCAAGGGACAGAGAGGAGGATGCCAGCGCTGAGCCCATGGAGGCCATGGGACACGTTGCAGCAGATTATCGCAACGGAACAAGACTTTTCAAGATAGGGTCGTAGCTAGACAAAAATCTAAAAATCCAATTGATAGGGTTCTTACGTAGAAATTTGGATGTTTTCGCATAGACCCACGAAGATAGGGTGGGAATATCCCCCGAAACGGCTTGTCACCACCTAAACATAGATCTAACAAAAACGCTAGTCAAGCAGAAGAAAAGGAGCATGGGGATGGAACGCTCAACTGCCCTTAATAAGGAGGTAAAAAACCTACTCGCCAACGGTTTTATTTGCGATGCTATCTACCCCAAATGGATCTCCAACCCGGTTCTGGTGAAAAAATCAAATGGAAAATGGAAAACCTTCATCGACTACTCTAATCTCAATGACGCTTACCCCAAGGATTGTTTTGCCCTACCTCGAATCAACCGACTGGTGGACGGAACATCAGGACATGAATTTTTATCATTTATGGACGCATACTAAGGATATAACCAGATTCCCGTGCATGTACCAGATCAAGAACGTACTAGCTTTATCACAGATTTGGGCCTTTATTGCTACAAGTTCATGCCTTTTGGGCTTAAGAATACTGGTGCAACCTATCAACGCTTGGTTAATAAGATGACGGTGCAGTAGATTGTTCACTCCATGGAAGTGTATATTGACGACATGCTTGTCAATTCAAGAAAACAAATAGATCATTTATACCACTTGAACGAAATGTTTCAGGTATTGCGCAAATACCAAATGAAGCTAAATCCATTGAAATGCTCCTTTGGAGTATCCTCGGGAAAATTATTGGGTTTCATTGTGCACATCAGAGGAATTGAAACGAATCCCGAAAAGGTCCAAGTCTTGAAGGGCATCAAAATACCAACCACATGAAGGGAAATGTAGAGTCTAAACGGGAAGGTAGACGCTCTAAGAAGATTTATATCTAAGGCCATAGACAAGTGCATCGCATTCTTCGAAGCCCTAAAGTTTGAATGGACCAGCGAGTGCCACTAGGCCTTCCAAAGCCTGCTGGAACACATGCAGAAACCGCCAGTGCTTTCTACCTCGGTAGATGGAGAAAACCTCTACTTATACCTAGGTGTGTCCCCTCATGCACTGAGCGCCGCCTTTGTACGAGAAGATGACCATACCCAAAAACCGGTATATTTCATCAGCAAGAGGTTTACAAGGGCTGAGGCTAGATGTCCAAAGATTGAAAATCGGCTTACTGTTTGCTCATAGCCTCTAGGAAATTACGGCATTACTTCCAATCTCACTCCATAAGGTCCCTAACAAATAAACCATTGCACCAGGTCCTACTTAAACCGGATACATCAGACGTTTGCTAAAATGGTGCATCGAGCTAAGCCAATATGATATCACCTACCATCCACGCACCGTAATCAAAGGGCATGCCCTGGCTATTTTCATAGCTGAGTTCACCATTCAGGACAAGGATACGACCATCAGAATAGAGGAAACAATCGAGTGGAATATATTTGTGGATGGAGCATCCAAAAAGCTCGGCCCGGGGAAAGAGTAGTAATCATCACACCCTAAGGAAGAAGGTTAAGTTGCGCACCGAGGTTAGAATTCGCCGCAACTAATAACGACGCTAAATACGAAGCGATAATAGCGGGTTTGGAGATCACTAGGGAAATAGAGATCAAATCAATATGCATGCGTAGTGACTCGCAGCTAATCGTAAACCAAATCCTGGAGGAATTCTAGGCTCGTAGGCAAAGACTTGCCTCTTTCCTCAATAGGCCTAAAACCCTGCTGAACGAGCTAGATTACTGTGTAATCAAACATATCTCATGGGAGGAGAATCAAAAAGCGGATTTCCTCGCCAAAGAAGCTAGCCTGAGATATGAGCCAATGCTAGAGGCAACCCCCATCATGATGGAAGATACACCGAGCTTCGAGTGTCTTTAGATCACGCCTATCAGTAGTAACGAAGAAACATGGATGACCCCATCGTCAAATACCTGCAAGAGTGGATCCTATTGGCATATCGTAATGAAATTAGAAAAACCTTGAGGAAGGCATCCCGCTACACCATCTAGGAGGGCATCCTATACTGTCGTGGGTTTTCCAATCCCCTACTAAGGTGTGTCGCAGGAAACGAAGCGAAAGATATTCTTAACAGCGTACACCAAGGAAGTTGGGACGACCAAACCGGCGGTCAAATTCTTGCCAGGAAAGTCCCGCGCTATGGGTTTTTTTGGCTCACACTGAACAAAGATGCAACTGAGTTTGCTAGATGATGCGACAAATGCCAGAGATTTGGTAAAATCCCAAGACTACCGCCTACTGGTCTAATCAAATGGATAGTCCTTGGCCCTTCGCCGTCTGGAGGATCGACCTAATCGACGAACTCCCCATGGGATGAGGAGGAGCAAAATACACCATAGTGGCAGTGGATTACTTGACCAAATGGGTTGAAGCGGAACCTTTAAACAAGATTTCATCTACCAAAACCAAATGGGTGAAAGCGGAACCTTTAAACAAGATTTCATCTACCAAAGTGATAAATTTTCTAATATGTAACATCCTGTGCAGGTATAGGGTACTATAAAAAATCATATCAGACAACGGGCTCCAATTTGATAGCAAGGAATTAGCTAATTGGTTCCACGAGCATAGGATTTTCCGAACCTTTTCAACTGTGGCACATCTGCAGGTAAATGGACAAGTAGAAGCAATGAACAAGGTGTTGAAAATGCTGATCAAGAAGAAAGTGGAAAAAATCCAAGGGAGCATGGGTCGACGAATTTCCTACGGCTTTGTGGGCCTACCGAACTTCTTATAAAACTACAATAGGGCACACTCTATTCACACTGGCGTACGGAGTCGAAGACATGCTCACCGTCGAAACAATTGTCCCCTTACACCAAAGAGTACACTATAATTCGAAAGAAAATAAGGAGCTATTAAACTTATCACTCGACCTGATCAAGGAGAAGATAAATGATGCCGTCCTCAAAGCAGCCGCTCGTAGACAAAAGGTGGCAAGGCAATACAATTCCATGGTGAAGCCTCGAACACTACAAGAAGGAGACTTGGTTCTCAAACGAGTCTTCCTACCACCTGGGGCGTTAGGTCAAATTTGGGAAGGACCGTTCGTTGTCCATAAAGACCTTCACAAAGGAGCTTACATCTTGTCAACGGTAGATGGAGAGGTGTTTGGGAAAGCATGGAATCTCCAACATCTCCACCGCTACTTCTCTTGAGTTGTAAAGAAGCATGTACTAAAGCAATAAAAGAAAGACAGTGGACATATGCATATTTTGACCGAACCACTATAAAATATGATGTCTCGTATTATTTATCTTAATTAAGTGTTCTTTCGTTTAATTATTTTGTCTGATGATCGTTCCTACTGCGAACAATCGTAGACTCTTGCCGGCAACAGTGAAAATAAGATAGCCACAATAAAGGGTATGAAATAAGCCGTGGAAATTCACTCCTGACGATTGGCACCCCCAAGTCAGTAATGATGAACCGATCATAAGCCACGAATTAGGCACAAATTATAGCCAAGGAAGTTCCTCATTGGCGTTCGGCTTGCCGGTAATTGCGAACTGATTATAAACCCCACGATTAAGGCATGACCACAGCTAGGGGTAGTTCGCACTTGACGATCGGCATTACACACGCTGGCAACAATAAATCGAATAATACTCATGATACGGGTGTTAGTCCGAGTAGTTATCGTTCGCGATCGACCTTGAATATAACAACACTTCTATGGTTCTCTATATCACTAAACACTAAAACGATTAACTAGGTCATAAATACTTCACGAACAGACAAAGCAAACTAAAAAAACACTCATCACAAAAGTCATCCCAAATAAACATGTATACATACATTTATATACATACATATATACATACATACATACATACATAAATACATACATACATACACACGCACACACACACACACACATATATATAAAAACAGAAGTTAAATAGTATAGTGTTAACATTTTCTCATGCAAAGCTTATCGCTTATATTTACGTACATGTGTAGAACGTCTATACATCCTTCAAAAATGCATGCAGGAAAGGGAAAAAGAAATCTCCTTCGCTAAGCAGGAAGGACGTCCTTGCCGCTCGGCCCGCTCCCTCCAGCCATGCCCTTCAAGGGATCTGATTGCTTGAGAGGCTCGCCTACCTTTCGCGAAGGCCCAACTTGCACCGGAGGCACCCCTGGATGAGGCAAATAAAAATAATTATAAGTTTTACAATCCAAAATAGGTAATGATAGAGCTAGAGTAAAAAGGCGAGACGCCTAAGGCAATGTGACTTAGATCACTAAGCCCCTCGAGATCCGATCCGCCCTTATCATCCTCATCCTTAGCCAGCAACTCATATCCCTTGGCTATAGCCTTAGTCTCCTCCACTGTGAACTAGATGTTCTCCATCCCAACGTCGTACACAACCCCTTCCTCCTACGCAACTACAGCCTTAGTCTCCTCGATAAGTCGAGCATCGATCCTGTCCATCACCTAAGGGTAGTTATCCATCCACTGAAGCTTCCTATGTTTCCAGAACATGAGATAAGTATCCTCGGCTTCTAGTTGACTGTGTTGCAAAAGCCGCTGGATTTATCGACTTAGGTCTAGAGGGCCACCACCTTATTCATGTACTGCTCCGTATCTCTCCTAAACTGATCATGCTCCACCTTTAACCTGTCAATCTCAGCTTGATATGAGTCTTTCTCCTTTTTCCACTTACCCCGAGACTCCCTCAGCTCGGCTAATGCCTCGTCCGATTTCTTCATTTTGCCCTTGAGGGAGCGGATTCGCTCTAGATCCTTCTGTTGAGCCTTATCCACTGAACTGATAGCCATGTCAATCTGCGTCTTACATAGGTCAGCAGCCTCTTTCCTTTCCTTTTCCTCGGCCTACATTATCTCAGAGGCGCGGGATGCTTCGAACTTCCTCTAACTTAGCCTCTTTCTCCCTCAGTGCCTTGCGAAGGTCCTCCATCTCCAAACGCAGCCGCAGATTGGCACTCCCTACTTCTTCACTGGCTTTGGCCAAACGGAACTGATAATCAACTATGTTTCTAATCTCGTCTGTAATCTGGACCATCCTTGTCGTCAAGTTAGCAAAATCAAGATTCTTCGCCTCATCTAGGATCCGGACCAAGGGATTTCGAGGTAAAAGGAAATCGACGTCAGGATCCACCGTGCAACGACCCACATAGTCGGGATTTATACCAGGATAACTCCCAAAGGGATTCCACTTCGGTTGTTGATAATCTAAGAAAAAAGATTAAATGTTGCCCTCTCCCTACTCATCTAGCACTTCATGCACTTCATAACCCATCGGATAGTGACAGCGACGGCGGGAGGAAGTTTGGGAGCTAGGGGAGGTGGCTTCCTTACCTAGGAACCTCGCCTATTTCTGGGATGACTCATGGCTCTCTACCTTATCCGGGCCTCATGGGCTCTCCCTAATTTTCTCTTGCACAGTTGTTCCTTTTGAAGAGTCGCCTTGGAAGAAACGGAAGTTATTTTCATCCATTTGAACTGCTCAAGCCGCCTAGAGACTTTATTCCTCTTTGGATTTCTTCTTTTCCCTAGAATACGGGTAACAACGTTAGATCTAAGAAAGCGAGAAAGCTAAAAATACGAAACGCTCAAGACACCAAGACACAGCAAGCTACTATACATGTGACGACCCGCAAATCCATACTCCTTGAATATACACTAATCTCCATAGATTAACTCAAGATGAACAGAAATACGAATTCTCATTGTTTAAGAAAAAGAAAAGGAGGTAGAAGAAGAGAGAAAAAGATAGAAAATAGAATGGAACAGAACAGAAAGAAAACAACAGAACAATATCAGAATCTCACAATCGCAGCGGAACAACATATAATAGATAAACGAAAAATCTTTAAACAAAGAACTACATCAGTTATTTCATTTTATACATTACATCACATCATCAGAGTGAACAACAACAAATAACAACAAACAGCGGAAAAGAAATACTATATGCTAGTAATACGCCATGCCATCCAGCTTGCCTCCAGCAACCCCTGAATTCCAGAATATCCTGATAAACCTTAACTCTTAACTGCCCGTGTGGAAATTGGTGGGCACCCAGAGTTTAGGAAAGAAAACAATAAACTCCGAGTCAGTCATGTGACTGGTGCGAGAACTCAAAACAGTTTATTTATCTTTAAAAACAAAATAGAGGAATATTTTTAAAGTCAATTCGCAATGCTTTTAAAAATGAGACTACCATAAGGCCTCCCGCACACACACACATGCAAACGCAGAATCGGAGGAGATTTCTCCTTATGATAGTCAAAGATGCTTGATACGCATTTAAAAAGAACATTTGATATTATTACTAGCGCATAGTGTAGGAAAAATTCATTTCGAAAATAAAGATATAAACCTTAGCCAGCATAGACATTTCGCACTTATGCCTACTATAGCTACCATGTTCAATAGCAGGTTACCGCCACATTCCATGGCAGGTTATACAACTAAAACCGTACAAGATCGTATTGCTTCTTTGGATTTCCAACGAATGGTCAGGCCAAGGAACTTCACATTGCCACATGAGAACGCCTCTGGAAGGACGTCCCCGAGAACCAAACCGGATCTCTGCCAACACAAGGCCGGGTTACCCCTAACTGGGTAACTACTGACACGAGTATGCCATCCCCCGGTCCTTTGGGACCTTTATCCGAGCACTCGTAATCAACATCACACCAAAATAATAAGTGTTTCAACATGAGTAAGTATCTGGGCTCCATACCATGATACCACCCTTTTCCAGAAGGAAATGCACATACCCTAAAGGGAGCTACCCCTCATAAGCTTGCTGCATCTTTCCTGTTTTGACCATTCCGGGGTGTGAGGCTCGACGAAGTCTCGTCCACAAAGCCACGCTTTATACAAAAGCCATGCTTTGGGTCAACAAATGATCATAGAAATGATCACAAAGATAAACGATCAAACAAATGATCATATCACAAATGATCAAACAATGATCATTTCACAGCAACACTCAGCATGTCACATCACCAAATTGGAAATATATCGCTGATAACTATCAACTACATAACCTCTGAGCTCGTACGTCTCAGAGAAGGGTGTTAAGCTAAGAGAATAAATTCTCCGCCACCAACAGAAATATATTTGAAAGAAATCAGCTTTATATCTCAATTTGTAATGTCAGACATACAATCCATACAAGTCTGTTCCGGGCTCGAACAGAATCGAAGGCACTTACAAAGAAGTCCTTGCAATCCGGATATCCACAATCCTGATCGGATTCCCCATCACATATGGAGAACTCTATACCGGAGCAACTAGGTGCAGAGTCAATCGACAGGTCATCCTATCGCTCTCGCAAATACCCGATCTTCAACACCGGTCTACAAATGCAATTCATAACGACGTATCACATATTCGGAATGGATTATACGACCCCAAGGTCCTTTCCCGGCTAACCCGAATAGTGAGCGCTTATTCAAAAATAAGTGTGGCATTCAAATTCAAACAAATCACAACAAATACCCATTCAAAGGTAAATATTGATAGTCGGTTATTGAACTATCAATGGATATGCACAACATCACCAGATTCCAAATAATTTTTCAAATTATTTATTTCCCAAAATTCATATCTTTACAAGATATATAATTTCAATATGTCAAAAATAAATCAATATTTATTTTTAAACAAATCCCACTTTCTTTTATAAATTCCATAGTGAATTTTCATTCCGAAATATCTACGAATATACGATTTCAATTATTCATTTTCAATTTATCTTCAAAATGATAAATTCTCAAAATATTCACTTTATATTGGAAAACATTTCCATACTTACTTATTAAGTAATTCACAAATCCATTTATTTCCAACACTTGGAAAATATTCAATATACTTAAATCAAGATTAAGTATATATTTCATTATTTAAGGAAATCATTCTCTTAAACATATTTATTTGGGCCAAAACGAATGTTACGTAAAACATCTTATGACAACCCAAAATCACCAGTATAGGGATTCAAAATTAAAAAAGATATATAAATCCCAATACTATACAAAACATTTCCTTTCGGAAATCATTTACTATAACAACAGTGTTATAGTCCACCATTTCCTTTTATTTCTCGAAAACGTCTATTTCAACAATGAATGTTGATATCTATGGTTTTGAATCTCAACACATTTTAAAACATCGTTAGATCGTTTTAATTCTATTTAAAACATCAAATCCAAAACATTTTCTTTAACATATTATTCACTATTCAAAAACGTGAATATACCTTGTTAACCAATTTCATCCTTTCTATTCATTTTATTTTAAAGGATTATTCACTGTATAAAACGTGAATATAACTCCATTAATAAGTTACAACAATTTACTTATCAAAATAAGTCGTTGCGAATTTATAAAACAATGTTTATAAATTCCATTTCTATTTACTTTATAACTACTTCCTTTATAAATCTCCTTTATTAATCTATTCAATTTATAACTCAATTATATACTAAAAGTCCATAATTTAAGTTAAATGCTTATAATTTATTTGTTTGCAAAATCGTTCTTTTAAACTTCCCAATTTATAAATCGTATAACTTATAAGATTCATTTATTTACCCAATCTATTCTTTTAATAACTTTACAAATTTTATAAACCTACTGCTTATAAAATTCCATTTATAACTTCACCGTTTATAATTCTATAAATTTCATTCATTTATGAAATTCATTCACAATTCATTCTAACACTTATAAAAACTCGTTTTATAATTCAAATATTTTAATTTATAAATTATCAATTTATAAATCTTTTATATAAATCAATTTATATTATTATTTCAAAACGTCTATAAAGTCCTTTATAATTTCATCATTCTCTTTGATTTATAAAATAATCAAATTTCATAAATCCTATATTTGAACTTTTCACAATAAATTCAAAAATCCCAATTTAAACTATTTTATAAAATCATTAACCCTATATTTTCAAAAATCAACTTTTAACTATATTTCTCAAAAATCATAATTTTTATAACATTAAAATTATAACGTTTATCTATTTAAAATGAATCAATTCCAAAAATATTTTATAAACGTATACTTTCAAAAATCACTTTAAAATCATTTTAAAATTCCAAAATTTGGTCCAATGATGCTACATACCAAATAGTCAATCACGACTACAACGACATCATATATCGATATGATAATCAACGAATATCAAAATATCCATAATCAAATAAATACTGTTGAGCAATCCAGTTGGATCCCTCCAACCTGTTTTCCTGCATCCAAAGATGTTAGCACAATACCAATTCCGTTCCAGTACGAAATTATCGCGGTATATGGGATTTAAAATATTATCCGCTTAATAGGCGGCGCAATAGGGTCTCATCCGCTATATACTGCGGGAAATCAAATCCAAGTACATAAATAATACCAATTTCACTGTTTATGAAATAATCGCGGTATATGTTTTTAATAAATAACATCCGCTTACTAATGGCGTATAATGTCTATTTTAACAATCAATAGATAACAATCATTATTCAAACATGCATTCAAGAATTTTAAATATAACTATTCAAAATTAAATCGAAACCGATTCGATTGAGTGAGAAGTTCTCACCTTGATTTCAATTTCGTTTTAGCGATTTATTTCGAATAAAATTAAACGGACGTTTAATTTTACCCGAAATTCTCACTAACTCCAAACGACTCCAATCTAATTTCATAGCGTAGTGCTCGTCCATACGATTCCAACGCAACTAGTTTCGCGCGTTTTCGACCTCGTATGAAAAGGATATGAATTTTTAAAGATCGTACAAATTATTATAAAATTAATTTACAGTTTTCTTTTATTTTAAACCTACTGCTAAATCGCGGCCGTCCAATTTCTTGTTTCCAGATCAAGGTCGTCCTTTGTTTTCTTCCACTCCTTCACCCTCACGTTACAGCACGTACGACAACACCCATAGCCGCCCCCTAGGGCTCGATGCCGCGACCACCACAAGTCATTACACAACGATCGGCCACCTCCATTTGGAAGCTCTAGCTACCCTCTACCCACGCCTGAAACCAAGGCAAGCTCGGCTAGCCCCAGCTTGAGAACGACGAGCTCGAATGCGCATGATTTGAACCAAAATCGCAACCTCATCGATTCACTAAACACGATCATCACCGTATGAAATTGAAGCTCTTGCTTAGCTCTTTAAGTTTGTAGTTGGAACCCCGTTGAATCATTGCACGGATTTGAAGAGATTGAGGAGAGAAAGGGGATAGATTTCGGCCATTCATTCAGAAAGTGGCGGCTGAAGGTTTTGGAAACCCTAGGGTTATATTTTCTTTGCAAAAATGAGATATTGGGGGCTTTTATAGAAAATTCGCGCGACACTATTCATCCCGGATTTTCCGAACTCCAAACGAAGCGTGCCGGTTGGCGTTTCTAAGGTTTACCCCGCATTCCGAACACAATGAAACGTGTTTCGGGAGCTAATTCTGTTATCTGTGCGAGTTATGGCAATAAACGTTCGATTTAAAATTAAACCGATTAAACGATTTTCTAGGCGTTTTAGCTTGCATCGGACAAACGGTAAATCCGATTGACACGAAATTTTAAAACATACAATAATATTACATTACGGATCCGATGAAACTAGTTTCGTCGAAATCCGAGACTGTTTGAAAAATGGCCATTTTAACTCGCCAAATTATTATTAAAACAATTTCGATGCGTTTCGAGCTGCCACGGTCAAACGATAACTCCGATTGCTACGGAAATTGAAATCCGGTAATAACAAACTATTACGGATCCAATGGAACTAGTTTCGTCCAATTCTGAGACTGTTCGAAAATTGGCTATTTTCACTAGTCGATTAAATATTAAAATATTCAATTTTCACAATAAACTTTTAATTCAAATTTAAAGGTTCTAAAATATCGTTCTAACTCCAATATGATTAAATAAAATTTTACATATCATTTTTAATCATATTTAACCCAATTTTCAATTATTTCTGTATTTTCACATATTAAATTATCGATTTAATTATTCAATTAAATCCAATTATTCAAAATAAAATTTATTCCACTTTTAAATTTCGCTTATTAATATTTAAAGTTAATTAAATATACAAATTTCAATTAATAAAAATTCTGGGCCGTTACATACTTCCCCCCTTAAAAGAATTTCGTCCTCGAAATTACCAAGTAAGAAAAGTTACAGAATCCTTTAACTTTCCCAAAATCCATAGTTAAACTTCTTACAATAACTTTACTAAGTTTTCAAATCATACTTAGTTATCTTTTCAAAAACAACTACTATTATTTAACTTTCAATTCCAAATCAAAGTTATAGTTTTCAAAACTTTCCAATTTTTCTCAAATTTTTCTAACGCCTTAAATTTTCGGAAAAATTCGCCAGAGTCTCCTTTGCGCGGCTCGATCCGAAAAAAAAATGACAGTATATATATCACAAATATACATCTCATCAAGTGATGAGGCATCCCGCAGGGAAAAAAGCGTAAAAGTATGATATTTAATCCGAGATATGTACCTTATATTTTATTAGCGAGCATATACGGCTAATATAGCGCGAAAGCGAGCTCCAAATGCGAAGCAAACGCGATCCGCACCTACTAAACACTCAACAAACAACATGAGAACATGTATATAGACAATAGTATCGATATACAACATATAGCAACATAATAACTATATATGTCAACATAGCAAATGCAGTAAAAACAATAAATTCAACCATCAACCAACTATCATTCAACTAACATCCATAACCAATAAATATTCATTCATATTCTCATTAATATTCAATGAAATGGGTTTTCAATTTAATCACATTTGATTCATTAACAGTGGATGTTTTTACTAACATTCATTTTCAATTAGTTTATATTCACTAATTCATATTCAAGTTGGTTCACTTCCAAATCAAATTCAATTCTATTTAAGATTCACTCAACTTCCAATTGAATTCCAATTACTTTAGCTTTCAATTTCATTAATACTTAATGAATTATATACAATCAACTAACAACCATATAACAACCAATGTATATTCATTACAACCAAATTCATTTGCTTTCATTCATTCAATTTGGTTTAACACCATCACTTTCAATTGGTTTAATTAAATTGATTTTCATTCACTTTTCAACTTTCCCATAACATTAGATTTTAATGAATTAACACTTATATTCATTACTCCATATCAACTTAATTTACATTCAATTGATTTGCATATACAATTATTCTTTTATTTAGATTATTCAAACAACTTATTCAACAACCAAACAATCAACTTATATATACTTTAATAATTCTTAAAAATTATTCATTTATATATAAAATATAATCAAGGTAAAATTATTTCATTTACCCAATTTAAAACAATATTGTGTCGAATTGTTCTATTCAAGTGTTTATAAACCCCTTCGGCATAGTTGTGCATACCGTGCTGACGAAGGTTCATATGCCACTCAATAAACCAATCATCACAATATAAAACAATATTATATTCACCAACAAATACGCACTCATAGCTATTATTACACTCAAACTCATTCTAGAGTACTACTAACACTATCTCTAATGAGTAATACCCAACAGAACCATGGTTGTCGCTTAACCGTATGCTCTGATACCACCTGTGACGACCCGCAAATCCATACTCCTTGAATATACACTAATCTCCATAGATTAACTCAAGATGAACAGAAATACAAATTCTCATTGTTTAAGAAAAAGAAAAGGAGGTAGAAGAAGAGAGAAAAAGATAGAAAATAGAACGGAACAGAACAGAAAGAAAACAACAGAACAATATCAGAATCTCACAATCGCAGCGGAACAACATATAATAGATAAATGAAAAATCTTTAAACAAAGAACTACATCGGTTATTTCATTTTATACATTACATTACATCATCAGAGTGAACAACAACAAATAACAACAAACAGCGGAAAAGAAATACTATATGCTAGTAATACGCCATGCCATCCAGCTTGCCTCCAGCAACTCCTGAATTCCAGAATATCCTGATAAACCTTAACTCTTGACTGCCCATGTGGAAATTGGTGGGCACCCAGAGTTTAGGAAAGAAAACAATAAACTCCGAGTCAGTCATGTGACTGGTGTGAGAACTCAAAACAGTTTATTTATCTTTAAAAACAAAATAGAGGAATATTTTTAAAGTCAATTCGCAATGCTTTTAAAAATGAGACTACCATAAGGCCTCCCGCACACACACATGCAAACGCAGAATCGGAGGAGATTTCTCCTTATGATAGTCAAAGATGCTTGATACGCATTTAAAAAGAACATTTGATATTATTACTAGTGCATAGTGTAGGAAAAATTCATTTCGAAAATAAAGATATAAATCTTAGCCAGCATAGACATTTCGCACTTATGCCTACTATAGCTACCATGTTCAATAGCAGGTTACCGCCATATTCCATTGCAGGTTATACAACTAAAACCGTACAAGATCGTATTGTTTCTTTGGATTTCCAACGAATGGTCAGGCAAATGAACTTCCCATTGCCACATGAGAACGCCTCTGGAAGGACGTCCCAGAGAACCAAACCGGATCTCTGCCAACACAAGGCCGGGTTACCCCTAACTGGGTAACTACTGACACGAGTATGTCATCCCCTGGCCCTTTGGGACCTTTATCCGAGCGCTCGTAATCAACATCACACCAAAATAATAAGTGTTTCAACATGAGTAAGTATCTGGGCTCCATACCATGATACCACCCTTTTCCAGAAGGAAATGCACATACCCTAAAGGGAGCTACCCCTCATAACCTTGCTGCATCTTTCCTGTTTTGACCATTCCGGGGTGTGAGGCTCGACGAAGTCTCATCCACAAAGCCACGCTTTATACAAAAGCCATGCTTTGGGTCAATAAATGATCATAGAAATGATCACAAAGATAAACGATCAAACAAATGATCATATCACAAATGATCAAACAATGATCATTTCACAGCAACACTCAGCATGTCACATTACCAAATTGGGAATATATCGCTGATAACTATCAACTACATAACCTCTGAGCTCGTACGTCTCAGAGAAGGGTCTTAAGCTAAGAGAATAAATTCTCCGCCACCAACAGAAATATATTTGAAAGAAATCAGCTTTATATCTCAATTTGTAATGTCAGACATACAATCCATACAAGTCTGTTTCGGGCTCGAACAGAACCGAAGGCACTTACAAAGAAGTCCTTGCAATCCGGATATCCACAATCCTGATCGGATTCCCCATCACATATGGAGAACTCTATACCGGAGCAACTCGGTGCAGAGTCAATCGACAGGTCATCCTATCGCTCTCGCAAATACCCGGTCTTCAACACCGGTCTTCAAATGCAATTCATAACGACGTATCACATATTCGGAATGGGTTATACGACCTCAAGGTCCTTTCCCGGCTAACCCGAATAGTGAGCGCTTATTCAAACATAAGTGTGACATTCAAATTCAAACAAATCACAACAAATACCCATTCAAAAGTAAATATTGATAGTCGGTTATTGAACTATCAATGGATATGCACAACATCACCAGATTCCAAATAATTTTCCAAATTATTTATTTCCCAAAATTCATATCTTTACAAGATATATAATTTCAATATGTCAAAAATAAATCAATGTTTATTTTTAAACAAATCCCACTTTTTTTTATAAATTCCATAGTGAATATTCATTCCAAAATATCTACGAATATACGATTTCAATTATTCATTTTCAATTTATCTTCAAAAAGATAAATTCTCAAAATATTCACTTTATATTGGAAAACATTTCCATACTTACTTATTAAGTAATTCACAAATCCATTTATTTCCAACACTTGGAAAATATTCAATATACTTAAATCGAGATTAAGTATATATTTCATTCTTTAAGGAAATCATTCTCTTAAACATATTTATTTGGGCCAAAACAAATGTTACGTAAAACATCGTTACGACAACCCAAAATCACCAGTATAGGGATTCGAAATTAAAAAAGATATATAAATCCCAATATTATACAAAGCATTTCCTTTCGGAAATCATTTACTATAACAACAGTGTTATAGTCCACCGTTTCCTTTTATTTCTCGAAAACGCCTATTTCAACAATGAATGTTGAAATCTATGGTTTTGAATCTCAACACATTTTAAAACATCGTTAGATCGTTTTAATTCTATTTAAAACATCAAATCCAAAACATTTTCTTTAACATATTATTCACTATTCAAAAACGTGAATATACCTTGTTAACCAATTTCATCCTTTCTATTCATTTTATTTTAAAGGATTATTCACTGTATAAAACGTGAATATAACTCCATTAATAAGTTACAACAATTTACTTATCAAAATAATTCGTTGCGAATTTATAAAACAATGTTTATAAATTCCATTTCTATTTACTTTATAACTACTTCCTTTGTAAATCTCCTTTATTAATCTATTCAATGTATAACTCAATTATATACTAAAAGTCCATAATTTAAGTTAAATGCTTATAATTTATTTGTTTGCAAAATCGTTCTTTTAAACTTCCCAATTTATAAATCGTATAACTTATAAGATTCATTTATTTACCCAATCTATTCTTTTAATAACTTTACAAATTTTATAAACCTACTGCTTATAAAATTCCATTTATAACTTCACCGTTTATAATTCTATAAATTTCATTCATTTATGAAATTCATTCACAATTCATTCTAACACTTATAAAAACTCATTTTATAATTCAAATATTTTAATTTATAAATTATCAATTTATAAATCATTTATATAAATCAATTTATATTATTATTTCAAAACGTCTTTAAAGTCCTTTATAATTTCATCATTCTCTTTGATTTATAAAATAATCAAATTTCATAAATCCTATATTTAAACTTTTCACAATAAATTCAAAAATCCCAATTTAAACTATTTTATAAAATCATTAACCCCATATTTTCAAAAATCAACTTTTAACAATATTTCTCAAAAATCATAATTTTTATAACATTAAAATTATAACGTTTATCTATTTAAAATGAATCAATTACAAAAATATTTTATAAACGTATACTTTCAAAAATCACTTTAAAATCATTTTAAAATTCCAAAATTTGGTCCAATGATGCTACATACCAAATAGTCAATCACGACTACAACGACATCATATATCGATATGATAATCAACGAATATCAAAATATCCATAATCAAATAAATATTGTTGAGGAATCCAGTTGGATCCCTCCAACCTGTTTTCCTGCATCCAAAGATGTTAGCACAATACCAATTCCGTTCCAGCACGAAATTATCGCGGTATATGGGATTTAAAATATTATCCGTTTAATAGGCGGCGCAATAAGGTCTCATCCGCTATATGCTGCGGGAAATCAAATCCAAGTATATAAATAATACCAATTTCACTGTTTATGAAATATTCGCGGTATATGTTTTTAATAAATAACATTCGCTTACTAACGACGTATTGTCTATTTTAACAATCAATAGATAACAATCATCATTCAAACATGCATTCAAGAATTTTAAATATAACTGTTCAAAATTAAATCGAAACCGATCCGATTGGTGAGAAGTTCTCATCTTGATTTCAATTTCGTTTTAGCAATTTATTTTGAATAAAATTAAACGGACGTTTAATTTTACCCGAAATTCTCACTAACTCCAAACGACTCCAATCCAATTCCATAGCGTAGTGCTCGTCCATATGATTCCAACGCAACTGGTTTCGCGCGTTTTCGACCTCGTATGAAAAAGATATGAATTTTTAAAGATCGTACAAATTATTATAAAATTAATTTACAATTTTCTTTTATTTTAAACCTACTGCTAAATCACGGCCGTCCAATTTCTTGTTTCCAGATCAAGGCCGTCCTTTGTTTTCTTCCACTCCTTCACCCTCACGTTACAGCACGTACGACAACACCCATAGCCGCCCCCTAGGGCTCGATGCCGCGACCACCACAAGTCATTACACAACGATCGGCCACCTCCATTTGGAAGCTCTAGCTCCCCTCTACCCACGCCTGAAACCAAGGCAAGCTCGGCCAGCCCCAGCTTGAGAACAACGAGCTCGAACGCGCATGATTTGAACCAAAATCGCAACCTCATCGATTCACTAAACACGATCATCACCGTATGAAATTGAAGCTCTTGCTTAGCTCTTTAAGTTTGTAGTTGGAACCCCGTTGAATCATTGCACGGATTTGAAGAGATTGAGGAGAGAAAGGGGATAGATTTTGGCCATTCATTCAGAAAGTGGCGGCCGAAGGTTTTGGAAACCCTAGGGTTATATTTTCTTTGCAAAAATGAGATATTGGGGGCTTTTATAGAAAATTCGCACGACACTGTTCATCCCGGATTTTCCGAACTCCAAACGAAGCGTGTCGGTTGGCGTTTCTAAGGTTTACCCCGCGTTCCGAACACAATGGAACGTGTTTCGGGAGCTAATTTGGTCATCTGTCCGAGTTATGGAAATAAACGTTCGATTTAAAATTAAACTAATTAAACGATTTTCTAGGCGTTTTAGCTTGCACCGGACAAACGGTAAATCCGATTGACATGAAATTTTAAAACATACAATAATATCAAATTATGGATCCGATGAAACTGGTTTCGTCGAAATCCGAGACAGTTTGAAAAATGGCCATTTTAACTCGCCAAATTATTATTAAAACAATTTCGATGCGTTTCGAGCTGCCACGGTCAAACGATAACTCCGATTGCTACAGAAATTGAAATTCGGTAATAACAAACTATTACGGATCCAATGGAACTAGTTTCGTCCAATTCTGAGACTGTTAGAAAATTGGCTATTTTCACTAGTCGATTAAATATTAAAATATTCAATTTTCACAAATAAACTTTTAATTCAAATTTAAAGGTTCTAAAATATCGTTCTAACTCCAATATGATTAAATAAAATTTTAAAAATCATTTTTAATCATATTTAACCCAATTTTCAATTATTTCTATATTTTCACATATTAAATTATCGATTTAATTATTCAATTAAATCCAATTATTCAAAATAAAATTTATTCGACTTATAAATTTCGCTTATTAATATTTAAAACTAATTAAATATAAAAATTTCAATTAATAAAAATTCTAGGTCATTACAATACACCCTTAGGGTAAACTGAATTAAGTGGCCGAGACGGGGTCTCAATCAAGTGGAAAATACACTGGGAAGGGACACCACTCAGAGGAAGGACACATGGCGACTGGATTTCATTGGACTGAGGAACAAGTGGAGACCGAGGCTCGTCTAAAAACAAAAAATTCTCAAGGAGTACCTCAAAATCCATGTAGAAATCGAAAATACCTGGAGATAGCCTGAATGCCTCGCTAATTCCTGCTTCGCTTTGCATTGGAAGAGGCGGCATCCCACTCAAGTCACCTATGGCCAAATTATCTTGAGAGGGGCCGGTGATGATAGTTGGTCCAGGTACCAGCTCGGGTTGATCTAACTACTCGAGCCACTCCCTCATAGCCTCGGCATTCTTCAAGGGAGTCATGCCCAAAACTTTGTTGCCAATAATCTCGACATTCTGAGAAGCATGGGCCTCCGATTCTATCGCCTCGGAATCTCCTTCCGACCCTTCCTCGTCCTTACTTTCACCCTTTAAACGAGAACCCTCCTCATCATCAGGAGAAGGCGCGTCCCGTATGCGCAAAGATTTCCCCGAACGGGGAGGACAAACTGCTCTCTTCTTACGCCTTAACTTCTTCAAGGCTCCCGCCCCTTCACGCTCTTCCTTTGGTTCCTTGCCTTTGCTAGCATCTCCCCCTTCTCCTTCGACTCCTTTTTCACTTTCAGCTTAGCTTGGCCTGATCTTGAACATGGATTGACCGGGGTCGATTAGGTTGTAAAAAAGAAAGGCCGTGTCACGAAGCAGGAACGAGGCTTCCCTCTCATCCTCAAGGATAGCTAAGATTTCCTTTGCCTTCTTCTTCAAACCTTCATCCACTGCCTCCTTCACGCAACCTAAACATACAGAGCATAGGGAACCAAGTCGACAGAAAACTTAGAAGAGGACATAAAGGAAACTTACACCCAGAAGTGAAAACATGTTAAGGGACGATATCGTCATGCACAAAGATGTACTCCTTCTTAAATATACTAAACATCGAGTATAAATCAAGAACGGGCTTGAATTTATGAGCTGACTCTATGCTGATGAAGGGGCTCCCGTTTCGATAACTTTTCACATTGTACAAGTACCTAATCTCTCTATGGGTAGGGGGTCTTTGATAACGCTTCACAAATATCAGATATAAGCACGTCAAAATAGCATAGGAGTTCGGTTGAAGATGCAGCAGAGCAACTTTTAGATAGACCACAAAGCTGGAAACCCAGCGGGTGAGCGGAGGAATTGCACCATACATACAGTGATATTTACTATATGCCATGTATCTCTCTGTGGGAAAGCATGCCCTATCATTTGGTCTAGCTAGTAGCATGTCCCGATGAACAATCCCAAATGTTGTGGCTATGGAATTAAGCTTCTCTATTGTCGGCACGCTAGGATAAGACTCGGAAGGCTTCACTAGCGTTTGGTTGGGAGCGTAGCCCTCCACCAGAGAGTACGCAGAGCTAGGATATTTTGGAGGATTGGCAGGAGCATCATAAAAAGAAGTGCCAACACTGGAAGGCTGTGATAACGCATGCTTGGATTGAAGTTCACGACCAGATGACATTTTCCTGCACAAGGAAATAAAAAAGCAGACATTAGTCCAACACCCCACTAGATATGCAATCCTAAATGGAAATTTAAATGCTCGTCTAAAGTCTCCTATCGCCTGGCCCGGTCAAGACCATATTCCAAATCTAACCCTACAAAATTCAGGCTACCATTCCAAGGACCTCCCCCTCAGCCTCGGCGTACCTATGATCGTTATGCTCGTATTAAACTAGTCTGGCATCACCCTATCCCACAAACCAAACAGCACCACGATGTCGATCCAAACCCACTAAGTGATAACCATTTTGGCTCGAAGCTCACCCTTCTTCTACCAAGCCACGCTCACAACCCAACCACATAAAACACACCTCATGCCTTCGCCTAGTCGAGCGACTACACGTGAAATGGAGGGAAATACTAACCCAACGGAAAACCCTTTTGCCATCCATAGTCACAACCACCCCACCATTACCAAACATGAATTTCTCCATCACCAAATTAATTTAAAATCACAACGCTCGCTTCCTTCCCTCAATTCGAAGCAAAGGCCATCCACGCTCACTACACATACCAAACTCCGCTAAAACCTAAACCTTTAAGCCTTGGTATAGAAATCGAATCTGGAAGGCCTTACCTCGATTAATGGGGAAGCAAAAATTTCAAGAGTTCTGGCAATAAAGTTTTAATCGACTTGGAGTAGATTGAAAAATTTTAGGTAGGAAAATAAAAGAAGAAGAATGGAGTGGTATTTAAAGGAAAATGGAAGGGAAGTCGAACAATCATAAATTTCCGAACCGGTTGTAGAAACTTAATGCCGAACCAAACAAAGCACGTTGTGTGACTACACAACACACTTTGGTGGGCAAGTGTTGGCTCAGTTTTTCAACAGGCAAAGAGAGAGGAAAGTAAGGAAGTAGAGTTGGGATATGACATAGAAGGCAGGACTGTCGGACCAGATATTTGGTCCGGCATTCTCTAAAATGCTGGACCAAATGTTTAGTCGGGCTTGACATATCAAACACTGGACCAACCATTTGGTTTGGTACAGATATATGTTGGACCAAATGTTTGGTTCGGCAAATAAAAAGCTCCTAGGAAAAACGCCGAACCGGACCTTCCTTCCCAAAATGCCGAGCCAGATTCAGAGAATTATATCTCAACCTTCACACTCCACAACTCCACTCTATAAATACCGAAGCTTCTCAACAACAATGGGGGCAGATTTTTGGGAGAATAAGAGAAAAAAAAACTCTGCTGAAAATCCACCACTTCGGCTACTTGAAGTTTTTTTTTTACTCTTTTCGCATATATCTTGTTCTTACAATCAGATCAAAGATAGAATAATAAGATGGAAAGTGGATGTATGCATATCCGGGCCGAACCACTATAAAAACTATGTTATTTGCTTTCCTTATCCGCTTTCCAAACTTTGCACTTGTGAACTGTCTCTGCACTTCCTGAAATTTATTCCGTACGTGCTGGAACATATAAACCCCACATCAATCAAATCAAAAGAAACTTAACTAAAAAAAGTAACAAAATCAGATTTAGAGGTGTTTGTGCAACTTTTGAGCAAACAGAAGCGTATATGAGTTGTATTCTATACGTTAGGGAGGTTGGAAAACATAGACCAATTTTGCAACGGTCTAAAGCAGTTGCAAAATTCACGATCCATGCCCAGGTATAATTGGTTTTACCACGGTTCAAAACCGTGGTAAAATTGCCACGGCTCATGACATAGCAAATCTTCCGCATGGGCTGCGGCAAAATGGGCAGTCTGGTGCAGTGATTTAACCCAAGCTTCGGTTATTATATGTATTTAACTTAGATGATTGCTTCAATATTATGCAACACTGATGTGAGATTCTTTTCTTTTTCATAAATAAGGAAATGTCATTTTGGATAAAACTCTTTCGGGGAGCATCCTTCAAATTTGGTTACTATAGACTTAGGAGCAGGATCAGCTATTAATTTTAGATTCCAAGATCAATATGTTGAACTTGAAAATTTGTGTTTTGAATTGTATGTATTAAAATACAAGTTCTATCATAGATATTTTTAATTGTTGTTGGTTTATTGATTTTTACGACTGAATTCATACTGTCCAATTATTAATCAAGCTTAAATTATGCTACGAGTTGCTATACTACATGATGTGCGATTGTGCTAATTTGGTAAAAAGGAATTTGGTTATCAAGTTCTTTCAATGTAAATAGTGAGTTTACTACTTTAATTTATAGTTTTGAACTCATAATTAAGTTACTTGGTTTCTCTATAAACTTACTATATATTACAGATGTGATCTGTAAGAGCAGGCGGCCCTGTTGTGTGCCAACAAAATGCAGCTTGATGTGGTAATTCCCTAAGCGCTACATTGTTGCTTAAGGTTGGATGCTGCTTATCGTTTGATGAATCAATCCTTTAAAATATTTTTCAATTATTACCGACTTTATATTAATATACAACTAACTTTACCAGCCCGTGTGTGAAGCACGGGTTCGCACTAGTTGAATTTATAAAGTGAGAGTACAAACTTAAGTAGACCATGACTTGCATATTCATTAAACTATTGATGTATTCTGATGATGTGTTTAAAAATGGAACTGGCAAACTCACTTATGGGACAATAAATAAAAGAGATTACGGAACTGAAAAATAAAACTTACTATAACTTGATTCCCCAATATCATATGCGGCCGGCCTAGCTATGGTAGTACCAAAGACATCTTTCATGTACGTAAACTTCGGTGTTTCAGTGT
Source organism: Allium cepa (assembly GCA_030765085.1). Classification (NCBI taxonomy): domain Eukaryota; kingdom Viridiplantae; phylum Streptophyta; class Magnoliopsida; order Asparagales; family Amaryllidaceae; genus Allium; species Allium cepa. The sequence goes on from CM060928.1 coordinate 976,979,996, forward strand.
AGTAGCTCTGCATAGGATGAAACAATCGTAGTCTGGCTGAATTACTTTATAATTGAATAAAGATAAATTATGGTGAAGCAAACTTTCAAAAATTTGACAAAGTAGAGCATGTTAAATGATATTCGTCTGCCGAGAAATGCTGAAAGAAGGAATAGTGTTTAAGGTAAACTGCCTGAGTTGAAGCTCAGAATGTGTACAAGGGTTGAAGACATGCTGAATGTGTACAAGCTCAGAGTGTGTACATGCTGAATGTGTATGAGATGATTCACAAAATCAGAGTAACTTCCAAGCTAAAATATTATAGGTTAGGACATGCAGTAGTTTATAATGTCTACATGTTGAGACATGCTGAAGGGTTGAAGAGGAACTATTGAGGCTGAAGCTAGTTCACAGAAATAGAGTGAAGCAAGTTGCGTGGCTGTAGACAGAAACTGCCATGGATGGACTGAGTTACAATAGCAGAACAGAAAAATTACTGCATAGCTAAATGCTAAAACTGTACAAGGCTAATACTAAAAGTGCATAATCATATGCAAATCCAAAAAAATTTATGTCTCTCCATTATGTCCACTTTCTCTTTTTAATTGGCACCAAACATGAAGATTGTACACACAAAAAATTCACCTGAATCAAGCAATATGAATTGGAAATGATCTACCTAAATATTGTTCATTATGGTATACAGGCAGACACATGTGCATATGCTAAATCATAATATTCATGTTTTACTGAAGAATATAATATGACAGCTGCAATTATGCTCAATATTAATGCAAGTAAAAGTCAACACAAGTCAAATAATAAATTAACTAATGTCAACATAAGATAACTTACATAGCTTCCTCTTGTCAAAAGCATAAGCGCTATCCTTTACACATCTATCTTAGAAAATTACAACTTTGTTATGATTCAAAAATATATAAACTCGGTTTGGCAAGTATGTGCATCATATTTTATATTAGCTCTACAATAATGAAGGTTATCTTATATTGTGGATAACTCATCATTGCTAAAGCTCAAGGTGAGTGAAAAATAAGAATGGTTGACATATGCAAGTTTCTATCACCCTAATTTGCCTCTTAACATAATACTTGATAAATGCATGCTCAATATATTTCATGGATAAATATAGACAGTCACAAAAATGGTTGAAATAATAGATTCTGGAATATTATAGCACTCTAAACGGCTGAAGACTATATAGTTGAAATAAAAGAATATTATTCAAAACTACAACAGTACAAATCCATATTGATTTCACATATGAAAACTATCTATTTTAAAATCTACTTGGAAATAATGGTAATCAAATTGCTATAATGATAAATCTGTAGATATATCTAATAGAATATGATAAGAATTAGTGGCATTTACTTTGACTAATTGTTTTTCTTGACTTAACATAAAACATGTAACCTGTTTATAGGATTAGCTAATAAAAATTGAACCTTTGGGACATGACATATCTATGAAAATTGAAAACGATCAGTTTTTGACTGTGAATACACCATAAATGGTACTACGGTCGATCCTTGATATGTTTTGCAAAAACAGGTTTCAAAAAATATAAACCATAACATGTACTATTATTGTAATTCTTACCCTGAAACCACTCCACATCCCTTTTACAATTGTCACTCACCCAATACGTTATTACTAACTTAATAGGTATCTTTAACATTATCATAAGTATCGATATTCCCTGACCTTTTGAATATTGGAATTTGAAGTTGATTCTGAATTTCAAATGTAATTGCACATTCAACCCACATAACCAGGATGATAACTAAAATGTAAACTTTTGCTAAATGTAGAAGAATGCATAATCATCGATACATCAAGAAATAGAAAAAGGAAGTGAGTAGGTTCAGCACGTAGCACATAATCAAGTGGCAAATGCATAATTATGTATATTCTAGCCATCAAAAAAGTTAATCTCCATAAGATATTAGAACTGATCTAATTAGCTTTTTCTGAACAAGATATCTTGGAAACATTTGTAGTCTAGTTAAGTATACCCAAGGCTAGGCAATTTAATTGAAAAAATAGCATAATGTGTACGAAAAATTATCCAAATATTTACTATTAGTTTAGAGATGTTTACCTTCAATATTAAGCGAAAAGTTATCCAAATTTATACATGTAATAAAAGTTTGCCTATAGCTACAATTGAGATTCAAATAGGGTTATTGCTTCTATAAAAATTAATCGACATAAAAAAAATTCTGCCATAATTTGTGTGCCAAGGATTAGAACAAAATACTGCAAGGTATTGATTATTATTGAAGATAGTAAAAGTGGAAACAAGGATTTGGGTTTTCCTATATCAGGACGTCTCCTTCCCATGAGATAGGGAAAAATAATTAAAGGGGACAAATAAACAGATCATAGTGCATGTAGTAGTAGTTTCCACATAAAAAAACGTCCCAGAATATAGATTGATTCACTCTTTTATTCATTAGTACCTTTTGAGTTTTCCATAAACAGAGTAAATTTGGTCCAACCTTCTTCTACAATCTTCATTAGAGTTGCATTGCCTGTCACATACCAGATTCAGCATTTACTTCCTTTAGACATTCTCAAATCTAGATTGCTTCTCTACTCAACTTTCAATGGGGCCATCCTAACCACACTTGCACGCAACATATTACCTTACTCCATGCAACCACTCAATGCTCGATTTCTACCTCTCTTCAGACATCAACATTCAACAACATCGATGTTCTCACCTCCTTCATTTCAGTAGGTCACCAATTCTTCAAATTGTATGCAATAACCTTTTGATCAGCTTTTGACACAATCCATCTATACACTAAAGTTTTTGATGGTCTAAAGTCGCGCAACAACTCATTCTTGCAGCAATATTACCATGAGGCACCTTTGGTTCCAATAATTTTATTATGATCAGTGCCGGCCCTAGCATATTGGTTGCCCTAGACAAAATTTTAGTAAAAATAAAATAGGAAAAAATTAACAATCGTCGCTAGGAATTGAACCCAGGTTGTTGAGAGCACAAGCAAAGGCTTAGACCACTGCACTACAAGTGATTTCTAAAATATCTTTGCCCTACTACCAGTGCCGGCCCTAGCATATTGGTTGCCCTAGACAAAATTTTAGTAAAAATAAAATAGAAAAAATTAACAGTCGTTGCTAGGAATTGAACCTAGGTCGTTGAGAGCACAAGCAAAGGCTAAGACCACTGCACTACAAGTGATTTCTAAAATATGTTGCCCTACTACACAACTAATTCAATTTTTATAAAAGCATCTGGAACATTTTGTTGCCCCTTTCGCCCTCTCCGGCGGTGTTGCCCTAGGCGAAGGTCTCGCTTGCCTTGCCTTTGGGCCGGGCCAGTACAAGATAGAAGTGTATATACGAAGAAAGATAATATCTCAAAACATTTAGATATAGGCTGTGGGCTTTGATATCAGGCCCAATACTTGTTATATCATTTTGTACAAATACAGAACATACGCTAGTTGTACTGAATAACTTCAAATAACAAAAATACTTTTTTACAACAATTCTCAGTTAACAAAAGTTCAATTTCACTTTATTCTATCTTTGATATGGTATTAGAGCATTTATTGTCTAACAGCAAATGTCATGACAGTGATTAAGATCAGATACAATATCATCATATCTCAATCAGGCTGCATTTTTTCTAAATCATATGAGAATCAAGAAGGTCCTCATCATCGTTACATTCTCGTTTTTTGATCAAGATCAGATACAATATCATCATTCCTTGATCAATTGCAGTTTATCTAAATCATTTGAGAATCTATAGTTCTCATCTTCAGATTTTCTGTTATTTCTCTGTTTTCTGATCAAGATCAGATTCAACATCATCATTTCAAGATCAAAAACTTCAGTTTGGAATCATTTGGGAAATAAAATATTTCCCATCATCATTGCTTCCTTTTTACACACCTATACAAAGGCCATCTATCAAGTTTCTTGTTGTGCCTTGCCTTGGAGCAATCAAGAACTTCTTGGCTGCACAGTCCTCTTTTTCTGAAGCATTCTATTCTTTAACCACTCATCTTGATTTCTTGAATCAATGACTGAAGGAGATCAAGACATGTCTGTCTCCTCCAGCACCCACACCAATGCTAGGTTGAATCCCATTGAAGAACTCATGAAAGAAATTATCAAGCCTCAGAGCCAGTTGCTGTTCATTCAACTTGATGAAACAAATTTTTTGCTTTGGAAGTTTCAAGTTGAAACTGCAGTCAGAACTTATGGATTGGAGCAATATATTCAAGGCACTATGATAATACCACCCAAGTATACTGCAGATAAGGATGAGAAACTTATTAGTAATCAAGAATTCATAATGCATCAAAGACAAGACAGTTTGGTCAGTTCTTGGCTAATATCATTATTTGTGCTAATCTTCTTCCACAGCTAAATGGATGCAGTACATCACATGAGATCTGGTCCACACTAGAACAAATCTTTAGTACTCAGTCAGCAGTCAAGATCATGTACTACAAAAGGCAATTACAAAATCTAAAGAAAGAAAATCAGTCAATGAGAGACTATCTTGTAAAGGTAAAAACATTATGTGATCACTTATCTTCTGCAGGACATAAAGTAACTGACATATTTTTTCAATTCTTGGAGGGCTGGATGATGAATATGAATCAGTAGTAGTTGTTATATCATCAAAAGAAACTCTACCCTCAATTCAATATGTTCACTCTACCCTTCTAGCTCATGAGGGTAGATTGGAACAAAAGAAATCAACTATATCAGATATGACTTTGAATTTCATCTCAAACAACAAAAACAAAAGTCAAGAAAAGCCATTTAATAACAGAAACCAACATACTTCAATCAGAGGGGTGGTCAGTCCTACATATCAAGAGGAAGAGGTGGAAGACGGTCTAACAACAATGGAAATAACAGACCCAGATGTCAGATTTATGAAATAATTGGTCACATTGCTAGTAAATGCTATTTTAGATTAGACATCAACTACACCTCATCTCAGCAAAACAACAATAGTGCAAGAAACAACAATCCCAGTGCAAACTTGATAAGTGCTCATCAAGAAATTGGAAGTCAAAGTGAAAGCAACAATAATGACAGTGCAAAAATTGAAGATAATCATGACAACAGCTGGTATCCTGATTCGGAGGCAACAAATCATGTCACCAACAATTTGGCAAACTTGAATCTCAGCAACAAAGAGTATAAAGGTACACAAACATTACTTATGGGTAATGGTAAGGCTGTAAAAATCTCGCATACTGGTAGTGGTTATATATCAGGAAAGAAACAACTATACTTACACAACTTATTAAGAGTACCATCTGTCAAGAAAAATTTATTAAGTGTATCTCAGTTTGCTAAAGACAACAATGTGTTTTTTGAATTCTACCCAAATCACAAGAAAAATTTATTAAGTGTATCTCAGTTTGCTAAAGACAACAATGTGTTTTTTGAATTCTACCCAAATCACTGTTTAGTTAGAGACATACTAACAAAAAATGTTCTCTTACAGGGTAGAGAGGTCAAGGGATTGTATACTTTCAATGTTGCTAATTCAAGAATCTCAAGATATTGAGAAAAATGGTGTAATTACTCTGAAATCAAAAATGTGAATGACTGTAAGACCTTTGATACTTGGCATTGTAAACATGGACATCCTCATGTAAATATTGTTAAACAAGTATTGAATGAGAACAATATTTCTTTTAGCAATATTACAACTCCATATATCTGCACTTATTGTCAAATGAGCAAAAGCCACAAATTGTCATTTATGGACTCCAAAGCTAGTTACAACAGACCATTGGAACTTGTTGCAACTGACTTATGGGGTCCAACACCCATATCAACTGACCATGGGTATAAATATTACATTTCTTTTGTTGATGCATACTCTAGATATATGTGGATATATTTTTTGAAGAAAAAGTCTGAAACATACTATGTAGTTCAGCAATTCATAGTACAGGCAGAAAAACAAACAAACTATCAACTAAAAACACTGCAGACAGATAATGGTGCAGAATTTTTATCTCTAAAGAAATTCTTTCAAGAAAAAGGTATTATACACAGGACAACTTGTCCCTACACATCATAACAGAATGGTCTGATTGAAAGAAGACATAGTCATGTAGTGGAAACAGGCTTGACACTGCTAGCAAATGCATCATTACCACTTAAGTTCTTGCCTGATGCATTTGCTACTGCAGTCTTTCTAATTAATAGATTGCCTACAAAAGTCTTAAAATTAAAGTGTCCATTAGAAATACTTTATAGTATCAAGCCTAATTATCACAGTCTAAAAGTATTTGATTGTCTATGCTTTCCCTATCTCAGACCATATAATTCTCACAAGTTAAACTATAGGTCATCACCATGCACATTCTTGGGATATGCAGCAAATCAAAAAGGTTACAAATGCTTATCTAGTAATGGTAGAATATTTATTTCTAGACATGTTGTCTTTAATGAACAAGTGTTTCCTTTTAGCAATTCTGCAATTAAAACTTCTCAGAAGGCGTACAATGCAAGACATTCATTGGTACCTATACATATGATAAGCGACAAAGCAGCTCACGTCCCTTGAGATGAAGTTCAAGGTAATGAAAGTCCACAACACACAGTGTCCTCTCCAGAACCAGGTCATGGACAATCTGAATCACCTAATTCATTATCTCAAATGCAACAGCCAGATAATCAAATGCAGCAAAGCTCAAGTCAGACATTAGGTGATTTGCAATCATCTAATGTATCACAAGAGATTGAAGTGAACAACAATGATCATCAACAAATTACTGAAAGAACTGGACATCACATGATCACTAAAGCAAAAAGTGGTATATTCAAACCAAAATTATACAATGCAGCTTTAGAAAATGAAGAACCAAGCACATGCTGGCAAGTTATACAAAATGACAAATGGAAGACAGCAATGAATGAAGAATATGTGGCTCTCATGAATAACAAGACTTGGAATCTTGTTCTTCAACCCACTGTTAAAAATATAGTAGGCTGTAAATGGACATAGAGATTAAAAAGAAATGCTGATGGTTCAATTTCCAAATATAAGGCAAGACTAGTGGTCAATGGATATTCACAACAAAATGGTTTTGATTTTACTGAGACTTTTTCTCTAGTTGTGAAACCCTCTACTATTAGAATTGTACTTAGTATTGCCTTATATAGAAACTGGAATATAAAGCAACTAGATATAAATAATGCATTTTTAAATGGTGTTTTGCAGGAAGAAGTTTATATAGAGCAACCCCATGGATTCATGAAGAAGGGAAATGAAAAACTAGTATGCAAGTTGAACAAAGCAATTTATGGTCTCAAGCAAGCACCAAGGGTTTGGTTTGAAAAACTAAAGACAACATTATTCAGATTAGGCTACAACAGCACAAAATCAGACAATTCTCTCTTTGCAAAGTTTGATTCTGATACTATTACTTATATACTAATTTATGTTGATGATTTTATTATTACAGGCAGTAATGATCAAGAAATCAACAATCTTATTCAGCACCTAAATAAAGAATTTTCAATCAAAGACATTGGAAGTCTAAGCTATTTTCTGGAAATTGAAGTAAATAAATTCTCAAAATCCAGAATACATCTCATCCAGAAAAATATATCAATGAGATTCTCATTAGAGCCAAAATGGATCAATCAAATCCTATCTCTACACCTATGATAACCAATGCTCATCTATCAAAGACTAAAGGAGAGACAATCATAAATGACAGTCAATACAGGAGTATTGTAGGTGCACTTCAGTATGCAACAATCACCAGACCATAAATTTCTTTCAGTGTAAATAAAGTAAGTCAATTCATGCAATGTCCAACATATGAGCATTGGAGAGCAGTCAAAAGAATACTGAGATGTCTCAAGGGAACACTAAATTATGGTCTAACTATTGAAGCATGTCAAACTATTAGTACCACTAGATATGCAGATGCAGACTGGGCAAGTGATATAGATGATAGAAGATCAACAAGTGGATACTGCATTTACCTAGGCAAAAATCCGGTTTCATGGTGTTCAAAAAAGCAAACAACTGTATCTAGGTCTAGTACAGAGGCAGAGTATAGAAGTGTTGCTAATGCCGTGGCAGAAACAATGTGGATAAAGTCATTATTGAACGAACTACAAAACAAAACTGATCGCAAGACTACATTATGGTGTGATAATTTAAGTGCTTTGTCACTCACTGCAAAGCCAGTTTTGCATTCTAGAACAAAACACATGGAGCTAGATTTGTATTTTGTTCGAGAGCAAGTTGCTAAGGGAAAATTAGATATTAACCACATACCTGCTACTTACCAAGTTGCCGATATTCTAACAAAGCCACTATCAAAGATGAACTTCACTCGATTCAGAGATAAGCTTGGGGTTACAGACCTCAAATGCCAGACAGAACATGATACTTTACTTCACTCCGAGTCAAAGCTACAGCAAGCATCATCATTCGAATGATAACTGTTCGTACTTCAGCGGTATGTTCGCCCTAAAGCATCCTTCACTATTGAAGAATTAATCTTTAACTTCCTGGATCATGTCCCTCAAACTCAAAGGCTTGAAAGAGTATTCTTCTCGGATCTCTCACGTGCTACTTTTCGTCTTCTCAGATCTCTCATGTGCTACTTTTTGAAACTTGATTTCCGCCTCAATCTGAAGGCAGTAAGTATATTTTGTAAGAATACCTTACAAAATACACCTAAGCCAGCAAAGCTTGCATAAATGCTCAAGTAAAGGTTAAAAGGACTCAACTTTATGTCAGATCTAAACCTTCATAGGCGATTCTTCCATAGCAGCGCATCTTGTTCCTTATCTTTTCTTTAGATACTCAAGCAAAAGTATAATGATCCTGACTTTGCATCAGATCTGAGTTGCTTCGAGTATTTTCTCAGTGGCAACGCATTTTTCTCGTAAAGATCGCAAACCCTAGACTCGAAGCTAGGTTTGAGAGGGGAGTATTATGACAGATTACAAGACAGAAGTGTATATACGAAGAAAGATAATATCTCAGAATATTTAAATATAGGCTGTGGGCTTTGATATCAGGCCCAATACTTGTTATATCATTTTGTATAAATACAGACATATGCTAGCTATATTGAATAGCTTCAAATAACAAAAATACTTTTGTACAACAATTCTCAATTAACAAAAGTTCTATTTCACTTTATTCTATCTTTGATAAATCTACTTCTGTATTGTCTATTTCTCACACCAAACATCAAAGCTGCATAGTAGCTACTTCTTACTTGCATAGCATACTGTTATTGTTAGCTCCATTCCATAATATCCATGGTCAGGCATCTGCTACGCTTCCCTGACGAGTTCGTAAGCATCGCCAGCAACCTCCTATCCAATTTAGATCATCACAGGCTGCTAACACCAACATCCGTGACCCTAACTGCTTCAGCCCAGATTCAAATACGTCATCGACTTTCAGACCAACGACCCAGCTGTAGGCAAACTGCATGCAATTCCCCTGCTTAGTGCTTTGCAATCAGCTGCAGCATCGTCATTCACATCACTTTAGGTCCACATCAATCTCAGTCCATGAATCTTCGACTCCACCACTTCAGATGTAACCATGTGTCCTCTACTTGACCCAATGGTTGCATACCTCTGCGTTTCCCCACTTCAACTTCAAAATTGCTGCATGTCTTGCCATGTTCTCAAATTTACGTGCTTCAGATCTCGTTATCTTTTATGTTGCAGTCCTCATGTCGATACCTTGCAACATTGTACTTAAGAAAGCCCTATCTTTTGAGCCTGTTTTCACCTGCTAGGGCCCAATCTCTTGTCTTGCAAACATAATTCTTTTTTGCAGAGCTTGGCACTCAAGACATAAGAGCATTTAATTCATTATTATTTTCTTATGCTTTCTTTTGAGCAGATCACCTATGCGATGATCTTATATTTGTAAGTGATATTTCACATTAGACATGTACTTAGAATCGTTGAATTTTCTCCGCATTCGTGATTATAAAACAACTAATTACTAGTTAAATATTTTTATTCTAATAATTAATTAGTAAAATGTTTGCTTATTTATATTAATTAAATGTTTATTTAATTTTTAACAAAGTTATAATTGTACAACAGTTCTATCTACAAATTTTAATAAGCAACATTCAATTTAATAAATTGGCCTTAAAAGCATACTAATTGTTTTATGAAAAACTTCTATGCATTAGTTGATTTGAGAAAAATAGAACTCTGAATTGTAAAATGGTATTATATAATTCTTCGGAACATAAACAAATTCGATTAGACAATGCATTAGAAATGCAAACCATTACCAACCAAAGACTTTGCCTACCGGCTTTATTGATCAGTAAAACAACAATTAAGTTTATCAAGTATTGCCGTTGATAATGTTGGTGATCATCTACTATTATCAAGTCCCTAGACCAAAAATCATTTTATATTACTTATACATGTTTTAAACTTCATTTCGTTAATTAAATCAATCTTATTTGCAATTGACTGTTAAGAATCATTGTCTAGTTTGGTGGTATTTATTCTCACGATTGGTTAATGATATATAATAATTAATTGATGTTTTAATATGGGTTTTCATCAACCAGTAGCCTGCTATCATGGTAACCATATTAGCATTACTGCTTATTTATCAATTTTTTTTTTACTTGTTTGCTAAGAATTACAATATCTTTTGTACATATGAGTCGAAGTTTTATTTAGAAAAGATGGTCCCATGCTTTAGTGGTTAGGACTTGTACTTGCCTTAAGTACCATTTATTTCGCTTTTTCCACCTTAGCTTCCATCTGCCAACTAAAAATATTTGTTACTAAATTAAGTATTCCAAATTCCAGTATGGACTCAACAAAACAGGGCAATACTATTCACTATTCTTCATTCATTTTCTAGAAGATGGTTACCACATATTTATAGTATATCTTAAACTATAGTTCTACATTGCCATCCTTAAAATCATATTTGAACGTTATAAACGCAATAGTAAGAACAATTTTATTACCCAATAACAAACCTGGTACTTAAAGTCTAGCTAGGATTTTACCTATGATACATTTGGTTCCCAAAGTCATTTTGCGAATCCAATAGTGAAGATAGTATTTTAACCAATAACATTCTTGGTCCTTATAATTTTGCTAGAATTTTACGAAAACTAAGGAAAATTTTATTACCAACAACAAATTATCAACACAAATATATATTTTTACCTACATCCCGTTGATTTCACATATTCTAAGTCTGTTTACCTTACAGATAAGTTACATCTTATTGTTATTTTCGAATAATGCATAACATATGCATTTTCTTTTAAAACTGCTCTAAGTATAATGATATTCTTTCTGATCATGTGCGTAGTGAATAATTATGGTTTTAGTCTATCTAAAATAATATTTTTGGATGAATGGTAAAATGAAGATCCAATAGTTAAGGTCAAAGCCTCAAAATTTTAAGAAAAGGCTCTCAATGCAAGTCCCTCACTTTTTGTGAGCATTTTATTCATGTATACTTTGTACTGATAATAAATAGTCATTGGTCAACCACCCCAAAGTGATAAATGCAACTACTGGATCAAGAATTTTTTTGTCCAAAGATGTGCACTATTAACTACAATATCAAAATGGCACGCATTATCTGCAACTCTTAATTCAATTTTGTAATTATCAACTCTTTGGAACAAGCGTTTTGAATTGACTAGAAATATGAACTATCTATTCTAACAAAACAGCTTCGGTACAGTTATTCAATTCCTTTAACCTGTCATGCACATGCTGCATCAACTGATGCTGTTATGCTGTGATATATTCTGTTCATCAGTGTTATGAAATTATAATTAAACTAAACTCGAGTGGCTTTGCAAAAGCAACATAGAAGTGTTTGGTAAAAATATTTCATATTGACCAGACTTCATAAAAAATCACACTTTTGCAAAAATATTACTCTTTTGCCTATTTCAAAAGTCACTTGATCCTAACAAATGCAGTATGAAAGTAACACCTATTGGCTCTATGCCTTCTAGTTTCATATGCACGTCCGAATCATCGAGGTTCAATACATAACCACAATAGACTCTTGAGAAAAAATACAAAACAGGCGAATGATTTCAAGACATTTTCTCATTCTATCATCAACACCAATGATAATAACAAAATATAGTGATTAAGTTTTTCTAGTAACAGCAAACATAGTGCAAAAAATAAAATACCTCAGCCAAATTAGGGTATTTTGATTACCTTGATTTGTCGATTCAGGGCATGTGAAAAAATCTCCAAAAAGAATTTGTGAGCAGATTGAAGGAAGAGCGGATCGATGAAGTGGGGCAGAGCAAATTTGACCGAGGTAAGTAGAGAAGATGGAGATAATAGCGTGAATGCAGCAGCATGAGGAATTTTGTTGAACGAGATACATATGGGCATCTCCAGTGAGCTAAGCCTGAATATTCAGCCCTTGATCTGGGGTGGGTCCTAATGGCCAGGCGCTCATTTAGGCGTCCATTTTATGGGCGCCTGAACAAAGGCGCCCATAAAATGGGCACCGCCTCCCTTCCCTCCTCACTTTCTACTCTTATTTTTCAATTTTATTTTTTATTAAATTAGAAAATCTAAACGAAATGCCGCCGCGTCCAACCAAAATCGTCCGAAAAACGGTTCACAGACATCCAACGGAGCAAGCTGGACCATTACACATTCCGCCACCAGCTGGAGTTTCACCAGACGATCTACGTGCACTACACGAGCTGTCAGATGGTTATCGGCACAGAGCCGAAACCGCTTTGATGACCATACAAGTATAAATTGCAAATTACTATAAATTGTTATTTTAATATGTACATTACATACTCATATTAAATAACTCTTACTCTATCAAAAATTGTTAATTCATAAATTATCTATAGGACCATTACATTCACTGTCGGGGTAGTTGGGCTAAGTGCATTACCCAGTTTTCTGACTGGCTTCGCGGTTCTATAATTGAGAGGCTACAGGCTAGCCCTTTTGGTCTTTTTTTGTCGATTAGGCCTATTCAGTCCTTTGATCGACCTCTCCTTCAAGCATTAGCTGAGAGGTGGTGGCCCACCACGCATACGTTTCATTTTTCATATTTTGAGCTTGGTATCACCCCGGTTGATTTCTACATGTTTACTGGGATTGAGATTGGACGACATTATCTTCGACCTTTTCCATTTGATGATTTATACGAGTCGTTCAATCTGTTTACTTTTTTTTTACCACTAATAGATGTTACATGCGTCACTAGTGGTTCTGTTAAGTTGACTTACCTACAGCAGTACATCACCAATTATATAGCTAGAGCCGATATGATGGATGCAGTTACTAGAGCATTTCTTTTGTACCTGTTTGGTTCGACCTTTTTTCGAACCAAAAAGGTACGGTTAGACTAGGCTATTTAGCATCTCTTGCCAGATTAGACCAGCTACATACTATTGACTGGGGCATAGTGATATTAGGCACCCTATATACCGCTCTAGATTCATTTGCGCTTGGCGATGTCAGGCAGATGCATTCTTTTTGGTATATTTTGCCATTATGGTACTACGAGTACACGACAAACATGCATCCCCGCATCCAAGACACGGCTAGTCGGGCTGCTAAGCATTATTTCCCTAGGATGAGACGATGGGAGACATTGCAAGACGTACATCATGTTCTCTTAGGTGTACGGTATGATTTGATGGAGGCTAGGTCATAACTTGATATGCATAGTCGAGTAACATCGTTCGGACTCCTTGGGCCTCACATTGGACTCATCTAGCAGATGCAGGTCTTCTGGTGAACAACCATCCCTTGATGGTTGAGTATTCACTATCTAGACGTATGGTTGCTTTGCATACACATGCATTTATGTCTATGTGGTATTTGGGAGAGAGATGTGTTTATCAGATTATGAGCGATCGTCGTATACCATATGATCCTTTATCTTGCGAGGACATGTTTGGTAGACATAGGATGATCGACGATCAGTACTTAGATGCTCTACGATAGGATGGATGGGTGGATAGAAGTACTTTCTTCATTAATGGGGATTATGATGCTTATTGGGCTAGAGTAGCACCCCACAGATTCATCGTACCAGATTATGTTCGTGGGGTCAACTCTGATCATATAGGACCACATCTGGCAGCCGGTAGAGTTCAGGTACTGCAGGTTTCATTTGACCTGATTCCGTCACAGTTCTCCCAGACTACCATGCAGTGGGAGCCTGATACTACTTTTAGAGTATATGACGTGACGGGTACTTTGATTGAGCAGCCTTTAATCTTTCCAGATCACCCCGACTATCCTAGTGTGTCTTCAGTCGGGTTATATCCTCCGTATGAGGTACGTTTGTTGTTTATTGTCATTTTACCTTTATTTTATGCTTAGTTTCTTACTATGTCAAATATCAACTTTATGTAGTATGCTGCTAGATTGGACCAGGCCAGAGTTTCACTTAGTGTGTTTCGCGATATGACTCTTGCACATACATACACGATGCATGATTTGTACATGCAGCATACACAGATGCTAGAGGCACAGATTGATCAGCTATCAGCTAGACTTGCTGTATATGAGCCTTTCGGATCACAAGGCGGAGGTGATGCTGGTCCTAGTGGGTATGATGCTGATGGTTTAGATGAGGACGATGAGGATGAAGGAGATGATGGTGATGGGGATGACGACGATGATGATGGAGATGATGATGATGGTGATAGGGATGATTATGGTGATGGGGATGATGACGATGATGAAAATGGAGATGATGATGAAGGTGATGATGCTGACGGCGACGATGTTGCATCCCTTTAGTTGTATACCTTTTAGTTTATGCGTAGTAGACATTTTATTATATGTTGCAGTTCCTATAGCTTATGTACTTATATCATTGTTTGAGTATACTTTGTATTCTTTATGTTTATATACTTTCACTTTCTTGGATTTTGGATTGTAATGCTCGAGTATACTGTGAATTCTATATGTCTGTGTATACTGTGAATTATACATGTTGGTGTATAATGTGAATTGTATACGTCTTTTTAACTATGAATTATATATGTTGGTGTATAATGTGAATTCATTATATTTGTGTATACTTATAAGCACTAACTAGTTACATATAAACATACAAAAAAACTAATAGCGACAGTAGATAGAAAACTTATAAAAACCTACTAGTGACATAAAAACTATTAGTGACATAAAAAAGCTACTAGTGACATATATGAACATAGAACACATAAAAAACGACACAGTAATAACAGACCACAAATATGAAAAAACTAGACGTGACGATTAAACTGCAACTCCTGTATAGAAAGTCTAAGACGTCTTATCTCCTGTTCTAGTTTGTTTGCATAGGTTATGCCCCTTGGACATAAAGGATCATCCAACCATTCCGCGTAATTGCAACCATTCGGCCAGAATTGACATAGTTGGATTCGACGATCAATATTTTCTCCATCCGCACGTACTACAACTTAAACTTCATACCCGCACTGACAAAAAACTAGGTGCGAGTCTACTTCTTGCTCAGTGGGAGGTTGAACTACTTGATCCTGGTTCTCAGGTTGTTCATATGCCGTACGAACAACATGTTGTTCGTATGGCGGTTCAACCACTTCCTGAAGTCTCAGCTGCTCAAGGTTTTGAAACTGACCACGGACATCTTCATAGTGTTGTTCTTGATAATCGATAAGCCAATCCTCATCAGTATGTGGACTTTCCGTAGGCACATAACCTGCATCTGAACCGATAGAAGAAGGCCAAGAAGGCATTGCGATGAAGAATTTATTGTTGTGAGTGAGGAAGAAGATGATTATGAATGATGAATAAGTAAATCAGAAAGAGCATATATAAACAAACATTACACTTGTGCTACCACTACTTTTTGATCTGACAACAAACAATACACATGAGCATATATAAATAAACATTACACATAGGCATTAGCTTTGACAACAACAGACATTATCATTTGAAAAGACAATTCAGAAAGCTCTCGACATATTAGCGAACGTTGCATAACCAACTAGCAATACTATTATCTTAAGGCCATCCAAATCTTTCTAGCCAATTTTGACGTATGAAGTACGCATCATGGGCAATGAAGGGCGTGCGATATTTTAAATTGTATCGACCGTCATAAGTCAAACGTGTAGTCTCAAACACATTTTTCAATATTACCTCGTTAATAATCTTTGTGTAACGCTTGCATGCCCTAGTAAAGTTTCTGTATGCAGTCCTGACCTCTTGAGTCGTACGTCTGACTTGAGAGCCCACGTCGTTGTTGTAGAGTTCAGGCAGAGTGTCCCAAATATTAATTACCATTGACTCCTGATTATCACACATCTCATCGGTTTGAATGTAGTACTGCATAAACAACTTCAATTCATGAGACGTAAATGTCATGTTGGACAATGTAGTTTGAATAATGTTAGGTTTTTAAATGATTTAAACATGTGACGATTTGTGAATTTATATAATAGATGTTCCTTCTCTCCTCTCAACAAAGCAGAGAATATTGATCGAAAAATGAACGTGACTACAGAACGTGATTTGACTGCACACTGACACACCTTCTCTCCACTCAACAAAGTAGAGAATCTTGACCGGCAAATGAACGTGGCTACAATACTTTATTTGACCGCACACTGATCCACCCTTCTCTCCACTCATCATAGTAGATATTCTTGATCGGCAAATGAACGTGGCTATAGTACGTGATTTGACCGCACATTAACCCCCCTTCTCTCCACTCAACAAAGCAGGGATTCTTGACCGGCAAATGAACGTGGCTACAGTACGTGATCTGACCGCACACTGACCCCCCTTCTCTCCACTCAACATAGCAGATATTCTTGACCGGAAAGTGAACGTGGCTACAGTACGTGATTTGACCGCACACTAACCCCTCTTCTCTCCACTCAACAAAACAGAGATTCTTGACCGGCAAATTAACATGGCTACAGTACGTGATGGTGACCACAAACCGACCCCCATTCTCTCCACTCAAGAATTAGTCATATATATAACCATATGGATGTCATACTTGTTCACCACAATTTAGTCTAACAAAACATTCAAATATCAAACAACTATCCTCAAATATCAAACAATGTATGGAAATTTACTAAAAGATATATTGCTATGCGACAGTGACTCCGAAGAAGAAGCATACGTGTTAGCGCATCAACAAGAGGAGGAGGAACTGATGGAGATATACCGTGAAACATACGGATCAACTTCTAGAAAACATGGTGGTTCCGTTGTGGGTCCGAAATATATCAACCGTAACCAACAAGCATTTCAAAAAACACTTATGCAAGATTACTTTTCCAGTGATCCAACTTACGGTCCAGAGATATTTAGACGACGATTCAGAATGAGTTATTCATTATTTATAAGAATTCTCGAAAGTATTCAGCAGAATAATTATTATTTTGTTTATAAGCAGGACGCTGCAAAAAAACAAGGTTTGATTGGGCATCAAAAGATGACCACAGCTTTGAGGATGTTAGCGTACGGTACACCCGCCGATGCCCCTGACGACGCATATCGTATTGCAGAGAGTACAACATTGGATAACCTAGATCACTTCTGTCAGTCAGTTGTGGACATTTATGGGACGAAATATCTTCGTTCTCCAAACGAGGCTGATGTAAGGACTGGCCTGGAATGCTTGGAAGTCTAGATTGTATGCATTGGGAGTGAAGAACTGTCTAAAAACTTTTCATGGAGCATATGACGGCAAAGAAAAAAACCAACTATCATCTTAGAAGCAGTTGCCTCTCATGATTTGTGCATTTGGCATGCTTTCTTTGGTATGCCAGGTTCTCTTAATGACTTAAACGTTGTCGAATGAACTCATTTGTTTAATGATTTGGCACAAGGTAAGTCAACTCATGTATCATTTACTCTTGGTCATAACACATATGAGCATGGATACTATTTAGGAGATGGAATTTATCCCAAATGGAGTACGATTGTAAAGACATTTGCAAACCCAATGACGGCAAAACAGAAACAATTTGCTGCAATGCAGGAAGGACAAGGGAAGGACGTAGTAAGGGGCGTTTGGGGTCCTTCAAGCAAGGTTTGCAATGGTCAGCAATCCATCTAGATTATGGAAGAGATCAAAAATGGCTATAGTTATGTTCTGTTGTATAATTCTTCATAACATGATCATTGAAGATGAACGCGGTATGGATTATCCCGATTTCGAGTATGAGGGGGCAAGACAACCCCGAATTGTTTCGCACAGCCACGTTATGAAATGAGAGACAATACGCAATTCATGACGATCATCATGAAGTATATCATACTGTAACTATTCATCATAGACGCCAAAGGGATTTAATGGAGCATATTTGGAATTCTCATCAAAATCAGTAGTTGGGGATGGTGGATCTTTGTTTAATTACATATGTTTGCCTTTTTTTATTTCTGTAACGAAGTGTAGAATACTTCAATTTTTATGTTTGTAATGTCATTTATGTTTGATGAAGTAAATCTATATTGATATCTACATAATGCATTGAAAAAATGATATACCATTGAATATTGTAAAACTGAAAATAGCACTTGATTGCAAATATGAACTGAAGGTACATGGATATTTAAACTACAATAACTAAAAATATCACATTAATACGTCAACTACATACGTTTTGTTCCAGATCTACTCTCAACAATGCGTTGTTTGTACTTCATCTAATATTGCATTGTAATTGGGTCCATCCCGGCGATATCCTTTTCCATTACTAAGGTCTCTTGGCGTTGCCGCTCTAGCTCAAACTGGCCCTTCTCAATCTCAGTCAATTCTTTTAATATGGCAAGCTTTTCTGCACTTCCTTTTTGACGTTCTGCATTTTCTCTCGCATGTTTTTCATGCATTATTGCTAAATGAGAATCGATTTGAGATTGAACAGCAATTTTATTCTTAGCTGCTCGTTGCCCCATCGGTCTAGCGTCTTCATCAAATACGGGTACTGCTTCTTTGTCTTCGTTATCTAGGCATACATTTGAGTCCATATGAGAAGAATTGTTTGGGCTAGAATTGTAATTAGTTCTACTTGTTTTTTTCTTCCCTTCGACTTCGTCTGGACATCTGTTAAGCTTTTTGCGGTGTTTGAGCTCCATTTTTGTTGACTAACAAGAAAGTCATAGCAGTTTGCAAACTGATAATAGTGGGGTTTCTTTGTACCATTTTTTCTTGGAAATAATTTCAAGAATTGATCGTTCGCCATTCTCTTCTACAAAACAGAAACACAAAATGATATATTAACGAAGTGATCAGAATCATATTTTTCAAGCGCTACCAATTCAGCTTCGCCGCCCATTCCACTTGGATTTGTTGTTCTTATTTTGTGGATCCGCGACTCGTAGAATTGTGTTTATCGATTAATCTTTCCAAAACGACCCATGATTGCAGACATTGACCTAGTCTTTTCAACATGTTTTTTATTATACGCAGTCATGACTTTTGCCCAAACACCTCTCCATTTTGGTCGTTCCCCTTTACCGAGTCGTTGGAAAAATGACAGTAAATATAACACAAATCCTTATCTTCATCGCCAGACCATGGAGCAAAAGAATGGAACGATAGAGGGGGGTGGTTTGGGGATGAACATTTTGAAAGAGTTGAGAATCAAAATCCCAGCTATCCATATTCATCCCTTCGGTATATGATTGAAACGGATGAGACATACTTTCAATATTAAAGAATTGAGAATAGAATTGTAATAAAAGAAGAGATGTGTGTATTACAATCTGAATAATATTCTGATATATGTAGTGAAACCATAAATATGACCGTTTATAGCCGTTGTAATTTTCAATATGACCGTTTATAGCCGTTGGGGTCAAAATATGATCGTTATTTGCTGTTGGAATTCAAATATAGGGGCCGGTTATAGACGTTGGAAGACGCGGGAGTGGGTGGAGAGGGGGGCTTGGGCGCCCATTTAATGGGCGCCCAAGCCCTGGCGCCCATTTTATGGGCGTTCAAGCCCAGTTCAAGATTCTGAATTGAATCTTGAACATTCAGCTTAATATTCTCCCTTAATCCAACGACTGGAGAGTTTTTTTTTTCCAATTCAGCGTTGAATTGAACGACTGGAGATGCCCTAACAATGGAAAAACAAGGAAATGGAAAAATCGTGAGGTTTTACGATTGGGCGAGAAGGCAGAAAAGATTCCGCAGCATTGAATATAAAAACAACAAAAGAAATGGTAAAAATAGGATTTGTTGCATTCACACTACAAACGCTGCCAATGACTGAAGGTAGATTTTCTTGTAGTGCCTCAGTACTTCGAGGAACGGTCCTCTTACACAAGGATCGGAGATATCCTTTAGAAGCAGCATACATCCCTAGCGATGTACCATAGGAAAAACATAGCTAGTCTCGCTAAGACGGAGTGCATCGTCCCATGCATGCATAATAACTATAAGTAACATCTAGGATGAGCCGACTACACCCTATTGGTTTGCCAACCCTACTGGTCATGCTTCCTATATTTAGTTTTAGTCATTCCCGCTGATGAGGCTACGTCTGACATTTCATCTTACGCATCGCCATTAAAATAGATCATGGAATCCCACATGGATTCCAATACCCCAACGGGTCTCAGAATCACGTATAGATTCCCACATCTCAATTAGATCGTGGAATCACACTCGATTCTCATACCCCAACAGGTCTCGAAATCACACACGGATCCCAACATCTCAATATATCACAAATCTCCTTCATAGAACCGCATATGGTTTTTGGAGTGGTCACGGGTTCGAGTCATCTCTTATGAGTACACGCTTCCGTTTTCTCGGGTGCTCCACAAAACCAAACATCGATTTCCGGAGTGCTCAGTACCGGTTCTTTAGGAAATAATCAGGCAATACATAAGAGCGGGGATCACCCCTAACCGTTTAAGTGGATGGATCTCCTTATCATTTATCCTAGGAGAACGAAACGAGTTATACATACAGTATAGCACCACTGATGGTAACTGTACCATATAATTTTCGTGTTTCCCTTAGATATTTTTAGAGTTAAAATCCTTCGGTGTTAAGTGGGGAAAATTTCCCTACCACCAAAATTAAGAAGGATTACATTTTTAGGCCTAGATTTGATAGTCGATTATTTAACTATCAAATAAACAAACATTCAAAACAAATATTATGTTTCCTATGGAAAGTCACAATCATTCAATTTAGTTTCCATTACTAAAAAATACCTTTCGAATACTTTGGAAATCACTTCCATATACTCATCTCACATGATAAGTATATTCACAAAACACTATTTTTTAATACATGAAAATATAACCATATACTTACCTCAATGGTATAAGTATATTCACAAACCATTTCACTTTCAAAACTTTAAAGCTTGAATACTCTTAAAAATAGTTTTTTGAATGTATTGTTCAATATCAATTTTGGATCGTAGTTTGCACAACGGTTACGTCGCTATCCCAGTGAATCCATAGTAAACTATGGGCAATCCCTACCCCTTGAATTTCGCCATGAGTATTTGCCATCGCTTTCCAAATTTCTTTATCTTATAAATATTTCCAAATCTATTTATAAAGCTTCTTTATAAACTCCAATCTATTTATAAACATTCTTTATATATCTCAAAACTCCATTTATGGAACTCCTTCTTTTCAGATCTTTAAAACCCATTTATAAAATTCTTTTATAAATATCCAAAACCATTTATAAAACTCTTTCACTTTTTTAACAAACCTATTTGCTAATTTTGAAGTCGATAAGATTCCCTTAGTGAACCATAAATCATTTAAAATAGTTTTAAACGATAAGTTATTATTTAAACATCCTTTTATTTTATTTAAATTAAACTTATTTAAAATAATAACTTAAAATATCATTAATAATATATTAAATAATTTTAAACGGTATTATTGCAAAAATAAGTTAATTTCAAAATGATATTAATATAATAATTAGGTGACTTTAAAATGTTAAAAAAATTAATCAACTTAAACTAATATTAATATGATAATTAATTAACTTATAAATATAATTAAATAACTTAAATCAATATAATTAAATAATTTGCTTAAAAATTAAAGTATAGATAATCATTATAAATAAATGATTAAAATATAATTAGTGATATATAATTAGATGTCTGAATCTTTAAAATAGCAGAATGGGGTTTTATTCTGCTAATTAAATGTCAAATTAATTTAATTTGCGGAATGGTGTTTTATAGCGTTAAATAGATGTCCAATTACCATATTCAATCCAGTTTAACTTAACAGTATTTTGTTTAGCCAAATAAACATTCATAATTAGTGTACATAAATTTAAACGACATTATTATTAAAATATCGTGATTTAAATCTGGTCTGTTTAAATACGTCATAAAATTTTACATGTCCAAAGCTATCAAAAAATTACAGTACAATGTTGTACTCATCAATACAAGTTCAACGCAAAAATTTGCGAGTCGATTGGATTTAAAACGAGCTATATATTACGTTTTAACTTAACATCATTATTAATAACAAATAAATAATAAAATGTTCTCACCCCACTTAAAAACCAAGCCTAAAAGAAACGAACCCTGGCTATTCACTATTATACTATTCACTACTCATTATTTAAAACACCTTTACAAAAGACATATACATGTATTCTACTATTCACTATTCATTTCCACTCTTTTCAATACTTAGAAATGTATTATATTTGTATCCTAAATGACAGAAGAATATTCACAAACCTTGAACAAGATTTCACAATTTCGCAGTTATACATTGATGGATTAAAAGCAAATGTCATCAAAACATCATTAACATAAACCAAAACCATTTTATTTATTATTATCTTTAAAAAATTCTTTTTAAAGATTAATTACTCTACTAAGTATAACCAAAAAAGGATTAATGAATAATGTTAAATAACATTGTCACAACAAACCCAAAACATATTTTGTACATGTTATTATCTTTCAAACCATTTATTTAAAGATCTAAGTTAATATTTGGTTACCTTCGATATTTGATTAGTCAACTATCTAGTTCTAAAGATGATAGCTTATGGAAATCAAGGTTTGTATACTTATCATGTTTTCGAACTTCTCAACTTATACTATCCCTCGATCAAGAATGAAATTAGGTAAGTTAAAACACTGGTTGCATATTGAAGCCTTGTCTAGATACTTCATTCTTAACTTCCATAGATAGAGAAGTCTACTGTAGTCGGCTTTTAGTGCTAAGCACATAACTAAATATTTTCCATCAATGAGCAAGTAAGCAACAAGATTAACATATTCTGACATTCCTAACTTAATTATTCCCCGGTCAGGAGTGAAGTCGGTAGGTTAGAGCACTGTTGCTTCTAAACCCCACTCAAACTACAATGTTAACTCTCACAAATAGATAAGTTTACTTCGTCATCTTTTAGTGTTAAGCGTAATTAATTACTTTTTCTAACAAGTAAATAAACAAATCATGAATTAGCCATTAAGAAATTCCTAACCCCTTCTTAAATCATTTGTTTATAATTTAAAAACCCTTTTTAAAATGATATATACGTGTACTGATTTACTTATAAATTAACTAAGATACTTTATAGAATAACTTAAAGATATTATATTATATATAAGACATTTTTTCTTTAATAAAATAATTAACATAATTTTCAAAACTATATATACTTTAAAATGCTTTTAAAATACTTATAACAGGTTCAAAAACATTCATTCAAAAAATTCACCACACCATGTTGTTGCCACACTCCAATATGAAAAATTCGCAATGGTCTTGAGTCGCGGCAATTTTACCCTGTCTTTTAATAAATGATAATGGTTAAGGGCCGTGGAAATTTTGCAACGGCTCCAAATGCAAAGTTCCCCAGTTTTTTCTCCATATATTCCACCCTCTTGGGTATGTATATGCTTTCAAATTCTATGCAGTTAATGCGCTCGGTAGATTCGAAGCGGTGGAGGTGTAAAAAGTCATAGCGGAGATACAGCGAGGATATAGCGGGATATAGCGGGTGGCTCTAAAATAGCATATAAAACTCGTACTTAATGTTTTTACAAATATATAAATGTTAATTGAATGAAAAATTATCATTCAATTGAATTATAAATAATACATAAATAATTTCAAATAGAAATATGTGCGAATATACTTTAAATAAACAAAAAACTGTTATATAACATAATTGAATTTGGTAGAATATTAGAGTATTTTCATTTCTGAAATATATTAAAATTTAAATCAAATAAATTAGTTTCATAATTTTATAATGTATAAATGCAATTTTTCAATTCATTTTATTCAAAAAGATATAGCGGGAATAGCGGAATATAGCGGAAATAACGGGATATAACGGAAATAACGGGGATTAAAGCGGAAAGGCTATATTCTGGGGTTATATGGAAAAATCGTAGCGGTAGAAATCCGTTATGAGATGTAGCGGGGTTGTAGCGGGATAATAGTGGGGCATTAACTACACAGATCAAATTACAACACCTCGTACCCAAATGATATGATCAAAAAAAATTCATCGTGCCTTAATTCCGCCTCCTCTCTCTCTCTCGTTCCACCTCCGTATCCTCTCTCACATGTTCCGCCCACTCTTTGTCTCGTAGGTACCGCCTCCTCTCTCTCTCAGGTTCCTCCCGTGTTTGTCTCGTAGGTACTGCCTCCTCTCTCTCTCGCTCATAGTTTGGCAGACATCTCAGTAAGGGGGTTTGAACGCTCGTTTTTGTCATGATGAGAAGAGAGATCCACCAAGGCAATTTGTAACGACCCAGAATTTCTAACCCGAAAATTCCAGATAGTTATGAAAAAGAAGAAGAGATAGTAGAAGAAGAACAGAAACATCAACAACTCACATTCGCAGCGGATAAAATATAATAATAAATAATAACAGTTTACAAAAGAATATTATATCTGTCGGTTACACTTAATATATATATATATATATATATATATCAGAGTTTCACATAATATACAGTCACTGAATATTTACAATTATCATGTCTCAGATTAACAATAATATAAATACAACGGATATACTCTATACGATATTGCCATCCAGCTCGCCTCTTAAGCTCCAGAACGTCCTAACCTGGAAATCTGTAATACTCGGTCTGACCCGACATAATCACCTGAATATAATTGAAAGAAAATTAATTCAGGGTTTTTAATTAAAATAAATGGATAGTTAATTGCAAGGTAAGATAAATCAAGAATGATTAATATGGTATTTTAATTAATGTAATTAATTCAGATTAAGATAAATTGAAATATAATTGGAAATCGGTAATTTATATAATTAATGAAGTAATTAAAGATTTGAATAATTGAGATTCATTAATTCAGAATAAGTGATTTATGAGAAGTTAATTAATATAAGTAATTAAGAGTACTTAGTGCAAAACAAAATCCAAGTGAATGGAAATAAATTGATAATGGCCTTGTATTAATAAAATAAATTCGGAAATGAATTAAGTAAGTAAATGGAAAATTTAAAATGGGTTAACTGAATTAAATAATAATTGGATGAAGTTTGATTGAATGGAAATTAAATAAAGGTTTTAGTTGGAACTGGATTGTCAGAATGGACTTAAGTTATGAGACGATTAAATATGAAGTAAATTTCTTAAATCAATGAAATGCAATGAATGGTTCGTAAATAATTTAGAAAAGAAATGGAATTAAATGCAGAATGAGTTGAAATTAATTTAAAATAGTTATAAACTAAAATAAATACTCTATTAAGTGAACATCATCAAAATTGCATAAAATAATTGTCGTTTGGCGTGAACAAAAATAATTAAAATTCTTTGAGTTGATGGAGATTAAATAAAATTGATTCTGAATCATTTGAAGTGAATATAAGCTTGTTTGGATTAAAAATCAATGGAATGTAAGAAAGTGAGTTGAAAACCATTCAAATTGAATGAAATGGTTTATAAATTGGTTGAAAGCAATTGAATTAGCTTTAAGATTATATAAATCGGCTTCGAAAATTTTCGGGTCGTTACACAATTGATATTATTAAGAGGATTGTTGGGCATTCTATTCCTGTTCTTGATGGAGAATCCTTCACTCTGAGAATTTTGGCAAGTTTACTTTAGTTTGGTGATATAAAGTATACAAGTTATGAAGAGTTAAATGGATTTCATAGTTTATTAGGGTAATTTACATTTGCATGGTAACAGATTATGAAAAGTTCAATTCAAATGTATAGTTTTGGAAAATCAATCTATCTATTACTTAAAGCTTAAAGCGGGATCTAAAGAATGCATATATAGCACTCCATCTACTCGCTATTTTGAATTAGCGTTTCTCAGCGTTCACTACTAATTCCTTTGTTTCTTTCTTTTTTTCCCTACTCTATTGAAGTTATCACATCTGCCGCTTTCCCCTCAAGCCGTTAATTTCTCTCTCCTACTTCCCTACCTCTATTCCTCCTAGCTTCAATTCCTCTTTTCAGTTCAAACCATTCTCTCCATTACAACAAAACTTACTATTGACATCATCCTTTCTCAACGTGTAAATAACACGGGTGGTAAATGCAAATTACGAAGAAAATTATACATGTAAGAACGCTGATGATATTCATTAGATTTAAGTCTTTTCTGTTTGCCGCCTCTCATTCATGTCATTCCCTCCAAATGAAATTTTCCCCCCCTTATCTCTTAATGTCGATCTTCTTTTGGTAAATCAAGAAAGAAGCCAAAATTTTCATTTTAAATATAAGTGGTTATAAACCGAAATAGTGAATTGAATTGTGTTTGGGAACGAACAAAAGAATAAAAACTGAAATTGAAAACTAAATATCGAAAACCAATTTGAATTGTGCGAGATAAAATGAGTTAGAACTTGTAATGAATTAGTAAAAGAAACTAATTTAAAATAGCAAGATGAATCAATTGTGAATGAAAAATAATTGATAAAATTCAATATTCAGAAGGTAGATTGAATCCAAATAGAATTGAAATTGTAAATTGAATTCAAATGAAATTGATAATGTGAGATTGAATGAAAATGGATATTATGGTAGCAGGATATACAGGTGGATTAAAGGAAATTGGGATTTTGATTTCAAAGAGAAATTTTTTTAATTGCTCGACAAAAGGTATGTATTTGAATTTCAGTATGAAATTTGACGATTTTCTTGTCCAGCCACTTGGCTTTTTCTTTTCTTTTTGAAATCTAGGGGCCGTGGTGCCATTTTTGTAGTCGTACCGAGCTAGCCGCGCAAAGAAGACGCGGGCGAAATTTTTCGAAAATTTAAGGCGTTAGAATATTTTTGAGAAAATTGAATTTTTTTTGAAAACTACAACTTTGATTTTGGAGTGAAAAGTTAAACGATATAGTTGGTTTTGAAAAGATAACTAAGTATGATTTGAAAACTTAGTAAAGTTATTGTAAGAAGTTTAACTATGGATTTTGGAAAATTTAAAATGTTTAAATGAATTTGAAATTTAATTTGAATAAATGGTTTTGAAAAGTTAATGGATTCTGTAACTTTTCTTATTTGGCAATTTCGAGGACGAAATTCTTCTAAGGGGGGAAGTTTGTAACGACCCAGAATTCCTGTCATTTGAAATTCATATATTTAATTGTTTTTAAATATTAACAAGTAAAATTTGTAAGTCGAGTAAATTATATTTTGAATATTTGGATTTAATTGGATAATTAAATTGATAATTTAATATTTGAAATTACAGTAATAATTGGAAATTGGGTTTAATGTGATTGAAAATGATTTACAAAGTTGTATTTAATCATATTGGAGTTAGAATGATGTTATAGAACTTTTAAAATTGAATTAAAAGTTAATTTGTAGAGATTGAATACTTTAATATTTAATTGACGAGTAAAAATAGTCATTTTTCAAACAGTCTCGGATTTCGACGAAACAAGTTTCATCGGATCCATAATGTTATATTTTTGTAAGATTTCAAATTTCGTGTCAATCGGATTTACGGTTTGTCCGAGGCAAGCAAAAACGCACTGAAATCGGTTTGAGTGAATTTTAAATTTAAATAATCGATTTGAAAACCTATCTTCCAAATACGATCAAATTGGCTCCCGATATATATCCCATTGCATTCGGAATATGGGTAAAACATTATAAACGTCAGGCGGCACGCTTCGTTTGGAGTTCGAAAATTTTTCAGGTGAATAATGTTTCGGAAATTTTCTATATAAGGACCTCATTTATTTCATTTTGCATCAAACCATAGTTCTAATCCCTAGCCGCCAGAAGATAATTCTATGGCCGAAAATACGCCTTCTTCTTCCCTCGATTTCTTCCAATCTACGAATTTTTACGCTTTGACTTCAACTGCAAAGTTGTAGAACATCACGAGATCCTTGAATCCAACGGTTATGATTGGATTTCATATGGTAGATCGTCGTCAATTCAAGCTTAAACGTTCACGGTTCCAACACGTTTTTCAACGCCCTGGCACGACCGAGCTTGGCCTGTCGTTGGCCGATGGTGAGGATTGGCTTAACGCTTCAAATGCCGGTGGGTGATCGATGTCGAAGCAATGGAGTAGGGCACAAAATTCGAACAAGGGTCGGCGACAAGATGGGTTTCTTGCGTGATAAACGAACCTGGGAGAAGAACTACAGTGCACGGCCGAGATTTCATCAACTAGATCGTGCGGCCTGGATTAAAAGTAGGGTTAAAATTTTAAAAGAAAACAGTAAATTTATTTATAAATTCGTTCAAACTTTAAAAGGCTGTAACTTGTTCATACGAGGTCGGAATTTGACGAAACGACTTGCATTGGATTAGTATTGTCGAACACTACGAAATGGAGCTAGATTGGAATCGATTGGAGCTAGTGGTAATTTTGGGTAAAATTAAACGTGCGTTTAATTTTATTCGGATAAAACACTACAACTGTTATTGAAGCAAGGTGAGAACTTCTCACTCAATCAAATTGTGTTTCAATTTAAATTTTAAATAGTTAGATTTAAAATTGCTTGATTGTGTTGATTATATGCTTAAATGATAAATTGCTATCTGTTGTATTGAAATAGACCTTATACGCCACATATTAAGCGGATGTTATTATATTAAACACATATACCGCGATATTCCACCTTGAAGTGGAATTGGTATTATATACGTACTTGGAGTTGATTTTCCCGCATTATATAGTGGATGAGACCCTATTGCGCCACATAATAGCGGATGATATTTTATATAAACCCATGTACCGCGATATCCCGTCTTGAAACGGGATTGATATTGTGCTAACACATGTGGATGTAGGGAAACAAGTTAGAGGGATCCAACTGTATTCCTCAACAGTATTGATTTGTTTGCAAATATTTGCGATATGTTCTGTTATCATATTGATATATGATGTTTGGATGTCGTGGTTGATGTATTGGTGCTGTTGCAGCATTGGGCCTATTTTTTGGAGTTTTAAAAATGTTTTCCTTAAAATATAATATATATATATATATATGTGTGTGTGTGTGTGTGTGTGTGTGTGTGTGTGTGTGAATCTATAAACATTGTTTTACAAATCCGAAATTGACTTATTTTGATAAGTTAATTATTATAGCTTATTAAAGGAGATATATCCACGATTTTGGACAGTGGATAATCCTTTAAATAAAATGTGTAGAAATGTTGAATTTGGTAAACGAAGTATATTCACGATTTTGGACAGTGAATAATATATTAAAGAAATGTTTTGGGGAAGTGATATTTTAAATAGAATTAAAACGATTTAAAGGTGTTTTAAAATGTACTAAGTATCGAAACCATAGATTTCAACATTCATTGTTGAAATAGATGTTTTCGAGAAATAAGGAAAAGATGGACTGTAACACTGTTGTTATAGTAAATGATTTTCGAAAGGAAATGTTTTATATAGTATTGGGATTTATATATCTATTTAATTTTGAATCCCTATGCTAGTGATTTTGGGTTGTCCTATGATGTTTTACGCAACATTCGTTTTGACTCAAATGAATATGTTTAAGAGAATGTTTTCCTTAAAAAATAAAATATATACTTAATTATGATTTAAGTATATTGAATATTTTCCAAATGTTGAAAATAAATAGATTTGTGAATTACTTATTATTAAATAAGTATAGAAATGTTTTCCAATATGAAGTGAAAGGTTTTGGAGATTATATCTTTTAAAGATAAGTTGAAAGTAAATATTTGAAATCGATATGAAAATCGTACATCAATAGATATTTTGGAAATGTGAATTCACATGGAATTTATAAAGAAAAGGAATTTTTTTTAAAAAATAAAAATTGATTTATTTTTGAAGCGTGGAAATAAATTTATGGATTTGGAACATAAATTTGAAGTAAATCGATAAGGATTTATTTAATTGGTTTAAATGAATCATTTTGAAATGAAAGTGTATTCTCTTGGAAAGCCGAATAAATTTTTTGAATAGCTTTGAAATATATATATATAATTCTAGAATTGGTTTTGAAAAGGATACTTTGGAGAAATTAACTTCTTAAATTGTTTTAAATCCTTTAAGTAAAGATTTATTAAGTTGATATAGAAATGATTTTTTCTAAGATTTAATCAATGATTATTTTAGAAAATAGTTATTTAATAGTTATACTCTATCTACTAATTTTATTTTGAAAATTAGTTTGGACTTAAGTTATATGTAATGTTGGTATAATATTTTTATAACTAATATTTTAAGTAAAGTGTTTAAAGAAAAAAAATAGTTTTATTTCAAAGTGTTTTCCCGATATATTTTGGATAAGTGTTATAAATTATTTTAAAGTATTTGAACTCGGCAGATTTCCAGTGAAAATGAATAAATATTTGGAAGTGTTTCCGCGTAAGGAAATTGATTTGAAATTTGTTTTCAAATGGTTGAAATGTGGAAAAATTTATCTTGTAAAGATATTTTTGGAAAATAAATAATTTGGAAAATTATTTAGGAGCTGGTGATGTTGTGCATATCTATTGATAGTTAAATAACCGACTATCAATGTTTACCTTTAAATGGGTATTTATTGTGGTTTGCTTAAATTTGAATGTTATGCCTATTTTAAAATAAGCGCTCGTTATTCAGTTTAGCCGGGAGAAGACCTTTGGGTCATGAATCCCATTCCGAATAGTGATACATCGTAATGGATAGCATTTGGAGACCGATGTTGAAGACCGGATAGTTTCGAAAACGAAAGGATTACCGTCGAATGTCTCTGCATCTCGCTGATCTCCGATATAGAGATTTTATCACCCTTTGTGATGGGAATTCCGGGCGTGATCAGTGAATATCCGGATTGCAAGGGCTTCTTTGGAAGTGCCTTCGGTTCCGTTCGATCCTGGAACAGACTTGTATGGACGTGTGTTTAACGTTACAATTTGAGATGTAAAGCTGGTTTCTATCAAATATATTTCTGTTGGTGACGGAGAATTTATTCTTTTAGCTTAACACCCTTCTCTGAGACGTACGAGCTCAGAGATTATGTAGTTGATGGTTACTAGTGATACATTCCCAATTTGGTAATGTGGCATACGAAGTGCTGCTGATCATTTGTTGATCAAAACATAGCTTTTGTATAAAGTGTAGCTTTGTGGATGAGACTTCGTCGGACCTCACACCCCGAAATGGTCAAAACAGGAAAGATGCAGCAAGGTTATAGGGAGTAGCGCCACTTAGTGTATGTGCATTTCCTTCTGGATAGAAGTGGTATCATGGTATGGAGCCCAGATACTTATGTGAATGTCGCAAATATATATAACTTTGTGATTGTTGTTGCTTGAGGATCCTCGGATAAAGGTTGTTTACAACCGGGGAATGGCATACTCGTGTCAGTAGTTAACTACTTTTGCAGAGGTAACCTGACCTTGTGTTGGCAGAGATCCGGTTAGGTTCTCGGGGCATCTTCCAGAGGCGTACCCATGTGGAAATAGGAAGTTCCTTGGCCTGACTACTTGTTGGAAATCCAAACTCCAATACACACCATGTACAGTTTTAGTTGTACAACCTGCCATGGAATGTGGCGGTAACCTGCTATTGAACATGGTAGCTATAGTAGGCATACGATAGTGGTCGTATGTTGGCTAAGATTTATATTATACTTTCAAAATGTTTTCCTACACTTTGCACTTATAGAAATAATATCAAAGAAATTTGCGTATCAAGCATGTTTGACTATCATAAGGAGAAATCTCCTCCGATTATGCGTTTGCATTGTGTGTGCGTGCGGGAGGCCTTATGGCAGTTATATTTTCTAAAAGCATTGCAGATCTATTTTAAAATATTTCTTTGTTTGTTTTTAAAGATAAACTGTTTTAAGTTCTCACACCAGTCCCATGACTGAACTAGAGTTTATTGTTCTCTTTCTAAACTCTGGGTGCCCATCATTTTCTACACGGGCAGTCCAGAGTCAGGTTATCAGGATATTCTGGAATTCAGGAGGTGCTATAGAGATCTGGAGACAAGCTGGATGGCATGGCGTATCAACTAGTATATTGTATTTCTTTTCCACTATTTGTTGTTGTACACTCTGATAATGTAATATAATGTGACGTAATGTAATGTGATGTAATAACTGATATAGTTCTTTGTTTTAAAGATGTTCATTTATCTATTATATGTTGTTCCGCTGCGATTGTGAGATTCTGATATTGTTCTATTGCTTCTTCTTTCTTACTTCTTCTATCTTTTTCTTCTTCTTAAAGCCTAAGGGTTCGGTTTTCTGGCATTCGATTGTTCAGCAGTTGATACAGGAAACGTATTAATGTCGACTTTCGTGAGTCGAAGAATCGGTTCCTTACATCTGGTATCAGAGCAATTGGTTAAGCGACAACCTTTGCTCTGTTGGGTGTTACTCATTAGAGATAAAATCAGCAGTACTCTAGAATGAGTGTGAGTGTAATAATAGATATGAGTGCGTATTTGTTAGTGAATATAAAAAATTGTTTTGTATCGTGATGATTGGTTTGTTGAGTGATATATGGATTCTGGTCAATATGAGTAATTGACGTTATTGATAGGAATCTCTAAACACCTGTACATGACAAATTCGACACGATATCATTTTAAAATAAGGTAAATGAAATAATTTTACCTAAAATTATTTTCATATATAAAAAAAAAAAAACATTTCTGGGAATTATTATAATATCTAATTGCTTGGTTGCTAGAAAGTGATGATATTAAATTATTATCATAAATGTTGAAAAAGAAATTGAAATCGTAACTCCAAAGTTAAGAAATAAATTCACATACAAATAGAATAAATTGTAAATGTGATTTGTAATTTGAAGTAAAAATCCAGAGGAATATTTGAAAATGGTTTTCAAGGGTTAGAATTTTTTTTTGGAGGGATAAAAGCTCTAAACTCTTTTCGGTCGCTGGAAAATAACTTCGGTGATGACTGCAGCATCATCGGTGTTCATTTTCGGGTTTCCAAAAGAGGGATTGTTGCCAAGTTGTTTTAAATGGAAGTTATTTGGAAAATTTGGGTTTCGGTCTTGAAATTCAAAGAATAATTTGAATTTGTTTCAAAAATGGTTTTGAAATGTTGGAAAGACTCTAGAATCTGATAAAAATAGTTAAGGAATAAAATTTATTGATTTGAAAATAAATTTGGGGTAGAAACAAATGAATTGAAATTGAGTTTGAATTATGGAAATAAATTTATGAATGAATGAATTTACAATTGTGAGTAAATGAAATTGGAAACTAAATGTTGAAATTCATCGTGAAATTGCAAGTAAATTGAAAAGTTGTCAGGTTGGATCAAATGAAGCTAAGTATTAAAATAAAATTAGTAAGTAAAACTAATTGAAGAAATGACAAATTTAGTATGGGTTGAAATGAATTGAATTCAACAATTATAAATAAAGGGTAAATTAAATTCATATGGAATTTGAAATCCAGTTTAAATATAAGTGGTTATAAACCGAAATAGTGAATTGAATTGTGCTTCGGAACGAACAAAGGAATAAAAACTGAAATTGAAAACTGAATATCGATAACCAATTTGAATTATGCGAGATGAAATGAGTTAGAACTTGTAATGAATTAGTAAAAGAAACTAATTTAAAATAGCAAGATGAATCAGTTGTGAATGAAAAATAATCGATAAAATTCAATATTCAGAAGGTAAATTGAATCCAAATAGAATTGAAATTGTAAATTGAATTCAAATGAAATTGATAATATGATATTGAATGAAAATGGATATAATGGTTAGCAGGATATACAGGTGGATTAAAGGAAATTGGGATTTTGATTTCGAAGATAAAAAAAAATTAATTGCTCGAAAAAAGGTACGTATTTGAATTTCAGTATGAAATTTGATGATTTTCTTGTCCAGCCACTTGGCCTTTTCTTTTCCTTTTAAAATCTGAGGGTCGTGGTGCCATTTTTGTAGTCGTACTGAGCTAGCCGCGTAAAGGAGATGCTGGCAAAATTTTTTGAAAATTTAAGGCGTTAGAATATTTTTGAGAAAATTGAAATTTTTTGAAAACTATAACTTTGATTTTGGAGTGAAAAGTTAAACGATATAGTTGGTCTTGAAAAGATAACTAAGTATGATTTGAAAACTTAGTAAAGTTATTGAAAGAAGTTTAACTATGGATTTTGAAAAAGTTAAAATGTTTAAATGAATTTGAAATTTAATTTGAACAAATGGTTTTGAAAAGTTAATGGATTCTGTAACTTTTTCTTACTTGGCAATTTCAAGGACGAAATTCTTTTAAGGGGGGAAGTTTGTAAGGACCCAGAATTCCTGTCATTTGAAATTCGTATATTTAGTTGATTTTTAAATATTAACAAGTAAAATTTGTAAGTCGAATAAATTATATTTTGAATATCTGGATTTAATAGGATAATTAAATCGATAATTTAATATTTAAATTACAGAAATAATTGGATATTGGGTTTAATGTGATTGAAAATGATTTATAAAGTTGTATTTAATCATATTGGAGTTAGAATGATGTTATAGAACTTCTAAAATTGAATTAAAAGTTAATTTGTAGAAATTGAATATTTTAATATTTAATTGAAAAGTAAAAATAGTCATTTTTGAAATAGTCTCGGATTTCAACGAAACAAGTTTCATCGGATCCGTAATGTTATATTTTTGTAAAATTTCAAATTTCGTGTCAATCGTATTTACGGTTGTCCGGGGCAAGCTAAAACGCACTGAAATCGGTTTGAGTGAATTTTAAATTTAAATAGTCGATTTGAAAACCTATCTTCCAAATACGATCGAATTGGCTCCCGATATACATTCCATTGCGTTTGGAATATGGGTAAAACATTATAAACGCCAGGCGGCACGCTTTGTTTGGAGTTCGAAAATTTTTCGGGTGAATAGTGTTTCGGAAATTTTCTATATAAGGACCTCATTTATTTCATTTTGCATCAAACCCTAGTTCTAAGCCCTAGCCGCCAGAATATAATTCTATGGCCGAAAATACATCTTCTTCTTCCCTCGATTTCTTCCAATCTACGAATTTTTACGCTTTGACTTCAACCGCAAAGTTGTAGAACATCACGAGATCCTCGAATCCAACGGTTATGATTGGATTTCATGTGGTAGATCGTCGTCAATTCAAGCTTAAACGTTCACGGTTAAAACACGTTTTTCAACGCCTTGGCACGACCGAGCTTGGCCGGTTGCTGGCCGATGGTGAGGCTTGGCCTGGCTCTTCAAACGCCGGTGGGTGATCGATGTCGAAGCAATGGTGTAGGGCACAAAATTCGAATAACGGTCGGCGGCAAGATGGGTTTCTTGCGTGATAAACGAACCTGGGAGAAGAACTACAGTGCACGGCCGAGATTTCATCAACTAGATCGTGCGGCATGGATTAAAAGTAGGGTTAAAATTTTAAAAGAAAATAGTAAATTTATTTATAAATTCGTTCAAACTTTAAAAAGCTGTAACTTGTTCATACGAGGTCGGAATTTGATGAAATGACTTGCGTTGGATTCGTATTGCCGAACACTACGCAATGGAGCTGGATTGGAATCGGTTGGATCTAGTGATAATTTTGGGCAAAATTAAACGCACGTCTAATTTTATTCGGAATAAAACACTGCAACAGTTTTTTGAAGCAAGGTGAGAACTTCTCACTCAATCAAATTGTGTTTCGATTTAAATTTTAAATAGTTAGATTTAAAATTGCTTGATCGTGTTGATTGTATGCTTAGATGATAAATTGCTATCTGTTGTATTGAAATAGACCATATACGCCGCATATTAAGTGGAGGTTATTACATTAAACACATATACCACGATATTCCACCTTGAAGTGGAATTGGTATTATATATGTACTTGGAGTTGATTTTCCCGCATTATATAGCGGATGAGACCCTATTGCGCCATATAATAGCGGATGATATTTTATATAAACCCATGTACCGCGATATCCCATCTTGAAACAAGATTGGTATTGTGCCAACATATGTGGATGCAGGGAAACGGGTTGGAGAGATCCAACTGGATTCCTCAACAGTATTGATTTATTTATTGATATTTGCGATATGTTCTGTTATCATATTGATATATGATGTTTGGATGCCGTGGTTGATGTATTGATGCTGTTGCAGCATTGGGCCTATTTTTTTTGGAGTTTTAAAAATGTTTTCCTTAAAAAATAGTATATATATATATATATATATATATATATATATGTGAATCTATAAACGTTGTTTTATAAGTCCGAAATTGACTTATTTTGATAAGTTAATTATTATAGCTTATTAAAGGAGATATATCCACGATTTTGGACAGTGGATAATCCTTTAAAATAAAATGCGTAGAAATGTTGAATTTGGTAAACGAAGTATATTCACGATTTTGGACAGTGAATAATATATTAAAGAAATGTTTTGGGGTAGTGATATTTTAAATAGAATTAAAATGATTTAAAGGTGTTTTAAAATGTATTAAGTATCGAAACCATAGATTTCAACATTCATTGTTGAAATAGACGTTTTCGAGAAATAAGGAAAAGATGGACTATAACACTGTTGTTATAGTAAATGATTTTTGAAAGGAAATGTTTTATATAATATTGGGATTTATATAACCATCTTAATTTCGAATCCCTATACTAGTGATTTTGGGTTGTCGTAACGATGTTTTACGCAACATTCGTTTTGACTCAAATGAATATGTTTAAGAGAATGTTTTCCTTAGAAAACAAAATATATACTTAATTGTGATTTAAGTATATTGAATATTTTCCAAATGTTGAAAATAAATAGATTTGTGAATTACTTATTATTAAATAAGTATGGAAATGTTTTCCAATATGAAGTTAAATGTTTTGGAGATTATATCTTTTAAAGATAAATTGAAAGTGAATATTTGAAATCGGTTTGAAAATCGTATATCAATAGATATTTTGGAAATTTGAATTCACATGGAATTTATAAAGAAAAGGGAAATTTGTTTAAAAATAAACATTCATTTATTTTTGAAGCGTGGAAAAAATTTACGAATTTGGAACGTAAATTTAAAGTAAATCGGTAAGGATTTATTTAATTGGTTTAAATGAACCATTTTGAAATGAAAGTGTATTCTCTCGGGAAAGCCGAATAAAAGTTCTGAATAGCTTTGAAAAATATATATACATACATATATATATATATATATATATAATTCTAGAATTGGTTTTGAAAAGGATACTTTGGAGAAATTAACTTCTTAAATTGTTTTAAATCCTTTAAGTAAAGATTTATTAAGTTGATATAGAAATGATTTTTTCTAAGATTTAATCAATAATTGTTTTAGAAAATAGTTATTTAATAGTTATACTCTAACTACTAATTTTATTTTGAAAATTAGTTTGGACTTAAGTTATATGTAATGTTGGTATAATATTTTTATAGCTAATGTTTTAAGTAAAGTGTTTAAAGAAAAAAATAGTTTTATTTCAAAGTGTTTTCCCGATATATTTTGGATAAGTGTTATAAATTATTTTAAAGTATTTGAACTCGGCAGATTTCCAGTGAAAATGAATAAATATATGGAAGTGTTTCCGCGTAAGGAAAATGATTTGAAATTTGTTTTCAAATTGTTGAAGTGTGGAAAAATTTATCTTGTAAAGATATTTTTGGAAAATAAATAATTTGGGAAATTATTTGGGATCTGGTGATGTTGTGCATATTTATTGATAGTTAAATAACCGACTATCAATGTTTACCTTTAAATGGGTATTTATTGTGATTTGCTTGAATTTGAATGCTACACTTATTTTAAAATAAGCGCTCGTTATTCGGTTTAGCCGGGAGAAGACCTTTGGGTCATGATTCCCATTCCGAATAGTGATACGATGTAATGGATAGCATTTGGAGACCGGTATTGAAGACCGAATATTTTCGAAAACGGAAGGATTGCCGTCGAATGTCTCTACATCGGCTGATCTCCGGTATAGAGATTTTATCTCCCTTTGTGATGGTAATTCCGAACGTGATTAGTAAATATCCGGATTGGAAGGGCTTCTTTGAAAGTGCCTTTGGTTCCATTCGATCCCAGAACGGACTTGTATGGATGTGTGTCTGACGATACAATTTGAGATGTAAAGTTGGTTTCTATCAAATCTATTTCTATTGGTGGTGGAGAAATTATTCTTTTAGCTTAACCCCTTCTCTGAGATGTACGAGCTCAGAGGTTATGTAGTTGATGGTTACTAGTGATACATTCCCAATTTGGTAATGTGGCATACGATGCTGCTGATCATTTGTTGATCAACGCATAGCTTTTGTATAAAGCGTAGCTTTATGGACGAGACTTCGTTGGACCTCACACCCCGAAATGGTCAAAACAGGAAAGATGAAGCAAGGTTATAGGGAGTAGCGCCCCTTAGTGTATGTGCGTTTCCTTCTGGATAGAAGTGGTATCATGGTATGGAGCCCATATACTAACTTATGTGAATGTCGCAAATATATATGACTTTGTGATTGTTGTTGGTTGAGGATCCTCGGATAAAGGTTGTTTACAACCGGGGGATGACATACTCGTGTCAGTAGTTACCTACTTTTGCAGAGGTAACCCGACCTTGTGTTGGCAGAGATCCGGTTAGGTTCTCAGGGCATCTTGCCAGAGGCCTACCCATGTGGCAATGGGAAGCTCCTTGGCCTGACCATTTGTTGGAAATCCAAACTCCAATACGCACCCTGTACAGTTTTAGTTGTATAACCTGCCATGGAATGTGGCGGTAACCTGCTATTGAACATGGTAGTTATAGTAGGCATACGGTAATGGTCATATGTTGGCTAATATTTATATTATACTTTCAAAATGTTTTCCTACACTTTGCACTTATAGTAATAATTTCAAAGAAATTTGCAAATCAAGCATGTTTGACTATCATAAGGAGAAATCTCCTCTGATTCTGCGTTTGCATTGTGTGTGTGTGCGGAGGCCTTATGGCAGTTACATTTTCTAAAAGCATTGCGGATCTATTTTAAAATATTTCTTTGTTTGTTTTTAAAGATAAACTGTTTTAAGTTCTCACACCAGTCCCATGACTGACCTGGAGTTTATTGTTCTCTTCCTAAACTCTGGGTGCCCATCATTTTTTACACGGGCAGTCTAAAGTCAGGTTATCAGGATATTCTCGAATTCAGGAGGTGCTGTAGAGATCTGGAGGTAAGCTGGATGGCATGGCATATCAACTATTATATAGTATTTCTTTTCCGCTGTTTTTTGTTGTACACTCTGATAATATAATGTAATGTGATGTGATGTAATGTAATGTGATGTAATGTAATAACTGATATAGTTCTTTGTTTTAAAGATATTCATTTATCTATTATATGTTGTTCCGCTGCGATTGTGAGATTCTGATATTGTTCTGTTGCTTCTTCTTTCTTACTTCTTCTATCTTTTTCTTCTTCTTAAACCCTAAGGGTTCGGTTTTCCGACACTCGATTGTTCGACAGTTGATACATGGGATGTATTAATGTCAACTTTCGTGAGTCGAAGAATCGATTCCTTACATCGAACTTCTCAACTTATACTATCCCTCGATCAAGAATGAAATCAGGTAAGTTAAAGCACTGGTTGCATATCAAAATCTTGCCTAGATACTTCATTCTTAACTTTCATAGATAGAGAAGTCTACTGTAGTTAGCTTTTAGTGCCAAACACATAACTAAATATTTTCCATCAACGATTAAGTAAACAACAAGTTTAACACATTTTGAAATTCCTAACTTAATTATTCCCTGGTCAATAGTGAAATCGGTAGGTTAGAGCACTGTTGCTTCTAAACCCTACTCGAACTGCAATGTTAACTCTCATAAATAGGTAAGTTTACTTCGTCAGCTTTTAGTGTTAAGCGTAATTAATTACTTTTTTGACAAGCAATTAAACAAATCACGACTTAGCCACTAAGAAATTCCTATTCCTTCTTAAATCATTTGTTTATAATTTAAAACCCTTTTTAAAATGATAAATATGTATCCTAATTTATTTATAAACTAAGATACTTTATAAAA
Organism: Allium cepa; assembly: GCA_030765085.1. NCBI lineage: Eukaryota > Viridiplantae > Streptophyta > Magnoliopsida > Asparagales > Amaryllidaceae > Allium > Allium cepa. The sequence goes on from CM060928.1 coordinate 977,020,487, forward strand.
TAACTTAAAAGATATTATATTGTATATAAGACATTTGTACTTTAATAAAATAATTTTCAAAATTTTCAAAACTATATATACTTAAAAATGCTTTTAAAATACTTGTAAGAGGTTTAAAAGCATTCATTCAAATTATTCACTACACCATGCAATTGCCACACTCCTCTAATATGAAAAATTCGTAACGGTCTTGAGTCGCGGCAATTTTACCCCGTATTCTTACAAATGATAACGGTTAAGGGCCGTGGCAATTTTACAACGGCACCAAACGCAAAGTTCCCCAGTTTTTTCTCCATCTATTTCACCCTCTTGGGTATGTATATGCTGTCAGATTACAACACCCTGCTCTCAAATAATACGATCAAAAATAAAAAATTCACTGTGCCTTAATTCTGCCTCCTCTCTCTCGTTCCGCCTCCGCATCCTCTATCACATGTTCCGCCCCCTCTCTGTCTCACATGTACCGCCTCCCTTCTCTCTCTCTCTCAGGTTCTTCCCCCTCTTTGTCTCATAGGTACCGCCTCCTCTCTCTCTCGCTCGTAGTTTGGCAGACATCTCAGTAAGGGGTTTTGAACACTCGTTTTTGGCATGATGAGAAGAGATCTACCAAGGCAATTGATATTGTTAAGAGGAATTTTGGGCATTCTATTCGCCTTCTTGATGGAGAATCCTTCACTCTAAGAATTTTGGTAAGTTTACTTTACTTTGTTGATATAAAAGTGTACAGGTTATGAAGAGTTAAATGGATTTCATAGTTTATAAGGGGAATTTACATTTTCATGGTAACGCATTATGAAAAGTTCAATTCAAATGTATACATTTGTAATATATATATGTATGTATGTATGTATGTATTGCTTAAAGCTTAAAGCGGGATCTAAAGACTGCAAATATGGCGCTCCATCTATTCGCTACTTTGACATTAGCATTCCTCAGCAGTCTCTACTAATCCCTTTTTTCTTTTTTTTTTCCTACTCTATCGAAGTTATTACATCTGCCGCTTTACCCTCAAGCCGTTTATTTCTCTCTCTCTCTTCCCTACTGTTATTTCCTTCTAGCTTCAATTCCTTTTTTCAGTTCAAACCGTTTTCTCCACTACACAAAAACTTACTATTGACAGCATCCTTTCTCAGCGTTTAAGTAGAAGGTGCGGTAAAAGTAAATTACGAGGAAAATTATACACGTATGAACGCTGATGTTATTCATTAGGTTTAAGTCTTTTCTGTTTGCCGCCTCTCATTCATGTCATTCCTTCCAAAAGAATTTTTCCCCCTTACTCCTAATGTCGCTCTTTTTTTGGTAAATCTAGAATAAAGCCAAAATTTTCTTCGTTGATTTCATCCTTCCTTCTTTAGGTTATCCCCTTTTCCATTAAAACCTTATCTCGAAGGTGCCCTAGTTCGATTTTTTTTGGGTTTTACAGTTCATATATTGATCTAGTCAAAAAGAATCGATTACAGGGTTAGTCGAATACTTTGATTTCAAGTTCAGACAGAAACAATTAAGCTTTTCCATTCATTGATTTTCCAAGCCTGGTTGAGGAGAGCTTTGTACGAGCAGGTATAAACTTAGTAATTTTTTCCATACTCTAGTTTTGGTTCTGTCATAAAGTTTTGATACCTTAGTATTAAGAAAATTTCTTACTCTTTTATAATATTGAACACTTATAATAAATATGAAAGGAAGAGGCAAGACGTTTTGATTATATATTTAGGAATTTGGTTTAGTAGATAGGTTATGTATAATAACTTATCATTCTTGACATAAAAATTAGGGAACCCAATTTTGATTGGTGTGTTTTAGGCTTAGAATATACATGTATTTAAATTTGCTTGCTGCATTTTTAGGCTTGTAACGAAAACTTCATGGGCTCTATGAGAAATAATTTTGATGTTTTATATATAATATTTTAAAAGTGAGATCTATTTACATTCGTAGTGACTGGGCACAATGTAGTTTCCATATTTTTATGCAATACTTGGTAAATGTTGATTAATTCAGTTAAATTCAACCTTTATGCGAATAGTTTGCTGAATTATGTGTGGTTTTCATTCATAATTTTTTTAGTTTCATCTCTATTTTACCACTTATATTATGAAAAATTGGCACATTTCACTGTAAACAGTCTTAGTGATTATGAATTAACTCTTCTTTTATATTCAAAACAGTTTATTCATTACGTTTATGGTTAAAAAAACTATATGATCATTGTGCAACATCCCTTCTACTGGGAAGCTCCCCACCCAACTGTTATGGTACTCTTTATTCGACATTCTTGCATAAACAAAAGAAGTTACCTTGTCCTTTAAGAATAGCTAGTCACATTCAGCTTTTTGCTTAGCATCTATATATTCCTGCTTGATCGCCCTTTCCAGATTTTGTTTCATTTAATCATGCTTTTTCTCAACTATGTCAGAGTGATTTTACTCTAAATTTCTCTGTGGCAAACTACATTCTTTTCTATAAAATTAAACTTCTACCGGCTGGTTTTTTTGTCTGGTCTCTTAGTTTCTCTTTTGCCTGTTTCTTTTTTTTAGCCAACAATACATTGGATTACCCACCCTATGGGTATAACCTCTATCAAAACTATCTTTGATTATACTCATAAAAACTCTGATGGTTCATATATGTAAATGGTTTTGCTGTCTTCTGATTATGGGAGACAGCTAGCTGAAGAGTTACTGGATTTAGCCATATTGGAAAGCATCTTGTCTCTTTCCACTACAACAAAAGTTAGTTTCGATAACATTCATTCTCAACATTCAAACATTGAAAGCTATGGAAAATGTATTCATAGTATTGTTTTTAGGGTTTAACGCTGACAAAAGCATTTTGGTTGCGGCCTTAACGCGGTCTTCATTTCTCCCATAGGTTAAAAGTAGTTCCATGTTTCAATTTCTTTGCGCAGTATTCCTTTCCCTACCCATAGCTAAATTTGGTGGTTTCCCTTTCCTCTTCGATTTCCCTACCCGCGGTTGCCTTAAACTCGGCAGATTCCATTTCCATTTTGATTTCCCTACCTACGGTTGTCCTGCATTGATGGAGAATAGAAAATTTTGTGAGCATTTTTTTACCCTAGTTTTTAGTTCGATTTCAAGTCATTGCTTATGATCATATCTCTGGTAGCCACTGGTAAAATGTTCCTATTTTTTGTTTCATAGGAGTCAATGATACCCATATTTTGGGTTTGTAATGTAGTATTAAGCCGATATATTTTTCATTGTTTTCATTATTTTTGATGTTTTGGTAGTTCTGAGTTTGACATTTTTTAATAGCAACTGCACTGCTTTCTTGAACGTGGGCAGAATTAGGCCTGGTCCCGCTGTTTGAGTTTATATCCCTTTGTTTTGTGATTGGAAATTTGAGTTATACAACTTGCATATGTGGTCGCATGACTGCAGTCCTCACTTAAAGATTTGTTATCTGGCTAAATTTATAAAGTGCAAATGCAGTATTTTAAGGATCACAATATATTATTATGTCTGTAAGGATCGCAAATTATGGTCCCTAACCATGTGAATTTTATTCTCCGATATATGAGTGTATTATTTGTTTCTTTGTCTACACCACCAAGTTTTATTCCTTGATGTATGGGTCATGATTAAATTGGTCGATCGTGTGTAAGCAGCCCAAATATGACATGCACTTGTTGCAGCGTTATAGAACTAGTAAAAAGATTATCACATTTAAGTATTAGATTACCATATTCAGCGGCAATTTAGGCTTTTTATTACAACAATGGTGGGTTACATTTGCTGGGTTCTCTTAGTGAAGGATTGGTAGAAAGCAACACTCCTGAAGAATGATCAACTAGCTAGCATATAATCCGAGGAATGAACTGTTATATTTTGTATTTAATATGCCTAAATTCCTTAAATCTTTTTTTTTGAATTTCTCTTGGAATGAAACCAATATTCTTAATTTAGTAAAATTTTTATACAATATATATCGAATAAATGACCTAAATAATTTTTTTAAAAAAAATCACAGATTTCTTACAAACATTTCTCTATTTAATAATAGTTTTTTGAATCCTAGAAACTCATTTTCTTCATATGTAGTTCAATGGAACTTTTTTGTTTTTGCATCGATAGTTTAATTTAGTATAAACCACTATTCAATGAGACCAATCCAAAGAAATATACACGAAGAAATATCAAACTAGCAGGAATATTTTGGAAGACTGATAGACATGTTTTGGTCAGTACTGTAGTGATGAAAGTTGATCACATGTAGTAGTGCGTTGTTTCTATACTCTGATAGTTTTTATTTATTTACAGACACACACACGGTTTGTATGATAACCCAAATGCAGTGCTCTACATCTGTAGCGGGTAGATAAAAGCTGAAAATAATTAGCAAAGAAAGGAGGTTATGATTCTATGGAGCGAGCTACGAGATATTTTATCGCATGACTACTAGAACGTTTAGATATCAAAAGGATGAATTAAAAAGATCATTTTCACAACTTTATGGAAAGTTAAAACAAAGATAATGGATAAGATATGCAAATTGTTTCATACAGTGCTATGCTACTTCGTAACTTTTTTTTCTCTAATACCATTCTAAACAGATTTAAACGAAAATTTTCCATTATTCGAATTCCATTGCCAATAGTCTTCATATTTGTTGTTGAATGTTTTGATTTCCTTTATGCTGCTATGTATATGTACTAACAGACTTGATGAATTAACATTCCAAGGGTCTTTGTTTATAACATTGCTGACTTTGTGATTGTGTGATCTTGTTGTGGACATATAAATTACTATTTCTCCAATCAAATCTTTAGTGCAAAATTCATTCATTGCATGAACTATTTCTCTTGACTTGATTATAAATTACTATTTGAGTTTTAGATACGTAGTTGCATACATATTGTATATGATGATGGAGAAAGACTGGTTGCATCTACATAGGTGATTGTTAACGCTAAAATTAGACGCTAACACCCCGGTGTAAGTAGTGAAAATGTGAAAGCACCACCCGTTGGTACGGGAATTAGAGATAAGCAGAAAATAACAGAGAAACAGTAAAGAGACAACAGTTTTTATAGTGGTTTGACTTAATGCCAAGCCTACGTCCACTTTAATTCACTTTATTGCTGATTCGATTACAACTTTTACAATGATCTTTGATTAAAACACAACTAAGACGAGTAGCTAGAACTTCAATGAAGAAGAGCTCTTCGAATTCATGTTGAATGTGCTAGATCTCTTCCCAAAGTTCGTTGAAGCGTCTTCGGTGTTTGAAGTGTTGGATGAGTTGAGAAAACAGCAAAGTATCGGCGTTCTAGAAATGATTCAAAAAGTTCCCTTTCAGTTGGAGCAGGTGAGGTATTTATAGGGAAAACCTAAAGGTATGTCGTAGGTCGTGAGTGACCTAAGGGTAGGTCGTAGGTCATGAACGACCTAGGGGTAGGTCGTAGGTCGTGAACGACCTAGGGAGCACAGGTTTCGACTTATCATGGAACTTGATCACTTGAACAAACTGGTAGGTCGTATGTCATGAGCGACCTAGGGGAGAATGATTGGCGACTTAATCATGTCGAAGTACCCAGTGGAGCAACATAGGCTGGTCGTAGGGGTAGCAGCGATCTAGTGCTGGTTCGACCTATAACTAAGCGGCATAACGATATGAAGCTTGTGGCTCGCTAGGTCGTTAACTTGCTAGGTCGTTAACTTGCTAGGTCGTTAACTTGCTAGGTTGTTAACTCGCTAGGTCGCATAGGTCTTTTAGTTACTAGGTCACTAGGTCGCTGAGTGCTAGGTCTCTTAGGTCGTCACATGTTAACTCGCTGTAGAACTTCATCCTCGTTAGGTCGCTTGTGTGTTGACCCATTAGTTCGCTTGGCTCCTTAATTCGTTAGGTCGTTAGGTTGTGCTGCACTGAACTGCTCTACGCTTTAGGTCGCTAAGTCGCATCTATGTTAGCTCGCTCATTGTTTAGGTCATTAGGTCGCTGCCATTATTAACTTGTTAGGTCCCTGAGTCATTGAAAAGAGGAGTTAACACTTGCCCCTCGAAGTATATGCCTAGAGACTAGGTCATGTGCTTCGATACTTCTTAACTCGTGCCTTGCCGAGTCATTAGGTCGTGAGCGACTTAATGAGGGAGTTAGGTCGTGTGCATCGGTTCAGATTCCTCTGCCTCTGTATATAAGTCGCTTAGCACACCTTCTTCTCTTTACTTGCTCCAACTCTCAAAACCGCCATTGAAGAACCTCTGAACTTTCAAAGACGAATTCGAACTAACTGGTCGCTGATCATCTTCATTATCTCATCACATAAGTGGATCCGTTTATTATCCAATCCACGATCATCATCGAATCACGAATTCCCCATCTCCGTCTCTAACCCAATTTCACATGCTGCGCTTCACCATAAATCACGTTACGATCGATTTCTGATCATCATTGGTTACGTTACCATTGCAATGAACATAGTAGTGCATCGGATTTACAATGGACTTGAGGTGATTTGATTCAGTTTTAGGTGATTTTGACGATGTGGGGAGATGATGATGGGTTATTGGGTCTCAGGTTAACTGGTTTGTGAGTTTGGAGGAGACAAGGAGATCTTTGGTTAACGGGTTAGTGGGTTCTAGGTTGAGCCGTGGCATTCCTGGTGATGCGAGGTGGTGGACGCGTGGCAGCACGTGAGTGGTGGGCAGGCCTTAGGGTTTGTTGATGGGAGATAGTGTTATGCTGCCGAGCTACTTTAGGAACGACCTAATGAATTTGATCGACCTAATAGCCCTTGCGACCTAAGGAAAGCCAAACGACTTAACGAACCAGCGACCTAACTTTTTGCGACATAAGCTTTAGGTCGCGAGTATATTTGAACGACCTAACACTTAGAAAAATATGCAATGCCTTGACTTGAAGGCTTAATCTGCATCATAACTCTTTAACTCGTGGGAACATGATACTGCTGAACTTTTTGACTTGAACAGTGCGACTTAAGGAAGTTTCGACCTATGCTAAGTCGTTTGAGCTTGACTGCTTGTAAAAATTGGACAGTACTTAACTGAATTTTCAACTTGAACTGTTGAGATAACCTGTCTGAACTTGTTGCACTTCTTTGCAGATTATATTAAATTTAACGCTAACAACCTGTTAAACACAACATTTGTAGAAAAATGGGACGAATATACTCATCATCGACTGCCTACATCGAGTGATGGATTAGATCAAAGAAATGATATTTTACTTAAGTAAAATAGTATGATTCTGATTACAGATGAAGTGATGTGAATCAACTGGTTTAAATGAAGCACCAATGCAAAATGCACACAATATAACTGCTTATTGCTAAATATCATCTGCATTGATACTACACTTAACTTTGGTTTAATAACAAGCCTCGAAACTTCCTGAATTGACATGCATCAATCAGTACTATTTCAAGTTTTATTTCATTTACTTGTTATTTCAGTAGTTTTGCACAACACTTCACAAACTTTTAGGAAACATGCACCTTCATATTTGAATATCCAGTTCCTTGTGTAGAATGACTTCTCAACAAGAAGAGATAGTAGGGCAAGCTGAAGAAGTCTTCCCAATAGCTAACCCCTTGGATAATCCCCCGGAAAGAACTTCAACCACTCTGAATCAACGGGTTTTCAGCCAATTATGCATTCAGTTCGGTATTGCTGAAGCGGACGCTTTGCTTCCTGGGGTAAACGATACTGCTGACAGGCCACCTCTTGGTTTTATCGCAGTTAATCATCAGATGTGCTTGAGTGGAGCTATTCCTCCCTTTAACGATTTTTTTCGACAGCTCCTTCTCCGATTAACTATCTCTCCCTTCCACGTACACCCCAATGGCTACGCCATCTTGATGGGACTGTGTGTATTGTTCAGGAGGACACTCGACCGTCTTCCAAGCTTTGAAGAAATTTTCTACTTGTGTACATTTACGAAGAACAAAAATCATCCTTCAATTACACTTGTGAGGAGCGCTAGAAACCGTAAATTGATTACCGATCTTCCTGAAAGCGCCCATGGGTTTTTGAACCAATTTTTCTTTGTTCGCTGCCCCTCGGGATTTTACGGCATCTGGAGAGTAGGAAGTAGGATTTCTTATCTCCGTTCTTTCCTTTTCTGAGCTTTTTCAAAATCCATGTTGTCAAGTGCTAACTTCATTCTTTACTTTTGCAGCAATTCCTCCTCCATCAAGAGATTCTAGCCATAAACAGACTTTTGATAGATTGAGTGCTGTAGCTGCTGAAGAGAGAAGTATTAAGTTTCTGCTGAAGGATGAGTTTTTACACCAATTCGGACTTCTGCACCCCTCTCGATTCACTCAGCTTCGTGATGCCCCCGGTTCTCAAGCAGAGACGTCAAATGCCCCGGTTTCCACAAAAGAGCTTACACCGAAGGAACCTGTTGCGGAGGCCTCATTGGTGAAATGTTCTACTCCTGTTGACGGTGCGGGGTCATTTGGCAAGCTTACACTTCCCTCAATTATCGAAGAAGAGGAACTTCCTCAACATTCCGGGAAGGCTGTTGATGAGGGGGCTGAGAAAGAGAGTTCTGCTAGGCATGATGGTGACAACATTTTCGAAGGGCTGAGCGACCTAGTGGTGACTTCACATGAGCTCTTCAAAGATGATACCACTGCTTCTAAACTTGTTTCTCCAGCAGTCGAAGTGACATCCACCTTGCGACCAACTTTGTCGACCCAAGAGTTAACGCCTATTGCAAAAGTCGACATTACTCCCAAGTTGAAGAGTGGTTTGTAGCTCGACGCGTGTAGTCCGCACATCACACACACACTTGGGATTTTTGGCAATTATATGCACTTAGTTTCTTTATTTCGAAGATTTCTAAACTTGGTCTCTTCTTAATTTTCAGGTTCTCCAATGGGACGCAGCAGTTCATACTACGACGACTTTCAACGCTATGGAAGGCGTGATTCCTCCGACCCCAGGCATTATTTTCCTGCCCCGAGGGAAACCAATGAAGAAAGAGCTACCAGAAAAGCTCACGAGAGGCAATCTTACGAAGAGCGGTACGGAAGAAGAGATGACCGCCATGACTCTCACCAATGGGACAATGACTCCCATAAAAGAAAGTCACACGATGACAAGGGGAAGAGTTTTGAAGCTGAAGGGTCCAGCAAGCAGGCCAAGCCTGACGAAAAATCTTCATCTGAAATCTCCAAAGTGCCTACTACTTCTATTTCTCTGGACGTCCCTTCTTGCTCCCTGGCCCTTAAAAGAACTGAGATACAGACAATCATTGATACGCCTACATATCAAGTTGAGAATGCCCCGCCTGCACTCCAAAGCCGGTTTCCAAACTGGTGTTTAAAAGGAGTATGCTTTGACTTGGACTTGGTCCCCATCGATAAACAGGCTATGTTAAGAAATCTTGATGCTGTCAGGCTTGACATCGAAAGAATGTCCGGGTGGCAAAAGCTAGTCGATGAGCTTCAACGAGTGAACCGCTTAAATCTCGAAGCTATGCTAACCATGGAGAGTGTCAAGTCTGAATGGAAAAAAGTTCTCGACCCGCATGACACAGAGATGAAAAATATCACAGCATATAATGAGAAACTCGAAGCTGAAGTCGAGCAACTTAAAGTTGAACTTTCTACTTCTTCCACCTCTTTTACTCAAAAGGAAGAGGTGTTTCAAAAGCAAGTTAGAGATGCCCATGCTAGTCAACGAGATGCTAAGGCTAGACTTGAGGCACATCAGAAACTTGTGGAAAGCTACCGCACTGATGTTGTTCAATTGCGGGAAAAAGCTAGCTCCCAGGACATGGAGTTTGAAATGTTAAAAGCTCAACTTTCTAAAGTTGAAAAAGAGCGCGATGAAGCCATTGCCGGCAAAGCAGCAGCCGAAGAATCTCACGAGGCAATTAAAGCCAACATCATCTCTACCTTATTCGAGTTTTATCTGCACAGCGTCCTGGGGCATGGTAGCCTTTCGTTTTTGGGCCCGAAGTATGAGATTACTCTGGCCGAGATGTCGGAGGCAGCAGTTGAAATGCTTGGAGGTGCCGGCTATGCTGAGGCGATCTAGAGCCATATTATCTGGATGATAAAGGTCGAGCTGCCTTTGCCAAAGGGAAAGAACAACTCGCCCAAGCACGAGCCGAAGCGGCGGAAGGAGAGCATTCAGGGAAGGCACTTTTGACCGACCCGACTCTTCCTTCGGCTTCGGTTGATGTCGATATTACTGGCTCTAGCTCTCATTCTCTGCCTCCAGCCAAAACCGAGACCGGAATTACAACTGCCCACACCGAGGCCCAGGAAGGCATTGAAGCCCAAGATTTTCGAAATCGACGTGATAGAGCCCACTTCTCCAGGTAACTTCAACAATTATCTAGCTCGAGTGGACTACTTATTCGCTTCACATGAGCTTGATGAACTTTTTTATTATTACTTAAGCCTTGACGTGCCACTATCTCCTCTCTTTACGAGGAATAATGATTTTAACTTCTCGTCTTCTGTAGTGAAACCACCAAGTGCTGCACAGACTTCTCCTTTTCCAGCTATTCCACCTCCATCTCTTCAAATTACTCCTCCTTCTGCTTCTCAACCGGGGTCGCAAGAAGAATCAATAGAAGCTCTTCAAGGCTTGGATGACCTGGCCGCTTCACAAGAGCAGAAGGCTGAGGAACTTGAAGAAGGTGAAAGGACTCCGGAGAAATTTCATGATGACACAAAGCTGTCTGAACTTATCACTCCGGGCAGCGAGTCTTCTTCAAGGAAGAAGGGGAAGTGCACAACTTTGAAGAAGAAAAAGAAAAGCACTTCTGCTAGTGAAGAGAAAGCGGAAGTAGACCCATTTGTACCTCTCTCTCCTTCTCCCCCGACTCGTTCAGGCCGACTCCCAAAGTTAACCATTAGGCCAGGCGAGGGCTCTAAAGGCGACGGGAAGAAGAAATAACGAGTCTCACTTTACCCTTCTTGTTTTGCTTTTTTGCTTGTATATAAAGGCTTGTATTGATCGGAAATTGTGCGGGTACCGGCCCCCGCTTTTTGAAACCTGCACATGTATTTTTTTTTTATAGTATGGAATAAAATGATTCTTTTTACTTGTACAATTTTTTGACTGTATTTGTGAATGCATTTATTACTTATTTTCGCACAAGTTTCTTCATTTTCTTTGTGTGATATTGCAATAAGCTTGTGGTATGTTGCTTGAGCGTTGCTTTTATTAATGTAGCTATATTGTATTGCCCCCATACCACGGCTTATTGCAATTTCTTTCATTTTGGTAAGGATTTGGAGAACAATTCTTCTGTTTCAAGAAGACTTGTACTCTTAAGTTGGAGAACAACTCTTTCATTTTGAGAAGGCTTGCAATCTTACTTTAGAGAATAAATTTTCCATTTTGAGGAAATATTATTCTGCTCTAGTAGAGTGTGCCTTGTATTGGAGAAGTCTTCTCTCTTTTTTAGCGAAAATTTGTACACTTCAACTTTCGGAGATGACCACTTTTGTGAGTAGTGGATTCTCCTACGCGGTGAAGTGGGTTTCCAAAGAAGGCTTTGAATTGGCACTCCAACTTCTGGGGAAGAATATTTTCAAGATAGGGAAATTGATCTTCCCTTGAGAGCTGCAGTGTGCCTCCAAAGAGGGCTTTATTTTTTTTATTTTTTTTATTTTTATTGTGCCTCGTTGGAGGGCTTTTTTGCTTTGTTCACTTGAAAGTGCTTTCTCACAGTTAAATGGATCCATGGGGCGGACGTAAGTTACTTAGTTGGATGTTCGTTTGCACAAACGATCGCAGCCAGTTAACAAGGGCCCTGTGCTTTCTATCTCAGGAAGGTGCCCCTCCGGTGGTTCCATCAACTTTGTTGGTTGAGAAAAGCATCTCTTCTTGGGACGTGCCTCCGAAGAGGTCTTGTTGTGCCTCGGGAGAGGTCTTCTGCCTCCGAAGAGGGTAGATGTGCCTTTGGAGAAGGCTCGTGCCTCTTAAGAGGGATTGTAGTGCCTCGGGAGAGCGCTTTTGCCTCCGAAGAGGTCATGTGCCTCCAAAAAGGGCTTTTGCCTCCGAAAAGGTCTTTATTTGATTGCCTGGAAGTTACTTTCTCACAGTTAAATGGATTCACGGGGTGGACACAAGTTAATTAATTGGATGTTCGTTTGTACAAACGATCGCAACCAGTTAACAAGGGCCATTTGCCTTCCACTTGGGAAGGTGCCCCTCCAGTGATTCCACCAACCTTATTGGATGAGAAGAGAACTTTCATTTTTCGGCGTGCCTCGTTAGAGGGCTTTATCCTCCGAAGAGTTGTGCCTCCGAAGAGGGCTTTGGGTGGTTGGCTCGCCAGGAAGGTTGCATCTCACGGTTAAGTGGATCCACGGGGCAGACACAAGCTATCCAGCCAGATGTTTGTTTGCACAAACGATCGCAATCAGTTAGTAAGGGCCTGGTGCTTTCGCTTTGGGAAGGTAACCCTCCGGTGGTTCCACCAACCTTTTTGTTGAGAGGCAAGACTCCTTTTTGGCTGTTTTATGTCTACTCTCCCTTGTCTGTTTGTCATTTGCTCATCAGCGATTCCCTGTTGTCATTTCCATGCGCATGTTCCTTTCTTTTGAAAGTAGTTTGTTTTATCCAAAGAAGTATACTTCATTATTAAGCGAGTCCACGGGGCAGACGCAAGCTATCTAACCGGATGTTCGTTTGCACAAACTATCGCAATCAGTTAGCAAGGGCCTGGATCCTCCACTTTAGGGAGGTGCCCCTCCGGTGGAATCACTAACTGTTTGCATGAAGCACTTCATACTTGGGATTTGAATCTGGAATTTTTGTGTCTTGACATTTGTTTGTTGAGTGATTTTATGGATCGCTTGGCCTTATGATAGGTAAGCTTTGTTTTAATGGCCTGCAATATTAAATCGACATTTTAATAATACATTTAAGGTATTTACACATCGAAATAAAACATGCATTTTATAATAGTAGAGAACACAAGATTTGTAGTGGTTCGGCCAAGAACTGGGCCTACATCCACTTTATAGTTCTTATTATTTATTTGCACTGGTTTTACAATGGCTTACAATACAAGAATCATACATCCGTAATCATTTTACAAATTTAAGCAAAGCTTTTAAGTGAAATATGGACGCAAGTGATTGCTGTTCCAAGCTCTTGGAATTGGATCTCTTTCGACAGTTGTCAGTTTGAAAGTGCCATCAAGAAGTTTTTTGCCTATGACATACGACCCTTCCCAGTTTGGCGCAAACACTCTTGTTGCTGTCATGATCCTTTTCAAGACTAGATCACCAATTTCAAATCTGCGTTGGCGAACTTTGGAATTGTAGCGCCTGGCAATCCTTTGCTGATGGGCTGCAATTCTAAGCTGAGCCTCTTCCCTTCTTTCATCAAGGAAGTCAAGTGCTTCAAGTTGTAGCTTTTCATTTTCAGCTTGGTTGAAATGAATTCTTCTGTGTGAGGGGACCTCTATTTCCACTGGAATCAATACTTCTGATCCATATGCTAATGAGAATGGAGTGTGCCAGTCGTAGTTTTGTGGGTAGTTCTGTATGCCCATAGTGCTAGTGGTAGCTTATCGACCCAACCACCTTTTGCTTTTTCCAGCTGTTTTTTGATGGTTGATTTGATAATTTTGTTTACTTCTTTCACTTGCCCGTTTGTCTGCGGATGAGCCACTGCTGAGAAGCTTTTTGGGATCTTGAATCACTTGCAAAAATCCTGCAACTCTTTGCTTTCGAATTGGGTACCATTGTCTGTGATTATCTTTTGAGGCACACCATACCTGCAAATGATATTCTTAGTCACAAAGTTTATCATCTTTTTAGAGGTAATAGTAGGTAATGGTTTAGATTCAGCCCATTTAGTGAAATAATCAACAGCAACAATAGCATATCTGATTCCGGACTTGGCAGTTGGCAAAGGCCCGATGAGATCTATTTCCCAAATGGCAAATGGCCATGGACTGATTGTCTGCGTTAACTCGGTGGAAGGTGCTCTCGAGATTTTTGCAAATCTCTGGCATCTGTCACACTTTCGGAAGTAGCTAGCAGCATCTCGATTAATGCCTGGCCAAAAATACCCATAGCGGAGAATTTTCTTTGCTAAAGTTTGACCACCTGAATGATCCCCACACTCTCCTCCGTGCACTTCAGCTAAAATTGTCTTAGCCTCTTCCTTGGTTACACATCGGAGTAATGGCATCGAAATCCCCGTCTGTACAGCCGGCCGTCTTGAGTTAAATATCTTGAGGCTTTCCTTAACAGTTTTTGACGCTCCTTTGAATTTTCTGGAAGGAAACCGTTAAGTAGATATTCCTTGATCGGGGTCATCCACGACTCCTGCTCTTGAGAAACAGTCATGATCCAGTCATTCTCCATTTCATCAATACTTGGGGTTGACAAGATTTCTACAAGGACCAATCCCAATAATTGAGCTTCACCAGAGCTTGAATACTTTGCGAGAGAATCTGCCTTCATGTTCTCTTCCCGGGGTATATGACTTATCGTATAATGACTGAAATCATCGAGAAGCTCCCAGGCCCTTGACAAGTAAGCATCCAGATTTCCTCCTTTAGCTTGAAACTCTTTCTTAACTTGGCATACAATAAGCTGGGAATCACCAAAGATCTACAACATTTTGATGTTCAGTTCTTTAGCCATCTTCAAGCCGGCAATAAATGCTTCATATTCTGCTTCATTATTTGTCGAAGGAAATTCCAATCTCAATGCGTAGCACAATGATCACCCTTCAGGGGTTTCAAGCACGACCCCAGCTCCAGAACAATAATCGTTTCTTACGCCATCAACATATAATTTCCATCGGGTCGGAATGTCATCAGTAACTTCTTCCTCGCTGTCACCTTTATCTGTGTATTCTGCAATGAAATCTGCTAAAGCTTGTCCATTGACTGCTCTTTGGGGATGAAAGTGATATCATATTGGCTGAGTTCAATATTCCTCTTCAGAAGATGACCCGAAATCTCAGGGCGAAATAGGATTTGCTTTAGAGGCTGATCAGTGAGGACTTTGATAGGATGAGCTTGAAAATATGGCCTCAACTTTCTGGAAGCTATCAGTAGGCAATAGATGAGTCTTTCCAGCTTTGAATAATCCATCTCTACCCCAGTGAATCTTCTGTTGATGTAATAGACCGGGAGCTGAACTTTTGCATCTTCCCATACTAATGCTGCACTGAGAGCGTGAGACGAAACTGCTAAATATATGAAAAGATCTTCACCGTTGTTGGGCTTAGAAAGTATTGGAGACGCTTCCATGTGACGAATTAGTTCATCGAAAGCTTTTTGACATTTCAGAGTCCATTCAAAGTTTTTCTTTCCATTCTTTAGGGCGTCAAAGAATGTAATGCATTTATCTATGGCCTTGGAAATAAACCGACTCAAATCAGCGACTTTCCCATTGAGGCTCTGCAATTCCTTCTTTGTTCTAGGGGCTTTGACTTCTCTTAGAGCAGTAATTTGAGCAGGATTAGCTTCGATGCCCCTAACACTCACAATGAAACCCAAGAATTTCCCGGACTCTACCCCGAATGATCATTTCAAAGGATTAAGCTTCATTCCATACTTTCGGAGGACTGCGAACATTTCTGCCAAGTGATCCTTATGGTCCACTACCTTCTTTGATTTCACCAACATATCATCAACATAAACTTCCATATTCTTGCCAATCTGTGGTTTGAACATAGCATTAACAAGTCTTTGGTAAGTTGCCCCCGCATTCTTCAGTCCGAAGGTCATGACTCTGTAGCAGTAAAGACCAACATCGGTGATGAAGCTCGTGTCCTCCTGATCTGGCTCATGCATCATGATTTTGTTATATCTGGAGTAAGCATCCATAAAAGACAACAATTCATGCCCGGCTGTTCCATCCACCAACTGAACAATCCTGGGTAACGAGAAGCAGTCTTTGGGGCAGGCTTTGTTTAAATCTGAAAAGTCGATGCATACTCTCCACTTTCCATTTGCTTTTTTAACCAGAACCGGATTAGAAACCCAATTTAGATAAGTGGACTCTCTGATGAAGCCATTCTCCATGAGCCGATCTACTTCTTCTTTTAATGCTACTGACCTTTCTGGACCCTGGGTTCTTCTTTTCTGCTTCACGAGTGTAAATTTCGGATTAATATTCAGAGTATATACTGCGATTTCTGGAGATATTCCACACATATCGGCATGACTCCAAGCGAACACATCCAGATTTTCTTTCAAGAGTGATATCAAAAAATTTTGAACCGTCACACTAAGTTGCGAACCCACATTCAGCACCTTGTTTGGATCTTTCAGATCAACAGGTACTGGCATCGTTACTTCCACCGGCACCACTCTATTCTCCCCTGTACTGGCTTTTCTGGGATCCATTTCTTTTCGTGCACCACTATGCTCGCCGGTGCAGGGTCCACCCTATAATTGCTACAAGGGTTCTTTGATGCGGAGTGGAGCTGCCGCATCCTTTCCCATCTCTCTCTTCCTTGCTTCCCACAACTCTATAAGATAACATTCTTGCCCAGCATTCTGATCTCCTTGAATAACACCGACGCCATTATCCATGGGGAACTTCATAGTGAGGCACCACGGGGCGAGAACTGCCTTGAATGCTGCAAGAGTTGACCGGCCCAGAAAGGCATTGTAAGCAGAAAATCCGTCAACAATCACAAAAGTCTGTTTCGAGCTACCTTTTTATGCCCCTCTCCAAGCTCCACGAATAAGTTAATAGTTCCAATTGGCTGCTTTGGTTCCCCAGTAAACCCAACAATCTTCTGCGATGAAGCTTGAACATCAGCCATAGGAATCTTCATTTGATCGAATGTCATTTTGAAGAGGATATTGCAAGAGGCGCCGCAGTCAACAAGCACCCTTCTTACAATAACCGGCTCGATACCTACAGAGATGACCAAGGGATCCATGGTGGGAGCTTCAACACCCATAGAGTCCCTGGCCCTGAACACAATGTCATCATTAAAAGTTCTTTGCTGCTTCAAAGGTGCAGCGTCTTCCAACACAAAAACATTTTCTTTCGCTGGGGCATATTTCAAAGCACGAGCATATCTTTCCATCCCACCCCAGCTTCTGCCTGCTGGGCGAGGACCTCCGGTGATTACATTAATAACAGGCCTTTCTGATTCATGCGCGGTAGTCCTCTCACATGAGCCAGAGGGATGAGCAGGAAGTTGCTGGCCCTCAGTTGATGAAGTTGGGTCATTCCTATTTCTCTTAACATATTGGTGCAGCTTGCTTTGTCTTAGCAGTTCTTCAATCAAACTCTTCAAATGGCGACATTCGTTAGTATCATGACCGGGTTGATTATGAAACCGACAAAATCTTCCATTTTGAACAGCATTTTTCCCAAGCTTCAACACAGGTGGTTTACGATATTCAACGGCATCTTTGGTAGCAAAAAAGATATTCTCCGGAGTATCAATTAAAGGAGTGAGATCCGAAGGTTTAAAGAAGCGAGGTTTCTTCACATTCTTCTGCTTCTTCCCACCGTTATTCTCCCTCTTCTGACCTCTGGATTCCTTTTTGGTAGGAGAAGCAGTGTTATTCTCAACCTCCGTCATTACCACTTTTGTCGGAACAGGAAGGCTTTCCAAGCGCATAAACTCGTCAGCCTTCTTGTAGAATTTCTCAAGCGAGTTTGGCTCCTTCATCTTCAGCCATTTCACAAACTCACTCGATTTGTCGATAGCCCTCATCAAGTAGGTCAAAATCATTCGTGGCTCTGCATTGTCGACTTCAGCCAAGGCTATATTGAAGTGGTTTAAGAAAGATCTAATAGATTCTCCGAGATTCTGTTCCAGGCTGGACAGTGACATTATGTCCTTCGCCTTTGAAGCATACAACCTGAATTGTTCTTTAAACTTCTAAGTTAAATCAGAGAACTGGTCTACGGATCGGACTGGCAGCTTTGTAAACCAGAGTAGAGCCACTCCTTCCAAGTATACCGGAAAGTACCGGCATTTGATCTCATCCGATGCTCTGACACCAGTCATATGCCAGTCATACTTATATAAGAATTGGTTAGGGTCGCTTGTTCCCCGATAAGTCGGAATGGTGGGGGGAACAAACTTCCTTGGAAATTCCGCGTTCAGAATTCTTTCGATGAACGGAGTCTTGCTTGGAGCGAACCCCCATTCTTTTTCATCTTCTTCCCTTTGCATACTTTCTTTCATAATTTGTCGAACCATTCCCAAAAGGTACTCCTCGTCGTTCAGAGGCCCTGCGAGACAGACGTCAGCTATCTTTTTGGAAGTTTGCCTAGACAAATGTTCACCAAAAGTTGGTTGTGGCCTTGAACCTCCGGCTTGGGGAGGTGGCCCTTCGGCGGTGCCAGCTGCCCTTTGAGGAATACTCTTTCCTTGAGAATCATGAACATCTTCGGCAAAGGTTTCTTCATTGTTTTCCGGTTGACGGTTAACCCCAAGCAAAGCATTTAACCTATCCAACATTAAAGCGTTCTGGGCTTCCATTTGCTGATATAACCCAGACCATGGTTTTAAATCTCCTATATATCGCCCGAGATCTCCTCCGAGATCTCCTTTTCACACTTAAATGAGACAGGACATCAAATCTCCTCCATATCTCCCTTGACACTCATCTCGTCCGAGATATTCCAATCTCATCCGATATATGGATCAAAATCTCAATCCGAGATCTCACCCGAAATTATACATTTTTCTTATTTTCCATAATATTTTTTATTTTCATATTGATTCAAAAGAAACTACTCAATCCAATTATAATTTACCAACTTCTTTAACATATTCTTTACTTTTTATCTTAATGAGTCGTAGTGAAAGGTTTCACTTCTTTATTATGTTCAAATAAAAAATATTGTTCAATCATTACCAAATCATTTAAGCTAATCAAGCTACTAATCTTCTAAAAATATTCCTTCTTCCATGTAAATCAAGTATGTTACCATTTTTATTTTTACTAAGTAAGTTATAACCGTTAAATAAATTTTGACACATCAATTTTAGACACATAAGTACATCCGAAATATTCCCGAGATGCATTGTAAGGCCCGAGATGTCAATCCGAGATGTACACCCGATATGTACTCATCTCGTCCGAGATCTCCCCCGATACGAGATAAATTGTGTAAAATTCCGAGATGAAACGTGACCGAAATACGATATTTAAAACCTTGACCCAGACACTACGGCGTCCAACTCTGCCCTTGTGACTCCAACACTAGGAGCCGCTTCATTCGATGCGGGAGAAGTAGCAGTGTTGTCCTAAGCACTTCCAGATCTAGCAGATTTACCTTTCCTTCCAGGAGCCATGATCTCAGATAAACTTCTGGTTCTTAAAGAAAGTCTTTCAACAAATCTATGCGGAGCAATGATGAGAGCTTCCCGAGTTCGATTCTCAGTGAAAGCACCAAAAATGTTAACGCTAAAATTGGACGCTAACACCCCGGTGTAAGTAGTGAAAATGTGAAAGCACCACCCGTTGGTACGGGAACTAGAGATAAGCAGAAAATAACAGAGAAACAGTAAAGAGACAACAGTTTTTATAGTGGTTCGGCTTAATGTCAAGCTTACGTCCACTTTAATCCACTTTATTGCTGATTCGATTACAACTTTTACGATGATCTTTGATTACAACACAACTAAGACGAGTAGCAAGAACTTCAATGCAGAAGAGCTCTTCGAATTCATGTTGAATGTGCTAGATCTCATCCCAAAGTTCGTTGAAGCGTCTTTAGTGTTTGAAGTGTTGGATGAGTTAAGAAAACAGCAAAGTATCAGCGTTCTAGAAATGATTCAATAAGTCCCTTTTCAGTTGGAGCAGGTGAGGTATTTATAGGGAAAACTTGAAGGTAGGTCGTAGGTCGTGAGCGACCTAGGGGTAGGTCGTAGGTCGTGAACGACCTAGGGGTACGTCGTAGGTCGTGAACGACCTAGGAAGCACAGGTTACGGCTTATCATGGAACTTGATCACTTGAACAAACTGGTAGGTCGTATGTCATGAGCGACCTAGGGGAGAATGATTTGCGACTTAATCATGTCGAAGTACCTAGTGGAGCGACTTAGGCTGGTCGTAGGGGTAGCAGCAATCTAGTGCTGGTTCGGCCTATAACTAAGCGGCATAACGATATGAAGCTTGTGGCTCGCTAGGTCGTTAACTTGCTAGGTCGTTAATTTCCTAGGTCGTTAACTCGCTAGGTTGTTAACTTGCTAGGTCGCATAGGTCCTTTAGTTACTAGGTCACTAGGTCGCTGAGTGCTAGGTCGCTTAGGTTGTTACATGTTAACTCGCTGTAGAACTTCATCCTCGTTAGGTCGCTTGTGTGTTGACCCGTTAGGTCGCTTGGCTTCTTAATTCGTTAGGTTGTTAGGTTGTGCTGCATTGAACTGCTCTACGCTTTAGGTCGCTAAGTCGCATATATGTTAGCTCGCTCATTCTTTAGGTCATTAGGTTGCTGCCATTATTAACTTGTTAGGTCCCTGAGTCGTTGAAAAGAGGAGTTAACAGTGATCATGTTGTAACTAATTTATGCTTAACTTTATAATTAATATTTTGATAATAAAAGCTAATATTTTTGTTTTCAATTTTAATCATAGAACTAATAGAGAGTATGGCCAAAGAGCATGTAATTTTATGCGTGTTGCGAAGAAAAATTCAAGGGATGCGGAAAAAATATCGTGTCCTTGTTTAAACTGTCGAAATCTTAGTCATCATTATGGTGAAACAGTTGTTGAGCACCTGATTATAAAGGGAATGGATCCTAAGTATAGAGACGATACATTGTATAATCATGGCGAGCAAGTGAATGTTGAAAAAAAGATTAAAATGGGCGAGACGGACGATTGCTCAAAATGATTCACTATGAAGATGAAGACTATTTTAATCATAATTTTTGATGATGACAAAGATAAAAACGATGAACAGAGACGCCATGATGATTTAATTACTTAAAAATTTAGAGGGTGCAGAAACTCAATTGTATCCTGGTTGCACAGACCATACAAAGTTATCTGCCATCACTACTTTGTATAATCTTAAATGTGAAATTGGATTATCTGATACTTGTTTTGATAAATTTCTTACCAACCAACATTTGTTTTTACCAAAGAATAATGTACTCCTAAAGACTTTATATGAAGTAAAGAAATTCCTCAAACTATTTGACATAGGGTTTGAAAAAATTCATGCTTGTGAGGATCATTGTTGACCTTTCGTAAAGAGTGCAAAAATTTAAATAATTGTCCTAAATGTGGTTCGTCGTGATGGAAGATAAATCAAGATACAAAGAAGATTATGCTGGGTATCAGAGTTAAGGTGCCGAGATATTTTTCAATAATCCCAAGATTTATAAGAATGTTCAGATCTGAAAAGATGGTCGAAGAATTAAAATGGCATTTCAAAAATAAAAGTAGTGATGGAAAGATGCGTCACCCTGTAGATTCTGTAACATGGAGCATGGTTGATGAAAATTGGAAAACATTTTTAGTCGATCCACGTAATCTTAGACTTGGTTTAGCTACAGATGGGTTCAATCCATTTTCTATGTTAAGCTCCAAAATATAGTTGCTGTCCAGTAATGCTTGTGACATATAATTTGTCGTCTATGTTGTGCATGAAGAAAGAGAATATTATGTTAACACTTTTAATTCCAGGTCCGAAGCAACCAGGAAATGATGTTGATATATATATCTGGCCCCATTAGTAGAGGACTTGTATTACTTATGGAGTAATGTAGTTGAGACATATGATGCATTAAGTAAGACAGTTTTTAACATGAGAGTTATTTTCCCGTGGACGATAAATGTTTTTCCAGCTTATGGCAATTTTGTTGGATGTTGTGTAAAGGGTAAAAAAGCTTGTCCATTATGTGGGGTCAATATTCACCATTGATGGTTGAAATATAGTTGAAAAAATGTTTATATGGGCCGTAGAAGATTTTTACCCTCTTCAAATCCATTGAGGGAAAAAGGCTTGATTTGATAATACTATGGATGATGAAAAGATGCATAGAATTCTAACCGGCAAACATATCTCTCTTATTTTGAAAGACTTTCCAAATGATTTTGGAAAAGAAGCGGAAAGTGAAATGAAGAGTGTGAAATTAAATGATACAAGACAAACTCAAAAGGAAATATCAAGGGGAAATGTAGAAAAAGGAAGATCGACAACAATAGTGAAGATGATGATAATGAAGATAATGATCCTATTAAAAAAGAGTCATCAAGGTGGAAAAAAAAAAGATCAATCTTTTTTGACTTGCCATATTGGGAGGTTAGTATTTAAGTTAAATTTTCAGCTATCAATCCAAAAAAAGTAAAATATATAAAACTTTAATGCGTAACTTTTATTTTTTATAGGTACTTGTACTACGTCATAATTTAGACATAATGCACGTTGAGAAAAATGTTTGTGAAAGCATAGTGAGTACAATGTTGCATGAAAACAAATAAAAGGATGGGATTGATTGTAGAGATGATTTAGAGGATTGGGAAATTCAACATGGTATTTATGCACAATCTCGTGGGACCAAAACATATCTTCCACCGGCTCCGTTTATATTGTCAAAATTGGAAAAAAATATTTTGCCAAAGGCTATATGATTTCAAAGGCCCTGATAGTTATTGCCCAAATTTCCAAAAATTCGTATCATTGGTAGATTGTAAAATTAGTGGTTTGAAGTCTCAGGACTATCATATTTTGATGCAAGTATTATCATTTGCACTACGAGGTTTATTGCCAATAAAACCCAGAAAAGCAATTACTCGTATGTGTTCGTTTTTCAACAAAATATGTCAACATGTTCTTGATAGAGAGAAGTTGCAACAACTTCAAGACCAAAATGTTAAAATATTGTGCGAACTTGAAAGATACTTCCCACCTCATTTTTTGATATTATGATAAACTTGACAATTCATCTTGGAAGGGAAGCACGATTGTGTGGACTGTTCATTTTCGTTGGATGTATCCTTTTGAAAGATATATGAGTACGCTTAAAAATTACAGAAGGAGTTATGCATGACCAGAAGGATGCATTGCAGAATCCTATCTTGCAGAAGAATGCATGAGATTTTTTTAATGAATTTTTGACTAAACCAATAAATATAGAAAAAAAGATCGAAATAAAGATTATGTAGATAATGCAATACTTGAATGGTGTCCAATTTCAATGTGCAAATTAGTTACATTTTCTTTCAAAGAGAAAGAAATTGTTCATTTAGCGGTGTAATGAATATGGCTGTGGTGGAACCATTTTGGAGTGAGTATATATTATATTATGCTTCCATTGATTTGTTGTGTTTGTAATCGCAATTATAACTTAACATCACTTTTATTGTACTAGTTTGCATTTGGAGGATTTGCAAAACTTAAGCAAGCATTTTGAAAAAAAATACAACTTTACTTTGGAAAACCATGTAGATAATTTCGTTGAGTATATTAAAAAGATAGTTTGTTAATTTTCTTTATATTTTATGAATTAAGGAAATTATTTCTAAAATCCAATTTAAATATGATTTTCAAATACCTATTGATTCAAAGGATCACGATGAAATGTTAAAATGGATTGCATATGGTCCTAAAAATACTGCATTGTCCTGCAAAGAATAAATTATAAATGGACAAAGATTTCATATAAAACATGTTGATAGAGAAACCCAGAACAGCGGAGTGACATATGATGTGACTACCATGTGTAGAGAAAGTGCAAAAGACATTTCTCAAGTAGTTGACGTGGTCACTTACTACGGAATAATAACCGACATAATTTTATTAGTATAATTTTTTTTATGTTCCTCTTTTTAAGTGTCATTGGGAGAACATAGGAAATGGGATGAAAGTTGAAGATGGATTTACTCTTGTTAATTTACATCAAAGTTAGGTTTCATTTTCAAGAGACCCTTATATTCTTGCATCTCAAGCGAAACAAGCTTTTAATTCGAGAGAAAATGATTCTTCTAATTGGTATGTTGTGATGAAAGCACCGCCAAGATGTTTTCATGAATTAGAGATGGATGATTTTGTTGAAGAAATAAACTATGTTGGAGGAGATTTTGAAGAAATTGAGGATGGCTTGGTCGAGGATGCTAGTTATGTTAGGGAGGATTACGAAGGCAAACTTGAGTAGTTCTAATGTCACGTTTCTTTTGGGTAGTTAATAAGTAGTTTTAAGTTAGATTTGATGTCTTCTGTAATATTGATTTGTAAAATCTATTGATTTGGAATTTAATATTTCCTACGTGATATTGTTCAGGTCAAGTTATCCTGTGTGATTTAACATTATTTACTCAATAGAAAATTTCTGAAACTAAGTGTTCTAGTGAAAATTAACCTTAATCTATACAACTAGACAATAACTGTTATAAGGTTGGTAAATAATTTGACTTTGAACACTGTATTTTGGCTATTTAATGCTATATATAAAGTACCAAAATTAACCTTTGATATGTATTCCTATAAATCCATTGGTTACAAAAATAATTTATTACTTCCTGTGAACACATACTCCTAGCTTCATGGTTAAGAAAAAAACGAGCGCAGAGAAGCCAATATTTGATTACCTTGTTTGCGGCACCCAAAATGGTAATATTGAAAAATAAAATATGACAAACATAGAAACACTATTTTCCATCAATAAGGTATTTGTGTTTTCTTCTCATTGTCTATTCACTTCCTTTATGAATTCTGTTATTGTTCATGCATGATTGTGTTGCTATAAATTTAGAAAAATGAAATCTTTTAAACCTAAATAGAATTCATCTACCATCATGGTGTTTTGAAACAAAACTTAGCATTAGCTTAAGTTCAGTTTCAAATCAAAATTGAGATCTCAGTTTTGAAACAAAAACTGAGAGCTTAATTTTGAAATTCTTAAACAAAACCGAGCTTGACCTCAGTTTTGACTCAAACCGAGAGGCTCAGTTTTGAAACATAACTGAGACCTTGGTAGCTTAGTTTTGTTTCAAACCTGAGCACGACTAATAAATAAATGATATTAGGAGATGACTTGGTTAAAATATTTAGTCTTGTATTTCGATATTCATAGATGTAAGGGAAAATTTTGATATTTCACACATATACTATATAAAGTTAACCTATCTGTTCAATGAAAAAGGAGTAGAAAATGGTTTTGAATCTATAGCTTGCTTGCATGATTTTATTTGAAGCGTGTGTGCATTCTTATACTTGAATCCCTGTTATTTTTCTCGTTGGTTACCCTATTTCTATAATAAAGTAGATTGCATGCTTTAAGTTATATTCTTGTTTGTATATCTTAGTTATAATCTAATTGTAGTCTAGCTTAAGCCTTCTATTTTCTAGTATATTGTCATCATCAATGTAGTTTCTTTTCCTATGTACCATATTTTAATGTGTTAATTATTTCAAGCAAAATATGTGGAGAAAAAGAACAATTGAAGGTTACTTTACATTATAACGATAATTGAAAGTTAAAATAATGTAGAAAATAAACCTTTAGTTTTCTCTGTGTTGACTTCAAATCATTTTTCAGTATTTGTTATATTTTCAGTAGAAAACATTTATTATTTAATATTTTGAATAGAAAATTCTTATTGTTTCATATATATATATATATATTAATATAATGCACTTAAAATCGTTAAAGTAAACATTTTAGAACATCGAAACCAACATTTTTGCAACATCTAATGAAACATCTCTGGACGCCAAAAATTCAACGTTTCGAAGTACCAAAATCAGTATACCAAATCTTGTGTAGATAGTGTTTCGGAACGCTGATGTATTGCATTGAGAATGTATATTCCAAAATGGAATATGAAGGGATGTGAACGACAAATATCATTTATTATTGTACATATAATGTTAACTATTATCTAGACAGCACAAATAATACCAGTCATTCATTTTACTAATATATGTGTGTGTGTGTAATATAATATTTATGTCGATAAAAACCTAAGGATATTTTTTGGATGTCTGTATTTATCATTTTGAATATCAACTATTGTAGCTTTCCAAATTAAATATGGTTATAAGCATGGTTACATTTTGTAGTGGAAGACTTGATGTAACAGGACATTCTTTTGATAATAATTAGATTTCAATACCGTTATTAGAAGAATTCACTCATCTCCTTCATGATATTTTCCAACCTTATCTCCAATAATAGATTATAGCACGTGTAATCATATATTGTAAATATAGTGTTAATACTTGGACTGGTCTGGTGTCAGATGCAGAACAAAAAGTTGAAATTTGTATAATGTTAATACTTGGACTGGAGTCCGATGTAGAACAAAAGAGTTCAAATTTGAATAAAAATGTGCGCTGCATAATTGTTTCATATTTGATCAACATTTTGGTGGTTGCACGAAAACTCATATTTTTTAGATCCGATATGCAGTAGATGTTGTAACATTTCTGTTTTTCTTCTCTAGAAACATACATGCTTACTTGACATATATTGATTTTATAGTTTAAACCTTTTTATTGAAATGCTCAGAATTCTGTTATACCTATAGAAAATGGTTAAAAGTACCAAAAAACAACAAATAAGAAGCTTACTCGCCATCAAAGAAGACTTGTAGAATCCGAATATGCATTCGATGGGTCTAATGCAATGGGAGAGCATATTGAGCCACCTTTAGAAAACATAGATGTTCGAAATGCAAGCAAGCCAACTACATCAACAACGATGCAAATTATTGAAAATACTGAAACTACAGTGGAAGTGGATAGAGTAATTGAAGATATTTAAGCAAAACAAGTTTCAAAAAAGAGGATTGGATGCCCAACTAAAGTTAAAAGACTTCCTTCGGATGTTGCAAGCCGAATTGAAATTGAGTTTAATGCATGGGGCATATCAGTAGGGAAAGGGTCGTTGAAATTATCTTCTTATTTAGGGCCACTTGTCTGTGAGCATGTTTCATTTACATTTGATGATCAGAGGCAACTTGGTGATGATTTGAAAGTAGTTCTATGGAAATCCATTCAGGTAATTTTGTTAAATCCTCTAAACTGTAAAAACTGTATATTTAAGTAAAGTGTTCTATTTTTAACTTTACTTCATCTTGCTATATATAAAACATAATGAAAAATACAACTAAAATAAAAATGGTTGAATTTGAGTTTAATTGTGATTGATGCTTACATAATAAATTATTTTAAGTTTGAAATTAAGGGAGTATAATAAAAATCAGTTACACCTTTTTCCGCTGATTTTCATATATTTATCATCGATTTACATCGCACGCTTCCATATAAATAATAGCATGAAATAATTAAATGTGGAAAAGAAGTAGAAATAAAATTTAACGCACATCTTTTAGTTTGGTCTATGATAATGCAATTCTTGATTGTTTATTATCAGTCTTTTGACAGTTTATCAGATGATACAAGTACAAAAATGCATGTGTAAAAGGATAAGATCGCCATAATTTTGTTGTCCAGAAACATTTAACGATGACAATGAGACTTTCCGAACGAATGAAAGGTAAACAAAATCAAATTTCCTATTGGTTGACAACTTAAAGTAAACTAATACGGAAGGCACAAAACCATTTCAATAACCACAATTCTATGCTTGGTGGTCAAGATTTTATGCATTGCACAGATTCAATAACCGTATCAGCTGATATAGGATACTGCAAGATTTTTATATCCTATGTAAACAATTATCATTTTATTATATCTTAATACTTGATTCAAATTGAAGACGACTCTTCTCGAGCACTTAAGTTTGGTTACAGAATAAGAAAAATTCATAATATATACCAATATAATTGTCATCATATACAAAGAGAAGAGTGCATTATTTACCATTGCAACAACTTATGTGCTTATTCAAAATAATATTTTTATCGATTTCCAATCAAGTAGCGGGAAACTTCTAAATGTGTCTGACCTGTTTCTTACTTAACAAATTACCAGGACCTCTTAGCATGTACGTAGAAAGTAGCTAGCATGTTTGATCTAAGTTTCTCCAAAGCTTCATCTTTAACTTCGCTATTCATATGGCAACACCGTAATTAGATGAGGAATAACAAATTATTTTGTATGTAATAATAAATTATTTTGATTATCATTTTGATAAATGTTATAGTCTAGATTTAAATTAGACGAGGAATGGAAAAGGACTCCTATTTTTTAGCAAATGGGATGCATTTGGAGGTGTTCAAAAAGCAAATTCGTTAAAAACATATTACAAGCAAAACCAAGGAGGAACGGCTTCAACTGAAACCAGAAAATGTCATAAGTATGAAGGAATGGAAGAAGTTTATTGAGTCAAAGACGAGTAAAGAGTTTAAGGCAATTGTAATGTAATTTCTATCATTTCTTTTATGATATATAAGCGTACATAAAATGCAAATTAACTAATCAATGTGATAAAATCTTGTATTCTAGTTACGAAGTGAAAAATTTAAATCCACGAAGGACACGCAAATGCCACACACATGTAGTCGTCGAGTGATGGCTCGATTAACTGAAGATTAGGTTAGAAAAATATTTGATTTATGAAATACAGTTATTAGTTTTTTTAATGTTGTCTCTTTTAATGCAAAAAGAGGAAAGTATCAATATCTCTTCCATTTCTAGATCCTTGGAATAAATTTCACACTCAAAAAAATGGTGAGCCAGTGAATATGCATGTTGCAGATGCTATTGTAAGTGATGTGTACTTGTTATTTAAGCATATTTTGAAATATATAGTTTAGAGCTCATTTACAAAATTTGATTTGTGTTCACTTTTGTAGGAGAAAATAAAAAAATTTGAAAATGAGTCACAGTCTAGCTTAACATGTAAGTTCAAAGAAGATGCTCTCTCACTAGTATTGGGACAAGATAAACCGGGACGACTACGGGGAATGGGAAGGGGTGTAACCATGACCAAGGCAGTTTTGTCTCAAATCAAAGACAAGCAAGTAGCTCAATGTCAACATAGGATTTCAAATCTAGAGCAGTTGGTTCACATATTAATGAAATATAAGGTACGATTTCAAATTATACTTTAACAATTTACAGAAAATATAATTTACCAAGAAAATATGTAGCAAACATATACATACATCCATGAGAAAGAGTTAAAGCCTGATTTTAAAAAGTACAAAAATGTAACAATAAAATTTTAAACATGAGAAGGAATTAAACTTACATAAACACAAAAAAGCAATATTGTATCAAAAGTACAATACCACATCACTTTTAAAACAGAAGATTAGAAAATAAAAAAAATGAATACCATGCAGTAGGTATTGACAAAAATAGTAAACCAGGTGCTTGTTTAAATGGAGTCATAAACTAGACACATGTAAAACAAGTTTTCATTTAAAATTTATGATCATGAAAAAATGTGTTGGGTCGTGCATGGGTTGTAATGCCACATAGGTGTAATGTGTAATTTGTACTCCATTTGAGATGCCATTTGAAAACTCCCCGACATAATGATTTTATAATGTACGTTCAACTTAGTTTAAATATTTTCATGTGATCAATATTCATTCTGTATATACCTTTCAAATTTCATTTGTCATGTATATCTTTCATGATCATACTTCCTTTTACATTCATTAAATTACTGTGCAGATAAATAGTTTAATATAATTTATTATAAATGAATGATGTGATCATTTCTTTAAAAGTATAAATTGAAAGAAAATTCATACATTTGAAATCATTCAACTACTGCTTTCCAAGAAAATATTCTTACCCATGAGGTAGGTACATATTACATTTATCGGGTGTGTTTTTCTTTAAACGTAGTTGGAAGATTTGTAAAATTATAGCAATATGCGTTTACCAAGATTATTTATATGTGCTTAGGTAAATCAAAAGAATTTTTTACATATATAGTGATGATTTGAACGCGTGAGCACGTATATACGTAAAATAGTCAATTTATTTAATTATCTTTAACATAAGCAGTTAAACAGGCATATAAACCTTCCAATGAATGATTTAATTGACGATTCACTGTTTATAATATATTTGACCATAATAATAATTATTAATTAGAAAAATGTATGCTGATCGTGATAATGTACTTTTTTCATCCCGCTTTCTTGTTTAATATGAAATATTAATTATGTTTGATCCATTTTTCTATGTACTCATGTTGCACGCTGTATTATCTTTGGTAAAAATATGCATATATGCAGTCAAGAAATGACAGTGAGTTATCTAATTAACATCATTTATATCTAATTAACATCACTTATCAAATCAACATCATAACTTTATCAATCTCCTTTAAACCAGGTGCAATCATCTTAATGCCATGATAGTCAAAATAAATGAACAATAAACGAGAAATATTTTTTTATTCGGTCTTAATCTCCCATCATAGTCAAAATATGGTCTTATATATATTTTACCTATCTATGATTCATATTAAGTCCTAATACAAAACACTTTCATTCATAGAATTCTTTTCTGTTCATGCACTTTCTGTTCATATTCACACATAAAAAACAAAGTGACTACAAGTTTAAATTCACTACAAGTTTTAAATGTGTATCATCTGTTATTACTGCATGTCCACTACAAATTCGCCACAAGTTTAAATTCTCTAAATATTATTGATTTGGCAAGGTAAAGAAAGTTGTGGAGAATTGAGTGTATCTCAAATGGTAAAAATATACCATATTAAGGTTAAAACATCATACAAAATTTGATATCTAAATCAATAACTTTGCGATTTAGTTTTTATTAATTACAGAGTAAGCATAATCAAATAAGTGACAGTTGTAGTTTATTGCATTGGCACGGGAATGATGATGAGGTTGTCGCCGAAGGAAAAATTGTGTTAACTGATCTGAAGGATCTTTTCAATGGGGTATCTTTAGGCCTGAATGCCATGAAAATCTTGATATCCTACAAAATTTGATGCTTTTTTTGGAGGCCTTCACCAGGTTTGGTATATATAGGAGATGCCAAGAATGAGATGGTAGCATGACCAACCGATAGAGTTATCCGCACAAGGGAGAACTCCAAAAAAGAAAATGAGGTATGATATAAAATATATACTCTCTACAAATATAACTAAACTAAGTGCTTCAATAGTGGAAAATATAGCTTCAAATTAAATTGAAAAGTGCCTTAAAGTACTATAATAAATATTGAAAATATGCAGTTAATAGGATGAAGTGGTCAAATGATTTTCATGATATTTTTGTACGCTTTTGTGTATTTTACGGTATATGTAGGGCTTTTCATGATAGTTTAAAATAGGTTAAAATATGTAGGGCTTCGAGTTGTAAGTGTTTTTTTATCGATGCAACTTATAATTAGACTTTTATGATATTTTTGTATGCTTTTGTGTATTTTTACATGTTCTAATTGTATTAGAAGACTTTATTTCTACCTTTGATAGAGAAACACCGATAGCACAGAAAAGAAATGCAAGTTTTCGATTGAGGTGGAAGCAAAGAATTGGTTGCCAAAGGATGAGTGTAGTCGAGTGATTCAAATCAGATTATTAATGGCATTCCTCTTGGACCTGAAGCCACGATAGTTTGGGTGGACAATCCGAGAAAAGAAGATGCCTTTTGTGGAGACCCATAATAGGTATGGCATGCATCGGAGAAGTCGTCGATAAGAATGTAGCATGGCCAACATCAAAATTGTGTTTTTTGCACAACACCACCTACTCCTGCAAGCAGTGTTCCAGCATCTCTTACGGTATATATTTATATTGCTAATATCTATTTATAAGATTTTTTGATAATGTATCACATTTTTTTAATATGATTAGAGTACAAATTTCACGGTGAATACCAAGTGCAAGCTGTTTGACATGGAGGGAATAGGAAAAATAGTAGCCGAAGGCATCGTATCTTCAATTAATCCAAATGATAAGGTTAATTCTATTCCATTAGAACCAAATTGAAAGTGTACTATGGATCGTGTAATATGGATATACGATAATGCAGAGTATAAATACTGCAAATAATGTGGTATAAAAAGCAGTATAGTAAAATGACACCAGAGATTTTATATTGGTTCGGAGCACCATCCTACATCCAGTCCTAGACACCTTTTGGAATTTCACTAAAACAACAGTCTTCACTTAACCTGGAGGAATAGGTTTATACACCCCTGAGCAGCCGAACAAGGACCTGAGCAGTAGAATAGGATTTTTCCTCAACTGCCGAAAAGGACTTCACTCGCCTGAGCAGCTGAACATGACTTCAACTAATATAGAAAATAGTTTGACTAATATGTGTTTTGATAACACTGATTTGTCACTTGTAGTACACCCTTCCTATATTCTTCTCCTCGAGTATAAATGTTTATATTTGAAGTATATGAAGAATAGAAATGTATAGTATGCTTTTATGCAGAATAATTGAAAGTATGATAGCAAATAGATTTCAGAAAGTTGGATCAAAGAATAAGAGAAATCGATTGTAATTCGGTGGGTTGAAATGAAGTTGAGTTTGTCTTTATAAGAGTTAGAAAGCTATGACTGTTGGTGAAGACATTCGATCGAAGTGTTGTATCCAAATCTTTTCGTTAAAGGTTCGCATCTCTTTACAAAAGTCGTGTCCTTTCAAAAATATGGCTGTTATAGAGTAGAATGAGCTACATAGTTTGTCGACTGAAGATTCAAAAGTATTTTGAAATTTTAATTTGTATATATTTATGTAACCGTGCATGCTGCACAAAAATTTCAGTGTCAGTCGACTGGTTCCGTAGGTCAGTCGACTGACCTATACATTTTTGTGCAGTTTGCATAATTTATGTATATATATTTATTTCTATAACTTTATATTACTTTAATAATTTAAATGTTAGCTTATATGTGTATAAAATATTTAGTAAATATAGTAATTAAATATATAAGCTAGTGTAGACATAATCGATGAGAGATTTTAACAAATATTAACCTAAGACTTAAAAACAAAATACCATAGTTGATGCTCCGGTTTTTAAAGTGTGACGACCCGGAATTTTCGAGCATTTGGTATTGGAATATTCAATTGAATTTGAATATTTAAATGTTAAATTTTAACTCGAATTCAAATATCACCAATTATTTAATAATTGAATTATTAAATTAAATAAGTGAAATTGGGTAAATTGTTGAATTTAGAGTCTTGGAGCCTGTTAAAACAATTTGAAGGCTTCTAAAATTTATATTGATAACACTGAACATAGTAAAGATGTTGAAATTAAATCTGGAAGTGTTTTGTTTAGTTTTGAAAATATAACGTTTAAATTGAATTTAAAAATAGCCTTCCGAGGCACAGTCTCGGAATCCGACGAAACCAGTTCCATTGGATCCGTAATATTGAATTATTATCGGATTTCAAATTTCGTATGGGTCGGAGTTGTTGTGTGAGTATAGGATATATAAACGCATTGAAATTTATATTGAGACGAATTGAACTTAAATAAAATTTATATATTAATAAACCTTAGCTGTAATTCTGCCATCAGCCTATTTTCTTTCTACATCAAGACTTTTTTGCTTCCACTGTAGCCTGATATTGTTGCGTGCTGTCTCCTTTTTTCGAAACATCGTTGTCTTCCTCGAAAAGTTTATAGCCAGTTTAAATCACGAATGGATCTCCTCTCTTTTGATCGAAATTCAAAGCCATCTAAATTTTCGGAGCCGAGTGCTTTCCGCAACATCGAAATCATCTAGTATAACAAACCTTTTTCTTCTTCAATTAATTGAATTCGAGCCTCATTAAAAAAAATCTAAGTTCAGAAATAAATGGCCGAAGTCTTTATGCTAAAAATCGCGTCTCCCTCCTTCTCAAGTAAAGACGCTTCGTCCAGATCTATACTTTTCTCCATTCATATTAATCTCGCCAACCGAGTCATGCGTTCGAAAAAGAGGAACGAAGAAAAAAAAATGGCTGTCCTCATCGTGAGTGTCGCCGAATCTATTCACTTAAGTTTGAATCGAAATCGAGCCGGTTCGTCGCGAGCACGAGGTGGAGGCGCTCGTTTGTAGTTGCTGTTCGACAAGGCGTGGGTGTTTTTCGTTGAAGGGCTTCTAAGGGTTTTTCTGGGAGAGTGCGACTATTGGGGGAATCGTGATTTGACAAAAGTTGTCGTGATCGTGGAAGCGTTTGCTGCTTCGTACCGTCAGATTCGATCGAGTTTATCATCGCGATGGCTGAGAGGGAGGTCGCGTTTCTCTTGGGGCCGGTGTTACCATGCCTGTCGTTGAAGGAAGGTATCTTCCTTATGTAATTTTTATATATTTATTTATACAGTAAGTGAAAAAAAAGAAGAAAAGGAGAAAACTGTGTATATATATAGGTGAGTTTTTGAAAAATAAAATGTTTATCACATAAAAATATGCAAGGTTTTAACAGAAGATTTAAAAGAATTTTTTTTACAGTGAGGTCAAGTTTTAATTTGGAAATGTATATAATTATATTTATATTAGGTTTAAATAATAATAATAATAAATAGGGATATAGGATCTGCATAAAGATTTACTTGTTTAATTTGCTTATTCATGTTTTATTAGATACTTAAGGTAATTTATAAAAAGAGTTGGGTTAAATTTAAAATCATAGTCTAAAGGAAATTTATATTATTTGAATTTAATGTGTACAGGTTATTTTTTTGAAATAAGTAGTTTTAAGGAAGAAAAATAAAATAAATTAGTTAAAAAAATTAATTTAAATCACATTTATAAATGGAATTTATTTTCAGTAAGTTCAAATATTGATAAAATCATATGATGTTTATTCAAAGGTTGAAATCTGAAATAAAACAAGTCGAGATGGATATGGTGGCAAATTAAAAGGGCAAAGGTGAGTTAATCTCACTCAGTTAAATTTAAATTTAAATGATTAAATTTAAATAATTGTTTGAATGGCTAAATTGACTGATGTGATATAGTATGATATTTTGGAATTGGCATATTATATTGTGCTAACATTTGTGGATGCAGGGAAAACAGGTCGGAGGAATCCAACTGGATCCCTCAACATTTACTATTTAATATTCTCTGTTGTGATTACTTGATATTCTATGATGAATACATTGGAATATTGATTGTTATGATTTGATTGGATATATCTGGGTATAATAAGTTACCAAAAATATAAAAAAATTGGGGTTTTGGAAAGACAATAAAAGGGTGGAGTTTAAGAAAAATAATTATAGCAAATTTTGAATAAATTAAGAATGAAGTAAAAAGGGATGGAAGTGATATTAAATATTAACTAATAAATAACTTCGAGTATGAAAGGAATTTTGAACAAAATAGAAATAAATGAATTGCAAACTCAAACAATATCAATTAAAGGAATTAAGAATTATTCTAGAATTTAAGTTTAAATTTATTTTAAAGAATAAACAAAAAGGTTATCTGAGAAATCTAAAACTTGTATTTTCAGTTAAGGTATGATAAATAATAATTAAGGAATAAAATCTGAAATTAATGGTTTTTGAGATAAAATAGAGTCAATTTGAAATCAATTTGTAAATTGATTCAGGTGTTTGAAATTGGAATTTCAAGAAGAATGTGGAAGGAAGTATATTTCCCTGGATAGCCAAGTAGGTTTTCAAAGTATTTTTTTTAATATAAATTAAAAGCTTTATGTTGTTTTACAAAGTATGTTTGGAAAATTTATTATTTTAAGTGATTAAATCATAAAGTAAATATTTTGTAAATCTATTATCGTAATAATTATTTAAAAGGCGACTTAATATTTTGTTTTAAAAAGTGAAAACCTAGTTTTATATTTTATAAAGTAACTTTATTTTCAAAATCATATAGTATGTATTTTTAGTAAATTATTGAAGTAGTTTTTAAAAATGAATGTTTTAAAATATATTTCAAAGTAAAGTGTTTTTAAATTATTTTAGAAATCTTAAGTTTGTGCTTGGCGATTTCAGTGGAAATAGAAACTATTTGGGAAATTGATTTTGAGGAAGGAAGATAGTTTTAAACTGTTTTCAAAAAGGGTTTGAAAAGTGGGAATATATCTTGTGAAGATATTTTTGAGGATAATAAATAATTTGGGAAATTATTTATTGATTGATGGTTGTTTGTGAATATTAATTGATAGTTAAATAACCGACTATCAATATTGGCCAAATGCACTGATCGTTTCGAAGAGACCGGGATCGAGATTTATTTCTCGAAAACCACTTCGATCCGGTTTGTACGTTTCGTGCGAAAAACGTGTTCAGAGTCGAAGATGGAGCAGTGAAGTGCAAGGGCTAGTCGCTACTAATCCTGAGGATATTTCCAAAATGGATGTAGTAGGAATAGTGCCTTCGGTTCCGTTCGAACCCGGGACGGACTTGTATGGATGAATGCTTGCGAAACATCGTCAGGTGGGCGACGGGCATTCTAAGGGATATCGTTCTAAAAGGTAACATGTAGCCTCAAGCCTCATCAACCAGGAATGACTGAAAATCAGGGGATATGCAGCAAGGCTTCGTGGGTAGCCCCCACTGGAGAGTAAGGTCATCCCTGTCTAGATGTCCCTTTTTATTTCGGCTTAGTGGTGCGGTTGCTGATCCCAACCGTGGGGTGATCTTATTCGGAACTGTTCAGTAAGGAATGGGTCCGGCCTTGTGTTGCAGGGGATGAAGGGAGTAATCCTCGGTACTGTGATCTAGACCACGTACTGTGATAGGTGGTACCCCAGTGCCTAGTCATTAGTTGGAAACCCATTCTCCCTACGAGCCTTGTATGAGTTTTGTTTGTATTACCCACTTTTGTGGCTAGTAGCTGGAATTTAATAATGTAACAATTTCGGCTATTTTATAAGTACTTGTGTATAGACCCTATTATAATATCAGAGGATTTCTATAAAATTGTTTTAGCTATCGTAAGGTAAAAACCCGACATGTTTATTTGTGGCGTGGTCTTACGAGATGCTTTTGTTTTCAAAGGATTTTTGAAACTTTAATAACAAATTGGGTGTGATTTTCTCACGCTGGTAATCCAGACTGACTCGGGTGTTATTTAACTGTAATGCTCGGGTCAGACCGAGTATTATAGGATACAGGAAATGCCATGGAGCTCAGGAGACGAGCTGGATTGACGATACGTACATTCGTACTTGTTTATATATATATATATATATATATCCCGCTGTTGAGTTGTTGTGTATCCATTGTATGTTATTGATGTGAGCTGTGACTGATGTACTTTGGTGATGTAATGTATGTAAACAGATATATTTGATTTTGAGTAAAGATTATCTATTATCTATTATATTTTATTCCGCTGCGAAGGTTAGATTCTGATGTTGATTTTGTTTTCTCTTCTTCTACCTCTTCTTCTTAAACCCAAATGGTTCGTATTTCTGTGCAACTTGAGTTGATTGTTGTAGAATAGTGTTGACTCAAGGGGTATGGATTTGCGGATCGTTACAGTTGGTATCAGAGCTTGGGTTGACGACAACCTTGGCTCTGATGGGAATTACTCATAGATTAGAGTTTATAGTACTCTAGAATGAGTTTGAGAGTATTAATAGATATGAGCGCGTATTTGTTAGTGAATAAAAATTTGTTTTATATTTTGTTGACTTATCGGTTGAGTGTTTATGGATTCTGGTCGATATGTGGGACGCCATGTTATCGATAGGGATTTCTAAACTCTTATACAAGATAAACCGACACAGTATTGTTTTAAATAGGGTAAATGAAATAATTTTACCCAAATTATTTTTATATATAAAGGAAATAATTTTTCTTAAATCATTATATTATATATGGATGCTTGGTTATTAGAAGGTGATAATATTAAATTAGTATCATTATGGTATGTGAATTGAATAAGAAACTGAACTAATAACCAAAGATTAAGGAATAAATCAATAAAATAAATGGAATTTGTAAATGTGATTCATAATTGAATACGGAATTGAAACTATAATTTACAAACTAAGGAACAAATCATATACAAATGAAATTGATAAGTATAAATGATAAATGTAAATTATAGTGTGATTGAAAATTAAAATAAGATGAAATTCCAAAGTAATATTTAAATATAAATTTAAAGAATTTGGAATTTGGAAAATAAAAATTGGAAATTGTAATTTCCTTGAACTTGAAAATGTTTTTGGAAGTTCCAGAGTAACGTGTTGTATGGATTTCAAATTTGGAGTTTTGGTAAAATTTTTGAATCGGATTTGAACTCTAGGGGAGTTTGGAATTTTTGAAAAGGATTTTAGCAAGAGAATAAAAGCATTGAACTCTTTTGGTCACTAGAAAATAACTTCGATGATGACTGCAGCATCATCGATGTTCATTTTCGAGTTTCTAGAAGAGAAATTGCTACCAAATTGTTTTGAATCGAAATTGTTTGCAAAGAATAAATTTGGTTTTAAAAATGCTAGGAATATTGGATATATGTGATTTCAAAGGGGAGTTTGAAATGTTAAAGGACTGTTTAAAACTCTGGAATCTTAACTAAGAATGTGGATAGCATATAAAAAGTTGGATAACTTGTAAATTTGGAATTTGTTGAAATAAAATTCAACCTTGTAAGTAAAGTGAAACTGAGTACTGGAATTTAATTGTGTGAAGTTATATGGAATGGGAAAATTAGTCAGGATGGACTAAAAATAATTAATGTTTGGGAATAAAATTTATTGGTTGAAAATGAGTTGGTGAATGAATAAATGAATCAACTATTGTACTTATAAAGTGAGGTTGATATTAGTAAGAAGAAATTGGAAAATTGT
Source organism: Allium cepa (assembly GCA_030765085.1). Classification (NCBI taxonomy): domain Eukaryota; kingdom Viridiplantae; phylum Streptophyta; class Magnoliopsida; order Asparagales; family Amaryllidaceae; genus Allium; species Allium cepa. The sequence continues at coordinate 977,059,080 of CM060928.1, forward strand.
AATCCGGGATTAAAATTTAACTTAAGTGAATGAAAGTGAAGAAAATATATTTGAATTTAACTTGAAAAAGGTTATACAAAATTGAAATTGGATATGGTGTGAAATATAAACAAGTCCAATTCAAGCCTAAAATTGAATTGCCTTATTATTAATGAGTTCAACAATGAATTGTTGATGTAAATTAAAATTTAAAATGGATAATAATAATAATAATAATAATAAATAAACTAATTAAACAAAATAGTGAAATGGTTAGGATTTGATCAAAGGAAAATCAAATCAAAGATTGTGAATAGGTAATAAAGTTTGGAAATAAAACTTGAGTTGTATGGAATTGGATTAAAATAAAAATGTTTTGAAATGAAAATAAATCCAATCCGAGTATGGATAATCTAAAAATGAGAATGAACTTAAGTTATGAAATGAGAATGAATTGAAGTAAATTAACTTAAGTTTAAAGATTAATAGAAGTTGGTTGAATAGAGTAAACTTAAGTTATTGGGTGTAATAGTTGAAGAAAATAAAGAACTTAAGTAAATTATGAGATGGTTATTGGTTGTCGAGTTTAATAAAATGGTTTGGGATCAAATTTTTGGATATGAAAGAAATGCAATGAAAGTTTGTGAATAAATTAAAATTGGATGGAATTTATATACATTGGGTTAGAATCAATGTAAATTGGTTATAAAGCTTATGTTATTATTTATTCACATCAATATCGTCGAATTGCTTTGGAAAAATTGGTTATTCGATGTAAACGGAAGTAAACAAGTTATATGAATCAATAGCAGTTTAATAAATTGATGTTGACATCAATTGGAATCAATATGAGTTTGTTTTGCTTAAAACGAATTAAATATAAGCGACTAAGTTGTAAATCGCTTAAACTAAATTGAGTGGTAAGGTAATTTGGATGCAAACAATTTAAAACTAGTGTCGAACCTTGCATATGTACCTGTGAATGTATATCTCATGCATTACTTATGAAATCTATGTGTTAGCTATTTAAATATAAGTGAAATGCTAGTAAATTGCATATATTTGTCACTTACATATTTGAATTAAGTAAGTACAGGTTCAGGGAAGTAGTTTGGCTGGATTTGCTTTGAGTTAACTGCTAAATAAATAAGCCGCTTGCTTAACAATGCTTAATAAGGTACGCTTACGTAAAAGAATTCAAAATAGGAAATATGAACTGCATATATTGATATATATTGTGATTTCCGGCCTGAGGCCGATGTATATATATATTTGTGTATCCTGCGATATCGCAGAAGTCCCTCCGTACAAAGGAGACTCTGCCAAAAATTTTCTAAAATTTTGGGAGTTAGAATTTTTTTTTTAAAATTTCCGCTAACGGCAAAGAATTTAAAATTAGTAAGCAACTAAAAGAAGTAAAGTTTGCAAATAAACTTTTATTTGAGAATTTAAATAAATTAGTAAGCGGAACTAATAAAAGGAAATTGTTAATTACTTATGGGTTGAGATAAGACGAATACAATTCAATATTCAAAGTTTGAAGACAAAATTGAATTCTTAGTTGGAGATTGATACTGCAAATATATTTTAAGTTAATATTTGAAAAAATAAGTATTGACATTGGTAAGGAATTCAATAAAATGTATTTTTGAGATATTGTGATTGGATATTGTGCTAAACAGGATATGCAGGTATTATAAAGAAAAAGGAAATTGATATTTTGATTCCGAAAGATAAATTTGAATTGCCCGACAAAAAGGTATGTATTTAAATTTCCGTATGAAATTTGATTGGGTTTTAGGATATAGCCACTTGGCTTTTGTTTTATTTTTGGATTTGGGAGGCCGTAGAGCCATTTTGTAGTTGTACCGAGCTAGCCGCGCAAAGGAGACGCTGGCGAATTTTTTTGGAAATTTAGGGAGTTAGAAATTTTTTGAATAATGGAATAAGTAAAGCTGTTTGGTAACTAAGGAAAGGTTTTGGGAAGCTAATTGAGGTAGCAAGAGGTCTTTAATAAGAGAGATGTTATGGCAAGTTGATGAGAATGTTTGGTTTTGGAAAATAATAAACGGGTATTGGACCATTCTTCCTAACTAGCAATTTCGGGGACGAAATTCTTTTAAGGAGGGAGGAATGTGACGACCCGGAATTTTCGAGCATTTGGTATTGGAATATTCAATTGAATTTGAATATTTAAATGTTAAATTTTAACTCGAATTCAAATATCACCAATTATTTAATAATTGAATTATTAAATTAAATAAGTGAAATTGGGTAAATTGTTGAATTTAGAGTTTTGGAGCCTGTTAAAATAATTTGAAGGCTTCTAAAATTTATATTGATAACACTAAACATAGTAAAGATGTTGAAACTAAATTTGGAAGTGTTTTGTTTAGTTTTGAAAATATAACGTTTAAATTGAATTTAAAAATAGCCTTTCGAGGCACGGTCTCGGAATCCGACGAAATCAGTTCCATTGGATCCGTAATATTGAATTATTATCGGATTTCAAATTTCGTATGGGTCGGAGTTGTTGTGTGAGTATAGGATATATAAACGCATTGAAATTTATATTGAGACGAATTGAACTTAAATAAAATTTATATATTAATAAACCTTAGCTGTAATTCTGCCATCAGCCTATTTTCTTTCTACATCAAGACTTTTTTGCTTCCACTGTAGCCTGATATTGTTGCGTGCTGTCTCCTTTTTTCGAAACATCGTTGTCTTCCTCGAAAAGTTTATAGCCAGTTTAAATCACGAATGGATCTCCTCTCTTTTGATCGAAATTCAAAGCCATCTAAATTTTCGGAGCCGAGTGCTTTCCCCAAAATCGAAATCATCTAGTATAACAAACCTTTTTCTTCTTCAATTAATTGAATTCGAGCCTCATTAAAAAAATCTAAGTTCAGAAATAAATGGCCGAAGTCTTTATGCTAAAAATCGCGTCTCCCTCCTTCTCAAGTAAAGACGCATCGTCCAGATCTATACTTTTCTCCATTCATATTAATCTCGCCAACCGAGTCATGCGTTCGAAAAAGAGGAACTAAGAAAAAAAAATGGCAGTCCTCATCGTGAGTGTCGTCGAATCTATTCACTTAAGTTTGAATCGAAATCGAGCCGGTTCGTCGCGAGCACGAGGTGGAGGCGCTCGTTTGTAGTTGCTGTTCGACAAGGCGTGGGTGTTTTTCGTTGAAGGGCTTCTAAGGGTTTTTCTGGGAGAGTGCGACTATTGGGGGAATCGTGATTTGACAGAAGTTGTCGTGATCGTGGAAGCGTTTGCTGCTTCGTACCGTGAGATTCGATCGAGTTTATCATCGCGATGGCTGAGAGGGAGGTCGCGTTTCTCTTGGGGCCGGTGTTACCATGCCTGTCGTTGAAGGAAGGTATCTTCCTTATGTAATTTTTATATATTTATTTATACAGTAAGTGAAAAAAAAAGAAGAAAAGGAGAAAACTGTGTATATATATAGGTGAGTTTTTGAAAAATAAAATGTTTATCACATAAAAATATGCAAGGTTTTAACAGAAGATTTAAAAGAATTTTTTTTACAGTGAGGTCAAGTTTTAATTTGGAAATGTATATAATTATATTTATATTAGGTTTAAAGCATAATAATAATAAATAGGGATATAGGATCTGCATAAAGATTTACTTGTTTAATTGGCTTATTCATGTTTTATTAGATACTTAAGGTAATTTATAAAAAGAGTTGGGTTAAATTTAAAATCATAGTCTAAAGGAAATTTATATTATTTGAATTTAATGTGTACAGGTATTTTTTTGAAATAAGTAGTTTTAAGGAAGAAAAATAAAATAAATTAGTTAAAAAAATTAATTTAAATCACATTTATAAATGGAATTTATTTTCAGTAAGTTCAAATATATATAAAATCATATGATGTTTATTCAAAGGTTGAAATCTGAAATAAAACAAGTCGAGATGGATATGGTGGCAAATTAAAAGGGCAAAGGTGAGTTAATCTCACTCAGTTAAATTTAAATTTAAATGATTAAATTTAAATTTAAATGATTAAATTTAAATAATTGTTTGAATGGCTAAATTGACTGATGTGATATAGTATGATATTTTGGAATTGGCATATTATATTGTGCTAACATTTGTGGATGCAGGGAAAACAGGTTGGAGGGATCCAACTGGATCCCTCAACATTTACTATTTAATATTCTCTGTTGTGATTACTTGATATTCTATGATGAATACATTGGAATATTGAATGTTATGATTTGATTGGATATATCTGGGTATAATAAGTTACCAAAAATATAAAAAAATTGGAGTTTTGGAAAGACAATAAAAGGGTGGAGTTTAAGAAAAATAATTATAGCAAATTTTGAATAAATTAAGAATGAAGTAAAAAGGGATAGAAGTGATATTAAATATTAACTAATAAATAACTTCGAGTATGAAAGGAATTTTGAACAAAATAGAAATAAACGAATTGCAAACTCAAACGATATCAATTAAAGGAATTAAGAATTATTCTAGAATTTAAGTTTAAATTTATTTTAAAGAATAAACAAAAAGGTTATCTGAGAAATCTAAAACTTGTATTTTCAGTTAAGGTATGATAAATAATAATTAAGGAATAAAATCTGAAATTAATGGTTTTTGAGATAAAATAGAGTCAATTTGAAATCAATTTGTAAATTGATTCAGGTGTTTGAAATTGGAATTTCAAGAAGAATGTGGAAGGAAGTATATTTCCCTGGATAGCCAAGTTGTAACGTTATCAATTTTTCGTTGCCGAAAAACCGAATAGTTAGGGTTTTAAAAAGAAGAAAGAGTTAGAAGAAGGTAGAAAATAGAGAGAAAGGAAAATAGAAAATAGAACGGAACAGAAAAACAACAGAACAACAACAGAATCTCACAATTCGCAGCGGAATAACATATAATAATAAATGAATAATCTTTAAACAAAGAATTATATCAATTATTACATTACATTACATTAAATCATATCATCAGAGTGTACAACATCATACAACAACAAACAAACAGCGGAAAAAGAAATACTATATACTAGTAATACGCCATGCCATCCATCTTGCCTCCAGCAACTCTAGAAATATCCTGATAAACCTTAACTCTTGACTGCCCGTGTGGAAATTGGTGGGCACCCAGAGTTTAGGAAGGAAAACAATAAACTCCGAGTCAGTCATGTGACTGGTGTGAGAACTCAAAACAGTTTATTTATCTTTAAAATGAAAATAGAGGAATTATTTTTAAAGTCAATTTGCAATGCTTTTAAAAATGAGACTACCATAAGACCTCCCGCCACACACACAATGCAAACGCAGACTTGGAGGAGATTTCTTCTTATGTTAGTCAAAGATGCTTGATACGCATTTAAAAAGAAACATTTGATATTATTATTAGTGCATAGTGTATAAAACGATTTCGAAAGTAGAATATAAATCTTAGCCAGCATAGGTACCATTATAGTATGCTTACTATAGCTACCATATTAAATGGCAGGTTCTACAACTAAAACCGTACAAGTCTCGTATTGTTTCTTTGGATTTCCAACGAATGATCAGGCCAAGGAACTTCCCATTGCCACATGAGAATGCCTCTGGATGGACATCCCCGAGAACCAAACCGGATCTCTACCAACACAAGGCCGGGTTACCCCTAACTGAGTAACAACTGACCGAATATGCCATCCCCCGGTCCTTTGGGACCTTTCAACCGAGCGCTCGCAATCAATTCACACAATCATAAAGTGTTTTCAACATGAGTAAGTATCTGGGATCCATACCATGATACCACCCTTTTCCTGAAGGAAATGCACATATCCTAAAGGGCGTTACCCCTTATAACCTTGCTGCATCTTTCCTGTTTTGACCATTTCCGGGGTGTGAGGCTCGACGAAGTCACGTCCACAAAAACACACTTTATACAAAAGCCATGCTTTGGGTCAACAAATGATCATAGAAATGATCACCAGGATAGACGATCAAATAAACGATCCTATCACAAATAATCAACACAATGATCATTTCACAGCAACACTCAGCATGTCACATTACCAAATTGGGAATATATCGCTGATAACATTCAACTACATAACCTCTGAGCTCGTATGTCTCAGAGAAGGGTGTTAAGCTAAAAGAATAAATTCTCCGCCACCAACAGAAATATATTTGAATGAAATCTGCTTTATATCTCAATTTGTAACGTCAGACATTACAATCCATACAAGTCTGTTCCGGGCTCGAACAAAACCGAAGGCACTTCTCACGAAGCCCTTGCAATCCGGGTATTCACAATCCCGATCGAATTTCCCATCACTTAGGAAATCTCTATACCAGGAGCTACCTAGTGCAGAGACAATCGATAGGTCATCCTATCGCTTTCGCAAATACCCGGTCTTCAACACCGGTCATCAAATGCAATTCATAACGACGTATCACATATTCGGAATGGGTTATACGACCCCATGGTCCTTTCCCGGTTAACCCGAATAGTGAGTGCTTATTCAAAAAATAAGTGTGGCATTCAAATTCAAACAAATCACATCAATTACCCATTCAAAGGGAAATATTGATAGTCGATTATTGAACTATCAATGGATATGCACACATCACCAGTTTCCAAATAATTTTCCAAATTATTTATTTTCCAGAATATCTTTACAAGATATATAATTTCAACACTTCTAAAATAAATCAATATTTATTTTTAAACAAATTCCACTTCCTTTTATAAATTCCATAGTGAATTTATATTCCAAAATATCCATGAATATTCGATTTCAATTATTCATTTCAATTTATCTTCAAAAAGATAAATTCTCATAATATTCACTTTATATTGGAAAACATTTCCATACTTATTAAATAAGTAATTCACGAACCTATTTATTTTCAACACTTGGAAAATATTCAATATACTTAAATCGAAATTAAGTATATATTTCATTCTTTTAAGAAAATCATTCACTTTAACATATTTATTTGGGCCAAAACGAATGTTACGTAAAACATCGTTACGACAACCCAAAATCACTAGTATAGGGATTCGAAATTAAAATAGATATATAAATCCCAATACTATTCAAAACATTTCCTTTCGGAAATCATTTACTATAACAACAGTGTTATAGTCCACCATTTCCTTTTATTTCTCGAAAACGTCTATTTCAACAATTAATGTTGAAATCTATGGTTTCGAATCTCAACACTTTTTAAAACATCGTTAGATCGTTTTAATTCGATTTAAAACATCACATTCAAAACAATTTCTTTAACATGTTATTCACTATTCAAAAACGTGAATATAACTCCATAAGTAAGTTATAACAATTTTACTTATCAAAATAAGTGGTTTGCGAATTTATAAAACAACGTTTATAAATTCCATTTCTATTTATTTATAACAACTTCCTTTTTATACATCTCCTTTATTAACCTATTCGATTTATAACTCAATTATAAACCAAAAGTTCACATTATAAGTTAAATGCTTATAAAACGATTATTTTACAAAATCGTTCTTTTTTTAACTTCCCAAATTATAAATCTTATAACTTATAAGATTCATTCATTTATCCAAAACCATTATTTTAATAACTTAATAAATTTTATAAACCTACTGCTTATAAAATTCCATTTATAACTTCACCGTATAAAATTCAATAAATTTCATTCATCAATGAAATTCATTTACAATTCATTCTAACACTTATAAAAAATCGTTTTATAATTCAAAATATTCAAATTTATAAATATCAATTTATAAATCTCTTATATAAATCAATTCATATTATTCTTTAAAACGTTTTTAAACTCCTTTATAATTTCACCATTCTCTTGATTTATAAAATAATTAAATTTTATAAATCCTATATTTAAACTTTTTTTATAAATAAATTCAGAAATCCCGATTTAAACTATTTTATAAAGTCATTAACCCATATTTCTCAAAAATCAGCTTTTAACTATGTTTTCTCAAAAATCATAATTTTTATAACTTTAAAAACTATAACGTTTATTTATTTAAAATGGATCAATTCCAAAAATATTTTATAAACGTATACTTTCAAAAATCACTTTGAAATCCTTTTAAAATTCCAAAATTTGGTCCAATGATGCTACATACAAAATAGTCAATCACGACAACAACGACATCATATATCGATATGATAGTCCATCAAATATCAAAATATCTGAATTCAAATAAATACTGTTGAGGAATCCAGTTGGATCCCTCCAACCTGTCTTCCTGCATCCACAAACATTAGCACAATACCAATTTCGCTCCAGTACGAAATCATCGCGGTATATGGGATTTAAAATATTATCCGCTTAATAACGGCGCAATAGGGTCTCATCCGCTATACAAATGCGGGGAATCAACAACTCCAATATATACATATGCCAATATATATATATATATTGCTACTATATATAATACCAATTTCACTGTTTATGAAATATTCGCGGTATATGTTTTAATAAATAACATCCGCTTACTAACGGCGCATAATGTCTATTTTAACAATCAATAGATAACAATCATCATTCAAACATGCATTCAAATATTTTAAATCAAACTATTTAAAATAAAATCGAAACTGATTCGATTGAGTGAGAAGTTCTCACCTTGATTTCAATTTCATTTTAGCGATTTATTTCGAATAAAATTAAACGGACGTTTAATTTTACCCGAAATTCTCACTAACTCCAAACAACTCCAATCCAACTCCATCGCGTAGTGCTCGTCCATACGATTCCAACGCAACTGGTTTTGCGCGTTTTCGACCTCGTATGAAAAAGATATGAATTTTATAAGTTTTACACAAATTTTATAATTAAAATTTACAACTATATTTAAAATTTTAACCTATATCCATCATCCACCGTTAGATCCAACTCCAAGCCAACAGAGCCATGCGCGTACGCTTCTCCTTCTTCACGCGCAACATTCCCAGTAAATAACCACGCATGCTTGAACCCAAACATCACGAGCTAGGGCTCGACTTTGCAACCACTTCGCTCGATAGAAATTTGATCAGGCACCTCCATGTCGAAGGCCGACCCACCCTCCATGCTCGGCCCAAGAACAAGCAAGCTCGGCTGCCCCTCTTTGCCTAGAAACGCGTGCGAACGGCACACCTTTGCCACTCGATTCTGGCGAATCCTGACCTCCGATGATGATCATCGTCGTTGGATGTGGAGTACTTAGAGTGCTCTACGATTCGCTAGTTGGAAGATTCTTGTAATTGTTAATGGATGAGGAGAAAAGAGGAGGAGAAGATTGTTGTTTTTCGGCCATTGATGGCTAAGGTGGCGGCTAGCTGAAGATAATTAGGGTTTAGTTATTTTTATTTTTTTTGGAAATTAAGGTCTATTTATAGAGAATTTTATGAACACTATTCATTCCGGAAATTCCGAACTCCAAACGAAGCGTGCCGGTTGGCGTTTCTAAGGTTTACCCCACGTTCCGGACACAATGGAACAGGTTTCGGAAGCTAATTCGGACATCTGTGCGAGTTATGGCTATAAACGTTCAATTTAAATTAAACCGATTTAAACGATTTTCTAGGCGTTTTAATTTGTACCGGACAAACGGTAAATCCAATCGACTTGAAATTTGAAACCATACAATAATATCACATTACCGATCCGATGAAACTGGTTTCGTCGAAATCCGAGACTGTTTGAAAAATGGCTATTTTAACTCGCCAAATTAAAATTAAAAATAATTCGATGCGTTTCAAGCTGCCACGATCAAATGATAACTCTGATTGACACGAAAATTGAAATCCAATAATAACTAACTATTACGGATCCAATGGAACTGGTTTCGTTCAATTCTGAGACTGTTGAAAAATTGACTATTTTCACTAGTCGATTAAATATTAAAATATTAAATTTTCACAATTTAACTCTTAATTTGATCTTTAAAAGTTCTAAAATATCATTCTAACTCCAACATGATAAAATAAAATTTTACAAATCATTTTCAATCATATTTAACTCAATTTTCAATTATTTCCATAATTTAACATATTAAATTATCGATTTAATTATTCAATTAAATCCAATAATTCAAAATAAAATTTATTCGACTTATAAATTTCACTTATTATTATTTAAAATTAATTAAATATTCAAATTTTAATTAAATAAAATTCTGGGTCGTTACAATCTTCCCCCCTTAAAAGAATTTCGTCCTCGAAATTAACAAGTAAGAAAAGTTACAGAATCTATTAATTTTTTCAAAATTCATAGTTAAACTTCTTACAAATCTTTACTAAGTTTTCAAATCATACTTAGTTATCTTTTCAAAAACAATTACTATCTTGTTTGACTTCAATTCCAAAATCAAAGTTAAACTTTTCAAAATTTTCCAAATTTTCTCAAATTTTTCTAACGCCTTAAATTTTCGGAAAAATTCGCCATAGTCTCCTTTGCGCGGCTCGATCCGAAAAAAAATGACAGTATATATATCACAAATAGACATCTCATCAGGTAATGAGGCATCCCGAAGGGAAAAAATATAAAAGTACGGTATGTAATCCGAGACATGTATCTTATTATTTTATTAGCGAGCATATACGGCTAATATAGCATGAAAGCGAGCTCCAAATGCGAAGCAAACGCGATCCGCACCTACTAAACACTCAACAAACAACATGAGAACATGCATGTAGATAATAGTATCAATATACAACACATAGCAACATAATAACTATATATGCCAACATAGCAAATGCAGTAAAAGCAATATATATTCAACCATCAACCAACTATCATCCAACTAACATTCATAACCAATAAATATTCATTCATATTCTCATTAATATTAAATGAAATGGGTTTTCAATTTAAATCACATTTGATTCATTAACAGTGGATGTTTTTACCAACATTCATTTTCAATTAGTTTATATTCACTAATTCATATTCAAGTTGGTTTACTTACAATTCAAATTCAATTCTATTTAAGATTCATTTAACTTCTAATTGGATTTCAATTACTTTAGCTTTCAATTTCATTAACACTTAATGAATTATATACAATCAACTAACAATCATATAACAATCAATGTATATTAATCACAACCAATTCCCTTTGCTTATATTCATTTTGGTTTAACACCATCACTTTCAATTGGTTTAATTAAATTGATTTTCATTCAACTATTCAACTTCTAATAACATTAGATTTTAATGAATTAACACTTTCATTCATTATTTCATATCAACTTAATTTAATTGATTAACATTCCATTCACTCATTCAATTCAATTTCTTAAGTTATATTCCATTTAACTTTAAATTCATTTTTTTATTTACAACCCATATTCATAAATATATTCATATAGTTTCACTTCACACACACACACATATATATATATAAGTTTATTTCACAATTGTAAATCACTTTAATTATAATTCAATTCTTATAATTCATTATACTTATACAATTATTCTTTATTTAGATTATTCAAACAACTAAACAATCAACTTATATACTCTTTAATAATTTTGAAAAATTATTCCTTTTATATATAAAATATAATCAAGGTAAAATTATTTCATTTACCCAATTTAAAACAATACTGTGTCGAATTGTTCTATTCAAGTGTTTAGAAACCCCTTCGGCATAGTTGTCGAGACCACGCTGACGAAGGTTCATATACCACTCAACAAACCAATCATCACAATATAAAACAATTTTTATATATTCACTAACAAATACGCTCTCATAGCTATTATTACACTCAACTCATTCTAGAGCACTACTGACTCTATCTCTAATGAGTAATACCCAACAGAATCATGGTTGTCGCTTAACCATATGCTCTGATACCAAATTGTAACGTTATCGATTTTTCGTTGCCGAAAAATCGAATAGTTAGGGTTTTAAAAAGAAGAAAGAGGTAGAAGAAGGTAGAAAATAGAGAGAAAGGAAAATAGAAAATAGAACGGAACAGAAAAACAACAGAACAACAACAGAATCTCACAATTCGCAGCGGAACAACATATAATAATAAATGAATAATCTTTAAACAAAGAATTATATCAGTTATTACATTACATTACATTACATCATATCATCAGAGTGTACAACATCATACAACAACAAACAAACAGCGGAAAAAGAAATACTATATACTAGTAATACGCCATGCCATCCATCTTGCCTCCAGCAACTCCAGAAATATCCTGATAAACCTTAACTCTTGACTGCCCGTGTGGAAATTGGTGGGCACCCAGAGTTTAGGAAGGAAAACAATAAACTCCGAGTCAGTCATGTGACTGGTGTGAGAACTCAAAACAGTTTATTTATCTTTAAAATCAAAATAGAGGAATTATTTTTAAAGTCAATTCGCAATGCTTTTAAAAATGAGACTACCATAAGACCTCCCGCCACACACACAATGCAAACGCAGACTTGGAGGAGATTTCTTCTTATGTTAGTCAAAGATGCTTGATACGCATTTAAAAAGAAACATTTGATATTATTATTAGTGCATAGTGTATAAAACAATTTCGAAAGTAGAATATAAATCTTAGCCAGCATAGGTACCATTATAGTATGCTTACTATAGCTACCATATTAAATGGCAGGTTCTACAACTAAAACCGTACAAGTCTCGTATTGTTTCTTTGGATTTCCAACGAATGATCAGGCCAAGGAACTTCCCATTGCCACATGAGAATGCCTCTGGATGGACATCCCCGAGAACCAAACCGGATCTCTACCAACACAAGGCCGGGTTACCCCTAACTGAGTAACAACTGACCGAATAGGCCATCCCCCGGTCCTTTGGGACCTTTCAACCGAGCGCTCGCAATCAATTCACACAATCATAAAGTGTTTTCAACATGAGAAAGTATCTGGGCTCCATACCATGATACCACCCTTTTCCAGAAGGAAATGCACATATCCTAAAGGGCGCTACCCCTCATAACATTGCTGCATCTTTCCTGTTTTGACCATTTCCGGGGTGTGAGGCTCGACGAAGTCACGTCCACAAAAACACACTTTATACAAAAGCCATGCTTTGGGTCAACAAATGATCATAGAAATGATCACCAGGATAGACGATCAAATAAACGATCCTATCACAAATAATCAACACAATGATCATTTCACAGCAACACTCAGCATGTCACATTACCAAATTGGGAATATATCGCTAATAACATTCAACTACATAACCTCTGAGCTCGTACGTCTCAGAGAAGGGTGTTAAGCTAAAAGAATAAATTCTCCGCCACCAACAGAAATATATTTGAATGAAATCTGCTTTATATCTCAGTTTGTAACGTCAGACATACAATCCATACAAGTCTATTCCGGGCTCGAACAAAACCGAAGGCACTTCTCACGAAGCCCTTGCAATCCGGGTATTCACAATCCCGATCGAATTTCCCATCACTTAGGAAATCTCTATACCAGGAGCTACCTAGTGCAGAGACAATCGATAGGTCATCCTATCGCTTTCGCAAATACCCGGTCTTCAACACCGGTCATCAAATGCAATTCATAACGACGTATCACATATTCGGAATGGGTTATACGACCCCATGGTCCTTTCCCGGTTAACCCGAATAGTGAGTGCTTATTCAAAAAATAAGTGTGGCATTCAAATTCAAACAAATCACATCAATTACCCATTCAAAGGGAAATATTGATAGTCGATTATTGAACTATCAATAGATATGCACACATCACCAGTTTCCAAATAATTGTCCAAATTATTTATTTTCCAGAATATCTTTACAAGATATATAATTTCAACACTTCTAAAATAAATCAATATTTATTTTTAAACAAATTCCACTTCCTTTTATAAATTCCATAGTGAATTTATATTCCAAAATATCCATGAATATTCGATTTCAATTATTCATTTCAATTTATCTTCAAAAAGATAAATTGTCATAATATTCACTTTATATTGGAAAACATTTCCATACTTATTAAATAAGTAATTCACGAACCTATTTATTTTCAACACTTGGAAAATATTCAATATACTTAAATCGAAATTAAGTATATATTTCATTCTTTTAAGAAAATCATTCACTTTAACATATTTATTTGGGCCAAAACGAATGTTACGTAAAACATCGTTACGACAACCCAAAATCACTAGTATAGGGATTCGAAATTAAAATAGATACATAAATCCCAATACTATTCAAAACATTTCCTTTCGGAAATCATTTACTATAACAACAGTGTTATACTCCACCATTTCCTTTTATTTCTCGAAAACGTCTATTTCAACAATGAATGTTGAAATCTATGGTTTCGAATCTCAACACTTTTTAAAACATCGTTAGATCGTTTTAATTCGATTTAAAACATCACATTCAAAACAATTTCTTTAACATGTTATTCACTATTCAAAAACGTGAATATAACTCCATAAGTAAGTTATAACAATTTTACTTATCAAAATAAGTGGTTTGCGAATTTATAAAACAACGTTTATAAATTCCATTTCTATTTATTTATAACAACTTCCTTTTTATACATCTCCTTTATTAACCTATTCGATTTATAACTCAATTATAAACCAAAAGTTCACATTATAAGTTAAATGCTTATAAAACGATTATTTTACAAAATCGTTCTTTTTTTAACTTCCCAAATTATAAATCTTATAACTTATAAGATTCATTCATTTATCCAAAACCATTATTTTAATAACTTAATAAATTTTATAAACCCACTGCTTATAAAATTCCATTTATAACTTCACCGTATAAAATTCTATAAATTTCATTCATCAATGAAATTCATTTACAATTCATTCTAACACTTATAAAAACTCATTTTATAATTCAAAATATTCAAATTTATAAATATCAATTTATAAATCTCTTATATAAATCAATTCATATTATTCTTTAAAACGTTTTTAAACTCCTTTATAATTTCACCATTCTCTTGATTTATAAAATAATTAAATTTTATAAATCCTATATTTAAACTTTTTTTATAAATAAATTCAGAAATCCCGATTTAAACTATTTTATAAAGTCATTAACCCATATTTCTCAAAAATCAGCTTTTAACTATGTTTTCTCAAAAATCATAATTTTTATAACTTTAAAAACTATAACGTTTATTTATTTAAAATGGATCAATTCCAAAAATATTATATAAACGTATACTTTCAAAAATCACTTTGAAATCCTTTTAAAATTCCAAAATTTGGTCCAATGATGCTACATACCAAATAATCAATCACGACAACAACGACATCATATATCGATATGATAGTCCATCAACTATCAAAATATCTGAATTCAAATAAATACTGTTGAGGAATCCTGTTGGATCCCTCCAACCTGTCTTCCTGCATCCACAAACATTAGCACAATACCAATTTCGCTCCAGTACGAAATTATCGCGGTATATGGGATTTAAAATATTATCCGCTTAATAACGGCGCAATAGGGTCTCATCCGCTATACAAATGCGGGGAATCAACAACTCCAATATATACATATGCCTATATATATATATATTGCTACTATATATAATACCAATTTCACTGTTTATGAAATATTCGCGGTATATGTTTTTAATAAATAACATCCGCTTACTAACGGCGCATAATGTCTATTTTAACAATCAATAGATAACAATCATCATTCAAACATGCATTCAAATATTTTAAATCAAACTATTTAAAATAAAATCGAAACTGATTCGATTGAGTGAGAAGTTCTCACCTTGATTTCAATTTCATTTTAGCGATTTATTTCGAATAAAATTAAACGGACGTTTAATTTTACCCGAAATTCTCACTAACTCCAAACAACTCCAATCCAACTCCATCGCGTAGTGCTCGTCCATACGATTCCAACGCAACTGGTTTCGCGTGTTTTCGACCTCGAATGAAAAAGATATGAATTTTATAAGTTTTACACAAATTTTATAATTAAAATTTACAACTATATTTAAAATTTTAAACTATATCCATCATCCACCGTTAGATCCAACTCCAAGCCATCAGAGCCGTGCGCGTACGCTTCTCCTTCTTCACGCGCAACATTCCCAGTAAATAACCACGCATGCTTGAACCCAAACATCACGAGCTAGGGCTCGACTTTGCAACCTCTTCGCTCGATAGAAATTTGATCAGGCACCTCCACGTCGAAGGCCGACCCACCCTCCATGCTCGGCCCAAGAACAAGCAAGCTCAGCTGCCCCTCTTTGCCTAGAAACGCGTGCAAACGGCACACCTTTGCCACTCGATTCTAGCGAATCCTGACCTTCGATGATGATCATCGCCGTTGGATGTGGAGTACTTAGAGTGCTCTACGATTCTCTAGTTGGAAGATTCTTGTAATTGTTAATGGATGAGGAGAAAAGAGGAGGAGAAGATTGTTGTTTTTCGGCCATTGATGGCTAAGGTGGCGGCTAGCTGAAGATAATTAGGGTTTAGTTATTTTTATTTTTTTTGGAAATTAAGGTCTATTTATAGAGAATTTTATGAACACTATTCATTCCGGAAATTCCAAACCCCAAACGAAGCGTGCCGGTTGGCGTTTCTAAGGTTTACCCCGCCTTCCGGATACAATGGAATAGGTTTCGGAAGCTAATTCGGACATCTGTGCGAGTTATGGCTATAAACGTTCAATTTAAATTAAACCGATATAAACGATTTTCTAGGCGTTTTAATTTGTACCGGACAAACGGTAAATCCAATCGACTTGAAATTTGAAACCATACAATAATATCACATTACAGATCCGATGAAACTGGTTTCGTCGAAATCCGAGACATTTTGAAAAATGGCTATTTTAACTCGCCAAATTAAAATTAAAAATAATTCGATGCGTTTCGAGCTTCCACGATCAAACAATAACTCTGATTGACACGAAAATTGAAATCCAGTAATAACTAACTATTACGGATCCAATGGAACTGGTTTCGTTCAATTCTGAGACTGTTCAAAAATTGACTATTTTCACTAGTCGATTAAATATTAAAATATTAAATTTTCACAATTTAACTCTTAATTTGATTTTTAAAAGTTCTAAAATATCATTCTAACTCCAACATGATAAAATAAAATTTTACAAATCATTTTCAATCATATTTAACTCAATTTTCAATTATTTCCATAATTTAACATATTAAATTATCGATTTAATTATTCAATTAAATCCAATAATTCAAAATAAAATTTATTCGACTTATAAATTTCACTTATTATTATTTAAAATTAATTAAATATTCAAATTTTAATTAAATAAAATTCTGGGTCGTTACACAAGTAGGTTTTCAAAGTATTTTTTTTAATATAAATTAAAAGCTTTATGTTGTTTTACAAAGTATGTTTGGAAAATTTATTATTTTAAGTGATTAAATCATAAAGTAAATATTTTGTAAATCTATTATCGTAATAATTATTTAAAAGGCGACTTAGTATTTTGTTTTAAAAAGTGAAAACCTAGTTTTATATTTTATAAAGTAACTTTATTTTCAAAATCATATAGTATGTATTTTTAGTAAATTATTGAAGTAGTTTTTAAAAATGAATGTTTTAAAATTATATTTCAAAGTAAAGTGTTTTTAAATTATTTTAGAAATCTTAAGTTTGTGCTTGGCGATTTCAGTGGAAATAGAAACTATTTGGGAAATTGATTTTGAGGAAGGAAGATAGTTTTAAACTATTTTCAAAAAGGGTTTGAAAAGTGGGAATATATCTTGTGAAGATATTTTTGAGGATAATAAATAATTTGGGAAATTATTTATTGATTGATGGTTGTTTGTGAATATTAATTGATAGTTAAATAACCGACTATCAATATTGGCCAAATGCGCTGATCGTTTCGAAGAGACCGGGATCGAGATTTATTTCTCGAAAACCACTTCGATCCGGTTTGTACGTTTCGTGCGAAAAACGTGTTCGGAGTCGAAGATGGAGCAGTGAAGTGCAAGGGCTAGTCGCTACTAATCCTGAGGATATTTCCAAAATGGATGTAGTAGGAATAGTGCCTTCGGTTCCGTTCGAACCCGAGACGGACTTGTATGGATGAATGCTTGCGAAACATCGTCAGGTGGGCGACGGGCATTCTAAGGGATATCGTTCTAAAAGGTAACGTGTAGCCTCAAGCCTCATCAACCAGGAATGACTGAAAATCAGGGGATATGCAGCAAGGCTTCGTGGGTAGCCCCCACTGGAGAGTAAGGTCATCCCTGTCTAGATGTCCCTTTTTATTTCGGCTTAGTGGTGCGGTTGCTGATCCCAACCGTGGGGTGATCTTATTCGGAACTGTTCAGTAAGGAATGGGTCCGGCCTTGTGTTGCAGGGGATGAAGGGAGTAATCCTCGATACTGTGATCTAGACCACGTACTGTGATAGGTGGTACCCCAGTGCCTAGTCATTAGTTGGAAACCCATTCTCCCTACGAGCCTTGTACGAGTTTTGTTTGTATTACCCACTTTTGTGGCTAGTAGCTGGAATTTAATAATGTAACAATTTTGGCTATTTTATAAGTACTTGTGTATAGACCCTATTATAATATCAGAGGATTTCTATAAAATTGTTTTAGCTATCGTAAGGTAAAAACCCGACATGTTTATTTGTGGCGTGGTCTTACGAGATGCTTTTGTTTTCAAAGGATTTTTGAAACTTTAATAACAAATTGGGTGTGATTTTCTCACGCTGGTAATCCAGACTGACTCGGGTGTTATTTAACTGTAATGCTCGGGTCAGACCGAGTATTATAGGATACAGGAAATGCCATGGAGCTCAGGAGACGAGCTGGATTGACGATACGTACATTCGTACTTGTTTATATATATATATATATATATCCCACTGTTGAGTTGTTGTGTATCCATTGTATGTTATTGATGTGAGCTGTGACTGATGTACTCTGATGATGTAATGTATGTAAACAGATATATTTGATTTTGAGTAAAGATTATCTATTATCTATTATATTTTATTCCGCTGCGAAGGTTAGATTCTGATGTTGATTTTGTTTTCTCTTCTTCTACCTCTTCTTCTTAAACCCAAATGGTTCGTATTTCTATGCAACTTGAGTTGATTGTTGTAGAATAGTGTTGACTCAAGGGGTATGGATTTGCGGGTCGTTACATAAAGTCTCGTCTCCTTGTCTCTTTTTGTCGTAGGAGTTGTCAAATCTGTATGTTGTAGTGATAGCTTCGTGTCATGAATCAAAAACTAAGTCTCAACATTCTCCCCCTTTTTGATTGATGACAACCTGTAAATAGATATAGATTTCGACTGTATATATATATATATGTATATATACATACATACATACATATATATATATATACTTACTCCCCCTGAATCTTTGACGTTTCAATATCCTGCATTTTTACTAGTTGCAATAATATTTCTCCCCCTTTGTCATTGACAAAAAGGACTAAGTAATATGATATTATAATATGAAAGACAATATGAGTTAAAACCAAGAACAATCATCCAAACATTTAATATCCATATATAGACAAGGGTTTTTCAAATAAATAAACTAGAATGGCTATTTAGTACAAGCCATATTAAAAGCAAATGTCTTAAATAAAAGAAATAAACATTTTGTTCCATCAGATGTTTACCCCTACCACCATTTCCTTCATTACCATCATTATCACTACTAGCTTGATCGTCCCTAGAAGAAGAAGAAGACCATGTAAATACGAGTTGCTTACCCGGATCGCCTACAATAGAAGTAGATGTACGGAAAGAGCACGATATAGTTTGCCACAATTTTGTGAAAAATCCTTTGACTTTATCGAGCTTTTTATCAACTTTGATGATGTTTGATTGAAGGATTTGTTGACTATGGATCATGATATTGATGGCCTCACGTGTTTGAAGACCTTCGTTTGGAATCGTAATTTCTTCTTGTTGATATCGAGTTGATGTTTGATGAGATGGTTAGTGAGAAGGCTCGCCTTGTTGTT
Organism: Allium cepa; assembly: GCA_030765085.1. Taxonomy (NCBI): domain Eukaryota; kingdom Viridiplantae; phylum Streptophyta; class Magnoliopsida; order Asparagales; family Amaryllidaceae; genus Allium; species Allium cepa. The sequence goes on from CM060928.1 coordinate 977,079,011, forward strand.
CAGGTTGGACTTGAGTTAGGTCCATTCTTCAAAAGATATAATAGTAGGAGGTCGGGAAACCGGTAATTTCATTAAGGCTAAGCTCCGAGCGTTCAAACAACCAATGGTAGAAACCAGTGAATCCAGTTTCGAAACTTCACAAGCTTTGAGAAGACACATAATATATTCACCGTGATAAATTATATTCGTCTTACCTTTGTTAAAGCTTAAAAATTCGTCAAGTATTAAATGAAGCCAATATACTTTGATGTTTCCAAAAATTGCATACAAGGCTCAAAAATTATGCTCATAAACGTGTTCATAACTCCCAGTTCTAGGAGTTACGGTTTTCATTAAGGCGCGATGAATTATTCATGCCCTTGGTCGTAAAGACATTGATATTAACTGACGCATATCGTCTTTCAAGAAATAAATGGCTTACGCGATCTCGAACAACCAAATCAACATCAATAGTAGCCAACTCAACTCCATCATTTTCTGTTTTTAGAATATGAGCCATGCGGTCTAGAGAAAAGAAGACGGGCTTACCATATACGAGACTCCATATGCAATCTTCCTGATTTGGAACATCTTGACCCAAGTTGAGATTAGCGTAGAACAACTTAACCATAATTTGGTTGATTTTGTGTTTTTGGTGTCGATATCAATTAACGACTTTAAATTACTTCGTAGGGATTGTATGATAAGGTGAAAAATCAACGAATTTGATGAAGGAATCTTCGAATATTCTTGAATCTTGCATCCGTCTCCACCTCTTCATTGCGGTGTCGTCAAATAGCCACCGCTGAATTTGTTCATTAGAAGGAGGTTGATACGAGGAAGAGGCTTGACCTTTACGTTTTGGTGCCATTTAATTTTGATTTTGAGGAGAATATTTTGATTTTTGGAGAACTTAGGTTTTGAAGATTTTGGAAAACTGAATTGTAAAAGAGGAGAGAAGGTAAAGTGATAAATAAAGGGGTAAAGGGGTAGGTGAAAAGGTAAAAAGCCCCTCAGATCTACGGCTCAGTCGACTGGTGCAGGGCTTCAGTTGACTGAAGCTAAAGGTTGTGAATTTTCGACCTTCTTGTCCAGTCGACTGAGGCCCTGCAATAGTCGACTGGCCTGTAATATAATTGTCTGTATTACAGCATCAGTCGACTGGCTATGGGCGTCAGTCGACTGAAGCTGAAGGTTGATTATATTCAACCTTCTGGTCCAGTCGTCTGAGGCCCTGCAACGGTCGATTGGCTGTGTATATATTTTAAAATTTTTGCAGTGTTAGTTGACTGATTTTCAAGTCCAGTCGACCGACCTGTAGCATTTTGTACAATGAATTGTTATATGATATGAAATGTGTATATTTTATTTATTCTATAAATATAAATAATTTTATTTTACTAAATGATATAAAACTAACTTTATTTTCCAGTTAAATGTGAATAATTTTTATATATAAGTGGTTGTTTATTGCACCAAAAATAATTTTATTTCAAATATATAAACATAACATAGATGGAAAATTTATTTAAAAATACAACGAAAAAACATTAAACACTGATTATTTCTTAGGATTCAGCGTCTTGAATTCTTTCAGCTATTTATGACGAACGTACGAAGCTTCGTTGCGATCCCATGAATTTGATGAGTACGGTGGTCGCGGAGGAGACAAAGTCGAAGGGCATCTGATAGGCAAAATGGCATTTTCGTCCATCGGGTGTGACGAATCCCCGCAGAATTTCATTGATATATTCTCGATTATACCTATACGTCCGGAGTTAATTTTCTATTCATAATACATCTCCCATTGAAGCATTAGAGACTCCTGTTGATAATGGTGGAGATTGTCGATCTTTTGTTTTGTGTTTGGTGAAATATTAACGGTCTTTTTTCCTTTTTTCTTGTCCGGCGTGTATCCGGTGTGGTAAACCAATGATGGTGAACCCTTATGGTCAGGTGTTTTTGGAGAATTGGTTGAAGCAATGATTTCAATAGAGTCGGTTGTAGATGAGGTCGACATTGTTAAAAGCTGCCGTTAATTGATGTTTTTACTTCATAGAATTGAATGATGTATTGTTTTGAGTGCATAGGAAAAGTCATATGCACCTATTTATAGTTTTATTTTTAGAGAAAATAGGATATAATTTGTGGATTATATTAATTCCAACCTAAAAGAATGTAGAGACGTAGGTTTTCTGTTGGCTGAGCTAATTTGAACAGTTATAATGTTTATAAAATTAATAATGTAAATTATAATGATAATTGTGACATATAGTGTAGTATAAAATACATTTTACTATATAATAAAACGGCCATAAGGGACTAAAATAGAAAACATTAATAGCTCAGGTGGTTAAGTCACCTGGGCTATTCACAATAGGTTACGAGTTCGAGTCACAACATGGTTAGAATTTTGAATTTTTCGACAAAATTTTATTTTTGATTTTTTAGTTTAAATTTTTTATATTTTTTTATTTATATATCTTTACTTGAGATTATCTCGAGCTCATGTTGCAATTTTATAAACGTATTCTCTAATAGTGGTTTAGTAAAAATATCGGCTATCTGATTTTCTGATGGTACGTAGTCTAGATTTATCATATCTTTTTCTATATTATCACGTAAAAAGTGATGTCTATTATCTATATGTTTAGTTCTCGAGTGATTTACAGGATTTTTAGATAAATTAATTGCACTAGAGTTATCGCAGTAAATTGTTGATTTTGATATGTTGATTCCAAAATCCTCAAGTGTCTGTTGCATACAAATTACTTGTGTGCAAGCTAGTGCTGCAGAAATATATTCTGCTTCTTAAGTTGATAGAGAGACACAGTTTTGTTTCTTACTAAACCAAGATATTAACAAGTTACCAATGAAGTGACACGTACCACTTGTACTTTTTCTATCTGTTCGTGATCCTCCAAAATCAACATCACTGTATGATACTATTTCGAACGAACACTCTTTTGCATAGAAAAGTCCGAAATTTGTAGTTTTTCTAAGATAACGTAGTATTCGTTTTACAGCACGTAGATGTGATTCTTTCGGGTCTGCTTGAAATCGCGTGCATAAGCATACACTCATCATAATATCTGGTCTACTGGCTGTTAAATAGAGTAGTGATCCTATCATACTACGATATAATTTCTGGTCTACACTTTTGCCATTTTCATCTTTATCAAGATGTACCGCTGTACTCATGGGAGTTGGTTTGGCAGAAGTTTTTTCCATTCCAAAACGTATAATAAGATTATTACAGTATTTTTCTTGATTAATAAATATTCCATTTGAAATTTTTTTATTTGTAGTCCTAGAAAATATGATAATTCTCCCATATGGGACATTTCAAATTCTCTAGTCATTATTTCAGAAAATTCTTTACATAATTCATTATTAGTTGAGCCAAATATATCGTCAACATATATTTGAACTATAAATATATCATTTTTAGAATGTTTTATAAATAATGTTTGATCTACTTTTCCTATTTTGTATCCAAAATTAATTAGATAGCTTTTAAGACGTTCATACCAAGCACGTGGTGCTTGTTTTAATCCATATAAAGCTTTCTTAAGTTTATATACATGATCTGGATAATTTTCATAAATAAATAAAGGAGGTTGTTCAACATAAACATTTTCTTTAATATTACCATTTAAAACTGCACTTTTAACATCCATTTGATAGAGTCTACAATTATTAAAACACATATACGCCAATAAGATTCGTATTGCTTCTAGTCTAGAAACTGGAGAAAATGTTTCTTCGTTGTCTATTCCTTCTTCCTGGTTATATCCTCGTGCTACCAATCTTGCTTTATTTCTAGTTATATTTTCTAGTTCGTCTGCTTTATTTTTATAAACCCATTTAGTACCTATAACCGTTTGACCGGTCGGTCTGGGTACAAGTTCCCAAACTTCATTTCGTTCAAACTGATTTAATTCTTCTTGCATTGCAATAATTCAATTTTCATCGGATGATGCTTCTTTAGTATTTTTAGGTTCTATAGTAGAGATAAAAGCTACACTACTCATTAAATTTAACTGACTTCTAGTTCGAACATTTTAATTTATTTTTCCAATTCTATTTTCTGTAGGATGATTTCGTAAAACTCTTCGAGGAGATCTTATCGTATTAGTAGTATTTCTATTTTCTTAATTATGAACAATGTTTTCATCTTCTCTAGAGAAAATGATATCGTCATCGTCTCTTGAATTGTTTATTATTGTTTTTGTTTTATTAAGTAAGTCATTGTCATTTAAAATAGTAGAAATAGTTCTAGCGTTTTCATCAAAAGATACATGTAGTGATTCTTCGATAGTATTTGTTCGTTTATTAAAAATTCGATAAGCTTTACTTCGATTCAAATATCCAAGAAAAATCCCTTCGTTACATTTTGAATCGAATTTGCCAAGCTGATCTTTAGTATTTAATATAAAGCAATTTCGTCCGAATATATTAAATTAAGATAAGTTTGGCTTTCTACCGTTAAAAAGTTCGTAAGGAGTATTTTTGGTGAGAGGTCTAATAGAAACACGATTCAAAACATAACGAGCAGTTGCAACAGCTTCTGCCCAAAATTGTTTTGGTAACGTGCTTTCATTTAGTAAAGTTCTTGCACATTCTTGTAGAGTTCAATCCTTTCGTTCCACAACTCCATTTTGTTGTGGAGTTCTAGGAAATGAAAAATTATGAAATATTCCTTTCTTTTTACAATAGTTATCAAATCGTATATTTTCAAATTCACCTCCGTGATCACTTCTAATATTTTTAATTTTAATACCTATTAAAATTTGAATTTGTTTAACAAAATTTTGAAATTTTCAAAGGTATCACTTTTATTTTTCATAAAAATAGTCCATGTATATCTAGAAAAATCATCAACTATTACAAATACGTATTTATTATGATTTATGGATTGAATTTGGGTAGGGCCAAATAAATCCATATGATGTAATTCGAGCGGTTATAATGTCGAGATAACTTTCTTAGATTTAAACAAGAATTTAATTAGTTTACCTAATTGACATGAGTCACATATATCATTGACTTTAAAATTCATATTAGGAAATCCTTTTACAAATATTTTTGAAATTGATATGATAAAATCGTTTATGCCATATCCATGGATCATTTTCTTTAGCTATTAAACATAAATCTGAGTTATGATTAACTTTCATATTTAAAATGTAAATGTTTTCATCTCTATATCCTTCGAAAATAAGATTTTGATTCTGATCAAGAATACCACACTTATTTTCAGAAAATGATATTTTAAATTCTTTATCGCATAACTGACTTATACTTAATAAATTATGTTTTAAATTCTTAACTAAGAAAACATTTGTAATTAGAGGTAAATTATATGTACCGTAATTGCTCACATCGCCTTTGCCGATGATATATCCCTTGGAATTGTCTCCAAAAGTGACAGAACCTCCATTTGAGTATGTAATATTTATTAGCATATCCTTATCCCCTGTTATATGTTTTGAGAAACCACTGTTGAGTATCCATTTCCTCTTTTCTTGAGTGGGACCTGCAAAAAATATGAGATATCGTTGGTACCCACCTTTTTAATAGGGTCCTAAGAGTTAGGTCTTAGGAAACCAAACATAAGAGGGTTTAGTATCCCTTTTATAAATATAATTTTTATTATTATGAACATCTTCTATAAATGAACTAATATACTTCTTTCTTATTAGTTTATTATTAGTTTTAGGTATCCATACACATATCGTATTAGAAACTAGTCTATTTAAAGACGTGGGTGTTTTATTAATTTTAACTTTGTTCAAATTACTAGATTGTGACTTTTTAATTTTCTTCTTATATCCTAAACCATATTGATTACTAACAGATTGTGAATTTTCAATAATCCTAGATAAATTTTCTCTTCCTTTATTAAAATTTGAAATATTTTTAGTGATTTCATCTAGTTTGGTCTTTAGACTTGAATTTTCTAGTTCTACCATTTTAATATTAGTTTTTAAAACTTGATTTTCAAAAACAAGACAATCATTCTTCTCCTTTTGAGTTTCAATTTCTTGACTTAATTATATAAGTTGAGAATTAACATTAGAGAGAGAGAGATTCTTAAGTTTTCTCAAGTTCTTCTTCCAATATTTTCTTCTCATCTTTAAGCATATCTCTTTCAAATTCTACCTTTTTCTGATTTTCCACAGCTTCTTTATATTTTCTTTTAAGACTTTTTAAAGTATCTAATAATTCAGAGTTTATTTTTATCATATCATCAAAAGTAAAATCACTAACCTCATTAGCCTTAGTCATAAAACATACGTTAGCTTGTTCATTATCGCTGTCACTTTCACTTTCGAAGAAGAAGATGAGGAATCTGAATCATCCCATATGACTGAAAAGGCTTTTCTTTTGAATTTGTCCTTCCTTTTATTTCAGTATTCTTTCTTTTGATCTGGATAGTCTTTCTGCATATGCCCCTTTTTGTGATAGTTAAAACATTCCATAACTGATAAAGATGATGGTTTATTGCTGGTTGAGCTTCTTTTGCCATTATTTTTGTTTCCTTCTCTATATTTCAAGAATTTCTTCGCAATAGAAGCTAGGTCGTCTTTGTCTGAGTTTGATTCTTCTTGTTCTATATGAAATGCTGTATTCTTTTTATCTTGAGCCTAAACTCCTTTTGCCTGCAAATTCACTTCATAAGACATTAGGTTTTCTATTAATTCTTCTGGAGTTATTTTGGAAATATCGTTCGCTTCTTCAATAACAAGAACTTTTCTTTCCCATTCCTCCGTTAAAGAATTAAGGATTTTGGATACGATATCAAAATCTAAATATTTTTCTCCTAGTACTAGTAATGAATGATAGATATCCTGAAATATTGGATACATTTCATTTATGGATTCATTTTCTTTCATTCTTAGGTTTTGAAATTGACTCTTGAGCATGGATATTTTACTTTGTTTAACCTTGTTGGTTCCTTCGTGTATGATTTTGAGTGTACACCATATTTCATATGCAGTATTGCACATGCTAACACGGTTAAACACATTTTTATCTAAATCACAAAACAACATATTCATGGCTTTTGAATTAGCTGTGGCATCTAATTTTTGTGTATTTGACCAAGTGGAGTATTCTTCAATAGGAATAGTATATTCTATCTGAGTTATATTCCATGATTCAAAACTATTTGCTTGCATATATATTCTCATTCATGTGGTCCAATAGTTATAATTCATGCCATTAAATAGTGGTGGATGTGCAGTGGATTGTCCTTCAACAAAGCTAGTGTTAATGCTAGTGCTGGTGTTAGTGTCCATATTGTTACATTATCAGATAACTGTGTTACAGTTATATGATAACCTCGCTCTGATACAAAATGAAAGTGTGCTATGGATCTTCTAATATGGATATATGATAATGTAGAGTATAAATACGTTAAATAATGTGGAATAAAAAGCAGTATAGTAAAATGACACCAGAGATTTTTATACTCGTTTGGAGCATCGTCCTACGTCCAGTCCCAGATTCCTTCTGGAATTTCACTAAAATAACAACCATCACTTAACCTGGAGGAGTAAGTCTATACACCCCTGAGCATCCGAACAGGGACCTGAGCAGCAGAACAAGATTTTGCCTCAACGGCCGAAGAGGACTTCACTCGTCTGAGCAGCAGAACATGACTTCAACTAATATAGAAAATAGTTTGAGTAATGTGTGTTCTGATAACACTGATTTGTCACTTGTAGTACACCCTTCCTATAATTTTCTCCTTGAGTGTAAATGTTTATATTTGAAGTATATGAAGAATAGAAAGGTATAGTATTGCTTTTATGCAGAATAATTGAAAGTATGATAGCAAATAGATTTCAGAAAGTTAGATCGAAGAATAAGGGAAATAGATTGTAATTCGGTGAGTTAAAATGAAGTTGGAGTTTGTATTTATAAGATTTAGAAAGCTATGACTGTTGGTGAAGTGTTTCGATCGAAGTTTTGTGTCCGAATCTTTTCGTTAAAGGTTCGCAACTCTTCACAAAAGTCGTGTCCTTTCAAAAATATAGCTGTTATAGAAATTCAATCGACTGAGCTACATAGTTAGTCGACTGAAGATTCAAAAGTAATTTGAAATTTTAATTTGTATATATTTATGTAACTGTGCATGCTGCATAAAATTTTCAGTGTCAGTCGACTGGTTTCGTAGGTCAGTCGACTGACCTGAACATTTTTATGCAGTTTGCACAATCTACACACACACACACACACATATATATATTGCTAAAACTTTATATTATTTTTAATAATTTAAATGTTAGCTTATATGTGCATAATTTTTTTAGCAAATATAGTAATTAAATATATAAGCTAGTGTAGACATAATCGAGGAGAGATTTTAACAAATATTAACCTAAGACTTAAAAACAAAATACCATAGCTGATGCTCCAATTTTTTAAGTCTCGTTTCCTTGTCTCTTTTTGTTGTAGCAGTCGTCAAAACTGTATGTTGTACCGGTAGCTTCGTGTCATGAATCAGAAAATAAGTCTCAACACAAATGCAATAAGAGTTTGGGTGGATATTGTAAAAGTCCCAAATGCACCTCTATGGAAGTCTACGTAATTCATGGAATGCTTATCAGATGCTATCGGTTCGACGGTAGCATGGCCTACTACAGATGTTAGAGTGGACTCAACTTATACATAAGTTTCGCAACATCTTGTTTTTTTTCAGTTTTAAAACTGAGATCTAGTATTTGAATTTTGATGTATTAGTATCTACATAAATTTGTCTTTTTTTATTGCAATTTTTCCAATACCGTGTAATTTAAAAATAACTTTTAATTAACTACATTATTTAAGCGTACATAAAACAAAATACAGACAACAACAATAACTAACAATAAAACAATTAAATACACTTTTTGCTACATAAGAACACATTATCATTTTGCTATGCTTTCCTATTTTATTTTCTTTATAAGTTGTCATTCCCAATTCTGAAAAACATGCCCTTATTTTGATTACCCAAATTGATATTAGCACCAGTAAAGCATTTTATTATTATTATTGAATATTAAACTAGAGTAACAGCGTAATGACTTTAACATTATTATTTTTCTAACCTTTCCACTGGTTAACATCATAATATGTAGTTCAGTAGTCATGTTTAGTTTAGAAGGGACAACGGAAATATGAGACCTTCGATTAATACACCAACGAAAGAATTTTGTATTACCGATCTCTCACGAGAGTAGGAATATTGAGTTTTCTTGGATACACTATCCTTTTATTTCACATTATATTGGTTAATATAAATACGCTCGATTTTCCACCTACCTGCTTGCTGGAGGTTTTCTGGAGCTGTCAATGCTTAGAGAGACTGATATTAACAAGGGATATGTATTTACAACCTTTGAGTAAACTACCACCTTACTGTAAATCACTCCCGGTTCTCATTTTATATTCACATTTATCGTATATAAAATTTTCAAGTAAGCAATATTGTTAGATGATATTATAACATTGAAATGAAATACATAAAAGATGTCAAATGAGTTTCAAAAAATTTGTTCGTTCAGATTTATAAATTGGTAAAAAATATTTCTCTACTCCATGCATACATAGGATGAAATTCAAAATTTAAAATTGCTGCTTGATATTATCATGTAATTATTTTTTGATTTGGAGTCTATTATGCCACATATAAATAATTGATTTAATAGTATACATCAAAACAAATGACATAAGAAAGACTATATCGCCCTTTACAGTGCTGAGTTTTGCAATTTATACAGTATGTACGATTTGATCTTTCTTTGTAATAACATGAACTTTGTTAAGACATTGGCATAGTCGTGTAAGTCTTGCTTAATTTTTGTTGTCAGGTGCACTGTGTATTAATGAAAGCCTCATGCGTTACTAACCACTAAATTTCATGGTAATATGGTAAAGTCTTGTTGTTACCAATAGCCAGTTATTATGTAAGCACCTGATGTTTGGTTATATCACAGTAATATGTTTTTATTGCATTCAAAACTAAGATAATGCTACAATGTAAATCTGCATTGCAATTTTTTAGTAGTTGAAAATTAAATATGTTATTTTAAATGTGTAATTGATCATTAACTTTTAAATTTTATTGTTATAGGCAGGTGAAGTTTTTAGACGCAAAAATGCACAAGATAATCTTTGGGATTTTGGAGGTTCGGCCTAGTTAGCACATGAAAATTTTTTGGTTGCATATCATTAGTATTTGATGGAAACATTGTAGATATTGTGCCTTTGTTGTTAGGGATGCGGATTAAGGATCTTAAGGCAGAAAAAACACTAGAGGGGGGGTGAATAGTGTTTTAAAGAATATATGAACTATATGACTAAATTAAAACTTTCAACACAAATCTAAACAGAATTCTAACACAGAATGATCACAGAACATATAACAAATGCAAATAGTAAAGTAAAGCAAGTAAAAGGAAAGAACACACTGGATTTTATACTGGTTCGGAATCCTCCTACATCCAGTCCTGCACCAAGGCAATATCCTTGTACAGATTTTTATAAGCCATTATCCAAATTACAACCCTCAATTTCTAAGGCCTTGAGGAACCCTCCTATCTTCGAGTCTGTAGTAAACTCTCTTGATTTACGGGACACAAGATCACCCTAATACTTCTTAATAACAATCCTTTTGAATGGATAGACTCTATGGACTTTTTGAATACAAATTAATCCTATAACTCTGAATAGCACTTTGATCTTTAGTAGAATGATGGAGAATCAAATAGAGAGAGTATCTAAATGATTTCCTATTGAGAATTTGGCAGAATGATGGCACGATCTTGAAAATATGAAGTTTTATGGATATGGAATGGTGGAGTAGAAAGAGTGAAGAAAATAAGAAAGTAGTTGTTAAAAAAATTCGTTTTGGAAGCCTTTATATAGATGCACAACGGTCATAACCATTGGCGAAAGGTTTTCGAACGAATGGACACTTCTTTTGAAGATTGAATTTTGAATCCAACTGTCACCATGTCGACATGGGGTATCCCCTTATGTCGACATCCCTTAGTTCAAAATTATAGAGATGTTGTTTTGTAAAGACAATTGAATTTAAAATAAGTTGAAACTTCTCTGAAGCAAAGTAAAGTGTTTAAACAATATTTTGAGATAGAGAATGAATATAAAACATTATTTTAAATATATAAATATATATAATTGATATAGACCGTCTATTATATAAGTAATATTTAAAATCAGAATAAGTTTTGATGTTTTAAAAATAGAAGTTTTTAAAATCAGAATAGAGGAATATTTCAAGGCTAAAACAAAGTTTGAAAATATTTTTGAAAACATGATTTTGAAAGATAAAACATTTTGAAAAATTTATTCAAACTGAAATTGCAAGAAGCTTCCTACAGAGCTCCTCCATAGGACTCGAGAACTTGTACAAAGTAGTTTAAATGATTTTGATTTTCGTGGGTTTGTAAGCCACTTGTCGTAGGTTTGTAAGCTACTTGTCATGGGTTTGTAAGGCACTGGTTTCGATAGAAATTGGGTTCCATCCCAAAAGGAAATTGGAAGAAAGATGAGAGTGCTATTATGAAGTTTTAACAAAATACTAGACACTTATCTTGAGATCTTGAAATCTTGATTCTCTAGAGTCTTGAATCTTGAATCTCTAATCTTCATCTTGATGCTTGAGTCTTTATACAGATCAATCTTCGATGATACCTGCATATACTTCCTATATACATATATATATATATATATATATATATATATATATATATTTGTGGAAATGCTAGTACATATTTTATAATGTAAAGTATAATAACTATATAAGGCTGTTGTCATCAAAACATCATCAACTCGGTTCCTAACAATCTCCCCTTTTTTGATGATGACAACCTTTATTTATAAAATATTCTTACCATACCATAACTCCCCATTACTCCGTGATTTCTTCTTAAAACTACAACTCATGACTCCCCCTTACACCAAGCACATATATTTTTATAACTTTCTCCCCCTTTGACATCAGCAAAAAGGAATAAAAGATTTACCTGTTCTAAGATAATCAAGTATATATAGAATAAAAGTGTAAAGTGAACGTGTAAGTGATCAAGTGTGTGAGCATATATATAAGTGTAACTTGACAATCAAATCAATAACATACATAGCAAACCAATCATGTATAGTATATGAAGTTATATACAAACCAAATCCAAATCAAACTTAAGTAAACAATTCAATCAAATCCTAATCAAATCTAAATCAAATCAAACAAACAAACAAACATACATAATGATCAGACATTCCTTGGGACTTCCACCCATCCATCTTCTACAAAGATAGGATCATTTTTGATAACATCCCAATTATCTTTGTCTAGAGTGACCGGTGTATTTGTTTCGGGTTCGTCTTTGCTAAGGCTTGAGATCATCCAACGAAGTGTGTCGAAGTGTCTCTCTTGCTCTTTGATCATCTGCATTTGGCTTAATTCTAAGTGCCTTTGATTTCTTAGTATAAAAGAGAGAATATTCTTGAAAGAAGTAAGAGTTTCTTCAAGATTTTCACTTAAATTATTAATTGGAGAAGCCATAATTTAAGAAATAAGTTGAAGTATGAGAGGAGATGAATAGAAATGGAGGTAGAGAAGTTTTTCTGGAAGAAATAGGTATTTATAGGAGTTATTGGCCATTCAAAATGAATTGCCACTTGGAAGTTACAAGAATTTGAAGTTAAAAATTGTAACTACTTTCTGACTGTTATATGTCGACATGGGAGGGATGGGGCATGTCGACATGGTCTAGACAGAATGACCAAGTTGAGTTATTTTCGATTTCTAAGTTTATTTTTATACTAGTGGACCTATATAAACTTAAAATAAATAACTATCAGAGATATATAAAGCTGGAAAACAGAGAATAAGATAGCATTACTTATATTAGTTAACATTACATAATATTAACCAAAAAAATAGAAAATACAAAGATAGATAAACGATAGCTAGAGAGATAATGGCTAGGATTAGTTTGATGAAGATGATGATGTGGACAAGCCAAGTTTCCTGCCCATCTTCCCAAAGAACTTGTCGATCTTGGTAGAGATTTTATCCATTTTCTTGCCAATAGATCTCTTAAGAACCTTTTGGTTTTGAGCAAGTATCTTTTGGTTCTTGAGTATGGTTTTGTTGGACGAATTGGCAGGTGTATGTGGATACTCTATACTTACCAAAGAGGTTTCTTCATCTTCCTCTTCTTCTTCAATTTCCATTCCTTCCCCTTCTTCTTCATCTTCTTCTCCCTCTTCTTCCATCTCTTCATGAGCAAGTCTCTCTTCCTTTTCGGTAAGTGTTTCATACGGTTGAAACATAAGTTGGATTTTCATAAGGGAAATGTTCCCATGATTGAACACTTTCCTACTTACAAACTCTTCCTTTTTAACATCCACACCAAAATAATTGAAAACCCGAGTAAGATAAATTCCATGATAAAGAGTGTTTTCTCCCATAGTAAAATTTGTGGGTCCTAACTCATCCAAAATAGTTTGTGCCCAATTAATATCATATTTTCCAAATATAGCAAAAAGAGCTTTACACACTTTTGAGGTGGGATTATTGTAGTTTCCCGACCTAGGAATAATGGTGTGTTGAATAAGAAGGTTGACAATTCTTGCTTTTGGGCGGAAAAAGCGATTCTTAAAATCCATGTGGTCATCGCTTTCAAAAATGTGATGAAAAGTCTCTCGATCGGTTTCATTGATTTGAAATTGCAAGAGATTTATACCGGTAGATTTGCAACCCAAAATAGTACCCAAAATATCGGAATCTAAAACAATAAGTGTTCCTTTAACACTACTCCAAATTTGATCTTCATTTCCATTATAAAATTCACGGTTTAGGTTTGCATAGAACATTTTGACAAGGTTTGGATAACAAACGAAATCATTTTGCTTGTTATCAATCAAGCTAAGAATGGAGTTTTCTTCAAAAAGTTGATCGAATTCATAAGAAGGAAAATCATCAAAAATAGCAAATTTTCCGTATTGACTTTACCATAGTTTACATAACTTATGTAAGCTTTGATAGCCTCCGAGTCATTAAAAAGATCATTTTTGATGGATTTGGTCAGCCTCATAGTTGATGGGGTACTTGAGGAAGCCATTGATGAGTGTTTGAGAGGAGTAGAAGATAATGAAGAAAGTTTGAATTATGAGAATAAAGTGAAAAGAGATGATAAGAGAAGTATATTAAATATATTCTCTAAAGTCATGTTCTCTGGTCAAGAGGTATCTTTTCAGAATTTTGAAGTAAGTGAAAAGGTGGAGGGAAATTCAAAAGTTTGAATTCAAATTTTGAAATCAAATTTCTGAGAGACATGTCGACATGGGGTATCCTGGCGTGTCGACATGTGCCTGTTGAATTTTAAAAGGGGTGTCTTTTTCTAAAATCTAAGAAATTTCTAAAATCTTAAGAAAACTAATCTATGTTCTATAACTATATATAATTCCAGTAATAATATTAAATATAACAATATTAAAATATTTTAATATTTAAAATATTATTAAAATAATATTATTTTGAATTTAAAAATTCAAATTTCAAAGGGTGATTTTGAATTTAAAAATTCAAGGAATTGCAAACAAAATCAAAACAAACAAGAATCCTATATAATCAAAATAAATGTGTACCTATTTTTAGATCCAAACTCCGATCGTCTTCCGATTTGAGAATAGCAGTGAGCACATATTTGAATTATCAGTTTTCTTCTCGTCATCACTGGATGAATCTGAATCGTCAAGGGTTGCCGCCTATGCCTTCTTTCTTTTCCTTAGTTGCTCGTTATTTGGTTGCAATGTCTGTTTGTCTGGATATGGACAATCTATCTCGTAGTGCCCTGTTTTGTTGCAGTTGTAGCATCTATCACCATTGTTGTTGTTGTTGTAATTGTTGTTATTCTTCGAAGTATTTCTGGAATTGCTTTGATCATTTCTTTTAAAGTTATTCATCTTTCTATACTTCAGAAACTTTCTGAAATTTCTGGTCATGAAAGCAATTTCTTCATCATTATTTTGTTTTGAATCTCCAGTTGTTGCTTTGAATGCGATCGATTTCTTATCAGTTGCCTTAGATTATTTTCTCCCTTGTAGTTGAACTTCATAAGACATTAGATTACCGATTAACTCTTCGATCTTCATTTGACTAACATCATTTGCCTCTTCAACAGTAAGTGTCCTTTGATCCCATTCTGGTGTGAGTGAATTAAGTATTTTTCTGACTTGATCTTCTTCTGAGAAACCCTTTCCTAAAGCAATCAATGAATGTACAATATCTTGAAATCGACAATACATGTCGGAAATGGACTCATTTTCATGCATTTTAAACAATTGAAACTGGTTGGTTAATATGGAAATTTTAGTCTGTTTAACTTTGCTTGTTCCTTCATGAGTTACTTGCAAAGTTTTCCAGATTTCAAATGCAGAATTACAAACAGAGACTCTATTAAACTCATTCCTATCTAGTGAACAAAATAGTATATTCATAGCCTTAGAATTGTTTTGTGCAACTGCCTTTTGCTCAGTAGTCCACTGGGCAAAATTAGCAGTTGGTTCAACATAGTCTGTAAAGACCCGCAAATCTGTACCCCTTGAATAGACACTAATCTCCAGTGATTTACTCAAAATGAACGAAAATACGAACCCTTAGGTTTTAAGAAAGAAGAAAAAGAGAGACGAAGAGAGAAGAGGATAGAAAATAGAACGGAACAGAAAACAGAAAATAGAACAATATCAGAATCTCACAATTCGCAGTAGAACAACATATAATAATAAATGAATAATCTTTAAACAAAGAACTATATCAGTTATTACATTTTTTTACATTACATCATATCATCAGAGTGTACAACATCAAACAATGCAGCGGAAAAAGAACTACTATATAAACTAGTAATACGCCATGCCATCCAGCTTGCCTCCAACAATTCCTGAATTCCAGAATATCCTGATAAACCTAACTCTTGACTGCCCGTGTGGAAATTGGTGGGCACCCAGAGTTTAGGAAGGAAAACAATAAACTCCAAGTCAGTCATGTGACTGGTGCGAGAACTCAAACAGTTTATTTTTCTTTAAAATCAAAATAGAGGAATATTTTTAAAGTCAATTCGCAATGCTTTTAAAAATGAGACTACCATAAGGCCTCCCGCACACACACACAATGCAGACGCAGAATCGGAGGAGATTTCTCCTTATGATAGTCAAAGATGCTTGATACATATTAAAAAGAACATTTGATATTATTACTAGTGCATAGTGTAGAGAAAATTCATTTCGAAAATAAAGATATAAATCTTAGCCAGCATAGACATTTCGAACTATGTCTACTATAGCTACCATGTTCAATAGCGGGTTACCGCCATATTCCATGGCAGGTTATACAACTAAAACTGTACCAGGCTCGTATTTGAAGAATGGATTTTCTAACAAATGGTCAGGCCAAGGAACTTCCCATTGCCACATGGAAATGCCTCTGGAAGGACGCCCCGAGAACCAAACCGTTCTCCGCTAAACAAAGCCGGGAATCCCTTTTCCCAAGGAATATTACAAACCCTCAGATATGCCACCCCCGGTCCTTTGGAACCTTTAAACGAGCGCTCGTCACCATCATCACACAATCATAACAAAGTGTTTTCAACATGAGTAAGTATCTGGGCTCCATACCATGATACCACCCTTTTCCAGAAGGAATGGCCATACCCTAGGGAAGCGATCCCTGGAAACCTTGCCTCACAATTCCTGTTTCGACCATTACCGGTTTGTGAGGCTCGACGAAGTCACGTCCACAAAAACACACTTTATACAAAAGCCGTGCTTTGGGTCAACAAATGATCATAGAAATGATCACCAAGATAGACGATCAAACAAATGATCCTATCACAAATAATCAACACAATGATCATTTACAGCTACACTCAGCATGTCACATTACCAAATTGGGAATATATCGCTGATAACTTCAACTATATAACCTCTGAGCTCGTACGTCTCAGAGAAGGGTGTTAAGCTAAAAGGATAAATTCTCTGCCACCAACAGAAATATATTTGAAAGAAATCGGCTTTATATCTCAATTTGTAATGTCAGACACACAATCCATACAAGTCTGTTCCGGGCTCGAACAGAACCGAAGGCACTTACAAAGAAGTCCTTGCAATCCGAATAATCTCTAATCACGTTCGGATTTCCCATCACATATGGAGATCTCAATACCGGGGATCAGCCAGTGCAGAGACAATCAACAAGAAACCCTTTCGTTTTCGAAAATATCCGGTCTTCAACACCGATCTTCGAATGCAATTCATAACGACGTATCACATATTCGGAATGGGTTATACGACTCCAAGGTCCTTTCCCGGTTAACCCGAATAGTGAGCGCTTATTTTAAAAAAATAAGTGTGGCATTCAAAAACGTTTTAAAACATCTTTAGATCGTTTTAATTCTATTTCAAACATCACATCCAAAATAATTTTTTTAACATAATATTCACTATTAAAAAACGTGAATATACCTTGTTAATAAATTTCATCACTTCTATTCATTTTATTTTAAAGGACTATTCACTGTTCAAAAACGTGAATATAACTCTATTAACAAGTTACAACTATTTACTTATCAAAATAAGTCGTTTCGAATTTATAAAACAACGTTTATAAATTCTATTCTATTTATTTTATATCAACTCCTTTTATAAATTCCTTTATTAACCTATCTCAATTCATATCACAATGATATACTAAAAATTCATATTATAAGTCAAACACTTATAATTTATTTGTTTACAAAATTGTTTCTTTAAACTCCCCAAATTTATAAATCTTATAACTTATAAGATTCTTTTATTTATCCAAAATCTATTCTTTTAAATAACTTTATAAATTTTATAAACCTACTGTTTATAAAATTCCATTTATAACTCACCGTTATAATCTTATAAATTTCATTCATTTATTAAATTCATTCACAATTCATTCTAACACTTATAAAAGCTCATTTTACACTTCTAATATTTTTAATTTATAAATATCAATTTATAAATCTTTTAATATGGATCAATTTATATTATTCCTTTAAAACGTCTTTAAACTCCTTTATAATTTCACCATTTTGATTTATAAAATAATCAAATCCTATTTTTAAACTTTTTATAATAAATTCAGAAATCCCAGTTTAAACTATTTTATAAAATCATTAATCTCATATTTTCAAAAATCAACTTTTAACTGAATTTCTCAAAAATCATAATTTTTATAATATTAAAATTATAACGTTTATTTATTTAAGATAAACCAATTCCAAAAAAATATTTTATAAACGTATACTTTCAAAAGTCACTTTAGAAATCCCTTTAAAAATAAAAATCGTTATTTTTAAACTTCAAAAATTGGATCCGATGATGCAACACATCAAATAGTCAATCACGACTTTCTAATATCATATATCATCCATGATAAACAATCAAATATCACAATATATGAATCAAACAAATATTTGTGAGGAATCCAGTTGGATCCCTCCAACATGTTTCCCTACATCCACAGACATTAGCACAATACCAATTCCGTTTCAAGACGGAATATCACGGTATATGGGATTTTATAAAATATTATCCGCTTACTAACGGCGCAATAGGGTCTCATCCGCTATACAAATGCGGGAAATCAATCAACTGCAATATATACATATGCCAATATATATATATTGCTATATATATAATATAATACCAATTCCACTTCGAGGTGGAATATCGCGGTATATGTGTGTAATAAATAACCTCCGCTTACTAACGGCGTATAGGGTCTATTCACATCCAATATATATATATATATATATATATATATATATATAACAATCATCATTCAAGCATTCAATCAACACAACTAACAATTTTAAATCTAACTATTTAAAATTTAAATAAATCCTTTAGAGTGAGAAGTTCTCACCTTTGCTTTTATTAGCAATCCATTTCCCATCTTGACTCGATTTTCTTGATTTATACCTTGTATAAATATTTACACAATTTATTAATATTCGAACATATCGAATAATAAATTTTCATTTGATAATTTCGATCCATCGGTGATTTCATTTTAATAGTTAAATTAACTGATAGTTTTATTTAAACCAGTTTCTTCTTTAATAAATTTATTTAAACTAATTATTTTCCTTTAAACTAATATCTTTAAATCAATTTCTTTTAAATAAATTATAAAAAATTAAGTTTTAATCTAAATTTCCTTTAAAAATTTATTTAACTAATTTTCCTTTTATAGATTAATTTAGATTAACCAATGATTTTCTTTTAAACTAATTTTCTTCTTTTAAAAATAATTTCTAACTAGAAATTTCCAATTGAACTATTTTTTTTTATTAATTAAATCAACTATCAAGTTTTTCTTTAATAAAATATTTAACTAAAAATTTAAATTCCCTTTTAAAATTCTTGTAGCAACTAAATAATTTAAATAAGTTTATAAAAATTTATCTCCACGATTTATTATTTTAAAATTCAATCAGTAAATGAAAATAGGTATATTTATATATATAATTATATTTATTTTCCTTCCTTAAACTACTTATCCCACCGTATATATTTATGTATATATATATATATATATGTATATATATATTTCGTTTTCACTTCACTGTAAATTCACTTATACATTTATATACTCATTTGAATTAAATTTAAATTAAGCAACAGAATACTTACTGTAAATCACGAACACAGGCCATTGCTCGACCCCAGAAACGAGCTGCTCCCCATCGCCTCCTCTGTCGAATCGAAATCGCCACCACCTGCTGCAATTTGGCCTCGCACGAGCGTGCGCGCCATCGCCCCTCGACTTCGACAACCCACTGCAGCGTGCTCTTTCGAATCGCGCGCCGTAGTCCCCAATCACTCGCGACCCCCAATCGATCGCCAACATTGCCATTTTTTTTGCCATCGAGCCTCTCCTGGTCTGAACCCATTGCCCCACGTCGAGCAATCGTTGGTCGCGAGCTCCCAGTTGACCGCGACCCTCGCGATTATCCTCTCGTGAATTTAAACCCCCCCAGGCTTCGGCCATTTTTTTTTATACTGCGTCTCGATTTTTTTTTTAGATTGAAGAAGGAAAACAAAGTGGAGAGGAAGACTGCAGTAAGATGTGAATGCAGGGAAGAGATGTCGCCATTTTTTTTTTCGATTTGGATTTTGAACGAGAGAATCGAATGAGGGAGAGGGTTATTTAAAAAGGGAACGAAGTATGCTCAGCACGATCAACTGCCATGATCTTCATCTTGATGCTAGGCACGATTTTCGGCATAATTTTAGGGATATAACGTGATGTTTGACAAATTTTAAAAATTAAAATTCAAATTGAATTCGATTAAATTCCAATGCGTTTACGCGTCGTGTGATCACATAACAGCTCCGAAAAATACGAAATTTGAAATCCGAGAATAATTCAATATTACGGACCCAATGAAACTGGTTTCGTCGAATTTCGAGACTGTGCCTCGGACGGCTATTTTTAAATATCTATTCAAACGATTAAAATTTCAAAACTGTACAATTCACTTTCAAATTCAATTCTGAAGCTTCTATTATCTTCAGTATTATCAATATAAATTTTACAAGCCTTTGAAATAATTTTAATCGGCTTAAAATTGAAGATTCAAATTTTTATTCAACTTTCTATAGATTAAATTCTATAATTTAATCGCCAAATTCATTCTGATAATTTGAAATTCAATTCAAACCATCATTCAAATATTTAAAATTACTTAAATATTTTCAAATTAAATTGTTCAAAATTCTGGGTCGTTACAATCTTCCCCCCTTAAAAGAATTTCTTCCCGAAATTATAAGTTAAGAAGAATGCCCTTATCCCGTCTACTATTTTTCACAATCCAAATAGTTTTATCAACTTTCTAAAACAAATCTTTTTATTAGAGATTCACTATCATTTCAACTAGCTTTCCAACTTCAATTATAGGTTCCAAACAACATTGTTTTCCTAACAATTCAAATTTAAATTCAAATTCAAATTTCAAACTTTCAAAATTTCTCAAAATTTTTCTAACACCCTAAATTTTCGAAAAATTTCGCCAGCGTCTCCTTTGCGCGGCTAGCTCGGTACGACTACCAAATGGCACCACGGCCCCTCAGAATCAAAAAGAAAAGAGAAAGTCAAGTGGCTGGAGAAGAAAGTCATCAAATCTCATACTGAAATTGAAATACGTACCTTTTTGTCGAGCAATTCAATTTTATCTTTGAAATCAAAATCCAATCCCTTTATAATACCTGTATATCCTGCTAGTCATAATATATAATTCCAACATTCAAACCATTTTGCACTTTCCATTACAAAATTTCCAATATATGCTTCTTATACACTTTTACTTCACTATTGAAGTTACATATTCATTCTTATTCAATTTTACATTTCAATTCAATTCACAATTTCAATTCTATTCGAATTCAATTCATAATTTAAATTCCATTCGAATTCAATTTTCAATTCCAAACATTGAATTCTAACGATTAACTTTCATTGGCTAATTCACATTACTACTTTAAATTAGTTTCATTCACTAATTCATTTCAAATTTCAATTTCCATATTCAATTCATCTCGAATTTACTTAATTGCTCAATTCAATTTTATTGCTTACGACCAATTCACATACCATATTCATATTCATTCCATTTGAAATTATTTCACAAATAAATAAATTATCAAGTTAATTTACTTGAATTCAATGCATTTTATTTTTTATTTAATTCCATATACTAATGATGATAATTTAATATTATTACTTCCTAACAATCATGCAACCATATACTATAATAATTCATAGAAAATCATTTCCTTTCTATACAAAATAGTTTTGGGCAAAATTATCTTATTTACCCGATTCAAAAACAATTTTATATTCACTAACAAATACGCGCTCATATCTATTATTACACTCAAACTCATTCTAGAGTATTGCTGACTCTATCTGTAATGAGTAACACCCAACAGAACTATGGTTGTCGCTTAACCAACAGCTCTGATACCAAATGTAAAGACCCGCATCCGTACCCCTTGAATAGACACTAATCTCCAGTGATTTACTCAAAATGAACGAAAATACGAACCCTTAGGGTTTTAAGAAAGAAGAAAAAGAGAGACGAAGAGAGAAGAGGATAGAAAATAGAACGGAACAGAAAACAGAAAATAGAACAATATCAGAATCTCACAATTCGCAGCGGAACAACATATAATAATAAATGAATAATCTTTAAACAAAGAACTATATCAGTTATTACATTTTTTTACATTACATCATATCATCAGAGTGTACAACATCAAACAATGCAGCGGAAAAAGAACTACTATATAAACTAGTAATACGCCATGCCATCCAGCTTGCCTCCAACAATTCCTGAATTCCAGAATATCCTGATAAACCTAACTCTTGACTGCCCGTGTGGAAATTGGTGGGCACCCAGAGTTTAGGAAGGAAAACAATAAACTCCGAGTCAGTCATGTGACTGGTGCGAGAACTCAAACAGTTTATTTTTCTTTAAAATCAAAATAGAGGAATATTTTTAAAGTCAATTCGCAATGCTTTTAAAAATGAGACTACCATAAGGCCTCCCGCACACACACACAATGCAAACGCAGAATCAGAGGAGATTTCTCCTTATGATAGTCAAAGATGCTTGATACGTATTAAAAAGAACATTTGATATTATTACTAGTGCATAGTGTAGAGAAAATTCATTTCGAAAATAAAGATATAAATCTTAGCCAGCATAGACATTTCGAACTATGCCTACTATAGCTACCATGTTCAATAGCGGGTTACCGCCATATTCCATGGCAGGTTATACAACTAAAACCGTACCAGGCTCGTATTTGAAGAATGGATTTTCTAACAAATGGTCAGGCCAAGGAACTTCCCATTGCCACATGGAAACGCCTCTGGAAGGACGCCCCGAGAACCAAACCGTTCTCCGCTAAACAAAGCCGGGAATCCTTTTTCCCAAGGAATATTACAAACCCTCAGATATGCCACCCCCGGTCCTTTGGAACCTTTAAACGAGCGCTCGTCACCATCATCACACAATCATAACAAAGTGTTTTCAACATGAGTAAGTATCTGGGCTCCATACCATGATACCACCCTTTTCCAGAAGGAATGGCCATACCCTAGGGAAGCGACCCCTGGAAACCTTGCCGCACAATTCCTGTTTCGACCATTACCGGTTTGTGAGGCTCGACGAAGTCACGTCCACAAAAACACACTTTATACAAAAGCCATGCTTTGGGTCAACAAATGATCATAGAAATGATCACCAAGATAGACGATCAAACAAATGATCCTATCACAAATAATCAACACAATGATCATTTACAGCTACACTCAGCATGTCACATTACCAAATTGGGAATATATCGCTGATAACTTCAACTATATAACCTCTGAGCTCGTACGTCTCAGAGAAGGGTGTTAAGCTAAAAGGATAAATTCTCCGCCACCAACAGAAATATATTTGAAAGAAATCGGCTTTATATCTCAATTTGTAATGTCAGACACACAATCCATACAAGTCTGTTCCGGGCTCGAACAGAACCGAAGGCACTTACAAAGAAGTCCTTGCAATCCGAATAATCTCTAATCACGTTCGGATTTCCCATCACATATGGAGATCTCAATACCGGGGATCAGCCAGTGCAGAGATAATCAACAAGAAACCCTTTCGTTTTCGAAAATATCCGGTCTTCAACACCGATCTTCGAATGCAATTCATAACGACGTATCACATATTCGGAATGGGTTATACGACTCCAAGGTCCTTTCCCGGTTAACCCGAATAGTGAGCGCTTATTTTAAAAAAATAAGTGTGGCATTCAATTTCAAGCAAATCACAACAAATACCTATTTAAAGGTAAATATTGATAGTCGGTTATTGAACTATCAATAGATATGCCAACATCACCAGATTCCAAATAATTTTCCAAATTATTTATTTTCCAAAAATATCTTTACAAGATATATATATTTTCCATTCTTCAAAAATAAATCAATATTTATTTTTAAACCCAATTTCCTAATTTCATTTATAAATTCTATATTGAATTTACATTCCAAAATATTTATGAATATACGATTTCCATTCGTTTTCAAATATTCATTTTCAATTTATCTTCAAAAAGATAAATTCTCAACATATTCACTTTATGTTGGAAAACATTTCCATACTTATTTATTTATAAGAAATTCACAAGTCTTTTTATTTTCTATACTTGGAAAATATTCAATATACTTTAATCGAAATTAAGTATATATTTCATTCTTTAAGGAAATCATTCACTTAACCATATTTATTTGGGCCAAAACGAATGTTGCGTAAAACATCGTTACGACAACCCAAAATCATTAGTATAGGGATTCGAAATTAAAATAGATATATAAATCCCAATACTATACAAAACATTTCCTTTCGGAAATCATCTATTATAACAACAGTGTTTAATCTACCATTTCCTTCTACTTCTCGAAAACGTCTATTTCAACAATAAATGTTGAAATCTATGGTTTCGAATCTCAACACCTTTTAAAACATCTTTAGATCGTTTTAATTCTATTTCAAACATCACATCCAAAATAATTTTTTTAACATAATATTCACTATTAAAAAACGTGAATATACCTTGTTAATAAATTTCATCACTTCTATTCATTTTATTTTAAAGGACTATTCACTGTTCAAAAACGTGAATATAACTCTATTAACAAGTTACAACTATTTACTTATCAAAGTAAGTCGTTTCGAATTTATAAAACAACGTTTATAAATTCTATTCTATTTATTTTATATCAACTCCTTTTATAAATTCCTTTATTAACCTATCTCAATTCATATCACAATGATATACTAAAAATTCATATTATAAGTCAAACACTTATAATTTATTTGTTTACAAAATTGTTTCTTTAAACTCCCCAAATTTATAAATCTTATAACTTATAAGATTCTTTTATTTATCCAAAATCTATTCTTTTAAATAACTTTATAAATTTTATAAACCTACTGTTTATAAAATTCCATTTATAATTGCACCGTTATAATCTTATAAATTTCATTCATTTATGAAATTCATTCACAATTCATTCTAACACTTATAAAAGCTCATTTTACACTTCTAATATTTTTAATTTATAAATATCAATTTATAAATCTTTTAATATGGATCAATTTATATTATTCCTTTAAAACGTCTTTAAACTCCTTTATAATTTCACCATTTTGATTTATAAAATAATCAAATCCTATTTTTAAACTTTTTATAATAAATTCAGAAATTCCAGTTTAAACTATTTTATAAAATCATTAATCTCATATTTTCAAAAATCAACTTTTAACTGAATTTCTCAAAAATCATAATTTTTATAATATTAAAATTATAACGTTTATTTATTTAAGATAAACCAATTCCAAAAAAATATTTTATAAACGTATACTTTCAAAAGTCACTTTAGAAATCCCTTTAAAAATAAAAATCGTTATTTTTAAACTTCAAAAATTGGATCCGATGATGCAACACATCAAATAGTCAATCACGACTTTCTAATATCATATATCATCCATGATAAACAATCAAATATCACAATATATGAATCAAACAAATATTTGTGAGGAATCCAGTTGGATCCCTCCAACCTGTTTCCCTGCATCCACAGACATTAGCACAATACTAATTCCGTTTCAAGACGGAATATCGCGGTATATGGGATTTTATAAAATATTATCCGCTTACTAACGGCGCAATAGGGTCTCATCCGCTATACAAATGCGGGAAATCAATCAACTGCAATATATACATATGCCAATATATATATTGCTATATATATAATATAATACCAATTCCACTTCGAGGTGGAATATCGCGGTATATGTGTGTAATAAATAACCTCCGCTTACTAACGGCGTATAGGGTCTATTCACATCCAATATATATATATATATATATATATATATATATATATAACAATCATCATTCAAGCATTCAATCAACACAACTAACAATTTTAAATCTAACTATTTAAAATTTAAATAAATCCTTTAGAGTGAGAAATTCTCACCTTTGCTTTTATTAGCAATCCATTTCCCATCTTGACTCGATTTTCTTGATTTATACCTTGTATAATTATTTACACAATTTATTAATATTCGAACATATCGTATAATAAATTTTCATTTGATAATTTCGATTCATCGGTGATTTCATTTTAATAGTTAAATTAACTGATAGTTTTATTTAAACCAGTTTCTTCTTTAATAAATTTATTTAAACTAATTATTTTCCTTTAAACTAATATCTTTAAATCAATTTCTTTTAAATAAATTATAAAAAATTAAGTTTTAATCTAAATTTCCTTTAAAAATTTATTTAACTAATTTTCCTTTTATAAATTAATTTAGATTAACCAATGATTTTCTTTTAAACTAATTTTCTTCTTTTAAAAATAATTTCTAACTAGAAATTTCCAATTGAACAATTTTTTTTTTTTATTAATTAAATCAACTATCAAGTTTTTCTTTAATAAAATATTTAACTAAAAATTTAAATTCCCTTTTAAAATTCTTGTAGCAACTAAATAATTTAAACAAGTTTATAAAAATTTATCTCCACGATTTATTATTTTAAAATTCAATCAGTAAATGAAAATAGGTATATTTATATATATAATTATATTTATTTTCCTTCCTTAAACTACTTATCCCACCGTATATATTTATGTATATATATATGTATATATATATATATATATATATTTCGTTTTCACTTCACTGTAAATTCACTTATACATTTATATACTCATTTGAATTAAATTTAAATTAAGCAACAGAATACTTACTGTAAATCACGAACACATGCCATTGCTCGACCCCAGAAACGAGCTGCTCCCCATCGCCTCCTCTGTCGAATCGAAATCGCCACCACCTGCTGCAATTTGGCCTCGCGCGAGCGTGCGCCCCATCGCCCCTCGACTTCGACAACCCACTGCAGCGTGCTCCTTCGAATCGCGCGCCGCAGTCCCCAATCACTCGCGACCCCCAATCGATCGCCAACATCGCCATTTTTTCGCCATCGAGCCTCCCCTGGTCTGAACCCATTGCCCCGCGTCGAGCAATCGTTGGTCGCGAGCTCCCAGTTGACCGCGACCCTCGCGATTATCCTCTCGTGAATTTAAACCACCCTAGGCTTCGGCCATATTTTTTTTTTTATACTGCGTCTCGATTTTTTTTTTTTGATTGAAGAAGGAAAACAAAGTGGAGAGGAAGACTGCAGTAAGATGTGAATGCAGGGAAGAGATGTCGCCATTTTTTTTTCCGATTTGGATTTTGAACGAGAGAATCGAATGAGGGAGAGGGTTATTTAAAAAGGGAACGAAGTATGCTCAGCACGATCAACTGCCATGATCTTCATCGTGATATTAGGCACGATTTTAGGCATAATTTTAGGGATATAACGTGATGTTTGAAAAATTTTAAAAATTAAAATTCAAATTGAATTCGATTAAATTCCAATGCGTTTACGCGTCGTGTGATCACATAACAGCTCCGAAAAATACGAAATTTGAAATCCGAGAATAATTCAATATTACGGACCCAATGAAACTGGTTTCATCGAATTCCGAGACTGTGCCTCGGACGGCTATTTTTAAATATCGATTCAAACGATTAAAATTTCAAAACTGTACAATTCACTTTCAAATTCAATTCTGAAGCTTCTATTATCTTCAGTATTATCAATATAAATTTTACAAGCCTTTGAAATAATTTTAATTGGCTTAAAATTGAAGATTCAAATTTTTATTCAACTTTCTATAGATTAAATTCTATAATTTAATCGCCAAATTCATTCTGATAATTTGAAATTCAATTCAAACCATCATTCAAATATTTAAAATTACTTAAATATTTTCAAATTAAATTGTTCAAAATTCTGGGTCGTTACATATTCAATTTGTGTCATATTCCAAGTATCTAAACATATGGATTGTAAATAAATTTTCATCCTACATGCCCAATATGCATAATTACTGCCATTAAAAAGTGGTGGTCTGACATTGACTGACCTTCTACAAATGAACTAGTGTTAGTGCTTGTGTTGACAGAAGTAGTGGTGACAGGAGTGACATTATTAGTGTGTTGTGCCATTAAAACTTTTCAAAATTTCAGATTATGAAAATAATGAAAACCAATGCTCTGATACCAATTGTTAGGGATGCAGATTAAGGATCTTAAGGCAGAAATAACGCTAGAGGGGGGTGAATAGTGTTTTAAAGAATATATGAACTATATGACTAAATTAAAACTTTCAACACAAATCTAAACAGAATTCTAACAAAGAATGATCACAGAACATATAACAAATGCAAATAGTAAAGTAAAGCAAGTAAAAGGAAAGAACACACCAGATTTTATACTGGTTCGGAATCCTCCTACATCCAGTCCTGCACCAAGGCAATATCCTTGTACAGATTTTTATAAACCAATATCCAAATTACAACCCTCAATTTTAAAGTCCATGAGGAACCCTCTTATCTCCGAGTCTCGGGTAAACTCTCTTGATTTACGGGACACAAGATCACCCTAATACTTCTTAATAACAATCCTTTTGAATGGATAGACTCTATGAACTTTTTGAATACAAATTAATCCTATAACTCTGAATAGCACTTTGATCTTTAGTAGAATGATGTAGAATAAAATAGAGAGAGTATCTAAATGATTTCATATTGAGGATTTGGCAGAATGATGGAACGATCTTGAAAATATGAAGTTTTAGGGATATGGAATGGTGGAGAAGAAAGAGTGAAGAAAATAAGAAAGTAGTTGTTAAAAAAATTCGTTTTGGAAGCCTTTATATAGATGCACAACAGTCATAACCATTGGCGAAAGGTTTTCGAATGAATGGACACTTCTTTTGAAAATTGAATTTTGAATCCAACTGTCATCATGTCGACATGGGGTATCCCCTTATGTCGACATCCCGTAGTTCAAAATTATAGAGAAGTTGTTTTGTAAAGACAATTGAATTTAAAATAAGTTGAAACTTCTCTGAAGCAAAGTAAAGTGTTTAAACAATACTTTGAGATAGAGAATGAATGTTAAACATTATTTTATATATATATATATATATATATATATATATATAATTGATATAGACCGTCAATTATATAAGTAATATTTAAAATCAGAATAAGTTTTGATGTTTTAAAAATAGAAGTTTTTAAAATCAGAATAGAGGAATATTTCAAGGCCAAAACAAAGTTTGAAAATATTTTTGAAAACATGATTTTGAAAGCTAAAACATTTTGAAAATAGATTTAAAAACATTTTGATAAATCTATTCAAACTGAAATTGCAAGAACCTTCCTACAGAGCTCCTCCATAGGACCCGAGAAGTTGTACAAAGTAGTTTAAATGATTTTGATTTCGTGGGTTTGTAAGCCACTTGTCGTAGGTTTGTAAGCTACTTGTCGTGGGTTTGTAAGCCACTGGTTTTGATAGAAATTGGGTTCCATCCCAAAAGAAAATTGGAAGAAAGGTGAGAGTGCTATTATGAAGTTTTAACAAAATACTAGACACTTATCTTGAGATCTTGAAATCTTGATTCTCTAGAGTCTTGAATCTTGAATCTCTAATCTTCATCTTGATGCTTGAGTCTTTATACTGATCAGTCTTCGATGATACCTGCATATACTTCCTATATACATATATATATATATATATATATATTTATGGAAATGCTAGTATATATTTTACAATGTAAAGTATAATAACTATATAAGGTTGTTGTCATCAAAACATCATCCACTTGGTTCCTAACATTTTCCCCTTTTTTGATGATGACAACCTTTATTTATAAAATATTCTTACCATACCATAACTCCCCCTTACTCCGTGATTTCTTCTTAAAACTACAACTCATGACTCCCCCTTACACCAGCACATATATTTTTATAACTTTCTCCCCCTTTGAAATCAGCAAAAAGGAATAAAAGATTTACCTGTTCTAAGATAATCAAGTATATATAGAATAAAAGTGTAAAGTGAACGTGTAAGTGATCAAGTGTGTGAGCATATATATAAGTGTAACTTGACAATCAAATCAATATCATACATAGCAAACCAATCATGTATAGTATATGAAGTTATATACAAACCAAATCCAAATCAAACTTAAGTAAACAATTCAATCAAATCCTAATCAAATCTAAATCAAATCAAATCAAAAAAACAAACATACATAATGATCAGACATTCATTGGGACTTCCACCCATCCATCTTCTACAAAGATAGGATCAGTTTTGATAACATCCCAATTATCTTTGTCGAGAGTGACCGGTGGATTTGTTTCGGGTTCGTCTTTGCTAAGGCTTGAGATCATCTAACGAAGTGCGTCGAAGTGTCTCTCTTGCTCTTTGATCATCTGCATTTGGCTTAATTCTAAGTGCCTTTGATTTCTAAGTATAAAAGAGAGAATATTCTTGAAAGAAGTAAGAGTTATTTCAAGATTTTCACTTAAATTCTTAATTGGACAAGCCATAATTTAAGAAATAAGTTGAAGTATGAGAGGAGATGAATAGAAATGGAGGTAGAGAAGTTTTTCTGGAAGAAATAGGTATTTATAGGAGTTATTGGCCGTTCAAAATGAATAGTCACTTGGTAGTTACAAGAATTTGAAGTTAGAAATTGTAACTACTTTCTGACTGTTATATGTCGACATGGGGGGGATGGGGCATGTCGACATGGTCTAGACAGAATGACCAAGTTGAGTTATTTTTGATTTCTAAGTTTATTTTTATACTAGTGGACCTATATAAACTTAAAATAAATAACCATCAGAGATATATAAAGCTGGAAAACAGAGAATAAGATAGCATTACTTATATTAGTTAACATTACATAATATTACCCAAAAAAATAGAAAATACAAAGATAGATAAACGATAGCTAGAGAGATAATGGCTAGGATTAGTCTGATGAAGATGATAATGAGGACAAGCCAAGTTTCCTGCCTATCTTCCCAAAGAACTTGTCGATCTTGGTAGAGATTTTATCCATTTTCTTGCTAATAGATATCTTAAGAACCTTTTGGTTTTGAGCAAGTATCTTTTGGTTCTTGAGTATGGTTTTGTTGGACGGATTGGCAGGTGTATGTGGATACTCTATACTTTCCAAAGAGGTTTCTTCATCTTCTTCAATTTCCATTCCCTCCCCTTCTTCTTCCTCCTTTTCTCCCTCTTCTTCCATCTCTTCATGAGCAAGTCTCTCTTCCTTTTCAGTAAGTGTTTCATACGGTTGAAACATAAGTAGGATTTTCATAAGGGAAATGTTCCCATGATTGAACACTTTCCTACTTACAAACTCTTCCTTTTTAACATCCACACCAAAATAATTGAAAATCCGAGTAAGATAAATTCCATGATAAAGAGTGTTTTCTCCCATAGTAAAATTTGTGGGTCTTAACTCATCCAAAATAGTTTGTGCCCAATTAATATCATATTTTCCAAATATAGCAAAAAGAGATTTACACACTTTTGAGGTGGGATTATTGTAGTTTCCCGACCTAGGAATAATGGTGTGTTGAATAAGAAGGTTGACAATTCTTGCTTTTGGGCGGAAAAAGCGATTCTTAAAATCCATGTGGTCATCGCTTTCAAAAATGTGATGAAAAGTCCCTCGATCGGTTTCATTGATTTGAAATTGCGAGAGATTTATACCGGTAGATTTGCAACCCAAAATACCGGAATCCAAAACAATAAGTGTTCCTTTAACACTACTCCAAATTTGATCTTCATTTCCATTATAAAATTCACGGTTTAGGTTTGCATAGAACATTTTGACAAGGTTTGGATAACAAACGAAATCATTTTGCTTGTTTTCAATCAAGCTAAGTATGGAGTTTTCTTCAAAAAGTTGATCGGTTTCATAAGAAGGAAAATCATCAAAAATAGCAAATTTTCCGTATTGACTTTACCATAGTTTACATAACTTATGTAAGCTTTGATAGTCTCCGGGTCATTAAAAAGATCATTTTTGATGGATTTGGTCAGCCTCATAGTTGATGGGGTACTTGAGAAAGCCATTAATGAGTGTTTGAGAGGAGTAGAAGATAATGAAGAAAGTTTGAATTATGAGAATAAAGTGAAAAGAGATGATAAGAGAAGTATATTAAATATATTCTCTAAAGTCATGTTCTCTGGTCAAGAGGTATCTTTTCAGAATTTTGAAGTAAGTGAAAAGGTGGAAGGAAATTCAAAAGTTTGAATTCAAATTTTGAAATTAAATTTCTGAGAGATATGTCGACATGGGGTATCCTGGCATGCCGACATGTGCCTGTTGAATTTGAAAAGGGGTGTCTTTTTCTAAAATCTAAGAAATTCCTAAAAGCTTAAGAAAACTAATCTATATTCTATATCTATATATAATTCCTGTAATAATATTAAATATAATAATATTAAAATATTTTAATATTTAAAATATTATTAAAATAATATTATTTTGAATTTAAAAATTCAAATTTCAACGGGTGATTTTGAATTTAAAAATTCAAGGAATTGAAAACAAAATCAAAACAAACAAGCATCCAATAAAATCAAAATAAATGTGTACCTATTTTTAGATCCAAACTCCGATCGTCTTCCGATTTGAGAATAGCAGTGAAGCACAGATTTGAATTATCAGTTTTCTTCTCATCATCACTGGATGAATCTGAATCGTCAAGAGTTGCTGCATATGCCTTTTTTCTTTTCCTTAGTTGCTCGTTATTTGGTTGAAATGTCTGTTTGTCTGGATATGGACAATCTATCTTGTAGTGCCCTGTTTTGTTGTAGTTGTAGCATCTATCACCATTGTTGTTGTTGTTGTTGTTGTTGTAATTGTTGTTGTTCTCCGAAGTATTTATGGAATTCTTTTGATCATTTCTTTTAAAGTTATTCATCTTTCTATACGTCAGAAACTTTCTGAAATTTCTGGTCATGAAAGCAATTTCTTCATCACTATCTTGTTCTGAATCTCCAGTTGTTGTTGAATGCGATCGATTTCTTTTCAGTTGCCTTAGATTCTTTTCTCCCTTGTAGTTGAACTTCATAAGACATTAGATTACCGATTAACTCTTCGATCTTCATTTGACTAACATCATTTGCCTCTCCAATAGTAAGTGTCTTTTGATCCCATTCTGGAGTGAGTGAATTGAGTATTTTTCTGACTTGATCTTCTTCTGAGAAACCCTTTCCTAAAGCAATCAATGAATGTGCAATATCTTGAAATCGACAATACATGTCGGAAATGGACTCATTTTCATGCATTTTAAACAATTGAAACTGGTTAGTTAATATGGAAATTTTAGTCTGTTTAACTTTGCTTGTTCCTTCATGAGTTACTTGCAAAGTTTTCCAGATTTAAAATACAGACTTACAAACAAAGACTCTATTAAACCCACTCCTATCTAGTGAACAAAATAGTATATTCATAGCCTTAGAATTGTTTTGTGCAACCGTCTTTTGCTCAGTAGTCCACTGGGCAAAATTACCATTTGGTTCAACATATTCAATTTGTGTCATATTCCAGGTATCTAAACTTATGGATTGTAAATAAATTTTCATCCTACATGCCCAATATGTATAATTACTGCCATTAAAAAGTGGTGGTCTGACAGTGACCGACCTTCTACAAATGAACTAGTGTTAGTGCTTGTATTGACAGAAGTAGTGGTGACAGGAGTGACATCATTAGTGTGTTGTGCCATTAAAACTTTTCAAAATTTCAGATTATGAAAATAATGAAAACCAATGCTCTGATATCAATTGTTAGGGATGCAGATTAAGGATCTTAAGGTAGAAATAACACTAGAGGGGGGTGAATAGTGTTCTAAAGAATATATGAAATATATGACTAAATTAAAACTTTCAATACAAATCTAAACAGAATTCTAACACAGAATGATCACAGAACATATAACAAATGCAAATAGTAAAGTAAAGCAAGTAATAGTAAAGAACACACCGGATTTTATACTGGTTCGGAATCCTCCTACGTCCAGTCCTGCACCAAGGCAATATCCTTGTACAGATTTTTATAAGCCAATATCCAAATTACAACCCTCAATTTCTAAGGCCTTGAGGAACCCTCCTATCTCCGAGTCTGGGGTAAACTCTCTTGATTTATGGGACACAAGATCAGCCTAATACTTCTTAATAACAATCCTTTTGAATGGATAGACTCTATGGACTTTTTGAGTACAAATTAATCCTATAACTCTGAATAGCACTTTGATCTTTAGTAGAATGATGGAGAATCAAATAGAGAGAGTATCTAAATGATTTCCTATTGAGAATTTGGCAGAATGATGGCACGATCTTGAAAATATGATGTTTTATGTATATGGAATGGTGGAGAAGAAAGAGTGAAGAAAATAAGAAAGTAGTTGTTAAAAAAATTCGTTTTGGAAGCCTTTATATAGATGCACATCAGTCATAACCATTGGCGAAAGGTTTTCGAATGAATGGACACTTCTTTTGAAAATTGAATTTTGAATCCAACTGTCACCATGTCGACATAGGGTATCTCCTTATGTCGACATCCCTTAGTTCAAAATTATAAAGATGTTGTTTTGTAAAGACAATTGAATTTAAAATAAGTTGAAACTTCTCTGAAGAAAAGTAAAGTGTTTAAACAATATTTTGAGATAGAGAATGAATATAAAACATTATTTTAAATATATATATATATATATATATAAGTGATATAGACCGTCAATTATATAAGTAATATTTAAAATCAGAATAAGTTTTGATGTTTTTAAAATAGAAGCTTTTAAAATCAGAATAGAGGAATATTTCAAGGCTAAAACAAAGTTTGAAAATATTTTTGAAAACATGATTTTGAAAGCTAAAACATTTTGAAAACAGATTTAAAAACATTTTGAAAAATATATTCAAACTGAAATTGCAAGAACCTTCCTACAGAGCTCCTCCATAGGACTCGAGAACTTGTACAAAATAGTTTAAATGATTTTGATTTTCGTGGGTTTGTAAGCCACTTGTCGTAGGTTTGTAAGCTACTTGTCGTGGGTTTGTAAGCCACTGGTTTCGATAGAAATTGGGTTCCATCACAAAAGAAAATTGGAAGAAAGATGAGAGTGCTATTATGAAGTTTTAACAAAATACTAGACACTTATCTTGAGATCTTGAAATCTTGATTCTCTAGAGTCTTGAATCTTGAATCTCTAATCTTCATCTTGATGCTTGAGTCTTTATACTGATCAGTCTTCGATGATACCTGCATATACTTCCTATATACATATACATACATATATATATATATATATCTATTTTTATGGAAATGTTAGTATATATTTTATAAAGTAAAGTATAATAACTATATAAGGTTGTTGTCATCAAAACAATCATCAACTCAGTTCCTAACATTTGTCTAATGTTGTATGAAGATGGTTTATAAAGTTCATCGTTTTTTGAGTAAAATTTGTTCATGGATATTGTGTTCAACTTACTTTATGGAAATGATTAATTGTTATGCTTTTATTTTATAATTTTTGGTTTGATTTGTATATATTTTGTATATTCTCTGATTGAAATATAATTAAATGCAATTAGGTTAATGATATGTGAATATTGCAATGGTACAACATGTCATAAAACGACAATGTTTAAAACGTGCAGTCAGTTTTTTGGAAAAATAATTCATATTAATATGACAGCATTAATACGCTATGAGTTTTTTGAAAACAAAGTATATTGATACTACAGAGTTTAAGAACTGCTGATGAAATAAGTAATAACAGCATTTATAGATTGCTATTGAAACTACTAAATAAGCTTTAGACGGCGTATTTTAAACGCTGTCATAACTTACTAACAACACTTAAACGCTGATGAATGTAAAATAATACCTAAACATTTTTTCACATCAACTTGAAAACGCTGTTCTAATTTTAAAACAGCAAAATGTAACGCTGTAGAAAATGAATTAACAGCAACAAAATAACGCTATATAAAATTATTTTTGATAGCGCTTTCTTTTAGCCATTAGAAATTGTATATCAACGACCGCATGTCGTTAGATAGCTTTCTAACAACGTTATTATATCCTTTAACAGCGGTTTTCAAATGCTATTAAAAGGCTATTTTGTTGTAATACTCGCTTCATGCAGTTCGCCATTTATTTCAATTTATTTTACTTTATCTCCGATTCCACTATTAAATTTGGTTTACAAACAATTGTTCTGTCCTCAGCTATCATCTACGACTAAAAAATTTCACTTCCCAACCACTAAATTTCTAAACATCTGAACAAAAAATACATGCTGAAATCACCACAACACTTTCTTCTACCCACGGTGTAACTGCAATCCTCATTTCTTAGTTTTATATTTGCACTCGCTCGGAATAGAGATCCGATCCAACACTTGGTTAAATACTTGAGCAATTAGAGTTCATGGGAAATTAGGGGTGAATTCTTTCATTTTCCCAAACCCCTATTATTTTCAAAAAATTTTACGAGTTCACAGTAAATTGTAATTCATTATCTTTGTTTGTTAAAGTTTATAAAGCAATTCCACTTATGAAGGTTGGTCCTTTATTTTCATTGAGTTAATTTTCAGTTCAATTGTTAACATTCTTTAATTCAGGGAGTACATGGGACATCTTTGCATCAAAAGATCATCATACATTTATTTCATGGGTATGTTAGACATGTAAAGTTTCCATCACTAGATTAAATTTAGTTCCAGTTGTTGGAATTTCCACCTCTTCTTGAAAATAGTAAATAGATTGTTTGGAACTGCTTAAGATAGGTCTGAAGACTCTGGACAATGTTATGCACTAAGCATAATCTCATTCAAAATGAGACATTATCTTTTTTAACTTATTCGGTATGTGTAAATTTTGTATTTTGATTTTGTTTGCTTTGCTTATATGATACCGTATTGAAGGTTGTGTCAACTAAGTAAAGTTTAATTAGGTCATTGATTTCCTATTCGTGGTTATTTCGTGAGTAGTTTTGATGCCCCAGTAAAAAAGTGCTCCTTATAATTAGAAACTGAAATCTTCATGTGATATGAACCATGGTTAGTTCATCCACTTTCTTCTAATTCAGTTTGAAGTCTAAATGCATAAAATATATATCAGTTTGCAGCTGCCATCTTCCCAAACTCCTTCACATGTGACGCCGCAAATGTTTAAGCTTTATGGGTCCTAATATCTTATCCAAAATGAAGCATGGATTTATTGCCGTTTTAATTTTATTATGTTTTCAATACTGAATGATGATCATAACATTGCAAACTCCACCTGATGTACAGTTAACAAAGATTTAGGAGTTTTTGGTGGATATAACATCCTCATCCATCCGAGGATCGGATCAATATTAGGGTTCAAACTACAAAGCAGCAAGCTATAGAGGTATTCAAATTCAATAATTCAATCTAATATGCTTAAATTTGTTGTCTGAATATATATTTTCCTAGGCA
The DNA here is from genome assembly GCA_030765085.1 of Allium cepa. Classification (NCBI taxonomy): domain Eukaryota; kingdom Viridiplantae; phylum Streptophyta; class Magnoliopsida; order Asparagales; family Amaryllidaceae; genus Allium; species Allium cepa. Next base: position 977,116,569 of record CM060928.1, read on the forward strand.
AATTTTGTCTCTCAAATTAAGTTTATCTAATAATCTTTAGTCTTTAATATTTTATGCATATGAAGCATGGTTATGATGGTTTACACAATAAAAAAGAATTCCTCAATTATACAATATTTTGCGATTTGCATGTTGATTCTATTTTGTAGTTCTTAGCTGACATCTTATGACATACTTGAAAATGAAACAAAAGGTAAAAACAAATGATTTTGGTTTGTTTTCTATTTTTGAATTTTTCATCTTTTAAATCACTGGGCACAATAATTCTCAGATCCTTTTAATTCAATAAACTGACTTTAACCACCGACCTTTCTAATAGCTTTTGCAAGTTTCAAGTTTTTTAAATAACTTTACATGGACCATTAATTCCTTAATCACCATAGTAATTTCAATTTGTTAGACATAAAAGGTACGTCCTTCTACTTGGCTAAAATGACAACACTGAGATTGAGAATATATCTTGAGGCTTAAAACTATGACATTAATTTTCAATCAAATTAGTAAATCGAGAAAATTTATTCCATCGATTTGGACCTATACCACAGAAACACCACATTGGAATCTGCTATCAAACCAATGTTGCAAAGGAAATAACCATCAAATCTACGTTAGATTTATGTGCATAATTAATCTAGAATTAATGTGTTCTGTTCTACTTTATATTCCATTCCAATTTATTACTTCTAACGTCTAAAACATGGCAAACATCTATACTTTTAACATGGAATACCAACTAATATTGTCTAATTTGTTTACACAAATACCTTCAAACCAATCAACTGATCTCACAAATTGCTATCAATAATTAATCTTCCATAACACGATCAACAAATACCCATGTCCGAAGCATGGGCTTCATTCTAGTAACAAACGAAGTTAGGAATATGAAGCAGTCAAATTGAAGCAAACAAAATTGAAGAAGCGGCTACGGGAATGTCACAAACAACCAATTATCTCTTATGATTAATCCACATACAATGACGGTCACTATATAAATATAGTGCAACCATAGAGAATTTTATTTTACAAAGACACGCTGCTATAAATAGACTTTAATGTGATAACAAGGATTTGGTACAAATTATAAGCCCTTTGAGGTCAAGATAATGTTGCTAGAAAGCGAAATTAGTAGAAGTGATGGAAAATATTTCAGAAATTAATTATCTTATATATACTGGAAAAAAAATTAATTTACTCTAGTGCTGCTTACTATTTCAAAAATCTATATGGTAATACACAAAGTATTTATTTTACACATGGAAGCTGGAGCAGAAATGTAATATGCATGGTCACATATTAAAGTAGACCAGGCTGAGGAATTACAGGGATGTGATGTACATTAACATTGTTCCTCCTTGCCTTTACTGTTCTTATTCAAAACTTCTTTCTTCTCATATATTACACCATGATCCTTTGTATCATTGCCTTGTTTCATACGTTCTTTAGTAGTAGCGGCTTCTTGTACTAAAGGGCCTGATCAACGTAGAGTTCTTACAACCCATGTTACCGTCTTTGTTTTTTTTTGATTATACAGACTTTTGAAATTGATGCATGAACCGATATCTATTATACAGCACTAAAACCTCTTCGTTGTTTCTGGCAGGCGTTTTGGCCAATTGCTTGGTTGCCAAGTACCAAAGGTGAGTAACTGAATCAACTTAAAATACAATAAATATTGTATAGACTAGGAAATTTCAACAAAGAAGATAATTTAATTTGGTGACTATTTGTTGACACATGAGACCAATAAATTGTCTCTTTACGCTTAAATTTAAGGGCGAATAATGAAACAAAATTTTGATGCATGAGGCAAAAATATGCTTGCTTGGTTGCAAATGACTTATAAGAGACCCGATACTAGTAAACATATTTATGAAAGCTTACTTTAATGTTATCGCAGTGGGGCTAATCGGGCTTTATGACCTTCTATGTTGGGTATTTATTGGTTTACGAAATAGTTCATCTTTGAATTAATATTAAATATCTCAAAGTTGATGTTTGGGAAGGTTTTGAAATGTTCTAAATGCAAATTCTGTACAATCATGGGCATTTTGCAGTGTTGGATATTAAAACATTTCCTACTCATGTGGATTGTTAAATGGATGAGGCTTTCTTCTTTTACTTTTTGGCCAGTATAGGTGATTGGATTTACCTGGGGACTAATTCAAAATGAGCAGGAAGTTTAGTACTTGCACAATATTCATATCGATCCAATGTGTATGTATTCATTTATTGGCAATGAAGTATTCTTGTTTTCTTAAAGTGTTTTAGGAGCATATAGTTCTAATTCTATATGTAGGAACTGATGCACGTAGATTTGAAGATCAAAATAAAATCATTTTTTATATCATCAACAACTATGAATTTTCATTAACTTAGTAGAAAACACATTATTATCTTTTTTATTTGTTTGTAGTATGCTCAATAAACTTCTTACATACAGGTTATAAAAATATATAGAATGATAATTCTAGTTATTGCGAGTGCTTTCATGCTGGAATTTATTGTCTCGAACCTTGTTTATGCAAAGGTTATTTCAACAAACCCATACATGAAGAAATATTTTTGGCTACTCTCGAATAGATAGTGCTTTGAAATCCCCTTTCCTTTGCTTCAAAAGTTATGCGAGTTCCATAATCAGCGGAGAATATGATATTGGTAAAGTTTTAACTTTAATATTCTCATACACACACATATACACAAATAGACACATATACACACACACACATATACATACATACATATAAATACACACAAACACACACACATATATATTATAATAGTGTGTTAATCTTGATGAACAAGCGATTAAATATTGATTAATGGTTACTTTTGGCTTACTACAATAGGAAGATACACCACTTTATAATATAAAGGATAGCCATTTAAGTTTCTCAAGAATTCATAACTAAACCCACCCCCTCAAAAAGAAGAACCATCTTTACTTTCTTGAGAATATTCTAGCCTTGTTACTTGATATAGTTGTCATAAAGAAAGTCATAATAGGTTTGATTCTTTTGCAACATATCTTCAAAATATAAGTGAATTGCAGATGCAAAAGTTAGTTATCATAGTAGCATTGAGCCATTGTTTGCTTACGAGTTACGAGAGTGTGGTCGTACTTTTAGGTAGACCCCAACAAAACTCCTGCTCCAACCGGACATAAAACATGATGCAATTGTAAGAACTCCAGCTGCTTGAAGAAATATTGTGAATGCTTTCAGGTTAGACTTCAATCGTATAGGTTGATTTATTTTGTTATTTGTAAATGAATCGTTTGAACTATCAATTGAAAGGTGGTGTGGGGTGCTCATCAAGATGCAGATGTAAGTCATGTAAAAATGTGTTAGGAAGAAAAGATGGTATGTATGATATTTATTGCTCCGTAAAAGTTATATTATTGATTTTCGATTTTTATACTTATATTGTAATTAGATGTTATACTAATATTTGTTTTGATAATAATGTAGATTATGTACATGTTAAGTCATATGTGGTAAAACATTACCAATGGAATATACATTCTGACTTTATACGACTGTCATCATTATTTTCTTTTTGAAAGTTTCATTCATTTAAAAGTTGTCATTTTCCTTTCCTTTTCTTTCTTTCTTTTTTCATTTTTTTGGAAAAAAATTTAACTTAGTTTTCATAATTTAGCTGTTTTGATTCTAAATAATGATTAGTTTCATTCATGTAAAATTTGACTTAGTTATATGTGGTGAAAATTTGACCAAACAAAAAAGTTTGGAAGTACCCTTAGATGTACATATTATTCCAGAATACTCAACTAGAAATCACCAGTTGTGTATAATATCTCTGTTAGTCCTTGAGATGATGGTTTTAATGACAACCCCTTAGGACTTGTTATAAAATATAAATACTAACATTATAGTTTAGATATATATGTCTATGTATATATATAGGATATAAACATGCAGGTACCAAGAAAGAAGACCGTACAGTATGATTCAAGACCGAAGATATCAAGATTGAAGACTCATGAGTATCAAGATATCAAGAGTTCAAGATTTCAAGAATACAAGATAAGTATTGAGTCTAGAATTATGTTAAAACTTCTTGAAAGCACTTACATCTTTATTCGAAATTTATTTGTGGAATGGAATCCACTACGAGCCTGTTAAAGGGATGGAACGCTAGTGGGATGGAACCCACGACAATATCTAGTGGAACATATAGTGGTCCTATTTTGATTTCCCCTAATTTTATGAAAATCTTTTTAAAAATATATCTCTATTTTAAATGTTTTCAAAACATTCTTTGCAAAAAGATATATCTATTGTTTGAGATATTTTAGCCTCAAAATTATCTTTATCGTTTTTAATATTTTGATTTCAAAATTGTCCTTGATTTTAAACTATCTCCCGTTTTAAATATTTAGCTTTTAAATTTTAATATACTCAGTTTTTAAATCACTTTATAGATTAAGATTACATTTATTAAAAATTATTTTTATATGTTTAAACTATATTCAAATATATTTACAAAAGTTTTGAAATTGTTTTAACAAATTTTAGAAACCAATTTTAATAAGTAAGTCAAAATTATCAAATTTTTCCTAGAGCATGTTGACATCCTTCAAACCCCCGTGTCGACATGGTGCTAATTAAATTCAAAATTCAAAATTTCAAAATAAGTGTCTATTCATTGTATCCTTTCATGAATAGGTATGGCTGTTGATCTTCTATAAATACCAGTAGTTCTAAACAGATTTTTAATCAGATTTCATTTGTTTTCTCTCCTCTTCATCTTCCACATTTATTCTAAAGAATCCTGAACTATATTCTGCCGAAATACCACGTGAATCAAACTTGATTATCTCTTGTTTGATTCTCCACTACTCTCTCCATAAGATCTCAGTGCTATTCAGAGTTATAGGGTCGTTTGTAAATCAAATTGTGGAATAAAAGGTGCGGTTGAGCCTTAAAATCAATTGGGTGTGATTGTAGCCTTGAATATCAATTAGATGATCTTGTAGCCTGGTTAATTCAAGAGAGTTGCTCTAAACTTGAATACAGGAGGGTGTACCTCGTAGCCTTGAAATCGAGGGCGTAATCTGGGGGATTATTATGAAAATAAATCCGTACACTTGTATGGGACTGGATGTAGGGTAACTCCAAACCAGTGTAAAATCCTGGTATGTTCTTTCCTTTATTGCTTTTATTTAGTATTTTCTTCTATGTCCGATTCTGTGATTATATCCGTGTCTGTGAATTGCATTTGTTGGTGATTAAATTACACAAGTTTCAAAAAGATTTATAAAATCCACAAAACACTATTCATCCCCCTATTGTGTTATTCCAGCCTTAAAATCCGTAATCCGCATTTCTAACAATCTAGACTCATTTATAAAGTTATGATGGGTTCGCCTTGGAATTTTTGAATTGAGACAACTCGAAAATAGGGATGCAAAGTAATGATGTTTACTATTGTCCTGGAAGCCACGGCTTACAAGAACTAGATACTGATGCATATATTATACACTTTAAAAATAAGCCTTTGCATTTCATCTTTGCTGGTATATATAGAACTTATACACGTATTCATACACTTGTATGAACATATTGATTTCATACAATATATACATTGGCTTGGCCACCCTTGTTGTCAATAAGCTTAGATGCCAAGCCTAGAGGGGCATTGAAGAATTGCTGCACTTAATGCCCCTGGATTTCGAGAAAGAGAAATATATATATATCAAGAATGATAAAACCAAGCATATTTCACTAAATTTATTCTACACACATAACCGAAATAAAAATCAAGGAATCTAGATTCATTTAACAAGGCAACAATAATAAAATATGCAATAAACATAATAAAACATTTAACAAGGAGTCAAGGTTTCAATGCAAATAACCATAATAAAACATGCATTAGGGAAGTGTCGTGAACTGGTTCATAAATAGACTACTAAACATGTATGTTATTAGCTGCCCCTTGTACAAGTAAATATCTGACACAAATGTACAATTTGCAATATATAATGGATGAGCTTTTATTACCATCTGCACTTTCTTTGGTCCATTTAAGAAAGTTAACATGCTGCTACTGCACTCAATATATATGATTTCATATATTGTATTCTTGAAGTACATAAGCATACATATAAAAATAGTAAACAATAAGAGAGCTTCCAAAATCTATTATCGGTTTAATAATTTTCAAATCAATTAAGTTATTTTACACCGAGTTTTCCACATTTAATAGTTTTATTCACTCACCCTAATAATGTCCGACATTGTTACTTTCATTTAAATTACTCACTACTTTGTCCTTATTATCCATATGTACAGATATTTCAATTTCACATTTATCCAAGAATATTAACAATCCTTCACTTTTAGATTATCACGTTCCTAGGTATATAATAATCCTTCACTTTACATCATCTCCAACACTAATTAAGAAAATTATGTTGGATTAAATATCAGCAAGAGATAGGAAAATGAAAGGTGAAACGGAGGAAGGGAAAACAGATAATGGTAGATTTTAAATAATATAAACGAAATCTTTACTAGTGGGTTCTAAATAATATTGATGAAGTCCTTACTTTCGCACATCGTGCATGTTGATGTACTAGTGTCAATAATTAGCACTTAACAATATAAGATTCAATGACTATGATCAAATTGGAACTTTTCCTTGATTTTGAAGCTGTGTTTCTATTTCATTTAGTTTTTTTAAACTGGCTAATAGGATATATATATATATATATATATATATATATATATATATATATATATATATATATATATATATATATAAGGTACTGGCATCAGGAGGAGCTAAAGGCCCAAATGAAGTTATAATAGATTATCTTGGAAGGGAACCATTTATTCGTTCATTATAGACAACAAAATAAGAAACAACCATGAAATAACTATGTTTGAGATTGTGCAATTAGAAAGATAACATGCATATAGTTATCAGTGTTCGAGTAAAATCAACATAAATTGGTTGTTCCAATGATGCGTCTCATTATATGTTTGATTCTTAAATTGTTGTTGACCTACATTTTGCTATAAGATTTGTAGAAAACAGTATGGCTGATCTTTGTGCAATGTGTCAAGTATAACAATGAGCCAGCAGCACCAACATATGGTGCTTTCAGATCAAGTGCACCTCCTTGTTTTCTTTCGGGCAGTAAGGTTCTCCGTGGACACCTCAAATTTGAACCACCATCGGCGTGGTGAGTCGATGTGAAATGTCTATCTAAAAATGCTAATAAATATTTAACACACGGCTTGAAGCCATGGCTAAATATTAGCCAATGTCCATTTTGCCATAGCTTTGGGCCACAGCGTAATCATTTTTCCACATTTCAAAGTCGTTGAAAAATGGCTTTTTTGCTTTAGTGGCTACTTGAAAATAACAAGTATATAATTTGTTTAAAAACTTGAAAGAAAGAAAAATCATGCTTTCCTTACATTTAAAAATAGACATTCTTCTTTAAAAATTCATAACTAATTCCTAAGGATTCATAAAAATCTCAAACCACTTTTAAAATTCTCTAATATGAGTTAGAAAACACTCGTAAAAAATGAAACGAAAGATCCAAATTTAAAGTTATTTCTAAACCTTCAAAGTGCAAAACAAAGGCTAAAATGTGGCAGTTTTGCACAACTGAAAGTTTGATCACTTTTTGATACGTTATTTAACTTTTATCATTAAATCCTTTTATAACAGCAAATACGCGTAATATACATAACAAATATGACGAGAAACTCCTAGGAATCTCTCTATAAAGTTTATATAGAAATGGCCAAACATAAGGCAATTCCAAAGTGCATCTATAACGACTATCGCTGTAAGAACACTTCAAATCCAAGTTCAATCTAAACCAAAGTCCAACTATAACCCATATGATTTATTTCAAGGTTATGCTACAAGTCATTCAAGTCTATTCCAATTTTATACATATATATTACATATGCTATTTTTTTTCTAAACAAGAATCAAAACAATATCACAACATCTATTCAATATAACTTCAAACAACATATATTATAATATATAAGAAAACATTATATGCACATCAAATGTTGAGTCAGCTCACCAAATCCAAACCAAACAGTAAGCTCATGTAAATAAAAACCTATGAACAACTTCCTGCCATCATTAGACATCCAAAGCTTCCAACCTTAGTCCATTTTAGTGCTCCGCCCTCTTCCCCCTTCTTTTATAGCTCACGGCCTACTATAAGTGCCTCACTTTTTCTTCCTTTCTTCGATTTTGAGATGCTAAACCATGTTGCCATGTTGTGTTAGAGCCATTGACAATGGTTGGTAGAGATTTGAGTTAATTTACCATGAGTTTGTGAAGAAAGAAGAGGTTTGAATACTTGAGTTTTTTTCACAAAACCTTTAGAATAAAATTATGAAATGAAAGAGATGTGTTATATAGACTTAACCAAGGTAAAATGATCTCCCTTTATCTTACTTTAGCCAACCAAAACACCCCCCATATGCTTAAGCCCTGTGCACATCACTTCTCCTTTTCACATTTACGCTTCTTACTTAACACTTAACACTTAAGTCTTTTCTTAAATGCTCATTTTTCAAAGTATCTTCCTTATCTCGTCTTCCACCACATTTTAATAACATAAATATCAAAATATTTTTATTACTTATTAATGATTTCCTAAGTGTTTTAATGTATTCAGAAAATTTGAACACTTCTATTAAATAAAAATCTGTTTCAATAAAATGATTTTCGGTCACATTATGGATATTTCTTCGTAGTATTTATATTTTAAAATTTTCTAAAATAAGTTTACCATCATTAGTTTTTACTTAAAATGGGAGGTTATTAACTTAATTTACTACATTTAATCCAAGATTCAAATATTTAAATAAGTCAAATATTTAAATACGAAGTATCCAGAATTCTAGGTCGTTACAATCTTTCTCACTTAAAACTTTTCGTCTTCGAAATTCCAGTACTAGTAACAAAAGGAAATAATCACATAGAAGTACTTAAAAATATTCAAATACTAGCAAACATTGCTCATGGTTTTTCCAAGTTCAAAACTCCTCTTATCGCACACGGATGATATACAATTTATTAAGCATACCTTACGCTCAACAATCTTGGGTTATTGTTTAGATGATTATTTATGTTGCCTCAGACCAAATCGAAGATTCATCGCCTAAACTCTCCACAAGCCAACAAAACATAGTACACAAATATATTAAAGCCCATACGATGTGCATGGATCATTTATACGCAATATAAAATCTGATCACTTGCTCAATCACATAGATTCACTTCCAAACTAGTATTGTAATGATCTACCTTTTTGACCCTCGAATGTCGACACAAATTCATCCACGATATTCACATGCCGAGCATCTAAGTGCTAGAAAGGTGAATTTATAAGGTAAATAAAGGTAAAAGAAATAAAACAAGAAAGAAGAGAACAAAATATCAAAATCTCAAATGTAGAACGATAATATATAATATCTCAAAAGGTCTTTACAAAAAAGAAATCTTTCATATACATACATCAATTAGAGTAAACTAACCTATCATCAGCCAGCACAATTATAATAACCCGTCCTCACAAATGCTGATAGTACAAAACAAATGATGCAGCGAAAATAAAGTATGTTAGGAAGCTATACAACTCCTCTCCCAAGAGCTCCATGAATCACAATTAAATTTGAAAACATACTCGAGCTGACCCGGGCGTTAAGTAAAACGGCCGGATCAGTCTGCTAAATCAGCATGAGAAACTCAAATCATATAGATTTATTATATCTTAAAACCCTTCAAAATAAGGGGATCCCGTAAGACCACATCGCCTATAAACACGGATGGGTTTTTACCTTATAATGACCAAACCATTTCTATTATAAAATCCAGTGATAATATAATTACTTCTAAGGTGTGGAATATAAATAATCACATAGCTGCGATGTATGTGAGTGTACATCACAACAATAATAGGTATACAACCATAAATACCAAGACACGTTCGCTAATTGCATAGGATTTCCTTGTAAATCTCTTTGGATCAAAGCCGACTTCGATCTACTGCACAAGGATCAGATATATCCTCCCGAAGCAACATACATCCCCAGTGAATGTATCATAGAAAATACATGGTTGGCCAAACTATCCGAGTGCATCGCTCCCGCATGCATATCTATAAATAACTCCAGGATAAAGTTGCATGCACCCTCGTAGATTGCTAACCCTATGGTTATGCATCCTATCTCTGGTTTTAGTTATATCTGCTTGTCAGGCTACGTCTGACATTCTAGCACATAACTCAAACCAATCTCGACACACGGGCCCTCAACTCTAACAGATCTTGGAACCACATATAGATCCCCATATGTTAACAGATTGGAATCACACATGGATTCCTCAAAAAATCTCGGAATCACATATGGATTCCCAAACCTCAACAGGTCTTGGAATCACACATGGATTCTCACATCTTTAATAGATCACAAACAACTACATGTGTTCAAGCATCTTAAATAGATTTCGAATCTCTACATAGATTCTTGCATCATGAACCTCTTCCAAATCATATAGCACATATATGGTTTTGTAATGGTTACAGTTTCAAGTCATGTCTTATAAATGCACCCCCCTGCATATCAGTTGCTCCAAATACAATTTGATTGATTTTTCGGTAATCTCAACTTCGGTTCTGTGGGAAATAAACAGACAATACATATGATCGGAGATCATCTCCTAACTATTTAAGCGGATGGATTTCCTTATCATTTGCCCTAGAAGAGAAAAATGAGTTTATATGTACAGCATAGCATCACCGAAGATAACTGTATCATAAAATTTCCATGTTTCTTTTAGATATTTTCAGAGTATATTTGGTAAAATTAAATAGCAATGAAAATAATCGTATACAGGAAACTAAGTCCCATATACTGTCCATAAGCAGGTAACGCACAAAGTACGATCAAACCACGCAAGCCCGATCAATTCATGTAAATGACTTCTAATCCCTTTTTTGATCATTAATCAAAACCATTTTTAGTAGTAAAACTCATTTTACTCAAGAAATCATTATAAATGAAACTCTATTTATTAGTTAAACTCCGCTATTTAATTAAAATGTCACTGTCCATTTTTCGCACATTTCAATATTCTCATATTCATATACTTAGCTCAACCATACAAGTATATTCATAAATCAATTTCAAAGGGATTAAGGCAAATGTTACTCAAACACTGTCACTACAGACCCAAAACCATTTAACTTATGATTGTCTTTAAAACATTCTTTTCAAAGTCTTATTTATATTCATAAGTATAATCAAAACGAGTCAAAGGTGAATGCTACTAACAAATTGCTACAACAAACCCAAAACCCTTTCATACTCATTATTCTCTTTAAAATTCCATTAATAAAGATCTAAGTATCTTCCAAACTCATTTAATAATATTTTACCTCTTTAAAATGTTATCCAAGGATTTAAAAACAAATGTTATTGAAACGTCTTTTACAACAAACCCCAAACACTTCACCATTTTGTTATCTTTAAAACTCCATTTTAAAGATCCAATCACTTTTCAAAAGTATAGTTAAATTGGTCAAAAAAATGATGCGTAAACATCGATACAATAAAGCCAAAAATCACTTTCATACTTGCCATTTACTTTGAAATATCGATTTAAAGCTCTAGGTACAACTTTATTTATTAAACAAGGTAATATACCTTTTTAATCAACTTATAAAATAATCCATTATAACATAAGTATTATAATCTAAAAACTACTTTTTAAATCCCTTTAAAAAATGTTGAACTTCCTTTTTAAACTTTTAAATATACTAGAATATATTTAAAAAGAGATACATATATATACATACATACATATATATATATATATATATATGTATTATAAATATATATACATGCATACACCAATTTATTTGTTAAACTAAGATACTTAATAAAATACTATAAACCATTTGTGAAATATTATAATATAAAAACATTTAATTCCTCAAATAAACCTTTAACAATTCGTAAAACTATATATATACTTAAAATCTATTTTTAAAATACTTATACTATTTTAAAACCATTTATTTAAACAACACTTTAAACCTGTTTTAATTTAAAACCATCACTTTAAAACCCCATAAATGATTTTTATAAATATACATAAATCGTGTTATTTTCCTATAATAAGTACCTTATAGTAATTATTATAAATATGAAGAAGCCCTACGATGTCTTCCAAACTTAACTTTAAAATCGTCGCTCATAGTTATTTCCTAGTGCATCCGTAGCGACTCTTTCGCTTCTAACATTCTCAACTTTCAATTCCAAAAGTCTCCAAATTAATTCTTTTACATTAAACACACCAAAACGTGTGTAGCTAAACATACATACATACATATGTACGTACGTACATATACTTAAACATACATACATACATACATACATACATACATACATACATACATACATACATACATACATATATATATATATATATATATATATATCAAATATCAGGGATTTAAAAAGCATATTTATTACGATTATATCGCTTCAAACATTGATAATGTACTATATCTTTTCACAAATCAATATCAAACATGTAAACAAGTGGTCTGGGCCACGATAGATGTTTACAGAATCAAAAAGGAGATTATACTGCATAATATTATTATAACTTGTTTTACAAAACAATACAGGTTTTAAAAGTAATAACTTGCATTGTTTGTTATACAGTTTATATTTTTAATACAACAATTACATACACAATAATATCCAATTAACTGGTGAGTAAAACTCACCCAAGTTCCAACCAACACTTACGCATTTTCGAATAGTCCAAAATGATTAAAATTCCTACAAGCCCTAAACTCGATGAAATCAACTCAGGTCGTGAAGAATCTAGATATGAGTGGAATGATTAAAACGGCCCCATAATTGGACCTCGTATGAATAAAATACGATTCATATAAGTTTGTGAATTTAAATTATTCAAACCATCTTTGTAACGACTCGAATTTTTTGCCCGCTCGAAAATCGACATCCATACTTCAAATCGTATTCGAATGCCATAGATTCGACCGTTCAAATCCGATTCGCCGGAGCTTATAACAACATTAAGTAAACAACACAGCGGAATAAAAGAATAATACATTGAGATATAGCTTTGATACAATATCTGATACAACAGATGATCCAATAGATATCAATATACATCAGAGATATGATACAATAAAACAGCAGCGGAAAGAAAAAAAGATAACATCTAGCAGCAGAACAATAACTCTGAGATAGTCTTCAAGGAAGAACTCCGTGAACTGCAACTCCATCTCTAAGAACCAATCCAGCAATAGCTCGAACCCCCAATAACATATCACCAAGCTCAGCAAGACTGGTGTGGTCCAAAGACTGAACTAGCTCCAGATAACCCACTATATCTAACTATCTAAAAAACCCAACTCTAGACTGCTCGTGTAGAAAATAATGAGCATCCAGAGTTTAGGAAAGAAAACAATAAACTCCGGATCAGTCGTGGGACTGGTGTGAGCAACAAAAACAGTTTATCTTTTAAAACATTCAACAAAAGATTTTCAAAGTCAATTCGCAATGTTTTTTTTAAAAAATGAGACTACCATAAGGCCTCCCGCACACACACACAATGCAAACGCAAAATCGGAGGAGATTTCTCCTTATGATAGTCAAAGATGCTTGATACGCATTAAAAGAAACATTTGATATTATTACTAATGCATAGTGTAGGAAAAATTCATTTCGAAAGTAGAATATAAATCTTAGCCAACATACGACCATTATCGTATGCCTACTATAGCTAACCATGTTCAATAGCAGGTTACCGCCACATTCCATGGCAGGTTATACAACTAATACTGTACAAGGTTCATATTGTTTCTTTGGATTTCCAACGAATGATCAGGCCAAGGAACTTCCCATTGCCACATGAGAATGCCTCTGGATGGACATTCCCGAGAACCAAACCAGATCTCTACCAACACAAGGCCGGGTTACCCCTAACTGAGTAACAACTGACCGAATATGCCATCCCCCGGTCCTTTGGGACCTTTATCCGAGATCTCGTAATCAATTCACACAATCATAAAGTGTTTTCAACATGAGTAAGTATCTGGGCTCCATACCATGATACCACCCTTTTCCAGAAGGAAATGCACACATCCTAAAGGGCGCTACCCCTCATAACCTTGCTGCTTCTTTCCTGTTTTGACCATTCACGGGGTGTGAGGCTCGACGAAGTCACGTCCACAAAAACATACTTTATACAAAAGCCATGCTTTAGGTCAACAAATGATCATAGAAATGATCACCAAGATAGACGATCAAATAAATGATCCTATCACAAATAATCAACACAATGATCATTTCACAGCAACACTCAGCATGTCACATTACCAAATTGGGAATATATCGCTGATAACCATCAACTATATAACCTCTGAGCTCGTACGTCTCAGAGAAGGGTGTTAAGCTAAGATAATAAATTCTCCGCCACCAACAGAAATATATTTGAAAGAAATCGGCTTTATATCTCAATTTGTAATGTCAGACATACAATCCATACAAGTCTGTTCCGGGCTCGAACAGAACCGAATGCACTTACAAAGAAGTCCTTGCAATCCGGATATTCACTAATCACGTTCGGACTACCCATCACAGATGGAGTCTCTATACCGGGGACCAGTCGATGCAAAGACATTCGACGAGTTGTCCTTTCGCTTTCAAAAATATCCGGTCTTAAACACCGGTCTTCAAATGCTATCCATAACGATATATCACATATTCGGAATGGGATATATGACACAAAGGTCCTCTCCCGGCTAAACCGAATAGTGAGCGCAATATTTACAAGAAATATATGGATATTGGGATTTTCAATTAAGTCACAACTTATTACCCAAAACTTTCTTCAAAATGGTTTAAATCAATTACCATTTCAAATCCTTAAACCAAAAAGATTTATTTCAAAAAGATCCATTCATAGATTTCCAAAACAATTTCATTTCGATAGGATTAACCCGTTAAATCTTTAAATCAAAGATTTAACTTATAGCTTTCAAATCGTTTCTATAACATGGAAATCATTTTCATTTAAAACTAGAAATCATTTTAACACAAATTGGAAGTTCATTTCTTATGTGAAAGCTTTTATTATTTGAAAACAAACAGTTTTCGTTTCAGAGAAATCCAATTAATTTACACGAGTTAAAGTTCTTGAATTATATTCACATTCCTAAATCAATACTTTTAAAATAGTTTAACCCGTATATAACTGGTATAACATTTTTAATCCCTAGTTTTAAATCATAGAATTCAATTTCAAATCTTGAATTTAAGTTCAAATCAGAATTATTCAACTTCATATTTTATCGAGTTATTCAAAATAAATTTCATCTATGAAATTCCATTTCAAAAGCTTTTCACTTTAAACCCAATCCACTTCCAAAACATTTGAATTCAAATATTCAAATTTAAAACTATTTCAAAAATCTGTGACTAAATCGATTTCCTCGTGAAATCCATATTGGTGTGTGTATAAGTGTGGTCCAGGGGTTTAACACAATAGTGCAACATCATTTAATCATCACAGATCAAACACAGAAATATAGTCGATAAGCGATATAAAGTATAACGCTTATCTTCCATTCACAATTCACAGATAATATGCAGATGTAAATAAATGAATAAATCATATACGGCACAAACCACATAACCAAATATCACAGTTCAGACAGGACAACAATTTCAAGGCATCCCATATAATGCAATCATTCATAAGTAAGACCAGGCATTTAACAATGATTTATAAGCAGGATTTCTTTTAATCCTAATTAATTCAATTTATTTTCAATTAAATTAATTACTTATAAATTAATTATCCAATTCTGATTTATTAATTACAAATCGTTTGATATAAATTTATTTATCAAACATTTTAATTAATTAAATTATTCTTAATCAATCATATTAATTAAATTGACTTTTGAACCAATTATATAATTAATTAACTTTTTAATTAATTATTTTAAGAAATTAAACCTTTATTACTTAGTTTATTAATTATTTATTCTTATTTAAATTACTTGAGTTAACTATTGATCACATATTAGTTAACTTTACATTAGTTACTTTAAAAACTCTTAGTTACAAATTAATTGAACTCTTCATTATCAATTAATTCATCTTCAATAACAAATTTATAAATCTCAATTTACTCAGTAGATTCTTGTTATCAAATTTATGAACATTCTTGATTACCTTGCAATATAATTCAATTAAATTATTTATCTTTTTATTTGAGAAATCTTTCTTTCATAACTATAAATAAATTTGTTACTAACTTACAACTAATATTAATTTAAAGAAAAAGTAAAAAAAAAAATCAAAATATTAATTAAGACTAATACTTAACTGTTCAAGGTGATTAACTAAAATTTTCAAATATTTAAACCAGTTGCAAACGGTTCACAGACTAAATTTAATTAGGCTTATCATTTTGAAACAATACTCGAGAAACCCTTTTGTTCACTCGAGTTGAAACTCGAGTTCTTTCACCATTCTCCCCGAGATTCCCTTCTTCTTCCTATTTCCTTTATCTCTTTTTTTTTCTTTCTCTGAAGCTAAGTTTTTAAGTTTAAATGAAAAACATCAGGAAATCAAAGTGCGTAACCCAACCCGAGTCTTCCCCTTGTTCACTCGAGTTACACTTCGGGTTTACCTCCATTTTCCCCGAGCCTTCTTCTCTCTCTCTCGCGTTCTTCTTCTGCTCTTTTTTTTTTCCAGACAAGTTTTAAGTTTACTAAAAAAAAACATCAGGAAATCACCCCCCACACTCGAGCACTAACCCGAAGTAATCACCCTCCCTTCTCGAATATTACTCACGTCGCTTCCCACCATCAACCTGACACCAACCATAACATGCTCGTGCACGTGCACAGGTGATCGAATCACCTCTGATCAACTACAACGTCTTCCTTAAGTCAGCCATCACTCTCGAAACCCATTTCGATCATCAAATCGACGATGCAATCTCGAAAATCAAATTCGAGTCTTTAGACTCAAACCTGGAACGAAGAACACAACTGGAACCAACGACTCATCACCTAAACTTCCTCGTCCAGGCACCCTCGATCACCATCTCCCTCAAAACTCTGGCCACATCACCGCAACCTTCCCACGCAGCCATCCCCCTCGGTGCGATCGCCCAAATTACCGTGATGAAGACGCGATTTGCTCGTGAACAACAACAAACCAAAATGAACCCAAAACCCTAGTTGCGCCTCGTTCTAATATCTCACGCAATAGAAAAATCATATGATAATTTTCGCAAATTCATCGATGACCAAGTTTGCTTCGAGCAAAATTTCAATACCCAAAATTCATTCAATCGCCAGTAATCGATTCAAAAGTATATTCTATTCAAATATGAACTGCACATAAAATACTTGATTAAAAATCATCGTATTGATTTTAAAAATCATAACTTTGTATGTTTATACAAGTTATATAAACAAATCCAAAATTTACTACATTCCAAATTTTCATGTGTTCATACTTTTACTGTAAACTTGATTTACAGAACCCATACTTCAATATCAAGCTTAATATAAATCCTAAGCCATGATTTAGGTTTAAACAACTTGTTTAAATTTAAAATTCTAAGCTTAAAAATGTGGTATGAAGTTATATAAATTTTTTCCTCTACTTTACTTTACTCTGTAGCCCAAAACCAGAAGAAGAACAACATCTTCCATTTACACAGGAAAATCACAATCTTGTACATAGAGCTACAACTTGAACACTTATACACAAAACCCAATATATTATGCACAGATTTTACGATACTTAAGTATTGGAAGAGTTTGTTTACTAACCTGTCATGAAGAAATAAACAGAGCTCATTTGTTTAATTCAATCTTCTTTTGATTTACTCTGATTTTCATTCCAGGTTTTGAGATGATTTGTTTCTTTTTTTTTTTCTAGTTGAATGAATTGTTCAAGTTTCTATGGACGAACTGAAAATGAAGAGAGGCTTGATAAAAGAATGAGTTTGATATAAGAAAATGAATTGTACAGGGTAATACTTCTTTTAGTACAACCAAGCAGTGATATCTTTTTCATTACTTAGTGGCTGATATCTTGTGTACTAAAGATAATGGCATTACATGCCTTAGTACTTTATGTCTACACCCTCACCTTACTTGCTTGTTTTTCCAGTTCATAAATATTTTACTTTACTTATTTTCTTACTTACCTGGCAGCTTATGCCTGCATACTTAGGAATATAAGTGAAGTCCTTTTACTTGCCTGCAGGTCGCATACTTAAATAAATTTTATCTTGTTTCTTTCTTTTGTTTTATCTTGTCTACACTATTGGTTGCATTATATTGAGTCTGTTTTTGTTTATGCTTATATTTGTATTTGTTTGTATTATTTTGTATTGCATACTTTTGTTTATGTAAGGTTGTGATGAATATTGTTTTCTTGTTTTATACTTTGTTTATTCTTTCACTTGCCTTTGCTTTTCTTTTGTGATCTAATCCAGTTTTATTTTTCTTGTCTGGTTATTTTACTTTGTTTTTATAAGCTTATGCCTTAATTCTTTTATTTATACTTTTGTTTTGTTTATTTATTTTTATTTTACACAAATCTGGTTTTCTTCCATAAGCTTTCGCATATATGTTTGTTTAAGTGTTCATGAAAACATATTTTTGTTTTAGTCCTTTGTATTTTATTTGTTTGTTTTATTTTCGTCTACATTCTTTTCATATTTAAATGTATTTTATTTTCTTTAAATCTTCTTGTTTTGTAATACAAATAAACTTCTATTTTATTATGTTGTTAGAATTTAGCAAATGTTCTACTTCCTATTTTTTTTTTAAAATTTATCTCATATTATTTTTCTATTTCTAGTTTAAATATTTATTGTTATCTTACTTTAATATTTATTGTCTTATATTATTTTATAAACTCAAACCATAAATTTTACAATTCATATCTAATGTATATACATATATATCTCTATATATATTTTTTTAAACTATTTATTTAAGATTTTATTTCAAATCCAATATAAATATATATTCACATATATACAAATTGTTAAATCCATATGACTTTATATATTTTCTAGTCGAATCGGGGAAACTCGCTTCCATTTAAATTAATTTATCTTACAATTTTATTCAAAAATTCATTTAATTATCAATTTAAATTAAATTAAAATCTAGGGTCGTTACAAACTTCCCCCCTTAAAAGAATTTCGTCCTCGAAATTCGCAGGCACGAAAACAACAAGGATAGATGAAAGATAGAAAAATATCCTTTCAAATCAAGCTGGATATCAATTCTGCATTTGGCTCACCAAATCAGAATATCAACAATAGATACAAGGAATTATAACAAAATTTCAATTTTTGGTTTTAAACGAAATCATTTTATTGATACAATTCAAATTATCCTTCATATTCTATTAATCAATTTAAAATTTCTAATTCATATTCATTATTTCCAATTTCAATTTTCAAATTCATATTCATTAAAGTTTAAATCGAAAAGCCAATAAGAATCGATAAAGATAAGGATTTTCTATAACAAATCGTAGAGCTACCATCATCTCGAAACTTCTTTCTGTAGCTGTCACGAAGCAATTCAAAAGAATTTTGGAAACGAATCAAAGGAGATTGATAGAGAAAGTTATTTCCACTGTTGTTACAGAGTTTTGACTAATTATAGTCGTATTTCCTCATCCCCTATCTTGTTCTCTTCCTGCACTCATACTCACTATCAGTAGATAGTAAGAGAATTTACTGAGGCATACGAACAGATATCTTAGGGATTACTCATTCTAGGGATACTTCACCCTATCTCTAATGAGCTACTTAATGTGTTATACTCCCGAGCTAAAGTTCAACCTTAGCTCTGATACCAAATGTAACGAGACGAGCCAGTGGTCACAACCGGTAGGCTTTTCAACCATCCCAGCCCCACCGTGGCTTACACTGGTACCCCAGACCTTGCTTTTACGGCCAGCCTCTCGACTGTCTCAGGTTACACCTAACCAACCCCCTAAAAGAGGATGTGTGGGAGTAAGAGTCTCCCGTTCGCCACCTAACCGCGAAGCGAGAACCCCCCATCACATAGCCCAAAGCTCAGTAAGTCTGGTCCGGGCTCGAACAGAACCGAAGGCACTTACAAAGAAGTCCTTGCAATCCGGATATTCACTAATCACGTTTGGACTTCCCATCACAGATGGAGTCTCTATACCGGGGACCAGTCGATGCAAAGACATTCGACGAGTTGTCCTTTCGCTTTCAAAAATATCCGGTCTTCAACACCGGTCTTCAAATGCTATCCATAACGATATATCACATATTCGGAATGGGATATATGACACAAAGGTCCTCTCCCGGCTAAACCGAATAGTGAGCGCAATATTTACAAGAAATATATGGATATTGGGATTTTCAATTAAGTCACAACTTATTACCCAAAACTTTCTTCCAAACGGTTTAAATCAATTACCATTTCAAATCCTTAAACCAAAAAGATTTATTTCAAAAAGATCCATTCATAGATTTCCAAAACAATTTCATTTCGATAGGATTAACCCGTTAAATCTTTAAATCAAAGATTTAACTTATAGCTTTCAAATCGTTTCTATAACTTGGAAATCATTTTCATTTTAAACTGGAAATCTTTTTAACACAAATTGGAAGTTCATTTCTTATGTGAAAGCTTTTATTATTTGAAAACAAACAGTTTTCGTTTCAGAGAAATCCAATTAATTTACACGAGTTAAAGTTCTTGAATTATATTCACATTCCTAAATCAATACTTTTAAAATAGTTTAACCCGTATATAACTGGTATAACATTTTTAATCCCTAGTTTTAAATCATAGAATTCAATTTCAAATCTTGAATTTAAGTTCAAATCAGAATTATTCAACTTCATATTTTATCGAGTTATTCAAAATAAATTTCATCTATGAAATTCCATTTCAAAAGATTTTCACTTTAAACCCAATCCACTTCCAAAACATTTGAATTCAAATATTCAAATTTAAAACTATTTCAAAAATCTGTGACTTAATCGATTTCCTCGTGAAATCCATATTGGTGTGTGTATAAGTGTGGTCCAGGGGTTTAACACAATAGTGCAACATCATTTAATCATCACAGATCAAACACAGAAATATAGTCGATAAGCGATATAAAGTATAACGCTTATCTTCCATTCACAATTCACAGATAATATGCAGATGTAAATAAATGAATAAATCATATACGGCACAAACCACATAACCAAATATCACAGTTCAGACAGGACAACAATTTCAAGGCATCCCATATAATGCAATCATTCATAAGTAAGACCAGGCATTTAACAATGATTTATAAGCAGGATTTCTTTTAATCCTAATTAATTCAATTTATTTTCAATTAAATTAATTACTTATAAATTAATTATCCAATTCTAATTTATTAATTACAAATCGTTTGATATAAATTTATTTATCAAACATTTTAATTAATTAAATTATTCTTAATCAATCATATTAATTAAATTGACTTTTGAACCAATTATATAATTAATTAACTTTTTAATTAATTATTTTAATAAATTAAACCTTTATTACTTAGTTTATTAATTATTTATTCTTATTTAAATTACTTGAGTTAACTATTGATCACATATTAGTTAACTTTACATTAGTTACTTTAAAAACTCTTAGTTACAAATTAATTGAACTCTTCATTATCAATTAATTCATCTTCAATAACAAATTTATAAATCTCAATTTACTCAGTAGATTCTTGTTATCAAATTTATGAACATTCTTGATTACCTTGCAATATAATTCAATTAAATTATTTATCTTTTTATTTGAGAAATCTTTCTTTCATAACTATAAATAAATTTGTTACTAACTTACAACTAATATTAATTTAAAGAAAAAGTAAAAAAAAAAATCAAAATATTAATTAAGACTAATACTTAACTGTTCAAGGTGATTAACTAAAATTTTCAAATATTTAAACCAGTTGCAAACGGTTCACAGACTAAATGTAATTAGGCTTATCATTTTGAAACAATACTCGAGAAACCCTTTTGTTCACTCGAGTTGAAACTCGAGTTCTTTCACCATTCTCCCCGAGATTCCCTTCTTCTTCCTATTTCCTTTATCTCTTTTTTTTCTTTCTCTGAAGCTAAGTTTTTAAGTTTAAATGAAAAACATCAGGAAATCAAAGTGCGTAACCCAACCCGAGTCTTCCCCTTGTTCACTCGAGTTACACTTCGGGTTTACCTCCATTTTCCCCGAGCCTTCTTCTCTCTCTCTCGCGTTCTTCTTCTGCTCTTTTTTTTTTCCAGACAAGTTTTAAGTTTACTAAAAAAAAACATCAGGAAATCACCCCCCACACTCGAGCACTAACCCGAAGTAATCACCCTCCCTTCTCGAATATTACTCACGTCGCTTCCCACCATCAACCTGACACCAACCATAACGTGCTCGTGCACGTGCACAGGTGATCGAATCACCTCTGATCAACTACGACGTCTTCCTCAAGTCAGCCATCACTCTCAAAACCCATTTCGATCATCAAATCGACGATGCAATCTCGAAAATCAAATTCGAGTCTTTAAACTCAAACCTGGAACGAAGAACACAACTGGAACCAACGACTCATTACCTAAACTTCCTCGTCCAGGCACCCTCGATCACCATCTCCCTCAAAACTCTGGCCACATCACCGCAACCTTCCCACGCAGCCATCCCCCTCGGTGCGATCGCCCAAATTACCGTGATGAAGACGCGATTTGCTCGTGAACAACAGCAAACCAAAATGAACCCAAAACCCTAGTTGCGCCTCGTTCTAATATCTCATGCAATAGAAAAATCATATGATAATTTTCGCAAATTCATCGATGACCAAGTTTGCTTCGAGCAAAATTTCAATACCCAAAATTCGTTCAATCGCCAGTAATCGATTCAAAAGTATATTCTATTCAAATATGAACTGCACATAAAATACTTGATTAAAAATCATCGTATTGATTTTAAAAATCATAACTTTGTATGTTTATACAAGTTATATAAACAAATCCAAAATTTACTACATTCCAAATTTTCATGTGTTCATACTTTTACTGTAAACTTGATTTACAGAACCCATACTTCAATATCAAGCTTAATATAAATCCTAAGCCATGATTTAGGTTTAAACAACTTGTTTAAATTTAAAATTCTAAGCTTAAAAATGTGGTATGAAGTTATATAAATTTTTTCCTCTACTTTACTTTACTCTGTAGCCCAAAACCAGAAGAAGAACAACATCTTCCATTTACACAGGAAAATCACAATCTTGTACATAGAGCTACAACTTGAACACTTATACACAAAACCCAATATATTATGCAAAGATTTTACGATACTTAAGTATTGGAAGAGTTTGTTTACTCACCTGTCATGAAGAAATAAACAGAGCTCATTTGTTTAATTCAATCTTCTTTTGATTTACTCTGATTTTCATTCCAGGTTTTGAGATGATTTGTTTCTTTTTTTTTCTAGTTGAATGAATTGTTCAAGTTTCTATGGACGAACTGAAAATGAAGAGAGGCTTGATAAAAGAATGAGTTTGATATAAGAAAATGAATTGTACAGGGTAATACTTCTTTTAGTACAACCAAGCAGTGATATCTTTTTCATTACTTAGTGGCTGATATCTTGTGTACTAAAGATAATGGCATTACATGCCTTAGTACTTTATGTCTACACCCTCACCTTACTTGCTTGTTTTTCCAGTTCATAAATATTTTACTTTACTTATTTTCTTACTTACCTGGCAGCTTATGCCTGCATACTTAGGAATATAAGTGAAGTCCTTTTACTTTCCTGCAGGTCGCATACTTAAATAAATTTTATCTTGTTTCTTTCTTTTGTTTTATCTTGTCTACACTATTGGCTGCATTATATTGAGTCTGGTTTTGTTTATGCTTATATTTGTATTTGTTTGTATTATTTTGTATTGCATACTTTTGTTTATGTAAGGTTGTGATGAATATTGTTTTCTTGTTTTATACTTTGTTTATTCTTTCACTTGCCTTTGCTTTTCTTTTGTGATCTAATCTAGTTTTATTTTTCTTGTCTGGTTATTTTACTTTGTTTTTATAAGCTTATGCCTTAATTCTTTTATTTATACTTTTGTTTTGTTTATTTATTTTTATTTTTATTTTACACAAATCTGGTTTTCTTCCATAAGCTTTCGCATATATGTTTGTTTAAGTGTTCATGAAAACATATTTTTGTTTTAGTCCTTTGTATTTTATTTGTTTGTTTTATTTTCGTCTACATTCTTTTCATATTTAAATGTATTTTATTTTCTTTAAATCTTCTTGTTTTGTAATACAAATAAATTTCTATTTTATTATGTTGTTAGAATTTAGCAAATGTTCTACTTCCTATTTTTTTTTTAAAAATTTATCTCATATTATTTTTCTATTTCTAGTTTAAATATTTATTGTTATCTTACTTTAATATTTATTGTCTTATATTATTTTATAAACTCAAACCATAAATTTTACAATTCATATCTAATGTATATACATATATATCTCTATATTTTTTTTAAAAACTTTTTATTTAAGATTTTATTTCAAATCCAATATAAATATATATTCACATATATACAAATTGTTAAATCCATATGACTTTATATATTTTCTAGTCGAATCGGGGAAACTCGCTTCCATTTAAATTAATTTATCTTACAATTTTATTCAAAAATTCATTTAATTATCAATTTAAATCAAATTAAAATCTAGGGTCGTTACAATCTTCCTTCATCTCTTCTCTTCGCTAAGTCACCTGTGCACATTGATATATCTCTCCTATGCACATTTTCCAATGATACGACAAATCACTCGCCGATTCTCCAAATTGACCTCACCAATGACCTTCTCATCCCATGCCCGACCTCCTCGACCCAATTTTATCTTCTTCGACACCCTATAACCCATCGCAACATCGTGCCCTGCTCATCAATTCCCCCAGGTCGCTTTTCAATTTCAACCATCAGAGAATTAGTAACGACCCTGAATTTGGTCGTTTTAACTAGGCAATTATATTTATTTTATATAGTCATAAATATGTTTTATAAATAAATAAACTCATTTTAATTAATTAATAATGAGGGTAAAATATTTTTCAAAATTTGTTTACAAAATTAAATAGTTCGTAGAAAAATAGAAAATGCGACCGAAGAACGTTTTTCAAAATTTCGACCTTTCAATACTGGAAAGTTGTCGAGAATGTTGTTCCTTTATGTACACCACATGTACACATGTATAGTAGATAATTAACTAAATAATAATACACTTAGGAATAGATTATCTTATGTTAATTATAATTAACAGGCAATGTGACAATTCATAACTATAAAAATAATAAACATTATACATATATATATATTATTAAGTGTTGTCATATTGTAGTGCCTTGGATTTTCGGCCCTCGAAAATCGATATTAATACGTTCACTGCATAACATGCCGAGTATTCAAATGTCGGAAATACCGATTGCTGGGGGTAAAGAAGAAAGAGGTAGAAGAAAAAATAGAAACAACAACAAAGAATCTTACAATCGCAGCGGAACAAAATACAATATATAATAACATATTTTAAATACAAGAACTATACTGTTAATACACATACCATTCTCAAAGTACAATAGATAACAATCAACCTAGATAGTTTAATAACTTGTCCTCATACAACGGAAATACAAATCAAGTACGAGAATACGTCTTTGTAATCCAGCTCGTCTCCTGAGCTTCATAGCATCCTATCCTGAATTTGTAATATTCGGTCTAACCCGAATATTATAATAACATAACACTTGAGTCAGTCTGGAAAACCAGCATGAGAAAAAATACTCAATTTGAATTATTATTACTATTATAAAATTTCGAAAAACAAAGGTATCTCGTAAGACCACGCCACACATAAATACGACGGGTTTTACCTGATGATAACCAAAACATTTTATATCAAAATCATGTGATATTATAATAGTGTCTAAGTACAAGTACTTAGTCAAATAGCCGAAATTGTTATATTAATTAAATTCCAGCATGCTAAGCTCTACAACCAAAACCATAAAGGCACGTATTGGAGAATGGATTCTATACATTGACTAGGCACTGGGTATGTAACGACCCGCTATTTTGGACCATTTAAATCGACAATAAAACCATACATGTCCGACTTGAATAATTCAAAATACCGAATTGTTAATTTAAATTTGGCAAAACATATACAGTAAATAAATCAATCACAGAATCACAGATACAGAGTAGTACAATAATACGCAGTAGAATAAACGAATAGTAGTTCATGAAGCTACTATATAAACAAAGTTAGAAATAAAATACATCAGAGTATCCCAGATGCAGTGAAGTCTCCAGTACGGGCAGATGACTTCTCTGAACCAATCGACTGGATGACTGAAAGGATAGAAGCTGGATCTTCAAGCAAAGCTCCAACTTCGAAGGTAAGTCTCAAATGTTGTATCACTCAGTCTGACCCGAGCTAAAGCAAAACACAAAACACTCGAGTCAGGATTAACATTCTTATATCAATAAATCCAACTCAAATGAAATATCAACTGAAATACAAGTAACTTAGAGGATGTATGGGATAATCATTCTCTAAGGATCCGTGGAACTATCTACAACGTAGAAATATACACTATAACACCGTGGTCATTTCAATTTAATTTATACTTCAAAACCAAAATATCATTTCATCTAATATATATATATATATATATATATATATATATTCAAATTTTATCACTTTCAAAGTTGCGATTCAAATCTATTCAAATTCCAAATCCAAATTTTAGTCCAATCTTAATTTATTAATTTAAAATTCAACTCAATTCCTAAATAACCATTTCACATTTTACCGATCTCAAATCCGGATTTGAAATCACAAAATACCCTTTTACATTTCAATATTATTTCAAAACTTTAAATATTCAATGTTTCAAACTAAATTTTTATTCAATTAAATTTTCTAAATAATAAATTCGAATTATATTGATTTCAAATACAGATCTGAATCACAAATAAACCAATTAAATTCCAGTATAGTTCAAAGCTTTAATATTCTGCAATTCAAAGTTCAATTGACAGTTTCATATAGATCTCGATTTAACCCCATTATTATTTAGTCTTGAAATATTCCCTCATTGGATTCAATATCATTTAAGTAACCTTAACTTACATTTTACTAAATTTTTTTTTATTTAGATGTGAAATATTCATTAAGTCACTTAAATCAAAATCCAGTTAAAAAATCATACCTTTAAATTTCCTATTCAATAATTTCAAATCGATTAATTAAAATCCTTATTTAAATACCATTTCCAATAAACCCAAATTTACCTTCCCGACCTTACTTATTCAATTTATTACAAGAAAATCTATTGAAATATAGATTTACATATATACTTAACCATATTCTACGTATTAAATCCATCTAATTTAAATCAAATATTACTACTAAGTTTATACATAAAATATATCATTTATCTAATGTCTTAAGAATCTATATTTACTAAACCATATATTTCTTTCCAAAACCATAGAAAATATTTTCAAAATATTTATATATGGACCAACGGTGTTTGTATATATTTCTTATCATATGGTCACATGATATGGATATTTATCATTTCAGTCCGTACACTAAATATATATGGGTGGATAGAATTTCAACCCGTAATCCTAAATTCAATTTAATGAAAATCGCTTGGGTCTATCATTTCAACCCATAACGAAATTCTCATATTCTAAAGTCCGTTCGGGTATGTATCATTTCAACCCATAGTGAATTCTAAACTACAGGGAACTTGCAGAGTGATAACAGATAATAATAATATAACAGGATATGATAATAATATAACAACAGGCATATATCAACAGTAACTAAATAAAGTATAAACAATAGGATATGGTGTCATATCCATAGGTGAACAGTTTACAGATAATAGCATATATAACAGATTTACTAACTTCAGCAGTATATTTCAATTGTCGTTTCAATTGAAACCAAATTTAATAAATTAAAGAACGTTAATTGTGAGTGATTGCTCACCTTTCGAGGCTAGAGGCTAGAGAAGATAGACAACACAACAAGCTACGAATTTCAAAGCAACGCTAGATTGGCACGAATTCAACAAAGCTGAGAGATAAGAATTTGGTGAAAACGAATTAGAACCATCTTGATATGACAGAAAATGATGTATATAATTTTATTATTTATTATTGAAATCAATTTAATCATATATCTCAAATTAAAATTTAATTCAACACTTCGAACAAAGTCTCCATATATTTATATCTTTTAAAACCAATTAATGTATACTCATATAGACATTTGCGAACAAAATTTTATGTTATATACACACACACATATATAAAGTTATATAAACTTAAATAGAAAATATACAAACGCGATTGTATTACAAGTTTCCAACAATATATATTTTCCGTTTTAAAATATTAGGAATACTACAAACCATAATATATTATAACTAACATATAACTTAAAATATAATTAACAAATATATATATATACAAACGTACGTAGAGTATAAATATATACATATGCATACTCAGTGACCCTATCTAGCCCAACAGGTAAAATCCAAACTAATATAACTTATTTTAAAAAAAAAACTTATAAATACTGTCTATCATACTTAAACAAAATCAATATATATTACTGTAAATATATAAACAATATAACATATATTCATTGTCGAACTAGATTTTCCAATTTCTATAATATATAAAAATAGATCATATAACAGTTTATGTAAAATCAGTATTTACGTAATTATAATATCAATAAACCCATGCTTTATCTGTACAAATCCACTTCTATTCTTATACAACATATAACTTTATATATGTGTAACTTTTACCCTATAACACTTATATATTTTAAAACAAAACAGAGAATATAGTGTGTAATACATACATATTTTCTTTTATAAACATACAGCAACGTATATATATATCATATAAACTAACGTACACAGTATATATTATAATATACCATAGGTTTATAAAAAATAATATACTTACGCAAATGAAGGAGTGCACGGTCTAAGTGGCTACGGAGGAGCATTTGGGGTGGAAGATCAGGGAGGAGCTGTGGAGTGATGGTTTTGAGAAGCTAACAGAGGGGGAGAAAAAAAGAAGAAATAGAGAAGAGAAGTAAAGGCCATAGAGAACTATAAGGGAGGAGCTCAATATTTAAAAGCTGGAATAAGAAACGTAAAATTGAATGAGCGAAATGAATGCAAAAAGTATATAAGTTTGATATTCGAATGACGGTCATAAAAAAGGAAATTTGGGTATAGGTAACGGCTGGCTATAATCAAATATTCACGTTTTAATGGATTTCTTTCCTTTAAGAAATAAAGATAGGGAGAGAAAGAATAGATAAAGGCAACATATCTATCAATCAAGTAAAATGGAAAAGTTTGAAATTGTACGCAAATAAATAGATATAGAACGATGTAGGTGAGTTGGCAGCTTTGGGTAAAAATGCTTAATAATTTGTATGAACCAAATAGGCATGAACAGACTACAACATGCAATTAACTAATTGATTATCTGTAACCGTGCACGCAAGAAATGAGATAATAATTAAAGGTATTTTATTTTATTGTCGAAGGAAAGAAGGAAAGGCAGACCAATAGGCCGAGAATCATACCATAATTACCCTAGTGAACAGAGGAAATAAATTTAAAACAAAAATATAGATAAAGGTTGAATGAATGGACACAGACACCTGCTTGAATCACGTGAAATAATTAAAGCAAATGAAGTGGCTACAGGAAACGAATGATTTCTTCCTATTTTTGAATTAGTGTTTATGTAGCCAATTTTTAAGCAAAAAGGAAACGTACAATAAATAATAAATTGAAACGACCGTTGATTCAGCAACGTTATTAAAACAATTTATTATATTGCTTGGGCTACACGGTGAAGATTTGGAAGAGACGTGTTTCACAATGCAACCGTTTTTAAGAAATAAATATATTACTTTAAAACAGAAGAACTGACCAAAAATGAACGTAGACGTATACAATTTATATGTTTTGATATTCAAAATAATTATAGGATGACAACAGTCACCCTAGATTTAGTTGAGAAATTAAAGCAATCAATTGCTGATTGGATAGCACGTTCCATATTTGAAACGTAAAGGAAAAAGATAAGCATGGAATGGAAGGATACGTTATAAAGGCAAAATGAACCGTTTGGGAAAAAAAATGATGGCAAATAAAACAGTCGTGCCTTGAATTTCCCAAAATAAATTATTAGAGCAATTGATGGGTTGATTGGACAGTGTGTTTCAAAACTTCAAGGAAATGAGTAATATATTTGAAAATACTAACATAACCTATATATACATACCTACTAGAATTCACACAATAATTAATGGACCCTATACCCAAACTAAACTTCCCGTGTATATATGTATATTAAGACCAAATTTTTCTTTGAATCAAAAATCCATACTTGCTTTCAAAACTAAATTTCAAAACCACCATTTGATGTATAAACAGAACATAATATTTTTCCTTTTTTCCTTCTTTTTATTACCAATAAATCAAACATTATTTAATAATTTCACATAACTCAACATATCCATTAGTTACCAATTTTAGTTCATTTGTTAGAGGTTAACTTATTTGAATTACAACAATACAATTAAACTATTGTTTCCTCTTAAATTTTATTCAATAGATCAATATTTACAATTAACAATTATTATTAAATTCTTAACATTTGTTGTTTTAATTCAGATTGTAAATCTCATATAAACTATTATTATTCCCATCATTTTTTTCTACCAAATTTTATTCAATATTTTAATAAAATTAGAATTTTAAATTGGCCTAAAATTTCGGATCGTTACCCATTACACTTTTTTTTCCAGATCTGAACTACGTTGCAAAAATGAAGATGGGAAGAGATTTTGAAACGGTTAGGAAATCAAAGATTTTTATTTCTATTAAATATGGAGACGCAAATGAAAGTGGAAAGTTTTACACGTGAATTGGAGGCAAGGTTTTAATTCCTTTTTTAATGCACGTGCTGATTTGATTTTTAACAGCTAAGATATGAAATAAAAGAGTGCATACAATAGATGCAATAATTAAAATGAACATATGCCCAAATTAATTAACCAGCAACGTAATCTAAATTTATATGTTTTCTTATTTATTGACTACTTATATTTAATTATAGGTAGTCCAAACATTAAATTTTTATTTCAAAATATTATTATTTAAAATATGTCCAAAATTTAATTAAATACGTCATAAAAACCGTTTAAAATTTATGGGTTGTTACAGGGTACCACCTATCGCGATACACATCTTGAAAAATGTATCGAGGACCTTGCCAGGATCCCCTACAACACATGGTCGGCCCTATCCCTAACCTGGATAGAACCGAATATGTTACCACCCCGGGTGTTCCCACCCTTATCGAGAGCTATTTTTCCTTGTACCACCGTGTCCACAATTAATATTATATCCGAGGGTATCTAGAAAGGTGATAACATACGCTAATTGGGCGCGTCCCACTTAGCCTTGCTGCATATCCCCGAATTTTCAGTCATTTCGGTTGATGAGGCTTGAGGCTACGATTATCTTTTAAGAACAATTTCACTTAGAATGCTCATCGTCCTCCAATGACGATGTTTTGATAACATTCGTCTATACAAGTTGTACTGGGTTTGGACAAATCGAATCATTGTCTTCACCATCTTCACGATATCTATTTTTAACGCTCAAATCAGATCGAAGTGGTTTTCAGATAATTAAATCCGATCCTGGTTTCTTCAAAACGATCAATGAAACTGGCCAAATATTTGATAGTCGGTTATTTAACTATCAATATAACATCCATAAGCCGTCACTAGGCCTATATTATAATTTTTCCAAAATTTATTACCAAAATACCATTATAAGATGTATATTCAAATCCCTTCCAAGTTTCAATATTTGAGACAACTCAAATTTTTATATCCATATCAGGATATTTCAAACCATCTCTATTTCACCACTTCGAAAATATTTAAAAAAATATTTTTCTAAACCCCTTACTTTCCAACACTTAGGAAAGCTCCATTTATTTCTCTTTTCTCAAAACCATTCACAATTTATATTGTAAATTCCTTAGCTCGATTATAACGAATTCTATAAGTTTCGGGGTTCCTTAATCAAATCTCTTTACTCAAAAGTATATACTTATCTCACCGAAATAAGTATATTCACAAACCATTTTCTTTAAAAATATTTGAAAACTTTTTAAAATAAATATGGAAAGCACCACGTGGTATCAACCATGGATTCACAGCTTAATGATTACATCTCTATCCTAGAGAAATCCAAAGTTAACTATAGGCAATCTCTGTCTCTGATTCGCCACGAAAATATACCATCACTTTCCGAAAACATTATTTTATAATTAGATATACTTTTAAACAATTAAAATAATTACGCAACTTTTGAAACAATAATTAATTCTGATTTATTGATGAAATTCTAATCGATTCACAAGACTTGTTTATAAACTTCTAATTCATTTTGAAAATTTAAAATTATTCAAATAACTAACTTTCTAAATATTTTTATGCTAAAACATTTTTAAATTACCTAGTTTAATAATTCAAAATTCTCCTTTTAAAACAAATTCAACTTCTTGATACAATTATATTTTCTAATTCCAGTATAACCAATCTAATATTCATAGATCTCCTCTCTATTTATCACCAATCGATTTACGTTCTTAATTTCATAAACCCTTTTTTCACATTTCCAAAGTAAATCTACCATTCCTTTTTAAACCGATTTACCAATCTCATTATAAATTCTTGTGATAATCCGAAAGTCTGGGCATCTGCTAATTTGAAATTAACAGGATTAGATTTGTTAAAATACTCATTTGTAATTTGAACAAATGAAATTCTATATCTAGAAATTGTATAAAGATGGATTTGAACTATAATAAATGCTAAATTTTAAACATTTGGATAGATTTGTATTTGATAATCTCCTAATAATTATTAAATTTGACTATACTAGTTTAATGTTTTTTCTTTTATAAATACTTAATTTAGGAAAAAAAATATCTTTTCAAAAGACAATAATATTTAATTTGTAAACTTTATCTTTCAAGCAAATAATAATGTAACGAATTGTTTAATACATTATTTAAAATGAGCTAAATTATTATTTTCAAACAAATTTAAACATGGATTGTTTAAATATATATATATTTATACACACACACACACACACACATATATAAATAAATTTTAAATCGAATTTGAATTTGGATTCAAAATTCAAAGAATAAATATCTCAAAATAAATTAGATTTAAAAGTGTGTGTGTATATATATATATATATATGATTTTGTACAAATTAGTTTTATATTATTCTCTTTAAAGGATTACATTTATAATTAAATAAAGTATTTACTAAATAGAAAATTTAATATAAAAGTTTTATGAAAAACATTTAAAGGTATAAATAAAGAATATATATATATAAACTAGTATATTGTACAACTATTTATAAGTGTATAATTGAAATTTTATATGATTTACTTTAAAAAAAAATTATATAGGTAAACGAGAGATAAAGTTTAAATATAAACACATATGACATTAATAAAAGTAAATTGAAAATTTATAATATAAATATATAAGGTTAAAATATACATGTATAAATATATTATATAGATTTAAGGAATTAATAAATACATAAACCATGTTAAGTACATTATAATTACAAATGTAAACAATCTATAAAACAATAATGACAAGTGTAAATTTTATGATTACAAGTGTTAGTTGATTTATTAAAAGAAATACAAGTGGCAACCAAGTTTTATTCCTCCATCTCCAAAATGAGAAATCAGAGGAGGAAGAGAAAAAAAAATCTGTAAAATCAATTTCCTGAAGCTAATAAAGGATCAACTTAGCGTTTAATCAAATTCATATTCAAATTCAAAATCAATAACAATTCGAGTAGCAAGTCGATTTCCAATCCAAACCAAAGCAAAACTGCAAAATTCGACAATTCTAGATGCAAACAACATGATTTTTTTTAAGTGTGATTCCCAGATTTATTTGAAAAGAGCTTCTCTGCTTTTAAACTGTGAGTAAATCTTCACCCTTTAATGCTAGATTCTGATGTATAGTCTTGTGTAGTATTGTGTGAATAAAGGTTTGCATGGATAATTCTTAACTTGATAGAGATATGGGCATATTTGTTTATATGAACATACAGTAAAGCCTCTGTTGAACTGTAGGTTCAAGCTCAAAAATCCATGAAAATCAAATTCTCTTCGTATACTCAACTTCAATTTATGATCTTAAAAGGAAATATGTTTGTAATAACTTAAGAATATTTTTAAAAATATTTTTAGTGTTAATAACAAACAGTTATCTGGGAATTTGTAATGGGGGAATTAATTCAAAGGACAAAGATTTGTATATTTTTTGCCTCAAGGACACGACCTCAATATTTTTATCACAAGGACCAAAATTCTTCTAAAAATTATTCATAAGGACAAACATTTCTCAAAATTATTCATAAGGACAACAAAACTACTACCCAGCTTAAACCGATACCTAAAAACTGCTACCGATAACTACAAACTGATACCTAAAAACTACTATCGATAACTAAAAACTGATACCTACAGAAAGTTGTCCTTCAGGATAAAATATTGAAGGTCTATCCTTGAGGCTAAAAAGCTGTGAAATTTTATCCTTGACAATAATTTCCTGATTTGAAATTACAGTAGGATTTTCATACATATCAAAATCTCGACCCTAACATATTGTTGTTTCAGGAATGTATTGTGTTTTGTCATCAAAAACTAGGAATTTCAAAAGTGAAACCATGATTTTTAGACTTGTAAATCTAAGGAAATTGCAAGTTGACCGTGAATTGAGTTTTCGTCGTTCTCTGATGATCGGGGGAATTAGGGGTCGCAAGTTTCTAGGTGAAGCAAGTTTGGAGTCTTGCGATCTCGGCCAAAATTTTTCGTGAATTTTCTAATGATCAAAATTGCATCGCAAAGCCAAACTAGGGTTTAACTGCTGTTTTTGGCCGACGCGAAGTATGGGTTTCGTGTATCAACGTGTGAGGATCGGAGATGATCGCGTGGGTGGGGATAGTTGCTGGAAGGAGTAACATAGCTTATGAGAAGATGGCCAGTGTTCTCGTGGGCGGAGGCAAAGGGGATGATGGTTTTTTCGGTGATGTTTGTTACATGGTGTATGGGTTTTCATCATATTTGATTCCTGAGCAAATCGAGATCGGAGTGTGTTTGCATGTTATTGCTATGGGCATGGGCGATACGTCGGAGGGTTGAATGATGTTCGTTGGCGGCCAGAGGCATTGCACATGGATGTGCACGTTTTTGCGTGCATCTGGAGTCATGTTTTGGGTATGATGGTTTATCTCAAGTTTTGACTCGAGGCAGGGAGGGTTTTACTCATGTAGGTTATCGTGTTGTTGTGTGATGTTTTATGGAATGACAATTTAAATTGATATAAGGTTTTTTTAAAAAGAGAAGAAAGAAGGAAGTTAGGGGCATGGAAGGATAGCTCGAGTTTCCACTTAAACGTTCCCGGACTGCCTCGAGATTTAAAATATAGATGTTACCAAGTATAAGTTTAACAAAAATTTAAGTTTTGAAATTTATTTCTTGAACTATTTAATAAAAAAAAGATTATTTCCAAAGCTTGGTTGAGCAAAGATATGAAGACTATTTAAAGAATGAATTAAGTGATAAATTAAGAATAACAAATTGGTAATTAAGTAAGGGTTATAAATTGATCAAATTAAAGTTAACTAATTGTTATTAAGGATTATTTATTTAACGTTGTTGATAAATGACCATAGATTAATTAATTGAGAAATTTAGTAATTAAGAATAAATTAATCAAGTAATTAAGTTTGATTAATTAAGTAATTAGAGATTGGATTAAAGGTTACTTAAATTAAAATCAAGAAGTACTTAATGTGCAATTAAGTTTTATCAATTAATAAGTTAGGTTTTATTAATTAACATTCAAAGGAAGATTAATCTATAATTCAAGATTAATTAATTAAGGATTAATCAATATAAATTAAGGATTGATTAACTGTTTAATCAACTGGTAATTATGGGTTTATTAATTTATATCAAGAAATATTGATTAATAATTAAGACTATTAATCAATAGTGGGTGGTTAATTAATCAGTTAATTAGAAGTTAATTAATGGATTATGAAGAAATTAAGGATTGATTTTTTTTGTATTAAAGAGGACTAAATAATAATTGAGGTTTATAATTAAATGATAATTAATATATGATTAAAGTTAGTTGATTTGATTGATAAGGTAATCAAGAGGTGATGAATTAATTAAATGATTATCATTAATTAATGGTTAATTAAGCAGGATTAGATAATTAATTATGATATGAATTGTTTATGCTTGCTTACGAATGATTGTTTGTTGAATGTCTGAATTGAATGATAACTATTGAATGATATGCCGTGACATCCTGTTGATACGATATTGGTTATATCAATGATAAATGGATAATGTTTATCTGTGTTATTGCTGTGCCATCCGCTATTTGAATTTAATCACTTGAATAAATTGGGTTAAGATAACATTAGATTCGAGAGACTGGGGTCGGGTATTAGGAAATATCCGAAATCACTTCGAATTTCTATAGATTAATATGTGGAGTCTATAGGCTGGAATGAAGTGATTTAAATGAATTGGATTATTTAAATCTAAATTTTATATTTAGAAAGTGGATATATGGAATAAGTGATGTTTATAGATAAATTGTGACTTTGTAAATTAATACGAGTGACCCGGGTTTATATAAGTTGTTGCTTGGTATTATAAGTTAGTTGGGTTTACTCACGCTGGTTTCCAGCTTGACCTGGGTGTTACTTTGATGTAATGCTCGGGTCAGACCGAGTATTACAGATTTTCAGGTAAGGACGTTCTGGAGCTCAGGAGACGAGCTGGATGGCTGGAACGTATGGAGTGTTTACCGCTGTGATATATTATTGTCTAATTAGGACTTGTTGTTTAAAACTATCCGGTGATTAGTAATGGTTGTAACTCTGATGTATAAATATAAGTGTACTGATACAGTTCTTCTTTTTTAAACTGTTATTATGTGATATTATATTTTGATCCGCTGATAATGTGAGGTTTCTGTGACTTGTTCCTGTTTCTTCTTCTTTCTCTTTCCTTTTCTTTTCCAACTATCTGGAAGATCGAAATTTCTGGGTCATTATATTTGGTATCAGAGCTGAAGGTTAAGCGAGAACCTTGGCTCTGGTGGGATTACTCATTAAAGATAGGGTCAATAGTACCCTAGAATGAGTTGAGTGTATATATATGAGAGCGTACTTGTTATTTTCTTACATAAAGATTCTAAATGATTTTATATAAGAATATATTTTGATAAATAAGCAATATGTATTTCTAGTAAATATTAAGGTAATTGGTTGTTAGATTGTTGGAATTAATTTAAGTGATGGTGAAAATACAACCAAATTGAAATTGAATAAAGATGAGTTTGAAATGGATGCAAACTAAAATTTAAAATCTTGAATTTGGGGAAGAATTCCAAAATTAGATGGTAATGAATTGTTTTCCAAATACGATAATCTTATCATAAATGTTTATTATGTTTAATAATGAAATATTTGATAATGAGTATAACTTATAAATTGAGATGGGTTTTGAATTGTGAAGTTCTGCATTCTAAATTTAAACATTTGAAATTGTTTTCAAAATGTTAAAGGAAATAATATTATTCAAACTATTTTGATTATAATCTTATTTTAGAATAAGAAGTTGTTTGTAAACTTTAAAAGAATTCGTTGAATTAAAACCAAGGGTGGTTTAAATTTTAAAATTTGGCTTGGTGGGCCAAGAAGTAAATATGTATATATGTGTGGATATACATAATATCAAGGATAGTTTGAAATAAACTCTAAATGTTGAGTTTTAATTTGGAATGAGATGTGATACCCAAAGTGATAAGTTTTTGAAATTTAAAAGTGGAAAGATTAATAATGTGAAATTTAGGATTTGAAATGGAATACAAATTGGTAAGGTTGGCTGGGTTAACTAAATAAAATTTAACTTTGGGGAAGTTAAATAATTTAACAAGCAACCTGAATTGGAAATTTCAAGATGAAATTGGGGTTTAACCTGGGAAGTTAAATGGTTGATTTGAATTGGGAGAGTGTGATATCAAAATGGATTTGAGATCTGGAAATTGGAAATGGATGGATGTTTTAAAATAATTTGAATGATACCATCTTGTTATTATTGATAATCTTTAAGCTGAAATTGGATTTGTTTAAATGAATGAAGAAATGAAGTATGGTAATATATCCATTATTGAGATAAAAGGGAAATTAAGCTTTAATTTGAAAATAAGGATATGGAATCACTTTGAACTGAAGGTTTGAATGTTAAGAATTGAATTTGTAAATTAAAATTGTTTTGAACTCTTACCTAGACCTTGTAATGAGTTAAGTAAAGATAAGTTAAAACTGGAATTTGAGTTCTGAATTAAATGGTTTAAAAATATAAGTTGATTGGATTTAAAGTACTAAATCAAAATTAAAAAAAAATTAACTCGAATTTATATGATTCGGGATGGTTTAAATTTGAAATTTGAATTGAATTAGTTCAAATTGAATTTAATTTGAATTTATTGAAATTGTGATTTAAGATGTATAAGTATAAAATTCAAATGGAAAATTTGAATTGGATTGATTTGAGACGATTTGAAATTGAAGTGGGTTCAATTTGAAATTAGTCCAAATTGATTTGAATAATTTGGAATTGTAATTAAAGTTGAATAATTTTATATTCAAATGGAATTTGAATTGATTGAATTTGGAGGAAATCAAGAATAATTCAACTTGATTTGGAAATGGAGTTTGAAGTTGGGATTAATTCAAACTGGAGTTGAAATGGATTGAAATTGGAACTAGTTCAATTGAAATTTATTTGAATTAGTAGAATTTGAGTTCAAAGTTGAATAAAGATAAATTTTGAAAGAAACTGAGGTTAATTCAACTTGAATTAGGGTTAAATCAATTTCAATGGAAATTGAAGATTATTTAAATTGGAACTAAGTCAATTTAAATGAAAGTGGAAATTTAAATTGAATTGATTGAAAATGGAGGTTGGGAATTGAACAGTTTGACTCTGGACTATTTTCAAAATAAATTGTTTTAGTACAAATCTATTTTTCCAAACTATTTACAACTTTTCTTTTAAAACCTAAACCTATCTTATACATACGACATTATTTTTTGAACTATTTAACAATTTTTCAACTATTTTATAAACTAATTACTGTATTTCAAACTACTATTATAACTAATTACTATTTTATAGCTATTTTGCAATTATTTAGAATTCCTATAACTATTTAACTATTTTCCAATTATTTTACAATTACTGAACTATTTTTCAGCTATTTCACAAACTATAAATTGTTTTTGAACTACTTATCTATTTTTAAACTTTTCAAGCTATTTTTAAAATTTAAGATGGACAGAGTTTAAACTGTTTATGATTGAATACCCAATTAAGATAAGAATAGAGGTGATAATCCAAATGGGATTGAAGCAATTGTGAATAAGTGAATGAAAATTAAAGTGAATGTGAATAGAAAGAGAAATTGATGTAGTTGATAATCAGTGAAGGTAAATATGTAGGATGTACGTATATTATTCTATTCACATAGTGATTGGTCCAGATTCGAGCACAGAATTTCGAGATAGTCATATCGATCCGAGTTGGAATTTTCCACTCGATTTTTGAAGGCGAACCTGGATATGGATTGTTGATTGGCTCTGGAATTCTCTATCATAGTTACGACCATGCAAGGAGAATGATGGTTTCTGATCAAGAAACCAGATCTGAGTCCGCACTAGGAAGTCGGGTGGACGATACTAGTTCGGAAGTGAAATTTTGTGGTCAATTGAGCGATCAGATTGGTATAGCATACGGATGATATGTGTACATCGTACGGATTTGAATGAAAATGATATTGAAAAGAGTAATCAAATTTGAATATTTTATTTTGAGTAAACAAAGTTAAATATCTTTGTTTTATAAAATGAAACTCCCCTTGTTGAATCTTTTGCCAGAAGGAAAGGGTTTTTGAAAATGTTCGAAGTATAAAAGGATTTTTATACAAGTTTGAAATGATCCAAAGTTTTAAAAATTATATATATATCTGTATATATATAAAGGATCTTATGAGGATTTTGGAAAAAGGTTTTTGGAACCTTTGGATTTGGAAAGGCTTTTGATTTTTGGGTAAAATCAATATTGAAATTTAGAAAGCCTAGTTTGAGAATAATCGATTTTGGGATAATTGATTTTGTGTAAAGGAGCTTTGTATGAGATCATACTAGGTATATGATTTAAAAGATACTATATGTGTATAGTATAAAGTGTTTTGATGATGGCTCTGGGGAGAAAGGCGCTCCCTTGAAAATGAACTTCTCAGGAGTGCCATCGGGTGGTGCTGCCTTGAGCCCCAAGGGGGGTTCTAAAGTTGATCCTGTGAGGAGTCCGGACAAAGCTAGTTCCTGGGGATTATGAGTAGAGTATACCATAGAAAAAGTCGTTTGTGCCACTGAGAGCCAACAGTCTGTATTTGATTTTATATCGGTAGACTGCGACCTATGCTAATATAGCAAAAGTCGTGTGTGCAGCTGGGAGCCAACAGTCTGCGTTTGATTTTATATCGGTAGACTGCGACCTATGTAAGAGTGGAGAAGTTTCACGTCGACAACGAAAATCAGAGGCCACAGAGAGCCTGTAGTTACATGGACTTTTGCTGTGATGGCAATGTAACCCTAGGATGTAACTGCGATGTGTCGTGGGTTCCCTGGCGTTATCGAGAGGCCGGGGAGAGCCTACAATTACATGGACTTTTTCTGTGATGGCAACGTAACCCTGGAATGTAACTGCGACCATGGATGAGGGTGATGATTTCCAGAGCATTCTCACCAAAGGATATTTCCTCTATTTTCAAAATTTTTTCTATATTTTTTTTCAATAAAATTATTTTCCAAGATATTTTCACCAGGTGTTGAAAGCGGATTTACCAAGTACTTAAAGATTTTCAGTCCTACGCCTGTTCAACGTATGACCGAATTTCTTTGAGAACGAGGATGGACTTGTTGAAAACATCGAGTAATAAAAGTATTTTTATAAAAACTATTTTTGTAATATTATATAGATTTTAAAGTGTTTTAAAAATGATTAAAGGTGGTTTAATAAATGTTAAGTATTTTAATAAATTCTTGCTTCGTTCCTTTTCGAGGACGAAAAGATTCAAAGGGGGAGGAATGTGATAACCCGAATTTCCGGGCATATGCTAATTTGAAATTAACAGGATTAGATTTGTTAAAATACTCATTTGTAATTTGAACAAATGAAATTCTATATCTGGAAATTGTTTAAAGATGGATTTGAACTATAATAAATGCTAAATTTTAAACATTTGGATAGATTTGTATTTGATAATCTCCTGATAATTATTAAATTTGACTATATTAGTTTAATGTTTTTTCTTTTATAAATACTTAATTTAGGGAAAAAAATTATCTTTTCAAAAGACAATAATATTTAATTTGTAAACTTTATCTTTCAAGCAAATAATAATGTGATGAATTCTTTTATACATTATTTAAAAAGAGCTAAATTATTATTTTCAAACAAATTTAAATATGGATTGTTTAAATATATATATAAGTAAAT
Organism: Allium cepa; assembly: GCA_030765085.1. Lineage (NCBI taxonomy): Eukaryota > Viridiplantae > Streptophyta > Magnoliopsida > Asparagales > Amaryllidaceae > Allium > Allium cepa. Next base: position 977,158,535 of record CM060928.1, read on the forward strand.
TTTAAATAGAATTTGAATTTGAATTCGAAATTCAAAGAATAAACATCTTAAACTAAATTAGATTTAAAAGTGTACATATATGATTTTGTAAAAATATGTTTTATATTATTCTCTTTAAAGGATTACATTTATATAATTAAAGAAAGTATTTACTAAACAGAAAATTTAATATAAAAGTTTTATGAAGAACATTTAAAGATATAAATAAAGAATACATATATAAACTAGTATATTATACAGCTATTTATAAGTGTATAATTGAAAATTTATATGATTTACTTTTAAAAATTTTTATATAGGTAAACAAGAGATAAAGTTTAAATATAAACACATAAGACATTAATAAAAGTAAATTGAAAATTTATAATATAAATATATAAGGTAAAAATATACATGTATAAAGGTATTATATAGATTTAAGGAATTAACAAATACATATAACATGTTAAGTACATTATAATTACAAATGTAAACAATCTATAAAACAATAATGACAAGTGTAAATTTTATGATTACAAGTGTTAGTTGATTTATTAAAAGAAATACAAGTGGCAACCAAGTTTTTATTCCTCCATCTCCAAAATTAGAAATCATAGGAGGAAGAGAAAAAAATATGGAAAATCAATTTCCTAAAGCTAATAAAGGATAAACTTAGCTTTGAATCAAATTCATATTTAAATTCAAAATCAATAACAATTCAAGTAGCAAGTCGATTTCCAGTTCAAACCAAAGCAAAACTGCAAAATTCAACAATTCTAGATGCAAGCAACAAGATTTTTTTTAAAGTGTGATTCCCAGATTTATTTGAAAAGAGCTTCTCTGCTTTTAAACTGTGAGTAAATCTTCACCCTTTAATGCTAGATTCTGATGTATAATCTTGTGTAGTATTGTGTGAATAAAGGTTTGCATGGATATTTCTTATGTTGATAGAGATATGGGCATATTTGTTTATATAAACATACAGTAAAGCCTTTGTTAAACTGCAGGTTCAAGCTCAAAAATCCATGAAAATCAAATTCTCTTCGTATACTCAATTTCAAGTTATGATCTTAAAAGGAAATATGTTTGTAGTAACTTAAGAATATCTTTAAAAATATTTTTAGTGTTAATAACAAACAGTATCTGGGAATTTGAAGTTACAGTAGGATTTTCATACATATCAAAATCTTGACCCTAACAGATTGTTGTTTCAGGAATGTAATGTGTTTTGTCATCAAAAACTAGGAATTTTAAAAGTGAAACCATGATTTTTAGACTTGTAAATCTAAGGAAATTGCAAGTTGACCGTGAATTGAGTTTTCGTTGTTCTCGGATGATTGGGGGAATTAGGGGTCGCGAGTTTCTAGGTGAAGCAAGTTTGGAGTCTTGCGATCTCGGCCAAAAATTTTCGTGAATTTTCTTATGATCAAAATTGCATGGCAAAGCCAAACTAGGGTTTAACTGCTGTTTTTGGCCGACGCGAAGTATGGGTTTCGTGTATCAACGTGTGATGATCGGAGATGATCGCGTGGGTGGGGATAGTTGCTGGAAGGAGTAACGTAGCTTATGAGAAGATGGTCGGTGTTCTCGTGGGCGGAGGCAAAGGGGATGATGGTTTTTTCGGTGATGTTTGTTACAGGGTGTATGGGTTTTCATTATATTTGATTCCTGAGCAAATCGAGATCGGAGTGTGTTTGCATGTTGTTGCTAAGGGCATGGGCGATACGTCGGAGGGTTGAATGATGTTCGTCGGCGGCCAGAGGCATTGTGCACGTGGATGTGCACGTTTTTGCGTGCATCTGGAGTCATGTTTTGGGTATGATGGTTTATCTCAAGTTTTGACTCGAGGCAGGGAGGGTTTTACTCGTGTTGGTTATCGTGTTGTTGTGTGATGTTTTATGGAATGACGGTTTAAATTGATATAAGTTTTTTTTAAAAAGAGAAGAAAGAAGGAAGTTAGGGGCAGGGACGGATAGCACGGGTTTCCACTTAAACGTTCCTGGACTGCCTCAAGATTTAAAATATAGATGTTACCAAGTATAGGTTTAACAAAAATTTAAGTTTTGAATTTTGTTTCTTGAGCTATGTAATAAAAAAAGATTATTTCCAAAGCTTGGTTGAGCAAAGATATGAAGACTATTTAAAGAATGAATTAAGTGATAAATTAAGAATAATAAATTGGTAATTAAGTAAGGGTTATAAATTGATCAAATTAAAGTTAACTAATTGTAATTAAGGATTATTTATTCAATGTTGTTAATAAATGATCGGAGATTAATTAATTGAGAAATTTAGTAATTAAGAATGAATTAATCAAGTAATTAAGTTTGATTAATTAAGAAATTAGAGATTCGATCAAAGGTTACTTAAATTAAAATCAAGAAGTACTTAATGTGCAATTAAGTTTTATCAATTAATAAGTTAGGTTTTATTAATTAACACTCAAAGGAAGATTAATCTATAATTCAAGATTAATTAATTAAGAATTAATCAATATAAATTAAGCATTGATTAACTGTTTAATCAACTGGTAATTATGGGTTTGTTAATTTATATCAAGAAATATTGATTAATAATTAAGACTATTAATCAATAGTGGGTGGTTAATTAATCAGTTAATTAGAAGTTAATTAATGGATTATAAAGAAATTAAGGATTGATTTTTTTTGTATTAAAGAGGACTAATTAATAATTGAGGTTTATAATTAAATGATAATTAATATATGATTAAAGTTAGTTGATTTGATTGATAAGGTAATCAAGAGGTGATGAATTAATTAAATGATTATCATTAATTAATGGTTAATTAAGCAGGATTAGATAATCAGTTATGATATGAATTGTTTATGCTTGCTTACGAATGATTGTTTGTTGAATGTTTGAATTGAATGATAACTATTGAATGATATGCTGTGACATCCTGTTGATAAGATATTGGTTATATCAATGATATATGGATAATGTTTATCTGTGTTATTGCTGTGCCATCCGGTATTTGAATTTAATCACTTGAATAACTTGGGTTAAGATAACATTAGATTCGAGAGACTGGGGTCGGGTATTAGGAAATAACCGAAATCACGTCGAATTTCTATAGATTGATATGTGGAGTCTATAGGGTGGAATGAAGTGATTTAAATGAATTGGATTATTTAAATCTAAATTTTATATTTAGAAAGTGGATGTGTGGAATAAGTGATGTTTATAGATAAATTGTGACTTTGTAAATTAATACTAGTGACCCGGGTTTATATAAGTTGTTGCTTGGTATTATAAGTTAGTTGGGCTTACTCACGCTGGTTTCCAGCCTGACCCGGGTGTTACTTCGATGTAATGCTCGGGTCAGACCGAGTATTACAGATTTTCAGGTAAGGACGTTCTGGAGCTCAGGAGACGAGCTGGATGGCTGGAACATATGGAGTGTTTACCGCTGTGATATATTATTGTATAATTAGGACTTTTTGTTTAAAACTGTCCAGTGATTAGTAATGGTTGTAACTCTGATGTATAAATATAAGTGTACTGATACAGTTCTTCTTTTGTAAACTGTTATTATGTGATATTATATTTTGATCCACTGCGAATGTGAGGTTTCTGTGACTTGTTCCTGTTTCTTCTTCTTTCTCTTTCTTTTTCTTTTCTAACTATCTGGAATTTTCGAGATCGAAATTTCTGGGTCGTTACAATTCCTACCGTGAATTTATATATTCAATTTATCAAATGATAATCGTTTCACTTTATTTATAAACATTGTTTATAAATCCCATAGTTTCATTTCCAATTTACAACCGTTTCACATCACTTAAATCCATTATAGATCGATTTATAAATTAAATTCCGTTTATAAATCAATTCTTAAATAATCCAATTATATTCCAAAACCAGCAAAATCTCGATTTTGCTTCTATTTCGTAATTTAAAATCTTATTTAAGATTAAGTTTAATCAATTTTATCTCTACTTTCCAATTTACTTTTATTTTCTCAATCTATTAAAAATCTCAATTTTCAAAACCTTTTATATTTAATCAAGTACCACTTAAGGATTTTTTATTTAAAAATCCTTTATATACATACTCCAAAATCTCTATTTTCAATATCATGAGATAGTTAAGTACAAATTCAAAGTCAAGCATTTATTTTATCCAGATAAATTTCTTCAATTAATCCAAAATTCAATATAAATATTTCACTTCCAAAATCCCTTTTTTGATTTCTTTTCAAATTTAAAACATATATTTATGGTATTTTTAAAATACCAAAATCTAGGCTAGTGCCACCATTGCCTCTAATAAATTCAAATCACACTATAATCTATCACAGATTTTCAAACATATCATATATAACTACATATGAGATTAAATTCAACATTTTTGAGGAATCTAGTTGGATCCCTCTAACCTGTTTTCCTGCAACCACAGATGTTAATACAACATAAAAATACCAATCCCACTTCAAGATGGGATCTCACGGTATATAGGGTCATTCGCTATTATGCAGGCGCATAGGGTCTCATCCGCTAAAATATGCGAGAACATAAATAACTACTAAGATATATAGTACTATATATATATAAATAATATAATTTCAAATTCTAATAGTCATAATGAGTGAGAATTTTCTCACTTTTTTTAAAGTTTTCCAATCAACCAGATTTTAATTTTCTAAAAATCCTAGCTTGTATATTTCTCAACTACGAATCCAAACTCATCTTGTTTTCATGATTTTTTTGAACCTCGCATAAATTAGCGATAGCCTTCATAACATTCACGGATTACATATATTTTAATTTCACTCATTGTATAAACCTTCTACCCAAATTGTAAAAACGTACAAGACAACCGATGTCTCCTCCTTTGCTTGCGCTTGACCGGACCTCTCCAACTCCCTGCCTCCGATAACCAATATCCTGCCACAAATCTCCTGCCTTGATCCCCTTATAAGCACGCGAACACACTACTACCGTCATGATCACCATACTTTCCCATCAATGAATAGTTGAAACCCACCTTAAATCGCATCCTTCTTCTTCATGCGCGACTTGCACCTTTGCGATGGCCACAAACGATAAGCATCCCTAATTTGAAGTCATCGACCTTGCTCCTCCCAATTATGACCAAATCATTGCTCGACGCGACCACCTACTCGAAACCCTAAACTGCTCGAACGCGCCTCTCCATGCACAACGTCCCTTCCTTCGTGCCTTCCAGAGACTCGTGAATTGATCGTGATTTAACTTCGTTTATTTTTTTATTAGGTCTGGGTTTTCGAATGAAGAAGGAAAGGGTATCGCCATCTTATTTGTTTCTTTTGTTTCTTTTTTGACTTTAAAAATGATTTTGTGAGGAAGACGGGAAGAGGATCGTAGTTTTAAATGAAGGTCGTGCGTTTGAATGGTTTTGAGTTCACGTGTTTGAAAAGGTACAGTGACTGGGTGAAAGAAGAGACAACCCAGTCCAATCAATGAAAATAATTTTTTTTTTTCAAAATCTCTCGATTTAAGTAACTCAAAATTACGAACCCCTATTGAGCCACGCCGCTAGGCGTTTATAATATATTACTCCTATTTTGAATGCAATGGAACAAGTTTCAAGTCCTAATTCGATCGTATGGAGAAGATAGCTTTTTGGACCCAATTATTATATTAAATTTCGATGCTAATTTAAACGCATTTCCATCTCGTACGATCAAACGATAACTCCAAACAATATGAAATTTGAAATCCAATAATAGTACACTATTACAGATCCAATGGAACTTGTTTCGTCGAGTTCCAAGACAGTGCCCTGGGTTGCCATTTTAATGCGCCGATTAAATCGACGATTCCCAAAATTGACGAAATCGCTTGAAATTTTCTATTTTTAAATCTTACTAACTAAATTAAAATTTCAAATCCAAAATTTAAAAACAATTTAAATATTCAAAATCAAACAACGAGAATTCCAGATCGTTACATATATCTTAAGATTTTCATAATTAGACATTAGTATTCATCATGAGCTTAAGGATTTGACTAGATAATGAAGGGAGATGTGACAAGAGGGAGACGGGTATGAAGGTGATGTGACTTTTCAATTATCATGACGTATTATGTTAAATCATTAAGGGATATTTTAGTAATTTTCTCTAAAACTTTTTGCCTATATATATACACGTCCACAAACACATTCTATTTGCTTTCTCCCCTTCACTTTCTACTCTCCAAAATATTATTTGCTTCTATAGTTTGCAAAACTTAGGAAAAAATAAAATTTTTCCACTTTAAAACACATTTTCCTTAGCTAAAACCCTTCTCTACCACCTTACACACCCTCTTCCATTAAACAACCACCAACATTCCTACCCTAGACTCCAGGCCAAGCCAATAGACCATCAAGCCAAGCCCATTAGTAGCTAAAAATCCTATAAAGCAACTTCCTTTTCGAGCTCCAGGGTCATTTGCAAGGTTAGTGAAAGTTTGAGTTGAATCCATGGAATTTCGAGGATTAAACTACCTTATTTTGGAAATGATTTATACTTTATCATCAAGTCATTATTATGTTGATAATATAATGTAGAAGTTGAATGGTAACCATGTTGTTTGATTATGATTTGGATGGTTTATTGTAGCTTGATTTGGTTATGGAAATCGATGTGATATTATAAAGTTAGTAAGCATGTATATACGGATGTATACTTGCAACCTATGATAAAGATGGTTTGTGTTAGTAAAGTGTTGATTGTAAAACATGAGCTATGATATGTGTTTTCATAATCAAAATTAGCTACTTTGTGTAATTGTGATGAATCTGAGATTCGGTTGGAATCGAAGTTTAAAGTTTTGAAATGGATTAAAGTTTATAGCTTTATTTTCAATAGTTTTTTCCTTTAAATTTTCTAAAGAACGTTTCAAACCAAAAAAGGTAAGAGATTGTGAAGCGGTTCGCTAAGAATACGCTAGAGCGAACTGTGCCCATAGCGATAGTCGCTATGTATGGAGTTTGATGAAATTTATCGATTTTAGTTTCGAGCAGTTTTAACTTGAAACTGTTTTGTAAAAGTTTTCAAAACAAATTTAATTAGTAATTAAAAATTAATTATTTTTTTAATCTAATTATTTAATTACTTTTTTAATTAGTTAGTTAAATAAAAAGGTAATTAGCCTTGATTAGTAATTAAGAAGGTAATTAGTAAGTAATCAACACTTAAGTTATGTTAATGACTATTGTTTGATTATTAAGTTTTTAGTTAAGAAGTAATTAATGGCTAATAATTATTTAACTCGTTAAATAATTATTATTTAATTAAGTGATTATTTAATTAATATTTTAATTAATTAGGGTTTAATTAATAATGATTTGATTTAACCGAGATCAAGATGCATTAGGAAGTTAATTACGGCCTAACTAAGTCCATTAAGTCTAATTAGAATCTAATTATGATTTAATATTGATTTAGTTTGGATTAATTAAGATTTAATTAAGGTTTAAACCGATTTATTTATATATTAAATTAAACCTTTTCCAAAGGTGATTTTAAATTAAATCGAATGTATTTTTAAATCAATATTCTTCTCAAGGAGAATTGATTCCAAATGAAATGATATCTTGTCTGGGTCATAAAGTAGTTGAATGAATTAAAGTAGTGACTGAAAACGTTGACTCGTTTAAGGAAAGTAAGTGACTGGTTTTAGCACGAATGTTGGATATGAGAATTGTGACAAATATAAGGAGGTTAATTTCGGTAAGTGGGTTATGATAATTTAAGTATGGAATGTATTTCCATAAGTTAATCTCCCACCTGATAGTGAAGTTGTTAACTATCAATAACATGACCCTTTTAAATTATCGAACGTTGGTTTGAAGAGACCGGGATCAGATGACAAGCTGTTATCCGAAAACCACTTTAAAACAACGTAAACGTTTGAGTTGTAAGTTTTGAAGTCATGATCAAGATTCAAGACTTGAAGTACAAGGGCTATTTTATACTAATCCTGTGGGTGATTCCAAAACGAGCGCAGTGGAGATAGTGCCTTTGGTTTGTTCATTTACTGAACAACTTGTATGGACGAATGTTGATATTGTGTCAACATCTGAAAGGAGATGTAGCATTCTAAGTGGCAGTGCTCTAGAAAAGGTAAACATAGCCACAGGCCTCATCAACAGAAAATGTCCAAAACATATAATGCAGTAGGGCTATGTGGATTGCTCGCATAAGGGTATGTCACCCTCAAATCGGGAATCGATATTTGATCCATTTTTTTGGTATAGTCCGGTACAGTTGCTGATTCCAATCATGTGGTGATTTGTTCAGTACTACTAGTCAAGTGGTAGGCCGGTTCTGTGTAGCAGGGGTACAAGATGTTCTTGTTTAACCATAGGTGTATTTTATGTAGTGGTACATCTTTGGAAGGTAGTTCCTTACCGTGTAATGTATGGAATCCACTGTCCAATAAATGCCATACAGAATTATTGTGCCAAATATGTTAAAATGTGAGGTGCAAGAATTTTAGCAATGTTCTATCTTACATGAAAATCATAGACATTATTATAATATCATTGAATTTCAATACGAAGTGTTTTGGTTATCGTAAGGTAAAAACCCATTCATGTTTATGTGCGGTGTGGTCTTACGGGATACCTTTGATTTTCAAATTGTTTTATAAAAGTAAGAATTATGTTGTTTGAGTTTACTCACACTAGACCCATGTCTGACCTGGAGTTTTATTTTCTTTTCCTAAAACTCTTGGAAACTCAAAATTTTATGAGTCGCCAAGTGATCCAGGTTTTTCATGATAGCATTCTAGAGGAGCTAAAGCAAGCGGCTTCATCGATAGCTAGCTAGTATCTATTTCTGCCGTGTATCTAATATGTATTTTGGACTTGTGATGCAAGGACAAGTAGTCATAATTGTCCTAGCATGGAGCTAGTACTATTATGACTCGGATGTATTATGATAGCAGTGACTATGTATAATCCTATGTTATATAGTATATGTTGTTCCTTTTCGATTTGAGATCTATGATTGTTAAATTTTCTTCTTATCTTTCTTTTTCTTTTACCCATAGCGACTCATCTTATGAAGTAAGAAAGACGGTTCGTTATAGTTGGTATTAGAGCCTAGGTTAAGCGAAACACCTAGGCTTTTGGGTTGGGTCAATCTTGAGAGAGCGTATTTGTAAATCTTTATTCATATACCGTTATAGGTAGATCAACTTGGCAGGTCTGATTAGTAACTTTCTTTCAAGTCTAATTTCATTCAGATTCCAAGAATTTTCTTACTATATCCAGGTAGAAAGAAATGAGTAACAGAGGTTGACGACGTAGGGGAGCGGGTAGCACTATAAGCACAAATGGTCGAACCCTAAATCCTGGAGGAGTTTGGATTACTGAAGAGGCCGCACCAAGGAAGCCAAGAGTGAATTTTGCAACCTTATGCAAAGATTACACTAATCTTGGAGGGAAACCATTCAAGAGGACCGAGTCTATCATGGATGTGCAATCTTGCGAGAAGATTTTTAAAGGTCTTGGTTTATCTGACGAACAAAAGAGATTTTTAGCAGCATGGAAACTGCAAGGGGCACAGTAGCTTGGTGGGACTCATTTACTGCAAATATTCTAGAAGATGACTTTTCGTGGGCTTGATTTAAAGAAGTTTTGAGGACCAACTCTTGATAATAGCATGAAGGATAAGGATGTATCGCAACTTCATGGATTTGAAGCGGGGGGGGGGGGGGGTTTATTTATAACAGAGTATGAAATGAAGTTCAACGAGTTGTCTTGTTTTGGACCGAAATTGATTAACACCCCATTAAAAAAGAATCAGATGTTTTTTTTGGGTATGAGGGAACAATACCAAGAGAAAATTACAGCTCACATCAAAGGTACTTTTGTGGATTTAGATGACATGGCTCTCAGCTACGAGATCTTGGAAAAGAAAAAGCCCACTCCAGTAGCACCTAGTGGAAATAGTTCTAACAATAGGAAGTTCATTCCAAATTGGAAGAATAAGGGAAAGGTAAAGCTTGGAGTTGGAGCCCAAGGAAGTAATTTTAAGGATTTTGTTTGCCACAAATGTCAACAGAAAGGCCATATCACGAAGTTCTGTAAGAATTCTAGAATGCAGCAGCAACAGCAACAACAAAGTGGACTTATCTCCCCGATGGTATAGAAGAATCTTTGTTTTAATTGCCATCAGCTCGGGCATATGGTAAAAGACTGTCCACTCATGAAGAAAGTGCAGCAGCCCAAGGTGTATGCTATAATGGATGAGCCATCGACTTCAGCAGATGTGAAAGAGAAAGGCGTCCTTGAAGGCACCTTACTTATTAATGGAATTTATGTTCGAGCATTGATATTGGTTCCCTCATAGCTTTATTTTCATGGAATTATTATTAAAATTTCATCTTATTCCTAGTATTGTAGAAAACCCTATGTGTGTGTCTAACCCCATAGGTGGTATGACCCATTTAATATGATTTCTAGGAATGTGCCAATTTCCCACCTTTCTAATCACTTCTCTTGTGACCCATATGTTTTGGACTTTAAAGGATTTGACATTATTCTTGGTATGATTGGTTATCAAAATGTAAGGATGTCTTAAACTTAATAAGAGAACTGTATCCTTAGTGACTGATGTAGGAAGGAAAACTAAGGTATCATGTAAGGAACCCGGTATTCATATGTGTAGTTTCTTATATGCCCTTGAAGCAACCTAAGAGAGTTTAGGGTCTATTGAAGTTGTTAAGAATTTCCCCAATGTATTTGAAGAAGTTAAATGTTTACCCCCGCACCATAAGATTGAGTTCAGTATTGATTTGGTCCTTGGTGCAAGGCCTGTAGTTCAACCTAAGTAGAGGATGGCCTCGAGGGAGAGAGAGGAGTTGGTAGATCAAACCTAGGATTTGCTGAGAAGAGGATTGATTAAACCCAGTCATTCGAGTTGAAGATCAGCTGTAGTTTTTGCAGCTAAGTCTGATGGATCTTTAAGTTTGTGCATAGACTACAAGGAGTTGAATAAGTTGAACATTGGGAATATCTATCCCTTACCCCATATTGATGACCTTTTTAATCAACTTCAAGGAGTTACGTTATTTTCCCAAATGGATCTTGCTACCGGATTTCATCAATTAAGGGTTGCTGAAGATAGTATACCTTTAGCTGCTTTTAGGGGCCCTGATTTTTTCTTTGAGTGGTTGGTTATGCCATTCGAGATAACCAATGCACCTGAATATTTTGTAGATCTCATGAATCGTGTTTTCCAAGAGCTTCTAAATAAGTTCATGCTTATTTTTATCGATGACATTTTAATTTACTCCAAATTGGAAGAGGAACAAAGATATCGCTTGGAAGTAGTTTTAGAAACCTTGAAAGCAAAGTTTTCTAAATGCCATTTTTGGCAATCGAAGGTAAGATTTCTAGGGCATATTGTATCGGGAGATGGTATCTCAGTGGACCCAATAAAGGTTGATGCAGTACAGGAATGGAAGCGACCTTGGACTCCTACCAAAGTTTGCAGTTTCTTAGGATTGACGGTTACTATAGAAAATTAATTTAGGATTATTCTAAAATCTCCTCACATTTGACTAAGTTGACTAAGAAAGGTGAAAAGTTTGAATGGACTCCAAAATATGAGGAAGCATTTAGAGAACTGAAGAAGAGACTAACCAGTGCGCCAGTTCTTGTTGTCCCAGATGGGAGTAGTTGATTTATAGTTTACACACATGCTTGTGGAGTGGGACTAGGTGTATCGTTGATGCAGCATGATAGAGTGATTGCATGAAGCAGACAATCGAAGCCTCATGAGAAGAACTATGCTACGCATAACTTGGAGTTGCTAGCAATTGTCTTTACATTGAAAATATGGAGGCACTACTTGCTGAGTTAGGATCTTTCTTTTCATCTTTAGTTTCTTTTTGATTTTTAGGATTCTAGAAGTAAGATTTCTTTCTTTAAATTAGGTGAAAAATTTGAGATCTTCATAGATCTTAAATCATCGAAATATTTATCCATCCAAAAGGATCTGAACTTCAGGCGACAAAGGTGGTTGGAATTCTTGGCGGCATACGACTTGGACATTTTTTATATGCCGGAAAAAGCTAATGTAGCGACGGACGCCTTAAGTAGGAATGCAGTTTTGTCTCTTTTGGAAGTTACCCCGACTCTTCAGCTAAGGATAATGGAGAACTAAAGGAAGGATAGTGCTATGGAGAAGTTAATTCGAGGAGTCAACGAAGGTCGATGTACATATTTTGAGATGGATCACCATGGTGCTTTAAGAATCAAGGGAAGATTGGGCATTTCGGAAATAGATAGACTGAGACAGGAAGTGTTATAAGAATGTCACAAATCTAAATTGAGTATTCACCCTGGAGTCCATAAGATGTACAAGGACATGAGGAGAGTCTTTTGGTGGCCAGGAATGAATAAGGATATCTCCACCTTTGTGAGCACATGTCCGAGTTGCCAACAAATTAAGGGAGATTATCAAAAAATGGTCGGATTACTTCAACCTTTAGATATCCCTAAGTGGAAATGAGAGATGATATAAATTGATTTCATAGATGAGTTACCCAAAACTAGGAAAGGAAATGAAGGAATGTCGATCATTGTGGACCGGTTAACAAAGAGTGCACATTTAATTCCAGTCAAGCCAACTAAAACGGCTGCTTGGGAAATAGTTCATCTACATAGAGTTCCAATAAGCATAGTAATTGATCGAGATCCTATCTTCATGAGCCAATCCTGGGGAGCTCTTGAAACAGCATTAGGAACGAAGTTAAGTCTAAATACTGCATACCATCCTTAAACCGATGGCCAGACTGAAAGAGTTAATCGCATTTGGAAGATATGCCGACAGCCTGTATTCTTCACTTCGTAGGATCAAGGGAGGATCATATTCACTTGGTTGAGTTCTCTTGTAACAATAGCTAGCGCCTTATGAAGCTCTGTACATGAGACCGTGCAAATTGCCTTTGTGTTAGATAGAATATGAAGATTGTTTAGTACTTGGTCCGGATATGATACGATAGGTAACGAAGAAAGTTCAAATGGTTTGAAGAAGGATGAAGGAACCTCAGGATCACCAAAAGAGTTATAATGAGAAGAGAAGGAAGGATTTGGAGTTCAATGTTGATGATGCTGTGTATGTAAAGTTAACTCCCATCGAAGTAGTCATTCGATTCAGAAAACCGAAGAAGTTGGCACCTAGGTACATTGGACCATTCAAGGTTATAAAAGGATTGGGTCACTCGCTTACAGAGTTGAGTTATCCAAAAGGTTGTCAGGAGTCCACAATGTGTTCAATGTCTCCCATTTTAGGAAGAGTGTGCATGATCCATCTTCAATGGTAGAAACGTCAGTTTAGGATGACCTGGAAATAGAACCGAACATGATGGTAGTTAGAAATCCAATTAGTATTATGGATAAAGATGAGAAGAAATTATGCAACAAGGGGGTGCGATTGGTTAAGATTCAATGGAGCGAAGATTCCCGAGACTGAACTTGGGAAACTGTAGATCATGTAAAGGAAGCTTATCCTGGATGGATACTAGAATAGGATCTGTATTGTTGTGTTATGTATGTATTATTGTCCTAAGTGTTTGTATACCTTTTGTACGAATTTTATGGCATGAATATATGATTCCTTTGGGTTAACTCTTGTTAGTAATTTTAGGGATGAAATTCTTTTACGGGGGGTAGAATGTAACGGCCCTTAATTTAATCGTTTTAAGTAAGAAATTATATATGTATATATATTTTATATAGTCAATAAATAGATTTTTATTGAAAAATAAACTCGTTTTGATTAATTAATAATGAGGGAAAATTCATTTTCAAAATTTGTTTACCAATTTAAATATTTTATAGAAAAATAGGAAATATGACCGAGGATCATTTTCCAAAATTTTGACCTTCGGACATCGAAAAGTTGTTGGGAATGTTGTTCGTCTTTGTGCACCATATGTACACATATATAGTAGATAATTAAATAAATAATAATACACATAGGAATAGATTATTTTATAATAATTATAATTAACAGGTGATGTGACAATTCATAAATTTAAAAATAAACATTGTATATATATATGTTATTTTTAAGTGTTGTCATATCTTAGGATTTTCATGATTAGACATAGTTATTCATCTTGAGCTTGAGATTTGGCTAGAGAAGAAGGGAGATGTGATAAGAGAGAGGGTAGGAAGGTGATGTGACTTTTCATATATCATGGCATATTTTGTTAAATCATTAAGGGATAGTTTAGTAATTTTCTCCAAATCTTTTTGCCAATAAATATGCATCCACACACACACACACATTCTCATTTTCTTTCTCCTCTTCACTCTCTAAGACCTCCTCTCCAAAATATTTATGGCTTCCATATTTTGCAAAAGTTAGGAAAAATCAAGTTTTTTCACTTTAAAACACATTTTCCTGAGCAAAAACCCTACTCTACCACTTTACACAGCATCTTCCATCAAGCAACTACCCACATTCCCATCCTAGACCTCGGGCTGAGCCAATAGACAATCAGGACAAGAACATTAGTAGTCAAAAATCCAAGAAAGCAACTTTCTTTTCGAGCTCCAAGGTCATTATAACTTGATTTAGTGATGGAAATCGATGTTGTATTATAAAGTTAGTATATACATGGATGTATACTTGAAACCTATGATATAGATGATTTGTGTTAGTAATGTGTTGATTGTAAAACATGAGCTATAGCATGAGTTTTGGTAAACAAAGTTAGCTACTTTGTTTACTTGCGACGGATTTGAGACCCGGTTGGAATCGAAGTTGTTTTTCGAAGTTTAAAGTTTTGAAACGGATTAAAATTTGTAGCTTCAGTTTCAAAAGTTTTTTTCTTTTAATTTTTCTAAAGAATATTTCAAACTAAAAAAAAGTAAGGAGTTGTGAGGTGGTTCGCTAAGAATACGTTAGAGCGAACTGCGCCAATAGCGATAGCCGCTATGGATGCAGTTCGACGAAATTTATCCATTTTAGTTTCATGTAGTTTTAACTTGAAATTGTTTTGAAATTTTTTCAAAGCAAACTTAATTAGTAATTAAAAGGTAATTAAATTTTTTAATCTAATAATTTAATTAATTAGTTAAATAAAAAGGTAATTAGCCTTAATTAGTAATTAAGAAGGTATTTAGTAACTTATAAACACTTAAGTTAAGTTAATGACTATTGTTTGATAAATTAAGATTTTAATTGGTATGTAATGGTTAAAAAGTAATTAATAGTCAATAATTATTTAATTAAGTTAATTAGTTAATTAATTATTTAATTAAGTGATAATTTAATTAATATTTTAATTAATTAGGGTTTAACCAATAATGATTTGATTTAACCTTGATCAAGATGCATTAGGAAGTTAATTATGGCCTAAATAAGTTTACTAAGTCTGACTAGAGTTTAATTATGATTTAATCTTGATTTAATTTATATTAATTAAGATTTAAATAGGGTTCAAACTTTTTATTTATTTAATTAAATATTTTCCAAAGGTGATTTTAAATTAAACCGAATGTGTTTCTATACCAGTATTCTTCTCAAGGTGAATTGATTCCAAACCAAGTGATCTCTTGTTTGGACCATCAAGTAGCCGAATGAATTAAAGCAGTGATTGAAACCATTGACCCATTTATGGAAAGTAAGTGACTGGTGTTTAGCACGAATGTTGGATATTAAAATTGTGATAAAAATAAGGAGGTTAATTTCGGTAAGTAGGCCATGATAACTTAAGTATGGAATATATTTCCACTTGTTAATCTCCCACCTGATGGTGAAGTTGTTCACTATCAATAACTTAACCCTTTTAAATTATCGAATGTTGATTTGAAGGAACCGAGATTTGATGACAAGCTGTTATCCGAAAAACCAATTTAAACCAACGTAAATGTTCAAATTGGAAGTATTAAAGTCATGATCAAGACTCAAGACTTGAGTGCAAGGGCTATTTGCTACTAAACCTAAGGGTGATTCCAAAATGGATGTAGTGGAAATAGTGCCTTCGGTTCGTTCATCTCCTGAATGACTTTTATGGATGAATGCTGACATTGTGTCAACATCTGAAACGTGATGTAGCATTCTAAGTGGCAGTGCTCTAGAAAAGGTAAGCGTAGCCTCAGGCCTCATCAATTGAAAATAACCAAATTAGGGTATGCAGCAGGGTTATGTGGGTCACTCCTATAAGGTTATGTCACCACCATATCTAGAATCAATATTTGACCCATTTTCTTATATGCTCCGGTACGGTTGCTGATCCCAGCTGTAGTGGTGATGTATTCAGTACTACTAGTAAAATGGTAGGTCGGTTCTTTATATTAGGAGTAAAAGATGTTCTTATCAAACCATAAGTGTATTTTATCTAGAGGTACATCTTCGGAAGGTAATTCCTTTCCTAGTCATGTATGGAATCCATTGTCCAATGAGTGCCGTACGGTATTAGTTGTGCCTAATATGTTGAAATGTAGGATGCAATCATTTTAGCTATGTTCTATCTTACTTGAAAAATGTAGACATTATTATATTATCATTGAATTTCAATACAAAGTGTTTTGGTTATCTTATGGTAAAAACCCGTCTATGTTTATGTGCAGCGTGGTCTCATGAAATATCTTTGATTTTCAAATTGTTTTATAAAAGTAAGAATTAAGTTTTCTGAGTTTACTTACACCAGACCCATGTCTAACCTGGAGTTTTATTTTCTTTTCCTAAAACTCTTGGATACTCAAATATTTATGAGTAGCGAAGTAATCCAGGTTTCTCGCAATAGCATTCTAAGGAACTGGAGCACGTGGCTTCATCGATTGCTAGCTAGTATCTATGTCCACTGTGCATCTATATATATGTATTTTGGACTTGTGATGTAAGGACAAGTAGTTATAATTGTCCTAGTGTAGAGCTTGTACTATTATGACTTTGATGTATTATGACAGCACTAACTATGTATAATCCTATGTTACATATTATAGTTGTTCCTTTCTGATGTGAGATTCTATGATTGTTTAATTTTCTTCTTATCTTTCTTCCTTTTACCCATAATGACTCGTCTTTCAAAGTAAGAATGGCAGTTCGTTATAGAACCCTTCGCCTATGCCAAACAACTCGCCTTACCTTCACGAACATGGCCAACACCTCGATTCCTTCTCCGGTGCCCACGACGTCGTCGTGACCAGCCGCCTTAGTAACGACAAAGTAATGTCGTGATCACCTCTGTTGCACAACACCATCTAAAAGCATCACCACAAGCATGTCTACCCTTCATAAGAACAACGATATCAATGCCATAACCTATCGCCGTCTCTAGTTCCTCTTACGTTTTTCGTTGGCACAGCCAAGACCAAATCTAATCCTAACAAATTCAAATGCACGCAAATCCAAGCACACATATCAAAGCCTTAGACTACACAAGACTAACAGATCAAACAGTGTCGATTATCGCTTCCTAAACCTTCGAGAACAAGTGGAACCAGAAATGAAGAGAGGCGGTAGGCAAAATTTGAAAAAGAATAGAAGAAGGGAATGAAATTTAGGTTAATCGATATTTATAGAAAATACATATTATATTATATTCTCTTAGATTTTACGCTGCGCGTTTCAAGCACGCACGGCAACTAAACACGTCCGATCGTTACAAAACTTGTCGGCATCTAACAATTCATTATTCCAGACCAATTGGTACTGGTTTTGTCAAAATCTTAGACAGTGCTTCGATTGATTATTTCACCTGTTAATTAAAACAAATTATTTCAAAACAATTTTAATCACTTAAATTATAAATTAATTTTTACAATAGTTATTTATATTATTTAAAAATAATTTAAACATGCTTTCGAAATCATTTTTATTCGAATAATCCAAGATCAAATATTTAAATAATTTCGATATTTAATTATAAGCCGTTCAAAAATCCGTATTGTTGCATTTTTTCCCCTTAAAAGAATTTTGCCCTCGAATTCCAACACAAGCCACAAAGCAACAATTGCATATCAATACCTAAATGTATTGCAATCGCTGGCAACCAAATAAACAATCACATAACAATACTATACAATACTTCAATCACTAGCAACCAAAACTCATGGTTCGCCCAGGTTCAAAAATCACTCATCAAATAAGGATGACAAATAATCCACTAAGCATTACCTTATGTTCAGCAACCTAGATATTACTTAGTTGATCACCCATGGTACTAAAACAATTCGAAGAGTCATTCCAAAAGCCATCCACAAGCCAACACACATAGCATAGAAATATTTTTTAAAGCCCAAATGATGCATGTATACCATCAGTATGCAAAGCCAAATCTGATTGCTAGCTCGATTACACAATTTCACTTTCGAACTATTATATCCAACCCGACCTCTCTAATATGGACTTCGATCCGGTTCTTTGATTAGAAACATCTGTTCTCCTCACATAGTCATATACTATAGGAAACTCCATGATCACATCAAAAATCTGTAAGTGTTCATCGTGAAGAATAGTGTAACAACCGTGGTTGGAGATTACCGTAAATATTAAATTATAATATATTATAATTTAATATTGGAATTAATTGAATTAATTGGAAGAAAATGATGAATTATATTGTTTATTTGGAATAAAAAATATACTATGAATAAATTTTGGGAGAACAATATAAAATAAGGTTTATTTCAAATTAAATGATTGAAGCAAATTTAAGATGAAGGAAAGATGAAGTAAACAACTTAATTGTTGTGACGCCCCACCTCTATACCCACGCTAGCCAAGAACACTCCGGAGAAGTGCTGTCAACTAGCACGGAGAATAAGGCTGTTGAGGAGTGACCATCCATGTAATTGCTTATCACACGGTGGCTATAAATAATCTTCGGAAACAAACATAGAAATAATCATATCACAAATCAGTCACAGATATCCATATCACAAAGGCGGAAGAAGATATGAATATATAACTAACACATGAAAGTGTACATCAGAGTAGTGGTCTCGAGTCCTAATTTGACCGTTTGCAAAAAGTAGTTTTTCGGACCAAAATCCGATTAACGATTTAATATTTAAATAAAAATATTTAAATGTAAACTCGATAAATATGCGGGTTGTTACAGACTCCCCTCCTTAAAGAAATTGCGTCCTCGCAATATATATATAAGGTGGAAATAAAAAGTAACAACCATAAAAGCATATTAACACAAGAGAAATTTGAAATAAGAAGTTCACCTCAAAGGGCAGGAGTAAGCAAGTCCGGATGTGTACGCTCGATGAATTCTCTGGATTCCCAAGAACAATCCTTAGGATTTGAGGACCATTGAACCTTTACAAGTGGAACATCTTTATTTCGAAGTCGTTTAACCTCAGAAGCTATAATTCGAATAGGATGCTGCTCATAAGTTAAATTCGGCGAAACTTCAATTTCTTCCACAACAGCAGGCTCAAGAATAGAATCGGAATCCCGAAGGCATTTCCGTAATTGAGAAACGTGAAATACATCATGTATAGCAGAAAACTGAGCCGGCAATGCAAGGCGATAAGCCATGGAACCAATACGTTCAGTGATAGGAAATGGCCCAATATATCGAGGCGCTAACTTCCCCGATCGA
Source organism: Allium cepa (assembly GCA_030765085.1). Classification (NCBI taxonomy): domain Eukaryota; kingdom Viridiplantae; phylum Streptophyta; class Magnoliopsida; order Asparagales; family Amaryllidaceae; genus Allium; species Allium cepa. Next base: position 977,178,088 of record CM060928.1, read on the forward strand.
CTGAAACGTACAACACCCTTCATAGGTGAAACACGAATAAAAACAGGATCCCCAACAGAAAATTCTAATTTCCTTCTTCGATTATCGGCATAGGATTTTTGTCTACTCTGGGCTTCTTTCATCCTATGTCGAATAAGTTCAATCTTTTCCGTGGAATCACGAATAAAGTCTGGACCTAAAACCAGCTTCTCACCGGCCTCAAGCCAACAAGAAGGAGATCGGCATGGCCTTCCGTAGAGTGCCTCGAAAGGTGCCATACCAATACTAGATTGGAAGCTATTATTATAGGAAAATTCAACAAGTGAAATATGATCTTCCCAACTTCCACCAAAATCAAGCACACAAGCACGAAGAAGATCTTCAAGAGTTTGATTCACACGCTCGGTTTGTCCATCGGACTGGGGGTGATAAGCGGTGCTAAAATTAAGCTTCGTTCCTAAAGCTTTTTGAAGACTCTTCCAAAATCCACTAGTAAACAATGGATCACGATCGCTAACAATAGAAGTAGGAACTCCATGCAATTTTACAATTTCCTTGACAAATAGTTTGGCCAAAAGAGGAACGGTTCGGTTAGACCGAACCGGAATAAAATGGGCGGATTTAGTAAGTCTATCAACAATCACCCATAAGCTATCATGACCCGAACGAGAACGGGGAAGGCCATCTATAAAGTCCATGGAAATTTGATCCCACTTCCAAATTGGAATTTCTAAAGGTTGCAATAACCCACCAGGCCTTTGATGTTCGGCCTTGACACGTTGGCAAGTCATGCAACACTTAACAAAGTTAGCAATATCAGATTTCATTCCCTCCCAATAATAAAGTCGCTTCATATCAGCGTACATTTTACTACTACCGGGATGAATGGTGAATTTAGAACAATGGGAATCTTCTAAAATATCTTTACGAAGATCTCCAATATTTGGTACGATAAGTCTACCAAATTTTCGAATGCCGCCACGAGAATCAATATCATAGTCTTTCAAACCTTCAATATCAATTTTATCCTTAACATTTTTGCCAAGAAGAGCCAATTCAGAATCTAGCCCTTGAGCTTCAAGAATGCGGTCTAAAAGAGAAGGATGAGCCTCAAGGCTACATAAAACAAGCGATGAGCATAAATCGGATACGCGCTCTCGAATCTCACAAGTGGATAAGATCTCGAGATCGTTCCATTCGGATATCATCATAGAAACAACTGCTTGTTGCTTACGGCTAAGAGCATCGGCGACACGATTACCCTCACCGGGGGTATAAAGAATATCAAGATCATAAGGTGCAAGGAACTCGAGCCAACGCTGTTGACGTAAATTAAGTTCTTTTTGAGAAAATAAATATTTCAAAGACTTATGATCCGTGTAAAGAATAAATTTCTCTCCCAATAGATAATGACGCCACATTCGAAGGGCGAAAACAATAGCCGCGAGCTCTAGATCATGTGTGGCATATCTAGTCTCGGCCGGCTTCAATTGCCTAGAAGCATAAGCAACAACACGTTCTTTTTGCATAAGAACGACACCCAAACCAACGTGACTAGCATCGGTATAAACAACAAAATCTTGATTCCCCTCGGGAATAACAAGAATAGGAGCATCGGAAAGGAGTTCTTTCAATTTCTGAAAAGAGGCTTCACCTTTGTCCGACCAAATGTATTTAACTCCCTTCTTAGTCAAGCCAGTAAGAGGCACGACAATCTTAGAAAAGTCTTTAATAAAACGACGGTAATAGCCCGCCAATCCGAGAAAACTACGAATCTCTGTCACACTCTCCGGTCTCTTCCAATCTTGAATCGCTTCAATCTTTGAAGGATCCACAGATATCCCGGATTCGGAAATAATATGACCGAGAAACTTCACACGAGATTGCCAAAAGTGGCATTTAGAAAATTTCGCCTTTAATTGATTACTCCTAAGTGTTTCCAATACAATCCGAAGATGTTTCTCATGTTCCTCCTCGGTTTTTGAATACACAAGAATATCATCAATGAATATGAGAACAAACCGATCGAGGAAATCTTTGAAAACTCGATTCATGAGGTCAACGAAATAAGCTGGAGCATTCGTTAACCCAAATGGCATAACAAGCCATTCATAAGATCCATATCGAGTACGGAATGATGTCAACGGAATGCTATCCTCAGCGATACGAAGCTGATGGAAACCGGTAGCCAAGTCCAATTGTGAAAAGACCTTAGCACCACTAAGCTGATCGAATAGATCATCAATCCGAGGTAAAGGATATTTATTTTTAATAGTAAGATCGTTAAGCTTGCGATAATCAACGCAGAGCCTCAGAGTACCATCGGATTTCTTTACGAAAATAGCCGAAGCTCCCCAAGGCGAGGAACTAGAGCGAATAAATTGCCTCGTCTCCAACTCAGATAATTGTTTACGCATCTCCTCATTTTCCTTATTGGACATGCGATAAGGAGGACGAGTAATAGGTTGAGCTCCAGAAACAAGATTAATTCTGAACTCAATTGCTCGTTTAGGTGGTAAACCTAAAACGGGCTCGAATATGTCGGAAAATTCACGAACAACATGAATACAAGAAATAATATCATCTTCATCATCATCATCGTTATCACGAGGATTTAAAGAATATAAAGATGCCACCAAACATGATTCTGAATCTTTAAGATTAACAGAAATATGTTTAACAGATTGTGGATGTCGGAGATGAATAGTCCGCTCAGGACATAGGATATGGGCTTGATAACGGTTAAGCCAATCCATTCCCAAAATTATTCCAAAGCCTAAGTAACGCATGACATGCAAATCGGCTAGGAAAGAAAAATCACATAAAATAATCTCCACATCTTTACAAAGCAAACTAAGAGTTGCGGATCCACCAACAGGATTCGCAATTTTTAAAGAAGTCGTCAATGCAGTAACACTTAAGGAAAAAGTGTCTACCAGTTCCTTTGATATAAAGGAATGGGATGCACCCGTATCAAAGAGAACTCTAATAGGTTGATCATGAAATAAAATAATACCATCAAGAATGGAATGAGAAATACCTTGGCCACGAGATGTGTTGCCAGGGGCTTGAGCCACATTTAACTTTCCCTCATTCCTGCTTTTACGTTTGAGGCATTGATGTATAAAGTGATCTGGGCTCTTACAATAGCGACAAGATTTGGGCTTAGAGCACTTATTCGCATAATGATCCCCAGACCCACAGTTGAAGCAACTCGCACCACTAGGAGAAGGATACTTTGCCACAGGGGTTGCCTGCTTACCCTTTTTGTTGGGATAAGGACCCTTGAATTTGTTTGGCCTCTTCTTGTTGTTGAAGTTTGGTTTAGCGCCTTCCACTTCAACATCACTCTCTCTATCAGCCTCTTCAAGACGAAGAGCGATATAGACGAGTTGATCAAATGCAACTTCTAGTTTCAGGAGCAGTGGCTTCTTAAGACTCTTATTTAAGCCATAAACGAACCTCTGGTTCTTCTTCAATGGGGTGTTGATGTATTCAACCCCATATTTGGAAAGCGACTCGAAGGCTGCGACGTAATCAGTCACAGAGGATTGACCTTGAACAATGTCTATAAAACGTCGAGCCAAGCTTACTTTCCCAGCTTCTGGTACAAACTTTAACTCGAAGCGTCCCTGAAATTGCTCCCAGGTGAGATCCGCTTCATTAATTTCTGAAATAAGGAGTTCGTACCAGTCCAATGCTCTCTCTTGGAGCATGCTGGAAGCCACCTGAACGCGGTGGAGATCGATAAGATTCATGCGAGAAAAGATTCGATCGCATGATTTTAACCAAGCCTGGACCTCGATGATATTTTCCGAACCTTTGAAGGGCTTCCCACCCAAGTTGGTGTAATCGCTGCACAAGCGTGCAAATCCCGACTTTGGGTGAGTAGGTTCCGGGTTAGCTCCAGCTGCTTGAGCATTAGTTACTAAATCAAGAAGCTGTTGAGCAGTCATAAAAACTCCATCCGGAGGAGCAGCACCAGATGATCCAGTTCTGGGACGGCCTGGTCTAGACATTCTCTTCCTTAAAGAAAGAAAGAAGAGAAGGAAGAAGGTTATTTACCAATGAACATCAAGCAATCTTGATAGATAAAACAAGGAATCATAAAGGAAATAGGATGAGTCGGTACGAAGACTCAAATTAATCCTATGGTATGACTCCTAAGATAGACCTAGGACGATGATCCTTGTTAAGTTATTCTACATTGTTCCGAAGTTTGGCTCTGATACCAAGCTGTGACGCCCCACCTCTATACCCACGCTAGCCAAGAACACTCCGGAGAAGTGCTGTCAACTAGCACGGAGAATAAGGCTGTTGAGGAGTGACCATCCATGTAATTGCTTATCACACAGTGGCTATAAATAATCTTCGGAAACAAACATAGAAATAATCATATCACAAATCAGTCACAGATATCCATATCACAAAGGCGGAAGAAGATATGAATATATAACTAACACATGAAAGTGTACATCAGAGTAGTGGTCTCGAGTCCTAATTTGACCGTTTGCAAAAAGTAGTTTTTCGGACTAAAATCCGATTAACGATTTAATATTTAAATAAAAATATTTAAATGTAAACTCGATAAATATGCGGGTTGTTACAATTGTGATCTTTGAGTTGGGAATTGTCATTGATGGAATTTAGTAGGAGCATTAAAGGAATATTGGCAATTTATTCCAATATTCTCCTTTTATTGTAAAATAAAAGGGAAAATAAAAGTAGAAAGATTTTATTGTATTAATAGTAATAAACATATGTGTGAGATAAAGTTGTTCCTTTATTTCATGAATTTTGAATATAGAGATGCAACCATATTCAATTAACATGTACGATATGGCGATAATGTAATTTATTGTCAAATTGCATCTTTTCTTTGTTAAATACAAAGAAAATTATTAAATAATTGTTTAATCATCATATGAATAATGAATTTGAATTTTGGGCTAATGAATTGTAACAAAATAAATTAATCACTTCATTTTGATGGTTGGAGTGATTTGGAATAATTAACGAAATTTTGTTTGGGTTGGGGAAATCATATTGGTAATTTAAAACCAATAACACATTTTATTGTAAAATAAAATATGGGGAATAAGAAGAAAAATAATTTTCCTTGAGTATAAAAATGATGGACATGAGTGAAATAAAGTTTCTTCGTTATTTCATGAATTTGAATGTAGTTAATTGACTACATTTGATTAAATTGATAATTTGTACAATATTGTGCTTGTTTGCCAATATTGTCATTTTATTAATTAAATATATATAAGAATGAGTTAATAAAATAATTAATCATGATAACTATAATTAAAATTGTGAGAAATGCTTAAGTAATGCTAAAACAAGTATTTGCTTTGTTTTTAGGTGCATAATATATTTTACTTTAACCAATTGTATCGAATTTGCAATTATTTTGCAATAATGGGGAAAAATTGGCTAAATTGGTTAATAAATGATAAAACAAATAATATATTACTGAAATTGTGATTTAATATTTTATTGGAATCTAGATGTTAAGACGAATCCAACGCACTCAAGATTGTTAAAATCGGATTTAAATCGTGTAAGATATGGATAAAAGAAGTTTGTACATAAATAAACTACACAAACAAACATTAATCTAAGTCCTAATAGGAATTAGTTTATACCCATTTAGCCCAATAGAAACTTCTGGAAATAGTACGTACAGTTTCCTCTTCGTTCATTTTCATTTTCTTCCTGAAAACAATTAAGAAGCTCAAAAATTAGAAATAATGGCTGCCTTCTCAAAGCTTAGCCATAATTAACAAATTCTTTGCTAAATCAATAGAATTTCTGGTCTAATTCAACAAGAAGGTAATCTCCATCCTTTTCGATCTTGAATTTGAGGAGAAATCCATATTTGTTTACTGTAATTCTTGTTTTGTAATTTTTCTTCTTTGCATGCCTCTTTTTCTAGTTTCTACAGGTGCTAGAGCTCCTCTTCCTTGCTAAAGACCTCATATTTGCTTCAATCTTTGCTTCATAATCTCCTATTTTCGCTGCAAAAGGTAAGTTTAAAACTTACAGTAACTAAATTGGCTCATGCTTGGAAAATTTGGCACTATATGTTCAAGTTTCATCTCTGTTCTTAATTGTTGATGTCTGAAATACCTCAACTTTGAATGCTTATATATCCCTCATCCGAAGTCGGATTGAGGTGATTTTTGTTTCATTTTGAAGTTTATTGTGTCTAGTTTGTTCATGTATAATTTTATCAAGTTTCGAGTTAGTCTGGACCTCAGTATTTGCTGAAAAAGTTGCAAAACCGAAAGCGTTTTTGCACAGGAAATATATTTGGCTGAATAGTGTTTTCAACATAACTTTTGTGTTTCTAATCGGAATTTTGAAATCTTGGATGTTCTGAAATCCATATGAATTATGACACAACTTTAATGTTTTCATTTTTGAATGAATTTGAAGCCTATCTAGTGAAAAATCGACTTTTTCTTTGCTGTTCTGTGTTAATAAGCAGTGCACATAAAAAAAAATTATGTAGTATTTCGATCATAACATTCAGGTCATTAATCGGAATCTTGAAATTAAAGATGTTCTCGAATCCCTAGGAAATATGCTACAACTTTTATGTTTTAGCTTTTGAATGATCTGGAAGTCTTCATAGGGAAAAATAGACCTTTTTGTCGCTGGCCTGAGTTAATAGCCAGCGCGCAAATTTTCTTTTCTAGTAGTATTTCGCTCGTAACTTATTCGTTACTGATCGCAATATCAAAATTTTTGAAGTTTTGAAAATCTTAGACAGTAGACTACAAATTTTGTGTTTTATGCTTCGTGGAATTTCGAAGTTTGCATGGTGGAAAATTGATGTTTTCATTGTTGGCCTGTCATGGACAGCCCCAAATTTTGATATAATTGTCCGATTTTGAAGATTTCATTTGCATTCTTTTGCAAGAATTTTATTATGAAATTTATTTATTAATCCTTTTCTACAAAATTATTTTATGTTATAACTTATTAAATTTCATCATCTTTATGCTTTTTCGGACGTATAAGAAAATAAATTAAACGATTTCGTAAATCCGCAATGTATGGAACTTGTGTGTTTACTTTTTCGGTTAATTTTGAACTTGTACGATCGAAACAATTTTGAGCAATCGTTTGATTTCCTCCTTGACGTTAATCACATTGTGGTATGAGTTTGAGATTATATTAGTCCATTTGGCTAATACGTATAGTCCGAGATTTCCTATTCAGGAGTATATACGAGATTTGGACTATATTGATGGAGATATACTTGCCGATGATATGAGGCAAGATTTCGATGGTATTTGATGAGTTTGATGATTTTTTGGAATTTCTACTTGTCGATGAGATGAGACGAGTTTAGCATCTTATACCATACGCCGATGACACGAGGCGATTCTTTTGATGATGTTGATGATTTCTTAGTGTGGCACGAACTAGCGGCTAGAAAACCGCTAAGTGAGAGCGTATGGTATGGGACATACGTTACCACTTTCTGGGTTACTATCCGAGAGTTGTTGACACATTCTAGGAGAACTACCAGTACTTGGAGTCCCGATTGGGTTAAGTAATACTTGACTCTATCACTTTTGATGGAGGAGACTCAGCGGACACCGATTGGAGTGAGGTGCTCCAATCACGTTTGATGGTGGGTGTTCGGGGAGAATATAGATGACGTCATAGACCGGATTCATTCTAGATGAGGATTCCGGTCGAGACATGGATAGGGTACCATGATGGTGAACAGTACTGGCAAATAGCACGTGCAACATGCTTTTGCATGTAATAATTGGTCAATATGAGGTTTCTTTTATGAGTTCTGATGATTTCGATTTCACCATTTTTGATGTGTTTACCTAGCCTTATAGATGTAAACAAGGCAAATATGATTTCTTTGAGGATTTTGGTGATATCGAATTTTATGGATTTATACTTGGGATTTATATACGACTTAAGAGATTTATTTATTCATGGATAATGTTTGAATGTTTTCCCTTATATCATATACATGAATTCCTTCAGATTAACCCAAGTATATGTATATGCAAACCACCATAGAGACATAGTGAAGTTACTTGATATCAACCCTAGATGTTCATACCTACTTATGTTATCCCGTTGTGAAGCTCTTCTCTTTACCTTATCGTATTCCTTTCTAACGATAAGATTCATTTGCCTGACCCGTGTGTTTATCACTTGGGTCAGACCGAGTTGTTTCAGGTTAGCTATCAGTTACAGGACTTTGCTTTGATGCATCTGCTTGGATAACATCCTAGCACTTTTGTGGTTTATATTTCTTTCCGCTTGACTCTGATGTATTTATATTCGATTCCATGTATATAGTGTGGTCGAATACCACCTTTATTGTATTCATATTGTGTTGTACTAAACATGTATCAGTGTATATGTATATAAATGATGTTGATTACTGTTCTGTGATGTGCTTTACATTTAGTTATGGTATTTTGTTCTGATAGATCTGTTAGCCACTTATAGTTTTGGATTAAGCATTTACTGTGTATGTCGATCCATTGAGATAGAAAAGAAAAATCATAGTGCATTTATCGACGTACTCAGTAGATGTTTACGACAAAGTTATAGATGGTCGCCCTTAACCAGGCCTATTCTCCGCTTTAGTAGACAGAATTACTCATTAATTCTCTTTACTAAGGTGGGTCTCGGGGTGGGGCGTTACATCATGGTATCAGAGCCGTGGTTAGAACAAAGTATAATAAACACAGAATAATATGTATATAATAATATGTCGAAGTACAATACGAGTGAATCATTGTCCTTTATTCGAGCTTGTTTTCGAATCGTGCTTTGATTCTTTTTTTGAGTTTTGGGATATGTTAAGATGGAATATGTCTAGGAATATAAATTGTATTCCGTAGTATTCCATAATTGAGGTTGATGTTATCTTATCTTATGAATAATCTTATTTGGGATTATTCTTCTTTTTTTTTGTCGATACGAGTGAGTTCGTATCGATGGAGTTGATCGATTTCTTTGAGCATTCTTGTTGCATTCATTTGAGAGTTGTGAATCCTATTGAAGGGATCCACAATGATTGGCTCATTGTGGGCATTCTGAGATTTTTATTTGATGTTGCTTTTGTGAGTATTTGTTTGTTACTCACAATCTTGAGATGTATCTGATTTGAGATGGACTAACTTATTTGGTGTTAAGCCCGATCCTTTTGTTGTTATAGGATCCTATATTTATTTAAGCATCCTAATTTTATTGGGTTATTATTTCTATCACTTTGAAATGTTAATGATGATTTAGAAGTTTCTGTATTCGCTCTTAAATATCGAGATGTTGATGATATATCTCGAATTCCAATCAAGGTGACTTTGTTGAGTTTTGTAAGTCCATTTGGATTTGACATCCAATCGAGAAATCGAGTGTTAAGGTTACCTTATTCCTAGCTCTTAGCTCTTCGGTTATCCTTCCACGAGGATATCCACTAAGGAATGAGGAGAGTTTCTAGATTATTCGAGTTTGATTGAGATTATCATTCTACTTTATTTGAGTGTTCTTTTCAGATAGTCAATCAATGTTATCCTTTAGCATTACTCCGTTTGAAGTAGTGATTCGTGGATTGTGTGCTTCTTTTCCTTCTAGGAGAATATCTTATTCTTGATGATTTTCGAGAGTGGCTCGTCCTGATGTAGGAGTTGACGAACACTCCATCTCCTTCTATTGATTTTGTGAATCGCGTACTCTAGGAATATCTCCATGCATTCTCTTAATGTTCTTTGGTTTGAGTTTTTAAAGCTATATACATGAGCTTAAAAAAGAGAAATTGGAGTTTTGAGATATTTTAAAAATCAAAGAATGTTTTGAGAATATATTTATATGAGTAGTATTCTTTCATAGCAATAATCTGAGAGTGTTGGGTTATCCATCGAGTAGTTAAGAGTTCTGGTCGATACGCCTGATCAACGTTATCGATAGAAATCTCCTACATGCTATGATGAGGAAATCAGACATGATGATTTGTGTTTTAAGGATTGAGATTTTGAAAATAATATTTTGAGATTAAATATTAAATTTATTTTTGAATGGTAATTGCAGCCATCGATTTTAGAGACGAGTAACAGAGTGGCGAGGCAGTTTTGATCATTTGATCGACTCTGCAGCCAACAGATATATCTATTTATTAGAGATTCAATGGAGAGGCAATGCCATTTATTTATTTATTTATTTTGAAATTATAAAGATGAGAATAAGTGTGAATATTCTTGAGCTATACTTTATTGAAAGTATATTTTGAGATTTTAGAATCTATATTATATACATTGGATGTTTTAAGAGAAGAGTTATAAGAGAACTTGAAGATTGTTTTTAAACTATTTAGGTGGTTTAATAAAAAGAGTAAAGAGAATTTAAACCCTTAATTTATTTTGAGGGATATTATTATCGGTTTACAAATCTCTTTGGTCTGAAGTAAGAGAAGAAACTTAGACTTTTAATTTGAGTTTTAAATTACTTACTAAGTAGTATAGTAAAGAGTTTGAAAGTTATTAAATGTTAAAAATTGAGATTTAAAATTTAAAAGATGTTGGGATTTAAAAATTCTAAATATCTTGGATTGAAAAGTAATTTGAGCTTATATCCTTATTTCTTATATTCTATCCTTGAGTTAATATCAACGACATGCCTTATCGCGGTCGTTCGAGTTTGGTGGCCTTGCAAGAAGTCATTCCGTGATTTATTCATCTTGTCTATTGTGTTTATCTTATTGTGAGGATGTTCTTTCTGCATTATTATGCAGAAATCTTATTGATGATATTCTTTATTGCTTAGAGTTTGGGTTTAAGTGAGTTTGGTCCCGACTCTATTCGTAGAGTTTTGTGAAATCAATCATTTTCGATTGATTAATTGTTGAGCATCTTATTGAGTTTTTTCGAAGATGGGATATCTTCGAAATTCTTTCAAGTTACTTGGAAAATTCGATGGTTTGCTAATCGCTATATAAGCATTTGATGGGCCATTGGATTAACCAAGGAAGTTTATCCTTATTTCTCTCTACCATTCTATGTTGAGAATATGAATGGTTTCAGTTTCGAGCTTCTCTTTTATCCTTTGTCGATTGAATAAATTGTGTTGAATACAGATTTCCTCTAGAAATTGCGAGGACGTAATTTTTATAAGAGGGGGAGTCTGTAACAACCCTGGTTGGAGATTACCGTAAATATTAAATTATAATGAATATTATAATTTAATATTGGAATTAATTCAATTAGTTGGAAGAAAATGATGAATTATATTGTTTATTTGGAATAAACAATATACTATGAATAAAATTTGGGAGAACAATATAAAATAAGGTTTATTTCAAATTAAATGATTGAAGCAAATTTAAGATGAAGGAAAGATGAAGTAAACAACTTAATTGTGATCTTTGAGTTGGGAATTGTCATTGATGGAATTTAGTAGGAGCATTAAAGGAATTTTGGCAATTTATTCCAATATTCTCCTTTTATTGTAAAATAAAAGGGAAAATAAAAGTAGAAAGATTTTATTGTATTAATAGTAATAAACATATGTGTGAGATAAAGTTGTTCCTTTATTTCATGAATTTCGAATATAGAGATGCAACCATATTCAATTAACATGTACGATTTGGCGATAATGTAATTTATTGTCAAATTGCATCTTTTCTTTGTTAAATACAAAGAAAATTGTTAAATAATTGTTTAATCATCATATGAATAATGAATTTGAATATTGGGCTAATGAATTGTAACAAAATAAATTAATCACTTCATTTTGATTGTTGGAGTGATTTGGAATAATTAACGGAATTTTGTTTGGGTTGGGGAAATCATATTGGTAATTTAAAACCAATAACACATTTTATTATAAAATAAAATGTGCGGAATAAGAAGAAAAATAATTTTCCTTGAGTATAAAAATGATGGACATGAGTGAAATAAAGTTTCTTCGTTATTTCATGAATTTGAATGTAGTTAATTGACTACATTTGATTAAATTGATAATTTGTACAATATTGTGCTTGTTTGCCAATATTGTCATTTTATTAATTAAATATATATAAGAATGAGTTAATAAAATAATTAATCATGATAACTATAATTAAAATTGTGAGAAATGCTTAAGTAATGCTAAAACATGTATTTGCTTTGTTTTTGGGTGCATAATATATTTTAATTTAACCAATTGTATCGAATTTGCAATTATTTTGCAATAATGGGGAAAAATTGGCTAAATTGGTTAATAAATGATAAAAACAAATAATAAATTACTGAAATTGTGATTTAATATTTTATTGGAATCTAGATGTTAAGACGAATCCTGTAACGACCCGCCGCTCTGATCGCCCCTAGTCGATAATTAAACCAACTAGGAACGTTCAAAATGACGGATTGTTATTTAGTTTATAACATTTAAACAGAATCAGCCACAGAATCACAGAATAACAATAATATTTCTCATAAATGAATTTTTTTCTCTTTTATACAAATATCAGAGTTTATATACAATGAATTAGATTTTAATACAACGGAACAATTATCTATATATATCTTTTAAAGTACAAAAGAAATCCTGAAAAAGCTTTAGTGATGCGGTAATCCCCCTCTCTCTCTAACTTCGCTGCCTGAAAATCTTCAAGCTGTAAAAAATACTCGGTCTGACCTGAGCGTTTTATGCAAAACACAAAAACACTCGAGTCAGGATTAATCTTTATTCAAGTAATTATATTTGTAATGAACTGAATAAAATGGTAACAGAGATGACGAATCACATGAATCAATTTAAATCTATTATGGATTTTCTTATTAACAACTTCAATTTTTAAAATCTGTCAATCCTGTGTGGCTGCAGTACACACGTATATTTATACACATGTGCACTGCCTCGCCAACTCGTGTGCACCAAACAAAAACACAGCTATCAGACCAAAACAAGGTCAGCTACATATGAAGTTCGAGTGTCATCAACTAAACAGTGGCAAAAGAAGTACAGTATGCAACAACAGCCAGTGCAATGAACAAAGAACACAAGTACAGGCAGCAGTCTCAAGTGACACAGTTGCAAACCACAAAATAGCATCAAAGGCAAAGACTCAGCAATGTCAAAGCCAAGAAGAAACTACATGACAAACTAAATACAGTCCAGATAATCAAGCCAGAGCGACCCAAGTGCAGAGCAACTGCAAAGTGCAGTAGAACCTACAATAGTGCATACAACAGAGAACAAAGACAAGCATACATGAATGTATGTATAAAAATGACCAGCAACTACAAAGTGCAGTGGAACTACAGAAATGCACCACTGTAACAAAATTCAAAAACTCTTAATGACAATCTTAATGATGACATATATGGTAGTGCAGACTACAAATGAGTGCAACAAAATAACCCAAATGCAACAGTTATACCAACATAGTGCAACAATGAAGCACTGAATAATATGCAGACCAGAAACATCAAGTCCAAATGCAACAGAATGGTACAAGTGCAACAGAACTCCACTGTGAATATTAACAACATGATGAGCAACGCAAGGGCAGTGGACAGTGCAGACAAAAATGAAAGATACCAGTGAATGGAAAGACATACATGAACATGGAACCAAATAGCAAAGGAACAAGATTCAACTTCAAAAATGAAACAAGTCAAAGTCTGCAGCTCAACTAAACAGGCAAGCCCGACTCAAGTACACCAGTGACAACCAAAGTACTAACAAACCCATATGCAGACAAAATGCAAATACCAGTGATACAAGTGCAACACAGTTGCAAACAACATGGTGAACAACACAGTGAAGATGACAAATACATCCAGAACTATACAATGAACAAACAAGTGCACCACTGAGCTATTCGAATGAAGCAAAGTGGCAACATCAAAATACAGGTCAGAAGTTCAAGTACACCAGTGACAGTGATACAAGTCAGATCAAGTACAATGCACAGTGCACCAATGACCAGGCTACAAGATACCATGTATGCAGACCAGTGCAAACAATGTCAGACCATAACATGAATGCACAATTCAAGCAACATGCAAATGAAGATCACAAATGCAAGTGCAGTTGCAGTAACGAGTGAACAGAAGTAACAAGTAAAACAAAATCAACACAGTGAAGATACCAGTGAAAAAAAGCAAAGGATCAAATCAAAACAAATGAAACTGGGTTCAAAATTTTCTTAACATTAAAAGCTTCAGATTTAAAACTTTGAAACTGATATTCATTTCAAATTAGAGGGGAAAATTTTATTTACAAACACATACATACATCACATATGCACTGAAGTTCAAACAAGCACATGCAAACAAAATTTTCCTCATCTAGATTCAAAGATCCATCACATGCAGCAACAACAAACAAGCAAAGTTTTTGGTATAGCATCTGTTCTTATCGATTTAAAACAAATTACAAATAGCATCTGTTCTTATCAGTTTAAAAGCATCTATTCTTATCAATTTAAAAACAAAAATTTGGTAACATCTATTCTTATCAGTTTAAGAGAAAAAATTTGTTAACAACTGTTCTTATCAGTTTAAATTAAAATTTAAATAGCATCTGTTCTTAACAGTTTAAACGCAAATTCAAATAGCATCTGTTCTTATTAGTTTAGATTCAAGTAACCGAGCAAATGATAACAGACAACACCCAACAAACAACCATGCAGTGACTTATCTTGTCCATATAAGTTTAAATTGGATTGACCGAGCAAATGATAACAAATAACACCCCAAATCATAGCATGCAACCAAGCACCCAATTCAAACAAATCTAAAAACTTGAGTAACGATTAATCGTGAGAAAAAACTCACCTTTCACCGAAGCAAGGAGACGAACTCGACCCACCGAGGAGCACGCGATCGAAGGAATTTCAACAGAGACGAAAGCCCTAGTTTTGGAGACGAGCGAAAGAACGAGAAGAACGAACGAGGAGAACAAGGCCGCCATTATTTTTTTCTCTTTCGTTTCTTTATTTTTCTGATTGAAATGATTTGAACGAAAAACAAAGTGGAGGGGGCGTTTTACTTTTGAAGAGGAGATCGCGATTTGTTTATACCGTAGGGTGGCTGATAGGTACGAGATTTGCAGAGAGAAGATACATAGCAGTGTACTAGAGATTTTGTAATCTCCTTTTTCTCTTATTTTATTTCATTATCATTTTAATTTTCATTTTTTTTTTCAAATACAATTTGTTGTTTTATATTTTCCAAATACAATTTGTTTTTTTTTTCCACACGAATCCCAACGCGTTTAGACATCGTATGCTCACACATCAACTCCGAATGCCACGAAAATTGAAATCCGGTAATAATTCAATATTACGGACCCAATGGAACTGATTTCGTCAAATTCCGAGACTGTGCCTCGGAAGGCTATTCTTAAATTCAATTTGAACGATAAAATTCCAAAACTGGACGAATCACTTTCGAATTTAATTCGGAAGCTTCTATTATCTTCATTATTATTAATATGAATTTTCTAAGCCTTTAAAATATTTTTAATCAGCTTAAAATTGAATATTCAAATTTTTATTCAACTTTCAATAGATTAAATTTTTAAAATTTAATCGCCAAATTCATTGTTATATTGGGAATTCACTTTAAATCATCATTCAAATATTAAAAATTAATTAAATATTTTCCAATTTAAATTGTTCAAAATTCAGGATCGTTACAAATCCAACGCACTCAAGATTGTTAAAATCGGATTTAAATCGTGTAAGATATGGATAAAGGAAGTTTGTACATAAATAAACTAGACAAACAAACATTAATCTAAGTCCTAATAGGAATTAGTTTATACCCATTTAGCCCAATAGAAACTTCTGGAAATAGTACGTACAGTTTCCTCTTCGTTCATTTTCATCTTCTTCCTGAAAACAATTAAGAAGCTCAAAAATTAGAAATAATGGATGCCTTCTCAAAGCTTAGCCATAATTAACAAATTCTTTGCTAAATCAATAGAATTTCTGGTCTAATTCAACAAGAAGGTAATCTCCATCCTTTTCGATCTTGAATTTGAGGAGAAATCCATATTTGTTTACTGTAATTCTTGTTTTGTAATTTTTCTTCTTTGCATGCCTCTTTTTCTAGTTTCTGCAGGTGCTAGAGCTCCTCTTCCTTGCTAAAGACCTCATATTTGCTTCAATCTTTGCTTCATAATCTCCTCTTTTCGCTGCAAAAGGTAAGTTTAAAACTTACAGTAACTAAATTGGCTCATGCTTGGAAAATTTGGCTCTATATGTTCAAGTTTCATCTCTGTTCTTAATTGTTGATGTCTGAAATATCTCAACTTTGAATGCTTATATATCCCTCATCCGAAGTCGGATTGAGGTGATTTTTGTTTCATTTTGAAGTTTATTGTGTCTAGTTTGTTCATGTCTAATTTTATCAAGTTTCGAGTTAGTTTGGACCTCTGTATTTGCTGAAAAAGTTGCAAAACCGAAAGCGTTTTTGCACAGGAAATATATTTGGCTGAATAGTGTTTTCAACATAACTTTTGCGTTTCTAATCGGAATTTCGAAATCTTGGATGTTCTAAAATTCTTGTGAATTAT
The DNA here is from genome assembly GCA_030765085.1 of Allium cepa. Taxonomy (NCBI): domain Eukaryota; kingdom Viridiplantae; phylum Streptophyta; class Magnoliopsida; order Asparagales; family Amaryllidaceae; genus Allium; species Allium cepa. Next base: position 977,194,630 of record CM060928.1, read on the forward strand.
GCCAGAACTTTTATGTTTTCAGTTTTGAATGACTTTGAAGCCTATCTAGTGGAAAATCGACTTTTTTGTTGCTGTTCTGTGTTAATAAGCAGTGCACATAAAAAAAATTATGTAGTATTTCGATCATAACATTCAGGTCATTAATCGGAATCTTGAAATTAAAGATGTTCTCGAATCCCTAGGAAATATGCTACAATTTTTATGTTTTAGCTTTTGAATGATCTGGAAGTCTTCATAGGGAAAAATAGACCTTTTTGTCGCTGGCCTGAGTTAATAGCCAGTGCGCAAATTTTCTTTTCTAGAAGTATTTCGCTCGTAACATATTCGTTACTGATCGCAATATCAAAATTTTTGAAGTTCTGAAAATCTTAGACCGTATACTACAAATTTTGTGTTTTATGCTTTGTGGAATTTCGAAGTTTGCATGGTGGAAAATTGATGTTTTCATTGTTGGCCTGTCATGGACAGCCCCAAATTTTGATATAATTGTCCGATTTTGAAGATTTCATTTGCATTCTTTTGCAAGAATTTTATTATGAAATTTATTTATTAATCCTTTTCTACAAAATTATTTTATGTTATAACTTATTAAATTTCATCATCTTTATGCTTTTTTGGATGTATAAGAAAATAAATTAAACGATTTAGTAAATCCGCAATGTATGGAACTTGTGTATTTACTATTTCGGTTAATTTTGGACTTGTACGATCGAAACGATTTTGAGGAATGGTTTGATTTCCTCCTTGACGTTAATCACATTTTGGTATGAGTTTGAGATTATATTAGTCCATTTGGCTAATACGTATAGTCCGAGATCTCCTATTCGGGAGTATATACGAGACTTGGACTATATTGATGGAGATATACTTGCCGATGATATGACCCTGGTTGGAGATTACCGTAAATATTAAATTATAATATATTATAATTTAATATTGGAATTAATTGAATTAATTGGAAGAAAATAGTGAATTATATTGTTTATTTGGAATAAACAATATACTATGAATAAATTTTGGGAGAACAATATAAAATAAGGTTTATTTCAAATTAAATGATTGAAGCAAATTTAAGATGAAGGAAAGATGAAGTAAACAACTTAATTGTGATCTTTGAGTTGGGAATTGTCATTGATGGAATTTAGTAGGAGCATTAAAGGAATATTGGCAATTTATTCCAATATTCTCCTTTTATTGTAAAATAAAAGGGAAAATAAAAGTAGAAAGATTTTATTGTATTAATAGTAATAAACATATGTGTGAGATAAAGTTGTTCCTTTATTTCATGAATTTTGAATATAGAGATGCAACCATATTCAATTAACATGTACGATTTGGCGATAATGTAATTTATTGTCAAATTGCATCTTTTCTTTGTTAAATACAAAGAAAATTGTTAAATAATTGTTTAATCATCATATGAATAATGAATTTGAATTTTGGGCTAATGAATTGTAACAAAATAAATTAATCACTTCATTTTGATGGTTGGAGTGATTAGGAATAATTAACGGAATTTTGTTTGGGTTGGGGAAATCATATTGGTAATTTAAAACCAATAACACATTTTATTGTAAAATAAAATATGGGGAATAAGAAGAAAAATAATTTTCCTTGAGTATAAAAATGATGGACATGAGTGAAATAAAGTTTCTTCGTTATTTCATGAATTTGAATGTAGTTAATTGACTACATTTGATTAAATTGATAATTTGTACAATATTGTGCTTGTTTGCCAATATTGTCATTTTATTAATTAAATATATATAAGAATGAGTTAATAAAATAATTAATCATGATAACTATAATTAAAATTGTGAGAAATGCTTAAGTAATGCTAAAACATGTATTTGCTTTGGTTTTGGGTGCATAGTATATTTTACTTTAACCAATTGTATCGAATTTGCAATTATTTTGCAATGATGGGGAAAAATTGGCTAAATTGGTTAATAAATGATAAAACAAATAATAAATTACTGAAATTGTGATTTAATATTTTATTGGAATCTAGATGTTAAGACGAATCCAACGCACTCAAGATTGTTAAAATCGGATTTAAATCGTGTAAGATATGGATAAAAGAAGTTTGTACATAAATAAACTACACAAACACACATTAATCTAAGTCCTAATAGGAGTTAGTTTATACCCATTTAGCCCAATAGAAACTTCTGGAAATAGTATGTACAGTTTCCTCTTCGTTCATTTTCATCTTCTTCCTGAAAACAATTAAGAAGCTCAAAAATTAGAAATAATGGCTGCCTTCTCAAAGTGTAGCCATAATTAACAAATTCTTTGCTAAATCAATAGAATTTCCGGTCTAATTCAACAAGAAGGTAATCTCCATCCTTTTCGATCTTGAATTTGGGGAGAAATCCATATTTGTTTACTGTAATTTTTGTTTTGTAATTTTTCTTCTTTGCATGCCTCTTTTCCTAGTTTCTGCAGGTGCTAGAGCTCCTCTTCCTTGCTAAAGACCTCATATTTGGCTCAATCTTTGCTTCATAATCTCCTCTTTTCTCTGCAAAAGGTAAGTTTAAAACTTACAGCAACTAAATTGGCTCATGCTTGGAAAATTTGGCTCTATATGTTCAAGTTTCATCTCTGTTCTTAATTGTTGATGTCTGAAATACCTCATCTTTGAATGCTTATATCTCCCTCATCCGAAGTCGGATTGAGGTGATTTTTATTTCATTTTGAAGTTTATTGTGTCTAGTTTGTTCGTGTCTAATTTTATCAAGTTTCGAGTCAGTTTGGACCTCTGTATTTGCTGAAAAAGTTGCAAAACCGAAAGCGTTTTTGCACAGGAAATATATTTGGCTGAATAGTGTTTTCAACATAACTTTTGCGTTTCTAATCGGAATTTCGAAATCTTGGATGTTCTAAAATTCTTGTGAATTATGCCAGAACTTTTATGTTTTCAGTTTTGAATGACTTTGAAGCCTATCTAGTGGAAAATCGACTTTTTTGTTGCTGTTCTGTGTTAATAAGCAGTGCACATAAAAAAATTTATGTAGTATTTCGATCATAACTTTCAGGTCATTAATCGGAATCTTGAAATAAAAGATGTTCTCGAATCCTTAGGAAATATTCTACAACTTCTATGTTTTAGCTTTTGAATGATCTAGAAGTCTTCATAGTGAAAAATAGACCTTTTTGTCGCTGGCCTGAGTTAATAGCCAGTGCGCAAATTTTCTTTTCTAGTAGTATTTTGCTCGTAACTTATTCGTTACTGATCGCAATATCAAAATTTTTGAAGTTTTGAAAATCTTAGACAGTAGACTACAAATTTTGTGTTTTATGCTTTGTGGAATTTCGAAGTTTGCATGGTGGAAAATTGATGTTTTCATTATTGGCCTGTCATGGACAGCCCCAAATTTTGATATAATTGTCCGATTTTGACGATATCATTTGCATTCTTTTGCAAGAATTTTATTATGAAATTTATTTATTAATCCTTTTCTACAAAATTATTTTATGTTATAACTTATTAAATTTCATCATCTTTATGCTTTTTCGGACGTATAAGAAAATAAATTAAATGATTTAGTAAATCCGCAATGTATGGAACTTGTGTATTTACTATTTCGGTTAATTTTGGACTTGTACGATCGAAACGATTTTGAGGAATCGTTTGATTTCCTCCTTGACGTTAATCACATTGTGGTATGAGTTTGAGATTATATTAGTCCATTTGGCTAATACGTATAGTCTGAGATCTCCTATTCGGGAGTATATACGAGATTTGGACTATATTGATGGAGATATACTTGCCGATGATATGAGGCAAGATTTTGATGGTATTTGATGAGTTTGATGATTTTTTGGAATTTCTACTCGTCGATGAAATGAGACGAGTTTAGCATCTTATACCATACGCCGATGACACGAGGCAATTCTTTTGATGATGTTGATGATTTCTTAGTGTGGCACGAACTAGCGGCTAGAAAACCGCTAAGTGAGAGCGTATGGTATGGGACATACGTTACCACTTTCCAGGTTACTATCCGAGAGTTGTTGACACATTCTAGGAGAACTACCAGTACTTGGAGTCCCGATCGGGTTAAGTAATACTTGACTCTATCACTTTTGATGGCGGGGACTCATCGGACACCGATTGGAGTGAGGTGCTCCAATCACTTTTTATGGCGGGTGTTCGGGGAGAATATAGATGGCGTCATAGACCGGATTAATTCAAGATGAGGATTCCGGTCGAGAGATGGATATGGTACCATGATGGTGAACAGTACTGGTAAATAACACGTGCAACATGCTTTTGCATGTAATAATTGGCCAATATGAGGTTTCTTTTATGAGTTCTGATGATTTCGATTTCACCATTTTTGATGTGTTTACCTAGCCTTATAGATGTAAACAAGGCAAATATGATTTCTTTGAGGATTTTGGTGATTTTGAATTTTATGGATTTATACTTGGGATTTTTATATACGACTTAAGAGATTTATTTATTCATGGATAATGTTTGAATGTTTTCCCTTATATCATATACATGAATTCCTTCAGATTAACCCAAGTATATGTATATGCAAACCACCATAGAGACATAGCGAAGTTACTTGATATCAACCCTAAATGTTCATACCTACTTATGTTATCCTGTTGCGAAGCTCTTCTCTTTACCTTATCGTATTCCTTTCTAACGATAAGATTCAGTTGCCTAACCCATGTGTTTATCACTCGGGTCAGACCGAGTTGTTTCAGGTTAGCTATCAGTTACGGGACTTTGCTTTGATGCATCTGCTTGGATATCATCCTAGCACTTTTGTGGTTTATATTTCTTTCCGCTTGACTTTGATGTATTTATATTCGATTCCATGTATATAGTGTGGTCGAATACCACCTTTATTGTATTCATATTGTGTTGTACTAAACATGTATCAGTGTATATGTATATAAATGATGTTGATTACTGTTCTGTGATGTGCTTTACATTTAGTTATGGTATTTTGTTCCGATAGATCCGTTAGCCACCTATAGTTTTGGATTAAGCATTTACTGTGTATGTCGATCCATTGAGATAGAAAAGAAAAATCATAGTGCATTTATCGACGTACCCAGTAGATGTTTAAGACAAAGTTATAGATGGTCGCCCTTAACCAGCCCTATTCTCCGCTTTAGTAGACAGAATTACTCATTAATTCTCTTTACTAAGGTGGGTCTCGGGGTGGGGCGTTACAAATAGAGTGAAAAATCTAAACGCAGACTGGTGTGAATCACGTTGAAATCATATATTCGAATCCTAGATCAAGAACTGCCACGCGAAAAAAATGATCTATGTACAACTTATGTACTCTATTTAATTGGTTTATTAAAATTTACCTATTACTTTCCATTTTAATCCACATTCATTTTCACTTAGTACAACTTTGTTAGTACTAAAATAATTTATGAATTGTTTCACAAAACATATATCTCAAGTTATTAAACGTTATATAACTTACTATATAACTTAAATTCATACTCGTATAATACTCCTCTGCATCCTAGGCGTATATACAAAAAAAACAACCAATTCATGTTACTTAACATCGGCATTCAATCAATATAAATCTTATTTGAATTTACTGTCCTTTAAGTTCTAGTGTTACACATACTCATCCTTATATTTTCACAAACACTTTAGCTTCAATTACCTATATGAATTCCAAAAAAAATTCTGTCCAAAATCGTCGAAAATTCTCATTTTAACAATGAAAAATGGTTACCCAAACACCTCAATTACTATAATGACCCGCCATTTCAAACCATTTAAATTGATAATAGTCCACACATGTTAGACTTGAATTGCTCAAATCAATAAATTGTTAATTTATATTAGGCAAAACTTAGCATATAGTAAATAAATCAATCACAGAATCACAAATACAGAGTGATACAACAATAAGCAGTGGAAATAGATAATCATAGTTGATGAAGCTACTACAAAACATCAGAGTCTAAAACTAAATACAACATAAATCCAACACGTAGAAGTCTCGATACAAAAGCAAATGGCAAGTCTGAACATAAATAATTGGAAATAACTGAAATAATTGAAAAGCTAAATAAATAAGATGTAGATCTCCAAGCAAAGTTCCAAGCTCCAAAGGTGAGTCTCAAATGCTGTGACACTCAGTCTGACCCGAGCATAAAGAAAAAAACAAAACACTTGTGTCAGGATTAACATTCTTATGCAAGTAAATCAACTCAAGTGAAATGTCCAAGTGAAATGCAATATAACTTAAAGGATGTTAGGAGTCCATTCTTTAAGGATCCATGAAACTATCTACATACATAGTACAATACGCTACATAGATAATGTCTACAGTAAAGTAAACTATTAAAATAGCGTTAAGGCATTACCCATATCCCCCTTAACACAATTTTATATAAACATCATAGTCTATATAGATACTGTAAGCTCCACCAAACCGGTGGTACACTCAGTGAGCACTCCATAGGTACGATACAAACCAAACTCGTAGTGGACGTGATAAGGCATGTGACAAGGTACGCGAGGCAATGCCTAGGGTAAGATTCTACCATTTTGCAGAACCAGGCTGTTGGTAGCGCATAGCAGCTACAGCCGCCCACCTTGAGACACACTCCCATAATCAAAGGTGCACCCAACCAAATCGCAAAGTAATAGATATGGTATCGAAGAAGCATGCTCGATCGGAGGTGCGACCTCACTTGGCCCAGGTATAGCTCCTGTTTTAGTCACATCAAGCTGACCCGAGGGTGTCAGGGCTGCATTCATACCTCATACAGAATCATTTATCAAACCGTCTTACTTCATTCTGGATTCCCCACCACGTACACAACTTTTCAAATGGTTTTCGGTAGTGGCAGAGAGTATGAAAATATCCGATCCTGGTCTTTTTAACAACCAAACACTTATTTCACACCGGTTTGTTCTTTTACATCTCAAACAGTTCATACTTCATATGAAAATATCATATTCATTTCAAAATCATATCTCATTCGAAATCATATTCACATTCAAAATCATTATTCACTTTAGATCATATTCATTTCCAAAATCATAACCATAAAATAGGTTAAACCATCATATTAAAGTATTCTCATTTAAATCCATTAAATCTAAATCATCATAGTTCCAACATAAACAGTTTGAATGTTAAAAGTAGTTTATATATTGGAATATTTAAATATTAAAAATAGTTTACATATTTGAAGAGTTTATATCGAAAATAGTTTCAAATTAGAATTATTTCTTCCAATTTCATTATATCTTGATGATACTGAGTTAGATCAATATCATGAATAAAAATTTCTGATTTATCAAATCAATTTCTCGTTGAAATCAGTTCAAATCAACTTTAATTGAAAATTCAATTTAAATCAATCTCAGTTCAACAATTTCAAATAAAAAGGTTAAAGGTTCAATTCAAATTATTACTAAATCCATTTTAATTTATGTCGATTTTAAATCCAAATTTGAACTACAAATTTAAACCACTTCCAATTCAAAGGTTTCAAAGTTTAAATATTCAAACAATTTACAATGACTCAATTTGATAAATTTCATTTATATTTCAAAATTCAACTTAAATTTTATTTAAATTTGAAAACATTCACTTAATCATTTTTGATAACATTCAAAATCTCAAATTACAAATTTAAATCAATATTATATTCAACTTCAATTTTATTTAGATTTGAAAATATTCATTTAATCCTCTTTAATCAACAACAGGTTATCAAATTATAAAAACATATCTTTAAAATCTCAAATCAATAAGTTCCAAATCATTCTTCATTTAAATACAATTCTTAAATAAATAAAATTTCAAATCAATTTCAATTTATCTTCTTAGCATTATTTTATTAAAGTTATTAGAAAATTTATTTTTTAAATATTAATATAAGTTTTAATAAATATTTAAACATATTATATATATATTAGTTAAATCAACCTTTCATTGTATTAAATTTTATTAATTTAAATCTTATTATTAAATTTGTATTAAATCTTATTTTATATATTTTTAAAATAATAAAAATATAAGTAAAATCTTAAAATTTACATTTTTACAACTTAACTTTTAATTTTAAATTTCCAACACATATAATTTAAATTCTAAATTTTACACATATTAAAATAAAATCTTTATATTATATTTTAAAAATCAATTTTTTAGTAAAACCTGTATATTTCTTTTAAAAACATTGGAATTCATTTTTGAAAAATAGACCAATGGTGTTTGTATATAATTTTTATCCTATGGTCAAGTGATACAGATATTTATCATTTCAATCCCCAATAATTTAATATTTATGGGTATATATCATTTCAACCCGCAATCCCAAATTTCAAAATCAATAAAATCACTTGGGTTTATCATTTCAACCCATTACGAGTTTCCCTAATCTATAATATTGTTTGGGTAGTATCATTTAAACCTATAGGGATTTTCAAAACTAAGAGAACTTACAGTGTGAGAATAATAATATAAAATAGCATAATATATCAATGACAACTATGATCATAATTAACAATTTAAATATAATATATATACACTGGTTATGGTGTCATATGTCAATAGGTGAACAATTTAAATAATAACATATCATTTAATGATTTAATTACTAACTAATTAAATTTTGACGAAACATTTCAATCGTCATTTCATGTGAATCAAATTTACTAAACATAAGAATGTTAATCGTGAGTGATCGCTCACCTTTCGAGGCTACAGAAAATAGCCAACATGACAAGCTACGATTTTGAATCACGAATTCAACAACTGACCAATCCAAGCGACAATTTCCAAAGCAAACCAAGGTGAGCATGAACTCGACAAACAAAGCAAAGCTAATAACTTGGAATCGATGAAAACAAATCAAAACTAGCTTGATATAAATGGAAATAAAAAACATATATATGAAATACATATACACCATTCTTTTTTTATATAGAGGGAGAGAAGTGTTTGGCATCTTCTTGGCCAAGGGGAAGGGCGGTGCTCCGGTTGTTGTTGAGTGGGGTTTGGCACTAAAGGGGTGGCGTGGAGGACATGATGGCTGCTAATGGAAGGAAGGAGTGGTGGGTTTTCTACGGGAGGGCTGCTTGTGCAAGTCGAGTTTGGTGGAGGTTGTAGGCGGATGGATTGCTAAGGGTTTGGGTCTTCGATGGAAATGTGGAGGCCGTGGGTGGAGAGGTTTTGGTGGTGGCTAAAGGAAGGTGGCTGCTACTATGGTGGGTGGCTACAAGCGATGAGCGTTGTATGGAGAAATGGGAAGGAGTGGTGGTTTGGTAAATGGTTGGCATGACATGGAAGCAGTGGCTGAGGGAGGCGGAGCTACAAGGAAGTGGACTGTCAGGTGATGTCGAGTGGAGTGGATAAGATGCGGACAAGACAAAGGAAGGAAAGGTGGAAGACTGCGGGGCTGTCAAGGGTTAGATTTACTAGCGTTGGTCTGTGGCTTCGGTAGGGAGTAAAGGTGGAGATGGTTCTTGGCTATCGCGCTGCGTGGTCAGAGATGGGGCAGATGGAGGGCAGCTCAAAGGGGAAAGCCAAGAAGCGGGTTGTAGCCAAGGGAAGTTGGAGGTCGGAGGGAGGCTTGGCAATGGGGGAGTAGTGGATTCGGTTTTAATAGCTAGCAGCGGAGGAAGGGTTTTGGAATGGTGGTCGGGTGGCTGCTATGGGAGGTGAGCAATTTGAGCAAGGAATGGTTGGCAATGAAGAGAATGGATACGAGTAGCTTCGTTCTCAAATATATATGTTGATATATACATTTAAAATATAAAGCAAGAAGAGGACGAACTGAAGAAAGGAGACAGAGAATGAGCAATAGAAACGTACCGGCAAATATGAAGTGAAACAAGGGAATAGAGAAAGTCAAAATTAATTTCTAGGAATTATAAATGGCTACTATCTATTGGTTCAAACCGAGGGACAATTGAATGGCCACAGGAAAACAAAAAGGCTCAAAATGTGTACTGATACGGCCAACCGTTACGTGGATTTCGCCATGTACCGGACACAGAAATTCACAGATGAATATACTGCTAAGATTAGCACAACAAGACAAACAGGGTGGTACATAGATATGAATGATACGGCGCACCTATCAAAACTTGATATTCGTTACCAAAAATGCTGCTAAACCGTCGAATATAAAATAAATAGAGCTTGAGCAGTCCAAATTTGGCGAAACGAAACATAATATCTCACTCAGAAGATAATTTACAATTTTATTATATAAAAATAGTCAGGTTTCAAAACTAATTTATTTCCATCAAATATTAACTGATCTAAATTTTAAATTAAAATTTCACAACTGAACAAACTTACAAATCTTCTAATGAAAATCTAACACTTGCTACGTTTAAATAGACGTAGACCAAATATCAAATTTTTATTGCAAATTTTTTTATTATATATTTCATGAAAAATTTAGTTAATTACGTTGTTTAAATCGTTAAAATTTATGGATCGTTACATTCTCCTCCACTCAAAACTTTTCATCCTCGAAAAGGAACGAGATAGGAGAATAGAAGCAATAGAAAGAAAAGATAGATTTGAAATACATAGTACTAGTTACAACAATTTGTAACGACCCAGGAATTTTAATAATTAAAATTTGAATATTTAATTAATTTTAAATATTAAGAAGTGAATTTATAAGTCGAATAAATTTTATTTTGAATTATTGGATTTGATTGGATAATTAAATCGATAATTTAATATGTTAAATTATGGAAATAATTGAAAATAGAGTTAAATATGATTGAAAATGATTTGTAAAATTTTATTTTATCATATTGGAGTTAGAACGATATTTTAGAACTTTTAAAATCGAATTTAAAGTTAATTTGTGAAAATTGAATATTTTAATATTTAAATCGACTAGTGAAAATAGTCAATTTTTGAACAGTCTCAGAATTGAACGAAACCAGTTCCATTGGATCCGTAATAGTTAGTTATTACTGGATTTCAATTTTTGTGTCAATCGGAGTTATCGTTTGATCGTGGCAGCTCGAAACGCATCGAATTATTTTTAATTTTAATTTGGCGAGTTAAAATAGCCATTTTTCAAAAAATCTCGGATTTCGACGAAACTAGTTTCATCGGATCCGTAATGTGATATTATTGCAAGGTTTCAAATTTCGTGTCAATTGGATTTACCGTTTGTCCGATACAAATTAAAACGCCTAGAAATCGATTTAAATCGGTTTAATTTAAATTGAACGTTTATAGCCATAACTCGCACAGATGTCCGAACTAGCTTTCGAAACCTGTTCCATTGTGTCTGGAACGTGGGGTAAACCCTAGAAACGCTGGTTACGGCGCGTGAATCGGAGTTTGGAATTTCCGGGATGAATAGTGTCGTTCAAAACTCTATAAATAGCACCCTTCTCTTCATAAAAAAAAGAAAAAAAAAGAAAATATAACCCTAGCCACCAACCCTTTCACCAATGGCCAGAAAACACCCACGTTCCTCCCTCGATTTCTCCAAATCCATCAGCAATTAGACGAAACTTCCAACTATAAAGAGGTAGAGCATGAAGAGAACTACAAGATCAACGGTTAAGATGTGGATTGGAGCTATAAATTGGGAGATATGGGGGGCCGACCGTGGCCAGTTGCGCACGCAACTCGAGGAAGAAGGGCAGGCCGAGCTTCTCATGCTTATGGCCGAAAGTAGCTTGTGGTGAGGGCTTTGACATGAGGCTACTTGATCGACATGTAGTTGTGTATTTTAGTTGCAAATTGAAAACCTAATTTGTTGCTAATGGGTTCAAGTGTCGTTCGAAGGAACTGGAGATGTTACGCGAAGAAGAAGAGAGAGGGGATATGCGGCTATGATGGGGGGAGTATGCAGATCGAACGGCTGTAAATAGTTTAGGTTTAAAATTAAAATTTAAGTTGTAAATTAATTATCTTTTAATTCGTGAAACTTTGAAAAATCATATCTTTTTCATACGAGGTCGAAAACGCGCGAAACCAGTTGCGTTGGAATCGTATGGACGAGCACTACGCGATGAAATTGGATTGGAGTCGTTTGGAGTTAGTGAGAATTTCGGGTAAAATTAAACGTCCGTTTAATTTTATTCGAAATAAATCGCTAAAACGGAAATAAAATCAAGGTGAGAACTTCTCACTCAATCGAATCAGTTTCGATTTTATTTTAAATAGTTAGATTTAAAATATTTGAATGCATGTTTGAATGATGATTGTTATCTATTGATTGTTAAAATAGACATTATACGCCGTTAGTAAGCGGATGTTATTTATTAAAAACATATACCGCGAATATTTCATAAACAGTGAAATTGGTATTATATATAATAGCAATATATATATATTGGCATATGTATATATTGCAATTATTGATTTCCCGCATTTTTTGTTTAGCGGATGAGACCCTATTGCGCCGTCTATTAAGCGGATAATATTTTAAATCCCATATACCGCGATAATTTCGTACTGGAGCGAAATTGGTATTGTGCTAATGTTTGTGGATGCAGGAAAACAGGTTGGAGGGATCCAACTGGATTCCTCAACAGTTTTTATTTGATTTCAGATATTTTGATATTTGATGGACTATCATATCGATATATGATATCGTTGTAGTCGTGATTGACTATTTGGTGTGTAGCATCATTGGACCAAATTTTGAAATTTTTAAAATGATTTTTAAGTGATTTTTTTGAAAATATACTATATGTTTGGAATTTGATCTATTTTAAATAAATAAACGTTATAATTTTTAAAGTTATAAAAATTATGATTTTTGAGAAATATAGTTAACAACTGATTTTTGAGAATATGATGCTAATGATTTTATAAAATGATTAAATCAGGATTTTTGAATTTATTATAAAAGTTTAAAATATAGGATTTATGAAATTTAATTATTTTATAAATCAGAAGGATGAAATTATAAATGAGATTAAAGACGTTTTAAAAAGAATAATATAAATTGAATTATATTAAGAGATTTATAAATTGAAATATGGACATTATAAAACGAGTTTTTATAAGTGTTTGAATGAAGTGAAAATGGATTGCATATGTGAATAGGATTTATAAAATTATAAATGGTGAAGTTATAAATAAAATTTATAAATAGTAAGATTTATGAATTTTGTGAGGTTATTAAAGAATATATTTGGATAAATGAATGAATCTTATAAGTTATAAGACTTTTATATTGGGAAGTTTAAAAAGAATGATTTTTGTAAACAAAGAAATTATAAGCATTTAACTTATAAGATGAACTGTTAGTATATCATTGAGATATGAAATTGAATAGTTAATAAAGGAATTTATAAACGTTGTTTTATAAATTCGCAAACGACTTATTTTGATAAGTAAATTGTTGAAACCTATTTATGGAGTTATATTCACGATTTAGACAGTGAATAATACTTTAAAATAAAATGAATAAAAGGATGAAATTTGTTAACGTAGTATATTCACGTTTTTGAATAGTGAATAATATGTTAAAGAAATTGTATTAGATGTGATGTTTTAAATAGAATTAAAACGATCTAACGATTGTTTTAAAAGCATTAAGATTCGAAACCATAGATTTCAACATTTATTGTTGAAATAGACGTTTTCGAGAAATAAAAGGAAATAGTGGGCTATAACACTGTTGTTATAGTAAATGATTTCCGAAAGGAAATGTTTTGTATAGTATTGGGATTTATATATCTATTTTAATTTCGAATCCCTATACTAGTGATTTTGGGTTGTCGTAACGATGTTTTACGCAACATTCGTTTTGGCCCAAATAAATATGTTTAAGAGAATGATTTCCTTAAAGAATGAAATATGTACTTAATCTCGATTGAAGTATATTGAATATTTTCCAAGTGTTGAAAATAAATAAAATTTGTGAATTACTTATTTAATAAGTATGGAAATGTTTTTCCAATATAAAGTGAATATCAGAGAATTTATCTTTTTGAAGATAAATTGAAATGAATAATTGAAATAGACGTTTTCGAGAAATAAAAGGAAATAGTGGACTATAACACTGTTGTTATAGTAAATGATTTCCGAAAGGAAATGTTTTGTATAGTATTGGGATTTATATATCTATTTTAATTTCTAATCTCTATACTAGTGATTTTGGGTTGTCGTAACGATGTTTTACGCAACATTCGTTTTGGCCCAAATAAATATGATTAAGAGAATGATTTCCTTAAAGAATGAAATATATACTTAATCTCGATTGAAGTATATTGAATATTTTCCAAGTGTTGAAAACAAATAAAATTTGTGAATTACTTATTTAATAAGTATGGAAATGTTTTTCCAATATAAAGTGAATATTAGAGAATTTATCTTTTTGAAGATAAATTGAAATGAATAACTGAAATCGTATATTCATGAATATTTTAGAATGAAAATTCACTATGGAATTTGTGAATAGAAAGGGGAATTTGTTTAAAAATAAATATTGATTTATTTTTGAAGTGTTGAAAATATATATCTTGTAAAGATATTTTGGAAAATAAATAATTTGGAAAATTATTTGGAATCTGGTGATGTTGTGCATATCCATTGATAGTTCAATAACCGACTATCAATATTTCCCTTTGAATGGGTAATTGATGTGATTTGTTTGAATTTGAATGCCACACTTATTTTTGAATAAGTGCTCACTATTCGGGTTAACCGGGAAAGGACCATGGGGTCGTATAACCCATTCCGAATATGTGATACGTCGTTATGATAGCAATGAAGATCGGTGTTGAAGACCCGGTATTTGCGAGAGCGATAGGATGACCTGTCGATTGTCTCTGCACTGAGTTGCAACGGTATAGAGACTCCCTAAGTGATGGAAAATCCAATCAGGATTGTGAATATCCGGATTGCAAGGACTTCTTTGTAAGTGCCTTCGGTTTTGTTCGAGCCCGGAACAGACTTGTATGGATTGTATGTCTGACATTACAAATTGAGATATAAAGCCGATTTCATTCAAATATATTTCTGTTGGTGGCGGAGAATTTATTCTTTTAGCTTAACACCCTTCTCTGAGACGTATGAGCTCAGAGGTTATGTAGTTGAATGTTATCAGCGATATATTCCCAATTTGGTAATGTGACATGCTGAGTGTTGCTGTAAATGATCATTGTGTTGATTATTTGTGATAGGATCGTTTATTTGATCATCTATCCTGGTGATCATTTCTATGATCATTTGTTGACCCAAAGCATGGCTTTTGTATAAAGTATGTTTTTGTGGACGTGACTTCGTCGAGCCTCACAAACCGGTAATGGTCGAAACAGGAATTGTGCGGCAAGGTTTCCAGGGATCGCTTCCCTAGGGTATGACCATTCCTTCTGGAAACGGGTAGTATCATGGTATGGAGCCCAGATACTTACTCATGTTGAAAACACTTTATGATTGTGTGATGATGGTGACGAGCGCTCGGTTTAAAGGTTCCAAAGGACCGGGGGTGGTATATTTGAGGGTTTGTAATATCCCTTGGGAAAAGGGATTCCCGACTTTGTTTAGCGGAGAACGGTGGTTCTCGGGGCGTCCTTCCAGAGGCGTTTCCATGTGGCAATGGGAAGTTCCTTGGCCTGACCATTTGTTGGAAAATCCATTCTTCAAATATGAGCCTTGTACGGTTTTAGTTGTATAACCTATCATGGAATATGGCGGTAACCCGCTATTGAACATGGTAGCTATAGTAGGCATAGTTCGAAATGTCTATGTCGGCTAAGATTTATATCTTTATTTTCGAAATGAAATTTTCTCTACACTATGCACTAGTAATAGTATCAAATGATCTTTTAAATGCGTATCAAGCATCTTTGGCTATCATAAGGAGAAATCTCCTCCGATTCTGCGTTTGCATTGTGTGTGTATGCGGGAGGCCTTATGGTAGTCTCATTTTTAAAAGCATTGCGAATTAAATTTAAAAATATTCCTCTATTTTTGATTTTAAAGATAAATAAACTGTTTTGAGTTCTCACACCAGTCACATGACTGACTCGGAGTTTATTGTTTTCCTTCCTAAACTCTGGGTGCCCACCAATTTCCACACGGGCAGTCAAGAGTAAGGTTTATCAGGATATTCTGGAATTCAGGAGTTGCTGGAAGCAAGCTGGATGGCATGGCGTATTACTAGTATATAGTATTTCTTTTTCCGCTGCACTGTATGTTGTTGTTGTTGTTGTACACTCTGATGATATGATGTAATGAAATGTAATGTATAAAATGTAATAACTGATATAGTTCTTTGTTTAATGATTATTCATTTATTATTATATGTTGTTCCGCTGCGAATTGTGAGATTCTGTTGTTGTTCAGTTATTTTCTATTCTTTGTTGTTTCTTTTCTATTCTCTCCTATGTTCTTTCCTCTCTATTTTCTACCTTCTTATCTCTTCCGTTCTATTTTTCTGTCTTTTTCTTTTTCTTAAAACCCTAAGTCTTCGGTTTTCCGTCGTTCGATTGCTCGGCAGTCGATAAAGTGAGTATCGATGTTGAATTTTCGAAAGACGAAGAATCGGGTCCTTACAGCTGGTATCAGAGCATATGGTTAAGCGACAACCATGGTTCTGTTGGGTATTACTCATTAGAGATAGAGTCAGTAGTACTCTAGATTGAGTTTGGGTGTAATAATAGCTATGAGAGCGTATTTGTTAGTGAATATATAAAATTGTTTTATATTGTGATGATTGGTTTGTTGAGTGGTATATGAACCTTCGTCAGCGTGGTCTCGACAACTATGCCGAAGGGGTTTCTAAACACTTGAATAGAACAATTCGACACAGTATTGTTTTAAAATTGGGTAAATGGAATAATTTTACCTTAATTATATTTTTATATATAAAGGAATAATTTTTCAGAATTATCAAAGTATTTAAGTGGATTGTTTAGTTGTTTGAATAATCTAAGTAAAAAGAATTATAAGAATTGAATTATAATTAATGTGATTTACAATTGTGAAATAAACTTATATATATAAGAAGTGAAACTATATGAATATATTTATGAATATGAGTTGAAATAAAAATGAATTTAAAGTTAAATGGAAATTTATTTAGAATTGAAATTTGAATTGATTTATAAGTAGGAATTTAAGTTATGTAAAACCAAGTGATGTTTATAAAATGAAGTATAACTTAAGAGAAGTTGATATTGGTGTCAAAGTAAATTATTAAAGTTAAGCGATGAATATAAACTTGAGTTATATAAATGAATTGGAAATTGAATTGGATTAAAGGATTGAATATTAATCAATTAAATGTGAATAATTGATATGGAAAAATGAATGTAAGTGTTAATTCATTAAAATCTTATGCTATTGGAAGTTGAATAATTGAATAAAAATCAATTTAATTAAACCAATTGTAAGCAAAGGAATTTGGTTGCAATTAATATACATTGATTGTTATATGGTTGTTAGATGATTGTATATAATTCATTAAGAGTTAATGAAATTGAATTTGATTTGGAAGTGAACCAACTTGAATATGAATTAGTGAATATAAACTAATTGAAAATGAATGTTAGTAAGAACATCCACTGTTAATGAATCAATGTGATTTAAATGGAAAACCTATTTCATTGAATATTAATGAGAATATAAATGAATATTTATTGGTTATGGATGATGGTTGGTTGATGTTTGCATTTGTTGCTTTAGTTGCATTTGCTATGTTGACATATATAGTTGTTATGGAGATATATGTTGTATATTGATACTATTATCTATATGCATGATTCTCATGTTGTTTGTTGAGTGTTTAGTAGGTGCGGATCGCGTTTGCTTCGCATTTGGAGCTCGCTTTCGCGCTATATTAGCCGTATATGCTTGCTAATAAAATATAAGGTACATATCTCGGATTACATACGTACTTTTATACTTTTTTCCCTTCGGGACGCCTCATTACTTGATGAGATGTATATTTGTGATATATATACTGTCATTTTTTTTTCGGATCGAGCCGCGCAAAGGAGACTATGACGAATTTTTCCGAAAATTTAAGGCGTTAGAAAAAATTTGAGAAAATTGGAAAGTTTTGAAAACTTTAACTTTGATTTGGAATTGAAAGTTAAACAATAGTAATTGCTTTTGAAAAGATAACTAAGTATGATTTGAAAACTTAGTAAGTTATTGTAAGAAGTTTAACTATGAATTTTGGGAAAATTAATGGATTCTGTAACTTTTCTTACTTAATAACTTCGAGGACGAAATTCTTTTAAGGGGGGAAGATTGTAACGACCCAGGAATTTTAATAATTAAAATTTGAATATTTAATTAATTTTAAATATTAAGAAGTGAATTTATAAGTCGAATAAATTTTATTTTGAATTATTGGATTTGATTGGATAATTAAATCGATAATTTAATATGTTAAATTATGGAAATAATTGAAAATAGAGTTAAATATGATTGAAAATGATTTGTAAAATTTTATTTTATCATATTGGAGTTAGAACGATATTTTAGAACTTTTAAAATCGAATTTAAAGTTAATTTGTGAAAATTGAATATTTTAATATTTAAATCGACTAGTGAAAATAGTCTATTTTTGAACAGTCTCAGAATTGAACGAAACCAGTTCCATTGGATTCGTAATAGTTAGTTATTATCGGATTTCAATTTTCGTGTCAATCAGAGTTATCGTTTGATCGTGGCAGCTCGAAACGCATCGAATTATTTTTAATTTTAATTTAGCGAGTTAAAATAGCCATTTTTCAAAAAGTCTGGGATTTCGACGAAACCAGTTTCATCGGATCCGTAATGTGATATTATTGCAAGGTTTCAAATTTCGTGTCAATTGGATTTACCGTTTGTCCGATACAAATTAAAACGCCTAGAAATCGATTTAAATCGGTTTAATTTAAATTGAACGTTTATAGCCATAACTCGCACAGATGTCCGAATTAGCTTTCGAAACCTGTTCCATTGTGTCCGGAACGCGGGGTAAACCCTAGAAACGCTGGTTACGGCGCGTGAATCGGAGTTCGGAATTTCCGGGATGAATAGTGTCGTTCAAAACTCTATAAATAGCACCCTTCTCTTCATAAAAAAAATAAAAAAAAAAAGAAAATATAACCCTAGCCGCCACCCCTTTCACCAATGGCCAGAAAACACCCACGTTCCTCCCTCGATTTCTCCAAATCCATCAGCAATTAGACGAAACTTCCAACTACAAAGAGGTAGAGCATGAAGAGAACTACAAGATCAACGGTTAAGATGTGGATTGGAGCTATAAATTGGGAGATATGGGGGGGCCGACCGTGGCCAGTTGTGCACGCAACTTGAGGAAGAAGGGCAGGCCGAGCTTCTCATGCTTATGGCCGAAAGTAGCTTGTGGTGAGGGCTTTGACATGAGGCTACTTGATCGACATGTAGTTGTGTATTTTAGTTGCAAATTGAAAACCTAATTTGTTGCTAATGGGTTCAAGTGTCGTTCGAAGGAACTGGAGATGTTACGCGAAGAAGAACAGAGAGGGGATATGCGGCTATGATGGGGGGAGTATGCAGATCGAACGGCTGTAAATAGTTTAGGTTTAAAATTAAAATTTAAGTTGTAAATTAATTATCTTTTAATTCGTGAAACTTTGAAAAATCATATCTTTTTCATACGAGGTCGAAAACGCGCGAAACCAGTTGCGTTGGAATCGTATGGACGAGCACTACGCGATGAAATTGGATTGGAGTCGTTTGGAGTTAGTGAGAATTTCGGATAAAATTAAACGTCCGTTTAATTTTATTCGAAATAAATCGCTAAAACGGAAATAAAATCAAGGTAAGAACTTCTCACTTAATCGAATCAGTTTCGATTTTATTTTAAATAGTTAGATTTAAAATATTTGAATGCATGTTTGAATGATGATTGTTATCTATTGATTGTTAAAATAGACATTATACGCCGTTAGTAAGCGGATGTTATTTATTAAAAACATATACCGCGAATATTTCATAAACAGTGAAATTGGTATTATATATAATAGCAATATATATATATTGGCATATGTATATATTGCAGTTATTGATTTCCCGCATTTTTTGTTTAGCGGATGAGACCCTATTGCGCCGTCTATTAAGCGGATAATATTTTAAATCCCATATACCGCGATAATCATACTGGAGCGAAATTGGTATTGTGCTAATGTTTGTGGATGCAGGAAAACAGGTTGAGGGATCCAACTGGATTCCTCAACAGTTTTTATTTGATTTCAGATATTTTGATATTTGATGGACTATCATATCGATATATGATATCGTTGTAGTCGTGATTGACTATTTGGTGTGTAGCATCATTGGACCAAATTTTGAAAATTTTAAAATGATTTTTAAGTGATTTTTTTGAAAATATACTATATGTTTGGAATTTGATCTATTTTAAATAAATAAACGTTATAATTTTTAAAGTTATAAAAATTATGATTTTTGAGAAATATAGTTAAAAACTGATTTTTGAGAATATGTTGCTAATGATTTTATAAAATGATTAAATCGGGATTTTTGAATTTATTATAAAAGTTTAAAATATAGGATTTATGAAATTTAATTATTTTATAAATCAGAAGGATGAAATTATAAAGGAGATTAAAGACGTTTTAAAAAGAATAATATAAATTGAATTATATTAAGAGATTTATAAATGGATATTTATAAATTGAAATATGGACATTATAAAACAAGTTTTTATAAGTGTTTGAATGAAGTGAAAATGGATTGCATATGTGAATAGGATTTATAAAATTATAAATGGTGAAGTTATAAATGAAATTTATAAATAGTAAGATTTATGAATTTTGTGAGGTTATTAAAGAATATATTTGGATAAATGAATGAATCTTATAAGTTATAAGATTTTTATATTGGGAAGTTTAAAAAGAATGATTTTTGTAAACAAAGAAATTATAAGCATTTAACTTATAAGATGAACTGTTAGTATATCATTGAGATATGGAATTGAATAGTTAATAAAGGAATTTATAAACGTTGTTTTATAAATTCGCAAACGACTTATTTTGATAAGTAAATTGTTGAAACCTATTTATGGAGTTATATTCACGATTTAGACAGTGAATAATACTTTAAAATAAAATGAATAAAAGGATGAAATTTGTTAACGTAGTATATTCACGTTTTTGAATAGTGAATAATATGTTAAAGAAATTGTATTAGATGTGATGTTTTAAATAGAATTAAAACGATCTAACGATTGTTTTAAAAGCATTAAGATTCGAAACCATAGATTTCAACATTTATTGTTGAAATAGACGTTTTCGAGAAATAAAAGGAAATAGTGGGCTATAACACTGTTGTTATAGTAAATGATTTCCGAAAGGAAATGTTTTGTATAGTATTGGGATTTATATATCTATTTTAATTTCGAATCCCTATACTAGTGATTTTGGGTTGTCGTAACGATGTTTTACGCAACATTCGTTTTGGCCCAAATAAATATGTTTAAGAGAATGATTTCCTTAAAGAATGAAATATGTACTTAATCTCGATTGAAGTATATTGAATATTTTCCAAGTGTTGAAAATAAATAAAATTTGTGAATTACTTATTTAATAAGTATGGAAA
Organism: Allium cepa; assembly: GCA_030765085.1. Taxonomy (NCBI): domain Eukaryota; kingdom Viridiplantae; phylum Streptophyta; class Magnoliopsida; order Asparagales; family Amaryllidaceae; genus Allium; species Allium cepa. The sequence continues at coordinate 977,216,184 of CM060928.1, forward strand.
TGTTTTTCCAATATAAAGTGAATATTAGAGAATTTATCTTTTTGAAGATAAATTGAAATGAATAATTGAAATAGACGTTTTCGAGAAATAAAAGGAAATAGTGGACTATAACACTGTTGTTATAGTAAATGATTTCCGAAAGGAAATGTTTTGTATAGTATTGGGATTTATATATCTATTTTAATTTCAAATCCCTATACTAGTGATTTTGGGTTGTCGTAACGATGTTTTACGCATCGTTTTGGCCCAAATAAATATGATTAAGAGAATGATTTCCTTAAAGAATGAAATATATACTTAATCTCGATTGAAGTATATTGAATATTTTCCAAGTGTTGAAAATAAATAAAATTTGTGAATTACTTATTTAATAAGTATGGAAATGTTTTTCCAATATAAAGTGAATATTGGAGAATTTATCTTTTTGAAGATAAATTGAAATGAATAATTGAAATCGTATATTCATGAATATTTTAGAATGAAAATTCACTATGGAATTTGTGAATAGAAAGGGGAATCTGTTTAAAAATAAATATTGATTTATTTTTGAAGTGTTGAAAATATATATCTTGTAAAGATATTTTGGAAAATAAATAATTTGGAAAATTATTTGGAATCTGGTGATGTTGTGCATATCCATTGATAGTTCAATAACCGACTATCAATATTTCCCTTTGAATGGGTAATTGATGTGATTTGTTTGAATTTGAATGCCACACTTATTTTTGAATAAGCGCTCACTATTCGGGTTAACCGGGAAAGGACCATGGGGTCGTATAACCCATTCCGAGTATGTGATACGTCGTTATGATAGCATTGAAGATCGGTGTTGAAGACCCGGTATTTGCGAGAGCGATAGGATGACCTGTCGATTGTCTCTGCACTGAGTTGCAACGGTATAGAGACTCCCTAAGTGATGGGAAATCCGATCAGGATTGTGAATATCCGGAGTGCAAGGACTTTTTTGTAAGTGCCTTCGGTTTTGTTCGAGCCCGGAACAGACTTGTATGGATTGTATGTCTGACATTACAAATTGAGATATAAAGCCGATTTCATTCAAATATATTTCTGTTGGTGGCGGAGAATTCATTCTTTTAGCTTAACACCCTTCTTTGAGACGTATGAGCTCAGAGGTTATGTAGTTGAATGTTATCAGCGATATATTCCCAATTTGGTAATGTGACATGCTGAGTGTTGCTGTAAATGATCATTATGTTGATTATTTGTGATAGGATCGTTTATTTGATCGTCTATCCTGGTGATCATTTCTATGATCATTTGTTGACCCAAAGCATGGCTTTTGTATAAAGTATGTTTTTGTGGACGTGACTTCGTCGAGCCTCACAAACTGGTAATGGTCGAAACAGGAATTGTGCGGCAAGGTTTCCAGGGATCGCTTCCCTAGGGTATGACCATTCCTTCTGGAAAAGGGTAGTATCATGGTATGGAGCCCAGATACTTACTCATGTTGAAAACACTTTATGATTGTGTGATGATGGTGACGAGCGCTCGGTTTAAAGGTTCCAAAGGACCGGGGGTGGTATATCTGAGGGTTTGTAATATCCCTTGGGAAAAGGGATTCCCGGCTTTGTTTAGCGGAGAACGGTGGTTCTCGGGGCGTCCTTCCAGAGGCGTTTCCATGTGGCAATGGGAAGTTCCTTGGCCTGACCATTTGTTGGAAAATCCATTCTTCAAATATGAGCCTTGTACGGTTTTAGTTGTATAACCTGTCATGGAATATGGCGGTAACCCGCTATTGAACATGGTAGCTATAGTAGGCATAGTTCGAAATGTCTATGTCGGCTAAGATTTATATCTTTATTTTCGAAATGAAATTTTCTCTACACTATGCACTAGTAATAGTATCAAATGTTCTTTTAAATGCGTATCAAGCATCTTTGGCTATCATAAGGAGAAATCTCCTCCGATTCTGCATTTGCATTGTGTGTGTGTGTGCGGGAGGCCTTATTGTAGTCTCATTTTTAAAAGCATTGCGAATTAAAATTAAAAATATTCCTCTATTTTTGATTTTAAAGATAAATAAACTGTTTTGAGTTCTCACACCAGTCACATGACTGACTCGGAGTTTATTGTTTTTCTTCCTAAACTCTGGGTGCCCACCAATTTCCACACGGGCAGTCAAGAGTAAGGTTTATCAGGATATTCTGGAATTCAGGAGTTGCTGGAAGCAAGCTGGATGGCATGGCGTATTACTAGTATATAGTATTTCTTTTTCCGCTGCACTGTATGTTGTTGTTGTTGTACACTCTGATGATATGATGTAATGAAATGTAATGTATAAAATGTAATAACTGATATAGTTCTTTGTTTAAAGATTATTCATTTATTATTATATGTTGTTCCGCTGCGAATTGTGAGATTCTGTTGTTGTTCAGTTATTTTCTATTCTTTGTTGTTTCTTTTCTATTCTCTCCTATGTTCTTTCCTCTCTATTTTCTACCTTCTTATCTCTTCCGTTCTATTTTTCTGTCTTTTTCTTTTTCTTAAAACCCTAAGTCTTCGGTTTTCCGTCGTTCGATTGCTCGGCAGTCGATAAAGTGAGTATCGATGTTGAATTTTCAAAAGACGAAGAATCGGGTCCTTACACAATTAGTTCAAACCCATATAAATTTCATCTTTAGACCTCTTATTACCTATATTTATATTGTATATTATTCAACTACATGATCACATTACATTCAAACGTTTCCCAGGTAAGTTTTATTAATGTTTCCGAATGTAATTGAGCCCTATACAAATTTACCTTTTATTTACAACATTTCTTTTAAGCAAAACTAGGTTTGAACATGTTATTATTTATGTTTTCTCTTGTATAACCTTCAATTACACGGTCACAATACATTTTAATTTTTTGACTATTTCAGGTAAGTTATATATGTTTTAGAATGAAATTGAGTATTATACAAATATATTTTATCCTAGTTCAAATGTACCAACTATTCCAAGTTGTTTCAATTTCATTTCTCATTTTAGGTACTCAAATTATTCAATTTTTTTTTGTTTCATTTCAATAATTGAAAACCATCACTTAACATAAAACTTAAGAGTTAATTTTCGGTTTACTTCAAACCATTTTGAAATTCAAATCAAATCCATTTCCCAAACAAAAGTGAAGCAAAGCTACTAAGTGGTCTCCCCACTTTGAGACTCGAAGTGAATGTTGATGATGCTGCAGTCATCATCGAAATTGTTTTCCAGCAACATAAGAGGAGCGTATTAACTTACTTCTTTTAAAATTCTTTGGAAACAATTTCCATTCAAATCCTTAATTTAGATTCATTTCATTTTCAAATCAGATTTATAAACCAAGTTTATAAAATTTTATATTATGACAATAGTTAATGGTTTAGGAGTGTTGACAAAAAATAAATGATAATATAATACTGCCATTTCTAACAATCAATTCATTTAACTATCTAATTTCACAAAATTATACTTTTATATATAAAATATAATTATGCATAAAATGATTTCAATTATCAATTTCAAAAACAATATCGTGTCAGTTTGCTTTGCTCAAGTGTTTAGGAATTCCTATCGATAGTGTTGGCCGGACGAATCGATCAAAACCCAAAATTCAAACTTAACAACTAAAAAAACACAATATAAAGCATTTCTATGTCAATTACAAATATGCTCCCTCAAAGGATGATTCAAGAATGTATTTTTGAACAAGGATAGAGGTTCAAAATTAGAGGGACCCTAAACAAAGAGAATTCTACCTAAGAAGATAAGCTCGAAAGGGAGATAAGAAAATTAAATTATAAAAGAGAAAAGATGGGTAGACTTATATTAGTCGCGGCGACCTTAACCAGGTCAACCGAGACTCCATTTTCAGAAACAATGTGCCCAAGGAAACTGACTTCATCTCTCTAGAAATAACGTTTAGAAAATCTAACTTCCAACTGAGGGCTCCTAAGAGTTTCCAACGCATAGCCTAAATGTGACTTATGTTCCCTCTTAGACTTAGAAAAGACAAGAATATCATCAAAGAAAACTAGGACAAACTTGTTGAGAACACTGCGGAAAACGCGATTCATGAGATCAACGAGGAAGGCAGGAGCATTGGTAAATTCAAAGGGCATGACTAACCATTCCTAGAAACCATTCTCTATCCAGAAAGCCGTCTAGGGAATGCTCTCCTAAGATACACGAAGCTGGTGGAAACCGGTAGCAAGATCAATGTAACAACCCGCATATTTGTCAATTTTATATTTAAATATTTTATCTAAATATTTTATTGATACTCGGAATTTAGTCCAAAAAGCTACTTTTTGTATACGGTCGAATTGGGACTCGAGACCCCTTCCATTGAGTTCAAAACGCCGTTTGCGACCTTTTTGAGTGTAAACTTCGATATGTTTGGAGTTAGTAAAGTTTTGCTACTTTTTCACTTAGGGCTTTGGTTTGGGCTGAGCCCATTAACCCCACTTAACTCAGTTCCAACCCTCTCCTCTTCATTACTTCATTTCATATTCCTAACACTTTAAGCTTTAAGACAAAAATGGTGGAAGAGAGTGGAAATTAGAAATTCCAAGCTCTAGTTTCATTGCAAATCCAAGATCTAGCTCCAAATTCTAAGAGAACCCATTAGTAAGTATCTCCTTCTTCTTCCCCAACTCATTCTCTCTTTGATTTCAGAAAAATTCCTAAACCTAATTTGGGAAATATTTCTCTTTTAAGCTTAGAATCAAGCTTCTTGAGTTGGGATTGAAGTGTGGTTGATCTTCCTTTGCTTTCAAGCTTCTTCTTCATTGATTTGGGTTCAAAGGTGAGATTTTTATCTCACATCTATGACTATAATTATCTTTGATTGTTGGGTATGAATTCCTAACACTTCTTCATGTGCATTTGCTCTTGATTTGGATTGGTTTTGTGAATATTCCAATTTTTGGGTTTTTAAGTCAAATTTGTGTGAAAATCCTTTTATGGGTGTTTGATCATGCTTTTGGTGATGCATCGAGGAGCATATAGGGCCGGGTAGCCGATTGGCATAAACCCTTAGAGCCAACGTTCGTCCGGTTGCATTTTGGAAGAGTTTGCTCTTCATTTGAATAGGCTGAAAAACAGCCCAGGCATGATTCAGTCGACTGAATCTTCTGTTCAGTCGACTGAACCTGGAACCCGAAAGTTTCCAGGCATGATTCAGTCGACTGAATCTTCTGTTCAGTCGACTGAACCTGGAAACAGAAAGTTTTCTGAACCTGTAAAATTTCCAGGTAAAGGTTCAGTCGACAGAAAACTCTGTTCAGTCGACTGAACCTGCTGTTTGAGTCCATTTTGCCTTTTTGGATTGAATTTCCAATGTTAATCGATTCGTGTTGATTCCCTTTTGTTATTATCACTTATTATCAACTTTGACGACATTTTCTTCGTGACTTTTGGGAATACCCATTTTGATGGATTCAGATCGATTTCTTTAGATTTTTATTCACGTCTTTGAATGTGAATTTTGGTGGTTGATTGTTCTACAATCATTTTCGTGTTTTGTCACTTTAAAAATATAAAGGTTTCAATACTAGTAGTAAATATCAAAACTCTTTCCCCAAACGATTTCAATTCTATTTTAATACCAAATTCGTTTTAAAACCGTTTTCCAATCTATTAGTATATACAAACCTTTACCTCACTCGTATGAGAAATCTAATTAAACGACTTAGTAAAACAAGTGGTATGAAACGCTTGCGTTTACTTCGTCGGTTAATTCTTGGACTTGTTTGATTGAATCTCTTGTGACAAATTTTCTAGTGGAGATCTACAATTTGTTCGTAAATATTTAAGTTAAGCTAGTGGTTATGGGACATGAAGCTAAGCTCATATATTTACTAGCTTACTGTAATTGACACTTCTTGATGATCATGATGATCATTTTTGTGATTTAGACTAGAAATTGTGCGATGTCTCTTTGTCCACGTGGAGGACAGTAACTCATTTTATTGAGCTTCGTCTCATTTCTTTTTGGAGTAGCTCCCCATGGCCTTTGGGCCGTTTGTGTGTCAAAAATTAATGGCTAGCTACCATGAGATAGCTTCTCGTTCGTGTGTCAAAAATTAATGGCTAGCTACCATGAGATAGCTTCTCGTTCGTGTGTCAAAAAATTAATGGCTAGCTACCATGAGATAGCTTCTCGTTCGTGTGATAGGCCTCCCCCCCTCTTTTTTCTTGTGACTTCTGGATTTCGTGTGTTGAATTCTGGAATTTATGCCTCACCTATTTTCATGATTTCCATTGATAAGTTTTATCAATATTTGTGCATTGGTGAATTTGTGTGTCATTGACTTTTGTGAATACAAGTTTTGGGTATGAAACCCTTTTTGGATCTTTGTGAAGATTTTTGTGGAATTGAACGATCATTTGTTGATCATCATTTGCATGCTTATAGTAGTATGCCATTATGGATATTATATGTTTATGCCACATCTTTTACTTTATATCATTTCATCTGATATTTATAGTTAGACTGATCCGTTTATTATTTTCTTATTAAATAATACTCGGGTCAGACCGAGGTGTTACAGGTGCTTCAGCTTGACGTCTCACTTGGGATTGATCTCTCTGACTTTTGGCTAACTACTTAGATTAGTAGTTTATTTTGTTGCATACACTTGAGATATGGACTCATAGTTGTATTCTTTTGTATAGCACATGTTGCTATTCTTTTGTATTATTGTGGATCTTTTTGACCACTACTCTGATATACACTTTCTTGTGTTAGTTATATATTCATATCTTCTTCCGCCTATGTGATATGAATTATCTGTGACTGATTTGTGTTATGTTTATTTCTATATTTGTTTCCGAAGATTATTATAGCCACTGTGTAGTAGCTTTGTGTTTGTATCGGTATGTCGGATTTCCTCTCGAAATAAAATGCATGTTATACTATCTGACATATCGGTGCTCGCGCAAAGCAATTACACGGATGGTCGCTCCTCAACAGCCTTATTCTCTGTGCTAGTTGACAGCATTACACTGTAGTGTTCTTGGCTAGCATGGGTATAGAGGTGGGGCGTCACAGCTTGGTATCGGAGCCAAACTTCGGAACAATGTAGAATAATTTAACAAGGATCATCGTCCTAAGTCCATCTTAGGAGTCGTGCTTTAGGATTTTATTCGGGTCGTCGTACCGTCCAATCCTAATTTCTTTTATGATTCCTTGTTTTATCTATCAAGGTTTCTTGATATTTATTTTAAGAATAACCTTTTCTTCTTCTTTTTTTCTTTCTTTCTTAAAGAAAAGAAATGGTTGGTTCTGGCAATCCTAGCGCTGGTCAATCTAGTAGTCCTTCTCTGGATGGCGCATTCATGTCTGCCCAACAACTTTTGGATCTTGTAAAGAATCATGAGTTTATCTATGCTTTGAGTAAGAACCCCAAGATGATTTTACCTTTGAAACTTGAAGTTCCTTTCAATCAGCATGTGGATATCACCCTTTGATATGAAGAGGTTGGTAAAGGAAGTGATAATGATATTGGGATTTCCAAGAAGAGGCATATTATGTTCAAAAGCCCTAATCCCAATAAGAAAGTGAAGCAAACTACTTTGGTAGTAAAGACTCCAATCCCTCATCGTGGAGGATGCTACAATTGTAATTCTAAGGACCACTATGCAAAGGAGTGTTCGGAACCACTCTTTTGTCGTTATTGCAAAAATACATGTCATCATATTTCTGCTTGCCCCATACTTCAAAGCAAGAAGAAGGTGGAACAAGAAACTTCGGTAGACAAGACTCCTACCCCAAGTCGTAAACAATGCTCAATTGTGGTTCCACGGACCATTATGTAATTAAGTGCCCGAAACCCCTTTATTATCGCTATTGCAAAGACTCGGGTCATCTTTTCTCTGCATGTCCCAAACTTTTGAATAAGGACATGAGAAAGCTAAATATTGTGCAAGCCCCTAGCAACACTTCTCTTGGTCAAGGTATTTCTCATTCAATCCTTGATGACATTTGCTTTGTGATTTTCTTGTTCGTGTTCTTTTTGACATGGGTTCCATCTCACTATTTTATATCAAAAGAACTTGTTGATTCTTTTCCTTTAAACAATTTTGGGATTGATGTCTTCCTTGAGAATTGCGAATCTGGATGGTAGATCCGCAACACTCAATTTGCTTTTTATTGATGTCAAAATTATTTTATGTGATTTTTCTGTCCGAGCCGATTTTTTTTTACTTAGGCTTCGGAATCGATTTTTGGAAAGGATTGGCTTATTGTGAAGCCCATATCCTATTTTCCGTGAGAACTAATCATCTTGGACATTTTTAATCTGTTAAGAAAATTTCTATTTTTCTTTATGATTCCGATTTCAAATTTTTGGTGGCATTGATTTTTATTCTTTAAACCCTCATGATGAGGAAAGTTTTACTTCTCTCATTTAAAATAGTTTGTGAAATTTTCTGGTTTATTTGGACTTGTCTTAGGATTATCACCTAAGCAATATCTAGTGTGGTGATAAGGTCTTCTTAGCTCGACCTTACCACCGGTTTTCATTTGCTACGAGTTGCGGAAGTTAGCATTCCATTTACCGCATTCCGCACTCGTTATGATTCTTATGAATGACTTATTATGTCATTCAGTTTGCCCATCTTGTTTCATCCATTTCATAAATCGAGTATTCTATGAATATCTCGATAAGTCCATTCTTTTATTTATTAATTTTGGATGAAAATAGAAATTTAAATTTTGAAAATCTTTTTCATAAGATTTATTTATAAGTATAATTTGATTTTGATCTTAAAACGAGCAGAGAATATTCTCAAAACTTTTAAGAGATAATTTCATCATATAGAAGATGATTTTGTGATTGCATTGCCAGTTGAGTGCTTTAAGAATTCTGGTCGATGCGCTTGATCAACGTTATCGATAGGAATTTCCTAAATGCTTTGATGAGACAATCAGACACGATATATTGACTTGTAAAAATGTAAATTCTTCTAGAAAGATTATTACATAAAGATAAATGTAATTTTGAAAGTTGTAGCTTTTCGAGAAAGAAGATTATTTGAAAGAATTCTTTTCTGATACTCTTATTCTTGTGTTTCCCGAAGGGAACCAAGATTTTATATTTTGTACCAATGCTAGTCATATTGGTTTGGATGTCGTTCTCTTGCAAAAGATAACATGCTATCGTTTGTGCTTCTAAATCATTAAAAGCCGATTAAGACTAGGTATGCCGCTCATGATCTAGTGCTCGCGGCTATTGTTTTTGCTTTTAGAGTTTGGCATCATCATTTTTGGGGGAGAAATTTGTTCTCCACCTCGATCATAAATCTTTGGAATATTTATTTTTTTAAAAGGAACTTAATTTGCGTCAACAACGTTGGCTCGAGTTCCTTGCTTCTTATGATCTTGGTATTCTTTATACACCCGGTAAGGGTAATCGTGTCACCGATGCTCTTAGCCGTAAGCAACAAGCAGTTGTTTCCATGATGATATCCGAATGGAACGATCTCGAGATCTTATCCACTTGTGAGATTCGAGACTGCGTATCCGATTTATGCTCCTCATTTGTTTTATGTAGCCTTGAGGCTCATCCTTCTCTTTTAGACTGCATTCTTGAAGCTCAAAGGCTAGATCCCGACTTGGTTCTTCTTGGCCAAAATATTAAGGATAAAATTGATATTGAAAGTTTGAAAGACTTTGATATTGATTCTCGTGGCATCATTCGGAGATTTGGTAGACTTATCGTGCCAAATATTAGTGATCTTCGAAAAGACATCTTAGAAGGTTTCCATCGTTCTAAATTTACCATTCATCCCGGTAGTAGTAAAATGTATGCAGATATGAAGCGACTTTATTATTGGGAGGGAAGGAAATCCATATATTGCTAACTTTGTTAAGCGTTGCATGACTTGCCAACTCGTTAAGGCCGAACATCAAACGCCGGGTGAGTTATTACAACCTTTAGAAATCCCAATTTGGAAGTGGGACTAAATTTCCATGGATTTTATTGACGGCCTTCCCCGTTCTCGTTCGGGTCATGATAGCTTATGGGTGATAGTTGATAGACTTACTAAATCCGCCCATTTTATTTCTGTTCGGTCCAATCGGACCGTACCTCTTTTAGCCAAACTCCTTATTAAAGAAACTGTTAAATTGCATGGAGTTCCTACTTCTATTCTTAGCGATCGAGATCCATTGTTTACTAGTGGATTTTGGAAGAGTCTTCAAAAAGCTTTAGGAACGAAGCTTAATTTTAGCACCGCTTATCACCCCCAGTCCGATGGACAAACCGAGCGTGTGAAACAAACTCTTGGAGATCTCCTTCGTTCTTGTGTGCTTGATTTCGGTGGAGGTTGGGAAGATCATATTTCCCTTATTGAATTTTCCTATAATAATAGCTTCCAATCTAGAATTGGTACGACACCTCTTTAGGCACTCTACGGAAGGCCATGCCGATCTCCTTCTTGTTGGCTTGAGGCCGGTGAGAAGCTGGTTTTAGGTCCAGATTTTATTCGGGATTCCACAGAGAAAATTGAACTTATTTGACATAGGATGAAAGAAGCCCAGAGTAGACAAAAATCCTATGCCGATAACCGGAGAAGAAAGTTAGAATTTTCTGTGGGAGATTTTGTGTTTGTTCATGTTTCACCTATGAAAGGTGTTGTTCGTTTCAGTGGATTGGGAAAGTTAGCGCCTCGATATATTGGGCCATTTCCTATCACTGAACGTATTGGTTCCATGGCTTATCGCCTTTTATTACCGGCTCAATTATCTGCTATTCATGACGTGTTTCACGTTTCTCGATTTCGGAAATACCTTCGAGATTCCGATTCCATTCTTGAGTCTGGTATTGTGGAAGAAATTATAGTTTCACCTAATTTGACTTATGAGCAACATCCTATTCGTATTATTGCTTCGGAGGTCAAGCGCCTTCGAAATAAAGATGTTTCGATTGTTAAAGTTCAATGGTCTTCAAATCCTAAGGATTGTTCTTGGGAATCTAGAGAGTTCATCGAGCGAACACATCCGGACTAACTTTCTCGTGCTCTTTGAGATGAACTTCTTATTTCAAACTTCTTTTGTGTTGAATATGCTTTTATGGTTGTTACTATATATCTTCTTCTTAAGTATTGCGAGGACGCAATTTCTTTAAGGAGGGGAGTCTGTAACAACCCGCATATTTATAAATTTTATATTTAAATATTTTATCTAAATATTTTATTGATACTCGGAATTTAGTCCGAAAAGCTACTTTTTGCATACGGTCGAATTGGGACTCGAGACCCCTTCCATTGAGTTCAAAACGCCGTTTGCGACCTTTTTGAGTGTAAACTTCGATATGTTTGGAGTTAGTAAAGTTTTGCTACTTTTTCACTTAGGGCTTTGGTTTGGGCTGAGCCCATTAACCCCACTTAACTCAGTTCCAACCCTCTCCTCTTCATTACTTCATTTCATATTCCTAACACTTTAAGCTTTAAGCCAAAAATGGTGGAAGAGAGTGGAAATTAGAAATTCCAAGCCCTAGTTTCATTGCAAATCCAAGATCTAGCTCCAAATTCTAAGAGAACCCATTAGTAAGTATCTCCTTCTTCTTCCCCAACTCATTCTCTCTTTGATTTCAGAAAAATTCCTAAACCTAATTTGGGAAATATTTCTCTTTTAAGCTTAGAATCAAGCTTCTTGAGTTGGGATTGAAGTGTGTTGATCTTCCTTTGCTTTCAAGCTTCTTCTTCATTGATTTGGGTTCAAAGGTGAGATTTTTATCTCACATCTATGACTATAATTATCTTTGGTTGTTGGGTATGAATTCCTAAAACTTCTTCATGTGCATTTGCTCTTGATTTGGATTGGTTTTGTGAATATTCCAATTTTTGGGTTTTTAAGTCAAATTTGTGTGAAAATCCTTTTATGGGTGTTTGATCATGCTTTTGGTGATGCATCGAGGAGCATATAGGGCCGGGTAGCCGATTGGCATAAACCCTTAGAGCCAACGTTCGTCCGGTTGCATTTTGGAAGAGTTTGCTCTTCATTTGAATAGGCTGAAAAACAGCCCAGGCATGATTCAGTCGACTGAATCTTCTATTCAGTCGACTGAACCTGGAACCCGAAAGTTTCCAGGCATGATTCAGTCGACTGAATCTTCTGTTCAGTCGAGTGAACCTGGAAACAGAAAGTTTCCTGAACCTGGAAAATTTCCAGGTAAAGGGTTAGTCGACTGAAAACTCTGTTCAGTCGACTGAACCTGCTGTTTGAGTCCATTTTGCCTTTTTGGATTGAATTTCCAATGTTAATCGATTCGTGTTGATTCCCTTTTGTTATTATCACATATTATCAACTTTGATGACATTTTCTTCGTGACTTTTGGGAATACCCATTTTGATGGATTCAGATCGATTTCTTTAGATTTTTATTCACGTCTTTGAATGTGAATTTTGGTGGTTGATTGTTCTACAATCATTTTCGTGTTTTGTCACTTTAAAAATATAAAGGTTTCAATACTAGTAGTAAATATCAAAACTCTTTCCCCAAACGATTTCAATTCTATTTTAATACCAAATTCGTTTTAAAACCGTTTTCCAATCTATTAGTATATACAAACCTTTACCTCACTCGTATGAGAAATCTAATTAAACGACTTAGTAAAACAAGTGGTATGAAACGCTTGCGTTTACTTCGTCGGTTAATTCTTGGACTTGTTTGATTGAATCTCTTGTGACAAATTTTCTAGTGGAGATCTACAATTTGTTCGTAAATATTTAAGTTAAGCTAGTGGTTATGGGACATGAAGCTAAGCTCATATATTTACTAGCTTACTGTAATTGACACTTCTTGATGATCATGATGATCATTTTTGTGATTTAGACTAGCAATTGTGCGATGTCTCTTTGTCCACGTGGAGGACAGTAACTCATTTTATTGAGCTTCGTATCATTTCTTTTTGGGGTAGCTCCCCATGGCCTTTGGGTCGTTCGTGTGTCAAAAATTAATGGCTAGCTACCATGAGATAGCTTCTCGTTCGTGTGTCAAAAATTAATGGCTAGCTACCATGAGATAGCTTCTCGTTCGTGTGTCAAAAATTAATGGCTAGCTACCATGAGATAGCTTCTCGTTCGTGTGTCAAAAAATTAATGGCTAGCTACCATGAGATAGCTTCTCGTTCGTCTGATAGGCCTCCCCCCCCTTTTTTCTTGTGACTTCTGGATTTCGTGTGTTGAATTCTAGAATTTATGCCTCACCTATTTTCGTGATTTCCATTGATAAGTTTTATCAATATTTGTGCATTGGTGAATTTGTGTGTCATTGACTTTTGTGAATACAAGTTTTGGGTACGAAACCCTTTTTGGATCTTTGTGAAGATTTTTGTGGAATTGAACGATCTTTTGTTGATCATCATTTTCATGCTTATAGTAGTATGCCATTATGGATATTATATGTTTATGCCACATCTTTTACTTTATATCATTTCATCTGATATTTATAGTTAGACTGATCCGTTTATTATTTTCTTATTAAATAATACACGGGTCAGACCGAGGTGTTACAGGTGCTTCAGCTTGACTTCTCACTTGGGATTGATCTCTCTGACTTTTGGCTAACTACTTAGATTAGTAGTTTATTTTGTTGCATACACTTGAGATATGGACTCATAGTTGTATTCTTTTGTATAGCACATGTTGCTATTCTTTTGTATTATTGTGCATCTTTTTGACCACTACTCTGATATACACTTTCTTGTGTTAGTTATATATTCATATCTTCTTCCGCCTATGTGATATGAATTATCTGTGACTGATTTGTGTTATGTTTATTTCTATATTTGTTTCCGAAGATTATTATAGCCACTGTGTAGTAGCTTTGTGTTTGTATCCGTATGTCGGATTTCCTCTCGAAATAAAATGCATGTTATACTATCTGACATATCGGTGCTCGCGCAAAGCAATTACACGGATGGTCGCTCCTCAACAGCCTTATTCTCCATGCTAGTTGACAGCATTACACCGTAGTGTTCTTGGCTAGCGTGGGTATAGAGGTGGGGCGTCACAATCAAGCTCCAGGAATAAGATATTTGCGGAACTCAATTTCCCACTAGGGAGGAAGAGAAGTGACTTCACCAAAGACATCCAAAAATAGTTGGATAACAGGGGTGGAGTCAAGATCACTAGGTTGAGAATCAAGTGAAAAGATAAAACTACCTGCATAATCCTAAGGCAATCGGCATTCAATCACAAGAGAATTACTCTGGTCGTATAATAAAGAAATGGTTCGGGCTTTGCAAGAGTCAACAACATCATAACATTTTAACCAATCACCTCCAAGTAAGATATCGGATGAACCAATTGAGGACATAGAAATCTCTGGTGAATTGACGCCTATTGTAAAGATGTTTCACCCTTTTACAAATCATATAAAGGCTGGCAGGATCACCGAAGGGATTAGTCACAAATAAGGATGAAATTGCCAATTGAGGTTGCAAGAGGTGTGCAAATTTATTACAGAGATCAATAGAAATAAAGCTACGGGTTGCTCCAGTATCAAAAAGAACACGAACAGAAAAAGACAAGGTTGGATTTTAGAACAAAGGTAAAGTTCCAAAATTCAAAAGAAATCCTGTCAAAGAGGAACCTAACTAAGAATTTCAAGCATGAATGAAAATGATTCTGTAATTCATTTTACTCATCTAGGGTATTACTATCCTATCTCTAATGAGTTTTTTCACCATATGCTCAATTTTGGCGAAACCAGAGCTCTAGTACAAACTGTAACAACCAACCATTTCGAACCATTCAAATTGACAATAATCCACACATGTCAGACTTTAATTGCTAAAAACAACAAATTATTAATTTATATTTTGCAAAAATTAACATATATAGTAAATAAATCAATCAAAGAATCACAGACACGGAGTAATACAACAATAAGCAGTGTAAATTTATAAATAGTAGTTTATGAAGCTACTACAGAACATCAGTTTTTGAAAAAAAATACAACAAAAATCTAATACATAGAAGTCTAAATACAAAAGCAAATAACAAGTCCTAAGATAAATAACTGGAAATAGCTGAAAAGCTGAATAGATAAGATATAGATCTTCAAGCAAAACTCCAAGCTCCAAAGGTGATTCTCAAATGCTATGACACTTAGTCTAACCCGAGCATAAAGCAAAATACAAAACACTCGAGTCAAGATTAACATTCTTATTCAAGTAAATCAACCCAAGTGAAATGTCCAAGTGAAATGCAATATAACTTAAAGGATGTTGGGATTCCATCCTTTAAGGATCCGTAAAACTATCTACATACATAGAACAATCGCTACATAGATAATGTCTACAGTAAAGTAAACTATTAAAATAGTGTTGCGGCGTTACCTATATCCCCCTTGACACACTTTTATATTATTTTCATAGTTTATATAGATATTATAGGCTCCACCAAACCGATAGGATACTCAGTGAGCATTCCATAGGTACGATACATAACAAACTCGTAGTGGGCATGATAAGGCATATGACAAGGTACGTGAGGCAATGCCTAAGGTAGGCATCTACCATTTTGCAGAATGGGCTAGTGGTAACGCATAGGAGCTACAACCGCCCACCTCGATACACACTCTCAGAATCAAAGGTGCACCTAATCAAATCGCAATGTAATAAATATGGTCGAAGAAGCATGCTCGATCGGAGGTGCGACCTCACTTTGCCAAGGTATAGCTTCTGTTTTAGTCACATCAAGCTAACCCGAGGGGGTCAAGGATGCATTCATACCTCATACAGAATCGTTCGCCAAACCATCATACTTCGTTCTAGATTCTCCACCACGTACACAGTTGTTAAAATGGTTTTCGGTATTAGCAGAGAGTATGACAATATACAATCACAGTCTCTTTAACAACCAAACCTTATTTCACAACGGTTTGTTCTTTTACATTTCAAACAGTTCATACTTCATATGAAAATGTCATATTCATTTCAAAATCACATCACATTTGAAATCATATTCACATTCGAATTAATTATTCACTTTAGATCATATTCATTTTCAAAATCATAACCATAAAATAGGTTACACCATCATATCAAAGTATTCTCATTTAAATCCATTAAATCTAAATCATAATAGTTCCAATTTAAACAGTTTGAATATTAAAGGTAGTTTATATATTGGAATAGTTAGACATTAAAAGTAGTTTATATTTAAAAGTAGGTTGTTGATTAAAATAGTTTATATATAAAAAATAATCTATATATTAAAATATATATACTTACAATTATTTATAAATTTAAAATAATATGCATTAGAATAGTTTATATATTTAGAAGTTTTTATATTGAAAATAATTTCATATTTGAATTGTTTCTAATTTCACAAATCAATTCAAATCTACTTTAGTTCCAAAATTCAATTTAAATCAATCTCTGTTCAACAATTTCCAATAAAAAGGTTAAAGGTTTAATCCAAATTCTTATTAAAACCATTTTAATTTATATCAATTTCAAATCCAGGTTTGAACTACAAATTTAAACCACTTGCAATTCAATAGGTTTCAAAGTTTAAATATTCAAACAATTTATAATAACTCAATTTGATAAATTTGATTTATATTTCAAAATTCAACTTAAATTTTATTTAAATTTGAAAATATTCACTTGATCATTTTTAATAGCATTTAACTAAAATCTCAAATTAAAATTTAAATGAATATTAAATATTCAATTTTTATATTATTTAAATTTAAAAATATCCATTTAATCCTTTTGAATCAACATCAAGATATTAAGTTATAAAAGCATATCTTTAAAATATCAAAATCAATAAGTTACGAATTATTCTTTATTTAAATACAATTCTTAAACAAATAAAATTTCAAATCAATTTTAGTTTATCTTTCCGACCTTAATTTATTAAAGTAATTACAAAATCTATTTTTTAAATATTAATATAAATTTTAAATAAATACTTAAACATATTATATATATATTAGTTAAGTTAACTTCTTATTAAATTTTATTATATTAAATTTTATTAATTTAAATCTTATTATTAAATTTATTTTAAATATAAAAATATAAGTAAAATCTTAAAATTTACAATTTTACAACTTAACTTATAATTTTAAAATTTCCAAAACATAGAATTTAAATTCTAAATTTTACACATATTAAAATAAAATCTTTATATTATATTTCAAAAATCAATTTTTATTAAAACCCATATATTTCCTTTCAAAACTTTGGAAATCAATTTTCCAAAATAGACCAATGGTATCTGTATATAATTTTCTATCGTATGGTCAAGTGATACAGATATTTATCATTTCAATCATCAATAATCTAATGTTTACGAGTATATATCATTTCAACCCACAATCTCAAATTTCAAAATCAATAAGATCTCTTGGTTTTATCATTTCAAGCCATAACGATTTTTCCAAATCTATAATATCGTTCGGGTATGTATCGTTTCAACTTATAGGGGTTTTCTAAAACTAAGAGAACTTGTAGTGTAAGAACAATAGAATAATAATATAAAATAGCACAACATATCAATGGCAATTATGATCATACTTAACCATTTAAATATAACATATATGCACAGTTTATGGTGTCATATGTCAATTAACATAGGCGAACAATTTATATAATAATATATCATTTAATGATTTAATTACTAACCAATTAAATTTTGACGGCAATTTCTTGTGAATTAAATTTACTAAACATAAAAATGTTAATTGTGAGCGATCGCTCACCTTTCGAGGCTAGATAAAATAGACAACACAAAAAGCTACGATTTTGAATCAAGAACTCGACAATTGACCAATCTAAACGATAATTTTCAAAGCAAAGCAAGGTGAACATGAATTTGATGAATAAAGCAAGGCTGATAACTTGGTATTAATGAAAATAAATCAAAACTACCTTGATATACATGGAAACAAAAAAAATATGAAATATATATACCTTTCTTTTTTTAATAAAGAGGGAGAGAAGTGCTTAGTAGCTGCTCGACCAAGAGGAAGGGCGGTGCTCTGGTTGTTGTTGAGTGGGGTTTGGCACTATAAGGGTGGCATGGAGGACAGGGTGGCTACTGATGGAATGAACGAGTGGTGGGTTTGCTACAGGGAGGGCTGCCTATGCAGGTTGAGCTCGGTGGTGGCTATAGGCGAATGGATTACTGTGGGTTTGGGTCATCGGTGGAAGTCTGGAGGCAGTGGGTGGAGAGGCTCTGGTGGTGGTCAGTGGAGGAAGGTGTCGACTGCTTAGGTGGGTGGCTACAAGTTGTGGGCGTTGGATGATGAAATGTGAACGAGTGGTGGTTTGGGAAATGGTTGGCACGGCATGGCAGAAGTGGTTGAGGGAGGCAAAGCTATGGGGAATCCAGTTGTTAGTTGATGTCGAGTAGAGTGGATAGGATGCGGATAAGGCAGAGAATGGAACGGTGGATGACCGTGGGGCTGCCAGGGGTTGGATATACTGGCACAGGTCTGTGGCTTCGGGAAGGAGTAAATTTGGAGAGGGCGCTTGGCTGTGGCACTCCATGGTCGGAGATGGGGTAGATGAAGGGCGGTTCAAATGGGAAACCCAGGAAGGGAACTGCGACCAAGGGAGATTGGAGGTCAAAGGGAGGCTGGTCAAAAGAGGAGTAGTGGGTTCGGTTTGAAAAGCAAGAGGCGGAGGAAGGGTTTGGGAATGGAGGTCGGGCGGCTGCTATGAGAGGTGAGCAGTTTGAGCAAGCAATGGTCGACGATGAAGAGAATGGATACGAGTAGCTTCGTTCTCAAATATATATGCTGACATACTTTTACTTATTTAAAAAAAATATAAAGCAAGAAGAAGACAAACAAAAGAAAGGAGATATAAAATGAGCAATAGAAATGAACAAGTAAAAACGAACTGAAACCAAGGAATAGAGAAAGTCAAAGTTAATTTCTGGAAAGTATAAAAGGTTATTGGCTATTGGTTTCAACCGGTGGACAATTGAATGGCCATAGGGAAACCAAAAGGATCAAAACGGGTACCGATACGACTAGCCGTTTCACAGATTTCTCCATGTACCAGATATTGAAATGCACAAATAAATATACTACGGAGATCGGTAGACGAGACGAGCAGGATGGTACACAGATATGAGTGATATGACCCACCTATCAAAACTCGATATTTTCTACCAAAAATGCTGCTAAACCGCCGAAAATAAGATAAACGGAGCTAAAGCAGTCCAAATTTGGCGAAATGAAATATAACGTTTCACGTAGAAAATGGTTTAAAATTTTATTATATAAAAATATTCAGGGTTCAAAAATATTTTATTTACATTAAATATTAACTGATTTAAATTTTAAATTAAAATTTTCACAACTGAACAAACTACAAATTTTCTAATGAAAATCCGACACTTGCCACGTTTAAATAGACGTATACCAAATATCAAATTTTTATTGCAAAAAATTTATTATATATTTTCATGAAAAATTTAGTTAATTATGTTATTTAGATCATTAAACGGGTCGTTACAATTATGATGAACAGACCATTCAATCCTAATGCATAAGATACACAAGTCCATAAAATATCTTAACCAAATCTTAAGAACAAAACACCCGATCTTATTTCAAATCATTTTGAAATAAATATACTTATAACTTTTGTATACCAAATCACACTTCCATGATTTAAATTAAAATCCATTTTTCCAAAACAACTTTGTATTAAACTACTAATGAAGCATCCCTCTTTTGAAACTCGAAAATAAATGTCGATGATGTTATATGTATCATTGGAATTATTTTCCAACAACATAAGTGAGTTCAGTACATCCAAAACATGCCTTCTGGACTTAACCAAAATAATATCCATAGTGGTATCAAATACTTCGTAAATATTACTAAGTATCATGATATATATTCAATAAACCAATTCTCAAATATTTACTTTTAAATAATACTAGTATTATTTTTCGAAACCTTAGTAAACCAATTTCTAAAACATTGGGATTTAAGTTTTCAAATTTCTAGTTTAAATCATTTTCATATTCATAAATCTTAGTTATAAACCATAATTATATAAGTCACTTCCTTACATAAAATCATTTCTCAAATACTTATTCCAAAATATCTTTCTATCTCAAAGTCTATAATAAACAACTTTTGTAACGATCCAGATTTTTTATTAAAATTAAATTGATAGTGTAAATAAATTTTGGAATAAAATTGTAAATTAATTTGGATTTTTCAAATTAAATAGGAATTTTTGTTTATTTGAGTATTTATTTTAAAATTTAATTGAGATTTTGAATTTCTATATTTAAAATCTTATAGATAAAAAGTAACATCCCAAAGTTAACAATTTAAATAAATTATATGTTTTAAACTTTTGGAATCTAATTTCAAATTAAATTGGAAGAAAAATCCTAAACAAATAAAAATGAGCGATAGTAATATATAATTAAATCCCAATTTTATTTTGAGATTAAAATATTGAAATAAGAAATATTGTAAAAAGTCATTTAAGTTTAAAATCTTACATATATATATATATGTATATATATATATATGTATATTACAAATATGAGTAAATTGAATGAATATGTAAAATTAATTTAAATTTGTTCAAAATAAAGTGTGTATGTATAAATGGATATGAAAGTTTATATTTCAAGTTTGAAGTGGAAAATTGAATTTAAATTTGAAATAAATGTTTTAAAAAAAAAAAAAAAAAAAGTAAGTAGCATTTGAAAGGAATTAAGATGTAATGTATATGTATAAATATTGGTTAAATACTTTTAACATTGCACAAGTATGTATATATACAAAAGCATAAAGATATAAATTTATTTTCAAAACGTATAAGTTATAAATACAAAATTTATAAATTCATTTGCTTTGTAAACATAAAAAAAGCTGAAATGTAAACATATACACATGAGAGATGGAGTGTAAGAGTTAACAAAATCTAAAAGTTATAATGATTTCTTACAAATGGCATTCAATTTAATTGTTTAAAATAAAATAATAAGATAAAGAAATTTCAAAAACTCTTCATTTTCCCATATGTAATCAATTGATATCTCAGCCAAATCTGAAGAGAAAACAGTAAAAAAGATTTGGCATTTCATAACTATAACACCAAAGAAAAAAAAAAAATCAGAACAAAACAATAACATTCTCTCCTCAAATCTGAAAATGCAAGATCAATCTCAGGTAAGTTTTTAACATCAAAAGTAATGAATTTTTGGTTTCAAAAATCAAGTTTTACACAAACAAATTTCAAAACTGCAGTTTAAAATCAACTACTGCAGCAAAATAATCAAGAAAGAAAAATTGCTTCAGCCTGGGAAGCAAGTGCAGGGTTTCTGAAAGTAAATAAGGCAAGTGAAATATCTTTTTAAAATTCGAGTTTGATATTAGTAATCAGTAAATAAAACAAACATTTAAACAACTCTATCATTTTTATGCTGAGGGGATGATTACCCAAACCAAAGAAGACCTGAGAAACAAAGGCAAAGATTGAGAACTGGGAAAACAAATGCCCAGGCAAACCATTGCCTCTGTCCCCTGTCTCTGCTTCAATCTGGTGAGCAAACACTTTCACCTCTGTTTTATGTTTTGATGCTTGTGAGAATGATGTTGTGCTTGCTTAAACTTTGTTCTGGAGATGTTATTGATGTGCTAGTGTACTTGAGTATGATTTGTTTTCTAAACTACCTGGAAGTTTGAACATGCAATAGAACCTGTTACAATTGATGATACTTCAGAGAATTTAGTTGTGTTATGGTTGCATGTAAAAAGTTGAGTAACTTCATTTCTAAAACTCAAAAAAAAAAAATATATGGCTGCATGTGTTGTCTCCCTGAGTGCCTCTGTCCATTGCCACTGTTTCCAGGTTCCTATTCAAATTTAAAAAAACTCCAAACCCTTGATTAATTTATGTTTTAAACTTAAGTTGTAAATTAAACTGAGTTGTTTTTCATCTTAAAGTTAGATTAAAACTTTACTTAAGCTAAGGGTATTTAGGTATCTGGAAATATTCAGAAAAAAAGAAAAAAATGATGATGACAGTTGAAAAAAAAAAAAAAAAAAAAAAAAAATGTGTCAAGAATCCAAACTTTGAAAATTTATAAATTCAGGGTTATAACTTGAATTCATAAGCTTTAACTTGATTTTTGAACTAAAATCATATTTTATAATTTGGGATTAAGTGGGTTTTCTGGGTTAACAAGAAAATGGAAGTTTGGGGTTTCCAGGTTTCAAAACCCTTGTTTAAGTGTTGCAGTTCTTTGTTCTTCCCATGCTCTCTGCTGCATCGAGTTGGAGTGGGATTTGGGAGGTTGCAGAGGGGGTGTAGATGGGTCATTCACCGGAGTTTGGTCGATGATGTTGGTCGGGGATGAGAGAAATTGGAGTTGACAGGTCTTAGGAAGTTGGGGGTAAGGCTGTTTCAGGTTTGGGGGTTGGTTTTGGGATAGCAGTGTTTTGACTCGGGATGGACTCGGGTTAACTGAAGTGAAACTCGAAGCATATAAGCTTCTGACTCGAAGCAAAATTTATGGTGACTCGAGTATACCATTTTTTTGTTTCAGACTTTAATAAACAGAGCAGTTCTGTTTTAAGAATTTTTTTTTTAAAGTCTTAAATTAATCTGGAGATTTAAAATCAGAATCTAAACTTGAATCTTAAGTTGAATTCAAATATTTTGAATTCTGATTTTGAATACTTTAAATGCAGTAATTCAAGTTGTAAAAAAAAAAAAAAAGAGAGGAACAGAAAAACTGTTTGCAGTTTTTAAAATTGAAAGTGAAAGTTTAAAATGCAAACTCAATTTGGACTTAGGCCTTAAGAACCTGAATTTGAATATGAATTCAAATAAGTATGAATTCAAATAGTTTGAATTCTGTTCTTTTGAAACAATGTAAATTTTAAAAAAAAAAAAAAAAGAAAAAGATTTCAAAGCTTAAGTTTTTGAATTAAACAGGACTGTTCTGTTTTATTTAGAAATTTATAAAGAAAAGTTTGAATTTAAATATGGAACTTAGAAATAAAACTGAATCTGAAAATGAATTCAAAGAGTTTGAATTCTTATTTTGAAATAATGTAAATGCAGAATTCAAATTTGGTTTGAAATTAGAATAAAGAGAAAAGGGAAAATTGAAAGCCTGTTTCAGGTTTGTAAAGTTTGAAATAAAATGCAAACTAAAGTTTTACTTAGGATGTTAAAACTGAATTCAAATATGAATTTAAATAAGTTTAAATTCTGTTTTCTTTGAAATAGTTTGAATTCTGGGAAATTCAAAGTTTGTTTTTTTTTAATAATACAGAAAAACTGTTTTCTGTTTCATATGTAAAGATAAAGTTTAAATTTGCAGGTGAAGATTTTAAACTGAGTTTTGGTTGGAATTTGAATATGAATTCAAATTTGATTTGTCTGGAATTTGAAATCATTGATGGCTTTTAAATTTAAATTTAATTTTAAACTCTCAAGTGTGAATGCATTGTGTTTTGGCATTTGAATTGAAAGGTTAAATGTTTAAATTAGGAAATTCAAATGAATTTAAAACTGAGTTTTTTTTTTTTTTAAATCTGAATTTAAAATTTTAAACTTCAGTTTTAAAATGAAGATTTAAGTTTAAATTTTTTTTTAATAATTTGCATTGAATGGAAGGGGTAATTGTAAGAAGCATTTTAAAGAATTTAAACTAGAATGAGAATGGAAGTTATATTTAAGTTTTGAAATTTAAAGAATTTTTAAATTTGGTTTGAATTGAGATTTAAATCTTTTTTAACTTATTAATTAAGTATATGTTTCTTGTAAACATATAAGATTTAGATTTGTATTATTTTAAGAATCTTATTTTAAATAAATTTAAGTCTTAAAGTTTTAAAGAAATGTTAAATGGAATTTAATGTAAAATTTAAAAACATTTTTGTTTTTAAATGCATAATTTAAATAAGGAATGTTTATCTAAAGATAAAGAAAAGTTTAATGATTTGTAATTCATTAAATTATTAAGGTAGTACAAATGGTTAATTAATATAATTAATTAATTAATGAAATGGATAATTAATTTAAGTAATTAAGAAATTAATTACTTAATGTAATTAATTTAATTAAATGAGATTGTTTAATTTAATTAATTAAGTTTAATTAATTTTAAACATTTGGGTTTTATAAATAACTACTTTATGTAATTAATGATTTGGAAATTACATAGTTAAGTAATTGTTTAATATTTACAGATTGTAATTAAGTGGAGATGTTTAAGTGGGAGATAATTTGGATTAATTATTTAGTAATTAATCAAATAATTAATTTAAGAAATTAAATTAAGGATAATTAATTTGGGTCAATATAGTAATTAAGTTGTTAATTACTTTGAGTAATCAATTTAAGAAATAATTTAAATCATTAATTATTTAATTAGTGATGTAATTAAGGATGATTAATTTGGATTAATTAATCAATAATAGGTAATAAATTAATGTAATTAATTTAGAAGTAATTAAAGAAGCAATTAAGGATAGTTCATTACTAATGAAAGTGATTATGTGAGGAATAGATTTAAAACCACATAGATTTATTCATCTTAATTATAGATGTTTGATTGCCAATGCTTCATGATGGATTGATATTTTTTGTGATGCTATGTAATGCTTTGTGCTGGGCTATTTTAATTGTGACGTATATATTGTTATATGTATATGCAACCCCTTGACCCGTAGAACGACATTTAAATTTCGATGCGACAGGGAGTCGGATTCCATTTGGTTATCCGAAACCCACATCGAATTGTAATAATTGAATCTGTGCTGATTGATGATGTTGTGCACTATTGTGTAAAACCCCTGGACCACACTATACACACACAAATATGGATTGCACGTGGAAATGGGTTAAGTCACAGATTTTAAAAATCGTTTTAAAATTGAATTTTTTCCAAAAATAGTTTTGGAATTAGAATTGATGCTTTTGAAAATGAGTTTTCAAAAAATAAAAGTTATTTGAATAACTTGATTGAGTTTTTGAAATGTAAATAAATTGATTTAAATTTGAATTCAATATTTGAAATTGAATTCTATGACTTGGAAACTAGGGTTTAAAAAAGTTATTCAACTTACAAATGGGTTATATGGTTTTAAACCATTTTTCAAGGTGATGTTTTGAAATTTAAATTCAACTCAAGATTTCAACTTATATAAATTAGATTTGCTTTCTCATAAGAAATGGACTTTCAAGTTGTGTTAAAAGGATTTTCAAGTCTAAAAGGAAAATTGTTTTCCAAGTTTTAGATAAATTTTTGGAAATGTGTTTTGAAAGCTATAAATCTTTAATTTAAAGATTTAATTGGGTTAATCCAATTGAAATGGGAATTGTTTTGAAATCTATGAATAGATCTTTGTGAAATTTGGTGAAACTTTGTGAAATTAATCTTTTTATTTAAAGATTTAAAATGGTAATTTGTTCAACCATTTGAAAGAAAGTTTTGGATTTTATAAGTTGTGACTTAGCTAAAATCCCATATCCATATGTTTTAAAATATGGCGCGTACTATTCGGTTTAGCCGGGAGAGGACCTTGTGTCATATAACCCATTCCGAATAGTGATACGACGTTATGGATTGCATTTGAAGACCGGTGGTGAAGACCGGGTATTTGTGAGAACGATAGGATAACCTATCGATTGACTCTGCACTGAGTTGCTCCGGTATAGAGTTCTCCTTAGTGATGGGAAGTCCGATCGGGATTGTGGATACCCGGATTTGCAAGGGCTTCTTCGGAAGTGCCTTCGGTTCTGTTCGAACCCGGACCAGACTTGCTTATCTAGGTGAAACGTGATGGGGGGTTCTCGCTTTGCGTTAGGTGGCGAACGGGAGACTCTTACCCCTACACGTCCTCTTTACGGGGTTGGTTAGGCGTAAGCCGTGACAGTCGAGAGGCTGGCCGTAAAAGCAAGGTCTGGGGTACCAGTGTAAGCCACGGTGGGGCTGGGATGGTTGAAAAGCCTACCGGTTACTGCTGACGGAAATGAGGTTCTTTATAAGTGGTATCAGAGCTGATGGTTAAAACCTTAGCTCAGGAGTATAACACATTAAGTAACTCATTAGAGATAGGGTGAAGTAAACCCTAGAATGAGTATATCCCTAAGATATCTGTTCGAACGCCTCAGTAAATTCTCTTACTATTCACCGATAGTAAGTATGAGTGCGAGAAGAGAACGAGATAGGGGACGGGGGAGTACCACTACAAATGGTCAATACCCTGCAACAGTGGAAATATCTTTTCTCTATCAATCTCCTTTGATTCGATTCACAAATTCTTTTGATTGCTTCGTGACAGCTCCAGAAAGAAGTTTCGATGCGATGGTGGCCCTACGAATCGTTGTAAAAAATTCTTACTTTGTATCTTCATCGATTTCTTATCAGCTTTTCGATCTAAACTCTAATGAATTTGAAATTGAAAAATTAAATAAATTGGAAATTTTAAATTAAGTAAATTTGTTAACTAATATGAAGATTTGATCTATCTATATATTCTTTGGGGACCGATATATTCTACGAACGATTAGTTATCCCTTCGAACTAATCAATGGCCTTGTATATTCGTAGACCAATGAACTCAAACATCTTGTGAAATAATTGTATGAGTTTGTTCTCATATTGTTGATATTCTGATTTGGGAAACCAAATGCAGAATAAATAGCTCGATTCTGATCTGATTAATCATTTCTTTATCTATTATCTTTTCTTTCTCGTCTTACTTGCAATTTCGAGGACGAAATTCTTTTAAGGGGGGAAATCTGTAACGATCCAGATTTTTTATTAAAATTAAATTGATAGTGTAAATAAATTTTGGAATAAAATTGTAAATTAATTTGGATTTTTCAAATTAAATAGGAATTTTTGTTTATTTGAGTATTTATTTTAAAATTTAATTGAGATTTTGAATTTCTATATTTAAAATCTTATAGATAAAAAGTAACATCCCAAAGTTAACAATTTAAATAAATTTTATGTTTTAAACTTTTGGAATCTAATTTCAAATTAAATTGGAAGAAAAATCCTAAACAAATAAAAATGAGCGATAGTAATATATAATTAAATCCCAATTTCATTTTGAGATTAAAATATTGAAATAAGAAATATTGTAAAAAGTCATTTAAGTTTAAAATCTTACATATATATATATATGTATATATATATATATGTATATTACAAATATGAGTAAATTGAATGAATATGTAAAATTAATTTAAATTTGTTCAAAATAAAGTGTGTATGTATAAATGGATATGAAAGTTTATATTTCAAGTTTGAAGTGGAAAATTGAATTTAAATTTGAAATAAATGTTTTAAAAAAAAAAAAAAAAAAAGTAAGTAGCATTTGAAAGGAATTAAGATGTAATGTATATGTATAAATATTGGTTAAATACTTTTAACATTGCACAAGTATGTATATATACAAAAGCATAAAGATATAAATTTATTTTCAAAACGTATAAGTTATAAATACAAAATTTATAAATTCATTTGCTTTGTAAACATAAAAAAAGCTGAAATGTAAACATATACACATGAGAGATGGAGTGTAAGAGTTAACAAAATCTAAAAGTTATAATGATTTCTTACAAATGGCATTCAATTTAATTGTTTAAAATAAAATAATAAGATAAAGAAATTTCAAAAACTCTTCATTTTCCCATATGTAATCAATTGATATCTCAGCCAAATCTGAAGAGAAAACAGTAAAAAAGATTTGGCATTTCATAACTATAACACCAAAGAAAAAAAAAAAATCAGAACAAAACAATAACATTCTCTCCTCAAATCTGAAAATGCAAGATCAATCTCAGGTAAGTTTTTAACATCAAAAGTAATGAATTTTTGGTTTCAAAAATCAAGTTTTACACAAACAAATTTCAAAACTGCAGTTTAAAATCAACTACTGCAGCAAAATAATCAAGAAAGAAAAATTGCTTCAGCCTGGGAAGCAAGTGCAGGGTTTCTGAAAGTAAATAAGGCAAGTGAAATATCTTTTTAAAATTCGAGTTTGATATTAGTAATCAGTAAATAAAACAAACATTTAAACAACTCTATCATTTTTATGCTGAGGGGATGATTACCCAAACCAAAGAAGACCTGAGAAACAAAGGCAAAGATTGAGAACTGGGAAAACAAATGCCCAGGCAAACCATTGCCTCTGTCCCCTGTCTCTGCTTCAATCTGGTGAGCAAACACTTTCACCTCTGTTTTATGTTTTGATGCTTGTGAGAATGATGTTGTGCTTGCTTAAACTTTGTTCTGGAGATGTTATTGATGTGCTAGTGTACTTGAGTATGATTTGTTTTCTAAACTACCTGGAAGTTTGAACATGCAATAGAACCTGTTACAATTGATGATACTTCAGAGAATTTAGTTGTGTTATGGTTGCATGTAAAAAGTTGAGTAACTTCATTTCTAAAACTCAAAAAAAAAAAATATATGGCTGCATGTGTTGTCTCCCTGAGTGCCTCTGTCCATTGCCACTGTTTCCAGGTTCCTATTCAAATTTAAAAAAACTCCAAACCCTTGATTAATTTATGTTTTAAACTTAAGTTGTAAATTAAACTGAGTTGTTTTTCATCTTAAAGTTAGATTAAAACTTTACTTAAGCTAAGGGTATTTAGGTATCTGGAAATATTCAGAAAAAAAGAAAAAAATGATGATGACAGTTGAAAAAAAAAAAAAAAAAAAAAAAAATGTGTCAAGAATCCAAACTTTGAAAATTTATAAATTCAGGGTTATAACTTGAATTCATAAGCTTTAACTTGATTTTTGAACTAAAATCATATTTTATAATTTGGGATTAAGTGGGTTTTCTGGGTTAACAAGAAAATGGAAGTTTGGGGTTTCCAGGTTTCAAAACCCTTGTTTAAGTGTTGCAGTTCTTTGTTCTTCCCATGCTCTCTGCTGCATCGAGTTGGAGTGGGATTTGGGAGGTTGCAGAGGGGGTGTAGATGGGTCATTCACCGGAGTTTGGTCGATGATGTTGGTCGGGGATGAGAGAAATTGGAGTTGACAGGTCTTAGGAAGTTGGGGGTAAGGCTGTTTCAGGTTTGGGGGTTGGTTTTGGGATAGCAGTGTTTTGACTCGGGATGGACTCGGGTTAACTGAAGTGAAACTCGAAGCATATAAGCTTCTGACTCGAAGCAAAATTTATGGTGACTCGAGTATACCATTTTTTTGTTTCAGACTTTAATAAACAGAGCAGTTCTGTTTTAAGAATTTTTTTTTTAAAGTCTTAAATTAATCTGGAGATTTAAAATCAGAATCTAAACTTGAATCTTAAGTTGAATTCAAATATTTTGAATTCTGATTTTGAATACTTTAAATGCAGTAATTCAAGTTGTAAAAAAAAAAAAAAAAGAGAGGAACAGAAAAACTGTTTGCAGTTTTTAAAATTGAAAGTGAAAGTTTAAAATGCAAACTCAATTTGGACTTAGGCCTTAAGAACCTGAATTTGAATATGAATTCAAATAAGTATGAATTCAAATAGTTTGAATTCTGTTCTTTTGAAACAATGTAAATTTTAAAAAAAAAAAAAAAAGAAAAAGATTTCAAAGCTTAAGTTTTTGAATTAAACAGGACTGTTCTGTTTTATTTAGAAATTTATAAAGAAAAGTTTGAATTTAAATATGGAACTTAGAAATAAAACTGAATCTGAAAATGAATTCAAAGAGTTTGAATTCTTATTTTGAAATAATGTAAATGCAGAATTCAAATTTGGTTTGAAATTAGAATAAAGAGAAAAGGGAAAATTGAAAGCCTGTTTCAGGTTTGTAAAGTTTGAAATAAAATGCAAACTAAAGTTTTACTTAGGATGTTAAAACTGAATTCAAATATGAATTTAAATAAGTTTAAATTCTGTTTTCTTTGAAATAGTTTGAATTCTGGGAAATTCAAAGTTTGTTTTTTTTTAATAATACAGAAAAACTGTTTTCTGTTTCATATGTAAAGATAAAGTTTAAATTTGCAGGTGAAGATTTTAAACTGAGTTTTGGTTGGAATTTGAATATGAATTCAAATTTGATTTGTCTGGAATTTGAAATCATTGATGGCTTTTAAATTTAAATTTAATTTTAAACTCTCAAGTGTGAATGCATTGTGTTTTGGCATTTGAATTGAAAGGTTAAATGTTTAAATTAGGAAATTCAAATGAATTTAAAACTGAGTTTTTTTTTTTTTTAAATCTGAATTTAAAATTTTAAACTTCAGTTTTAAAATGAAGATTTAAGTTTAAATTTTTTTTTAATAATTTGCATTGAATGGAAGGGGTAATTGTAAGAAGCATTTTAAAGAATTTAAACTAGAATGAGAATGGAAGTTATATTTAAGTTTTGAAATTTAAAGAATTTTTAAATTTGGTTTGAATTGAGATTTAAATCTTTTTTAACTTATTAATTAAGTATATGTTTCTTGTAAACATATAAGATTTAGATTTGTATTATTTTAAGAATCTTATTTTAAATAAATTTAAGTCTTAAAGTTTTAAAGAAATGTTAAATGGAATTTAATGTAAAATTTAAAAACATTTTTGTTTTTAAATGCATAATTTAAATAAGGAATGTTTATCTAAAGATAAAGAAAAGTTTAATGATTTGTAATTCATTAAATTATTAAGGTAGTACAAATGGTTAATTAATATAATTAATTAATTAATGAAATGGATAATTAATTTAAGTAATTAAGAAATTAATTACTTAATGTAATTAATTTAATTAAATGAGATTGTTTAATTTAATTAATTAAGTTTAATTAATTTTAAACATTTGGGTTTTATAAATAACTACTTTATGTAATTAATGATTTGGAAATTACATAGTTAAGTAATTGTTTAATATTTACAGATTGTAATTAAGTGGAGATGTTTAAGTGGGAGATAATTTGGATTAATTATTTAGTAATTAATCAAATAATTAATTTAAGAAATTAAATTAAGGATAATTAATTTGGGTCAATATAGTAATTAAGTTGTTAATTACTTTGAGTAATCAATTTAAGAAATAATTTAAATCATTAATTATTTAATTAGTGATGTAATTAAGGATGATTAATTTGGATTAATTAATCAATAATAGGTAATAAATTAATGTAATTAATTTAGAAGTAATTAAAGAAGCAATTAAGGATAGTTCATTACTAATGAAAGTGATTATGTGAGGAATAGATTTAAAACCACATAGATTTATTCATCTTAATTATAGATGTTTGATTGCCAATGCTTCATGATGGATTGATATTTTTTGTGATGCTATGTAATGCTTTGTGCTGGGCTATTTTAATTGTGACGTATATATTGTTATATGTATATGCAACCCCTTGACCCGTAGAACGACATTTAAATTTCGATGCGACAGGGAGTCGGATTCCATTTGGTTATCCGAAACCCACATCGAATTGTAATAATTGAATCTGTGCTGATTGATGATGTTGTGCACTATTGTGTAAAACCCCTGGACCACACTATACACACACAAATATGGATTGCACGTGGAAATGGGTTAAGTCACAGATTTTAAAAATCGTTTTAAAATTGAATTTTTTCCAAAAATAGTTTTGGAATTAGAATTGATGCTTTTGAAAATGAGTTTTCAAAAAATAAAAGTTATTTGAATAACTTGATTGAGTTTTTGAAATGTAAATAAATTGATTTAAATTTGAATTCAATATTTGAAATTGAATTCTATGACTTGGAAACTAGGGTTTAAAAAAGTTATTCAACTTACAAATGGGTTATATGGTTTTAAACCATTTTTCAAGGTGATGTTTTGAAATTTAAATTCAACTCAAGATTTCAACTTATATAAATTAGATTTGCTTTCTCATAAGAAATGGACTTTCAAGTTGTGTTAAAAGGATTTTCAAGTCTAAAAGGAAAATTGTTTTCCAAGTTTTAGATAAATTTTTGGAAATGTGTTTTGAAAGCTATAAATCTTTAATTTAAAGATTTAATTGGGTTAATCCAATTGAAATGGGAATTGTTTTGAAATCTATGAATAGATCTTTGTGAAATTTGGTGAAACTTTGTGAAATTAATCTTTTTATTTAAAGATTTAAAATGGTAATTTGTTCAACCATTTGAAAGAAAGTTTTGGATTTTATAAGTTGTGACTTAGCTAAAATCCCATATCCATATGTTTTAAAATATGGCGCGTACTATTCGGTTTAGCCGGGAGAGGACCTTGTGTCATATAACCCATTCCGAATAGTGATACGACGTTATGGATTGCATTTGAAGACCGGTGGTGAAGACCGGGTATTTGTGAGAACGATAGGATAACCTATCGATTGACTCTGCACTGAGTTGCTCCGGTATAGAGTTCTCCTTAGTGATGGGAAGTCCGATCGGGATTGTGGATACCCGGATTTGCAAGGGCTTCTTCGGAAGTGCCTTCGGTTCTGTTCGAACCCGGAACAGACTTGTATGGTTGTATGTCCGACATTACACTTTGAGATGTTAACTGATCTCTATCAAATACATTTCTGCTTGGTGGCGGAGAATTTATTCTCTTAGCTTAACACCCTTCTCTGAGACGTACGAGCTCAGAGGTTATGTAGTTGATATTTATCAGTGATATTCCCAATTTGGTAATGTGGCATGCTGAGTGCTGCTGTGTGATGATCATTGGTTGATCATTTGTGATATGATCACTTGTTTGATCATTTATCTTTGTGATCATTGCTTTGGTCATCTGTTGACCCAAAGCATGGCTTTGTTGCACAAAGCGTAGCTTTGTGGACGAGACTGCATCAGGACCTCACACCCCGGAAATGGTCGAAACAGGAAAGATGCGGCAAGGTTATGAGGGTCGCTCCCTTTAGGGTGTGTCATTCCCTTCTGGTAAAGGGTGGTATCATGGTATGGAGCCCAGATACCTACCTATGTGGATACTGCAGATCTATTACTTTGTGATACTTTGTGGTTGTTGTTGCGAGCGCTCGGATAAAGGTCCCAAAGGACCGGGGGATGACATATTCGTGTAGTAGTTACCTAGTTACAGAGGTAACCCGGCCTTGTGTTGGCAGAGATCTAACCGTAACGTTAGTTCTCGGGACGTCCCGCCAGAGGCGATCCCATAGATAGTAGGAAGTTCCTTAGCCTGACCATTTGTTGGAAATCCATTCATCCAATACGTGCCTTGTACGGTTTTAGTTGTATTACCTGCCATTCACTTATGGTGGTCACCACTGTTTGGATGGTAGCTATAGTAGGCATAGTTCGGAATGTCTATGTTGGCTAGGATTTATATTCTACTTTCGAAATTGTTTTCTACACTATGCACTAATAATAATATCAAAAATGATTTGATTTTTGCGTAGTAAGCATATTTGACTATCATAAGGAGAAATCTCCTCCAAGTCTGCGTTTGCATTGTGTGTGTGGCGGGAGGCCTTATGGTAGTTTCATTTTCTAAAAAGCATTGCGGATTTCAAATTTAAATTTCTCTATCTGTTTTAAAAGACCAAATGTTTTTGTTTGCTCATACCAGTCCCATGACTGACCTGGAGTTTATTGTTCCTTTCCTAAACTCTGGGTGCCCACTATTTCCCACACGGGCAGTCTAGAGTTGGGGTTTTCAGATAATCTGTAATAGGTGTAGATTCGATAGCTTTCAGCCTTAGGATTTGGCAATCGCATTTGGATCGAGTTGCTTCTCTTCATTTTGATTTGGGAGTTCGAGCTATTCTGGATTGGTGCTTTGGAGATTACCGATACTGGAGTTCTTCCTTGAAGACTATTTTGGAGATTGGTTCCGCTGCTGGTGTTATCTTTTATTTCCGCTGCTATTCTTTGTATCTCTGATAATGTTGATATCTATTGTACCATTCTGTTGTATCAAATGTTGTATATTGACATATGTTATTCATTTCTTCCGCTGTGTTATTTACTTAATGTGTTATAAGCTCCGGCGAACCAGGCTCGACGTTTGGATCTGCGGCATTTGAATACGAGTGTCGTATTCGGTGCCGATTTTCGAAGGTCGAGTCAGGGTCGTTATAACTTTCGTTAAAATAAAATTTTACTCAACATTATCACCGAACACTTTATAGTCAAACTATGAAACCAAATTCACAAGGTATCTATTTCAATATTCCCACAATTTACTTTCTACCCAACTCTTGCAGGAAAAGGTAAAACTGTTCATAAACTGGTCGAGCACAACTAATCAAACAATAAGTGATAATAATCAAATATTTTCATTTGCTAACAAACAAACACATCATAAATGACCATATTAATTTATGAAAATTATTCCATTATATATAAAATATAGTATTAGGTAAAATTATTTCATTTACCAATTTCAAAAGCAATACTGTGTCGCTTTGTCTTGTTCAAGTGTTTGGAGATTCCTGTCAATAACGATATCAACTCATTTTGATTAGAATCTATAAGCCACTCTACAAACCAATTAATATAATACAAAACAATTTTATAACAATAACATATACGCACTCTTGCATATGTACACTTAGCTCATAATAAGACATTCCACTACCCTATCCACCAAAACCAAGATTCTCTCTTAACCTTCAGCTCTAATACCAAATGTAACAATTCATTGTCGTCCACCCTAGAATGTCGATACTAATACATCCACGATATTCATGTGTTGAGCATCCAAGTGTCAGAAAGATGAATTGTTAGGATAAAACTAAAATCAAAAGAAATATAACAAGAAAGAAGAGAACACAATAACAGAATCTCACACGCGGAATGGTAATACATAATATCTCAAAAGGCCTTTACCAGAAAGAAATTTTATACATATACATTGATCAAAGTAAACTAACCTATCATCAGCCTGGACGGTTATAACAACATGTCCTCACAAATACTAATAGACACAAAACAAGTAATGCAGTGGAAATAAAGTACGGTAGGAAGTCATCCAGCTCCTCTCCAACAGCTCCAATGAACACAACTAAATCTGGAAACATACTCGAGCCGATCCAAGCATTAAGAAAATAACAACCGAATCAGTCTGGTAAACTAACATAAGAAATCCAACCATATTGATTTATTATATCTCAAAACCCTTCAAAATATGGTATGTCGCATGACCACACCGCCGATAAATGCTGTATTTACCGTATGATAACCAAACCATTTCTATTATAAAATCCAGTGATCATAAAATAATGTATAAGGTGTGAAATATAAATAATCATGTTTTTGTGACGTATGTGATGTACACCACAACAATATAGGCATATAATCGTAACCACCAAAGAAAGCTCGCCAATTGTGTAGGATTTCCACATAGATCTCCTTAGATCAATGACGACTCCGATTTACTGCACAAGTATCAGAGGTATCCTTCCAAAGCAACATACATCCCAGTGAATGTACCATAGGAAATACATAGCTGGCTAAACTAACCGAATGCATCACTCCTGTATGCATATTCGTAAGTAACTCTAGGATAGAGTCGCATGCACCCTCGTGAGTTGTTAATCCTATGGCTATGCATCCTATCTCTGGTTTTAGTCATATCCGCTCGTGAGGCTATGTTTGGCATTCTAGCACATGAGTCACCACTCAAATCGATCTCGGCACACGAGACACCACTCAAAACCGATCTCGGCATATGAGTCCTCAACTCGACCATATCTTGGAACCACACATGGATCCTCATATCTCAGCAGATCTCGAAATCACACATGAATTCTTCAATGGATGTCGAAAATAACACATGGATTCCCATACTTCAACTGGTCTCATAATCACGCATGGATTCCCACATTCTGAATAGGTCACGAATAACTACATGTGTTCGACATCACAAGCAGATCTTGAATCTCCATATAGATTCCAACATCACAAACCAACCACGAACCTCTTCCAAACCATAGAACACGTATATGGTTCTCGAGAGTTTTTTTTGTTTCAAGTCATCTCATATAAGTACACTCCCCCGCTTACCCGGTGCTCTAAAAACCAATCGATCGATTTTCTGGTAATCTCAACCCTAGTTCTATACGAAATAAACAAATAATACATAAGATCGAAGATCAAAACCTAACCATTTAGAGAGGATGGATTTCCTTATTATTCATCCTAGAAGAGCAAAACGAGTTTATACATATAGTACAGCATCACCGAAGATAACTGTACCATATAATTTTCGTTTTTCTTCTAGATATTTGTAGAGCTTATTTGGTCAAATAAAATACAATGAGAATAATCACATATGGAAAACTAAGTCTCGTGTACTGTCCATATGTTAGTAACACATAAAATACGATGGAAACACACAAGCATGATGAAGTCATATAAACAATTTTAATCTCTTTTTTCAATTGTCTTCCTTTATTAATTAAAACCCCCTTCGATTAGTAAAAGTTCTCAAGAACGCTATACAAATGAAACTCCTTTTATTCACTAAACTCAATTATTTCATTAAAACATCACTACCCATTTTCAACACATTTTGATACTCTCTAAATTATTCATATACTAATCTTAACCGTATAAGTATATTCACAGATCGATTTCAAAAGGGTTTAAGACAAATGTTACTCAAACACTATCACTACAAACCCAAAACATTTCACTAATGATTATGTTTAAAACATTCTTTTCAAAGATCTACTTACGTTCATAAGTATAAATAAAACAGGTCAAAGGCGAATGTTATTAATAATTGCCATAACAAGCCCAAAACTATTTCATACTTGTTATTCTCTTTAAAATTACATTATTAAAGATCTAAGTATATCCCGGACCTATTTAACAATATTTTACCTATTTAAAATATTATCTATGGGTTTAAAAGACAATGTTAATAAAGCATCATTTAAGATAAACGCAAAACACTGCACTATTTCGTTATCTTTAAAACTTCATTTTAAAGATCCAGTCACTTTTCAAAAGTATAGTTAGATGGGTTAAAACAGATGTTGCACAAACATCGATACTATAAAACCAAAACCACTTTTACACTTCCCATTTACTTTGAAACATCCATTTAAAGCTCTAAGTACATCTTTACTTATTAAACAAGGTAATATGGCTTTTTAATCGATTTATAAAACAGTCTATTATAACATAAGTGTTATAATCTAAAAACTACTTTTTAAATCCATTTACAAAATATTAAACTTCCTTTTTAAACTTTTAAATATACTAGAATACCTATAAAAGATATATATATATATATATATATATATATGTAAACACACACACATACGTACATATACTAATTTATTTGTAAAACTAAGATACTTAATAAAAACTATAAACCATTTGTAAGATATTGTAATATAAAAGCATTTAATTCCTAAATAAAACCTTTAACAATTTCTACACACACACACACACTAAAATATGTTTTTAAAATACTTGTACTACTTTAAAACCTTTTATTTAAAACCACACTTTAAACCTATTTTAGTTTAAAACCATCACTTTAAAAATCCTAAATAATTTTTAGAAATATATTTAAATCTTGTTATTTTCCAGTAATAGGTAAGCTTATAGTACTTATTATAAATACAAAGAAGCCCTATAATGTCTTCCAGTTAACTTTAAAATAGTTGATCATAGTGATTTCGAAGAGCATCCATAGCGATTCTTTCGCTTCTAACATTCCCAACTTTGAATTCCAATTTCTACAAACGCCTAAATTAATTCATTATGTTAAACACACCAAAACATGTGTAGCTAAACATATATACATATAT
Source organism: Allium cepa (assembly GCA_030765085.1). Classification (NCBI taxonomy): domain Eukaryota; kingdom Viridiplantae; phylum Streptophyta; class Magnoliopsida; order Asparagales; family Amaryllidaceae; genus Allium; species Allium cepa. The sequence continues at coordinate 977,253,867 of CM060928.1, forward strand.
ATTTTCACAATAAATCACAATTTATCCAATTTAACATATGTAAATTCAGGTATTTCAAAGTATGTTAATAACGACTATATTGCTCCAAACAACTATAATGTATTATCACTTGTCATAAACAAATATCAAACATGTAAACAAGTAGTCTAGGCCACAATAGAATCAAAAGTAGATTATACTCGGTAATAATGTTTCACCCGTTTTACAAAATAAGGTGGTGTCCAAAAGTAATAACTCGCATTGTTCATTATACAGTTTATATTTTTAATACAACAACAATTATATACGCAATAATACTCATTTAACTGGTGGGTAAAACTCATCCAAGTTCTAGTCAATGCTAATGATTTTCAATTAGTTCATACTTAAATTTCCATAAGCTCCATACTAGACGAAATCAACTCAAGTTCGTAGAGAATCAAGATACGAGTGCAAAGGCGAAAACGTCGCCTCAATTGGACGTCGTATGAACAAGTTACGATTTATATAATTTTCTGAATTAAAATGACTTAATTAATTAAGCTAATTAATTAATAAAACTAAATCACCTTATTTAAACCATCTACCCTCATCTCTTCTCTTCCCCAAATCACCCGCATGTACATTGATACATCCTTCCCCGTGCATGTTTTCCAATGACACCGTGAATCACTTGTCGATTCTCCAAACCAACCTTGCCAATAACCTTCTCATCCTATGCCCGACCTCCTCGACCCAATTTCAACTTCTCCAACACCTTAGAGCTCATCACAGTCCATCGCAAGCTGTGCCCTGATCATTACCGCCCCTGGGCCGCTTTTCAATTTCAACCATTGGAGAACCCTTCGCCTATGCCAAATAACTCACCTCGTCTCCATGAACACGCCCATCGCCTTGATTCCTTCTCCGGCACCCTCGACGTCATCGCAACCTGCTGTCTCAATAAGGATAAACCAATGTTGCGATCACCTCTGTAGCACTTTACAACTTAAAAGCATCACCACAAGCTTGTCTACCCTTCAAAAGAACAGTTACATTGATGCCACACTATATCATCTCTTTTAGCTCCTCCTATGCCTTGACTTAGCACAGTCGAGACCAAGTCAAATATTGACAAATACAAAACACCCAAATCTAAGCACACTATAGCCAAGTCTTCGACTAAATGAGGCCAACGGATTAAACGATGTCGATTATCATTGTCTAAATCTCTTAGAACAATTGGAACTAGAAAATGAAGATAGGCGGCAGGCAAAATTTGAAAGAGGAAATGAAATTTAGGTTAAGCAGTATTTATGGAAAATAGATATTATAATATAATATATTCTCTTATGTTTTATGCTATGCGTTTCGAGCACACACGACCACACAACATGTTCAATCATCATGAAACTCATCGGCATATAACAATTCATTATTCTACAGCCAATGCCACTGGTTTTGTCAAAATTTGAGACAGTGTCCCGAAATGATAATTTCACATATTAATTAAAACGAATTATTTTTAAAATAATAATAATCACTTAAATTAACCATTTAATATTTAAAGCAATTTAAATAAGCTTTCGAAATCATTTTTATTCAAATTAAATCCAAGATTTAAATATTTAATAATTCCAATATTTAATAATAAACCATTCAAAAATTCAGGTCGTTACAAGTATACACCACTTGATTTCTCTAGTGTAGATTATGATTAGGTTCGTTAATTAAAAACCTCCATCTTCCTTATTATGATAGAAAACTTTAGGATCATATCAAGAATCTATACCAAATGTTCGCCATAAAAGTTTGAGTGAAAATTTCTTATTCATATCGGTGTAAAGCATCTTGAAACCATGTACTCGAATCCTAGATCAAGAACTGTCATGCACCTACATACAACTTATTAACTTATCCTGTTTGTTCCTTAACTATACCAGTATCTTATTAATCACACTAATTTATCCAAATGGTACTTCTTATTAAATACTAAAATCATTTACGAACCATTTCATAGAACATAGCTTTACGTTTATAAAATTTTATAACTTAAGTTTATATCCGTATAATACTCCACTACATCCTAAGAGTATAAATAGAACATCAAATTCATTGTACTTATCATGAATGTTCAGCAAATTTATTTTAACTTTACTTCCTTATCAATTCAAGAGTAACAAAAATCCAACTTTATATTTTCAAAACCACTTACCTTCAAGTTCTACAATGATTTGGAAGTTTCCACCTGTCCAAAATCGTCAAAAACTCCATTTCATTCTGTAACAACCCGGTATTTTTGTGATTGTTTTAATTGTATATTTTAATTATTTTAAACTGAATTTCCTGATTTAAAAACTTTATTTTATTTATTAAAATGGATATTTCTGTTATCTTTAAATATAAATTTTGATTTGTATGTGAACTATAATTCCAAACATGAATAAACAGAGTTTTTTCCAGAAATGTGAATTTTTGTCAATGTTGTCAAACTTTGACTTTTAATTTAAAAAATTTAAAATTTGAACTTTTGAAATTTATCTTTATTTCATGAAATTGAATAAAATTCTAAGTATACTGCCTTTTGTTTCGTTGAAATCTAATTTATATTGTAAAAGTTATGCTTTTTAAACTATTTTATGTAAATTGTTTATTTAACAAAATTGATTATTTTAATTTATATAAATAATATTTTTGTTTGTCATGTCATGTTCCAATTTATATTTACATGTGTAACATGACATGTTATGTATATATATTTTATTTTAAAACATTTTATAAGTGTAGTTGAAATTTTCCAACGTTAGTTGTGTTTTGTTTACAAATTTTAATTCTAGTATCAATTAAATAGCGTATTTTATTTATTTATTTTCTATTTTTCCTAAAATTATTTACTTATTTTTCATAATATCTATCTCTACCTTTTCTTTCTATTTTATTTATTTTTACATTCATTTATTAATTGAATGGTTATGTGTTTAGACCACTTATTTATTTCTTGGAAAGAAATTTCAAATAGACGTACGTTATTTACTTAAATGCGTATCTTTTAAAATTTATTTATTAAATGTTCTTGTATTTATTTGTTTTGTGAAGGCTTCTTTTGTATACATCTTTATTTAATTTATAGGAAATGAATCAATTAAGATAGTTACTTGTTTTAATTATAGGCATACGTTTCATTTGATTTCTTGCCTTTATATTTTCCACCCTTTTGATTTCCTACCAGAACTTCTCCAAAATTTTATCCGTGCATCCTTAATCCAAGCCGCCTCCTACTCATTTTCACGTGAAAATTTACTTCTCATATTTCATTTCTCATGGCCGTAAAAAAAATCTGTAAGTAATGGCTTCTTCCTTTCTACTTTTCTTTTTTTTTCTTTTTCTTTTTCTATTTGTTTTGCCTTGCTTTCTCTTGTTTAGCTCGGCCCTCAACCACCACCATCATCTCCTCTTTTATATATGGGTATGTTATATTATTTATATTATATTATGTGGCATATACTATACATGTTACAAAGTTGCAAAAGTGTGTGTGTATATATATATATGTCGGTAAGTATGTGTATTAGTTTATTTACGTGTATATAAAATTTACAGTCGTATATAACTTCAATTTATGAAATTGTACACACACATGCGTACATATATTGTTTTTTTTGTTTTGTATATATATTATGTTAGTTTATAATATAAACTGTTATATATAAGTTAAATATATATATATATATAAGTTATATATTCTGTTTATTATACAGTTATATATATGTGTTTATATTTCAAAGAGTTTACATAACCTGTAAGTTGCAATATTTGTTATAAATATCTTCTTTACAGTAGTATATTGTGATATAAGCACTGATGTTCAAAAAATAAAAAGTATAAAGGTTTGCATATGTCTGTAATTGGTACATTAATCATACATATGTATATATAAGCATTCATAGTTTGGCTGTTGTATTATTTCATAGCAAATGTTGATTTATAATACATATTCTGGAAGAAAGTATATATTAATTTATAAAAGAAGTATTATACCAATATATATATATATATATATATATATATATATATATATATATATATATATTTATCATACTTTAAGACGTAGGCTGTGTTCCATTAGCTGTTATATACAGTTTGTTGTTTTGGAAAGAGAAAAGTCTATTATTATATGTATAAAGTTTGGACAAGTTATATTAAAGTGTTGTTTATACTGCTGTATATAATGATTGATAAGTATATAATTAGATTTTAAAATGATGTAAGTTTTATATATATGCTTGCGTGCTTTAAAGTATAAACTTTTACTGTACTTTATATATATGTTTAGACCTCTACATATTAGTTTATATATATATTTAATAAGTTTACAGTATAAGCATATGGTTGATTACAAAATATATATGTATGTAGATTTGTAATAATATTTATTTTAGAATTTGTATGTGTTTTATTATATATTATATGATGATTTTGTTAATATGTTGGTTTTGAATATATGTATGTAGAAATTCAATTCATATATGTATTGAAATTGATTTTGAAATATATATTTTCTATATATATATCAAGTTGATTATGATTTGTTCTCACCAATTTCTATTTATCAGTTGTCCGTTGAATTCGTGCCGAATTTGTTGTTTTGGATTCGTGCCTGTATTTTGTAATTCAACTTCATTGTCTATCTCTCTAGCCTCGAAAGGTGGGAAATCACTCAGGATTAACGTTCTTTTATTTATTAAGTTTGATTTCAATTGAAACGACAATTGAAATAAGCTGCTGTAGTTATTTAAATTGTTATATATATGCTATTATCTATAACCGTTCACATGTGGGATATGACACCATATCATGTTGTTTATATTATATTTTTATTAATGATATATGCCTGTTGTTATATTTATATTATCTATTATCACTCTGCAAGCTCTCTGTTAGTATAGAATTCACTATGGGCTGAAATGATACATAACCGAACGAACTTTAGAATAGGAGAAAATCATTATGGGTTGAAATGATAAACCCAAACGATTTTCGTTAAATTGAATTTGGGATTGCAGATCGAAATGATATCTACCCGTATATATTACGGATTGAAATGATAAATATCTGTATCACTTGACCATAGGATAGAAAAATATATACAGACACCGTTAGTCCATATATAAATGTTTGAGAATAATTTCTATGGTTTTGAATAGAAATATATGGTTTTTAATAAATATTGGTTCTTAAAATATTATATATATATATGTGGTAATTTTATATAAAGAGTTAATAATAATATTATTGAGGTTGATTTAATACATATAATATGAATAGGTATTTATTTAATTCTATATATCAAAATAGATTGTTGTAATAATTTGAATAAGTTAAGGTTGAGAAGATAAAGCTGAATTAATTAAGATTGTATTTAATCAAGAATTCTACTAAATTTAATCGATTTGAACTATTGAAGTTGTAGTTTAAGATTGATTTCTTAATTTGATTTTTGATTTAAAGTGACTAAATGGATATTTCAAGTTTAAACAAATCGAAAGGAACATTTAGTTTAAGGATAAATTAAAGTTATTTAAATAATACTGAATTTATTAAGTGAATATTTCTAGACTAAATAATAATGAGTTAAATCGAGATCTATATGAAACTGTTAAATTGAATCTTGAAAATGTTGAATACTAAAGCTTTGAAATGCTGGAATTTAAATGGTTTATTTGTGATCCAGATCTGTATTTGATATCAATAAAATTTGAATTTGTTATTTAGAAACTGAATTGAATTAAAATGGATAAATCTAAATTGAATTAAATGTGAATTTGGACCTCAAATTGATTGGAACCTATTTGTGAAATTAAGGATATATATATATATATATATATATATATATAACGGAAATGAAAATTTTGGTTTTGAAATATAAATTTATTGAAATGACCACGGTGTTATAGTGTATATTTTCTGCATTGTAGATAGTTCCACAGATCCTTAGAGGATGGTTATCCCAAACATCCTTTAAGTTAATTGTATTTTTGTTGATATTTCACTTGAGTTAGATTTATTGATATAAGAATGTTAAACCTGACTCGAGTGTTTTGTTTTACGCACGGGTCAGACTGAGTGATACAACATTTGAGACTCACTTTGGAATTTGGAGCTCATTTGGAGATCCAACTATCGATTCAGCTTTCAGTTTTTTCCAGTCGATTGGTTCAAAGATGTCATCTGTTTGTATTCGAGACTTCGGTGTATTTGAGTTATCCTATTGTATTTTATTTCTAACTCTGATGTTTATATAGTAGCTTCATGAACTACTATTTATCTATTCCGCTGCATTATATTACTCTGTGTTTGTGATTCTGTGATTGATTTATTTACTGTATATGCTGAGCTTTGCCAAATTTTAAATTAACAATCTGATATTTTGAGAAATTCAAGTCTGACATGTGTGGATTATTGTCGATTTGAATGGTCCAAAATATTAGGTCGTTACGGTTGATATCAGAGCTTTGACTCTAGACAAGCTTAGCATATATAGTAAATTTATTGGCAGAATCACTTTCATTCGAGCTTGAATTTCTTCCTCTTGATTGGGTTTTTTCCTTTGGACTTTGGAACGTGACCTACGGTTCCAAAATCCATTATCTTCTCTCCCTATTCATGTTTCTTGATTCTGGAGTATCCCATAACCCCACTTCGAATGACCTCTGTAAGAATAGGCGATCCCGCCAATCTTTGAATGATTTATAAAAGGGTGAAACTCCTTTACTATTGGCATTGATTCATCGGAGAATTCTATACCCTCGGTTCAGATGATCCTACCTTTGTTTTGGAAATCCATTCTTGAATCATCCTTTGAAAATCGGGTTTGTTTGTATTTTAGAAATTGTTTATACATCGAATTATTATTGTGATAAGTATGATTTTATTCTATATATAAAAGTGAAAATATTTTTGACAAGGATTATATACCTTTTAAAAACGAGAATTTGAAATTTAGAAAGGACTTGAAATTTTGAAGATTTTATAAAAGAAATGGATTTATATAAAAATTATTATAACTGAAGGGTTTTAATTTGAAATTCGAGAGATTGAATTTCGATGTTTTGAAATTGGTTTTAAGATTTTGGAAAATATATAATAATACGATTTAAAAGTATTTTCTGAATAAGAAATGTTTTAAATGACTTCAAATGAATTCCAATGATTTCGAAGAAATTTCAAAAGAAGTCTTCGAGAAAATAGAAGTCCAGAACCCACTTATGTCGCTTGAAAATAATTTCGATGATGAATGCATGCATCATCGACATTGATTTTCGAGTTTCTGAGGAAGGAAGAGGGCACTTCGGTAGCTTTGCTATGCGATTGATTTGCGAAACCAATTTTGATTTCAAATACTAAAGTATAATTTGATTTTCGAAAAGATATGCATAAATATATATATATATATATATATATATATATATATATATATATATATATATATATATATGACATAGTTTTGAAATGAGTCGGTGTTCAGTTCTTGTGTTTTGAATTTAATTGATATAACCCTATCTTTTGGAATTAATTTACTGATTTGTTGGTGATTTCCAACTCTTGGATTGAAAATATGATTTCTTCGACTATTTTGAAGGTTCGAGCACTTCCAAATCAAGGTTAGCTTTTCAAAACTAAGTAATTTTGAAAAGTATAAAGTATTTGATAGAGTATATAAGTTTAGTTTTATATGTTTTAATCTGATTTAAATAAATTTGAAACTGTTTTGTTAAGTTAATGAATAAAACTATTTTGAAGTATACTAATGTGAAATTAAGTTTTTGAAACGTTTTGAAGAAAAATTTAGTTTTCAAAATAGTTTGAATAAAAATTAGTTTAAATATTTTAACTTAGTAACATCTTTTATAAAACTATATATAATAATAATAATTTTCAAAGGTATAGAATTGTAATCGTTTTAAGGATAAGTGATTCTTGAGGAAAAGATTTAGTTTCGGAAATAGATTGAAATTTAAAACCCAGTATATTTATGATGTTTTTGGGAAACAGATTTGGTTGACATAAATTATGTTGATTTGGATTATTTTCTAAATTTATTATTTTGGAAACTTGAAACTGAAGATAATTGATTTGGAAGAAATGATTTGTTGAAATCGTATATGTTTTTCCTTTTGAAAACTGTATTGATATTGAAAGGAATTGAAATTGAGAATCTTGTTTTATTAAATACTTGATTTGCAAGTTATCGAACTTATATTAAGATGATTTGTATAAGTATGAAGTGATTTGATATACTATTGATTTTGAAAAGTACTCGATTTGAAAATGAAATCTTATATATAATGGACTTCATATAAGTACGGTATTTGAAATTGATTTGAAAGGTACTATATGATATATATTTTCGAAGTAAAGATATGGGAAATGCCTTCTGCTTGATATCCGCTCTATAGGCACATTGTGGATTCATCTATCGATATTATTCTCTCTGATTTTGATTTTTCGGATATGATACTCGAGTGTCCTACTATGGTGTAATCCATGGTCTTACGAGCGTGACTGCATAACGTAATTCGCCTGGCTGAGATGACCTATGGGTACGGATGTTTCCTTGGGGATCCAGAAGTAACCATTGTGTATCAGCGATCTATGTAGGTCGTTTTAGTAGCGAAATCCGTAGGGCTGAGAAAGCTTACGGATACGGATGTTTCCTGGAGGGATCCAGGCATAACCATTGTGTATCTATAGTCTACTAGTCATCATGGCGTAATTCGCAGGGCTGAGAAAGCTTACGAATATGGATGTTTCTTGGGGGATCCAAGCGTAACCATTGTGTATCTACGATCCATGGTTAGACAATGATTTGGTTGATTTGTTTAGATTGTACTTCCCATATCTATTTTTAAAAGTTTTTCCAGTATTTTCACTAGGTGTTGAAACAAGTCTACTAAGTACCTGGAGAATTCTAGCTTTGCGCCTGATCAACGGATAGCCAGAGCCTACAGGAACAAGGATAAACTTGTTAAGACATCGAGTCATAAAAGTATTTTTATAAAGTATTATATTGGCTACTTCAAACTAACAAATTTGAAATTGACTATTCATCATATTATAAAATGTTTAAAATGTTATAAATATTAAAATTCTAATTGAAATCTATATAGTTTTAAATAATGGTTCATCCTCATCTTTCAACCTATTTTCTTTCCTAGATATTCCTATTCTCCTATTTTCCCTTGTAGCTATTCCTATTCTCCTACCTTCTTTTTTTTCTAGGATGTTTTTCAACCTATTGTTCTTTCCAGTTGTTTCTCCGATTTTCTTTTTCCTTTTCGAGGATGGAAAGTTTTGAGTGGGGGAGAGTGTAACAATCCGGTATTTTTGTGATTGTTTTAATTGTATATTTTAATTACTTTAAACTGAATTTCCTAATTTAAAAACTTTATTTTATTTATTAAAATGGATATTTTTGTTATCTATAAATTTTGATTTGTATGTGAATTATAATTCCAAACATGAATAAACAGGATATTTTCCAGAATGTGAATTTTTACCAATGTTGTCAAACTTTGACTTTTAATTTAAAAAAATTTAAAATTTGAACATTTGAAATTTATCTTTAATTTATGAAAGTGAACAAAATTCTAAGTATACCGCTTTTTATTTCGTTGAAATCTGATTTATATTGTGAAAATTATGCTTTTTAAACTATTGTATGCAAATTGTTTATTCAACAAAATTGATTATTTTAATTTGTATAAATAATATTTTTGTTTGTCATGTCATGTTCTAATTTATGTTTACATGTGTAACATGACATATTATGTATATATATTTTATTTTAAAACATTTTATAAGTGTAGTTGAAAATTTTCAATGTTAGTTGTATTTTGTTTACAGAATTTAATTCTAGTTTCAATTAAATAGAGTATTTTCTTTATTTATTTTCAATTTTTCCTAAAATTATTTAATTATTTTTCATAATATCTATCTCTATCTTATCTTTGTATTTTATTTATTTAGACATTCATTTATTAATTGAATGGTTATGTGTTTAGATCCCTTATTTATTTCTTGCAAAGAAATTTTAAATAGATAACGTTATTGACTTAAAATGCATATCTTTTAAAATTTATTTCTTAAATTTTCTTGTATTTATTTTTTTAGCGAAGGCTTCTTTTGTATACATCTTTCTTTAATTTGTAGGAAACGAATAAGTTAAGATACGTTACTTGTTTTAATTATAGGCATACGTTTCGTTTGATTTCTTGCCTTTATATTTTCCTCTCTTTTAATTTCCTACCATAACTTCTCCAAATTTTTAGCCATTCATCCTTAACCCTAGCCACCTCCAGCTCATTTTCAAGTGAAAATTTACTTCTCATCTTTCATTTCTCATGGCAACAAAAAAAATCTGTAAGTAATGGCTTCTTTATTTCTACTTTTCTTTTTTGCTTTTTCCATTTGTTTTGCCTTGCTTCCTGTTGTTTAGCTTGGCCTCAACCACCACCATCTTCTCCGACCACCACCATCATCTCGTCTTTTATATATGGGTATGTTATATTATTTATATTATATTATGTGGTATATACTATACAATTTACAAAGTTGCAAAAGTGTGTGTATATACATACATACATATATATGTTAGTAAGTATGTGTATTATTTTATTTACGTGTACATAAAATTTACAGTCGTATATAATTTCAGTTTGTGAAATTGTACACGCAAATACATATATATTTTGTTTTTTTGTTTATATATATAGTATGTTAGTTTATGATATAAACTGTTATATATAAATTAAATTAATATATATAAGTTTATATTCTGTTTATATTATACAATTATATATATGTGTTTATATTTTGAAGAGTTTAAATAACCTGTATGTTACAATGTTTGTTATAAATATCATCTCTACAGTAGTATAATGTAACGACCCAGAATTTTGAACAATTTAATTTGAAAATATTTAATTAATTTTAAATATTTGAATGATGGTTTGAATTGAATTTCAAATTATCAGAATGAATTTAGCGATTAAATTATAGAATTTAATCTATTGAAAGTTGAATAATAATTTGATTCTTCAATTTTAAGCTGATTAAAAATATTTCAAAGGGTTGTAAAGTTCATATTGATAATACTGAAGGTAATAGAAGCTTCAGAATTGAATTTGAAAGAGATTTGTTCAGTTTTGAAACTATATCGTTTGAGTCGATATTTAAAAATAGCCGTCCGAGGCACAGTCTCGGAATTCGACGAAACCAGTTCCATTGGGTCCGTAATATTGAATTATTCTCGGATTTCAAATTTCGTGTTTTTCGGAGTTGGTATGTGAGCATACGGTGAGTAAACGCGTTGAAATTGAAACGAATTCAATTTGAAATTTAAATTTAAATGGGTCAACCTCAGCACGTTACCCTCCTAACATCGTGCCTAAGAATACGCCTAATATCACGAAAGAAAATCATGCAACCCATGTTCTCTCTGTTTTAAATATCCCTCTCCCTCACTTTCAAAATCAATTCACAGAAAAAAAATGAAAAAAAAATGGCCGATGTCTTCTATCTTCCCTCCCCTCTCGTTCGAAATTGAATCAAAACCGAGGCCGAAGTCCTTTTCGCGTCTCTCTCTCTCAATTGAAGACAATTAATGGCCGAAGCCCCAATTTCAAAAAAATCAAGTGAAATAAAAAAAATAAAATGAAAATAAAGCAACAATGGCCGCGCGCGTAGGCGGCTAGGGCTATCAAGTAGCGACGACCTAGTGGAGGCGAGGCGGCGGCGTGGAGTTCGCGAGTGGATGAGCAGTGCATCGCGATGGGTTTGATGGCAAGGGCGTGGTCGCAACTCAGTAAGTGGAGATTTGGGGCACGAGAGGCGGCGGCGGTTCAAGCATCGGAAGGGGGAGCTCGATCGATAGATGCAGGCGGCGCCAAGGGAAGGTCGAGGGCGACTCGCGTGAGGGGTGCGCGATCATGGATGTTGGTGGCGCGCGATGTCAGGTTGAAGACTCGAGTTAGGGATTCGTGCACGCGACGAAGTGAAGGCTCGAGTTCGAGCTGATGGTTTTACAGTAAGGTATTTTCAAAATTTATTTTGCTAAAATTATAATTGTTTACTGTATGAACAGATTAGAAATTTCTTTTTATAAAAGTAAAAAGAAAAGAAAAAAAAGCAAAGTCTGTTTCAAAGTTTTTTTTCCAGTATGTTTAAAAAAAAAGTGATTAACTTTTTGATTTTCATTTGGAATTTAAAGTAGTGGAGAATTTTAAATTTATATGAACTGTTGTTTTGATATAAGTATATACAGTTTCAAGAAAAAAAAATATAATAAAAATATTTATTTACTTGCTAATTTAAATGATTTTTGATACTAGAATATTTTCAAAGGGAAATTCGATTTAACTAAATAAATTGGTAAGAGAAAATTTATTTGACAGAATAATTTAGCTAATTTAATTTATCTGAAAGGAAATCTGTTTAATTAAAATTATTAATCCAAAATTACTTACTTAATTTGTTCGAGTATTAATAAAGTATATAATTATTTATATTAGGTCAAAATCTGTAAAGGAACGATCTTGAATGGAAATGGATTGCAAATAATAGCAAAGGTGAGAACTTCTCACTCAAAATTTTAAAGTTGGATTTGCAGTTATTTATTGATTGCTATTTGGTTGTGATATTAGATATAGTAGGATATATCTATATATATAGCAATATATATATATATATATTGGCATATGTATATATTGCAGTTGATTGATTTCCCGCCTTCTATAGCGGATGAGACCCTATTGCGCCGTTAGTAAGCGGATAATATTTTATAAATCCCATATACCGCGATATTCCACCTCGAAGTGGAATGGGTATTGTGCTAATGTCTGTGGATGCAGGGAAACAGGTTGGAGGATCCAACTGGATTCCTCACAAATATTTATTTGATTTTAGATATTGTGATGTTTGATTGTTTATCATATCGATATATGATGTTTGAAAGTCGTGATTGACTATTTGATGTGTTGCATCATCGGACCCAATTTTGAAGTTTAAAAATAACGATTTTGATTTTTAAGGGATTTGTAAAGTGATTTTTGAAAGTATATGTTATTAAATATTTTTGGAATTGATCCATCTTAAAATAAATAAACGTTATAATGTTAATATTATAAAAATTATGATTTTTGAGAAATACAGTTAAAAGTTGATTTTTGAAAATAGGGGATTGATAATTTTATAAAATAGTTTAAACTGGAATTTCTGAATTTATTTTAAAAAGTTTAAAAATAAGATTTATAAAATTTGATTATTTTATAAATCAAAATGAGGAAATTATAAAGGAGTTTAAAGACGTTTTAAAAGAATAATATAAATTGATCCATATAAAAGATTTATAAATTGATATTTATAAATTTAGAATATAATTGAATTATACAACGAGCTTTTATAAGTGTTAGAATGAATTGTGAATGAATTTCATAAATGAATGAAATTTATAGGATTATAACGGTGAAGTTATAAATGGAATTTTATAAACAGTAGGTTTATAAAATTGGGAAAGTTATTTAAAAGAATAGATTTTGGATAAATAAATGAATCTTATAAGTTATAAGATTTATAATTAAGAAGTTTAAAGGAACGATTTTGTAAACAAATAAATTATAAGCATTTAACTTATAATATGGACTTTCGGTATATAATTAAGTTATAAATCGAATAGGTTAATAAAGGAAATTTATAAAAGGAAGTGTTATAAAATAAATAGAAATGGAATTTATAAACATTGTTTTATAAATCCGCAAACTACTTATTTTGATAAGTAAATTGTTGTAATTTATTAATGGATTTATATTCACGTTTTAGACAGTGAATAATCCTGTAAAATAAAAGGAATAGAAATGATGAAATTGGTTAACAGGTATATTCACGTTTTTGAATAGTGAATAATATGTTAAAGAAATGGTTTTGAATGTGATGTTTTAAATAGAATTGAAACGATCTAAAGATGTTTTAAAATATATTAACCATCGAAGCCATAGATTTCAACATTCATTGTTGAAATAGACGTTTTTGAGAAATAGAAGGAAATGGTAGATCATAACACTGTTGTTATAGTAAATGATTTCCGAAAGGAAAAGTTTTGTATAGTATTGGGATTTATATATCTGTTTTAATTTCGAATCCCTATACTAGTGATTTTGGGTTGTCGTAACGATGTTTTACGCAACATTCGTTTTGTCCCAAATAAATATGTTTAAGAGAATGATTTCCTTAAAGAATGAAATATATACTTAATTTCGATTAGAGTATATTGAATATTTTTCCAGGTGTAGAAAATAAAAAGACTTGTGAATTACTTATTTTTAATAAGTATAGAAATGTTTTTCCAATATTAAGTGAATATTTGGAATTTATCTTTTTGAAGATAAATTGAAAATGAATATTAGAAATCGAATGGAAATCGTATATTCATGAATATTTTTGGAAATATAAATTCAATATGGAATTTATAAATGGAATTTGGAAAATGAGTTTAAAAATAAATATTGATTTATTTTTAAAGAATGGAAAAAATATATATCTTATAAAGATATATTTGGGAAATAAATAATTTGGAAAATTATTTGGAATCTGGCGATGTTGGCATATCTATTGATAGTTCAATAACCGACTATCAATATTTAGCTTTAAATAGGTATTTGTTGTGATTTGCTTGAATTTGAATGCCACACTTATTTTTTTAAAATAAAGCGCTCACTATTCGGGTTAACCGGGAAAGGACCTTGGGGTCGTATAACCCATTCCGAATATGTGATACGTCGTTATGAATTGCATTTGAAGATCGGTGTTGAAGACTGGATATTTTTGAAAACGAAAGGGTTTCTTGTTGATTGTCTCTGCACTGGCTGATCCCCGGTATAGAGATCTCCATATGTGATGGGAAATTCGGACTTGATTAGAGATTATCCGGATTGCAAGGACTACTTTGTAAGTGCCTTCGGTTCTGTTCGAGCCCGGAATAGACTTGTATGGATTGTATGTCTGACATTACAAATTGAGATATAAAGCCGATTTCTTTCAAATATATTTCTGTTGGTGGCGGAGAATTTATTCTCTTAGCTTAACACCCTTCTCTGAGACGTACGAGCTCAGAGGTTGTATAGTTGAAGGTTATTAGCAATATACTCCCAATTTGGTAATGTGACATACTGAGTGTTGCTGTGAAATGATTATTGTGTTGATTATTTGTGATAGGATCATTTGTTTGATCGTCTATCTTGGTGATCATCTCTATGATCATTTGTTGACCCAAAGCATGACTTTGTATAAAGCGTGTTTTTGTGGACGTGACTTCGTCGAGCCTCACACCCCGAAATGGTCAAAACAGGAAAGATGCAACAAGGTTATGAGGGGTAGCTACCTTTAGGGTATGTGCATTTCCTTCTGGAAAAGGGTGGTATCATGGTATAGAGCCCAGATACTTACTCATGTTGAAAACACTTTGTTATGATTGTGTGATGATGGTGACGAGCGCTCGGTTAAAGGTCCCAAAGGACCGGGGGATGGCATACTCGTGTCAGTTGTTACCCAATTAGGGGTAACCCGGCCTTGTGTTGGCAAAGATCCGGTATGGTTCTCGGGGACGTCCATCCAGAGGCGTTCTCATGTGGCAATGGGAAGTTCCTTGGCCTGACCATTCGTTGGAAATCCAAAGAAACAATACGAGACTTGTACGGTTTTAGTTGTAGAACCTGCCATCCAATATGGTAGCTATAGCAAGCATACTATAATGGTACCTATGCTGGCTAAGATTTAAATTCTACTTTCGAAATGTTTTCTACACTATGCACTAATAATAATATCAAATGTTTCTTTTTAATACGTATCAAGCATCTTTGACTAACATAAGAAGAAATCTCCTCCAAGTCTGCGTTTGCATTGTGTGTGTGGCGGGAGGTCTTATGGTAGTCTCATTTTTAAAAGCATTGCGAATTGATTTTGAAAATATTCCTCTATTTTTGATTTTAAAGAAAAATAAACTGTTTTGAGTTCTCACACCAGTCTTGCTTATGCTAGGTGATATGTGATGGGGGGTTCTCGCTTCGCGGTTTGGTGGCGAACGGGAGACTCTTACCCCCACACGTCCTCTTTACGGGGTTGGTTAGGCGAAGCCGTGACATTCGAAAGGGTGGCCGTAAAAGCAAGTTTGGGATATCAGTGTGAGCCACGGTGGGGCTGGGATGGTTGAAAAGCCTACCGGTTGTGACCGCCAATCGTTACATTTGGTATTAGAGCATATGGTTAAGCGACAACCATGGTTCTGTTAGGTGTTACTCATTAGAGATAGAGTCAGCAGTACTCTAGAATGAGTTTGAGTGTAATAATAGATATGAGCGCGTATTTGTTAGTGAATATAAAATTGTTTTGAATTGGGTAAGTAAGATAATTTTGCCCAAAACTATTTTTGTATAGAAAAGAAATGATTTTCTATGAATTATTATAGTATATGGTTGCATGGTTGTTAATATCATTAGTATATGGAATTAAATAAGAAATAAAATGGATTGAATTCAAATAAACCAACTTGATAAATTATTAATTCATGGACTAATGAATTGGAATTTGAATTGGTTAAATAAAAGTTTAGTCGTGAGCTAAATTCGAAGATAAATTTGAACTTGTATATAAATTCAAGTAAGTAAAAGAAATAAATTGAAATTTCCTTTGTTAGTAATTAAGTAAATTCGAGATGAATTGAATATGGAAATTGAAAATTGAATTAAATTAGTGAATGAAACTAATTTAATGTAGTAATATGAATTATTAAATGAGAGTTAATCGTTAGAATTCAATATTTAGAATTGAGAATTGAATTCAAATGTAAAAATTGAATGAAAATGAATGTGTAACTTCAATAGTGAAGTAAAAATGTATAAGAAGCATATATTGGAAATTTTGTAATGGAATTGGCAACATAGTTTGAATGTTGGAATTGGATATTATGACTAGCAGGATATCCAGGTATTATAAAGGAATTGGGATTTTGATTTCAAAGATAAAATTGAATTGCTCGAAAAAAAGGTACGTATTTCAATTTCAGTATGAAATTTGATGATTTTCTTCTCCAGCCACTTGGCTTTCTCTTTTCTTTTTGATTCTGAGGGGCCGTGGTGCCATTTTGTAGTCGTACCGAGCTAGCCGCGCAAAGGAGACGCTGGCGAAATTTTTCGAAAATTTAAGGTGTTAGAAAAATTTTGAGAAATTTTGAAAGTTTGAAATTTGAATTTAAATTTAAATTTGAATTTTGAAGTAAACAATATTGTTTGAAACTTATAATTGAAGTTGGAAAGCTAGTTGAAATGATAGTGAATCTCTAGTAAAAAGATTTAGGTTAGTAGGTTGATAAAACTATTTTGAGTTGTGAAAAATAATAGACGGGATAAGGGCATTCTTCTTAACTTGTAATTTCGGGACGAAATTCTTTTAAGGAGGGAAGATTGTAACGACCCAGAATTTTGAACAATTTAATTTGAAAATATTTAATTAATTTTAAATATTTGAATGATGGTTTGAATTGAATTTCAAATTATCAGAATGAATTTAGCGATTAAATTATAGAATTTAATCTATTGAAAGTTGAATAATAATTTGATTCTTCAATTTTAAGCTGATTAAAAATATTTCAAAGGGTTGTAAAGTTCATATTGATAATACTGAAGGTAATAGAAGCTTCAAAATTGAATTTGAAAGAGATTTGTTCAGTTTTGAAAATATATCGTTTGAGTCGATATTTAAAAATAGCCGTCCGAGGCACAGTCTCGGAATTCGACGAAACCAGTTGCATTGGGTCCGTAATATTGAATTATTCTCGGATTTCAAATTTCGTATTTTTCGGAGTTGGTATGTGAGCACACGGTGAGTAAACGCGTTGAAATTGAAACGAATTCAAGTTGAAATTTAAATTTAAATGGGTCAACCTCAGCACGTTACCCTCCTAACATCGTGCCTAAGAATACGTCTAATATCACGAAAGAAAATCGTGCAACCCATGTTCTCTCTGTTTTAAATATCCCTCTCCCTCACTTTCAAAATCAATTCACAGAAGAAAAAAAATGAAAAAAAAATGGCCGATGTCTTCTATCTTCCCTCCCCTCTCGTTCGAAATTGAATCAAAACCGAGGCCGAAGTCCTTTTCGCGTCTCTCTCTCTCAATTGAAGACAATTAATGGCCGAAGCCCCAATTTCAAAAAAGTCAAGTGAAATAAAAAAAAAATGAAAATAAAGCAACAATGGCCGCGCGCGTAGGCGGCTAGGGCTATCAAGTAGCGGCGACCTGGTGGAGGCGAGGTGGCGGCGTGGAGTTCGCGAGTGGATGAGCAGTGCATCGCGATGGGTTTGATGGCAAGGGCGTGGTCGCAACTCAGTAAGTGGCGATTTGGGGCACGAGAGGCGGCGGCGGTTCAAGCATCGGAAGGGGGAGCTCGATCGATAGATGCAGGCGGCGCCAAGGGAAGGTCGAGGGCGACTCGCGTGAGGGGTGCGCGATCATGGATGTTGGTGGCGCGCGATGTCAGGTTGAAGACTCGAGTTAGGGATTCGTGCACGCGACGAAGTGAAGGCTCGAGTTCGAGCTGATGGTTTTACAGTAAGGTATTTTCAAAATTTATTTTGCTAAAATTATAATTGTTCACTGTATGAACAGATTAGAAATTTCTTTTTATAAAAGTAAAAAGAAAAGAAAAAAAAAGCAAAGTCTGTTTCAAAGTTTTTTTTTTCCAGTACGTTTTAAAAAAAAAAAGTGATTAACTGTTTGATTTTCATTTGGAATTTAAAGTAGTGGAGAATTTTAAATTTATATGAACTGTTGTTTTGATATAAGTATATACAGTTTCAAGAAAAAAAAATATAATAAAAATATTTATTTACTTGCTAATTTAAATGATTTTTGATACTAGAATATTTTCAAAGGGAAATTCGATTTAACTAAATAAATTGGTAAGAGAAAATTTATTTGACAGAATAATTTAGCTAATTTAATTTATTTGAAAGGAAATCTGTTTAATTAAAATTATTAATCCAAAATTACTTACTTAATTTGTTCGAGTATTAATAAAGTATATAATTATTTATACTAGGTCAAAATCTGTAAAGGAACGATCTTGAATGGAAATGGATTGCAAATAATAGCAAAGGTGAGAACTTCTCACTCAAAATTTTAAAGTTGGATTTGCAGTTATTTATTGATTGCTATTTGGTTGTGATATTAGATATAGTAGGATATATCTATATATATAGCAATATATATATATATATATTGGCATATGTATATATTGCAGTTGATTGATTTCCCGCCTTCTATAGCGGATGAGACCCTATTGCGCCGTTAGTAAGCGGATAATATTTTATAAATCCCATATACCGCGATATTCCACCTCGAAGTGGAATGGGTATTGTGCTAATGTCTGTGGATGCAGGGAAACAGGTTGGAGGGATCCAACTGGATTCCTCACAAATATTTATTTGATTTTAGATATTGTGATGTTTGATTGTTTATCATATCGATATATGATGTTTGAAAGTCGTGATTGACTATTTGATGTGTTGCATCATCGGACCCAATTTTGAAGTTTAAAAATAACGATTTTGATTTTTAAGGGATTTCTAAAGTGATTTTTGAAAGTATACGTTATTAAATATTTTTGGAATTGATCCATCTTAAAATAAATAAACGTTATAATGTTAATATTATAAAAATTATGATTTTTGAGAAATACAGTTAAAAGTTGATTTTTGAAAATAGGGGATTGATAATTTTATAATATAGTTTAAACTGGAATTTCTGAATTTATTTTAAAAAGTTTAAAAATAAGATTTATAAAATTTGATTATTTTATAAATCAAAATGAGGAAATTATAAAGGAGTTTAAAGACGTTTTAAAAGAATAACATAAATTGATCCATATAAAAGATTTATAAATTGATATTTATAAATTTAGAATATAATTGAATTATAAAACGAGCTTTTATAAGTGTTAGAATGAATTGTGAATGAATTTCATAAATGAATGAAATTTATAGGATTATAACGGTGAAGTATAAATGGAATTTTATAAACAGTAGGTTTATAAAATTTGGAAAGTTATTTAAAAGAATAGATTTTGGATAAATAAATGAATCTTATAAGTTATAAGATTTATAATTAAGAAGTTTAAAGGAACGATTTTGTAAACAAATAAATTATAAGCATTTAACTTATAACATGGACTTTCGGTATATAATTAAGTTATAAATCGAATAGGTTAATAAAGGAAATTTATAAAAGGAAGTTTTATAAAATAAATAGAAATGGAATTTATAAACATTGTTTTATAAATCCGCAAACTACTTATTTTGATAAGCAAATTGTTGTAATTTATTAATGGAGTTATATTCACGTTTTAGACAGTGAATAATCCTGTAAAATAAAAGGATTAGAAATGATGAAATTGGTTAACAGGTATATTCACGTTTTTGAATAGTGAATAATATGTTAAAGAAATGGTTTTGAATGTGATGTTTTAAATAGAATTAAAACGATCTAAAAATGTTTTAAAATATATTAACCATCGAAACCATAGATTTCAACATTCATTGTTGAAATAGACGTTTTTGAGAAATAGAAGGAAATGGTAGATTATAACACTGTTGTTATAGTAAATGATTTCCGAAAGGAAATGTTTTGTATAGTATTGGGATTTATATATCTGTTTTAATTTCGAATCCCTATACTAGTGATTTTGGGTTGTCGTAACGATGTGTTACGCAACATTCGTTTTGGCCCAAATAAATATGTTTAAGAGAATGATTTCCTTAAAGAATGAAATATATACTTAATTTCGATTAGAGTATATTGAATATTTTTCCATGTGTAGAAAATAAAAAGACTTGTGAATTACTTATTTTTAATAAGTATAGAAATGTTTTTCCAATATTAAGTGAATATTTGGAATTTATCTTTTTTAAGATAAATTGAAAATGAATATTAGAAATCGAATGAAAATCGTATATTCATGAATATTTTTGGAAATATAAATTCAATATGGAATTTATAAATGGAATTTGGAAAATGAGTTTAAAAATAAATATTGATTTATTTTTAAAGAATGGAAAAAATATATATCTTATAAAGATATTTTTGGGAAATAAATAATTTGGAAAATTATTTGGAATCTGGTGATGTTGGCATATCTATTGATAGTTCAATAACCGACTATCAATATTTACCTTTAAATAGGTATTTGTTGTGATTTGCTTGAATTTGAATACCACACTTATTTTTTTAAAATAAAGCGCTCACTATTCGGGTTAACCGGGAAAGGACCTTGGGGTCGTATAACCCATTCCGAATATGTGATACGTCGTTATGAATTGCATTTGAAGATCGATGTTGAAGACCAGATATTTTCGAAAACGAAAGGGTTTCTTGTTGATTGTCTCTGCACTGGCTGATCCCCGGTATAGAGATCTCCATATGTGATGGGAAATTCGGACGTGATTAGAGATTATCCGGATTGCAAGGACTTCTTTGTAAGTGCCTTCGGTTCTGTTCGAGCCCGGAACAGACTTGTATGGATTGTATGTCTGACATTACAAATTGAGATATAAAGCCGATTTCTTTCAAATATATTTCTGTTGGTGGCGGAGAATTTATTCTCTTAGCTTAACACCCTTCTCTGAGACGTACGAGCTCAGAGGTTATATAGTTGAAGGTTATTAGCAATATACTCCCAATTTGGTAATGTGACATACTGAGTGTTGCTGTGAAATGATCATTGTGTTGATTATTTGTGATAGGATCATTTGTTTGATCGTCTATCTTGGTGATCATCTCTATGATCATTTGTTGACCCAAAACATGACTTTGTATAAAGCGTGTTTTTGTGGACGTGACTTCGTCGAGCCTCACACCCCGGAATGGTCAAAACAGGAAAGATGCAGCAAGGTTATGAGGGGTAGCTCCCTTTAAGGTATGTGCATTTCCTTCTGGAAAAGGGTGGTATCATGGTATGGAGCCCAGATACTTACTCATCTTGAAAACACTTTGTTATGATTGTGTGATGATGGTGACGAGCGCTCGGTTAAAGGTCCCAAAGGACCGGGGGATGACATACTCGTGTCTGTTGTTACCCAGTTAGGGGTAACCCGGCCTTGTGTTGGCAGAGATCCGGTTTGGTTCTCGGGGACGTCCATCCAGAGGCGTTCTCATGTGGCAATGGGAAGTTCCTTGGCCTGACCATTCGTTGGAAATCCAAAGAAACAATACGAGACTTATACGGTTTTAGTTGTAGAACCTGCCATCTAATATGGTAGCTATAGTAAGCATACTATAATGGTACCTATGCTGGCTAAGATTTATATTCTACTTTCAAAATGTTTTCTACACTATGCACTAATAATAATATCAAATGTTTCTTTTTAATACGTATCAAGCATCTTTGACTAACATAAGAAGAAATCTCCTCCAAGTCTGCGTTTGCATTGTGTGTGTGGCGGGAGGTCTTATGGTAGTCTCATTTTTAAAAGCATTGCGAATTGATTTTAAAAATATTCCTCTATTTTTGATTTTAAAGAAAAATAAACTGTTTTGAGTTCCCACACCAGTCACATGACTGACTCGGAGTTTATTGTTTTCCTTCCTAAACTCTGGGTGCCCACCAATTTCCACACGGGCAGTCAAGAGTTAAGGTTTATCAGGATATTCTGGAATTCGGGAGTTGCTGGAGGCAAGATGAATGACATGGCGTATTACTAGTATCTAGTATTTCTTTTTCCGCTGTTTGTTGTTGTTGTTTGATGTTGTACACTCTGATGATATGATGTAATGTAATGTAATGTAATAACTGATATAGTTCTTTGTTTAAAGATTATTCATTTATGCATTATATGTTGTTCCGCTGCGTATTGTGAGATTCTGATGTTGTTCTGTTGTTTTCAGTTCCGTTCTATTTTCTATTTTCTATTCTCTCTATTTTCTACTATCTTCTCTCTTCTACCCTCTTTTTCTTCTTCTTAAACCCTAACATTTCGGTTTTTCGGCAACGAAAAATCGCAATCGTTACATATAATGTGATATAAGCAACGTATAAAGGTTTGCATATGTCTATAGTTGGTACATTAATCATATATATGTGTATATAAGTATTCATAGTTTTGCAGTGCATTATTTCATATAAAATGTTGATGTATAATATATATTCTGGAAGAAAGTATATATTAATTTATAAAAGAAGTATTATACCAATATATATGTGTGTGTGGGTGTGTGTATATATATATATCATACTTTAAGACGTAGGCTATGTTCTATTAGCTGTTATATATACAGTTTGTTGTTTTGGAAAGAGAAAAGTCTGTTGTTATATGTATAAAGTTTGGACAAGTTATATTGAAGTGTTGTTTATATCGCTGTATATAATGATTGATAAGTATATAATTAGATTTTGAAATGAGGTAAGTTTTATATATATGCTTACGTGCGTTAAAGTATAAACTTTTACTGTACTTTATATATATGTTTAGGCCTTTGCATATTGGTTTATATATATATATATATTTAATAAGTTTATAGTATAAGCATATGGTTGATTTCAAAGTATATATATATAGAGGTTTGTAATAATATTTATTTTAGAATTTGTATGTGTTTTATTATATATTATATATTGATTTTGTTAACACGTTGGTTTTGAATATATATAGAAACTCTATATATATGTGTGTATTGAAATTGATTTTGAAACAAATATATATTTTCAGTATATATCAAATTGATTCTGATTTGTTCTCGTCAATTTCTATTTATCAGTTGTCCGTCGAATTTGTGTCGAATTTGTTTTTTTGGATTCGTGCCTAGATTTCGTAACTCAACTTCATTGTCTATCTCTATAGCCTCGAAAGGTGAGTAGTCACTCACGATTAACGTTTTTTTATTTATTAAATTTGATTTCAATTAAAATGACAATTGAAATATGCTGATGTAGTTATTTAAAATTTCAATTGAAATAACAATTTAAATATGCTGCTGTAGTTATTTAAATTGTTATATATGCTACTATCTGTAACCGTTCACATGTGGGATATGACACCATATACTGTTGTTTATATTATGTTGTTATATTTATATTATCTGTTATCACTTTGCAAGCTCTCTGTTAGTATAGAATTCACTATGGGCTAAAATGATACATAACCGAACGAACTTTAGAATGGGAGAAAATCATTATGGGTTGAAATGATAAACCCAAGCGATTTTCATTGAATTGAATTTAGGATTGCGGGTCGAATGATATCTACCCGTATATATTACGGATTGAAATGATAAATATCCATATCACTTGACCATAGGATAGAAAAATATATACAGACACCGTTGGTCCATATATAAATGTTTGAAAATAATTTCTATGGTTTTGAATAGAAATATATGGTTTTTTAATAAATATTGGTTCTTAAAATATTATATATATGGTAATTTTATATAAAGAGTTAATAATACTATTATTGAGATTGATTTAATACATATAATATGATTAGGTATTTATTTAAATCTATATATCAAAATAGATTGTTGTAATAATTTGAATAAGTTAAGGTTAAGAAGATAAAGCTGAATTAATTGAGATTGTATTTAATCAAGAATTCTACTAAATTTAATCGATTTGGACTATTGAAGTTGAAGTTTAAGATTGATTTTATAATTTGATTTTTGATTTAAAGTGACTAAATGGATATTTCAAGTTTAAACAAATCGAAAGGAACATTTAGTTTAAGGATAAATTAAGGTTATTTAAATAATACTGAATTTATTAAGTGAATATTTCTAGTATAAATAATAATGAGTTAAATCGAGATCTATATGAAACCGTTAAATTGAACTTTGAAAATGTTGAATACTAAAGCTTTGAAATGCTAGAATTTAAATGGTTTATTTGTGATCTAGATCTGTATTTGATATCAATAAAATTTGAATTTGTTATTTAGAAACTAAATTGAATTAAAATGGATAAATCTAAATTGAATTAAATGTGAATTTGGAACTCGAATTGATTGGAACCTATTTGTGAAATTGAGGATATATATATATATATATAATGGAAACGACAAATTTGGTTTTGAAATATAAATTTATTGAAATGACCACGGTGTTATTGTGTATATTTTCTGCATTGTAGATAGTTCCACAGATCCTTAGAGGATGGTTATCCCAAACATCCTTTAAGTTAATTGTATTTCAGTTGATATTTCACTTGAGTTGGATTTATTGATATAAGAATGTTAATCCTGACTCGAGTGTTTTATGTTTTGTTTTACGCTCGGGTCACACTGAGTGATACAGCATTTGAGACTTACCTTTAGAGTTTGGAGCTCATTTGGAGATCCAACTATCGATTCAGCTTTCAGTTTTTCCAATCGATTGGTTCAAAGATGTCATCTGTTTGTATTCGAGACTTCAGTGTATTTGAGTTATCCTGCTGTATTTTATTTCTAACTCTGTTGTTTATACAGTAGCTTCATGAACTACTGTTTATCTATTCCATTGCATTATATTACTCTGTATCTATGATTCTATGATTGATTGATTTACTGTATATGATGAGCTTTGCCAAATTTTAAATTAACAATATGATATTCTGAGTAATTCAAGTCTGACATGTGTGGATTATTGTCGATTTGAATGGTCCAAAATATTAGGTCGTTACATAATTTAACAAACGAAATTTGCTAAACAACATATCATAACATGAGGCTGATACCATACAATCCTAATGCATATGATACATGTGTCCATAAAATAACTTAAAAATGTTTATTTATTTATTAAATACTCTTTTGCAACAAAGAGAAAACATAAAAGGTTTCACAATTATTTGGGACATGCCACTACCATTCGGGCACCCAACATAGCATACATACTAATCTTTTCCATATTAAAAGCTTATTTCAAAATCATTATCAAACTACTCTACATTTTATATCAACTTCTTTAAGGAAAACTTAGGATTAAACGCCGGGTCTTATTTCAAATTGATTGAAATAACAAAATATACATATATCTTTTCTAAATCAAATCATATGTTTCGGATTAAATCAAAAACCGTTTTACTAAAACAGCTCTTTAGCATCCCCTAGTTTAAACTCCGAAAATGAACGTCGATGATGCTACGGTCATCACCAGAATTATTTTCAAGCGATGGTAGTGAGTTGAGTACGCCCAAATCATGCTTTTCGAACTTAACAAAAATCATTTTCAAAGTGGTATCAAATACTTAATTAATGGTACTATGTATCATGATCTCAATTTCGTAAACCAATTCTTAGATATTTACTTTCAAATAATACTATTATTATTTTCTTCAAAATCTTGTAAAAAATTTTTCGAAAATACTGAGATTTATGTTTTCAAATTCTCAGTTTAAATCCTCTTTGTATATAAACCATATTTCATAAACCATACTTATATAAAATTGTTTTCCTATGTAAAATATTTTCAAAAATGTTTATTCACTAAATACCTTACCTTTCCTTTAAACTATAATAAACATCTTTTTACTAAACTTAACTTTTAACCCAACCTTCTCACCAAACGCCTCATAGTCAAATCATGAAACTTAATTCACAAAGTGTTCATTTCAATACATCTACAAATACTGTTTACCCAACTCATGCAGTGAAAAGGTAAAACTTCTCATAAACTAGTCTAGTAAAAAAACAACAATCAACAAATAATAGTTGATGCTCATAAACTGGTCAAGCATGACTAAGTTAATAAATCTACAAATGATAATAATGCTGATAAACTGGTTGAGCACAAATCATTCTACAAAAGATAAATGCTCATAAACCGACCGAGCACGGCTAAATTAAATAATGAGGGGTAATGAATGAACATCATTAATCCCTACATTAATTAAATCATACTTTGATAATTCATACTAATATAAGTTATGTAATGCCCCGGGCATTCTAACGATTTTTTATGTAGTTAACTAAAATTTATCATAAAAATGAACAATAAAATTTTGAAGTAAAAATTTGATATTTGAAATACGTCAATTTAAATATAGTATATGGTAAATTTTATTTGGAAAATATTAAAGCTAGTTTGTTTGTGAAATTTCAAAATTTAATTTTAATCAGTTAAATGTTTGAAAATTTAATATCTTTCAAATCTGAATATTTTTATGCATTAAAAATGTAAATCATTTTCTAGGTGAGAAATCGTGATTCATTTCGTAAATTTTGGACTGCTACAACTCCGTTTAACTTATTTTCGGCGTTTTAGCTGCATTTTCAGCAGCGAAAAGCCGAGTTTTTATAACTTTGTCGTTTCGCTGATATCTGTATACCATTCTATTGGCCTCATCGTACTGATCTCCATAGTATATTTATTTCTGTATTTTGAGGACTGGTACGGGACGGAAATGATAAAATGTTTGTCGTATCGGTACCGTATTTGTGACTTTTTATTTCCTTTGCCATTTCAAATTTCAGCCGTGGACTCCAAGCAACAATCAATTTCTTTAATTATTTCACCTGAGTCAAAGCTTGACCGTTATAATTACTTTGATTTTCATTTATATGTGTTTGTGCCTTTATACTTTCGCTCTACTATTCATTCATAAAATAGGTATGTATCATTCTTGTTCTTCTTCTTCTTGTAGCTTTGTCTTCCTCCTCAACGCGCGCACACACACACACACACACACACACATATATATATATATTGCTTTTCCATGTGAGTATTACTCGTTCCTTCTTCCTTTTCTCCCTAAAGCCATCCACATGGAACCTCTCCCCTAACCGAGGCTATCCTCGAACGGCCAAAACCCACAGCCGTTCCAACAAGCCCACTCCCTGAACCCATCGCCTTACCGAGCCATCTCCCCTCCAGACCGAAGCGACCATAACCAAACCCAAACCCAACTTCTGCACCATCGACTTCACGCCCAGATCCAAGCATGCCCTTGCACCCATGTAGCCACCATCGCCACCACCCATCCCCTTCACAAAGCAAGCGACGTTGAACCCCTAACACATTTTCCCAAAGCAACCCACCCAAATGCTTGCCATTCCTCCAAGCCGAAGCCACCTCTAAGACGTTCGACCCTCCTCACAATCGAAGCCTGACTCAAGAAAAATCCTATTTAACCCAAGAATTTTTCTGTTTTGCTCGAGGCCTGACCACATGTGCTACTTATATTTTTCCTTGCAGTAGCCTCGTTCGTGTTATTTTGATATACATGAAGTGTTATATATACATTGAATATATACCAAATTTTGTTATATCAGTTGTCACTTTCTATCCTTGGGTTTGCCGCTATACACACACACACACACTGAAAATTCCTCTCTGTTGCTGTATGGAACCTGTTTATATCTATTGTGCCAAGATTTAATCATATAAGCTATATGTTGAATGTTAGTATTATATAGGATTTTAGGCTACGTCTGTTAGTATGCGGAAAAAAAACTTATATATGCCGTACATATATATTGGCAGGAGTGTATTTTCTTTTATATCTAAGCCTATATATTATACATACATACATACATATATATATATATATATATATATATATATAACGACAAGGATTGTATGTATATGCCACTTTAAATTTGTTGTCGGTAAATTATATATGTTGTATATATTGCACGTGTACGCTTTGGCGAAAATTATACGTGTTGTATATAATTGTTCTTTCAAATGTTTTAAAACAAATGTATATGTATATCACTCATATGTACATGTTTTTTTATTTAATTTTCATGCTAAAATCCGCTTTCGTGTTTGTTACAGCTAATGGACTTGTCGAGCAGTGTCTGTGTCATTATCCGTATAAGTTGCTTTTCAATTCCATCGTTCTCTAGCCACGAGAGGTAAGCAATCACTCACGATTAATATTCTTATACTCATTAAATTGATTTCATAGGAAAAGGCAATTTAAATGCACTATTAAAATTGAATTACTAGTTATTAACTATTAAATATGATAAGTTGTTATTTAAATTGATCACTTATGTAAACTGACACCGTTATATGTTAATTGATTATTTTATATAATTGTTATTATTAACGATCATATATGCTAGTAATTATTATGTTATGTTATTTATTGTTCTCACTCTGTCAGTTCCCTTAGTTTTAGAAATCACCATGGGTTGAAATGATACATAACCAAACGGACTTTAGAAGATGAGAAAATTTGTTATGAGTTGAAATGATAAGCCCAAGCGATTTTCAGTTATTATTGAAATTTTGGGATTACGGGTTTAATGATATAAACCCACAAATTTAAACTATTACGGACTGAAATAACAAATATCTGTATCACTTGACCATAGGATAGAAACTTTTATACGGACACTATTGGTCTATTTTTGAAAATGATTTCAATTGTTTAAATGGAAATATATGAGTTTGATTTTGAAATGTAATAAGTATTATATTTTATTATAGTAAATTTATAACCTTAAAAGGTTGATTTTGGAAATATAAAATTATGAGTATAATTTAAAAGTAATTTGTAAAATTTTACTTAGAGTTTTATTTTCTAAAATATGTAAAAAACAAGATTTTAAATAGATAAATAAAAGTTTAATTTATTTTAAATTGTATAAAATTAATTTTTATTTAATATATTTCTAATATTAATTTTTTAAAGGTTTATTTAATTTATATTTAAAAAATATGTTTATAACTTTAGTAAATAAAAAGGGTGGAAAGGTACATTGCAATTTTATTGGTAACTTAAACTGGTTATTAATTGAATTTAAATAAAGATTCATTCAGCACTTAACGATTTTTGGAAATGATTTATAACATGTTTTCATATAAGGTGATTAAATGAATACTTTAAAATTTAAATAGAATTAAGATTGAATATTCGGTTTGTTTTAATTTACATTTGATATTTTATTTAAATATTAATAAAGTAATTTTATAAATGACCACTGTGTGAAATAAGCGTTTAGTTGTTAAAGAGACCGGGATTGGATATTGCCATACTCTTTGCCAATACTGAAAACCACTTTATCAACTGTGTACGCAGTGGAGATTCCAGAATAAAGGAGGATGGTTTGGCGAACGATTTTATATGGTATCACGTAGCCCTAACTCCCATGAGTCAGCTTGATGCGGCTAAAATAGGAGCCACGCCGGACCAGTGAATTCATTCCTCCTATTGGGCATATTTCTTCAAAACCGTATCTATTGCTTTTGTGATTTGATTTTGGTGTACACACCTTTGATTGGGAGTGTTTCTCGAGGTGGGCGGAAGTAGTTGCTATGCTTTACCATCAGTCCGGATTTGCAAAATGGTAGAATCCTACCGTATATATTTCCCAACATGCCTTTTCACATGCCTTATCGCGCCTTTTATGAGTTAGGTTTGTATTATACCTATGGAGTGCTCCCTGATAGCCTACCTACAGGTGGAGTTTACAGTACTATATAGACTATGGTATTATACAAAATGTGTTAAGTGTGATATGAGTAACGCCTTAACGCTAATTTGATATTTTACTTTACTATATTTGTTATATATTTAGCATATTGTATTATGTATGTGGATAGTTTATCGGATCCTTAAAGGATGGAATCCAAACATTCCTTAAGCTATATTGCATTTATTTGACATTTCACTTGAGTTGATTTATCTGCATAAGAATGTTAATCCTGATTCGAGTGTTTCATATTTTGCTTACGCTCGGGTCAGCCTAAGTGTCACAGTTTTTGAAACTCATCTTTAGGAGCTTGGAGTTCGCTTGGAAGACCTATCTTATCTATTTTAGCTTTTAGTTTATTTCTACTATTTTAGTTGTATATTTCAGACTTGTCATTAGCTTTTGTGTTAGAGACTTTTATGTATTGGGATTTCTGATGTACTCTGTTTTCTAAATGTTATTTGCAACAACCCTGGTTTTAGCGATTACTTAAGAATATTAAATTATAACGGAGGTTATAATTTAATAGTGTTAATTAATAATAAATTGAGGATTTTTATTATTTATTGGGAATAAACAATATAAATGAGAATAAAATAAGAAAAATAAAGTTCGAAAATTTTATTAAGATAGTTTGAGATAATAAAATGAGTGAAATGTGTTTTATTTGGAGTTAATGCAATAATTTTGTAAATTTTTGCTATTTACTTCTTGTAATGATTTTTAAAAGAAATAATAAATTTTAAGATGAGATATATTTAAAATAATGATGGAATTGATTTTAAAAATATAATTTTAGTGTTAAATTAATTTGAAACGAGTTATAGAATTTTATTACACAAAAATATGATTTTTATGTAATTTATAATGTTAATTACAATGAGTTTTGTAATTAAAGATATAAAATTTGCTATTTTATTTAAAATAGAGAAATATGAGAATAAAATGCTTTAAATATATAAATAATCTTTTATTTTGAGTGCAAAGCAATTTTATTATCACGAGTATCGAGTTTCAAAAATTTTAAAGAAGAAAAACTTGAAATAGTGTTAATTCCATTTGTTAGTATACATTGTAACATGAAATAAGAGATTAAGTTATTAACTTAAGTTAACTCCTTTTATTAATTTAGGCTAAAGCCCATTACCACTATCATTAGCCTGTTACCAGAAATGAGTAATGAGAAAGAAAAATAACAGTACGTACACTTTTCTCTTTTCTTCCTCAAAATTCTAGAAGCTTGTTAATGGCAGCAACCCTTTCTTCCCTTTTCAATCTATGCTTAAATTTATCAAATAAAATGAAAATTGGTGATCTAAAATTTTAATTCCAGAGCTAAACTTAGGTTTCCTACCAAAATGTAACGACCTGGTTTTTCGACGCCCGAAAAACCGAAACATTTGGGTTAATGAAGAAGAGGTAGAAGAAGAAAATAGAAACAAACATTAGAATCTAACCATCGCAGCGGAATAAAATATAATAGATAATAACCGATCTTTACACAAAGGCAAATCTGTTTATATATTACATCATCAGAATACATCATCAGAGTTCAACAATATCAATAACATACAACTGGATACACAATGGAGCAATAGTCAAGTATGGAAGTACATATCGCCATCCAGCTCGTCTTTTGAGCTCCACAGCATCATATCTTGTATCCTATAACACTCGGTCTGACCCAAGCATTACAGTTAAATAACACCCGAGTCAGTATGGAATATCAGCGTGAGAAAACCACACTCAAATTGGTTATTTAAGTTTCAAAATCCTTTTGAAAACAAAAGCATCTCGTAAGACCACGCCATAAATAAACATGTTGGGTTTTTACCTTACGATAGCTAAAACACTATTTATTAAAATCCTCTGATATTATAATAGGGTCTATATACAGGTACTTATTAAAATAGCCGAAATTGTTACATTATTAAATTCCAGCTACCAGCCACAGAGTGGGTAATACAAACAAAACTCGTAAAAGGCGTGTAGGGAGAATGGATTTCCAACTAATGACTAGGCACTGGAGTACCACCTGCCACGGTACGTGGTCTAGATCACCGTATCGAGGATTACTCCCAATCCCCTGCAACACAAGGCCGGGACTATCCCTTACTGGATAATTCTGAGTAAGATCACCCCACGGTTGTGATCAGCAACCGCACCACTAAGCCGAATAAAAAGGGACATCTAGACAGGGATGACCTTACCCTGAAGTGGGTGCTACCCACCTAGCCTTGCTGCATAACCTCTGATTTTCAGTCACTCCCGTTTGATGAGGCTTGAGGCTAAGCGTTACCTTTTAGATCGTTTCACTTAGAATCCCGATCTTCCACCTAACGATGTTCCGAAAGCATTCATCCATACAAGTCCGTCCCAGGTTCGAACGAAACTGAAGGCACTATTCCTACTACGTCCATTTTGGAATTATCCTCAAGATTAGTAGCGACTAGCTCTTGCACTTCACTGCTCCATCTTCGACTCTGAACTCGTTTTCCATTAAAACGTATAAACCGGATCGAAGTGGTTTTCAAGAAATTAACCGCGATCCTGGTCTCTTCGAAACGATCAGCGCATTGGCCAATACTGATAGTCGGTTATTTAACTATCAATTAACATTCACAAACAACCATCAATCATAAATAATTTCCCAAATTATTTATTAACCTCAAAATATCTTCGCAAGATATATTTCTGTTTTCAACCCTTTGAAAACAGTTTTCAAACCATTTTCCTTTCGCGGAATACATTTCCCAAATATTTTCTACTTCCTTTGATTCGCCAAGTACAAATCTTTAGATTTTTAAAATAATTTTAAACACACTTTATATTAAAATATCCTTTAAAACATTTAAATTAAAAACTACTTCAATATTTTATTAAAAATATATGCTATAGGAATATTTGAAATGAGGTTACTTTATAAAATATAAAACTAGATTTACTCTTTTAAACAAAATACCAAATCATCCTTTAAAATGCTAATAGATTTTGAAACAGAATACTTACTTTAGAATTTAAACATTCAGAAATAATAAATTTTCTAAAACATACCTTTTTAAACAACTTAAAACTTTTGACTTATACCTTTAAATTTTTTTTGAAAACGTACTTGGCTACTCAGGGAAATAAGCTTTTCTTCCACATCCTTTAAAAATAAATCACTATTTATTTTTAAAATTTTTTTCCCATTTCTTTAATAAATTCCCACCGTGAATTTATTTTTCAGATATCCATTGATACATAGTTTCACTTTTATAAACCTAGTTTATAATTTCAAGTCACATTCTCCTTTAAAAAAACATAATTTCAAATTCTAAATCAATTTCCAAATCGATTCCAGATTTTATTCCAATTTGAAATAGATCCCTTTACTTCCTCAATTTAACTCCAAAACCCATCAATGCCACTTTTACCTTTCAAATATGGTTTACGATCTTATTTAGATGAAATATTACTTTCATACTTTTCTAAATTCCTTCTTTACCCTTTAAATAAATTTAATCCTTAAATTTTAAAATAAATTCTTTTATTACTTTAAATAATATCACTTTAAGTTTAAAATTCATTCTCTCTCTATTTATTCAAAATCCCCTTTTCCCACACTTGGAATTTATTAATTAAGATTTAAAATCACTTTTATTCTTTTTTCCAATTCATTCTTAAATTTATTCAGATGCTCTATAATTATTGATGCTCTATAATTATTTTACTTAAAAATTCACTCTTTTATTTCTTTTCGAAAATCCAATTCTATATATTTTGATAACGCAGTGAATTGAAATATTTTCAAGCAAACCGTAGCATTCAATATTTCAATTACCAATAAGATTCATCACAGAATATCAAATATTCATAATACAGAATATTAAATAATCTAGAAAATTCTGAGGAATCCAGTTGGATCCCTCCAACCTGTTTCCCTGCATCCACATATGTTAGCACAATATAAAATACCAATTCCACTTCGAGGTGGAATATCGCGGTATATGGGATTAATATAATATCATCCGCTATTATGCGGCGCATAGGGCCTCATCCGCTATATAATGCGGGAAATCAAACATTCTAAGATGTATTATATACTATAATATAGCACATCAAATCAATTCAACCATTCAACCAATTATTTAAATTTAACCATTTAAATTTGAATCAAACCAGATGAGTGAGATTAACTCACCTTATTTCATTTGCAACCCATTTCCAAACCAGCTTGTTTCGTCACAATTCTTCACAATTATCTTGTATAAACATTTTACATTTTATTAATATTTGAACTTATTGAACAATTACTTCCCTTTGATAATTTTACTTAGCTAATTATTTATTTAAATTACTTTTCCTTTAATAAAATATCCTTTGGTAACTAAAACAAATAAATAAGTTTTATTAAACAAATTAATCTCTATTCTTTTTAAAATAATATTTAAAATATGTATACGTATATTTAATATGGGTATGTGTATATACTTTTATTTTCTCCGTCCGAACTTTAATTACAGGTAATTAAACTTTTATATATAATACAGGAATGTTACCTATAAATTTAATTACTAAGTAGGAAATAATTACTAATAAATTGTTTTAATTAATTACTTCCTTACTGTTTTTAAAAGGAATAAAAACTGTAACAAAGAGAACATATGTAAATTTAAATTGGAAAAACGAGGTTACCTCACAACGAACAGGAAACCAAATCGACGAGCTTCAGCTCGAAATCCCAAATCGCGTCTCGACGAGCTCATCCTCTCGAACGTGCCGCGAAACCCATGCCTCGCCTCCCATCGAGACTCCCACTTCGGCCTTTGAAACCCTACCTGCGACAAGAAACCAAAGCTGCTTCAACCAATTACCAGCCCTATGTCCAAAATCCCAGATCAGCTTTCCCATCGGCGATCCCCGCTCGCGGCCAACAACCTCCAGCCCGGACCATCGTGAATCCAACGCGAATCAACGATGATTAGTCGAACAACTCGAAACCCTGGACTTCGATTTCGATTCGAAGTCGCTATGATTTGAGGCTGGGTTCGATTATCGAGCAGACAAGGGAAAGAAAAGAGGCGATTTTTAATAGCAGGTGGACGTGCGATTTCGATTTGAGATCCTGAAAGTAAGCGGCCATAGATAGATTCAACCGAGAAGAGAATAATTTTGAGTAAGGTCGGTGCTTCCTTGCCAGCCTACCTTATTTTATAATTGAACTGCTTATTATATTTTTTTTATAAAAGAAAAGAACGGGGAACACGAAAAGATGGAAGAGTGCAGCAGATAGTTGACATTGAATATGAGGTGAAAGGAAAAAGTTTTGACGTGACATAAATTTGACTGGTTAAACAATGTATTAATTTGATTTAAATTTAAATCTAAATCGACTCAAATTACACAACCTAAAACTCCACCTCCTATCACAGCGTGCCGCTAGGCATTAATACCCCTATTTCAAACACAATGGAAAAGGTTTCGAGCCCTAATTCGATCGTATGGAGAAGATAGCTTTTTGGACCAGTTATTATTTTGAATTTTCGATATAGATTTAAGCGCGTTTATATTTCGTATGCTCACACAACAACTCCAAACACTACGAAAATTAAAATCCGATAATAATATAATATTACGAATCTTATGGAACTGGTTCCATTGAAATCCGAGACTGTGCCTCGGAAGGCTATTTTTAATTATTAATTGAAACGATATATTTTCAAACCTGAACAAAACACTTCCAAATTCAATTTCAACACCTTTACTATATTCAGTACCATCGATATAATTTTTACAAATCCTTAAACTATTTTTAGCAGGCTTAAAACTCCAGATTCAATATTTGACCCAATTTCCAATAATTAAATCCAATAATTTAATTGCTAAATAATAATAATATTTGAATTCAAGTTAAAAATTAACTTTTAAATATTTAAAATCAAATTAATATTCCAATTTAAATTGTCCAAAATTCTGGGTCGTCACATTACCAAAATCTATTTTACAGCGAAAGTTTGTTGATTTACCTCTCTCTTTGTTTGCATGCATCCGTTACTAGTTTCTACATGTTTCTTTGGTCTGTTCTTGAGAGAAAGTTGCAATCTTTGGCTCCAAACCATTGTGTAATCATCTAAGGCAGTAAGGTGAGTTAATAAACTCACAATCTCTAGTTGAAAAAAAGCTTCAAATGCAAAAACATATGCAAATTGCTTGAAACTATTGATTTTTGGTTGATGTTTTTGTTCCTGAAAAACTAAATTCTGTCCATCTTTGAAGCAGAAGCAAAATTAGCCATAATATTTTCATTTCTGATTGGAATTTTGATAATTTTGGATGTTTTGGATTGCACAAATTACGTATTAAAACTTTCGTTTATTGAGTTTTCTGTAGTTTTGAGGTTAGCTATATGAAAATCGAATTTTTCTACTGCTGTCCCAAGAGCTAAACCAATATTTGCTTTGTGTTTGAAATCGAAACGAAACTGGCCATAACTTCTTCGTTTCTTATCTGAATTTGATAATTTTGGATGTTACGAAAAGGACAAATCATGTACTACAAGTTTCATGTTTTGAGTTTTCTTAAATTTTGATCTTAGTTTGGTAAAAAATGTGTTTGATTGTTGCTATCCCAAGACAAAAATGAAAGAGGTAATGCAATTAAGTCTCCTGAACTATTTTTATCATAACCTTTTCATTTCTTATCCAAATTAAATAATCTTAGATGTTCCGTAAAGCTTAAACTTTGTACTAAAATTTTCATGTTTTGTATTTCTTGAAATTTAGATGTTTGCTTGGTCAAAACTGTGTTTGTTTTTCGCTGTTCCGAGAGCAAAATGACAGCAATAACAATTATTGACATGAGGAGTGCGTTAGCTTATTTTTCTCTCATTCTTATTCGATTTTGATGATTGTTTTTGAGATATTTTGAGGGCTATTATGCCTATCAATAGGCTAGCTATATTTGGAGAATTTGAAATTCAAATTTGGATAGAATTTGAATTGTTTTTGGGTTAAATTTGAATTAAATTCGTATTGGACTCAAATTATCGGTCATGAATTATCTTTCTTGCTTTTCATTGTTTTCGAGCA
This sequence comes from Allium cepa, assembly GCA_030765085.1. Taxonomy (NCBI): domain Eukaryota; kingdom Viridiplantae; phylum Streptophyta; class Magnoliopsida; order Asparagales; family Amaryllidaceae; genus Allium; species Allium cepa. The sequence continues at coordinate 977,291,390 of CM060928.1, forward strand.
CGGTTTTCACTAAACCATTTTTGAAGTGATTTTTGAAATAAATGAAAATTTCAAATTATTCTTAATATAGTATTTTAAAATTATTTTTCTAATATAAAATCTACTTATTTCCTATAATAAAGGAATTTCAAATATTGGTTTTATTAATCTTTTTGGGAAAAAGTTTTAGAAGCTTATTTTCTCTAGTAAGCTATTTTATATATAAAACATAAACTTTTACACTCTTCGAAGGTATATGAAAGAGAATTAAATGATTTAGTAAAACATGTGGTATGGGACATGTGGTTTACTATTTCGGTTAATTTCGGACTTGTATGATCGAAGCTATTTGAGATTAATGATTCTGAGATGTTTTGCCATTTTATGGCATATTTTGAGTTTTATAATTTCTATTTATTGGAATTATTTAAGATGGCCAAGACTTGGCAAGTACTATGGTTTGAGATCTCCTATGTAGGGTATGGTCGATGAGAACCATCACAATGTTTTATTTACTTGCCAATGATATAAGGCAAGTCTTGAGCATATGATTTCATATTTTGAGATTTATGGTTTACGAGGAACCATCACGAGGTTTTCACTTGTCAAGGAGATGAGACAAGTTACGATGCCATTTAATACTTGTAGATGAGATGAGACGAGTATGGTATCTATTTATCACACTACACCAAATACTGAGATTTGCAACTAACCATCCGCGCATTTGGCAACGGTTATTAACCGTTGCCATTTAGCAACGGTTAATCACCGTCTTGGTTCAGTTAGCAACGGTTTTTTATCGTTGCTAATTGGGAACGATTATTAACCGTAGCTTCTTTGGAGACAAATGATGGCGTGAATTTCATCCTTTCGCGCCGTAATTTTTGGCGCGCTTCGTTCCAATTAGCAACGGTTTTAAACCGTGGCTAATTAGCAACGGTTTTTAACCGTCGTAAATATTTTAGGCAGGGCCGGCCCAGGGGAAAGCCCACTAAGCTCCTGGGATGGGGCAACCAACTGAGCCGGGCAACACCAAAAATCTATTTTACTTCAAAGTTACAGCTCAATAGCAATCTCCATGTTGGCGATGCTCGAACCCAAAAAAACTAGGGTTTCAAAAATCAACGCTTTCTAAATAATCATCGCTGCATACTCGGCTATTCCATCAGCCATCGTCGGCTCATGCTTGCCTCCTACGCGATATTTTCTACTGCTGATTTGAAGTCCTGCTACAGTCTCTATGCTGCCACTGCTAATTAAGTATGCGAATTTCTTGTTTTGAGTTGTCTAATTTTCTAAAATTGAGTCGCCCTTTTACTGCTTTAGATTTCATTAACCTTGAAAACGCCTGAAGCTAATAACTTATTAGTATTTAGTTATAAACAACTAGTTTTCTGTAAATAATCGTTTAGGAGTTAAAATTTGAAAGCTGAAGCTAAAAAACTAATAATTATTTAGGAACTGATACTTACATTGATGTACTATTTTTGCTGTAGTGTGTGTATGTCTACCCGCAAACATTTAGGCAGAACCCAATATGATTTGCCTGTACACTTAACTAGATACACTAGTTTGTAAACTTGATACATTTCGTTAAAAATTAAATACACTGTTTTGTAAACTATTTGAGACTATAAGTATTGCAGCCCACTTAATGTGGCAACTTTTGTATAAAAAGTTGGTACTTTGTTATGTTATACTTTTATATGTGATTTTATGCTTATATATGAAAAAGAAAATAAAAAAAATTGACATGTTATATAGTAAGGGGCAAAAAAATTCACATTGGGCTTGGTCAACCGATTCTTTGGGCCGCCCTTGCTTTTAGGATTGATGTTTCATTAAGTTTTTGGGGATTGATTATAGTCAATATCTACTACTCTTTAATAGTTTGCCAAAGTAGAGATGCACCTTCTAATCTGAACCATCAGAATACATATTTGATGTTTTAAGTGTACAGTGTTAGAGAACCAAGAAACAATTGGTTATGCAAGGGATGATCTTTTTACATTTATATGTGATTCGTTTTACAAATTGTAATGTACTGTACTGCACTGCATGCTAGTTAAACATAGGTGCTTATAGTGACTGCTAGGGTATAAGTTGATGCAATGAATTTTTTTTTACTAAATATGTGACCATATTTAGTAAGTGGATAAAATTGTTGTTAATGGCGCAAGCCAAGTATCAGGAGAGTGGTAATGCATAGACATTACTCTGGTGCTACAAAATGGCGCCGTTGTAATGGCAAATTTTTTGGAAACAGTTTGATGCTAATGTTAAATTTCAAGTGAAATCTGAAGAATATACATCTGTTTAGTTAATATCAGAGTTGAACTTGGTGGAAAGCCATAAGATATTGTTACCCATGATTTCTTATTAGCTCTTGTTATTTTCTTTCAGTATGTCTTTTAGTATAGACAAACAATGGATGAATCAATCTAATCGAAGAAATACAGAATATGTGGAAGGTGTGAGAAATTTCGTTAAATTTGTTGCTGAAAACGGTGGCAATAAGGAAAAGTATTCGTGCCCTTGCATTCGGTGCAAAAATGAAGATACATTCAAATTAAATGACATTCATTTTCATTTGCTTAGATATGGTATTGTTCAATCATATACCGTGTGGTGTTTTCACGGAGAAAGAATACCGGAGAAGCCAAAACAACAACCGGTTAGTCATGCCACAAATACTGATGAGTCCGAACATATTAGGATGGAGGATTTGATCAATGATGCAGATAGATTCCATCATTTTCAACCTACAAGTCAGTTGCATGATAATGCTAATATTGGTGAGCAGTTTACGGATAAATCATTTTTGATAGTGCAACTGCAGCAGAGCCATTGTATCCTTCTTGTCCAAAAGAGATTACAAAGTTGTATGCCATTGTGAAACTGAATAGCTTGAAGACCCAATACGGCTTTTTAGACAATGGTGTGACTGCACTACTCGAATTCATAAAGGAGTTACTCCCCGAAGGTAACACGCTACCGTCAAAGTACCCCGACGTGAAGAAGATCATTAAGCAAGTTGAGATGAATTACATAACTTATGATGCATGCATTAATGACTGCATCTTGTACTGGAAAGATAATGCGAACAAAGTTTCATGTACAAATTGCAACGCACCAAGATATAAGACATCATTCGACGAAGAGAGAAAAGCTACCACAGTACTTCGAAATACCTTAAGACATTTTCCTTTAATTTCTAGACTGAGAAGACTATATACTGTACCATGGATAGCAGAAGCGATGACCTGGCATGGTCGTGCCAAGTCCGGTACAACCGTAATGCGTCATCCGCGTGATACTTCTCAATGGAAAACTACAGATTCTTTTGATTCTTCGTTTGCTGCTGAACCACGAAATATCACGCTTGGAATAGCAACAGATGGTTTCTGTCCAATTGCTTCTTTAACTAACCCTTACAGCTGTTGGCCAGTAATTGTAGTACCATATAACCTTCCTCCGTCTTTGTGCATGAAAAGAGAGTTCTCAATGTTAACATTGTTGATTTCTGGGCCAAAACAACCGGGAAAGGATATTGATGTTTATTTAGAATCTTTGATAGATGAGTTAAAGCAGTTATGGGAAGGAGTCGTTACATTTGATTCATTTAAGAAATTTGAGTTCATAATAAGAGCTAGAGTGTTGTGGGCAATCCATGATCATCCCGCTCTTGGGACTTTATCGGGATGTACAACTCACGACTACTTTGCATGTCCTATTTGTGGAGGAGAAACTACATTTGTTTATCTCCCTGAAAGTAAGAAGATTTGTTACATGGGACATCGTAGATTTCTTCCGTCCGGACACAAGTTTCGATACGATAAGACAAATTTCAACAACGAGCAAGAACTTAAGCGTCCTCCAGAACCACTGACTGGTTATCAAGTTGAAAAAAAGGTAGCGAATATAAAAATGAAAGTTGGTAAAAACATACCGGAAATTGGTCGAAAACGGAAAAAGACAATCGATGAAGAGGTTCCTGCATGGTATAGGAGGTCGAAGTTCTTTGATTTTCCATATTGGAAAACAAATTTGACCCGACATAATATTGATGTTATGCATAAGGAGATGAATGTCACGAAACATTTGATCAACACAATTATGAACCATAAAGACATGTCAAAAGATGGGATCAATGCACGGAAGGATTTGAAAATCATGGGTATAAAACAAAAGTTGTAGGTGATAGAAGATCCTGAAACAAGTAAAGTAACCATACCAAATGCGACTTTCACTTTGAGCAAAGAAGAAAAGATATGATTTTGCACCGTTTTGAAAATTTTGAATGTGCCGAGAAAATTCTCTTCGAACTTCCATAACAATGTGAGCATCAACCCTCCTGAACTAAAAAATATGAAGTCACATGATTACCACGTCATAATGCAACATTTACTTCCGGTATTGCTTCAGCATTGTTTTCTGCAACATAAGGATCTACGGAATGCTATTCACCGCATTAGTCTCTTTTATAACATTTTGTGCTCAAAGGTGATCAACAGGGAACATCTTCTAAAAGCAAAGGCTAGTTTGGTAGAAGCAATGTGTGTTATTGAAAAACATTTTCCGCCTGCATTTTTTGATATTAGTATTCACGTTATGGTTCATTTAGCCGATGAAGCATTGATTTTTGGTCCTGTTAGATATAGGTGGATGCACCCATTTGAACGGTAAATTACTAATTTTAGTTATGTACATAATTATTCGATTTAAATAGCTATTGATGTCTACATTTTACAATTATTCATCTTAATAGGTTGATGAAAACATATAAAGGATATGTGCGCAACAAAAGATATATTGAAGGGTGTATTGCAGAAGGATATATTGTACAAGAAGCTAGTCTTTACCGCATGGAGTATATGCCAAAAGGAGGTGCTGGCACTCATAGACATACCCGTGAAGCGTTTTTAGACGAGAATGATGAGTTTGCTGATGAAATAGCACTAGATAATGGTAAAGATATAACGTTAACTCAAGTGCAATTTCAACAAGTGCGTAAATGGGTCCTTGATAAGTACGACGGATTGGATGAATGGAAGAAGTAAATTCATGAATTTGTTCTGAATTCTTATTATTGTAAATCAATTCATATATATAGTATTTATTGTGTGTTTTTCGTAGGAGGTATAACTCCTATGTTCAAAGCACCAAATCTCAAACTCGAGGCGGGGGTACATCTGGGGAAGCTATTAAATATTTCACTTTTTGGTTACGTGAGGAGGTATATGTATTAAATATTTAACGTATTTTCAAGTTGACCATACACCTCCTTGACAATGTTCTTTTTACTTATTATGTTTGTTGTAGTTGTTGAAGACCGTCGATGTTGACTCAACTCTTTGGCGGTTAGTTAACGAGCCGATGTTTGATGCCCGTAGTTATATGAAGTACCAAGTGAATGGGTTTTTATTTCCTTCGAAGAGTTATGAAGAGCGAAAGCTAACACGGGATAGTGGTGTATGCATGAGAGCAATTACACAATTTAGAGCGAGTGGGAAGGATGAAAATTTTAAGGAAGCAGAAACAACTTATCACGGAGTCATTCAACAGATAATTGAGTTGGATTACATTGACTTCAAACAAACAATTTTTTATTGTGATTGGGTAAAGATCGAAGATAAGATCAATGGTTGTAAAATAGATTCTGTTTCAAGCTTGATCACAGTTAACCTGGGAAAATTGAAGAATAAAGATAGCGTGAATGATGAGCCATTTATTCTTGCATCGGAAGCGAGTCAAGTGTTCTACTCAAAAGATTTAAAAAATAATGGATGGTTTGTGGTTTTGCATACACCAAAACGGTTGACCATAAATGTGGATGACACTGAGTTTCCCATCGTTTATCAATCAGCTTTTGAAGACAATGAAAATTTAGAAGATCTTATCAAATGCATATGTTAACTTTCTATTTCAGAGCAGTTATTGTACCTTAACAAAATATTTATTTAAATGGTGTAAAATGTAGAATGGTGTGTTATATGATAGTAATAGATGCATTATATCTTGTGTTTGTATTTCGGAGCAGTTATTGTACCTTAACAAAATAAGGATGGATATATTGCAAGAGTTCATTTTGTGTTTGTAGTTGTAGGTACTTACATATGATCACATACATACACACATGTACACATACATACATACGATCAGCTTGACTATTCTTTCTTTCTTTGTGTTTGTAGGTAGACAGGCAGTTCAAGATATTGTATTTGCACCCTTTAGTTCAGCAGTGCTAAGGTAATATATTTTTGTATTTCCATCCTTTATTTCAGTCAGTATTTTAGATATTGTTTTGAATCTGCTTAAGTTTAAAATTCTGGTGATGCAGGAAGACTTTATCACTGCCGCATAAAAGTGAATGTTCCCCTTCCCGCCCATCCCTGTGATGCTCGATTGCTGTTAAGCTGCTGTACATCTGATATAGGAAACAACGTCCCCTTCTGATTTTTCTGATCCCACAAGTTTATCATCTCGTAATGTGGTGAGAAGTTGGTGGGATCAGACAAATCAGGAGAAGGGGACGTTGGTTCATATATCAAATGTACAGCAGCAATCGGGCATCACAGGGATGGGCCGGAAGGGGAAGAAATGTACGTCATAATGTTGTTGGGATTATTTTAGGATTTTAGACTCTGCAGGACATAATGTCACAAGATGCCACACCACCGTCAAATGATACGACTTCACAATCATCCACTTTAAAACGGGAGAAAGTTAATATAGACAACTACGGTTCTCCAGTCGGAAAAAATGGTTCAAAGGTGGCTACGAAAATTGGTAAACTAGTAAGAAATCATGTGCCAATCTCATATCCAAGTTGGAAAAAAGTTCCGCCAAATTACAAGGAAGACGTGTGGAATCAATTGGAGGTAAGTTCTCCAATCTCATAACCATTTTTATGTATTGTTTCTGTTTGTAAAATATAGTCGTCTGATTGTAATAAGCACCCTTTTTATGTACTGTTTCTGTTTCAAGATATATTCTTTTATGATATTTATAGGATATTTAGATTGATCACTTTATTCATAGAGACTGATGAAACTATATACGTTGAAATGTAAAAATCCATATACTTTGAAATGTAAACCGTGTACATGAACTTAGATGGTTTAAATTCATTTATAATGCTTTCAATACATAAATAAAAAATGGTTTACATGCATTTTTTGTTATGCAGAAATATTATGAGCTCGATCCTCTATCAAAGGACCTTATTATGAAAAAAATGTCTGAGGCTTTTAGGAGACACAAGAATGATTTGCGCAAGAATCATTATGACCATTTCATCACTGACGAAGAAAGAATGAGAAATTGTCCACCGAAAATTGCTCAAGATGATTGGGATGAGTTCATAAGAAACGAATCAAAACCCGAGGAGAAAGAAAAAAGGAAGCGAGGCAAACAAAATAGATCAATGCTCGAATATGGTCATCATTCGGGACGTAAGAGTCACGCTATGATTACTCAAGAAATGGTATGTGTCATTGAATTGGTGCATCACATTGCATATACCATTAGTTCCAAATATAATTTTAGGTCATTGTATGTAGGTCGATTCAAGTAGTCTGGGAACAGAAGTATCACGTCTTCAAGTATGGGAGAAAACGCATAAGAAAAAAGATGGCAACACGTCAGATGCGACATCTTCCTACTTTGTAAGTTAAACAAATAACAACGCCTCTAAATTAAATTTTCATTATTCATATATATATATATGTATGTATGTATGTATTTAATTTTTAGGACAAAATTGAAAAAGAAAAGGAAACGACGAGTGGTGGTGATGAAGCCATCTTTATATCAGTGTTTGGTAAAGATGTAAATGGCAGGAGCCGAAGTATTGGGACCAATATAGCTCCTAGCCAAGTTAAGAGTGCTGCCATTCCATGCAAACGGCTCAAACAGGCCCAAGGAGTATATGAGCAGCGACTGCAAAATGTGGAGCAAAAATTAATGAAGCTGGACAATATGGATGATAAACTGGAGCGTCTTCTCAGCATAGCCCAAGATAATCGTCAAGTAGGCAGTGAAATCGCATCTTCTCAGTTTGCCACTCCGAACAATCAGTTAATCGACCAAAGATGTGAAATCCTGAACTTCGAGGACGAAGTAATTGCAACAGGTACTATTTTATTAAAATTTGAAGAAAATAATATGTTGCAAAGTCAGTGAATGCTTAACTTCGTGAACGGGAGAGTGCGCTGCATTTTCTTGCACGTATAAGCAAATTTATAACTTGCTGCCACATGTTTAATACAAAGTGAACCGTCACAATTTTGCTGAGTTATATCTCAACACATTTTTACATTTTTCATTTAACATAGCTGAACAATAGTGAGGCTGTTAGTCAAGAAATAAAACAAGTTTGTTATCACGTTTACAATTGCTGAGACATATTGGTAAACAATTAACAGAGAAGCTAGGCAATGGGTGAAAACATTAATTCAAAAGCAACTTGAACTTTACATTACTCTGCCACAGCTAACGGCTAGCCAAGCAGTACTTGTGTACATGGCATTAAATGAATATGTACCCAAAACACTTCTCAGCACTCATTTCTTTGACTTAAGTAAAATAAAAAATAAAGATAACACTTCATCATCCTTTATTCCACTTCTTTCAGCATCTCAAGCGAAGCATTAATGGCTGATATTGTTTAAACTTTTGCACCCTTTTAAATTGAGTTTCTAGCTATTGTAGAGCAAAGACAGGTGAGTTTGAAACTCACGCATTTAATATATATGTTGCCTGGTTGCCAAAAAAATTCTCTGTAATTCACTTCTGGCATTAAACCTAAGTCATTATTAGGCAAATTTGGGTCTAGTTCATATGCTATGAAACTTGGGCCATCGCTGCATGTTTGTGAAATGGTTTTGGGTAGAATGAGTTTTGTTTTTTGTTTATATAAGTTTTCATCTTAAAAAAATCTGATGCGCTGTCCCTGATGCATGCGAGTAAATCCTTTTGTACCTGCGTATGCACCGCCCCTGAACCATGCAAGTTTATTTCTTTGTTACTTGCATGTGTTATTTTTGCAAATTACATGCTTTATACGTGTGTTTTACTTTGATTTTTGTGTGGAAATTCTTGCATGCGAGATATATATTGCATGTATAATTTTCTAAAGGAAAATGGTTCTAAGATTTAAAACTTTTATTCTTGCTTGTGCAGTGTCCCTGAAGCATGCAAATATACCACCTCCAATATATGCGTATCCTTGCATTGAAATTATTTCATGCGCACACTTATGCTTTTGTGCCCATATATACCACCTCTTAAATGTTTAGGAGCTTGTTAGTACTGTAAATGTGATTCCATATATTCACTCCAGAAATGCTTATATAACAGGTACTATATGCCGAGATTCCACAGCATTAGTAATTCATGGAAAACCAGTACCATCCACATATGAAAAAGTGTTGTTGGACAAAATTTTATTGCCGGATGAGCTAACCGCCAAAATATGTCGACAATTTACCGAGACCTTTGGGGATGTTGGAGCCGGAGGTTATGTGAGCCATCAAAAGGGTTTGATATGATATCTTTAGTCGGAGGTATTGATATTTCTGACTTGTTCTTTGCATATATTGCTGATTTTCTTTTGTTTGCTATATATGAAATTTGCATATGCAAATGCATGTGTATTTTGTCCTGGTCTGTCTTGTTTACAAGATAATCGACAATTTATCAAATACTAGGAAGTAAAGCTTTTACCTTCCAAAAAAAAAGGTTGAAGCCCAATATATTCTCCTTCAATGCCTCTCAAACTAAAAAACAACCGTGTTGAAAAATTATTATAACATTATATATTTGCAACTTGAAAGAAGTGTTGCCAACTCGTACAAAGCATAAAACATTATATTGACTTTGCATTTCAAAGTCTAAGCTAGAAAGATAATCAAACATTCACCAATTTTATTTTGATATTCGAAATAATAGAATAGAAATAGTTCAAAGTTGGATAATGAATTGCGTTCAAGATTCAATGCAACTTCTATTAGTGGTAATTAATACTTATGTCACACGGACTGAGTCAGATTACATCCAGTGTCTATTCAAGACTGACCAAAAACAAGAGGGTTGATAATCTAATTTCTTTGTACAAATTTTCTTTTCTACAAAATTTACATTTCCAATTTGCATTTACTGTTCACTGTTTCTGCCTTTCTAACAACAAACAGTCCATTCACAGCTCCACATACCAAACTGCTTTGCTTTGCATTTAATCACCAAACAACATCTCCAATTCAAAACTGTCACAATACAACAGCCTCCCCCTATACATTCCTCCTTGCTGACCACCAGTCACTACCCTTGCAATACCACTCCACCACCTCTACCATACAACATTCCTTCTCCACTGCTCACCCCACAAACTTCTCCCTTCATGAAATTCAACACAATGCACAACTGACACTGCCTCGACAATAATACATCAATCTTCCTCGACAACATCCCTTCATAACATCATCTACACATATCCCCTGTTGCCACTGCATAGAGTAACGGCCTCCACATACTACATCCACTCAGCTAAAATCATTTCTGCAGTCATCGACACAATGCCTTCACTGACACTGGCCACCTCTGGCCTTTCACCGAACTTCTTCAAACCAAAACAAATTAAGCTCTGCTCCTCCCCTTTGCAAATTGCTTACAGCAATCAAATTGCTCATCCAAACCATTTCCAATTACAACTAAGTCTACTGCTCTACTGCTCACCATCATTTCTTACATTCACCATCAACTCACTCTACTGCTCAGCCAAACCACTTCCCAATACTGTCCTACCCAATACACTTCTACAAACCACCATACCTTTTTCCTGTTTGGTAGATTCCATTTCCACCTGTAAATCATACCTACCATTGATGCAATTAATTTGTTCTGTTTATCTGCAAGTGCATAACATTGACCAACTCTTTAGTATATTAATTATTAATATAATATATGCATAAAGTTACCCTTGAACTTAGTATAATATATGCATATGTTTGCTGCCACTTTTACTTGTGCATTATTATTGCATACACAGGAATTCCGTTGCTCTATTAACTGAACTTGACCAAGCTAAAATTCACTGTATGCTTTGAGTTTAAAACTAGTTTTTACTTTTGCGCAGGAATTGGATAGAATACTGTATGCATCACAACATGAGCCAAAGAAATATCAGCTTCGGGTAACCTGCTAAGCATCCTTTTAATGTGTTTATTATATGTAGACTTCACTGCTTGCAAAACAATGTAGTTTAATTAATGAAATCTTTGTACTGTAGTGTAATAAACAATGCAGTGTAATAAGTATGATATTCCGGCACGGTAGCATTCTGTTTGCAAAACAATGAGTGTAATTATAAGTTTGATAATTTTATATGTATGATATATGTGCGATATGTTTATAGTGCTTGTGTACCAATATTTTGATATTCCGGCATATTTTGATATATATTGATATTCTGGTATATATACTGAGATATGCGTGTAACGCCGTAGTGAGTTGCAGATGTGATTTTGTAGGAGCAGGAGCAAACACTATGTGCAACGGGTGTTAACCGTTGCTTTATGTGTGACTTTGGGCATAAAGCAACGGTTTTTAACCGTTTTTACTGGACATGAAGCAACGGTTTCTAACCGCTGCCTTTTGTACATTAAGCAATGGTTTATACCCGTTGCCTACTATCCATAAAGCAACGACGGTTTATACTCGTTGCCTTTGGCCCAGTTTGCAACGGTTTATAACCGTTGCCTTTGGCCCAATTTGCAACGGTTAATACCCGTTGCCTTTGGCCTAATTTGCAACGGTTTATACTCGTTGCCTTTGTCCAAATTTGCAACGGTTTATACCCGTTGCCTTTTGGACATAAAGCAACGGTTTTCTCCCGTCGGTAAATTCAACCACCCCTGTTTTGAAGACGGTTTTTACCCGTTGCTTTTGGACTTAACAACGGTTTTTACCCGTTGTTAATAGCTTATAATGGTGTAGTGTCACTTGCCAATGAGACGAGGGGAGATATGTTTTTTTGAGTTGTATGATGTTCCTAGTATGGCATCGACTAGCAGCTAGTAAACTGCCAAGTGCGAACGTGTAGTATGGGACACAAGTTAACACTTTTTGGGTTCCTATCCATGAGTTTGTGACACATTCACGATGTTTACCTAGTAAAACTACTTTGAGTGGTGTTAGCGACCTTGTCATGAGGACGAACTGCTTTGGGAGGTGTTAGCGACCTTGTCTAAGGCTTCGGCCGTTTGAGTTTAGCACGTGCAACATTGCTTCGGCATTGTAATCAGGGATCTGGCCAATCCGAGTTTTTTGAGTTTTGAGTTCAGCGTTTTTGGCGCATTAGTGTTTGAACATGCATCGAATTTTTTTACTGAGTTTGAGATTTATGAGTTTGAATTCGTATCGAGTTCCATGAGCTTTTAAGATTGAGATGTATGTGTGAGATTTAGCCGTCTAGGCTTACTTATGAATTTGAGATCTCACATTCTTATAGAGTTATCTTGTGTTTCTTTCATGATTTCTATTTGTGACTGAGATGAGTTTCTCCTTTTGGAGTAATGGTTCATCAAACCATTTGAGTTTTCCTTGATTTTTATATGAGTTGATTTGTGAAACGTCCCGCAGTTCCGTAACCCTTGAGTCGACACTATTTTCTATCAATCAACTCAAGATGATCGGAAATACGAACCATTTGGGTTAAAGAAGAAGAGGTAGAAGAAGAAAGTAGAAAACAACATCAGAATCTTACCATCGCAGCGGAATAAAATATAATAGATAATAACAGATCTTTACACAAAAGAAAACTATATCTATTTTATATATACATCATCTGAATACATCATCAGAGTTCAACAACATCAATAACATACAACTAGACAGTCATATGAACTTGTCCTCAAAGCTGAATACACAGCGGAACAATGATCAAGTATGGAAGTACGTATCGCCATCCAGCTCGTCTTCTGAGCTCCATAGCATCCTTTGCTGTATCCTATAATACTCAGTCTGACCCGAGCATTGTAGTGAAATAACACCCAAGTCGGTCTGGAATACCAGCATGAGAAAACCACACTCAACTTGATTATTTAAGTTTCAAAATCCTTTGAAAACAAAAGCATCTCGTAAGACCACGCCACAAATAAATATGTCGGGTTTTATCTTACGATAGCCAAAACACTTTTTATCAAAATCCTCTGATATTATAATAGTGTCTATATACAAATACTTATTAAAATAGCCAAAATTGTTACAGTTATTAAATTCCAACTAATAGGTATACAAACAAAACCGTAAAGGCACGTAGGGAGAATGGATTTCCAACTAAAGACTAGGCACTGGGGTACCACCCGTCACAGTACCTGGTCTAGATCAGCATACCGAGGATCCACCCTAACTCCCCTGCAATACAAGACCGGGACTACGCCCTTACTGGATAATCTGAGTAAGATCACCACATGGTTGGGATCAGCAACCGCACCACTAAGCCAAATAAAAAGGTACATCTAGACAGTCATGACCACACCCTAATAGGCGCTACCCACTTAGCCATGCTGCATAACCCCTGATTTTCAGTCATTCCCGGTTGATGAGGCTTGAGGCTAACGTTACCTTTTTAGAATATATCACTAAGAATGCCCATCGTCCACTTGACGATGTTCCGAAAGCATTCATCCATAGAAGTCCGTCCCGGGTTCGAACGGAACCGAAGGCACTACTCCTACTACGTCCATTTTGGAATCATCCTCGGGATTGGTAGCGACTACCCTTGCACTTCATTTCTCCATCTTCGAATCCAAACTCGTCTTCCCTACGAAAACGTACAAATCGGATCGAAGTGGTTTTCAGAAAATAATTCTCGATCCCGATCTCTTCGAAACGATCAGCGCATTGGCCAATATTGATAGTCGGTTATTTAACTATCAAATAACATTCACAAAAAATCATCAAACATAAATAATTTTTCCAAATTATTTATTAATCTCAAAATACCTTCACAAGATATATTTCCACCTTTCAACCCTTTGAAAATAGTTTTCAAACCACACTCTTCTCATGGAATGAATTCTCAAATATTTATTTTCACTGAAAACACCAATTACAATACTTTAGATTTTTAAAATAATTTAAAACTCTTTATTATAAGTTATACTCTAAAACATTTAAAATAAAAATTACTTTAATACCTTATTCAAAATATATACTTTAAGAATATTTAAAATAAAGCTACTTTGTACAGTATAAAACTAAATTTCTAACTTTTAATACATAATACCAAGCCACCTTTAAATAATTACTACTACAATAGATTAAAAGAAAATACTTACTTTAGAATTTAAACATTTAGAAATAATAAGTTTTCTAAAACATGCTTTTCAAAACAACATTAAAACTTTTATCTTCTATTTTAAATTTGCTTTGAAAACGTACTTGGCTATCTAGGGAAATACGCTTCTCTTTCACATCTTTTAAAAATAAATCACTATTTATTTTTAAACAAATTTACCCATTCCTTTACTAAGTTCCCACCGTGAATTTATTCTTCTAAATATCCACTAATATATTACTTCACTTTTATAAATCCAGTTTATAAATTTCTTAGTCTCAACTTCCTCTGAAAATTTCGATTCCAAACACTTAGATCAATTTCCAAATTGATTCCCAATTTACTTAATTTGAAATAAATTTCTTTACTTACTCAATTTATTTCAAAATCCATTGATTTCAGACTTTATTCCTTAATTATGATTTAAAAATTTTTTATCTGAAAATACCAATTTCATATTTTCCACATTTCTTCTTTATCCTTTTAAATAAATTCAAACCTTGAAAAATAAATTCTTTATTTCTTGATATAACATCACTTAAGTTTAAAATTAATTATTTCTCTGTTTACTCAAAATCCCTTTTTCATACCCGAAATTCATCAGGATTTAAAAATCACTTTTATTCCTTTCTAATTCATTCTTATTTTTATTCTATAATTATTTCACTTCAAAATTCACTCTTATATTTCTTTCAAAAATCCGATTCTAAATATTTTGATGGCTCGGTGTACCAAAATATATTAAATCAAACCATGGTATCCAATATTCCAATCATCAACATAATTCATCACAGCATATCAAATAATCATAACACAGAATTATTAGAACAATCTAAATAATTTTGAGCAATCCAGTTGGGTCCCTCCAACCTTTTTCCCTGCATCCACAGATGTTAACATAATACAAAATACCAATTCCACTTCGAGGTGGAATATCGCAGTATATGGGATTTATATAATATCATCCACTATTATACGGCACATAAGGTCTCATCCGCTATATAATGCGGGAAATCAATCACTCCAATATATACTATATACCACCATATGTGATATAGCACATCAAATCTATTCAATCATTCAGCCAATTATTTAAATTTAACCACTTAAATTTAAATAACAATTCAAAAGAGTGAGATTAACTCACCTTTGCTTTTATTTGCAATCCAATTCCAACTGGCTTGCCTCTCACAATTATTGACCTTGTATAAATATTATCTGGTCTATTAATATTTGAACTAATCCAAAAATAAATTATCATTAAATAAATTTTATTAACTAATTTTAATTGCTAATTAACTATCCTAGTTTACACATTTTTTTGAATAAGTATATATAAAAATTTTACCAGAACTTATTTTTACAGTCAGACCTCTATTTTTTTCAATAAGTATATAAGAAATACCCACAAACTTCTGATCTGATTATCTACTAGCCCAAAAATGTCGAATTTTAAACCCCAGATTCTTTTTTTTAAACAAAAACAGAATTACTTTTATATCTCACTATGAGTTAAACATCTTATCTACAAACATTTCCTGCTTAATTTAATTCTTATATCTACATAATAAAAAATTACAGAAGAAGGAAAAAAAGATTCGAACCTAGCTGCCCCGATGCCCTATCACCAAAACCCAAGAGGACTACTCGAACAGCTCACGACCTTCTTCTCGATCGTTGCGACGACCTCTCGTGCATCTCAGCAAAGTCGCATTCTCCCAGCGTGACCAGCTCGTCTACCCTCAGATCCACTCGTGCCTCGACAACTCTAATTCAAAGAGTTCGGCCATATGAACGCGATTTTGAATTGCGTGCTCAGATGCGATGCCTTCTCTTTGAAAAGGAAAGGAGTAACGAATGGCATGAATAAGGGTCTCGACTTCGAATTCGAGCGCTGACTCTTTTTTTCATGTGAATCGATTTCGATTCAAAATCACAGCAGTTCACCATTTCTTTTATTATTTGAGGAACGAACTGAATATATTTTGTTGCTGGGAAAGAAATGAAGTAAGAGAGATGGAATAAAACTCGGCCATTATTACCTTGTGTTGAAGTTGATTTGTTCTGTCTGATTTTGAAACAGAACAGCATGATTTAAAGACAATGGGTAGCATAAGGGAAAAAAAAGCTGCAGTGCTTTGGAAAGGACTTGAAAAGGGTTGATGTGCGATATTTTCAACTGCAGTTGACTAGTATAAATATTCAATTTAAATTCAAATTCAAACCGTTCCGATAAATGCAACTTAAAAACTTGACCTCCTATCGAGGCGTGCTGCTAGGCGTTTATAATGTTATACCCCTATTCTGAACGCAACGGAGAAGGTTCCGAGTCCTAATTCGATCGTATGGAGAAGATAGCTTTTTGGACCCAGTTATTATATTAAATTTTCGATATAAATTTCAACGCGTTTATATATCATACGCTCACAAAACAACTCCAAATATTATGAAAATTGAAATCCGATAATAATACAATATTACGGATCCAATGAAATTGGTTTTGTCAAATTTCGAGACTGTGCCTAGGAAGGCTATTTTTAAATATCGATTTAAACAATATATTTTCAAAACTAACAAATCACCTTTAAATTCAATTTTAACACTTTTACTATCTTCAGTATTGTCAATATAAATTTTACAAGCCTTCAAATTATTTTTAACAGGCTTAAAACTGAAGATTAAATATTTTACTCAATCTTCAATTATTAAATTAAGTAGTTATATCATCCAATATACCGCAATATTAAATTCTAAATCTATTTTATTGAATAAAACCAAACTTTTCATATTCAAACTCAATTTATAATCCAAATTAAATATATAAACCCATTTAAATATTTCAAACTCAATGATGAAAAATCCGGTTCGTTATAATTTGAGTTCATTATGGGTTATCGCCAATGATATAAGGCACTTGTGTTTTATTTGAGTATTGAGTTTGAGTTACCTCTTTCGATGTATTTAATCACTTAGGTAACGTTTGTTACTTAAGTATTAAGATATGAGTTATCTAATGCTTCTCCTCATTCGAGAAGAAGTATCACTATGTCCATTCTGCTTTATATTATCGATATTGACTGATTTGTGTAGCTAGACTGACCCGTGTAGTTATAGCTAGGTCAGACCGAGTTGTTTTAGGCATCATCTATCGGGTTTAGCTTGAAGTTGATGTTGGACATTAGCTTATCTATCGCTTGAGTAGTTTATTTCTTCCGCATACTCTAATGTATTTTCATTTGATTCGATGTATATGGTGTGGTCGAGTACCACCTTTATTGTATTCATATTGTATTGTACTAAACATGTATCAGTGTATATATACATATATGACGTTGCTTACTATTCTGTGATGTGCTTTACATTTAGTTATTGTAATTTTTTGATAGATCCGTTAGCCACCTATAGTTTTTGATTAAGCATTTACTGGGTATGTCAATCCACTTTAGTAGAATAGAAAAATTATATTGCATTTATCGACTTATTCGGTAGATGTTTAAGACAAAATTATAGACGGTCGTCCTTAAACAGTCCTATTCTTCGCTTTAGTAGACGGAATTACTTGTTAATTCTCTTTGCTAAGGTGGGTCTCAGGGTAAGGCGCTACATTATATCTGTAGTAGCTTCATGAAATACTAGTTATTTTATTCCATTGCTTACTGTTGTAAACTCTGTGACTATGATTATGTGATTGATTTATTTACTGTATAAGCTAAGTTTTGCCAATTGTAAATTAACAATCTGTTATTTGGATCAATTCAAGTCTGACATATGTAGACTATTGTTGATTTGAATGGTTTGAAACAGCGGGTCGTTACAGTGGTATCAGAGCCAGGTTTAGGAAAAACTTAGCATATGGAGTAAAAACTCATTAAAGATAGAGTAGCGATATCCTAGAGTGAGTAAAATTAATTACTTAATCATATTCGTTCGAGCTTGAAATTCTTGGTTAGGATTCTCCTTGATTTAGAATTTCTTTTGAATTTTTGAACTTTACCCTTGTTCTAAAATCGATTCTTCTCCTTTTTCCATACGAGTAACCGAAGGAATGTCCGTGGTAGGGGTCATGGAAATGTCCCTGCACCACCAGTTGCCCCTGCACTACCTGTTACCGCTCAGATTCATTTAGCTACCTGGCAGTTGCAGGAGTCCGCCTAGGATTGGTGGGAACCTATTACCGCTCAGACTATGGAAGCTAATATCACTTGGTAATAGTTCAGGTGAGGTTGTTAGTTTTCTTTCCTAGCTTATTTCTATTGAATCTTGAATTTTTTTTAATCTTTGTCTTATCTCGAATCCATCTCTTTAGGGATGCTTTTATGGCCAAGAGGATGCCCAAAGCTGGGAAATCTCAGTTATATAGAGAATTCATGGATCTTGAGCAGGGTGATATGACCTTTGCTGAGCATGAAAGGAAGTTCAATGAGCTTGCCAAGTTTGGACCTAGTTTGATTGACATTCATCTGAAGAAGAACAAGAAGTTCATTCATGGTGCTCGTCCAGAGTATTATGACCACTTGATTAGTCATGTTCATGGCACCTTCACTTCTCTGATGGTTATGGCCACCAGATTCGAGAATCCTACTTCAGAGGGTCAGCAGGCAGTTTCAGCATCTCAGGGTACTTTCAGTGGTTCTATGAAGAGTAGGCCCATCTTCCAGTAGCAGAAGAAGAAGTGGCAGGATAATCATCGTATTGGATATGCTCCTCAAAAGCGATCTCTTGACCTATCTTTCATCACTTGTTTAAAGGGCGACCAGCAGGGTCACTATGTCAACAGCTGTCCATCTTCTGCCGAAGCCGCTATTCCTCCTCCAGCCTAGGCAACCATAAAAAACATTTTCCACCTTTGTCTCTAGCCTGGTCATTTCAAGAATAACCATCCCACCCAACAGAAATGCAAGACATTTGGAGTATTTTCCATGACTTCTTCCACTCCTCTTCCTCCTGCCAATGATAACCAAGGTACTCTTCAGAGCTTCTTTTCTTTGCATGAATACCATGTTCATGTTTTATTTGACACTAGTGCATCCCATAGTTTTATATCTATTGATCTTTGTAAAAAATTCAAGCATATTTTACAACCTCAATTGGCGACTTCATCGTTATGTGTAACTAATCCCATCGGGGTCCCACTAATCTTAGTATGATTTCTAAAGGATTGAAAGTCCTTTACCAGAAGCGTCGATTCACAGGAGATTTCTATGTTTTGGGTTTCGATGCATTCGATATTTTACTTGGATGTGATTGTTTAAAGCGTTATGATGCAGTAATTTCTTGTAAGGCCCGAACTATGTCCTTAGTTAGCGAACTAGGCGAACCTTTGGTTATTGAATGTCGAATGCCTTAGGATTTTGCTGGCAGCTTTATCTTTTCTTTTGATGCCGAGCCTAGTGATTTGACTCCACCCTGTTGTCCAACTCTTTCTTGATGTTTTGGTGAAGTCACTTCTCTTCCTCCTAGCGGGAAATTGAATTCCGCATTGACCTTATTCCTATAGCCCGACCGGTTGTTCTCCCTCCCAAACGTATGGCACCCAAAGAGAAAGTTGACTTGAAGAAGGAGATTCAGGATTTGTTCTTTAACGGTTTAATTAGGTAGAGTTTTTCTAAATGGGGAGCAATTGTAGTCTTTGTCACCAAATTTGATGGTTCTTTGAGGATGTGTGTTGATTATAGAGAGCTGAACAAGCTTACTCTCAAGAAACGATATCCTATGACTAGCATCAATGATATGTTCGATCAGCTCTATGGAGCTAAAGTATTCTCTCAACTTGATCTTGCTACCGGTTACCACCAGCTTCATATAGCAGAGGATAGCATTCCAAAGACTAATTTCTGAATAGAAACTGTTTTCTATGAATGGTTAGTCATTCCTTTTGGATTAACCAATTCTCCTACCTTCTTCATTGATCTTATGAATTGCATTTTCGCGATATTCTCAAAAAATTTGTTCTGGTCTTCGTTGATGATATTCTAGTCTTTTCTAAATCGGAGAAGGAGCATGAATCTCATCTAGGCTATATACTGAAACTCTTAAGAGTCATCAGTTGAAAGCCAAATTTTCCAAATGCCATTTCTAGAGAGATGAATTTCGATTCCTCGGGCACATTGTTTTAGAAAATAGAGTCTTAGTTAACCTGGTTAAGGTCGCTGCGATTAATGTAAGTCTATCCACCTTGTCCCCTTTGAATTCATTTATCTTATCTATCTTTGGACTTATCCGCCTTATCCTAATTCCAGGATCGGGAGACACCTAAGACTCCGACTGATATTCGTAGCTTTCTAAGCCTTGGCGGTTATTGTCATAGATTCATAGAGAACATTACCTGTATAGCTGCACCTCTCACTACTTTGACTCTTAAGAATGCCAAGTCTATTTGGAATGAGAAATGTGAAGCTGCATTTAATAAGTGGAAGCAAAAGCTTATTTCCGCTCCTATTCTCACTGTTCCAAATGGGAGTGAAGGATTATTGGTCTATACTGATGCTAGTAAAGAAGGTTTGGGCACTGTGTTGATGCAAGATGGAATGGTAATTGTTTATGCTAGGCGTCAGTTGAAGCCCCATGAAGCGAACTATGCCACCCACTATTTAGAATTGCTTGCTATTGTGTTTCCTTTGAAGTTGTGGAGGCATCACCTTTAGGGAACCAAGTTCAATCTTTTCACGGATCATTAGTCTCTTAAGTATATCTTCACCCAAATGGATTTGAACCAAAGGCAAGTTTGATGGCTTGAATTCTTAGCATCTTTTGACATCGACATCAACTATACCCCTGGAAAAGCCGATGTTAGGGCCGATGGTTTGAGTTGTAAGAATGCCTTGTTGTGACAGATTGTAGCTACCCCATCTTTTATGGATCGTATTGTAGACAAGCAGGATGAGATGTGATGCCTAAGCTTATGAAGGAGAATATTCGGGATAGGGAAGGTGATAATTAGAATGAGTTAGGAGCACAGATTGATCAGAATGGAGTTTTGGGGATTAATGGTTGGATTTGTGTTCCGAGTGTTGATGGATTGAGGCAAGAAGTTCTTAAGGAGAATCATCAGTCCAGACACTCCATCCATCCTTGTATCACGAACATGTTTCAGGATATGAAGAAGTTGTATTGGTGGAATGGTATGAAGTGGGACATCTCTATCTTTGTTAGTAAATGTCCACTTGTCAACAGGTTAAGGCTGATTACCAGAAGACTACTGGATTGTTGCAACCCTTTGAGATTCCCAATTGAAAGTGGGATCAAGTTTCTATGGATTTTACTGATGGTTTGCCGAGGACTAGAAGGGGTAACGAGAGTATTTGGGCAGTTGTTGATCGATTGATCAAGTCCGCCAATTTTATTTCCTGCAAGTTGAATCAAACTTCTTCAAGATTAGCTGAGATCTATATGAGGAAGATTGTCCAGCTCCATGATATTCCTTCTAGCATTGTTTGTGATCGTGATCCTATCTTTACCAGCAAGTTCTAGAAAGCTTTTCATGAAGCTTTTGGGACTCATTTGAACCTTAGTATGGCTTACCATCCCCAGACTGATGGTCAGATGGAAAGGGTGAATCAGATTTTGGAAGATCTCCTTCATGCTTATGTTCTTGATTATGGAGGATTATGGGAAGATTATCTCCATCTCGTTGAATTCACCTATAATAAAAAATATTAAGTATAACTCTATCTTTGAATTTGAATCGTCTTAAGCTTAATCCATCTATTATCCTAATCTTTTGAATTCAGGCAAGTATTGAGATGTCTCCATTTGCCGCTCTTTACAAACGATACAGCAAATCTCCATCTTGCTGGTTTGAGTCCAGTGATTACTTAGTTCTTGCACCGGATATGATTCTGGAAGCATTTGAGAAAGTTGAGGAAATTAGGAGGAAGATGATAATTGCTCGGGATAGGCAGAAGAAATATGCTGATAGGCGTAGAAGGGATTTGATATTCTCTGTGGGTGATCAGGCTTTTCTCAAGATATCACCACTGAAGAATGTGGTTCGTTTTGGTCGAAGAGGGAAACTTGCTCCTAAATTCATTGATCCTTTTCATATTCTGGTAAGAGTTGGTCCTTTGGCTTGTAGAGATAACTTACCAGAGAAGCTGGCAGGTATGCACAACGTGTTTCATGTACCTCACCTTCGTAAGTATCTCCATGTTCCATCCTTGATTGATCAGCCAGCTTTGTTGGAGAATTTGGATGTTGAGCCAAATCTCACTATCGAGAGGAAGCCACTTTGTATTATTGATAGAGGTACGAAGCAGCTTCGAAGGAAATCTATTAGTCTAGTTAAGGTACAGTGGAGTATGGATGATCGAGATTGCACTTGGGAAACCGAGGAATCCATGCATGCCTCGAGTCCTGAATTATTAGACTCGGGTACTATTCATTTTAATTTATTTTATCTTTCTATTTGTCTCTGTTCTCCTATCACATTCGTTTTTGGGGACGAAAAGTTTTAAGTGAGGGAGAGTGTAACAACCCAGGAATTTTAATGATTTTTTATGTAATTAACTAAAATTTATCATAAAAAAAAATTGAAATAAAAATTTGATATTTAAAATACGTCGATTTAAATGCAGTATATGGAAAATTTTATTTGGAAAATATGAAAGTTAGTTTATACATGAAATTTCAAAATTTAATCTTAATTAGTTAAATGTTTTGAAATTTAATATTTTCCAAATCTGAATATTTTTATATAAAAAAATGTAAATCATTTTCTAAGTGAGAAGTTGTGATTCGTTTCGTAAAATTTGGATTGCTATAGCTCCGTTTATCTTATTTTCAGCAGCGAAAAATCGAGTTTTTATAACTTGGTCGTTTCAGTGAATCTATGTACCATTCTATTCGCCTCGTCGTGCTGATCTCCATAGTATATTTAAATTTGTATTTTGAGGTCCGGTATGTGACGAAAATGATAAAATAGTTTGTCGTGTCGTTACCGTATTCGTGACTTTTGTTTCCTTCGCCTTTTCAAATTTCAGCCGTGGAATCCAAGCAACAATCAATTGCTTTAATTGATTCACCTGAATCAAAGCTTGACCATTGCAATCACTTTGATTTTCATTTATATTCGTTTGTGCCTTTTTACTTTTGCTCTACTGTTCATTCGCAAAAATAGGTATGTATCATTCTTGTTCTCTTCTTCCTGTAGCTTTGTCATTCTCCTCAATATATATATATATATATGTATGTATGTATGTATGTATGTATATGTATATATTGCTTTTCCATGTAAGTATTACTCGTTCCTTCTTCCTTTTCTCCCCGAAGCCATGAACGTGAAACCTCTCCTCTGGCCGAGGCTATCCCCGAATGACCTAAACCCACAGCAAGTCCAACAAGCCCACTCCCTGAACCCATCGCCTTGCTGAGCCTTCTCCTCTTCAAATCGAAGCGACCATACTAATCCCAAACCCAGTGTCTACACCATCAACTCCACGCCTAGAATTTTCCCGAAGCAACCCACCCAGGCACGTGCCCTTCCTCCACCTCCAAGATGTGTGGCCCTCCTCAAAACTGAAGCTTGACTTGACTAAAATCCCACTTGACCCGAGAATTTTCATATTTTGCTCGAGGCCCAACTGCATGTGCTACTTATATTTTTCCCTACAGCAGCCTCGTTCGTGTTATTTTGATATACATGAAGTGTTATATATATTGAATATATACGATATTTTGTTATATGGGTTGTCACTTTTTGTCCTTGAGTTGCCGCATTTTTTTTGTTATATATATATATATATATATATATATATATATATATATATATTGAAACTTCCCCTCTGTTGCAATATGGACCTTGTTTATATCTGTTGTGCCAAGCTGTAATCGTATAGGCTATATGTTGAATTGTCAGTATTATATAGGCTTTCAGGCTACGCCTGTTAGTATGTGATTAAAAAAAACTTATGTACGCCGTACACATATATTGGCAGGAGTATATTTGCTTTTATATCTAAGCTTATATATGATACATACATACATACATACATACATACATATATATATATATATATATATATATATATATTAAGGATAAAGGTTGTATGTATATGCCACTTTTGAATTTGTTGTCGGCAAATTATATATGTTGTATATATTGCACATGTACGCTTTGGCGAAAATTATACGTGTCGTATATAATTGTTCTTTCAAATGTTTTAAAACAATTGTATATGTATATCACTCATATGTATATATTTGTTTTATTTAATTTTCATGCTAAAAATCCACTTTCGTGTTTGTTATAGCTAATTGACTTGTCGTGCTACGTTTGTGTCAATATTTGTATCAGTGGCTTGTCAATTCCATCGTTCTCTAGTCATGAAAGGTGAGAAATCACTCACAATTAATATTCTTATGCACATAAAATTGATTTCATAAGAAATTGCAATTTAAATGTACTGTTAAAATTTAATTGCTAGTTATTAGCTGTTAAATATGATAAGTTGTAATTTAAATTGATCACTTATGTAAACTGACACCGTTATAGGTTAATTGATTATTTTATATAATTCTTATTATTATCGATCATATATGCCAATAATTGTTATGTTATTTATTGTCCTCACTCTGCAAGTTCCCTTAGTTTTAGAAATCACTATGGGTTGAAATCACTATGGTTTGGCGAACGATTCTGTATGGTATTTACTTAGCCCTTACTCTCGTGAGTTAGCTTGGTGTGGCTAAAATAGGAGCCACATTGGGCCAAGTGAGGTCATTCCACCTATCAGGCGTATTTCTTCGAAATCATATCTATTGCTTTTGTGATTTGATTTTAATGTGCACACCTTTGATTGGGAGTGTGCCTCGAGGTGGGCGGTAGTAACTGATATGCGTTACCACCAGTCCAGATCCACAAAATGGTAGAATCCTACCCTGTGCATCACCTCGCGTGCCTTGTCACATGCCATATCACGCCTTCTACGAGTTTGGTTTGTGTCGTACCTATGGAGTGCTCCTTGATAGCCCATCCGTGGGTGGATTTTACAGTATTATATAGACAATGGCATTATATAAAATGTGTTAAGGGGGATATGGGTAATGCCTTAATTCTAATTTGATATTTTACTACTATAGACATTATATATTTAGCGTATTGCACTATGTATGTAGATAGTTTATCGGATCCTTAAAGGATTGAATCCCAACATCCTTTTTAAGTTATATTTCATTTACTTGACATTTCACTTGAGTTGATTTATGTAACGACCCGGTATTTCATGCCATTTGCATTTGCATGTGTCGGACTTGAATTACTCAAAATATTAGATTGTTAATTTATATTTGGCAAAACTCAGCATATACAGTAAATAATCAATCACAGAATCACAGACACAGAGTAATATAACAATAAGCAGCGGAATAGAATAAATAGTTGTTTATGAAGCCACTACATAATCATCAAAATTTGAAATAAAATACAATAGAATATCTCAAATACAATGTAGTCTCGAATACAATAGATGACAAGTCTAAAAAATCACTGAATAGTTGAAAGCTGAATGATACAGATGGATCTCCAAGTGGAGCTCCAACTCCAAAGGTGAGCCTCAAATGTTGTGACACTCAGTCTGACCTGAGCGTAAAGCAAAACGCAAAACACTCGAGTCAGGATTAACATTCTTATATTAGTAAATCCAACTCAAATGATATATCAAATGAAACACAAGTAACATAAAGGATGTTTAGGATTACCATCCTCTAAGGATCCATGGAACTATCTACTATGTAGTAATATACGCTATTATATGTCTATAGTAAAGTAAAAGCATTAAAATAGCATTAAGGCGTTACCCAAATCCCCCTTAACACATTTTATATATTCCCATAGTTTATACAATGCCGTATGCTCCATCGTAAACTGGAGGTTTACCCAGAGGACATCATATAGGTACGGTACAAAACAAACTCATAGAAGGCGCGATAGGGCATGCACAAGACACTCGAGGCAATGCCAGGGTAGATATGCCGTTTGCGGATCTAGACTGGTGGTAACACATAGCAGCTACTATCGCCCACCTCATGACACACTCCTAAATCAAACGGCGCGCTCCATCAAATCACAAAAGTAATAGAATAGTATCAAAGAAAAATGTCTAATAGGAGGAATGACCTCACTTGGCCCGGCATGGCACCTGTTTTAGCCGCATCAAGCTGACTCACAGGAGTCAGGGTTACGTAAATACCATATAGAATCGTCACCAAACCATCCTACTGCATTTTGGAATCTCCACCATGTACACAGTTGTTAAAGTGGTTTCGGTTTTGGCAGATAGTATGATAATAACCGATAAGGGTCGCTTTAACAACCAAAGTTATTATAACACCGCAATCATTTCAAAACAGTTTATTCTTCAAAACCAGAATGTCATATCTATTTCAAAACCATATTAATTCGATACAAATTTTCATTTCAAATATATTCATTTCCAAAATCATAGCACTTTGAAATCATAACACTTTAGAAAACCATAACACTTTCTTTTAAATAGTTTAGATATTAATAAAAGTATATAAAATAAAATAGTTTATTTAAAATTGTTATAAGTTAAAATAGTTTATAATAAAATAATTAGTATATTAAAATAGTTTATATTAAATATAGTATATATTAAATATGATTTATATTAAAAATGATTTATATTAAAATGATTTATAAAGTAAAATATATAATAGTTTTAAATATAAATTTAAAATACTTTATGTAAATTATAGCTTCCTCAAATTTCACAAATCTATTTAAATCACCTCGAATTCCAAAATTTCAAATTAAATTCATTCTCAATTCATCAATTTCAATCCAGTTTAGTTTCTCAATAAACCATTTCAAATTATATTGATTTCAAATACACATTTGAACCACAAAATAAGCCATTTCAGTTTCAATATATTTCGAAGCTTAAATATTCAACATTTTCAAACTAAATTTGATATTTCATATATCTCTTAATTTAATTTCATTATTATTTAGTTTTTTGAAATATTCACTTAATAAGTCCAATATCATTTGAATAACCTTAAATTGCATTAAACTAAATATTTCCTTCGATTTATTTAAAACTTGAAATATCCATTTAATTAGTTTAAGTCAAAATCAAGTTATGAAATCATATCTTAAAACCCTCAAATTCAATAAGTTTCAAATCGATTCAATTAAACAAAATTTTTGATTAAATAAAATTTCCAATAAATTCAAATTTACCTTTCCAACCTTACTTATAGAAATCTATTTTGAAATATAATTTTAAGTAAATACATAAACATATTGTATTTTACTTAAACCAAACTTTACTATATTTAAATCTTATTATTAAATCTATTTTATTATTAAAACTTATTCATGTACATAATATTTCAAATTTAAATAAACATATATCTTTCCTTTCAAAACCATAGAAATCATTTTCAAAATATTTATATATATAGACCAACGGTGTCTGTATAAAATTTTCTATCCTATGGTCAAATGATACAGATATTTATCATTTCAATCCGTAATTCAAATATATATATATATATATATATATATATATATATATATATACACACACATGTATATATCATTTCAACCAGCAATCCCAAATTCAATTCAAATGAAAATCGCTTGGGTTTTTCATTTCAACCCGTAACGATTTCCTCGTATTCTACAAGATCGTTCGGTTATGTATCATTTCAACCCATAGGGAATTTTATACTAACAGGGAACTTGCAGAGTGAGAATAGTTACGATAATAATATAACATAGCAATAATAGATATATATCATTAATAATAAATAAAATAAAATATAAACAATAGGATATGGTGTCATATCCCACAGGTGAACAATTTCAGATAATAGCATATCATATGTAGTAACTTAAAATTAACAGTTCAATTTAGCATCATATTTCAATTGTCGTTTCAATTGAAATCAAATTTGATAAATATAAGAACGTTAATCGTGAGTGATTGCTCACCTTTAGAGGTTAGAGAGATTCAACAATGAGATGAGTTACGTCCTAAGCATGAATTTCAAAGCAAAGCAAGATGGGCACGAATTAGACAAACAAAGCTGATAAAAGGAATCGATAAGAAAAGATCCAAATTAGCTAGATATAAACCGAAACAAAATGCTTATTATATTTTATTACTTTCTTTTGTAAAATCAATATTTTATTAAAACACGCATTTAAATATAGAAGTTTACCATTTGCTATGTTTAATTAGACGTATTCCAAATATCAAATTTTTATTTTGAAATTCAACCATTTCAAATTTCATAAAAATTCAGTTAATTAAGTTATTAAAATGCATTAAAAATTTTGGGTCGTTACAATTTATCTGCATAAGAATGCTAATCCTGATTCGAATGTTTCGCATTTTGCTTTATGCTCGGGTCAGCTTGAGTGTCACGATTTTTTAAACTCATCTTTTGGGCTTGGAGATCGCTTGGAAGACCTATCTTATCTATTTCAGCTTTCAGTTTATTTCTGTTATTTCAGTTGTATGTTTCAGACTTGTCATTAGCTTTTGTGTTAGAGACTTCTGTGTATTGGGATTTTTGATGTACTTTGTTTTCTAAATGTTTTTTCTATAGTAGCTTCATGAACTACTAGTTATGTTTTTCCACTGCTTATTGTTGTAAACTCTGTGTTTGTGATTCCATGGTTGATTTATTTACTATATATATGCTAAGTTTTGCTAATTATAAATTAACAGTTTTTTATTTGGAGCAATTGAATTCTGACATGTGTAGATTATTATTGATTTGAATGGTTTGAAATAGCGGGTCGTTAAAAGTTACCATATATAAGATCTTTAATTTTACAGTTGGAATTGCCTTTAACGAACACGTTTATAACTAATACAAATACATTCTCATATGTTTAAAACACTCAAGCCATGCTAAGGCATTTCATTACCCTATCTCTTAGTGAGTCATACCCAGCCAAAGCCATGGTTCTCGCTTAACCTCCAGCTCTGATGCTAAATGTAATGCTATGCCTTTTCAACCGCCAAATGTTGACACTAATACATCCACGAAATATTGTGCTAGGCATCTACGTGTTGAAAAGACAAATTATTAGGGTAAAATAAAAGGAAATGTAATAAGAAAGAAGGAATGTAATATTAGAATCTCATAACAAAATAATATTATAACATCAAAAGCTAGAACAAAATTGTCATTCTGAGATACGCAACATTTCAGAGTCACAATTCTAAATATTATCATCAATCTGGATAGTAAGATAACCGTCCTCACAAATGATGATACATACATAATAGTAATGCAACGGGAATAAGAATGCTACGATAGGTGAAATATCCAACTCGTCTTCTCGAGCTCCAATGAACAAACAACTAAAATCGGCCTTTCTTAGACTACTCGAAAGAGTACATAAGGAATTTAGGAAAAACAAAAATCATGTGTCAGACATAAGTCTGGTATGAAAAACTCAAGAAATATGTGTACAACATGTATCAGTACTTTGCACAGAGTGCTGTAACGGCTATCCCCTCAAATGTACCACCATCTAATAAGTACATAAGGTAATATAATAGATAATGTTTAGTGTGTAGAATATAAATCAGAAAATAGCTATGATGCTTACATTGATCACACCACAACAATATTGAGGGTGCAATCAAAA
The DNA here is from genome assembly GCA_030765085.1 of Allium cepa. Classification (NCBI taxonomy): domain Eukaryota; kingdom Viridiplantae; phylum Streptophyta; class Magnoliopsida; order Asparagales; family Amaryllidaceae; genus Allium; species Allium cepa. Next base: position 977,321,338 of record CM060928.1, read on the forward strand.
TCACTAAGGTATGTTCGCATATGGATTTTCAAAGATGCCTCCAATAAACGGAAGTGGATCTCCATGACAGGAATTAGAAATTACCTTCCAAGCATCATATAACTCAAGATAGAATACCACATGGTAAAATCAATTTGCTCATCACTTTAACATGTGAACTACGTGCAACTAAGTATCAACATCTTCCACGTGCAATATATTGATAAGCATACTCTAGGTTTGGAGTAGAAATACCCACAAGGGTTAGCTAAACCCGAAGTTGTGTATCCAACTCTTTCTTTGGTCATTTATCGATGTCAAGGTCACATTCAGCATCATTGACTCAAGTCTAGATTATTCAAATAGAACATGGATCTCCCTAAGGATCCTATCATCTTGATATGTCCATGGATCTCTACAAGGATCCCAGTATAAGTCGTCCGACGAATACTAATGCTGACCTCTTTCTTGGACTAATGTTGGGGTAGATAGTTCAACTCTATAGCATTCCGCTTCACAACTACTTTCAAAATATAGAATCTATATATTGGTTTCAAAGTGCTATTCAGTAGGTAAAACACTTATAGATCCCGAACTCTTCCAAACTAATCGATGAATTTCCAAAACTCAATCCCGGTTCTTTTAGAAGTAAGCAAACCATATATAAAGAGGAGTCCTCTCTGTAGGATCTCCTATACATAAGTTCTTAAAGCTAGAGATGTATCATACCAATGCTCCTCCCTGGGGTTCTCAGACCATATGAAACCATGAAGCTTTTGGATGCTTTCCAAGTTAATTGGTTAAGTTCGATAGCCAACTAATCGATTATCAAGTTCAAAATAGATGATCGTTATGGAAGCAAAGCATTGTATACTTATCACATTTCCAATCTTTTCAAATCACACTATCCCTAGATCAAGAGTGAAACCGGTAGGTTAGAGCACTGTTGCTTCTACACTCTACTCGAACATCATCCTTAACTCTCACATATAGACAAGCCTACTTTATCGGCTTTTACTGATAAGTATACGACTAAATACTTTCCATAAACAAGCAAACAAATAAAGCATGATTAAGTCACACAAAGTATGAGTAAGCCATACAGGCATCATTAAGCTACTTAAGCAACTCCTAATACTTTCTATTTAATCAATCCTTTTATTAATTATAAACTCCTTTGAAAATACTTGTATATATATTTAAAATACCTTTACAAAAGATATATAAGTGTATTCTACTATTCACTATTCATTTCTACTCCTTTCAATACTTAGAAATGTATTCAAATTCTTATTTCGAATGTTATAAGAATATTTAGAAATCTTAAATAAGGTTTCACATTTGCACAAGTATACTTTGATGGGTTAAAAACAAATGTCGTCAAAACATCGTTAGTATAAGTCTAAAACCATTCCATTTATAATTATCTTTAAACCATTCTTTTTAAAGATTTAATTACTCAACTAAGTATAATCAAAAAGCGTTAAAGACTGATATTATTAACACATTGTCACAACAAATCCAAAATCAAATTTATACTTATTATTATCTTTAAAAACATTTATTTAAAGGTCTAAGTTAATATTTGGTTAACTTTGTTATTTGACTAGTTATCTATTTAGTTGTAAAGAACAATCACTTAAGGAAACCAAGGTTCATATACTTATCACGTTATCGAACTTCTTAACTTATATCATCCCTCAGTCAAGAGTAAATCTAGGTAAGTTAGAGTATTAGTTCCATATCAAAGCTTTGCCTAAACACTTCATTCTTAATTCTCATAAATAGACAATTCCACTTTAGTTGGATTTTAGTGCTAAGTACCCAACTAAATATTTCCATCAATGAGTAAGTAAACAACACAATTAATAGGTTTTCTACATTCCAAAGTCAACTATTCCTCGATCAAGACAGAAGCCAGATGTTATAGAAATATTGCTTATAAACCCAACAATAACAACAATCTTAGCTCTCATAATAGATAAGTCTACTTTGTAGGCTTTTAGCGTTAAGCATAATTAATTACTTTTTCTAACAAGTAATTAAAAAATCATGATTTAGCTACTAAGAAATCCCTAACCCAAATCATTTGTTTATAATTTAAAAATCCTTTTAAAAAATGATATATATATATATATATATATATATATATATGCTAATTTATTTAAACTAAGATTTTTAATAAATATTTAAAAGATCTTATATTACATAATAAAATAATCAAAAAAATTCCAAAATTATATATGCTTATAAATGCTTCTAAAATACTTATAATATGTTTAAAAACATTCATTCAACATATTACTTAAAGATAACAAGTTTATAGTTTACTTAAAAACTTGGAAAAACCATGTTTTCAATATATTTAAAATAAACCTTCAACTTAAAAAATTCATAATTAATTCCAAAAAATTCATAAAAATCCCAAACCACTTTTATAATACTATAACGAGTAAGAAAATTCTTGTAAAAATGAAACCAAATTCTCAAATTTAAAGTCATTTTTAAACCTTTACAGGTCAAAACAAAGGCTAAAACGGGACAGTTTTGCCTAAGGGAATGTTTGACCACTTTTCGATATGTTAGTTAGCCTTTTATCATCTAGTCCTTTTATAATAGCAAGAATACACAATATACATCACAAATTTAGTGATAAACCCTAAAGAATCTCTCTACAAAGTTCTTAAGAAATTTCCAAACACAGGGCCATTCCTAAGTGCATATATAACGACCATCACTATAAGAGCACTTCCATATCCAAGTCCAATCTAAACCAAAGTCCAAGTACAACCTATGTGCTTTCTCTCGAGGCTATGCTACAAGTCATTCAAGTCCGTTCTAAGTCCGTACATTTGGATTATGTATGTTATTTGCTTTTCGGAGCAAGAATCAAAACCATTATCACAATATATAATCAATATAACTTCAAGCACCATATACTATAATATAACAAAGCACTATACACACTTTATGCACAGCAAATGGTGAGTTAGCTCATCAAATATAAGCCAAATATCAAGCTCAAATACACAAGCATCTATGAACAACTTCCTACCATCACCGAACATCCAAAGCTTCCACCATTAGTCCATTTGAGTTCTTGGCCATCTTCCCCCTTCCTTTATGCGACAACCCAAAATTTTTTGATATTTGAAATTGGGATATTTAATAGATTTTATGTATTTAAAAGTAAATTTATAACTAGAATTTCAAATGCCACTATTTATTATGTGATTTAATTTTTTAATTGAATAATTGGAAATTGGGTAAATTGTTGCATCTGGAATTTTATGCTTGTCAAAAATATTTCAAAAGATTATAAAATTTATATTTGTAGTACTAGAGATAATAGGAGTTTTAAATTTTAATTTGAGAGCGTTTTGTTTAGTTTTGAAAATATATCGTTTAAATCGATATTTAAAAATAGCCTTCTAAGTCACAGTCTTAGAATTCGACGAAACTAGTTTTATTGGATCCGTAATATTGCAATATTATTGGATTTCAATTTTCGTAGCGTTTGGAGTTATCGTGTGGTCGTACGGTAGATAAACGCGTTGAGATTTATATTGAAAGTTTAATATAACAAATAGGTTCAAAAGGCTATCTTCTCCATACGATCGAGTTAGGCGTCGAAACCTTTTCCATTGCCTTCGAAACAGGGGTATATCATTATAAGCGCCTAGCGACATGCCTCGATAGGAGGTCGAGATTGTGAGTTGCGTAATTGTGACGATTTGAATTTAAATTTAAATTCAAATATAAATAATATTGTTGCATTAAAATTCTATGCCAAGACCTTGCATACACGTATTGTAATGCCCCGCCTTTTCATAAGATTTAAATCGACGATAAACCGCATACGTCAGACTTAAACCATACAGAAGGGTGGATTGTTATGGGGTAAATAAGAAGAAGCAGAGAAAGAAAAAAAAACATAATCTTGCAGCGGAACGATAAAATATAATAATCAAATATATAGTTCATGAAGCTGTTTTACAAAACATTTGATTTACTTATATAATACATATCAGAGTTACACATACCAGAGAATATTAATAATGTAGCGGAACAAATGTGATGCAATGGACTAATATAATATATAATAGTAATAAAATCTTCGTCTTCGTCCTTCAGAAGTAAGGTCTTTAAATCCTGAAATGTTCAGGCTAACCCGAGCGAATTGAAAAGACAAAACACTCGAGTCGGAACTAAAAGATCTTATGTAAGTTAAATCAACGGTAAAATATGAGTGGAATGGCGTCAGAGATATTTACGGGATTTGACATCTCCTATCCAGTGTCAAACGTGAGTGCAGTAACTTAAGAGATGCTCGGGATTCACATCTCCTAAGGATCCGTTAAACTATTTACTATGTAGTAATATTTCGCTATTATAATAATGTCTATAGTAAAATAAACATACTTTTAAATAGCATTAATGAGTGATCCAATATTCCCTTTAACACGTAATAGTCCCAGTAGTCCATCCAATAGCATAGTCCCTCCTGATCATGAAGCCACTAGTGGATACCACACGGGCTATGGGAGAAAACCAAACTCGTACAAGGCGCGACAGAGTTTGTAACACGGCACAACTAGGCAATGCCAGGGTAGATATACCAATTATGCTTCCGGGTTGGTGGTAACGCGTAGCGTGCAACTACCGCCCACCTCGAGCCACACCCCCAAAAAAAGAAAATCAAAATTGGCCACCGAATAAATCCAAAGTCGGAGTATAATATCGAAGGGATGTGTCCAATAAAAGGTGCTACCTTCTTAACCCGTCGATCGCTCCTGTTTTAGCCACCTTATGCCAACTCATGGGAGTCGGGTCCACGTATTTACCTTAAAGGAAATGCCACCGCCATCCTACTTCATTCTAGAATCTCCACCGCGTACACGGTTGTTAAAGTGGTTTTCGGAGTTGGCAGAGAGTATGACAACTTCCGATCCCGGTCTCTTCAACAAACAAACTTTATTATAACAGCACGGTCATTTCAAAATAGTTTATACTTTTAAAACCAGGGTAAAATATCCATTTCGAAACCATATAAATACGATATCATTTCCGTTTTAAAAACCCAAATCAATATGAAATCATTTTTCAAATATATTCTTTTCAAAAATCAAAACGCTTTCAAATTTATAATATTTTTAAACCAAATGCTTGTAATATAACCTTTCAAAACATAAAACTCTGAATTTCGTATCTTTGAAACATAACTACACCGGCTTAAATGGCTTAAATATTAAATTTCTTTATATAATAAAATGGCTACTTTAATTTCCCAAATCAATTCCAAATACATATTTAAATCCCCAAACAAACCATTTCAAATTCAATATGTTTCAAAGCTTAAATATTCAATATTTTGAAACTAAATTTTATATTTCATATATATATATATATATATATATATATATATATATATATATATATATATATGCCAAAATCACTTTTACTATTATTTAACCTTGAAATTTTGCTTAATAAATCCAACATCTTTAAATAAAACTTCGAATTTCAATAACTAAATATTTCTCAGTTTCTTTAGGCTTATATATTCACTTAAATCACCTTAACCCGAATTAAGTTATAAAACCATATTCTTTTAAAATCCAAATTTCAATAAGTTCCAAATAAAATCTCAAATCAAATTCAAAACTATCTTCTCCACCTTGATTTATAAAAATCAATATAACTCTATATTGAAATATAATTTAAGTAAACATTTATCCATATTATATTATAATAAAATCAAATTTTATTATTAGACTTATTTTATACTTTAAACGATTTCATTCATAGCTTAAACCAAGAATTTAACTATATATAAAATAACATTTAAAAATATCCAAATCAGTATCTCATAAAGCCGTATATTTCTTTACAAAACCATAGAAATCATTTCAAAATATTTTTCTATATATAGACCGCGGTGTCTGTATATAATTTTCTATCCTATGGTCAAGTGATACAGATATTTATCATTTCAATCCGTAATTTAAAATAAAAATTTACGGTTATATATCGTTTCAAACCGCAATCCCGAATGAAATAAAAATGCATAACAACTTGCTGCTTATGATGATATAAATAAAACATCCATTCATCCATCACAAAATCATACATCCACCCAAATCATCATCCAAAACTATTTATCACAATCATCATCAAGTTAAATAAATACATCAATATAGGGCATATAATAAATAACAGGTAATACTAATAGTTTGTATTCAAAAAAATAAATCAATCAACAATTCAGCTGGCTGTTTATATGCAAATGAATTAAATAACAATTTAATTAAATAAATTAAATCTAACTGGAATGATGATAAATTTATGCCAAACAGTCATAATTAAATTTCTAATCACACCAGAATTTATTTAACAAACATAAGAAATTTTAGATGTTGTGAGTGGGTTAAAACACTCACCTTTTGAATTTAAATTGAATATAAATTCAATTTAAACCCAAAATTTGAACAGTCTCCAAATCCATCCAAACCAGCGCTAAAATATCCAGAATCCCAATATGAACCTAGCGAAGAAAACTGCGCGTGAAACGGAATCCGTATGTAAGAGTTATACAAATTAGAACGTTTTAAAAATTAAATTAATTAAAAATAAAATAAACAACTCACCCAAACACGTCACCTACAGCCACGTTCCACATCAGAAACCCTAACGCATGCGATACCTGAAGCCACGCACCAAGCCGTCAATTCGGCCCGCTCATCGACGCGCCACGCCGCCTGATCAACGCCGATGAGACCGCCTCTGCATGACCCCCCATGTGCTTCCCTCCACGACCTCCGATAGCTCGATCACTGGTCCCAAACATGGTGCAGCCGGCGCCAAAAAACAAGCTCTAATTGAATTAATCTCGATAATCAAACCGTTAAATCGACAAGCTACCCTGGCCTCCACTCGTCCCCCTCTCCACATCTATACCAACGAATTAACGATCCATCAGCATTGATTTCGACCCCACTGAACGACCAAGACTCATCCATCGATTTCAGGCCACATCGAAACTCGAACCGACAAACGAATTGTATTTCTGATTTGCGCTCGTCGAGAGCTTCATATCCATATATAGTTCGATAGTATTTGAGGAATTTGAATTTTCACTTTGATTTTTGAATTGCAATTTAATATTAGGTATTTGTCTGCCATTGAAATGAGGAGCTGAAAGAAAATGTACGCTTAGACAAATGAGAAATAGAGGTACGCTAGGGTTTATAACAGGGTATTTATAGATACGGCTGAAAAAGAATAGATGGATCGGATTGAATATACGCGCTAACGACAAAGTGGCCCAAAAGCCCGTTCTGACTTCGGAATGAAATTGGGTCAACCAGTATATCAAAATAGATGTTTTAAAATATTTTAAACACAATGGAAAAGGTTTCAAGTCCAAATTCCATCGTATGAAGAAGTGATGCTAAAATCAATTTATTTCAAATCAATTTCAATTGATTTCAACTAATTGATTTCTACGCATTTCGAGTCCGTACGATCAAACAACAAGTCCGATTGGTACGAAACTTGAAATCTTACAATAATTCACCATTACGGATCCGATGAAACTAGTTTCGCCGAAATCCGAGTCAGTGGCCAAAATGTCTATTTTACAGTCAATTAAATAAATTAATATTAATTAATTAATTCACCTTCCAATTTAAATTCTATAATTCATAAATTTCATCATCTTGTATTACTTTAGAAATTTTAACAAATCCTTTATAACCAATTTCCATATCAATTTAAAGTTAATAAATTCACAACTACAGTGTTTAACTTTCAAATTAAATAAATTCATTACTTATCAGTTGCAATTCCCCTAAATCCCTGTATTTGATCTTTAATCTTATTATGAATCAATTATAACTTACCGTCTTAAAGGTGATGTCAACATGGGTTTATATCTACTGCACTAACATTCCAATTTCATCTTAATTCACATTTATGTAATATTTAAATATTTAATTTCAATTAATTGCAATAAACCCAATTACCTAAATTTTACGTTCAAATAAATAAATCCTGATTCCCATTCTTATTATTCAACAATCACTATCCTATAAATATATTAAACATTTGTTTACGTTTCATTACCTGATACTTCCAATTTCACCTTTATTCGTATTAACTATTTTATTTCCACTTAATTTGTAATAACTACTATAATTCAATCATATTGAAATTTGTCGATTTCACCCATAAATTTAGATTAAAAATCAAATTACTAATTTACCATCATTCCATCCTTTATTACATCAATTGTTACATTAATTTACATTAACAAAACGTTAAATTAAGATTTATTGAAATCGATTACCAAAGTTAATTTGACACATAAAAAAACAACATATGTTAATTATCACCTATTTGCTTTTAATTGCATTTATAAGGTTGTTACTTATCAATCCAGGTTATAATTCCAAATAGAACATTGATTTTATTCCATCACTATTTATTCATTATTAATTATAATTACTTACATCATATGCATTCGTTATATTACCCTAAATCGGACATAAATTCATATATTCATACAATACTTACATTTATTTACTTAATTTGCATCCAATTTCAATTAATACTCTTAATAAATTTATTTAGCTTTCTATTACACCAATTACTATCTTATAATTAAATTTTACGTTCCTTTTTAAATTCACATTCGCACTTTCCGTTATTATATTATAACTTTACAATATTAAATAAATTCATTAATTGTCATTTCATTCAACCTATTAATTATTGACCCAAATTAGCACTGTTACGTTTTAATTTACTTATTAGTTTACAACAAGTGCTACCATTAGTTCATACACTAATTCATTCCATTTCCATTCATTATACATTATTCTATTAGTAAGTCAACATTTTAAATTATAAATTCACCTTTTATATCCCATTATAAATTAATGCACACATTAATTAAGATTTTAAATCAAATTAATCATTTCGTCTTGGTAACATTCTTTTATTTCAATAAGAATATAATTAACATTTACATTGTTTCTCTTATTGGAATTACATCCATGTTATTATTTCCAAACAATCACTACAGAACATTGATTTTATTCAATTGATACTCACCTTCGTTTTTTTTCTTCATTTGTTAATGGAATTCATGTCCTATTCAATGGCTTAGCATTTATATTCATTATAAATTAAAAAAAATGTTTCTTTCTAAATTTAATTACAAAGATCCAATTAAATTGACCCATTTATTTATTAAAATTTACGGGTCATTACACTCTACCCTACTCAAAACTTTTCGTCCCGTAAAGGAAAAGAAGCGAAAAGAAGAATTAAGAATCAACATATCTTACTTAAAATATTAAATTTATAAACAAATAAATTTACAAAATTAAATAATTTAGAATAAAATGTACCAATTTATAACCATTAAATCTTTTATACTTAAATTATTAAAGTTTGGAAAACATTTTCAAATTTTCTAAGCGCAAAATTTACGAAAAATTTCGGCAGAGTCTCCTTTGTACGGAGAGGCTCGGAAGAAAATATAATATCAAATATAACAATATATAACATATATTTTCCAAAATAATATATCCCAACACGGGAAAACAATATAATAACGCTATGATAATCGTAATCCGAAAACGTACCTATTTGTCGGGCAATTTACGCTTATATTATGGAACCAAAAGCAGTAGCCATTGCTTTCATAACCTGTATTTCACTTATATAATCCAAAAGATTAACAATTATATAAATGAAATATTTAAAGTTGTTTCAAATAACAACAAACAATCAACATACCAACCATCACTTGCAACAAGCAAACGACCATCACATAAATCAACACACATCAATCATTCCCTCATATCAACAAACAAATAGTTGTTCGGGTTCAAGCTTTAAATTGCATAGAATGGAAAATAAACTACTTAGTGCACAATTTACTCAATAGTCTTAGATGAAACTAAATATATTATACATACATCCAAATAAATTTAAAGTATCCTTACCCAAACAACTTAAACCAAACAAACAAAAAATTCCCAAATCAAGTTAATTTTTATTAATTTCATTCATATAATAATTTATCTTTTAAATTTACATTTATTTCTTACAATTTTATTTAGAAATAACTTCAACTTATTTACTTAAGTTTTTAAATTTCTTACTCACAATACCTGTCTTCTATTATATTTAATTAGTATTATTTCAATTATACTTAAGTTTATAACAACTACAACACCAAATTCTTATTTATTAAAGAATTTCATTAATTACTTTCATTACCTCAAATTTATTACTTGTATAATATCTATTACATTTTCTTATTAACATTTCAACTCTTTATATCCTTTGGTAAGTTATATACATGCTTTTAAGTATGTAATAGAAAGTTACACAAGTTTATTTCTATTTCTTTAATTAACTAAATGTTCAATAATATTATTCTTTGTTTCATAGGTTACAGTTTCAAATTACATTTAATTTCATTCATAACCTAGCATTAAATTCCTTATTTTAATTAAAGGCTCCAATTATTAATTGGTTACATTCCATTTCACTACAATAATTGAAACTATTAATTAATCGGAAACTTAAGAATTAAATACGGGGTTAAATTTCAATTCATTTTAAAGATATTAGATATAAGGTTTATACTTAAAACTTATATGTCCAATTATAATTAAAACAATTTAAAATAAATTATATTTGTTTACCAAAATAAATCTGCAGTAAAACTACTACAGTGTCATTCCCACTTCAAAACTCGAAAATGAATGTCGATGATGCGGCCGCCATCACCGAAATTATTTTCCAGCGACAGAGAGGGAAGTACATAACTTTTTCTGTTTTTTTTTTACCAAAATCTTCTTTAAAATAGTTCTTCCAAATTATATTGGAATATTGATATCAGAAAATACTTCTAAATAATATTATTATTATATTCCAAAATCATTCGAAAGAAAGTTTCAAAACCCTGGAACTTAAGTTCTAAATTCCCAGTTTTCATTTATTTTATTTTCAACCTTATTTCAACTATTATTTATAAATTTCATTACCAAACAAACAATATAATACAACCAAATATAACCTTTATAAAAATTTCCTTTATATATGTAGAAAATATAACAGGCAAAATTATTTCACTCACCTATATTAAAACCAAATAATATGTCGGTCTGTCCTATTAAGTGTTTAGAAATCCCTATTAATGTCATAGCGTCCCATGCACCAACCAGAATTTATAAATACAAAACGGAACAAATTAACACAATATTAAAACCTCTTTATAACACTAACAAATACGCTGTCTCATATATACACTCAGCGACTCATCATAGGGTATTACTACCCTATTAATAAAGAGTCAAACCCCACAAAGCTAAGATTTTCACTAAACCAAAAATCTGATACCAGATGTAACGCCCCGCCTTTTCGTACAATTTAAATCGACGATAAATCATGCACGTCAGACTTGAACCATACAGAAGGGTGGATTGTTATGGGGTAAATAAGAAGAAGTAGAGAAAGAAAAAAACAAACATAATCTTGTAGCGGAACGATAAAATATAATAATCAAATATACAGTTCATGAAGCTATTTTACAAAACATTTGATTTACTTATATAATACATATCAGAGTTACACATACTAGAGAATATTAATAATGCAGCGGAACAAATGTGATGCATTGGACTAATATAATATATAATAGTAATAAAATCTCGCCTTCGTCCTCCAGAAGTAAGGTCTTCAAATCCTGAAATGCTCAGGCTGACCCGAGCGAATTGAAAAGACAAAACACTCGAGTCAGAACTAAAAGATCTTATGTAAGTTAAATCAACAGTAAAATATGAGTGGAGCGGCATCAGAGACATTTACGGGATTTGACATCTCCTATCCAGTGTCGAATGTGAGTGCAGTAACTTAAGAGATGCTCGGGGTTTACATCTCCTATGGATCCATTAAACTATTTACTATGTAGTAATATTTCCTATTATAATAATGTCTATAGTAAAATAAACATACTTTTAAATAGCGTTAAGGAGTGACCCAATATTCCCCTTAACACGTAATAGTCCCAGTAGTCCATCCAATATCATAGTCCCTCCGGATCGGGAAGCCACCAGAGGATACCACACAGGCTACGGGAGAAAACCAAACTGGTACAAGGCACGATAGGTAGGTGACATGGCACAACTAGGCAATGCCAGGGTAGATATACCAATTATGCTTCCGGGTCGGTTGTAACGTGTAGCGTGCAGCTACCACCCACCTCGAGCCACACCCCCAAAAAAGAAAATCAAAAGTGGCCATCGAATAAATCCAAAGTCGAAGTATAATATCGAAGGGATGTGTCTTATAAAAGGTGCTACCTTCTTAACCCGTCGATCGCTCCTGTTTTAGCCACCTTATGCCAACACACGGGAGTCGGTTCCACGTATTTACCTCAAAGGAAACGCCGCCACCATCCTACTTCATTCTAGAATCTCCACCGCGTACGCGGTTGTTAAAGTGGTTTTCGGAGTTGGCAGAGAGTATGACAACTTCTATGACAACTTCTGATCCCGGTCTCTTCAACAACCAAACGTTATTATAACACCACGGTCATTTCAAAACAGTTTATACTTTTAAAACGAGAATAAAATATACATTTCGAAACCATATAAATACGATATCATTTCCGTTTTAAAAACCCAAATCAATATGATATCATTTTTCAAATATATTCTTCTCAAAAATCAAAACGCTTTCAAAGTTATAATATTTTTAAACCAAATGCTTGAAATATAACCATTCAAAACATAAAACTCTGAATTTCATATCTTTAAAACATAACTACACCGCTTAAATGGCATAAATATTAAATTTATTTATATAATAATATAGCTACTTCAATTTACCAAATCAGTTCCAAATATAGATTAAAATCCCCAAATAAACCATTTCAAATTCAATATGTTTCAAAGCTTAAATATTCAATATTTCAAAACTAAATTTTATAATTCATATATATGCCAAAACCACTTTTACTATTATTTAACCTTGAAATTTTGCGTAATAAATCCAACATCTTTAAATAAAACTTCGAATTTCAATAACCGAATATTTCTCAATTTCCTTAGACTTGATATATTCACTTAAATCACCTTAACCCGAATTAAGTTATGACACCATATTCTTTTAAAATCCCAATTTCAATAAGTTCCAAATAAAATCTCAAATCAAATTCAAAACTATCTTCTCCATTTTGATTTATAAAAATTAATATAACTCTATATTGAAATATAATTTAAGTAAATACTTATCCATATTATATTTTAATAAAATCGAATTTTATTATTAGACTTATTTTATACTTTAAACGATTTCATTCATAGCTTAAACCAAGAGTTTAACTATATATAAAATAACATTTAAAAAATATCCAAATCGGTATCTCATAAAACCGTATATTTCTTTACAAAATCATAGAAATGATTTCAAAATATTTTTTTATATATATACTACGGTGTCTGTATATAATTTTATATCCTATGGTCAAGTGATATGGATATGTATCATTTTAATCTGTAATTTAAAATTAAAATTTACGCTTATATATCATTTCAAACCGCAATCCCGAATGAAATAAAAAATGCATAACAACTTGCAGTTTATGATGATATAAGTAAAACATCCATTCATCCACCATAAAATCATACATCCTCCAAATCATCATCCGAAACCGTTTATCACAATCATCATCCAATTAAATCAATACATCAATATAGGGCATATAATAAATAACAGGTAATACTGAAAGTTTATATGCAAAAAAAATAAATTAATTACAATTTAGCTGGCAGTTTATATGCAACTGAATTAAATAACAATTTAATTAAATATTAAATTTAACTGGAATGATGATAAATTTATGCCAAACAGACATAATTAAATTTCTAATCAAACCAGAATTTATTTAACAAACATAAGAAATTTTAGAAGTTGTGAGTGGGTTAAAACACTCACCTTTTGAATTTAAATTGAATTTAAATTCAATTTAAACCAAAATTTGAACAGTCTCCAAATCCGTCCAAACCAGTGCCAAATTGTCTGGAATCCCGATACGAACCTGGTGGAGAAAACCGCTGCGTGAAACAGAATCCGTATGTAAGAGTTATACAAATTAGAACGTTTTAAAAATTAAATTAATTAAAAATAAAATAAACAACTCAGCCAAACACGTCACCTACAGCCACGTTCCACATCAGAAACCCTAATGCACGGGATACCTTAAGCCACACACCAAGCCGTCATCTCGGCCCGCTCATCGACGCGCCGCGCCGCCTGATCATCGCCGATGAGACCGCATCTGCACGACCCCCCATGTGCTACCCTCCACGACCTGCGATAGCTCGATAACCGGTCCCAAATAAGGTGCAGCCGCCGTCGGAAAAACAAGCTCTAATTGAATTAATCTCGATAATCAAACCGTTAAATCGACAAGCTACCCACACCGATGGCCTCCACTCGTCCATCTCTCCACATCTGTACCAACGAATTAACGATCCATCGACAATGATTTCGACCCCACTAAGAGGCCGAGACTCATCCATTGATTTCAGGCCACATCGAAACTCGAATTGAAAAACAAATTGTATTTCCGACTTGCGCTCATTGAGAGCTTCAAATCCATATATAATTCGATAGTATTTGAGGAGTTTGAATTTTCACTTTGATTTTTGAATTACAATTTGATATAAGGTATTTGTCTGCCATTGAAATGAGGAGCTAAAAGAAAATGTACGCTCAGACAAATGAGAAATAGAGGTAGGCTAGGGTTTATAATAGGGTATTTATAGACATGGCTGAAAAAGAATAGATGGATCGGATTTAATATACGCGCTAACGACAAAGTGGCCCAAAAAGCCCGTTCTGACTCTGAAACGAATTTGGGTCATCCCGTATATCAAAATAGATGTTTTAAAATATTTTAAATGCAGTGAAAAAGGTTTCAAGTCCAAATTCCATCGTATGAAGAAGTAATGCTAAAATTAGTTTATTTCAGATCGATTTCAATTGATTTTAATTAATTGATTTCTACGCGTTTCGAGTCCGTACGATCAAACGACAAGTCCAATCGATACGAAACTTGAAATCTTACAATAATTCATCGTTACAGATCCGATGACACTAGTTTCGTCGAAATCCGAGTCAGTGGTCAAAATGACTATTTTCCTGTCAATTAAATAAATTAATATTAATTAATTAAATCACCTTCCAATTTAAATTCTATAATTCATAAATTTCATCATCATGTATTACTTTAGAAATTTTAGAAATCCTTTATAACTAATTTCCATATAATTTTAAAGTTAATAAATTCACAACTACAGTGTTTGACTTTCAAATTAAATAAATTCATTACTTATCAGTTGCAATTCCCCTAAACCCTTTATTTGATCTTTAATCTTATTATGAATCAATTATAACTTACGATCTTAAAGGTGATGTTAACATGGGTTTATATCTACTACACTAACATTTAATTTCTTCTTAATTCACATTTACGTAATATTTAAATATTTAATTTCAATTAATTGCAATAAACCCAATTACCTAAATTTTACATTCAAATAAATAAATCCTGATTCCCATTCTTATTATTTAACAATCATATCATATAAACATATTAAACATTTGTTTACGTTTCATTACCTGATACTTCCAATTTCACCTTTATTCGTATTAACTATTTAATTTCCACTTATTGTGTAATAACTACTATAATTCAATCATATTGAAATTTGTCAACTTCACCCATAAATTAAGATTAAAAATCCACTAACTAATTTACCTTTGTTCCATCCTTTATTACATCAATTGTTACATTAACTTACATTAACAAAACGTTAAATTAAGATTTATTGAAATCGATTTCCAAAGTTAATTTGACACATCAAAAAAAATAAACAACCTATGTTAATTGTCACCTATTTTCTTTTAATTGCATTTATAAGGTTGTTACTTATCAACCCAGGTTATAATTCCAAATAGAACATTGATTTTATTCCATCACTATTTATTCATTATTAATTATAATTACTTATGCATCATATGAATTCATTCTATTACCCTAAATCAGACATAAATTCATATATTCATACAATACTTACATTTATTTACTTAATTTGCATCCAATTTCAATTAATACTCTTAATAAATTTATTTAGCTTTTTATTACACCAATTACTATCTTATAAATAAATTTTACGTTCCTTTTTAAATTTACATTCACAATTTCCGTTATTATATTATAACTTTACAATTTCAAATAAATTCATTAATTGTCATTTCATTCAACCTATTAATTATTAACCTAAATTAGTACTGTTACGTTTTAATTTACTTATAAGTTTACAACAAGTGCTACCATTTGTTCATACACTAGTTCATTCCATTTCCATTCATTATACATTATTCTATTAGTAAGTCAACATTTTAAATTATAAATTTACCTTTTATATCCCATTATAAATTAATGCACACATTAATTAAGATTTTAAATCAAATTAATCATTTCGTCTTGGTAACATTCTTTTATTTCAATAAGAATATAATTAACATTTACATTGTTTCTCTAATTGGATTACATCTAAGTTATTATTTCCAAACAATCACTACAGAACGTTGATTTTATTCAATTAATACTCACCTTCATTTTTTTCATTTATTAATGGAATTCATATCCTATTCAATGGCTTAGCATTTATATTCATTATAAAAAAAATTATTTCTTTCTAAATTTAATTACAAAGATCTAATTAAATTTACCCATTTATTTATTAAAATTTACGGGTCGTTACACGTATAGATATTTGATGCACGTGTCCTCCTTTGTTTTACACGCATCCTTAAATATAAACAAATTTGATGATGAATATCTCGTTCAAACAGAAAAAAACGAACGAAAACCATTTTCGTTCTAAAGTAAAAACATAGTAGCCTTAAAATAAATCATGGCTGCTTCTTTCTGGTTTAATCCATCAATCGCCTCGTTTAATGTGTGTATATATACATATATATAGCAGATCAAAAATCAAAATGAAATCGAATTGATTTCGGATCGAAATCGCGTTCAATCGTTTCGACAAGTTGTGAAGGGAGGTACATCGTCGAAGGTGAGGTTGAGGTCTAGAGTAAAGGAGGAGGATGGTTGGGTTGTCTGGTGTGTTCTTGTGGCACGACTACAGATTCGCGAGGTCGACTGAGGATTCGAGTGGAAGCATGGCCAGGGTTCATTGAATCTCGAGTTGAGGGAGAATCTGGTGATTTGGTTTATGGATTCTTTGACGTGTGAAGCAGCAAGAAGGATTTTGGTTGGCGCGGTGCGTTTGGAGGGTCGCGATTTTCGCCTGTTGAGGATGCTTTCGATGAGGTGGACGTTTCGGTGGTGATGTGCTCGATCGGGTCGCAATGGTCTCGATTTGTGTGCGCGAGCAGCGAGGTGAGATTGCCTTTGAAATCCATGTCAGCATTCTTGTATATATATGTAGTCTAAAAGGAAATAAATATAGAGATTTGTATAAATTTGGATTTTTAAATCTATACAAGTTATTTTTATAAGTATATGGGTTTCCAAAAATAAAATAAATAAGCAAATGCACGTTTTCAATCTACTAGTTATTTTAATTTATTATGGAAATTAATTTGTTTAATTTACTTATCTAATAATTTTAGCTACCAAAAACATTTTATTAATAGAAAATTAGTTTAAAATTTAACCATTTGTTTAAAACCAAATTTATTATCTCAAATTAAATAAATAAATAGTATTAGTTGTTCGATCAATTCAATATTAATAAAACCTTATAATGTTTTTTACAAGGTTTAAAAAAATCACTACGCCATAGATTGCATACTACGACACCCAAGAAGTGATGCAGGAAGTGCCAAAAAATATTGCTGTAGGCTAAAAAAAGGCAAAGGCAACACTTTCTCGGTGATGCATTTTGCCGCGTTGCCCTAGAGTCAAAGGCAACATCTTTGTGGCCCTAGGGCAACATCGGTTCTGTTGTTGCCACATGTACCAAATTTACTAAAAAGTGGGCCCCACAATCCGGGCCCCAACATTATATCATATCTATGGAAACGTTATACTACAACATTATATCATATCTGATGGCAACATTACACTGCAACAAAGAACTTTTCATTTCAGAATAACCAGCAACACAAGTTTTACTTAGTCGAGTACAAAATAATAAACATACTTAAAAACATAGCCAGTGTATTCATAGTAACAGCCACTACATACTAAATTCTACTTATTAACAGTACAATCATATTTGCGAGCCTTCAGTGCCTCTAGTGCCTCCAGTGCCTCCAGTGCCATCACTGCAGATGGTCGCATAATGATCCCCAACATCAACTTGCATGTCAGGGTTTGCTTCGCCTAATTTCTTAAGCACCCATGTCAAGTACTCCTGAACTTTTTGGTTCACCTTTGCATCAAATTCATTTTGGACCTTCTTGTTCACCTTTTCTTCGACTTCGTCAGCTATATTTTCCCTTATCTTCGCTGCCAGCTCCCGTATGTATGTGCTTGTTGTTGGGGCATATTTTGAAACTTCTGCAGACTTTGTGTGCCGTCCTATAAGCCAAGATGGACCGTGCGACTTTCCATCAGAAATCATTTCTTGAACAACTCCATCACTTCCTCCTTCACCTATTGCTTTTTCAATCTTATCCTGCAAAATAAAGTAGTTTCCAAATGTGACATTAAATAAAATTAATAATTCTGAAACAAGTTTCTTAAACAAGAATTGTTTTGCAATATCTATTAACAGATTTAAAATGGATTCAGAAAATATCATGCTATAGATTTCAACAAAACAGGATCTAATTCTACAAAATTGTCGATGTGCAAAATGAAGCATTTTTGCTATAGATTTCTCTCTGACCACTCCCTCACTGAACTGCAGCCACAGACATCAATTCTGCACACTGATATCCTGACCACAGTCACCCTTCATCTATAATCCCTACCATCTAAACAAATTCTACCACTGCAGCCCATCGGAATCAACAACCTCCCTCGCGTTATCATTCTCTCCACTTTCATTTACCTGCACACTCCTTCTTGCCTCAGTACTCTTCTCTCAGTTGAGACTGCTGCCACTGTAAGTTCATCTACACTACTACAATCAATCATCCTATGTCATTGCTCATCTAAACCATCAAACTGTGCTTCCCTGTATAGTGCAAACCACGTCTGCTCCACTTACGCTCCTACAACTCCACAACCATCAAACTGTTGTGCACAGTTTCTATATCATAAACTATTTCAATACCAATTCCATACCCACTACAGTCTTACCCAGTACATCATCTACATATTCACGATTCAACGCTCCCACTACTTGCCTACTGATCACAGCCACAACCCAAAAGCAAGGATATGGAAAACTGTCATTGCAGTGTTATGAGCAATATCAACTGACATTTCCACCATCTGCACATTCGACAACTAGTGCAACTACATATCACTGCAGTGCAATATTCCTAACATACAATACAACAACTACAAGTAGCAAGTTACATCATCAAACAATTGCTCATAACTACGTACATACCTCTGTCGCACATCTACTGTCTTCTCACTACCGTCTCTTGCAAAACCCACTGTTGAAATCATCTCCAGCAAAACCGCTTCATTACAACTACTATACAAACCTCCTTAACCGTCTGCCGATTGCCTATTCCTCAACAACGTCACAGCGTTGCCATCACCATCCCACATCACATAACCTCCACAACCTGAACTACTAGAACCTAAACAAACAACACCCCTCTGCAGTCCCAACATCATCCATCACCAGTTCACGACCCACCACCTCGCAGCCAAAATCGAGCGAACCCCAAATCACTGTTGCTTCCCCAAATCCACAAACACATTAATCCACCCTACCGTAACTAGAAAACATTGAATCGTCCATCCTAAAAAACACGAACTCACCTTAACCACCTACGGCAATCGAAAGCGCATCATCCCAAACCAGTCACCATCATCTCGCCAACCACAATCGACATCAACAGCAATTGCGGCCTCTAATAAATCGATTTGCTACCGCACTGCTTCTTTTTGACTTCGATTTTGGGAAATTCAATTTTTGAGAAAGAACGTAAAAATTGATTTTGATTTTGGGAAGCGAAAAACATTAGCATGTTTGTGGCTGCTTTCCCTCTTCAACACGATGATGAAATTTTCTAGCATCGACATCTGCACCATTTGCTCCATCGTAAAGTGTTTGAGTATTTGAGAGGTTGAGCGACGGAGTACGTATTTTGTTAAGTGTTTGAGCAAAACCCTAACTTTTGCCGCCTTGTTTTTGCTTCCCGCGTTAAAAATTATTTTAGCTCGCTTTTTTTCCAGCCCGTACTCATTTTTTACAATATTTTTATATGTCTATAGCTACTGCAACATAGTGTTGATATCTATGCTAACATCCTAAAGCTAATGTTGTAATAAACAAAAATCAACATAGCTATGGTTATATTGTAGCTAGCAACATCTTGTATTTTCGTTGCAATAAGCCATCTATGGCGTAGTGAATCGTGAAAACGAGCTGGAATGGAAATGGATTGGAAAACAAAAGGAAATGTGAGAACTTCTCACTCAATCGGATTACCCAGTTTAATTTAAACAGTTAAATTTAAATATTGGTCATTTGCTTGGATTGATAATTGTTATCAGTTGGATTGGTATATATATATACTGGAATGATTGATATTCCTGCATTATATAGCAGATGAGACCCTATGCGCCTCGCATAATAGCAGATGACCCCATATAATGCGATATTCCACCTCGAAGTGGAATTGGTATATTATATTGTGCTAACATCTGTGGATGTAGGAAATAGGTTGGAGGGATCCAACTAGATTCCTCAAATGTTTGAATTTATTTCATTTCCTTTGATATAATTTATTTATGATCTGTGATTGATTATATTGATAATTGAAATTATTGAAGGCTATGGTTTGTCTAAATATATTTTGATATTTTAAAATACCAGAAATATAAAAATGGATTTTTGGAAGGAAATTATAGTAGAGAATTTGAAGTAAAATAATTTTATAGAATTGGATAAATTAAAAGAAGGAATTGGGAAGGTATAAAGGTTCATTTCGAAATCCTATTGAATAAATTCCAAGTATGGGGAAAAAGATTTTTTTTAATAAATGGAAATAAATGGATTTTGACAACTTAAGTAGTATTTTTTAAAAGTTGAAGAATTTATTTAAAATTCGGATTTTAAATGGTTTGGGGAGAAATAAATGGAGAATTTTAAAATTAAGTATGAAATTAATATTTCAGATTTTAAATAAGATTTTAAACCTAAATAAAGGAGTAAATATGGAATTAATGGGTTTTAAAATAAATTTGAATAAGTAAAGGAATTTGTTTTAAAATGGAGTTGGTTTTTAAAATCGATTTAAAAAATTGATTAAGTATTTGAAACTGTGTTTTAAAAGGAGGATGAGACTATGGAATTTATAAACTGGTTTATAAAGTGAAATAATATATCAGTGGATATTTGGAAATATAAATTCATGATGGGAATTCATAAAGTAATGGATAATTTAAAAAAAAAATAGTGGTTTCTTTAAGGGTGTGAAAGAAAAGCGTATTTCCCTGAAAAGCCAAGTACGTTTTGAAGGCAGATTTTTAAGTATAAGTTGGAAGTTTTGAAGTTGTTTTAAAAGAATGTTTTTTGAGAAATTATTTATTGAAGTTGTTTAGAATTTTAAAGTTAAATATTTATTAAATTAGTTATAGTAGTAATTATTTTAAAAGGCTAATTGGTATTATGATTTAAGAAGATAATTATTAATATTTATATTTTATAAAGTAATTTTATTTTAAAGACAGTTCCGCTAAAACTTTTAGTTGAAAAACTTGTATAGAGTTTCCTAACTTTATTTTAAGATTGTTTTGGCTTAAGTATTACATAAGAAATTACTATAAAATTTCATAACTAGTATTTTAAATAAAGTGTTTAAAATAGTTTTATTTTAAGTTTTTAAAGTATATTTTTGGATTAAGTAATTTAAATTATTTTAAAATCTAAAATATTTAGACTTGGTGATCTCCAGTGGAAATAAATGATCGGGTGGGAACTTATTCTGCGAGAGAAGTTGATTAGAAAACTGTTTTCAAAATGGTTAAAGTGTAAAAAAAATTGCAAGGATATTCTGAAATAAAGTATTTGGGAAATTATTTAAATATGAAGTTTGTTTATGGATGTTATTTGATACTTAAATAACCAACTATCAATATTGGCCTTTATGACGGCATTTGAATTTCGATGAGACTGAGATCGGATTCCAAATGGTTATCCGAAAATCACATCAGATCTTAAAAGTGGATCTTTTGTTTAAAAGATTAAAAATGGAAATTTGTATCCACATGTTTTAAACAAGCCTTATTATTTGGAAAAGTTAGGGGAGGACATTAAGTCATAAAACCTATTTCAAATAATGATACGACGGAATGGAATTGCATTTGAAGACGGCGGTTGAAGACCGGGTATTTTCACAACTGAAAGGATTGCATGTTGATTGTCTCTGCACCGAGTTGCTCCAGATAGAGATTGCCCTATGCGATGGGGAGTCCTGACGTGATTAGGGGATATCCGGATTTGCAAGGACTTCTTTCGTTAATTGGACGAAGTAACTTCGATTCCATTCAAACCCAGGATGGATTTTATGGATGTATGTCTGACATTACACTTTGAGATATAAAGCTGGTTTCTATCAAATATATTTCTGTTGGTGGCGAAGAATTTATTCTCTTAGCTTAACACGCTTCTCTGAGATGTACGAGCTCAGAGGTTATGTAGTTGATAGTTATTTGTGATATATTCCCAATTTGGTGATGCGGCATGCTATATGTTGAGCATTGGTTGATCGAAGCATGGCTTTTGTATAAAGCGTAGCTTTGTGGGACGAGACTTCGTCGAACCTCACACCCCGAGAAATGGTCAAAACAGGAAGGATGCAGCAAGGTTATGGGGTTCAAGACCCTAAGGATATGTACATTGCCTTTTGGATAAAAAGTGGTATTCTGGTATACAGCCCAGATATTTTACTTATGTGGATAAAAAGTGGTATTCTGGTATGGAGCCCAGCTATTTTACTTATATGGTTGCTGGAATTTGACGTGCCTCGGTAAAGGTCGGTTACAACCGAGGGATGGCATATTCGTGACAGTTAGTTACCTAGTTATAGAGGTAACCCGGTCTTGTGTTGGCAGAGATCTGGTTAGGTTCTCGGGATGTCCTTCCAGAGACGTACCCTTTCGGATAAAGGAAGTTCCTTAACCTTGACCATTTGTTGGAAATCCAAACAAACAATATGAACCCTTTACGATTTTAGTTGTAGAACCTGCCATTCAACATGGTAGCTGTAGTAGGCATACTATAATGGTACGTAAGCTGGCTACGATTAATATTATACTTGCAAATGTTTTTCCACACTACACACTAATAATAATATAAAAAGGATTTCCGTGTATCAAGCATGTTTGACTAGTATAAGGAGAAATCTTCCATATGTGTGCGATTGCATTTGAGTGTGTGTCGGGGGCCCTTATGGTAGTTTCATTTTCCAAAAGCATGAACGAATTTATTTTTATACAAATAACTGTTTTCAGTTCTCACACCAGTCTCATGACTGGCTCGGAGTTTATTGTTCCCTTGTCTAAACTCTAGGTTCCCCTAATTTTCCACACGGCAGCCTAGAGTCAGGTTATCAGTAGGTTCTCGAGCTAGCTAAGGAAGTAGATGTGGATTTGGAAGTCTTTGGTTTGGAAGCTTTTGGTGTCAAGCTTTTTGGTTTGGACTTTGAAGTTTTGGAAATGAAGATGCAGTATGTTGAACTCTCTTGGAAGACCACATTGATGTTATTTTTTCTGCTGTTATGTTGTATTCCATTGTTATGCAATATATATGACTCTGATGATGTAATGTATAAACAGATATAGTTCTTTTGTTTAAAGATTAGTCATTTATCTTTTATATATTGTTCCGTTACGATTGTGAGATTCTGATATTGTCTCTATTTCTTCTTCAACCTCCTTCTTATTTAACCCTAATGATTCGGATTTTCGGCATTCGATTGTTCGACATTTGATACAGTGGACATATTGATGTCGATTCTCTGGCGTCGAAAAATCGGGTCATTACATTTGGCATCAGAGCTGAAGGTTAAGAGAGAACCTTGGCTCTAGTGGGGATTACTCATTTGAAATAGAGTCTATAGTACTCTAGAATGAGTTTGAGTGTATTAATAAATATAGGCACGTATTTGTCAGTGGATATAAAAATTGTTTTTTATAATGTGTTGACTTATCGGTTGAATGTTTATGATTCTAGTCGGTACGTGGGACGCCATTTTATCTATAGGGGTTTCTAAACTATTAAACAAGATAAACCGATACGGTATTGTTTTAAAATGGGGTAAATGAACTAATTTTACCCAAATTATTTTTTTGTATAAAAGAAATAATTTTCTATAAATTATTTAGTATATATATGGTTGGGAAGTGATAATATTAATTATTATCATTATTGTGTGGAAATTGAACTAAAAATTAAAATTATAACCAAAGGTTAAGGAATAAATTTATATAACAAAATGGGATTTGTAAATATAAATTATAAATGTGGTTTATAATTGGAAATAAAACAAAAATTCCAAAGTGACTTTTGAATATGGATTGGAAGGATTTGGGATTTGAAATTTTGAGAAATTTAATTCCTTTTGAGTTTGGAAATGTTTTTCAAAGATTTTGCAGGAATAATAAGGATATTATTCACAAATATTTTTGAATTGAATTTAGAATCTCGTGTGATTTGGAATTTAAAGAATCTTTTTGAAGAGATAAATCACTAAACTCACTTCAATCGCTCGAAAAAAACTTCGATGATGACTGCAGCATCATCGATGTTCATTTTCGAATTTACAGGAGAGGAATTGCTGGCAAATTGTTTTAAATAGGAGTTGTTTGCAAAACTGGGTTTGGTTTTGAAATTCAAAGGGTAATTTTATATGCAAATGAATTATGTATCCAATTAGTTTCAAAAATGATTTTGAAATACTTAAGTGATTGTTAAAGACTCTGGAGTTCAATTAAAAATGTTTATAGCATATAAATGGATTTGACAACTTATAAACATTTGAAAACAAAATTTGGGATAGAGTTTAACTTGAAGTAGAGTTAAATTAAAATAAGTACAAAATGTAAATAAGTTGGGAAACTTATAGAAATTTAATTTTTAATTTAATTAGAAGATAACTGAATTAAGTTAAATAAAGTAAATCTTGAGGAAATGAATCTAAGTAAGCAAAATGGAATGAACATTGAAATAAAAATTTATTAAGTAGAAAATAAATTTGTGAATGAACAAACGAATTTACATTTGTAAATAAATGAATTGAAAAATTAGAATAATATTTAATTTAAATTGTAAGTAAATAGAACTTGAACTGAATACTCGAATTCAATTTGAATTGGGTTAAGTAAAGTAAAGTTGAAGAATTAGTTTGAAGTGGACTAAAGATAATAAAGGTTTGGAAACAAAAAGTGGTTTGAGATAAAATGAATTGGAATAAGAAATAACTAGTAAATGGAACTAATTTAAACAATGATATGAATCAGTTGTTAATGGAAGATGGATGATAAGTAAAAAATTCAATATTCAGAGTTTAAAGTAAAATTGAATTTATATGGAATTGGAACTCAATTTGAATAAAAGAGGATATAAAGGCTTAAGAAATAAAATGAAAATAGTATAAGAAGTTTATAAAATACTTATATTGAACTTACGAAATGATTGGTGGAATTCTTAAGGTAAATTTGGAATTGAGGAAATATTCTAAGTAAATATTTGAACGAGGATTTAATAAAGACGTGCGAAATGATAAGAGTGAATAAAAAGACAATTTATATAGCTAATAATTAATTGAGATAAATACGTAGGATGCACATATATTATTTTATTCGCATAACGATTTGATCCAGATTCGAGCACAGAATTTATAGGTAGTTATATCGATCCGAGTTGGGATTTGTCACTCGATTTTCACCGACGAACCGTAGATATGGATTTTTGATTGATTCTGGAAATTCTCTATTATAGTTTATGGCTATGCAGGGAGAATGACAGTTTTCGATCAAGAAACCAGATTTGAGTCTACACTAAGGAGTCGGGTGAATGATACTAGTTTGGAAATGAAATTGTGTGATCGGGTGAGCGATCGAATTTGGCATTGCATACGGATGATATATGTGCATCATACGGACTTGAATGAAATAGACATTGAAACATCTGTAAAGAAATGTATAAAATGATTTGAATTCTGTAATTGGATATTATTGCCAAGTAGGATTTACAGGTGTTTTTAAAGTAAAAGGGAAACTGATGATTTTGATTTCAGAAGATAATTTAAATTGACCAACAAAGAGATATGTGTTTAAATTTCTATATGAAATTTGATGATTTTCTAATCTAGCCGCTTGGCTTTTTGTTTTCTTTTGAAATTTGAGGGTCCGTAGAGGCATTTTGTAGTTGAACAGAGCTAGCCGCGCAAAGGATAAGCTGGCGAAATTTTTCGAAAATTTAGGGAACTAGAAAAATTTTGAGAAAATTTTGATAATTTTAAATTTAAATTTGAATGGTGGAGTAAGTAATGTTGTTTGGAAATTATGGAGGAGTTTGGGAAGTTAATACGGGTAATAACGTGACTTTAATAAAAGATTGTTTTGGGTATTGTCAAAACTGCTTGGTTTTGGGAACTTATTAAAAATATTTGGATTGGGAAATGGTTAATGGGATTACGGATCATTCTTCTTAACTAGTAATTTTGGGGACGAAATTCTTTTAAGGGCGGAAGAATGTGATGACCCAGAATTTTTGGATATTTGAAATTGGGATATTTAATGGATTTTATATATTTAAAAGTAAATTTCTTACTTGAATTTCAAATGCCACTATTTATTGTGTGATTTAATTGTTTAATCGAATAATTGAAAATTGGGTAAATTATTGAATCTAAAATTTTATGCCTGTTAAAAATATTTCAAAAGATTATATGTGATGTCCCGGAAATTTGGGGAATATTTATTTATTAATTTCATTAATAATTATTTTAAAATGTGAAATATTGATTTAATAATCTAATTCAAACAAAAATTATCTTTTAAAACTAATAATTATTTAGTTTGTCATATGATATTCTTTTCAAAATTTTAACAATGATAATAATAATTTAATTTGGGATTTTATTCTTTTCAAAAGTAAAAAAAATATTTGAATGATAAAATTATCTTTCTAACCTTATTTAAATAAATATTTTATTTATAATGTATATATGAGTATACATTGTAAATGGAGAATTTGATTTAAATTTAAATTTGAGTTTAATAAGATATTTTCAAATTTATATATGTGTGTATGTGAATTGGTTAATTTGGTTTAAATTAGTGTTAAAACTTTTCATCAGTTTGTTTAAAAATCTATCTTATATTTTAAAAAGGAAATATAAGTAAATATTTATATTGTTATAAATATAATAGTTTAAATTGTATTTTATAATGAAATATTATTTTGTTTTATTTTAAAAATTGTTTTCTTTAGAAATAAACTTAGTTCATTTATATTAGAGTAAAGTATTTTGATTTGAAACTTTGGAATAAAATGTAATTTGATATTCTTTTTCTTTTTAATTTTTCTCTTTTGAAATTTAGTTTTAAAAATATTATTTTAAAAATATTCAAATAAGCATTAAGTTATACAATTTTAAAAAGGAATTTTTCATGTAATCAATTAAAGGCTAAAAAAAGATAAAACATTTAGAAAACATGATAACATCAATTAGAAATTAATTTAGAAAGATTTAAAACATTTATAAGCTAAGAAATGAATTTAAAAACATTTATGAATTAAGAAATCTATTTTTATATTAAATAAACATGTGTTAGACTCTTAACCCAAAAAGAAGACACTTGTAAATCATTTGTCTTACTAAAGTAACAAGTGGCAATACTAAATTATTATTGAAATTAATTATTTTAGATAAGAAACTTAACAAATTCATTTTAGTTCAACACTTTATCTTCAATTGAGAAACTAAAATCAGATTTTAGATAAGAAATTCAAAACCCAAATCTGCAAACAAATACAATCAAAATTCTGCAAAACTAAAACTGTTTAAAATCTGCAAACAAAATTCATGTTAAAATCTGCAAGTTACAACATCAATAGGAAGATCAACCCAAACTCTAGCAAAAAGAAATTGGAGTTCAACTGCAAATTTAAATCAACAACAGCAAGATCAACTTCAGTAATCAAATCTGGAAGTAAACTAAGCAAGCAAACACAGATTCAACATCACCAATGCAACTTGCAAATCTGTTTCAGGAAATTTAACTTCAACAGTTCCAGGAATAATGAAAATGCATCTTTGAGTTATTCTCTTTATCTTCAATAAAAATGTGAGTAAGCTTCTATTTTTAAAAACAGTTTTTCCTTTTAAAAATCAAAACTAAACAAAATTTCCCAGAACTCAAGTTCTAATTCACATAAATCAAAAGCTGTTTGATTAAACTGCTCTGTTTCTTTTTAGAAGTGAGTAACCTCACAATGCTAAAAGTTTATGTTATCTGTGCATGTGTATTGATGGTAACAAGCAAGCTTGTATGATTGAATTGTGATGATGTTCTGGGTATATGTGTATGAATATACATATGGGTTGTTATTGTCAGGTATCTGCCTACCTGTATATGTTTTAAACTAAGTTTTTAATAAAAACACCTTATCAATTTGTTTGATTTCTGTTAGAGATTAATATGTAAACCAAATTGTTTGTTTAGAATGTAATTATGGTTATAAATCAAAGTTAAGATTTATTAAAAACTGAATGCCTCTGAAATCCATAATATCAGTCATCATTGATAATAAAACAAATATCAAACATCTTAAATTATTAAAACAAGTTTATCTAGAATGCATGTTTAAAATAATGAATTTTAAAACAAAATTCACATTCTATAATTAACTGTTGAATGTGCATTTCTGGTTGAACCAAACTGGGAATTTTTGGAATTATCTGTTTGCCTAGTGCTTTTCGGTTGGTGTGCTTCTGCCTGGGGGTGGAGGATTGATGTGAGAGTGGGGGAAAATTGGGAGATAGATGGACAGAGGTGATTGGCGGTCGTGGATAGCCATTACAGGTTTCAAGCCCTAGTTTGAAGTAGTCGAAGTTTTGGTAGCTTCTTGTTTTCTGTGAGGCATCGAGTGATTCAATATTTAGGGGATGGGAAGAGGGGTCGTAGATGGAGATATGGCCGGAGTCGCGGTGTCTTAGATGATCGGAGGTCGATTTTCTAGCCGTTGACAGGTTTGGAAATTTGGTTGCAGTGATGTTTACAGGTGAGCTTGGATTGCTCGATTTCAATTTCGAGCTACAGTAGGGTTTATGGTGGCCGTGATCATGTAGGATGATGGTCGACGACTTGGGGAAGAGGGTTGTGGTGGCTGGAGATGGCCTGAGCATCGGTGCATATGCACCGTGCACATTTTGCCTGGTGAACTATTTTGTGGTTGTGCAGGGTTTTTGACCCGAAGATGGTCTCAGGTATTAGTGTTTCTATCTCGAAGCTTTTAGGTAGTTAACTCAAAGTGATTTTGAGGGGGTTCGGGTAGGTGTTGTTTCAGGTTTATAAAACCTGACAGCAATTCTGGGTTTTAAAAATTTTAATATAATTTAAATTTAAGATAGGATTTTAAGCAGGGATTTAAATTAGAAGCTTAAATTGGATTTGAATTCAAATGAACTTTTGAATCCAAATGTTTTTAAAATGAAAATTTTAAATTTTAAGCAAGGTTTAAATTAAAGTTTTAAAATCAAGTTTTAATAGAATTTCAAGATTTCTATGGGTTCAGATTTTTGAATTTAAACAGTTTTGTAAATTTTAAAATATTGATCAAGTTTAAAATGTTATAAAGTAGAATTTAAAAATGAGTTAGTTTTTCAAATAAGTTTAAATTTGACAAAATTCCTTTCTTTAATATTTGAGTTAAAGTTATGAAGTATTTAACTTTAAATTTGAAAATAAATTTATTTTAAAAAGCTTGATTTCTTTAATAAAATTATGCAATTTAGTTTTAAACTTTTCTTATATAAATATATTATATAAGTAATGATGGTTCTTTACTTTTATTTTAAGAATAGATTTATTTAAAATTTGGATAATGTTTAAATGGTTAAACATTTTGGGATCTTATATTTTAAAATGGAATTTGAATGTAAATTTAGAAATGTATTATTTTAATACATTTGAATGTTAAATAAGTAAATGAATTATCTTAGAATAATTAAGATAATAAAAGAATTTAATTAAGGAATTTACTTATTTATTTGATTTTAAATAATGATTTGGATTATTTTTTAATTAGAGATGATTAAGGATTAATCTAAGATAATTTTTCTTAAGTAAGTAATTAAAGAAATGTTGTTAATTAAATAAAGAAAATTATCTCAGGATAATTAGGTAATTAATGTGATTAATTTTGATAATTAATGTGATTAATTTTGATAATTAATTAGATTAATTAATTGAATATAATCAATTGTAATTTGTTATGAATAGTTACTTGATAAAAGTAATTAAGGAATTAACTACTTATTGTAATTAATTTTGATAATGTGATTTGTTAAGTTAATTAATTTAGTTTAATTAATTTAAGAAAATAATTTGATGATTTAATGAGAATAATTACTTAATGTAATTAATGGAGCATGAATACCTAAGGAAGTAATAAAGGATAATTACTGGAATGTAATTAGCGAAGATGATTTTTAATAAAGTACTTTGGGTAATTACTTTTGTAATTAATCAAGGGATTAATTAACGAAGATAATTAATTATGGGATAATTAATTTGTTAATGAGTAATTAATGGTAGTTAATTACTGATTTGATATTAATCAAAGGTGATTAATAATTGTATTTTAAATTGTAGACTAATTACTAAATGTAATTAATTTTAAATAAAGTGATTTATTTAAATATAAATTAGAGATCATTAAGTAATGTAATTAATGATGCAATTAATAATTGTTTAATTAAGGAATAATTAATAATAAAGTGATTAATTAAGGATAAATATAATTAATTATAGTTAATTAATAAATGAAGTAATTAAATGTAAATTACTTATGATTAAGGTTAATTAATTTGTGAAATTAGTTAAAGACTAATTACTTATTGTAATTAGAATGATTAATCAAAGGTGTTTAATCAAGTTGAATACTTAGAGAATAATTAATTAACTAGGCTAATTAATTAATGGATATAAGCAGGATTTATAGATGTGTAATTAATTTAATTTAATTTAAATTAATTAGAGATAGTAGTAATTAATTTAATTCATTTTAAATTAATTATAGATGATGGATAATAAATCTCTGCTTATGAATGATATTGGTTGGATAGTTGTGATCTCAGTAATGAGATGGGTAATATCTATGTGATATGGATGTTTAGTTAAAGTATGATAATATGGATTATCTGATTGTGATGATTATCTGTTTGTGATGATGATACAGATTATCTGTTTATGATGAGAATGTGATTATCTGCTGCGATATGTGAAATATCTATTTGTTTATATATAGACAATGATGAATTGAATTAATTATTCAAACTAAATTCACTTGGACATTAAGATGGCGTTTGGATTTTGGTGAGACCGGGATCGGGTTTCCAAATTTGGAATTCCAATAACCACATCGATCCAAATTAAAGTTAGGTCGTGAATATCAAGTGAAGAGTGAAGACTCGAGGTGTAAAGACTATTCGTCAGTATAACTCTGAGGGTGATTCCGTGATGAGTTTGACGGAATAGTACTTTCAGTTTCGAGATAAAGATTCAGAGTGCAAGGGTTATCGTCGTTAACTTCGAGGGTGATTCCAAATTGAGTGTAACGAGATAATGCCTTCGGTTTTGTTCGAACCCGGAACGAACTTGTATGGACTGAATGCTTTCAGAACATCATCAGATGGACGATGAGCATTCTAAGATTGACGTGTCCTATAAAGGTAATCGTAGCCTCAAGCCTCATCAACCGGGAATGGCTAAAACAGGGGAGCTACAGCAAGGCTAAGTGGGTCATGCCCAAGTAGGACAAGATTTACCCCTGTCTAGAGGTTCCTTTATATTTCGGTTCTGTGGCAGTTGGCGACGGCCAATCTGCGGGGTGGTCTTGTTCGGAACTGTTCAGTAAGGAATGGTTCCGGCTTTGTGTTGCAGGGGAGCGGGGGTACTCCTCGGTACGGTGACCTAGGCCACGTACTGTGATGGACGGTACCCGGTAGCCCTGCCATTGATGGAAACCCATTCTTCCTACGAGACCCTACGGTTTTGATTGTATTACCCACTTTTGTCGCTAGTAGCTGGAATTTAATAAATGTAACAATTTCGGCTATTTCTTATTTACTTGAAAACCCTAGACACTATTATATTATCACTGGATTTCCTATCAAATGTTTTGGTTAGCGTAAGGTAAAAACTTTTCCATGTTTATGTTTGGGAAGTCTTACGTTATACCTTTTCTTTTCAAAGGATTTTCTAAAGTTAAGCAACTTTTAAACCCGTTTACTCACTCCAGACCCCTGTCTGACCCGAGTATTTATTTTCTGTTTTATTAAACTCTTGGGTACTCATATTATGTATGAGTAGTCAAGTGATTCAGGATTTCTTTGACGAGTTCTGGAGGAGATATGGATCAGGAGGCTTCAGCGTGTAGATATATATTATGTTTCCGCTGTGTTTGAGTTGTATCTGTTTTCTCTGATACTTGAATTGTAATTGCTAGACAGATGTTTATAACTGTCTAGTTTGTCTTGTATTGGCTGTAAAACTCTGATGTATGATACTATGTAATGTTTTATGTGATATAATATAATTTATTCATTCCGCTGTGAGATTCTGATGTTGTCTTCTTCTTTCTTCCTTTCTTTCTCTTTTCTATCCCTTTCTTTCTTCTTAATGATGTGTCTTTCTATGGAATGAAAGGCTGGTCGTTACGTTGTGGTATTAGAGCACTAGGTTGAGCGAATACCTAGGCTCTGGAGTGGTGTCTATCTTGGGAGAGTGTATTTGTAATTTTGTGTATATATATATTTATTTATTTCAACCTATTTGATTGGGTTACCTGTTTGGGTTTTCCAATATAAGTTCTAGAGGTAGATAGGGTAGTGGTATGTGTAACACAACTACCAGTGGTTGGAGTCCGAGTGTTTGAGGTTGGAAGTGAATCTGCTAGGGCAGTATTGGGTATCTTGTGTAGTTTTACTGTTGGTTTGAAGGATTTCACTGATCTCTGAAGGAAATCTTTTCGAGATTCGGAGTTTATCTTTGGAATGTAAGCTTGGTTGCACTCGTGCGAGTGGATTATCTTGAGCCTGGATCAGTTGGGAGTTCTAAAGCCAGCAATGGTATCTTGGCAACCATAGGAAGGAGTTCTGTCTGTATTTTAGTTTGAGACTCAGCTTGGCAGAGTGTTTTATGCTAGGTTTGAGGTCGAGTTTCCTGAGGGATATCTGTCTATTGAAGGCTCTATTGTGGAAGTGGCTGGTGCAGCTTTGTTATTCGATGAGCTTTTGGATAAGAATGTCTATGGCAGCAGTAGCAGCAGGGAAGACTGTTTCTTCAATGATTCAGAAGTCTCTATGGTTCTTTTGTCAGTTGGCTAGGCAAATGGTGAAGCTTGTCCATTTCTTCTGGAAGCCCAGTTGAGTGTGATGTTTGTGGTTGGAGGCGGACCACTAGTTTCTTCTTTGATTAGAAGGCTTAGATGTTCCGTTGTTGAAGAGAGAACGGTTTCTTGAAATTTGAACTGAGTGGAATCGCAAAAGTGATTTGCGATGGTTCGAAAGTTCTTTGAGTAATCTTTGTTCGGATTGAAGCATCTCTTGAGGATGTTTGAGTTATCGAAGTGGTTAGTATTTTTCCAGATATCTTCGAAGGAGTTAAGATTTGCATCCGCATTGAGGGATTGAGTTCTGTTTCGACTTGGTTCTTGGAGCTTTACCGGTGGTTTAGCATAGCAAGCGGATTCTTTGAGAGAGAGGTCTGTCTAAGCTGGTAGGATTGATCGAATTTAGTTTTCTGGTTGAATTTTTACAGTGGGGTTTGTAACCGAATCGGATAGGTCACCAAGATTCTATGGAATTTGATGAACATTGTTTCCGGGATAAGTTGATCACATTTGTACTTGTGTTCATCAACAGCATTCTCGAATCAGAGTTGTGCAGCGGAAGCATAGTGGAAGCTATTCCAGAATAGAAACAACACCTGATTCATTGGGGTTTTTGTTTTGTCTTGGATCAGAGGATTTCTACAGGAAATTTATTTTGGATCTGGAGGCTTGGATGTCTTGTGAATTTGTTCTTTTTTCCAAATATGAGTAGTATGTTTGAAGTCTTTTGATATTTGTGTAGTAGAGTTTGTGGGGTAGTTTTTGATGGATTTTGGGAGAACCATTTTGTTGAGTAGGATCTGGAGATCGTTTATTTCTTTGTCCAGATTTGTATCATGAAGCATCTGCGAAGATTGGATTGATCTAGAAGGTTGAAGACAGCCCAGGATCGACAGGAGAGATTTGCGGATAAGAGTATTAGATCTTTCTGTTTCTCTTAAAGAGTTAAGTGTTTGGTCTACAGGATTGAATTTCCTGTTCGGATGGCTGGAATTTGTTGTGTTTTTCGCATATCTCTGAGGGAGTACGTGTATGGTCTATCACTGGTTTAAGAATCAGTAGTTCTGAGAGATTTGGAAGTTGATCAGGACTTGTCTGTGGTCCAGTATCCTGTTTAGATTTGTAGATCTAGATATATAGGAGCTTTAGATCTGTATGGTGTAGCTAATTTAGATTCTGTAGAGCAAGTGTCCCAATGTATGTACCTGGGAAACTCTAGGAAATCCTATCCAGAATTTTGTCTGGATAGTTAGAATTGTTTGTTTGAATTGGTTACTATGGTTGCTAGTATTTGGTTGATAACATATGTTTGCTATTTTAAAATTTAAAATCTGTATGGGATTATTAAATTACCTTTGCTTTTAAATTTCGGGGACGAAATTCTTTTAAGGGGGGAGGAATGTGATGTCCCGGAAATTTGGGCAACATTTATTTAATAATTTCATTAATAATTATTTTAAAATGTGAAATATTGATTTAATAATCTAATTCAAACAAAAATTATCTTTTAAAACTAATAATTATTTAGTTTGTCAAATGATATTCTTTTCAAAATTTTAATAATGATAATAATAATTTAATTTGGGATTTTATTCTTTTCAAAAGTAAAAAAATATTGAAATGATAAAATTATCTTTCTAGGTTTATATAAAAAAATATTTTATTTATAATGTATATATGAGTATACATTGTAAATAGAGGATTTGATTTTAATTTAAATTTGAGTTTAATAAGATATTTTCAAATTTATTTATATGTGTATGTGAATTGGTTAATTTGGTTTAAATTAGTATTAAAACTTTTAATAAGTTTGTTTAAAAATCTATCTTATATTTTAAAAAGGAAATATAAGTAAATATTTTTTTATATAAATATAATAGTTTGAATTGTATTTTATAATGAAAGTTTATTTTGTTTTATTTTAAAAATTATTTTCTTTAGAAATAAACTTAGTTAATTTATATTAGAGTAAAGTATTTTGATTTGAAACTTTGGAATAAAATGTAATTTGATATTCTTTTTCTTTTTAAATTTTCTCTTTTGAAATTTAGTTTTAAAAATATTATTTTAAAAATATTCAAATAAACATTAAGTTATACAATTTTATAAAGGAAGTTTTCATGTAATCAATTAAAGGCTAAAAATAGATAAAACATTTAAAAAAACATGATAACATCAATTAGAAATTGATTTAGAAAGATTTAAAAACATTTATAAGCTAAGAAATGAATTTAAAAACATTTATGAATTAAGAAATCTATTTTTATATTAAATAAACATGTGTTAGACTCTTAACCCATAAAGAAGACACTTGTAAATCATTTGTCTTACTAAAGTAACAAGTGGCAATACTAAATTATTATTGAAATTAATTATTTTAGATAAGAAACTTAACAAATTCATTTTAGTTCAACACTGTATCTTCAATTGAGAAACTAAAATCAGATTTTAGATA
Source organism: Allium cepa (assembly GCA_030765085.1). Taxonomy (NCBI): domain Eukaryota; kingdom Viridiplantae; phylum Streptophyta; class Magnoliopsida; order Asparagales; family Amaryllidaceae; genus Allium; species Allium cepa. The sequence continues at coordinate 977,357,587 of CM060928.1, forward strand.
AGAAATTCAAAACCCAAATCTGCAAACAAATACAATCAAAATTATGCAAAACTAAAACTGTTTAAAATATGCAAACAAAATTCATGTTAAAATCTGCAAGTTACAATGTTAATAGGAAGATCAACCCAAACTCTAGCAAAAAGAAATTGGAGTTCAGCTGCAAATTTAAATCAACAACAGCAAGATCAACTTCAGTAATCAAATTTGGAAGTAAACTCAGCAAGAAATCACAGATTCAACATCACCAATGCAACTCGCAAATCTGTTTCAGGAAATTTAACTTCAGCAGTTCCAGGAATAATGAAAATGCATCTCTGAGTTGTTATCTGCATCTTCGATAAAAATGTGAGTAAGCTTCTATTTTTAAAAACAGTTTTTCCTTTGAGAAATCAAAACTAAAAAAAATTTCCCAGAACTTAAGTTCTAATTCACATAAATCAAAAACTGTTTGATGAAACTGCTCTGTTTCTTTTTAGAAGTGAGTAACCTCACAATGCTAAAAGCTTATGTTATCTGTGCATGCGTATTGATAGTAATAAGCAAGCTTGTATGATTGAATTGTGATTATGTTCTGGGTATATATGTATGAATATACATATGGGTTGTTATTGTCAGGTATCTGTCTACCTGTATATATTTTAAACTAAGTTTTTAATAAAAATACCGTATCAATTTGTTTGATTTCTTTTAGAGATTAATATGTAAACCAAATTGTTTGTTTAGAATGTAATTATGGTTATAAATCAAAATTAAGATTTATTAAAAACTAATTGCCTCCGAAATCCATAATATCAGCCATCATTGATAATAAAACAAATACCAAACATCTTAAATTATTGAAACAAGTTTATAACTAGAATGCATGTTTAAAATCATGAATTTAGAACAAAATTCACATTTTATAATTAACTGTTGAATGTGCATTTCTGGTTGAACCAAACTGGGAATTTTTGGAATTATCTGTCTGCCTAGTGCTTTTGGGTTGGTGTGGTTCTGCCTGGGGGTGGAGGATTGATGTGAGAGTGGGGCAAAATTGGGAGACAGAAGGATAGAGGTGGTTGGCGGCCGTGGATAGTCATTACAGGTTTCAAGCCCTAGTTTGAAGTAGTCGAAGTTTCGGTAGCTTCTTGTTTTCTGTGAGGCATCGAGTGATTCAATATTTAGGGAATGGGAAGAGGGGTCGTAGATGGAGCTATGGCCGGAGTCGCGGTGTCTCAGATGATCGGAGGTGGATTTTCTAACCGTTGACAAGTTTGGGAATTTGGTTGCAGTGATGTTTACAGGTGGCCTTGGATTGCTCGATTTCAATTTCGAGCTGTAGTGGGGTTTATGGTGGCCGTGATCATGTGGGATGATGGCGGCGACTTGGTGAAGAGGGTTGTGGTGGCTGGAGATGGCCTGAGCACCGGTGCATATGCACCGTGCACATTTTTCCTGGTGAACTATTTTGTGGTTGTGCAAGGTTTTTGACTCGAAGATGGTCTCGGGTATTAGTGTTTCTGTCTCGAAGCTTTTAGGTTGTTAACTCGAAGTGATTTTGAGGGGGTTTGGGTAGGTGTTGTTTCAGGTTTATAAAACCTGATAGCAATTTTGGGTTTTAAAATTTTAAATGTAATTTAATGTAAGATAGGATTTTAAGCAGGGATTTACATTAGAAGCTTAAATTGAATTTGAATTCAAATGAACTTTTGAATCCAAAAGTTTTTAAAATGAAAATTTTAAATTTTAAGCAAGGTTTAAATTAAAGTTTTAAAATCAAGTTTTTAGAATTTCAAGATTTCCATGGGTTCAGATTTTTGAATTTAAATAGTTTTGTAAATTTTAAAATATTGATCAAGTTTAAAATGTTATAAAGTAGAATTTAAAAATGAGTTAGTTTTTCAAATAAGTTCAAACTTGGCAAAATTCCTTTCTTTAATATTTGAGTTAAAGTTATGAAGTGTTTAGCTTTAAATTTGAAAATAAATTTATTTTAAAAAGATTGATTTCTTTAATAAAATTAAGTAATTTAGTTTTAAATTTTTCTTATATAAATATCTTATATAAGTAATGATGGTTCTTTACTTTTATTTTAAGAATAAATTTATTTAAAATTTGGATGATGTTTAAATGGTTAAACATTTTTAGATCTTAAATTTTAAAATGGAATTTGAATTTAAATTTAGAAATTTATTGTTTAAATACATTTGAATGTTAAATAATTAATGAATTATCTTAGAATAATTAAGATAATAAAAGAATTTAATTAAGGAATTTACTTATTTATTTGATTTTAAATAATGATTTGGATTAATTTTTAATTAGAGATGATTAAGGATTAATCTAAGATAATTTTTCTTAAGTAAGTAATTAAAGAAATGTTGTTAATTAAATAAAGATAATTATCTCAGGATAATTAGGTAATTAATTATTGTGATTAATTTTGATAATTAATTAGATTAATTAATTGAATATAATCAATTATAATTTGTTAAGAATAATTACTTGATAAAAGTAATTAAGGAATTAATTACTTATTGTAATTAATTTCGATAATGTGATTCGTTAAGTTAATTAATTTAGTTTAATTAATTTAAGAAAATCATTTGATGATTTAATGAGAATAATTACTTAATGTAATTAATGGAGCATGATTGCCTAAGGAAGTAATAAAGGATAATTACTGGAATGTAATTAGTGAAGATGATTTTTAATAAAGTAATTTGGGTAATTACTTTTATAATTAATCAAGGGATTAATTAATGAAGACAATTAATTATGGGATAATTAATTTGTTAATGAGTAATTAATGGTAGTTAATTACTGATTTGATATTAATCAAAGGTGATTAATAATTGTATTTCTAAATTGTCGACTAATTACTAAATGTAATTACTTTTAAATAAAGTGATTTATTTAAATATAAATTAGAGATCATTAATTAATATAATTAATGATGCAATTAAGAATTGTTTAATTAAGAAATAATTAATAATAAAGTGATTAATTAATGTAATTAATTAAGGATAAATGTAATTAATTATAGTTAATTAATAAATGAAGTAATTAAATGTTAATTACTTATGATTAAGGTTAATTAATATGTGAAATTAATTAAAGACTAATTACTTACTGTAATTAGAGTGATTAATCAAAGCTGTTTAATCAAGTTGAATACTTAGAGAATGATTAATTAACTAGGTTAATTAATTAATGGATATAAGAAGGATTTATAGATGTGTAATTAATTTAATTTAATTTAATTTAATTGGAGATAGTAGTAATTAATTTAATTCATTTTAAATTAATTATACATGATGGATAATAAATCTCTGCTTATGAATGATATTGGTTGGATAGTTGTGATCTCAGTAATGAGATGGGTAATATCTATATGATATGGATGCTTAGTTAAAGTATGATAATATGGATTATCTGATTGTGATGATTATCTGTTTGTGATGATGATACAGATTATCTGTTTATGATGAGAATGTGATTATCTGTTACGATATGTGAAATATCTATCTGTGTATATATAGATAATGATGAATTGGATTAATTATTCAAACTAAATTCACTTGGACATTAAGATGGCGTTTGGATTTTGGTGAGACCAGGATCGGGTTTCCAAATTTGGAATTCTGAAAACCACATCGATCCAAATTAAACATTAGGTCGTGAATATCAAGTGAAGGGTGAAGACTCGAGGTGTAAAGACTATTCGTCAGTATAACTCTGAGGGTGATTCCATGATGAGTTTGACGGAATAGTACTTTTAGGTTCGAGATGAAGATTCAGAGTGCAAGGGTTATCATCGTTAACTCTGAGGGTGATTCCAAAATGAGTGTAACGAGATAATGCCTTCGGTTTCGTTCGAACCCGGAACGAACTTGTATGGATTGAATGCTTTCAGAGCATCGTCAGGTGGACGATGAGCATTCTAAGATTGATGTGTCCTATAAAGGTAATAGTAGCCTCAAGCCTTATCAACCGGGAATGGCTAAAACAGAGGAGGTGCAGCAAGGCTAAGTGGGTCATGCCCAAGTAGGATGAGATTTACCCCTGTCTAGAGGTCCCATTATATTTCGGTTGTATGGCAGTTAGCGACGGCCAATCTGCGGAGTGGTCTTGTTCGGAACTGTTCAGTAAGGAATGGTTCCGGCTTTGTGTTGCAGGAGAGCGGGCGTACTCCTCGGTACGATGATCTAGGCCACGTACTGTGACAGGCGGTACCCCTACCAATGATGGAAACCCATTCTTCCTACGAGACCTTACGGTTTTGATTGTATTACCCACTTTTGTGGCTAGTAGCTGGAATTTAATAAATGTAACAATTTCGGTTATTTCTTATTTACTTGAAAACCCTAGACATTATTATAATATCACTAGATTTTCTATCAAATGTTTTGCTTAGCGTAAGGTAAAACTTTTCCATGTTTATGTGTGGGAAGTCTTACGTGATACCTTTTCTTTTCAAAGGATTTTCTAAAGTTAAGCAACTTTTAAACCCGTTTACTCACACTAGACCCCTGTCTGACCCGAGTGTTTATGTTCTGTTTTATTAAACTCTTGGGTACTCATATTATGTATGAGTAGCCAAGTGATTTAGGATTTCTTTGACGAGTTCTGGAGGAGATATGGAGCAGGAAGCTTCAGCGTGTAGATATATATTGTGTTTCCGCTGTGTTTGAGTTGTATCTGTTTTCTCTGATACTTGAATTGTAATTGCTAGACAGATGTTTATAACTGTCTAGTTTGTGTTGTATTGGCTATAAAACTATGATGTATATGATATTATGTAATGTTTTATGTGATATAATATAATTTATTCATTCCGCTGTGAGATTCTGATGTTGTCTGTTTCTTTCTTCCTTTCTTTCTCTTTTCTTTCTCTTTTCTATCCCTTTCTTTCTTCTTAATGATGCATCTTTCTATGGAATGAAAGGCGGGTCGTTACATTATAAAATTTATATTTGTAGTACTAGAGGTAATAGAAGTTTTAAATTTGAATTTGAGAGTGTTTTGTTTAGTTTTGAAAATATATCGTTTAAATCGATATTTAAAAATAGCCTTCTGAGGCACAGTCCCGGAATTCGACGAAACTAGTTCCATTGGATCCGTAATATTGTATTATTATCGGATTTCAATTTTCGTAGCATTTGGAGTTATCGTGTGGTCGAACGGTAGATAAACGCGTTCAGATTTATATCGAAAATTTAATATAATAACTGGGTTCTTCTCCATATGATCGAGTTAGGCCTCGAAACCTTTTTCATTGCTTTCGAAATGGGGTATAATATTATAAACGCCTAGCAGCACGCCTCGATAGGAGGTCGAGATTGTGAGTTGCGTAATTGTGATAATTTGAATTTAAATTTAAATTCCAATTTAAATAATATTGTTGCATTAATATTCTGTGTCAAGATCTTACATACACGTATAGATATTTGATATACGTGTCCTCCTTTGTTTTACACGCATCCTTAAAAAAATGTTGATGAGGAATATCTCGTTCAAAAAGAAAAAACGAACGAAAACCATTTTCATTCTAAAGTAAAAACAAAGTAGTTTAAAATAAATCCTAGCCGCTGCTTTCTGGTTTAATCCATCGATTGCCTTGTTTAAAGTATATATATGTATATAGAAGATCGAAAATCAAAATGAAATCGAATTGATTTCGGATCGAAATCCGTTCAACCTTTTTGACAAGCCGTGAAGGAAGGTACATCGTCGAAGGCGAGCTCAAGGTCTGGAATCAAGGAGGAGGATGGTCTTGTTGTCTGGTGCGTTCTCGTGGCATGGCTACAGATTCGTGAGGTCGAATGAGGAGTCAAGTGGAAGCGTGGTCAGGGTTCATTGAAACTCGAGTTGAGGAAGATCTAGCGATTTGGTTAATGGATGCTTCGACGTGTTAAGCAACAAAAGGATTTCGGTTGGCGTGGTGCTTCTGGAGGGGTCGTGATTTTTGCCTGTTGAGGTTGCTTTCAATGAGGCGGAGGCTTCGGTGGTGATGTGCCCGATCGGGTCATGACGGTCTCGATTTGTGTGTGTGAGCAGCGAGGTGGAATCGCCTGAGTGTTTTCCAGAGGTATACGATTCTGTTGTTTTTTAGCTTGAATAACATTCCCATTTACAGACATGATTTTGAAAATAGCATTTTAAATGATGAAGAGATTATTTAAAATTTGTCTTTGAAATCCATATCGGCATTCTTGTATATATATGTAGTCCAAAAGGAAATAAATTTAGAGATTTGTATAAAATTTGGATTTTTAAATCTATACAAGTTATTTTTATAAGCATATAGGTTTCCAAAAAAAATAATCAAATGCACATTTTTAATCTACTAATTATTTTAATTTATTATGGAAATTAATTTTTTTAATTTACTTATGTAATAATTTTATTTACAAAAAACATTTTATTAAAAGAAAATCAGTTTAAAATTTAACTATTAGTTTAAAACCAAATTTATTAGCTTGAACTAAATAAATAAATAGTAATTAATTGTTCGATCAGTTCAATATTAATAAAACCATATAATGTTTGTTACAAGGTTTAAAAAAATCATGAAACTAAGCTGGAATGGAAATGGATTGCAAAACAAAAGCAAAGGTGAGAACTTCTTACTCAATCGGATTACCCAGTTTAATTTAAATAGTTAAATTTAAATTATTGGTGGTTTGCTTGGATTGATAATCGTTATTAGTTGGATTGGTGTGTTATATTTATATTATATATATATATATATATTGGAGTGATTGATATTCCTGCATTATATATCGGATGAAACCATATGTGCCCCGCATAATAGCGGATGACCACATATACCGCGATATTCCAGTTCGCAGTGGAATTGGTATTTTATATTTTGCAAACATCTGTGGATGCAAGAAACATGTTGGAGGGATCCAACTGGAATCCTCAAGTGTTTGAATACATTTCATTTCCTGTGATATAATTTATTTATGACTTGTGATTGATTATATTGATAATTGAAATTATTGAAGGCTGTGGTTTGACTAAATATATTTTAGTATTTTATGATACCAGAAATATAAAAATTGAATTTTTGGAAGGAAATTAAAGTAGAGAATTTTAAGTAAAATAATTTTAGAGAATTGGATAAATTAAAAGAAGGAATATGGAAAGGATAAAGGTCGATTTTTGAAATCCTATTGAATAAATTCCAAGTATGGGGAAAAAAGAATTTTTTTTTAATAAATGGAAATAAATGGATTTTGAGAACTTAAGTAGTGTTGTTTAAAAGTTGAAGAATTTATTTAAAATTCGGATTTTAAATGGTTTCGGAGAAATAAAGGGAGAATTTTAAAATTAAGTATGAAATTAATATTTCAGATTTTTAAATAAGATTTTAAATCTAAATAAAGGAGTGAATATGGAATTAATGGGTTTTGAAATAAATTTGAATAAGTAAAGGAATTTGTTTTAAAATGGAGTTGGTTTTGAAAATCGATTTTGTCACGCCCCGAAATTCAACGATTGAAAATCGACATCAAATACCTCACTTGTATTCGACTCTCGGAGATTCCAGCGTTGAACATCAGTTCAGATGGAGCTTATAACAACATTAGATGAAAATAAACAGCGGAAACAAAATGAGTATCATTGAACAAACATAGATACAACTTTGATACAATATCCATTACAACGTCACTAATATCAGTGTGATACATATATGATACTACAATAAAATGACGACAGAAATTTAAAAAGGTTTCCAACCTACTTCACCTTCAATAAGGTCTTCAAAACTCTAACACTTCAAGAGATTTTCAAATCCAAAAGCTTCTAGAATCTGATAGCTTCCAAAAGACTTCGAAATCCAAGCTGGCTCCAAAATACGGATAACCTGCTTCTAGGCTGCCGGTGTGGAAATTAAGGGTACCCAGAGTTTAGGAAAATAAACTCCGGATCAGTCATGGGACTGGTATGAGTAAACAAAAACAGTTGTTTGAAAAAAATAGTTTATAAAAGAAATCCGATATGCTTTTGGAAAATGAAACTATCATAAGACCTCCCGCCACACACACAATGCAATCGTTGAATTGGAGAAAATTTCTTCCTATGATAGTCAAACATGCTTGATACGAGAAAAACTCTTTTGTTATTATTATTAGTGCATAGTGTAGAAAACATTTCGAAAGTATGTTATTAATCTAATCTAGCATACGTACCATTATAGTATGCCTACTATAGCTACCATATTAGATGGCAGGTTCTACAACTAAAACCGTACAGTGCTCGTATTAGATGATTGGATTTCCAACAAATGGTCAGGCAAAGGAACTTCCTACACAAAATGGATCGCCTTTGGAGGGACACTCCCGAGAACCTAACCGGATTTCTGCCAACACAAGGCTGGGTTACCTCTGTAACTAGGTAAGTACTGACACGAGTATTCCATCTCCTGGTCATTACCAACCTTTATCTGAAGCGCTTCTCAACCAACAACCACAAAGCAATAAGATTGCAGCACCCACAAAGTTAAGTAACTGGGCTCCATACCATGATACCACTTATAATCCATAAGAAAATGGACACACCCTCAAGGGGCACTACCCCCAAATAACCTTGTTGCAACCATTCCTGTTTCGATCATAACCGGATTGTGAAGTTCGACGAAGTCTCGTCCACAAAGCTACACTTTTTCACAAAGCCATGCTTCGATCGACAAATGATCAGCAGCACTCAGCATGCCACACTAACAAATAGGGAGTATATCACTAATAACATTCAACTACATAACCTCTGAGCTCGTATGTCTCAGAGAAGGGTGTTAAGCTAAGAGAATAAATTCTCTGCCACCAATAGAAATGTATTTGAAAGAAATCAGCTTTATATCTCAAAGTGTAATATCAAACATTCAACCATACAAGTCTGTTCCGGGTTCAAACAGAACCAAAGGCACTTCCAAAGAAGCCTTTGCAATCCAGGAATCCACAATCCCGATCGGACTCCTCATCACATATGGAGATCGCTATACCGGAGCAACTCAGAGTAGAATCATTCGAAAGGTTATCCTATCATTCTCGAAGTCGCTCGGTCTTCACCATCATCTTCAAATGTTATCCATTTCGTCGTATCACTATTCGAAATGGGTTATATGACATAAAGTCCTCTCCTGGCTAAACCAAATAGTGAGCGCTCAATTTAAAACACGTGGATATATCATTCACAAAGATTCACAGGTTCGATGTGGGTTTCGGATAACCAACTAGAATCCGACTCCCTATCGCATCGAAATTCAAGTGCCGTTTTACAGGCCAATAGGTTTTCACGTTCACACATAAGTATATTCATCACAGATATCACAGCTCAACACAAAGCAATTCATATTACATAACATCACAATCACATATCAGAGATATCAATCCAATACACGACATTCAATAAAAATCAATCATCTTCAATTAAGATGAATTAATTGTGTGGTTTAAGTTAATTAACCACATAATTACTTTCAATTAATATTTTTAATCAATGATCAATTTTCATTAATTACAATTAATTAAATCTTAATTACCTTCATTAATTAATCATTCCTTAATTAATTAATCCTTAATTGTTAATTAACAAAATCTTAATTACTTTTATTAATTAGTTATTCCTTAATTAATTAATTATTAATTACAAATCAATTAGTCTTAATTATTTTTTGATATTAATTAATTAATTAATTACTTCTTAAGTAATTATATTAACAAAATCATTAATTGTTTAATAAATTAAAAGATAAATCTTTTATCTTTATTTATTTAGTTTGATTATCTTTTAAACCTTGGTTAATAAATCAACGTTATCACATTAATTACTTTAAAAGGTTAAGATAACATTTTATCTTAATTATCCTTTTTAATTACATTATTTATTTAATATAAATAATTTAATAATGTAACAAAGGTAAATAAATTAAAATTTAATTACTTTGAAAATATCTTATTTAAATCCTTAATTAATTCAAGCTTTAATCAAAATCATCATTTGAAAACATGGTTAAAAAAATGTTTAAAAAGTTTGAATTTATTTTAAGGTAAAAACTGTTTTACATGGCAGACCCGAGACTGCTTCGAGTCACCCCCGAGACCATCTCCCATTTGCTTCGAGTTTTATCAAAAATCTACCCGTGTGCTTAAATTTTTTTTTAAACTTAAGATTTTCTAAGTGTTTACCCAGCACCTCCGAAAGTTTACTCGAGACCAACATCGAATTAATGCCCTGATTCCCTGATAACAGCTTTGAGTTAAATTCTATCATCCTCAATTTTTTTCCACTGACACCATCCAAGTGGTGTGCACATGCACCAGAGCTCTAACGAGCTTCGATCAACTTCGCCGCCCTCCCCAAGTTACTGACCATCCACTTAAACTTCCTGACCTTCCAGATCAACGCGATGATGGTGAACACAAATTTTGAGTTGTTCAACACTAAATTGGAACAACTCTGATCACTAAATCACCTTGTTCCGAATACATAAGCGATCAGAGGCCACGCGCTTCCGTCACGATCTCCATCTATCGACCATGGACCGCCACGAAACGTCCCTGTCCAGTCCGGTGCCGCGATGTCGCTGTAATTGGTCAATTTTCGACCATTATAGAAACATGGGTTTAAACCCTAAATCCATGCCTACCCACCGCCATAGTGAATAGTAAATTCATTTGACATTTTTTTGGTGGTCTTTAAGTCTTCCTCCTCCTCCAAGAGCAACCCCGACCATTCCCATTGCATCGATCGCCAGTAAAGCCCCAAAACTCGGTTCTTGTTCATCGTCAAAATATTCACTCTACACATAATTTAAAATCTTGATTTTAATCTTATAAATCAACGGTTTCAAAAACGTTGTGGGTAATCAAATCGAATAATCAAAGAAATCAAATTTTAATTATGAGTTGGGTTTACAGTGCTTTCTTGTTCCAAACCCCGCACTCTTGATATTAGTTTATAAAAGTATTTTTAAAATTCAGTTTTATTGAGTTTAAACACTTTCTATTTTAACACTTCAATCTAACAAAAACTAGAAGTAGAGATCTTGGGGTTTGATAGGTTTTTTTTTGAAAACATGGAACTAGAACAGGGATTAATAAACCTGTACATGAACATGCACAGGCAAGACATATACACATATTCACAGATTGGTGCATGCAAACCAATGTTCAAACTTGCTTGAATCATGCATTCAAACAACAGATCAAATATCAGGACTTAAAAAGGTTTACTCATCTGATCAAGAAAGGAAACAGAGAGCTTTCAAATTCTGAATGTTGAAAACAGACTACTGGAACTTGAATTTTTGCTTGTTTGAGTTAATTTGTAATGATTCCCTGAATCTTTGATTCTTGTTTTGAATCTGAAATGCCTTGATTTGTTGAGTTGTGCTTTGCTATGTTGTTTGTTTTAAGTTTTGAAAATGTTTCCTTGATCTCTGGATAGAAATGAATTTCCAAGCTTTAGATCTTTGAAGTGTTTTAATTTCCAGGATTTTTTCTTCTTTGTTTTGAAATTTGTTTGATGATTTTTTCTTTCTGGTTTGAGAAAGTTGTATAGGTTCTTTTCTTTTTTTCTTAAGTTTTAAAAAGTGAAGACAAAAGAAAATGAGAGAGGAAAGAATTAGGAATGTATATTTTTGCCTTGAATTCTTTAATTTGAAAAAAATGAAAAGAAATATAAAATTTTGACACTTGTCTTGATTCATTAACACTTGCAAACCTATTCACTTGTGACTCCAACACTTGTTAATAATTGTGTTAAAATTTAACTCTTGTATCACTTATGCATAAATATTTTAAATAAAAGATTTTATATTATTTTTGTTTCTTATTTAAATAATTACATTTCTTTTTATATTTATACAATTTTTAAAACAAGATGTTTTTAATACAAATTCATACATTAATAAAATTATACACATGTGTTAATGTTTTGAATCCAAATAATTTTAAGATATTTTATTTTAAAATTCAAATACAAGTTCAAATTCAAATTCAAATTTGAAATCTAATTCATTCTATGTATATGTATACAGATAAAGAAACTCTTGAAAATTTTAAAATTAATTCAAATTAATTCAAATTAAATTTCAGAAATTCAAATAAAGTGCTAATTTTAAATTGGTAAAAAATTGGGATGTTACAGGTTCCCCCTTTAAGAAAATTTCATCCTCGAAATTTGAAAGAGAGAGAAAGATAAACAAAGAATCGTATAAGATATAAAAGGTAAAGACATGGCTTACCAATCAAGCCGGAATATCCACTCTGCAACTGGGATAGTATTTTGTATGCTATCCTCTGTTTCCCAAGTACAGTCCTTTGGATCGCCACTCCACTGTACTTTAACTAGTTTTACAATTTTTGTTCCTTAACTTGTTTTCATCACGATCAATAATCTTTATCGGTTCCTTCTTTACTGCCAGATTTGGTGTGATCTCCAAGTCCTGCTGAGCAGCTTCTTCAATGATACTATCTGGGTAGTGCACATATTTCCAGAGGTTAGAAATGTGAAATACATCATGCACGCCAGATAACCAGCTGGGTAGCTGCACACGATATGCTAAAGGGCCGACCCTCTCCAGAATAGGAAAAGGATCAATATACCGTGGTGCTAACTTACCAATCTTCCCAAATCTTAACACGCCATGCATTGGAGACACTTTTAAAAATACAGATCTCCAACCTGGAATTCCAAATCTTTTCTTCTACGGTCGTAATAACTCGTCTGATGACTTTGAGCAGTTATTAACTTCTTTCGAATAAAATCCACTTTTTTCGTGGCTTCTTTAATCATATCTGGTCCAAGGACGAGTCGGTCACCTGACTCGATCCAGCATGCAGGTGATCGACATGGACGACCATATAAAGCCTCAAAAGAAGCCATCTCGGTGTTGGCCTGATAGCTATTATTGTATGAGAATTCAACTAGAGGTAAATGGACCTTCCAAGAACGACCAAAGTTGAGAATACAAGCCCGCAAAAGGTCTTCTAAAATTCGATTAATCCGTTCTGTCAGCACATCAGACTATGTAACGACCCATGTAAATTCGATGTTTAAAATGAATATAATTTATAGGATTTTTAATTTAAATTTAGAAAGGAATAAAAATCTTAGTTATTTATATGAAAGAGTATGTGAAATTTGATGTACCAAGGGAAATTAGAATTTACAAATTTAACCAGATATTGTAATTACTAGAAATAGTGGGAATTGTTGCATTGGATATAAGTTAGAATAAGTAAAGTAATGTAAGTATTGGATTTAACAATGAAATAAAATATTGATTATGGGTATTGAATGTAGATGGGCGAAATAAAGAAATGCAGGACAATAAATAATTTATTTAATACAATCCCTTTTATTTGTAAACTATTGTAAGGGTTAATTAATTATGAAAATTTGGAAATAGGTTCAAATTGTATGTTAGACAATCAAATTTCAATAATTAAAGTTAGTAATTAATGGATTAAATGGAATAATTAATTGGAGTTAAGATCTAAATTTGTATGTGAGCATTCATTGATATTGGAATATAAAGGGGTAAATTTATAGTATAAAATGTAGATCACCTTTAAGATGATGGGTTTATAATTGATGCATAATAGGGAAATCAAATGAATGGGTTTAATTGAATAACAATTAGCAATTAATGAATGAAGAAAAATTTTAAGGGCGTAACTGTTTTCGTTAAATTAATTTTGGTAACAAATTGTATTGAATATAGATTTAACGTTGTGTGATGTATTTAAGTAATAATTGGAGAACAATGTAAATTATATCCGTGAATGGTCAATTCAATTAAACAACAAGATTTTTAAATAAATAAACGTTTTTATTTAGGTTTCAATTTGTTAATTTATGAAGTTTAATGGAAAATGAATTGCAATAAATTGCCCTAATTTATGCAGTTAGAGGAGATTTAGATTTGCATTATAGATGGAAGTATAATCTAAATTGATAGGTAACAAACTTAAGAATAAAATTTAAAGCTAATATGTGGCAAATTTATATAGTTGTTAATTTACGTAATGTGTACGTAAGCTTTGGTAAACCGATTTCTATCGATCCAAATCTAACGATTTGTTAATATAGATTTAAGTATAGGAGCAGTATTTATTAATTGAATTGAAGTATTGCAAAATAAATGAAATTCAACGTTTAATATTACATTATTCTAAGTAAGATAATATGTGTAAGTATTGTTAAGGTTATTCATATTTGACAAATTTATTGAGTTATAAGGATTGATATATAAATTAATGTTAGTTTAGGATATCGTTACTTGGTGATTTATTATAGAGTAACGGGAGTGTGAACGTAAAATAATAAAAGCATAGATTTATGGTAGGACATAATTTATGGTTTTGGGAATTTAAATCCAAAGATTTATTTATTTGAGGAAATAATACGTATTAAATCTCAACTTGATATAATCAATGCAAATTTAGTAATTAAAAATAAATTGCAAGTTGGTAATTTAGGATGTTTGTGAGTAAATTTGCAGGTAAGATAATTTTTAAAGTTTTACCCATTCATATAATTTATTTAAATATATATAAATCAAATGGCAACATTGTGTTAATAATAGTCGTAAGTGAATTTGAATGCTAAAGGGGTAACAATCGTTTTAGGTTAACCGTTTATTTAATATATTAAGTCTAGACTGGTAATCGATTGAAATAAAAAAAATTATTTTGTTTTGTTAATGTGACTTAGTTAATAAAGAGGAATTTATATGAAATGAAGCATGCATGAGAAATGCATTATAATTCAATGTTATGTTTACCCATTAAATGTATACTAGGTTAAGTATCAAATAGAGGGAAAGAAAAGTAAATATTGAATTGATTGATGAATAAGTATTCACTGGATAGAAATCTAATGTAAAGTTGATATTAATTGTATAAAATCTATCTAAGATAATGAATTGCAATAAATTGTGGGTTGATAATAAGGTGTGAATGGAAATTTGATTTGTTATATTAAATGAATTGATTCAAATTGTATGTAGATAATAAATTGCAATAATTAAAGTTGGTAATAAATGGAATATCAAACTATTCATAAAGTGAATATAAGTAGATGTAACAAATGAATAGGAAATGCTAGTTATTCATAAAGTGAAGAAATGGAACCTAGATGGAATAAGAAATTGGATTTAGAATCTTAATTTGTAGATGTGCATATATTTATAAATGGATTAATTTATGAAATAAAATGGTAAGTAATTATAATATTGTTTTTAATAATAGACGTTACTTTAAGGATAATTAATGTAGTAACGTAAGGTGAAAATGTAAATTAAAAGGGAAACACAAAATTTAGTTAAGGTAGTAATTTATGAATTGGAAATAAAATTCAAATGTTATATTAGGCTGTAAATCAATTTGGGAATAAAATCTTATTTAATTGGGGTAAATTGATATATACTAATGTTAAATATATACATAAGATGATGATTGTTTTAATAAAGAGAATTGAATACGAATGGTATAAAATTTCATTTGAAATAAGATTTTATAATTTATTGAATTTACTTTAATTAAAGGTAAACACTAAAAATTTTGCAATAAATCTTTATTTGATATGGGGGTTTGGTTAATAAATTTGAAGCTAATTGCAATCAGAAATGATAGGAATGGTAAGTTGACCATTTATTCATAATAAGATCTAAAAATCAAATAAATGGATTATTGGAATTTAAATTTGACAAATTGTGAATTCATTTAAATTCGGATCCATATGTTTATTCCAACTTCATCTATAAATACCCCGCTAAACCCTAGCCTCCGCCTATTCTCATTTGTCTGCGCGTAAAATTTCATCAGCTCCTTCTCCTCCTCAATGGCAGACAAACAAATCCTAGATCCAAATAAAAATTCCAAACCAAATCAAAAGCTAAAGTTCAAACTTCTCAGAAAAATCTGGAAGCAAAACGCATGAGGGAGAGAGGGAAAGAAAGGGGGATGACGTGGCGCTTGAAGGTGTTCTTTTATTTCTATTCTTTTTTCTTTTTTTTTGAAATTTCAATCACCATTAATGCGTATAACTTTCTCCTACGAACTCCGTCTCACGCGAGATTTTTTTTGTTAGGATCGTAATAAAATTCCAGATCATTTGACACTGGTTTGGACAGATTTGGAGACCGTCGAATTTCTGGGTTTAAATCGGATTTAAATTCGATTTAAATTCAAAAGGTGAGTGTTTTAACCCACTCACAACTTATAAAATTTCTTATGTTTGTTAATTTGACTTTAGATATGAGTAGAAATTTTTTTATGACTGTTTGGCATGTTTTATTCACTGTTTCTGTTTAAACGCATTTATTTAATATAACTGTGAATTTATTTATTTATTGCATATAAATTTGACAGTTAGAATTTATTTATTTCATATTAACTGCCAGGCATAGTTATGTTAAATTTTATTTCATATTAACTGCCAGTTAAGTTTACGTTTATTTTTGCATATAAACTGCCAATTAACAGTTATTAAATTTATTTTGAGTATAAACTGATAATTGATACCATTATTTATCACCTGTTATATATTGATGATTGTTTGAAATTGGATGATGACTGTTATAAATGGATGTATGATTTAATGGATGAATGGATGATTTATTTTATTAATTGCAAGTTGCTATGCATTTCATTCATTCGGAATTGCGGTTCGAAATGATATACAACCCAATTTTATTTTAAATTGCGGATTGAAATGATAAACATCCGTATCACTTGACCATAGGGTAGAAAATTTTATACAGGCACCGCGGTATATATATATAAAATATATTTTCGAATGTTTTTATGGTTTTGTAAAGCTATATATATATGGTTTATGGGATATTGTATTAGTTATTTATATATATATAGTAATTTTCGGGTTTAAGCTTTGTATAAATTTGATTTGAAGTATAAAATAAAGTTTGATTTTTAAGATCAAATACGATTAAGCATTTATTTAAAATCTAATTTCTGGAGTTTTTATGACTTAAATGAGAATAAGATTTGGAAGATGAATATTAAGTTAAATTGAAATTTAATAAAAATTAATTTTTTTAAAGGATATGATTTTTATAACTTGATCTTTTGTGTAAAGTGATTTAAATGAATATCAGGTTGATTTAAATGAATATATCAAGTTTAATAAATTGAAAGATTTTCCAATTATGTGAAGTTAAAGGTTTTACTTAAATTATATTGAATTCATTAAGTAAACATTTCAAGTCTGAATAATAAGTAATTGAATTTGATATATATGGATTTGTCAAATGAGTTTGTTTTTGAAATGGTGAAATATTTAAAGCTTTGAAACATAAGAATTGAAATGGTATTTGGTACTTTAAATTGATATTTGAAATTGATTTGTGAAATCTAAAGAAGCTATTTTGGTTTATAAAGGAAATTTAATATTTAACCATTTGAGAAATGGAACTTGTTTCAAAGTTATGATTTTCAAGATAGTATAATTTGAAAATATTATATTCAAGAGTTTTGATTTCTAAATATTTTACTTTGAAAATCCTATGATTTTGGAAAAGAATGTATTGGAAAATAAAGATGATATCATATTGTTTTGGGTTTTAAAAGGAAATGATATCATATTATATGGTTTTGAAATGGATATTTTATTTTGGTTTTAAAAGAATAATTATTTTTAAATGACCGCGGTGTTATAATAACAATTGGTTGGCAAAGAGACCGGGATCGGATATGGACATACTCTCTGTCGATACCGAAAACCACTTTGACTAACCGTGTACGCGGTGGAGATTCCAGAATGAAGTAGGTTGGTGGCGGCGTTTCCTGTAAGGTAAATACGTGGACCCGACTCCCGTGAGTTGGCATAAGGTGGCTAAAACAGGAGCGATTCTCGGGCCAATGAGGTCATTCCTCTGATCGGACACTCCTCTTCGATATTATACTTTGACTTTGAATTGATTCAGTGGCCACTTTTATTTTTGTTTTGGGGGAGTTTGTTCGAGGTGGGCGGTAGCTGCGCGCTGCGCGTTTCCACCAGCCCGGATAGCAATTGGTATATCTACCCTGGCATTGCCTAGTTGTGCCGTGTCACCTACCCTATCGCGCCTTGTACGAGTTTGGATTTCTCCCGTTGCCCGTGTGGTATCCTCTGGTGGCTTCCCGATCAGGAGGGACTATGATATTGGATGGACTGCTGGGACTATTACGTGTTAAGGTGGAAAATGTAAAGCCTTAACGCTATTTAAAAGTAAGTTTATTTTACAAATAGACACTATTATAATAGCGCAATATACTACATAGTAAATAGTTTAACGGATCCTTAGGAGATGTAAATCCCGAGCATCTCTTGAGTTACTGCACTCATTTTTTTCTGTTAATTTAACTCACATAAGATCTTTTAGTTCTGACTCGAGTGTTTTTGTCTTTTCAAATTCGCTCGGGTCAGTCCGAGCGTTTCAGGATTGCAAGATTTAGCTCTGGAGGACGAAGACGAAGATTTATATTATTATTATTTATACTAGTGCACTACACACCGTTCCGCTGCATTGTTATTGGTATGTGTAACTCTGATATGTATTATATAAATGGTTTGTAAATAGATTTATAAACTGTATATTTGATTATTATATTTTATCCTTCCGCTGTGAGATTCTGTTTAGTTTTTTTTCTTCTCTGTTTTTTTCTTATTTACCCCATAACAATCCGCCCTTCCGTATGGTTTGAATTGGCACGTGTGTCGATTTAAAGTGTGCGAAAAAGCGGGACGTTACAGACTACGGGTGATAAGCAGTACTGAAATTTATCTTTGTTCCCAATATGGCTTGAAATGCCTCCCAAAATCTACTAGTGAAGATCGGATCACGATCACTCACTATACTGCTGGGTATACCGTTGAGTAGAACAATCTCTTTTATATATAGTTCCGCCAAACTTTCCTCTGTTCGGGTGGATTTCATTGGAATGAAGTGGGCAGTTTTGGTCAGACGGTCCATTATAACCCAAATTGATTCATTTCCTTTCTTAGTTTATGGCAATCCGTCGATGAAATCCATCGATACTTGATCCCATTTCCACTTTGGTACTTTCAATGGCTGAAGTAAAACCGCCACTTTCTTTTGATCGCTTTTAATTTGTTGACAGGTAGTACAACTACTCACATATATAGATATGTCCCATTTCATTGTCTTGCACCAAAAAGTTCTTTTGATATCATGATACATTTTATTAACTCCTAGATGGATATAAAGTTTGGACTTGTGGCATTCTTCCAAAACTTCATGTTTCAGATCCAAGATGTCTGGAACACACATCCTGCCCTTTAATCTTATAACTCCGCTATGATTGGTTTCAAAACTGGTATCTTCGCCTCGAAGGATTCTCCCATAAATATCTCAAAGAAACTTGTCTTCTTTTTGCTTGCTAGCGACTTTCTCAAGAGGAGTACGAATGATAACGAGGTGAGCAAGAACAACATGTTTTCTACTAAAGCATCAGCAATTACATTGGCTTTTTCAGGCGTATATAGAATATCTAGGTCATAGGATGCCAGAAATTCCAACCAACGTTGTTGTCGTAGATTCAAATCTTTTTGGGTGAAGACATACTTCAAATATTTATGGTCGGTGAATAATTCAAAATTTTCACTAGAAGATAATGTCGCCAAATTTTTAAGGCGAAAAAAACGGCCAAGAGCTCCAAATCATGTGTTGGGTAGTTTCTCTTATATGGACGTAATTGTTTACTTGCGTAGGCAATTACCTTCCCATTCTGCATTAATACTGCACCCATACCATCACCACAAGCGTCAGTATAGATAGACTAGCCTTGGTTCCCATTGATAATAGCGAGAACAGGAGCAATAGTCAATCTCTTTTTCAACCCTTGAAAAGCTTCATCACACTTCTGAGTCCAATCGAACTTGGCATTCTTCATTGTTAGCTTAGTCAATGGACTAGCTATCTTAGAAAAGTCCTGAACAAACTTCCGGTAATACCCTTCTAAACCCACAAAACTTTGAACTTCTTTTGGAGTTGTGGGTCGCTTCCAATCAAGAATAGCGAAAATTTTGCTAGGATTAACAAATATTCCTTCTTCATTAACACTATGGCCGAGAAATCTGACTTCTTTGACCCAAAAGTGAAAAAAATTCAAATAGGATGTTCTTTCTTAATATCTCTAGAACAATTCTTAGATGCTCAGCATGCTCCTCTTCGGTTTGGGAGTAGATTAGGATATCATCGGTAAATACAAGCATAAATTTATTCAACACTTCTCGAAACACACGGGTCATTAAATCTACGAAATATGTGGGAGCTTTGGTTAGTCCGAAAGGCATGACTAACCATTCATAGAAAATATATGGACCCTTGAAAGCAGTCAAGTGCACACATTCTTCGGCAATTCGCAGCTTGTGGAATCCCTGGGCTAGATCCATCTTAGAAAAGAATCGAGCACCGTGCAGTTGATCAAATAGATCGTCGATTCTAGGTAAAGGAAACTCATTTTTAAGAGTTTGTTTATTGCGGTCGTGGTAGTCAATACACAATATTAAGGATCCGTCAGATTTAGCCACAAACACCACAGCTGAACCCATTCGGAAAAACTAGGACGTATCAATCCTTTATCTAGAAAATCACTGGTTTGCTTGTCTAATTCAATTCTTTCCCTGGGTTCCATCCTGCGACTTGCATGAACGACAGGACGAGCATTTGGCACTAAGTCAATTCTGAATTCAATCTCTCTATGCGGGGGTAAAGATTTGACCTCTTCGAATACGTCAAGAAAGTGTCGGACAATAGGAAAGGACTCCAAACAAGGTTCTGGATATCCCAACGTATACATTAACCTATCCCTTTTCGGACTAGGGTCTTCATAAGAAATTTCAATAAAATCTCCACGTTTTTTTGACTACAATCGTCCGATTGTTGCAATCTAATTTGGCTTCGTATCTCGTTAACCGATTCATCCCAAGTAATATTTCAAATTCATTAAAGTCGAGAACATAAAGGTTGATAGGAAATTGATGGCCAGAATACGACATAAGACTTTCCTACAACATAGACAAAGATTTGCGGGACCACCAACCGGATTCTTCACGCAAATAGGTTCATCGACAAATTTGAGTCCAAGTTTTAGTTCATTCACAATTTGTTGGGAGATAAAGCTATGTGAAGCTCCCATGTCGAACAAAACTCTATCAACTCTATCACCAACAATAAGGTTACCCTCTAAAACTCCTTTTTCTTTATCTGCCTTTGAAGTTGAGGGGTCATCTTTTACTGCATACATTTTTGCTACTTGTGCTTGTTTCTTTTTTGGGTAGTTTTTAACTCTATGACCTGGCTGGTGACAGCAATAACATTCCTTACATCTTTTACTTGCCTTCACAGGTTGATGTTTCTCTACTTTTTTCTTTGGCTTCTCACAATCGTTGGCATAATGGATTTTCTCCTGACAGTTGTAACAAGTAATATTTCTGGCCGAGTTTTCCTGACTACTCCTCTTCTCCCTACCTTGATTCGGCTTCTCCCCTTCGAACTTTCTTTTCTTCAAATTCGAACTACTTGAACTCCCCTTCTCTTTCAGAACTTTCTGCATATCTAGGGTGGCATATCGATAACCCATATCGATCAAGTTCGAAAAGGATTCTTTTACGTGGGTTGTCATCCTTTTGTGGTATTCCTTATTCATTCCCCGAATGAACCTTTCATTCTTCTTCAAAGTCGTATGCACCAACTCTGGACCAAATCGAGACAATTCGTTGAATTTATTCAAGTATTCCTCAAATGATAAACTTTCTTGTTTCAAATCCATGAACTCCCGGTACATTCGAGAGATACTAGCAGATGGAATATATCGCTGCTCAATCACTTCTTTAAATCATCTCCAAGTAAACTCATCTTCCAGCTCATCCATTGTAACTATCTCCCACTAAGCTAATGCTTCCTCTTGGAGTTGCCAAGAAGCTAATAATCGCATTTGATCGTCTGCCAACTTCAATCCTCTGAAATTTCTTTCACGGGATCGAATCCAAGCTTAGGCTTCAACAATAGACTCCTTGCCAGTAAACGGATTTCCACTAACTCTTAAGAAGCTTTTACATAGATCAGCCAGATTCGGCTGAGGTTGAGTAGGCACAGCTGTTGTTGCAGGGACTTGACTAGTTGTAGTGGTATTTCCCTGTCCCCTACCTTGTCCACTTCCCCCGCATATTCTCACTATCTTTATATAGTAAGAACACTTGATTTAGGCATACGAACAAGATATCTTAGGGAATATCAATAGTTAAAAGGAATAGACCAAGAAATTTCAGGGTTTCGGTCTCTCAGTTTATACTCATTCTAGGGTATACTTCACCCTATCTCTAATGAGCCACCTAATGTGTTATACTCCGTAGCTAAAGTTCTTACTCAACCTTTAGCTCTGATACCACTTGTCATGCCCCAAAATTCAACGATTGAAAATTGACATCAAATACCTCACTTGTATTCGACTGCCGGAGATTCAAGCGTTGAACTTCAGTTCGGATGGAGCTTATAACAACATTAGATGAAAATAAATAGCGAAAACAAAATGAATATTGAACAAACGCAGATACAACTTTGATACAATATCCATTACAACATCGATCACCAATATCAGAGTGATACATATATGATACTACAATAAAACAATGATAGAAACTTCAACAAGTTTCCAACCTACCAATGAGGTCTTCAAAACTCCAAAAATTCAAGAGATTTCCAAATCCAAAAGCCTCCGGAATCTGACAGCTTCCGAAAGACTTCGAAATCCAAGATGGCTCCAAAACATGGATAACCTGCTTCTAGGCTGCCCGTGTGGAAATTAAGGGCACCCAGAGTTTAGGAAGGGAACAATAAACTCTGGGTCAGTCATGGGACTGGTATGAGTAAACAAAAATAGTTGTTTGAAACAAAACAGTTTATAAAAGAAATCTGATATGCTTTTGGAAAATGAAACTACCTTAAGACCTCCCGCCACATACACAATGCAAATCGCAGAATTGGAGGAGATTTCTTCTTATGATAGTCAAACATGCTTGATACGAGAAAACTCTTTTGATATTATTATTAGTGCATAGTGTAGAAAATATTTCGAAAGTATAATATTAATCTTAGCCAGCACATGTACCATTATAGTATGCCTGCTATAGCTACCATATTAGATGGCAGGTTCTACAACTAAAACCGTACAGGGCTCGTATTGGATGATTGGATTTTCAACATATGGTCAAGCAAAGAAATTTCCTACACAAAATGGAACGCCTTTGGAGGGATGTCCCTGAGAACCTAACCCGATCTCTATCAACACAAGGCCGGGTTACCTCTGTAACTAGGTAACTACTGCCACGAGTATGCCGTCACCCAGTCGTTACCAACCTTTATCCGAAGCGCTTCTCAACCAACAACCACAAAGCAATAAGTTTGCAGCAACCACAAAGTTAAGTATATAGGCTCCACATCATGATACCACTTATAATCCAGAAGAAAATGGACATACCCTGAAGGGGCGCTACCCCTAAATAACCTTGCTGCAATGATTCCTGTTTCGACCATAACCAGGTTGTGAGGTTCGACGAAGTCTCATCCACAAAGCTATGCTTTTTCACAAAGCCATGATTCGATCAACAAATGATCAATAGCACTCAGCATGCCACACTACCAAATTGGGAGTATATCACTAATAACCTTCAACTGCTTAACCTCTGAGCTCGTACGTCTCAGAGAAGGGTTCGAACAGAACCAAAGGCACTTCCAAAGAAGCCCTTGCAATCCGGGCATCCACAATCCTGATCGGACTCCCCATCACATATGGAGATCTCTATACCAGAGCAACTCAGTGCAGAGTCATTGGACATGTTATCCTATCGTTCTCGAAGATGCCCGGTCTTCACCACCGTCTTCAAATGCTATCTATTTCAATATATCACTATTCAGAATGGTTTATACGACATAAAGTCCTCTCCCAGCTAAAACGAATAGTGAGCGCTCAATCTAAAACACGTGGATATACCATTCACAAAGATTCATAGGTTTGATGTGGGTTTCGGATAACCAACTGGAATCCGACTCCCTGTCGCATCGAAATTCAAGGTCCATTTTATGGGCCAATGGGTTTTCACATTCACACAGAAGTATATTCATCACAGATATCACAGCTCGGCATAATGCAATTCATATTACATAGCATCAAAATCATATATCAAAGATATCAATCCAATACAGCATTTAATAAAAATCAATCATCTTCAATTAAGATGAATTAATTATGTGGTTTAAGTTAATTAACCACATAACTATTTTCATTTAATATTTTTAATCAATGATTAATTATCATTAATTACATTAATTAAATATTAAACACCTTCATTAATTAATCATTCCTTAATTAATTAATCCTTAATTGTTAATCAATTAAATCTTAATTACTTTTATTAATTAATTATTCCTTAATTAACTAATTATTAATTACAGATCAATTAATCTTAATTATTATTTAATATTAAGTAATTAATTAAGTAATTACTTCTTAAGTAATTATATTAACAAAATCATTAATTGTTTGATAAATTGAAAGATAAATCTTTTTATCTTTATTTATTTACTTTGATTATCTTTTAAACCTTGTTTAGTAAATCATCCTTATCACATTAATTACTTTAAAAGGTTAAGATAACATTTTATCTTAATTATCCTTTTTAATTACATTGTTTATTTAATATAAATAATTTAATAATGTAAAAAAGTTAAATAAATTAAAATTTAATTACTTTCGAAATATCTTATTTAAATCCTTGACTAATCCAAGCTTTAATCAAAATCATCATTTGAAAATATGGTTAAAAACAAGGTTAAAAAATGTTCAAAAAGTTTGAATTTATTTTAAGGTAAAAACTGTTTTACATGGCAGACCCGAGACTTCTTCTAGTCGCCCCCGAGATTATCTCCCATTTGCTTCAAGTTTTATCAAAAATCCACCTGTGTGCTTAAATTTTTTTTAAACTTAAAATTTTCTAAGTGTTTACCCGGCACCTCCAAAAGTTTAATCGAGACCAACATCAAGTTAATGTCCTGATTCCCTGATAACAGCTTCGAGTAAAATTCTATCATCCTCAATTTTTTTCCACTGACACCATCCAAGTGGTATGCACATAAACCAAAGCTCTGATGAGCTTCGTCGACTTCACCGCCTTGCCCAAATTACTGACCATCCACTTAAACTTCCTGACCCTCTAGATCAACGCGGCGATGGTGAACACAAATTTTGAGTTGTTCAACACAAAACCGAAACAACTACAATCACTTAAATCACCTCTCTCCGACTACATAAGTCACAGAGGCCATGTGCTTCCTTCACGATCTCCTTCTATCGACCACACACCGCCACCAAACGTCCCTGTCCAGTCCGATGCGGCGGCATCGCTGTAATTGGTCAATTTTCAACCATTACAAAAACATGGGTTTAAACCCTAAATCCCTGCCTACCCATCGCCACAGTGAATAAATTCATTTGACATTTTTCTGGTGATCTTTGAGTCTTCCTCCTCCTCCAAGAGCAACCTTGACCATTCCCATTGCATCGATCGCTAATAAAGCCTAGAAACTCGTTTCCTGTTCATCGTCGAAATACTCGATCTATACATAATTTGAAATCTTGATTTCAACTTTAAAATCAATGGTTTCAAAAAAAATTGGGTTATATAATCAAATCAAATAATCAAAGAAATCAAATTGTAATTATGAGTTGGGTTTTACAGTGCTTTCTTGTTCCAGACCCCATACTCTTGATATTAGTTTATAAAAGTATTTTTAAAATTCAGTTTTATTGAATTTTACTTTAACAATTTAATCTAACAAAAAATAGAAGTAGAGATTTTAGGGTTTGACAGGTTTTTTTTTGAAAACCTAGAACTAGAACAGGGATTAATAAACCTGTACATGAACATGCACATGCAAGATTATAAACATATTCATAGATTGGTGCATGCAAACCAATGTCCAAACTTGCTTGAATCATGCATTCAAACAACAGATTAAATATCAGGACTTAAATAGGTTTACTCATCTGATCAAGAAAGGAAACAAAGAGCTTTTAAATTCTGAAAGTTGAAAACAGACTACTGGAACTTGAATTTTTGCTTGTCTAAGTTAATTTGTAACGATTCCCTGAAACTTTGATTCTTGTTTTGAATCTGAAAAGCTTTGATTTGTTGAGTTGTGCTTTGCTATGTTGTTTTTTTGAAGTTTTGAAACTATTTCCTTGATATCTGGATAGAAATGAATTTTCAGGCTTTAGATCTTTGAAGTGTTTTAATTTCCAGGGTTTTTTCTTCTTTGTTTTGAAATTGATTGATGATTTTTTTTCTTTCTGGGTTGAGAAAGTTATACAAGTTCTTTTTTTTCTTAAGTTTTTGAAAAGTGAAGCAAAAGTAAATGAGAGAGGAAAGAATTAGGAATGTATACTTTTGCCTTGAATTCTTAAATTTGAAAAAAAATGAAAAGAAATATAAAATTTTGACACTTGTCTTGATTCATTAACACTTGTAAATTTATTCACTTATGACTCCAATACTTGTTAATATTTGTGTTAAAATTTAACACTTGTATCTCTTATGCATAAATATTTTAAATAAAAGTTTTTATATTATTTTTCTTTCTTATTTAAATAATTACATTTCTTTTTACATTTATACAATTTTTAAAAGAAGATGTTTTTAATACAAATTCATACATTATTAAAATTATACACATATGTTAATATTTTGAATACAAATAATTTTATGATATTTTATTTTTAAATTCAAATTCAAATACGAGTTCAAATTCAAATTCAAATTCAAATTCAAATTTTAAATCCTATTCGTTCTATATATATACAGATAAACAAACTCAATATTCACTTGTTTTGAAAATTTTAAAATTAATTCAAATTAAATTCCAATTAAATTTCAAAAATTCAAATAAATTACTAATTTTAAATTGGTAAAAATTTGGGAATGTCACAGATTTAAAAAGCTAATTAAATATTTGAAATTGTGTGTTAAAAGGAGGATGAGACTATGGACTTTATAAACTAGGTTTATAAAGTAAAATAATATATCAGTGAATATTTGAAAATACAAATCCACGATGGGAATTTATAAAGGAATGGGTAATTTGTTTTAAAAATAAATAGTGGTTTATTTTTAAGGGTGTGAAAGAAAAGTGTATTTCCTTGAAAAGCCAAGTACGTTTTCAAGGCAGATTTTTAAGTATAGTTGGAAGTTTTAAAGCTGTTTAAAAGAATGTTTTTGAAAAATTATTTATTTAAGTTGTTTAGAATTTTAAAGTTAAAATATTTACTAAATTATTTATAGCATTAATTATTTTAAAAGGCTAATTGGTATTATGATTTAAGAAGATAATTATTAATAGTTATATTTTATAAAGTAATTTTATTTTAAAGATTGTTTTGCTAAAACTTTTATTTGAAAAACTTGTATAGAATTTCCTAACTTTTATTTTAAGATTGTTTAGGCATAAGTATTACATGAGAAATTACTACAAAATTTCATAACTAGTATTTTAAATAAACTGTTTAAAATAGTTTTATTTTAAGTGTTTTAAAGTATATTTTTGGATTAAGTAATTTAAATTATTTTAAAATCTAAAATATTAAGACTTGGTGATTTCCAGTGGAAATAAATGATTGGGTGGGAACTTATTGTACGACAAAGGTGATAAGAAAACTGTTTTCAAAAGGGTTAAAGCGTAGAATTTTTTTTTGCAAAGATATTTTGAAATAAATAATTTGAGAAATTATTAAATCTGATGGCTGTTTATGGATGTTATTTGATAGTTAAATAACCGACTATCAATATTGGCCTTTAAGATGGCATTTGAATTTCGATGAGACCGGGATCCGATTCCAAATGGTTATCCGAAAACCACATCGGATCTTAAAAGTGGATCTTTTGTTTAAAAGATTAAAAATGGAAATTTGTATTTACATGTTTTAAATAAGTGCTCATTATTCGAAAAATCCAGGTGAGGACCTTAAGTCATAAAACCCATTCCGAATGATGATACGACGGAATGGAATTGCATTTGAAGACGGTGGTTGAAGACCGGGTATTTTCAAAAACGAAAGGATTGCCTATTGATTGTCTCTGCACCGAGTTTCTCCGGTATAGAGATTACCCTATGTGATGGGGAGTCCGGACGTGATTAGGGGATATTCGATTTTGCAAGGACTTCATTCCCTAATTTGATGAAGTACCTTCATTTTCATTCAAACCCAGGATGGACTTGTATGGATGTATATCTGACATTACACTTTAAGATATAAAGCTGGTTTCTATCAAATATATTTCTGTTGGTGGCGAAGAATTTATTCTCATAGCTTAACACCATTCTCTGAGACGTACGAGCTCAGAGGTTATGTGGTTGATAGTCATTAGTGATATACTCCCAATTTGGTGATGTGACATGCTAAGTGTTGAGCATTGGTTGATCGAAGCATGGCTTTTATATAAATCATAGCTTTGTGGGACGAGACTTCATCGAACCTCACACCTTGGGAAATGGTCAAAACAGGAAGGATGCAGCAAGGTTATAGGGTTCGCGACCATAAGGGTATGTACATTTCCTTCTGGATAAAAGTGGTATTCCGGTATGGAGCTCAGATATTTTACTTATGTAGATAAAAAGTGGTATTATGGTATGGAGCCCAGATATTTTACTTATGTGGTTGTTGGAATTTGAGGCGTCTCGGTAATGGTCGGTTATGACCAGGGGATGGCATACTCGTGACAGTTAGTCGCCTAGTTACAAAGGTAACCCGACCTTGTGTTGGCAGAAATCCGGTTAGGTTCATGGGACGTCCTTCCAGAGGCGCACCCTTTTGGATAAAGGAAGTTCCTTAGCCTTGACCATTTGTTGGAAATCTAAACAAACAATATGAGCCCTTTACGATTTTAGTTGTAGAACCTTCCATTTAACATGGTAGCTATAATAGGCATACTATAATGGTACGTTTGCTGGCTAAGATTAATATTATACTTGGAAATGTTTTTCCACACTATGCACTAATAGTAATATCAAAAGGATTTTCGCGTATCAAGCATGTTTGACTACTATAAGGAGAAACCTCCCCCATGTGTGCGATTGCATTTGAGTGTGTGTCGGGAGGCCTTTTGGTAGTTTCATTTTCCAAAAGCATGAACGGATTTTTTTTATACAAATAACTATTTTTAGTTCTCACACCAGTCTCATGACTGACTCGGAGTTTATTGTTCCCTTTTCTAAACTCTAGGTGCCCCTAATTTTCCACACGGGCAGCCTAGAGTTAGGTTATCAGTAGGTCCTGGAGCTAAGTCAGGAAGTAGATGTGGATTTGGAAGTCTTTGGTCTGGAAGCTTTTGGTTTTGAGCTTTTTGGTTTGGACTTTGGAGCTTTGGATATGAAGATGCAGTATGTTAAACTCTCTTGGAAGACCACGTTGATGTTATTTTTTTCCGCTGTTATGTTGTATTCCACTATTGTGCAATATATATGACTCTGATGATGTAATGTATAAATAGATATAGTTCTTTTGTTTTAAAGATTAGTCATTTATCTATTATATATTGTTCCGTTGCGTTTGTTAGATTCTGATATTGTCTCTATTTCTTCTTCTACATCCTTCTTCTTTAACCCTAATGATTCAGTTTTCTAGCATCCGATTGTTCGGCATTTGATACAGTGGACGTATTGATGTCGATTTTCGGGCGTCGAAAAATCGGGTTGTTACATTTTATTACTCATGGCCTGCTACAAGTGCTCTACTTTTTCTTCTTTTCTTCAAATTTAAGATGCTAAACCATGTTGCCATGTTGTGTTAGAGCCATTGATAAAGTTAGGTAAAGATTAGAGGTTATAAACAATGTTTTGTGAAGAGAGAAGATGGTTGAATACTATAGGTTTTTTTCACAAAACCCTAGGAATAAAATTATGAAACGAGAGAGATATGTTCTATGGACTTAACCAAGATAAAATGACCTCCCTTTCCATTGCTTTAGCTGGGTAAAACACATCTTCCAAATCATGTCCTCGGACCATATTTAGTTAGCATAAAATAGAGAAATATTTTATTACTTATTAATGATCTCCTAAGTGAGTTAGTGTATGCATAAAAAGTTTGAAATTTTTTTGTTAAATAAAATGTTGTTTGCCGATAAACGATTTTCTGTCACATTATCGATGTTTCTTCAAAGTATTTACTTTTATAATTGTTTTTCTAAAAAAATGTTTATCATCATTAGTTATTACTTAAAAGGGAGATAATAAAGTCATTAAATCAATTTAATCATATTTAATCTAAGTTTCAAATATTTGAATAATTTAGATATTAAAATACGAAGTGTCCAAAAATTCAGGTCGTTACACTTCAAATGAAATATGAATTTTGTTTAATTTCTTGCATAAATAATCAAATTAACAACACATTTCTCTAATTTCATATTAACTCATTTTATAATTAGATCACTTTATAATTGTTAAATTATTAATATGTTATGATGACTCATAAAATAAACATTCACACTTGTCACTCTATTTTGTTTCATTTGCTAATAATATGTTAACAAATTGTATTACAAATATTGGAAAACTAATTATAAAGATAAAAGTAGAATTTAAATTAGTAGCTAGCCATAATATTCGGGTAAAAAATATTCAATGTTTTTAGATCAAAATGAAGTTCACATACAGGAATAAATATACAGTCTTTTATCTCAAATTTTAATTTATAATATATTTAAAAGGTTCATTATATGTTGAAGTAATCTATTTGTTGCATACTAATTCAATTATCTTCTATTAATAGAGTTGTATAAATTCCATGCATGCACCCATATAGATAATAATATAAATCGGTTTTTTCTCTCCTAATTTTGCAATTAAAATTGTTAACTTATTATGTGGGAAAACATGTTCAATTAATGAGATAATTTTCATGGGCAAAAACATTATTTACACTAAACTTTTGAATGTGTATTTTATACATACTATTAACTTTATTCATTAGTAACACATGTAAGATGATATAAAATACAATTCTAATAAGCCAACAATTAACATTAGAGATTTAAATGTTACTTCATGTTTTTTATCATTTGAAGATGTCAAAATTCTTCATTTAAAATTTGAGAAAACTTGTAAAACAAAATAGAAATTTATGTACAGTTTCTTTTATAAAGAAAACGGTAACAAGTTTACAACACTAAATTATTGGAAAAAAAAATTCTTTTTAATTATTTATAAATTTTAGTTTATTATGTTTTAAATACGCTCGTTGTGAGAAGATACATCAAATTAGTGGAAATTCCATATTCATGTACTCACATTAATTGTAGATATTTATCTATATTTATATCTTCATTTACATTTGTATATATTATTGTTTTTTGTTTATAGAATATTTAGGCACATAATTTTTGTAGTATATAAATTCAAAAGCATTAATGAGAACTCTACATTCATGTATACACATTAATGGAAGATATATATTTTACTCTATATAAGCAAATGTTGTGTATTGTCTGCCTATCAAACCAAAATTGTATTGTATTTCTAAAACCAAGAAATAACTTCAATGGCTAAAACCCATACATTGTTGTCCATGTTTACGGTAGTTTTTCTTCTCATCTCGATACTTTCAGGTAATTTTGCTATTTAATATTCTTCTTAAACACAACGAAACAAAGATCAAGTAATGTAGAATATTAAGCATGATCAACATTTATGAGTAGACTTCATTCAGAAGGTATTTAGATATTGTTGACCATATGAACTTTTATCAAACTGCTTTTTGAATAGTACATTTTTGGTATCAGAGTTATAATTTAGCGAAATAAACTGAATTCATGATTTCACGAAAATTTAATAAAAGGAAAAGGAATTTCGTCATCAAATTGTGTTCCTAATCTGAAATTCGTTAGTCATTAAAGTTTTAGTAACACCATTATAACATGCAAATCCTCTTTCTATTTGTTTGGGTTATTGTACCTGTAATACCATGTATATGCTTAATAAAATAATGTTGATTCCATGTATCTAGTAATTGGTTTTCTTAAGATGAAATAAGATTTATGTAAATCAATTTACATCTATCACCTCATAGGATAAAGATTCAAATAGCTTAAGCTTATTTTATTAATGTTTTTCCTTGGAATACTTCTTAGCACTCACTATATATATACACACATGATTAATAGGTGTCACTAAATAGGTATACGTTGATCATAAAAAAAGTACTCTACAAACTAAAATTTCCGATATTATATCCTTGTAAGATACATAAAAACAAATTTTCAAATATATATTATCATTTCGGAATCAGTATAAACTTGACAGTTGAATAAAATATATTAAATCAATGTATTAGTTTCTTTCAAAAGTTTAGAAAGACAGCTTTCCTAAATTACCAAATCGATTGCTTTGACAAGGACATGCCTTTTTTGATCCTATAATAAACATTTTTTGCTATAATATATAGATATAACAATTGCTTGGCAAAAGGAGGACTGCAGTAAGGAAAGTAAAGATTATAGTGGTTCCTGCAAGTCAAGTACATGCTCAGATGTCTGTAAGAAGGAAGATAATGCTTATGATGGAGGAAAATGCAAGGGACTGATAACAAAGAAATGTCATTGTTGCAAATATGAACATTGAAACAAAGTATTCATGTAAGGTCATGTTAATATGTGCCCTATAGGGATATGTTACATGACAGCTATCATCTATATAAATAACATAAATAAAGTAATCATCTCAAGGGATCATTTTGGTGATTAATATATAATTTCTTGTTTCTTATTTAAAAAAGTTTAAATATTTCTATTATTTTTTCTTCTGAAGTAGGTTATTTGCGTCTTATAGTCATCTTTTGACTAAATGCCAAACTGAGTTAGTATCTAGTTTGTAACAACCAGGTATTTTCAACCATTCGTATCCATACATGTCGGACTTGAATTGCTCAAAATACCGCGTTGTAAATAAAATTAGGCAAATCTCAAAATATACAGTAAATAATAAATCACAGATCACAGACTGTAACGACCGTGATTTTTGAATTACTTTCGGAGTAAATATTTTAAATAGAATTTTAAAAATTAAGATTTGAAAAAAAAAATTAGCAAATCATTTTCATAGTCAGTGCATACTTTCCAGAGATGCACGTTGGAAATGAAGTGTAATACATTTTTTCCTTTCGCGTGTATATGAAGAATGGTCCAATTTAAAGCAAAAGTATGAACATTTTTACTTGCTGGTACAAAATAAAACAAAGTTGAATTCTCTTTGGCCATCATCATTTTTATGCAAGCTGTCCTTTTCTCTTCACTGAAGCACGTCTACGATAAATGCATTCTACAAAATATACTGCCAGCACATTGTTGCTTTCACTTGTTCACAAATTTGAGAGAAAAGTAGCACTGCATCACTTCTTTTTGTTCCATCATTTTCCAGTAGCGTTCAATTCATTTTTTTTCTTTCGCTTATTCTGGTGAAGCTCTGCAAGCAATGCATTAATGGCCGCTCACGGTTATTGCTCTTTTTGGATCTTGCTTGCTAACTGATTTGGAAGAAAATTAAAGGTAAGTGAAAAACTCACGCTTCTAATTTAAAAATTTATGCAGTCTGTTGCACCTGTGTACGCAAGTTACACATAGCATAGATATGAATTTGTTGTGTACAAAAGTAAGTATCATGTTATTGTATAATAGTTATGTTCCTTTATATCTGCTACTTGTGTTTTGGATAGTTTATTCCCGTCGTATGTTTTTTTGTGTGGTTTGAGTTCATACTTAAAATGGACTATAGGTACCTATGTTCTTATAGTGTCATGATAAAGCAGTCATCTTGGTTCCTTAATGACAAACCGTTTACATAATTTCCCTCCATACTATTGTCTTGAGTTCTCATTCAAACAGAATACTTCCATGTATATGCCAGCTGCAGCTGAGCTTTGCTCATTGCTAAAGTGGAAGTTTTGAATAATGGTGTTAAAGAAGTAAGCGCGTCTTACTACGCATTCTATTTGCATCAGAAAGCGATAAAAGTGTGACAAGTGTAGTTCATGGTAGTATATTTTGTACGTAGTGAAAATAATTTGGCCAGGTCATTCTTTCATTTGTATCAACTGCATATATTTTGATAAGCATTCTTGCGTGCGTGGCCTTTCAAATGATACTTAGGTCATTTTTGTTGCATTCACGTGTGCAAGTGAAATAGCATTCCCATAAACATTCCAGGCCCTTTAAATTATCTTCTTGTGTGCATATAGAGAGATAGTGCATTTCACCCAGTGTGCAAAATCATTATACATTCATTTAGATTGGGTATATGCTGCTTGAGTGCGTGGGAAGATAATAGTGTCTAGATCATTTCTATTTAATACGTGTGTATCAATTGGTATAGCTTGAGTATGAGTTTTGTTTTCTTTATATAGGTAACTATGCTCAGATCTTGTTAAATGCGTGCGTACAAATTTTTATAGCTTGAGTATGAGTTTTATTTTTCTTATATAAGCAACTATGCTTAGATCATAAGGTGGTGGCATTTTGGCCTCAATACGTGTTTGTACATGAAATTGAATCAGGTTTACATACACGTGTTTGTATAAGTGATTGGCCATATTGATCTGTTCAATTTTTTTTCTAAGCATACACGTGTAGTGGTTAGGTCCTTTTCTCTGTTGCATTTCACTTTGGGTATGCATGCATTTAGTGATTTTGAAAAATGTTAAATATATGGCCAGATTAGTTTTAAAGTTGTTCATTTGTTCATTTGCATTCTTGCCAGTTTCATATTTTGCATTCTTGCCAGTTTCATGTTTTGCATTTGCTCATTTGAACATGTGCATAAGTTTTTCAAAGGCAAGCATACGTGCGTGAGTGTAGTGGCAGCGCACCTTTACGCACATAAGTCCAAAATTAATATATTCAATTGCATTGTGGTCTTGTTCTTTTACGTGCATGGTGTATGGAGCACAGACACTATATTGTTACGTGCATATTAGTAGTGTGGACCAGCGAATTGTTTACGTTGAACTGGTATCTGAGTAAAACATATTCTACGCCGTTATTTTTATAACGGAATTTTTACACCGATATTAAATTTTTGAAGCGTGTTGTTTTGATGACATTTTTTACGAATAAAAATTACTGTTGTTTTGACTTCGGTAACCATCAATTTTAAAGTGAATTTTTAAGTGGTTATCCCGCAACGCTGATTTGATATCCGCTTTTACGGTGTTTTGTGAAGTGCAATTTCTTTGTCGAAATGCTACAGATGTTGCTGTTTTAATCACGTGTTTACAAATTGTTTTAAAAATAAAATTGTTTCCATAAAATTTACACTTTGCGCTTTCAAAAGAATGAGGAAGCGATTTATACACTTCAGCAAAATTGAGGACTATGAACCCTTACTTTTACTGATTCGCTTAATTCCGGACTTGTTCATTTGAGAACGTAAATTGTTATTTATATAAAATACACAATTTTTCACTTTCAAGGAAACGATGAAGAGATTTAAACGATTTAGCAAAAGTGCGGAGTATGGAACCACACTTTTACTATTTCGGTTAATTCCAGACTCATTAATTGAAACATCTGCTGTTTGATGATTTTGATGATTTTGTTGGGCCTTCGAGCCACTCTGGACCTTCGAGTCATTTGTTGGACCTTCGGGTCTTCTGATGGTCCTTCGGGTCAACTACCAGTGCTAGACTTTCGGGTCACTCTGCGGACCTTCGGGTCATCTGATGGGCCCCAAAAATTATAGTACTTGGTAGGCTTTGGCCATCTGAGATGCACGTGCGGCGTAGCTAAAACACACGATCTTTTGGGATCGATCCACTTTTATGTTGATTTTCTAGTTATCTTATTTTGATTTCTAGATTTTGTGACAGCTGATTTGTCTAGTTATCTTAATTGATTTCTAGAACTTTGCGTACTGCTGCTTTGAATTCAATTGTGAATTTGGAAGTTGATTTTGATGGAGTTTAAATTGAGATTTCTTCCTTTAAACTATGCCGATTATTATGTTGTATAGTCTCACCCGAGATTATAACTTTGTGCATAGTCTCATCCGATATTATAATTTTGTGTATAGTCTCATCCGAGATTATAAATTTGCGTATTGCTGTTTTGAATTCAATTGGGAATTTAAAAGCTGATTTTGATGGAGTTTAAATTGAGATTTCTTTATTTGAACTAGGTTGATCATTTATGTTGAATAGTCTCATTCGAGATTATAATTATTTGCTTAAGTGATGTTTATCATACTCTTATTTCTGAACTTTAAATTAGACTAATCTGGTTATTATTTTCTTTTAAATAATACTCGGGTCAGACCGAGTTATTTCAGGATAGTCGCTATCTCTGATTCAGTTGCTGCTTCAGCTTTTGGGATTTCACGTCATCTTTTGTCTAGACTTCGAGGTGTTTCTTTTTGGTGTGCTGACTCTCGTCTTATGTGCATTGATGGATATGTATATGTACATTTAGTTCTTGTGAACTATCGATTGTTGTAGCATGTATCCAGACTTGTCTTCCACTATATATCTGATATTTCTGTTCTGATGTGATTATACTTATCTGTGTTGTTGTTATTATGAGTTGTTCTGGATTTTTCTTTAGCCACCATAGTTTCGTTTTAGATTTGGATTGAATTTATATCTTTGGGAGTAATTTATACCAATTCTATCGATGTGATCAATATTCATCTAAGATATAACTTACGGGTAGTCGCTTCTAACAAGCCTTATTCTTCGCAATAGCAGACGTTATTCCTTATAGTAACCTTTGTTATTGTGAGCACAGAGGTAGGGCGTCATAGCTTGGTATTAGAGCTGAGGTTCAGAACAAATTATAATAAACACGGAACAGAAGTAGAATGGAATGTGCATTATAACTATTCGAGGGTTTTATTCGTACCTTTCTAATCTATTCCTTCGTTGTTCTTAAACTTTTATCCTCCTTAACATGTTGGAATATGTCTTGGAGTATATCTTATATTTCCATAGTATTCCATTCTTTGAGTTAAAACAAGGAAAGTCCCTTGTTTTTTATTGTCCTACTGCTCTTAAGGGTTTCAAAAATGGGAAGCTTAATGTTGCTAAAGCTTATGATGTTTCTTCTCAGCCCAAAGGTATTACTCCTTCTGTTTTAGAAGGTTTTATTTTATTTCATGGTCGTTCTATTAGAGTTCTCTTCGATATGGGTGCATCGCATTCATTCGTGTCAAAGGAGCTTGTTGATGTTATTCCTTTGAATGTTGTTACTCTTTGCGACCTTTGAGGATTGTAAATCCTATTGGTGGATCCGTTACTCTTGGTTTGTTATGTGTTGATGTTGAGATTATTCTATGTGGCTTTTTCTTTCGTGTGAATCTGCATGTTATGGACCATCCTTCCAATGCTATCATTTCTTTATTCGAATAGGAGGCTGTTATAGCTAAATATTCCAGTTGTTTGTGATTTTTCTGTTGTCTTTGAGCCTATTTGCAGTTTGCCGCCGAATAGGGCAATTTAGTTCTGTATTGATCTTATCTTTGGTACTCATCCTGTCAGTCGTCCTCCCAGGAGGATGTCTGCTAAAGAAAATGAGGAACTCAAACAACAATTATCTGAATTGGAAGCCAAACGATTTATTCATTCTAACTCTTCTCCTTGGGGCGTCGCCGTTGTCTTCGTTAAGAAGCCAGATGGTACTCTTAGGCTTTGCATTGATTATCGCAAGCTTAATGAGCTCACTAAAAACAATAGGTACTCATTATCTAGGATCGATCAATTAAGTGGCGCTAAGCTTTTCTCCCAACTCGATCTTGCTACCGGTTTTCTTCAGTTACGAGTTGCGGAAGATAGCATTCCACTTACCGTAGTCCGCACTCGTTATGATTCTGATGAATGACTTATTATGTCATTCAGTTTGTCCAGCTTATTTCATCCATTTTATGAATCGAGTATTCTACGAATATCTCGATGACTCCATTTGTGTATTTATTGATTTTGGATGAAAACAACAATTTAAAATTTTGCAAATCTTTTTCATAAGATTTATTCACAAGTATAATTGGATTTATATTTATCATATAAAAGATGGTTTTGTGATTATATTGCCCATTGAGTGCTTTAAGAATTCTGGTCGATGCGTTTGATCAGCATTATCGATAGGAATCTCCTAAACACTTTGATGAGACAATTTGACACAATAAACTGACCTATAAAAAGTGAATTCTTCTAGAA
Source organism: Allium cepa (assembly GCA_030765085.1). Classification (NCBI taxonomy): domain Eukaryota; kingdom Viridiplantae; phylum Streptophyta; class Magnoliopsida; order Asparagales; family Amaryllidaceae; genus Allium; species Allium cepa. The sequence goes on from CM060928.1 coordinate 977,395,851, forward strand.
AATGATTTTATAAAGATAATTGTAATTTTGAAAGTTTTAGCTTTTCAGGAAAGAAGATTATTTGAAAGAACTCCTTTTCGATACTCTTATCCTTGTGGTTCCCGAAGGGAACCAAGACTTCATTAGTTGTACCAATACTAGCCGTATTGGTTTCGATGTTGTTCTCATGCAAAAGGATAGAATAGTTGCCTAACGAGATTCGTTATGCTACCCCTGATTTGGAGTTAGCCACCATAGTCTTTGCTCTAAAGATTTGGCAACATTATTTATTGGTCAAGCGTTTTGTTCTCTTCACTGACCCCAAATCTCTGAAGTATCTATTCACTCAAAAAGAACTTAATATGAGGCAACAACGTTGGCTCGAATTTCTTGCTTCATATGATTTGGATATTCAGTATACCCCTGGTAAGGGTAATCGAGTTGCCGATGCGCTTAATCGAAAGCAGCAAGTTGTTGTTTCCATGATGCTAGCAGAGTGGAATATGTTGGAAGCTTTATCTCATTGTGATATTAGAGACCGTCCTTTAGTTTCTGATTCTCCCGTGCTTTTATTTAGCATGGAAGCTCGTCCTAGTTTGTTGGATCATGTTGCTGATGCCCAAAAACAAGATCCAAATCTCTCTTATCTTATTTAGAGCTATAAATCGGAATCCCGAAGTGATGATCTAAAGGATTTCGATATTGATATTCATGGTTGTATACGGAAGAAGGGAAGGTGGATCGTGCCCAGTGTTCCTAATCTTAGAAATGACATTCTTGAGGACTATCATCGTTCTAAGTATACTATCCATCTCCAAGTAGTAGTAAGATGTATGCTGATATGGAACCTTATACTTTTGGAAAGGTATGAAGCGTAATGTGGCAAGTTATGTGAGTCGTTGTATGACTTGTCAACTGATTAAAGCAGAACACCATCGTCCCAGTGGTCTTTTGCAGCCTCTTGAGATTCCATTATGGAAATGGGATCAAATTTCTATGGACTTCATTGATGCTCTACCTCGTTCGAGGTCAGGCCATACTAGTGTTTGGGTGATTGTTGACCGATTGACCAAATGAACCCATTTTATTCCTATCAAGTCCAATCGGACTGCTTCTTGACTTTGGTGGTAGTTGGGAAAACCACTTATCTCTTGTTGAACTTTCTTATAACAACAGTTTCCCATCCAGAATCGGTGTGGCTCCTTTCGAAGTTCTTTACAGAAGACCGTGACGATCGCCATCTTGTTGGTTGGAATCGAAGGAAAAGTTAGATCTCGGCCCCGATTATATTCGTGAATCTCGTGAGAGGATTGATTTTATTAGACACAGAATGAAAGAGGCTCAGAATAGGCAGAAATCTTATGCCGATCATCGTAGGAAGCCTTTGGAATTTTATGTTGGTGATCTCGTATTCATTCGTGTTTCCCCGATGAAGGGTGTAATGCGTTTTAGTAGCTCCAGGAAATTCGCTCCTCCTTATGTTGGACCATTTCCTATTACGGAACGCATTGGCCCAGTTGCTTATCGTGTATCGCTACCTATCCAGTTTTCGGGAATTCATGACGTATTTCATGTATCCCAGCTTCATCGATGCCTTCGAGATTCGAATTCTATTATTGATCCTCATATGCTGCAAGATCTTGAGATCACACTCGACTTGTCTATTGTGCAAAATCCTATTCGTGTGTTAGCTTCGGAGGTTAAACGCCTTCGGAATAAAGAAGTTCCGCTTGTAAAATTCAATGGTCTGCAAACCCCAAAGATTGCACTTGGGAAACCAAAGAATTCATCGAGCATTCTTATCTATCTTTTCTATTTTAATCATTGTTGTGATGAATTATTTGTGTTATAAATGACTTCTAGTATGAAAATTGCGGGGACGCAATTTTTATAAGGGGTAGTCTGTAACGACCGTGATTTTTGAATTACTGTCGGAGAAAATATTTTAAATAGAATTTAAAAATTAAGATTTGGAAAAAAAAATAAAAAAAATAAAAAAAATTAACAAATCATTTTCATAGTAAGTGGCGTACTATCCAGTGATGCACGTTGGAAATGAAGTGTAATACATTTTTGCCTTTCACGTGTATACGAAGAATGGTCCAATTTAAAGCAAAAGTATGAACACTTTTACTTGCTGGTACAATTTTATAAAACAAAGTTGAATTCTCTTTGGCCATCATCATTTTTATGCAAGCTGTCCATTGCTCTTCACTGAAGCACGTTTACCATAAATGCATTGTACAAAACATATTGCCAGCACATTGTTGCTTTCACTTGTTCACAAATTTAAGAGAAAAGTAGCACTGCATCACTTCTTTTTGTTCCATCATTTTCCAGTAGCCTTCAATCCATTTTTTTTCTTTCGCTCATTCTAGTGAAGCTCTACAAGCAATGCATTATGGTCGCTCACAGTTATTGCTCTTTTTTGGATCTTGCTTGCTAACTGATTTGGAAGCAAATTGAAGGTGAGTGAAAAACTCACGCTTCTAATTTAAAAATTTATGCAGTCTGTTGCACCTGTGCACGCAAGTTACATATAGCATAGATACGAATTTGTTGTGTACAAAAGTAAGTATCATGTTATTGTATAATAGTTATGTTCCTTTATATCTGCTACTTGTGTTTTGGATAGTTTATTCCCGTCGTATGTTTTTTTGTGTGGTTTGAGTTCATACTTAAAATGGACTATAGATACCTATGTTCTTATAGTGTCATGATAAAGCAGTCATCTTGGTTCCTTAATGACAAACCGTTTACATAATTTCCCTCCATACTATTGTCTTGAGTTCTCAATCAAACAGAATACTTCCATGTATATACCTGCTGCAGCTGAGCTTTGCTAATTGCTAAAGTGGAAGTTTTGAATAATGGTGTTAAAGAAGTAAGCGCGTCTTACTACGCATTCTATTTGCATCAGAAAGCGATAGAAGTGTGACAAGTGTAGTTCATGGTAGTATATTTTGCACGTAGTGAAAATAATTTGGCCAGGTCATTCTTTCATTTGTATCAACTGCATATATTTTGATTAGCATTCTTGCGTGCGTGGCCTTTCAAATGATACTCAGGTCATTCTTGTTGCATTCACATGTGCAAGTGAAGTAGCATTCCCGTAAACATTCCAGGCCCTTCAAATTATCTTCTTGTGTGCATATAGAGAGATAGTGCATTTCACCCTATGTATAAGATCATTTTACATTCATTTAGATTGGGTATATGCTGCTTGAGTGCAAGGGAAGATAATAGTGTCCAGAACATTTCTATCTAATACGTGTGTATCAATTGGTATAGCTTGAGTATGAGTTTTGTTTTCTTTATATAGGTAGCTATGCCCAGATCTTGTTAAATGCGTGCATACTAATTTTTATTGCTTGAGTATGAGTTTTGTTTTTCTTTATATAAGCAACTGTCCTCAGATCATAAGGTGGTGGACATTTTGGCCTCAATACATGTTTGTACATGAAATTAAACCAGGTTTACAAACACGTGTTTGTATAAGTGATTGGCCATATTGATCTGTTCAATTTTTTTCTAAGCATACACGTGTAGTGGTTAGGTCCTTTTCCCTGTTGCATTTCACTTTCGGTATGCATGCATTTAGTGATTTTGAAAAATGTTAAATATATGACCAGATTAGTTTTAAAGTTTGTTCATTTGTTCATTTGCATTCTTGCCAGTTTCGTGTTTTGCATTCTTGCCAGTTCATTTGCATTTGCTCATTTGAACATGTGCATAAGTTTTTCAAGGGCAAGCATACGTGCGTGAGTGTAGTGGTAGCGCACCTTTACGCACATGAGTTTAAAATTAATATATTCAATTGCATTGTGGTCTTGTTCTTTTACGTGCATGGTGTATGGAGCACAGACACTATATTGTTACGTGCATATTAGTAGCGTGGACCAGCGAATTGTTTACGTCGAACCGGTATTTGAGTAAAACGTATTCTACGCCGTTATTTTTATAACGGAATTTTTACACCGGTATTAAAATTTTGAAGCGTGTTGTTTTGATGACAATTTTGAAGAATAAAAATTACTGTTATTTTGACTTCAGTAACCGTCAATTTTCAAGTGAATTTTTAAGCGGTTATCCCGCAACGCTGATTTGATATCCGCTTTTACGGTGTTTTGTGAAGCACAATTTCTTTTTCGAAATTGCTACAGATGTTGCTGTTTTAATCACGTGTTTTACAAATCGTTTTAAAAATAAAATTATTTCCAAAAATTTTACGCTTTGCGCTTTCAAAAGAATGAGGAAGCGATTTATACGCTTTAGCAAAATTGAGGACTATGAACCCTTACTTTTATTGATTCGCTTAATTCCGCACTTCTTCGTTTGAGAACGTAAAATGTTATTTATATAAAATACACAATTTTGCACTTTCAAGGAAACGATGAAGAGAGTTAAACGATTTAGCAAAAGTGCGGAGTATGGAATTACACTTTCACTATTTCGGTTAATTCCGGACTCATTAATTGAAACATCTGCTGTTTGATGATTTTGATGATTTTGTTGGGCTTTCGAGCCACTCTGCTGGACCTTCGGGTCATTTGTTAGACCTTCGGGTCGTCTGATGGACCTTCGGGTCAATTACCGGTACTAGACCTTCGAATCACTCTGTGGACTTTCGGGTCATCTGATGGGCCCCAAAAATTATAGTACTTGGTAGGCGTCGGCCATCTGAGATGCATGTGTGGCGTAGCTAAAACTCACCATCTGCTGGGATTGATCCACTTTTATGTTGATTTTCTAGTTATCTTATTATGATTTCTAGATTTTTTGACTGCTGATTTGTCTAGTTATCTTAATTGATTTCTAGAACTTTGCGTACTGGTGCTTTGAATTCAATTGTGAATTTGGAAGTTGATTTTGATGGAGTTTAAATTGAGATTTCTTCCTTAAACTATGCCGATTACTATGTTGTATAGTCTCACCGGAGACTATAACTTTGTGTATAGTCTCATCCAATATTATAATTTTGTGTATAGTATCATCCGAGATTATAAATTTGCATATTGCTGTTTTGAATTCAATTGGGAATTTAAAAGCTAATTTTGATGGAGTTTAAATTGAGATTTCTTTATTTGAACTAGGTTGATCATTTATGTTGAATAGTCTCATTCGAGATTATAATTATTTGCTTAAGTGATGTTTATCATACACTTATTTCTGAAGTTTAAATTAGACTGATCCGGTTATTATTTTCTTTTAAATAATACTCGGGTCAGACCGAGTTATTTCAGGACAGTCACTATCTCTGATTCAGTTGCTGCTTCAGCTTTTGGGATTTCACGTCATCTTTTGTCTAGACTTCGAGGTGTTCCTTTTTGGTGTATTTGTAGAATCTAGATTAACCCTAGAGGGGGTGAATAGGGTTATAGCAAATATTCTCGAGTTAAACGCAAAAACAAACTGCAGAGAAATAAATATGCTGAAAAGTAAATCACACACAAAATTTACCCAGCTTCGGCAACCCCTGCCTACTGCTGCATTCCCAGATTTCTATTAGAATTAAACAGTCTCCCGCTTACAAACACTCTAACAGACTCGCGCACCCTGCTACCGCCTATAGAGTTTTGCAAACTCGCACCCCCTGCTTACTGAACTAATTCTAACTAGAAAATCTGACACTACCTAAAACCTAGGTGGTGATTTACCAATACTTTGACTCGAAAAGAAAAACAGACTTCAAAAATAAAAGCAAGAGCAAAAATTAAAATACAAACTTGAATCCATAACTTTTGCTCAAATAAAACTAGATTTAAAAATTAAACCCTATCAAAAATAAACCCCAATGAAAAGCTAAACCCTAATAATAACTATGCCCTAATTAAAACATGGCCACCCCATTTCTATTATCATTCACTCGGTTTCGATTTCCTCTGGAAGAAAAAAAATGGAGGCGATGAGATCTTCGATTTCTCTGTCAAATTAGGCTTGAGAGATTTGAAGTTCGATCGAAGCTCTGTAATGCTCGATTTCCTTGAGATAGTATCAGACGCTCTCGTTCTCTTCTTCGCTTGCACTTTAGGGCTTTCGAGATTTAGGGCTTCTGGAAACTTTGATCTCTGGTATGTTGCTTGTACTTTTGATTTTCGATTGATAGCTTGTTTTTCGACTTTGTTCGCTCATAGCCGATGATGATAATTGGGTGCGAATTTATATGGATTCCATACTTTCCTATTTCATGATTTGATGACTTGATGCACACGGTTTCTATTCTGTAGCGTTCGATTTTCCCTTGGTTGATACGGCAAAAACTTTCCTCTTTTGATTTTTGACTTTTTCAAAGATTGCATTTGACTTTTGAATTCGATTTCTCTGGCATCGACTCTATTTCATCTGGACTTCGGCACTTAACTTTTTAAACATGAATTTTGTTTGCGTCTGCATTAAATTCTTCGACTTCGAACATGTTTATTTATGATCTTTGACTTTGAGCTTTGTCTCTTGATTTTACTTCACTGTTGACATTTGCTTTGCTTTGACACAAATGCTTCACTTGTTCATGCATTCGACATTGCCATGCTATTCACTGTTTGCATCACTGGACTTTGAGATTTGTTTAACATTTTGATCTCGGTCAATTTTGTTTTCGTGAATTTCCTTGTTGACTTCACTGTGAGTTAAGGCTTTAGTTTTCCGTCCCCTGTGAGCTTCGTCTCTGGTCATCTTTTCTGGTTGGTTTAACCTGAACTTCAATTGATGTTTTCATTGTATAATCTGTAGCATGGCAATGCTTGCTTCCCATCTCATTTCCATACTGAGGTTCATTGTTTGGTTGCATACACATATATGTTTTCATTGCACTCATATTTTGGTTTTGTGGTTGAAGTTGTATCTACTGCACTTGTTATTGATACTGTTGACTTTGATCATCATGTAGCCTGGTCTGGTGCACCTTGTTTGCTGTGACATTGTGACACTATTGCATTGTTGTTGTTTACATATCTTGTGCTCGAGCTTGCATGCTTCATGTTGCCTTGACTGTGGGTTGCACTGATTTTCTATTGCACTTTGGTCTTGCATTTGGTCTGCACTTGCATGCATTGTTTTTGGTTCTTGATCATTTCATGTTGACTTTTGAAATTTCACTTGAGTTGAATCCAGTTTCAAAAACTCGGGTTTGACCTTGTGCTGAAGTCGAGATTCTATGTATATTACACCTGAGTTGAACCCGTCTTTTTATTTGGGTTTGACCTTGTGCTCACCTGTCCCTGTAACATTATCAAGTGTATATCGGTGTGCACGGCCTTGTGGCATGTACAGTGATACACTGTGCATGTCACATTGTTCGTGTATGATGAATTCAAATGTAAATGATGACGAACAACCCAAATAACTGAGGCAAATAATATTTTCAAAAATCCATATTTTATTTTATATTGCAAAAATATTTATTTTTCAATTTTACTGCGTTAGTGAACATTTTTGCAGATTGCTCAGATGCTGGATTCTAACTGGAATGAAGTTGAAGATAAACTACGAGTGTGAGTGATATGTAGTGAGAAATTTATGCAAATTGAATTGTGATGTAATTAAAATCAAAATTGCATATGTATAGTGAGAGCTTGAATTTGTACTATTCAAAATTGTAATAAATATTTGTTTGAATAAAATTTCTGTTTGAATTCTAATTCTGTGTAATTTATTTTATTCAACAAATATTTATTTATCTATGAAAAATAAAATAGTACATTAACAAATACATTTAAATGAATATATATATATATATATATATATATATATATATATATATATATGTTTATTATCATCAAAAAAAAATCATATAAGCGCATATTCAACAATCTCCCCCTTTTGATGATAACAAACATATATTTAAGATTTTCACTGTGTTAAATGTATTTGATCAATGAAATACTCTAATTGCTCCCCTTATTTAAATGCTTTCTCTCTACACGATGCTCCCCCTACATATATGCATACAAATAGAAATATACAAATGAGCCTAGATGCAAATGAAAAATTATTTGACCTTTGCTTGATTTCATTTGACAAAATATTAACTTTTCTCTCCCCCTTTTGTTATCAGCAAAAAGAATAATAGTGTTAGAGAAACTAGAGATAAAGTGATCAATATTAATCCAACATTAAAACTCAATTTGAATATAAATATTAAACTTCAATAAAAAAATCAAACAAAAATCATAACTACCCTTGTTAGGCGCATATTCCACTTTTAGAATGAATGGAAATGATGTTCTAATAAAATCATACAATTGTATCTACTTGTGGTACATTTATATCAGGAATTTGAATATCTACTAATCATGCATAACCGTTAGGACTTTTAAATGAGATTAGTAGTATTCCAATTTAATTTTTAAAAATGAATTCAAGTATCTTCTAACCACGCATGACCGTGAGAACTTTTAAATGGGATTAGAATCAATTTGTCTATTTAATCAATCAAATTTGATATGCCTTCCATACATGCATAACCGTGAGGACTTTTAAATGAGCATGGAAGCACATAATCAAAAATCCAAGTAATTCACCCATGCATAACCGTGAGGACTTTTAAATGAGAGTGAATACTTTGGTATTTATTTATTTTTACAAAAAAATGTGAAATGAAAAACAAATGATCCCTGATTATAGTACCACATATCGACAAACTATATTTAAGATTTGATAAACAATGGTCGATAGAAATATGATAGATATAGAAATGGTCATGGAATCTTTACCCAACAAAAAGTTTTGTAACTCTTATTTGAATTCCTAAAGAAATTTTCCAAATATACTGTCTTGAGTAATGTATGTTAAATATCAACACTTATCACCTTTTCAATCACTATTTATCTTTTTGATAATTAGTAGGGAGTCGGATTAGTCAAAATTTGTCATTTAAAATCAAATAAAAATGATTAATCTGAAAATATGGTCAAAAAATGATTTTCTTGAAGGGTTTATATGAGAAAAAAAAATTTGTACTATTTGAAAATTTTTTGTAATGAAAAATATGCAGATTTTTTCTTTGAAAAACGATGCAGTTACTAAATGTCTCACCATAAATCGCGTTTAACTAGTAAGTTTTCTGTCAACTAGATTACCAGTATGATCTGCATCTGAATTTCTCTTTCACATCAAAATATCACTTACTAAAATTGATAAACCAGACCATGAAGTGTGCATAAAAAAAACTCAAACTCAATTTTTAACAGCATTCTTGAACTTGAATTGAATACGTGTAACTAATCAGAAACTGTGAATAAAGAATTAGCCATATTATAACCCAATGTATCCAACAAAACACTATGTTTAATCCAAACGTATATGTATGAAGTAATTCAGAGAATGGTGTTTTTGGCATAAATATAATTGGCCAACTATGTTGAACAAGTCAGAATCAAAAATCATCTTCTTTACAACATCTCAATATTGGCTGATTTCATTCAGAATACGGTGCAGATTATCACATTTAATATATCGATCAAATAAATATACCTTCATCTGTTTTACCTTTACGATAATGTTTCATGGTTGCCCATTGTGATTCTGTAACCTTTGTACTAGGCTAAGGAACTTTTGCTTTGTTGCCCGTTGTGTTTCTGGAACAGCCAAAATCCATAAAACACTGTTGTTGTTCCTTAGCCTGCCACCATACCTACACGATGAAAGATTTTTGTGACCTATTTGTTTGTATAGGTCCATGGTTGTCAGTGGCAGAAGCATTGTGAATAAACAATCCCTTTGGAACCCAAACTTGTTTTGTCCTTTCATTCTTGTTCCAATAGACATGAAATTTGTTTGTAGAATTCTTAGGAACCCAAACTTGTATAAATTTTGTGTTCTTGTTTCTATGACTACAATTTTCAACACGATGTCCAATTATTTCATATCCAGCAAAGACACTCTTACCTTTTGCATTATCATCAGCTTGTGTTTTCCCAAAGCCTAGTCCTTTTCTGTTGTCAGCAAAAATTTGATTTCCCAATAACATGTTGAATGATTTTTCTCCTCTTGAAAAGTTATTCAGAGATTTCTCAAGATTTTGGACTTTGGTTTTTAGTGTTGTGTTTTCAGTTACAAGTGAGGTGCATCTATTTATAAAATCCTTTTTCCTAGTGTCAATGGTTTCCTTAAGACTCAAGTTTTCTTTTTCAAGATTCTCAAAGCTATTCTTAAGTCTTGATAATTCTGAATCTAAAATTTTACTTTTTTTACAGTCTAGGTTTTGAATATTTTCAAGTTCAGTTTCTAACCTAAAATTTTCATGAGCAAGTTCTCTCCTATCAGATTTCAGTTTTTCCATTTTAGCTTCAAGGGTATCAACTACTTTAGTAAGATCACAACACATAAAAACAAGTTCTTTATAAGAATAGTGACCTACCTCACTAGATTCCTCTGAACTTGCTTTTGAATCTGTTTTTGCCATAAGACACAAGTTAGCCTCCTCTGAGCTACTATTCAAAACTTCCTCTCCTTCTTCATCATCCCAAGTCGCTGCAAAGGCCTTCTTCTTCTTTTTCTTTCCTTTGTTGTTTTTGAGAAGTGGGCATTGTTGTTTGAAGTGGCCAGGTTTCTTGCAGTTAAAGCTCGTCATTTCATTATCGGAATTGTCAGAATCTTTTGGCCTATTACCACTTGTTTTCTTCTTGCGTGGCCTGAATCTTGACAATTTTCTAAGATTATTGACAGCCATTGCAAGCTCTTCAAATGGATCTTCTTCTTCTTCATCGCTCTCTTCTTTGCTCTTTAAGGCAATCGTCTTCTTTTTTGATTCGGAGTTGTTGCGTTCCTCCTTTGCTTTTAGCTCAAGCTCATATGTCATCAAGTTACCGATCAACTCCTCCATGTTTAGTTTACTCAGATCTTTCGATTCTTGTATTGCCGTGACTTTTGCCTCAAAGCTCATCGGTAAGACTCGTAGCACCTTCTCGCAAGCTCTACCTCATTGAATACCTTCCCAAGTGCTCTAGCATTGTACACCAAAGTTTAAAAGCGTCCAAACATGTCCTTTATGCTCTCGGCTTTGTCCATCACAAAGTTCTCGTATTCATTACTGAATAGGGCTAGATGAGACTCCTTGACTTGAGAAGTTCCTTCATGTGTCACCTCCAAGGTATGCCAAATTTCCTGTGCAGTTTTAAAATGAGAAATTCTATTAAATTCAGTTTTATCAAGAGCACAGATCAAAGCATTCATGGCTTTAGCATTTGTAGTTTTCAATTTCTTATCGTTAGCATCCCACCTATCCTTAGGTTTAGGAATCTCGGTATCACCAACAGTTATAGTGGGAGATTTATAGCCAGTTTCAATAATGTCCCAAACATCATAATCAACAGAACTAAGATAAATACCCATCCTAACTTTCCAATAAGCATAATCATTCCCATTGAACATGGGTGGCCTAACAATAGATTGCCCCTTAGAAAAAGCATTGTTTGGTGAATTCATGACTCTAGAGTTAAAGAAAAATACCTCGCTCTGATACCACTTGTAGGATCTAGATTAACCCTAGAGGGGGGGGTGAATAGGGTTATACCAAATTTTCTCGAGTTAAACGCAAAAGCAAAGTGCAGAGAAATAAATATGCTGAAAAGTAAATAACACACAAAATTCACCCAGCTTCGGCAACCCCTGCCTACTACTGCATTCTCAAATTTCTATTAGAATTAAATAGTCTCCCGCTTACAAACACTCTAACAGACTCGCACACCCTGCTACCGCCTATAGAGTTTTGCAAACTCGCACACCCTGCTTACTGAACTAATTCTAACTAGACAATCTGACACTACCTAAAACCTAGGTGGTGATTTACCAAGACTTTGACTCGAAAAGAAAAGCAGACTTCAAAAATAAAAGAAAGAGCAAAAATTAAAATACAAACTTGAATCCATAATTTTTGCTCAAATAAAACTAGATTTAAAAATTAAACCCTATCAAAAATAAACCCCAATGAAAAGCTAAACCCTAATAATAACTATGCCCTAATTAAAACACGGCCACCCCATTTCTATTATCTTTCACTCGGTTTCGATGTCCTCTAAAAGAAAAAAAATGGTGGCGATGAGATCTTCGATTTCTCTGTCAAATTAGGCTTGAGAGATTTGAAGTTCGATCGATGCTCTGTAATGCTCGATTTCCTTAAGATAGTATCAGACGCTCTCGTTCTCTGCTTCGCTTGCACTTTAGGGCTTTCGAGATTTAGGGCTTCTGGAAACTTTGATCTCTGGTATGTCGCTTGTACTTTTGATTTCCGATTGATAGCTTGATTTTCGACTTTGTTCGCTCATAGCCGATGATGATAATTGGGTGCGAATTTATATGGATTCCATACTTTCCTATTTCATGATTTGATGACTTGATGCACACGGTTTCTATTCTGTAGCGTTCGATTTTCCCTTGGTTGATACGGCAAAAACTTTCCACTTTTGATTTTTGATTTTTGACTTTTTCAAAGATTGCATTTGACTTTTGAATTCGATTTCTCTGGCATCAACTCTATTTCATCTGGACTTCAGCACTTGACTTTTTAAACATGAATTTTGTTTACGTCTGTATTAAATTCTTCGACTTCGAACATGTTTATTTCTGATCTTTGACTTTGAGCTTTGTCTCTTGATTTTACTTCACTGTTGACATTTTCTCTGCTTTGACACAAATGCTTCACTTGTTCATGCATTCGACATTGCCATGCTATTCACTGTTTGCATCACTGGACTTTGAGATTTGTTTAACATTTTGATCTCGGTCAATTTTGTTTTCGTGAATTTCCTTGTTGACGTCACTGTGAATTAAGGCTTTAGTTTTCCGGCCCATGTGAGCTTCGTCTCTGGTCATCTTTTCTGGTTGGTTTAACCTGAACTTCAATCGATGTTTTCATTGTATAATTTGTAGCATGGCACTGCTTGCTTCCTGTCTCATTTCCATACTGAGGTTCACTGTTTGGTTGCATACACATATATGTTTTCATTGCACTCATATTTTGGTTTTGTGGTTGAAGTTGTAGCTACTGCACTTGTTATTGATACTGTTGACTTTGATCATCATGTAGCCTGGTCTGGTGCACCTTGTTTGCTGTGACATTGTGACACTATTGCATTGTTGTTGTTTCCATATCTTGTGCTCGAGCTTGCATGCTTCATGTTGCCTTGACTTCGGGTTGCACTGATTTTCTGTTGCACTTTGGTCTTGCATTTGGTCTGCACTTGCATGCATTGCTGTGTTGTTCTTGATCATTTCATGTTGATTTTTGAAATTTCACTTGAGTTGAATCCAGTTTCAAAAACTCGGGTTTGACCTTGTGCTGAAGTCGAGATTCTTTGTATATTGCACCTGAGTTGAACCCGTCTTTTTATTTGGGTTTGACCTTGTGCTCACCTGTCCCTGTAACATTATCAAGTGTATATCGGTGTACACGGCCTTGTGGCATGTATAGTGATACACTGTGCATGTCACATTGTTCGTGAATGATGAATTCAAATGTAAATGATGACGAAAAACCCAAATAACCGAGGCAAATAATATTTTCAAAAATCCATATTTTATTTTATATTGCAAAAATATTTCTTTTTCAATTTTGCTGCGTTAGTGAACATTTTTGCAGATTGCTCAGATGTTGGATTCTAACTGGAATGAAGTTGAAGATAAACTACGAGTTTGAGTGATATGTAGTGGGAAATTTATGTAAATTGAATTGTGATGTAATTAGAATCAAAATTGCATATGTATAGTGAGAGCTTGAATTTGTACTATTGAAAATTGTAATAAATATTTGTTTGAATAAAATTTCTGTTTGAATTCAAATTCTGTGTAATTTATTTTATTCAACAAATATTTATTTATCTATGAAAAATAAAATAGTACATTAACAAATACATTTAAATGAATATATATATATATATATATATATATATATATGTTTATTATCATCAAACAAAAATCATATAAGTGCATATTCAACAGTATTGACTCTCGTCTTATGTATGTATTGATGGATATGTATATGTACATTTAGTTCTTGTGAACTATCGATTGTTGTAACATGTATCCAGACTTGTCTTCCGCTATATATCTGATATTTCTGTTCTGATGTGATTATACTTATCTTTGTTGTTGTTATTATGAGTTGTTCTGGATTTTTCTTTAGCCATCGTAGTTTCGTTTTAGATTTGGATTGAATTTATATCTTTGGGAGTAATTTATACCACTCCTATCGATGTAATCAATACTTGTCCAAGGCATAACTTACGGATGGTCGCTTCTAACAAGCCTTATTCTTCGCAATAGCAGACGTTATTCCTTATAATAACCGTTGTTATTGTGAGCATAGAGGTGGGGCGTCATACAGACACAGAGATAATAGTGCAGCGGAAGTAAAAAAAATAGTAGTTCACGAAGCTACTATGTAATATATCAGAGTTACATAAGGTACAACAGATGAAATAAAGTACAAAAGAACTCTCAAGATAATAACCGAGTACAAAACGAATACAACACTGGGATCAATAGGATAACTGGAAGTGAAACAGATAAAACTGGACGAGCAAATAATCTCCAGCGATTCCAATCTCCAGAAAGTGGAAATCCAAATCTGTGAATACTCAGGCTGACCCGAGCATAAATAAAAATACAAACACTCGAGTCAGGACATACATACTTATACAATGTAAACCAACTCAAGTGAACTGTAGTAAAAGCACATGTAACTAAAAGGATGCTTGGAACCATCCATTTTCTAAGGATCCGTTAAACTATTTACTTTATAGTATATTGCGGTATTATAATAATGTCTAACAGTAAAATAAACAAACTTTTAAATAGCTTTAAGGCTTTACATTTTCCACCTTAACACAAATAATGCCAATAGTCTATACAATACCTGCATATCTTTTGATCGTGAGGCTATGAGAAGATACTGCATAGGTACGACAAAATATAAACTCGTAGTAAGGGCTCGATATGGTAGGTGACACGGCACACAAGGCAATGCCACGGTAGATATACCAATTACGACACTCGGGCTGGTGGTAACGCAGCGGCGACATACACCCACCGCGGAATACATTCCCACAAAAATCGAAGGGGCACCCAAACAAACACAAGTAATAGCATGGTCTCGAAGAAATGCGTCCGCTACGAGGTGCAACCTCAACTGGCCCGAGACCGCTCCTATTTTAGCCACCTTATGCCAACTCACGGGAGTTGGGTCCATGTAACATACCAAAAGAACGTCGCCACCATCCTACTTCATTCTGGAATCTCCACCACGTACACGGTTGTCAAAGTGGTTTTCGGTATCGATAGAGAGTATGCCCATATCAATCCCGGTCTCTTTGCCAACCAATCGTTATTATAACCCGTGGTTATAAATTTAAAATAATATTTTATACTTCAAAATAAAATATCATTTCACTCCAAATCTTTATCAAAATAAAGATTAAATCATTTCCAAACCATTTCAATATACCAACATACCATATCTTTCAAATTCAAATATTTATCAAAATAAATATCAAGTCATTTCCAACCATTTCAATATATTAAATTATCATATCCTTTCAAAACTTCCTTTCAAATCATTTTAATACATCGAAATGCCATATCGTTTAGAACTTCATTTTCAAATCATTTTAATATCAAAATATTATATCTTTCAAAACTTTATTTTCAAATCATTTTAATATCAAAATATCATATCTTCAAAACTTTATTTTCAAATTATTTTAATATCAAAACATCATATCTTCAAAACTTTATTTTCAAATCATTTTTATATCAAAATATCATATCTTTCAGAATTTATTTTCAGATCATTTTAATATCAAAATATCATATCTTTCAAAACATCATTTTTCAAACCATTTTAATATCAAAATATAATATCTTTCAAAACTTTATTTTCAAATCATTTTAATATCAAAATATCATATCTTTCAAAACTTTATTTTCGAATCATTTTAATACATAATATCATGTCTTTCATTTTCAAATCATTTTAATATCAAAATATCATATCTTTCAAAACTTTATTTTCAAATCATGTTAATATCAAAATATCATATCTTTCAAAACTTTATTTTCAAATCATCATATAAGTTCAAATCCAAATATTCAACTTTAAATACCTTATAAATTCAAGATAACATTCATTTATTATCCTTTCAAATCACCTTTAAATAGTTTATATTCCAATTACATTAACTCATTAAACCATTTAAAAGTGGAGTTATTATACTTTCAAATTAAGTATCCAATTTCCAAAATAATAAACTTCAATTTAAACTATTTAAACATTATAAAAATCTTATTTCAACATTCAAAATGTTTATTAACATACCTTCAACATATAATTTTTATAAAATAAATTTCTTATAAATAAATCAAATTTTTCAATAAATTTACATAACAAATTCAAGTGTATAATTTCCTTTCCTTCACATATGCAATTTATTAACACTTACGCTTTTAAATTTCCATTTCACAGATTAAACTAAATTTTCAATTGATTTTATTTAAATAAAAATTTTAATTAAACCAAATTTCATATTTCCAGGTCAAGTTGTAGTTTAAAATTACACATTTAAGCATTTATTTATTTAACCATTTAAATTCATAGAAAAATCAATAATACTTTAATAAATCACTTAAATTCAACTTTAAATCAAATTATCATATTCATCATTTTCCAGATACAATTAAATTTCCATTTTTATTTATATAACTTAAATATCATTTTTAATCAAAATTCCAAATTTCCAAACTTAAGTTATATTTCAAAAATTCAATTTAACCATTTATTTATTTAACATTTTCCACTTATAGAAAAATCATAAATCCTTTATTGAAAACACTTTAAAATCTATTTAAATCAAATTATCATAAATTTACATTTTAAACCACCTAAAATTTTATTTATATAACTTAAAGGTCATTTTAAAAGCCAAAGTCCAAATTTCTAGATTTTAGTTATATTTCGAAAATCCAACTTAACCATTCATTAATTACATTTTAACTCAGAGAGAAAAATCATAATTTCTTTATTTTAAAACATTTCAAAATCTATTTAAATAAAATTTCATAAATTTATATTTCAATATACTTAAAAAAATATCCAAAACACTTTATACAATAACCACGGGCTTGTATATAGTTTTCTAACCTAGGTCAAGTGATACGGATATATATCATTTAAATCCGCAGTTTAAAAAAGAAAAATCTGGGTTCTATCATTTCAAACACGCAATCTCAAGTTGAAACAAAATAAATAAAAATCGTTCATGCCTATCATTTCAGCCCATAACGATTTTTCCCTATTCTAAAGTCCGTTCGGGTATGTATCATTTCAACCCATAGTGAACCTAATCTACATGGAACTTGCAGTGTGATAAATAGATATAAATGAACAGTTAACAACATATAGCAGTAAAAGATGAGATGGCATGTAAATTAACAGGTTTAACATCATATATTAATAATCATAGGCAGGTATAGCGTAACAAAATATTCTACACATTCAATTGTTGTCAATTCACATGATTGCATAAGTATGAATGTCTGGCGAGATTTACTCACCTCTCAATGCTGGAGATAACAAAACCAATGACTCAACGGAATCAAAAGCACAATGACAAGACTACGGATTTGAGTGGAGAGCGAAACCAACGCTAAAGAGCTTGTGTTACAACCTAAAACAAAACCAAAATAAATTAACATTTGAACACAACATTAAATTGAAACAACTTTGAAATAAAAAGCTATATGAGCACACGATCTTTTGCCTTGCTTTCTATTATTGTTTTGCATGATCTAGGGGTGTATTTGGCTCAGGTTTGGACATAGCATGGCTCAAGTATGGACACAAGAATGCACGGCTACAAGGCATTGAAGGTGGAGGGGTTACAACTTGAGAATGTGAAGGGTTTAAGGCAAAATAGTATGTTTTTGGTTAACAAAAGGGGGGCTCGGCCTTGGAGTGGTTTGGCTTGGACATTCAATTTCAGGTTTGGACCGATGTTGGAGTGGTGTGTGGTGGTCTGGTCAGAGGTAGTGGTGGCGGCTAGAGGTGGTGGTGGTGGAAAATGAAGTGGTGAAGCAACAAGGCTCAAACTAGCATGTTTTCAAGGCATAGGTTGTATTTTTCGGATTTTAACATCATGGTGAGTTCGGCCTGTTAGTCCGTGAGATGATGGTTTTGATGACAACAACCTTAGACTAGATTATAAAATATAAATACTAACATTATAAGTTTAGATATATATGTTATGCAGGATTTAACCATGCAGGTACTAAGAATGAAGACTGTACAGTATAGAGATTCAAGATATCAAGATAGAAGACTCATGAGTATCAAGATTATCAAGAGTTTAAGATTTCAAGGTTAAGTATTTTTCGTTAGGAATTTTGTTAAAACTCATAGAAAAGCACTGGAACCTTAAAATCCAATTTATTCGTGGAATGAAATCCACTTCGAGCCTGTTAAAGGGATGGAACCCTAAGTAGGATGGAACCTACGAAAAATCTAGTGGAACATCGTCTTGTATCCTCTAACTTTTTATTCAAAATGATTTTTCAAAATTATATCCTATTTTCAAAATGTTTTCAAAACTTTCCTTTTAAAAGATTCAAAACACTCTATCCTGATTTTTAATAATTTTAGCCTCAAAATTATCTTTAATTTCAAAGTCAAATTACTCCTGTGTTTAAACTATCTTTTAATATAATATATTTAACTTTTAAATATTTATACTTAGATTTAAATATAAAATTATAGTTAAATTCTATATATATTATTCTTTATATTTACTTATGAATTTTAACTATAGTCAAGTATATTTAAAAAGTTTTAAATAGTTTTAATATAAGATAAAGGTTATTTTCAAAGAAAATCAAATCACCAAAAATTGCTTTGGGATGTCGACATGCCTAGGGTACCCATGTCGACATGGTGTCAGTTGAGTTCAAAATTTAAATTTCAAAAGAAGTGTCTATTCGCCATAACTCTTCATGAATGGACATGACTGTTGTTCCTCTATAAATAGGGGTTAGTTTCAATGAATTTTATATCAGATTTTCTGGTTTTTCACTCCTCTTCTTCTTCCACTTTTCTTAACACATATTCTAACCATTACTCTGCCGAAATCAACATTAAATCGAACTCGATTACTTCTAGTTTGATTCTCTATCACTCTCTCAACAAGGTTCTCGGTGCTATTCAGAGTTATAGACTTCTTTGTAATCTATTAAGCGAGAAAAAGTGTGATTGTAGCCTTGGAAATAAGTCAAGAAAGAAAAGGTGTGATTGTAGCCTTGGTAAATCAATTGGGTAAACTTATGGCCCGGAAATCAAGTATCTCTACCCAGAGGATCGAAATTCTGGAGGGTGTACCTCGTAGCCTTGAAACCGAGGGTGTAGTACAATTGCATTTGAAAAGAAATCCGTACTTGTGTTGCGGGACTGGATGTAGGGTAACTCCGAACCAGTATAAAATTCAGTGTGTTCTTTCCTTTACTGCTTTTATTTTATTTATGCATCTATGTTTGTTTCTGTGATTATATTTGTATCTGTAAATTGCATACATCAGTGTCTAAATTAACATAAACTCGAAAAGATTTAAGAATTCTTTATTAACGCTATTCACCCCCCCCCCCCCCTCTAGTGTTAATCCTAGCCTTGAGATCCATAATCTACATTCCTCACACGGCCATGGTCAGGACCTGGGGTGTAGGAGGTGGAGATGGCAAGGAGGAGATGTAGGAAGTGGTGGCCATGACAAGCAAGGGGTGGCCAAGCAAATCAATCAAAGAAAACAAGGCAAAACATAAGAAAAAGAGGAAGAAAATAGAAAAAGAAAGGAGGCCATTACCATTAATTTTCTTAGCCGTGCAAAATGAAATGGAGAAGGAGTTTCTCATGTGAAAATTGAAAGGAATACACAGCAAATGAAAAAAAATGCACGGCCAAAAGAAGTGTAAATGAAGAGTTATGGAAATGAAGAGGCTGGCAATTGAAAAGACTTAGGTCTTTAAAAGCTTTTTAAACCTTTCATATTTCTTTTCTTTAATTCAAATAAAAAAAATTAAAATCAGAAATTTACTTTTATAAACCGAAACCAAGTAAAAAAAAATATGAAAATAATTAATTAATTTTAAATAAAATATAAAATAATAAAAGAAATTGCTTAAAAATCCAAAATAGTGTCCAGAAATTACAATTAAATCACCATTGACTTTGGAAAATTATCCACTTCTTTTTAAAAATATTAATAAGTAAAAATTGAAATAAAATAATTTATTTATATTTTCTAAAATAAAATAAATAATTAAATTGGATAAAAATTGAAAAAAAAGAACTAGAGAAATTGTTTAAAAATTGAAAACAGGGCATGAAAATTACAAATAAAATATCACTAGCCTTATAAAATTTCTCTATCATTTTAAAACAAATAAGAAGTAAAATAAATAAATAAATGAGGAACAAAATAAAGTGGTAATGAGAATAAAATAATATCTTGAGAAAATAGAAAAAGGTAAAGAATTTCTTTAATAAATTAAAACTAGAAATTATAAATTATAAACAGAATACAACTGACATTGGAAAATGTCAATTACACTTTTAAAATGTTTGAAAACCAAAATATATGCATAACATGTTATTTTACCCATATAAATATAAATTAGAACATTACATGACCAAATAAAATATTATTTATATAATTTAAAATAAACAATTTTGTTAAATACCGCAAATTTCACACAATAGTAAAAAAGGCATAACTTTCACATTATAAATCAGATTTCAACGAAACAAAAAGCAATGTTCTTAAAATTTTATTTACTTTCATAATAAAATATAGAATTCTATTTTTCAAACTTTCAAATTTTTAAGTTAAAAGTCAAAGTTGACCAAAATCCCTTATTTTGGAAATTATTCTATTTAGTCATGTTTGGAATTCTAATTCACATCAAAATCAAAGTTTATATTTGAAATAACAAAATTATCTAAACTAAATAAATAAAATAAAGTTAAATCAAAATTTAATTAAAATAATTAAAATATACAATTAAAAATAAACACAAATTACAGGGTTGTTACACTCTCCCACACTCAAAACATTTCGTCCCCGAAAAGGAATGAGGTACGGGAAAGCACAGAAAACATAGAAATGAAATAAGATTAAGACATTTTATAACTGTTAATCATTTTATAACTAAAATTTAAGTCTATAACATTTATTATAACCACTCAAATTTTATTTATAAAATCTTTCTATATTGTATATTATCCAATTACATTCCTAACTTCTGAAATTTAGGTAAGTTATATTTGAATGCAATTGTATTATACAAATGAAACTTTCCAATTAAATCATTTCATGCTTAAATATTCATCCAAAATTTTGATTTTCTTTTTATAATTGAAATTATTATTTAAAATAAAATTTAAGAATCAAATTTCTGATTCCTTCAAACCATTTTGAGATAAAAAAAAATACACATATACTATATATATATATTATAAATCAAGTCATATTTTAGAAATTCAAATCAATATGATTTCCCAAAACAAAGCTGTAGCAAGACTACAGAGCGATCTCTTCACTTTGAAACTCGAAAATGAACATCGATGATGCCGCGGTCATCACCGAAGTTATTTTCCAACGACAAAGAGAAGAGCACTAATTTTTAATCTTTAAAATTCTTTAAAAACAAATTTCTATTCAAAAATAATTTATATAATATATACTTTTAAAACTTTAAATACAAAGTTTGAAACCATCGGAAATTAAATTCTCAAATTTCTTGTTTTAACTTCATTTCAGTTCCCAAATCAATTTATAAACAACTATTTATAAATTCATTTATAGATCAATAAATGATAAATCAAGTATTATCATTTCAAATAATCAATTTAAATCAGTTTATTAAGTTCCATAAATTTACTTATATATCAAAATTTATTTCATTGACCGAATTTAAAAAAATATTGTGTCAGTTTGTTCTGTCAAAGTGTTTTAGAAATCCTATCGATAGCGTTGATCAGACGAATCGATCGGAAACCCAAATCAACATCAACAACTCAAACAACACAATATATAAAACAAAACGTAGATTTACAAGTACAATTCAAAAATGTTTGGAAGAATAGATTGGAAACAAAAGACAAGATGGTTAAATAACAGAGTATGGAGATGGGTAAGCATAAGTAAATCGCGGGCAACCTTAACCGGGTCAACCGTGACTTAAAGAATAAGATCAATGTGGATTTTTCTGGGTTAAATCTACATTCGATCTCAAGAGATAGAGTTTGGAATAACAAAAGATATTAGCATCTAAACCAAAGATAGATATAAATCCTTGTTGAATCGATGCCAATTGCAAAGGAGTTTCCCCTCTGACAATTAAATTTGAAAGTGGCGAGACCGCCGACTCACTAAAAGATCATTCGAAGCGGAGTTATGAGATACTCCAGAATCAAAAGAAGATGAATAGTGAGGGACACGGGTGGATTTCAGAACCGTAGGGAACGTTCCAAAATTCAAAGGAAATTCGAATCAAAGAGGAAAGATTCAAACTCGAACGAAAGTGATTCTGTAAATAATTTACCCTATATTCAAAGTTTGCCTCAAAGCTAAAACTCTGATACCAACTATAGCAACCAAGTATTTTCAACCATTCGCATCCGCACATGTCGGACTAGAATTGCTCAAAATACCGCGTTGTAAATAAAATTTGGCAAATCTCATAATATACAGTAAATAAAAAATCACAGATCACAGACACAGAGTAATAATAGTGCAGCGGAAGTAAAAGAAATAGTAGTTCACGAAGCTACTATGTAATATATCTTAGTTACATAAGATACAACAGAAGAAATAAAGTACAAAAGAAGTCTCAAGATAATAACCAAGTACAAAATGAATACAACATTGGGATCAATAGGACAACTGGAAGTGAAACAGATAAAACAGGACAAGCAGATAATCTCCAGCGATTCCCATCTCCAGAAAGTGGAAATCCAAATCTGTGAATACTCAGGCTGACCCGAGCGTAAATAAAAATACAAACACTCGAGTCAGGACATACATACTTATACAATGTAAACCAACTCAAGTGAACTGTAGTAAAAGTACAAGTAACTTAAAGGATACTTGGGACCACCCATCCTCTAAGGATCCGTTAAACTATTTACTATATAGTATATTGCGCTATTATAATAATGTCTAACAGTAGAATAAACATACTTTTAAATAGCGTTAAGGCTTTACATTTTCCACCTTAACACAAATAATGCCAATAGTCTATACAATACCTGCATATCTCCTGATTGGGAGCCTACGAGAAGATACTGCATAGGTATGACACAAATAAAAACTCGTAGTAAAGGCTCGATACGGTAGGTGACACGGCACACAAGGCAATGCCAAGATAGATATAACAATTACGACACTCGGCGTGGTGGTAACGCAGCAGCCACATACGCCCACCGCGGAACACATTCCTTCAAAAATCGAAGGGGCGTCCAAATAATCACAAGTAATAGTATGGTATTGAAGAAATGCGTCCGCTACGAGGTGCGACCTCAACTGGCCCGAGACCTCTCCTGTTTTAGCCACCTTATGCCAACTCATGGGAGTTGGGTCCACGTAACATACCACAAGAACGTCGCCACCATCCTACTTCATTCTGGAATCTCCAACGCGTACACGGTTATCAAAGTGGTTTTCGGTATTGACAGAGAGTATGCCCATATCTGATCCCGGTCTCTTTGCCAACCAATCGTTATTATAACCCGTGGTTATAACTTTAAAATAATATTTTATACTTCAAAATAAAATATCATTTCGCTCCAAATCTTTATCAATATAAAGATTAAATCATTTCCAAACCATTTCAATATACCAACATACCATATATTTCAAATTCAAACATTTATGAAAATAAATATCAAGTCATTTCCAACCATTTCAATATATTAAATTATCATATCCTTTCAAAACTTTCTTTCAAATCATTTTAATACATCGAAATATCATATCGTTCAGAACTTCTTTTTCAAATCATTTTAATATCAAAATATTATATCTTTCAAAACTTTATTTTCAAATCATTTTAATATCAAAATATCATATCTTCAAAACTTTATTTTCAAATCATTTGAATATCAAAATATCATACCTTCAAAACTTTATTTTCAAATCATTTTAATATCAAAATATCATATTTTTCAGATCTTCATTTTCAAATCATTTTAATATCAAAATACCATATCTTTCAAAACATTATTTTTCAAATCATTTTAATACCAAAGTATCATATCTTTCAAAACTTCATTTTTCAAACCATTTTAATATCAAAATATCATATCTTTCAAAACATCATTTTTCAAATCATTTTAATATCAAAATGTCATATCTTTCAAAACTTTATTTTCAAATCATTTTAATATCAAAATGTCATATCTTTCAAAACTTTATTTTCAAATCATTTTAATACGTAAATATCATGTCTTTCATTTTCAAATCATTTTAATATCAAAATATCATATCTTTCAAAACTTTTTTTCAAATCATTTTAATATCAAAATATCATATCTTTCAAAACTTTATTTTCAAATCATCATATAAGTTCAAATCCAAATATTCAACTTTAAATACCTTCTAAATTCAAGATAACATTCATTTATTATCCTTTCAAATCACCTTTAAATAGTTTATATTCCAATTAAATTAACTCATTAAACCATTTAAAAGTGGAGTTATTATACTTTCAAATTAAGTATTCAATTTCCAAAATAATAAAGTTCAATTTAAACCATTTAAACATTATGAAAATCATATTTCAACATTCAAAAATGTTTATTAACATACCTTCAACATATGATTTTTATAAAATAAATTTCTTATAAATAAACCAAATTTTTCAATAAATTTACTTAACAAATTCAAGTGTATAATTTCCTTTCCTTCACATATGCAATTTATTAACACTTACACTTTTAAATTTCCATTTCACAAATTAAACTAAATTTCCAACTGATTTTATTTAAATAAAACTTTTAATTAAACCAAATTTCAAATTTCCAAGTCAAGTTGTATTTTAAAATTACACATTTAATTATTTAACCATTTAAATTCATAGAAAAATCAATAATACTTTAATAAATCACTTAAATTCAACTTTAAATCAAATTATCATATTTACCATTTTCCAAATACAATCAAATTTCCATTTTTATTATATAACTTAAATATCATTTTTAACCAAAATTTCAAATTTCCAAACTACTGTTATATTTCAAAAATTCAATTTAACCATTTATTTATTTAACATTTTCCACTTATAGAAAAATCATAAATCCTTTATTTAAAACACTTTAAAATCTATTTAAATCAAATTATCATAAATTTATATTTTAAACCACTTAAAATTATATTTATATAACTTAAAGCTCATTTTAAAGCCAAATTCCAAATTTCCAAATTTAAGTTATATTTCAAAAATCCAATTTAACCATTCATTAATTACATTTTAACTCATAGAGAAAAATCATAATTTCTTTATTTTAAAACATTTCAAAATCTATTTAAATAAAATTTCATAAATTTATATTTTAATATACTTAAAAAATATATCCAAAACACTTTATACAATAACCACGGGCTTATATATAGTTTTCTAACCTAAGTCAAGTGATACAGATATATATCATTACAATCCGCAGTTTAAAAAGAAAAATCCGGGTTCTATCATTTCAAAACCACAATCCCAAGTTAAAACAAAATAAATAAAAACCGTTCAGGCTTTTCATTTCAACCCATAACGATTTTTTCCTATCCTAAAGTCCGTTCGGGTATGTATCATTTCAACCCATAGTGAACCTAATCTACAAGAAACTTGCAGTGTGATAAACAGATATAAATAAACAGTTAAAAACATATAGCGGTAACAGATGAGATAACATGTAAATTAACAGGTTTAACATCATATATTAATAATCATAGGCAGGTATAACATAACAAAATATTCCACACATTCAATTGTTGTCAATTCATATGATTGCATAAGTATGAATGTCTGGTGAGATTTACTCACCTCTCAATGCTGGAGATAACAAAACCAATGACTCAGCGGAATCAAAAGCATGATGATAAGACTACGGACTTGAGTGGAGAGCGAATCCTATGC
This sequence comes from Allium cepa, assembly GCA_030765085.1. Classification (NCBI taxonomy): domain Eukaryota; kingdom Viridiplantae; phylum Streptophyta; class Magnoliopsida; order Asparagales; family Amaryllidaceae; genus Allium; species Allium cepa. The sequence continues at coordinate 977,421,987 of CM060928.1, forward strand.
TAAAGAGCTTTTGTTACAACCCAAAACAAAACTAAAATAAATTAACATTTAAACACAACATTAAATTGAAACAACTTTGAACTAAAAAGCAATATGAACACACGATCTTTTTCATTGCTTTCTATTATTGTTTTGCATGACCTAGGGGTGTATTTGGCTCAGGTTTGGACATAGCATGGCTCAGGTATGGACACAAGAATGCACGGCTACAAGGCATTGAAGGTGGAGGGGTTACAACTTGAGAATGTGAAGGGTTTAAGGAAAAATAGTATGTTTTTGGTCAACAAAAGGGCTCGGCCTTAGAGTGGTTTGGCTTGGCCATTCAAGTTTAGGTCTGGATAGATATTGGAGTGGTGTGTGGTGGTCTAGTCAGAGGTGGTGGCGGTGGCTAGAGGTGGTGGTGGTGGTGGAAAATGAAGTGGTGAAGCAATAAGGCTCAAACTAGCATGTTTTCAAGGCATGGGTTGTATTTTTTTAGATTTTAACATCATGGTGGATTCGGCCATGGTCAGGACCTGGGGTGTAGGAGGTGGTGATGGCAAGGAGGAGATGTAGGAAGTGGTGGCCATGATAAGCAAGGGGTGGCCAAGAAAATCAATCAAAGAAAACAAGGCAAAATATAAGAAAAAGAGGAGGACAATAGAAAAAGAAAGGAGGCCATTACCATTAATTTTCCTAGCCGTGCAAAATGAAATAGAGAAGGAGTTTCTCACATGAAAATTGAAGGGAATACACAACAAATGAAAAAAATGCACGGCCAAAAGAAGTGTAAATGAAGAGTTATGGAAATGAAGAGGCTGGCAATTGAAAAGACTTAGGTTTTTAAAAGCTTTTTAAACCTTTCATATTTCTTTCCTTTAATTCGAATAAAAAAATTAAAATCAGAAATATACTTTATAAACCGAAACCAAGTAAAAAAAAATATGAAAATAATTAATTAATTTTAAAGAAAACATAAAAGAATAAAAGAAATTTCTTAAAAATCCAAAACAGTGTCAAGAAATTACAATTAAATCACCATTGACTTTGGAAAATTATCCATTTCATTTTAAAATTATTGTGAAGCAAAAATTTGAAATAAAATAATTTATTTATCATTTCTAAAATAAAATAAATAATTAAATTGATGAAAAAAAAGAACTAAAGAAATTGTTTAAAATTGAAAACACGGCATGAAAATTACAAATAAAATATCACTAGCCTTATAAAATTTCTCTATCATTTTAAAACAAATAAGAAGTCAAATAAATAAATAAACGAGGAACAAAATAAAGTAGGAATGAGAATAAAATAATATCTTGAGAAAATAGAAATAATAAAGATTTTCTTTAATAAACTAAAACTAGAAATTAAAAAATTATAAACAGAATACAACTGACATTGGAAAATGTCAATTACACTTTTAAAATGTTTTTTTTTGAGGAAAATGTGATCCTCTATGATTAGAGGAGAGCACACATGCAAATATGTATATAACACGAATATATAGTGCTGCCAACATGCCTGGCAGATAACAAAACCAAAAACACATACAACATAACTAAGCTACTCCTAAGATGAGTCTCGGCAAGGCCATCACCCATCACACCCCAATATCGAGCTTCGGCATGGCCACTGCCTGATATTAAGGTGTTAGTAGAACCTAGGAACTAGAGGAAAAACAAAAGCTACAAGACAAAGACCCAGACTAGCGAGGAAACTCCAACCAACTGAATCGGAGGAGGTGAAGAAGCAGCTGCACTGAAGTGGGCTCTGCTCTGGTGAAAAAGCATCTGCACTGAAGTGGATCTACTGAAAAAAACCACTCTGAAGCCTCTGAACAGTAGAAAGGGGGTACCAAACCGGAGAATATATCATCCTGGATGAAGATACCCAGCTCTGGTAGCTTCTCTACCCTTGATGCCCAGCAATCTGAAGAAAGGAAACCTATTAAATGAACCTGATATTCTATCGCTCATACCTGTAACTGGAAGATGACTAAAGAAAAAATTAGAACTATACATATATATGTATATTTACAAAATAAATATAAATATATATGTATTTAAAAGGAAGGATTTAAAAAACTAAATAAGACCAACTGGATAATAATAGAATGAATGAAATACCTAGAAACCAATATCAAACAAAGACTAGAACAAGTTATTAAGATGGATCTATCTTATGAATCTTTATCATGATTAAGTTATGATTAGAAGTGATATCATCATCTAAATTAGAGAAAATGTTAATAATACTAGTATTGGTGTTAAAAAAATTGTTGTTGAGTTTAAAGAAATTGATATTATGATTAACTTTGTTAAGGTACGTTTTGAAAAGGATATTTTTAGCTAATTTATATTTGGGGTTAGAGATCCAATTAAAACAAAATGAAGAAATTGTAAAAATCAATTTGTTTAAATGAAAATTATTGTTATTAAAAATTCTTTGATTTCTTTCAAACCAAATAAACCAACTAATAATAATGAATAAAGTGTCTAATAAAAATCTAATATTCTTTTTAAACTTGAATCTATGATTATTCCAATAGAATTCACAATCTGAAAATTTTAGTTGTTATATTAAAGTTAAAATTTTTAAGAGTATTAAGTAGAATATAATTAGAATCCATATATTTAAAGTATAAATGATTAATGTCCTCAAGATATATATTACAGTAATAACATTTTTATCATTTTGAATATATTTTCTCTTTAAAAATTCAATTGTATTAAGTTTTCCATGAAGAATTAACCACATATGAATTTTTGATTTGGGGAGCATTATATTTCCACATATATTTAAATGAGTTATTTATTGTACCCGAAAAATTAATGAATCTGTAAAAAGAATTAGAAGTATATTTATTACCCTTATCCCATTCTTAATTAACAGAATCATTATCGTTATCAATATTATAGAGATTTAATCTGGCGTAAAGCAAAGAAAGTTGTCTAAGAGTTGAATCAACTAAAATTCCGTTAAAATTGAAATTCCAAGGAGGATCATTATCAGGAGAATAAACTTCATTGATTAAAACATATTTAAAGTTACAAATTTCATACAGATCCTTAACTTCTGTCTTAAGAAGCAATATCGAAATCCAACGGCCATGCCCAAACGAAGTACGATTACCAGAATGAACAATTGTGTTTAATCCTAAGTTAAACATCTCATTACTTTTTAAAATATTTTTCCAAATTTAGATATGTTATGAGCGACAGGAGAATGAATTTGATATAAATTTCTATTTCCATAATGGTAATATTTAGAAATGATCTCTTTCCAAATAACATTATCATTAAAATCTTTAAATTTCCAAAGTCATTTACCTAACAGAGACAAATTTATATTACGCAAATTAAAAACACCTAAACCACTCTTTGGCCTTACAGACGGTGACCCAATTTATAGAAATTTAATATTATTATTAGAGTTTTCGTCATCCCATAAGAAATCTCTTCTACTCTTATCGATTTTATCAATAACCCAATCCGAGAAAAAATGTAAGGACATCCAATACATCGGAAGAGCTGATAAAACCGAATTTATTAAGACAAGTCTACCTGCTCTGGATAGAAATCTCCCATTCCAGTTAGAAATATTATTTTTAATTTTATCAATGATAATAAACCAATCGTCATGTTTGAGTTTAGTGGGTCTAATCACAAAACCAAGGTAATCAAAAGGAAAGTTCATAATTTTGCAATTAAGAATATTAGCTACTAAGTTTTCAACTTTATCAAAATCATTTAAAAATATCACGGAACTTTTGTCAAAATTAATTTTAAGACGAGATAAAAGTTCAAAACTATAAAGGATAAACTTAAGGGTAAAGATGTGAATAGGAAGATGGGAAGAAAAAAGTAAAGTATCATCCGCAAATTGAAGAACCGATAACCCACTACACGAAATGTCATTGCCTACACTACCAAGAGAACCATTATCCAATGTTCTTTTAATAATTTTAGCAAAAACATCAATAGCTAAGTTAAACAATAAAGGTAATAAGGGATCTCCTTATCTTAAACCTCTTTTAGATTGTATTTGATTGTCTAAAATACCATTAACCATAATACTAGAGTTTCCAGTTCTATGCAAAGGCAAAATCCAATCGGTCCATCTATGACCAAAACCTCTAGCATGAAAAATATCGACAAGAAAATCCCAATCCATCGAATCAAAAGCTTTAGAAAAATCAAGTTTTAATATCACACAAGTTATGTTATTCTTACAACAATAACCAATATATTCTTGGACAACTGCCGCATCATCGGTGATATTTCTCTCTTTAATAAAAGCCGATTGAGAACAATCAATTAGTTCATACATTCTTTTAATAAGTCTGTTGGCTAGAACTTTTGAAATGATTTTAACCGAACAGTTAATCAAAGAATAGGTCTAAATTCCTTTAGGTTTTTAGCACCTACTTTCTTGTGTAACAAAATAATGTTCGCGAAGTTAAATCTCCCTATTGCAAGTTACCGTTGTAAAAATCATTGAACATATTAACTAAGTCAATTTTTAAAATGTCCCAAAAAGTATTACAAAATAAAACAGGGAACTTAGTATATGTTTGAAAACCAAAATATATATATAACATGTTATTTTACCCATATAAATATAAATTATAACATTACATGACCAAATAAAAATTATTTATATGATTTAAAGTAAACAATTTTGTTAAATACAGCAAATTTCACACAATAGTTAAAAAGGCATAACTTTCACATTATAAATCAGATTTCAACGAATCAAAAAGCAGTATTCTTAAATTTTTATTTACTTTCATAATAAAAGGTAAAATTCAATTATTCAAACTTTCAAATTTTTAAGTTAAAAGTCAAAGTTGACCAAAATCCATTATTTTGGAAATTATTCTATTTAGTCATGTTTGGAATTCTAATTCACATCAAAATCAAAGTTTATATTTGAAATAACAAAATTATCTAAATTAAATAAAATAAAGTTAAATCAAAATTCAATTAACATAATTAAAATATAAAATTAAAAATAAACACAAAATACAGGGTTGTTACATAGTTAGTTTCACCATACTAGTCCTGAGTTTATGTTTGCATCAAGCATGTAATGCAACTCCTACATGGCTTAATTTTTTGCTCATTTTCCTATGCAAACATGCAAAAATGTCATTGCATAGTATCACCAAAATGAAATAACTTTGAAGAAACACTAAACTACAATGTAATAACTACAAAGAAACACTAAACAATAAAGTTACAGGCTTACATATCGAGCAACTGGCAGCATCGAACAAATTTTCACCAAATGCATTTATTACAAAAAGGCATACCCATGCCACATATACTAAGTACTCCTCCTGATAAGGTTCTAAACACATGTCTACTCAAATATTGTAAACATGATCCTTTTTACTACTTAACAAGAGAGTATTAGGAGAGGTTACATAAAAAACTTATAGGTTGTACGTAAAACCACGTATGAGAAGCTCTCAAACATCACCTAAAGTATGATAAATAAATTAAGGAATATATTTACTTTATAAACATAAACTCACTTAGTCCTCATTCACCTAAGCCTTAACTATTAGAATAATATATCATAATATGATATATGTCTTGTCAACTCAAGCATAGAAAACATTATATAAACATTTAAACCATTTTCGGCTACTTTCTTCTTGTTGGCCAATTAACACACTACACTAGCTGCCTGATTTTACTCAATCTCTTATATTTTATACAATGATTTTCTCCCTATATATACACTCACTAAATTCAATGATCTATCTTTCATCAGACACTGGTCTCCTTACAATTCTCATACACATTTACACATACCATACAATCAACATGAGTAGTTCACACCAAGTACTTCTTACATATTCTCACACACTATTAACTCCTTTCACCTATTATACACCAATCCACTCATTAAGCAATATCTCTTTCATCAAACCACAGACCTTCTACGAGGTAGATGCAGAATGTTTAAGTAATAAGATCGCTCCTAAACTCAAAACAACTTAGTATAGTGAGTATTTTACTCCTAAGTTCCACTAACCAAATTTACACCCTTAGCCTCCCAGATATGTTAGAACCTCCATTTTATAGTTTCGATGACAATAACTATAAAATCATATATATATTTCAAATATCTTTATGCAGGGATAATTTACTTCAAGCAAGAAGACGATCCTGATAGGTAGACATAAGGCAAAGCATAAATGATAAGTTAGTAGTATGTATATATATGGTCGTAGAATGATTATGTAAAATCTCCTTAAGTATACATAAACACACTCATGCATAGAACTTCAAATACACAGAAAAGGCCAGGGTCAGACATTTGATTTCAGAAGCCAAAAATCTGAACTTGGTTACCGGAATTTTTTTTAATATACACAGAAAAAATCTAAGGTCGGACGTCTAACCTTTCACACCAGACGTCTGGCTCTTGGTTCGGGATTTTTAAAAAAAGGCAAAACTGTCAAATCTGAAAAGGTTTTCCTACATCTCTTCTCCAAATCTCTTCATACCTGAACAGAAGAAACTCTAGATCAAAAGAGAAGTAGAAGTAATGATTTGTCACAACTCTTTACAACTATAAATATGTAGAACAAGATTGAGTTTGTTTAACTAATCTTCTATCTCTATATCTCAGTTCTTACTTTTTCCTTCTTGCTTTCAAAGTATACGATCAAAATTATATTCATTTTGATTTGAACCTTCTATATTCTCAAGCAAATACACATATACATTACTCAAGGAGATTATAGGAAGAAATTGTACTTGTAGACAAAATCAATGTTACTTAGAACACGCACTTGCCAAAGAAATACTCTTGTATCAAAAGCCCATTCCTCCGGGCGACGTGAGGGCAATTGTTTAGTGAAATTTCGATGCGGAGCTTCGGGACTGGATGTAGGATTGGAGGTCTGAATCAGTATAAAAATTCTGGTGTGATTACTTCTATTTTTTTATCTATTTTATCATATTGTGTGATCCATACTATCAAACATTTACTTGTCATATACTGTATACGATCCATATAAACTTTCAATTGGTATCAAAGCCTGCTACACTAGAGATCGTAACAACATCCTAGAATAAATGGTGAAAAAGAGATCCAGTCAAGGTAATAGAGAGCAATAAAGAATAATCAAAGGAGCAAACAAACAAATGCTTTGTGGCTAAACTCAGATCACAATCGGTATACATAGATTCTTTATATAAAGTTCTTTTGTTAGCTCATGATGAATTATTAAAAGAATGTAAAACATAATATAGAGTTAATAGAATTTCTTTAGCTAAGTTAAAAGATTGTAAGCAAGAAATTTCCAATTTAAAAGAGGAAAATCAATTTTCGATAAAACAAACTAAATGTTTTGAAAATATCGTAGAGGAACTATTTTACAAAAAGATTTCCTACAAAAAGAAAATGAGAAGTTAGAAGAGAAAAACAATAATCGTTTGGAGGAAATCAATCTTTTGCAAAATAAAAATACATTTTTGGCTAATTCTTTAAACAATTCTAGTTCTTTAATTTTGTCTCTTGAAAAAGAGAATGAAGTTTTAGTCAAAAAGAATTTAGAATTATCTAAATAAGTTTGTGATTTTAAGGAAAATTTTGAAAGATTAATTACAAAAATCATAAATTTTAACAATGTTAAAGATATCTTATCTTCCTTAGTTATAAATTCTAAAGCTTACAATGATTAAAGCAGTTTAGGCTACAAACAAGCTAAAATAAAAACAATAGATATGCATTCTTATATAAAAATTTAATCCTAGTACTAATAACAAAGATAGTTCTAACACCACTTGCAATCATAATAGTACTTTGTTTAGAAATGGTAGAAATAATTTTTCAAGTACTAAGCTAATGACTAATAGTATTAAGATATGGATTCCAGCAAACATGATTGATCATGATAAACAATTTTATATTTGCAACTATAATAAGAATGTGATTTGTAATGAAAAGTATATCTATAAAGATTCAACCATACCCAAATGGGTATGATTTCTGAAAAGTTAGGAAATTAAAAGAACCTAGAGTATCACATGCTTTAAATGTTAATTTTTTTCTTTGATACGTTACATTATAAGTAATAGTTATTTTGATTTATATTGTTCTATGTTAACACTTATGTGGAATATAATTTATGTCATCATATAAACTCTTCTTTTTGTCGATAACAAAGGGGGAGAAAGATATTTCTCTAACACTATTTGTAGGAATAAACGATGCAAGCACAGATTTAGAGGGAGAAACTGAAAGATAAGGCTAGCATATATATTTAGGGGGAGATATAGAGCAATATTGTCGAGATTCAATCTTATCACATATGGAGTTGTCATCATCAAAAAAGGAGAGAATGTTTGATCTTATGTTTGATTAATGACAAGAAATTCAATCGACATGAAGATTCATGAATCTACAACAAAGAACTACAAAGACCGGACTCAACAATTAAAGGGGAGTGGATATACGCAGGGGGAGATCATAAATGCTTCGACAAAGGAAGTAGATCCATTTGTTAATAAATTAATTACATCATATAGTTGTCATCATCAAAAAGAGGGAGAATTCTAGAACCTCCTTTCTATAGTTTTGATGACAACAGCTATACAATCATATATATATTTCAAATACCTTTATGTAGGGATAATTCACTTCAAGCAAGAAGAGGATCCTGATAGGAAGACATGGGGCAAAGCACTAATGATAAGTTAGTAGTATGTATGTATATGGTTCTAGAATGTTTATGTAAAATATCCTTAATTACACATACACACACTCATGCCCAGAACTTCAAATACATAGAAAAGGCCAGGGTCAGACGTCTTATTTCAAAAGTCAGACATCTGAACTTGGTTACTGGAATTTTTAATATACACAGAAAAAACCCAAGGTCAGACGTCTGACCTTTCACACTAGACATTTGACACTTGTTTTGGGAATTTTTTCAAAAAGGAAAAAACAGTCAAATTTGAAAAGGTGTTTCTATATCTCTTCTCCAAATCTCTTCATAACTGAATAGAAGCAACTCTAGATCAAAAGAGAAATAGAAGCAATGATTTATCACAACTCTTTACAACTATAAATATGTCAAACAAGATTGAATTTGATTAACTAATCTTCTCTAACTCTAAATCCCAATTCTTACTTTTGCCTTCTTGCTTTCAAAGTATACAATCAAAATTATATTCATTTTGATCTAAACCCTTCTATATTCTCAATCACATACATGTATGCATTACTCAAGGAGATTATTGGAAGAAATTCTACTTGTAAACAAAATCAGTGTTACATAGAACACGCACTTGTCAAAAGCCTATTCCTCCAGGCAAATCGAGGGCAATTGGTTAGTGAAATTTCGAAGGGAAGCTTTGGGATAGGACGTAGGACGAGAGGTCCGAACCAGTATGAAAATTCCTATGTGATTACTTCTATTTTTATCTTCTTTATCATATTGGGTGATCCATACTATCATACACTTACTTGTCATATACTATATACGATCCATATAAACTTTCAGGATATTCTACATCTCTTATAGCGAATAATAACCGAATTAAAGTGAGCTTTTGATTTTGCCTTCTATTGTATATGTCATTATACTCAGATATAATTAATGTTCTAAATAAATTTAATATATACAATTAGAAAATGCTTAAGATAATTATTTAATTAATTGTACCTATTAATGTACTTATAACCATTAAATCTTCCTAAATATATAATTGTCCTTGAATTTTCCTAAACCAAGATGCACTGAAAATGTTATATCGGTATATCTGTTAAAACTACTATAAGTAATGCTCTCTATATGATGATAGTGAATTACTCAAGACTATTAGGAGGCACCAAAAGGTGTCATACGTGTCGTTGTTTGGAATGATTATAGTTAGACTCACCTCAAACCTTCTATAGGATAAAACTCAAAATAGAAAATCTCATGTGATGATGTACATTTTTATATTGACTAAGGAATATTGTGGATCTCTATACTGATTATGGTTAATAACATGATAACTATGATCATGTTCAAGCTATAGTTGGGTATAAATTGAACCACTTGAAGTGAAACACTATTCACGTGAGGATTTATCTCCTTTGAATAGAAGGTTTGTATCACCATAATAGGTAGTTAACATAAGTTCAAATCTTTGGCCAAAGTAGATCAGTTAATCATTGTTTGTTATTGTATTGAACCATGGACTTTAATGTTAGAATTCATAGTTAATTATGAATATTAGTAGAGATTTTAACATTGGTCGAACTTTAGATATATTTGTGATATAGTGATGATGAATTGAAAACAAGGATAATGTATTGTTGCTTAAGTGCATTGTTTCAAAAATTAAAAAATAGGATTTCCTTAGACAATCTATAAGAAACGAAACTCATGTCCGTTAATGTGTTTTAAAAAGTTCATGTAGGATTTAATATTTAAAAAATTTAGATATTATTATGGGTTTAGTTAACACCTATGAGTCATAACACAATTCTTAACTTTCGACAAAAATAATAATTCAGTGAAATAATTTATAGAAGTTATAAATTATTTTGGAGAGATTAATCTAATGGTTATATTAATTACTTTATTAATATTAATAAGAGGATGAAAATCTAATTGATATAAAATGTAATTGTTAATGGAACTGGATAGATTTCAATATCTCGTTAAAAACAAACTTGATTCTCTATTAAAATCACTTTATTTATCTAAGTATGGGTCAACATATATATATATATATATATATATATATATATATATTACAATTTATTGATTATTCGCATATAACTTCAAAAAATTTGGGCTATAAAGTAAAGGTAAACCAAATTCAATAATTTAATCGGTTTATAACATATAAATAATTAATATGATGTAATTTACTCATATAATAAACATCCACACTTGTCATTCTACTATTGTTCACTGGCTAATATTACATGAAAAATTAATAACAACGTAAAACTAGAATATAAATTAACGACTAGCTAAAATATTCGAGCATAGATATTCAATGTCTGGATCATAATGATGTTCGCATACATGAATGAATGTACAATCACTTACCTCAAATTTTAGTGCATAATATATTGAAATGGTTTTTTTATATGTTAAAATAATATTTTTTTATGCATACTCATTTAATTATCTTCTGTATTAGAGTTGTCTCGATTGCATGCATCCAGGCATATTATATTATAGCACAGTTTACTCTTTTTTCTAGTTTTGAAATCAAAATTATTAATTTTTACATGGGAAGCTATATGTTCAATTAATAAAAAAATTCATGGTGAAAAACTCATTACTTATACTAAAATTTTAAATGCGTATTTTATACTTACTACTGACTTTGTTCATGTAGTAACACATGCAAGATAGTTTAAACCTAGATTCTGACCAGCAAACTACTAGAAATAGAAATTTATCATGTTTTTTTTATCATTTAAAGGTATCACAAATCTCTATTAAACATTTGAGAAAATTAGTGAAACAAAACAGAAAATATCTTTATTTGTTCTTCTGTTACACCCGTTCTCACCATGAACCACAACAAAAGGAAACAGATGGTGTTTAAAGTCAGAGAAGCTATTCTCGTAGCGATAGGACTGGACAGAGAACATACTCGACATCACGACTCTACAACTGAACCCTTTATAACAGGGGGAAGGCTATGAAGAACAGGTGATGCATGCTTCAGAAAAACAGAGCAGAATACATTTGCTACCTCTTGAAACAAAGGCTAGACTGGAATAATGAGCTAAGACATAAAAATAGCAGATGGGGTTTGGAGTTAACTGTACTCACATTCTGTCAAACATTTACAGGAAAAGGTCTCTACAAGAATACACAGAGGGCAGCCTGGATAGTGCCATACAGAACTAGGAGCACTCCAAATGAGCTGTATACAGGGCCATCCAAAGTATACTTCAATGCAGGCTCAACCTTACAAACAAATGATAAGGACACATTCCCAACCAGCCTTCAGAACAGAATGGGAAGAGCTACTCCATTCTAACCTGATATGGTGACCAATAAAGATAAGAAAATAAAGGCAGTAACGAGGAAATACGGTCGGGACATCAGAAGACATCCACCACCGCACATGTTCTCATACAGCGACAATGTAGTAAAGCTTCGGGGTAGTTTCCTGCCTTTTCTCTTAGAGCTGCTAATGATGTTAAGAGAGAGGAAGCTAGCCTATGCAGAATTGGGCTTCCCTTCCTTATTTTCAGGTACCTTGCTTCAAATTTCCAAGATCCTACTAATATCAAAATTTCCCTAAAAAATCATCATCAATCCAGGCGCAATGTATAAATACCATAGATAAGCGACAGGTGGAAAAATCCGAGGGCGGAGACTAATAGAAAATGGGAAAGATGATTGCAATCTCCTACGGTACACTTTTCATACTATAAAAGGAAAGGCACAAGGAAAAAGAGAAGACCTTCTTGATTATCTGGAAAAAAAAAGAAAAATATTGTACCCCCCTGGGCCATTGTAATCTCTTGTACAAAAAAATAGTAAAATATAGTGGATTACCCCGTGGACGTAGTATTAACAACAATCCAAACCACGTTAAAAATCTCCGTGACCTTTACATTATTACCATTTACTTTTAATTTTCTTTTGTACATTGACCCATCTCGACATTTCAACAAACAATTGAAGTGCGACTACACGGATGCATAAGCATTCAACAACCGGTTGCTTTCAAGGTGAACTTAACTAATCTTAAATTCACCGATTCCTAATCGTGAGAATGACTAGCCATAAGGTTGGCTCAGGATTAAGCTGAGTGTGGTAAAGCCAAAAAAATTCACCAATATTTTTGGTGCTAGAAAGAGGGCCCGAACCTCCATTCCTTCATCCCTCGATCCCTTCATACCTTCACTCTTATTCCCCTAATTTTTGGCAAAAATCCATTTCCAATGTCTACTTCCTTATCATCCTCAGATCACCATCCTTTCTTATCTATTGCATGTTTCATGCAATGGATAAATTATTACGAAACCCTCCAAAAGGAGGACGGTGAAGCCGACTAGCACTACTTGATAGGATTACTCAATAATCAATGGTGTGTGGAATCACATGTAACGACATTTGCTAGTTGATCATCACTCTCCTATATCAATCAACAACTATGAGGAAACATAGACACACACAAGTATTTTTTGATTTAGAGAGTGGTTCAAATTATGGTAAAAAATCCAAAACGGAAATCCTAGAATCCCAGTCATAACAACATGGGGATTCCATTGCCATAACCTACAACACATATCTCAATCACTTCGGCAAGAAGTAAGCCGAAGTGACTGAGATACACGTGGATTTGAAAGATTAACCGCTACCCCCTTCCCATTAGAGCCGAATTCAGATGCTTGCACATGAATTTATTATGCTTCCCTACCTATACCGGGAAGAAGCTAGGTCGAATAGATGCCGAGAGCCTGCGTGGGATGAAGTCAAATCCTGAGGGAGGAGCTAGAGTTGTAGCAACAACTGCAAAGGTGAGTAACCAGTACCGCATTGAAGGGCCTAGGACAACGGTAAAGAGACTTGCGCTACTTATGTTGCAGATTTTGCAAAAAAAATTGATGAATATGTATTAATATATCAAACTGGTCGTAGGGATACTAGACAGCCCAAAGCAGTATAAAAATCTCTATAACATTTCTCATTATGAAAGGTATATATACACCTTCATAGTTCACTGCCAATATTCGCTGATTAAGCTTAACGCACAATCCGTAGGACGACACTCTCAACACCAAGAACGGTGATACTGGCCCTATACACGTAGACCTACATCAACGAGAGCCCCGCTTCTCAGCCAAAATATCTTTGCTGGACAAGATGGAAAATTTCCCAAATCTAGTATGAATTCTTTTATGATGAAAATCATAAAGACTGGTCATAGGGATATTAGACTGCCTATCAGTATAAAAACATTTATGTTAGTCAATTCGACATACCACATTGGACGTATGGATATTAGATGACCTGAACAAGTACAAAAAAAAAATCTTGCGCGTATGATAATGGGTTATACATACATAACCTGACTTCGTAGTCAAATCAACTCTCTTAGAACAAGAAAGACCATCTCAAGAGCACAACTTATGCTTCCTAGCTCACCGCCATAGTTTAAAGGTACGATTTCACCTATGAACAACACAGTAATCTCAAAAGTGAGAGTGGCGATGCTAGAGAAGAATGAAGCTCAGTATACATTCGACATTACTCCCCCAAATAAGAGGGCAGATCGTTCCAAGCTCGTAACCAAGGATAGTTCACCATTAGAATAGAGGGTACGTCAAAACAAACATAAGACCGTGCAAACGGCTAAGGACGTTACACCCCCAAAATAAGGGGTAGGTCATAATGGATATACAGCCAATTATATGGCTATGAACTAAGATCAACTCATGATCAACTCGTGGTCAAGTTAGTATAGGGTGTTACGCTCCCAAATGAAGGGGCTGGAAGGGCTATTCATACAATCAGAGTAGCATGGACTGTACATCTAGGCCGACGAGCAAGATCTTACCACATGCAGACATTGCGACTTGAAAGGCTAAGGTTAAAAGGCATATGATAATCCAAAGCATATCTTAGGAAAATGCTAGCAAGTACACTACATCGAATGCACTAATAAATCAGGTACATATCCTCGATATTACTCAAAGATCGTCAGGCATGCATTAAAAAACCGAGTCATCAATATTTAATTACAAATCTTAAACGATTTTTATATATTCTCATGTAATCTCCAAAACATTTCAACACTAAGTCAAATTACAAAAAAAGCATCTCCTTAAAGTTAAATTACGAATTCAGTGCAAAACCAAGCATGATCACCTCATGTTGACATGCATTATCATAAATGAAATTGGCTCTCCATCTCAGTAATCACCATTGATGATCGAGAATGGGAAACCGCACCACTAGCCGATCAGTGATGTGCAACACGAGGATCGTAGTTAGCACCAGCTTAGACATTTTCATAATCTACAGATCTATACTCGTAATCAACACAATTATATAGAAAAGATAACTCACGTCCAGGCCAAAAGCATCAAAAAACGTTAATCATGCGTTCTCGGTCGATTTCTGCTATTTTGGTCTTCACCTTTCCTTATGAAACTCTTCCAAAAGAGACGCCCTTTCCACCCCGCCTTAGGAAACTACGATGGATTCCAATCAGGCCTGACATTCCAAACCATATATTATATTTTCTAAGGCATTTATTTTCCCCATATCCATTTTTTAATCCTTTCAGTTTTATGCAAGTGTAGTTCCCTACACTTTTCAGCATCCTAGAGAAGAGACCAAAGAATTCATTCTCATTTGACAAGAATGGGGAAACTCGAGTGCTAGCATCCCTGATTCTCCCTTGAAGTAATTCTCTACTCTTTAATATTTGCCTTATAGTGAGCCTTCACATCATTCTTCCACTTAAGAATCTCAGATGGATTAGCCCCAAATGAAAGTACACGAACTGCATCCAACTCAAGAGGTACCTGGGAAGCTGGAATTGTGAGAGAAATTTCCTCTATATTCATATGCAGCGTCATCCTCTGTCCATCTCTACCATCCTTTTCTTCGGTTTGATAATCTCTTCTTTATGTACGACCTTGTATATACTCTCAACATTCTTTAATAACTCTTCCAACTCCCCTATTCTGAGCTGGGCAGAACGCAACTTCTTTTGCAAAATGACTACCTCTAAATCCTAAACGAAGTTTATAAGCCAAAGAAGGATGATTAAGTCCACCGATACTAGAATCAAGTGACAATATAAAATAAATATAGTTGGGCTACTAGAAAGATTCACATATTTTCCAAAATAAGTATTGGAAAGAAACCTAATCTCCTAGTCAAATCAAGTACTGCAAAAACTATTTTCCTTATGTTAAAAGTTTTAACAATAGAACGTTAAATTTGAGGAATGTTAGAGGGAGGTAGAGCCACGTTAATAACAAAGTTCTAACGAGGGCCATAATGAGCTCCTACCCAAGGATCCTTAGCCAGGTCAACTGTTACTTCAAAACTCTCTTTTCTATCTAGAAAGCTTTGATTCAATACTGGGTAGAAAAATTCCACAACTTCGTGTGATCTCTACAACAATGCATTAGTGTACTTTCTCTTAGTTTTCTCTTGATCGAGCTTCCTCGATTAAGAAGCAACTCTGTCCTGAGAGGCCAACAATGTGCTCTCGAGCTCATACACCGTTAATTCTGCCTTCCTTTTTGTGTCATTTAAAGTCTTTATTAGTTAAGCCTTTGTCTTCTTATCCTCATTGGAAGAATCACTAAATAATCTTATAACAACAACCTTCCAACCATCACCATGAAAAGAAAAAAAGATTCTGAATTCATAAGAGGAATAAAAGCAATGTCCAATTAAGACAACTTAATCAACCTATTATGTTTAGTAGCCTCTAGTTCACCATATAGTTTGGCAATCTTGGCAGACATGTCTTATACTTGTTTCTTATACTTAGCATATTCTTCCTTGTATACTATTCCATAAAGCTCTTTGCCTACATGTATAGTCTATTTTATCCCTTCTAGTTTAAATGTGGCATCTCCCAATCATGAGCATAACCTGATTGCAGTCATACTAACACTTGAGAGAATTTTGAGCCTTGGCAAACTCTTCACGATTAAACTTTAGCTCTGTCTCGAGCCTCCCATCATCATACCTTAGCTGAGCAATGTCATCCTTATAAGTATTCTAGTAATGGATGTAGTTAGTACTGAATGGAGCTCAAGGTAGATTGAGTCAAAGAATCATCAAAATAAAACTATGTTACTTAATTAAGGCGTAACAGATTAAGTCTTGATATTAATTTATTACATTGTATCTACTTAGCCACATGTTTGAGAATTACATAAAAATTAATAAAGACATAGGAAAACTATTCATCAATTAAAGATCTAGACTTAAGCCTAAACCACACTATATCAGGACTATCAGGTGGGAAAGATCCACTATGTGACGCCATCGGTGCAAAATAAAATAGATAAGAGCCTCTATCTCTCGAACTACTTGATTTACTCTAGTTAATAACTCTATAGTCTCATTCCTTAGTCTAATTCCTTTTCATGCCTAACCATCACTGATGTACTTAACCTAAAATGATCTAATGTGTATTTCTCAAGCCTAGCCTCAATGTCCCCCAACATTTTTGCAAACACATCCTCCCTAAAAATATTTAAAAAACAATAAGGGGAACACAATCATTCAAAACATAAAAAACCATATCACATTACAAACAACCAACTAAACTTCATGATTTCAAGTACAACAGGAACACAAAAGGAAGTATGGGGTTAATCATCCAAACTTATTGGAGAAGGTGAGTTAACCTTGTTTTGCAAGTTGGTCTTACTCCTCAAGTTATGGCTCTCTTGATCTGCATCAACTGTTTTCTTCTCTTTCTAAGAAAGATGCTTAGAACGGCTTGAGCCAACATCCTCTCCCTTATTCTCCTTTGCATTCCACTTATGCTGGCAATATGTAAAAATTGAGTCCGCCACAGATTCATCTTTCATAAAGTCAGGCTTAACTTCTACCTTATATTGACGTCTAGCCAAAGTAGAAAAGCCATAAGTTATATCTGAAGTGATAATGTCGAGTTCTTTACTGTATTTTTCCAACTCCTCTTTAACCCTAGACAGAACTTTGCCCTTTTTCTTTAGCTCACACTCCTTTGTAGCTCGAGCATCCTCAGTAGCCTTTACCTCCTTCTTAGCCTTTTCAACCAATTCACAATCATTTTAGCCTTATTCTCTGCCTTAACCTTAATAGAACCCAACGCACTATTGGCCAAAGCAAGATCAACTTCAAGCTTAACTACCTGACTCGAAAGTAGGGCATGCACACTCCCTAATTCACATGTCTTCATCATCAAGGCCGCAGACTACAAGAGTGGAAAACACGAAATAACATGAGTCACAAACCAAAGCAGTGAGAAAGAGGAAAGGAAAAGAAAACTTGGTCACTCACATTAGACTAGATGTAACGACCCAACTTCCACACTCCAGAAAGTTGCATCGTTAAGAAGAAAGAAAGGGATAGAAAAGAGAAAAGAAAGGAAAGAAAGAACAGACAACATCAGAATCTCACAGCGGAATCGAATAAATTATAATATATCACATAAAACATTACATAGTATCATATACATCAGAGATATACAACTAGTACAACACAAACTAGACAGTTATAAACATCTGTCTAGCAATTGCAATCCAAGTATATCAGAGAAACATACTCAACTCAAATATAGCGGAACCACTAAATATATCTACACGCTGAAGCCTCCTGCTCCATTGCCTCCTCCAGAACTCGTCAAAGCAATCTTGAAACACTTGACTACTCATACGTAATATGAGTACCCAAGAGTTTAATAAAACAGAAAATAAACACTCAGGTCAGACAGGGGTCTGGTGTGAGTAAACGGGAATAAAAGTTGCTTAACTTTAGAAAATCCTTTGAAAACAAAAGGTATCACGTAAGACTTCCCACACATAAACATGGAAAAGTTTTTACCTTACGCTAACCAAAACATTTGATAGAAAATCCAGTGATATTATAATAGTGTCTAGGGTTTTCAAAATAAAATACAGAAATAGCTGGAATGCTTACATCTCACGTTCCAACATAGTTGGGCACGATCAAAACCGTACAGGCACTTATTAGATTATGGCTTCCATCAATGGCAGGGCTACTGGGGTACCGCCCGTCACAGTACGTGGCCTAGATCAACGTACCGAGGATTACTCCCAATCCCCTGCTACACAAGGTTGGACCCATTCCTTACTGAATAGTTCCGAACAAGACAACCCCGCAGTTGGCGCGCGATTCCAACTGCCCACACAGCCGAAATAAAAAGGGACCTCTAGAAAGGGGAAAATCTTGCTCTCAAGTGGGTGCTACCCACGAAGCCTTGCTGCACCTCCCCTGTTTGAGCCATTCCTGGTTGATGAGGCTTGAGGTTACGATTACCTTTATAGGACATATCAAATCTTAGAATGCTCATCGTCCACCTGACGATGTTCTGAAAGCATTCAATCCATACAAGTTCGTTCCGGGTTCGAACGAAACCGAAGGCATTATCTCGTTACACTCGTATTGGAATCACCCTCAGAGTTAACGACAATAACCCTTGCACTCTATATCACCATCTCGAACCTATAAGTACTATTCCGTCAAACTCATTACGGAATCACCCACAGAGTTATACTGACGTATAGCCCTTACACCTCGAGTCTTCACTTGCTCCACTTGGATTAAACGTCCTAACGTTTAATTGGAATCGATGTGGTTTTCGGATATCGAAATATGGAAACCCGATCCCGGTCTCACCGAAACCAAACGCCATCTTAATGTCCAAGTTGTACTTAAGGGTTTTAAATAATTAACTTATTTTATTGTTATCCAATTCACACAGATAGATAAACAACATATCACAATAGATAATCACATTCATAACATAGCAGGTAATCTGTATCATCCATAAAAAGATAATCATCTCAACCAAATAATCCATCACAAACCATCATACCTAAACCAAATATTCATATCATACAGATATGGCTCATCTCATTACTAAGATCAAAACATTCAATCAATAACATCCACAAGCAATGATTTAATTAACCATCAATTATAATTAATTTAAAATAAATTAAATTAATTACAACCATCTCTAATTAATTTAAATTAAATTAAATTAATTAACACATTTAAATCCTGCTTAGCATCCATTAATTAATTAACCTAGTTAATCAATTATCCACTAAATATTAACTTGATTAAACAACTTTGATTAATCATTCACTAATTACAATGAGTAATTAGTCTTTAAATTAATTTCATAAATTAATTAACCTTAATCATAAGTAATTAACATTTAATTACTCATTCATTAATTAATTATAATTAATTATATTTATCCTTAATTAATTACAATTAATTAATCACTTATTTTAATTAATTATTACTTAATCAAACAATCCTTAATTACATCATTAATTATAATAACTAATGATCTTTAATATTTAAATGAATTACTTAATTAAAATTAATTACATTTAGAAATTAATCTAATTATTAATCACCTTGATTAATATTCAATTTAGTAATTAACTATCTTTAATTACTCATTAATAAATTAATTATCCAATAATTAATCATTAATTAATTCCTTAATTAATTACAATAGTAATTATCCAAATTACTAATTACATTCCAGTAATTATCAATATTACTTCTCTAAGTAATCTTGCTCCACTAATTACATTAAGTAATTACACTTAAATCATCAAATGATTTATTTAAATTAATTAAACTAAATTAATTAACTTAAAAAATCAAAATATTAAAATTAATTACAATAAGTAATTAATTCCTTAATTACTTAACAAATTACAATTAATTAGATTCAATTAATTAATCCTGTTAATTATCAAAATTAATTTTATTAATTAATTATGAAATTATCCTTAGATAATTATCATCAATTAATTAATTAACACATTTCATTAATTATATACTTAAGAAAATTTAATTTAGATTAATAAATCATTCCCAATAAATATTAATCTAAACCATTATTTAAAAATCAAATAATTAAGTAAATCCTTAATTATCTTAAATATTTTCCAAAATAATTAAATTACTTATCAATGACTCATTTAAGTTCAAAATATATTAAAATTCCAATTCATTTAAAATTTAAAGATTCAAATGTTTAATCATTTAAACATTTATCCGAATTTCATAATTATAAACCTTAAAATAAAATGAATGTTAAAAACATTCATTACTTAAATATAAGAAAGGTTTTAAAATAAATTTACTTGATTAAAATAAATTAAGCTTTGAAAATGAATTGATTAATTTTAACTTTCAAATTTAAATTAACACTTCATATTTTAATTCAATACTAATGGAAACTAAATTCTTTCAAGTTTAAAACTTACTTGAAATCAATTTCTCTTAAACTTTTGAATATGTTCACTTATTTTTAAATTTACAACTGTTTGAATTCAAGACTGGTTTTCGAAGAAACTTGAAAACAGTTTTTAATCTGAATTCAAAAACAAATTTTAAGTTTTGCTTCAACATTTAAATCTGTTCATACCTTTAAAACTTACAAAACTGTTTTTAAATCTAATTCTGGTTATAAAAAGACTAAGCTGAAACTGTTTTAAACTTAACTTCAAATCTGAATTTAAAACTTGTTTAAATTTTAGATTTTCATTTTTTTTAAAACTTTTGAATTCAAAATTACATTTGAATGCAGATTCAAGTTTTACCTGAATCAAGTTTCAACTTAAAATATAAATTTATTCAAAAATTTAAAACTGCAAAGCTTCTCAGGCTTAAACCTGTAACTGTTTTTAAGTCTTGATCCAAAACAGAATTTAAAACTTGTTTAAATTTTAAAGTTTCATTTTTTTAAAAACTTTGAATTTCAAACTGCATTTGAATTCAGTTAGATCTTACATTTGAATCAGTTTACAATTCTTAAAATACGAGTTTCACTCAAAGTCTTAAAAACTGTAAAATTGCAGATTCTAAAACCTGCAGCTGTTTTTAATATTGATTTAAAACCAAATTTAAAACTTGTTAAATTTAAATTATTTCATTTTTAAAAACTTTGAATTTCAAACTCTATTTGAATTCATTTTTAACTTGCATCTAAATCAAATTACAACTTAAAGTATGAATTCATTCAAAATTCCTAAAAACTGCAAACTCTCTGTTTAAAACCTGCAAACTGTTTTTAATTTTGATTCAAAACCAAATTTAAATCTTGTTAAATTTAAGATTCATTTTCTTAAAAACCTTTGAACTCAAAACTGCATTTGAATTCAGATTTAACTCTCACTTAAATCAAAAGTGCACTAAAGTTTTGAATCTTAATCAACATTTAAAAAAAAACTACAAATGTCTCTGATTTAAAACCTGTAGCCATATACCCGAGACACCCCTTATTTACTTCGAGTTCCTAAGCTAGTTGCTTCGAGTCAAAAGCAAAAGCACCAGGGTTCTACTTCGAGAAAATAAACCCTGCACACAGACAATGTAGTTCACCTGAAATCAACACTGCAACCAAGACCAATCTGTCATCCACCCTGACGACCCATTCTGACCACCATCATTGATGCAACCCTAGCTAATGACCCACCAGCATCCCCTCTGCAATCTCCCAAAATCTAAAATTACTCTAAGCAACAGAGAACATGTGCATATGCTAAGTACTGCAACACTTAAAACAGTGGTTTTGAAAATCTGGAACACTCAATTCAAATCACCACCTCCTCTGACAAAACTACTGACAATTTCCCCTACATACTTACATCAAAACTCCACTACAGTAGGCACCTTAACCTCCAAATGCACTAGCCTACAGACAATTTCAAATTTTCCTATTTCTGTTTTGAAACAGAAATGCTAATCAACACAGTCAACTAAAAAAATGTAACTTGTTTATACTTTCTGATTTCTAACATCTATTCAAGTTAAAATCTTGTTTTAAACAGTTTATGATGTTGATTTTTATTTTATTTTTTTAAAAACCAATACTGTATTTCTTATAACAGAGACACAGAATTTATTTATCTAATTTATAAACTTGAATTTATACTCAACAAACAAATATTGTTTACTTAACGATCCTAACAGAGAACTAAACTCAGAGATAAAGGTTTTCTCTTTTTAAATCTTGGTAAAAAAAAATTAAGACAAACAGGTATGCAGATTCATCAGCTACACACATATACATATTTACATATGTAAACACAAAACATCATCACAACACAAGATCAATCCAACAAGCTTAGTTTTATCAGACACATGCACAGATTATTTAAAACAATTTTCAATTGTGAAGTTATTTATCAAAATGAAGGTGCTGCAGTTTCAAATCATAGCAGTTAAATTTGATTTTTACATGACAGTTTTGTTGAACTTGAGTTTTAGTATATCACTTAAGCATTTAATTTAAAGGAAGAATCTGTTTTTAAAACAAGAAGTTTACTCACTTATTAAATTGAAGATGCAGAAATCAATTTGATGCAGAGCACAAGCTTAGGCAGATTCCATTTTCCAGAAATGCATATTGAAATGCATGTTGATCCTGGCTTGTATTTTGAAGTTGAAGTTGCTTTACATGTTGAAGATGCTTGCAGATGATAATGCATGCAGACCCTTCTTATTGCTCAGATTTGCAGATTTTAACTTATAGATATGAAATTGTTGAAAAATAGTATGCAGACTTGATTGAAGTTTGAAGATTGGTTTTATGGATTTGATTTGTTATTTGCAGATTTTAACATGCTTTTGTTTTGAGGGGTTTTGATTTACCGAAATATGATTCAGGTTTTCAATTTTGAAGAGAATGTTTTTAACAAAATGCTTAAGCTATGTTTTATTGTCAATATAATTAAAATTCAGAAATGAATTTGCTTGACACTTGTTGTATTGATTTGTTAGGTGATTACAAGTGTCTCTTTAAGTTTTTAAGATTTTAACACATATACATATTTTAATATTTAAAAGAGAATTCCTAAATTTATATATGTATTTGAATTATCTTAAGCCATTTCAAATTTATTTAAGCATATTTTCAAATGTTTTATTAACTTTGCTTTTAAATACATACGTGTACACTTCTTTATAAAACTATACATTTTAAATGTTTGTTTAATTATTTTTAAAATAATATTCTTTTAAAACTGAATTTCAAAAGAAAAGTTTATAAAATAAAACAAAACAAAATAAACCTTTATTATAAAATGGAATTTAAACTAGATTTAGTTTTATAAACAAAATAAATGCTTATTTACTTTCTATGAAAATTATAAGATAGATCTTTAAAACAAACTTTAGAAAAGTTTACAATACTAATTTAAATTAGTTTAAATCAATTTAATCAATTATACATTTATATAATAATAAGAAAATATCTTTTATTAAATATAAATGAAAATTAAAACCAAATCCTCTATTTACAATGTATAAACATTTATACATTATAAATAAAATATTTTTAAATCAATTTAGAAAGATAAATTTATCATTTAAATATTTTTAACTTTGAAAACAATATCATTAACAAACTAAATAATTATAAATTTTCAAAAGAAAATTTCAGTTTGAATTAATTTATGAAACTAATATTTCACATTTTAAAATAATTATCAATGAAATTATTAAATAATTATTGCCTAAATTTTTGGGATTTCACATTCCTCCCCCCTTAAAAGAATTTCGTCCCCGAAATTTAAAAGCAAAGGTGATTTAATAATCTCATACAGATTTTAAATTTAAAAGAGCTAACAAATACTAGCAACCATTGCATTCAATTCAAACAAACAATTCTAATTATCCAGACAAAATTCTGGATAGAATTTCCCAGAGCTTCCCAAGTACAAACACCGGGACACTCGCCCTACAGAATCTAAACTAGCTACACCACTCAGATCTAGAGCTCCTATACATCTAGATATACAAATCTAAACAGAATACAGGACTACAGACAAGTCCTGATCAACTCCCACATCTCTCAGAATTACTGATTACAAAACCAAGGATAAACCATGCACGTACTCCCTCAGAGATACGTGAAAAATAAAACAAATTCCAGCCATCCGAACTGGAAATTCAATCCTGTAGAACAAACACTTAACTCTCAAGAGCAAGTAGAAAGATCCAATACTCATATCCACAAATCTCTCTTGACGATCCTGGGCTGCCTCCAACCTCTAGATCGAACAAATCTACCACACAACCCTTCTACACAAATATTAGAAGTCTGCAGACAAACTACTCTATCTGGAAAACAAACAGATACAAACAATCAAGTCTCCAGATCCAAAATGAATTTCCTATAGAAATCCTCTGATCCAAAACAAAACTCAAATTCCCCAAAGAATCGGGTGCTCCTATTCTGGAACAGCTGCCACCATGCTTCCACTGTGCAATCCTGATTTAAGAATGCTGTTGATGAACACAAGTATAAACTTGATCAACTTATACCGGAATATTGTTCATCAAATTCCATAAATCTCAGTGACCTATCCAATTCGGTCACAACACACAGCAAAAATTCAACCAGAAAACTGGATCCTATTTTAATTCCTTCGAAGATATCCAGAAAATCAAACCACTTCGATAACTCAAACATCCTCTAAAGATGCTTCAATCCAAACAAAGATCACTCAGAGAACTTCCGAACCATCGCAAGTCACTTTTGCGATTCCACTCAGTTCAGAATCCAAGAAATCGTTCTCACTTCAACAATCAGAACAGCTAAAGCCTTCAAAAGAAGAAACTAGTGGCCCACTTCTTAACCACTAACATCACACCCAACTGAGCTTCCAGAAGAAATGGACAAGCTCCTCCATCTGCTCGGACTACTGAAAGAAGAATCATAGAGATTTCTGAACCATCAAAGAACAGGCCACTCGCTACTGCTACTGCTGTCAAAACTTCCTTATCCAAAAACTCATCGAACCTCAAAGCTACACCAGCCTCTTCACAATAGAGCCTTCCAGATAGACAGATATCTCTCAGGAAACTTGCTCCCAAACCAAGCTCAAAACACTCTGCCAAACTGAGTCTCAAACTCAAATACAGATAAATCTCCTTCCTAAGTTTCCAAAATACCAATGCTGGCTTTAGAACTTCCTACTAATCCAAACTTAAGAAAAACCACTCACACGAGTGCAACCAAGCTTACAATCCAAAATAAACTCTGAATCTTAAAAAGATTTCCTTCAGAGATCGGTGAAATTCTTCACCAACTGCAGAACTACTCAAGATGCCCACTACTGCCCTAGAAGACCACTTCCAACCTCAAACACTCAAACTCTAACCATTGGTAGTTGTGTTACACACACCACTACCACATCTACCTTTATTACTTATATTGGAAAACCTGAACAGGTAACCCAACAAATAGGCAGAAATAAATAATATATATATTAAAAATTACAAATACGCTCTCTCAAGAAAACACCACTACAGAGCCTAGGTATTCACTCAACCTAATGCTCTGATACCACAATTGTAATGACCCAACTTCCACACTCCAGAAAGTAGCATCCTTTAGAAGAAAGAAAGGGATAGAAAAGAGAAAAGAAAGGAAAGAAAGAACAGACAACATCAGAATCTCACAGCGGAATCGAATAAATTATAATATAGCACATAAAACTTTACATAGTATCATATACATCAGAGATATACAGCTAGTACAACACAAACTAGACAGTTATAAACATCTGTCTAGCAATTACAATCCAAGTATATCAGAGAAACAGACTCAACTCAAACACAGCGGAACCACTAGATATATCTACACGCTGAAGCCTCCTGCTCCATTGCCTCCTCCAGAACTCGTCAAAGCAATCCTGAAACACTTGACTACTCATACGTAATATGAGTACCCAAGAGTTTAATAAAACAGAAAATAAACACTCAGGTCAGACAGGGGTCTGGTGTGAGTAAACGGGAATAAAAGTTGCTTAACTTTAGAAAATCCTTTGAAAAGAAAAGGTATCACGTAAGACTTCCCACACATAAACATGGAAAAGTTTTTACCTTACGCTAACCAAAACATTTGATAGGAAATCCAGTGATATTATAATAGTGTCTAGGGTTTTCAAAATAAAATACAGAAATAGCTGGAATGCTTACATCTCACGTTCCAACATAGTTGGGCACAATCAAAACGTACAGGCACTTATTGGATTATGGATTCCATCAATGGCAGGGCTACTGGGGTACCGCCCGTCACAGTACGTGGCCTAGATCAACGTACCGAGGATTACTCCCAATCCCCTGGTACACAAGGCCGGACCCATTCCTTACTGAATAGTTCCGAACAAGACAACCCCGCAGTTGGTGCGCGATTCCAACTGCCCACACAGCCGAAATAAAAAGGGACCTCTAGACAGGGGAAAATCTTGCTCTCAAGTGGGTGCTACCCACGAAGCCTTGCTGTATCTCCTCTATTTTACCCATTCCTGGTTGATGAGGCTTGAGGTTACAATTACCTTTATAGGACATATCAAATCTTAGAATGCTCATCGTCCACCTGACGATGTTCTGAAAGCATTCAATCCATACAAGTTCGTTCCGGGTTCGAACGAAACCGAAGGCATTATCTCGTTACACTCGTATTGGAATCACCCTCAGAGTTAACGACGATAACCCTTGCACTCTATATCACCATCTCGAACCTATAAGTACTATTCCGTCAAACTCATTACGGAATCACCCACAGAGTTATACTGACGTATAGCCCTTACACCTCGAGTCTTCACTTGCTCCACTTGGATTAAACGTCCTAACGTTTAATTGGAATCGATGTGGTTTTCGGATATCGAAATATGGAAACCTGATCCCGGTCTCACCGAAACCAAACGCCATCTTAATGTCCAAGTTGTACTTAAGGGTTTTAAACAATTAACTTATTTTATTGTTATCTAATTCACACAGATAGATAAACAACATATCACAATAGATAATCACATTCATAACATAGCAGGTAATCTGTATCATCCATAAACAGATAATCATCTCAACCAAATAATCCATCACAAACCATCATACCTAAACCAAATATTCATATCATACAGATATGGCTCATCTCATTACTAAGATCACAACATTCAATCAATAACATCCATAAGAAATGATTTAATTAACCATCAATTATAATTAATTTAAAATGAATTAAATTAATTACAACCATCTCTAATTAATTTAAATTAAATTAAATTAATTAACACATTTAAATCCTGCTTAGCATCCATTAATTAATTAACCTAGTTAATCAATTATCCACTAAATATTAACTTGATTAAACAACTTTGATTAATCATTCACTAATTACAATGAGTAATTAGTCTTTAAATTAATTTCATAAATTAATTAACATTAATCATAAGTAATTAACATTTAATTACTCATTCATTAATTAATTATAATTAATTATATTTATCCTTAATTAATTACAATTAATTAATCACTTATTTTAATTAATTATTACTTAATCAAACAATCCTTAATTACATCATTAATTATAATAACTAATGATCTTTAATATTTAAATGAATTACTTAATTAAAATTAATTACATTTAGAAATTAATCTAATTATTAATCACCTTGACTAATATTCAATTTAGTAATTAACTATCTTTAATTACTCATTAATAAATTAATTATCCAATAATTAATCATTAATTAATTCCTTAATTAATTACAATAGTAATTATCCAAATTACTAATTACATTCCAGTAATTATCAATATTACTTCTCTAAGTAATCTTGCTCCAATAATTACATTAAGTAATTACACTTAAATCATCAAATGATTTATTTAAATTAATCAAACTAAGTTAAGTAACTTAACAAATCAAAATATTAAAATTAATTACAATAAGTAATTAATTCCTTAATTACTTAACAAATTACAATTAATTAGATTCAATTAATTAATCCTGTTAATTATCAAAATTAATTTTATTAATTAATTATGAAATTATCCTTAGATAATTATCATCAATTAATTAATTAACACATTTCATTAATTATATACTTAAGAAATTTTAATTTAGATTAATAAATCATTCCCAATGAATATTAATCTAAACCATTATTTAAAAATCAAATAATTAAGTAAATCCTTAATTATCTTAAATATTTTCCAAAATAATTAAATTACTTATCAATGACTCATTTAAGTTCAAAAAATATTCAAATTCCAATTCATTTAAAATTTAAAGATTCAAATGTTTAATCATTTAAACATTTATCCGAATTTCATAATTATAAACCTTAAAATAAAATGAATGTTAAAAACATTCATTACTTAAATATAAGAAAGGTTTTAAAATAAATTTACTTGATTAAAATAAATTAAGCTTTGAAAACGAATTTATTAATTTTAACTTTCAAATTTAAATTAACACTTCATATTTTAATTCAATACTAATGGAAACTAAATTCTTTCAAGTTTAAAACTTACTTGAAATCAATTTCTCTTAAACTTTTGAATATGTTCACTTATTTTTAAATTTACAACTGTTTGAATTCAAGACTGGTTTTCGAAGAAACTTGAAAACAGTTTTTAATCTGAATTCAAAAACAAATTTTAAGTTTTTCTTCAACATTTAAATCTGTTCATACCTTTAAAACTTACAAAACTGTTTTTAAATCTAATTCTGGTTATAAAAAGACTAAGCTGAAACTGTTTTAAACTTAACTTCAAATCTGAATTTAAAACTTGTTTAAATTTTAGATTTTCATTTTTTTTAAAAACTTTTGAATTCAAAATTAAATTTGAATGCAGATTCAAGTTTTACCTGAATCAAGTTTCAACTTAAAATATGAATTTATTCAAAAATTTAAAACTGCAAAGCTTCTCAGGCTTAAACCTGTAACTGTTTTTAAGTCTTGATCCAAAACAGAATTTAAAACTTGTTTAAATTTTAAAGTTTCATTTTTTTTAAAACTTTGAATTTCAAACTGCATTTGAATTCAGTTAGATCTTACATTTGAATCAGTTTACAATTCTTAAAATATGAGTTTCACTCAAAGTCTTAAAAACTGTAAAATTGCAGATTCTAAAACCTGCAACTGTTTTTAATATTGATTTAAAACCAAATTTAAAACTTGTTAAATTTAAATTATTTCATTTTTAAAAACTTTGAATTTCAAACTCTATTTGAATTCAGTTTTAACTTGCATCTAAATCAAATTACAACTTAAAGTATGAATTCATTCAAAATTCTTAAAAACTGCAAACTCTCTGTTTAAAACCTGCAAACTGTTTTTAATTTTGATTTAAAACCAAATTTAAATCTTGTTAAATTTAAGATTCATTTTCTTAAAAACCTTTGAACTCAAAACTGCATTTGAATTCAGATTTAACTCTCACTTAAATCAAAAGTGCACTAAAGTTTTGAATCTTAATCAACATTTAAAAAAAAAAACTGCAAATGTCTCTGATTTAAAACCTGTAGCCATATACCCGAGACACCCCTTATTTACTTCGAGTTCCTAAGCTAGTTGCTTCGAGTCAAAAGCAAAAGCACCCGGGTTCTACTTCGAGAAAATAAACCCTGCACACAGACAATGCAGTTCACCTGAAATCAACACTGCAACCAAGACCAATCTGTCATCCACCTTGACGACCCATTCCGACCACCATCGTTGATGCAACCCTGGCTAATGACCCACCAACATCCCCTCTGCAATCTCCCAAAATCTCAAATTACTCTAAGCAACAGAGAACATGTGCATATGCTAAGTACTGCAACACTTAAAACAGTGGTTTTGAAAACCTGGAACACTCAATTCATATCACCACCTCCTCTGACATAACTACTGACAATTTCCCCTACATACTTACATCAAAACTCCACTACAGTAGGCACCTTAAGCTCCAAATACACTAGCCTACAGACAATTTCAAATTTTCCTATTTCTGCGTTGAAACAGAAATGCTAATCAACACAGTCAACTAAAAAAATGTAACTTGTTTATACTTTCTGATTTCTAACATCGATTCAAGTTAAAATCTTGTTTTAAACAGTTTATGATGTTGATTTTTATTTTATTTTTTTAAAAACCAATACTGTATTTCTTATAACAGAGACACAGAATTTATTTATCTAATTTATAAACTTGAGTTTATACTCAACAAACAAATATTGTTTACTTAACGATCCTAACAGAGAACTAAACTCAGAGATAAAGGTTTTCTCTTTTTAAATCTTGGTAAAAAATAAAATAAGACAAACAGGTATGCAGATTCATCAGCTACACACATATACATATTTACATATGTAAACACAAAACATCATCACAACACAAGATCAATCCAACAAGCTTAGTTTTATCAGACACATGCACAGATTATTTAAAACAATTTTCAATTGTGAAGTTATTTATCAAAATGAAGGTGCTGCAGTTTCAAATCATAGCAGTTAAATTTGATTTTTACATGACAGTTTTGTTGAACTTTAGTTTTAGTATATCACTTAAGCATTTAATTTAAAGGAAGAATCTGTTTTTAAAACAAGAAGTTTACTCACTTATTAAATTGAAGATGCAGAAATCAATTTGATGCAGAGCACAAGCTTAGGCAGATTCCATTTTCCAGAAATGCATATTGAAATGCATGTTGATCCTGGTTTGTATTTTGAAGTTGAAGTTGCTTTACATGTTGAAGATGCTTGCAGATGATAATGCATGCAGACCCTTCTTATTGCTCAGATTTGCAGATTTTAACTTATAGATATGAAATTGTTGAAAAATAGTATGCAGACTTGATTGAAGTTTGAAGATTGGTTTTCTGGATTTGATTTGTTATTTGCAGATTTTAACATGCTTTTGTTTTGAGGGGTTTTGATTTACCGAAATATGATTCAGGTTTTCAATTTTGAAGAGAATGTTTTTAACAAAATGCTTATGCTATGTTTTATTGTCAATATAATTAAAATTCAGAAATGAATTTGCTTGACACTTGTTGTATTGATTTGTTAGGTGATTACAAGTGTCTCTTTAAGTTTTTAAGATTTTAACACATATACATATTTTAATATTTAAAAGAGAATTCCTAAATTTATATGTGTATTTGAATTATCTTAAGCCATTTCAAATTTATTTAAGCATATTTTCAAATGTTTTATTAACATTAGCTTTTAAATACATACATATACACTTCTTTATAAAACTATACATTTTAAATGTTTGTTTAATTATTTTTAAAATAATATTCTTTTAAAACTAAATTTCAAAAGAAAAGATTATAAAATAAAACAAAACAAAATAAACCTTTATTATAAAATGGAATTAAACTATATTTATTTTTATAAACAAAATAAATGCTTATTTACTTTCTATGAAAATTATAAGATAGATCTTTAAAACAAACTTTAGAAAGGTTTACATTACTAATTTAAATTAGTTTAAATCAATTTAATCAATTATACATTTATATAATAATAAGAAAATATCTTTTATTAAATATAAATGAAAATTAAAACCAAATCCTCTATTTACAATGTATAAACATTTATACATTATAAATAAAATATTTTTAAATCAATTTAGAAAGATAAATTTATCATTCAAATATTTTTAACTTTGAAAACAATATCATTAACAAACTAAATAATTATAAATTTTCAAAAGAAAATTTCAGTTTGAATTAATTTATGAAATTAATATTTCACATTTTAAAATAATTATCAATGAAATTATAAAATAATTATTGCCTAAATTTCCGGGACATCACACTAGAGCTTCTTAAATTTTGAAAAAATGGCAGTGGAAGACAACTTAGAAGCAAATGCCGAAATAACAACAGGAGCTTTTATCGACTTCCTAACCTTTTCCATCAAAGGAGAGCTGGAAACTTTGGATGTGGCTAATCCACCTGCGTTGGGGGCAGACTCATCCCTAGAAGAAAAGCCAATCAGCCTAGAAGGTGTAGGAACTGAACTAGGAGCAACAACCATAGCAAAAGAGGACATGACCTTCGATGAGGGAGAACAAGCAATTTCTTAAAAGAAGTAGGAGGATCATCAGATCCTCCAAGCAGCCTCTTCCAAGCCTTTTTTATTCTCCTTGCACTCTACCTCTAAAGCCTTACGAATTATAGCAAAAAAGCATCCTTATCCATGTTATCTACAAACGGCAAACAACCGAGGTAAAATCATAGATATGGTAACCCTAAAATGTATTACAAGCTACTCATACCCCCAAATTATGGTAGGGGAGAAGTGGGCTTAAATCTGCTTTTGGAAAGTATATGTTGAGGACGTAGTAAGCCATGAGCTGTTAGCTTCGATTCAGAAAACAACTTCATTATTTTCCTATCCTCTATTGGCGAATTTTGAATTGATGCCTATGAGATTCATACAGTTGCTCATTCACCTCTAAATAAATAGTATGGATGGAATAATGTTGATAAATGGAAGTGAGTTGTTACTACCATATTTTTATCGAGAAAGTCCTACAACGATTCTGCCTCGATGTCCTTGGATACAGCAATGTCGATGTTAGCATGGACGTAGCAAGCAAGGGTTCACGTTGACGTTTGAAGTGAGGGTGCATATCGAGGTTTGAAGCAAGAGTTCATGTCGAGGCTTAAAACTCCAGATGCCAAGGCAATGTTGAAGATGGATGACAACATTAAATTCCCCACCAACATCAAAGACCTCAATGTCGCTTCTCAATTAAGACAACATTCTTCAACGCCATGTCGTGCTTAATCAATGCTACTCTTATTCAATATTGTCTCTATTCGATGACGTCGAGCCTCCTTGAAATAGGCTATCTCTCCTTGACAACAATGCATCTAGCCTTGTCAACAAACTAAGAATTTCCATCTCCATGTCACTATTTATAAGATCACATCAATGATAACAAGGAGTCATGCGCATCGTCGAATATTAAGAGGCGACGTAACATCAACAATGTTTAAGCAATGTCGATAACTGCTATTGTCAAGGTTCATCGATATCATCAAAGCTGCACTTCATTCGCTTCGAGGGTTACCAGAGAAGAATGATGTTGAGCATTAATAAAACAAGCCCAATATTGAGGAACAAGAGTACAAACATTAAAGTGCGGCAAAGGCATTAATACCATGGCCGATAAAAAATGCCATCATAAAACTCGATAATGATGAAGACACCGAGATTTGTGGATGTTAAGGCTCACCACTCCCCAAACTCTTTAAATAGGGACCTACGGGCCTTCATTAGGGGCGAATTCTTGGATTCTCTCTTCTCAATCATTTAAAACCCTAAATCAAATTGGGGATTTTTCTCATTGTAATATTGAAAGTGTTCTATCTACAACGATTTATTCAATTAACAAGGAGATGGTCCAATTACTTGTTTGAGCTATAATTAACAAGGAGATGGGGATGTAACCCTCCAGCAGGGTATCCATATGCTCAGGGGATTCTGAAACCCTATGTGCATACCCTAGAATCCGAATTACCTACGGACACCAATGGCATCCTCCAAATGGGTGGTTTTCGATTGGGGAATCAAAGACGAGGAAGTAGAGGAATCTGTTCTAAATCACTGAATGTTACGTAAAAGAGGGGTCAGATTAGAATTAAAACTGCTTACCCTACTCTTAATTTGCAAAATTCCCCTTAAAATCGAAAATTAATCCAATAGTGATTCTTTACAAGCAAGAAGATTAAATAAAATTTAGGGGAGATGAAGAAAGAAAATACGCACCTGCGTTTGAATTATGGCCACCCGATTGAAATGATCAAGGAATCTGTGAAGCATAGATTTTGTATAGAAAATAATGAGTATAAAAGAGTCAAGAAAATCCTCCTAAAAAACGAAAAGGAAGACTAAACAACTATTAAAAGATGAACCAATAAAATGATGACACGTATGTTAGAGCAATAGACGCATGTATACCAAAAAGACTTATTCCAAGTGCCAATAGGTCAAATTAGACATGACCCAGTTGGAGTACAGAACGGGTGTATAAGACAATAAGTCTACCCTAACCTACAGTTGCCACAGACTAAAGGGAACAAGTATTACATAAGTTCTCACCACAACAAAAGGAAACATATGGTGTTTAAATTTAGAAAAGCTATTTTCATAACAATAGGACTAGACGAAGAACAGACTCGAGATCACAGCACTTAGTCAGACCTAAACCCTTTCTTGCAGGGGCAAGGCTATAAAGTACAGATGATGCATGAAAGAACAGAATACATTGGCTACATCCATAAACAAAGGCCGGACTGGAATAATGAGCTCAAGCATTAAAACTAGCAGTTGGGGTTTGGAGTTAACTATACTCACATTCTGTCAAACTACTACAAGAACGGATCTGCTTTAAATTTTTAGGAAACCCGCCCAAATTTTAATCCATCCCGCTTCAAATTTCCAAGATTTCGCCAATATCAAGATTTCAAACCAAATATCCATCATAGATCTAGGCACAAAGAATAAGCGTCACAGATAAGCGACAGATGGCAGAATCCAAGGGTGGAGATTAAAGGAAAACATAAAAGACGATTGCAACCACCCACAGTACACTTTTCATACTATAAAAGGAAAGGCATAAGGAAAACGGGAAGATCTTATTTCTAAACCTCTTCTCATTCATATAAAAAAGTGAAATATTGTACGCCCCTAGGCCATTGTAATCTCGTATACAAAAAATAGTAAAATACAGTGGATTATGCCACAGACGTAGGATTAACAACATTTTGAACCATATAAAAATCTCTATGTCCTTTACATTCCTGCTATTTACATTTAATTGTTGTTTTGTTTATTGAACCATCTTGACATTTCAACAAACAGTTGAAGTGCGACTGCACGGCTGTGAAAGCATTCAGCAACACAGTCACTTCCAAAGGTGAATTTAACTAAGCTTAAATTCACTGATTCCTAATCGTGAGGACAACAAGCCATAAGGTAACCTCATGATAAAATCGAGTGTGGTGAAGCCTAAAAGTTTCACTAACATCTTCTATTAAGAAAATTATAGCTACATGTAGTATTAAATGTAATGATAAAAATATTTTCTTTATTACTTTTTATAATCTTTAATTTGATAAGTATTTAGGTGCACTCATTTGTAGAAGATACATGTAATAAATTAATGAAAATTCCACTTTCATGTAGTCACATCAATTGCAGATACACACACACATATATGTATACATATATATTCCGATATTGTAACAACTAGGTTAGGAGCATAATAAAAATACGTATGATAAAATATATTTTTGATAAATAAATTGGGGGTTTTTAATAAATTGAATTTAAAAACTAGAATGAGGTTTTTAGTGTATTAATGGTTTTAAAATTTATAAAATTGTTTTAAATTGTATAATATAATGAAATATTTAATAAATATGATTAAAATATTTTTTGGTGTTCTATTTGAAATATGTTCTGATAAATGTAAATTAGAATTCGTTTTTTGGGAAATTAATAAAATATTGTGTTAAATATGAAATATTGATTTAAATCTCTAATCCAAAGTTAAAAAAGTGCTTTAAGGATTAAAAAGTATAACTAAAAATTTGTACTTGGAAAATAATATACAATAATGAGCACAAATTATTTTTTGAAGGATAAATTAGTGTTTAAAAATATTTCTAAGGATTAAAATGTGAGTTTGCTATTGAAAGATTAGTTTGAGTCAAAATAAAATTTGGTGACATGAAATGATTTAAAATATAAAGAAAAGAGTCGGTAATAAAGATATCAAGGTGAAATGCATTTTCTTTTAACAGAAATGGGCTTTTTGACTTCATAAAATGCAATATGCATTATTTTTAATAGAAATGGTTTTAAAATTTAATCATTGTTTTGTATTAGGTTAGTAAGTATTTGTTAGGAGTTTTGGAGCTTGAAATAATGAGGAAATATTTTCATGCTTCACATAATTAAAAAATGTAAGTGTAACATTATTATTATACTTTACATGTTATATGCGCTTGATTGGGCTGCCGCAATTGATAAATTTATGAATATAATTGTTTGACTTTGCTAAATTATGAATTAGATTGAATGAATTGCATGTTGTTTGCATTGAAATTATAACACTCTTGAATACGAATTCATCTATTTCATCTTATATACAATGTTGTTTTATTGCATGCTTACATTATGTTATTTGCACTCATAAATGTGAATAAGACATGATATCTCAATTGATTAGAGTTGCAGCTGTGAGTCAAATTTATTAGAGTCATGAAAAAGGCGTTATACACTATATGCGATGAGAAGTGATGGGTTTAGGTTAGAGAGTGTGTGACTTATTTTCGGTTTCTTTGACATATCACATATAAACCCAACACCATACATTATTATTTATATGCACCGTTACACTTACACTTTGTTCTTGCCCGATTTTTGTTTTTTTATGTATTTAACAACCCCCGGTCAGAGTAGGTTGTTTGTAGAATGGTTGCTTTTGGCCATATATCTATTTTGAGATGTGCACTGCAGATAAAGAAACCGATGTTAGTGATGTATCATATTCATAGTGTATCAGCTGCATACTGTCATAATTGAATTCGTGTCATTGTTGTTTTCGGATATATTAGATTTGTTATGTTATAATCTATTCTGTGATATTTTTTTCAGTGGTATCATTACTGTATCAATGTCACTTTAGGTAGTTTATTGTAGTCTTCCATGTATATATGTTTTTTTGGGATATCTGTGTACTTTAACATCTTTTTTTGTAAATACTATATTTTGACCCTTCGGTTGTGATATATATCATACTATGATATTTATTTTATATTTCTTAGCTATGTTTCTTATACAATTATGTTATGCTATTTATTTAGTCTTGGTAACTTATGTACAATTCTTGTGTTGAGATGAGATGCATATTATTTCATATGTATTTAAGTATTGAAACATTTTCGTGTTAGCCTAAGGGAATGTAGATGAGAGATCGCTTCTATCATGTTCTTTGCGTTATGATATTAGACAGTTATTACTCTTTGTAAGCATAGGCACTAGGATAGGGAACTACAACTTGGTATTAGAGCAAGGTTAGAGTAAATTAGGGATGAGAACATAGTCGATCTTAGAAGAGTGAGACTTAAGAAGGACACGCCTTGAATAACTCTTGTGCATGATATTCGAGTTAAGGAGTGTTCTTTAGGACCAACACTAAAATAATATACGTATTTAAATAGTTATATGATGATGGGTACTTGTTAGTGAAGTGTGTGTATATATATATATATTTGAATATATACCTATCATTTCCCAAGAATAAAACCTATCATTTCTTTTTAAACTGATTTACCCATCTCATTATAAATTCTTACCGTGAATCTATATCTTTAATTTATCAAATGATAATCATTTCACTTTATTTATAAACATTGTTTATAAATCCCATAGTCTCATTTCCAGTTTACAATGGTTTCACATCACTTAAATCCATTATAAATCGATTTCAAAATTGAATTTCATTTATGAATCAATTTCTTAAATACCCCAAACTATATTCCAAAACCAACCAAATCTTGATTCTACTTCCATTTCGTAATCTAGAAATCTTATTTAAGATCCAGTATAACCAATTTTATATTTATTACCATGTTCCCTTCTATTCTCCCAATCTATTAAAAATCTCGATTTTAAAACCCTTTAATATTTAAAACAAGTATCACTTAAGAATTATTATTTATAATCTTATATATATATATATTATTCTACAATCTCTATTTAAAATATCATGGAATAGTCAACTATAAATCTAAACCATTTGTTTTACCAATCAATTTATTTTAACTAATCCAAAACTCTATATAAATGTTTTACTCCCAAAATCTCTTTTTAGTTTCTTTTGAAATTCAAAACATATATTATTGGTATTTTTAAAATACTAAAATATAGGGAAGTGGCTACCATAGCATCCAGTAAATTCAAATCACACTATAATATCATAGTTTTTACAAAAATATCATATATCATTATATATGAAATTAAATTCAACATTTCTGAGGAAGCCAGTTGGATCCCTCCAACCTGTTTCCCTGCATCCACAGATGTTAATACAACATAAAAATACCAATCCCGCTTCGAGGCGGAATATCGTGGTAATATTGGGTCATCCACTATTATGGGTAGCGCATAGGGTCTCATCTGCTAAAATATGTGGGAATATCAATCCAACTACTAATATATATATATGTGTGTGTGTGTGTGTGTGTGTGCGTGGGGGGGGGGGGATTTTAGGCTTAAGGAAAAGATGTAGAAAAATTTAGTTCTTGGGACAAGAAGTTTGTTTTTTAGGCTGAAGGACACTGTTAGTGTAAATCACAGAATGATAGTCGTAACAATCATTTCCTGTTTACACTAACAAATTCCGTTTGGATTAAAAGCAAACTTGCTGTCCCTAAGACTAAATTTTTTCGCAACTTCTTCCCTGTGCCTATTTTCCTCATTTATATATATATATATATATATGTATATATATATGTATGTATGTATGTATGTATGTATGTATACACCAATACATAATATAACATCCAACAGACAATATAATTTTATCAATTCATCAAATCAATCAATAAATAATTTTTAATTGCTATAAACAAATTCAGCCAACCAAATTAAGTGAGATTTACACATATTTATTTTCTGTTGTCATAGAGATGTTCTAGTTTGGAACTAAAACCGGACGACGCCCGATTTTATCCCAATTTTTGACCATCTCTAAATCAACCAAGATCAGTTTCTTTGGGAAGCTCTCGTCACCGTGATCGCAATGCAAAATGTCTTGTCGCAATCCGACCTCGTTTGTGAGAGTTATACAATTTATAAGTTTACAAGAATTTAAATATAAATACTACAACCTTCTTTTCTTAAAAAAACCAAAGCCCATACCCATTCAAACCCAGCTCACTAAAATGCCTTCTTCCCCAAATCAGTGCCGCTCATTCCAAAATTCAAAACCCACCATGGCCATAGCTTTGACCGACCCATACTCTTTCTTCCTTCCACGAAATGCCTTTAGACCATATCAAACCCTGTCTCGCCGAGAACTCCACCACGCCGACCCATCCATATGAACTCCAGCCACCCCATGAAAAATGCGACACTGCCCAAACCCTACGCTATACAAAAAGTGCGACCTCCTCCCTTAGCACCGCGCCCCACTAAACTCTGCCCAAAGGTGCGCCTTGCCTTGCTAGACTCGAGTTCAACCTCCAAAAGCTCAAAATCCGACTAAAAATCTAAAAAAACTAACCATAGTTGCTCGACTATGCTCTTTACAATAGGTCGAGCAAACCAAACTATGGATGCACTCATTAACACGTATACCAAATCAAAGCTTATCGAAAAAACTGAATTTAGATACTTGTGTCATGATTTTTAAGTGAGAAATAATCTTGATATGAATTTTTTCAAGCTTCATTTGCTTATTTCTTTCATTGTTCTACTTGCATGCATCATTTAAAGAGGGAGGAGGCGTAGTGTTAGCGTGTGGGTGGGTATTTACAATTTTTTGAATGAGATAAAGAAGCTGATGTGAAAATATAGTCAAGTCAATCATACACACACACACACACACACACATTATTTAAATTTTCAAACCATCTCGATTTTGTAACTTAAAATCTCGAACCCCTATCGAGGCATGCTACTAGGTGTTCATAATGTTATACTCTTATTCTGAACGCAATTCAAAAGGTTTCAAGTCCTAATTCGATCGTATAGAGAAGATAGCTTTTTGGGCTCAATTATTATATTGAAACTTTAATATTAATTTCAACGCGTTTATATCACGTACGACAAACGATAAATCCAAACACCATAAAATTTGAAATTCGATAATAATACACTATTTCGGATCCAATAGAACTAGTTCCGTCAAAATCCAAGACTGTGCCTCGAAAAGCTAATTTTTTCACTCGTCAATTTATACAAATTATTTTTAAAATTGAATAAATCACTCATAAATCCGATATAAAAGTCCAATTATCTTCATTTGTATTAATATAAATTTAATAAGCCATTAAATTATTTTTAACAAGCTTAAAACTCAAGATTCGGTTATTTTACTAATTCCAAATATTAAATTTAACGATATATTTGAAATTCACATTATAAAATCTATAAAATTAATTTTTA
The DNA here is from genome assembly GCA_030765085.1 of Allium cepa. Classification (NCBI taxonomy): domain Eukaryota; kingdom Viridiplantae; phylum Streptophyta; class Magnoliopsida; order Asparagales; family Amaryllidaceae; genus Allium; species Allium cepa. Next base: position 977,462,673 of record CM060928.1, read on the forward strand.
AATATTAAAAATCAATTTAATATTCCAATTTCAAATAACCAAAATTATGGATTTACATTCCTTCCCCTTTAAAAGAATTTAATCTTCAAAATTACCAAGGTAAGAAGAATGTCCAATACTCATTAGCTCTCTCAAAACCAATTAGTTTTGACAACCTTCCCAAAATCAATTTATTGAAAACCACATTTTCACTTCTACAAATTTCCAAACTCATCCATACATTTCCAATAATATTATCTACTCAACATTTTTAATTTATAAACCAAAATCAAATTTTAGTTATCAAAAATGTGTTCAAAATTTTCTACCTCCTTAAATTTTTGAAATTTTTACCAGCATCTCCTTTGCGCGGCTAGATCCAAACAATTACAAATCACCACTATGCTCCCAAATCTTTAAAAGGAAACAAAAGCCAAGTTTCTCAATCATAGAATCATCAAATCCAACAACAACTTAAACATGTACCTTTTTGTTGGGCAATCCAAATTTTCTTATGATATCAAAGACATCAATTTAGTTCTTGGTTTTATATACCTGCATCTTATTTACTAATGACATCCAATCATATTGTTCAAAATCAATATATTCAATATTTTCAATTTCCCATATTTATTTGACCAAAAACCGTACGATGTACATTTATCATCCGTATGCAATATTAAATCTAATCGCTCGCTCGATCACACAATCTCACTTCCTAACTAGCATCATTCACATGACTCTCGAGTGCAGACTCAGATCTGATTTCTTGATTAGAAACCGTTATTCTCCTTGCATAGCCATATACTATGATAGAGAATTCAACAATCAATCAAAAATCCATATCCGGGGTTCTCCGTTGAAAATCGAGTGAAAAATCCTAACTGGATCCATATAAATTATCATGAAATTCTGTGCTCAAGTCTGGATCGAACCGTCGTGCATATAAAATAATATACATACAACTTAAGTATTAAATTCAAATTGACTCTTAGCTATATCAAATTTTTTTCCTTTTTCCCTATTCATATTTACTTTCATTTCCATTCAATTATTCACGATTATCATTTACATTTATACTTCACATTCACCTATTTACTTGGTATATCCCTTAAATACTAATTCACTTAAGAATTCACCATCAAATTTTCTTAAGTCTATTATAAACATTTTATACAAATGTTCATAGATTTATTTCCACCTCACTACTTAAGTTTATACACATTTATATTCAAATTCTATTTCCAATTTCACATTTGATTTTTATCAATCAACATTCAAAACAATATCCAAATAACTAATTGATTTAATTAGTTCATTTATTCATTTATCCCACATCTCAACAGATTCCATTTCCAATAATTATTTCATTTAGCCTGCTAAGGCTAAATTTTCAAAATCTACTTTATTTAACTTAATTTAAGTTAAATTCCATTACAAAATCAAATTTCAAATTTTTATAAGTCAACAAACTTACTCATATTCCATAAAACATTATAAATAAAAATCCCATAGTTAAACACTTGTTCTTAAATATTTCAAAATCATTTTTGAAATCATATACACACACAAGATCCTTGGTATATCAAATCATTCTTTTGCATTTCAAACCGAAACCAGTTTTACCGAACAAACTCCAATGGAAAATTATTAAGGCAGCAATTCCTCCCTTGAAGACTCGAAAATGATCGTCGATGATGTTGTAGTCTTCACCGAAATTATTTTCCAGCGACCGAAGTGAGTTCAGTTCTTTTATTCCTTTAAAATTCCTTTTAAACATTTCTATTCAAAATATTTCCCAAATAATATTACTATTATTTTCCAAGACTTTGAAAAACATTTCAAAACCAACCAGAATTAGATCCCAAATTCCCAAACTTCAAATCCTTTTAAATTCGTAAATTGCTATTAGAAATCATATTTATAATATACTTCGGAATTTAATTTCATTTCAAGTTATAAATCACATTTACATTATTCCATTTCATTATATGAAATTATTTCTTAACTTTTGATTAGAATATCAACTTTTATACAATCATCACAACAACAAATGATAATAGTTTAATATTATCATTTCCTAACAACCAAGCACACCATATACAAATAATTTCTAAAAAATTATTCCTTTGTATATAAAACTATAATCATGGTAAAATTATATCATTTACCCAATTTCAAAACAATATCATGTCGAATTGCTCTGTATAAGTGTTTAGAGATTCCTATCAATAACGTTTATTACTCATATTGACCAGAATCCGTATGCCACTCAATAGATCAATCAACCTAGCATAAAACAATTTTATATTTACTAACTAATATGTGCTCATAACTCATACTAGGGTACTACTGTTCCTATCTCTAATAAGTTACCCCGTCAAAGCCAAGGTCCCCGCTTAACCTTCAGCTCTGATACCACGTGTAACAAATGGGATTTTCAACCCTCAAAAATCAACACTATTACGTCCATTGTATTATCAAGCAACCGAAAGTTGGAAAAATCCGATAGTTAAGGGAAAAGAAAATGAAGAGGTAGAAGAAAAGAGAAACAACAACACAGAATCTCATAGTCGCAGCGGAACAATATATAATAGATAATAACATGTCTTTAAACAGAAAGAACTACAACTATTATTTATACATTACATCATCAGTGTTCAACAAATCAATACTCAATGCTGGACAGTTTTAATAACTTGTCCTTACTAGTGCTGACTACAAAGCCTAACACATGCAGTGGAATATAGTCAAGTATGTGGAATACGTCTCTGTCATCCAGCTCGTCTTCTGAGCTCTATTGCATCCAAACTTGAATCTGTATTACTTGGTTTAACCCGAGCATTATAATAAAATAACACCCGAGTCAGTCTGGAAAACTAGCGTGAGAAAACACACTCAATTGGAATTATTAAAGTTATCAAAATCCCTTGAAAAGCAAAGATATCACGTAAGACCACGTCGCACATAAACACTACAACTTTTTCCCTTACGACAAACAAAACATTTAATATCAAAATCATCGGATATTATTACAGTGTCTATAGAAAATAAATAGAAAATAGCTGAAATGCTTACATCTCACGTTTCAGCATAGTTAGGCACAATCAAAACCGTATGGTGCTTATTGGAGAAAGGATTCCAAACAATAACTAGGCACTTGGGTACCACCTATCATAATACACTTCTAGAAAAATGTATCGAGGACCTCGTCGGGATCCCCTACAACACAAGGCCAACCCTATCCCTAACCTGGATAGAACTGAATATGTTACCACCTTGGGTGTTCCCACCCTTATTAAGAGCACGTTTTCAATTTAATAATATATCCGAGGGTATCTAGAAAGGTGATAACATACCCTAATTGGATATGACCCACTTATCCTTGCTGCATATCCTATGATTTATAGTCATTCCAGTTGATAAGGCTTGAGGCTACGATTATCTTTCAAGAACAATCTCACTTAGAATGCTCATCGTCCTCCAATGACGATGTTTTGATAGCATTCGTCCATACAAGTTGTCCTAGGTCTGGACAAACAAATCACCGTCTTTACCATCTTCACGATATCCCTTCGTAACGCTCAAATCAGATCGAAGTGGTTTTCGGATAATTTAATTTAATCCCGTTCTCTTCGAAACGATCAACGAAATTGGCCAATACTTGATATTTTATCATTTAACTATCAATATAACATCCATAAGCAGTCACTAGGCCTGTATTATAATTTTCCAAAATTTATTTTCAAAATATCTTTATAAGATATATATTCAAATCCCTTTCAAAATTTCAAATTTTGAGACAACTCAAATATTTATATCCATATTAGGATATTTCATATCATCTCTTATTTCAACACTTCGAAAAAATGTTTAAAAATATTTTTTTTATAAACCCCTTACTTCCCAATACATAGGAAAGTTCCATTTATTTCTCATTTCTCCAAAACCCTTCATAATTTATATTGTAAATTACCTAACTCGTTTATAATGAATTCTATAAGTTCCGAGGTTCCTTAATTAAATCTCTTTATTCAAAAATATATGCTTACCTTACCGAAATAAGTATATTCACAAACCATTTCCTTCAAAAACATATGAAAACCATTAAAAATAAATCTGGAAAGCACCATGCGATATCAACCATAGATTCACAGCTCAATGATTATGTCTCTATCCAAGAGAAATCCAGACTTACCTATAGGCAATCTCTGTCTCCGATTTCACCATGAAAGTATACCATTACTTTCCAAAAACTTATTTAATAATTAAATATACTTTTAAACAATTTAAATAATTATATAAATTTGAAACAATATTTAACTCTGATTGATTAATAAAATTCTAATCGATTTACAAGATTTGTTTATAAAACTTATAATTCATTTTGGTAATTTAAAAATATTTAAATAACTAATTTTCTGAAATATTTTTATGCTAAAACATTTTTAAATTACCTAGTTTAATAATTAAATATCCTCTTTTGAAACAAACTCAAGTTCTCAAAAGAAAATTCAATTCCAATTTAACCAATCTAATGTTTATAGATCTCTCTCGATTTATCGCTAATCGATTTACTACCCCAATTTCAAAAATCCCTTTTTCACATTTCCCGAAAATAAAACCTATCATTTCTTTTTAAACCAGTTTACCCATCTCATTATGAATTCTTACCGTGAACCAATGTCTTCAATTTATCAAATGATAATCATTTCACTTTATTTATGAATATTATTTATAAATCCTATAGTCTCATTTCCAGTTTACAACGGTTTCACATCACTTAAATCCATTATAAATCGATTTCTAAGTTAAACTCCATTTATAAACCAATTTATTAAATACCCAAACTATATTCCAAAACCAACCAAATTCGATTCTACTTCCATTTCGTAGTTTAGAAATCTTATTTAAGATCTAGTATAACCAATTTTATATTTATTTCCAAGTTCCCCTCTATTCTCCCAATCTATTAAAAATCTCGATTTTAAAACCCTTTAATATTTAAAACAAGTATCACTTAATAATTATTATTTAAAATCTTTTATATATATATATATATATATTATTTTAAAATCTCTATTTAAAATATGATGGAATAGTCAACTACAAATTTAAACCATTTATTTTACCCAATCAGTTTATTTTAACTAATCCAAAACTCTATATAAATGTTTTGCTTCCAAAATCTCTTTTCAATTTCTTTTCAAATTCAAAACATATATTATTGTTATTTTTATAATACCAAAATGTAGGATAGTTCTACCATAACATCCAATAAATTCAAATCGCACTATAATCCATCATAGATTTTTCAAACATATCATATGCCACTATATGTGAAATTAAATTCAACATTTCTGAGGAATCTAGTTGGATCCCTCCAACCAGTTTCCCTGCATCCACGGATGTTAATAAAACATAAAAATACCAATCCATCTTCGAGGCAGAATATCATGGTAATTTAGTGTCATCTGCTATTTTGCGAGGCGCATAGGGTCTCATCCTCTAAAATATGCAAGAATATCAATCTAACTACTAATAAATATGTATATATGCAAATAAATAATATATCATCCAATAGACAATATAATTTTATCAATTCATCCAATCAATCAATAATATTTTTTAATTGCTATAAATAAATCCAGCCACGCAAATTGAGTGGGATTTACTCACATTTATTTTATGTTCCCACCGAGACATTCCGGTTTGGAACTAAAACTGGACAACACCAAATTTTAGCCCAATTTTCGACTATCTCCAAATCAGTCCAAACTAGTTGCATTGCGAAGCTCTTGTCACCACGATCATAATGCAAAAAGTCACGTCCCAGTCCAAAATCATATGTAAGAGTTATACGGTTTATAAGTCTATAAGAAATTAAAAATAAATTTTACGACCTTCTTTTAAAAAAAACAAAGCCCATATCCATTCAAACGTGGCCCGCCAAAATGCCTTCTTCCCCAAAAAAATGACATTCATTAAAAAATTCATAACCCGCCATGGCCCCCGCTTTGACCGGCTCATGCTCTTCCCTTCTTCCACAAAATGCATAGAGACCACCACCAAACCCTGTCTCGCCGACCCATCCATATAAACTCCGGCCACCCTACGAAAAATATGACACTACCCAAACCCCATGCCTGTACGAAAATCACGAACGCCCCCTTGGCACCGCGTGCCACCAAACTCTGCCCAGATGTGCGCTTTGCCTTGACTCGAATTCATCCTCAAAAGCTCAAAATCCAACTCAAAGTCCAAAAAAAAACTAGCCCTAGTTGCTCGACTATGCTTTGTACAATGGGTCGAGCAAACCAAACTATGGCCGCACTCTTTAACACATATACCAAATTGAAGCTTGTCCAAATACTTGAATTTAGAAATTTGTTTCACGATTTTTAAGTGAGAAATAATCGAGATATGATTTATTCAAGCATCATTTACTTATTTCTTTCATTGTTCTGCTTGCGTGCATTATTTAAAGAGGGAGGAGACGTGATGTAAGCGTGTGGATGGATGTCTATAGTGCTTTGAAATCAGATAAGCTGATGTGAAAATTTAGTCAGGTCAATCAAATATATATATTATTCAAATTTTCAAATCGTCTCGATTTCGTAACTTAAAATCTCGAACCCCTATTGAGGGGTGCTGCTAGGCATCCATAATGTTATACCCCTATTCCGAATGCAATGGAAAAGGTTTCATGTCCTAATTCGATCATATGGATAAGATAGCGTTTTGGACCCAAATATTATTTTGAAATTTCAATATTAATTTCAATGCGTTGATATCCCGTACTTCCAAAAGATAACTCCAAACACAGTGAAATTTGAAATTCGATAATAACACACTATTACGGATCTAATAGAACTAGTTTTGTCGAAATCCGAGACTGTGTCTAGGAAGGCTAATTTTTCACTCCTCAATTAATACAAGTTATTTTTAAAATTGAATAAGTCACTCATAAATCCGATATAAAAGTTCTATTATCTTCATTCTTATTAATATAAATTTATTAAGCCTTTAAATTATTTGTAACAAGCTTAAAACTCAGGATACAAATATTTTACTAGTTCCAATTATTAAATTTAACGATTATATATGAAATTCAAAATATAAAATCTATAAAATTAACTTTTAAATATTGAAAAACAATTTAATATTTCAATTTCAAATAACCAAAATTTTGGGTCGTTACACTACCTATCTTTTATTGTAATAAATATGAATGCTTATTTGGTAATGAGTATGGCAGTGCAAGGGTAGGCCTACCATAGGTATATCAACCGACCTTTCTAATGGTCAATCCAATGGCCAAACTAGTAGGTCAAGCAACTAAGGCGTCCTCTTGACCATGGAATAATGGATGGCTAAGGAACGTCTAGGGCATGGGTGTGGTTAGAGTTTAAAATCCGTACCCATATATAGTGACTACACTAACCTAAGAAGCATGGCGTTCCTCAGAAACAATGGTGTATTAGGAGTACATGCCAAGTTAAGAAATCATGAGAGAATATTTGATTATTTGGGTTTACTAAACCAAAATAAAAGGATATTGACATCTCATTGACTGTAATCTAGTGCATTTGATTGGTATGGTGTAGTGAATGCAGTGATAGTAGAAGATGATATCCCATGGCATCAGTTCAAGGAGCTCTTTAAAGAATACTTTCTTCTTGAAGCCGAGACAACTGCATTACGTTTAAAGCTTATATATTTGAGGCAAAGTTATACATCTACAAAAGACTATGTGACGAATTCAATGCATTATCTAAGTAAGAACCAACGCTCATTAACACACTACTAGAAAAGAGAGAGAAGTTAGTTTTGGGGATCAAGAATGATTGGAGATATCAACTGCTCACTCAGCTCATATTTTCACTTGAGTATTATGGATGCAAAGTTGACATTTAAGAGAGTTTAAGAGAGGGATTTAGTTGTGGGTGGATAGTCTACTCGGCAATTTTAACATCTAAAAATGAAGCAATTCTTTTAGAAGAATAACACAAAGTTTAAGTTAATAGAATTGGAGGTATGCCCTAGGGGCAATTATGTAATTTGTTACTTATATCTAACTAATCGAAAAATCTTGTGAAATAAAGGTATTTTCTTTCTGTTATATACTTGATATAATGTGGTTAATAATCTATTTAATTAAAAGTATATTTAATAGAAAATTCATAAACGATATGTTATTGTGATAGTAGTTACAAAGTGTTGAAACTGTGAGTAATTTACCACAATGAAACAAATGTACCAAATTAAATGTTCCTAGTCAAGATGCATCGAGACTAAATATCGATGTATCCATTGAGATTAGAGTACATTACACTCTCCAAATGTTGGACAGTGTATTACTTATGACTGTTGGAGGCACCAAGTGGTTATGTACTGATAGTTATTGGATAACTATGGAATGAATTACTTAATAGTTTTTCTATTATGTAACGACCTGTCTTTCATTCCACAGAAAGACATATCATCAATAAGAAAGAAAGAGGTAGAAATAGAATAAATAGAAGAAAGAACTAAACAATATCAGAATCTCATAGAGAAAATGGGAAAAAATATAACATATCACATAGATGTTACATAGTCATTACATCAAAGTTACACAGATTACACAACATCTTCACATTAGACAGTTATAAAGTCCTTTCTAATCCATTATAGACAAAACACTACACTGCAGAAACAGATGGATATAGCTACGCCAGGACTTCTGCTCCAAGCTATCCAAATTCGTCAAGCCAAACCTGATCACTTGGCTACTCATAAAAATTTGAGTACCCAAGAGTTTAAGAAAAACAGAAATAAAATCTAGATCAGACATGGGTTTGGTGTGAGTAAACGAGTTAAAGTTGCTTAACTTTGAAAAAACATTTGAAAACAAAGGTATCACGTAAGACTTCCCACACAAAAACATGGGTAAGCTTTTACCTTATGCTAACCAAAACATTTGATAGGAAATCGAATGATATTATAATAGGGTCTATGGTTTTCAAACAAACTAGAAAATAGCCGAAATTGTTACATTTATTAAATTCCAACATACATAGGTATACAATCAAATCCGAGGGCACTTATTGGAGATTAGATTCCATACAATGGCAGGGGTACTGGGGTACCGTCCGTCACAGTGCGTGGTTTAGATCACCGTACCGAGGATCCACCCTAAATCCTTTGAAACACAAGGCCGAAACCATCCCTTCCCGGATAGTCCCGAATAAGTCAACCCCACGGTTGTAGCTAGAAACCGCCCACACATGTAACGACCCAGAATTTTTAATAATTTAAATTTGAATATTTAATTTATTTTAAATATAAAAAAAAAGTGAATTTATAAGTCGAATAAATTTTTATTTGAATTTTTGGATTTAATTGAATAATTAAATCGATAATTTAATATGTTAAATTATGGAAATAATTGAAAATAGAGTTAAATATGATTGAAAATAATTTGGAAAATTTTATTTAATCATACTGGAGTTATAGAAATATTTTAGAACTTTTAAAATCGAATTAAAAGTTAATTTGTGAAAATTGAATATTTTAATATTTAATAATCGACTGTAAAATAGTCAATTTTTGAACAGTCTCAGAATTGAACGAAACCAGTTTCATTGGATCCGTAATAGTTAGTTATTACCGGATTTCAATTTTCGTGTCAATCGGAGCTATCGTTTGATCGTGGCAGCTCGAAACGCATCGAATCGTTTTTAATTTAAATTTGGCGAGTCAAAATAGCCATTTTTCAAAAAGTCTCGGATTTCGACGAAACCAGTTTCATCGGATCCGTAATGTGATATTATTGTAAGGTTTCAAATTTCAAGTCGTTTGGATTTACCGTTTGTCCGGTACAAATTAAAACGCCTAGAAATCGGTTTAAATCGGTTTAATTCAAATTGAGCGTTTTCAGCCATAACTCGCACATACTTCCGAATTAGCTTCCGAAACCTGTTCCATTGTGTCCGGAACGCGGGATAAACCCTAGGTACGCTGGTTACGGCGTCTAAATCGGAGTTCGGAATTTCCGGGTGAATAGTGTCGTTCGATTCTCTATAAATACACCTCACCTCTTCATAATTTTACAAAAAAAATAACTAAAACCCTAATTTTTTGACCTAGCCGCCACCCCCCCTGTGTATGGCCAGAAATCACTCTCCTCTCCCCCTCGATTTCTTCCAATCCGTCGACAATTAGCCTTAGGTTTCAACTACAAAGTGATAGAGCACGACGAGAGCTACGAGATCAACGGTGGAGATCGCGAATGGAGCGATGGATTGTGAGATAAATGAGGCCGAACCTGCAGATTTCGCACGTGGTTTTGGGGCTGTAGAACAGGCCGAGCTTCATGAAGGGGTTGGTGGTGGTAGCTCTTGCAATGGTCTTCGAGATGGTGGTAGTTTGATGTGGTTTCGTCGAGAGTTGGTGTTGTAAAGTGAAAACCTAATTTAGGCTAATGGGTTAAGTGGTGTCGGCCTCTATCCTGTAGAAAGTAACGTGAATGAGGGGGGAGAAGGAAAGGAGGGGACGGCCTGATGTGAGCAATGCAAGATCCAACGGTCCATATGAGTTGAGGGTTTAAATTTTTAAGTTAGTTGTGAATTTAGTTATATAAATCGTGTACGATCTTATAAAATGCATAACTTTTTCATACGAGGTCGAAAAAATGCAAACTCAGTTGCGTTGGAATCGTATGGACGAGCACTACGCGATGGAGTTGGTTTGGAGTCGTTTGGAGTTAGTGAGAATTTCGGGTAAAATTAAACGCGCGTTTAATTTTATTCGAAATAAAAGCTGAAACGGAAATTAAAACCAAGGTGAGAATTTCTCACTCAATCGAATAGATTTCGATTTTATTTTAAATAGTTAGATTTAAAATATTTGAATGCATGTTTGAATGATGACTGTAAATTATTGATTGTTAAAATAGACATTATGCGCCGTTAGTAAGCGGATGTTATTTAATATAAACATATACCGCGAATATTTCATAAACAGTGAAATTGGTATTATATATAGTATCAATATATATATATTGGCATATGTATATATTGCAGTTATTGATTTCCCGCATTTTTGGTTTAGCGGATGAGACCCTATTACGCCGTTATTAAGCGGATAATATTTATTAAGAACATATACCGCGATAATTTCGTACTGGAGCGAAATTGGTATTGTGCTAATGTTTTTGGATGCAGGAAACAGGTTGGAGGGATCCAACTGGATTCCTCAACAGTATTTATTTTATTTCAGATATTTTGATATTTGATGAATTGTCATATCGATATATGATATCGTTGTTAGTCGTGATTGACTATTTGGTGTGTAGCATCATTGGACCCAGATTTTGGGATTTTAAAATGTTTTTAAAAGTGATTTTTGAAAAGATAAAATATTTTTGGAATTGATCCATTATAAATAAATAAACGTTATAATTTTTAAAGTTATAAAATTATGGTTTTGTGAAATATAGTTAAAAGTTGGTTTTCGAGAAATATGGATCAATGATTTTATAAAATAGTTTAAACTGGATTTTTGAGTTTATTATTAAAAGTTTAAATTTAAGATTTATAAAATTTAATTATTTTATAAATCGAAATGATGAAATTATAAAGGAATTTAAAGACGTTTTAGAATAATAATATAAACTGATTTATATTAAGAGATTTATAAATGGATATTTATAAATTGAATTATGGACATTATAAAACGAGTTTTTATAAGTGTTTGAATGTAGTGAAAATGAATTTCCTAAATGAATGAAATTTATGAAATTATAAACTGTGAAGTTATAAATGAAAATTTTATAAGCAATAGGTTTATAAAATTTATAAAGTTATCGAAAGAATGAATTTTGGATAAATAAACAATCTTATAAGTTAAGATTAATAATTTGGGAAGTTAAATGAATGATTTTGTAAAATAATCGTTTTATAAGTAATTAACTTATAATATGAACTTGTAGTTTATAATTGAGTTATAAACTGGAATAGGTTAATAAAGGAATTTATAAAAAGGAAGTTTTTATAAATAAATAGAAACGGAATTTATAAACGTTGTTTTATAAATCCGCAAATGACTTATTTTGATAAGTTAATTGTTATAACTTAGAGATAGAGTTATATTCACATTTTGAACAGTGAATAATCCTTTAAGTTAAAGTGAATAGAAATGATGAAATTTGTTAAGGTAGTATATTCACGTTTTTGAATAGTGAATAATACGTTAAAGAAATTGTTTTAGATATGATGTTTTAAATAGAATTAAAACGATCTAACGATGTTTTAAAAGGTGTTGAGATTCGAAACCATAGATTTCAACATTCATTGTTGAAATAGATGTTTCGTGAAATAAAAGGAAATGGTGGACTATAACACTGTTGTTATAGTAAATGATTTCCGAAAGGAAATGTTTAGAATAATATTGGGATTTATATATCTATTTTAAATTTCGAATCCCTATACTAGTGATTTTGGGTTGTCGTAACGATGTTTTACGCAACATTCGTTTTGGCCCAAATAAATATGTTTAAGGGAATGATTTCCTTAAAGAATGAATTATATACTTAATTCGATTTAAGTATATTGAATATTTTCTAAGGTTGAAAATAAAAAGATTTGTGAATTACTTATTTTTAATAAGTATGGAAATGTTTTCCAATATGAAGTGAATATTTAGAATTTATCTTTTTGAAGATAAATTGAAAATGAATAATTGAAATCGTATATGCACGAATATTTTGAAATATAAATTCATTATGGAATTTATATGTGAAAAGTGAAATTGGTTAAAAATAAATATTGATTTATTTTTGAAGTGTTGGAATTTTATATCTTGTAAAGATATTTTGGAAAGTAAATAATTTGGAAAATTATTTGGAATCTGGTGATGTATGCATATCAATTGATAGTTCAATAGCCGACTATCAATATTTCCCTTTGAATGGGTATTTGATGTGAATTGATTGAATTTGAATGCACACTTATTTTTGAATAAGCGCTCACTATTCGGGTTAACCGGGAAAGGACCATGGGGTCGTATAACCCATTCCGAATATGTGATACGTCGTTATGAATTGCATTTGAAGATCGGTGTTGAAGACCGAGTATTTGTGAAAGCGATAGGATGACCTATCGATTGTCTCCGCACTGGGTAGCTCCTGGTATAGAGATCTCCTAAGTGATGGGAAATCCGATCAGGATTGTGAATATCCGGATTGCAAGGACTTCTTTGTAAGTGCCTTCGGTTCTGTTCGAGCCCGGAACAGACTTGTATGGATTGTATGCCTGACATTACAATTTGAGATATAAAGCCGATTTCTTTCAAATATATTTCTGTTGGTGGCGTAGAATTTATTCTTTGCTTAACACCCTTCTTTGAGACGTACGAGCTCAAAGGTTATATAGTTGAAGTTATCAGCAATATATCCCATTTTGGTAATGTGACATGCTGAGTGATGCTGAAATGATCATTGTGTTGATTATTTGTGATAGGATCATTTATTTGATCGTCTATCTTAATGATCATTGTGTTGATCATTTGTTGACCCAAAGCATGGCTTTTGTATAAAGTATGTTTTTGTGGACGTGACTTCGTCGAGCCTCACATCCCGGAAATGGTCAAAACAGGAAAGATGCGGCAAGGTTATTAGGGGTTGCTGTAGCTCCCCTTAGGGTATGTGCATTTCCTTCTGGAAAGGGGTGGTATCATGGTATGGAGCCCAGATACTTACTCATGTTGAAAACACTCTATTTATTATGGTGTGATGTTGGATATCGAGCGCTCGGTTGAAAAGGTCCTAAAGGACCGGGGAATGGCGTGCTCGTGTCAGTAGTTACCCAGTTAAGGGGTAACCCGGCCTTGTGTTGGCAGAGTTCCGGTTTGGTTCTCGGGGATGTCTTTCCAGAGGCATTCTCAGTGGCAATGGGAAGTTCCTTGGCCTGACCATTTGTTGGAAATCCAATTCCCAATACGAAACTTGTACGGTATTAGTTGTAGAACCTGCCATTCACTTATGGTGGTCACCACTGTTTGGATGGTAGCTATAGTAGGCATAGTTCGAAATGTCTATGCTGGCTAAGATTTATATTCTACTTTCGAAATGAATTTTTTCTACACTATACACTAATAATAATATCAAATGTTATTTTAAATGCGTATCAAGCATCTTTGACTATCATAAGGAGAAATCTCCTCCGATTCTGCGTTTGCACTGTGTGTGTGTGCGGGAGGCCTTATGGTAGTCTCATTTTTAAAAGCATTGCGAATTGATTTAAAAATATTCCTCTATTTTGATTTTAAAGTTAAATAAACTGTTTTGAGTTCTCACACCAGTCACATGACTGACTCGGAGTTTATTGTTTTCCTTCCTAAACTCTGGGTGCCCACCAATTTCCACACGGGCAGTCAAGAGTTAGGTTTATCAGGATATTCTGGATATTCAGGAGTTGCTGAAGGCAAGCTGGATAGCATGGCGTATTACTAGTTTATATAGTATTTCTTTTTCCGCTGCATTGTTTGTTGATGTATGTTGTTGTACACTCTGATGATATGATGTAATGAAATGAAATGTAATGTAATAACTGATATAGTTCTTTGTTTAAAGATTATTCATTTATTATTATATGTTGTTCCGCTGCGAATTGTGAGATTCTGATGTTGTTCTGTTGTTTTCTGTCCCGTTCTATTTTTTTTAATTTTCTATCTTCTGTTTTTCTAATTCTCTGTTTTCTAAAAATTGTCTATCTTCTTTTCCCTCTATTTTTCTTTTTCTTTCTTCTTTTCCTCTCTAAATTCTCTATCTTCTCTCTTTTTCTTTTCTTAAATTCTTTTTAAAACCCATAACATTCCGGGTTTTCGGCCTTCGATTTCTCGGCAGTCGATAAAGTGAGTGTCGATGTTGAATCTTCGAAAGTCGAAAAATCCGCGGGCGTTACATTTGGTATCGGAGCTGATGGTTAAGCGACAACCATGGTTCTGTTGGGTATTATTCATTAGAGATAGAGTCAGTAGTACTCTAGAATGAATTTGAGTGTAATAATAGATATGAGAGCGTATTTGTTAGTGAATATAAAATTGTTTTATATTGTGATGATTGGTTTATTGAGTGGCATATGAACCTTCGTCAGCACGGTCAGTCAAACTATGCCGAAGGGGTTTCTAAACACTTGAATAGAACAATTCGACACAATATTGATTTTTAAATTGGGTAAATGAAATAATTTTACCTTGATTATATTTTATATATAAAGGAATAATTTTTCAAAATTATTAAAGTGTATATAGGTTGATTGTTAGGTTGTTTGAATAATCTAAATTATAAGAATTGAATTATAATTAAAAGTGTTTACAATTGTGAAATAAACTTATATATATAAGAAGTGAAACTATATGAATATATCTATGAATATGAGTTGTAAATAAAAGGGGAATTTAAAGTTAAATGGAATATAACTTAAGAGATATTGAATGGAATTGATATTGGTATCGAAGTAAATAATCAAGTGGATTAAAAGAATATGAACTTAAGTTATGTAAATGGGAATTCAACTTTGAAATTGAATTGAATTAATGGTTTGAATGTTTAATCAATTGAATGTAATTCAAGTTGATAAGGAATAATTAATGAAAGTGTTAATTCATTAAAATCTAATTTTATTGGAAGTTGAATAAATTGAATGAGAATGAATATAAGCAAAGGAATTTGGTTGTAATTGATAAACCTTGGTTGCTATATGGATGTTGATTGTGTATATAATTCATTAAGTATTTGAATTCAAATTAGAAGTAAATAAATTTGAATAGAATTGAATGTGAATTGGATTTAATTAGTGGATGCAAACTAATTAAAATTGAATAAGAAAGAATGTTGATAAAATCCAATGTTAATGAATCAAATGTGATTTGAATTGAAAACCAATTCATTGAATATTAATGAGAATATGAATGAAAATTCATTTGATTATGAATGGTAGTTGGTTGATGTTTGCATTTGTTGTTTGGTTGCATTTGCTATGTGACATGTATAGTTATTATGTTACTATATGTTGTATATTGAGATTATTTGCATATGTGCATGTTCTCATGTTGTTTGTTAAGTGTTGAGTAGGTACGGATCGCGTTGCTTCGCATTTGGAGTTCGCTTTAGCGCTATATTAGCCGTATATGCTTGCTAATAAAATATAAGGTACATATCTCGGATTAAATATCGTACTTTTATACTTTTTTCCCTGCGGGATGCCTCATTACTTGATGAGATGTATATTTGTGATATATATACTGTCATTTTTTTTTTCGGATCGAGCCGCGCAAAGGAGACTATGGCGAATTTTTCCGGAAATTTAAGGCGTTAGAAAAATTTGAGAAAATTTGGAAAATTTTTGAAAACTTTAACTTTGTTTTGGAATTGAAAGTTAAACAATAATAGTTGCTTTTGAAATGATAACTAAGTATGATTTGAAAACTTAGTAAAGATTGGTAAAAAGTTTAACTATGGAATTTTGAAAAGTTAATAGATTTTGTAACCTTTCTTACTTGCAATTTCGAGGACGAAATTCTTTTAAGAGGGAAAGATTGTAACGACCCAGAATTTTTAATAATTTAAATTTGAATATTTAATTTATTTTAAATATAAAAAAAAAGTGAATTTATAAGTCGAATAAATTTTTATTTGAATTTTTGGATTTAATTGAATAATTAAATCGATAATTTAATATGTTAAATTATGGAAATAATTGAAAATAGAGTTAAATATGATTGAAAATAATTTGGAAAATTTTATTTAATCATACTGGAGTTATAGAAATATTTTAGAACTTTTAAAATCGAATTAAAAGTTAATTTGTGAAAATTGAATATTTTAATATTTAATAATCGACTGTAAAATAGTCAATTTTTGAACAGTCTCAGAATTGAACGAAACCAGTTTCATTGGATCCGTAATAGTTAGTTATTACCGGATTTCAATTTTCGTGTCAATCGGAGCTATCGTTTGATCGTGGCAGCTCGAAACGCATCGAATCGTTTTTAATTTAAATTTGGCGAGTCAAAATAGCCATTTTTCAAAAAGTCTCGGATTTCGACGAAACCAGTTTCATCGGATCCGTAATGTGATATTATTGTAAGGTTTCAAATTTCAAGTCGTTTGGATTTACCGTTTGTCCGGTACAAATTAAAACGCCTAGAAATCGGTTTAAATCGGTTTAATTCAAATTGAGCGTTTTCAGCCATAACTCGCACATACTTCCGAATTAGCTTCCGAAACCTGTTCCATTGTGTCCGGAACGCGGGATAAACCCTAGGTACGCTGGTTACGGCGTCTAAATCGGAGTTCGGAATTTCCGGGTGAATAGTGTCGTTCGATTCTCTATAAATACACCTCACCTCTTCATAATTTTACAAAAAAAATAACTAAAACCCTAATTTTTTGACCTAGCCGCCACCCCCCCTGTGTATGGCCAGAAATCACTCTCCTCTCCCCCTCGATTTCTTCCAATCCGTCGACAATTAGCCTTAGGTTTCAACTACAAAGTGATAGAGCACGACGAGAGCTACGAGATCAACGGTGGAGATCGCGAATGGAGCGATGGATTGTGAGATAAATGAGGCCGAACCTGCAGATTTCGCACGTGGTTTTGGGGCTGTAGAACAGGCCGAGCTTCATGAAGGGGTTGGTGGTGGTAGCTCTTGCAATGGTCTTCGAGATGGTGGTAGTTTGATGTGGTTTCGTCGAGAGTTGGTGTTGTAAAGTGAAAACCTAATTTAGGCTAATGGGTTAAGTGGTGTCGGCCTCTATCCTGTAGAAAGTAACGTGAATGAGGGGGGAGAAGGAAAGGAGGGGACGGCCTGATGTGAGCAATGCAAGATCCAACGGTCCATATGAGTTGAGGGTTTAAATTTTTAAGTTAGTTGTGAATTTAGTTATATAAATCGTGTACGATCTTATAAAATGCATAACTTTTTCATACGAGGTCGAAAAAATGCAAACTCAGTTGCGTTGGAATCGTATGGACGAGCACTACGCGATGGAGTTGGTTTGGAGTCGTTTGGAGTTAGTGAGAATTTCGGGTAAAATTAAACGCGCGTTTAATTTTATTCGAAATAAAAGCTGAAACGGAAATTAAAACCAAGGTGAGAATTTCTCACTCAATCGAATAGATTTCGATTTTATTTTAAATAGTTAGATTTAAAATATTTGAATGCATGTTTGAATGATGACTGTAAATTATTGATTGTTAAAATAGACATTATGCGCCGTTAGTAAGCGGATGTTATTTAATATAAACATATACCGCGAATATTTCATAAACAGTGAAATTGGTATTATATATAGTATCAATATATATATATTGGCATATGTATATATTGCAGTTATTGATTTCCCGCATTTTTGGTTTAGCGGATGAGACCCTATTACGCCGTTATTAAGCGGATAATATTTATTAAGAACATATACCGCGATAATTTCGTACTGGAGCGAAATTGGTATTGTGCTAATGTTTTTGGATGCAGAAAACAGGTTGGAGGGATCCAACTGGATTCCTCAACAGTATTTATTTTATTTCAGATATTTTGATATTTGATGAATTGTCATATCGATATATGATATCGTTGTTAGTCGTGATTGACTATTTGGTGTGTAGCATCATTGGACCCAGATTTTGGGATTTTAAAATGTTTTTAAAAGTGATTTTTGAAAAGATAAAATATTTTTGGAATTGATCCATTATAAATAAATAAACGTTATAATTTTTAAAGTTATAAAATTATGGTTTTGTGAAATATAGTTAAAAGTTGGTTTTCGAGAAATATGGATCAATGATTTTATAAAATAGTTTAAACTGGATTTTTGAGTTTATTATTAAAAGTTTAAATTTAAGATTTATAAAATTTAATTATTTTATAAATCGAAATGATGAAATTATAAAGGAATTTAAAGACGTTTTAGAATAATAATATAAACTGATTTATATTAAGAGATTTATAAATGGATATTTATAAATTGAATTATGGACATTATAAAACGAGTTTTTATAAGTGTTTGAATGTAGTGAAAATGAATTTCCTAAATGAATGAAATTTATGAAATTATAAACTGTGAAGTTATAAATGAAAATTTTATAAGCAATAGGTTTATAAAATTTATAAAGTTATCGAAAGAATGAATTTTGGATAAATAAACAATCTTATAAGTTAAGATTAATAATTTGGGAAGTTAAATGAATGATTTTGTAAAATAATCGTTTTATAAGTAATTAACTTATAATATGAACTTGTAGTTTATAATTGAGTTATAAACTGGAATAGGTTAATAAAGGAATTTATAAAAAGGAAGTTTTTATAAATAAATAGAAACGGAATTTATAAACGTTGTTTTATAAATCCGCAAATGACTTATTTTGATAAGTTAATTGTTATAACTTAGAGATAGAGTTATATTCACATTTTGAACAGTGAATAATCCTTTAAGTTAAAGTGAATAGAAATGATGAAATTTGTTAAGGTAGTATATTCACGTTTTTGAATAGTGAATAATACGTTAAAGAAATTGTTTTAGATATGATGTTTTAAATAGAATTAAAACGATCTAACGATGTTTTAAAAGGTGTTGAGATTCGAAACCATAGATTTCAACATTCATTGTTGAAATAGATGTTTCGTGAAATAAAAGGAAATGGTGGACTATAACACTGTTGTTATAGTAAATGATTTCCGAAAGGAAATGTTTAGAATAATATTGGGATTTATATATCTATTTTAAATTTCGAATCCCTATACTAGTGATTTTGGGTTGTCGTAACGATGTTTTACGCAACATTCGTTTTGGCCCAAATAAATATGTTTAAGGGAATGATTTCCTTAAAGAATGAATTATATACTTAATTCGATTTAAGTATATTGAATATTTTCTAAGGTTGAAAATAAAAAGATTTGTGAATTACTTATTTTTAATAAGTATGGAAATGTTTTCCAATATGAAGTGAATATTTAGAATTTATCTTTTTGAAGATAAATTGAAAATGAATAATTGAAATCGTATATGCACGAATATTTTGAAATATAAATTCATTATGGAATTTATATGTGAAAAGTGAAATTGGTTAAAAATAAATATTGATTTATTTTTGAAGTGTTGGAATTTTATATCTTGTAAAGATATTTTGGAAAGTAAATAATTTGGAAAATTATTTGGAATCTGGTGATGTATGCATATCAATTGATAGTTCAATAGCCGACTATCAATATTTCCCTTTGAATGGGTATTTGATGTGAATTGATTGAATTTGAATGCACACTTATTTTTGAATAAGCGCTCACTATTCGGGTTAACCGGGAAAGGACCATGGGGTCGTATAACCCATTCCGAATATGTGATACGTCGTTATGAATTGCATTTGAAGATCGGTGTTGAAGACCGAGTATTTGTGAAAGCGATAGGATGACCTATCGATTGTCTCCGCACTGGGTAGCTCCTGGTATAGAGATCTCCTAAGTGATGGGAAATCCGATCAGGATTGTGAATATCCGGATTGCAAGGACTTCTTTGTAAGTGCCTTCGGTTCTGTTCGAGCCCGGAACAGACTTGTATGGATTGTATGCCTGACATTACAATTTGAGATATAAAGCCGATTTCTTTCAAATATATTTCTGTTGGTGGCGTAGAATTTATTCTTTGCTTAACACCCTTCTTTGAGACGTACGAGCTCAAAGGTTATATAGTTGAAGTTATCAGCAATATATCCCATTTTGGTAATGTGACATGCTGAGTGATGCTGAAATGATCATTGTGTTGATTATTTGTGATAGGATCATTTATTTGATCGTCTATCTTAATGATCATTGTGTTGATCATTTGTTGACCCAAAGCATGGCTTTTGTATAAAGTATGTTTTTGTGGACGTGACTTCGTCGAGCCTCACATCCCGGAAATGGTCAAAACAGGAAAGATGCGGCAAGGTTATTAGGGGTTGCTGTAGCTCCCCTTAGGGTATGTGCATTTCCTTCTGGAAAGGGGTGGTATCATGGTATGGAGCCCAGATACTTACTCATGTTGAAAACACTCTATTTATTATGGTGTGATGTTGGATATCGAGCGCTCGGTTGAAAAGGTCCTAAAGGACCGGGGAATGGCGTGCTCGTGTCAGTAGTTACCCAGTTAAGGGGTAACCCGGCCTTGTGTTGGCAGAGTTCCGGTTTGGTTCTCGGGGATGTCTTTCCAGAGGCATTCTCAGTGGCAATGGGAAGTTCCTTGGCCTGACCATTTGTTGGAAATCCAATTCCCAATACGAAACTTGTACGGTATTAGTTGTAGAACCTGCCATTCACTTATGGTGGTCACCACTGTTTGGATGGTAGCTATAGTAGGCATAGTTCGAAATGTCTATGCTGGCTAAGATTTATATTCTACTTTCGAAATGAATTTTTTCTACACTATACACTAATAATAATATCAAATGTTATTTTAAATGCGTATCAAGCATCTTTGACTATCATAAGGAGAAATCTCCTCCGATTCTGCGTTTGCATTGTGTGTGTGTGCGGGAGGCCTTATGGTAGTCTCATTTTTAAAAGCATTGCGAATTGATTTAAAAATATTCCTCTATTTTGATTTTAAAGTTAAATAAACTGTTTTGAGTTCTCACACCAGTCACATGACTGACTCGGAGTTTATTGTTTTCCTTCCTAAACTCTGGGTGCCCACCAATTTCCACACGGGCAGTCAAGAGTTAGGTTTATCAGGATATTCTGGATATTCAGGAGTTGCTGAAGGCAAGCTGGATAGCATGGCGTATTACTAGTTTATATAGTATTTCTTTTTCCGCTGCATTGTTTGTTGATGTATGTTGTTGTACACTCTGATGATATGATGTAATGAAATGAAATGTAATGTAATAACTGATATAGTTCTTTGTTTAAAGATTATTCATTTATTATTATATGTTGTTCCGCTGCGAATTGTGAGATTCTGATGTTGTTCTGTTGTTTTCTGTCCCGTTCTATTTTTTTTAATTTTCTATCTTCTGTTTTTCTAATTCTCTGTTTTCTAAAAATTGTCTATCTTCTTTTCCCTCTATTTTTCTTTTTCTTTCTTCTTTTCCTCTCTAAATTCTCTATCTTCTCTCTTTTTCTTTTCTTAAATTCTTTTTAAAACCCATAACATTCCGGGTTTTCGGCCTTCGATTTCTCGGCAGTCGATAAAGTGAGTGTCGATGTTGAATCTTCGAAAGTCGAAAAATCCGCGGGCGTTACAACACAGCCGAATAAAACGGACTCTAGACAGGGGACGACCTTATCCTACTTGAGCGCGACTCACTTAGCCTTGCTGCATCTCCCTTGTTTTAGCCATTCTCAGTTGATGAGGCTTGAGGCCACGATTACCTTTATAGAACACATCTATCTTAGAATGCTCATTGTCCTCCTGACGATGTTCTGAAAACATACAATCCATACAAGTTTGTTCCGGGTTCGAATGAAACTGAAGGCATTATCTCGTTACACTCATTTTGAAATCACGCTTAGAGTTAACGACAATAACACTTGCACTCTGAATCTCCATCTTGAACCTGAAAGCACTATCTCCGTTATACTCGTATCGGAATCACCCTCAGAGTTTTAACGCAAATAGTTCTTACACTTCGAGTCTTCAACTTGATCTTCACTTGAATTCATGACCTAACGTTTAACTTGGATCAATGTGGTTTTTGGATAATCAAATCTGATATCCGATCCCGGTCTCATTGAAATCCAAACGTTTCTTAAAGGCCAAGTTGTTTTAAAGTTTAAACAATTTAATTCAATTCAATACTTGAATTCACACAGCATTAACACAGATAAATATCACACGTTTATCACAGATATATCCAATATCACATCATAAAATATCACAAAATATCATCCAATGGATAGCAACCAATCCATATATTTTACACAAACAATCATCCACAAACAGGAATTGTTAATCCATCTCATAATTAATTTAATTAAATTAATTTAATTACTTAAGAATTAATCACCAAATCCTACTTAATCAATCATTAATTAATTAATTACAAACCATTCAATTAATTAATCACACCTTAATTACCTTATCAATCAATTAATTAATCTCTAATCATATATGAATTATCCTTTAACTATTAATTAATAAACCTTAATTATTAATTAATATTCCTTAATACAAATTAATTAATCCATAATTATTCTTATAATCAATTAATTAATCTTTAATTAACTAATTAATTATTCCTTAATTGTTAATTAATAAACCTTAATTATTAATTAGCAAAACTTAATTACAAATTAATTAATCCTTAACCACTAATTAATCAATCTTTAATTACCTTTGATTAATCCTTAATCACAATTTGATTAATCAATTAATTACCATTTAACAAATTCTTAATTAATCTTTAATAACAGATTAATTATCCTTTAATTATTAATTAATGAAGCTTAATTATTAATTAATAAAACTTCATTACAAATAAGTACTTCTTAATTACCAGTTAATTAATCTCTAATTACTTAATTAATCAACCTTAATTACTTAATTAATTAATCTCTAATCATTAATTAATAATCTTCAATTATCTAATTAATCATTCTTAATTACAAATTAATTAACCTCAAATTAATTAACTTATAGCCCTTAATTTTTAATTCTTAATAAATTAATTAAATCGATTAGTTACTCTTAATTAATTCCTTAATTAATCCTTTATCATTATTAATTAAATTAATTAATTATACATAATTTCCTTAATTAACTTAATTAATCTCAAGACATTAAAACCTTAATGATCTTAAGATAAAACATTACCTTATTAATGCCTTTATTACCATTAACATATTTACACCATTATATCTTTATGATTAACTTTACTTAATTAAATCTTTATTTAATTTTGAAATAAAATTATCATTTAATTTGATAAATTGAAGTTAACAAATCATAACCTCCTTTAAATGCTTTAAACATCACCAAGTAATAGTTTTAAAACTATTTTCAATTTAAATTAAAAAATTACTTTTATAAAAACCTTTAAAATTTCATTTCTAACTCAAGTTTTAAAATCACTTTAAATTTTACTTAACAAAATTTAAATTAAACTATTTCAAAACTTCTTAACCAAATGTTAAAGAAACAATTATTATATATAAAGTAAATTTATATATGAAGATTTAAACTAAATTTAATATTAATTTCAAAACTAAGATTTTAAAACTTTTTTGATATCAGCTCAACCCTTGCTTCGGGTCGAACCCAAAGACCATTCGGGTCATGCCCGAGTTTCTTCTGCTTTTCTACCATTTTCAAAAAAAACTTAGTTTATTTTAAAGTTAAAACCTGCTAGCAAATCCACTCACGAACTACTCGAGTATAAACTTGAGCCACCTAAACACTCGAGTACTCTTTCGAGCAAACCCACAGCCAAAACACTTGACATAAACAAACCCTCAGCGCACATGCACCATCCATCGCCTGAGCTTCGACTTTCGATGAAACCTCCGGCGCATCGATCAACGACGCTACAAACAATCCCGACCCTCAATCCACTCACACAAGTTACAGATCGAAATCGAGCAATGCAGATGAAACAGGAAACCAAACCATCACCAGAAAAATACCTCTAATCCACGTCTTAGATCACCGAAGCCACTGCAGCCACGGTCACACAATCTTCGACCATCTACGAAGCTATCCCCCTTGGTCCAATCGAACTCGAAATTATAGAGAAGAAGCTATGATCCATTTTCCAAGCTCGACTCAAATTAGGGTTCAAAACCCATCTCGACCACCGCCGACGCCATGGTAGCTTATCCACCCTCTTGATATTTTTACCAAGACCACAAAACCCTCCTCCACCTCCAGCTAAATTTTCGACCTCCCAAGTACCTCCGATCATTAGAAAAGCCCTAAAACTCAATTTCTGATCAACTACCAAGTGCTCACTCGAATTAACACTAAAAATCATGATTTTACTTTTAAAATTCATGAATTCCAATAGTGATTTAGATTACATAGGTAGACCAGAAAATCCTGATGTTTGAATTTAATATGTTTTAGATTTTCTACTATCACTATCCATTTTCCAGAAAATATTCATACCCATTATACTTAAAAATATTGTCTTTGAAATCAAAATCATGTTAATTTAAAGCTTTTTGTTTAAATCATCAGAAACAAGAGTTTGAGGAAGAGAGATTGAATTTACGCTTTGTTTTAACCTATTAACTTGAAAACAGATATATGTGTGTGTGTGTGTGTATCCAGATATAGTCACATATTTATATATACATACAGTCACATTTACACAATACTGTAGGCATATTTCATATCATAACAATCAAAGATTAACACATGCATCAAGTTATCATCAATTTTAGCCTAAAATGAAAATGTTTACTCACCATTTTTAAAAAGTAAAGGGCTTGAAAATTTTGATTTGAAAACTTGAATTCTTTTGTTGTTTTGATCCCTGAAAACTTTGAATTGCTTTGATTTGTTTAAAAATGAAATGCTTTGTTAAATGAACTGAAATGCTAAGTTGAACTGGAACATGATGATGAGATGATTCAGACTTTGATTTCAGGTTGCATTTCTTAATAATCTTTGCTTTTGAAAAAAATGTTACAGGTTTTGATTTGAGAAGATTTGAAACAGAGGTGAATTTTGGCTTATAGGTTGAAGATAAAAGGGTTTACAGGTTTTGAACTTGAGTTTGTAAAGTGTTTTACAGGTTTTTGAACTTCCATGTTTTGATTTCTTGCTTTGACATGAATTTCAAGTTTTGATTCTTTGTGGAAATGAATTACAGGTGAAGTTTTCTTGCTTTTGAAAAGGGAAGATAAGAAAAGAAATAGAAGAGAAGGGATGAGTAGTCAGACCCGAGTGTTTAAGGGTCAGACCCGAGTGTTTATTTTCTGTTTTATTAAACTCTTGGGTATTCATATGTATGAGTAGTCAAGTGATTCAGGTTAGCTTGACGAATTCTGGAGGAGATATGGAGCAGGAGGCTTTCACGTGTAGATATATATTATGGTTTCACTGTATTTGTATGGTATCTGCATCTTGTGATATCTTGAGTTGTGTAGTTAGATAGATGTTTATAACTGTCTAATATGTGTTGTATAAGTTGTGTACTCTGATGTAATATGATATTGTGCAATATTTTATGTGATATATTATATTTCATTCGTTCCGCTGTGAGTTCTCTGATGTTGTTGTGTTCTTCTTTCTCTTTCTTTTCTTCTTCTATCCCTTTCTTTCTTAATTAAGGATGCAACTTTCTGGTGATAGGAAGTCGGGTCGCCACAGTTGGTATCAGAGCTATCCAAATCATCTAGTATCAACCAACATCCAATATCAATCATCCAATATAAACCAATCATCCAAAAGCAGAATTGATTAACTGTAAATCAATTGGATTAACCTTAAATTCTTCTTCATTTATTTATTCCAAATAAATAAATTAATCATCTCTTAATGATCTTCTTTACTTAATATCCCTGATTAATTATACTTTAATTAATTAAAGTAATTATTAATTAATAAGGATCATTAGTTAATGTAATTAATGAATTAATCAAGGTTGGTTAATAAAAGTAATTATTTAAAGTGTGATTAATTAAATGTAATTAATTAAGGTTTAATGTAATTAATTATAGTTAATTAATTAATTAATTAAGGTTTAATGTAATTAATTAACTTTATTCATTAGTAACATATGTAAGATGATATAAACTACAATTATAATAAGCCAACAATTAACAGTAGAGATTTAAATGTTACTTCATGTTTTTTATCATTTGAAGATATCAAAATTCTTTATTCAAAATTTGAGAAAACTTTTAAAACAAAATAGAAATTTCTGTACAGTTTCTTTTATTAAGAAAATGATAACAAGTTTACAACACTAAATTATTGAAAAAATATTTTCTTTTTAATTATTTATAAATTTTAGTTTATTATGTTTTAAATACGCTCGTTGTGAGAAGATACATTCAAAAAATTAGTGGAAATTCCATATTCATGTACTCGCATTAATTGTAGATATTTATCTATATCTATATCTGCATTTACATTTGTATATATTATTGTTTTTAGTTTATAGAATATTTAGGCACATAATGTTTGTAGCATATAAATTCAAAAGCATTAATGAGGATTCTACATTCATGTATACACATTAATGGAAGATATATATTTTACTCTCTATATAAGCTAATGTTGTGTATTGTCTGCCTATCAAACCAAAATTGTATTGTATTTCTAAAACCAAAAAATAACTTCAATGGCTAAAAACCATACTTTGGTGTTCATGTTTACGGTAGTTTTTCTTCTCATCTCGGTACTTTCAAGTAATTTTGCTATTTAATATTCTTCTTAAACACAACGAAACAAAGATTAAATAATGTAGAATATTAAGCATGATCAACATTTATGAGTAGACTTCATTCAGAAGGTATTTTGATATTGTTGACCATATGAACTTTTATCAAACCGCTTTTCGAATAGTAAATTTTTTGTATCAGAATTATTATTTGGCGAAATAAACTAAATTCAAGATTTTATGAAAATTCAATAAAAGGAAAAGGAATTTTGTCATCAAATTACGTTCCTAATCTGAAATTCGTAAGTCATTGAAGTTTTAGTGACACCATTATTAACATGCAAATCCTCTTTCTATTTGTTTGGATTATTATACCTATAATACCATGTATATGCTTAATAAAATAATGTTGATTCCACATATCTAGTAGTTGGTTTTCTTAAGATGAAATAAGATTTATGTAAATCAGTTTACATCTATCACCTCATACGAGAAAGATTCAAATAGCTTAAACTTATTTTATTAATGTTTTTCCTTGGAATACTTCTTAGCACTCACTAGATATATATATATATATATATATATATATATATATACACACACACACACATGATTAATAGGCGTCACTAAATAGGTTTACGTTGATCATAAAAAAAGTACTCTACAAACTAAAATTTCTGATATTATATCCTTATAAGCTACATAAAAACAAATTTTCAAATATCTATTATCATTTTGGAATCAGTATAAACTTGATAGTTGAACAAAATATATTAAATCAATGTATTAGTTTCTTTCAAAAGTTAAGAAAGACAGCTTTCTTAAACTACCAAATCTATTGCTTTGATAAGGACATGCCTTTTTTATCCTATGATAAACATTTTTTTCTATATTATATAGATATAACCATTGCGTGGCAAAAGGAGGACTGCAGTAAGGAAAGTAAAGATTATAGTGGTTCCTGCAAGTCAAGTACATGCTCAGATGTCTGTAAGAAGGAAGATAATGCTTATGATGGAGGAAAATGCAAGGGACTGATAACAAAGAAATGTTATTGTTGCAAATATGAACATTGAAACAAAGTATTCATGTAAGGTCATGTTAATATGTGCCCTATAGGGATATGTTATATGACAGCTATCATCTATACAAATAACATAAATAAAGTAATCATCTCAAGGGATCATTTTGGTGATTAATACATAATGTATTGTATCTTATTTAAAAAAGTTTAAATATTTCTATTAGTTTTTTCTTCTGAAGTAGGTTATTTGCGTCTTATAGTCATCTTTTGACTAAATACCAAATTGAGTGAGTATCTAGTTAGTTTCACCATACTAGTCCTGAGTTTATGTTTGCATCAAGCATGTAACGCAACTCTTACATGGCTTATTTTTTTGCTCATTTTCCTATGAAAACATGCAAAAATGTCTAGTAACAGCAAAATGAAATAACTTTAAAGAAACGCTAAACTACAATGTAATAACTATGAAGAAACACTAAACAACAAAGTTACAGGCTGACATATCGAGCGACTGGCAGCATCGAATAAATTTTCACCAAATGCATTTATTGCAAAAAGGCATACTCATGCCATATATACTAAGTACTCCTTCTGATAAGGTTCTAAACACATGTCTACACAAATATTGTAAACTTGATCCTTTTTACTACTTAACAAGAAGTATTAGGAGAGGTTACATAAAAAAACTTATAGGTTGTACGTAAAACCACGTATGAGAAGCTCTCAAACATCACCTAAAGTATGATAAATAAATTAAGGAATGTATATACTTTATAAACATAAACTCATACTTAGTATCATTCACCTAAGACTTAACTATTAGAATAATATATCATGATATGATATATGTCTTGTCAAGTCAAGCATAGAAAACATTATATAAACATTTAAACCATTTTCGACTACTTTCTTCTTGTTGGCCAATTAACACACTACACTAGCCGCCTGATTTTACCCAATCTCTTATATTTATACAATGACTTTCTCCCTAACTATACACTTACTAAATTCAAAGATCTATCTTTCATCAGACACTGGTCTCCTTAGAATTCTCATGCACATTTACACATACCATAAAATCAGCATGAGTAGTTCACACCAAGTACTTCTTAAACATTCTCACACACTATTGACTCCTTTCACCTATTATACACTAATCCACTCATTAAGCAATATCTCTTTCATCAAACCACAGACCTCCTAAGAGATAGATGCAGAAAGTTTAAGTAATAAGATCGCTCCTAAACTCAAAACAACTTAGTACAGTAAGTATTTTACTCCTAAGTTCCACTAACCAAATTTACACCCTTAGCCTCCCGGATATGTTAGAACCTCCATTCTATAGTTTCGATGACAATAACTATAAAATCATATATATATTTCAAATATCTTTATGCAGGGATAATTCACTTCAAAAAAAAAGACGATCCTAATAGGTAGACATAAGGCAAAACATAAATGATAAGTTAGTAGTATGTATATATATGGTCGTAGAATGATTATGTAAAATCTCCTTAAGTATACATAAACACACTCATGCATAAAACTTCGAATACACAAAATAGGCCAGGGTCAGACGTTTGATTTTAGAAGCTAAAAGTCTGAACTTGGTTATTGGAATTTTTTTAATATACATAGAAAAAACCTAAGGTCGGACGTCTGACCTTTCACACCAGACGTCTGACTCTTCGTTTGGGATTTTAAAAAAAAAAGGCAAAACTGTCAAATTTGAAAAGGTTTTCCTACATCTCTTCTCCAAATCTCTTCATACCTGAACAGAAGCAAGTCTAGATCAAAAGAGAAGTAGAAGTAATGATTTATCACAACTCTTTACAACCATAAATATGTAGAACGAGATTGAGTTTGTTTAAGTAATCTTCTATCTCTATATCTCAGTTCTTACTTTTGCCTTCTTGCTTTCAAAGTATACGATCAAAATTATATTCATTTTGATTTGAACCTTCTATATTCTCAAGAAAATACACATATACATTACTCAAGGAGATTATAGGAAGAAATTGTACTTGTAGACAAAATCAGTGTTACTTAAAACACGCACTTGCGAAAGAAATACTCTTGTATCAAAACCCCATTCCTCCGGGCGACATGAGGGCAATTGTTTAGTGAAATTTTGAAGGGGAGCTTCGGGATTGGATGTAGGATTGGAGGTCGGAATCAGTATAAAAATTCCGTGTGATTACTTCTATTTTTATCCATTTTATCATATTGTGTGATCCATACTATCATACATTTACTTGTCATATACTGTATACGATCCATATAAACTTTCAATTTGTATCAAAGCCTGGTATACTAGAGATCGTAACAACATCCTAGAATAAATGGTGAAAAAGAGATCCAGTCAAGGCAATAAAGAGCAATAAAGAATAATCAAAGGAGAAAAAAAACAAATGCTTTGTGGCTAAACTCAGATCACAATCGGTATATATAGATTCTTTGTATAAAGTTCTTTTGTTAGCTCATGATGAATTATTAAAAGAATGAAAAACGTTGAATAAAGTTAATAGAATTGCTTTAGCTAAGTTAAAAGATTGTGAGCAAGAAAATTTCAATTTAAAAGAGGAAAATCAATTTTCGATAAAACAAACTAAATTTTTTGAAAATATCGTAAAGGAACTGTTTTACAAAAAGATTTCCTATAAAAAGAAAACGAGCAGTTAGAAGAGAAAAACAATAATCTTCTGGAGGAAATCAATGTTTTGCAAAATAAAAATACATTTTTGGCTAATTCTTTAAACAATTCTAGTTCTTTAATTTTGTCTCTTGAAAAAGAGAATGAAGCTTTAATTAAAAAGAATTTAGAATTATCTAAAGAATGTTTGATTTTAAAAGTTAATAATAATATTTTGCAAAAAGAAGTTTGTGATTTTAAGGAAAATTTTGAAAGATTAATTACAAAAATCATAAATTTTAACAATGTTAAAGATATCTTTTCTTCCTTAGTTATAAATTCTAAAGCTTACAATGATTAAAGCGGTTTAGGCTACAAACAAGCTAAAATAAAAACAATAGATATGCATTCTTGTATAAAAATTTAATCCTAGTACTAACAATAAAGATAGTTCTAAAACCACTTACAATCATAATAGTACTTTGTTTAGAAATGGTAGAAATAATTTTTCAAGTACTAAGCTAATGACTAATAGTATTAAGATATGGATTCCAGCTAATATGATTGATCATGATAAATAATTTTATATTTGCAACTATAATAAGAATGTGATTTGTAATGAAAACTATATCTATAAAGATTCAACCACACCCAAATGGGTATGATTTCCTAAAAATTAGGAAATTAAAAGAACCTAGGGTATCACATGCTTTATATGTTAATTTTTTTCAGATACCTTACATTATAAGTAATAATTATTTTGTTTTATATTGTTCTATGTTAACACATATTGGAATATAATTTATGTCATCATATAAACTCTTCTTTTTGTCGACAAAAAAGGGGGAGAAAGATATTTCTCTAATACTATTTGTAGGAATAAACGATGCAAGCACAGATTTAGAGGGAGAAACTGAAAGATAAGGCTAGCATATATATTTAGGGGGAGATATAGAGCAATATTGTCCAGATTCATTCTTATCACATATGGAGTTGTCATCATCAAAAAAGGGAGAATACTTGATCTTATGTTCAGATTAATGACAAGAAATCCAATCGACATGAAGATTCATGAATCTACGACAAAGAACTATAAAGACCGGACTCAACAATATAAAAGGGAGTTCATATACGCAGGGGGAGATCATAAATGCTTCAACAAAGGGAGTAAATTCATTTGTTAATAAATTAGTTACATTGTATAGTTGTCATCATCAAAACGGGGGAGAATTCTGGAACCTCCATTCTATAGTTTTGCTGACAACAACTATACAATCATATATATATTTCAAATACCTTTATGTAGGGACAATTCACTTCAAGCAAGAAGATGATCCTGATAGGAAGACATGGGGAAAATCACAAATGATAAGTTAGTAGTATGTATGTATATGGTTGTAGAATGATTATGTAAAATCTCATTAATTATACATATACACACTCATGCCTAGAACTTCGAATACATAGAAAAGGCCAGGGTCAGACGTCTTATTGCAGAAGCCAGACAGCTGAACTTGGTTACTGGAATTTTTTTTAATATACACAGAAAAAACCCAAGGTCAAACGTCTGACCTTTCACTCTAGACATCTGACACTTGTTTTGGGAATTTTTTTAAAAAGGCAAAACAGTCAAATTTGAAAATGTCTTTCTATATCTCTTCTCCAAATCTCTTCATAACTGAACAGAAGCAACTCTAGATCAAAAGAGAAATAGAAGCAATGATTTATCACAACTCTTATAAATGTGTCAAAAAAGATTGAATTTGATTAACTAATCTTCTCTAACTCTAAATCTCAATTCTTACTTTTGCCTGCTTGCTTTCAAAGTATACAATCAAAATTAAATTCATTTTGATCTAAACCCTTCTATATTCTCATCACATACATGTATGCATTACTCAAGGAGATTATAGGAATAAATTGTACTTGTAGACAAAATTAATGTTACTTAGAACACGCACTTGTTAAAGAAATACTCTTGTATCAAAAGCCTATTCCTCCAGGCAAAGCGAGGGCAATTGGTTAGTGAAATTTCGATGGGGCGCTTCGGGACAGGAGGTAGGACGAGAGGTCTGAACCAGTATGCAAATTCCGGTGTGATTACTTCTATTTTTATTTGATTTATCATATTGGGTGATCCATACTATCATACACTTACTTCTCATATACTATATACGATCCATATAAACTTTCAGGACATTCTACATCTCTTATAGCGAATGACAATCGAATTAAAGTGAGCTTTTGATTTTGCCTTCTATTGTATATGTCATTGTACTCAGATATAATTAATGTTTTAAATAAATTTAGTATATACAATTAGAAAATGCTTAAGATAATTATTTAATTAATTGTAGCTATGAATATATTTATAACCATTAAATCTTCCTAAATATATAATTATCCTTGAATATTCCTAAACCAAGATGCACTGAAAATGTTATATTGGTATATCTGTTAAAACTACTATAAGTAATTCTCTCTATATGATGATAGTGAATTACTTAAGACTATTAGGAGGCACCAAAAGGTGCCGTATGTGTCATTGTTTGGAATGATTATAGCTAGACTCACCACAAACCTTCTGTAGGACAGAACTCAAAATAGAAAATCTTATGTGATGATGTACATTTTTATATTGACTAGGGAATATGATGGATCTCTATATTGATTATGGTTAATCACATGATAACTATGATCATGTTCAAGCTATAGTTGGGTATAAATTGAACCACTTAAAGTGAAACACTATTCACATGAGGATTCATCTCCTTTGAATAGAAGGTTTGTATCACCATAATAGGTAGTTAACATAAGTTTAAATCTTTGGCCAAAGTAGATCAGTTAATCATTGTTTGTTATTGTATTGAACCATGGACTTTAATGTTAGAATTCATAGTTAATTATGAATATTAGTAGAGAATTTAACATTGGTCGAACTTTAGATATATTTGTGATATAGTGATGATGAATTGAAAACAAGGATAATGTATCGTTGCTTAAGTGCATTGTTTTAAAAATTAAAAAATCAGATTTCCTTAGACAATCTATAAGAAACTAAACTCATGTCTGTTAATGTGTTTTAAAAAGTTCATGTAGGATTTAATATTTAAAAAATTTAGATATTATTATGGGTTTAGTTCACACCTATGAGTCATAACACAATTCTCAACTTTCGACAAAAAATAATTCAGTGAAATAATTTATAAAAGTTATAAATTATTTTGGAGAGATTAATCTAATTGTTATATTGATTACTTTATTAATATTAATAAGGCGATGAAAATCTAATTGACATAAAATTGTAATTGTTAAAGGAACTGGATAGCTTTCAATATCTCGTTAAAAATGAACTTGATTCTTTATTAAAATCACTTGATTTATCCAAGTATGGGTCAACATATATATATACACTACAATTCATTGATTATTCACATATAACTTCAGTAAATTTTGGCTATAAAGTAAAGGTAAACCAAATTCAATAATTTAATCGGTTTATAATGTATAAATAACTAATATGACGTAATTTACTCATATAATAAACATCCACACTTATCATTCTACTATTGTTCACTAGCTAATAATACATGAAAAATTAATAACAAAGTAAAACTAGAATATAAATTAATGACTAGCTAAAATATTCGAGCATAAATATTCAATGTCTGGATCATAATGATGTTCGCATACATGAATGAATGTACAATCACTTACCTCAAATTTTAGTGCATAATATATTGAAATAGTTTCTTTATACGTTAAAATAATATTTTCTATGCATACTCATTTAATTATCTTCTGTACTAGAGTTGTCTCGATTGCATGCATCCAGGCATATTATATTATAGTACAGTTTACTCTTTTTTCTAGTTTTGAAATCAAAATTATTAATTTTTACATGGGAAGATATATGTTCAATTAATAATAATTTTTCATGGTGAAAAACTCATTACATATACTAAAATTTTAAATGCGTATTTTATACGTACTATTGACTTTGTTCATGTAGTAACACATGCAAGATAGTTTAAACCTAGATTCTGACCAGCAGACTACTAGCAATAGAAATTTATCAAGTTTTTTTATCATTTAAAGGTATCACAAAAATGCTAGAGAAGAATGCAGCTCAGTATATATTCGACATTACTCCCCCAAATAAGAGGGCAGATCGTACGAAGCTCGTAACTAAGGACAGTTCACCATTAGAATAGAGGGTACGTCAAAACAAACATATGACCATGCAAACGGCTAAGGACGTTACACCCCCAAAATAAGGGGTAGGTCATAATGGATATACAACCAATTATATGACTATGAACTAAGCTCAACTCGTGGTCAAGTTAGTATAGGGTGTTACGCTCCCAAATGAAGGGGCTGGAAGTGCTATGCATACAATCAGAGTAGCATGGACTGTACACCTAGGCAGACAAGAAAGATCTAACCACATGCAGACATTGCGACTTGAAAGGCTAAGGTTAAAAGGCATATGATAATCCAAAGCATATCTTAGGAAAATGCTATCAAGTACTCTGCATGGAATGCACTAATAAATTAGGTACATATCCCGATATTACTCAAAGATCGCCAGCCATGCATTAAAAAATCGAGTCATCAATACTTAATTACAAATCTTAAACGATTTTTACATATTCTCATGTAATCTCCAACACATTTCAACACTAAGTCAAATTACAAAAAAAAGCATCTCCTTAAAGTTAAATTAGGAATTCAGTGCAAAACCAAGCACGATCACCTCATGTTGACATGCATTATCATAAATGAAATTGGCTCTCCATCTCAGTAATCACCACTGATGATCAAGAACGGGAAACCCCACCACTAGCCGATCAGTGATGTGCAACACAAGGATCGTAGTTAGCGCCAGCTTAGACATTTTCATAATCTACAGATCTATACTCGTAATCAACACAATTATATAGAAAAGATAACTCACGTCCAGGCCAAAAGCATCAAAAAACGTTAATCATGCGTTCTCGGTCGATTTCTGCTATTTTGGTCTTCACCTTTCCTTATGAAACTCTTCCAAAAGAGACGCCCTTTCCACCCCGCCTTAGGAAACTACGATGGATTCCAATCAGGCCTGACATTCCAAACCATATATTATATTTTCTAAGGCATTTATTTTCCCCATATCCATTTTTTAATCCTTTCAGTTTTATGCAAGTGTAGTTCCCTACACTTTTCAGCATCCTAGAGAAGAGACCAAAGAATTCATTCTCATTTGACAAGAATGGGGAAACTCGAGTGCTAGCATCCCTGATTCTCCCTTGAAGTAATTCTCTACTCTTTAATATTTGCCTTATAGTGAGCCTTCACATCATTCTTCCACTCAAGAATCTCAGATGGATTAGCCCCAAATGAAAGTACACGAACTGCATCCAACTCAAGAGGTACCTGGGAAACTGGAATTGTGAGAGAAATTTCCTCTATATTCATATGCAGCGTCATCCTCTGTCCATCTTTACAATCCTTTTCTTCGGTTTGATAATCTCTTCTTTATATACGACCTTGTATATACTCTCAACATTCTTTAATAACTCTTCCAACTCCCCTATTCTGAGCTGGGCAGAACGCAACTTCTTTTGCAAAATGACTACCTCTAAATCCTAAACGAAGTTTATAAGCCAAAGAAGGATGATTAAGTCCACCGATACTAGAATCAAGTGACAATATAAAATAAATATAGTTGGGCTACTAGAAAGATTCACATATTTTCCAAAATAAGTATTGGAAAGAAACCTAATCTCCTAGTTAAATCAAGTACTGCAAAAACTGTTTTCCTTATGTTAAAAGTTTTAACAACAGAACGTTAAATTTGAGGAATGTTAGAGGGAGGTGGAGCCAAGTTAATAACAAAGATCTATCGAGGGCCATAACGAGCTCCTACCCAAGGATCCTTAGTCATGTCAGCTATTATTTTAAAACTTTCTTTGCCATCTAGAAAGCTTTGATTCAATACTGGGTAGAAAAATTCCAAAACTTCTCGTGATCGTTGCAACAATGCATCAGCGTACTTGCTTTTAGTTTTCTCTTGATCGAGCTTCCCCGATTAAGAAGCAACCCTGTCCTAAGAGGCCAATAATGTGCCCTCGAGCTCATACACCGTTAATGCTGCCTTCCTTTTTGTGTCATTTAAAGTCTTTATTAGTTGAGCCTTTGTCTTCCTATCCTCATTGGAAGAATCACTAAATATTCTTATAGCAAACACCTTCCAAACATCACCATGAAAAAAAGAAGATTCAGAATTCATAAGAGGAACAAAAGCAATGTCCAATTAAGACAACTTAATCAACCTATTATGTTTAGTAGCCTCTAGTTCACCAGATAGTTTGGCAATCTTAGCAGACATGTCTTATACTTGTTTCTTATACTTAGCATATTCTTCCTTGTATACTATGCCATAAAGCACTTTGCCTAAATGTACAGTTTATTTTATCCCTTCTAGTTTAAATGTAGCATCTCCCAATCATGAGCATAACCTGATTGCAGTCATACTAACACTTGAGAGCATTTTGAGCCTTGGCAAGCTCTTCACGATTAAACTTTAGCTCTGTTTCGAGCCTCCCATCATCATATAATAGTTGAGCAATGTCATCCTTATAAGCATTCTAGTAATGGATATAGTTTGTACTGAATGGAGCTCAAGGGAGATTGAGTCAAAGAATCATCAAAATAAAACTATGTTACTTAATTAAGGCGTAACAGATTAAGTCTTGGTATCAATTTATTACATTGTATCTACTTAGCCACATGTTTGAGAATTACATAAAATTAATAAAGACATAGGAAGACTATTGCTCAATTAAAGATCTGGACTTAAGCCTAAACCACACTATATTAGGACTATCAGGTGGGAAAGAACCACTATGTGACGCCATCGGTGCAAAATAAAATCGCTAAGAGCCTCCATCTCTCGAACTACTTGATTTACTCTAGTTAAT
Source organism: Allium cepa (assembly GCA_030765085.1). Taxonomy (NCBI): domain Eukaryota; kingdom Viridiplantae; phylum Streptophyta; class Magnoliopsida; order Asparagales; family Amaryllidaceae; genus Allium; species Allium cepa. The sequence continues at coordinate 977,500,614 of CM060928.1, forward strand.
AACTCTGCAGTCTCATTCCTAAGTCTAATTCCTTTTCATGCCTAACCATCACTGATGTGCTTAACCTAAAACGATCTAATGTATATTTCTTAAGCCTAGCCTCAATGTCCCCCAACAGTTTTGCAAACACATCCTCCTTAAAAATATTAAAAAAAAACAATAAGGAGAACACAATCATTCAAAACATAAAATTACCATATCACATTACAAACCACTAACTAAACTTCATGATTTTAAATACAACAGGAACACAAAAGGATGTTTGGGGTTAATCCTCCAAACTTATTAGAGAAGGTGAGTTAACCTTGTTTTGCAAGTTGGTCTTACTCCTCAAGTTATGGCTCTCTTGATCTGCATCAGCTGTTTTCTTCTCTTTCTGAGAAAGGTGCTTAGAACGGCTTGAGCCAACATCCTCTCTCTTAGTCTCCTTTGCATTCCACTTATGATGGAAATATGTAAAAATCGAGTCCGCCATAGATTCATCTTTCACAAAGTCAGGCTTAACTTCTACCTTATATTGACGTCTAGCCGAAGTAGAAAAGCCATAAGTTACATCTGAAGTGATAATGTCGAGTTCTTTACTGGATTTTTCCAACTCCTCTTTAACCCTAGACAGAACTTTTCCCTTTTCCTTTAGCTCACACTCCTTTGTAGCTCGAGCATCGTCAGTAGCCTTCACCTCATTCTTAGCCTTTTCAACCTATTCACAAAGCATTTTAGCCTTATTCTCTTTAATAGAACCCAATGCACTATTGGCCAAAGCAAGATCAACTTCAAGCTTAGCTACCTGACTCGAAAGTAGGGCATGCACACTCCCTAATTCACATGTCTTCATCATCAAGGCCGCAGACTACAAGAGTGGAAAACACGAAATAACATGAGTCACAAACCAAAGCAATGCGAAAGAGAAAAGGAAAAGAAAACATGGTCACTCACATTAGACTAGAGCTTCTTAAATTTTGAAAAAATGGCAGTAGAAGACAACTTCGAAGCTAAGGCAGAAATAACAACAGGATCTTTTATTGACTTCCTAATCTTTTCCATCAAAGGAGAGCTAGAAACTTTGGATGCGGCTAATCCACCCGCGTTGGGGACCAGACTCATCCCTAAAAGAAAAGCCAATCAACCAGAAGGTGTAGGAACTGGACAAGGAGCAACAACCATAGCAAAAGAGGATAGGTCCTCGGATGAGGGAGAATAAGCAATTTCTTAAAAGAAGTAGGAGGATCATCAGACCCTCCAAGCAGCCTCTTCGAAGCCTTTATTTATTCTCCTTCCACTCTACCTCTAAAGCCTTACGAATTGTAGCAAAAAAGCATCCTTATCCATGTTATCTACAAAAGGCAAACAACCAAGGTAAAATCATAGGTATGGTAACCCTAAAATGTATTACAAGCTACTCATACCCCCAAATTATGGTAGGGGAGAAGTGGGATTAAATCTGCTTTTGGAAAGTATATGTTGAGGACGTAGTAAGCCATGAGCTTTTGGCTTCGGTTCAGAAAACAACTTCATTATTTTCCTATCCTCTATTGGCGAATTTTGAATTGATGCCTATAGGATTCATACAGTTGCTCATTCACCTCTAAAGAAATAGTATGGATGGAATAATGTTGAGAAAAGTAAGGGAGTTGTTACTACCATATTTTTATCGAGAAAGTCCTACAATGGTTCAGCCTCGATGTCCTTGGATACAGCGACGTCGATGTTAGCATGGATGCAGTAAGCAAGGGTTCATTTTGAGGTTTGAAGTGAGGGTGCATATCGAGGTTTGAAGCAAGAGTTCATGTCGAGGCTTAAAACTCCAGATGCCAAGGCAATGTTGAAGATGGAGGTCAACATTAGAGTCCCCACCAACATCAAAGACCTCAATGTCGCTTCTCAACTATGTCAACATTCTTCAATGGCATGTCGAGCTTAATCAACGCTACTCTTATTCAATATTGTCTCTATTCTATAACGTCGAGCCTCTTTGAAATGGGCTTTCTCTTCTTGACAACAATGCACCTAGCCTTGTCAACAAACTAAGAATTTCCATCTCCATGTCACCACTTATAAGATCACATCAATGATAACAAGGAGTCATGTGCATCGCCGAATATTAAGAGGCAACGTAACATCAACAATGTTTAAGCAATGTCGATAACTGCTATTGTCGAGGCTCATCGATATCATCGAAGCTGCACTTCATCGCTTCAAGGGTTACCAGAGAAGAATGATGTTGAGCATTGATAACACAAGCCCAATATCGAGGAACAAGAGTACAAACATTAAAGTGCAGCAAAGGCATTAATACCATGGCCGATAAAAAATGCCATCATAAAACCCGATAATGATGAAGACACCGAGATTTGTGGATGTTGAGGCTCACCACTCCCCAAACTCTTTAAATAGGGACCTACGGGCCTTCATTAGGGGCAAATTCTTGGATTCTCTCTTCTCAATCATTTAAAACCCTAAAACAAATTGGGGATTTTTCTCATTGTAATATTGAAAGTGTTCTATCTACAACGATTTATTCAATTAACAAGGAGATGGTCCAATTACTTGATTTGAGCTATAATTAACATGGAGATGGGGATGTAACCCTCTAGCAGGGTATCCATATGCTCAGGGGATTCTGAAACCCTATGTGCATACCCTAGAATCCGAATTACCTACGGACACCAATGGCATCCTCCAAATGGGTAGTTTTCGATTGGGGAAGCAAAGACGAGGAAGTAGAGGAATCTGTTCTAAATTCCTGAATGTTATGTAAAAGAGGGATCATATGAGAATTAAAATAGCTTACCCTACTCTTAATTTGCAAATTTACCCTTAAAATCGAAAATTAATCCAATAGTGATTCTTTACAAGCAAGAAGATTAAATAAAATTTAGGGGAGATGAAGAAAGAAAATACGCACCTGCGTTTGAATTATGTCCACCCGATTGAAATGATCAAGGAATCTGTGAAGCGTAGATTTTGTACAGAAAATAATGAGTATAAAAGACTCAAGAAAATCCTCCTGAAAAATGAATAGGCAGACTAAACTACTATTAAAAGATGAACCAATAAAATGATGATGCATATGTTAGAGCAATAGACGCATGTATACCAAAAAGACTTATTCCAATTGCCAATAGGTCAAATTAGACATGACCCGGTTGGAGTACAGAACGGGTGTATAAGACAATAAGTCTACCCTGACCTACATTTGCAACAGACTAAGGGGGACAAGTATTACATAAGTTCTCAACACAAACCACAACAAAAGGAAATAGATGGTGTTTAAATTTAGAGAAGCTATTTTCATAACAATAGGACTAAATGGAGAACAGACTCGAGATCACGACACTTAATTAGACCTAAACCCTTTCTTGCAGAGGCAAGGCTATAAAGTACGGATGATGCATGAAAGCACAGAATACATTGGCTACATCCATAAACAAAGGCCGGACTGGAATAATGAGCTCAAGCATAAAAACTAGCAGTTGGGGTTTGGAGTTAACTATACTCACATTCTGTCAAACTACTACAAGAACGGATCTGCTTTAAATTTTTAGGAAACCCGCCCAAATTATAATGCATCCCGCTTCAAATTTCCAAGATTTCGCCAATATCAGGATTTCAAACCAAAGATTCATCATCAATCTAGGCACAAAGAATAAGCGTCACAGATAAGCGACAGATGGCAGAATCCAAGGGTGGAGATTAACGAAAAACATAAAAGACGATTGCAACCACCCACGGTACACTTTTCATACTTTTAAAGGCATAAGGAAAAAGGGAAGATCTTCTTTCTGAACTTCTTCTCATTCATATAAAAAAGTGAAATATTGTACGCCCCTAGGCCATGGTAACCTCTTATACAAAAAATAGTAAAATACAGTGGATTATGCCACAGACGTAGGATTAACAACATTCTGAACCATATAAAAATCTCTATGTCCTTTACATTCCTGCTATTTACATTTAATTGATGTTTTGTTCATTGACCCATCTTGACATTTCAACAAACAGTTGAAGTGCGACCAGATGGTTGTGAAAGCATTCAGCAACACAGTCACTTCCAAAGGTGAATTTAACCAAGCTTAAATTCACTGATTCCTAATCGTGAGGACAACAAGCCATAAGGTAACCTCATGATCAAATCGAGTCTGGTGAATCCAAAAAATTTCACCAACATCTTCTATTAAGAAAATGATAGGTACTTGTAGTATTAAATGTAATGAGAAAACTATTTTCTTTATTACTTTTTATAATCTTTAATTTGATAAGTATTTAAGTGCACTCATTTGTAGAAGATACATGTAATAAATTAATGAAAATTCCACTTTCATGTAGTCACATCAATTACAGATACGCACACACACACACATATATATATACATATATATTCAGATATTGTAACAACTAGGTCAGGAGCATAATAAAAATACGTATGATAAAATGTATTTTTGATAAATAAATTGGGGTTTTTTCAATAAATTGAATTTAAAAACTAGAATGTGGTTTTTAGTGTATTAATGGTTTTAAAATTTAGAAAATTGTTTTAAATTGTATAATATAATGAAATAATTAATAAATATGATTAAAATATTTTTTGATGTTTTATTTGAAATATTTCTGATAAATGTAAATTAGAATTCGTTTTTTAGGAAATTAATAAAATATTGTATTAAATATGAAATATTGATTTAAATTTCTAATTCAAAGTTAAAAAAGTGCTTTAAGGATTTAAAAGTATAACTAAAAATTTATACTTGGAAAATAATATACAGTAAAGAGCACAAATTATTTTTGGAAGGATAAATAAGTATTTAAAAATATTTCCAAGGATTAAAATGTGAGTTTGCTATTGAAAGATTAGTTTGGGTCAAAATAAAATTTGGTGACCTAAAATGATTTAAAATATAAAGAAAAGAGTCGGTAGCAAAGATATCAAGGTGAAATGTATTTTCTTTCAACGGAAATGGGCTTTTTAACTTCATAAAATGCAATATGCATTTTTTTAATAGAAATGGTTTTAAAATTTAATCATTGTTTTGTATTAGGTTAGTAAGTATTTGTTAGGAGTTTTGGAGCTTGAAACAATGAGGAAATATTTTCATGCTTCAAATAATTAAAAAATGTAAGTGTAACATTTTTTTTTACTTTACATGTTATATGCGCTTGATTGGGCTGCTGCAATTGGTAAATTTATGAATATAATTGTTTGACTTTGCTAAATTATGGATTAGATTGAATGAATTACATGTTGTTTGCTTTGAAATTATAACACTCTTGAATAAGAATTCACCTATTTCATCTTATATACAATGTTGTTTTATTGCATGCTTACATTATGTTATTTGCACTCATAAATGTGAATAAGACATGATATCTCAATTGATTAGAGTTGCAGTTGTGAGTCAAATTTATTAGAGTCATGAAACAGGTGTTACACACTATATGCGATGAGAAGTGATGGGTTTAAATTAGAGAGTGTGTGACTTATTTTCAGTTTCTTTGACATGTCACATATGAACCCAACACCATACATTATTATTTATATGCACCATTACATTTACACTTTTTTCTTGCCCGATTGTGTTTTTTTATGTATTTAACAACCCCCGATCAGAGTAGGTTGTTTGCAGAATGGTTGCTTTTGGTCATATATCTATTTTGAGTCGTGCACTGCGGATAAAAAAACCGATGTTAGTGATGTATCATATTCATAGTGTATCAGCTGTATACTATCATAATTGAATTCATGTCATTGTTGTTTTTGGATGTATTAGATTTGTTATGTTATAATCTATTCTGTGACATTTTTTTCAGTGGTATCATTACTGTATCAATGTCACTTTAGGTAGTTTATTGTAGTCTTCCATGTATATATGTTTTTTTTGGGATATCTATGTACTTTAACATCTTTTTTACAAATACTATATTTTGACCCTTCGGTTGTGATATATATCGTACTATGATATTTATTTTATATTTCTTAGGTATGTTTCTTATACAATATGTTATGTTATTTATTTAGTCTTGGTAACTTATGTACAATTCTTTGTTTTGAGATGAGATGCATATTATTTCAGATGTATTTAAGTATTGAAACATATCTGTGTTAGCCTAAGGGAATGTAGATGAGAGATCGCTCCTATCATGTGCTTTGCGTTATGATATTAGACAATTATTACTCTTTGTAAGCATTGGCACTAGGATAGGGAATTACAACTTGGTATCAGAGCTAGGTTTGAGTAAATTAGGGATGAGAACATAGTCGATCTTAGAAGAGTGAGAATTAAGAAGGACCCGCCTTGAATAACTCTTGTGCGTGATATTCGGCTTAAGTAGTGTTCTTTAGGACCAACACTAAAATAATATACGTATTTAAGTAGTTATATGATGATGGGTACTTTTTAGTGAAGTGTGTGTGTCTATATATATATATATATATATATATATATATATATATATATATATATATATATATATATATATATTTGAATATATACCTATTATTTCCCAAGAATAAAACCTATCATTTCTTTTTAAACCAATTTACCCATCTCATTATAAATTCTTATCGTGAATCTATATCTTTAATTTATCAAATGATAATCATTTCACTTTATTTATAAACATTGTTTATAAATCCCATGATCTCATTTCCAGTTTACAATGGTTTCACGTCACTTAAATCCATTATAAGTCGATTTCAAAATTGAATTTCATTTATTAATCAATTTCTTAAATACCCCAAACTATATTCCAAAACCAACCAAATCTTGATTCACTTCCATTTCGTAATTTAGAAATCTTATTTAAGATCTAGTAAAACCAATTTTATATTTATTAACATGTTCCCTTCTATTCTCCCAATCTATTAAAAATCTCGATTTTAAAACCCTTTAATACTTAAAAGAAGTATCACTTAAGAATTATTATTCAAAATCTTATTAATATATATATATATATAATTTTAAAATCTCTATTTCAAATATCAAGGAATAGTCAACTATAAATCTGAACCATTTGTTTTACCAATCAATTTATTTTAACTAATCTAAAACTCTATATAAATGTTTTACTTCCAAAATCTCTTTTCAATTTCTTTTGAAATTCAAAACATATATTATTGGTATTTTTAAAATACTAAAATATAGGGAAGTGCTACCATAGCATCCGGTAAATTCAAATCACACTATAATCTATCATAATTTTTACAAAGATATCATATACCATTATATATGAAATTAAATTCAACATTTCTGAGGAAGCCCGTTGGATCCCACCAACCTGTTTCCCTCATCTACAGATGTTAATACAACATAAAAATACCAATCCCGCTTCAAGGCGGAATATCATGGTAATATAGGGTCATCCACTATTATGGGTGGCGCATAGGGTCTCATCTGCTAAAATATGCGGGAATATCAATCCAACTACTAATATATATATATATAAAGGGGATTTTAGGCTTAAGGAAAAAGATGTAGAAAAATTTAGTTCTAGGGACAAGAAGTTTGTTTTTTAGGCTGAAGGACACTGTTAGTGTAAATCACAGAATGATAGTTGTAACTATCATTTTCTGTTTACACTAACAAATGCCCTTTGGATTAAAAGCAAGCTTGTTGTCCCTAAGATTAAATTATTTTGCAACTTCTTCCCTGCGCCTATTTTCCTCATACACACACACACACACACACACACACACACACTAATACATAATATATCATCCAACAAACAATATAATTTTATCAGTTCATCCAATCAATCAATAAATAATTTTTAATTGCTATAAATAAATTCAGCTAACCAAATTGAGTGAGATTTACACATATTTATTTTCTGTTGTCATAGAGATGTTCTAGTTTGGAACTAAAACCGGACAACACCCGATTTTAGCCCAATTTTTGACCATCTCCAAATCCACCCAGATCGGCTTCTTTGGAAAGCTCTCGTCACCGTGATCGCAATGCAAAAAGTCTTGTCACAATCCGACCTCGTTTGTGAGAGTTATACAATTTATAAGTTTACAAGAAATTAAATATAAATTCTACAACCTTCTTTTCTTAAAAAAACCAAAGCCTATACCCACTCAAACCCAGCCCGTTAAAATGCCTTCTTCCCCAAATCAATGCCGCTCATTCCAAAATTCAAAACCCACTATGGCCATAGCTTTGACCGACCCATACTCTTTCTTCCTTCCACGAAATGCCTTTAGACCATATCAAACCCCATCTCGCCGAGAACTCCGCCACGCCGACCCATCCATATGAACTCCAGCCACCCTATGAAAATTGCGACACTGCCCAAACCCTACGCTATACGAAAAGTGCGACCTCCTCCCTTAGCACCGCGCCCAACCAAACTCTGCCCAAAGGTGCGCCTTGCCTTGCTAGACTCGAATTCAACCTCCAAAAGCTCAAAATCCAACTAAAAATCCCAAAAAAACTAACCATAGTTGCTTGAATATGCTCTGTACAATAGGTTGAGCAAGCCAAACTATGGATGCACTCTTTACACATATACCAAATCGAAGGTTATCGAAAAAATTGAATTTAGATATTTGTGTCATGATTTTTAAGTTAGAAATAATCTTGATATGATTTTTTTCAAGCTTCATTTGCTTATTTCTTTCATTGTTCTGCTTGCATGCGTCATTTAAAGAGGGAGGAGGCGTGGTGTTAGCGTGTGGGTAGGTATCTACAATTTTTTGAATGAGATAAAGAAGGTGATGTGAAAATATAGTCAACTAAATCATATATATATACACAATATGTAAATTTTCAAACCATCTCGATTTTGTAACTTAAAATCTCGAATCCCTATCGAGGCATGCTGCTAGGTGTTTACAGTGTTATACTCTTATTCCGAACGCAATGCAAAATGTTTCAAGTCCTAATTCGATCGTATGGAGAAGATAACTTTTTGGGCTCAATTATTATATTGAAACTTCAATATTAATTTCAACGCATTTATATCCCGTATGACAAACGATAACACCAAACACCATACAATTTGAAATCGATAATAATACACTATTTCGGATCCAATAGAACTAGTTTCGTCAAAATCCAAGACTGTGCCTCGGAAAGCTAATTTTTTCACTCGTCAATTTATACAAATTATTTTTAAAATTGAATAAATCACTCATAAATCCGATATAAAAGTTCAATTATCTTCATTCTTATTAATATAAATTTAATAAGCCTTTAAATTATTTTTAACAAGCTTAAAACTCAAGATTCGGTTATTTTACTAATTCCAAATATTAAATTTAACGATATATTTGAAATTCAGATTATAAAATCTATAAAATTAATTTTTAAATATTAAAAATCAATTTAATATTCCAATTTCAAATAACCAAAATTCTAAATTTACATTCTTTCCCCCTTAAAAGAATTTCGTCTTTGAAATTACCAAGGTAAGAAGAATGTCCAATACTCATTAGCTTTCTCAAAACCAATTAGTTTAGACAACCTTTCCAAAATCAATTTATTGAAAACCACATTATCACTTCTACTAATTTCCAAACTTATCCATATATTTCCAATAATATTATCTACTCAACCTTTTCAATTTATAAACCAAAATCAAATTTTAGTTATCAAAAATGTGTTCAAAATTTTCTAAGTCCTTAAATTTTTGAAATTTTTTACCAGCATCTCCTTTGCGCGGCTAGATCCAAACAATTACAAATCACCACTATGTGCCCAAATCATCAAAAGAAAACAAAAGCCAAGTTTCTCAATCATAGAATCATCAAATCCAACAACAACTTAAATATGTATCTTTTTGTTGGAAAATCCAAACTTTCTTATGATATCGAAGACATCAATTTAGTTCTTGCTTTTATATACCTGCATCTTATTTACTAATGACATCCAATCATATTGTTCAAAATCAATATATTAAACATTTTCAATTTCCCACATTTATTTGACCAAACCCTTACAATGTACATTTTTCATCCGTATGCAATATTAAATCTAATCGCTCGCTCGATCACACAATCTCACTTCCTAACTAGCATCATTCACATGACTCTCTAGTGCAGACTCGGATCTGATTTCTTGATCAGAAACAGTTATTCTCCTTGCATAGCCATATACTATCATAGAGAATTCAAGAATCAATCAAAAATCCACACCCGGGGTTCGCCGTTGAAAATCGAGTGAAAAATCCTAACTGGATCCATATAAATTATCTCGAAATTCTGTGCTCAAATCTGGATCGAACCGTCATGCATATAAAATAATATACATGCAACTTAAGTATTAAATTCAAATTGATTCTTAGCTATATCAATTTTTTCCCCTTTTTTCCCTATTTATATATACTTTCATTTCCATTCAATTATTAATGATTATCATTTACATTTATACTTCGCATTCACCTATTTACTTGGTATATCCCTTAAATACCAATTCACTTAAGAATTCACCATCAAATTTTCTTAAGTCTATTATAAACATTTTATACAAATGTTTACAGATTTACTTCCACCTCACTACTTAAGTTTATACACATTTATATTCAAATCCAATTTCCAATTTCACATTTGATTTTTATCAATCAACATTCCAAACAATATCCAAATAACAAATTGATTTAATTAGTTCATTTATTCATTTATCCCACATCTCAATAGATTCCATTTCCAATAATTATTTCATTTAGCCTACTTAGGCTAAATTTTCAAAATCTACTTTATTTAACTTAATTTAAGTTAAATTCTATTCCAAGATCAAATTTCAAATTTTACAAGTCACCAAACTTACTCATATTCCATAAAACATTATAAATAAAAATCCCAGAGTTAAACACTTGTTCTTAAATATTTCAAAATCATTTTTGAAATCATATACACACACAAGATCCCTTGGTATATCAAATCATTCTTTTGCATTTCAAACCAAAACTAATTTTACCAAATAAACTCCAATGGAAAATTATTAAGGCAGCAATTCCTCCCTTGAAGACACGAAAATGAACGTCGATGATGCCGCAGTCATCACCGAAATTATTTTCGAGCAACCAAAGTGAGTTCAGTTCTTTTATTCCTTTAAAATTCCTTTTAAACATTTCTATTCAAAATATTTCCCAAATAATATCACTATTATTTTCCAAGACTTTGAAAAACATTTCAAAACCAACCAGAATTAGATTCCCAACTTGCCAGCCTTCAAATCCTTTTAAATTCGTAAATTGCTATTATAAATCATATTTATAATATACTTCGGAATTTAATTTCGTTTCAACTTATAAATCACATTTACATAATTCCATTTCGTTATATGAAATTATTTCTTAACTTTTGATTAGAATATCAACTTTTATTTAATCACCATAACAGCAAATGATAATAGTTTAATATTATCATTTCCTAACAACCAAGCACACCATATACAAATAATTTCTAAAAAATTATTCCTTTGCATATAAAACTATAATCATGGTAAAACTATTTCATTTACCCAATTCCAAAACAATACCATGTCGAATTGCTCTGTACATGTGTTTAGAGATTCCTATCAATAACGTTTATTACTCATATTGACCAGAATCCGTACGCCACTCAATAGATCAATCAACCTAGCATAAATAATTTTATATTTACTAACTAATATGTGCTCATATCTATTAATACACCTAAACTCATCCTAGGGTGCTACTGTTCCTATCTCTAATAAGTTACCCCATCAAAGCCAAGGTCCTTGCTTAACCTTCACCTTGGTACCAAGTGTAACAAATGGGATTTTCAACCCCTAAAAATCAACACTATTACGTCCATTGTATTACATGTCGAGCAACCAAATGTTGGAAAAACTCGATAGTTAAGGGAAAGAAAATAAAGAGGTAGAAGAAAAGAGAAACAACAACATAGAATCTCACAATCGCAGCGGAACAATATATAATAGATAATAACATGTATTTATACAAAAACAACTACAACTGTTATTTATACATTACATCATCAGTGTACAACAAATCAATACTCCATACTGGACAGTTTTAATAGCTTGTCCTTACTAGTGCTGACTACAAAGCCTAACATATGCAGTGGAATATAATTAAGTACGTGGAATACGTCTCTGTCATCCAGCTCGTCTTCTGAGCTCTATTGCATCCAAACTTGAATCTGTATTACTTGGTTTAACCCGAGCATTATAATAAAATAACACCCGAGTTAGTCTGGAAAACTAGCATGAGAAAACACACTCAATTGGAATTATTAAGTCATCAAAATCCCTTGAAAAGCAAAGATATCACGTAAGACCACGTCGCACATAAACACTACAACTTTTTCCCTTACGATAAACAAAACATTTAATATCAAAATCATCTGATATTATTACAGTGTCTATAGAAAATAAATAGAAAATAGCTGAAATGCTTACATCTCACGTTTTAGCATATTTAGGCACAATCAAAACCGTATAGTGCTTATTGGAGAAAGGATTCCAAACAATAACTAGGCACTGGGGTACCACCTATCATTCTAGAAAAATGTATCGAAGACCTCGTCGGGATCCCCTACAACACAAGGCCAACCCTATCCCTAACCTGGATAGAGCTGAATATGTTACCACCTTGGGTGTTCCCACCCTTATTAAGAGCACGTTTTCAATTTAATAATATATCCGAGGGTATCTAGAAAGGTGATAACATACCCTAATTGGATATGACCCACTTATCCTTGATGCATATCCCATGATTTATAGTCATTCCAGTTGATAAGGCTTGAGGCTATGATTATCTTTCAAGAACAATCTCACTTAGAATTCTCGTCGTCCTCCAATGACGATGTTTTGATAGCATTCGTCCATACAAGTTGTCCTAGGTCTGGACAAACAAATCACCGTCTTTACCATCTTCACGATATCCCTTCGTAATGCTCAAATCACGATATCTCTTTATTCAAAAGTATATGCTTATCTTACCGAAACAAGTTTATTCACAAACCATTTCCTTCAAAAACATATGAAAAACCATTAAAAATAAATATGGAAAGCACCATGCGGTATCAACTATGGATTCATAGCTCAATGATTATGCCTCTATCCCGGAGAAATCCAGACTTACCTATAGGAAATCTCTGTCTCCGATTTCACCATGAAAGTATACCAATAATTTCCAAAAAATTATTTAATAATTAAATATACTTCTAAACGATTTAAATAATTATATAACTTTGAAACAATAATTAATTCTGACTGATTAATAAAATTCTAATCGATTTACAAGGTTCGTTTGTAAAACTTATAATTCATTTTGATAATTTAAAAATATTTAAATAGCTAACTTTCTGAAATATTTTTATGCAAAAACATTTTTAAATTACCTAGTTTAATAATTAAATATCCTCTTTTGAAACAAACTCAAGTTATCAAAAAAAAATTTCAATTCCAATTTAACCAATCTAATGTTTATAAATCTCTCTTTATTTATCGCCAATCGATTTATGACCCCAATTTCAAAAATCCCTTTTTTACATTTCTCGAAAATAAAACCTATCATTTCTTTTTAAACCGATTTACCCATCTCATTATAAATTCTTACCATGAACCTATATCTTCAATTTATCAAATGATAATCATTTCACTTTATTTATAAATATTATTTATAAATCCTATAGTCTCATTTCCAGTTTACAACGGTTTCACATCACTTAAATCCATTATAAATCGATTTCTAAGTTAAACTCCATTTATAAACCAATTTATTAAATACCCAAACTATATTCCAAAACCAACCAAATTCGATTCTACTTCCATGTCGTAATCTTGAAATCTTATTTAAGATCTAGTATAACCAATTTTATATTTATTTCCAAGTTCCCCTCTATTCTCCAATCTATTAAAAATTTCGATTTTAAAACCCTTTAATATTTAAAACAAGTATCGCTTAAGAATTATTATTTAAAATCTTTATATATATATATATTATTTTAAAATCTCTATTTAAAATATCATGGAATAGCCAACTACAAATTTAAACCGTTTATTTTACCCAATCGGTTTATTTTAACTAATCCAAAACTCTATATAAATGTTTTACTTCCAAAATCTCTTTTCAATTTCTTTTCAATTTCAAAACATATATTATTGTTATTTTTATAATACCAAAATGTAGGATAGTACTACCATAACATCTAATAAATTCAAATCACATTATAATCTATCATAGATTTTTCAAACATATCATATATCACTATATATGAAATTAAATTCAACATTTCTGAGGAATCTAGTTGGATCCCTCCAACCAGTTTCCCTGCATCCACGGATGTTAATACAACATAAAAATACCAATCCATCTTTGAGGCAGAATATCATGGTAATTTAGGGTCATCCGCTATTTTGCGAGGCGCATAGGGTCTCATCCTCTAAAATATGCAGAATATCAATCTAACTACTAATAAATATGTATATATACAAATATACAATATATCATCCAAGAGACAATATAATTTTATCAATTCATCCAGTCAATCAATAATAATTTTTAATTGCTTTAAATAAATCCAGCCACGCAAATTGAGTGGGATTTACTCACATTTATTTTGTGTTGTCACTAATACGTTTCAGTTTGGAACTAAAATCGGACGACACCAGATTTTAGCCCAATTTTCGATTGTCTCCAAATCAGTCCAAACTAGTTGCATTGCGAAGCTCTTGTCACCATGATCATAATGCAAAAAGTGACGTCCCAGTCCAAAATCATATGTGAAAGTTATACGGTTTATAAGTCTACAAGAAATTAAAAATAAATTTTACGACCTTCTTTTAAAAAAAAGCCTATATCCATTCAAACGTGGCTCGCCAAAATGCCTTCTTCCCCAAAATAATGCCATTCATTAAAAATTTCAAAACCCACCATGGCCCCCGCTTTGATCGGCTCATGCTCAGCCCTCCTTCCACAAAATGCCTTGAGACCACCACCAAACCCCGTCTCGTCGACCCATCTATATGAACTCCGGCCACCCCATGAAAAACGTGACGCTACCCAAACCCCATGCCTGTACGAAAATCACGAATGCCCCCTTGGCACAGCGTGCCACCAAATTCTGCCCAGATGTGTGCCTTTCCTTGACTCAAATCCATCCTCAAAAGCTCAAAATTCAACTCAAAATCCCAAAAAAAAAACTAGCCTTAATTGCTCGACTATGCTTTGTACAATGGATCGAGAAAACCAAACTATGGCCGCACTCTTTAACACGTATTTCAAATCGAAGCTTATCCAAATACTTGAATTTAGAATTTTGTTTCACGATTTTTAAGTGAGAAATAATCGAGATATGATTTAATCAAGCATCATTTACTTATTTCTTTCATTGTTCTGCTTGTGTGCATTATTTAAAGAGGGAGGAGATGTGATGTTAGCGTGTGGGTGGGTGTCTATAGTGCTTTGAAATCAGATAAGCTGATGTGAAAATTTAGTCAGGTCAATCAAATATATATATTATTCAAATTTTCAAATCGTCTCGTTTTCATAACTTAAAAACTTGAACCCCTATTGAGGTGTGCTGCTAGGCATTCATAATGTTATACCCCTATTCCGAATGTAATGGAAAAGGTTTCATGTCCTAATTCGATCATATGGAGAAGATAGCGTTTTGGACCCAAATATTATTTTGAAATTTCAATATTAATTTCAATGCGTTGATATCCCATACTTCCAAAAGATAACTCCAAACACAATGAAATTTGAAATTCGATAATAACATACAATTACGAATCTAATAGAACTAGTTTCGTCGAAATCCGAGACTGTGTCTCGAAAGGCTAATTTTTCACTCCTTAATTAATACAAGTTATTTTTAAAATTGAATAAGTCACTCATAAATCTGATATAAAAGTTCTATTATCTTCATTCTTATTAGTTTAAATTTATTAAGCCTTTAAATTATTTTTAACAAGCTTAAAACTCAAGATACAATTATTTACTAATTCCAATTATTAAATTTAACGATTATATTTGAAATTCAAGATATAAAATCTATAAAATTAACTTTTAAATATTAAAAAATAATTTAATATTTCAATTTCAAATAACCAAAATTTTGGATCGTTACACTACCTATCTTTTTCTAATAAATATGAATGCTTAATTGGTAATGAGTATGGCAGTGCAAGGGTAGACCTACCATGGGTATATCAACCGACCTTTCCAATGGTCAATCCAATGGCCAAACTAGTAGGTCTAGCAACTAAGGCGTCCTCTTGACCATGGAATAATGGATGGCTAAGGAACGTCCAGGGCTTGGGTGTGGTTAGAGTTCAAAATCCATACCCATATATAGTGACTACACTAACCTAAGAAGCAGGGCGTTCCTCAGAAACAATGGTGTAATAGGAGTACATGCCAAGTTAAGAAATCATGAGAGAATATTTGATTATTTGGGTTTACTAAACCAAGATAAAAGGATATTGACATCTCATCGACTGTAATCTAGTGCATTTGATTGGTATGGTGTAGTGAATGTAGTGATAGTAGAAGATGATATCCCATGGCATCAGTTCAAGGAGCTTTTTAAAGAATACTTTCTTCTTGAAGCCGAGACAACTGCATTACGTTTAAAGCTTATATATTTGAGGCAAAGTTATTCGTCTACAAAAGACTATGTGACGAATTCAATGCACTGTCTTAGTAAGATCCAACACTCATTAACACACTACTAGAAAAGAGCGAGAAGTTAGTTTTGGGGATCAAGAATGATTTGAGATATCAACTACTTACTTAGCTCATATTTTCACTTAAGGAGTTAGTGGATGCAAAGTTGACATTTAAGAGAGTTTAAGAGAGGGATTTAGTTGTGGGTGGATAGTCTACTCAGTAATTTCAACATCCAAAAATGAAGGAATTCTCTTAGAAGAATAACACAAAGTTTAAGTTGATAGAATTGGAGGTATGTCTTAGGGGCAATTATGTAATTTGTTACTTATATCTAACTAATCGACAAATCTTGTGAAATAAAGGTATTTTCTTTCTGTTATATACTTGATATAATGTGGTTAATAATCTATTTAATTAAAAGTATATTTAATAGAAAATCCATAAACGATATGTTATATTGATAGTAGTTACAAAGTGTTGCAACTGTGAGTAATTTACCACAATGAAACAAATATACCAAATTAAATGTTCCTAGTCAAGATGCATCGAGACTAATTATCGATGTATCCATTGAGATTAGAGTGCATAACATTCTCCTAATGTTGGACAGTGTATTACTTATGACTGTTGGCGGCACCAAGGGGTTATGTACTGATAGTTATTGGATAACTATGGAATGAATTACTTGATAGTTTTTCTATTATGTAACGACCTGCCTTTCATTCCACAGAAAGATGTATCATCAATATGAAAGAAAGAGGCAGAAATAGAATAAATAGAAGAAAGAACTAAACAATATCAGCATCTCATAGCGAAAATGGAAAAAAATATAATATATCACATAGATATTACATAGTCATTACATCAGAGTTATGCAGATTACACAACATCTTCACATTAGACAGTTATAAAGGCCTGTCTAATCCATTTTAGACAAAACGCTACATAGCAGAAACAGATGGATATAGCTACGCCTGGAATTCTGCTCCAAGCTATCTAAATTCATCAAGCCAAAACATGATCACTTGGCTACTCATAAAAATTTGGGTACCCAAGAGTTTAAGAAAAACAGAAATAAACTCTAGATCAGACATGGGTCTGGTGTGAGTAAATGAGTTAAAGTTTCTTAACTTTGAAAAATCATTTGAAAACAAAGGTATCATGTAAGACTTCCCACACATAAACATGGGTAAGTTTTTACCTTACACTAACCAAAATATTTGATAGGAAATCCAGTGATATTATAATAGGGTCTAGGGTTTTCAAATAAACTAGAAAATAGCCGAAATTGTTACATTTATTAAATTCCAGCATACATAGGTATACAATCAAATCCGAGGGCACTTATTGGAGATTGGATTCCATACAATGGTAGGGCTACTGGGGTACCGTTCGTCATAGTACGTGGTTTAGATCACCGTACAGAGGATCTACCCTAAATCCCCTGCAACACAAGGCCGGAACCATCCCTCACTGGACAGTCCCGAATAAGTCAACCTCATGGTTGTAGCTAGCAACCGCCCACACAGCCGAATAAAAACGGACTCTAGACAAGGGACGGCCTTATCCTACTTGAGCGCGATTCACTTAGCCTTGCTGCATCTCCCCTGTTTTAGCCATTCTCGGTTGATGAGGCTTGAGGTCACGATTACCTTTATAGAACACATCTATCTTAGAATGCTCATTGTCCTCCTGATGATGTTCTGAAAACATTCAATCCATACAAGTTCGTTCCGGGTTCGAACGAAACTGAAGGCATTATCTCGTTACACTCATTTTGGAATCACGTTTAGAGTTAACGACAAAAACCCTTGCACTCTGAATCTCCATCTCGAACCTGAAAGCACTATCCCCGTTGTACTCGTATTGGAATCACCCTCAGAGTTTTAACGCAAATAGTTCTTACACTTCGAGTCTTCAACTTGATCTTCACTTGAATTCACGGCCTAACGTTTAACTTGGATCGATGTGGTTTTTGGATAATCAAATCTGATATCCGATCCCGGTCTCATCGAAATCCAAACGTTTCTTGAAGGCCAAGTTGTTTTAAAGTTTAAACAATTTAATTCAATTCAATACTTGAATTCACACAGCATTAACACAGATAAATATCATACATTCATCACAGGTATATGCAATATCACATCATAGAATATCACAAAATATCATCCAATAGATATCAACCAATCCATATATTCTACACAAATAATCTTCCACAAACAGGAATTATTAATCCATATCATAATTAATTTAATTAAATTAAATTAATTACTTAAGAATTAATCACCAAATCCTGCTTAATTAATCATTGTTTAATTAATTACAAACCATTCAATTAATTAATCACACCTTAATTACATTATCAATCAATTAATTAATCTCTAATCACATATTAATTATCCTTTAACTATTAATTAATAAACCTTAATTATTAGTTAATATTCCTTAATGCAAATTAATTAATCCATAATTACACTTATAATCAATTAATTAATCTTTAATTAACTAATTAATTATTCCTTAATTGTTAATTAATAAACCTTAATAATTAATTAGCAAAACTTAATTACAAATTATTTAATCCTTAACCACCAGTTAATCAATCTTTAATTACCTTTGATTAATCCTTAAGCACTATTTGATTAATCAATTAATTACCATTTAACAAATTCTTAATTAACCTTTAATTACAGATTAATTATCCTTTAATTATTAATTAATAAAGCCTAGTTATTAATTAATAAAACTTAATTACAAATTAAGTACTTCTTAATTACCAGTTAATTAATCTCTAATTACTTAATTAATCAACCTTAATTACTTAATTAATTAATCTCTAATTATTAATTAATAATCTTTAATTGTCTAATTAATTCTTAATTACAAATTAATTAACCTCCAATTAATTAACTTATAACCCTTAATTTTTAATTCTTAATAAATTAATTAAATCAATTAGTTACTCTTAATTAATTCTTTAATTAATCCTTTATCATTATTAATTAAATTAATTAATTATACATAATTTTCTTAATTAACTTAATTAATCTCATGACATTAAAACCTTAATGATCTTAAGATAAAACATTATCTTATTAATGCCTTTATTACCATTAACATATTTACACCATTTTATCTTTATGATTAGCTTTACTTAATTAAATCATTAATTAAGTTTGAAATAAAATAATCATTTAATTTGATAAATTGAAGTTAACAAATCATAACCTCCTTTAAATGCATTAAACATCACCAAGTAATAGTTTTAAAACTAGTTTCAATTTAAATTAAAAACTTACTTTTATAAAAACCTTTAAAATTTCATTTCTAACTCAAGTTTTAAAATCACTTTAAATTTTACTTAACAAAATTTAAATTAAACAATTTCAAAACTTCTTAACCAGATGTAAAAGAAACAATTATTATATATAAAGTAAATTTATATAAGAAGATTTAAACTAAATTTAATATTAAATTTCAAAACTTAGATTTTAAAACTTTTTTTATATCAGCTCAACACTTGCTTCGGGTCGAACCCAAAGACCACTCGGGTTACGCCCGAATTTCTTCTGCTTTTCAACCATTTTCAAAAATACTTAGTTTATTTTAAAGTTAAAACCTGCTAGCAAATCCACTCACGAACTACTCGAGTATAAACTCGAGCCACTACCCCAAACACTCGAGTACACCTTCGAGCAAACCCACAGCCAAAACACTTGACACAAACAACCCCTCAACGCACATGCACCATCCATCGCCTGAGCTCCGACCTTCGATGTAACCTCCGGCGCATCGACTAACGACGCTACAAACAATCCCGACCCTCAATCCACTCACACAAGCTGCAGATCGAAAGCAATGTAGATGAAACAGGAAACCAAACCATCACCAGAAAAATACCTCGAATCCACGTCTTAGATAACCGAAGCCGCTGCAACCACGGTCACACAATCTCCGACCATCTAGAAGCCATCCCCCTTGGTCCGACCGAACTCGAAACTACAGAGAGGAAGCTGTGATCCATTTTCCAAGCTCGACTCAAATTAGGGTTCAAAACCCATCTAGACCACCACCGACGCCACGGTAGCTTATCCACCCTCTAGATATTTTTACCAGGACCACAAAACACTCCTCCACCTCCAGCCAAATTTTCGACCTCCCAAGTACCTCCGATCATTAGAAAAGCCCTAAAACTCAATTTCTGATCAACCCGCAAGTGCTCACTCGAATTAACACTAAAAATCATCATTTTACTTTTAAAATTCATGAATTCCAATAGTGATCTAGATTACATAGGTAGACCAGAAAATCCTGATGTTTGAATTTAATATGTTTTAGATTTTCTGCTGTCACTATCCATTTTCCAGAAAATATTCAAACCCATTATACTTAAAAATATTATCTTTGAAATCAAGATCATGTTAATCTAAAGCTTTTTGTTTAAATCATCAGAAACAAGAGTTTGAGGAAGAGAGATTGAATTTACGCTTTTATTTTAACCTATTAACTTGAAAACAGATATATATATATATATATCCAGACGTATTCACATATTTATATATACATACAGTCACATTTACATAATACTGCAGACATATTTCATATCATAACATTCAAAGATTAACACATGCATCAAGTTATCATCAACTTTAGCCTAAAATAGAAATGTTTACTCACTAGTTTTAAAAAGTAGAGGGCTTGAAAATTTTGATTTGAAAACTTGAATACTTTTGTTGTTTTGATCCCTGAAAACTTTGAATTGCTTTGATTTGTTTAAAATTGAAATGCTTTGTTAAATGAACTGAAATGCTCAATTGAAGTGTAACATGATGTGAGATGATTCAGACTTTGATTTCAGGTTGCATTGCTTGATAATCTTTGCTTTTGAAAAAATGTACAGGTTTTGATTTGAGAAGATTTGAAACAGAGGTGAATTTTGGTTTACAGGCTGAAGATAAAAGGGTTTACAGGTTTTGAACTTGAGTTTTTAAAGTGTTTTACAGGATTTTGAACTTCCGTGTTTTGATTTCTTGCTTTGACATGAATTTCAAGTTTTGATTCTTTGTGGAAATGAATTACAGGTGAAGTTTTCTTGCTTTTGAAAAGGGAAGATAAGAAAAGAAATAGAAGAGAAGGGATGAATGTTTATACAATGTAAATTAAAATTTATTAAAATTAAAGAAAATGAAAATAATAGAATGGCACTTACCCAAATTGCCAACATTTGTCAAATACCATCTTTAATTAAACTACACATGTTAACCATAAGCTTCATAATTAAACACTTGTATTTATTCATTTTTATATTTTTTAAAAAAGATTTAAAAGCTTTTATATTTAAATTTCCTATTAAATAAGTACTTTTATTAATTTATAAATGCTTTTCTTATTTTTAGATAAATAAAACCTTTAAAAGAAAATAAAATGAAAACCAAATATATTCTAAATTAAAATCATATAAAATATATTTAATCCATTTTTAGATGTAAATATAAAATTTTGTATCTATTTTACTATTTAATAAACACTATCTTAATTTATATAAATACTTCCTTTAAGGAAAACAAATCTTATTTTAAATAAAAAATTTATTCATATATTTTTATATCCAAAATAATTTTTTAAGACATATATCCTTTAAATTCAACTTGAAATCCAAATTTCAAATTCAAATTCAATTTAAAAATCCAATTTAAAATCAATTCAAATATATATATGTATATGTATATTAATTTAGACAAACACATTATTAAATTTGGAAATAATAAATTCTAACTTTAAAGTTAACTTAAATAAATATATATATATACATATACATTTAGACAACACTTATTAAATCTTGAAAATAATTAATCTATCTATTTATAAAACAACCAAATTAAATTTGTAAAATAATTATTCCATTTAAAATCTATTTAATTTTATATAAAAAACATCACGTTATTATTATTGTTTGAAATTAACAAACTTTACCAATTTTAAATAATTAATTAAGGGATTATCACATTTTAAATTCCTTGAAATTCCGGGATATCACATTCCTCCCCCTTAAAAGAATTTCATCCCCGAAATTTAAAACAAAGATGATCCAAAAACTTTTATTTTATTTTAACCATTCAAGCATACCTATCGGCCATACACTATCAACAAACAATAATTCATCCAAACAAATAGTTTATTTGAACAAACAATTCATTCAAACAAACAAACACCAGTTATCAGGACACAAGCCCGGATAAGCCTTCCTAAACTACTCAGAGTTTCCCAAGACAAACTTTGAAATCTTAGCTCCATAGAACCTTAACTAGCTATGCCGCTATGATCCAGAGCTTCCTCTCACTCCGATCTATAAATCTGAACCAAATATCAGACCACACTTAAAACCAGCTCAATTATTAGATCCTTCTAAAATACATATCCCAACTATGATGAATCGTTCACATTTTTCCTCAAATGAGATATGTGAAAAACATTGTGAATTCCAGCCATCCAAACTGGCAATTCAATCCTGTAGACCACATCATTAAATCTCTTCTTAATAAGCTCAAACTTCCCATATGCCTCTCGGATCAAATCTGGACCAAGAAAAAGACGATCTCTTACTCTATCCAACAGAATGGGGATCTACAAGGTCTTCCAAACAAAGCTTCATAGGGTGCCATCTAGATACTCGCCTGATAACTGTATGATAATTTTACTAAATGCAGATGGTCCTCCCAACATCCATCAAAATCCAAACACAAGCCCTCAGCACACCCTTAAGAATTCTATTTAGCCTTTTAGTCGGACCGTCGATATAGAGATAATAGGCTGAACTCAAACCCAATCTCAAACCCAAAGCTGATCGCAAAGCCTCCCAAAACTTGCTGGTGAAGATAGGATCACGATCGCTAACAATGCTGATTGGAACACCATGCAGCCGGACGAACTCTTTCAAGAAAAATTCAGCCAAAGATGTTACAGAATGGGTTGCCTTAACCGTAATAAGATGGGCGCTCTTGGTTAACCGGTCCACCATTACCCATATTCCTTCATTTCCCTTTTTGGTCCTTGGTAAATCTTCGACGAAATCCAAAGAAAATCATTTCCTACGTCCACTTCGGAACTTCCAAAAGCTGCAACAATCCGGCGGTCTTCTGCTGATAACCTTCACCTGCTGACAGATCGCACGTCCAATGACGAAAGCAGTTACATCCTTCTTCATGCTCGACCACCAAAACACTCTCCTCACATCCTTATACATCTCTGAAATCCATGGGTGGATACTCAGCCTGGAACGATGACTCTCTAGCAGAACTTTTTGCTTCAAATCCCAGAAATTCGAGAATCAAATCCTTTCGTTGATCCTCAAAGTTCCATGGTCAACAATCTCAAAACTGGAACACTAACCATTCTCGACTCAATCTATCCACCACTGGCACACATAAACGTCAATGTAGACCTCAAACCTACTCTTGCCATCAAGAATAGCCAGAACAGGCGCACTGGTCAGCCTTGCCTTCAAATCCAAGAAAGCCTCTTAGGACTCGAGGTCCACTTAGACTTTGCTCCTTTCCGAGTCAACTTGGTTAAGTGCGAAGAAATCATAAAATAGTCCTTAATAAACTTCATGTAGAACCCTGCCAAACCCAGAAAATTTGTGAACTTCCGGCTTCCAAAAAAAGCATTAGAAAACTTAACTTCAGAACATGCCTTCTCAAAGTCTCCAACACTAACTCTAAATGCCTCTTATGCTCCTCTTCAGATTTGGAGTGGAAAATAAAATCATTAATGAACAGAAGAATAAACTTATCCAACGTATCCTGAAAACTTGGTTCATCAAATCCACATAGAATCTCAAAGACACATCTGACCTGGCCACAACGACAACAGCTGAACCCCAACTGGAAAAACTAGGCCGAATCAAACCTTCCTCTAAGAAATCTTGGGTCTGCTCCTCCAACTCTTCTCTCTTTTTTGGCGCCATCCTTCTACTAGGCTGAACAACAGGTACTGCTCCTGAAACTAAGACGATCTGAAACTCTATCTCCCGATGAGGATAAACCTTTCACTTCTTCGAAAACATTCAGAAAATCTCTAACCACTTCGATGGACTCTATGTCTTCTGGAGATGCCTCGACTCCATGCAAAAGATTGCTCAAAGAACTCCGGCATCATCGTAAGTCACCTTTGTGATTCTTCCCAACTCAGTCTCCAAAGATACAATCCTTGCTTCGCATAGCAAAAACAGCCTTATACTTATCCAATCAATCCAAACCCAGAATAAGACCAATCCCTTTGAAATCCAATACAAAAGGGTCACCAGAAAAACTATGGGGGAGATAAGAAAGCCTTAAGCCTCTACAGATCTTATCTAACTTGGTTACTCTGCCTACAGGATTAGATACGAAGATAGGACGATTAACCAAACAAAGAGAAAGATGAAACTTCTCCATATCTCATCTTGAAAATCCAAATAGATACCCAACAAATTTATATGGGTATATAGTTATATAAAAATTACAATTACGCGCTCTCAAGATAGACACTACTCCATAGCCTAGGTATTATCTCAGCCTATGCTCTGATACCAAGTGTAACGATCTAGGCTTTGCAACCATCGACAGCGGCCACAATTCGTCGTGGCATGCACTAGTACCTCGAATTTGCTTTTACGGCTAGCCTCTCGACTCGCAACCAACCCAAGGCCTTATACTACCTCAAAGGGACATGCAGGGGTAAGAGTCTCCCGATCGCCACCAAATGCGAAATGAGAACCCCCTATCATGACGTAACATAGCAAATCCGATCCTGGTCTCATCGAAATCCAAACGTTTCTTAAAGGCCAAATTGTTTTAAAGTTTAAATTTTTTAATTCAATTCAATATTTGAATTCACACAGCATTAACACAGATAAATATCACACATTTATCACAGATATATCCAATATCAGATCATAGAATATCACAAAATATCATCCAATAGATATCAACCAATCCAGATATCCTACACAAACAGTCATCCACAAACAGGAATTAATAATCCATATCATAATTAATTAAATTAAATTAATCACCAAATCCCGCTTAATCAATCATTAATTAATTAATTACAAACCATTTAATTAATTAATCACACCTTAATTACCTTATAATCAATTAATTAATCTCTAATCATAGATTAATTATCCTTTAACTATTAATTAGTAAATCGTAATTATTAATTAATATTCCTTAATACAAATTAATTAATCCATAATTACTCTTATAACCAATTAATTAATCTTTAATTAACTAATTAATTATTCCATAATTGTTAATTAATAAACCTTAATTATTAGTTACCAAAACTTAATTACAAATTAATTAATCCTTAACCACCAGTTAATCAATCTTTAATTACCATTTGATTAATCCTTAATCACCATTTTGTTAATCAATTAATTACCATTTAACAAATTCTTAATTAATCTTTAATTATAGATTAATTATCCTTTAATTATTAATTAATAAAGCCTAATTATTAATTAATAAAACTTAATAACAAATTAAGTACTTCTTAATTACCAGTTAATTAATCTCTAGTTTACTTAGTCAATCAACATTAATTACTTAATTAATTAATCTCTAATCATTAATTAATAATATCTAGTTATCTAATTAATAATTCTTAATTACAAATTAATTAACCTCCTATTAATAACTTATAACCCTTAATTATTAATTCTTAATAAATTAATTAAATCAATTAACTACTCTTAATTAATTCCTTAATTAATCCTTTATCATTATTAATTAAATTAATTAATTATACTTAATTTCCTTAATTAACTTAATTAATCTCAAGACATTAAAACCTTAATTATCTTAAGATAAAACATTGTCTTATAAATTCCTTTATTACCATTAACATATTTACACCATTTTATCTTTATGATTAACTTTACTTAATTAAATCATTAATTAAGTTTGAAATAAAATAATCATTTAATTTGATAAATTGAAGTTAACAAATCATAACCTCCTTTAAATGCTTTAAACATTACCAAATAACAGTTTTAAAACTAGTTTCAATTTAAATTAAAAACTTACTTTATAAAAACCTTTAAAATTTCATTGCTAACTCAAGTTTTAAAATCACTTTAAATTTTACTTAACAAAATTTAAATTAAACAATTTCAAAACTTCTTAACCAAATGTTAAAGAAACAATTATTATATATAAAGTAAATTTATATAAGAAGATTTAAACTAAATTTAATTTTAAATTTCAAAAACTTAGATTTTAGAACTTTTTTTTTATATCAGCTCAACACTTGCTTCGGGTCGAACCCGAAGACCACTCTGGTCATGCCCGAGTTTCTTCTGCTTGTCTACCATTTTCATAAAAGCTTAGTTTATTTTAAAGTTAAAACCTGCTAGGAAATCCACTCACGAACTACTCGAGTATAAACTCGAGCCACTACCCTAATCGCTCGAGTACTCCTTCGAGCAAACACATAGCTAAAACACCCGCCACAACAACCCCTTCGCGCACATGCACCATCCATCGCTTGAGCTTCGACCTCCGATGAAACCTTCGACGCATCGACCAAGATGCTACAAACGATCCCGACCCTCAATCCACTCACACAAGCTACAGATCGAAATCGAGCAATGCAGATGAAACAGGAAACCAAACCATCACCAGAAAAATACCTCGAATCCACATTTCAGATCACCGGAGCTGCTGCAACCACGGTCACACAATCCCCGACCATCTACGAAGCCATTCCCCTTAGTCCGATCGAATTCAAAACTTCAGAGAGGAAGCTGTGATCCATTTTCCAAGCTCGTCTCAAATTAGGGTTCAAAACCCATCTCGACCACCGTCGACGCCACGGTAGCTTATCCACCCTTCTTATATTTTTACCTGGACCACAAGGCCCTCCTTCACCTCCAGCCAAATTTTCGACCTCCTAAGTACCTCCGATCATCAGAAAAGCCCTAAAACTCAATTTCTGATCAACCCGCAAGTGCTTGCTCGAATTAACACTGAAAATCATCATTTTACTTTTAAAATTCATGAATTCCAATAGTGATTTAGATTACATAGGTAAATCAGAAAATCCTGATGTTTGAATTTAATATGTTTTAGATTTTCTACTGTCACTATCCATTTTCCAGAAGATATTCAAACCTATTATACTTAAAAATATTGTCTTTGAAATCAAGATCATGTTAATCTAAAACCTTTTTGTTTAAATAATCAGAATCAAGAGTTTAGGAAGAGAGATTGAATTTATGCTTTCTTTTAACATGTTAACTTGAAAACAAAGATATATATATATATATATATATAACTAGACATTCTCACATATTTATATATACATCCAGTCACATTTACATAATACTGCATGCATATTTCATATCATAACATTCAAAGATTAACATATGCATCAAGTTATCATCAACTTTAGCCTAAAATAAAAATGTTTACTCATCAGTTTTAAAAAGCAAAGGGCTTGAAAAATTTGATTTGTAAACTTGAATACTTTTGTTGTTTTGATCCCTGAAAACTTTGAATTGCTTTGGTTTCTTTAAAACTGAAATGCTTTGTCAAATGAACTAAAATGCTTAGTTGAACTGGAACATGATGATGAGATGATTCAGACTTTGATTTCAGGTTTCATTGCTTGATAATCTTTGCTTTTGAAAAAATGTTACAGGTTTTGATTTGAGAAGATTTGAAACAGAGGTGAATTTTGGTTTACAGGTTGAAGATAAAAGGGTTCACAGGTTTTGAACTTGAGTTTGTAAAGTGTTTTACAGGTTTTTAACTTCCCTATTTTTGATTTCTTGCTTTGACATGAATTTCAGGTTTTGATTCTTTGTGGAAATGAATTAGAGGTGAAGTTTTCTTGCTTTTGAAAAGGTTCGATAAGAAAAGAAATAGAAGAGAAGCGATGAATTTTTATGCAGTATAAATTAAAATTTATTAAAATTAAAGAAAAAGAAAATAAAAGAATGACACTTTCCCAAATTGTCAACATTTGTCAAATACCATTTAATTAAACTAAACATTTTAACCATAAGCTTCATAATTAAAAATTTATATTTATTCATTTTTATATTATTTTTAAAAGATTTAAAAGCTTTTATATTTAATTTTCCTATTAATAGGTACTTTTATTAATTTATAAATCCTTTTCTTATTTTTAGATAAATAAAACCTTTAAAAGAAAATAAAATAAACACTAAATATATTCTAAATTAAAATCATATAAAATATATCTAATCCATTTTTAAATGTAAATATAAAACTTTTATATTTATTTTACTATTTAATAAACACTATCTTAATTTATTTAAATAAATTCCTTTAAGGAAAACAAATATTATTTAAAAAAAATTATTCATATATTTTTATATCCAATATATTTTTTAAGATATATGTCCTTTAAATTCAATTTAAAATCCAAATTTCAAATTCAAATTCAATTTAAAAATCCAATTTAAAATCAATTCAAATATATATATATATATTAATTTAAACAAACACATTATTAAATTTGAAAATATTAAATTCTAACATTAAAGTTAACTTAAATAAATATATATACACATATACATTTAAACAACACTTGTTAAATCTTGAAAATAATAAGTCTATCTATTTATAAAACAACCAAATTAAATTTGTAAAATAATTATTCCATTTAAAATCTATTTAAATTTATATAAAAAACATCACATTATTTTTGTTGTTGTTTGAAAATTACAAACTTTACCAATTATAAATAATTAATTAAGAGGTTATCACATTTTAAATTCCATAAATTCTGGGATATCACATATTAGTTAATATAACTAAGGTAAAGTAGAGAATATCAATATGACCAATTTACGCAGTTCTCTCGATTTGAGAATACTGTTGATCTTCAATGTGGAAGCTCCACTTTGATTATAGTTGAATCATGGTGTTGCTTCCATCAAACCACTATATCTAGGTCGAGTGGAAGCATTGGAAGTGAAACACTATTCAAGAGATGATTCGTCTTCTCTATTATATGAGGTTAGTATCACAGTAACTGAAGTAAAATCAAAGTCAAAGTCTCTTGCCAGAGCATTTCAGTTAATAACAATTGTTATTATTGAACCAAAGATTTTGTGTTTGGTCTAGAAAGTTGAATGTGGATGATATTGGAATTTTAACCATTACCAAATTCCATAAATCCAAAGTGATCTAGTTTTGATGAAGAGAATTATGTAAATAATTATCACCATTAGGAGCCGCATATAAAAAGTAAAATTAGATTTTGCCAAAAGTTGTATGAGCGATAAATTCAATCAATATGTCACATCACCCGCTAAGTGGCGTGTGAACGTTAATATACGAATAGTTCGATATTAATCGCTAACTGGATTTATACATATTAGTCACATAACCATAATAATGAATTCTTTGAAAAACCATATGATTTAATTAATCTATAAAATGTTGCAAACTGAATAAATTCATTGATATTTGAGAAATGTAATTATTATTTATTTGATGTTTGGAAGTTATTGTAATTATTTTAATGCATTTATAAAAGTTATATTTGCACGCATTAATATACAATATCAACGTAATTTAAAGATATTTGGATTAAATGATTTATTAAAATTTCATATCATTTTATGACATAATTTATGGAAATTTTATGTCATTTGATGACATGATTTGCGAAACTTTTATGTCATTTGATGACATACGTGTAAAGAAGGGATTTGAGAGAGAAACAATCAAGGGAATTAATGAGGGAAGTCTTAATTAAAGAATGGAAAAAGTTTCATTCTTTCAAATAAAACATATCTATAATTTATGATGTACGTATAATTCATCCTTTCGTATTCAATCTATTTATTTCACTCCTCCTAACTTTTCATGGTAGAAAGAAAATTCAAAAATCTTTCAAAAATCTTTCAATTCCATATAAGACATCAAACAAAACAAAACAAAAGTGGTTCATCCAATTCTTGCAAGGATAGGATGGGGATCTTGAAGATCTATGCAAACATCATCATTTAAGGTGTGACTTCTAGGCAACATCCTAATAGGAGGACATTTTCAAGATGTGCTTCAAGGGTTTAAGTAATAAGGTATATTTTTATTTAATAGATAATTATATTTGATGTAATGTTTATTAAAAAAGAAATTTAACTATCATAATTTATATATACATATCATTGTCTCTTTTAATTTGAAACTTGTTTATATAGCCTGAATTACTTGTTGAATGAATCGATTGGCATTTTATTCTAATAAATCAAAACTAATATTCGTATATGTTTAAATATAACTTTTTTTTGGGAACTATGTTTTAAACATTCAATTTAAAGTCTAAATTTTAGATCAGAATTTTTATATGCTCAATTTACCAATTGGATTCTTATTTTGTTAAATAAAAATTAAATTTTTTATATGTTTGAATACAAAGTTTTATTATAGATATATATTGTAAACATTCAATTCAAATATAATCCTTTAGAGCTTTATATGTTCATGTTGTTTTGATTGGATTTTACTTTATCAAATTAAACTAAAATTTGTGTATGAATATTACAGTATTTTACTAAAGATTCATGTTTTAAATCATATAAAACAAACTGCAATTTTAGATTTGAAAGTTTACATGTATGTATTTTGTGTTTGTATTGTTTTAGAAAAAAAGGAAGAAGTTTTGGCAATAAATCTAAATTTTAATTTGATTATATAAGTCTCTAATTTGTATTATTTAGAGATATTTTATTGAATCTTATATACACATAATTAATGTTTTGATAATAAATATACTTTTAAATTGATTGCTATAATTCTCTAATTTGTATTAATTAGAAGGACTTATTTTAATCTTACATACACATAATTAATTTTATATTTGTATTTATATATATAAGTTTACTATATGTATTGCATATTGTTGAAGTATGAATTAGATTTCTTTCCAAAACAAAACAATTTAAAAAAAAGCAATTATATATACATAAAATTATTTTTGAGTATTTATATCCTTATATTGTGATGCCAATTAATTGTCATTTATGTGATGCATTAACTAAGTTTATGAAATGGAAATTTGAATCAATCATTCTTATTACCCTTTATTTATTTCCTATTTTTCTTTATGTGATTAGCCATTCATTTAATTTTGTTTATATAACTACACCTTGTAATCAATTGATAGTAATATGTTGCACTTACAGAATTTACACTATAATATATATATATATATATATATATATATTTATACTTACATTCATGTTATATACATGTTGCTAATTAATGACATTCATATAATAAATCAATTTAATTAAAGGGGGAGAAATGAAAGTTTTCTCTCTTCATCTAAATAAATTTATACCCCGTCGTTGAATAAGTTAAGAAGTAGGAAATGAAAATTTTCCTGCTCCAAATAAACATATGCCCTTTCAATAAATTAATAAGTTAAGAGATAGCAAATAAAAAGTTTCTTCTCTAAGTAAATGTAATAAGTTACAGTTACACATCAATATCCACATAAGAATATATTTGATTTACTCTAATTTATATACACATTAAATTGAAGTAAAAATTTATTTATAAAATAAAATAAAATAAAATATGGATTTTATTTAGAAGAAACTTAGAAAAACTCGAAATGAATTTAGACTTCATAGGCCATTAAAAATCGAAAATGGTAAAACTTTTGAAATTCACCAATTTCTTCCACAGCTGGCTGGCCCCTGTTCCAACAATGATATCAGAGCCCGATAGCCAATGCGGTCTAAATTAGTCATGTTACGGCTAACTAATTATGTTGCGCACTTAGTGCCGTGTCTAGAAAGGTGATATCTAGGATTAGTACCTACGTGGCCTGAAAGTTGAATTGAGCCCAAAGGTTGCCCTTGATAGTAAAGTCCCAATTTGAATTGGGCTTGGGCTAATTTTCAAAATATTTTTGAAAATTAAGACAGATTTTAAATTTGTAGGTAAAATTTAAGATAAAAACATGTTTGTTATAATTAGGTATAATATAACATAAATTTTCAAAATTTAATGAAAATTTCAAAATGTTCAAAATTATTTACATATTAATTTCAAATTTTGAAATATATTAATAATATTAATAAAATAATAATTAATTGATTTTATGAATTTATATTTATATGCATGTATTATATGATGTATGTTATGTTATTTTAAAATGTTTAATATAATATAAGAATACGTGTATGTATATAAGATAAATTTTAAAATTAATAATTAAAATTGTTTAATTAAAGGTTAATTACTTGAATAAAAATACGCATATATAAGATAGATGTGTTATATTATAATGGTTATAGTATGCGCTATAAAGGTTATAATAGATATGTCCAATATAAATGTTGTATTGGAATACTAACATAAAATTAAATAAAGAGTTAATTAATTTAAATTAATAAAATAAGATTTAATTAAATAATATATTTTACATAAAAGTATCATATAAGTAAGTATATGAAATATAGAAGTTATATAAAAATAAAACTTATATGGTAACAATGTATAAACTAAAGGTGGAACACTAAAGGGACCCAAATAGACTTAAGGAATAAGGACATATGTAAATGTATGTATATCATGATTTCTTATGTGTCTGACACTTGAATCATAGGGGCATTTCACAAGAAATACATTAGTCCGTAAGTCGATATCGCTCTATATAATATATTAAATGCTATGAATCTTTAATATAATGTTTTCCTCTACCATACATATATATATATATATTCATAAATTACTCGCCTCCTTAGTTGTTAAGAAAACTCAAGTTAGGGATGTTATGTGTAGTATTGTAAAGGCACGTAATTTTTGATAATGAAAAATAGTAATTTAATAAGGTTTTGTGATTTAATGTTGGAAGAAATAAAATTTGTGATATAATAAAAAGAATATAACTGGAATGAAATGTAAAAGTATTAATTTAAGGTAATTGATAACTGCTTTAAGTGTAATTCTAATTAATTGGAATAATAAAAAAGTTATGATTGGTTATAGATTTTAAATTTATTATAATCATGTGTGTATTGATTAATAATTTGATTAAAAGTGTAACGACCCAGAATTTCAGTCAACTGAAATTCGTATTTTTAATTGATTTTAAATATGCATAAGTTAAATTTTATAAGCTGAATAAATTATATTTCGAATATCTGGATTCAATTGGATAATTAAATTGTTAATTTAATAATTGAAATTACTGAAATAATTGGAATTTGAATTAAATGTGAATAAAAATGATTTATAAAGTGATATTAAATCATATTTGAATTTGAATGATGTTAGAGAACTTTTAAAATTGAATTAAAAGTTAATTTGTAAAATTGAATATTTTAATATTTAATTGACGTGTAAAAATAGCCATTTTTCAAGCAGTCTTGGATTTCGACGAAACTGGTTTTATTGGATCCGTAGTGTAAAATTATTGCAAGATTTTAAATTTCGTGTCAATCGGATTTACGGTTTGTCCGGGGCAGGCTAAAACGAGTAGAAATCGGTTTAAGTGAATTTTAAATTTAGAATAGTCGATTTGAAAACCTATCTTTCCAAATACGGTCGAACTGGCTCCCGATATATATTCCATTGCATTCGGAATAGCGGTAAAACATTATAAACGCCCGACGGCGTGTTCTGTTTCGAGTTCGGAAATTTTACGGATGAATAGTGTTTTGAAAATTTTCTATAAAAGGACTTGTATTCATCCATTTTTCGCAAACCCTAGAAGAACTAGGGCAAGCCACCACTTTTGCAATCAATGGCCGAATTTGTTCGTTTCTTCTTCCCTCAAAAATCTCCCAAATCCATAAACATTTACGAAAAGTGTTCGACTACAACATCGAAGAGGGCGACGAGATCTCTCCGATCAATGGTGATGATAAAAAATAACTGGATGGATGGTCGGCAAATTGCGTTCGAACGACCGATGTTTGCACAGGTTTTTCGAAGCCTATAGTCAACCGAGCACGACCGAATCTCGAGCGCAGGTGCAAGGCGCCATGGCCTTCGTAGTGGCGTAGGTCGATCGTCTCCAAATGACGAGATGTAGGCGCGAAAATTCAAAGATGAGAGGCGGCTAGATGGGTTTATTCACGAGTGTGAACTGTAGGGAGAGAAGATAACGTTCATGGCCTGGATCTTGGGCTAAGGAAGTTAACGGCTTAGATCTGTTTGAGGTTAAAAATAATATATAAAATATGTAAATTAATTTATATAAACTCGTATAAACTTTGTAACGCGATTACTTTTTCATACAAGGTCTGTTTTTGACGAAACGAATTGCGTTGGGTTCGAATGGACGAACATTACGCGATGGAGCTAGTTTGGAGTCGATTGGAGCTAGTGTGAATTTTGGGTAAAATTAAACGCGCGTTTAATTTTATTCGGAATAAAACACTACAACTGCTATTGTACGCAATGTGAGTACAACTCACTCTTTCTGACTCACTGATATTTTTATATAAGTGAGAAATAATTTATTATATGATGATTGATGATTTTTTGGATGAAATATGATATATTGATTTTGTTATGGATGTTAGTTGGATGATAGTTGTTTGATGGTTGGATTTGTTGCCTTTTGTTGCATTTGCTATATTGGCATATGTAGTTGTTGTAGTGGTATATGTTGTATATTGATATTACTTTCATATATACATGTTTCTCATGGTTTGTTGAGTGTTTAGTAGGCAGGGATGGCGCTTGCTTCACTTTTGGAGCTCGCTTTCGCGCTATATTAGCCGTGTATGCTCTAATAATATATAAGGTACATATCTTGGATTACATATCATACTTTTACACTTTTTTCCCTTCTGGATGCCTCATCCTTGATGATGAGATGTATATTTGTGATAGATTTTGGAATAATTTTTTATAAGTGAAATTTGGATTTTGAGCGAAAGTTAAACGATATTAGTTAGTTTTGAAAAGATAACTATGTATGATTTGAAAACTTAGAAAAGTTTTTATAAGAAGTTTAACTAATGATTTTTGGAAAAAGTTAAAAGGTTTAAAATATTGGTAATCTAATTTGAACGAATTGTTTTGAAAAGTTAATGGATTTTGTGACTTTTTCTTACTTGGTAATTTCGAGGACGAAATTCTTTTAAGTAGGGGAGAACGTAACGACCCAGAATTTCAGTCAATTGAAATTCTTATATTTAATTGATTTTAATATATTTAATTGATTTTAAATATGCATAAATTAAATTTTATAAGCTGAATAAATTATATTTCGAATATCGGAATTCAATTGGATAATTAATTTGTTAATTTAATATTTGAAATTACTGAAATAATTGGAAACTGAATTAAATGTGAATAAAAATGATTTGTAAAGTGATATTAAATCATATTTGAATTTGAATGACGTTAGAGAACTTTTAAAATTGAATTAAAAGTTAATTTGTAAAAACTGTATATTTTAATATTTAATTGACGTGTAAAAATAGCCATTTTTCAAACAGTCTCAGATTTCAACGAAACTAGTTTCATTGGATCAGTAATGTTAAATTATTGCAAGATTTCTAATTTCGTGTCAATCGGATTTTAGATCTATCCGGGGCAAGCTAAAACGTGTAGAAATCGGTTTAGGTGAATTTTAAATTTAAAATAGTCGATTTGAAAACTTATCTTCCAAATACGGTCGAATTGGCTCCCGATATATATTCCATTGCGTTCAAAATAGGGGTAAAACATTATAAACGCCAGTCGGCATGTTTCGTTTCGAGTTCGAAAATTTTACAGATGAATAGTGTTTTGAATTTTTTTTATAAAAGGACTTGTATTCATCCATTTTTCACAAACACTAAAAGAACTAAGGCAAGCCGCCATTTTTGCAATCAATGGCCGAATTCGTTCGTTTCTTCTTCCCCCAAAAAATCATTCAATCCATAAATATTTACGAAAAGTGTTCAACTACAACATCGAAGAGGGCGACGAAATCTCTCAGATCAATGGTGATGATCGAAAATAACTGGATGGATGGTCGGCAAATCGCGTTCGAACGATCGATGTTTGCACACATTTTTCGAAGCCTATAGTTAGACCGAGTATATTTACAGGTTCAGTATTCGGTGCTTTGGAGCTTCAGCAGAAGAGCTGGAGATCTTCATTTTCGTATACACGTACTTGTTTTGATTATCCGCTGTTCTTTGTTTGTTGTTGTATATTATCAGCAATTGTAGTGACAGGTTATTATAACTGTTCAAGCTGATAACTCTGACTGATTATTGAACTCTGATTGATGTATGTATATATACAGTTTCTGTTTTGTAAAGATCGTTGATATGATATTATATATTTTCCGCTGCGTTGTGAGATTCTGTATTATTCTGTTTGGTTCTATCTTCTCTCTTTCTTCTCTTCTCTTCTCTCTTCTTTTCTTTCTCTTGACTTTCCGTCAGTCTGTGCTTTTTGGGTCGGACATGTGTGGATTATTGTCGATTCAAAGGGTATGGATTTTCGGGTCGTCACAAAAAGAGTAATTGATAACTTAAATGTTGTATTAATTAATGGAATAGTAAGTAATAAATTGTAACTAAATAAAATTGGTGTTCGGTAAATAACTATAACATTTGTGTGTAGATAACAAATATACAAATGTGATAAAATGTAGAAAAGGTGACAATTGTTATTTGTTATCAATATATTTAATCGATTATAATTAAATTAAATTAAATGTTACGTAAAATGAGTTAAGAAGATAGCTGGAAAAGGTGAATGCAACAAGATGTACAAAAATGTCAGTTACATTCATAAGGTAATAATTGATTTAATAAAAAGGAGTGGAACCAAGATAAATTAATTTATTGGGATTTTAAATTATAATTAATGTGAAAATCAACAAGATTCAGATAATTGAAATACTGTAACTAATACAGTAAAAGATGATAATTGTGGAATATTAATGCAATATGATGTAAACCAATGTTAATTAGGTCCATAAAGTAATGATTGATTGAATAAAAAAATAGAAATCAAATCAAATCAATTTATTGGAATTAAATATATAATTAATGGGCTTTTTATTACAGTTGGAAATGAATAATGAAATTAGTGTGATATTTAACACTAAATTGATATGTAAATTGTTTTAAATTATTGTAAGTATCTAAGTAATCAAAAATGATAAAAATTGTTAGTTATTAAATTTGAAACTAAAAAGTGATTTAATCAATTTAATATTACTTTATTTAATTAACACGAAAATAGCCACTTTTTCCACTATCTCGGATATCGACGAAACTAGTTTCATCGGATCTGTAATGGTAAATTATAGTAGGATCTCAAGTTTTGTAGCGATCGGACTTGTCGTTTGATCGTATGGGCTTGAAATGCGTAGAAATCCATTTAATTGAATTCAATTTAAATAAACTGATTTTAAAAGCTAACTTCTTCATACAATGAAATTAGGACTTGAAACCTATTCCGATGAGTTTAAAATATAGAAAACCTATATTTTGATATATTGAATGGCCCATTTTCGTTTTAGGAAAGAAACGGGCTTTTCGGGTCGTTGTTATCGTTTCGATCCAACCATGCCTATATATAAGCTGTTATAAACCCTAGCTGTTTTCACTTTATTATTTCTGTATATATATCTTCTTCCTCCTTCTCAAACGTCAGATAACCAAACCTAATTCCCAAATTCCAAAAACTAATTTCAAAAAAAATGTTGCTCCCGGTTTACTTCGAGTCGGGATGAGGTTCACTTCGAGTTCCAGAGATGAAAACCCTGCAGCGACTACGGGTCAGAGAGAGTTCCATGCTAAACAAGGAGGATCTGGGAACGCTATGAGTTTTAGAGGCGAAGACCCTGCAGCGACTTTGGGTCACGAGCCAAATGACTTGGGTCTCAGGTCATTTTGGCCAAAACTCAGAGCAAGCATCGGGTACTTGAGGCGGTGACTCGAAATAAGACCCAAAGTCAAAATTTTCCAATCTTCTAACGTTGGTAACTTTTGCCTACGAGCTCGGATTCATGTGCGGTTTTCTCCTTTAGGATCGTATCAGAATTCCTAACATTTTGGATCCTATTTGAATGAATTCTGAGACTGTTCAAATTTGGGCCTTATTTTGGATTTCAAATCGATTTAAAAACAATGGTGAGTGTTTTAACTCACTCCCAACTACTAAATTATCTTATGTTAGTTAATTTAAATTATGATTTGATTAGAAATTAATTGATTGACATTTGGTATGTTTAAATTATCATTCTAGTTAAATTTGACTTTTACTGCATTTAATCATCGTTTAATTTAATATTGAATTTAATTGTCAATTTAATGCCTGTTAATGATAATCAGTTATCTATTGATTTTTATTGGTTAATTTGGGTAATGATGGTAACGACTGGTATTTCGAACCATTCGCATCTGCACATGTCGAGCTTGAGTTGCTTAAAACAACAGATTGTTAATTTATATTTGGCAAAACTGTAACGACCCAGAATTTTTATTAATTAAAATTTGAATATTTAATTAATTTTAAATATTTATAAGTGAATTTTTAAGTCAAATAAATTTTTATTTGAATCATTGGATTTAATTGAATTATTAAATCGATAATTTAATATGTTAAAATTATGGAAATAATTGAAAATAGGGTTAAATATGATTGGAAATGATTTATAAAATTTTATTTTATCATATGGAAGTTAGAATGATATTTTAGAACTTTTAAAATCGAATTAAAAGTTAATTTGTGAAAATTGAATATTTTAATATTTAATAATCGACTGTAAAATAGCCAATTTTTGAACAGTCTCAGAATTGAACGAAACCAGTTTCATTGGATCCGTAATAGTTAGTTATTACCGGATTTTAATTTTCGTGTCAATCGGAGTTATCGTTTGATCGTGGCAGCTCGAAACGCATCGAATCGTTTTTAATTTAAATTTGGCGAGTCAAAATAGCCATTTTTCAAAAAGTCTCGGATTTCGACGAAACCAGTTTCATCGGATCCGTAATGTGATATTATTGTAAGGTTTCAAATTTCAAGTCGATTGGATTTACCGTTTGTCCGGTACAAATTAAAACGCCTAGAAATCGATTTAAATCGGTTTAATTCAAATTGAGCGTTTTCAGCCATAACTCGCACATACTTCCGAATTAGCTTCCGAAACCTGTTCCATTGTGTCCGGAACGCGGGGTAAACCCTAGGTACGCTGGTTACGGCGCCTAAATCGGAGTTCGGAATTTCCGGGTGAATAGTGTCGTTCGTTTCTCTATAAATATGCCACCCTACCCCTTCATAATTAAAAAAAAAAAAAAAAATATAACAACATAAAACCCTAGCCGCCACTTTAGCAATGAAGGGCCAGAAATTCACAAGCTTCCTCCCTCAAAATCTCTCAATCCATTCACCGATTCACGAAGCCATCAACTACAAAGTTATAGAGCTTCGCAAGATCTTGAAATCCATACGGATTTGATGATGTTTGGAGCTGTGTGGTGGTCGTGGGGGAGCCACGAAGGCAGGCCGTTCGGCCTCGTAGTGCGTGCTGGGGGGGTGACCGAGTTCTATGGCTTTGGGGCCGAAGTGGGAGAGGATGGAGGGCTTCGACATGGCGCGTCTCGATCGAGCTCTAAGTGTTCGGTTGGTTTGCAAAAATTCAAACCCTAATTGGAGCTATGGGTTCAAGGTGACGGCCTAAAACCTGTAACTTGCGTGAAGAAGAGGAGGGGTTGCGTTCAAGGGTGGAGATGAGAGGGTGCAAGGATCATGTGGCTGCAAATGTTTGTGGGTTTTAATTTTAAAAGTTATGTTGAAATTGTTTATATAAATCACGTACAAACTTGTAAAAATCGTATCTTTTTCATACGAGGTCGAAAAAATGCGAAATCAGTTGCGTTGGAATCGTATGGACGAGCACTACGCGATGGAGTTGGTTTGGAGTCGTTTGGAGTTAGTGAGAATTTCGGGTAAAATTAAACGCGCGTTTAATTTTATTCGAAATAAAAGCTTAAACGGAAATTAAAACCAAGGTGAGAATTTCTCACTCAATCGAATAGATTTCGATTTTATTTTAAATAGTTAGATTTAAAATATTTGAATGATGACTGTAAATTATTGATTGTTAAAATAGACATTATACGCCGTTAGTAAGCGGATGTTATTTAATAAAAACATATACCGCGAATATTTCATAAACAGTGAAATTGGTATTATATATAATATCAATATATATATATTGGCATATGTATATATTGCAGTTGATTGATTTCCCGCATTTTTTGTTTAGCGGATGAGACCCTATTACGCCGTTATTAAGCGGATAATATTTATTAAGAACATGTACCGCGATAATTTCGTACTGGAGCGAAATTGGTATTGTGCTAATGTTTTTGGATGCAGGAAACAGGTTGGAGGGATCCAACTGGATTCCTCAACAGTGTTTATTTAATTTCAGATATTTTGATATTTGATGGATTATCATATCGATATATGATATCGTTGTAGTCGTGATTGACTATTTGGTGTGTAGCATCATTGGACCCAAATTTTGGGATTTTAAAATGATTTTAAAAGTGATTTTGAAGATATACTATATTTTTGGAATTGATCCATTCCAAATAAATAAACGTTATAATTTTTAATGTTATAAAAATTATGATTTTTAAGAAATATAGTTAAAAGCTGATTTTTGAAAATAAGGAATTAATGACTTTATAAAAGAGTTTAAATTGGGATTCTGAACTTGTTATAAAAAGTTAAATATAGGATTTATAAAATTTAATTATTTTATAAATCAGAATGGTGAAGTTTTTTTAAAAGGAAATTAAAGACGTTTTAAAGATTAATATAGATTGATTTATATTAAAGGATTTACAAATGAATATTTGTAAATTAAAACGTTGGGATTATAAAATGAGATTTATAAGTGTTTGAATGAATTGAAAATGAATTTCATTAAAGAATGAAATCAATAGAATTATAAATGGTGAAGTTGTAAACGAAATTTATAAACAGTAGATTTATAAATTTTATGAAGTTATTTGAAGAATAGATTGGGTTAAATAAATGAATCTTATAAGTTATCAGATTTATAATTATGAAACTCTAAGGAATGATTTTGTGAAATAATCGGTTATAAGTAGTTAACTTATAATATGAACTTTTAATCTAAAATTGAGTTATAAACTGGAATAGGTTAATAAAGGAATTTGTAAAAGGAAGTTTTTATATATAAATAGAAATAGAATTTATAAACGTTGTTTTATAAATTCGCAAACGACTTATTTTGATAAGTTAATTGTTATAACTTATAAATGGAGTTATATTCACATTTTTAAATAGTGAATAATCCTTTGAATTAAAATGAATAAAAGGATGAAATTGTTAACGTAGTATATTCACGTTTTGAATAGTGAATAACACGTTAAAGAAAATATTTTAGATTTGATGTTTTAAATATAATTAAAACGATCTAACGATGGTTTAAAATGTGTTGAGATTCGAAACCATAGATTTCAACATTTATTGTTGAAATAGACGTTTTCGAGAAATAAAAGGAAATGGTAGACTATAACACTGTTGTTATAGTAAATGATTTCCGAAAGGAAATGTTTTTAATAGTATTGGGATTTATATATCTATTTTAAATTCGAATCCCTATACTAGTGATTTTGGGTTGTCGTAACGATGTTTTACGTAACATTCGTTTTGGCCCAAGTAAATATGTTTAAGTGAATAATTTCCTTAAAGAATGAAATATATATACTTAATTCGATTTAAGTATATTGAATATTTTCTAAGTGTTGAAAATAAAAAGATTTGTGAATTACTTATTTTAATAAGTATGGAATTGTTTTCCAATAAAAAGTGAATATTGAGAATTTATCTTTTTGAAGATAAATTGAAACGAATGATTGAAATCGTATATGCATGGATATTTTGAAATATAAATTCATTATGGAATTTATATGTGAAAGTGGAAATTGTTAAAAATAAATATTGATTTATTTTTGACGAATTGAAATTATATATCTTATTAAGATATTTTGGAAAATAAATAATTTGGAAAATTATTTGGAATCTGGTGATGTGTGCATATCCAGTGATAGTTCAATAACCGACTATCAATATTTCCCTTTGAATGGGTAATTGATGTGATTTGTTTGAAAGTGAATGCTACACTTATTTTTGAATAAGCGCTCACTATTCGGGTTAACCGGGAAAAGACCATGGGGTCGTATAACCCATTCCGAATATGTGATACGTCGTTGTAAATCGCATTTGAAGATCGGTGTTGAAGACCGGTATTTGCGAGAGTGATAGGATGAACTATCGATTGACTCTGCACCGAGTAGCTACGGTATTGAGTTCTCCATATGTGATGGTGAATCCGATCAGGATTGTGAATATCCGGATTGCAAGGACTTCTTTGTAAGTGCCTTCGGTTCTGTTCGATCCCGGAACAGACTTGTATGGATTGTGTGTCTGACATTACAATTTGA
This sequence comes from Allium cepa, assembly GCA_030765085.1. NCBI lineage: Eukaryota > Viridiplantae > Streptophyta > Magnoliopsida > Asparagales > Amaryllidaceae > Allium > Allium cepa. The sequence goes on from CM060928.1 coordinate 977,543,695, forward strand.
GATATAAAGCCGATTTCTTTCAAATATATTTCTGTTGGTGGCGGAGAATTTATTCTTTGCTTAACACCCTTCTTTGAGACGTACGAGCTCAAAGGTTATATAGTTGAAGTTATCAGCGATATATTCCCATTTTGGTAATGTGACATGCTGAGTGATGCTGAAATGATCATTGTGTTGATTTTTTGTGATAGGATCATTTATTTGATCGTCTATCTTAGTGATCATTGTGTTGATCATTTATTGACCCAAAGCATGGCTTTTGTATAAAGTATGTTTTTGTGGACGTGACTTCGTCGAGCCTCACACCCCGTGAATGGTCAAAACAGGAAAGAAGCAGCAAGGTTATGAGGGGTAGCACCCTTTAGGATGTGTCCATTTCCTTCTGGAAAAGGGTGGTATCATGGTATGGAGCCCAGATACTTACTCATGTTGAAAACACTTTATGATTGTGTGAATTGATTACGAGCGCTCGGTGAAAAGGTCCCAAAGGACCGGGGGATGGCATATTCGGTCAGTTGTTGCTCAGTTAGGAGTAACCCGGCCTTGTGTTGGTAGAGATCCGGTTTGGTTCTCGGGGATGTCCATCCAGAGGCATTCTCATGTGGCAATGGGAAGTTCCTTGGCCTGACCATTTGTTGGAAATCCAAAGAAACAATACGAAACTTGTACGGTTTTAGTTGTAGAACCTGCCATTTAATATGGTAGCTATTAGTAGGCATAATATAATGGTACCTATGCTGGCTAAGATTTATATCTTTACTTTCGAAAGAATTTGTTCTACACTATGCACTAATAATAATATCAAATGTTACTTTTAATGCGTATCAAGCATCTTTGACTAACATAAGAAGAAATCTCCTCCAAGTCTGCGTTTGCATTGTGTGTGTGGTGGGAGGTCTTATGGTAGTCTCATTTTTAAAAGCATTGCGAATTGAATTAAAAATATTCCTCTTTTTGAGTTTTAAAGTTAAATAAACTGTTTTGAGTTCTCACACCAGTCACATGACTGACTCGGAGTTTATTGTTTTCCTTCCTAAACTCTGGGTGCCCACAAATTTCCACACGGGCAGTCAAGAGTTAGGTTTATCAGGATATTCTGGATATTCTGGAGTTGCTGGAGGCAAGATGGATGGCATGGCATATTATTTATATAGTATTTCTTTTTCCGCTGCACTGTTTGTTGTTGTATGTTGTTGTACACTCTGATGATATGATGTAATGTAATGTATAAAATGTAATAACTGATATAGTTCTTTGTTTAAAGATTATTCATTTATTATTATATGTTGTTCCGCTGCGAATTGTGAGATTCTGATGTTGTTCTTTCTGTTCTGTTGTTTTTCTATGTTCTCTATTCTCTTTTTCTCCTATTTTAAAATTCTGTTCTATTTTCTCTTTTCCGTTCTATTTTAAAATTCTTCTATCTTCTATTTTTAAAATTCTCTGTTTTCTAAAAATTATCTATCTTCTTTTCCCTCTATTTTTCTTTTTCTTTCTTCTTTTTCTCTCTTCTTTCTTTTCTTTTCTTTTTAAAACCCATAACTATTCGGTTTTTCGGCAACGAAAATCCGCAATCGTTACATTTGGTATCAGAGCTCTGATGGTTAAGCGAGAGCCATGGTTCTGTTGGGTATTACTCATTAGAGATAGAGTCAGTAGTACTCTAGAATGAATTTGAGTGTAATAATAGATACGAGTGCGTATTTGTTAGTAATATAAAAATTGTTTTATATTGTGATGATTGGTTTATTGAGTGGTATATAGATTCTGGTTAATGCGAGTAATTAACGTTATTGATAGGGATCTATAAACACTTGAATAGAACAATTCGGCACAGTATTGTTTTAAATTGGGTAAATGAATAATTTTGCCTTGATTATATTTTATATATAAAGGAATAATTTTTCAGAATTATTAAAGTGTATATAAGTGATTGTTAGGTTGTTTGAATAATCTAAATAAAAGAATAATTGTATAAGTAAATGAATTATAAGAATTAAATTATAATTAAAGTGTTTACAATTGTGAAATAAACTTATATATATAAGAAGTGAAACTATATTTATGAATATGAGTTGTAAATAAGCAAGTGAATTTAAAGTTAAATGAAGTATAACTTAAGAATTGTTGTATGGAATTGATTTTGGTATCGAAGTAAATAAATCAAGTAGATTAAAAGAAATATGAACTTAAGTTATGTAAATGAAATTCAACTTTGTAATTGAATTGAATGAATGGATTGAATGTTAATCAATTGAATGTAATTAAAATTGATATGAAATAAAGAATGAAAGTATAAATTCATTGAAATCAAATGTTATTAGAAGTTGAATAAATTGAATGAGAATGAATATAAGCAAAGGAATTTGGTTGTAACTAATATATATTGGTTGTTATATGATTGTTGATTGGTTGCATATAATTCATTAAGTATTAATGAAATTAAAAGCTATGAAATTGAATTCAAATTAGAAGTAAATAAATTTGAATAGAATTGAATGTGAATGGGATTTAATTAGTGAATGTTAACAAATTGAAACTAATTAGAATTGAGAATGAATGTTAGTAAATCCAATGTAAACAAATCAAATGTGATTTAAAGTGAAAACCAATTCATTAAATATGAATGAGAATATAAATGAATATTCATTTGATTATGAATGGTAGTTGGTTGATGTTTGCATTTGTTGTTGGTTGCATTTGCTAAGTGACATATATAGTTGTTATGTTACTATATGTTGTATATTGAGATTATTTGCATATGTGCATGTTCTCATGTTGTTTGTTGAGTATTTAGTAGGTGCGGATCGCGTTTGCTTCGCATTTGGAGTTCGCTTTAGCGCTATATTAGCCGTATATGCTCGCTAATAAAATATAAGGTACATATCTCGGATTAAATATCGTACTTTTACACTTTTTTCCCTTCGGGATGCCTCATTACTTGATGAGATGTATATTTGTGATATATATACTGTCATTTTTTTTCGGATCGAGCCGCGCAAAGGAGACTATGGCGAATTTTTCCGGAAATTTAAGGCGTTAGAAAAAATTTGAGAAAATTTGGAAAATCTTGAAAACTTATAACTTTGTTTTGGAATTAAAAGTTAAACATAGTAGTTGTTTTTGAAAAAAGATAACTAAGTATGATTTGAAAACTTAGTAAAGTATTGTAAGGAATTTAATTATGAATTTTGGAAAATTAATAGATTCTGTAATTTTCTTACTTGTAATTTCGAGGACGAAATTCTTTTAAGGGGGAAAGATTGTAACGACCCAGAATTTTTATTAATTAAAATTTGAATATTTAATTAATTTTAAATATTTATAAGTGAATTTTTAAGTCAAATAAATTTTTATTTGAATCATTGGATTTAATTGAATTATTAAATCGATAATTTAATATGTTAAAATTATGGAAATAATTGAAAATAGGGTTAAATATGATTGGAAATGATTTATAAAATTTTATTTTATCATATGGAAGTTAGAATGATATTTTAGAACTTTTAAAATCGAATTAAAAGTTAATTTGTGAAAATTGAATATTTTAATATTTAATAATCGACTGTAAAATAGCCAATTTTTGAACAGTCTCAGAATTGAACGAAACCAGTTTCATTGGATCCGTAATAGTTAGTTATTACCGGATTTTAATTTTCGTGTCAATCGGAGTTATCGTTTGATCGTGGCAGCTCGAAACGCATCGAATCGTTTTTAATTTAAATTTGGCGAGTCAAAATAGCCATTTTTCAAAAAGTCTCGGATTTCGACGAAACCAGTTTCATCGGATCCGTAATGTGATATTATTGTAAGGTTTCAAATTTCAAGTCGATTGGATTTACCGTTTGTCCGGTACAAATTAAAACGCCTAGAAATCGATTTAAATCGGTTTAATTCAAATTGAGCGTTTTCAGCCATAACTCGCACATACTTCCGAATTAGCTTCCGAAACCTGTTCCATTGTGTCCGGAACGCGGGGTAAACCCTAGGTACGCTGGTTACGGCGCCTAAATCGGAGTTCGGAATTTCCGGGTGAATAGTGTCGTTCGTTTCTCTATAAATATGCCACCCTACCCCTTCATAATTAAAAAAAAAAAAAAAAAAATATAACAACATAAAACCCTAGCCGCCACTTTAGCAATGAAGGGCCAGAAATTCACAAGCTTCCTCCCTCAAAATCTCTCAATCCATTCACCGATTCACGAAGCCATCAACTACAAAGTTATAGAGCTTCGCAAGATCTTGAAATCCATACGGATTTGATGATGTTTGGAGCTGTGTGGTGGTCGTGGGGGAGCCACGAAGGCAGGCCGTTCGGCCTCGTAGTGCGTGCTGGGGGGGTGACCGAGTTCTATGGCTTTGGGGCCGAAGTGGGAGAGGATGGAGGGCTTCGACATGGCGCGTCTCGATCGAGCTCTAAGTGTTCGGTTGGTTTGCAAAAATTCAAACCCTAATTGGAGCTATGGGTTCAAGGTGACGGCCTAAAACCTGTAACTTGCGTGAAGAAGAGGAGGGGTTGCGTTCAAGGGTGGAGATGAGAGGGTGCAAGGATCATGTGGCTGCAAATGTTTGTGGGTTTTAATTTTAAAAGTTATGTTGAAATTGTTTATATAAATCACGTACAAACTTGTAAAAATCGTATCTTTTTCATACGAGGTCGAAAAAATGCGAAATCAGTTGCGTTGGAATCGTATGGACGAGCACTACGCGATGGAGTTGGTTTGGAGTCGTTTGGAGTTAGTGAGAATTTCGGGTAAAATTAAACGCGCGTTTAATTTTATTCGAAATAAAAGCTTAAACGGAAATTAAAACCAAGGTGAGAATTTCTCACTCAATCGAATAGATTTCGATTTTATTTTAAATAGTTAGATTTAAAATATTTGAATGATGACTGTAAATTATTGATTGTTAAAATAGACATTATACGCCGTTAGTAAGCGGATGTTATTTAATAAAAACATATACCGCGAATATTTCATAAACAGTGAAATTGGTATTATATATAATATCAATATATATATATTGGCATATGTATATATTGCAGTTGATTGATTTCCCGCATTTTTTGTTTAGCGGATGAGACCCTATTACGCCGTTATTAAGCGGATAATATTTATTAAGAACATGTACCGCGATAATTTCGTACTGGAGCGAAATTGGTATTGTGCTAATGTTTTTGGATGCAGGAAACAGGTTGGAGGGATCCAACTGGATTCCTCAACAGTATTTATTTAATTTCAGATATTTTGATATTTGATGGATTATCATATCGATATATGATATCGTTGTAGTCGTGATTGACTATTTGGTGTGTAGCATCATTGGACCCAAATTTTGGGATTTTAAAATGATTTTAAAAGTGATTTTGAAGATATACTATATTTTTGGAATTGATCCATTCCAAATAAATAAACGTTATAATTTTTAATGTTATAAAAATTATGATTTTTAAGAAATATAGTTAAAAGCTGATTTTTGAAAATAAGGAATTAATGACTTTATAAAAGAGTTTAAATTGGGATTCTGAACTTGTTATAAAAAGTTAAATATAGGATTTATAAAATTTAATTATTTTATAAATCAGAATGGTGAAGTTTTTTTAAAAGGAAATTAAAGACGTTTTAAAGATTAATATAGATTGATTTATATTAAAGGATTTACAAATGAATATTTGTAAATTAAAACGTTGGGATTATAAAATGAGATTTATAAGTGTTTGAATGAATTGAAAATGAATTTCATTAAAGAATGAAATCAATAGAATTATAAATGGTGAAGTTGTAAACGAAATTTATAAACAGTAGATTTATAAATTTTATGAAGTTATTTGAAGAATAGATTGGGTTAAATAAATGAATCTTATAAGTTATCAGATTTATAATTATGAAACTCTAAGGAATGATTTTGTGAAATAATCGGTTATAAGTAGTTAACTTATAATATGAACTTTTAATCTAAAATTGAGTTATAAACTGGAATAGGTTAATAAAGGAATTTGTAAAAGGAAGTTTTTATATATAAATAGAAATAGAATTTATAAACGTTGTTTTATAAATTCGCAAACGACTTATTTTGATAAGTTAATTGTTATAACTTATAAATGGAGTTATATTCACATTTTTAAATAGTGAATAATCCTTTGAATTAAAATGAATAAAAGGATGAAATTGTTAACGTAGTATATTCACGTTTTGAATAGTGAATAACACGTTAAAGAAAATATTTTAGATTTGATGTTTTAAATATAATTAAAACGATCTAACGATGGTTTAAAATGTGTTGAGATTCGAAACCATAGATTTCAACATTTATTGTTGAAATAGACGTTTTCGAGAAATAAAAGGAAATGGTAGACTATAACACTGTTGTTATAGTAAATGATTTCCGAAAGGAAATGTTTTTAATAGTATTGGGATTTATATATCTATTTTAAATTCGAATCCCTATACTAGTGATTTTGGGTTGTCGTAACGATGTTTTACGTAACATTCGTTTTGGCCCAAGTAAATATGTTTAAGTGAATAATTTCCTTAAAGAATGAAATATATATACTTAATTCGATTTAAGTATATTGAATATTTTCTAAGTGTTGAAAATAAAAAGATTTGTGAATTACTTATTTTAATAAGTATGGAATTGTTTTCCAATAAAAAGTGAATATTGAGAATTTATCTTTTTGAAGATAAATTGAAACGAATGATTGAAATCGTATATGCATGGATATTTTGAAATATAAATTCATTATGGAATTTATATGTGAAAGTGGAAATTGTTAAAAATAAATATTGATTTATTTTTGACGAATTGAAATTATATATCTTATTAAGATATTTTGGAAAATAAATAATTTGGAAAATTATTTGGAATCTGGTGATGTGTGCATATCCAGTGATAGTTCAATAACCGACTATCAATATTTCCCTTTGAATGGGTAATTGATGTGATTTGTTTGAAAGTGAATGCTACACTTATTTTTGAATAAGCGCTCACTATTCGGGTTAACCGGGAAAAGACCATGGGGTCGTATAACCCATTCCGAATATGTGATACGTCGTTGTAAATCGCATTTGAAGATCGGTGTTGAAGACCGGTATTTGCGAGAGTGATAGGATGAACTATCGATTGACTCTGCACCGAGTAGCTACGGTATTGAGTTCTCCATATGTGATGGTGAATCCGATCAGGATTGTGAATATCCGGATTGCAAGGACTTCTTTGTAAGTGCCTTCGGTTCTGTTCGATCCCGGAACAGACTTGTATGGATTGTGTGTCTGACATTACAATTTGAGATATAAAGCCGATTTCTTTCAAATATATTTCTGTTGGTGGCGGAGAATTTATTCTTTGCTTAACACCCTTCTTTGAGACGTACGAGCTCAAAGGTTATATAGTTGAAGTTATCAGCGATATATTCCCATTTTGGTAATGTGACATGCTGAGTGATGCTGAAATGATCATTGTGTTGATTTTTTGTGATAGGATCATTTATTTGATCGTCTATCTTAGTGATCATTGTGTTGATCATTTATTGACCCAAAGCATGGCTTTTGTATAAAGTATGTTTTTGTGGACGTGACTTCGTCGAGCCTCACACCCCGTGAATGGTCAAAACAGGAAAGAAGCAGCAAGGTTATGAGGGGTAGCACCCTTTAGGATGTGTCCATTTCCTTCTGGAAAAGGGTGGTATCATGGTATGGAGCCCAGATACTTACTCATGTTGAAAACACTTTATGATTGTGTGAATTGATTACGAGCGCTCGGTGAAAAGGTCCCAAAGGACCGGGGGATGGCATATTCGGTCAGTTGTTGCTCAGTTAGGAGTAACCCGGCCTTGTGTTGGTAGAGATCCGGTTTGGTTCTCGGGGATGTCCATCCAGAGGCATTCTCATGTGGCAATGGGAAGTTCCTTGGCCTGACCATTTGTTGGAAATCCAAAGAAACAATACGAAACTTGTACGGTTTTAGTTGTAGAACCTGCCATTTAATATGGTAGCTATTAGTAGGCATAATATAATGGTACCTATGCTGGCTAAGATTTATATCTTTACTTTCGAAAGAATTTGTTCTACACTATGCACTAATAATAATATCAAATGTTACTTTTAATGCGTATCAAGCATCTTTGACTAACATAAGAAGAAATCTCCTCCAAGTCTGCGTTTGCATTGTGTGTGTGGTGGGAGGTCTTATGGTAGTCTCATTTTTAAAAGCATTGCGAATTGAATTAAAAATATTCCTCTTTTTGAGTTTTAAAGTTAAATAAACTGTTTTGAGTTCTCACACCAGTCACATGACTGACTCGGAGTTTATTGTTTTCCTTCCTAAACTCTGGGTGCCCACAAATTTCCACACGGGCAGTCAAGAGTTAGGTTTATCAGGATATTCTGGATATTCTGGAGTTGCTGGAGGCAAGATGGATGGCATGGCATATTATTTATATAGTATTTCTTTTTCCGCTGCACTGTTTGTTGTTGTATGTTGTTGTACACTCTGATGATATGATGTAATGTAATGTATAAAATGTAATAACTGATATAGTTCTTTGTTTAAAGATTATTCATTTATTATTATATGTTGTTCCGCTGCGAATTGTGAGATTCTGATGTTGTTCTTTCTGTTCTGTTGTTTTTCTATGTTCTCTATTCTCTTTTTCTCCTATTTTAAAATTCTGTTCTATTTTCTCTTTTCCGTTCTATTTTAAAATTCTTCTATCTTCTATTTTTAAAATTCTCTGTTTTCTAAAAATTATCTATCTTCTTTTCCCTCTATTTTTCTTTTTCTTTCTTCTTTTTCTCTCTTCTTTCTTTTCTTTTCTTTTTAAAACCCATAACTATTCGGTTTTTCGGCAACGAAAATCCGCAATCGTTACAAAAACTTAGCATATACAGTAAATCAGAATCACAAAAACAGAGTAATATAACAATAAGTAGCGGAATAAATAAATAGTAGTTCATGAAGCTATTATATAAACAATAGAGTTTAAAGTAAAATATAGCAGATATCTCGAATGCATAGAAGTTACTAATACAAATTCCAATGACAAGTCTGAACACACAACTGGAATAAACTGAAGTAATTGGAAAGCTGAATAGACAAAGACCGATCTTCAAGCAAAGCTCCAAACTCTAAAGGTGAGTATCAAATGTTGTAACACTCGGTCCGACCCGTGCATAAAGCAAAATACAAAACACTCAAGTCAGGATTAGCATTTTTATATTAGTAAATTCAACTCAAGTGAAATGTCAATTTAAATACAAGTAACTCAAAGGATGTTTGGGATACCCATCCTCTAAGGATCCATGAACTATCTACTATGCAGTAATATACGCTATTATAATATGTCTATAGTAAAGTAAACTATTAAAATGGCATTAAGGCGTTACCCATGTCCCTCTTAATGGATTTTATATAATGTCGTAGTCTATACAGATACTGTAAATTACACTTGCAAGTGGGCTATCGGCGAGCACTCCATAGGTACGACGCAAAACAAACTCGTAGAAGGCGCGGCAGGGCATGTGACAAGGTAAACAAGGCAATACTAGGTTAGATATACCGTTTGCGGATCGGAACTGGTGGTAACGCATAGTATCTACCACCGCCTACCTCGAGTCGCACCCCCAAATCAAAGGTGCACCCAATCAAATCACAAAGTAATAGAATGGTATCAAAGGAATGTGCCCGATCGGAGGAATGACCGCACTTGGCTCGGCATGGCTCCTGTTTTAGCCACATCAAGCTGACTCGCGGGAGCCAGGGCTATGTAAATACCTCATACATATTCGTCACCAAATCATCCTACCTTATTTTGGAATCTACATTGCGTTTACCGTTGTTAAAGTGGTTTTCGGTATTGATAGAGAGTATGACAATATCTGATCTCAGTCACTTTAACAACCAAACGCTTATTTCACACCGTGGTCATTTCATTTCAAATAGGTAATACTTCATATCAAAATAACATATTCATTTGAAACCATATCAGTTCGATATCATTATTCACTTTAAATAATGTTCATTTCCAAAATCGTAACACTTTCAAAATAATAACACTTTCGAAATCATAACGCTTTTGAAATCATAACACTTTGGAAATCATAACAGTTTTGAAATCATAACATTTCCAAATTAAACAATTTAGATATTGAAAATAGTATATATATTAAAATAGTTATAAATTAAAATAGTTTATATATTAAAATAATTTATATATTAAATAGTTTATATATCAAAATAGTTTATATATATTAAAATACTTTAGATAATAAATATGGTTTCCTCCAATTTCACAAATTGATTCAAATACGGGATTGAACTATCTCTTCAACTCCAATAAGATTCAAAGTTTAAATATTCAAACGTTTCAGCATAAGTTTCATTTAGATTTCAACAACTAGCTTTAATTTTATTCAACTTGGAAAATATCCACTTAATCATTTTAATAATAATAAAATCTCAATTTATAATTTAAATCAATATCAAAATATTCAGTCTCAATTTTATTTAAAATTGAGAATATGCGTTTAATCTCTTTTTATCAAATCAAGTTATCAATCCTATCAATCAAAATCTCAAAGTCAATAAGTTCAAATCAATTCTTATTTTAGTTCAATTATTAATCAATTTAAATTCCAAGTCAACATTAATTTATCTCCTCAACCTTTATTATTTAAGGAAAAAAAAATCAATTTTTAAAATATTAATATAAATTTAAATAAATACTTAAACATATATAAACTAATTGAATTAAAAAAATTATTAAATTAAATCTTGTTATTAATTTATTTTATATTAAATTTATTTTATATTAAATCTTATTTTACATATTTTAAAATTATAAATTTATAAGAAAATTATAAAAAAATATTTTTAAAGCTAACTTATATATTTAGAATTTCCAAAACATATAATTTTAAAAATCTAAATTTTTACACCTATATTAAAATAAATATTTATATTATAATTAAAAAATCAATATTAATAGAATCCATATATTCCCTTTCAAACTTTGGAAATCATTTTTCAAAATAGACAAACGGGGTCCGAATATAATTTTTTATCTTATGATCAAGCGATTCGAGTATTTATCATTTCAGTCCGTAATTTAAATATTTACGGGTATATATCATTTCAACCCGTGATCCCAAAATTTTAAAATAAATGAAAATTGCTTGGGTTTATCATTTCAACCCATAACGATTTTCCATTATTCTACAAGATCATTCGGGTATGTATCATTTCAACCCATTGAGAATTCTAAACTAATAGGGAACTTGTAGAGTGAGAACAAAATTGGTAATAATATAATATATCAACAACAAGCATATATCATCAGTAACAAATTTTATATAATATATATACAGTAGGATATGGCGTCATATAGCATAGGTGAACAATTACAGATAATGACATATCATGCTTAACAATTAGATAACTAACAATTCAAATTTAACAACATAAATCGTCATTTCAAGTGAAATAAAATTTACTAAATATAAGAATGTTAATCGTGAGTGATCGCTTACCATTTGAGGCTTAGAGGACAACGATGGCGAAAAAGATGACATGGATACGGGCATGAGCAAATCAAATGGGAAGCCGCAGAGATTTCCAGGCAGTGACGGACAAAACAACAATTGGACATTTGACGAAGTAAGTAGATGAACCACTTGAATTCGATGGAAACAATATATATATATATATATATATATATATATAATTTTGTATGAAATATATATCAATATCCAATTTAAAACACATATCAAAGTAAAAAATCTTCATATCATATTGAAAATAATTATTTATTAGAATACATACATTTTCCTTTCAAAATCCTCCAATATATATTTAATTATAATATATTTAATCGTAAAATCTATAACAAAACATCCAAATATATGTGTACTCTTTTTTAAACATATACTATCCATATGTATATCTAATAAAACACATCGACATTTATGCATATAAGAAAAAAACCGAATAAAATCTTTGCTTTATATTTAAAGCCAAACTTATATATACTTATACACACACACACAAACACACTAATATATATACTTTAGAAGCCAAAGTAAGATAGAAAGCTTCAGTAATTATTATATATAGACTTACATTGTTATATATGTATGTATGTATGTATGTATGTATGTATGTATGTATGTTTATAATCAACCGGGGAACAAATAACACATGTCAAATGTATTATACATATATATATAGACAAATATATAAGCTTCATAAAAATTGAAAACAACTTCTCAGATTGGAACTATCCTCATTATTTATTTATTATATTTAGAAATGTTTATAAGACCGAATAAGAGAACCAATTTTATAATATATATAATATGTAATTGCAAAGCGCTTAGGCAATGAAAAATATAAAGTAGCAGGCTCCAGACTATAACATATACAAAACTATATATACTACACTATATTTATTATATTAATATTCAAGCTCTCTCAATCAAAATAACAAGTTTAAACTACACATACATTTCAAAATATAACATAACATATTATATTTATATCAAGAGATCATGAGATTGCATGCTTGATGCATGGTCGTAGGTTGCAAGTGTGGAAGCAGTGGCTGTCAACGAGCTAGTGGGAAGGAAAGGACTAGGATGATGTGTGTTTGCAACCCGAAAAGGAACGAGCAGTAATAGTACGCTGGAAATCATGATGAACAACAAAATATACATCACCTTTTGAGTGACCAAGGGCAAGAAGAGATGGAAAGCTTCGACGAGGTTAGGCTATTGGGATGTGGTGAATGGATGGGCTGTTCTCGGTCAGGTTGTGGAGATGGGTGGCTCTGTTTTCAAGGGGCGGGCAAATCTGCAGTGTAAGGGCGGTCAGAGAGAAGGCCAGGTGGATGGTCGGAGTGATGGCTGTGTTATAGTAGTGGGCAACGTTCAATCGGAGGCAGGTGGAGAAAATAAGGCAACGTTGTTGAGTGAAAGTGGAAGGCTCGGTGGAGAGCTAGGTGTGGTCGAGCGAAGTCTTGAGAAAAATGATGACGAAGCAGCTTCCTTCTCAAGTGATATGTATATGACCAGAAATTGTTATTATCTTTTTGAATTAAAGGAGAAGCAAAATGAAAAGGAGCGAGATAGGAGAATATTAAATTTTCATTTTCAAATTCAATTATTTAAAATTTCACAAAAATTCAGTTAATTACGTTATAAAACCATTAAAACTTTTGGGTCATTACATTCTTCCCCACTCAAAACTTTTCGTCCTCGAAAAGGAGCGAGATAGGAGAATAGAAACAACTAGAAGAAAAGATAGATTTGAAATATAAAATACTAGATACCACAATTGATTCCAAAACCATATAAATTCCATATATTTTTAAATTGGTTTATATTCAACTAATTGATTTCAATTCATATTATTTAATCCATAAAATTTTATTGTGTTCACATTTGATTGATTTCAATTCAATGTATTTTCATTCGATTGATTTGCTTTCAATTTATTAACATTTGTTATAAACTTTTCCTTCAAAACAAAATTTATTTTATTTAACTCATTTATTAAATCTATTTGGTCAAAGTATAGTGAATTCTGCCTCAACATTCGACTTCAATAATTCCTAAGTTCATATTTATTTTTTTAGATAGCATTTCCCTTTTATTATTCATTTTATTTCACTCACATATCTTGAAATATAGGTTAATTGTAACAACCCTGTATTTTCTGATTATTGTAATTGTATATTTTAATTATTTTACTTTAAATTCCTAATTTAAAAACTTTATTTTATTTATTAAAATGAATATATTTTTTTAATTGAAATATAAATGTTGATTTTGATGTGGATTAGAATTTCAAACATGCATAAATTGAATATTTCCAGAAAATGTGAATTTTGGTCAATCTGGTCAAACTTTTACTTTTAAATTTAAATTTTAAAAGTTTTAAAATTTTAATTTTATCTTTTATTATGAAAGTACAAGAACACTGTTTTCGTTTCGTTGAAATCCGAATAATATTGTGAAAGTTATGTTTTTTACAAAATTGGGTGTAAATTGTTTTATTTAACAATATTGTTTATTTTAAATTATATAAATATTTTTTTTATTTTTCATATCTTATTCTAAAATCTATTATATGTTATGTTACATATATGTTTACCTTTTAAATATTTTTAAAGTGATGTTTGAATTTTTCCAAAGCTCATTGAATTTATTTTCTATTTTTAAAGGTTAGTTTCCATTTTTCTGTTATTTTCTTCATTTAAATTATATTTAATTAAAATTTATTTATTCATTTTTATGTATGCATTTTATTTTTATGTTTTATCTTTATTTATAAATATTTTTCATGTACATACAATTTTTCCAAAGTTCATTTCATTTATTTTCAAATTTTCAAGCCTAATTTACATTTTCTTTGTTATTTTCTTAATTTAATTATATTTAATTAGTATTTATTTATTTATTTATTTTTATTTACTATATTTTCGTGTTTTATCTGTATTTATACATATTTTACACGTATTTAAATTTTAAAAAAGAAATGGTGGAAATTTGAAAGGTTTGTGACTCTTTATTTGCTTAAGCCTTTTTGTATTCTGTCTTTTCATTTCTCAACCAACATCTCTTCAATTGGTTGCCTTAACTCCATTCTTCAGCCGGGTATTCTTCTTTCTTTTTCACGTGAAAGGGAAGACTTCTTAGCCCCTAAAAATCACGGCCATGAAGAAAAAAAAGAAAAAAAAAACAATGGCTTTTCTTTTCACATTTTTCCCTCTTCTTCACTGATTTAGCCTTCCTCTTCCTCAAGTTTGCTTGGCCTCACCTCTCTCTTTGCTGACCACCATCCTCTCCACCATATACAGCAGCACCAATCCCTCTCCTCTGACTACCACCTCTGGCCATGACCATTAAATGAAGCCACCACCTCAAATTTGCAAAGCACTTCAACAAAACAATGCTAGCCAAGCTAGTACTCCACTATTGCCTTCATAGTTGCCTTTGGCCACCCCTTAGCCACCACCACCATCATCTACTTCACCTCTGGATTCCCCTTCCACTACTGTCCAGATCTGACCTGACATGAAGACCCCATGGCCGAGCCTATATGTGGTCATAGCCGAACCAAAATGCACCAAAAACTTCACCTATTTTGCCTTGTCCATTGATATGCTTCATGTTGTAACTCTTCCACCACCTTCATCCACTTGTAACCTGACCTTTATGGTTAGCATAACTGATCCAAACCAGAGCCTAGTGTGGTGAGATCAAGCCCATTTGATCATGTGACAAGTTTATGTTGTCGTGTGCAAGTCTTTTGCTTCTAAGGTTTGGTCATCTCTCTTGTTTTGCAACTGTTCTGCAAACTAAAGTTGTTGATTATATTTGTATGTCGATATCTATATTTGTGCTTATGTATGTTATATTTTGTATTGTTTACAAGGGTCTCCATCAATTCAAATCAAATCGTGCTTGTCGTGCCTTTGGAATCGCTCTTGTGTGTGTTGTTTGTCTCTAGCTTCGTAAAAGGTGAGTCTTTCTCACTCTGACATTTATACTTATGAAATAGTAAATTGATGGCAAGTGTATAGTAATATAAAATGTTTATGCAAGTTAATGATGATCATATGATATGATATGCCATGTTATTACCATGTTAAAACTGTTAGTTATCACCTGACATTTGATATATTGCGACATTGACATTGTTTATATTGTTTATGCATATGATCACACTACAAGTTCTCTGTTAGAATAGAATCACTATGGGTTGAAATGATACATACCCGAACGGACTTTAGAATAGGAAAAAATCGTTATGGGCTGAAATGATAGGCCTGGGCGATTTTTATTGTATTTTATTTGACTTGGGATTGCGGGTTTGAAATGATAGAACCCGGGTTTTCTTTGTAAACTACGATTGAAATGATATATATCTGTATCACTTGACCTAGGTTAGAAAATTATATACAGACCCCGTGGTATATTTTTAAATGATTTTTATTAAAATATGTATTTTTAAAAGTATGAAATTTTGATTTAAAAATATATATTTTATGGTTTTAAGAAAATTAAATATTAAGTCTTGAAATTGTAAATTTGAGTACGTAAATTTGAAGTAATTGAGATTTCAGACTTTAAATTTTATTTTAAAATGTAAATAAATAATGGAAATTAAATTTAAAGTTTTAAAATTATATTTAAAGTAAAATTTTAAGTTTTATTTAATTTATATGTTAATAAACAGTGAATTTTGACTTAATAAATGAATGGAGTTTTTAAATTGAATATTTGATCTAAAAATTTTGTTGTGTTAAATCATATGTTAAAATGATTTTAAATGTGAAATTTTGAAGTCTAGAAATATGATTTTTAAGTTATAATAAAATTTTGGAGTTTTATTATTATTTTTGAAAAAATAAAATGAAATCTGGAATTTTATAGCATTTTCAAAATATTGTAGTCTTTTGACAGCATTTTTAAATGCTATTGTTTTGAATCTAACAATGTTTGAAATAACTAAATATCTATTACGACATTTTATAAATGCCGTTATTCTTGAACTAAACCATTTTTGGAAGCTATAAGCTACGATAGCACTTTATAAATGTTGTCGTTGCTATAATTTGACAATGTTTGAAATGATATAGATTTTAACACTGTTTGAGTTATATTTTAAACTGTTAAATGATTTAACTTTTAGAAATTGATTAATTGTGAAATTTAAGAAGTTTTGAATGTATTTTAATTTGAATTTTTAAGGAATTTAAATTGAATTTGAATTTAAATAAAGTTTACTTGGTTATGTGTTAAATGGAATGAAATGTAATAAGATAAATGAATTAGTGAATGTGATTTTGAAAGGTGTTTTGTAATGATATTTGAAATAATAAATGAATGATATGTTTGATCTTAAAATGATATTTAAATTTGAATATTTGAATTTGAATTCAAATAATGATATGATAATGAGGTTTTGAAAGGATATGATATTTTAATGATTTTGAAATGGTTTGGAAATGATTGATCTTTATTTTGATAAAGAATATGAATGTGGAATAATATTTGATTTTGATTTATTTGATAAAGGAATATTTGAAGTTTATATTTGTAAGAAAAGATATTTGGTTTAATTGTAATTTAAGTTTTTTTTAATAATGTTGGATTTATGTAATGAATATTTCAAAACGAAATAATAATGAAATTAGATTTGAGATATGAATATATGGAATTATAAAGTTTAGTTTTGAAATGTGGGATATTAAAGTTTGGAAATATATTAAAATTGGATTGTTTATTTTGTAGATCAAATCTATATTTGAAATTTGTAAGATTTGAAATGTTTTGTTAGAAAACTAAACTGAATTGAAACTGATGGTTTGAATTGAATTAAATTGGAAATTTGAAATTTGAAATTTTGGTTTAATGGAATAAATTTGTAAAGTGTAAAGAATTAAAAGATTGATTTCAAATGTATGATTTCGGAATGTTATGATTTTCAAAGTGGAATGATTTAAAGTATTTTGGTTTCGGAAAAGTTATACTTTGAAAAGTATTATGAATTTTTTTAAAGGTGAATATATGTTTGAAATGGAAATGATAAACTATTTGATTTGAATATAGTTTTGAAATAAAATGGTTTTGGTTTTGAAGTATAACTATTTTGAAAGGGATATAGTTTTGAAATGAAATGATTTTATTTTTGAAGTATAAACTATTTTAAAATGGCCACGGCGTTATAATAACGATTGGTTGTTAAAGAGACTGGGATCGGAAGTTGTCATACTCTCTGCCAACTCCGAAAACCACTTTATCAACTGTGTACGTGGTGGAGATTCCAGAATGAAGTAGGATGGTGGCGACGTTCTTGAGGTATATTACGTGGACCCAACTCCCATGAGTTGGCATAAGGTGGCTAAAACATGAGCGATCTCGGGCCAAGTGAGGTCATTCCTCCGATCGGACACATTCCTTCGATACTATACTCTTACTGGTGATTGATTAGATGGTCATCCTCCGATTTTGATATGGGAGTGTGTTCCGAGGTGGGCGTATGTGGCTGCTACGTTACCACCAGCCCGTGTGCGTAATTGGTATATCTACCCTGGCATTGCCTTGTGTGCCATGTCACCTACCATACCGAGCCTTTACTACGAGTTTGTTTTTCTCCCATAGCCCGTGTGGTATCCTCTGACAGTCACCCAGAGTGGAGATGGCATGATATTGGATGGACTACTGGGACAATTATGTGTGAAGGGTGATATGGGTAGCCCGGAACGCTATTTAAAAGTATGTTTATTTTACTGTAAACATTATTATAATAGCGCAATATTACTACATAGTAAATAGTTTAACGGATCCTTAAAGGATGGGCGATCCCAAGCATTCTTTAAGTTAATGATGCATTTTTTGTTACTGTTCACTTGAGTTGATTTACAGTTCATAAGTATTTATGTCCTGACTCGGGTGTTTTGTGTTTTGCTTTATGCTCGAGTCAGATTGAGTGATTCAGCATTCAAGACTCACCTTCGAAGTCGGAGCTTTGCTTGAAGATCCAGCCATCTATTTGTTTTCAATATCCAGTGTTTCCAGTGATGTATGATGTATTTTGATTTGTACTTGATGTATCTTTTTACTCTTCTGCTGTATATTATTTAACTCTGATGTATCTTATTTTTATATAGTAGCTCATGAACTACTATCTCTTTTATTTCCGCTGCATTATTATTTACTCTGTGTCTGTGATCAGTGATTACGTATGTACTGTATATTCTGAGATTTGCCAAATTTTATTTACAATGCGGTATTTTAAGCAATTCAAGTCCGACATGTGCGGATGCGAATGGTTGAAAATATTGGGTTGTTACAGTTGGTATCAGAGCTTTGGTAGCTCTAGGCAAAACCCAGTATATAGGGTAAATGTATTTACAGAACCACTTTCATTCGAGTTTAAACCTCTTCCTTTTTGACTCGATTCCTTTGAATTTTGGAACATTCCCTGTGGTTTCAAAATCCATTCATGTCCCTCACTATTTATCTTCTTTTGTTTCTGGAGTATCCCATAACTCCACTTCAAAAGATCTTCATAATGAGTCGGCGGTCTCGCCAACCTCAAATTTATTTGTAAAGGAGGAAAACTCCTTTACAACAACATCGATTCACCAAAGATTCTATATCCTCGGTTTAGATGATAGTATCTCTTATAATTTCAAACTCTACATCTTGAGATCGAATGTCGATTTACCCAAGAAATCCACATCGGTCTTATTCTTTAAGTCACGGTTGACCCGGTTAAGGTTGCCCGCGATTTATATAAGCTTATCCATCTTTCTATTCTGTTATTTAATTATCTCATCTTTGTTTCCAACTTATCTTCAAATCATTCTTGAAGTGTAATTTTAAACTAATATTTAAAATGTTTTATATATTGTGTTGTTTGAGTTGTTGATGTTGATTTGGGTTTCTAATCGATTCGTCCGATCAACGCTATCGATAAGATTTCCAAAACACTTGAACAAAGCAAACTGACACAATATGTTTTTAAAATTTAATAATGAAATAAATTTTGTGAAATAAATTTTGTAACTATATTATAAATCTTTATCTGGATTTTATTTGAATTGGTTGTTAAGAAATAATATTTGATTTTATATATCATTTTCTATTGTTTCATATATCTAATTGAAATATGAACATGGTTATAAATTTATTTGGAAATTTAAAATGAATTTAAACAAGAATTTGCGAATTTAATTTCCAATGCTTCCAAACCTTGGGTTTAAAGTTTTAAAGAATGTACTATTTAATGTATTTTTGAATAGAAATTTGTTTCCAAAGAATTTTAAAGTTTAAAATTAGTGCTCTTCTCTTTGCCGCTGGAAAATAACTTCGGTGATGACTGCAGCATCATCGACATTCATTTTCGAGTTTCAAGTGAAGAGACCGTTCTGTAGTCTTGCTATAGTTTTATTTTGGGGAATTTAATTGATTTGAATTTCTAAAATAAGACTTGATTTATAACATATGCTGATATATGATTTAAATTTGAATGGATATTTATATATATAGTATATGTGCATTTAGTTATCTCTAAATAGTTTGTAATTTATTGGAAATTTAGTTCCTAAATTTTATCTTGAAGGATAATTTTAAGTATAATTTCAAGATTTGGATAAATATTCAAGTTTGAAATGATTGAATTGGAAAGTTTATTTGTATAATACACAATTTCATTCTAATATAACTTACCTAAATTTGCAGAAGTTGAATATGAAATTGGATAATACACAATATAAAAAGATTTTATAAATAAAATTGGAATGGTTATAATAAATGTTATACACTTAAATCTTAGTTATAAAATAATTAACAGAGGTAAATATAAGAAAGGATAATTAAATAACTTACAATAAAATAATGTTAAAAGAACTAAGAATAAGATAAAGCAGTTATAATTAGTGTGAGTATATTTAATATAGGTGATAAAATATATTGAGAGGAATAAATTTAATTTTAATTAGTAGTGAAGAAGAATTAAATTTTATTTGGTACATTTTGAGTATAATAAAAGATTTTTCAAATACATGATTTCAGGGATTTCTTAATTTAAGATAATTGGATGATAAGATAATGAAATTAGAGATGCTTATGATTTATTTGACTTATGTAAAATTAATTTTCAGTTTAAGTTGAAATTTTATGGTTTCAAATTTATTATCTTATTTTGTTTTTCAAACTATCTTTTGGTTGTCCTAATTTCCCTTATCTTGCTACAGAATAGGAGGCTATTGCCTATGCCAGTCTATTTAGAAATATTTCTATAACCTTTAATAATCTTTGGTACTCATCTTTGAATCTAAGTATTGCTTGTCATCCACAGACCGTCGGTCAAACGGGAAGGGTGAATCAGATTCTAAAAGATTTTTTCATGCTTGTGTTCGTGATTCTGGAAGATCTTGGAAAGATCATCTCCACATTGTTAAACTTACCTATAGCAACAGTTATCATGTATAATTTTAATCTTCTTGTCATCTTGTCTTAATACTATTTCATTCTATCTTTTTCTGTGCTTTCCCGTACCTCATTCCTTTTCGGGGACAAAAAGTTTTGAGTGAGGGAGAGTGTAACAACCCTGTATTTTCTGATTATTGTAATTGTATATTTTAATTATTTTAATTTTTCCTAATTTAAAAACTTTATTTTATTTATTAAAATGAATATATTTTGTTAATTGAAATATAAATGTTGATTTTGATGTGGATTAGAATTTCAAACATGCATAAATTGAATATTTCCAGAAAATGTGAATTTTGGTCAATCTGGTCAAACTTTTACTTTTAAATTTTAAAAGTTTGAAAATTTGAATTTTATCTTTTATTATGAAAGTAAATAAAATTTCAAGAACACTGCTTTTCGTTTCGTTGAAATCCGAATAATATTGTGAAAGTTATGCTTTTTACAAAATTGGGTGTAAATTGTTTTATTTAACAATATTGTTTATTTTAAATTATATAAATAATTTTTTTTATTTGTCATATCTTATTCTAAATTCTATTATATGTTATGTTACATATATTTTTACCTTTTAAATATTTTTAAAGTGATGTTTGAATTTTTCCAAAGCTCATTGAATTTATTTTCTATTTTTAAAGGTTAGTTTCCATTTTTCTGCTATTTTCTTCATTTAAATTATATTTAATTAAAATTTATTTATTCATTTCTATGTATGCATTTTATTTTTATGTTTTTATCTTTATTTATAAATATTCTTCATGTACATACAATTTTCCCAAAGTTCATTTCATTTATTTTCAATTTTTCAAGCCTAATTTACATTTTCTTTGTTATTTTCTTAATTTAATTATATTTAATTAATATTTATTTATTTATTTATTTTATTTACTATATTTTCGTGTTTTATCTGTATTTATACATATTTTACATGTATTTAAATTTTGAAAAAGAAATGGTGGAAATTTGAAAGGTTTGTGACTCTTTATTTGCTTAAGCCTTTTTGTATTCTGTCTTTTCATTTCTCAACCAACATCTCTTCAATTGGATGCCTTAACTCCATTCTTCAGCCGTGTATTCTTCTTTCTTTTTCACATGAAAGGGAAGACTTCTCATCCCTAAAAATCATGGCCATGAAAAAAAAAAAAAAACAATGGCTTTTCTTTTCACATTTTTCCCTCTTCTTCACTAATTTAGCCTTCCTCTTTCTCAAGTTTGCTTGACCTCACCTCTCTCCTTGCTGACCACCATCCTCTCCACCATATACAGCAGCACCAACCCCTCTCCTCTGACCACCACCTCTGGCCATGACCATTAGATGAAGCCACCACCTCAAATTTGGAAAGCACTTCAACAAAACAATGCTAGCCAAGCCAGTACTCCACTATTGCCATCATAGTTGCCTTTGTCCACCCCTTAGCCACCACCACCATCATCTACTTCACCTCTGGCTTCCCCTTCCACTACTATCTAGATCTGAACTGACATGAAGACCCCATGGCCGAGCCTATATGTGGTCATAGCCGAACCAAAATGCACCAAAAACTTCACCTATTTTGCCTTGTCCATTGATATGCTTCATGTTGTAACTCTTCCACCACCTTTATCCACTTATAACCTGACCTTTACGGTTGCCATACCTGACCCAAACCAGAGCCTAGTGTGGTGAGATCAAGCCCATTTGATCATGTGACAAGCTTATGTTGTCGTGTGCAAGTCTTTTGCTTCTAAGGTTTGGTCATCTCTCTTGTTTTGCAACTGTTCTGCAAACTAAAGTTGTTGATTATATTTGTATGTCGATATCTACATATGTGCTTATGTATGTTATATTTTGTGTTTTTTACAAGGGTCTCCATCAATTCAAATCAAATCGTGCTTGTCGTGCCTTTGGAATCGCTCTTGTGTGTGTTGTTTGTCTCTAGCTTCGTAAAAGGTGAGTCTTTCTCACTTTGATATTTATACTTATGAAATAGTAAATTGATGGCAAGTGTATAGTAATATAAAATGTTTATGCAAGTTAATGATGATTATATGATATTCTATGCCATGTTATTACCATGTTAAAACTGTATCACCTGACATTTGATATATTGCGACATTGACATTGTTTATGCATATGATCACACTACAAGTTCCCTGTTAGAATAGAATCACTATGGGTTGAAATGATACATACCCGAACGGACTTTAGAATAGGAAAAAATCGTTATGGGCAGAAATGATAGGCCTGAACGATTTTTATTGTATTTTATTTGACTTGGGATTGCGGGTTTGAAATGATAGAACCCGGGTTTTCTTTGTAATCTGCGGATTGAAATGATATATATCTGTATCACTTGACCTAGGTTAGAAAATTATATACAGACCCCGTGGTATATTTTTAAATGATTTTTATTAAAATATGTATTTTTAAAAGTATGAAATTTTGATTTAAAAATATAAATTTTATGCTTTTAAGAAAATTAAATATTAAGTCTTGAAATTGTGAATTTGAGTACGTAAATTTGAAGTAACTGAGATTTTAGACTTTAAATTTTATTTAAAATGTAAATAAATAATGGAAATTAAATATAAAGTTTTAAAATTATATTTAAAGTAAAATTTTAAGTTTTATTTAATTTATATGTTAATAAACAGTGAATTTTGACTTAA
Source organism: Allium cepa (assembly GCA_030765085.1). Classification (NCBI taxonomy): domain Eukaryota; kingdom Viridiplantae; phylum Streptophyta; class Magnoliopsida; order Asparagales; family Amaryllidaceae; genus Allium; species Allium cepa. Next base: position 977,567,343 of record CM060928.1, read on the forward strand.
TAAATGAATGGAGTTTTTAAATTGAATATTTGATCTAAAAATTTTGTTGTGTTAAATCATATGTTAAAATGATTTTAAATGTGAAATTTTGAAGTCTAGAAATATGATTTTTAAGTTATAATAAAATTTTGGAGTTTTATTATTATTTTTGAAAAGCTAAAATGAAATCTGGAATTTTATAGCATTTTCAAATGTTGTAGTCTTTTGACAGCATTTTTAAATGTTATTGTTTTGAATCTAACAATGTTTGAAATAACTAAATATCTATTACGACATTTTATAAATGCCATTATTCTTGAACTAAACCATTTTTGGAAGCTATAAGCTACGATAGCACTTTATAAATGTCGTCGTTGCTATAGTTTGACAATGTTTGAAATGATATAGATTTTAACACTGTTTGAGTTATATTTTAAAGTGTTAAATGATTTAACTTTTGGAAATTAATTAATTGTGAAATTTAAGAATTTTTGAATATATTTTAATTTGAATTTTTAAGGAATTTAAATTGAATTTGAATTTAAATAAAGTTTACTTGGTTATGTGTTAAATGGAATGAAATGTAATAAGATAAATGAATTGGTGAATGTGATTTTGAAAGGTGTTTTGTAATGATATTTGAAATAATAAATGAATGATATGTTTGATCTTAATGATATTTAAATTTGAATATTTGAATTCAAATAATGATATGATAATGAGGTTTTGAAAGGATATGATATTTTAATGATTTTGAAATGGTTTAGAAATGATTGATCTTTATTTTGATAAAGAATATGAATGTGGAATAATATTTGATTTTGATTTATTTGATAAAGGAATATTTGAAGTTTATATTTGTATGAAAAGATATTTGGTTTAATTGTAATTTAAGTTTTTTTAATAATGTTGGATTTATGTAATGAATATTTCAAACGAAATAATAATGAAATTAGGTTTGAGATATGAATATATGAAATTATAAAGTTTAGTTTTGAAATGTGGGATATTAAAGTTTGGAAATATATTAAAATTGGATTGTTTATTTTGTAGATCAAATCTATATTTGAAATTTGTAAGATTTGAAATGTTTTGTTAGAAAACTAAACTGAATTGAAACTGATGGTTTGAATTGAATTAAATTGGAAATTTGAAATTTTGGTTTAATGGAATAAATTTGTAAAGTGTAAAGAATTAAAAGATTGATTTCAAATATATGATTTCGGAATGTTATGATTTTCAAAGTGGAATGATTTAAAGTATTTTGGTTTCGGAAAAGTTATACTTTGAAAGTATTATGAATTTTTTTAAAGGTGAATATATGTTTGAAATGGAAATGATAAACTATTTGATTTGAATATAGTTTTGAAATAAAATGGTTTTGGTTTCGAAGTATAACTATTTTGAAAGGGATATAGTTTTGAAATGAAATGATTTGATTTTTGAAGTATAAACTATTTTAAAATGGCCACGGCGTTATAATAACGATTGGTTGTTAAAGAGACTGGGATCGGAAGTTGTCATACTCTCTGCCAACTCCGAAAACCACTTTAACAACTGTGTACGTGGTGGAGATTCCAGAATGAAATAGGATGGTGGCGACGTTCTTGAGGTATATTACGTGGACCCAACTCCCATGAGTTGGCATAAGGTGGCTAAAACAGGAGCGATCTCGGGCCAAGTGAGGTCATTCCTCCGTTCGGACACATTCTTTCGATACTATACTCTTTCTGGTGATTGATTAGATGGCCATCCTCCGATTTTGATATGGGAGTGTGTTCCGAGGTGGGCGTATGTGGCTGCTACGTTACCACCAGCCCGTGTGCGTAATTGGTATATCTACCCTAGCATTGCCTTGTGTGCCGTGTCACCTACCATACCGAGCCTTTACTACAAGTTTGTTTTTCTCCCGTAGCCCGTGTGGTATCCTCTGACAGTCACCCGGAGTGGAGATGGCATGATATTGGATGGACTACTGGGACAATTATTTGTGAAGGGTGATATGGGCAGCCCGGAACGCTATTTAAAAATATGTTTATTTTACTGTAGACATTATTATAATAGCGCAATATTACTACATAGTAAATAGTTTAACGGATCCTTTAAGGATGGGCGATCCCAAGCATTCTTTAAGTTAATGATGCATTTTTTGTTACTGTTCACTTGAGTTGATTTACATTTCATAAGTATTTATGTCCTGACTCGGGTGTTTTGTGTTTTGCTTTACGCTCGAGTCAGATTGAGTGATTCGGCATTCAAGACTCACCTTCGAAGTTGGAGCTTTGCTTGAAGATCCAGCCATCTATTTGTTTTCAATATCCAGTGTTTCCAGTGATGTATTTTGATTTGTACTTGATGTATCTTGTTACTCTTCTGCTGTATATTATTTAACTCTGATGTATCTTATTTTTATATAGTAGCTCATGAACTACTATCTCTTTTATTTCCGCTGCATTATTATTTACTCTGTGTCTGTGATCTGTGATTATGTATTTACTGTATATTCTGAGATTTGCCAAATTTTATTTACAATGCGGTATTTTGAGCAATTCAAGTCCGACATGTGCGGATGCGAATGGTTGAAAATATCAGGTTGTTACATTAATGTATAACTTTTATTATAATAACCCAAATTTTAAGTTATAAATTCCCTAACAAAATTCATTTTGGACATCTTATTTATTATTGTATTATTCAATTACATTCAAACCCTTTCTGGTAAGTTTTATTAATGTCTTTGAATATGATTGAACACTATACAAATTTATCTTTTATTTACGATATTTTTATTAAGCAAGATTTTAGTTTGAATAATTAATTACTTAAGTTTTCTCTTGTACGACCTTCAATTATATATTCACCTTAACATTTAACTTTTTGAATATTTTAGGTAAGTTATGTATACTAGAATGCGACTGATCATTATAAAACTAAATTTTATCTCATTTCAACTGTTTCAAGTTGTTCCAAATTCTATTTCTTATTCTAAACACTCTAGTTATTCAAAATTTTAGCTTCATTTTAATAATTGAAAATCATTACTTAACATAGAATTTAAAAGTTAAATTTTCGATTTCATTTCAAAACATTTTGAAATAAATATATACACATGTATATTTTTGTGAATCAAATCATATTCAAGAAATTCAAATCAAACTCCTTTTCCAAAACAAAAGTGTAGCAAAGATGCTACGTGGTCCTTCCACCTTGAGACTCAAAAATGAATGTCGATGATGCTGTAGTCATCACCGAAATTATTTACCAGTGGCCACAGAGGAGAGTACTGACTTATTTCATTTAAAATTCTTTAAAAACTATTTCCATTCGAAAATACTTCTAAATAATTTATTTTTCCAAAACCTTGAAAACTATTTTTTTAAAGAACCGAAAATTTAATCCACAAATTCTATATTTAACTTCAGTTCATTTGCAAATTAGATTTATAAATTAGATTTATTAACTTTCAACTCTTTATAGCATACAAGAATAGTTAACAGTTAAAGAATTTTGACAAATGATAATCTATTGTTATCATTTCCAATAACCAATTCATTTAACTGTTTAATTTCAGAAAATTATATCTTTATATATATATAAATATAATTATACACAAAATTATTTCATTTACCTATTTTGAAAGCAATATTGTGTCAGTGTGCTCTGTTCGAGTGGTTTGGAATTCCCATCGATAGCGTTGGCCAGACGAATCGAGCGAAACCCCAAATCAAACTTAACAACTCAAACAACCTAATATAAATCATTTTTACATTAGTTATAAATACACTCCCTCATAGGATGATTCAAGAATGGATTCTAAAACATGGGTGGATATTCAAATTTAAAGGGACCCTAATAAGAGAAATCTAACTAAGAAGATAGGCTCGAAAGGGAGGTAAAATAATTATATCACAAAAAGAGAAAGGATGGATAGACTAATATTAATCGTAGGTGACCTTAACCAGATCCAGAAATAAGACTGATGCGGAAATTCAATTTCCCGCTTGAAGGGAAGAGAAGTAACTTTACCAAACCATCAGGATAAATTTGGACTATCGGGTGGAGTCGAGATTATTAGGTTGAACATTAGACAAAAAGGTAGAACTGCCTACTTAATCCTGAGGCATTCGACATTTGATCATGAGAGGATTAATCGGTTGCCTATTAGAGAGACGATTCGGGCTTTGAAAGAAATAACAGCATCAGAACCGAGAAATGGAAATCTCTGGTGAATCAACACTGGTTGCAAAGGAGTTTTTACCCTTTTACAAATCATACTAAGGTTGGCGGGACCGTCGATGGGTAAGTCACACAAAGGATGAAGTTGGCGGTGGAGGTTGGAGCTATGGGATGCTCCAGTATCAAAAGAACGTGAACAGGAGAAGACAAGAATGAATTTTCAGAACGAAGAGGAAAGTTCCAAAAATTCAAAGGAAATCTGAATCAAAGAGGAGAATACAAACGAAGGATTTCAAGCTCGAATGAAGATGAATCTATAATTAATTTTACTCCATATGGTAAGTTTTGCCTAAAACAGAGCTTTGATACCAACTGTAACGACTTGGTATTTCAAACCATTCGCATCCGCCCATGTTGGGCTTGAATTGATCAAAACAACAGATTGTTAATTTATATTTGGAAAAACTCAGCATATAAAGTAAATAAATAAATCATAGAATCACAAACACAAAGTACTATAACAACAAGCAGCGGAATAGATAAATAGTAGTTCACGAACCCATAATACAAAAAATAGAGTTTAAACTAAAATACAACAGATATCTCAATGCATAGAAATATCTATTACAAATGCTAATGACAAGTCTGAACACACAACTGGAATAAACTAAAGTAACTGGAAAGCTAAATAGACAAAGACCGATCTTCAAGCAAAGCTCCAAACTCCAAAGGTGAGTCTCAAATTATGACACCCCACCTCTATACTCACGCTAGCTAAGGACGCTACGAGGTAATGCCATCAACTAGCACGAAGAATAAGGCTATTGAGTAGCGACCATCCATGTATTTATTTTGTGTGAGTACCGATATGCCAGTTAGAAGGTCATGCATTTCATTTAAAGAGGAAATCCGACATATCAAGTACAAATGCAAAGCTACTACACAGTGGCTATGTGGTCTTCGGAAACAAATATAAAATAAGCATAACATAAATCAGTCATAGATATTCATATCACAAAGGTGGAAACGGATATGAATATGACACATGAAGGTGTACATCAAAATAGGGGTCATATAAGATCTACTACATCGTAAAAGAATAGGTACAAGTGCTAGAAAAAGCAATACGTGTACATAAAGGTGTCTCTATCTCGAATGTATAAAAACAAAAACTACTAAGCTAAAATAGTTAGCCAAAAGTCAGATGAAGGACCATGATAAGAAGTCAAGTAGAAGCACCTGAAATACCTCGGTCTGACCCGAGTATTATTTAAGAAGAAAATAATAAAAAAATCAGTCTAGCTATAAATATCATATAAAATGAGATAGGATAAGAGATATAACAAAAACATATGATATCAATAATGCCATATTGTGACAAGTATACATCAGATAACAACAAAATCATACAATATCTTAAACTTTCTCAAACATCAAAAAGAATGTCATATTCTTTAAATTATTCACCAACACACAAATATTGATAAAGCTTGTCAATATAAATCTCAAAAATTGGTGAAACACAAATTATAGAAATCATTAATTATAAATCCATAAAACACAAAGGGGGAGGCCTATCACAAACGGGAGCATGAAAACTCACCAACACGTGTATCAAAAATGGAACGCTATTCCATAAAATGAGCTAAAGCTCCTCCTAATAGGGTACAGTCCCCCATTGCGGACTATGAGCCGAAAATCCTCCTAACAAGGTACAATCCCCCATAGCGGAGTATGAGCCGAAACTCCTAACAGTGTACAGTCTCCCATTGTGGACTGTGAGCCGATGCTCCTCCTAACAGGCTACAATCCCCCATTACGGACTATGAGTCGAAGCTCCTCCAAATAGGGTATAGTCTCCCCCCACAAACAAAGAGACATCGCACATCGCTAGCCTAAATCACAAAATGATCATCATTGATCGATAAGAAGTGTAAATTACACTAAGCTAGTAAATAAATGAGTTTAGCTTCATGTCCCATAACCACTGGCTTAACTTAAATATTTACGAACAAATTGTAGATTTCCACTTGAAAATTGTCATGAGATTTCAATCGAACAAGTCCTAGAATTAACCGACGAAATAAACGCAAGCATTTCATACCACTTGTTTTGCTAAGCCATTTAATTAGATTTCTTAAACGAATGAGATAAAGGTTTGTATATACTAATAGATTGGAAAGCGGTTTTAAAAACATATTGTATTAAAAATAACGTTGAAATCATTTTTGTGAAAGAATTTGAGTATTTACTGCTAGCATAGAAACCTTTGTATTTAAATGTGACAAATCATAGAAACGGTTGTAAAAACAATCTATCACCAAAAATCCACATTCGACGACGAGAATTCAAGCCATAAATATTGATATCAAATCAAATGGATATTCCAAAAAATCAATAAATGAAGTTATCAAAGTCGATAATAAGTGACAACTACTAACCGGATTAACAAAAATCGATAAAATTCGAAAATCCACTCAAAACAGCCAAATAGGCAAAACTGCACAATTCCAAACGTCTGAATTTACCAACCAGATGTCTGAACCACTAACAAGACGTCTGGTTGGATTTCCAGACGTCTGGATTTTGCCTCTGCCTTTTTTATTTTTCCAGGGGCCAATTCCAAATGTTTGGATTTTTCAATCAGACGTCTGGATTTGAAACCAGACGTTTGGATTTTCATCCAGACGTCTGAAATTACCTGCTAGGCAAAAATCAGCCTAGCTCATAAAAGGCCAAAATCCAAATCGGAAGGGATCAGATGAGCGATGAAGACTAGGGATTTATACCAAGCGACAATCCAGCCTTGTAGGCTCTTCGATACACCCCAAATAACATGTCCAAGCATCCAAGATAGGATTTTTAATGATTTTGACTTCAGAACGCCAAAATTAGAAAATTCACCAAATCAATTCAAATCAATTCAAATCAAAAGAAAATCAACATGAATAGATATTAGGAATTCATACCTAACTGCAATGAAAGCGATAGACGTAGATGTGAGTTCAAAACCTCACCTTTAAACCCAAAAACGACAAATGAGAAGCTCTAAAACAAAGGAAAGATCAACCACTCTTCAACTTCAACTCAAGGAGCTCCAATCTAAGCTCATAAGCAAATATTTCCTAAGTTATGGTTTATGAATTTCTGAAAATTAGAGAGAGACTGAGATGTAGAAGATGAAGAAGATACTTACCTAAGCATCTCTTTGATTTTAGAGCAATAGCTTGAATTTCCTAGGAGAACTAGGGCTTAGGAATTTCTATTTCCTTTTCTCTTCCCCCTTTTTTCTCTTTAGCTTGAGTATTAGAAAATGAGGAGTAGAATGAATGAAGAGTTGAGGAGTTAGGGTATTATGTTAGGTTATTGGGCTGAAACCCAAACCCAAAGCCCAATATAAAAATAGAAAAATTCAACTCGGCTCCAAACACATCGATGTTTATACTCAAAAAGGTCGCAAATGCCATTTTGAACTCAATGGAAGCGGTCCCGAGTCCTAATTCGACTGTTTTCAAAACGTAGCATTTCAGACTTTAATCCGATTAATGATGCTGTATTTAAATAAAATATTTAAATATACAATCGTAAAATATGTAGGTTGTCACAGACTCCCCTCCTTAAAGAAATTGCATCCTCGCAAATCTTAAGAAGAAAACAAAGAGTAACAACCATAAAGCATATCAACACAAAAGAAGAAATTTTGAAATGAGAAGTTCACCTTAAGGAGCATGAGAAAGTAAGTCCAGATGGGTTTGCTCAATGAATTCTCTGGATTCCCAAGAACAACCCTTAGGATTTGAGGACCATTGAACCTTCACAAACGGAACATCTTAATTACGAAGGCATTTAACCTCCATAACAATGATACGAATAGGATGTTGCTCATAAGTCAAATTAGGTGAAACTTTAATTTCTTCAATAACACTGGGCTCAAGAATAGAATCGGAATCTTTAAGGAATTTTCATAGTTTAGAGACGTGGAATACATCATGAATAGAAGAAAATTGAGCTAGTAATAAAAGGCAATAAGCCACGGAACCAATACGTTCGCTGATGGGAAATGATATATCGAGGCGCTAATTTTCTCGACCGACTGAAATGCACAACACCCTTCATAGGTAAAAAAAGAATAAATACCAAATCTCCCATAGAAAATTTCAAATTCCTTCTTCGGTTATCGACATAGGATTTTTATCTACTTTGAGCTTATTTCATCCTATGACGAATAAGGTCAATCTTTTCTGTGGAATCATGAATAAAATCTGGACCAAAAACCAGCTTCTCACTGGCTTCAAGCCAACAAGAAGGAGGTCGGCATGGCCTTCCATAGAGTGCCTCAAAAGGTGCCATGCCAATACTAGATTGGAAGCTTTTATTGTAAGTAAACTCAACAAAAGAAATATGATCTTCCCAACTTCCAGCAAAAGCAAGAAAACATACACGAAGAAGATCTTCATGAGTTCGAGCACTAGATCATGAGTGGCATATCTAGTCTCGGTAGGCTTTAATTGTATAAAAGTATAAGCGATAAAGTGTTCCCTTTTTGCATAAGAACGACACCCAAACCAATATGACTAGCATCGGTACAAACAGTGAAGTCTTGGTTCCCTTCAGGAATCACAAGAATAGAAGCATCAGAAAGGAATTCTTTTAAATGATACTCTTTCCTGAAAAGCTTAGAACTTTCAAAATTATAGTTAACTTTATGTAATCATCTTTTTAGAAAAATTTATTTATTTACTGTGTCTAACTGTCTCATCATAGCATTTAGGAGATTCCTATCGATAACGTTGATTGAGCGCATCGACCAGAATTCTTAAAGCCCTCAATTGGGCAAAACAACACAAAATCATCCTCTATATGATAAACATGTCTCTTAAAAAAATTATGAATATTCTTTGCTCGTTTCAAGAACAAAATCCAATTATACTTATAAATGTACCTTATTAAAAAGATTCACAAATTTTAAATTGTTGTTTTCATCCATAATCAACGAATACAAGGATGGAGTTATCGAGATACTCACAGAATACTCGATTCATAAGATGGATGAAATAAGCTGGACAAATCGAATGACATCACGAGTCACTCATAAGAATCATAACGAGTGCGGAATGCGGTAAGTAGAAAGCTACCCTCCACAACTCGTAGCCGATGAAAACCAGTGGCAAGGTCGAGCTGAAAAGACCTTAGCACCGCCCAATAGATCGCTTAGGTGGTAATCCTAAGACAAGCTCAAAAATACCGAAAAATTCACAAACTACTTGAATAAGAGAAATAGCATCTTCCTCAACAAGTGGGTCTAGAGAATAAAATGATTTCACCAAATTGGAATCGAAATCATTAAAAAAATAGAAATCTCCTTAACATATTGAGGATGTCGCAGATAGATAGTCTTCATTGGATATTGGATATGAGTTTCATAACGGTTAAGACAATCCACTCTCAAAATCATGCCAAAATCTATGTAGCATATAACATGCGAATCGGATCGGAAAGCACAATCATATAAAATAATCTCGATGTTTTACAAAGTAAACTGAGTGTTGCAGATCCATCAATCGAATTCGCAATTCTCAATGAAGTCATCAAGCCCAAAAAAATTTAAAGAAAAAGAATCAACAAGTTCTTTTGATATGAAATAATGAGATGAACCCATATCAAAAAGAACTCGAGTAGGATAATCACAAAACAAATTAATGCCATCAAGGATAGAATGAGAAATACCTTGACCAAGAGAAGGGTTACTAGAAGCTTGCACAACATTCAGCTCTCCCTCTTTCATGCTTCGAAGTTTGGGACAAGAAGACAAAAGATGACCCAAACTTTTGCAATAGCAGCAAGTAAAGGGTTTTGGACACTTATTTGCAAAATGGTCCTTAGAACCACAATTGTAGCATTGTCCACGACTGGAGGTAGGAGTCATTGCTACCGAAGTTGCATGCTTTCCTTTCTTGTTGGGATTAGGGCTTTTGAACTTAATATGCCTCTTATTGTTGTTATTGAGGCTCTTCTTGGAAACTCCAACATCACTATCACTTCCTTTATTGGCCAGTCAAAGAGTGATATCTACAGGCTGGTCGAATGGAACTTCTAGTTTTAGAGGTAAAACATTTTTGGGTTTCTTACTCAAAGCACAGATAAACCTTTGATTCTTTACAAGATCCAAAAGTTGTTGGGCAGACATGAATATGCCATCCAGAGAAGGAATACTGGATTGAACAGCGCTAGGACCGCCAGATCTAACCATCTCTTCTTCTTAAAGAAAGAAAGAAAGAGGAGGAAAAAGGTTATTCTCATAATGAATATTAAACAAACTTGATTGATAAAACAAGGCATCACAAAAGAAAATAGGATAGAACAGGTCCTAAGACTCGGATAAATCCTAAGGCACGATTCTTAAGAAAGACATAGTACAATGATCCTTGCTAAACTATTCTATATTGTTCCGAAGTTTGGCTTTGATACCATGTTGTGGCACCCCACCTCTATACTCATGCTAGCTAAGGACACTACGAGGTAATGCTATCGACTAACATGAAGAATAAGGCTGTTGAGGAGCGACCATCCGTGTAATTGTTTTGTGTGAATACCAATATGCCAGTTAGAAGGTCACGCATTTCATTTAAAGAGGAAATCCAATATATCAAGTACAAACACAAAGCTACTACACAGTGGCTATGTGGTCTTCGAAAACAAATATAAAATAAACGCAACATAAATCGGTCACAAATATTCATATCACAAAGGCAGAAACATATATGAATATGACGCATGAAATTGTACATCAAAGTAGTGGTCATACAAGATCCACTACATCACAAAAGAATAGGTATAAGTGCTAGACAAAAGAATATGTATAAATTAAGGAGTCCTTATCTCGAATGTATGAAAACAAAAACTACTAAGCTAAAGTAGTTAGCCAAAAGTCAGATGAAGGGCCATGATAAGAAATCAAGCAGAAGCACCCGAAATACCTCGGTCTGACCCCAGTATTACTTAGGAAGAAAATAATAAATGGATCAGTCTAGCTACAAATATAGTATAAAATGAGATAGGATAAGAGATATAAAAAAAATATGATAAAATTAATGCCATACTGTGACAAGTATACATCAGATAACAAAAAAAAAATCATACATTGTCTTAAACTTCCTCAAACACCAAAAAGAATGTCATATTCTTTAAAATATTCACCAAAACAAAAATATTGATAAAGCTTGTCAGTATAAATCTCAAACATTGGTGAAACACAAATTCTAGAAATCATCAACTAGAAATCCATAAAACACAAAGCGGGGCCTATCACAAACGGGAGCATGAAAACTCACCAACACATGTATGACAAATGGAACGCTATTCCATAAAATGAGCTAAAGCTCCTCCTAATAGTACAGTCCCTCATTGCGGACTATGAGCCGAAACTCCCCCTAACAGGGTACAGTCCCCCATTGCGGACTATGAGTCAAAAATCCTCCTAACAGGGTATAGTCCCCCATGGTGGACTATGAGCCAAAGCTCCTCCTAACAAGGTACAGTCCCCATTGCGGACTATGTATCGAAGCTCCTCCAAATAGGGTATAGTCCCCCCTCACAAACAAAGAGACATCGCACATTGTTAGTCTAAGTTACAAAATGATCATCATTGATCGATAAGAAGTGTAAATTACACTAAGCTAGTAAATAAATGAGCTTAGCTTTGTCCCACAACTACTGGCTTAACTTAAATATTTACGAACAAATTGTAGATTTCCACTTGAAAATTGTCACAAGATTTCAATCGAAGAAGTCCAAGAATTAACCGACAAAGTAAAAGCAAGCGTTTCATACCACTTGTTTTGCTAAGCCATTTAATTAGATTTCTCATACTAATGAGGTAAAGGTTTGTATATACTAATAGATTGAAAAACACTTTTAAAAACAAGCTTTGTATTAAAAATAACGTTGAAATCATTTTTGTGAAAGATAGAAACCTTTGTATTTAAAAGTGACAAATCACAGAAATGGTTGTAAAAACAATCTATCATCAAAAATTCACATTCGACGACGTGAATTCAAACCATAAAAATTGATATCAAATCCAGTCAAATGGATATTCCCAAAAATCCATAAATGAATGTCATCAAAGTCGATAATAAGTGAAAACAACTAACCGAATCAATAAAAATCAATAAAATTTGGACATCCACTCAAAAACAGCCAAAATAGGCAAAAATGCATAATTCCAGACGTCTGAACTTACCAACCATACGTTTGAACCACTAACCAGACATCTGGTTGGATTTCCAGACATTTGGATTTTTCCTCTGCCTTTATTCTTTTTCCAGGGGCCAATTCCAGATGTCTGGATTTTCAACCAGACGTCTGAATTTGAAACCAGATGTCTGGATTTTCATCCAAACGTCTAAAATTACCTGCTAGGAAAAAATCAACCTAGCCCATAAAGGGAAAAAATCCAAACCGAAAGCGATCAAATGAGTGACAAAGACTAGGGATTTATGCCAAGCGACAACCCAGCCTTATAGGCTCTTCGATACACCTAAATAACATGTCCAAACATCCAAGATAGGATTTTTAATGATTTTGACTTCAAAACACCAAAATTGAAAAATTCACCAAATTAATTCAAATCAAAAGCAAATAGACATGAATAGATGTTAGGAAATCATACCTAACAACAATGAAAGCTATAGACGTAGATGTGAGTTCAAAAACTCATCTTTAAACCCAAAAACAACAAATGAGAAGCTCTAAAACAAAGGAATGATCAACCACACTTCAACTTCAACTCAAGAAGCTCCAACCTAAGCTCATAAGAAAATATTTCCTAAGTTAGGGTTTGTGAACTTCTAAAAATTGAAGAGAGATTGAGATGGAGAAGCTGAAGAAGATGCTTACCCAAGCTTCTCTTTTATTTTAGCGCAATAACTTGAATTTCCTAGGAGAACTAGGGCTTAAGAATTTCTATTTCCTTTTCTCTTCCCCCATTTTTCTCTTTAGCATGAGTATTCGGAAATGAGGAGTAGAATGAATAAATAGTTGAGGAGTTAGGGTACTATGTTAGGTTATTGGGCTGAAACCCAAAGCCTAATAGAAAAATAGCAAAATTCAACTCAACTCTGAACATATCGATGTTTATACTCAAAAAGGTCGCAAACACCATTTTGAACCCAATGGAAATGGTCTCGAGTCCTAATTCGACTGTTTGCAAAAAGTATCATTTTAGAATTTAATCCGACCAACGATGCTATATTTAAAAAATATTTAAATATACAATCGTAAAATATGCGAGTTGTTACACAAATGTTGTAACACTCAATCTAACCTGAGCATAAAGGAAAACATAAAATACTCGAGCCAGGATTAACATTCTTATATCAGTAAATTTAACCCATGAGAAATGTCAATTGAAATACAAGTAACTCAAAGGATGTTTGGGATACCTGTAACGATCCCCTTTTTTAGGCCAAATTTAATTTAGCAATTAACATAATTTTTGGAATTAATTTGTGAATTAATTTGAATTTTTCCAAAACAAATAGGATACATATTTGTTTATATATAAATAGATAGATTGTAAATAGAATTTTGATTTGAAATTAAAAAATAAATATCTTAAATTGGATTTAAAACTTTATATTTTAAAAATTAATATATATATATACATGCGTATATGTGATTTTTATTTACTGTACAATTAGTTTTAAATCATTTTTCTTTAAAGTTATATATAAATATAAGAACATAAAATAAGAAAACAAAAAAATAAAAACATATATAAATATAAAACTAAATATAATATAATATATAAAAATATTATTAACATGCAAATTTACAAATGTAGTTATAATAACATGAAGTTTAACAAGTGTAACTATTTTATCATGCATAATTACACGTGTCATGATTTTCTTTTATTTTTAAAAAATACGTAAACAAGTTATATATATCACTCTACCTCTTCTCTTCTTGTTTTCTTTGTCACATTCAAAATCTAACTTAAAGAAAAACCAGAAAAATAAAAACAAAAGTAAAACAATTTCTTCCAATTTTCAAAACCGGAATCAAAGCTATAGATCAGATCAAAATATCAAGCAAATTAAAATCAAGCTATAGATCAAAGTTCAAAAAAATCAAAGCATTTCCAGTTCAAAACAAATCAAGTTCTAGGCTTTGCTCTGTTCAACAAAACTGTGAGTAAACTATTTTCTAAAACCTTAATCTGATATATAACCTGATGTATATGATGATCATTGAAGTTATAATGGTAAATATGCTTTGCATGAATGTATATAATGCTTGCGTGTATATAAATATGAAATCTATGGTGCACATGTCTATATATATATATATATATATATATATATATATATATATATATATATATATGGGCCTCTTTTGTTTTACAGATCAAAAATCAAGTTCAAAAATCAATTTCTCTTCCCCTAATCTTCTATAGATTATGATATATAAGACAAATATGTTTGAAATAACAAGATCTTAATTTTAAATATATTTCTAAGCATTATTGGTTGAGTTTTTCTAGAAATTAGAAAAATAAAGTAGAACTTAGAAGCATGTCAAAATTTAAGTGTCTTAATTTCTTGATTCATTTATATAATATGATTTATTTCTGAAAACTATGATTTTTAAAAGAAAAATCATGATTTTTAAGTTTATAAATCGTGAGAGCTTGCGAATTGAATAAGAAAAGGATTTTGGGCATTTTCTGGTGATCGGAGCAAGGTAGGTGGTCGGAATTGCTGCTGGAGGTAGCTTGGAGGCCGGCGACCTCGGGAAAAATGGTGGGTGAATTTTCTAACCACCGCTGTTGCCGAACAACATCGAAGTAGAGTTTAAGGACTGGTTTGGTCGACGTTAGTTTCGAGGCTGGTTCGTCAACTCGAAGCATCAGACTTGACCGGTGGTGGGGGAAACGGTGCGTGGGTCTTCGGCGAAGGTTTGGTCGAAGTTGCGAGGTCTCTGGTGACCTAAGGTGGCGAGTAGAGGTGAATTTGGATGATCCAGTTTTGTTCCAGTTGAACCCATGTTGCTCGATTTCGAGTTTGTCATCGATTCAAGGATCTGGGTGGTTGGAAACTTAAAGGAGGTTGTCGTCGATGTGATGAAGGTGTCCTCGTTGGTCAGAGCTGCTTTGATCACCTGTGCATGTGCATGAGTGTCGAGATTGTATTAGTGGGTTGAATTTGGAAAAGAAGAAGTTGACTCGAGTTTGAACTCGGGGAGATGAAGTTGGAGCTCGGGTGTGTTCTCGGGTGTATTCACGTGGCTTAACATGATTTTAATAAGTTTAAAAATTTAAATCAAAACAAAAGGAAAAAAAGTGGCTCGGGGAAGAGCTCGGCAAAACTTGCATTGGGCTTGATTTGGTCTTGGGTTTGACCCAGGTATTGGTGAAGACAATTTTTAAATTTTTAAATAATCAGTGTTTAAAATTTAAATAAATCCAGTTTTAAACTATTTTCTTTAATAAATTTCTTTTAAATAATAAATGTTTATTTAAAGGTTTGGATAGATAAAAGTTGTATAATTTATTTCAACTTGAATTAATTAAGTAAATTCTTAAGTTTATTTAAAATAAATTAAATGGTAATTATGTAGTTGATTAAGAAAGTAAAATGTTTTTGATCATTAATTAAACTTAAGGTCCTAAGTTAATTCATATGTCGATGATAATTAATTTTTCAAGGTTTATTAAATAAATATTTAAATGATAATTAAGTAAATAATTAAGATAAATGGTTTATCTTAAATTAATTAAGGTTTTGGGTAATTAAAGAATAACTGATTAATGAAAGTAATTAAAGGATAATTACTTAAAGAATAATTACTTAATGTATGTAATTAAAGAATGATCGGTTATAATTAAGGTTAATTAAATAATGACTAAAGGTTAATTAAATAATGATTAAAGGTTAATTAATTAATAATTAAAGGATAATTAATCAGTAATTAAAGGATGAGTAACTAATGAAAGTAGTAATGTGATTAATTAATTTAATAATTAATTAAAATGGTTTGTAATTACTTAATGTTAATTAAACAGGGTTAAGTGATTAATTCATAAGTAATTAATTTATTTTGAGTTAATTGAATTAATTACAATTATGGGACTAATTAATTTTGCTTATGGATGGTTGGATTATATTAAATGCCTTGAATTTTTTGATATCTCTTATATGTAATATTCTGTGATATGAATTGCTTTGGATTGAGCTATGATAAATATTTGTCTGTGATGAATTGTTGTATGAATATAATATTTTGCGTTTAATTATAAAGACAGATATTTTGTTTAAAAGGTCTAAAGATGGAAATTTGTTTAAACCATTCAACAATAAAGGTTTTGGGAAATAAGTATTGACTTAACTAAGATCCAAATGTATCCACATGTTTTTAAATAAGCGCTCATTATTCGAAAAAGTCGAGGGAGGACATTAAGTCATAAAACCCATTCGAATAACGATATAACGGAATGGAATTTCATTTGAAGACGATGGTTAAAGATTGGGTATTTTCGAGAACGAAAGGATTGTCTGTTGATTGTCCTGCACCAAGTTGCTCCGGTATAAAGATTTCCCTATGTGATGGGGAGTCCGGTCGAGATTGGGGATATTCGGATTTGCAAGGACTTCTTTTCTTATTTGCACGAAGTGCCTTCGGTTCCATTCAGACCCAGGATGGACTTGTATGGATGTATGTCTGACATTACACTTTGACATATAAAGCTGGTTTCTATCAAATACATTTCTGTCTAGTGGCAGAGAATTTATTCTCTTAGCTTAACACCCTTCTCTAAGACAAACGAGCTCAGATGTTATGTAGTTGATCGTTATTAGTGATATATTCCCAATTTGGTAATGTGGCATGCTATGTGCTGAGCATTGGTTGATCGAAGCATGCCTGTTGTGAAAAGCGTAGCTTTGTGGGACGAGACTTCATCAAACCTCATATCCTGGGAAATGGTCGAAACAGGAAGGACGCAGCACGGTTATGGGGTTCGCGACCCTTAGGGTATGTGCATTTCCTTCTAGATAAAAAGTGGTATTCTGGTATGGAGCCTAGATATTTTGCTTATGTGGTTGTTGGAATGTGAGGGCCCTCGATAATGGTCGGTTATGACCGGGGGATGGCATACTCATGACAGTTAGTTACCTAGTTCCAGAGGTAACCCGGCCTTGTGTTGGTCGAGATCCGGTTAGGTTCATGGGACGTCCCTCCCGAGGCATACCTATTCGTATAAAGGAAGTTCCTTTGCCTTTTGCCATTTGTTGGAAATCCAAACAATCAATACGAGCCCTTTACGGTTTTAGTTGTAGAACCTGCCATTTAACATTGTAGCTATAGTAGGCATACTATGATGGTACGTATGCTGGATAAGATTAATATTATACTTGAAAAATGTTTTCCACACTATGCAATTATAATAATATCAAAAGGATTTTCGCATATCAAGCATGTTTGACTACTATAAGGAGAAACCTCCCCTATGTGTGTGATTGCGTTTGAGTGTGTGCCGGGAGACCTTATGGTAGTTTCATTTTCCTAAAGCATGAACGGATTTCTTTTTTGGTAATTTCTTTTTGTACAAATAACTGTTTTTATGTTTCTCACACCTGTCTCATGACTGACTCGGAGATTATTGTTCCCTCTTCTAAACTTAGATGCCCATAATTTTCCACACGGGCAGCCTAGAGTGAGGTTATCCGTGTTCTGGAGCTTAGTCAGAAGTAGATGTAGATTGGGAAGTCTTTGAAGCTTTTGGTTTTGATCTTTTTGGTTTGGAGCTTCGAATCTTTGGAAATGAAGATACAGTATGTTGGACTCGCTCTCTCTCACTTCTCTCTCTCTTTTGGAAGAACCATGTCGACGTTATTTTTTCCACTGTGTATTCCACTTTTGTGTTGTATATATTGGCTCTGACGTTGTTGGTCGTTTGTTGTAGTATGTTGTAATCCATATGTATATCAATGAAAATCATTGTGTTCCGTTGTGTTGTTATCATCTAATGTGTTATAGCTCCAGCGAACCAGACTCTAACATTTGAATATCCGGCGTTTGAATACGAGTGATGTATTGGATACCGATTTTTAAAAGTTGAACTCCGAGTCGTCACATGTGGTATCAGAGATAAAAGTTGAGTAAGGACTTTAGATTCGGAGTATAACTCATTAGGTGACTCATTAGAGATAGGGTTAGAAATGCCCTAGAATGGGTATATTCCCTAAGATATCTCGTCCATATGCCTAAATCAATTTTCTTACTATTGATAGATAGTGAGAATGAGTGCAAGAAGAGGACGAGGTAGGGGAAGTCGGAGTACCACTACAAATGGTCGAGACCCTGCAACAACAGTAATGGAAGGAGCAGCTCTTTCCATCCACCTGCAGCCGAATCTGGCAGAGTTATATCGGAGTTTCTCAAGACTTGGAGGGAAACCGTTCAAAGGCACGGAGACTATTATAGAAGCACAAGCTTGGATTTGATCTTGTGAGAGGATTTTTAAAGGATTGAAATTGGAGGATGATCAAAAGAGGTTGATGGCTTTCTAGCAGCTCCAGGAAGAAGCTTTGGCTTAGTGGGAGACCATTATTTTGGCTGATTCGAGGATGAGTTTACATGGGATAGATTCAAGCAAGTATTTGAGTAGTCTTATATGCCTTCGGCTGGTATTTCCAGGATGTATTAAGAGTTTACCGATTTAAAGCAAGGAAATATATCTTTTGAAGAATACTTAAATACGTTTAATGAGTTATCCCGATTTAGACCTGAATTGGTGAATACCCCTCTTAAGAAGAATGAGAGATTTATCAAAGGGATGAACAAGAAGTTTCATGAGAGGATGACAGGCCATGTGAAGGAGTCTTTTGCTGATTTGGTAGACATGGGATATAGATATGCCACCTTAGATAAACAAGAGATTCCAGAAGAGAAAGGAAGCGGAAGCAATCCAAATTGGAAGAAGAGAAAGTTTGGAGGAAAGAAGCCTTGGCAAGGTAAAGAAAAGAAGAATACTCAAGAGAACAATGCAAAGAATGTTACTTGTTTCAACTGTTTAGAGAAAGTTCATTCCTCAAGTAGTTGCAAGAAGCCCAAGAAGCTAGAGAAGAGGGATCAACTTAAGAAGTCAGGACAAGAAGCCAAGGAATGCTACTATTTCCATAAGTCAGGACATATAGTTAAAGAATGCCCGACAATGAAGCAAGCTCGCGTAGCAAAGGTATATGCAATCAAGGACGACCCTTCAACCTCAGGAGCGGATAAAAGGAAAGGAGTTTTGGAATGTAGTCTTCTTATTTATGATAAAATAGTTAGAGTTCTATTCGACACTGGAGCCACACATAGTTTTATTTCCCAGCAAATAGTAGAAGAGTTAAATCTTAAACCTGAATTCGTAAACGAACCTATTTGTGTGACGAACCCGGTAGGAGGCCCTGCGAATCTTTGTTTACATTGTAGAAAGGTTCCTATTTCGTATTCTCATCATCAGTTTCCTATCAGCCTTTTCGTTAATGACTTCAATGAATTTGAAATTTTACTTGGAATGAATTGGTTAACAAAATATGAAGCTAAATTAGATTATATCAATAGAAGGATTTCGGTTAAAACCAAACTTAGGAATTTTTTTGTGATTTCTTATAAGGATACAAGTCGGAAGAGGGACAAGCTGATGTATACTTTAAGGTATCTCGACTTGAGTTTGGAATCTATAATTATTGTTCAAGAATTTCCTGATGTATTTGAAGAAGTTTAGTCTTTACCTTCGCATATGGAAATCGAATTTAGGATCGACTTGGTTCCCAATGCTCGTCCAGTTGTGCATGCAAGTCATAGGATGGCACCAAGGGAAAGAGTAGAGCTAGTTAAGCAAACCCAAGATTTAATGGAGAAAGGAGTTATATGACCTAGTCGTTCCAGTTGGGGTTCAGCTGTGGTATTTATAGCCAAGTCCGATGGATCTTTGAGATTGTGCGTAGATTATCGTGATCTTAATAAGTTAATACTTAAGAACAAATTTCCTTTGCTCCGAATCGATGACATGCTCGATCAATTACATGGTGCTCGATTCTTTTCCAAGATGGACCTAGCCTAAGGATTCCATCAGCTGAGAATTGCGGAAGATTGCATTCATTTAACTGCTTTTAGGGGTCCTGATACATTCTACGAATGGTTGGTTATGCACTTCGGACTAACCAATGCCCCTGCATATTTTGTAGACCTGATGACCTGAGTATTTCGTGAAGTATTGAATAAGCTCGTTCTCATATTTATCGATGATATTCTGTTATATTCTAAAACTGAAGATGAGCATGCCGAACACTTAAAAATAGTTTTGAAATATTAAGGAGGAATATTCTTTTTGCCAAGTTTTCCAAATGTCATTTTTGGGTAAAAAAAATAGATTTATGGACATATTGCAACAGAAGAAGGAATTTCTGTAGACCCTGGTATGGTTTCCACTATCCTAGATTGGAAGCGACCCACAAATCCAAAGGAGGCCAGAAGTTTTCTGGGATTTGTCAGATATTACCGAAAGTTTGTCTAGGATTTCCCTAAGTTAGCCAGTCCATTAACTAAGCTGACTATGAAGAATGCCAAATTTATTTGGACTCCAAAGTGCGAGGAAGCATTTCAAGAATTAAAGAAAAGGTTGACCACTGCTCCCGTTCTTACTATTATTAACGGGAATAAAGGTCTATCTATTTACACAGATGCGTGTGGTGAAGTTGTGATTGTTGTTCTAATGCAAGAAGGTAGAGTGATTGCCTATGTGAGCAGACAATTGCAACCACATGAGAAGAACTACCTGACCCACGATCTTGAGCTTTTGGCAGTCATCTTTGCTTTGAAAATCTGGCGTCATTATCTTTTAGGTGAAACTTTTTAATTGTTAACTGACCATAAATCTTTGAAATACCTCTTTACCCAGAAGGATTTGAATCTAAGGCAGCAACGTTGGTTGGAATTCCTAGCATCATATGACCTGGATATTCAGTATACGCCTGATAAAGCCAACGTGCTAGCTGATGCTTTGAGTAGAAGACATGTTGTTCTTGCTTATCTTGTGGTCGCCCCTACTCTTCTTGAGAATATTGCTGGTAAGCAAAAAGAAGACAAGTTTCTCCAAGGAATTTGTAGGAGAATACATTGAGGCGAAGATTCCAGCTTTGAAATCGATAATAGTGGAATCATAAGGTTGAAAGGGAGGATTTGTGTCCCAGACATCCCAGATCTTAAACGAGAAGTATTGGATGAATGTCACAAATCCAAGTTCAGTATCCATCCGGAGGTTAACAAAATGTATCGAGATATTAAAAGAATCTTCTGGTGGAAAACAATGAAGAGGGATGTATCCATTTATGTTAGTCGATGTGTAACGTGCTAACAAATAAAGAGTGATCAAATAAAGATGGCGGGTTTACTCCAACCACTGGAAGTGCCCAAATGGAAATGGGACCAAGTGTCTATGGATTTCATAGATGCTTTGCCATGAATTCGAAAGGGTAATGAGGCGATTTTGGTTATTGTGGATCATCTGACCAAGACTGCCCACTTTATCCCAGTTAAATCCACCCGAACGGCAGCGAGTATGGCAGAGTTATATGTAAAGGAGATTGTTTGACTCCATGGAATAAGAAGTAATATAGCGAGTGATCGCGACCTGATCTTCACTAGCAGATTTTGGGAGGCATTTCAAGCCACACTAGGAACCAAGTTGAACTTTAGTACTGCTTACCACCCGCAGTCTAATGGGAAAAATGAGAGAATAAATCGAATCTTGGAAGACCTTTTGCGTGCTTGTATCCTTGATTTTGGAGGTTCATGGGAGGACCATTTGCATTTGGTTTAGTTTTCATATAATAATAGCTATCAGGCTAGCATTAGAATGGCTCCTTTCGAAGCATTGTATGGTCATCCTTGTAGATCACCTGCGCGTTGCAATGAGTCGGGTGATAGGCTTATTCTTGGTCCAGACATGATAAGGGAAGCTTCTGAGAAGGTTGGTTTCATTTGGAAAATGTTGAAAACTGCCCAGAGTCGACAGAAAAGTTATGTCGACCTCAGGAGAAGAACTTTAGAGTTCTAGGTTGGAGATTCAGTTTTCCTAAAGATTTCTCCAATGCGTGGAGTTTTGAGATTTGGAAGAATGTGTAAGTTGGCACCGTGATATATAGGTCCTTTTCCTACACTTGAGAGGATTGGTCCTTTGGCTTATCGAGTATAGTTACCTAATTGGTTAGCAGGCGTGCATAATGTGTTCCATGTTTCACACCTTCAAAAGTATGTGCACAACCCAGATCATATAATTGAGGAGGCCGCTCAACAGGATTTGGAAATCACACCTAACTTGGCAGTGAAAAGAGAACCATTGAAGATTATTGGTCAAGATGAAAAGCGGTTAAGGAATAAAGTGGTGAAATTGATGAAAGTGCAATGGAGTCGAGATCCGAATGATTGTACTTGGGAAACAGAGGAAAGCATGTAGAAGTCCTATCTCAAATGTAGAATAGATATTTCGGCTTGATCTGGTAAGCCATTTCTCTATCTTTTAATGTGTTCATATGTTTCTTGTTTGTCTTCCTGACTATCAAATTTCGAGGATGAAATTTCCTTAAGGGGGAATTTGTAACGATCCCGTTTTTTAAGCCAAATTTAATTTAGTGATTAATATAATTTTTGGAATTAATTTACGAATTAATTTGAATTTTTCGAAAACAAATTAAATATGTATTTGTTTATATATATATATATATACACAGATTATAAATAGAATTTTGATTTGAAATTCAAAAATAAATATCTTAAATTGGATTTAAAACACTATATTTTAAAAACTAATATATATATATATATGATTTTTATTTGTGTATAATTAGTTTTAAATCATTTTTCTTTAAAGTTATACATAAATATAAGAACATAAAATAAGGAAATAAAAACATAAAAACATATATAAATATAAAACTAAATATAATATAATATATAAATTATATAAAAATATTATTAACAGGCAAATTTACAAATGTAAGTATTATAGCATGAAGTTTAACAAGTGTAACTATATTATCATGCATAATTACAAGTGTCATGATTTTCTTTTATTTTTAAAAAATAACTAAGTTAGATGTATCACTCTACCTTTTCTCTTCTCATTTTCTTTATCACGTTCAAAATCTAACTTAAAGAAAAACCAGAAAAATAAAAACAAAAGTTAAACAATCTCTTCCAATTTTCAAAACCTGAATCAAAGCTATAGATCAGATCAGAACATCAAGCAAATTCAAATCAAGTTACTAATCAAAGTTTAAAAAAATCAAAGCATTTCTAGTTTGAAACAAACCAAGTCCCAGGATTTGCTCTGTTCAACAAAACTGTGAGTAAACTATTTTTCTAAAACCTTAATCTGATTTATAACCTAATGTATGTGATGATCATCGAAGTTACGATGGGAAATATGCTTTGCATGAATGCATATAATGCTTAAATGTTTATAAATATGAAATTTATGGTGTGCATGTGTGTGCGTGTGTGTGTCTATATATATATGTGTGTGTGTGTGTGTGTGTGTGTGTGTGTGTGTGTGTATAGGCCTCTATTTGTTTTACAGATCAAAAATCAAGTTCAGAAATCAATTTCTCTTCCCCTAATCTTTTATAGGTTATGATATATAAAACAAAATATTTCTAAGCATTATTGGGTTGAGTTTTTCTGGAAATTAGAAAACAGTTCTATTGCATGTCAAAATTCCAGTGTCTTAATTTCTTAATTCATTTATATAATATGATTTATTTCCGAAAACTATGATTTTTAAAAGAAAAATCATAATTTTTAAATTTATAAATCATGAGAGCTTGCGAGTTGAACAAGAAGAGGATTTTGGGCATTTTTTGGTGATCGGAGCAAGGTGTGTGGTCGGAATTGCTGCTGGAGGTAGCTAGGAGGCCGGTGACCTTGGGAAAAATGGTGGGTGAATTTTCTGAACACCGTGGTGGCCGAACGACGTGAAGTAGGGTTTAAGGACCTGGTTTGGTCGATGTGAGTTTCGAGGCTGGTTCGTCAATGTTGAAGCACCGGACTTGACCGATGGTAGGGGAAACCGTGCGTGGGTCTTCGACGAAGGTTAGGTCGGAGTTGCGAGGTCTTTGGTGCCCTTAGGCGACAGGTCGAGGTGAATTTGGATGATCCATTTTTTTTCCAGTTGAACCCATGTTGCTCAATTTCGAGTTTGTCGTCGATTCAAGGATCTGGGTGGTCGGAAACTTAAGGGAGGTTGTCCTCGACGTGCTGGAGGTGGCCTCGATGGTTGGAGCTACTTCAATCACGTGTGCATGTGCATGGGTGTCAGGATTGTATTAGTAGGTTGAATTTGGAGAAGAATAAGCTGACTTGAGTTTGAACTCGGGGAGATGAAGTTGGAGCTCGGGTGTGCTCTCGGGTGTATTCGCGTGGCTTAACATGATTTTAATAGGTTTTAAAAATTTAATTCAAAACAAAATGATAAAAAAAGTGGCTCGGGGAAGGGCTCGGGAAAACATGCATTGGGCTTCGGTTTGGTCCTTTGGTTTGACCCGGGTATTGCTGATGACAATTTTTAAATTTTTAAATAAATCAGTTTTTAGAATTTAAATAAATCCAGTTTTAAACTATTTTCTTTAATAAATTTCTTTTACATAATAAATGTTTATTTAAAGGTTTGGATAGATAAAAGTTGTTTAATTTATTTCAACTTGAATTAATTAAGTAAATTCTTAAGTTTATTTAAAATAAATTAAATGGTAATTAAGTAGTTGATTAAGAAAGTAAAATGTTTTTGATCATTAATTAAATTTAAGGTCCTAAGTTAATTCATATGTCAATGATAATTAATTTTTAAGGTTTATTAAATAAAAATTTAAATGATAATTATGTAATTAATTAAGATAAATGGTTTATCTTAAATTAATTAAGATTTTGGGTAATTAAAGAATAATTAATTAATGAAAGTAATTAAAAGATAATTACTTAAAGGATAATTACTTAATGTAAGTAATTAAAGAATAATTAATTAATTAATGATTAAAGGTTAATTAATTAATGGTTAAAGGTTAATTGATTAAAGATAATTAACTAATAATTAAAGGATAATTAATCAGTAATTAAAGGATAACTAATTAATGAAAGTAGTTATGTGATTAATTAATTCAATAATAATTCAAATGGTTTGTAATTACCTAAAGTTAATTAAGTAGGGTTAAGTGAGTAACTCATAAGTAATTAATTTATTTTAAGTTCATTGAATTAATTATAATTATGGGATTAATTAATCTTGCTTATGGATGATTAGATTATATTAAATGCCTTGAATTTTTTGATATCTCCGATATGTAACATTCTGTGATATGAATTGCTTTGGATTGAGCTGTGATAAATATTTGTCTATGATGAATTATCGTGTGAATATAATGTTTTGCATTGAATTATAAAAGATAGATGTTTTGTTTAAAAGATCTAAAAATGGATTTTTTTTAAAATCATTCAAAAAGAAAGGTTTTGGGAAACAAGTTGTGACATAACTAAGATCCAAATGTATCCACATATTTTTAAATAAGCGCCTATTAATCAAAAAAGCCGGGGGAGGGCATTAAGTCATAAAACCCATTCTGAATCATGATATGACGGAATGGAATTGCATTTGAAGACGGTGGTTGAAGATCGGGTATTTTCGAGAACGAAAGGATTGCCTGTTGATTGTCTCTGCACCGAGTTGCTCCGGTATATCGATTTCCCTATGTGATGGGGAGTCCAGTCGAGATTGGGGATATCCGAATTTGCAAGGACTTCTTTCCTTATTTGGACGAAGTGCCTTCGATTCCATTCAGACCCAGGATGGACTTGTATGGATGCATTTCTGACATTACACTTTGAGATATAAAGTTGGTTTCTATCAAATACATTTCTGTTTAGTGGCGGAGAATTTATTCTCTTAGCTTAACACCCTTCTCTGAGACATACGAGCTCAGAGGTTATGTAGTAGATCGTCATTAGTGATATATTCCCAATTTGGTAATGTGGCATGCTAAGTGTTGAGCATTGGTTGATCGAAGCATGGCTTTTGTGAAAAGCGTAGCTTTATGGGACAAGACTTCATCGAACTCACACCTCGGGAAATGGTCGAAACAGAAAGGATGCAGCAAGGTTATAGGGTTCGCGACCCTCAGGGTATGCACAATTCCTTCTGGGTAAAAAGTGGTATTCTGGTATGGAGCCCAGATATTTTGCTTATGTGGTTATTAGAATGTGAGGGCGCTCGATAAAGGTCGGTTATGACCTGGGGATGGCATGCTCATGACAGTTAGTTACCTAGTTACAGAGGTAACCCGGTCTTGTGTTGGCAGAGATCCGGTTAGGTTCTCGAGACGTCCCTCTAAAGGCGTACCTATTCGGATAAAGGAAGTTCTTTAGCCTTGGCCATTTGTTGGAATTTCAAACAATCAATAAGAGCCCTTTACGGTTTTAGTTGTAGAACCTGCCATTTAACATGGTAGTTATAGTAGGCATACTATAATGGTACATATGCTGTCTAAGATTAATGTTATACTTGCAAAATGTTTCATGCTATGCACTAATAATAATATCAAAAGGATTTTCGCGTATCAAGAATGTTTGACTACTATAAAGAGAAACCTCCCCCATGTATGGCATTGCATTTGAGTGTGTGACGGGAGACTTTATGGTAGTTTCATTTTCTAAAAGCATGAGCAGATTTCTTTTTTGGTAATTTCTTTTTATACAAATACCTGTTTTTATGTTTCTCACACCAGTCCCATGACTGACTTGAAGTTTATTGTTTCCTCTTCTAAATTCTGGGTGCCCATAATTTTCCACACGAGCAGCCTAGAGTCAGGTTATCCATGTTCTGGAGCTTAGTCAGAAGTAGATGTAGGTTTGGAAGTCTTTGAAGCTTTTGGTTTTGAGCTTTTTGGTTTGGAGATTCGGAGCTTTGGAAATGAAGATGCAGTATGTTGGACTCGCTCTCTCTCTCTCTCTCTCTTTTGGAAGACCCATGTTGATGTTGTTTTTTTCCACTGTGTATTCCACTGTTGTGTTGTATATATTAGCTCTGATGTTGTTAGTCATTTGTTGTAGCATGTTGTAATCCATATGTATATCAATGAAAATCATTTTGTTTCGCTGTGTTGTTATCATCTAATGTGTTATAGCTCCATCGAACCAGACTCCAACATTCGAATCTTCGGCATTTGAGTACGAGTGATGTATTGGATGCCGATTTTCGAAGGTTGAACTCTGGGTCGTCACAATACCCATCCTCTAAGGATCTGTGGAACTATCCACCATGCAATAATATACGCTATTATAATATGTCTATAGTAAAGTAAACTATTAAAATATCATTAAGGCGTTACCCATATCCCCCTTAACATAATATAACGCCGTAGTCTATACAGATACTGTAAACTCCACTTGCAAGTAGGCTATTAGGGAGCACTCCAAAGGTACGATGCAAAAAAACTCGTAGAAGGCGCAATATGGCATATGATAAGGCACGCGAGGCAATGCTATGGTAGATATACCATTTGCGGATCCGAACTGGTGGTAATGCATAGCAGCTACTACCGCTTACCTCGAGACACACTCCCAAATCAAAGGTGCACCCAATCAAATCACAAAGTAATAGAATGGTATCGTAGGAATGTGCCTGATCGGAGTAATGACCTCACTTGGCTTGGCGTGGCTCCTGTTTTAGCCACATGAAGCTGACACGCGGGAGTCAGGGCTACGTAAATACCTCATACAGAATCGTCACCAAACCATCCTACTTCATTCTGGAATCTCCACCATGTACATAGTTGTTAAAGTGGTTTTCGATATTGGCAGAGAGTATGAAAATATCCGATCCCGGTCTCTTTAACAACCAAACGCTTATTTCACACCATGGTCATTTCATTTCAAATAGTTCATATTTTTATATCATATTCATTTAAAAACATATCAATTTGATATTATTATTCACTTTAAATAATGTCCATTTCCAAAATCGTAACACTTTCAAAATCATAACACTTTCGAAATCATAACACTTTTGAAATCATAACACTTTTGAAATTACACCATTTCCTAATTAAACAGTTTAGATATCTAAAATAGTGTGTGTGTGTGCATATTAAAATAGTTATAAATTAAAATAGTTTGTACATTAAAATAATTTATATATTAAATAGTTTATATATCAAAATAGTTTCCTCCAATTCCATAAATCGATTCAAATCCGGGTTTGAACTATCTCTTCAATTCCAATGAGATTCAAAGTTTAAATATTCAAACATTTCAATATAAGTTTCATTTAGATTTCAACATTTAGCTTTAATTTTATTCAAATTGGAAAATATTCACTTAATCCTTTTAATAATAATATAATCTCAATTTATAATTTAAATCAATATTAAATATTCAATCTCAATATTATTTAAAATTTGAGAATATTCAATTAATCACTTTTTATCAAATCAAGTTATCAATCCTATCTTTCAAAATCTCAAAATCAAAAAGTTCAAACCAATTCTTATTTAAATTAAATTATTAACAAATTTAAATTCTAAGTCAACATTAATTTATCTCCCTAACCTTTATTATTTAAGTAAAAAAATCTATTTTTAAAATATTAATATAAATTTAAATAAATACTCAAACATATTGTATACTAATTAAATTAAATTTTCTATTAAATTAAATCTTATCATTATATTTATTTTATATTAAATCATAATTTATATATTTTAAAATAATAAAATTATAAGAAAATCTTAAAAAATTTATTTTTAAAACTAACTTTTAAATTTAAAATTTCCAAAAAATATAATTTTAAAAATCTAAATTTTTACACCTATATTAAAATAAATATTTATATTATAATTTATAAATCAAAATTAGTTAGAATCCTTATATGCCCTTTCAAACTTTGGAAATTATTTTTCAAAATAGACCAACGGTGTCCATATATAATTTTCTATCCTATGGTCAAATGATACAGATATTTATCATTTCAATCCATAATTTAAATATTTATGGGTATATATCATTTCAACCCGCAATCCCAAAATTTCAAAATAAATGAAAATTGCTTGGGTTTACCATTTCAACCCATAACGATTTTTCCTTATTCTACAAGATCGTTCGGCTATGTATCATTTCAACCCATATGGATTTCTAAACTAAAAGGAACTTGTAGAGTGAGAATAAATAGGGTAATGATATAACACAACAGCAGGCATATATCATCAGTAACAAATTTTATATAATATATATACAACAGGATACGGTGTCATATAGCATAGGTGAACAATTACAGATAGTGGCATATCATACTTAACAATTAAATAACTAACAATTCAATTTTAACAGCATACTTCAGTTGTCATTTCAAGTGAAATCAAATTTACTAAATATAAGAATGTTAATCGTGAGTGATCGCTCACCTTTCAAGGCTTAGAGGAAAACGATGGCAAAGAAGATGACACAAAAATGAACATGGATAAGAGCACGACCAAATCAAATAGGAAGCTGCTGAGATTTTCGAGCAGCGATGGATAAAACAACAATTGGACATTTAACGAAGTAAGCAAACAAACCACTTGAATTCGATGGGAAACAATATATATATAATTTTGTATGAAATATATATATATATATATATATATATATCAATATCCAATTTAAAACACATATCAAAATAAACATCTTCATATCATATTAAAAATAATTATTTTATTTTAGTACATGCATTTCCCTTTTAAAATCCCTAATATATATTTAACCGTAAAATCTATAACAAAAAATTCAAATATATATGTATTTTTTAAAAATATTTTCGGACCCGAAACCCGGTTCGGTCGGACGGCGGCAGCGCACGTGTGGTGTTGCATGACTTCTCTCCTCACAACAAAGCAAACATGTGGGAGCCCCAAGGCCCCATATGTATTTTTTTAAACATATACTATCCATATATATTTAATAAATACACTTCGATATTTATACATATAAGAAAAGATCGAATAAATTTTTTGCTTTATATTTAAAGCCAAACTTATATATACTTATACACACACACACATACACAACACACACTAATATATATACACTTTAGAACCTAAAGTAAGATAGAAAGCTTCAGTAGTTATTATATATAGACTTACATTGTTATATCTATATATTTATAATCAACGGGGGAACAAATAACACATGTCAAATGTATCATGCATATATATATATGGTCAAATATATAAGCTTCGGAAAAATTGAAAACAACTTCTTAGATTGGAACTATCCTCAGTATTTATTTAGTGTGTGTGTATATATAAGTGTTTAAAAATCAAATAAGAGAACCAACTTTATAATATATATATATATATATATATATATATATATATATATATGTAATATGTAATTGCAAAGTACTTAGGCAATGAAAAATGTAAAGTAGCAGGCTCCAGATTATAACATATATAAAACTATGTATACTATACTATATTTATTATATTAATATTTAAGCCCTCTCAATCAAAATAACAAGTTTAAACTATATATACATTTCGAAACATAAATACCAAACTATATTTATATTCACATATCAAGAGGTTGCATGCTTGATGAATGGTTGGAGGTTGGTAATGTGGAAGACGTGGCTGTCAACGAGCTAGCGGGAAGGAAAGGACTAGGCTGACGTGTGTTTGCAACCTGAAAAGGAATGAGCAATAACAGTACGCTGGCAATCATGATGAACAGCAAAATATACATCACCTTTTGAGTGACCAACGACAAGAAGAGTTGGGAAGCTTCGAGGCGGTTAGGCTACTGGGTTGTGGTCTGTTCTCGATCAGGTTGTTGAGATGGGTGGCTATGTTTTTTAAGGGGCGGGTGGATCTGGAGTGTAAGGGTGGTCAGAGAGCAGGCCAGGTGGAGAGTTAGAGTGATGGCTGCATTGTGGTAGTGGGCCACGTCCGGTCGGAGGGAGGTGAAGAACGTAAAGTGACATTGTTGAGTTAAAGTGGACGGCTCGGTGGAGAGCTAGGCATGGCCGAGCAAAGTCTCGAGAAAAATGATAAAGGGGACGAAGCAGCTTCTTGCTCAAACGATACATATATGTACCGGATATATCTTGTTATTTTTTTGAATGAACGGAGAAGCAAAATGACTGATCAGTTTATACGGCTTGAAACCTGGAAAGGCAAAGGAACCAAAAAGGCACAATTACGGCACCGATACAACAAACTGTTTTGTCGTTTTTGCCACATACGGGGCATCAAATTATAGAAATGAATATACTGCGGAGATCAGCACGACGAGATGAACAGAATGGTACACAGATACCAGCGATACGATCATTCTATCAAAAGTCAATATTCACTGCCATTCGGTTGCAAATTCGTTGAAAATAAGGTAAATGAAGCTAGAGAAGTCCAAATTTGACGAAAGGAAATATAACGTCTTACTCAGAAAATGATAAACATTTTTATTATATAAAAATATTCAGATTTCAAAGACATTTTATTATCATTCAATTAGCTGATTTTTAAATTGAACATTTCACAACATAACCAACTTTCACATTCGCCGATGAAAATTTGACATTTGCTAGGTTTAAATAGACGCATTTCAAATATCAAATTTCCAAATTCAGTTATTTAAAATTTCACAAAAATTCAGTTCATTACGTTATTAAAACCATTAAAACTTTTGAGTCATTACAACGATTGTGATGGATGTTTGATTATTGATATTGGATGACTGGATGTTGTATTTTTATATGGTTATAACACTACAAGTTCCCTATGGTTTGAAATGATACATAACCGAACAATCTATAGATTAGGGAAAAATCGTTATTGGTTGAAATGATAGAGTCGAGCGATTTTATGGATTTTATTTAATTCGGGATTGTGGTTTAAAATGATACATAACCGTAAAATTTTAAATTGCGGATTGAAATTATAAATATCTGTATCACTTGACCATATGATAGAAAATTATATACGGTCACCAGATTTGGTTAAATTAAATAATTTTGAAATCTTTAAATTTTGAATTCAATAAGTAGTATTTTGAAATAGAAATTGACTTATAGAAACTAAATTATTTTTGAAAATCTAAGCGTCAATGTTGAAATTGGAATTAATTTAATGAATGGTTCAAAGGATTTAAATTGGAATTTCAAAGTTAAAGTGTCGAAAATAAATGAATTTATCTGAATTGAGCTATGAAAAATGTTTGGATACAACTTTGAAATCTATTTTAAACTAATTTAAACTCTTTTAATAAATTTAAACTATTTTTATCAATTTAAACTAGTTTAATTTATTTTAATCTATTATAACCTACTTAATCAAGTTCAATCTATTTTACCTATTTTAAACAAAGTAAATTTATTTAATATATTTAGAAAGCTATTTAATATAATTTAAATCTATTTAATTTATTTTATATTTATTTCATCTATTTAAAAATCTATTTAATATAAGTTTAATTTATTTAATCTATTTTAAATCTATTAAAATCATTTTAATCAAATCAAATCAAATTTAAATCTCTTTAAACTATTCTTACTATTTAAACTATTTCAATCTATTTTAAAATATTTTTAAAAAAACTATTAAAACTATTTATGACTATCTAAACTAATTTCTAAAATTTCAGACTTGTAAAGTCGAAGTATTTGTATTTAAATCCTTGATAATGATACAACCTAAGTTGGAATTTGGAATTGATACCTTTTTGTGAAATGACATATTTGGGTGAAAATGACGATTTTGGAACGAGGATTTAATGAACCTATCTTATCGATAAATTCAAAAGTGAATATGATTTTGAAAGTGAAAAGTGAATATGATTTTGGAAGTGAATATGATTCGAAAGTTATATGTTTTTGAGAATAAGATATTTTGGTATCAATTATGAATTGGTTTTGCGAAATGTAAAAGAACCATCTGGTGTGTAATAAGCGTTTGGTTGTTAAGGAATCGGATATTGTCATACTCTTTGTCAATACCGAAAACCACTTTAACAACTGTGTACATGGTGGAGATTCCAAAATGAAGTAGGATGGTTTGGCAAACGATTCTATATGAGGTATTTACGTGACCCTGACTCCCGTGAGTCCGCTTAGAGGTGACTAAAATAGGAGCCTGCCGGGCCAAGCGAGGTCGCATCTCTAATCGAGCACATTTCTTCGATACCATATTATGATTTTGTGATGATTTGGTGGCCACCCCTTGATTTTGATTATTGGAGTGCGTTTCGATGTGGGTGGTAGTAGCTGCTATGCGTTACCACTAGTCCGAATCCACAATTGGTATATCTA
This sequence comes from Allium cepa, assembly GCA_030765085.1. NCBI lineage: Eukaryota > Viridiplantae > Streptophyta > Magnoliopsida > Asparagales > Amaryllidaceae > Allium > Allium cepa. The sequence goes on from CM060928.1 coordinate 977,600,872, forward strand.
CCCTGGCATTGCCTCGAGTGCCGTGTTCATATGCTCTATCGCACCTTCTATGAGTTTGGTTTGTAACATACATATGGAGTGCCCTTTGATAGCCCTTCAGTATATGGATGAATTACGGTATTATATAGACTATGTGAATATATAAAAATGTGTTAAAGGGGATATGGGTAATGCCGTAATCCTATTTTAATACTTTACTTTACTATAGACACTATTATAATAGCGTATTGTACTATGTATGTAGATAGTTTAATGGATCCTTAGGAGATGTAAATCCCAAACATCTCTTAAGTCATTGCAGTATGTTGACACTGATAGGAGACGTCAAACCCCGTAAATATCTCCGACGCCATTACGCTCATATTCATTTAATATCAATTTAACTTACACAAGATCTTTGAGCTCTGACTTGACTGCTTTGTCTTTTCAATTCGCTCGGGTCAATCTGAGCTTTTCAGTTTATCGAACACTGCTTTTGGAGGGCGAAGACGAAGATTTAGTACTATTCTTATTTATTTCATTCATTCCGCTGCATCATACTATTCCGCTACGTTATTCTTTATTACTACTATACGTACTATGATTCTGAAATGCAAATGTGTAATCAAATGTCATTTGTAAAACAGCTTCATGAACTGTTTATTTGATTATTATATTTTATCATTCCGCTGTGAGATTCTTTGTTTATTTTATTTCTTTCTCTTCTTTTTTTATTTACCCCATAACAATCGGCCCTTCTGAATGGTTTGAGTCTAATATATATGGTTTATCGTAGATTTAAATCATCCAAAAGGCAGGTCATTACAATTGGTATCAAAGCTTTGGTTTAGTAATAACCATAGCTTTGTGGGGTCTGACTCAATACCCTAGAATGAGTCGCTGAGTGTATATATATGAGAGGGTGTATTTGTTTCTGTTATAAAATGACTTTGTATTGTGTTAATTTGTTCTGTTTAGTATTTACAAATTCTGGTCGGTATATAGGACTCTACGGCATCGATAGGAATTTCTAAACACTTAATAGGATAGACCGACAAAATATGGTTTTGAAATATGGGTAACTGAAATAATGTTACCTAATATTGTTTTTTGTATATAAAAGAATAATTTTTATAAATGATATAGCTGGTTGTGATATATTTGTTGTTAGGATGTGAAAATTATAAATATTGGTCGAAAATGAAATTATAAATGAAATGAATATAAATTGAAATTTGAGAACTTAAATTCCAGGATTTTTGAAAAAAAATTCTTTTGAAAGATTTGGAATATAATATTAGTATAATTTGGAAGTATTTTCTGATTAGTTATTTCAATGTGATTTGGAAGAAATGTTTAAAGGGAAGTTAAAAGGGAAATAAGTTCTGTACTCCCCCTCTATCGTTGGAAAATAATTTCGGTGATGAGTGCATGCATCATCGACGTTGATTTTTGAGTTTCGAAGGTGGAAGACCTCAATAGTAGTTCGCTGCACATTTGTTCTGACAAATAAATTTTAATTTTAATTTCCAAATATGATTTGATATATAAAAAAGATATGATTATATATATATATATATATTATTTTAAAATGCTAGAAAAGGATCCCGGTATTTAGTTCTTAAATTTTTGCAAATTGGAAATTTAAATTATTATAATGAAATGAAACCTCAACTATTTTAATAATTGGAAGCTTTTCATATTTGTAATTAGAAACTAGATGCTAAGTGATTAATGATAATATAAGAAACTCGAATTTTGAAAACTACAAATCAAAGGGATATGAAAAAATAGAAATGATAACTATTGAACGTTTTATTTACTAAGATGAAATTGGGTAACATTCCACTACATTCTAAAAGAAATATATATAACTTACCAAAATGTAAAAAGTTTTAATGTTAAATAGAAATATGTGATAGAATATCATTCAAGTAAACTTAAGGTAATGAAAGTGTTCAGTAGAATTATTTCAATAAATAAGAATTTGATGTTGTAAAATGCTATAAAGTTGAAGTATTATAAATTAAATGTAATAGAAAGGATGAATGCTGTAAGTAAATAATTATAAACTTAAGTTGATATTGAATCCATTTATAATTAAAGTGAATACTATATTAATTTAACGCTTATGAATTTAGAAAATGTGAAATGATTTAGAAATAGATTAAATGTTCAATAATATTATATATGAAATAAATGAATGTGAGAAGGAAAAAATATCTATTATGGGTGAATTAAATTGTAAAGAAACTTACCTAATAATGGATAATCCAATAATTGAAATGGAATTAACTTATGTAAGTAGTGAATGTAAAGTAAGGAAAAGAGAAAATCGCATCATATAAATAAATGGGAAATGAATTTTTGTAAGTAATGAATGTAAATTAATGAAAATAAGCATTGAATGAATGAAAAAATATGAACAATAAATGATTTGAAAATAGATTAATAAGAATAAACTTAAAATATGTGTGAATTCTTTGTTGTTTTGCTTATGGGATGGTTGGGAAGGACACTTTTAACTGTATAAAGGTGTATAAATAATCTATTAAGTTTTATCTAAGACTGTTGAGTGTATGATATACTAGTTTACTAATCATTTTGTATGATTAAAGGTTACTGAACTAGAACAAACCATTTTTTTGGTTGCTATGGATGTGTGATTTATTACTTTGATTTCGTGTGATGATTGTATGTTTTGTTTGTAAGTGAGTGTTGCTATGTTGTGTTGGTTTGGTTGCTATTGATTAAAACAACGTAAATAGTTCTCTTTTATATAATTATTAACTCTTTTGGATTATATGAGTGAAATACAAGTTATGGAAGCAATTGCTACTACTTTTGGTTTTATAAATTAAGCGTTGTTTTCTCGACAAATATGTATGTTTTCGGATTACGGTTTTATAGCGATATTATATTGTTTTTTCCATAGTTTGGGATATTTATTTTTAAAAATATGATATATATTGTTAATATTGATATTATTATTCCTCTCAGACCTCTCCGTACAAAGAAGACTCTGCTGAAATTTTCCGTAAATTTTGGGCTTAGAAAAAATTTGTGAAATATTTTCCAAACTTTTATTAACTTGAATATAAAAGGATTTAATTGTTTATGAATTGATATATTTTATTCAAATTATTTATTTATGCAAATTAATTATTTATAAATTTAATATTTTTAATAAGGTTATTAATTCCTTAGTTGTTTCTTTTCCATTTCGAGGACGAAAATTTTTGAGTGGGGGAGAGTATAATGACCCGTAATTTTTGATAATGAAAAATAGTAATTTAATAAGGTTTTGTGATTTAACGTTGGAAGATATAAAATTTGTAATTTAATAAAAAGAATATAATTGGAATGAAATGTAAGAGTATTAATTTAAGGTAATTGATAACTGCTTTAAATGTAATTACAATTAATTGGAATGATTAAAAAGTTATAATTGGTTATAGATTGTAAATTTATTGTAATAATGTATGAATTAATTGATAATATATATTAAAAGAGTAATGTATAGAGAAGAGCACATATGTGAATATATATATATATATATATATATCACGGATATAAGGTGCTGCCGACATGCCTGGCAGGTAACAAAGACAAAATACATATATCAAATCACATGTACTCCTATGTTGAGTTCCGGCAAGGCCACCACCCATCACACCCCAATATCGAGCTCCAGCATGGCCACCGCCCGATAATAAGGTGTTAGAAGTACCTAAAAAACAAAAGAGAAAAACAAAAACTACTGGATGACGTCACAAACTAATAAGGAAGCTCCAAATCAAGAGGGGTGAATAAGCATCTGCTCTGAAGTGAATCTGCTGAATAAAGAAACCGCTTTGAAGGCTCTGAACAAGAGGAAGGAGTACCAAACTGAAGAACAGATCCTCCTGAAAAAAGTACTCCATAATGAAGATAGCAGAATCCTACATCTGAGGAGAAACTACTAGTAGTCCTGGATGAAGATACTCTGCTCTGGTGACCTCTCTACTCTCTGATGTCCAGCAATCTGAAGATATGAATACCTATAAAATGAACTTGATATCCTATCTCCCATACTTGTAACTGAAAAATGACTAAGGAAAAATTAAAATGATACATAAATATGTATATTTATATAATAATATACATATATGTTTATTTATAAGGAAGAAAATAGAAACCTAAATAAGACTAACTGGACAATAACAGAAGAAATGAATTACCTGAAAACCAATACCAAACAGAGACTAGAACAAAAATTGAGACAGATCCATCTTATGAACCTTTAATTATAAGTAAGTTATGATTAAAAGTGCGTTCATCATATAAGTTTGAGAAAATATTAATAATACTATTATTCATATTAAAAAAATTATTGCTGTGTTTAAAAAACTTAATATTATGACTAACCTTGTTAAGATACCTTTGAAAATGATATTTTTAGCTAATTTACATTTGGGGTTAGAAATCCAATTAAAACAAAAAGAAGAAATTGTAAAAATCAATTTGTTAAAATGAATATTATTATTATGAAAAAAATTGATTTATTTCAAACCAAATAAGCCAACTAATAATAATGAATAAAGTGTCTAGTAAAGATCTAACATTCTTTTTGAACTTGAATCTATAATTATTCCAGTAGAAACCACAATCCAAAATTTTAGTTATTATATTAAAGTTAAAATTTTAAGATTATTAATTAGGATGTAGTTAGAATCCAAACAATCATAGTATATATGATTAATGTCCTCAAGATGCAGATTACAAAATAACATTTATTATCATTTTGAATATTTTTTCTCTTTAAAAATTCTATTGTATTGAGTTTTCCATGAAGTATTAACCACATGTGAATTTTTGATTTAAGAGGAGCATTAGATTTTCACATATATCTAAATGAGTTGTTTATTGCACCTGAAAAATTAATAAATTTGTAGAAAGAATTAGAAGTATATTTATTACTCTTATCTCATTCCCAACTAATAAAATCATTATCATTATCAATATAATAAAGATTTAATCTAGCATAAAGCAAAGAAAGTTGTCTAAGGGTTGAATCAATTAAAATTCTGTTAAAACTGAAATTCCAAGAAGGATCGTTTTTAGGAGAATAAACTTCATTGATTAAAGCATACTTAAACTTACAAATTTCATATAACTCCTTAAATTCTATCTTAAGAGGCAAGATCAAAATCCAACGGTCATGCCAAAAAGAAGTATGATTACCAGAATGAACAATTGTATTTATTCCTAAATTAAATATCTCGTTACATTTTAAAATGTTTTTCCAAAAATTAGATATATTTTGAGTGGCTGGAGATGCAATTTGATATAAATTGCTATTTCCATTATAGTAATATTCAGAAATGATCTCTTTCCAAATAGCGTTATCATTTATATCTTTAAACTTCCAAAGCAATTTACCTAATAAAGACAAATTCATATTACGCAAATTAATAGCGCCTAATCCACCTTCCTTTTTGGCCTTACAGAAGGTTTCCCAATTTACTAGAAATTTAATATTATTATTAGAATTTTCCCCACTCCATAAAAAATCTCTTTTAATTTTATCAATTTTATCAATAACCCAATCCGGAAACAGATGCATGGACATCCAATAAATTGGAAGAGCCGATAAAACCGAATTTATTAAAACAAGTCTACCTGCTCTAGATAAAAATCTCCCATTCCAGTTAGAAATCTTATTTTAATTTTATCAACGATAATAATCCAATCGTCATGCTTGAGTTTGGTGGGTCTAATCACAAAACCAAGGTAGTCAAAAGGAAATTTTATAGTTTTGCAATTAAGAATATTAGCAATTAAGTTTTCAACTTTTTCAAAATCATTTAAAACTACCACTGAACTTTTGTCAAAATATATTTTAAACCAGATAAAAGTTCAAAACTGTAAAGAATAAACTTAAGAGTAATAATGTGTCTAGAAAGATGGGAAGAAAAAAAGTAAGGTGTCATCAGCAAATTGAAGAACCGATAAACCAATACGCGATATGTCATTGCCTACGTGTCCAAGAGAACCATTATCCACTAATCTTTTGATAATTTTAGCAAAAACATCAGCAGCTAAGTTAAATAATAAAGGCGGTAAGGGATCTCCTTGCCTTAAACCACTCTTAGATTGAATTCTATTGCTTAATATACCGTTAACCATAATACCAGAGTTTCCAGTTCTAAGTAAAGTCAAAATCCAACTGATCCATCTATGACCAAAACCTCTAGCATGGAAAATATCTACAAGAAAATCCCAATCCACCGAATCAAAAGCTTTAGCAAAATCAAGTTTAAAATCGCACAAGTTATGTTATTCTTACAATAGTAATTGATATATTCTTGAGCAACTATCACCCCATCAGTGATATTTCTACCTTTAATAAAAGCCGATTGTGAACAATCAATTAATTCGTTCATTCTTTTACTAAGTCTATTAGCTAGAACTTTAGAAATGATTTTAACTGAACAGTTAATCAAAGAAATAGGTCTAAAATCTTTTAAGTTTTTAGCTCCTACTTTTTTGTGCAACAAAATAACATTTGTGAAATTAAATCTCCCTAATTGCAAGTTACCATTATAAAAATCATTAAACATATTAACTAATCTATTGGGATTTTAAACAATAATTAATGTGAAAATCAACAAAGATTCAAAATAATTGAAATATTGCAACTAATATGGTAAAAGATGATAATTATGGAATATTAATGCAATACGATGTAAACCAATGTTAACTAGGTCTATAAAGTAATGATTGATTGAATAAAAAGATTGAAATCAAATCAATTTATTGGAAGTAAATATATAATTAATGGGATTTTTATTAAGTTGAATTAAACAATGAAATTAATGTGATATTTAACACTAAATCGATATGTAAATTGTTTTAAATTATTGTAAGTATCTAAGTAATCAAAAATGATAAAAATTGGTAACAATTAAATTTGAAATTGAAACCTGATTTAATCAATTTAATATTAATTTATTTAATTAACATAAAATAGCCACTTGACCACTGTCTCCAATGTCGACGAAACCAGTTTCATTGGATCGATAATGGTAAATTATAGTAGGATTTTAAGTTTCATAGTGATCAGACTTGTCGTTTGATGTTATGGGCTTGAAACGCGTAGAAATCAATTTAATTGAATTTAATTAAAATAGACTGATTTTAAAAGCTAACTTCTTCACACAATGGAATTGGGACTTATAACCTGTTCCATTGAGTTTAAAAATATCGAAAACCTATATTTCGATATCACTACAAGAAAACAGCCTTTCTACAACGGGCAATGCCCGTTGTAATATGTGTTTCGCAACGGGCATGCGCCCGTTGTATTAGGCCTCGTTGTAATAGGTCCACTGCATTTTACAACGGGCAATAAACGTTGTAAAGGACCATTATAACACGCCTGTTTACAACGGTCATTGGCCCTTGCAATAGACTCTTTGACAACATGCATTGACCATTGCAAAATCCCTTTTGACAACATGCATGGACCGTTGTAAAAAGATCTTATAACAACATGCTTTGACCGTTGTAAAAAGGTTGTATAACAACATGCTCTGACCGTTGTAAAAATCTCTTATAACAAAATGCTTTGACCGTTGTAAAAAGGTTGTATAACGACATGCTCTGACCGTTGTAAAATAAATGCAAATTAAAAAAAAACAACAGCAGCATCCATGCGGTATATCCATACCAATAATGAATAATTTAACGAGTAATAAATATTATCATAAAACAACACATTTTTCTTCAAAACAAATATTATTCACTTCACTACTCTCTATTTACAATTTTCTTTATTTTTCACTTTTCTCATACATTTCAATAGCGACGTTATCATACAAGTCTATTTGCATGTGCACTTTATATTTCAACAGTGACGTTTCAATATAACCCTATGCACATCATTCTTCTACCAACAGTGACATTTCAACCTGCATCCCATGCATCAATTGGTCTCTCATGTCCTAAATCCCATGCATTATTTTTTCCCAAGTACATTTTTCAAGAAGTTTTGCTGCTTGTTCCATCATCACGTGTATCATGCGATTCTCTCTCAGTATTTTCACTGCTTTTATGTTACCATCTCTCACAAGTTCATCGCAAAATTGTAAGATTAATAGCTCTCCAATATCGCCTGTCCAACATCCTTCCAAAATAATTCATATCTATATGAAAATAAAATAAATAAAAGTGTGGAACTGCTGCTCAAGTTACAGTAGAGAAATGTCTAACTCTCTAGATACCCATTAAAAATGAAGAGGGATTAAAATACATCCTATAGAGGTTATTATTGATAGTGTCAGTTTTAGTTTGACCAAGAGCAAAGCCTTTTCTACCTTAAACCAAGGAATCATTTTGGCTACATCTATTACCACCCCACTAATTTCCTTATCCACCCCATTATTTTACAAAATTTCATCAAACCCCGTTAATTCATCTTCACACCCCATCATTTCCAGCTGTACCCTTCTTCTCCATCTTCATGAACTTAACCCAATTGTTATGTTCTCATTGTTATTTATTTTTTCTTCTATATCTTATTCTTCATGTCATTTAACTTTTATTAGACTAGACTGACTGATGATTTAACAAATTAATCTATTCATTTTCCTATTTGGTTCATAATTTAGAGTAAAACTAATGTTTGTTAACTTTGCATCTATTGTTTTCTCACGAAGCAAACATGATTCCCCTAGCAACCATGTTGTGTGCTACTGTGCTAGCATTGTTCATCTTGGCAACATGCCTGCCAACTTGGCTTGCATATGCATCAAGTTTCCATCGGTTGTCTAGGTTACTTCATACCGAACAATATCTTGTAATAAAGTTCCTCTTGATCATTGTTTTATTCCATAATTCCAAAGCAAATTGGAGGAGTGTCTACACATAACTGATTTAATCACTAATGGAGAAGGAGAGAAAGAAGAGAGACCATTAAGCGAACTTTTTTGATCTATAGAAAAGGCTAATTTTGTCCTTAAATTATTTTGGTATTTTATCCGAGTGGGAAAGGACATTATCGGGGTGGTAATAGAATCAGCCAATCATTTTACCCATGTTTTATACTACTTTCATTTTGGTCATAGTCATTGCTAACTTTTAGGCTTTTAGCCAAACTGAGTTTACAAATAGCAAGCCTTAATCAAATTCATTTCCAGTTTATTTCAGTAGATGAGATAAATAGACTTATTAACCAAAAAAGTTCCATGTAATTTCAATTCTACATGAAATTAAATTTTACCTTGTTACACTGAATTTTGCTTGAGTCTAAAGTAGTCTGGACAGAGCAGGATATCTCTGCTTCAAGAAAAGCAACAAGCTTTCAGCTCTACTTGCAAATGTTACATTTTTATCCCCATCAGCCATTAAATTTTTAACCATATCCCATGATGACTTTGAACCAATCGTATCGGCTTTTCGTCTCCATATGTATATTGCAGCTTCTACTCTATCGGCAAGTTCAAGTGCTTCATGTTCTGAGTTTATACCCAGGCAGTCTAGGAGATAGTCTGCTGAAAATTTGTCTGTAGTCGACATTATCTATACACTGAATCACCCATGCTCAGTTTTCCACTCTAAAACATTACACAGTTCAATTTAGTTTCATATATTACTAGACTATATAGAGAAAATTTTATGTTATAACACAAATTCATATATTTCTGGTAGACTAATACCTTAGAAAGTGTAGAAAGATATGATTCAGGCATGGTCATTTTTGCAAGGATGCTGCTACTGATTGCCAATGCTGCTTTATGAATCCGATTTGCACATTCTTTCTTTTTCTTCAATTCCTTTCTTGATATTTTGTTAAGTCCAAAATCGGGTACACATGGAATTGGAAGCCACCCTTTCTCATCGTTGCGATGAATCACTCTTCTGAATGAACTTGATATCTTTGGGCTCGGGGAATCGCTGCCTTCGTCTACATACCAGAATTCTATTTTCTCAAAGCTATCCAGTATACCCTGTGAAGGATTTATCAAGCAAAAACATGAGTTTTTATTTTATTTTTTAGTTTATGTTTATGTTCTGGAAATATTCAAACCCAGAATCTTACAATTAGCTTATTATCAAGTTTTTCAAGTGCTGGAAGATTGATATAAATGTCTGATCTTGGTCTGCTTTCCACAACCTATAGAAAGAAAATGAATCTTGAAACAAAAAAAAACCCGACCATCGCAATCGAACTGCCGACCATTGTCGACCACCAGCAAACGATCAAACCTCCTCGGCCAAGTTCACAACCACCAATCACCACAACGCCCTTCCAACTCAAAACCGCTTCGAACTCCCAATAACAAATCCAACCCAAAATCGCGAATCCCCAACAGCCCTTCTCCTTAGCACCGCGACTCGTGACTCGAACCTCGCGATTGAGTTTTGGTGATTGAATTTTGATTTCAAATGGACCATTGATTTCGTGAAGTCGTATTGAATTTTTAATTTCCAAATTTGAGAACGGAGAGTTAATTGGATTTTTAATTTTGTGGGAGGTAGCTTTGATTTGCTAGGTGTAGAGAACGAGGTTGGGTTTGTAGTTGGGTTAAGAGCGAAGGAGGGTGAGGATGTCCCTGAAATGATGAGTATGTTGCGGTAACTGATTTCATCTACGTTGGATTGCCATGGAGAAGAGGTGGACGAATCTAGAGATTCCAGATCTTGGGAAGGAACGATTGATTTGGGATCTAGGGTTAGCAAAAATAAAGTTTGCTAGCAGCGAGGGAAATAAAGCAAACATATACGGCGGGCTTTAAAATTTAAGTTTTACCGCCACGCATTTTGTTTTTTTATCAATTATCATTTGTAAATTAGTATTAAAAAATTATTAATAGTAATTTACTAATTATAAAACATAAATATTGATATTTGACTATTATTAAATATTGATATTATTAATTATAAGTTATCATATTATTAATTATAAAATATTAATTACTAACATTAATCATTACTTCTTATTATTAATATTGATTATTACTTCTTAATTATTAACTTTTAATGTTAATAACTAAGAATTGTTGAAAATTGGCATCTACTACAACATGTAGAAGAAAATAGTTGCAATTGATATCTATTACAACGATAGACGACGGAGTTGAAAAATTTACGACTAACGAAAATAATCGAGAAAATTAATTATTTAATCGTAATTATTAATTAGTAAAAATTAATTATTAAATGTTACTTCATATTTATTAATTAAAATTTAATGTTAATTATTAGTTGTTAATAATTAATATGTATATATTATTAATTTTAATTTTTAATAGTAACTATTAATCATAAATTATTAATATTTATTATTAATTATAAATTATTATATATTTAATATTAATTACTCGATATTACTTACTAATAATTGGAAAGTAAAATTAAGCCTGTTGGAATACTAATTATGTATAACAATTAGTAATTAGTGATTATTTAATAATAATCATTAATTATTATAAGTTATAAATGATTAATATAATATTATTAATGATTAGTTATTAAATATTAATAAATAATATAATATTATTAATGGTTAGTAATTAGTAATATAATATTATAATTAGTAATTAGTAACATATGATTAATATAATATTATTAATGAATAATTATTAAATATTAATAAATAATAAATATTAATTTTAAGCAAGCATTGTAATTATTAATTATTGGTTGTCAAAAATTGGCAACAAACATTTATTATAACGGGCATTTTATGACCGTGGTAAAATTGGCACCTATTACAACGGGCATTTTTAGCCCGTTGTAAAATTGACACCTATTACAACGGGCATTTTGTGGCCGTTGTAAAATTGGTATTTATTACAACGGGCATTTTGTGAACCTTGTAAAATTGACATCTATTACAACGGGATGAAATGACCGTTGTAATAACATTCTATTACAACAGGTAGTCATTGCCCGTTGTAAAAAAGGCGTTGTATATGACATCTATTACAACGGGCCTTAATGGACCGTTGTAATAGCATACTAATACAACAGGCAGCCAATGCCCGTTGTAAAAAGGGTGTTGTAATAGAGTATTTTTGTTGTAGTGTATATTGGATGATCCATTTTCGTTTTGAAAAAAAAGGGCTTTACGGGTCGTTGTTATCGTTTCGATCCAATCCTGCCTATATATAGGCTGTTATAAACCCTGGTTGTTTCTCATTTTATTATTTTTGTACGTACATCTTTTTCCTACTTCTCAAATGTCCCATCATCAAATCTAATTCTCAAATTCCATAATCTAATTTTCAAAAAAAAAAAATTATTGCTACAGGTTTACTTCGAGTCGGGAAGAGGTTCACTCACAACACCAAATAAGCCATTTTGCAACATTTTTTGTTTTTTTAATTTGTAATGGTTATTACTATTATAAATTCTTAACGTTTATTTCCATTTGAAGCAATTGCAATGATCATAACCGCGAGTAAACATGATAATTTCGTAAATAGAGAAAACTAAAATGGATAAAATTGTAATATTCTATTTTATTATTTCTAAATACGCTTCTAACGCTTCGAGAATGTTATCCCCATTTTATTATTCCTTCCTCTTTCAATATGGGGTTACTGCCTCCACATCATTCAAGCTCCGCCTCCGCCTTGTTTTGTCAACGTCTCCGTCTCATCCTGTAAGCGCTTCCCCATAGTCTTGTAAGCGCTACCCCCCCCCCCCCCGGGCCACCATCTCGTATTGTCAACACCTCCACCTCGTCTTGTCGGCGCCTCCACCTCCTCTTCTCACCGCCTCCACTTTGTTCTGGTATTTTTCATTGTTTAATTATCTTAAATTGCAACGGAATTTCCAATTTCTGTTTGATTTAGATTCAGGCGGTTTTTTTCCAACTTTTGCTTGTAAACAGATTGGAATAGGACACATGCTACATTTGAAATGGTGAGCCTAATTTAATTCTTGAATACGTTTTCCTTTGAGTAATTTCTCAATATAAAACAGAAGCTTTAATTAATAGCAAAATGTTCTATCAAAACTTCTTTCTACCATAATATGTATTTGAAATGTTCAGTTCAGCCTGGCCTTGTTTAAATAAATAGTCGTACTTCAGTTATATAGTTTATGTTCAATGACTCATACTGTCATGTCAAAAGCTTTGGCTTTCTATTTTCTTTAATCAAGTAGTTTTTATTCACTTTTGAACTTGTGCAATTATGTTATCTGATTTAGCTGTATAACATTCACATCTAGTAACAGTAACAGGCAAAGGAATATGATATAAATAGAATATTATTCTAATGTAAAATACTTTAATCAAATTTTAAGAATGTGTTCTACAATTATTGTTATCATATGTCTCAAACCTTTGCTATATCCAAGTTGATTCCCAGCTCCTCAGCCTACAATAACAAATCACGTTATTACATAATACAAAGAAAAAAGCTGTTGTTATTCATGTTCAAAAACGAAAGAGCTTATGTTATTGCTATGACAAAATTGATAAATATATGCAAAAAATGCAGGGTATGAGGAAGTAAAAAAACAACCATAGATAAAGCTTTTGAGATTGCTATAGCGAGAAGAGTCAATAGAAGAATAATGTTGCTTAATCTGCCTATTTTGAAAGAAAAGAAAAGGAAAAAGATTGGTATGTTCTTAGTGCAAAGTGCACACAAGTTTCGAAGTACTTATAAGATCAATAACTGAGTGGCTCCAATAAAAAAAACTTGGAACGAATTGCTTATTTATTGTCATGATATTAGATGAAGGAAGATAAAATGATCAAGGAAGCAAAGTTATAATTTTAATGTTATAAGACAAGGACATTTGAAACATAGATATTACAGCCAAATCTCCTCAAAACATCTCGACTATTGCTGTCACTAAAAGACATTTTATTCTAAACTTGACAAATTTTAATGCTAGTAATAGCTATTGTGGAATAGAGATGCTTTAGATTGGAATCAAATGTGATTGATAGACCTTGTATTGTACTTGGGGATCTTAATAATGTGATAAACCAATCTAACAAAAGTAGTGACCGAATCATCCTTTTTGGCCAAACTCAAGATTTGAGTAGCTGTTTGCTTGCATCGGGATTAATGAAAATAATTTTATTGGGGTATAGATATACATAGAGGAATAGGAGGCGGTCGACGAAAATTGATACACTCCTCACAGTGATGTTCTCTTAAAATTGCCAAATATTACCAGTATTGCTTTGCATATCTCTACCAATGACCATACACTTCTTTTGGTAAACATACATTCCAATTTTGAATTATATTATAGGCTCTCATTTTAGATATGTTAATGATTGTTTGTTTTATAAAGGGTATTTTAACTGTGTTGACATCTCAGTTGGACCAAACCTGAATTGTAAAAAACATGCAATGTGTCATATCCGTATACGCTTCCAAAGTCATTTTGAGATATTGGATGTTTGCATTCACGAATTTGAACGGATACTAAATAATCAAATCCAACTATGCATGAATAAAGTCCACGGTATACTTATATATTCAAGGCAAAATGTACCATTTATAACATGTACTTCAGCGTATGTTGTTCATATTAATGTGAATGCACGGTAAGGAAACACAATAAGTGACTGTACAAATTGTAATTTATTCCTTACTTTTTATGAGTACCAGATTGATATTCCTTTTAGAATACAATGTCAAGTCCAACTAGTAAGAATTCTCTTCAATGTAATGCTTGCATATTCAAAGAATTTCAAAACACAACTTGAATAAATTCATGTTAATCAAACATTAATTCTGTTCGATTTCAGAATTCACTATTAGAGGATAAGATTGAAACTAGAATAATTCATTTGATGAAGAAAAAAAGTCATCACATATATAGTACGCATTACTTTTTGTTAACCGCCTACAAGAATAAAGAGCGATTTCAACGAGACCATGCTTAGTACATGGGCTGATGCTACAAATATACGTGTCTGTCAAAGCCAACAAATTTCTTAGCAGAGCCAATGGTACGTCGATGTGAACGACAACTAAATAATCTATGCAGATGATAATTTATTTCGCATAATGCTACATAAAAATTTCGATCCGTTAAAAATATATATATTTAGCACTAAAATCAATGCATACATTTTGTATACGATGGTTATAAAAATGCTAAGGTCTTTACATTTAAAACAGTTAAATCACTACCCAAACAAATTATATGATATGGTAAATTTTGAAAATAATAATAGTTTTAGAGTTTCTTATTGATAAAAATAATATAAGTAATATAATTTGAGTTGTATATATTATATTGTATAAAGCAATAACTTTTGCTGATATATACAAATATCGATACACGCTTATATTACTGATGGTACAGTATCTGCTTTATCAAATCTAATATTGAAGGAATCAACTTTATCACCCACAAAGTTCAACCTTTCCACTATATTTATCATTTTCCATCTTTTTCTTAGATTTTATCCCAGGTAAATCTAAGGAATTTAGTTATCTGGTTGTTTACACGACTTCCCTAGAATTTAATGCCGCTAGAAACTTTATCCTCCCTACTTTCATTCATTTTTAACGTCTTTGCTTAGGTTTCAAAAGCAATAAAACTAAAATAGCCATTTTAGCCTATCTGAAACAACAAATATACCAAAATCACTTATGAAATTTTATCATAATTTATGACCAAAAAATAATAGTTTCTTCAATTCTGACTGCTAAGCTACTTTTGTAGGTAATATCTGAGACTTTGAGACTGGTCACTGTTTCTTTTCTGTAATGTAGGACACAGACAAATTTGTTTTTCCTATTTTATCCATTTTTAAAACTACTTTGTGTTATGATATTTACCAATATAATTTTATTCCAAGTATAAGGCTAGCTTGTATATTGCTTTCTTCAGTTTTATATTTGCCCGTTATGCCTGGTATATTGCTTTCTTTAGTGATTTTTCACTTTACTCAAAAAGGTTGTAGTATAAATATACTTGGCATACCAAAAAGTTGCCGTATAAATCAAATTTTGGAAAAAAATAAGAAAACTTTGATATTGTTTGTACTGTAATGATTGATTATGTGACTAAATAAAAACTTAGCCGTACAAGAAGTGTAATGGTCATATGTATGAAGCAGAGAAAATTAGAAATACAGATGGAGGGGTAAATATTCATTTTAATCCATGAACATGTTTGGAAGAAGAAACGGGATGAATGGTAAATGTCCAATTTAGTACTTGGCATTTTGTCCAGGCCACATATTAAATGAAATCCTACATCGTGACACTAGACAGCAATTTAGTAGTTCGGCTGAAAATGACAGAATAGCAAAAGCCACATCCAAAATGTAATTTCAAATCAATTTGTGGGGAACCTTTGTTTTCTTTTTCTAATTTATAAATTTGTTAAACTGAGTACTGCAGGGATCATGACGAAGAATGGAAGGAAACAGTGGCATTCTTATAAAAGCTTACAATTTAATTAAAATGATCTAGTGCTGCTTTGTTCTGTAAATAAGTTCTTGTTCTTTTCTCTTTTGAGCACTGCGTTCTCCGTCCGGTTTTTATGTCCCTTAAATATGCTGTGATGCGATACGATATTGGTATGTTACTGTTTTTCCAAGGGCTCCACTCCTAAAAAATTTATTCCCAAGCATAAGCCTTATTGAAATTTATTATGGAAATAAATTTGTATAATACTTGTTTACTCTGTGCTTGCATAATTACGAATTAAAATTTTGTACATGTTCATTTATGCAAAAGCATGCACAAAAGACTATATTTTGGTAAAAGAATGTTTATTATCACAATAAATTTCAGAAGAGATCTAAACTTGAAATAAGTTTTTATTGAAGACATACAATGAAAAAATTTCCTATTTAAAACTATAGGCATCTAATCAAGTTATGCAATGTTTACTTAGTGTTAGTTGCTTCTTGAGTTATTTTATGCTGTATTCATGCAGCATATTGGAAGCACTAGATTCAATACTGAAAAGCAGTTCACAAACAGTTGCAGTCCCCATCCTCCTACTCATTCCCAGTCAAAGAAAACAAGGAAACTATCAACACTTCCACTTTTCCTGGCTAAGCCAAGAAGACATAGCCGGGTTCTTCCTAAACAACATATTCCTCATGCTTGGTACATTATCCAGTATAGTCAGTGGATGCTTGAACCTTAAATTTTGACATGAAAATATTTTCTTTGAATGGAATAAAATTTCATATTTGTTGCAATAACGCAATCCATTTATAGCAAGACTTAAAGTAGTGTTGGCATATTGCAGGAAACGTTGGAGAATATACCTAAAGACACTATCATGGAGGCGCTAAAAGTACTGCTTGGTACATTGTCCAAGTTGGTTGATATACTTAAAGTCACTTTTTGATGCGCCTCAAAATGGTCATTATACATCGTCCGAGTTGATTGATGGTGGTTTTGTAGTTTGGTTGGAGTGTCATATTCGTTGTTTGTAAGCTTTTAGATATTTGTAGTAGTGAAATTTGAAGTTGCCACAATGAACTTTGTAGAATTTGATATGTAAAATTTCGTACGTTTGATTCTTTTATAATTTAATGATATGTAAGTTTTGAAATTTAGTTTCGTATTTTCTATTGTTATAAATTTTCTATAGATATAGTTGAATGAAATACTATTAGATGCTGAATAAGATATGTTCCAACTATACCAAATTCGCAACATTTCTAAGTGTTGATAATTTGGCTATTTACCTATGTGTGCGAAGAATTCTCAACAGTTATAGCCATTGGAAATTAAAAAATTGACAAAGGTTATAACCGTTCGGAATATGAAAATAGACATATGTTATAACCGTAATTTCCTAAATTCCCAACGGTTATAATCATTCAGAATATGAAAATAGTCATATGTTATGACAGTAATTTCCAATGGTTATAACCGTTGGAAAAGAAAAATTCCCAACGGTTATAACCGTTGGAAAAGAAAAAATTCCCAATGTTAGTAACCTTTGGGAATACCAAAATTCCCAACGTTACAACCGTTATAAAATACGTAAAAAAATTATAACGTACCTATTAGCAATGGTTATAACTGCTGGGAATTTGATTACCAACGGTTATGACCGTTATAAAATGACAATTCTGGTGTTGTGACTTCGAGTTTCAGAGGCAAAAAACCCTACAGCACATTGGGGTGAGAGAGTTCCATGCCAAACAAGGCAGATCTGGGTGCGCTTCGAGTTCCAGAGGCGAAAACCCAGTAGCGACTTCGGGTCAGGAGCCAAATTACTCGGGTCTCGGGTCATTTTGGAAAAAACTCAGAGCAAGCACAAGGTAATTGAAGCGGCGACTCGAAGTAAGACCCAAAGTCGAAATTTTCCAATCTTTTAACATTATTAACTTTTGCATAGAGCTCGGATGCAAGCACATTTTTCTCGATTGGGATCGTATCGGAATTCCGGATATTTTGTAACTGATTTGGATGAATTCTGAGACTGTTCAAATTTGGGCCTTATTTTGGATTTGAGATCGATTTGAAATCAAAGGTGAATGTTTTAACCCACTCATAACTACTAGATTATCTTATGTTACTTAAATTAAATTATGATGTGATTAGAAATTAATTGATTGACGTTTGTATGTTTAAATTGTCATTCTAGTTAAATTTGACTTTTATTGCATTTAATCATCGTTTAATTTAATATTGAATTTAATTGTCAATTTAATATTTTTTAATGACAATCAGCTATCTATTATTGTTTATTGGTTGATTTGGATGATGATTGTGATGGATGTTTGATTGTTGATATTGGATGACTGGATGTTGTATTTTTATATGGTCATAACGCCGTAAGTTTCCTATGGGTTGAAATGATACATACCCGAACAATCTATAGATTAGAGAAAAATCATTATGCGTTGAAATGATAGACTCGAGCGATTTTATGGATTTAATTCGGAATTGCGGTTTGAGATGATACATAACCGTAAAATTTTAAATTGCAGATTGGAATGATAGATATCCGTATCACTTGACCATAGGGTAGAATTATATACAGACACCAGATTTAGTTAAATTAAATAATTTTTAAATCTTTAAATATTTAGTTCGGTTAACTAGTATTTTGAAATAGAAATTGATTTATATAAACTGAATTATTTTTGAAAATCCAAGCATAGGTGTTGAAATTGGAATTAATTTTGTGAATTGTTGAAAGGATTTAAATTGGAATTTCACGTTGAAGTGTCGAATATAAATGAATTTATAGGAATTGAGTTATGAAAAATGCTTGGATATAAATTTGAAATCTATTTTAGACTAATTTAAACTATTTTAATTAATTTAAACTATTTTTATCAATTTAAACTAGTTTAATTTATTTTAATCTATTATAACATATTTAATCCAATTCAATGTATTTGACCTATTTTAAACCAATTAAATTTATTTAATCTATTTAATATAGTTTAAATCTATTTAATCTATTTTATATTTATTTATTCTATTTAAAAGTCTGTTTAATATAATTTAAATCTATTTAAATCATTTTAATCTAATCAAATTTAAATCTATTTAAACTGTTCTTACTATTTAAACTATTTTAAACTATTTTTAAAAAAACTATTAAAGCTATTTATGACTATCTAAACTAATTTCTAAAATTTCAGACTATGTCAAGTTGAAATATTTATATTTAAATCCTTGATGATGATACAACCTAAGTTGGGATTTGGAATTGATACCTTTTTATGAAATGACATATTTGAGTAAATGTGATGATTTTGGAATGAGGATTTAATGAACCTATCTTATCGATAAATTCAAAAATGAATATGATTTTGAAAGTTAATATGATTTTGAAAGTGAATATGATTTTGAAAGTGAATATGATTTTGGAAGTGAATGTGATTTTGAAAGTGAATATGATTCGAAAGTGATATGGTTTTGAGTATATGATATTTTGGTATCAAATATAAATTGGTTTTGGAAAATGTAAAAGAACCATCTGGCTTGTAATAAGCGTTTGGTTGTCAAGGGATCATATATTATCATACTCTCTGCCAACCACTTTAACAACTATGTACATGGTGGAGATTCCAGAATGAAGAAGGATGGTTTAGCGAACAATTCTGTATGATATTTACGTAGCCCTAACTCCCGTGAGTTAGCTTGATGTGGCTAAAAAGAAGCAATGTTGGGCCAAGTGAGGTCATTCCTCCCATCATACGTATTTCTTCGAAAACGTACCTATTACTTTTGTGATTTGATTTTAATGTGCGCTCCTTTGATTGGGAGTGTGTCTTGAGGTGGGTGGTAGTAGCTGATATGCGCTACCACCAGACCAGATCCGTAAAACAGTAGAATCCTACCCTAGGCATTACCTTACGTGCCTCGTCATATGTCGTATTGTGCCTTCCACGAGTTTTGTTTGTGTCGTACTTATTGAGTGCTCCTTGATATCCCATCCGCGGGTGGATTTTACAGTACTGTATAGATTATGGCATTATATAAAATGTGTTAAGGGGTATATGGGTAACGTCTTAACGCTAGTTTGATATTTTCTTTACTCTAGACATTATATATGTAGCGTAATGTACTATATATGTAGATAGTTTATCGGATCTTTAAAGGATGGAATCCCAACAAGATATATTGCATTTACTTAACATTTCACTTGAGTTGATTTATCTGCATAAGAATGTTAATCCTAATTCGACTGTTTTGTATTTTGCTTTACGCTCGGGTCGGCCTGAGTGTCATAGTTTTTGGAACTCACCTTTTACAGCTTGAAATTCGCTTGGAAGACCTGCCTTATCTATTTCAGCTTTTAGTTTATTTCTTTTAATTCAATTGTATGTTTTAGACTTGTCATTAGATTTTCTTTTAGGGACTTTTGTGTATTGGGATTTCTGATGTACTTTATTTTCTAAATGTTATTTCTATAGTAGCTTCATGCACTCCTAGTTATTTTATTCCGCTACTTATTGTTGTAAACTCTGTGTTTGTGATTCTATGGTCGATTTATTTACTATATATGCTAAGTTTTGCCTATTATAAATTAACAATCTGTTATTTGGAGCAATTGAAGTCTTACGTGTGTAGATTATTGTTGATTTGAATGGTTCGAAATAGCGGGTCATTACAAGTTACCATATACAAGATCTTTAATTTTTGCAATTGGAATTACCTTTAACGAACACGTTTATAGCAAATAAAAATACATTCTCATATGTTTAAAACACTCTACCTATGATAAGGCATTTCACTACCCTATCTCTTAGTGAGTCATACCCAGCCAAATCCATGGTTCTCGCCTAGCCTCTAGCTCTGATACTAAATGTAATGTTCTGCCTTTTCGACCGCCAAATGTTGACACTAATACATCCATGAATTATTATGCTAGTCATCCAAGTGTCGAAAAGACAAATTACTAGGGTAAAATAAAGGAAACAGAATAAGAAAGAAGGAATATAATATTAGAAACTCATAACAGAATGATATTATAACATCAAAAGGTAGAACAAAATTATCACTCTGAGATACACAACATTTCAGAGTCACAAATCTAAATACTATCATCAACCTGGATAGTTAGATAATCCGTCCTCACAAATGATGAAACATACATAATAGTAATGCAACAGAAATAAGAATGCTACGATAGGTGAAACATCCAGCTCGTCTTCTCGAGCTCAATGAACAAACAACTAAAATCGGCCTTTCTTAGACTATTCAAAAGAGTACATAAGGAATTTAGGAAAAACAAAAACCATGTTACATGAGTCTGGTATGAGAAACTTAAGAAATATGTGTACAACATGTCTCAGTACTTTGCACATAATGCTGTAACAGTTATCCCCTCAAATGAACCACCATCTAATAAGTACATAAGGTAATATAATAGATAATGTCTAGTGTATGGAATGTAAATAAAAAAATAGTCGTGATGCTTACATTGATCACATCACAACAATATTGAGGGCATAATCGAAATCGCTAAGGTATGTTCGCATATGGATTTTCTCAAAGATGCCTCCAATAAACTAAAGTGGATCTCCATGATAAGAATCAGAAACTACCTTCCAAGCATCATATATATAACTCAAGATAGAATACCACATGGTAAAAACAATTGGCTCATCGCCAGAACATGTGAACTACAAACAACTAAGTATCAGCATCTCCCATACGCAACATATCGATAAGCATACTCTAGGTTTGGAGTAGAAATACCCACAAGGGTTAGCTAAGCCCAAAATTGTGTATCCTTCTCTTTCTTTGGCCATTTATCGAGGTCAAGGTCGGATTCAGCATATTGATGTGAGTCTAGATCACTCGAATAGAACATGGTTCTCCCTAAGGATCCTATCATCTTGAAATGTCTTTGGATCTCTACAAGGATCCCAATATAATTCATTCGACGGATACTAATGCTGCCTCTTTCTTGGACCAACATTGGGGTAGATAGTTCAACTCTATAACATTCCACTTCATAATTAATTTCAAAATATAGAATCTATATATCATTTTTAAAGTGCTATTCGGTAAGTAAAAAACTTATAGATCCCGAACTCTTCCAAACTAATCGATGAATTTCCAGAACTCAATCTCGGTTCTTTTAGAAGTAAGCGAACCATATATAAAGAGGAGTCCTCACTATAGGATCTTCTATACATAAGTTCTTAAAGCTAGAGATGTTTCATACCAATGCTCCTCCCTGGGGGTTCTTAGATCATATGAAATCATGAAGCTTTTGGATACTTTCCAAGTTAATTGGTTAAGTTCGATAGCCGACTAATCGATTATCAAGTTCAAAATAGATGATCATTATGGAAACAAAGTCTTGTATACTTATCACATTTCCAATCTTTTCAAATCACACTATCCCTAGATCAAGAGTGAAACCGGTAGGTTAGCACCGTTGCTTCTACACGCTACTCGAACATCATCCTTAACTCTCACATATAGACAAGCCTACTTTATCGGCTTTTAATGATAAGTATACGACTAAATACTTTCCATAAACAAGCAAACAAATAAAGCACGATTAAGTCACACAAAGTATGATTAAGTCATACAAGCATCATTAAGCTACTTAAGCAACTCCTAATCCCTTCTATTTAATCAATCCTTTAATTAATTATAAACTCCTTTAAAAATAGTTATATATATATATATTTAAAATACCTTTACAAAAGATATGTACGTGTATTCTGCTATTCACTATTCATTTTTACTCTTTTCAATGCTTAAAAATGTATTCATATTCTTATCTCAAATGTTATAAGAATATTTAGAAATCTTAAATAAGGATTCACATTGTCACAAGTATACTATGATGGGTTAAATACTAATCTCGTCAAAACATCGTTAGTATAAGTCCCATACCATTCCATTTATTATTATCTTTAAACCATTCTTTTTAAGATCTAATTACTCAACTAAATATAATCAAAAAGCGTTAAAGACTAATATTATTAACACATTGTCGCAACAAATCCAAAATCAAATTTATACTTGTTATTATCTTTAAAAACATTTATTTAAAGGTCTAAGTTAATATTTGGTTAACTTTGTTATTTGACTAGTTATCTATTTAGTTGTAAAGAACAACCACTTAAGGAAACCAAGGTTAATATACTTATCACATTTTCGAATTTCTCAACTTATATCATCCCTTAGTCAAAAGTAAAGTTAGGTTAGTTAGAGTATTAGTTGCATATCAAAGCTTTGGGTAAACACTTCATTCTTAACTCTCATAAATAGATAATTCCACTTTAGTTGGCTTTTAGTGCTAAGTACCCAACTAAATATTTCCATCAATGAGAAAGTAAATAACATGATTAACAGGTTTTCGAAATTCCATAGTCAACTATTCCTCATTCAAGATAGAAGCCGAAGGTTATAGAAATATTTCTTATAAACCCAAAAAGATCAACAATCTTAACTCTCGTAATAGATAAGTCTACATCGTAGGCTTTTAGCATTAAGCATAGTTAATTACTTTTTCTAACAAGTAAATAGACAAATCATGATTTAGCTACTAAAAAATCCCTAACCTAAATCATTTGTTTATAATTTAAAATCCTTTAAAAAATGATATATATATATATATGCCAATTTATCTAAACTAAGATATTTAATAAATATTTAAAAGATCTTATATTACATAGAATATTTATACTTTAATAAAATAATTGAAAAACTTCCCAAAATTATGTATACTTAAAAATGCTTTTAAAATACTTATAATATGTTTAAAAAAATTCATTCAACATATTACTTTAAAATAACAAGTTTATAGTTGTTATCCCGCCTTTTGGCAAGGCCATGACACTAAAAAATTAACTGGAAGCCAAAGGCAGTCCTCATTAATTGCCATTGTATGCAGGTTCACTATGGGTATCGATGAATTTTGTCCGAGTCTGGATCAAGCTACAATTGAGAAAACATGACGAGTAAAGCCATGGAAGCCAGCGTTCTAAATTTCAAGTTAATCGGAGTCCGTATGCTCAAGATGTGATCGATGCAAAATTGAACATTGTTCTCGTTCATATCCATCGGGTTTAGCGCAATTCGTATTGGTTGATTCACGGGCTTTGTTCGTATCCATAAAACATATACTATTAGTATCCATCAAAAAGCCATAGTTCAAATCGATCTATTCGAAACCATTGCACTATCTATTTGTTCAAGTCGATAGTGTTATCGCTTGTTCGTATCCATGCCATTGGTTCAACTTCGTATCAATCGGCTGAAGTTAATTTCGATCGATACGAACAAGATCGGGTCCACCAACATAAGTAGAACGACTTCAACCGATGCGAACAATGCCACGGTGATTCGAGTAGAATAGACCCACTCCAATCGATACGAGCAGGACAGTCGATCGATATGAACAATATACTACTGATCGGTTCGAACTAGGCATGTGCATAGAGGAGACTCGATCAATTTGGCACGAACTTCGGATCGATCCTAAAATCAAGTGCCACGTCAAATTACAGGCACGTGATCAATAACGATTCGAACTGATCGATACGATTGTACGATTCGAACTAAGCAGCCGTCTGAAAAACCTAAGTTTGCAACGATCATAACTTGCAACCCATAAGTCCAAATGCTATGAAATTTTTAAAGGAGCTTACGTGTGACCTCAGGAATGTGTATCTGCTCGATTGGGCCAAATCTTGATCGATACGAAATTGGTTCGTATCGATCACGGACCGAGTGCAAATTCATGGGATCGATCGCGTGGGCCTGCCCATATGCCAAAAAAAGTCTCCCGAGATCTGAGTGAGATATTTGCTGCCTACACCTATAAATAACACCTCAGAACCTGTAGAAAAGGGATCTTTTGCAATCCGACGTCTAGACTCTGCTAAAACATCTTTGCACTACAAGGCTGCTGTTGTACTTGAATTTTTCATCACCGTAATCCACTGCAATCAGTTGCATCCAGCAAGAAGAGTCAATAAAAGATTAAATTTTGAAGTGGACATAGGCCGGAGATAGCCGAACCACTAAATCTTGTGTCTCTGTCTAATTCTTTCTGTTTTAAGTTTATTATTCTTTATTTTTCATTCTCTACATTGTGAGAAATGCGGATTACGGATCTTAAGCCTAGGATTAATATTAGAGGGGGGGTGAATAGTGTTAATAAAGAATTACTAAATCTTTTTGAGTTTATGTTAATTTAGACACCGATGAATGCAATATACAGATATAGATATGATCACAGAAACAAACAAAGATGCAAAAATAAAATAAAAGCAGTAAAGGAAAGAACACACCGGATTTTATACTAGTTCGGAGTTACCCTACATCTAGGCCCGTAACACAAGTACGGATTTCCTTTTAAAAGCAATTGTACAATTACATCCTCGGTTTCAAGGCTACGAGGTACACCCTCCAGAATTTCTATCCTCTGGGTAGAGATACTTGATTTCTGATCCACAAGTTTACCCAATTGATTTACCAAGGCTGCAATCACACCTTTTCTCTTTTGATTGATTTCCAAGGCTACAATCACACCTTTTCTCGCTTAATAGATTACAAAGAAGTCTATAACTCTGAATAGCACTGAGAACCTTGTAGAGATAGTGATAGAGAATCAAACTAGAACTAATCGAGTTCGATTCAATGTTGATTTGAGTAATGGTAAGAATATGTATTAAGAAATGTGGAAGAAGAAGAGGAGTGAAAAACCAGAAAATCTGATATAAAATTCGTTGAAACTAACCCCTATTTATAGAAGAACACCAGCGATGTCCATTCATGAAGAGTTATGGCGAATAGACACTTCTTTTGAAATTTAAATTTTGAACTCAACTGACACCATGTCGACATGGGGTACTTGGGCATGTCGACATCCCAAAGGATTTTTTGGTGTTTTGATTTTCTTTGAAAATAACTTTTATTTTATATTAAAACTATTTTAAACTTTTATAAATATACTTGACTATAGTTAAAATTCATAAGTAAATATAGAGAATAATATATTTAGAATTTAACTATAATTTTATATTTAAATCTAAGTATAAATATTTAAAAGTTAAATATATTATATTAAAAGATAGTTTAAAATCAGGAGTAATTTGACTTTGAAATTAAAGATAATTTTGAGGCTAAAATTATTTAAAATTAGGATATAGGGTTTTGAATCTTTTAGAAGGAAAATTTTGAAAAACATTTTGAAAACAGGATATAATTTTAAAAAATCATTTTGAATAAAAAGTTAGCGGATACAAAACAATGTTCCACTAGATTTTTCGTAGGTTCCTCCTACTTAGGGTTTCATCCCTTTAACAGACTCGAAGTGGATACCATTCCACGAATAAATTAGATTTTAAGATGCCAGTGCTTTTCTATGAGTTTTAACAAAATTCCTAATAAAAATACTTAACCTTGAAATCTTGAACTCTTGATAATCTTGATACTCATAAGTCTTCTATCTCGATATCTTGAATCTCTATACTGTACAGTCTTCATTCTCGGTACCTGCATGGTTAAATCCTGCATATACATATATATATATCTAAACTTATAATGTCAGTATTTATATTTTATAATCTATTCTAAGGTTGTTGTTATCAAAACCTTCATCTCACGTACTAACAATCTTCCCCTTTTTGATGATGACAACCTTTGTTTATAAAATATTACTTCTATCCTAATAACTCCCCCTAAAACTAATAAACTCCCCCTTAATTTATGCCTAACTATCCTATTTTATATTTCTCCCCCTTTGCCATCAACAAAAAACTCACTCCCCCTCATTCTTGGGCTTCAGTACCTGCATTGATAAACTATACAACGGAATATATAATATATAGATTAAGAAATAATTATACTTATGAACATGATAACTAATCAAAGACTATATACATTTCAATATATATATATATATATATATATATGTATATGTTTTATACAACAAACTTCAAACCAATATCAAGAAATCAATCCACACAGAGTATCAGTCCAGACCAAATCAATCAAAGCAAACAAATAAAAATCAAACGTTATGTGGAACTTCCACCCATCCTTCTTCTCCAAAGATTGGGTCTGCCTTAATAGCATCCCAATTATCATTGTCATTGGTGAGAGAGATAGGAGAATGTGCTTCGTTATCATCCTTGTGCAGAGAGGAGATCATCCATCGTATCGCATCGAAGTGCCTTTCTTGTTCCTTGATCATCTGCATTTGACTCAATTCTAAGTGATGCTGGTTACGTAGAATAAACGAGAGAATATTCTTGAACGAATTAAGGGTTTCTTCAAGATTTACGAATAGATTGTGAATAGGATTATCCATAGTTGAATTTGTGAAAGAAATAATGGATATAAATGATAAGAAATAAATTTTAGTGAAAAATTCTGGAAGAAATAGGTATTTATAGGTGTAGAAATTCGTTTGAAATGAATAGACATTTGGTAGTTATTCAAATTTCAAATTCAAAATCAATTGTCATTTTTTACCAGTACATGTCGACATGGTCATATAGGGGATGTCGACATGGGTTAGTGAAAAATTATGACTAATTTGATTTTGTGAGTAATTGTGTGTGTATATATATTTATATAATATACTAACATTTTTCTGGAGATAAGATAAGGTAGATAACGGAAAGGAAATTTCATTTCGTTGCAAACTACGATAATACAACGATTAAGCACACAACAAACTACATGAACATTCGAAATAAACCAAACTAAAACAAATACAACACGATACAAAAGATAAAACTAGTTAGAGGATGATGATGATGAAGATAGTCCAAGTTTCTTGCTGACTTTGGAAATGAACTTGTTCATCTTGGATGAAATTTTGTCCAACTTCTAACTAACGCATCTTTTAAGAATCTGTTGATTCTCAACAATCGTCTTTTGGTTTTTGAGAAGGGTTTTGGTGGATGGATTAGGAGGATAGTCAATGCTTTCCAAAGAGGTTTCACCTTCTTCTTCTTCTTCTTCTTCAATTTCCATTTCATCCCCTTCTTCTTCCTCTTCCTCTTCTTCCATTTCCTTATGAGCCAATCACTCTTCTTTTTCAGCAAGGTCTCATAAGGTTGAAAAACAAAAGGAATTTTCATAAGCGAAATGTTGGAATGATTGAAAACTTTTCTAGAAACAAATTCTTTGCCTTTGAAATCCACTCCAAAATACTTAAAAATCCGGGTGAGATAAATTCCGTGGTATAAAGTATTCTCACCCATTTCAAGATTTTTAGGACGAGGTTCATCCAAAATAACTTGCGCCCAATTTATGTCACAATTTCCATAAATAGCAAAAAGAGCTTTGCAAACTTTTGAAGTAGGATTGTTAAAATTCCCCGATCTTAGGGTCAAAGTATGTTGCAAAAGAAGATTGACAATTCTTTCATTTGGACGAAAATTTCGATTTTTGAATTCAAAATTATCAATCCCTTCAAAAATGTGATGAAACGTCTCACGATCATTTTCATCGATTTTAAAATTAGAAAGATCCATTCCCGTACACTTGCGATTGAGAATGGCTCCCAAAAGATCACAATTCAAAACAATTCTATGCCTTTGACACTACTCCAAATTTCATCCTCATTTCCATGATAAAATCCACGGTTTAAATTAGCATAGAAAATTTTGACAAGATTTGGATAGAAAACAAAATCATTTTGAGAAGCATCAATAAGACTAATAACTCCATTGTTTGCAAAAAGAGAATCAAGTTCATAAGAAGAAAAATATTGAAAAATAGCAAATTTTTCAGGATGGACTTTGGCATAGTTAGCATAATTGATGTATGCTTTTATTGCATCCGGATCATTGAATGATTGCTCTTTGATTTTTTTGGAAATTCTCATGGTGGAGGGGTTGCTTAAAGAAACCATTAAAGTAGAGAGTAGCGAGCTTGAAGTTATGAAGAGAGAGCTTGAATTTGAAAATAAGAGTGAAAAGATATGATAAAAGATAGTGAATAAATAGATTCTTAAAGGACATATTCTCTGGTCAAAAGGTAGCTTTTCAGAGAATTGAATGAAGTGAAAAGGTGGAGGGAAATTCAAACATTTGAATTCAAATTTTGAAATTCAAATTAAGGTACCCATGTCGACATCATGGTAGGGACCATGCTGACATGTGCCTTTGAATTTTCATGAATTGATTTTTCCTAAGTTCTATAATATATATATATATATATATATATATATTATTTTTAATGCTTATATATATCTGAAATACTATTAAACTTCAAGTATATTTTAGAAAATATTATTATACTATTAAAAAATAATAAAAATACTAAAAATAATAATAAAATAATAAAATAATAATAAAAAATAGAAAACAAATTTTAAAATTCCCCACACCAATTCAAAATCAATTAATCAAACAATCAAGCAACTAATTCTAAGCAAGCAATTTCAACCAATTGTATTGTAAACGTGTACCTTTTTCTGAGTCTGTTTCTTTGAATTCGTCAAAGTCATGAACAACTGTGAAACACAAATTCTATCTTTCTTCTGATCGTCATCACTTGAGGATGAGTTTGAGTCATCTAGAGTAGCAGTAAATGAACGCTTCCGTTTCTTTGCTGGATCATTGTTCATAGGAGAATTTTGCCTATCTGGATACGGACAATCTCTTTTGAAATGGCCTGGTTTATCACAGTTGTAACATTTGTCATCATTTGGCACTACATTCTGATTTCCAGAATTCTTGTAGTTGTTTCTCTTGAGATTATTCGTCTTTTTGTATTTCATGTATTTCCTAAAATTTCTGGTCATAAAGGCTATCTCTTCATCATTATCGCTATTTGAGTTTGATCCATCGGTCAGTGCATTGAATGCCATTGATTTCTTTTCATATGCTTTACTTTCTCTTCTTCCGATCATTTGAACTTCATACGACATTAGATTTCCAATTAATTCTTTTATCTTTAAAGTACTGATGTCATTTGCGTCTTCGATCGCAAGTGTCTTTTGATCCCATTCCGGGGTTAGAGAATTTAAAATCTTTCTGGCTTGATCTTCTTCAGAAAATTCCTTTCCCAAAGATATAAGAGAATGCACAATATCCTGAAATCTACTATACATATCTGAAATAGACTCATTAGGATTCATTTTAAATAATTGAAACTGATTTCTGAGCATGGAAATTTTGGCTTGTTTAACTTTGCTTGTTCCTTCGTGAGTAACTTGCAAAATTTTCTTGATTTCATATGCAGACTTACAAACTGACACTCTATTGAATTCGTTTCTATCTAGTGAACAAAAAAGAATATTCATTGCCTTAGAATTATTTTGTGCAACAGTCTTTTGCTCAGCAGTCCACTGTGCAAAATTAGTTGTGGGTTCAAAATATTCAGTTTGTGTGATATTCCATGTGTCTAATCCTATAGATTGTAAATATATTTTCATCCTACATGCCCAATATGCATAGTTACTGCCATTAAAAAGTGGTGCTCTGACAGTAGACTGTCCCTCTACAAATGAACTAGTGACAGGGATACTAGTGTTAGTAACAGTACCAGTGTTGGTAGCCATTTTGAAAACTTTTCAAAAATCAGATTATGAAACTTTGAAAACCTTACTTTGATACCAACTGTGAGAAATGCGGATTATGGATCTTAAGGCTAGGATTAACACTAGAGGGGGGTGAATAGTGTTAATAAAGAATTATTAAATCTTTTTGAGTTTATGTTAATTTAGACGCCGATGAATGCAATATACAGACACAAATATGATCACAGAAACAAACACATATGCAGAAATAAAATAAAAGCAGTAAAGGAAAGAACACACCGGATTTTATACTGGTTCGGAGTTACCCTACATCCAGTCCCGCAACACAAGTGCAGATTTCCTTTCAAAAGCAATTGTACAATTACACCCTCGGTTTCAAGGCTACGAGGTAAACCCTCCAGAATTTCTATCCCTTGGGTAGAGATACTAGATTTCCGGGCCACAAGTTTACCCAATTGATTTATCAAGGCTACAATCACACCTTTTCTCTTTTGATTGATTTCCAAGGCTACAATCACACCCTTTCTCGCTTAATAGATTACAAAGAAGTCTATAACTCTGAATAGCACTGAGAACCTTGTAGAGATAGTGGTAGAGAATCAAACTAGAAGTAATCGAGTTCGATTCAATGTTGATTTCGGCAGAGTAATGGTAAGAATATGTATTAAGAAATATGGAAGAAGAAGAGGAGTGAAAAACCAGAAAATCTGATATAAAATTCGTTGAAACTAACCCCTATTTATAGAAGAACAACAGCCATGTCCATTCATAAAGAGTTATGGCGAATAGACACTTCTTTTGAAATTTAAATTTTGAACTCAACTGACACCATGTCGACATGGGTTACTTGGGCATGTCGACATCCCAAAGGATTTTTTGGTGTTTTGATTTTCTTTGAAAATAACTTTTATTTTATATTAAAACTATTTTAAACTTTTATAAATCTACTTGAATATAGTTAAAATTCATAAGTAAATATAGAGAATAATATATATAGAATTTAACTATAATTTTATATTTAAATCTAAGTATAAATATTTAAAAGTTAAATATATTATATTAAAAGATGGTTTAAAATCAAGGGTAATTTGACTTTGAAATTAAAGATAATTTTGAGGCTAAAATTATTTAAAATTAGGATAGAGGGTTTTGAATCTTTTAAAAGGAAAGTTTTGAAAAACATTTTGAAAACATGATATAATTTTGAAAAATCATTTTGAATAAAAAGTTAGCGGATACAAAATAGTGTTCCACTAGATTTTTCGTAGGTTCCATCCTACTTATGGTTCCATCCCTTTAGCAGGCTCGAAATGGATTCCATTCCACAAATAAATTGGATTTTAAGATACCAGTGCTTTTCTATGAGTTTTAACAAAATTCCTAATAAAAATACTTAACCTTGAAATCTTGAACTCTTGATAATCTTGATACTCATAAGTCTTCTATCTCGATATCTTGAATCTCTATACTGTACAGTCTTCATTCTCGGTACCTGCGTGGTTAAATCATGCATATACATATATATCTAAACTTATAATGTCAGTATTATATTTTATAATCTATTCTAAGGTTGTTGTCATCAAAACCTTCATCTCACGTACTAACATACATTACCTAGATTTATGACTTATGATCAAACACTATTGATTCTTGTTCATATATTGGTGCTTTCATGATATTTGGGGCTTGTGACCAATTTTGGCACAAACACTTTGGTGCTTTCACTAGGAATTGAACTTAGAGCCCGCTATACCAGATTTGGAGTTCAGATTTGAAAGGCTAAAGGACCAGATCTAAAAGGAACCATGACAAAGCAATCAGCAAAGAGACAATGAGTAGAGAGAAGTCAGCATGGAGGAAGCCAAGAAGCATCTTTAGGAGCTAATCAGACTTTAGCCTTCATCACCGAATACGAGATGGAGATGATGATGGGAGCTATGCATGTAGAGTTTCTGAAAAAATAGGAGGAAATGATGCAGAACCTCCTCAGACAGTTTTGGTAGGTGAAGACAGTTGGAGTTGCTGGACTTTAGATCCACGGCACTGGAACAAAAGGACCTAACAAGCAATCAAGTGGAGTAGCTCAACAAGGCACAACCCCTGATTAGCTCATAACCATAAACCTGGATGGATCCACGCTTGGGGGCACGCCAACTGGTAACGATGGACCAATTCATGGAGGAATTTCAGGTGATACTACACAACAGGATGCTCGCAGGAGTACAAGAGTATGTGATGAAGAGTACGTATCGGAATTCCCTCAGGGACTTGGGGGCAACCCTTGATGTTCAACGATGGATTGGCTGAGATTATCAGGAAAGCTATGCGTGGAGGTTTGACAAACAAAGTTCTAGAAGGAGTAAACAGGAGTCAGTTTACTCGTGACATCAAAATGGATCAGAATCCACTAGAATTCAAGCTACCTACGCTAGAGGTATACAATGGCACGACTGACCTACCGATCACTTGATGAGGTACAACATGACACATGGAAGTGCCGGGGGCATCGAAGGAAGTTATGGCCCGATGTTTCCCTCTGTACTTGATGGATATAGATGGCATGTGGTTTAGACAGCTGGAAGAGGGATCTATGAGGACATGGATAGAACTGGTGGATATGTTTATGAAGTAGTTTCAGGTTCATATCAAAAGGCCGAAGAATGTAATGATGCTAACATCAGTAAAGCAAAGGATAGAGGAATCGCTTAGAGCTTTCTTAACTTGGTTCAATGCAGCAGTTGCTTCGGTGGATCGGCCGAATCCATCGATGGTTTTAATGGCAGCAGTGTCAGGAGTCAGAGAGAATTCGGATTTCATAGTGTCTCTATTACAGGACCTACGAATAGATCTCGGGGAATTGTTTCAAAAAGATGAGAGATTCCTTCGGCAGGAAGATGCATGTTCAGATATGAAATTAAAGAAGGTGAATGCGGTTGAGGATGGAGGGCCATCCAGCGAAAGCTTGGATAAAGATAAAGATAAAGGAAAGATGAAGTTGGATGACGATTTAGGAAAACTAGGAAGCGGTGGAGAGAGCCAAAATTTTCCACTTACATAGGATTGAATGAGACGTTAGAGCGGATATTCATGGAAGACTTAGAATCGCCTTCCCTACCGAAGGCAAGCAAGGAGAGAACCCTCGAAACGTGAAAGGGCATCAAGATGACACTGTCTCTTTCACAATTTGGACGGGCACCAACAGCTGTAGACATCTTTAAGATATAATTGAGGAGCGTGTAAGGAATGGTCACTTGTGACAATATGTCGGAGTTTGGAATGCCGTGGTGGAACAGGAGCAGCCATAGGCTACCTCTACTGAGAATCGCACAAGGCCTAGGAATGATGGCCGACTAGTTATCAACTGACAGGGATTATACGAAATAAGTAGCAAACTCTGGGCGAACGACCAAGTCACTTACTCATGTACGGGGACAGAGATGGTCCCTAGGCTGCTCTTAGATGATGATATACCGCAACGCTATGATTTGTGAAATTTATTTTTCCTTTTTGGTTTGGACACTTGCTTTTACTGGTTTGGTTTTGGTGTTTAGTTTGAACTCCTGATTTTGTTTGTTTTCTGGTTTGGACTTTTATTTGGATGATTGTTTTCATATTTGGATATTGGTTTGGATTTCTGATGCGGATTTTCAGTTTTTATGATTTGATCTAGATTTTGGATTGGTTTTTGATTGGATTTTTATCGGTTATTGGCAAATGGTAATCGGGTATGGACTATGCTTGGTAAGGGGTAAGTTTCTTCGTCCGAATTTGGCGAATTGGCTTATTCAGGTCGTAAAGTATGGACTATGCTTGGCAAGAGTCCAAAGAGACCAGGATTCGGCCTAGGACTTAGGCCCCATAATATCTATCGGTTACTATTTCAGGTCGTCGAATATGGACTATGCTCGGCAAGGGTCCGGAGAGACTTGGATTCGGTCTAGGACTTAGGCCCTATATTATCGATTATTACTCTAGGTCGTCGAGTATGGACTATGCTCGACAAGGTTCGGAGCGACCAGGATACGGCTTAGGACTTAAGCCATGGCATAACTCAGAGTTCAGGGACATTGGACCATAAATACCAAGGCATTTCTTAGCATAGGTCGTCGAGTATGGATTACGCTTGGCAAGAACCCAGAGAGGTCCTGGATTCAGTTATTGGTTATAAGACATGGGTGGATTAGAGCTCGGTTGTCGAGTTCAGATGGATATGAAATTGGCTAAGGGTTTGGTTACTGAATTCAAAATCGAGCATCGACTCGGAGTAGTCGCGGAAGTGGATTGGGATATGGCTATGGCACTCGGATAAGATGGCTATGGATGGAACATGGGCTTCGGGTATCAGATTCGAAACTATTCAAAACTCACCTTCTTATCAGAAGGCATGCTTTGAGGGGCAAGTGTTAACCCCGCTTTTGGCAAGGCCGTGACACCAAAAAATTAACTGGAAACCAAAGGCTGTCCTCCTTGATTGCCAATTGTACAAAGGTTCACAATGGATATCGATGAATTTTGTTTACGTCCAGATCAAGCTATAATTGACAAGACATGACCAGCAAAGCTATGGAAGTCAGTGTTCCACATTTCAGGTTAATTGGAGTTGTATGCTCAAGATATAATCGATGCAAAATTGAACATTGTTCTCGTTTGTATCCATCGAGTTTAGCGCAATTCGTATCGATTGATTCACAGGCCCTTTTCGTATCCATAAAACATACACTATTTGTATCCATCAAAAAGACATAGTTCGAATTGATCTATTCGAATCCATCGCCGTAATCCATCTGTTCAAATCCATCGCGTTATCCATCTATTCGAATCGAGCGTGTTATCACTTGTTCGTATCCATGCCACTGGTTCAACTTCATATCGATCGGCTGAAGTCAATTCCGGTCGATACGAACAAGACCAGGTCCACCAACACTAGCAGAATGACTTCAACTGATGCGAACAATGCCATGGTGATTCGAGTCAAACAGACCCACTCCGATCGATATGAACAGGACTGACAATCGATACGAACAACATACCACTAATCGATTTGAACTAGGCAAGTGCACAGAGGAGATTCAGTCAATTTGGCACGAACTTCGAATCGATCCTAAAATCAAATGCCATGTCAACTTACATGCACGTGATCAATAACGATTCGAACTGATCGATACGAATGTATTGATTCGAACTAAGCAGGCTGCTGAAAAATCCAAGTTTGCATCGATCCTAACTTGCAACCCACAAGTCCAAATGCTATGAAATTCTCACAAGAGCTTACGTACGACCTAAGGAATGTTCATGCCAAGTTTCGGCTCGATTGGCCCAAATCTTGGTCGATACGAAATTGGTTCGTGCCGATCACGGTCCGAGTGCAAATTGCATGGGATTGAGAGTGTCGGCCCGCCCATATGCTAGAAGAAGTCTCCAGAGATCTGAGCGAGGTATTTGCAGCCTACGCCTCTAAATAGCACCTCAGAGCCTATAGAAAAGGGGTCTTTTGCTATCCGACGTCCATACGCTGCCAAAAGCATCTTTGCGCTACAAAGCTGCTGTTGTACTCGAATTTCATCACTATAATCCGCTATAATCAATCGTAACCAGTAAGGAAAGTCAATAAAAAATTAACTTTTGAAGTGGACGTAGGCCGGAGAGAGCCGAACCACTATAAGTCTTGTGTCTCTATCTACTTCTTTCTGTTTTAAGTTTATTGTTCTTCATTTT
Organism: Allium cepa; assembly: GCA_030765085.1. NCBI lineage: Eukaryota > Viridiplantae > Streptophyta > Magnoliopsida > Asparagales > Amaryllidaceae > Allium > Allium cepa. The sequence continues at coordinate 977,637,499 of CM060928.1, forward strand.
CATTCTCTACATACCTAGGTCTGTGATTTGTGATCATGCACTATTGATTTGTGTTCATATACTGGTGCTTTCACGATATTTGGGGTTTGTGACCAATTTTGGCACAAATAATAGTTTACTTAAAAACTTGTAAAAACCATGTTTTCCTTATATTTAAAGATAAACCTTCTACTTTAAAAATTCATAAGTAATTCCAAAAATTCCATGAAAATCCCAAAAAACTTTCTAAATACTATAAAATGAGTAGAAAATACTTGTAAAAAGAATGAAGCCAAATTCTGAAATTTAAAGTGATTTCTAAACCTTTATAGGTGAAAACAAAGGCTAAAACGGGACAGTTTTGAATAAGGGAAAGTTTGACCATTTTCGATATGTTAATTTGCCTTTTATCATCTAGTCCTTTCATAATAGAAAGTATACACAATATACATCACAAACTGAGTGTTAAGAATCTCCCTACAAAGTTATTTAGATATTTCCAAACACAAGGCCATTCCTAAGTGCATATATACGACTATCGCTATAAGAGCACTTTCAAATCCAAGTCCAATCTAAACCAAAGTCCAAGTACAACGTATGTGCTTTGTTTCAAGGCTATGCTACACTTCATTCAAGTTTCTTCTAAGTCCATACATATGGATTGCGTATGTTATTTGCTTTTCAAAGCAAGAATCAAAATCATTATCACAACATATAACAATATAACTTCAAGCACCATATACTATAATATAACTAAGCATTATATACACTTTATGCACATCAATTGGTGAGTTAGCTTACCAAATATAAGTCAAATATCAAGCTCATGTACCAAAGCATCTATGAACAACTTCCTAGCATCACCAAACATCCAAAGCTTCCACCTTTAGTCCATTTGAGTGCTTGGCCATCTTCCCCTTCCTTTATTGCTCACCGCCTGCCATAAATGCTATACTTTTTCTTCTTTTCTTTAACTTTAAGATGCTAAACCATGTTGCCATATTATGTTAGAGCCATTGCTAAAGTTTGGTAAATATCAGAGGTTATAAACTATGGTTTGTGAAGAGAGAAGAGGGTTTAATACTTTAGATTTTTTTCACAAAACCCCAGGAATAAAATTATGAAACGAGAGTGATATGTTCTATGGACTTAACCAAGGTAAAATGACTTCCCTTTCCATTGCTTTAGCTGGATAAAACACATCTTCCAAATCATGTCCCCGGGCCATATTTAGTTAACATAAAATAGAAAAATATTTTATTACTTATTAATGATCTCCCAAGTGCTTTAGTGTATGCATAAAAAATTTGAACAATTTCTGTTGAATAAAAAGCTGTTTGTCGATAAACGATTTTCTGTCACATTATTGACATTTCTTCAAAGTATTTATTTTTATAATTGTTTTTCTAAAAAAAGAGTTTACCATCCTTAGTTATTACTTAAAAGAGAGTTGATAAGGTTATTAAATTAATTTAATCATATTTAATCTAAGATTCAAATATTTGAATAATTTAGATTTTAAAATGCGAAGTGTCCGAATTTTGGGTCATTACACTTCACATGAAATATGACTTTTGTTTAATTTCTTGCATAAATAATCAAATTACCAGCACATTTCTCTAATTATCGTATTAAATCATTTCATAATTAGATTAATTTATAATTTTTAAATTATTGTCATGTTGTGATGACTCAGAAAATAAACATTCACACTTGTCACTCTACTTCATTTCATTTGCTAATAATATGATAACAATTTGTATTATAACGTTGGAAAACAAATTATAAATATAAAAGTAGAATTTAAATTAGTAACCAGCCATAATATTCGAGTAAAAAATATTCAATATTTTTGGATCAAAATGAAGTTCACATACAGGAATAAATATACGGTCATTTATCTCAAATTTTAATGTATAATATATTCAATAGGTTCATTATATGTTGAAGTAATCTATTTGTTGCATACGGATTTAATTATCTTCTGTTATTAGAGTTGTATCAATTCCATGCATGCATCCATATAGATAACAATATAAACCACTTTTTCTCTCTCCTAATTTTGCAATTAAAATTGTTAACTTATTATATGGGGAGATTTGTTCAATTAATGAGATAATTTTCATGGTAAAAAACATTATTTACACTAAACTTTTGAAAGTGTATTTTATACATGCTATTAAATTTATTCATAAGTAACACATATAATATGATATAAACTACAATTCTAATAAGCCAACAATTAACATTAGAGATTTAAATGTCACTTCATGTTTTTCATCATTTGAAGATATCAAAATTCTTTATTTAAAATTTGAGAAAACTTGTAAAACAAAACAGAAATTTCTATGCAGTTTCTTTTATTAAGAAAATGATAACAAGTTTACAACACTAAATTAATGAAAATTATTTTCATTTTAATTATTTATAAATTTTAGTTCATTATGTTTTAAATGCTCTCATTGTGAGAAGATACATTCAAAAAATTAGTGGAAATTCAATGTTCATGTACTTGCATTAATTGTCGGTATTTATTTATAACTATATCTGTATCTACATTTGTATATATTATTCTTTTTAGTTTATAGAATATTTAGGTACACAATTTTTGTAGTGTATAAATTCAAAAGCATTAATAAGAATTCTACATTCATGTATATACATTAATGGAAGATATATATTTTACTCTATATAAGCTAATGTTGTGTATTGTCTGTCTATCAAACTAAAATTGTATTGTATTGTATTTCTAAAACCAAGAAATAACTTCAATGGCTAAAACTCATACTTTGGTGTTCATGTTTACGGTAGTTTTTCTTCTCATCTCGGTACTTTCAGGTAATTTTTGCTATTTAATTTTCTTCTTAAATACAATGAAACAAATATCAAGTAATGTAGAATATTAAGCATGATCAAAAATTATGAGTAGACTTCATTCAGAAACTATTTTGATATTGTTGACCATGTGCACTTTTATCTAACCGCTTTTTGAATAGTACATTTTTGTATCAGAGTTATTATTTAGCGAAATAAACTGAATTCAAGATTTCATGAAAATTCAATAAAAGGAAAAGGAATTTTGTCATCAAATTATGCTCCTTATTTGAAATTCTTTAGTCATTGAAGTTTTAGTAACACCATTATTAACATGCAATTCCTCTTTTTATTTGTTTGGATTATTATACCAATAACACCATGTGTATGCTTAGTACAATAATGTTGATTCCACCTGTCTAGTGATTGGTTTTTCTTGAGATGAAATAAGATCTAAGTAAATCAGTTTACATCTATCACCTCATATGATAGAGATTCAAATAGCTTTTTATTAATGTTTTCCTTGGAATACTTCTCACCACTCACTATATATATATATATATATATATATATATATATATATATATATATATATATATATATATATATAGACACACGCACATGATCAATAGGTGTCACTAAATAGATTTAAGTTGATCATAAAATACAAACTAAAATTTCTGTTGTTCTATCGTTGTAAGCCACATAAAAAAAATTCTTCAAATATCTATTATCGTTTTGGAATCAGTATAAACTTGATAGTTGAATAAAATATATTAAATCAATGTATTAGTTTCTTTCAAATGTTTAGAAAGACAGCTTTACCTAAACTACCAAATCGAATGCTTTGACAAGGACATGCCTTTTAATCCTATGATAAACATTTTATCATATATTGTATAGATATAACAATCGCTTGGCAAAAGGAGGACTGCAGTGTGGAAAGTAAAGATTATAGTGGTTCCTGCAAATCAAGTACATGCTCAGATGTCTGTAAGAAGGAAGATAATGCTTATGATGGAGGAAAATGCAAGGGATTGATAACAAAGAAATGTTATTGTTGCAAAAATGAACATTGAGAACAAAGTATTCATGTAAGGTCATGTTAATATGTGCCTTATAGGGATATGTTATATGACAGCTATCATCTATACAAATAACATAAATAAAGTAATCATCTCAAGGGATTATTTTGGTGATTAATATATAATTTCTTGTGTCTTATTTAAAAAAAGTTTAAATATTTCTATTAGTTTTTCCTTCTGAAATAGGGTATTTGCGTCTTATAGTCATCTTTTGACTAGATACCAAAATGAGTGAATATCTAGTTAGTTTCACCATACTAGTCCTAATTTTATGTTTGCATCAAGCATGTAACGTAACTCCTACACAGCTTAAGTTTTTGCTCATTTTCCCATGCAAACATGCAAAAATGTCATCGCGCAGTATCACCAAAATGAAATAACTTTGAAGAAGCACTAAACTGTAATGTAATAACTATGAAGAAACACTAAACAACAAAGTTACAGGCTTACATATCGAGCAACTAGCATCATCGAATAAATTTTCAGCAAATTCATTTATTACAAAAAGGCATACTCATGCCACATATACTACGTATAAACTCCTTCTGATAAGGTTCTAAACACATGTTTACTCAAATATTGTAAACCTGATCCTTTAACTACTTAACAAGAGAGTATTAGGAGAGGCTACATAAAAAAACTTATGGGTTGTACGTAAAACCCTATATGAGAAGCTCTCAAACATCACCTAAAGTATGATAAATAAATTAAGGAATATATATACTTTATAAACATAAACTCATACTTAGTCTTCACTCACCTAAGCCTTAACTGTTAGAATAATATATCATAATATGATATATGTCCTGTCAACTCAAGCATAGAAAAAATTATATAAACATTTAAACCATTTTCGACTACTTTCTTCTTATTGGCCAATTAACACAATACATTAGCCGCCTGATTTTACCCAATCCCTTATATTTTATATAATGATTTTCTCCCCAACCATACACTTACTAAATTCAAAGATCTATCTTTCATTAAACACCAGTCTCCTTACAATTCTCATACACATTTACACACACCATACAATCAACATGAGTAGTTCACACAAAGCACTTCTTATACATTCTCACACACTTTTAACTCCTTTCACCTATTATACACCAATCCACTCATTAATGAATATCTCTTACATCAAACCATAGATCTCCTAAGAGGTAGATGCCGAAAATTTAAATAATAAGATAGCTCCTAGACTAAAAATAACTTAGTATATTGAGTATTTTACTCCTAAGTTCCACCAACCAAATTTACACCCTTAGCCTACCAGATATGTTAGAACCTCCATTCTATAGTTTTGATCACAATAACTATACAATCATATATATATATATATATATATGTATGTATATATATATTTCAAATGTCTTTATGCAGGGATAATTCACGTCAAGCAAGAAGACGATCCTAATAGGTATACATAAGGCAAAGCACAAATGATAAGTTAGTAGTATGTATTATATGGTCGCAGAATGATTATGTAAAATATCCTTAAGTATACATACACACACTCATGCACAAAAATTCGAATACATAGAATATGACAGGTCAGACATCTGACTTCAGAAGCCAAAAGTCTGAACTTGGTTACTAGAATTTTTTTTAATATACAGAAAACAACCTAAGGTCAAGCGTCTAACCTTTCACACCAGACGTCTGACTCTTGGTTCAGGACTTAAAAAAAAAGGAAAAACTGTCAAACCTATAAAGGTTTTCCTACATATCTTCTCCAAATCTCTTCATACCTGAACAGAAGCAACTCTAGATCAAAAGAGAAGTAGAACCAATGATTTATCACAGCTCTTTACAACTATAAATGTGTAGAACAAGATTGAGTTTGATTAACTAGTCTTCTCTATCTCTAAATCTCAGTTTTTACTTTTGCCTTCCTGCTTTCAAAGTATATAATCAAAATTATGTTCATTTTGATCTAAACCCTTCTATATTCTCAAGAAAATACACATATACATTACTCAAGGAGATTATAAGAAGAAATTGTACTTGTAGACAAAATCAGTGTTACTTAGAACACGCACTTGCCAAAGAAATACTCTTGTATCAAAGGCCAATTCCTCCGGGCGAAGTGAAGGCAATTGTTTAGTAAAATTCCAAAGCGGAGCTTCGGGACTGGATGTAGGACAGGAGGTCCGAACCAGTATAAAAATTCCGATGTGATTACTTCTATTTTTATCTATTTTATCATATTGTGTGATCCATTCTATCGTACACTTACTTGTCATATACTATATACGATCCATATAACCTTTCAATGGGTATCAGACCTGGGATATTAAAGATCGTGACAACATCCTAGAATAAATGGTGAAAAAGAGATCTAGTCAAGGCAATAGAGAGCAATAAAGAACAATCAAAGGAGCAAACAAATAAATGCTTTATGGCCAAACTCAGATCACAATCAGTATAAATAGATTCTTTATATAAAGATCTTTTGTTAGCTCACGATGAATTATTAAAAGATTGTAAAACTTTGGATAAAGTTAATAGAATTTCTTTAGCTAAGTTAAAAGATTGTGAGCAAGAAATTTTCAATTTAAAAGAGAAAAATCAATTTTTGATAAAACAAACTAAATGTTTTGAAAATCTAGTAGAAGAATTTGTTTAACAAAAAGATTTCCTACAAAAAGAAAATGAGCAGTTAGAAGAGAAAAACAGCAACCTTTTGGAGGAAATCAATGTTTTGCAAAATAAAAATACATTTTTGGCTAATTCATTAAACAATTCTAGTTCTTTAATTTTGTCTCTTGAAAAAGAGAATGAAGCTTTAATTAAAAAGAATTTAGAATTATCTAAAGAATGTGAGATTTTAAAAGTTAATAACAATATTTTGCAAAAAAAAAAGTTTGTGAGTTTATGGAAAATTTTGAAAGATTAAGTACAAAAATCATAAATTTTAACAAAGGTAAAGATATCTTATCTTCCTTAGTTATAAATTCTAAAGCTCATAATGATAAAAGCGGTTTAGGCTATAAACAAGCTAAAGGTAAAAATACTAGATATGCATTCTTGTATGAAAAATTTAATCCTAGTACTAGTAACAAAGATAGTTCTAAAACCACTTACAATCATAATGATACTTTGTTTAGAAATGGTAGAAATTATTTTTCAAGTACTAAGCTAAAGACTAATGGTATTAAGATATGGATTCTAGCTAATATGATTGATCATGATAAACAACTTATATTAGTAACTATAATAATCATGATATTTTTTGTAATAATTACTATGTCTACAAAGATTAAACCACACCCAAATGGATGAGGTTTCCTAAAAATTAGGAAACTAAAAGAACCTAGGGTATCACATGCTTTAAATGTTAAATTTTTCTGATATCTTACATTATAAGCAGTAGTTATTTTGTTTAATATTATTCTATGTTAACACTTATGTGGAATATAATTTATGTCATCGTATAAACTCTTATTTTTGTCGATGATAAAGGGGGAGAAAGATATTGCTCTAACACTTTTTGTAGGTATAAACGATGCAAGCACAGATTTAGGGGGAGAAACTGAAAGATAAGGCTGGCATATATATCCAGGGGGAGATATAGAGAAATATTATCGAGATTCATTCTTATCACAAATGGATTTGTCATCAAAACGGCGAAGAATGTTTGATCTTATGCTTTGACTAATAACAAGAAATTCAATCGACATCAAGATTTCTGAACCTACGACAAAGAACTACAAAGACCAGACTCAACAATATAAAAGGGAGTTCATATATGCAGGGTGAGATTATAAATGCTTCAATACATGGTGTATATTCATTTATTAATAAATTAATTACATTATATAGCTGTCATCATCAAAAATGGGAAGAATGTTAAACCTCCATTCTATAGTTTTGATGACAACAACTATACAATCATATGCATATTTCAGATACCTTTATGCATGGATAATTCACTTCAACCAAGAAGACAATCCTGATAGGAAGACATGGGGAAAAGCACAAATGAAAGTTAGTAGTATGCATATATACGATCGTAGAATGATTATGTAAAATCTCCTTAAGTATACACACACACACACACTCAAGAACATAACTTCAAATACACAGAAAAGGCTAGGGTCAAACGTCTGATTTTAAAAGCCAGACATCTGAACTGGGTTACTGGAATTTTATTAATATACATAGAAAGACCCAAGGTTAGACGTCTTACCTTTCAGACCATACATCTGACACTTGTTTTGGATTTTAAAAAGGCAAAACTATCAAATCTGAAAAGGTGTTTCTATATCTCTTCTCCAAATTTCTTTATACTTGAATAGAAGCAACTCTAGACCAAAAGAGAAACAGAAGCATGATTTATCACAACTCTTTACAACTGTAAATATGTAGAACAAGATTGAGTTCGATTAACTAATCTTGTCTATCACTAAATCTTAATTCTTACTTTTGCCTTCTTGGTTTCAAATATACAATCAAAATTATATTCATTTTGATCTAAACCCTTCTATATTCTCAAGCACATACATGTATACATTACTCAAGGAGGTTATAGGAAGAAATTGTACTTGTAGACAAAATTAGTGTTACTTAGAACATGCACTTGTTAAAGAAATACAGTTGTATCAAAAGCCTATTCCTCCGGGCGAAGCAAGGGAAAATGGTTAGTGAAATTTCGAAGGGGAGCTTTTGGATAGGACGTAAGGCGAGAGGTCTGAACCAGTATAAAAATTCTGGTGTGATTACTTCTATTTTTATCTGCTTTATCATATTGTTTGATCCATACTATCATACACTTATTGTCATATACTATATACGATCCATATAAATTTTTAGGATATTCTACATAACCTGACTTTTATAGCGAATAACAATCGAATTAAAGTGAGCTTTTGGTTTTGCCTTCTATTGTATATGTTATTATACTCAGATATAATTAATGTTTTAAATATATTTAATATATACAATTATAAAATGCTTAAGATAATTATTTAATTAATTGTAGCTATGAATGTATTTATAATTATTAAATCTTCCTAAATATATAATTGTCCTTAAATATTCCTAAACCAAGATGCACTAAGAACGTTATATCGGTATATCTATTGAAACTACTATAAGTAATGCTCTCTATATGATGATAGTGAATTACTCAAGACTATTAGGAGGTACCAAAGGGTGCCGTATGTGTCGTTGTTTGGAATGATTATAACTAGACTCACCACAAACCTTCTATAGGATAGAACTCAAAATAGAAAATCTCATGTGATGATGTACATTTTTATGTTGACTAGAGAATAAGATGGATCTTAAGGGCCTAAACTATACTGGTTATGGTTAATCACATGACAACTATGATCATGTTCAAGCTATAGTTGGTTATAAACTGAACCACTTGAAGTGAAACACTATTGACGTAAGGATTCATCTCTTTTCAAAAGAAGGTTTGTATCACCATAGTAGGTAGTTAACAAAAGTTCAAAATATTTGGGTAGAGTAGATCGGTTAATCATTGTTCGCTATTGGATTGAACCATGGACTTTAATGTTAGACTTCATAGTTAATTATGGATATTAGTAGAGTTTTGAACATTGGCTAAACTTTAGATATATTTGTGATATAGTGATGATGAATTGAAAAAAAGGATAATGTATTGTTGCTTAAATGCATTGTTTTAAAAATTAAGAAATTGGATTTCCCTAGACAATCTATAAGCAACTAAACTCATGTCCATTAATGTGTTTTAAAAAGTTCATGTAGGATTTAATATTTAAATTTTTTAAATATTACTCTGGGTTTAGTTCACACCTATGAGTCACATAACACAATTCTCAACATTCGACAAAAAATAATTCGGTGAAATAGTTTATAAAAGTTATAAATTATTTTGGAGAGATTAATCTAATTGTTATATTAATTACTTTATTAATATTAATAAAGGGATGAAAATCTAATTGATAGAAAATGTAATTGTTAATGGAACTGGGTAGCTTTTAATATCTCGTTAAAGGAAACAACCTTGATTCTTTATTAAAATCACTTGATTTATCCAAGTTTGGGTCAACATATATATATATATATATATATATATATTCTACAATTCATTGATTATTCGCATACAGCTTCAGTAAGTTTTGGCTATAAAGTAAAGGTAAACCAAATTCAATAATTTAATTGGTTTACAATGTATAAATAACTAATATGACATAATTTACTCATATAATAAACATCCACACTTGTCATTCTACTAATGTTCACTAGCTAATAATATTTTAACATTTTAAATTATGAAAAATTAATAACAAAGTAAAACTAGAATATAAACTAAAGACTAGCAAAAATATTCAAGCAGAAATATTCAATGTCTAGATCGTAATGATGTTTGCATACATGAATGAATATACAATCACTTACCTCAAAATTTATTGCATAATATATTAAAAAGGTTTCTTTATATGTTAAAGTAATATTTTTATGCATACTCATTTAATTATCTTCTGTATTAGAGTTGTCTCGATTGCATGCATCCAGGCATATTATATTATAGTACAGTTTACTCTTTTTTTTTAATTTTGAAACCAAAATTAATTTTTACATGGGAAGATATATGTTCACTTAATGATAATTTTCCATGGTGAAAAACTCAATACTTATACTAAAATTTTAAATGCGTATTTTATACTTACTATTGACTTTTTTCATTTAGTAACACATGTAAGATAGTTTAAACCTTGATTTTGACCAGCAGACTACAAGCAATAGAAATTTATCAAGTTTTTTTTTATCATTTAAAGGTATCACAAATCTATATTAAACATTTGAGAAAATTAGTGAAACAAAACAGAAAATATCTTTATTTGTTCTTTTATTACACCCGTTCTCACCACGAACCACAACAAAAGGAAACAGATGGTGTTTAAAGTCAGAAAAGCTATTCTCATTGCGATAGGACTAGACAAAGAACATACTCGAGATCACGTCTCTTAATCAGAGTTGAACCCTTTATAGCAGAGGGAAGGCCATGAAGAACAGGTGATGCATGCTTCAGAAAAACAGAGCAGAATACATTTTCTACATCTTGAAACAAAGGCTAGACTGGAATAATGAGCTAAGCCATAAAACTAGCAGATGGGGTTTGGAGTTAACTATACTCACATTCTGTCAAACATTTACAAGAAAAGGTCTCCACAAGCACACTTGGGGGCAACCTGGACAGTGCCAAACAGAACTAAGAGCACTCCAAAGGAGCTGTATACAGGGCCATCCAAAATATACTTCAATGCAGGCTCAACCTTACAAACAAATGATAACGACATATTCCCAACCAACTTTCAGAACAGAATGGGAAGAGCTAGTTTATTCTAACCTAATATGGTGACCAATAAAGCTAAGAAAATAACGGCAGCAACGGGGAAGTACGGTCGGGACAACAGAAGACATCCACCACCGCACTATTCTCATGCATCAGTAATGTAGTAAAGCTTCAGGGCAGTTTCCTACCTTTTCTCTTAGAGCTGCTAATGATGTTAAGAGTGAGGAAGCTGGCCTATGCAGACCTAGGTTTCCCTTCCATATTTTCAGGTACCCTGCTTCAAATTTCCAAGATCCTATTAATATCAAGATTTCCTATAAAAACTCATCATCAATCCAGGTACAAAGTATAAACATCATAGATAAGCGATATGTGGAAAAATCCGATGGCGGAGACTGATGGAAAATGGGAAAGACGATTGCAATCTCCCATGGCACACTTTCCACACTATAAAAGGAAAGGCACAAGGAAAAAGAGAAGACCTTTTTTCTAAACCTCTTCTCGATTATATAAAAAAGAAAAATATTGTACACCCCTCGGCCATTGTAATCTCTTGTACAAAAATATAGTAAAATATAATGGATTACCCCGTGGACGTAGTTAACATCAATCCGAACCATTACATTACCATTTTTCAAAAAATGATGAATATGTATTAATATATCAAACTGATTGTAGGGATACCAGAAAGCCCAAACCAGTGTAAAAATCTCTATAACATTTCTTGTTATAAAAGGTATATATACACCTTCATAGTTCACCGCTAATATTCGCTGATCAAGCTTAAGGCACAGTCCATAGGGCGGCACTCCCAACACTGAGAACGATGATACTGGCCCCATACACATAGACCTACATCAACGAGAGCCTGGCTTCTCAGACAAAATATCTTTGCTGGACAAGATGAAAATTTTCCCTAGTCTGGTATGAATTCTTTTATGATGACAATCATAAAGACTGGTCATATGGATATTAGACTGCCTGAACCAGTATAAAAAACATTTATGTTAGTTAATTCGACATACCACACTAGACGTGTGGATATTAGACGACCTGAACTAGTACAAAAAAATCTTACGCATATGATAGCGGGATATGCAAACATAACCTGACTTTGTAGTAAAATCAACCCTCTTAGAACAAGAAAGACCATCTCAAGAGCACAACTTACTCTTCCTAGCTCACCGCTATAGTATAGAGGTACAATTTCACCTATGAAAAACAATAATAATCTCAGAAGTGAGAGTGGTGTTGCTAGAAAAGAATGCAGCTCGGTATACATTCAACTTTACGCCCCCAAAAAAGGGGGCAGATCGTACCAAGCTCGTAACTAAGGACAGTTCGCCCTTAGAATAGAGGTATGTCAAAACAAACATATGGCCATGCAAATAGCCAAGGATGCTACACCCCCAAAATAAGGGGTGGGTCATAATGGATATACAGCCAATTATATGGCTATGAACTAAGATCAGCTCATGCTCAACTCGTGGTCAAGTTGGCATAGGGTGTTGCGCTCCCAAATGAAGGGGCAGGAAGGGCTATGCATACAATCAGAGAAGCATGGACTGTACACCTAAGTGGATGAGCGAGATCTTACCAGATGCGGACATTGCGAATTGAAAGGCAAAGGTTAAAAGGCATATGATAATCCAAAGCATATCCTAGGAAAATGTGATCAAGCACACTACGTGGAATGCACTAATAAATCAGGTACAAATCCCGATATTACTCAAATATCGTCAGGCATGCATTAAAAAACCGAGTCATCAATACTTAATTACAAATCTTATATGATTTTTACGTATTCTCATGTAATCTACAAAATATTTCAACAATAAGTGAAATTACAAAAAAAGCATCTCCTTAAAGTTAAATTACGAATTCAATGCAATACCAAGCACGATCGCTTCATGTTGACATGTATTATCATAAAGGAAATTGGCTCTCCATCTCAGTAATCACCATTAATGACCGAGAATGGGAAACCCCACCACTAGCCGATCAGTGGTGTGCAATAAGAGGATCGTAGTCAGCACCAGCTTAGACATTTTCATAATCTATAGATCAATACTCGTAATCAGCACAATTATATAGAAAGGACATGTCAAGTCTAGGATAAAAGCATCTAAAAACGTTAATCACACGTTCTCGACCGATTTCTGCTATTTTGGTCTTAACTTTTTCCTTATGAAACTCTTCCAAAAGAGATGCCATGTCCATCCCGCCTTAGGAAACTACGATGAATTCCAATTAGGCCTGACATTCCAAACCATATATTTTATTTTCTATGGCATTTATTTGCCTCATATCCATTTTTTTAATCCTTTCAGTTTTACGCAACAGTAGTTCCCTACACTTCTCAACATTCGAGAGAAGGGACCGAAAATTCATTCTTTTTTGACAAGAATGGGGAAAGTCGAGTATCCAAAATCCCTGATTCTCCCTTGAAGTAATTCTCTACTCTTTAATCTTTTTCTCATTTTGAGTCTTCACATCATTCTTGCACTTAAGAATCTCAGATGGATCAGCCCCAGATGAAAGTACAAGGACCGCATCCAACTCAAGAGAGACCTGGGAAGTTGGAATTATGAGAGAAATTTCCTCTGCACTTATGTGCAGCGTCATCCTCTATCCATCTCTACAATCCTTTTCTTCGGTTTGACAATCTCTTCTCTATATACGACCTTGTATATACTCTCAGTATTCTTTAATAACTCTTCTAACCCCCCTATCTGAGCTGGGAAAAACGCAACTTCTTTTGCAAAATGACTACCTCTAAATCCTAACGAAGTTAATAAGCAAAAGAATGATAATTATTCCACCAATCCTAGAATTAAGTGATAGTATAAAATAAATATAGTGTGACTACTAGAAAGATTCGCATATTTCCCCCAAAGAAGTATTAGAAAGAAATCGAATCTCCCAGTCAAATTAAGTACTAAAAGAAGTGCTTTCCTTATGTTAAAAGTCTTAACAATGGAACGTTAAATTTGAGTAATGTTAGAGGGAGGTGGAGCCGCGTTAGTAACAAAGATCTATCGAGGGCCATAACAAGCTCCTGCCTAAGGATCCTCAGCCAGGTCAACTGCTACTTTGAAATTCTCTTTGCTATCCAGAAAGTTTTGACTCAATACTGGGTAGAAAAATTCCAGAACGTCTCATGATCGCTGCAACAATGCATCGGCCTTCTTGCTTTTAGTTTTCTCTTGATCGAGCTTCCCCAATTAAGAAGCAACTCTATCCTGAGAGACCAATAATGCGCTCTCGAGCTCATACACCTTTAATGCTGCCTTCCTTTTTGTGTCATTTAAAGTCTTTATTAGTTAAGCCTTTGTCTTCTTACCTTCATTGGAAGGATCACTAAATAATCTTATAGCAATAACCTTCCAACCATCACCATGAAAAAAAGAAGATTCTGAATTCATAAGAGGAACAAAAGCAGTGTCTAATTAAGACACCTTAATCAACCTCTTATGTTTAGTAGCCTCTACTTCACCAGATGGTCTATCAATCTTAGCAGACATGTTTTATACTTATTTCTTATACTTAGCAATTTCTTCCTTGTATACTGTGCCATAAAGCTCTTTGCCTAAATGTACGGTATGTTTTATCCCTTCTAGTTTAAATGTAGCATCTCCCAATCATGAGCGCAATCTGATTGTAGTCATACTGACACTTGAGAGCATTTTGAGCATTGGCAAGCTCTTCACGATTAAACTTTGCTCTGTTTTGAGCCTCCCAACATCATATCTTAGCTGAGCAATGTCATTTTTATAAGTGTTCTAGTAATGGATGTAGTCAGTACTGAATGGAGCTCAATGGAGATTGGCTCAAAGAATCATCAAAATAAAACTATGTTACTTAATTAAGGCGTAACAAATTAAGTCTTGATATCAATTTATTACATTGTATCTGCTTAGCCACATGTTTGAAAATTACATAAAAATTAATAAAGACATAGGAAAACTATACATCGATTAAAGATATAGACTTAAGCCTAAACCATACTAGATTAGGACTATCAGGTGGGAAAGAAACACTCGCAACAAGTGACGCCATCAGTGCAAAAAAAAAATCGCTAAGAGCCTCCTTTTCTCGAACTACTTGATTTACTCTGGCTAATGACTCTACAAACTCATTCCTTAGTCTAATTCCTTTTCATGCCTAACCATCATTGATGTACTTAACCTAAAACGATCTAATTTGTATTTCTTAAGCCTAGCCTTAGTGTCCCCAATAGTTTTGCAAAAAAATCATCCCTAAAAATATTTAAAAAAAAATAAGGTGAACACAACTCAAAACATAAAAATACCATATCACATTACTAACAACCAACTAAAATTCATGATTTCAAGTACAACAGGAACACAAGGATGTTTGGGATTAATCATCCAAATTTATCAAAGAAGGTGAGTTAACCTTGTTTTGCAAGTTAGTGTTACTCCTTAAGTTATGGCTCTCTTGATCTGCATCAACTTTTTTCTTCTCTTCTTGAGAAAGGTGCTCAGAATGGCTTGAGCCAACATCCTCTCCCTTAGTCTCCTTTGCATTCCACTTATGCTGGAAATATGCAAAAATTGAGTCTTCCATAGATTCATCTTTCACAAAGTCAGGCTTAACTTCTACCTTATATTGACGTCTAGCTGAAGCAGAAAAGCCATAAGTTACATCTGAAGTGATAATGTCGAGTTCTTTATTGGATTTTTCTAACTCCTCTTTAACCCTAGCTAGAACTTTGCCATTTTCCTTTAGCTCACACTCCTTTACAGCTCGAGCATCCTTAGCAGCCTTAACCTCCTTCTTAGCCTTTTCAACCTATTCACAAAGCATTTTAGCCTTATCCTCTACCTTAACCTTAATAGAACCCAGTGCACTATTGGCCAAAGCAGAATCAGCTTCAAGCTTAGCTACCCGACTCGAAAGCAGGGCCTACACACTCCCTGATTCACATGTCTTCATCATCAAGGTCGTAGACTACAAGAGTGGAAATAACATAAGTCACAAACCAAAGCAATGCGAAAGTGAAAAGGAAAAGAAAACATGATCACTCACATTAGACCAAAGCTTCTTAAGTTCTAACAAAATGGCAGTGGAAGACAACTTAGAAGCTAAGGCAAAAATAACTACAGGGGCTTGTATTGACTTCCTAACGTTTTCCATCAAAGGAGAGCTGGAAACTTTGGACGCGGCCAATCCACCTGCATTGGGGGCAGACTCATCCCTAGAAGAAAAGCCAATCAGCACAGAAGGTGCAGGAACTAGAGAAGGAGCAACTCTCACACCAAAAGAGGACAAGACCTTAGATGAGGGAGAACAACAAATTCCTTAAAAGGAGTAGGAGGATTGTCAGACCCTCCAAGCAGCCTCTTTGATGCCTTTTTCTTCTCCTCCCACTCTGCCTCCAAAGCCTTACGAACCGTAGCAAAAAAGCATCCTTATCCATGTTATCTACAAAAAGAAAACAACCAAGGCAAAATCATAGATATGGTAACCCTAAAAGAATTACAAGCTACTCATACCCCCAAATTCCGATAGGTGAGAAGTGGGCTTAAATCTGCTTTTGGAAAGTATATGTTGAGGATGTAGTAAGCCATGAGCTTGTAGCTTCGGTTCAGAAAACAACTTCGTTATTTTCCTATCCTCTATTGGGAAATTTCGAATCTGATGCCTATGGGATTCATACAATTGCTCATTCACCTCTAAAGAAATAGTATGGATGGAATGATGTTGAGAAAAGTAAGGGAGTTGTTACTACCATATTTTTATCGAGAAAGTCCTACAATGGTTCAGCCTCGATGTCCTTGGATACAGCGACGTCGATGTTAGCATGGATGCAGCAAGCAAGGGTTCATTTTGAGGTTTGAAGTGAGGGTGCATATCGAGGTTTGAAGCAAGAGTTCATGTCGAGGCTTAAAACTCCAGATACCAAGGCAATGTTGAAGATGGAGGTCAACATTAGAGTCCCCACCAACATCAAAGACCTCAATGTCGCTTCTCAACTATGTCAACATTCTTCAATGGCATGTCGAGCTTAATCAACGCTACTCTTATTCAATATTGTCTCTATTCTATAACGTCGAGCCTCTTTGAAATGGGCTCTCTCTTCTTGACAACAATGCACCTAGCCTTGTTAACAAACTAAGAATTTCCATCTCCATGTCACCAGTTATAAGATCACGTCAATGATAACAAGGAGTCATGAGCATCGTCGGATATTAAGAGGCGACGTAACATCAACAATGTTTAAGCAATGTCGATAGCTGCTATTGTCGAGGTTCGTCGATATCATCGAAGCTGCACTTTATTGGCTTCGAGGGTTACCAGAGAAGAATGATGTTGAGCATTAATAACACAAGCCCAATATTGAGGAACAATAGTACAAACATTGAAGTGCGGCAAAGGCATTAATACTGACGCCGACAAAATGCCATCATTAAAACTCGATAATGATGAAGACACCAAGATTTGTGGACGTTGAGGCTCACCACTCCCCAAACTCTTGAAAGAGGGACCCAGAGGTCTTCATTAGGTGTGAATTCATGGATTCTCACTTCTTAATCATTTGAACATCAAATCAGATTGGGATTTTTCTCATTGTAATATTGAAAGTGTTCTATCTATAATGATTTATTCAATTAACAAGGAAATGGTCCGATTAACTTGATTTGAGCTATAATTTACACATCTATATGTCATGTCGAACTTTACCTAAGTTTATAAACTCGCTACCATCGATTACGTTGATATAAACTTCACCAAGCATCGTACTTGTTTAGAGCCTCACTGACCTCTATATTGGTCTCACTTTGAACAACCTTTTCATTGATAAATTCGATATCAAAGCTAAAGCTTGACATCAATAAACATACAAACTCGATGTTGATTATGAAAGCTTTGAATATAACCTCGATCGCCTTAATGACTTAATGCCCATCCTCAATGACTTCCATTTACCTTGACAAGTCACTTCTCTTAAATAATTCCTTTATTATACACATTTTGGCAGCGACAAATTTATTCTTTAACAGGAATCCATCATCGTGATAAAGATAGAAGATGTGATCCATTTTTTGGTCATACTAGGGATGCATGTCAAAAATAGACCTTTATCATGAATACAAAGAAACCCTTTTTCCCTTTTCTCGGACTTCTTTTAACCTCGAAAAGAAATTAATGTTCCTTGCCAGTAAGATTAATTCCATTTTCATCGTAAAGGATGAATGTGGCTAAAGCAAAGGTACATGAATTAGGGGCAAGTTGAACAGGAGCGACTCCTAAGGTAGAAAACCATTCATGAACTATCGGATGCATAGAAAGAAACAACTGACACCAAATATGCTCAAGAGTAACGGGGATGTAGACCTCCAGCAGAGTATCCATAGGCTCATGGGATTCTGAAACCCTATATGCATAACCTAGAATCCGAATTACCGATGGACACCAACGGCATCCTCCATATGGGTAGTTTTAGATTGGGGAAGCAAAGAAGAGGAAGTAGGGGAATCTTTTTTAAATCCCTAAATGTTATGTAAAAGAAGGATTGGATGAGAATTAAGATAGCTTACCCTACTCTTAATTTGCGAAATTACCCTTAAAATTGAAAATTAATCCAATAGTGGTTCTTTACAAGAAAGAAGATTGAAGAAAATTTAGGGAAGATGAAGAAAGAAAATACGCACCTGTGTTTGAATTATGGCCACCCGATTGAAATGATCAAGGAATCTATGAAGCATAGATTTGCTACAGAAAATAATGAGTATAAAAGACTCAAGGAAATCCTTCTAAAAATTTAAAAGGCAGACTAAACAACTATTAAAAGATGAACCAATAAAACAATGACACGTATGTTAGAGCACTAGATGCATGTATACGAAAAAGACATATTCCAAGTGCCAATAGGTCGAATTAGCATGACCTGGTTGGAGTACAGAACGAGTTTATAAGACAATAAGTCTAGCCTGCCATACAGTTGCCACAAACTAAGGAGGACAAGTATTACATCAGTTTTCGCCACAAACCACAACAAAAGGAAACATATGGTGTTTAAATTTAGAGATGTTATTTTCATAACAATAGGACTAAACAGAGAATAAACTCGAGATCAAAACACTTAATCAGACCTAAACCCTTCCTAGCAGGGGCAAGGCTATAAAGTACAGGTGTTGCATGAAAGAACATAATGCATTGGCTACATCTATAAACAAAGGCCAGACTGGAACAATGAGCTCAAGAATAAAAATTAGCAGTTGGGGTTTGGAGTTAACTATACTTACAGTATGTCAAACTACTACAAGAACGGGCCTGCTTTAAATTTTTAGGCATCCTGCCTAAATTTTTATGCACCGTGCTTAAAATTTCCAAAAATCCCGCCAATATCAACATTTTACACCAAAGACCCATCATCAATCTAGGCACAAAGAATAAGCATCACAGATAAGCGACAGGTGCCAGAATCCAAGGGTGGAGACTAAAGGAAAACATAAAAGACAATTGCAACCACCCATGGTACAATTTTCATACTATAAAAGGAAAGGCATAAGGAAAAGGGAAGATCTTCTTTCTAAACTTCTTCTCATTCATATAAAAAATGAAATATTGTACGCCCCTGGGCCATTGTAATCTCTTATACAGAAAGTAGTAAAATATAGTGGATTATGCCATAGGCGTAGGATTAACAACATTCTGAACCATGTAAAAATCTCTATGTCCTTTACATTCCTTCTATTTACCTTTAATTGCTCTTTTTTTCATTGACCCATCTTGACATTTAAACAAACAGTGGAAATGCGACTACGCGGCACTGAAAGCACTCATCAACACAGTCACTTCCAAAGGTAAATTTCACTGAGCTTATATTCACTATTCCTAATCGTGAGGACGACAAGCCATAAGGTTACCTCACGATCAAATCGAGTGTGGTAAAGCCAAAAAAATTCACCAACATCTTCAATTAAGAAAATGATAGCTATATGTAGTATTAAATGTAGTGAGAAAAATATTTTCTTTATAACTTTTTATAATCTTTAGTTTATTAAGTATTTAAGTGCACTCATTTGTAGAAGATACATGTAATAAATTAATGAAAATTCCACTTTCATGTGGTCACATCAATTGCAGATACACACACATATATGTATATGTATATTCATATATTGTAACAACTAGGTTAGGAACATAATAAAATACATATGATAAAATTTATTTTTGATAAATAAATTAGGGGTTTTTAATAAGTTGAATTCAAAAACTAGAATGTGGTTTTTGGGTTATTTAATGGTTTTAAAATTCAAAAAATTGTTTTAAATTGTACAATATAATGAAATATTTAATAAATATGATTAAAATATTATTTTGGTGTTTTATTTGAAATATGTTCTGATAAATGTAAATTTGAATTAAATTTTTAGGAAATTAATAAAATATTGTATTAAATATGAAATATTGATTTAAATCTCTAATGTAAAGTTAAAAAGGTGTTTTAAGGATTAAAAAGTACAACTAAAAAATTGTACTTGGAAAATAATATATAGTAATGAGCATAAATTATTTTTGGAAGGATAAATACGTATTTAAAAATATTTTCAAGGATTAAAAATATGAGTTTGCTACTGAAAGATTAGTTTAAGTCAAAATAAAATTTGGTGACATGAAATGATTTAAAATATAAAGAAAAGTGTCGGTAACAAAGATATCAAGGTTAAATGCATTTTATTTTAACAGAAATGGGATTTTTGACTTCATAAAATGCAATGTGCGTTTTTTCTTTTAATAGAAATGATTTCAAAATTTAATCATTGTTTTGTATTAGGTTATAAGTTTGTGGTAGGAGTTTTGGAGCTTGAAACAACGAGGAAATATTTTCATGCTTTAAAGAATTAAAAATTGTAAGTATAACATTATTTTTATATTTTACATGTTATATGGGCTTGATTGGGCTGCCACGGTTGATTTTTTTATGAATATAATTGTTTGACTTTGCTGAACTATGAATTAGATTGAATGAATTGCATGTTGTTTGCTTCGAATTATAACACTCTTGAATATCAATTCACCTATTTCATCTAATATACAATGTTGTTTTATTGCATGCTTACATCATGTTATTTGCACTCATAAATGTGAATAAGACATGATATCTCAATTGATTAGAGTTGCAGTTGTGAGTCACATTTATTAGAGTCATGAAACAGATGTTACATACTATGTGCGATGAGAAGTGATGAGTTTAGATTAGAGAGTGTGTGACTTATTTTCGGTTTCTTTGACATATCATATATAAACCTAGCACCATACAGTATTATTTATATGCACCGTTACACTTGCACTTTATTCTAGCCCGATTTGTGTTTTTTATGTATTTAACAACCCCTGGTCAGAGTAAGGTTGTTTGTAGAATGGTTTCTTTTGGTCATATAATCTATTTTGAGATGTGCACTGCGGATAAAAAAACCGATGTTAGTGATGTGTCATATTCATAGTGTATCAGCTGTATACTGTCATAGTTGAATTCATGTCATTGTTATTTTTGGATGTATTAGATTTGTTATGTTATAATCTAGTGTGTAATGTTTTTTCAGTGATATCATTATTGTATCAATGAAATTTTAGGCAGTTTAATGTAGTCTTCCATGTATATATGTTTTTTTGGGATGTCTATGTACTCTAACATCTTTTTTGTATATACTATATTTTGGCCTTTCGATTGTGATATATATCATACTGTGATATTTATTTTCAATTTCTTGGTTATGTTTCTTATATAATTATGTTATGTTATTTATTTAGTCTTGGTAACTCATGTAAAATTCTTTGTGTTGAGATGAGATGCATATTATTTCAGATGTATTTAAGTATTGAAACATATCCGTGTTAGCCTAAGGAATGCAGATGAGAGATCGCTCCTATCATGTGACAGTTATTACTCTTTGTAAGCATAGGTACCAGGATAGGGAATTACCACTTGGTATCAGAGAAATGTTTGAGTGAATTAGGAATGCGAACATAGTTAATCTTAGAAGAGTGAGACTTAAGAAGGATCCGCCTCGAATAACTCGTGTGCGCGATATTCGAGTTAAAGTAGTGTTTTTTAGGACCAACACTAAAATAATATATGTATATAAATAGTTGTATGATGATGGGAACTTATTAGTGATGTATTTATACATATTTGAATATACTACATGTAATAAACTTGACTTTCGACCCTCGAAAATCGACAATAATACATCCACCGTATTATATGCCGAGCAATCGAATGATGGAAAAAATCTACAGCTAGAGGAAAAGAAAAGGAAGAGGCAAAAGAAAAGAAACAACAATACAGAATCTCATAATCGTAGCGGAACAATATATAATAGATAAAAACAAGTATCGAGGACCTCGTCGGGATCCCCTACAACACAAGACCGGCCCTATCCCTAACCTATATAGAACCGAATATGTTACCACCCTGGGTGTTCCCACGCTTATCGAGAGCACTTTTTCGACGCACCACGGTATCCATAATTAATAATATATCCAAGGGTATCTAGAAAGGAGATAACACATCCTAATTGGGTATGACCCACTTAGATGTGCCCCATATCCCCTGATTTTTAGTCATTCCGGTTGATGAGGCTTAAGGTTACGACTACCTTTCAAGAACAATCTCACTTAGAATGCTCATCGTTCTCCAATGACGATGTTCTGATAACATTCGTCCATCCACGTTGTCCTAGGTTGGGACAAACTAAATCACTATCTTCATTATCTTTACGATATCCCTTCGTAACGCTCAAATCGGATCGAAGTGGTATTCGAATAATTTAATTTGATCTCGGTCTCTTCAAACGGTCGACGAAATTGGTTAATACTTGATGGAGGGTTATTTGACTATCAATATAACATCCATAAGAAGTCACTAGGCCCATATTATAATTTCCAAAATTTATTTTCAAAATAGTTTTATAAGATATATATTCAAATCCTATCCCAATTTTTAATTTTTGAGACTACTCAAATACTTATATCCATATCAGGATATTTCAAACCATCTCTTATTTCAACCCTTAGAAAAAATATTAATTTTTTTCTTCTAAACCCCTTACTTCCCAATACTAAGGAAAGTTTCATTTATTTCTCATTTCTCCAAAACCCTTCACAGTTTTTACTGTAAATTCCCTAACTCGTTTATAATGAATTCTATTAGTTTCGAGGTTCCTTAATTAAATTTCTTTATTCAAAAGTATATATTTACCACACTAAAATAAGTATATTCAAAAACCATTTCCTTCAAAAATATTTGAAAAATATTTTAAAATAAATATGGAAAGCACCACGCGGTATCAACCATGGATTGTTAACTCAATGATTACTTCTCTATCCCAGAGAAATCCAAACTTAACTATAGGTAATCTCCGCCTCCGATTTCGCCATGAAAGTATACCATTACTTTTCTAAAACTTATTTAATAATTAAATATACTTTTAAACAATTTAAATAATTATATATTTTTGAAACAATAATTAATTCTGATTTATTAATAAAATTCTAATCGGTTTACAAGATTTGTTTATAAAAAATTTAATTCATTTTGACAATTTAAAAATATTTAAATAATTAATTTTCTGAAATATTTTTATGCTAAAACATTTTTAAATTACCTAGTTTAATAATTAAAAATCCTCTTTTGAAACAAATTCAACTTCTTGAATTTTCAATTCCAATTTAACCAATCTAATATTTATAAATCTTTCTCGATTTATCCCCAATCGATTTACGTCCCCAATTTCAAAAATCCCTTTTTTGCATTTCCCAAGAATAAAACCTATTATTTCTTTTAAACCAATTTACCCATCTTATTATAAATTCTTACCGTGAATCCATATCTTCCATTTATCAAATGATAATCATTTCACTTTATTTATAAACATAGTTTATAAATCCTGTAGTCTCATTTCCAGTTTACAATGGTTACACATCACTTAAATCCATTATAAATCAATTTCTAAATTAAATTTTATTTATAAACCAGTTTCTTAAATACCCCAAACTATATTCCAAAATCAACCAAATCTCGGTTCTACTTCCATTTTGTAATTTAGAAACCTTATTTAAGTTCCATTTTAACCAATTTTATATTTATTTCCATGCTCCCTTCCATTCTCCCAATCTATTAAAAATCTTGATTTTAAACCCCTTTAATATTTAAAACAAGTATCACTTAAGAACTATTATTTAAAATCTTTTATATATATTATTTCAAAATCTCTATTTAAAATATCACGGTATAGTTAACTACAAATCTAAACCATTTATTTTACCCAATCAATTTATTTTAACTAATCCAAAACTCTATATAAATGTTTTACTTCCAAAATCTCTTTTCAATTTCTTTTCAAATTCAAAACATATATTATTGGTATTTTTAAAATACTAAAATCTAGGCATGTGCTACCATAGCATCTAATAAATTTAAACCACACTATAATCTATCACATTTTTTTCAAACATATCATATATCTACTATATATGAAATTGAATTCAACATTTTTTAGGAAGCCAGTTGGATCCCTCCAACCTATTTCCCTACACCCACAGATGTTAATACAACATAAAAATACCAATCCTACTTCGAGACGGAATATCGTGGTAATATAGGGTCATTCGCTATTATGGAGGAGCGCATAGGGTTTCATCCGCTAAAATATGCGGGAATATCAATCCAACTACCAATATATATATATATGTATATATATATATATCATCCAACAGACAATATAATTTTATCAATTCATTCAATCAATTAATAAATAATTTTAATTGTATAAACAAATCCAGCCAACCAAATTGAGTGAGATTTACTCACATTTATTTTCTGTTGTCGTCGAGATGTTCTAGTTTGGAACTAAAACCGTACAACGCCCGATTTTAGCCCAATTTTTGAGTGTCTCCAATCCATCCAAATCAGTTTCATTGGGAAGCTCTCATCACCGTAATCGTAATGCAAAAAGTCTTGTCGCAATCCAACCTCATATGTGAGAGTTATACGATTAATAAGTCTACAAGAATTTAAATATAAATTTTACAACCTTCTTTTTTTCAAAAAAAACCAAAGCCCATACCCATTCAAACCAGTCCACCAAAATGCCTTCTTCCCTAATATAATGTCGCTCATTCTAAAATTCAAAACCCACCATGGCTATAGCTTTGACCGGCCCATACTCTTCCCTCCTTCCATGAAATGCCCTGAGACCGCACCAAACCCCGTCTTGCCGAGAACTCCACCACGCCGACCCATCCATATGAACTCCGGCCACCCCATGAGAAATGCGACACTGCCTAAACCCCACACCTGTACAAGAATTGCGACCTTCCCCCTTAGCACCGCACCCCACCAAAGTCTGCCCAAAGGTGTGCCTTGCCTTGCTAGACTTGAATTCAACCTCCAAAAGCTCAAATTCCAACTAAAAATGCAAAAAAACTAACCCTAGTTGCTCGACTATGCTCTGTATAATGGGTCGAGCAAACCAAACTATGGCTGCACTTTTTAACACATATACCAAATCGAAGCTTATTGGAAAACTTGAATTTAGATATTTTTGTCACGATTTTTAAGTGAGAAATAATCGAGATGTGATTTTTCAAGCTTCATTTGCTTATTTCTTTCATTGTTCTACTTGCGTGCATTATTTAAAGAGGGAGCAGACGTGATGTTAGTATGTGGGTGGGTATCTACAATTTTTTGAATAAGATAAAGAAGCTAATGTGAAAACATAGTCAAGTCAATCAAATATATATTATTTAAATTTTCAAACCGTCTCAATTTCGTAACTTAAATTCTCGAACCCCTATCGAGGCGTGCTACTAGGCTTTCATAATGTTATACCCTTATTCTAAACGCAATGGAAAAGGTTTCAAGTCCTAATTCGATTGTATGGAGAAGATAGCTTTTTGGGCTCAATTATTATATTGAAATTTCGATATTAATTTCAATGCGTTTATATCCCGTATGACCAAACGATAACTCCAAACACTATGAAATTTGAAATTCGATAATAATACACTATTACGGATCCAATAGAATTAGTTCCGTCGAAATATGAGACTATGTCTAGGAAGCCTAATTTTTCACTCGTCAATTTATAAAATCTATTTTTCAAATTGAATAAATCACTCATAAATCCAATATAAAAGTTCAATTATCTTCATTCTTATTAATATAAATTTAATAAGCCTTTAAATTATTTTTAACAGGCTTAAAACTCAAGATTCGATGAATTTACTAATTCCAAATATTAAATTTAACGATTATATTTGAAATTCAGATTATCAATCTATAAAATTAACTTTTAAATATTAAAAATCAATTAAATATTCAATTTCAAATAACCGAAATTCTAGGTCGTTACATTCCTTTCCCCTTAAAAGAATTTTGTCTTTGAAATTACCAAGGTAAGAAGAATGGTCCAATACCTATTAACTTTCTCAAAACCAATCAATTTAAACAACCTTTCCAAAATCAATTTATTGAAAAACACATTATCACTTCTACTAATTTCCAAATTCATTCACATATTCCCAATAATATTATCTACTCAACCTTTTCGAAATATGAACCAAAGTCAAATTTTAGTTATCAAAAATGCGTTCAAAATTTTTTGACTGCTTAAATTTTTCGAATTTTTTTACCAGCATCTCCTTTGCGCGGCTAGATCCAAACAACTATAAATTTCCACTATGCGCCCAAGTCATCAAAAGAAAACACAAGCCAAGTTGCTTAATCACAGAATCATCAAATCCAACGATAACTTAAATATGTACCTTTTTGTTGGGAAATCTAAATTTTCTTATGATATTGAAGACATCAATTGAGTTCATACTTTTATATACCTGCATCTTATTTACAAATGATATCCAATCATATTGTTCAAAATCAATTTATTCAACATTTTAAATTTTCCATATTTATTTGACCAAAACCCATATGATGTACATATACCATCTGAATGCCATATCAAATCTGATCGCTCGCTCGATCACACAATCTCACTTCCGAACTAGCATCGTTCACATGACTCTCTATAGCAGACTTGGATCTGGTTTCTTGATCAGAAACCGTTATTCTCCTTGCATAGCTATTACTATGATACAGAATTCAAGAATCAATCAAGAATCCATATCCGGGGTTCGCCGTCGAAAATCGAGTGAAAAATCCTAACTCGGATCCATATAAATTATCTCAAAATTCTGTGCTCGAATCTCGATCAAACCGTCATGTGAATAAAATAATATACATACAACTTACGTATTAAATTCCAATTGATTCTTAGATATATCGTTTTTTTCTCTTTTTTTGCCCATTCATATTTACTTTCATTTCGATTCAATTATTCATGATTATCATTTACATTTATACGTCAAATTCACCTATTACTTGGTATATCCCTTAAATACCAATTCACTTAAGAATTCACCATCAAATTTTGTTAAGTCTATTATAAACATTTTATACAAATGTTCTTAGATTTATTTCCACCTCACCACTTAAATTTATACACATTTATATTCAAATTCAATTTCAATTTTCCAATTTCACATTTGATTTTTATCAATCAACATTCCAAAAAATATCCAAATAACTAATCGATTTAATTAGTTCATTTATTCATTTATCCCACATCTCAATAGATTCCATTTCCAATAATTATTTCATTTAGCCTGCTTAGGCTAAATTTTCAAAATCTACTTTATTTAAGTTAAATTCCATTCTAAAATCAAATTTCAAATTTTTATAAGTCATCAAACTTACTCATATTCCATAAAACATTTTAAATAAAAATTCAGAGTTAAACACTTGTTCTTAAATATTTCAAAATCATTTTTGAAATCACACACACACACATAAGATCCCTTGGTATATCAAATCATTCTTTCGCATTTCAAACCAAAACCAGTTTTAGCAAATAAACTCCAATGGAAAATCATTAAGGCAGTAATTCCTCCCTTGGAGACTCGAAAATGAACGTCGATGATGCTGCAGTCATCACCGAAATAATTTTCCAACAGTCGAAGTGAGTTCAGTGCTTTCATTCCTTTAAAATTCCTTTTAAACATTTCTATTCAAAATATTTCCCAAATAATATCACTATTAATTTCCAAGACTTTGAAAAACATTTCAAAACCAACCGAATTAGATTCCTGAATTCCCAACCTTCAAATCATTTTGAATTCATAAACTGCTATTACAAATCATATTTATAATATACTTCGAAATTTAATTTCATTTCAAGTTATAAATCACGTTTATTGCATTCCATTATACGAAATTATTTCTTAACTTTTGATTATAATACCAACTTTTATTCAATCACCACAACAAAAAATGATAATAGTTTAATGTTATCATTTCTTAACAACCAAGCACACCATATACAAATAATTTCTAAAAAATTATTCCTTTGTGTATAAAACTATAATCTGGGTAAAATTATTTCATTTACCCAATTTCAAAACAATACCATGTCAAATTCCTCTGTACAAGTGTTTAGATATCCCTATCAATAATTTAATTACTCGTATTGACCAGAATCTGTATGCCACTCAATAGATCAATCAACACAGCATAAATCAATTTTATATTCACTAACAAATACGTGCTCATATCTATTAATACACCCAAACTCCTCCTAGGGTGCTATAGTCCCTATCTCTAATGAGTTACTGTATCAAAGCTAAGGTTCTCGCTTAACCTTCAGCTATGATACCAAGCGTAACAAATGGGATTTTAGACCCTAAAAAACCGACATTATTACGTCCACTGTATTACATGCTGAGCAATCGAATGTTGTAAAAACCCGATAGTTAAGGGAAAAGAAAATTAAGAGGTAGAAGAAAAGAGAAACAACAACACAGAATCTCACGATCGCAACAGAATAATATATCATAGATAATAGCATGTCTTTATACAAAAAGAACTACAACTTCTATTTATACATTAAATCATCAGAGTACAGCAAATCAATAATTCAATACTGGATAGTTTTAATAACTTGTCCTCTCTAGTGCTGACTACACAGCCTAACATACGTAGTGGAATATAATCAAGTACGTGGAATACGTCTCTGTCATCTAGCTTATCTCTTGAGCTCTATATCATCCAAACTTGAATCTAAAAAACTTGGTCTAATCTGAGCACTATAATAAAATAACACCCTAGTCAGTCTGGAAAACAAGCGTGTTTTCACACACACAATTTGAATTATTGAAGTTATCAAAATCCCTTGAAAAACAAAAGTGTCACGTAAGACCATGCCACAAATAAACATGACGACTTTTTCCCTTACGATAACCAAAACATTTTATATCAAAATCATCCAATATTTTATAGTGTCTATAGAAAATAAATAGAAAATAGATGAAATGCTTGCATCTCACATTTCAGCATAGTTGGGCACAATCAAAACCGTATGGTGCTTATTGGAGAAAGGATTCTAAACAATAACTAGGCACTGGGCTACCACCTATCATAGTACACTTCTAGAAAAATATACCGAGGACCTCGTCGGGATCCCCTACAACACAAGACCGACTCTATCCCTAACCTGGATAGAACCGAATATCTTACCACTCTGGGTGTTCCCACCCTTATCGAGAACACTTTTCCATTTAATAATATATCCGAGGGTATCTAGAAAGGTGATAACATACCGTAATTGGATATGACCCACTTAGCCTGGCTGCTTATCACTTGATTTTAAGTCATTTCGGTTAATGAGGCTTGAGGCTACGATTACCTTTCAAGAACAATCTCACTTAGAATGCTCATCGTTCTCCAATGACGATGTTTTAATAGCATTCGTCCATATAAGTTGTCTTGGGTCTGGATAATTGAATCACCATCTTCATCATCTTCACGATATCCCTTCATAAAATCACAGACAACTCCAAACACTACGAAATTTGAAATCTGATAATAAAACATTATTACAGATCTAATGGAACTGGTTTCGCCGAATTTCGAGACTGTGCCTCGGAAGGCCATTTTTAAATATCAATTTAAACAACATATTTTTAAAACTGAACGAAACACTTTTAAATTCACTTTTAACATTTCTATTATCTTTAGTAAAATCAATATAGATTTTATAAGCCTTTGAAATATTTTTAACAAGCTTAAAAACCAAGATTCACCATTTTACCCAACTTCCAATTATTTAATTCAATAATTAAATTGCCAAATAAATAGTGGTATTTGAAATTCGAGTTAAAACTAACTTCCGAATATTTAAAATCAATTAAATATCCCAATTTCAAATATCCAAAATTTCGGGTCGTCACAAGTAGCATAACCATAATGATGAATTCTTTGAAAAACCATATGATTTAATTAATCTATAAAATTTTGCAAATTGAATAAATTCATTGATATTTCATAAATAAAATTATTGATTATTTGATAGTTGGAAGTTTATTGTAATTATTTTAATGCATTTATAAAAGTTATATTTGCATGCATTAATATACGATATCGATGTAATTTAAAGATATTTGGATGAAATGATTTATGAAAATTTCATGTCATTTGATGACATAATTTATGGAAATTTTATGTCATTTAATGACATGATTTGTGGAAGTTTTATGTCATTTGATGACGTACGTGTAAAGAAAGGATTTGAGAGAGAGAAACAATTAAGGGAATTAATTAGGGAAGTCTTAATTAAAGAACGGAAAAAGTTTCATTCTTTCAAATAAAACATATCTATAATTTATGATGTACGTATAATTCATTCTTTTGTATTCAATCTGTTTATTTCACTACTCCTAACTTTTCGTGCTAGAAAAAAATTCAAAAATTTTCAACTCCATATAGGACATCAAATAAAATAAAACAAAAGTGGTCCATCCATCCCTTGCAAAGATAGGATGGAGATCTTGAAGATCCATGGAGATATCATCATTCAAGGTATGACTTCTAGGCAACATCCTAATGGAAGGACATTTTCAAGATGTGCTTCAAGGGTTTAAATAATAAGGTATATTTTTCTTTAATAGATAATGATATTTGATGTAATGTTTGTTAAAAGAGAAATTTAGCGATCATAATTTATATATACATATCATTGTCTCTTTTAATTTGAAACTTGTTTATGTAGCTTAAATTGTTTGTTGAATGAATCAATTTGTGTTTTATTTTAATAAATCAAACTAATATTTGTATATGTTTAAATATAATGTTTTTTTTGGAACTATGTTTTAAACATTCAATTTAAAGTCTTATTTTTAGATCAGAAATTTTGCATGTTCAATTTATTAATTGAGTTCTTATTTAAATCAAAATTAATTTTTTTATATGTTTGAATACAAAGTTTTATTATAGATATATACTGTAAATATTCAATTCAAAGTATAATCCTTTAGAGCTTCATATGTTCACGTTGTTTTGATTGGATTTTACTTTATCAAATTAAACTAAAATTTGTGTACAAATATTATAGTATTTTACTGAAGATTCATGTTTTAAATCATATAAAACAAAATGCAATTTCAGATTTGAAAGTTTACATGTATGTATTTTGTGTTTGTATTGTTTTAGAAAAAAAGGTACAAGTTTGGTAATAAATCTACATTTTAATTTGATTATATAAGCCTATAATTTGTATTATTTAGGGATATTTTATTGAATCATTTATACACACAATTAATGTTTTGACAATAAATATATTTTTAAATTGATTGCTATAATTCTCTAATTTTTATTAATTAGAAGAACATATTTTAATCTTACATACACATAATTAATTTTATATTTGTGTTTGTATAAATAAATTTATTATATGTATTACATATTGTCGAAGTATGTATTAGATTTCTTTCCAAAACAAAACAATTTAAAAACAAGGCAATTACATATACGTAAAATTTATTTTGACTATTTATATCCTTATATTATGATGCTAATTAATTGTCATTTATGTGCTGCACTAATTAAGTTTATGAAATGGAAATTTGAATCAATCATTTCTTTTTACTCTTTATTTATTTCCTATTTTTCTTTATGTGATTAGCCATTCATTTAATTTTGTTTATATATCTACACTTTGTAATCAATTGACAGTAATATGTTACACTTACAGAATTTACACTATAATATATTTTTTTTATACTTACATTCATGCTATGTACATGTTGCTAATTAATGACATTCATATAATCAATCAATTTAATTAAAACGAGAGAAATGAAAGGTTTCTCTCTTCATCTAAATAAATTTATGCCCCGTTATTGTATAAGTTAAGATGAAGGAAATGAAAAGTTTCCTGCTCCAAATAAATTTATGCCCCTTCAATAAATTAATAAGTTAAGAGATAGAAACAAAAAGTTTCTTCTCTAAGTAAATTTAATAAGTTACAGTTACACACCAATATCCACATAAGATTATATTTGATACACTCTAATTTATATGCACATTAAATTAAAGTAAAAATTTATTTATAAAATAAAATATGGATTTTATTTACAAGAAACGTATAAAAACTTTAAACGAATTTAAACTTCATAGGCCCATTAAAGATCCAAAATGGTAAAACTTTTGAAATTCACCGATTTCTTCCGCTGCGGGCTGGCCTATTCCAACAATGATATTAGAGCCCGATAGCCTATGCGGTTTAAGTTAGTCATGTTAGGACTAACTAATTATGCTTGTGCGCTTAGTGCCATGTCTAGAAAGGTGATTTCTAGGATTGGTACCTACGTGGCCTAAAAGATGAACTGAGCCCAAAGGTTGCCCCAGATAGAAAAGGCCCAATTTGAATTGGGCCTTGGCTAGTTTTCAAAATAGTTTTGAAAATTAAGACAGATCTTAAATTTATAAATTAAATTTAGAATCAAAACATGTTTATAATTATGTATAATATAACATAAAATTTCAAAATGTTTGAACTTGTAACGAAAATTTCAAAACAATTGAAATTATTTGAATATTAATTTCAAAATATTTATATGCATGTATTATATGATGTATGTAATGTTATTTTAAAGTGTTTAATATAACATAAGTATGCATGTACGTATATAAGAAATTTTTTTAAATTAATAATCAAAATTAAAAAAATTAATTAAAGGTTAATTATTTGAATAAAAATACGCATGTATAAGATAGATGTGTTATATTATAGGTTATAGTATATGTTATAAAGGTCATAATAGATATGTCCAATATAAATGTTGTATTGGAATACAAAATTAAATAAAGAGTTAATTAATTTAAATTAATTAAGTAAGATTTAATTAAATAAAATATTTTACATAAGAGTATCATATAAGTAAGTATATGAAATATAGAAGTTATATAACAATAAAACTTATATGGTAAGAATGTATAAACTAAATGTGGAACATTAAAAGGACCTGAATAGACTTAACGAACAAATACATATGTAAATGTATGTGTACCATGATTTCTGATGTGTCTGACACTTGAATCATGATGGCATTTCACAAGAAATACATTAGTCCGTAAGTCGCTATCGCTCTATATAATATATTAAATACTATGAATCTTTAGTAAAATGTTGTCATCTACCATATGTGTGTGTGTGTATATATATTCATAAATTACTCGCATACTCCTTAGCTATTAAGCATACTCAAGCTAGTGATGTTACGTGTAGTATTGTAATGACCCGTAATTTTTGATAATGAAAAATATTTAATAAGGTTTTGTGATTTAATGTTGGAAGAAATAAAATTTGTGATTTAATAAAAAGAATACAATTGGAATGAAATGTAAAAGTATCAATTTAAGGTAATTGATAACTGCTTTAAGTGTAATTCCAATTAATTAGAATGATTAAAAAGTTATAATTGGTTATAGATTGTAAATTTACTGTAATAATGTGTGTATTAATTGATAATTGGATTAAAAGAGTAATTAATAATTTAAATGTTGTATTAATGAATGGAATAGTAAGTAATAAATTGTAACTGAATAAAATTAGTGTTGTGTAAATAACTATAACATTTGTGTTAGATACAAACATACAAATGTGATTAAATGTAGAAAAAGTGACAATTATTATTTGTTACTAACTAATTTAATCAATTATAATTAAATGAACATAAATGTTACGTAAAATGAGTTAAGACGATAACTGGAAAAGATGAATCCAACAAGATGTACAGAAATGTCAGTTACATTCATAAGATAATAGTTGATTTCATAAAAAGGAGTGAAACCAAAATAAATTAATTTATTGGGATTTTAAACTATATTTAATGTGAAAATCAAAAAAAATTCAAAATAATTGAAATATTCAACTAATATGGTAAGAGATGATAATTGTGGAACATTAGTGCAATATGATGTAAATCTGTGTTAACTAGGTCCATAAAGCAATGATTGATTGAATAAAAAGATCGGAATCAAATCAAATTAATTTATTGGAACTAAATATATAATTAATGGGATTTTTATTACAGTTGGAATTGAGCAATGAAATTGTGTGATAGTAACACTTAATTGATATGTTAATTATTTTAAATTATTGTAAGTATCCAAGTAATCAAAAATGATAAAAGTTGTTAGTTATTAAATTTGAAATTAAAAAGTGATTTAATAAATTTAATATTAATTTATTTAATTAACATAAAAATAGCCACTTTTCCATTGTCTCTGATGTCGATGAAACCAGATTCATCGGATCCATAATGGTAAATTATAGTAGAATTTCAAGTTTCGTAGTGAACAGATTTGTTGTTTGATCGTACGGGCTTGAAATGCGTAGAAATCAATTTAATTGAATTCAACTTAAATAGGCTGATTTAAAAGCTAACTTATAATGAAATTAGGACTTAAAAACTATTGCATTGAGTTTAAAAATATCGAAAACCTATATTTTGATATATTGAATGGCCTATTTTCGTTTCGAGAAAGAAAGGGGCTTTTCGAGTTGTTATCGTTTCGATCCAACCCTGCTTATATATAGGCTGTCACAAACCCTACTTGTTTCTCATTTTATTATTTCTTTATGTATATCTTCTTCCTCTTTCGCAAATGTCAGATCATCAAACTTAATTCCCAAATTCCAAAAATTAATTTAAAAAAAATGTTGCTCCCGGTTTAATTCGAGTCGAGAAGAGGTTCACTTCGAGTTCCAGAGGTGAAAACCCTGCAGCGACTATGGGTCAGAGAGAGTACCATGCTAAACAAGGAGGATCTGGGCATGCTTCGAGTTCTACAGGTGAAAACCATGCAGCGACTTCAGGTCAGGAGCCAAATACTCGGATCTCAGGTCATTTTGGCAAAAACTCAGAGCAAGCACCGAGTAATTGAGGCGGCGACTCGAAGTAAGACCCAAAGTCAAAATTTTCCAATCTAACGTTAATAACTTTTGCATACAAGCTCGAATTCACGTGGGTTTTCTCCATTAGGATCGTAGCGGAATTTCAAACATTTTGGAACCAGTTTGGATGAATTCCGAGACTGTTCAAATTTGGGCGTTATTTTTGATTTCAGATCGATTAGAAATCAAAGGTGAGTATTTTAACCCACTCACAATTACTAAATTATCTTATGTTGGTTAAATTAAATTATGATGTGATTATAAATTAATTAATTGACGTTTGGTATGTTTAAATTGTCATTCTAATTAAATTTGATTTTTATTGCATTTAATCATCGTTTAATTTAATATTGAATTTAACTGTCAATTTAATACCTGTTAATGATAATCGATTGTCTATTGATAATTATTGATTGATTTGGGTGATGATGGCAACGACCCGGTATTTCAAACCATTCGCATCCGCACATGCCGGGCTTGAATTGCTCAAAACAACAGATTGTTAATTTATATTTGGCAAAACTCATCATATTCAGTAAATAAATAAATAATAGAATCACAAAAATAGAGTAATATAACAATAAGCAGCGGAATAGATAAATAATAGTTCAAGAAGCTACTATATAAACAATAGAGTTTAAAGTAAAATACAACAGATATCTTGAATGCACAGAAGTTACTAATACAAATGCCAATGACATGTCTAAACACACAACTTGAATAAACTGAAGTAACTAGAAAGCTTAATAGACGAAGACTGATCTCCAAGAAAAACTCCAAACTCCTAAGGTAAGTCTCAAATGTTGTAAAACTCAGTCTGACCCGAGCATAAAGCAAAACACAAAACACTCGAGTCAAGTTAACATTCCTATATCAGTAAATTCAACTCAAGTGAAATGTCAATTGCAATACAACTAACTCAAAGGATGTATGGGATACCCATCCTTTAAGGATATGTGGAACTATCTACTATGTAGTAATATATGCTATTATAATATGTCTATAGTAAAGTAAACTATTAAAATAACATTAAGGCGTTACCTATATCCCCCTTAACACATTCTATATAATGTTGCAGTCTATACAGATGCTGTAAAATCCACTCGCAAGTGGGCTATCAAAGAGCACTCCATAGGGACGACGCAAAATAAACTCGTAAAAGGCGCGATAGGGCATGTGACAAGGTATGCGAGGCAATACCTGGGTAGACATACCGTTTGCGGACCGAAACTGGTGGTAACGTATAGTAGCTACTACCGCCCAGCTCAAGACGCACTCCCAAATCAAAGGTGCACCCAATCAAATCACAAAGTAATAAAATGGCATCGAAGGAATGTGCCCGATCGGAGGAATGACCTCACTCGGCCCGCCATGGCTCCATTTTTTGCCACATCAAGCTGACTCGCAGGAGTCGGGGCTACGTAAATACCTCATACAGAATCATGACCAAACCATCCAACTTCGTTCTGGAATCTCCACCACGTACACCATTGTTAAAGTGGTATTCGGTATTGATAGAGAGTATGACAATATCCGATCTCGTTCTCATTAACAACAAAACGCTTATTTCACACCGTGGTCATATCAAAATATATATCAATTCGATATCATTATTCACTTTACATAATGTTTATTTACACTTTCGAAATTATAACGCTTTCGAAATCATAGCACTTTTGAAATCATAACACTTTGGAAATCATAACACATTTGAAATCACAACATTTCCAAATTACACAGTTTAGATATTGAAAATAGTATACATATTAAAATAGTTATAAATTAAAATAGTTTATATATTAAAGTAATTTATATATTAAATAGTTAATATATCAAAATAGTTTATGTATACTAAAATACTTTATATAATAAAAATAGTTCCTCTAGTTCCACAAATCGATTCAAATCCGAGTTTGAACTATCTCTTTAATTCCAACAAGATTCAAAGTTTAAATATCCAAACATTTCAGTACAAGTTTCAATTAGGTTTCATCATTTAGCTGTAATTTTATTCAAATTTGAAAATATTCGCTTCATCATTTTAATAACAATAAAATCTCGGTTAATAATATAAATCAATATCAAAATATTCAGTCTCAGTTTTATTTAAAATTGAGAATATTCATTTAATCACTTTTAACAAATCAAGTTATCAATGATATCTTTTAAAATCTCAAAATCAATAAGTCCAAATCAATTCTTATTTAAATTCAATTATTAATCAATTTAAATTCCATTTCAACATTAATTTATATCCCCAACCTTTATTATTTAAGTAAAAAAAAATCTATTTTTAAAATATTAATGTAAATTTAAATAAATGCTTAAACATATTATAAACTAATTAAATTAAATTTTTTATTAAATTAAATCTTATTATTAAATTTATTTTATATTAAATCTTATTTTATATATTTTAGAATAATATAATTATAAAAAAAATCTTAATAATTTTATTTTTAAAACTAACTTATAAATTTAGAATTTCCAAAACATATGATTTTAAAAATCTAAATGTTTACACCTATATTAAAATAAATATTTATATTATAATTCAAAAATCAATATTAATAGAATCCATATATTCCCTTTCAAACTTTGGAAATCATTTTTCAAAATAGACCAACGGGGTCCATATATAATTTTCTATCCTACGGTCAAGTGATACGGATATTTATCATTTCAATATGTAATTCAAATATTTATGGGTATATATCATTTCAACCTGCAATCCCAAAATTTCAAAATAAATGAAAATTGCATAGCTTTATCATTTCAACCCATTACGATTTTTCCTTATTCTACCAGATCATTCGGGTATGTATCATTTCAACCCATTTGGATTTCTAAACTAACAGGGAACTTCCAGAGTAAGAATAAATAGGCTAATGATATAACATATCAACAACAGGCATATATCATCAATAACAAATTTTATATAATATATATACAATAGGATATGGCGTCATATAGCATAGGTGAACAATTGCAGATAATGGCATATCACACTTAACAATTAAATAACTAACAATTCAAATTTAACAGCATATTCCAATCATCATTTCAAGTGAAATCAAATTTACTAAACATATCATGAGTGATCGCTCACCATTCGAGGCTTAGAGGACAACGATGGTGAAAAAGAAGACACGGACACGAATACGGATACGAGCACGAGCAAACCAAATGGGAAGCTGCTGAGATTTCTAGGCAGTGACTGACAAAACAACAACTGGACATTTGACGAAGTAAGCAAATGAACCACTTGAATTCGATGGGAAACAATATATATATATATATATATATATATGATTTCGTACGAAATATATATCAGTATCCAATTTAAAACATATATCAAAATAAAACATCTTCATATCATATTGAAAATAATTATTTATTAAAATACATACCTTTCCCTTTCAAAATCCTCCAATATATATTTAATTATAATATATTTAATCGTAAAATCTATAACAAAACATCCAAAAATATGTGTAATTTTTTTAAACATATACTATCCATACGTATATCTAATAAAACACATTGACATTTATACATAAAAGAAAAAAATCGAATAAAATCTTTGCTTTATATTTAAAGCCAAACTTATATATACTTATGTACATACATACATATATATATACACTTTAGAACCCAAAGTAAGATAGAAAGCTTCAGTAATTATTATATATAGACTTACATTGTTATATATATATATATATATATATATATATATATATATTTGCAATCAACCAAGGAATAAATCACACATGTCAAATGTATTATACATATATGTATGGTCATATATATAAGCTTCTAAAAAATTGAAAATAACTTCTCAGATTGGA
This sequence comes from Allium cepa, assembly GCA_030765085.1. Taxonomy (NCBI): domain Eukaryota; kingdom Viridiplantae; phylum Streptophyta; class Magnoliopsida; order Asparagales; family Amaryllidaceae; genus Allium; species Allium cepa. The sequence continues at coordinate 977,676,839 of CM060928.1, forward strand.
ACTATCCTCATTATTTATTTAGTATATTTATATATTTAAGTGTTTATGAAACCGAATAAGAGAACAAACTTTATAATATATATAATGTAATTGCAAAGCGCTTAGGCAATGAAAAATGTAAAGTTGTAGGCTCCAGACTATAACATATACAAACTATATATACTATACTATGCTTATTATATTAATATTTAAGCTCTCTCAGTCAAAATAATAAGTTTAAACTATACATACATTTCAAAATATAACATAGCCATATTATATTTATATTCAGAGATCAAGTGGTTGCATGCCTGTTGCATTGTCGAAGGTTGCTAGTGTGGAAGCAGTGGCTATCAATGAGCTAGTGGGAAGGGAAGGCTAGGCTGACGTGTGTTTGCAACCTGAAAAGGAACGAGTAGTAATAGTGTGCTGGCAATCATGACGAACAACAAAATATACATCGCCTTTTGAGCGACCAACGACAAGAAGTGTTGGGAAGCTTCGAGGAGGTTAGGCTATTGGAATGTGGTGAATGGATGGGTTATTCTCCGTCAGGTTGTGTAGATGGGTGTTGTGTTTTCAAGGGGTGGGCAGATCTGGAGTGTAAGGGCGGTCAAAGGGCAGGCCAGGTGGATGATCGGAGCGATGGCTGCGTTGTGGTAGTGGGCCATGTTCGGTCGGAGGGAGGTGGAGAAAATAAGGCAACGTTGTTGAGTGAAAGTGGAAGGCTCGGTGGAGAGCTAGGCGTGGTCGAGGAAAGTCTCAAGAAAAATGATAAAGGGGACGAAGCAGCTTCCTTCTCAAACAATATATATATGAACCAGATATATGTTGTTATTTTTCGATTGAAAGGAGAAGCAAAATGAAAAGGCACTTATATATATATATATATATATATATATATATATATATATATATATATGTATGTATGTATGAAAATAAAGGAAATATGTTGGCCCAAACATTGGTTCAGAATTTATTAAAGCAATGACTGATCAGTTTATACGGCTGGAAATCTTGAAAGGGAAAGAAACCGAGAAGGCACAAATACAACACCGATACGACAAACTGTTTTGCCATTTTCACCACGTACTGAACACCAAATTATAGGATTGAATATACTATGGAGATCACCAAGATGAGACGAACAAAATGGTATATAGATACCAGCGATACGATCATTCTATCAAAAGTCGATATTCGTTGCCAAACGGCTGCAGATTCGCTGAAAATAAGATAAACGAAGCTAGAGAAGTCCAAATTTGACGAAACGAAATATAACGTCTCACTCAGAAAATGATAAACGTTTTTATTATATAAAAATATTAGGATTTCAAAGACATTTTATTATCATTCAATTAACCGTTTCTTAAATTTAAAATTTCACAACAGAACTAACTTTCACATTCTCTGATGGAAATTTGACATTTGCTACATTTAAATAGACGCATTTCAAATATCAAAATTTTATTTTCAAATTCAATTATTTAAAATTTCACAAAAATTCAGTTAATTACGTTATAAAACCATTAAAAACTACGGATCATTACATTCTTCGCCACTCAAAACTTTTCGCCTCCGAAAAGGAGTGATATAGGAGAATAGAAACAACCAGAAGAAAAGATAGATTTGAAATATAAAATACCATATACCATAATTAATTCCAAAACCATATAAATTCCATTTATTTTTAAATTGGTTTATACTCAACTTATTAATTTCAATTCATATTATTTTATCCATAAAATTTTATCGTCTTCACATTTGATTGTCTTCAATTCAATGTATTTTCATTTGATTGATTTCCTTTCAATTTACTAACATTTGTTACAAGCTTTTCTTTCAAAACAAAATTTATTTTATTTAACACATTTATCAAATCTATTTGGTCAAACTATAGTTAATTCTGCTTCAACATTCAACTTCCATAATTCTTAAGTTTATATTTATTTGTTTAGATAGCATTTCCCTTTTATTATTCAATTTATTTCATTGACATATATTGCAATATAGGTTAAGTGTATAACTTTTAGTATAATCACCAAAAATTTTATTTATAAATTCCATAACAAAATTCAATTTGGACATCTTATTTATTATTTTATTATTCAATTACATTCAAACCCTTTCTGGTAAGTTTATTAATGTCTTTGAATATGATTGAACACCATAAAAATTTACCTTTTATTTACAACATTTTTATTAAGCAAGATTTTAGGAACAATTAATTACTCAAGCTTTCTCTTGTACAAACTTCGATTATATATTCACCCTAATATTTAGCTTTTTGAATATTTTAGGTATGTTATGTATACTAGAATGCAATTGATCATTATAAAAAATAAATTTTATCTCATTTCAACTGTTTCAAGCTGTTCCAACTTTTATTTCTTGTTCTAAACACTCCAATTATTCAAAATTTTAGCTTCGTTTTAATAATTGAAAATCATCACTTAACATAGAATTTAAAAGTTAAAATTTTGATTTCATTTCAAACCATTCTGAAATAAATACACACACATATATATTTTGTGAATCAAATCATATTCAAGAAATTTAGATCAAATTCCTTTTCTAAAACAAAAGTGTAGTGAAGCTGCTACGTGGTCTTTCTACCTTGAGACTCAAAAATGAATGTCGATGATACAGCAGTCATCACCGAAATTATTTTCTAGCGGCCAAAGAGGAGAGTACAGACTTATTTCATTTAAAATTCTTTGAAAACTATTTCCATTTGAAAATACTTCCAAATAATTTATTTTTTCAAAACCTTGAAAACAATTTTTTTTTGAAAAGTGCCGAAAATTTAATCAATAAATTCTATATTTAAATTCAGTTCATTTGCAAATTAGATTTATAAATCATATTTATAAACTTTCAACTCTTTATAGCAAAAACAATAGTTAAAAGTTAAAGAATTTTGACAAATGATAATCTATTGTTATCATTTCCAATATAGTGATATAGATTGAAAAGGAGACCAAAGCACACAAAAAGCTATGACATAATCTTTGCAAGTTCCACCTCATTAGAGAATTCATTTAGAAGAAAGAGGCCGTGAAACGAAAAGTGGATACCAAGGGTAACGTAGCAGATCCATCCACTAAGGGTTTAAGTCGGTCAATTCTCGAGAAGCTGTTCAAAGGGATGGGATTGAGATTCCATTATTATCTCCAAGTGCAAGTGGGAGATTAATAGAGTTAGGAGTATGCACTAGGGGAGTTGCTGTAATTTATTGTAAATTATTAACTCTGTAATTAATTCTCATTCGTAATAAAAGATGTTTTCTTTCAGTTATAATATGTTATAAATAATTAAAATTTTAATTAAAGTATATTTAATGGGAAATCCATAAATTTTATGCTCATGATAGTAATTAAAAATAGTTTTATTCTTGAGTATAGCATTACAATATAATAAACACATCATTTAAATATTACTAGTCAAGGAGTATCGAGACAGGATATCGATGCATTCGTTTAGATTAGTACGTAACACTCTTCAAATGTTGAAAAGTATATGTAACAACCCGTAGTTTTACGATTATATATTTAAATGTTTTATTTAATTATAGCATCGTTAGTTGAATTAAAGTTTGAAATGTGACTTTTTGTAAACAGTCAAATCCAGACTTGAGACCATTTCCATTGGTTTAAATTGATGTTTACAACTTGTTTTAAGTATAAACATCTATATGTTTGGAGTTAGTTAGGATTTTAGTATTATCAATTGGGCTTTAGGTTGTGTTCTAGCCCACTAACCCAACAAGACAACCCAAACTTCTCTAACAAATACCTAACTTCACTCCTCTTCATTCATTCCATTTCTAATTTCCTAACACACTCAAGCAAAAGGAAAATGGGGGAAAAGAAAGGAAATTAAAATTTCTAAGCCCTAGCTTTTCTTAGGAAATTCAATTTCAAGTTCCAAAATCAAGGAGAAACTTAGGTTAGCATCCTCTTCATCTTCTCCATCTCAATCTCTCTCCAATTTTCATAATTTCCTATAATCTAACTTAGGAAATATTTGCATATAATCATAGATTGGAGCTTCTAGAGTTGTGATTGAAGTGGAGTTGATCTTTCCTTGTTTTAGAGCTTCTCAATTATTGTTTTTGAGTTTAAATGTGAGTTCTTGAACTCACCTCTATGACTATATCTTTCATTTGTTGTTTTGTATAAATTCCTAACATCTATTTCATGATCAATTGCTTTTGAATTGAATTGTTTTGGTGAATTTTCCAATTTTGGTATTTTGAAGTCAAAATCTACAAAAATCCTACTATGGATGTTTGGATATGTTGTTTGGAGTTTATTCAAGAGCCTATAGGGTTAGGTTGTCATTTGGCATAAATTCCTAGCCACCATTGCTCATTCGATCACATCTGAGTTAATTTGGCCATCAATGGTCTAGGCAAATTTTGCCCTGAGCTTCAGCTTAGACGTTTGGGAAAACACTCAAACGTCTGTAGTAAAGGAATAAAAATTATAGACCTACTGCTCAGACGTCTGAGGTTATTCCCAGGCATCTGAGCTGAAGGTTTGGGAAAACCACCAGACGTCTGGCATTGTTAAATTCGTCCAATTTGCCTATTTTTTGTGGGTTTTCGTTTTATCTATTTTTGTTGATCCGGTCAGTTGTTGTCGTTTACTATCGACTTTGATGACTTCTTTTCTGGATTTTTGAGAATTTCCATTTGATGGATTCGATATCGATTTTTTTGGTTTCAATTGATGTCATCGAAATGTGAATTTTTAGTGATCGATTCTCAAACTCTTTCGCTAAAGCGATTTCAATACTATTTTTAATACAAAACTCGTTTTAAAACCTTTTTCGAATCTATTTGTATATACAAACATTTACCTAATTCGTATGGGAAATCTAGTTAAACGACTTAGCAAAACAAGTGTTATGAAATGCTTGCGTTTACTTCATCGATTAATTTTTTGGACTTGTTCGATTAAAATCTCCTGATAATCTTCGATCGGAAATCTACAATTTTGTGTAAATATTTAAGTTAAGCCAGTGGTTATGAGACATGAAGCTAAAGTCATTTACTTGCTAGTTTAGTGTAATTTACACTTCATTTTGATCAATGATGATTATTTTGTATTTTTGTAAATATTTAAGTTAAGCCGGTGGTTGTGGGACATGAAGCTAAACTCATTTATTTACTAATTTGGTGTAATTTACGCTTATTCTACGGAGCTTTGGCTTAATTTGGTAGGGTAGCGACCTATGGTCTTTTGACCGTTCGTGGAGCAATTGGCCCAATGAGTTGGTGCATGGGGCATATCTTTTTAGGTGCATCGATGTTCAGCTCAATAAGTATGTGCGTGAGGCGTAACTTTTTAGGTGTGTTAATATTCGACTGTGCATGGTGCATATCTTTTTAGGTGCGTCGATGTTCGGCTTATTTTATGTTAAGCGACCCATGGGATAGCGTCTTATTTATGATACACATGTTGGTGAGTTTTTGTGCTCCCATTTATGATAGGCCTCCCCCTTGTGCTTTTTGGATTTCTAATTATTAATTTTTGAAATTTATGTTTCACCAGTTTTTGCTATTTGCATTGCATTGTTTTGTCAATATTTGAGGTTTGGTGAATAAGCTAAAGAATATTATATTCATTTTGGATATTTGATGAGATTTGAGATATTGTATGATTTTCATTGTTATCAAATATATACTTGTCAAAGTATGACATTATTGTTATCATATTTTTTTTTTCATATCTCTTATCCTATCTCATCTTGTATGATATTTATAGCTAGACTGGTCCGTTTAATATTTTCCTTCTTAAATAATACTCGGGTCAAACCGAGGTGCTTTAGGTGCTTCCTCTTGACTTCTTAGCAGGGATTAGCTTCTGACTTTTGGCTAACTACTTTAGCTTCGTAGTTTTTGTTTTTATACATTCGAGATTAAGACTCATTTATGTATACTAATTTTTTTGTCTAGCGCTTGTATCTATTCTTTTGTGATGTAGTGGATCTTGTATGATCACTACTTTGATGTTCACTTCTATGTGTTATATTCATATCTATTTATGCCTTACTGATATGAATATCTGTGACTGAATTATGTTATGCTTATTTTATGTTTGTTTCTGAAGGCCACATAGTCACTATGTAGTAGCTTTGATTTTGTATTTGATATGTCAGATTTCCTCTTGAAATGAAATGCATGACATATTATCTAACATGTTGGTACTCACACAAAGAAATCAAAAAGATGGTCGCTCCTCAATAGCCTTATTCTTCGTGCAAGTCGACGACATTACCCTGTAGTATTCTTGGCTGTGTGAGTTTAGAGGTGGGGCGTCACAGTATATTACTCATGGCTGCTAGGGTACCATGTGGTTATGTGCTGATAGTTATTAGATGAATATATAATGGCTCACTCGATAAATTTCTGTTGGTTAAAATAACTAAGGTCAAATAGGAATATCAAAGTGACTAATTTACACAGTCCCTTTGACTTAAGGCTGTTGTTGATCTTAAGTCAAGGAATGCAGATAAACTACAGCATGATGTCTATCAAATGATTACAGTTGGGTCGAGTGGAAGTATTAGAAGTGAAACATTATTCAAAAGAGGATTCATTTCCTCAGTTATATGAGGTTAGCATCACAGTTAACTGAAGTGAACTTAAAGTCAAAATTTTGGGATAGTGTAGTTGGGTTAATAATAGGTTAATAATAATTGTCGATATTGAAACAAGGATCTTGTGTTTAGACTATGCAGTTGAATATGGATGACACTGGAATTTTGGCCATTATCAAATTTCATAAGTCCTAAGTAATATAGTTTTGATGAAGAAAATTAATGTAGGCTTAATATAGTAAAATTCATTTTTATCAATACCAAGCAAGCAATAAATTTGGTCTAATGCTACATCACCTTTTAAGTGACGTGTGAACGTTAATATTCAAATTGTTTGATATTAATCATTGACCAAATTTACACATAAAGTCACACAACCGAAACGTTGAATATTCTTGTTACTAGCTGATTTAATTAATTTATAGTTGCTATAAATTAATTAAATTAATTATTCTTATGAAACAGTAATTACAAAATTTTATTTGATGTGTGTTGAACAGTATTAAACAATGTGTATATAGTATTTATAAATATATCGATTGATATACGATATTGATAAGAGTTTAAATTGGATTTAAATGCAACAAATATTGTTTGGGCTTGGAATAGTTTTGAGTCCCAGAAAGGGGTCTTGGTTAGCCGCTATGGAAGGGCATAAATGTGTCGGCCTATATATAGTCGATGAGGCGGTTTTGAATGGTTAATAGGGAAGGAATTGGTAAGAGACAAACAAGGATCTTGATCCACATTTTGCTCTCTTGTCTTTCCTTTATATAAGCCATCTTATCCTTAAAAGTCGCTATGAATCAAGTAATATGAATTGTTCTACTAAATTAAAATTTGTATGACAATAGCTTAAATAAAATTATCTAAAGTAAAGTGTATTGAAAATTTTTCTGCTGGTTCAAACTTCCATTCCTACGTCTAGTTCCAGACTCCTTCTGGAATTAACTAAGCAGTCCTCACTTAACCCAGAAGAATATGTACCTTACAAAATCCCCGAGCAACCGAACATGACTTTACTTGCTTGAAGATCGACAATAGGACTTCGACTACAAATTAATATGCTGGTGACTTTATATGTTCTAGGTAAACTGACGAGTCAGTAAAGTACACCCTTCCTACAATCTCCTTTATATGATGATTTTAATGTGCAAATTAAGAAAGTAGAAATTTGATTGCTTTTTAATAATTCACAAGACAGTAAAGAGTAGAAAATAAGTAAGAATTGTCAAATCAAATCTTACTTACATTTATAGTGCTTGGAAGGTTCTATTTAAAAGCTTATCACCATTAGAGACGATGCAACCTTTAGAGGAGAAATCAACTCTTCAGATTTGAATTTTCTTTGAAGAGACGCTTCTTTCCATACAGGTCAGATGATTGAAAATCAAATCCAGATGGCTGAAATTTGACTGTATAAACCAGAAACAAAACAGTTTACAAATAAACTAATTCAGACGGCTATATTTTTACTCAAAAGTCAGACGGCATAATTCCCTAAAAAAGAAAATCATTTTTTATATTTCTTTTAAATTCTGCTTTTCAAAAATGTTTATGTTTGTGCATGATCATCATAAAGGTGATTTTACATAAGAACCATTTCAACTACATATGATAAGACTGTACTTAGTTTTGTCTTCAATATGAATTTGATCCATGGTTATTCATCATATCTCCTTGAATATACTCCTACAAATATAAAAAAAGTGTGTATATATATGAAAACATATAGTTGTCTCATTGAAACTCAAAAAGTTGGATCTAACATTCTTCCCTTTTTTGTTATGACAACCATACATTTTATTTGAGTAAGTATACAATATGAAACTCCCCTATCAATACATTTGGATTTTTCACCCTTTCTGATCAACAAAAATGAAACAAGACACAAGGATAAATTACATAACTTCAAAAAAAAATAGAACATAAGATTAGATTGTTACAATAAAAATTATGTAGTTCCTAAAAAGCAAACAAACATCACATATTTCTAAAAAAAACTTTAGAAAAGATCAAACATAATACGCTCCATTTCTATAACATGCCATCCAAGACCATCAAATAGGCAAAGAAGCCATCATGATACAACATCTATTGCAAATAACAATATTAGTTAATTTTAGTTAAGAATATTTTTTTCGTTAAAAAACTTTGAATATGTGTGATAAATTATTATCATTACGACTCACACCAAGATGGTGAAGGAGATCTAGACTTCTGGAAATGTCCTTCCAAATCTTTGAAAGAAGTGATCTAACCCTTTTTTACTTCATTTTCTACTTGATTAACTTGTTTTCAATCCTGTCAATTCTAGAATCTATGTGTGTAAAGACCCTAGCTATTTTTCTTTCTAATTTGTTCCAGTTTAAGTATCTTTATCACTCTCCACTTCCTCATCATCATTAGTACTTTCCTTTTCTTGTTATAATGCTAGTTTTTTGCCTTTGTCTTGTCGAGTTGAGGGTTAAGCTTAAGCATTTTTTTGAGCGTGCACATGTTGAAGATATATCTCAAACAGATCATATTCCATGTGGGTTTTTGGTTGGTGCATAAGGCTATAGAATTTCTTCTCCATGGATATATATATATATATATATATATATATATATATATATTCTCATCTCCATGCCCTTGAATGTTTTGACTAGTTAGGAGATGGGTGATGTATGCGGCATAGACAAGTGTATGTGTAACAACCCGTAATTTCTGTAATTATTTTAAATGGAGTTTTAATCGAAACTTTGAATTTAATTATTTTAAAATTGATAAATTTGGAATTCTAATATATAATTTTTGGATATGAAAAATGTTTTTCCAAATTTAACAAATTAAAGATTTTTTTAAAATTTAAACTTTCGTCAAAGTTTGACTTCCTCTTGAAAATTTTAAATTGAAATTTGAAATTTTATTCTTTTTTATGAAGCTGGAATTAATTCTAACTTTTTCTCCGCTTTTTGTTTCATAAAATTCTGATTTTTTACTTCTCCAAATTTATTGTTTTCAACATATTACATGCAGTTGTTTTCTCTTAACCTCTATCTTATTTATATTTTGATTTGGGCTTGTACTAATAGGCTAAGAACCTCTGTAGTAGGTGAGAAGCCACCTATTGAGTAGCCTATATAACATCTCCTAGGGTTTTGGTTAGCCTCCACATCCATTCATTTATGCCTTCACAGAAAATGTAAGTCTTCTTCTTCTTCTTCTTCATCCTTCTCCTCCAAACCCCAGACCTTCTTCCTCTTCTCCTCTACAGTTTTCCTCCTACTCTCCTTAGAAATTTCGACCACGCCTATTCCATAACCTTCCCATCACTAAACTCCAACCAAAACCCCTTTCTCCTCATTCCTTTCCCCATCTCCTCTTCACCAATTTCGGCCTCCATCTTCCTCTTCTATTTTCGGCCATCACCCCCTCACAAACCCTACCAAAGCCGAACCCACCTCATCACTAACCTCACCCAAATTGAGCCACCGCCTCTCCAAATCCTTAGCCTAGCCAAACCTACCCAAACCTGAGCCTTCTCCACCAAAAACTCTAGCCCATGCCCCACAAAACCAAGTCCAAAAGCCCTAAGCCAAGCCTAACCTAACCTAAAACCACCTCTAGACCAAGCCTGCGCACCCCTAGACAAGCCTCTTCTATTGTATTTTGCAAAAATATTTTTATTTTTTTATGTGGATTATTTGTTTGCGTAGGGAATTTATTTTATTTTTAAAGCGGTGGATTTGGATTCTCCTCACTTAAGCTTGTCCATAAATTTATCGTTGTTGTGTTGCACTTTGAATCACTTTGCTAACCAAAGAAAGGTGAGTAATCACTCTTGGTAACATACTTATAATTTTGGTGAATTGGTGATAATTGAATTGTGAGGATATGTATTGTTTGTACCAAAATTAGGCACAACACTCTTCGGAAGTCTTTGAAGAGATAATAAATGAAGAATGTAAATTGGAAATGAGGATTATCTAACAAAAATTCCAAATAACAGTAATATAAAGGCAAAGACAAGCGATTTATAGTGGTTCGGCGTGTTGCCTACGTCCACTGTGAAGTTTTTGCAATTTTATTGATTCTCTTTCAACGTTTACAAGTGACTACAGCAAGCGACAGCAAGTTACAACTGGAAATTCGAAATCAACAGCAAGAATATGATGTAGGATGATGGAGATCTCGATGCGGCAGAGCCTGGGCGCTTGAGAATCCAAAGATCCCTTTTCTGTAGGCTATGGGGCTCTATTTATAGGCGTAGGAAGCTGAGATTTCGCTCAAACTCCGGGAGACTCGTTCTGGCACGTGAGTGGGCCCACGCGACCAATCTCAGGAAGTTTCGACTCGATTGGCGATCGATACGAAGCCATTTCGTATCGATCAAGATGACGCCCAATTGAGCTGAAATTTGGTGGGGATATTCTTCATCATGTATGCTAGCTACTGTGAAAATTTCATTGCATTTGGACTAGTAGATCTCTAGATATCCTGGATACGAAATGAGCATTCTTAAGTGGCTGTTTGGTTCGACTCGATCATTTCGAATCGATGGCTTCGAATCGATCAACTCACGTGGTCATTCGATGACGTGGCACGCATATCTCGGGCCGATCCACCTCTTTCTTTGGTTTGGCCGAGTTGCATCCATATATCTCGCCCCATTCGAAATGAAGATCGTTGTGTTAGACCAGGTCCTTTTGACTCAAACGAACCATTGGTCATGGGTTCGAACGAGAGACTTTTGATGGATTCGAAGTAAGGTCCTCCAATGGGTTCGAAGAGCAGTGGCTCGATGGATATGAACTTTGGTTATTTGATGGATACGAATAGCACTGTCTAGACGAATTCGAAGTAGACACTGGATGAATGTTATGAGGCACGTCATCTGCTGATGGACATGAATCCGATCGATGCGAACTCGATGGTTTCGAACTCTACCCACTTGATCGATACGAACTCATGAAAACAGACCGATGCGAAGCGGAGGACGGACACGAGCTAAATGGATACGAAACCGAGGTCCACTGATGGATATGAACTGATGCTTCTATGATGTATACGAAGCAGTGACTATTGCCTTATTTAATGGAGGCGAAGCAAGGAGACGTCAATGGATTCGAATGCGATCGAGTCGAACCGAGGTATCCCAATGGATTCGAACTCGATCGATATGAATTGAATTCCCTCAACTGATTCGAAGCCGATGTTCCTCTGATCAATATGAAAACTATCGATTCGAAATGAAGCTTGGGGAGGGATTCGAAACCGGAGCCTCTTCTCTCAAATTGAATCGATCATAACTTGAACATACGAACTCGGATTGACTTGAAATTTGGAACGTTTGCTTTCTTGGCCTTGCTTGCCATGTCCTAAAAATTGTTGCTCAATCTAGACTCGGACAAAATTCATTGATATCCATAGCAAACCTACTTATGTTCGATATTCAGGAGAGGTGATCCATGGCTTTCAATCAGTTCCTTGGTATCTAGACCTTGCCAAAAAAAGGGATAACATTTGCCCCCCAAAGTACGTCTTGTGGAAACATGACGTGCTTTGAAAAGCTACAATCCATTTGAATAATCGTCATATTTTTCCGTTGAAAGCTGTACTCTGTATTGTTGTAACCAATTACTAAATGACAGCGATTAGCTATTTGTTGCCGTAATCGTAATGAGATGAGTATTCGGTCCCTGTGAACATTGAAAATCGAATATTAGTCCGACACATGCATATATGTTAATTTGACTTTCGTTGACGCTGCGTGTTCACGAGTCGTTGTCAGTCCTTTGTTTGCCATATTGAATTTTGAATCGATCCTCTCCTGAACCGATGTGAAATTTGAGTTGCAACAATGTCCGTCAGTTGTTTTGAGAAGTCCCTTCGTGTCGATCCTCTCCTGAATCGACATAGAAGGTTGAAGGAATCGACTTCGTGTCGATGAATTGAAAATCCAATGGGTACCGAATACCCATTCGTGTCGATGCCTAGCAATGAAGAAATAAGAATTTGTTGTACCGTTCGCATCGATGATAGTGTTTGTGCTACGATGGATACGAAACTGCCGTTCGTATCGATCTGTTGCAGAAGGTGATGTGAGTCTACAGGCGTGAACACATGCTCCGAATCGATGGGATTTATCGTTCGATTCGCAACGATGCAGATTCTGGTCCGCTGGGTTCGAATAAGGCCTTCGACTCGGTTTTTGGGCTTGACCGGTTGCGACCGGTTAGGCGAGCTGGGAGATGAATCGTCCCGGTTTCACCCCATGCTCCATATAAATACTCCATACCTAGCCATTTTTTTCACTTTTTCACTTTTTACCGCTGCCTTTGATTTCTCACATCGTTCTAGAACTTGGAGAGACAGTAGCCTTGTACTTTCGACTCGATCAATCTCAATTCTCCAGATTTTCGAATCCCCACCTTAAACTAGGTAATCGACCATGAACCTAAACGACGAAGCCTCCTCAAATCCACTCTTTCTTTATCAATCATCCACTCTGGGAATTAGTAAAACCAGATCTGGCAATGGCCATGGTGGTTTTTTATTTATTATTTTTTGTAGATTGGAGAAGAAAGAGTGGAAAAGACGAGAACACATCGATCTGAGGTGTGTGTTCAAATCGATAAGAGTAATGATATTTTCCCTGGATCTCGTGTCGATTCTTGAGACAAACCAGAGGGCAGTTCGTACCGATGGTCATGATGGTTGATCGTATCGACACGAAGTGATCGATATGAAAAGATAGGTTAATGATCATCACGAAGTCCATTGCTTCAGATCGATGCGAATCTTGTTATTACGATCGATACGAAAAGTGTCGATTAATATGTCATCGAAGTCAAGCTAATACTTTCCCGATTGGTACGAACTAGGTTACCAAGGATCGATACGAAACCATCGGATTTTATCGATACGAACTCGGCTCCAGACGATCGATTCGAAACATGTTTATTGGCATCGACTCGAACTGGTACCTTGATGGATTCGAACGAACTCCATGTGATCGATTCGAACTGATATCATGATGGATTCGATTGAGCTTCCTTTGATCGATTCGAACTTCCCACATTGAATACAAATTTTTTGACATTCTTCAGTACAATTCTGACGAGCTTCAATCTCGCATATTTGGACTTGATTAAACTGCATACTTGACTATATCTTGAAGCTCGCCGATAGAACCATAACAACCTTAACTGCTTGCACATTTTTTTAACTTTGCACAAATTTATTCAAGTAATGCATTGCACTGCACAACACACACTCGTACACTTTACACTGGGGAATGCACGGGCCTTTTGTCGTCTAACGATGATTTCTCATAAGTTAGCCAGTTATGGAACCATCAAGTTCGTAGCCGCAAGAAATCCAGAGTACAGCTCCTCCAAGACTTGAGATTCCGAACATTGAGCCTGAAATCATCGGTCTAGCCCCAGACGAATTTCCCAATGCGTCTTTTATGGCCAATCCATCGGACTCCGTTCGATCCAATGTCTCTGAAGATATGCTAGGGAGGATATGCTTAAGGCATGGCCTGTTAATGGACGACGTGTTATTACCGGGACTAAATGATAGACCACACAATCCGCTAGAGGATACACCGCATTCAATCGCCATGCGTGCGCGGCCGGGACGCTCCCTCCTTTCAATGAGCACATAAGAGAAGTATTGTCTTTTCTGGGGATCGCTCCATCTCAACTACACCCCGAACGGATATGCTTCATTGAATAGCTTGTTCATTGTCCTCATGGATATCTTCATCGACCACCGATCCCGACTGAGATCAGATATCTGTTCAACTTCAAAAGCTGAAATGATAACCCATCCTTTACATTCTTGGAGGCAGTAAGGAACTGTCAAGTGGTCATCGGGTCCTGGACCAGGCTGAGCTACTACAAGACGGAGTGGTTTTACGTTAGATGTCCTCCAGGGTTCATCCGGCGATGGTTATTCAGACGTGAGTATAGCTGAGTTCTCAAATAATTGTTAAGGCGATTGCAGTTGAAGTGAAACTTATATCTTTTCCTTTTTACAGTAACGATTTAGCGACCTGAAGGTGAACACTTCAAATAGTGCGAGTACTCCAAGAAGTCCCGAGTGAAGATAGGGATATCGGGTTGCTTTTGACGGATAGGAATCTTTGGACTCTTGGGTTGATCGAACGGGGGCAGAGTATAAAGTTTGACGGGGCACTAAGGACCGTCTTGAAAAAACGAGTCAAGCATAAGAACCCCAAAGTTGTTATAGCCAAAGAAGCCGATTCTAAGAGGACCCACACTGATGATGAGCCGTTGGTCGGGCCCACAGATGTAGTTCAGGATGTCGTGGAGCAGAGAAAAGGCAAGACAGCTGTTTTTAAGTCACCTGAAAAGGGAAGACGAAAGTCGGTCGTCATGTCCCGGCTCGCCCCCGGAATTAGAATTTCGAAGAGGTCTCCCCCAAGAACAGAAAGTCTCTTTGAAGGGCTTGCCGATCTTCCAATCCCGGGCGATGTGTCTTTTCAACATGATGCTGGGTTGGAGGAATTCCACCATACTCTAGAATTGAGCAAGCCTTTTATTACTAGCGTGGTCGACACTTCCGGTTGGTCGGGGGGATGCATATTCATACACATTTCACGACACTACACAACCCTTAGTCGTAGGTCATCGGTTTCAAAAAGCCACTAACTCTATTCTCATTTTGCTTTGCAGATATTATGAGTGGACGTGGTTCGATGTTAGGAAGTCTTCGACAGGCTCGTAAATCTTCCTCATATTACGAGTCACGACGAAGGGAAGGAGATAGAGATTACGATCGCAGGTGCTCTGGGTATTCTAGCCAAGAACGATATGATAGAGATAGGGACTATAGACGTTGGTCTCGATCTCGCACTCCCCCACCCAGAGCTCCTATACAACCTCCTGCCTATGTTTCTCGTCCTTCCGAATCTTCTCGATACAAGTCAGCTTCTCAATCTTCCAGATCCGAGCCCCATCATTCCAGATCTGAGGCAATGACCCCAATAGTTGCGGAATAGCCTCCTACTGAAATTTCGGCGGAAGGAGCAATCAGGCTTGCGCAATTAAAGAAGGACTTTCCGAATATTTGCTTTGATAACTACATTTTCCCTCTTCATTTGAAAAGAATCCCGTCGGAGGCCGAGCAGGTGGCGCACGATTATGTGCATGACTTTTATTCCCAATACAAGGCGTGGTATAAAGCGGCCGAGAAAGCGTCGCCATTAGCCTTCGAACGAGCGGCTATCATTGAGAAGCTACAAGCCGAGCTGGCTCAAAAAGGACGTATCATACAAGTACTGAACACAGAAGCCGAATCATCTTGAAAATCAGAGATGGAGGCTCTTACGAAGGCCGATGAAGCTCAAGCGGCTATGGATAGAATGAAAAAAGAGCATTATGTCACGGTGGAAGACATGGGCCACCGGAACACCATCGTCACCGCCGAGCGAGATGCGGCTTTGAAAGAGCTTAATGAGCTTAAGGCTAAAGTTTCTGAAATCACGAAGGAAAGGGATACCGCCAATATTTCTGCACAGGAGGCATGTGATCAAGCGGTAGAATTCCGGACCGAGCTTGATGCTGCAATGGCTAAAGTAATGGAGATCTAAGCCGATGTTGATAGAAAAATTGAAATTGCCGAGTCCATGCTGGAGGCCGACATTGAAGACCTCCTCATCACTTATAATGCTAATGTGTTAAAGCACAGAAATTTGGCTTGGCTCGAGAATTATCCGGTACATCTTCACAGCGCCTGGAGCCGGTTGATTGAGGAGGAGAAAGCGGCGCATCCGGATGAATCAATTGACCAATTTGAGCTTGAAAACCGGTTGCTGACCGATGACGAAAAGAAAGTCCTTCATGACGCCATAATTTCTCATGAGAAGGAGACGGTCGGCGCCCGACATCTGGAAGTCGGGGAAGATTCTGGTGTTGAACATTGGGCTGCAGTTCTTGAGATCACCACTCCACTCCTGTCAGAGCCCACATCTATGGTCGATTCACAGTCTGTCCCAGCCTATAATCCAGAGAAACCGCAGCTATCTCCTATCCGGGAGCATGTTTTTGGAGCTGCTCAGTCGTCAGCAGGCCAAGTTGAGGAAGGTATTCCGAACTTATCTCAAGTGTATTCCAAATAGAGAGTTTGTTTTGAAGCGATTATTAATAACTTCTTCTTATCTTTTCTCAGTGACTAGAGTTGCGTCGATTGTTGTGACTCAAGAATCAAGTCAAGGGCAGAAGGCCATCGCTACCGAAACGACTGTTGTGACGACAACAGTGTCAACGGAGATGGCGTAGGGGAGTGCACTATCTCTTGATGAGCAAATGGTGAGCGAGCTGCTCGGCCAACATGGTGGCTCCTTTACAGACTTGTCATTCATCATTAATGACCTCCCGCCAGCCTCTAGCTCTTCAATGCAGAATGCAGATGCCCCCAGTCAGGCCCAAGCGATTCATGATGAAGAAATTCTGGCCGAGATTAATGCAGAATTAGAGGCTGCGGGGAAAGGTGGTAGTATTAGTGGTAGTACGGCGGTGCACAACCCAGCGCCTCTAAGGATAATATCACCGGGCGACACTGTCCCCTCTTCCGTTGCAGGTCCAGTCCCCCCAACTCCTCCGGTGAGCAGTAAACACCTGGAATCAAGTTCAGAGGAGGACGTCGACATTATGCCCCCAGCTGGGGAGCAACCATCAGAGCGGAGAGGCTCGAAACGGACAATTTCTAGCGAGTCGGAGGGTTCCCCATTGAAGAGAAGGCCAAGAAAGAAGAAATAGGTTGGCCACTTAAGTAAATTTTTTGACAAATAGGAATTTGTTTTTGCTTTTCATTAGTAGGCCGTGTATAGATGCGGGTTCGGCCCCTGCTAGTAGGAATTTTTGGAAGAACTTGCACATAAGCTCTTGTTTCCAGTTCGTTGAAATAAAATTTAGCTTTCCTTCATTTCAACTGTTTTTTCTTGCTTTACTTGTTTAAGTGTTGTGACGATCAGCTTGTAACCGCACCTATTACAGATCTTGAGTACACGTCCGCACGCCCGGGACTTAGAACAATTTGCAAGCGATAATTCGGTTCGCACTCCGGGAATCCGACAATTATCGATGTCTATGACACAGTTCGCACTCCGGGAACTTCGAGTTAATACTTATACTTTAACTCACACTCTGAGAATTTGGAGTTAGTGCTTACACTTTGGTTCGCTCTCCGGGAACCTAAAGTTGATGTTTATGCCCCCAATTCGCACGCTGGGAATTTGGAGTTAGTATTTATACTCCGGTTCGCACTCCGGGAACCTGGAGCTGATGTTTATATTCCAGTTCACGCTCTGGGAACTTGAAGTTAGCTGACAGATGGACTTATCGGGATTGTGGATGGTCGGATCACATCCACCCCGAGTTAAAAAGCGAGGTTGTTAAATGGACGGGTCCATCCTACTCGAACTTGTTTAAGATACGGTCGAAGTCGTTAGGAGGACGGATCCACCCTCTTCGAAAGCGCATTTACATGTTTATACTCCAACTCGCACTCTGGGAGTTTAGAGTCCGTTCACACTCTGGGAACGATGGATTTTATGTTTATACTCCAATTCACACTCTGTGAATTTGGAGTCCGTTCACACTCTGGGAATGATGGATTTTATGTTTATACTCCAGTTCGCACTCTGGGAATCTGGAGTTAATGGAAGGATTGTCGTGTATCAATCCTTTTAGGTGTTGGTGTGGTGACATGCCCCCGAGCTCGGGTTTCACTTAGTGAGTGACCGGTCTATCTCAATCACACCCTATTTGAATAAATCCCACCGTATGATGGAACTTAGCTCTCCGTGCATTGTTATGTTTTGTGTCGTATTCAATAAATCACGGCTCTGGCTCGAAGAGATAGCATTTTATTGTTGAAATAAGAAAATATGGCAAAGTCAGTTGCCTTATTACAAGTTCAAATTTCGAAATGCGAAAATAAAATGCAAAGGAAATAATGGGCTAAAACAAATAAAGCCTGTCATGTATAGTAGAGATGGAGACTCTCGCTATTCCAGGCTCTCGGCAGAGTAAGACCGTCAACGGTCGACAACTTGAATGCGCCATCTCCGAGCTTTTGTGAAATCACATATGGTCCCTACCAATTAGGTTTCATGTGCGAAGGAACAGGATAGATTCTCCTGAGCACGAGATCGCCGAGTTCAAAGGTTCGCGACCGGACCTTGGCATTGTATATTCGGGCGACTCGACTCCGATACGCGGCTTCCCTCAGATCAGATTCTTTACGCTTCTCATCGAGTAAATCTAAAGATCCAGCAAGTAGTATGGCATTCATTTTCGGATCATAGTACGTCACATGATGAGAATATACTTCCATCTCGACTGGGATAACGGCTTCCGAGCCATAAGATAGAGAAAATTGAGTGTGTCCGGTTGCAGTCTTGTGGGTCGTTCGGTAAGCCCATAAAGCCATAGGAAGTTCATCAACCCATTTGCCCCTGGCCTTTTCCAGTCGTTTCTTCAGAATAGATTTGATAACCTTATTAACAGCTTCGACTTGGCCATTCGCTTGAGGGTGTGCAACTGCGGAGAATTTCTTATGGATATGGAACCGTTGACAGAAATTATTGAATACAACGCTGTCGAATTGGGTTCCGTTATTGGTGAATGAGAAAGGAAAGAAGAGAAAGAAGAAACAACACTGGAATCTCAACAGCGGAACAAATAAATTATATTAATAACATAAGTATTACATAGATAAACAACAACTATCAGCGTTACATAGATTATACATCACATACTAGACAGTTATAAATACCTGTCTAGTTATTACAACACGGTACAAAACAACTCAAACAAAACGACTCAGAGATACCAACACAGCGGATACTAGATAACTATAACGCAGAAGCCACCTGCCCCATTTGTTCCTCCATAATTCATCAAAGTTAACCTGAATCCCTTGGCTACTCGTAAAAATTTGAGTACCCAAGAGTTTATGAAAACAAAAATAAACTCCGGGACAGATATGGGTCTGGTGTGAGTAACAAGTTAAAGTTGCTTAACTTTCAAAACCTGTTAAAAAGAAAGGTATCACGTAAGACTTCCCACACATAAACATGGAAAAGTTTTTGCCTTACGCTAATCAAAACATTTGATAGGAAATCCGATGATATTATAATAGTGTCTAGGGTTTTCAAGTAAATATGAAATAGCCGAAATTGTTACATGATTAAATTCTAGCTACTAGCCACAAAAGTGGGTAATACAATCAAAACCGTTGGCACTTATTGGATTTTTGGATTCCATACAATGGCAGGGCTACTGGGGTACCGCCTGTCACAGTACGTGGCCTAGATCACCGTACCGAGGAGTACGCCCGCTCCCCTGCAACACAAGGCCGGAACCATCCCTTACTGGAAAGTCCCGAAAAAGACAAGCCCGGCAGTTGTCGCGCACCAACCGTCCACACAGCCGAATAAAAAGGGACTTCTAGACAGGGGTAAATCTCGCTCTCCAGTGGGAGCTACCCACGAAGCCTTGCTGCACCTCCCCTGTTTTAGCCATTCCCGGTTGATGAGGCTTGAGGCTACGATTACCTTTAGAGAACACATCTCTTAGAATGCTCATCGTCCACCTAACGAAGTTCTGAAAGCATTCAATCCATACAAGTTCGTTCCAGGTTCGAATGAAACCGAAGGCATTATCTCGTTACACTCATTTTGGAATCACCCTCAGAGTTAACGACGATAGCTCTTGCACTCCGAA
Organism: Allium cepa; assembly: GCA_030765085.1. NCBI lineage: Eukaryota > Viridiplantae > Streptophyta > Magnoliopsida > Asparagales > Amaryllidaceae > Allium > Allium cepa. The sequence continues at coordinate 977,697,169 of CM060928.1, forward strand.
TCTCCATCTCGAGCGTATAAGAACTAGCTCCGTCAAACTCATCACGGAATCACCCCCAGAGTTATACTGATGTATAGTCCTTACACCTCAAGTCTTCACTCTTCACAAGAGATCACGACCTATCGTTAATTTGGATCGATGTGGTTTTTGGATATCCAAATATGGAAACCCGACGGTCTCATCGAAATCCAAAACGTGTCTTTTAGGTCCAAGTTGTTTTAAGTTTAAAAAAGTTAAATTAAAACTATCTATATACACATAGATAATTTATATCGTCACAATAGATAATTATCACCACAGATAATCCATATTATCATCATCAGAAGATAATCCAATTCATCATCACAATGCAGCCAATGCATCCATATCACACATCATTACTAATCTCATATATGAGATTCAAACCATTCAAGGAAATTTATATCATCCATATATAAACAAGGATTAATAATCACAACATATATAATTAATTTAAAATGAATTAAATTAATTATATCATCTCTAATTAGTTTAATTTAAATTAAATTAATTACCTCAATCTAAAATCCTGCTTACACAACTATTGATTTCAAATCAAACAATTAATTAATTAATTAACCACTAATTAATTCCTTCTTGATTAATCACCCTTGATTAATCATCTTTTAATTATATTCAAGTAATTAATTTCACAAATTAATTATTCTTAATCAAATATTGTAATTAACCTCTAATTACTCCATTAATTAATTAATTATAATTAATTACATTAATTCTTAATTAATTATATTAATTAATTACTTTAATCACTTATCATTAATTAATTAATCCCAATTAATAAATCCTTAATCGCATCATTAATTATATTAATTAATGATTCGTAATTACATTTAAATTAATTAACTTCATTAAGTAATTAATCTTAATTATTAATCACTTTGATTAATTAACTTCAGTAATTAACCATTTTTAATTTCTACATTGAGTAAATTGACTACCCCTAAATTAATTTTATTTAATAATTAATTTTATCATTTTATTAGTAATTAATTATCCTTAATTAATTACATTACTTAATATTTTCCAAATGACTTAATCAATAATTACTTAAATTAATTACACCAAGAAATTAATTATTAATTTCTTTCGCAAAGAAATTATCCTCCATAATAATTTCACAAACAATTAACTTCAATTCTTCATACTTTAAATAAATTACATTCTGTAACTACTTCCCTAAGTAATTATCCTTCATTAATTACTTAGTAACCCATCAATGATTGTTATAAATTAATTAAACTTAATTAATTAATTTAAACTAATCAAATAAATTAATTAATTTCAATGAGTAATTAATAACTTTAATTACTTCACAAAGTAATCATACTTAACCAAATACCATAATGATTATTTAAATTTAATAAATATAATTAATTATCAAAATTAATTACATTAATTAATAAATAATCCCAAGTTAATGACCTTCATTAATCTTATCAAAAATTTACTTAATTACCTTACTAAAGTAATTAACTTAAATTAATAAATATTAATCACAAATTTATTAATTTTTAAAAAATCATTTAATTAATCTTTAATTAGTTAATTAAGTTTTTAACTTAATTAATCTTAACCTCTTGATTAATAAATTTTCAATTAATTAAAGTCATAACTAAATTAATTAATTATCTTATTCCCAAATAAATTAATCTTAGTTAATTAACTCCAACCTTAATTAATTAATTCAAAATCTCATTTAATAAATTAAATAAATAAATTAATTGTCCATCTAATTACCTTATTAATTTAATAAACCAAATCATTAAATCTTTGATTTATTTTAAAATATAAACATTCCTTCTTAATGATTTCATTATCATTATCAAAGTAATATTTAAAACAACTTACTCTAAAATTTGTTTCCAATTTTATTTTAAATTTTAAATTTAAAATGAAAACCAAACTTATCTTTAACAAAGTTTAAAAAACATTTTTAAACCTTTTTTAAACTTATGCTAAATAATCTCCCATTTTATAAAAGGAATTCAAACCCATATTTATTTAAGATTCAAATCATATTAAATATGATTCAACATTAAAGGTTGTTTAAACATTTCAAAATCTAAAATAGAACTTCTTTTCTCTTCAAAACATGATTCAAATTTGAGTTTTGTTTCCAGATTTAAACTTATGTTTAAATCCTCTATTTTAATTTAAAGCTTTTTACTTTAATCTCATATTTATTTAAAACCTTTAAAGATTGTTTAAACCTTTTAATTTAAATAGTTTAAATTAAATTTAAAACTTGAATTCAAATCTAGTTTGAAATTTATACTTAAATTTTAAGTTTAAATTCTGTTTTTTTAAAACCTTGCTCCAGTTTTTTTTTAAAAACTCAATTTTCTTTTAAACTGGAAATATACAGGTTTCCCAAGTAACCTGTAAACATTTAATTTAAAAAAATTGAATTAAATTTAAAAACTGGAATTCAACTTAGATTGAAAACCATACTTTTAAATTTAGTTTTAAATTCTTAATAGATAACCTGCATTCAGATTTTAAAACAATTTTGAATTGAAAATTTATACAGGTTTCAATGAAACCTGTAACTACTGGTGATACCCGAGACCCCCTGTTCTACTGCGAGTAAAAACCTGATCAACTTCGAGTAAAAAACTCGATTTACTCGAGTATTGACCCGAGAGCAAAACAACTGCAAACCCCAAAACTCCCTTGTCACCATCTTCTTCACCGTGCACATGCACGGTGGTCTTGGCCACCTCCGGCCATTAGCCAACCTACGAGCACGTCGCCGACCATCCCTGAATCACTTCGCGGCCATCAAAACCCCTCAATCCACTCGAAATCAAATTCGAGTATCCCTAAACCAAAACCGGTCAACAGTTTAAGCTTCAAACCCCAAACCTGGAAATCGCCCATCCTCGCTCCTCCGGCCATCGGAGACTCTGGGACTCCGGCCATCTCCTCTTCACTACCCCATCATCCATCTCTCCAAAAACAAAGACACTCGGTCACCTGTAGTCTTCCCACAGATCAAATCCTGCAGTGCCTAAAAACTAGGTTTAGCACTTTCCCCTTTTTACTTCCCAGAAGAAAAACAGCAATGCGTATAAATCTCAACACTAAAATTTGTAATTTTGGTTTTAAAAATCACAATTTAGTTTTAACTTTTGATTCAAACACCTGGAACTAAGAAATAATCGACTTGGATTAGTTTGATTTCAGTTTACTTGTTATTTCTTTTGTTTCTAGTAAAACTACAGGTATTTTTTTAATCTTGAACAAAATCTTAAACTTATTTATGATATATTAAACATACATTGACCAAATCTCTTGTATTAGTAAAGATTGATTTTAAAAACACTTAAGTTTTCTTTTAAAACTTTGGACCTGGAACTTAGTAAAACAAATACTGTAATAATCATAAAACAGTAAGTTTATACCCATATACTCAATACAAATCATGTTACAGGAACAAACATACATCATCCTAACTATACTTGAGTTTTTAAACTACCGAGGTTAATCATTCAAATCAACATGATATCCAGGTAAACATACACAAGTCATATATCAAACAACAGTTTCATACTTAAACTTTTGAAAAGAAAATTGTTACTCACAAACACACAAATCAACATGCTATCATGTATGTAAACTCACAAGCATATTCATTTCAGTCATAAATCAGATTATACTTAATTTTATTTTAAGAAAAAGAAGTTACTCCCCTGTCATTTGAAAGACAGAGCACAAATTTGAGTTGTAGATTTTTTTTAACTTGAGTGCTTGCTGTGCTCCAGACTTGCATGCAGGTTAAAGAAATTTTGAATTTTGCTGTTAAAAACTTGCATACAGACTTGACCCAGATGCTTTTGAACTTCTTAAATTTGAATGCTTTAACTTTTGAATAAAACGTGCTTCAGATTTCACCTTTATATGCCCAGATTCAAAGAAATGCAGAGGCTGCTTATTTTGATTTTGAAATAAATTTCAGGTGCAGGCTTTTGATTTTCTTTATATTTTGAGGAAGATAGTGCATGCTCTTGATTTACACAGTGGGTTGCCGGATTAAACATGCAACCTTTGATTAAGGAAGGGTTTCAGATTTTGTAAATGCTTGCATGCCTTAGTTTTTGAAAAGAAAAATGCACAGGCTTTAGAATAGGTTGAAGAAAAATGATTATGTAGAGGATGTTGATTACAGATTTGAACATGATTTTATTCTGGGTTTTGAATAGATTATCAGCTGAAACTTTGTCTTACCCTTTGAAAAAATTGAAGATTTAGAAAAGAAGAATGAGGGAATGAAGAAAACATGTTTTATAAGTGTAATGGATTTATTTAAAAAATCAAAAGAAAATCAAAAATAAAAAGGACACTTGTCCTAAAACATAACATTTGTCAAATTGAGTAAGTTATTAATTCACATTTGTCTCATTAGTTACCTAGGATATTAACACTTTTTATATACATAATCTACTTATTTTTATTTAACTTAAAAGTAAATAAAACCCCTTTTCTTTATTTGTTAATACTTATGTATAAATTATTTTCATATATAAATGTTTATGCATTTCTTTTTAAAGAAAATGAAATAAAACAATTTATATAAAAATGAAAACTTATTTACAAGATTTATATATGTTTATTAATTTGAATTTCAAAATTAAATCAAATTCAAATGCTATTTATACATTTAAAAATTCCACTTAAAACAAATTTATCAACATATTTTAATTTTAAAATAATAAATTGTCTTTTAAAAATCCTATCTATATTTATATTTATACATTTATTATTTGAAAATAACTCATTTATCAATCTTAAATCATTTATAAAAGAAATCATAAATTACTTGTCTTATTTATCTTAATTAAAAGAATTAATGTTTAATATATAAAGAGTATTTTAAATTTTCATATAATTCCAAATTATAATTATTAAGCTATATTCAAAAAAAGGAATAAAATAAACTTTTGTTTATCTTATTTAAATTTAAACTATGCTTTAAAATACATTTATACAATTTAAAACAATTTCTTTAAGTATTTTAAAGCCAACTAGTTATTTATTAAATAAATAATAATCTCCAAACTATCAAAATGAATATCAGAATTTAAAAACAAGATTTTATTTGTTCATTAATCTAAAATCAAAACTTATCTATCTACAATATATATACATATATATATATTATAAATAGAAAGCAATTATTAGTTTTTAAAAGATAAAATTTACCAATTAAACATTTATTTAATTGGATTATTAAATCAAGTAAACTTTATTGACAGAATTTATCAAATCAATTTAATTTTAAATACAGATTATTAAATTAATATTGCCAAAATTTCCGGGATATCACATTCCTCCCCTCTTAAAAGAATTTCGTCCCCGAAATTTAAAAGAAAAGGTAATTTAATAATCTCATTTAAGATTTAATTTAAACACAAGCATATATCAATCATATGCTAACAACCAAAGCAACCAATTTATCTAATCAAACAAATTCAATTATCCAGACAAAATTCTGGATAAAATCTTCTCGAGTTTCCCCAAGTATATATACCGGGATACTCGCTCTACAGAATCCAAATAATCTAAACTACGAAGCTACAAAGCTCCATGTCATCCAGATCTACAGAACTAGAAAATATATCAGACTACAGACGAGTCTGATTTAACAACTAAACCTTCCCGAACAGCTGGTTCCACAACCAGAGATAACTCATACACGTACTCCCTCAGGGATACGTGAAACTCATTAAATCCAATTATCCAAACTGGCAACTCAACTCTTGGAAACCAAACACCAATCCAACCAAAACACAGAAGAGATCCAAAACAAATCTCCGACTTCAGAATCCAAATTCCTTCGTCTCTTATCCATAAAACTCTTCTGACTATCCTGGGCTGCCTATATCCAAACTAATCAGCTTAACCTTAGCTGATGCCTCCAGAACAAAGATAACTAAAAAAAACCCAACCCAATGATCTCCTCAAGATCAATTTTAAACCAAGTACACAACTCTACTCTTCAAACCTCAGAAGAACAACTCACTTCTTTTAAGAAAAGACAAAACAAAAATACTCCCAAACTGCTTTCGCTGCACAACTCTGATCTGGAATAAAAGAAACTGCTGATGAAGAACATGAGCACAATCTGGACAATCACATCCCAGAATATGATTCAACAGATCCATAAAAGAAAACTCAGAAGTTCCACCAATCCTGAGCAGCCTCACCAAACTCTATCTCGAGAAATCCTCCTTCTACTAGCTGAACCACCGGTAGCACTCCTGGAATCCGATCGATAAGAAAACTCAATCTTTTGATACAGACAAACCTCTGACTTCTCAGAAGATATCCAGAAAATCTCTGGTCACCCAAGAGATCACTCAAACAATCGCAAGTCACTTTTGCGATCAACACAGACCAATTCCCAAAGAAAACTGTTCTCTCTTTACCAAACAGAACAGCTTACAGTAAATTAGCCAATACACCGAAGAAACGGATCCACTCTGCTGCTTCTGAACTCCACCTCAGAAAATCTGCTAAGCCAGAAGACTTCCGACTGGCACACAGAACACTCCGAGCTGAACTGCTGACACTAAAGCCAAAGACTTCTTAATCCAAAGCTCTTCGAGAAACTCGAACCTCAAAGCCAAACATAAATAACCAGCTAGACTCGGCCACATCAACGAAGCAGACATACTTCCTAAAACTTGTTCCAAAGAAAACATCTTCGGAAACATCCATATTTACTGCATCTCATCACGCAGCTACTACTTCCTGAGGTATCAAAATACCATCACACACTTCTGCCAAATCGACAGATCCAAACTCAACTCATCCAACTTTAAAGATAAACTCTGAACCTTTACTGGTTACCTTGAGAGATCGATGAAATCCTTTTACCAAGCTTCTTCACTCGAGACGGTATTAGGTTTACAGTCTCGACAAATACACTTCCAACCTCAAACATTTAAACTCCAACCAATAGTAGTAGTCGTGTTACACACAGCACTACCTTATCTACCTTTATAACCTATATTGCAAAACCTGAACGGGTAACCCAACAAATAGGTAGAAATAATAAATATATATATAGATATATATCAAAACTACAAATACACTCTCTCAAGATAGACACCACTCCAGAGCCTAGGTATTCACTCAACCTAATGCTCTGATACCAACAGTCACGACCCGTCTTCCACTAACCAGAAAGACATATCATGAATTAAGAAAGAAAGGGATAGAAAGAGAAAGGAAAGAAGAGAAAGAAGAAACAACACTGAAATCTCAACAACAGAACGAATAAATTATATTAATAACATAAGTATTACATAGATAAACAACAACTATCAGCGTTACACAAATTATACATCACATACTAGACAGTTATAAATACAAGTCTAGTTATTACAACACAGTACAAAACAACTCAAACAAAACGACTCAGAGATACCAACACAGCGGATACTAGATAACTATAACGCAGAAGCCACCTGCTCCATTTGTTCCTCCATAATTCGTCAAAGCTAACCTGAATCCCTTGGCTACTCGTAAAAACTTGAGAACCCAAGAGTTTATGAAAACAAAAATAAACTCCGGGTCGGACATGGGTCTGGTGTGAGTAACAGGTTAAAGTTTCTTAACTTTCAAAAACCTTTTAAAAAGAAAGGTATCACGTAAGACTTCCCACATATAAACATGGAAAAGTTTTTGCCTTACGCTAATCAAAACATTTGATAGGAAATCCGATGATATTATAATAGTGTCTAGGGTTTTCAAGTAAATATGAAATAGCCGAAATTGTTACATGATTAAATTCCAGCTACTAGCCACAAAAGTGGGTAATACAATCAAAACCGTTGGCACTTATTGGATTTTTGGATTCCATACAATGGCAGGGCTACTGGGGTACCGCCTGTCACAGTACGTGGCCTAGATCACCGTACCGAGGAGTACGCCCGCTCCCCTGCAACACAAGGCCGGAACCATCCCTTACTGGACAGTCCCGAACAAGACAATTCCGGCAGTTGTCGCGAACCAACCGCCCACACAGCCGAATAAAAAGGGACTTCTAGACAGGGGTAAATCTCGCTCTCCAGTGGGAGCTACCAACAAAGCCTTGCTGCACCTCCCCTGTTTTAGCCATTTCCGGTTGATGAGGATTGAGGCTACGATTACCTTCAGAGAACACATCTCTTAGAATGCTCATCGTCCACCTGATGATGTTCTGAACGCATTCAATCCATACAAGTTCGTTCCTGTTTTGAACGAAACCGAAGGCATTATCTCGTTATACTCATTTTGGAATCACCCTCAGAGTTAACGACGATAACCCTTGCACTCTGAATCTCCATCTCGAGCCTATAAGAACTAGCTCCGTCAAACTCATCATGGAATCACCCCCAGAGTTATACTAACGTATATCCTTACACCTCGAGTCTTCACTCTTCACAAGAGACCATGACCAATCGTTAATTTGGATCGATATGGTTTTTGGATATCCAAATATGGAAACCCGATCCCGGTCTCATCGAAGTCCAAAACATGTCTTTTAGGTCCGAGTTGTTTTAAGTTTAAAACAACTAAATTAATACTATCTATATACACACGGATAGATAATTTATATCATCACAATAGATAACTATCACCACATATAATCCATATTATCATCATCAGAAGATAATCCAATTCATCGTCACAATGCAACCAATGCATCCATATCACACATCATTACTAATCTTATATCTGAGATTCAATCCATTCAAGGAAATTTATATCGTCCATATATAAACAAGGATTAATAATCACACCATATATAATTAATTTAAAATGAATTAAATTAACTATATCATCTCTAATTAAGTTAAGTTAAATTAAATTAATTACCTCAATCTAAAATCCTGCTTACACAACTATTGATTTCAAATCAATTAATAAATTAATTAACCACTAATTAATTCCTTCTTGATTAATCAACCTTGATTAATCATCCTTTAATTATATTCAAGTAATTAGTCTAATCAAATATTGTAATTAACCTCTAATTACTCCATTAATTAATTAATTATAATTAATTATATTAATTCTTAATTAATTACATTGATTAATTACTTTAATCACTCATCATTAATTAATTAATCCCAATTAATAAATCCTCAATCGCATCATTAATTATATTAATTAATGATTCCTAATTACATTTAAATTAATTAACTTCATTAAGTAATTAATCTTAATTATTAATCACTTTGATTAATTAACTTCAGTAATTAACCATTTTTAATTTCTGCATTGAGTAAATTGATTACCCCTAAATTAATTTTATTTAATAATTAATTATACCATTTTATTAGTAATTAATTATCCTTAATTAATTACTTTACTTAATAGTTTCCAAATGACTTAATCAATATTTACTTAAATTAATTACACCAAGAAATTAATTATTAATTTTTTTCACAAAGAAATTGTCCTCCATAATAATTTCACAAACAATTAACTTCAATTCTTCATACTTTAATTACTTCACAAAGTAATCATACTTAACCAAATACCATAATGATTATTTAAATTTAATAAATCTAATTAATTATTAAATTAATTACATTAATTAATTAATAAATAAATAATCCCAAGTTAATGACCTTCATTAATCTTATCAAAAATCTCCTTAATTACCTTACCAAAGTAATTAACTTAAATTAATAAATATTAATCAGAAATTTATTAATTTTTAAAAAATCATTTAATTAATCTCTAATTATTCAATTAAGTTTTTAAATTAATCAGTCTCAACCTCTTGATTAATAAATTTTTAATTAATTAAAATCATAACTAAATTAATTAATTATCTTATTCCCAAATAAATTAATCTTAGTTAATTAACTCCAACCTTAATTAATAATTCAAAATCTCATTTAATAAATTAAATAAATTAATTAATTGTCCATCTAATTACCTTATTAATTTAATAAACCAAATCATCGAATCTTTGATTTATTTTAAAATATAAACATTCCTTTTTAATGATTTCATTATCATTATCAAAGTAATATTTAAAACAACTTACTCTAAAATTTGTTTCCAATTTTATTTTAAATTTTAAATTTAAAATGAAAACCAAACTTATCTTTAACAAAGTTTAAAAAAAAAAATTTAAACCTTTTTAAAACTTATGCTAAATAATCTCCCATTTTATAAAAGGAATTCAAACCCATATTTATTTAAGATTCAAATCATATTAAATATGATTCAACATTAAAGGTTGTTTAAACATTTCAAAATCTAAAAAAGAACTTCTTTTCTCTTCAAAACATGATTCAAATTTGAGTTTTGTTTCCAGATTTAAACTTATGTTTAAATCCTCTATTTTAATTTAAAGTTATTTACTTTAATTTCACATTTATTTAAAACCTTTAAAGATTGTTTAAACCTTTTAATTTAAATAGTTTAAATTAAATTTAAAACTTGAATTCAAATCTAGTTTGAAATTTATACTTTAATTTTAAGTTTAAATTCTGTTTTTTTTAAAATAAACTTGCTCAAGATTTTTTTTAAAACTCAATTTTCTTTTAAACTGGAAATATACAGGTTTCCAAAGTAACCTGTAAACATTTAATTTAAAAAAAATTGAATTAAATTTAAAAACTGGAATTCAACTTAGATTGAAAACCATACTTTTAAATTTAGTTTTAAATTCTTGATAGAAAACCTGCATTCAGATTTTAAAATAATTTTGAATTGAAAATTTGAACAGGTTTCAATGAAACCTGTAATTACTGGAGACACCCGAGACCCCCTGTTCTACTTCGAGTAAAAACCTGATCAACTTCGAGTAAAAACTCTATTTACTCGAGTATTAACCCGAGAGCAAAACTACTGCAAACCCCAAAACTCCCCTATCACCATCTTCTTCACCGTGCACATGCACGGTGGTCTTGGCCACCTCCGGCCATTACCCAACCTACGAGAACGTCGCCGACCATCCCTGAATCACTTCGCGACCATCAAAACCCCTCAATCCACTCGAAATCAAATTCGAGTATCCCTAAACCAAAACCTGTCAACAGTTTAAGCTTCAAACCCCAAACCTGGAAATCGCCCATCCTCTCTCCTCCGGTCATCGGAGACTCTAGGACTCCGGCCATCTCCTCTTCACTACCCCATTATCCATCTCTCCAAAAACAAAGACACTCGGTCACCTGTAGTCTTCCCATAGATCAAATCATGCAGTGCCTAAAAACTAGGTTTAGCACTTTCCCCATTTACTTCCCAGAAGAAAAACAGCAATGCATATAAATCTCAATACTAAAATTTGTAATTTTGGTTTTAAAAATCACAATTTAGTTTTAACTTTTGATTCAAACACCTGGAACTAAGAAATAATCGACTTGGATTTGTTTGATTTCAGTTTACTTGTTATTTCTTTTGTTTCCAGTAAAACTGCGGGTATTATTTTGTTTTTCTTTTTTTTAATCTTGAACAAAATCTTCAACTTATCATTTATGATATATTAAACATACATTGACCAAATCTAGTGTATTAGTAAAGATTAATTTTAAAAACACTTAAGTTTTCTTTTAAAACTTTGGACCTGGAACTTAGTAAAACAAATACTGTAATAATCATAAAACAGTAAGTTTATACCCATATACTCAATACAAATCATGTTACAGGAACAAACATCCATCATCCTAACTATACTTGAGTTTTTAAACTACCGAGGTTAATCATTCAAATCAACATGATATCCAGGTAAACATATACAAGTCATATATCAAACAACAGTTTCATACTTAAACTTTTGAAAAGAAAATTGTTACTCACAAACACACAAATCAACATGCTATCAGGTATATAAACTCACAAGCATATTCATTTCAGTCATAAATCAGATTATACTTAATTTTATTTTAAGAAAAAGAAGTTACTCACCTGTCATTTGAAAGACAGAGCACAAATTTGAGTTGCAGATTTTTTTTTAACTTGAATGCTTGCTGTGCTCCAGACTTGCATGCAGGTTAAAGAAATTTTGAATTTTGCTGTTAAAAACTTCCATACAGACTTGACCCAGATGCTTTTGAACTTCTTAAATTTGAATGCTTTAACTTTTGAATGAAACTTGCTTCAGATTTCACCTTTATATGCCCAGATTCAAAGAAATGCAGAGGCTGCTTATTTTGATTTTGAAATGAATTTCAGGTGCAGGCTTTTGATTTTCTTTATATTTTGAGGAAGATAGTGCATGCTCTTGATTTACACAATGGATTGCCGGATTAAACATGCAAACCTTTGATTAAGGAAGGTTTTCAGATTTTGTAAATGCTTGCATGCCTTAGTTTTTGAAAAGAAAAATGCACATGCTTTAGAACAGGTTGAAGAAAAATGATTATGCAGAGGATGTTGATTATAGATTTGAACATGATTTTATTTTGGGTTTTGAATAGATTATCAGCTGAAACTTTGTCTTACCCTTTGAAAAATTTGAAGATTTAGAAAAGAAGAATGAGGGAATGAAGAAAACATGTTTTATAAGTGTAATGGATTTATTTAAAAAATCAAAAGAAAATCAAAAATAAAAAGGACACTTGTCCTAAAACATAACATTTGTCAAATTGCGTAAGTTGTGAATTCACATTTGTCTCATTAGTTACCTAGGATATTAACAATTGTTATATACATAATTTACTTATTTTTATTAAACTTAAAAGTAAATAAAACCCCTTTTCTTTATTTGTTAATACTTATGTATAAATTATTTTCATATATAAATGTTTATGCATTTCGTTTTAAAGAAAATGAAATAAAACAATTTATATAAAAATGAAAACTTATTTACAAGATTTATATATGTTTATTAATTTGAATTTCAAAATTAAATCAAATTCAAATGCTATTTATACTTAAAAATTCAACTTAAAACTAATTTATCAACATATTTTAATTTTAAAATAATAACATTGTCTTTTAAAAATCCTATCTATATTTATATTTATACATTTATTATTTGAAAATAACTCATTTATCAATTTTAAATCATTTATAAAAGAAATCATAAATTACCTGTCTTATTTATATTAATTAAAAGAATTAATGTTTAATATATAAAAAGTATTTTAAATTTTCATATAATTCCAAATTATAATGATTAAGCTATATTTAAAAAAGAAATAAAATAAACTTTTGTTTATCTTATTGAAATTTAAACTATGCTTTAAAATACATTTGTACAATTTAAAACAATTTCTTTAAGTATTTTAAAACCAATTAGTTATTTATTAAATAAATAATAATCTCCAAATTATCAAAATGAATATCGGAATTTAAAAACAAGATTTTATTTGTTCATTAATCTAAAATCAAAACTTATCTATCTACAATATATATACATATATATATTATAAATAGAAAGCAATTATTAGTTTTTAAAAGATAAAATTTACCAATTAAACATTTATTTAATTGGATTATTAAATCAAGTAAACTTTATTGACAGAATTTACCAAATCAATATAATTTTAAATACAGATTATTACATTGATACTGCCAAAATTTTCGAGATATCACAAATCGGCTTTCTGATTATGCTCTCGGGGTATGTATAAAATGGAATAGTAATCAAACCGATCAAGCACTTTTCGGATACGAGCTAGATAAGCAGCTAGCCTTCGATCTTTCGCCTGATATTCACCCCGGACCTGGCACACGACTAATTGGGAGTCACAATAGATTTCCACAGTGGTAATTTTCAGATCGTGGGCCAGCTTCAACCCAGCAAGTAAAGCTTCATACTCGGCTTCATTATTGGTCGCACGGAACTCGAACTTTAAAGCATAACATATGGATCGGCCCTCGGGGGTTTCAAGTACTACCCTAGCGCCCGAGCGCCGATCATTGGATGCACCATCAATGTGTAACTTCCAGATATACTCAGGAGATTTGCCGGTCTCAGGCAAGTCTTCAGGAACAATAAACTCGGCTATAAAATCTGCTAGGACTTGACCGTGAATAGCTCTCCTTGGAGTGTAAGTGATATCGAATTGACTCAGTTCGATGTTCCATTTGAGTAACCTACCAGACGTCTCAGGCCGCGTGAGGACCTGTCGTAACGGCTGATCGGTGTATACAGTGATGGGATGAGCCTGAAAGTATGGACGGAGCTTCCTCGAGGCAATGACTAGGCAGTAGGCTAATTTCTCTAGCTTCGGATAGTTTCTCTCAGCTCCAGTGAGTCGTTTGCTAACATAGTAGACCGGTTTCTGAACGCGGTCTTCTTCCCGAACAAGGGCAGCGCTGATTGCATTTTCTGACACTGCCGGGTAAATATACAACTGTTCGTGGTTGATAGGCTTCGAAAGAATCAGCAGTGTGGAGAGATGTTGAACCAACGATTTGAATGCGTCCTCGCACTCCGCAGTCCATTCGAAGTTCCCCTTCCCTTTTCGGATCAAGTCGAAGAATGGGATGCATTTATCGGTGGACTTTGATATGAACCTGCTCAGCGCTGCTACCTTTCCGTTGAGACTATGGACTTGCTTTATAGTTCTTGGAGTTTGTAAATTGCTGACAGCCCAGATCTTTTCGGGGTCGGCTTCTATTCCTCTGGCGTTGACGATGAACCCAAGGAATTTTCCGGATGCGACTCCAAGATGACACTTAAGCAGATTGAGCTTCATCCCGTATCTCCAAAGGGTATTGAACATTGAATCCAAGTCTTTAATGTGATCAGTGGAGTATCGTGATTTCACCAACATGTCGTCCACATAAACCTCCATGGTCTTTCCGATCTGGTCAGCGAACATCCGGTTAACCAAGCGTTGTTAAGTTGCTCTGGCGTTCTTCAATCCGAAGGGCATGACTTTGTAGCAGTATAGTCCCAGATCGGTTACGAAGCTTGTATGCTCTTGGTCGGGCACATGCAAGGGTATTTGATTGTAGCTCGAGTAAGCATCCATGAAAGATAATAATTCATGCCCGGCCGTTGAATCTACGAGTTAGTCAATTCGAGGAAGTGGAAAGCTGTCTTTCGGAGAAGCTTTGTTTAAGTCAGAATAATCGATGCACGTTCTCCATTTCCCATTTAGTTTCTGAACAAGTACAGGGTTGGATACCCACTCCGGGTATAGAGAATCCCAGATAAACCAATTGGCTTTCAGCTTATCAACTTCTTCTTTAAGGGCGGCAGATCTCTCTGGATCCATATTGCGCCTTTTCTGCTTAACCGGGATATACCGCGGGTCAATATTCTGGGTGTGGCTCGCGATGTCCGGTGAGATCCCACACATATCAGAATGCGTCCAGGCGAACACGTTGAGATTCACCCGGAGAAAATCAACTAATTCCTGTTGCATTTCTTGGCTCAATTGAGACCCAACTTCCAACATTCTCGAATCATCATCATCTTCACCATCGATTGGAACATCAATCGTCAGCTCAGCCGGGGATGCCTGACTTTCAATAGATTCTTCCTTGTTTTCATTGTCTCTCAGGTCAAGATCCCTATGGAATTGGTTGTGGTGCCCGGGCCGAGGCCCAGACATTAATTGTCAATTATCTGCAAAACGGACGCAGAGATATTCCTCTACGCCCTTTCCTCTTTCTCGTCGCTGTGCCTCACGCAGTTCAGCCACGTAACAGGCTCTTCCAGCAGCCTGATCTCCCTGTATAACTCCAATCCCACGATCAGTGGGGAACTTCAAAGTCAAACACCACGGGGCAATCGTTGCCCTGAACTCAGCAAGGGCCGGTCGGCCCAAAAATGCATTGTATGGAGAGTGAATATCCAAAACGACAAACTGTAAAATCCGAACTCTTCGGCATTCTCCAATTCCTAACTCCACTGGCAACTCTACCACCCCAGTGGGTATATTAGCACTCCCATCGAAGCCATGAATTCTAGATTGACAAGGCTTTAAATCTTTGGCTTCCATTTTCATCTGGTCGTATGCTCTCTTAAACAAAATATTCACTAAACTCCCACTGTCCATCAGGATCCTCTTCATCCAAGCAGGACCGACCTGAGAAGATATGACAAGTGGGTCAATAGTTGGGGCTTCGACCCTATCAGCATCTCGGCTCCTGAATACGATGTCGTCCGTCATTGTCTTTTGTAGTTTGGCCGGAGCCCCTTCATCGAAATTACTGCAACACTCAAAGTCCACATGCCTAATAGAATTGGCATCTGACTCCATTTCCCTCCAACTTCGGTCTACTGGATGGGGACCACCACTGACCGTGTTAATAACAAACCTCCCGCTTGTACGGGCAGGTTCCTCCTGTCTTTCTCGAGTTTGCACACGATTTTGATTGGATGGGCCCGCACCACTAAACTGCGGCGCCCGAACGAATTGATCTAGCTTTCTTTCTCTAATCAACTTCTCAATGAGGTTTTGCAAATGTCTACACTCATTAGTATTATGTCCATAGCTCTCATGAAATCTACAGAACTTTCCTGTTTGAATCTGCCTCTCCGACGATGGCTTCGGAGCATGTTTCTTATACTACATAGTGTTGCAAGTCTGTAAATATACGTTCTCCGGCGACGTGTTAAGTGGTGTATAATTGTCAAACATTGGAGCCCTACATCGTGGGCCACGGTTCTGATCCCGTTTTCTGTTCTGATTGTCACTGTTCCTTGGATGTTGAGTTTGTTTATTCTGAATATTCAGCTGGACTTTTCCTGAACTTTCACCAGATTGTTTGACTGCAACATTACTCTGAATCCCCTCACTGCTAGGTCTTACATCATCCTGTTTCCTAGACTGTTTTGCGTCCTCACGCCTCAAGAATTGAGCGGCTTTGGAATAGAAACGGTCCAACGATGCGGGAGGCTTCCCAGCTAACCAGTTTCCAAACTCGGAGTCAGGGTCAATCCCCTTAGTTAATGTCATTAAGATCGAATTATCATTGGGGTTACTGATCTCTGCACAAGCAGCATTGAACCTTTCGAAATATTGCCTGGGTGTCTCTCCGGGAGCCTGAGGACACTGGATAAAGTATTAATGTCTTTAGGCCTGGCGACGTGCATACGAAACTGCTTGACAAACTTAGTAGCCAACTGGTCGAACGAAGAGATTGATCGAGGAGGCAATCGTGTAAACCACATCGTTGCGGTGCCCCTAGAGAAATGGGAAAACTACGGCACTTTACCGCATCATCAGCTCTTGCAGCACTCATCGACCATTCATATTTTAGGATATGTTGATTGGGGTCAGAATTCCCTTTGTACATGGGCAGAGTCGGCATTCTGAATCGCCGAGGGGGTTCAGCGTATAAAATTTCATCCGTGAACGGAGTATGACTTCGGGAGATTCCCCAATCGTCATTTGTCAAGCCCTGACTCTCGCGAATCATTTGGCGTATCATGGCTGAAAGGTCTGGCATCAGAGCATTTTGTGCACGTTGGGCCAAAGTGTGGTCGGGTTCCACATTGCGAGGTTGGACCGGGCGCTGTCGACGGTCCGTGTCTCGCCTCCTTGGCTCAACGTTTTCTGGAACGTACGGTTCAGGAGTACGCCCTTGTTGGTCATGGGTATCGATCCCTATATCAGCCGTGGTAGCAGTGGCACGGTTGTCCATGGTGTTTTATGGAACAGTGCCCCTTCGGGAGGAGGGCCCAGTATGAAAACTAGCAGAAGGGCCAACTCTTAACTGTCCAACGGTCAATGCTGGCTGGTGGTCAATTGCCCGTGCATAATTTCCCTCTAGCCTGGGACGGGTAGATCTATGATTATAGTCGGATGAAGCAGAACTTTCAGTGGAGGAGCGCGACGCATGATCCCTTCTGGATCTTCTACGCCCTTGGCGGTCTAATTGATTAGCTAATTCAATGTTAACGTGCAACTGCTCGGCTAGCTGTTTCCGACTTTGGGTTAGTTCCTGGAGCAATGTCTGGAACTCTTGTCTAGTAACTGGACCTGATGGATCGGAATGCCCGGTATCATCTTGATTAGATGGAGGTAGTTGCGCGGGATTCTGCCTATCCCGGCCTTTTTGACCAGCGGCGGTAGAAGCGGTTCTCGTGCTAACCATCTTGAGAAGTGGAATCCTTTCCTTAGATTTTTGCAAATCTGAATAGAACGGAAGGAATCTGAAATTGGAATCTGGATTTCTCTCTTAGATTTATGCAATCCGGTATCGATGACAGATCCAATGAGCAGGAGAAAAACTGGGTTTTCTCAGTGAAAGCACCAAAGTGTTTGTACCAAAATTAGGCACAACACTCTTCGGAAGTCTTTGAAGAGATAATAAATGAAGAATGTAAATTGGAAATGAGGATTACCTAACAAAAACTCCAAATAACAGTAATATAAAGGCAAAGACAAGAGATTTATAGTGGTTCGGTGTGTTGCCTACGTCCACTATGAAGTTTTTACAATTTTATTGATTCTCTTTCAACGTTTACAAGTGATTACATCTAGGACAACAAGTTACAACTGGAAATTCGAAATCAACAGCAAGAATATGATGTAGGATGATGGAGATCTCGATCCGGCAGAGTCTGGGCGCTTGAGAATCCAAAGATCCATTTTCTGTAGGCTTTGGGGCTCTATTTATGGGCGTAGGAAGCTGAGATTTCGCTCAAACTCCGGGAGACTCGTTCTGGCATGTGAGTGGTCCCACGCGACCAATCTCAGGAAGTTTCGAATCGATTGGCGATCGACCATTTCGTATCGATCAAGATGACGCCCAATTAAGCTGAAATTTGGTGGGGACATTCTTCATCATGTATGCTAGCTCCTATGAAAATTTCATGGTATTTGGATCAGTATATCTCTAGATATCGTGGATACGAAATGAGCATTCTTGAGTGGCTGTTTGGTTCGACTCGATCATTTCGAATCGATGGCTTCGAACCGATCCACTCACGTGGTCATTCGGTGACGTGGCACACATATCTCGAGACGATCCACCTCTTTATCCGGTTTGGCCGCGTCGCATCCATATATCTCGCCCCATTCGAAATGAAGACCGTTGTGTTAGACCAGGTCCTTTTGACTCGAACGAACCATTGGTCATGGGTTCGAACGAGAGACTTTTGATGGATTCGAAGTAAGGTCCTCCGATGGGTTCGAAGAGCAGAGGCTCGATGGATACGAACTTAGGTTATCTGATGGATACAAATAGCACTATCTAGACGAATTCGAAGTAGACACTGGCTGAATGTTACGAGGCACGTCATCTGCTGATGGACACGAATCCGATCGATGCGAACTCGATAGTTTCAAACTCTACCCACTTGATCGATACGAACTCATGAAAACAGACCGATGTGAAGCGGAGGATGGACACGAGCTAGATGGATACGAAACCGAGGTCCACTAATGGATACGAACTGATGCTTCTATGATAGATACGAAGCAGTGACTATTGCCTTATTTAATGGAGGCGAAGCAGGGAGACATCAATGGATTCGAATGTGATCGAGTCGAACCGAGGTATCCCGATGGATTCGAATTCGATCGATACGAATTGAATTCCCTCAACTGATTCGAAGCCGCTGTTCCTCCGATCGATACGAAAATTATCGATTCGAAATGAAGCTTGGGGATGGATTCGAAATCGGAGCCTCTTCTCTTAAATTGAATCGATCATAACTTGAACATACGAACTCGGATTGACTTGAAATTTGGAACGTTGGCTCTCTTGGCCTTGCTTGCCATGTCCTAACAATTTTTGCTCAGACTCGGACAAAATTCATCGATATCCATAGCAAACCTACATATGTTCGATATTCAGGAGAGGTGATCCATGGCTTTCAATCAGTTCCTTGGTATCTAGATCTTGCCAAAAAGAGGGATAACATGTATATGCAAGTTTGACATTTCACTTATGTTTATATCATGTTATTTCATATTTTTATTCATGTTATTTTATATGTTTATTTCATGTTATTTCATATGTTTATATCATGTTATTTCATATGTTTATATTATGTCATTCATATAATTTTATTATGTTATCCCATATCATATTATACATGTTTTATCATATGCCATGATATGCCGAATATTGTTATGTTATTTAATATTCTGTTCTCACGCTGCAAGTTCATTCACTATGGGTTGAAATGATACATACCCGAACGATCTTTAGATTAAGGAAGATTGTTATTGGCTGAAATAATAGGCTTGATAAAATTTATTGACTTGGTATTGTGGGTTTGAAATGATATGAAACCCGGAAGATTTATAAATTGCGGATTGAAATGATGCATGTTCGTATTTACTTGACCTTAGGGTAGAAAATTTTATACAGACTCCATTGTTGATTTAAATGATTTTTATAAAAATTATTAAGTATTTTGGACTTTTATATATGAATTTCAACAAAAATTTAATGTAATGATTTTTGTAAATTTGTTTATATGGGTTAAGAAATTTTTTATATATAAGAAATAAATAGTTGGAAATGTAAATTTTGGAATAATTTACAGTATGAAGGTTAATTGAAATTTAACAATCCTATTTGACTTAATAATGGTATTTTACTCTAACCTATAAATTGTAAGTTTTATTCATGTAATAGTGATTAAAACGATAAATGATTTTGTGGAAAAAAATGTAAGTTAGAAACGTACATTTGACATGTAAATTTTGACTAATGTAAATGGTATGGTTCGGTTAATGAAAATGATAAATGATACTTGCTGAAAAGAAAATAAGGGGTAAGTTAATGTACAAATAGCTAAAATTTGAGTAATATAGTAGAAATGATAGAACGGCAATGATAAACTGTTAATATGTATACTATTGGATTGCATAAACTATGGTAGTAGGAAGTATTACAGTAACGATTCAAAACTACTACGATTTCTTATGGTAACAATTGAAAACAGTTGCGATTGTCTACTGTAGCAATTTTTCACCACTGCGATTACCTTACTGTAACAATTTTGCACTGTTGTAGATTCTTACAGTAACAGTTCTACACTGCTGCGAATTCTTAGAGTAGCACTTCTGCACTGCTTCGAATTCCTACCGTAACAGTTCTACATTGCTGCGAATCCTTACAGTAGCACTTCTGTTCTGCTGCATTTTCTAAAAGTGACATTTTCAGAATGTACAATTTTCTAAAGGATTATATGTTATGGTTCTAAGGGTTATATTTTAAAGTGCTATGATCCTAAACTTTTATGTTTCAAGGGGTTATAATTAATTAAAATTGACAGTGTTTCGACCTTTGAAAATGAATATTATTTTAAAGAATAATGATATGGAATTTATATGGTTTTGAAAGAAATATGGTTGATTTGAAATATAAACCATTTGAAATTTATATAACCATGGGTCATAATAATGATTGGTTATTAAAGAGACCAGGATCGGATATGGGCATATTCTCTATCGATACCGAAAACCACTTTAACAACTGGGTACGCGATAGATTTCAGAATGAAGTAAGATGGTGGCGACGATCCTAAAGGTATATCTACATGGACCCGACTCCCGTGAGTTGGCATAAGGTGGCTAAAACAAAAGCGACTCTCCGGCCAAGTGAGGTAGCACATCCTATCGGACACACTTCATCATTAGCCATTATATTACTTTGTGATCTATTCGGTGCGCACCTTTGATTCGGAATGTGGATCGAGTTAGATGGAAGTTGCGGCTATGCATTACCAACATTTTGGATGCGTAATTGGTATATCTACCCTAGCATTGCCTATTTGTGCCGTGTCACCTATCCTAGCGCGCCTTCTACGAGTTTGTTTTGTACCATACCTATGAAGCGCCTTCTGACGGCGTCCAGTACGGACAGGATTACGGTACTATATAGACTATAGGAATATAAAAATGTGTTAAGTTGGAAAATGTAAAGCATTAATGCTATTTTTAAATAGTATACTTTACTTTAGATGTTATTATAATAGCGTACATTACTACATAGTAGATAGTTTAACGGATCCTTGTAGGATGGACGATCCCAAGCATCCTTTAACTTACTGATGCATTTCTTTTGCAGTTCACTTGAATTGATTTACATTTTATAAGTATGTATGTTCGAACTCAAGTGTTTTTTGTTTTGCTTTACGCTCGGCTCGGCCTGAGTTTCGCAGCTTCAGTTTCATCCTCTTTTGGAGCTAAAGATCCGCCGGAGATTAGCAGTCTACTTGATATTTTCATTTCAGTTATTGCCATTCAGCTTTTGCATTTGTAGTTGAGGACTTATGTACCTAGAAATTCCACGTGTATTTTTTCTCAGACTTGGTATTATGTATTAGTTTGAGACTTTGTATCTAGGAGCTTCATGAACTCCTATGTTTATTTTATTCCACTGCGAAGTTATTCTAATATTCTATGTTTGTGATTTTGTGATTAATTTTATTTGCCCCAATTTTTTTTAACAATCTATTGTTTTGAATTATTCAAGTCTGACATGTGTGATTTTATTGTCAATTTGAATGGTCCAAAATGGCGGGATGTTACAGTTGATATCAAAGCTTTGGTTTTAGGAAAACCTTAGCCTACTGGCAAAAATTCATTAGAGATAGGATAGAAATACCCTAGAATGAGTAAAAATCAATCTTAGAATCACTCCTTGTGAGAGAATGTATTTTTAAGTATAAAATGATTTTAAATGAATTTTAAAGATTATTTTTTGACATAAAATTTTCTTGTATAAAATCAAAATTTCCTTTCTTTCGAATCCACCTTGTTTTGTAGAATTCTTTGATTAGGATTTCTAGTCTAGTTGGGTCTTTTCTTCTATCTATTCCTTTACCTTTGTCCGAAAATTCGTTCTTGAATTTCCAGGATGAATCATAGGAATTCCAGAGGTCAGGGTCGTGGTGTTGCCCCAGTTCTAGCACCAGTTGCAACTACTAGATTTACCACCCTATGTTAGGAGTTCACTAGTTAGGTGGTACTAATTTTTCGGGATCAGAGACCATCATTGAGGCTCAGCAGTGGCTGAGAGGCTGGGAAAGGATTTTCAATGGTTTGGAGATCACTGACGCTCATAAGCACCAATTAGTAGCATAGCAGGTGAAGGAGGCAACATTGGATTGGTGGAAGTCTATTGTAGCCAACACTAGTTAGGCAGATATTTCTTGGGAACAGTTTAGGTATTGTCATTAGTTAGTCCTTTTGAATTTTGTTTAGATTATCCTTTTCAAAATTTTCTTAAGTTCGGATATTTTGTTTAGGGAGGCTTTTGTGACAAAGTGGATGCTAGTGGCTGGGAAGTCTCAGCTATACAGGGAGTTTATAGATCTTAAGTAAGGGGGTATGTCATTTGCTAAGTATAAGAGGAAGTTTGACGAAGTTTCCAAGTTTGGTCCTAGTTTGAGGAAGTGGTGAATGTTATTGAATGAAGTGGTTGAGCTGTTGATATGTAATGGTTGATGTTATGATGATTTGTGGGATGATTGCAAAGTGATGATCAGTGAGTGATGTTCTCAGTGGTGGGTTGCAGTGTGAAAACAGTCAGGGTTTGAACTGCAGTGAAGTGAAGTGGTGAGGATTATTTGATGAATTGGTGAGTGAAGTTTAGAGTTTTCTTGTCGTGAATGAAGTATAGAGTTGTTGAAGGGATGAAGTATTGGTTTTGACAGTTGAGTTCTAGTAGAGGAGATTTGTCAGTTTTTGGTGGCAATTTGATGGTGTGAATTGAAGTGGATGCACTAGGATGAAGCAGTGATGTTCTTTGGTGGTAGAAATGAGGGGATGCTTGTAATCAGATGATGTGGTTCTGTCGAAGTATGGTCGGGCAGGGATGGATTTGTATAGCAGAGGATCTATGGGATGGAAGGTAGAGAGTGTTGTGGTGGTTTTCTGGAATTGGGTTCAGGTGTAATGATAGCTGAAGTAGGTCAGCGATGTGGTGGTTGATGGCAAGGAGTTGTTAGATGGTAGTTATGGCTATTGAGCAATTGGTAGCACTGATGACAGCAAGGGGATATGGATATGCACTGATGAAATGGTGCACAGGAGTTTGTGATGGTGACGGGCAGTGAACAGGGTAGTTAGTGAACAGTAACAGTGTATTTTTTCTAAAGTTTTTTTTAGAAAATGTAAACAAGGGAAGAAAATTAAAATATAAATATAAAAGTGGCAATGCAACAAACTAGTTTAATTTGAAATTGTGTGTGTTGTTTTTTTATAGAAATATGCAAATGTAAAAAGTAAACTAGCAAACAACAAAATCAAAATGCACAAAAACAAAATTGAAAACAACCTTAAACACGCACAAAAATCAAAAGAAAATAATTCGAAAAATAGAAAATCGAAATCATAACTATTCCCCGGCAACGACACTAAACACTTGTTGATCGACGGAAATCTTATCGAATTAGAAAACCGTCAAAAAATTTCGAAATAAAAATAACTGCAAGCGCACAGCGTACTATTGAAGTACATGGCGAGTACGGGTCGATCCGTAGCGAATTGTGATTTTAAAAATCCATTCAATCAAATTAAACCAAAGTTGAAGAGGGCGATTAGCTAGAATATGAGAAAAATGTCAAAAGGAAAGTGACAAAAATATGAGAGTTAAATGACAATTTAGAGATAATTTCGCTCTCTAGATCACATAGTTCAACAAATTATGAAATTATGATCTCTCTTATTTGGTCATAAGTGAATTTAAATGGTGTGTTTATCATAAGTAAGGCTCATTTGTGCTATTAATTAGCTCAACATAAGCCATCAAACTATAACACAACCTTTAAACCACTTACTAACTCTAATGAAAATGATAACAAAGTTGAAAATGAAATCTATTTTAAATATGGTCTATTAACTATTAATTAGAAATATAGACCATCAAATTTGAGTTTCAAATCACTTTCTTATGCCATAATCATATTTTGATGAAGAGGCATTTGTGTTAGTGATTATTTAAGCATAGTCTATTTGGTGTCAACAATATAGGCTGTTAAATTCAAAACAAAAACAACAAATTAACCACTTTAACCATTGTCATTAAGAACAAAAAGAGAGCTATAATTATCAAATTGTTGAAGCTACATGATTAGAGGCTTCATTACTCCAAAATTAATGGGATCATCCTCTCATATTCATTATCAAAACAACAAATATAGCTTGCAACATGAAAGAAAAAGAAAATGAAAAAGAGAGCAAAGTAAGAAACAAAACTATTCTACTTGTGAGAAATGCGGAATACGGATCTTAAGGCTAGGATTAACACTAGAAGGGGGGAGAATAGTGTTTAAAGGAATTTCTAAATCTTTTTGAGTTTTGTTAATTTGAACACAAATGTATGCAATATTCAGACACGGATATGATCACATAAACAAAAATAGATGCAGAAATAAAGTAAAAGTAGTAAAGAAAAGAACACACCGGATTTCATACTGGTTCGGAGTTACCCTACATCCAATCCCTCACACAAGTACAGATTTCCTTTCAAAAGCAATTGTACAATTACACCCTCGATTCGAAGGTCACGAGGTACACCACTCCAGATTCACAATCCTCTGGTAGAGATACTTGATTTCAGGGGCAACAAGTTCACCCAATTGATTTCCTAGGCTACAATCACACCTTTTCTAACTTGATTGATTTCCAAGGCCACAATCACACCTTTTCTTGCTTGATTGATTTCCAAGCCTCCAATCACACCTTTTCTTGCTAAATTGATTACAAAGAAGTCTATAACTCTAAATAGCACTGATATTTTGTTGAGATAGTGATAGAGAATCAAACTAGAAATGATCTAGTTAGATACAATATTGATTTTGGTAGAGTAATGGTAAGAATATGTATAAAGAAATGTGCAAGAAGAAGAGGAGTGAAAACCAGAAAAATATGAATTGAAATTCATTCAAAACAGCCCCTATTTATTGAAGGACAACTGCCATGTCCATTCGTGAAGGGATATGACGAATAGACACTTCTTTTGAAATTCAAACTTTTGAAATCAACTGCCACTATGTCGACATGGGTATCTTGGGTACGTCGACATCCCAAAGAAAATTTTGGTGATTTGTTTTTCTTTGAAAATTCTATCTTGTATTAAAACTATTTTAAACTTTATAAATATACTTAACTATAGTTAAAATACACAAATAAGTATAGAGAATAATATTTTGGTATATATAAAATTTTACTATATTTTATATTTAAATCTAAGTATAAACATTTAAAAGTTAAATATATTATTATTAAAAGATAGTTAAAAAACAAGGATAATATGATTTTGAAAATAAAGATTATTTTGAGGCTAAAATATTTAAAATCAGGATAGATGTTTTTGATTCTTTTAAAAGGAAGGTTTTGAAATCATTTTGAAAACAAGATATAATTTTGTAAAAACATTTGAATAAAAGGTTAGAGGATACAAAACAATGTTCCACTAGATTTTTCGTAGGTTCCATCCTACTTAGGGTTCCTTCCCTTTAACAGGCTTGAAGTGGATTCCATTCCACAAATAAACTGGATTTTAAAATGCCAGTGCTTTTCTAAGAGTTCTAACAAAATTCCTAATTAAATTACTTATTATTGAATTCTTGAACTCTTGATAGTCTTGATACTCATGAGTCTTCAATCTTGATATCTTGAATCTCTATACTGTACAATCTTCATTCTTAGTACGTGCATGGTTAAATCATGCATATACATATATATCTAAACTATAATGTTAGTATTTATATTTTATAATCTTATTCTAAGGTTGTTGTCATCAAAACCATCATCTCAAGGACTAACAATCTTCCCCCTTTTTGATGATGACAACCTTTATTTATAAAATATTACTTCTATCCCAAAAACTAATAACTTCCCCTTAATCTATGCCTAACTATCCTATTTTATACTTCTCCCCCTTTGTCATCGACAAAAACTAACTTGAAACTATTTAACTCCAAACTATATAACTTCCCCTCATTCTTGTACTAAAGTACCTGCATTAATAAACTATACAATGTAATATATAATACATAAATTAGGAGATAATTATACCGATACACATGATAATTAATCAAAGATCATATAAATATCGATGCATATTTATACTTGTTTTGCACACCAAATATCAATCCAAACCAAAACAAATCAAATCAAATCTAATCAATCCAAGTAGACAATTCAAATTAAACAAAGCAATCAAATGAAATCAAACATTACGAGGAACTTCTACCCATCCTTCTTCTCCAAATATAGGGTCTGCTTTAATGGCATCCCAATTTTCATTATCATTGGTGAGAGAGACTGGAGGATGTTCTTTGTTATCATCCTTGAGTAGGGAGGAAATCATCCATCGTATCACATCGAAATGCTTTTCTTGCTCCTTGATCATCTGTATTTGACTCAACTCTAAGTGTCGTTGGTTACAAAGAATGAATGAAAGAATATTCTTGAAAGAATTAAGAGTTTCTTCAAGATTCTCGGTTAAATTATGAATTGGATTGGCCATATTTGAGTTTGTGAGAAGAATGAGAGATAAAGATAGATAAGAAATAATATTGAGTGAATTCTAGAAGAAATGGGTATTTACAGGTGTAGAAATTCGTTTGAAATGAATAGACAAAAGGTAGTTATTCAAATTTCAGATTTAAAATGAAGTATCATTTCTGACCAGTACATGTCGACATTGTCATAAGGGGGATGTCGACATGGTGTAGTGAATTTAGATGGCTTATTTTGATTTTGTGAATAATTATGTGTGTGTGTGTGTGTGTATTTATATAATATACTAACATTTATTCTATATATACGATAAGCTAGATAACAGAAAGGAAATTCAATTTCATTGCATAATAGAATGATACAATGATTAATCATAAAGAACTACACGAACTTTCAAATCAAAACAAACTAAACTAATACAACACGACATAAAAAGATAGAACTAGTTAGAGGATGAAGAAGATGAAGATAATCCAAGCTTCTTGCTAACTTTGGAGAAAAACTTGTTCATCTTCAATGTCATTTTATTCAATTTCTTACTAACGGACCGTTTAAGAATCCGTTGATTCTCGACAATAGTCTTTTGATTTTTGGGAAGGCTTTTGTCAGTTGGATTATGAGGATAGTCAATACTTTCCAAAGATGTTTCACCTTCTTCTTCTTCTTCTATTTACATTTCATCCCCTTCTTCTTCTTCCTCTTCCTCCTCTTCCATCTCTTCATGAGCCAAACGCTCTTTCTTTTCGGCAAGAGTCTCGTAAGATTGAAAAACAGATGGAATTTTCATAGAGATATGTTTGAGTAATTAAAAAACTTTCTTGAAACAAATTCTTCTCCTTTGAAATCCATTCCAAAATAGTTAAAAATACAGTGAGATAGATTCCATGATACAAAGTGCTTTTACCCATTTCAAGATTTTTGGGACGAAATTCATCCAAAATAACTTGTGCCCAGTTAATATCATAATTTCCAAAAATAGCAAAAAGTGCTTTGCAAACTTTTGAGGTAGGATTGTTAAAATTTCCCGATCTTGGGGTCAAAGTATGTTGTAAAAGAAGATAAAGAATTCTATCTTTTGGTCGAAAGTTTTGATTTTTGAATTCAAAATATCATTTCCTTCGAAAATGTGATGAAATGTCACACGATCATTTTCATTGATTTTAAAGCTAGAAAGATCCATTCCCGTTCTTTTGCAATTGAGAATGGTACCCAAAAGATCGTAATATAAAACGATTCTAGTGCCTTTGACACTACTCCAAATTTCATCATCATTTCCAATATAAAATCCACGGTTTAAATTTGCATAGAAAATTTTAACAAGATTTGGATAACAAGCGAAATCATTTTGAGAAGCATTAATAAGACTAAGAATTTGATTGTTTGCAAAAAGAGAATCAATTTCATAAGAAGAGAAATCTTGAAATATAGAAAACTTTTCGGCATGGACTTTTCCATAGTTAGCATAATTGATGTATGCTTTTATGGCATACGGATCATTGAAGAGTTGCTCTTTTATCTTTTTGGAAATTCTCATTATGGAGGGGTTGCTTGAAGAAGCCATTAGAGTAGAGAGTAGAGAGCTTGACGTTTTGAAGAAGATTTTGAATTTGAAAATGAGAGTGAAAAGATATGATAAAAGCTAGTGAATAAATAGATTCCCAAAGGACGTGTTCTCTGGTCAAAGATGCCTTTTCAGAGAATTGAATGAAGTGAAAAGGTGAAGGAAAATTCAACCATTTGAATTCAAATTTTGAATTTCAAATTCTGCACCCATGTCGACATCATGGTGGGACCATGTCGACATATGTATTTGAATTTCAATGATTTATTTTTCTTATGTATTCTAATATATATGTATACTTACTATTCTTAATGTATATATATATATATCTGGAATAATTCTGAAATTATAGTATATTCTATAAAATATTATAATACTATTAAAAATAAAAATAAAAATAAAAATAAAAATAATACTAAAATAATAGTAAAAAATTTAAAATTCATAAAACACACCAATTCAAAATCAATCAATCAAGCATCCAATTCGAAGCATGCAATTTCAACCAATTGTATTGTAAATGTGTACCTTTTTCTGAGTCCGTTTCTCTGAATTTGTCGGAATCGTGAACTGCTGTGAAACACATATTTGAATTATCTATCTTCTGATCATCATCGCTTGAGGACGAGTCTGAATCATCTAGCGTAGCAGTAAATGCACGTTTTCATTTCTTTACGGAATCACTGCTTATAGGAGGATTTTGCCTATCTGGATACAGACAGTCTCTTTTGATATGGCCTGGTTTATCACAATCGAAACATTTGATACTGTTTGGCACTACATTCTAATTTCTAGAGTTCTTATAGTTTTTTCTCTTGAGATCGTTCATCTTTCTGTATTTCAGGAATTTTCGAAAATTCTTGGTCATAAGGGCTATCTCTTCATCATTATCGCTATTTGAATCTGATCCATCGGTCAATGCATTGAATGCCATTGATTTCTTTTCAGATGCTTTGCTTTCTTTTCTCTCAATCATTTGGACTTCAAACGACATTAGATTTCCAATAATTCTAATATCTTTAAGGTACTAATGTCATTTGCCTCTTCGATCGCAAGTGTCTTTTGATCCCATTCTGGAGTAAGAGAATTTAAGATTTTTCTGACTTGATCTTCTTCTGAAGATTCCTTTCCCAAGGATATTAGAGAATGCACAATTTCTGAAATCTACTATACATATCTGAAATAGACTCATTAGAATTCATTTTAAATAATTGAAACTGGTTTGTGAGCATGGAAATTTTGGTCTGTTTAACTTGCTTGTTCCTTCGTGAGTAACTTGCAAATTTTTTCAGATTTCATATGCAGACTTACAAACTGGCACTCTATTAAATTCATTTCTACCAAGTGAACAAAACAGAATATTCATAGCTTTAGAGTTATTTTGTGCAACAGTCTTTTGCTCAGCAGTCCATAGTGCAAAATCAGTTGTGGGTTCTGAATATTCAGTCTATGTGACATTCCAAGTATCCAGTCCTATAGATTGTAAATATATTTTCATCCTACATGCCTAATATGCATAGTTACTACCATTAAAAAGTGGTGGTCTGACAGTAGACTGACATTCTACAAATGAACTAGTGACAGGGATAATAGAACCAGTGTTAATGGTACCAGTGTTGGTAGACATTTTGAAAAAATTTCAAAATTCAGATTATGAAAACTTTGAAAACCTTGCTCTGATACCAAATGTGAGAAATGCAGAATATGGATCTTAAGGTTAGGATTAACACTAAATGGGGGGGGGGTTAATTGTGTTTAAAGGAATTGCTAAATCTTTTTGACTTTTTGTTAATTTGAACACTAACGTATGCAATATTCAGACACAAATATGATCACAGAAACAAACACAAATGCAGAAAGAAAGTAAAAGCAGTAAAGGAAAGAACACACCGGATTTTATACAGGTTTGGAGTTACCCTACATCCACTCCCGCACACAAGCACGGATTTCTTTCAAAAGAAGTTGTACAATTACACCCTCGATTTTAAGGACACGAGGTACAACACTCCAGATTCATAATCCTCTGGTAGAGATACTTGATTTCAAGGGCAACAAGTTGACCCAATTGATTTCCTAAGCTACAATCACACCTTTTCCAACATGATTGATTTTCAAGGCCACAATCACACCTTTTCTTGCTTGATTGATTTCCAAGGCTACAATCACACCTTTTCTTGCTAAATTGATTACAAAGAAGTCTATAACTCTGAATAGCACTGTAATCTTGTTGAGATAGTGATAGAGAATCAAACTAGAAATGATCTAGTTAGATTCAATTTTGATTTCAGCAGAGTTATGGTAAGAATATGTATAAAGAAATGTGAAAGAAGAAGAGGAGTGAAAACCAGAAAAATACAAATCAAAATTCGTTCAAAACAGTCCCTATTTATTGAAGACCAACAGCCATGTCCACTCGTGAAGGGATATGATGAATAAACACTTCTTTTGAAATTCAAACTTTTGAAATCAACTGCCACTATGTCGACATGGGTATCTTGGGTATGTCGAAATCCCATAGAAAATTTTGG
Source organism: Allium cepa (assembly GCA_030765085.1). Lineage (NCBI taxonomy): Eukaryota > Viridiplantae > Streptophyta > Magnoliopsida > Asparagales > Amaryllidaceae > Allium > Allium cepa. Next base: position 977,728,644 of record CM060928.1, read on the forward strand.
TGATTTGTTTTCCTTTGAAAATTCTATCTTGTATTAAAAATATTTTAAACTTATAAATATACTTAACTATAGTTAAAATTCATAAGGGGTATATATAAAATTTTACTATATTTTATATTTAAATCTAAGTATAAATATTTAAAAGTTAAATATATTAATATTAAAAGATAGTTTAAAAACAAGGATAATTTGATTTTGAAAATAAAGATTATTTTAAGGCTAAAATATTTAAAATCAGGATAGATGTTTTTGATTCTTTTAAAAGGAAGGTTTTGAAATCATTTTGAAAACAAGATATAAATTTTTAAAAACATTTGATAAAAGGTTAGAGGATACAAAACAATGTTCCACTAGATTTTTCGTAGGTTTCATCCTACTTAGGGTTCCTTCCCTTTAGCAGGCTTGAAGTGGATCCATTCCACAAATAAATTGGATTTTAAGTTGCCGGTGCTTTTCTAGGAGTTCTAACAAAATTCCTAATTAAATTACTTATTATTGAATTCTTGAACTCTTGATAGTCTTGATACTCACGAATCTTCAATCTTGATATCTTGAATCTCTATACTGTACAGTCTTCATTCTTGGTACCTGCATGGTTAAATCATGCATATCATATATATCTAAACTATAACGTTAGTATTTATATTTTATAATCTTGTTCTAAGGTTGTTGTCATCAAAACCATCATCTCAAGGACTAACAATCTCCCCCTTTTGATGATGACAATCTTTATTTATAAAATATTACTTCTATCCCTAAAACTAATAACTTCCCCTTAATCTATGCATAATTATCCTATTTTATACTTCTCCTTCTTTGTCTTCAACAAAAAATAACTCGAAACTATATAACTTCAAACCATATAACCCCCCCCCCATTCTTGTACTAAAGTACCTACATTAATAAACTATACAATGGAATATATAATAGATAAATTAAGAGATAATTATACTGATAGACATGATAATTAATCAAAGATCATATAAATATCAATGCATATTTATACATGTTTTGCACACCAAATATCAATCCAAACCAAAACAAGTCAAATCAAATCAAATCAATCCTAGCAAACAATTCAAATTAAACAAAGCAATCAAATGAAATCAAACAATACGAGGAACTTCCACCCATCCTTCTTCTCCAAATATAGGATCTGCTTTAATGGCATCCCAATTTTCATTATCATTTGTGAGAGAGACTGGAGGATGTGCTTCGTTATCATCCTTGTGTAGGGAGGAAATCATCCATCGTATCGCATCGAAATGCTTTTCTTGCTCCTTGATCATCTATATCTGACTCAACTCTGTGTCGCTGGTGACAAAGAATGAACGAAAGAATATTCTTGAAAGAATTAAGAGTTTCTTCAAGATTCTCGGTTAAATTATGAATTGGATTGGCCATATTTGAGTTTGTGAGAAGAATGAGAGATAAAGTAGATAAGAAATAATATTGAGTGATGAATTCTGGAAGAAATGGGTATTTATAGGTGTAGAAATTCGTTTTAAATGAATAAACATAAGGTAGTTATTCAAATTTCAAATTTCAAATGAAGTGTCATTTCTGACCAGTACATGTCGACATGGTCATAAGGGGGATGTCGACATGGTGCATTGAATTTTGATGGCTTATTTTGATTTTGTGAATAACTACGTATATATATTTATATAATATGCTAACATTTATTCTGGAGATAAGATAAGCTAGATAACAGAAAGGAAATTCAATTTCATTGCATAATAGAATGATATAATGATTACTCATAAAGAACTACACAAACTTTCAAATCAAAACAAACTAAACTAATATAACACGACATAAAAAGATAGAATTAGTTAGAGGATGAAGAAGATGAAGATGATCCAAGCTTCTTGCTGACTTTGGAGAAAAACTTGTTCATCTCCGATGTCATTTTATCCAATTTCTTACTAACGGACCGTTTAAAAATCCGTTGATTCTCGACAATAGTTATTTGATTTTTGAGAAGGGTTTTGTTGGTTGGATTGAGAGGATAGCCAATACTTTCCAAAGATGTTTCACCTTCTTCTTCTTCTATTTCCATTTCATCCTCTTCTTCTTCCTCCTCTTCCATCTCCTCATGAGCCAAACGCTCTTCCTTTTTGGCAAGAGTCTCATAAGGTTGAAAAACAAATGGAATTTTCATAAGAGAAATGTTTGAGTAATTAAAAAACTTTCTTGAAACAAATTCTTATCCTTTGAAATCAACTCCAAAATAGTTAAAAATCCGAGTGAGTTAGATTCCATAATACAAAGTGCTTTCACCCATTTCAAGATTTTTGGGACGAAATTCATGCAAAATACTTACGCCCAATTAATATCATAATTTCCAAAAATAGCAAAAAGTGCTTTGCAAACTTTTGAGATAGGATTGTTAAAATTTCCCGATCTTGGGGTCAAAGTACGTTGTAAAAGAAGATTAACAATTCTATCTTTTGGTCGAAAGTTTCGATTTTTGAATTCAAAATTATCATTTCCTTCGAAAATGTGATGAAATGTCTCGTGATCATTTTCATTGATTTTAAAACTAGAAAGATCCATTCCCATGCTTTTGCAATTGAGAATGGTACCCAAAAGATCATAATTTAAAACGATTCTAGTGCCTTTGACACTACAAATTTCATCATCATTTCCAATATAAAATCCACGGTTTAAATTTACATGGAAAATTTTAACAAGATTTGGATAACAAACGAAATTATTTTGAGAAGCATCAGTAAGACTAAGAATTTGATTGTTTGCAAAAAGGGAATCAATTGCATAAGAAGAGAATTGAAATATAGTAAACTTTTCAGGATGGACTTTTCCATAGTTAGCATAATTGATGTATGCTTTTATGACCTCCGGATCGTTGAAGAGTTGCTCTTTTATCTTTCTGGAAATTCTCATTGTGGAGGGGTTGCTTGATGAAGCCATTAGAGTAGAGAGTAGAGATCCAGAAGTTTTGAAGAGAGAGTTTGAATTTGAAAATGAGAGTGAAAAGATGTGATAAAAGATAATGAATAAATAAATTCTCAAAGGACATGTTCTCTAGTCAAAAGATGCCTTTTCAGAGAATTGAATGAAGTGAAAAAGTGGAGGGAAATTCAACCATTTGAATTCAAATTTTGAATTTCAAATTCTGTACCCATGTCGACATCATGGTAGGGACCATGTCGACATATGTCTTTGAATTTCTATGATTTATTTTTCCTATATATTCTAATATATATGTATACTTATTATTTTTAATGTATATATATATCTGGAATAATTATGAAATTATAGTATATTCTATAAAATATTATAATACTATTAAAATTAAAATTAAAAATAAAAATAATAATAAAAATAATAGTAAAATAATAGTAAAAATTTAAAATTTAAAATTCAAAAAACACACCAATTCAAAATCAATCAATCAAGCATCCTATTCTAAGCATGCAATTTCAACCAATTGTACTGTAACGTGTACATTTTTCTGAGTCTGTTCCTCTGAATTCGTCGGAATCGCAAATTGCTGTGAAACACATATTTGAATTATTTGTCTTCTGATCATCATCGCTTGAGGACGAGTCTGAATCATCTAGAGTAGCAGCAAATGCAAAAGTTTTCGTTTCTTTACGGAATCACTGCTTATAAGAGGATTTTGCCTATCTGGACATGGACAATCTCTATTGATATGGCCTGGTTCGTCACAGTTGAAACATTTGATATTGTTTTGCATTACATTCTGATTTCTAGAGTTCTTATAGTTGTTTCTCTTGAGATCGTTCATCTTTCTGTATTTCAGGAATTTCTAAAAATTCTTGGTCATAAGGGATATCTCTTCATCATTATCGCTGTTTGAATCTGATCCATCGGTCAATGCATCGAATGCCATTGATTTCTTTTCAGATGCTTTTCTTTCTCTTCTATCAATCATTTGGACTTCAAACGACATTAGATTTCCAATTAATTCTTCTATCTTTAAGGTACTGATGTCATTTGCCTCTTCGATATCCAATGTCTTTTGATCCCATTCTGGAGTAAGAGAATTTAAGATTTTTCTGACTTGATCTTGTTCTGAAAATTTCTTTCCCAAGGATATTAAAGAATGCACAATGTACTGAAATCTAATGTACATATCTGAAATAGACTAAGTAGAATTCATTTTAAATAATTAAAACTGGTTTGTGAGCATGGAAATTTTGGTCTGTTTAACTTTGCTTGTTCCTTCGTGAGTAACTTGCAAAGGTTCCGGATTTCATATGCAGACTTACAGAATGACACTTTATTAAATTCATTTCTATCAAGTGAACAAAACAAAATATTTATAGCTTTAGAGTTATTTTGTGCAACAGTCTTTTGCTCAGCAGTCCACAGTGCAAAATCAGTTGTGGGTTCAGAATATTCAGTCTGTGTGACATTCCAAGTTTCTAGTCCTATAGATTGTAAATATATTTTCATCCTACATGCCCAATATGCATAGTTACTGCCATTAAAAAGTGGTGGTCTGACAGTAGACTGACCTTCTACAAATGAACTAGTGACAGAGATAATAGAATCGGTGTTGGTAGTGTTAATGGTACCAGTGTTGGTAGACATTTTGAAAAAATTTCAAAATTCAGATTATGAAAACTTTAAAAACCTTGATCTCATACCAAATGTGAGAAATGCAGAATACGGATCTTAAGCCTAGGATTAGCACTAGAGGAGGGGCAAATAGTGTTTAAAGGAATTATTAAATCTTTTGAGTTTTTGTTAATTTGAACATAAATGTATGCAATATTCCGACACAGATATGATTACAGAAACAAACCTACAGATGCAGAAATAAAGTAAAAGCGGTAAAGGAAAGAACACACCGGATTTTTTACTGGTTTGGAGTTACCCTACTTCCAGTCCCGCACACAAGTACGGATTTCCTTTCAAAAGAAATTGTACAATTACACCCTCGATTTCAAGGACACGAGGTACACCACTCCAGATTCACAATCCTCTGGTAGAGATACTTGATTTCAGGGGCAACAACTTCACCCAATTGATTTCCTAGGGTACAATCACACCTTTTCTAACATGATTGATTTCCAAGGCCACAATCACACCATTTCTTGCTTGATTGTTTTCCAAGGCTACAATCACACTTTTTCTTCGTAATTTGATTACAAAGAAGTCTATAACTCTAAATAGCACTAAGATCTTGTTGAGATAGTGATAGAGAATCAAATTAGAAATGATCTAGTTAGATTTAATGTTGATTTCGACAGAGTAATGGTTAGAATATGTATAAAGAAATGTGGAAGAAGAAGAGGAGTGAAAACCAAAAAAACATGAATTGAAATTCATTCAAAACAGCCCCTATTTATAGAAGAGCAACAACCATGTCCATTTGTGAAGGGATATGACGAAGAGACACTTCTTTTGAAATTCAAATTTTTGAAATCAACTGCCAATATGTCAACATGGGTATCTTGGGTATGTCGACATCCCAAAGAAAATTTTGGTAGTTTGTTTTTCTTCGAAAATAACTTCTATCTTGTATTAAAACTATTTTAAAATTTATAAATATACTTAACCATAGTTAAAATAGATAAATAAGTATAGAGAATAATATTTTGGTTTATATAAAATTTTACTATATTTTATATTTAAATCTAAGTATAAATATTTAAAAGTTAAATATATTATTATTAAAAGATTAAAAACAAGGATAATTTGATTTTTAAAATAATGATTATTTTGAGGCTAAAATATTTAAAATCAGGATAGATGTTTTTGATTCTTTTAAAAGGAAGGTTTTGAAATCATTTTGAAAACAGGATATAATTTTGTAAAAACATTTGAATAAAAGGTTAGCGGATACAAAACAATGTTCCACTAGATTTTTCGTAGGTTCCATCCCACTTAGGGTTCCATCCCTTTAACAGGCCCAAAGTTGATTCCATTCCACGAATAAATTGGATTTTAAGATGCCAGTGCTTTTCTAGGAGTTTTAACAAAATTCCTAATTAAATTACTTATTATTGAAATCTTGAACTCTTGATAGTCTTGATACTCATGAGTCTTCAATCTTGAGATCTTGAATCTTTATACTGTACAGTCTTCATTCTTGGTACCTGCATGTTCAATCCTGCATATACATATATATCTAAACTATAATGTTAGTATTTATATTTTATAATCTTATTCTAAGGTTGTTGTCATCAAAAACATCATCTCAAGGACTAACACTACTTGCTTGAAAAATAAATCTACACTACTAACATGAAAGTAAATAAACAAAAGAAGCATGTAAAAGAAAGAGAGAGGAAAAATACATGAAGTAAAAATGGCTAAGTAGCCATGGAAAAGAGAAAGAGATCTTGTCTTTTATTTTGAACCTAAACTAATGAAGAGGAAGAGGAGGTTACATGAAACATATGGGTATTTATACATGTATGAAACCCTAATTCATTCTTTTGGGGAATGCCCAAAATGCCCTTGAGGTAGTGTGGCCACCAAGTAATCATTAGCATTTCATGGTCCTCATTTAAGTGTACATGAAGCCATTAATTCCATAAGCATGTGCATTAGCCTCTAATTTGTACATTAAGGTGGTAGGTGGGTGGGGTCCTCCATGATCTTCACTTTGAATTATTTCCATCTTCATTCCTTTGTGTTCTTCTTGTGCATGCATATCTTATTTATGAAACAACTTGTAGTTGAAATCAAATTCCTACAAAATAGTATGGAAATTTCTAATTAATTTTTTTCAAAGAAATATATGCACACAAATGAACATTTTGACTCTATATGATGATGGATATGTGACAATTGAAATTAATATGAATTTTGGTTAAAACAAATTAAAATACCCAATATGATCATTTATTTAATTTAAATAGAGTAAGGCTAAGTGGGTAGCATCCAAGTGGGTAGCTAAAACAGGGGAGGTGCACGTAAGGCTAAGTGGGTAGCATCCAAGTAGGATAAGATTTTCCCCTATCTAGAGGTCCTTTTTATTCGGTTGTGTGGGCAGTTTTAGGCCACAACCGTGGGGTTGTCTTATTCGGAGTATCCAGTATAGTGTAGCTCCGGTCTTGTGATGCAGGGGATCAGGGTGGATCCTTGGTATGGTGATCTCGACCATGTACTGTGACAGACGATACCCCAGTTGCCTTGCCATTGTATGGAATCCATTCTCCCTACGCGCCTTTATGGTTTTGATTGTAGAACCCACTTTGTGGCTAGTATGCTGGAATTTAATAATGTAACAATTTCAGCTATGTGAATATTTATTTGAAAACCCTAGACACTATTATAATATAACTGGATTTCCTATCAATTGTTTTCGTTATCGTAAGGGAAAAAAATTATCCGTATTTTTTTGCGGAGAGTCTTACGAGATACCTTTTATTTCAAAAGTTTTTTTCAAGTTAAACAACTTAACCATTTACTCACACCAGACCCATGTCTGACCCAAAGTTTATTCTGTTTTCCTTAACCTCTTGGGTACTTAAATTTTTATGAGTAGCCAAGTGATCAGGTTAGCTTGACGAATTTTGGGAAGCTTGGAGCAGGAATCTTGGCGTATCTATCTACCATTTTTTATTGTGTTAGAGTCTTTTGTCTATTGTATTTTGGAATGTAATGGATAGACAGGTCTTCACGACTGTCTAATGTGATGATATTGTGTAACTGTGTAACTCTGATGTATGATAACTATGTAATAGATATGTGAAGTATAATATTTTGTCCCATTTCCACGGTGGGATTCTGATATTGTTGTTTCTTTCTTCTATCTTTTCTTTTTCTACTTAATTCTTTGTTAATGATGATACGTCTTTCTCTGGAATGAAAGGCGGGTCATCAGAGTTGGTATCAGAGCGAGGTTGAGATAATACCTAGGCTTTGGAGTAGTATCTATCTTGAGAGCACATATTTGTAATTTTTATATATCTATATACCTATCTAAATTGTTGGGTTACCTGTCCAGGTTGCCGGTATGAGTTCTAGAGGAAGGAGAGGCAGAGTTATGGGAAGCACGACGACCAATAATGGAAGAGGTCCGACTGCTAGCGAGGCTATGAATCCAACACCACCTCGAGTAAGTTTTGCTGCTTTGTGTAAGGATTTCACCAATCTGGAAGGAAGACCTTTTAAAGGATCGGAGTCCATTATATAAGTTCAGGCTTGGTTACGCTCATGTGAGCGCATTTTTAAGAGTTTGGATCTATTTGAAGAGCAAAAGAGAGTGATGGCATCGGTGCAACTTCAAGAAGGAGCTGCAGTATGGTGGGATGTAGTTACAGCAAATATTTCAAATGATGATATTTCTTGTAGTAAGTTTAAGGAATTATTTGAGGTGCCTACAGCCGGGAGGACTCGTCTGTATAGAGATTTTCTGGATCTGAAGCAAGAGAGTATGCCGGTTTAAGAATACGAGAACAAGTTCAATGAATTATCTCGCTATGGACCTGGTCTGATTGACACACCTCTCAAGTAGAATGAGATATTTGTTTTGAGAATGAAGCATGAGTTCAACGAGAAGATGATAGCACATCTTAAGGGATCTTTCGGGGACTTGATCGACCTGGCATTGAGATATGAGAAGCTTATAAACAAGAAACAATTGGCATCTGCAGCAGCACCAATTGGGGCTTCTTCCAATCCAAATAAGAGGAAATTCAACCCAAACTGGAAGAAGCAAGGAAAAGGGAAGCAGGGAGACAACAACGGACCTCGTAAGTGCTACGTGTAGGTCAGCAAGAGGGTCATTTGGCTAAGAAGTGTCCTAGAGGTAGATCTCAACAGCAGCAGTAGAGTCAGAGTGGACCCGGTTAAGCATTGGTTCAGAAATCCTGTGTTTCAACTATCATCAGCCAGGACATATGGTGAAGGCTTGGCTGCTCCTTCAAAAGGCCCAGTAGAACAAGGTGTTTGCTCTTGAAGGTGGTCCATCAACTTCTTCTTCTAAAGGCAAAGGCGTTTTGGAAGGTACTTTGCTTTTGGATGGTATTTTTATTAGAATTCTGTTTGATTCTAGTGCATCTCTTAGTTTTATTTCTTTGGATTCGATAGAGAAGTTTCATCTTTCCCCTAGCTTGGTAGACCATCCTATTTTTGTATCTAATCCTATAGGCGGAGTGACCAAGTTAGATAAGATCTGTAGAGACCTAAGGATTTCTTATATGTCTCGTATTTTTTCTTGCGACCCATTTGTATTGGATTTCAAAGGGTTTGACCTTATTCTGGGTATGGATTGGTTGGATAAATATAAGGCTGTTTTGATTTGTGAAGAGAACACTGTGACTTTGGAAACTGAATTGGGAAGGATCGCAAAAGCGACTTGCGATAATTCTGGAGTTCATTTGAGTAATCTTTATTATGGAATCAAGGCATCTCCAGAAGGCGTATAGTCCATTGAAGTGGTCAGAGATTTTTCGGATGTCTTCAAGGAAGTTAAAGGTTTGCCCCCGCTTTGGGAGATAGAGTTTCAGATCGACTTGGTTCCGGGAGCATTATGTGTTGTTCAACCCAGTAGAAGGATGGCGCCGAGAGAGAGAAGAGCTGGTGAAGCAAACCTAAGGTTTATTAGAGAAAGGTTTGGTCCGGTCCAGTTTTTCTAGTTGGAATTCTGTCGTAGTCTTTGTGACCAAGTCGGATGGGTTATTGGGATTCTGTGTGGATTATCAGGAGTTGAATAAGGTTACTATTAGGAATAAGTATCTGTTGCCCCATATAGACGATCTTTTTGATCAACTCCATGGAGCTTCTGTTTTCTCTCAGTTAGATTTAGCTTCGGGTTTCCATCAGATAAGGATAGCTGAGGACAGTATACCCTTGACTGCGTTTAGGGGACCCAATTGTTTTTATACGTGGTTGGTTATGCCTTTTGGGCCGACCAACGCTCTTGCCTATTTTATGGATTTGATGAACCGAGTTTTTCGAGATGTGCTGAATAAGTTCGTACTCGTGTTCATCGATGACATTCTTGTCTACTCCAAATCTAAAGAGGAGCATAAGCGACATATGGGGATAGTGTTGGAGACTTTGAGGAGACACGTTCTAAAGGCTAAGTTTTTGAAGTTCCATTTTTGGAAGTCGAAAGTTAGATTTTTGGGGCATATTGTTTCTGGAGAGGGAATTTCTATAGATCCAACCAAGGTAGCTACTATACAGGAGTGGAAGCAACCACAGACTCCTATGGAAGTCCACAGTTTTCTGGGTTTGGCAGGGTACTACAGGAAATTTATCAGGGACTACTCTAAGATTTCTTCGCACTTAACCAAGTTGACTCGGAAAGGAGAAAAGTTTAAATGGACCCCCAAGTGTGAAGAGGCATTCTTGGATTTGAAGGCAAGGATGACCATTGCACCTATTCTAGCTATTCCTAATGCTAAGAGTAAGTTCGAAGTCTAAACGGATGCTTACGGAGTTGGGCTGGGTGCAGTGCTGATGCAGAATGGGAAAGTGATTGCATATGCGAGCACGCAGTTGAAGCCACATGAAAAGAATTATGCTATACATGATCTGGAATTGTTGGCCATCGTCTTTGCTTTGAAGATCTGGAGGCACTATCTGTTGGGAGAGAATTTCAAGCTTTTCATGAATCACAAACCTTTGAAATACCTTTTCTCCCAGAAGGATCTGAGTTTGAGGCAGCAGAGGTGGGTAGAATTTATGGCATCTTGTGATTTGGATATCCTGTATACTCCTAGGAAGGCGAATGTTGTGGTGGATGCTCTAAGTAGGAATGCATTTTTGGCTATTTTGGAAGTTGTTCCGTCCCTACAGGAAAGAATCATAAGGAGTCAGATAAAGGATAGAAATTTTGAGGAATCATTAGGAGAGTCTAGAATGGTCGGTGTTCCATTTTTGAGATTGATGACCAGGAGACTTTGAGGATCAACGGAAGGATTTGTGTTCCGAATTTCAAGGATTTGAAGCAAGAATTTTTATCAAAGAGCCATCGCTCCAGACTGAGTATCCACCTAGGGATATCAAAGATGTATAAGGATATGAAGAGAGTTTTCTGGTGGACAAACATGAAGAATAATGTTGCTGCTTTTGTTAATGGATGTGCGATCTGTCAACAGGTGAAAGGTGATCAACAAAAGACCGTAGGATTGTTGCAGCCTTTGGAAGTCCCTAAGTGGAAGGGGGAAATGATTTCAATGGATTTCATTGATGGTTTTCCAAGGACCAGAAAGGGAAATGAAGGAATATGGGTAATTGTAGACCAGCTGACCAAGAGCACCCATTTTATTCCGGTTAAGGCAACTAGGATTGCAACATCGTTAGCGGAGATTTTCTTGAAGGAGATTGTTGGACTGCATGGTGTTCCAGTCAGCATAGTAAGTGACCGTGACCCAATCTTTACCAGTAAATTTTGGGAGGCTTTGCAGACAGCTTTGGGTACGAGATTGAGTTTGAGTACAGCCTATCATCCCCAGACCGAAGGACCAATGGAAAGGCTGAATAGAATTTTAAGGATATGTTGAGGGTCTGTGTTTTGTATTTTGGTGGGTCTTGGGAGGACCATCTACATTTAGTGGAATTCTCGTACGATAATAGTTATCAGGCGAGTATAAAGATGGCATCCTATGAAGTTTTATATGGAAGACCTTGCAGATCACCATCCTGTTGTGCAGAGTCGGGAGATTGTCTTGTTCTTGGTTCAGATTTGATCCGAGAGGCATCTGCAAAGGTGGAGCTTATCAAGAAGAAAATGAAAGCAGCCCAGGATCGCTAGAAGAATTATGAGGACAAGAGACAAAGGCAATTGGAATTTGAAGTCGGAGATTTGGTCTTTATCAAAGTTTACCTGATTAAAGGAGCAATCAGATTTGAAAAGACGGGAAAGCTTGCCCCAAGGTATATTGGACCTTTCCGAGTGCTTGAGAGAATTGGTGTTGTGGCCTACATGATTGAATTTCTAGTCTGGATAGCTGTAATTCATAATGTTTTTCTCGTATCTTATCAAAGGAAATACGTGCACGACCCATCCCTTGTTGTGGAGGCAGTAGTGCAAGAAGATTTATAGATCGAACCAGACTTATCGGTTGTCAGGCATCCAGTCCAAATAGTTGATCAAGATGAGAAACAACTCAGAAACAAGGTGGTAAAACTGGTTAAGGTGCAGTGGAGCAAGGATCCCGGAGACTGTACCTGGGAAAATCTGGATAGTGTTAGGAAAGCTTATCCAGATTTGTGTCCGGATAGCTAGTAATGTTTGTTTGGATGAATTTGTTTGCTTAGTTGTTAATGTATGACTGATATGTATGCTTGGATTGTTTGAAATGAAAGTTTTTGGATTATCTTTTGCTTTCAAATTTCAGGGACGAAATTCTTTTAAGGGGGAGGAATGTGATACTCTAGAAATTTCAAGTAATTAAAATGTGATAATCTCTTTTATAAATTATTTAAAATTTGCAAAATTATTATTTTAAAAACAAATAATAAATGATTGTTTATACATATAGATATAAGTAGATTTTAAACAGAAAAATTATCCTTTTCAAACAAACTAAATTTGAGTTTATTTAAATGTATATGTGTGTGTGTGTGTGTGTGTGTATACGTGTGTGTGTATGAGTTGATTTTAAATTGAACTTGGATTTGAATTTGAAATTCAAAGGATAATTACCTTAAAATAAATTTGGTTATAAAAATATTATATATATATATATAATTTTGTTTTATATTATTTTCTTTAAAGGATTTTATTTATATAAATTAAGAAATGTATTTATTAAATAGGAAATTAAATATAAAAGTTTTATAAAACATTAAAAATAAATAAACACATGCATAATTATACATGTAAGTTAAATGTATATAATTTAACAAATGTAAGATAATTAACATATCTAACTGACAAATTTTAGCAAATTAAACAAGTGTCACCATTTTCTTTTTATTTTATTTTATTTTTTTAAATCATAAAATTAGGCTATAAATATATCTCTCCACTCCTCTATTTCTTTTTCTTTCCTACATTCCTATTTCCAAAACAAGAAATCAAAAACCTGTTAACATACAAACCAGAAAAAATCAAAAGTCTGTAAATAGACTCGAACCAGAAAATTTAATCAAGCAACACAATCAAGTTTTCAACGATTCCCAGTTCAAAGATCATCAAGCAATCAAAGCAACTTCATTTCAGCTTAAAAAGAAGATCATTACACTAAGCTTTAGATTCAAAAGTGACTTTCGTATCCAAACCCGCACTGTCCAAACATCAATTGGTGAGTAAACAAACTAATATTTGTTTAAAATCTGTTGCACGAGATAGGAATATGAAATAATGATGTGATAATGGTTTGCATGAGTGGAAATTTGGCTTGCATGTTGATAAATATGGGGATGTTAAGTATGCATATCTTTGTTTTTACTGACAGGTTAAAAATCTTGATCAAAAATCATGTTCACTTCATACATTCACTTATAGGCTGTGAAATTCAAACAATATATATTTGTTTAAACATAAATTAAGATTTAAAAATATATTTAAGTACGATAGTTTTGAATACTATCTGGGAAATGAAAAGGGCAGTGAAACATTTGAAAACATGTTAAATTCAATCATCACAATCCTCTGGTTCATTTGTATAATCTTAATCTCTATCAAAAATCATGAATTTTAAAAAGTAAGATCTCGATTTTTAGTTTGGGAACAAGTGAGTAATTTGAGGTTGATCGGATTTGGGATTTTGAGTGATTTTTGGTAGTTAGGGAACTAGGGGAGGTCGAGGTCTCTGCTGGCGGTAGAGGGAAGTTTGGTGGTCCCGACAAAAATGGTAGGTGGGTTATTAGTCTACCGAGGTGATGACACATCGTTGGTTTAGGGTTTAAAACCGAAATTGGTCGAGGTCGGGAAACTTGATCACTGCGGCATATCTGGGGCATCGGGGTTCATCGGGGGTAGGGAATGGAAGCGTGGATGGCTGGAGGAGTTATGGCCGGAATTCCATGGATGCTGGTGGTCGGCGTTGTCGGGTCGAGGAGTTTGCAGATGATGGGTTAGTTTCCAAGTTTGACCGAATTGATCAATTATTTTCATGTTCGATCTTTGTAGTTTGGGTGGTCGGAAGCTTTGAGGAGGTGGTCGCCTACAGGTGGGGAGTGACGACGATGGACGAAGCTCTAACGATCAGCGATGCATGTGCACAAGGTTGGCAGCGTGTCAGTGATTTGGGAAGAAGAAGTGTGGGCTCGGGGTAAACTCGAGAAAGTGAGGGTGGTGTCTCGGGTTAGTCTCATGTAGCTCGTGAGTGTTTTACGTGTTAACAGTTTAAGTTTTATCAAGTATAAAAAAAGAGAAAGAGGAAGTCTCGGGTCTGGGCTCATGTTTTTATTGGGTTGAACCCGAAGTAAATGTTATAACAAGTTTTTAAAATTTAAATAAAATGAAAGTTTTAAATTTAGAATGAATATAGTTTAAATCTATTTCTTAAATCAATATTCTTTATATAATAATGTTTTTAAATATTTGGTTTTAAGGAAAGGGGCATGTTTTGTTAACTTAAATTTATTAGTTTAAATTCTTAAGTTATTTTAAAACCCAATTTAGAAATAAAATTAAGTGTTAACCAAAAGATAAAATGTTCTAAATTTATATGTAAATGATAATTGAGTAATTATTAAGGATAATTGGGTTATTATAAAGTTAATTAAGGTCTTGGATAATTAATGATTAATTAAATTAATGAAGTAATTAAAGAAGGAATTTATTAATTAAAAATTAAGGATTTATTAATTAATAATTAAAGATTTATTAATTAATAATTAGGGTTAATTAATTATTGATTAAGGATTAATTAATTAATGAATAAGGGTTATAAGTTGATAAATAATGAATTAATTAATTTGGTAATTAGGATTAATTAATTAATTTATATTTAGAGATTAACTAATCAGTAATTAGGATTAATTAATTGTAATTAGGATTGATTAATTAGTTAAGGATTAATTATTTTGTAATTAGAGATTAATTAATTAATTAAGTAATTAGAAATTAATTAATTTGTAATTAAGAATTAATTAAGTAATTAGGATTAATTAATTAGTAACTAGAGATTAATCAACTGGTAATTAAGGATTAATTAATTAGTAATTAAGTTTTATTACTTAATAATTAAGGTTTATTAATTAATATTAAAGGATAATTAATCAGTAATTAATGATTAATTAATTTGTGAAGTAATGAAATAATGATTAATTAATTAAATGGTTTGTAATTAATTAATGATTAATTAAGCAGGATTAGGTAATTAATTCTTAAGTGATTAATTTAATTTGAGTTGATTAAATTAATTATAATACGGATTAATAGTTCCCGCCTATAGATGATTATTTAAGTAGAATGTCTGAATTGATTGATATCCATAGTTTGATAATCTGTGATATTCTATGATGTAATATACTTTGGATATAGATGTGATAAATGCATGTTACTTATCTATGATAAATGCTGTGTGAATTCAATGTTTTGAATTAAATTAAATTGTTTAAACCTTAAACAACTTGACCTTTAAAACAGCGTTTGGATTTCGATGAGACCGGGATCGGATCAAATTTGATTATCCGTATCCAAGTTAAACGATAGGTCATGAAATCTAAAGTGAAGATCGAGATGAAGTTTCAGAGTGTAAGGGCTATTGTCGTTAACTCTGAGGGTGATTCCAAAATGAGTGTAATGAGATAATGCCTTCGGTTTCGTTCGAGCCCAAAGAACTTGTATGGATGAATGCTATCAGACCATCGTCAATGGAGGACGGTGAGCATTCCAAGTTAATTGTTCTTTAAAGGTAATCGTAGCCTCAAGCCTCATCAACCGAGAATGGCTAAAATAGGGTAAGTGCACGCAAGGCTAAGTGGGTAGCACCGAAGTAGGATTAGATTTTGCCCTGTCCAGAGGTCCCTTTCTATTCGCCTAAGTGGGCAGTTGTAGGCCACAACCATAGGGTTATCTTATTCGGACTGTCTAGTAAGGGGCAGCTCCGATCTTGTGATGCGGGGGATCAGGGTGGATCCTTGGTACGTCTTTCTTTGGAATGAAAGGCGGGTCGTCACAGTTATGCCTTTTGGTTTGACTAACGCTCCCGCTTTCTTTGTCAACCTTATGAACTGGGTTTTCCGTGATGTTCTTAATAAGTTTGTTCTAGTCTTCGTCGATGATATACTTGTTTTCTCTAAGTTCTAGGAGGAGCATGAATCTTTTTTGTACTCTATTCTGGGGACTTTCAGAAATCATCAGTTGAAAGCCGAATTCTCGAAATGCCATTTCTGGAAAGATGAAGTCCGATTTCTTGGACATATTGTTTCTGGTGATGGAGTTTTTGTTGATCCAGTTAAGATCGCTGCGATCAATGTAAGTCTATCTTCTCTTCTTTCCTTTGTACATTAATTATTCTATCTCTTTCCCTGTTCTTATTTTCCCTATTTCAGAATTGGGAAACTCCTAGGACTCCATCTGATATTCGTAGTTTTCTAGGCCTTGCCGGTTATTACCGGAGAATCATCGAGAATTTTGCTTGGATTGTTGCACCTCAAACCGCTCTAACTCGTAAGAATAAGTTTAGATGGACTGATAAGTGTGAAGCTGCATTCAATAAGTTGAAGCACAAACTTACTTCCGCACCAGTTCATACCGCTAAAAATGAAAATAAGGGATTAACGGTATACACTGATGCTAGTCATGAAGGTTTGGGAGCCATGCTGATGCAGGATGGGAAGGTTGTCGCTTATGCCAAGCGTCAGTTAAAGACTCATGAAGCCAATTATGCAGCCCATGATTTGGAATTGCTTGCCGTAGTTTTTGCTTTGAAGCTTTGGAGACATCATCTATTGGGAACTAAGTTTGAGCTCTTTACGGATCATAAGTCTTTGAAATATATTTTCACCCAGAAGGACCTGAATTTCGGGAAAGTTAAGTGGCTTGAGTTTTTAGCTTCTTATCACCTCGACATCAATTATACCCTAGGGAAAGCTAACATTGTAGAAAATGCTTTGAGTCAGAAGAAGGCGATGTTGTGTCAGCTTGTTGTTTCTTATCCTCTTATGGATCGTATTATTGCTAAGCAAGATGAGGATAGGATAATGAGGCTTATTAAGGAGAATGTACGTAATATAGTTGGCGGCAGTAGCCAAGATGGAAGTGGAGCTCAAATTGATGATAAAGTGATTTTGAGGATTAATAATCAGATTTGTGTCCCGAATGTCGATGGATTGAGACAAGAGTTACTTCGGGAAAATCGTCGTTCTAGACTTTCTATTCATTTGGGTATGACGAAGATGTACCATGATATGAAGAAGCTGTATTGGTGGAGTGGTATGAAGCATGATATCTCCTTTTTTGTTAGTAGATGTGCGGTTTGTCAGCGGGTTAAAGCTGATCATCAGAAAGTTGCCGGATTATTGCAACCCCTTGAGATTCCTAATTGGAATGGGAACAAGTTTCTATGGATTTTATTGATGGATTACCTAGAAGGGGTAGTGGAAGTATTTGGGTTATCGTGGATAGATTGATCAAGTCAGGTCATTTCATTCCAGTTAGATCTAAGCGTTCTGCTTCGAGTTTAGCTGAGATTTATATGAGAGAGATTGTTCGTCTTCATGGTGTTCCGGACAGTATTGTTTGTGATAAGGACCTTATCTTTGCCAGACAATTTTGGAAAGCTTTTCAAGAATCTTAAGGTACTCATTTGAATCTGAGCGCTGTTTACCATCCGCAGACCGACGGTCAAACGGAAAGAGCGAATCAGATTTTGGAAGATCTTCTTCGTGCCTGTGTCCTTGATTATGGAGGATCTTGGAAAGATCATCTCCATATCGTTGAATTCACCTATAACAATGGTTATCAGGCATAATCTCAAATATCTGTTTAAGGTTATCTTAAACATTCATCTATCTCATTCCATTTTTAAAATTTACACAAGTATCGAAATGCCTCCATTTGCTGCTCTTTATAGGCGCCCTTCTAAATCTCCATCTTGCTGGATTGAATCCGGTAATCGTTTGGTTCTTGGTCCAGATATGATTCTAAAAGCATCTGAGAAGGTTGAGGAGATAAGGAGAAATATGAGGATTTCTTAGGATAGACAGAAGAAGTATGCTGATAGGCGTAGGAGGAGTTGGAGTTTTCTGTTGGTGATCGGGTTTTCTTTAAGGTCTCTCCATTAAGAAATGTAATTCGTTTTGATCGAAGAGGAAAGCTTGCTCCTAGGTTTGTTGGTCATTTTCGCATCTTATAAAGAATTGGTTCCTTATCTTATCACTTGGATTTATCTCAAAAACTTTATGGAGTGCATAATGTGTTCCACATTTCGCATCTTTGTCAGTAACTTCATGATCCACCTTTGATTGTCTAGCCTTCTGCTCTAGAGAATTTGGATATGGAGCCAAATCTTACTGTCGAGAGGAATCCACTTCGTATTATCGATAGAGGTGTGAAGCAGCTTCAAAGAAAATCTATCAACCTAGTCAAAGTGCAATGGAGCACTAATGATCGGGATTGTACTTGAGAAATGGAAGAGAGCATTCGTGCTTCAAATCTGAAATTGTTTGTTCCAGGTGCCATTCGTTACCCTTTTATCCTTTTTGTTTTCTGGGTCAAATTCCTCTTTGAGGACGAAAAGTTTTGAGTGGGGGAGAGTGTAACAACCTGTAATTTCTGTAATTATTTTAAATGGAGTTTTAATTGAAACTTTGAATTTAATTATTTTAAAATTGATTAATTTGGAATTTTAATATATGATTTTCGGATTTGATGAAAAATGTTTTTCCAAATTTAACAAAACAAAGATTTTTCTAAAAAGTTAAATTTTGGTCAAAGTTTGACTTCCTATTGAAAATTTTAAATTTTATTCCTCTTTATGAAGTTGGAATTGATTCTGATTTTTTCTATGCTTTTCGTTTCGTAAAATTCTGTTTTTTACTTCTCCAAATTTGTTGTTTTCAACGTATTACATGTAGTTGTTTTCTCTTAACCTCTATCTTATTTATATTTTATTTGGGATTGTACTAATGGGCTGAGAACCCCTATAGTAGATGAGAAGCCACCTATTGAGTAGCCTATATAACATCTCCTAGGGTTTTGGTTAGCCTCCACATCCATTCATTTGTGCCTCCACAGAAAATGTAAGTCTTTTCTTCATCATCCTTCTCCTCCAAAACCTAGACCTTCTTCCTCTTCTCCTCTACAATTTTCCTCCTATTCTCCTTAGAAATTTCGGCCATGCCTATTCCATCACCAAACTCCAAACAAAACCCCTTTCTCCTCATTCCTTTCCCCCTCTGCTTTTCACCAATTTCGGCCTCCATCTACCTCTTCTATTTTCGACCATACCCCCTCACAAACCCTACCAAAGCCGAACCCACCTCACCACAAACCCTACCCCAAACCAAGTTTCCACCTCTCCAAAGCCCTAGCTTATCCGAACCTACCCAAACCCAAGCCTTCTCCACCAAAAACCCTAGCCCATGCACTACAAAATCAAGTCCAAAAGTCCTAGGCCGAGCCTAACCTAACCCAAAACCACCTCTAAACCAAGCCTATGCACCCATAGACATGCCTCTTCAATTGTATTTTGCAAAAATATTTTTTCATTTTTATTTTTTTATGTGGATTATTTTTTTTACATATGGAATTTATTTTATTTTTAAAGTGTCGGATTTGGATTCTCTTCTCACTCAAGCTTGTCCGTAAATTTGTCATTTTGTGTTGCGGTTTGAATCAATTTTCTAACCAAAGAAAGGTGAGTAATCACTCTTGATAACATATTTATAATTTTGGTGAATTGATGACAATTGAATTGTGAGGATATGTATATGCAAGTTTGACATTTCACCTATATTTATATCATGTTATTTCACATGTTTATTCATGTTATTTCACATGTTTATTCATGTTATTTCATAAGTTTATTTCATGTTATTTCATATGTTTATATCATGTTATTTCATATGTTTATATTATGTCATTCATATGATTTTATTATGTTATTTTGTATCATATTATACCTGTTTTGATCATATGCCATAATTGATTAATATTGTTATGTTACTTAGTATTATGTTCTCACACTACAAGTTCCTTCAGTATGGGTTGAAATGATACTGTGATGACCCGGAATTTTATGCAATATCAATTTAATAATCTTTGATAATGATTAAATTGATTTGATCATTTTACAATTATAAATTGTCAAGTTAAAATTATTTCAAAGGCTAATAATAATTTGTTAATATCTATCAACAATTTTCTTAATAATATAAAATTTGACAAGTTTAATTCTTTTGAAAATTTATGATATTTTAATTTAGAAATATTTATTTTAGAAATTTAAAATTTGGTAAAGACTATTGTTTCAGAAGCTAATCAAAAATATTTTCTATTTATAATATATATGTATTGATATATCTTGTAAATAGGAAGTTTTAAAAGCTAATATATATTCAAATTGTAATATATATGAATATATATTATGATTTGGTTTTTGTTTCAAAATTTAATACAGTATTTATCAAATATAATGTTAAAATGTTTTCTATTTGAAATGTGTATATATATTTGTGTATATATATTTTAAATAGGAATTTTATTAATTTGAATTTAATAAGTATTTCCAAATTTTATTATATGTATATAGTTTGTAATTAGAAAGGTTAATTTGATTGAATACTTTTGAAAATAATATTTGAAATTTAAATTTTTAATAACAAAGTTAATTTCTTATTTTATAAACATATATTTCAGCTTTTGTTT
Source organism: Allium cepa (assembly GCA_030765085.1). Lineage (NCBI taxonomy): Eukaryota > Viridiplantae > Streptophyta > Magnoliopsida > Asparagales > Amaryllidaceae > Allium > Allium cepa. Next base: position 977,749,372 of record CM060928.1, read on the forward strand.
TAAATAAGATTTAAATTTAAAAAGTTCATTTGTTTTTATTTTTCTTTCATCTTAATTTTATCATAAGATAAAATTGTTTTAAAATTTTTATATAAAGAGTCAAACTTAATTTCTCAAAATTTATAAACACATGTTATAGATTGAGTCAAAAGCATAAATAATTTATAAATTGTTAACATGAATTCACTTTTGTATATCTATTAAATGTAAAAGCTTATTTATATAGGATAAAATACACATTACATAAATATATGTATATAACTTAAATAAATTTATAAATAGGAAAAGTAACATTTATAAAACATTAATTAGACATTAAAACAACACTTGTAAACATTACAATACATATTAAAAACACTTGTTAATCTTTGAGCTTAGGTGTTAGCAAATTAGAGTAATAATGGGACAAGTGTCACTTATTTTAGAAATCTAAAAAAAAAATATGGTTAAGAAAGAGTTTTAATTTTCAGCTAGTTCTTTCATTCATTCTCAACTAAAATGAATGTAAATGCAAATCAAAAACAAAGTTCAAAAAAAATCTGTAGAAAATCTGAAAAAAATAAAAAGGAAGATGATCTGGGATATAACTAAAGATGATGATCTGGAAAGCAAGTTTAATCGAGCATGCAAATTATTTTCAACATCAATGCAATTCAGTAATCAGCAGCAACTAGCTTGTATTTCAATCATGCAGAAATTTCTAACCTGGAAAATGCAGTCATTAGCTTCTGCTTTGTCTTCTACTTAATCATGTGAGTAAATAAATTTAAAAACAGTTTTAAACATTTGTTGCAACTTGATTTTATGATTGAATAACATAGTGATATCTGGATTTACTTGAGGTATACTGAATGCATGTTTGGATTGTATATAGGAATTGCTTGTACAGTTAAAAAAATCACTGTGTTTATAAAAACAGTTCAATCTCGTGATAAATTCATTAACTTGATTTTGATTTCGAATTTGGCTTTGATTGTAAAGAGAAGATGATTTTAATCAAATTATCTAACATCTAAAAATAGTTATAGGTTGTTAAATTTAATGATTAGCTCTAATTTTAAAAATTTACAGTAAAAGCATAAATTGGGTTAAAAAAATTTGAATGCAAACTAGTCTTTTGATTCTAGAATCATATTGCAAATAAGAAAACATGATTTTTGGAACTTGAATCACAAAATCTAGGTTAGTAATTTGCGAGAATTTGGGTTTTGAGTGTTTTTGGCATTTCGGTCAAATTGTGGCGAACGATGGCGAGTTAGTCGACGCCGTTGGGCATAGAGGTTGAGGGAGTATGGTAGATTATCAGAAAAATACTCATGTATTTTATTGATGAACGAGATGGTCGAATTTGTTCGAGATAGGGTTTAGCATCCTGTTAATGTCTTGGTTGATCAATTGGGTTTCGCGGCATCGTGTTGTAACCAGGAACAATCGCATATGGTTCTGGGTTTGCAGGGGAGTGAGACGGAGCTAGGGTTGAGGCGGCGTGGTGTCTCATGAGGGGGATGGTCGGCGGTGAGCGTTTTTGGGTAGCAGTGGGCTGTCGCATTTTGGGTTGAAGGGTCAAATTTCGATCCTCGATCGAAATTAAGTTTCTGGTTTGCGCTATGGGTAGTAAGGGTTGAGGGCGACTTGTAGGTGGTCGGCGTGGAGTTCACCAACGTCCATCGGTGACGTGCACATATACGTGCATGATTTCAAGTTTCAGTTGGGTTTTTGTGGAGAAGAAAGGGTGGGCTCGAGTTTTACTTCGGGAATTTGCTGAGTTTTCTCGAAGCAGGTTAGGGTTGGAGAGACTCGAGGTAAGCACAGGGAAAATCAATGGGTTGCTCGGGTTTGTCGCGTGTATTTGCAGTGAGGTGCTCGAGTTGTTTTGAGCTGGGTTTTGTTTTGATGGGTTCAGCAATTTTAAAATTCTAAAATGTAACTGTAAGATTTTTAAGAGTTTTTAACAAGCTAATATGATTTGTAGATAATACAAGTTGTAAAACAAAAGTGAAGCAAGTTTTTAAAAATTAAACATGTTTTATGTATAAAATTATGAAAGTTTAATATAAGACAAGTGAATTTTGGAAATAATTTGGTATTGAATTTTATTAAATAACTTTGGGAAAATTTTTAAAGATTTAAAGGTAATTTAAAAAATGTTTAGTTGTAAATTGATTTCTAAAATGTTATATTTTATTTTAGATAAAGTGTAATGATCAGGATTTGGAAATCAGTTTAATAAAGATTTATCTTATGTGAATTTAGAATTTTGATTTAATTAAAGATAAATAAGTTTGGGAAAATAATTAAGATAGTTCAATTTTTATTAGTAATCAAAGTTTTTTGGTAAATATAAATGATTTAATTTAGAAATGATTTCCTTAATTTGGGATCTTTTTAATATAAGAAGTTAAGAATCATTTAATTAAATTTAAATGATTAATTAAATAATTAATTAAGCAATAAATTTGTGATTAATTAAGTTAATCATTATGGGTTAATTCAATATAATTACTTGATGAAGTAATCAAGTAATTAAGTGGCTAATTACTAGATGTTATTAAGTAAGAGTCAATTACTTTATTAAAAGTAATTAAGTGGATGTGATTAAGGATTAATCACTTGAGTTATTAATTAAAGAATTTATTAATAAATTTATTAGAGGCTTAAATTATTTAATTTATGGTTAATTAATAAAAGGATTAAGTGTAGTTAATTATTTGATTAATTACTTGTTAAGTAATTAATTAAAAAGAAATTTAATTAATGAAGTAATCATTAATTAATGAAAATAATTAATTAACTGTTAATTAATAATTTAAGGATAATCAAGTTTTAATTACTAAATGTAATTAAAAAGTAATTAATCAAATATGATTAATTAAAAGTAATTAATCAAATATGGTTAATTAAAGGTAATTAATCAAGAGTGTTTTAATTAAAAGTAATTAATTAAGTATAATCAATTAAAAGTAATTAATCAATTGTGATTAATTAAAAGTGATTAATTAGGTATGAATAATTATAAAGGATAATTAAGGAATAATTATCAGAATAATTAAAGAATAATTAATTAAATGTGATTAATTTTAAAGGGTAATTAAGAAGATAATTACTTGGATAATTAAGGAGTAATTAATCAAGATGATTAATTAACATTGTAATTAATAAATAATTACTTAAAGTAACTAAGAGATAATTAATCAAGAGAGATTAATTAAGGTGAATAATTAAGTGATGTTTATTAATTAATTTGTAATTAATTAATGAATAGTAAAATGGATTGATGATAATCCAAGTGTTTAAGTAAGGAATTAATTTAATTAAGGATGAATTAAATTAATTAAGTTGGATCAACTTTGTGTATGGGTGATTATTGATTGGTTGATAAGTATCATTGGATGAGTTAATGATATTGGTTGGTATTATATGTCATTGGTTGATATGTGATGATGTGAATGTGATATATCTGAGGTGTGATATATATGCTGCTTTGTGATATGTATGGATGAATGTGATAATAGTAGGTTATCTATCTGTGTTGTGAATCATCCATTTATGTTTAAGTGATATTTCTGAATATCTAATGTTTAAAATCCCTTAAGTACAACTTGGACATTAAAATAGCGTTTGGATTCGGTGAGACCGGGGTCGGGTTTCCATATTTGGATATCCGAAAACCACACCGATCCAAAATAAACGTTAGGTCGTGAATCCAAGTGGAGCAAGTGAAGATTCGAGGTGTAAAAACTATACGTCAGTATAACTCTAGGGGTGATTCCGTGACGAGTTTGACGGAATAGTACTTATAGGCTCGAGATGGTGATTTAGAGTGCAAGGGCTACGGTCGTTGACTTTGAGGGTGATTCCAAAATGAGTGTAACGAGATAGTGCCTTCGGTTTCGTTCGAACCCGGAACGAACTTGTATGGATTGAATGCTTTCACAACATCGTTAGGTGGGCGATGAGCATTCTAAGATAGATGTGTTCTATAAAGGTAATCGCAGCCTCAAGTCTCATCAACTGGGAATGGCCAAAACAGGGGAGGTGCAACAAGGCTTCGGGGGTAGCTCCCACTGGAGAGAAAGATTTACCCCTGTCTAGAAGTCCCTTTTTATTTCGGCTGTGTGGGGCGGTTGATCCGGACAACTGCTGGGGTTGTCTTGTTCGGGACTGTTCAGTAAGGAATGGTCCCGGCCTTGTGTTGCAGGGGAGCGGGCGTGCTCCTCGGTACGGTGATCTAGGCCAAGTATTGTGACGGGCGGTACTCCAGTAGCCCTGCCAATGTTGGAAACCCATTCTTCCTACGAGACCCTACGGTTTTGTTTGTATTACCCACTTTTGTGGCTAGTAGCTGGAATTTAATCATGTAATAATTTCGGCTATTTCATATTTATTTGAAAACCCTAGACACTATTATAATATCACTGGATTTCCTATCAAATTTTTTGATTAGTGTAAGGTAAAAACTTTTCCATGTTTATGTATGGAAAGTCTTACGTGATACCTTTTCTTTCAAAGGATTTTCTAAAGTTAAGCAATCTTTAATCGTTTACTCACACCAGACCCCTGTCTGACCCGAGTGTTTATTTTCTGTTTTATTAAACTCTTGGGCACTCATATTATGTATGAGTAGTCAAGTGATTCAGGTTATCTCTTGATGAATTCTAGAGGAGCTTGGAGCAGGAGGCTTCAGCGTGTAGATATATAGTTAGAGTTTTCGCCGTGTGTTATTCTGTATAGTTGTTCTTGTATTGTATATTTGTCAGAAGTGTTAAAAATTTTCTAAATTGAGATGTATAGTTGTGAACTCTGATGTATATGATACTATGTAGATGTTCTATATTATATTTCAATCGTTCCGATGTGAGATTCTGATGTGTTGTTGTTCTTTCTTCTCTTTCTTTTCTTCTTTTATCCCTTTCTTTCTTAATTAGTGATGCGATTTTCTGGTGATAGAAAGTCGGGTCGCTACAGTTGGTATCAGAGCATTAGGTTGAGTGAATAGCTAGGCTCTGGTGTGGTGTCTATCTTGAGAGAGCGTACTTGTAATTTATACACACACACACACACACCCCTAATCTGTTGGGTTATCTATTCGGATTTTCCAACATAGGTTATAGAGGTAGATAAGGTAGGAGTGTGTGGAACACGACTACCACTAATGGTAGAGCCTCATATGTTGTGGTCGGTGGTGTATCTGTCGAGATTGTAGATCTAATACCGTCTCGAATAATTTTTGTGGATTGGTGGAAGATTTCATGGATTCCAGAGGAAGTCTTTGCAAGAATTGGAGTATATTCTTGGAGTGTGAGGTTGATTTGCTCTCGAGTGAGAGGGATTTCCAAGAGTTGAATCTGTCAGCTAAGTAGAAGCAGGTAATGGTATCTCGGTAACTTCAGGAGGGATAGTTGTGTAATGAGATGCAGTATCCATATATGGTTCTGAAGATGTTCTTCTGGAGCAAGATGTAGATGGTATTGAAGGAACTGTGATGCCTACTGCAGTGAAGACTCGGATGTTTAGGGATTTTCTGGATCCTAAGTAAGGGTGGTTGTCTTACCTATATTGAAATATGAGGCTAAGTTAGATGAGTTACCTCATTTAGGACATGGTCTCAATTGTTTTCCTTAAGAAGATAAGTGGTTGGTGTTTGGTTTGGAGCCGAGTTTCCTGAGAAGAATTCTACCCATCTCAAGGATTTTTGGTGAATTGGATGATAGTTTTGAGTTTCAGGAAGCTTGTGGTTAAGGATGATCATTTGGCTTAACTATATCATTGAAGTGAAGTTTGGAAGCAGCAGCGTGGATCCATTTCTTCGATGATTCTGTAATCTTTGGGATTCTACTATCAGCAGACCAGGCAGATAGTGAAGGCTTATCCATTTCTCCGGAAGGCTCAGCAGAGCAGGATATTGGTTGGGAGTAATCTATCAGTTTTTCTGGTAGATAAGCCATTCTAGAAGATTGATCTTGATTAGGAAAGCTATTCTAGTGGGTGAAGGGAAAATAGTTCTTCGGAATCTGAACTGGGTGAGATCGCAAAAGTGACTTGCGATTAGTTTTGGAATCTTTGAGTATTCTTAGGTTTGAGGAATCTTATATGGGGTAAAAGTCAACTTAAGCAGTCAGAGATTATCCAGATGTTTTTGAGGAAATCAGAAGTTTACCGAATCGAAGATTGAGTTTTCTTATCAACTTGGAATCCAGGAGTAATTTTGATGGTTCAACCATATAGTGGGATGACTCTTAGAGAGAGAAGAGTTTGGTGAGGCAGCTCAGAATTCTTTGGAGAGAGATTGATCATCTCATTTTAAGTTGAGATTCTGCTGAGATGTTTTGACCAAATAGAATGGTCACTAAGATTTTATGAGTCGGATGAACTGTGTATGGAGAAAGATTGTGCTTGTGTTCTTCGATAGCATTCTTATCTGCTCTAGATCAGAGTTGTGCAGCGGAAGCGAGATAGCGGTTATTCTAGAATGGGAGCAACCGGGAGTTGCAGTTTTCTCGGATTAGAGGATTTCTACAGGAAATTCAAGTATGAAGAAATTTTCTGGATTTGGAAGGTAAGGTTGTCAAGTACAACTGTTTGGCTATTCCAGATAAATGATGTAGGTTTGAAGTCCACTGATGTTTGTGGAATAGAGTTGTGTATTGGAGTTTAGCAAATTTTTGGGAGAGCCATTTTGTTGAGTAGGACCTGGAGATTTGGTTTGAGTTGGTCCTGTTGTTTCATGAAGCAATCAGCAAGGGTTAAGCAGATCAGGAATATTGGAGGTGACTCAGAATCATCGGAAGAGTCATACAGTTAAGAATTGAGGAGATTTGGAATATGAAGTGGAATTTGGATATTGTTTTAGCTTTATCCGATCAAAGGAGATATAAGATTGGGTAAAACTGGAAAGCTAGCTCCGGAGGTATTTTGAGTTTTCCTGTGTTTTCGGAGATTAGATTTTGATCTACAAGATTGAATTGCCAGTTCGGATAGCTGGGATTCATTGTATTTCACATATCTCTTAGGAATATGTGTATGATTCATTGAGTGATACAATCAGCAGTTAAGAAGGATCTGGTAGTTGAGCTGATTTTGAGTTTAATCTGATATCTTGTTCAGATGTATAGATCAGACGAGGGAGTTCTTGGTTATTGTAATATAGTTAATTAAGATTCTATAGAGCGAGTTCCAGAATAGGTACCTGGGAAACTCTAGATCATATTAGGAAGTTCTATTCAGAATTTTTCTAGATAGATAAAATGGTTTGTTTGAATTGGTTGCTATGATTGATTGTGTGATTGCTGTTTGGAATTTAAATTCTTTTGCGGGGTTATTAAATTAACTTTGCTTTTAAATTTCGGGGACGAAATTCTTTTAAAGGGGAAGGAATGTGAAGACCCGGAATTTTGAGAAATATCAATTTAATAAACTTTGATAATGATTAAATTGATTTGATCATTTTACAATTATAAATTGTCAAGTTAAAATTATTTCAAAGGCTAATGATAATTTATTAATATCTATCAACAATTTTCTTAATAATATAAAATTTGACAAGTTTAATTCTTTTGAAAATTTATGATATCTTAATTTGGAAATATTTATATTAGCAATTTAAAATTTGGTAAAGATTATTTTTTCAGAAGCTAATCAAAAATATTTTCTATTTATAATATATATGTATTGATAAATCTTGTAAATAGGAAGTTTTAAAAGCTAATATATATTCAAATTGTAATATATATGAATATATATATATATTATGATTTGGTTTGTGTTTCAAAATTTAATACAGTAATTATCAAATATAATGTTAAAATGTTTTCTATTTGAAATGTGTATATATATTTGTATATATATATATATATATATATATATATTTTAAAAGGAATTTTATTAATTTGAATTTAATAAGTATTGCCAAACTTTATTATATATATATATATATAGTTTGTAATTTGAAAGGTTAATTTGATTTAATACTTTTGAAAATAATATTTGAAATTTAAATTTTTAATAACAAAGTTAATTTCTTATTTTATAAACATATATTTTAGCTTTTGTTTTAAATAAGATTTAAATTTAAAAAGTTCATTTGTTTTTGTTTTTCTTTCATCTTAATTTTATCATAAGATAAAATTGTTTTAAATTTTTTATATAAAGAGTCAATCTTAATTTCTAAAAATTTATAAACACATGTTATAGATTAAGTCAAAAGCATAAGTAATTTATAAATTGTTAACATGAATTCACTTTTGTATATCTATTAAATTTAAAAGCTTATTTATATAAGATAAAATACACATTACTTACATATACACATTACATAAATATATGTATATAACTTAAATAAATTTATAAATAGGAAAAGTAACATTTATAAAACATTAATTAGACATTAAAACAACACTTGTAAACATTACAATACATATTAAAACACTTGTTAATCTTTGAGCTTAGGTGTTAGCAAATTAGAGTAATAATGGGACAAGTGTCACTTATTTTAAAAAAATTTAAAAAATAAAATATGGTTAAGTAAGAGTTTTAATTTTCAGCTAATTCTTTTATTCATTCTCAACTAAAATGAATGTAAATGCAAATCAAAAACAAAGTTCAAAAAAAAATCTGTAGAAAATCTGAAAATAAGAAAAAGGAAGATGATCTGGAATATAGCTAAAGATGATGATCTGGAAAGCAAGTTTAATCGAGCATGCAAATTATTTTCAACATCAATGCAATTCAGTAATTAGTAGCAACTAGCTTGTATTTCAATCATGTAGAAATTTCTAACCTGGAAAATGCAGTCATTAGCTTCTGCTCTGTCTTCTGCTTAATCAGGTGAGTAAATAAATTTTAAAAACAGTTTTAAACATTTGTTGCAACTTGATTTTATGATTGAATAACATAGTGATATCTGGATTTACTTGAGGTATACAGAATGAATGTTTGGATTGTATATAGGAATTGCTTGTACAGTTAAAAAAAATCACTGTGTTTATAAAAACAGTTCAATCTCGTGACAAATTCATTAACTTGATTTTGATTTCGAATTTGGCTTTGATTTGTAAAGAGAAGATGATTTTAATCAAATTATCTAACATCTAAAAATAGTTATAGGTTGTTAAATTTAATGATTAGCTCTAATTTTAAAATTTTACAGTAAAAGTATAAATTGGGTTAAAAAAATTTGAATGCAAACTACTGTTTTGATTCTAGAATCATATTGCAAATAAGAAAACATGATTTTTTGAACTTGAATCACGAATTCTAGGTTAGTAATTTGCGAGAATTTGGGGTTTGAGTGTTTTTGGCATTTCGGTCAAATTGTGGCGAACGATGGCGAGTTAGTCGACGCCGTTGGGCATGGAGGTTGTGGGAGTATGGTAGATCATCGGAAAAATACTCATGTATTTTATTAATGAACGAGATGGTCGAATTTGTTCGAGATAAGGTATAGGATCCTGTTAATGTCTTTGTTGATCAATTGGGTTTCGCGGCATCGTGTTGCAACCGGGAACGATCGCATAGGGTTTTGGGATTGCAGGGGAGTGAGACGGAGCTAGGGTTGAGGCGACGTGGTGTCTCGTGAGGGGGATGGTCGCGGTGAGCATTTTTGGGTAGCAGTGGGCTGTAGCATTTTGGGTTGAAGGGTCGAATTTCGATCCTCGATCGAAATTAAGTTTCTGGTTTGCGCGATGGGTAGTAGGGGTTGAGGGCGACTTGTAGGTGGCCGGCGTGGAGTTCGCCAACGTCCATCGGCGACGTGCACGATTTCGAGTTTCAGTTGGGTTTTTGGGGAGAAGAAAGGGTGGGCTCGAGTTTTACTTCGGAAATTTGCTGAGTTTTCTCGAAGCAGGTTAGGGTTGGAGAGACTCGGGGTAAGCACGGGGAAAATCAGTGGGTTGCTCGGGTTTGTCGCGTGTATTTGCAGTGAGGGGCTCGAGTTGTTTTGAGATGGGTTTTGTTTTGATGGGTTCAGCAGTTTTAAAATTCTTAAATGTAATTGTAAGATTTTTAAAAGTTTTTAACAAGCTAATATGATTTGTAGATAATACAAATTGTAAAACAAAAGTGAAGGCAGGTTTTTAAAAATTAAACATGTTTTATATATAAAAGTATGAAAGTTTAATATAAGATAAGTGAATTTTGGAAATAATTTGGTATTGAATTTTATTAAATAACTTTAGGAAAATTTTTAAAGATTTAAAGGTAATTTAAAATATGTTTAATTGTAAATTGATTTCTAAAATGTTATATTTCATTTTAGATAAAGTGTAATGATCAGGATTTGGAAATCAGTTTAATAAAGATTTATCTTATGTGAATTTAGAATTTTGATTTAATTAAAGCTATTGGGAAAATAATTAAGATAGTTCAATTTTTATTAGTAATCAAAGTATTTTGGTAAATATAAATGATTTAATTTAGTAAATGATTTCCTTAATTTGGGATCTTCTTTATATAAGAAGTTAAGAATCATTTAATTAAATTTAGATGATTAATTAAATAATTAATTAAGTAATAAATTTGTGATTAATTAAGTTAATCATTATGGGTTAATTCAATATAATTACTTGATGAAGTAATCAAGTAATTAAGTGGTTAATTACTAGATGTTATTAAGTAAGAGTCAAATATTTTATTAAAAGTAATTAAGTGGATGTGATTAAGGATTAATCACTTGAGTTATTAATTAAAGAATTAATTAATAAATTTATTAAAGGATTAAATTATTTAATTTATGGTTAATTAATAAAAGGATTAAGAGTAGTTAATTATGTGATTAATTACTTGTTAAGTAATTAACTAAAAAGAAATTTAATTAATGAAGTAATCATTAATTAATGAAAATAATTAATTAATTGTTAATTAATAATTTAAGGACAATCAAGTTTAATTACTAAATGTAATTAAAAAGTAATTAATCAAATATGATTAATTAAAAGTAATTAATCAAATATGGTTAATTAAAGGTAATTAATCAAGAGTGTTTTAATTAAAAGTAATTAATTAAGTATAATTAATTAAAAGTAATTAATCAATTGTGATTAATGAAAAGTGATTAATTAGGTGTGAATAATTATAAAGGATAATTAAGGAATAATTATCAGAATAATTAAAGAATAATTAATCAAATGTGATTAATTTTAAGGGTAATTAAGAAGATAATTACTTGGATAATTAAGGAGTAATTAATCAAGATGGTTAATTAATATTGTAACTAATAAATAATTACTTAAAGTAATTAAGAGATAATTAATCAAGAGAGATTAATTAAGGTGAATAATTAAGTGATGTTTATTAATTAATTTGTAATTAATTAATGAATAGTAAAATGGATTGATGATAATCCAAGTGTTTAATTAAGGAATTAATTTAATTAAGGATGAATTAAATTAATTAAGTTGGATCAACTTTGTGTATGGGTGATTATTGATTGGTTGATAAGTATCATTGGATGAGTTAATGATATTGGTTGGTATTATATGTCATTGGTTGATATGTGATGATGTGAATGTGATATATCTGAGGTGTGATATATATGCTGCTTTGTGATATGTATGGATGAATGTGATAATAGTAGATTATCTATCTATGTTGTGAATCATCCATTTATGTTTAAGTGATATTTCTGAATATCTACTGTTTAAAATCCCTTAAGTACAACTTGGACATTAAAATGGCGTTTGGATTCGGTGAGACCGGGATCGGGTTTCCATATTTGGATATCCGAAAACCACACCGATCCAAAATAAACGTTAGGTCGTGAGTCCAAGTGGAGCAAGTGAAGACTCGAGGTGTAAAAACTATACGTCGGTATAACTCTTGGGGTGATTCCATGATGAGTTTGACGGAATAGTACTTATAGGCTCGAGATGGTGATTCAGAGTGCAAGGGCTATGGTCGTTGACTCTGAAGGTGATTCCAAAATGAGTGCAACGAGATAGTGCCTTCGGTTTCGTTCGAACCCGGAACGAACTTGTATGGATTGAATGCTTTTAGAACATCATCAGGTGGGCGATGAGCATTCTAAGATAGATGTGTTCTATAAAGATAATCGCAGCCTCAAGCCTCATCAACCGGGAATGGCTAAAACTGGGGAGGTGCAGCAAGACTTCGTGGGTAGCTCCCACTGGAGAGCAAGATTTACCCCTGTCTAGAAGTCCCTTTTTATTTCGGCTGTGTGGGGCGGTTGATCCGGACAACTGTCGGGATTATCTTGTTCGGGACTGTTCAGTAAGGAATGGTCCCGGCCTTGTGTTGCAGGGGAGCGGGCGTACTCCTCGGTACGGTGATCTAGGCCACGTACTGTGACGGGCGGTACCCCAGTAGACATGCCATTGTTGGAAACCCATTATTTCTACGAGACCCTACGGTTTTGTTTGTATTACCCACTTTTGTGGCTAGTAGCTGGAATTTAATCATGCAACAATTTCGGCTATTTCATATTTGTTTGAAAACCCTAGACGCTATTATAATATCACTGGATTTCCTATCAAATGTTTTGGTTAGTATAAGGTAAAAACTTTTCCATGTTTATGTGCAGGAAGTCTTACGTGATACCTTTTCTTTCAAAGGATTTTCTAAAGTTAAGCAATCTTTAACCGTTTACTCACACCAGACCCCTGTCTGACCCGAGTGTTTATTTTCTGTTTTATTAAACTCTTGGGTACTCTTATTATGTATGAGTAGTCAAGTGATTCAGGTTATCTCTTGACGAATTCTGGAGGAGCTTGGAGCAGGAGGCTTCAGCGTGTAGATATATAGTTAGAGTTTCCGCTGTGTGTTATTCTGTATAGTTGTTCTTGTATTGTACATTTGTCAGAAGTGTTATAATTGTCTAAATTGAGATGTATAGTTGTGAACTCTGATGTATATGATACTATGTATATGTTCTATATTATATTTCAATCGTTCCGCTGTGAGATTCTGACGTGTTGTTGTTCTTTCTTCTCTTTCTTTTCTTCTTCTATCCCTTTCTTTCTTAATTAGTGATGCGATTTTCTGGTGATAGAAAGTCGGGTCACTACAGATACATACCCGAACGATCTTTAGATTAAGAAAGATTGTTATGGGCTGAAATGATAGGTCTAAGCAATTTTATTTGACTTGGGATTGCGGGTTTGTAATGATATAAAACCCGAAGATTTATAAACTGCGGATTGAAATGATACATGTCCGTATTTACTTGACCCTAAGGTAGAAAATTTCATATAAACTCCATGGTTGATTTGAAATGATTTTTCTAAAAATTATCAAGTATTTTGGACTTTTATATGTGAATCTCAACAAAAATTTAATATAATGATTTCTGTAAATTTGTTTATATGGTTTAAGATATTTTTTATAGATAAGAAATAAATAGTTGGAAATGTAAATTTTGGAATATAATTTATAGTATGTAGGTTAATTGAAATTTAACAATCCAATTTGACTTAATAATGGTATTTTATTCTAACCTATAAACTATAAGTTTTATTCATGTAGTAGTGATCAAAATGATAAATGATTTTGTGAAAAAAATGTAAGTTAAAAACGTGCATTTGACATGTAAGTTTTAACTAATGTAAATAGTATGGTTCGGTTAATAAAAATGATAAATGATACTTACTGGAAAGAAAATAAAGTGTAAGTTAATGTACAAATAGCTAAAATTTGAGTAATATAATAGAAATGATAGAACGGCTATAATAAACTGTAAATATATATACTATTGGATTGCATAAACTACGGTAGTAAGAGTATTACAGTAATGATTCAAAACTGCTATGAATTCTTACGGTAACAATTGAAAATTGCTGTGATTGCCTGCTGTAGCAATTTTGCACTGCTGTGATTTCCTTACCGCAACAATTCTACACTGCTGCGGATTCTTATGGTAATAGTTCTGCACTGCTGCGAATTCTTACAGTAGCACTTCTGTACTGCTGCGAATTCCTACCGTAACTGTTCTGCCCTGATGTGAATCCATACAGTAGCACTTATGTTCTGCTGTGTTTTCCTAAAGTAACATTTTCAGAATGTTACAATTTTCTAAAGGATTATATGTTATGGTTCTAAAGGTTATATTTTAAAGTGCTATAATACCTAAACTTTTATGTTTCAAGGGATTATAATTAAATGAAATTGGAAGTGTTTCGACCTTTTAAAATGAATATTATTTTAAAGAATAATGATATGGAATTTATATGGATTTGAAATCAATATGGTTGATTTGAAATATAAACCATGTGAAATTTATATAACCATGGGTTATAATAATGATTTTTTGTTAAAGAGACCAGGATTGGATATAGGTATACTCTCTGTCGATACTAAAAACCACTTTAACAACTGTGTACGCAGTGGGGATTCCAGAATGAAGTAGGATGGTGGCGACGATCCTAATGGTACATTTACGTGGACCCGACTCCCGTGAGTTGGCATAAGTTGGCTCAAACAGGAGCGATTCTCGGGCCAAGTGAGGTTGCACCTCCGATCGGACACGCTTCATCAATAGCCATTCTATTACTTTGTGATTGATTTGGTGTGCACCTTTGATTCGGAAGTGTGGATCAAGTTGGACGGTAGTTGTGGCTATGCGTTAGCAACATTCCGGATGCGTACTTGGTATGTCTACCCTGGCATTGTCTAGTTGTGCCGTGTCACCTACCCTAGCGCGCCTTCTACGAGTTTGTTTTGTACCATATCCATGGAGTGCCCTCTGACGGCATCCAGTACGGGTGGGATTACGATACTGTATAGACTATGGGAATATAAAAATGTGTTAAGGTGGAAAATGTAAAGCCTTAACGCTATTTTAAAATAGTATACTTTACTTTAGACATTATTATAATAGCGTATATTACTACATAATAGATAGTTTAATGGATCCTTATAGGATGGGCGATCCGAAGCATCCTTTAAGTTACTAATGCATTTCTTTTGCAGTTAACTTGAGTTGATTGACATTTTATAAGTATGTATGTCCTGACTCGAGTGTTTTATATTTTGCTTTATGCTTGGGTCAGCTTGAGTTTCACATCTTTGGTTTCATCCTCTTTTGGAGCTAGAGATCCGCCGCAGATTAGTAGTCTACTTGATATTTTCATTTCAGTTATTTCCACTCAGCATTTGTTTTTGGAGTTGAGGACTTATTTACCTAGAAATTCCACGTGTATTTATTTCGGACTTGGTATTATGTATTAGTTTGAGACTTTGTATCTAGGAGCTTCATGAACTCCTATGTTTATTTTATTCCACTGCGAAGTTATTCTGATATTCTATGTCTATGTTTTTGTGATTGATTTTATTCGCCCCAATTTTTATTAACAATCTGTTGTTTTGAATTATTCAAGTCCGACATGTGTGGTTTTATTGTCGATTTGAATGGTCCAAAATGGCGGGATGTTACAGTAAGATTCTTGTAGTTGAAATAATTTTGGAGCTTGTGGTAGATATGACAAGCTCAATTTACTTCAATATTCCTAAAAATAACATATAAAGTTTTTTAGTCTAAATCATAAATTATCTTGTGACCACCTAGCTTTTGAAGAATGGTGTGGATTTTTATTCTTAATAAAAGACTTAGTCATGGACGTAAATCTTTCAACTTACAATTCCCTCTAATGTCATTCGAAAAATGATGACAAACTTCATCACAAACTCTATCCTTAATATCAACATCCTCTAAATCTATTCCTTTTCTTCCATAACCCAATGCTCGTGCTATGTCATTAATGTGCAATTTTACAATATTTCATATACATTTGACCATAACCAACCTTTATCCCTATGCAGTCGTATGACTTTGCTATTGAGGTTGGCTAAAAAGAATTGGACGTTTAAGGTATCAATTTCAATATTATTTTGATGAAAATCTAACAAGCTTGTAATCCTAGCTTGGTCTGTAAAATCTTCAAGATTGTGAGTGGGAAAATCACTAAGATTATAAAAGATACCCGGGAACAATTTCATCTTGGAGAGTAATTTGAAATGTGGGATGTTCCTTTCATCATGACGAGCCAAATTTTGATTTGTTCTTGTGTTGGTGGTGCTACAGAACTCTCGGTGGTGGATTTCTTCTTTGATTGTTTGGTTTTAGGTGCCATTTTGATAATTGGAATTTGGAAAATTTAGGGTTTTGGGGTAACTTTTCATTTTGATTTATGAAGTAGAGGAGTAAGAGTGAAGAGCTGGAAGTTAAAAGGAGAAGGTGAGAGTAATAAATGGGTTGTTGACCAGTTAAGAATTTTTTAAAATTTTGGAAATTTGGACGTCTGAATTTAAAAATCAAATGGTTGAATATATATAGTAAGAGGATAAAATTTTGTAATGTAAAATCAGCCTTTAAAGACGTCTGAATTTTATAATCAAACGTCTGAATTTGATATTCAAACATCTGGTTATTGTAATGACCCATAAATTTTTAATGATTATAATGTAATTAACTATAAATTTTGATGAAAATAATTAATAAATTTTGAAACGAAAATTTGATATTTGGAATACGTCTATTTAAACATAGCAAATGGTAAATTTTCATTGGAAAAATATGGATGTTAGTTTTGTTGTGTAATTATCATTTTCAA
Source organism: Allium cepa (assembly GCA_030765085.1). Taxonomy (NCBI): domain Eukaryota; kingdom Viridiplantae; phylum Streptophyta; class Magnoliopsida; order Asparagales; family Amaryllidaceae; genus Allium; species Allium cepa. Next base: position 977,765,928 of record CM060928.1, read on the forward strand.
TTTAAAATTAGTCAGTTTGATGAAAATAAAATATTTTCGAAACCTAAATATTTTTATATAATAAAACTGTAGAATATTATCTATGTAAGACGCCATATTTCGTTTCGCCAAAGGTGGACTACTATAGCCCCGTTTATCTTATTTTCGGTAAAATAGCAACAATTTGGCAGCAAATATCTACTTTTGATAGGATGGTCGTATCACTGATATATGTGTACCATTCTGTTCATCTTGTCATGCTGAGCTCCACAGTATATTCATTTGTGCATTTCGAAGTCTGGTACAAGGCGAAATCCATGAAAAACGGTTAACCGTATCGGTACATGTTTCGTGCCTTTTGAGTTTTGTGTCCATTCAATTTCCACCGTACAATAACCAAATAGCCACTTGCCATTATTATTTACTGAATCCAACATATTGACTTTTGCAATTCCTTCTATTTCCAATATATTCTGGTGTTGTCGTGCATTCTTTCTCTCCTCATTTGGTTCGTTCATTCTTTACTTTGAATTTTTTCTAAATATATATGGTACGTATATATTTGCTTCAGAAAATAGTACTGCTTGTTTTCCTTTTAATTTAAATCCCACCACCTTCCCGTGCTCACCGTTCCATCCATTCCAGCCTGCTTCGCCATGCTATGCCAACTACCGCTGCTCTTCCACCCACCGCTTGTCCCAACCATAACTTGATGACCTACAGCCGTACGCCAACCCAAGAACCCCTCAGCCCGCTAACCTACCTACGTTCATCTCTGCAGCCGCTCCTCATCCCCTTCAGCCTTCCATTGTAAACACTACACAAACCACCATATACAACCAAAACCTAATGCTAAACCCTCCACGGAAGCTAACACTCCATAGCCGACTGCCACCTCAGCGCTCCACCTCCCATCTTGCCTTCACGTCCTCCTGCTGAGCACCAGCGACCCTCAACTATCACCCTTGCTCACCCTCTACATACGCATGAACCTCGCCTCCAGCCCCTCCAAGTGCAATCCTCCCAATATCCCAATCACCAACCACCCTATCACTGAAATCACTTATGTGATATATGTGTGTGTGTGTGTGTGTGTGTGTAAGATTATATATTTATGATGGGTATACTTTGGCTGAGAGTTGTAAATTGATGTACAAGCGGCACAGTTCATCCAATTGCTAGTATATCCATGTGTTGCATATATATGAATTGATGTATAAGTGGAACAGTTCATCCAATTGCTAGAATATCCATGTGTTGCATATATATATATATATATATATATATATATATATATATATATATATATATATTTCTCTCTTCGTGCGTATTTCCAAGTATATGTAACATATGTATATGTTATATATATGCGTATATATATGTACATATACATATATTAATCGAAATATATAGGTGCACAAATATATATATATGAGGCTCATATATGTCGTGTATATATACATTACATATACATATTGTATATATATGCTATCTGAGAGTCATGTGTATATATTTATATATATACGATGTACACATACTTTTTTCCTTCTAATTTCTGTAAAACTAATGTGTATACATGTATTGTGTATGTATATATATTTGTTTCCATCGAATTCTCATGCTAAATCTGTGTTGCCTTCATGGCAGCTATTTAACGTATCGTGCCCATGTTCGTATGCGTATCCATGTTAGTTACTTCTCATTTTCCTTATTATCTAGCCTCGAGAAGAGAGCAATCACTCACGAATAGCATTCTTATATTTAGTAAATTTTATTCGCATGAAATGATGATCGAAATTTACTGTTAATCTGAATTGTTAAGTCATTTAATTATTAAATATGTTATGCCTTTATCTGCAATTGTTCGCCTATAACATGTGACACCATAACATGTTGTATATATATATTATTTTAAATTTGTTACTAATGATATAAGCATGCCGTTGAGATTCTATATTATTATCACATTTGTTCTCATTCTGCAAGCCCTGTTAGTTTAGAATTCCCTATTAGTTGAAATGATACATAACCGAACGATCTTATAGATTTGGGGAAAATCGTTATGGGTTGAAATGATAAACCCAAGCAGTTTTCATTGGTTTTAAAATTTAGGATTGTGGGTCGACATGGTATGTACCCGTAAATATTTGAATTATGGGTTGAAATGATAAATATTCATATCACTTCACCATGTGATAGAAAATTACATACTAACACCATTGGTTTGTATTTTGAAAATGATTTCGAGAGTTTGAAAGGAAATATATGGGTTTTAATAGATATTGATTTTTAAAATATAATATATAAATGTTATTTTTTTATATGTGTAAAATTTAGATTCTTTATGAAATTTAAAATTTTTAAGTTAGTTTTGAAAATTTAAATTTTGAGATTTTACTTAAAACTTTATTATTTTAAAAATAAATAAAAAAAGATTTAATATAAAATAAAGTTCAACGATAAGATTTAATTTAACAAAATTTAATTTAATTAGTATATCTGTAAATATATAATATGTTTAGGTATTTATATAAAAATTTATTAATATTTAAAAAAATAGATTTTGTAATAAATTTAATAAAGTATGTTTGGGAAGATAAATTGGGATTGATTTGAAATATTATTTGTTGAAGAATTGGATATAAATAAGAATGGATTTGAACCTATTGATTTTGAGATTTTAAGAATAGGATTCCATAACTTTATAATCGTATTTTGAGTAAGGGGATTAAATGAATATATTCAAAATTTAAAGTTAAAACTAAAATTGAATGTTTAAATTTAATTAAAGTTTGAATTTGATATTTTATTTAAAGGTTCATAAAAGGTGATTAAGTGAATATTTCAGAATTAAATAAATTGAAGTTCGATATTTAATATTTTAAATTTTGATTTTATTTAAATTTGTAATTAGAGATTTAATTTAATGTTATTATAAATGATTAAGTGAATATTTCAGAATTAAATAAACTAAAGTTGGATATTTAATATTTTAAATTTTGATTTTATTTAGATTTGTAATTAGAGATTTAATTTAATGTTGTTATAAATGATTAAGTGAATATTATAGAATTAAATAAACTGAAGTTAGATATTTAATATTTTGAAATTTGATTTTATTTAAATTTGTAATTAGAGATTTAATTTAATGTTATTATAATGATTAAGTGAATATTTCAAATTCAAATAAAACTAAAATTGATTTTTTTTAAGTAAATGAAATTTATCGAATTGAGTTATTGTAAATGTTTGAAGATATAAACATTGATGCCTATTGAACTTGAAATGGTAGTTCAAACTTGGATTTGAAATTGATATAATTTAAATAGATTAATGAAATTTGAATTGAACCCTTAACCTTTATAACCGAAATCGTTGGACTGTGATTGATTTAAACTGAATTCTGGAACCAAAGGTTGATTTTAATTGATTTATGAAATTGGAGGAAACAATACTAATTTGAACTATTTTGATATAAACTATTTTAGTATATAAACTCTTTTAATATATAAACTATTTTTTTTATTTAACTTATTTTAATTATATAAATATTTTTAATTTATAACTATTTCAATATATAAACTATTTATAATATTTAAACTGCTTAAGTTAGAACAATTTACAATTTAAAGTGACTAATGATTTTGGAGGTGATATGATTTTGAAAGTAATATGATTTCGAAAGTGGTATGGCTTTGAAATGTATATGATATTTTGATATGAAATATGAACTATTTGAAATAAAATGATCATGGTGTATAAGCGTTTGGTTGTTAAAGAGACCGGGACCAGATATTGTCATACTCTCTACCAGTATCGAAAACCACTTTAACAACTGTGCACGTGGTGGAGATTTCAAAACAAAGTAGGATGTTTTGGCGACGATTCTATATAAGGTATTTACGTAGCCTTGACTCCCGTGAGTCAGCTTAGATGTGACTAAAAGGGGAGTCAAGCCAGGCCAAGTGAGATCATTCCTACGATCGAAGACATTTCTTCGATACCATTCTATTACTTTGTTATTTGATTGGGTGCACCTTTGATTTGGGAGTGTGTCTCAAGATGGGCGGTAGTAGCTGCTACCAGTCCGGATCCGCAAACAGTACATCTACCCTGGCATTGCCTCACATGTCGTGCTCATATTCCCCATCGCGCCTTCTATGAGTTTGTTTTGTACCATACCTATAGGGCGCCCTCTAGGTAAACCACCATTTGGTGGAGCTTATGGCATTGTATAGACTATGGGAATATATAAAATGTGTTGGGGGGATATGAGTAACGCTTTAACGCTATTTTAGTAATTTACTTTACTGATAGACATATAGTGTATATTACTGCATAGTAGATAGTTCCACGGATTCTTAGAGGATGGAAATCCCAAACATCCTTTAAGTTACTTGTATTTCAGTTGAGTTGAATTTACTGGTATAAGAATGTTAATCCTGACTCGAGTGTTTTGTTTTTTGCTTTATTCTCGTTTCAGACTGAGTGTCACAGCATTTGAGACTCACCTTTGGAGTTTGGAGCTTTGTTTAAAGATCCATCTTATATCTACTCAGCTTTCAGCTGTCTCCAGTTTATGTTCAGACTTGCCTATTGCTACTGCATTTGAGACTTCTGTGTATTCCGGATACCTATTGTATTTTACTTTAAACTCTGTTGTTTATATAGGAGCGTCATGAATTCCTATTTATCTATTCCGCCGCTTATTTTTGTAATACTCTGTGTCTGTGATTCTATGATTGATTTATTTACTTTATATATTAAGTTTTGCCAAATATAAATTAATAATATGTTGTTTTGAGAAATTCAAGTCTGACATGAGTGGATGATTATAATTTGAACGGTTCAAAATACCTGGTCGTTACAAGTGGTATCAGAGCTCTGGTTTTGGCAAAACTTAGCATATGGAGTAAAAATTAATTTCAAAATCACCTTCGTTCGAGCTTAAATTTCTCCTCTTTGATTAGGATTTCTTTTGAATTCTGGAACTATCCCCTAGTTCTGAAATCCATTTGTGTCTTTTCCTATTCGTGTTCTTTTTGATACTGGAGCTTCCCATAGCTCCATTTCAGTTGATCCCTATAATGAATTAAGCTCATCTTGCCATCTCAGTTGGCAAATTCATCCTTGTGTGTAATCCTATTGGTGGTCCTACCAACTTTAGTATAATTTGTAAAGGGGTGAAACTCTTTTACAACTGGCATCGATTCACCAAAGATTTCTATATCCTCGGTTTCGATGCTATTACATCTTACTAAGCCTGAGCCATTTCCCTAATAGATGACTAGGGTAATTATCTTCAGATCGAATGTCAATTGCCTCAGTATTATGCAGGTAGTTTTATCTTTATGTTGTTCCTCGGCCTAGAGATCTCAACTCCACCTAGACAGATAGGGATTATCCAAATGTTCTGGTAAAGTCGCATCTCTCCCATATAAGCGGGAAATTGAACTCCACATCGATTTTATTCTTAGAGATTGATGTTCGTCGACGGAAATTCTATCGGTTTAGAACACCGTCGAATGAATTTTGAAATAAAATTTATACCGCAAGCGCACGGTGTACGAATGTAGCACGTGGCGAATACGGGTCGATCCGCAGGGAATTGATGGTTTCAAAATTCTACTCAATCAAATTAACCAAAGTTGGAAGAGTGATTAACTAAAAAAGAAAGAAAAATGACAAAAGAAAATAGATAAAAATATGAGAGTCTTAAGACAATTTAGAGGCAATTTCCCCTCTTTAGATCACATAAATCAACAAAATGTAGTTATGATCTCTCTTTTCTTGTCATTAGTGAATTTGTTGATGTGCTTATCATAAGTATGGTATATTTGTGCTATTAATTAGCTTAATATAAACCATCAAACTATAACACAACCACTAATACACTTTTAAATCTCAAAAAAAAATATGACAACAAAGTTGAAAGCAAAATTTATTTTAAGCATGGCCTATTAACCATTAATTAGAAATATAAGCCATCAAATTTTAATTTCAACAATCACTTCTTTGCCATAATCATATGTAGATGAAGAGGCAATTTGTGTTTTGTTTGTTTAAGCATAGCCTATTTGTTATAAACAACATAGACTATCAAATTCAAAGCTAAACAACATCATTAAACCACTTCATTCATTCTCATTAAGCATAAAAAGAGAGCATAAACATCAAATTAAGTTGAAGCTACATGATTAGAGAGCTTCATTACCCCTAAATTGAAGGGGTTTAGCCTCTCATATTTGTTATCATATGAACAAATGAAGCTTGCAACATAAGAGAAAAAGAAAAGGAAAAGAGAGCAAAGTGAAATGGAAAACTATTCTAATTGCATAAAGGAAAATCTACACTACTTGCATAAAAGGAAATGAACATGTAATTAAAAAGAAACAATAATTAACATTGCATAAAAGAAAAGAATTACATAAGAGAAGAAATGGCTAAGTAGCCATGGAAAGAAAGAGAGATTTGATTTATTTTCTAAACTAAAACTAACTAACTAAGAGAAGAGAGAATGTTACATGAAACATAAGGGGTATATATACAAGTTTAAAACCCTAATTCCTATTTTTAGGGAATGCCCAAAATGCCCATGAGAAAGTGTGGAGGCCAAGTTATCATTAGCATGTTTTAATCCCCACTTAAATGTACATGAAGCCATTAAATCCATAAGCATGTGCATTAGCCTTTAATTTGTACATTAAGGTAGGTGGGTAGGTGGGGTCCTCCATGATCTTCACTTTGAATTATTTCCATCTTCATTCCTTTGTATTGATTTTGTGCATGCATATCTTCATGAAACCACTTGTGAAAGTCACCAAATTTCCTACAAAAAACATAGAAAATTCTAAGTAAATTTTCACAATTTAATAAATGCACAAAAATGACCATTTCACCCTTGTATGAAGATGAATGTGTGACAATTTGGAATTAATGTGAATTTTGGTTAAAACAAGTTAACATACCCAATATGATCATTTATTTAATTTAAATAGATTAAATATGGCGATAAAAATGTGCACATTTACGTGCACAATAATTGACCTGTTGTCCTTCCTTCTGAATGAATGGTTTCTATAAATGGTTGGTCATACCCGTTGGATTAACCAATGCTCCTGCCTTCTTCGTCGACTTTGTGAATCGCGTTCTCCGTGATGTTCTCAACTAATTTGAGCTGGTTTTCTTTGATGATATTCTCATCTTTTCTAAGTCTCGTTTGACCTGGTTAAGGCCACCTTCGATCAATATAAGTCTATCGATCTTTCCTCTTTCGTATTCAATTATCTTATCTTCCTTTCGAGCCTATCTTCATAGTTAGAATTCTTCTTTGTTAGGGTCCCTCTAAAAATTTGATCTCTATCCCTGTTTTAAGATCCATTCTTGAATCATCCTGTAAGGGAGTGTATTTGTAACTGATATAAAATATTTTATATTTTGTTGTTTGAATTGTTAAGTTTGAATTTTGGGTTTCGATTGATTCGTTTGGCCAACGCTATCGATATGAATTCTAAAACACTTGAACGGAGCAAACTGACATAATATTGTTTTCGAAATTGGTAAATGAAACGAATTTATGTATGATTATATTTTATACATAAAGGTACAATTTTTTGAAATTAGATAGTTAAATGAATTAGTTGTTACAAATGATAATACTATGTTATCATTTATTGCTTTGTTAACACTTCCAAATCATTGACTATTGTGCTATGAAAGTTTATAAGCATAGTTCATAAATCAGATTTGAAAACGAAATCAATTTAAATTAAAGATTTGAGAATTAAATTTTTTGTGCTTTTCAAAATTTGATTTACAAATTCTGAAAATATATTATTTGAAAGTATTTTTGAATGAAATTTGTTTCCAAAGAATTTTGAAAGAAATAAGTCGGCACTCTCCTCTTTTGTCGCTGAAAAATAATTTCGATGATGACTACATCATCATCGAGATTCATTTTCGAGTCTTGGAGTGGAGAGACCACTTAGTAGCTTTGCTACACTTTTATTTTGGGAAATGGATTTGATTTGATTTTTTTGAGTATGATTTGAAGTATAATATATATATTTATTTTAAATGGTTTGATCTAAAACCGAGAATTTAACTCTTAAGTTATGTTAAGTGATGGTTTTCAACTATTAAAATGAAATACAAATTTTGAATAACTAGAGTGTTTAAAATGAGAAATGGATTTGAAATAACTTGAAACAGTTGAACTAGGATAAAATTAATTCGTATAATACTTAATTAATTCCATACTAATATATATAACTTACCTGAAATAAAAAAATAAAAAATGTTTATGTGAATGGAATTGAAGGTTATACAAGTGAAACTTAAGTAACTAAAAATGTTCAAACTAAACTTTTGCTTAATAAAAATGTTGTAAGTAAAAGGTAAATTTGTATAGTGTCCAATTATATTCGAAAACATTAATAAAACTTACCTGAAAAGAAAAGGTTTGAATGTAATAAGAATATGTAATTGAATAATATACAACATAAAATGTAAGTAATAAGATGTCCAAAAATGAGATTTTGTTAAGGGAATTCATAAATAAAATTTGGTAGTTATAATGAAAGTTTATACACTAATTTATGTTATAAGAATTTGTTAAGTAAAACAAATTGAATAATAACTTGGAACAAAAATTAAATTATTAAATAATATATAGTTATAATAAATGTTTATACACTTAATAAATTTTCAAGAATAATTGAAATAAATTTATAATAAAAAGAGAATGGGTAAATAAATATGAATACAATAAACATTTATTAATTAAATAAAATGGATTAAAACCAAATTTGCTGAATATTAATCAATTTAAAACTAATGTAATTTTTGGTTTTGAATTAAGTGTTATAGCTAATACTATGCATTTTAAATCTATCTTTCCTTTTATTTGTTCTATTATCATGTCTCGTTCCTTTTCGGGGACGAAAAGTTTTGAGTGGGGAAGAGTGTAACGACCCATAAATTTTAAATGATTTTTATAAAATAATTAACTAAAATTTTTGATGAAAATAATTAATAAATTTTGAAATGAAAATTTGATATTTGGAATACGTCTATTTAAACATAGCAAATTGTAAACTTTCACTGGAAAATATGAAAGTTAGTTTTGTTGTGTAATTTCCCTTTTTAATTTGAAATCAGTTAGTTTGATGAAAATAAAATATTTTTGAAACCAAAATATTTTTATATAATAAAAACGTAGAATATTTTTAAGCGAGACGCCATATTTTTTTTGCTATAGCCCCGTTTATCTTATTTTTGGTAAAATAGCAACAGTCAGCGAATATCGACTTTTGATAAGATAGTCGTATCGCTGATATATATGTATCATTCTTTTCATCTTATCGTGCTGAGCTCCACATTATATTCATTTGCATATTTCAGAGTCCGGTACATGACGAAATCCATGAAAAAGGGTTAACCGCATCGGTACCCGTTTCGTGCCTTTTGATTTTTGTGTCCATTCAATTTCCACCGTGCAATAACCAAACAGCCACTTGCCATTATTATTTACTGATTCCAACGTATTGACTTTTGCAATTCCTTCTATTCTCAGTATATTCTGGTGTTGCTGTGCATACTTTCTCTGTTCATTTGGTTCGTTCGTTCTTCACTTTGTAAAAAAAATTGAATATATATGGTACGTATATATTTGCTTTAGAAAATAGTACTGCTTATTTTCCTTTTAATTGAAATCCCATCACCTTTCAAAACACACCATTCCTTCCCTTCCCGCCTGCTTCACCACGCCATGCCAATAACCGCCGCTCTTCCACCCACCGCTTCCCCGACCACACCTTGATGACCTGCAGCCGCACGCCAACCCAAGAACCGCCTCAGCTCGCTAACCTACCTACGATCATCTCAGCAGCCGCTCCTCGTCCGCTTCAGCCTTCCACTGTAAACACCACATAAACCACCGTACATAACCAAAACCAAACATAAACCCTCCATTGATGCTAACACCCCATAGTCGACTGCCACCTCAGCTCTCCACCTCCCATCTTGCCTTTACGTCCTCCTGCTAAGCATAAGCGACCACTCACCTGCCACCCTTGCTCACCCTCTGACATATGCATGATCCTCCCCTCTAGCCCCTCCAAGTGCAGTCCGCCCAATATCCCAGTCACCAACCACCCTATCACCGAAATCACTGCAGATCCGAGCCAAACCCACCTTCATCAGCAAACCTCCTAGCACTAGATTTGAGCGCTGCCTACCTTGCCGATCTCCTCCGGCATTCCCTTTCTTATCTAATATACATGTTTTATATATTTTGGCTTGAATTTATATATACTGATATATATATGGGTTATGCTTCACACCTAATCTGAACCCGTCCTCTGATTTCTTATATGATATATATATATATATATATATACATATATATATATGCAAGATTATATATATTTATGCTGGGTATACTTTGGCTGAGAGTTATATATTGATATATAAGTGGCGCAGTTCATCCAATTGCTAGTATATCCATGTGTTGCGTATATATATTACTCTCTCCGTGCGTATTCCTAAGTATATGTGGCATATGTACATGTATTGATCGAAATATATTGGTAAGCAAATATATATATATATGAGGATCATAAATGCTGTGTATATATATCTCCTGGTTGAGAGTCATGTGTATATATTTATATATATACGCTTGACATATATCTTTGTTCCTTCTAATTTCTATAAAACAAATGTGTATACATATATTACGTATGTACATATATTTGTTTCCATTGAATTCTCGTGCTAAATCTATTTCGTCCGTGTCGCAGCTATTTGACGTGTCGTGCCCGTGTCCGTATACGTATCCGTGTCAGTTGCTTCACGTTTCCATCATTATCTAGCCTCGAAAGGTGAGCGATCACTCACGATTAACATTCTTATATTCATTAAATTTAATTCACATGAAATGACAATCGAAATTTGCCGTTAATCTGAATAGTTAAGTCATTTAGTTGTTAAATATGATATGCCTTTATTTGCAATTATTCACCTATAACATTTGACACCAAAACCTATTGTATATATATTATTTTAAATTTGTTACTGATGATATATGCATATCATTGAGATGTTATATTATTATCACATTTGTTCACATTCTGCAAGTTCCCTGTTAGTTTAGAATTCCCTATGGGTTTAAATGATACATACATGAACGATCTCATAGATTTGGGGAAAATCGTCATGGGTTGAAATGATAAATCCAAGCCATTTTTATTGATTTTAAATTTCGGAATTGCAGATCGGCATGGTATATAACCATAAACATTTGAATTACAGGTTGAAATGATAAATATCTGTATCACTTGACCGTAGGATAGAAAATTACATACTCACACTGTTGGTCTGTTTCTTGAAAATGATTTTAAGTTTGAAAGGAAATATATGGGTTTTAATAAATATTGATTTTTAAAATATAATATACAAATGTTGTTTTTTTATATATGTGTAAAATTTAGATTCTTGATGTGGAAAATTTAAATTTATAAGTTAGTTTTGAAAATATAAATTTTGAGATTTTACTTAAAACTTTATTATTTTAAAAAATATATAAATAAAATTTGACATAAATAAAGTTTAATAATAAGATTTAGTTTAATAAAATTTAATTTAATTAGTATATATATAATATGTTTAGGTATTTATATAAAATTTCATTAGTATTTAAAAAAATAGATTTTGCAATAAATTTAATAAAGTATGGTTGGAAAGATAAATTGGGATTGATTTGAAATATTATTTGTTTATGAATTAGGTATAAATAAGATTGGATTTGAACTTATTGATTTTGATATTTTAAGAATAGTATTCCATAACTTTATAACCTTATTTTGAGTAAGATGATTAAATGAATATATTCAAATTTATAATAAAAATTGAAATTGAATGTTTAAATTTGATTAAAGTTTGAATTTGAGATTTTACTTAAAGGTTCATAGAAGGTGATGAAGTGAATATATCAGAATCAAATAAATAGAAGTTAGATATTTAATATTTTAAATTTTGATTTTATTTAAATTTGTAATTAGAGATTTAATTTAATATTATTATAAATGATTAAGTGAATATTTCAAAATTAAATAAATTGAAGTTAGATATTTAATATTTTAAAATTTGATTTTATCTAAATTTGTAATTAGAGATTTAATTTAATCTTATTAAAAATGATTAAGTGAATATTTCAAATTGAACTAAATTAAAGTTGAATTTTTTTAAAATAAAAGAAATTTATCGAATTGAGTTATTGTAAATGTTTGAAGATATAAACATTGAAGCCTATTGAATTTGAAATGGTAGTTCAAACCTGGATTTGAAATTAATATAATTTAAATGGATTAATGAAATTTGAATTGAACCCTTAACCTTTATAACTGAAATCGTTGGACTGAGATTGATTTAAATTGAATTCTGGAACCAAAGGTTGATTTGAATTGATTTATGAAAATGGAGGACACAATATTAATTTGAACTATTTTGATATAAACTATTTTAGTATATAAACTCTTTTAATATGTAAACTATTTTTTGTTTATAACTTATTTTAAATATATAAAATATTTTTAATTTGTAACTATTTTAGTATATAAATTCTTTTTACTATCTAAACCGTTTAAGTTGGAACAGTTACAAAATAAAGTGAATAATGATTTTTGAGGTGATAAGATTTCGAAAGTGGTATGGCTTTGAAATGTGTATGATATTTTGATATGAAATATGAACTATTTAAAATAAAATGATCATGGTGTGAAATAAGTGTTTGGTTGTTAAAGAGACCGGGATCAGATATTGTCATACTCTCTGCCAATACCGAAAACCACTTTAACAACTGTATATATGTGTGGAGATTCCAAAACGAAGTAGGATGGTTTGGTGATGATTCTGTATGAGGTACTTACGTAGCCCTGACTCCCGTGAGTCAGTTTAGATGTGACTAAAATAGGAGCCAAGCCGAGCCAAGTGAGGTCATTTCTCCGATCGGACACATTTCTTCGATACCATTCTATTACTTTGTGATTTGATTGGGTGCACCTTAGATTTGGGAGTGTGTCTCGAGGTGGGTGGTAAAAGCAGCTATGCATTACCAGAAGTTCGGATCTGCAAACGGTATATCTACCCTGGCATTGCCTCGCTTGCCGTGTTCACATGCCCTATCGCACCTTCTACGAGTTTGTTTTGTACCATACGTATAGGGTGTCCTTTGGGTAAACCACAGGTTTGGTGGAGGTTACGACATTGTGTAGATTATGGAAATATATAAAATGTGTTAAGGGGGATATGGGTAATGCCTTAACGCTATTTTAATACTTTACTTTACTGATTGACATATATAATAGCGTATATTGCTATATAGTAGATAGTTCAACGGATCGTTAGAGGATGGAAATCCCAAACATCCTTTTACTTGTATTTTAGTTGAGTTGAATTTACTGGTATAAGAATGTTAATCATTGACTCGAGTGTTTTGTGTTTTTCTTTGTGCTCAGGTTAGACTGAGTGATCACAGTGTGAAAATGCTATTTGCTATGAGTTTTTCGAATTATTATCAAGTGATGTTTAGGGAAGATGGCGGAGTTGTTCGAATTGAAGGATTGTGAATTCGAGGAAGTTGAGTTAGCGAGTGCAATTCAAAGAGGTGGACTGGAGGAAACTTTTCTTGTGGGTTTTGCGATGTTCAATTGGATTCGACGTCGATTTGGGATGTTTGAGCAAGTGAGGTTCGCGTCTCAAGAGGGTTTTCGACTTCGGGTACTGTTGGAGTTAGTGGATTGTTTTCATATTGGGGCGGAGCGCTTGAAGTGAAATTTGATGTGATATGCAATAAGGCAAGTTGTCACTGGGTAATGATGTCTGCAGTTTTGGTGCTCAGGGAGGATGGATGATAGAGAGCAGTAAGTATTTGATGATGAGATTTCGGTTAGGCAGTGAAATGTATCGAAGGGGGGAGGGCTCGATGGACTGGTAGTATGCAGTTGTGAGTGAGCACTTTTTCTTAAAGTTTTTGTTGCTATGAATGTTGCTGTGATGATGTTGGATAATGGGCACTGTGAATGTTGCTAGAGGTAGTTTATGGTTGATGGTTTGGGTTTGATGTCTGCTCTGACATGATATTTGTTGATGTATAGGTTGAGAAAGTGGCGAATGTTATTGAATGAAGTGGTTGAGCTGTTGATATGTAATGGTTGATGTTATGATGATTTGTGGGATGATTGCAAAGTGATGATCAGTGAGTGGTGTTCTCAATGGTGGGTTGCAGTGTGAAAACAGTCAGGGTTTGAACTGTAGTGAAGTGAAGCAGTGAGGATTATTTGATGAATTGGTGAGCGAAGTTTAGAGTTTTCTTGTCGTGAATGAAGTACAGAGTTGTTGAAGGGGAGGAAGTATTGGTTTTGATAGTTGAGTTCTAGCAGAGGAGATTTGTCAGTTTCTGGTAGCAATTTGATGGTGTGAATTGAAGTGGATGCACTAGGATGAAGCAGTGATGTTCTTTGGTGGTAGAAATGAGGGGATGCTTGTAATCAGATGATGCTTGTGAGTTTGGTTGGGAGTTTGGAATTTGGTTCTGTCGAAGTATGGTCGGGCAGGGATGGAAGGTACTTGCTGTAGTTGTAGTAGGATGGATTTGTATAGCAGAGGATGTATGAGATGGAAGGTAGAGAGTGTTGTGGTGGTTTTCTGGAATTGGGTACAGGTGTAATGATGGCTGAAGTAGGTCAGGGTTGTGGTGGTTAATGGCAAGGAGTTGTTAGATGGTAGTTATGGCTATTGAGAAATTGGTAGCACTGATGACAGCAAGGGGATATGGATATGCACTGATGAAATGGTGCACAGGAGTTTGTGATGGTGGCGGGCAGTGAGCAGGGAAGCTAGTGAACAGTGCACAGAACAGTAACAGTGTATTTTTTTTAAATATTTTAGAAAATGTAAACAAGGAAAGAAAATTAAAATGTAAATATAAAAGTGGAAATGCAATAAACTAGTTTTATTTGAAATTGTGTGTGTTGTCTTTTTTTAATAGAAATATGCAAATGTAAAAAGGAAACTAGCAAACAACAGAATCAAAATGCACGCAAACAAAAATGAAAACAGCCTTAAACACACACAAATAAACATATACAAAAATCAAAAGAAAATAATTTGAAAAATAGTAAATCGAAATCAAAACTATTCCCCGGCAATGACGCTAAACACTTGTTGATCGACGGAAATTCTGTCGAATTAGAAAACCGTAAGAAAATTTTTGAAATAAAAATAACCGCAAGCACACGGCGTACTATTGAAGTACGTGGCGAGTACGGATCGATCCGTAGGGAATTGTGATTTTAAAAAATCTATTCAATCAAATTAAACCAATGTTGAAGAGTGTGATTAGCTAGAAAATGTGAAAAATGTCAAAACGAAAGCGATAAAAATATGAGAGTTAAATGACAGTTTAGAGATAATTCCGCTCTCTAGATCATATAGTTCAACAAATTATGAAATTACGATATCTCTTTTTTGGTCATAAGTGAATTTAAATGATGTGTTTATCATAAGTATGACTCATTTGTGCTATTAATTAGCTCAACATAAGCCATCAAACTATATCGCAACCTTTAAACCACTTACTTACTCTAATGAAAATGACAACAAAGTTGAAAATGAAATCTATTTTAAGTATGGTCTATTAACTATTAATTAGAAATATAGACATCAAATTTGAATTTCAAATTACTTTCTTATGCCATAATCATACTTTGATGAAGAGGCATTTGTGTTAGTGATTGATTAAGCATAGCCTATTTGGTGTCAACAATATAGCTATTAAATTCAAAATAAAAACAACAAATTAACCACTTAATTCATTGTCATTAAGCATAAATAGAGAGCTATAATTATCAAAATGTTGAAGCTACATGATTAGAGGCTTCATTACTCCAAAATTGAAGGGATTAGCCTCTCATATTTGTTATCAAAACAACAAATATAGCTTGCAACTCGAAAGAAAAAGAAAAGGAAAAAGAGAGCAAAGTATGAAACAAAACTATTCTACTTGTGAGAAATGCGAAATACGGATCTTAAGGCTAGGATTAACACTAGAGGGGGGTGAATAGTGTTTAAAGGAATTTCTAAATTTTTTGAGTTTTGTTAATTTGAACACAAATATATGCAATATTAAGACACATATATAATCATAGAAACAAAAATAGGTGCAGAAATAAAGTAAAAGCAGTAAAGAAAAGAACACATCGGATTTTATACTGGTTCGGAGTTACCCTACATCCAGTCCCTCACACAAGTATGGATTTTCTTTCAAAAGAAATTGTAGAATTACACCCTTGATTACAAGGCCACGAGGTACACCACTCCAGATTCACAATCCTCTAGGTAGAGATACTTGATTTCAGGGGCAACAAGTTCGCCCAGTTGATTTCCTAGGCTTCAATCACACCTTTTCTAACTTGATTGATTTCCAAGGTCACAATCACACCTTTTCTCGCTTGATTGATTTCCAAGGCTACAATTGTTAATACCCTAGGTATTGATTTTGATGATAACAACCATATAAATATTACTACTAACATATCTTCAAGTTATGTAGTCATATCAGATTTATTATGGAGACATTTTAGAGATAAACAAGAATACAGTGGAAGCAAATGAATTATAGAAGAAGGTCAATCAGAGCAATTGAAGAACAAAACCCAATTAGTGAAGAATTCTGAAGGATAAAGGTGTTTGAAGTGATGAGGAGTTGGTTGAATCTTAGAATATCTTGTTAAAGATCTCATGGCAATTATACTTGAAGATCATCAACCATTGATCTCAACTGAATCACAAAATTCCAC
Organism: Allium cepa; assembly: GCA_030765085.1. Lineage (NCBI taxonomy): Eukaryota > Viridiplantae > Streptophyta > Magnoliopsida > Asparagales > Amaryllidaceae > Allium > Allium cepa. Next base: position 977,782,766 of record CM060928.1, read on the forward strand.
AAATATAAGGTAATTTGAAACGCTAAAAGTTTGCAACACTTATTAGTGTTGCTCTTCATTTTGCAACACACCCATGTCGACATGGGGTACTTGGGCATGTCGACGTTCTAGCAGTTTTTCAGAATTTTAAATTTTAAATGAAGAGACATTTCCCTCCACCTCTTCACCAAAAGACACGTCTCTTCAACCACTATATAAAGGCCTCTGAAAAAGAATTTTAACATTAGGAATTCATATTTTCTCTTACTCCTTCTTCTCCAAACATTTGCAAAAGAAATCCATTGCATACTCTTCAAATCTCCTTGCAAATCGATACCATTTCACTCCAATTCTTCACCGATTTGCAAACCACATAATATCAGAGAGTTGTATTTGAATTCACATCATTCTCTCTCTGATTTCATCCTATTCCTCAAAGAATTCAAAGATATATTTCCATTGGAGATCTATGGGATCATTGTACCGAATCTGCAAGAACTGTATTGAAGATACAACCACTTGCCATAGTTTGTTGTTGGTGATAAGGAGAAGGTGTTCTTGTAGCCTGTAAAATCAACGGTGTGTCTTGTAGCCCGTGAAACCAAGATTGTAAAGGTGTTCTTGCCACCCGTGGAAAGCAAGCGATTATAGTGGAATTCTGCACGATAGAGTGCAGGACTGGATGTAGGATTGGATAATCCGAACTAGTATAAAAATCCGGGTGTTATTTACATTACTGCATTTTACTTTATCACTTACTTATTCTCTGATTACTTCTTTCTATTTGCAATTTGAGTAAATACAGTTCTATATTCATAAGTAAGTAGTTAGATCACAATTCACCACTTCTAGTGTCTGAATAGCCTTATGATCCAACATTGTGTTATAGCCACCCCAGTTTCCAACAACAATCACACATTTTCTCGCTAAATTGATTACAAAGAAGTCTATAACTCTGAATAGCACTGAGATCTTGTTGAGATAGCGATAGAGAATCAAACTAGAAATGATCTAGTTAGATTCAATGTTAATTTCGGCAGAGTAATGGCAAGAATACGTATAAAGAAATGTGGAAGAAGAAGAGGAGTGAAAACCAGAAAAAATATGATTTGAAATTCGTTCAAAACAGCCCATATTTATTGAAGAACAACAGCCATGTCCATTCGTGAAGGGATATGACGAATAGACACTTCTTTTGAAATTCAAACTTTTGAAATCAACTGCCACTATGTCGACATGGGTATCTTGGGTATGTCGACATCCCAAAGAAAATTTTGGTGATTTGTTTTTCTATGAAAATTCTATCTTGTATTAAAACTATTTTAAACTTTATAAATATACTTAACTATAGTTAAAATACATAAATAAGTATAGAGAATAATATTTTGGTATATATAAAATTTTACTATATTTTATACTTAAATCTAAGTATAAATATTTAAAAGTTAAATATATCATTATTAAACGATAGTTTAAAAAAAGGATAATTTGATTTTGAAAATAAAGATTATTTTGAAGCTAAAATATTTAAAATCAGAGGAAGGTTTTGAAATCATTTTAAAAACAAGATATAATTTTGTAAAAACATTTGAATAAAAGGTTAGAGGATACAAAACAATGTTCCACTAGATTTTTTATAGGTTCCATCCTACTTAGGGTTCCTTCCCTTTAACAGGCTCGAAGTGGATTCCATTCCACGAATAAATTGGATTTTAAGATGTCAGTTCTTTTCTAGGAGTTCTAACAAAATTCCTAATTAAATTACTTATTATTGAATTCCTGAACTCTTGATAGTTTTGATACTCATGAGTCTTCAATCTTGATATCTTAAATCTCTATATTGTACAGTCTTCATTCTTGGTACCTGCATGGTTAAATCATGCATATACATATATATATATATATATCTAAACTATAATATTAGTATTTATATTTTATAATCTTTTTCTAAGGTTGTTGCCATCAAAACCATCATCGCAAGGACTAACAATCTCCCCCTTTTTGATGATGACAACCTTTATTTATAAAAGATTACTTCTATCCCTAAAACTAATAACTTCCCCTTAATCTATGCCTAACTATCCTATTTTATACTTCTACCCCTTTGTCATCAGCAAAAACTAACTCGAAACTATATAACTCCAAACTATATAACTCCCCCTCATTCTTGTACTAAAGTACCTACATTAATAAACTATACAATGGAATATATAATAGATAAATTAAGAGATAATTATTCTGATAGACATGATAATTAATCATAGATCATATAAATATCAATGCATATTTATACATGTTTTGCACACCAAATATCAATCCAAACCCAAACAAATCAAATCAAATCAAATCAATCCAATCAGACAAAGCAATCAAATGAAATCAAACATTACGAGGAACTTTCACCCATCCTTCTTCTCTACATATAGGGTCTGCTTCAATGGCATCCCAATTTTCATTGTCTGGTGAGAGAGACTGGAGGATGTGCTTCGTTATCATCCTTGTGTAGGGAGGAAATCATCCATCGTATCGCATCGAAATGCTTTTCTTGCTCCTTGATCATCTGCATTTGACTCAACTCTAAGTGTCGCTGGTTACAAAGAATGAACGAAAGAATATTCTTGAAAGAATTAAGAGTTTCTTCAAGATTCTCGGTTAAATTATGAATTGGATTGGCCATATTTGAGTTTGTGAGAATAATGAGAGATAAAGTAGATAAAAAATAATATCGAGTGATGAATTTTGGAAGAAATAGGTATTTATATGTGTATAAATTCGTTTGAAATGAATAGAGATAAGGTACTTATTCAAATTTCAAATTTAAAATGAAGTGTCATTTCTGACCAGTACATGTCGACATGGTCATAAGGGGGATGTCGACATGGTATAGTGAATTTTGATGGCTTATTTTGATTTTGTGAAAATTAAGTGTATATATATATTTATATAATATACTAACATTTATTCTAGAGATAAGATAAGCTAGATAACGGAAAGAAAATTCAATTTCATTGCATAATAGAGTGATACAATGACTAATCATAAAGAACTACACGAACTTTCAAATCAAAACAAACTAAACTAATACAACACGACAAAAAAAGATAGAACTAGTTAGAGGATGAAGAAGATGAAGATAATCCAAGCTTCTTGCTGACTTTGGAGAAAAACTTGTTCATCTTCAATGTTATTTTATCCAATTTCTTACTAACGGACCGTTTAAGAACCCGTTGATTCTCGACAATAGTCTTTTGATTTTTGAGAAGGGTCTTGTTGGTTGGATTGGAAGGATAGTCAATACTTTCCAAAGATGTTTCACCTTCTTCTTCTTCTTCTATTTCCATTTTATCCCCTTCTTCTTCTTCCTCTTCTTCCTCTTCCATCTCCTCATGAGCCAAACGCTCTTCCTTTTCGGCAAGTGTCTCATAAGGTTGAAAAACAGATGGAATGTTCATAAGAGGAATGTTTGACTAATTAAAAAACTTTCTTGAAACAAAGTCTTCTCCTTTGAAATCCACTCCAAAATAGTTAAAAATCCGAGTAAGATAGATTCCATGATACAAAGTGCTTTCATCCATTTCAAGATTTTTGGGATGAAATTCATCCAAAATAACTTGCGCCCAATTAATATCATAATTTCCAAAAATAGAAAAAAGTTCTTTGCAAACTTTTGAGGTAGGATTGTTAAAATTTTGCGATCTTGGGGTCAAAGTACATTGTAAAAGAAGATTAACAATTCTATATTTTGGTCGAAAGTTTCGATTTTTGAATTCAAAATTATCATTTCCTTCGAAAATGTGATGAAATGTCTCACGGTCATTTTCATTGATTTTAAAAATAGAAAGATCCATTCCCGTGCTTTTGCAATTGAGAATGGTACCCAAAAGATCATAATTTAAAACGATTCTAGTGCCTTTGACACAACTCTAAATTTCATCATCATTTCCAATATAAAATCCACGGTTTAAATTTGCATAGAAAATTTTAACAAGATTTGGATAACAAACGAAATCATTTTGAGAAGCATCACTAAAAATAAGAATTTGATTGTTTACAAAAAGAGAATCAATTTCATAAGAAGATAAATCTTGAAATATAGCAAACTTTCGGGATGGACTTTTCTATATTTAGCATAATTGATGTATGCTTTTATGGCCTCCGGATCATTGAAGAGTTGCTCTTTTATCTTTCTGGAAATTCTCATTCTGGAAGGGTTGCTTGAAGAAGCCATTAGAGTGGGGAGTAGAGAGCTTGAAGTTTTGAAGAGAGAGTTTGAATTTGAAAATGAGAGTGAAAATATGTGATAAAAGATAGTGAATAAATAGATTCTCAAAGGACATGTTCTCTGGTCAAAAGATGCCTTTTCAGAGAATTGAATGAAGTGAAAAGGTAGAGGGAAATTCAACCATTTGAATTCAAATTTTGAATTTCAAATTCTGTACACATGTCGACATCATGGTGGGGACCATGTCGACATATGTCTTTGAATTTCTATGATTTATTTTTCCTATGTATTCTAATATATATGTATTCTTATTATTTTTAATGCATATATATATGTGGAATAATTCTGAAATTATAGTATATTCTATAAAATATTATAATACTATTAAAATTAAAAATAATAACAATAATAATAATAATAATAGTAAAAAATTTAAAATTTAAAATTCAAAAACACACCAATTCAAAATCAATCAATCAAGCATACAATTCTTAGCATGCAATTTCAACCAATTGTATTGTAAATGTGTACCTTTTTCTGAGTCTGTTTCTCTGAATTCGTCAGAATCGTGAACTGCTGTGAAACACATATTTGAATTATCTATCTTCTGATCATCATCGCTTGAGGACAAGTCTGAATCATCTAGAGTAGCAGCAAATGCACGTTTTCGTTTCTTTACGGAATCACTACTTATAGGAGGATTTTGCCTATTTGGATACGGACAGTCTCTTTTGATATGGCCTGGTTCGTCACAGTTGAAATATTTGATATTGTTTGGCACTACATTCTGATTTCTAGAGTTCTTATAGTTGTTTCTCTTGAGATCATTCATCTTTCTGTATTTCAGGAATTTTCGGAAATTCTTGGTCATAAGGGCTATCTCTTCATCATTATCGCAGTTTGAATCTGATCCATCGATCAATTCATTGAATGCCATTGATTTCTTTTCAGATGCTTTGCTTTCTCTTCTCTCAATCATTTGGAATTCAAACGACATTAGATTTCCAACTAGTTCTTCTATCTTTATGGTACTGATGTCATTTACCTCTTCGATCGCAAGTGTCTTTTGATCCCATTCTGGAGTAAGAGAATTTAAGATTTTTCTGACTTGACTTCTGAAAATTCCTTTCCCAAGGATTTCAGAGAATGCACAATGTTTTGAAATCTACTATACATATCTGAAATAGACTCGCTAGAATTCATTTTAAATAATTGAAACTGGTTTGTGAGCATGGAATTTTGGTCTGTTTAACTTTGCTTGTTCCTTCGTGAGTAACTTGCAAAGTTTTCCAAATTTCATATGCAGACTTACAAACCGACACTCTATTAAATTCATTTCTATCAAGTGAACAAAACAGAATATTCATAGCTTTAGAGTTATTTTGTGCAACGGTCTTTTTCTCAGCAGTCCACAGTGCAAAATCAGTTGTAGGTTCAGAATATTCAGTCTATGTGACATTCCAAGTGTCTAGTCCTATAGATTGTAAATATATTTTCATCCTACATGTCTAATATGCATAGTTACTGCCATTAAAAAGTGGTGATCTGACAGTATACTGACTTTCTACAAATGAACTAGTGACAGGGATAATAAAACCAGTGTTGGTAGACATTTTGAAAAATTTTCAAAATTCAGATTGTGAAAACTTTGAAAACCTTGCTCTGATACCAAATGTGAGAAATGCGGAATACGGATCTTAAGGCTAGGATTAACACTAGAGGGAGGGGTGAATAGTGTTTAAAGGAATTACTAAATCTTTTTGAGTATTTGTTAATTTGAACACAAATGTATGCAATATTCGGACACAGATATGATTACGGAAACAAACATAGATGCAGAATTAAAGTAAAAGAAGTAAAGGAAAGAACACACCGGATTTTATACTGGTTCGGAGTTACACTACATCCAGTCCCCCACACAAGTACGGATTTCCTTTCATAAGAAATTGTATAATTACACCCTCGATTTCAAGGACACGAGGTACACCACTCCAGATTCACAATCCTCTGGTAGAGATACTTGATTTCAGGGGCAACAAGTTCACCCAATTGATTTCCTAGGCTACACTCACACCTTTTCTAACATGATTGATTTCCAAGGCCACAATCACACTTTTTCTTGCTTGATTGATTTCCAAGGCTACAATCATACCTTTTCTTGATAAATTGATTACAAAGAAGTCTATAACTCTGAATAGCACTGAGATCTTGTTGAGATAGTGATAGAGAATCAAACTAGAAATGATCTAGTTAGATTCAATGTTGATTTTGGCAGGTAAGAATATGTATAAAGAAATGTGGAAGAAGAAGAGGAGTGAAAACCAGAAAAATATGAATTGAAATTCGTTCAAAACAGCCCCTATTTATAGAAGAGGAATAGTCATGTCCATTTGTGAAGGGATATGACGAATAGACACTTCTTTTTAAATTCAAAGTTTTGAAATCAACTGCCAATATGTCGACATGGGTATCTTGTGTATGTCGACATCCCAAAGAAAATTTTGGTGATTTGTTTTTCTTTGAAAATAACTTCTATATTGTATTAAAACTATTTTAAACTTTATAAATATACTTAACTATAGTTAAAATACATTACTAAGTATAGGGAATAATATTTTGGTATATATAAAATTTTAGTACATTTTATATTTAAATCTAAGTATAAATACTTAAAAGTTAAATATATTATTATTAAAAGATAGTTTAAAAACAAGGATAAATTGATTTTGAAAATAAAGATTATTTTGAGGCTAAAATATTTAAAATCAGGATAGATGTTTTTGATTCTTTTAAAAGGAAGGTTTTGAAATCATTTTGAAAACATGCTATAATTTTGTAAAAACATTTGAATAGAAGGTTAGCAGATACAAAACAAGGTTCCACTAGATTTTTCGTAGGTTCCATCCTACTTAGGGTACCATCCCTTTAACAGGCTCAAAGTGGATTCCATTCCACGAATAAATTGGATTTTAAGATGCCAGTGCTTTTCTAGGAGTTTTAACAAAATTCCTAGTTAAATTACTTATTATTGAAATCTTGAACTCTTGATAGTCTTGATACTCATGAGTCTTCAATCTTGATATCTTGAATCTCTATACTATACAGTCTTCATTCTTGGTACCTGCGTGGTTAAATCCTGCATATACATATATATATATATATATATATATCTAAACTATAATGTTAGTATTTATATTTTATAATCTTATGCAAAGGTTGTTGTCATCAAAACCATCATCTCAAGGACTAACACTACTTGCTTGAAAAATAAATCTACACTACTAACATGAAAGTAAATAAACAAAAGAAGCATGTAAAAGAAAGAGAGCACTAATTAACATTGCATTAGAAAAAAGAAAAAATACATGAAGTAAAAATGGCTAAGTAGCCGTGGAAAAGATAAAGAGATCTTGTCTTTTATTTTGAACCTAAACTAATGAAGAGGAAGAGGAGGTTACATGAAACACATGGGTATTTATACATATATGAAACCCTAATTCATTCTTTTGGGGAATGCCCAAAATGCACTTGAGGTAGTGTGGCCACCAAGTAATCATTAGCATGTCATGGTCCTCATTTTAGTGTACATGAAGCCATTAATTCCATAAGCATGTGCATTAGCCTCTATTTTGTACATTAAGGTGGTGGGTAGGTGGGGTCCTCCATGATCTTCACTTTGAATTATTTCCATCTTCATTTCTTTGTGTTCTTTTTGTGCATGCATATCTTCTTCATGAAACAACTTGTAGTTGAAATCAAATTCCTACAAAATAGTATGGAAATTCCTAATTAATTTTTCTCAAAGAAATATATGCACACTAATGACCATTTTTCCTCTATATGATGATGGATATGTGATAATTTGAAATTAATATGGATTATGGTTAAAACAAGTTAAAATACCCAATATGATCATTTATTTAATTTAAATAGAGTAAATACGGTGATAAAAATATGCATATTTACGTGCACATCATTAAGTGTTCTCTAAAGGTAATCGTAGCCTCAAGCCTCATCAACCGGGAATGGCTAAAACAGGGGAGATGCACGCAAGGCTAAATGGGTAGCATCCAAGTAGGATAAGATTTTCCCCTGTCTAGAGGTCCCTTTTTATTCGGTTGTGTGGGCAGTTTTAGGCCACAACCGTGGGGTTGTCTTATTTGGACTATCCAGTATAGGGTAGCTTCGGTTTTGTGATGCTGGGGATCAGGGTGGATCCTCAATATGGTGATCTAGACCACGTACTGTGATGGACGATACCCCAGTTGCCCTGCCATTGTATGGAATCCATTCTCCCTACGTGCCTTTACGGTTTCGATTGTTAAAACCACTTTGTGGCTAGTATGCTGGAATTTAATAATGTCACAATTTCAGCTATGTTAATATTTATTTGAAAACCCTAGACACTATTATAATATAACTGGATTTCCTATCAAAAAATTTCGTTATCGTAAGGGAAAACAATTACCCGTATTTTTTTGCGGAGAGTCTTACGAGATACTTTTTATTTCAAAAGTTTTTTTTCAAGTTAAACAACTTAACAGTTTACTCACCCCAGAACCATGTCTGACCCGGAGTTTATTCTGTTTTTCTTAACCTCTTGGGTACTCAAATTTTTATGGGTAGCCAAGTGATCAAGTTGACTTGATGAATTTTGGGAAGCTTGGAGCAGGAGTCTTGGCGTATCTATCTACCTTTTTTTGCCGTGTCAGAGTCTTTTGTCTGTTGTATTTTGGAATGTAATGGATGGACAGGTCTTCACGACTGTCTAATGTGATGATGTTGTGTAAATGTGTAACTCTGATGTATAATAACTATGTAATAGATATCTGAAGTATAATATTTTGTTCCGTTTCCACGGTGAGATTCTGATATTGTTGTTTCTTTCTTCTATCTTTTCTTTTTCTACTTAATTCTTTGTTAATGATGATACCTCTTTTTCTGGAATGAAAGGCGGGTCGTCACAGTTGGTATCAGAGCGAGGTTGAGATAATACCTAGGCTTTGGAGTAGTATCTATCTTGAGAGCACGTATTTGATTTTTTTATATATCTATTTACCTATCTAAATTGTTGGGTTACCTGTCCAGGTTGCCAATATGAGTTCTAGAGGAAGGAGAGGCAGAGTTGTGGGAAACACGATGACCAATAATGGAAGAGGTTCGACTGCTAGCGAGGCTATGAATCTAACACCACCTCGAGTAAGTTTTGCTGCTTTGTGTAAGGATTTTACCAATATGCAAGGAAGACCTTTTAATGGATCGGTGTCCATTATAGAAGTTCAGGCTTGGTTACGCTCATGTGAGCACATTTTTAGGATTTGGATCTATTTGAAGAGAAAAAGAGAGTGATGGCATCGTGGCAAGTTCAAGAAGGAGCTGTAGCATGGTGGGATGCAGATACAGCAAATATTTCAAATGATGATATTTCTTGTAGTAAGCTTAAGGAATTGTTTGAGGTGCCTACATCCAGGAGGACTCGTCTGTATAGAGATTTTCTGGATCTGAAGCAAGGGAGTATGCCGGTTTCAGAATATGAGAACAAGTTCAATGAATTATCTCGCTACAGACCTGGTCTGATCGACACACCTTTCAAGAAGAATGAGATATTTGTTTTGAGAATGATGCATGAGTTCCACGAGAAGATGATGACACATCTTAAGGGATCTTTCATGGATTTAATGGATATGGCATTGAGATATGAGAAGCTTATAAACAAGAAACCGTTGGCATCTGCAGCAGCACCAATTAGGACTTATTACAATCCAAATAAGAGGAAATTCAACCCAAATTGGAAGAAGCAAGGAAAAGGGAAGCAGGGAGACAACAACGGACATCGTAAGTGCTATGTATAGGTCAGCAAGAGGGTCATTTGGCTAAGAAGTGTCCTAGAGGTAGATCTCAGCAGCAGTAGTAGAGTCAGAGTGGACCCGGTTAAGCATTGGTTCAGAAATCATGTGTTTCAACTGTCATCAGCCGGGACATATGGTGAAGGCTTGTCCGCTCCTTCAAAAGGCCCAGTAGAACAAGGTGTTTGCTCTTGAAGGTGGTCCATCAACTTCTTCTTCTAAAGGAAAAGGCGTTTTGGAAGGTACTTTGCTTTTGGATGGTATTTGTATTAGAGTTCTGTTTGATTCTAATGCATCTCTTAGTTTTGTTTATTTGGATTCGATAGAGAAGTTTCATCATTCCCCTAGCTTGGCAGACCGTCCTTTTTTTGTATCTAATCCTATAGGCGGAGTAACCAAGTTAGATAAGATCTGTAAAGACCTAAGGATTTCTTATCTGTCTCATAGTTTTCCTTGCGACCCATTTATATTGGATTTCAAAGGCTTTGATCTTATTCTGGGTATGGATTGGTTGGATAAGTATAAGGCTGTTTTGATTTGTGAACAGAAAACTGTGGCTTTGGAAATTGAATTGGGAAGGATTGCATAAGTGACTTGCGATAATTTTGGAGTTCATTTGAGTAATCTTTGGTAGGGAATCGAGGCGTCTCCAGAAGGCATGGAGTCCATTGAAGTGCTCAGAGATTTTTCGGATGTCTTCGAGGAAGTTAAAGGTTTGCCCCCGCGTCGGGAGATAGAGTTTCGGATCGACTTGGTTCTGGTAGCAATATGTGTTGTTCAACCCAGTAGAAGGTGGCGTGGAGAGAGAGAGAAGAGCTGGTGAAGCACACCTAAGATTTCTTAGAGAAAGGTCCGGCCCAGTTTTTCTAGTTGGGGTTCTGTCGTAGTCTTTGTGACCAAGTCGGATGGATTATTGAGATTCTGTGTGGATAATCGGGAGTCGAATAAGGTTACTATTAGGAATAAGTATCTGTTGCCCCCGTATAGACAATCTTTTTGATCAACTCCGTGGAGCTTCTGTTTTCTCTCCGTTAGATTTAGCTTCGGGTTTCCATCAGATAAGGATAGTTGAGGACAGTATACCCTTGACTGCGTTCAAGGGACCTAATTGTTTTAATGAGTGGTTGGTTATGTCTTTTGGGCCGACCAACGCTCCTACCTATTTTGTGGATTTGATGAACCGAGTTTTTCGAGATGTGCTGAATAAGTTCATATCATACTCGTGTTCGTCGATGACATTCTTGTTTACTCCAAGTCTAAAGAGGAGAATAAGCGACATGTGGGGATAGTGTTGGAGACTTTGAGGTGGCATGTTCTAAAGGCTAAGTTTTTGAAGTTCCATTTTTGGATGTCTAAAGTTAGATTTTTAGGGCATATTGTTTCTGGAGAGGGAATTTCTGTAGATCCAACCAAGGTAGCTACTATTCAGGAGTGGAAGCAACCACAGACTCCTACAGAAGTCCTCAGTTTTTTGGGTTTGGCAGGGTACTATAGGAAATTTATCAGGGACTACTCTAAGATTTCTTCGCACTTAACCAAGTTGACTCGGAAAGGAGAAAAGTTTAAATGGACCCCCAAGTGTGAAGAGGCATTCTTGGATTTGAAGGCCAAGCTGACTAGTGCACCTATTCTAGCTATTCCTAGCGGTAACAGTAAGTTCCAAGTCTACACGAATGCTTGTGGAGTTGGGCTGGGTGCAGTGCTGATGTAGAATGGGAAAGTGATTGCATATGCGAGCATGCAGTTGAAGCCACATGAAAAGAATTATGCTATGCATGATCTGGAATTGTTGGCCTTCGTCTTTGCTTTAAAGATCTGGAGGCACTATCTGTTGGGAGATAACTTCAAGCTTTTCATGGATCACAAACCTTTGAAATACCTTTTCTCCTAGAAGGATATGAATTTGTGGCAGCAGAGGTGGGTAGAATTTTTGGCATCTTATGATTTGGATATCCTGTATACTCCTAGGAAGACAAATGTTGTGGCGGATGCTCTAAGTAGGAATGCATTTTTGGCTATTTTGGAAGTTGTTTCGTCCCTATAGGAAAGAATCATAAGCAGTCATATAAAGGATAGAAATTTTGAGGAATCATTAGGAGAGTCAAGAATGGTCAGTGTTCCATTTTTGAGATTGATGACCTGGAGACTTTGAGGATCAACGGAAGGATTTGTGTTCCGAATTTAAAGGATTTGAAGCAAGAATTTTTATCAAAGAGTCATCGCTCTAGACTGAGTATCCATCTAGGGATATCAAAGATGTATAAGGATATGAAGAGAGTTTTCTGGTGGCCAAACATGAAGAAGGAGGTTGCTGCTTTCGATAATGGATGTGCGATCTGTCAACAGGTGAAAGATGATCAACAGAAGACCGTAGGATTGTTGCAGCCTTTGGAAGTCCCTAAGTGGAAGGGGGAAATGATTTCAATGGATTTCGTCGATGGTTTGCCAAGGACCAGAAAGGGAAATGGTGGAATATGGGTAATTGTAGACCAGCAGACCAAAGCGCCCATTTTATTTCGGTTAAGGCAACTAGGATTGCAGCATCTTTAGCGGGGATTTTCTTGAAGGAGATTGTTAGACTGCATGGTGCTCCAGTCAGCATAATAAGTGACCGTGACCCAATCTTTACCAGTAAATTTTGGGAGGCTTTGCAGATAGCTTTGGGTATGAGATTGAGTTTGAGTACAGCCTATCATCCCCAGACCGAAGGACCAATGGAAAGGCTGAATAGAATTCTAGACGATATGTTGAGGGTCTGTGTTTTGGATTTTAGTGGGTCTTGGGAGGACCATCTACATTTAGTGGAATTCTCGTACGATAGTAGTTATAAGGCGAGTATAAATATGGCATCCTATGAAGCTTTATATGGAAGACCTTGTAGATCACCATCCTGTTGGGTAGAGTCGGGAGATTGTCTTGTTCTTGGTCCAGATTTGATCCGAGTGGCATCTGCAAAGGTGGAGCTTATCAAGAAGAAAAAGAAAGCAACCCAGGATCGCCAAAAGAATTATGAGGACAAGAGACGAAGGCAATTGGAATTTGAAGTCGGAGATTTGGTCTTTGTCAAAGTTTCCCTGATTAAAGGAGCAATCAGATTTGGAAAGACAGGAAAGCTTGCCCCAAGGTATATTGGACCTTTCCGAGTGCTTGAGAGAATTGGTGTTGTGGCCTACAAGATTGAATTGCTAGTCCGGATAGCTGGAATTCATAATTTTTTTCTCATATCTCATCGAAGGAAATACGCGCACGACCCATCCCTTGTTGTGGAGCCAACAGTGCAAGAAGATTTAGAGATCGAACCAGACTTATCGGTGGTCAGGCATCCAGTCCAAATAGTTGATCAAGATGAGAAACAACTCAGAAACAAGGTGGTAAAACTGGTCAAGGTGCAGTGGAGCAAGGATCCCGGAGACTGTACCTGGGAAAATCTAGATAGTGTTAGGAAAGCTTATCCAGATTTGTGTCCGGATAGCTAGTAATGTTTGTTTGGATGAATTTTTTTGCTTAGTTGTTAGTGTATGACTAATATGTATGCTTGGATTGTTTGAAATGAAAGTTTTTGGATTATCTTTTGCTTTTAAATTTTTGGGACGAAATTCTTTTAAGGGGGGAGTAATGTGATACCCTAGAAATTTCAAGCAATTAAAATGTGATAATCTCTTTTATAAATTATTTAAAATTTGCAAAATTATTATTTTAAAAACAAATAATAAATGATTGTTTATATATATAGATATAATTAGATTTTAAATAGAAAAATTATCCTTTTCAAACAAATTAAATTTGAGTTTATTTAAATGTATGTATGTATATATATATGTATGTGTGTGTGAGTTGATTTTAAATTGAATTTGGATTTGAATTTGAAATTCAGAGGATAGTTACCTTAAAATAAGTTTAGTTTTATAAATATTATATATATATATATATATCATTTTGTTTTATATTATTTTATTTAAAGGATTTTATTTATATAAATTAAGAAATGTATTTATTAAATAGGAAATTAAATATAAAAGTTTTATAAAAACATTAAAAATAAATAAACACATGCATAATTACACAATTAAGTTAAATGTATATAATTTAACAAATGTAAGATGATTAACATATCTAAATGACAAATGTTAGCAAATTAAACAAGTGTCACCATTTTCTTTTTATTTTTTATTTTTTTTTAAATTATAAAATTAGGCTATAAATATATCTCTCTACTCCTATATTTCATTTTCTTTCCTATGTTCCCATTTCGAAAATGAGAAATCAAAAACCTGTTAATATACAAACTAGAGAAAATCAAAAGTCTGCAAAATAGACTCAAACCAGAAAATTTAATCAAGCAACACAATCAAGTTTTCAAAGATTCCCGGTTCAAAGATCATCAAGCAATCAAAGCAACTTCATTTCAGTTTAAAAAGTGACTTCCGTATTCAAACCCGCTCTGTACAAACATCAATTAATGAGTAAACAAACTAATATTTGTTTAGAATCTGTTGCACGAGATAGGAATATGAAATAATGATGTGATAATGGTTTGCATGAGTGGAAATTAGGCTTGCGTGTTGATAAATATGGCGATGTTAAGTATGCATATCTTTGGTTTTACTGACAGGTTAAAAATTTTGATCGAAAATCTTGTTCACTTCATACATTCACTTATAGGCTTTGAAATTCAAACAAAATATGTTAGTTTAAACATAAATTAAGATTTAAAAATATATTTAAGTATGATAGTTCTGAATATCATATGGGAAATGAAAAAGACAGTGAAACATTGGAAAACATGTTAAATTCAATCATCACAATCCTTTGGTTCATTTGTATAGTTTTAATCTCTATCAAAAATCATGAATTTTAAAAAGTAAGATCTCGATTTTTAGTTTGGGATCAAGTAAGCAATTTGAGGTTGATTGGATTTGGGATTTTGAGTGATTTCTGGTGGTTAGGGAACTCGGGGAGGTCGAGGTCTCTACTGGAGGTAGAGGGAAGTTTGATGGTCCCGACAAAAATGGTAGGTGGGTTATTAGTCCACCGAGGTGACGACACGGCGTTGGTTTAGTATTTAAAACCGAAATTGTTCGAGGTCGGGAAACTTGATCACTGCGGCATCTCTGGGGCATCGGGGTTCATCGAAGGTTGTGGAATGGAAGCGTGGATGGTCGGAGGAGTTATGGCCGGAATTTCATGGATGCTGGTGGTCGGCGTTGTCGGGTCGAGGAGTTTGCAGGTGATGGGTTAGTTTCCAGGTTTGACCAAATTGCTCAATTTTTTTCCATGTTCGATCTTTGTTGTTTGGGTGGTCGGAAGCTTTGAGGAGGTGGTCGCCGACAGGTGGGGAGTGACGGCGATGGACGAAGCTCTGACGATCAGTGGTGCATGTGCACAAGGTTGGCAATGTGTCAGTGATTTGGGAAGAAGACGTGTGGGTTCGGCGGAAACTCAGGAAATTGAGGGTGGTGCCTAGGGTTAGTCTCATGTAGCTCGTGAGTGTTTTACATGTTAATTGTTTAAGTTTTATCAAGTATAAAAAAAGAGAAGCAAGAAGTCTCGGGTCTGGGCTCATGTTTTTATCGGGTTGAACCCGAAGTAAATGCTTTAACAAGTTTTTAAAATTTAAATAAAATGAAAGTTTTAAATTTAGAATGAATCTAGTTTAAATCTTTTTCTTAAATCAATATTCTTTATATAATAATGTTTTTAAATATTTGGTTTTAAGGAAAGGGGTATGTTTTGTTAACTTAAATTTATTATTTTAAATTCTTAAGTTATTTTAAAACCTAATTTAGAAATAAAATTAAGTGTTAACCAACAGATAAAATGTTTTAAATTTATATGTAAATGATAATTGAGTAATTATTAAGGATAATTGGGTTATTATAAAGTTAATTAAGGTCTTGGATAATTAATGATTAATTAAATTAATGAAGTAATTAAAGAAGGAATTTATTAATTAAAAATTAAGGATTTATTAATTAATAATTAGTGATTTATTAATTAATAATTAGGGTTAATTAATTATTGATTAAGGATTAATTTATTAATGAATAAGGGTTATAAGTTGATAAATTAGATATTAATTAATTTGGTAATTAGGATTAATTAATTTATTTATATTTAGAGATTAACTAATTAGTAATTAGGATTAATTAATTGTAATTAGGATTGATTAATTAATTAAGGATTAATAATTTTGTAATTAGAGATTAATTAATTAATTAAGTAATTAGAAATTAATTAATTTGTAATTAAGAATTAATTAAGTAATTAGGATTAATTATCTGGTAATTAAGGATTAATTAATTAGCAATTACGTTTTATTACTTAATAATTAAGGTTTATTAATTAATAATTAAAGGATAATTAATCAATAATTAAAGATTAATTAATTTGTGAAGTAATTAAAGAATGATTAATTAATTAAATGGTTTGTAATTAATTAATTATTACTTAAGCAGGATTAGGTAATTAATTCTTAAGTGATTAATTTAATTTTAGTTGATTAAATTAATTATAATACGGATTAATAATTCCTGCATATAGATGATTGTTTAAGTAGAATGTCTGGATTGATTGATATCTATAGTTTGATAGTTTGTGATATTCTGTGATGTAGTATACTTTGGATATAGATGTGATAAATGCATGTTACTTATCTATGATGAATGTTGTGTGAATTCAATGTTTTGAATTAAATTAAATTGTTTAAACCTTAAACAACTTGACCTTTAAAATAGCGTTTAGATTTCGATGAGACCGGGATCGGATATCAAATTTGATTATCTGAAAACCACATCGATCCAAGTTAAACGATAGGTCGTGAAATCTCAAGTGAAGATCGAGATGAAGTTTCAGAGTGCAAGGGCTATTGTCGTTAACTCTGAGGGTGATTCCAAAATGAGTGTAACGAGATAATGCCTTCGGTTTCGTTCGAACCCGGAACGAACTTGTATGGATGAATTCTATGAGACCATCGTTAATGGAGGATGATGAGCATTCCAAGTTAATTATTCTCTAAAGTTAATCACAGCCTCAACCTCATCAACCGAGAATGGCTAAAATAGGAGAGGTGCATGCAAGGCTAAAGGGTAGCACCCAAGTAGGATTAGATTTCCCCTGTCTAGAGGTCCCTTTCTATTCGCCTATGTGGGCGGTTGTAGGCTACAACCTCAGGGTTATCTTATTTGGACTATCCAGTAAGGGGTAGCTCCGGTCTTGTGATGCAGGGGATCAGGGTGGATCCTTGGTACGTCTTACTCTGCAATGAAAGGAGGGTCGTCATAGTTATGCCTTTGTGTTTGACTAACGCTCCCACTTTCTTTGTCAACCTTATGAACTGGGTTTTCCGTGATGTTCTTAATAAGTTTGTTCTAGTCTTCGTCGATGATATACTTGTTTTCTCTAAGTCCGAGGAGGAGCATGAATCTCATTTGTACTTTGTTCTAGGGACTCTCAGAAATCATCAGTTGAAAGCCAAATTCTCGAAATGCCATTTCTGGAAAGATAAAGTTCGATTTGTTGGACATATTTTTCTGGTGATGGAGTTTTTGTTGATCCAGTTAAGATCGCTGCGATCAATGTAAGTCTATCTTCTCTTCTTTCCTTTGTACATTAATTATTCTATCTCTTTCCCTGTTCTTATTTTCCCTATTTCAGAATTGGGAAACTCCTAGGACTCCATCTGATATTCGTAGTTTTCTAGGCCTTGCCGGTTATTACCGGAGAATCATCGAGAATTTTGCTTGGATTGTTGCACCTCAAACCGCTCTAACTCGTAAGAATAAGTTTAGATGGACTGATAAGTGTGAAGCTGCATTCAATAAGTTGAAGCACAAACTTACTTCCGCACCAGTTCATACCGCTAAAAATGAAAATAAGGGATTAACGGTATACACTGATGCTAGTCATGAAGGTTAGGGAGCCATGCTGATGCAGGATGGGAAGGTTATCGCTTATGCCAGCCGTCAGTTAAAGACTCATGAAGCCAATTATGCAGCCTATGATTTGTAATTTCTTGCCGTAGTTTTTGCTTTGAAGCTTGGGAGACATCATCTAATGGGAACTAAGTTGGAGCTCTTTACTGTCATAAGTCTTTGAAATATATTTTCACCCAGAAGGACCTGAATTTGGGGCAAGTTAGGTGGCTTTAGTTTTTAGCTTCTTATGACCTCGACATCAATTATACCCTAGGGAAAGCTAATGTTGTAGCAGATGCTTTGAGTCAGAAGAAGGCGATGTTGTGTCAGCTTGTTGTTTCTTATCTTCTTATGGATCGTATTATTGTTAAGCAAGATGAGGATAGGATAATGAGGCTTATTAAGGAGAACGTTCGTAATAGAGTTGGCGGCAGTAGCCAAGATGGAAGTGGAGCTCAAATTTATGATAAAGGGATTTTGAGGATTAATAATCAGATTTGTGTCCCGAATGTCGATGGAATGAGACAAGAGTTACTTCAGGAAAATCGTCGGTCTAGACTTTCTATTCATTCGGGTATGACGAAGATGTACCATGATATGAAGAAGTTGTATTGGTGGAGTGGTATGAAGCATGATATCTCCCTTTTTGTTAGTAGATGTGCGACTTGTCAGCAGGTTAAAGCTGATCATTAGAAAGCTGCCGGATTATTGCAACCCCTTGAGATTCCTAATTGGAATGGGAACAAGTTTCTATGGATTTTATTGATGGATTACCTAGAAGGGGTAATGGAAGTATTTAGGTTATCATGGATAGATTGATCAAGTCAGCTCATTTCATTCCAGTTATAAGCGTTCTGCTTCGAGTTTAGCTGAGATTTATATGAGAGAGATTGTTCGTCTTCATGGTGTTCCGGACAGTATTGTTTGTGATAAGGACCCTATCTTTACCAGACAATTTTGGAAAGATTTTCAAGAATCTTAAGGTACTCGTTTGAATTTGAGCGCTGCTTACCATCCGCAGACCGACGGTCAAACGGAAAGAGTGAATCAGATTTTGGAAGATCTTCTTCGTGCCTGTGTCCTTGATTATGGAGCATCTTGGAAATATAATCTCCATATCGTTGAATTCACCTATAACAATAGTTATCAGGTATAATCTCAAATATCTGTTTAAGGTTATCTTAAACATTTATCTATCTCATTCCATTTTTAAAATTTACGCTAGTATCGAAATGCCTCCATTTGCTGCTCTTCATAGGCGCCCTTCTAAATCTCCATCTTGCTGGATTGAATCCGGTAATCGTTTGGTTCTTGGTCCGGATATGATTCTAAAAGCATCTGAGAAGGTTGAGGAGATAAGGAGAAATATGAGGATTTCACAGGATAGACAGAAGAAGTATGCTGATAGGCGTAGGAGGAGTTTGGAGTTTTCTGTTAGTGATCGGGTTTTCCTCAAGGTTCCCCATTAAGAAATGTAATTCGTTATGGTCGGAGAGGAAAGCTTGGTCCTAGGTTTGTTGCTCCTTTTCGCATCTTAGAAAGAATTGGTTCCTTATCTTATCGCTTGGATTTACCTCAAAAACTTTGTGGAGTGCATAATGTGTTCCACATTTCGCATCTTTGTTGGTAACTTCATGATCCACCTTTGATTGTCTAGCCTTCTACTCTAGAGAATTTGGATAGTGAGCCAAATCTTACTATCGAGAGGAAGCCACTTCGTATTATCGATAGAGGTATGAAGCAGCTTCGAAGAAAATCTATCAACTTAATCAAAGTGCAATGGAGCGATTGTACTTAGGAAATGGAAGAGAGCATTCGTGCTTCAAATCCGAAATTGTTTGTTCCAAGTGCCATTCGTTGCCCTTTTATCCTTTTTGTTTCCTGGGTCTAATTCCTTTTTGAGGACGAAAAGTTTTGAGTAAAGGAGAGGGTAACAACCCGTAATTTCTGTAATTATTTTAAATGGAGTTTTAGTTGAAACTTTGAATTTAATTATTTTAAAATTGATAAATTTGGAATTTTAATACATGATTTTTTGATTTGATGAAAATTGTTTTTCCAAATTTAACAAAATAAAGATTTTTCTAAAAATTTAAATTTTGGTCAAAGTTTGACTTCCTGTTGAAAATTTTAAATTTTATTCCTTTTTATGAAGTTGGAATTAATTCTGATTTTTTCTTTTCTTTTCGTTTCGTAAAATTCTGATTTTTACTTCTCCAAATTTTTTGTTTTCAACGTATTACATGTAGTTGTTTTCTCGTAACCTCTATCTTATTTATATTTTGATTTGGGATTGTACTAATGGGCTGAGAACCCCTGTAGTAGATGAGAAGCCACCTATTGAGTAGCCTATATGACATCTCCTAAGGTTTTGGTTAGCCTCCACATCCATTCATTTGTGCCTCCACAGAAAATGTATGTCTTCTTCTTCATCATCCTTTTCCTCCAAACCCTAGACCTTCTTCCTCACTCCTCTACAATTTTCCTCCTATTATCCTTAGAAATTTCAGCCATGCCCATTCCATCACCAAACTCCAACCAAATCCTCTTTCTCCTCATTCCTTTCCCCGTCTCCTCTTCACCAATTTTGGCCTCCATCTACCTCTTCTATTTCGACCATCCCTCCTCACAAACCCTACCAAAGCCGAACCCACCTCACCACAAACCCTACCCCAAACCGAGTTTCCATCTCTCCAAAGCCCTAACTTAGCCGATCCTACCTAAACCCAAGCCTTCTCCACCAAAAACCCTAGCCAATGCACTACAAAATCAAGTCCAAAAGCCCTAGGCCGAGCCTAACCTAACCCAAAACCACCTCTAGACCAAGCCTATGCACCCATAGACAAGCCTCTTCTATTGTATTTTGCAAAAATATTTTTTCATTTTTATTTTTTTATGTGGACTATATGTTTACATATGGAATTTATTTTATTTTTAAAGCATCGGATTTGGATTCTCCTCTCACTCAAGCTTGTCCGTAAATTTGTCGTTGTTGTGTTGCGCTTTGAATCGCTTTTCTAACCAAAGAAAGGTGAGTAATCACTCTTGACAACATACTTATAATTTTGGTGAATTGATGACAATTGAATTGTGAGGATATGTATATGCAAGTTTGACATTTCACCTATATTTATATCATGTTATTTCATATGTTTATTCATATGTTTATTTCATGCTATTTCATATGTTTATATCATGTTATTTCATATGTTTATATTATGTCATTCATATGATTTTATTATGTTATTTTATATCATATTATACCTGTTTTGATCATATGCCCTGATATGATGAATATTGTAATGTTACTTAGTATTATGTTCTCACACTACAAGTTCCTTCAGTATGGGTTGAAATGATACATACACGAATGATGTTTAGATTAAGAAAGATTGTTATGGGCTGAAATGATAGGCCTAAACAATTTTATTTGACTTGGGATTGCGGGTTTGAAATGATATAAAACCCGAAAGATTTATAAATTGCGGATTGAAATGATACATGTTTGTATTTACTTGACCTTAAGGTAGAAAATTTTATACAGACTCTGTGGTTGATTTAAAATGATTTTTCTAAAAATTATCAAGTATTTTGGACTTTTATATGTAAATCTCAACAAAAACTTAATGTAATGATTTCTGTAAATTTATTTATATGGGTTAAGATATTTTTTATATACAAGAAATAAATAGTTGGAAATGAAAATTTTGGAATATAATTTACAGTATGAAGGTTAATTGAAATTTAACAATCCGATTTGACTTAATAATGGTATTTTATTCTAACCTATAAACTGTAAGTTTTATTCATGTAATAGTGATCGAAATGATAAATGATTTTGTGAAAAAAAATGTAAGTTAAAAACGTGCATTTGACATGTAAGCTTTAACTAATGTAAATGGTATGGTTCGGTTAATAAAAGTGATAAATGATACTTACTGGAAAGAAAATATAGTGTAAGTTAATGTACAAATAGCTAAAATTTGGGTAATATAATATAAATGATAGAACAGCTATGATAAACTGTAAATATATATACTATTGGATTGCATAAACTACGATAGTAGGAGTATTGCAGTAATGATTCAAAACTGCTACGGATTCTTACGGTAACAATTGAAAATTGATGTGATTGCTGTAGCAATTCTGCACTGCTGTGATTTCCTTACTGCAATAATTCTACACTGCTACGGATTCTTAAGGTAATAGTTCTGCACTGCTGCGAATTCTTACAGTAGCACTTCTGCACTACTGCGAATTCCTACCGTAACTATTCTTCCCTGATGTGAATCCATACAGTAGCACTTCTGTTCTGCTATGTTTTCCTAAAGTGACATTTTCAGAATGTTACAATTTTCTAAAGGATTATATGTTATGGTTCTAAAGGTTATATTTTAAAGTACTATGATACCTAAACTTTTATGTTTCAAGGGTTTATAATTAAATGAAATTGGAAGTTTTTCGACCTTTGAAAATGAATATTATTTTAAAGAATAATGATATGGAATTTATATAGTTTTGAAAGCAATATGGTTGATTTGAAATATAAACCATTTGAAATTTATATAACCTAGGGTTATAGAAACGATATTTTTTTAAAGAGACCGGTATCGGATATAGGCATACTCTCTGTCGATACTAAAAACAACTTTAACAACTTTATACGCGGTGGGTATTCCAGAATGAAGTAGGATGGTGGCGACGATCCTAAAGGTATATTTACGTGGACCCGACTCCTGTGAGTTGGCATAAGGTGGCTAAAACAGGAGCGATTCTCGGGCCAAGTGAGGTTGCACCTCCGATCGGACACGCTTCATCGTTAGCCATTCTATTACTTTGTGATTGATTTGGTGTGCACCTTTGATTCGGAAGTGTGGATCGAGTTGGACGGTAGTTGTGGCTATGTGTTAGAAACATTCCAGATGCGTAATTGGTATGTCTACCCTGACATTGTCTATTTGTGACGTGTCACCTACCCTAGCATGCCCTCTACGAGTTTGTTTTGTATCATATCTATGGGGTGCCCTCTGACGGCGTCCAGTACGGGTGGGATTAAGATACTGTATAGACTATGGGAATATAAAAATGTTTTAAGGGGGAAAATGTAAATCCTTAACGCTATTTTTAAATAGTATATAACTTTAGACATTATTATAATATTGTATATTACTACATAATAGATAGTTAAATGGATCCTTATAGGATGGGCAATCCCAAGCATCCTTTAAGTTACTAATGCATTTCTTTTGCAGTCAACTTGAGTTGATTGACATTTTATAAGAATGTATGTCATGACTCGAGTGTTTTGTATTTTTCTTTACACTTGGGTCAGCTTGAGTTTCACATCTTTGGTTTCATCCTCTTTTGGAGCTAGAGATCCACCGCAGATTAGCAGTCTACTTGATATTTTCGTTTCAGCTATTACCACTCAGTTTTTTCTTTTGTAGTTGAGGACTTATTTACCTAGAAATTCCACGTGAATTTATTTCAGACTTGGTATTATGTATTAGTTTGAGACTTTGTATCTAAGAGCTTCATGAACTCCTATGTTTATTTTATTCCACTGCGAAGTTATTCTGATATCCTGTGCCTATGATTTTGTGATTGATTTTATTTGCCCCAATTTTTATTAACAATCTGTTGTTTTAAATTATTCAAGTCCGACATGTGTGGTTTTATTGTCGATTTGAATGGTCCAAAATGGCGGGATGTTACAGTATGTTTCTTGTAGTTGAAATAATTTTGGAGCTTGTGGTAGATATGACAAGCCCAATTTACTTCAATATTCCTAAAGATAACATATAACGTTTTTTAGTCTAAATCATAAATTATCTTGTGACTACCTAGCTTTTGAAGAATGGTGTGGATTTTTATTCTTAATAAAAGACTTAGTCATGGACGTAAATCTTTCAACTTACTATTCCCTCTAATGTCATTCGAAAAATGATGACAAACTTCATCACAAACTCTATCCTTAATATCAACATCCTCTAAATCTATTCCTTTTCTTCCATAACCCAATGCTCGTGCTAGGTCATTAATGTGAAATTTTACAATATTTCGTATACGCTAGACCATAACCAACCTTTATCCTTATGTAATCGTATGACTTTGCTATTGAGGTTGGATAAAAAGAATTGGACGCTAAAGGTATCAATTTCAACATTATTTTGATGAAAATCTAACAAGCTTGTAATCCTAGCTTGGTCTGTAAAATCTTTAAGACTGTGAGTGGGAAAATCACTAAGATTATAAAAGATACCCAAGAACAATTTCATCTTGGAGAGTAATTTGAAATGTTGGATGTTCCTTTCGTCACGACGAGCCAAATTTTTGATTTGTTCTTGTGTTGGTGGTGCTACAAAACTCTCAGCGGTGGATCTCTTCTTTGATTGTTTGGTTTTAGGTGCCATTTTGATAATTGGAATTTGGAAAATTTAGGGTTTTGGGGTAACTTTTCATTTTGATTTATGAAGTAGAGGAGTAAGAATGAAGAGCTAAAAGTTAAAAGGAGAAGGTGGGAGTAATAAATGGATTGTTGATCGGTTAAGAATTTTGTATGATTTGGACATCTGAATTTAAAAATCAAATGGTCGAATATATAGGGTAGGAGGATAAAATTTTGTAATGTAAAATCAGCCTTTAAACACGTCTGAATTTTATAATCAAACGTCTGAATTTGGTATTCAAACATCTGGTTATTGTAACGAACCATATATTTTTAATGATTATAACATAATTAACTATAAATTTTGATGAAAATAATTAATAAATTTTGAAATGAAAATTTGATATTTGGAATACGTCTATTTAAACATAGCAAATGGTAAATTTTCATTGGAAAAATATGAAAGTTAGTTTTGTTGTGTAATTTTCCTTCTCAATTTAAAATCAGTTAGTTTGATGAAAATAAAATATTTTCGAAACCTGATTATTTTTATATAATAAAACTGTAGAATATTATCTAAGTAAGATGCCATATTTCGTTTCGCCAAAGGTGGACTACTATAGCCCCGTTCATCTTATTTTCGGCAAAATAGCAATAGTTTGGCAGCAAATATCAACTTTTGGTAGGATGGTCGTATCGCTGATATATGTGTACTATTCTGTTCATCTTGTCATGCCGAGCTCCACAGTATATTCATTTGTGCATTTCGGAGACCGGTACATGGCGAAATCCATGAAAAACGGTTAACCGTATCGGTACATGCTTTGTGCCTTTTGAGTTTTGTGTCCATTCAATTTCCACCGTACAATAACCAAACAACCACTTGCCATTTTATTTACTGAATCCAACATATTGACTTTCGCAATTCCTCCTATTTCCAATATATTCTGGTGTTGTCGTGCATTCTTTCTCTCCTCATTTGGTTTGTTCATTCTTTACTTTGAATTTTTTCTGAATATATATGGTACGTATATATTTGCTTCAGAAAATAGTACTGCTTGTTTTCCTTTTAATTGAAATTCCACCACCTTTGAGAGCTCACCATTCCTTCCATTCCCGCCCGCTTCGCCATGCTATGCCAACAACCGCCGCTCTTCCGCCCACCGCTTGCCACGACCATAACTTGATGACCTGCAGCCGTACGCCAACCCAAGAATCACCTCAGCCCGCTAACCTACCTACGTTCATCCCGGTAGCCGCTCCTCATCCCTTTCAGCCTTCCATTGTAAACACTACACAAACCACCATACACAACCAAAACCTAATTCTAAACCCTCCACGGAAGCTAACACCCCATAGCCGACTGCCACCTCAGCGCTCCACCTCCCATCTTGCCTTCACGTCCTCCTGCTAAACACCAGCGACCGCTCACCTATCACCCTTGCTCACCCTCTATATACGCATGAACCTCGCCTCCAGCCCCTCCAAGTGCAATCCGCCCAATATCCCAGTCACCAACCACCCTATCACCGAAATCACAATCCGAAGCAAACCCACCTTCATCAGCAACCCTCCGAGCACTAGATCTGAGCGTCGCCTACCTTGCCGATCTCCTCCAGCATTCCTTCTCTTATCTAATATATATGTTATATATATTTTTGTTGGAATTTATATATACTGATATATATATATATATGGGTTATGCTTGACACCTGATCTGAACCTACCCTCTGCTAACTTATGTGATATATATGTATATGTGTGTGTGTGTATTTGCAAGATTATATATATTTATGATGGGTATACTTTGGCTGAGAGTTATAAATTGATGCATAAGTGGCACAGTTCATCCAGTTGCTAGTATATCCATGTGTTTCATATATATATATATATATATATATATATATTGCTCTCTTCGTGCGAATTGCCAAGTATATGTAGCATATGTATATGTTATATATATATATATATATATATCTATGTATCTATATATACATATATTAATCAAAATATACAGGTACGCAAATATATATATATATATATATATATATATATATATATATATATATGAGGCTCATATATGTCGTGTATATATACATTACATATTCATATTGTATATATATCCTATTTGAGAGTCATGTGTATATATTTATATATATATGATGTACATATATCTTTTTTCCTTCTAATTTCTGTAAAACTAACGTGTATACATGTATCGTGTATGTATATATATTTGTTTCCATCGAATTCTCATGCTAAATCTGTGTTGTCTGCGTGGCAGTTATTTAACGTATCGTGCCCATGTCCGTATGTGTATCCATGTTAGTTACTTCTCATTTTCCTCATTCTCCAGCCTCGAAAAGTGAGCAATCACTCACGAATAACATTCTTATATTTAGTAAATTTTATTCGCATGAAATGAAGATCGAAATTTGCTGTTAATCTGGATTATTAAGTCATTTAATTATTAAATGTGTTATGCCTTTATTTGCAATTGTTTGCCTATAACATATGACACCATAACATGTTTTATATATATTATTTTAAATTTGTTACTAGTGATATAAGCATGTCGTTGAGATTCTATATTATTATCACATTTGTTCTCACTCTGTAAGCCCTGTTAGTATAGAATTCCCTATGAGTTGAAATGATACATACCCGAACGATCTTATAGATTTGGGAAAAATCGTTATGGGTTGAAATGATAAACCCAAGCAGTTTTCATTGGTTTTAAATTTTGGGATTGCGGGTCGGCATGGTATATACCCGTAAATATTTGAATTATGGGTTGAAATGATAAATATTCGTATCACTTGACCATGGGATAGAAAATTACATACTAACACCATTGGTTTGTATTTTGAAAATGATTTCAAGAGTTTGAAAGGAAATATATGGGTTTTAATAGATATTGATTTTTAAAATATAATATATAAATGTTATTTTTTATATATGTGTAAAATTTAGATTCTTTGTGAAATTTGAAAATTTTAAGTTTGTTTTGAAAATATAAATTTTGAGATTTTACTTAAAACTTCATTATTTTAAAAATATATAAAACAAGATTTAGTATAAAATAAAGTTCAATAATAAGATTTAATTTAACAAAATTTAATTTAATTAGTATATATGTAAATATATAATATGTTTACGTATTTATATAAAATTTTATTAATATTAAAAAAAATAGATTTTGTAATAAATTTAATAAAGTATGGTTGGGAAGATAAATTGGGATTGATTTGAAATATTATTTGTTTAAGAATTGGATATAAATAAGAATTGATTTGAACCTATTCATTTTGAGATTTTAAGAATAGGATTCCATAACTTTATAACCGTATTTTGAGTAAGGTGATTAAATGAATATATTCAAATTTAAAGTTAAAACTAAAATTGAATGTTTAAATTTAATTAAAGTTTGAATTTGAGATTTTATTTAAAGGTTTATAAAAGGTGATTAAGTGAATATTTCAGAATTAAATAAATTGAAGTTGGATATTTTATATTTTAAATTTTGATTTTATTTAAATTTATAATTAATTAGAGATTTAATTTAATGTTATTATAAATGATTAAGTGAATATTTCAGAATTAAATAAACTAAATTTGGATATTTAATATTTTAAATTTTGATTTTATTTAAATTTGTAACTAGAGTTTAATCCAAAGTTTATTATAAATGATTAAGTGAATATTTCAGAATTAAATAAATTGAAGTTAGATATTTAATATTTTAAAATTTGCTTTTATTTAAATTTATAACTAGAGATTTAATTTAATGTTATTATAATTATTAGTGAATATTTCAAATTCAAATAGAACTAAAATTGAATTTTTTTTAAATAAATGAAATTTATCGAATCGAGTTATTGTAAATGCTTGAAGATATAAACATTGGTGCCTATTGAACTTGAAATGGTAGTTCAAACTTGGATTTGAAATTGATACAATTTAAATGGATTAATGAAATTTGAATTGAACCCTTAACCTTTATAACTGAAATCGTTGGACTGTGATTGATTTAAATTGAATTCTGGAACCAAAGGTTGATTTAATTTGATTTGTGAAATTGGAGAAAACAATACTAATTTGAACTATTTCGATATAAACTAGTTTAGTATATAAACTCTTTTAATATATAAACTATTTTTTTATCTATAACTTATTTTAATTATATAAACTATTTTTAATTTATAACTATTTCAATATATAAACTATTTTCAATATTTAAACTGTTTAAGTTAGAACAGTTACAATTTAAAGTGAATAATGATTTTTCAGGTGATATGATATTGAAAGTAATATGATTTCGAAAGTGGTATGGCTTTGAAATGTATATGATATTTTGATATGAAATATGAACTATTTGAAATAAAATGATTATGGTGTGAATTAAGCGTTTGGTTGTTAAAGAGACCGGGACCAGATATTGTCATACTCTCTACCAATATCAAAAACCACTTTAACAACTGTGTGCGTGGTGGAGATTTCAAAACAAAGTAGGATGTTTTGGCGACGATTCTATATGAGGTATTTACGTAGCCTTGACACCCGTGAGTCAGCTTAGATGTGACTAAAAGGGGAGCCAAGCCAGGCCAAGTGAGGTCATTCCTACGATCGGAGACATTTCTTCGATACCATTCTATTACTTTGCTATTTGATTGGGTGCACCTTTGATTTAGGAGTGTGTCTCGAGGTGGGCGGTAGTAGCTGCTATGCGCTATCACCAGTCCGGATCCGCAAACAGTATTATCCTGGCATTGCCTCACATGTCGGGCTCGTATGCCCCCTCACGCCTTCTATGAGTTTGTTTTGTACCATACCTATAGGGTGCCCTCTAGGTAAACCACCGGTATGGTGGAGCTTATGGCATTGTATAGACTATGGGAATATATAAAATGTGTTGGAGGGATATGAGTAACGCTTTAACTCTGTTTTAATAATTTACTTTACTGATAGACATATTATAATAGTGTATATTACTATATAGTAGATAGTTCCACAGATCCTTAGAGGATGGAAATCCCAAACATCCTTTAAGTTACTTGTATTTCAGTTGAGTTGAATTTACTGGTATAAGTATGTTAATCCTGACTCGAGTGTTTTGTGTTTTGCTTTATGCTCGGGTCAGATTGAGTGTCACAGCATTTGAGACTCACCTTTGGAGTTTGGAGCTTTGTTTAAAGATCCATCTTATATCTATTCAGCTTTCAGTTGTTTCCAGTTTATGTTCAGACTTTCCTATTACTACTGCATTTGAGACTTCTTTGTATTCCGGTTACCTATTGTATTTGACTTTAAACTCTGACGTTTATATAGGAGCGTCATGAATTAATATTTATCTATTCCGCTGCTTACTTTTGTAATACTCTGTGTCTATGGTTCTGTGATTGATTTATTTACTGTATATGTTAAGTTTTTCCAAATATAAATTAATAATCTGTTATTTTGAGCAATTCAAGTCTGACATGAGTGGATGATTATCAATTTGAACGGTTCAAAATTTGGTCATTACAAGTGGTATCAGAGCTCTGGTTTTGACAAAACTTAGCATATAGAGTAAAAATTAATTTCAAAATCACCTTCGTTCGAGCTTAAATTTCTCCTCTTTGATTAGGATTTCTTTTGAATTCTGGAACTATCCCCTAGTTCTGAAATCCATTTGTGTCTTTTCCTATTCGTGTTCTTTTTTATACTGGAACATCCCATAGCTCCATTTCAGTTGATCCCTATAATGAATTGAGCTCATCTTGCCATCTCAATTGGCAACTTCATCCTTGTGTGTAATCCCATCGGTGGTCCCATCAACTTTAGTATAATTTGTAAAGGGGTGAAAGTCCTTTACAACTGGCATCGATTCACAAGAGATTTCTATATCCTCAGTTTCGATGCTATTACATCTTACTAAGCCTGAGCCAATTCCCTAGTAGATGACCAGGGTAATTCTCTTATGATAGAATGTCAATTGCCTTAGTATTATGCAGGTAGTTTTATCTTTTCGTTGTTCCTCAGCCTAGAGATCTCGACTCCACCTAGACAGATAGGGATTATCCTGATGTTTTGGTAAAGTCGCATCTCTCCCATCTTAGCGGGAAATTGAACTCCACATCGATCTTATTCCTGGGGCTTGACCTATTGTCCTTCCTCCTAAATGAATGGTTTCTATAAATGGTTAGTCATACACAATGGATTAACCAATGCTCCTGCCTTCTTCGTCGACTTTGTGAATTGCATTCTCCGTGATGTTCTCAACCAATTTGAGCTGGTTTTCGCTGATGATATTCTCATCTTATCTGAGTCTCGGTTGACCCGGTTAAGGCCACCCTCGATCAATATAAGTCTATCGATCTTTCCTCTTTCGTATTCAATTATCTTATCTTCCTTTCGAGCATATCTTCATAGTTAGAATTCTCCTTTCTTAGGGTCCCTCAAAAATATTGGATCTCTATCCCTGTTTTAAGATCCATTCTTGAATCATCCTGTAAGGGAGTGTATTTGTAACTGATATAAAATATTTTATATTTTGTTGTTTGAATTGTTAAGTTTGAATTTTGGGTTTCAATTGATTCGTTCGGCCAACGCTATCGATAGGAATTCTAAAACACCTGAATAGAGCAAACTGACACAATATTGTTTTCAAAATTGGTAAATGAAATGAATTTATGTATAATTATACTTTATGCATAAAGGTACAATTTTTTGAAATTAGATAGTTAAATGAATTAGTTGTTACAAATGATAATGCTAGGTTATCATTTATTGCTTTGTTAACGCTTCCAAATCATTGACTATTGTGCTATGAAATTTTATAAGCATGGTTCATAAATCTGATTTGAAAATGAAATCGATGTAAATTAAAGATTTGAGAATTAAAATTTTTGTGCTTTTCAAAATTTGATTTACAAAGTCTGAAAATATATTATTTGGAAGTATTTTTGAATGAAATTTGTTTCCAAAGAATTTTAAAAGAAATAAGTCAGCACTCTCCTCTTTTTTCGCTGGAAAATAATTTCGATGATGACTACAGCATCATCGAGATTCATTTTCGAGTCTCGGAGTAGAGAGACCACTTAGTAGCTTTGCTATGCTTTTATTTTGGGAAATGATTTGATTTGATTTTTTTGAGTATGATTTGAAGTATAATATATATATTTATTTTAAATGGTTTGATGTAAAACCAGGAATTTAACTCATAAGTTATGTTAAGTGATGGTTTTCAACTATTAAAATGAAATACAAATTTTGAATAACTAGAGTGTTTAAAATGAGAAAAGGATTTGAAATAACTTGAAACAGTTGAACTAGGATAAAATTAATTCGTACAATACTTAATTAATTCCATACTAATATATATATATAACTTACCTGAAATAAAAAAAATAAAAAATGTTTATGTGAATGGAATTGAAGGTTATACAAGTGAAACTTAAGTAACTAAAAATGTTCAAACTAAACTTTTTCTTAATAAAAATGTTGTAAGTAAAAGGTAAATTTGTATAGTATCCAATTATATTCGAAAACATTAATAAAACTTACCTGAAAAGAAAAGGTTTGAATGTAATAAGAATATGTAATTGAATAATATACAACATAAAATATAAGTAATAAGATGTCCCAAAAAGAGATTTTGTTAACGGAATTCATAAAAAAATTGGTAGTTATAATGAAAGTTTATACACTAATTTATGTTACAAGAATTTGTTAAGTAAAACAAATTGAATAATAACTTGGAAAAATAAATAAATTATTGAATAATATATGGTTATAATAAATGTTTATACACTTAATAAATTTTCGAGAATAATTGAAATAAATTTATAATAAAAAGAGAATGGGTAAATAAATATGAACACAATAAACATTTATTGATTATATAAAATGGATTAAAACCAAATTTGCTGAATATTAATCAATTTAAAACTAATGAAATTTTTAGTTTTGAATTAAGTGTTATATCTAATACTATGCATTTTAACTCCATCTTTCCTTTTATTTGCTCTATTAACATGTCTCATTTCTTTTCGGGGACGAAAAGTTTTGAGTGGGTAAGAGTGTAATAACCAATAAATTTTCAATGATTTTTATAACATAATTAACTAAAAATTTTGATGAAAATAATTAGTAAATTTTGAAATGAAAATTTGATATTTGGAATACGTCTATTTAAACATAGCAAATTGTAAACTTTCACTGGAAAATATGAAAGTTAGTTTTGTTGTGCAATTTTCCTTTTTAATTTGAAATCAGTTAGTTTGATGTAAATAAAATATTTTTGAAACCAAAATATTTTTATATAATAAAAACGTAGAATATTTTTGAGTGAGATGCCATATTTTGTTTCACCAAAAGTGGAATGCTATAGCCCCGTTTATCTTATTTTTGGTAAACAAGCAACAGTCAGCGAATATCGACTTTTGATAGGATGGTCGTATCGCTGATACATGTGTATCATTCTTTTCATCTTATCGGCTGAGCTCCACATTATATTCATTTGTGTATTTCGGAGTCCGGTACATGGTGAAATTCATGAAAAACGGTTAACCGCATCGGTACCCGTTTCGTGCCTTTTGATTTTTTTTGTCCATTCAATTTCCACGGTACAATAACCAAACAGCCACTTGCCATTATTATTTACTGAATCCAACATATTGACTTTTGCAATTCCTTCTATTCCCAGTATTTTCTGGTGTTGCTGCGCATACTTTCTCTGTTCATTTGGTTTACTCGTTCTTCACTGTGAAAAAAAATTGAATATATATGGTACGTATATATTTGCTTTAGAAAATAGTACTGCTTATTTGCCTTTTAATTGAAATCCCATCACCTTCCAAAACTCACCATTCCTTCCATTCCCGCCCGCTTCACCACGCCATGCCAATAACTGCCGCTCTTCCACCCGCCGCTTACCCCGACCAAACATTGATAACCTACAGCCGTATGCCAACCCAAGAACCGCCTCAGCCCTCTAACCTACCTACGATCATCTCAGCAACCGCTCCTCATTCCGCTTCAGCTTTCCACTGTAAACACCACATAAACCACCGTACATAACCAAAACCGAACATAAACCCTCCATCGATGCTAACACCCCATAGTCGACTGCCACCTCAGTGCTCCACCTCCCATCTTGCCTTCACGTCCTCCTGCTAAGCACCAGCGACCACTCACATGCCACCCTTGCTCACCCTCTGACATACGCACGAACCTCCCCTCTAGCCCCTCCAAGTGTAGTCCGTCCAATATCCCAGTCACCAACAACCCTATCACCGAAATCACCGATCCGAGCCAAACCCACCTTCATCAGCAAACCTCCTAACATTAGATCTGAGCTCCGCCTACCTTGCCGATCTCCTCCAGCATTCCTTTTCTTATCTAATATATATTATATATATTTTGGTTTGAATTTATATATATTTATATATATGGGTTATGCTTTACGCTTATCTGAACCTGTCCTCTGATTGTTTATTTGATATATATATGCAAGTTTATATATATTTATGCTGGCTATACTTTGGCTGAAAGTTATATATTGATATATAAGTGGCGCAGTTCATCCAATTGCTAGTATATCCATGTTTGCGTATATATATTGCTCTCTACGTACGTATTGCTAAGTATATGTAGCATATGTATATGTATTGATCGAAATATATAGGTAAGCAAATATATATATATGAGGATCGTATATGCCGTATACATATCCTGTTTGAGAGTCATGTGTATATATTTATATATATACGCTTGACATATATCTCTGTTCCCTCTAATTTCTATAAAACAAATGTGTATACATGTATTGCGTATGTATATATATATTTGTTTCCATCGAATTCTCATGCTAAATCTATTTTGTCCATGTCGCAGCTACGTGACGTGTCGTGCCCATGTCCGTATGCGTATCCGTGTCAGTTGCTTCACATTTCCATCATTATCTAGCCTCGAAAGGTGAACGATCACTCACGATTAACATTCTTATATTCATTAAATTTAATTCGCATGAAATGACAATCAAAATTTGCTGTTAATCTGAATAGTTAAGTCATTTGGTTGTTAAATATGATATGCCTGTATTTGCAATTATTTACCTATAACATATGACACCATAATCTGTTGTATATATATTATTTTAAATTTGTCACTGATGATATATGCCTATCGTTGAGATGTTATATTATTATCACATTTGTTCACATTCTGCAAGTTCCCTATTAGTTTAGAATTCCCTATGGGTTGAAATGATACATACCCGAACGATCTTATAGATTTGGGGAAAATCGTCATGGGTTGAAATGATAAATCCAAGCGGTTTTCATTGATTTTAAATTTTGGAATTGTAGGTCGGCATGGTATATAACCGTAAATATTTGAATTACGGGTTGAAATGATAAATATCAGTATCACTTGACCGTAGGATAGAAAATTACATACTCACACTGTTGGTCTGTTTTTTGAAAATGATTTTAAGTTTGAAAGGAAATATATGGGTTTTAATAAGATTTAGTTTAATAAAATTTAATTTAATTAGTATATATATAATATGTTTAGGTATTTATGTAAAATTTCATTAGTATTAAAAAAACTGATTTTGCAATAAATTTAATAAAGTATGGTTGGAAAGATAAATTGGGATTGATTTGAAACATTATTTGTTTAAGAATTAGGTATAAATAAGAATGGATTTGAACTTACTGATTTTGATATTTTAAGCATAGCATTCCATAACTTTATAACCTTATTTTGAGTAAGATGATTAAATGAATATATTCAACTTTATAATAAAAATTGAAATTGAATGTTTAAATTTGATTAAAGATTGAATTTGAGATTTTATTTAAAGGTTCATAGAAGGCGATTAAGTGAATATATCAGAATTAAAAAATTAAAGTTAGATATTTAATATTTTAAATTTTGATTTTATTTAAATTTGTAATTAGAGATTTAATTTAATGTTATTATAAATGATTAAGTGAATATTTCAAAATTAAATAAATTGAAGTTAGATATTTAATATTTTAAATTTTGATTTTATCTAAATTTGTGATTAGAGATTTAATCTAATGTTATTAAAAATGATTAAGTGAATTATTAAAATTTAACTAAAATTAAAGTTGAATTTTTTTAAAATAAAAGAAATTTATTGAATTGAGTTATTGTAAATGTTTGTAGATATAAACATTGAAGCATGTTGAATTTGAAATGGTAGTTCAAACCTGGATTTTAAATTAATAGAATTTAAATGGATTAATGAAATTTGAATTGGACCCTTAGCCTTTATAACTAAAATCGTTGGACTGAGATTGATTTAAATTGAATTCTGGAACCAAACGTTGATTTGAATTGATTTATGACATTGGAGGATACAATATTAATTTGAACTATTTTGATATAAACTATTTTAGTATATAAACTCTTTTAATATGTAAACTATTTTTTTGTTTATACCTTATTTTAAATATAAAACTACTTTTAATTTATAACTATTTTAGTATATAAATTCTTTTCAGTATCTAAACCGTTTAAGTCGGAACAGCTACAAAAAAAGTGAATAATGATTTTTGAGGTGATAAGATTTCGAAAGTGGTATGGATTTGAAATGTATATGACATTTTGATATGAAATCTGAACTATTTAAAATAAAATGATCGCGGTGTGAAATAAGTATTTGGTTATTAAAGAGACCGGGATCAGATATTGTCATACTCTCTACCAATACCGAAAACCACTTTAACAACTGTATATGTGGTGGAGATTCTAGAACGAAGTAGGATGGTTTGGCGATGATTCTATATGTGGTATTTACGTAGCCCTGACTCCCGCGAGTCAGTTTAGATGTGACTAAAATAGGAGCCAAGCCGAGCCAAGTGAGGTCATTCCTCTGATCGGACACATTTCTTCGACACCATTCTATTGCTTTGTGATTTGATTGGGTGCACCTTAGATTTGGGAGTGCGTCTCGAAGTGGGCGGTAGTAGCTGCTATGCATTACCACAAGTCCGGATCTGCAAACGGTATATCTACCCTGACATTGCCTCGCTTGCCGTGTTTACATGCCCTATCGCACCTTCTACGAGTTTGTTTTGTACCGTACATATAAGGTGTCCTCTAGGTAAACCACAGGTTTGGTGGAGGTTACGACATTGTG
This sequence comes from Allium cepa, assembly GCA_030765085.1. Taxonomy (NCBI): domain Eukaryota; kingdom Viridiplantae; phylum Streptophyta; class Magnoliopsida; order Asparagales; family Amaryllidaceae; genus Allium; species Allium cepa. The sequence goes on from CM060928.1 coordinate 977,819,268, forward strand.
TAGACTACGGAAATATATAAAATGTGTTAAGGGGGATATGGGTAATGCCTTAACGCTATTTTAATACTTTACTGATTGACATATTATAATAGCGTATATTGCTACATAGTAGATAGCTCCACGGATCGTTAGAGGATGGAAATCCTAAACATCCTTTAAGTTACTTGTACTTTAGTTGAGTTGAATTTACTGGTATAAGAATGTTAATCCTTGACTCGAGTGTTTTGTGTTTTTCTTTGTACTCAGGTTAGACTGAGTGATCATGGTGTGAAAATGTTGTTTGTTGTGAGTTTTTTGAATTATTATCTAGTGATGTTTAGGGAAGATGGCGGAGTTGTTCGAATTGAAGGATTGTGAATTCGAGGAAGTTGAGTTAGCGAGTGCGATTCAAAGAGGTGGTGTTGAGGCAACTTTTCTTGTGGGTTTTGCGATGTTCAATTGGATTCGACGTCGAATTGGGATGTTTAAGCAGGTAAGGTTCGCGTCTGCAGGAGGGGTTTCGACTTCGGGTACTGTTGGAGTTCGTGGGTTGATTTCAGATTGGGGCGGAGCTTGAAGTGAAATTTGATGTGATATGCAATAAGGCAAGTTGTGACTGGGTAATGATGTCTGCAGTTTTGGTGGTCAGGGAGGATGGATAATAGAGGGCAGTAAGTATTTGATGATGAGATTTCGGTTAAACAGTGAAATGTATTGAAGGGGGGAGAGCTCGATGGACTGGTAGTATGCAGTTGTGAATGAGCACTTCTTTCTTAAATTTTTTATTGCTATGAATGTTGTTGTGATGATGTTGGATAATGGGCACCGTGGATGTTGCTACAGGTAGTTTATGGTTGATGGTTTGGGTTTGATGTCTGCTTTGACGTGATGTTTGTTGATGTACAGGTTGAGAAAGTGGTGAATGTTATTGAATGAAGTGGTTGAGCTGTTGATATGTAATGGTTGATGTTATGATGATTTGTGGGATGATTGCAAAGTGATGATCAGTGAGTGATGTTCTCAGTGCTGGGTTGTAGTGTGAAAACAGTCAGGGTTTAAACTATAATGAAGTGAAGCAGTGAGGATTATTTGATGAATTGGTGAGCGAAGTTTGGATTTTTCTTATTGTGAATGAAGTACAAAGTTGTTGAAGGGGATGAAGTATTGGTTTTGACAGTTGAGTTCAAGTAGAGGAGATTTGTTAGTTTCTGGTGGCAATTTGATGTTGTGAATTGAAGTGGATGCAATAGGATGAAGCAGTGATGTTCTTTGGTGGTAAAAATGAGGGGATGCTTGTAATCAGATGATGCTTGTGATTTTGGTTGGAAGTTTGGAATTTGGTTCTGTCGAAGTATGGTCGGGCAGGGATGGAAGATACTTGCTGTACTTGTAGTGGGATGGATTTGTATAGCAGAGGATGTATGGGATGGAAGGTAGAGTGTGTTGTGGTGGTTTTCTAGAATTGGGTTCAGGTGTAATGATGGCTGAAGTAGGTCAGCGATGTGGTGGTTGATGGAAAGGAGCTGTTAGATGGTAGTTATGGATATTGAGCAATTGGTAGCACTGATGACAGGAAGGGGATATGTGATGAAATGGTGCACAGGAGTATGTGATGGTGGCGGGCGGTGAACAGGGGAAGTTAGTGAACAGTGCATAGAACAGTAACAGTGTATTTTTTTAATATTTTAGAAAATGTAAACAAGGGAAGAAAATTAAAATGTAAATATAAAAGTGGCAATGCAATAAACTAGTTTTATTTGAAATTGTGTGTGTTGTCTTTTTTTTAATAGAAATATGCAAATGTAAAAAGGGAACTAGCAAACAACAAAATCAAAATGCACACAAACAAAAATGAAAACAGTCTTAAACACACACAAAATAAACACACACAAAATAAACACACACAAAAATCAAAAGAAAATAAATCGAAAAATAGAAAATCGAAATCAAAACTATTCCCCGGCAACGAAGCTAAAAACTTGTTGATCGACGGAAATTCTATCGAATTAGAAAACCGTCAAAAAATTTCGAAATAAAAACGACCGCAAGCGCACGGTGTACTATTGAAGTACGTGGCGAGTACGGGTCGATCCGTAGTGAATTGTGATTCTAAAAATCTATTTAATCAAATTAAACCAAAGTCGAAGAGTGTGATTAGCTAGAAAATGAGAAAAATGTCAAAAAGAAAGTGATAAAAATATGAGAGTTAAATGACAATTTAGAGATAATTCCGCTCTCTAGATCATATAGTTCAACAAATTACGAAATTATGATCTCTCTTTTTTGGTCATAAATGAATTTAAATGACGTGTTTATCATAAGTATGGCTCATTTGTGCTATTAATTAGCTCACCATAAGCCATCAAACTATAATACAACCTATAAACCACTTACTAACTCTAATGAAAATGACAACAAAGTTGAAAATGAAATCTATTTTAAATATGGTCTATTAACTACTAATTAGAAATATAGAGCATCAAATTTGAATTTCAAATCACTTTCTTATGCCATAATCATATTTTGATGAAGAGGCATTTGTGTTAGTGATTGTTTAAGCAGCATATTTGGTGTCAACAATATCGGCTATTAAATTCAAAAAAAAACAACAAATTAATCACTTTAACCGTTGTCATTAAGCACAAAAAGAAAGCTATAATTATCAAAATGTTGAAGCTACATGATTAGAGGCTTCATTGCTCCTAAATTGAAGGGATTAGCCTCTCATATTTGTTATCAAAACAACAAATATAGCTTGCAACATGAAAGAAAAAGGAAACAAAAAAGAGAGTAAAGTAAGAAACAAAACTATTCTACTTGTGAGAATGCGGAATACGGATCTTAAGGCTAGGATTAACACTAGAGGGGGGGTGAATAGTGTTTAAAGGAATTTCTAAATCTTTTTTAGTTTTGTTAATTTGAACACAAATGTATGCAATATTCAGACACAGATATGATCACAGAAACAAAAACAGATGCAGAAATAAAGTAAAAGCAGTAAAGAAAAGAACACACTGGATTTTATACTAGTTCGGAGTTACCCTACATCCAGTCCCTCACACAAGTACGGATTTCCTTTCAAAAGAAATTGTACAATTACACCCTCGATTTCAAGGCCACAAGGTATACCACTCCAGATTCACAATCCTCTGGGTTGAGATACTTGATTTCAGAGGCAACAAGTTCACCCAATTGATTTCCTAGGCTACAATCACACCTTTTCTAACTTGATTGATTCCCAAGGCCACAATCACACCTTTTCTCGCTTGATTGATTTCCAAGGCTACAATCACACCATTTCTCGCTAAATTGATTACAAAGAAGTCTATAACTCTGAATAGCACTGAGATCTTGTAGAGATAGTGATAGAGAATCAAACAAGAAATGATCTAGTTAGATTCAATGTTGATTACGGCAGGGTAATGGTAAGAATATGTACAAAGAAATGTGTAAGAAGAAGAGGAGTGAAAACCAGAAAAAAATGAATTGAAATTCATTCAAAACAGCCCCTATTTATAGAAGAACAACAGCCATGTCCACTCGTGAAGGGATATGACGAATAGACACTACTTTTGAAATTCAAACTTTTGAAATCAACTGCCACTATGTCGACATGGGTATCTTGGGTATGTCGACGTCCCAAAGAAAATTGTGGTGATTTGTTTTTCTTTGAAAATTCTATCTAGTATTAAAAATATTTTAAACTTTATAAATATACTTAACTATAGTTAAAATACTTAAATAAGTATAGAGAATAATATCTTGGTATATATAAAATTTTACTATATTTTATATTTAAATCTAAGTATAAATATTTAAAAGTTAAATATATTATTATTAAAAGATAGTTTAAAAACAAGGATAATTTGATTTTGAAAATAAAGATTATTTTGAGGCTAAAATATTTAAAATCAGGGTAGATGTTTTTGAGTCTTTTAAAGGAAGGTTTTGAAAACAAGATATAATTTTATAAAAACATTTGAATAAAAGGTTAGCGGATACAAAACAATGTTCCACTAGATTTTTCGTAGGTTCCATCCTACTTAGGGTTCCTTCCCTTTTACATGCTCAAAGTGGATTCCATTGCACGAATAAATTGGATTTTAAGATGTCAGTGCTTTTCTAGGACTTTTAACAAAATTCCTAATTAAATTACTTATTATTAAAACCTTGAACTCTTGATAGTCTTGATAATCATGAGTCTTCAAACTTGATATCTTGAACCTCTATACTGTACAGTCTTCATTCTTGGTACCTTTAAGGTTAAATCCTGCATATACATATATATCTAAACTATAATGTTAGTATTTATATTTTATAATCTTATTCTAAGGTTGTTGTCATCAAAACATCATCTCAAGGACTAAAAATCTTCCCTTTTTGACGATGACAACCTTTATTTGTAAAATATTACTTCTATCCCTTAAACTAATAACTTCTCCTTAATCTATGCCTAACTATCATTTTTTATACTTCTCCCTCTTTGTCATCAACAAAAACTAACTCGAAACTATATAACTCCAAACTATATAACTCCCCCTCATTCTTGTACTAAAGTACCTGCATTAATAAACTATACAATGGAATATGTAATAGATAAATTAAGAGATAATTAGATTGATAGACATGATAATTAATCAAATATCATATAAATATCAATGCATATTTATACATGTTTTGCACACCAAATATCAATCCAAACCAAAAAAAATCAAATCAATCCAAGTAGACAATTCAAATTAAACAAAGCAATCAAATGAAAGAAAATATAATGAGGAACTTCCACCCATCCTTCTTCTCCAAATATAGGGTCTGCTTTAATGGCATCCCAATTTTCATTGTCATTGGTGAGAGAGACTGGAGGATATGCTTCGTTATCATCCTTGTGTAGGGAGGAAATCATTCATCATATCGCATCGAAATGCTTTTATTGCTCCTTGATCATCTATATTTGACTCAACTCTAAGTGTCGCTGGTTACAAAGAATGAACGAAAGAATATTCTTGAAAGGATTAAGAGTTTCTTTGAGATTCTCGATTAAATTTTTATTGGATTGGCCATATTTGAGTTTCTGAGAAGAATGGGAGATAATGTAGATAAGAAATAATATTGGGTGATTAATTCTCAAAGAAATAGGTATTTATAGGTGTAAAAATTCATTTGAAATGAATAGACTTATGGTAGTTATTCAAATTTAAAATGAAGTGTCATTTCTGACTAGTACATGTCGACAAGGTCATAAGGGGGATGTCGACATGGTGTAGTGAATTTTGATGGCTTATTTTGGTTTTGTGAATAATTATGTATATATATTTATATAATATACTAACATTTATTCTGGAGATAAGATAAGCTAGATAACAGAAAGGAAATTCAATTTCATTGCATAATAGAATAATACAATGATTAATCATAAAGAACTACACGAACTTTCAAATCAAAACAAACTAAACCAATACAACACGACATAAAAAGATAGAACTAGTTAAAGGATGAAGAAGATGAAGATAATCCAAGCTTCTTGCTAACTTTGGAGAAAAACTTGTTCATCTTCGATGTCATTTTATCCAATTTCTTACTAACGGACCGTTTAAGAATCCGTTGATTCTCGACAATAGTCTTTTGATTTTTGAGAAGGGTTTTGTTGGTTGTATTGGGAGGATAGTCAATACTTTTTAAAGTTATTTCACCTTTTTCTTCTTCTTCTATTTCCATTTCAGCCCCTTCTTCTTCTTCCTCTTCCTCCTCTTCCATCGCCTAATGAGCCAAACACTCTTCCTTTTCGGCAAGAGTCTCATAAGGTTGAAAAACAAATGGAATTTTCGTAAGAGAAATGTTTGAGTAATTAAAAAACTTTCTTGAAACAAATTCTTCTCCTATGAAATCCACTCCAAAATAGTTAAAAATCCGAGTGAGATAGATTCCATGACACAAAGTGATTTCACACATTTCAAGATTTTTGGGACGAAATTCATCCAAAATAAATTGCGCCCAATTAATATCATAATTTCCAAAAATAGCATCCAAGATTTTTGAGGTAGGATTGTTAAAGTTTCTCGATCTTGGGGTCAAAGTATGTTGTAAAAGAAGATTAACAATTCTAGCTTTTGGTCGAAAGTTTCAATTTTTGAATTTAAATTATCATTTCCTTCGAAAATGTGATGAAATATCTCACGATCATTTTTATTGATTTTAAAACTAGAAAGATCCATTCCCATGCTTTTGCAATTGAGAATGGTACCCAAAAGATCATAATTTAAAACGATTCAATGCCTTTGACACTACTCCAAATTTCATCATCATTTCCAATATAAAATCCACGGATGAAATTTGCATGGAAAATTTTAACAAGATTTGGATAACAAACGAAATTATTTTGAGAAGCATCAGTAAGACTAAGAATTTGATTGTTTGCAAAAAGAGAATTAATTTCATAAGAAGAGAAATCTTGAAATATAGCAAACTTTCCAGGATGGACTTTTCCATAGTTAGCATAATGGATGTATGCTTTTATGGCCTCCAGATCATTGAAGAGTTGCTCTTTCATCTTTCTGGAAATTCTCATTGTGGAGGGGTTGCTTGAAGAAGCCATTAGAGTAGAGAGTAGAGTGCTTAAAGCTTTGAAGAGAGAGTTTGAATTTGAAAATGAGAGTGAAAAGATGTGATAAAAGATAGTGAATAAATAGATTCTCAAAGACATGTTCTCTGGTTAAAAGATGGCTTTTCAGAGAATTGAATGAAGTGAAAAGGTGGAGGGAAATTCAACCATTTGAATTCAAATTTTGAATTTCAAATTCTATGCCCATGTCAACATCATGGTGGGGACCATGTCGACATGTGTCTTTGAATTTCTATGATTTATTTTTCCTATGTATTCTATTATATATGTATACTTATTATTTTTAATGTATATATATATATATCTAGAATAATTCTAAAATTATAGTATATTCTATAAAATATTATAATACTATTAAAAATAAAAATAAAAATAAAAATAATTGTAAAAAATTCAAAATTCAAAATTCAAAAAACACTCCAATTCAAAATCAATCAATCAAGCATCCAATTCTAAGCATGCAATTTCAACCAATTGTATTGTAAATGTGTACCTTTTTCTGAGTCTGTTTCTCTGAATTTGTCGAAATCGTGAACTGCTGTGAAACGCATATTTGAATTATCTGTCTTTTGATCATCATCGCTTGAGGATGAGTCTGAATCATCTAGAGTAGTAGTAAATGTACGTTTTCATTTCTTTACGGAATCACTGCTTACAGGAGGATTTTGCCTATCTGGATACGGACAGTCTCTTTTGATATGGCCTGGTTCGTCACAGTTGAATATTGTTTGGCACTACATTCTGATTTTTAGAGTTCTTATAGTTGTTTCTCTTGAGATTGTTCATCTTTCTGTATTTCAGGAATTTTCGAAAATTCTTGGTCATAAGGGCTATCTCTTCATCATTATCACTGTTTGAATCTGATCCATCGGTCAATGCATTGAATGCCATTGATTTCTTTTCAAATGCTTTGCTTTCTCTTCTCTCAATCATTTGGACTTCAAACGATATTAGATTTCCAATTAATTCTTCTATCTTTAAGGTACTGATGTCATTTGCCTCTTCGATCGCAGATGTCTTTTGATCCCATTCGGGAGTAAGAGAATTTAAGATTTTTCTGACTTGATCTTCTTCTGAAAATTCCTTTCCCAAGGATATAAGAGAATGCATAATGTTCTGAAATCTACTATACATATATGAAATAGACTCATTAGAATTCATTTTAAATAATTGAAATTGGTTTGTGAGCATGGGAATTTTGGTCTGTTTAACTTTGCTTGTTTCTTCGTGAGTAACTTGCGAAGTTTTTCAAATTTCGTATGCAGACCTAAAACTGACACTCTATTAAATTCATTTCTATCAAGTGAACAAAATAGAATATTCGTAGCTTTAGAGTTATTTGTGCAATAGTCTTTTGGTCAGCAGTCCACAGTGCAAAATCAGTTGTGGGTTCAGAATATTCAGTCTGTCTAACATTCCAAGTGTCTGGTCCTATAGATTGTAAATATATTTTCATCCTACATGTCCAATATGCATAGTTACTACCATTAAAAAGTGGTGGTCTGACAGTAGACTGACCTTCTACAAATGAACTAGTGACAGGGATAATAGAACTAGTGTTGGTAGTGTTAACAGTACCAGTGTTGGTAGTCATTTTGAAAAATTTTCAAAATTCAGATTATGAAAACTTTGAAAACCTTGCTCTGATACCAAATATGAGAATTGCGGAATACAGATCTTAAGGCTAGGATTAACACTAGAGGGGTGAATAGTGTTTAAAGGAATTACTAAATCTTTTTGAGTTTTTTTTAATTTGAACACAAATGTATGCAATATTCAGACACAGATATGATCACAGAAACAAACACAGATGTAGAAATAAAGTAAAAGCAGTAAAGGAAAGAACACACAGGATTTTATACTGGTTCAGAGTTACCCTACATCCAGTCCCGCACACAAGTACGAATTTCCTTTAAAAAGAAATTGTACAATTACGCCCTCGAGTTCAAGGCCACGAGGTGCACCACTCCAGATTCACAATCCTCTGGTAGAGATACTTGATTTCAGGGGCAAGAAGTTCACCCAATTGATTTCCTAGGCTATAATCACACCTTTTCTAACTTGATTGATTTCCAAGGCCACAATCACACCTTTTCTTGCTTGATTGATTTCCAAGGCTACAATCACACCTTTTCTTGCTAAATTGACTACAAAGAAGTCTATAACTCTGAATAGCACTGAGATCTTGTTGAGATAGTGATAGAGAATCAAACTAGAAATGATCTAGCTAGATTCAATGTTAATTTCGGTAGAGTAATGGTAAGAATATGTATAAAGAAATGTGGAAGAAGAAGAGGAGTGAAAACCAGAAAAATGTGAATTGAAATTCGTTTAAAACAGTCCCTATTTACAGAAGAACAACAACCATGTCCATTTGTGAAGGGATGTGACGAATAGACACTTCTTTTGAAATTCAAATTTTTGAAATCAACTGCCACTATATCGACATGGGTATCTTGGGTATGTCGACATCCCAAAGAAAATTTTGGTGATTTGTTTTTCCTTGAAAATAACTTCTATCTTGTATTAAAACTATTTTAAACTTTATAAATATACTTAACTATATTTAAAATACATAAATAAATATCGAGAATAATATTTTAATATATATATAATTTTACTATATTTTATATTTAAATCTAAGCATAAATATTTAAAAGTTAAATATATTGTTATTAAAAGATAGTTTAAAAACAAGGATAATTTGATTTTGAAAATAAAGATTATTTTGAGGCTAAAATATTTAAAATCAAGATAGATTTTTTTGATTCTTCTAAAAGGAAGGTTTTGTAATCATTTTGAAAACAGGATATAATTTTTTTAAACATTTGAATCAAAGGTTAGCGGATTTAAAACAATATTCCACTAGATTTTTCGTAGGTTCCATCCTACTTAGGGTCCCTTTAACAGGCTCGAAGTGGATTCCATTCCACGAGTAAATTGGATTTTAAGATGCCCGTGCTTTTCTAGGAGTTTTAACAAAATTACCAATTAAATTACTTATTATTAAAATCTTGAACTCTTGATAGTCTTGATACTCATGAGTCTTCAATCTTGATATCTTGAATCTCTATACTGTATAGTCTTCATTCTTGGTACATGCATGGTTAAATCCTGCACATACATATATATCTAAACTATAATGTTAGTATTTATATTTTATAATCTTATTCTGAGGTCGTTGTCATCAAAACCATCATCTCAAGGTCTAACACTACTTGCTTGAAAAATAAATCTACACTACTAACATGAAATTAAATAAACAAAAGAAGCATGTAAAAGAAAGAGAGCACTAATTAACATTGCATTAGAAAAAGGAAAAATACATGAAGTAAAAATGGCTAAGTAGCCATGGAAAAGAGAAAGAGATATTGTCTTTTATTTTGAACCTAAACTAAAGAAGAGGAAGAGGGGGTTACATGAAATATATGGGTTTTTATACATATATGAAACCCTAATTAATTCTTTTGGGGAATGCAAAAATGCCCTTGAGGTTGTGTGGCCACCAAGAAATCATTAGCATGTCATAGTCCTCATTTAAGTGTACATAAAGCCATTAATTCCATAAGCAAGTGCATTAGCCTCTAATTTGTACATTAAGGTGGTGGGTAGGTGGGGTCCTCTATGATATTCACTTTGAATTATTTACATCTTCATTCCTTTGTGTCCTTTTTTGCATACATATCTTCTTCATGAAATAACTTGTAATTGAAATCAAATTCTTGCGAAATAGTATGGAAATTTCTAATTAATTTTTCTTAAAAAAATATATGCACACAAATGACCATTTTGCCTCTATATGATGATGGATACGTTACAATTTGAAATTAATATGGATTTTGGTTAAAACAAGTTAAAATACCCAATATGATCATTTATTTAATTTAAATAGAGTAAATATGGTGACAAATGCACATTTACGTGCACATCATTAAGTGTTCTCTAAAGGTAATCGTAGCCTCAAGCCTCATCAACTGGGAATGGCTAAAATAGAGGAGGTGCACGCAAGGCTAAGTGGGTAGCAACCAAGTAGGATAAGGTTTTCCACTGTCTAGAGGTCCCTTTTTATTCGGTTGTGTGGGCAGTTATAGGCCACAACCGTGGGGTTGTCTTATTCGGACTATCCATTATGGGGTAGCTCTGGTCTTGTGATGCTGGGGATCCGAGTGGATCCTCGGTATGGTGATCTAGACCACGTACAGTGACGAACGATACCCCAGTTGCCCTGCCGTTGTATGGAATCCGTTCTCCCTACGCGCCTTTACGGTTTAGATTGTAGAACCCACTTTGTGGCTAGTATGTTGGAATTTAATAATGTAACAATTTCAGGTATGTGAATATTTATTTGAAAACCCTTGACTATTATAATATAACTGGACTTCCTATCAAATATTTCCGTTATCGTAAGGGAAAAAATTGTCCGTATTTTTTTACGGAGAGTCTTACGAGATACCTTTTATTTTAAAAGTTTTTTTCAAGTTAAACAACTTAACCATTTACTCACACCAGACCCATGTATGACCCGGAGTTTATTCTGTTTTTCTTAATCTCTTGGGTACTCAAATTTTTATGAGTAGCCAAGTGATCAGGTTGGCTTGACGAATTTTGGAAAGCTTGGAGCAGGAGTCTTGGTGTATCTATCTACCTTTTTCTACTGTGTTAGAGTCTTTTGTCTGTTGTATTTTGGAATGTAATGGATAGACGGGTCTTCACGATTGTCTAATGTGATGATATTCTGTAACTGTGTAACTCTGATGTATAATAACTATGTAGTAGATATGTGAAGTATAATATTTTATTCCGTTTCCGTTGTGAGATTCTGATATTGTTGTTTCTTTCTTCTATCCTTTCCTTTTCTACTTAGTACTTTCTTAATGATGATACGTCTTTCTCTGGAATGAAAGGCGGGTCATCACAGTTGGTATCAGAGCGAGGTTGAGACAATACCTATGCTTTGGAGTAGTATCTATCTTGAGAGCGCGTATTTGTAATTTTTTATATATCTATATACCTATCTAAATTGTTGGGTTACCTGTCTAGGTTTCCAATATGAGTTCTAGAGGAAGGAGAGGCAGAGTTGTGGGCTGCACGACGACAAATAATGGAAGAGGTCCGACTGCTAGCGAGGCTATGGATCCCACACCACCTCGAGTAAGTTTTGCTGCTTTGTGTAAGGATTTCACCAATCTGGAAGGAAGAGCTTTTAAAAGATCAGATTCCATTATAGAAGTTCAGGCTTGGTTACTCTCATGTGAGCGCATTTTTAAGAGTTTGGATCTATTTGAAGAGCAAAAAAGAGTGATGGCATCATGGCAACTTCAAGAAGGAGCTGCAGCTTGGTGGGATGCAGTTACAGCAAATATTTCAAATGATGATATTTCTTGTAGTAAGTTTAAGGAATTGTTTGAGGTGCCTACAGCCGGGAGGACTCGTTTGTATAGAGATTTTCTGGATCTGAAGCAAGGGAGTATGTCGATTTCAGAATATGAGAACAAGTTCAATGAATTATCTCGCTACGGACCTGGTCTGATCGACACACCTCTCAAGAAGAATGCGATATTTGTTTTGAGAACGAGGCATGAGTTCCATGAGAAGATGATGGCACATCTTAAGGGATCTTTCATGGAGTTGATCGACATGGCATTGAGATATGAGAAGCTTATGAACAAGAAATCGTTGGCATCTGCAGCAGCACCGAGTGGGACTTCTTCCAATCCAAATAAGAGGAAATTCAACCCAAATTGGAAGAAGCATGGAAAAGGGAAGTAGGGAGACAACAACGGACCTCGTAAGTGCTAGGTGTAGGTCAGCAAGAGGGTCATTTGGCTAAGAAGTGTCCTAGAGCTAGATCTCAGCAGCGACAGTAGAGTCAGAGTGGACCCGGTTAAGCGTTGGTTCAGAAATCCTATGTTTCAACTATCATCAGCCGGGACATATGGTGAAGGCTTGTCCGCTCCTTCAAAAGGCCCAGTAGAACAAGGTGTTTGCTCTTGAAGGTGGACCATCAACTTCTTCTTCTAAAGGCAAAGGCGTTTTGGAAGGTACTTTGCTTTTGGATGATATTTTTATTAGAGTTCTGTTTGATTCTAGTGCATCTTTTAGTTTTATTTCTTTGGATTCGGTAGAGAAGTTTCATCTTTCCCCTAGCCAGGTAGACCATCCTATTTTTATATCTAATCCTATAGGCGGAGTGACCAAGTTAGATAAGATCTATAAAGACCTAAGGATTTCTTATATGTCTCATAGTTTTTCTTGCGACCCATTTGTATTGGATTTCAAAGGGTTTGACCTTATTTTGGGTATGGATTGGTTGGATAAGTATAAGGATGTTTTAATTTGTGAAGAGAAAACTGTGACTTTGGAAACTGAATTGGGAAGGATCGCAAAAGTGACTTGTGATAATTCTGAAGTTCATTTGAGTAATCTTTGTTATGGAATCGAGGCATCTCCAGAAGGCGTAGAGTCCATCGAAGTGGTCAGAGATTTTTCAGATGTCTTCGAGGAAGTTAAAGGTTTGCCCCCGTGTCGGGAGATAGAATTTTGAATCGACTTGATTCCGAGAGCATATGTGTTGTTCAACCCAGTAGAAGTATGGCGTCGAGAGAGAGAAGAGCTGGTGAGCAAACCTAAGATTTCTTAGAGAAAGGTTTGGTCTGGCTAGTTTGGGTTCTGTCGTAGTCTTTGTGACCAAGTTGGATGGGTCACTGAAATTCTGTGTGGATTATCGGGAGTTGAATAAGGTTACTATTGGGAATAAGTATCTGTTTCCCCGTATAGACGATCTTTTTGATCAACTCCATGGAGCTTCTGTTTTCTCTCAGTTAGATTTAGCTTTGGGTTTCCATCAGTTAAGGATAGCCGAAGACAGTATACCCTTCACTGCGTTCAGGGGACCCAATTGTTCAGCCGACCAACGCTCCTACCTATTTTATGGATTTGATGAACCGAGTTTTTCGGCATGTGCTAAATAAGTTTGTACTCGTGTTCATCGATGACATTCTTGTCTACTCCAAGTCTAAAGAGGAGCATAAGCGACATGTGGGGATAGTGTTGGAGAGTTTGAGGAGGCATGTTCTAAAGGTTAAGTTTTTGAAGTTCCATTTTTGGAAGTCGAAAGTTAGATTTTTGGGGCATATTGTTTCTGGAGAGGGAATTTCTGTAGATCCAACCAAGGTAGCTACTATTCAGGAGTGGAAGCAACCACAGACTCCTACGGAAGTCCACAGTTTTCTAGGTTTGGCAGGGTACTACAGGAAATTTATCAGGGAATACTCAAAGATTTCTTCGCACTTAACCAAAGTTGACTCAGAAAGGAGCAAAGTTTAAATGGACCCCAAGTGTGAAGAGGCATTCTTGGATTTGAAGGCAAGGCTGATCAATGCACCTATTCTAGCTATTCCTGATGGTAAGTAAGTTCAAAGTCTACACGGATGCTTGTGGAGTTGGGCTGGGTGCAGTGCTGATGCAGAATGGGAAAGTGATTGCATATGCGAGCATGCAGTTGAAGCCACATGAAAAGAATTACGCTACACATGATCTGGAATTGTTGGCCATTATCCTTGCTTTGAAGATCTAGAGGCACTATCTATTGGGAGAGAAGTTCAAACTTTTCATGGATCACAAAGCTTTGAAATACCTTTTCTCCTAGAAGGATCTGAATTTGAGGCAGTAGAGGTGGGTAGAATTTTTGGCATCTTATGATTTGGATAACCTGTATACTCCTAGGATGGCGAATGTTGTGGCAGGTGCTCTAAGTAGGAATGCATTTTTGGCTATTTTGGAAGTCGTTCCGTCCCTACAGGAAAGAATCATAAGCAGTCAAACGAAGGATAGAAATTTTGAGGAATCATCAGGAGAGTCAAGAATGGTCAGTGTTCCATTTTTGAGATTGATGACGAGGAGACTTCGAGGATCAACGGAAGGATTTGTGTTTCGAATTTCAAGGATTTGAAGCAAGAATTTTTATCAAAGAGTCATCGCTCCAGGTTGAGTATCCATCCAGGGATATCAAAGATGTATAAGGATATGAAGAGAGTTTTCTGGTGGCCAAACATGAAGAAAGATGTTGCTGCTTTCGTTAATGGATGTGCGATCGATACACAGGTGAAAGGTGATCAACAGAAGATCGTAGGTTTGTTGCATCCTTTGGAAGTCCCTAAATGGAAGGGGGAAATGATTACAATGGATCACGTAGATGGTTTGCCAAGGACCAGAAAGGGAAATGAAGGAATATGGGTAATTGTAGACCATCTGACCATGAGCGCCCATTTTATTCCGGTTAAGGCGACTAGGATTGCAGCATCTTTAGCGGAGATTTTCTTGAAGGAGATTGTTAAACTGCATGGTGTTCTAGTCAGCATAGTAAGTGACCATGACCCAATCTTTACCAGTAAATTTTGGAAGGCTTTGCAGACAGCTTTGGGTACAAGATTGAGTTTGAGTACAGCCTATCACCCCTAGACCGAAGGACCAATGGAAAGACTGAATATAATTCTAGAGGATATGTTGAGGGTCTGTGTTTTGGATTTTGGTGGGTCTTGGGAGGACCATCCACATTTAGTGGAATTCTCGTACGATAATAGTTATCAGGCGAGTATAAAGATGGCATCCTATGAAGCTTTATATGGAAGACCTTGTAGATCACCATCTTGTTGGGTAGAGTCAGGAGATTGTCTTGTTTTTGGTCCAGATTTTATCCGAGAGGCATCTTCAAAGGTGGAGCTTAACAAGAAGAAAATGAAAGCAGCCCAAGATCGCCAGAAGAATTATGAGGACAAGAGATGAAGGCAATTGGAATTTGAAGTCGGAGATTTGGTCTTTGTCAAAGTTTCCCTGATTAAAGGAGCAATCAAATTTGAAAAGACGAGAAAGCTTGCCCCAAGGTATATTGGACCTTTTCGAGTGCTTGAGAGAATTGGTGTTGCGGCCTGCATGATTGAATTACTAGTTCGGATAGCTGGAATTCATAATGTTTTTCACGTATCTCATCTGAGGAAATACGTGCACGACCCATCCCTTGTTGTGGAGCCAACAGTGCAAGAAGATTTAGAGATCGAACCAGACTTATCGGTTGTCAGGCATCCAGTCCAAATAGTTGATCAAGATGAGAAACAACTCAAAAACAAGGTGGTGAAACTGGTCAAGGTGCAGTGGAGCAAGGATCCCGAAGACTGTACTTGAGAAAATCTGGATAATGTTAGGAAAGCTTATCCAGATTTATGTCCGGATAGCTAGTAATGTTTGTTTGGATGAATTTGTTTGCTTAGTTGTTAGCGTATGACTGGTTGTATGCTTGGATTGTTTGAAATGAAAGTTTTTGGTTTATCATTTGCTTTTAAATTTCGGGGATGAAATTCTTTTAAGGGGGAGGAATGTGATACTCTACAAATTTCAAGCAATTAAAATGTGATAATCTCTTTTATAAATTATTTAAAATTTGCAAAATTATTATTTTAAAAACAAATAATAAATGATTAGATATAAGTAGATTTTAAACAGAAAAATTATCCTTTTCAAATAAATTAAATTTAAGTTTATTTAAATGTGTGTATATATATATGTGTGTGTGTGTGTGTGTGTGAGAGAGTTGATTTTAAATTGAATTTGGATTTGAATTTGAAATTCAAAGCATAATTACCTTAAATTAAAATTTGGTTTTAAAAATATTATATTTATATATAATATTGTTTTGTATTATTTTCTTTATAGGATTTTATTTATATAAATTAAGAAATGTATTTATTAAATAGAAAATTGAATATAAAAGTTTTATAAAAACATTAAAAATAAATAAACACATGCATAATTACACATGTAAGTTAAATGTATATAATTTAACAAACGTAAGATGATTAACATATCTAAATGACAAATGTTAGCAAATTAAACAAGTGTCACCATTTTCTTTTTATTTTATTTTATTTTTTTAAAATCATAAAATTAAGCTATAAATATATCTCTCCACTCCTCTATTTCATTTTCTTTCCTATATTCTCATTTCCAAAATAAGAAATCAAAAACCTATTAACATACAAACCAGAGAAAATCAAAAGTCTGTAAACAGACTTAAACCAGAAAATTTAATCAACCAACACAATCAAGTTTTCGAAGATTCCCAGTTCAAAGATCATCAAGCAATCAAAGCAACTTCATTTCAGTTTAAAAAGCAAGATCATTACAACTAAGCTTCAGATTTAAAAGTGACTTCCATATTCAAACCCGCTTTGTCCAAACATCAATTGGTGAGTAAACAAACTAATATTTTTTTAAATCTGTTGCATGAGATAGGAATATGAAATAATGACGTGATAATGGTTTGCATGAGTGGAAATTTGGCTTGCACGTTGATAAATATGGGGATGCTAAATATGAATATCTTTGTTTTTACTGACAGGTTAAAAATCTTGATCAAAAACCATGTTCACTTCATACATTCTCTTATAGGCTGTGAAATTCAAACAAAATATGTTTGTTTAAACATAAATTAAAATTTAAAAATATATTTAAGTATGATAGTTTCGAATATTATCTGGGAAATGAAAAAGACAGTGAAACATTGGAAAACATGTTAAATTCAATCATCACAATTCTTTGGTTCATTTGTGTAATCTTAATCTCCATCAAAAATCATGAATTTTAAAAAGTAAGATCTCGATTTTTTGTTTGGGATCAAGTGAGTAATTTGAGGTAGATCGGATTTGGGATTTTGAGTGATTTTTGGTGTTAGGGAACTCGGGGAGGTCGAGGTCTCTACTGGAGGTAGAGGGAAGTTTGGTGGTCCCGGCAAAAATGGTAGGTGGGTTATTAGTCCACCGAGGTGACGACACGACGTTAGTTCAGAGTTTAAAGCCAAAATTGGTCAAGGTCGAGAAACTTGATCACTGCGGCATCTCTGGGGCATCGGGGTTCATCGGAGGTTGGGGAATGGAAGCGTAGATAGCCGAAGGAGTTATGGCCAGAATTTCATGGATGCTGGTGGTCGGCGTTGTCAGGTCGAGGAGTTTGCAGGTGATGGGTTAGTTCCTAGGTTTGACCGAATTGCTCAATTTTGTCTCATGTTCGATCTTTGTAGTTTGGGTGGTCGGAAGCTTTGAGGAGGTGGTCGCTGACAGGTGGGGAGTGACGGCGATGGACGAAGCTCTGACGATCAGCGGTGCACGTGCACAAGGTTGGAAGCATGTCGGTGATTTTGAAAGAAGAAGTGTGGGCTCGGAAGAAACTCGGGAAAGTGAGGGTGGTGTCTCGGGTTAGTCTCATGTAGCTCGTGAGTGTTTTACGTGTTAACAGTTTAAGTTTTATCAAGTATAAAAAAAGAGAAGCAGGAAGTCTCGGGTCTGGGCTCATGTTTTTATCGGGTTGAACCCGAAGTAAATGTTTTAACAAGTTTTTAAAATTTAAATATAATGAAAGTTTTAAATTTAGAATGAATCTAGTTTAAATCTATTTCTTAAATCAATATTCTTTATATAATAATGTTTTTAAATATTTGGTTTAAGGAAAGGGGTATGTTTTGTTAACTTAAATTTATTATTTTAAATTCTTAAGTTATTTTAAAACCTAATTTAGAAATAAAATTAAGTGTTAACCAAAAGATAAAATGTTTTAAATTTATATTTAAATGATAATTGAGTAATTATTAAGGATAATTGGGTTATTATAAAGTTAATTAAGGTCTTGGATAATTAATGATTAATTAAATTAATGAAGTAATTAAAGAAGGAATTTATTAATTAAAATTAATGATTTATTAATTAATAATTAAAGCTTTATTAATTAATAATTAGGGTTAACTAATTATTGATTAAGGATTAATTAATTAATGAATAAGGGTTATAAGTTGATAAATTAGAAATCAATTATTTTGGTAATTAGGATTAATTAATTAATTTATATTTAGATATTAACTAATTAGTAATTAGGATTAATTAATTATAATTAGGATTGATTAATTAATGAAGGATTAATTAGTTTGTAATTAGAGATTAATTAATTACTTAAGTGATTAGAAATTAATTAATTTGTAGTTAAGAACTAATTAAGTAATTAAGGTTTATTAATTAATAATTAAAGGACAATTAATCAGTAATTAAAGATTAATTAATTTGTGAAGTAACTAAAGAATGATTAATTAATTAAATGGTTTGTAATTAGTTAATGATTAATTAAGCAGGATTAGGTAATCAATTCTTAAGTGATTAATTTAATTTGAGTTGATTAAATTAATTATAATACGGATTAATAATTTCTGCTTATCGATGATTGTTTAAGTAGAACGTCTGGATTGATTGATATCTATAGTTTGATAAGCTGTGATATTCTGTGATGTAATATACTTTGGATATAGATGTGATAAATGCATGTTACTTATCTATGATGAATGCTGTGTGAATTCAATGTTTTGAATTAAATTAAATTGTTTAAACCTTAAACAACTTGACTTTTAAAACAGCGTTTGGATTTCGATGAGACCGGTATCGGATATCAAATTTGATTATCCAAAAACCGCATCGATCCAAGTTAAACGATAGGTCGTGAAATCTCAAGTGAAGATCACGATGAAGTTTCAGAGTGAAATGGATATTGTCGTTAACTCTAAGGGTGATTACAAAATGAGTTAACGAGATAATGCCTTCGGTTTTGTCCGAACCCGGAACGAACTTTTATGGATGAATGCTGTCAGACCATCGTCAATGGAGGACGATGAGCATTCTAAGTTAATTGTTCTCTAAAGGTAATCGTAGCCTCAAGCCTCATCAACCAAGAATGGCTAAAACAAAGTAGGTGCACGCAAGGCTAAGTGGGTAGCACCCAAGTAGGATTAGATTTTCCCCTTTTTAAAGGTCCCTTTTTATTCGCCTATGTGGGCGGTTGTAGGCCACAACCGCAGGGTTATCTTATTCTGACTATCCAGCAAGGGGGTAGCTCCGATCTTGTGATGCAGGGGATCAGGGTGTATCCTCGGTACATCTTTCTCTGGAATGAAAGGCAGGTCGTCACAGTTATGCCTTTTGGTTTGACTAACGCTCTCGCTTTCTTCGTCAACCTTATGAACTGGGTTTTCCATGATGTTCTTAATTAGTTTCTTCTAGTCTTCGTCGATGATATCCCTGTTTTCTCTAAAAGTCCGAGGAGGAGCATGAATCTCATTTGTACTTTGTTCTGGGGACTCTCAGAAATCATCAGTTGAAAGCCAAATTCTCGAAATGCCATTTCTGGAAAGATGAAGTCCGATTTCTTGGACATATTGTTTCTGGTGATGGAGTTTTTTTTGATCCAGTTAAGATCGCTATGATCAATGTAAGTCAATCTTCTCTTCTTTCCTTTGTACATTAATTATTCTATTTCTTTCCCTGTTCTTATTTTCCATATTTCAGAATTGGGAAACTCCTAGGACTCCGTCTGATATTCGTAGTTTTCTGGGCCTTGCTGGTTATTACCAGAGATTCACCGAGAATTTTGCTTGGATTGTTGCACCTCAAACCGCTCTAACTCGTAAGAATAAGTTTAGATGGACTGATAAGTGTGAAGCTGCATTCAATGAGTTGAAGCATAAACTTACTTTCGCACCAGTTCTTACCGCTCAAAATGGAAACAAGGGATTAACTGTATACACTGATGCTAGTCATGAAGGTTTGGGAGCCATGCTGATGCAGGATGGGAAGGTTATCGCTTATGCCAACCGTCAGTTAAAGACTCATGAAGCCAATTATGCAGCCCATGATTTGGAATTGCTTGCCATAGTTTTTGCTTTGAAGCTTTGGAGACATCATCTATTGGGAACTAAGTTTGAGCTCTTTACGGACCATAAATCATTGAAATATATTTTCACCCAGAAGGACCTGAATCAGGGGCAAGTTAAGTGGCTTGAGTTTTAGCTTCTTATGATCTCGACATCAATTATACCCTAGGGAAAGCTAATGTTGTAGCGGATGCTTTGAGTCGGAAGAAGGCGATGTTGTGTTAGCTTGTTGTTTCTTATCCTCTTATGGATCGAATTATTACTAAGCAAGATGAGGATAGGATAATGAGGCTTATTAAGGAGAATGTTCGTAATAGAGTTGGCGGCAGTAGCCAAGATGGAAGTGGAGCTCAGATTGATGATAAAGGGATTTTGAGGATCAATAATCAGATTTGCGTCTCGAATGTCTATGGATTGAGGCAAGAGTTACTTCGGGAAAATCATCGGTCTAGACTTTCTATTCATTCAGGTATGACGAAGATGTACCATGATATGAAGAAGATGTATTGGTGGAGTGGTATGAAGCGTGATATCTCCCTTTTTGTTAGTAGATGTGCGACTTGTCAGCAGGTTAAGGCTAATCATCAGAAAGCTGACAGATTATTGCAACCCCTTGAGATTCCTAATTGAAATGGGAACAAGTTTCTATGGATTTTATTGATGGATTACCTAGAAGGGGTAATGGAAGTATTTGGGTTATCGTGGATAGATTGATCAAGTCAGCTCATTTCATTCCAGTTAGATCCAAGAGTTCTGCTTCGAGTTTAGCTGAGATTTATATGAGAGAGATTGTTCGTCTTCATGGTGTTTCAGACAGTATTGTTTGTGATAGGGACCCTATCTTTAACAAACAATTTTGGAAAGCTTTTCAAGAATTTTAAGGTACTCGTTTGAATCTGAGCACTGCTTACCATCCGCAGATCGACGGTCAAACGGAAAGAGTGAATCAGATTTTGGAAGATTTTCTTCGTGCCTGTGTCATTGATTATGGAGGATCTTGGGAAGATCATCTACATATCATTGAATTCACCTATAACAATAGTTATCGGGTATAATCTCAAATATCTATTTAAGGTTATCTTAAATATTTATCTATCTCATTCCATTTTTAAAATTTAGGCTAGTATCGAAATGCCTCCATTTGTTGCTCTTTATAGGCGCCCTTCTAAGTCTCCATCTTTTTGGATTGAATCCGATAATCGTTAGGTTCTTGGTCTGGATATGATTCTAAAAGCATCTGAGAAGGTTGAGGAGATAAAGAGAAAGATGAGGATTGCTTAGGATAGACAGAAGTAGTATGTTGATAGGCGTAGGAGGAGTTTGGAGTTTTCTGTTGGTGATCGGGTATTTCTTAAGGTCTCTCCATTAAGAAATGTAATTCGTTTTGGTCGGAGAGGAAAGCTTGCTCCTAGGTTTATTGGTCCTTTTTGCATCTTAGAAAGAATTGGTTCCTTATCTTATCGCTTGGATTTACCTCAAAAACTTTGTGGAGTGCATAATGTGTTCCACATTTTGCATCTTTGTAGGTAACTTCATGATCCACCTTTGATTCTCTAGCCTTCTGCTCTAGAGAGTTTGGATATTGTGCCAAATCTTACTATCGAGAGGAAGCCACTTCGTATTATCGATAAAGGTATGAAGCAGCTTTGAAGAAAATCTGTCAACCTAGTCAAAGTGCAATGGAGCACTAATGATCGGGATTGTACTTGGGAAACGAAAGAGAGCGTTCGTGCTTCAAATCCGAAATTGTCTGTTTCAGGTTCCATTCGTTACCCTTTTATCCCTTTTGTTTTCAGGGTCTAATTCCTTTTTGAGGACGAAAAGTTTTGAGTGGGGGAGAGTGTAACAACCCGTAATTTTTGTAATTATTTTAAATGGAGTTTTAATTAAAACTTGGAATTTAATTATTTTAAAATTGATAAATTTGGAATTATAATATATGATTTTTGGATTTGATGAAAAATGTTTTTCCAAATTTAACAAATTAAAGATTTTTCTAAATATTTAAATTTTGGTCAAAGTTTGAACTTCCCGTTGAAAATTTTAACTTTAAATTTTATTCCTTTTTATGAAGCTAGAATAAATTCTGATTTTTTCTCTGCTTTTCATTTCGTAAAATTCTGATTTTTACTTCTCCAAATTTGTTGTTTTTAGCGTATTTCATGTAGTTGCTTTCTCTTAACCTCTACCTTATTTATATTTTGATTTGGGATTGTACCAATGGGCCGAGAACCCCTGTAGTAGATGAGAAGCGACCTATTGAGTAGCCTATATAACATCTCCTAGGATTTTGGCTAGCCTCCACATCCATTCATTTGTGCCTCCACAGAAAATGTAAGTCTTCTTCTTCATCATCTTTCTCCTCCAAACCCTAGACCTTCTTTTTCTTCTCCTCTACAATTTTCCTCCTATTCTGCTTAGAAATTTAGGCCACGCCCATTCCATCACCAAACTCCAACCAAAATCCCTTTCTCCTCATTCCTTTCCCCATCTCCTCTTCACCAATTTCGGCCTCCATCTCCCTCTTCTATTTTCGACCATCCCCCCTCACAAACCCTACCAAAGCCGAACCCACGTCACCACAAACCCTACCCCAAACTGAGTTTCCACCTCTCCAAAGCCCTAGCTTAGCCGAACCTACCCAAACCCAAGGCTTCTCCACCAAAAACCCTAGCCCATGCACTATAAAATCAAGTCCAAAAGCCCTAGGCCGAGCCTAACCTAACCCAAAACCACCTCTAGACCAAGCCTATGCACCCATAGACAAGCCTCTTCTATTGTATTTTGCAAAAATATTTTTTCATTTTTATTTTTTTTATGTGGATTATTTGTTTACATATGGAATTTATTTTATTTTTAAAGCGTTGGATTTGGATTCTCCTCTCACTCAAGCTTGTCCGTAAATTTGTCATTGTTGTGTTGCGCTTTGAATCACTTTTCTAACCAAAGAAAGGTAATCCCTCTTGACAAAATACTTATAATTTTTGTGAATTGATGACAATTGAATTGTGAGGATATGTATATGCAAGTTTGACATTTCACCTATGTTTATATCATGTTATTTCATATGTTTATTCATGTTATTTCATATGTTTATTTCATGTTATTTTATATGCTTATATCATGTTATTTCATATGTTTATATTATGTCATTCATATGATTTTATTATGTTATTTTATATCATATTATACCTATTTTGATCATATGCCCTGATATGATGAATATTGTTATGTTACTTAGTATTATGTTCTCACACTACAAGTTCCTTCACTATGGGTTGAAATGATACATACCCGGACGATGTTTAGAATAAGAAAGATTGTTATGGGCTGAAATGATAGGCCTAAGCAATTTTATTTGACTTGGGATTGCAGGTTTGAAGTGATATAAAACCCGTAAGATTTATAAATTGCGGATTGAAATGATACATGTTCGTATTTACTTGACCTTAAGGTAGAAAATTTTATACATACTCCGTGGTTGATTTAAAATGATTTTTCTAAAAAGTATCAAGTATTTTGGACTTTTATATGTGAATCTCAACAAAAATTTAATGTAACGGTTTCTGTAAAGTTGTTTACATGGGTTAAGATATTTTTTATATATAAGAAATAAATAGTTGGAAATGTAAATTTTGGAATATAATTTACAGTATGAAGGTTAATCGAAATTTAACAATCCGATTTGACTTAATAATGGTATTTTATTCTAACCTATAAACTGTAAGTTTTATTCATGTAATAGTGATCAAAATGATAAATGATTTTGTGAAAAAAAATGTAAGTTAAAAACGTGCATTTGACATGTAAGTTTTAACTAATAAATGGCATGGTTCGGTTAATAAAAATGATAAATGATACTTACTGAAAAGAAAATAAAGTGTAAGTTAATGTACAAATAGCTAAAATTGAAGTAATATAATAGAAATGATAGAACGGCTATGATAAACTGTAAATATATATACTATTGGATTGCATAAAATACGATAGTAGGAGTATTACAGTAATGATTCAAAACTGCTACAAATTCTTACGGTAACAATTGAAAATTGCTGTGATTGTTCTGCACCGCTGTGATTTCCTTACTGCAACAATTCTACACTGCTCCGGATTCTTACGGTAATAGTTCTGCACTGCTGCGAATTCATACAGTAGCACTTCTGCACTGTTGTGAATTCCTACCGTAAATGTTCTGCCCTGATGTGAATCCATACAGTAGCACTTCTGTTCTGCTGTGTTTTCCTGAAGTGACATTTTTAGAATGTTACAATTTTCTAAACAATTATATGTTATGGTTCTAAAGGTTATATTTTAAAGTGCTGTGATACCTAAACTTCTATTTTTCAAGGGTTTATAATTAAATGAAACTGGAAGTGTTTCGACCTTTGGAAATGAATATTATTTTAAAGAATAATGATATGGAAATTATATGGTTTTGAAAGCAATAGGGTTAATTTGAAATATAAACCATTTGAAATTTATATAACCATGTTTTTAATAACGATTTTTTGTTAAAGAGACCGAGATCGGATATAGGCATACTCTCTGTCGTTACTAAAAACCACTTTAACAAAGGTGTACGTGGTGGGATTCCAGAATGAAGTAGGATGGTGGCGACGATCCTAAAGGTATATTTACGTGGACCCGACTCCCGTGAGTTGGCATAAGGTGGCTAAACAAGAGCGGTTCTCGGGCCAAGTGAGGTTGCACCTCCGATCAAACATGCTTCATCATTAGCCATTCTATTACTTTGTGATTGATTTGTGTGCACCTTTGATTTGGAAGTGTGGATCGAGTTGGATGGTAGTTGTGGCTATGCGTTAGCAACATTCCGGATGCGTAATTGGTATGTCTACCCTAGCATTGCCTGGTTGCGCCGTGTCACCTATCCTAGCACGCCTTCTACGAGTTTGTTTTGTACCATATCTATGGAGTGCCCTCTAAAGGCGTCCAGTACGGATGGGATTACGATACTGTATAGACTATGGGAATATAAAAATGTGTTAAGGTGGAAAATATAAAGCATTAACGCTATTTTTATATAGTATACTTTACTTTAGACATTATTATAATAGCGCATATTACTACATAATAGATAGTTTAATGGATCCTTAAAGGATGGGCGATCCCAAGCATCCTTTAAGTTACTAATGCATTTCTTTTGCAGTTAACTTGAGTTGATTGACATTTTATAAGTATGTATGTCCTGACTCGAGTGTTTTGTATTTTTCTTTACGCTTGGGTCAACTTGAGTTTCACATCTTTGGTTTCATCCTCTTTTGGAGCTAGAGATCTGCCGCAGATTAGCAGTCTACTTGATATTCTCATTTCAGTTATTACTACTCAGCTTTTTCTTTTGTAGTTGAGGACTTATTTACCTAGAAATTCCACATGTATTTATTTCAGACTTGGTATTATGTATTAGTTTGAGACTTTGTATCTAGGAGCTTCATGAACTCCTATGTTTATTTTATTCTACTATGAAGTTATTATGATATTCTGCGTCTGTGATTCTGTGATTGATTTTATTTGCCTCAATTTTTATTAATAATTTGTTGTTTTGAATTATTCAAGTCCGACATGTGGTTTTATTGTCGATTTGAATGGTCCAAAATGGCGGGATGTTACAGCATGTTTCTTGTAGTTGAAATGATTTTGGAGCTTGTGGTAGATATGAAAAGCGCAATTTACTTCAATATTCCCAAAGATAACATATAAAGTTTTTTAGTCTAAATCATAAATTATCTTGTGACTACCTAGCTTTTGAAGAATGGTGTGGATTTTTATTCTTAATAAAAGACTTAGTCATGGGCGTAAATCTTTCAACTTACTATTCCCTCTAATGTCATTCGAAAAATGATGATAAACTTCATCACAAACTCTATCCTTAATATCAACATCCTCTAAATCTATTCCTTTTCTTCCATAACCCAATGTTCGTGCCATGTCATTAATGTGAAATTTTACAATATTTCATATACACTAGACCATAACCAACCTTTATCCCTATGTAATCGTATGACTTTACTATTGAGGTTAGCTAAAAAGAATTTGACGCTTAAGGTATCAATTTCAACATTATTTTGATGAAAATCTAACAAGCTTGTAATCCTAGCTTGGTCTGTAAAATCTTCAAGACTGTGAGTGGGAAAATCACTAAGATTATAAAAGATACCCGAGAACAATTTCATCTTGGAGAGTAATTTGAAATGTTCGATGTTCCTTTCATCATGACGAGCCAAATTTTGATTTGTTCTTGTGTTGGTGGTGCTACAGAACTCTCGGCGGTGGATCTCTTCTTTGATTATTTGGTTTAGGTGCCAATTTTATAATTGGAATTTGGAAAATTTAGGGTTTTGGGGTAACTTTTCATTTTGATTTATGTAGTAGAGGAGTAAGAGTGAAGAGCTAAAAGTTAAAAGGAGAAGGTGGGAGTAATAAATGGATTGTTGACCGGTTAAGAATTTTTTAAAATTTTGGATGATTTGGACATCTGAATTTAAAAATCAAATGGTCGAATATATAGGGTAGGAGGATAAAATTTTGTAATGTAAAATCAGCCTTTAAACACGTCTGAATTTTATAATCAAACGTCTGAATTTGGTATTCAAACATCTGGTTATTGTAACGACCTGTAAATTTTTAATGATTATATTGTAATTAACAATAAATTTTGATGAAAATAATTAATAAATTTTAAAATGAAAATTTGATATTCGTAATACGTCTATTTAAACATAGCAAATAGTAAATTTTCATTGGAAAAATATGGAAGTTAGTTTTGTTGTGTAATATTCCTTTTCAGTTTAAAATCAGTTAGTTTGATGAAAATAATATATTTTTGAAACCTGAATATTTTTATATAATAAAAATGTAGATAATATCTAAGTAAGATGCCATATTTCGTTTCGCTAAAGGTGGATTGCTATAGCCCCGTTTATCTTATTTTTGGTAAAATAGCAATAGTTTGGCGCAAATATCTACTTTTGATAGGATGGTCGTATCGCTGATATATATGTACCATTCTGTTCATCTTGTCGTGTTGAGCTCCATAGTATATTCATTTGTGTATTTCAAAGTCCGATACATGGCGAAATCCATGAAAAACGGTTAACCGTATCAGTACATGTTTCGTGCCTTTTGAGTTTTGTGACCATTCAATTTCCACCGTACAATAACCAAACAGCCACTTGCCATTATTATTTACTGAATCCAACATATTGACTTTTGCAATTCCTTCTATTTCCAATATATTCTGGTGTTGTCGTGCATTCTTTCTCTCCTCATTTGGTTCGTTCATTCTTTACTTTGAATTTTTTCTGAATATATATGGTACGTATATATTTGCTTCAGATAATAGTACAGCTTTTTTCCTTTTTATTGAAATCCCACCACCTTCCAGAGCTCACCATTCCTTCCATTCCTTCCCGCTTCGCCATGCTATGCCAACAACCACCGCTCTTCCGCCCACCGCTTGCCCCGACCATAACTTGATGACCTACAGCAGTACGCCAACCCAAGAACTGCCTCAGCCCGCTAACCTACCTACGTTCATCTCGGCAGCCGCTCCTCATCCCCTTCAGCCTGC
This sequence comes from Allium cepa, assembly GCA_030765085.1. NCBI lineage: Eukaryota > Viridiplantae > Streptophyta > Magnoliopsida > Asparagales > Amaryllidaceae > Allium > Allium cepa. Next base: position 977,847,192 of record CM060928.1, read on the forward strand.
CACTGTAAACACTACACAAACCACCATACACAACCAAAACCTAATGTTAAACCCTCCACGGAAGCTAAAACCCCATAGTCGACTGCCACCTCAGCGCTCCACCTCCCATCTTGCCTTCACGTCCTCCTGCTAAGCACCAGTGACCACTCACCTATCACCCTTGCTCACCCTCTACATACGCATGAACCTCGCCTCCAGCCCCTCCAAGTGCAATCCTCCCAATATCCCAATCACCAACCACCCTATCACCGAAATCACTATCCGAACCAAACCCACCTTTGTCAGCAACCCTCCGAGCACTAGATCTGAGCGCCGCCTACCTTGCCGATCTCCTCCAGCATTACTTCTCTTATCTAATATATGTTATATATATTTTGGTTAGAATTTATATATATTGATATATATATATATATATATATATATATATATGGGATGTGCTTGACACCTGATCTGAACCTACCCTCTGGTTACTTATGTGATATATATATATATATATATATATATATATTTGCAAGATTGTATATATATATATATTTATGATGGGTATACTTTGGCCGAGAGTTATAAATTGATGTATAAGTGGCACAGTTCAAACAATTGCTAGCATATCCATGTGTTGTGTGTGTGTGTGTATTGCTCTCTTCGTGCGTATTGCCAAGTATATGTAGCATATGTATATGTTATATATATGTATATATACATATATTAATCGAAATATATAGGTGCATATATATATGAGGCTCATATGTGTCGTGTATATACACATTATATATACATCTTGTACATATATCCTATCTGAGATTCATATATATATTTATATATACGATGTACGTATATCATTTTTCCTTCTAATTTCTGTAAAACTAATGTGTATACATGTATTGTGTATGTATATATATTTGTTTCCATCGAATTCTCATGCTAAATCTGTGTTGTCTGCGTGGCAGCTATTTAACGTATCGTGCCCATGTCCGTATGCGTATCCATGTTAGTTACTTCTCATTTTTATCATTCTCTAGCCTCGAAAAATGAGCAATCACTCACGAATAATATTTAGTAAATTTTATTCGCATGAAATAACGACCGAAATTTGCTGTTAATCTGAATTGTTAAGTCATTTAATTATTAAATGTGTTATGCCTTTATCTGCAATTGTTCGCCTATAACATATGACAGCATAACATGTCGTGTGTATATATTATTCTAAATTTGTTACTAATGATATAAGCATGTCGTTGAGGTGCTATATATCACATTTGTCCTCACCCTACAAGCCCTGTTAGTTTAGAATTCCCTATGAGTTGAAATGATACATAATCGAACGATCTTATAGATTTGGGGAAAATCGTTATGGGTTGAAATGATAAACCCAGGTGGTTTTCATTGATTTTAAATTTTGGGATTGCGGGTCGACATGGTATATACCCGTAAATATTTGTATTATGGGTTGAAATGATAAATATTCATATCACTTGACCATGGGATAGAAAATTACATACTAACACCATTGGTTTGTATTTTGAAAATGATTTCCAGAATTTGAAAGGAAATATATGGGTTTCAATATACATTGATTTTTAAAATATAATATATAAATGTTATTTTTTATATACATGTAAAATTTAGATTCTTTATGAAATTTAAAATTTTTAAGTTAGTTTTGAAAATATAAATTTTGTGATTTTACTTAAAACTTTATTATTTTAAAAGTATATAAAACAAGATTTAATATAAAATAAAGTTCAATAATAAGATTTAATTTAACAAAATTTAATTTAATTAGCATATATGTAGATTTTGTAATAAATTTAATAAAGTGGTTGGGAAGATAAATTGGGATTGATTTGAAATATTATTTGTTTAAGAATTGGATATAAATAAGAATAGATTTGAACCTATTGATTTTGAGATTTTAAGAATAGGATTCCATAACTTTATCACTGTATTTTGAGTAAGGTGATTAAATGAATATATTCAAATTTAAAGTTAAAATTGAATGTTTAAATTTAATTAAAGTTTGAATTTGAGATTTTATTTAAAGGTTCATAAAAGGTGATTAAGTGAATATTTCAGAATTAAATAAATTGAAGTTGGATATTTAATATTTTAAAATTTGATTTTATTTAAATTTTTAATTGGAGATTTAATTTAATGTTATTATAAATGATTAAGTGAATATTTCAGAATTAAATAAACTAAAGTTGGATATTTAATATTCTAAATTTTGATTTTAATTAAATTTGTAATTAGAGATTTAATTTAATGTTATTATAAATGATTAAGTGAATATTTCAGAATTAAATAAATTGAAGCTAGATATTTAATATTTTAAAATTTGATCTTATTTAAATTTGTAATTAGACATTTAATTTAATTTTATTACAATGATTAAGTGAATATTTCAAATTCAAATAAAACTAAAATTGAATTTTTTTTTTTAATAAATGAAATTTATCAAATTGAGTTATTGTAAATGTTTGAAGACATAAACATTGATGCCTATTGAACTTGAAATGGTAGTTCAAACTTGGGTTTGAAATTGATATAATTTAAATGGATTAATGAAATTTGAATTGAACCCTTAACCTTTATAACTGAAATCGTTGGACTGTGATTGGTTTAAATTGAATTCTGGAACTAAAGGTTGATTTTAATTGATTTGTGAAATTGAAGGAAACAATACTAATTTGAACTATTTTGATATAAACTATTTTAGTATATAAACTCTTTTAGTATATAAACTATTTTTTTATTTATAACTTATTTTAATTATATAAACTATTTTTAATTTATAACTATTTCAATATATAAACTATTTTCAATATTTAAACTTTTTATGTTAGAACAGTTATAATTTAAAGTGAATAATGATTTTTGAGGTGATATGATTTTGAAAGTAACATGATTTCGAAAGTGGTATGGCTTTGAAATGTATATGATATTTTGATATGAAATATGAACTATTTGAAATAAAATGATCATGGTGTGAAATAAGCGTTTGGTTGTTAAAGAGACTGGGACCAGATATTGTCATACTCTCTATCGTTATCAAAAACCACTTTAACAACTATGTACGTGGTGGAGATTTCAAAACAAAGCAGGATGTTTTGGCGACGATTCTACATGAGGTATTTACGTAGCCTAGACTTCCGTGAGTCAGCTTAGATGTGACTAAAAGGGGAGCCAAGCCAGGCCAAGTGAGGTCATTCAGAGACATTTCTTCTATACCATTATATTACTTTGTTATTTGATTGGGTGCACCTGTGATTTGGGAGTGTGTCTCGAGGTGGGTGGTAGTAGCTGCTATGCGCTATCACCAGTCCGGATCCACAAACGGTATATCTGTAACAACCCGCAAATTCGTACCCCTTGAGTCAACGTTATTCTACATCAATCAACTCAAGATGTACGGATTTAGAACCATTTGGGTTAAAGAAGAAGTGGTAGAAGAAGAAAATAGAAATCAACATTAGAATCTAACCATCGTAGCGGAATAAAATATAATAGATAATAACAGATCTTTACACCAAAAACAAATATTATATCTGTTTATACATACATCATCAGAGTTCAACATCAATAACATACAACTGGATACACAGCACAATAATAATCAAATACGGAAGTACGCATCGCCATCCAGCTCGTCTCCTGAGCTCCACAGCATCATATCCTGTATTCTATAATACTCAGTCTAACCCGAGCATTACACTTAAATAACACCCGAGTCAGTCTGGAATACCAACATGAGAAAACCACACTCAAATTGATTATTAAAGTTTCAAAATCCTTTGAAAACAAAAGCATCTTGTAAGACCACGCCACAAATAAACATGTCGGGTTTTTACCTTACGATAGCTAAAACACTTTATATTAAAATTCTCTGATCTTATTATAGGGTCTAAAGAAAGTAAAATAGAATCTAGCTGAAATGCTTGCATCTCACGTTTCAGCAATAGTTGGGTACAATCAAAACCGTATGGGCGCGTAGGGAAAATGGATTTTCAACTAATGACTAGGCACTGGGGTACCACCTGTCACGGTACCTGGTCTAGATCAACATACCGAGGATCACTTCTGACCCCCTGCAACATAAGACTCGGACTACCCCTTACTGGATAATCCCGAGTAAGATTGGGATCAACAACCGCACCACTAAGCCGAAATAAAAGGGACATCTAGACGGGGATGACCTTACCCGAAAATGGGTGCTACCCACCAAGCCTTGCAACATAACCCCAGATTTTCAGTCATTCCCGGTTGATGAGGCTTGAGGCTAAGCGTTACTTTTTTAGAACATTTCACTTAGAATGCCCATCTTCCACCTGACGATGTTCCGAAAGCATTCATCCATACAAGTCCGTCTCGGGTTCGAACGGAACAGAAGGCACTATTCCTACTATATCCATTTTGAAAATATCCTCAGGATTAGTAGCGACTAGCCCTTGCACTTCATTACTCCATCTTCGACTCCGAACTCGTTTTTTCCACGAAAACGTACAAAAAGGATCGAAGTGGTTTTCGAGAAATTAATCCTGATTCCAGTCTCTTCGAAACGATCAGCGCATTGGCCAATATTGATAGTCTGTTATTTAACTATCAATTAACATTCACAAACAACCATCAAACATAAATAATTTCTCCAAATTATTTATTAACTTCAAAATATCTTCATGATATATATTTCCGTTTTCAAACCTTTTATTTTTTTAAACAGTTTTCAAACCATCTCCCTTTTACAGAATAAATTTCCCAAATATTTTCTATTTCCACTGCAATCACCAAGTACAAACACTTAGATTTTAAAACAATTTAAAACACTTTGTTATAAAGTATATCTTAAACATTTAAATTAAAAATTACTTTAATACTTATTAAAATATATACTTTAAGAATATTTAAACTAAACCTACTTTATGCAATATAAAACTGAATTTCTAACTTTTAAAACCAAAATACACAGCCACCTCTAAATGATTACTGCTATAAATAGACTAAAGAAAATACTTATTTTAGAATTTGAACATTTAGAAATAATAAATTTCCAAACATACGTTTAAAAACAACATTAAAGCCATTGACTTATATTTGAAAATTTTACTTTGAAAACGTACTTGGCTATCCAGGGAAATAATCTTCTCTTTCTATCCTTTAAAAATAAATCACTATTTATTATTAAACAAATTTCCATTTCTTTAATAACTTTCCATCGTGAATTTATTTCTCCAAATATCCACTGATATATTACTTTACTTTTATAAACCCAGTTTATAAATTTCAAAGTCGCACTTCTCTTTCTAAGTTCCAACTTCAATCACTTAAATCAATTTTCAAATTGATTTCCAATTTACTCCATTTTGAAATATATTTCTTTACTTACTCAATTCATTTCAAAATCCATTAATTATAGACTTTATTATCATTATTATTATTTTCCGTTTGATTTTAAAACTTTTAACTGAAACATAAAAATTTCAGATTTTCCTAATTTCTTCTTTATTCTTTTCAAAGTTTAAATCTTAAATTTAAAATAAATGCTTTATTCTTTTAAATAATAACACTGAAGTTTAAAATTCATTATCTTCCTGTTTATTCAAAATTCCCTTTTCATATACGGAATTTTTTTATTAGAATTTTAAAATCACTTTTATTCTTTCACAATTCATTCTTAAGTTTATTTAAATTCTCTATAATTATTTCACTTACAAATTATCTTCCTTTTATTATCAAAAATCCAATTCTATATATTTTGATAACTTAGTGTACCGAAATATATTCAAGTAAACCATAGCATTCAATATTCCGATTATCAATAATATTCATCACGAAATATCGAATATTCATAACAGAGAATATTAAACAATATAAATAATTTTGAGGAATCCAGTTGGATCCCTCCAACCTGTTTCCCTGCATCCACAGCTGTTAGCACAATATAAAATACCAATTCCACTTCGAGGTGGAATATCGCGGTATATGGAATTTAAATATAAAATCATCCGCTATTATACGGCGTATAATGTCGCATCCGCTTTATAATGTGAAAATCAATTATTCCAAGATGTATTATATACTATAGTATAGCATATCCAAAATAATTCAATCATTCGACAAAATATTTAAATTTAACTATTTAAATTTAAATTATTACCAGATGAGTGAGATTAACTCGCTTTTGATTTTGTTTTGCAATCCACTTCAATATTGCCTTGGATGTCCTGATGTTTGACCTTAAATAAACAATTTATATAATTTATTAATATTCAAAATAATCGAATTATTAATTACCGTTTAATAGTTTTAATTTTGACTAATGATTTATTTTAAACAAAAACTACTTCCAAACAAATATCTCCTTTAAAAAAACTTTTTAGTAACTAATTAAATTAAATAAGCAATTAAATAATTTTAATCATCTCAATATTTATTTTAAATTGAAATAGTAGGTTGAAATATATAAATATTTAAAATTTATACCTATGATTTCCTTTTTGAAACCACATATGTATATACACTTATAAAATAGCTTATATAGATCCAAAAATCCAATTTTTAAATAAATTCTTCACAGTTTAAAATCCCGTATATTTCAAAATCTTATCTTCGAAACCATAGATATACGCTTATAAATAAAATTTATATTACCATTTAGAAGTCTTTTATCTTCCTAAATCCTATCTATGTTATTATTATTTTAAACAGTACTTCAAAGTGTAATTATCTGAATTTTTTCTGCAAGCAGATGTAACTTCTAAAATAAATGAATAAAAATTGTTCATTTACCTTACTGTGAATATTATTGGCGACCCCGCCTCCTTCACTTATCGAAGACGAAGACCGCCTCGACCTAGCCTCACCTTCATGCGCGCTGCCATAGCAAACGCCATAACATCTCGTCGCTTGAATCGCCGAAGGAACTCAAACCTAGGTAACTGTCGTACGTTCAATCATCTCAGATCAAAGCCGCTGCCGTCATGAGCTGCTCCGCTCCTTCCATGAATCTCGATCTACAGCTGAGGATGAAGATGTCACACTCACGATGCTCAAACTCGCGATGCTCGCAAACTCGTTTCCGCTGATGAAGTCACACTCGCGATGCTCAGATTTTCCCGTCAAACTCGCAGCGATTGAAATCGCACTCGATTCCTTCGGTCCCCCTTTATTCGATTTCTACTGAGGAAGAGGAATTGGGATTTATTAGTGGTTTTGGTTTCGAATGGAGAAAAAGAAAGAGGGGCACCTTGATTTTGGAAATGAAGGCTTCGGCCATTTTTTCCGAATGGATTTGATTTGAACTGAAGAAAGACAGGCATGATTTAAAGAAAAGTTAGAAGACGGCTATGGTCAGATGATAGGGTGGCGAAGATAGGTTAGGGTGGCTGGACAAGGCTAGGTCGGCTGAGGTGCTTCTTTTTTACGATTTGACTATTATATTTTAATATCCAAAATATCCCATTCTCGTAACTCGAAATCCCAAACTCCTAACGAAGCGTACTGCTAGGCGTTTATAAAGTTATACCCCTATTCCGAACGCAAGGGAAAAGGTTTCGAGTCCTAATTCGATCGTATGGAGAAGATACCTTTTTGAATCCAGTTATTATATTAAATTTTCGATATAAATTTCAACACGTTTATATATCGTACGCTCACACAACAGCTCCAAGTACTACAAAAATAGAAATCCGATAATAATACAATATTATGGATCCAATGGAACTAGTTTTGTCGAAATCCGAGACTATGCCTCGGAAGGCTATTTTTAAATATCGATTTAAATGATATATTTTCAAAACTGAACAAATCACCTTTAAATTCAATTTTAACATTTTTAATATCTTCAGTATTATCAATATAAATTTTACAAGCCTTCTAATTATTTTTAACAGGCTTAAAATTCCAGATTCAACATTTTACCCCACTTCAAATTATTAAATTCAATAATTTAATTATCAAATAAATAGTGATATTTTGAATTCAAGTTAGAAACGAAATTTTAAATATTTAAAATCAATTAAATATTGCGATTTCAAACATCTAAAAATTCTGGGTCGTCACATTCCTCCCCCTTAAAAGAATTTCATCCCCGAAATTACCAGTTAGGAAGAATGGTCCAATACCCATTACTATTTTCCAAAAACCAAACAAATTTTAACAACAACCCAACAATCTTTATTAAGACACACCATCCATCTAACTAACTTTCCAAACTTTTCCATAGTTTCCAATAATATTATTTACTTAACAATTCAAATTTAAATTTAAGACCAAACTTTGAATTATCAAAATTTTCCCAAAACTTTTCTAACCCCTAAATTTTTGAAAAATTTCGTCAGCGCCCCCTTTACGCGGCTAGCTCGGTACAACTACAAAATGCCTCTATGGGCTCCCAAATTCCAAAAGATAACAAAATGCCAAGTGGCTAGATCAAAAACCCAATCAAATTTCATACAGAAATTTAAACACATACCTTTTTAGTCGGGCAATTCAAATTTATCTTCCGAAATCAAAACCAATTTTCCTTTCCCTTTATAATACCTACATATCCTATTTAGCAATAATATCCAATCATAGCTTTTTAAAAATTAATTTTTTTACATTTCCTTACAGGAGTTTTCATATCTACTTCTATTCAATTTAGTTCTCCCATTTCCAAGTGAATTTAATTTATCTTCAACTCTGAATATTGAATTTTATCTTCCATTTATAACTGATTCATATTATAATTTTAAATTAGTTTCATTCACCAATTTACTTCGATTCCTAATTTGAAACCATTTGCCGCTAATAAAAAATTTCCCAAAAATTTTCAAAAATTCTAACTCCCAAAATTTTCGGAAAATTTTGGCAGAGTCTCCTTTGTACAGAGGAGCTTTTGCAATTTGACAAAAGATATAAATATATATACATCGACCCACCCGGTCGGAAAAACAAAAACAGTTCAAATTTTCTATTTTTATTGCGTAGGCGTACCTTTATTTAGCATTTTTAAGCAAGCGGCTTATTATTTTAGCAATTAGCGCAACCAATTCCAGCCACACGGCTTCCAGGTACCTGTACTTACTCAATTCAAACATGTAAGTGCCATATATGTGAAGTTTAACAATATTTCACTTATTTGCAATTGTTAAACACATGAATTCTAAAAGCAATGCACATTAAACACTTTCCGTAAGCTATTTATATAGTTTTAATACTAATTCAACTGTTTTCAATTAATTCATATACCATTTTCATTCAATTTGAATGGTTTACAATCCACTTGCTTACGTTCAATTCATTTTTAATTTTAAACAAACCCATATTATTCCAATTGATTTAAAAAATCAATTCTATTCACCTCTGTTAATACATTTACTTTCGTTTAGGATAGAATGACTAATTTTTTGTGCAAATTTGATGTTATTCATGCAAATAACAATTACTTAAGCTTATAATCATTTTAAATTGATTCCAACTCAATTTATTATTTAATTCCTTCTATTTTAATTCATTCACAACCATTTTATTTAGCTCGACACATTCTATTTCAATTTTATTCCTTTTTAATTTTATTCACGATCCATTCATTTACGTTTAATTCCATATTTGCCTTCATTTCATTTGAGACCATTTTATTAAGCTTGAACCATTCCATGCTTATATATTGGTAACCATTCCGCAATTTAAATTTACCCAAGCTTTTATTTAATGGACTTTTACCCTTACTCGAAGCCAAGCTTCCACTACTTTTAAACTTAAATTAATTTATTTCAAATTGTTCAAATTTCATACTTAAGATCATTTTCATTTTACACATAATTTTTCTTTTCAATTTAACTTGATTCTATTTTAATCAAATCTCATTTCAATCTACAAATTTATTTGATTAGTTATTATAAATTTTAAATTTTCAGATTCAATTGATTACAAGGCCATTTTAAATTTATTTCCAAATTCATCTGGGTTTTATTTACAACTAAAACCATCCCTACTTTAATCCAATTTCTTTTTATTTGGCAACATTTTCAATTATATTTACTTCACTAAGTCGAATTTGATTTATAACTCGAGTTTTATTTCCAAATTCCATTATTAACTCACAATTCAGCTTCTATTCAACTATATTAGGTTCCATTTGCATATTTCATTAGCTAATTTGTTATCTAATTAGTTCTCCCCTATTTATAATCCAATACTTGATTTTTAATCTCAAAAATCAATTCATTAATTTCCTTAAGTTCAATTTATTTTATAATTCAAGTTTGGATTTTTGTTTCATTTTCCAAATCATCAAACAATATTTATTTTGGGCTTTCTACTCCACTTTCCAGTTTTATAAGTCACAATTTATTATTTTACACATTTCCGTTCATTATAGGCATGAATATTCATCTTTTACTTTCAACTCAAGATTTACGTTTTTTTTATAACCCAAGCATATTTTTATTCCATGGATTTTTAATTCTTTTATAAGTTATTCTAATTCATTCATTCCAACTTATTTCTTATCCAACTTACTTACATTATTCAAGTAAGAATCTAATTCCATTCAATATCACCTATAACTCGACTGAATTTTATTCCAATTCAATTTTATTTTAACTTAGATTTATTTAATTCAATTCAATTCAATTTTCTTCCTCAATCTAAGTTAATTTCATTTTTAACTTTTCACTTTAAATTTAAATTCCAACATTCAAAGCTCATATTTTTCTTCCTTATTTAAAAATCATCTCAATTTATAAGCTCATAACCTATCTCATAAGGATTTTCAAACACCCGGCTTTTGGTTTCAAATCATTTTGAAATCTTCAACATCTCAAAATCACACTTCTCAAAAATTTAAACCAATCCTGGTTTTTATTCCCAACAAATTTCCTTTAAAATTTCGAAATCAAACTGGTTCTCCTGAACAAATCAATTTGGCAGCAATCCATCACTTAGAAACTCGAAATGAACATCGATGATGCTGGAGTCATCACCGAAATTATTTTCCAGCGATTGAAGTGAATTCAATGCTATATCCCTTCCCAAAATTTTATTTGAAACAATTTCCTTCCAGAAATACCTCCAAAATAATAATGCTATTATTTGTCTTCAAAAAACACTTCCAAAATCTCCGGGATTTTAAGTTTTTAAATTCTGGCTTAAATCAAATTTTAACTATAATTCATTTGTATAATTTATACTCATACAAATTCCCATTTGATTATATTTCAATTTATGAATCGCGTTTATAATTCACATTTACAAATTTCTTTTTATAAATGAATTTATTCCCTTAACCTTTGGTTATATTTTCAATTTCTAGTTAAATTTCCATACAACAATGATAATAATTTAATATTATCATTCCTAGCATCCAAGCAACCATATATTAGCTAAAATAGTTTACAAAAACTTTTCTTTTATATTAAAATATATTTTGGGTAAAATTATTTCATTCACCCACATTTAAAACAATACTGTGTCAATTTATCGTGTCAGGTGTTTATAAACTCTTTTCGAATAGCGGCCAACTTACTCGATCAGAATTCATATTCCACTCAACCAATAAGCCAACATAATATTAAAATAATTTATATTCACTAACAAATACGCGCTTATATCTATTAATACGTTCAAACCCATTCTAGAGTACTACGGACTCTATTTTCAATGAGTAATCCCTACCAGAGCCAAGGTTATCACCAACCTAAGCTCTGATACCAACTATAACAACCCGCAAATCAGTACCCCTTGAGTCAACGTTATTCTACATCAATCAACTCAAGATGTACGGATTTACGAACCAGTTGGATTTAAGAAGAAGAGGTAAAAGAAGAAAATAGAAATCAACATCAGAATCTTACCATCGCATGGAATAAAATACAATAGATAATAACAGATCTTTACACCAAAAACAAATATTATATCTGTTTATACATACATCATCAGAGTACATCATCAGAGTTCAACATCAATAACATACAACTGGATACACGGCGGAATAATAATCAAATACGGAAGTACGCATCGCCATCTAGCTCATCTCCTAAGCTCCAAAGCATCATATCATGTATTCTATAATACTCGGTCTGACCAGAGCATTACAGTTAAATAACACCCGAATCAGTCTGGAATACCAACGTGAGAAAACCACACTCAATTGATTATTTCAAAATCCTTTGAAAACAAAAGCATCTCTTAAGACCACGCCATAAATAAACATGTCGGGTTTTTACCTTACGATAGCTAAAACACTTTTTATTAAAATTCGCTGATATTATAATAGGGTCTAAAGAAAGTAAAATAGAATCTAGCTGAAATGCGTGCATCTCACGTTTCAGCAATAGTTGGGCACAATCAAAACCGTACGGGCGCGTGGGGAAAATGGATTTCCAACTAATGACTAGGCACTGGGGTACCACCTGTCGCGGTACCTGGTCTAGATCAGCATACCGAGGATCACTCCCCACCCCCTGCAACACAAGACCCGGACTACCCCTTACTGGATAATCCCGAGTAAGATCACCCCACGGTTGGGATCAGCAACCGCACCATTAAGCCGAAATAAAAGGGACATCTAGACAGGGATGACCTCACCCGAAAATGGGTGCTACCCACCAAGCCTTGCTGCATAACCCCTGAATTTCAATCATTCCCGGTTGATGAGGCTTGAGGCTAAGCTTTACTTTTTTAGAACGTTTCACTTAGAATGCCCATCGTCCACCTGACGATGTTCCGAAAGCATTCATCCATACAAGTCCGCCCCGGGTTCGAACGGAACCGAAGGCACTATTCCTACTATATCCATTTTGGAAATATCCCCAGGATTAGCAGCGACTAGCCCTTGCACTTCATTGCTCCATCTTTGACTCCGAACTCGTTTTTTCCAAGAAAACGTACAAACCGGATCAAAGTGGTTTTCGAGAAATTAATCCTGATCCCGGTCTCTTCGAGACGATCAGCGCATTGGACAATATTGATAGTCGGTTATTTAACTATCAACTAACATTCACAAACAACCATCAAACATAAATAATTTCTCCAAATTATTTATTAACCTCAAAATATCTTCGCGAGATATATTTCCATTTTCAAACCTTGTTTTTTAAAACAGTTTTCAAACCTTTTTTTCAAAAACAGTTTTCAAACCATCTCCCTTTTACAGAATAAATTTCCCAAATATTTTCTATTTTCACTGCAATCACCAAGTACAAACACTTAGATTTTAAAATAATTTAAAACACTTTGTTATAAAGTATATCTTAAACATTTAAATTAAAAATTACTTTAATACTTATTAAAATATATACTTTAAGAATATTTAAACTAAACCTACTTTATGCAATATAAAACTGAATTTCTAACTTTTAAAACCAAAATACCCAGCCACCTCTAAATGATTACTGCTATAACTAGACTAAAGAAAATACTTATTTTAGAATTTAAACATTTGAAATAATAAATTTCCTAACATACTTTTAAAAACAACATTAAAACCTTTAATTATATTTAAAAAATTTGCTTTGAAAACGTACTTGGCTATCCAGGGAAATACTCTTCTCTTTCTATCTTCTAAAAATAAATCACTATTTATTATTAAACAAATTTCCATTTCTTTAATAACTTTCCATCGTGAATTTATTTCTCCAAATATCCATTGACATATTACTTTACTTTTATAAACCCAGTTTATAAATTCCAAAGTCCCACTTCTCTTTTTAAGTTCCAACTTCAATCACTTAAATCAATTTTCAAATTGATTTCTAATTTACTCCATTTTGAAATAAATTTCTTTACTTACTCAATTCATTTCAAAATCCGTTAATTATAGACTTTATTATTATTATTATTATTCGTTTGATTTTAAAACTTTTAACTGAAACATACAAATTTCAGATTTTCCAAATTTCTTCTTTATTCTTTTCAAAATTTAAATCTTAAATTTAAAATAAATGCTTAATTCTTTTAAATAATAACACCAAGTTTAAAATTCATTATTTTCCTGTTTATTCAAAATTCCCTTTTCATATATGAAATTTATTTATTAGAATTTTAAAATCACTTTAATTCTTTCCCAATTCATTCTTAAGTTTATTTAAATTCTCTATAATTATTTCACTTACAAATTCTCTTCCTTTTATTTTCAAAAATCCAATTCTATATATTTTAATAACTCAGTGTACCGAAATATATTCAAGTAAAGCATGGCATTCAATATTCCAATTATCAATAATATTCATCACAAAATATCGAATATTCATAACAGAGAATATTAAACAATATAAATAAGTTTGAGGAATCTAGTTGGATCCCTCCAACCTGTTTCCCTGCATCCACAGATGTTAGCACAATATAAAATACCAATTCTATTTCGAAGTGGAATATCGCGGTATATGGGATTTAAATATAAAATCATCCGCTATTATGCGGCGCATAGAGTCTCATCCGCTTTATAATGCGGGAAATCAATCATTCCAAGATGTATTATATACTATAGTATAGCACATCCAAAACAATTCAATCATTCAACCAAATATTTATTTAACTATTCAAATTTAAATTATTACCGGATGAGTGAGATTAACTCACCTTTGATTTTATTTTGCAATCCACTTCAATATTGCCTTGGATGTCCTGATGTTTGACCTTAAATAAAAAATTTATATAATTTATTAATATTCGAAATAATCGAATTATTAATTACCGTTTAATAGTTTTAATTTTGAATAATGATTTATTTTAAACAAAAACTACTTCCAAACTAATATCTCCTTAAAAAAACTTTTTAGTAACTAATTAAATTAAATAATTTTAATCATCTCAATATTTATTTTAAAATAAAATAGTAGGTTGAAATATATAAATATTTAAAATTTATACCTATGATTTCCTTTTTGAAACCATGTATGTATATACACTTACAAAATAGCTTATATAGATCCAAAAATCCAATTTTTAAATAAATTCTTCACAGTTTAAAATCCCATATATTTCAAAATCTTATCTTCGAAACCATAGATATACGCTTATAAATAAAATTTATATTACCATTTAGAAGTCTTCTATCTTCCTAAATCCTATCTATATTATTATTATTATTTTAAACAGTACTTCAAAGTGTAAATATCTGTATATTTTTTTCTATAAGCAGATGTAACTTCTAAAATAAATAAATAAATAATTGTTCATTTATCTTACTGTGAATATTATCGGTGACCCTGCCTCCTTCACTTATCGAAGACGAAGACCGCCTCGGCCTAGCCTACCCTTCATGCGCGCTGCCATCGCAAACGCCATAACATCTCGTCGCTTAAATCGCCGAAGGAACTCAAACCTAGGTAACTGTCATACGTTTAATCATCTCAGATTGAAGCCGCGGCCGTCGCGAGCTGCTCTGCTCCCTCCATGAATCTCGATCTACAGCTGAGGATGAAGATGTCACACTCGCGATGCTCGCAAACTCGTTTCCGCTGATGAAGTCTCACTCGCGATGCTCAGATTTTCCTCTCAAACTCGCAGTGATTGAAATCGCACTTGATTCCTTCGGTCCCCCTTTATTCGATTTCTACTGAGGAAAAGGAATTGGGATTTATTCGTGGTTTTAGTTTCGAATGGAAAAAAAGAAAGAGGGGATTTTATTCACCTTGATTTTCAAAATGAAGGCTTCGGCCAGTTTCTTTTTTTTTTGAATGGATTTGATTTGAACTGAAGAAAGACAAGCATGATTTAAAGAAAAGTTAGAAGATAGCTACGGTCAGATAATAGGGTGGCGAAGATAGGTTAGGGTGGCTGGACAAGGCTAGGTCGGCTGAGGTGCTTCTCTTTTACGATTTGACTATTATATTTTAATATCCAAAATATCCCATTCCCGTAACTCGAAATCCCAAACTCCTAACGAAACATACCGCTAGGTGTTTATAATGTTATACCCCTATTCCGAACGCAAAGGAAAAGGTTTCGAGTCCTAATTTGATCGTATGGAGAAGATAGCTTTTTGAATCCAGTTATTATATTAAATTTTGGATATAAATTTTAGCGCATTTATATATCGTACGCTCACACAGTAACTCCAAATACTACAAAAATTGAAATCCGATAATAATATAATATTACGGATCCAATGGAACTAGTTTCGTCGAAATCCGAGACTATACCTCGGAAGGCTATTTTTAAATATCGATTTAAACGATATATTTTTAAAACTGAACATATCACCTTTAAATTCAATTTTAACACCTTTATTATCTTCAGTATTATCAATATACATTTTACAAGCCTTCCAATTATTTTTAACAGGCTTAAAATTCCAGATTCAACATTTTACCCCACTTCAAATTATTAAATTTAATAATTTAATTATCAATTAAATAGTGATATTTTAAATTCAAGTTAGAAACTAACTTTCAAATATTTAAAATCAATTAAATATTCCAATTTCAAACATCTAAAAATTTTGGGTCGTCACAATATCTACCCTGGCATTGCCTCACGTGTCGTGCTCATATGTCCCATCGCGCCTTCTATGAGTTTGTTTTGTACCATACCTATAGGGTGCCCTCTAGGTAAACCACTGGTTTGGTGGAGCTTATGGCATTGTATAGACTATGGGAATATATAAAATGTGTTGGGGGGTATGAGTAACGCTTTAACGCGATTTTAATAGTTTGCTTTTCTGATAGACATATTATAATAGTGTATATTAATACATAGTAGATAGTTCCACGGATCCTTAGGGGATGGAAATCCCAAACATCATTTAAGTTACTTGTATTTCAGTTGAGTTGAATTTGCTGGTATAAGAATGTTAATCCTGACTCGAGTGTTTTGTGTTTTGCTTTATGCTCGGGTCAGACTGAGTGTCATAGCATTTGAGACTCACCTTTGGAATTTGGAGCTTTGTTTAAAGATCCATCTTATATCTACTCATCTTTTAGTTGTTTCCAGTTTATGTTCAGACTTTCCTATTGCTGTTGCATTTGAGACTTCTGTGTATTCCGGATACCTATTGTATTTTACTTTAAACTCTGATGTTTATATAGGAGCGTCATGAATTACTATTTATCTGTTCCGCTGCTTATTTTTGTAATACTCTGTGTCTATGATTCTATGATTGATTTATTTAATGTATATGTTATGTTTTGCCAAATATAAATTAATAGTCTATTGTTTTTAGCAATTCAAGTCTGACATGAGTGGATGATTATCAATTTGAACGGTTCAAAATACATGGTCATTACAAGTGGTATCAGAGCTCTGGTTTTGACAAAATTTAGCATATAGAGTAAAAAATTAATTTCAAAATCACCTTCGTTTGAGCTTAAATTTCTCCTCTTTGATTAGGATTTCTTTTGAATTCTGGAACTATCCCCCTAGTTCTGAAATCCATTTGTGTCTTTTCCTATTCGTGTTCTTTTTGATACTGGAGCATCCCATAGCTCCATTTCAGTTGATCCCTATAATGAATTGAACTCATCTTGCCATCTCAATTGGCAACTTCATCCTTGTGTGTAATCCCATCGGTGATCCCACCAACTTTAGTACCATTTGTAAAAGGGTGAAACTCCTTTACAACTGTCATCGATTCACCAGAGATTTCTATATCCTCAGTTTTGATGCTATTACATCTTACTAAGCCTGAGCCATTTCCCTAGCAGATGACCAGGGTAATTCTCTTCTGATCGAATGTCATTTGCCTCAGTATTATGCAGGTAGTTTTATCTTTTCGTTGTTCCTCAGCCTAGAGATCTCGACTCCACCTAGACAGATAGGGATTATATTGATATTTTGGTAAAGTCACATATCTCCCATCTAAGCGGGAAATTGAACTCCACATCGATTTTATTCCTGGAGCTTGACTGTTGTCCTTCCTCCTGAATGAATGGTTTCTATAAATGGTTAGTCATACCCATTGGATTAACCAATGCTCCTGCCTTCTTCATCGACTTTGTGAATCGCATTCTCCGTAATGTTCTGAACCAATTTGATTTGGTTTTCGTTGATGACATTCTCATCTTTTCTGAGTCTCGGTTGACCCGATTAAGGCCACCCTCGATCAATATAAGTCTATCGATCTTTCCTCTTTCGTATTCAATTACCTTATCTTTCGTTCGAGCCTATCTTCACAGTTAGAATTCTCCTTTGTTAGGGTCCCTCTAAAAAAATGGATCTCTATCCCTTTTTTAAGATCCATTCTTGAATCATCCTATAAGGGAGTGTATTTGCAACTGATATAAATATTTTATATTTTGTTGTTTGAATTATTAAGTTTGAATTTTGGGTTTCGATTGATTCGTCTGGCCAACACTATCGATAGGAATTCTAAAACACTTGAACAGAGCTAACTGAACAATATTGTTTTCAAAATCGATAAATGAAATGAATTTATGTATGATTATATTTTATACATAAAGGTACAATTTTTTGAAATTAGATAGTTAAATGAATTAGTTGTTACAAATGATAATGCTAGGTTATCATTTATTGCTTTGTTAACGCTTCCAAATCGTTGACTATTGTGCTATGAAATTTTATAAACATGGTTCATAAATCTGATTTGAAAATGAAATCGATTTAAATTAAAGATTTAAGAATGAAATTTTTTATGCTTTTCAAAATTTGATTTGCAAAATTTGAAAATATATTATTTGAAAGTATTTTTGAATGAAATTTGTTTCCAAAAAATTTTAAAAGAAATAAGTCGGCACTCTCCTCTTTTGTCGCTGGAAAATAATTTCGATGCTGACTACAACATCATCGAGATTCATTTTTTAGTCTCAGAGTGGAGAGACCACTTAGTAGCTTTGCTACGCTTTTATTTTGGGAAATGGATTTGATTTGTTTTTTTGAGTATGATTTGAAGTATAATATATATATTTATTTTAAAGGTTTGATGTAAAATCGGGAATCTAACTCTTAAGTTATGTTAAGTGATGGTTTTCAACTATTAAAATGAAATACAAATTTTGAATAACTAGAGTGTTTAAAATGAGAAATGGATTTGAAATAACTTGAAATAGTTGAACTAGGATAAAAGTAATTCATATGATACTTAATTAATTCCATACTAATATACATAACTTACCTAAAATAAAAAAATAAAAAATGTTTTTGTGAATGGAATTGAAGGTTATACAAGTGAAACTTAAGTAATTAAAAATGTTCAAACTAAACTTTTGCTTAATAAAAATGTTGTTAAGTAAAAGATAAATTTGTATAATGTCCAATTATATTCGAAAACATTAATAAAACTTAACTGAAAAGAAAGAGTTTGAATGTAATAAGAATATGTAATTGAATAATATACAACATATGTTGTAAGTAATAAGATGTCCGAAAATGGGATTTTGCTAAGGGAATTCATAAATAAATTTTGGTAGTTATAATGAAAGTTTATATACTAATTTATGTTATAAGAATTTGTTAAGTAAAACAAATTGAATAATAACTTGGAAAAAAAATTAAATTATTGAACAATATATGGTTATAATAAATGTTTATACACTTAATAAATTTTCAAGAATAATTGAAATAAATTTGTAATAAAAAGAGAATGGGTAAATAAATATGAACACAATAAACATTTATTGCTTAAATAAAATAGATTAAAACCAAATTTGCTGAATATTAATCAATTTAAAACGAATGAAATTTTTGATTTTGAATTAGTGTTATAGCTAATACTATGCATTTTAAATCTATCTTTCCTTTTATTTGTTCTATTATCATGTCTCGTTCCTTTTCGGGGACGAAAAGTTTTGAGTGGGGAAGAGTGTAACGACCCATAAATTTTTAATGATTTTTATAACATAATTAACTAAAAATTTTGATGAAAATAATTAATAAATTTTGAAATGAAAATTTGATATTTGGAATACGTATATTTAAACATAGCAAATTGTAAATTTTCACTGGAAAGTATGAAAATTAGTTTTGTTGTGTAATTTTCCTTTCTAATTTAAAATCAGTAAGTTTGATGAAAATAAAATATTTTTGAAACCAAAATATTTTTATATAATAAAACTGTAGAATATTTTTTGAGTGAGACGCCATATTTTGTTTCACCAAAGTGGAATGCTATATCCCGTTTATCTTATTTTTGGTAAAATAGCAACAGTTAGCGAATATCGACTTTTGATAAGATGGTCGTATCGCTGATATATATGTATCATTCTTTTCATCTTATCATGATGAGCTCCATATTATATTCATTTGTGTATTTCAGAGTCCGATACATGGCGAAATCCATGAAAAAGGGTTAACCGCGTCGGTACCCGTTTCGTGCCTTTTGATTTTTGTGTCCATTCAATTTCCACCGTTCAATAACCAAACGGCCACTTGCCATTATTATTTATTAAATCCAACATATTGACTTTTGCAATTCCTTCTATTCCCAGTATATTCTGGTGTTGCTGTGCATACTTTCTCCGTTCATTTGGTTCGTTCGTTCTTCACTTTGAAAAAAAATTGAATATATATGGCACGTATATATTTGCTTTAGAAAATAGTACTGCTTGTTTGCCTTTTAATTGAAATCCCATCACCTTCCAAAACTCACCATTCCTTCCATTCTCGCCCGCTTCACCACACCATGCCAATAACCGCCGCTCTTTCACCCACCGCTTACCCCGACCGCACCTTGATGACCTGCAGCCGTACGCCAACCCAAAAACCGCCTCAGCCCGCTAACCTACTTACGATCATCTCAGCAGCCGCTCCTAATCCACTTTAGCCTTCCACTGTAAACACCACATAAACCACCGTACATAACCAAAACCAAACATAAACCCTCCATCGATGCTAACACCCCATAGTCGACTGCCATCTCAGCGCTCCACCTCCCATCTTGCCTTCACGTCCTCCTGGTAAACACCAGCGACCACTCACCTACCACCCTTGCTCACCCTCTGACATACGCATGAACCTCCCCTCTAGCCCCTCGAAGTGCAGTCCGCCCAATATCCCAATCACCAACCACCCTATCACCGAAATCACCGCAGATCCAAGCCAAACCCACTTTCATCAGCAAACCTCTTAGCACTAGATCTAAGCGCCGCCTACCTAGCTGATCTCCTCCAGCATTTCTTTTCTTATCTAATATATACGTTATATATTTTGGTTTGAATTTATATATATTGATATATATATATATATGGGTTATGCTTCACACCTAATCTAAACCTGTCCTCTGATTGCTTATATGATATATATATATATATATATATATATATATATGCAAGATTATATATATTTATGCTGGGTATACTTTGGCTGAGAGTTATATATTGATATATAAGTGGCGAAGTTCATCCAATTGCTAGTATATCCATGTGTTGCGTATATATATTGCTCTCTCCGTATGTACTGCTAAGTATATATGGCATATGTATATGTTTTGATCGAAATATATAGGTAAGCAAAATATATATATATATATGAGGATCATATATGTTGTATATATATCCTGTTTGAGAGTCATGTGTATATTTATATATATATATATATATATATATATATATATATATATATACACACACACACGTTTGGTATATATCTTTGTTCCTTCTAATTTCTATAAAACAAATGTGTATACATGTATAACGTATGTATATATATTTTTTTCCATCGAATTCTCGTGCTAAATCTGTTTTGTCTGTGTCGCAGCTATTTGACGTGTCATGCCCATGTCTGTATGCGTATCCGTGTCAATTGCTTCACATTTCCATCATTATCTAGCCTTGAAAGGTGAGCGAACACTCACGATTAACATTCTTATATCCATTAAATTTAATTCGCATGAAATGACAATCGAAATTTGCTGTTAATCTGAATAGTTAAGTCATTTAGTTGTTAGATATGATATGCCTTTATTTGCAATTACTCACCTATAACACATGACACATAACCTGTTGTATATATATTATTTTAAATTTTTTACTGATGATATATGCCTATCATTGAGATGTTATATTATTATCACATTTGTTCACATTCTGCAAGTTCCTTATTAGTTTAGAATTCCCTATGGGTTGAAATGATACATACCTGAACGATCTTATAGATTTGGGGAAAATCGCCATGGGTTGAAATGATAAATCCAAGCGGTTTTAATTGATTTTAAATTTTGGAATTGCGGGTTGGCATGGTATATAAACGTAAATATTTGAATTACGGGTTGAAATGATAAATATCCGTATCACTTGACCGTAGGATAGAAAATTACATACTCACACTATTGATCTTTTTTTGAAAATGATTTTAAATTTGAAAGGAAATATATGGGTTTTAATAAATTTTGATTTTTAAAATATAATATACAAATGTTGTTTTTGTACATGTGTAAAATTTAGATTCTTGATGTGGAAAATTTAAATTTATAAGTTAGTTTTGAAAATATAAATTTTGAGATTTTACTTAAAACTTTATTATTTTAAAAAATATATAAAATGAAATTTGACATAAATAAAGTTCAATAATAAGATTTAGTTTAATAAAATTTAATTTAATTAGAATATATATAATATGTTTAGGTATTTATATAAAATTTCATTAGTATTTAAAAAAATAGATTTTGCAATAAATTTAATAAGGTATGGTTGGAAAGATAAATTGGGATTGATTTGAAATATTATTTGTTTAAGAATTAGGTATAAATAAGAATGGATTTGAACTTATTGATTTTGATATTTTAAGAATAGTATTCCCTAACTTTATAACCTTGTTTATAGTAAGGTGATTAAATGAATATATTCAAATGTATAATAAAAATTGAAATTGTATGTTTAAATTTGATTAAAGTTTGAATTTGAGATTTTATTTAAAGGTTCATAGAAGGTGATTAAGTGAATATATCAGAATTAAATAAATTGAAGTTAGATATTTAATATTTTAAAATTTGATTTTATTTAAATTTGTAATTAGAGATTTAATTTAATGTTATTATAAATGATTAAGTGAATATTTCAAAATTAAGTAAACTGAAGTTAGATATTTAATATTTTAAATTTTGATTTTATCTTAATTTGTAATTAGAGATTTAATTTAATGTTATTAAAAATAATTAAGTGAATATTTCAAATTTAACTAAAATTAAAGTTGAATTTTTTTAAATAAAAGAAATTTATTGAATTGAGTTATTGTAAATGTTTGAAGATATAAACATTGAAGCCTATTGAATTTGAAATGGTATTTCAAACCTGGATTTGAAATTAATATAATTCAAATGGATTAATGAAATTTGAGTTGAACCATTGACCTTTATAACTGAAATCGTTGGACTGAGATTGATTTAAATTGAATTCTGGAACCAAAGGTTGATTTGAATTGATTTATGAAATTGGAGGATACAATATTTATTTTAACTATTTTGATATAAACTATTTTAGTATATAAACTCTTTTAACATGTAAGCTATTTTTTTATTCATAACTTATTTTAAATATATAAAATATTTTTAATTTATAACTATTTTAGTATATTAATTCTTTTCAGTATCTAAACTGTTTAAGTTAGAACAGTTACAAAATAAAGTGAATAATGATTTTTGAGGTGATAAGATTTCGAAAGTGGTATGGCTTTAAAATGTATGTGATATTTTGATATGAAATATAAACTATTTAAAATAAAATGATCACGGTGTGAAATAAGTGTTTGGTTGTTAAACTGACTAGGATTAGATATTGTCATACTCTCTGCCAATACCGAAAACCACTTTAACAACTGTATATGTGGTGGAGATTCCAGAATGAAGTAGGATGGTTTGGCGATGATTCTGTATGAGGTATTTACGTAGCCCTGACTCCCATGAGTCAGTTTAGAAGTGACTAAAATAGGAGCTAAGCCAAGCCAAGTGAGGTCATTCCTCCGATCGGACACATTCTTCGATACCATTCTATTACTTTGTGATTTGATTGGGTGCACCTTAGATTTGGGAGTGTGTCTCGAGATGGGCGGTAGTAGCTGCTATGAATTACCACAAGTCCGGATCTGCAAACGGTATATCTACCCTGCCATTGCCTCTCTTTCCGTGTTCATATGCCCTATCGCACCTTCTACGAGTTTGTTTTGTACCGTAAATATAGGGTGTCCTCTGGGTAAACCACAGGTTTGGTGGAGGTTACGACATTGTGTAGACTATGGAAATATATAAAATGTGTTAAGAGGGATATGGGTAATGCCCTAACGCTATTTTAATACTTTACTTTACTGATTGACATATTGTAATAGCGTATATTGCTACATAGTAGATAGTTCCACGGATCGTTAGAGGATGGAAATCCCAAACATCCTTTAAGTTACTTGTATTTTAGTTGAGTTGAATTTACTGGTATAAGAATGTTAATCCTTGACTCGAGTGTTTTGTGTTTTGCTTTATGCTCAGGTTAGACTGAGCGTCACAGATTTGAGACTCACCTTTGGAGTTTGGAGATTTGCTTGAAGATCTATCTTATGTCTAGTCAGCTTTCAGTTGTTTCCAGTTTATGTTCAGACTTGCCTGTTGCTACTACATTTGAGACTTCTGTGTATTTGAGGTATCTATTATTTTTACTTTAAACTATGATGTTTATATAGTAGCGTCATGAACTAATATTTACCTATTCCACTGCTCATTGTTGTAATACTCCGTATATGTGATTCTGTGATTGACTTATTTATGATTTATGTTAAGTTTTGCCAAATATAAATTAACAATCTGTTATTTTGAGCAATTCAAGTCTGACATGAGTGGATGATTGTCGATTTGAATGGTTCAAAATACCGAATGGTTACAGTTATACAATTCAGATGTTTGAATGTAGCAAATTTATTTTTTTTAAACTACTACAGTAATCATACGTATGAAATCAATTTTCAAACGTCTGAATACCTTGTATTTAGACACTAAATCCATTTTTGAAATTTCTTATTGTACATTTTTATTTTTGACAATCTAAAACAATTTATTGTGACATTTATAAGTTGGTAGACCGATTTTGTGGTCTGTCTATCTTTCTAAGAGCTTTAATAATTATTTAGCTTTATTATAGAAGTTTCTATATAATCAATGCTTATTCAAATATTGAAATCCTCATAGAGACATGATACCTATAAATATAATTAAATATATATGGTAGAAAAATAGATAAAAGATTAGTTGTTTTTCAAAGGATTTGATTCTTCTTTGGATGCTTCGGTTCCTACAAGTTTGCTGGCTTGGAATCGTATATCTTTAGTGAGGTTTTCCTAATTGTTGGTGATCTTCCATAGAATGCCGGTAGAGATATATCCATAAAATTGAGATGATCTGCCTATCTACGCTGTTCCCAACACATTTTTTGAAGTTCAAGAAATTCTTGTTGGTGGTGGTTGAGATCATCAATGTGATACTCATTGGTAGTTGTTAATACACAATTAAATTTAATCGATTATTTCACCATCTTTAATATATGGGAATAGTCGATGTGGTTGGTTGGTGATGTAGTAATATTTAATAAAGATGAACTATTTTTTGAAGGAGATGTGAATCTTGATGTAGATAAAGACGGGTTCTTTGATAATGCTATTGTTAACTCTGAATATATTTATTAAAAACTATTTGTTTCTTGTATTTTCAAATATCAAGGCTGTAGGTTTATATATGTGTTTAGAAGAAAAATACACCTGTATGTATATGGTTGAGATTCCTTTAACCTAAAGTTTTATATTCCATTTATAATTTAAGGTAAAACTAAATTCTACCATAGAATATATAGATAATTATATCTGTTCCATATATTTTTATACGAAGAAAATTTACTATTTTTAATCATTTTATTTAATAAAGTTACTCATATATATATATATATATATATATAAATTATTTCCTGTAATGAACAAATTCCAAGCTCTATATGTAGTTTTATAAATGTATTTTCATTTAATGATTTTGTAAAGATGTCGGCTATTTTATTTTCGAAAGTTACGAATTCTAGTGAAATTATTTCTTTTTCTATATTATCCCACAAAAAGTGACGATGAATGTCTATTTTTTTGTATAAGAATGATTTGTTGGGTTTTTAGATAAGTTCATAACACTTGTGTTGTCATAGAATATTGAATATTTTTGCAAAAATGTTTTGAAATCTTGAAGCATTTGGTGCATATAGATTAATTAAGCACATGCCAAAGCAGCAGAAATATATTCCACTCCATACATCAAGAGTGAAACATAATTTTATTTCTTACTAAACCATGATACTAGAGAATTTTCGATGAAATGATAGTACCACTCTACTCTTTCTGTCCATTCTACATCCTCCAAAATCAACGTCACTATATAATACTAACTCGAAGGAACATTCTTTCAGGTAAAAAGGTGTATAGTCTCTAATGTTGGTTAGGTGACGCAAATTGGTTTTACTACTCGAAAATGTAATTCTTTGGGATTTTCTTGAAAGCGTGCACATAAACGAACACTCATCATAATGTCGAGATGACTTATAGTTAGATATAACAAAGAGTCGTTCATACTTTTATAAGTTTTTGATCCATATTTTTTCATCGTTTTCACCTTTATCTAGATATACCGTAGTACACATTGACGTTGGTAAAAATATTTTCTATACCAAAACGTTTAACTGGATTGTTAAAATATTTTTCTTGATTATAAAATTGATTTTTGTAATTGCTTCATTTGTAAAACAAGAAAATATGAAAGTTCTCCCATGTGAGACATCTCAAATTCACTTTTCATAATATTTGCAAATTTATTACATAGTTTTTCATTTGTAGAACTGAATATAATATCATCAACATATACATGTATAATCAAAATATCTTTATTTTCTCGTTTAATAAAAAATGTTCGATCTATCTTTCCTATTTCAAACCCAGTTGCTATTAGATGGCTTTTTAATCGTTCATACCAAGTATGGGGTGCTTGTTTTAAACCATAAAGAGCTTTCTTTAGCTTATATATTATTAGAAAACCTTCATGTATAAATAAAAGAGGTTGTTCACAAATACAATCTCTTTTATAAAACCATTTAAAAACATGCTTTTAACGTCTATTTAATATAATGTAAAGTTATGATGACAAGAGAAAGCTAAAAGAAAGCATATTGCTTCTAATTAAGCTACAAGAGCAAAAGTTTCTTTATAATCTATACCTTTTTGATTATATCCCTGTGTAACAAGCCTAGCTTTTGTTAGGAACTGAGATGTTGGTTTTGATGACAACAGCCTTTTTAGCTTATCTTATTATAAAATATATACTAACACTGTTGTCTAGATAGATATGTATATGCAGGATATATATATCTGTGTGTGTGTGTGTGCAGGTATTGATTACTGAAGACTGATCAGTATAAAGACTCAAGACTCAAGATTGAAGATTCTAGTGTATCAAGATCAAGATTTCAAGACATGCGTCTTTTTTTGTTAAAACTTCATAATAACATGGAAATCTTCATTCTAAATTTCATTTGGGATGGAAACCATTTCTACCTTCTTAGTGGCTTAGAAACCCATGACAAGTAGCTTACAAACCTACGACATGTGGCTTACAAACCCATGAACATCCTAGTTTGTACAAGTTCGCGAGTCCTGTGTGATGAGATATTCTGCAGGAAGAAGCTTGCAAAACTACTTCAAAATCTCTTTTCAAAATGATTTTCAAATCTACTTTTCAAAATATTTTAGCCTTAAAAATTATCTTTCAAACGATTTTCAGAAAGATACTTTGGCCTTAAAATATTCCTTGTTTTTGTTTTAAAAATAAACTCTTGTTTTAAACTCCATTTTCAAAATCAAATTTTATATAGTTTTTTCACATAGGGATTTCGACATCACGGGATACCCCATGTCAATACGGTGGTCGTTGAATTCAAAAGTTTCAATTTTCAAAAGAAGGAATTCAAAAGTTTCAATTTTCAAAAGAAGTGTTTATTCGTTTAAATCTCTTCATGAATGGTTATGACCGTTGGTGCTTTATAAATAGCCTTCACAAACAAATTTTTTAACCAACTAATTTCATATTTTCTTCACTTCTTCTTCTCCACAAATCCATATTCTATTTTCGTATTTTTAAGATCATGCCGAAATTCTGTCGAATTCTCAAGTGAATCAAATTAGAAACTCATTCTTGTTTGATTCTTTGCCCTCTCTCGAAGATCAAAGTGCTATTTAGATTTATAGGATCAATTTGTAATCAAAAGTTTATCGAGTCTCTCTATAAGGTGTGGTTGTGCCTGGAAATCAATTGGGTAATCTTATGGCCCGTAAATCAAGAGAGTTTTCCCCAGACTCGTGAGATAGGAGGGTACTTCAAGGCCTCTAGAAATTGAGGAATGTAATCTCGACATTGGTATAATAAAAATATGTACGAGGCGGTTTGCCTTGGTACAGGACAATGTAGGGTAACTCCGAACCAATATAAAATCCGGTGTATTCCTTTTCCTTTACTGCTTTTTATTTACTTTCTACATCTGTGTTTGATTCAGTGATTGTTCTGTGATTAAGATTTGCATTTGTTTGTGTCATAATTTTAAATTAGTTCATATAAGTCTTAAAATCCATTAAACACTATTCACCTCCCTCCCTCTAGTGTTAAATTAGCCTTAAGATCCTTAATCCGCTATCCCCTACAATTGGTATCAAAGCATTGGTTTTCATAGTTTTCATAATCTGAAACTTGAAAAAAAAAAATGGCTACCAACACTGGTAATGTCAACTCTAGCACTAGTTCTATTATAACTAACACTAGTTCATTTGTAGAAGGTCTGTCTACGGTTAGACCACCATTTTTCAATGGCTGTAATTATGCATATTAGGATTATAGAATGAAAATTCATTTGCAATATATAGGATTAGACACTTGAGATATCATATAAACTGAGTATATTGAACCAACTACCAATTTTGCCCAGTGGACGGTTGAGAAAAAGTGTTTTTGCACAAAATAACTCAAAGGCCATGAATGATTATTTTATTAACTAGATAGGAATGAGTTTAGTAGAGTGTCTGTCTGTAAATCTGCATTTGAAATTTGAAAAACTTTGCAAGTTACTCATGAAGGAACAAGCAAAGTTAAATAGACTAACATTTCCATATTAATTAATCAGTTTCAATTGTTTAAAATGCATACAAATGAGTACATTTTCGACATGTACTGTCGATTTCAAGATATTGTTCGTTCACTAATTGCATGGGAAAAAGCTTTTCGAAGGAAGACCAAGTCGGAAAAATTCTAAATTCACTCACTCCAGAATGGGATCAAAAGACACTTGCAATCGAAGAAGCAAATGATATCAGTTTCATGAAAATAAAAGAATTGATTGGTAGTCTGATGTCTTATGAAGTTCAACTACAAGGAAGAAGAGAAAACAAGGCTACAGAAAAGAAGTTATTAGCATTCAATGCAACAACTGAAGATTCGGAACCAGACAACGATGAGGAGATTGCCTTCATGACAAGGAACTTCTAGAAATTCCTAAAATATGATAAAATGAATAATTACAAAAGAAATGATCATAGGAATTCCAGAAGTAATACGAAGAACGTCAACAATGATAGATGCTACAATTGAAATAAGGTCGGGCATTATAGAAAAGATTGTCTGTATCCAAACAAACAGTTGTTCCCTCCAAATAATGACTCGTCAAGGAAAAGAAAGAAAGCATTCATAGCAACTCTCGACGACTCAGACTCATTATCCAGTGATGATGAAAAGAATACGGATAATTCAAATCTATATTTCACTCCTATTCATGAATCAGATGACAATAGGAGTATGGATCTAAATTTAGGTACGCATTTACATTATTTTTTTTTTTTATTGTTTGAATGGATGCTTGTTTGTTTACTTGATTGTTTTAAAATTCCTTGAATTTTTAAATTCAAATTTATCCCTTGAAATTTGAATTTTAAATTCAAAAATAATATTAATTTAATAATATTTTAAATACTAAATTATTAATATTTAAGTATTATTATATTTAATGTTATCATAGGAATTATATAATTAGAATATACGATATAATATACATATTTATTAGGAATTAGGAATAGAAACTTGTCCTTTGATTCAATAGGCACATGTCGACAATACTAGGATACCCCATGCCGACATGCCTCTCATAATTTGATTTCAAAATTTGAATTCAAACTTTTGAATTTACCTCCACCATTTCACCAACTTCAATGCTCTGGAAAGATGTCTCTTGACCAAAGAACATGTCTATAGAATCTCCATTTGTCTCACTCTTTTTGTCATCACTTTTCACTCTTATTTCAAATTTCAAACTTATCTTCATTATCTTCAACTCCTCCCAAACTTCATCAAGTGGCCTCTTCGAGCACTCCTAACACCATTAGACTTTCAAAATATGTCAAAAAATTTCTTTTTAATGAGCTGAAAGCTGTCAAAGCTTACATCAACTATGTAAACTTTGGTAAAATTCATATGAGAAAATTTGCTATTTTTGAAGATATTCCTTCTTATGAAATTGAAAATCTTTTTCAACAACGTTCTATTCTTAGTTTAGTTGATAACAAACAAAATGATTTTGTATGTTATCCAAATCTTGTTAAGATGTTTTATGCGAATTTGAATCGTGGTTTTTATGATGGGGAAGAAGGACAAATTTGGATTAGCGTTAAAGGAACATAAATTGTTTGGGATGGGAAATATTTTGGGATGTAAGTATACCAGAATGAATCTCTTGGAATTTCAAATCAATGAAAATGATCGGGAGACATTTCATCCATCTTTGAAGGGATGACAATTTCGAATTCAAAAAACGTTATTTTCGTCCAAAAGCAAGAATTGTTAATCTTCTTATCCAACACACTCTTATACCAAGATCAGAAAACTACAACAACCCGACTTTAAAAGTTTGCAAATCACGTTTTGCAATTTTTAGAAATTATGATATTAATTGGCCGTAAGTTATTTTGGATGAGCTAAGGCCCAAGAATTTTACTATAGGTGAAAACACATTATATCATGGAATTTTATCTCACCCGGATTTTTAATTACTTTGGAGTTGATTTCAAAAGGGAAGAATTTATAACTAGAAAAGTGTTGAACCATGGAAATATTTCCCTTATGCAAATTCCATTAGTGTTTCAACCATATGAAAAACTTATGGAAAAAGAAGAAAGGCTTGCAGATGAAGAAATGGTAGAAATGGAGGAGGAGGAAGAAGAAGAGGAAGAGGAAGGAATGGAAATTGAAGAGGAGAAAGAGGAAGATCAAGAAACCTTCTAAGAAAGTATTGAATATCCTATTGATCCCGCTAATCCATCCAACAAGACCATTCTCAATAATCAAAGAATTATAGTGGAAAATTAAAAGATACTTAAAAGATGAATGAGTAAGAAAATGGATAAGATTTCCACTAAAATCGACAAGTTTTTCGGGAAAATTAGTAGGAAGCTTGGACTATCATCTTCTTCATCTTCATTTAACTAGTTTTAGTTAATGTTATGTTAAGTTCTATCTTTGTATTTCCTTTATTTTATTTAATATTATATTATCTTATGTAATGTTGACTAGAATTATTAATGGAATCTTTCATTTCCTGTTATTCAACTTCACTTGTTTCTGTAATTTCTTGTTTTTATATTATACAAATTTTAGTTTAATATATTTGTTCATAATATTCAAAACAAAGAAAAATGTCATTTTAAGCAGAGGCATGTCGACATCCAACGGGCAGAAACTAGTTACACTTTCAAATTTTAATTTCATGTAACTAACTTGTGTCTATTCATTTCAAATGACTTTCTACCCCTATTTATATCTGTTTATTCCAGATTAAATTGTCAAACTTCACCTATGATCACTCTCTTTCATAGTTCTTCCTATTTCTTGAATTATGCCTTCTCCGATTAAGAATCTGAGTGACAATCTTGAAGAAACTCTCACTTCCTTCAAGAATATTCTTACATTCATACTTCGTAATCAGTGTCACTTACAATTGAGTCAAATACAGATGATCAAGGAGCAAGAGAGACATTTCAACGCCCTTCTTGGACGATCTCAGCCCTTAACAAGGATGATCTCGAAGGAAATCCACCCGTCACTTTCGATGAAGATAAAGAAGAATGGGATGCCATCAAAACAGACCCTATCTTTGGAGAAGATGGATGGGTGGAAGTACCAAGGAATGTCTAGTCATTCCATATGTTATTTGTTTAATTTGATTGGTGTGTTTTAAACTTGATTGACTTAACTTATTTGGTATGGTTTGTATATATGTTCGGATTGAATAATTACTGTAAATATGATTGGTTGATGACTGATTTACTTTTTGGATTACGCTTATGATCAGACTTAGCACTTATTACACTATGTATGGTTTACCCTATTTTATTATGGTTAATTATCTTATAACAAGTTCAGGGATTTTTAAGAAGTTTTTGTTGATGAAAAAGGGGGAGAAGTTATAAAATAACAATTGACTTGGAGTAAGGGGGAGTTATGGAGTAAGGGGGAGTTATGATAGGAGTTATGGTATGATAAGTATATTTTATAGATACAGGTTGTCATCATCAAAAAAGGGGAGATTGTTAGAAACTGAGATGTTCGTTTTGATGATGACAACCTTTTTAACTTATCTTATTATAAAATATATACTAACGCTGTTGTCCAGATATATATGTATATGCATGATATATATATATATATATATATATATATATGCAGATATTGATCACTGAAGACTAATAAGTATAAAGACTTAAGACTCAAGATTGAAGACTCTAGGTTACCTAGATCAAGATTTCAAGATATGTGTCCAGTTTTTTGTTAAAACTTCGTAATAGCATGGAAATCTTTATTTCGAATTTCATTTGGGATGGAACCCATTTCTACTTCTTAGTGGTTTACAAACTCACCACAAGTAGCTTACAAACCCATGACAAGTGGCTTACAAACCCACGAACATCCTGGTTTTGTAGAAGTTCTCAAGTCCTGATGTGATGAGATATTCTGTAGGAAGAAGCTTGCAAAACTACTTCAAAATGGTTTTTCAAAATGATTTTCAAATCTACTTTTCAAAATGTTTTAGCCTTAAAAATTATCTTTCAAATGATTTTCCAAAAGATACTTTGGCGTTAAAATATTCTTTGTTTTTGTTTTAAAAATAAACTCTTGTTTTAAACTCCATTTTCAAAAACAAATTTTACATACTCTTTTTTACATAGGGATGTCGACATCATGGGATACCCCATGTCGACATGGTGGCCATTGAATTCAAAAGTTTAAATTTTCAAAAGAAGTATCTAGTCGTTTAAATCTCTTCACGAATGGTTATGACCGTTGGTGCTTTATAAATAGCCTTCACAAACGAATTTTTTAACCAACTAATTTCATATTTTCTTCACTTCTTCTTCTCCATAAATCCATATTCTAAAATTTTCATATTTTTAAGATCATGTCGAAATTCTGCCAAATTCTCAATTGAAATAAATTAGAATCTCATTCTTGTTTGATTCTCTGCTCTCTCTCTCGAAGATCAAAGTGCTATTCAGAGTTATATGATCAATTTGTAATCAAAAGTTTATTGAGTCTCTCTGTAAGGTATGGTTGTGCCTGGAAATCAGTTTGGTAATCTTGTGACCCATAAATCATGAAAGTTTTCCCCGGACTCATGAGACAGGAGGGTACCTCAAGGCCTTTAGAAATTGAGGAATGTAATCTTGACATTGGTATAATAAAAATATGTATGAGGTGGTTTGCCTTGGTACATGACTGGATGTAGGGTAACTCCAAACCAGTATAAAATCCAGTGTGTTCCTTTCCTTTTACTACTTATTATTTACTTTCTGCATCTGTGTTTGATTTTATGATTGTTTTATGATTAAGTTCTGCATTTGTTTGTGTCATAATTTTAAATTAGTTCGTATAAGTCTTAGAATCCATTAAACACTATTCACCCCCTCCCCTCTAGTGCTAAATTAGCCTTATGATCCTTAATCCACTGTCTCTTACAGGTTTATTTCTAGTTATTTCTCTATTTTCATCAACTTTACTTTTATAAACCCATTTCGTTCCGATGACATTTTGATCATTTGGTCTTGGAACCAATTCCCAAACACCATTATGTTCGAATTGATTTAATTCTTCGTACATTACAAGAATCTTATAACGGCTCACAATTTCATACATTTTAAGGTTATAATAAACCATACATTTTTAGCTCAATTTGAACATAAAGGTGGATAGTTATAGGGAAAAGAAAATAATGATGGAGAATAGAATCTTCCACGAATGGAATAACACATATTATTTCAACATATAATCTTTATAGCAGAAAACTTTAGGTACATTTACCAGAGTTTAACTTAACTTCAACATGGACAGTTGTAAATTTCTGTCCTTACAAATGTGGAATGCAATAGTACGTAAGTGGTGGAAATGGATATCAATCTTTAGAAGAATCTTCAAGCTCCATACTCCAAGCTCTTTCAAAACGCTCCAAATTAAAATTGACTACTATGCTGTTCAATAAAATGAGCCACTGAGGGTTTAAGGGAAGAAAATAAACTTCGGGGCAGTCATGGGACTGGTGTGAGAAAATCAAAATACGAGCATTTGAAAAACAGGGTATCTCATAAGACCACGCCGTACATAAACACGGAACAGGTTTTTACCTTATGATAACCAAATCACTTCTACATAAAATCTAGTGTTATCATTTTTAATGACAATTTTGAAAACATTTCAAATAAACAAATTCAACTAGTCGGAATGGTAACATTAGTTAAACTTGACGGCACAATAGGCTTACAACTAAGTCTGAAGGCACTTATTGGAGAATGGATTTCTAACGAATAGTAAGCTTAGGGACTACCTCCCATATAGGACATTTCTAAAGCAATTACCGAGGCTACCAATAGATGGTCCTCTATGAATTAAGACCGGCCTACCCAAGACCCATAGATGGTACGGATAGCACCGAATGTGATATTACCCCAGTGTTCCCGACCTCTCCGAGACATCTCATAGTATACACCACAAATTTAAACCCGACGTTTTAGCAGGTAGAAATAAATAAATCTAGAAAGGTGATATCATACCCTAATGGTTATGAACCACTTATCCTTAAAGCAACTCCTATTTCACAATTCCCCGGGTATAGGGCTTGAGGTAACGTTTACCTTTCTTAGAACATTTTCACTTAAAATGCCACTTTGTCATTTTCAACAACACACTATTGATTTCAAACAAAGTACAACCTCTGAGCTCATATGCCTCAAAGAAGGATGTTAAGCATAAGAGGGGTTGCCTCCTACACTACCAAACAGATGTACGTTTGTAGAGATCAATGTACTATGTTCTTAGAAATGCAATGTCAGACATTCATCCATACAAGTTTTCTAAGAACAGGACAAACCGAAGGCACTCTTCCACCACATCCTGTTGGGTATCAACCCTAGGATTAGTAGCGAGTGGTCATTTCATACGAAGTTCCGAAAATGAAGGGACAAATACTAATTATTTCACTTGGGAGCCACTCTGAAATTATCAACAAGCAGTCCTTATGTTACGAAGATCCCTACCTTCAACTTCATTATCTTTAACATATCTTCACTTTTGAATTCGTAAATTTGTTCGAAGTGGTTTTGGGAAAGGAATTTTCCCAAATCCGTTCCCAGTTACTCTAAATCAATCATCGATAAAAAGATGTTAAGTAGGTGGGTGATCAATATTCCATTAATTAGTATCTTTTTATCCAAAGTATCTTCTTAGAGATATATATCTTTTTAAAATCATTTCTTTTCAATATATATGGAATCATTAAACCTCGTTATTCAAATCTTTGTTTAATTAAAACCTATTT
The DNA here is from genome assembly GCA_030765085.1 of Allium cepa. Taxonomy (NCBI): domain Eukaryota; kingdom Viridiplantae; phylum Streptophyta; class Magnoliopsida; order Asparagales; family Amaryllidaceae; genus Allium; species Allium cepa. The sequence goes on from CM060928.1 coordinate 977,882,960, forward strand.
AGATCATTTCGTCCTTTACTTAGGAAAATATCTCCAAATCATTAATTCAAATATCAACAAAGATTTCTTATTTCCAAATCATAACTTGTGAATGGGTCAAAAATAATGTTATTTAAGACATCGTTTACTGTAAACACAAAACAATTAATTTTAGGTAAAAGAATCCATAAGAATTAAAATAATTCCAAATCATTTATTTAAATCTTGACAAAAGATTTTTTTATTTCTAACACATATCTTTTTAATAGGTTGAAACCTTGTTATTTAAAATGGTAAACCCAAATTAAAACTATTCGAGTAAAATGGATCCACGGATATTATGCTAATTTTACTCAATACTAATTCTGTATTCAACTTGTACTATTCATCGAATAATGGTGGAATCACCTTTTAAATTCATATGATTAATATGAGTTTCCTCCTTCGAATTTTAACATTAAGTATAAGAAGATTATTAATTTATATATAATCCAAGTTGTAAGAAATTAATTATGAAAATTAAATCTTTTATACTTGTCTCATTTCTAACATTTCAACGTTATCTATCCCTCGCTTAGGTAAGAGGCCAGGTGAGCCAGGGCATTGGTTGCTCTTTAATATCTCCTTAGTTTAAGCACCTCACTTTCAGATCTCACAAATAGAAAAATCCAGTCTACCCATTGGCTTTTAAAGCCAATATTAAATCATTTATTTATAACAGCTTTTCTTTTAACCATTTATTTAAACTCCTTTAAAATTAATTTTAAAACTTCCAAATCATCTTTAAAATACTTATTTATTTATTTGAAAACATTTATAAAAGATTTGGGAAAGAATACTGAAGTTAAAGCTATATTTCAAAAGTCTAAAAACTGTTGCAAAATTGTTGCGAATAGTGCTGTTAAGGCTTATTTGATCAAAATGACTTTTCTATCATTTCAAAATTCATTTGTGTAACTCAAATCTCTTTTAAAACATATTAAAATATTTATAGAATTCATTCCATATTTTTAGAGAATTAAAAATATCATTTATAAAGAATTTATCGCTTTGGTTTCCGAACTTTCAAACCATGACTAATTTGAAAACATGATTTGCTCATATTTCAAAATCTACCAAATGAAAACTTGGTCGTTTTCTTTTATTTGAAACTATAATTATAAGAGTTTGTAAAATTCTTATTACAAAGAATTCCGACTCTGAATCTATCGTATAAATGGATTTAAACTTTTACGGCACGAAATCGCGAACTGTCGTTATGTGACGCGCCTATTTTATCACAGTTTCATGTCTTTTCCGAACTTTTTCGAAACACTTTTAAATGTTTATAAAACATTTTTAATTCATTCTAAACCGTTTTAATGAGGTTTAACAAGCCTGTAAAGACCCGTAATTTTCAATAATTAAAATTTGCTAATATAATAAAGTTTTGTGACTTAATGTTGAAAGAAAAAAAAAATTATGGTTAAATTGGAGTAAAAGTGTAATACTATTAATTGAGGTAGTTGATAAATGCTTTAAATGTAAATTCTAATTGATTGAAAGGATTAAAAGGTTACAGTTGATATAGATTGTAAATAAATGATAGTAATGTATGTATTAATGCAAATTGGACTTAAAGAGCAATTAAAAGATTAAGTGTTGATGTTAGCCCCAAAATTGGACACTAAAATATTTGAGTAAGATTGTATAGAGAGATTAATGAATAAGGTAAATCAAAATAGAGGAATATCACAATAGAATGTAGTTAGAACAATAAAAAACGAGAACACCAGAATTATAGCAATTTGACGTAATTGCCTACGTCCACTGTTAATACGATCTTTATTACTTCTTCAAATAATTGAATACAGAAACAATCCGTACACCAACAACTTGAATACAAGTTTTAATAGAAAGAAATGAGTCTTGAAAATGGCAGAGTCCCCCTAGTGTTCTCGAAAAAGGGTCCCTTTACACTGCGCCCCTGCCCCTCTATTTATAGATGAAGACATGTCGGACTCCCTATGCGGGCCTTAAGACAAGATACCTCAGCCCACAATAGACAACTTCTGTATGCCGAACTAGGCATATCGATTGGTAGTTGCCGAGCGAGGCCTTGCCAAGCCGAAATGACCAAGGCGTCCATGTCGAGCACCCCACGGCCAGGCCACTTGATCTTTCCTTTAATGCCGATCGAGAGGTCACTGAGCCACGTAGCCTTCCTCACCGGGCCACATAACCGTCCCTTTGTGGCCAAGCGGCATGAGACTAAGGCATTCATGCCGAATTCCCCAATGTCAAGCCACCCCTGCCGAGCAACATGTACCGTGCTCCTTTAGCTTCTTTCCTTTAGCTGAGCCGCGTTAGCGGAGCGATGGTTTTGAGTTCTTACCATCACTTTTCTTTCTACCGAGCGACGTTGGTCGAACGGTGGTCACCAAGCGATGTTCACCGAGTTCCCAACAATACCTTTCTCTTAACCAGGCGACACACACCATCCTTCCTCCGTCGAACCACATATTGAGGCCGAATGGTGTAATCAAGCTAAATGAAACTAAAATTCCAAGCGATGCTTATTTGCTGGACGATAATTATATGCCGATCGATGCTTATATGCCGAGCATTTTAATTCAATTCACTCTTTCACTGGCTCAAGTTTCACTTAGATTCAACCAAGAAACTCAATAACTAGAATCTCGTTGCCGGGCCAAACTACTGGGTAACATTTGCCCCCAAAGTGCATCGTGTGAACCAACATGACGCGCTTTGAATTAGCGATCAGTTTTTGCTTTCAGGTTTACACACGTATACTCATATATTCATATAAGTATGTTTGTCAGTTCACTGATTCGCTATTGTTTCAAGACAAAAAGTGGTTCGGCATATCAATACCGATCCACACGGTCGGTTTGAACCTCGCCCTCATCTTTGTCCTATTCTGATAGGTTAACCGATTCTATCGGTTAAGGCCTATTGGCCTCCCCCGTTCATTATATAAAAGACACAGGCCTTCCTTCTCTCCCTTCTTCTTACCTTCATTCCACTTTCACACACAGGCGAACCTCTTCTCTCTCAACTGCCATTTGCTATTCAATCCATCCTCCTCGTCTCCAAACCTAGCCCTCTAACATCAAAACTCCAGTAGCCGACCAATTCGAACAACTTCCAACTCTTAGCCCCACAATCGCCAAGAGTTTCAAGCTTTTCACATAGGAATGAATCCTTCATCCAATCCACTCCTTTAGGTCTAGAGTCTCATTCTGAGTTCGAGTCTACAAGTTCAGTAGGAGATAGCGAAGAGGAAAGGGCCACTACAGTGGAAGTCATGTTTTAGGACCGGAGCTCATTTAAGGATTACTAAGAGTAGTAGTGTAGCCTTAGTATCGAGGTCAAGGACATGGAGAGTTAGGGAGCAGAAACGATAAGTCTTTGGTGTAGGGCTAGGTCAAAAAACCCTTGTTGGGGACAAGGGTTGGTACTTCTAAAGGGGACCGGTTTTAGAGTCGAGAGAAAATGAGCAGTTCGGTCACATTGAGGGAGTGAAAGTATGGTTTGGTGATGTTTCACGTCACCGTGGGCCGGTCAAAGTCTAGTGGAGTAGTTCAGTATCCTGAGTTAGGGTACTACTCTGTCCTGAGGGAAAGTAAGGGTTGGTCGGAAACTAGGAAGGTGGGTCGGTTTACTAAGCGAGTGTGGCTCGGTACAGTCTTGATAAGCCGTTTGGTGACAGGAGAGTGATGGAGAGGAGAGTGTGCGTCGATCTAGGAGGCTGTTCGGTAGCTTGTAGATGAGTCATTCGGTATGTGGGTTTAGAGATACGATCATCCTTAAGCCTTGGGTTCAACATTGATGATTCAAGATCATCTCCACTTGAACACAGCATATTTCATGATCTCATGCTCCCACACCTAACCATAGAACCACGAACAAGGACTTAAGTACATGAGCATATATAGCCAATTTGGACAAACAACTTCACGGTTTAACAAAATGTAAACATGCATTCAACTTAGCCAAAGTAAATAACAGCCTTCGACATATGATGTTAATGCCCAATTCCAGGATCCCTATTGCCGACCATAGGACAAGCTCTCGGGGAAGCGATGATCGTCTTTGAAGACGATAGTTTAAGGCTCATTGACACTTCACAACTTTTTAAATCTTTAACTCTTTCACACTTATACTCGAATGATTGCACTAGTACACACCATATGGGGAGTAATATTTTTGTCATTATATCTAATATTGATTGTCTTTCAAGTATAGTTCAAACAAATGTTTACCCAAATTCGACGCTTATTGAGGATGCCTAGAAAGTCGAGCTCCACCACAGTTTCAGATAAACCTGAGCCGGGTTCTCAGCAGGAAGTAATGGGAACTTCGAATCCATCGACCACTCCTGCACGGGATATCCCAAACACATCGACGACAACTATTGACCCAGCTCCTAACATGATAGATGGAGCTGTTATACTAGGTATTCCTATTGATTCCCAAGCTTCAAAAATCAATGAAACCGCTATTTGCCGATTATGTTCGTTTCGCGGAATCCCTTTCGACGACGTATTAGTTCCATCGGGACGAGATCATCCTCACCTGCCCCCAGCTAGATATACAGCTTGCAACAAATTCATGTCTTGGGTCGGTAAAGTGCCACCACTCGACTCCTTTCTTCGCAAAGTGCTACAACATATCCGGATCGCCCCGTCACAGCTACATCCCAATAGTCATGCGTTAATCTATGGCACTTGTATTCTCTTTATGAGCATTTTATTTAGGCTTTCTACTCCCAGTCACATTCGCTACATCTATTGCTTCAAGAGATGATCAGATAGCCCATCTTTCATATTCCTTGAGCCTCACTCCAAGTGTCAAATATTGACGGGGGCATGGAGTAAATTCACCCAATATAAGCAAGAATGGTTCTATGTTCGTTGCCCCCGGGCTTTGCGAGAAGATGGCTAGAAGGGAGTAAGTTTCATTTCCAGACCAATATTTGTCTAAGGCACGAATTGGATTGTTTCTTAACTTCTTTCGATTTTTACAGGTATCGGCCCACGTCCCGAAGGTACCGGGTATTCCGGGGCCGTCGAGGCTATTCGAGCATTTCCCGTGGAAGGCTGGGAGATCAAGTCTGTTATCTCCAATGAATTGCTTTCAAAGTTCGGATTGTTGGTGAAGGGTCGTCGAACAAATCTTCCATCCGGTGCCACTATATCTGAATCCACGTCGAAGAAGGGTAAAGCACAGGCAGGACCTTTAATGCCTCGTACAAGTGGTGCCCTCGACACATCCAAAGAGGGTGAGATTAGAGAAACTAAGGTGTCAGAAGCACAGGGTGAGAATATAAGTCCTGCTCCAGAGCCAGTGGTTGAGGCACTTAGCATTGATGAACCACCTCCTCCTTCAAAGGGGAAAAAGAAACTAGCTTACAAGCTGGGAAAGAAGATAGTGGACGGAACCTCGAAAGTGACAATTACCCCAGTTGAGAAAGAGTCCTCTCCCTAACATCTTGAGGGTTCACTTAAAAGTCTTTCAGACCTGACCATCCCCGATGATCTGCTGAATTTTGGTTTTAACGACTCAAGAGATATGGTGCTTAATTCGTCCACGTGAGGCGATGTAGGCGACGATTCAGTCGATCGACATGGAGAGTCAACCACAATTAGTAAAGCAAAGAAAACTGGTCCATGGGGGGAACCACTAGGTCACACACGGACACTTACACTTCACTCTGCACTTAAAATTCAGCCATCATGTTATTCTTGCTAATTCAGCCTCACTTAATTTCTGTGCAGGTGATATGGGACGCTCTCACTGATTTGACCGCCTTTGTGGGTCCATTATTTTCCATCATTCCAGCTGAGACTTGGGGTCCGGTGAACGCCGAGATAGAGATGACAACAACAATAGAGACTATCATCCCCGAGATTCGTCGTCGTCTCGAAGGAAAACTTACAGGCATTCTTCGTACCCCAATGATCCTCCTCCTCAACCAGAACAAAGCAAGAAGAAATCAGGTCAAAGGGATCTCAATTTGAAGCTCCTCGCAACCAATACTCTATACTCCGGTTCATCAAGCACTAGGAAAACTCGCGAGCCTCACAAAAAGTCCATGGTTTCGGCTAAACAAACTTCTTCAATCCCTGCACATGATCCATCAATAGCAGAAAAGCTAGCTGAGCTTAAAGACGCATTCCCAAAAATATGCTTCCATGGATTAAAATTTCTTCCTGCGATCCATCCTATTCCAAGGCACGTTAAACAAAGTGCCATCGCTTGCAACAATGATGTCTACGTCCAACATAATGCGCTCGTTCACTTGGCTGAAAATGTTTCTGAAGTTTCGATGGAGCGCAAGCATGAAATTGATCGTCTGAAACTTGCGACCATTCATGATAAAGACATCATCAAAGTCCAGGATGAAGAGCTTTCCTCGAATAAATCTCATCTTGACGCCGCCTAGAAGAATGCTAAAGATACTGCTGAGGCAGTCAATCGCTTAGAGGCTACCCACAAAAAAGAACTTGATGAAGCGGTCCAATGCTGTGGTGCCTTAGCCTTAGAGAAAGACTCCATTCAAAAGGAGAAATATGTCCTTGCACAACGAGTCAAAGAATTGAAGGAGCTACTCTTCAAAGAAATGGAAGAAAAGACTGCTGCTTAAGAGGAGTCATAATGATGTTGTGATGAGATTGTTGCTACACGACTCGTAAAAACAAAGCTCGATGAGGAGCTCTCCAAGGTTGAAGCGCTGAAGGACGAAGCCCATTAGGAGGGCAAAATAGTGGCGCTTTCGGAAATCGATTCTCTCCTTGAGGCGGCTACCGAGGCTTGTAGGGAGGAAATTAAGTGCATGTTTGATCCACTCATAGCCGAGTACAATGCTCGAGTTCTTATGCATCACGACCTAACATTTATTGGCGAGGGTTACCTTGAATCTTTGGCCGAAGCATGGGACACTTTAATAAAAATCTAAAAGGTTGAGTTGGGAACTGAAGAAGTTGATGAGGAATCTCTCGTGAAGGAAGTGCTTCGCGAGAATGAGCGCACTGACCTGTCTGCGACAAAGGCCCTTTGAAGGGACACTTACTCATCAAAAGGAACAAATGACACTACCGGCCCGTCCAGAACCGAGTTCTCAATTCCTCCTCCTATTCAGCCGACTGGTCGCCCATCACTCGATCCCTTCGAGCAGCATATCGACTATGACCCAGAGGATCCTGGACTCAATATTCACACTCTATCTCCTATTCCAGAGGGTGAAACTCCCTGAACAGTTAAGAGTCGGCCGGAAACTGGTACATAACTTTTCTTCCTAGAGTTCAAAGGGCCATCGTTTTTGGCGAGAAGTAAATGTGTTCTAACATTTGTCTCTTATGATTTCGTGCAAGCCATTATGATCCCAAGCCAACTCTAAGGAGCAATGCCACCATGGAGATGGAGGAGAAAACAGGGGAGGCCATTTAAACGGGGGGACTCCTGGACCTGACGCTCAAGTGATTGAGGCGCTTAATGAAGATAAATATGAAAATCCATCGCCCGTCAAAGAACATGATGAAGTTGAAATTATGGGCGCTTCCGAACACACTTCAAAACTGAGCATGGAGGAATAAGTCATCGAAGAGAGGAAGAAGAAGGCTGATATTAAGGTCGAGCCTCAGGTGGTGGAACTTGACGATCCACTAAACAGGCCCATAAAGGTTATTCTCCCCAGTGGGACTTCACCACTAGAAGTTTCTCTCTCATCCCCGGGCACCGTTCCTTAGCAAGCAAGGCATATAAGAGAAAATTCCTAGGGGAGGAGTCTTCAGAGAAACCGCGGAAGGAAAAGAAGTCGAAAAAGTAGTTATCATGCCTCATTCAACTCAAATAGGCCTGATCATGTAATTATTCCTATTTATTTTCATAGCCGTTGTAGATAGATTTTTTGCTCTGAGTTTAGGTGGAACTTTATTTTGGATTAAGGAATAAAACTTTGTTTCTTTGATTTCGATGTTTTTGGTTGTCCATCTTACCGTATAACTTGTAGTCGGAATTCAAAATCTTATGAGCTACACAAGTCCCAGTTCTCTTCCATATGACTCGGAAATTTTTAGAATCGTAGATTCTTTATTCCACGCTTCGGGTACTTAGAATAACTTTAGTCCGCATTTTGGGGACTTAAAAGATTTTTGAGTCATTTATACTCTAGTCCGCACTATGGGAACTCAGAGTACTCTAATCCGCACTCTAGGGACTTGGAGATTTTGAAGTCATTTATACTCTAGTACGCACTCTAGAGACTTAGAGATTTTTATGTTATTTATACTCTAGTCTGCACTCTGGTGACTTAGAGTTTTTTATTTCATGCTCCGGGGACTTAGAGATTTTGAAGTCGTTTATACTCTTATCCGTACTATAGGGACTCAGAGTACTCTGGTCCTCACTTTGGGGACTTAGAGATTTTGAAGTCGTTTATACTCTAGTCCACACTCTAGGGACTCAGAGTACTCTAGTCCGCACTTCAGAGACTTAGAGATTTTTAAGTCGTTTATACTCTACTCCGCACTCTAGGGACTCAGAGTACTCTAGTCCGCGCTCTGGGGACTTAGGGATTTTGAAGTTGTTTATACTTTAGTCCGCACTCTAGGGACTCAGAGTACTCTAGTCCGAACTCTGGAGACTTAGAGATTTTAAAGTCGTTTATAGTCTAGTCCGCACTCTATGGGCTCAGAGTACTCTAGTCCGCACTCTAGGGACTTAGAGATTTTTAAGTCGCTTATACTCTAGTCTGCACTTTGGGGACTCAGAGTACTCCAGTCCGCACTCTGGGGACTTAGAGATTTTGATGTCATTTATACTCTAGTCCGTACTCTGGGGACTCAGAGTACTCCAATCCGCATTTTAGGGACTTAGAGATTTTGAAGTCGTTTATACTCTAGTCCGCACTCTGGGGACTTAGAGATTTTTAAGTTGTTTATACTCTAGCCTGCACTCTGGGGACTCATAGTACTCCAAACCGCATTTTGGAGACTCGGATATTTTGAAGTAGTTTATACTCTAGTCCGCACTCTACGAATTTAGAGATTTGGAAGTCGTTTATACTCTAGTCCGTACTCTGGGGACTCAGAGTACTTCGCTCCGCACTCAAGGGACTTAGAGATTTTGAAGCCGTTTATACTCTAGTCCGCATTCTGAGGACTCAGAGCACTCCAATCTGCACTCTAAGGACTTAGAGATTTTTGAGTTTGTGTGCACGTTCGTACGCCAGATAGAATAATGTAACTTAATTTTTGCCATGGAATTACAACATATGAAAACATTAATAGTTCATGGAAAAGATGGCTTCAAGCCTTTACTAATGAAAACAAACTGAATTGTCTTATGACATGCCAAAAACTAAGAACAACAAAATAAACATAAAACTAAGAACAACAAAATAAACATACACTGGAAATAACTGCAACTAAAATGCAAAGGAAATAGACTAAATGTACTAAAGTCGGAAATGCTCTCTATTCCATGCTTGGGGGAGTATCGCGCCATCAACAGCGCTAGCTTGAAAGTTCCCTCTCCAAGCTTTCGTTCAATGACGTATGGACCTTCTCATGTGGGATTCATATGCGATGGGATCGGAAAAACTCGCTTCAAAAACAAGATTGCCCACATAAAAGATTCTCGGTTGGACTTTTTCATTATAATATCGAGCGACTCGGTGTCTATATGCAGCCGCCCTTAAATCAGCTTCTTCACGTGTTTCGTCGACAAAGTCCAGTGATTTCAACAGGAGATCCTGATTCGTCTTAGGGTCATAATGAGTTGCTCGATGTGAAGGAACTTCAAGTTCCACAGCTATAACAGCTTCCGTGCCCATAGGCCAATGTAAATGGAGTGTGGCTAGTCGCGGGCTTGTGGGTGGTTCTGTAAGCCCAAAGTGATATCGGAAGCTCATCCACCCACTTGCCTCCTCTAAACATTTTTTCAATATGGATTTAATTATTTTGTTTATGGCTTCTACTTGTCCATTGGCTTTTGGATGAGCAACTGCCGCAAATCTTTTCTTAATGCCATGCTTTTGACAAAATTCTTTGAACTCCCTACTTTCGAACTGAGTTCCATTGTCCGTGGTGATAGTTCGCAGGAGGACAAAACGACATACGATGTTTCGCACAACGAAATTAATGACCTTTTTGGTGGTGATTATAGTTATGGGCTTTACTTCCGCCCACTTGTTAAAGTAATCGACCACAATTATTGCGTATTTTTCACTACCTTTGGAGATTGGTAAGGAGCTGAATATATTGATTCCCCTATTGCAAACGGTTAGGGACTAACCATTTGTGTGAGTTCCGTTGGTGGAGCTCTTAGGATTTTTGCATACTTTTGATATTTTTCACATCTTCTTACGCAGCATCCTGATTTATAGTTGGCCAATTGTATCCATAACGGAGGATCTTTTTTGGTAGTGTCTACCCCTCCAATATGGTCACCACATTCTCCTTCATGAACTTCCTTCAGGACTCGTTTTATCTCACTAGTGGCAATGCACCAAAGTAAGGCGATCGAGAATCCCCTCTGATATATTATTCCACCATGCATTACATATCATGAAGATTTACGAATGACTTGTCGTCTTTCGTTCTTTCTTTCGGGCAAGACCCCATGTAGCAGGTATTGCTTGAATGGAGTTATCCATGACACCTTCTCGATTTTTTTCTAACACAAAATCAACATCCATCTCATTTATACTCAGAGCATGTAATATTTCGACGGGAACCAATCCCATCTACTGTGCATCACCAGTACTCACAAATTTTGCCAATGAATCGACTTCCCCATTTTGCTCACGTGGGTTATGTAAAATATCGTAATATTCAAGGTCAGCCAACAGCTATTGAACCCAAGCAAGGTAGGGAGCAAGTCTTTGCCCCTTTGCTTGATAATCTCCCCGCGGCTGGTACACTACCATTGTGAGTCACAAAGGATTTCAACCAATTTTACTCCAAGTTCCCTGAGAAGTTTCGAGCTGGCAATCAATGCTTCATACTCGGCTTCCCTATTTGTAGCTGGGAAATCGAGCTTCCAAGCATAACAAATTGATTGGTTTTTGAGAGTCACAAGAATTACACCAGCCCCAGAACAACGATCATTGGATGCCCCATCGGAGTATAGTCTCCATCGAATGGGGGGAACAACATCATCACTATTTGGTTCGTCTGAGATGGTGAATTCTACGATAAAGTTTGCTAGCGCTTTCCTTCGTATGGCCATCCGTGGCAAGTAGGTGATATCTAACTGACTCGACTCAGTACTCCATTTTAACAGCCTTCCAGAGATTTCTGGTCGTTGAAGTACCTGTCCGATGGGTTGATCAGTATAAACACTGATCAGGTGTGCCTGAAAGTATGGATGAAGCTTGTGTAATGCAATCACCAAGCAGTAGGCTAACTTCTCAAATTTAGGATAATTTCTTTCTACCCCCGTTAAATGTTTACTGACATAGTACACTGGCTTTTGAACTCAGTCCTCTTCGTGAAACAAAGTCGTACTGATGGCATGTTGAGATACAGCCAAGTATACATACAACACTTCATGGTCTATAGGCTTCGATAGCACCGAGGGACTTTCCAAATGCCTTACCAGAGCTCGGAATGCATCCTCGCAGTTGGGCGTCCATTCAAAATTTCTCTTTCCTTTCTTTATTACATCGAAGAAGTGAATACACTTGTCTGTCGCTCTGGATATGAATCGACTCATCGCGGCCACTTTCCCGTTCAAGCTTTGTACTTGCTTATAGTTCTGGGCACTTGTAGTCTCGAGTATCCTGAATATTTTCTGAGTTAGATTCAATTCCTCATGCATTAACAATGAAACCCAAAACTTTCCTGACGCAACGCCAAAGAAACACTTCAGAAGATTGATTTTCATTCCGTAATACCTGAGTATATCAAACATTTCTGCCAAGTCTCGAATGTGGCCATTTGAATGCCATGACTTCTCGAGCATGTCATCCACATAGACTTCCATTTTTCTACCAATCTGGTCTTTAAACATCCGATTCACCAGACGTCGATAAATTGCTCCCGCATTTTTCAATCCCAAAGGCATCACTACATAACAATATGGTCCAACATTTATGACAAAACTAGTGTGTTCTCGATCTGGAATGTGCATCGGGATTTTATTATATCCCCAATACGCATCCATAAATGACAATAACTCGTGTCCTGCTATGGAGCCAACCAGCTGATCAATTCTAGGTAAAGGGAAACTATCCTTAGGGCATGCTTTGTTCAGATCTGAGTAATCTACGCAGGTCCCCCATTTCCTATTTTCTTTTCTCACTAGCATGGGGATAGATACCCATTCAGGGTAGAGGGCGTCGCGGATGAACCCATCGGCTTTGTGCTTGTCCACCTCCTCTCTGAGAGCAGCGGTCCACTCCGGGTCCATGCCTCTTCTTTTTTGCTTCACTGGTACGCACCTTGGGTTTATGTTCAACATATGACTCGCAACGGCGAGAGAAATCCCGCATATATCAAAATGTGTCTAAGCGAAAAAATCCAGATTCGCTTGGAGGGAATCAGTGAGATCCTCGATCATCGAGCGGTTGAGTTGTGATCCAATCTTAAGTATCAACGAGGGGTCATCATGGCTGACTGGAATGTCAATCGTTCGTTCAGCCAGTGTGGCTTTTGCCTCCCTGGGTTCCTCATCACCATCTCTCGAACCTATGTTCTATAGATCCGATCATTTGCCCGAGCCATGGCTAGGGAATTACTTGTCAATCTTCAATGACTCGGATGCAAACGTAGCTGTCCACAATCTTTCCTTTCTCTCTTCGTTGGGCGTCTCTCAGCTCAGCCACATAACATACACGACTAGTCGCCTGATCGCCATGCACAACACCAACTTCTTTATCGGTCGGAAATTTCAAGGTTAAACACCATGGGGCCAAAGCTGCCCTAAACTATGCCAGGGCCGGTCGACCCAAAAACACATTATACGGAGAATCGACATAAAAAATGATGAACGGTAAGATCTGCACCCTTCTATGTTCACCTTCTCCAAGTTCAGTTGGTAATTCAACAAAACCCATTGCATCAGTAGCTGCACCATTAAAGCCATGAATACGGGCTTTAGATGGTTTTAGATCCTTTGTCTCCATCTTCACCTGGTCATATGCTTTTTTGAAGATAACGTTAATAGAAATTTCGCAGTCAATCAGTATTCTCCTCACAAATGCTGGCCTATAGTGGCCGAGAAGACCATCAGATCAATGGTAAGCGCCTCCATTTGATCAGCATCTTTGCTTCTAAACACTATATCATTAGTTGTCATTCGTTGCTGCTTAGCTGGGGTCCTATCTTCCGTGTTTGAACAACATTCAAAATCTGCATGCTTTAGGGAATTAGCATACCGCTCCATTTCTTGCCACTTCTTGTCTGTAGGGTGAGTCCCATCGACTATCGTGTTTATGACTAGTCGACCTACAGTCCGAGTAAGTTCCTCTGGATTGCGTGGAGCTTGCCCGCGACCAGGGTCTGATGTTCCTTGTCTGCCTTCTTGCGGATTCTTGACAAACTCCATTAACTTTTTCTGTCGAATCAGCTTTTCTATAGCATCACGGAGGTGCCTACAATCCTTGGTACCGTGCCCGTAAGTATCATGAAAGCGGCAACACTTCCCAGTCCGCTTTTGTTCCTCAGTGGACTCTTTTGGGCGTGGCTTTCGATATTGAAAAGTGTTACAAGTCGATAGATAAATATTTTCCAGAGATGTATTAAGAGGAGTGTATTCATTGTAAGTTAGGATCCTTGGTTTTCACTTTCCTGCTTTCCTGTTCTTTACGGGATTTCCTCCTCCGGATCTTTTATATTGCCCTGGCTTGTTCTGAACATTGATCTGGACTTTCCTAGAGTTATCACCAGATTGTTTTACAGCAATGTTGCTCTTCACGGTCTCCTTGCCAAGCCCTGGTGCGTTGTCTCGCCACGTCCACCTGGCTTCCTCTCTCCTTAAAAATTGATGCACCTTTGAATAAAAACATTCCAAAGCAGGCGGAGGTTTTCCTGCCACCAATCATCAAATTTTGAATCTGAATCTACTTCTCGCATCATGGCCATTTGAATAGCATGGCCATTCAGGTTGCTAACTTCAGTAGCAGCAGGTGAAATCTTTGTAAGTACTCCTTTAACGATTCTCCTAGAGCCTGGATCACATTGGACAAAGACATCACATCCTTGGGACGAGTGGCAAGAATCTTGAATTATTCCACAAATTTCATCGCTAACTCATCAAAGGTTAAGATAGATCGCAGAGGAAGTCAGGTGAACCACATGGTAGCGATTCCAGATAAAGTTATTGGGAAGCATCTACGCTTAGTTGCATCGTTTTCCCTAGATAAATCCATCATCCACTCATATCTCGTTACATGCTGTCGGGGATCAGTTTTCCCTTCGTAGGCCGTGATAGTCGGCATGTTAAACTTCCTGGGGTATTCATCCTGTAGGATAACATCTGTAAATGGAGTATGGCTCCTAGATACTCCCCAATCATCATTAGATAAGTCTTGGTTTTCCCTCATCAACTGTCTGACCATAGCTGATAGGTCTAGGGTTTGTGTGGAAGGTGGAAAATTGGAATTTGTCCCATGGGACCGTTTCGGTTGGTGTCTCCTCGGTTGGTGGTCAACTAAATGTGTGTCATGTGGACCTGCTTCATTGTGACCTTGGTGAACCGGTCGTCCAGCCTCCACTTGTTCCCCAGAACCTAAGTTTCATGTTCCAACTTGAGTATGATTACCCTAGTGTAAATGAGGGGACATGGCTCCAGGTTGGGAACCTGGACCATCCCTGGTGGATCGTTCAGCTGCACCTATTTGCGTTGTTTTAGTTCTACGACGTAACGCCTGGGTGGTTCATCAGACGAAGCGGAGTTGTCGGACGAGGAGTAGGCAGTGGGACTTCCTCCAGCATTTTGATGTTGTTGTTGAGTAAGCTAGATCATGAGGTTAGCGTTCACTTGAATTTGCTCATTAAGCTGTCTTTTGCTTTCCATGAGTTCTCTCATCAGCTCGTTGAACTTAGTTCTGGTGACAACCTCTGTTTGGTTTAGGGAAGTAGCAGTCCCTGCACCTGGATTGGCTTGTTAATTGCTGGTTCCTACTTGTTGGACACTAGTGGCCTCGTTGACATCTGCATTGTGAGAGGATGATTTGGTACACGATCTTCCCATTGTAGAGTTATTGGTAGGAACTCTGAGTATAATCAATGGACTTCTTGTGAATGAACTTGGACCTCCTTCGGAGGATTTCTTCAATCCAGTAGCGACAAAGTAGATCCTAATAACCTGAGAATGTTGTTCTCAGTGAAAGCACCAAAATGTTAGAATCAAAATTGGCCATTAACACCCTTGAGTAAGATTGTGTAGAGAGATTAATGAAGAAGGTAAATTAAAACAGAGGAATATCACAATAGAATGCAGTTAGAACAATAAAAAACGAGAACACCATAAATATAGTGGTTCAGCGTAACGCCTACATCCACTATTAATACAATCTTTATTACTTCTTTAAATAATTGAATACAAATACAATCCGTACACCAAAAACTTGAATACAACGTTTAATAGAAAAGGAATGAGTCTTGAAAATGGCAAAGTCTCCCCAGTGTTCTGGAAAAAAGGTCCCTTTACACTGCGCCTCTGGCCCTCTATTTATAGACGAAGGTAGGCTGGACTCCCTACGTGGGTCTAAAGACAAGATACCTCAGCCCATAATAGACAATTTTTGTATGTTGAACCATGCATACCGATCGGTAGTTGTCGAGTGAGGCCTTGTCGAGCCGAAATGACCAAGGCATCCATGCCGAGCGCCTTACGGCTGGGCCGCTTGATCTTCCCATCAATGTCGATCGAGAGGTCACCAAGCCACGTAGCCTTCCTCACCGAGCCACATAACCGTCCCTTTATGGCCGAGCGGAATGTGACTACGGAATTCATGCTGAATGCCCCCAATGCCGAGCCATCCCTGCCGAGCGACATGTACTGTGCTCCTTTAGCTTCTTTCCTTTAGCCGAGCGGCGTTAGCCGAACGATGGTCTTGAGTTCCTACCATAACTTTTCTTTCTAGTGAGCGATATTGGCCGAACGGTGTCACCGAGCGATGTTCACTAAGTTCCCAACAACACCTTTATCTTAGTCGGGCGGCATACGTCATCCTTCCTCGGCCGAACCACATATTGAGGCCGAACGATGTAATCAGGCCGAACGAAACTAATATGCCGAGCAATGCTTATATGCCGGATGATGCTTATATGCGGAACAATGCTTATATGCCGAACGATGCTTATATGTCGAGTATCTCAATTCAAGTCAATCCTTCACTGGCTCAAGTTTTCACTTAGATTCAACTAAGAAACTCAATACCTAGCATCTCGTTGTCGGGCCAAGCTACCGAGTAATAATTGATTAGTTAATAGAATATTGTGTAATAAATGAATATTGAATAAAATTTGTGTAATGAGGGTGGTTATAACATTTGCTTGTAATTGATAAACCTAGAAATGTTATTAAATGTAGTGATGGTGACAATTTTTGTTTGTATATTTAATCAATTGCAATTAAATGTCATTAAATGTTACATTAATGTGAGTTAAGACAATAACTGAAAATTGTGAATGTAATAAAAGGAATAGAAATGTTAATTATATTCATAAGGAAATAATTTATTTAATAAAAGAATGAAACCAAGATAAATAAATTATTGGGATTTTAAATTATAATTAATGTGAAAAATTGACAAAATTCAACGTAATGGAAATATAGTAGTTAATATAAATAAAAGATGGAATTTGTAGCATAATAATGAAATAAGATATAAACAAATATTAATTATGTTATTTGAGTAATAATTGATTGAATATATAGTCCAAAATTAAATTAAAGCATTTTATTGGAATTAAATTATAATTAATTGGATTTAATTACAGTTGAAATTGAACGTTTTAATTAGTAAAATTTTAAACACTGAATTGATGTGTAAACTTTTTTTGAATTATTATAAATGTCTAAATAATCAAAAATGATGAAATTTGTTAGTTAATAAACATTGAATTAAAAACTGAATTAATTAATTTAATATTAATTTATTTAATTAATGTGAAAACAGCCATTTTGGCCACTAACTCGGATTTCGATAAAACCAGTTTCATCGGATCCGTAAAGGTAAATTATTGTAGAATTTCAAGTTTCGTAACGATCGGACTTGTCGTTGATCATACGGGCTCGAAACACATAGAAATCAATTAAATTATAATCAATTTGAAATAAGCTGATTTTAAGCTAGGACTTGAAACCTATTTCATTGAGTTTAAAGTTATCTAAAACACCAATTTTGATATATGGAATGATCGATTTTCGCTCCGAAGACGAAAAAACTTTTTAGGTCATTTATCGTTCAACGTGTAACTCAATCTGGTCCATTCTCTCCGTTTTCAGCTCTGCCTATATATAGCCCATTATAAACCCTAGCAGCCTTTTATTTTCTATTGCCTGTACATACATTTCTTTCACATCTCTCTTTCCAATGGCAGATAAACCAAAATCCTAATTCCCAAATTGCAAATTCAATTTCGAAACCATATCCAAAAATCAAACTCCCGAAAATATATCAAATTATACATCGTTTCGAAGCTCTTGAAAAGCGCATTCCAAATCTACGGTTAGATTTTCGATTTAGGTTTCTATGTGGCCGGTATTGGACGAATTTGTCTCGGCCGTTCATCACGTTGTGATGAACTTTGACCGATCGACGACCGGAGGGTGCTGGGTTATAGAGAGTGTCGAGCGGAGTTCATCTACGTGATTGGTTTGGCAAATCAACAGTTAGATGGGGCGCAATAATTCAATTAGGGTTATGGAATAACAACGGCTGTTGGGGATTTTGGGAACGCGACTTGGTCGTGTGGTCGACCGGAGATCTTAGGATGGTTGGTGATGATCAACGGCATGGTGGCGGCTGCTCCAGCTCGTCGCACGTGTGGTTATCGAGTTGGATGTGCGTTCGATCTAAAGAGGTTGTGTTCATTGACCTGGGAGTGTGGGAGGATGTTGACATGTATGGTGAGAGTGCGTTGCTTGTTTTATTTTAATTTAAATTTTTATTTCAAACATTCTAATCATCATAATTCATATACGAGGTTGGATTTACGTGAGGTTTGTTCAGCTAGTATCGTATCGAAATTCTGAACATTTTTTCACTAGTTTGGATGAATTATGAGACCGTTCAAATTTTGGGCTTAAATTAGATGTTAATTCAATTTAAAATCGAAGGTGACTGTTTTGACCCACTCACAGCTACTAAATGTTCTTATGTTAGTTAAATATAATTTATGATGTGATTGGAAATTTATTGATTGATGTTTGGCATATTTAATTTGGCATTCTAGTCAATGTTGACATTTATTGCATTTAATTATCGTTTAATTTAATATTGAATTTAAATTGTCAATTTAATACCTATTATCGATTATCAGTTATCTATTGATGTTTATTGATTGATTTGGATGATAATTTTGATGAATGTTTTATTGTTGATATTGGATGACTGGATGTTGTAGTTTATATTGTCATAACTACAAGTTCCCCATGGGTTGAAATGATACATGCCCAAACAATCTATAGATTAGGAAAATAATTGGTATGGGTTGAAATGATAGACTAGTGCAATTTTATGGATTTTTATTTAATTTGGGATTGCGATTTGAAATGACATATAACCGTAAAATTATAAATTACGGATTGAAATGATAAATATCCATACTACTTGACCCTAGGATGAAAAATTATACACAGACAGCGGATTGGTTAATTAAATGATTTTTGGAATCCTTAAAAATATTGAATCTAGTTAACTGGTATTATGAAATAGGAACTGATTTATATAAACCAAATTATTTTCGACAATCCAAACGTAAAGCTGAAATTGGAATTGATTAATGATTTGTTCAAAGGATTTAAATTTCAAAGTTGAAGTGGCATAAATAAATCAATCTATCGGAATTGAGCTATGGAAATTTTTGGAAATAACTTTGAAATCTATTTTAAACTAATTTAAACTATTTCATTAAATTAACTATTTTAATCAATTTAAACTATTTTAATTTTTATTAATCTACTATAACCTGTTTAATCTAATTTAATGAATTTTACCAGTTTTAAACTAATTAAATTTATTTAATCTATTTTAAATCTATTTAATATAATTTTAATCTATTTAGTCTATTTTAAATTTATTTAATCTATATAAAGATCTACTAACATAATTTAAATCTATTAAATCTATATTTAATCTATTTAAATGATTTTAAAACTAATTAAATCAAATTTAAATTTATTTAAACTATTTTTACTATTTAAAATATTTTAAATCCATTTGAGATATTTAAAACTATATAAACTATTTATAATTACCTAAACTATTTTCTAAAATTTCAGACCGTGTGAAGTTGAAGTATTTATATTCAAAATCCTTGATTTTAAAGCGAATATAGTTAAATGATGTAATAACGTAAGTTGAGAATAAAATGTCATATTTGAGTGAATAAGATGATTTTGAAACGAGGATTTAATTAACCTATCTTATCGATAAATTCAAAAGTGAATATGATTTTGAAAGTGAATATGATTTTTAAAGTGAATGTGATTTGAAAGTGAATATGATTTGGAAGTGAATATACTTTTGAAAGTGATATGATTTCGAAAGTGATATGGTTTGAAATCGAATATGATATTTTGATATTAAGTATGAATTGACTTTTGAAATGTAAAAGAACCATCCGGTGTGAAATAAGCATTTGGTTGTTAAAGAGTCCGGGATCAAATATTGTCATACTCTCTACCAATATCGAAAACCACTTTAACAACTGTGCATATCATGGAGATTCCAAAAATGAAGTAGGATGATTTGGTGTACGATTCTGTATAAGGTATGACATGACTCTGACTTCCGTGATTCATCTTATATGTGACTAAAACAGGAGCCGCACCGAGCAAGTGAGGTCGCACCTCCGGTCGGACCATTTCTTCAATACCATATTATGACTTTGTGATGATTTGGTAGCCACCCCTCAATTTTGATTTTGGGAGTGTGTTCCGAAGTGGACAGTAGTAGCTACTATGGTTACCACCAATCCGGATACACAATTGGTATATCTACGCTAGCATTGCCTCGAGTGTCGTGTTCATATGCCCTAGCGTGCCTTTTACGTGTTTGTTTTGTACCATACCTATGGAGTGCCCTCTGGGTAAATCTCCAGTTTACGAAGGAGCGTACGGTACTGTATAGACTATGGGAATATATGAAATATGTTAAGCGGGATATGGGTAACAACCTAACGCTATCTTAATACTTTTACTTTACTACAGACATATTATAGTAGCATATTGTACTACATAGTAGATTGTTTAACGGATCCTTAGGAGATGGTAATCCCGAACATCTTTTGAGTTATTGCTCTCATGTTAGACACTGGATAAGAGATGTCAAACCCCATAAACATCCCTGACACCGTTCCACTCATATTTATTTACCGCTGATTTAACTTACGTAAGATCTTTTAGTTCTAACTCGAATGTTTTGTCTTTTCAATTCGCTCGGGTCAGCCTGAGCATTCAGGGTTAAATACCTTATTTCTGGAGGACAAAGACGAAGATCGTACTATTATTATTTACTTATCTATTCCACCGCATCATGTTGTTCCACTTCATTTATTTATTTATTCCTATTTATGTAACTTTGATGTTTGTGTTGTAAAGAATAATCAAGTGTATGTATAAAACAGCTTCATGAACTGTTATTTGATTATTATATTTTGTAATTCCGCTGCGAGATTTTGTATCTGTTTTTTTCTTTCTCTGCCTTTTCTTATTTACCCCAATAACAATCTGCCCTTTTGAATGGTTTTAGTCTGACGTGTGTAGTTTATCACCGATTTAAACGTCCAAAAAGGCTGGTCGTTACAAAGCTCATATACACCATTTCATTCAATAAAGGAAAGTAATTTTCTTTATGATATTTTACATGTATTTAAGATGACTTATTAACACCGTTAAACAAGTAAACAACCAAACTTGACGATCAAAGCATAGTAAATATGCATAGCAATCATATCACACCATACACGCACACGCGCACGCGCGCGCGCACACACACAGAGTTTTATAGAGTTTTCTCACCTACATTGGATATTATACTTAGAAAAATAGACTATACCTTCTAGGATCAAACCGGAGCTTATGGATTGAGCCTGGGACCTTGGGAAAGCTCGATCAATGCTTACAAGTGGAGGTGGGCTCGACTTCGGTGATGGAGGGTGGTGGCCATGTGTTGTGAAGGAGGAAAAGCAGTGATTGCACTTGGTTTTGAAGTGGACTGCTAACACACACACTCTATATCAATTTAATTTCTTTTTGGCAATAATTTTCACCATATTTTTGTTAAGGTAAGAAGCCATTGAAATAGCTTGAGAGGAAGGAGAAGATGAAGAGAATTTGTGTGTAGGAAAGTGAGAATGGAGGTGGGTATTTATAAAAAAGTTTTGCATCAAAAATATCATGATATTATTTCCTTATCCAAGCATGCTTGCATCACCATTCCACCTCATCCCCTCCCATCACCAGTCGATCGACCATGAAGCCCACTCCTCCTCTATGTGCTTCGCTTGTGATGTATGTGGTGCTTTATTTTTATCTCTTTTTTGCACATAAGGAGCTTATATATACATATGTGTTTGGATATTTTATTTGCTTGATTCGACTAATTCATAAATATAATTAAATCTACATGTGTATACATTTGTATATGTGTTCATGTATATGTATATGTATCACAACAATGTATTGATTTATTTAAACTTTTGTACATAAAACCGTTACGAATTCCAATTCCGATTCCCGATCACATTTCCAGTTTTTAGTTAAACTACATATATTAGTAAAAGTAAACTTAAAAATATTTTTCTCATCATTTTAATTGAATTAACAAGATCTCACTTGAATTATAAAACAATATATCGATATTAATAAGTGTTTACAAAAAGTGCTATCATGTCGATAAAGCATTGTGAATTTTATTATATTTTCAAATCAAGTATATAGCTTCTCAAAACTATTATAAATGATTTACTATCACTTTATCACTAATTAAAATGAGTTATTATTGTATTAAAACAATTATTTAATTATTTAAACTTAATTTGAATTTTCGGAGAACTATATAAAGCGAAATATTTGGTGATGTCATAAATACGTTTTATTTCTAAAAATAAAATAAATAATTTTATTTCATAATCTTGTTTAAATAGATATATTAGTGTATGTATCTAGACTCGTGCACTCGAGTACTAAGAAACCTCCTTTCTCTTGAAAATCAATTTATCGACGATAATTTGTGCATGAAACAATGCTTTGTTTATGAAACTATATTTCATAATTATATTTTAAAATAAGTTTCTTATCAAAAAACTTGGGTTTAAATCTTTATATTTGGTGTTATTAAACCTTGTATTTGAATATTTCAAAATTAAATATCATTTATCAAAGTGATAAATTTACGGGTCGTTACAAATCCAAAAATCATCGTTAAATGTTTCTTTATGTTTTTTAGGTTCAATATTTGATATAAAAGCTACATTACCCATTTGATTTAATTGACTTCCAATTTTAACGTTAATATTTACTTCACCAATTATATTTCCTACAGGATGATCTTTTAATATGCGCGGAGGGGATTTAAGATCATTTATAATTGTGTTTCTTGAAGAGAATTGTCTAATGTCAACGAAGTATTAATTATAATTTCTTCTTCATTATCCTTGTTATTTCCAAAGTTTTCATTAAAAGAAACGTGTAGTGTCTTCTATTATTTTTGAACTTTTATTAAAAATTATGTATGCTTTACTTCGTTCTGAATATCCAATAAAAATACATTCATCGGATTTTGGATCGAATTTTCCTAATTGATCTTTTGTGTTTAAGATACAACATTTTGAACTGAAAATTCTAAAATAAGCAATATTTGGTTTTCTACTATTGAATGGTTTGTATGGTGCGTGTTTTATTAGAGGTCTTATAGTGACATGATTCAAAACATAGCAGCGAATAGACACAACTTCTGCCTAAAAGCTCTTTGGTAATAGGCTACTACGTAATAAAGTTCTAGTACATTCAAGCATTCCATTTTTCCTTTCTACAATGCCATTTTGTTATACGGTTCTAGGAAAGGAAAAATTGTGGCTAATACCCTTTTTATTACAAAAATCATTAAATAGTTCATTTTCAAATTCACCACCGTCATCACTTCTAATATTTTTAATTTTTAAACTATTTATATTTTTTACTCTTTTTGCAAAAAAAATTAAAGTTTCAAAAGTTTCGCTTTTATTTCTCAAAAATAATGCCCAATTATATCTAGCAAAATCATCTACTATAACAAAAACATGTTTATTATGGTTTATGAATTCTACTTGAGTCCAACCGAAAATATCCAAATAAAGTAATTCTAGTGGTTGTAAAGTAGAAATTATTTTCTAAGATTTAAAAGAAGATTTTTTTTTTAAATTTCCTAATTGACAAGCATCGCACAAGTTATTTACTCTAAAATACATTTTTGGTAAACCTTCTACTAAAGCATTATTATATGGTTTACCTATGGATTTAAAATTAAAGTGAAAACAATCTTTTATGCTAAAGCCCAGGATCATTGTCTTCAGCTATTAAACACATACCAATATTATGATTTATTTTCATATTTACAACATATAATTCCTTTTCTAAATACTATAAAAATAAAATTTTAGTTTGGTCAAAAATACTACATTTATCGTTTTCAAATGAAATACTAAAACCTTTGTTGCAAAGTTGACTAATGCTAAGTAGGTTGTATTTTAATTTCTAAACTAATAAAACATTTGTAATAAGAGGTTAATTAGATATGCCGCCATTGCTCGCATTGCCTTTTCCAATGACGTATCTTTGGAGTTATCTCCAAAAGTGACGGTTCCTTCATCTTAGTAGATAATGTTTGATATCATTTCTTTGTTCTCCATCATATACATATATCAACCACTATCGAGTATCCATTTGCCTCTTTGTTATTTGGTACATCGTTGTTCGAGGGTATGAAGCAAATGTTTGCTTGTTCAGAATTGCGTTTACTTTCTAAGGATGAAGATGAGTCTAAATCATCCCGTGTAACTTGAAAAGCTTGCCTTTTCTTTTTGAATAATCTTTCATTTTTGTTCTTGAAGTCATTTTTCTCCTTTTTGAGATTCAGGCAATCCTTCTTAATATGGCCAGATTTGCCGCATCCCTAGCATTTGAGTGACGAGGACGATGTTTTGTTGTTGTTATTGTTGCCAAACTTCGTGTTCTTCTTCATTTTTCGAAATTTCTTGAAATTTTTGGTTGGAAGTGCAAAACCATTGTTATCAACATTAGATTCTTCGTTTCCTACTTGGAATGCCATTGCTTTCCATTTTTGAGCCTAATCTCTTTTTTCCTGCAAATTCACTTCGTACAGGATGAGATTTCCTAATAATTCTTCATGTTTTATGGTAGAAAGATCATTAGCTTCTTTGATAGATTAGACTTTTCATTCCACTCATCCGTTAAAGAGTTAAGGATGTTTGAAATAATATTGATATCTGTGATTTTCTTGCCTAGTGCTATAAGATAGTGTTTATTGTCTTGAAATCATGAATACATATCACTAATATTTTCATTTTGCTTCATTTTGAAAATTTGAAATTGGTTTTTCAACATTGAAATTCTACTTCGTTTAACTTTTTTTGTTCCTTTATGAGTTACTTTCAGTGTACACCAAATTTTATGAGCAAATGTGCACACAATAACTCTATTGAACTCGTTTTTGTCCAAAGAGCAAAATAACATGTTCATTGCCTTAGCGTTACTAGTAGCATCAATTTTTTAGGTGTTTGACCATTGCGCATAATCAATGGTAGGTATAGTGTATTCTTGTTGTGTAATATTCCAAGTATCATACTCTTTAGCCTGCACATATATTCTCATCCTAGTTGACCAATGAATATAGTTTAATATATTAAATAGTGGTAGTCGTGTAGTAGATTGTTCTTCAACAAAAGTAGAAGTAGTGTTTTCCATATTACTCGAGTAATATTCTATAAATTTTGCAATAGGCATATGAATATCTAGCTCTGATCCAAACGAAAGTCGCTATGAATCGAGCAATATGAATTATTCTACTAAATTAAAACTTGTATAACAATAGCTTAAATAACAATGCTCTAAAGTAAAGTGCACCAGAGTTTTTATATTGGTTCAGACTTCTCATCCTATGTACAATCCCAAACACCTTCTTGAATTAATTAAGAAACCCTCATTTACGGCGGAACATGTATCTTACAAAATGCTTGAGCAGTCGAATAAGACTTCACTTACCTAAAACATCCAACAAGACTTCAACTACAAAAGTAGTAAGTTGTTGACTTTGTGTGTTCTAGATAAAACAACGATGAGTAAGTAACATACACTGTTCCTATAATCTCCTTTAGATGATGATTTTAATGTGCAGATTAAGGAAGTAGAAATTTGATCGCATTTTGATAATTTACAAGAGAGTGGAGAGTAGAAAGTAAATAAGGATTAGTGAATCTAAAATGTAAAATTTTACTTGTATTTACAATGTTTAAAAGGTTCTATTTGAAAGATTATTACCATTAGAGAAGACACAACCTTTAGAGTTGAAGACAGCTCTTCAGATTTGAATTTTATATGAAGATACACTTCTTTTCATACAAGTCAGATAGCTGAGAATGAAATTCAGATGGCAGAAAATTGATACTGTAAACCAGAAGCGAAACGGTTTAAAATAAACTAATTTAGACGTCTGAATTTTTCTTCAGACATCTGAGTTATAAATTCAAATGGTTGAATTTCCTAAATAAAATAAAATCAAAAGTTTTGTTTATATTTCTTTTAAACTCATCTTTTCAAAAAATGTTTGTGTTTATGTGTGATCATCGTAAAGGTGATTTTACACATGAACAATTTCAACTACATATGACAAGACTCTACTTAATTTTATCTTCAATATTTAAGCTTGATTCCATGGTTGAACATCATATCTCCTTGAATATATTCTTCTAAATATAATAAGAGTGTATACATACGAAAACGTATGGTCATCTCTTTGGAACTCAAAAGGCGGGATCTAACAATCCTCACTTGTATACATGCTATTTCACTCTTCGCTTGCAGCAAATAAAGGTCGACCATACCCATTTTAAAGCTCCAAAATCAAACACAAAACATCAAATTAAAGCCTGATTCGATTGTCAGTGATAGGGCTATTCAGAAGCTAGATACTTCAGGACTTGGATTTGAACTCAAGGAATTTACTTAATTGTTTCAAAGTGTGAACTCTAGGCTTTGGCTAAAGGTACATTCCTTGTTTACTAACACATATCAATGCTTAAATAATCATTATATCATATATGCTAGTTAGTTAGAAATTATAACGAATTTGCATATTGATTTGTTGTCACATAGTGATGGTTGTGTATATATATATGTGTAAAAAAAAATTTTGTATATGTATGCTTCCTTAAGTGCCTGCAATCAAACATAAAAAAAATTCAAAAATAATATAACACTACTAAATGATTTAAATTAATTAAAATCTATATTTAAAAGATTAATATAATATAATGTACGTTTTAAATTTATAAAAATTTGTTTATACCTAAAATTCCTATGATAGCAAATAAAGTTCGTATATATCATATATATACAAATATAATTATTTATTTAATTTAAATCGATTATAAAAATTATATATACATATATATATATATTCACAAATAATATAAATTCTTGCAAAAAAAATTGTGCAAAATATATTTCATTTTTTGTTTTTGAATTTTTTTAAAATTCTACATGGATTTTAAAATAATATAATAAATGTTTATTATTAAAATATATATAAAATAAAAAAATAACCTAGGCCGAGAGTAATATTGCAAGTTTATATTAATATATAATAATAATTATTATTATTTAAATGTATATTTATAGTTAATTTGCATGTATAGATATATCGTATATAAATGATCTTTTTAGAAAAATTCTCTGTGGATTTCATATTATGTTCAAAAGTATTTTACAAACTAATAGTTAAAATAAAATTTTGATTTAATTGTATTTATATTTATCTCATACACACACACACATATCATAAAAGTTTTATATGTATGTGTGTCGTGTTAGTATATTATAATATATATGTGTGTGTGTGTGTGTGTGTATACATATAGAATTATATTTATATATACGTTCTTATTTTTATAATATTTTGATGCACATATAAATACATTCGAACAACACATTTATGTATAAGATGGGCTAACATGTCCATTGTAGTGTAAATTCCAGTATCTATATATGAATATGTCAAACCATGTACAATTTATTATGTTGCACGTGCACGTACATACATATGTGTATATGTTACACATATATAATAGAATACAAGTTATTCAAAATAAAACATTATTTTGACTTAAATAAGATATTGATTTTTTTAAAAACAAAAACTAGAAATGTTCTAAATAAATTTAGACTACATATGACCACTAAAGATCCAAAAGGTCAATTAACCTACTGGAGGATGGCTCAGTTCCAATATAATGTTAGTTGTGTTTTAGTCTTTAGAAAATTATCTTCCTTGAAAAATTTTGTTGTACGGTTTTGCGCTTATGGATTGGAGCTTGATCCAGTAGTTTCGTAAATATTGGGACAATGACGAGTTTTGAGCTTGATCCCAACAGTGTCGCAGAGTGTTAGACGAATGACTAGCATGGACTTGACCTCAATATATGAAAATCTGAGGAACCGAGTCCTCAACATACGATAGTCCGAGGAGGAGAGTCCTTAATATACCAATAGTTCAAGGAGTCATCCCCTCAATGTACGATAGTCTGAGAAGCTGTGTCCCTCGTAGACAATAGTCTAAGTAGTCGAGTCCTTAATGTATGATTTGACAACAGCGAGTTGATTCTTTAGGGTCAATTATGGGCATGTGTTTAGGCATGAATAGATTTTAGTGAGATCTTAGGATATAATGTCACTACAATATTATATTATGTTTGGTTGACTTGTTGGGTGCAGGTAACACATATTAAAGTATGGTTTTCGAGCATAAGTATTTTTACTAGTTCATTAGTATTATACAATTATATGATGCATTTCACTCACTAGACATATTTTTGACCCCCTCTATCATTTCTCTTTTTAGTTATACTCTGATAGATCGATAGAGAGGACTGGTGATGACTTCAATGCGTGATGGTACGACCGACGTATGCATTTGGTTATCTTGCCATCTACTATTTATTTGCAGACATTAGACTATTTCTGTTACCTTTATTTGACTAAGATTGTTTTACTGGTATAAGATTTTGCTCCTTTCGCTGTCAGTTTTAGAAAGTGTAAAATACTATAGATAGCTCTGTGATTCATTTATTGTTTTATATTTTACCTCAAAATGATTTGTCGTTCATCGCATCCGTGATGCCAGCATCACTTTTATGCATGGATCAAAACATTATAGATGGAGCGTTGTTACATATCTATGACTCATCTTCAAATAAAAATGCAGGTAGAAGTAGTAAACAAAACCATCAAATCAATACCAGAAAAATGCTTCACTAATGCAAAGGTAAACTAGGTTGTAGACCTACAGCTCATGCTTTGGTCAGGATCTCAAATCGGGCCTCTACATTCAAGATTGGACCAAAGGTATTTGATGCCCAAGAAGAATATTTTTTCCTTCATTTTATTTGCTTTATTTCTTCAAAAACAACAGTACTTTTATATATAGAGCCAAAATGCAAATTCTAGTTGAATTTACATTTTTTTTCCTTATAATTCTCTTTACAAAATTAAAGTTGAATTTGATGACTACTTGGCCAATTTTGACAACTCCACGATGTTTAAAGTTGTATAAGTGGTCATTGCGGCATAAAAAATTCCGAAACACAAAGAAATTAACTATTGACTAAATTAATCCCTTATTCTTCAATTTTGTCATGAAAAAAAGGCAAAGTATAGTAGATAAAGACGTTAGTGATTGATCATATTCGTCTTCTTCTTTCTTAGCGCACAAAATCCTTTGTATTAAGACAAAAGGTAAGCGAAATATGTTACTATTTGCGGTTGGTATGTATGTTAATTATACTATATAAACTTGTTTTTTTTATAAGCACCTGCACATAAAATTTGTTTTCCAGCTACATGCACTCTAATATTTTGGTGATTAATTTTACATAATAGCCAAACATGGAGGACCTTGTCTAAATTGTTCATCCACTATTTAGTGAACGGTAGTAAGTGGACTCACAGCATGCTTTTTGTTTCCTTGAACCATTTATCAGCTAGTCAATTCAACCTATGAAAGATTTTCACTTTGTGTTCCTTTTTTTTCTTTAAAATAAGACAGTCTAAACTTTCTGCCAGTAGAGGATTGAGATTAGGAAGAGCTTTCAATACACACTTTTGTCTTGTATTTTTGAAGTCAGTCACATTTATGCACTTAGATGATGCAAAGGAAGTTGGAGCTAAGATCAGGAGATGAAGCAGGGTTCAGCCTAAAGAAACAAATTAGTCTAATTTTAGTTTGAATCTTTAATATTGCAATGACTCATGTTTGACAAATTTTATCGCAAATGATATAAGCTGTATAATTTCTATCACCTATGAATTCATCATTGAAGAAAATGAAATATTTGATGAAATAAGATCTTTGATTAATGCATTTAATTGCAAACCTGATACTCCAGCTATGGACAGATGTTTATTAGGTTGATTTATACATGATTCCCTCTGTTTATTGAAATAAAATATTTGAAAAGCTGGTTATTTTCAAAGATTTTAATTTGTTATTTCAATGAATATTATTGGCATATACACTAACAGATGGCAGATATACACTAGCATTATTCATTTATATCCATTTCAAAGGTGGGGTTTGGTTTGTTTCCAGTTCAGATTGAGTAACCTTTGTATCAAGAACAAACCAATTATTCAAAGTAAATGACTACTTTTGCCCAGAAAAGAAATCCATTCACTAAAATCAAAACTCACCTTTTATACTGAATAGGAATAACCCTAGCTTTACAATTGGTAGTCTTGTTGAATGCTTGCAATCAGCAAATCTTCTATAATCAAACCAACATGATTCATTCACAAAATAAAGGAATTTATTACTTTCATCCTGCACTAAAAGCATAATGGTTTTTTTGTATTCATTAAATGAATATATATTTGGTTATGAAATCATAGTCTGATTTACTATAAATCAATACATGATTTGACTATTTAATTTAACAATAAACAATAATTGAAAGACTTACAATTTAGGAAATCAGAAGCGAGACGAGCAACCGAAATAAAAAATTAGGGCAAATGAATGAAGCATTGCAATATGTAGTTGGGCAGCAGGTAAGCGGATGATGGCCGCATTCATTCAGGGCTGTCTCAGTTCGGTCGTTTCAACACATTCCCATATCAATTTCATTCCCGCTTTCCCCAAAATTTCATTTCCCGCGCAAACAGATAACCCTAATTCTACTTCTCCCAAAATTTTACGTTCATCTTCCTCCAGCGAAACTTCTTCCACTCCTTCTTAAGTCAACTCGTTTTCCTCCGCTTTGACATTGCTCCCCTCGCCGAAGATCAAAAACAACTTCCTTCTGAAGTCTGCAATCGTTGTCGAAGCCGGCAGCACTGAAGTGATCGTGTTTGCAATTTTCAAATTTGAACACTACAATTGAAGTCAAAATTGGTGCGTGGATATCGTTTTGAAGGCCCTGAAATTACCCTCATCGAGCAAAGATGAGAGGAAGGCTTTTATGAAGCTGCTGGCCAGTCGCCACCTGGTAAGGTATCTTGATTTGATTCGTTTGTGGTTCGCGTCATCACAAATTCCTCAAAGTTTTTATATGTAATAAATAATTCTCATATGCGCTCTATATTGAAATCTGCCATTTAAATGATTTTAGATCTATTGATGTACAATTGGTTGTGATTGAGCCTGTATTAGTTAAGGGTTTGGTTGTCTGAGGTTCCAATCTAAGATTTGGAATCACAACTAAAGTGGAAAATGGTGGAGACGTGAACCTTGAAATAATATTTAAATACATTAACAGAGCAACGGTTATAGCCGTGTGTTTATGTACATCAATGCTTGTTATTTTTTTTATCAAAACAGTTTGTGTAACGTAATTCAAGCAACGTATAGGCTATTTGTGTTTATTTATACCACCGCATATAAACACGTTAACAGTTGTGAAGATATATGCCTTATCTATAGCAGTGGTGAAGATATATGCATGCCTTATCTATAACAATGCTTGTTAGAATATTTAATGTAATGGCTTTTCAATCAGGCTGATAAGATGTAACGTCCTGCCTTTTCGCACACTTTAAATCGACGATAAACTATACATGTCAGACTTAAACCATACAGAAGAGCGGATTGTTATAGGGTAAATAAGAAAAAGCAGAGAAAGAAAAATAAAATAGAATCTTGCAGCGGAACGATAAAATATAATAATTAAATAAACAGTTCATGAAGCTGTTTTACAAAATATTTGATTTTACTTATACAATACATATCAGAGCAACACATACCACAGAATATTAATAATGCAGCGGAACAGTATGAATGTAGTGGAATACTATAATAAATAATAATAAATTTTTGTCTTCGTCCTCCAGAATACGGTCTTCCAAATCCTGAAATGCTCGGGCTGACCCGAGCGAATTGAAAAAACAAAACACTCGAGTCAGAACTAAAAGATCTTAAGTAAGTTAAATCAATGATAAATATATGAGTGGAACGGCGTCAGAGATGTTTACGAAATTTGACATCTCTTATTCAGTGTCTAACGTAAGTGCGGTAACTTAATAGATGCTCGGAATTCACATCTCCTAAGAATCCGTTAAATTATTTACTATGTAATAATATTTCGCTATTATAATAATATCTAATAGTAAAATAAACTTTCTTTTAAATAGCATTAAGGCTTTACATTTTCCACCTTAACGTGTAATAGTCTCAGTAGTCCATTCAGTATCAACGCATCTCCAGATCAGGAGACTACCCTAAATACTTCACAGCCTACGGGAGAAAACCAAAATCGTACAAGGCGCGCTAGGGTAGGTGACACGGCACAACTAGGCAATGCTAGGGTAGATATACCAATTACGCTTCCGGGTCGGTGGTAACACGTAGCGCGCAGCTACCGTCCACCTCGAGCCACACCCCCCAAATCAAAAATCAAAAGTGGCTATCGAATCAATCCAAAGTCAAAGCATAATATCGAAGGGATGTGTCCGATAAAAGGTGTTACCTTCTTAACCCGTCAATCGTTTCTGTTTTAGCCACCTTATGCCAAATCATGAGAGTCGTGTCCACGTATTTACCTCAAGAAAACGCCGCCACCATTCTACTTCATTCTGTAATCTCCACCGCGTACACGGTTATTAAAGTGGTTTTCGGAGTTGGCAGAGAGTATGACAACTTCTGATCCCGGTCTCTTCAACAACCAAACGTTATTATAACAGCGGTCATTTTAAAGTAATTATACTTCAAAACAGAATATAATATCCCTTTCAAAACCATATAAATACGTTATCATTTCCGTTTTAAAAACCCAAATCAATATGATATCATTTTTATTTTAAAATATATCCTTTTTCCAAATCATAGTAATTTCAAATCTATATATTTTGAACCCCATAGCTTTGAAATATAACTTCGAATACTTAAATGGTTTAAATATTAAATTACTTTATATATTAAAATAGCTTTTTAAATTTCAGAGATAAATTCCAAATACCGATTTGAACTTCCAATTAAACCATTTCAATTTTCATATAATTCAAAGCTTTAAACATTCCACCATTGCAAAACTAATTCTTTGATAATTCCATATATATCAAATTTAATTACTATTATTTAGATTTGAAATATCTACTTAATAAATCCAATATAATTTAAGTAAAACTTTTAAATTCAACAACTGGATATCTTTTCAATTTATTTTACTTGATATATTCATTTAAATCAACTTGATATTCATTTAAATTATTCTAATCAAAAATCAAGTTATAAAAATCATACCCTTTAAAATTCTAAATTTTATTAAATTCCAATTAAATTCCATATTCATCTTCTAACCTTATTCTCATTTAAGTCATTATAAACTCCAGAAATTTAATTTAAATGAATGCTTAATCGTATTTTATCTTTATAAAATCAAACTTAGTTATTGACTTCTTTTATACTTCAAATCAATTTTATACATATCTTAAAACCTAGAATTTAACTATATATAAAATACAATTTATAAATTATCTAAATCACTATCTCATAAAATCATATATTTCTTTATAAGACCATAGAAAATCATTTCAAAATATTTTTATATATAGACCACGGTGTCCTTATATAATTTTCTACCCAATGGTCAAGTGATACGGATATTTATCATTTCAATCCGTAATTTAAAATAAAAATACGGTTATAAATCATTTCAAACTGCAATCCCGAATGAAATAAAGTGCATAACAAATTTGCAGTTTAAAACAATATAAAATACAACATCCATTCATCCAATATCAATCATCAACCATTTATTACAATCATCATCCAATTTAAACGATAACATCAGTATAGAGCATATAATAAATAACAGGTAATTACTGACAGTCTATATTCAAAATAAATTAAACAATCTATCTAACTGACAATTTATATGCAATAATAAATTAAATAACAATTTAATTCAATAAATTAAAATTTAACTGGAATGATGATAAAATATACCAAATAGCAATAAATAAATTTCTAATCACATCGAAAATTAATTTAACACACATAAGAAATTTTAGAAATTGTGAGTGGGTTAAAACACTCACCTTTAGAATTTAAATTGAATTTAAATCCAATTTAAAGCCAAACATTGCACAGTATCCAAATTCGTCCAAACCAGCGTCAAAGTATCCGGAATTCCAATACGAACCCAGCGAATCGAATCGCGCGTAAATCTGATACCATATGTAAAAATTATACGCATTTGATTATCTAAAACAAAATTAAAATAAAACAAATTAAAAAGAAATGGAACACACCCATGCCACATCACCTGCACCCATCTTCACTCACGCTACAGCAATTGCAGAACGCAGCAACAGGAATGAGGAACGCACGCACCCAGTTCGAACACGCCGCCGCTACGGCTAACTGACCTCGCCGCCGCTTCGCGTGCCTCCGCCCCTCACCTGCTCGCCCCCTCCCACGGCGACGAGCACGACCCAAAACCACCATAGCCGCCGGTTTTTAAAGAACTCTAATCGAATTTTCCCGAGGATCTAGCCGATGAATCGTCGAACGGCTTGCACAGATGAACAACGCACCTCAATCTCCACAAAACCCAGAAATGATTTCCCGATCAGACGAAGTTCATCGTCGAGCGATGAATGGCCGAAAATGGTTCATCGATTTTTGGCCAAACGGTGATTCAAAGCCAAAAATGAACTGCAAATCTGAGATTCGTACACCGAGAGCTTCGACATATAATTTTTCTGAATTTTTTTGAGGAGTTTGAAATTTCAATTTGATTTTTGAATTGCAATCGGATTTGAAATTTTCTGCCATTGAAATGAGGAGGTGAAGAGGAATTGCACGTACAGACAAATGAGAAATAGAGGTAGGATAGGGTTTATAACAGGGTATTTATAGGTAGGGTTGAAATAGAATGGATCAGATCGATTGGATGTACGTGTTGGATGATATATGACCCGAAAAGCCCGTTTCGACCCCGGAACGAAATTGAGTCAATCCATATATCGAAATAGATGTTTTAAAATATTTTAAACTTGATGAAACAAGTTTCAAGTCCAAATTCTATCGTATGAAGAAGTTATGATGACATCAAAATTTTCCAAATTGATTTCAATTAAATCGATTTCAAGGCGTTTCGCGTTCGTACGATCAAACGACAAGTCCGATCGCTACGAAACTTGAAATCCTACAATAATTCACCGTTACGGATCCGATGAAACTGGTTTCGTCGAAATCCGAGTCAGTGGCAAAAAATAGCTATTTTTACATTAATTAATTAAAAAAATAAATTAACAAATTAAATCAAAATTTCAATTTCAACTCTATAATTAACAAATTTCATCATTTTTATATTTCTAAATCATTTACACTAATTTACCCAAATTTAAATGTCAATTTAGAGTTGATTAATTTATCAATTTCAGTATTAACCATAATTTCATTTAATTCAGAAATTATAAATTTAATTTTCAATAATCCCATTTAATTAAATAAATTAATGATTATTCCATTCATAAGTTTCAAATAGATGGATTTAACATTGGATTCAAAACTATTACATTAAATATTCTCACATTCCATCAAAATTCCAAATAACGTAACATTTAGATATTTTAACTTTATTTAATTGCAATTAATCCAATTAAATTCCAATATATTGATAAAGCTTTATTTCCAATCCTTATAATTCAACAGATTGTCCAATATGAATAACCTTAACATTACTTACAAATATTACCTTAATTAACATTAACGTAATATTAAATTATAATTATTGTAACTGATTTCCAATTTTAAATTTGCAAGCAACATAAATAGGTAACGTACAATAATCGTTACCGTTAACCTTCAGTCACATTAATATGCTTTTATTACTTACCAATCAATGTTACCATTTTTTTCTTTCCATAATACCAATTTCATCAATTTCCATTAACTATCTATTATTTCCTTGGTAAATTCAATATTTCATTTATTCACTTATGTTCCATTTATAGTCAAGTATAACATATTTGCATTAATTGCCATTTCGTTCAATCCATTAATTATAAATTTTAATTAGCATTGTTTACCTTGCATTCTCGTTATTATTTCATAAATATGATTCCCATTTATTTCTTAAATTTATACTAACATTTATTCTATCAAATTTCACTTTATTACATACCATTTCACCAATTAAAATAACTTTGAATCTATTTCCCAATTTACAAATTTCAATCAATTAAAACCTTACAATTGTTGCAACTAAATTGGGATTGCACTAAATTGGTTATTTATCAACTGCCATTAACATTACTATCTTAATTTACATTCAGTTATACTAATCAATATAATATTGCATTGGTTAATTAAATGCTTACTCTCATTCATACTTTTATAAGTTTTCCTTTTCCAAACAATAATATAAATACTTACAGGACATTCAATTACTATTTATTATTATAAATTCATTAATTAATTCACTATTTGTTTTTATTTTCTTATATTAAATTCTTAGCATAGTATAACAATTTACATTACTTCATTTAATCGACATTTTCGTTTCAATTGTTAATGCTTAGCTTTAATTTCCATAGTTGCATTTCATTTTTAACATTTGCTTCGTTATAAATTATATAAAAAAATTATTTCTTTCTAAATTTAATCACAAAAAATTTATTAATTTAACTAAGTTTAATCAATGAAAATTACTGGTCGTTACACTTTTCCCCACTCAAAACTTTTCGTCCCCGAAAAGGAAAAAGAAGGGAAAAGACGAATAAAGAAATCAATATATCTTACTTAAAATATTAAATTTATAAATGCATAAATTTACAAAATTAATTAATTTAAATAAAATATACCAATTTGTAACCATTAAATCTTTTATACTTAAATTAATAAAGTTTGGAAAACATTTTCAAAAAATTTCTAAGTCCAAAATTTACGGAAAACTTCGGCAGAGTCTCCTTTGTACGGGGAGGCTCGGGAGAAAATATAATATCAAATATAACAATATATAGCATATATTTTCCAAAATAGTATATATCCCAACACGGAAAAAACAATATAATAACACTATAAACCGTAATCCGAGAACATACCTATTTGTCGGGCAATTAACGCATTATTATGAAACCAAAAGCAATAGCAATTGCTTCCATAACCTGCATTTCACTTATATAATCCAAAAAGGTTAACAATTATATAAAATGAAATATTTAAAGCTATTTCAACCATAAACAAATAAATCAATACAACATCGATCACTTGCAACAAGCAAACAACCATAACATAAAATCAACACACATCAATTAACCATTCATATCAAACAAAACAAATAGTTGTTTGGGTTCAAAACTTTAAATTGTACGGAATGAAAAATAAACTACTAAGCGCATCAATTACTCAATAGTCTTAGATGAAACTAAATAGATTATTCATACATCCGAACAATTTTTCAAGTATCCTTGCCCAAACAACCATAAACCAAACAAGCAACAGTTTCAAATAGTAAATCAAATTCATTCTTATTAATTTCATACATTTATTGTTTGATTTCCTTTTCATTCATATAATGATTTATCTTTTTAATTTACTTTTTTTTCTTCTCTCACTTATTTCTCACAATTATTCAATTTCTCGGCATTTCAATTTATTTACTTAAGTTTATAATCATTTATTTATAATCCTTATCCTTCTATTATATTTACTCGTCGTAACATTCTCAATTATACTTAAGTTTATAATAACTGCAACATCAAATTTTATTTATTAAGAAATTTCATTAAATACTTTCATTATTTCAAATTTCTCTTGTAAATTTACCATTACATTTTCTTTCAACATTTTGACTTTTTTTTATAGTCGGTAAGTTATATATATGTTAAGGAATGCAATTGCAATTTATACAAGTTTTACCTCATTTCTTTTAATTTAATTTAATGTTCAATAATTACATCTTTTGTTTTATAGATTACAATTTCAACTTTCTTTTTAATTCTATTTATACTTAACATTAAATCTCTTATTTCCTTTAGAGGTTTCAATTATTAATTAGTTATATTCCATTTTACTACACTTAATTGAAACTATTAATTAACGGAAACTTAAGAATTAAATACCGGGTTAAATTTCAAATCATTTTAAAATAATAGATAAATGTATACTTTATATATCCAATTATATTTTAAAACAATTCAAAATTTATATTTGTTTATCAAAATAAGTCTGCAGTAAAGCTACTACAGTGGCATTCCCACTTCGAAACTCGAAAATGAATATCGATGATGTGTGCACTCATCACCGAAATTATTTTCCAGCGGCAGAGAGGGGAGTACAACCTATTCCTTTCCAGAGTTTCTTAAAAATAATTCTTTCAAACCATATTGAAATATTTATACCAGAAAAAACTTCTAAGTAATATTACTATTATATTTCAAAACCATTCGAAAGAAATTTCAAAAACCTGGAACTTAAGTTCTAAGTTTCCAATCTTTCGTTTATTAAAATTTTCAAATCCTACTTTACTAATATTTATAGATTACTCTACCTAACAACCAATACATTACAACCAAATATAACTTTTATAAAAAAATTTATTTTATATATAGAAAATATAATAGGAAAAATTATTTCATTTACCTATATTCAAAAAAAATATTGTGTCGGTCTATCCTATTAAGTGTTTAGAAATTCCTATTGATGTCATAGCGTCCCATGCATCAACCAGAATTTATAAATACAAAACGGAACAGATTAACACGATATTAAAACATTTTTATAACACTAACAAATACACTCTCTCATATATATTCACTCAGCGACTCCCATAGGTTATTACTACCATATTAATAAAGAGTCAGACTGTAACAGTCCGGAATTTCCGTTCCCGAAAATTCCAGATAGTTAGGTAAAGAAGAAAGAGATAGAAGAAGAAAAAGAAGAAACACAACAAAGATTCTCACATTCGCAGCGGATCAAAATATAATATCAAATAATAACAGTTTACAAAAGAATTATGTATCTGTCAAATACATTTATAATACATCAGAGTTACACATATATACAGACACTGGATATACACAATCAATAAGTCTCAGATATACAACAATAAAATACAGTGTGAACACTCCATACGTTCTTGCTATCCAGCTCACCTCCTGAGCTCCAAAACGTCCTTACTTGAAAATCTGTAATACTCGGTCTGACCCGAGCATTACATCAAAGTAACACCCGGGTCAGGCTGGAAACCAGCGTGAGTAAACCCATCTAACATGGAATACAAAGCATACAACTTATAAAACCCGGGGTAGCTCGTATCAATTTACAAATTCACAATTTGTTATAGACATCACTTATTTCACGCATCAATTTTCTATATTTAGATTAAATAGTCCAATTCACTTAAATCATTTCATTCCAGCCTATTGATTTCACATATCAATCTATAAAAATTCGAAGTTGTTTCGGGTATTTTCTAATACCCGACCCCGGTCCCCTCGAGTCTCATTCAAGGCATCCAATACCCTTCAATCATCCATAAGCAAACTAGATCACTTCCAAAATTAATTTAATTAATTCTAATTGAATCACTAACCTTAATCACTTAGATTCCTTCGCTTAACATTAATTAATTTCAAATCAATTAATTAATCATCCCTTAATTATCCATCTTAATTAATCACCTTGGTTTACTTATCCGTCATTTACATTAAAGTAATTATCTTTAATTAATTTCACAAATTAATTATTCTTAACCAAAATCCATAATTAATCTTTAATTACTACACAAATTAATTAACTATATTATTTACGTTAATTCTTAATTACTTATATTAATAAATTTCTCATAAATCACTTATTATTGATTAATTAATCTTAATTAATCAATCTTTAACTACATCATTAATTATATAAATTAATGATTTCTAATTACATTTTAATTTATCCTAATCTAATTTAATTACATTAAATAATTAATCATTAATTAAACCACAAATATTAATCACTCTTGATTTATCTCAACCTGTAATTATCTATCTTTTTATTTACTTCATTAAATAAATTAATTACTCGTTAATTAATTATCTTAATTAATCTCTTGATTAATTACACAAAGTAATTATACCCAATTTACTTTTATTAACAAATCATCATTCAACTAATTAGTTCCAGTAATTATTTATTAATTACTTCCCTACGTAATTATATTTTATTAATTATATTAAGTAATTACCTATCAAACCACCCAATTTATTTTATTTATATTTTAGAATCCCAAATTATCTTATCCAATCATAACACAACACAATTTAATTCCCAAATTAATCTTTCACATTATATAAATAAAATGCATCATCAATTATGAAAATAATTCTATATTGTGAGGAATCCAGTTGGATCCCTCCAACCTGTTTTCCTACATCTACAGATGTTAGCACAGTACCAATTCCACTTTGAGGTGGAATATCGCGGTATATGGAATTTATATAATATCATCCGCTATTATGCGGCGCATAGGGTCTCATCCGATAAATAATGTGGGAAATCAATCACCCAATATATATCATATACTACTATATATAATATAGCACATCAAATCAATTCAACCATCCAACCAATTATTAAAATTTAACCATTTAAATTTAAATAAAAATCCAGAAGAGTGAGATTAACTCACGTTTGACCTTTAATTTTTTGCAATCCACTTCAATCTCGACTATTTCTTCACAGTTTTAAACCTTGTATAAACAATTCACGATTCATTACCATTTGAATTAATCAATTAATCCCTATTTAATAAATTTAATTTCAACTAATGATTTGATAAATTTATTCATTTAATTTAAAACTAAATTTCCTTTAATAAATTATTTCAATAGTTAAAATAATGAAAATGGTAGTTATCAAACCCTTATTATAAAAATAAATTAGCAAATTAAAATATTAGTATATATATTTAAGTAAGTTAAATAAAAACACAACCCAACCTTACTACCAAATAATATGCCTTGCTGTTTTACATACATATATATGTGTATAGCCGATTAAGTTTTAAAACAACTGTTTAAAATGCTTAAAATTTAAGTTACCTTACAACGAACAGGAAACCAAATCATTGAGCTTCAGCTCGAAATCCAAATCGCATCTCGACGAGCTCATCACCGTGACCATCGACTTCTCCCTCTCGAACCTGTCATGAAACCCACCACGCTCGAGATTCCAAACGTCACCAAGCTCGCGCGAACACCATGACTTAGTCGAGTCGCGACCTTGACGCAAACCCTAACCACGCACGCACATATGAGCGCCTTCACCAAAGCATGCCACAACGAAGAACACGAATGCCTGCGCCTCCACCTTGCCACGGCCCACAAGCCCCTTTACTTCACACACGCGAGGCAATCGCCAACTTAACCAATCCCACGTCGATCACGAATTGCTCTGCCTCCACCCAACGCGCTCACTCGCGCCACCTCCTATCGCCGCTGCCAAGGCCGACCTCCCCTCAGTCTCAAGCCCGACGCGATCATCCCCCTCCTCGTGCTTCGTTTGACGATCGTTGTCGAACGAGATCGCAATTTTCAATCGCGAGCCTTCGTTCATTCATCTTTTTTTTCGACTACCCCTTTTGAATGAACGGCTTCGGCCATTTTTTTTGAGATGAATTACAGATTGATTTCTAAGAGAAGGAGGCATGTCTCGATTAAAGAACGAAGGCTAGAGGCTTCCTTCAGAAGGGAAGGACGAAGTGATTTTTCTTTTTATATTCTTGAACGAGAAAGCAACATGAGTTAAGGAAAATGGGAACGTGTTTGAATCGATTTCCGTTTTGACTTTTCCTAGCTACAATGACAATTGAAACGAAGGCTAAAAGTTTTGATATGAAATTGTTTTTGACTGGCCAACATTTATTTTTAAATTTAAATTCAAATCAATTAAAATAGTTTCTATGCGTTTTGAGCTGCCAGGGTCAAATGACAACTTCGATTGCTACGAAAATTGAAATCCGATAATAACTAACTATTACGGATGCAATGGAACTGGTTCCGTCGAATTCCGAGACTGTGCCCCGGAAGGCTATTTTTAAATATAAATTTAAACGATATAATTTCAAAACTGAACAAAACATTCCTATATTCAATTTTTACACTTTTACTATCTTCAGTATTATCAATATAAAATTTTCAAGCCTTTAAGTTATTTTAAACAGGTTTAGAATTTAAGATTCAACAATTTACCTAGTTCCAGTTTATTAAATTCAATAGCTTAATTGCTAAATAATAATAATAATAATTGAGTTCAAGTTAAAAATTAACTTTTAAATATTTAAAATCAATTTAATATTCCAATTTCAAACATCCAAAAATTCCGGGTCGTCACAAAGACCCCACAAAGCTAAGGTTTATCGCTAAAGCAAAGCTCTCATACCAGATGTAACGTCCCGCCTTTTCGCACGCTTTAAATCGACGATAAACTACACACGTCAGACTTAAACCATGCAGAAGGACGGACTGTTATGGGGTAAATAAGAAAAAGCAGAGAAAGAAAAACAAAATAGAATCTTGCAGCGGAATGATAAAATATAATAATCAAATAAATAGTTCATGAAGCTGTTTTACAAAATATTTGATTTTACTAATACAATACATGTCGGAGTTACACATACCAGAGAATATTAATAATGCAGCGGAACAGTATGAATGTAGTGGAATACTATAATAAATAATAATAAATCTTCGTATTCGTCCTCCAGAATACGGTCTTCCAAATCCTAAAATGCTCATGCAGATCCGAGCGAATTAAAAAGACAAAACACTCGAGTCAGAACTAAAAGAGTTAAATCAATGATAAATATATGAGTGGAACGACGTCAGAGATGTTTACGGGATTTGACATCTCCTATCCTGTGTCTAACGTGAGTGCAGTAACCTAAGAGATGCTCGGGATTCACATCTCCTAAGGATCCGTTAAACTATTTACTATGTAGTAATATTTCGCTATTATAATAATGTCTAATAGTAAAATAAATTTACTTTTACATAGCATTAAGACTTTACATTTTCCACCTTAACGCGTAATAGTACTAGTATTCCATCCAGTATCACCGCATCTCCAGATCGGGAGACTACCCTAAATACTTCACGGCTATGGAAGAAAACCAAACTCGTACAAGGCGCGCTAGGGTAGGTGACACGGCACAACTAGGCAATGCCAAGGTAGATATACCAATTATACTTTTGGGTCGGTGGTAAAGCGTAGCGCGCAGCTATCGCTCACCTCGAGCCACACCCTCCAAATCAAAAATCAAAAGTGG
The DNA here is from genome assembly GCA_030765085.1 of Allium cepa. Classification (NCBI taxonomy): domain Eukaryota; kingdom Viridiplantae; phylum Streptophyta; class Magnoliopsida; order Asparagales; family Amaryllidaceae; genus Allium; species Allium cepa. The sequence continues at coordinate 977,926,150 of CM060928.1, forward strand.
CCACCGAGTCAATCCAAAGTCAGAGTATAATATCGAAGGGATGTGTCCAATAAAAGGTGCTACCTTCTTAACCCGTCAATCGCTCCTGTTTTAGCCACCTTATGCCAACTCACGGGAGTTGGGTCCACGTATTTATCTCAAAGGAAACGCCGCCACTATCCTACTTCATTCTGGAATCTCCACCGCGTACACGGTTGTTAAAGTAGTTTTTGGAGTTGGCAGAGAGTGTGACAACTTCTGATCCCGGTCTCTTCAATAACCAAACGTTATTATAACATCGCAGTCATTTTAAAATAATTATATTTCAAAACAGAATATAATATCCCTTTCAAATCCATATAAATACGATATCATTTTCGTTTTAAAAACCCAAATCAATATGATATCATTTTTATTTCAAAATATATCCTTTTTCCAAAATCATAGTACTTTCAAATCTATATACCTTGAACCCCATAGCTTTGAAATATAACTTCGAATACTTAAATGGTTTAAACATTAAATTACTTTATATATTAAAATAGGTTTTTAAATTTCGTAAATAAATTTCAAATACCGATTTGAGCTTCCAACTAAACCATTTCAATTTCCATATAATTCAAAACTTTAAATATTCCACCATTTCAAAACTAATTCTCTGATAATTCCATATATATCAAATTTAATTACTATTATTTAGATTTGAAATGTCTACTTAATAAATCCAATATAATTTAAGTAAAACTTTTAACTTCAACAACTGGATATCCTTTCAATTTATTTAACTTGATATATTCATTTAAATCAACTTGATATTCATTTAAAGAGGTTTTTAGGCTCAAGGAAAAAGTTCGAGAAAAATTTAGTTTCAGGGACAAGAAGTTTGCTTTTTAGGCTGAAGGACGCTTTTTAGTATAAATCACAGAATGATAGTTGTAACTATCATTTTCAGTTTACACTAAAAAGTATCCTTCAGACTAAAAAATAAACTTGTTGTCCCTGAGACTAAATTTTTTTGTAACTTCTTCCTTGTGCCTATTTACCTGTCATTTAGATTACTCTAATCAAAAATCAAGTTATAAAAATCATACCCTTTAAAATTCTAAAATTTATTAAATTCCAGATAAATTCCATATTCATCTTCCAACCTTATTCTCATTTAAGTGATTATAAGCTCCAGAAATTTAATTTAAATAAATGCTTAATCGTATTTTATCTTAATAAAATCAAACTTAGTTATTAACTTCTTTTATACTTCAAATCAATTTTATACATAGCTTAAAACCCAGAATTTAACTATATATTAAATACCATTTATAAATTATCCAAATCACTATCTCATAAAACCACATATTTCTTTACAAAACCATAGAAAATCATTTCAAAATATCTTTTATATATAGAACACGGTGTCCGTGTATAATTTTCTACCCTATGGTCAAGTGATACGGATATTTATCATTTCAATTCGTAATTTAAAATAAAAATACGGTTATATATCATTTCAAAACCGCAATCCCGAATGAAATAAAGTGCATAACAATTTTGCAATCTAAAACAATATAAAATACAACATCCATTCATCCAATATCAATCATCAACCATTTATTACAATCATCATCCAATTTAAACAATAACATCAGTATAGAGCATATATTAAATAATAGGTAATTACTGACAGTCTATATTCAAAATAAATTAAACAATCTATCTAACTGGCAGTTTATATGCAATAATAAATTAAATAACAATTAATTCAATAAATTAAAATTTAACTGGAATGGTGATAAAAATATACCAAATAGCAATAAATAAATTTCTAATCGCATCAGAAATTAATTTAACACACATAAGAAATTTTAGAAATTGTGAGTGGGTTAAAACACTCACCTTTTGAATTTAAATTGAATTTAAACTCAAAATTTGCACAGTCTCCAAATTCGTCCAAACCAGTGTCAAAGTATCTGGAATTCCAATACGAACCCAGCGGATCGAATCACGCGTAAATCTGATACCGTATGCAAAAATTATACACATTTGATTATCTAAAAAAAATTAAAATATAAAAAAAATTAGAAAGAAATGGAACACGCCCATGCCACGTCACCTGCACCCATCTTCACCACGCTACTGCACTTGCAGAACGCAGGAACGAGGAATGCACGCGCACCCAGTTCGAACACGCCGCCGCCGCCGTACGCGGCTGCGGCTACCTGACCTCACCGCCGCTTCGCGTGCCTCCGCCCCTCACCTGCTCGCCCCCTCCACGACGACGAGCGTGACCCAAAACCCCATAGCAGCCTGTTTTTAGCGAACCCTAATCGAATTTTCCCGACGATCTAGCCGATGAATCGTCGAACGACTTGCACATATGAACAACGCACCTCAATCTCCACAAAACCCAGAAATGATTTCCCGATCAGACGAAGTTCATCGTCGAGCGATGAACGGCCGAAAATGGTTCATTGATTTATGGCCAAATGGTGATTCAAAACCAAAAATGAACTGCAGATCTGAGATGCGTACACCGAGAGCTTCGATATATAATTTTCCAGAATTTTTTTGAGGAGTTTGAAATTTCAATTTGATTTTTGAATTGCAATCGGATTTGGAATTTTCTGCCATTGAAATGAGGAGGTAAAGAGGAATTGCACGTACAGACAAATGAGAAATAGAGGTAGGATAGGGTTTATAACAGGGTATTTATAGGTAGGGTTGAAATAGAATGGATCGGATCGATTGGATGTACGCGCTGGATGATATATGGCCCGAAAAGCCGTTTCGACTCCGGAACGAAATTGGGTCAACCCATTTATCGAAATAGATGTTTTAAAATATTTAAACTCGATGGAACAAGTTTCAAGTCCAAATTCCATCGAATGAAGAAGTTATGATGAAATCAAAATTTTCCAAATTGATTTCAATTAAATCGATTTCAAGGCGTTTCGCGTTCGTACGATCAAACGACAAGTCCGATCGCTACAAAACTTGAAATCCTACAGTAATTCACCGTTACGGATCCGATGAAACTGGTTTCGTCGAAATCCGAGTCAGTGGCCAAAATAGCTATTTTTACATTAATTAATAAAAAAAATAAATTAACAAATTAAATCAAATTTTCAATTTCAACTCTATAATTAACAAATTTCATCATTTTTAAATTTCTAAATCATTTACACTAATTTACCCAAATTTAAATGTCAATTTAGAGTTGATTAATTTATCAATTTGAGTATTAATCACAATTTCATTTAATTCACAAATTATAAATTTAATTTCCAATAATCTCATTTAATTAAATAAATTAATGATTATTCCATTCATAAGTTTCAAATAGATGGATTTAACATTGGATTCAAAACTATTACATTAAATATTCTCACATTCCATCAAAATTCCAAATAACGTAATATTTAGATATTTTAATTTTATTTAATTGCAATTAATCCAATTAAATTCCAATATATTGATAAAGCTTTATTTCCAATCCTCATAATTTAACAAATTGTCCAATATGAATAACCTTAACTTACTTACAAATATTACCTTAATTAACATTAATGTAATATTAAATTATAATTATTGTAACTGATTTCCAATTTTAAATTTACAAGCTATGTAAATAGGTAACATACAATAATCGTTACCGTTAACCTTCAGTCACATTAATATGCTTTTATTACTTACCAATCAATGTTACCATTTTTTTTTCCATAATACTAATTTCATCAATTTCCATTAACTATCTATTATTTCCTTGGTAAATTCAATATTTCATTTATTCACTTATGTTCCATTTATAGTCAAGTATAACATATTTGCATTAATTGGCATTTCGTTCAATCCATTAATTATAAATTTTAATTAGCATTGTTTACCTTGCATTCTCGTTATTATTTCATGTAACAGCCCTAGTTTTTAGCTATTTATTTCTTTTAATTTTTTTTGTTTTTAGGAATATAATTTATATAAATTGTGTTTACCAATATTGTTTAAATATTTAATTTAGAGAATTAAACTCGTTAATTTAATATGATTTTTGTAACTAAATTTAAGAAGAAGAAAAAAAAAGGAAATTTTTATAATGTATAATGAAGTGAGTGGTAACTAAATGTTTTGGATATTATCATAATATCTGTTGTTATACCCATTCCCTAAAAATAATGAAAAGGAGAAAATTTGTAACATATTAAAGTAGTTAATTAATTATGTTAATTTGGTAGGTTATGACATGCAAATCATGTTGGTGGAATATTCTCAATTTTGACATATTAATTATGTTAGCAGTGAACATTGTTAAGCAATTTAAAACAATGAAACTTACAATCAATTTATTTGATAAATCTACCTTATTCCTAGTTAGCAATTCAAAACTTGAATAAAGGCACATACGGATATTTTAAAATGGAGTTAATGACAATTAATAGATATTTCAAAAAGAAATTTATGACAATTAATAGAGAAATTAATTGTAAAATTTCAGTAGTTGACCAGAATTAATTTATTGAATAATTAATGCAAATTAATAAAATTGATGAAAGATAAATAAGTTAATTCTTTTGGTTAATGGCATGAGGACACGAGGTTAATCCCCATTTTGTAGGAGAAATCTGCCCGTGTAACCAGTCCGGCTACCAGTGCCTACAAAGCGGACGGATTAATGTGAGACGTCGTAGGATTGATAATTAACAAAAAGGGTTAATTAACTAATTAAGTTAGTAACCAAATTTGAGTATGTAATTAAAGGAGGATAATTAATTGGTAATATGGTAATTAATTGAAATCAATTAAGGAGGGTAATTAAAAGGGATAAGGTAATCAATTGAAATCAATTAAAGGCAATTAAAGGGGAATTAATTGATTAGAAGAATATGGAAATCAAATTTGCCTTCCTTTGCGCGTGACACAAAATTTTATTCTTTTAACATTTTGACATTTGCCTCTTACCATTTGTTTCTTGAGCATGTCACTGTATTCATTTATTCACGCAGCCTTATCCACAAAAATATCAACTCTTCCAATTGCCATTTTTCCTCTCACCTAAATTAAATGCATTCAAAATTTAATCTTGCCTATCTTTGCAAATTTTCGCATACCCATTATATCTCTCTGTTTCCACTGCGTTTGTTTTGCAATAAATAAATTTTTCGAACCATTGATCAAGTAAATATTTATGTAAGCATTTATTACTTTTGCCTTTTCAGTTAAAAGCTTTTTCATTGCTTACCATAAATCACGCAAGAGCTCAAGTTTTGCTTCCTCAATCAAATCTGTTCAAATTTGCAGTAACGCATGTTTTAAATTTAGATTATAACTGGTATAAATCACGCAAGCTATCTAAAAAAAAAAAAAATCCAAAAGAGTGATATCGTTCAAACATAAAACTGGAAAGAGAAATCAACGCATGCATTTATCACAATTTTCGTGTAGCGTTCAAACAAGAAGAACTGGAAATAAATCTCTTGCCTAAACGCATGCACTCAAAAATCAAAGCTTGCATTTATTTCTTACGTTTTCAAACCTGCCTATTTATCTCCCCTTTTTATTTCGCAAGTTTATCTATAAATACTTTGCCTCATTCACATAAGTTTTCATATCTCCTTGTTTGTCCCTCTCTGGTACAAGCTTCTATCAGGTAAATAATTTGCATTGTTTATTTCTTTGCTCCTTCCAATTTTCCTTCCTCCTTCTTGTGTTCTCTGATTTCCTTGCTCGGCTACTTCCCCATCATGCCGTGCCATTTATAAATACATATAGAACTTTGTTAGTAGTAGGCTGGAAGAAATGATATAAATTGATTGTAGGAAGCTAGACTATGGAATTAGTGTAGTTATGATGTAGTTAGTGGTATTGTGGATTTGGATAAGTGCAGTTTGAAGAGGAAGGCATAGAAAGAAAAAAAAAAAAAGAATTACAATTTAATAATGGAGAAGATAAATTGATAAGGAGAAAATGATATGAAATGTTGTTTAATTCAAATAAACAATATTGTATGAATAAATCTTGGGTGAATATAATAAAATGACATTTATTTCAAAATTTTACTGGTTGAAATAAATTTAAGATGGTTAAAAAATAAATTTAACTACTTATTTGAGAATTTGGGTGGATAAATATCAATGGATTGTATTTATTATGGTTAATAAAAGGATATTGGTGATGTATACCAATAATCACCTTTTAATGTTTAATAATAAAAGTAAAAGAAGAAATAATTTGCCTAAACATGATGAACATGTATGTGAAATAAAGTATTATTTAATGAATTCGAATGTAGTTAGTGGCTACATTTGATTAAATCGAATAATTTGAACAGTATTGTGTTTGTTGCCAATATTGTCATTTTATTTAAATAAATATATATGAGAATGAAAATAATTGATCATGATAAATATGATTAAAAATGTGAGAAATAATTTAATAATGTCTAAACATGTATTTGTTTTGTTTGGGTGCATAACATCTTTTTATTCAATCAATTGTATTAAATTTGCAATTTATTTTGCAATTTATTCAATTTATTTTATGCATGCGTACGGTTGAAGTATGGGCCTAGGATATGTTGAGACGGTTAGCGGGTTGTAGTAGTCGAGCAAGTTGAACTAAATTTCTTTTATTCTATTCGTTCCAGTTGTTCTGAAATTTTGCTTTGACCGTAATTTTTAAATTCGCATACTTGGTATTTGGATCTTATAGATTTAAGTCAAGGCTTTGCATCCGCCGAAGTTTGATCGTGCTTTCCGTTTTTTTTTCCGAAGTAGATACCGTGTTTGATTTAGATCCACTGCAGCGTTTAAGGTGAGTATTTCTCACCAGACATATGTACATATATTTTGTGAATTATCGCAAGTGTATGTGTAAAAATTTTATTTAAATATTATCTGTCTGTAGTATAACGTAGAATGATGAATCCCATTTAAATTGACACCTCATCAGTTATTATCTGTTGTATTATTTCTGCAGTTATATTATATTATTGTTTATTTACTGCTTAAATCACCACTGCAAGTTCCCTGTTAAATTTAGATTGTTGTGGGCTGAAATGATAGGCCTAAATGATGATTACTGTGCTATTATTATGTTAACTGTTTAACTGTTAACTTGGGATTGCGGGTTTGAAATGATAGAACCCGGGGTTTGTAAATTACGGATTGAAATGATATAAATCCGTATCACTTGACCTAGGCTAGAAAACTATATACAGGCCCGTGGTCCTTATAATATTTTCTGAAATATTTAAAATTATTTTGGAAGTTAAATATTTGATTTAATATCTTTAAAGGATTTTATATTGATTTTGAATGAGTTATAAATGTTAATAAATAAATAAATAAATATTTGAATAAAATTTTGGAATATAACTTATTTTGGAAATTCTGGATTTTTGAAAGGATAAGATTTCAGTTAAGAAATATATATATAAGTTATATTTGGAAATATTTATTAAGTTAAACAATCTACTAAAGCATTTAAATGCTGTCTTTTGAAATTGGACTAGTTTTACCCGTAACTTTAGGTAGCATTTCCTAAGTGCTATAGAATCTGGAATTTGATTGTTTTGAAATTTAAGGAATTTGATAAATTATATTTATGTTTAAGTTTTGGAGACCTTTAAGATATGAGATTTATAACTGGATTTTTCTTAATAAATTTAAGATGAACATTCTAGTGTTAAGTAAATTTTGAAATTATTTAATGGCATAATTTTGGAGTTTTATCTATGGAATTTATGGGAATATTCAAGACGAAATAATAAACACTAATTTGTTGAAAGAAAAAATATCCAACCTTAGTTTTGAATATTAATACTCCAATTGGATATATATATAGGAATTGAAATGGTCTTGGGAACATGAAGTGATATTTAAATTATGGTTTAAAATAAAGAAATATATTTGTAAAGCTATGTAAATTATCTTCTTTACAAAGTAACCATAAAGTTAAACCATTTATATCCAAACCATTTGTGTTTTGGGAGTTATGTTTTTTTTTAAAGAAAAATTTCCAATATATTATGGTTTAAAGGTATAATTCAAATATTTGGTTTCCAGATATTATAAATTTTAAGCAGTATGGTTTTGGAAAAGAATTATATTTGAATATAACGATATCATGTTGTTTTGGGTTTTAAATGATATCGTATTTATAGTTTTGAAATGGAAATGTTTATACTGGTTTTAAAGTATAAATTGTTTTTAAATGACCACGGGTTATAATAACGATGGGTTGGCAAAGAGACCGGGATCGGATATGGACATACTCTCTGTCGATACCGAAAACCACTTTGACCAACCGTGTACGCGGTGGAGATTCCAGAATGAAGTAGGTCGGTGGTGGCGTTTCCTGTAAGGTAAATACGTGGACCCGACTCCCGTGAGTTGGCATAAGGTGGCTAAAACAGGAGCAATTCCAGGCCAATGAGGTCATTCCTCTGATCGGACGCTCCTCTTCGATATTATACTATGATCTTGGATTGATTCAGTGGCCACTTCTATATTTTGATTTTGGGGGAGTTAGTTCGAGGTGGGCGGCAGCTGCGCGCTGCGCGTTACCATCAGCCTGGATAGCAATTGGTATATCTACCCTGGCATTGCCTAGTTGTGCCGTGTCACCTACCCTATCGCGCCTTGTACGAGTTTGGTTTTCTCCCGTAGCCCGTGTGGTATCCTCTAGTGGCTTCCCGATCAGGAGGGACTATGATATTGGATGGACTACTGGGACTATTACGTGTTAAGGGCTATATGGGTAACCCCTTAACGCTATTAAAAAGTAAGTTTATTTTATAAATAGACACTAGTATAATAGCGCAATATACTACATAGTAAATAGTTTGACGGATCCTTAGAGGATGGGCGGTCCCAAGCATCCTTTAAGTTACTTGCTCTATATTACAGTACACTTGAATTAGCTTACATTATATAAGTATGTATGTCCTGACTCGAGTGTTATGTTTTATTTTTACGCTCGGGTCAGCCTGAGTTGCAGCTTCAATTTCTTCTCCGTAGCTAGGACACTCAGTAGATCATTCGTGCTGCTGGAAGTTGTTTCAGCCTTTATCTTTTCTGGAATTCAAGACTTTGAAGACTCTATCTCTATTTATGTCTTAAAATTTGTATTGAGGATTATAGACAATGTAAGTTCTGTTTTGTTGAAGTTATATCAGTGGCTTCATGAACCACTAAATTTTTAATTTCCGCTGCGAGATTCTGATATCTGTGTATGTGATTCTGTGATCTATTTATTGTATATTCTGAGTTTTGCCAAATTTATTCTACAACGCAGTATTTTGAACAATTCAAGTCCGACAATGTGCGGATGTGAAGGGTTGAAAATACTGGGTCGTTACATTTGGTATCGGAGCTTTGGTTCTAGGCAAAACTTAGAATGTATGGTAAATTTGATTTACAGAATCACGTTCATTCGAGATTGAACCACTCTCTTTTCGAATTTTGGAACATTCTCTACGGTTCCAAAGCTCATTCGTATCCCTCACTTTTTCATCTGCTTTAGATTCTGGAGTATCTCATAACTCCACTTCGGATGATCTTTATTGTAAATTGGCGGTCTCGCCATTATTCTAATAAAGGGGTGAAACTCCTTTACCATTAGCATTGATTCACCGGAGATTTATATTTATCCTCGGTTTATATGCTAGTATCTTTGGTTATTCCAAATTCTATCTCTTCGGATCAAATGTAGATTTACCCCAACCACATCGATATGGCTCTTTAAGTCACGGATGACTAGGTCAAGGTTGTCCGCGACTTATATAGACTTACCCAGTTTCCTTATTCTGATCTTCTGATTTCAATTTATCTTGAATTCTATTTGATTTGAGTTCATCAAATTTGAGTCTCTATCCTGGTTTGAGAAGTTTATTCCTATATTTGAAATTAAAATCTAATATTATATATATGAGTATAATTTTCAAAATTTTATAATTAATTTAACTAGTTGTCAAGAGATAATAGTTTTGATTTTATTTATGGTGTTGTAAGCCATGTGTTTGTCTAATAAATAAGTGAATATAAAACAATGGTTATAAATTAATTTGGAAACAGAAATGAATTTAAAACTAAAACTTGAGAATTAAATTTCTGATGATTTCAAACCTTGTGTTTAAATTTTAAAAGGATGTAATAAGTATTTTTGTATAGAAATTTGTTTCCAAAGAAATTTTAAAATTAGTGCTTTTCTCTTTGTCGCTGGAAAATAATTTCGGTGATGACTGCAGCATCATCGACATTCATTTTCGAGTTTCGAAGTGAAAAGACCATTCTGTAGTCTGGCTACAGTGTTTCCTTGAGATTTTAATTGATTTGAATTTCTAAAGTATGACTTAATATATATATATATATAATTTAAATTTGATTTGACATATTAGGTATATATATTTAGTTATCTCTAAATGGTTTGAAGGGAATCAGGAATTTAATTCTTAAAGTTATCTTGAGGAAGGAAAATAAATATAATAACAAAAATTTGAATAAAAAGGTTCCAATTGGAGATAATTAAATTGAAAGTTTTATTTGTATAACACCCAATTTCATTTAATATAACTTACCTTGATTTTCAAAAGTTAACATGTAATTGGATAATATACAATATAAAAGGATTTTATGAATAAAATTTGAGTGGTTATAATAAATATTATACACTTAAATTTTAGTTATAAAAGATTAATGGGGATAAATAAGGAAAAGGAATTTAAGGAATTTTATTCAAATGTCTTAATAATCAAATTAATTTAATATGGAGCCGTAAATCTAACCAAGAGATTTTAATAAAAGGTTATTTCCTGAAATGAATATGTTTGTGTAATAAACAAGGTATCTTTGAATAAGGAAAATATATTTGAAAGGGATATTTTTGGAGTAAGGATTATATATCTTCAAATCATAGTTTAATTGATGTCTAAATAAATAGTTAAGACGTATTCTAATATCACTAAATTTTGATAATTGAGAATTGGTTTTCAAATGGAAATTCAAGGGTAACTTATTGAAGGAATATCTTATTTATAAGATAAGTATTTTTAATAAAGTGTTAGGTTATTTGTTAAAATTCAGAGTTAAGTACATAATAAACTGATTAGGAATACTATTATATCTACTATAGCATATTATGAGTGCTGCTGTTTCTAAAAATAAAATGTTTTGGAAATTTTTTTTATAAATGAACTTAGGAATATTTCAACCTTGAAATGAATATTGTTTGGCATTGAATTTAAAAGGTATAAATGAAGATTATTTTAAAGGTATTATGATTTTAGTAGCATGATTTCCAAATTTATAAATTTAATGATTTCAAAGCATTATGATTGCAAATTTATTATCTTATTTGTTTTCAAACTATCTTTAAGTGTCCTTGGTTTCCCTATCTGCTACAGAATGAGGAGGCTATTGCTTATACCAGTCTATTTAGAAATCTTTTCTATAATCTTTAAAAATCTTTGTTACTCATCGGGGCCTGAGCACCGCTTACCACCCATAGACCGACGGTCGAACTGAAAAGAGTAAAACCGATTCTAGAAGATCTTCTTCGTGCTTCAAATCCGGAACTATTCGTTTAAAGTTCTTGTTTATCTAGCTTATCTTCCTTTGTTTCTTTTCTTTTGTTCCTTTTCGAGGACGAAAAGTTCTTAAGTGGGGGAGAGTGTAACAGCCCTAGTTTTTAGCTATTTATTTCTTTTAATTTTTTTTGTTTTTAGGAATATAATTTATATAAATTGTGTTTACCAATATTGTTTAAATATTTAATTTAGAGAATTAAACTCGTTAATTTAATATGATTTTTGTAACTAAATTTAAGAAGAAGAAAAAAAAAAAGGAAATTTTTATAATGTATAATGAAGTGAGTGGTAACTAAATGTTTTGGATATTATCATAATATCTGTTGTTATACCCATTCCCTAAAAATAATGAAAAGGAGAAAATTTGTAACATATTAAAGTAGTTAATTAATTATGTTAATTTGGTAGGTTATGACATGCAAATCATGTTGGTGGAATATTCTCAATTTTGACATATTAATTATGTTAGCAGTGAACATTGTTAAGCAATTTAAAACAATGAAACTTACAATCAATTTATTTGATAAATCTACCTTATTCCTAGTTAGCAATTCAAAACTTGAATAAAGGCACATACGGATATTTTAAAATGGAGTTAATGACAATTAATAGATATTTCAAAAAGAAATTTATGACAATTAATAGAGAAATTAATTGTAAAATTTCAGTAGTTGACCAGAATTAATTTATTGAATAATTAATGCAAATTAATAAAATTGATGAAAGATAAATAAGTTAATTCTTTTGGTTAATGGCATGAGGACACGAGGTTAATCCCCATTTTGTAGGAGAAATCTGCCCGTGTAACCAGTCCGGCTACCAGTGCCTACAAAGCGGACGGATTAATGTGAGACGTCGCAGGATTGATAATTAACAAAAAGGGTTAATTAACTAATTAAGTTAGTAACCAAATTTGAGTATGTAATTAAAGGAGGATAATTAATTGGTAATATGGTAATTAATTGAAATCAATTAAGGAGGGTAATTAAAAGGGATAAGGTAATCAATTGAAATCAATTAAAGGCAATTAAAGGGGAATTAATTGATTAGAAGAATATGGAAATCAAATTTGCCTTCCTTTGCGCGTGACACAAAATTTTATTCTTTTAACATTTTGACATTTGCCTCTTACCATTTGTTTCTTGAGCATGTCACTGTATTCATTTATTCACGCAGCCTTATCCACAAAAATATCAACTCTTCCAATTGCCATTTTTCCTCTCACCTAAATTAAATGCATTCAAAATTTAATCTTGCCTATCTTTGCAAATTTTCGCATACCCATTATATCTCTCTGTTTCCACTGCGTTTGTTTTGCAATAAATAAATTTTTCGAACCATTGATCAAGTAAATATTTATGTAAGCATTTATTACTTTTGCCTTTTCAGTTAAAAGCTTTTTCATTGCTTACCATAAATCACGCAAGAGCTCAAGTTTTGCTTCCTCAATCAAATCTGTTCAAATTTGCAGTAACGCATGTTTTAAATTTAGATTATAACTGGTATAAATCACGCAAGCTATCTAAAAAAAAAAAAATCCAAAAGAGTGATATCGTTCAAACATAAAACTGGAAAGAGAAATCAACGCATGCATTTATCACAATTTTCGTGTAGCGTTCAAACAAGAAGAACTGGAAATAAATCTCTTGCCTAAACGCATGCACTCAAAAATCAAAGCTTGCATTTATTTCTTACGTTTTCAAACCTGCCTATTTATCTCCCCTTTTTATTTCGCAAGTTTATCTATAAATACTTTGCCTCATTCACATAAGTTTTCATATCTCCTTGTTTGTCCCTCTCTGGTACAAGCTTCTATCAGGTAAATAATTTGCATTGTTTATTTCTTTGCTCCTTCCAATTTTCCTTCCTCCTTCTTGTGTTCTCTGATTTCCTTGCTCGGCTACTTCCCCATCATGCCGTGCCATTTATAAATACATATAGAACTTTGTTAGTAGTAGGCTGGAAGAAATGATATAAATTGATTGTAGGAAGCTAGACTATGGAATTAGTGTAGTTATGATGTAGTTAGTGGTATTGTGGATTTGGATAAGTGCAGTTTGAAGAGGAAGGCATAGAAAGAAAAAAAAAAAAAAAAGAATTACAATTTAATAATGGAGAAGATAAATTGATAAGGAGAAAATGATATGAAATGTTGTTTAATTCAAATAAACAATATTGTATGAATAAATCTTGGGTGAATATAATAAAATGACATTTATTTCAAAATTTTACTGGTTGAAATAAATTTAAGATGGTTAAAAAATAAATTTAACTACTTATTTGAGAATTTGGGTGGATAAATATCAATGGATTGTATTTATTATGGTTAATAAAAGGATATTGGTGATGTATACCAATAATCACCTTTTAATGTTTAATAATAAAAGTAAAAGAAGAAATAATTTGCCTAAACATGATGAACATGTATGTGAAATAAAGTATTATTTAATGAATTCGAATGTAGTTAGTGGCTACATTTGATTAAATCGAATAATTTGAACAGTATTGTGTTTGTTGCCAATATTGTCATTTTATTTAAATAAATATATATGAGAATGAAAATAATTGATCATGATAAATATGATTAAAAATGTGAGAAATAATTTAATAATGTCTAAACATGTATTTGTTTTGTTTGGGTGCATAACATCTTTTTATTCAATCAATTGTATTAAATTTGCAATTTATTTTGCAATTTATTCAATTTATTTTATGCATGCGTACGGTTGAAGTATGGGCCTAGGATATGTTGAGACGGTTAGCGGGTTGTAGTAGTCGAGCAAGTTGAACTAAATTTCTTTTATTCTATTCGTTCCAGTTGTTCTGAAATTTTGCTTTGACCGTAATTTTTAAATTCGCATACTTGGTATTTGGATCTTATAGATTTAAGTCAAGGCTTTGCATCCGCCGAAGTTTGATCGTGCTTTCCGTTTTTTTTTCCGAAGTAGATACCGTGTTTGATTTAGATCCACTGCAGCGTTTAAGGTGAGTATTTCTCACCAGACATATGTACATATATTTTGTGAATTATCGCAAGTGTATGTGTAAAAATTTTATTTAAATATTATCTGTCTGTAGTATAACGTAGAATGATGAATCCCATTTAAATTGACACCTCATCAGTTATTATCTGTTGTATTATTTCTGCAGTTATATTATATTATTGTTTATTTACTGCTTAAATCACCACTGCAAGTTCCCTGTTAAATTTAGATTGTTGTGGGCTGAAATGATAGGCCTAAATGATGATTACTGTGCTATTATTATGTTAACTGTTTAACTGTTAACTTGGGATTGCGGGTTTGAAATGATAGAACCCGGGGTTTGTAAATTACGGATTGAAATGATATAAATCCGTATCACTTGACCTAGGCTAGAAAACTATATACAGGCCCGTGGTCCTTATAATATTTTCTGAAATATTTAAAATTATTTTGGAAGTTAAATATTTGATTTAATATCTTTAAAGGATTTTATATTGATTTTGAATGAGTTATAAATGTTAATAAATAAATAAATAAATATTTGAATAAAATTTTGGAATATAACTTATTTTGGAAATTCTGGATTTTTGAAAGGATAAGATTTCAGTTAAGAAATATATATATATAAGTTATATTTGGAAATATTTATTAAGTTAAACAATCTACTAAAGCATTTAAATGCTGTCTTTTGAAATTGGACTAGTTTTACCCGTAACTTTAGGTAGCATTTCCTAAGTGCTATAGAATCTGGAATTTGATTGTTTTGAAATTTAAGGAATTTGATAAATTATATTTATGTTTAAGTTTTGGAGACCTTTAAGATATGAGATTTATAACTGGATTTTTCTTAATAAATTTAAGATGAACATTCTAGTGTTAAGTAAATTTTGAAATTATTTAATGGCATAATTTTGGAGTTTTATCTATGGAATTTATGGGAATATTCAAGACGAAATAATAAACACTAATTTGTTGAAAGAAAAAATATCCAACCTTAGTTTTGAATATTAATACTCCAATTGGATATATATATAGGAATTGAAATGGTCTTGGGAACATGAAGTGATATTTAAATTATGGTTTAAAATAAAGAAATATATTTGTAAAGCTATGTAAATTATCTTCTTTACAAAGTAACCATAAAGTTAAACCATTTATATCCAAACCATTTGTGTTTTGGGAGTTATGTTTTTTTTAAAGAAAAATTTCCAATATATTATGGTTTAAAGGTATAATTCAAATATTTGGTTTCCAGATATTATAAATTTTAAGCAGTATGGTTTTGGAAAAGAATTATATTTGAATATAACGATATCATGTTGTTTTGGGTTTTAAATGATATCGTATTTATAGTTTTGAAATGGAAATGTTTATACTGGTTTTAAAGTATAAATTGTTTTTAAATGACCACGGGTTATAATAACGATGGGTTGGCAAAGAGACCGGGATCGGATATGGACATACTCTCTGTCGATACCGAAAACCACTTTGACCAACCGTGTACGCGGTGGAGATTCCAGAATGAAGTAGGTCGGTGGTGGCGTTTCCTGTAAGGTAAATACGTGGACCCGACTCCCGTGAGTTGGCATAAGGTGGCTAAAACAGGAGCAATTCCAGGCCAATGAGGTCATTCCTCTGATCGGACGCTCCTCTTCGATATTATACTATGATCTTGGATTGATTCAGTGGCCACTTCTATATTTTGATTTTGGGGGAGTTAGTTCGAGGTGGGCGGCAGCTGCGCGCTGCGCGTTACCATCAGCCTGGATAGCAATTGGTATATCTACCCTGGCATTGCCTAGTTGTGCCGTGTCACCTACCCTATCGCGCCTTGTACGAGTTTGGTTTTCTCCCGTAGCCCGTGTGGTATCCTCTAGTGGCTTCCCGATCAGGAGGGACTATGATATTGGATGGACTACTGGGACTATTACGTGTTAAGGGCTATATGGGTAACCCCTTAACGCTATTAAAAAGTAAGTTTATTTTATAAATAGACACTAGTATAATAGCGCAATATACTACATAGTAAATAGTTTGACGGATCCTTAGAGGATGGGCGGTCCCAAGCATCCTTTAAGTTACTTGCTCTATATTACAGTACACTTGAATTAGCTTACATTATATAAGTATGTATGTCCTGACTCGAGTGTTATGTTTTATTTTTACGCTCGGGTCAGCCTGAGTTGCAGCTTCAATTTCTTCTCCGTAGCTAGGACACTCAGTAGATCATTCGTGCTGCTGGAAGTTGTTTCAGCCTTTATCTTTTCTGGAATTCAAGACTTTGAAGACTCTATCTCTATTTATGTCTTAAAATTTGTATTGAGGATTATAGACAATGTAAGTTCTGTTTTGTTGAAGTTATATCAGTGGCTTCATGAACCACTAAATTTTTAATTTCCGCTGCGAGATTCTGATATCTGTGTATGTGATTCTGTGATCTATTTATTGTATATTCTGAGTTTTGCCAAATTTATTCTACAACGCAGTATTTTGAACAATTCAAGTCCGACAATGTGCGGATGTGAAGGGTTGAAAATACTGGGTCGTTACATTTCATAAATATGATTCCCATTTATTTCTTAAATTTAAACTAACATTTATTCTATCAAATTTCACTTTATTATATATCGTTTCACCAATTAATATAACTTTTAATCTATTTCCCAGTTTACAAATTTCAATCAACTAAAACCTTAAAATTGTTGCAATTAAATTGGAATTGCACTAAATTGGTTATTTATCAACTGCCATTAACATTACTACCTTAATTTACATTCAGTTATTGTTAATCTATATAATATCGCATTGGTTAATTAAATGCTTACTCTCATTCATACTTTTATAAGTTTTCCTTTTCCAAACAATAATATAAATACTTACAGGACATTCAATTACTATTTATTATTATAAATTCATTAATTAATTCATTATTTGCCTTTGTTTTCTTATATTAAATTCTTAGCCTAGTATAATAATTTACATTACTTCATTTAATCGACATTTTCATTTCAATTGTTAATGCTTAGCTTTAATTTCCATGGTTACATTTCATTTTTAACATTTGCTTCATTATAAATTATAAAAAAAAATTATTTCTTTCTAAATTTAATCACAAAGTTTTTATTAATTTAACTAAGTTTAATCATTGAAAATTACGAGTCGTTGCATAAGATCTCAGCTGTAGTGAAAGGCAGTAAACATCAACGTTGAGATAGATTAGCCTGCACTTTTTGTCAAGCTATTTGAGAAGAAGAGGGTTGATGATCTCATTCCTGGTATTGGAGTTGATTCCTTATTATTTATCTGACATATTTACAATACATTTTTCTGTTTGCTAAAACGATCTCAGTGAAATTTGCATATTTTTATAGGGAATATTTCGGACATTTACTCAAATTATATTTGTTTACTGACAGTGATAACTAAGAAAGTACTTTGTTTCTTTGATACTTTGGGATATTTTCGGATTTTCAATTACAAGGGTTTATGAGTATTCGTAATGTTTAATGACATCGAATGTCATCACATTACATGTATAAATTCTTTTATATCTTAATAGTGTTTTAATTAATTTCGAAAAACCTCCTTCATATACATACACATTCTTAGAATTCGTTCTATTATAATTTTTATAAATAAATTGTATCATATATGTTGCATATATGTTGTATTAATCAAACCTTCTAATTATTATTACAACCATTAACATTTTGGACCACAACAATTCATAACTCAAATATATTTGAAACAAATTTAAATACAAACCTTTTGAGTTTCATATATTATCGTATGAAATATAACAATTATAATTCATATGAACTTATGTTTTATTTAAAAATAATTTTTATAACCTTTACAAATTTTTAATTATTCAAATACGATATTTGGCTCAACCTAAGACAATTAGGGCCTTACACCTAAGGGTATACCTTAGAGACAGGCCACCATGACGAGCCATGTAAGTGCTAGGTAAATGCTAGAAGTAGGGAGGTTTTCAGTTCATAAGAATGTTAGTTAATTAGAGTACTTTCTCCTTAGTTAAACGCCATTCTCTAGACATCTATCTTAGTGAAATTCTCATAAGGTTTTGCCATGTTGGTCAATTATCTACGATAGAACAATGCAAGCTCTGGCACCATTATTGGATCAGGTATGTCGAGCAGTAGAAGGTGTGAATTACAAGAAGTCCCTGTATTTAATTAGACCAGACATAACTTGACATGTGCAATTGTAAATAGTGATATCTTATATTGAACATTTTAATACCATTGAATATGTTTTGTTGGGATCACATATCTTGTGTTTTGATGATAATAATCAAATGACGTTGCTAATGATTTTATCAAGTTGTTTCATGAACACTAGACCTGGAAAATTAAATATGAGTTCAAGGTAACTAAAGCCGAAGAAATGGAGTTTTATATCTTAAGATAAGAGCCTTATGAAGTATGGAGTCAAGCTAATATCAAAGTGGAGTTAACAAACTACCATTTACGCGCAACAACATAGAAGCGGAGCTTTAAAGACAATATATATAGAGCATGTTATTCTGCAGTTGTGTGTCGAGTTCTTTTAGTAGAAATTTGTTAAAACCACTTAAATGATCTCTAATCCACTTGATACTTTCATGGTAACTGAAGTCGAAGAAATGGAGTTTTATATCTCAATATAAGATCCTTATGAAGTATGGAGTCAAGCTACTATCAAAGTGGAGTTAACAAATTACCATTTACACGCAGCAACACAGGAAGCGGAGCTTTAAAGACAATATATATAGAACATGTTATTGTGTAGTTGTGCGTCGAGTTCTTTTAGTAGAAATTTATTAAAACCACTTAAACGATCTCCAATCCACTTGAAACTTGGCCATCACCTCTGCTGTTCACTGGGCTCGAAATAGGTCCATTAGTGGAACCTGACTCGTCGATCAGTCATGGCGTTTCCTGCCCAGTAAACCTACGATAGAAATTGTTTTGTTTCCCATTGCCTTTAAGCAATTGCATCCCTTTATCACCAATACATCGTAACCCATCATTAATGGCCACAAACTCAACAGTAGCAACTCCTAATCGAATCCCCTCATCCTCTATGTATAGCAAGGTGGTCCACTCTCAAATTGCAACTTTTGATTATTAAATTTTCTATCCTTAATTCTTAATTTCTAGCATCAATTATTCTGGAACCCTTGCAATCATTTTGTGTTTTCAATTCCATATCATTCGGTTCAATTCACAATCCTAAATCCTACCCATTCATCTCCTTGATCGTTAAAGTGGTTATAGGACTATTATACAATTAGAGTGACAAAATTGTTGTACAAAGACACAACACTTGTCGAAGATACTTTTCTTTTACAAGAGAGTCGATCATGAAAGGTGCTCTTGTTGTTAGTTTATAAACCTATTTCTTTGAGTTAAGTGATGGTAGTACTAGTGAATTCTTAAAAGGTGCTTAGGGAATGAACGTAGGAGAGTTATTCTGAATCAGTATAAATCTTGGTGTGTTCTTTTATTTACTTATTACTTTGCTAATTATATTTTTGTTGTGATGCAAGTTAAGTTGGCCATAATATCACTATATGATCCACTACTTACTTTCGTTTGGTATCAAAGCCTGGTGTTCTACTTATCGTAATAACATCCTAGAGCAGCTAGAAAAAGAAGATCCAATAAGAGCTCAAAGACAGTCGAGAATTTTTTTTTGAAAGCAAGTAACAATCAATAGAATCAAGATACATGTGCTGCATAGCTAATCCCAAATCAAAATGGTACGTTTAGATTTTTTTTATATAGTGATCTTTTACAAACGCATGAGAACTTATTACAGGATTTTAAAGCGTCACAAATGGTCAGTTCTATTGCTTTAGTTAAATTAGATAATTATGAACGTAAAATTAGTATTTTAAATGAAGAAAATATTTTTTTTAGTAAAACAAATTGGAGTTTTTTAAACATTAGAAGAACTTGTTTTACGAAAAAGATTTTCTATTAAATGATGATGAGCGTTTAAATAATCAAAATATTAGTCTTTTAAAGAAAATTGAAGTTTTGCATAATAAAAATACATGTTTGGAAAATTCTTTAAATAATTCTAGTTCTAAACTTTTGGCCCTTGAAAAAGTAAATAATGCTCTAAGTGATATATATCTAGGATTAATTAAAGAATGTGAACTTTTAAAAGATATAATATTATTTTGCAAAAAAGAAATTTATGATTCTAAAGCTGTTTTTGATAAATTAAATGAGAAAAACACAAATTTTAATAGAATTAAGATGATTTATATTCCTTAATTATGAATACCAAAGCTCACAATAATTGAACCAGTTTACGTAATATATAAGATAAATGTAGAAATTGTACTAGATATGCTTTCAGATATACACATTTTTAATACTAGTGCTAAACATCGAGATAGTCCTAAAACCACTCTATGTCATAAAAGTACTAGAAATAGAAACAATTATTCAAGTACAAAATCAATGACGTATGATTTTAAAATATGGGATTTGGCTAGTCTAACCTATCATGAAAGGCAATTATATATTAACAATTATTACGATAATGCGATTGATAATAGAAACTATAGTTTTAAAGGATTAACCACATCTAACTGCATATGTTTTTCTAACTCGTGAACTAATATTTTTAGATAAGTCTCATTTTGCTTACACTTGACATATCTATTAGGCACTCATCATTTTGCATTAATGGTTGTTAGCGCAAAAAATGGTCACTAACACCTAAATCCAGATGAAAGCACCAAATAACAGTCACAACTCAAAGATAGAATATATGTAGAGAGTAATAATTTGAAGAACAGTCCAAATTAAAATGAGTGCAGTAAAGAAGAACAGATTTTATAGTGATTCGGCTAACTCCGGCCTACGTCCACTCCAGAAGTTTCCTTTTTATTGCTGTAATAATCAATTACAATTACTAAATGGCAAAGTAAGCTCAGCCTTAGAAAATAGAAAGCGAGAGAGGCAGAAGAAGATCCCTTTTCTGGACCCCCACATGCTGTGTTTATAGGCAAATCCTGAGTTGTTGGCTTTCTGCATGGTGTAGGCCCATCAAGACCTTCCATCGAGCCATATACCTCCACAATGCCGAGCCACATACCTTCACAATGCCGAGTCACATACCTCCACAATGCCGACCCTCATACCTCCACAATGCTGAGCCACACCGGCCTTAATACAACGCCGAGCTATATCAACAATGCCGAGCAACCCTGACCTTACCAATGCCGGGCGACCTTCGTTCAATGCCGAGCCATCTCACCAATGCCGAACGACCTTATCCTTACCAATGCCGAGCGAGGTTCGATGTCGAATGACATCCAATGTCGAGCGACTTCAATGCCGAGCGAGGAACGATGTCGAACGACATCCAATGCCGACCGACTCACGATGCCGAATGGCGTCCAATGCCAAACAATATCCAATGTCGAACGATGCCTAGCGCCGAGCGGCAACCCATGCCGAGCCACACCTTTAGCCGAGCGGCGACCAATACTAAACCCTGCCTTATGCCGAGCGACAACCAATACTGAATCACCCTGCTCTCTCCTCAGTGTCGAGCGATGCACATCGAACCTATTCTTGACCGTCCGTCTATCCATCCAGCTAGTTCCAGTCAATCGTATTCCAGTTTCGATAAATAAACAGTCGATTTGGTTAAATCCGCTTGTCCGTGGCCTTGTAAAAAGGCGGGTTAACACTTGCCTCCCAAAACATGCCTTGCTATTGGAAGGTGTGTTTTGAATAGCCTCAAATTCAACATCCAAAGTCCATTTTTCATATATATCCAATAACCAATAACTGAATCCAGGACCTTTTCGGGTCAATATCCAAATCCTTTGCCGTTCATAGCCAATATTCACATCCGTAACCTCTCCGGGTTCTTGTCAAGCACAATCCATACCTGACGACCGTGGTCCAGTGTCCCTGGACGTTGAGTAATTTCCATGGCTTAAGTCCTAAGCCGAATCCTGGTCGCTCTGGACCCTTGTCGAGTATAGTCCACACTCGACGACCTGAAATAATAACCAATAGTATGAGGCCTAAGTCCTAGGCCGAATCTTGGTCTCTCCAGACCATCGCTGAGCATTGTCCATACTCGACGACCTAAAATAGTAACCGATAACATGGGGCCTAAGTCCTAGACCGAATTCTGATCTCTCTGGACCCTTGCCGAGCATAGTCCATGCTCGATGAACTTATAGCCAAAATCCAAAGGAAGATCTGATCAAAATCCAATTCGAAATTCGAATCCAACCAAAAAACCAAAAATCCATATCAAAAATCCAAACCAAAAAACAAGCAAAACATGGAGTTCAAACCAAACTCTAAAACCAAACCAGAAAAAGCAAATGTTCAAGTCAAAGGGAAAAAGTAGATTTCACAAACCGAGGCGTCTCGGTAAACCATCATCTTAGAGCATGCCTGAGGGTTATCTCCGATCCCATACATAAGTAAGTGAGCTGATTTCTTAGAGTTTGTCACTTATTTCAGACCATCAAGATTAGTTGATGACCAACCGGCCACCATTCTTGGGCCTCATGCCCTCGTCGTTCAAGGTAGACGGTGGTTGCTCCTGTTCCATCGCCGCATTCCGAGTTTCGACATATTGTCGCAACTGACCATTCCTAACACGCTCCTCGATTATGTCCTTCAAATGCCGACAGCTGTTAGTATCATGCACGTACAGGTCATGAAAAAGACAGTGCCTTCCCGACGCCCTTTCGCGTTCTGAGGGCTCCCTCCTTGTCGGCCTTTGATACGGAAGGCGATCTCGCGTATCCAAGAATATCTGTTCCAATGTTGCGTTCAGTCCTGTGTACGTGGAGAACTTTCGTTCTCCCCAGCGCTTCCTTTTCCTTTTATCCTTGTCCTTAACCGAGCTTTCGCCGGGTAGTCCTCCATCCTTAACCAGGTTTACTTCCTTTGACCTTATGTCTAAACATGCATCCTCTTGTCGGAGAAATCTTTCAGCTTCATGGAAGAATTCCCCAAGATCCAACGGTGGGTCCCGTATCAATGATACTTTGAAATACGAATTATCTCTGACTCCTGATACCGCAGCCATCAGAACCATTGATGGATCCGGCCGATCCACCGAAGCAACTGCTGCATTAAACCGAGTTAAGAATGTGCTGAGCGATTCATCCGCTCCCTGTTTAACCAACGTCAACGTCATCACGTTCTTTGGCATTTTTATGTGAACTCGAAACTGACTTAAGAACCTGTCCACCAGTTCCGTCCATGTTCCAATGGATCCTTCCTCCAGCTGTCTGAACCACATGGCAGCTATACCAGCCAAGTACAGGGGAAACATCGGGCCATAACCTCCTCTGTTTCCCCTAACACTTCCATATGCCTAGTGTACCTCATTAAGTGGTCAGTTGGATCTGTCTTCCTGCTGTACACTTTCAAAGTGGGCGGCTTGAAATCGGGCAGATTTCTAGCCGTCTGTCGTTTCGAGTAAACAGACTTTTGTTGACTTCCTCTGAATCCCTGTTTTTCAGACCTCCATGAATAGTCTGCCTGATAATGTCAGCCAATCCGGCATTTCCAACCAAGGGTTGCCCCCTATCCATGTTTCCAGACTGCCCTCCAAGTCCCTTGAGGAAATTCTGGTACATATTCCTCGTCACGTACTCCGGCATTCCTATTGGCGTCAGGCCGCGTAGCGTCATCCAATATCCCTCCACGAACTAGTCAACATTACCCAGTGGTGTGCCCCTGAGTCTTGGTCCATCCAGATTGTTAGTCATTTGTTGATTGGGAGTTGCCCCTTGCCGAACCACTCCGTCTGCCTGCTGGTTGAGTCCCTCTGGTCCAGTTCCAAGAACTTGAGCACCTGCTGTTCCTGGTTGTCCAAATTGCCTAAGAAGAGCCTGCATCATCTCTTCTTGCCATTTCATAATCTGCTCCTGCATAGAATTCATCATAACCTGCATCTCGTCCCGAGTTACGTAGACGGATGCTTGGTCCTCTCTAGCTCCAAAAGAGGCCGCCTGACTTCCTTACTGATTGCTCCTTTCCACTGCTTGCTTCCTTGTTGGTGGTCTAGCCATTGCCTTTCAAAATTCGAATTCCTAAGCTTTTCAATCCAAAATTCAAGCTTCAAAATTCCTGAGTGCTAGCTTTCTTAGTGAAAGCACCAAAATGTTAGCGCCAAAAATGATTACTAACACCCAAATCCAGATGAAAGCACTAAATAACAGTCACAACTCAAAGATAGAATATATGCATAGAGTAATAATTTGAAGAACAGTCCAAATTAAAATGAGAGCAGTAAAGAACAATTGATTTTATAGTGGTTCTACTAACTCAGGCCTACGTCCACTCCAAAAGTTCCCTTTTATTGCTGCAACAATCAATTACAATTACAAAATGGCAGAGTAATCTCAGCCTTAGAAAATAGAAAGCAAGAGAGCCAGAAGAAGATCCCTTTTCTGAACCCCCACATGCTGTATTTATAGGCAAATCCTGAGTTGTTGGGCTTTCTGCGTGGTGTAGGCCCATCAAGACCTTCCACCGATTCACATACTTCCACAATGCCCAGCCACATACCTCCACAATGCCGAGCCACATACCTCCATAATGCCAAGCCACATCGGCCTTAATACAACGCCAAGCCGTATCAACAATGCAGAGCGACCCTGACCTGACCAATGCCGAGCCATCTCACTAATGTTGAACGACCATGTCCTTACCAATGCCGAGCGAGGTTCGATGCGAACGACATCCAATGCCAAGCGACTTCCAATGCCGAGCGAGGTACATGCCGAACGACATCCAATGCAGAGCGACTCACGATGCCAAATGGTGTCCAAAGTCGAACGATTCCTAGTGCCGAGCGGCAACCCATGCCGAGCCACACCTTTTGCCGAGCGGCGACTAATGTCGAACCATGTCTTATGCCGAGCGGCAACCAATACCGAATCACCTTGCTCTCTCCTCAGTGTCGAGCCATGCATATCGAACCTATTCTTGACCGTCCGTTTATCCATCCAGCTAGTTCCAGTCAATCATATTCCAGTTTCGATAAATGAACAGTCGATTTGGTTGCATCCGCATGTCCGTAGCCTTGTAAAAAGGCGGGTTAACAATGGTAAATTATTTTTATTGACTTATTTATGATGCTTCCTATCTCTTTTATAAAAGAGGAGAAAAGTACACATATGTTAAAAGTATATAGATATATTTCTTAATAAAGATATTATACTTAAAGGGGAGTTTAATATGTTTTTGCTCTTATCTTCTTTTGTTGATTACAAAAGACGAGGAGAACGCGTGCTTTATATTATTAAGTTATGTGGCTGTTATCATCAAAAGAGGTAGAATGAAAGAGCCATATTTATGGTGCTTTGATGATAAAAACCAAACAACAATGCTACTAATAATTTCATCAAGTATATTACAAATTTAGTGAGCAATTAATGGAAGAGACGAGAATAAAAGACAATGTCAGAGAATACTTTGCTTTAGAAGTGTAACAACCCGCATATTTATCGATTTTATATTTAAATATTTTATTTAAATATTTTATCGATACTCGAAATTTAGTCCGAAAAGCTACTTTTTGCATACGGTCGAATTAGGACTCGGGACCACTTCCATTGAGTTCAAAACGCCGTTTGCGATCTTTTTGAGTATAAATTTTGATATGCTTGGAGTTAGTGGAATTTTGCCACTTTTCACTTAGGGCTTTGGTTTGGACTGAGCCCTATAACCCCGCTTATTAACTCAGTCCCCACCCTCTCCTTTTCATTTACTTCCTTTATATTTTCCTAATACTCAAGCTTTTATAACAATGGAGAGTCGAATGGGAAATTGAAACTCAAGCCCTAGTTTTCTTTTGCAAATTAAGCTCTAGCTCCAAACTAATAGAAGAAACTTTGGTAAGCCTCTTCTTCTTCTTCTCCAACTCATTCTCTTATCAATTTCAGAAATTCCTAAACCTAACTTTGGGAATGTGCTTCTTTTTGAGCATAGATTCAAGCTCGTTTGGGTTGTGTTGAAGAGTGGTTGATTCTCCCTTTGCTTTCAAGCTTCTTCTTCATTGTTTTTGTGAAAAGGTGAGATTTTTATCTCACACCTTAGTCTATAACTATCTTCGATTGTTAGGTATGAATTCCTAACGCTTATTCTTGTACAATTGCTTTTGGTTTGGATTGATTTGGTGAATATTCCAATTTTTGGTGTTTTGGGTTCAATTCTTTAAAAATCATAGCTTTGATGTCTTGATCATGCTTTTGGTGATGAACCGAAGAGCTTCTATGGTTGGGTAGTCGATTGGCGTAAACCCTTAGTGCCGTTGCTCGACCGATAGCAATTGGGAAGGGAATGACATTTATTAGATAGGCATGGGAGTGCTGGCAACAGGCTCCGGTCGACCGAGCTCAGGGTCCGGTCTACCGACCTGCTACCCGAGCACTTCCTGCCTCTGGTTTGGAAGTGCAGGTTACAGGCTCCGGTCGACCGAGCTCAGGGTCCGATCAACCGACCTGCTACCCGAGCACTTCCATCTATGGTTCGGTCAACCGACACAGGGAGTCCGGTTGACCGACCTGTTCCTATTTGCTAATTTTGCCTATATTGCCTATTTTGTTGAATTTCCAACTTTAATCGATTCGTGTTGTTTCCCTTTTGTTGTTATCATTTATTATCGACTTTGATGACATTTTCTTTGGGAATTTTCGAAATATCCATTTTGATGGATTTGATATCGATTTCTTTGGATTTTATTCACGTCTTCGAATGTGAATTTCGGTGATTGATTGTTTAACAATCATTTTTGTGATTTGTCACTTTAAAATATAAAGGTTTCAATACTAGTAGTAAATATCAAAATTCTTTCATCAAAGCGATTTCAAAACTATTTAATTACTAAGCTCTTTTCTTAAACCATTTTCCAATCTATTAGTATACACAAGCCTTTACTTCACTAAGATGAGAAATCGTCCTAAGTCCATCTTAGGAGTCGTGCTTTAGGATTTAATTCGAGTCTTCGTACCGATCCATCCTATTTTCTTTATGATTCCTTGTTTTATCTACCAAGATTGCTTAATATTCATTTGGTGAATAACCTTTTTCTTCTTCTTTCTTTCTTTTTAAAGGAAGGGAAATGGTTAGACCAGGCCGTCCCAGCGCCGGTCAATCTAGTGCTACTCCCCAAGATGGAGTTTTTATGTCTGCCTAGCAGCTTCTTGATTTAGTAAAGAATGCTCAAGCGGCTGGTTCTAATTCGGAACCAACTCCTCCTAAGTCTAGATTTGCACGCTTGTGCAACGATTATACCAACTTGGGTGGGAAGCCATTCAAAGTTCTGAAACTATTATTGAAGTCCAGGCTTGGTTAAGAACATGCGATCGAATCTTTTCTTGCATGAACCTCATTGATCTTCACCGAGTTCAGGTGGCCTCTAATATGCTCCAAGAAAGAGCATTGGACTGGTATGAACTTCTTATTTCTGAAATCAATGAAGCGGATCTTACTTGGGAGAAATTTCGAGAATGCTTCGAATTAAAATTTGTGCCAGAAGCTAAGAAGGTGACTTTAGCTCGCCATTTTATTAACCTTGTTCAAGGTGAATCTTCTGTGACAGACTGTGTCGCATCTTTCGAATCTCTTTCCAAGTACGGGGTTGAATACATTAATACCCCCTTGAAGAAAAATCAGAGATTTGTGTATGGCTTGAACAAGAATCTCAAGAAGCCGTTACTTCTTAAATTAGAAGTTTCTTTTGATCAACTGATTGATATCGCTCTTCGTCTTGAAGAGGCGGATAGGGAAAGCGATGTTGAAGTTGTGGGTGCCAAACCGAACTTCAACAACAACAACAAGAAGAGGCCAAACAAATTCAAAGGTCCTTATCCCAACAAAAAGGGTAAGCAAGCAACTCCTGTTGCAAAGGCTCCTTCTCCTAGTAGTGGGAAATGCTTCAACTGTGGGTCTGGGACCATTTTGCGAACAAGTGTTCAAAGCACCGTTGTTGTCGCTATTGTAAGAGCCCGGATCATTATATACATCAATGCCTCAAACTTGAAGGCAAGAAGGAGGGAAAGTTAAATGTTGCTCAAGCCCCTGGAAACACATCTCGTGGTCAAGGTACATCTCATTCTATCCTGGATGGTATTATTAAATTTCGTGATCAACCTATTTGAGTTCTTTTTGATATGGGAGCATCCCATTCTTTTATATCAAAAGAGCTTGTTGATACTTTTTCTTTAAGTGTTGTTGCTTTAATGACTTCTTTGAGAATTGCGAATCCGGTTGGTGGATCCGCAACACTCAGTTTATTGTGTAAGGATATCGAGATTATTTTATGCGATTTTTCTTTCCTAGCCGATTTGCATGTCATGCGTTATTTAGGTTTTGGAATGATTTTGGGAATGGATTGGCTTAACCGTTATGAAGCTCATATCCTATGTCCTGAGCGAACTATTCATCTTCGACATCCTCAATCTGTTAAGAAGATTTCTATTATTCTCAAAGATTCGGATTCCACTTTATCTGCATCTTTATATTCTTTAAATCCTCGTGATGATGATAATGATGATGAGGAAGATGTCATTTCTCTTATTCATGTTGTTCATGAATTTTCCGACATATTTGAGCCCGTTTTAGGATTACCACCTAAGCGAGCAATTGAGTTTATAGTTAATTTTATCGCTGGAGCTCAACCGATTACTCGTCCTCCTTATCAGTTGTCCAATAAAGAAAATGAGGAGATGCGCATACAATTATCCGATTTGGAGACGAAGCAATTTATTCGCTCTAGTTCCTCGCCTTGGGGAGCTTCGGCTAATTTTGTGAAGAAATCCGATGACACACTTAGACTTTGCGTTGACTGCTGCAAGCTTAATGATCTTACTATCAAAAATAAATATCCTTTACCTCGGATTGATGACCTATTCGATCAACTTAGTGGTGCTAGAGTCTTTTCACAATTGGACTTGGCAACCAGTTTTCATCAGCTTCGTATTGTAGAGGATAGCATTCCTTTGACATCGTTACGTACTCGATATGGATCTTATGAATGGCTTGTTATGCCATTTGATTTGACGAACGCTCCGGCTTATTTCGTTGACCTTATGAATCGAGTTTTCAAAGATTTTCTCGATCGATTTGTTCTCACTTTATTAATGATATTCTTGTGTATTCAAAAACCGAGGAGGAGCATGAAAAACATCTTCGGATTGTGTTGGAAACTCTTAGGAGTAATCAATTAAAAGCAAAATGTTCTAAATGCCATTTTTGGCAATCTAGTGTGAAGTTTCTCGGTCATATTATTTCCGAATTCGGAATTTTCCATAAATCCTTCAAAGATTGAAGCGATTCAAGATTGAAAGAGACCGGAGAGTGTGACGGAAATCCGTAGTTTCCTTGGATTGGCGGGTTATTACCGTCGTTTTATCAAGGACTTTTCAAAAATTGTCGTGCCTCTCACTAGCTTAACTAAGAAAGGTGTTAAATACATTTGGTCGGACAAATGTGAAACTTCTTTTCATAAATTAAAAGAACTCCTTTCCGATGCTCCTATTCTTGTTATTCCCAAGGGGAATCAAGATTTTATTATTTATACTGATGCTAGTCGCGTTGGTTTAGGTGTCGTTCTTATGCAAAAAGAACGTGTTATTGCTTATGCTTCTAGGCAATTGAAGCCAGCTGAGACTAGATATGCCAATCATGATTTAGAACTTGCGGCTATCGTTTTCCCCCTTCGAATTTGGCGTCATTGTCTATTGGGAGAAAAATTTATTCTCTACACCGATCATAAGTCTTTGAAATATTTATTCTCTCAAAAGGAACTTAATTTGCGTCAACAGCGTTGGCTCGAATTCCTTGCATCTTATGATCTTAATATTCTTTATACTCCCGGAAAGGGAAATCGAGTTGCTGATGCACTTAGTCGCAGCAACAAGTGGTTGTTTCCATGATGATATCCGAATGGAATGATCTCGAGGTTTTATCCACTTGTGAAATTCGAGACCGTGTTTTCGATTTATGTTCATCTCTTGTTTTATGTAGCCTTGAGGCTCATCCTTCTCTTTTAGACCGCATTCTTGAAGCTCAAAGGCTAGATCCCGAATTGGCTCTTCTTGGCCAAAATATTAAGGATAAAATTGATATTGAAAGTTTGAAATATTTTGGTACTGATTCTCGTGGCGGCATTCGGAAATTTGGTAGACTTATCGTGCCAAATATTAGTGATCTTCGTAAAGATATTTTAGAAGATTCTCATCATTCTAAATTTACCATTCATCCCGGTAGTAGTAAAATGTACGCAGATATGAAGTGGCTTTATTATTAGGAGGGAATGAAATATGATATTGCTAACTTTGTCCAGTGTTGCATGACTTGCCAAGTTGTCAAGGCCGAACATCAAAGGCCCGGTGGGTTATTGCAACCATTAGACGTTCCAATTTGGAAGTGGGATCAAATTTCCATGGATTTTGTTGACGGCCTTTCCCATTCTCGTTCGGGTCATGATAGCCTATGGGTTATAGTTGATAGACTTACTAAATCCGCCCATTTTATTCCCGTTCGGTCTAACCGAATCGTTCCTCTTTTGGCCAAACTCTTTATCAAGGAAATCGTTAAATTGCATGGTGTTCCTACTTCTATTGTTAGCGATCGTGATCCATTGTTTACTAGTGGATTTTGGAAGAGTCTTCAAAAAGCTTTAGGAACGAAGCTTAATTTTAGCACCGCTTATCACCCCCAGTCCGATGGACAAACGGAGCGTTGAATCAAACTCTTGAAGATCTTCTTCGTGCTTGTGTGCTTGATTTCGGTGGAAGTTGGGAAGATCATATTTCGCTTATTGAATTTTCCTATAATAATAGCTTCCAATCTAGTATTGGTATAGCACCTTTCGAGGCACTTTACGAAAGGCCATGCCGATCTCCTTCTCGTTGGCTTGAGGCCGGTGAGAAGCTGGTTTTAGGTCCAGATCTTTTCCGGGATTCCACAGAGAAAATTGACCTTATTCGACATAGGATGAAAGAAGCCCAGAGTAGACAAAAATCCTATGCCGATAACCGGAGAAGGAAGTTAGAATTTTCTGTGGAGATTCTGTTTTCATTCGTGTTTCGCCTATGAAAGGTGTTGTACGTTTCAGTCGATCGGGAAAATTAGCGCCTCGATATATTGGACCATTTCCTATCACTGAACGTATTGGTTCCATGGCTTATCGCCTTTTATTACCGGCTCAGTTTTCTTCTATTCATGACGTGTTTCACGTTTCTCAACTAAGAAAGTGCCTTCGAGATTCCGATTCTATTATTGAGCCCGGTGTTGTGGAAGAAATTGAAGTTTCACCCAATTTAACTTATGAGCAGCATCCTATTAGAATTATTGCTTCGGAGGTTAAATGCCTTTGAAATAAAGATGTTCCGCTTGTGAAAGTTCAATGGTCCTCATATCTAAAGATTGCTCTTGGGAATCTAGAGAGTTCATCGAGCGAACTCATCCGGACTTACTTTCCCGTGCTCTTTAAGGTGAACATTTTACTTCAAATTTCTTTTGTAATGAATATGCTCTCATGGTTGTTACTATATATCTTTTTCTTAAATATTGCGAGGACGCAATTTCTTTAAGGAGGGGAGTCTGTAACAACCCGCATATTTATCGATTTTATATTTAAATATTTTATTTAAATATTTTATCGATACTCAGAATTTAGTCCGAAAAGCTACTTTTTGCATACGGTCGAATTAGGACTCGGACCACTTTAATTGAGTTCAAAACGCCGTTTGCGATCTTTTTGAGTATAAACATTGATATGTTTGGAGTTAGTGGAATTTTGCCACTTTTCACTTAGGGCTTTGGTTTGGGCTGAGCCTTATAACCCCACTTATTTACTCAGTCCCAACCCTCTCCTCTTCATTTACTTCCTTTTTATTTTCCTAATACTCAAGCTTTTATAACAATGGAGAGTGGAATGGGAAATTGAAACTCAAGCCCTAGTTTTCTTTTGCAAATTAAGCTCTAGCTCCAAACTAATAGAAGAAACTTTGGTAAGCCTCTTCTTCTTATTCTCCAACTCATTCTCTTATCAATTTCAGAAATTCCTAAACCTAACTTTGGGAATGTTCTTCTTTTTGAGCATAGATTCAAGCTCGTTTGGGGAATGTTGAAAAGTGGTTGATTCTCCCTTTGCTTTCAAGCTTCTTCTTCATTGTTTTTGTGAAAAGGTGAGATTTTTATCTCACATCTTAGTCTATAATTATCTTTGATTGTTAGGTATGAATTCCTAATGCTTATTCTTGTACAATTGCTTTTGGTTTGGATTGATTTGGTGAATATTCCAATTTTTGGTGTTTTGGGTTCAATTCTTTAAAAATCCTAGCTTTGATGTCTTGATCATGTTTTTGATGATGAACCGAAGAGCTTCTATAGCCGGGTAGTCGATTGGCGTAAACCCTTAGTGCCGTTGCTCGACCGATAGCAATTGGGAAGGGAATGACATTTATTAGATATGCATGGGAATGTTGGCAACAGGCTCCGGTCGACCGAGCTCAGGATCCGGTCGACCGACCTGCTACCCGAGCACTTCCTTCCTCTGGTTTGGAAGTGCAGGTTACAGGCTTTGGTCGACCGAGCTCAGGGTCCGGTCGACCGACCTGCTACCCGAGCACTTCCATCTTTGGTTTGGTCAACCGACTCAGGGAGTCCGGTTGACAAACCTGCTCCTATTTGCCAATTTTGCCTATATTGCCTATTTTGTTGAATTTCCAACTTTAATCGATTCGTGTTGTTTCCCTTTTGTTGTTATCATTTATTATCGAATTTGATGACATTTTCTTTGGGAATTTTTGAAATATCCATTTTGACGGATTTGATATCGATTTCTTTGGATGTTATTCACGTTTTCGAATGTGAATTTCGGTGATTGATTGTTTAACAATCATTTTTGTGATTTGTCATTTTAAAAATATAAAGGTTTCAATACTAGTAGTAAATATCAAAATTCTTTCATCAAAGCGATTTCAAAACTATTTAATTACTAAGCTCTTTTCTTAAACCGTTTTCCAATCTATTAGTATACACAAGCCTTTACTTCACTAGGATGAGAAATCTAATTAAACGGCTTAAAAAAAACAAGTGGTATGAAACGCTTACGTTTGCTTCGTCGGTTAATTCTTGGACTTGTTTGATTGAGCCTTTTTGTGACAGTTTCCTAGTGAAGATCTACAGTTTGTTCGTAAATATTTAAGTTAAGCTAGTGGTTATGGGACATGAAGCTAAACTCATATATTTACTAGCTTAGTGTAATTGACACTTCTTGATGATCATGACGATCATTTTTTGTGATTTAGACTAGCAATTGTGCGATGTCTCTTTGTCTGCGAGGGAGACTAGGCCCCGTTTCAGTGTGATTTAGACTCACACATGTGGGGTAGCACCCCATGGTCTTCGGGCCGTTCGTGTGTCAAAAATTAATGACTAGCTACCATGAGATAGCATCTCATTCGTGTGATACATATGTTGGTGAGTTTTCATGCTCCCGTTCGTGTGATAGGCCTCCCTTTTTTTATGATTTCTGGATTTCGTGTGTTGATTTCTGGAATTTGTGCTTCACCAATTTTAGTGATTTTCATTGATATGATTTATCAATTTTTGTGCATTGGTGAATTCGTGTGTCATTGACTTGTTGTGAATATGAGTTTTGGGTATGAAACCCTTTTTGGATCTTTGAGAAGATTCTTGTGATATTGATTAATCTCATGTTGATTTTCAATTACATACTGTAACATCCCGCCTTTTCGCACACTTTAAACCGACACACGTGCCAATTCAAAACATAATGGAAGGGCGGATTGTTATGGGGTAAATAAGAAAAAAAGAGAAGAAATAAAAACAAAATAGAATCTCACAGCGGAAGGATAAAATATATTAATAAATATACAGTTCATAAATGATTTACAAAACACTTGTTATTCTTTACACAATAAATATCAGAGTTACACATACCAATACAATCAATGCAGCGGAACAGTATGAGTGTGGTGCAATACTATAAATAATAATAATACGGATTCTTCGTCTTCGTCCTCCAAAGCTAAAGTCTTCGATCCTGAAACGCTCGGACTGACCCGAGCGAATTTGAAAAGACAAAAACACTCGAGTCAGAACTAAAAGATCTTATGTGAGTTAAATTAACAAAATAAATATGGGTGCAATAACTCAAGAGATGCTCGGGATTTACATCTCCTAAGGGTCCGTTAAACTATTTACTATGTAGTACATTGCGCTATTATAATAGTGTCTATTTATAAAATAAACATACTTTTAAATAGCGTTAAGGCTTTACATTTTCCACCTTAACACGTAAAATGCCAATAGTCTATACAGTACCGTAATACCTCCTGATCGGGAAGCTACCAGAGGATACTCCATAGGTACGACACAAATAGAAACTCGTAGTAAAGGCTCGGTATGGTAGGTGACACGGCACAACTAGGCAATGCCAGGGTAGATATACCAATTGCTTACCCAGGCTGATGGAAACGCGTAGCCGCAGTTACCGCCCACCTCGAACAAACTCCCCCAAAATCAAAAATAAAAGTGGCCACTGAATCAATCCAAAGTCATAGTATAATATCGAAGAGGAGTGTCCGATCAGAGGTATGACCTCATTGGCGTGGGAATCGCTCCTGTTTTAGCCACCTTATGCCAACTCACGGGAGTCGGGTCCACGTATTTACCTTACAGGAAACGCCGCCACCAACCTACTTCATTCTAGAATCTCCACCGCGTACACGGTTAGTCAAAGTGGTTTTCGGTATCGACAGAGAGTATGTCCATATCCGATCCCGGTCTCTTTGCCAACCCATCGTTATTATAACACCGCCGTCATTTAAAATAGTTTATACTTTAAACCAGAATAAAATTTCCATTTCAAAACTATGAATACGATATCAATTTAAAACCCAAACAATATGATATCATTTTATCTCAAATATTTTCTTCCCAAAATCATACTGGTTTAAAATTTAGAATATCTTGAAACCAAACAGTTGAATTATACTTTCAAAATATAATATTTCGGAATTCATACCTTTAAAACCATAACTTCTAAAAGTTGAATGGTTTGGATATTCAACGGTATATAAAATAAGTGGTTTAACTTTATGGTTACTTTGTAAAGAAAATAATTTACATGGCTTTACAAATATGGTTCTTTATTTAAAGTTTAAACCATAATTTAATTATCACTTCAAGTTCCAAAAACCCCTTAAATTTCTATATGTATAAATCATTTGGAGTATTAATATTCAAAACTAAAGTTGGAATTTATTCTTTCAACAAATTAAATGTTTTATTATTTAGGTTTGAATATCCACATACAATTTATAAATAAAACTCCAAATTCTAGTAATTAAATAATTTCTCAACTTTACTTTATACTAGAATATCCATTTCTAAGTTTATTTAGGAAAAATTCAGTTTATACATATCATATCTTTAAAATTTCCAAACTTAACATATATTATAAATTATCAATCTCATTTCTAAATTTTTATTCCATTTTATTTAACGGATTTATACACAGCTTAAGTTCAAAAGTTTAACTTCATGTGTATATATATAAATGGAAGAATAATATTTATAAAATATCAAAATTAAATTTTTATAAATCGTATCACATCCAAACCATAGAAATCTCTTTTAAAATAATTTATATATAGACCACGGTGCCTGTATAAAATTTTCTATCCTATGGTCAAGTAATACGGATATTTATCATTTCAATCCGCAATTTAAAAAAAATGCGGTTGTATATCATTTCAAACCACAATCCCAAATGAAATGAAAAATGCATGATAACTTGCAATTTAATGATATACAATAAACATCCATTCATCAACATCATCCAACATCCAAATCAAAATCATCAATCAATATCAATATATATTTGATAATATATAACAGGTATCACTGGCAGTTCTATTCAAAATAAATTTAACAACTATTAAATTAACAGTTTATATTCAGTAATAAATTTTATAACTTTTTAACAAGCAATTTATATGCAATTAAATAGATTCTAGCTGTCAACTAATACGCAATAAATAAACTAAATTAACAGTTAATTTAAATAAATGCAAATAAACAGATATGATGAATAAAACATGTCAAACAATTCTAAATAAATTTCTACTCATATCAAACATTAATTTAACAAACATAAAAGCTTCTAGAAGTTGTGAGTGGGTTAAACACTCACCTTTGGAATTTAAATCGAATTTAAATTCAATTTAAACTCAAAAATTTGACGGTCTCCAAATTCATCCAAATCAGCGTCATCAGATCCGAAATTTAATTACGATCCTAATAAAAAAAATCTCACGTGAATCGGAGATCGTATGCGAGAGTTATGTCGAAAATTGCACTTGAATTCAAAATTCAAAATAAACAAAAGTGACACACATTCAACAACTTACCCTAAGCCACGTCATCAAATCAACAACACGTACAGGCCTCGTCTTCCCAGAGAACGCATGCAACAGAACCGAACCCATGAACACACCCATTGACCGAGCTTTGACCGCCGTTCTCCTCCCTTAGACGCCGCCGTTGGCCACGCCGTCGCCTCCCCTGGAACCTCCTCCTCCACCTCTATCGAGCGCGCCACCTCCGGCCGTCCAAGGTGCCACGCGCCACCGCCAAACGTGCCCAGGCCGAAACCCTAAACCACACTTCCACGAAGATCTAGCCGTTCATGTGTTGCAAAAATCACATAGATCTAACCCCCTCAGTCCCCTCTCCAATACCCAGAAACCGTTTGACGATCAGACGAAGTTTGTTACGGCAATGATGAATGGCCACGAACTGTTTTGAATTTTTCTGAGCAAACCACAACCCGGATCGAAAAACGAACAACACCATTGAATTACGCTCATTGAGAGCATTGACATATATTTTTGTGGAATTTTTCTGGAGAGTTTGAATTTTCATTGAAATTTGAATTGAAGTAGATCTAGGTTTTGCAACCATTGAGGAAGAGAAAGATATGAAGAAATGAACGTACATCCAAATGATAATAGAAAGGAGGCTAGGGTTTATCACAGTATATTTATAGGTAGGGTTGGGTTAGAGAAGATAGACTAGATAGATGAACGTACGGCACAAACTAAGGCCCAAAAAGCCCGTCCTGACCCCGGAACGAAATTTGTCAAACCCATATATCCAGATAGGTATTTTAAAATATTCTTAACGCGATGGAAAAAGTTTCACGTCCAAATTTGATCGTATGAAGAAGTTATGCTGAAAACAAAATTTCCAAATTGATTTCAAATTGATTTTAATTAAATCGATTTCAAGGCGTTTCGCGTCCGTACGATCAAACGACAGGTCCGATCGATACGAAACTTGAAACCTATAATAATTCACCGATACGGATCCGATGAAACTAGTTTCGTCGAAATCCGAGTCCGTGGCCAAAATGGCTATTTTTAATATTCATTAAATAAATTAAATAAATCATAAAAATCCAATCTTATATTAATATTCTAAAATTGTCCAAATTTTATTGCTTATAAAATTAAAATAAACTTAAATGATTTAACAAGTTTGGCTGTGAATTAGAGTTGACAAGTCTATCAAATTTCAGTATAAATTTCTCCGCTTCCTTATATTAAGGAATTATAAATAAATTTCTCAAAACCTATTTATTAAATTTTTAACCTTTATGTACTCATCTTTTATCCAAAATAGAGATGCCACATACTTTGGTCCATGATTCACATCATTATTCTTAAAGTCTATTTTAAATTTCAATAACGTAATATTTAACGTTAAATTCCCTTTATTTATGCAATAAATGCAATTATTGAATCTGATACTCAATTTTTTTTATAGATCCAGCTTTCTAAAAATCTATATCAACAATTGGTCCAATTAAAATAGAATTAGTATTAACCTCATCTTAAAGAATTAACTACTGCAATTGCAAAACCAAAACTACGCTAACTGCAATAATTTAGTGAATAAATTTGAGATTGATTTCAAAATAAACTTAACAACAAATAAGAGAGGTAACGAACAATAATTATTGTTATTAAATCTATTTCAAAAATTCTACACTCAATTATTAACTTAAAGTAAGTCTTACATTTCTATAAATTTATTCATACTTCCGTTACTATATTTATACTTAATAAAGTAACGTTTATTCTTAATAACAACATTATAACTATTCAACATATAAAAGAACTCTATTCTCAAATACATTCATTGACAAATAAATTAGGAAATTTATAATGGTTGTTATCCTTTCTTAAATTTATCTCCAAATAACGTACTTCCCAATTGCATTCACTTATGTTCTATCCAATATTCATTTATATTTTATTTCCATAAATTTGTTAATATTTACATCCATTTATTAACAATTTACTTCCATTATACAATTGCAATCTATTATAGTTATTATTACGGTAATACTATTTCAAATTTTATTCTTTTAGTATTAATTAAACAATCGTATTAAATTAAGAGATTATAATGATTTTCACTATTTATATACACTCCATTAAAACCCAACAGTCGTTTCAATCACCTTTGTATTGCATTAAATTGGTTATCCATCACTGCCTTTTATTTTACTACCTAAATTCACATATAGTTACAATTTTACCAATATATATAAACACATAGGAAATTTAAATTCTTGTAATAAATTCTTTAATTTATATATTATTCTAGTGCAACCAATTTACGCTATTTCCTTATTTATTTTTCCCCTAACTTTCCAACAATCGGGTTAAATAACCGTTTCTACAATTCATTATTAATTATACATTTAAATCTCCTTTATTTATACAACTTACACAAAGATATACATCTTACACTATCTCAATTAGATTTTCATTCAATTTAACAATAATTAAGCTTTACTTATTGCTGCTAAAATTTCCATTTAGCGTTCATTCAGTATTAATTTATCTCTCGTACTTATATATATATATATATATATATATTTTCAGAAATTCAGACCACAAAATCCTTTTTAATTTATAATTTAATTGTCGAAATTTACGGGTCGTTACACTCTCCCCCACTCAAAACTTTTCGTCCCCGAAAAGGAAAAAGAAGGGAGAAGTAAGAATTAAAAACAGTACATCTTATTTCAAAATATTATTTATAAACAATAATTTACTAACTTTATTACCTTATATAAAATATACCTGTTTTAAAATCATTATATCCTTTTATACTTAAATAATTAAAGTTGGAAAAACGTTTTTAACAAAATTCTAAGTCCAAAATTTACGGAAAATTTTGGCAGAGTCTCCTTTGTACGGAGAGGCTCGAGAGAAAATAAAATATCAAAATATAACAAATATATACATATATTATCCAAAATATTATATCCCAACACGGGAAAATTATATAGAATAGCGCTACAAAACGTAATCCGGAAACGTACCTATTTGTCGGGCAATACGCTTATTATTATGGAACCAAAAGCCGTAGCAGTTGCTTCCATAACCTGCATTTCACTTATAAAATCTAAAAAGGTTAAATATTAATTTTAAAGTGAAATATTTAAGTGGATTCAATCATTAATCAATCAATCAGTACAACAACCATCATCCTTACAAACAGCATACATACACAAACAAAGCAACCATTTAATCCATCAAACAAATAGTTGTTTGGGTTCAAAACTTGAAATTTGTATGAAATGAAACTAACTATCAAGTGCATCCTTTACTCAACGGTCTTAGATGGAACAAAGATAGATTATTTATTCAACCAACAACTTCAAATTCCTTACCCAATAAACATAAATCAACAATAACAATTCAAACCAACAACCAAATTAACTTATTATACATTTATTTCATGCTTCAGTGGTTTGATTTTCTTTCTTTCATTTATGGAGGGATTTCTTTATTTCTTACAATTTTCATTTTCCATTTTTTTTTACAAAATTCATTATATTTGTATTCCAATTTATTGACTAAAGTTTATATCATCTATTTATACTACTTACCTTTACTTATATAGTAAAATTTCCAATTTAACTTAAGTTTATACAATTAATTCTCATTAATAACAGCAAATTTATTGAATACCTTTATTACCTCAAGCTTCACTTGTAAGATTTCCCCTACATTTTCTTACTAACATTGCAACTTTTATTATATGGTAAGTTATGTATGTTTTAAGAATGTAAGTGAAAATTTACAAGTTTCTTCTCAATTCCTTTTTATTAATTAATGGTTCAATAAATATATATTCGTTTTATAAATTACAATTTCAACTTACCCTTAATTTCATTCCTTTATTTAATGTTTACGTTTCTATTATATTTAATTACAGTAACCCTCTACTTACACTTAAATTATTAACCTTAAAACCTCCATTCTTATAAATAAAGGCTTTTTATTAATTTATTACCTAGGGTTTACAGTCATTTATTTATATTACCTACTTTTATTATATTAAAGTAGTAGTGTTTCAATCATACTTAAGTTAATAA
The DNA here is from genome assembly GCA_030765085.1 of Allium cepa. Taxonomy (NCBI): domain Eukaryota; kingdom Viridiplantae; phylum Streptophyta; class Magnoliopsida; order Asparagales; family Amaryllidaceae; genus Allium; species Allium cepa. The sequence goes on from CM060928.1 coordinate 977,967,193, forward strand.
CCCTACGCATCAATCCTTATTTATTAAAGAATTTCATTTATTTACTTAAGTTTAAATCACTTGTTCATAATACTTACCTTTATTTATGGGAAAATTCAATTTATAACTTAAGTTTATAACATTAACTTCTTATTGATAACAGCAATTCATTGAATACTTCATTATTTCCAAAATTCCTACTTGTATAATATTCTATTCCAATCTCTTATTTAACATTTCAACTTTTTATATTTGGTAAGTTATTTATGTTAAAGAAGATGCAATTGAACTTATACAAGTTTAATCTCAATTCTTTTAATTCCTTGATTGTTCAATAAATCTTTACCACTATTTATAAGTTAAAATCTTAACTTCCTTTATAACTTAGCATTAATTCTCTTTCCTAAATTAGAGGTTTTCAATCCATTTATTTCTTACTTTATATTTCACTGAAATAATTTAAACAATTAATTAATGGAAAATTTTAGAATTAAATACCGGGTTAAATTTCAATTTATTTTAAAATAATAGATAATTAGTTTCCTACAACTTTTATATCTCAATTATATTTTAAAACAATTAAAATTTTAGATAATTTCAAAATAAATCTGTAGTAGAATTTTACTACAGTGGCCTTTCCCCTTCGAAACTCGAAAATGAAAGTCGATGATGCGGCCGCCATCACCGAAATTATTTTCCAGCGATAGAGAGGAAAGTACAAAATTATTTTCTCCAAAATCCTCTTTAAACCAATTCCTTCGAATTATACTAAATATTTATATAAGAAAATACTTATAAACCAAATCATTATATTTCATAAATCCTTTGAAAGTAGATTTTCAAAATCCCGGACTTAAGTTCAAAAAAAATCTCCATTTTGATTCATTATAATTTCAACTTAGCTTCAATTATTATAAATATTGTTATTACCTAACACCCAATCTATAGCAACCAAAATATATATCTTTATAAAATATTTTTATATATATAAAATATAATAGGCAAAATTATTTCATTCACCTATATAAAACAAATATTATGTCGGTCTGTCCTATTAAGTGTTTAGAAATCCCTATTGATGACATAGCATCCCATGCCTCAACCAGAATTTATAAATACAAAACGGAACAGATTAACACAATATCAAAATCCTTTTATAACACTAACAAATACGCTCTCTCATATATATACACTCAGCGACTCCCATAGGGTGTATTACTACCCTATTTACAAAGTGTCAAACCCCACAGAGCCAAAGTTTATCGCTAAACCAAAGCTCTGATACCAACTGTAACATCCCGCCTTTTCGCACACTTTAAACCGACACACGTTCCAATTCAAAACATAACGGAAGGGCGGATTGTTATGGGGTAAATAAGAAAAACAGAGAAGAAACGAAAACAAAATAGAATCTCACAGCGGAAGGATAAAATATAATAATAAATATACAGTTCATAAATGATTTACAAAACACTTGTTATTCTTTACACAATAAATAACAGAGTTACACATACCAATACAATCAACGCAGCGGAACAGTATGAGTGTGGTGCAATACTATAAATAATAATAATACGGATTCTTCGTCTTCGTCCTCCAAAGCTAAAGTCTTCGATCCTGAAACGCTCAGACCGACCCGAGCGAATTTGAAAAGACAAAAACACTCGAGTCAGAACTAAAAGATCTTATGTGAGTTAAATTAACAAAATAAATATGGGTGCAATAACTCAAGAGATGCTCGGGATTTACATCTCCTAAGGGTCCGTTAAACTATTTACTATGTAGTATATTGCGCTATTATAATAGTGTCTATTTATAAAATAAACATACTTTTAAATAGCGTTAAGGCTTTACATTTTCCACCTTAACACGTAAAATGCCAATAGTCTATACAGTACCGTAATACCTCCTGATCGGGAAGCTACCAGAGGATACTCCATAGGTACGACACAAATAGAAACTTGTAGTAAAGGCTCGGTATGGTAGGTGACACGGCACAACTAGGCAATGCCAGGGTAGATATACCAATTACTTACCCAGGCTGATGGAAACGCGTAGCCGCAGTTACCGCCCACCTCGAACAAACTCCCCCAAAATCAAAAATAAAAGTGGCCACTGAATCAATCCAAAGTCATAGTATAATATCGAAGAGGAGTGTCCGATCAGAGGTATGACCTCATTGGCCTGGGAATCGCTCCTGTTTTAGCCACCTTATGCCAACTCACGGGAGTCGGGTCCACGTATTTACCTTACAGGAAACGCCGCCACCAACCTACTTCATTCTGGAATTCCACCGCGTACACGGTTAGTCAAAGTGGTTTTGGTATCGACAGAGAGTATGTCCATATCCGATCCCGGTCTCTTTGCCAACCCATCGTTATTATAACACCGCCGTCATTTAAAATAGTTTATACTTTAAACCAGAATAAAATTTCCATTTCAAAACTATGAATACGATATCAATTTAAAACCCAAACAATATGATATCATTTTATCTCAAATATTTTCTTTCCAAAATCATACTGGTTTAAAATTTAGAATATCTTGAAACCAAACAGTTGAATTATACTTTCAAAATATAATATTTCGGAATTCATACCTTTAAAACCATAACTTCTAAAACTTGAATGGTTTGGATATTCAACGGTATATAAAATAAGTGGTTTAACTTTATGGTTACTTTGTAAAGAAAATAATTTACATGGCTTTACAAATATGGTTCTTTATTTAAAGTTTAAACCATAATTTAATTATCACTTCAAGTTCCAAAAACCCCTTAAATTTCTATATGTATAAATCATTTAGAGTATTAATATTCAAAACTAAAGTTGGAATTTATTCTTTCAACAAATTAAATGTTTTACTTTTTAGGTTTGAATATCCACATACAATTTATAAATAAAACTCCAAATTCTAGTAATTAAATAATTTCTCAACTTTACTTTATACTAGAATATCCATTTCTAAGTTTATTTAGGAAAAATTCAGTTTATACATATCATATCTTTAAAATTTCCAAACTTAACATATATTATAAATTATCAATCTCATTTCTAAATTTTTATTCCATTTTATTTAACGGATTTATACACAGCTTAAGTTCAAAAGTTTAACTTCATGTGTATATATATAAATGGAAGAATAATATTTATAAAATATCAAAATTAAATTTTTATAAATCGTATCACATCCAAACCATAGAAATCTCTTTTAAAATAATTTATATATAGACCACGGTGCCTGTATAAAATTTTCTATCCTATGGTCAAGTAATACGGATATTTATCATTTCAATCCGCAATTTAAAAAAAATGCGGTTGTATATCATTTCAAACCACAATCCCAAATGAAATGAAAAATGCATGATAACTTGCAATTTAATGATATACAATAAACATCCATTCATCAACATCATCCAACATCCAAATCAAAATCATCAATCAATATCAATATATATTTGATAATATATAACAGGTATCACTGGCAGTTCTATTCAAAATAAATTTAACAACTATTAAATTAACAGTTTATATTCAGTAATAAATTTTATAACTTTTTAACAAGCATTTAATATGCAATTAAATAGATTCTAGCTGTCAATTAATACGCAATAAATAAACTAAATTAACAGTTAATTTAAATAAATGCAAATAAACAGATATGATGAATAAAACATGTCAAACAATTCTAAATAAATTTCTACTCATATCAAACATTAATTTAACAAACATAAAAGCTTCTAGAAGTTGTGAGTGGGTTAAACACTCACCTTTGGAATTTAAATCGAATTTAAATTCAATTTAAACTCAAAAATTTGACGGTCTCCAAATTCATCCAAATCAGCGTCATCAGATCCGAAATTTAATTACGATCCTAATAAAAAAATCTCACGTGAATCGGAGATCGTATGCGAGAGTTATGTCGAAAATTGCACTTGAATTCAAAATTCAAAATAAACAAAAGTGACACACATTCAACAACTTACCCTAAGCCACGTCATCAAATCAACAACACGTACAGGCCTCGTCTTCCCAGAGAACGCACGCAACAGAACCGAACCCATGAACACACCCATTGACCGAGCTTTGACCGCCGTTCTCCTCCCTTAGACGCCGCCGTTGGCCACGCCGTCGCCTCCCCTGGAACCTCCTCCTCCACCTCTACCGAGCGCGCCACCTCCGGCCGTCCAAGGTGCCACGCGCCGCCGCCAAACGTGCCCAGGCCGAAACCCTAAACCACACTTCCACGAAGATCTAGCCGTTCATTCGTTGCAAAAATCACATAGATCTAACCCCCTCGGTCCCCTCTCCAATACCCAGAAACCGTTTGACGATCAGACGAAGTTTGTTACGGCGGTGATGAATGGCCACGAACTGTTTTGAATTTTTCTGAGCAAACCACAACCCGGATCGAAAAACGAACAGCACCATTGAATTACGCTCATCGAGAGCATTGACATATATTTTTGTGGAATTTTTCTGGAGAGTTTGAATTTTCATTGAAATTTGAATTGAAGTAGATCTAGGTTTTGCAACCATTGAGGAAGAGAAAGATATGAAGAAATGAACGTACATCCAAATGATAATAGAAAGGAGGCTAGGGTTTATCACAGTATATTTATAGGTAGGGTTGGGTTAGAGAAGATAGACTAGATAGATGAACGTACGGAACAAACTAAGGCCCAAAAAGCCTGTCCTGACCCTGGAACGAAATTTGTCAGACCCATATATCCAGATAGGTATTTTAAAATATTCTTAACGCGATGGAAAAAGTTTCACGTCCAAATTTGATCGTATGAAGAAGTTATGCTGAAAACAAAATTTCCAAATTGATTTCAAATTGATTTTAATTAAATCGATTTCAAGGCGTTTCGCGTCCGTACGATCAAACGACAGGTCCGATCGATACGAAACTTGAAACCCTATAATAATTCACCGATACGGATCCGATGAAACTAGTTTCGTCGAAATCCGAGTCCGTGGCCAAAATGGCTATTTTTAATATTCATTAAATAAATTAAATAAATCATAAAAATCCAATCTTATATTAATATTCTAAAATTGTCCAAATTTTATTGCTTATAAAATTAAAATAAACTTAAATGATTTAACAAGTTTGGCTGTGAATTAGAGTTGACAAGTCTATCAAATTTCAGTATAAATTTCTCCGCTTCCTTATATTAAGGAATTATAAATAAATTTCTCAAAACCTATTTATTAAATTTTTAACCTTTATGTACTCATCTTTTATCCAAAATAGAGATGCCACATACTTTGGTTCATGATTCACATCATTATTCTTAAAGTCTATTTTAAATTTCAATAACGTAATATTTAACGTTAAATTCCCTTTATTTATGCAATAAATGCAATTATTGAATCTGATACTCAATTTTTTTTATAGATCCAGCTTTCTAAAAATCTATATCAACAATTGGTCCAATTAAAATAGAATTAGTATTAACCTCATCTTAAAGAATTAACTACTGCAATTGCAAAACCAAAACTACGCTAACTGCAATAATTTAGTGAATAAATTTGAGATTGATTTCAAAATAAACTTAACAACAAATAAGAGAGGTAACGAACAATAATTATTGTTATTAAATCTATTTCAAAAATTCTACACTCAATTATTTCCTTAAAGTAAGTCTTACATTTCCATAAATTTATTCATACTTCCGTTACTATATTTATACTTAATAAAGTAACGTTTATTCTTAATAACAACATTATAACTATTCAACATATAAAAGAACTCTATTCTCAAATACATTCATTGACAAATAAATTAGGAAATTTATAATGGTTGTTATCCTTTCTTAAATTTATCTCCAAATAACGTACTTCCCAATTGCATTCACTTATGTTCTATCCAACATTCATTTATATTTTATTTCCATAAATTTGTCAATATTTACATCCATTTATTAACAATTTACTTCCATTATACAATTGCAATCTATTATAGTTATTATTACGTTAATACTATTTCAAATTTTATTCTTTTAGTATTAATTAAACAATCGTATTAAATTAAGAGATTATAATGATTTTCACTATTTATATACACTCCATTAAAACCCAACAGTCGTTTCAATCACCTTTGTATTGCATTAAATTGGTTATCCATCACTGCCTTTTATTTTACTACCTAAATTCACATATAGTTACAATTTTACCAATATATATAAACACATAGGAAATTTAAATTCTTGTCATAAATTCTTTAATTTATATATTATTCAAGTGCAACCAATTTACGCTATTTCCTTATTTATTTTCCCCCTAACTTTCCAACAATCAGGTTAAATAACCGTTTCTACAATTCATTATTAATTATACATTTAAATCTCCTTTATTTATACAACTTACACAAAGATATACATCTTACACTATCTCAATTAGATTTTCATTCAATTTAACAATAATTAAGCTTTACTTATTGCTGCTAAAATTTCCATTTAGCGTTCATTCAGTATTAATTTATCTCTCGTACTTATATATATATATATATATATATATATATATATATATATATATATTTTCAGAAATTCAGACCACAAAATCCTTTTTAATTTATAATTTAATTGTCGAAATTTACGGGTCGTTACACATACTTATGTAGTATGCCATTATGGTTATCAAACTAATGGTGAATTTAAGATTTAATAGAGTCATCATAAGTCGTAAGTCATGGTTATAAAATTGTACAATCTCCTTTAATGTACACACACAACCGCCAAAATATTTATATATATAGAAAAGTTTTTCAAAAATCAAAATAACTATTTTTCAGACATCAGACATTTAAAAGTAAAATTAGGCGTCTGAATATTTATTTGTTTTGAAAAATACATTACTTAGATGACTAATTATAATTTAGACATCTAAATATAATGGATTTTGAACTATATATTGTCTATTTGCAAACCGAGAAAATCCAAACCTCTAGAACTAAATTTAGACATCTAAATTCCTATAATAGCTGCTTTTTATAAACCAGTCATTTTTGCGTTTGAAGCGGCACCATCTTTCATCAGTGGTTGTATTCGCTCTAGTGGTGATTACTGTTCATAAGAACTCTTCAAACAATATATATAAGATTGTTTTTGATCATTTTAAGATAACTTTTCTTTCTCATCCTTACTACACTCTATATCTTTTGAGAATTCAAAAGCTTTCAAAAACGATCTTCTACTTCCTAATATCTGCACTTTCAGATCCATATCGTCGAAGGAGATTATAAGAATAATGTACTAAAGAGTGACTTTTCCATGTTGTAAAAGAACACATTAAAGTCAAAGTTGGAAATTATTCCTTTTATAAGTTGAAGTCCTATTAGAGATCTTCAAGCAAAGGTCGAAGTCCAGTTCGGTTGTTCTGGTGGTTGTAAACCTGTTTCTTTAGGTTAAATAAGGGTTGGTTAGTTAATTCTTGAAGTATTCTGGGTTTGAACGTAAGAGATGTGCTTCGAACCAGTATAAAATTGACTGTGTGATCTACTACATTATTTCTGCTGCATTTATTTTGTTTATTACCGATAGTCGTCTTCCTTCCCATAAATAGCGACTAACATCTGTAGCATCTCAAATTTTTTTAGTATTAAATTGAAACAATAATAAGGAAAAAAATGTAATTTTACGCTAATGGGTAAGAATATAAATTTCACAAACATTGGAATTAGGCCTAAGACCAATTTCACTGCATTTGAAACGCCGTTCACATTTAAGAAACATATATAACTTGTAAAATTTGATAACATGGGTTGACAATAACAGAAAATATGACCAGTGGCGTTTTCATAAATGTGGATTTCGAAACTAAGTTAGAAAACTTAAGTTTATAGCTATAAATTAGATATTAGCCTTTATATTTCTTATTCCAAACGCTAATCGTCACTTGTACGTATATTTCTGTGACGCCCCACCTCTATACCCACGCTAGCCATGAACACTACGGTGTAATGCTATCGACTAGCACGGAGAATAAGGCTGTTGAGGAGCGACCATCCATGTAATTTCTTTGCGCGAGCACCGATATGTCAGATAATATAACATGCATTCTATTTCAAGAGGAAATCCGACATACCGACACAAACTCAAAGCTACTACACAGTGGCTATATAAATCCTTCGGAAAACAAATATAGAAATAAACATAACATAAATCAGTCGCAGACGATTCATATCACAAAGGCGGAATAAATATGAATACTACACTAGGAAGTGTACATCAGAGTAGTGGTCTAAAAAGATCCACAATATCACAAAAGAATAGTTACACGATCTACACAAAAGAATAAGTATACATTAAGGAGTCTATATCTCAAATGTATACAACAAAATAACTACTAATCTAAGTAGTTAACCCAAAAGTCAAGGAGTTAATCCCGGATGAGAAGTCAAGCAGAAGCACCTGTAACATCTCGGTCTGACCCGAGTATTATTTAATAAGAAAATAATAAACGGATCAGTCTAACTATAAATATCAGATGAAACGATATAGAATAAGAGATATGACTAAACACATAATAATCACAATGCCAAGCTGTGATATATATATAAATATATACTTAGTTGATAATCATCAAGAGATTAATCAATGTCACCAAATCTACACAAGAATCAAAGAAACGTCATACTCCTAATTTCGTTCACCATACCATAAATATTGACGATAATATCAACGTCAATCACAAAAGTCAATGACACACAAATTACAGAAGACTACACAAGAAATCCAGAGACCACTAAAGTCAATGACACACAAATTCACCAATGCACAAATATTGATAAAACTTATCAATGGAAATCACGAAAATTGGTGAAACACAAATTCTAGGAATCTACACAAGAAATCCAGAAATCACAAAGGGGGGAGGCCTATCACAAACGGGAGCATAAAGCTCACCAACACGTGTATCGCAAACGGAACGCTAATTCCATGGTCGCTAACCATCACAAATTGAGCCGAAGCTCCACAAACGGCCCGAAGACCATGGGTTGCTACCCCATCACAAATTGAGTCGAAACTCCACAAAACGGGGTTTAGTCTCCCTCGCAGACAAAGAGACATCGCACATTGCTAGTCTAAATCACAAAGATGGTCGTCATGATCAACGAGAAGTGTCAATTACACTAAGCTAGTAAATATATGAGTTTAGCTTCATGTCCCATAACCACTTGCTTAACTTAAATATTTACGAACAAACTGTAAATCTCCACTAGAAAATTGTCACAAGAGGTTCAATCGAACAAGTCCAAGAATTAACCGACAAAGTAAATGCAAGCGTTTCATACCACTTGTTTTACTAAGCCGTTTAATTAGATTTCTCATACGAGTGAGGTAAAGGTTTGTATATACTAATAGATTGGAAAACGGTTTTGTAAACGAATTTGGTATTAAAAGAGTATTGAAATCGTTTGAGTAAAGAGTTTTGATATTTACTACTAGTATAGGAAACCTTTATATTTTTAAAGTGACAAATCACGAAGAAGATTGTAAGAACAATCAATCACAAAAATTCACATACGAAGACGTGAATAAAATCCAACGAAATCGATAAAGGATCCATCGAAATGGATATTCAAAAATCCCTAAAAAGAGTCATCAAAGTCATAATAGATGATAACAACAAATAGGATTATCACGAATCGATTTAAATTAGGATTTCAATCCAAAAAGGCAAATTAGACTCAAACAGCAGGTTCAGTCGACTGACCCTGTACATGGAAATTTTCCAGGTTCAGGAAACTTTCTGTTTCCAGTTTCAGTCGACTGTGCAGAGTTTTTCAGTCGACTGAATCATGCCTGGAAACTCTCGGGTTTCAGGTTCAGTCGACTGAACAGAGATTTCAGCCGACTGAATCATGCCTGGGCTGTTTTTCAGCCTTATACAAATGAAGAGCAAACTCTTCCAAAATGCAATCGGACGAACATTGGCTCTAAGGGTTTATGCCAAACGGCAACCCGGCCCTATATGCTCCTCGATGCATCACCAAAAGCATGATCAAACATCCATAAAAGGATTTTACACAAATTTGAATTAAAAACCCAAAAATTGGAATATTTACAAAACCAATCCAAATCAAGAGCAAATTCTCATGAAGAAGTGTTAGGAATTCATACCTAACAACCAAAGATAATTATAGTCATAGATGTGAGATAAAAATCTCACCTTTTCACAAAATCGAACAAGAAGAAGCTTGAAAGCAATTGGAGAATCAACCTCTCTTCAACACAACCCAAATGAGCTTGAATCTAAGCTCAAAAACAAGAACATTCCCAAGATTAGGTTTAGGAATTTCTGAAATTGGGAAGAGAATAAGTTGGAGAAGAAGAAGAGAAGCTTACCAATGGGTTCTTCTTGAGTTTAGAGCAAGGAATTTGATTTGCAAGAGAAACTAGGGTTTTGGAATTTTAATTTCCAATCTCTCCCACCATTAACACTCTAAAAACTGAAATGAGAAGAGAATGAGGGTGAGTGGGGAAGAGTGGCTCAGATTTGAGCATAAGTTAACATAGGGTTGAGCCCAAAAACCAAACCCAAAGTAAAAAGTAGCAGAAATCAACTTTCTCCAAACATATCGAAGCTTATACTCAAAAAGGTCGCAAACGGCATTTTAAACTCAATGGGAGTGGTCCCGAGCCCTAATTCGACTGTATACAAAAAGTAGCTTTTCGGACTAAAATCCGACTAACGATAAAATATTTGAATAAAATATTTAAATATAAAATCGACAAATATGCGGGTTGTTACAGACTCCCCTCCTTAAAGAAATTGCGTCCTCGCAATGTTACAAGAAGAAGATATATAGTAACAACCATAGAAGCATATTCAACACAAAAGAAGTTTGAAATAAGAAGTTCACCTCAAAGAGCACGAGAAAGTAAGTCCGGATGTGTACGCTCGATGTACTCTCTAGATTCCCAAGAACAATCCTTAGGATTTGAAGACCATTGAACTTTAACAAGCGGAACATCTTTATTTCGAAGTCGTTTGACTTCCGAAGCAATGATACGAATAGGATGTTGCTCATAAGTTAAATTAGGCGAAACTTCAATCTCTTCCACAACACTGGGCTCAAGAATAGAATCGGAATCTCGAAGACATTTCCGAAGTTGAGAAACGTGAAACACGTCATGCATAGCAGAAAATTGAGCCGGTAATAAAAGGCGATAAGCCATGGAACCAATACGTTCGGTGATAGGAAATGGCCCAATATATCGAGGCGCAAGTTTTCCCGATCGACTGAAACGTACAACACCTTTCATTGGTGAAACACGAATAAACACAAGATCTCCCACAGAAAATTCTAACTTCCTTCTTCGGTTATCGGCATAGGATTTTTGTCTACTCTGGGCTTCTTTCATCCTATGACGAATAAGATCAATCTTTTCTGTGGAGTCACGAATAAGATCTGGACCAAAAACTAGCTTCTCACCGGCCTCAAGCCAACAAGAAGGAGATCGGCATGGCCTACCATAGAGTGCCTCGAAAGGTGCCATACCAATACTAGATTGGAAGCTATTATTATAGGAAAATTCAACAAGTGAAATATGATCTTCCCAACTTCCACCAAAATCAAGAACACAAGAACGAAGAAGATCTTCAAGAGTTTGATTCACACGCTCAGTTTGTCCATCGGACTGGGGATGATAAGCGGTGCTAAAATTAAGCTTCGTTCCCAAAGCTTTTTGAAGACTCTTCCAAAACCCACTAGTAAACAATGGATCACGATCACTAACAATTGAAGTAGGAACCCCATGCAATTTAACAATTTCTTTGATAAATATCTTGGCTAAAAGAGGAACAGTTCGGTTAGACCGAACGGGAATAAAATGGGCGGATTTAGTAAGCCTATCAACAATCACCCATAAGCTATCATGACCCGAACGAGAATGGGGAAGGCCATCTATTAAATCCATGGAAATTTGATCCCACTTCCAAACTGGAATTTCTAAAGGTTGCAATAACCCACCGGGCCTTTGATGTTCGGCCTTAACGAGTTGGCAAGTCATGCAACGTTTAACGAAGTTAGCGATGTCAAGTTTCATTCCCTCCCAATAATAAAGTCGCTTCATATCCGCGTACATTTTACTACTACCAGGACGAATGGTAAACTTAGAACGATGTGAATCTTCTAAAATATCTTTACGAAGATCACCAATATTTGGCACGACAAGTCTACCAAATTTCCGAATGCCGCCACGAGAATCGATATCAAAGTCTTTCAAACCTTCAATATCCATTTTATCCCTAATATTTTGGCCAAGAAGAGCCAAGTCGGGATCTAGCCCTTGAGCTTCAAGAATGCGGTCTAAAAGAGAAGGACGAGCCTCAAGGCTACACAAAACAAATGATGAGCATAAATTGGAAACACGGTCTCGAATTTCGCAAGTGGATAAAATCTCGAGATCGTTCCATTCGGATATCATTATAGAAACAACAGCTTGTTGTTTTCGGCTAAGAGCATCGGCGACAAGATTACCCTTACCAGGAGTATAAAGAATATCAAGATCATATGGTGCAAGAAATTCGAGCCAACGCTGTTGACGCAAATTAAGTTCCTTTTGAGAGAATAAATATTTCAAAGACTTATGATCTGTGTAAAGAACAAATTTCTCTCCTAAGAGATAATGACGCCAAATCCGAAGAGCAAAAACAATAGCCGCGAGCTCTAAATCATGAGTGGCATATCTAGTCTCAGCAGGCTTTAATTGCCTAGAAGCATAAGCAATAACGCGTTCCTTTTGCATAAGAACGGCACCCAAACCAATGCGACTAGCATCGGTATAAACAACGAAATCTTGATTCCCTTCGGGAATAACAAGAATAGGAGCATCAGAAAGAAGTTCTTTTAATTTCTGAAAAGAAGCTTCACATTTGTCCGACCAAATGTATTTAACACCTTTCTTCGTCAAGCTAGTGAGAGGCACGGCAATCTTAGAAAAGTCTTTAATAAAACGACGGTAATAGCCCGCCAATCGAAGAAAACTACGAATCTCTGTCACACTCTCCGGTCTCTTCCAATCTTGAATCGCTTCAATCTTTGAAGGATCCACGGAAATTCCGGATTCGGAAATGATGTGACCGTGATTGCCAAAAATGGCATTTAGAAAATTTTGCCTTTAATTGATTTCTCCTAAGAGTTTCCAACACAATCCGAAGATGTTTTTCATGCTCCTCCTCGGTTTTAGAATAAACAAGAATATCATTGATAAAGATGAGAACAAACCGGTCGAGAAAGTCTTTAAAAACTCGATTCATTAAGTCAACGAAATAAGTCGGGGCATTAGTTAACCCAAATGGCATAACAAGCCATTCATAAGATCCATACCGAGTACGGAACGATGTTAAAGGAATGCTATCCTCTGCAACACGAAGCTGATGAAAACCGGTAGCCAAGTCCAATCGTGAAAAGACTCTAGCACCACTAAGTTGATCGAATAGATCATCAATCCGAGGTAAAGGATATTTATTTTTGATAGTAAGATCATTAAGCTTGCGATAGTCAATGCAAAGCCTAAGTGTACCATCGGATTTCTTCACAAAAATAGCTGAAGCTCCCCAAGGCGAGGAACTAGAGCGAATAAATTGCTTCGTTTCCAATTCAGATAATTGTTTACGCATCTCCTCGTTTTCTTTATTGGACATACGATAAGGAGGACGAGTGATAGGTTGAGCTCCCGGAGTAAGATTAATTCTGAACTCAATTGCTCGTTTAGGTGGTAATCCTAAAACGGGCTCGAATATGTCGGAAAATTCACAAACGACGTGAATAAGAGAAATAATATCACCCTCATCATCATCATCATCATCACGAGGATTTAAAGAATATAAAGATGCAACCAAAGCAGAATCTGAATCTTTAAGAATAACAGAAACCTGATTAACAGATTGAGGATGTCGAAGATGAATAGTCCGCTCAGGACATAGGATATGAGCTTCATAACGGTTAAGCCAATCCATTCCCAAAATCATTCCAAAGCCTAAATAACGCATGACATGCAAATCGGCTCGGAAAGATAAATCACACAAAATAATCTCGACATCTTTACACAATAAACTGATTGTTGCGGATCCACCAACCGGATTCGCAATTCTCAAAGAAGTCATTAAACACAAAACATCCAAAGAAAAAGTATCAACAAGTTCTTTTGATATAAAAGAATGGGACGCACCCGTATCAAAAAGAACTTGAATAGGATGATCACGAAACAAAATAATTCCATCTAGGATAGAACGAGAAATACCTTGGCCACGAGATGTGTTGCCAGGGGCTTAAGCAACATTTAACTTTCCCTCTTTCCTGCCCTGAAGCTTGGGGCATGAAGATATAACATGACCGGGAACTTTGCAGTAGCGACAGGAAAGAGACTTTGGGCACTTGTTCGCATAATGGTCCTTCGAACCACAATTATAGCATTCCCCACGACCAAAGGAAGAAGTCTTTGCCACGGAGGTTGCTTGCTTCCCTTTCTTATTGGGATAAGGGCCTTTGAATTTGCTTGGCCTCTTCTTGTTGTTGAAGTTTGGTTTGGAACCCACCACTTCAACATAATTCTCTCTATCCGCCTCTTCAAGACGAAGAGCGATATCAACGAGTTGGTCGAAGAAACTTCTAACTTTAGAAGTAATGGCTTCTTGAGACTTTTGCTTAAGCCATAAACAAATCTCTGATTCTTCTTAAGAGGGGTGTTGATGTATTCAACCCCATATTTGGAAAGCGACTCGAAGGAGGCGACGTAATCAGTCACGGAGGACTCACCTTGAACAAGGTCTATAAATCGTCGAGCCAATGTCACTTTCTCAGCTTCCGGTACGAATTTCAACTCGAAGTGTTCTCGGAATTTCTCCCAAGTGAGATCCGCTTCATTAGTTTCAGAAATAAGAAGCTCGTACCAGTCCAATGCTTTTTCTCGGAGCATACTTGAGGCCACCTGAACTCGGTGAAGGTCAATAAGATTCATGCGCGAAAAGATGCGATCGCATTTTCTTAGCCAAGCCTGTACTTCAATAACAGTTTCGGAACCCCTGAATGGCTCCCCACCCAAATTAGTGTAATCGCTTCACAAGCGTGCAAATCCCGACTTTGGGTGAGTAGGTTCCGGGTTAGCTCCAGCCGCTTGAGCATTTGTTACCAAATCAAGAAGCCGTTGAGCAGTCATAAAAACTCCATCCTGGGGCGGAGTGCTAGATGGCACGGCTCTGGGGAGGCCTGGTCTAGACATTTCTCTTCCTTTAGGAAGAAAGAAGAAGAAGAAAAGGTTATTCACAAAATGAATATCAAGCAATCTTGATAGATAAATAAGGAATCATAAGGAAAATAGGATAGAACGGTACGAAGACCCGAATAAAATCCTAAAGCACGACTCCTAAGATGAACTTAGAACGATGATCCTTGTTATAATATTCCATATTGTTCCGAAGTTTGGCTCTGATACCAAGCTGTGACGCCCCACCTCTATACCCACGCTAGCCAAGAACACTACGGTGTAATGCTGTCGACTAGCACGGAGAATAAGGCTGTTGAGGAGCGACCATCCATGTAATTTCTTTGCGCGAGCACCGATATGTCAGATAATATAACATGCATTCTATTTCAAGAGGAAATCCGACATACCGACACAAACTCAAAGCTACTACACAGTGGCTATATAAATCCTTCGGAAAACAAATATAGAAATAAACATAACATAAATCAGTCACAGACGATTCATATCACAAAGGCGGAATAAGATATGAATACTACACTAGGAAGTGTACATCAGAGTAGTGGTCTAAAAAGATCCACAATATCACAAAAGAATAGTTACACGATCTACACAAAAGAATAAGTATACATTAAGGAGTCTATATCTCAAATGTATACAACAAAATAACTACTAATCTAAGTAGTTAACCCAAAAGTCAAGGAGTTAATCCCGGATGAGAAGTCAAGCAGAAGCACCTGTAACATCTCGGTCTGACCCGAGTATTATTTAATAAGAAAATAATAAACGGATCAGTCTAACTATAAATATCAGATGAAACGATATAGAATAAGAGATATGACTAAACACATATTAATCACAATGCCAAGCTATGATATATATATAAATATATACTTAGTTGAAAATCATCAAGAGATTAATCAATGTCACCAAATCTACACAAGAATCAAAGAAACGTCATACTCCTAATTTCGTTCACCATACCATAAATATTGACGATAATATCAACGTCAATCACAAAAGTCAATGACACACAAATTACAGAAGACTACACAAGAAATCCAGAGACCACTAAAGTCAATGACACACAAATTCACCAATGCACAAATATTGATAAAACTTATCAATGGAAATCACGAAAATTGGTGAAACACAAATTCTAGGAATCTACACAAGAAATCCAGAAATCACAAAGGGGGGGAGGCCTATCACAAACGGGAGCATAAAGCTCACCAACACGTGTATCACAAACGGAACGCTAATTGCATGGTCGCTAACCATCACAAATTGAGCCGAAGCTCCACAAACGGCCCGAAGACCATGGGTTGCTACCCCATCACAAATTGAGTCGAAACTCCACAAAACGGGGTTTAGTCTCCCTCGCAGACAAAGAGACATCGCACATTGCTAGTCTAAATCACAAAGATGATCGTCATGATCAACGAGAAGTGTCAATTACACTAAGCTAGTAAATATATGAGTTTAGCTTCATGTCCCATAACCACTTGCTTAACTTAAATATTTACGAACAAACTGTAAATCTCCACTAGAAAATTGTCACAAGAGGTTCAATCGAACAAGTCCAAGAATTAACCGACAAAGTAAACGCAAGCGTTTCATACCACTTGTTTTACTAAGCCGTTTAATTAGATTTCTCATACGAGTGAGGTAAAGGTTTGTATATACTAATAGATTGGAAAACGGTTTTGTAAACGAATTTGGTATTAAAAGAGTATTGAAATCGTTTGAGTAAAGATTTTTGATATTTACTACTAGTATAGGAAACCTTTATATTTCTAAAGTGACAAATCACGAAGAAGATTGTAAGAACAATCAATCACAAAAATTCACATACGAAGACGTGAATAAAATCCAACGAAATCGATAAAGGATCCATCGAAATGGATATTCAAAAATCCCTAAAAAGAGTCATCAAAGTCATAATAGATGATAACAACAAATAGGATTATCACGAATCGATTTAAATTAGGATTTCAATCCAAAAAGGCAAATTAGACTCAAACAGCAGGTTCAGTCGACTGACCCTGTACATGGAAATTTTCCAGGTTCAGGAAACTTTCTGTTTCCAGTTTCAGTCGACTGTGCAGAGTTTTTCAGTCGACTGAATCATGCCTGGAAACTCTCGGGTTTCAGGTTCAGTCGATTGAACAGAGATTTCAGTCGACTGAATCATGCCTGGGCTGTTTTTCAGCCTTATACAAATGAAGAGCAAACTCTTCCAAAATGCAATCGGACGAACATTGGCTCTAAGGGTTTATGCCAAACGGCAACCCGGCCCTATATGCTCCTCGATGCATCACCAAAAGCATGATCAAACATCCATAAAAGGATTTTACACAAATTTGACTTAAAAACCCAAAAATTGGAATATTTACAAAACCAATCCAAATCAAGAGCAAATTCTCATGAAGAAGTGTTAGGAATTCATACCTAACAACCAAAGATAATTATAGTCATAGATGTGAGATAAAAATCTCACCTTTTCACAAAATCGAACAAGAAGAAGCTTGAAAGCAATTGGAGAATCAACCTCTCTTCAACACAACCCAAATGAGCTTGAATCTAAGCTCAAAAACAAGAACATTCCCAAGATTAGGTTTAGGAATTTCTGAAATTGGGAAGAGAATAAGTTGGAGAAGAAGAAGAGAAGCTTACCAATGGGTTCTTCTTGAGTTTGGAGCAAGGAATTTGATTTGCAAGAGAAACTAGGGTTTTGGAATTTTAATTTCCAATCTCTCCCACCATTAACACTCTAAAAACTGAAATGAGAAGAGAATGAGGGTGAGTGGGGAAGAGTGGCTCAGATTTGAGCATAAGTTAACATAGGGTTGAGCCCAAAAACCAAACCCAAAGTAAAAAGTAGCAGAAATCAACTTTCTCCAAACATATCGAAGCTTATACTCAAAAAGGTCGCAAACGGCATTTTAAACTCAATGGGAGTGGTCCCGAGCCCTAATTCGACTGTATACAAAAAGTAGCTTTTCGGACTAAAATCCGACTAACGATAAAATATTTGAATAAAATATTTAAATATAAAATCGACAAATATGCGGGTTGTTACAATTTCTTCGTTCTCTCTCAGAACAAACTACTCCATCTCTTCCAAAATTTTCTAGATCAAAATAAAACTAAAATAAAGTAAAATCAAGACATCGAGAATACAAATTAGAAGAGGAAAAAGAAGAAAAGCAAATCCATCAAGGAACTAGATTCAAATCTAGGTTAGGAAGAGGAAAGCTTCAAAAACGTGAGGGAGTTATTTACTACTTTTATGCTGATTTTATGTAACTGAATTCCTTTATAATTATATTTGATTTGAAAATATAATTGTTGAATTTGAATAATAACTACAATTTGAATCTACTTTGAGTTACAATTTAAGTTATGAATTAAAATGAATGGTGATGATGAAAAACGCTAATTGTTAATTTACTTGAATAATTATTGAAAAGGGGGAAAAAATTAGGCTATTGAAATACATATCGAACTCTATGAAGATAAATCTTTATTTATAATGTTTGGGTTGGTTTGGATAAACGAAGAAATTAAATACCCTTTTTATTTCAACTTGATTTGATTTTGTAATATGAAATATTTGTAGAATTTTCATTAGAAGTGCATATTTAGTTTTAAAAAAAATAGTGTAAACATACACATATAATCGTTGAAATTAACAAGTTAAGTTCGTATAAACAAGGTATGAAGTATACACAAAAATCTGGTTGAAAATGAACCTTAAGTCTATACTTGAAATCACGAAGATGATGAAATAAAAACGAACAAATTAAAAAAAGTTCTAAAATCTGAAAACAACCTAACATTCCACCAAATGTCTAAAAATATAACCAGACATCTGAATGGTATTTTAGATGTTTGGTATTCAGGAAATTACTATTTGGGGTGAAAAAGTTTGAATTTGACTCGATTTAGACGTTTGAATACATTTTCAGACGTCTAGAATCGATGCCAGAAGTTTGAAAAAATGGAGTCGGACATTTAAATGCTTGGAAAACATTTTTTTTATAAGGTGAATATTAGACATATGAAATAGATAACCAAACGTCCTGATAGAGTTAGGGGTATGCCATATGGACAATTATGTAGTTTATTCCATATATGTAACTTGATAACCAATCTTATTCGAAATAAAAGGTGATTTCTTTCGATTCTATACTTGATATAATATGTTATATTAATTAATTGATTTAATTAAAAGTATATTTAATAGAAAATCCATAAATGGTATTTTTTGTGATGGTTTTATAAAATGTTGTAACCATGAGTAATTTATCACAATGAAATTAAAAATACTTTTTTAATTATTCCCATTGAAGTTGCACATGGACTGGATATTGATACATTTGCTGAGACTAGAGCATGTTACGTTCTTCAAATGTTGAGCAATTTATTACTCATGACTGTTGGAAGAACTAAGGGTTGCGTACTAATAATTTTTGAATAACTATGGAATAACTCATTCGATAGTTTTCTGTTGATTAATATAGCTAAGGTCCAAACAGAACATATTGGTGTAACAAAATTACACAGTTCTTTTGACTTAAGAATACTGTTGATTTTCAATGTGAGCTCCCCTTTGATTATAGTTAAATCGTGGTACGGCGTCCAACGAATTATTATAGTTGGGTCTGTGGAAACATTGGAAGTGAAACACTATTCAAGAGATGATTTGTCTTCTCAGTTATATGCGGATAGTACCACGGTTAACTATAATCAAATCAAAGTCAATGTACCTGGCGAAAGCAATATGATTAATGATAATGGTTAATATTGAACTATGGATTTATATGTTTAGACTATAAAATTGAATGTGGACGATATATGAATTAAGCCATTACCAAATTCCATAATTCATATTGTGATATAGTATTGACTAAGAGAATTGGTGTAAATAATTGTCACTACTCGATATCGCTTATATTAAGTAAAATAGGATTTACCAAAAAATGTGTAAGCGATGAATTTAGCCAAAATGTCGCAGCACCAGCTAAGGTGATGCGTGGGCAGTAAAATTCGAATTGTCCGAATTTACATATTTGAGTCGCCCAACCGTAATGATGAATTCTTTGAAGAACCATGATTTAATTAATTTATAAAATGTTGTAAATTGATCAAAATAATTAATATTTAAGAAATATTAAATTATTTAGTTTAGTTTGATGTTTGAGAGTTGTTTGTAAAAATTTGGATGCATTTATAAAAGTTATATTTGCACGCATTGATATAAAATATCGATGCAATTTAAATAAAAGATAATCGAATAAAGTGATTTATGGAAATTTATTCTTAGGGACATTAGCAATGACATGATGTCCCCAAGAATGGCACGATAAGGACATCATGTCATTTGATCGAATGAGCTAGTGCCTAAATACTTCAGAAACTTCGTTGCTACTCATTAAAGATCGAGATGGATTTCAATGCGAGTCAAGTAAAGCATGTACCCTATCTACAAAAAAGGGAAACACCTACATCGAACTGCATCTGTTACTCTAGCACCATCTATATGCCATCGTACTTAAAAAAATGTTTCTTATGGTCACTTGTCTCATTACATTATAGACATCGTAAAATTCCTGAGATACTCCTCCCTTAAGATATTCTCTGTGAATGGAGTTCTACTAGGTGCGGAACCCCAGTCCTTATTTTATCTCCACTTATTTTCCTCCAACAACCACTTGATCATATTCGTTATATGCTCCTCACTTGCTTGGTATTTCAGGAAAGATGGAAGAACAAATTAAGATGAGTGCAGGACATGTAGAAAAAATGAAAAATGAAAACCATGTTTCATAAAAGAAAGCTTTTGAATTTGCAACAAAAAAAGCATTTGAATTTGCAAGCTCATATTAAAACGATACGGGGAAAGAAAGATTTGAAATTGATATCTAAGCATAGGAAATGAAGCAGCGAAAAGAAAAAAAATAAAGGGATAAGTTTAAAAACGAGAACAATTTGCCGGTGAGAATATAGCTTCAGCAAAAAATAATTTGAACTAAATGGACATGATGTGTCGGGAGAAACAAAACGTAAAAGAAGAAATAAAGTGGAAGATTATTTAATAATAAGGAAATAAATGTGGCGAGATAAAAATGAATGTCGCGTTTCTAAAATGAAGGCTTTTGGAAATATATGCTACCAAAACAAAAGCAAAAATACGAGGTTGTGGAAGTAGGCTAAAAAAATAAAATGAAAAGAAATGAAGTGGCTGTAGCAATATGAATGAGGTGGAGAAAACAATGAACTCACATTTTATTAGCTTTTGGAATTGAAGGTAGGACATGGTGTAAAGAGGTCAAGAAAGGTTAAATAAATAAATAAATAATATGTATACATATAAAATGAAACTCATGTTTGAGAAGATGTAGCTTTAGTGAAAAGAGGAAGGAAATAAATGAAAATGAAGAAACAACAAAAATGAGGAAATATATGTGGTAGTATTAAATAATGATGGAATGCATGGACCAAATGTACACTACCAACAAACCTTTGGAATTCAAATTTCAAACATATTTATCCTCTTTATTACTTTTCTTAACTTCCATAAACTCACAATTTCACCCATTTAATTTTACATTCTCACACAATAAATGAAAATAAATTCTCTACAAAAATTTATGTAATTGATTAAGGAAATATAAAGCATTAAGAACCTTTCATTTCTCTCAGTGTGATTAGATTAGGAATTTTATCTAACATGTTAACATTTTTATTAAACGTTTTACTAGGAATGCATTAACATACATTCAAAAATACGACAACATAGATGATGTAATATAAAAAGGTGTATAAATACACGCTTACACACATTTTTATTGCCACTTATAATTACATTCGTAAATAAAAGGTATGAAAATAATCCACATAAGGAGGCAATGAATGTAAGAGTAAATTAGAAGAGTGAAGATGGAAAGATGTATTATGTTGCCAATAAAATCTAATCAAGTCTAAGTGAAAATGAAATAATCAAGAGTAAATCTATTTTTCTTCCTTTACAGTCACCTATTAAACATTTAATTTAATACCATATGAGATTTCAAACCTATTTTTTTATGATTCAGTTGGATCTGAAACATAATTTTATATTTTGGTGTGAACGTATATGCAGTAAACTAAAATTAAATTTTGAAACATGAATTGAATTAATTGAAAATAAATCACCTAATTCAAATTTATTTCAATAGATGTTTACAATTAACATCTTTCCTCTTTTTAATTAAAAGATTCTAGTTAGAGATAAACATTCATCTTATTCTTTACAACATTAACATTAATTATTACATTTGATGGAATTTACATTCAAACAACTATTAATTATACTCAAATCAATACCATTAAATTATATTCTAATATGCATTACCATCATTACCTCATCGGAATTTGTCATTTTAGAATTCATTTAAGATCGAGTTATATATTCTAAATAAATTTCCATTTATAAATCATGAATTTTGATTTCTGAAAATATTAAATTTCAAAACCTTATTTAATTTAATATTTTTAGTTGTCAAAAATACAGGTCATTACAATCTCCCCCACTCAAAAAAATTTCGTCCCCAAAAGGGAATAAGAAGGAACAAGAAATTTGATATATTTTATTCAAATTATTCAATTATAAACAATTAATTCACATAATTTAGTTTAATAAGAATTTAAAAATAACTCAACTTTCACAAAATTTTCTAAGTCCTAATTTCACGAAAAATTTCGGCAGACTCGTTTGCGCGGTTAGGTCAAGAAAAATAGTAATATCAATAATTTCAATATATATAATATTTCGATAACAAAACATCCCAACCCATGGGAAAACAATAAAATATCGTTCCAAAACCGTAATCCAAGACGTACTTATTTGTCGGGCAAACAACTTTATTCATGAAACCAAAAGCAGTAGCTATTGCATTCATAAACATGTATTTCACTTATATAATCCAAAGAATTAAAATGATGTGAAAGCATTACATTTTAGTTGTTTTAAATCAATAGCACAAGCAACATACGATATATATTAATCATATGTGAACAAAAGAATCCATTAACCTTTTATAGCAACCAAAACTAATGGTTTGTCCAGGTTTAGAAACTTTTCATCGTGCAAGAGTGATAAATAAACATCCAAGTGTACCTTACGCTCAACAGCCTTAGATAATTACATAATAGATTATTCATACAACCTTAAACAATTTAACATAGCATTCCCCAAACATTCCATAAGCCAAACACATAGAATTTAACACATTATTATTTAAGTTTATGCTATTGGTTTCTTTTTTTTATCATTTACTTTTCTTTCATTTTTGTGATGCCCTACCTCGAGACCCACATTAACAAAGCATATTATTAGGTAATACTGTCTGCTAATGCGGAGAATAAGGATGGTTAGGAGCGACCATCTACAGCTTTGTCTTAAACATCTACTGAATACGTCAATAAATGTTCTAAATTTTTTATAACTCAAGTGGATCGACATATCCAATAAATGATTAATATAAAACTATAGTTGGCTAACAAATATGTCAGAACAAAATACAACAGATGCATATCACATCATAGAACAACGGATAATCATATATACAGGCATATACAGATACAACACCAGAGTAATACAAAATGATACAACACAAGTGGTATAACGACCATAATATATATACGAGTCAAAAACATACATATATCAGAGTCAACACAAAATACTATAACAAAAAGGTGCTAGCAGATATATCCAAGCAGAAGTAGAATGGCTAAGTCCAAAAGGGTACCTGACTTAAAACATCTCGGTCCGACCCGAGTATAAAATACATGGGCCATTCTAGCTATAACAATCAGTTTAAAAGGATAAACGATAATAAGGGTACAAGGACAAGGTTGATATTCTTCTCAAATGAGAAGAAATAATTCTAAGTGGTTACTCCAAGTGATATAGTGTACCACTAAACAAGTGAATAATCTCAAAAGAGATAAACAATATTCAACAAAAGCGCTAAACATAGCAAGCCTCATATCATCGGCATATCACAAAATCATAACACCAAAAAGGAGAAATCCCAATCCCGCCATATGGGAAATCTCAAAAGCATTCTCAAAGAGAAAGCTTAATCAAAACACGCCATAAAGACAAATACATATACTCCAAATAAAAGAATGTAAATCCAAATAAACGCGATAATGAAAATCTTAATAAACGCCAAGTGTAGGCAACTCAAACCTCAATATAGAACTAAGAAGAGTTACATACATACATACGTACATATATATATATATATATATATATATATATATATATATATATATATATAGTATCAAACGGCTCGAATGGCCAACCATGAAAAAGGCGATATACCTGGGAAATCACAATAATCAATGAAAACATCTCAAAGAATTTTGCACGTGCATATGGCCGAAGCCTACCGAGTACCGCTCTCTCAAGTAAGGCGCCACTCCCGAAGGCAAATACGTCATAATGACAAACATCCTGAAGTACAAATACGCCGCAATGGAAAATATTTCTAGGACAAATACGCCACAATGGCAAATACGCTGCAATGTAAAACGTCTTAAGGACAATGACTCGAAGGTGCAGTACTGGCAATACATCTCAAAGACAAATGTGTCGCAAACTCTCAGATAGGAACTCGAAAGTGTTAACGTGCGTCGCATAGCACGCATTCGCACTAAACAGTTTACTAACCGCTAGTAAATGCCACATTAGAAAGAAGTAAAATGTTTACCTCATGTCATCGGTAAACACGACCCGAAGGTCAAAAAGATCAAACGGACAAGTCAGGAATTAACCGATAAGATAAACACACGTGTCCCATACTACATGTGTAACGACCCAAATTTTGACCACTTTAAAATGTACTATTTAAAGTGATTTTAAATGTAAAATAAGTAAGGTTATATGATTCAAACAATATTGGATAGGATTTAGAAAGAGAAGTATACACAAAAATTGTACCATTTGCCTATATCGACAAAATTGACAAAATGATGATTACAGAAAAGTAAGTTTCAATGGTTAAATATAAATATATTTTTAAATATAAATATATAAATTTATTTTTAAATTTGGTTTACATAAATAAATAGTTAACTAAAACGTCAAAATACGACCGTAAAACATTTCGTCGAAAATCAACGTTTTGTCGATTAAAAGTTGTCGCAACGTCGTCCAGCCTTTTGTTCTTATATATGAAAATATATTCATATATTGTAAGTGTTAATTAATTCACTAATCAAGTTTGTTTTTACTAAGCATACTTAGAAAATTCTACAATATAATTAAGAAAAGTAAGTACAAAAAGACAAACATGTCATTTCAAAGCAAAACGTAAACATCAAATCAAACCAAAAATAATTATTATATTTCTTACTTACTTTTTAAGTGAAAATGAAGGTTGCTTAAAAAGTAAATAAAGGATATTTTAATCTTTTTGCAAAATATTATTTTAATCCAATACTGTTTCTATAAATATGCATCCACTTTCTCACTTTTTTACACTTCTTCTGCTTCTTCTGTTTTCAAGCTTTTCTTCTACTCTCTTATGGCTTCTTCTCTTCTCTTTCCTTACTAACTTTTCTTAAAATAATATCAAATCAACTTCATACACCATCAAACTTAACCAAATACCTTAGAATACCATTAAAACATGGTTTAGCATCTAAGAAGTAAAGAAATGACGGACCAAGGGGTGGAATTGGATGAGGACAAACCTATGGAGGAGGGAGGAGGAAGTCGTGAAGCTCCGGGCAAGAAAAAGAGAAGGAGGTGCTGCCGGAATCAAAAGGAAAGTTTATAAAAAAATTTGGTGGAGTGGAACTAAGCGTGAGTACTCATATTTTAAGTTACTAATTCCTAAAACTATTTCAAATTAATTACATAAAAAGCTTGTTATATGTTGGTTGATATTAGATGATAACTTGATTGATATTATGGTTGATTATATGTTTGTGATATTGATGATAACTTGGTTTGATAAATGATAAGAGAAATGGTTAGTAAGTATAGTTAATTCAAAGAAAATTAAATTCATACAAATGTGTGTATGGAAATTATTTAGCCTCTTAATGATTTCAAAATATCTAAAAGATTGAAAATGATATTATAATAATATAATATTATAATATGAAATGAAATGAAAAATGAGTTTGAAATGATGAAAGTATTATTTTAAATAAGTTAAAATAGTTTAAGTGTGGTTTAAAACAAATTTGAAGTGTTTCAGACATGTTTCGAAGCAATTCACAAAATTTGTCAAAATAGAGCTCGTCGCGTAGCGGTAGTTTGTAAATTTGGACCCGTAACTTCAAATTAACGTAAAGAATGACTTCTAAGTCGTATTTCTTCAAAATAAAAATTCTTTAGTCCACAATGATAATTGTTTTCTAATTAAAAAAGAAAATCAAGACTTCATAATGTAGATTTTGAAATATGTCCAAAACAATTTTCATAAAACTTCGCGGCTTTGTTGTTCGAAATCCAAAAATGAATTTCTTTGTAAATGATATTTTTAAATGTTTTAAAAATATGAAATAATTTTTAAAATATTTTAAAATGTTTTAAAAGATATTTAAGTTGAAAAGATGGATTTCTAAATGATATAAAATTCATTTTGAAGAATATAGCTCTTAAAATATATTTGCAACACTTTTCACAACAGTTTTTAATAACTTTTGAAATGTAGTTTTAACTTAACAATTCTTTTCTAAATCTTTTGTGAATGATTTTAAAAGAATAATTAAGTAACTTAGAGATGATTTGGAAGTTCAATAAGAGTTTGAATAAATGGTTAAGACGAATTGTTTGTAACACTTAAACAAAAAGTGAAGAATATTGAATGTAATAACAAACTGAGTATGCGGAAACGGCTAGTACATTTGTCCATCCTGTAAGATCTGAGAAGATAAAATAAAGTGTATAATTAAGGCTAGGAATGGAACAATCAGTGCTCTAAACTTACTTGGTCTATCTTTTCTCTTTTTAGGCGAGGGTTGAAATAGATCAAAAGGAAAGTCCAATGCTCTAAAAGATCAATATTTAAGTTTTTCCAAAATAAAATAAAAGACACAAATTCTTTGAATGTTAATTAACCACTTAACACCTTTTATTCGATGATTGGTATGAAAAAACCGGGACCGGATTTGGGTGATTCCTGTCCAAAAAACTGGGATCGGATTTGGGAGATTCCTATCCGAAAACCCCTTCTAACAAAGTTTTGAAATAAAGTATATTGAAGACAAAGATCTTCATGATGTAGGGTTACTTGCCATTAGTCCCTAGAGGTGAAATTTACCGTATTTAAGGTGACAGTAGTGCTCTGTTATGAAAATCTTCGATGTGCAAGAATATGATTTGAAATTAAGAAAGAAATCTTTGATTAAGATTTAATGAATGATTTTTGAATATTTTCCCTAAATTAAAATTTATAACTTAAATATAAGAAATCTTTAACTAAGATTTAAAAGAATGATTTGGAAAGTTTTTCCTTAGTAAAAGAGAAAATGATTTGGAATTATTCCAGGATTCAAGAAAAGTTTAAATAAGTCAAATGATTTAATAAATGAGGCTTAATGATTTCATATACATTTGAAAAGAAAACGGAATAACTTAAAAATAATATATCTAAGAAAGATATTTGATTTATATAAAAGATGAAGTAATTGATTGATGATTGATATCCACATATAAACTAAACATCCTTTATCAATAATTGGCTTCGAAGGAACCGAAGTCCGATTTGGACGATCCTACCTGAAAACGTTGCGGCAACTTATTTTGAACAAAACGTTGATTTTTGACAAAACGATTTTCGGTCATATTTTGACGTTTTTGTTAAACTATTTATTCATGTAAACCAAACTTCAAAATAAATTTCTTATTATCTTTAAATAATTAAAAAAAGCATATTTGTCTTCTTAAATAATATAAAACAATATTCAAATCATCTTACAAAAATACGACATCGACTTATCAATATGCGACGAATTGGTTAATTTTATAGAACAAGTTTTATATATTTATCGAACCATTATAAATTAAATTACTATTATTATGAAATGAGTTTGATATCGATTATATGAATATTTAAAAGGAATTATTTATCCTTTAAACAAATTTCACGAATATTTATCCTACTTTATCGGAATCCGCCTTTTGTTAATTTTATAATGGAAATCCAAAACCTTTATTCACAATGAAAAATAAGTTTACCATTCCTATTTATCATATAAAACATGATTATTTAAGTTTGAAAATTCTACATTTGAATATTTAAAATAATTAAAAATCTCAATTTCAAAGTGTTAAAATTACCGGTTGTTACACTGACAATCCAAAAAAACTACGAATTTCTGTCACACTCTCTAGTCGCTTCCAATTTTGAATCGCTTCAATCTTTGAAGGATCCATGGAAATTTCAGATTTCGAAATAATACGTCCTAAAAATTTCACACGGGATTGCCAAAAGTGGCATTTAGAAAAAATTCCTTTCAATTGATTGCTCCTAAGGGTTTCTAACACAATTCGAAGATGTTTTTCATACTCTTTCTCGGCTTTAGAATATACAAGAATATCATCTATAAAGATGAGAACAAATCGATCGACGAAGTATTTGAAAACTCGATTCATAAGGTCAACGAAATAAGCTGGAGCATTCATTAAACTAAATGGCATAACAAGCCATTCATAAAATCCATAAAGAGTACGGAACGATGTCAAAGGAATATTATCCTCTGCAATACGAAGCTGATTAAAACTGGTTGCTAAGTCTAACTATGAAAAGACTCTAGCACTGCTAAGTTGATCGAATAGATCATCAATCCGAAGTAAGGGATATTTATTCTTGATGGTGTGATCGTTATGCTTGCGGTCGTCAACCTAAAGCCTAAGTGTACCATCGGATTTCTTCACAAAGATAGCTGAAGCTCCCCATCCCCAAGTAGAGGAACTAGAACGAGTAATTTGTTTCACTTCCAATTTTGATAATTGTTTACGCATCTTATCATTTTACTTATGGGACATACGATAAGGAGGATGAGTGATAGGTAAAGCTCTAGGGATTATATTAATTCTGAACTCAATTGCTCGCTTAGGTGGTAATCCTAAGGACTCAAATATATCGGTAAATTCATGAACAACATGAATGAGGGAAATGACATCTTCCTCATCATCATTATCCTCATTATTTGAATTTAGAGAATATAGGGATGCCACCAAATTGGAATCTGAATCTTTAAAAACAATAGAAATCTTCTTAACAGATTGAGGGTGTCGAAGATGGATAGTCCCCTCGGGACATAGGATGTGGGCTTCATAACGATTAAGTCAATCCATTTCCAAAATCATTCTGAAACCTGTAATGCATGACATGCAAATCAGCATGGAAAGCATAATCTGTAACGACCTGCCTTTTTGGATGTTTAAAGCAGACACACATGCCCGATTCAAACCATTCAAAAGGGCATATTATTATGGGGTAAATAAGAAAAAACAGAGAAATAAAAAAACAGAATCTCATAGCGGAATGACAAAATATAATAATCAAATAACTGTTCATAAAATTGTATACAAAGCATTTGATTACCCTTATACAACACAGAATCAGAGTTACACATATTAGAGATAAATAAATAATGCAGCAGAACAGTATGAAAATAGTGGAATAAATAAAGTAAATAATAGTACAAATCTTCGTCTTCGTCCTTCAGAAATAAGGTCTTCAACCTTGAAATGCACAGGATGACCTGAGCGAATTGAAAAGACAAAACAAGCAAGTTAGAACTAAAAGATCTTATGTAAGTCAAATCAACGGTAAATATAAGTGTGACGGCGTCAGAGATGTTTACGGGTTTTGACATCTCCTATCAGTTTCTAACGTGAGTGCAATAACTTAAGAGATATTCAGGATTCACATTTCCTAAGGATCCGTTAAACTTTCTACTATGTAGTACAATACGCTATTATAATATGTCTACAGTAAAGTAAAAATATTAAAATAGCGTTAAGACATTATCCATACCCCCCTTGACACATTTTTTATATTCCTATAGCCTGTACAATACTGTACGCTCCTCCGAGATATTTACACAGAGGGTACCCCATAGGTTTGGTACAAAACAAAATCATAGAAGGCACGCTAGGGAATGTGATCACGGCACTCTAGGCAATGCCAGGGTAGATATACCAATTATGGATCCGGAGTGGTGGTAATGCATAGCAGCTACAACCGCCCACCTCGGACACATTCCCGAATCAAAATCAAGGGTGTCCACCAAATCAATCAAAAAGTAATAGAATGGTATCAAAGAAATGTGTCCGATAGGAGGTGCGACCTCACTTGGCCCGACATGGCTCCTGTTTTAGTCACATCTATGCTGACTCACGGGAGTCAGGGTCACGTCATACCTCATACAGAAATCGTTCATCAAACCATCCTACTTCATTTCTGGAATCTCCACCACGTACACAGTTGTTAAAGTGGTTTTCGGTATTGGTAGAGAGTATGATAATATCTGATCTCGGTCTATTTAACAATCAAATGCTTATTTCACAACGGATGCTTCTTTTACAATTCAAAAGCCAATTCACAGTTTATATGAAAATATCATATTCTCAAAACCATATCACTTTCGAAATAATATTCATTTTGAAATCATATTCACCCTTTGAACCATATCGTATCTGAAATCATAATTTCTTTCAAAATCATGTTTCCAATTAGGTTAAATCCTCACTTAAAAATCATCATATTCAATTAATTATAACATTTAAATTCCAACTTAGGTTATAACATCATTTAACCGTATCTGCTTTTAAATCGATTAATTGAATATAAACACTTTCCCTCTACTTAGTCTGAAAATTTAGAAAATAGTTCAAATAGTTATAAATAGTCAAAATGGTTATAAATGGTTAAATACTCTAAAATAGTTTACTATATATTAAAAATATGTTTCTTGATTTAAGATAGTTAAATAGATTTAAAATAGATTAAATATAATTAAAATAGATTAATTAGTAAAATAAATTAAACCGTTTAATTAGTTTAAAGTAAATTAAATTGTTTAAATTAGGTTAAAATAATTTATATAGCTAATATAGGTTAAAATAGTTTGATAAATTCAAAAATCTTAATAATTAGAAATTTAAAAATGATAATTATTCCCAGCTTATCTTAAAATACGAATCTAAAAATAAATATCAATTAAAACTATTTATTTCATTCCAACATACTTAAACCATTTCCAATTACTAAATTAACAAAATCTAATTCCAAATTTCCATTTAAATTCTCGATAAAATATTTAAATTTACATCGATTTCAATTCACGTTGAGATGTCAAATCTAGTTACTTCTATTTCAATACATATTCAAATTTATTTTCAAACAATTTTAATAACTAAATTCCTGTCGGCTTCAATTATACTTCAAAAATCAACTTGAAATTGCAGTTAAATTCCGCAAAGTAATTCCTTTAAACCAATTCAAATTTTCAACATAAAACATGATTTTCGATAATAATTCAATTTATATAAATCAAAATTTTATTTTAAAAATCCTTTAACAGAATTCAAAATTTAGGATTTTTAAAATCATTTAATTTAACTGATCCTGTGTCCGTATATAATTCTCTATCCTAGGGTCAAGTGATATGGATTTTATCATTTCAATCCAAAATTTAAAATTTTACGGTTATATATCATTTCAAACTGCAATCCCGAATTAATACAGAAATCCATAAAATTGCTCTAGTCTATCATTTGAACCCATAACGATTTTTCCTTGGTATATAGATCGTTCGGGTATATATATCATTTCAACCCATAGTGATTTTTCAAATAAAATTTAAGGGAACTTGTAGACTGATAACATTATAAAAATCAACCATAACATCCAATCATCCAATATCAGCAATCAGATGTCCATCACAATTATCATCCAATCCAACCAAATAAATTACAGCAATTAACTAATTATTATTCTCAGCTAATTAACTGGCAAATTCAAATTTAATAATAAATTAAATGACAAATTAATTCAAAATAAATCAAATTAATAGGAAGAGAAATTTAAGTACATCAAATAGTCATAAATACATTTTTAATCACATCACAAATTAAATGTAACTAACTTAAGAAATTTTAGAAGTTGTGAGTGGGTCCAATCACTCACCTTTGGATTTAAATCGAATAAAAATCCAATTTAAGTCCAAAATTCAAATAGTCTCGAAATTCATCGAGTCCAATGTCAAAATGTCTAAAATTTTGTTACAATCGCAGTGGAGCAAACCGTGCGTGAATCAGACCTCGTATGCAAAAGTTATTTGAGTTAGAACGAGTTAAAATTAGAATTAAATAAATAAATAAATTACAAAATAAGACCTTCACACGAGCCACGTCACCCTGAACATCTCTTTCCAGATTTAATCCCTAGCGCATGAAATCACGCACGAACCCTACTGGCCGCCACCCTCTTCACGTTGCCACGTCCATCGTCGATCTCACCAAGCCGCAACAACATAACTGAGTCGTCTCCACCTCCGCCCTGACCTCTGGCCACTCACGATCCAACATTTCATGCTAACCGAGGTCAACCGCTGCCATCAATTACCAACCCTAATTGAATTTCCCCCACCAATCAGACCGTTGAAATGTCAAGTGACGCAACTAGATGAACTCCCCTCCACACTTTCCACCGCAGGGTACCACCGAACTGACGATCGGTCGATGTTGATCGACGATCAGTGAACGACCAAGAATAGTTCCTTGAATTTTGAACATGTAGAAACCTAATTCGAAAAACTATTTGCAGATTTGACATGCATTCATCGAGAGCTTCAAATCGATATAAAATTTAATAACTTTGAGGAGTTTAATTTTTGATTTGATTTTTGATTTTGATTTTGAAATTGAATTGGCAATTTGTTTGTCTGCCATTAGAATAAGGAGTTGAGAAGGAAGTGTACGTACAGACAAATGAAAATAAGAAGTAGCTAGGGTTTATAACAAGCTAATTATAGGCAAAGCTGAAAAATAAAATGAATGGACAAGATTTGATTTGGATTGGAAAGATAAACGACCCGAAAAGCATGTTCTGACTCCGGAACGAAAATTGGTCATTCCATATATCAAAATAGATGTTTTCATTATTTTTAAACTTAATGGAACAGGTTTCACATTCTAATTTCGTCGTATGAAGAATATATTTTAAAACTAGCTTATTTCAAATTGATTTCAATTGATTTCTAGGCGTTTCGAGACCGTATGATCAAACGACATGTTCGATCATTACGAAACTTGAAATCCTACAATATCCACTCTTACGGATCCGATGAAACTAGTTTCGTTGAAATCTGAGACAGTTGCCAAAATGGCCATATTTCACGTTAATTAAATAAATAAATGTAAATTAATTAAATCCAATTTTCAATTCAAATTTAATAATTTACAATTTCTATTAATTTGGATTTCTTAATAATTTATAACCATCAATACAAATTTCTATATCAATTTATTGTTGAATTTTCCACAATTTACAGTGAACAATTCCCATTTCAATAAATTCATTAATTATCAATTTTGTTTCCAATATTTCCATTTGTTTAGCTTTCAATCTTGTTATTAAACCAATTATTACTCTGAGGATATAATTACATTAGTTTATATTTTATTACACTAATAATTTCCAACTTCATCTTCATTTACATTAACGTACTCTTTAATTACATTTGGTTTCAATAAATCCACTTATTATAATTTAAATTCCAAAATTGATAAATTTTGATTTTCAATTATTTTTAATCAATCAATCATCCTATTATGAAATAAAATTTACATTGGTTACATCTTATTGATTAACATTCTTCAATTACCGATTTAACCTACATTAACTGCACTAGTTAAGTGAATTAATTGCAATTGATTACCAATTTCAATTTAGCAGGCTAAATAAACATGTAACACATAATAGTTTGTTACCATTAACTTTCAATCACACTTGTAAGTTATTATTTACAAACAAATGTTATAGTTGTTTACATATACTGATTTTATCCAATTATCATTAACTACATATTATTTCATTAGTTAATTTAATATTTACATTTGTTTCCTTATATCAAATTTATAACCAAGTATAACATTTAATTTATTTCAATCAGTTGGGATTTCATTCAAATTGTCAAAGATTAACTTTAATTAACATTGTTACATTTCATTTAAGGTATTATTTCATTAAATAAATTACAAATTTCTAATTCTCTCCATATTAAATCACTAAACTTATTAAATTAACCAATTTTAATTATCGAAAATTACAGGTCGTTACATAATCGCATAAAATAATTTCAATATCTTTATTTACAAAATAAACCAAGTGTTGTGGATCCACCAACCAGATTCGCAATTCTCAGTGAAGTCATCAAGCCTATAACATTTAAATACAAAGTATCAACATGTTCTTTTGATATAAAAGAGTGAGATGCACTTGTATCCAAACGAACTCGAATAGGACGATCGTGAAACATAATAATGCCATCAAGGACAGAATGAGAAATACATTGACCAAAAGAAGTGTTACTAAGGGATTGCACAACATTCAGCTTTCCCTCTTTCTTACTTTGAAGTTTGGGACATGAAAAATAAGATGACCCGAACTTTTGCAATAGCGACAATAAAGGGGTTTCGGACGCCTATTTGCATAATGGTCCTTAGAACCACAATTCTAGCATTGCCCATGACTAGAGGTAGGAGTCCTTGCTACCGAAGTTTCTTGCCTCCCTTTCTTGTTGCGAATAGGGCCTACGAACTTAATATGCCTCTTCTTGTTGTTGTTGAAGTTCTTCTTGGCACCCACAACTTCAGCATTACTTTCTTTAACGGCCTCTTCAAGTCGAAGAGCGGTATCTATAAGCTGATCGAAAGGAACTTCTAATTTCAGAAGTAAAGCCTTTTTGAGATTCTTATTCAACCCGTAGATAAAGCTTTGATTTTTCTTCAATTGGGTATTAATATACTCGACCCCGTATTTGGAGAGGGACAAATGATGCGACATAATCTGTCATAAAAGATTCACCTTGAACAAGGTCAACAAAGCGTCGAGTTAAAGTTACTTTTTCAGCTTTCGGCACAAACTTCAACTCGAACCTTACCGGAACTACTCCCAAATAAGATCTGCTTCAATAATTTTCGAAACCAAAAGCTTATACCAACCTAGTGCTCTCTCCTGGAGTATGCTAGAGGCCACTTGGACTCGATGTAGATCCACAAGATTCATGCAAGAAAAGATGCGATCGCTTGTTCTAAGCCAAGCTTGGACTTCTATAATGCTTTCGGAACCATTTCTCTTCTTTAAGGAAAAAAAGAAAGAAGGGGAAAAATGCTATTCTCAGAATGAATATCAAACAAACTTGATTGATAAAACAAGGCATCATAAAGAAAAGGATAGAACAAGTCCTAAGACTCGAATTAAATCCTAAGGCACGATTCTTAAGAGAGACTTAGGACAATTATCCTTGCTAGATTTTCTACATTATTCTGACGTTTTGCTCCAATACCAAGATGTGACGCCCCACCTCCATACTCACACTAACCAAGGACACTACTGGGTAATGCCGTCAATTAGTATGAAGAATAAGGCTGCTGAGGAGCGACCATCTGTGTAATTGCTTTGTGTGAGTACCGATATGTCTCAGATAGTATGTCACGCATTTCATTTCAAGAGGAAATCTAACATATCAAATACAAACTCAAAGCTACTGTACAGTGGCTATGTGGCCTTCGAAAGCAAATATAAAATAAGCATGACATAAATCAGTCACAGATATTCATATCACTAAGGCAAAAACAGATATGAATATAACACATAGAAGTGAACATCAAAGTAGTGGCCATACAAGATCCACTATATCTCAAAAGAATAGGTACAAGTGCTAGACAGAAGAATACGTATACATCAAGGAGTCTCTATCTCGAATGTATGAAAAATAAAAAAACAACTAAGCTAAAGTAGTTAGCCAAAAGTCAGATGATGGTCCCTGATAAGAAGCAAGTGGAAGTACTTGAAATACCTCGGTCTGACCCGAGTATTATTTAATAAGAAAAATAATAAATGGATCAGTCTAGCTATAATTATCATGAAGATAAGATGGGATAAGAGATATGACAAATATATATGATAACAACAAAAATCATACAATATGTCAAATTTTCTCAAACACCAAAAAGAATGTCATATTCTTTATTTTTTACTCACCAAATCAAAATTATTGATAGATCTTAGCAATGCAAACCACAAAAATTGGTGAAACAAAAATTCTAGAAAACAATAATTAGAAATCCAGAAAACATAAAAGAAGGAGGAGGCCTATCACAAACGGGAGCATGAAAACACACTAGCATGTGTATCATAAACATGTCGCTATCCCATAGGCCGCTAACCTATGGCCTTCCGAGGCACTGCCTTGAAATTTGATGAAAGCAGTTCCATTGGAACCGTAATAGTGTATTATTACCGGATTTCAATTTTTGTAGTGTTTGGAGTTGTCATGTGATCATACGGTAAATAAAAGCACTGAAAGTTGTACCGAAAATTTAATATAAATAACCGAGTCCAAAAAGCTATCTTCTTCATACGATCGAATTAGGCCTCGAAACCTTTTCCATTATGCTTGAAATTGGGGTATAACCTTATAAACGCCTAGCGGCACGCCTTGATAGGAGCTCGAGATTTTAGACTTCGTTTTCCAAACGATTTAAATTTAAATTTAAAATTTAAAAATAACATAGATGTATTTAATATAATGTTTTCTCAAGACAAACTATACATGTTTCATCTCCCTTCACACTTGGCAATTTCTTTTAGCACGCGTCTCTTTTGGAAAAAATAAAGAAAGTAAATAATCAAACAGCCGAGTTCCCTTCAATCAAAAATAAAATCAGACTCGAAAATATTAATGGCCAAAGCCTCTGTAAATAAAATAAAAGCAGCGATTTCGAAGATCAAAATCAGAGAGTCGTGGCCAAAATACAGTTCAATTGAGAACCTATTTCTCTCCTCCCCAAAATCAAATCGTGCTTCCCTTCATCACCATTCACGAAATCAAGCTCGCGAGAATGGTCGCCTCTGGCCGATCGAAGGGGGAAGCAAGTGCTCGCACGTGCGATGGTAGCACTCAAGCGAAGGCGGCGGCATCTCGAGTTCGCGACGATGTTCGCAAGGCGATGGTGCAAGGTCAAGGCCAGTGTTGTGGGTCATAGTGTGATTACATGGGCTCGCAATTGGGTCAGGAGGTTGGTGGTGGGCGAGGACGGATCGCATCGAAGTCATCAATGTTCGCACGCAAGTCAGTAAGGGTTTCGATCGATGAAGGCAAAGCTGGAAATTTCGATTGGTAGAAAGGTATAAAATTTTGCTCTTACTTTAAATATACTGGATATGTTCATAAATAGAAAAAAATTATTATGTATATACAAAAAGAATTTTTGCAGTAAGGTATGCATGTATATTAACCTGATTAATTTACTTATCAAATTTATTTTAGTTACTAAACATAAATTACCTAATAGGAAATTGATCAATATATTAGTCCAAATTAAAAGTGTTAATTAATTAAATATATTAAAAGGAATTTGATTGTTCAATTTTTTTCCGAATATTAATAAATGGTATAAATATTTATACAAGGTCTAAAACTGTGGAGAAAACAAGCTGGATTGGAAATGGTTGCATGTGTAATTAAAGGTGTGATCTTCTTACTCAAATTTGTTGCCTAGTTAATTTAAATGAATTGATTTAAATTATTGGATGTGATTGGATGAATTTGATAATTTATCTGTTGGATGATAGTATGTATGATAGTGAGTGTGTGTATGTATTTGGAGTGATTGATTTTCAGCATTATATAGCGGATGAGACCCTATGCGCCGCATAATAGCGGATGATATGATATAATCCAATATACTGCGATATTCCACCTCGAAGTGGAATTGGTATTTAATTTGTTATGCTAACATTTGTGGATGCAGGGAAACAGGTTGGAGGGATCCAACCGGATTTCTCAAATTATTGAATTTATTTCATATGTTGTGATGTGATGATTAATAATCTGTGAATGATTATATTGGTGATTGAAATTTATTGAAGGCTATAGTTTGGCCGAATATGTTTTTTGGTATCGTAGGATACCAGCAATATATAACTGGATTTTTTTGGAAATTAAAGTAGAAAATTTTAAGCAAATTAATTTTTGAAAATTAGATAAATTTAAAAGAATGAATTTAAAAGTATAAAAGTTGATTTTTGCAATCCTATCGATTTAGTTCCGAAATATAGGGAAAATATTTTTATAAATGGATTTTGAGTAATATTGTTTAAAAGTCGAAGTATTTATAATTTGGATTTTAAATAGTTTGAAAGAAATAAAGAAATGTTTGAAATAAATTTAGAAATCAATTTGGAAATTTGATTTGGTGTTTGAAATAAATTTTGGAAATCGATTTGGAATTTAAATCGGTGTTTGAAAGTGAATATTTGAAAATCGATTTGGAAATTGTATATCAGTGGATATTTGGAAATTTAAATTCACAATTGGAATTTATAAAGGAAAGGGAAAATTGTTTTTAAAATAAATATTGGTTTACTGTTAAAAGTGTGGAAAGAAATTTACGGATTTAGAATGTAAATTGAAATAAATCCAAAAGGATTTATAAATTGATTTAAATGAACCATTTTAGAATGGAAAGTGTATTTTCCCTGGAAAGCCGAGTATGTTTTTAAAGTAGCTTTCAAATATAGATTAAAAGTTCTAAAGTTGGTTTTAAAAAAAAATGTTTTTCGAGAAATTATTTTTGTAAATTGTTTTTAAATTTTAAAGTAAATGTTTATTAAGTTAATTATAGAAGTGATTATTTTAAAGATTTAATTGATATTTGATTTAGAAAATGGTTATTTAAAAATTTATACTCTATCTAATAATTTTATTTTTTTAAATTAGTTTGGACATGAGTTTTATATGAAATATTGATATAAAATTTCATAACTAATATTTTAAATAAAGTTTTTAAAAATAGTTTTTATTTTAAATGTTTCTAAGTACATATATTTGGATATGTGATTTTATTTATTTTAAACTATTTGGACTTGGCAAATTTTTAGTGGAAATAAACAATATTTGAAAATTTATTCCACATGAGGAAAGTTATTTGAAATTTGTTTTCAAAAGGTTGAAGTGTGAGAATATATCTTGCGAAGATATTTTGAAAATAATTTGGGAAAAATTAAATCTGGAGATTGTTGTGAATATTTATTGATAGTTAAATAACCGACTATCAATATTGACCTTTAAATGGCATTTGAATTTCGATGCGACCGGGGGTCGGATTCCAAACGGTTATCCGAAAACGACATCGAATCTTTGTGATGGATCTTTTGTTTAAAAGATCAAAGTGGAAATTTGTTGTGATTTACTTGAAATCTGAATGTAACCACTTATTTTTAAAATAAGCGCTCATTATTTGGTTAAGCCGAAAGAGGACTTTATGTCATAAAACTCATTCCGAATAAATGATACGACGAATTGGATTGCATTTGAAGATGGTATTGAAGAACGGGTATTTTCGAAAATGAAAGGATTACCTGTCGAATGTCTCTGCACTGAGTTACTCCACTATAGAGATTTATATCACCGTTTGTGATGAGGAGTCCGGACGTGATTAGTGAATATCCGGATTTGCAAGGGATTTTTTTCCTTAATTGTAGGAAGTGCCTACGGTTCCTTTCAACCCGGGACGGACTTTCATGGATGTGTGTCTGAAATTATACTTTTAGCTTAACACCCTTCTCTGAGATGTACGAGCTTAGAGGTTATGTAGTTGATGGTTATTAGTGATATATTCCCAATTTGGTAATATGGCATGCTAAGTGTTGCTGATCATTTGTTGATCGAAGCATGGATTTTGTGAAAAGCGTAGCTTTGTGGATGAGACTTCGTCGGACCTCACACCCCGGAAAATGGTCGAAACAGGAAGGATGCAGCAAGGTTATGGGGGTCACGCTCCTCATGGTATGTACACTTCATTCTTGATAAAAAGTGGTATCTGGTATGGAGTCAATATATTAACTTGTGTGGATTTAAAAGTGGTATTCTGGTATGGAGCCCAGATTATTTACTTATGTGGTTGTTGATTGATGAGGCGCCTCGGATAAAGGTCGGTCTAGACCGGGGGTGGCATACTCACGACAGTTAGTTGCCTAATTACAGAGGTGACCCGGCTTTGTGTTGGTAGAGATCTAGTTAGGTTCTCGGGGGATCCCTCCAGAGGCATTCCCATACGGTGTAGGAAGTTCCTTAGCCTGACCATTTGTTGGAAATCCAAACAAAACAATACGAGCCTGTACGGTTTTAGTTGTATAACCTGCCATTTACTTATGGTGGTGACCTGCCATTTAAATGGTAGCTGTAGTAGGTGTTCCATAATGTGGTATGCTGGCTAAGATTAATACTGTACTTTCTAAATATTTTCCATACTATGCACTAATGATAATGTTAAAAAGATTTTGCGTATCAAGCATGTTTGACTATCATAAGGAGAAATCTCCTCCAATTGTGCAATTGCATTGTGTGTGTGCAGGGAGGCCTTGTGGTAGTTTCATTTTCCAAAAACATAGCGGATTTCTTTTTATTTCCTTTTCTGCAAATAACTGTTTTAAGATCTCACACCAGTCCCATGACAGACCTGGAACTTATTGTTTCCTTTCTAAACTCTACGTGACCATAATTTTCCATACGGGCAGCCAAGAGTCAGGTTATCAGTTGTTCTAGAGCGATGTAAGAAAGTATGCAGCGGTGATCAGGTGGCAAGCTGGATGGCGAGACGTATCACTTATAGTATGTATTATCTGCTGCGTATGATTGCATCAAATTAAAGTTATTATAAAGCCTAGTGTCGTGGTTTGTTGTTGTAATACTCCGACAATGTAAAGTATAACTGATATAGTTTCTTTGTTTCAAAGATTATTCATTTATATATTATATATTATTCCGCTACGAATGTGAGATTCTGATATTGTTTCTGTTTATACTTCTATCTTCTTCTTCTTTAAGCCTAATGGTTCAGTTTTTGGGCATTCGATTGTTCGACATTTGATGCTGTGGACGTATTGATGTCGATTTTCCAGCCTCGAAAAATCGGGTCGTTACATTTTGGTATCAGAACAATTGGTTAAGCGACAACCTGGGGAATTACTCATTAGAGATAGAGTCAGTAGTACTCTAGAATGAGTTTGAGTGCATTAATATATATAAACGCGTATTTATTAGTGAATATAAATTGTTTATATTGTGTTGACTTATCGGTTGATTGTTTATGAATTCTGGTCAATATGTAGGATGCCATTTTATCAATAGGAGTTTCTAAACTCTTAAACAAGATAAACCGACACAGTATTGTTTTAAAATAAGGTAAATGAAATAATTTTACCTAAATTATTTTTGTATATAAAAGAAATAATTTTCTGTAAATTATTATAGTAGTATATGGTTGCTTGATTATTAGGAAGTGATAATATTAAATTATTATCATTGATTGTTGAATAAGAAATTGAAATCATAACTAAAAGCTATGAAATAAATTCATATACAAATAAGAATTGTAAATGTAATTTAAAATTTGAAATTGAATTCCAAAGAAATATTTGAAAATATTTTTGAAAGGATTTGAAATTTGAAAATTTTGAAAATTAAATCTCTTTTGAGTTTGAAAATGATTTTCAAATTTTTGGAAAAATAATGGTGATGTTATTTGGGGAAAATATTTTGAATTGGGTTTGAAATCTGGTAAGGTTTGGAATTAAAACTATTTGGAAAATGTTTTTGAAGGGGTAAAAGCACTAAACTCTTTTTCGGTCGTTGGAAAATAATTCCGATGATGACCGTGACATCATCGGTGTTCATTTTCGAGTTTCCAAGAGAGGAATTGCTACCGAATTATTTTAAATAAAAGTTGTTTACAAAACTGGGTTTGGGTTTTGAAATTCAAAGGATAAATTGATTTCAAAAATGACTTTGAAATGTTGGAAAGACTCTGGAATCTTATTAAAATATTTATGGAATATAATTGAGTTTGATAACTTGTAAAAATTTGGAATTGTTAGAATAAAGTATGACTTAAGGAAAGGTTAATTAAAATGTTTATGGAATAATAAAAATTAGTATGAAAACTTAGAAAATTTTGAACTGAAACTGAATTTAACTTGGATTAATTTGAATAAAAGAAGATTTGAATCAAATAAAATTATGATATGGATTCAAATGAAACTGAAATGCAAGTAAACGAAATTGAAAACTAAATGTGGAAATTCGTTTCGAATTTGTAAGTAAGTAGAACTGGAATTGGAATGAAATATTGGAATCAATTTAAAAATGGTGTTTAGTAAATTGAAATTGTAAAATTTGATCAAGGGAACTAAAAGAAGTAAAAGTTTGGAAATAAACATCTTATCAAGATTTGAAATTCAGTTTGGAAATAAAAGTAATGAAGTGAAAATGATATAAGAAGTGATATAAAATATATATATTGAACTTAAGAAATGAATGGTGGAATTCTTAAGTAAATTTGGAATTGAGAAAATATTCTAAGTAAATTTTGAATAAGTATCCAATAAAGCTGTGAAAGGATAATGGTGAATAAGTGGATAGGAATAAAAATCAATGTGAATAAAGGAAAAGAAAATTGATATAGCTAACAATCGATTGGAATAAATACGGAGGATGTACGTCTATTACTTTATTCGCATAACGATTTGATCCAGAAGTCGAGCATAGAACTTCGAGATAGTTATATCGATCCGAATT
Organism: Allium cepa; assembly: GCA_030765085.1. Classification (NCBI taxonomy): domain Eukaryota; kingdom Viridiplantae; phylum Streptophyta; class Magnoliopsida; order Asparagales; family Amaryllidaceae; genus Allium; species Allium cepa. The sequence goes on from CM060928.1 coordinate 978,010,274, forward strand.
GTAATTTTTCACTCGATTTTCAACGGCGAACCCTGGATATGGATTTTAGGTTGATTTTGGAAATTCTCTATCATAGTTTACGGCTATGCAAGGAGAATGATGGTTTCTGATCAAGAAACCAGATCTGAGTCCGTACTAGGAAGCCGGGTGGACAATACTAGTTCAGAAGTGAAATTGTGTGATCGAGTGAGCGATCGAATTTGATATTGCGAAGAATGATATAAGTACATCGTACAGATTTGAATGAAATAAATATTGAAACTTTTGTAAAGAAATGTGCAAAATGATTTTTAATGTTGTAATTGGATATTATGGCTAGTAGGATATGTAGGTATTATAAAGAAAAAGGAAATTGGATTTTTGATTTCAGAAGACAAATTTAATTGCTCGACAAAAGGTATGTATTTAAATTTCTATATGAAATTTAATGATTTTCTTATCTAGCCACTTGGCGCTTTTTTTTCTTTTTGAAATATGAGGGCCCGTTGTGGCATTTTGTAGTCGTACCGAGCTAGCCGTGCAAAGGAGACGTTGACAAAAAATTTCGAAAATTTAGATAATTTGAAATTTGAATTTAAATCTAAATTTGAATTGTTGAGAAAACACTATTGTTTGGAACTTATGATTGAGTTTGGAAAGTTAGTTGAAGTGATAATGGGTCTTAAATAAAAAGATTTATTTTGGCAAGTTGATAAAACTATTTGAATTGAAAAAATAGTGAACGGGTTAAGGATCATTCTTCCTAACTAGTAATTTTGGGACGAAATTCTTTTAAGGGGGAAGAATGTGAAGACCCGAAAATTTTAAACATTTGAAATTGAAATATTTAATTGATTTTAGATATTTGGAAGTTAATTTAACTTGAATTTCAAAAATATCTATCTATTTGGCAATTAAATTATCAAATTTAATAATTATTGAAATTTGGGTAAAATATTGAATCTTCAGTTTTATGCTGATTAAAAATAATTTAAAGGCTTGAATATTCATATTGATAATACTGAAGATAATAGAAGTGTTAAAAATTAAAATTTGAAGTGTTTGTTCAGTTTTGGAATTATATCGTTTAAATCGATATTTAAAAATAGCCTTCCGAGGAACAGCCTTGGAATTCGACGAAACCAGTTCCATTGGATCCGTAATAGTGTATTATTATCGGATTTCAATTTTTATAGTGTTTGGAGTTGTCGTGTATCGTACGGTAAGTAAACGCGCTGAAAGTTATATCGAAAATTTAATATAAATAACTGAGTCCGAAAAGCTATCTTCTCCATACGATCGAATTAGGCCTCGAAATCTTTTGCATTACGTTCGAAATAAGGGTATAATCTTATAAACGCCCAGTGGCATGCCTCGATAGAAGATCGATATTTTAGACTTCGTTTTCTAAATGATTTAAATTTAAATTTAAAATTTAAAAATAACATATATGTATTTTATATAATGTTTTCTCAAGACAAACTATACATGTTTCATCTCCCTTCACACTTGGCATTTTCTTTTCATGCATGTCTCTTTTGGAAGATAAAAATAAAAAAAGTAAATAATCAAACAGCCGAGTTCTCTTCAATCAGAAATAAAATCGAACTCGAAAATATTAATGGCCGAAGCCTCTATAAATAAAATAAAAGCAGCGATTTCAAAAATCAAAATCGGAGAGTCATGGCCAAACTACAGTTCGATTTCGAACCTATTTCTCTCCTCCCTAAAATCAAATCGTGCTTCCCTTCATCACCATTCACGGTATCAAGCTCACGAGCATGGCCGCGTCTGAGCGATCGAAGGGGGGGAGCGTGCGCTCGCACGCGCGATGGTAGCACTTAGGCGAAGGCGACGGCATCTCGAGTTCACGACGGTGTTCGCAAGACGATGGTGCGAGATTGAGAGGTCAATGCTTTGGGTCTCGGTGCGATTACATGGGCTTGCGATCGGGTCAAGAGGTTGGTGGTGGGCGAGGCTGGATCGGCATCGAAGTTGTCGATATTCGCACGCAAGTCAGTAAGGGTTTCGATCGATGAAGGCAAAGCTGGAAATTTCGATCGGTAGTAAGGTATAAAATTTTGCTGTTAGTTTAAATATACTGGATATGTTCATAAATAGAAAAAAAAACTATTATGTATATGCAGAAAGAATTTTTGCAGTAAGGTATGCATGTATATTAACCTGATTAATTTACTTATCAAATTTATTTTAGTTACTAAAGATAAATTATCTAATAGGAAATTGATCAATAGATTAATTCAAATTAAAAGTGTTAATTAGTTAAATCTATTAAATGGAAATTGATTGTTCAATTTTTTTTGAATATTAATAAATGGTAAGTGGTTGCATGCGTAATCAAAGGTAAGTTCTTCTCACTTAAATTTGTTGCATAGTTAATTTAAATGAATTGATTTAAATTATTGGATGTGCTTGGATGAATTTGATAATTTATCTGTTGGATGATAGAATATATGATAGTGTGTGTATATATACATATATATATAGTTGAAGTGATTGATATTCCGCATTGTATAGCGGATGAGACCCTATGTGCCATATAATAGCGGATGATATGGTATAATTGCATATGCCGTGATATTTCACCTCAAAGTGGAATTGGTATTCAATTTGTTGTGCTAACATATGTGGATGCAGGGAAATATGTTCGAGGGATCCAACTGGATTCCTCAAATTGTTGAATTTATTTCATATGTTGTGATGTGATTGTTGATAATCTGTGAATGATTACATTGGTGATTGGAATTTATTGAAGGCTATGGTTTGGCCGAATATGTTTTTTGGTATCGTATGATGCTATAAATATATAATTGGATTTTTTTGGAAATTAAGTAGAAAATTTTGTGTAAGTTAACTTTTGAAAATTGAATAAATTTAAAAGAAGGAATTTAAAAGTATAAAAGTTGATTTTTGTAATCCTATCGAGTTAATTCCAAAATATGGGGAAAAGATTTTAATAAATGGATTTTGAGTAATAATGTTTAAAAGTCGAAGAATTTATTTAAAATTCGGATTTTAAATAGTTTGGAAGAAATAAAGAAATGTTTAAAATAAATTTGGAAATAAATTTGGAAATTTGATTTGGTGTTTGAAATTTGATTTGGTGTTTGAAAGTGAATATTTGGAAATCGATTTGAAAATTGTATATCAGTGGATATTTGGAAATTCAAATTCACAACGGGAATTTATAAAGAAAAGGGAAAATTGTTTAAATAATAAATATTGGTTTACTTTTTAAAATGTGAAAAGAAATTTACAGATTTGGAATGTAAATTGAAATGAATCTAGAAGGATTTATAATTGATTCAAATGAACCATTTTAGAATGGAAAGTGTATTTTCCCTGGAAAGCCGAGTATGTTTTTAAAGCAGCTTTCACATATAAATTAAAAGTTCTAAAGTTGGTTTAAAAAAAATGTTTTTGGAGAAATTATTTTTAAATCTTTAAAGTAAATGTTTATTAAGTGAATTATAGAAGCAATTATTTTAAAGATATAACTGATGTTTGATTTAGAAAATGGTTATTTAAATAGTTACACTCTATCTAATAATTTTATTTTTTTAAAATTAGTTTGGACATGAGTTTTATATGAAATATTGATATAAAATTTCATAACTAATATTTTAAATAAAGTGTTTAAAAATAGTTTTTATTTTAAATGTTTCCAAGTATATATATTTGGATAAGTGATTTTAATTATCTTAAACTATTCGGACTCGGCAAATTTTTAGTGGAAATAAATTATATTTGAAAATTTATTCCACGTGAGGAAAGTGATTTGAATTTTTTTCCAAAAGGCCGAAGTGTGAAAATATACCTTGCGAAGATATTTTGAAAATAGTTTGGGAAAAATTATTTAAATCGGGAGATTGTTGTGAATATTGATTGATAGTTAAATAACCGACTATCAATATTGGCCTTTAAATGACAAATGAATTTCGATGCGACCGGGGGTCGGATTTCAAACGGTTATCCGAAAATCACATCGAATCTTTGTGATAGATCTTTTGTTTAAAAGATCAAAGTGGAAATTTGTTGTGATTCGCTCATTATTCGGTTAAGCCGAGAGAGGACTTTATGTCATAAAACCCATTCCGAATAAATGATACGACGAATTGGATTGCATTTGAAGATGGTGTTGAAGACCAGGTGTTTTCGAAAATGAAAGGATTACCTGTCGAATGTCTCTGCATTGAGTTGCTTCAGTATAGAGATTTATATCACCCTTTGTGATGGGGAGTCTGGACGTGATTAGTGAATATCCGGATTTGCAAGGGCTTTTTTCCTTAATTGGAGGAAGTGCCTTCGGTTCCGTTCGAACCTGGGACGGACTTGTATGGATGTGTGTCTGACATTTCACTTTGACATATAAAGCTGATTTCTATCAAATACATTTCTGTTTGTGGTGGAGAATTTATTCTTTTAGCTTAACACCCTTCTCTAAGATGTACGAGCTCGGAGGTTATGTAGTTAATGGTTACTAGTGATATATTCCCAATTTGGTAATGTGGCATGCTAAGTGTTGTTGTTCATTTGTTGATCGAAGCATGACTTTTGTGAAAAGCGTAGCTTTGTGGACAAGACTTCGTCGGACGCCACACCCCAGAAATGGTCAAAACCGGAAGGATGCAGCAAGGTTATAAGGGTCGCGCCTCTTAGGGTATGTACACTACCTTCTGGATAAATCTAGTATGGAGTCCAGATATTAACTTGTGTGGATTTAAAAGTGGTATTCTGGTATGGAGCCCAGATTATTTACTTATGTGGTTGTTGGTTGATGAGGCGCCTCGGATAAAGGTCGGTCTAGACCGGGGGATGGCATACTCATGACAGTTAGTTATCTAATTACAGAGGTAACCCGGCCTTTTGTTGGCAGAAATTCGGTTAGGTTCTCGGGGCATCCCTCCAGGGGCGTTCCATTCGGTGTAGAAAGTTTCTTAGTCTGACCATTTGTTGGAAATCCAAACAAAATAATACGAACCCCGTACGGTTTTAGTTGTATAACCTGCCATTTACTTATGGTGATGACCTGCCGATTAAATGGTAGCTATAGTAGGTATACCATAATGTGATATGCTGGCTAAGATTAATATTATACTTTCGAAATGTTTTCCAAACTATGCATTAATGATAATATTAAAAAGATTTGCGTATCAAGCAAGTTTGACTATCATCAGGAGAAATCTCCTCTGATTGTGCGATTGCATTGTGTGTATGCGGGGAGGCCTTATGGTAGTTTCATTTTTCAAAAACATAGCGGATTTCTTTTTATTTCCTTTTGTGCAAATAACTGTTTTAAGATCTCACACCAGTCTCGTGACTGGATTTTATTGTTTCCTTTCTAAACTCTAGGTGCCCATTATTTTCCGTACGGGAAGCCTAGAGTCAGGTTATCAGTTGTTCTGCAGCGAAGTCAGAAAGTATGCTGTGGTGATCAGAAGGCAAGTTGGATGGTGAGACGTATCACTCATAGTATGTGTTATCTGTTGCATATGATTGCATCAAATTCAAGTTGTTATAAAGCCTAGTGTCGTGTTTTGTTGTTGTAATACTCTGATAATGTAAAGTATAACTGATATAGTTTATTTGTTTTGAAGATTACTCATTTATCTATTATATATTATTCCGCTGTGAATGTGAGATTCTGATATTGTTTCTGTTTCTTCTTCTATCTTCTTCTTCTTTAACCCTAACGGTTCAGTTTTCCGGCATTCGATTGTTCTGCATTTGATACCGTGGACGTATTGATGTCGATTTTTAGGCGTCAGAAAATCAGGTCGTTACATTAACTCTGAACTAGTATAAAATCCTGATGTGTTCTTTCCTTTGCTGCTTTTATTTAGTATTTGCATCTGTGTCTGATTCTGTGATTGTATTTATGTCTGAGAATTGCATTTGTTGGTGATTAAATTACATAAGTTTTAAAAAGATTTAGAAAATCCATAAAACACTATTCACCCCCCTCTAGTGTTATTCCAGCCTTAAGATCCGTAGTTCGCATTTCTCACAATTTCAAGCCAAACTAGTTAAATTTCCCGGGTATATATCATTTTAACCCATGTCCCAAATCAAGAATTTCCAAATTCATAAAATCGTTCAGGTATGTATCATTTCAACCCTTAATGATTTTTTCTAATCTATAAGATCATTCAGATATGTATCATTTCAACCCATAGTGATTTTTCTAACAATAAACTAAGGTTACATGCAGTGTGATAACAATATATATAATAAACATAACATCCAATCATCCAAATGTCAACAAATAAACATCCATCATGATCAACATCCAAATCAATCAACAAATCACAACAATTAACTGGGTATCAAAGTCAAATATTTAACTAACAATTTAAATTAAATATTGATTTAAATGGAAAATTAATTTCATGTAAATTCAAATTAAATTTAAATACCAAATGACAGTCAATAAAATTCTTATCACTTCATTAATTTAATTTAACTAACATAAGAAGGTTTAGTTTTAGTAAGTGGGTTAAATCACTCACCTTTGATTTATCGTCGATTTAAAATCCAAATAAAGCCCAAAATTCCAACAGTCTCCAAATTCAACCAAACCAATTTCTTATCATCCGATTCAATACAAAGGCAATGAAAGAAACCGTACACCAGTCGGAGTTCGTATGCAAAAGATATTCATGTTATAAGAAATATCATTAAAATAATAATTGGTACAAAATTAATAAAAACAAAGTTTAATACTCACATTTTTCTTAAGATGAGACTCCAGGAAAGATGAAAGAACAAACTAAGATGAGTGCAAGACGTGCAGGAAAAATGAAAAATAAAACTTATATTTCATAAAAGAAAGCTTTTGAATTTGCAAAAACGAGAGCTTTAGAATTTGCAAGCACGTTAAAATAATTCAGGGAAAGAAAGATTTGAAATGAATATCTAAACATAGGAAATGAAGCGACGACAAAAAAAAATTGAAGGGACAAGTTTAAAAACGTAAATAATTTGCTGACGAGAATATAGCTTCAGCAAAGAATAATTTGAACTAAATGAATATGAAGTGTAAGGAGAAACAAAACGCAAAACAAGAAATAAAGTGACAGATCATTTAATAATAAGGAAATGAAGGTGAAGGGACAAAAATAAATGTCATGTTCTAGGATGAAGGCTTTAGGAAATATTGGCTATCAAAAAAAAAATGTGGTTGTGGAAGTAGGCTAGAGGAAAACAAAATGAAAAGAAATAAAGTGACTGTATCAATATGAAATGAGTTGGAGAAAACAATGAACTCACATTTTTATTGGCTTTAGAAATTAGAGGTAGGACACGGTGTAAAGAGGTGAAAAATGTTAAATAAATATATAAATAAATAATATGTATAAAATGAAACTCATGTTTGATAAGATGTATCTTTAGGGAAATGGGGATTGGGAATTTCACCTATTTAATTCTACATTAACATACAATAAATGAAAATAAATTCTCTACACAAATTTATGTAATTAATTAAAGCAATTTATAGCATTAAGAACCATTCATTCTCTTTCTATGGTTTGATTGGGAATTTTACCAAACATGTTAACATTTCAGTTAAACATTTTACTAGGAATGCATTAACATGCATTCAAAAATATGACTGCATAAATGAGGCAATATAAATACACGCACATGAACATTTTTATCGTCACTTATAGTTTACATTCATAAATAAAAGGTAAGAAAATAATCCACATAAGGAGACAATGAATGTAAGAATAAATTAGAAGAGTGAAGATGGAAATGTATATTATGTTGCAAATAAAATCTAACCAAGTCTAAGTGTAAAGGAAATAGTCAGGAGTAATCTATTTTTTTCCTCCTTTACAAGCACCTATTGAACATTTAATTTAATGTCATATGAGATTTCAAATCTAATTAATTCCTTTTTTTATGATTCAATTGGATATGAAACATAAGTTTATATTTAGGTTGAACGTATATGCAGTAAACTAAAATTCAATTTTGAAACATGAACTGAATTAATTGAAAATAAATCACCCAATTTAAATTTATTTCAGTATATGTTTACAATTTCTTTCCTCTTTTTAATTAAAAGATTTTAATTAGAGATAAACATTCATTTTATTCTTTACAACATTAACATTTATTATTACAATCGATGGATTTTACGTTCAAACAGCTATTAACTATATCAAATCAATGCCACTAAATTATATTCTAATATGCATTATCATCATTACCTCATTGAAATTTATTGCTTTTGAATTCATTTAAGATCAAGTTATATATTCTAATAAACTTTTCCATTTATATATATCATAAATTTTGATTTCTAACAATATTAAATTTCGAAATCTTATTTAATTAAATATTTTTTGTTTTCAAAAATACAGGTCATTACAAGTCACGACTTAGATTAAACTTAGAGCCCATGCCCCTTTGGTTATGTTGAGTTGTTGCCTTATAATAAGGGATAGTAAGAGTATATGATGATTACTAGAGTAATCAACTAGGGATGAACTTGTGATTATATATATATATATATATATATATATATATATATATATATGCATATACATACATACATATATATATATATATATAATTTTGTTACTTTGACCTCCTGAGTATGAAATAAAAATAGTTATCGTGGAATGAAGGTGAAGAAGTTAATCCGACTAGTAGTGTTGGCTCTAGTAGTAAAATGGTAGATCGATGATGGCTTGGTATTAAATTGTTGTATCCTGATCCATTAGTGATCAAAGTGCACTGTAGAAATAGATGATTGCTTTTTGTTGAGTGCATTGATTGTTTTGTTTCTTATGTATGCTTGTTTGGTTGTATTGAATTTGAAATAATTATTTGATTATCATTTAAAAGTTAACCACCTATTCAAATATTGATATTAATGGTTTCTTCAGTGGTGAAGTACTATTAGGAATTTCTAAAATTACATTTCATGTAAAATGACATACTATTTATATATATATACAACTAATTAAATTGTAATATGAATTTAAAATTGATACTAGCTTGAGATATGTGGTGGTTTGAAATATGGGAAGTGATTTATTATTTTAAACATGTATATAGAGAGCAGTTGTAAATGTTTCAATGTAAGCAAGCATATGTTCTAGATAAATATCTTTTGACTATATATATATATATATATATATATATATGGGGCTGACATTTGAACACAAAATTAAACATAAAATGGTGAACACAAAGATCCGGACCATTGGATTTTTTATCTTTTTGTGGAGGGTAGAATTCAGTGGGCAATCCAATGATAGGGATTCTTTGTGTCACCGATTGTGTCTCCAATTTGTGTCTAAATAGACTTTACCTATATATATATGTTATTAGAAACTATTTTATTAAAGTAAATGAATATTTCAATTAGAAATATTTTTGATAAATATATGTTTACAGATTAGGTATTCGATTAAGTTTTGATACAAGTAAATAATTATTTTATAAAGCAAAATTAGTAAATGGGTTATGCATATAATATTTAAAGAAAATTTTGAAATCTATTTGTGTTAAATTGTTTGTTGAGTGCTCGATGAGTTTTTGTGAACGCATTTAGCCAATGTTACGAATAGGGATTCCTAAACACTAGGACGAGATATTTGGACACAATGTTTTGAAAAGTTTTCAATGATTTGTAAAGACTTCGATGTTCTGAAAATTTTAAAATGTTTTGAACGCATTAAATGTTTTGAACAATATTAAAAATAATATTTTAAGGATTATTTTGAAAAGAAAATGTTTTGAGGAAAATATTTGTAATGATTTTGGAAAGATGTTTTGTAGATACTTTGAAAGAAATCTTATAGTGTTTAGATAAATCATATAAAATAATTTGATACGAAAGTGAATATTGCTTGGAAAAGTAAAGTACTATTTGGAAAGATATTTGATAAATATTTTGAGAAATAATATATTATTTTAATGTAGTAATGTGTTGATTTAGAAATAGTAAGATATTTTTTAATTATAGATATTTTAAGCGACGATTGTAGCCATCAAACATTAGTTGATAGTTGAGGTTAATGGCAAAACAGTGTGATCACAAGTTCAACATTGCAGCCATTTGCCATTTGTGTAACTAAAATGAATGGCAAGGCAACACAATCATATTTTATAATATTTGAAAATTGGATTACACGCGCACACACACATATTTACAGACATACACACACATATAATATACGGTGCATGTTGCAATAAATTATGTGTGAAAATTTTGGATGTTTGGGTGCGACTTGATGTGGTATCTATGAATGTTAAAATTTGATTGTAATAATGTGTAGGGAGAAATAAAACTTGTATTTTTATGTTTTATAGTTAAAAAAGGAATTTTTACATTTGGAATCATTTGATTACATTTGGGATAAATTAGCGATTTTTGCATATTTCTATTTTTGTAAATAAGATATATTCTAGAAATTAAAGTATAATTGTCTAAATTTAGTACTTTAAATTAAGAAGAGTTTTAAAAGAATGCGTGCATTATTATATTGGTAAATGTTATTAATTTTTTTTCATCAAGGTTATTTATAAACATGATTCATGAGAAATGAGTTTTAGAAAATGGTATTTAGGCATAAAGAGATATAGAGTAAATTTAAACTGAAGTCAAAGAAAGATGAAATGTTTTATATTAAAGAAAAAAGAATCTTTCTTTGCATGAATTACTAATTAGTAGAAGGTGGAATTTGTTTGACTTTTGATTTTAAAGTGAAACTTTTTATTTAGAGATAAATTAAATGATAAATAGTGATTGGAATTTCAACGATGCTTCTGTTAAGAGGAAAAGAATTTTATTTTATGAAATAAATTTTATGATAAATTATTTTAAAGATTGTAAAGTCTATAATATTTAATGAATAAATTTATTAGGGTATTTGTTTTGATAAGAAATATTGTTTTTAACTTTGAAGTGTTGAATTTTATTAATGTGCTTAAAGTCCTTTATAGTATATTTATATTTGAAGAATTTTGGTAAATGATTGAGAGTGTATGCAATTCAAAGATCTACCATTTTGGAATATAAGACGTGTTTGATTATAATTAAAAGTAGATGTGTATGCAAACTAGTTTCAAATTAGAAATAGAAGAGATTTGAGTAAAGAATGAATTTTTTAAAGTAGCATTATAAATTTTGCGATTAGATTAAGTGTAAAGGAACCCTTAAAGTTTTTTTTATATAATAAACATTTCACCGAAAAGATTGAATTGTTAAATTGATAATTTTTGAAAAGTGGAACTGAAATTGAATATTTTTGAAATATATTTCAAGTTAAGATTTAAAAGTAAGAAGTTAATTTAAGGAGTAAATTTTTAGTGATATTATGAACGTAAATAAGGTGTTTAGTATATATAAATGTAAGTTATTTATTTTGTGAGTGTGTGTAATAGTTTTATATGGTGATTTGAATATTGAGATTTTTGCCAAATAATTCGTGCTATAGAAATTACTTCGAAACACCCAAAAGTTTCAACATATAGAATATATTTTAATTGTTTGTGCATGCATTGAAATCTTTCAAATGAGTTTATTTAAACCTAAGTCCATGGTCATAGACAATGAGCAAAGAAGATAAATTTGAGTCATGTGATAAGCCATCGATTAAAATTCAAATCATTGATTTGAGTCAATATATTTATACTTAGCGAGTTGATGTAATTACTCTACATGCTAATCCGAAATGGTAAATTAGATCCTAGTGTGATATATTTGGTTGGTTGATTGTTTGCATTTGAATGTGAATTTTTATTGGTGTAGTTTAGGTAGAAGTCTTTATTTTAGTTATAGATTTTCTTTAAGGAGAAATTGCAAGGATGCAATTTCCTTGAAGGGAGGATCTGCAACAACCCGGTGTTGAGAAGCAATAACTAAAATTAATAATAGAGATTAATTAAATAAAATGTATTTTAAACATTAAATGAGAATAATTTTGGAATTATTTGCAAATATTGGAATTTGTTGAACAAAGTATTTATTAGTGAAATCTATTTATTTTAGGTGCAATTACTTGTTAAAAAGATTATTGGAATGAATTATTTGGAAGTCAAAATATTTCAAAATTGTGAATTATTAATAAATGATGAATTTAATTATTTTTAAGAAATATTCATATTTTATTTTTGAAATGATGATAATTGTGTTAAAAGTGACTGATATATTTTTATAAAGTTTAGTAATGATGATAAATAAGGTTATAAGTTTATTTAAAAAGGAAAAGAAATTTTATTTTAAATAAATAAGGAGTTTTGGAATTTATTTAATACATGGGCATAGCATGTAATTAAGAAATAATTAATGTAAAATGAGTAAAACATAGAAGTATTATTTTGTAATATTCATATAATGAATGAGGAATGAAGATTTTTTAATTTTGTTCCACACAAAGAATTTTTTTTTTTTTTTAGAGTAGTATTTTATTTTCAGATTAAAGGGCGTTTTGTCATTATGATGTTTAGTGATGATGTGAAGCATTACAAATTTCATGTACAAAGTTTAGATGGATCACGGTTTGATTGGTTTTAGGTTGCTACACTATGGTTTGATTATTATTAACATATATATTAATTCTCATAAGGGGGAATAAATTTAAAGGACAAAAATTCGAATATTTTTAGCCTCAAGGACACGATCTCAATATTTTAACCAAAGGACAAACATTCTCCTAAAAATTATTTAGAAGGACAAACATTCTTCCAAAATTATTCAAAAGGACAAACATTCTTCCAAAACTGTTACTGAACTAAAAACTGATACCTAAAAACTGCTACCGATAACTACAAACTGATACCTAAAAAATTCTATCAATAACTAAAAACTGATATCTAAAGAAAGTTGTCCTTCGGACTAAAGTACCGAAGTTTTGTCCTTGAGGCTAAAATGCTGAAAATTTTTGTTCTTCACAATAATTTCCTATTTTGTTTGAAAGTGCGTTTCTATGTATAGGTTATTAATCTGAAAATGAGTTCAAGTAGCGAATCAAGTGGATCATGTGACATTGGACAAGAAGTTGTTGAATTAATAGTTAGCCATATAAGAAAGATGTATTAGTCAAGAGGCATCCCGAGACAACCATATAGGATTAACTCTTTGAGTCAAGAGAGTACGCCTTTGATGTTTGGATATCTTTCGTCTTCGAACATATATTTTACTATATTTGTTTGAGGCGTTGAAGATGTGGACTATTGCGTGATACATGACATGTCAAAGTGGAAGAACAAGTATGCATATTCTTATATACAGTTGGACGTCATAATGATAGTAATATAGTTGTTTCCAATTTTCTTTCAATGCGGTCGTCATTTTGGAAATGTATTAAAGACTATATGCGAATTTCTAAAGAAGTCTTTCTGCCTCCAGATTTCACAAAAGTGCATCCATACTTAAGAAGCAAAGGTGATAAATATTGTGTTTGGTTTAAGCTATGTTCTTGCTATAGGAAAAAATAGCGCTTCATGATCTGCAAAGGAATAGTCCAATTACGCGCACTCATCTATATCAAAAATTGTTAAACGCTGATGTTGTGCTAGATACATGTGCAATTCATAATTACAGTAGAAAGCACACCTTAGACAGTGAGATTTTTGCAAAATACTAAGACAATGATTTGGTATCTTCTAAACAAAGGAACCTCAATTCTAATCAAAATTCGGGTTGAGTGAATTCAACTCAATGAGGAAGACATGATTCCAATGAACAAAACAGAACAGATCCTTTAAAGTATGACAACATAATAGGTTTAGTATACGTTTAGGACTTATATCTGACTTTTCTATACTGTTGTTGTGATGCTTGACTTTTTTGTAAAAAATTACTATATATCTGTTCGTGTTGTTTATTATTGATTTAGTTTTGTAACTCAAGTTAAATGTTATGTATGAAGAGTAGCGACATATCTATTTGGATTCTTGATTCGTTTTTCATCTACTTTTTTACTTACATTTAAATATATACATTATTTTGTAATTCTTTAGTTTCACAATCAACGGAAACATTTAAATTATGATGCACAAATATTATATTGTTTTAAATTCCAATGAAAAGCCAAAAAACCAAAAATACATATATCTATACTGTTTTATTTTCAACTTATAAGTCATTGTCGTTGTGCCAACCAATATTTTAAAAAATTTCATTTTTCAGAATTAAAAGAGCTTTCCATATAAGCAAAAGGGTCACAAAGAGATGCTCCATTATCCATATAATCTAAAAAACAACTAAATCGGTTTCATTCTACAACCTTAATAAGTTTTCTACGAACTCCTCATGGAAGCTTCAAGTTGTCTCAGTAATAAATCTCGCCACACTACACTTTTAAATTCTAATTTTCAATTATCACCTCTACTTCTGTGTGTGTGTTACATACGTGTATTTATTTTTATTTTTATTTTCCAACACCTTTCAACTATTGCAAGTGGGTACAATGAACACTAACTTACATCCATTCAAAATCTTCAGTATACATTTTCTTCCTCCTCGATTCACCCTCCATCCTCCTCTGAAAACACACAGCCATGTCCGTGAAGGCCTTCAGCATATACTTATGTGAAGCCTTATCATTGAGTTCCAAGTAGGAAAACAAAAGCTCATCCATGAAATCCCAGTGCAGCTCTTCTTCCCCTTCTCGAAATGCTTGGCTTCAAGCATCTCCTTCATCGACTTCCTAAAATCATCGTACAGATCGCTCGACGGCATGGCGACAGCCACGCTATCAATCTCGGCATTGGAAGAAGGAGGGGAAGTTGGTAGTAAAGAGATGGACGTCTGCAGTGGGAACAGAAGAAGGGACCAGAGGAGATGGGGCTGTTGTCGAGGTAGAGGAAGCAGAAGTTCTCGCAGACGTCACCATGGAAGTTAGCACGAGTGACGATGTTGGCGTCACGGTTCTCGGGTACGACGTGGTGGTCTAGGGAGAAGGATGTGGTTTTGGGGTACTTGCTGACGGACAGTAGCGAGGCTGGTTATCGCTAAGGGTGGAGTTTTTTTTAGCTTCGCCAAGTATATTTTGATCGATTTTCGAATATTTTTTTGCCTTCATGGTTTTTTTATTTTTTTGGAACCGGGGAATGGTAGCATGTATTTGATATGACTAGGCGCATATTTATGGTACGTGAAGTTATATATAAGGGTTGCATGGGTTTTGAATGAGAGATGTTGCGGTGGAAGGTTAGGAAATGTAATAAAAGGATTTGTAGGTTTGGTCCTTGTTTAATTTTGGGAAGTTATGGCGAGTTAAATTGTTCAATTAAATGAATTTAATTTCAATGAGTAACCGTTACGCACGTGAATGTAGTTGATACTCTCATACATTTATACTTACGTAAAATTCAAACTCTTTCAGACTAAGTAAATAAAATAAAAGATTTTATTTAAAACACCTTTTGTATTGGATCTAAATTCTCTTTAGACTTAATAGGTCCAATACATTCAAATAGGAAATTTTGAAATCTACCTATTTCATTTGTATCCTGTTGGCTCAGTTCCTACATTACGAACTTAAGAACTAAGCAAGGAATTTAAGTGGGATGCTTCGGCTTTTATATCTGTCAAAGAGATGTGAATCCTCAATTGTTTGAAGTAACATGTTGACCCAGAAAAAATGCATTTCTTCTTAAAGACGGTTCATAAGATAAGGACATCTCTTTAAATCAGAATTTAAAGTCGAAAGCTTGTCTTGATTGAAAACATACTTTGTTAACACAAAGCATACTTTAGGAGGCAAGTGTTATCCTACTTTGAAACCAAGCAGTATCTTGACGAATCAGGAGGGATGAATGCAAAGCAAATACAAAAATTTAGATGAGGTCCCTATGATCGGTGACGATCCTTGTATAATATAAGAGAGTACTTAGCCATATTTTGATGAAGCCAAATGATGGCAAGCTAAGGAGGTTGATGATACAAGACTAAGGAACAACTTGATACTGATCCTCATAACTCGGTACCGATCCATATCATCACATGTGATGAGTTAGCCTAACTTAGTCAATAATGGAAACCAAGCCTAAGTGAAGAACGAGATGACAAAAAATCAGATATCTCGATAACGATCCATTATAATCGGAACCAATCCACATGAAGCCAAAAATTCGGGTCTGAAGTGGGGAACATGGTTGAGCAAAATCTAGCGATTTTAACGATCGATTTCGTCTATAAATAGCAAGGTTGTAAGAACCGCTAATCGTGTGCTAGGCGATAAGTATAAATTAAGAATTAATCAATAACAATGTATCTTAAAATTCAAATTAAATTCATTTAATTGAAAATTTAAACCTACCGTAACTTCCCAAAATTAAACGAGGAAAAAACGTACAAATCCATCAATGACATTTACTAACCTTCCACTGTAACTTCTCTCATTCAAAACCCACATAACCCCTATACATAACTTCCTGTACCATAAATATACACTTAGTCAAATAAAATACATACACCCATTCTCCAGTTTCAAAAATTAAAAAAACCATAATGCCAAAAAAATTTAGAAAATCGATCAAAATATACTTTGCGAAGATGAAAAAACTTACCCCACAGCGACACCCAGCCTCTCTGCTGTCCATCTGCAAGTACCCGAAAACCACATCCTTCTCCCTCGACCGCCACATTGTACCTGAAAACCATAGCGCCAACGCCGGCACCGTTGCTGACGTGGGCGGTGACCTCTGCGAGGACTTCCGCTCCCTCTATCTTGACGACTGGCCCATCCCCTCCAGTCGCTTCTTCTGTTCCCCACTACAAACTTCCTCCTCTTTACGACCGACTTCCTCTTCCGACACCGACATCGACAGCGTGGCCGTCTCCGTGCTATCGAGCAATCCGTACGACGATTTCATGAAGTCGATGGAGGAGATTACTGAAGCCAAGAATTTAGAGGAAGGGGGAGAAGAGCTGGACTGGGATTTCATGGAAGAGCTTTTGTTTTGCTACTTGGAACTCAATGATAAGGCTGCGCATAAGTATATACTAAAGGCCTTCACGGACATGGCCACGGGTATTCAGAGAAGGATGAAGGGTGAATTCAGGAGGAAGAAAGTGTGTACTGAGGATTTGGAGCAGGCGCAAGTTAGCGGTCGTCAT
The DNA here is from genome assembly GCA_030765085.1 of Allium cepa. Lineage (NCBI taxonomy): Eukaryota > Viridiplantae > Streptophyta > Magnoliopsida > Asparagales > Amaryllidaceae > Allium > Allium cepa. Next base: position 978,027,360 of record CM060928.1, read on the forward strand.
TTACCCAGTTGCAATGGTTGAAAGTTGGTAGAAAAAAAAAAAAAAAATGAATACACATATGTAATACACGCATAAAAGTAGAGATGATAATTGAGAATTATAATTTAAAAGTGTAGTGTAGCAAGATTTATTGCTGAGACAACTTAAAGCTTACGTGAGGAGTTGGTAGAAACTATAAAGCTTATTGAGGTTGTAGAATGAAACTGGTTTTGGGAAGAAACAATTTTAACTTTTCTTTTTTTTGATTGGAAGAGCAAAATCCGACCGCGAAATTCCAAAATTGTCCTTTATACACAATCTTTAAAACATTGTCCTGTTAGTTGATTTTAAAAAATAGCATCTGCTTATCTGTTACTAAACTCAGTGCATCTATTAATTGGTGCTGAAAATAGTATCTTCACACATATTCCTGAACTCTGCATCATCCTAAAAAATAGCAAATGCATATTTGTTCCTAAACTCAACGCATCTATTAGTAGGTCCTAAAAAATAGCATTTACATATCTGATCCTAACTTAACGCATATAGCACTGCATTTATATTACCTATAATATTATTATCATCTGCGTACTATGGTAGGTAGCATTAAGAGGCTCAACCTTTTATTATACATTAGGTTAAAAACAGATTGAAATTGAGAGTTAATAAACTATTAGTGTAAATTTTTGTTCCTAAGTTTAAGTGAAAGCATGATATTTGTCATGGTACTGATGTATTTATTCAATCACTGTTCATAGCTGTTGGCCACATTGCTTTCACACGTCGTAACTTTCAGGTTAGCTTTTATTCAATTGTCTGCATTATTTCAATTGTCTAATGTCACGCGATCAACTTGATTCAATATTTGAACTCATTTTCGGGTAAATAACCTATACATAGAAACCCACTTTGAAAATTAACATATATGTTACTAATAACCACACCTTAGTGTAGCAACCTAAAACCAATCAAACCATGATCCAGCTAACCTTTGTACATGAAATTTGTAATGCTACACATCATCACTAAACATTCTGATCTGAAAAAATACAACTCTAAAAACATTTTATTTTTCTTTGTGTTGAACAAAATTATAGTTTGGAATCTAAGGACTTCACAAAAGATACAAATAGTAGAAAGCAAAAATTGTAATCTTGTCTCTTTACCACAATTTACTACAAATTATAACCTTTGTATATGAAATTTATAAACGTGAATTCTGACCGTAATTTACCACAAGATTTTCTTATGACTGCAAATTATAGCCTTGTCCCTTTAGAATAAAATGAACACCATTGATTTATTCTTTGCAAGTCTTCTCGTATTCATACTCAATTTTTTTTTTCTTTTTAACGTTTATTTATGGCAACCGAAAGACTTTTTTTTGTCATACCATTTACGTTGATTGGCTTCACTTAAGACAATTATTTATATCATTACCGAAAGCCACATGCAGTAATGTAGCTATAGTTCATGTTATTGTAGGAAGCCACACTTAAACAAAAAGTCTACTTAAGACTATTTTTTCATATTTATATTCAAACTACTTTCTTACTCATATCTAATATTGAGTTTGAAAACGAAAGGCAACTTTCTGTTCCAAATCTTAAAGTGTAGCTGTAGTCTTCTTTTATTATAAAACATTGCTTCTTCTTATTTATTAATTATAGGAAGCCAAATAGTATTTTTAGAAATCTACACACAATAAAGAAACATGTTATCACAAAATTTACCATTGCATGTACACTACAACATAAACACATGTAAGTATAATAAAAATACATGTAAAACACAACGTTATATGTGATAAACACATTAATTCTTCTCTCAAAATGAATAGCATGTGAAGTATAAAAAGTACCAAATATTTCACCAAATTTAAATATCTTGTCTAAAAAATATAGAAGGCTTTCAAAAAAAAAATCACATTAATACTACATTGCAGCATAAACTATATGATCTATTAAACCCAAAACAACATGCATCAAGAAAAACAAATAAAACTAGTTTCTCAGCAGATCAATTGAAATATAGCAACAAACAAAGTCCTTGAGATTCCAAACCATGTCTTTGACACTTAAACAACATTAAACAACCACCCCACCTCCATACCAAAACTACCATAGAGTATCACTAAGTAAAATTGGCTGGTAATCTAGAGAATGATGCAATATTGGACGTATGCACATGAATATTCCTTTGGAACACTGGTACGTATTTTAAAAGTTGAATAAACAACTCTCTTATACATACTCAGTTTTGGTATAAAGCAATAAACAATGCGTTTATATGATATAATAATACATAATATACACTAAATAATTGAGAATACAAAGTCTTTAATCGTGGCTATATATATATATATATATATATATATATATATATATATATATAGACACACACAAATACATATACATACATGTATATTCATACTTGTAGATTTATATGTGTGTGTACATATAGCACATATATGTGTATATAATAATCGAATCAATGTTTTAAATTCAAAACAAAGTGTAACGTATGTATTCAATTAATTTATAGTTTATATATATATATATATATATATATATATATATATATGTATATGTATAAACATATACATACGTACATACATATATATATTCAATCAAAATAACAATTTTAGATCTAATTGTTAACTTAAAATAAAAGTTTTAAGATTTAATTGAAAAGCCCATATGTAAATCTTAGAATGAATTAACTTTTATTCTAATGTAAATAATGACCAAATTTGTTTGAAAATAACTTGTAACGGTCTATTCAATTCACAAACTTGTAAAGTAAAATTTAAATCAATTAGTCAAAATAAATTTAAAAAAAAAATATTGTTCAAACAATAATTTCTAAAACGTAAAATAATTAGACAACCAAGGCACATATATATTCATGATAATATGTTACAAATCTAAACTAAACGTACAATACGAATAAAAGTACAAAAAGGGTGATGAATCTAATAATACTAACATAAATTAGCATAAACTATTAAAGAATGAAGAACATGTGCATATTTACAAATGCAGACCAAAGTTAAATCAATACAATAAACTTGCTTTTAAGTGAGATAAAGGGGTTTCGATTTACATGTCTAAAATTAATTAATTAAATACATAATGAACCATTCAAAGCTAAACATATGAATGATAAAACATATCAATAACTAAATTAAAGAATCACCATAGGATGTTGCTTTAAAAGTGGAACAAATACCCAATCAAGTAACGAATGAAAATTGTAAAAGCTAAGAGATTAAAAGGGAGAAGAACATAAAAATTAGAGTGGTTCAACCAAAATCAATCGTCTATACTCACTTTGTTCCTAACTTCTCTTTCCTGTTACGAAGAGGATCGTAAGTATCAAAATTGTTTGGGCATGAAATTGATGGAGTTTTGACGCAAAAACCAAATAACAAAGATTGGATCCCTTTTCCAATGCATATGACACTATTTATCACGGTTGTAAAAACCATTCTAGGCCACCGCCCAGACCTTGCTTAGGTGTTGGGCGAGGCTTACTGCCTAGCGATTTACCCAGGCCCATCTAGAAAAGGTTTACCATCTAATGTAATCTAAGCATGTATTTAGATACTTGTTAAACATTATTTAAAGTTTCATGCAATGTAGAGCATTAATATGCTAATTTTAGGTGATTTTTCCTCCTTCGCTGCCCTTAAACACATCCAAAATCCCCAATTTTTAATTTATATCAATTGACACTAAACAAACACTAAATTTTTATCTAAAATACACAAGTTATCAAAAATTCCTAGCTCCGATTAATCCTCAATTAATTCTCGCATAAACGATTAATTCCTGCTTGATACTCAATGGCTAGCATCTGTCAAGCGATTCTTACAACCTTGTCATATATAGACAAAATAATTCACTAAAATCACTTGATTTTGCTCAACCATGTTCCCCCTTCAGACCCAAAGTTTCCACAAAAGAACATGGTCAAAATCACGAGCTAATGAGGAACGACGCTGATCATTATGGATCGGTACCAAGATATTATAATTTTTGTCATCTCGTTCTTCACATAGGCTTGGCTTTCATTATTGACTAAGTTATGCTGACTCATCATACAATATGAAATGGATCGGTACCTAGCTATAAGGGATTAGTATCAAGTTGTTCCTTAGTCTTGTATCTTCAACCTCCTTAGCTTGTCATCATTTGGCTTCATCAAAATATGGCTAAGTTACTCTCTTGTAGTCTATAAGAATCCGCACCGACCATGGGGACTTTGTCTAAATTTTGGTATTTTCTTTGCATTTACCCTCCCGATTCTCCGAGATACCGCTTGGTTCAAAAGTATGATAACATTTTTGTTAGGTGTGGCTCGCATTATAAATAGAGTCGGTGCGTGGATTGAACGGACTAAAAGTCCTACATCGTAGAATATTCAGAATAATCATGGTATATATATGGGATTGGTGGCACGTAACATCGGAGATTCCTTTTGTTACAATGTGTTGCTAAGACCAAATTATATGCCCAACGGTAGGCGATGGAGGGATGTTCAATCGGGATGCCGGCATGGGAGACTTCGACCGTTGACTCCGATAGACACGGTGAAGCGAACGCGTACGGTACACAGGAATGCCGAAACTCAACATGGTATCAGAGCACCATGGTTTGATGGGACCGGTATGATGCAGCCTGACCGAAGCATGGATCCTAAGGGGCTTAGGCATGGGATGCTCGTCAAGGTGGAGATATGGTTAAAGCAGTCGCTCCGTCGTGCTTATGAGAACTCAGGGTAGTAGCTTGACTCCACTGCGAAGAGGAATCAGTATAACTCCAAGGTGACTTGAGCAATGCTCGCCAAGGTGGAGATTGTTAGGTATGGCTCGCATTGTAAATGGAGTGGGTGCGTGGATGAACAGACTAAAAGTGCCACATCGCGGAATATTCAGAATAATCATGGCATATATATGAGATCGGTGGCATGTAACATCGGGGATTCCTTTCGTTACAATGTGTTGCCAAGACCAGAATATATGCCCGATGGTAGACGATGGAGGGATGTTCAATCGAGACGCCGACATGGGAGAATTCGACCGTTGACTCCGATAGAAATGGTGAAGGAACGCGTATGGTACGCTGGAATGCCGAAACACAACAACTTTCCCCCCGAATTATGCTTTGTGTTAACAAAGCATGCTTTGGATTAAGACAAGCTATCAACTTCAAACTTTGATTTGAAGAGATGTCCTTACTTTACAAATCGTCTTTATAAAGCAACATGTTCTTTCTGGATCAACATGTTACTTCATACAGTTGAGGATTCATGTCTCTTTGTAAGTATAAGATCTAAAGCATCCTGCTTTGATTCCTTGCTTAATTCTTAAATTCTTGATGTAGGAACAAGGCAAGTCAGAAACTTATAAAATAAGTAGGTTTTAGAAAATTTCTGTTTGGGTATATTAGACCTATGAAGTCTACAGAGATTTTACATTCAAACTAAAAGGCGTTTTAAATAACATCTTTATTTTATTTAATTAGTTTGAAAGAATTTTAATTTTGTATAAATATGAATGTATGAGTGTATCAAATACACCCATGTGTGTAACGGTTACTCATTAAAGTTTATTTAAGAAGTAAACATTTTGATTCCTCCTCTAAAACCTATGCAATCAATTAAGGGAATAAATAGATTTAATTGGAGAGAGAAGCCTTTCATTTCTCTCTCTCTTATTAGATTAATGGTTCTTTGAATGTCATTGATGATCAATTTAAATGTAGCATGAAATGTAAGTATATCCAAATATAATTAGTGTATATTGTGCAAGTGCAACATATAAGAAGCGCGCATAGTTAATAATCCCTTTATATATGTCTTTGTTGTCCATAATTTTTTTAAACAAGAAAACATATATATATATATATATATAGTATATATATATATATATATATTCTTGCTTACACTAAAGTTGATTTTGGTTGTTTGATATGTTTTAAAATAAAGCAAATAAATTAAAATAGTTTTAATTAACGGATAGATGGAAATCAAAACTATAATTTTCATAATAGTCTATTTTATAAAACTTGAATTAAGAATACATACATACATGCGTACATATATGCACATATACGTATATAATAATTGAATCAATGTCTTAAATTCAAAACAAAGTGTAACATATGTATTTAATTAATTTGTAGTTTAATATATACATAAATAAATAAATATGTACAATCAAGAAAAGAATATTAGAACTAACTGTTAACTTAAAATAAAAGTTTTAAGATTTAACAGGAAAGTTCATATGTAAATATTAAATGAAATAACTTTTATTCTAATGTAAATAATGATCAAAGTTGTTTGAAAATTACTTGTAGTAGTGTATTCAATTCCTAATCTTGTAGCATATAATTTAAATCAAATAATCAAAATAAGGTTCGAAAAAAATATTGTTCAAACAATAATTTCTAAAACATAAAAGTATTAGGCAACCAAGACACATATAAATTCATGCTAATAGGATACAAATCTAAGCTAAACATACAATATGAACAAAATAAAAAAATGGTGATGGATCTAAGAATACTAACATAAATCAGCATAAACTATTAGAGAATGAAGAACATGTGAAGATCTGAGTTAAATCAATATAATTAACATGCTTTTAATTAAAACAATGGGGTTTTATTCGCACGCCTAAAATTAATCAATTAAACACGTAATGAACCATTCAAATCCAAACATATGAATATATAAAAAAATAAATTAAAGAATCAACTTAGGATGTTGCCTACAAACCATACTTGAATGATGATATACTCTCAGATCTTCAAGATCCATACCCAATGCTTACAAGTGATGCATGAACTACTTGTGTTTCATTTTATTTGATGTTGTTTATTTGCAATTAAATATTTTTGGAAATCTTTATTTTTGTTTTTTGCCATGGAAGGTTAGGAGAAGAAAAGAGAGGAAATAAATGATGAAGGATGAATCGACGATAGAAAATGAATTAGTGATTTTTTTAGTTGAAAGAATGAAACATTTTATATTCTTTAATTAAAACTTTCCTAGTTATTTACTTGATTATCTCTCTCTTCTCTCTCTCTCTCTTCTCGCACCATGGTATGGCCAAAATGTGTCATCAAATGACATAACATTTTCAAACATCACTTCGTCCAATTTTCATTTATCTAAACCCATTTAAAATTATATCAACACTGTATATCGATGCCATAAATATAACTTTTATGAATGTAGTGAAATAATTACAAAAACTCCTCCTAAATATTAAATAAATTAAATATTAATTACTATTTCTCAAATACTAATTAAAATTTTATAAATTAATTAGATTATGTGGATTTTCAGAAAATTCATCATTACGGTTGTGCGACTCAAAGGTGTATATTCGATCAGCGACCAATATCAAAAAATTCAAATATTAGTATTCACACATCACCTTAGTTAGTGGTGTGACATTTTGACTGAATTTATTGCATACACATCTTTTAGTCAAATTCAATTTTATTTAATATAAGTGATACCTGGTAGTAATAGTTATTTGCACCAATTCTCTTAGTCAAAATTATATCACATTAGGATTTATAGAATTAGGTTGTAATGGCCCACCTTTTTGGACGGTTTAAATTGACAATAAACCACACATGTCGAACTCAAACCATTCGAAAAGGAGGATTGTTATGGGATAAATAAGAAAAAGAGAGAAAGAAATTAAACAAACACAGAATCTCACAGCGGAACGACAAAAATATAATAATCAAATAATAGTTCATGAAGCTAATAACATTTGATTATACTTTTACAATATAGATCAGAGTTACATACTACAAGAATGAATAAATAATGCAACAGAACAACATGATGCGGTGGAATAAATATGATAAATAGATAATACAATAAGTTTTCATCTTTGTCCTCCAGAAAAATAGTCTTCAATACACTGAAAAGCTTAGACTAACCCGAGCATAATGAAAAGAAAAGATACTCGAGTCAGAACTAAAAGATCTTATGTTAGTTAAATCAACAATAAATAAATATGGATGCGACGATTTTAGAGATGTTTACGGGGTTTTACATCTCCTATCCAGTGTCTAATGTACGTGCAATAACTTAAGAGATGTTCAGAATTACCATCTCCTAAGGATCCGTTAAACTATTTACTGTGTTGTAATATACGCCATTATAATACATCTATCTATAAAGTAAAGTATTAAAATAGCGTTAAGGCATTGCTCATATCCCCTTAACACGTTTTTATATAATGTTGTAGTCTATATAGATACTGTAAACTCCAACGTAAATAGTTGGGCTATTAGGGAGTAATCCATAGGTACGACACAAAACAAACTTGTAATGGGTCCGATAGGGCATGTGACAAGGCATGGAAGGCAATGCTAAGGTAGGGTTCTACCGTTTGCATAACTAGGCTGGTGATAACGCATAACAGCTACTAACGCCCACCTCGGAACACACTCCCATAATCAATTTGAGGGATGGCCACCAAATCAATCACAAAGTCATAATATGATATCGAAGAAGCATGTCAAATTAGAGGTGTGACCTCACTTGGCCCATTTATAGATCCTGTTTTAGTCACATCAAACTGACCGGAGGGGGGGGGGGGGGTCAGGGCCGCAATTATACCTCATACATAATCATTCACCAAACCATCCTACTTCATTCTGGAATCTCCACCATGTACACAGTTGTTAAAGTGGTTTTCGGTGTTGGTAGAGAGTATGGCAGTATCTGATCACGGTTTATTTAACAATCAAATGCTTATTTCATACCGGATGGTTCTTTTATATCTACAAAATCAATTCATAGTTGATATCAAAATATCATATCCATTTGAAATCATATTACTTTTGAAATCATTATTTACTTCAACATATTCACTTCCAAATCAAAATCCTTTCAAAATCATATTCACGTCCGGAATCGTTATTTACTTATCATATATATTTTCATCATTATTTACTTCAAATCATATATGTTTTAAAAGTCATAACCACTAAAATAGGTTAAAATATCATCTCAAATTATTTCCTTTTAAACCAATTAAATCTAAATCATAACGGTTCCAACTCTAATAGTTCGAATATTGAAAGTAGTTTATATATTGGAATAGTTATACATTTAAAGAGTTTATATGTTTAAAAATAGGTTATAGATTAAAATAGTTTATATATTAGAAATAGTTTATATACTAGAATGGGTTATATACTAACATACTTTATATATTAGAAACAGTTTATATAGTAAAATTGGTTATATATTAAAATAGTTTATATATTAGAAACAGTTTATATATTAAAATAGGTTATATATTAAACTAGTTTATGTATTAATAGTTTAAAAATAGTTTTTAACGGTTTAAAATTGTTTAAATATAGTTTAAGGGTTTTAAAACAGTTAGAATATTTTAATATTAAGTGGTTTGATTATTGAAAATGGTTTATATAGTAAATAATTTGAAAATCTAAAAGAATATGAAATTATAAATACAATAGATTTTTAAACAGTCTGCATTAAAATAATTAATTTGAAAATAATATCCAATCAAACTGTTTCTTTCATTTCAACAAATCTTCATCATATCCAGATTCCAAATCAACAAACTCAAATTAAAACTTTCAATGCAAATTCTCATAAACCATTTCAATTTATATCGATTTCAAATCCAAGTTTGAACTTATAGATTTAAACCACTTCAAATTCAATAGATTTCAAATTTAAATATTAAAACGTTTACAATAATTTAGTTTTGATAAATCTCATTTATATTTCAAATTCAACTTTAAAATTCCAAATTACTTCTTCAAACAATTCATTTAAACCAATTTCAACTTCAACATTTAAAGCATGGATTGTGGAAATAATTCAGTTGATATAAGTAAAATTCTTCAAAATATCATTTGACTAGATCCAAAAATTGAGGATTTAAAATCATTTAATTTAACCAATCTGGTGTCCGTATATAATTTCTACCATACGGTCAAGTAATACAGATATATATCATTTCAATCCGTAATAAATTTTAATTTACGTGTATATATCATTTCAAACAGCAATCCCGGGTTAAAATTCAAAATCCATAAAATCGCTCGAGCTTATCATTTCAACCTATAACGATTTTTTCATAATCCATAAGTCCATTCAGGTATGTATCATTACAACCCATAGTGATTTTCCTAACAATACTAAGGAAACTTGTAATGTGATAACGACATATAGAATAAATAAAATATCCTACCATCCAAATACCAACAATTATACATCCATCAAAATCATCATTCAAATCAACCAATAAATCACAATAAATAAACTGGTTATAATTATCAAGTATTTAATTGGCAATTAAATTCAATATTAATTTAAATAGCAATTAATTTCAATATAAATTCAAATTTAAATTGAATGACAATTTAAATATACCAAACATCAATCAATTAATTTCTAATCACTTTATAAACTTAATTTAACTAACATAAGATAGTCTAGCATTCGTGAGTGGGTTGAAACACTCACATTTGATTTCAAATCGATTTAAAATCCAATTTTAGCCCAAAAATCTAATAGTCTCCGAATGCATCCAAACAGTCTTATAATGTCCGAAATTTTGATACAATCGCAATGGAGAAAACCGCGCGTGAATCCGAGCTCGTATGAAAAAGTTATGATCATTAGACGATACAAAATTAAAAATTTAAATGAAAAACAATTAATGGAAAAAATGTAATTTGCTTACTTTTGAAACATGTGAACGCAAACCCTATCTGAACAAGTATGATCGAACCCATTTCAACAGTCCTGAACCGCCACTCAAATCTTGACCAATGTCGCTGCCATGAGCACTTGCCGCCAGTTCAATGACCGCTGCCTTGTACCTTAGGTCGAGGCGCCCCTCCAGTCAACTCGTGCGGCCCCACAACCTACCGCAGCTCACTCCGCCACCACTACCTTTGTTACCATTTTCTAGCAATTTCATCAACCTCCAGCATGAATGAACAACACCTCCAAGATTTACGTTTTATTACATCAATAGTCTACAGTTAACATCTTTTACCATAATAATTGCAATATCTCAATTATATTAAATATTTTTATTGATTTCCAAATTAATTTACTGGACTAGATAACAAAATGATAAGTGAAGCAATTTTCATACATATATAAATCAAACTCATCTCCAAGTTTATTTTTTACACATGAATGCCACTAAATTTACATACTAGTTAATTTATTTTCATATTCCTATTAATAACATATAATTACAACATTTAGATCCAACATTCATTTTATCTCTTATTTGCAGTTTCTAACCAAATTAACTTTAAAATTCTTCCAATTGATTGAGATTACGTTAAAATAGTTGTTATTAACATTCAAACAACATTATTAAATCATGTTTTAACTATTTTCTTGTAAATAAATCATAAATTTAAATTTATTATAATATTAAATTTCCAAAATCTTATTTAATTTAATATTTAATTATCGGTGAAAATATGGGCCGTTACATGGGTTCTAGTCAAAATTCCAACATCATCCAAATTCAACTTTGTAATTCCAAACAGAAAATTGTTGGTTTAATAATATTAGTAACCATTAACGTACTGCTCTAGTCAGAAACTTTGATTTTGAGTTGACTGTGATATTAACCCTATATAACTAAGAAGACGAGTCCTATATTGAATAATGTTTCACTTCCAATGCTTTAACTCAGACCTAACTATAGTCGTGTGATGGATGTCTTGCCATTATTTAATTATAATCAAAGTAGAGTGTCCACATTGAAATTCCATAGTATTCTCAAGTCAGGGGAATTGTGTAACACCGTCACTTCGAAATTGTATGTTTGACCTTAGTTATATTAACCAACATAGGACTCTCGAGTGTGTCATTTCACCGTTGTCCAATGACTACTAATATGTATCCCCTTGGTTCCCTCAATAATCATGAGTAACACACTGCCCAACATTTAGCGAACATATGTACTTTTGTCTCAACAGATGCGTCGATATACAGTCTCGATACATCTTGACTAGGAATGTTTAAGACAACATGTTTTTTTTATTATGCCAAATTATTCATGGTTACAAAACTTTCTAACTATTACCAAAAAACATACAATTTATGGATTTTCTATTAAATATACTTTTAATTAAATTAATTAATTAATATAATACATTATATCAAGCATACAATCAAAAGAAAACACATGTTATTTTAAGCAAGATTGTTATCAAGTTATATATATATATATATATATATAACAAAATACATAATTGCCACTAGGGCATACCGCTAACCTATCACTTGAAAGCTTTTGCTTTCATTTGGTTAAGTAGGATTCCTTCTTCCATCTTCGCTTCTCTTCTCTTTTCTTTTCCTACTCTCATTGTGATCAAATGGATTTGTACCTATCCTAATGGATCGATACCAAACATTTCTTATTGTGTTACTATATAAGTAACATTTAAAAAGTTCAAGCTTCACTTATTTTTCAAGCTATAGTTTCTACCTACTCTGAGCTCTTGTGATTTACTTCCTTAATACCATTAATATCGTTGCTACTTTCTTTACATTTCGACTTCGATTAAACTCTGACAACCAATGCCGATTAAAAGAAGCTTACCACATCCAAACCTTTAGAATCCACAGCCAATTCATACAGGTTTCAACCCAATTTCTCAACTTCGGCAACATATATTCGTTCTATCTTTAATCTAAGATGGGTTGCTGCCACCGTTTCATGGCCACTAACGCATAATTATGACCACTAACCTATATTCGACTTCTGCCTTTTGTTTTTCTCTTTCTTCCACACTTGGCCATGGCTGCCTTAATATAATAGACCCGAGTCTTGTGTAATTTGGAGTTGACCTTCAATATCCCTGGGTTTGACTATAAGCATTACCAATCTATGGCTTCTTGTTGTCCACCTTGGGTTTTCTGAACTTTGGCTTTAGGTTTTCCTTCATGCTCAACTTCTTGTTATCAACCATCGGTTCACTAGAGATTTACTTTGAGTTTTCTTATGGGTCATCTCATTTACCAATTTTTCGGAAAACATATCAAGTACAAGGAAGAGGTAACCGACTTTCATAGATTCTTGGTCAAATATAGATCAGTGGTTTGGTTTAATGGGACGGTTTCAAGGAATGGTTGCATCGAATGTGCTTAGGAGTCTAATGGAATCATGCGTCAACACTTCAAGTCACATATTTCAATCTTGTGGTCTAGCAAAGAAAAGCTCTGTATCGCTACGGATAATGATTCATTATTAGGTATCCAATGAAAATGGGTAAAATCCGACACGTAGTCCCATAGCACGACGGAGCTCATTTGCTAGCAAAAGCAGGCTATGTACATAGAGTGTTTGCATATGCTTTGATATGGAAATATGACGCACACTATATAGAGTGTTCAACACATCACTTTCTTTGTTGATGTATGGGATCCGATTGGTAAACACAAATCGATAACCATTGGATTCCACATAGGCTACATGGGGCTTAATTAGATCATGAAGATATAAGTTAAATCATACTTGACCTTGTTTATGTAACAAGTTTCCAATAATTCATAAACCACTAATGCTTCTTGCATCTCTCTATCATGCATTTCAAAATTTATTTAACCTTTTGAATCTTTATTGGGCCATGTAGCCTTAATTCATTTAGAACTTTTCTAAATTTCTTTTAAATAAAATAAATATTTTATTTTACATACATATATATATATATCTTGTATTCTTATCATATACACATATGTATACACATGCACGTATAGCAGGATAATGTTTGAATGGTCTGATATGCTCGTGTATAGGTGTTGGGATTTATACGACAACGGACATGTCAGCCCCTCGTGTATACACATGGATTGCCTAAATATGTGTGTGTATGTGTATGTGCATCAAATTATTATATAAATAACATTATGCATCAAATATAATTATACGTGTATGTATTTTGAAGTAGTAATTGAAAATAATTTATTTAAAGCATTTATAGTATATATATAATTAAATAAATTGTTAAATTATTTTATATATTATATAAAAATAATTTTGGGAATATATAAATATATTATTATAAGAAAATTAGAAAAAAAATATTTTATTTTAATTAATAAATTTATATGTGATATATAAACATATAATTAGTTGTAAGTATGTAATAATAATAATTATATATTAACATATATTTGACATATAGCTCATGGCCCAGGTACTTTTTCAGTTTTACATATTTTTTATTATTAAACATTTTTAAATTATAAAACCTGTGTAAAAATTAATAATAAAATAATATAATTTTATTTTCAAAAATAACTAACTAAAATATATAGTATAAACTTTTTTGCAAACTTTTAATTATCTATAATACACACACATATCCTTTATTTGCATAATTAATTTTAAATTAAATAACCTCATATAATATACACACACACATACATACAAACAAAAATAGTGATTAAAAATCATTTACTATTACTATCTTAATTTCGAAATTAATTTTTTTCCAGGGCTGAGACCATAATGCAAGCAATCATACATAAAATTTTCAAATATGTGGTTATATATATGCACTTACATACATAACCATCAACATTTGACAATCCATCGATATACCAATTTGTTATATTTCTGGCTAATCAACATATGGAACAATGATCATATAAACATTTATATATAATAGTAGATCAGTGAGGTACCTTTCACCGAACCCAAGTTCACTTGAAGTGAAGAAACAGACTCCTTGAATCCAATTCCAACTCTGAAGTTGCTAGCTCCCGAATAGCCTTACCACAAACGATTGTATTTGATTTGATTTGTATTTAAGATGCTTGAAAATTTAGGAAGAGGGAGTAGGTTGAATTCGGCCAGCAAAGGAAGGAACGAAGGCACCGAAAAAGTTTTTGAAAAGTGTGGGTTAGAGATAATTAAATAAATGGATCCAAAGGAGTAAAATAAAGATTTTGATCCTTATTTTCTTCATATTAATTCTTTCTCCTTTAATTCAAATTCCAATCCCCTTTAACCATCAAAATGGCTCGCCATTCTTGCTTAACCTAGTCGAAATGAACATGCCCCTCATGGTAATTTAATTAACTCGGTTGGTGACAGGAGTATTTAACATTTCAGTTGTGTTACTTTTAGATGTAAATTAGCGATTAATATTGAACAATTTGAATATTAACCTTCACACTTCACATAGCAAGTGGTGTGGCAATATGGCTAAATTCATCGCTTGCTTAGTATATGTAAAATATAATTTTACTTTATTAAGAATTACCTAGTAATGGCAATTATTTACACCAATTCTTTTCATCGACATTATATCACTTTGAACTTATGGAATTTGGTAATGGTCAAAATTCCAATATCATCCATATTCAACTTTATAGTCCAAGTATAAAGACCTTGGTTCAACAGTAACAATTATTATTAACAAAACTATCTAGCCAAAGATTTATGCTTTAAGTTGACTTCAGCTGACTGTGTACTAACCTCTTATAACCAAGGAGACGAATTCTCACCGGAATAGTGTTTTATTTTCAATACTTCCACTCGACCCAATATAATCGCTCGATGGACGTCGTGCAAAGATCAAATATAATCAAAGCAGAGCTTTCATATTAAAGATCAAAAGTGTTCTAAAATCAAGAGAACTGTGTAAATTAGTCACATCAATATTTTTGTTTGATGTTAGTTATAATAACCAATAGAAAACTATCAAATGAGTTATTACATAGTTATATAATAACTATTCGAACGTAATTCCTTAGTGGAATCAACAACCATGAGTAATACATTACCAAACATTTGGACAGTGTTTCGTATCTACTCTCAACATATGCATCAATATCCAGTCTTGATACATTTTGACTAGGAATATTTAAAATGACGTGTTTGTTATATTATAATACAATACTCATGATTATAACTAGTTGTAATTACTATCACAAACCTACCATTTTTGGATTTTCTGTTGAATTTATTTTAACTAAACATTTATTTATTTATAACATATTATAACAGATATGTAACATGAAGAAAATACCTTTTATTAGGAACGAGAATTGATTACACAGTTAATAATTTACAATAAATTATAAAATTACCTCTAGGGCATTCCCCTAACTCTATCAATGAGTGTAGATTCTTTTACTTCAAAGTTCACTCTGCCAATAATAGTTCAACCTCTACCTCATCTACATCAACGCTCACTAGGTCTTGGCCATCTCACTGTCAGGTCAAGCGATCTTTACAAGTAGTTTCCCGTAACGACTCATAATTTTCGATAATTAAAAATAGTTAATTTAATAAGTTTTTGTGATTTAATGTTGAAAGACATAAAATTTTGTGATTTAATAATAAGAAGTTATTTGGAATAGAATGTAATATTTTTAAATTGAGGTAAATGATAGCTTCTATAAATGTAAATTCTAATTAATTAAAAGAATTATAATTGATATAGGTTGTAAACAAATATAGTAATGTATGTATTAATGGATAATTGGATTTAAAGAGTAATTGACAATTTAGATATTGATTAAAATAATGTGTAATAAGTGGACATTGAATAAAATTAGTGCAATGTAAGTTGTTATAACAATTGGTGGTAAATAATGGACTTACACATGTTATTGAATGTAGAAATGGTGACAATTGTTATTTGTTACCAATTTAATAAATCAATTAGAAATAAATGTAAATAAATATTACATTGATGTGAGTTAAGACAATAACTACAAAGTGTGAATGCAATAAAATATACAGAAATTCAATTATATTCATGAGGCAACAATTGATTTAAATAAAAGATAGAAACCTATGTTACTAATTTCATAAGGTATTGGTTGATTTAATAGTAGGAGTGTAAAACAAAATAAAAGAATAAAAATGAAACATTTTAGTAAAGGAGAAAATATATGTTTATTTATTTTAAATATTTGGTAGGTGAAAGATTGATTATAGAGAAGAGAAACTATTATTAAGTAAGAAATTTATAATTACTTTTTGTATCCAATAGTATATAAATATGTTTAAATTACTATTAGATAGGAAATAATTGTTTTACTTCTCATTACATTCATTTAGTCCATTTTGAAACTTAATCAAATGAAATTAATGTACTTGAAAATTTTCAATTAATAGGAGAAAGAATATTAAATTGTAAATTAATAGGTATAATTAAAAGATGCTTATGTTTTATGAAAATATAAGAATGAAAAGAACATTCACATCAAATAAAATGAATGTTTCATTTATGTGAATGTAGGTATAATTTCATTAAAATAAAGAATAGAATGATTGATCTTAAAGGAAGAAATATATGTTTATTTGAACTGTGTTTTAGCTTACAGATTGATTACAAGAATATGAAAATAATCTATTTTAGTAAGTTATTTATTACTCTTGTGTATAAATAACCAATTTATAAACATGTTTATACAAACAATTGTTCTATTTTTCATCCATTTTAGTTGTCTGTTTTGAAATTTAACTTTTTTAGTAATTGCAATTAATGTAATTCAAATATTTCAATTAAAAGGAAAGAAAACTTTGATTCCAATTAATAGATTTAATAAAAGAAACGTATGTTTTGTGTTAAACAAAAAAGGCGTTTTAATGGAAATAAAAGATCGTTTGGAAAAACCAAATTAAACGTTTTTATTTTTAAGGTAGGTATAATTTTTATTATTATGCATAGAAAAAAACCAAATGCATAAAATTTGAATATTATTTGAGTTAATGAAGTTAATTTGGTTACTTTTCAAAACATTTGAATTCCAAAGGTTTGTTGGCAGTGTACATCTGGTCCTTGCATTCCTTTATCATTATTTAATACATACCACATTTCTTTCCTTATTTTTGTTGTTTATTCCGTTTCGTTTATTTCCTTCCCTTTTTTCGTGAAGCTGCATCTCATCAAATGTGAGTTTAACTTTATGTGTATACATTTTTTTATTTAACCGTTCTTCACCTCTTTACACCATGTCCTACCTCCAATTCCAAAAAAATGCGAGTTCATTATTTTCTCCATCTCATTTCATATTTCTATGGCCTCTTTGATTCTTTTCATTTTATTTTCCTATAGCCTTCTTCCACAACCTCATATTTTTGTTTTTATTTTAGTAGCCTATGTTTCCTAAAACCTTCATTTTAGAAACATGGCATTCATTTTTGTCCCTCCACTTCATTTCTTTATTATTAAATAACCTACCAATTTATTTCTTCTTTTATGTTTTGTTTCTCTTGACAAATCATATTCATTTAGTTAAAATTATTCTTTGCTGAAGCTATAATCTCACCAGGAAATTGTTCATTTTTTTTTTGTTTCTTGATTTTTTTTTTGACACCCCTTCATTTCCTATGTTTAGATCTCCATTTCAAATCTTCCTTCCCCTAAATCATTTTAATGTGAACTTGCGTATCCAAAATCTCTCATTTTTGAAAATTCAAAAGCTTTCTTTAATGAAACATGAGTTTTAATTATTATTATTTTCATTTTTCCTACATGTCCTGCCTACATCTTAGTTTGTTCGTCAATCTTTGCCTAAAGCCTTATCTTAAGAAAAATGCAAGTATTAAACTTTGTTTATTTTTTTATTAAAACGTGTACCAATTATTATTTTAATAATATTTCTTATAACATGAATTTCTTTTGCACATAAACTTCGATTCACGCGCAATTTCTTCTATTTGAGTTTGGGCTTTTATTTGGATTTCAAACCAATTTGAAATCAAAGATGGGTGTTTTAACCCACTCACAACCACTCAATTATCTTATGTTATTAAATAAAATTTATGATGTGTTTAGAAATTGATTGGTTGATGTTTGGTATATTTAAATTGTCATTATAGTTAAATTTGACTTTTATTGCGTTTAATCAGCATTTAATTGAATATTCAATTTGATTGTAAATTTAATTTCTGTTATTGATTTTTATTTACTTTTTGATGTTTATTGATTCATATGGATGATGGTTGTGATCACTACAACAAAAAGTGTCTTTTATAGCGGCATATAGCCGCTATTAATCACAACCATAGCGGTTTGATAAGCGATGTATATCGACATGTTATAAAAAACTATTGAATATTTATAACACAAAATATGCCGCTATGGTTGAGCTTAGTTTTATAACGCAAATTCGCCGCTATGGTACGTTAATTCAATAGCTCATTATAGCCGCTATAATACAGCTAAATCTCAACGGAACTGGAAATCTTTATAACACCATTTTGCCGCTATAAAATATCTATTCAATAGCTCGTTGTAGCCACTATAATACAGCTAAATCTCAACGGAATTGGAAATCTTTATAACACCATTTTGCCGCTATAAAATATTTATTCAATAGCGGTCATTTCACGCTATTAAATCAACATGTTATAGTATTGATAAATTCTTTTACAGCTCATATATGCCGCTATAAAAATCGTAGATACACTTTTCAAGAGCTATGCCTATATATTACATTTTAATAATAGCAATCAAACTAAATCTTCATAAACGAATAAAGATTATACTCAACAAATACGACACAAGAGCATGCTCAGAAAGAAATGTGATATATTTTTCATTACAGTGTACAAACATTAAAGCAAGTGCATAACCATTGAATAAAACATAAATTGCTTTTTCTTAATAACACAAGTGCATATACACACATGCACCAAACTGCAAGCACAAACAACATCGCACCTACACCTGTTCAATAATTTAAATGAATCAATAATCAAAGTTAAGCATTAATACTCTTTGCAACAATAATGGTATTACCCATTTGGCCTAAATATACAGATGTAATTTAAAAAAATGTAAATCGAAAATGTATAGACTCATATTTCAATTGTTTTCATGTCTACAGTCAATTACCCTTACAAGTATTTACAATACATATAAGTATTTCATAAGCATTTGTTAAATTATTATTCTTATGAACGTAGTGATTTATCATAAATATTAGATAAGTTGTTACTGTTGTTGTTATAAACTTAATTTTTATTAACTTATTTAACTTTTACAAAACAAAATTGACAATGTTAATTATTATAATCTTAGTTAATATATTTTGATTATCATTGTTTTGTAAACATGGTTAATTTTCATAATACTTAGTTAACGTAGTTAATATTTTATATTATTATTATAATAATAAACTTAATTAATTTTTGTAAAACTTATAGTTAACTTATTTAATTTTTATAAATTACTCGTTAACTTGGTTAATATTTTATAATTCATCACTTCATTGTGATTATTACAAATCTTAGTTAATTTAGTTAGCATGGTATATCTCAAAATACAAACAAAGCAAGTATAATAATCAAGTGGAGTAATGATGCTTGATATGAAGTATAATACTGTAACCGGTTTATGAAAGCATAATGCTATAATCTCCTTTGTGATGATAGGATCGAAATGTCAACTTTTAGTCGAACTAATGGTATATATTTAAAACCATGCAACATGTATAACAGAGTACAAAATCATTCATGAATGGAAAAGGCCATTGTGAAAGAATACAGAAAAAAATAATGTTGAACTTTACCTTTATTTGAAACTATTGCCAAGCATTTTGCCACTTATCTTGCACAACATCAAGTTTCTCAAAACAAGATTTCAATTTGAAGCTTGTACCTTTTTGCACTTAGCCGCTTTTTACCATAAAAACAAAATACATGAGTCCATTACATGCTACATGAAAATTAAATGCAACTGGATGGCGCTGACAAAAAAAGTCCATTAAGATTATCCACGAATAAAGGGAAAAAGGAAACACTGACCACATCTTCAGGGTCATTAGGTTAAATATGAAATTTAAAATGTCGTGAAGAATTTTTAAAATGCATAGTAGCTCTAGTTTACATGTTGTACCTCTGACCAAGATTTGTTTAGTTTTTTGACCAATAAGGGAACATTGACTACATCATGAAAAGCAGGCATTAAAATATCACAAATTTTACAGTCATCGTATAGTAAACATGTAATGTGATGGAGAGAAACTAAAAAAACCATACTAATTCATTACCAGCATTTTTGGGAAATATCTTGGAAGCTGCAGTGCGAATTCACAATGAGAATAATCTTCTGCCATCTAAAAGCAATGATATGGAATAAAATTGAACCGAAGTTAGCATTTTTGAAGTCCTGTTCTTGAGAACATTGTGACAGTAATTTATATTTATTGTTAAAAATGTTTATTTAACACTGGTACTCAAGTTAAACAGTTAAATCAAATATAAGAGTGACAAAGAATATTATTAACGAATATCCCTATGAGATAGTGGTATGCCTCTAAATAGACATCTCACTGGCATCAATTAACCATAATTTAATTGACAATGTAGTTTTTACTGATCATGAAGACACAATGAAATACTATGAAGTTCCTTTAAACTTTCGGGAAAAAAATAATCAAATGATTTCTCAAGGGAATGAAATTGATGGTAAAATAGTTAATTGCTGGACTAAAGCATACAAGAGACCTGAACATATTATTGAATCATTGACCTAAAGAAAATGAAGGGTACCCAATGAATTAAGCATAATTTCAAACTACTAGGTGTCATGACCTGCAAAACAATAGAACAATGATGATTTCCAGCTGCCATGACAAACTCGAAATGGATACGATCCTAATTGTCAAACAAATATATATATATATATATATATATATATATATAATAAAAATTATGGCCATGTCGTCATAATTGAATCATGACAAAAATAGTAGACTTAGAATCATGACAAATTGAACATATCAAACCATTAAATACTGTGGTCGAAACTCATTTGAGCTCAATTGAGAATTGTGTACACATCATGGTAAAATAAGATAAACTATATAGATGAGATTTTAGCGTTTTGCATTTACCACATTGATGCGCCTAGATATAGATATTTATACTTGTAAAATGAATTGAATTTTTGTGACCAACCAGTTACATCTTGAGCTCTTTCAAAAGTAAACTTACTATGCAATATAATGCTAGTTAAAAATTCAAAACCCATTTCTTGGAATTTATGGTACCGCATGGGATTCTTGGAATAAGAATGAATGTTTTGTTTTCAGTTGTCTCAATTGAGAAGTCAAGTCCATTAACATATGAGCGGTTTCTATACGAATGGTTGCATTGTAATTCTTTGGACGATTCAGAGTCTGCAAATAGATTAGCAATAGCAAGTTTGGTAGATATATGCCAAAGCAAAAAAATAATATTTATGATCATGTTAAATGTGAGCTTAGCGAGTGCTTTCTTCCACTCTACAAACTAGTCATTTATCGACTTCTGCTCAGTTTTTAACGATCGGCTTTTTGGTTACTATTTCCAGCATTCAGATTATTCCCAACTAATCTTGAGCCACAAAGGACATATAATCAAATAAGTAATTTTTAGAAGCACTTTATTTGAAGAAGACTAATTTAGTCAAGTTTTGCCAAGGGAATTCAACTCAAAAAAATATATGCATAGATTCTAATAGAAGCACCTAAATTTCTGTTAAAGGCCATCAGCTTCTAGTTATTTAATTTTATATGAAATTTTACTTAGCAATCCTCAAAATTTGTCTAATGTAGCATGATAAAGCTCTTGAGGTCTGTATCCTTCAAGTTGTTCTAGAAACAAATTGCATGTAGTTCATTGTAATAAACAAAGAATTGGTTGATAAACATTCAGCTAATAGGAGAGCATCGATAAATTAGTTTAGACATACCTCTGGGACATCAAGCAATGAACGCTGCAGTGAATACAAAACAAATGCTAGTGGATTCTCATATGCAATATCAGATTTCAAATGTAAGTTTTCACACAAATATGCCAGAGATCATGTCAATGTACATCAAGACACAACTGGAACCAATCTTCCAATGGTTCATCAATAGAAAATTTTAAAAAACCAAATAACCATTGTATGACCAGATTAATCTACACAAAATTCTAGTTGCACAATCCATTTACCATAATTCCATATTCTAAACATCCTTTTTTCCAATCCATTATTCTAAATGTAGATTTCAACATCCCGCTCTACTCACAACAACAAAATTGACATTTATATAATTATTAACTTAAGTTATACAAAAGATATAATCTTATGCTTAGATTTTTGGTTAAAATAATTAAAATAAAGCACATCTCAAAATAAGAACAAAGTTATTATCCAATTAAAGAATATTCTCTACAACTGCATAAGAAATGAAAGTATCTATAACATAAAAATTATACATTATTCAATATATAGATATAAATGCAGTACAACATACTAGTGTGATATAAAGAATGAATGTAGATAAATTTGGATCAGCTACATTACGAATTGAGTCAACATAACCCTTATTTTTTGTTTCTTTTTGTTGAACTTGATTGGATATTCTATCAGGACTATAGAAATATTGTGAGTAAATTAGAAATGGATGTTTTGAATTTGTAAAATAACTTTATGTATTCGATGGATCCTGTTTTTAAGTGATATCAGGAATTTGATAATATTAGTAGACGAAGGTTTTGAATTTGTAAAAGAAATTTAATTGTTTTTGGTAATTCCCATCGATACTAATAAAACTAGAATAGCACATACTAATATAGACCATCGAAAGTTACAGTTGACATCTGAAATGAATACAAGATAATGAAGACCTATTTCGCATTTCACTAAAGTAGCAACATTGAGAAAAATGTTTACTAGTTGACGGTGTAAAGTAAACTGAAATGAAAATTACTTAAATAATGGAAAACCCAAATTTAACTGAATAACCATGACAAAAACATATAGCTTCACATTACTTTGGTTAGGTTAGATGTAGATGATGCATAGCTTGCATTTCAGTTTAACATTCCTAGATAGCGCTGGAAATTAATGTGGAGAATCTAAACGTGCTTCTAGAATTTGATGTGTTAGCAAGAAAAAATTCAGTTTTTTTATGTAGTCTTATTTATATAAGATCCGCTCTTACCTTGTGATTATATTTGCAACTGGACTATATGATTGCTTTTGTACGGAATGAGTAGAATCAGGAAAAAAGAAAAATAACTTCACAATATAATTAACAACTTACCAAAGACATGAGAAACAAAATCCATTAAACACAATAGATTCACAAGCTAAACCCAAATGATTCATAAGTTTGTACTGCAAAAGTGCAACCAACGTTTAAACTCTCACTCAATACATGTAATATATTATGTGATTAAAATAGAGGAAGAGACCCAAATGTATATATTAAGTGATTCATAGGTTTGTACAAGTTAAACATTAAGTGAACAAAATCCCTTAAACCCAAATGCATATCACTTACTAATGCATAGCTGACTGAAAATGCTAATTGTACTGGGTTTAAACTCATAATTGGTTGCCTAACTTCTCAAGCCTAATAACAATACGACTTTCAATTTTCAACTTTTATTATGTAATAAGGAAATGACTGGCATATAAGAAAAAGTAACGACATGAAGCATACTTGATTTCTTGCACATGTAACATCCTCATCAGAAGCCCTATAACGGAACAAGCTTATCTCGTCCACAATTAGATATGCTACATCACCCATCCAATCTAGCTGTAGGCATCCAATGGGATAGCATGTTAGTATATTATAAAGAAATCACATACTAGACTAGAATGGCCAATGCTATATATATATATATATATATATATATATGTGTGTGTGTGTGTTATTATATTTTCCAAACACTTAATCTTATTATGATACGACCACAACCACACATATATATTATATCTCCAAATTAATCAAATACATGTTGGCAAACACAGGCAACATACAAGATATTATTCTATAATCACCATGGTATACAGAAAATATATCGTTTTTTTTTTGCAATGCATCTGTCTCCACTGTATATAAATCAAACTTATATGGTTCAAATTGATTGTCAAGTAAGTAATCTGATGCTAGAAATAAATAAATAGATAAGGTTGACATGCATGATATTTATATCTTACAACTTAGATTTGGCTTGCTTTTATTAATGTATAATATAAATACAAGGCGTTGCACATATTGTGTTTCTTAGAATCCAAACAACAATATGTATCATTAATGGACCATGATATAGTTGGTCACCTAACGTTGAAGCAAACTCAGATATATGAGTCCCAAGGGCCAAGGTTCCTTTGCAGCCTCTACACTCTTATTTTATCAACGTTCCTAACCAGGCATTTATATCCGTTAATTAATTAAACTACATTCTATGCTTTTTTATAATTATAGATTTACCTTGAGTTTAGCTCCCTTATACTAGAGTATGCCTTTGATGCATACTTGAACCCTCATACATTTATATATAATGAAGTACCATAATATAAAAATTTAAACAACTTTAATATCAAGGTCATAAACAGACATGAGTGAACCCAATACAACCATTGACTATTATTAGTCCATTCAAGGAATATGATCCTCTGCATCGCTCCGAACCGGCGATATGCAAATATTTTAAACTAATAAATATTATTTCCGACGCAGGTGGATGAGCCCATGCTCTGATATATTAACATAGTAGAGGATCATACTGCAGATATAAGTCTAGAATCAGGAAAAGGCAAGGGTGGCCTAAGTGTGAAGCCTCTAAAGCAATCGCATAAAAGAGCAGAATGTCCAATGCTACACACATATGTTATATTTTCCAAATACAACAATATATATATATATATATATATCATAACTAACGTTAGCAGACACCTAAAATCATTCATCAACTGAACTTTCATAGAGACATCAGATATGACCACAACTAGGAGTACAAAACCATAAATTGTGAGAGAGGAGGAGCGATTTTAATGATATTATGATTTTCAGATTCAACGGCGAATAGCTCCCCTTCCCCATAAACCCCAATTGTATAAGGACTCGCATTAATCAGAGAATGACATTCATCAAAAGATATTCTATTTTGACCGAATATTTTTTACTTAAACCTTTGAATAAAATTCGTACAAGAATATTTTTTAAACAAATCCACCTTCCTTGCTTTTGACCATCGATTTACAAAATTCAATACTATAAGCTTTTGTCAGATATCCCTACGAGTTTACAGGCCTAAAGTGGTCTTTCACGGTTCTACGGAAGCAAGTCATAGTACTACATTGTAAATTCTAACCTTCTAGACAATAATTGGCTATTGCTACCACTATTTTCGAGCACATCATAAGCACGAGTTATTATTATCTTGTCCTCTTGAGTCCATGCCAAACTCAATAAGTTAAAGACGGATTAACTCAGTCTAACTCAGTTTAAAAATAAACCGAGGTAAACTCACTTTATGAAAACTGAGTTAAACTCGGTTTATTTTTAAATTGAGTTAAACTCGGTTTGTGAGATAAACAGTAGATTCAACCCTTAAATTAACTGAGAAAAGAATAGGATTACATGAACTTTAAAAGCCTACGTTTAAACCATAGGAGACAAAACACAAGTTCCAATTATTGAGAAAACGAGGACCGTCCAACTCTATAATCTGCTGCTTTAAGAAAATCCTATAATTGACTTATATAACATACAAGGAAGAGAATGTTTGATAATTAAAAAACTTCTCATGCCTGCTCCTCCTGAGTCGACTTCATTTCCCATGACCACTTTCTTTCGGCTTTCTTACGAAAGGTTAAGATCGAACCTAAAATTTCAAATAAAGTTGAAACAAATTCGGCCTTTAGATACAAAATAATATCCATGTACAGTACTAGTATATATGCAATATATACTTAGAACTATGATAAGAAAGTGTCAATGAATAATACTTGAACTAAGAATTATTTAGTTCCATAACTTCCGGCAAAAACTTGTGATTTGAATATTAAATATTCAAAACGACTCTAGCCTTTTTAAATTCCTGAGTTTAATACTTAAACTGAGTTTAATTATTAAATATTCACAATGACTCTAGCCAGTTTAACCTCTCACTCAATACATGTAATATATTAAGTGATTAAAATAGAGGAAGAGATCGTTGAAACAGAGAAAACAAAAATTGTTTCCATATGTCAGTAACCATTTTCTCCTAGTAAAAATAATCAAAATAGAAAATTTAGAAATTTAGCGTGAATGATCACATTTGATAGGTCAAACATTGTACCCACTAAAGGCAATAGCCTTTATAAGAATCATAACTCAACCTTTCAAATTTGAACTATATTTATATAGTTGTTTTGCTACGAAATGAAAGGTAAACAGAGCTAATTGATTGTAGAGTTGCTTACTATTGCACTCTGGCATATTAATCATTAAACCATTATGAGTATAACCGTCACAACATAATCAAAACTGAAATAGTAATAAGCTATGTCGAACTAAACTAGAACTTTTTGTTTAGGTTAAAATTAGCAAACATTCTACGCAAAAAAAATCAGAAAAATACCCAGTAGCATCAGCACCAGAAACAATTTTTCTAAGCACAGCAGCGATTCCAATACAAAATAAGAAAGGAAGAGAGATTCTAGCAGTAGTAATAGAGAATGCTTGACGACCTAACTGTTGCGCAGATCTTAGGGCTAATTTTAGCATACGACTTGACTGGCATAAGGAGGACGTGCCAAAGAAGCACGAGGTTTGTTAGGAGCTTTGGACTTGTTACTGGTTTTAGCTTTTGCCTTTTTGGCAGGAGAGCCTACTTCGATGGTGGGAGTTGGAGCGGGATCAGAGGATGGTTGGTCTTCGATGATGGTAGAAGGAGAGACGACAAAGACCTCTTCATTTGACATGGCTGGAATTGGGGATTAAGGGTTTGAGATAATAAATTTGAAACAGAATTATGTGATTCAGGGAAGTAATTTTGACAAAGAGGCGGCAACAAGAATGGAATTCTATGATTTTTGGATAAAGGAGGGAAGTAATTTTGGCAATGAGGCAGCAACAAAAATAAACGGATGATCCTGCTTTCAAAGCGTCAGATAGTCCACTACTTGAAAATAATACAATTTACAAGAAACAATAACACAATGAAATAATGCGTTATTAATTGGCGCTATCAAACACAACTTTTCTTGTAGTGGATGGATGTTTGATTGTTCATATTGAATGACTGGATGTTTTTTTTACGTTGTTATAACACTGCAAGTTCCCTATGGGTTGAAATGATACATACCCGAACGATCTATAGACTAGGAAAAAATCGTTATGGGTTGAAATGATAGACTGAAGCGATTTTATGGATTTTATTTAATTTGGGATTACGGTTTGAAATGATATATAATCGTAAAATTGTAAATTACGGATTGAAATGATAAATATTTGCATCACTTCACCATAGGATAGAAAATTATATACGGACACCCGATTGGTTAATTAAATAATTTTCGAACCTTTAAAATTTTGAACTTAGTTAACTGATATTTTGAAATAGAAATTGATTAATATAAATTGAATTATTTTCGATAATCCGAGCATTAACGGTAAAATTGGAATTGATTTAATGAATTGTTAAAGGATTTAAATTGGAGTTTCAAGTTGAAGTGTGACATATAAATGAAGTTCTCGGAATTGAGTTATTGAAAAATGTTTGGATATAACTTTGAAATCTATTTTAAATTAATTTAAACTATTTTAATGAATTTAAACTATATTAATTAATTCAAACTTTAATTTATTTAATTTATTTAATCCAATTTAATATATTTTAAATTTATTTAATCTATTTTAAATCTATTTAATATAATTTAAATCTATTTAATCTATCTTGAATCTATTTAAACCATTCTTAAATCTAGTTTGATCTAATTTAAATTTATTTTAACTATTTTAACTATTTAAACCATTTTAATCTATTTTAAACTATTTTAAATCAGTTAAACTATTTTAGAGCATTTTAACTATTTTAAACTATTTTTAAGCTATTAAAAATTATTTATGACCATTTAAACTATTTTCTAAAATTTTATATTGTGTAAAGTTGAAGTGGTTATATTTAAGTCTTCGATGATGATACAACCTAAATTTGGAATTTGGAATTTGACCCTTTTGTGAAATGACATAATTGAGTAAATATGATGGTTTTGTAATGAGGATTTAATTAACCTATCTTATCAATAATTTCAAAACTAAATATGATTTTGAAAGTGATAGTTTTGAGAATATTATATTTTGATATCAATTGTGAATTGACTTTTGCAATGTAAAAGAACCATCTAGTGTGAAATAAGCGGTTGGTTGTTAAAGAGACCAGGATCAGATATTGCCAAACTCTCTACTAATACCGAAAACCACTTTTAAAAACCATGTAAGTGGTAGAGATTCTAGAAATGAAGAAGGATGGTTTGGTGAACGATTTCTATATAAGGTATGACGTGACCATGACTCCCGTGAGTCAGCTTAGATGTGACTAAAACAGGAGCCACGTCGGGCCAAGTAAGGTCATTCCTCCCATCGGACATATTACTTCGATACTATTCTATTAATTTGTGATTGATGTTGTGGCCAGCTCTTGATTTTGATTTGGGAGTGTGTTCTAAGGTAGGCAGTAGTAGCTGCTATGCGTTACCACCTGTTCAGATATACAATTGGTACGACCGTGGCATTGCCTCGAGTGCCGTGTTCACATTCCCTAGAGCGCCTTCTACGAGTTTGTTTTGTACCATACCTATGGAGTGCCCTCTGATAGCCTCTAGTTTACGGAGGAGTTACGGTACTGTATAGACTATGGGAATATATAAAATGTGATAAGGGGGATATGGGTAACGCCTTAATGCTATTTTAATACTTTTACTTTACTATAGACATATTATAATAGCGTATTGTACAACATAGTAGATAGTTTAACGGATCCTTAGGAGATGTGAATCTTGAACATCTCTTAAGTTACCGCACTCACGTTAAACACTGGATAGGAGATGTCAAACCCCGTAAACATCTCTGACACCGTCACATGTATATTTACCATTGATTTAACTTACATAAGATCTTTTAGTTCTGACTCTAGTGTTTTGTCTTTTCAATTCGCTCGGGTCAGCCTAAGCATTTTAGGGTTGAAGACCTTATTTCTAGAGGACGAAAACGATGATTTGTACTATTATTATTATACTTGTTCGAATGCATCATGTTGTTCCGCTGCATTTATTGATGTATTCATGTTTATGTAACTCTGATGTTTGTGTTGTAAAGAATAATCAAATGTATTTATAAAACAGCTTCATGAACTATTATTTGATTATTATATTTTGTCATTCCACTGTGAGATTCGGCATTTGTTTTATTTCTTTCTCCTTTTCTTATTTACCCAATAACAATATTGTAACGACCCAATTTTTCAACGCTCGAAAGTGGACATCAATACGTCCACTGTACCAAATGCCAAACAATCGAATGTCGGAAAACCGAACCGTTAGGTTAAAGAAGAAGAAGATAGAAGAAGAAATAGAAATAATATCAGAATCTCACAATCGCAGCGGAACTACATATAATAGATAAATGAATAATCTTTAAACATAACAACTATATCAGTTTATACATTACATCATTAGAGTATTACAACAACAAAACACGACACTAGGCATTTATGACAACTTGTCCATATGAAAACTGAACTTGCAGCAACCCATACGCAGCAGATACTACATAATATAAGTAATACATCTCGTCATCCAGCTTGTCTCCTGATCTCCACAACATACTTTCCTGACTTCGCTCCAAAGCAACTGGTAACCTAACTCTAGGCTGCCCATGTCGAAAATTATAGGCACCCATAGTTTAGAAAGGGAACAATAAACTCCTAGTCAGTCATGGGACTGGTGTGAGATCTTAAAAACAGTTATTTGCACAAAAGAAATGTAACATCCCATTTTTAAGCCAAATATTAATCTAGTAAATAATATAAATTTCTGGTTTTTATGCTTTTGTTTTTTGAAAACTTTTTTCTTCTGATTTCTAAAGTTTGAGCAGATAAAAGAAACGAGAAGAGAAAGGATATATATATATATATATAGCTTTGTTTGTTTTTTCTTTTTATTAATTCTAAAATGGAAAGAAAATAAATTGACACTTGTCTTTGCATGAATTTAAAATCTCAACACTTGTTATTTTCCATAATAAAACTATTACACTTGTTAAACTATAGGTTAATATTTCAACACTTGTTATTTACATGAGAATTTGGTTTTTTATGTAATTTATATATATTATATTTATTTTTAGTTTTGTACTTATGTATATGGTTTTTATTAATCTATATTTTGTACTTTTTCTTTATTAATATTTATGTAAAATTTCAAATAATATGTTTTTAATACAAAAATCACATATATATTATTTTTAAATCCAATATTTTTAAAATATTTGTTATTTTGAATTTTAAACTCAAATTCAAACTATAATCTATTCATATATATAAATCAATACTTATCTAATTTGTTTTGAAAATTTTCAGATTAATTTAAAATTAAATCCAGAAATTTATATTAATTACTAAATTAATATTTGGCTTAAAAATGGGATGTTACATATTGCCCCCACTTAAGAAAATTTCTTCCTCGAAATTTGGAAGAGAGAGAGACAACCAAAGAACATGAGAACGCATAAAATGATAGAGAAATGGGTTACCAGATTAAGCCGAAATAGCCACTCTACACTTGGGATAGGATTTCTACGTGCTATCCTCTGTTTCCCAAGTACAGTCATTTGGATCACCACTCCATTGTATTTTTACCAATTTCACCACTTAATCCATGGAGACAAACAATGTATTTCACATACAACTTTGCCAAACTTGCTGCTGTTCGGGTAGATTTTACTGGGATAAAGTGAGCAGTCTTGGTTAGACGATGCATGATAACCCAAATTGCCTCATTACATTTCTGAGTTCGTGGCAGACCATCTATGAAATCCATAGACACTTGGTCCCACTTCCATTTAGGCATTTTCAACGGCTGAAGTAAACCCACCATCTTCTTTTAATCACCCTTTATTTGCTGACAAGTAGCACAACGACTGACATATAGATATATCTCTCTTTTATTATTTCCCACCAGAAGGTCCTTTAGATATCTCGATACATTTTATTAACCCCTAGATGGATACTAAGCTTGGACTTGTGACATTCATCCAATACTTCCCGTTTGAGATCAGGGGTGTCTGGAACACAAATCCTGCCTTTCAGTCTTACAATTCTATTCTTATCGACTTCAAATCTTGAATCTTCACCTCGATGAATTCTCCTATAAATTTCTAGAAGAAAATTGTTTTCTTTTTTCTTACTTGTTATTAATAAGAGTAGGAGTGACAACAAGATAAGCGAGAATAACATGTCTTCTACTCAAAGCGTCGGCTACCACGTTGGCTTTTCTAGGCGTATACAGAATATCCAGGCCATACGACGCTAGGAATTCCAACCAACATTACAGCCTTAAATTTAAATCCTTTTGGGTAAAGAGATACCTCAGAGATTTATAGTCGGTAAACAATTCAAAATTTTCACCTAAAACAAGGAGGGTTTATTAAGTATAATTATTAAGTTAAGTTAATTCTTTTAGGAAAGCTGAAAAAGATTTTTACCCAGAAGATAACGACGTAGATTTTTAAAGCAAAGATAATGGCCAAGATCTCAAGACCGTGAGTTGGGTAGTTTTTCTCATGCGGACGCAATTGTCTACTCGCATAGGCAATCACTCTACCTTCCTGCATTAGAGCAGCACCCACACCCTGACCACAAGCGTCTGTATAAACAGATAGACCTTGATTCCCATTAATAATAGCAAGAACGAGAGCGGTGGTCAATCTCCTCTTCAACCCCTGGAATGCTTTTTCGCACTTCGGAGTCCAATTAAATTTAGCATTCTTCATAGTCAGTTTAGTTAATGGACTGGCTATCTTGGAGAAATCCTAGAGAAATTTTCTATAATACCCCGCTAAACCCAGAAAACTTCTAATTTCTTTTGGAGTTGTGGGTTGCTTTTAGTCTGGAATAGCGGAGACCTTGCCAGGGTCTATAGAAATTCCCTCTTTAGTGACAATATGTCCGAGAAATCTAACTTCCTCGACCCAAAAATGACACTTAGAAAATTTCGCAAATAGAATGTTCTTCCTCAGTATTTCCAAAACAATTCTCAAGTGCTCGGCATGCTCTTCTTTAGTTTTGGAGTAGATCAAAATATCATCAATAAACACAAGAAAAAATTTATTCAACACTTCTTGGAATACACGGGTCATTAAGTCTATGAAATATGCGGGAGCATTGGCTAGTCCGAAAGGCATGACTAACCATTCGTAGAATGTGTCAGGACCCCTGAAAGCAGTTAAGTGAATACTGTCTTCAACAATTCTCAGTTAATGGAATCCTTGGGCTAGATCCATCTTTGAAAAGAATCGAGCGTCAGACAACTGATCAAATAGGTCATTGATTCTGGACAAAGGAAATTTGTTTTTAAGAGTTAATTTATTGAGATCGTGGTAGTCCACGCACAATCTCAAGGATCCATCGGACTTGGCCACAAACACCACAGCTGAACCCCAACTGGAAACACTAGGACGTATTAATCCTTTCTCCAGCAAATCTCGGGTTTGCTTGACCAGCTCTATTCTTTCCCTTGGTGCCATCCTATAGCTTGCATGAACAACAGGAAGAGCATTAGGAACCAAGTCGATTCCGAATTCAATTTCCTTATACGGAGGTAAAGATTTAACTTCTTCGAATACGTCTAGAAATACCCGAACAATAGGTGGAGATTCCAGACTAGGTTCGGGATACCCAAAGTATACATCAACTTATCTCTCTTAGGACTCGGATCCTCACAAGAAATTTTGATAAAATTCCCAAATTTAGTTCTGACCAAAATTGTTCGGTTGTTGCAATCTAATTTAGCTTCGTTTTTGGTTAACCAATTCATTTCGAGTAATATTTCAAATTCATTAAAGTCGAGAACAAAAAGACTGATAGGAAATTGATGATAAGAATACGAGATATGAACTTCTCTACATCGTAGACAAAGGTTCGCAGGGCCACCAACCAGATTCTTCATAAAGATGGGCTCGTCGACAAATTCAGGTTCAAGTTTTATTCGTTTACGGTTTGTTGGGAAATAAAGCTACGCGTGGCTCCAGTATCGAACAAAACTCTAACAACTCTATCATAAATGAGAAGGTTACCTTCTAAAACTCCGTTCCTTTGTCCGCTCTAGATGTTGAAGGTTTGTCCTTGATCGCATACACTTTTGCTACTTGAGCCTGCTTCATTATCGCGCAATCTTTAACTTCGTGTCCTGGTTTATGGCAGTAATAGCACTGCCTGACTCCATGACTTGTCTTCATAGGTTGATATTTCTTTCCTTGTTTCTTTGGCTTCTTGCAACTATTTGAATAGTGGTCTTTCTCTAAACAATTGAAACAAGTAATATCCTTCGCCTGGTTCTTCTGATTATTCTTCTTCTCCTTGCCTTGCCATGGTTTCTTCCTTTCGAACTTCCTTTTCTTCCAATTTGGATTGCTTGCACTTCCTTTCTCCTCTGAAACTTCCTGCTTATCCAAGGTAGCGTATCTGTAACCCATATCCATCAAATCAGAAAAAGATTCGTTCACGTAGGCTGTCATTCTCTCACGGAACTTCTTATTCATCCCTCGAATAAATCTTTCATTCTTCTTTAGAGGGATGTTTACTAACTCCGGACCAAACCGAGATAACTCGTTAAATTTGTTCAAGTACCCTTTAAACGATAGACTCCCCCACTTCAAATCTGTAAACTCCTGGTACATTCTGAAGATACCAGCAAATGACATATAACGTTGTTCAAACACTTCCTTGAATCGATCCCAAGTGAACTCATCCTCCGGCTCATCCACTGTAATAGTCTCCCACCAGGCTAGAGCTTCCGCTTGGAGTTGCCAAGAAGTTATCAATCTTATCTGTTCATCTTCCAACTTCAATCCTTTGAAAATTCTTTCACACAATCGAATCTAGGCTTTTGCTTCGATAATAGACTCCTTTCTTGTGAATGGCTTTCCACCAAGCCTTGCAAAACTTTGATATAAATCAGCTAGATTCGGCTAAGGCTGAATAGGAAGAGTTGTTTCTGTTATTACAGGGCCTTGACCAGTTGCAGTGCTACTTCCCCGTCCCCTACCTCGTCCTCTTCTCACGCTCATTCTCACTATCTGTAAACAGTGAGAAAACTTGATTTAGGCATACAAACAAGATATCTTAGGGATATACTCTTTCTAGGGTGTTTCTAACCCTATCTCTAACGAGTCACCTAATGTGTTATACTCTAAAGCTAAAGTTCTAACTCCACCTTTAGCTCTGATACCACTTGTCACGACCCGAAATCCAGTGTTCAAAAATCGACATCAAATACCTCACTTGTATTCGAATGTCGGAGATTCAAACGTTGAACTCCAGTTCGGTGGAGCTTATAACAGCATTAGATGATACAACACAGCGGAAACAAAATGAATTTCACTGATAAACATCACAGATACAACATTTATACAACACATGAACACCAAACATCATAGTGCTATATGCATGATACAATAGCAGAACAATAACTCCATAGCGGAACAACAACAAGGCTATAATAACTTTAATATAGTCTTCAAAAGAAAGAGACCGAGAGCAAGAATCCAGCATAAGCACCTTCAAACCAAACTACAAAGCTTCCAAAAGATATCCAAACCCAGAGCATCCAAAATCCGACGGCTTCCAAAACCAAAGACTCCAAAAGACTTCTAGATCCAAACTACTATCCAAACTAGCTTCTGAACATGGATAACGTGCTTCTAGGCTGCCCGTGTGGAAAATTATGGGCACCCAGAGTTTAGGAAAGGGAATAATAAACTCCGGGTCAGTCATGTGACTGGTATGAGTAAACAAAAGCAGTTGTTTGTACAAAAACAATTTATAAAAAAAATCTGTTATGCTTTTTGAAAAATGAAACTACCATAAAGCCTCCTCGCACACACACAATGAATTGCACAATTGGAGGAGATTTCTCCTTATGATAGTGAAACATGCTTGATACGTGAAAATCTTTTTGATATTATTATTAGTGCATAGTGTAGAAAACATTTCGAAAGTATAATAAATCTTAGCCAGCATAAGTACCATTATATTATGCCTGCTATAGCTACCACCTGAGGTAGCATGTTACACAAGTGCAATCGTAAAGGGCTCGTATTGGGTGATTGGATTTCCAACAAATGGTCAAGGATAAGGAACTTCCTTTAACCGAAAGGGTAAGCCTCTAGAGGGACGCCCCGAGAACCAAACTGGATCTCTGCCAACACAAGGTCGGGTTACCTCCGTAACTAGGCAACTAACTGTCACGAGTAGCCATCCCCATTCGTAACCGACCTTTATCGAGGGCCCTCAACACCAACAACCACAAAGCATATTATCTGGGTTCCATACCAGAATACCACCAGAAGGAAATGCACATACCCTAAAGGGCGCGACCCTCATAACCTTGCTGAATCTTTTCCTGTTTTGACCATTTTCGGGGTGTGAGATTCGATGAAGTCTCATCCCACAAAGCTACGCTTTTCACAAAATCCATGCTTTGATTAACAAATGATCAACACTCAGCATGCCACACTACCAAATTGGGAGTATATCACTAATAACCATCAACTACATAACCTCTGAGCTCGTCCTTCTCAGAGAAGGGTGTTAAGCTAAGAGAATAAATTCTCCGCCACCAAACAGAAATGTATTTGATAGAAATCAGCTTTATATCTCAAAGTGTAATGTCAGACATACAACCATACAAGTCCATCCTGGGTCTGAATGGAACCGAAGGCACTTCATCCAATAAAAGAAGAAGCCCTTGCAATCCGGGTATCCAAAATCCCGGTCGAACACCCCATCACATATGGAGATTCTTATACCGGAGTAACTCAGTGCAGAGACCATCGACATGTAATCCTTTCGTTCACGAAAATACCCGGTCTTCACCACCGTCTTCAAATGCACACCAATTTCGTCGTATCATTATTCCTAATGGGTTTTACGATACAAAGTCCTCTCCCGGCTAATCCAAATAAAGAGCGCTTATTTTTAAAAACACGTGGATACAAAGTCACAAATATTCACCATTAAGATTCGATGTTGGTTTCGAATAACCATTTGGAATCTGACTGTCTGTCGCATCGAAATTCAAATGCTGTTCAAAGGCCAACAATTTTCACATTCACACACCAATATATCACAAAGCAATTCATATCACACAGTATGACAATCACATATCAGAGATATCAACAAATCTAGGGTATTCAATAATAATCAATCCATAAGCAAGATTAATTAATCGTGTGATTATAATTAATTAATCACATAATTATTTTCATTAACTATCCATAATTAACAATTAGTTATCCTTAATTATAAATTAATTATCCTTAATTATAAATTAATTAATCCTTAATTATAAATTAATTAATCTTAATTATTTATTAATTAACCTTTAATTATCAATTAATTAATTAATTATTCTTTAATTACTATTATTAAGTAATTATCTTTAAGTAATTATCTTTAAATTACTGTAATTAATCAAATTATCTTTAGTTACTTAAACTTTAATTAATTAAAAGGTAAATCATTTATTTTAATTAATTAATAAATTATCATTAAAAATCTTTAGTTAACAATCCTTTCAATTAATTAACATTAACACATAAATTAACTTAAGAGAATTAGGTTAGCTAATAATTCAAAAACATTTTACCTTAATTAAATCTTTAATTACATTATTTATTTAAAATAAATTAGTAATCAAAAGCCTAAAACCAGAAAATCAAAAACAAAGCAAAGATTAACAACCTCTTGCATTTCAAATCTGAAAGCTTTAAATCATCTCAACATTAAACAAAATTCAAAGATTTCAACTCAGTAAATTAAGAACAGTTACAAGATCAAAAAAAAACAAGTTCAACTCAGTACAATCATCTTAAAACAAAAAGATCAAAGCAAGAACAACACGGGTTTTCAAACTCAGAAACGAAATCAACTTCTAGGTTTACAAAGTTCTCTGTTCTTCTTTTAAAAGGTGAGTAAACCTTTTTGAAATCTGGAATTTAAACTGTTGTTTGAAATCATGCTTAAAGTAAAAGTTGAAAATTGTTTGCATGTGTATACATATGTGTGTATATGTATGTGAATATGACTGTGCATGTCTGAGAATAAGATTTTGTCTCTGTTCCAGTTTTTATAGGTTTCAAACCTGTTAAAAATCCAAATTCTTTCTCTCTAGTCCTTTTTAGGTGTCAAGATTCAAACAAAATATGTTTGTATAATCATGTTTTAAGTTTTAAAAATAATTTTTAGCATAATTAATTTAAGCATTTTTTGGAAATTGGAAAATATAGGAAATATCAATATATGTTGAGAATTTGAACATCATGATTTCCAATTTTTTGTATATCACCAAATTCGCCTTGGAAAACCTTGAATTTTAAAGGAAGAATCAAGATTTTTAAGATCGTATTTGTTGAGAAATTTAAGGTTGAATGGTTTCGAGTTTTGTGGCAAATTATTGTGATCGATGAACTTGGTGGTCTCGGGATCGTGGATGAGAGTAGCCGGTTGATGGGCGAGCTTGGGAAAAATGATCAGGAAAATTCTTGATCATCGTGGTGGACAAACTTTGATGTTTTAGGGTTTAAGCTTGTTTTTGGTCGATCGTGTTCTGGAGGAAATGGCGTTGTCAACATCGAATCAGGCTCGACCGAGGTTGGTGGAATCGAAGCAGGATATTGACGAAGAGATGAGCTTGACGGCGGTATTTTAGATGGCCGGGATCGACGAGGTGAATGGTTTATGTTGATCGAAGTTTGATTTCAAGGGTTGGTCGATCGATCGCAAGGTCGTCAACGTTTTGGGTTTCTGGGTGGTTCTGTGAACTCGAGTCGATCGTCGACGAGTGGCGGACGACAGCAGAGTTGATCTGAGTTCGTCGGATGGACTGTGCATGTGCACATGTATCATACATATCTGGAAGTAGTGGTTTAGGAAGAAAGGTTTTAACTCGAAATTGTCCTCGAGGAATTCGTGTGCTGGCTCGAGATTGGGATCGGGTGTTTTCAAGTGTATACCGGGTTTTCAAAACTTAAACTAAAATCAAAGTTTTGAAAAGAATAATATGGGTTAGCTCGGGGAACACTCGAAGTAAACGGCGTTTGGCTCGGGGTAATACTCGCGGAGGTCTTGGGTTTGATATAAAACAGTTTTCAACTTTAAAACCAAATTAAAATTTTAAACATTTTTAACTCATTCTTTTTAAATATTTGCTTTGATTCAAGTTTGAAATTAGTAAAGAAGTAATTAAGTTTTATTTAATTATGTGATCATTATTTATTAATTAATTCTTAATTTATTTTAAATAAATAATGTAATTAAAGATTTGACTAAGATAAAATGTTTTTAAATTATTAATTAACCTAAATCTCTTAAGTTAATTTATGTGTTAATGTTAATTAATTATAAGGATTGTTAATTAAAGATTTCTAATGATAATTTAGCGATTAATTAAAATAAATGATTTACCTTTTAATTAATTAATTAGAGTTTAAGTAATTAAAGAAAATTGACTAATGACAGTAATTTAAAGATAATTACTTAAAGATAATTACTTAATGATAGTAACTAAAGAATAAGTAATAAATTTATTAATTAATAATTAAAGGTTAATTAATAAATAATTAGATTAATTAATTAATAATTAAGGATTAACTAATTTATAATTAAGGATAATTAATTTATAATTAAGGATAATTAATGAAAATAATTATGTAATTAATTAATTATAATCATACGATTAATTAATCTTGCTTATAGATAATTGATTATTATTGAATACCCTGTATTGGTTGATATCTCTGATATGTGATTGTGATACTGTGTGATATGAATTGCTTTGTTCTGAGCTGTGATATCTGTGATATATTATTACGTGAATGTGAAAATTGTTGGCCTTTGAACGACATTTGAATTTCGTTGCGACAGAGAGTCGGATTCCAAATGGTTATCCGAAACCCACATTGAATCTTAATGGTGAATCTTTGTTACTTGTGTATCCACATGTTTTTAAAAATAAGCGCCCATTATTCGGATTATCCGAGAGGGGACTTTGTGTCATAAAACCCATTTTGAATAATGATACGACGAAATTGGAGTGCATTTGAAGACGGTGGTGAAGAACGGGTATTTTCGAGAATGAAAGGATTACCTGTCGATTGTCTCTGCACCGAGTTGCTCCGGTATAGAGATTTCCATATGTGATGGGGAGTCCGATCGTGATCGTGGATACCTGTATTGCAAGGGCTTCTTCCTTTATTGGACGAAGTGCCTTCGGTTCCATTCAGACTAGGATGGACTTGTATGGTTGTATGTTTGACATTACACTTTGAGATATAAAGCTGATTTCTATCAAATACATTTCTTTTTGGTGGTGGAGAATTTATTCTCTTAGCCTGACACCCTTCTCTAAGACGTATGAGCTCAGAGGTTATGTAGTTGATGGTTATTAGTGATATGCTCCCATTTTGGTTGTGTGGCATGCTGAGTGCTGATCATTTGTTGATCAAAGCATGGCTTTTGTGAAAAGCGTAACTTTATGGGACGAGACTTCATCGAACCTCATACTCCAGAAATGGTCGAAACATGAAAAGATGTAGCAAGGTTATGAGGGTCGCGCCCTTTAGGGTTTGTGCATTTCCTTATGGATAATAAGTGGTTTTCTGGTATGGATCCTAGATAATTTGGATTATGGTTGTTGGTGTTGAGGGCCCTCGATAAAATTCGGTTACGACCGGGGGATGGCACACTCATGACAATTAGTTACCTAGTTACAGAGGTAACTTGGCTTTATGTTGGCAGAGATCCGGTTAGGTTCTCGGTACGTCCCTCCAGAGGCGTACCCTTTTGGTTAAAGGAAGTTCCTTAGCCTTGATCATTTGTTGGAAATCCAATGTTAGACCCCTAGGTCGTGCCCCTTAGACCCCTAGGTCGTAACCATTAGGTCGAACCCCGTAAGCGGTGGCGTTGCCCCCGCACCCCCACCTTGGGGGGTTGCCACCCCTCGGACCCCCCCTCCGAAGGGGATCTTATCTGAAAAATATTCAACAGAACTTGCTGAGCTGATTTCCTTGGATTTTTATCACATCTTCGAATGTGACCTTTGTGATTGATTGTTTCTACAATCGCTTCTGTGATTTGTCACTTTAAAATATAAAGGATTCAAAACTAGTAGTAAATATCAAAACTCTTTCAACAAAATGATTTCAACTCTATTTTTAATAACAAAGCTCTTTTCTTAAACCGTTTTCCAATCTATTAGTATATACAAGCCTTTACCTCACTCGGATGAGAAATCTAATTAAACGACTTAGTAAAACAAGTGGTATGAAACGCTTGCGTTCACTTCGTCGGTTAATTCTTGGACTTGTTCGATTGAACCTCTTGTGACAATTTTATTAGTGAAGATTTACAGTTTGTTCGTAAATATTTAAGTTAAGCAAGTGGTTATGGGACATGAAGCTAAACTTCTATATTTACTAGCTTAGTGTAATTGACACTTCTCGTTGATCTTGATGATCGCTTTATGAATTAGACTAGCAATTGCGCGATGTCTCTTTCATTACAAGGTTAGACTAGACACCACTTGTGTGATTCCATTCACACATACCTTTCTGCTTTTTGGTTAGTCTTGACCTCAATCTGTGTGATTCCATTCACACATGTGGGGTAGCTCCCCTTGGTCTTCGGACCGTCATGTGATAGGCCTCTTTCCCTTTTTATGATTTCTGGATTTCTTGTGTTGATTTCTGGAATTTATCTCTTTGACTTGTCATGAGTACAAGTTTTGGGTATGATGCCCTCTTTGGATCTTTGAGAAGATTCTTGTGATATTGATTTATCTCTTATCGGTTGATCTCCTGTTGATCATTATTTGCATACTTATAGTAGTATGTCAGTATGGATATTTTATGTTTATGCCATATCTTTTATTTTATATCATGTCATCTGATATTTATAGCTAGACTGATCCGTTTATTATTTTCTTATAAATAATACTCGGGTCAGACCGAGATGTTATAGGTGCTACTGCTTGACTCCTCCCCCAGTGATTCACTACTCAGACTTTTGGCTACTTGTTTAGATTAGCAGCTTTTGTTGTTTACACTTGAGATATAGACTCATAGTTGCTATTCTTTTGTATTATCGTGGATCTTTTTAGACCACTACTCTGATGTACACTTTTATGTGATATATATTCATATCTCTTTCCGCCTTTGTGATATGGATATCTGTGATTGATTCGCATGTTATGCTAACTTCTATATTTGTTTCCGAAGATTATTTTATAGCCACCGTGTGATAAGAAATTACATGGATGGTCGCTCCTCAACAGCCTTATTCTCCGCGCTAGTTGACAGCACTACACCGTAGTGTTCTTGGCTAACGTGGGTATAGAGGTGGGGCGTCACATAGAAGATCTCACCTTTTCTTTTATTTTGCAATCCATTTCCATTCCAGCTTGTTTTCGTGATTTTTAAACCTTGTATAAACATTAGATGATTTATTAATATTCAAACCAATCGAGTAATCACTTATCGTTAAATAATTTAATTAACTACAATTTTATTCAACTGATAATTTCCCTTTTTAAAACCACATGCGTTATATAAAATATTCTATATAGATTTAAAAAATCTACTTTTTCATATAGGCTCCTCAACATTTAATATTTCCATTCCTAAAATCTTATCTATACTCTTTTTTTCTTTCTATTTTACCTATATTTTAAACATGCGTGTAAAATTTGTCCCTAGGTATACTTATTTTTATTTTTAGTTTTGACATAGTTATTTTCTTGACTGTACCAATTCTTTTTTTGACATCTATCTTTATAAATAAATAAATAAATAAAAATCCGATTTTGAAAATTCTTATTGTCTGGTTTAAAAAAAATACTTCTGCTCCGCATCAAGATTATCGCAGTAACATTTATATAAATCCCTATATATATACACAAAAATATATACATTTACGAAAATAAACTAAATAAATAGAAAATATTCCTTATTTCGTTCAAGCAACAACCTTCCGAGCTCACCCAGAACTTGCACGAGATCGCCTACGCCATCGCGATCCTTGATCGACGCCACTGCTATCCCTCTAGAAATCATGCCGAACACCACCGCCAGAAAAACCCTCGACATCGAGCCAAACTGCTATGAGTCGAAACCCTCCTCCTCGACGCACTTCCAATTGAACGCCGAGCACAAATCAACATCGCGGCCTCACCGTAGCTTCCTCCTGACGATGGATCCATGCTCCAAACATCGCGATCGCTGCCATTTCCTGGTTCGAGCCCTTCCAGTAAGACGACTAATCCACGACGAATCAATTGCCATGGCTGCGATTTCGATTGCCGGCACCCTCTTTTTTTTATCGATCGAGATAACGATTATGTTCACGGCCATTCATGAATTAATTTTCGAATTTGGGGAATAAAAATATAACTCAGTCGTGATTTTTCTTTCGAAGAAGGATCGTCTGTTATACATTTTATTCATATGTTCGTCTGTTCCTTTATTAAAAAATAACGCGTATTAGACGAAGTTAAAACGTGCTTTACCTTACGTGAAAATATTACGCTGCTACAGTGATATAGATATGAGTTGAAAAAGCTCTAATGTGAAAAGAATATATATATGTGTGTGTATATATATATATATATTTAAATTTAAATCGTTTTGAATTACGCAACTCAAAATCTCGACCTCCAATCGAGGCATGCCGCTAGGCGTTTATAATATTAAACCCCTATTTCGAACACAATGAAAAATATTTCGAGTCCAAATTCGATCGTATGGAGAAGCTAGCTCTTTAGACTAGTTATTTATTTTAAATTTTGATATAAATTTCAGCGCGTTTGTTTATCGTACGATCACACTACAACTCCGAATGCTATGGAAATTGAAATCCGATAATAATACACTATTACGGATCTAATAGATCTGGTTTCATCGAAATCCGAGACTGTGCCTCGGAAGGCTATTTTTAAATATCGATTTAAACGATAAAATTTCAAACTGAACAAAACAATTTTAAATTCAACTTTTAAAGTTCTATTATCTCCAGTATTATCAATATAAATTTTTACAAGCCTTCAAATTATTTTTAACAGACTTAAAACTGAAGATTCAATACTTTACCCAATTTCAAATCATTAATTCCAATAATTTAATTGCCAAATAAATGGTGATATTTGAAATTCAAGTTAAACTAACTTTCAAATATTTAAAATCAATTAAATATTTCAATATCAAATGTCCAAAATCTGGATCTTTACATTCTTCCTCCCATAAAAGAATTTCGTCCCGAAATTACTAGTTAAGAAGAATGATCCATAACCCGTTTATCATTTATCCAAAACCAAACAGTTTTACCAACTTGCCAAAATAAATCTTTTTATTAAAGACCCATTATCACTTCATCTAACTTTCCAACCTTAACCATAAGTTCCAAACAATATTGTTTTCTCAACAATTCAAATTTAAATTTATATTCAAATTTTAAATTATCAAAGTTTTCTCAAAATTTTTCTAACTCCCTAAATTTTCGAAAAAATTCGCCAGCGTCTCCTTTGTGCGGCTAGCTCGGTACTACTACAAAATGCCACCACAGGTGTGACGCCCCACCTCTATACCCACGCTAGCCAAGAACACTACGGTGTAGTGCTGTCAACTAGCACGGAGAATAAGGCTGTTGAGGAGCGACCATCCGTGTAATTGCTTTGTGCGAACACCGATATGTCAGATAGTAAAAACATGCTTTTAATTT
Source organism: Allium cepa (assembly GCA_030765085.1). Classification (NCBI taxonomy): domain Eukaryota; kingdom Viridiplantae; phylum Streptophyta; class Magnoliopsida; order Asparagales; family Amaryllidaceae; genus Allium; species Allium cepa. Next base: position 978,072,157 of record CM060928.1, read on the forward strand.
CAGAAGAGAATCCGGCATGCCGATGCAAACTCAAAGCTACCACACGGTGGCTATAATAGTCTAGGACAAATATAAACTAATAACACAGATAAATATAAATGCGGAACACAGATAAATCAGAAAATCTCATATATATATAACTGATGTCAGTTACAATACGTTTACACGGTACATGTGATACAACTACAATAGTCAACTCAGGAAGTTACATATACAAGTACATTAACGTATATAATATACATGAATACATATCTTCCTATACAATAATACAGACTACTACAAATGACGACTACTCCAAAAGATATGAAAGAACTTCATAGCTCTAGCAGCAACCCAAAGCAGAATATCTACAACCTGTAAATACTCGGTCTGACCCGAGTATTAAATTCAAAAGAAAATAATACTCGGGTCAGTCTAATTCAAACTCAGTTATTAGTGCACAGAAGCAATAATAATTAAATAATGAATAGACGACAGTAATTAAACCAAATCAGAATGCAATTCAGAATATCGAATTGAAATGAACAAACAGTTCAAACCATTGAAATATCCATTAAAATATTAATTCAAGTAGGGCTGCAGTACACGCACGCGTGCACTGCCTCGCCACTACGGAATATGGAATACGCAAAAAGATCCATAAGTCAAAACAAAAAGAATATCATACACGCCATACCGTGTGGCTGCAGTTCACGCTTGCGTGCACTGCCTTGCCACTTTAGTGATGTCGTGCCCAAAAACTCAATACCGTGTGGCTGCAGTTCACGCTTGCGTGCACTGCCTTGCCACAACAGTGACGATGTACCCAATGAATGTACATAAGAACTGTACATGGAAAATGATTCAGAGGTGCAACGGGAAGCAGTATAACTCAAATGAGAAAGTGCAAATAAGTAAGCTGCACAGATAGTAGGGCCAGGCAACACATTGCCAAAGAATTCAACAAAGTATCGAACAAGCCCAAGACAATGCCGAAATAGTCAAAAGAAGATGAAAATAGTGGTATAGTGGACCACAGTAGATTCAGAAGTGTATAAGTCAATGCACTGCAAAGCACATCAGACTCAAAACAGTCACAATATAAAGACAGCAAGAAAACTGCAATGCTCAAAGTCAGGTGGACAGCACTGACTTAAGTACACAAGTGACACGGCAATGCATAGAACCAAGATACAAAGGAATGTCAAAATGGTAGTGAAGTGGTCAAAGAATAGCCATACACAAAGGTAAAGCACAATCCAGACCAGGTGGTACAAGTATCAAGACCGAAGTCAGATGAAACAATGCCCAAAAATCCAACATGCTCAAAGTAAAAAAAAAACATGGATGCAACTAATACCCAGTACCTATATGAAGTACAACAAGGCTCAAGTGCAGTCACAACATAACTGCAAGAAAGCTACAAAATGACCAGAGCAACCAAATAGTGAATTAACAATGTCAGAGACCAAAGAATGGCCTGAGACAAGACTCAAGACGAAATACACCTCTATACATACATGAGTGAGGAAATGTAACAGCATATAACAAGCCAACACAGTGAAATGGACTCGCAGCAATATACAGTGACAATATGGTAAAGTGAAGGCAAACAAAGATATGGCCAAAACCCATAGCATACTCGAGGCATCAACAAGTATAACTGTGATGTTTAGAAATAAGCAACAAAATGGTTCGAGTATATGCAGGTCTGACCACAAGACACTGACGGCATTTTTATGTAATAGCAATCAAAGTGAACAATGCACAAAGGCTACAACTTCAAGTGGAAGAATGCACAGTGATGTAAAACATCAAGACCAATTGCAAATGAATAATGCAGTGGTCCATAAACAACTATATGAAACAGGACAAGGCAACATGAACAATAGTTAGGCGGTCTGCAACCATACCAAAGGAGTAACATGTACAAAGCACATAATCAATGTGAAGGAAATCAATACCAACACATGAACCACCAACTACAGATGGGAACTTCAAAATATCAGACTTGAACAAGGGTAAGTATACAAAGAACACAAGTTTACTTGCAGGAAAACAGTGCAGTGATAAAAATGCGGTGATAGGCAGCAGTGAACAGCACATTGAAGCAATCCAGCACATGTAAATAAACTGCAACTGCCGGAGTGGCACATAGTATGCAGGGATACTCGAAAAACAACATGAAGCTGGACGGAACAAACATTTAAAAGTATTTGGTTCGAGTGCTTACACAACAATGCAATGGTTCTTTCAGAAATACGCTACAGGAGAACAACCCCAATGCAAACTCAGGTCGAACAGAGACTAAAGACCAAGCCTTAATGAAGACAAGCTACTGAAGTAAAGGCATGAACCGTGCTCGAGACAACTATCACACGGTCTCAAACGTGAAATGAATCCGAGGAATGCAACTGAATTTAAGTGAATGGCAACACACATTACATCAGTGAATGACTCAAGTAATATGCAGTAACACAGAACAACCCAAAAATCGTGTACATGTAAAACGAAGAAACCAAATGAATAGACAAATGCCACAGTGAAATGCGTGACAAAAGTCGATCAAGCCCAAAGTTTTTCTCGTCACGAAATCCAGTATACTATTCGATCAATACCCGGCAGTAAAATCAAAAGGGCCAAAATAACCACGACCAATGTCAATGCCGAAGTCAAAGAATGTCAAGGTCAACCTAAAATAAATTTCCAGAAATTCGAACGAGTCAAGCCATACTCAGAATCAACAGCCCCAAAAATCAATTCAAGGCAGAAAAGCATCGACAACAAACAAAATCAGATCAAAGCCAAAGAAACGAAAACAACAAACGACTTCGACCAGTTCGAAATAGATGTGAGTAATGTAAATTACTCACCTTTGCTTTGTCAAAGTGGCCGAAACCCTGAATCGCCGTTTGAAGTGACGAAGTTGAACTCGAATGAGATGACGAAGCCGGCTCTCTCTCGAAGCCCTAATTTTTGCAGGTCGGCTAGCTAACGAAGCTGCCATTGTTGATGCGCCCAAGCTTATGCAGAGGAATGAAGGAGAGGGGACGAACGATAAATGAGGAAAAGGGGGCCGCCATTAATTTCGTGATTTTGTTTAGGGTTGATGAACGAATGAAAAAAAATAATGGATAAAGGGGGATCGGGTTATTATGATTGTTGCGACCCAAAAGGAACGGGCCAAAATGAATTTTTAAAGCCCGTTAAAATTCTTAAACAAATTATAATTTGAATTTTAATTCAAATTAAATAACTTCAAATAGGAATTTGCAACAATAGTAATCGTCTAAATGTCGATTATTAATCGATGCAAATACCGGGTTGTTACAGACTCCCCTCCTTAAAGAAATTGCGTCCTCGCAATCTTAAGGAATATATGGACAAAAGGTAACAACCAAAAGAGCATATCATCACAAGATGAAGAAATTCGAAATATGAAGTTCACCATAAAGAGCATGAAGGAGCAAGGCAGAACGTGTTTGCTCAAAGTCAAATCTAGTGAAACTTCAATTTCTTCAATAATACCGGGCTCAAGAATAAAGATCGGAAATCCCAAAGGCATTTCCGTAATTGGAAGACGTGGAAAACGTCATGAATAGCAGAAAATTGAGCCGGTACACTGGCGTAGTACAATATAAACGCCCAAGAAATCTTTTAATTTCATAAAGGAAATTCACAAATTATCAACAAAATCTAATTATCAATAGATAATTCAGAGATCTCAAATCACAAATATTCGATTATCAAAAACGATAATCAAATCAACAAGTATTCGATTATCAAAATCGAAAATCAATCTTAAATCACAAATATTTAATTATCACAAACGACAATTAAATCTCAAATATCTAATTATCAATAGATAATTAGAAACAATAAATATCTGATTATCAAAAACGATAAATCAGAAATCACGAATCAACGATTATTTAATTATCACAATTGATAATCAAATCACAAATATCTAATTATCACAAACGATAATCAGATCTAAGAGGTCACAAGAATCTTCTCAAAGATAGAAAGGGGTATCATACCCTAAACTTGTATTCATAACAAGTCAATAACACACGAATTCACCAATGCACAAGAATTGATAAAACTTATCAATAGAAATCACGAAAATTGGTGAAGCACAAATTCTAGAAATCCTCACAAGAAATCCAGAAAACACAAGCTAAGAGTATGAGAACTCGAACGCGAGTATGAAAACTCGAACCGGAGTATGAAAACTCGAACGCGAGTATGAAAACTCGAACCGGAGTATGAAAACTCGAACGCGAGTATGAAAACTCGAACCGGAGTATGAAAACTCGAACGCGAGTATGAAAACTCGAACGGAGTATGAAAACTCGAAGGAGAGTATGGAAACTCCAACGGAGTATGAAAACTCGAACGGAGTATGAAAACTCAAACGGAGTATGAAAACTCGAACGGAGTATGAAAACTCAAAGGAGAGTATGGAAACTCACCAACACGCGAGCATGAAAATTCATCAACACATGTAACGCAAAGCGAGAACGGGAGCACAGAATCTCACCTACACGTGAGCATGAAAATCACCAACACGGGCAACGCAAAGCGAGAACGGGAGCACGGAATCTCACCTACACGCGAGCATGAAAAATCATCAACACGTGCAACGCAAAGCGAGAACGGGAGCACGGAATCTCACCTACCCGCGAGCATGAAAAATCATCAACACGTGCAACGCAAAGCGAGAACGGGAGCACGGAATCTCACCTACACATGAGCATGAAAATCACCAACACGTGCAATGCAAAGCGAGAACGGGAGCACGGAATCTCACCTACACGCGAGCATGAAAAATCATCAACACGTGCAACGCAAAGCGAGAACGGGAGCACGGAATCTCACCTACACGTGAGCATGAAAAATCATCAACACGTGCAACGCAAAGCGAGAACGGGAGCACGGAATCTCACCTACACGTGAGCATGAAAATCACCAACACGTGCAATGCAAAGCGAGACGCTATCTCATGGTTGCAAGCCATTAATTTTGACACACGAATGGCCCGAAGACCGTGGGGCGCTACCCCACATGTGTGAGTCGAAATCACACAGATTGAGGTCCAGACTAACCAAAAAAATCAAAAGAGGTATGTGTGAGTGGAATCACACAAGTGGTGTCTAGTCTAACCTCACAATCAAAAGAAAAGTATATGTGAATGAAATCACACAAGTGGTGTCTAGACAATCCTCAAAGCCCAAGAGATATGTGTGAGACGAAATCACACCGATGAGGCCTAGTCTAACCGTAAAAATGATCGTCATGATCAACGAGAAGTGTCAATTACACTAAGCTAGTAAATATAAAAGTTTAGCTTCATGTCCCATAACCACTTGCGTAACTGAAATATTTACGAACAAACTGTAAATCTTCACTAATAAAATTTGTCACAAGAGATTCAATCGAATAAGTCCAAGAATTAACCGGCGAAGTAAACGCAAGCGTTATATACCACTCGTTTTACTAAGTCGTTTAATTAGATTTCTCATACGAGTGAAATAAAGATTTGTATATACTAATAGATTGGAAAACGGTTTCAAAAACGAGTTTGGTATTGAAAATAGAGTTGAAAACAATTTGATAAAAGAGTTTTGATATTTACTACTAGTATTGAAACCTTTATATTTTTAAAGTGACAAATCACAAAAATGATTGTATAAACAATCAATCACAAGAATTCACATACGAAGACGTGAATAGAATCCAAAGAAATCAATACCGAATTCATCGAAAGGTATGTTCACAAAAACCCCGAAGAAAAGGTCTTCAAAGTTGCTAATAAATGATAGCAACAAATCGGGAAATAATCAAGAATCGATTAAATTCGAAAACCAAATCAATTCACTAAGATTCACATTCGAAGACGTGAATAAAATACAAAGAATTCGATTCCCAATCCATCAAAGTAGGAATACCCAAAATTCCTGAAATAGAAGTTATCAAAGTCAACAAAGGTGATAACAACTAACCGGAAAGGAAGAATCGATCAAGTCGACAATTGAAACTCAATTTGTCTCAAAGATTGATACCCAAAACTTAATTGCATGGAGACTGCATTAAGTACACGAATCAGAGATAAGAATGCATATATATAGCAGTTCGAATAAACAATGCGAGTTCAAATCGAAGTGGGTACTAGTTACAGCAATATGCACTTGGTAGAGCATATATACACTGATACTTAGAAGTGTAAACTCAAGTGAGCAAGTGCGACAGAATAGCAGCAATACTCACGAATAAGAGTTAGGAATTCATACCTAACAATTCAAAGACAATCAAATGCAAATATGAGAGATAAAACGTCGACAAATAGTTGTAACACATGTACTATCTAAGTTATGTTTTATATTTGTTCTAAACCCCAGGCTCTGATACCAAGCTGTGACGCCCCACCTCTATACCCACGCTAGCCAAGAACACTACGGTGTAGTGCTGTCAACTAGCACGGAGAATAAGGCTGTTGAGGAGCGACCATCCGTGTAATTGCTTTGTGCGAACACCGATATGTCAGATAGTAAAAACATGCTTTTAATTTCAGAAGAGAATCCGGCATGCCGATGCAAACTCAAAGCTACCACACGGTGGCTATAATAGTCTAGGACAAATATAAACTAATAACACAGATAAATATAAATGCGGAACACAGATAAATCAGAAAATCTCATATATATATAACTGATGTCAGTTACAATACGTTTACACGGTACATGTGATACAACTACAATAGTCAACTCAGGAAGTTACATATACAAGTACATTAACGTATATAATATACATGAATACATATCTTCCTATACAATAATACAGACTACTACAAATGACGACTACTCCAAAAGATATGAAAGAACTTCATAGCTCTAGCAGCAACCCAAAGCAGAATATCTACAACCTGTAAATACTCGGTCTGACCCGAGTATTAAATTCAAAAGAAAATAATACTCGGGTCAGTCTAATTCAAACTCAGTTATTAGTGCACAGAAGCAATAATAATTAAATAATGAATAGACGACAGTAATTAAACCAAATCAGAATGCAATTCAGAATATCGAATTGAAATGAACAAACAGTTCAAACCATTGAAATATCCATTAAAATATTAATTCAAGTAGGGCTGCAGTACACGCACGCGTGCACTGCCTCGCCACTACGGAATATGGAATACGCAAAAAGATCCATAAGTCAAAACAAAAAGAATATCATACACGCCATACCGTGTGGCTGCAGTTCACGCTTGCGTGCACTGCCTTGCCACTTTAGTGATGTCGTGCCCAAAAACTCAATACCGTGTGGCTGCAGTTCACGCTTGCGTGCACTGCCTTGCCACAACAGTGACGATGTACCCAATGAATGTACATAACAACTGTACATGGAAAATGATTCAGAGGTGCAACGGGAAGCAGTATAACTCAAATGAGAAAGTGCAAATAAGTAAGCTGCACAGATAGTAGGGCCAGGCAACACATTGCCAAAGAATTCAACAAAGTATCGAACAAGCCCAAGACAATGCCGAAATAGTCAAAAGAAGATGAAAATAGTGGTATAGTGGACCACAGTAGATTCAGAAGTGTATAAGTCAATGCACTGCAAAGCACATCAGATTCAAAACAGTCACAATATAAAGACAGCAAGAAAACTGCAATGCTCAAAGTCAGGTGGACAACACTGACTTAAGTACACAAGTGACACGGCAATGCATAGAACCAAGATACAAAGGAATGTCAAAATGGTAGTGAAGTGGTCAAAGAATAGCCATACACAAAGGTAAAGCACAATCCAGACCAGGTGGTACAAGTATCAAGACCGAAGTCAGATGAAACAATGCCCAAAAATCCAACATGCTCAAAGTAAAAAAAACATGGATGCAACTAATACCCAGTACCTATATGAAGTACAACAAGGCTCAAGTGCAGTCACAACATAACTGCAAGAAAGCTACAAAATGACCAGAACAACCAAATAGTGAATTAACAATGTCAGAGACCAAAGAATGGCCTGAGACAAGACTCAAGACGAAATACACCTCTATACATACATGAGTGAGGAAATGTAACAGCATATAACAAGCCAACACAGTGAAATGGACTCGCAGCAATATACAGTGACAATATGGTAAAGTGAAGGCAAACAAAGATATGGCCAAAACCCATAGCATACTCGAGGCATCAACAAGTATAACTGTGATGTTCAGAAATAAGCAACAAAATGGTTCGAGTATATGCAGGTCTGACCACAAGACACTGACGGCATTTTTATGTAATAGCAATCAAAGTGAACAATGCACAAAGGCTACAACTTCAAGTGGAAGAATGCACAGTGATGTAAAACATCAAGACCAATTGCAAATGAATAATGCAGTGGTCCATAAACAACTATATGAAACAGGACAAGGCAACATGAACAATAGTTAGGCGGTCTGCAACCATACCAAAGGAGTAACATGTACAAAGCACATAATCAATGTGAAGGAAATCAATACCAACACATGAACCACTAACTACAGATGGGAACTTCAAAATATCAGACTTGAACAAGGGTAAGTATACAAAGAACACAAGTTTACTTGCAGGAAAACAGTGCAGTGATAAAAATGCGGTGATAGGCAGCAGTGAACAGCACATTGAAGCAATCCAGCACATGTAAATAAACTGCAACTGCCGGAGTGGCACATAGTATGCAGGGATACTCGAAAAACAACATGAAGCTGGACGGAACAAACATTTAAAAGTATTTGGTTCGAGTGCTTACACAACAATGCAATGGTTCTTTCAGAAATACGCTACAGGAGAACAACCCCAATGCAAACTCAGGTCGAACAGAGACTAAAGACCAAGCCTTAATGAAGACAAGCTATTGAAGTAAAGGCATGAACCGTGCTCGAGACAACTATCACATGGTCTCAAACGTGAAATGAATCCGAGGAATGCAACTGAATTTAAGTGAATGGCAACACACATTACATCAGTGAATGACTCAAGTAATATGCAGTAACACAGAACAACCCAAAAATCGTGTACATGTAAAACGAAGAAACCAAATGAATAGACAAATGCCACAGTGAAATGCGTGACAAAAGTCGATCAAGCCCAAAGTTTTTCTCGTCACGAAATCCAGTATACTATTCAATCAATACCCGGCAGTAAAATCAAAAGGGCCAAAATAACCACGACCAATGTCAATGCCGAAGTCAAAGAATGTCAAGGTCAACCTAAAATAAATTTCCAGAAATTCGAACGAGTCAAGCCATACTCAGAATCAACAGCCCCAAAAATCAATTCAAGGCAGAAAAGCATCGACAACAAACAAAATCAGATCAAAGCCAAAGAAACGAAAACAACAAACGACTTCGACCAGTTCGAAATAGATGTGAGTAATGTAAATTACTCACCTTTGCTTTGTCGAAGTGGCCGAAACCCTGAATCGCCGTTTGAAGTGACGAAGTTGAACTCGAATGAGATGACGAAGCCGGCTCTCTCTCGAAGCCCTAATTTTTGCAGGTCGGCTAGCTAACGAAGCTGCCATTGTTGATGCGCCCAAGCTTATGCAGAGGAATGAAGGAGAGGGGACGAACGATAAATGAGGAAAAGGGGGCCGCCATTAATTTCGTGATTTTGTTTAGGGTTGATGAACGAATGAAAAAAAATAATGGATAAAGGGGGATCGGGTTATTATGATTGTTGCGACCCAAAAGGAACGGGCCAAAATGAATTTTTAAAGCCTGTTAAAATTCTTAAACAAATTATAATTTGAATTTTAATTCAAATTAAATAACTTCAAATAGGAATTTGCAACAATAGTAATCGTCTAAATGTCGATTATTAATCGATGCAAATACCGGGTTGTTACAACAGGTCCCCAGATTTCAAAAGAAGACGAAAAGCCAAGTGGCTAGACCAGAAAATCATCAAATTTCATACAGAAATTTAAATATATACCTTTTGTTGGACAATTCAAATTTATATTCAGAAATCAAAAATCCAATTCCCTTTTCCTTTATAACACTTGTATATCCTACTAGCAATAATGTCCAATTACAACATTCAAAGTCATTTTATACCTTCATTTTACAAAAGTTTCAATATCTATTTCATTCAAGCCCGTACGACGCACTTATATCATTCGTACGCAATACCAAATCCGATCGCTCACTCGATCATACAATTTCACTTCCGAACTAGTATAGTCCACCCGACTTCCTAGTGCGGACTCAGATCTGGTTTCTTGATCAGAACCGTCATCTCCTTGCATAGCCGTAAATTATGATAGAGAATTTCCAGAATTAACCAAAAATCCATATCTAAGGTTCGCCGTCAAAAATCGAGTGAAAATCGTAACTCGGATCGATATACTATCTCGAAATTCTATGCTCGAATTCTGGATCAAATTACTATGCGAATAAAATAATATACGTACATCCCACGTATTTATTTCTAGTTGATTATTAACTATATCAATTTTATTTTATTCACATTTATTTTGATTTCTATCCACTTATTCACAATCACCATTTAACTTCCAGTTTAACCTTCACTCAATTATTAACTTTGTACATTTCTAATACCAATTACTTATGTTCAATACAAATATTCTATATACTTCTTATTTTGGTTCCCTCTTTATCACTTTATTTTCAAATTAAATTTCAAATCTCAATAAAAAGTTTATTTCCAAACTTTTACTTATTTTAGTCCCCTTGAACAAATTTTACAATTTCAATTTACTTAACACCATTTAAAATGAATTCGAATATTTAGTCTAAATTCCATTTACTTACAATTTAAATTTAACTCCAATATCCCATTTCCTATTTTATTTACTTCGAAATGTAAATTAATTTATTCATTTGCTAATTCATTTCACACTTAGTAAATTCTATTTCAAAAGTTATTCATTAATTTCACTTAGAATTTTTCCTTAAACTTATTTCAGTTTACATTTCATTCCCATTCAAACTTTTAAACTTCTATAGTTTCCCTAAAAATTTACTTTTATCTTACTTGATCCAGACATACCTCAATTTAATCAAAATTTCAACTTCTATAAGTTTCCCAACTTATTACCATTCCATAACATTTAAATAAGATTCCAGAGTCTTTTAAACAATTACTCAATATTTCAAATTCCTTTTTTTGAAATCAATTATATTCAAAATCAAACTATTTCAAAATCAAACTCAATTTCGCAAATATTCCCAATTCAAATCATTCAGGTAGTAATTCCTCCCTTGGAAACTCGAAAATAAACACCGATGATATCGCGATCATCATCAGAGTAATTTTCTAGCGACCGAAAAGAATTTATTGTTTTTTACTCCTTTAAAAGATTTCCAATATTTTTAAATCCTAAATCTCATCATATTTCAAATCTAATTCAAAAATATTTCTTATTATTCATCCAAAATCTTTGAAAATCATTTCCAAACTAAAAAGGAATTAAATTCCTCAAAGTTTCAAATCCCAAATCATTTCAATCCATTTTCAAAAATTACTCTGGAATTTTTTTTGTTTTATTTCCAATTATAAACCACATTTATAATTTACATTTAAAATTCCATTTCGTTATCTGAATTATTTCCTTAACCTTTGGTTATGTTTTTAATTCTTATTTTATATTTCTTCATAACAATGATAATAGTTTAATCTTATCAATTCCTATCAACCAAGCAACCATATATAACTATAATAATTTTTGAAAAATTATTTCCTTTAGATACAAAAATAATTTGGGTAAAATTATTTCATTTACCCTATTTTAAAACTATACTGTGTCGCTTTATCTTGTTCAAGCGTTTACAAACCACTATTGATACAGTTGGCAAGACTGCACCGACCAGAATCTATAAACAATCAACCGATAAGTCAACATAATATAAAAACAATTTTATATTCACTAATAAATACGCGCTCATATCTATTAACACACTCAAACTCATTCTAGAGTACAACCGACTCTATCTCTAATGAGGAATTTCCACCAGAGCAAAGGTTCTCGCTTAACCAATTGCTCTGATACCACTCTTTAATGATCCGATTTTTGGACGCCCGAAAGTCGACATCAATACGTCCACTATACCAAATGCTGAACAATCGAATGTCGAAAAACCGAACCGTTAGGGTTAAAGAAGTAGAAGATAGAAGAAGAAATACAAACAATATCAGAATCCAATAATCGCAGCGGAACAATATATAATAGATAAATGAATAATCTTTAAACATAAGAACAATTTATACATTATATCATCAGAGTACTAAAATAACAAAACACGACACTAGGCATTTATGACAACTTGTCCATATTGAGCAACGCATACGCAGCAGATACTACATAATATAAGTAATACGTCTCGTCATCTAGCTTGTCTCTTAATCTCCACAACATACTTTCCTGACTTCGCCCCAGAACAACAGGTAACATGACTCTAGGCTGTCCGTATGGAAAATTATGGGCACCCAGAGTTTGGAAAGGGAACAATAAACTCCAAGTCAGTCATGAGACTGGTGTGAGATCTTAAAAATAGTTATTTGCACGAAAGAAATAAAAAAAATTCGTACATGCTTTTGGAAAATGAAACTACCATAAGGCCTCCTGCCACAATCGCACACTTGGGGAAGATTTCTCCTTATGATAGTCAAACATGCTTGATACGCGAAAATCCTTTTGATATTATTATTGGTGCATAGTGTGGAAAACATTTTATATAACTGCAATCGTAAAGGGCTCGTATTGAGTGATTGGATTTCCAACAAATGGTCAATGCTAAGGAACTTCCTTTCCAAATGGGTTCGCCTCCGGAGGGACGCCTTGAGAACCTAACCGGATCTCTGCCAACACAAGGCATGGTTACCTCTGTTATTAGGTAACTAATTGTCATGAGTATGCCATCCCCTGGTCTAGACCAACCTTTACTGAGGCGCCTCAACAACCAATAACCACATAAGTAAATATCTGGGCTCCACACCAGAATACCACTTTTTTATCCACACAAGTTAAATATCTGGGCTCCATACCAGATACCACTTTTTATCCAGAAGGAAATGCACATACCCTAAGGGGTGCGACCCCTATAACCTTGCTGCATCTTTTCCTATTTCAACCATTTTCGGGGTGTGAGGTTCGATGAAGTCTCATCCACAAAGCTACACTTTTCGCAAAAGCCATGCTTCGATCAACCAATGATCAACACGTAGCATGCCACACAACCAAATTAGGAATATATTACTAGTAACATTCAACTACATAATCTATGAGCTCGTACGTCTCAGAGAAGGGTGTTAAGCTAAGAGAATAAATTCTCCGCCACCAAAAAAATGTATTGATAGAAACCAGCTTTATATCTCAAAGTGTAATGTCAGTCATACATCCATATAAGTCCATTCCGAGTTCGAACGGAACAGAAGGCATTTCCTCCAGTTAAGGAAAGAAGTCCTTGCAAATCCGGATATTCCCTAATCACGTCCGGACTCCCCATCACATAGGGTAACATAAATCTATATACCGGAGCAACTCGGTGTAGAGACATTCGATAGGTAATGCTTTCATTTTCGAAAATACCCGGCCTACAACGACGATCTTCAATTGCAATCTCATTACGTCGTATCATTATACGGAATGGGCTTTATGACTCAATGTCTTCCCCGGCTTAACCGAATAATGAGTGCTTATTTTAAAAGAAAATTCAAGTGCCTTCTTAAAGGCCAATATTGATAGTTGGTTATTTAATTATCAAACAACAGTCACAACAACCATCAAGCCTCAATAATTTCCCAAATTGTTTATACCGATATTCCATTATTTAACTATCAAACAACATTCACAACAACCATCAATTTTAAATAATTTCCCCAAGTTATTTACTTCAAAATATTTGTGCAAGATATATTTCCACACTTCAACCCTTTGAAAACAATTTTCAAATCACTTTCCTCTCGCGGAATAAATTTCCAAACATTGTTTATTTTCACTGAAAAATTTGCCAAGAATAAATGCTTTGGATTTTAAAATAATTTAAATCACTTTATTTAAAAATATGTACTTCAAAATACTTAAACTAAAAACTATTTAAAACACTTTATTTAAAATATCTGTTGTGAAGTTTGATAATAATTTTTCATCAAAACTTAAGCCAAATAAATTTAAAAATAAAGTTATAGAATTCCATACAAGTTTTCCATATAAAAACTTTAGCCAAACTATATTTGAAAAGAACTACTTTATAAAGTATATAAATATCAAAAATTATCTTTACCAGTTACCCCTTTAAAATTATTACTAATATAACAAATTTAATAAATCAATTTACCTTTAAAATTTTAAACAAATTAAATAAATAATTTCTCAAAGAAACATCCTTTTAAACAACTTTAAAAACTTTTAACTTTTACATAAAAATCTGCTCGAAATCATACTTGGCTCATCAGGGAAAAAATAATTTCCTTTCACACTTTTAAAAATTAACCACTATTTATTTTTAAAATAAATTACCATTCCATTATAAATTCCATCGTGAATTTAAATTTCCAAATATCCATTGATATACAATTATCAAATCGATTTTCGAAATTTACTTTCAAACACCAAATCAGTTTCCAAATCGATTTCCACAAATTTATTTTCAAACACCAAATCAATTTCCAAATTGATTTCCATAAATTTATATTCAAACACCAAATCAATTTCCAAATTGATTTCCAAAAATTTATTTTCAAACACCAAATCGATTTCAAAAAATTTATTTTCAAACACCAGATCGATTTCCAAATCAATTTCCAAAAATTTATTTTCCAACACCAAATCAATTTCCAAATTGATTTCCAAAAATTTATTTTCAAACGCCAAATCAATTTCCAAATTGATTTCGAAAAATTTATTTTCAAACACCAAATCAATTTCTAAATTGATTTCCAAAAATTAATTATCATTTAAAAAGTGCTCCTTTACTTATCCAAATTTATTTTAAAATCTATAAATTCCAAACTCACTCCTTTTATTTGATTTTAAAATCTTATTTAAAAATCTTATTTAAAAATCTGAAATATTAATTTCATACTTAATTTAAATTTATCTCTTTTATTTCTCCCAAACTATTTAAAATCCAAATTTTAAGTAAATTCTTCAACTTTTAAACAATATTACTCAAAATTCATTCATTTCCATTTATAAAATCTTTTTCCCCATACTTGGAATTTATTTAATAAGTTTTCAAAAATCAACCTTTATCTTTTGCAAATTTCTTCTTTTAATTTATCCAATTCTCAAAAATTGTTTTACTTAAAAGTCTCTACTTTAATTTCCTTCCAAAATTCCAATCTTTTATATTCTGGTATTTTGAAAATACCAAAATATATTCGGTCAAACCATAGCCCACAAAAATTTCAATCACCTATAAAATCAACCACAGTCTATTAATAAATCTTATCACTGCATGTGAAATAAATTCAAACAATTTGAGGAATCCAGTTGGATCCCTCCAACCTGTTTCCCTGCATCCACAGATGTTTGCACAACAATTAAATACCAATCCCGCTTCAAGGCGGGATATCACGGTATAAAGTGTCATCCGCTATTATGCGGGACGCATAGGGTCTCATTCGCTATATATACTACCACCCAATATATATATTATCAAATTCATCCAAGCACATCCAATAATTTAAATTTATTCATTTAAATTAACTAGGCAAATCAAGTGAGTGAGAAGAACTCACCTTTGCTTTTGTTTTGCAATCCATTTCCATTCCAGCTTGTTTTCACAATTTTTAAACCTTGTATAAGCATTAGATGGTTGATTAATATTCAAACAATCGAATAATCACTTATCATTAAATAATTTAATTAACTACGATTTTATTCAACTGATAATTTCCCTCTTTAAAACCACACGCGTTATATAAAATAATCCATATAGATTTAGAAATCTATTTTTTCGTATAGACTCCTCAACATTTAAAATTTCCATTCCTGAAATCTTATCTATACTCTTTTTTTTCTATTTTACCTATATTTTAAACATGGATGTTAAATTTATCCCTACTTATATACTTATTTTTATTTTTATTTCCGACATAGTAATTTTCTTGACTGTACCAATTCTTTTTGGTATCTATCTTTATAAAAAAAAATCTGATTTTGAAAACTTTTATTGTCTGGTTTTAGAAAAAATACTTCACTCTGTATGAAGATTATCACAGTAACATTTATATAAATTCCTATATATATAAATATATATATAATTTACAAAAATAAACTAAATAAATAGAAAATATACCTTATTTCGTTCAGGCGACAACCATCCAAGCTCACCCAGAACTTGCACGAGATCGCCTACGCCATCATGATCCTATATCGATGCCAGTGCTATCCCTCCAGAAATCGTGCCAAACACCACCACCAGAAAAACCCCCGACATCGAGCCAAATTGTTACGAGTCGAAACCCTCCTCATCGACACACTTTCAACCGAACGCCGAGCACGAATCGATGTCACGACCTCACCATAGCTTCCTCCTGACAACGAATACATGCTCCAGACATCGCGATCGCCGTCGTTTCCTGGTTCGAGCCCTTCCATTAACGTGGCCAAATCCACGCCGACTCAATTGCCATGGCTTAGATTTTGATTGCCAACGCCCCTTTTTTATCGATCGAGACAACGATTATTTTCACGGCCATTCATGAATTGATTTTCGAATTTGGAGAAAAAATATAGCTCAGCCATGATTTTTCTTTCGAAGGAGGATCGTTTGTTATACATTTTTTATATGTCCATCTGTTCCTTTATTAAAAAAATGATGCGTGTTAGACGAAGTGAACACATGTTTTACCTTACATGAAAATATTACGCTGCTATAGTGACATAGATATGAGTGGAAAAAGCTCTAATGTGAAAAGAATGTATATATATATATATGTGTGTGTGTGTGTGTGTGTGTGTGTATAAATTTAAATTTAAATCGTTTTGAATTATGCAACTCAAAATCTTGACCTCCAATGGGGCATGCCGCTAGGTATTTATAATGTTAAACCCCTATTCCGAACACAATGGAAAAGGTTTCGAGTCCAAATTCGATCGTATGGAGAAGATAGCTTTTTGGACCAGTTATTTATTTTAAATTTCGATATAAATTTCAGCGCGTTTTCTTATCGTACGATCACACATCAACTCCGAATGCTATGGAAATTGAAATCCGATAATAATACACTATTATGGATTCAATGGAACTGGTTTCGTCGAAATCCGAGATTATGCCTCGGAAGGCTATTTTGAAATATCGATTTAAGCGATAAATTTTCAAACTAAACAAAACGGTTTTAAATTCAACTTTTAAAGTACTATTACCTCCAGTATTATCAATATAAAGTTTTACAAGCCTTCAAATTATTTTTAACAGGCTTAAAACTGAAGATTCAATACTTTACCCAATTTCAAATCATTAAATCCAATAATTTATTGCCAAATAAACGATGATATTTGAAATTCAAGTCAAACTAACTTATAAATGTTTAAAATCAATTAAATATTTCAATTTCAAATGTCTAAAATTCTGGGTCATCGTAAATATGCCCTTTTGAATGGTTTGAGTCTGGCATGTATGTCTGCTTAAAACGTCCAAAAAGACAGTTGTTACAGTTGGTATCAGAGCTTTGGTTTAGCGATAACCTTAGCTTTGTGGGGTCTGACATTTTAGAAATAGGATAGCAATACCCTAGAATGAGTCACTGAGTGTATATATATGAGAGAGCGTATTTGTTAGTGTTATAAAGGGTTTTATATTGTGTTAGTTTGCTTCGTTTTGTATTTATAAATTCTAGTCGATGCATAGGACGCTATAACATCGATAGAGATTTCTAAACAATAGGGCAGACCGACACAATATTTGTTTTGAAATGTAGGTAAATGAAATAATTTTGCCTTTTATATATTTTTGTATATAAAATAATAACTTTATAAATGATATAAATTAGGTAGTGAAATTTGTAAATATTGTTGAAAATAAGATTAACGAGTAAAAAAATATAAATTGGAAATTTTAAAACTTAAGTTCCGGGGTTTCGAAAATTTCTTTCGACTGATTTTGGAATATAATATTAATATTATTTGGAAGTATTATCTGATATAAATATTTAAATGTGTTTTGAAAGAAATGTTTAAAAGAAATTTGGAAGAAAATAAGTTCTGTACTACATTCTCTGTGGCTGGAAAATAATTTCGGTGATGAGTTCACGCATCATCGACATTCATTTTCGAGTTTCAAAGTAGGAAGCGGCTGTAGTAGTTTTACTACACTTTTGTTTGATAACAAACCTAAATTTTTCTAAATATGATTTTTGATATATGTATATATAAGTTATGAGTAAAGGGCGATATATTATTTTAAATGATTGAAATGGAACCCGGTATTTAGTTCTTAAATTCCTTTAAATTAGAGATTTTAATTGTCGTAATCAAATGAAATTTAATTATTAAATAATTATAACTTCTAAAATCAAAATAGGAAATTAGATGCTAAGTTATAAATGAAATATACAAGAAATTTGAAACTTGTAACCTGTAAATCAAAGGATATAAGCATCTAAAGGATATGAATATTGATCATTTTGCTAATTAAAATAAATAAGGTAAACTTGTGTAACTTTCTATTTCATTCTAAAAGACATATACATAACTTACCAAAATATTAAAAGTTGTAATGTTAATAAGGGTATGTGATAGAATATTATACAAGTAAAACTTCAGAAAATGAAAGTGTTCAATAGACTTTCTTTTGTAAATAAGAATCTAATGTTATAAATTGTTAAGAACTTAAGTTGATAGTTTAAGATTCTACTAATTAAATGTAATAAAGGTAAATAATGTAAGAAAAATGATTATAAACTTAAGTTGACATTTTAAGCTATTTAAAAATCAGATTGAATAGTAAAAGGTGATTGCTGTAAGAAAATGATTATGAAATGGAATTAATATTGACGCCATTTATAATTAAAATGAGTACTATATATAAATTGAATGATTATAACTTCAGAGAACATTGAAAGATTTATAAATGGAGTTAATATTCGATAATGCTGTATATGGAAGGATGAATGTGAAAAGGAAACAATTTATAAATAGTGAATTAAATTGTAAAGAAACTTACCTACTAATATATAGTCCAATAATTGAAATAAAAGTAACTTATTTAAGCCATGAACGTAGTAACAAAATGAAGGAAAACGACACTGTTGAATAAAGGAGAAATGAACTTTTTTAAGTAAATAACAAATGTAAATATATGAAAATAAACATTATATGAGTGAGAAAAGAAAAGTAAACGATGTGAAAAGAAAAAAAAGAAATCAAAATAAATTGTGAATGTGAAGTAAATTGAAATAAAATATATACAATATTTCAATAATGAATTCATTTATGAACCAAATAATTAAAATGGATATAACTTATGTAAGAAAGGAATGTAAATTAATGAAATAAGCCTTACATGAATGAATGGAAATTACAATTTCGTATTTAATGAACGTGAATTAAAGGAAATCATTGTATGAAAAAAAATGAATAATAAATGATGTGGAAAAATAAATAGAGTAAACTTGAAAATGTGTTGGATTATTTGCTTGGACTGTGGCTTATGGATTGGTTGGGAAAGGTTACTTCTATTTCATATAGAGATGTATAAATAATCTATAAATTTTTATCTACGACTGTTGAGTGTATGGTTTACTTCATAGTTCGTTTATCATTTTAAATGACAAGAAGTTTTGAAACCCAAACAAACCATTTGTTTTGGTTGAAATGGATGGATGATTGTTTTCTTGGTTGAAATGATGTTTGTACAGTTGTTTGTTTGCAAATGATTATTGTTATGTGGTTATGTTTTGTTTGTTATTTAGTGAAACAACTTAAAATATTTCTCTTCTATATAATTATTAACTCTTTTGGATTATATAAGTGAGATGCAGGGTATGGAAGCAATAGCTACTGCTTTTGGTTTCATAAAAATAAGCGTTATTTGCCCGACAAATATGTACGTTCTTAGATTAAGGTTTATAGCAATATTATATTGTTTTCCTATGGTTCGGGACAAATTATTTTGAAATTATGACATATATTGTTATAATTGATGATATTGCTATTTCTCCCAGACCTCTCCGTAAAAAGGAGACTCTGTTGAAATTTTCCATAAATTTAAGAACTTAGAAAATTTTTATGAAATGTTTTCCAAATTTTATTTACTTGAAATTAAAGGATTTAATTGTTATAAATTGATATATTTTATTTAAATTATTTGGTTTTGTAAATTAGTTTTTTATAAATTTAATATTTTGAATAAAATATATTAATTTCTTAATTCCTTCTTTTCCTTTCTTTTTCCTTTTCAACGACGAAATGTTTTGAGTGGAGGAGAGAGTAACGACCCATAATTTTCGATAATTGTAAATAGTTAATTTAATAAGGTTTTGTGATGTAATGTTGGAAGAAATAAAATTTTGTGATTTAATAATAAGAATGTAATTGGAATATAATGTAATATTATTAAATTGAGGTAATTGATAGCTGTTGTAACGACGCGGATTTTCGTTGCCGAAAAACCGAATAGTTAGGGGTTTAAAAAAAAAAAAAAAGAATTTAAGAAAGAAAAGAAGAAGAAAGAAGAAGATAGGAGATTTAGATAGGGAAAAGAAAATAGAAAATTTTAAAATAGAAAGAAAAGAGAATAGAACGGAATGGAAAACAACAGAACAGAAAGAACATCAGAATCTCACAATTCGCAGCGGAACAACATATAATAAGTAAATGAATAATCTTTAAACAAAGAACTATATCAGTTATTACATTACATATCATCAGAGTGTACAACAACATACAACATCAAACAGTGCAGCGGAAAAAGAATTACTATATAAGTAATATGCCATGCCATCCAGCTTGCCTCCAGCAACTCCAGAATATCCAGAATATCCTGATAAACCTTAACTCTTGACTGCCCGTGTGGAAATTGGTGGGCACCCAGAGTTTAGGAAGGAAAACAATAAACTCCAAGTCAGTCATGTGACTGGTGTGAGAACTCAAAACAGTTTATTTATCTTTAAAATCAAAATAGAGGAATATTTTTTTTATTCAATTCGCAATGCTTTTTAAAAATGAGACTACCATAAGGCCTCCCGCACACACACACAATGCAAACGCAGAATCGGAGGAGATTTCTCCTTATGATAGTCAAAGATGCTTGATACGCATTTAAAATAACATTTGATATTATTATTAGTGCATAGTGTAGAACAAATCATTTCGAAAGTAAAGATATAAATCTTAGCCAACATACGACCATTATCGTATGCCTACTATAGCTACTATCCAAACAGTGGTGACCACCATAAGTGAATAGCAGGTTCTACAACTAATACCGTACAAGTTTCGTATTGGGAATTGGATCTCCAACAAATGGTCAGGCCAAGGAACTTCCCATTGCCACTGAGAATGCCTCTGGAAAGACATCCCCGAGAACCAAACCGGAACTCTACCAACACAAGGCCGGGTTACCCCTTAACTGGGTAACTACTGACACGAGCACGCCATTCCCCGATCGTAAACGACCTTTTTCACGGGATCCCGATAACCAACAACCACAAAGTAATAACTCGTAGTAACCACATAGGTTAAATATCTGGACTCCATACCATGATACAACCTCTATCCAGAAGGAAATGTACATACCCTAAGGGGAGCTACAGCAACCCCTAATAACCTTGCTGCATCTTTCCTGTTTTGACCATTACCGGGATGTGAGGCTCGATGAATTCACGTCCACAAAAACACACTTTGTACAAAAAGCCGTGCTTTGGGTCAACAAATGATCAACACAATGATCATCAGGATAGACGATCAAATAAATGATCCTATCACAAATAATCAACACAATGATCATTTCAGCATCACTCAGCATGTCACATTACCAAACTGGGAATATATCGCTGATAACTTCAACTATATAACCTCTGAGCTCGTACGTCTCAGAGAAGGGTGTTAAGCTAAAAGAATAAATTCTCCGCCACCTCAGAAATATATTTGAAAGAAATCGGCTTTATATCTCAACTTGTAATGTCAGGCATACAATCCATACAAGTCTGTTCCGGGCTCGAACAGAACCGAAGGCACTTACAAAGAAGTCCTTGCAATCCGAATAATTTCTAATCACGTTCGGATTTCCCATCACTTATGGAGATCTCAATACCAGGGATCAGCCAGTGCAGAGACAATCAACAAGAAATCCTTTCGCTTTCGAAAATATCCGGTCTTCAACACCGATCTTCGAATGCAATTTATCACGACGTATCACATATTCGGAATGGGTTATACGACCCCATGGTCCTTTCCCGGTTAACCCGAATAGTGAGCGCTTATTTAAAAAAAATAAGTGTGGCATTCAATTTCAAACAATTCACAACAAATACCTATTCGAAGGTAATATTGATAGTCGGTTATTGAACTATCAATAGATATGCCAACATCACCAGAATCCAAATAATTTTCCAAATTTTTTTATTTCCCAAAAATATCTTTAGAAGATATAACTTTCCATATTTCAAAAATAAATCAATATTTATTTTAAACCTATTTTCCCAATTCCTTTTATAAATTCCATATTGAATTTATATTTCCAAAATATTTATGAATATATGATTTCAAATATCCATTTTCAATTTATCTTCAAAAAGATAAATTCTCAACATATTCACTTTATATTGGAAAACATTTCTATACTTATTAAATAAGTAATTCACAATCTTTTATTTTCAACACTTAGAAAATATTCTATATACTTAAATCGAAATTAAGTATATATTTCTTTCTTTAAGGAAATCATTCACTTAACCGTATTTATTTGGGCCAAAACGATGTTGCGTAAAACATCGTTACGACAACCCAAAATCACTAGTATAGGGATTCGAAATAAAATAGATATATAAATCCCAATACTATACAAAACATTTCCTTTCGGAAATCATTTATTATAACAACAGTGTTATAATATACTATTTCCTTTTATTTCTCGAAAGCATCTATTTCAACAATAAATGTTGAAATCTATGATTTCAAATCTCAACATATTTTAAAACATCATTAGATCGTTTTAATTCTATTTCAAACATCACTTCCAAAATAATTTCTTTAACTTATTATTCACTATTTAAAAACGTGAATATTCTTTGTTAATAAATTTCATCACTTCTATTCATTTTATTTTAAAGGATTATTCACTGTCTAAAACATGAATATAACTCCATAAATAAATTGCTACAATTTACTTATCAAAAATAAGTAGTTTGCGAATTTATAAAACAATGTTTATAAATTCCATTTTTATTTATTTTATAACTACTTTCTTTATAAATCTCCTTTATAAATCTATTCAATTTCATATCTCAATGATATATAAAAAATTCATATTATAAGTTAAATACTTATAATTTGTTTGTTTATAAAATCATTCCTTTAAACTTCACACATTTTATAAATCTTATAACTTATAAGATTCATCTATTTATCCAAAATCTTATTCTTTTAAATAACTTCACAAATTTTATAAACCTACTGTTTATAAAATTCCAATTATAACTTCACCGTTCATAATTCTATAAATTCAATCATTTGTGAAATTCATTCACAATTCATCCTAACTCTTATAAAAACTTCGTTTTATAATTCCAATATTTTAATTTACAAATATCCGTTTGTAAATCTTTATATATAAAATTCTATTTATAACTTCATCGTTATAATTCTATAATTCCATTTCTATTTATGAAATTCATTTACAATTTATTCTAACTCTTATAAGAGTTCGTTTCATACTTCCCATATTTTTAATTTACAAATATCCGTTTGTAAATCCTTTAATATAAATCAATTTATTTTACTATTTTTAAAAATGCCTTTTACTCTTTTATAAATCCATCTTTTGATTTAGAAATAATCCAATTTCATAAATCCTATTTTTAAACCTTTTTATAATTTATTCAAAAATCCCAATTTTATAAAATCGTTAATCTCATATTTTCAAAAAAATCAACTTTTAATTATATTTCTCAAAAATATAATTTTTTATAACATTAAAATTATAACGTTTATTTATTTAGAATGAATCAATTCTAAAAATATTTATAAAGCGTATATTTTCAAAATTACTTTAGAAATCTCTTAAAATAAAAATCGTTATTTTTAAACTTCAAAAATTGGATCCGATGATGCAACACATCAATTAGTCAATCACGATTTTCACACATCATATATCATCCATGATAAACAATCAAATATCACAATATATGAAATCAAATAAATATTTGTGAGGAATCCAGTTGGATCCCTCCAACCTGTTTCCCTGCATCCACAGACATTAGCACAATACCATTCCGTTTCAAGACGGAATATCGCGGTATATGAGATTTTATAAATATATATCCGCTTACTAACGGCGCATAGGGTCTCATCCGCTAAAAAGAAATGCGGGAAATCAAACAACTGCAATATATACATATGCCAATATATATATATTGCTATCTATATAATATAATACCAATTCCACTTCAAGGTGGAATATCGCGGTATATGTGTGTAATAAATAACCTCCGCTTACTAACGGCGCATAGGGTCTATTCACATCCAATATTTATATATATATATATATATATATATATATATATAACAATCATCATTCAAGCATTCAATCAACACAGTCAATAAATTTTAAATCTAACTATTTAAAATTTAAATAACAATAGAAATTCCTTTTGAGTGAGAAGTTCTCACCTTTGCTTTTACTAGCAATCCATTTCCCATTCTTGACTCGATTTCTCTTGATTTATACCTTGTATAAATATTTACACAATTTATTAATATTCGAATAGATTGAATAACTAATTTATTTTCATTTAATTTATTTTAATTCATCGGTTTTCTCCTTTAATGGTTAAATTAACTGATAGTTTTATTTAAACCAGTTTCTTCTTTAATAAATTTATTTTAACTAAACATAAAATTTAATTAACCAAACTCTCTTTTTAATAACTTAATCGATTATAAATTCGATTTTAACTAAAATTTCTCTTTAGTAACTATAATAGATAAAACAAATTTATTATCGTAAACCATTTATTTTATAACAACTTAACTAATCATTTTACTTTAAATTAACTTTCCTTTACTGTAAACTAAAATTTCTTTTACACTTATATATTTCATAAATAAACTGTACAGGGTTTATATTCATTTTCAAATTTAAATTGAACTGAAAATTTTGAATTGTTTTAACTTACAGTTATAAACTGGATTTCTGCAGAAATATAAAATTTAGTGATTTTAAATAAATTCAAAATATACTTTACTGTGATTTAAAAATCTATCTTCTGTCAATATTTTTATTTTCAAAATTAAATTGAACTGAAAAATTTTGAATATACTTTACTGTGATGTATATATATATTTGGATTAAATTAAATTAAATAATAAAAGCAAAATAAAATTTTATACCTTACTGCAAAAAATCGAAACCCAGAATTTCAAGCCCCCATCATCTCGCGACATCACCTTGCGATCATCGCCTCGACCCCATATGCGTGCGCGCCGCCATCGTGACCACGCCCCATCTCCACGCACGAGCACCAATTCGCGACACCGTCACCTCGTGCCGCGCGCCCTAGCTCTGGCCACTCTCTCGCGGCCCCACGCTCCAACAACGACGTCGCCGCCATCGCGCTTCGATCACCATCGCGCGCCACGCCGCCGCAAGCCCTACGAGCCACCACACTCCATCTCAGCGCGCGCACTCCCACAACCCTAAACCCAATCGCGCCTCCATCCAAGCATCGCAATTCCAACAACACCACCGAACTCGAAGCTCATGCGCGAGCCCTAGCCGAAGTCGCTGCCTCCAATTTGATGCCGCCGGTCGCCATCGATTTTAAACAAGAAGAGGAAGGCTCGGTTTTGAATTTGGGGATGGAGGTGAATACGCGATTTATTGAAGGGAATATCTACTTTGATTTTGAACAGAGAAAGGCGTACGCGGCCATTTTTATTTCCTTCGAGATTTTGTTTCGATTTTTCAGTTTGAATCTGAGGAGAAAGGGGAAGAATATTTAAAATCAAACGAGGCATGATTATCACGATTTTAGGCGTGATATTCGGCGTGAATTTAGGCACGAAATTAGGGACGCTGTCGTTTGTTTAATTTAAATTTAAAATTTAAAATTCACTTTGTTTTTTTCGTTACAACTCTCAATGCGTTTTCTTATCGTATGCTCACACAACAACTCGGAAAAATATGAAATTTGAAATCCGGCAATAATTCAACGTTACGGACCCAATGGAACTGGTTTCGTCGAATTCTGAGACCGTATGAAAAATGACTATTTTTAAATATCGATTTAAACGATATAAATTCAAAATTGAACAATTCACTATTAATTTCAAATCTGAAGCTTCTATTATCTTCAATATTATCAATATGAATTTTACAAGTCTTTGAAATATTTTAAATCAGCTTAATTTTGAAGATTCAAATTTTTATTCAACTTTCAATAGATTAAATTCTATAATTTAATCGATATATTCATTCTGATAACTTGAAATTAATTCAAACCATCATTCAAATATTTAAAATTAATTAAATATTTCAATTTAAATTATTAAAATTCATGGTCGTTACAATCTTTCCCCCTTAAAAGAATTTCGTCCCGAAATTACAAGTTAAGAAGAATGTCCTTATCCCGTCTATCATTTTTTCACAATTCAAATAGTTTTATCAACTTACTAACCTAAATCTTTTTATTAGAGATTCAATCATTTCAACTATCTTTCCAACTTCAATTATAAGTTTCAATCAACATTGTTTTACTAACTATTCAAATTTAAATTCAAATTCAAATTTCAAACTTTTAAATTTTTCTCAAAAATTTTCTAACACCTTAAATTTTCGAAAAATTTCGCCAGCGTTTCCTTTGCGCGGCTCGATCGGTACGACTACAAAATGGCACCACGGCCCCTCAGAATCAAAAAGAAAAGAGAAAAGCCAAGTGGCTAGAGAAGAAAGTCATCAAATCTCATATTAAAATTGAAATACGTACCTTTTTGTCGAGCAATTCAATTTTTATCTTTGAAATCAAAATTTCAATTCCTTTATATACCTGTATAACCTGTATAATCTGCTACCTGTATAATCTGCTAGTAGTAGTAGCATACAAATCCAAATACAATATTCAAACTAATTTGCCAATTCTATTGCAAAATTTCGATATATGTTTCTTTATATGTTTTTACTTCAGTATTGAAGTTACATATTAATTTTCATTCAATTTCACGTTTCAATTCAATTCACGACTTCAAATTCATTCTAATTCAATTCTCAATTTATAAATATTGAATTCTATTGACTAACTAATTTAATTCAATTTGCACATTCACATTACTACACTGAATTAGTTTCATTTCAATATTCAATTCATCTCATTTTCACTTAGAAATCCAATTCTATTTTATTTATTCAATTCCATTTGAAATTATTTCACAAATGAATAAATTATCAAGTTAATTTACTTTAATTCAATCCATCTATTTCTTTCCATTATTAATGATAATAATTCGATATTATCACTTCTAACAATCATGCAACCATATACTATAATAATTCATAGAAAATCATTTCTTTTTTTCTATACCAAAAATAGTTTTGGGAAAAATTTATTTTATAATATAAATCAATTTTATATTCACTAACAAATACGCGCTCATATCTATTATTACACTCAAACTCATTCTAGAGTACTGCTGACTCTATCTCTAACGAGTAATACCCATCAGAACCATGGTTGTCGCTTAACCAACAGCTCTGATACCAAATGTAACGACGCGGATTTTCGTTGCCGAAAAACCGAATAGTTAGGGGTTTTAAAAAAAAAAAAAGAATTTAAGAAAGAAAAGAAGAAGAAAGAAGAAGATAGGAGATTTAGATAGGGAAAAGAAAATAGAAAATTTTAAAATAGAAAGAAAAGAGAATAGAACGGAATGGAAAACAACAGAACAGAAAGAACATCAGAATCTCACAATTCGCAGCGGAACAACATATAATAAGTAAATGAATAATCTTTAAACAAAGAACTATATCAGTTATTACATTACATATCATCAGAGTGTACAACAACATACAACATCAAACAGTGCAGCGGAAAAAGAATTACTATATAAGTAATATGCCATGCCATCCAGCTTGCCTCCAGCAACTCCAGAATATCCAGAATATCCTGATAAACCTTAACTCTTGACTGCCCGTGTGGAAATTGGTGGGCACCCAGAGTTTAGGAAGGAAAACAATAAACTCCAAGTCAGTCATGTGACTGGTGTGAGAACTCAAAACAGTTTATTTATCTTTAAAATCAAAATAGAGGAATATTTTTTTTATTCAATTCGCAATGCTTTTTAAAAATGAGACTACCATAAGGCCTCCCGCACACACACACAATGCAAACGCAGAATCGGAGGAGATTTCTCCTTATGATAGTCAAAGATGCTTGATACGCATTTAAAATAACATTTGATATTATTATTAGTGCATAGTGTAGAACAAATCATTTCGAAAGTAAAGATATAAATCTTAGCCAACATACGACCATTATCGTATGCCTACTATAGCTACTATCCAAACAGTGGTGACCACCATAAGTGAATAGCAGGTTCTACAACTAATACCGTACAAGTTTCGTATTGGGAATTGGATCTCCAACAAATGGTCAGGCCAAGGAACTTCCCATTGCCACTGAGAATGCCTCTGGAAAGACATCCCCGAGAACCAAACCGGAACTCTACCAACACAAGGCCGGGTTACCCCTTAACTGGGTAACTACTGACACGAGCACGCCATTCCCCGATCGTAAACGACCTTTTTCACGGGATCCCGATAACCAACAACCACAAAGTAATAACTCGTAGTAACCACATAGGTTAAATATCTGGACTCCATACCATGATACAACCTCTATCCAGAAGGAAATGTACATACCCTAAGGGGAGCTACAGCAACCCCTAATAACCTTGCTGCATCTTTCCTGTTTTGACCATTACCGGGATGTGAGGCTCGATGAATTCACGTCCACAAAAACACACTTTGTACAAAAAGCCGTGCTTTGGGTCAACAAATGATCAACACAATGATCATCAGGATAGACGATCAAATAAATGATCCTATCACAAATAATCAACACAATGATCATTTCAGCATCACTCAGCATGTCACATTACCAAACTGGGAATATATCGCTGATAACTTCAACTATATAACCTCTGAGCTCGTACGTCTCAGAGAAGGGTGTTAAGCTAAAAGAATAAATTCTCCGCCACCTCAGAAATATATTTGAAAGAAATCGGCTTTATATCTCAACTTGTAATGTCAGGCATACAATCCATACAAGTCTGTTCCGGGCTCGAACAGAACCGAAGGCACTTACAAAGAAGTCCTTGCAATCCGAATAATTTCTAATCA
This sequence comes from Allium cepa, assembly GCA_030765085.1. Classification (NCBI taxonomy): domain Eukaryota; kingdom Viridiplantae; phylum Streptophyta; class Magnoliopsida; order Asparagales; family Amaryllidaceae; genus Allium; species Allium cepa. The sequence goes on from CM060928.1 coordinate 978,101,690, forward strand.
CGTTCGGATTTCCCATCACTTATGGAGATCTCAATACCAGGGATCAGCCAGTGCAGAGACAATCAACAAGAAATCCTTTCGCTTTCGAAAATATCCGGTCTTCAACACCGATCTTCGAATGCAATTTATCACGACGTATCACATATTCGGAATGGGTTATACGACCCCATGGTCCTTTCCCGGTTAACCCGAATAGTGAGCGCTTATTTAAAAAAAATAAGTGTGGCATTCAATTTCAAACAATTCACAACAAATACCTATTCGAAGGTAAATATTGATAGTCGGTTATTGAACTATCAATAGATATGCCAACATCACCAGAATCCAAATAATTTTCCAAATTTTTTTATTTCCCAAAAATATCTTTAGAAGATATAACTTTCCATATTTCAAAAATAAATCAATATTTATTTTAAACCTATTTTCCCAATTCCTTTTATAAATTCCATATTGAATTTATATTTCCAAAATATTTATGAATATATGATTTCAAATATCCATTTTCAATTTATCTTCAAAAAGATAAATTCTCAACATATTCACTTTATATTGGAAAACATTTCTATACTTATTAAATAAGTAATTCACAATCTTTTATTTTCAACACTTAGAAAATATTCTATATACTTAAATCGAAATTAAGTATATATTTCTTTCTTTAAGGAAATCATTCACTTAACCGTATTTATTTGGGCCAAAACGATGTTGCGTAAAACATCGTTACGACAACCCAAAATCACTAGTATAGGGATTCGAAATAAAATAGATATATAAATCCCAATACTATACAAAACATTTCCTTTCGGAAATCATTTATTATAACAACAGTGTTATAATCTACTATTTCCTTTTATTTCTCGAAAGCATCTATTTCAACAATAAATGTTGAAATCTATGATTTCAAATCTCAACATATTTTAAAACATCATTAGATCGTTTTAATTCTATTTCAAACATCACTTCCAAAATAATTTCTTTAACTTATTATTCACTATTTAAAAACGTGAATATTCTTTGTTAATAAATTTCATCACTTCTATTCATTTTATTTTAAAGGATTATTCACTGTCTAAAACATGAATATAACTCCATAAATAAATTGCTACAATTTACTTATCAAAAATAAGTAGTTTGCGAATTTATAAAACAATGTTTATAAATTCCATTTTTATTTATTTTATAACTACTTTCTTTATAAATCTCCTTTATAAATCTATTCAATTTCATATCTCAATGATATATAAAAAATTCATATTATAAGTTAAATACTTATAATTTGTTTGTTTATAAAATCATTCCTTTAAACTTCACACATTTTATAAATCTTATAACTTATAAGATTCATCTATTTATCCAAAATCTTATTCTTTTAAATAACTTCACAAATTTTATAAACCTACTGTTTATAAAATTCCAATTATAACTTCACCGTTCATAATTCTATAAATTCATTCATTTGTGAAATTCATTCACAATTCATCCTAACTCTTATAAAAACTTCGTTTTATAATTCCAATATTTTAATTTACAAATATCCGTTTGTAAATCTTTATATATAAAATTCTATTTATAACTTCATCGTTATAATTCTATAATTCCATTTCTATTTATAAAATTCATTTACAATTTATTCTAACTCTTATAAGAGTTCGTTTCATACTTCCCATATTTTTAATTTACAAATATCCGTTTGTAAATCCTTTAATATAAATCAATTTATTTTACTATTTTTAAAAATGCCTTTTACTCTTTTATAAATCCATCTTTTGATTTAGAAATAATCCAATTTCATAAATCCTATTTTTAAACCTTTTTATAATTTATTCAAAAATCCCAATTTTATAAAATCGTTAATCTCATATTTTCAAAAAAATCAACTTTTAATTATATTTCTCAAAAATATAATTTTTTATAACATTAAAATTATAACGTTTATTTATTTAGAATGAATCAATTCTAAAAATATTTATAAAGCGTATATTTTCAAAATTACTTTAGAAATCTCTTAAAATAAAAATCGTTATTTTTAAACTTCAAAAATTGGATCCGATGATGCAACACATCAATTAGTCAATCACGATTTTCACACATCATATATCATCCATGATAAACAATCAAATATCACAATATATGAAATCAAATAAATATTTGTGAGGAATCCAGTTGGATCCCTCCAACCTGTTTCCCTGCATCCACAGACATTAGCACAATACCATTCCGTTTCAAGACGGAATATCGCGGTATATGGGATTTTATAAATATATATCCGCTTACTAACGGCGCATAGGGTCTCATCCGCTAAAAAGAAATGCGGGAAATCAAACAACTGCAATATATACATATGCCAATATATATATATATTGCTATCTATATAATATAATACCAATTCCACTTCAAGGTGGAATATCGCGGTATATGTGTGTAATAAATAACCTCCGCTTACTAACGGCGCATAGGGTCTATTCACATCCAATATTTATATATATATATATATAACAATCATCATTCAAGCATTCAATCAACACAGTCAATAAATTTTAAATCTAACTATTTAAAATTTAAATAACAATAGAAATTCCTTTTGAGTGAGAAGTTCTCACCTTTGCTTTTATTAGCAATCCATTTCCCATTCTTGACTCGATTTCTCTTGATTTATACCTTGTATAAATATTTACACAATTTATTAATATTCGAATAGATTGAATAACTAATTTATTTTCATTTAATTTATTTTAATTCATCGGTTTTCTCCTTTAATGGTTAAATTAACTGATAGTTTTATTTAAACCAGTTTCTTCTTTAATAAATTTATTTTAACTAAACATAAAATTTAATTAACCAAACTCTCTTTTTAATAACTTAATCGATTATAAATTCGATTTTAACTAAAATTTCTCTTTAGTAACTATAATAGATAAAACAAATTTATTATCGTAAACCATTTATTTTATAACAACTTAACTAATCATTTTACTTTAAATTAACTTTCCTTTACTGTAAACTAAAATTTCTTTTACACTTATATATTTCATAAATAAACTGTACAGGGTTTATATTCATTTTCAAATTTAAATTGAACTGAAAATTTTGAATTGTTTTAACTTACAGTTATAAACTGGATTTCTGCAGAAATATAAAATTTAGTGATTTTAAATAAATTCAAAATATACTTTACTGTGATTTAAAAATCTATCTTCTGTCAATATTTTTATTTTCAAAATTAAATTGAACTGAAAAATTTTGAATATACTTTACTGTGATGTATATATATATTTGGATTAAATTAAATTAAATAATAAAAGCAAAATAAAATTTTATACCTTACTGCAAAAAATCGAAACCCAGAATTTCAAGCCCCCATCATCTCGCGACATCACCTTGCGATCATCGCCTCGACCCCATATGCGTGCGCGCCGCCATCGTGACCACGCCCCATCTCCACGCACGAGCACCAATTCGCGACACCGTCACCTCGTGCCGCGCGCCCTAGCTCTGGCCACTCTCTCGCGGCCCCACGCTCCAACAACGACGTCGCCGCCATCGCGCTTCGATCACCATCGCGCGCCACGCCGCCGCAAGCCCTACGAGCCACCACACTCCATCTCAGCGCGCGCACTCCCACAACCCTAAACCCAATCGCGCCTCCATCCAAGCATCGCAATTCCAACAACACCACCGAACTCGAAGCTCATGCGCGAGCCCTAGCCGAAGTCGCTGCCTCCAATTTGATGCCGCCGGTCGCCATCGATTTTAAACAAGAAGAGGAAGGCTCGGTTTTGAATTTGGGGATGGAGGTGAATACGCGATTTATTGAAGGGAATATCTACTTTGATTTTGAACAGAGAAAGGCGTACGCGGCCATTTTTATTTCCTTCGAGATTTTGTTTCGATTTTTCAGTTTGAATCTGAGGAGAAAGGGGAAGAATATTTAAAATCAAACGAGGCATGATTATCACGATTTTAGGCGTGATATTCGGCGTGAATTTAGGCACGAAATTAGGGACGCTGTCGTTTGTTTAATTTAAATTTAAAATTTAAAATTCACTTTGTTTTTTTCGTTACAACTCTCAATGCGTTTTCTTATCGTATGCTCACACAACAACTCGGAAAAATATGAAATTTGAAATCCGGCAATAATTCAACATTACGGACCCAATGGAACTGGTTTCGTCGAATTCTGAGACCGTATGAAAAATGACTATTTTTAAATATCGATTTAAACGATATAAATTCAAAATTGAACAATTCACTATTAATTTCAAATCTGAAGCTTCTATTATCTTCAATATTATCAATATGAATTTTACAAGTCTTTGAAATATTTTAAATCAGCTTAATTTTGAAGATTCAAATTTTTATTCAACTTTCAATAGATTAAATTCTATAATTTAATCGATATATTCATTCTGATAACTTGAAATTAATTCAAACCATCATTCAAATATTTAAAATTAATTAAATATTTCAATTTAAATTATTAAAATTCATGGTCGTTACAGCTGTTTTGAATGTAAATTCTAGTTAATTAAAAGAATCAAAGAGTTATAATTGATATTGGTTGTAAATAAATATAGTAATGTATGTACTAATGGATAATTTGATTTAAAGAGTAATTGACAATTTAGATGTTGGTTAAAATAATGTGCAATAAATGGAAATTGAATAAAATTAGTGCAACGTGAGTTGTCGTAACAATTGGTGGTAAATAAGGGACTTACAAATGCTATTAAATGTAGAAATGGTGACAATTGTTATTTTTACCAATTTAATAAATCAATTGCAAATAAATGTAAATAAATATTACATTGATGTGAGTTAAGACAATAACTATAAAGTGTGAATGCAATAAAATGTACAGAAATTCCAATTATATTCATGAGGTAATAATTGATTTAAATAAAAGATAGAAACCTATGTTAATAATTTCATACGGTATTGGTTGATTTAATAGTAGGAGTGTAAATCAAAATAAAAAAAAAAAATGAATAAGTTTAGTAAAGGAGTAAATATACGTTTATTTATTTGAAATGTTTGGTAGTGAAAGATTGATTATAGAGACGAGAAACTATTATTTAGTAAGATATGTATAATTACTGTTTGTATCCAATTGTGTATAAATATGTTTAAATTACTATTAGACAGGAAACAATTTTTTTACTTCTCATTACATTCATTTAGTCCATTTTGAAACTTAATCAACTGAAATTAATGTAATCGAAAATTTTCAATTATTAAGAGAGAGAATACTAAATTGTATATTAATAGGTGTAATTAAAAGTAGCTTATGTTTTGTGAAAATATAAGGAAAGTTTGATATAATGAAATGAACATTTACATCAAATAAAATGAATGTTTCATTTGTGTGAATGTTGGTTTAATTTCATTAAAATAAATAATAGAATGATTGATCTTAAAGAAAGAAATATATGTGTATTTGAATTGTGTTTTAGCTTACATATTGATTACAAGAATAGGAAAATAAAATATTGCGGTAAGTTATTTATTACTCTTGTGTATAAATAATAAATTTATAAATGGGTTTAAATAAACAGTTATTCTATTTTTCATCCATTTTAGTTGTATGTTTTGAAATTTAACTTTGTAAGCATTGCAATTAATGTAATTCGAATATTTCAATTAAAAGAAAAGAAGACGTTAATTGTGATTAATAGATTTAATAAAAGAAACGTACATTTTGTGTCAAACAAAGAGGGCGTTTTAATGGAAATAAAAGATCATTTGGATAAACCAAATTGAACGTTTTTATTTTTGTGGTAAGTATAATTTTTTTTGTTATGCGTAGATAAGAACCTAAACGCGTACAAATTTGAATATTATTTGAGTTAATGAAGTTAATTTGGTTACGTTCCAAAACATTTGAATTCCAAAGGTTTGTTAATAGTGTACATCTGATCCGTGCATTCCTTTATCATTATTTAATACATACCACATTTCTTTCCTCCTTTTGTTGTTTCTTCAGTTTCGTTTATTTCCTTCCCTTTATTCCTGAAGCCGCATCTTCTCAAACGCAAGTTTCATTTTATATATGTACATATTTTTTTTCATTTAACCTTTCTTCACCTCTTTACACCATGTCCTACCTCCAATTCATAAAAATAAATGTGAGTTCATTATTTTCTCCATCTTATTTCATATTTTTACAGCCACTTCGATTCTTTTCATTTTGTTTTCTTGTAGCCTTCTTCCACAATCTCATATTTTTTTTGGTAGCCTATATTTTCTAAAACCTTCATTTTAGAAACGTGACATTCATTTTTGTCCCTCCACCTTCATTTCTTTATTATTAAATAACCTACCACTTTACTTCTTCTTTTATGTTTTGTTTCTCCTGACACCTCATATTTATTTAGTTCAAATTATTCTTTGTTGAAGCTATAATCTCATCAGCAAATTGTTCATGTTTTTTTTTGTTTCTTCATTTTTTTGTCACCATTTCATTTCCAATGGTTAGATCTCCATTTCAAATCTTCCTTCCCTAAAATTATTCTAATGTGAACTTGAAAATTCAAAAGCTCTCATTTTTGCAAATTCAAAAGCTTTCTTTAATGAAACATGAGTTTCAATTATTTTTTCTCATTTTTCCTACATGTCCTGCCTACATCTTAGTTTGTTCTTCAATCTTTGCCTAAAGCCTTATCTTGAGAAAAATGTAAGCATTAAACTTTTTTTATTTGTTTTTATTAAAAGGTGTACTAATTTAATTTAATAATATTTATTATAACATGAATATCTTTTGCATATAAATTTCGATTCACATGCGATTTCTTTTATTGGAATTTCAGGCTTTTATTTTGATTTCAAACCGATTTAAAATCAAAGGCGTGTGTTTTAACCCATTCACAACTACTAAATTATCTTATGTTAGTTAAATTTAATTTATAATGTGTTTAGAAATTGATGTTTGGTATATTTAAATTGTCATTCTAGTTAAATTTGATTTTTATTGCATTTAAACAGCATTTAATTGAATAGTTAATTTAGTTGTCAATTCAATTCCTATTATTGATTTTCAGTTATCTATTGATGTTTATTGATTGATTTGGATAATGATTATGATGGATGTTTGATTGTTGATATTGGATGACTGGATGTTTTATTTTACATTGTTATAACACTGCAAGTTCCTTATGGGTTGAAATGATACATACCCGGACGATCTATAGATTAGGGAAAAATCGTTATGGGTTGAAATGCTCGACTCGAGCAATTTATGGATTTTTATTTAATTCGGGATTGCGGTTTGAAATGATATATAACCGTAAAATTGTAAATTGCATATTGAAATGATGAATATCCATATCACTTAACCATAGTGTAGAAAATTTATACGGACAACGGATAGGTGATATTAAATGATTTTTGAATTTTTAAAATTTTGAATTCAGTTTACTGATATTTTGAAATAGAAATTGATTTATATAAACTGAAATATTTTCGATAATCTGAGCGTTCACGCTAAAATTGGAATTGATTTAATGAATTGTTTAGAAGATTTTAATTGGAGTTTCAAGTTGAAGTGTCAAATATAAATGAAGTTCTCGGAATTGAGTTATTGAAAATGTTTGGACATAACTTTGAAACCTATTTTAAATTAATTTAAACCATTTTGATGAATTTAAACTATTTTAATTAATTCAAATTTTAATTTATTATAATATATTTAATCAAAGTCAATATATTTTAAATCTATTTAATCTATTTTAAATCTATTTTAACCATTTTAAATCTAATTTAATCTAACTTAAATCTATTTAAGTTATTTAAACTATTTTAATCTATTTTAAACTATTTAAAATCAGTTAAACTATTTTAGAGTATTTTAACTATTTTAACTATTTTTAAGCTATTAAAAACTATTTATGACCATTTAAAATGTTTTCTAAAATTTCAGACTGTGTAAAGTTGAAGTATTTATATTTAAATCCTTAATGATGATAGAACCTGAATTTGGAATTTGGAATTTGACCCTTTTGTGAAATGACATAATTGAGTAAATATGATGGTTTTGGAATGAGGATTTAATTAACCTGTCTTATCGATAATTTCAAAATTAAATATGATTTTAAAAGTGATGTTATTTTGAGAATATTATATTTTGATATCAATTGTAGATTGACTTTTGAAATGTAAAAGAACCATCTGGCGTGAAATATGTGATTGGTTATTAAAGAGACCAGGATCAGATATTGTCATACACTCTGCCAATATCGGAAACCACTTTAACAACCGTGTACATGGTGGAGATTCTAGAAATGAAGTAGGATGGTTTGGTGAACGATTTCTGCATAAGGTATTACGTGACCCTGACTCCCGTGAGTCAGCTTAGATGTGACTAAAACAGGAGCCACGCCGGGTCAAGTGAGGTCATTCTTCCTATTCGTCACATTTCTTCGATACCATTCTATTACTTTGTGATTGGTTTGGTGGCCGCCCCTTGATTTTGATTTGGCAGTGTGTTCTGAGGTGGGTTGTAGTAGCTGCTATGTGTTGCCACCAGTCCGAATACGCAATTAGCATATCTACCCTAGCATTGCCTCAAGTACCATGTTCACATGCCTTTGAGAGCCTTCTATGAGTTTGTTTCATACCATACCTATGGAGTCACCTCTGATAGCCTCTAGTTTATGAAGGAGTTACGGTACTGTATAGGTTATGCGAATATATAAAATATGTTAAGGGGGATATGTGTAACGCCTTAATGCTATTTTAATAATTTTACTTTATTGTAGACATAATATAATAGCATATTGTACTACATAGTTGATAGTTTAACGGATCCTTAGGAGATGTGAATCTCGAACATCTCTTAAGTTATTGCACTCATGTTAGACACTGGATAGGAGATGTCAAACCCCTTAAACATCTCTGAAGCCGTCCCATGCATATTTAAATTTAACTCACATAAGATCTTTTAGTTCTAACTCGAGTGTTTTGTCCTTTCAATTCGCTCGGGCCAGCCTGAGCGTTTCAGTGTCGAAGACCTTATTTCTGAAGGACGAAGATGAAGATTTGTACTTTTATAATTATATTTATTCCACTGCATTATGTTGTTCCTCAACATTTATTTATGTATTCATGTTTATGTAACTCTGATGTTTGTGTTGTAAAGAATAACCAAATGTATTTATAAAACAGCTTCATGAACTATTATTCGATTATTATATTTTGTCATTTCACTACGAGATTCTGTATTTGTTTTATTTCTTTCTTGTTTTATTATTTACCCCATAACAATCTGCCCTTTTGAACGGTTTGAGTCTGGCATGTGTGTGTGCTTAAAACGTCCAAAAAGGCGGGTTGTTACATTCCCTGGCCGTAAGAGGAAAACCTTATATAGGAATTGCCCTCGAGGAAAACCTAGAGGGTTCCATGATTCTCGATGATCCTAGATTGTCCATCTTCAAACCCGACCGTCACAAAGGTTACAAGAATTTATGACCATCATGGGATTCCTTTTGAAGAGGCTTTAACTCCACGACTTAAAGGACAAGTGTTACACCCATTCATACCATGAACTGCAGCAAAAAGAAATAAGATAGCACTTGGAGAATGGGAAGTCATCCTAATGGCAGTAAGACTAGAAAAAGGACAAGCTTAATGTCGACGCCAATGACTAGACCCGGATCTTCCTTAAAAATACCGAAACCACAAAAAGCAGATGCTGTGCACATCAAGAAGACAAAGCAGAATGCACTAACCACATTCAGAAGCAAAGACCATGCTAGAGTACAAAACCAAAGCACATGGATTAGCACGTGAGGTTTTCAGTTAATTATATTCATATTTTGTCAAACGTCTGTAGCAAAAGTTCTGTACAAGCATATACTGAAGGTATCCTAAGTAGTGACATACAGAGCCAAAAGCACTCTACGGAGGCTACATATAGAAACAGCCAAACTATGCTTTAACACAGATTTGACCAAATAGGCAAACAGGAAACATGAAGCCCACCCTCTCCTTATCTCTCATTAACAACAACCAAGAGAACAATTCAAATTACAAGCAAATCTCAGACAAGCTCTTAGCACAAAATAGGAAGAACTACCTCATTTTTACCTGATGAGAAATTATGCAAGAAAAAGGAGAGCAGCAACGGAGCAACATGACCTGGACACCATGCGATATACACACTGCATTCGTTAATATTCATTAATAATATGACTAGGCTCCTAAAAGGTCTCTCATCTTTCCTCTTAAGGTGGCTTGCTATTTCAAGAGAGAAGAGGCCGACCTATGTAGACCTAGGCTTTCGACCCACTTTGTAACAACCCGCATATTTTACGATTGAATATTTAAATATTTTATTTAAATATTTCATCGCAAGTCGAATTATTGTCCGAAAAGCTACTTTCTGCAAACAGTCGAAGTAGGACTCGAGACCACCCCCATTGAGTTCAAAATGATGTTTGCGACCTTTTTGAATATAAACTTCGATATGTTTGGAGTTAGAGGAATTTTGCTACTTTTCCACTTAGGGCTTTGGTATGGTTTCAGCCCATTAGACCCAAGCTTCACCCCCTCTTCTCTCTATTCCTTCATAATTTTCGTAATACTCAAGCTTTAGCAACAATGGAGAGAGGAATGGGAAATTAAAACTCCAATCCCTAATCATCTTTGCAAAATCCAAGCTTTAACTCCAAATTCATAGAAGAAGCTTTGGTAAGCCTTCTCTTCATCTTCTCTAACTCGTTCTCTTTTCAATTTCAGAAATTCCTAAACCTAACTTAGGAGAGGTTTCTCTTTTAAGCTTAGATTCAAGCTTGTTGGGTTGGAATTGAAGTGTGATTGTTCTTGCCATTGCTCTTTGCCTTCTTCTTCATTGTTTTGGGTTTAAAGGCGAGATTTTTATCTCACATCTATGCCTATATCTACCTTCGATTGTTGGGTATGAATTCCTAACACTTATTCATGTGCATTAGCTTTTGGTTTGGATAGAATTGGGGAATATTCCAATTTTTGGTGTTTTGAGTTCAATTCTTTAAAAATCTTAACTTTGTTATTTGAGCATGTTTTTGGTGATGAATCGATGAGCTTATAGGATCGGGTAGCCGATAGGCGTAAACCCCTAACGTATGTGCTTGTCCAATTGCAAATTGAGAGAGTTTGCACTTCATTTAAAATGGGATAGGAAATGCAGGAAATCAGGTTCAGTCGACTGAATTCTCTGAGTCAGTCGACTGAGCTGAAGCCCGAGAATTTTTCAGGTCTGTGTTCAGTCGACTGACTTAGGGAGTTTAGTCGACTGACCTGCTCCTGTTTTGCCTGTTTTGGCTATTTATGCTCAATTTGCTTTGTTTTCCAATCTTTACTCGATTCTTCTTCTCCGATATGTTGTTGTCACCTTTGTCCACTTTGATAACTTCTATTTAAGAATTTTTGTGTATATCCACTTTGATGGATTTGGTATCGGTTTCTTTGGATTTGATTCACATCTTCGTATGTGAATTTTGATAATTGATTGTTCCAACAATCATTTTTGTGATTTGTCACTTTAAAAATATAAAGGTTTTAATACTAGTAGTAAATATCAAAACTCTTTCTTCAAAATGATTTCACGCTATTTTATTACAAAGCTCGTTTTCTCAAACCGTTTTCCAATCTATTAGTATATAAACCTTTACCTTACTCGTATGAGAAATCTGATTAAACGGCTTAGTAAAACAAGTGGTATGAAACACTTGCGTTTACTTCGTCGGTTCATTCTTGGACTTGTTCGATTAAATCTCTTGTGACAATTTTCGAGTGGAGCTCTACAATTTGTTCATAAATAATTAAGTTAAGCTGGTGGTCATGGGACATGAAGCTAAACTCAATTATTTACTAGCTTAGTGTAATTTACACTTATCGATCAATGATGATCAATTTGTGATTTAGACTAGAAATGTGTGATGTCTCTTTGTCTGCGAGAGAGACTAAACCCCATTTTTAGTGGAGCTTCGGCTTGGTGGAGTAGCGACCCATGGTCTTCGGACCATTTTAGTGGAACTTCGGCTCAAAGGTCTACGGACTGTTTTAGTGGAGCTTCGGATCAAAAGTCTTCGGGCCATTTTTGTGGAGCTTCGGTTCAAAATTAATGGTTAGCAAACATGGAATAGCGTTCCGTTTTGTGATACATGTGTTGGTGAGTTTTAATGCTCCCATCTTGTGATAGGCCTCTTTCCCCCTTTTCTTATGATTTCTGGATTTGTATTGATCGATTTCTAGAAGTTGTGTTTCATTAATTTTCATGATTTACATTGATAAGCTTTATCATTATTTGTGCATTGGTGAATTTGTGTTTCAACAAATTTTACGATTGACATTGATATGTTTGTCAATATTTGCGGTTTAGTGAATAAAACAAAGAATATGACATTCTTTTTAGTGCTTCGAGATTTCTTGAGATATTGTATGATTTTTTTTGTTATTAATGTATATTTATTGTAGTATGACATTTTTGTTATCATACGTTTTTATCACATCTCTTCTTATATCTCATTTTACCTGATAAGTATAGCTAGACTGATTCCTCAACAGCCTTATTCTTCGCGCTAGTTAACGGCATTACTCCATAGTGTCCTTGGCTAGCGTGAGAATAGAGGTGGAGCGTCACAGCTTGGTATCAGAGCCAAACTTCGGAACAATGTAGAATAATCTAGCAAGGATCATCGTCTTAAGTCCATGTTAGGAGTCATGCCTTAGGATTTAATTCTAGTCTTCGTATCATCTTATCCTATTTTCTTTTATGTTGCCTTGTTTTATCAATCAAGTTTGTTTGATATTCATTCCAAGAATAACCTTTTTCCTCTTCTTTCTTTCTTAAAGAAGAAGAAATGGTTAGTTCTGGCAGTCTTAGCGCTGGTCAATCCAGTAGTCCTTCTCTGGATGGCTTATTCATGTCTGCCCAATAACTTTTGGATCTTGTAAAGAATCAAGAGTTTTCTGTGCTTTGAGTAAGAACCTTGAAATGGTTTTACCTCTGAAACTTGAAGTTCCTTTCAATCAGCTTGTGGATATCACTCTTCGATATGAAGAGGTTGGTAAAGGAAGTGATAGCGATATTGGGATTTCCAAGAAGAGGCGTATTAAGTTCAAAAGCCCTTATCCGAATAAGAAGGTGAAGAAAACTACTTTGGAAGAAAAGACTTCAATCCCTAATTGTGGAGGATGCTACAATTGTAATTCTAAGGACCACTATGCAAAGGAGTGTCTTGGAGCCACTCTTTTGTCGTTATTGCAAAAATTCAGGTCATCATATTTCTGCATGCCCCAAACTTCAAAGCAAGAAGAAAAGGGAACAAGAAACTTCGGTAGCAAAGACTCTAACCTCTAGTCGTAACCAATGCTACAATTGTGGTTCCACGGACCATTATGTAATTAAGTGCCCAAAACCCCTTTATTGCCGCTATTGCAAAGGCTCGGGTCATTACTTATCTACATGTCCTAAACTTCAAAGTAGGAGAGAGGGAAAGCTAAAAGCTCCTAGTGACACTTTTCTTGGTCAAGGTATTCCTCATTCAATCCTCGATGACATTTTATTTGTGATTATCTTTTTCGAGTTCTTGTTGATATGAGTCCATCTCATTATTTTTATATCAGAAGAACTTGTTGATTCCTTTTCTTGAAATATTTTGGGCTTGATGACTTTGCTGAGAATTGCGAGTCCGGTTAGTGGATCCGCAACACTCAATTTGTTTTTTTATTGATGTCAAAATTATTTTATGCGATTTTTCTTTCCGGGCCGATTTGCATGTTATGCATTACTTAGACTTCGAAATTGTTTTTTGTGAAAGGATTGGCTTGATTTTTATGAAGCCATATTCCATGCCCCGAGTGGACTATTCGTCTTTGACATTTTTAATCTGTTAAGCAGATTTCTATTTTTCTGTGTGATTTCGATTCCAATAGGATGACCTCATTTTATTCTTTAGACCCACATGATGAGGAAAACGTTATTTTTCTCATTCAGGTAGTTTGTGGAATTTTCTGGTATTTTTGAGCTTGTATTAGGGTTATCATCTAAGCAATCTATTGAGTGATGTTAAGGTCTTTTCAGCTCGATCTTGCCATCGGTTTTCATTTGCTACGAGTTGTAGAAGTTAGCATTCCACTTACCGCATTCCGCACTCGTTGTGATTCTTATGAATGACTTATTATGTCATTCAGTTTATCCAGCTTATTTCATCCATTTATGAATCGAGTATTCTACGAATATCTCGATGACTCCATTCTTGTATTTATTGATTTTTGATGAAAACAAAATTTGAAATTTTGCAAATCTTTTTTTATAAGATTTATTTATAAGTATAATTGGATTTTGTTCTTAAAACGAACAAAGAATATTCGTAAAGCTTTTAAGAGATATATTTATCATATAGAAGATGATTTGGTGATTGTGTTGCCCATTGAGTGCTTTAAGAGTTCTGGTCGATGCGCTTGATCAACATTATCGATAGGAATTTCCTAAACGCTTTGATGAGACAGTTAGACACAATAAAGTGACTTGTAAAATGTAAATTTTTCTAGAAAGATGATTACATAAAGTTAATTATAATTTTTGGAAGTTTAGCTTTTCGAGAAAGAGGATCAATCAAAAGAACTCTTTTTCGATACTCTTATTCTTGTGAATTCCCGAGGGGAATCAAGACTTTATTTTATACCGATGCTAGTCGTGTTGGTTTGGATGCCGTTCTTATGAAAAGGGAATGTGTTATTGCTTATGCTTCTCGACGATTAAAGCCTGCCAAGACCAGATATGCAAATCATGATTTAGAGCTCGCGGCTATTGTTTTCACCCTTCGAATTTGGCGTTATTGTCTTTTGGGAGAAAAATTTGTTCTTTATACCGATCATAAAGCTTTGAAATATTTATTTTCTCAAAAGGAACTTAATTTTCGTGAACAGCGTTGGCTCGAGTTCCTTACATCTTGTGATCTTGATATTCTTTATACTCCCGGAAGGGGAAATCGTGTTGTCGATGCTCTTAGTCGTAAGCAACAAGTGGTTGTTTCTATGATGATGTCCGAATGGAACGATCTTGAGACTTTGTCCACTTGTGAGATTCGAGATATGTATCCAATTTATGTGCATCTCTCGTTTTATGTAGCCTTGAGGCTCATCCTTCTCTTTTAGACCGCATTCTTGAAGTTCAAAAGCTAGATCCCGAATTGGCTCTTCTTAGCGAAAGTTGTAGGGATAAAATTGATATTGAAGGTTTGAAAGACTTTGATATTGATTCTTGTGGCAGTATTCGAAAATTTGGTAGACTTATCGTGCCAAATATTAGTGATGTTTGTAAAGACATTTTAGAAGATTCTCATCGTTCTAAATTCACCATTCATCCCGGTAGTAGTAAAATATACGCGGATATGAAGCGACTTTATTATTGGGATCGGATGAAATTTGATATTGCTAACCTTGTTCAGTGTTGCATGACTTGCCAACTCGTTAAGGCCGAGCATCAAAGGCCCGGTGGGTTATTGCAACCTTTGGACATTCCAATTTGGAAGTGGGACCATATTTCCATGGATTTTATTGATGGCCTTACCCATTCTCGTTCGAGTCATGATAGTCTTTGGGTGATAGTTGATAGACTTTCAAAATCCGTCCATTTTATTCCTGTTTGGTCCAACCGAACCGTACCTCTTTTGGCCAAACTCTTTATCAAAGAAATTATTAAATTGCATGGAGTTCCTACTTCTATTGTTAGTGGTCATGATCCATTGTTTACTAGTGGATTTTGGAAGAGTCTTCAGAAAGCTTTAGGAACAAAGCTTAATTTTAGCACCGCTTATCATCCTTAGTCCGTTGGACAAACCGAGCGTGTGAATAAAACTCTTGAAGATCTTCTTCGTGCATGTGTTACTGATTTTGGTTGAAGTTGGGAAGATCATATTTCTTTTGTTGAGTTTTCCTGTAATAATAACTTCCAATCTAGTATTGGTATGGCACCTTTCGAGGCACTTTATGGAAGGACATGCCGATCTCCTTCTTCTTGGCTTGAGGCCGGTGAGAAGCTGGATTTAGGTCTAGATTTTATTCGTTATTCCATAGAGAAGATCGACCTTATTCGTCATAGGATGAGAGAAGCTCTTGGTAAAAATGCTATGCCGATAACCGAAGAAGGAGATTGAAATTTTCTGTGGGAGATTTGGTGTTTATTCGTGTTTCACCTATGAAAGGTGTTGTGCATTTCAGTCGATTGAGAAAGTTAGCACCTTGATATATTGGCCCCTTTCCCATCACCATACGCACTATTTCCGTGGCTTATCTCCTTTTATTACCGGCTCAGTTTTCTGCTATTCATGACGTTTCCCACGTCTTTCAACTACGAAAACGCCTTTGGGATTCCGATTTTTATTCTTGAGCCCGGCGTTATTGAAGAAATTGAAGTTTCGCCTAATTTGACCTATGAGCAACATCCTATTCGTATCATTGCTTCGGAGGTCAAGCGCCTTCGAAATAAAGATGTTCCTCTTGTGAAAGTTCAGTGGTACTCAAATCCCTAGGATTGCTCTTCGAAATTCGGTGAATTCATCGAACGAACACGTTAGGACTTACTCTTTCATAATCTTTATGGTGAATTTCTTATTTCAAATTTTCTTTTGTGTTGTTATTCTTCTATGGTTGTTACTCTTTATTTCTTCTTAAGTATTGCGAGGACGCAATTTCTTTAAGGAAGGAAGTCTGCAACAACACGCATATTTTACGATTGAATATTTAAATATTATTTTGTTTAAATATTTCATCGCATGTCGAATTATTGTCCGAAAAGCTACTTTTTGCAAACTGTCAAATTAAGACTCGAGACCACCCCCATTGAGTTCAAAATGACGTTTGCGACCTTTTTGAGCATAAATTTCGATATGTTTGGAGTTAGAGGAATTTTGCTACTTTTTCACTTAGGGCTTTGGTTTGGTGTCAGCCCATTAGACCCAAGCTTCACCCCCTCTTCTCTCCATTCCTTCATAATTTTCCTAATACCCAAGCTTTAGCAACAATGGAGAGAGGAATGGGAAATCATAACTCCAAGCCCTAATCATCTTTGCAAAATCCAAGCTTTAACTCCAAATTCATAGAAGAAGCTTTGATAAGCCTTCTCTTCATCTTCTCCAACTCATTCTCTTCTCAATTTCAGAAATTCCTAAACCTAACTTAGGAGAGGTTTTTCTTTTAAGCTTAGATTCAAGCTTGTTGGGTTGGAATTGAAGTGTGATTGTTCTTGCCATTGCTCTGTGCCTTCTTCTTCATTGTTTTGGGTTTAAAGGTGAGACTTTTATCTCACATCTATGCCTATATCTATCTTTGATTGTTGGGTATGAATTCCTAACACCTATTCATGTGCATTTGCTTTTGGTTTGGATTGAATCGGAGCATATTCTAATTTTTGGTGTTTTGAGTTCAATTCTTTAAAAATCCTAACTTTGTTGTTTGATCATGTTTTTGGTGACGAATCGACCGGGTAGCCGATAGGCGTAAACCCCTAGCGCCCGTGCTTGTCCGATTGCAAATTGAGAGAGTGCACTTCATTTAAAATGGGATAGGAAATGCAGGAAACCAGGTTCAGTTGACTGAATTCTCTGAGTTAGTCGACTGAGTTGAACCCGAGAATTTTTTAGGTTTGTGTTCAGTCGACTGACTCAGGGAGTCTAGTCGACTGACCTGCTCCTGTTTTTCCTGTTTTGCCTATTTATGCTCAATTTGCTTTGTTTTCCAATCTTTAATCAAGTCTTCTTTTCCGATTTGTTGTTATCACCTTTGTCGACTTAGATACTTCTATTTTAGGAATTTTTGGGTATATCCACTTTGATGGATTCGGTATCGGTTTCTTTGGATTTGATTCACGTCTTCGTATGTGAATTTTGATGATTGATTGTTCCTACAATCATTTTTGTGATTTGTCACTTTAAAAATATAAAGGTTTTAATACTAGTAGTAAATATCAAAACTCTTTCTTCAAAATAATTTCAACATTATTTTATTACAAAGCTCGTTTTTTCAAACCGTTTTTCAATCTATTAGTATATATAAACCTTTACCTCACTCGTATGAGAAATCTGATTAAACGGCTTAGTAAAACAAGTGGTATGAAACGCTTGCGTTTACTTCGTCGGTTAATTCTTGGACTTGTTCGATTGAATCTCTTGTGACAATTTTCGAGTGAAGATCTACAATTTGTTTGTAAATAATTAAGTTAAGCTAGTGCTTATGGGACATAAAGCTAAACTGATTTATTTACTAGCTTGGTGTAATTTACACTTATCGATCAATGATGATCAATTTTTGATTTAGACTAGCAATGTGCGATGTCTCTTTGTCTGCGAGGGAGACTAAACCCCATTTTTAGTGGAGCTTCGGCTTGGTAGGGTAGCGACCTATGGTCTTCGAACCGTTTTAGTGGAACTTCGGCTCAAAGGTCTTCGAACCGTTTTAATGGAGCTTCGGCTCAAAGGTCTTTGGGCCATTTTTGTGGAGCTTCGATTAAAAATTAATGGTTAGCAACCATGGAATAGCGTTCCGTTTTGTGATACACGTGTTGGTGAGTTTTAATGCTCCCGTCTTGTGATAGGCCTCTTTCCCCCCTTTTTTGTGATTTCTGGATTTGTATTGATCGATTTCTAGAATTTGTGTTTCACCAATTTACATGATTTACATTGATAAGCTTCATCATTATTTGTGCATTGGTGAATTTGTGTTTCAACAACTTTTACGATTGACATTAATATGTTTGTCAATATTTGCGGTTTAGTGAATAAAACAAAGAATATAACATTCTTTTTAGTGCTTCGAGATTTCTTGAGATATTATATGATTTTTGTTGTTATTTAATGTATATTTATTGTCGTATGGCATTTTTTTTATCATACGTTTTTATCATATCTCTTCTTATATCTCATTTTACCTGATAATTATAGCTAGACTGATCCGTTTATTATTTTCTTTTTAAATAATACCCGGGTCAGACCGAGATGTTACAGGTGCGTCTACTTGACTCCTCATCTTGGAGTATTATCTGACTTTTGGCTAACTACACTATATTGGTAGTTTTTGTTGTTATACATTCGAGATAGAGACTCTTTGATGTATACATATTCTTTTGTATAGCACTTGTATCTATTCTTTTGTTATATTGTGGATCTTGTTTGACCACTACTCTGACATTCACCTCTATGTGTTATATTCATATCTATTTCCGCCTCTGTGATATGGATATCTGTGACTAATTTATGTTATGCTTATTTCTATATTTATTTCCGAAGATTACATTGCCACTGTGTAGTAACTTTGAGTTTGTATCGGTATGTCGGATTTCCTCTTAAAATGAAATGCATGTATTCCATCTGACACATCGGTGCTCGCACAAAGCGATTACACGGATGGTTGCTCCTCAACAGCCTTATTCTTCGCTAGTTGACGGCATTACTCCGTAGTGTCCTTGGCTAGCATGAGAATAGAGGTGGAGCGTCACGCGCTTTTCAGGCATTCCGCTTCAAAATTCCAATCTCCCGCCAAAATCAAGATTTTCTGCCCAGGACACACCATCAATCCAAGCACAAAGTAAGAGCATCACAGATAAATGAAAAGTGGCACAATCCAATGGCGAAGGTTGAAGGAAAATATAAGAGAAGATTACCACCATCAACGAAGCCACTTTTTATGCTATAAAAGGAAAGGCATCAGATCTTTTTAGAGAAGGCTTTTCACTTATTTTGAGTCACGTGCTTCTGGAATCTTCTCGGGAAACTTCTTCTTGTTTCCAAGAAAAAAGAACATATTATATGCCTCAGGTCCATCAAAATTTCTTGTACAAAAAATAGTAAAATAGTGTGGATTATCCCATGGATGTAGGATCTGCAACAATCCAAACCATGTAAAAAAATTCATGTCTTTTACTTTTCTGCATTTCACTTTTATCTGTTCTTTTGTTTATCAATTCATTTTGACATTTCAACATAGAGTAGGAGTGCGACTACCTGGCTATGTAATCATTCAGAACCGCGGTTACGTCATAAAGGCAAATTTAACCAGGCATTGATTCGTCGAATTTTAGCCATGAGGACAATTAACCACAAGGTTCCCTCATAATCAAGTCGAGTGTGATGGAACCCAAAAATTTCACAACGTTTTTGGCGCTAGAAGGAGGGCTCGAACCTTCGTCCTCTATCCTCCATCCTTCATACTCCATCCTCCGTTCTTGTTCTTTGTACCTCCATTCTTCGACTATCCAATTCTATCTTCCTTTTCTCCATCATTCATGACTCACCACCCCTGCTTGTCTGTTGCATGCGCCATGCAACAGATAAGAAGTCACAGCTTTCTCCAAAATAAAGGCATTGAGACCGGCAACCACTATTTTATAGAAAGACTCAATGACCGATGCTTCCAAGAATCTAATCAAAGAGCTACCACCCATTGATTATGACCACCCAATGCCAGTTAAAGGCCAACTTCAGTGTAAATACACACGGGTATCCATCAGCCTAAATAGCTATTCAAACGATGGAAGAAAACCAAAATCCAAGGCCTCCGCATGTCTTGCAAGAGGAAGCATGAAAAAAATGCCCATATGGCTATGGAAAGGACAAGGACCTTAGCACCTTCTACCCAAAATTCAGAGGATTCAGTTGGTGCTCCCATTGACAAAGGAGTAAAGTGCAATCAGATTTGAGGATCATTCCTCACCATCAGGATCGACTGAGAATGAGGGAACTATACCTATTCTTCTCTTAGAGAAGAAAAATTACCCTTGTTAGTGGATACCTAGGGAACGACGAGTTCAGGATCTGATAAAGGAACTAAAATTAAAGCATCGTTCAACAACTACAAAGGCAAGCGCCCAATACTACACTGAAGGGTCCAATCAAATAACAAAGTGTATTGAGCCACAGATTAGCTTTGTACAAACATAATTGTATACATATGAATGTAAAGTCTTTGTATTATTCCTCTGTAAAAGAAAAGTTATATAAATACGTTAACAGTTCACCGCCGTAGTGACCAATTCAGCATAGCAGTACGCGAAAATGTAATATCAACACTGAGAACGTTGATGTAGATCCCACACATTTGGGCTTGCACCAATGCAAGTCCGGCTTCTCAGCCAAAATAGTTTGCTAGACAGGATGACAAACTTCCCTACTCTGGTATGAATTCTTCTATGATTAGCAATCATAAAGACTGGCTGTAGGGATATTAGACTGCCTGAACCAGTTATAAAACACTTATGTCGGTTAATTCGACATACTGGATATAAGGATATTAGACTGCCTGAACTAGTACAAAAATTCATGCACATGTCATTGTTGGTTGTATCACGACCTAACTTCTCAGTCAAATATTACTCCCATAATTGGAATGACCATGCCCAGATATGACGATTCAATCTTCTTAGCACACCGCTATTGTTCCAAAGGTATGACTTCACTTTGGAATAAAAACGACATCCTCTGTAATGAGAACAGTGATGTTGGAGAAGAGCTTGGCATAGCATATGTAAGACATTTTGCCTCAGAATAAGGGGTAGGTTGTACCAAGCTCGCTGTCGAGGACATTTTGCCCTTAGAATAGAATGCAGGTCCAAAATAGACGTTTTTCCTCAGAACAGAGGTATGTCACAATTTCGGTCAAGATTTGGCTAAGGTTGCTTCACCTTAGAAAAGGGGTATATCACAATTTCGGCCATGCATATGGTTAAGGGCATTTTGCCTCAATATAGAGGTAGCTCACAATTTCAGCCAAATATTTGGCTAAGGACATTTCACCCCCGAATAGAGGGAAGGTCATAACAAACATTTTGTTCTATAACAAGGGCAGGTCAAACTGACATTTCGCCCTAGAATCGGGGTAGGTAAGATGTCCAGCCAAGCATGCGGCTAAGGGAATTTCGCCTTCCCCTCCAAATTAGAGGATAGGCCAGAACAAGGAGGAGGTCATTCCATTACCCAACTATGGATAATTCATTCCCACAACTAAGGAGTATGTCGTAACACACCCACTGCCAGAGCTAAGGATAAACTCATGCCCAACCTACAACAAGGCCAATAATAGATCAGATCGCATACGTACATATTGGGAAGTTACGACCCATCGAATCAGGGACACACATAATACATCCAAAGCAGATCCCAGATAAAGGCGAGCGAGTACACTATGGGTGACACATTAACAATCAAGTACAAACCCAGGCTCCACTCAAGTATCTTTAGGTATACATCAGAAAACTGAGCTTTCAATACTTAGCCATGGATCTCACCATAATATTACTTGTTTTACACTTATGCGTAATTCATAAATAAATCACCACTCAATTCGAATTATAAAGGAAATATCCCTTTCATAAAGTTAAATTGCAAATTTAGTCAAAGTTCCAAAAACAAGCTAAAAGTGACTACCCCATGCTATTTTGATCTACAACGAACACACTATGGCTAGTTAAGACAAAAGCTAGCTCTCCAGCTATGTAATCACCACCTATGATCGAGAACAATAGACCCGACCATAAGCCGATCTGTGGTATGCCACACATGATCATAATTTGCACCGGTCCAAACGTTTCCGTAATCTTCAAATCTGTATTCTTAATCAGCTCGATTATACAGGAAGGAAAAGTTAAGTCCAAGCCAAAAACATTTAAAAATGTCAATTGTACATTATCGACTAATTTCTGCTATTCTGGTCTTCACTTTCTCTTTATGGGGTTTATCCAAAATCGGTGCCCTGTCCATCTCGCTCGGGAAACCGTGATGAAGTCCAATCGAGCCTCATACTCCAAACTATATATCTTGTTTTCTAAGGAATTTATTCACCTCAAAGCCATTTTTCTAACTCCATCGATCTCATGCCAAGGTTGCTCCTTTGACGTTTTTGCATTCTTGGAAGTGGGACCAAAACATTCATCCTCCGCAGACAAGAATAGAGAAATGCGAGTTTAGGATGTCCCTATTTCGGCTTTGAGATGGTTCTCTAACTCTTTAATTTTGGCCTCATAATGATCCTTCACATCGTTCTTCCACTTAAAAATCTCACTTGGGTCAGCTCTAGATGGAAGCTCAGGGACAACATCCAACCCAAGAGGCACACGTGCAGTTGGAGGTGTTTAAGAATTCTCCTCTACACTCATACATAACCCATCTCTCCGTTCATCTCCAAGATCCTCTTCTTTAGCTTGATAATCTCATCTCTGTATACAGCCCCATAGATACTCTCAGCATCCTTAACAAATCTTTTAGCTCGTCAATTTTGAGCCGAGAAAAATCTAGTTTCTTTTATAGCGCATCTACCTTTGAATCCCAAATAAAAAAACCAACCACAGAAGACCGAATAAGCTTGCAAGAAAACTGAATATATATATATATATATATATAAACAAAGTAGGGTTACCAAAAGGCTCATATGTTTCTATATGATAATATTAGCCAACAAACATCTATACCAGAAAAGAAAATATTATCGGATTACAAAAGCGTTACCCCTATCCTAAAGTCAAGTTAAATGTTACAAAAGTGTTGTCTTGATACTAAAGTTATAATAACAAAATGCTAAGTTTGAGCCATGAATTGTCGTGGGTCATAACGAGCTCCTGCTTAAGGGTCACTTAGAAAACTTTGATCCAGTGAGGGGAAAAAAATTCCAAAACATCTTGAGAACGTTGTAAGAATACTTCAACCTTCTTATTCTTAGCCTTCTCTTGTTCTAGTTTATCCAAATAGAAAGCAACCCTATCTTTAAAGGATAGCAATACACTTTCAAGCTTGTACACCTCTAATGTTGCCCTTCTTCTTGTACCATTTAAGGCCCCAATTAGTTGAGTCCTCATCTTCCAACTCACATTTGTGAAATCTCCAAACAATCTCCTTGCAATAACCTTCCAACTATTACCATGGAAAAAGGAAGATTCAGAGCTCATTCGAGGAACATAGTCAATGTCTAATTTAGATATTTCAATCAACCTACTATGCTCGCCGGCCTCTAGCTCGCCAATTTACCTGGCAATGTCAACCGACAAGTCCTCTGCTTGCTTCTTATATTTAATAATTTCTTCCCTATAGACAATATCATAAACTTCGTCTCCCATCTTCACGGTCTCACGTATCCTATCAAGCTCTAATGCCACATCTCTGGACCATACATGCAGTCATTTGCTACAATCATACTGATGCTCAAGCACACTCTGAGATTTAACAAGCTCTTCCCGATTGAACTTCAACACTATTTTATGCCTTTCAACATCATATCTTAGTTGAGAAACTTCATCCTTAGGAGCATCATCCGCCTCAACCATGTTAGAACCCTTTCAGGTCGGAATAATAATAGGGGCAGAAGCATCCTAGTAATGGATATAGTTAGTATTGAACAGAGTCCGAAGAGGGAGAGTTAGGTTAAAGCATTATTAGAATGAAATCTGGCTACTGAATCAGAACATAAGAGATTAAGCTTCAATATCAAAACATATGTCACATTACACCTACCTAACCACATTACATAAAATTAATTAACAAAGATGTGGAGAACTATTCATTAATTGCAGATCTAAACTTAAGCTAAAATCACTCTAAATCAGAGCTATCGGGGCGGGGGGAAGAACCACTCTATAACATATGGCCCCATTGGTGCAAACAAAATCATTAATGTGACGACCCGGAATTTTAGGATATTTGAAATTGGAATATTTAATTCATTTTAAATATTTGAAAGTTAGTTTAACTTGAATTTCAAATATCACTATTTATATGGATAATTTAATAATTGGATTTAATAAATAGAAATTGGTTAAAATACTAAATCTTGGTATTAAGCTAGTTAAAAATATTTCAAAGGCTTATATAATGATGATACTGAAGATAATAGAAGGGTTAAAATTGAATTTAAAACTATTTTGTTTAGTTTCGAAATTTTATTGTTTAAATTGATATTTAAAAATAGCCTTCCGGGGCACAGTCTCGGAATTCGACAAAACTAGTGCCATTGGATCCATAATAAAGTTTATTATCGGATTTCAAATTTCGTAGCATCCGGAGTTGTCGTGTGATCATACGACTTATAACCGCGTTGAAATCAATATCGAAAATTTAATAAATAACTAGGTCCAAAAAGCTATCTTCTCCATACGATCGAGTTAGGACACGAAACCTTTTCTATTGTGTTCGTAATAGGGGTATAACATTATAAACGTCTGGTGGTACACCACGATAGGATATATATAAATTTTAAGCTTCGATTTGAAGACGATTTAAATTTGAATAAATCTAAATTTAAATATCAATAATATTATTGGATTAAAATACCTTGTCAGGCATTTGCAGACACGTATAACAAAATTAAAAAAAATTAAAACACGTGTTCACCTGGTAGAACACGCGCCACCTCTTCAACTATTCAAAGCAGAACAAACGAAACAAAGCCAGAGAAAAAAATAAAGGAAAGTAAATCTCAAGCCTTTTTCTATCTGGTTCGAAAAAAATTTCTTTTAAAATCTAAAATATCCAAAAATATAAATCAATTCTTATGAAAAGAAAAGTGTTCATCTCCGCTCTTCTAGATTTTCGATCACGTAAACCATGGAGGATAACGACGCTCTCTGGAATCACGAAGCGACTCGCCGAAGTCGAGCATTGTGGGAAAGGGGCTAGGACGTGTTCGATTTGGGTTTCATGACCGGTGATGGTGTAGGCCACGCGTGGTCGAACTCGCGGCAGTAAATGGCGCGCATATGCGAGTTGTCATCAAGGTAGAGTTTCGAAGTCAATGGGCGGCTATGGGATCGATTTCTTAGGAGAGTTCGAAGTGAGAATGGGTTGGGTTTCATCGTTTTCGATCTATGCATGATGTATTTTCGTTTTTTACTGAATGTTTGAATTTGCAGGTTGTTTATATATATATATATGCACATGTTTATAGTAAAGAAAAGTGGAATATAAATGTAGAGATATATGTTCACATACCTATTTCGATTGATGTATATTATTTATATACAGAAAGAAATATATATACAATGAAAAAATATGCAGTTTTACAACTTATATATATATATGCATGCAGAAAAAATATAATTTTTACAGTAAAGTACAATAATTCTTATTAATACACACATATGTATGTATATAATTTTATAGTAAGCTATAAATTAATTCTGTTTTTAGTTTAATAAATATATACACACACAATCATAATTAAATATGCATAGATAAGACAGAAAAAATATACATGCATAAGATTTTTGAATATAAGGGAGTTTATATAAAGTTAGATTTTTAAGCCTATATAAATTATTTTTATATGAAGTTTAGAAACGAAAATCTACCAGTTTATTTTAATAATGTATATTAGTGATTAATGTGGTTAATAAACTTATTTAAATTATTTAATTACTAAAAGATATTTTAAAGGGCAAATTGGTTTAAAATGAATTATTAGCTGATTAATTTATTAAAAAAGAAATTGATTGTTCGATTTGTTCGAGTATTAATAAACTGTATAAATATTTATGTAAGGTCTAAAATCATGGAGAAACAAGTCGAGATGGAAGTGGGTTGCAAAACACAAATCAAGGTGAGTTAATCTCACTCATTTAGATTACCTTTTAAATTTAAATAGTTAAATTAAATTATTGGTTATTTGCATGAGTTGATAATTTATTATCATCTTGGAAGTGATATATTTTATATAGTTTATATATTGGAGTAATTGATTTCCCACATTATATAGCGGATGGCCCTATGCACCTGGCATAATAGCGGATGACCCCATATACCGCGATATCCCGCCTTGAAGCGGGATTGGTATTTTAAATTATTGTGCTAACATCTATGGATGCAGGAAAACAAGTTGGAGGCATCCAACTGGATTCCTCTAATGTTGAATTTATTTTATATTCAGTAATGTGATTTATGTGACAATTTGTGATGGATTATATTGATTATATTGGAAATTGAAATTATTGAATGCTACGGCTTGGTTGAATATATATTGGTATTTGGGAAAAATGAAATATATGTAAAGTTTGATTTTTATAGGAAATAAAAAGGGAAATTTTTAAGTAAAATAATTATAGTGAATTCAAACATACTAGAGGAATGAATTTGGGAAAAAGATAAAGGTTTGATTTTAAATCCTTTGTAATAAAATCAAGGATAGGAAAAATATTGATTTTGCATAAATGGGAAAAATGATTTTTATTTAAAATAAGGACTTAACAATATTGTTTTGTAAATACGAAGAAATATTTTTTCAAAATTCAAGATTTGATTGAGTTTGGGAAAATAAAAGGAGATTTTTTAATAAATGGAAATAAATGAAATTTTAAACTTAAGTGATATTATTTAAAAGAATAAAGGATTTATTTTCAAGGTTTAAAATAGTGGGAAGAGATAAGAAGAATTTGGAAAAAAGGTATAAAATTGGTATTTTCAGTTTTAAATCATAATAAAGAAATATAATCAGAAATTAATGGTTTTGAAATAAAAATTAGTAAGTAAAGGAATTTATTTTTAAATGGAGTAAATTCTAGTAATCAATTTGAAAATTGATTAAGTGCTTGAAACCGTGCTTAAAGGAAAATGAGTCTATGGAATTTATAAACTGGGTTTATAAAATGAAATAAGATATCTGTGGATATTTGAAGAGTAATTTCATGATGGGAATTTATAAAGAAATGGTAATTTGTTTTAAAAATAAAAAGGTGTTTTTATTTTTAAAAGTGTGGAAAAGAAATTTACGAGAAAATGACGTAAATTAAATTGTGATAAACCGAGCAAGATTTATAAATGATTAGATGGCTATATTTAAATGGGAAGTGTATTTATGTAGAAATCCAAGCATATTTTCAAAGAAGATTTTTATGTATAAGTTTAAGGTTTTAAAAAAATTTGTTTTAAGGGAAAGTTTATAAAATTTTCTTATTTTCAATTATTTTATAATTTTAAAGCAAATATTATTCAAATTTATTTTAGTAGTAATTATTTTAAAAGTTAAATTAGTATTATGGTTTTTAAAAAAGATTTTTCTAATATTTATACTCATATAAACTTTTATTTTTAAAATAGTTTGTGGCTTAAGTTTTACTTGGAAATCTAGTATAGAATTTAATAACTATTATTTTGAATAAAATGTTTAAATAGTTTTTAATTTAAATGTTTTAAAGTATATATTTTTGGAAAGTAATTTAAATTATTTTAAAACTTAAAGTATTAAGGCTTGGTGATTTTCAGTCGAAAGGAAACAATTGGGTGGAAATTTATTCTGCGGGAGAAAAGTGTTTTGAAAACTATTTTCAAAAGGATTGAGGTGTAGAAAAATATCTTGCGATGATATTTTGAAATAAATAATTTTGGAAATTATTAAGGCATGATGGTTGTTTGTGGATGTTATATGATACCTAAATAACCAACTATCAATATTAGCCAATGCACTGATCGTTTCGAAGAGACCGGGATCGGGATTAATTTCTCGAAAAACCACTTCGATCCGGTTTGAATGTTTCATGAGGAAGACAAGAGCTTGGAGTTGAAGATGGTATAGTGAAGTGCAAGGGCTAATCTCTACTAACCCTGAGGGTGATTCCAAAATTAATGTAGTAGGAGTAGTGCCTTTGGTTCCGATCGGACCGGAACAGACTTGTATGGATGAATGCTTTCAGAACATCGTCAGGAGGACGATGGGCATTCTAAGTGTGTGCTAAAAAGGTAGCGCATAGCCTCGAGCCCCATCAACCGGGAATGACTAAAACAGGGGAGGTGCATGCAGGGAAAAGTGACCAGCAACCAATTAGGGTAAGGTCATCTCTGTCTAGATGTCTCTTTTATTTGACTGTTTGGACGGTTGCTGATCCTAACCATGGGGTGATCTTATTCGGATTATCCAGTAAGGGATAGCTCCGGTCTTGTTTAGCAGAGGATCAGTGTGGATCCTCTGTATGGTGACCTAGACCACGTACTGTGACGGACGGTACCCCAGTAGCCCTGCCATTGATGGAAATCCATTCTCCCTACGTGCCTTTATGGTTTTGATTGTAGAACCTAGTATTGCTGGAATTTAATAATGGTAAGAATTTCGGTTATTTGAATAAATATTTGTATATAGACACTACTATAATATTAAAGGATTTGATACGAAAATGTTTTGGTTATCGTATGGTAAAAACCCGGCATGTTTATTTGTGGCGTGGTCTTGCGAGATACCTTTGATTTCAAAGGATTTTGAAAACTTAATAATCCAATTGATTGTGTTTTCTCCAGCTGGTTTTCCAGGCTGACTCGGGTATTTTTTTTATTATAATGCTCGGGTTAGACCGAGTATTATAGGATACGGATTCTGGATGGATGACTATGGAGTTCAGGAGACGAGCTGGATGGAAAGACGTTGCACATGTATTTGATGTATATTCCACTGTATTGTAAGCTGTGAATTAAGTTTTGTAACAGGCCGATATTTTCAACCATTCGCATCCGCACATGTCAAACTTGAATTGCTCAAAATACCGCATTGTAAATAAAATTTAGCAAATCTCAGAATATACAGTAAATAATAATCACATATCACAGTCACAGAGTAAGAAATGCAGCGGAAGTAAAAGAGATAGTAGTTCATGAAGCTACTATGTAAATATATCAGAGTTACAAAAAATACAATAGAATAAATAAAGTATAACAGAAGTATCAAGATGATAACCAAGTACAAGCTGAATAGGACAGCAGAACTGAAATAGATAAAACTAGATAAGCAGATAATCTCCAACAATTCCAATCTCTAGAAAGTGGAATCTAAATCTGTGAATAACTCAGGCTGACCCGATGGTAAATAAAAATACAAACACTCGAGTCAGGACAATATATACTTATATAATGTAAGCCAACTCAAGTGAACTGTAATAAGGTACAAGTAACTTAAAGGACGCCTGGGACCGCCCATCCTCTAAGGATCCGTTAAAATATTTACTGTATAGTAATATTGCGCTAGTATAATAATGTCTACAGTAAAATAAACTAACTTTTAAATAGCGTTCCGGGCTAAACATATCACCCTTCACACATAATAGTCCCAGCAGTCCATCCAATATCATGACATCTCCACACCGGGTGACTGTCAGTGGATACCACACGGGCTACGGGAGAAAAACAAACTTGTAGTAAAGGCTCGGTATGGTAGGTGACACGGCACACAAGGTAATGCCAGGGTAGATATACCAATTATGCACATGGGCTGGTGGTAACGCAGCAGCCGCATACGCCCACCTCGAAACATACTCCCAATCAAAATCGAAGGATGGCCATCTAATCAACCACCAGTAAGAGTATAGTATCGAAGGAATGTGTCCAATCGGAGGAATGACCTCACTTGGCCCGAGATCGCTCCTGTTTTAGCCACCTTATGCCAACTCATGGGAGTTTGGTCCACGTAATATACCTCAAGAACGCCGCCACCATCCTACTTCATTCTGGAATCTCCACCGCGTACACAATTGTTAACATGGTTTTCGTTACCGACAGAGAGTATGCCAGATATCTGATCCCGGTCTCTTTAACAACCAATCGTTATTATAACCCATGGTTATAATTTTAAAATATAATATTTTATACTTCAAAATAGAATATCATTTCAAATCCAAATCTTTATCAAAATAAATATTAAATCATTTCCAAACCATTTCAATATATCAAAATAGCATATCCTTTCAAAACTTCCTTTTCAAATCATTTCAATATATTGAAATATCATATCCTTTCAAAACTTCACTACAAATCATTTTAATATCAAAATATCATTTCAAAGATAGTTTATACTTCGAAAACCCAAAATAATTTTTTATTTCAAAACTATATTTATTTCAAAAACAATATCATTTCCATTCCAAACATATATTCACTTTTCAAAATAGTTTATACTTTCAAAGTTATAACTCTTTTGAAACCAAAACATTGAAATCATTACACTTTAAAAATCAGAACATTTTGAAATCATACATTTGCAATCATCCTTTAATTCTGTACATTTACAAATTTATTAAATTAAACCCAAATTTCAATTTCAATTTTATTTACTTCAAACCATCATTTTCAATTCAAATTCATTTTACTAACAAACCATTTCAAATCTTATCAAATTAAAATATAGGTTTAATCCACAAAATACAATATTCAATCTTTAGTATATTTCAAGGTTTGAATATCCCACCTTTCATAAATCCAATATCATTTAAATAAACTCAAATGATATATACTTCAAATATTCATTTATCAAATAAATTAAATAAATCAAAAATCAAATATCCTTTCAAAATATCAAAATGTCAAATATTATTCCAAACATCATTCATTTTATTCATTTAAATAACTTTTAAATCCCTTCATTTTATTTAGGAATTAAGTACCATTCCAAACTTACGTTTCAAAAGATTTCATATCAAAAATTAAATCTCTCCATTTAAATCATCTAAAGTCAATTCCTTATATTTGTTAATTAAATATTAAATTTTCAAAACTTAAATCCTTCCATTTAAAGCCATATAAACGTCTCTTCATTATCTTTAGAAATTTAACATTTATTTCCAAAATTTTATCATTTTTCCAAAGATTATTTTTTCCGTAAAAGTTATTAAAACAACAAAAATATAGTTTCCGTAGCACTTAAAAATACTACGTAAAGTTATAGTTTAAAATAGTTCATTTGACAAAAGGCAGCGTTTAAGTGCTGTAATAGATTTTCTTTAAATTTCAAATAAACTTAAATGTTAAGTTTAACCACTATGACATTTACAAAGTGCTATAATAGCCTTTATTTCAATTTAACTTTTTAGTTCATTTAAAACAACTACAACATTTACAAAATGTTGTAATACCCTTACATTACATTTCAAAAATGCGGTTAAATCAAATCAAGGCTTCAATGCAAATTTCACCAACAGTTAATTTTAATTTAAACCATTTAACTTATAAAATCATGAAATTTCACATTTTAACATCATCATTTCAATACTCTTATTTTTATGATTTTTATATAGTTAAATTTCATCCAAAAATTAAATTTTAACATAATTTCTTATTTAAATTAAAGTGTTAAATCCCATTTCCTTAATTAATTTTATTACTTAACCATTAAGTCTTAAATTACCAAATTATAACTTATTTCTATTTATTTTACTTAATAAAAATGTCATTTTTAACAAAAGTTCAAAATTTCCCATAATAAGTTATATTTCAAAATTTTGACTTAAAACATTCATTCATTCACATTTTCATTTATTCAAAAATCACTTTTATTTTTATAAAAAATCATTTTATTCATTTTAATTCAAAATATTATACTTTCACTTTTAAAAATAATTTTAAAACATTTCAGAAAATAATTTATAACCCACGGGTCTGTATATAGTTTTCTAGCCTAGGTCAAGTGATACAGATGTATATCATTTCAATTCGCAGTTTACAAAGAAAACCCGAGTTCTATCATTTCAAACCCGCAGTCCCAAGTAAAATGAATGATTTTGAAAACCGCTCAGGCCTATCATTTCAGCTCATATCGATTTTCCCTTATTCTAAAGTCCGTTCAGGTATCTATCATTTCAACCCATAGTGATTCTAGTCTACAGGGAACTTACAGTGGTGATAACTGATATAAATAACTGAAATAGCATGAAATAACAGTAACATATGATATAACAGGTGTAATAACAGGTGTTAACATCATGTGATAATAATATAGCAGTTATAACAAAATGATATAAGTTACAAATTCAAATGATATCCGTTTATCAACTATATAAGTACATATTAGTCTGGTGAGATTTACTCACTTGTTAAAAGCTGAAGATGGCCAACAAAGCACACAACAGAGACTCTACGAAGGCATGACAACTCGAATATGACTGAAGAGTGGAGGGCCAAAGCTAATTGCCTTGTTCAAACATTTAAACAAAACAATACAACATATAAGTTACAAAACAATGTAACATTAAGTAACAATAGAAATCAATGTCCAAAACAAAGTCAAATGGTTTTCACTTGTTCTCAACTTCACATGGACCGCCAAGGGATGGATTTAGCGCGACCATGGCATGCGCTAAGGTCTAGTTTGGTTCAAACAGCGTCAGCCATCATGGTGCAAAAGGTGATGGAGTATAGGTGCAACAAAAATTATATTACAAAGCAACATCATCATTTCAAGGCTACAAAAGGGTTCGGCCCTAGATCCTATGGGCATGGCCAGGTGTCCAGAAGGTGTTAGGTGATGTGGCAGAGGGTGGTGGTCAGATTTATGCTGGTGGTGGTGGAGGAAGTGGTGGCCAAAGGTAGGTGAAGTGGTGGAATACACATGACACGCTCGGCCTAGGGTATATGGTGATGTTTGGTACAACTTTGTGATGATCTCAAGCCATAGTGTGGTCCACCTGATGGGGTGATGATCTGGAGGTGGTGTTGGTCAGAGGGGATGGTGGTAGAGGCAGCCTAGGGGGAGGAGTGGTGCTGGCCAGTCCAAAGAAGATGAAGGAGGCAAGTGCAAATCATGTAAAACAAAGAAGAAAACAAGAAACATGAAAAAACGAAAAGGAGTTTTACCAATTTTTTTTCAAGAGAATGATGGCCGGCTATTTTTTGGAGATGAGAATGATTTGTATACGTGAAAAATGAGAAAGATATGAGGCTGAACAAATGAGAAAGTCGGCCAAAGAAAAATCAATGCAAGAGTTAAGAAAATGAAAAGACGGGAAAACAAAGAGTCTCTAGTAACTAAAGAGTCACAAACCTTTCATATTTCTTATATATTTTTTATATACATTTAAATAACTGAAAATACTTACAATTTCAGTTGAATTTCAAAAATATAACAGATAAAAAAATATTAATAATTAAATATTAATTAGATATGATTAAAATAAGAAAATAGCACAAAATGCAAATTAGTCTAGAAAATTTGAAATTAAATGGAACAGACTTGGAAAATTATTGTGTACTTGGAAAATATTTAAAAATAAAGATAAGACAACAAAATAAAAATGTCTTCAAAAAAAAAAAAAATTGTACTTAAAAAAATTAAATGAAGAAAATAGCATAAAATTGGAAACCAGGCTTAATAAATTGAAATAAACTTTAGAAAAATTAATTATCACTTTAAAAATAATAAAAGACAAAAATATACATACAATAAAATATTAACACAAATTAAAATAAAATATGACAAAGAAAATATAATTTATATAATTTAAAATAGACAAAATTGGAAATTAAAACAAATTATACTCAAAATTGAAATGTACATAACTTTTGCAGTTTAACTCCATTTTCAACGAAACGAAAAAGCAGTGTTCAAGTTATTTCATCTATTTTCATAATAAAAGATAAAATTTAAGATTAAAAATAATTTAAATTTGAAGTTTAAAAGTCAAAGTTTGAACATTTTGACCAGAAATTCACTTTACAGTAAAATATTCAAATTATACTAGTTTGAACTATAAATCACTTAATAATCAACATTTATATTTAAAAATGAAATGTTTGAAATAAAACAATTTAAATTAATTTAAAAATAAAAGAAAGTCCGATTTAAATAATATATAAAATCTAGGGTTGTTATACTCTCCCCCACTCAAAACTTTTCATCCCCGAAAAGGAATGAGGAAAGGGAAAGCACAAAAAAAAATAGAGTGAAATAAGATTAAGACAAGATGACAAGAAGATTGAAATCTATACCTAATAACAGTTGTTATAGGTAAGTTTAACAAGGTGGAGATGGTCTTCCCAACATCCTCCAAAATCAAGAACACAGGCACGAAAAAGATCTTCTAGAATCTGATTCACCCTTTCCGCTTGACCGACGGTCTGTGGATGGAAAGCAGTGCTCAGATTCAAAATGAGTATCAAAGATTATTAAAGATTATAGAAAGATTTCTAAACAGAAAGATTACAGAAAGATGCCTATACCAGTCTACAGTAAGATGAGGAAAATAAGGACAACTAAAGACAATTTGAAAACAAAATAGGATAATAAGTTAGAAAAACAAAATAAGATAATAGGTTTGAAATTTCCATGGTTTCAACTTAAATAGATAATTTTTTTTACATAAGTTAAATAAATCTTAACTATCTCTATTTTCATTATCTTATCAATTTTCTTAAACTAACAATTTTCAAAAATCATGGATTTGAAAAATCATCGTTTATTATATTCAAAAATGTACTTGATAAATTTAATTCTTCTTTATTCCTAATTAAAATCCTCTCAATATATTTTATCACCTATGTACTTACATTTATTATAACTGTTTTAATTTATTTTTGATTCTTTTAACATTATTTATATTGTAAATTATTCAATTAACACTTTTTTTTCTATATTTACCTCTGTCAATCTTGTATAACTAAAATTTAAGTGTATAACATTTATTTTAACCATACAAATTTTACTTATAAAATCTTTTTGTATTGTATATTATCCAATTACGTTGTTAACTTCTGTATAATTTGGGTAAGTTATATTCGAATGCAATTGAGTATTATACAGATAAAACTTTCTAATTCAATCATTTCAAGTTTGAATCATTTATTCAAAAATTTAAATTTTCTATTTATAATTGAAGTTATTATTTAAGATAAAATGTAAGAATTTAAATTTCCGATTCCCTTCAAACCATTTAGAGATAAATAAATATATGTATAAAATATGTTAAATCAAAATTAAATCATATATCTATATATATTATAAATCAATCATATTTTAGAAATACAAATCAATTAGATTTCCCAAAACAATAATGTAGCAAGACTACAGAACGGTCTCTTCACTTTGAAACTCGAAATGAAAGTCGATGATGCCGCGGTTCATCACCGAAATTATTTTCCAGCGACAAAGAGAAGAGCATAAATTTCTTTAACTTTTCAAATTCTTTGGAAACAAATTTCTATTCAAAATGCTTTAAATAAGATATCATTTTAAAACTTGAAAACATAAGGTTTGAAACCATCGAAAATTAAATTCTAAAATTCTTGTTTTAAATTCATTTCAGTTCCTAAATCAATTTATAAACAGCTATTTATAAATTCATTTATAGAACAATAAATGACAAATCAAGTATTATCATTTCAAATGATTAATTTAAATCAATTTGTTAAGTTCCATAAATTTACTTATATCAAAATTTATTTTATTAACTAAATTTTTAAAATAATATTGTGTCAGTTTGTTCTGTCAAAGTGTTTTAGAAATCCTATCGATAGCGTTGATCAGACGAATCAATCGGAAACCCAAATCAACATCAACAACTCAAACAACACAATATAAAACAAAACATTAATATTGATTTACAAGTACAATTCAAAATGTTTGGAAGATAGATTAGAAACAAAAGACAAGATAATTGAATAACAAAATAGGGAGGTGGATAAGCTTAAATAAATCGCGGGCAACCTTAACCGGGTCAACCATGACTTAAAGAATAAGATCGACGTGGATTTTCTAGGGTAAATCTACATTCGATCTCAATAGAGAGAGTTTGGAAGAACAAAAGATATTAGCATCTAAACTAAGGGTAGATATAAATCTCTGGAGAATTGATGCTAATTGTAAAGGAGTTTCCCCCTTTACAAATGAATTTTTGAGATTGCCGGGACCGTCGATTCACTATAAAGCTCATTCGAAGTGGAGTTATGGGATATTCCAGAATCAAAGGAAGACGAATAGTGAGGGACATGAATGGATTTTGGAACCGCAGGAAACGTTCCAAAATTCAAAGGTATCGAGTCAAAATGGTAGAGATTTAAACTCGAATGAAAGTGATTCTGTAAATACATTTACCATATATGCTGAGTTTTGCCTAGAGCTACCAAAGCTCTGATACCAACTGTAACAGACCAATATTTTCAACCATTCGCATCCGCATATGTCAGACTTGAATTGCTCAAAATACGGCATTGTAAATAAAGTTTGGCAAATCTCAGAATATACAATAAATAATAATCACATATCACAACACAGAGTAAGAAATGCAGCGAAAGTAAAAGAGATAGTAGTTCATGAAGCTACTATGTAAATATATCAGAGTTACATAAAATACAATTGAATAAATAAAGTACAACAGAAGTATCAAGATGATAACCAAGTACAAGCTGAATAGGACAACAGAACTGAAATAGATAAAACTAGATAAGCAGATAATCTCCAGCGCTTCTAATCTCTAGAAAGTGGAATCCAAATCCGTGAATAACTCAGGTGACCCAAGCGTAAATAAAAATACAAACACTCGAGTCAGGACAATATATACTTATATAATGTGAACCAACTCAAGTGAACCGTAATAAGGTACAAGTAACTTAAAGGATGCCTGGGACTGCCCATCCTCTAAGGATCCGTTAAACTATTTACTATATAGTAATATTGCGCTATTATAATAATGTCTACAGTAAAATAAACTTACCTTTAAATAGCGTTCCGAGCTACCCATATCACCCTTCACACATAATAGTCCCAGCAGTCCGTCTAATATCATGACATCTCCACACCGGGTGACTATCAAAGGATACCACATGGGCTACGGGAGAAAAACAAACTCGTAGTAAAGACTCGGTATGGTAGGTGACACGACACGCAAGGCAATGCCAGGGTAGATATACCAAATACGCACACGGGCTGGTGGTAATGCAGCAGCCACATACGCCCACCTCGGAACACACTCCCAATCAAAATCAGAGGATGACCGTCTAATCAATCACCAGTAAGAGTATAGTATCGAAGGAATGTGTCCGATCGGAGGAATGACCTCACTTGGCCCTAGATCGCTCCTGTTTTAGCCACCTTATGCCAACTCACGGGAGTTGGGTCCATGTAATATACCTCAAGAACATCGCCATCATCCTACTTCATTCTAGAATCTCCACCGCCTACACAGTTGTTAAAGTGGTTTTCGGTACCGAAAAAGAGTATGCCAGATATCTGATCCCGGTCTCTTTAACAACCAATCGTTATTATAACCCATGGTTATAATTTTAAAATATAATATTTTATACTTCAAAATAGAATATCATTTCAAATCCAAATCTTTATCAAAATAAATATTAAATCATTTCCAAACCATTTCAATATATCAAAATAGCATATCCTTTCAAAACTTCCTTTTCAAATCATTTCAATATTTCGAAATATCATATCCTTTCAAAACTTCACTACAAATCGTTTTAATATCAAAAATATCATTTCAAAGATAGTTTATACTTTGAAAGCCTAAATTAATTTTTTATTTCAAAACTATATTTATTTCAAAAACAATATCATTTCCATTCCAAACATATATTCACTTTTCAAAATAGTTTATACTTTCAAAGTTATAACTCTTTCGAAACCAAAACATTGAAATCATTACACTTTAAAAATCAGAACATTTTGAAATCATACATTTACAATCATCCTTTAACTCTATACATTTACAAATTTATTAAACTAAACCCAAATTTCAATTTCAATTTCAATTTAATTTAATTCAAACCATCATTTTCAATTCAAATTCAGTTTACTAACAAATCATTTCAAATCTTATCAAATTTAAATATAGGTTTAATCCACAAAATACAATATTCAATCTTTAGTATATTTCAAGGTTTGAATATCCCACCTTTCATAAATCCAATATCATTTAAATAAACTCAAATGATATATACTTCAAATATTCATTTATCAAATAAATTAAATAAATCAGAAATCAAATATCCTTTCAAAATATCAAAATGTCAAATATTATTCAAAACAACATTCATTTTTATTCATTTAAGTAACTTTTAAATCCCTTCAATTTATTTAGGAATTAATTACCATTTCAAAATTACGTTTCAAAAGATTTTATGTCAAAAATTAAATCTCTGCATTTAAATCATTTGAAGTCAATTCCTTATATTTATTAATTAAATATTAAATATCCAAAACTTAAATCCTTCCATTTAAAGCCATATAAATGTCTCTTCATTATCTTTATAAATTTAACATTTAATTTCCAAAATTTTATCATTTTTCCAAAGATTATTTTTTCGATAGAAGTTATTAAAACAACAAAAATATAGTTTCCATAGCACTTAAAAATGCTACGTAAAGTTATAGTTTAAACTAGTTCATTTGACAAAAGGAAGCGTTTAAGTGCTGTAATAGATTTCCTTTAAATTTCAAATAAACTTAAATGTTAAGTTTAACTACTGTAACATTTACAAAGTGCTATAATAGCCTTTATTTCAATTTAACTTTTTAGTTCATTTAAAACAACTACAACATTTACAAAATGTTGTAATACCCTTACATTACATTTCAAAAATGCTGTTAAATCAAATTCAAGGCTTCAATACAAATTTCACCAACAGTTAATTTTAATTTAAACCATTTAACTTATAAAATCATAAAATTTCACATTTTAAAATCATCATTTCAATACTCTTACTTTTATGATTTTTATACAGTTAAATTTCATCCAAAAATCAAATTTTAACATAATTTCTTATTTAAATTAAAGTATTAAATCCCATTTCTTTAATTAATTTTATTACTTAACCATTAAGTTTTAAATTACCAAATTATAACTTATTTCTATTTATTTTACTTAATAAAAATGTTATTTTTAACAGAAGTTCAAAATTTCCCACAATAAGTTATATTTCAAAATTTTGACTTAAAACATTCATTTATTCACATTTTCATTTATTCAAAAATCACTTTTATTTTTATAAAAAATCATTTTATTCATTTTAATTCAAAATATTATACTTTTACTTTTAAAAATAATTTTAAAACATTTCAGAAAATAATTTATAACCCACGGGTCTGTATATAGTTTTCTAGCCTAGGTCAAGTGATACAGATGTATATCATTTCAATCCGCAGTTTACAAAGAAAACCCGGGTTCTATCATTTCAAACCCGCAGTCCCAAGTAAAATGAATGATTTTGAATACCGCTTAGGCCTATCATTTCAGCCCATAACGATTTTCCCTTATTTTAAAGTCCGTTCGGGTATGTATCATTTCAACCCATAGCGATTCTAGTCTACAGGGAACTTGCAATGGTGATAACCGATATGAATAACTGAAATAGCATGAAATAACAGTAACATATGATATAACAGGTGTGAACATCATGTGATAATAATATAGCAGTTATAACAAGATGATATAAGTTACAGATTCAAATGATGTCCGTTTATCAACTATATAAGTACATATTAGTCTGGTGAGATTTGCTCACTTGTTAAAAGCTGAAGATAGCCAGCAAAGCACACAACAGAGACTCTACGAAGGCACGACAATTCGAATATGACTGAAGAGTGGAGGGCCAAAGCTAATCGCCTTGTTCAAACATTTAAACAAAACAATACAACATATAAGTTACAAAACAATGTAACATTAAGTAACAATAGAAATCAATGTCCAAAACAAAGTTAAATGGTTTTCACTTGTTCTCAACTTCACATGGACTAGCAAGGGATGGATTTATCATGGCCATGGCATGCGCTAAGGTCTGGTTTGGTTCAAACAGGGTCAGCGATCATGGTGCAAAAGGTGATGGAGTATTGGTGCAACAAAAATTATATTACAAAGCAACATCATCATTTCAAGGCTACAAAAGGGTTCGGCCCTAGGTCCTATGGGCACGGCCAGGTGTCCAAAAGGTGTTAGGTGATGTGACAGAGGGTGTTGGTCAGATTTATGCTGGTGGTGGTGGCCAAAGGTAGGTGAAGTGGTGGAATACACATGACAAGCTCGGCCTAGGGTATATGGTGATGTTTGGTACAACTTTGTGATGATCTCAAGCCATAGTGTGGTTGGCCTGATGGGGTGATGATCTGGAAGTAGTGTTGGTCAGATGGGATGGTGGTGGAGGCAGCCTAAGGGGAGGAGTGGTGCTGGCCAGTCCAAAGAAGATGAAGGACGCAAGTGCAAATCATGTTAAACAAAGAAGAAAACAAGAAACATGAAAAAAAGAAAAGGAGTTTTACCAAAAAAAATTCAAGAGAATGATGGCCAGCTATTTTTTGGAGATGAGAAAGATTTGTATACGTGAAAAATGAGAAAGATATGCGGCTGAACAAATGAGAAAGTCGGTCAAAGAAAAATCAATGCAATAGTTAAGAAAATGAAAAGGCGGGAAAACAAAGAGTCTCTAGTAACTAAAGAGTCACATAACCTTTCATATTTCTTATATAATTTTGTTATATACATTTAAATAACTGAAAATACTTACAAATTCAGTTCAATTTCGAAAATATAAAAGATAAACAAAATATTAATAATTAAATATTAATTAGATATGATTAAAATAAGAAAATAACAAAAAATGCAAACTAGTCTAGAAAATTTGAAATTAAATGGAATAAACTTTATAAAATTATTATGGACTTGGAAAATATTTAAAAATAAAGATAAGAAAACAAAATAAAAATGTCTTCACAAAAATAAATAAATAAATTGGAATTAAAAAAATTAAATGAAGAAAATAGCAGAAAATTGGAAACTAGGCTTAATAAATTGAAATATATTCAAATAAACTTTAGAAAAATTATATTATCACTTTAAAAATAATAAAAGACAAAAATATACATACAATAACATGTTAACACAAATTAAAATAAAATATGACAAAGAAAATATAATTTATATAATTTAAAATAGACAAAATTGCAAAATAAAACAAATTATACTCAAAATTGAAATGTACATAACTTTTGTAGTTTTACTTTGTTTTCAACGAAACAAAAAGCAGTGTTCAAGTTATTTCATATATTTTTCATAATAAATGATAAAATTTAAGATTAAAAATAATTTAAATTTGAAGTTTAAAAGTCAAAGTTTGAACAGTTTGACCAGAAAGTCACTTTACAGTAAAATATTCAAATTATACTAGTTTGAACTACAAATCACTTAATAATCAACATTTATATTTAAAAAAGAAATGTTTGAAATAAAACAAATTTAAATTAATTTAAAAATAAAAGAAAGTCCAATTTAAATAATATACAAAATCTGGGGTTGTTACAAGTTTCGTGAGAACAAGTTAATAGAACTGTCCAGTATTTTTGCTGTTGGTTGTGTTGTACTCTGATGATGTGATGTAATATAATAGATATAGTTCTTTTTGTATAAAGATCCGTATTATCTAGTATATATTGTTCCGCTGCGATTGTGAGAT
This sequence comes from Allium cepa, assembly GCA_030765085.1. Taxonomy (NCBI): domain Eukaryota; kingdom Viridiplantae; phylum Streptophyta; class Magnoliopsida; order Asparagales; family Amaryllidaceae; genus Allium; species Allium cepa. The sequence continues at coordinate 978,143,830 of CM060928.1, forward strand.
TCTGTTGTTGTTTTGTTTTCTCTTCTTCTACCTCCTTCTTCTTCTCCTTACAGTTTGGTTTTCCGACATTCGATTGTTTGGCATTTAATACAGTGGATGTATCGATGTCGATTTTCGGGAGTCGAAAAATTGGGTCGTCATAGTTGGTATCAGAGCAGAAGGTTAAGCGAGAACCTTGCCTCTGGTGGGGATTATTCATTAGAAATAGTGTCCGTAAGTACTCTAGAATGTGTTTGAGTGTATTAATATGTATGAGCATGTATTTGTTAGTTTATATAAAAAAAATTTATATTGTGTTGACTTATCGGTTGAGTGTTTGTGGATTCTGGTCGATATATGGGACGCCATGTCATCGATAGGGGTTTCTAAACTCTTTAACAAAATAAACCAACACATTATTGTTTTAAAATAGGGTAAATGAAATAATTTTACCCAAATTATTTTTGTATATAATAGAAATAATTTTCCATAAATTATTGTTGTTATACATGGTTGCTTGGTTGTTAGAAAGTGATAACATTAAATTATTATCGTTGTTGTATGGAAATTAAGCTAGGGATTAAAATTATAACCAAAGGTTAAGGAATAAATTAATATAACAAAATGGGATTTGTAAATGTGAGTCATAAATGTGATTTATAATTGAAAACTAAATATAAAATTCCAGAGTAATATTTCAATATGAATCGAAAGGATTTAGAATTCCAAATTTTGGAAATTAAATTCCTTTGAGTTTGAAAATGATTTTCAAAGGTTTTTGAGAAATAATGGTGATATTATTTCGAAAATATTTTTGGATCGAATGTGAAATCTGGTGAGAATTGGAATTTAAAAATATTTAAAGGGGTTTTAAAGAGATAAAAGCATTGAACTCTTTTTGGTCGTTGGAAAATAACTTCGGTGATGACTGCAGCATCGTTGATGTTCATTTTCGAGTTTCCAAAGGAGGAATTGCTACCTGAATGTTTCGAATGGTTTGTTTGCAAAATTGGGTTTGATTTTGGAATGCAAGGAATAATTTTGGTTTGGATATATATGATTTCAAAAATGTTTTGAATGTTTAAGTAATTATTTAAACTCTGAAAGTTTAATTTAAAATGTTTATGGAATATAACGGGTTTAATAACATATAAAATTTGAAATCTGTTGAAATAAAATTTAACTTAAGAAGAATTGAATTAAACTAGCGTGGAAATGAGATAGTCAGAAATCTAAGCCAATTAAATATAGTAAATTAAAGAGATTAGTAAGTGGAATGTAAACAAGTGGAGAACTTATAGAAGTTTAATTTTTTTGAATTGAATTGGAATATAACTAAATTAGCTTAAAGGAGATAAAACCAAGTAAGCTAAATGGAATAGTTTTCGAAATAAAATTTAATCAATTGGAGATAAATTTGTGAAAAAGAAAGTATTTGGTATAACTAAAGGGAATCGGGACTAAACATTTGAATAATGTTTAAATTTGGATTATGTAAAAAATAAATTAGTAAAATAAAATTAGTAGGTAAATTAATTTATTTAAGTGGGTAAGAAAGTGGAATTGAAGTTGAATATTGGAATGATATTTAATTTAAATTGTGGAAAGTATAGTGCAGTTGAAAAATTAAGTCAAAGTAGACTAAAAATAATTAAAGTTTGGAAATAAAATCCATTGAGATTTAAAATAAATTAGCGAGTGGAACTAATTAGAGAAATGACTAATTAAATATGGTTTGAGATGAGATGAATTGAATTAAATATTTAAAATTGGAAGGTAAATTGAATTTAAATGGAATTGTAAAGGCAAAGTGAATAGAAATGGATATAAACTTCAGTGGTGAAGTAAAAATAAATATAAGAAGTGTATAAAGTATTTATATAGAACTTAAGAAGAAATGGTGAAATTCTTAAGAAAAATTTGGTATTGGAAAAATATTCTAAGTTAATCCTGAATAAAGGTTAAGTAAAGTTGTGAAATGGCGATTGTGAATAAGTGAATATAAATCAAGTGTGAATAAAAAGAGAGTTGATATAGCTAAATTAATTGAGATAAATACGTAGGATGTATGAGTATTATTTTATTCGAATAAAAATTTGATCCAGATTCGAGCAAAGATTTCGAGATAGTTATATCCATCCGAGTTGGGATTTTTCACTCGATTTTCGACGGCAAACTCTGGATATGGATTTTTGATTGGTTCTGTAATTCTCTATCATAGTTTAGGACTATGCGAGGAGAATGACGATTTCCGATCAGGAAACCAAATCTGAGTCCGCACTAGGAAGTGGGGTGAATGACACTAGTTTGAAAGTGAAATTGTGTGATCGAGTGAACGATTGGATTTGAATTGCATAAGAATGATATACGGACATCGTACGGGCTTGAATGAAATGGAATTGAAATTTTGTAAAGAGATGAGTAAAATAAATTTGACTGTACTAGTAAACACTATTGGTAGTTTAGTACATGTATCTAAAGGCAAAGGATAAATGAATGTTTTTGATTTCAGAAGAGAAATTGAATTGCTCGACAAAAAAATATGTATTTAAATTTCTGTATGAAATTTGATGATTTTCTGATCTAGCCACTTGGCAATTTATTTTCTTTTTGAATTTGGGGCCCCGTAGAGGCATCTTATATTCGTACCGATCTAGCTGCGCAAAGGAGACGCTGGCAAAAATTTTCGAAATTAAGGAGTTAGAATAATTTTTGAATTTTTTTTGATAATTTTAAATTTAATTTTAAATTTAAATTTGAATGGTTGAGTAAGTAGTGTTGTTTGGAACTATGGAAGAGTTTGGAAGTTAGTGAGGGGGATAATGTGTCTTTAATAAAAAGATTGTTTGGGTGTTGTAAAAACTATTTGGATTGGCAAAATAACAAACGGGTATTGGACCATTCTTCTTAGCTAGTAATTTTCGGGACGAAATTCTTTTAAGGGGGAGGAATGTGACGACCAAGAATTTTTGGATATTTGAAAATATTTGAAAGTTAGTTTAACTTGAATTTCAAATATCACTATTTATATGGACAATTAAATAATTGGACTTAATAATTGAAAATTGGTTAAAATAGTGAATCTTGGTTTTAAGCTGGTTAAAAATATTTCAAAGGTTTTTAAAATTTATAATGATGATACTGAAGATAATAAAAGGGTTAAATTGAATTTAAAACTGTTTTGTTAAGTTTTGAAATTTTATTGTTTAAATTGGTATTTAAAAATAGCCTTTCGAGGAACAATCTCGGAATTTGACGAAACCAGTGCCATTGGATCCATAATAGTTTTTTAGTATCTGATTTCAAATTTCATAGCGTTCGGAGTTGTCGTGTGATCGTACAATTTATAAACGCGCCGAAATCTATATCGAAAATTTAATAAATAACCGGGTCCAAAAAGCTATCTTCTCCATACGATCGAGTTAGGACTCAAAACCTTTTCCATTGCGTTCGTAATAGGGTTATACAATTATAAACGCCTGGCGGCATGCCTCCATAGGATATATAAATTTTAAGCTTCGATTCCAAGACGATTTAAATTTGAATTTAAATCTAAATTTAAATATCAATAATATTATTGCATTAAAATACTATGTCAGGCCTTTGCAGACACAAAAAAAAGTTTAAAAAAAATTTAAAACACGTGTTCACCTGGTAGAACATGCGTCCCCTCTTCAGTTATTCAAAGAAGATCGAACGAAACAAAGCCAAAGAAAAAAAGCAAAGGAAAGAAAATATCGAGCCTTTTTCTATCTGCGTCGAACAAAATTTCTTTTAAAATCTAAAATCCCCAAAAATATAAATCAATTCTTATGAAAAGAAAAGTGTTCATCTCCGCTCTTCTAGATTTTCGATCACGTGTACCATGGAGGATATCGCCGCTCTCTAGAATCGTGAAGCGACTCATCGACGTCGAGCGTTGGGGGAAAGGGGCCAGGACGTGTTCGATTTGGGTTTTGTGACCAGTGATGATGTGGGCCACGTGTAGTCGAGCTCGAGGCAGTAAGTGGCGCGCGCATGTGAGTTGATGTCGAGGTCGAGTTTCGAAGTCGATGGGCGGCTGTGGGTTCGATTTCTCAGGCGAGGTCAACGGGAGGATGGCTCAGGTTTCGTTGTTTTCGATGTATGCATGAGGTATTTTTGTTTTTTTACTGAATGTTTGTATTTGCAGATTGTTTTATTTTATTATATATATATATATATGCATATGTTTATAGTAGAGAAAAGTGTAATATAAATGTAGAGATATGTTTCACATTCCTATTTCAATTGATATATATTATATATATACAGAAAGAAATATATATACAGTGAAAAAAAATATGCAGTTTTTTTTCAATATATATATATATATATATATATATATATATATATATATATATGCATGCGGAAAAAAATATAATTTTTACAATAAAGTACAGCAGTTCTTAGTAACACACAGATGTATATGTATATAAGTTTATAATATGCTCTAAATTAATCCTGCTTTAGTTTAATAAATATATATACACACACATTGATAATTAAATATATATAGATAAAATAGAAAAATTTACACATGCATAAGATTTTGGAATATAAGGGAGTTTATATAAAGTTAGATTTTTAAGCCTATATAACTTATTTTTATATGCAGTTTAAAAATGAAAATCTACCAGTTTATTTTAATAATGTATATTAGTGATTAATGTGGTTAATAAACTTATTTAAATTATTTAGTTACTAAAAGATATTTTAAAGGGAAAATGGGTTTAAACTAAATTATTAGTAGATTAATTTATTAAAAAGGAAATTGATTGTTCGATTTGTTTGAGTATTAATGAACTATATAAATATTTATACAAGGTCTAAAATCATGGACAAACAACTCGAGATAGACGTGGGTTGCAAGAAAAAATTAAGGTTAGTAATCTCACTCATTTGGATTACCTTTTAAATTTAAGTTGTTGAATTTAAATTATTGGTTATTTTCTTGAATTGAAAATTTAGTATCAGCTTGGATGTGATATATTTTATATTGTATATATATATATTAGAGTGATTGATTTCCCACAGTATATAGCAGATGAGACCCTATGCGCCCCGCCTAATAGCGGATGACCCCATATACCATAATATCCCACCTTAAAGCGAGATTGGTATTTTAAATTGTTGTGCTAACATCTGTGGATGCAGGGAAATAGGTTGGAAGGATCCAACTGGATTCCTCAAATGTTAAATTTATTTTATATTCAATAATGTGATTTATGTAATAATCTATGATGGATTATATTGATTATATTTGGAATTGAAGTTATTGAATTTTATGGCTTGGTTAAATATATATTGGTATTTGGGAAGAATGAAATATATATAAAGTTTTGATTTTTAAAGGAAATAAAAAGGGAAATTTTTAAGTAAAATAATTATAGTGAATTCAAATAAATTAGAGGAATGAATATGGGAAAAAGATAAAGTTTTGATTTTAAATCCTATATAATAAAATCAACGATGAGAAAAATATGGATTTTGGATAAATGGGAAAAAGGATTTTTATTTAAAATAAGGACTTAAACTATATTATTTTGTAAATATGAAGAAATGTTTTTTTAAAATTCAAGGTTTGATTGAGTTCGGGAAAATAAAAGGAGATTTTGAATAAATGGAAATAAATCAATTTTAAACTTTAGTGATATTATTTAAAAGAATAAAGGATTTATTTTCAAGGTTTAAAATAGTGGGAAGAGATAAGAAGAATTTGGAAAAAAAGTTTGAAATTGGTATTTTCAGTTTAAAAAGGTTTTAAATCATAATAAAGAAGTATAATCTGAAATTAATGGCTTTGTAATAAAAATTAGCAAGTAAAGGAATTTTTTTAAATGGAATAAATTATGGTGATTGATTTGAAAATTGATTAAGTGTTTGAAACTGTGCTTAAAGGAAAATGAGTCTATGGAATTCATAAACTGGGTTTATAAAATGAAATAAGATATTTGTGGATATTTGAAGTATAAATCCACGATGGAAATTTATGAAGAAATGGTAATTTGTTTTAAAAATAAAAAGGTGGTTTTATTTTTAAAAGTGTGGAAAAGAAATTTACGGGATAGGGACGTACAGTAAATTGTGATAAATCGAGCAGGATTTATAAATGATTAGATGGCTATATTTAAAAGGGAAATGTATTTCCATGGAAATCCAAGTATATTTTCAAAGAAGATTTTTATGTATAAGTTTAAGGTCTTAAAAAAATTTGTTTTAAGAGAATGTTTAGAAAATTTTATTATTTTTAATTGTTTTATAATTTTAAAGCAAATATTATTCAAATTTATTTTAGCAGTAATTAGTTTAAAAGTTAAATTAGTATTATGTTTTTAAAAAGGAATTTTCTAATATTTATACTTATATAAACTTTTATTTTTAAAATGGTTTGTGGCTAAAGTTTTACTTGGAAATCTGGTATAGAATTTCATAACTATTATTTTGAATAAAATGTTTTAAGTAGTTTTTAATTTAAATGTTTCAAAGTATGTATTTTTGGATTAAGTAATTTAAATTATTTTAAAACCTAAAGTATTATGGTTTGGTGATTTTCAGTGGAAAGGAAACAGTTGGGTGGAAATTTATGTCGCGAGAGAAAAGTTTTTCGAAAATTGTTTTTAAAAGGATTGAGGTGTAGAAAAATATCTTGCAAAGATATTTTAAAATAAATAATTTGGGAAATTATTAAAGCATGATGGTTGTTTTGTGGATGTTATATGATAGATAAACAACCGCCTATTAATATTAGCCAATGCATTGATCGTTTCGAAGAGACCGAGATCGGGATTAATTTTCCGAAAACCACTTCGATCCGATTTGAATGATTCTGGAGGAAGATAAGAGCTTGGAGTCGAAGATGGAGAAGTGAAGTGCAAGGGCTCATCGCTGCTAATCCTGAGGGTGATTCCAAATTGGATGTAGTAGGAGTAGTGCCTTCGATTCCATTCGGATCCGGAACGGACTTGAATGGATGAATTCTTTCAGAACATCATCAGGAGGACGATAAGCATTCTAAGTGAGATGTGTGCTAAAAATGTAACGCATAGCCTCGAGCCTCATCAACCGGGAATGGTTAAAACAGGGAGGTGCACGCATGGCTAAGTGGCCAGCAACTAATTAGGGTAAGGTCATCCCTGTCTAAATGTCCCTTTTATTCGGCTGTTTGGGCGGTTGTTGATCCCAACCGCGGGATGATCTTATTCGGATATCCAGTAAGTGGTAGCTTTGGTCTTGTGTAGTAAAGGATCTGGGTGGATCCTCGGTACGGTGATCTAGACCACGTACTGTGACGAACGGTACTCCAGTAGCCTTGCCATTAATGGAAATCCATTCTCCCTACGTGCCTTTGTGGTTTTGATTGTAGAACCCAGTATTGCTGGAAAATAGTGGTAACAATTTTGGCTATTTGAATAAGTATTTGTATATAGACGCTACTATAACATCAAAGGATTTGATACAAAAATGTTTTGTTATCATAAGGTAAAATCCCGGCATGTTTATTTATGCCGTGGTCTTACGAGATACCTTTGATTTCAAAGAATTTTGAAAACTTAATAATCCAATTGAGTGTGTTTTCTCATGCTGGTTTTTCAGACTGACATGGGTATTATTTTATTATAATGCTCGAGTCAGATCGAGTATTATATGATACAGATTCTGGATGGACGGCTATGGAGCTCAGGTGACGAGCTGGATGGCGAGATGTAGCACACATATTTAATGTATATTCTGCTATGTTGTAAGCTGTGATTTCAGTTTCGTGAGGACAATTTAATGTAACTATCCAATATTTTTGCTGTTGATTGTGTTGTACTCTAATGATGTGATGTAATATAACAGATATAGTACTTTTTGTATAAAGATCAGTATTATCTATTATATATTGTTCCACTGCGATTGTGGGATTCTATCTTTGTTTTGTTTTCTCTTCTTCTACCTCCTTCTTCCTTCCCATACGGTTTAGTTTGCTGGCATCCGATTGTTCAGCATTTAATACAGTGGACGTATTGATGACGATTTTTGGGCATCAAAAAAATGGGCCGTTACAGTTGATAGCCTGCTTCTCACGAACCACCTGATCGATGCAGGCTGATAACTTCATGACCTCATTTATGAGATCTGCACAAGCTTGATCCAACTCTTTCTCACATTTAGCCAAAGCTACCAAACTTAATCCTATATGATCTAATGTGTTTCTATCTAGTCTAGCCTCAGTCTCCAACAATAGTTTAACGAACACATTCACTCCAGAATACTAAACAAATCAATAAGTAGAACACAGTCATTCAAGACAAAAGATACCATATTACAGTATAAACAACTAATTAAACTTCATGATTTAAGTACAATGCCAACACCAAAAGGATATCTGGGATTAAACTTCTAATTCTATCAAAGAAGGTGAATTAACCTTGTTTGCAAGTTGCTCTTGTCCTCCAGATTGCATGTTTACCTGATTTGTCACATCTTTCTCCTTCTCTTCCTGAGAAATATGCTCAGAATAACCAAGATCAACAACCCTTCTCGCAACCTCCTCCTCCTCATTCCACTTCTTCTAGTAGTAACCAAAAATTGAGCCTGCCATGGATTCATCATCCACAAAGACAAGCCTAACTTCTACCTTATGCTGATGTCTAGCCGCGATGCAAAAACCTTAAGTGACCTTCGAAGTTAGAGCATCGAGTTTCTCCTTAGATGTCTCAAATCCTTTTTAACTCTAGCAAGCTCTGCATCCTTCACATTAAACTCATGCTTCATTGTAGCTCAAGCATCCTCAGGGGATATGGTCTCCCCTTCAACCCTCTCAGCTTCTCCACCTGCTCCTAAAGTGTTTTTGCCTCCTCGTCTGCTTTATCCTTAGCAAAATCCAACACAACGTTGGATGAAACAAGATCAGCTTCAAGACCAGTAACCCAACCCAAAAGCATGGCTCGCACATTCATAGATTCGCATGCCTTTATCATCAAGGCCGCAGACTACAAGAATGAGAAATATAAAACAATATAAGTGAGAAAACAATGACAAAGAAAAGAAAAGAGAGAGAACTTAATTACTCACATAATACCAGAGCTTCCGAGACTCCGACGTAATGGTAGCAAGGGGCACCTCAAAAGCTAAAAAAGGAAGAACAAGAGGACCTAACGCAGACATCCCCACCTTCTATAATAAAACAGATAGGGAGACTTCAAATGCAGCCAAACCACCAGCATCAGGTGTAGATTCTCCCTACGAGGAAGAAGTAATCAGTCCTGAAGATATAGGAACCTGCAAAATAAGAGTATCTTTATTGGGAAGTGGTTGAGTGCTCTCTATAGTGTTCGGTTTCTTAAAAGGAATGGAAGGATTATTAGACCCTTCAAATGGCCTCTACAAAGCAACCTCCTTCTTATCCTTTGCTTCCATTGATCAACGAAGTCTAGCAGTAATACTTCTATCCATGCTATGTGAAAGAAGAAAGATAACAGAGTCAGGATCAGAAGTGTGGAAATTCTAGAAATTGTTTTAAGTTACTTGTACCCCAAATTTTAGGTGTGGATGAAGAGGGATTAAATGTTTTTCTAGAAAATATGTGACCTGGATGCAGCAAACCATGATCTCTCAGCTTCGATCCAATAAACAACTTAGTTATATTCCTAACATCCTTCAGCAAACCCTTAATTTGACGTCTATAAGACTTGTACAATCGCTTGTTCTCCACTGAGGAGATGGTGGGAATAAAATAATGATGGGAAAAGAAATGATACCCATCATCAATCAAAATAAAGAAATAATATGAGAGCCGTGGTTTAGTTCTGCTAGGGGTGCCGACCAAAAATGCATCTTTAGCTTGTATGTAGAAGAATCTCTTATTCCCCTTTCGAAGACTTCTTCTAACCTTGGACAGGAATTAGAGTTCCTCACCAATAAAGTTAAGCCATGTTCGACATAAAGGAAAATTTTGGCAAAAGCAAAGGTGTAAGAATTGGGGGCATGTTGGACTGGAGCTATACCCAAGATGAAAAGCTATTCGCGAATTGTCTGATGCATTGGAAGAAAAAACTTACTCCTAATATGCTCGAGAGTAATGGGGATGCAACACTCCAACGGAGTGTTTATCCGCTTATGAGATTCTGGAACCCTAGGTGCATAACCATAGAATCTGAATTGTTTAAGGATGCTAATGGCATCCTCTAAGCGAGTAATTTCAGAAGGTGGAAACGACGAAGAAGAATCTATGCCATAACCCTAGGTAAAATTTCAAAGGATGTTCGGGCGAGAGCTAATGTGGCTTATCCTACAATAACATACGGAATTACACCTAAATTTAGGAGATAATTCGACTCTTTACAAATAAGTAGATAAATAAAAAAATTTGGGGAAGATAAAGAAAGAAAAATGTACATCTGAGTTTGAATTGCATCCACATGATTGGAGCGATGAAGTATGAAGTGAAACATGTATTTGACGTAGGAAACAATGAGTATAACCGACATATGAAAAATCCGCCTAAAAAATGAGAAGGCAAATTAAACCACTATTCTTGGATTGTCCAACCAGACGCTAACATGCATACTAGAACATTAAATGCACTTGCAAATATAAAGACTTATTCCCAGCACCGAAGAGATTGGTTAGACGGGACTAAGTGCGGGATATAGACCAGATGCATAAGGAGACAAGTCTATCCCGATCTGAACTCGCCGTAGATTTGACAGGCAAGTGTTACACCCATTCTTAAGGTGAACTGTAGCAAAAAGAAATAAGATAGTACTTGTAGAATGGAAAGCCATCCTAACAGTAGTAGGGCTGGGCGAAGGACAAGCTTAAGGTCAATGCCACTGACAAATGCTAAATCTTCTCCACAAATATCAAAACCATACAAAGTAGATGTTGTACACATCGAGAAAATAGAGCAGAATGCGCTGACCACATTCGGAAGCAATTAGAGTACAAAACCAAAGCACATGAGATTTTCACGTGGGGTTCTTAGTTAATTATGTTCACATTTCGTCAAAGTCTGCAGGAAAAGGTCTACATAAGCATATACTGGTGGCAACCTAAACAGTGCCATACAGAGCCGAAAGCACTATATCGAGGCTACATACAGGATCCCCAAACTATGCTTTGACATAGACTCTACCCAATAGGCAAATGACAAAAGTAAAGCTCACCCTCTCCTTATCTCCCATCGACAACAACCAACGGAACAATTCAACTAACAAACAAATCTCGAACAAGCTCTCAGCGCAGAATGGGAAGAACTACTTTGATCTAACCTGATGTGGTAACAAATTATGCAAGAAACACAAGAGCAGCAGCAGAGAAATATGGTCTGAACACTTGGCGATATTTACATTGCATTTGTTCTTATGCGTCAACAACACGCTAAGGCTCCGAAAAGATATCTCATCATTCGTCTTAGGGCAGCTTGCTATTTCAAGAGAGAAGAGGCCAACCTATGCAGACCTAGGCTTCCCACCCACTTTTCAAGCATTCTACATCAAAATTTCAATCTCCCGCCAAAATCAGGATTTCCCGCCTAATACATGTCATCAATCCAAGCATAAAGTACAAGCATGATGGATAAATGACTAGTGGCATATTCCAATGGCGAAGGTTGAAGGAAAATACACGAGAAGATTACCATCATCAATAAAGCACTTTTCATGCTAGAAAAATAAAGGCATTGGATCTTTTTCAGGAACGCTTTTCGGTTATTTTGAATCCTGAAATTAGGTATTTTCTTAGACAACTTCCTCTTCTTTCTAAGAAAAAAGAATATATAGTATTCCTTAGGGCCATTATAATCTATTATGCAAAAAAGTAAAATATACCGGATTATCCCATGGACGTAGGATTCGCAGTAATCAGAACCACGCAAAATTTTTTTTTGTGTCTTTTAATTTTATGTAGTTTAGTTTATCTGCTCTTTTATTCATTAATCCATTTCGATATTTCAACATTCAGTCGGAGTGCAACTACCTGGCCCACGGTCACCTCCTAAAGGCGAATCTAAATAAGGATTGGTTCACTGATTTCCAGCCGTCATGATAATCAACCACAAGTTGCCTCACATGTGATGAAATCCAAAAATTTCACAAACAACAAAAAGATTGATGGATTTAATAATACTAACATAAATTAACATAAACTATTAGAGAATGAAGAACATGTGCAGATCTGAATTAAATCAATATAATCGATATGCTTTTAATTGAGTAAAGGGGCTTTGATTCATATGTTTAAAATTAATCGATTTAACTTTTAATAAACCATTCAAATCCAAACATATGAATATATAAATAAATAAATTAGAGAATCATCTTAGGATGTTTCCTATAAACCACATCTTGAATGATGATATCTCCTTGGATCTTCAAGATCCACGTCCAATGCTTGCATGTGATGCATGAACCACTTGTGTTTCATTTCGTTTGATATTTTTTTATCTAGAGTTAAAGGATTTTGGAAACTTTTATTATTGTTTTCTTCCGTAGAAGGTTAGGAGAAGAGAAGAGAGAAAAATGAATGAGACAGAATGAACTATCTGTATGAAATGAATTAGTGTATTTGTTTTCATTGAAAGAATGAAACCTTTCACATTCTTTAATTAAAACCTCCCTAATTATTCGCTTGATTATCTCTCTCTCCTCTCCTCTCTATCTCTCTCTTCATATGGTATGGTTAAACTTACATGCCATCAAATGATTTTTTTTTTCATAAATCACTTCATGCAATTATCATTTATTTAAACCCATTTAAAATTATATCAATATCGTATGTCGATGCCTGCAAATATAACTTTTACAAATGTATTCCCAAACATCAGTCAAATTAAATATTAATCAATATTTATTAAATACTAGTTAAATTTATAAATTTATTAAATTATGTAGTTTTTTAGAGAATTCATCATTACGGTTGTGCGAATCAAGTGTGTAAATTCAATCAGTAACCAATATCGAGCAATTCAAATATTAATGTTCACACATCACCTTAGCTAGTGGTGTGGGATTTTAGCCGAATGTATTGCATACACATCTTTTGGTAAAGTTTTATTTTATTTATTATAAGCAAAGCTTAGTGGTAATAATTCTTACACAATTCCCTTCGCCCAAACTATATCACATTAGAACTTATGGAACTGGTTTTTTGTTAGCATTATAATATCGTCCACATTCAAAGTTGTAATTCCAAACACAAAATCCTTGATTCAATAATATTAATAATTATCAACCATATTTCTCTGGTCGGAGACATTGATTTTGTTGACTACAGTTAACAATGATATTAAACATATATAACCGAGGAGATGAATTCCCTATTGAATAGTGCTTCACTTCCAATGCTTCAACTTGGACCCAATTATAGTCGTGCAATAGACGTCATGCCATGATTTAACTGTAATTGAAGTGGAGTATTCACACTAAAGTTTCATAGTATTCTCAAGTCAAGAGAATTGTATAAAATCCTCACTTCAAAATTGTTGGTTTGACCTTAGTTCTATTGACCAACAGAGAACTCTCGACCGTGTCATTTCATATTTATCCCATAACTACTAGTATGTAATCCCTTGGTGCCCCCAACAGTCATGAGTAATATGCTACCAACATTTAGATAGTGTTACGTACTCTAGTCTGAATAGATGTACTGATATCCAGCCTCGATACATTTTGACTAGGAATATCTAAAATGGTCATAAAAATTTGTAACTAATATCATAAAATGTATAATTTATGGATTTTCTATTAGATATAGTTTTAATTAAATTAATTAATTAATATAACACATTATATCACGTATACAATGGAAAGAAAACACATTTTATTTTGAATAGGATTGTTTATCGAGTCAGATATATGAATTTTTTTACATAATTTCACCTAGGCAACTCCTATCTCTATCATTTGAAAGGTTCTCCTTTCATTTGGTCAAGTAGGAATCCTTCTTCTATCTTCACTTCTTTTTTTTTTCTTTTACTCCACTCATTATGTCAAATGGATCGGTATCAATCCTTATAGATCAGTACCAAACGTTTATTTTTGTATTACTATATAAGTAACACTTAGAATAATTCAAGCTTAACTTTTATTTTCAAGCCATAGTTTCTATCTACTTTAAGCTCTTGCAATTTACTTCCTTACCACCATTAACATCGCCGCTACCTTCTCTATTTCTACTTCGATCAAACTTCGACGATCAATGCCAATCTAAAGAAGCTTGTCACATTCAGACCAATTCATACAAGTTTCAACTCAGTTTCTCAACATCAGCACCATATCCTCGTTCCATCTTTAATATAAGGTGGTTGCCACCACCATTTCATGGCCATTGATGCCTAGTTATGACCATTGATCCATATTCTACCTCTACTTTCTACTTCCTATTCCTTCTACACTTGGCCATGGCTGCCATAATATAATGGATTCGAGTCCTAAGGTAACTTGGTGTAGGCCTTCAACATCCCCAGGTTTGACTCCAATCGTTACCTATCTATGGCTGCTTGGTGTCCATCCTAGGTTTTTTGGCCTTTGGCTTCAGGTTTTCCCTCATCTTCAACTGTTTGATGTCAACCTTCGGTTCTCTAGAGCTTGTCTTTGAGTTTTCTTAAGGGTCATCTCGTTTAATAATTTTTAGGAAATTATTCAAGTGGAAGGAAAGGGTGGCTAAATTTTGTCGATTCTTGGTCAAATATGGATTGGTGGTTTGGTTTGGATCGACAGTTTCAAGGAATAGTTGCATGGAACGTGCTTAGGCGCCTAATGGAATCATGCATCAACACTTCGAGTCGCACATTTCAATCATGTGGTCTTGCAAAAAAAAACCTCTGTATCACTCTGGATAATGAATTGTTATTGTGATCTAATGAAAATTGGTAAAATATGACACATTGTTTCATAGCATGATGGAGCTCGTTTGTTAGCTTAAGTGGGCTATCTACACGGAGTGTTTGCATACACTTTGATATGGACACTAGAAGCACACTACATAGACTGTTTAATACATCACTGCCTCAGTCGATGTATGGGATCCGATTGATCAACACGCATCAATATCCATTGGAGTCCATACATCGACTACAAGGGGATTAATAAAAGAATGAAAAGTTAAGTTAAATATACCCAACCTTGTCCTTGTAACGAGTTTCCAATAAGTCATGGACCACCACTCCTCGTGTATCTCTACCATGCATATTAGAACTGTGCTAACCTACAACAGGATAATTGAGTAAATTTCAATTTTTAACCTTTTGGATTTTTTTTGGGCTTATGTTGTTTTAATTCACTTAGAAATTTTCGAAATTTCTTTTAAATAAAATCAATATTTAGTTTAAATTTATAAATAAAGTATTATTTTGTAGAATTTTTATTGTATATATTTATATGTGTGTGTATGTGTATCATATACACATATGGTGTACGTGCACATGCAGCAGGATGATATTTTCATGGTTTGACATGTCCGTGTATATGTGTTGAGATTTATACCATAACGAACATGCCAGCCCCTCATGTGTGCAAATCGATTGTCTAAATGTGTGTGTGTATCCGTGTGTGTGTGCATTAAATTATTATATAAGTAAAATTAGTATCAAAATACAATTATACATGTATGTATTTCGAAGTAGTAATTGTAAATAATTTATTTAAGAGGAAATTAAGGAGAAGGACAAACTTTGGAAAAAATATTAGGTTGAAGGACAACAAGTTTCTTTTTTGGGTTGAAGGACAGACTTTGGAAAAAATAGATTGAAGGACAATGCTAGCTATAACTAGCATTATATTCAGTTTTTACATTATACAAAATGCTAGTTGTAACTAGCATTATATTTAGTTTCACACTGTATAAAATGCTAACTGCAATTAGCATTATCCTTCAGCCTAATCTTTTTTAAAAGTTTGTCCTTCAGCGTAAAAATGAAACTTGTTGTCTTTCAGCCTAATTTTTTTTCAAAGCGTGTCCTTGTGCCTATTTTCCACTTATATATATATGAAATTAATTAAAAAAATTATATATTACATAAAAAATAATTTTAGGAATATATAAATATATTATAATATAAAAACGAAATAGAATTTTTTTTATTTTTCTAATAAATTTATATGTGATATATATATAAACATATAATTAGTTGAAAGTATGTGTTGAATAATCTTAAAAATTCTCTAAAGGCGCAATCAACATAATGGTGACAGTTTCTCGTCTCTTCTCGCAAAATCTTTCTCAATCATCTTTTAATCGATCTTATGCACAAGTGGATATTATTGGTCGAGATCTCAATCTAGATTCGTCTCGTTATCGATCTTATTCACAAGTGGTCAAGGATCGATTGCCATAAAGCAAATCTCGACACCCGTAGATTCAATCCTCAAACAAGAGATTGATAGATTCAAAAATTAATAAAAATTTCTGTTTTATATGTGGCGAAAGCAATCATTTGGCATCTCAATGCCGTGATCCAATAAGATTCTTTAGTTGTAGTAAATTTGAAACCAAGAGGAATAGGTGTTCGATCAAATCTAGTATTTCTGTTTCTTCTGATACGCTGGTGGAATATGGCATTCAATTTGTATTAAAGAGCATGTTATTGAAAGGGATTCTTCTTGATCATCTTTGGTAGAAAAGAATCGAGGGTATTAACTATCTAGAAGACATGTTATTTAATTTTAATTTTGTTAACTCCCTGAACATTGGTAAGGGCTACAAAGCAAGATTTGGTGAACCATAACAATACTTTGGTAAAATCGAGTCTTCTTCTAATTCCTCTGTCTCTTCAACACTACTGATGGAACATGGTTTTCAATTTTTTTTGAAGTTCATTCTGTTGAAATGGATTTTAATTGATCATCTTTGGTAAAAAAGAAACGAGGGCGTAAAGCTTTTAGAAGAACTTTTACTTCATTTTAACATTGTAAACTCGTCGAATATTGGAAAGGGCTATCGAGATAATTTTGGTGATCCAGAGAAACATTTCGAAAAATTAGATTCATCTGCCAATTTACCAAAGGAAATTTTGGTTTTCTTAAATAAGGATGAAAGAGTTATTTCTAATAATGTAAGGAAAGAAGGATTATCAATATTCGATCCTATCTTGTATGTAAAAATAATTATCTCTTGACTGTAACAGAGGGAAAGGGAAAGGATACTGGATCGAATAGTGGCTTCATTCTATCAAAGACAAAAAAGGTAAATCATTTTCTCGCAGTATGGAATTTTTTAGATTTTTACCTCCAATAAATTCGCTTGTTTTGCAATAGAGGTTACTTCAGAAAACATTGAGAAGTCTGATGGATGTATTCATTCAAGTGAGGTAACAGTTTGTGATGAATCCTCTGTTGATTGTTTGGGTAGAAGTATTAAAGATAGTTTTTCTCGCAAATGAATTTATGTTTGATTTTGATCTTGATCATCAGAATCTTATATCAGATAGTGATTCTGAGCTTCGAAGTGATGTTGAGTTGTTCTCTAAGTTCAATGAGATATATGTTAATGATTGGTGGTCGAAAGCATTGGATGTTAATATGTCTTTGGTAGTCGATTCTAAGGTCAGAAATGACATGTTTGATAATAGCAATTGGGCGAAAGAGTTAATGGAAGTGCTTGTGGATTCACAAACCATGGCTGAGTATGATTTTGAAGGTGATAAATTATTGTGGCAATTAGGGGATTTTTATGAGTGGATCTTATCTGCAGATTTCCACATTGATGCTAAGAAGGATTCAATGTTGGAAGATCGCATAGATCTTAATGAAATTATAATAGACATGGATGTGGTGTCAGGTGTGCATGATGCACAGAGTTTACAAGGTCCTATTGCACAGGGGGAAAAGACTGAAAATAGAAAGGTAGCAGAGTTTTCTGAAGATAAGATGGGAGTTGTTGATTATATGGGTGAGTTATCGCTGGGTCATTTGGCAGATGTTAGTTCTGGTGATTTGTTTAGAGACTCTTCACATCTGTCAATGAAAGAGGTTGTTAAAGCTGTTCGCAATTCAGATTCTTATTCTTCTTCATCAAAGATAGGAAGACATAGAAAGGATGTGTCTTCTACTGGTTTTGTTCATCCTAGTGTTAAGATACAGGGTAGCCACTCTCAGTCCACGGTGAATTCCAAGATTCGAGTACCGTGAGCAGTGCTACGTATTCAGGCTCGGGTATGCATTCTGGTTTGGTTAGCACTTATTCACCGTATGCTTTAGGTAGTTTATCTTCCTTTGAGTTTAGTCAATTAGCTAATGATACTGCATTCATTTTCATTGATATTGAGGTTGATCGCGAGTTTATTAGAAATAAGGAATTTGATAGGGCTAGATCAACTCACATATGAGGATCATTAGTTGAAATATAAGAGGTTTGAATGACTTAAATAAGTGTGACAAGGTTAGAACATTTTTTAAAGACTATTCCATCGATATTGCTCTCCTTCAAGAGACTAAAATTGGTTGTCCTGATTTTTATTTCTATAGAAGCCTAGGTGGATATCATTTAAGAAAATGGGTTTTTTTTACCTTCTGTGGGTTCTTCTAGGGTTTTAATGATTGGTTGAAGGGATAATTTCTTTAAATTACTTCAATGTGTTTACAAACAACACTCTTTACACATTATTCTAACTAACCTGATTGATAATTCTTTTTTAAATATTTCTAATGTTTATGGGCTTAACTCAAAAATAGATAGATGTACTATTTGGAATGAATGCCTTGAGTTTAGATTCTTTGCACCGGATTCTTGGATATTGGGGGGTGATTTTAACGTTATTCGTTTTATAGGGGAGCGTGCACCACGAGAGGGAGATTACTCTGTTATGGAGGAATTTGATCAATTTATTATTAATTCTAATTTGATTGAAATTCCTCTTTCTAATAAAGAATTTACTTGGAGTAATAATGGGGAATCTCCCTCAATGGCTCTCTTAGATAAGTTTTTCGTTAGCGGTGAAATAGAGGATAAATTTCCTATCTATAGAGTGTCCGGTTTACCTTACATGATTTCATATCATTGTCCTATTATCCTCACTTGTGATTGCCATAGAGCTATTAGTAGATCTTTCAAATTTGAAAAAATGCAGTTACTAGAACCAAGCTTATCTAATTTAATTATTAATAAATGGTCGTCAATGAGTTTTTATAATATTAAATATAGCGATAATTCAGCTAAATTTTTTGTTTCAAAACTTAGAGAACTTAGATTTCACTTAAGAATTGGAATAAAAATATTTTTGGTCATATAAAAATTAAAAAAGAAAATATTCTTAATGAGATGCTTAAATTAAATAAGATAGAAGAAACTAGACATCTAAATCTAGGTGAGCGGAATGTTCTCGCTAACTTAAAAGAAGAACTTAACTCTATTCTTGAAAAGGAGGAAGTTATGTGGAAGCAAAGATCCAGAATCCAGTGGATTAAAGAAGGTGGCAATAATACGAAATTTTTTCATAATATGGCCAGCGGTAGAAAACATAGTAATATAATTAATTCCATTCTAGTTAACAATGTGGAATTAGTCGATCAAAGAGACCTTAATAAGGCTTTCAATGTGTATTATAAAGATATTTTTGATAATAAAAATAGGCATAGAATTAATGTTAGATGGGATGATCTTTATCTGGCTATCTTATTGTTAATCTTTTTGAGTTAGTTGATCCTTTTTCTAAAGAGGAAATCCGAAAAGCCATTTTTGATTTACCGGGTGATAAATCCCCGGGTCCGGATGGATTTCCAATTTTCTTCTATAGAACATTTTAGGAAGTTTTAAAATGTGACTTAATTAGTATGTTTAATGATTTTTATAATGTAAATCAACAATTAGGTAGATTTAATTTTGCAAATGTTATTTTATTACACAAAAAAGTAGGTGATAATAATTTAAATGATTTTAGACTGCTCCGTTAAAATTATTTCAAAAGTTTTAGCTAATAGACTTAGTATAAGAACGAACGACCTAATTGACCGTTCACAATCTGCTTTTATTAAAGGAAGAAATATCACAAATGGTGCGGCAATTATTCAAGAGTACATTAATCATTGTTGTAAGAATAATTTTACTTGTTCTATTTTAAAATTAGACTTCGCTAAAGCTTTTGATTCGATTGATTGGGATTTTCTTGTAGATATTTTTCATGCTAGAGGCTTTAGTAATAGATGGATTAACTGGATCATGAATTTGCTTAAAATCGGTAACTCTAGTATTATGGTAAATGGTATTTTAGGTAATAAATTCAATCTAAGAGAGGTTTAAGACAAGGAGACCCTTTATTGCCTCTTCTGTTTAACTTGGCTGCTGATGTTTTTGCTAAGATCATTAAAAAAGCAGATGATAATGGTTCTCTGGGTAATACAGGTAATGATATATCATGTTATGGTTTATCGGTCCTTCAATTTGCAGATGATACCTTGCTTTTTTCCTCTCATCTTCCTAGACGCATAATTTCTCTTAAGTTTATTCTATATAGTTTTGAGCTTTTATCGGGTTTAAAAATAAATTTTGACAAAAGTTCTATTTTAGTTTTAAATAATTTTGAAAAATTTAAAATTTAGCTGCTAATACATTAAATTGTAAAACTATGAATTTTCCATTTGACTATCTTGGTTTTGTTACTAAACCTACTAAAGTTAAACATGATGATTGGATAATAATCATGGATAAAATCAAAAATAGGATTTCTAATTGGAATGAGAGATTTTTATCTAAAGTAGGTAGACTGCTTTTAATTAATTCTGTTTTATCAACTCTTCCAATTTATTGGATGTTTATACATCTTTTTCCCGAGTGGGTGATAGATAAAATAGATAAAATTAGAAAAGATTACCAATGGAGTGGTGAAAATCCAAACAGTTGCATAAAATGTCTAGTAAATTGGGAAACTGTTTGTAAGTCCAAAAAGGATGGTGGATTAGGTGTCATTAATTTGCGTAATATGAATTTGTCTCTACTAGGTAAATTGTTATGGAAATTCAGAAATATCAATTATAATGCCACTTGGATGGAAATTATTTCTAAACATTACTACAATGGTAGTAATAACCTTCATCAAATTAGTCCTTCGGTTTCTCGTAAGCAATCTTTTTTTTGGAAATCCATTTTAAAATGTAATGAGAATTTTAACTTAGGCATTAATATTATTGTTCATTTAGGTAATAATACATCTTTTTGGCATGATAGTTGGATTTCCGCTATTCCTCTTAGGAATGAGTTAAATGAGTTGTATGATATTTGTAACTTTAAATATGCATTTATTTCTGAAATTTTTGATTCTGAAAATGACCCTCCTTGGATATTTAGTTTTAACAGAACTCTAGTAGGTTCAACCCTTAGATAGCATAATTAGCTTTTCGCTAGATTAAATCTTTATAATATTTACAATGATAAGGATTATATTATTTGGGAGTGGGATAAGAGTAAGAAATATTCTACTAATTCTTTTTATAGATTTATTAACTTTTCGGGTGTAACTAATAATTTTTTTACTTTTATGTGGAAATCTAACGCTCCTCTAAAATCTAAAATCCACATGTGGCTAATTATGCATGGTAAATTAAATACTATAGAATTTGTAAAAAGAAAAAATATTCACATTGATAACAAACATTATTTTTGTAATATGCATTCTGAGGATATTAATCATATTTACTATGATTGTATGAATACTTATTTTATTCTAATGAATACCCTTAATATTTTGGAATTTAATATTAGTACTAGAATTACCGATTGTTTTTTCTATTGGAACACTTAGATTTAAGTTCAATGAGGATAATAGATACTTGCTTGATACATTACTCACTATATCTTGTTGGTACATTTGGTTTGGAAGAAATCAAAGAATTTTTAATAATAACATTAATCACTTTAATAAATTGACATTTTTAATTTCATCTTTTTTGCTTTAATTGGGTTTCTAATCCTAAATATAAACTAGCTAAAAATAATCTTTTTAAGGAATATCTTAACAAGGTTTGTAACAATATTAATATATTCAAACAAAACAATAATAATTTTGACATTAATAATAGGGAAAGTCTATTTAGACAAAAAATGTAGACACAATTGGTGACACAATGGATCTGCACTATTGGATTGCCCCCTGATTTCCACCTCCATATAAGGACAAAAATATCCAATGGCCATGATTTTCTATGTTTCCATTTTGTGTCTAATTTTGTGTCTGAATAGCCGCCCCCTTAATAATATTAGTATCAATACCATTTCTAATTTAAATGACGATCCCTTGGTCTACCATAATTTGCTTCCTATTGTAGGTCCACAAAGATATTTCTATTAATGTTCTTGTTTTTAATTTAGTTAGTATTGTTCTAGTTTATAGTTCATTAATTTTATTCAGTATGGATCATATTACCCCTACTTTTAGAATTTTTAGTTTTTGTACAAAATTATCTCTGCTTTATTTTATCACATTAGGTTTTATATATGCATATATGTATATAAATTCTATTCATATACATGTATGTGATTCATGCTATTTTTTTTCCTATTTTTGTTACAGGTTTGGAATAGGTAGGTTATTGGTGTCTCTTTTCAGGTTTGCAGGACAGCTTGCGTCATTTTACAGGTGTGCAGGATAGCCATTTCCAGGACTGTTGATTTCATCAGATGCTACTTTCAGCTATACCGAGTCTTCAAAGTGGAGTGCTACTTTCTGGATCATTTTCTTCTCCAAATTAGTCTATTTCTTCCAAGACAGTTTCATAGAGTCTCCTTATAGATGATGCTGGCTTTCAGTATCTTTGGCTTTTGATACTATTTCAGTTTTCTAGGTACTTCGAATACCTTACTATTGGGTGGTGGCCATGCCGGAGCTTAGTATTGGGGTGTAATGGCCGATGGCTTTGCCGGAGCTCATTATAGGGATACCTGTTTTTACTTTGTTACTAGTACATAGATTTGTCACCTGCCAGGCATGTTGGCAGCACCTTATTATGTGTTATATATATAATTTCATGTGTGCTCTCCTCTTTTATTAGAGAGTCACACATTTTTCTTAAAAATTAGTTGTAAGTATGTATGTAATAATTATAATAATTATATATTAGCATATATTTGTTGTACAGCTCAAGGCCCAGGTATTTTTTATGGCTTGTGTATTTCTTATTATTAAACATTTATAAATTGTAAAAAACGTGTAAAAATTAATAAAAAAATAAATCAAAGTTAATTTTCGAAAAACAAATTAACTAAAATATATAGTATAAAAAATTTTGCAAATTTTTTATTATCCATAATATATATAGAACACACACACCCATACATATACTTTATTTGCATAATCAATTTTGAATTAAATAATTGCACCTATATATTCGAAAATAGTAATTAAAAATCATTTATTGTTATTATCTTTATTTGAAATTATATTTTTTCAGGCCGAGAGCATAGTGCAAGCAAACATATATAATTTTTTAATATATATACATATATATGCACTTACATACACAACCATCAACATGTGACAATCCATCAATATACCGGTTTGTTATGTTTCTAACAAACCAACATATGGAACAATGATCACATAAACATTTGTATATAATAGTATATCAACAAGGTACCTTTCACCGAAGCCTAAAGTTCGCACGTTGAATGAAGAAATAGACTCCTTGAATCAAATTCCAATTCTGAATTTACTAGCTCCTAAATATCCTTACCACAAATGATAGTATTTGATTTGTATTTAAGATTCTTGAAAACATGAGGAGAGGGGGAGGGTTGAATTCGGCCAGCAAAGGATGGAATAAAGGCACCAATTTTTTTTTTGAAAAGTGTGGGTTAGAGATAATTAAATAAAGAGATTCAAAGGAGTAAAAGAAATATCTAGATCTTTATTATTTTCACACCAACTCTCCTCTTTTTTACTTAAAATTCCAATCCCCTTTAACCGTCAAAATGGCCGGCCATCCTTGCTTTTCCCAGCAAAAATAAACGTCCCCCTCACGGACCTCAAATCCACTTTAAGCCCGAATAGTATTTATCGCATTTTAAATCCAATTTAAACGTGTATTGATAACGTACATCGATTAGTGTTTATATAATTATAATGCACACACTTTTAATATTGCTCAATACACATCAAATAAAATTTTATAATTAACTTTTTATAAAAATTAATTAATTTAATCAATTTATAAAAATTAAAAAAAATTATAATTTAATTAAATCGGTTGGTGGCAGGAGTATTTAACATTTTAGTCGTAATATTGAACAATTCCAATGTTAATCTTCACACTTAACTTAGCAGGTGGTGTGACACTTTAGCCAAATTCATCGCTTACTTTTTATTGGTATAATATAATTTTACGTTATTAAGCATTATCTGGTAGTGGCAATTATTTACACCTATTCTCTTCATCGACACAGTATCATTTTGGACTTATGAAATTTGGTTATGGTCAAAATTTCAATATCATCCATATTCAACCTTATAGTCTAAATACAAAGTCCTTAGTTCAATTGTAATAACTATTATTAACAGAACTATTTTGGCCAGAAATTTTGACCTTGAGTTGACTTCAGTTAACTGTGATGCTAATATTATATAACCGAGGAGACAAATCCTCTCTCGAATAGTCTTTTACTTCCAATACTTCCACTCGACCGAACTACAATCATTCGATGGACGTCATGCCACGATCAAACATAATCAAAGCAGACTTTCATATTGAAGATCAATAGTACTCCAAAATCAAGTAGTCACATCAACATTTTCTTTTTGACCTTAGTTACATTAACCAACAAAAAACTATCGAATAAGTCATTCCATAGTTATCCGATAACTGTTCGTATGTAACTACGTAGTGGCCTCAACAACTGTAAGTAGTACACTAATTAACATTTGTAGAGCATTTCATACTCTACTCTCAACAGATGCATTGATATCCAGTCTTGATACAGCTTGACTAGGAACATTTAAAATGATGTGTTTATTATATTATAATACAATACTCATGATTACAATTATCGGTAATTACTGTCACAAATACACCATTTATGGATTTTCTATTAAATATATTTAAAATAAACATTTAATTATTTAAAACACATTATAACATATTAAACATGAAGAAAAGATCTTTTATTACGAAAGAGAATTGATCATAGAGTTAATAATTTACAATAAATTATAAAATTATCCCTAGTGCATAACTCCAACTCTATCAATGAGTGTAGGCCTTTTACTTCAAAGTTCTCTCCACCAACGGCAGTTCAACCTCTACCCAACATCTATCTCAATGATCTCTTGGTCTTGACCATCTCTCTATCAGCTCAAGAAATCTTTACAAGTAGTTCCCTTTGCCATAGGAGAAGAACCTTATGCAAGAGTTGCCTCCATGCTAACTCAGAGGGTGTAATGATTTTCGATGACCCCTAGAATATGCATCTTTAACCTTGACCATAGCAAACATTATGAGAATTTATGATCGTCATAGGATTTCTTTTGAAGAGACTTGTAACAACCATGGCTTTGTGATTACCTGTTAATAATAATAATAAATTATGATGAAATTATAATTTATTAATCCTTATTAATAACAATAATAATAAATTATGATGAGATCATAATTTATTAAGAGATAAATATAATCCGGGATAGATAATTTAAATAAATTATCTAAGTAAAATATAAAATTTAGGTTTTGGATTTTTTTCTGGGAAAATTTTAGATAAAGGATGTTAGATTATTGAAAATGATTAAATATGGAGTTTTGGAGAAAATACACTAATTTTGGAGAAAATTTGAGGAAAATTGATTTAAACTATGCATTGGGTTGAATTTGAATTAAAATAAAATGTTGGGAATAAATTGAGTTCCAAATTTTATATTTTATAGAGAAATAAAATAATTTGGAAACGGGAAATTTGTTAAAATTGTTTATTTTAAATAAACAGTGGATTTGGTGAAAATAGAATTTAGATGGTTTGGTTGAAAGTTAAGTTTGAATATAGGAAATGTGTTGATTTGGAGATTTATTGAACTAAATAAGTGAAGTAAAATAATTTAATTCAATATCATTTGTTGTATACAAATAAATAGTGTTGGAAATTAATATAAAATGTTGATAATAAAGTTTTAAAATTTTATTTTGTTAGTTTGTGATGAAAATGAGCAATACATGGTTCTAATTTGACAAAATGCAATAATTTTGCAAATTAATGCCAAGTGTTGAGTTTCATAAATTTCAATGGAGTATTAGATTTAATATGATAAATATTGAAAATAAAAAAGGTGGAATTTTGCTTAAAAATAATATGTAGATGTAAAAGGAATGTTAATATGGTTTGTTACATTTAATTTGACAACAAAATGATTTTTATGTAATTTTTGGTGTTAAAAGCAGTGTTTCATGTAATTTATAGTGTAAATTAATGTATTTATTTAAAATAAGGTTTTAATAATGGAAAAATAATTTTTATAACTAAAATAATTTTTATATATGTTGTGAAACATTTTTGGAAAAAAAAACATTTGTCGAATAAAATTTATTTGGTGGAAATATATATATGTAAATAATGGGAATAAAGTGAAAATATGAATTTATTTAGTTAATTTAGTCTAAGTATTATCATATGGACTAATGGATATTGGGTTCAAACCCAAAGTCTATTTCTGGAAATACCAGGAGAGAAGTTGTACATTCAACAACCAGTAAAAAGAAAACTATGGCTGCTTCTCTTTTATTCATAATCTATCTTCAAAATTTAACAAAAATATAAAATAAATCAAAGGAAATTAGATAATCAAAGAGAGTACAGGTATCAAAATCCAATATTTACAAAATCTTCTTATCTATTTTCTATTTTGAGAAGAAGTTGTGATACATTTCTTTCTTGTTGCATGTTCTTTTTCTTATCAGTAGTAGATTCTTAGAGCTTCTCATGGCCATAAAATCATTATCTTGCAACTCTAATTCGCTAAAAGGCACATAAGGTGAGTAAAAAACCACATCTCTAGCAAGAATAAGCTGTTTGGAAAAATCTAAATACCATTTATGTTCTTATTTGATTTACTGTAAATTGGATGTTTCGAACTATAGTTTCCAGTTAATTCTTTGTCTAGTTCATCTTTGTGAATCCATACCTTCTTGATTTTATGCCGGAATTGAGTGAGATCTTTTCCAGATCATTGTCTGTGTTTTTTCCTCTATGCATGCCAAATTTCACAGTATAATACTACCTGAAACTGCTTCAAACAATTACTGAAAAATTGAATCGAGCAAGGAAGAACTGCCTATAGAAATCACGACACAAAGGTCGACCATGCATCCATAGGGGTCAACCATATGGTCAACCCAGGCTATAGATAGGTCGACCTATGCTATATGAAGATCGACATACAGATCAACCTACACTGTTTTTCTTCTGCCTTGTTTCCTCTGTTCTATTTTATTTTGCTTCTTATTTCCAAGACTTTTTGCAACCAGTTTTATGAAATTTTTGTGATGTTATAAAGGGCTTGAAACCTATCTATAGGTAAGCCAATATTTTTAGTTGATCCATACTCCAAATTGACGAGTATTTGAGATGGTTTCCTATGTTGATTTTCGGAGTTTTCGTTGTTTTCTCTTGTTTACGAGCACAAGATTTCTAAAACAATTTCAAAATGATTTTTATATTAAAATAGCTTTGAAATAATAATTTTACAATATTTAAAATAATTTTTAAATCTATTAAAAAAATTATATTCTCTATAATAAAGAGAATTCAAAGGTTAGCTTTCCAAACGATTTTCGAAAAAATTGTTTTAAAACTAGTTTTCTTAAACAAATTATTTTTTATATAAATACACATTTTTGTACTCTTCGAGCATATGAGAAAGTAAATTAAACGATTTAGTAAGGCAAGTAGTATGGGACACCTGCATTTACTTTTTCGGTTAATTTTGGACTTATTCGTTTGAGGCAAATATTTGCGATTAAATGATTTTCTTTTCTAATGTGGTATTGAATTACAATTCGTAAACCGTTAAGTGAGAATGTATGGTATCGGACGCACAGTTACCACTTTTCGGGTTCCCATTTGAGAATTTGTGACACATTCACCAGTTATTGCTACTACTAGACCTTCAGGTCATTTGTCCTTTGGGATGTTGTCCTTGGGATGTTTTGTCCTTGGGGATGTTTTGTCCTTGGGGTTGTGGTCCTTCGAGATGTTTGTCCTTTAGGCCATATTTGCCGCCTTATTTTGAGAGATGGTATTTGGCGGGCTTCGACCTTTTTTTATAAGTACATGCTATCTTTTGTGACGTTTTCATGATTTATTTGTGATTTTTCAAATGTATCGCCATTTCAAGATTTTTTGGTCTTTTGAGCCGTTTGAGACATTATTATGTGGCAATTATATTTTTGGAGTTTAAACTCTTAATCGAGTTTTGCATATTATGATTGGTGATTGCAATCTTTTGGCGTTTAATTTGAAATTTATAATCTCCTTTTAGGGAGCTATTGTGATTGCCATCTTTTGGCGTATTTTTGAGATTTGGGAATTTTCTTTTTTTGGGAAATATTTGTGATTGCCATTCTTTGGCGAATTTGTGTCTTGTGATGTCCTATTTATGGTTGTGGTTTATAGAAACCATTATATTGCCTTTCGAATATGCCAATGATGTGAGGTGATTAAATGTGTTTAATTGATATTGTCGATCTTGCCTCTTTCGAGACAACCTCTTATGATACTAAGTAGTTGATATATTTTTGTGATATTATCTCACATGAAGTGTTAACATATATTAGTGTCACTTCTTCTCATTCAAGAAGAATCATTATCGTTTATCTTTATACCTCATTTATCACTTGCTAATCAGTTTATTTAAGCTAGACTAACCCATGTATTTTTATATACTCGGGTCAGACCGAGTTATTTCAGGTTAGGCACTTACCATAGGACTTTGCTATGCTGCCTCTGCTTTGGACTTTCTACTTGTCACCTTTTTGTAGTTTTGTAGTCATTTTGTAAACTCTAATATGTATCTATTCTTTTTGACTCAATGTATATATTTTGGTCCTTATACCACTCTTGTTGTATCACTCTGTATTGTACTGTGACGTATCTGTGTATATTTATATATATGTTTGATTATTGTTTTGTGATCCGTTATATTTGTTTGTTGTTGTATTTTGTTTTGATATATCTGTTAGCCACTCTAGTTTTGTATTAAATATTTATTTAGTATGTCGATCCACTTGAGAAGGAAAAAAATTTAAAGCACCCAATGACATATTCGATAGATGCTTAAGACAAATCTATGGATGGTTGCTCCTAACCAGCCCTATTCTCCGCATTACCGGACAACATTACTACCCTTTGTTAATGTGGGTCTTGGGGTGGGGCATCACAGCTTGGTATCAGAGCTTAGTTCAGAACAAAATATGATAAACATATAACATAACATATTTTACAGTGCATCAAAGTACAGTATTATTACATATTCCCTAGTTATCGTGTCCTTAACCTTTTCGTGTCCTTTGGTGTAGATATAAGTTTGGAATACATTTAAGGATGCATTTTAATTTTATAGTATTCCATAACACAATTAATAATATCTTACTCTATGAGTAATCCTAGTCTTGATTGTTCAATTTGAGTTCTCTTCGATATGGGTTTTTAACACTCATTCGTATCAAAGGAGCTTGTTGATTCCATTGAATGTTTCTTATCTTGTCACTTCTTTAAGGATTGCGAATCCTATTGAGGGATCCACAACACTTAGCACATTGTTGAGAATGTTGAGATTACTATGCAATTATTCATTACCTTGGGTTTAATGTAATTTGGGGATGGATTGGCTTTGCTTGTTGTCACTATCCTATGTTCTAAAAGGATCCTATATTTTTGGCATCCTAATTCGGCCGATTATTTGTCTCTTGTTCTTTGAAATGTTGATGGTAATTTCGAAGTATCTTTATTTGATCCTAAGTTTCAAGATAATGATGATGATGATGTATCTTGAATTACAGTTGTTTGTGATTTTGCAATGTTTTTGTGTCCATTACGGGTTCGCCACCCAAGCGGGCAATTGAGTTCTGTATTGACCTAATTCTTGATGCTCAGCCAGTTAGTCATCCTCTCACGAGGATGTCCACTAAGGAAATGAGGAACTCAAAAGTCAATTACTTGGGCTCGGAGCCAAGAAATTCATTTGGTCCAATTTTTCACCATGGGGTGCCGTGGTCATCTTTGTTAAGAAATCTTATGGTACTCTTAAGCTTTGCATCGATTTCCATAAGCTTAACGAGTTAACCATTTACAGTGAGTATCCATTGCCTAGGATCGATGACTTGTTTGATCAATCTAGTGGTGCTAGGGTCTTTTCTCAGTTTGACCTTGCATCGATTTTCATCAGCTACGAGTTGCGGAGGATAGCGTTCCACTTACCACATTCCACATTCGTTTGGGTTCTTATAAGTGGTTTGTTATGCCGTTCGGTTCGAAGAACGCTCTAGCTTATTTCGTTGACCTTATGAATTGAGTATTCGGGGAATATCTCGATGAGTTCGTCCTTGTATTCATAGATGATGAGTGAAAGTAATAATTTGAATTGCAATTCTTTCTAACTGAAAATATACTTATAAGTATAATTGGAATCTATTTATTGTGACAAGCAAAGAATATTTTGTAAAATTATGGAAGAGGCATGTTTATCATTTAGAAAATTATTTTGTGTTGGACTGTCCATCAAGTGATTTAAGAATTCTGATCGATGCTGTGATATCCCGGAAATTGTGCAATATAAATTTAATAATCCGTGTTAAAAATTTAATTGATTTAATAATTTTTTATAATAAAATTTTAAATTGATCTAATAATCATCTTTTAATAAATATTTAAATTGGAAGATTTTATCTTTTAAAGCTAATAAACTGTTTTCTGTTTATAATATATATTATTGTATATATTGTAAGTTGATAAACTTTGATTTGGAATTTAGTAAATAAATCAATTTTCTAATTTTAATTTATATTTGGTAAATTTGAAATTTGATTTAACATTTAACTTTTCAACACAATTCAATAAATAATTTTATGGTTTATACTTATGGAAAAATCTTATTTGTTTAAATTTATATTTTAATTAGCTTAAATATGAATTTAAATTAGATTAACATCAAAGCTTTGTTTTATTTTATTTTAAATATTACTTAAAATTATATATAAGAGTTAAAATACAAATTTCATATGATCTTAATTTATTAAGTGATAGAAGTAAATTATAATCTCTTTTATAAATCATTTTAAATATTGTTTAACTTGTTATTTTTAAATAATAATTATAATACTTAAGTTCTTGTGAACATAAATATATTTTGTAAGAAATAGAATTGTTATTTTTAATTTCAATAAGAGTTATATATGCATCTATATATAACTTGATTTTTAAAATTTGATTTGATAAATTAATTTAAAATTTGAATTTAATGTCTTGAATTTAAAAGAATAAACACTTAAAATTATTTGAATAAGCTTTTGTTTATAATTTTTTTGTTATGTTTTCTAAAATTAAAAAGGGAAGGAATTCATTTAAATATACATAAGAAGGGACAAATTAAGATTTAAAAGTTTATAAACAATTTAAATTAAAATTAGAATACTTAATACATGTGTAAATTTCTCCTAACATTTTGTTGACATGTGTAAGGCAAAGATTAAATTGTGACAAATGTTTAAAATTAGTAACAAGTGTCTTATTTATTTTTCATTTTCTTTTACTTTATTTAAGTCGTTTTTCTTTTCTATTCTTCTTTTTCAAAACCTCAATAAATTCTTCAGCCAAAGAAATCTAAAATCAATATTCAAACTAAAATTTAAATTTCTTTGATTCAACTTCCTCTTCAACAAAACAGAAATTTTGTTCAATAAGATCTGCAAATTTCTTTTTCAAAACAGAAAGCAAAATATGTTTTTCTCACAAAAATAAAATCTGAAACCCTCTTCAAAATTGAAATGCAAATTACCTGTAACCTCTTCATATACATCAACCTAAATTGCCATTCATTCTGCAATTCTCCTTCTTTCTGTTTTAAATCAACCTAGTCTGCATTTTTATCAACCTGGAAACAACATGCATGCACTTCCTTTTATGAAAGCCTACAAATTCTTTTCTATTTTGAACACTTCATCAACAATGCTCGCAATTTCTTTACCTGGAAACAAACATGCAACTGTAAATCTGGAAAACACAAAGTACTACCACAACTTCAAGTTTTAAAATATAAAAGAAGCAACTCCAGTTTCAAAGTTTCCAATAAACAAAGGCTCTGCTACTAAAATCTGTGAGTAACCTCACTCTTTTAAAGATTAAGTATGAATTTTGGTTGTTTACTTTACTCTTGAAATAAAAATATTTGCGTGTCATTTACACGTTCATTGCTGGTATTTATATATATGAATATATATATATATATATATATGTCTATATATAGTTGTGTATGCTTCTGGGAAATCTGTTCTCTGTACTTAAGTTCCAGGTTTTAAGAATTTGCTTAAAACTCCATTTCAGTTGATCTAATCTGTGTTATGGGCTTATGATTAAATCAAAATATGGTTATGTAATATAAGTTTAAAGTTTAAGCTTTATTTATATAAAAAAAAGAACCTGAAATGTCCCTGGAAAATGCAAGATACAACAGAACAATTTTTGAATGTAGGAATTTGATCTCACAAATTCATTAATCAAAAAGTATAAATTGATTTATTAATCTAATACTTGAAATTTTAAAATTAGAATTAGAATTTTTAGTTTGTTTTTGATTAAGTAATTCTGGTTTAACCAGAAATCATAATTTGGGTTGATTCTGTCGATCTAAGAAGATTGAGTGGCCAGTTTTCTTCCTGGTGATGGAGTATTGGTTGAAGTTTTAGGGAAAAATGACAGTTAATGGATTAAATCAGTGAGACAGAAGTGTTTAGGGATTAAAGTATTTAACCCTAGTTTATGTTCATATGTGAAAATTGATCACCGCGATCAAAATAGGCGATCGAGCTTGCCCTGTTTTGAGTAGATGGTAGATGGGTATGGAGGAGTTCGAGGCCGGTGGCATAATTTCTCTGTTGATCAGATTTTGGAATTTGAGGCGTTTGTAGTTCGACATTTTGTTCCAGATTCGAGCTCGATGTTCGATTTTTGATTTTGGGTTTCTACAGTTGGATTGAAGGTCGATTTGGGTTTGGTGATGATTGGTGACTTGCTCGTGGGGTCGCGAGAGGCCGGAGGTGGCGAGGGGATTGGTGTAGGTGCACGGTGTCGTGTGTGTCAGTTGGGTTTGGGGAGATTTGGGTTCGCGAGTTGTTTCGGGTTGAATTGGGATTTACTCGAAGCTGAAGGTCGTTTTACTCGAAGATGAGGGATAGTGGACTCGAAGGGGTTGATGTGTGGGCTCGGGTGGGTTCATTTGTTACAGGTTTGTGAAAAACCTAATTGTATTTGAATTTTAATAAATTGCAAAATGAAAAATGATTCTCGAGTTACTCGAGTGGTTTCGAGTTTTGCTCGAGCCAATTTGTTGCAGTTTAGAATTTGTCATGTTTCAAATTTTAAACTAAATTTCAAAAGTACTAAGCAAAGATTTAATTAAGTTTTAAATCTAAATTTTAATTATGGATTCAAGTTAATTTGAATCTTAAGCTGGAAATGAATGAAGATTTTAAAATTCAAATTTGTTTAAAATATTTTAAAAGGATTTAGTGTTTAAAAATGTTTTAATAAGATTTTGTATTTAAATTAGAAATTTAAATATAAAGAAGTGTTTAAACAAAGTTTAAATTTGATTCAATCTGAAATTGAATCTATGTTTCAAAATAGATTCAGGTTTCTATTAATTTAAGTGTTTAACAGTTTTGAATGATAAAGTAAAATTTAAATATTTTGAATTTAAAAAGGAATTTTGTTTTTAACCCTTGTAAAAATTTCTTTTATAAGAAAAGTATTACTTAAATTTAAAAAGGTTTTAAATTGATTTTAAAACTTGTTAAGTTAAATTATAATTTAATGATTTGTTTTTTATTTAATTATTAGAGTAATTAAATGGATGATTAATTTATTTTATAAATTAATGAAATAAATAATTACTTAAAGAAATTAAGGGTTTAATCTTAAAAAGTTTAAGATTAATTAACTGGTAATTTAAGATTCATTAATTAAATAAGATTAGTTTTTAATTAATGATTAATAATTAATTAATCAGGTAATAAAGATTAATTAATTTATAATTAATACTTAATTAATTTAATAAATTAGGGGTTAATTAATAGTTATTAATGATTAATTAATAATGATTAAAATAAGTTAATTATTTTAGAAAAAATAATTAATGTATTGTTAATAGTTAATGAAGGTCATTAACTAAGGATTATTTAATAATTAATTAATGTGATTAATTTTAATAATTAATTAGATTAATTAATTTAAAGATAATCATTTATGTAAGTTATTAAGTATAATTACTTATGGAAGTAATTAAGGAAATTAATTACTAATTGTAATTAATTGAGTTTAATTGATTAGATTAAGTTAATTAATTCAGTTTAATTAGTTTAAAATTAATCATTTGATGATTTGTGGAGGATAATTACTTAATGTAATTTAATGAAGAGGAATTACTTAGAGAAGTAATTAATGGGTAATTACTGTATGTAATTAATTGAAAGTGATTTGATAATGAGCTATTTGAGATAATTAATTAATGAGAAATTAATTTATTTTGGGAAAGTAATTAAGGGTAGTTAATTACTGAATAGAGTTAATCAAGGGTGATTAACAATTATGGTTTAAATAAAGATTAATTACTTAATGTAAATAATTTTAAAAGAAAATGAAATTAGAAATCATTAATTATTATAATTAATAATGTAATTAACAATGAGCTATTTAGAAATAATAGATAAATGAGGAATTAATTAATGTAATTAATTAAGGATAAATGTAATTAATTATAGTTAATTAATTAAATAATTAAAGACTAATTATTGTATTTGGTTAAGTATAATTAATTTGAGAAATTAATTAGTGGATAATTACTTAAAGGTTAATTAATCAGGGATGATTAATTAAAATGAATAATTAATTGATGATTAATTAATTGGTTGTTAATTAATTAATAGTGATATAAGCAAGTTGATATTGATGAAGTAATTAATTTAATTTACTTTAAATTAATTTGAATGATGTAATTAATTTAATCCATTTTAAATTAATTATATTTGGTGTGATATTAAATCATGGCTTATATGGTTGGATAATGTTATTTGCCTTGAATGGGTTGATCTCGGATATGAGATAGATAATGTTGAGTGATATGGATGCATTGGTTGCATTGTGACAATGATTTGGATTACCTTTTCGATAATGATAATATGGTTTATCTGTTGTGATAATATTGATTATCTATTGTGAATCTGTGATTTATCTATCTGTGTATATAGATAATTGAATTGTTTTAAACCTTTAAAACAACTTGGACTTAAAAGACACGTTTTGGATTTTGATGAGACCGGGATTGGGTTTCCATATTTGGATATCCGAAAACCACATCGATCCAAATTAACGATAGGTCATGAATCTCTTGTGAAGAGTGAAGACTCGAGGTTTAAGGACTATACGTCAGTATAACTCTATTGGTGATTCCGTTATGAGTTTGATGGAGATAGTTCTTATAGGTTCGAGATGGTGATTTAGAGTGCAAGGGTTATCGTCGTTAACTCTGAGGGTGATTCCAAAATGAGTGTAACGAGATAATGCCTTCGGTTTCTTTCTAACCCGGAACGAACTTGTATGGATTGAATGCTTTCAGAACATCGTCAAGTGGACGATGAGCATTCTAAGAGATGTGTTCTCTAAAGGTAATCGTAGCCTCAAGCCTCATCAACCGGGAATGGCTAAAACTGGGAAGGTGCAGCAAGGCTTCGTGAGTAGCTCCCACTGAAGAGCGAAATTTACCCCTGTCTAGAGGTCCCTTTTTATTTCGGCAGTGTGGGTGGTTGGAACGTACGCCAACTACGGGGTTGTCTTGTTCGGGATTGTCCAGTATGGGATGGTTTCGGTCCTGTGTTGCAGGGGAGCAAGCATACTCCTTGGTACGTTGATCTAGGCCACGTACTATGACGGGCGGTACCCCAGTAGCGCTGCCATTGATGTAATCCAAAATCCAATAAGTGCCAACGGTTTAGATTGTATTACCCACTTTTGTGGCTAGTATTTGGAATTTAATAATGTAACAATTTCGGCTATATCTTATTTACTTGAAAACCCTAGACCTATTATAATATCACTGGATTTCCTATCAAATGTTTTGGTTAGCGTAAGGTGAAAACTTTTCCATGTTTATGTGTGGGAAGTCTTGCGTGATACCTTTCTTTTCAAAGGATTTTCAAAGTTAAACAACTTTAACATATTACTCACACCATACCCATGTATGACCCAGAGTTTATCTTCTGTTTTATTAATCTCTTGGGTACTTAAATTTTTACGAGTAGCCAAGGGATTCAGGTTAGTTTTGACAAATTATAGAGGAGCAATGGAGCAGGAGGCTTCGGCGTTAGATATATAGTTCCGCTGTGTGTTCTCTGTGTTGATACCTCTTTGTTGAGTTGTATTGAGTTATATAACTAGACATGTGTTTATAACTATCTAGTATGTGATGTATATTCTATGTAACTCTGATAGTGTTGTATATCTATTTAATACTTTTGTTATTAATATAATTTACTCGTTCCGCTGTCGAGATTCTGATGTTGTTTCTTCTTTCTTCTCTTTCTTTTCCCTTTTCTATCCCTTTCTTTCTTCATGATGATACGACTTTTCTGTGGTGAGAAAGTCGGATCGTCAGGGGTGGTATCAGAGCGCTAGGTTGAGTGAATACCTAGGCTTTGAAGTGATTTCTTCCTTGAGAGAGCGTATTTGCAATTTTAAATATATATATATATATATATATATATATATATATATATATATATTTACTTTTATCTATTTGTTGGGTTACCTGTTCGGGTTTTTCCAATATAAGTTATAAAGGTAGATAAGGTACTGGGGTGTGTAACACGACTACTACTATTGGTTGAAGTTTGGTGTTTGAGGTTGGAAGTGTATCTGTCGAGATTGTGAATCTAATACCGTCTCAAGTGAGTTTTGCTTAGAGTAAGGATTTCATAGATCTCTGAAGGTAACCTGTCAAGGTTCGGAGTCTATCTTTGAATTGGATGAGTAGAGTTTGGATCTGTCGGTTGGGCAGAAGGAAATAATGGTATCTTGATACCCCAGGAATTAGTAGCTGTGTGATGAGACACGGTGACTATGGATGTCTCCAAATATTTTCTTTAGAACAAGTTTAAGAAGTATGTCTGTTTCGATGTTGTGGCTGGGATCAGCAAGATGTTTCTGTCTGGTTTGAGGCCTGAGTTCTCGAAGAGTTTTGGACTAGGAAGTCTCTGGCGTTGATGTCAGCAGTGCATCTCGGAGTATTCTGTGTACTGGCAAGGAGGTCTTCTAGTAGCAGTTTTTTTGGACGTGGAGCTTAGAAGCAGCTGAGTAGATTCATTTCTTCGATGGATTGGCTAGATAAGCATAAGCTGTTCTGATTGGTAAAGAGAGAACAGTTTTCTTTGGATATTGGACTGGTTGATTGCAAAAGTGACTTGCATTAGTTTGAGTATTCTCTTGAGCTATGAGAAGTTTGTCCGCATTTGGAGATTGAGATTTCTTATCGAATGGATTCCAAGAGTGATATCGGTGGTTCCGTTTAGTAGAAGAATGACTTCTTGAGCAAAGGTTTGGGGAAGCAGCTTAGGATCAGGTGGGACATCTGAGTTTTCTTTTATGGATCTGTTGAACCATATTTCTAAGATGTGTTGTCTAGTTTGTGCTCGAGTTTTTTTCTTCTACTTCAGATCAGAGTTCTGCAGCGGGAGCAGTTTGGTAGTGCTTTTGTTTTATCTTTTTCGGATAGGAGAAGAAGTTAGTATTCTGATGTTTGTGGAGTAGAGTTGATGTTCTTGGTTTGGGATTGATCTTGAGGAGATCATTCTGTTGGATTGTTTTGGCCCAGTTTGTTTCTAGAGACATCAGCAAAGGTTGAGCTGATCAGGAGAGTTGAAGGCAGCCTAGGATCGTCAGAAGTATTCTGTGGATAAGAGACGAAGGAATTTGGATTCTGGAGTCGTAGATTTGATTTTTGGGTAAGTTTTATCCGATCTAAGGAGCTATAAGGTTGAATAAGACTGGGTAAGTCAGCTCCGAGGTGTTTTGGATCTTCTTTGTGTTTTTGTGAAGATTGGCGTTTGATTTTCAAGGTTGAATTGCCAGTTTGGATAACTGGGATTTGTTGTGTTTCACGTATCTTCGAGGGAGTATGTGTATGATTTATTTCTGGCAGTGGAGCTAGCAATTCAGAAGGATGTGATTGTTGAGTCAGACTTGTCTGTAGTCTGATATCCTGTTTAGTATGTAGATCTAGTTGGATAGGAGCTCTATAGCTTAATAGTATAGATTATTTGAATTTTGTAGAGCGAGTATCCCGATATTTATACCGGGGAAACTCGTGGAAGTTCTATCCTGAATTTTTATCTGGATAATTAGATTTGTTTTGTTTGAATGAATTGGTTGCTATGGTTGTTAGCATATGATTGATATATGCTTGTGTTTTAAACTAAAATCTTAAGATAGATTATTAAATTACCTTTGCTTTTAAATTTCGAGGACGAAATTCTTTTAAGGGGGGAGGAATGTGATATCCCGAAAATTGGGCAATATAAATTTAATAATCCGTGTTAAAAATTTAATTGATTTAATAATTTTTGATAATAAAATTTTGAATTGATCTAATAATCATCTTTTAATAAATATTTAAATTGGAAGATTTTATCTTTTAAAGCTAATAAACTATTTTCTGTTTATAATATATATAATTGTATATATTGTAAATTGATAAACTTTGATTTGGAATTTAGTAAATAAATAAATTTTCTAATTTTAATTTATATTTGGTAAATTTGAAATTTGATTTAACATTTAACTTTTCAACACAATTTAATAAATAATTTTATGGTTTATACTTATGGAAAATCTTATTTGTTAAAATTTATATTTTAATTAGCATAAATATGAATTTAAATTAGATTAACATCAATGCTTTGTTTTGTTTTATTTTAAATATTACTTAAAATTATATATAAGAGTTAAAATACAAATTTCATATGATCTTAATTTATTAAGTGATAGAAGTAAATTATAATCTCTTTTATAAATCATTTTAAATATGGTTTAACTTGTTATTTTTAAACAATAATTATAATACTTAAGTTCTTATGAACAAAATAGATTTTGTAAGAAATAGAATTGTTATTTTTAATTTTAATAAAATTTATATATGCATCTATATATAACTTGATTTTTAAAATTTGATTTGATAAATTAATTTAAAATTTAAATTTAATGTCTTGAATTTAAAAGAATAAACACTTAAAAATATTTGAATAAGCTTTTGTTTATAATTTGTTTTGTTATGTTTTCTGAAATTAAAAAGGGAAGGAATTCATTTAAATATACATAAGAAGGAACAAATTAAGATTTAAAAGTTTATAAACAATTTAAATTAAAATTAGAATACTTAATACATGTGTAAGTTTCTCTTAACATTTTGTTGACATGTGTAAGGCATAGATTAAATTGTGACAAATGTTTAAAATTAGTAACAAGTGTCTTATTTATTTTTCATTTTCTTTTACTTTATTTAAGTCATTTTTCTTTTCTATTCTTCTTTTTCAAAACCTCAGGAAATTCTTCAGCCAAAGAAATCTGAAATCAATATTCAAACTAAAATTTAAATTTCTTTGATTCAACTTCTTCTTCAACAAAGCAGAAATTCTGTTCAATAAGATCTGCAAATTTCTTTTTCAAAACAAAAAGCAAAATCTGTTTTTCTCACAAAAATAAAATCTGAAACCCTCTTCAAAATTGAAGTGCAAATACCTGTAACCTCTTCATATACATCAACCTGAATTGCAATTCATTCTGCAAATCTCCTTCTTTTTGTTTTAAATCAACCTAGTCTGCATTTTTATCAACCTGGAAACAACATGCATGCACTTCCTTTTATGAAAGCCTGAAAATTCTTTTCTGTTTCGAACACTTCATCAACAATGCCCGCAATTTCTTTACCTGGAAACAAACATGCAACTGTAAATATGGAAAACACAAAGTACTACCATAACTTCAAGTTTAAAAATATAAAAGAAGCAACTCCAGTTTCAAAGCTTCCAAAAAACAGAGGCTCGGCTACTAAAATCTGTGAGTAACCTCACTCTTCTAAAGATTAGGTTTGAACTTTAGTTGTTTACTTTACTCTGGAAATAAAAATATTTGCATGTCATTTACAAGTTCATTGCTGGTATTTATATATATGAATATATATATATAGTTATGTATGCTTTTGGGAAATCTGTTCTCTGTACTTATGTTCCAAGTTTTAAGAATTTGCTTAAAACTCCATTTCAGTTGATCTAATCTGTGTTATGGACTTATGATTAAATCATAATATGGTTATGTAATATAAGTTTAAAGTTTAAGTTTTATTTATAAAGAAAGAACCTGAAATGTCTCCGGAAAATGCAAGACACAATAGAACAATTTTTGAAAGTAGGAATTTGATCTCACAGATTCATTAATCAAAAAGTATAAATTGATTTCTTAATCTAATACTTGAAATTTTAAAATTAAAATTAGAATTTTTAGTTTGTTTTTGATTAAGTAATTCTGGTTTAACCAGAAATCATAATTTGGGTTGATTCTGTCGATCTAGGAAGATTGAGTGGCCAGTTTTCTTCCTGATGATGGAGTATTGATTGAAGTTTCAGGGAGAAATGATAGTTGATGGATTAAATCAGTGAGACAGAAGTGTTTAGGGATTAAAGTATTTAACCCTAGTTTTTGTTCATCTGAGAAAATTGATCACCGCGATCAAAATAAGTGATCGAGCTTGCCATGTTTTGAGTAGATTGTAGATGCGGTATGGAGGTGTTCGAGGCCGGTGGCATAATTTCTCTAATGATCAGATTTTGGAATTTGAGGCATTTGCAGTTCGACATTTTGTTCCAGATTCGAGCTCGATGTTCGGTTTTTGATTTGGGGTTTCTGCAGTTGGATTGAAGGTCGATTTTGGGTTTGGTGATGATCGGTGACTTGCTCGTAGGGTCGCGATAGGCCGAAGGTGGCGAGGGGTTGGTGCAGGTGCATGGTGTCGTGTGTGTCAGTTGGGTTTGGGGAGATTTGGGTTCGTGAGTTGTTTTGGGTTGAATTGGGATTTACTCGAAGCTGAAGGTCGTTTTACTCGAAGATGAGGGATGGTGGACTCGAAGGGGTTTTAAATTGATTTTAAAACTTGTTTAAGTTAAATTATAATTTAATGATTTGTTCATTTAATTATTAGAGTAATTAAATGGATGATTAGTTTATTTTATAAATTAATGAAATAAATAATTACTTAAAGAAATTAAGGGTTTAATCTTAAAAAGTTTAATATTAATTAACTGTTAATTTAAGATTCAATAATTAAATAAGATTAGTTTTTAATTAATGATTAACAATTAACTAATCAAGTACTAAAGGATTAATGAAGTTATAATTAATATTTAATTAATTTAATAAATTAGGTGTTAATTAATAGTTATTAATGATTAATTAATAATGATTAAAATAAGTTAATTATTTTAGAAAAAATAGTTAATGTATTGTTAATAGT
The DNA here is from genome assembly GCA_030765085.1 of Allium cepa. Classification (NCBI taxonomy): domain Eukaryota; kingdom Viridiplantae; phylum Streptophyta; class Magnoliopsida; order Asparagales; family Amaryllidaceae; genus Allium; species Allium cepa. The sequence goes on from CM060928.1 coordinate 978,185,543, forward strand.
TAATGAAGGTCATTAACTAAGGATTATTTAATAATTAATTAATGTGATTAATTTTAATAATTGATTAGATTAATTAATTTAAAGATAATCATTTGTGTAAGTTATTAAGTATAATTACTTATGGAAGTAATTAAGGAAATTAATTACTAATTGTAATTAATTGAGTTTAATTTGATTAGATTAAGTTAATTAATTCAGTTTAATTAATTTAAAATTAATCATTTGATGATTTGTGGAGGATAATTACTTAATGTAATTTAATGAAGATGAATTACTTAGAGAAGTAATTAATGGGTAATTACTGTATGTAATTAATTGAAAGTGATTTGATAATGAGCTATTTGAGTATAATTACATTGTGAATTAATCAAGGGATTAATTTGAGATAATTAATTAATGAGTAATTTATTTATTTTGGGATAGTAATTAAGGGTAGTTAATTACTGAATAGAGTTAATCAAGGGTGATAAACAATTATGGTTTAAATAAAGATTAATTACTTAATGTAAATAATTTTAAAAGAAAATGAAATTAGAAATCATTAATTATTATAATTAATGATGTAATTAAGAATGAGTTATTTAGAAATAATTAATAAATAAGGAATTAATTAATGTAATTAATTAAGGATAAATGTAATTAATTATAGTTAATTAATTAAGTAATTAAAGATTAATCACTGTATTTGGTTAAGTATAATTAATTTGAGAAACTAATTAGTGGATAATTACTTAAAGGTTAACTAATCAGGGATGATTAATTAAAATGAATAATTGATTGATGATTAATTAATTAATTGGTTGATAATTAATTAATAGTGATATAAGCAAGTTGCTATTGATGAAGTAATTAATTTAATTTACTTTAAATTAATTTGAATGATGTAATTAATTTAATTCATTTTAAATTAATTATATTTGGTGTGATATTAAATCCTGGCTTATATGGTTGGATGATGTTATCTGCCTTGAATGGTTTGATCTCGGATATGAGATAGATAATGTTGATGATATGGATGCATTGGTTGCATTGTGATGATGATTTGGATTACCTTTTGGTTAATGATAATATGGTTTATCTATTGTGATAGTATTGATTATCTGTTGTGAATCTGTGATTTATCTATCTGTGTATATAGATAATTGAATTGTTTTAAACCTTTAAAACAACTTGGCCTTAAAAGACACATTTTGGATTTCGATGAGACCGAGATCGGGTTTCCATATTTGGATATCCGAAAACCACATCGATCCAAATTAACGATGGGTCATGAATCTCTTGTGAAGGGTGAAGACTCGAGGTGTAAGGACTATACGTTAGTATAACTCTAGGGGTGATTCCGTGATGAGTTTGACGGAGATAGTTCTTATAGGTTCGAGATGGTGATTCAGAGTGCAAGGGTTATCATCGTTAACTCTGAGGGTGATTCCAAAATGAGTGTAACGAGATAATGCCTTCGGTTTCGTTCGAACCCGGAACGAACTTGTATGGATTGAATGCTTTCAGAACATCGTCAGGTGGACGATGAGCATTCTAAGAGATGTGTTCTCTAAAGGTAATCGTAGCCTCAAGCCTCATCAACCGGGAATGGCTAAAACAGGGGAGTTGCAGCAAGGCTTCGTAGGTAGCTTCCACTGGAGAGCGAGATTTACCCCTGTCTAGAGGTCCCTTTTTATTTCGGCTGTGTGGGCGGTTGGAACGTATGCCAACTGCAGGGTTGTCTTCTTCGGGACTGTCCAGTAAGGGATGGTTCTGGTCCTGTGTTGCAGTGGAGCGGGCATACTCATCGGTAAGTTGATCTAGGTCACGTACTGTGATGGGAAGTACCCCAGTAGCCCTGCCATTGACGGAATCCAAAATCCAATAAGTGCCAACGGTTTTGATTGTATTACCCACTTTTGTGGCTAGTAGCTGGAATTTAATAATGTAACAATCTCAGCTATTTCTTATTTACTTGAAAACTCTAGACCTATTATAATATCACTGGATTTCCTATCAAATTTTTTGGTTAGCTTAAGGTGAAAACTTTTCCATGTTTATGTGTGGGAAGTCTTATGTGATACCTTTCTTTTCAAAGGATTTTCAAAGTTAAACAACTTTAACCTGTTACTCACACCAGACCCATGTCTGATCTAGAGTTTATCTTTTGTTTTCTTAATCTCTTGGGTACTCAAATTTTTACGAGTAGCCAAGGGATTCAGGTTAGTTTTGACGAATTATGGAGGCGCAATGGAGCAGGAGGCTTCGGCGTTAGATATATAGTTCCACTGTGTGTTCTTTGTGTTGGTACCTCTTTGTTGAGTTTTATTGAGTTGTATAACTAGACAGATGTTTATAACCATCTAGTATGTGATGTATATTCTGTGTAACTCTGATAGTGTTGTATATCTATGTAATACTTTTGTTATAATATAATTTACTCGTTCCGCTGTTGAGATTTTGATGTTGTTTCTTCTTTCTTCTCTTTCTTTTCACTTTTTTATCCCTTTCTTTCTTCATGATGATACGACTTTTCTGTGGTGAGAAAGTCGGGTCGTCTTGGATGCGCCTGATCAACGTTATCGATAGGAATTTCCAAAACGCTATGATGAGACAATTAGACATAGTAAATTGGGTTGTGATAAGTAAAAGTTTGAAAAAAAAATTAATATGGGATTGATTATTAAAATTTTATTTTATTTTAAATGACAAATGCAGCCATTGAACCATAGTAATTGTTGGATGAGTGGCGAGGCATTTTTGTGTCAACTCTATAGCAAATCGATGGAGTTATTCGCTATAAATCAACAGCAAGGCAATGCCATTATATTATCCAAAATTTGTGAAGATTGAATATTATTAAACTTTTAATTGGTTGTGTAAGTAGCCTAAAGGAATCTAAATAATGATATCATATGGAAATTTGAATAAGTAAAGTGAATAATTCTATTTAAAGAGATATTTTAATTGCAAGAGAATATCATGTGATGCTTTGATTAATAAAATGATGTATTCATGATAAAGAGATACATTGGTAAAAAAATTAAAATACCAGTTGAATATTTTGGTACAAATTTTTAAATGTTGACTATAATAATTTGTTTTGACAATTGGTTGTTTGAATAATAATAGAGGATAAGATTTAAAACTCTATCTTAAAAGAAAATAAAGAAATGCTAGTTTTAGATTTTTAGCATGAATTTGTGAGCAAGACTTTGTTTTAAATTTTGCTAGTACTAAAACCTATTAAGATGTATTTGAAAATTCTTTTGAAAAATCAAGTTTAAGTTAATTATGAACCTTAGCTAGTTTTATGTTGATAATAAGATGGAATTTCATTTTGTGACAAGAGAAAATATAAATTTAAATGGTTAATTTATTATAAAATGCTATATTAAGGAATGCTAGGTATAATAAATTAATAAGGCATGAGATTCAATCATTTATAAAATGGTGAGAACAATTTTAAAATTAACATGTATCCAAATTTTTTTTTCTGGATAGATAATTATCTCTTGATAGTAAAAGAGATTAGTAATCTCTTTCAAAATGAGTTTTCAAAAAAAAAAACAATTGTTTGAAAAACTTGATTGTGTAAAATAATGAAAGTGTTTCCTATTAGTGAATTGTTTTTACATAAAGTTAATCATAATTTTTGAATGTCTTAGCTTTTCGAGAAAGAGGATCATGAAATATTAATTTAGCATTAAAATTTTGGTTCGAAATGTAGTTTGAAATTAGAATGGTTTGAAAATTTCAAATTTCAAATTGATTTTAAAAGCTGAAATCTTATTTGAAAAGTGCTGTAATAAAAAAACGATAACTTGAGATTTATAACTCCAAATAAGCTCAATCTTTTTGCAAATAAAAGAGCTTTCAATGAGTTATAATTTTTTTTACCACTTTGTAAGATTTTACTTTTTGTTTAGTTTAAAATAGGAAGTGGGTGGACATCTCTGTCCTTTTTTGAATTTTCTAAGATTAAAGATGAAAAATAAATTTAGCACGACTTTCAAACTATGAATCCGATTTTATGTTCATTATATTTCTGGAAAGCTTAGACCTAGTAGAACAACTTTCATTTTATAAGTCTTCTCATATTTTGATGATTACTGAGTCAAAACTTAAGTTCTTTGTAGCGGGTTTGAAATTAAATAAAATGATTTGTTTCCTCTAATAGTCAAGTGCAATACTTCCTATTTTGTAAATGTAACTTAATTGATTATTAGTGTGGAATTTTTTTATAATCTATAGTATATTTATGGAAGAAGTAAAGGGTTGAACAACTCAAATTTTATTTACTCTAAATAAAGAGTAATGAGCTTAAATTAAAATTTAAGTAAGAAGTTCAAAAAAAATTCAGGTGATGAATTTTGAGAATTTGATTATGAAGATAATAGATTCTAAGAATATTTGATTAGCAAAAGGAAGTATAAAATCTATTCCTTGGGTTTTTCTTTCCTTTGTGCAATTATTTAGCGACTTGCACTTATGCAGTCATATGATCTAGGTGGTTTTGAGAGAGACCACCTACCTCTAGTTGAGTTTTCTTACCTCAATTATTGTCAATCTAACATTGGTATGGCTCCTTTCGTAGCGATATATGGGAGTCATGTCGATGACTATCTTGTTGGTTGGAGTCTGGGATAAAGTGTGTTATGCCCCAACTCTATTCCTGAAGCTTTTGAAGAATCGATTTAATCCAATTTATCTATTGTGTAACATGCTATCTGTATTCTTGCTTCGAAGGTGAAACACTTTCGAAATAGGAATGTACTGCTCGTAAAGAATCAATGGTCTGCTAATCCCAATGACTATACTTGGGAAACCATAGAATTTATCAAGCAATCTTATCTTGGTTTTCCATCTTCTTGTGTTGAAGGTCAGTGTAACAACTCGCATATTTATCGATTTTATATTTAAATATTTTTTCGTTAATCGGATATTGGTCCGAAAAGATACTTTTTGCAAACGATCAAATTAGGACTCGAGACCCCTTCCATTGAGTTCGAAATGCTGTTTACAACTTTTTTAAGTATTAACATTGATAGGTTTGGAGTTAGTGGAATTTCACTTACTTTTCCCGCTTTGGACTTTAGGTTAGATTAGCCATTATAACTCAAACCCACTTCTCTCCTTCTCCTCACTCTTCATAAATTCTTACCAAACACAAACTTTAACATTAATGGTGAGTGGAAAGGGAAATTAGAAACTCCAAGCCTAGGTTTCAACTTCAAGTCCATCATTCAACTCCAAATTCAAGGAAAAGCATTGGATTCAAGCTTGTAGTTGCTTCTCCATTCACCTTCAAGATTTACCTTCATAATTTGGTGAAAAGGTGAGATTTTTATCTCACATTCTTGCCTATAACTATCATGGATGTTTGGGAATGATTTCCTATCACTTTAGCATGTATATCTGCATTTGGTTCGGATTGGATTGGCGAAAAACTCCAATTTTTAGTGTTTTTGGAGAAATTCTGCACTTAGGTCGTTCTGCCTATGCTAGGTCATTCGCGTGGAAAAGTCTCGGCCTTCAAGTAGCTCGCTTCTGTCTTTAAATCGTTCTATAGCCTTAGATCGCTCGGCACTAGGTCGTAGGTTGTGGGGCTTTAGGTCGATAGGTCGCTCGCCTTGTCTTCATTTTAGGTCGCGTGTTTCACTTGGCCGTTAGCCTTTACCTCGTTAGGTTGTTGGTCGCTTGACCCTTTAGACCCCTAGGTCGCAACCATTAGGTCGCTCGATCCTATCCTCCCTTAGGTCTTCACTAGGTCGTACCGTTTTGGACGGGGCGCTGCCCCACGCCCCCACCTTTGGGGGGTTGCCAACCCCCCGGACCCCCTTCCGTAGGGGAACTTATCTGAAAAACATTCAACAGAACTTGCTTTATTGAGATGCTGAGTTGACCATTCTTTGAGACAAACTATCTTGGGCTCCTCGGTCGATTTTATGGTATCACGGCCTTGCTTAAAAGGCGGGATAACAACTTTAGAAATATGAAGGTTTCAATATTAGTAGTAAATATCAAAACTCTTTCATCAAAACAATTTTAACTCTATTTTACTACAAAGCTCTTTCCTTAAACCATTTTCCAATCTACTAGTATATACAAACCTTTTCCTTAAAACCTTTTGTGACAATCTTCTAGTGAAGATCTACAGCTTGTTCGTAAAAATTTAAGTTAAGCAAGTGGTTATGGGACATGAAGCTAAACTCATACATTTATTGGCTTGGTGAGATTGACACTACTTGATGATCATGACGATCATTTTTGTGTTTTAGACTAGTAACTGTGCGATGTCTCTTTGTCTGCGAGGAAGACTAGACCCCGCTCTTGTGATGTTTCGCCGTCGCATTTGTGTGATGTTTCGCCATCACATATGTGGGGTAGCGCCCCACGGTCTTCGGGCCATTCGTGTGTCAAAATTAATGGCTTGCAACCATGAGATAGCGTCTCGCTTTGTGTTACACGTGTAGGTGAGTTTTCATTCTCCCATTTTCATGACTTTCATTGTTATGATTTTCCAGCTTTTATGTTTTGGTGAATTTGTGTGTCATCACTTTTTTTTAGGTGAAGTTGGATCTTTTAGAAGATTCTTTTGATATTGTTTGATCTCTTGATGATCTTCATTTACATGCTTACCATAGTATTTCTTTATGGTTACTATATGTTCTTGCCATATCTATTGTTTTATATCATGTTACCTGATATTTATAGCTAGACTGATCCGTTTATTATTTTCTTATAAATAATACTTGGGTCAGACCGAGATGTTACAGGGACTCCTGCTTGACTTCTCCCCCAGGGATTTACTACTTCGACTTTTGGCTGACCATTTAGATTAGCAGTTTTTGTCATTTACACTTGAGATATAGACTCATAGATGTATTCTTTTGTATAGCACATGTTGCTATTCTTTTGTGTATGTGGTCCTTTCATGACCACTACTCTGATGTACACTTTCATGTGTTAGTTATATATTCATATCTTTTTCCGCCTTTGTGATATGGATGTCTGTGATTGATTGTGTTATGTTTATTTCTATATGTGTTTCCGAAGATTTATTTATAGCCACCGTGTGATAGATTTGAGTTTGTATCGGTATGTCCGACTTCCTCCTTAAATGAAATGCGTGCTATGCTATCTGACATATCGGTGCTCGCACAAAGAAGTTACATGGATGGTCGCTCCTCAACAGCCTTATTCTCCACGCTAGTTGACAGCATTACTCCATAGTGTTCTTGGCTAGCGTGGGTATTGAGGTGGGGCGTCACAGTGAGAATTTTTATAAACTGAATCTCATCTATCTTTCTTTGTTAGATAAATTAAACTATGTTGAATGCATCTTTTCTCTAGAAAATTGAGAGGATGCAATTTTTATAAGGGGTGGAGTCTGTAACATCCTAGTTTTGTGATTCTCTGTTAGTAATAATAATAAATTATAATGAGATTATAACTTGTTAGTCCTTATTAATAACAATAATAATAAATTATGATGAGATCATAACTTATTAATCGATAGATAAAATAATCTGGGATAGAAAATTTAAATTAATTATCTAAGTAAAATCTAAAATTTGGGTTTTGGATTTTTCTTGAGGAAAATTTGAGATAAAGGATGTTAGATTATTGAAAATGATTAAATATGGAGTTTTGGAAAAAAATACATTTAGTTTGGAGAAAACTTGAGGAAAATTGATTTAAACTATGCGTTGGGTTGAATTTAATGTTGGTAGTCAAATTTTATATTTGATAGAGAAATAAAGTAATTTGAAAATGGGAAATTTGTTAAAATTGTTTATTTTAAATAAACAATTTATTTTGGTGAATAAAATAGCATTTTGATGGTTTGGTTGAAAATTAAGTTTGAATATAACAAATTTGTTGATTTGGAGATTTATTGAATTAAATAAGTAAAGTAAAATAATTTAATTCAGTATCATTTGTTGTATATGAATAAATAGTGTTGGAAATAAATATATAATGTTGAAAATAAAGTTTTAAAACTTTATTTTGTCAGTTTGTGATAAAAATGAACAATATATGGTTTTAATTTGATAAAATGCTATAATTTTGCAAATTATTGTCAAATGCTGAGTTTATAAATTTAACGGAGTACTATGATTTAATATCATAAATATTGAAAATAAGAAAGGTGGAATTTTGCTTAAATATAGTATTTGGATGTAAAAGCAATGTTAATATGGTTTGTTAAATTTAATTTGACAAGAAAATGATTTTTGTGCAAATTCGGTGTTGATAATAGTGTTTCATGTAATTTATAGTGCAAATTTACGTATTTACATAAAATAAGGTTTTAATAATAAAAAATAATTTTTATAACTAAAATAAATTATATATATGTTGTGAAACATTTTTGGTAAAAATAAACGTTTGTTGAATAAAATTTATTTGGTGGAATTATATGTAAATTATGAGAATAAAGTGAAAATATGAATTTAATTTGTTAATTTAGTCTAAGTATTATTATATGGACTAATGAATATGGGGTTCAAACCAATAGTCCATTTTTGGAAATATCAGGAGAGAAGCTGTACGTTCATTTCTTTCTCATTCTTACTTCTTCTTCTAGAAAAACCAACAACCAGTACAAAGAAAATTAGCTGCTTCTCTTTTATTCACAATCTTACTTCAAAATTTAGTGAAAAATAAAAAAGAAATCAAAGGAAATTAGCTAATCAAAGAGAGTACAGGTAATCAAAATCCAAGTTACAAAATTTTCTTATCTATTTTCTGTTTTTAGAAGAAGTTGTCTTTAATTCATTTCTTTCTTGCTGCATGTTCTTTTGCTTGTCAGTAGTAGGTTCTTGGAGCTTCTCATAGCCATAAAATCATTATCCTGCAACTATAATTTGCTAAAAGGCATGTAAGGTGAGTAAAAACTCACATCTCTAGTAAGAATAAGCTATTTGGAAAAATTTGGATACCATTTACATTCTTATTTGATTTACTGTAAATTGGATGTTTCGAACTATAGTTTCCAGTTAAATCTTTTTCTGGGTTCGTCTTTAAGAACCCATATCATTTTGATTTCATGCCGGATTTGAGTGAGATATTTTATGAATCATTGTCTGTGTTTTGTTTTTTATGCATATTAAATTTCATAGTTTAATACTACCTAAAAATGCTTCAAACAATTACTTAAAGATTAAATCGAGCAAGGAAGAATTGCCTGTAGGAATCACGACCCAAAGGTCGACCATGATCTGCAAGGGCCGACCTTATGGTCGGCCTATGCTATATGAAGGTCGACATGCATGTCAATCTATAGGTCGACCTGTGCACTATTTTTCTTCTGCCTTATTTCCTTTGTTCTGTTCTGTTTTGCTTCTTGTTTCCGAGACTTTTTACAACCAGTTTTGTGATATTTTTGTGATGTTATGAAGGGCTTGAAACCTATACATAGGCAAGCCAATATTTTTGTTTGATCCATACTCCAGATTGACGAGTATTTGAGATGGTTTCCTATGCTGATTTTCAGAGTTTTCGATGTTTTTAGTTGTTTTCGAGCATGGGATTTCGAAAACAATTTCGAAATGATTATTATATTAAAATAGCTTTTGAAATAAATATTTTATGATATTTGTAATTATTTTTAAATCTATTAAAAAATTATATTCTCTATATTAAAGAGAATTTCTGTCACGATCCGAAATCCAACGTTTGAAAATCGACATCAAATACCTCACATGTATTCAAATGCCGGAGATTCAAACGTCGGAATCCATTTCGGTGAAGCTTATAACAACATTATATGATACAACACAACGGAAACTAAATGAATAAACTTATTGATACACCACAATTTATATAACATGATATAATATGAAGTGATCAGTACATATCAGAGATAGATACAACAGCAGAAAAACAAAGCAGCAGCTGCCACGGAAAGACAATATCTTCAATGCCAAGCTCCAAAGCTCCAAACCAAAAGCAAAACCACCATCATGCTGAACTTAAGCAAACTCGGTGCACAATGCGATCGCCAATCCAAAGACTCCAAAGATTGCCAAAAGCTACACCTACTAGCTGACTATCTGATAACCTGACTCTAGGATGCCCGTGTGGTAAATTGTAGGCACCCAGAGTTTAGAAAGGGAACAATAAATTCCAGGTTAGTCATAGGACTGGTGTGAGCAAACAAAAACAATGTTATTTGAACAAAAAGAAACAACAAAAGAAATAAAAGAAATTCGCTATGCTTTTTGGAAAATAAAACTACCATAAAGCCTCCCGGCACACACACAATGCAATCGCACATTTGGGGGAGATTTCTCCTTACGATAATCAAATATGCATGATACGTGAAAATCCTTTTGATATTACTATTAGTGCATAGTGTGAAAACATTTCGAAAGTATAATACTGATCTTAGCCATCATACATATCATTATAGTATGCCTACTATAGCTACCATGGTAAATTGCAGGTTCTACAAATAAAACCATACAGGGCTCGTATTGGGTGATTGGATTTCCAACAAATGTTTAAGGCTAAGGAACTTCCTTCATCGAATGGGTACGCCTCTGGAGGGACGCCCCAAGAACTTAACCAGCTCTGTGCCAACACAACGTCGGGTTGCCTCTGTAACTAGGTAACTAACTGTCACGAGTATGCCATCACCCGGTCGTCACCGACCTTTATCCGAGGTACCTCAACACGAACAAATTTCAACAACCACATAAGTTAAATATCTGGGCTCCATACCATGATACCACTTTTTATCTAGAATGAAATGTACATACCCTAAGGGGTGCAACCCCCGTAACCTTGCAGCATCCTTCTTGCTTCGATCATTTCTGGGATGTGAAGTTCGACGAAGTCACGTCCACAAAGTTACACTTTTCACAAAATTCATGCTTCGATCAACAAATGATCAGCACTCAGCATGCCACATTACCAAATTGGGAATATATCACTTGTAAATATCAACTACATAACCTCAGAGCTCGTACGTCTCAGAGAAGGGTGTTAAGCTAAGAGAATAAATTCTCCGCCACCAAACAGAAATTTATTTGATAGAAACCATCTTTACATCTCAAAGTGTAACGTTAGACATATGTCCATACAAGTCCGTTCCGGGTTCGGACGGAACCGATGGCACTTCAAAAGATGCCCTTGCAAATTCGGGTATCCACAATCCCGATCGGACTCCCCATCACATATGAAGATCTCCATACCGAAGCAATTCAGTGCAGAGACATTCGACATGTAATCCTTTCGTTTTCGAAAATACCCGGTCTTCGCCACCGTCTTCAATTGCTATCCATTTCGTCGTATCATTTATACGGAATGGGTTTTATGACATAAAGTCCTCCCCCGGCTAAACTGAATAATGAGCGCTTATTTTTAAAAAGCATATGGATATATTAGAATCTTAGTTAAGTCACAACTTTTCAACACTTGTTCCCAAAAACCTTTCTTTTTTTGAACGATATAAAAAAATATCCATTTTTTAAAATCCTTTAATACAAAAGATTCACCCTTTAAGATCCTTTTCAATTTGAAACAATGTCCACCCAATCTTTAACAAAGATTTATTCATAGTTTTCAAAACTATTTCCATTTCAAATTCGAAATCCTGTCAACAAAAACTGGAAATCCTTTCTTTATATGAAAGCTGTTATCATTTGGAAACAAAAGTCTTTCGTTTCCAGAAAATCCGATTAAAGTTACTCAAGTTATAGCCTTTTAAAGTAAAATCAGAAAATCAGCAAACTGCCGTATTCTAGGCAAGTTCTATTGAACTAAATTTAAATTCCACGGACAATTCATTTTTAATACTTAAAAAATGGTTTAAAATTGACACATATATTGTATAACTTGTATAACCCTTTCAAACCTATTTCCCAAAATAATTTCAAAACTTTAACAAGACATAGTATATTCAACTAAATTTTAATTTCAAAACTTCCTTTTCAGAAGCTTTTCATATTCAGTTCAATTTCACTTTCAAATCGTTTGGATTCAAAGTTCATCTTTTAAACAAAATAATATTTAAATTCAAAATATCTGAGACTTAACCAATTTCTCATGAAATCCATATTTTTGTGTTTGTTATGTAGTCCTTGGGTTTCACAGACAATAATAAAATGTCACAACCATCATTAATTCAAGCACAACAATATCGATAAGCGGTATAATCCTATAACGCTTATCTCTCATTCACAAATAAACAAGTAAAGTCATCATAGATAAACAAATCATAGTTTACAGCTCAATTCAAAGTAATTCATATCACAGAATGTCACACATCAGAGATATCAAACAATTTAAGGCATTTAATATGATCCAATCATCCATAAGTAAAATCAATTAACCACCTGATTATAAATAATTTAAACCAGATTAATAAATTACTAATCCTAGTTAATTAACGTTAATTAATTACAAACCATTGGCTACTATTTTAATTGGTTAATGAAATTAATTAATCATTCTTAACTATCCAACTTAATCAATTATCATTAATTAATTAATTAATTATCCTTAATTAATGAACCTTAATTTAGTTATATAATTGATTAACCCTCAATTAATTTCTTTAATTAACCATCCTATGATTAATTAATTAACATTTAATTATTAGCTGATTAACCTTTAATTATTGATTAACCTTTAATTAATTAACCTTTAATTACAAATTATCTTTTAATTAATTATTCTTTAATGACTTGATTAATCAACCTATAATCATTAATTAATTATTTTTAATAACTTTCATTAAGTAATTATCTTTAAGTAATTAATTAACCTTAATTAATTATTTATTCTTTAACATAATTACACTAAATAATTATCCCTTAATTACATTAAGTACTAATCTTTTATTAATTACATTAAGTAATTATACCTAATTAATTTCGTTAAGTAATTATTCTTTGATCGCACACACTAATTAGAATAAGTAATTAAACTTTAATAAATTACATAAATTAATTATCCTTTAATTGATTAATTAATCCTTTATTAAGTAATTAACTACCCCTAATTAATATTCAGAATAATAAATTCCTTTTGAAATTACTGAGGGATTAATTTATTTTTATCGTGATATATAATTATCTCAACACCAAATCTATTTAATTTTCAAAATTCATTTGAAATTAAATTTTAAGTTTGAAAATTTGTTTGAAAACTTAATAATACAAGCATTGAAAAATAGGAATTGGCATAATTTTTTTACTTTAGAAGCTGTCAATACTTCATGAAAACATGCTCATTTGCTTTGGCCTTTAAACCCGGTACAATTTTTTTTTTAATTTAAAACCTGTTTTCAAATTTCTTTTATAACCTGGCAACTTAGCAAAAACTACCCAAGCCATCCCTCGAGTCAACTCCCCAACTACACGTGCCTAAACCCGAGCAACCACGTCTTTCACTTTTCTTCGAGACCAACCACCATTTTACTCGAGCTTGCCCTGAGCAACAAACTTCTTCCCCGATCATCATCACAACCCAGACACGAATGATACTCGTGTACGTGCACGGATGGACGACGATGTTCCAGTCACTTTCGTCGACACCAGTAGGTCGCCGACGACCTATACTAACATTCTGACCACCCAACTTCAACGATAATGCCTGGGATCAAAATCGAACCAATCGTGAAACCCAAGAACCCAAACTCGATTGATAGATCCACCTCTTGCCATCGCCTCTGATCACCTGAACTTAAGCGACCATGTCCAGAGCTTCCCCGATAACCCACGCGACGACTCCCCCCTGGTGCGATCGCTTTCGATCCACCCTCGACCACGCAATCGATTCGATTTTAACAACGATCAAACATGCTCTTAAAACCCTACTACCTCGTCATTCGGCCACCACGATGGTCATTTAACTCTCCGACTAATTTTCCCTCGATCCTTAACACTTCGGCCACATCCAGACCAAAGCCCGACATTCCTCCATCTCCAGATCGCCAGAAAACGATGGAAAACTCATTTTCGTTCAACACAAAATATCTCGACATTTACTTACCTAAAAATTGTGAAACCTTCATCTAAAATCATCATTTCTTAATTCGAATTTGATTATGTAATTAGATCATGAAATTGAAATGTTTGATTTTTTTATAATGATTTCACTATAAATTATCTTTTTTTTGAAATAAACATTCAACTTAAATACTCGAAATTATTTTTAAAAATAATGTTACCTTGATTCAAACAATTTCTCTTTAGAAACCATAGTTTGAAATTGTTTATATGAGGAGCAATTGAATTTTTATTTTAATGGGTTTGAGCCTGTAGAACAACAGAGTGATGTATATATACATATAAACAGACATGCACAAGCATTTCAAATTTATATGCATGCATTTACATCCATATCAAAACATTTCAATTTACCATTCTCATTCATCATCACATGCATAAATAAATAAAAAGGATTTGGGTTTAAAAGTGAAGTTTGCTCACTTGGAAATTTATTAAGTAGAGAACAAGTTTTGCCTGTAAATGTAATTTGAAAATCTAGAATTTTTTCTTGACTGATCTAGAACTTGATTAGTTTGAATTGATCTTGAATCTTGCTAGCTCAGGTTGATTTTACAAAGCTTGTTTTGAGTTGAATCAAAATCTGGATCTTGCTTTTGTTTCTTGGTTTAATTGTTTTGATCTTTCTCTAGTTTGCTATGTTGAATCAATGCTTCTTTATAAAATCTGAATGTTGTTTAATCTTCTGGTGTGTTTGTTTTTGAGTTTTGTTTCCATATCTTAGTTTTTGAATCATATGAAGGAAAAAATGAAAAGAGGAGAAGTGGATGTATATATAAATCTTGTTTTAATTTTATTCATTATTTGAAAATACAAAGACAAATGACACTTGTAATATATATGTTAAAATCAAGCTAACACTTGTATTTGTATAATGTAATTAGGCTACCACTTGTTTAATACCATACTTCATGTTTTGCATTTGTAAATTTTTATATTATAATGCTTACACATGTATTTATGTGTTTAAATATATTTTTATAAAATTTTATATTATATTTTCCTATTTAGTTTTACACACACACATATATATATATATAAATATATATGTTTTATACATTTTCTATTATATAATTAATGCATTTCCTTTTATAATTATTTATAACTTTAAAGAAATTGATTTTAAAATCTAATTAGACATTAGTAAACAAACATATATACATTATATTAGAATTTAACCCTTAAATAGTTCTAGAAAAATTATTATACTAAATTTCAAATATAATTTTCAATATATATATATATATATTATAATTCCAAAACAAATTCTTATTAGTTTTAAATTATATAGTTTTCGTATTCAATTTACTTTCAAATATTTATTTTCTGAACTTCAAACCTACAATTCAATTTATAATCAATTTATGTACATATATATAAATGAACAAACAGATATCTTATTTAATTTGGAAAAATTAAAATTAATTCACAATTTAATCCAAAAATTTATATAAATTACCAAATTTATTTAGCTTAAAACCGCGACCGTTACAGATTACCCTTTAAGTCCCCGAGATTTGCTAGACAGGGAGACAAATAAAGAACAGATGAACATCCAAAAAGATAGAGAATTGGTTTACTGGATCAAATTGAAATATTTATTCTACATTTAGCTTACCAAATCAGAATATCATTAATAAATACGAGAACGATTTTATTCAATATTTCACGAAATACACGGTCATCAGGTCTACGAAATATGCAGGGGCATTGGTTAGTCCGAAGGGATAACTAACCGTTCGTAGAATATATTTGGACCCCAAAGAATAGACAAGCAGATACAATCCAGTTTTGCTTCATATTTCGTTAACCAATTCATTCAAATAAAATTTCAAATTTATTAAAGTTAAGAACGAAAAGCTGATAGAAAACTAATGAAGAGAATACGAAATAGGAACCTAACGTAAACAAAGATTCGTAGAGCCACCACCATACCAAAGCTTCTTCTTGTAGCTACCAGGAAGCCATCAAAGAATTGAAATTGGATGATGATCAAAAGAGACTGAGGAAAAAGTTGTTTCCTTGTTATTACAGGATATCGAGCATTTGCAGTGGTATTCCCTTGTCCCCTGCATCGTCCTCTTCTTGCACTCATTCTCACCATCAATGAATAGTAAGAGAATTGATTGAGGCATGCAGACGGATATCTTAGGGATACTCATTCTAGGGCATTTATATCCCTATCTCTAATGAGTCAACAAATGTGTTATATTTCAAAGCTAAAGTTTTTACTCAACCTTTAGCTCTGATACCACATGTCACGACATGAAATCCAGCGTCTGAAAATCGACATCGAATACCTCACTTGTATTTGAATGCCGTAGATTCAAACGTCGGACTCCAGTTCAGTGGAGCTTATAACAACATTAGATGATACAACACAGTGGAAACAAAATGAATAACTTTATTGATACACCATAATTGATATAACATGATATAATATGAAGCGACCAATACATATCAGAGATAGATACAATAGCGGAAAAACAAAGCATCAGTAGCAGCAGAAAGACAATATCTTCAATGCCAAGCTCCAAAGCTCCAAACCAAAAGCAAAAACCACCATCATGCTGAACTTAAGCAAACTTGGTGCACAATTCAATTGCCAATCCAAAGACTCCAAAGATTGCCAAAAGCTACAACTACTAGCTGACTGTCTGATAACTTGACTCTAGGCTGCCCGTGTGGTAAATTGTGGGCACCCAGAGTTTAGAAAGGGAGCAATAACTCTAAGTCAGTCATGGGACTAGTGTGAGAAAACAAAAACAATTTTATTTGAACAAAAAGAAATAAAAGAAATTCTCTATGCTTTTTGGAAAATGAAACAACCATGAGCCCTCCCTGCGCACACATAATGCAATCGCACACATGGGGGAGATTTCTCCTTATGATAGTCAAACATGCTTGATACGTGAAAATCTTTTTGATATTGTTATTAGTGCATAGTGTGAAAACATTTCGAAAGTATAATATTAATCTTAGCCGGCGTACGTACCATTATAGTATACCTACTATAGCTACCATGTTAAATGGCAGGTTCTACAACTAAAACCATACAGGGCTCGTATTGGGTGATTGGATTTCCAACAAATGGCCAAGGCTAAGGAACTTTCTACATCGAATGGGTACGCCTCTCGAGGGACTCCCCGAGAACTTAACGAGCTCTCTACCAACAGAAGGTCAGGTAACCTCTGTAACTAGGTAACTAACTGTCACGAGTATGCCATCCCCCAGTCATCACCGACCTTTATCCGAGGTACCTCTACACCAACAAATTCCAACAACCACATAAGTTAAATATCTGGGCTCCATACCATGGTATCACTTTTTATCCAGAAGGAAATGCACATACCCTAAGGGGCGCGACACCTGTAACCTTGCCGCATCCTTCCCGTTTTGACCATTTTCGGGATGTGTGGTTCGATGAAGTCTCGTCCACAAAGCTATGCTTTTCATAAAATCCATGCTTCGATCAAAAAATGATCAGCACTCAGCATGCCACATTACCAAATTGGGAATATATCACTAGTAAATATCAACTACATAACCTCTGAGTTCGTACGTCTCAGAAAAAGGTGTTAATCTAAGAGAATAAATTCTCCCCCACCAAACAGAAACGTATTTGATAGAAACCAACTTTACATCTCAAAGTGTAACGTTAGACATACGTCCATACAAGTCCGTTTTGGGTTCGAACGGAACCGAAGGCACTTCAAAAGAAGCCCTTGCAAATCCAGGAATCCATAATCCTGATCGAGCTACCCATCACATATGGAGATCTCTATACTGGAGCAACTCAGTGCAGAGACATTCGACATGTATTCCTTTCATTTTCAAAAATACTCGGTCTTCACCACCGTCTTCAATTGCTATCCATTTCGTCGTATCATTTATTCGGAGTGGGTTTCACGACATAAAGTCCTCTCCCAGCTAAACCGTTTAATGAGCGCTTATTTTCAAAAAGCATATGGATATATTAGAATCTTAGTTAAGTCATAACTTTTCAACACTTGTTCCCAAAAGTCTTTCTTTTTTTAACGGTTTAAACAAATTTCCATTTTTTAAAATCTTTTAAAACAAAAGATTCACCCTTTAAGATCCTTTTCAATTTGAAACAATGTCCACCAAATCTTTAACAAAGATTTATTCTTAGTTTTCAAAACTATTTCCACTTCAAATTTGAAATCCTTTCAATAAAAATGGAAATCTTTTCTTTATATGAAAGATGTTATCATTTGGAAACAAAAGACTTTCGTTTGTGGAAAATCTGATTAAATTTACTCAAGTTATGGCCTTTTAAAGTAAAATCAGAAAATTAGCGAACTGCCGTATTCTTGGTAAGTTCTATTTTAACTAAATTTAAATAAG
The DNA here is from genome assembly GCA_030765085.1 of Allium cepa. Lineage (NCBI taxonomy): Eukaryota > Viridiplantae > Streptophyta > Magnoliopsida > Asparagales > Amaryllidaceae > Allium > Allium cepa. The sequence goes on from CM060928.1 coordinate 978,203,914, forward strand.
AATAATTCATTTTAAATACTTCAAAAATGGTTTAAAATCCACCCATATATATTGTATAACTTGTATAACCCTTTCAAACCTTATTTCCTAAAATAATTTCAAAACTTTAACAAGACATAGCATATTCTACTAAATTTTAGTTTCAAATCTTCCTTTTCAAAAGCTTTTCATATTCAATTCAATTTCACTTTAAAACCATTTGGTTTCAAAGTTCATCATTCAAACAATATAATATTTAAATTCAAAATATCTGTGACTTAACCAATTTCTTGTGAAATGCATATTTGTGTGTGTGTTGTGTAGTCTAGGGGTTTCACACACAATAATAAAATATCACAACCATCATCAATTCAAGCACAACAATAACGATAAGTGGTATAATCCTATAACACTTATCGTTCATTTACAGATAAACAAGTAAAGTCATCATAGATAAATAAATCATAGTTCACAGCTCAATTCAAAGTAATTCATATCACAGAATGACACACATCAGACATATCAAACAATTTAAGGCATTCAATATGATCCAGTCATCCATAAGTAAAATCAATTAATCACCTGATTATAATTAATTTAAACCAGACTAATAAATTACTAATCCTGGTTAATTAACGTTAATTAATTACAAACCATTTGGCTACTATTTTAATTAGTTAATGAAATTAATTAATCATTATTAATTATCTAGCTTAATCAGGTATCCTTAATTAGTTAATTAATTATCCTTAATTAATCACATAAATTAATTAACCTTAAGTTAATTATATAGTTGATTAACCCTCAATTAATTTCATTAATTAATCATCCTCTAATAATTAATTAACCTTTAATTATTAAGTGATTAACATTTAATTATTGATTAACCTTTAATTAATTAACCTTTAATTACAAATTATCTTTTGATTAATTATTCTTTGATCACTTGATTAATCAACCTTTAATTATTAATTATTCTTAATTACTTTCATTAAGTAATTATCTTTAATTAATTAATTAACCTTAATTATTTATTTATTCTTTAATGTAATTACACTAAATAATTATCCTTTAATTACATTAAGTAATAATCTTTTATTAATTGCATTAAGTAATTATACTTAATTAATTTCATTAAGTAATTATTCTTTAATCACACTCACTAATTACAAAAAGTAATTAACCTTTAATAAATTACATAAATTAATTATCCTTTAATTGATTAATTAACCCTTCATTAAGTAATTAACTACACCTACCTAATCCTCACTTTAATAAATTTCATTTGAAATTACTTAGGGATCAATTTATTATTATCATGGTATATAATTATCTCAACACCAGATCAATTTAATTTTCAAAATTCATTTGAAACCAAATTTTAAGTCTGAAAATTTGTTTGAAAACTTAATAACGCAAGCTTTGAAAAATAGGAATTGGTATAATTTTTTTTTTTACTTTAGAAGCTGTCAATGCTTCATGAAAACATGCCCATTTGCTCTTGCATTTAAACCTGGTACAATTTTTTTTTAAATTTAAAACCTGTTTTCAAATTTCTTTTATAACCTGGCAACTTACCAAAACAACCTGAGCCATACCTCGAGTCAACTCCCCAAACTACCTATGCCCAAACCCGAGCAACCACGTCTTTCACTTTTCTTAGAGACCAACCACCATTTTACTCGAGCCTGCCCTGAGCAACAAACTTCTTCCCCGATCATCATCACAACCCAGACATGAATGATACTCGTGTACGTGCATGGATGGACGACGACGTTCCAGTCGCTTTCACCAACGCCAGTAGGTCGCCGATGATCTATACTAACATTACGACCACCCAACTTCAACGATAATGCCTGGGATCAAAATTGAACCAATCGTACAACCCAAGAACCCAAACTCGATCGATAGATCCCCCTCTTGCCATCGCCTCCGATCACCTGAACTCAAGCCACCATGTCCAGAGCGTCCCCGATAACCCACGCGACGACTCCCCCTGATAGGATCGCTTCAGATCCACCCTCGACCATGCAATCGATTAGATTTCAACAGCGATCAAACATGCTCTTAAAACCCTACTACCTCGTCGTCCGGCCACCACGGCTGTCATTAAACACTCTGACCAATTTTCCCTTGATCCTCAACACTTCGGCTACCTCCAGACCAAAGCTCGACATACCTCCATCTCTAGATCGCCAGAAAACGATGAAAAACCCATTTCCGTTCAACTACAGAATATCTCGACATTTGCTTACCTAAAAATCTTGAAACCTTCATATAAAATCATCATTTCTTAATACGAATTTGATTATGTACTCAGATCATGAAATTAAAATGTTCCATTTTTTTATAATGATTTCATTGTAAATTATCTTTTTTTTGAAATAAATATTCAACTTAAACACTCGAAATTATTTTTAAAAATGATGCTACCTTGATTCAAACAATTTCTCTTTAGAAACCGTAGTCTAAAATTCTTTAAATGAGGAGCAATTGAATTTTTTTTAATGGGTTTGAGCCTGTAGAACGATAGAGTGATGCATATATACATATAAACGGGCATGCAAAGGCATTTTAAATTTATATACATACATTTGCATCCATATCAAAACATTTCAAGTTATCATTCTCATTCATCATCATAGGCATAAATAAATAAAATGGATTTGGGTTTAAAAGTGAAGTTTACTCACCTAGAAATTTATTAAGTAGAGAACAAGTTTTGCTTGGAAATGTAATTTGAAAATCTGGAATTTGTTTCTTGATTGATCTGGAACTTGATTAGTTTGAGTTGATCTTGAATCTTGCTAGTCGGGTAGATTTTACAGAGCTTGTTTTGAGTTGAATCAAAATCTGGATCTTGCTTTTATTTCCAGGTTTAAATGTTTTGATCTTTCTCTGGTTTGCTATGTTGAATCAATGCTTCTTTATGAAATCTGAAAGTCGTTTAATTTTCTGGTTTGTTTGTTTTTGAGTTTTGTTTCTAGGTCTTAGTTTTTGAATCATATGAAGGAAAAAAATGAAAATAGGAGAAGTAGATGTATATATAAATCTTGTTTTAATTTTATTCATTATTTTGAAAATACAAAGACAAATGACACTTGTAAATATATGTTAAAATCAAGATAACACTTGTATTTGTGTAATGTAATTAGGCTACCACTTGTTTAATTCCATACTTCATGTTTTACATTTGTAAATTTTTATATTATAATGCTTATACATGTATTTATGTGTTTAAATATATTTAATAAAATTTTATATTATATTTTCCTATTTAGTTTTACACACACACACACACATATATATGTTTTATACATTTTCTATTATATAATTAATGCATTTCCTTTTATAAATATTATAACTTTAAAGAAATTGATTTTAAAATCTAATTACACATTAATAAACAAACATATATACATTATATTAGAATTTAACCCTTAAATAGTTCTTGAAAAATTATTATATTAAATTTCAAATATAACTTCCAAAATGTATATACATATATATATTATAATTCCAAAACTAATTTTTATTAGTTTTAAATTATATAGTTTTCAAATTCGATTTACTTTCAAATATTTATTTTTTGAATTTCAAACCCACAATTCAATTTATAATCAATTTATGTACATATAAAAAAATGAACAAACAAATATCCTATTTAATTTGAAAAAATTCAAATTAATTCACAATTTAATCCAAAAATTTATATAAATTACCAAATTAAATTTGGCTTAAAACCAGGATCATTACAATTTCAAAGATTTGTTTTCTAAACGATTTTCAAGAAAATTGTTTTAAAACTTGTTTTCTCAAACAAATTATTTTTTATATAAAATACACATTTTTGCACTCTTAGAGTGTACGAGAAGTGAATTAAAAGATTTACTAAAACATGTAGTATGGGATACATGCGTTACCTTTTTTGGTTAATTTCAGACTTATCCGTTTGAGGTGAATATTTGTGATTTAAATGATTTTGTTTCCTAGTGTGGCATTGACTTACAATTAGTAAACCGTTAAGTGAGAACGTGTGGTATGGAACACACGGTAACCACGTTTTGGGTTTCTGTTTGAGAGTTTGTGACACATTCAGGAGTTATTCCCAGTACTGGACCTTCGGGTAATTTATCATTGGGGATGTTGTCCTTCAGGATGTTTTGTCCTTAGGGATATTTTGTCCTTCGGAATATTTTGTCCTTCAGGATGTTTTGTCCTTGGGATGTGGTCCTGTGGGGTGTTTGTCCTTCGGGACGTATTTGGCGCCTTATTTTGAGAGACAGTACTTGGCGGGTTTCGGCCATTCTTTTTATAAGCATGTGCTATCTTTTGTGATGTTTTCATGATTTATTTATGATTTTTCAAGTGTATCACTATTTCAAGATTATTTGGCCTTTTGAGCCGTTTGACACATTATTATATAGCGATTACATTTTTTGAGTTTGGACCCTTAATCGAGTTCTACATATTATGATTTGTGATTTCCATCTTTTGGCTTTTAATATTAGATTTATATTCTCCTTTTAGGGACCTGTTGTGATTGCCATCTTTTGGCGTATTTTTGAGATTTTGGAATTTCCTATTTTTAGGAATTATTTTTTATTGCCATTCTTTGGCGAATTTTGGGTCTTGTGATCTCCTATTTAGGAGTTATGGTTTATAGAACCCATTATATTGTCTTTTGAATATGCCGATGATATGAGGTGATTAAATGTGTTTAATTGATATTGTTGACCTTGCCTCTTCCGAGACAACCTCTTATGATACTTTGTAGTTGATATATTTTTGTGATATTATCTCACATGAAGTGTTAACATACATTAGTGTTACTTCTTCTCATTCGAGAAGAATCATTATCCTTTACCCTTAAACTTCATTTATCGCTTGCTAATCTGTTTATTTAAGCTAGGCTGACCTACGTATTTTTATATACTCGGGTTAGACCAGGTTAGTTCAAGTTAATCACCTGCAATAGGACTTTGCTATGCTGCCTCTGCTTTGGACTTTCTACTTGTCACCTATTTGTAGTTTTGTAGTTGTTTTTTAAACTCTGATATGTATCTATTCTTTTTGACTCGATGTATATATTGTGGTCCTTATACCACTCTGGTTGTATCACTCTGTATTATACTATGACATATTTGTGTATATGTATGTATATGTTTGATTGCTATTCTGTGATCCTTATATTTGTTTGTTGTTGTATTTTGTTTTGATATATCTGTTAGCCACCGTAGTTTTGTATTAAATATTTATTGAGTATGTCAATCCACTTGAGAAAGAAAAAACATAGAGCACCCAATCAACGTATTCAATAGATGTTTAAGACAAAGCTATGAATGGTCGCTCCTAACCAGCCCTATTCTCCGCATTAGCAGACAGTAAACTCCATAATACCCTTTGTTAATGTGGGTCTCGGGGTAGGGTGTCAAAAGACTTTAACTCCAACGCCTACCAATGGCGCATAACCCCCAGAGGGCTATACAGCGAGCAACCATTATTTTTGTCTTCCCAATGGTGTTCCTTTATTTGATCATTTCATCCAACTTGTTATTCAATTCATGAAGCTTGACTATGCCCAACTCTATCCAAATGGGTACACTGCATTGGATTGTAACTACATAACTTTCCTCAGGCACTTGGGCAAGGTGTCCTCTCTTGAAGAGATTAGATACATGTACAGTTTCAAGAAACATGGTGGCCATCCATCCTTGACCTATTTGAAGTCTTTTAAAGATTGTTATACAATTATCAGCCTATACAACAAATTCAACCATTTCAAGGATGAGTATTTCTTTGCTTTCTGCCCAATTGGCTTTGCTCAGAAGTGGTGGTCAGGACGTAAATCCTACCCTTACCTTTTAACTCTTGGGAGTCCATTTTGTAACAACCCGTAAGTTTTAATGGTTTTATTAACCTAATTAATTGAATTTTTGTAAAATTTTAAATAATAACATTTTGAAGTAAAAATTTATTTTCATCCAAAAAATATAGAAGTTTATTTTCTTGTGTAATTTTATTCCAATTCAAATCAGTTAATATTAGATGATAATAAAATGTTATTCAAACCCGAATATTTTTATATAATAAATTTGTAAATCATCTTCTGAGCGAGAATCATATTTCGATTTTTCAAATTTTGACTGTTATTGTCCATTTATCTTATTTCTGACAAATTAACAACATTTTGGTACCGATTTTCGACTTTTGATCGGATGATCGTACCATTGACATTTGTATACCTCTTTGTTCGTCTCATCGTGCTAATAACAACAGTGTATGCATTTGTGTATTTATAAATCTGGTACGCGATGAGATCTGTGGAACGGTCAATCATATCGGTACCCTTTTTTGAATCCTTCCATTTCTGAGTCCTTTCATTTCCTTTTTCTATTCATTTCCCCATCGTGCAAAGCTTTAAGCCATTTGCTTTATTTTTATCAAGAAATAAAGGTGACTCTTGCCAACCCCTATATTTAATATACTAAATGTTGGTTCATTTCTCAACTCTTCACTTCATCTCCTTTCTTTCTAATTTGAGTGCATTATGTGAATCACATAATACACATATTTTTTTAACCTATTGCTTAAACAATTGAGATCCCTTTGTCCTTACACTATCAACCTACCTTGAATAACCATCCCTCTCCCATCTCGAGCTCTCTACCTCATCTTGACCGAATGCCAAACCCGTAGCCTCGGCAGCCGACCAATAACCGTCGCCACAGCCAGCCTGAGCTACCTCCTTTCCCCTGGCCTTCTTCCTCTTTCCATCACCACTAACCCTGGCCGAGAATGCCGCATTCAACTTCCCACCTCTCCACCATCTCGGCTCCTTGCCAAACTCTGCCTCTTCCAGTCAGGGAACCTTCTTATGCTTTTCCTTGCCGCAGCTCGGCCGAGCAGCTCTCTTCTCAACCAAATGGTCCTATCGCATCTCTGGGTTCATTTTTCTCAACATCACAAGTTTATATATTTATTTGATTTACATATTTGATTTTTGTGTAATGACGTGATTTTTGTGACTTAATATATATCATAGATATGGGTATTTTTTTATTATATACTAATATACTTTGTTCGGTTTCAAGCAGTATTATATACTTTTCCATCTATTATATAAAGATACATGAAGCTACTGTGCCATTTATTTCGATATTTTTAAATTAGATTTTTATACAACAACTATATGTTTTGTTATACTTATAGGTAAGCTCGTATGTTAGCTTATATTATATCTTAGCATAAAGTTCATATATCGGTCGGCCTAGTTGTTTATAGCCTAATTATATACATATGTAAGTTTCATATATATTAATATTTATATACCTAAGTGTGTATCTTGGATAACTTATATACATTGATTTTTTAACGAACAGTGTTTAAGAAAGGTTGAGGCTGAAATAAAACATACGTACTTCATGTGGTTTTAAATATATATATATACATACATATATGTATGTATATATGTATGTATGTATATATTTTATTTTATAATAGTATTATATGTATGGTATTTTAAAGCTGCTGTTGTCTCTTATATATAAGTAAGTTTAAAATATATATTTATGATATATAATATAATAGGTTGGTATATTAATCTATGGATTATGAGCATTCAATTTATACATGCAGTTTTATCAGATATCCATGTAAATATAAGTTTTATTCGGAACTATATCTAGATATACGTGGGTAACAGAAAGGATATATATATATATATAGTTTTAGTTATTCTTCTTTACAGTATATATAGATAGGCCTGTGAGTATTTCAGCTGCACCTACAATGATTTTTGAAAGGCATGTGTATATATATTTAATTTAACGAGTGTTTGAAATTAGAATATGATTTGTATATATGTGTGTTTTTTTATTCATAGTGGTATATAAGTTATTAGTATATGTTGTTATAAAATTTTCTTATTAGGTAATGTATTTTTTTTTTGAGGTGTTGTGTATGTATTTATATGTGAGTTTATATATATCATTTTATACAGGTTAGTTAAAAATGGGTTAAAATTTTTAACGGTCTTGAATTATATATATATATATATATATATATATATTACTAGAGCATGTTTGCTATATTAATAATGTAGTAATATATATAGTTATATTGTTATAGTATATATATCTGTTAGTGTGTGTTTATATTTTTCTTTTAGCTGAAATTGTTGATTTGGTCATAATATAAGGTTTGCATAGAATAGTTATATGGGTTGTTTATGTATTTGTTTATAAGATTAGCATATATATTTATTTATTTGAAATTATATTATGAAGATATGTTGTTTTATATGTGTTTTAATCAAAAAACGATATTGAAATACATATATAGGTATATATAGATTTTGAATATGTATTTTAAATTGATTTTTGGTTTTAAGAAGAAAATAATAATATATTATAATATCGCTTCAGTTTATATTAAGTAGATTCTGATTTATCTCATCAATTGCTATTTATCAGCTTGTCTACCAAATTCGTGCCAATCTAGCTTTACTTTGGAAATCGTGTTTGAATTCGTAACTCATCTCAGTTTCGTTCATCTCTAGTTTTGAAAGGAGAGCAATCACTCACAATTAACGTTCTTATATTTACTAAATTTGATTTCAATTGAAACGACAATTGAAATATGCTGCTGTTAACTATTTACACTATTATATATATGCTGTTATTTGTACCTGGTCACCTGTGACATCTGACACTATTATCTATTACTTATATTGATGATATATGCCTGTTATATTATTATCATATTTGTTATCACTCTCCAAGTTCCGTGTTAGTGCAAAATTCCTTATGGGTTGAAATGATACATACCCAAACGATCTGTAGGGTAGGATAAAATCATTATGGGTTGAAATGATAGACCCAAGCGATTATCAATGAATTGAATTTGGGATTGCGGGTTGAAATAATATATACCCGTATATGTATTTAAATTGCGGATTGAAATGATAAATATCTGTATCACTTGACTATAGGATAGAAAAATATATACAGACACCACTATATATACAAATATTTGGAAATGATTTCTTCGGTTTTTGAAAGAAATATATGGTTTAATAAATATTGATTTCAAGATATTATATATATATATTTGTATTTTATAAAGTTAAATTCTTGATTTAAAATTTATATGTTTTGAAATTTTATAATTATATATTGATTTTGAAATTATAAATTTTAAGATATGATTTGATAACTTGATTTTGGTTTAAGGTGATTAAAATGAATATATCAAGTTTAAATAAACTGAAGGAATATTCAGTTATTTGAAATTTGAAAGTTTTATTTAGATGATGCTGGATTTATTAAGTAAATATTTCAAAACTAAATAATAGTAAATTGAATTTGATATATATATATATATAATATATATATATATATGAAATTATCAAATTTAGTTTTGAAATGTTTGAATATTTAAAGCTTTGAAATATATTGAAATTGAGATGGTTTATTTTGAGATTCAAATTTGTATTTGAAATTGATATAATTTGAAATGGTTTATTGAGAACTAAATTGAGTTGAAACTTACGAACTGATATTTGATTTAAATTGAATTTTAGGATTCAGTTTGATTTGAATCAATATGTGAAGTTTGAGGAATACTATTTTATTATATAAAGTAATTTTAAATTATATTTAAAACTAATTTATATTTTTCTTTATAAATTATTTTAATATAAATTATTTTAACTTATATATCTTTTATATGAACTATTTTACTTTACAAATTATTTTATTATATATACTATTGTTAATATTTAAACTATTTAAGTGTTGGAAGTTATTTTTTCAATGTTATGAATTTCAAAGTATTATGTTTTAAAAGTGTTATAATTTCAAATGTTTGGTTTCGAAAGTGTTATACTTTGAAAATGCTATGATTTTGGAAATGGATATATTTGAAATAGAAACGATATCATATTGATATGGTTTTGAAATGGGAATGATATTTTGGTTTTGAAATACAAACTATTTTGAAATGATCGCGGTGCTATAATAATGTTTGGTTGTTAAAGAGACCGGGATCCGAAGTTGTCATACTCTTTGCCTACCCCGAAAATCACTTTAACAACTGTGTACGCGGTGGAGATTCCAGAATGAAGTAGGATGGTGGCGTGATCCTATATGAGGTATATACGTGGACTCAACTCCCGTGAGTTGGCATAAAGTGGCTAAAATAGGGGAAATTGAAGGACCAATGAGGTAGCTCCTGTGATCGGACACACTCCTTTGATACTATATTCTGACTTTGTGATCGACTTGGTGGCCACTTTTGATTTTTGATTTAAGAGTGTGGCACACAGTGGGTTGTAGTGGCTGCTATGCGTTACCACCAGCCTGAAAGTGTAATTGGTATATCTACCCTGGCATTGCCTAGTTGTGCCGTGTCACCTACCCTAGCGTGCTTTACTACGAGTTTTATTTGTGTCGTACCTATGGAGTATTCTGTGGTAGCCTCCCGATCTGGAGGATCGGTGGTACTGTATAGACTATTGGCACTATAAAATGTGTTAAGGGGGATGTAGATAACGTCTTAACGCTATTTTAATAGTTTACTTTAGCTTAGACATTATTATAATAGTGAATATTACTACATAGTAGATAGTTTAATGGATCCTTAGAGGATGGTTATTCCAAACATCCTTTGAGTTGCTTGTATTTCAGTTGTTATTTCACTTGAGTTGGATTTATTGATATAAGAATGTTAATCCTGACTCGAGTGTTTTGTGTTTTACGTTATGCTTGGGTCATACTAAGTGATACAGCATTTGAGACTCACCTTTAGAGTTGGAGCTCTGTTTGGAGATCTATCTATCTGTTCAACTTGTAGTTATTTGGTTGATTCCAGTGATGTATTCAGATTTTTGTATTTGACTATTGTATTTGAGACTTCTGTTGTATCTTATTTAACTTTGTTATATATATAGTAGCTTCTTGGACTACTATTCTTTTATTTCTGCTGCATTATTGTTATATTACTCAGCGTCTGTGATTCTGTGATTATTTATTAACCGTATATGTTGAATTTTGGCAAATATAAATTAACAAATATGGTATTTAGAGAAATTCAAATCCGGCATGTGTGGATGCGAATGGTTGAAAATATCAGGATGTTACATGTGGTATTAAAGCTTCGGTTTTATGCAAACGTAGTATATGTAGTAGGTTGAATTACAACATCACTTTTGTTCGAGCTTGAAAATTTTCCTCTTTGATTCAAATTTCCTTTGAATTTGGGAACATTCACCTTTGTTCCAAAATCCATCTTTATCTGTCCCTATTCGTGTTTCTTTTGATTTTGGAGTATCCCTTAACTCCATTTCGAATAATCTCTATAATAACTCCGTGGTCTCTCCAATCTTCGAATGATTTGTAAAGGAGTGAAACTCCTTTACAATAGGCATTGATCCACTGGAGATTTCTGTATCGTCAGTTTAGATGCGGCCATCTCTTGTTATGCCCGAATTCTATTCTCTTATGATCGGATGTCGATTTGCCTTAGAATTCTACATCAATCATATTCTTGAAGTCACGGTTGACCCAATTAAGGTTGCCCATGACTTATATTGATCTATCCATTCCCTCTCCTTTGTACTAATTATCTTATCTCTATTTCAAATCTATCTTTTTAGTTTGAATTCTACCTGATTAAAATCCCTCTTAATTTGAATCCCTACCTTTGTTTTGAAATCCATCCTTGAATAATCAGGTGAGGGAGTGTATTTGAATTACTATATGAATATTTATATATTTTATTGGCTGAGCGGTTAATGTTGATTTGGAGTCTCGATCGATTCGTTTGATCAACGCTATCGATACCAATTCCAAAACATTTGAACAGAGCAAACTAACACAATAAATTTTCTATGATCATATTATAAGTAATTTTCTAAAATTATATAGTTAGACAAATTGGGTGTTTAAAGCGATAATGGTTAAATGAAATTATAAACATGTTTTATAAACTGGTTTGGAATTTGAAATGAATTTAAATATAGAATTTGAGAATTTAATTTTCGGTAATTTCAAACTCTGGTTTTATAGTTTTAAAATGTACATTATTTAAAGTATTTTCAAATAGAAATTATTTCCAAAGAATTTTTAAATGTTTAAATCAGTGCTCTCCTGTTTTGTCGCTGGAAAATTATTTCGGTGATGGCAGCCGCATCATCGACATTCATTTTCGAGTTTCTAAGTGGGGAGACCATTCTATAGCTTTGCTACTCTTTGTTTTGGATAATTTGATTTGAATTTCTTAAATATGACTTGATTTATAATATATATAGGTATATATTTATAAATTTGATTTGATAGATATAGTATATATATTTATCTCTAAATGGTTTAAAATGAATTGGAAATTTAATTCTTAAATTTTACGTTAAGAATAATTTCAATTATAAATAAAGTTGATTTTTTTGAATGAATCATTAAAACTTAAAATAATTGAGTTAGGAAAAGTTTACTTATATAATACCCAATTTCATTCTAATACAACTTACCAAAATCATTCAGAAACTGAATATGTAATTGAATAATTTACAATGCAAAATGATGTTAAAGGAATTTATAAATAAATTTGAGTGGTTATAATAAATGTTTTATACTTAATTTATGATTAGAAAAATGCTAATTTAGATAAAATTGAATAATTAGATAATGAATAATTGAGATAAATTAAGTAAATTTTGTTTGAAGGAATTTTAAATTGAAATTAAATCAACTTAACGGAATACCTTGAATTTAAAATCAATTAGTGAATATTAATTAATTTAAATAGAAATTTATACGGTTTGAACTAATTTTTTTATTTTATTTTTCAATCTATTTTCTTTCTGGCTGTTTTATTCACCTACCACCTTCCTTTTCGTGGACGAAAATTTTGAGTAGGGGAGAGTGTAACGACCTGTAAATTTTAATGGTTTTATTAACGTAACTAATTAAATTTTTGCGAAATTTTAAATAATAACATTTTGAAGTAAAAATTAGTATTCGGATTACATCTATTAAACTTAGCAAATGAGAAATTTTCATCCAAAAAATGTGGAATTTTATTTTCTTGTGTAATTTTATTCCAATTCAAATCAATTAATATTACAAGGTAATAAAAATGCTTTCCAAACTTGAATATTTTTATATAATAAATTTGTAAATCATCTTCTAAGTGAGACGTCACATTTCGTTTTTCCAAATTTTGACTGTTATTGTTCCGTTTATCTTATTTCTGATAAATTAACAGTATACTTGTACCGATTTTCGACTTTTGATCGGATGATCGTACCACTAACATTTGTATACCGCTTTGTTCATCTCGTCATGTTGATCTCAACAGTGTATGCATTTGTGTATTTTAAAATTTGGTACGCGATGAAATCTGTGGAACGGTCAATCATATCAGTACGCGTTTTTGAATCCTTCCATTTTTGAGTCCTTTCATTTCCTTATTCTATTCATTTCCCCATCGTGCAAAGTTGTCAGCCATTTACTTTATTTGTATCCAGAAATCAAGGCGACTCTTGCCATTCCCTATATTTAATGTACTAAATGTTGGTTCGTTTCTCAACTCTTCACTTCATCTCCTTTCTTTCTAATTTGAGTGCATTCTGTGAATCCCATAATACCTATATATATTTTTAACCTATTGCTTAAACTATTGAGATCCCTTCCTCCTTATACTATAAACCTACCACGAGTAACCATCCCTCTCCCATCTCAAGCTCGCCACCTCATCTAGACCGAATGCGTGACGACTTGGGTTTCAGCGCTCGAAAATCGACATCCATACTTCACCCATATTTGAATGCCGCAGATTCAACCATTGAAATCCGATTCGCGAAGCTCATAACAACATTAGGTGATAATAACACAGCGGAAACAGAAGAAATAATTTTGTTGATACACAACAATTGGTACAACATGATACAATATGAAGTGATCAACAATATCAGAGATAGATACAACAGCGGAAAAACAAAGCAGCAGAAGACAAAAGGCAATAGCAGCGGAAAGAAAACATCTTCAATGCCAAGCTCCAAAGCTCCAAACAAAATGCTCGAACCACCATCATGCTGAACTTGTAGCAAATCCGGTGCATAAATGCGATTGCCAAATCAAAGACTCCAAAGATTGCCAAAAAACTACGCCTACTAGCTGATTATCTGAAAACCTGACTCCAGGCTGCCCGTGTGGAAAATTATAGGCACCCAATGTTTAGAAAGGGAATAATAAACTCCAGGCCATTCATGCGACTGGTGTGAGTAAACAAAAACAGTTGTTTGAAACAAAAAGAAACAACAAAAGAAGTAAAAAAAAGCAATGCTTTTTAGAAAATGAAACTACCATGAGGCCTCCCGCCATGCACACAATGCAATCGCACACTTGGAGGAGATTTCTTCTTATGATAGTCAAATATGCTTGATACGTGAAAATCCTTTTTGATATTATTATTAGTGCATAGTGTAGAAAAATTTCGAACATATAATATTAATCTTAGCCAACATAGGTACCATTATATTATACCTGCTAAAGGGCACGTATTGGGTGATTGAATTTCCAACAAATGGCCAAGGCTAAGGAACTTCCTTCATCGAATGAGTACGCCTCCGAAGGGATGCCCCGAGAACTTAACCATCTCTCCGCCAACACAAGGTCGGGTTACCTCTATAAATAGGTAACTAACTGCCACGAGTATGCCATCCCCGGTCGTCACCGACCTTTATCCTAGGATTCACCTACAATTTGCAACAACCACATAAGTTAAATATCTAGGCTCCATACCATGACGCCACTTTTTATCTAAAAGGAAATGCACATACCCTAAAGGGCGCGACCCTCATAACCTTGTTGCATCCTTCCTGTTTCGACCATTTGCTGGGTGTGAGGTTCGATGTAGTCTTGTCCCACAAAGCTGCGCTTTTCACAGAAGCCATGCTTCGATCAACAAATGATCAACACTTAGCATGCCACATTACCAAATTGGGAATATATCACTAGTAAATATCAACTACATAACCTCTAAGCTCGTACGTCTCAGAGAAGGGTGCTAAGCTAAGAGAATAATTTCTCCGCCACCAAACAAAAATTTATTTGATAGAAACCAGCTTTACATCTAAAAGTGTAACGTCAGACATACGTCCATACAAGTCCATCCTGGGTCTGAATGTAACCAAAGGCACTTTAAAAGAATCCCTTGCAAATCCGACTATTCACAATCCGGATCAGACTCCCCATCACATATGGAGATCTCTATACCGGAGCAACTCGGTGCAAAGACATTGGATAGGTTATCCTTTCGTTCTCGAAAATACCCGGTCTTCACCACCGTCTTCAATTGTCCATTTCATCGTATCATTTATTCGAAATGGGTTTTATGCCATAAAGTCCTCTCCCGGCTAAACCGAATAATGAGCGCTAATTTTAAAAACATATGGATATATTTGGGATCTTAGTTAAGTCAGAACCTTTAGCCCAAAACCTTTCCTTTTGAATGGTTTAAACAAATTTCCATGTTTAATCCTTTTAAACAAAAGATTCACCTTTACGATCCTCTTCAATTTGAAAACAAGGTTCACCAAGCTTTAATAAAGATTCATTCATAGCATTCAAAATTATTTCCATTTTGATTCACCCATAACTTGAAATCCTTTGAACAAAAACTGGAAGTTCTTTCTTTATATGAAAGTTATTATCATTTGAAAACAAATGTTTTTCGTTTGAAAAAACTTGATTAAATATGCTCAAGTTATAACCTTTTAAAGTAAAATTAGAAAATCAGCGAACTGTCGTACATCCGGCAAGTTATACTTGGGTTAAATTCAAACTCCCAAAATAATTCATATAAAATACTATTAAAATGGTTTAAAATCCATATCTATGCATTATACAACCTGTATAACCCTTTTCAAACTATATTATTATTTTAATTTCCAAACCTTAACAAACCATATTATATTTTAATTCCAAAATTCCCTTTCTAAAAGTTTTCCATATTTAACTCAAATCACTTCCAAATCATTTCGGATTCAAAATTCAACTTGAAATTCTTTCACCATTTTGGATAAAATAATATTATATTCAAAAACCCATGGCTTAACCAATTTCCCGTGAAATCCATATTTGTGTGTATATAGTGTAGTCCAAAGGGTTTTACACACAATAATAAAATATCACGACCATCATCAATTCACGCATAACAATATCGATAAGCGATATAATCCTATAAAACTTATCTTTCATTCATAAACAAACAAGTAAATTTATCACAGGTAAATAAATCACAGTTCACAACTCAATTCAAAGCAATCATATCACAGAACATCACACTCAGAGATATTAAACAATTTAAGGCATTCGGTATGATTCAATCATTCATAAGCAAGATCAATTAATCACCTGATTATAATTAATTCAATTAACTCAAATAGATTAATTACTTATGAATTAACCACCTAAACCTGATTAATTAATTAATTTCAAACCATTTGCTATTATTTCAATTAATAAATAAAATTAATTAATCAATCCTTTAATTACTTACATTAATTAATTATCCTTCATTAATCATAAATTAATCCTTAAGTTAATTACATAATTAACTAATCCTTTAATTAATTACATAAATTAATTAACATTAATTATTAATTAATTTTCCTTAATTAATAAATCAATCAACCTTTAATCATTAAATAATTAACCCTTAATTATTTAATTATTCTTTAATTAATTATCCTTAATTAATTACATTAATTAATTAATTAACCCTTAATTAATTACCATTTAATTAATTATCTTTAATTAATTACAATAAGTGATTATCCCTGATTACTTATATTAATAAATCAAAAATTAATTACATTGAGTAATTATCCTTTAATCACTTGATTAATTATCCTTAATTATTAATCATTTTCTTAATTACTTTCATTAGGTAATTTACCTTTAAGTAATTAATTACGCTTTAATTACTTCTCATTAATTAATCAACCTTCAATTAATTAATAAGTCAACCTTTAATTATTTGAATATCCTTTAAGTAATCACATTAAGTAATTAACCTTTAATTACTTACATTAATCAACCTTAAATTAATCACATTAATTAATCAGCTTCTAATTAATTAATTTCCATTGAAAATCTTATTAATAAACTTATGAAAACAATTATTATTAACATACAATTTATCTTAAAACCTTTAAGTTAATGTAAAATCAAAACAATATTTAAGACAAACCATTTATCTTTAAAATCTCATTTTAGTAACCTTGAAAATAAAATTTATTTTTAACATATGAATTAACTTAAAATTCTTAAGTTAATTAAAACCATCATCTTTTAACTACTTAAATATCCCATTTAAATTTATTTTAAATAAATTTAAGAATTCTTTTAAATATAGAATTACAACACTAGAACTTAATCAATTTCAAATAATTATTTTAAAACTTTAATTAATTAACAAAACTAGTACAAAACATTTATTATTAATTAAGAAAGTGTCTAAAATTTGATTAAATTTAAAATTTGAAAAAGCTTGTTTTATTTAAAAATCAAACCGAGTCAAATACCAAATCCCCCGAGCCTTTCCCCGAGTTATTTTTTTCTACCATTTTAAAATTTTACTTTTTTTCTTTAAATTTAAAACTGTTATACCCACACGACTCACCCGCATGCATACTCGAGTAACCATGATGTTTTCCCGAGCACGACTTTAAGCCCATCCTCTTCTTCCTGCAGCAACCGCTGACACCATCACATCATCGTGCACATGCACCGATGATCCAATGCCTTCCGACCATCCCGAGGCCTTCGACATGTCGCCGGTGTCCTTGCCGACCAACCCGAACACCCAGATTGATGAACTCACCTGAAAATTGAAATCGAGCTACATGATCATCATCTGGAACTAACTCAGTCACCAAAAATTCCCTCGCCATGCCACCTCCGACTACTGAACGCCACACGATCATGACCAGAGCTCCAACGTAGAACCATGCTTCTATTCCCATTAGTCCCATCCAACCCGATGCGACAATGATAACGATCCAGCCTCGAATTCAACAGCCACCCAAATCGGACCTTAAAGCCTAAATCATCATCGACCAACCACCTCAACCATCTATAAATGCTTCGAGCAGTTTTCCTAAGTTCCTCCGACCTTCACCTTCCTTCGGTGACGATCCCGAAGAACATCTATAACCTGATCACCAGAAATCGATCGAAAACCAAAACCCGTTCAGCTCGAAATATCTCGATCGTCCCAGACTTAAAAATCATAATTTTGTCATCAGAAATCATTATTTTCTAGCACGAATCAGAACATATAAATGAAACTTGGAATTATAATACTTGATTTTTCCGATTTAAAATGTTCATTACTGTAATTTTCAATTATAAAATATTTATTCAATAAATATACTTGAAACCATTTTTAAAATGGTATTACTTCATTATAATCATTTTTCATTTAGAGATCGAAACCTAAAATCATTTAGATGGGATGATTTGAATTTTTTGATCAGGTTTTAAAACCTCTAACTTATAACAGAGCATCAATATACATACACAAGCATGCACAGACATATATACATATTTATATGTATATGCAACACAATTTCATCACTACACTTCACATACATCAAGTTTATAAACAGATTCAAGCTTTAATGTGTTAGTTTGCTCACCTGGAATTTGAAAGATAGAGAGCCTGGATTGTTTGTTTTAATTTTTGAAAGTCTGGAAATTGATATGAAGCTTGATGTTTTGATCTTGAAACTTGTTTTACTGAGTTGAATCTTGAACTATAGCTTGCTTTCTGATTGCTTTTAAAGCTTGAAACTCTGAAAAAACTGGAATATGATGTTGAAATGATCTGATCGTTATTTTGCTTGATCTTGAAAACTGGTAATTATTTTGAACCCGATCTGTTTGTTTTCAGGTTGAACTTGCTTGATTTTGTTTTCTTTGGATCTTATTTTCTTTCTCTGGTTTTGCTTTAATTTTATGGTTTATGGATTTTGAAAAATATGAACAACAATAAAGAAATAAGAGAATAGTTATGTATATATAGCTTTGTTCTCATTTTATCTTTTATTTTTTAAATATAATAGGAAAATGACACTTGTTTAATCTTTATACTACATGTTTTACATTTGTTAATTTTTATGTTAAAATGCTTACATTGTCTATTTTCTTGTTATAAAATTTACACATGTTTAAATGTATGTCATTAAATATTTCTATATGTTTTTATAAGATTTCATATAATTTATATATTAGTTTATATTTAGTTATACGTATTTATATTCTATTTTCAATCTTAGTGAACACTTTTCCTTTCATTTATATTTATATAACCTTAAGAATATGATTTAAAGTTAATTATACACAAACAAATGTATGTATGTGCATATATATATATATATATATATATATATATATATATATATATATTAGAATTTAATCCTTAAATAGCTCTTGAAAATTTATTATATCAAATTCAAAGTATAACTTCCAAATCAAAATGCATATCTAATATAATTAGAAAATAAATTTTTATTAATTTTAAAATATAGAATTTTCAAATCCAAATTTATTTCCAATATTTATTTTTGAATTTCAAACCCATAATTCAATTTACAATCAATCTATATACATATATATATTAATAACAAACACATATCTTATTTAATTTTGGAAAAATTTAAATTAAAATTTAAATTAATTCACAAATAAACCCAAAAATTTATATTAATTTCCAATTTAAATTTGACTCAAAAAAGGGATCGTTACAGAACGCTAAACCCATAGCCTCGACAGCCGACCAATAACCGCCGTCGCGGCTAACCTGAGCTACCTCCTTTTGCCTGGCCTTCTTTCTCTTTCCCTCACCAGCAACCCTGGCCGAGAATGTAACGACTCGGAAAATTTGATAACTAAATTGAGTAAATTAATAGGATTTTTGTAATCAAATTTAAAAAGAGATAAGAATTTTATAATTTATATTGAAGTGAAATCACAATAAATGAAGTGTATAAAATTGTTGCCCTTAGTTAAAATGGAAAATAAGCAAATATAAAGTAAGTATTGAATTTACCAATGAAATAATATATTGATTAATGGTAACTGAATGTAAATTAAGGTAATAAAGTTAATGCAGGTCAATAAATAATTAATTTAGTGCAGTCCCCATTTAATTGTAAATAATTGTAAGGTTTTAATTAATTGTAATTAGTAAATTTGGAAATGCATTCAAAATTAATATTAGATAATGAATTGCAATAGTTAAAGTTAATAATTAATGAACTTGAATGGAATTCCAATTATATAAAATAATTTAAATGTATGTTTGGTTAAATTGAACATATGTGAAAGAAATTAGTAGTATGAGAATAAATGGCAACATTGATTTGTAAGTAATAAAAACTTATTTATGTGATTAAGGGGTAACGCTAATGATTATAGGATGTTACCTATTTATTTAGATTATTAATTGAAAGTGGAAATAAATTTTTAATAAATGTGAACAAATGTTACATTAATGTGAAATATACTTCAATGTTTCAAAGTTGTTAAATTGGGTATATTAAGGTAATATATCATGAATCCAATGTTAAATGCATCCATTTGACAACAATGAATTGAATAATAGGGTGAAAGTAAATAATGGAAAGTGTTGTATAAATAAATAAATTAGTATAATAAATGGTAATTGGATGAATTCAGTGACGTAAGTAATCATAATAATTAGTTGAAATTAATAAACTTGAGTGTATTATAAAGTTAATGGTAACGATTGTTATGTTTAATTGGCCTTCTATATTAAAATAGGAAATCTTTAAATGTTTTAATGAAAATTTGTGCAATAATGGAAGGTGTGAATGTAATAATGAAATAATTGGAATTGTAAATTTATGCATAGTGAAGAAATCGATATAATGGAAAGTATGAACCCAAGTAAATGAATGTATTTAGAATGTTAATCGCAATTAGCGTGTATATTAGTAGAAATGTAATAAAATGAAATAGGGTAGTTAGTAAAAAGGAAAGATGGAAATTGAACTTACTAATGTAATAAAGGGTAAAATAAAGGTTACCTTTGTTTATTGAATAATAAATGATTAGAAAAAGGATTGAAGTTAAATCAAGTAATTTTATTGGAATAAATTATAATTAATTGAGTTTATTGCGAATGGAATTAATTTGTACATTATTTGAAATTAAGAAAAAAAGGAGATATTAATGCACTATAGTATAAACCATGATAATTATATCGTAAAATGAAATCAGTTGAATAACTAGATGGGATAAGAATATGGATTAATTGAAAATAAATTTATAATTACCGAATTTTATGGAAATTGAAGTTAAACACTGAATTGGTAAATTTATTTACCTTAAACTGATGTCAAGAATTTGCTTTAATTTATGGCAAATGTCCGAGCAATTTGAATTGAGAGAAATTGTGATTTATTTGAAATTGAACTGAGACTTGATTTAAATAAATTTAATATTAAATTATTTAATTAATGTAAAAATAGCCATTTTGGCCACCGACTCGGATTTCGACGAAAGCAGTTTCATCGGATCCGTAACGGCGAATTATTGTAGGATTTCAAGTTTCGTAGCGATCGGACTTGTCATTGGATCGTACGGACTCGAAACGCCTTGAAATCAATGAAATTGAAATTAACTTGAAAAATATTTATTTTAGTATAACTTCTTCATACGATGGAATTTGGATTTGAAACCTTTTCCATTGAGTTTAAAATATTTTAAAACATCTATTTGATATTTGTGTTGACCCAATTTCATTCCGGAGTCGAAACGGGCTTTTTGGGCCACTTTGTCGTTAGCACGTATATTCAAATCGTGTCCATCTATTCTATTTCAACCCTACCTATAAATAACCGGTTATAAACCCTAGCCTACTCCTATTCCTTATTTGTCTGTACGTATATTTCAACTATCTCTCTTCCCAATGGCTGCAAACCCTAATTCCAATTGCAATTCAAAATCAAAGCCAAATTTCAAACTCCACAAAATATAGCAAATTTTATATGGATTCGAAGCGCTCGAATAGCGCATCTTAATTCTGTGATTCATTTTCTGATCTGGATTGATATGTGGTCGGAATCGAGTAAAGAAGCCACGACCATTCATCGTGAATTGATCATCTTCATCTGATCATCGAATCGACGTTACCATGGCGTGGAGGAGGTCGTGTGGAGTTCATCGGTGGGTTTGGTTCGTTGGTTCAACGGTCGGATCTACGCCTAAAATTTGATAGGGTTCAAACCCTAGGGGCGGCGGCTGCGCAAAAAAGGGAGAATTTGGGTTCCTTGACCTCTGGGCATCACAAGAGGGAGGCAGGCCGAACGCGGGGGCGGAGGTGCCGTGGTCTACAGCGGCACGAGGTTGGGAGAAAGCATGGTCAAACGCTCGGTCAAAGGGTTTTTGCGTGCTTCTCTGGTGCGTTCATATGCGACATGAAGAAGATGATCACGTGAGTGAAGGAACTGTGCAGTGATGTGGCATTGTGGAGTAATGTTTTCTATTTTGTTTTAGTTTAAATTTAATTTTCAATTGCTCAAACTGATATAACTTTTGCATACGAACTCCGTTTCACGCGCGGTTTTCTCCGCTAGGTTCTCTTTGGAATTCCGAACACTGTGGCATAGGTTTGGATGAATTCTAAGATCGTTCGAATTTTGGGTTCAAAATTCAATTTAAATTCAAAAGGTGTCACAACTTCTAAAATTTCTTATGTTTGTTAAATTAAATTTTGTTGTGATTATGCATTTATTTATGACTATTTGTATATTTTTCAAATCATCATCTCAGTTATTGCATTTATTTAAATTAAATCGTTATTTTATTTATTATTGAATATAACTGCCAGTTAATTACCTGTTATATATTATCTGTTATATATTTATATCGATCGATTGTTTTTGATGATTATTGTGATGGATGTATGATTTTATGATGGATGAATGGATGTTATATTATATTATTATAAACTGCGAGTTATTATGCATTTTTATTCATTCGAGATTGCGGTTTGAAATGATATATAACCGTAAATTTTATTTTAAATTATGGATTGAAATGATAAATATCTGTATCACTTGATCATAGGATAGAAAATTATATACAGACACCACGGTCTATATATAAAAATATTTTGAAATGGTTTCTATGTTTTTGTAAAGAAATATATGATTTTATGAGATATTGATTGGATATTTTATAAATGTTCTTTTATATATAGTTAAATTCTTTGTTCGATCTATGTATAAAATTGTTTAAGTATAAAAGAAGTTTAATGATAAAGTTTGATTTTGTTAAGATATAATATGGTTAAAAGTATTTATTTAAATTATTTTGTATATAGAGTTTATATTGACTCAAATACAATTACGACGGGAAGATAAATAGGAAACTGATTTGAATCATATTATTTAAGAAATTTATTCAAATAAAAATCTGATTCGAAATTGAGATAAATTTGAGATTTTATGAAATTGAATTTATTTAAGAAGTAAACCAACAAGGTTGATGTGAAATTTTTTAAATTGGAAATTTTAAAGGTCTAGGTGAATTAAATGATTATTTCAAGCATAATGAATTGAAGGCAATATTTAGTTATTTGTAATTTGAGTTTTATTTGAATAATAAGGGGTTTATTATATAAAATATTTCAAAACTAAATAATAGGAAATTTAATAGTTGAATCGAAATTATCAAATGTAGTTTTGAAATTTTAGAATATTGAAAGACTTGAAATATATCGAAATTGAAATGTTTATAGAAATTGAAATGTTCGAGGTAATGAATTTTAAAGCATTATGTTTAAAGGTGTTAAAATTTCAAATGTTTGATTTTGATGTATAAATTTGGAAGTGCTATGATTTTTGAAAAAGGGATATAATTGAAATAAATGATATTATATTGATTTGAAATAAAAAGAATATCATATTGATTTGGGTTTAAATTTGAAACGATGTCATATTTATATGGTTTTGAAATAAATATTATATCCTGGTTTGAAGTATAATTATTTTGAAATGACCGCGGTGTTATAATGACGTTTGGTTGTTGAAGAGACCGGGATCGGAAGTTGTCGTACTCTCTGCCAACTCCAAAAACCACTTTAACAACTGTGTACACAGTGGAGATTCCAAAATGAAGTAGGATGGCGATGGCGTTTCCTTTGAGGTAAATACGTGGACCCGACTCCGTGAGTTGGCATGAGATGGCTAAAACAGGAGCGATTATCGGGCCGAGGAGGTAGCCCCTCTTATCGGACACATCCCTTCGATATTATACTCTGACTTTTGGATTGATTCGGTGGCCACTTTTGATTTTTGATTTAGAGGTGTGGCTCGAGGTGGACGGTAGCTGCGGCTATGCGTTACCACCAGCCCGAATGCGTAATTGGTATATCTACCCTGGCATTGCTTAGTTGTGCCGTGTCACTTACCCTAGCGCGCCTTATACGATTTTGTTTTGTACCATACCTATGGAGTTCCCTCTGACAACGCCTAGTATGGGGAAGATTACGGTACTGTATGGACTATGGGAATATAAAAGTGTGTTAAGGTGGAAAATGTAAAGCCTTAACGCTATTTTCAGTATATTATACTTTACTTTGTACATTATTATAATAGCGAAATATTACTACATAGTAAATAGTTTAACGGATCCTTAGGAGATGTGAATTGTAACAACCCATATTTTGATAATTAAAAATATTAAATTTAATAAGGTTTTGGGATTTAATATTGGAAGAAAGTAAAATTTATGATTTGTTAAATTGAATCTTATTAGATTTGAAATTTTGACTTTAAGATAAATCTTAAAACAAATAATTTAATGAGATAAAACATATAATTGGCTAATATTGATTGAATGTAATTGACTACTATACTATGTTAACGTAATTTCAATCAATTTAAATAATAAAGGTTAATAAGGAATAGAATAAATGATGTATAAATTCATGTAATCTTATGTTATTAATTGCAATTGGTTTTAATATGGAGTATGAAATCAATTATTTTGTACGTAAATTTATTAACCTTTGTTTGTAAAGAATAAGTTAATAGATATAGATTATTAACGTATAACCATTGTTTCATTTATTTTCTTATTATTAAATCTGTTAGAAATTTATTTGATAATTAACCGAGAATTAACGTAATTAAAATATTACAATTGATATAAGAAGAAACGATAACTGTTAAGTGGTGAGTGTAAAACTTATGTCAATCAATTGCATAAGGAAATAGTTGATTTAATAATAAGAATGTAAATCAGACTAAAAGGATTTGTTTGAAATTTAAATATATAATGAACAGGTTTTATTACATTTGTAATTAAATGATGGAATTAAATTAGTATATAGATATTGGGTTTAACATAGAAAATTGGATTTCAAAGGAAACAATTGGATTAATTATCTTCCCTATATTTGGGTATGTTTTGAGATTTAATCATTGTAAGTAATAGTAATTATATCTTACCATTAATAAGAGATAGAAGTAAATGGTAATTAATTAATGATATATGCAACATATGTTTTATGCTAAAAATATAATGAGAATTTCATTGAGAAATATTACGTTCAAATTGTAAGCACTTAAATTTGGTACAAATATAATGATAATATGAAATTAATTGATAAAGAAATGATGTGGTTGTACGAAGTATTATTTCTGTAACTCTTTAATGCGATAATCTTTAAATATAAGTTGGTTTAATGAAAAGAACATTAATTATCAAATAAAATGGATCTTTCATTTGTGAATGTAGTTTTAATTTCATTAAAATAAAGAATAGAATGATTGATTTAAAGGAAGAAATATAAACACATTTGAACTGTGTTTTAGCATATAGATGGATTATAGGAGTGGAAAAATAATTTATTTAAGTAAGTTATTTATTTCTCTACTGTATAAGCAACAAATTTATAAATGTGCTTAAATGACTAAAGGAAACAATTATTCTATTTTTCATCCGTTTTAGTTGTCTGTTTTGAAATTTAACTTTATAAGTAACTATAATTAATATAATTGAAATATTTCAATGAGAAGGGAAGAAAACGTTGACTGCAATTAATATATTTAATAAAAGAAATGCTTCTTTTGTGTTAAACAGAAAGGATGTTTTAATGGAAATAAAAGATCATTTTGGGAAAACCAAATTTGACATTTTCATTTTTATGGTAAGTAATTTTATTTATTATGCATAGATAAAAAAATTAAATGCGTACAAATTTGAATATTATTTGAGTTAATGAAGTCAATTTGGTTACGTTTCACAAATTGAATTTCAAAAAGGTTGTGCGATGTACATGGTCCCTTCATTTCTTTTGTTATTAATTGTTGCATGTTTTGAGACGTATAAAAATAAAACTTTCATTTTGAACAAAAATGATTTTGGATTAAAAAAAATTGAATTTTAGAATAACATATACACACACACGCACATTAATATTCAAACTTTTAAATATATCAGAGGGTTCATGGTTGTGTAAATATCGTGGAATCAATTAGAAATTACTTTTTTTTACAGTTGTACATTGATTACATAAGTTTATATTCATTTTTCCATTTTATATATGGTTAAAATTTGTAAATGGGTTGCATTAATGCGACCATTACAGTAATTAAAAAGTAAAGTAAATCATTTTTATAGTGCATAGGTTGATATATATTCATTGATCAATAAAATTTGAGTAACATAAATAAATATATATTGAATGTTTGACTAATTGATTGGTTGATTGTTAATTGATTGATTGAGTTAATGTAGTGTGCACATATAATAGCATAAAACGAATGTTTAATATGGAATTTAATAATGTAAATATATGTATATTTGGGTTTATTGATATAAATTAATTGGAGCAAGTTTTGAAATGTGGACCCAAAAGGTTTGTTTATAGGAAATAGGTGGTCCCTTCATTTACTTTACATTTATTATCACCTTGCAATCTCTCTCTTTTCGTTTTCAAGTAGTCTAGTAATTAAACTACTCATTCATTTCTTATAAATTAATGGTTGCTTCATTTGATTTATTTATAATTAATAATTTCCACATTCTTTTCATTTGTTTCTCCTTTATTTGTTTGCTCTTTTTAAATGTTTTACCTGAAGTTTTTCCTTTTCTGTTTTTTCGTTTTTAATGCGAACATCCAAATTAATATGCATGCCCTCTAATTAGCATTTGCTATTTTCCATTTCAAAAGTTTATTTTGCTTATGCATCATTAGTTCTTGTAGCTTCCTTTCATTCACAATTCTTGAAGCTTCATATTTAAAACGGAAGATTTATTTTTATATTTATTGATATATTTATTCATTTAGTTTAGATCTTTCAATACTACATTTTAGAGCATATTTTTACTTTATTTCAATTCCTGGTTTGTTTATATATACCTTATTTGCTTTTCATTTTTTTTCCATCTTCATTCCTGTAGCCTCATTTCTAATCTCATCTTCTGTAGCTTCATTTTTCCAAATAAAATTTTCATCTCATTCTTTTCACTTCCTCATTCCCTTTTTTTCAAATCTCCTTCTTCCGTTTCATTTTTATGCTTTTTTTTGTTCTTCTTCAAATCTTCTTCTTCTTTTTCAAAGCTTCCTTTTCTTTTTCAATTCTTCATCTCTTTAAATTTTCTTCTTCTTTTCCAAGCATTCTTCTTTTTCCAAATTCTTTTCTTCATATCCATATCTATACAAACTTCTTTGTCTCTTCCAAAACATTCCAAAAAAAAGATTAAGATGGCAAGGAAATAAATCAAAAGGAGGAAGTAGTAGCGGATTCAAATCCGACTAGACAAAGGAAATCCAAAAGGTGAGTGTTTAAACTCTCTCACGAAATGCTAAAATTTTGTTGCAAGTTAAACCATGTCATATAGTGATAAATTTTTGAATGTTGGTTTGGAATATTTATAAATATTTAATTTGAATAGCTAAATTCCAATATGTGATGACTAATAATTACTGTGACATGTTATCGAATTGGTTGATTTGTTGAATTGGTTGATTTGAATGCTTGATGGATTGTGCTTGAATGTTATTTGTTCATTTATTTGATATATCCTTGTTATCACCCTATAGTCTATTGTAACTATTTAAATTTTCATATTGATTATTTGCACACTGAATAAGGATGTAAAACCCATGAATTTCAAGTATTTACATCAGAGGAAAAATAGTATGTTTAGATTTACTATTTGAACCGTAAAAATGATTTTGGGAAGTAAACTGTCGTTACCTTACTTGAAAGTTTTCAAAATTAAATTTTGAAACATTGGGAAGTTTCCAAAAAAGTGAATATTAAAACTTTGGAACATTTTTATAAATCAAATCTCTAAAACTATGAAATTTAACTGGGAATTGTTCTGTAAATTTGAAATTTACTAGAATGGATCTATTGTGAAATCCATTTTATTTTGAATATGGAAATAATAACATTTCCAGAAATTTGAACCTTTAAAAAATGTAGTTATTTGCATTCCTTATTTCATATACTTTTGATTTAATTTGCATAAGAATTTTAGTTCTGACTCGAGTGTATTATCTTCCTTTATGCTCGGGTCAGCCTGAGTTTTTCAGCATTGAAGACTATTTCTGGTGGACGAAGACGAAGATTTAGTATATTATTGCTATTTATTATTCCACTACATTCTGTGTTCCGCTGCATTATTGGTTATTTATGATATATGATAACTCTGATTTGAATTTGTAAAAGTGTAATCAAATGTTATTTGTAAAACAGCTTCATGAACTGTTTATTTGATTATTATATTTTGTTGTTACGCTGCGAGATTCTGTATTTTGTTTTTCTCTTTCCTTTTTTTCTTGTTTACCCTATTAACAATCCTTCCTTTTGAAAGGTTTGATTCTGACATGTGTGGTTTACTGTTGATTTGAACCATCCAAAAGGGTGGGTCGTTACAGTTGGTATCAAAGCTTAGGTTTAGACATACCTTAGTCTGTTTGGGGTTAACTCATTAGAGATAGGGTAGTAATACCTAGAATGAGTTGTATGAGTGTATATACGAGAGCGCGTATTTGTTAGTGTTATAAACATGTTTTATACAAATTTTGAAATGAAATTATTTTTCCTAATATTATATGATATATAAAGGAATAAATTTTTAAGATTAGTATAGTTATTTGTAATGTGTTTGATTTATGAAATGTAATATTTAATTATTATCATTTTGTTGACTTGTATTTAATCAAATTACAAACATTGCTTAATTATTGTTGATTGAATTAGTGGACTAAGCACGAGTTTAATAATGGTGTATTAAAGAGAATAAAATGAATAATTAGGATATTTGTTTATGAAATTGAAATGTTGATGTGAATTTTGATGTTTGTTGACACATAGTTTCACCTATTGGAAAAAATGTAATATTTGGATATTTTGGATAATCGACACCCTTTTGTATTAATGTATGAGTGAAACTTGATAATTAGGTTGAATTATATAGTTGAATTGATAACCTTAATTTGAAAGCAAGTAAAATAAGGTTTAATTTGTTATATCTATGTTTAGTAAATGAATGGAATTGGGGTATACATTCTTGGCATGAAATGTAATAATATACAAGTGTGTACTTTAAGCCTATGGATCTTTAAATTGAAATTGTGATTAAGGAAATGTTGTAAATACGACTAAATTGGAAAAATATGTTTATAAACTTAATTAACATTTACGAAACATGTCATAAATAAATTTAAAGGTAAAGGTGAAACTAAATGGAATAAGCAATATGAATAAAAAGTGAAATGATTTCAAATAAAGCCATGACTTGTAAAATGTTATGAAATAAATAGATGTTGCAATAAATGGTTATAAATAAAGTTGTGATAACTTTAAACTCAAACAAATCTTATAAAAAGGAAATAAGTTTTATAAATTGGTCGTAAAGAAATTCCTTATGAAATGATTTGCAAATAAATTAGTTTTAAAAGAGAAATATTACATGTGAAATGAATGTAATTTAAATTAAAGAGAAATATAAGCAATATTATGAGAATGGATATATTAATGTTTATATTAAATGGAGAAATTCTGTGAAACAAATACTAACGTATGAAGTGATATTTGTGTTAATCGATGAGATTAAAAATGAATTTAATTGAAATGAAATTGTGATGAAACAAATTGGAATAATTACATAAGTTGTATGTATATTATTTTATTCGTAAAATTAATTTAATCCGAATTTGAGTACACAAGTTCTATGTGAATTACATCACTTCGTGTTGAGATTTTTCATTCGATTCTTAATGGCGAATATTTGATATGGATTTTTGGTTTGATTATAGAATTCTCTATCATAGTATATGGCTATGCAAGGAGAATGATGGTTTCTAGTCAAGAAACCATATCGAAGTCCGCATTAGGGAAGTTGAATGGACAATACTAGTTTGAAAGCTAACTTGTGTGATCGAGCGAGCGATCGAATGTGAATTTGCAAAATGATGACATACGTACATCTTATGTTCTAATATTATTGATATGATTTGGCGCTGAAATTGAAAGTTGTAGGGTTGGATATCTTCATAATTTAAATTGGAATTTTCTTCTATGTAAAACTACTGTTGATTTAAAACCATTTTTACAAAACTATTTATTTTATTTTTCTTATATAAACTATCTTATTCTACTTTATTTACCAAACTATTTTATAAACTATTTCATAAAACTATTTTATGTACAAAACTATTTTATGTACAAAACTATTTTACAAAATATTTTACACAAACGTTTTATATATAAAAATACATAACTATTCTAAATTCAAAACCTTTTATAAACCAAAGTTGTTCAATTCTATATGGCTTTTCATATAGCGAAATTTATTTTGGAAATTTTTATTCTTGTATAAGATGGATGTAACAACCCTGTATTTTCTGATTATTGTAATTGTATATTTTAATTATTTTAATTTAAAATCCTAGTTTAAAAACTTTATTTTATTTATTAAAATGAATATATATTGTTAATTGAAATATAAATGTTGATTTTGATGCGGATTAGAATTTCAAACATGCATAAATTGAATATTTCCAGAAAATGTCAATTTTGGTCAATCTGGTCAAACTTTTACTTTTAAATTTAAATTTTAAAAGTTTGAAAGTTTTAATTTTTTCTTTTATTATGAAAGTAAATAAAATTTCAAGAACACCGCTTTTCGTTTCGTTGAAATCCGAATAATATTGCGAAAGTTATGCTTTTTACAAAATTGGGTGTAAATTGTTTTGTTTAACACTACTTTTTATTTTAAATTATATAAATAATCTTTTTAATTGCATATATTATTCTAACTTGTATTATATGTTATGTTACATATATTTTTACCTTTTGAATATTTTAAAGTGATGTTTGAATTTGTCCAAAGCTCATTGAATTTATTTTCTATTTTTAAAGGTTAGTTTCCATTTTTCTGCTATTTTCTTCATCTAAACTATATTTAAATTAAAATTTATTTATTTACTTTTGTGATTTCCTTTTTATTTTGTTTTCTTATCTTTATTTATAAATACTTTTAAGTACATAAAAATTTTCCCAAGTTCATTGCATATATTTTTCATATTTTCAAGACTAGTTGCAAATTTTGCTGTTTTATTTAATTAAACTATATATAATTAATAATTAATTTATTTATTTTTGTTTATGTACTAAATTTTAGTATTTTATCTGATTTTATATATATATATTTCAGTTATATAAGGTTTAAAAAGAAAATAATGGAAATTTGAAGAGTTTGTGTCTCTTTAGTTGCTCAAGGCTCTTCGTTTTTCCGCCTCTTCATTTGCTTTTGCCTTTTCCTCTCCTTGCTTTAGCCGTACATCCCTCTACCCTATAGCCATGTTTCTCATCTTCAATTCACGCAAAAAATATCTTTCTCCTCATTTCAAACTCACGTCTACATCATATTGAGAAAAAATTGCAAGCTAATGGCTTCTTTCTTCCATTTTTTCCCTCTTCTTCATTGATTTAGCCTTCCTCTTCCTCTTGCTTGCTCGGCCCCACTTCTCCTCCATCACCACTGACCATCTCCTCCACCATCTACAGCAGCAAACATCTCCTCCTCCTCTGACCATGACAAACCATGTCATCCAATTGAAGCCATCTCCACAAAACTTTGCTTAAAACTCCAAATATTGTCTAACCGAGCCTTGTATTCCCATTTCCTTCATGTTTAGCCTTGGCCACCACCTCTAACACCACCACCACTTGCTGCCATGACCTATAGCCATCATCATCATCTCTGACCTGACCTGAAGATGCACCAGGCCGATCCCATAGGACCATAGGCCGAGCCTATGTACACCAAAACATTCCATTCCTTGACCCAAACCCCTTGCCTCCTTTACTTTCCACTTGTTTTGCCTTTACCTTCCACTTTCATGCCCTAACCCTTGTCTCTAGGCCATGGCCGAGCCATGTTGACACCTAGGCTGAGCCTAGTGTGGTGAGGTCAAGCCCATTTGATCATGTGACAAGCTTATATTGTCGTGTGCAAGTCTTTTGCTTCTAAGGTTTGGTCATCTCTCCTGTTTTGCAACTGTTCTGCAACCTAAAGTTGTTGATTATATTTGTATGTCGATATCTATATTTGTGCTTATGTATGTTATATTTTGTGTTGTTTACAAGGGTCTCCATCAATTCAAATCAAATCGTGCTTGTCGTGCCTTTGGAATCGCTCTTGTGTGTGTTGTTTGTCTCTAGCTTCGTAAAAGGTGAGTCTTTCTCACTCTGACATTTGTACTTATGAAATAGTGAATTGATGGCAAGTGTTTAGTAATATAAAATGTTATGCAAGTTAATGATGATCATATGATATGCTATGTCATGTTATTAACATGTTAAAACTATTAATTATCACCTGACATGTGATATATTACATTATATTGTGACACTGACATTGTTTATATTGTTTATGCATATATTCACACTGCAAGTTCCCTGTTAGAATAGAATCACTATGGGTTGAAATGATACATACCCAAACGGACTTTAGATTAGGGAAAAATCGTTATGGGCTGAAATGATAGGCCTGAGCGATTTTTATTGTATTTTATTTGACTTGGGATTGCGGGTTTGAAATGATAGAACCCGGGTTTTCTTTGTAAACTGCGGATTAAAATGGTATATATCCGTATCTCTTGACCTAGGCTAGAAAATTATATACAGACCCCGTGGTATATTTTTAAATGATATTTATTAAAATATGTATTTTTAAAAGTATGAAATTTTGATTTAAAAATATATATTTTATGGTTTTAAGAAAATTAAATATTAAGTCTTGAAATTGTGAATTTGAGTACGTAAATGTGAAATAATTGAGATTTTAGACTTTAAATTTTATTTCAAAATGTAAATAAATAATGGAAATTAAATTTAAAGTTTTAAAATTATATATGAAGTAAAAAATTTAAGTTTTATTTAATTTATATGTTAATAAACAGTGAATTTTGACTTAATAAATGAATGGAGTTTTTAAATTGAATATTTGATATAAAATTTTTTGTTGTGTTAAATCATATGTTAAAATGATTTTAAATGTGAAATTTTAAAGTCTAGAAATATGATTTTTAAGTTATAATAAAAATTTGGAGTTTTATATATATATATATATATATATATATATATATATATATATATATATTTGAAAAGCTAAAATGAAATCTGGAATTCATAGCATTTTCAAAATGTTGTAGTCTTTTGACAGCATTTTTAAATGCTATTGTTTTGAATCTAATAACGTTTGAAATAACTAAATATCTATTACGACATTTTATAAATGCCGTTATTCTTGAACTAAACCATTTTTGGAAGCTATAAGCTACGATTGCACTTTATAAATGCTGTCGTTGCTATAATTTGACAATGTTTGAAATGTTATAGTTTTTAACACTGTTTGAGTTATATTTTAAAGTGTTAAATGATTTAAATTTTGGAAATTGATTAATTGTGAATTTTAAGAAGTTTTGAATATATTTTAATATTTAAATTTGAATTTTTAAGGAATTTAAATTTGAATATGAATTTAAGTAAGGTTTACTTGGTTATGTGTTAAATGGAATGAAATGTAATGAGATAAATGAATTTTTGAATGGAATTTTTAATGTATTTTGTAATGATACTTGAAATAACAAATGAATGACTTATTTGATTTAAAAATGATATTTAAATTTGAGTATTTGAATTTGAATTCAAATAATGATTTGATAATAAGGTTTGGAAATGATTTGATCTTTATTTTGATAAAGAATATGAATTAGAATGATATGTACTTTTGATAAATGAATATTTGAAGTTTATATTGGTATGAAAGGATATTTAGTTTAATTGTAAATTGAGTTTATTTAAATAATATTGGATTTATGAAATGAATATTTCAAAACTAAGTAATAATGAAACTAGATTTGAGATATATGAAATTATAAAATTTAGTTTTGAAATGCGGGATATTAAAGCTTTGAAATTTATTAAAAATTGAATAGTTTAATTTGTGGATCAAATCTATATTTGAAAATGATATGATTTGAAATGGTTACTGGGAAATTTAATTGAAACTGATGGTTTGAATTGAATTAAGTTGGAAATTGAAAATTTGGGATTAATTGAATGAATTGTAAAATGTAAAGAATTAAATGAATATCCCATGATTTCAAATGTATGCTTTTGAAATGTTATGATTTTCAAAGTGTAATTGTTTCAAGTATTTTTGGTTTCGAAAGAGTTATACTTTGAAAATATTATGATTTTGAAATGAATATATGTTTGAAATGTTTTTGGCTTTGAAGTATAAACTATTTTGATTGAATAAATAGTTTTGAAATAAAAATGGTTTTGGTTTCGAAGTATAAACTATTTTGAAAGAAATATAGTTTGAAATGAAATGATTTGATCTTTTTAAAGTATAAACTATTTGAAATGACCACGGCGTTATAATAACGTTTGGTTGTTAAAGAGACCGGGATCGGAAGTTGTCATACTCTCTGCGAACTCCGAAAACCACTTTAACAACCGTGTACGCGTTGGAGATTCCAGAATGAAGTAGGATGGTGGCGACGTTCTTGAGGTATATTACGTGAACCCAACTCCCGTGAGTTGGCATAAGGTGGCTAAAACATGAGCGATCTCGGGCCAAGTGAGGTCATTCCTCCGATCGGACACATTCCTTCAATATTATACTCTTACTGGTGATTGAGTAGATGGCCTTCCTCCGATTTTGATATGGAAGTGTGTTCCGAGGTGGGCGCATGTGGCTGCTGCGTTACCACCAGCCCGTGTGCGTAATTGGTATATCTACCCTGGCATTGCCTTGTGTGCCGTGTCACCTACCATACCGAGCCTTTACTACGAGTTTGTTTTTCTCCCGTAGCCCGTGTGGTATCCTCTGACAGTCACCCGGAGTGGAGATGACATGATATTGGATGGACTACTGGGACTATTATGTGTGAAGAGTGATATGGGAAGCCCGGAACGCTATTTAAAAGTATGTTTATTTTACTGTAGACATTATTATAATAGCGCAATATTACTACATAGTAAATAGTTTAACGGATCCTTAAAGGATGGGCGATCCCAAGCATTCTTTAAGTTACTGTTGCATTTTTTGTTACTGTCCACTTGAGTTGATTTACAGTTCATAAGTATTTATGTCCTGACTCGAGTGTTTTGTGTTTTGCTTTACGCTCGAGTTAGATTGAGTGATTCAGCATTCAAGACTCACCTTTGGAGTTGGAGCTTTGCTTGAAGATCCAGCCATCTATTTGTTTTTAGTATCCAGTGTTTTCAGTGATGTATTTTGATTTGTACTTGATGTATCTTGTTACTCTTCTACTGTATATTGTTTAACTCTGATGTATCTTATTTTTATATAGTAGCTTCATGAACTATTATTTCTTTTAAATTCCGCTGCATTATTAAATATTCTGTGTCTGTGATCTGTGATTATGTATTTATTGTATATTCTGAGATTTGCCAAATTTTATTTACAACACGGTATTTTGAGCAATTCAAGTCCGACATGTGCGGATACGAATGGTTGAAAATATCAGGTCGTTACAGTTGGTATCAGAGCTTTGGTAGCTCTAGGCAAAACTCAGTATATAGGGTAAATGTATTTACAGAATCACTTTCATTCGAGTTTAAATCTCTTCCCTTTTGACTTGATTCCTTTGAATTTTGGAACATTCCCTGTGGTTCCAAAATCCATTTGTGTCCCTCACTATTTATCTTCTTTTGTTTCTGGAGTATCCCATAACTCCACTTCAAAAGATCTTCATAATGAGTCGGCGGTCTCGCCAACCTCAAATTTATTTGTAAAGGGGGAAAACTCCTTTACAACAACATCGATTCACCAGAGATTCTATATCCTCGGTTTAGATGCTAGTATCTCTTATAACTTCGAACTCTACATCTTGAGATTGAATGTCGATTTACCCAAGAAATCTAGATCGATCTTATTCTTTAAGTCACGGTTGACCCAGTTAAGGTTGCCCGTGATTTATATAAATTCATCCATCTCCCTATTCTGTTATTTAATCATCTCATCTTTGTTTCCAACTTATCTTCAAATTATTCTTGAAGTGTATTTGTAAACTAATATTTAAAATATTTTATATATTGTGTTGTTTGAGTTGTTGATGTTGATTTGGGTTTCTAATCGATTCGTCTGATCAACGCCATCGATAAGAGTTCCAAAACACTTGAACAGAGCAAACTAACACAATATGTTTTTAAAATTTAGTAATGAAATAAATTTTGGTGAAATAAATTTTGTACCTTTATTATATATCTTTATCTGGATTTTATTTGAATTGGTTGTTAAGAAATAATATTTGATTTATATATCATTTTCTATTGTTTCATATATCTAATTGAACTATAAAACATGGTTATAAATTAATTTGGAAATTTAAAATGAATGTAAAACAAGAATTTGAGAATTTAATTTCCGATGGATTTCAAACTTTGTGTTTAAAGTTTTAAAGGATATATTATTTGAAGTATTTTCGAATAGAAATTTGTTTCCAAAGAATTTTAAATTTAAATTCAGTGCTCTTCTCTTTGTCGCTGGAAAATAATTTCGGTGATGACTGCAGCATCATCGACGTTCATTTTCGAGTTTCGAAGTGAAGAGACCATTCTGTAGTCTTGCTACAGTTTTGTTTTGGGAAAATTTAATTGATTTTAATTTCTCAAATAAGAATGGATTTATAACATATGCTGATATATGATTTAAATTTGAATGGACATATATATAGTATATGAGCATTTATTGATCTCTAAATAGTTTGGAATTTATCGGAAATTTAATTCCTAAATTTTTTCTTCAAAGATAATTTCTAAGTATAATTCCAAGATTTGGATTAATATTCAAGCTTGAAATAATTTAATTAGAAAGTTTTATTTGTATAATACACAATTTCATTCCAATATAACATACCTTAATTTTCAAAAGTTGAATATGTAATTGGATAATATACAATATAAAAAAAAGATTTTATAAATAAAATTTGAGTGGTTATTACAAATGTTATATACTTAAATTTAAGTTATAAAAGGATTAACAGAGGTAAATAAAGAAAAAGGGTAATGAAATAATTTACAATATAAAATGATGATAAAGGAACCAAGAATAAATTTAAGGCAGTTGCAATGAGTGTGAGTATATTTAACATGGGTGATAAAATATATTGAGAGGAATAGATTTAATTTTAATTAGTAGTGAAGAAGAATTAAATTTTATTTGGCACATTTTGAGTATAATAAAAGATTTTTCAAATACATGATTTTGGGGATTTGTTAATTTAAGATAATTGGATGATAAGATAATGAAATTAGAGACGCTTAAGATTTATTTGACTTATGTAAAATTAATTTTCAGTTTAAGTTGAAATTTTATGGTTTCAAATTTAATATGTTATTTTGTTTTTCAAACTATGTTTTGGTTGTCCTAATTTCCCTTGTCTTGCTACAGAATGAGAGGTTATTGCTTATACCAGTTTGTTTAGAAATCTTTCTATAATCTTTAATAATCTTTGGTACTCATCTTTGAATCCAAGCACTGCTTGCCATCCACAGACCGTCGGTTAAACGGGAAGGGTGAATCAGATTCTAAAAGATCTTTTTTTCATGCTTGTGTTCTTGATTCTGGAGGATGTTGGAAAGATCATCTCCACCTTGTTAAACTTACCTATAGCAACAGTTATCGGGTATAATTTTAATCTTCTTGTCATCTTGGCTTAATACTATTTCATTCTATCTTTTTTTGTGCTTTCCCGTACCTCATTCCTTTTCAGGGACGAAAAGTTTTGAGTGGGGGAGAGTGTAACAACCCTGTATTTTCTGATTATTGTAATTGTCTATTTTAATTATTTTAATTTAAATTCCTAGTTTAAAAACTTTATTTTATTTATTAAAATGAATATATATTGTTAATTGAAATATAAATGTTGATTTTGACGTGGATTAGAATTTCAAACATGCATAAATTGAATATTTCCAGAAAATGTGAATTTTGGTCAATCTGGTCAAACTTTTACTTTTAAATTTAAATTTTAAAAGTTTGAAAATTTTAGTTTTTTCTTTTATTATGAAAGTAAATAAAATTTCAAGAACACTGCTTTTCGTTTCGTTGAAATCCAAATAATATTGCGAAAGTTATGCTTTTTACAAAATTGGGTGTAAATTGTTTTATTTAACACTACTTTTTATTTTAAATTATATAAATAATCTTTTTAATTGTCATATATTATTCTAAATTGTATTATATGTTATGTTACATATATTTTTACCTTTTGAATATTTTAAAGTGATGTTTGAATTTGTCCAAAGCTCATTGAATTTATTTTCTATTTTTAAAGGTTA
Organism: Allium cepa; assembly: GCA_030765085.1. Classification (NCBI taxonomy): domain Eukaryota; kingdom Viridiplantae; phylum Streptophyta; class Magnoliopsida; order Asparagales; family Amaryllidaceae; genus Allium; species Allium cepa. The sequence continues at coordinate 978,242,831 of CM060928.1, forward strand.
GTTTCCATTTTTCTGCTATTTTCTTCATCTAAACTATATTTAAATTAAAATTTATTTATTTAATTTTGTGATTTCCTTTTTATTTTGTTTTCTTATCTTTATTTATAAATACTTTTAAGTACATAAAAGTTTTTCCAAGTTCATTGCACTTATTTTTCATATTTTCAAGACTAGTTGCAAATTTTGCTGTTTTATTTAATTAAACTATATATAATTAATAATTAATTTATTTATTATTGTTTATTTACTAAATTTTCGTATTTTATCTGATTTTATATATATTTCAGTTATATAAGGTTTAAAAAGAAAATAATGGAAATTTGAAGAGTTTGTGTCTCTTTAGTTGCTCAAGGCTCTTCGTTTTTCCGCCTCTTCATTTGCTTTTGCCTTTTCCTCTCCTTGCTTTAGCCGTACATCACTCTACCCTATAGCCATTTCTCATCTTCAATTCACGTGAAAAAAATCTTTCTCCACATTTCAAACTCACGGCTACATCATATTTAGAAAAAATTGCAAGCTAATGGCTTCTTTCTTCCATTTTTTCCCTCTTCTTCATTGATTTAGCCTTCCTCTTCCTCTTGCTCGCTCGGCCCCACTTCTCCTCCATCACCACTGACCATCTCCTCCACCATCTACAGCAGCAAACATCTCCTCCTCCTGTGACCATGATAAACCATGCCATCCAATTGAAGCCATCTCCACAAAACTTTGCTTAAAACTCCAAATATTGCCTAACCGAGCCTTGTATTCCCATTTCCTTCATGTTTAGCCTTGGCCACCACCTCTAACACCACCACCACTTGCTGCCATGACCTATAGTCATCATCATCATCTCTGACCTGACCTGAAGATACACCAGGCCGAGCCCATAGGACCATAGGCCGAGCCTATGTACACCAAAACCTTCCATTTCTTGACCCAAACCCCATGCCTCCTTTACTTTCCACTTGTTTTGCCTTTACCTTCCACTTTCATGCCCTAACCCTTGTCTCTAGGCCATGGCCGAGCCATGTTGATACCTAGGCTGAGCCTAGTGTGGTGAGGTCAAGCCCATTTGATCATGTGACAAGCTTATGTTGTCGTGTGCAAGTCTTTTGCTTCTAAGGTTTGGTCATCTCTCTTGTTTTGCAACTGTTCTGCAACCTAAAGTTGTTGATTATATTTGTATGTCGATATCTATATTTGTGCTTATGTATGTTATATTTTGTGTTGTTTACAAGGGTCTCCATCAATTCAAATCAAATCGTGCTTGTCGTGCCTTTGGAATCGCTCTTGTGTGTGTTGTTTGTCTCTAGCTTCGTAAAAGGTGAGTCTTTCTCACTCTGACATTTGTACTTATGAAATAGTGAATTGATGACAAGTGTTTAGTAATATAAAATGTTATGCAAGTTAATGATGATCATATGATATGCTATGCCATGTTATTACCATGTTAAAACTGTTAATTATCACCTGACATGTGATATATGACATTATATTGTGACACTGACATTGTTTATATTGTTTATGCATATATTCACACTGCAAGTTCCCTGTTAGAATAGAATCACTATGGGTTGAAATGATACATACCCAAACGGACTTTAGATTAGGGAAAAATCGTTATGGGCTGAAATGATAGGCCTGAGCGATTTTTATTGTATTTTATTTGACTTGGGATTGCGGGTTTGAAATGATAGAACCCGGGTTTTCTTTGTAAACTGCGGATTAAAATGGTATATATCCGTATCTCTTGACCTAGGCTAGAAAATTATATACAGACCCCGTGGTATATTTTTAAATGATATTTATTAAAATATGTATTTTTAAAAGTATGAAATTTTGATTTAAAAATATATATTTTATGGTTTTAAGAAAATTAAATATTAAGTCTTGAAATTGTGAATTTGAGTACGTAAATGTGAAATAATTGAGATTTTAGACTTTAAATTTTATTTCAAAATGTAAATAAATAATGGAAATTAAATTTAAAGTTTTAAAATTATATATGAAGTAAAAAATTTAAGTTTTATTTAATTTATATGTTAATAAACAGTGAATTTTGACTTAATAAATGAATGGAGTTTTTAAATTGAATATTTGATCTAAAAATTTTTGTTGTGTTAAATCATATGTTAAAATGATTTTAAATGTGAAATTTTGAAGTCTAGAAATATGATTTTTAAGTTATAATAAAAATTTGGAGTTATATATTTTTTTTTGAAAAGCTAAAATGAAATCTGGAATTCATAGCATTTTCAAAATGTTGTAGTCTTTTGACAGCATTTTTAAATGCTATTGTTTTGAATCTAACAATGTTTGAAATAACTAAATATCTATTACGACATTTTATAAATGCCGTTATTCTTGAACTAAACCATTTTTGGAAGCTATAAGCTACGATAGTACTTTATAAATGTTGTCGTTGCTATTATTTGACAATGTTTGAAATGTTATAATTTTTAACACTGTTTGAGTTATATTTTAAAGTGTTAAATGATTTAAATTTTGGAAATTGATTAATTGTGAAATTTAAGAAGTTTTGAATATATTTTAGTATTTAAATTTGAATTTTTAAGGAATTTAAATTTGAATTTGAATTTAAGTAAGGTTTACTTGGTTATGTGTTAAATGGAATGTAATATAATGAGATAAATGAATTTTTGAATGGAATTTTTAATGTATTTTGTAATGATACTTGAAATAACAAATGAATGACTTATTTGATTTAAAAATGATATTTAAATTTGAGTATTTGAATTTGAATTCAAATAATGATTTGATAATAAGGTTTGGAAATGATTTGATCTTTATTTTGATAAAGAATATGAATTAGAATGATATGTACTTTTGATAAATGAATATTTGAAGTTTATATTTGTTTGAAAGGATATTTAGTTTAATTGTAAATTGAGTTTATTTAAATAATATTGGATTTATGAAATGAATATTTCAAAACTAAGTAATAATGAAACTAGATTTGAGATATATGAAATTATAAAATTTAGTTTTGAAATGCGGGATATTAAAGCTTTGAAATTTATTAAAAATTGAATAGTTTAATTTGTGGATCAAATCTATATTTGAAAATGATATGTTTTGAAATGGTTATTGGGAAATTTAATTGAAACTGATGGTTTGAATTGAATTAAGTTGGAAATTGAAAATTTGGGATTAATTGAATGAATTGTAAAATGTAAAGAATTAAATGAATATCCCATGATTTCAAATGTATGATTTTGAAATGTAATGATTTTCAAAGTGTAATTGTTTCAAGTTTTTTTGGTTTCGAAAGAGTTATACTTTGAAAATATTATGATTTTGAAATGAATATATGTTTGAAATGTTTTTGGCTTTGAAGTATAAACTATTTTGATTGAATAAATAGTTTTGAAATAAAAATGGTTTTGGTTTCGAAGTATAAACTATTTTGAGAGAAATATAGTTTGAAATGAAATGATTTGATCTTTTTAAAGTATAAACTATTTTGAAATGACCATGGAGTTATAATAACGTTTGGTTGTTAAAGAGACCGGGATCGGAAGTTGTCATACTCTCTGCCAACTCCGAAAACCACTTTAACAACCGTGTACGCGTTGGACATTCCAGAATGAAGTAGGATGGTGGCGACGTTCTTGAGGTATATTACGTGGACCCAACTCCCGTGAGTTGGCATAAGGTGGCTAAAACAGGAGTGATCTCGGGCCAAGTGAGGTCATTCCTCCGATCGGACACATTTCTTCGATACTATACTCTTACTGGTGATTGATTAGATGGCCATCCTCCGATTTTAATATGGGAGTGTGTTCCGAGGTGGGCGTATGTGGCTACTGCGTTACCACCAGCCCGTGTGCGTAATTGGTATATCTACCCTGGCATTGCCTTGTGTGCCATGTCACCTACCATACCGAGCCTTTACTACGAGTTTCTTTTTCTCCCGTATCCCATGTGGTATCCTCTGACAGTCACCTGGAGTGGAGATGGAATGATATTGGATGGACTACTGGGACTATTATGTGTGAAGGGTGATATGGGTAGCCCGGAACGCTATTTAAAAGTATGTTTATTTTACTGTAGACATTATTATAATAGCGTAATATTACTACATAGTAAATAGTTTAACGGATCCTTAAAGGATGGGCGATCCTAAGCATTCTTTAAGTTACTGATGCATTTTTTGTTACTGTCCATTTGAGTTGATTTACAGTTCATAAGTATTTATGTCCTGACTCGAGTGTTTTGTGTTTTGCTTTACGCTCGAGTCAGATTGAGTGATTCAGCATTCAAGACTCACCTTTGGAGTTGGAGCTTTGCTTGAAGATCCAGCCATCTATTTGTTTTCAGTATCCGGTGTTTCCAGTGATGTATTTTGATTTGTACTTGATGTATCTTGTTACTCTTCTACTGTATATTGTTTAACTCTGATGTATCTTATTTTTATATAGTAGCTTCATGAACTACTATTTCTTTTAAATTCCGCTACATTATTAAATACTCTGTGTCTGTGATCTGCGATTATGTATTTACTGTATATTCTGAGATTTGCCAAATTTTATTTACAACGCGGTATTTTGAGCAATTCAAGTCCGACATGTGTGGATACGAATGGTTGAAAATATCGGGTCGTTACAATGGACTTTGTATAAGTACAAGTGATTTTGGAAGGTATTCGATCTGAAGAGATAAATTTTATATATAACAGAATTTATATAAGAATTATTTGATATATTCGAGATTATTGATTTAGAAAGTATTCGATTTGAAAATGGAATCCTATATATAATGGACTTTATATAAGTATGATATTTGAAAGTGATTTGAAAAGGTACTATATGATATATATTTTCGAAGTAGAGATATGGAAAGTGCCTTCTGCTTGATACACGCTTTGTGGCCACATCGTGGATTCATTCTATCGATATTATTCTCTCTGATTTTTGGTTTTCCGGATGTAATACTCGAGTGTTCCCACCGTGGCGTAACCCATGGTTTTTTTTTTTCTCTCGCGACTGCATAGCGCAATTGCCTGGCTGAGTCTGGCCTAAGGGTACGGATTGTTTCCTGGGGGATCCAGGCGTAACCATTGTGTATCCTACAATCTGTGTAGGTCACGAATAGTAGCGAAACTGCCTGGCTGAGACAGCCTAGGGGTACAGATTGTTTCCTGGGGGACCCAGGCGTAACCATTGTGTATCCTGCACTCTACTAGTGACCATGGCGTAACTCGCAGGGCTGAGAAAGCTTACGGATACGGATTGTTTCCTGGGGGATCCAGGCGTAACCATTGTGTATCTGCGAACCATGGTCGGACAAAGGTTTTGGTTTGGTTGTTTTGTTTGGATTGTACTTTCCATATCTGTTTTAAAGGTTTTTCAAGTATTTTCATTGGGTGTTGAAACAAGTCTACTAAGTACTTGAAGAATTCTAGCTTTGCGCCTGATCAACGCATGGCCAGAGTCTGCAAGAACGAGGATAAATATGTTGAAACATCAAGTTATAAAAGTATTTTCGAAAGGAAAATTTATTTCGATATAATAGTATTTTATTATAAAAGTATTATTATAAAGGTATTTATTATAAAAGTATTTTTCCCAACAAAGAAATTTTGAATTAATATTTGAAATTTAAAATTTAATGGTTTGATTTAACGATTCGTGCCCGATACTATTCTTTTGAATCTGCCTTATCTTCTCAGCTTTAGTTGTTCACCTATATTCTGTTTCCAGAATCTACCTTCCTTTCCTTATTGAATATAATCTTTAAAATATTTTTTATTTATATACTACATGGTTTAATAGAAAATTATAAATATTTTGGAAGTTATTAATTAAATAAAAATATTTAAAGCAAATGATTATTGATTTATTAATAATGTTTGCAAAGTGTCTTGAGATAAATTAATAAATTTATGAATTATGGATTTAATGCTTTCAAATAACTTCCTCGTAAATATAACTAATGATGTGAATAACTGTTTCCAAATAGTTTTCATATGTTTATAAAGGTGTCATTTAAACATATAAATGTTACTTATAAAGGAAGCAGGAAATTTTACAAATGAGTTTTGAAAATTTTTAAAGTACTAAAGATAATTGAATTGCAAATGAAGCTTTGAAATGAATATTGCAAGTAAAATTTATATAAGTTTCTTTGAATGTTGAATTTAAAGATATTATATAAATGGGGGAAAAAATTGATTTGCAAAGTTTATTTATAGCAATATACTTGACAAATAAATTTGAATCCCTATGTTGGAAGTATAGTTTGAAATATTTACTTGATTTCAAAGTACTAATAGTAAATTTTATAGGTTTATTTACTATTTAAATTTTGTATTAGAATATTCATTTTGAAACAAGTGTTTGAATTAATTATGAAGGTATGAAATTTTATAATTTGATTTAGAAATTTAATGTAAGATTTGAGTATACTATTAGTTTCAGTTTAATAATATTGAGTTTATACTTATTTTAAAATTAATGAGTCTAATAAATTTTTTGGATTTAAGGAACCCTATTTTAAAGCTTATTATAATGTTTGATAAAAATTTCTAACATTGTTTTGGACATTTGAAAAATCTTTGCATAATGCTTTGAGGATGTTTTAAATATATCTTATATTTTTTCTAAGTGAATGGGTTAAATGTTTTAACTAAATTTTAGATATGTTGAAATATTTCTTTTCTCTTCAAGGGCAAATACCAAAAAAACTTAAATTTTTATTCAGTAACCGAATGGAGTTATTTTCAAATTTATATTAAATTAAAATATGTAAGTTAAATTGTTTATAAATTGATCATTTTGAATAACATATTTCAAACTCCTCGATTCCTTCTTGTTCCTTTTCGAGGACGAAAAAGTTTTGAGTGGGGAGACTGTAACAACCCATATTTTGATAATTAAAAATATTAAATTTAATAAGGTTATGGGCTTTAATATTGTCAGAAAGTAAGATTTATGATTTATTAAATTGAATCTTATTAGATTTGAAATTTTGACTTTAAGATAAATCATAAAACAAATAATTTAATGGGATAAAACATATAATTGGCTAATATTGATTGAATGTAATTGACTACTATACTACGTTAACATAATTTCAATCAATATAAATAATAAAGGTTAATAAGGAATAGAATAAATGATGTATAAATTGATGTAATCTTATGTTATTAATTGCAATTGGTTTTAATATGGAGTATGAAATCAATTATTTTGTACGTAAATTTATTAACCTTTGTTTCTAAAGATTAAGTTAACAGATATAATTATTAACGTATAACCATTGTTTCATTTATTTTCTTATTATTAAATCGGTTAGAAATTTATTTGGTAATTAATGGAGAATTAACATAATTAAAATATTACAATTGATATAAGAAGAAATGTTAACTGTTGAGTGGTGAGTGTAAACTTATGCCAATCAATTGCATAAGGGAATAGTTGATTAAATAATAAGAATGTAAATCAAAATAAAAGGATTTGTATGAAATTTAAATATATAATGAACAGGTTTTATTACATTTGTAATTAAATTATGGAATTAAATTAGTATATAGATATTGGGTTTAATATAGAAAATTGGATTTCAAAGGAAACAATTGGATTAATTATCTTCCCTGTATTAGGGTATGTTTTGAGATTTAATCATTGTAAGTAATAGTAATTATATCTTACCATTAATAAGAGATAGAAGTAAATGGTAATTAATTAATGATATGTGCAACATATGTTTTATGTTAAAAATATAATGAGAATTTCATTGAGAAATATTACGCTCAAATTGTAAGCACTTAAATTTGGTACATATATAATGATAATATGAAATTAATTGATAAAGAAATGATGTGGTTGTACAAAGTATTATTTCTGTGACTCTTTAATTGAATAATCTTTAAATATAAGTTGGTTTAATGAAAAAACATTTATTATCAAATAAAATGGATCTTTTATTTGTGAATGTAGTTTTAATTTCATTAAAATAAAGAATAGAATGATTGGTTTAAAGGAAGAAATATAAGTATATTTGAACTGTGTTTTAGCATATAGATGGATTAAAAGAGTGGAAAAATAATTTCCTTAAGTAAGTTATTTATTTCTCTACTGTATAAGCAACAAATTTATAAATGTGCTTAAATGACTAAAGGAAACAATTATTCTATTTTTCATCCATTTTAGTTGTCTGTTTTGAAATTTAACTTTATAAGTAACTATAATTAATATAATTGAAATATTTCAATGAGAAGGGAAGAAAACGTTGACTGCAATTAATAGATTTAATAAAAGAAACGCATCTTTTGTGTTAAACAGAAAGGACGTTTTAATGGAAATGAAAGGTCATTTTGGGAAAACCAAATTTGACGTTTTCGTTTTTATGTTAAGTAATTTTATTTATTATGCATAGATAAAAAATTAAATGCGTACAAATTTGAATATTATTTGAGTTAATGAAGTCAATTTGTTTACGTTTCACAAATTGAATTTCAAAATGGTTGTGTGATGTATATGGTCCCTTCATTTCTTTTGTTATTAATTGTTGCATGTTTTGAGACGTATAAAAATAAAACTTTCATTTTGAACAAAAATGATTTTGGATATAAAAAAATGAATTTTAGAATAACATACACACACACACACATTAATATTCAAACTTTTAAATATATCAGAGGGTTCATGGTTGTGTAAATATCATGGAATCAATTAGAAATTTCTCTTTTTTACAGTTGTACATTGATTACAAAAGTTTATATTCATTTTTCCATTTTATATATGGTTAAAATTTGTAAATGGGTTGCATTAATGCGACCATTACAATAATTAAAAAGTAAAGTAAATCATTTTTATAGTGCATAGGTTGATATATATTCATTAATCAATAAAATTTGTTTGAGTAACATTAATAAATATATATTGAATGTTTGATTAATTGATTGGTTGACTGTTAATTGATTGATTGAGTTAATGTAGTGTGCACATATATTAGCATAAAACGAATGTTTTAATATGGAATTTAATAATGTAAATATATGTATATTTGGGTTTATTGATATAAATTAATTGGAGCACGTTTTGGAATGTGGACCCAAAAGGTTTGTTTATAGGAAATAGGTGGTCCCTTCGTTTACTTTACATTTATTATCACCTTGCAATCTCTCTCTTTTCGTTTTCAAGTAGTCTAATAATTAAATTACTCATTCATTTCTTATAAATTAATGGTTGCTTCATTTGATTTATTTATAATTAATAATTTCCACATTCTTTTCATTTGTTTCTCCTTTATTCGTTTGCTCTTTTTAAATGCTTTACTTGAAGTTTTTTCCTTTTCTGTTTTTTCGTTTTTAATGTGAACATCCAAATTAATATGCATGCCCTCTAATTAGCATTTACTATTTTCCATTTCAAAAGTTTATTTTGCTTATGCATCATTAGTTCTTGTAGCTTCCTTTCATTCGCAATTCTTGAAGCTTCATATTTAAACCGGAAGATTTATTTTTATCTTTATTGATATATTTATTCCTTTAGTTTAATCTTTCAAATACTACATTTTAGGGCTATTCATATTTTTACTTTATTTCAATTCCTAGTTTGTTTATATATGCCTAATTAGCTTTTCATTTTTTTTCCATCTTCATTCCTATAGCCTCATTTTTAATCTCATCTTCTGTAGCTTCATTTTTCCAAATAAAATTTTCATCTCATTCTTTTCACTTTTCACCTTCCTCATTCCTTTTTTTTTAAATCTCCTTCTTCTCTCTTTTTTGCTTCATTTTTATGCTTTTTTTATTCTTCTTCGAATCTTCTTCTTCTTTTTCAAAGCTTCCTTTTCTTTTTCAATTCTTCATCTCTTTAAATTTTATTCTTCTTTTCCAAGCATTCTTCTTTTTCTAAATCCTTTTCTTCATATCCAGATCTATACAAACTTCTCTGTCTCTTCCAAAACATTCCAAAAAAAAGATTAAGATAGCAAGGAAATAAATCAAAAGGAGGAAGTAGTAGCGGATTCAAATCCGACTAGACAAGGGAAATCCAAAAAGTGATTGTTTAAACTCACTCATGAAATACTAAAATTTTGTTGCAAGTTAAACCAGGTCATATAGTGATAAATTTTTGAATGTTGGTTTGGAATATTTATAAATATTTAATTTGAATAGCTAAATTCCAATATGTGATGACTAATAATTACTGTGACATGTTATTGAATTGGTTGATTTGTTGAATTGATTGATTTGAATGTTGAATGGATTGTGCTTGAATGTATATTTGTTCATTTATTTGATATATCCTTGTTATCACCCTATAGTTTATTGTAATTATTTAAATTTTCATATTGATTATTTGCACACTGAATAAGGATGTAAAACCCATGGATTTCAAGTATTTACATCAGAGGAAAAATAGTATGTTTAGAATTACTATTTGAACCATAAAAATGATTTTGGGAAGTAAACTGTCGCTACCTTACTTGAACGTTTTCAAAATTAAATTTTGAAACATTGGTAAGTTTCCAAAAAAGTGAATATTGAAACTTTGGAACATTTTTATAAATCAAATCTCTAAAATTATGAAATTTAACTGGGAATTGTTCTGTAAATTTGAAATTTACTAGAATGGATCTATTGTGAAATCCATTTTATTTTGAATATGGAAATAATAACATTTCCAGAAATTTGAACCTTCAAAAAATGTAGTTATCTGCATTCCTTATTTCATATACTTTTGATTTAATTTGCATAAGAATTTTAGTTCTGACTTGAGTGTATTATCTTCCTTTATGCTCGGGTCAGCCTGAGTTTTTCAGCATTGAAGACTATTTCTGGTGGACGAAGACATAGACTCAGTGTATTATTGCTATTTATTATTCCACTACATTCTGTGTTCCGCTGCATTATTGGTTATTTATGATATATGTATAACTCTGATTTGAATTTGTAAAAGTGTAATCAATTGTTATTTGTAAAACAGCTTCATGAACTGTTTTTTTTATTATTATATTTTATCGTTACGCTGCGAGATTCTGTATTTTGTTTTTCTCTTTTCTTTTTTTTCTTCTTTACCCCATTAACAATCCTCCCTTTTGAATGGTTTGATTCTGACATGTGTGGTTTACTGTTGATTTGAACCATCCAAAAGGGTAGGTCGTTACATGAACCATAAACATCTCTTGAGTTACTACACTCACGTTGACACTGGATAGGAGATGTCAAATCCGTAAACATCTCTGACGCCGTTCTACTCATATTATTTACTATTGATTTAACTTACATAAGATCTTTTAGTTCTGACTCGAGTGTTTTGTCTTTTCAATTCGCTCGGATTAGCCTGAGCAATTCAGGATTTGAAGCCTTTTTCTTTGGAGGACGAAGACGAAGATTTATTATTATTTATTATAGTATTCCACTACATCCATACTGTTCTGCTGCATCGATTATTACTCGTTGGTATGTGCAACTCTGATATGTATTGTATAAGTATAAATCAAATATTTTGTAAAACAGCTTCATGAACTGTATATTTGTTTATTATATTTTATAGTTCCGCTGCAAGATTATGTTTTGTTTTAATTCTTTCTCTGCTTTTTCTTATTTACCCCATAACAATCCGCCCTTTTGTATGGTTTAAATCTAACGTGTGTGGTTTATTGTTGATTTAAAATGTGCGAAAAGGTGGGACGTTACATCTGGTATCAAAGCTTTGGTTTAGCGATAAACCTTAGCTTTGTGGGGTTTGACTCTCTGTTAATAGGGTATTAATACCCTATGATGAGTCGCTGAGCGTATATATATGAGAGAGCATATTTGTTAGTGTTATAAAATGTTTTATATTGTGTTAATTTGTTCTGTTTTGTATTTATAAATTCTGCTTGGTGCATAGGACTCTATGACATCAATTGAGATTTCTAAACACTTAATAGGACAGTCCGACACAATATTTGTTTTTAATATAGGTGAATGAAATAATTTTTCCTATTATATTTTTCCATATATAAAATAAATTTTATAAATAAGATATATATTTGGTTGTAAAATTTATAAATAATAGTTGAAACGAGATTGAAAATAAAATAAATGAAGAATTTAGGAATTTAGAACTTAAGTTCCGGGGTTTTGAATATTCCTTTCGAATGATTTTGGAATATAATAATAATATTCTAGAAGTATTTTCTGATAAATAATTCGATATAAATTGAAAGAATTGTTTTAAAAGAAAAATTGGAAAAGAAAAAAGTTGTACTCCCCTCTCTGTCGCTGGAAAATAATTTCGGTGATGAGTGCACGCATCATCGACATTCATTTTCGAGTTTCGAAGTGGGAAGACCACTGTAGTAGTTTTACTGTAGATTTTTTTGGATGAACAAATATAGATTTTAAATTGCTTTAAATATAACCGGATATATAAACTGTAAGTATATACATTTATCTATTATTTTAAAATGACTTGAAATTTAACCCGGTATTTAGTTCTTAAGTTTCTGTTAATTAATAGTTTCAATTATTATAGTGAAATGGAATGTAACTAATTAACATTTGGAACCTTTAATTAAAATAAGAGATAAATGCTAAGTTATAAATAAAATTTAAAGAAAGTTGAAATTTGTAACTTATAAAAACAAAAGATCTAATTATTGAACATTAAATTAAATTAAAAGAAATGAGATAAACTTGTACAATTTTTAATTACATTCTTTAACATACATATAACTTACCAACTATTAAAAAAGTTAAAATGTTAAAAGAAAATGAATGGGAAATTTTACAAGTAAAATTTGAAATAATGAAAGTATTCAAGGAATTCTTTAATAAATAAGAATTGATGTTGTAGTGTTATAAACTTAAGAATAATTGAAACACTACTAGTTAAATATAATGGAAAGTGGGTATTGTAAGTAAGTAATTATAAACTTAAGTGAATAGGTTGAAGTTACTTCTGAATAAAATAAGAATAAAAGATGAATATTGGAAAAGAAAAAAATGACTATAAACTTAAGTTAATAAATTTACCTACTAAGAAATTTGATTGAATATGAATAATATAAATAAATGAATGTAATGCAATAAATAGAGTTTGGCATTATATAGATAGATGAAATTGAATTGGTAAGTAATGAATAGAAATAGAGAAATATAAGTAATGAATGAAAAGAGAAATCAAACAACAAATGTATGAATGGAATTAATAAGGATAAACTAAATCTGTTGTTTGAAATTGTTGTTGTTTGTTTTGGTTTATGGTTGCTTGGGTAATGATACTTTAAAATTGTTTGGATGTATGAATAATCTATTTAGCTTCACCAGAGACTATTGAGTAAATAATGCGCTTAGTAGTTTATTTTTCATTCTGTACAATTTGAAGTTTTGGACCCGAACAACCATTTGTTTTTTTTTTGATATGAATGAATGATTGATTTGTGATGATTCTATGTGATGGTTGTATGCCTGTTTGCAAGTGATTGTTGGTTGTATTGATTTGTTTGTTATTGATTGAAACAAGTTAAACATTTCATTTTATATAATAGTTAACCTTTTTGGATTATATAAGTGAAATACAGGTTATGGAAGCAATTGCTACTGCTTTTAGTTTTAAAATTAAGCGTAATTGCCCGACGAATAGGTACGTTTTCGGACTACGGTTTATACCTCTATTATATTATTTTTCCCGTGTTGGGATATATATTATTTTGGAAAATATATGTTGTATATTGTTATATTTGATACTATATTTTCTCCCGAGCCTCTCCGTACAAAGGAGACTCTGCCGAAATTTTCCATAAATTTTGGACTTAGAAAATATTTTGAAAATGCTTTTCAACTTTATTAATCTAAGTATAAAAAGATCTAATGGCTATAAATTGGTATGTTTTATTTAAGTTAATTTATTTTATAAATTTATCTATTTATAAAGTTAATATTTTTGAATAAGATGTATTGTTTATTTAATTCTTTCTTTCCCTCATTTTTCCTTTTCGGGACGAAAAATTTTGAGTGGGGGAGAGTTAACGACCCAGAAAATTCGATAACTAAATTGGGTAAATTAGTAGGATTTTTCTAATTAAATTTAGAAAGAAATAAGAATTTTATAATTTATATTGAAGTGAAATCACAATAAATGAAATGGTATAAAATTGTTTCCCTTAGTTAAAATAGAAAATAAGCAAATAAAAAGTAAGTATTGAATTTACCAATGAAACAATATATTGATTAATGGTAACTGAATGTAAATTAAGGTAATAAAGTTAATGTAGGTCAATAAATAATTAATTTAGTGCAGTCCCCATTTGATTGTAAACAATTGTAAGGTTTTAATTAATTGTAATTAGTAAATTTGGAAATGCATTCAAAATTAAAATTAGATAATGAATTGCAATAGTTAAAGTTAATAATTAATGAACTTGAATGGAATTCCAGTTATATAAAATAATTTAAATGTATGTTTGGTTAAATTGAACATATATGAAAGAAATTAGTAGTATGAAAATAAATGACAACATTGATTTGTAAGTAATAAAAGCTTATTTATGTGACTAAAGGGTAACGGTAATGATTATTGTATGTTACCTATTTATTTAGATTGTTAATTGAAAGTGGAAATAAATTTTTAATAAATGTAAACAATTGTTTCGTTAATGTGAAATGTAATTCAATGTTTAGGAGTTGTTAAATTGGGTATATTAAGGTAATAGATCATGAATCCAATATTAAATGCATCCATTTGACAACAATGAATTGAATTAGAGGGTGAAAGTAAATAATGGGAAGTGTTGTATAAATAAATAAATTAGTATAATAAATGGTAATTGGATGAATTCAGTGACGCAAGTAATCATAATAATTAGTTGAAATTAATGAACTTGAGTGTATTATAAAGTTAATGGTAACGATTGTCATATTTAATTGGCCTTCTAAATTAAAATAGGAAATCTTTAAATGTTTTAATGAAAATTTATGCAATAATGGAAGGTGTGAATGTAATAATGAAATAATTGGAATTGTAAATTTATGCATAGTGAAGAAATCGATATAATGGAAAGTATGAACCCAAGGAAATGAATGTATTTAGAATGTTAATCGCAATTAGCGTGTATATTGGTAGAAATGTAATAAAATGAAAATAGGGTAGTTAGTACAAAGGAAAGATGGAAATTGAAGTTACTAATGTAATAAATGGTAAAACAAAGGTTACCTTTTTTTATTGAATAATAATTGATTAGAAAAAGGATTGAAGTTAAATCAAGTAAATTTATTGGAATAAATTATAATTAATTGAGTTTATTGTGAATGGAATTAATTTCTACATTATTTGAAATTAAGAAAAAAAAGGGATATTAATGCACTATGGTATAAACCATGATAATTATATTGTAAAATGAAACCGGTTGTACAACTAATTGGGTTAAGAATATGGATTAATTGAAATTAAATTTGTAATTACTGAATTTTATGGAAATTGAAGTTAAATACTGAATTGGTAAATTTATTTACTTTGAACTGATGTCAAGAATTTGCTTTAATTTATGGAAAATGTCCGATCAATTTGAATTGAGAGAAATTGTGATTTATTTAAAACTGAACTGAGACTTGATTTAAATAAATTTGATATTAAATTATTTAATTAATGTATAAATAGCCATTTTGGCCACCGACTCGGATTCCGACGAAACCAGTTTCATCAGATCCGTAACGGTGAATTATTGTAGGATTTCAAGCTTCGTAGCGATCGGACTTGTCGTTGGATCGTAAGGACTCGAAACGCCTTGAAATCAGTGAAATTGAAATCAATTTGAAAAATATTTATTTTAGCATAGCTTCTTCATACGATGGAATTTGAACTTGAAAACTTTTCCATTGAGTTTAAAATATTTTAAAACATCTATTTTTCATATTTGGGTTGACCTATCTTCATTACGGAGTCGAAACGGGCTTTTTGGGCCACTTTGTCGTTAGCGCGTATATTCAAATCGTGTCCATCTGTTCTATTTCAACCCTACCTATAAATACCCGGTTATAAACCCTAGCCTACTCCTATTCCTCATTTGTCCATACGTATATTTCAACTATCTCTCTTTCCAATGGCTGCAAACCGTAATTCCAATTGCAATTCAAAATTAAAGCCAAATTTCAAACTCCACAAAATATAGCAAATTTTATATGGATTCGAAGACCTCGAATAGCGCATCTCAATTCTGTGATTTGTTTTCTCATCTGGATTGATATGTGGCCGGAATCGAGTAAAGAAGCCATGGCCGTTCATCGTGGATCGATCATCTTCCTCTGATCATCGAATCGACGTTACCGTGGCGTGGAGGAGGTCGTGCGAAGTTCATCGGTGGGTTTGGTTCGTTGGTTCAACGGTCCGATTTGCGCCTAAATTCGATAGGGTTCGAACCCTAGGGCTGGCGGTTGCGCAAAAAGGGGAGAATTTGGGTGCCGTGACCTCTAGGCATCACAAGAGGGAGGCAGGCTGAACGAAGGGGCGGAGGTGCCGTGGTCTACGGCGGCGCGAGGTGGGGAGAAAGCATGGTCAAACGATCGGTCAAAGGGTTTTTGCGTGCTTCTCTGGTGCGTTCATATACGACGTGAAGAAGATGATCACGTGAGTGAAGGAACTGTGCAGCGACGTGGTTGTGTGGAGTAATGTTTTCTATTTTGTTTTAATTTAAATTTAATTTTCAATTGCTCAAACTGATATAACTTTTGTGTACGAACTCTATTTCGCGCGCGGTTCTCTCCACTAGCTTCGTTTTGGAATTCCGAACACTTTGGCGCATGTTTGGACGAATTCTGAGATCGTTTGAATTTTCAGTTTAAATTGGATTCAAAATTCAATTTAAATTCAAAATGTGAGTGTTTTAACCCACTCATAACTTCTAAAACTTCTTATGTTTGTTTAATTAAATTTTGTTGTGATTATGCATTTATTTATGACTGTTTGTATATTTTTAAAATCATCATCTTAGTTATTGCATTTATTTAAATTAAATCGTTATTTAATTTATTATTGAATATAACTTCCAGTTAATTACCTGTTATATATTATCAGTTATATATTTATATTGATTGATTGTTTTGGATGATGATTGTGATGGATGTATGATTTTATGATGGATGAATGGATGTTGTATTATATTATTATAAACTGCAAGTTATTATGAATTTTTGTTCATTCGGGATTGCGGTTTGAAATGATATATAACGTAAATTTTATTTTAAATTACGGATTGAAATGATAAATATCCACTTGACTGTTTGCACAAAAATTGGGCAAACACCTCCAAGTCGTATAATTTAGTCGATTTTATGTTGTTCTTAGCGATTTGGGTGATTTACGCAAATACGTAAAAAGCAGGGACTAAACTGTAAAAGACACACAGATTTATAGTGGTTCGGCCCGAATGTGCCTACGTCCACTTTATATGTTATTCTCCTTTACTGATCAGATTATAAGTACAAAGCTTTGATTACAAGTATATGAAAGTTGTTTGAAAGTTCTATTCGTGCTTGAGCTCTTAAACTTGTCTGCCATTGTTGTACCCCTGCCCCTCTATTTATAGAGCGAGGCTGAGGGTAGGGGTCCTGGATGTATATAGCTGCTGGTGGGCCTGGGCTGAAGCAATCTGGCCTGGCAATGTTGGTTCGGCAAGGCCTTGGTCCGGAAATGGTTGGAGTGGAATTGGCCCGGTATCACTTTGGTTCGGCAGGCATGGGAAGGGAGTTGGTTCGGCAGGCATGGGAAGGGAATGGCTTTGGTTCGGCAGCGGTTGGTCCGGTAGTACCTTGGAGATGTGTTGGTTCGGTAATGCTACGGTCCGGTGGTAGATGGGTTGAGTTCTAGTTCAGCTAGGCATAGAAAGGGAGTTGGACCAGTAGTACACTGGGAAGGGAGTTGGTTCGGCGGTGCTTAGGAAAAGAGTTGGTTCGGCAGTGCTTTAGAAAGGGGTTGGTTCGGTGGTGTTGGCCCGGTCGAAACACACCCAGCACTTGCCCCCCAAAGTAGGGCATGTTCCTGCATATGGCGTACTTTGTTTTAGGTCACTCATCTTGGACACTCCCATCCGGTCTTGAACGCCGAACCAATTAGTCCGGTCGTTGATATCTGCCTATAAATATGGGCCTTATGCTTTCGTTATTCCTTACCAACTGAAGTAGCCGAACTAATTTTTTCCTGCCGAATCAATTACATTGCCGGACCAGGTGAGGTCTTCTTTCACCGAACCAACTTTTTCCCGAACCACCGCATGAGATCGGAGGATATGAGTGCCGAATGGTATTTGAGCCTTGGACTACCGAATGGACTGGAGAGTATAGTGCCGAATAACCTTTTGCCTTGCTTTACCGGATGAATTCGGGAGTTCGAGTGCCGAATGACCTTTCGGCCTTGAACTACCGAACGCACTTTTATGTTTTGAACTGCGAGTGAAATTCCAGACTACATACACTTTCTTGTTTACTTCCCTCATTCTAACGACGCACTTTTTGTGTTTGCAGATAAATGTCTCGTAAAGTAGAAACTCGATCAGATAAGAAGAAATCCTAGGATAGAGAAGAGTCCTCCACAGTGCCCCCAGCTCAGTCAGGATTGGGACGTCATGGACCTCCCCCGAGATCACTACTAGATGGGTACAACCCTCAGGAGCTCCTGAACTCGCCACCTGATTGCTTTCCTAGCTCCCTTAAAGAGGAGCATCTTGATGTTATATCTCGTTCTTTCAGGATTGACAGAGCACACATGGTGCTACCAGGGAATGGAGTTATGCCGTATGACCCTTCTGAAGGATATTTTGCTTATAGCAGGTACCATTGTATGTGTGGGGCCATTCCCCCAATCAATGCTTGGATAGTCAGCTTCATCACCTGTTTGAAGGTGGCCCCTTTCCAGCTTCAGCCCAACTCTTATGCTATCTTGGTGAGCCTATTTATCATCTTCCAGAGAAAGTACGGGCGTCCCCATCCAACCGGAAGATTCGGTACCTTTACAATTTGAGAGGCTACAAGAAGGGGTCTCCCTACATTTGCTTAGAATCGACCGTGTCCTTCAAGCCGATCATGGACTTATATTCGAAGTTCAGCATGTTCAAGAAGGAATGGTTTTTCGTCAAGGATGACTCTGTTTCTATCCGTCGCTTCACCTCTGGCTGTAAGTTGAAGCTTATTTATAATTTCCTTTCTGACTGCAATGCTTCTTCTTATGTGTTTTTATTTCTTTCTAGCGACAGGTGGCTTTGCGGTTGTAGAGAACGATCGCCTGGTTCAGATGGCTGCGGAAATAGAAGCCATTTCGGGAAGGGAGAGGTCATCTTCTTACTTGATCAGGAATGCTACTCTTCTGGGGCACAATTTGATTCTACCACGTCAGTCTGGGGTCAAGCAGAGAGACACAGCTGAGGAGAGGGCTGCCAAGGCTAAAGGAGGGGATGCGGCAAAGAGCAGCAAAAGGAAACCCTTCTCGATACACCCAGTCGCCAGAGGGAAGAAACTCAAGAAGTCCGATGGTCCCTCCCCCAGCACATGTCCAGATGTTCCGGAGGAGAAAAATGTGGAGGAGGAAAGAGGCGAGGAGGAGAGCGGAGGTGATGGAGAAGGTGATGGTGATAATGGTGGCGAAGGACAGAGCGGCGATGGCGCTGGGGCTTTGTCCTCTAGGCAAGCAGAGGAGATCCAAGAGCGGACAGATGATGCTTTCCGCCAGGCTTTTGAGGGGTTGGAGGAAGGATCGGCCTTGGTGGAGAAGCCAAAGAAAGATGACAAGGCCGGGACTGGTGCCGATTCATCTTCCTAGAGTATTTCAGCTAAGGCAACCCCTGCGATTCAAGGTGAATTTTTGACTCCTGACGACTCCATTTATGATAAGAATTTAGGAATATTTTATGGCCAGCTCCCATCCTGGAATGAGATCTAGGACTTATTGCAGTATTGTACTCCTCCCTAGTGTTTGTATAACAAAAGCGTCTTTTTACTCTTCTTAACTTGATACTTTTCTTTAATTATAGCTCAATGTATGCTTGTAACACTTGATTTTTATTCCAGGAGCGGGCGAAGCGGCCAATGCATCAGATGTTCGGCACCGGCTTGAACAATACAAACTTCTCAAAGCTTCTACTAAGCCAAAGCCTTCGACTAACCGCCCTGGAGACGTAGTCGGCTACCGTCCTCTTCTTGGGGTCATCGAAGAGGACATCCAAAAGAGGAAGAGGAGCCGTTCCTTGTTCGAATCCTCACCTGGTCCTCGGCCCCCAACTCAACCTCTTCGGGATACCACGAAGGAGAATACCGAGTTTATACCTTCGCCGCACCCGTCTGAAAACCCTAATGTTACCCCAATAGATCATCCCGGCTTGGCTTGTAATCCGTTTGTGGGTCATCCGGACCTGGATCCAGGCTCTCATGATATTTCCTTTGACGAGGCTACTGGTGAGCACCTTCTCCCTCGCAATCCTATGGTACGGGTTCTTGATGAGGCTAAGTCCCTGGACCTTGATTTGCTTACTACTCGGATTGTAACTATGAGGGACGAAGCTAAGGCAAACATCGACCGGGTTGCTAAGGAGACCAGGAAGTTGATGGGGCATCATGCCCGACTGGTCAAGGCTGGAGAGGAAATTGGGAGTGCTAACATTCGATTGCGGTTAATGGTTTCCGACCAGGCCAAGCAACTCGCCGATCAGGCCATCCATATCTCTCAGCATGAGGCCGCCTCCAGGCGACTAAAGAAAACCATGAAAGAGGCTAGCAGGGCAGAGTTACGGAGAATGGAGGCTTCCTGCAAGGAATGGATCGACATGGCTATTGCAACGGTGGATGAGGTCCGGAAAGCGGATCTCGAGCGGGTAGAGGAGTTATCCGGGAAGCTTGAAGCCATAGAGCTTGCTCAAACCAAGCTAAAGGAGGAGATGGAGGCAATGAGGAAATCTCTTCAGGCTGACCGCTCGCGATACCGATCGGAGAGGGATGCTGCCGTTGCAAAGCTGTTGGCTTCTGAGGTCCGAATGAGGGAGTTCGAGGAGAACGAGGGGATGATGGATGAGATGCTCCAGGATATGTAATTGAAACAGGGCAATTTATCCTGGATGGATGATTATCCCCGAGTCATGGCCAGGATTTATCTCTGGGCTCTGGAGGAGGCCAAGGCTGATGCGGATAAGGAGGGTGGTATGACCTTCAGAATGGATGTGGTTACGGCCCAATTCACCAAGGAGGAGAAAGTGGCGGTTAAGGAGGGTATGCGGCTGCTCATTGCTGAGGAGGTAGGTGTGCAGTTGGAGGATGATGATCAAGGAATAGATGCTGGTAAGTCTTCCCTTTTAGCCTTTTCATAACTTGATTGCTTATTTTTTATTTAATGGATTCTTCTCCTGAATTGGACAGGCGGGACCTCTGAAGCGCCAACTACCTCCGGTCAACATGCTGGGGGTTCTGATCCTGCGGTTAAGTAGATCTCGGAGGGCCAGCAGGATAGAGGCGAAGCCCTGATGCAGCCGACTCCTTGGCTTGATCTGGACATTTTTTGGTTTACTTGACATTGCTGTCTATGTTAGTCTTAAAATATTAATGTAATTTTCAGGTTGTAATTATGTAACGAACAACTTGATTTTTGGCATGTAACTTTTAACTTAGACTGATTCTGCTATATTTGAATGCTTTTGTTATTTTGATATGTTGCATAAGAAATACAGCTATGCACATGTCTGTGATTCAATCGTGTTTGATTCTAAGTTCTTGCTTAAAATATAATTTTAAATCTTGCAATGTTTGTGTGATGTGCGAATAAATTATAGCTACGTATTTATATACAAGAGGAAAAGGTACTACCCCTCATGCCTCAGTTGTAGATGGTAGCTTTGAATGTCTTGTGTAGCTGAGTATGGAATGCAGCTGAGTGTCATGTCATTCAGTTGTGAGTTCCTATTTCCATTGGCGAGCGTCTCCTATTTTGTGTCCTGTACTTTAGGGATTGTTATAGAGGATAGGAGGAAAAGTTTTCAAACAAAATAGAAATATAAGAAATAGTAAAACTTCCGATCACGGAAGGCCTTCGATGTGTTTAAGTTCGTGGAAAATGGGTTTTGTAGCTACTTTCCCTAGCTGTGGGTCTTGGAGACATTTGTCACCCATCTTACGCCTCCGCGGGGAGTTTTCTTTTTTTACCACAGCCGTACTTAAGACACATCGGAGCCGAGATCGCGCACGGTAACTACCCGAACCATTATGGCCCGTAATCGTGGGTATTATTCGATTTACCGTGGTCGGCTAGCGTGGATCCCGATCGTCAACCGTGAACCACCCCTGGCTGGCCACACCTTATGTTGGGGCTTAAAATCGGTTCATAGTTGTCGGCAAGCCGAACGCCATAATGAGCTGCCTAGGCTATTTTCGGCCTCCTCGGTGGCTTATAATCGGCTCATTACAGTTGGCTTTGAGGGTCGTCACGAGTAATGTGTTAACCCGCAGTAGAGGGATGCTGGAGCAAAAGTGTCTCATTGGCGAGGGCATAGATTCGTATAGTACCCGTTAGGTCTTGTCCAGGTGAAGTCGTGCCGTGATGTGTCTTGACTAGAAACACAGGATTTTGTTCAACAGAAAAGGATAAAGTTAACAAGCAGCCAAGATATAAAGGAACAGGTTAAAAAAGAGACAAGATTTTTAAAGTGGTTCGGCACGAAATTGCCTACGTCCACCGATTCTCTTTATTAATTCACTTCATATGGGCAGTACAAGTTAAGAAAAGTATCGACGAAGGTGTTGGATATTCCATGCCCTCTGGAACACCTCTCCGTCCACTGTTGACAAAATATAAGCTCCATTGTGGAGATCTTTATGAATTACATATGGTCCGTCCCAGATTGGATCTAGCGCTCCGGAACGCGGGAAGATTCGCTTGAGGACAAGATCTCCTTCTTGTAAGTTGTGATGCTTGACTTTGGAGTTGTATTGTGCTGCCACCTTTTGCTTGTGAGCTACCGCTTTGAGTGCTGCATCATTTCTTCTTTCTTCGAATAGATCCAAAGACATATAGAGGAGTTCTTCGTTTTCTTCTGGGTTGTAGTGGATCCTACGGTGGGAAGGCACTACAGTTTCAACTGGGAGCATGGCCTCCGATCCGTATGCCAAAGAGAAAGTAGTATGCCCTGTTGATGTTCTAAAAGACGTGCGGTAGGCCCAAAGTGCCGTAGGAAGTTCATCCACCCAAGCGCCTTTTGACTTTTCAAGCTTCTTCTTGGTTAGAGTTTTGAGAATTTTGTTGACAGCTTCGACTTGTCCATTTGCCTGGGGATAAGCCACGGATGAGAAGCTTTTGTAAATTTCATGCTCTTGGCACCAGTCGGCAAATTCCTTGCTGTCAAACTGAAGTCCATTGTCCGATATGATTTTGAGTGGGATCCCGTACCTGCATAGAACATTTTTGATCAAGAAGTTTATAACTTTTGCTGAAGATACTTTATTTAGGGGTTCCGCTTCCACCCATTTAGTGAAATAGTCGACTACCACTATGGCATATTTGGCTCCGCCTCGGCCCATTGGCAGTTCGACAATCAATTCAATTCCCCATACTGCAAAGGGCTAAGGGCTGGTCATCTGAGTAATCTCATTTGTTGGTAGTCGAGGGATCTTACCAAATTTCTGACATCTGTCGTATTTTTTGACGAAGTCCAAGTCGTTTTTGTTAAGGTGGGCCAGAAATATCCATATCGGAGTATCTTCTTTGCCAGAGTTTGCCCTCCAGTGTGATCTCCGCAACTTCCTTGATGGATGTTGGCTAAGATTTCCTTGGCTTCCCTTCCAGCGACACACCTTAATAAGGGATTAGAGAAGCCGCGCCGATAGAGGATGCCTTCTTGTATTGTGTAGCGGGAAGCTTTCCTCAAGATTTTCTTAACTTCGTTACGCCCGTCGGGCAGTGTGCCACTTTGTAAGTATTTCCGGATAGGAGTCATCCAAGTTTCCTTTTCGATTGCAGCTATCAGATTCACTTGCTCGAAACTCGGGGCTAGTTGCTTTGAGATGGTTACTATTCCGAAAGTGGTGCCGTCCTTCATGCTAGCTTTCTTTGCCAGTTCGTCGGCCTCCTGATTCTCTTCTCGAGGAATGTGTTTGATTAAATAGTGATCCAACTGATCGAGCAGCAGCTTGGTTTTCTTTAGATATGCTGTGAGTCGTTCTTCTCGAGTCTGGAATTCTCCCAGTATTTGATTTACAATAAGTTGAGAATCACTATAGAGACATAAAGAACCGACTCCAATCTCTAGGGAAAGTTCTAATCCGGCTATCACTGCTTCGTATTCTGCATCGTTGTTGGTGGCAGTAAATTCCAACCTTAGAGCATAGTGCAGCTTCCTTCCCCTGGGAGTGATTATTACAATACCTGCCCCCGAGCCTTGTTCGTTTGATGCTCCATCCACAAAGAGATTCCACTTGATGTTTTCCGCTATTTCAGATTATTCCTTTCCTTCGTTGGTAGTGAATTCGGCAACGAAATCGGCCATGGCCTGTCCCTTGATGGCGGTGCGAGGATGGTAGGTGATATCATATTGACTCAGCTCGATGCACCATTTAAGTAGTCGCCCGGAAGTGTCAGGACGATGGAGTACCTACCTTAGCGGTTGATCGGTTAGAACTCTGATGGAATGAGATTGGAAGTAGTGTCGCAGTTTCTGTGATGTGATTAGTAAATAGTATGCTAGCTTCTCAAGTTTAGGATATCTGGCTTTTGCCCCCGTAAACCTCTTGCTTACAAAGTATACTGGCCGCTGCGCGCGGTTGTCTTCTCTTACCAAAGCGGCGCTTAG
This sequence comes from Allium cepa, assembly GCA_030765085.1. Taxonomy (NCBI): domain Eukaryota; kingdom Viridiplantae; phylum Streptophyta; class Magnoliopsida; order Asparagales; family Amaryllidaceae; genus Allium; species Allium cepa. Next base: position 978,267,584 of record CM060928.1, read on the forward strand.
AGCATGAGATGACACAGCAAGGTATAGGTATAGCTCTTCGCCTTCATTTGGAGTTGAGAGTATTGGTGGTCTCTGGAGGTGTTCGATTAGGTTAAGGAACGCTTTTAAGCATTCGTCAGTCCACTCGAACTTTCCTTTGTCCTTCTTTAGAGCTTCGAAGAAAGGGACGCACTTGTCAGTTGCTTTAGAGATGAATCTGCTAAGGGCGACCGCTTTCCCATTTAGGCTTTGCATTTCTCTTCGAGTGGAAGGTATCCTGATTTCTTTCAGAGCCCGGACTTGTTCAGGGTTCACTTCAATTCCTCTGTCATGGACGATGAATCCTAAGAACTTTCCCGATGATACTACGAAGGAGCACTTTAGAGGATTCAGCTTCATTCCATATTGGCGAAGTACTTGAAACATCTTGCTTAGGTGGCTTACATGGTGGTTGGCTTTCTCTGATTTTACTAGCATGTCGTCCACACAAACTTCCATAGTTCGTCCTATTAGTTCTGCGAACATCTTTTTGACGAGGCGCTGATAAGTAGCTCCGGCGTTTTTAAGTCCAAAAGGCATTACTCTGTAGCAATACAATCCTCGGTCAGTGATAAAACTAGTGTGGTCTTGATCAGGAGCGTGCATAGGAATTTGGTTATATCCTGCGTATGCGTCCATAAAAGATAAGAGTTCGTGCCCGGCTGTGTTGTCTACCAACTGATCGATTCGGGGGAGCGGGAAGCAATCCTTTCGGCAAGCATCATTTAAGTTGGAGAAGTCAACGCACGCTCGCCACTTCCCATTAGCCTTCTTTACTAGTACCGGGTTAGCGATCCACTCTGGGTAGATGGCTTCTCGTACGAAGTTATTGGCAAGCAGGTTCTTTACTTCTTCATCGAGGGCTGCTGATCGTTCTGCCCCCATGCTTCTCTTTTTCTGCTTTACTGGCACTTTGGTAGGATAGATGTTCAGTACGTGGCACGCTACGTCTGGGGAGATTCCAGTCATATCAGCGTGCGTCCATGCAAATACATCCAAGTTGTGGCGGAGAAAATTAATGAGTTGATCCTTCAATTCTGCTTTTAGTTGAGATCCGATTTTCAATAGTCTACTTGAGTCATGTTTGTCTACAGATACAAACTCCATAGCCTCTGCAGGCTCGACGGTGGCCTCCTCCTCTTTGTCCCTGGGGTCTAATTCATTGAAAGGATCACTGGTATATCGAAGAGGAGGGCTCTCTTTAGTTGCTATGCTTCCAAGCTTTTCATGCAGAGAGTAGTCTCTGCATTCTTCCCTTTATCCCTTCTGCGGTTATTGCGAAGTTCAGTTACATAGCAGTCTCGAGCAGCGTCTTAATCTCCCTCTATTTCTCCTATTCGATTATCTGTTGGGAATTTCATCTTCAGGCACCACGAGGCCAGGACAATTTGGAAGTCGGACAAGGCTGGTCTTCCCAAAAAGGCGTTGTAGGTCGAGTGGCTTTCTAGTAGCACAAATGTTTGTTTCCGCACAACGGAGCGGGGATGACTTCCTATTTCGACAAAGTGGTCCATTTGCCCAAGGGGCATCTTCGCATCTCTAGTGAAACCATGTAGCGGTTTGTTGCAGGGAGACACATCTTTCATTGACAGCTTCATTTTGTCGAAAGCATGCTTAAATAGGATATTTACTGAGCTTCCAGTGTCTACTAGAATTTGTAAAACTTTGGCTGGACCGAACCAGGCAGGGATGACCATAGGATCCATGTGAGGGTACTGCCTTCCTTTTAGGTCACGCCTACCGAATGTGATGTCATTGTTCTCTTTCCGCTTTGGGTGGCATTCTTTTATAACGGAATTAACACAGTCTTCATTGTTTCTAAGCGACTTTCCATATTTTTCCATCTCTGCCCAGCTTCTGTCGGCGATGCGTGGCCCTCTCGATATGGTATGGACCACTATCTTCTCTTGATTAGAGCCGCTGGTGTTGCGATTTCCTCCGCCTACTTCCGGGGGTGATAGCCTCGGGCTTTTATTGGCAGGAGCTGGAGTCCTGTTCTGCCTTTTTACATAGCGTTGCAGTCTCTTCCTTCTAATGTGTTCTTCAATTAAGTCCCGGAGATGATGGCATTCATTGGTATCATGCCCATGAGATTCGTGGAAACGACAGAACTTTCCAGATTTAATTGCGTTATCTGATTCCTTCTTGTGCGAGGGGCGTTTGTATTTAACTTCGTCTTGGGTGGCCAGGAAGATGTTTTCGATTGTTTCATTCAAAGGAGTGTAAGTGTCAAATCTCGGTCCTGGCCGATATAGACGCTTTTCTCCCTTCTTGCCCCCAGCACTATCTCTGAAGTCATTTCTTCGAACGTCCTTTGCTACCGCGGGTGTGTTGCCATGAGCTGCCTTAGTTTGTTGCCCTGTCTGCCTTTCAATGGCAGTGTCTTCAAGTCTCATATATTTTTCGGCTTCATGGAAGAAATCAGGTAAGGTAGCTGGCTGTTCTTTCGTTAATTTCCTAACAAATTTAGTATCCGGATGCACACCACCGCAGAGGGCCATTAGGATAAGTTTCTCATCGGCATCCTGGACTGTGGCCGCTGCGGCATTGAATCGGGTTAGATATTGTTGCACTGTCTCTCCGGGCTTTTGTTTGATATTGGATAAGTAATAAGCGTCCTTGGGTAGTTTCACATGAATGCGGAATTGGCTGATAAACTTTTATTTCAACATTTCCCATGAGCTGATGGACCATTGGGGTAGATGGCAGAACCAAGAGGTAGCTAGATCTGTCAAGAATAGTGGAAAGCATTTACACAATACTCCTTCTGTCGCTCCGCTCATGAGCATATGTTGTGTGTATCTCTGTAAGTGTATGACGGGGTTAGAGGTTCCCTTGTAAGGCTCCATTGTTGGCATTTTCCATTCTCAGGGGGTGATGGCAATTTCGATATTGCGGGTGAAGGGGCTGGTTACCCTAGCGCTTATCCCTCGATCTCTTTGATCCCGTCGGACGCACTCTCTGAACAATCGCGCCATCCTTTCATCTGAATTTGGAGCAGATAGAAATGAGTTTGGTTCTTCTCTACGGGATTGATTCCGTCTAGATGACCTGTAGGGATGGCATCGTCTATCACTCCTAATATTTTCCAGTGGCTGCCTCTGATCTTCTGGGAGCATGTTAGGGTCAGCTTCAGTTGGCACTTGCCTGGATCTTCCCCTGCTAGGTTCTGTTCCAAGCATTTCCTCGGGTCCAACTTCGGGCCGGACTCTAGCTCGGCCACGTTCATTGGTGTTCCCATAGCTAGGTAGCATGACAGGCTTGGCTACATCCGACCCTCGCCTGGTACCTCCCCTATTGGGTTCGGTTACAAGCGTCTCCTCGGATCGGAATTCGGGCTGAGTCCGGGCTCGGCTCCTACCATTGCTGTTTCTGTTGTTTGCCTCTTCGAAGAAGAAAGATCTTTGTCGCCTACCAAGTCCTCCAGACTGGGACTCATCCCATGATTCAGTGTTATGGTTGGATTCTTCTGCATCCCTTAAGCGTGACATGAGTTGGTTCACCAAGGCTTCTTGTTGGGATGTGAAGCGATCAGTCACTTCAGCCACAACCCTGTCTAGATTTGCCCTAGTAATTGCTGCCGGTTGTTCCGTGGCAGGGGCTGTCGGATTTACCTGACTTCCATTTTGTACCGCTGTTGGAACTGGACGATTCTCTTGATCAGTGATCACTGGATCTGGAATACTGCTAGTTGCGATGTTCTTTCCTTTTTTAGCATCTTTCTTCTGCCTGGGAGGCATTTTTTCCAAGCACTGAGCGATGCTGATAGGAAGAAGGTTAAGTGGGAGAAGCTAAAGCTTCGACTCCTGTTCTCAGTCAAAGCACCAAAAATGTTTGCACAAAAATTGGGCAAACACCTCCAAGTCGTATAATTTAGTCGATTTTATGTTGTTCTTAGCGATTTGGGTGATTTACGCAAATATGTAAAAAGCAGGGACTAAACTGTAAAAGAAACACAGATTTATAGTGGTTCGGTCAGAATGTGCCTACGTCCAGTTTATATGTTATTCTCCTTTACTAATCAGATTACAAGTACAAAGCTTTGATTACAAGTATTTGAAAGTTGTTTGAACGTTCTATCTGTGCTTGAGCTCTCAAACTTGTCTGTCATTGTTGTACCCCTGCCCCTCTATTTATAGAGTGAGGCTGAGGGTATGGGTCCTGGATGTATATAGCTGCCGGTGGGCCTGGGCTGAAGCAATCTGGCCTGGCAATGTTGGTTCGGAAGGCCTTGGTCCGGAAATGGTTGGAGTGGAATTGGTCCGGTATCACTTTGGTTCGGAAGGCATGGGAAGGGAGTTGGTTCGGAAGGCATGGGAAGGGAGTGGCTTTGGTTCGGCAGTGGTTGGTCGGTAGTACCTTGGAGATGTGTTGGTTCGGTAACGCTACGGTCCGGTGGTAGATGGGTTGATTTCTGGTTCGGCTAGGCATAGGAAGTGAGTTGGACCGGTAGTACACTGGGAAGGGAGTTGGTTCGGCAGTGCTTAGGAAAAGAGTTGGTTTGGCATTGCTTTAGAAAGGGGTTGGTTCGGTGGTGTTGGCCCGGTCGAAACACACCCAACATTGGCCATAGGATAGAAAATTATATACAGACACCGCGGTCTATATATAAAAATATTTTGAAATGGTTTCTATGGTTTTGTAAAGAAATATATGATTTTATGAGATATTGACTAGATATTTTATAAATGTTCTTTTATGTATAGTTAAATTCCTTGTTTGAGCTATGTATAAAATTGTTTAAGTATAAAAGAAGTTCAAAGATAAAGTTTGATTTTGTTAAGATATAATATGGTTAAAAGTATTTATTTAAATTATTTTGTATATAGAGTTTATGTTGACTTAAATACAATTAAGATGGGATGATAAATAGGAAATTGATTTGAATCATATTAATTAAGAAATTTATTCAAATAAAAATCTGATTTGAAATTGAGATAAATTTGAGATTTTATGAAATTGAATCTATTTAAGAAGTAAACCAACAAGATTGATGTGAAATTTATTAAATTGGAAATTTTAAAGGGTATATTATTATAACTCGATTTTTGGGTCTAGGTGAATTAAATGATTATTTCAGGCCTAATGAATTGAAGGTAATATCTAGTTATTTGTAATTTGAGTTTTATTTAAATAATAAGGGTTTATTATATAAAATATTTCAAAACTAAATAATAGGAAATTTAGTTGTTGAATCGAAATTATCAAATGTAGTTTTGAAATTTTAGAATATTAAAAGACTTGAAATATATCAAAATTGAAATGTTTATAGAAATTGAAATGTTCAAGGTTATGAATTTCAAAGCATTATTTTTAAAGGTGTTAAAATTTCAAATGTTTGGTTTTGAAGTATAAATTTGGAAGTGCTATGATTTTTGAAAAAGGGATATAATTGAAATAAAATGATATTATACTGATTTCAAATAAAAGGAATATCATATTGATTTGGGTTTAAATTTGAAATGATATCGTATTTATATGGTTTTGAAATAAATATTATATCCTGGTTTGAAGTATAATTATTTTGAAATGACCGCGGTGTTATAATAACGTTTGGTTGTTGAAGAGACCGGGATCGGAAGTTGTCTTACTCTCTGCCAACTCCAAAAACCACTTTAACAACCGTGTACGCGGTGGAGATTTCAAAATAAAATAGGATGGCGGCGGCGTTTCCTTTGAGGCAAATACGTGGACCCGACTCCCGTGAGTTGGCATAAGGTGGGTAAAACAGGAGCGATTCTCGGGCCAAGGAGGCAGCCCCTCTTATCGGAAACATCCCTTCGATATTATTCTCTGACTTTTGGATTGATTCGGTGGCCACTTTTGATTTTTGATTTGGGGGTGTGGCTCGAGGTGGGCGGTAGCTGTGGCTATGCGTTACCACCAGCCCGAATGCGTAATTGGTATATATACCCTGGCATTGCCTAGTTGTGCCATGTCACCTACCCTAGCACACCTTATACGATTTTGTTTTGTACCATACCTATAGAGTGCCCTCTGACGACGCCCAGTACGGGGGAGATTACGGTACTGTATAGACTATGGGAATATAAAAGTGTGTTAAGGTGGAAAATGTAAAGTCTTAACACTATTTTCAGTATATTATACTTTACTTTAGACATTATTATAATAGCGAAATATTACTACATAGTAAATAGTTTAACGGATCCTTAGGAGATGTGTATCCCGAGCATCTCTTGAGTTACTGCACTCACGTTGACACTGGATAGGAGATGTCAAATTCCGTAAACATCTCTGACGCCGTTCCACTCATATTATTTACTGTTGATTTAACTTACATAAGATCTTTTAGTTCTGACTCAAGTGTTTTGCCTTTTCAATTCGTTCGGGTCAGCCTGAGCATTTCAAGATTTGAAGCCTTTATCTCTGGACGACGAAGACGAAGATTTATTATTATTTATTATAGCATTCCACTACATCCATACTGTTCCGCTGCATCGATTATTACTCGTTGGTATGTGCAACTATGACATGTATTGTATTAGTGTAAATCAAATATTTTGTAAAACAGCTTCATGAACTGTATTTTTGATTATTATATTCTATCATTCTGCTGCAAGATTTTGTTTTGTTTTATTTCTTTCTCTGCTTTTTCTTATTTACCCCATAATAATCCGTCCGTTTGTATGGTTTAAGTCTGACGTGTGTGGTTTATCATCGATTTAAAACATGCGAAAAGGCGGGACGTTACAGAGAATTCCGCGTTCAACTTCCTACCTCTCCACGATCTCGGCTCCTTTCCAAAATCCACCTCTTCCAATCAGGGAGCCTTCTCATGATTTGCCTTGCCATAGCTCGGTCGAGTAGCTCGCTTCTCAGCTACATGGTCCTCTCGCGTCTCTGGGTTCATTTTTCTCATCATCACAGGTTTATATATATATATATATATATATATATATATATATATATATATGACTTATAGATTTGATTTTTGTGTAATGAATTGATTTTTGTGACTTAATATATATTATAGATTTGGGTATTTATTTTATTATATACTAATATACTTTGTTCGGTTTCAAGCAGTATTATATACTTTGCCATCTATTAAATAAAGATTCATGAAGCTACTGTGCCATTTATTTTGATATTTTAAAATTAGATTTTTTTTTTAACAACTACTATATTTTTTTGTACTTATAAGTAAGCTCGTATGCTAGCTTATATTATATCTTAGTATAGAGTTCATATATCGGTCGGCCTAGTTGTTCACAGTCTAACTATATACATATGTAAGTTATATATATATATATATATATATATATATATATTAATATTTATATAGCTAAGTGTGTGTGTTGGATAACTTATATACATTGATTTTTTAACGAACAGTGTTTAAGAAAGGTTGAGGCTGAAATAAACCATATGTACTTCATGTGGCCTTAAATATATATATATATATCTGTATATATTTTATTTTATAATAGTATTATATGTATGGTATTTTAAAGCTATTGCAGTCTCTTATATATAAGTAAGTTTAAAATATATTTATGATATATAATATAATAGATTAGTACATTAATCTATCTTTTATGAGCTTTCAATTTATACACGTAGTTTCATCATATATCCATGTAAATACAAGTTTTATTCGAAACTATATCTAGATATACAAGGGTAACGGAAAGGATATATATAGCTTTAGTTGTTCTTTACAGTATATATAAATAGGACTCTGAGTATTTCAGCTGTGCCAACAATGATTTTTTAAATGCATGTGTATGCGTGTGTGTATGTCTATATATTTAATTTATTGAGTGTTTGAAATTAGAGTATGATTTGTATATATATGTAGGTCTTGAATTATGTATATATAGTTAATTATAACGAGCTTGACTCGGCCTTCGAAAATCGACACCCAAATACATCACCCGTATTCGAATGTCGCGGATTCAAACGTTGAGTCTGGTTCGCCGAAGCTTATAACACATTAAGTACAACAACACAGCGGAAATAGAATGAATAATTTTATTGATACACAATCGGTACAACATTCTGATACAATGAATATCACATAATCAGAGATACATAACATCGGAAAACACAACAGCGAAAAGATAATATCTTCAATGCCAAAGCTCCAAAGACTCCAATCCAATAAGCTCGAACTACAATCAATGCTAAAGTTAAGCAAACTCGGCGCACGAATGTTGAAGTAAAGCAAATCCAATCCCAAAACCATAGACTTCGAAGATTGCCAAAAGCTACACCTACTAGCCAACTATTTGAAAATCTGACTCTAGGCTGGCCGTTTGGAAAATTTTAGGAACCCAGAGTTTAGAAATGGAACAATGAACTCCAGTTCAGTCATGGGACTGGTGTGAGCAAACAAAAACATTTGTTTTGAACGAAAACAAACAATAAAAGAAGTAAAATGAAATCCGCAATGCTTTTTAGAAAATGAAACTGCCATAAGGCCTCCTGATACACACACAATGCAATCAGGCACTTGGGGGAGATTTCTCCTTATGATAGTCAAACATTCTTCATACGCAAAATCCTTTTGATATTATTATTAGTGCATAATGTAGAAAATATTTCGAAAGTATAATATTAATCTTAGCCAGCATAGGTACCATTATATTATGCCTGCTATAGCTACCATTTAAGAATGGCAGGTTATACAAATGCGATCGTAAAGGGCGTGTATTAGGTGATTGGATATCCAACAATGGCCATGCTAAGGAACTTCCTTACCTAATGGGAACGCTTCTAGAGGGACGCCCTGAGAACCTAACTGGATCTCTGCCAATACAAGGTCGGGCTACCTCTGTAACTAGGTAACTACTGACACGACTATGCCATCCCCCGATCGTCACCAACCTTTATCGAGAACTCTCAACATCAACAAATTCCAACAACCACATAAGTTAAGTATCTGGGCTCTATATAATGATACCACTTTTTATCCAGAAGAAATGCACATACCCTAAGGGGCGCTACCCCCGTAACCTTGCCTCATCTTTCCTGTTTCGGCCATTTTCGGGTTGTGAGGTTCGACAAAGTCCCGTCCACAAAGCTACGTTTTTCGCAAAAGCCATGCTTTGATCAACAAATGATCGGCACTCAGCATGCCACACTACCAAATTGGGAGTATATCACTAATAACCATTAATTACATAACCTCTAAGCTTGTACGTCTCAGAAAAGGGTGCTAAGCTAAGAGAATAAATTCTCCCCCACCAACAGAAATATATTTGATAGAAATCAGCTTTACATCTCAAAGTGCAATGTTAGACATACAACCGTACAAGTCCGTTCCGAGTTCGAACAGAACCGAAGGCACTTTAAAGAAGCCCTAGCAAATTCGAGTATTCACAATCCCGATCGGACACCCCATCACTTACGGAGATCTCTATACCGAAGCAACTTAGTGCAGAGAAATTCGACAGGTAATCCTATCATTCTCGGGAATACCCGGTCTTCTCCACCGTTCTTCAAATGCTATCCATTTCGTTGTATCATTATTCGGAATAGGTTATATGACATAAAGCCCTCTCCTGGCTAATCCGAATAATGAGCGTTTATTTTAAAAACATATGGATATATCGGGATCTTAGTTAAGTCACAACTTTTCAACAGTTGTTTCCTAAAACCTTTCATTTTGAATGGTTTGAACAATTTTCCACTTTTAATCTTTTAATCAAAAGATTCACCTTTTAAGATCCTCTTTAATTTGAAAACAAATTTCATCAAACTTTAACAACCAATCTTTAATAAAGATTCATTCATAGCCTTCAAAACAATTTCCATCTCAAACTTGAAATCTTTTAAACAAAAACTGGGAATTCTTTCGTTATATGAAAGCCATTATCATTTAAAAACAAATGATGTTGATTTCGGGAAAATCCAATTAAATTTGCTTAGTTAAAGCCTTTCAAAGTATACAATGAAAAATCAGCGAACTGTCGTATACTCGGCAAGTTCTATTTGAATTAAATTTAAATTCCCAAAATAATTTATTTAATGTACTTCGAAATGGTTTAAACCCCATATATGTATTGTATAACTTGTATAACCCTTTCAAACCATAATTTCCAAAATAATTTCAAAACTTAAACAGGATATATTATATTCAAATTAAATCTTAAATTTCAAAACTTCCTTTTCAAAAGCTTTTCATATTCAACCCAATTCCATTTCCAAAACTATTTGGATTCCAAATTCAACTTTTAAATAAAACAATATTTAAATTCAAAATATCTGTGACTTAACCTATTTCCCATGAAATCCTTTTATGCGTGTGTATGGTGTAGTACTGGGGTTTTACACACGACAATAGAATGTCATCAATCATCACAATTCCAAGCACAGTAATATTGATAAGCGGTATAATCCTATAATGCTTATCTTCGTTTATAGATTCACAAATAAATATGTAAATTAATCACAGATAAATAAATCACAGTTCACAGCTCAATCATATCATAGAACATCACATACCAGAGATATCAAACAATTCAAACATTCAATAGAATCCAAACATCCATAAGTAAGATCAATTAATGACCTGATTATAATTAATTTAAACCAAATTAATTACTTATGAATAAATTACTAATCCTGGTTAATTAACATTAATTAATTACAAGCCACTTTAATTAATTATCCTTTAATTATTTATTAATTAACCTTTAATAATAAATTAATCAACCTTTAATTATTAATTAATCAATCTCAATTAATAAATCAATCAACCTTTGATCATTAAATAATTAACATTTAATCAATTAATTATTCTTAAGTTAATTATCCTCAAATTATATTCATTAATTAACCCTTAATTAATAAATCATCCCTTAATCACTTTCATTAATTAATTAACCTTTGAATTAATTAATTATCCTCAAATTAATTACCTTAATTAGTTAATCACTTTAACTTAATTATTCTTTAATCACTGGATTAATCAATCTTTAGTCGTTAATTAATTATCCTTAATTACTTTTATTAAGGAATTATCTTTTTTTAGTAATTAATTATCCTTTAATTGATAACATTAATTAATTAATCAATCTTTAATTAATCACATAAATTAATAATTCACCTTGGTTAATTATCCTTTAATCAATCACTTTAATTAATTAACTTTTAATTGTTATGTAATTGACCTTTAATTACTTAACTAACCTTCGATTACTTATATTAAGTAATTATCCTTTCAATTAATCACATTAAGTAAGAATTTTTTATTAATTACATTATGTAATTAGTCTCATTAAGTAATTAACCTTAATTACTTAATAAATTATGGTACATCAAAGTGTACAAGTGATACAAATCTTTGAATCATCGTGTCTCTTTATTCCATCAAGGTTAGATAGAGTTTTGGAATACGTCTAGGAATGCATTTCTATTCCGTAGTATTCCATATTGCAATATCTACCTTGTGAATAATCTTTTCCTTATCTTGACTGTCAGCTTATGTCTGGAAGAGGCAGAGGTCGACGTTCGGATGCTGGGCAATCTAGTGGCTCACATCCGGATGGCGTTTATATGTCTGCCGATCAGTTTATGGAGTTGTTTAGGAGCACTCAGCCTCCCGTTCCTCCTCGAGTGTCTCCACCTCGCAAGTCTGCTTTTGCACGTCAGTGCAGTGATTTTTCTCATCTTGGAGGAAAACCGTTTAAGGGTTCCGAATCCGTTCTTGAAGTCCAAGCTTGGCTTCGCATGTGCGAGCGTATCTTCTCTCGCATGGATCTTTCTGACCATGATCGAGTTCTTGTGACTTCTAGCTTATTACAAGAGCATGCTCTTGATTGGTATGAGCTTCTTGTAGCCGAGATTGATGAGTCTACTCTTTCTTGGACTCAGTGTCGTGGACGATTTGAACTCAAGTTCGTTCCTGAATCTGAAAAAGTTTTATTGACCCGTCGCTTCCTTGAGTTGAAGCAAGGGAAATCTTCTGTTTTTGAGTATGTCGCATCGTTCGAGGCTTTATCTCAGTATGGTCTTGAATTTATCAGCACTTCTTACAAGAAGAATTTGAAGTTTGTTTCTGGTCTTAAGAAATATCTTAGGAAGTCTTTGTTGCTCCAGCTTAAGCTTTCTTTCGAGGAATTGGTTGATTCGGCACTTCACTTCGAGACCATCGAGAAGGAGGGTGATAGTGATGTAGATGTTGAGGTTTCTAAGAACCCCAACAAGAGGCCGTTTCCAATTCAGAAGAAGCCTTTTCCTTCTAAGAAGAAGAAGACTGGTGATCCTACTTCTCAGCCTCAGTCTTCCGGAACACCTTTCGTTCGAAAGTGTTTCAATTGTGGTTCTCCGGATCATATTATTCGAGCTTGTCCAAAGCCTCTCTTCTGCCGTTACTGCAAGAGGGAAGGTCATCGTAGTTCCACTTGTCCCATTGCTCCGAATAATTCTTCATCTGGAAAGTTAAATGTAGCGAATGATTCTGGAGGTCCTTCTCAATCCAAAGGTATATCTCCATCTATTTTGGAAGGTTTTATTCTATTTCATGATCATAGTATTCGAGTTCTTTTCGATACGGGTGCTTCACATTCTTTCATATCGAAGAAGCTCGTTGATGATTTATCTTTGGATGTTTCTTGTATGGTTACTTCTTTAAGGATTGCGAATCCTATTGGGGGATCCGCGACCCTTAGCTTGTTTTGTGATGATATTGAGATTGTTTTATGTGGCTTTTCTTTCCGTGCGAATCTGCACGTTGTTTCTCATTTGGATTTCGATATGATTTTTGGTATGGACTGGCTAGTGAGGTATGATGCCAGGATTATTTGTTCCGAGAGAATTTTATACCTTTGTCATCCTGATTCACCTTCTCAGTTATCTCTTGTTCTTTGGGATGTGGATAATTCCGAGATGGCTTTGTATTCTCCTGATTCGCGAGATGGTGATGATGTATCTCGTATTCCTATTGCTTGTGATTTTTCTGATGTTTTTGAGCCTGTATCGGGTTTGCCACCCAAACGAGCAATTGAGTTCCGCATTGATCTCATTCCAGGCGCGCAGCCAGTTAGTCGTCCTCCCACGAGGATGTCTACAAAGTAAAATGAGGAACTCAAGAAGCAGCTTTTAGAGCTCGAGTCCAAGCAGTTGATTCAGTCCAGTTTTTCTCCGTGGGGATCCGCGGTCGTCTTCGTGAAGAAGTCTAATGGAACTCTTAGGCTTTGCATTGACTATCGCAAGCTTAACGAGTTGATCATTAGAAATAGGTATCCATTGCCTAGGATCGATGATATGTTCGATCTATTGAGTGGTGCTAAGGTCTTTTCTCAGTTTGACCTTGCCACAGGTTTTCATCAATTACGAGTCACGGAGGATAGCATACCTCTTACAGCTTTCCGCACTCGATATGGTTCTTTCGAGTGGCTCGTTATGCCGTTCGATTTGACGAACGCTCCTGCTTTCTTTGTTGATCTCATGAATCGAGTATTCCGGGAATATCTCGATAAGTTCGTGCTTGTCTTCATTGATGATATCCTTATTTATACTAAGTCTGAAGCTGAGCATGCTAATCACTTGAGAATTGTCTTGAGTACCCTCCATCAGCATCGGCTTAGAGCCAAATTCTCCAAGTGCCACTTTTGGGAGAATAAGGTTAAGTTCTTAGGCCATGTTGTATCTTCCGATGGCATTTCTGTCGATCCCTCAAAGATCGAAGCCATCCAGAATTGGAAAAGGCCTGAGAATGTTCATGAGATTCGTAGTTTCCTTGGATTGGCGGGTTATTACCGTCGGTTCATTAAGGATTTTTCCCGTGTTGTGCTTCCTCTCACTTGCCTTACTCGGAAAGGCATTCATTTTGATTGATCCGACAAGTGTGAAGCTTCCTTTCTGACATTGAAGGAACTTCTCACTAATGCTCCTATTCTTGTGGTTCCCGAGAGGAATCAAGATCTTGTTGTCTACACCGATGCTTGTGGTAGTGGTCTCGGTGCTGTTCTTATGCAGAAGGATCGGGTAGTTGCTTATGCTTCTAGACAACTGCGTCCGAATGAAGTTCGCTATGCCACTCATGATCTTGAGTTAGCCGCCATTGTCTTTGCCTTGAAGATTTGGCGACACTATTTATTGGGCAAGCGCTTCATTCTCTATACCGATCATAAATCTTTGAAGTACTTGTTCACTCAAAAGGAACTCAATATGAGACAACAGCGTTGGCTCGAGTTTCTTGCCTCCTATGACTTTGATATTCAGTATACCCCTGGTAAGGGTAATCGTGTTGCAGATGCGCTTAGTCGCAAACATTCGGCTGTTATTTCTATGATGCTTGCCGAATGGAATATTCTTGAGACTCTATCTTTTTGTGAAATTCGTGATCGAGGTTCATCTTCTGATTCTCCTATTCTATTATTTAGTTTGGGAGCTCGACCTATTTTATTGGATCGTATTGCCGATGCCCAACGGCGTGATCCTGATTTGTTGTATTTTATTCACCTTTGTGAGTCTGGATCTTGTGATGAGGCGTTGCAAGATCTTAGCATTGATTCTCATGGGTGTCTTCGTAAGAAGAACCGTCTTTTTGTGCCTTCTGATCTTGCACTTAGGCATGACATTCTTGATGATTGTCACCGTTCTAAGTATACCATTCATCCTGGTAGTAGCAAGATGTATGCCGATATGCGTCGTCTTTATTATTGGGAAGGCATGAAGCGCGATGTGGCGAGCTATGTGAGCAATTGCATAACTTATCAGCGTTTTAAGGCCGAGCATCAGCGTCCTTCGGGTCTTCTTCAGCCCCTTGAGATTCCATTGTGGAAATGGGATCAAGTTTCTATGGATTTCATTGACGGCCTACCTCGTTCGAGATCAGGCCATTCTAGCATTTGGGTTATTGTTGATCGCCTTTCTAAGTCTGCTCATTTCGTCCCTATTAAGTCTAATAGGACTGCTTCGCATTTGGCTAAGTTGTATATTAAGGAAATCGTGAGACTTCACGGTGTTCCTAGTTCTATGTGAGTGACCGTGATCCTTTATTCACGAGTCATTTTTGTAAGAGTCTTCAACAAGCTTTGGGAACAAAGCTTAATTTTAGTACAGCTTATCATCCGCGGTCTGACGGACAGACTGAATGGGTAAATCGTATCTTGGAAGATCTTCTCCGTATTTGTATCTTTGATTTCGGTGGTAGTTGGGAGGATCACCTACCTCTTGTAGAATTCTCCTACAACAATAGTTTTCAGTCTAGTATTGGTATGGCTCCTTTCGAAGCCTTATACGGAAGGCCATGCCGATCACCTTCTTGTTGGTTGGAATCTGGGGAGAAGCTTATTCTTGGTCCCGATTCTATTCGTGATTCTTCTGAGAAGATTGATCTTATTCGATTGAGAATGAAAGAGGCTCAGAGTCGTCAGAAATTCTACGCGGACAACCGTAGGAAACCCCTCGAGTTCTCAATTAGTGATCTTGTTTTATTCGTGTTTCTCCTTTGAAAGGGGTTATGCGTTTCAGTACGACTGGGAAATTGGCTCCTCGTTATATAGGACCATTTTCTATTACTGAACGTATTGGCCCTGTGGCTTATAGAGTTTCACTTCCATCTCATTTATCTGGCATTCATGACGTGTTCCATGTCTCGCAACTTCGAAAGTGTCTTCGGGAGTCGGATTCTATTATTACTTCTCCTGATTTGTTAGAGCTTGAGATCTCACCGGACTTATCGATTGTACAGCAACCTATTCACGTGCTTGACGCGGAGGTGCGACACCTTCGGAACAAGGACGTGCCGCTCGTTAAAGTTCAATGGTCCACTAATCCCAATGACTGTACTTGGGAAACCAGAGAGTTTGTCGAGCGATCTTATCCGGGTTTTCTTTCTTCACTTTGAAACGGTGAGTATGTCTTTTCATCTCGAGCTTATTTCCTTTTCTTTTGAATGTTTTATGTATGTAGTTGTTACAAATATCGTCTCTAGAAATTGCAGGGACGCAATTTTGTAAGGAGGGGAGATCTGTAACAACCCGCATGTTTAACGATTATATATTTAAATGTTTTATTTAAATATAGCGTCGTTAGTCAGATTTTTGAGTCTGAAAAGCTACTTTTTGCAAACGGCCGAATTGGAGCTTGAAACTACCTCCATTGGTTCCAAAATGGCGTTTGCGATCTTTTTGAGTATAATCTTTGATATGTTTGGAGTTTGTGAAATTTTGACTCTTTTTCTATTGGGTTTTGGGTTTGGGTTCAGCCCACTAACTATCTAATTAACCCTAACTCAGCCCTCTCCTCTCATTCACTTATTCCATTTCTTAAAACTTAAGCTCAAAACTGAAAATGGTGGAAGGGAAAGAGAAATAGAAATTGCAAGCCCTAAGTCCATTTGCAAACTCCAAATTCTTGCTTCAAAATCAAAGAGAATCCATTGGTAAGTTCTTCTTCATCTTCTCCAACTCTTCTCCTCTTCAATTTCAGAAAATTTCCTAAACCTAAATTGGGAAATATGTGTTTTATTCTTAGATTGAAGCTTGTTGAGTTGAAGTAGTGTTTGGTTGGTCTTCTCCTTGTTATTGAGCTCCATCTTCTTGTTTTGGGTTAAGGTGAGTTTTGAACTCACATCTACTTCTCTTGATTTCATTGATGTTGGGTATGAATACCTAGCACTTGTTCATATGCACTTTCTTTTAGTTTGGATTGAATTGGTGAATATCCAAATTTTTAGTGTTTGGGTTCAATTCTTGAAATCCTAACTTTGATGTTTTGATCATGTTTTTGGTGATGAATCGAAGTGTTTATAGGGCCGGGTAGCCGTTAGGCGTAAACCCCTAGCGTCCGTGCTCGTCCGGTTGAAAGTTGGGAGAGTTTGCACTTCATTTGTTATAAGTAGGAAATGCAAGAAATTGGGTTCAGTCGACTGGATCCTCTGTTCAGTCGACTGAGTTGAAGCCCGAAAATTTTCTGGACAATTTTCAGTCGACTGAACAGGGATTTCAGTCGACTGACCTGCTCCTGTTTTCCTCTTTTGCCTATTTATTCTTATTTTGATTGGTTTTCCAGATTTTATCGATTCATGTTGGTTCTTAGTGGTTGTTATTGCCTCTTTGACTTTGATAACTTATTTTTGACTTCATCCACGGGTTTCTATAAAATAATCTTTCTAATCATATTAACTCCAATTTATAAATTCTATTTAAACACACGCACAATTTCACACTTCGAGCGAAGTGGAAGGATGATTAAATGGTTGGGCAAAACACGGACCATGAATCTGTGCGTTTATCTTTCCGATTAATCTCCGACCTATTCAATTGATCGTTTTGACCTTCGGGTTTGGGTTACCGATGATATGAGGTGACTTTGTACTGCTTTGAGTGTGAAATAAACTAACGGATAGTAAACCGTTTAGTGCGAACGGGTGGCTATGGGACTCACGTTACCACTTTTCGGATTCCTCTCTGGGAGTTTGTGACACATGCTGCCTTTGGGATAGTGTCTTCGGACTGTCTCCTCTGGCTTGTTTCCTTTAAATATCGCTTTTGGAGTTGGCCCTTTACCCCGAATCGAAAAATATATGGGGTTGGCGGTTGTCTTTAGTATTGCTTTCGGAGTGGTTTCTTCACCACCGCTCAAGAGATATTGGAGTGGTTTCTTCACCACCGCTCAAGAGATAACGGAGTGGTTTACTCACCACCGCTCATGATGTTTCATTTATATGTATATTCCCTAGGTATTGCTTTTCTGTATTGGTTCTTTGGAGCCACACGAAATATAGCGTCTACCTTGTGGAACTCGTATTATCGGTATTTGTTGTTTGCCTTATGGCTTGCTTTGGGATATTCTTATCCTTTGTTTCTATATGTTGCTGATGATATGAGGCTTGATCTATATGATTCATCTTTCGTTAGATGATTGTGTATCTCTTTTAGAGATATCTATTATGCTTTGTAACCTTGCAGGTTTATTGTTGTTCGGTTTATTTAACTGATTTGTTTAGCTAGATTGATCCGTGTAATTTATACTCGGGTCAGACCGAGTTGTTTCAGGTTAGGTGCTTTTGGACTTAGCCTATTTTGCTTCCGCATGGACTATTCTCTAGCTTCATTTTGTTATAGCGTCTTTTGTAGTCCTTATCTGTTGTAACTCTGATATGTATTTTATTGACTCGTCTGTATATTGTGGTTTGCTATACCACTTGACATGTATTATTTTGTATACTCTGCTTGGTATCAGTATATGTGTGTATATGATGGTTTACTGTTCTGTGATGTATATTGCATTTGAGTTGTTATTTTCTGTTCTGATAGATCCTCTAGCCATTGTAGTTTTGCTTTAAATATTTATTGAATAGGCCAAATTGGTTGTGATTCTACTTTTCGACGTATTTAGTGAATGGTTAAGGTAAGATTACACATGGTCGCTTCCATTATACTCTATTGTCCGCGTTAGCCGGCAGTATTATCTAGGTAATACTCTTTGTTAACGAGGCTCTCGGAGTGGGGCGTCACATATACCCAAATTATTGTGTATATTAGAGAAAATATTTCCTTTTGGAGTTTTAAATTGCATGGAACGTCTATACATACGTCTACCAATTAAAGCTTTAATGCAAGGACTAGAGTAGTATGAATGGATGTATCCTTTTGAGAGATATGTATAATACAAGTAGGATTTATACTCTTTTTTGTAATCAACATAGTAAATATATAATTGATAGCTTTTTGGAACATTTTCATGTGAAGGTATCTAGTTTACCTTAGAAAAAAGGTGAAATAAAAAGGATGCATTAGAAGTTCAATATGTCAAACATATATTGTTGTAGAAACATCACATTTTTCAGTCATTATTTCAAAGACTATAATCAGCTAATTTATAATAGTTGTCCTCATAATGATGGTTTTATGGTTTAATGGCCCAATATTTCTATTTTTTTCTTAAATAAAGTCATCCATCTGATAAATGGAAGGCTGAAACTTTTCAAATACTTAAAGAGTTTGTCATAATTAGAGTAATGGTGCTTCTCAATTGTGAAGAGTTATCAAATCTTATTAAGTTCATAAGAAATATATTTGTTTATTTACTTTCAATACCTTAATATATAACATAATCATATTTACCTTAAGAATATCAGCCGTTTAACGGTTAATTCAAGCAACTAAATCCACGGGTGCATCCCGGTAAAGGATTTAAGGCTTAGATTCGGAAACATATAAGCACATATAATGCATATTAATTGTATTCAAAGGTTTCTAATAATGGAATCGGTAATGTTTGTTATAAACTCTTGCATTTGATCCACTAACGAAATACAGAAATTCCCAATCATTTAAGTAAACGACATTAAATTTCTCATAATGGAGTTTGGAGCTAGTAGAACAACTTACCATAGTGGGGTATATGTTAAAGGCAATGAGTAGGATAATGATTTACAAGATTATTATGGAAGGTTACAGGAAATAATTAAACTCAATATTCGATAATACCAAAGCTTAAAACTTTTCTATTCAAATGCGAATGGTTTATTACCACTCTTAATATAGGAATATGTCATATACATAAAGAATATCCCTTTGTTAAGGTAAATCATAAAAATTGATATAAAGGAAATGATCCTTTTGAGCTACTAACACATGCAACATAATTTATTATGCGCCTTATCTTGCCATGAACAACAACAAGGAGGACTGGTAGGCTATCTTAAAACAAAACTAAGATATCATTCAATGGGAACGTGATCAAGACGGTTAGTCGTATCCGGAGGATAAAGAAATACTCCAAAGAAAAGAAGATACCATTGGTATAGGACCACTTAATAATGAATTACTTGATGGAGATAAATGAGATGAAGATGTTGAGGTTGATGAAGATGATGTAATGGTTGGTGATGATGATGATATCGAAGTTAATGAATACACGTATGCCAATGAAATTGTAAATGATGATATTCATAATAATGTTGACAACTGGTAGAATATGTATAATTGAGACTATGACTTCTTTTATATATATACATTATTTTTAATTTTTCTCTATTGTTAACAATCTATTACGAAGTTATGCACGCATGTACAATTATTCGACTTTTGGTTGCTTCAGTTTTGTGTCATTATAAAGCACTAATTATGTACCCATTATCCAGTGTTTGTAATAATCTTTTGTTCAGATCGATAGTCCCATTGCAGTTATTCATGTTATTAGTCCACCAAATTATATGTTTGAGACGTGCTCTACCTTAGTCAAACAAGATGTTTTTTTGAGAAAAAACGAGGATCGATGTGAGTATTTACTTATTTAAATACAAAAATAATCATACTAACTAACATACTCACACATAGCCACCAAGATTGTAACAATCCACCTGGAACAGACCTAAATTTTAACCCCGAAACGGCACATCAAAAATTACATCCATTCTATGGCAAGCGGTTGGTAGTAAAAAGAAATAACATTACAGACCATAACTAAACTATCAGAATCATAGTATATGGAACAAAATATAATTTGTACCCATTTATTTCTAAACCATAAATATTTCATTGTACAAAATTCAGTAAAAATTATGACATAGAGTCTTACCTTTTCAGTACTTGGTTAGTATATTTCAAAATAAGAATATGTCTACGAACATAAAACCATTAAAGACATTTAATACTTGTTTATAAGGAAATAAGGTGGGTCCAACTACTTATTACCTTCCATTACAGAAGTAGGTTTCTAGAATCTCATATCCCAACCATATGTCATAAATAGCTAATAATTTGAGATGGTACCCAAGCCACTTAATAATTCCCAGTGGAAAATAAGCAGTCCCTATCATTTATGACTTATTTCCAAATGCGTGCTCCTAATTGGTACTATCTAGTTGACAACACATGGAATCTCATAGGTCACACAATACTTCAAAGTCGAAAATAGGCAGACCCCGTCATTTAAGACCTATCTTCAGAAGCAGATCGCTTTAGAGAAACCACCTAACGTAACCCCTTCACCATTTGATGCTTTATTTGGGGAAAAGGGTGGGTCCAACAACTTAATACCTCAAACACCGAAACAGGCCTTTCGTCTTATGGCATATACTCATAATGACATGTAACGACCCATAAATATATCACTTAGATAAATTATACTTATTTTTAAATTTATTCCAATAAAAGGTCGATAATACAAATAATATTGTTTTGAGTAATCATAAGTAATAGCAATCTTGTTTTGAATAAATATTTACAAAATATTTTCCTCGAAATTTAAATCGATAAAATGGCCGAAAACTGTTTTATCAGTAAACAGCTCTAAAATCATTAAACATCATGCATTTATTTTTATAATTGAAAATAATTTGTAATAGAGTAATTTATTGTATTTTGTGAAAATTAAATGTATTTATGACCATTTTAATGCCCTTAAATATAATAATTTATTTATTAAGGTTTAATGATTTTAATTAGTATACTAATTATTTTAAATAATGATAATTCATTTTGAATAGTTATGAAGTGATAATAAATCATTTATAGTAGTTTTATAAAGATATATATTTGATTTGAAAATACAAGGAAATCGATACCGCTTTTTTTGTGTAATAACAATTATTGTAAATAATTTTTAGTATTAATTTATATGGTTTTATAATTCAAATGTGATCATTTTAATTCACTTAAAATGATAAGAAATTTTATTTCAATTTTTTACATTTATATGTAAATTAATATATAAGTGAAAATGTGATCAATAATCAGTTTCCTGGATTTCAAAGATTTAAGAAACAAAAGGTTTTTCAAAGACATTTGAAGTGTTATGTGCCTACGTGTACGTGCATATATATATATATATATATATATATATATGTCACATGCACATGATAACATATACATGTGTGCATGAACACTTATATATATATTACAAAATAATTAAATAATTCCTAAGACTTAACCTTTAAGTAACCAAAAAGAAAGCATCAACTCATTGAACCAATCCATCATCACACCATCACCTCACATCACCATCACATGGCCAAAGGGGGGAGCCGTGCGATAGAGGGGGTAGGAGGGGTGTGGGCTATGGGCGTCTTGGTAATTTTTCTTTTAAATATTTTGTTCTAAGTTTTTTTCTATAAATACCCACCCACTTTCTCACATTTTCACCATATTCTTATCATCTTCTTCTCCACTTCAAGGTTCTTTTCATGTCTACTATGCTTGTCAAAATAAAATATTTAGCAAAAGAAATTTAAAATAATACAATATATATAAGTAATCAATTCCACTTCAAACAGAAACGAAACTCCTCATTTACCTTTCTAAATCGACGGCCACAACCACACACCATCAAGGCCGAGCCCTTCCTCCTTCCCAACTAAGGTTGTGAGCTTCAGAGCAAGGCCGAACCATTTTAAAGTCAATAGTGCTAGTAATCGTGCGTGTAGATTTGAGATAGCAGAGCTATAACAGATTTTATATTAGCTCAAAGGGAAAATGAAGGTGATAACTCCTAAAACTATAGTCTTATATGTTATTGGATGTTATATATGATTTCTTATGATTTTTGATGATGGTTATTTTATATGAATGTTGAATATATATATATGCAAGTCACGGAAATACACATCGATAAGCACAAATGAAATCACTTTCCTCTATATTAAAGAATTGGTGTATATGGAATGTTAAACCCCTTTAAAATGGTTTAATAATGAGTTTGAAATGTTTTATAAACATTTAAAAGTGTTTTGGTGAAGTTTGAATGAGAATTGAAAATTTAGTCAAAAATAGGGGCGTCGCATAACGACAGTTCGCAATTTCACACCATAAAAGCCAAACAAGTGTATACAATGGAATATAGCTCGGATTTCTTCGAGATAAAAAATATTCTAAACTATTACATCCATAGTTTTTTAATGAAGAAAGAAAATCTAGATTTTGATAATTAGATTTTGAAATATGAGTAAAACAAGTTTTTGGGAAATCGCGATTTTGTAGTTCGGAATACACAAAAGAATTTCTTTGGAAATGATACTTTTAAATTGTTTAAAAGTATGAAATAAATTCTAAAAATATTTTAAAATATTTTAAAAATTAGTTTGAGTTATAAAAAAATGAATTTTCAAATGATAAAAAGTCATTTTGACTAATATAGTAAAAAACACTTTCCGTAGCACTTTTCTACAACTTTTAAATTTTAGTTTTAAACTTAACGATTCATTTCCAAATCTTTTATAAATGTTTTCAAATGGATAACTAAGTGTTTCAATAAAGGTTTAAGGTTTTTATAACGTATTTAAAAGAGTTTAAATAGATGATTTGAAGAAAAGTAATTACAATTTAATGGTTTAATCTTGGCTCTAAAAGCCAATGAATAAACTGGATTATTCTATTCGAGAGATCTGGATGTGAGCTTCTTAAACTAAGGAGATGTTTAGGAGCAACCAATGCCCTAGCTCACCTGGCCTCTTCCTTGGGTAAGGGACAGATAAGGTCTAATTGTCAAAAATGAGTTAAGTATAAAAAGATTTCATTTTCCAAATTTAATTAAATATAACTTTTATTTTATAAAGATGATCTTCTTATACTTAGTGTTAAAGCCCGAAGAGGGAACTCATCCTATTCTGGAATTTAAAAGGTGATTTCGTTTTATTCCACCCATAGTATTTGTTGAATATAGTAATTGATATTGAGTAGAATTAGATGATTTCCATACCGCTCATTTAATATTTATTGATTTTGGATTTACATCACAAATAACATGGTTTTAACCCAAATCAAAATTATGAGTTTTGAATTAAGAAATTATTATTAAGATTCAAATGGAATGATTTGGAAACATTTTTCTAAGTGAAAAATGAAATGATTTCAAATTATTCAAAGTTTTAAAAAAAGAAGGTTTTAAGTAATCAAAGGATTTGATAAGAAGGGTTTAATACCATAAAGAATGTTGTAGAAATATATATCTCCAGAAAATATTTTGATAAAAGAGCTTAATCTATTAAAGAATGGTTCCCTATTCACAAAACCTCTTTTTATTGATGATTGGATCATAGGTACCGAGGTCGGATTTGGGGTAATTTCTATTCGAAAAACACTTAGAACAAATGTATGCATTCGAAGAAAGAAAACCTGATAAAGAAAATGAAGGATAAAGACTGAAGATTTTGAAACGACCCGCCTTTCTCTCCACAGAAAGATGCATCATTTTTAAGAAACAAAGGGATAGAGAAGAGTAAAGATGAGAAGAAAGAAAGAAACAACATCAGAATCTCAACAGCGGGACGAATAAATTATATTAATCACATAAATACTACATAGTATCATATACATCAGAGTTGCATAGCTTATATAACACATACTAGACAGTCATAAACACTTGTCTAGTTATACAACTCAATATACAACACAGATAAACGACTCAAAGAACACACAGTGGAATACTATATATCTACACGCTGAAGCCGCCTGCTCCATTGCTCCTCCAGAATTCGTCAAACCAAATCTGAATCCCTTGGCTGCTCGTAAAAATTTGAGTCTCCAAGAGTTTAAGAAAAACAGAATAAACTCCGGGTCAGACATGGGTCTGGTGTGAGTAAACGGTTAAAGTTGCTTAACTTTCAAAGCCTTTTGAAGGTATCACGTAAGACTCCCCATAAATAAACGTGGGTGAGTTTTTACCTTACGCTATCCAAAACGTTTGATGGGAAATCCAGTGATATTATAATAGGGTCTAGGATTTTCAAATAAATAAGAAATAGCCGAAATTGTTACATTTATTAAATTCTAGCTACATAGGTATACAATCAAAACCGTAAGGGCGCGTAGGAAGAATGGGTTTCCATCAATGGCAGGGCTACCGGGGTACCGCCTGTCACATTACAGGGCCTAGATCACCATACCGAAGATTACTCCCAATGCCCTGCAACACAAAGTCGGAACCATTTCTTACTGAACAGTTCTGAACAAGACAACCCCATGGTTGTAGCTAGCAACCGCCCACACAGCTGAATAAAAAGGAACATCTAGACAGGGGTAAATCTCGTCCTACTTGGGCATGACCCACTTAGACTTGCTGCACCTCCCCTGTTTTAGCCATTCCCAGTTGATGAGGCTACGATTACCCTTATATAACACATTTATCTTAGAATGCTCATCGTCCACCTGACGATGTCCTGAAAGCATTCAATCCATACAACTTCGTTCCGGATTCGAACGAAACCGAAGGCATTATCTCGTTACACTCATTTTGGAATCACCCTCAGAGTTAGTGACAATAACCTTTGCACTTTGAATCTTCATCTTTACTTGAGATTCAAGACCTATCGTTAATTTGGATCGATGTGGTTTTCGGATATCCAAATCTGGAAACCCGGTCCCTGTCTCATCGAAATCCAACACGCGATCTTTTAGGTCCAAGTTATTTTAAAGTTAAAACAATTCAACTCAAATCGTTATCTATATTCACACAGATAGATAATCATATACACAGATAGATAATTCATATCATCACCATTCAACCAAATCATCTCATATCACATATCACACATATCTCATCAGAGATATCAAATAATCAAGGCATTCAATATCAATCAGCCATCCATATGCAATGATTAATCACACATCTATAATTAATTTAAATGAATTAAATTAATTGCTTCATCTCTAATTAATTTAAAATAAATTAAATTAAATTAAAATAAATTAAATAAATTTAAAATAAATTAAATTAAATTAATTATCTCCATCACATAAATCATGCTTACTTAATCATTAATTAATTACAAACCAATTAATTAATCATCATCTAAATTATTCACCCTTGATTAATTATCCTTAATTACATTAAGTAATTAACTCTTAATTAATTATTCAAATTAACTATCTATAAACCATTAAAGTAATTAGCCTTAATTACTTCATTAACTATAATTAAGTACATTAATTCTTAATTAATTACAATTAATTAATTACCTTATAATAACTTATTATTGATTAATTAATCTTAATTAATCAATCCTTAATCACTCTTATTAATTACATTAATTAATGATACTTAATTAATTACTTTCATTAATTAACTTTAATTAATCATAAACAGTAATTACCCTCCTATAATTACTTACCTTAATTAACTAATTCCTTAATTAATTATATTAATCCTTTAATTAATTACACCAAGTAATTAACCCTTAATTACTTCTACCAAGTAATTATCCTTTAATTACTTTCCATGAAGTAATTCCCTTTAATTAAATACATCCCGGTAATTATTCATTAATTACTCCACTAAGTAATTACACTATTCAATTTCATTAAGTATTCATACTTAATCAATCATCAAGATTATCTTTAATTAATCAACCAATTAATTAATCATACTCATTTAATTAATTACAATTGGTAATTCATTCCTTAATTACTCTTTAAAAAAAGTAAGTAATCTTTAATTACAGATTAATCCTTAATTATTAACCAATAAACCTTAATTATCAATTAATAAAAATTAATAATAGATTAATTAATCCTTATTTAATCAATTAATCAATTCTTAATTACAATTAATTAACCCTAATTAATAGTTAATTAATCCTTAATTAACTTTAATTATTAATTAATAATTTCTTAATTATTCATTAATAAAGCCTAATTATTAATTAATAAAACTTAATTACAGATTAAGTACTTTTTCTAAAAATACAAATTAATTAATTTCTAATTACAAATTAATCAACCTTAATTACTTAATTAATCAATCTCTAATCATTAATTAATTATCGTTAATTATCTAACTAATTATACTTAAATATAAATTAATTATTCTGTAATTAATTAACCTATAACCCTTAATTATTAATTTTAAATTAATTAATTAAATAAATAAATTACTCTTAAATAATTCCTTAATTAATTCTTAATAATTATTAATTAAATTAATTATTTATATCTAATTCCCTTTAATTAAATTAATTAATTTCAACCCTTTAAACCTTAATTATCTTAAGATAAAACATTATCTTAATTAATAACTTAATTATCATTAAGACTTTTTATCTTCATAATTAATTTCACTTAATTAATTCAATAATTAAGTTTTAAAATAAATAATTATTTAACTTGATAAATTAAGGTTAACAAAGCTTCCTTTAGATACTTAAGATATTATTAAGTAATAGTTTTTGAAAACTAGTTTCAAATTTGAATTTAAAACTTGCTCTACAAATACCTTTTAAAATTTTATTTCTAACTTAACTTTTAAGTCAACTTAAAACTTTGCTTAATAAAAATTAAGTTAAACAAATGTCAAAACCTTTTAACAAACTGTTTAAGAAAACAATTATTTTATATAAAGTAAATTTACACAAGAAAATTTAAATTAAATTAAAGTTTAAACTTCAAAACTTAAATTTTAAAACCTTTTAAAAACTATTCAACCCTTGCATCAGGTCATACCTGAAATCCACTCAAGTTTAACCTGAGTTCCTTTTTCTATTTCAACATTCGTTTCAGTTTTTAATTTAAACTTAAATTTTAAAACCTGGAACCAAATCTCTCTGGAACTACTCGAGTTCCTACTCGAGCCATTCCTTTCAAAACACGATCTTCCCTTCGAATCACCACCCAAACCAAAACCACAGCCCAAAAACAACTGACACAACCTCCTGTGCACATGCACCATCGCCGAAATCGCTTCCCATCACCGTTGAACCTTCTAGCACCGTGATTACCAAAACACCCTCACCTGCCTCAAATCAAAATCGAGCTACCCAATTAAAAACTGGAACCAACTACCATGGCCAAATCCACCTTGAAGTAGCATCTCTGACCACCAGACGATGAGCAACTCCGACAACTTCATCTCCATCATCCACGAACCCATTCCCGAAGTTCCTTTGAACTCGATGCACCATAGAAACAGCAATGATCAAATTTTCCCAGTTCGAACAAACTAGGTTTAAAACCCTAAATCCCACGTGGTCGATGCCACAGTGATCAGGACCTCACCTGACATT
The DNA here is from genome assembly GCA_030765085.1 of Allium cepa. Classification (NCBI taxonomy): domain Eukaryota; kingdom Viridiplantae; phylum Streptophyta; class Magnoliopsida; order Asparagales; family Amaryllidaceae; genus Allium; species Allium cepa. The sequence continues at coordinate 978,295,521 of CM060928.1, forward strand.
TTTCCTAATCACTCCTATACCACGTCCTCCTCCAGTCGAAGCCACGACCACCAAAAATGCTCTATCTACCAAACTTTCCCAGAAACCCATTTCCAGACAATTCCAAAATGCCCACTAATCCTAGTACTAAAAATCTTAATTCTTGTTTTAAATTCCTATTTTTCAAAGATGATTCAAGATATAAACTTGAAACAGCAAATTAAAATACTTGATTTAATCATGTTTTAGAATTTCTACTGTGCTATTTTGATTCAGGGAGGTATTCACACCTATTCTACGTAAATAAAATTTTAAACTTAAATTTGTGTTAGACCAACATATCATGTTTAAAACTTAAGACTTAATAATGAACTGATAAGAAAATTTGAAATTTTCTTTTATTCCTACTCTCTGTAGTTTTAAAAACAGAGAAGAATAAATCAAATATAAAAGCACAGTTATTCACGTTCATATACACAGATAACTCACATATATACATGCAAGACATCATCATCACAGCAATTTGTCAAGCAACGGATAATTAGCAACTTAAGTTTTTAGTTTAAAATTTTTACTCACCTTTTTGAAAAGCAGAAGTTTTTGAAACTGGAATGAAATCTGCATGCTTTTATTTTTGATTCCAGAAAACTTGTATTGCTTTGTTGTTTTGATTTTCTGAAAGCTTTTCCATGCTTGTAACTTAAAAACCGAAATGCTTTTAGAATTGAAACATGACGATGCTATGATCAAGGCTTTGATTCCAGGCTTGCAGTTGAAGTTGTTACAGCTTTGAGCATTGATTACAAATTATTTTTGGGTTGAAGCTTTGTTTCAGGAAAGATATTTTCTGTTTGAGTTACACGATTTGAATTGTTTTGAGAAATGCATTTACAGGTTTTGATTTTTGAGAGGATTTGAAACTGATGTGAGTTTTTGTAAAATGATTTCAGATTGATTTCTGCTTTGAGGAATTTGTTACAAGCTTAAGAATATTACAGGTTTTTATTTTGGGGTGGAAGCTTGATGATTTTTGCTTTTTTACAAAAAATGTTACCGGTTTTGATTCATGTCACGTTTCTAGTTTCTCAAAAATGAAGATAGAAAAAGGAAATGTTAAATAAGATATATGCTCATATAAGTATAAATTAGGATTTTTTAAAAATAAAAGAAAATTGAAATAAATGTGACTCTTGGTATTTACACACTTAATCACTTAACACATGTTACATTTCTCTTTATTTAATTACACTTGTCATTACTTATATTTATATTATTTAAAAATGATTCAAAGCTTTTCTTATTAAATTCCTAATAAACAAATATATTTATAAATTAACAAAATTCTTTTCTATTTTTAAATAAATAAAAATTTTAAAAGAAAATAAAGTAAAAACCAATTATCTTTTAAATAAAATCATATATAATATTGCAAACCCATTTTTAAATGTTAATTCACAAGCTTTGTATTTATTCCTATTAAATAAATACTTTTCCAAATTTCTATAAATAAATTTCTTTAAAGAGAATAATATAAAACAAATCTTATTTTTAAATAAAAACTCATTCAAATAATTTATATCCAAACTATATTTTTATTTTTATTTTAAGATATATATATTCTTTTATATTCAAATTCAAATTCAATTTAAAATCTAAATTTAAAATTAATTCAAATAAATATAGATATCAATTTTAAGCAAACACATTATTAAATTTGTAAATAATTATTCTATTTAAAATCAATTTTAGATACACTCGTATATATACATATTTTAAACAATGCTTATTAAATTAGAAAATAATTAGTCTATTTAAATCTATTTAAATCTATATTTAAAATTTATTTATACAATAACACAACTAAATAATTATTATTATTTGAAATCAATCTATAAACATAATTAAAAATCACATTATTAATTAATTGGTTATTTATATTTGAAAATAACAATTTTATCAATTTTAAACAATTTAATTAAGAGATTATCACATTTTAAATTCCTTGAAATTCCAGGATATCACATTCCTTCCCCTTAAAAGTATTTCATACTTGAAATTAAAAAAAAAAGATAATCCAAATTTTTGTTTTATTACAACCAATTCAAGCATGCATATCAACCATGCACAATCAAACAAACAATTTCAACAAACAACATTAGCTATCTGGACATAGATCCGGATAAGCTTCCTAAAATTATTCCTAGTTTCCCAGGTACAGATACTAGAATACTCGCTCTACTGAATCCAAACTACGCAGCTATTGAGCTCCTACTCATCTGGATCTATAATCTACACAAGATATTTGACCACATCAAGATCAACTCAACTACCAAATCCTTCAAAACTACTGGTTCCAAAACCAGTGATGGACCAGACACGTACTCCCTCAAAGATACATGAAATAACCGAATCCCAGCCTTCCAAACTGGCAATTCCACCCTTATAAGCCAAATACTTATTCCTACAAGAACTAAGAAGAATCCAATAGACGACAGAGCTAACTTCCCAGTCTTACCCAATCTTATTGCTCCCTTTACCGGAGAAAACCTCAACAACAACGAAGTTTCAAACTTCGAATTCCAAATTTCTCCGTCTCTTAACCACAAAACTCTTCTAACGATCCTGGGCTTCTGACATCTTTCCTGATCAGCACAAACTTCGCTGATGCTTCTAGAAACAAACTGGATCAAAAATATCTCAACAAAATGATTCCCTTTAAGAACTACCCAAATGAAAAACACAAACTCTATTCCACTATCATCAGAAGACTTCAACTTACTTCTCTTATCTGGAAAAGATAAAACAGGTGCGCTCACAATCCTGTAGAATCTCTCTAATCCAAACACTGCAACTTCCGATTGCTTTCATTCTAGAATAGCTACCACCTTGCTTCCGCTGCACAACTCTGAACTGGAGCAGATGAGAATGCTGTTCAGTGAACACGAGCACAGACTAGACAGCACATCCTAGAAATAAGGTTCAACAAATCCATAAAGAGAAAACTTTCCACCAAAAACTGAGCTGCTTCACCAAAATCTCTCTCCAGAAGCTATCCTTCTACCTAGCTGAACCAAGTCGATGCGGAACTCAATCTCCGATGCAGACAAATCTATGACTTCCCCGAATACATTCAGAAAAATCTTTGACAACTTCTATAACTCAAGAGAACACTCAAACTATCGCAAGTCACTTTTGCGATCCTATCCAATCCAATATCCATAAATACTCTTCTATCTTTACAAATCAGAATAGCTTATCCTCGACCAATCCATCGAAGAAACTGGTCCACTATGCTGCTTCTGATCTCAACCTCTAGGACACTTCAAAGCCAAAAGATCTTCCTGCTGGCAAACAAAACATTACTGAGCTGCATCGCTGCCTCAAATGCCAAAGACATCCTAATCCAAATCTCTTTGATAAACTTGGACCTCAAACCAAACATATACACCCTACTGAACCCGACCTCAGCACTGATGCAGTCACACTTTCCAAAGAAACATCTTTAGGAACATCCATAGTCACTGCGTCTCACCACACAGCCGTTCCTTCCTGAAGCTGCCATAATACCATCACTTGCTTCTGCCTAACCGACAGAGCCAAATTCTACTCAACCAACTTCAAAGATGAACTTCGAACCTTAACAGGTTTCCTTCAAAGATCAATGAAATTCTTACACCATAACAAAGCTCACTCGAGACGGTATTAAATCTACAGCCATGTCAAATACTCTTCCAACCTCAAACATTCAAACTCCAACCATTAGTAGTCATGTTACACACACCACTACCCTATCTACCTTTATAACTCAAATTGAAAACCCGAATAGGTAATCCAACAAATAAGTAGAAATATATATATACACGTACAAATACGCTCTCTCAAGAAAAACACCACTCCTGAGCCTAGGTATTCGCTCAACCTATGCTCTGATACCAAATGAAACAACCTGCCTTTCTCTCCATAGAAAGACGCATCATTTTTAAGAAAGAAAGGGATAGAGAAGAGAAAAGATAGAGAAGAAAGAAAGAAACAACATCAGAATCTCAACAGCGGAACGAAGAAATTATATTAATCACATAAATATAACATAGTATCATATACATCAGAGTTACACAGCTTATAGAACACATACTAGACAGTTATAAACACCTGTCTAGTTGTACAACTCAATATACAACACAGATAAACGACTTAGAGAACACACAGCGGAACACTATATTTCTACACGCTGAAGCCTCCTACTCCATTACTCCTCCAGAATTCGTCAAAACTAACCTGAATCCCTTGGCTACTCATAAAAATTTGAGTACCCAAGAGTTTAAGGAAAACAGAATAAACTCCGGGTCAGACATGGGTCTGGTGTGAGTAATCGGCTAATGTTGCTTAACTTTCAAAACCTTTTGAAAGAAAAGGTATCACGTAAGACTCCCCATAAATAAACATGAGTAAGTTTTTACCTTATGCTAACCAAAACATTTGACAGAAAATCCAGTGATATTATAATAGGGTCTAGGGTTTTCAAATAAATAAGAAATAGCCGAAATTGTTACATTTATTAAATTCCAGCTACATAGGTATATAATCAAAACCGCAATGCCATATAGGAAGAATGAGTTTCCATCAATGGCAGGGCTACCGGGGTACCGCCCGTCACAGTATGGGGCCAAGATCACCGTACCGAGGATTACTCCCAATCCCCTGCAACACAAAGCCGGAACCATTCCTTACTAAACAGTTCTGAACAAGACAACCCTGCGGTTGTAGCTAGCAACCGCCCACACAGCCGAAAAAAAGGGACCTCTAGACAGGGGTAAATCTCGTCCTTCTTGGGCACGACCCACTTAGCCTTGCTGCACCTCCCCTGTTTTAGCCATTCCCGGTTGATGAGGCTTGAGGCTACGATTACATTTATAGAACAAATCTATCTTAGAATGCTCATCGTCCACCTGACGATGTGCTGAAAGCGTTCAATCCATACAAGTTCGTTTCGGGTTCAAACGAAACCGAAGGCATTATCTCGTTACACTCATTTTGGAATCACCCTCAGAGTTAACAGCAATAACCCTTGCACTCTGATTTTCATTTTCACTTGAGATTCACGACCTACCGTTAATTTGGATCGATGTGGTTTTCGGATATCCAAATTTGGAAACCCGATCTCGGTCTCATCAAAATCCCAAACGCCATCTTTTAGGTCCAAGTTGTTTTAAAGTTAAAACAATTCAATTTAAATCATTATCTATATTCACACAGATAAATAATCATATACACAGATAGATAATTCATATCATCACCATTCAACCAAATCATCTCATATCACATATCACACATATCTCATCAGAGATATAAAATAATCAAGGCATTCAGTATCAATTAGCCATCTATAAGCAATGATTAATCACACATATATAATTAATTTAAAATGAATTAAATTAATTGCTTCATCTCTAATTAATTTAAAATAATTTAAATTAATTATCTTCATCACATAAATCTTGCTTACTTAATCATTAATTAATTACAAACCAATTAATTAATCATCATCTAAATTAATCACCCTTGATTAATTATCCTTAATTACATTAAGTAGTTAATTCATAATTAATTATTCGAATTAATTATCTACAAACCATTAAAGTAATTAGCCTTAATTACTTCACTAACTATAATTAATTACATTAATTCTTAATTAATTACAATTAATTAATTACCTTATAATCACTTATTATTGATTAATTAATGTTAATTAATCAATCTTTAATTACTCTCGTTAATTACATTAATTAATGATCCTTAATTAATTAATTCCATTAATTAACTTTAATTAATCATACCCTCCTATAGTTACATACCTTAATTAAATAATTCCTTAATTAATTATATTAATCCTTTAATTAATTACACCAAGTAATTAACCCTTAATTACTTCTACCAAGTAATTTTCCTTTAACTACTTCCCATTAAGTAATTCTCTTTAATTAGTTACATCCCAGTAATTATTCATAATTACTTCACTAAGTAATTACACTATTCAATCTCATTAAGCATTCATACTTAATCAATTATCAAGATTATCTTTATTTAATCATACTCATTTGATTAATTACAATTGGTAATTCATTCCTTAATTACCCTATAAACAAATTAATTAATCTTTAATTACAGATTAATCCTTAATTATTAATCAATAAACCTTAATTATCAATTAATAAAACTTAATAACAGATTATAATCAGTTAATCGATTCTTAATTACAATTAATTAACCCTAAATAATAGTTTTTTTGGCAAGTTAATTAATCCTTAATTAACTTTAATTGTTGATTAATAATTTCTTAATTATTAATTAATAAATCCTAATTATTAATTAATAAAACTTAAGTACAAATTAAGTACTTTTTTAAAATACAAATTAATTAAGTTCTCATTACAAAATCAACCTTAATTACTTAATTAATCAATCTCTAACCAATAATTGATAATCTTTAATTATCTAATTAATTATACTTAAATATAAATTAATTAATCTCTAATTAATTAACTTATAACCTTTAATTTTTAATTTTTAATAACTTAATTAAATAAATTAGTCACTCTTAGTTAATTCCTTAATTAATTTTTAATCATTATTAATTAAATTAATTATTTATATCTAATTCCCTTTAATTAACTTTATTAATTTCAACTGCTTAAACTTTGATTATCTTAAGATAAGACATTATCTTAATTAATGTCTTAATTATCATTAAAACATTTTATCTCAATAATTAATTTCACTTAATTAATCGATTCAATAATTAAGTTTTAAAATAAACAATTATTTAACTTGATAAATTAAGGTTAACAAAGCTTCCTTTAGATACTTAATATACTATTAAGTAATAGTTTTTGAAAACTATTTTCAAATTTGAATTTAAAACTTGCTTTTACAAATACCTTTTAAAATTTTATTTCTAACTTAACTTTTAAATCAACTTAAAACTTTTCTTAATAAAAATTAAGTTAAACAAATGTCAAAACCTCTTAACAAACTGTTTAAGAAAACAATTATTTTATATAAAGTAAATTTACATAAGAAAATTTAAATTAAATTAAAGTTTAAACTTCAAAACTTAAATTTTAAAACCTTTTAAAAACTATTCAACCCTTGCATCAAGTCATACCTGAAATCCACTCAAGTCCAACCTGAGTTCCTTTTCTATTTCAACATTTGTTTCAGTTTTTAATTTGAATTTAAATTTTAAAACCTGGAACTAAATCTCTTTGGAACTACTCAAGTTCTTACTCGAGTCATTCCTTCCAAAACACGATCATCTCTTCGAGTCACCACCTAAACCAAAATCACAACCCAAAAACAACTTACACAACCTCCTATGCACATGCACCAGCACCGGAATCACTTCCCATCATCGGTAAACCTTCCCCGATATCGAACACCAATGCAGCAACCATCCCTGATCACCAAAACACACTCACCTGCCTCGAATCAAAATCGAGCAACCCAGTTAAAAACTGGAACCAACTGCCATGGCCAAATCTACCTTGAAGTAGCATCTCCGACCACCAGACGACGAGCAACTCCGACCACTTCATCTCCGTTCATCCACCAATCCACTCGCGAAGTTCCATTGAACTCGATGCACCATAGAAACAGCAATGATCCAATTTTCCCAGTTCAAACAAAATAGGTTTAAAATCCTAAATCCGGCGCCGCCGACGCCACAGTGACCTCACCTGTCATTTTTCCTGATCACTCTTACACCCCGTCCTCCTCCAGTCGAAGCCACGACCACCAAAAATGCTCTGGCCACCAGAACTTGCCCAGAAACCCATTTCTAGACAATTCTGAAATGCCCACTAATCCTAGTACTAAAAATATTGATTCTTGTTTTAAAATTCCTTTTTTCAAAGATGATTCAAGATATAAACTTAAAATAGCAAATTAAAATACTTGATTTAATCATGTTTTAGAATTTCTACTGTGCTATTTTGATTCCGGGAGGTTTTCACATCTATTCTACTTGAATAAAATTTTAAACTTAAATTTGTGTTAAACCAACATATCATGTTTAAAACTTAAGACTTAACAATGAATTGATAAGAAAATTTTAATTTTTCTTTTATTCCTACTCTCTGTAGTTTTAAAAACAGAGAAGAGTAAATCAAATATACATGCACAATCATTCACATTCATATATACAGACAACTCACTTATTAATACATGCAAGACATCATCATCACAACAATATGTCAAGCAACAGATAATTAGAAACTTAAGTTTTTAGTTTAAAATGTTTACTCACCTTTTTAAAAAGTAGAAGTTTTTGAAACTGGAATGAAATCTGCATGCTTTTATTTTTGATTCCAGAAAACTTGTATTGCTTTGTTGTTTTGATTTCTGAAAGCTTTGCCTTGCTTGTAACTTAAAAACTGAAATGCTTTTAGAATTGAAACATGATGATGCAATGATCAAGGCTTTGATTTCAGGCTTACAGTTGAACTTGTTACAGCTTTGAGCATTGATTACAGATTATTTTTAGGTTGAAGCTTTGCTTCAGGAAAGATGTTTTCAGTTTGATTTATAGGGTTTGAATTGTTTTGAGAAATGCATTTACAGGTTTTGATTTTTGAGAGGATTTGAAACAGATGTGAGTTTTTGTAAAATGATTTCAGGTTGATTTCTGTTTTGAGGAATTTGTTACAAGCTTGAGAATATTGCAGGTTTTGATTTTGGGGTGGAAGCTTGATGATCTTTGCTTTTTTACAAAAAATGTTACAGGTTTTGATTCATGTTACATTTCTGGTTTCTCAAAAATGAAGATAGAAAAAGGAAATGTAAAGGAAGATATATGCTTATATAAGTTTAAATTAGGATTTTATAAAAATAATAGAACATTGAAATAAATGTGACACTTGGTATTTACACACTTAATCACTTGGCATATGTTACATTTCCCTTTATTCAATTACACTTGTCATTACTTATATTTATATTATTTAAAAATGATTTAAAGCTTTTCTTATTAAATTCCTAATAAAAAAATACATTTATAAATTAAGAAATGCTTTTATAATTTTAAATAAATAAAACTTTTAAAAGAAAATAAAATAAAAACAAATTATCTTTTGAATAAAATCATATATAATATTGTAAACTCATTTTTAAATGCTAATTCAAGAAGCTTTTGTATTTATTCCTATTAAATAAATACTTTTCCAAATTTCTATAAATAAATTTCTTTAAAGAGAATAATATAAAACAAATCTTATTTTTCAATAAAAACTCATTCATATAATTTGAATCCAAACTATATTATTATTTTGTTTTATGATATATACATTCTTTTAAATTCAAACTCAAATTCAATTTAAAATCCAATTTAAAATCAATTCAAATAAATATAGATATCAATTTTAAACAAACACATTATTAAATTTGTAAATAATTATTCTATTTAAAATCAATTTTAAATACACTCCTATATATACATATTTTAAACAACACTTATTAAATTAGAAATTAATAAGTCTTTTTATAATCTATTTAAATCTATACTTGAAATTTATTTATACAATAACACAACTAAACAATTATTCTTATTTAAAATCAATCTATAACCATAATTAAAAACATCACATTATTAATTAATTGGTTGTTTATATTTGAAAATAACAATTTTATCAGTTTAAACAATTTAATTAAGAGATTATCACATTTTAAATTCCTTGAAATTCCGGGATATCACAGACTTTCAGGGTGAAAGGATCACTTGTTGATAATTCTGGTTAACTCCCAAATACTAAAGTAGTAGTGGTCCCTTCATTTCTAAAACTCTTCGGGTTTCAAGCAGATCTCGCTACTAATCCTAGAGGTAACTCCCAAAATGATGTGATAGGAGAATGCCTTCGATTTGTCATGTTCCTAGTTAACTTGTATGGACGAATGTCTGACGTTGCATTTCTAGTTACATAAGTTATCTCTATGAACATATTATATGCTTGGTGGCAGAGAAGGCAACTTCTCTTAGCTTAACAACTTTTCCTAAAACGTACGAGCTCAAGAGTTATATGTTTGTGGAAATCAGTTGTGTGACCATAGGATGGCAGTGTGGTATTCAAAGTGAATTGTGTAATGTGAAAGGAAATCATTACCTCAAGCCTCACACTCGGAAATGGCCGAAAGAGGGTAGATGAAGCCAGGCTATGTGGTTCGCAACAATTAGGATATGATCATCCACTTCTAGATATATTTACTCTTGTTATGATGTTTGGGATGTAAATTATTGTGGATGCATGCTGTGAGGGCCCTCGGGTAGGTTGGTAACGACCAGGATATGACATATTCGATATTATCTAGGAAGAGGTCGGCCGGTCTTGTGTTGGTAGAGGACCATCAGTTAATCCTCGGTACATTCCTCTAGAGATGTACTACTAAAAGGTAGTACCTTCACCTGGTTATTCGTATGGAAATCCATTCTCCAATAAGCACATGCCATTTTGTTTTTAGAACCCAGTTTGTGGCGAATATGCTAGATTTAATCAATGTAACAATTTCGGCTAAGATTAATAAGTCTACTTGCAAATGTTTTCAAAGGGATGTCTTTAAAAATAATATCCTTTATTTTTGCATAATAAAGATTTGGTTATTATAAGGTAAAAACTCGTTCCGTGTTTATGTGCGGCGTGGTCTTATGAGATACCATTTAGTTTTCCAAATGTGTATTTTTGAGTTCTCACACCAGTCCCATAACTAACTCAGGTTTATTTTCCTTTTCTTTAAACTTGGGTACCCTAATTTTTCCCGGGCAGCCTAATGGTAAGGTTTAGTTTTGAAGAAATATAGATGGAGCTCGAAGCATTGAGTCAAAAGAGTTTTCTAAAGATTATTATCTATTTCCACCACACTCTTGTGCTATAGTATTCCACATTTGTAAGGACAGAAATTTATAACGGTCCATGTTTTAAACTCTAATAAATGTATTTAAATTTCCGATGTAAAGATTATTTGAAGAAATAATGTATATGAGATTCTGTTCTGTCTTTATTTTCTTTCTTACCCTTGAATCCGCTTCTCTATCACTTAGGTATATGGCACGTGAATACTGAGGATTTATTAATGTCTATTTTCAAAAGTCGAAGAATTGGGTCTTCACATTAGGTATCAAAACTTAGGTTGAGAGAACACCTTGGCTTTGATAGGTGTAAAGTCTCATCAGAGATAGATTTAGTAGTGCCCTAGGATGAGTAACTCATTACAGATAGGGTTAGTAACACCCTATAATGTGTTTGAGTATATATAAGTGCGTATTTGTTAATATCATTATAACGACCTGGGATTTTTGCCGTCCCGAGTTGTGAATATTAATTTATAATATTCAATAATATTGTATTTTAATATACAATATTCCAGTTAATCAATAACTAATAATTGTATACCAATTTTCCAAAACCAACATAATTTGAATTTACAGATCTATATTAAAATACAGATTGATTAAATAGAATTTCTTATATATGTATATTTTGTTTTAGAAAAAATATATATTTTTTGTTTTAGATAGAATATGTGTATTTTGTTTAGAGACAAAATATATATATTTTGTTCTTAAGATAAAATGAAATAGGGAATTGAAGTTAATTGGGAAAAATCATGTGCATATATTTTTACATTTCAGGATAATAAAATTTATATGTGTATGTATAATTTGTATAGAAATTCATAATGAAGTAAAAAGGATATTTTTGATTTTAGGCATTTAAACAATATTGTTTATATTAAATGAAAAGAGTTTTTAAGTTCTAAAATAATATATATACATCTTGAATAGGAAAAATTATATGTAAAGATAAGTTTAAAAGGAAAATTTATAAAATTGATAAACTAATAAAAAATTGTGACGACCTGTACGCATCATCAATAAGAAAAGAAGTAGGTAGAAAAAGAATAGATATAAAGAAAGAAACAACAACATCAGAATCTCACAGCGAAAACGGAACAAAATATAATATTTCACATATCTATTACATAGTCATTACATTAGAGTACACAGTTATACAACTTCATTACATTAGACAGTCGAAAAGACCTGTCTATCCATTACATCCAAAATACAAAGCCAAAAGACACAACACAACGGAAAGATATAGATAGATACGTCTGTACTTCTGCTCCAAGCTTCCCTAGAATTCGTCGAGCCAAACCTGATCAATTGGGTGCTCACAAAAATTTGAGTACCCAAGAATTTAGGAAAAACAGAATAAACTCTGGGTCAGACATGGGTCTGGTATGAGTAAACGGTTAAGTTGTTTAACTTGAAAAACCTTTGAAAGAAAAGGATATCTCGTAAGACTCTCCGCAAATAAACACAGACAAGTTTTTCCCTTACGATAACCAAAACCTTTAATAGGAAATCCAGTTATATTATAATAGTGCCTATGGTTTTCAAATAAATATTCACATAGCTGAAATTGTTACATGATTAAATTCTAGCATACTAGCCACAAAGTGGGTTAGACAATCAAAACCGTACACGTAGGGATAATGGATTTCCATCAATAGCAGGGCTACTGGGGTACCGCCCATCACAGTACGTGGCCTAGATCATCATATTGAGGATCTACCCTGATCCCCTACATCACAAAGCCGGAGCTACCCCTTATTGGATAGTCCGAATAAGACAACCCGTGGTTGTGGCCAAACAACCGCCCACATAGCCGAATAAAAGGGACGTCTAGACAGGGGAAAATCTTATCCTACTTAGGTGCTACCCACTTAGCCTTGCGTGCACCTCCCCTATTTTAGTCATTCCCGGTTGATGAGGCTTGAGGCTACGATTACCTTTTAAGAACACATCTTAGAATGCTCATCGTCCTCCATTGACGATGGTCTGATAGCATTCATCCATACAAGTTCGTTCTAGGTTCGAACGAAACCGAAGACATTATCTCGTTACACTCATTTTGGAATCACCCTCAGAGTTAACGACAATAACCTTTGCACTTTGAAACTCCATCTCGATCTTCACTTGGGATTTCAAGACCTATCGTTTAACTTGGATCGATGTGGTTTTTGAATAATCAAACTTGATATCCGATCCCGGTCTCATCGAAATCCAAACGCCGTTTTAAAGGTCAAGTTGTTTAAGGTTAAACAGTTCAATTTAATACTTTGAATTCACACAGCATACTTCACAGATAAATGTCACACATTTATCACAGCCATATCCAATATCACATCACAGAATATCATAGATTATCATTCAATAGATATCAATCAATCTAGGCATTCTACATAATCAATCATCCATAAGCAAGAATTATTAATCCATATTATAATTAATTTAATTAACTTAAATTAATTTAATTATTAAAGATTAATCATCTAACCCTGCTTAATCAATCATTAATTAATTACAATCAATAATTAATTAATCACTCCTTAATTACCTTATAAATCAATTAATTAATCTTAAATTATAGATTAATTATCCTTTAACTATTAACTAATAAACCTTAATTATTAATTAATAAACTTAATTACAAATTAATTAATCATTAATTACCAGTTAACTAATCTCTAATTACCAATTGATTAATCTCTAATTATTTAATTAATTTATGCTTAACTACAACTTAATTACTCAATTAATTAATCTCTGATCATTAATTAATAATCTTTAATTATCTAATTAATAATCCTTAATTACAAATTAATTAACCTCTAATAAATTAATTATAATCCTTAATTATTTGTTAATTAGTCCTCAATCATTAATTAATTAAACTAATTAATTACTCTTTAATTACTAATTAATTAATCCTTTATCATCAATTAAATTAATTAATTATTCTTTATTAATTACTTAATTAATCTTTATTTATCAAAATCTTAATTAACTTTATGATAAATCTTTATCTTTATTAATTACCTAATTATGATTAATGCATATATTTAAAACATTTATCCTTTTAATTAACACCTAATTACATTTATAAGTTAAGTTTTAAATAACTTACAAATTTAACTTAAAAAATTTAAGGTAAAAAAATATATCACTTCCTTAAATCCATTATTTAAAACATTTATTATGTAAAGAATTAGATTTAAGAAATAAATTTGAACTAGTTTTATTTTAAATTTAAAAATTTGCTTATTTTTAAATTAAGAACTTGTTTAAAATCATGCTTCGGGTTTAACCCAATGATGAATCGAGTCCCGACCCGAGACCTTTACCTTTCATCTTTTTTTTAAAAAAAACTTAGATTAAATTTTAAATTTAAACTTGAAACATGACTTCACTCACGTTCCTACTCGAGCCCTACTCGAGTTCCTTACCCAATCGCCGGAGTATCCCTTCGAGATAACTCCTCTACCGAAATTACTGACATCGTCGGACACATGTGCACCTACACAGTCGATCGCGACGACATCGACCACAGCCGACACCTTCAACCCATCGTCGATCACCGTTACAAACAATTCCGACCACCCAAACACTATCACAAGCCCAAGATCGAAATCGAGGTACTCAGTCAAACTTGGAACCAAAACCCATCACCAGAAACCCTCTCGAATCCACGTCTTCGACCACCAGCGATCGCGCAACCCTGTCCTCAGCTTCGCTAGACATCCACGAAACCAATGCCCTAAGTCTGATGCAATTCGATTCACCAGAGACACTGCAGCAAACCAAAACCTGACCTTGACCAAACTTAGGGTCAAAACCCTTCTCCGACTGATTGTCGATGCCACGGTGAACTATCCACCCTCCAAACATTTTTGCCGAGCTCGCCGAACTTCCCTCTACCTCCAGTTGAAACCCCGACCACCCGAAGACCTTTGGCCACTAGAAAAACCCCAAATCCCATTTTCTGGTCAACTCTGATTTACACGGTCGATTCAATTCTAAAAATCATGATTTTATTTTTAAAAATCATATTTTTCAAGATCGATTCAAGTTATATACTTGAATCAGTAAATTATAACATTTGGATTTAGTATGTTTTAAATTTGCTACTGTATTTTCTTGATTCCAGAAAATTTTCAAACCTAAAATACTTAAACATATTTTTAAAGCCTAAATTATGTTTAAACAAACTTATCTTGTTTGAAACCTAAATCCTAACAGAGATTAGATAAGGAGGTTTTGAATTTTTGATTTATTTTTAAACTTTGTAACTTGAAAACAAAGAAGAATAGACATATCTAGACATGCACAGTTCGAACACAAACATATATACCGAGATTACACTAATATATACATGAAAGGCATAATTTATTTTAGCAATTCACATGCAACAGATTTTAAACAAAAAAATAAGTTTGTTTACTCACCAGTTTGATGAACAGAGAAGGTTGAAATAGCTCTGATTTTGAAACAGGAAAGCTACGATTTTGAGAACTGAAAGCTATGTTCTCTTTGAAACTTGAATTGTTGTGATCTTTTAAAAACTGAAATGCTTTGTTGTTTGAACTGGAAATCCTTGTAAATCTGAAGCTAGTTGTTGAGAAGATTTAGCTTTGAAAACTGAGAAAATTAAGGTTGTTGATTGCTTGATTAAATTTCTAGTTTGAAAATATTTTTACAGGTTTTGTTTTGAGTTTGAATATTAACAGGCTTTGTGTTTTGATCTGGTTGAGAAATGTTTTACTGGTTTGATTTTTTCTTTGTTTTTGAAATGAGAATAGGAAAAGAAATGAAGAAAAGGGAAAGATGAATATGTAGATAAAATTAGGATTTATTAAAAATATAAAAGAAAATAAAATAAAAAGTGGCACTTTTTTATTCATCTAACATTTGTCATTAACATTTGTTTATCATCATACAGATGTTGTTAACAAGCTTTTATAAATTAACACTTGTCATTATGCAATTTTTAATTATTTTAAAATGTTAATATAAAGCTTTTGTCTTAAATCTCCTAATTAATAAATACTTTTATAAATTTATATAAATATTTTTTTGAAAAAAACTAATTATATATTAATAAAAATCTTATACATATATTTTTAAATCCAAAATATATTAAGATATCTATCTTTTAAATTCCAATTTAAATCCAAATTCAAAGTCAAATTCAAATTTAAAATCAAATTTAAAATCAACTCAAATATATATATATATATATATATATATATATATATATATATATTTGAACAAGCACAAATTCAATTTGCAAATAATAATTCTATTAAAATTCTATTTATAACTATATATATAAAAACAACACATTATTATTATTGTTTGAAAATAAGAATTTTGCCAATTTAAATAATTTATAAAGGATATTATCACATTTTAAAATTGCTTGAAATTCCGAGATATCACATTCCTCCACCCTTAAAAGAATTTCATCCCTGAAATTTAAAACAAAAGATAATCCAATTTTTTTTATTTTATTTCAACAATCCAAGCATACATATCATTCATACACTAACAACCAAACAAACAATTCATTCAAACAAACATTACTAGCTATCCGGACATAGATCCAAATAAGCTTTCCTAACGCTATCCAAAGTTTCTCAGGTACAATCTCTGGGATCCTCGCTCCATTGCACCTTGACTAGCTTCACCATCTTGTTTCTGAGTTGCCCCTCATCTTGATTAACGATCTGGACAGGATGCCTGGCTATAGATAAGTCTGGCTCAATCTCTATGTCTTCTTATACTGCCGCTCCACAACAAGAGATGGATCGTGCATGTATTTCCTCAGATGAGATACGTGAAAAACATTGTGAATTCCAGCCATCCGGACTGGCAATTCAATCCTGTAGGCCACATCACCAATCCTCTTAAGCACTCTGAACGGTCCAATATACCTTGGGGCAAGTTTTCCTGTCTTATCAAATCTTAGCGCTCCTTTTATAGGTAAAGCTTCGACAAAGACCAAATCTCCAATCTCAAATTCCAATTGTCCTCGTCTCTTGTCCGCATATTTCTTCCGGCGATTCTGTTGCTGCTTTCATTCTCTTCTTGATAAGCTCCACCTTCGCAAATGCCTCTCGGATCAAATCTGAACCAAGAACAAGACGATCTCCTGACTATACCCAACAGGATGGGGATCTACATGGTCTTCCATATAAAGCTTCATAGGGTGCCATCTTGATACTCGTCTGATAAGTATTATTGCACGAGAATTCCACTAAATGTGGATGGTCCTCCCAAGATCCACCTAAATCCAAAACACATGCCCTCAGCATAACTTTAAGAACTCGGTTCAGCCTTTCCGTTTGTCTGTCGGTCTGGGGATGATAAGCTGTATTCAAACTCAAACTTGTAAGCAGATTGCAAAGCTTCCCAAAATTTTCTGGTGAAGATAGGATCATGATCACTAACAATGCTTACTGGAACACCATGCAGTCTAACAATCTCTCTTAAGAAAATCTCAGCCAAAGATGCTGCAGTATGGGTTTCCTTAACGGGAATAAAATGGGCGCTCTTGGTCAACCGGTCTACAATTACCTATATTCCTTCTTTTCCCTTTTTGGTCCTTGACAAACCGTCGATGAAATCCAATACAAATGGGTCGCAAGAAAAACTATGAGAGAGAAAAGAAAGCCTTTGGCCTCTACAGATCCTATCTAACTTAGTTACTCCGCCTATAGGATTAGATACAAAAATAGGACGGTCTACCAAACTATGGGAAAGATGAAACTTCTCTACCGCATCCAAAGAAACAAAACTAAGAGATGCACCAGAATCAAACAGAAATCTAATAAAATTTCCATCCAAAAGCAATGTACCTTCCAAAATGCCTTTGCCTTTAGAAGAAGAAGGTGGACCACCTTTAAGAGCAAACACCTTATTCTGCTGCGACTTCTGAAGAAGCGGACAAGCCCTTACCATACGACCCAGCTGATGACAGTTGAAACATAGAGATTTATGAACTAATGCTGAATCCGGACCATTCTGACGCTGCTGCTGTTGAGATCTACCCCTGAGACACTGCTTAGCCAAGTGACCCTCTTGCAGACACATATAGCACTTTCGAGGTCCATTGCTTCCTCCTTGTTTCCCTTTGCCTTGCTTCTTCCAATTAGGGTTGAATTTCCTCTTGTTTGGATTGGAAGAAGTCCCACTTGATGGTGCTGTAGATGCCAACTGCTTCTTATTCATAAGCTCCTCATATCTTAATGCCATGTCGATCAACTCCACAAAAGATCCCTTAACATGAGCTGTTATCTTCTCATGGAACTCAGGCCTCACTCCTTGCATGAACATCTTGTTCTTTTTGAGGGGTATGTCGATTAAAATAGGTCTGTAGCGAGATAACTCATTGAACTTGTTTTCATATTCTGAAATCGACATACCCCTTGCTTCAGATCCAGGAAATCTCTGTACAGACGAGTCATCTGATACCAACAATTCCTTAAACAATTCCTTAAATCTACTTTAAGAAATATCGTCATGAACTGTTCCTCAAATTGTTCCCCAAACAATTCCTTAAATCTACTCCGAGAAATATTGTCCTCTGAGATATTTTCTGTAACAGCATACCACCAAGCTGCAGCACCTTCTTACAGTTGCCATGAAGCCATCACCTTTTTCTGCTCGTCGAACAAATCCAAACTCTTAAAGATGCGCTCACATGAGCGTAATCAAGCCTGAACTTCTATAATAGTCTCTGATCCTTTAAATGGCCTCCCTTCCAGATTTGTGAAATCTTTACATAAAGCAGCAAAACTTACTCGAGGCAGTGCTGGATTCACAGCCGCGCTAGCAGTCTGACCTCTTCCATTATTGGTCGACATGCTCCCTACAACTCTGCCTCTCCTTCCTCTTGAACTCATGTTGGCAACTTAGACAGGTAACCCAACAAATTTAGATAGGTACATAGTTATATATAAAAATTTCAAATACGAGCTCTCAAGGTAGATACTACTCCAGAGCCTAGGTATTATCTCAACCTATGCTCTGATACCAACTGTGACGATCCGCCTCTCATTCCACAGAAAGACGCATCATCAATAAGAAAAGAAATAGGTAGAAAAAGAATAGATAGAAAGAAAGAAACAAGAACATCAGAATCTCACAGCAGAAACAGAACAAAATATAATATTTCACATATCCATTACATAGTCATTACATCTGAGTGCACAGTTATACAACTTCATTACATTAGACATTCGTAAAGACATGTCTATCCATTACATCCAAAAAACAACAGCCAAAGGACACAACACAACACATCAAAAAGATATAGATAGATACGTCTGCTGCTCCAAGCTTCTCCAGAATTCGTCAAGCCAAACCTGATCACTTAGCTACTTATAAAAATTTGAGCACCCAAGAGTTTAAGAAAAACAAAATAAAATCCGGGTCAGACATGGGTCTGGTGTGAGTAAACGATTAAGCTGTTTAACTTGAAAAATCTTTCAAAGAAAAGGGTATCTCGTAGGACTCTCCGCAAATAAACATGGACAAGTTTTTCCCTTACGATAAGAAAAAATTTGATAGGAAATCCAGTTATATTATAATAGTGTCTAGGGTGTTCAAATAAATATTTACATAGCTGAAACTGTTACATTATTAAATTCGAGCATACTAGCCACAAAGTGGGTTATACAATCAAACCCGTAAAGGGCACGTAGGGATAATGGATTTCCATCAATGGCAGGGCTACTAGGGTACCGCTGGTCATAGTATGTGGCCTAGATCATTGTACCGAGGATCCACCCTAATCCCCTGCATCATAAAGCTAGAGCTACCCCTTACTAGATAGTTTGAATAAGACAACCCCATGGTTGTGGACAAACAACCGCCCACACAACCGAATAAAAGGGACCTCTAGACAGGGGAAAATCTTCTCCTATTGAGTGCTACCTACTTAGCCTTGCGTGCACCTCCCCTGTTTAACCATTCCCGGTTGATGAGGCTTGAGGCTACGATTACCTTTTAAGAACACATCTTAGAATGCTCATCGTCCTCCATTGACGATGGTCTGATAGCATTCATCCATACAAGTTCATTCCGGGTTCGAACGAAATCGAAAGCATTATCTCGTTACACTCATTTTGGAATCACCCTCAGAGTTAACGACAATAACCCTTGCACTCTGAAATTCCATCTCGATCTTCACTTTGGATTTCATGACCTATCTTTTAACTTGGACCGATGTGGTTTTCAGATAATCAAACTTAATATCCGATCCCAATGTCTTCGAAATCCAAACGCCGTTTTAAAGGTCAAGTTGTTAAAGGTATAACAATTCAGTTTAATACTTCGAATTCACACAGCATTCTTCACAGATAAATATCACACGTTTATCACAGCCATAACCCATATCACATCACAGAATGTCATAGATTATCATTCAATAGATATCAATCAATCCACGCATTCTAGACAATCAATCATCCATAAGCAATAATTATTAATCCATATTATAATTAATTTAATTAGCTAAAATTAAATTAATTACTTAAGAATTAATCACCTAACCCTGCTTAACCAATCATTAATTAATTACAATCAATAATTAATTAATCACTCCTTAATTAGCTTATAAATTAATTAATCTTAAATTACAGATTAATTAGCCTTTAACTATTAATTAATAAACCTTAATTATTAATTAATAAAACTTAATTACAAATTAATTAATCCTTAATTACCTGTTAATTAATCTCTAATTATCAATTGATTAATCTCTAATTACTTAATTAATTTATGCTTAATTGCAACTTAATTACTCAATTAATTAATCTCTAATCGTTAATTAATAATCATTAATTATCTAATTAATAATCCTTAATTATAAATTAATTAACCTCTAATAAATTAATTATAATCCTTAATTATTTATTAATTAGTCCTTAATCATTAATTAATTAAACTAATTAATTACTCTTTAATTACTAATTAATTAATCCTTTATCATTAATTAAATTAATTATTTTTCTTTAATAATTACTTAATTAATTTAATTAATCTTTATTTATCAAAACCTTAATTAACTTTAAGATAAATCTTTGTCTTTATTAATTACCTAATTATGATTAATACATGTATTTAAAACATTTATCCTTTTAATTAACACTTAATTACAATTATAAGTTAAGTTTTAAATAACTTACAAATTTAACTTAACAGATATAAGTTAAACAAATATGTCACTTCCTTAAATCCATTATTTAAAACATTTATTATGTAAAGAATTAGATTTAAGAAATAAATTTAAACTAGTTTTATTTTAAATTTAAAATCTTGCTTATTTTTAAATTAAAAACTTGTTTAAAATTGTGCTTTGGGTTCAACCCGATGATGACTCTAGTCCTAACCTGAGACCTTTAATTTTCTTCTTTTTAAAAAAAACTTGGATTAAATTTTAAACTTAAACTTGAAACACGACTTCACTCACGTTCCTACTCGAGTCCCTACTCGAGTTCCTTACCCAATCACCCGAGTACCCCTTCGAGACAACTCCTCTACCCAAATTACTGACATCATCAGACACATGTGCACCTGCATAGTCGATCGCGATGACATCGACCGCCGCCGACACCTTCAACCCTTCGTCGATCACCGTTACAAACATTTCCAACCACCCAAACACTATCACAAGCCCAAGATCGAAATCGAGGTACTCAGTCAAACCTGAAACCAAAACCCATCACCAAAAACCCTCTCGAATGCACGTATCTGACCACCAGCAATCGTGCAACCCCGTCCTTAGCTTCGTCAGACATCCATCAACCAATTCCCCAAGTCCGATGCAACTCGATTCACCAGAGACGATGCAGCAAACCAAAACCTGACCTTGACCAAACTTAGGGTTAAAACCCTTCTCCAACCAATTGCCGATGCCGCGGTGAATTATCCACCGTCCTGACATTTTTGGCGAGCTTGTCGAATTTCCCCTACCTCCAGTCGAAACCCCAACCACCTCAAGACCTCCGACCACAAGAAAAACCCCAAATCCCATTTTCTGGTCAACTCTGATTTACACACTCGATTCAATTATAAAAATCATGATTCTCTTTTTAAAAATCGTATTTTTTAAGATCGATTCAAGTTATATACTTGAATTAGTAAATTATAACATTTGATTTTAGCATGTTTTAAATTTGCTACTGTATTTTCTTGATTGCAAAAAATTTTCAAACCTAAAATACTTAAACATATTTTTAAAGCCTAAATTATGTTTAAACAAACTTATCTTGTTTGAAATCCAAAGCCTGACAGAGATTAGACAAGGAGGTTTTGAATTTTTGATTCATTTTTAAACTCTATAACTTGAAAACAAAGAAGAACAGACATATCCAGACATATCCAGACATACACAGTTCAAATGCAAACATATATACAGAGATTACAACATATACATGCAAGGCATAACTTATTTCAGCAATTCACGGGTAACATATTTTAAATAAAAAAATAGGTTTGCTTACTCACCAGTTTGATGAACAGAGAAGGTTGAAATAGCTTTGATTTTGAAACAGGAAAGCTTTGATTTTGAAAACCGAAAGTTATGATCTCTTTGAAACTTGAATTGCCGTGGTCTTTTAAAAACTGAAATGCTTTTTTGTTTGTACTGGAAATCCTTGTAAATCTGAAGCTAGTTTTTGAAAAGATTTAGCTTTGAAAATTGAGAAGATTGAGGTTGCTGATTGCTTGATTATATTTCTGGTTTGAAAATAGTTTTACAGTTTTTTTTTGAGTTTGAATAATAACAGGCTTTGAGTTTTGATCTGGTTGAGAAATGTTTTACAGGTTTGAGTTTTTCATTGTTTTTCAAATGAGAATACGAAAAGAAATGAAGAAAAGGGAAAGATGAATATGTAAACTAAATTAGGATTTATTAAAAATATAAAAGAAAATAAAATAAAAAGTGAAACTTGTTTATTCATCTAAAATTTGTCATTAGCATTTCTTATCATCTTACACATGTTATTAACAAGCTTTTATAAATTAACACTTGTCAATATGCAATTTTTAATTATTTTAATTTGTTAATATAAAGCTTTTGTATTGAATCTCCTGATTAATAAATACTTTTCTAAATTTACACAAATTTTTTTTAAAGAAAACAAATTATATATTAATAAAAATCTTATACATATATTTTTAAATCCAAAATATTTTAAGATATCTATCTTTTAAATTCAAATTTAAATCCAAATTCAAATTTAAAATCTAATTTAAAATAAACTCAAATATATATATATATATATATTTGAATAAACATAAATTCAATCTGTAAATAATAATTCTATTAAAATTCTATTTATATCTACATATATAAAGACAATACATTATTATTATTGTTTGAAAATAACAATTTTGCCAATTTTAAATAAT
Source organism: Allium cepa (assembly GCA_030765085.1). NCBI lineage: Eukaryota > Viridiplantae > Streptophyta > Magnoliopsida > Asparagales > Amaryllidaceae > Allium > Allium cepa. The sequence continues at coordinate 978,318,805 of CM060928.1, forward strand.
TTGTAATGGATTATTACATTTTAAAATTGCTTGAAATTATGGGATATCACAAAATTGTTATGTTATAAATTTAAAATGATGTATATAAGAATCTAAGTATAAATAAGAGAAACCATATATACATAGATGACTAATGAATTTAGTTTATTTGAAAGTAATATATTTATATATTATAAATTAAAAGATGTATATATGGATACATATATACATGAAGGCATAGAAGTTGTTTTAACAACTACTTTGTAATCCTTGTTTTATAATATATGTATGTGAAGTCATGTTGACCAAAAAGTGTTTTAAAAAGTCTTATTTTATATCCTTAAAATTTAATTAATAAGTTTCTGTTTTAAATTTGTGTAAAAGTATAAAATGCAAATGTAACGCCTCGAAATTTTCGAAGCCGAAAATTCCAGATAGTTATGAAAAAGAAGAAAGAGATAGAAGAAGAAGAACAGAACACCAAACATCTCACATTCGCAGCGGATAATATATAATAATAAATAATAACATCTTACAAAAGAATATTATATCTGTCGATTACATTTTAATACATCAGAGTTTCACATATACTCGGTCACTGAATATTTACAATTATCAAGTCTCAGATTAACAATAAATATAAATACAGCGGAAATACTCTATACGCTCCTGCTATCCATCTCGCCTCCTGAGTTTCAGAACGTACCTACCTTAAAATCTGTAATACTCGGTCTGATCCGAGCATTACACCAAAGCAGCACCCGGGTCAGGCTAGAAACCAGCATGCGTAAACCCAACTAACATCGAATACTAAAGCAAACGTATCAATTTAACCAATTCACAATTTTCTATAGATAACACTTATTTCTCATATAAATTTCTAAGTACCAAACTTAGATAAAATAATCCAATCCACTTAAATCATTTCATTTCATCTTATTGATTTCAAAAATCAATTTATATAAATTTGAAGTGGTTTTGGGTATTTTTCCAATACCCGACCCTGGCCTCTTCGAAACTTATGTCATCCTAACCCAAGTTATTCAAATGATATACACAACATTTCATATCAGAGATATCTACTCATTCAAAACATCCAATTCCATTCACTCATCCGTAAGCAAAACTTAACCATATACAAACCAATTCAATTGATTCTAATTGAATTTCTAACCACATTCACTTAGATTCCTTCATACTATATTAATTAATTCCAATTATCCCTTCAACATTCATCAGCATTAATCAACCTGAATTTATTATTCTTCAATTACGTTCAAGTAATTACCTTTAATTCATTTCACGATATTAATTGTTCTTGACCCAAATCAATAAGAAATCTTAATTACCTCAGGAATTAATTAAGTATTTTAATCACATTAGTCCATAATTATTTATATTAATTAACTTCTCATAAATCACTTGTATTGATTTATTTTCTTAACTAATCAATCTCTATTTACATTATTGATTATATAGATTAATGATTTCTCATTTACATTTCTAATCTAATTTTAATTATATTAAATAATTAATCATTAATTAAAACATATATATATGTCATTCTTGATTTATCTCAACCGATAATTAACTATCTTATATTTACTTTATTATATAAATTAATTACTCCTTAATTAATCATTTTAATTAATCTCTTGATTAATTCCATAAGGTAATTATATTTTTATTAATTCCATTAAGCAATTATTTATCAACCCACCCAATGATCATTCCAATTAATTTAGACCCAATTAATTAAGCCAAATCATAAATTAATTTAATTAATTAATTATTCCTTAAATTATCCTATTTATTTAATGAATCACTAATCATTAAACCTTTATTGATTTTAATCTGTACTATTTTTTTATTTACGATTTAAGTTTAAACCATTTAAAACCCAAATCTTTCGAGTCAAACAACAATCAACTTGAGAATCAATCAAAAACCAAAATCAACAGGTCATCAATTCACAGTGTACATCAAATCAATTCAACCACTCAACCAAATATTTAAATTTAACCACTTAAATTTAAATAAAACTCCAACAAAGTGAGATTAACCTTTGATTTTCGATTTGCGAATCCGATCCAATCTCGGCTTGGCTTCACAGTTATAGACCTTGTATAAACAATTTGGGTTTTATTAATACTTGAAATAATTAAATTATCAATTACCATTTAATAGAATTTGATTTACCAATTATTTTATTCAAACCAATTTTCCAATAATAAATAATTGTTTATTTTCTTTTGAAACCATATATTAACAAGTAATCTATAGTTTTCATAATCTAATTTTATATAATATTCAACATTTTAAAATTTCCTTTCTAGCCTCTTGTACATGTTGAATTTCAAAACAGAATTGTTTTATATCCTACTGTTAAATTACATCCTACCTCTACATATATTTTCAACATGTATGTGTGAAATATTTTATTAAGTTAAACAAAAAGAGAAAGGGAACTCACTGCCTCAGGTTGAACTCGAGAGGCCCAAGCCTTTGTCGAAGGCTAAATGTGAACGAAATCATGAAACCCTTGCGAACCTCAAGCCAGAGACACTTGCGGCATCGTCCATGGTATCAAATGCGACAAAAACCTCGAGCACCAAGCCCTAACTGCGTGACGAACCACCACTGCTAGTTTTAGCCCCTCCTCCTTAATCGCGTCTTCCCCAAAGTAACAGCGAAACCCTAGCTCGAGAATTCAATCCAGATCTAAGCCTTCCCCTTGACTTCGATCTTCCAAGTGTTGAAGTGAAAAAAGGGGTTCCGCAAGAAGACAAACGAGGCGATAAGGCTCAACTCGCGGCGGTTCAAACTCGAGGAGGCTCGAATCACGCGAGCACGGTTCACAGTGCCTGAGTGTTAGCAGATTTGCAAAACATGGCTATCGATTTGCGGCCGATGGATAGTGGCGTGGATGTGAATTTTTGAAGAAATTAGATTGTGGCAGAAAGATGTGTAAGCGGAGTGGATGAGAAAAAGAACAGCAAATGTTTCAAAGACTTCGGCCATAGTCTTCTTTTTTTCCTTTTTTATTGCGATCAGTTAAGAGAATAAAGAGGGGACGAGAATGATAAATATTTGGGATAGCTTCCAGAGAACGATTGTGAAAAAAATATCTTAGCTAATTTATTTTAGATTGCTACTTAAATTTTTGAACTCCTCTTAAGCAATGCCGTGAGGCAATTATAAAGCTTTACTCGTATTTCGAACACGATGGAATGCGTTTCGGAAGCTAATTTAACCGTATGTGCGAGTTACAAAAGAAAACGATCACATTTCAATTAAATCGATTAAAATAGTTCTAAGCGTTTTGAGCTGCCAGAGTCAAACGACAACTCCGATTGCTACGAAAATTGAAATCCGATAATAGCTAACTATTACGGATCCAATGGAACTGGTTTCGTCGAATTCCAAGACTGTGCCTCAGAAGGCTATTTTTAAATTCCAATTTAAACGATATATTATTAAAATTAAACAAATTACCTTTATATTAAATTTCAACCATTCTATTATCTTCAGTATCATCATTATAAACTTTCTAAGCCTTCAAATTATTTTAAACAGGCTTAGAAATTTCTGATTCGACAATTTACCCAATTTCAATTATTAAATTCAATATTTAAACTATAAAATTCAATGATTTAATTATCAAGTAAATATTGATATCTGGAATTCAAGCTAAAATTAAATTTTAAATATTTTAAAATCAATTAAATATTCAAATTTAAACTGTTAGAAATTCTGGGTCGTCACATTCCTCCTCCCTTAAAAGAATTTCGTCCTCGAAATTACTAGCTAGGAAGAATGGTCCAATACCCGTTTACCTTCTCCCAAAACTCACAATTCAATGTTCTAGCAACTATCTTTTATTAAAGACCCACTATCACCTTAACCAATTTCCCAAAACCTTCTATAGTTTCAAACAATACCCTTTTGCTTAATCATCTAATTACAATCTAAAACCAAATTTAGATTATCAAAATTTTCTCAAAATTTTTTCTAACTCTCTAAATTCCCGGAAAATTTTGCCAGCGTCTCCTTTGCGCGGCTAGCTCGGTACAACTACAAAAGGCCTCTACGGGCTCCCAAATCCAAAAGAAAACAAAAGCCAAGTGGCTACATCAAAAACCCAATCCAATTCATACAGAAATTAAAATATATACCTTTTTGTCGGCAATTCACATTTATCTTTTGGAATCAAATCCAATTTTCTTTTCCCCTTTCAATACCTGCATATCTTACTTAACAATAATATCCAATCGTAACATTTCCAATCATTTTATACATTTTCTTACATAGGTTTCATATTTATTTTAATTTAGTTTTTTCCATTTCCATATGATTTCAATTTGTCTTCACTTCTGAATATTAAATTTTATCTTTCAAGTATAACTGATTCATATTAGTTTCATATACTAATTTACTTTAAATTTTCAATTTGAAATTATTATGTCGTTAACAAAAAAATTTTCCAAATATTTCTGACTCCCAAAATTTTCGAATTTTTTTGGTAGAGTCTCCTTTGTACGGAGGAGCTTTTGCAATTTGACAAGAGATATAAATATATATACATCGACCCACCTGGTCGGAAAAAGCAGAAACAGTTCATATTTCCTATTTTTATTTCGTAGGCATACCTTATTTAGCGTTTTAAGCATGCGGCTTACTTATTTTAGCAATTAGTGCATCCAAATCCAGCCAAACGGCCTTCAGGTACCTGTACTTACTCAATTTAAATATGTAAGTGCCATATATAGAGAATTTATTAGCATGTCACTTACTTTAATGGCAAAACACAAGCATTACAAAAGCATCAAACACCAAACGCTTATCATAAGCGAACTATTTGATTTTAAAGCCAATCCAATTGCTTGCAACCAAAATTATATGCCATTTCATTCAATTTTAATGGTTTACAACTCGATTGCTTATGTTCAATTTATTTTTAATCCAAACAAACTCATATTCACTTCAAATGATTCAAAAATCAATTTATTTAACTTCTCTCAACCCATATAATTTTTATTACCTTTGTTTACAACAACGACAACTATTTTTATGAAAATTTTGGCGATATTTGCTTAGAAGAGTATCCATTTAAGTTTACAACTACTAAATTAATTTCAACTGATCTTATATTAAATTTCATCTCATTTCAAATTTATTTACCAACCATTCATTTAACTCGACACATTCCATTCTTGTATACTTCTAGCCATTCCCAAATTAATTCAATCCAAGCTTTTATTTAATTGGCTTTCACTCTTATTCTTCCACAAATTTTAATCCTAAGTTAATTTACTTTAATTTATTCCAACATCAAACTTAAATTTACTTTCATTTGATTCTTATTTAATCAAATTCCATTAAATTCAGTTAGCCCATCCATTCAATTTTAATTTTACTTCCCCTTCTCCATTTATTAAAATAACATTCAAGCACATATGCCACCGAATTTAAGTTCAGTCTGATAATCCAATTCCAATTACAACTTTGATTTAGTTTTTATTTAATCAGACTTCATCTATTTATTTTATTTTTAATTCGATTAACCCATTTAAAATTTTTAATTTACTTACTTAATTCATTTTCGAATTTATTCCTTTAATACAAAGCTATTCTCGAACTATTTCTACTCATCTGGATTTTATTTGCAACTCAAACCATTTCTATTACAATTCACTTCCATTATATCCAATTTACTTACAAATTTCATTAAATGTTATTCAAATCACGCTTGAATTTTATTTGTAATTCAGACCATCACATTTTCAATCCAACTCTATTTTATTTTTATTTTACACCATCTCTTCTTATTTAATTCATTATCAAATCCAAGTCGAATTCTATTTACAATTCGAATTCATTACCAAACTCCATTATTAATTCGCAATCCATTTTATTTACCCAAGTTAAATTTTATTAACATACCCTATCAATTAATTATTTAGCCAATTAGCTTATTTCCAACTTCTAAATCAATATTCCATTTTAATTACAAAATCACTTCATTAAAATTCCAGTTTGGATTTCCTTTTATTTTCCCAAAATTCTAACATCTTTATTTAAAAATTTTAGGAATGCTTTTAAATTCACATCATACTATTAAAATAACTCTTTATAAAAATACTTTTTATAACTCGATGTCTCAACCGGTCCATCCTTGTTCTCACAGAAATTCAGTCATACGCTGATCAGGCGTAGGACTGAAAATCTATAAGTACTTGGAAAACCCGTTTTCAACATCTAGTGAAGATACTTGAAAGATAATTTTATTGAAAATATAGAAAACAGTTTTTGAAAATAGAGGAAATATCTTTTGTGAGAATGCTCTGGAAATCATCACCCCCATTCATGGTCGCAGTTAACCCGATGGTTACGTTGGCATCCCGACAAAATCCATAGATAACTGTAGGCCTCCGCGCCCCTCGATTACACCATGGAACCCATGACAGATCGCAGCTACAACCGGGGTTACGTAGCTATCACAGCAAAAACCCATATAGCTGTAAGCATCAGCGCCATCGAATTTCGCTGCCAAAAATGAAACTTCTCCACTCCACTTGACCATAGATCGCAGTCTACCGATGTTGCGTTGCCTTCCCGGCAAAATCAAGTGTAGACTGTTGGCACTCATCCTCCACACGAATTTCGCTATGGTCCCCATAGTAGATCACAGCGACATCGAGTTACACTGTCGTCACAGCATAACCCAAATGCCTCTGTAGGCATCAGCGCCCTCGACTTTCGCTACCCAATAATCCTCAGGAACTAGTTTTGTCCGGACTCCTTACAGGATCAACTTTAGAACCCCCCCCCTTGGGGCTCAAGGTAGCACCACCCGGTGGCACTCCTGAGAAGTTCATTTCCAGGGAGCGCATTTTTCCCCAGAGCCATCATCAAAACATTTTATACTATACACATATAGTATCTTCAAATCATACACCTAGTATGATCTTATACAAAGCTCATTTATACAAAATCGATTATTCCGAAATCGATAATTCTCAAACTAGGCTTTCCAAATTCTCATATTGATTTTACCCAAAAATCAAAAGCCTTTCCAAATCCAAAGGTTCTCAAAACCTTTTCCAAAATCCTCATAAGATCCTTTATATATATATATATACAGATATATATAATTTTTAAAACTTTGGATCATTTCAAACTTGTATAAAATTCCTTTTATATTTCAAACATCATCAAAAATCTTTTTCTTCCGGCAATAGATTTAACAAGGAAAGATTTATCTTATATAACAAAGATATATAACTTTGTTTATTCAAAATCAAATATTCAAATTTGATTACTCTTTTCAATATCAATTTCATTCAAATCCGTACGATGTATATTTATCATCCGTACGCTATACCAATCTGGTCGCTCACTCGATCACACAATTTCACTTCCGAACTAGTATCGTCCATCCGACTTCCTAGTGCGGACACAGATCTGGTTTCTTGATTAGAAACCGTCATTCTCCTTGCATAGCCATAACTATGATAGAGAATATCCAGAACCAATCAACAATCCCTATCCAGGTTCGCCGTCAAAAATCGAGTGAAAAATTCCGACTCGGATCGATAAACTATCTCGAAATTCTATGTCCGAATCTGGATCAAATCACTATGCGAATAGAATAATATACGTACATCCTACGTATTAATTCCCATTGATTATCAGCCAATTCAATTTCCTTTCTATTCACATTTCCTTAAATTCCTATTCACTTATTTACAATTGCCTTAATTCCCATTTGGATTATCACTTCAATTCTTATATCGGTTGGGTATTTAAATCCATAACAGTTTGAACTCCGACCAGATTATATTTAGAAAATAGCTTGAAAATTGAAAAATAGATAAGCAGTTGAAAAATAATTATTAGTTTACAAAGTAACTATAAAATAGTTAACTAATCGTTGAATAGTTAGAAAATAGTTAAATAGTTCCAGAAATTTTCGGTAATTGAAAAATAGTAATTCACCTGTAAAATAGTTAAAAAAATAGTAATTAGTTTATAAAACAGTTGAAAAATAGTTAAATAGCTTCAAAAATAATTGTAAAACAAGTATAAAATAATTTGGCTTTAAGAAAGAAGGTTGTATATATTTAATAGCTTGGAAAATAAGTTTATATTAAAACAATTTATATTGAAAATAATCCAGAGTCAAAACTGTTCACTTCCCCAAAAATTCAATTTAAATTTCCACTCCCATTTAAATTGACCCAATTCCAATTTAAATAACTCCAACTTCCATTGAAATTTATTTAATCCCGATTCAAGTTGAATCAATCTTGATTCATTTCCCAATTTAAACTAAATTCATTTTTGAACTAATTCAACTTCAATCTTGAATTTAAACTACCTCGAATTATATAAATTTGAGTTAAATTCTCAAAGGTTGGTTTAACTTTTTAAACCAAATTAACTTTTATTCAAAGTTTTAATCAATTTAATTTCTGAGTCCAATTCTCAAAATTCCATTTTAAATTATCTTTACGTATGTATTTCAAGGTTCAAATAAGAGTTCAATACAATTTTATTTAATTTATTATTAAATTTTATCTTCCAGTCTAAAGCCAGTTCTTAAACAAGTTTATTTTACAATTTAATTATTCAAATTTATTTTATTTATAAACTACCATTCTCAATTTAAAGATTTTTATTAACAATAGGATGATATCATCCAATTTATTATAAAACGTCCATCCATTTTCTATTTCTAAATCTCAAACCCGTTTTGAGATCACACAAATTCCCCATTCAAATCAATCATTTAACTTTCCAAGTTAAATTCCAATTTCATCTTGAAATTTCCAATTTTGCTTAATCCAATCAATCTTACTCAATTTGAATTCCCGCTTCAAACTTCAAAATTCTTTCCCTCTTATAGTTCAAAACTTATATCACTTTGGGTTGTTACATCATACTTCAGGAAAAATCAAAACTCAACCTCTTAGAGTTTATTTCAAATTATCTTTGATATCATATATATATATCCATACATATATACATATTTGTTTCTTGGCCTTCCCAGCCATGTTTTAAAATTTTAAACCACCTTTGGTTTTAAATTCAAATCAATTTTCAAACAACCCATTGTTTGCAACAAGTCCCAGTTATCCAAATAATACTTATTTATTATTTTCCAGTACTTTAAAACAAAATTTTCAAATTCTAGGATCAGATTTAGAATTCCATTTTCAATCACTTAAATTTTAATTTGGTTGTATTTCTATTTCTACTTAATTTAATTCCAATTCAAGACTTCAATTTGGTTGTATTATATTACTTCTTAATTTAATTCCAAAAAATTTAACAACCAATCGCTTTAATATTTATTAGAAGGAAATATGTCTTTATATATCAAAATATATTTTATATAAAATCATTTTAAAAAATTATATAAGAAAATAACAAGTACGCGCTCATATACATACATATATACATACATACATACATATATATATATATTCTCAACTCATTCTAGAGTACTACAGACTCTATTAAATGAGTAATCCCCACCAGAGCCAAGGTTCTCGCTTAACCTTTCAGCTCTGATACCAAATGTAACGACCCGAAATTTTCGAAGCCGAAAATTCGAGATATTTATGAAAAAGAAGAAAGAGATAGAAGAAGAAGAACAGAACACCAAACATCTCACATTCGCAGCGGATAATATATAATAATAAATAATAACATCTTACAAAAGAATATTATATCTGTCGTTTACATTTTAATACATCAGAGTTTCAATATACCCAGTCACTGAATATTTACAATTATCATGTCACAGATTAACAATAAATATAAATACAGCGGAAATACTCTATACGTTCCTGCCATCCAGCTCGCCTCCTGAGTTTCAGAACGTACCTACCTGAAAATCTGTAATACTCGGTCTGACCCGAGCATTACACCAAAGTAACACTCGGGTTAGGCTAGAAACCAGCGTGAGTAAACCCGACTAACATGGAATACTAAAGCAAACGGCTTATATAAACCCGGGTAACTTATATCAATTTGACCAATTCACAATTTGCTATAGACAACACTTATTTCTCATATAAATTTCTAAGTACCAAACTTAGATAAAATAATCCAATCCACTTAAATCATTTCATTTTATCGTATTGATTTCAAAAATCAATTTATATAAATTTGAAGTGGTTTCGGGTATTTTTCCAATACCCGACCCCGGACTCTTCGAAATTCATGTCATCCTAACCCAAGTTATTCAAATGATATACACAACATTTCATATCAGAGATATCTACTCATTCAAAACATCCATACCATCCACTCATCCATAAGCAAAACTTAACCACATACAAACCAATTCAATTAATTCTAATTGAATTTCTAACAACATTCACTTAGATTCCTTCATATTATATTAATTAATTCCAAATCAAATAATTTAATTATCCCTTCAACATTCATCAGCATTAATCAACCTGAATTTATTATTCTTCAATTACGTTCAAGTAATTACCTTTAATTCATTTCACGATATTAATTGTTCTTGACCCAAATCAATAAGAAATCTTAATTACCTCAGGAATTAATTAAGTATTTTAATCACATTAGTCCATAATCATTTATATTAATTAACTTCTCATAAGTCACTTGTATTGATTTATTTTCTTAACTAATCAATCTCTATTTACATTATTGATTATATAGATTAATGATTTCTCATTTACATTTCTAACCTAATTTTAATTATATTAAATAATTAATCATTAATTAAAACATATATATATATATATATATATATATATATATATATATATATATATATGTCATTCTTGATTTATCTCAACCGATGATTAACTATCTTATATTTACTTTATTATATAAATTAATTACTCCTTAATTAATCATTTTAATTAATCTCTTGATTAATTCCACAAGGTAATTATATTTTTATTAATTCCATTAAGCAATTATTTATCAACCCACCCAATGATCATTCCATTTAATTTAGAGCCAATTAATTAATCCAAATCATAAATTAATTTAATTAATTAATTATTCCTTAAATTATCCTATTTATTTAATGAATCACTAATCATTAAACCTTTATTGATTTTAATCCGAACCATTTTCTTATTTACAATTTAAGTTTAAAACCATTTAAAACCCAAATCTTTCGAGTCAAACAACAATCAACTCGAGAATCAATCAAAAACCAAAATCAACAGGTCATCAATTCACAGTGCACATCAAATCAATTCAACCACTCAACCAAATATTTAAATTTAACCACTTAAATTTAAATAAAACTCCAACAAAGTAAGATTACTCACCTTTGATTTTTGATTTGCGAAACCGATCCAATCTCGGCTTGGCTTCACAGTTATAGACCTTGTATAAACAATTTGGGTTTTATTAATACTTGAAATAATTATATTATCAATTACCATTTAATAGAATTTGATTTACCAATTATTTTATTCAAACCAATTTTCCAATAATAAATAATTGTTTCTTTTCTTTTGAAACCATATACTAACAAGTAATCTATAGTTTTCAAAATCTAATTTTATATAATATTCAACATTTTAAAATTTCCTTTCTAGCCTCTTATACATGTTGAATTTCAAAACAGAATTGTTTTATATCCTACTGTTAAATTACATCCTACCTCTATATATTTTCAACATGTATGTGTGAAATATTTTATTAAGTTAAACAAAAAGAGAAAGGGAACTCACTGCCTCAGGTTGAACTCGAGAGGCCCAAGCCTTTGTCGAACGCTAAATGCGAACGAAATCATGAAACCCTTGCGAACCCCAATCCAGAGACACTTGCGGCATCGTCCATGGTATCAAATGCGACAACAACCTCGAGCACCAAGCCCTAACCGCGTGACGAACCACCACTGCTAGTGTTAGCCCCTCCTCCTTAATCGCGTCTTCCCCAAAGTAACAGCGAAACCCTAGCTCGAGAATTCGATCCAGATCTGAGCCTTCCCCTTGACTTCGATTTTCCAAGTATTGAAGTGAAAAAAAGGGTTCGGCAAGAAGACAAACGAGGCGTAAGGCTCAACTCGCGGCGGTTCAAACTCGAGGAGGCTCGAATCACGCGAGCACGGTTCACAGTGCCCGAGTGTTAGCAGATTTGGAAAACACGGCTGTCGATTTGCGGCCGATGGATAGTGGCGTGGATGTGAATTTTTGAAGAAATTAGATTGTGGCAGAAAGATGTGTAAGCGGAGAGGATGAGAAAAAGAACTGCAAATGTTTCGAAGACTTCGGCCATAGTCTTCTTTTTTTCCTTTTTTATTGCGATCTGTTAAGAGAATAAAGAGGGGACGAGAATGATAAATATTTGGGATAGCTTCCAGCGAATGATTGTGAAAAAAATATCTTAGCTAATTTATTTTAATAATTTTTTTTCATTAACTTATATAAAACTTCAAAATGCTTCATCGATTGCTACTTAAATTTTTGAACTCCTCTTAAGCAATGCCGCGAGGCAATTATAAAGCTTTACCCATATTCCGAACACGATGGAACGCATTTCGGAAGCTAATTTAATCATATGTGCAAGTTACAAAAGAAAACGATCACATGTCAATTAAATCGATTAAAATAGTTCTAAGCGTTTTGAGCTGCCAGGGTCAAACGACAACTCCGATTGCTACAAAAATTGAAATCCAATAATAACTAACTATTACGGATCCAATGGAACTGGTTTCGTCGAATTCCGAGACTGTGCCTTGGAAGGCAATTTTTAAATTCCAATTTAAACGATATATTATTAAAATTGAGCAAATTACCTTTAAATTAAATTTCAACCATTCTATTATCTTCGATAACATCATTATCAACTTTATAAGCCTTCAAATTATTTTAAACAGGCTTAGAAATTTCTGATTCGACAATTTACCCAATTTCAATTATTAAATTCAATATTTAAACTATAAAATTCAATGATTCAATTATCAAGTAAATATTGATATCTGGAATTCAAGCTAAATTAATTTTTAAATATTTTAAAATCAATTAACTATTCAAATTTAAACTGTTAGAAATTCTGGTTCGTCACAACAAACATATATTTTATTAAGGCAATAACAACTACAGGCTATCCAACATCATAGAATGTTATTTTATTTCGTTTTGTATTTTATCTCATTTTGTTTGAAGTAACATATATATTTACATAGGTATATTAACCAAGAAGTATTATTTTAGTTATCTAGTTTCTTATTTTTATTTTAAAATGTATATGTGAAAAATGCAAACACTAACTTTGCCTAAAGCAAAGATAACTATGGCTACCTATCTTCTTAGGTGTATATATACCTTAAATATTGTATGGTTTATATATAATAATAGAAAGATTGCAAGTCATTAGCTATAGAAAGGAAACAGGTTAACAAAACTGTTTTTAACCAAATAAAAAAATGGGTAAATAAGTGATAAATCTTTAATCAGAAAACATATTAAACACCTGGCATAAAACAACTGATAAATGTTGTGATAATTATTGTTTTCTTTTCAAATTTATTTCACCATTAAAGCAAACATATGCTCAGCCACCAAAGATCATTTCAGTCTAATTTTTATTGTGTAAAGCTGTGTATATATATAGGTCTTAAATCAGTGTTGTTGTTTTAAAAATTAAAACCTGTAACTTATGAAAATAGTCTCTATTTAAATTTATAAGCAACAACAAACAATTATTTTTAAAAAAAAGCAATGTTACTATGTCACCAAGTCTGGAATAGGTGAAGATCAGGAAAACATTATTAGTTCTTAACATTCAAGCAAGATTCAAAAGCAAGTTGTTGGAATTCGGATTTAAAGATTTCAACTTCAACTTTAAAAGCTTCTAGAATCAAATGTTTGAGGTGAGAAAAATTTATTTTTAAATTTGAAAATGAAATGTATGATCTTTTGACAGTGGACATCTTATCCATCCCCACTTCAAAAATCTACTTCTCTTAATCTTGTTCGAATTTGATGATGTTGTGAACTAAGAATATGTTTATTTACTACTATTGTTTAAGTTAAAAATTAGTTTGTGAATTGTTTATGTTGTGTAGTTAAGTAATGATGAGTTTTACAGCAAAAACCATACTTTAGTGAAAATTCATTAATTTTAAATTAAGGATTCAAGCACGCAGTTTCGATTCTTGTGTAGAAATAGGAATTTTGGTAGTTAAATCATGATTTTTAACAGTTTATGTTGTAAGAGATTTTAAAATGACCAAATTCTATTTAAAAATCAATTTCGCCACCGAGGGTGGTGGAGGCATCGGGACGGCGATGCAGGGTAGAGTGCTAGGGCTTGGTAAAGGGATCGACCGTGGCGAAATCTTAGATTTGGGCTCGGTTTGGTCGGTCAATTGACTTTAGGGTTTAAAGGCCGGTTGGGTTGTGGGTGGCAACGCGATGATTTCGGGAAGAGCTATTGCGATCGATGTTCGAGGGATTTGGCATAGAGGTGGCTGCATGAGTGGTCCTTCGTCAGAGGTAGGTGGCATGCGAAGCAATGGCCGGTCGTCGTTGCGATGTGTCGATTTGTGGGGGGGGGGGGGAGGGGTAGTTGGTTTCTGGTTTTAGTATGGGTTGGAATGTGATGTTGGGCTTTGGTCCGACTGAGTTTGGTTTATCGCATTTTTAATTTAGTTTGGGTTTGTGTTTTAGTTTTGGGCTTGGGGTTTCGGCCCGTATTGGTCTTTGCTTTTTTTTAAAAACAAGATTTATTAATAAAGAAAATTGTTATAAAGTAAAAATAAAATCATAATCATTTGTTTTTCCAAAGCATATAACAATCATGGAATAAGTGAGTTAATCAAAGTACATGTTTTGAACCAATCCACTTTTATATTGTAATGTTTATTTAAGTTTAGTAGAGACAAGGAATTTTAAAAATAATAAAAACGTTTTACTTTAAGTCTATTTAATTTAGGTCATTTAAATAAGTTATTTTATCATAAAGTAGTCAAGCTTTTAAAATAATTTTATTATTAATTCTGAGATTTATATGGATAATTTAGAGTATAATTAAGCAGATAATGTTTTAAACTATTGAATTTATCTAAGGTCTTAAGTGATTTTTATATATAATAATTATTTAATTCCAAATGTTGAATAAAATAGCTGTTATTAAGAAGATGGTTAGTATAGACGGATGTTATGCCATCGTACGATCTGTTGTGAAGTTAAATAAGTAAAAAAAATTACAAGCGTGTTCAGGCAGAATTAAAATACCAATGAAAATAAATGCCATTGTACAATTTTATACGGCCTATCTATTAAGATGTTCCCAAACTAAATAGATATGTTTATTGTGGATTATTCAAACTGTTCGACATCTAGTCAGCGAAAACAGACACCATTCCACTAAATAGTTAATTTTACTTCCATGGGTAGTTTAAGCCATTAATCTGATTTTTCTATGTAATTGTTTACCAGCAATGATTAAATTTATGATCTGCTTATTCATCCATACATCTGTTTATTTGTCTGTTAGTTATATTTAGGTATATAATGTGAACCGATCTAAGGAAGTTGATTGATTTTGAATATCTGTATTGGTTGTGAATTGTAGCTTGATAAGTACCGTTGAGACTGATAAGCGTTATTCTTTTTAGATTTATTTTGGACCTAGTTTTGTTTTTAAAAAAAATGAATAATTTTTTAATGTTTTTTTTAAAAGAATTGATAAATATTTTGGAAATGACAAAAGGAAGTTAATTCGTTTATTTTTGAAAATCTTTATAAAGGTATAATTTCTATAAGTATGTATTATTTAAACTATTTCAAGTATAAAACTATTTTGTAATGATCATTTGAAGGTTAATTTTAATTAAATTAGTATTTAAGTATATTCATCTCTCCCTATCTATTGGATGTCTATCCACCTTTTTCCAGACTGGGTGATAGATAAAATTGATAAAATTAGAAGGGATTTCCTTTGGAGTGGTGATAATCCTAAAAATAGCATTAAATGTTTAGTTAATTGGAATACCGTCTGTAAGTCTAAAAAAGAGGGTGGTTTAGGAGTCATTAATTTACATAATATGAACATGTCTCTTCTTGGTAAATGGTTATGGAAATTCATAGATACTAGTGATAATGCCATTTGGAAGGAGACTATTTCTAAATTTTACTATAATGGTAGTTATAATCTCTATCATATTAGTCCTTTGATTTATAGTAAATTATCTTATTTTTGGAAATCCATCTTAAAATGTAGTGATATTTTCAACTTAGGTATAAATATTATTGTTCATTCGGGTAATAATACATCTTTTTGGCACGATAGTTGGATTTCCTCTACTCCTCTTAAGTATGAGTTCAAAGATTTATATGATATTTGTAACTTTAAATTTGCATTTATTTTTGATGTTTTTAACTCTGAAAGTGACCCTCCTTGGATTTTCAATTTTAATAGTATTTTAGTAGGCCCAACCCTTAGACATCTTTATTTGCTTTATGCTAAACAAAATCTGTATAACATTGACAATAATAATGACCAAATTAGTTGGGAGTGGGATAAGAGTAAGAAATATTATTCTAATTCCTTTTAGAAATTTATTAACTTTTCGGGGGTTTCTGCCAATAGTTTTAAATTTATTTGGAAGTTAAATGCTCCTCCAAAATCAAAGATTCATATGTGGCTCATCATTCATGGTAAATTAAACAATATTGAATTTTTAAAAAAGAAAAATATTAATATTGATAATAAATGTTATTTTTGCAACACATACTCTGAAGATATTAATCATATTTATTATGAATGTTTGGATACTCATTTTATTCTTTTAAAGACCCTTAATATTTTTGAGTTTAATATTAGCTCTAGAGTTTCTGATTATTTTTTCTATTGGAACTCTTTTAGATTTAGGTTCAATAAGAATTATAGATACTTGCTTGATTCTTTATTCACCATTTCTTATTGGTACATTTGGTTTGAAAGAAATCAAAGGACACATTTGGTTTAAAATAATTTGATTATTTTAATTTCAAATTTCTATTTAAATTGGATTTCTAATCCCAAATATAAATTGGCCAAAATTAATTGCTTTAAGGATTACCTTATCATGGTTAGAAATAATATTAGCATATTCAAACTTAATATCAATAATTTTGCTTCTAATAATACTTATATTAATCCCTTTTCTGATTTAAATAATGTTCACATGTTGCATCATAATTCTCTTACTATTTTTGGCCATAAATTAGTTTCTTGTTTTTTTTCTTTTTTTGTTATATTTTCTCATTCTTAGAATTGTTTGTTTTTGGTTCTAGATTATACTTGTTTTAATTTTCTCTTTGGTTTTTATTCTCGCATATGTGTATATAAATTTTATTTATATACATATATGTGATTCGTTCAAACTTGATTTCCTAGTTTTGTTACAGGTTTGGTTTAGATAGGTTGCTGGTTTTTCTCTTGACTGGTTTGTAGGTTTGCTTGCAGCTTTATTTAGGTTGGCAGGATAGCTTTTCTCTGGATTTCGGATTGAGTCTGGCATTTCTTTTGTTTACTCCAGGTCTTCAGTGTGGAGTTTTTCTTTTTGGTCCACCTTTTGGAGTCCTTCTCTATGGATCATCTGAGGCATTTTCATTGAGTTTTGTGCTTTAGTATTTCGGATTTTAGATACCTCTAACACCCTACTATTGGGCAGTGGCCTTGCCGGAGCTCGATATTAGGGTGTAATGGGTGGTGGCTTTGCCCGAGCTCATTTAAGGGGTATCTTTTTCTTTATTTTTTTAGTTTTATAGTTGTGCCACCTAACAAGCATGTTGGCAGCTCCTTCTTTTTTTTATATATATAGCGCTCCATGTGTGCTCTCCTCTTTTATTAGAGGATCACACATTTTTCTCAAAAATAATCTATTACATATAAGTGTTGTTTAAAATGATATATTGTATAGTCAACTTAATCCGTTTGGATTTTAATTGTGAACAAGGCTTAATAGTTGCAATGGAAAATAACTTGGTTAGATTGATTGATTATTTTGATTGTTAAATAAAAACTATCAAATATGGACAAAACTTAACTTTGGAAATATCTAGAGGAAACTCGAGAATTATGTGGTACGTTTTCCGTTCGAGGTGCTATACCGTATGTATAAACTCATTTGTTCCCTATTAATAATTATAAGGAAACCCGTTCACTAACGGATAGGAGGTGAACTCCGATCTTATTTTTCGTCGGTGTATTTCCTAAAGAACCCGGGTTGAGTTTACCTGGAAATAGCGAACATTGTTTCGAAGAGATCGGGATCGGATTTGTAATCCGAAAACCACTTCGATCCAATGTGTACGTTTTCATGATGAAGGTCGGAGCTTGAAGTCAAAAATGGAGCAGTGAAATGCAACGGCAAATCGCTACTAATCCTGAGGGTGATTCCAAAATGCATGTAGTAGGAATAGTGCCTTTGGTTCCGTTCGAATCCGGAACGGACTTGTATAGATGAATGCTTCCAGAACATCGTCGGGAGGACGGTGATGATTCTAAGTGAAATGTTCTAAAAAGGAAACACTGAGCCTCGAATCTCATCAACTGGGAATGACTGAAAATCAGGGGATAGGCGGCAAGGCTAAATGGATAGCACCCAATTAGGGTAAGGTCATCCCTATCTAGCGGTCCCTTTTATTTGGCTGTGTGAGTGGTTGCTGATCCCAACCGCAGGGTGATCTTATTCGGACTATCCAGTAAGGGGTTGCTCCGGTCTTGTTTTACATAGGAACGGAGGGGTCCTCGATATGCTGATCTAGACCAGGTACCGTGACAGGTTGTACCCTAGTGCCTAGTCATTCGTTGGAAATCCATTCCCCAACGTGCCCTTTTCGGTTTTGATTGTAGAACCCACTTTGTGGCTAGTATTACTGGAATTTAATAATGTAACAATTTCGGCTATTTGGATAACTATTTATATATATACACTATTATAATATCAGAGGATTTTATAAGAAAATGTTTTGGTTATCGTAAGGCAAAAACCCGACATGTTTATTTATGGCGTGGTATTACGAGATACCTTTGGTTTCAAAGGATTTTCTAAACTTTAATTAATCAAATTGTGTGTGTTTCTCCAGCTGGTTTACCATCGGACCCAGGCATGGAGTTTTTTCTATGTTCTCGAGTCAAACCAAGCATATTTCTTGGTTTAGTTGGAGGACTGGAAGCTTCAGGAGAGGATTCAGAATCAGGAAGCGTACTCACGTAGATGGTTATAATCAGTTGTATTTGGTAGTGTTGTCAACAAGTTGTAAGGGCAGGTTGTTATAAACTGTCCGAGTTGTTTAGATGTAAACTCTGATCAAAGTCTGTATAAGCTATTAAAGTAACAGCTTTGGTTTCATGTAAAGACTTGTTTATATTATAGTTTGTTTGTTCCGCGGTGAGATTCTGAATTGTTCTCTTTTTCTTCTATCTTTTTCTTTCTATCTTTTACCTTCTTTCTTTCTTTCATTATCCGTTTTTCGTGCAATTTGGCTGACAAGTGAGGTTTAAAATCAGTTTAAATCGGTACGGAAAAATGGGTTGTGACATTGTGGTATCAAAGCCTAGGTTGAGTGAATACCTAGGTTCGGGTGGGTTGCTCATTAGAGATAGGGTCTGTAGCAACGTGATTAAGTCTGAGTGTGTATATATATAAGAGAACGCGTATTTGTTAGTTATATAAACATGATTTTCATATTGTTTTAATTGATCAGTTAAGTGGCGTATGAATATTGGTCAATACGAGTAGCTAATGTTATCGATCGGGATCTCAAAACACTTGGACCAGGCTAACAGTCACAATATTATTTTTAAGGGGTGGATGAAATAATTTTACCCAAGATATATTTTCTATATAAAAGGTATGATTTTAAATATGTGGTATTTAAAATGATTGATTGTGATGATAATAATTTATCATCTAGGATTTGAGTGGTATTAGCCGTCAACATTGAATATTTTCATTCGTTGTTCTTTTTGACTTGAGTATACCCTCAGAGAGCTGGACCCATTAGGATTTGAATCTTGGGAAAATGGATTTTTACTAAATTCTATTTACTTAAGGAATTTGGAAAACTTTTAAACTAATATTATGGGAAAAAATTTCCGCCATTGATAATAATTTCATAATTATGGATTTCTAAAAAAGATATTTGAGGATTTAAAACCTTGTAACACTTTACTTTGTTATATATAAATATACATATAGATCTATAAATTAAAGAAATAAATTGTTATAAACTTACTATATTATGGTATATTATTCTCTACCTTATAATCACTTTCAAAATATATGCTTAAATTATTTTTAGAAAGATGATTTTATAAATTTTGGGTACTAGAAATATTAAGGGAGGATAAATTTTGAAGTGTAGATCTTGACGTACTCTTTAGCCTATAGAAGTCTAAACCTTAGGATCTCACCTTTGGGTTTTGGTATTTATTGTAGAGAACCCATAACATCAGTCGAGGTGGAGCACTGGCTAGGGCTAGGCAGGATGGTGATTTTGACCGGGTCAGGAGAATTCGGACGGATCTTAATGAGCTGTCGTTGTATGAAGAAGGGCTAGAGGAGCCAGTAAAGCTTGTTGAGCAACCTCAGCCTCAGCTTCAAGAAGAAGACCCCGAGGAGGAATTCGACAATGAAGAAGAGTTTGAAGTTGACGGTGAAGAAAATGAGTTTGACGACAAGGAAGAGTTTGAAGTAGAGGAGGATCTTGAATCAGAAAATGACGACGTAGACATTTGGGAGATAGGTGAAGTTGTTGAGGAGCCAGTTGCTGGGGTAGATTTCATTCAGAGAGAGCCTAGTCCAGAGATTGTTTGGGTTCCAAACAGTGATGTGGAGTCCAGGGAATTGTCAGGACCCAAAGAGCAGGACTCTGATAGTGGGAGTCCATAGTAAGTGTTGGTTTGCATTCCCTAGGAAGTGTATGCCTTTTTGTATGTGTCTTTGACCCTTGGACATCATGGTTGTTAGGTGTTAAATGTTTGGTAGGACAATATATATATATCTGTATATGGGTATGCTTGTATGGATGATGATAGCATTTGTAGGAATATTTTGACTAATATTATATGAAATGTATATTTTGATACTAGTATGAAATCTATGTATTTACTAGTGTATTATGAGTTGTTATTAATCAGTTCTAATGTGTAAGATAACTTTATAAAATTTCGGGGATGAAATTCTTTTGAGGTGGAAGGAATGTGACGACCCAGGATTTTTGACATCCCGAGTTGTGAATATTAATCTATAATATTCAATAATATTGTACTTTAATATACAATATTCTAGTTAATCAATAATTAATAATCATATACCAATTTTCCAAAATGAATATAATTTGAATTTTCGGATCTATATTAAAATAGAGATTAATTAAATGGAATTTCTTACATATGTATATTTTGATTTTGAAAAAATATATTTTTTGTTTTAGATAGAATATGTGTATTTTGTTTAGAGGCAAAATATGTAAATTTGTTCTTAATATAAAATCTAATAGAGAATTAAAGTTAATTGGGAAAAATCATAGGCATATATTTCTACATTTAAGGATTGAAAAATTTATATCTAATTTGGATAGAAATTCATAATGAAGTAAAAAAGATATTTTTGTTTTGGGCATATAAACAATATTGCTTATATTAAATAAAAAAAGTTTCAAGTTCTAAAATAATATATACACATCTTGAATAGGAAAAAATATAAGTAAAGATAAGTTTAAAAGGAAAATTCATAATATTTACAAATTGATAAAAATGTTATGTTATAAATTTAAAATGATGTATATAAGAATCATAAGTATAAATAAGAAAAACTATATATACATAGATAACAAATGAATTTAGTTTATTTGAAAGTAATATATTTCTATGTTTTAAATTAACAGATATATATATGGATACATATATACATGAAGGCATAGAAGTTGTTTTCAAAACAACTTTGTAATCCTTGTTTTATAATATATGTATGTGAAGTCATGTTAACCAAAAAGTGTTTTAAGAAGTCTTATTTTATATTCTTAAAATTTAATTAATAAGTTTCATTTTTAAAATTATGTAAAAGTATAAAATGCAAACATTTATTTTATTAAGGAAATAACAACTATAGGCTATCCAACATCATAGAATGTTATTTTATTTCATTTTGTTTAAAGTAACATATATATATACATATATATATATGTATATTAACCAAGAAGTATTATGTTAGTTATCTAGTTTCCTATTTTTATTTTAAAATGTATAAGTGACAAATGCAAACACTAATTTTGCCTAAACAAAGATAACTATGGCTGCCTATCTTCTTAAGAGTACATATATATACCTTAAATATTGTATGGTTCATATATAATAATAGAAAGATTACAAGTCATTAGCTGTAGAAAGGAAACAGGTTAACAAAGCTGTTTTAAATCAAATAAAACAATGGGTAAATATGTGATAAATCTTTAATCGTAAAACATTTTAAACACTGGCATAAAACAATTGATAAATGTTGTAATAATTATCATTTTATTCTCAAATTTATTTCACCATTAAAGTAAACATCTGCTCTGCCACCAAAGATCATTTCAGTCTATTTTCTGTTGTGCAAAGTTGTGTATATATGTAGGTCTTAAATCAGTATTGTTATTTTAAGAATTAAAACCTGTAACTTATGAAAATAGCCTATATTCAAATTTATAAGCAACAACAAACAAAATTTAAAAAGAGAAAAAGACAAGCAAGGTTACTCTGTAACCAAGTCTGGAATAGGTGAAGATCAGGAAAACATTCTCTGTTCTTAACATTCAAGCAAAATTCAAAAGCAAGTTGTTGGAATTCAGATTTAAAGATTTCAACTTCAACTTTAAAAGCTTCTGGAATCAAATGTTTAAGGTGAGAAACATTTATTTTCAAATTTGAAAATGAAATGTATGCTCTGTTGACAATGAACATCTTATCCATCTCCACTTCAAAAATCTATATCTATTAAACTAGTTCGAATATGATGATGTTGTAAACTAAGAATATGTTTATTTACTAGTATAGTTTAAGTTAAAAATTAGTTTATGAATTGTTTATGTTGTGTAGCTAAGTAATCATAATTTTTACAGTAAAAACCATACTTTATTGAAAATTCATTAATTTTAAATCAAGGATTCAAGCATACAATCTCGATTGTTGTGTAGAAATAGGAATTTTGGCGGTCAAATCATGATTTTTAATAGTTTATATTATAAGAAATTTTAAAATGACCAAATTCTCTTTAAAAAAATAATTTCTCCACCGAGGGTGGTGGAGGCGTCGGGACGGCGACGTTGGGGGTGCGCTAGGGCTTGGTAAAGGGATCGACCGTGGCGAATTTTAGATTTAGGCTCGGTTTGGTCGGTTGATTGACTTTAGGATTTAAAGGCCGGTTTGGTTATGGGTGGCAATGCGATGATTTTGGGAAGAGCTGGTGCGATCGAAGTTTGAGGGATTTGGCAAGGAGGTGGCTGCATGAGTGGTCCTTCGTCGGAGGTAGGTGGAACGGGAAGCAGTGGCCAGTCTTCATTGCGATGTGTCAATTTGTAGGGGGGTAGTTGGTTTTTAGTTTTAGTTTGGGTTGGAATCTGATGTTGGGCTTCGGTCCAATTGAGTTTGGTTTGTTGCATTTTTAATTTGGTTTCGGGTTTGTGTTTTAGTTTTGGGCTTAGGGTTTTGGTCCGTATTGGTCTTTGCTTATTTCTTTTTAAAAAGCAAGATTTATTAATAAAGTAAATTGTTATAAAGTAAAAATAAAATCATAACCATTTGTTTTTCCAAAGCATATGACAAGCATGGAATAAGTGAGTTAATCAAAGTATATGTTTTGAACCAATCCACTTTTATTTTGTAATGTTTATTTAAGTTTAGTATAGACAAGGAATTTTAAAAATAATAAAATTGTTTTACTTTAAGTCTGTTTAATTTAGGTCATTTAAATAAGTTATTTTATCATAAAGTAGTCAAGCTTTTAAAATAATTTTATTATTAATTTTGAGTTTTATCTGGATAATATGGAGTATAATTTAGAAGATAATCTAGGGAAATAAATGTTTTAAACTGTTGAATTTATCTAAGGTCTTAAGAGATTTTTGTATATAATAATTATTTAATTCCAAATGTTAAATAAAATACGTGTTATTAAGAAGATGGTTAGTATCGACGGATGTTACGCCGTCGTACGATCCGTCGTGAAGTTAAATAAGTGAAAAAAATTACAAGCTTGTTCAGGCAGAATTAAAATACCATTGAAAATAAATGCCGTTGTATAATTTTATATGGCCTATCTGTTAAGACGTTCCCAAAACTAAATAGATATGTTATTGTAGATTACTCAAACTGTTTGACATCTGGTCAGCGGAAACAAACACCATTCCACTAAATAGTTAATTTAACTTCCGTGGGTAGTTTAAGCCACCAATCTGATTTTTTCTATGTAATTGTTTACTAGCAATGATTAAATCTCTGATCTGCTTATTCATGCATACATCTGTTTATTTGTCTATTAGTTATATTTGAGTATATAACATGAATCGATATGTGGAAGTTGATTGATTTTGAATATCTGTATTGACTGTGAACTGTAGCTTGATAAGTACCATTGAGACTGATAAGCCTTATTCTGTTTGGATTAATTTTGAACCTAGTTTTGTTTTTAAAAAAATGAATATTGTTTTTAATGTTGTTTTTAGAAGAACTGATAAATATTTGGAAATGACAAAAGGAAGTTAATTCATTTGTTTTTGGAAATTTTATAAAGGTATAATTTTTTTAAGTATGTATTATTTAAACTACTTCAAGTATAAGACTATTTTTGTAACGATCATTTAAAGGTTAATTTTTATTAAATTAGTATTTAAGTATATTTTCTTCAATATAATCTATTAAATATAAGTGTTGTTTAAAATGATATATTGTATAGTAAATTTTTATAAAGAGTATTTTTATTTATTAAACTTGAGAATTGTATTTGGAAATTTTATAGGTATGATTTGGAAAGAAATGGTTTTAAATATATATTTACCCAGTAAAATAAGCTTTCTTAGTAAATTTTAATTTGTTTGGATTTTAATTGTGAACAAGGCTTAATAGTTACAATGGAAAATAACTTGGTCAAATTGATTGATTAATTTGATAGTTAAATAACCGACTATCAACTTTGGACTAAACTTAACTTTGGAAATATCTAGAGGAAACTTGGGAAATATATGGTACGGTTACCGTTCGAGGTGCTATACCGTATGTATAAACTCGTTTGTTCTCTAGGACGAATTATAAAGAAACCCATTAACTAATGGTTAGGAGGTGAACTCCAATCTTATTTTTCGTCGGTGTATTTCCTAAATAACCGGGGTTGAGTTTACCGGGAAATGGCGAACGTTGTTTCGAAGAGACGGGGATCGGATTTGTAATCCGAACGACTTTGATCCAACGAGTACGTTTCGTGATGAAGACTAGAGCTTGGAGTCAAATATGGAGAAGTGAAGTGCAAGGGCTAATCGCTACTAATCCTGAGGGTGATTCCAAAATGGATGTAGTAGGAATAATGCCTTCGGTTCCATTCGAACCCGGAATGGACTTGTACCGATGTATGCTTTCAGAACATTGTCGGGTGGACGGTGGGAATTCTAAGTGAAATGTTCTAAAAAGGTAACGCTGAGCCTCGAACCTCATCAACTGGGAATGACTGAAAATCAGGGGATATACAACAAGGCTAAGTAGGTAGCACCCAATTAGGGTAAGGTCACCCCTGTCTAAAGGTCCCTTTTTATTCGGTTGTATGGACGGTTGCTGCTTCCAACCGTAGGGTGATCTTATTCGGACTATCCAGTAAGGCGTAGCTCCGGTCATGTGTTGTAATGGAACGAAGGGATCCTCGGAATGCTGATCTATCCCAGGCACCATGACAGGTGGTACCCTAGTGCCTAGTCATTCGTTGGAAATCCATTCTCCTTACGTGCCCTTTACGGTTTTGATTGTAGAACCCACTTTGTGGCTAGTATTGCTAGAATTTAATAATGTAACAATTTCAGCTATTTGGATAGGTATTTGTATATAGACACTATTATAATATCAAAGGATTTTATAAGAAAATGTTTTGGTTATCGTAAGGTAAAAACCCAACATGTTTATTTGTGGCGTGGTCTTACGGGATACCTTTGATTTCAAAGGATTTTCTAAACTTTAATAAGTCAAGTTGTGTATGTTTCTCCAGCTGGTTTACCAGACTAACCCGAATGTTGAGGTTAACCTATGTGCTCGGGTCAGACTGAGCATATATCCAGTTTTAGTTGGAAGACTGGATGCTTCAGGAGAGGAGTCGGAATTAGGAGGCGTACTCACGTAGATGCTTATAATCAGTTGTATTTGGTGGTGTTGTCAACAACTTGTAAGGGCAGGTTGTTATAAACTGTCTGAGTTGTTTAGATGTAAACACTGATTGAAGTCTGTATAAGTTATTAAAGTACCAGTTTTGGTTTCATGTAAAGACTTTTTTATATTATAGTTTGTTCCTTCCGCTGTGAGATTCTGAATCGCTCTTTTTCTTCTATCTTCTTCTTTCTGTCTTCTACCTTCTTTCTTTCACCATCCGTCTTTTCGTGCGATTTGGCTGACAAGTGAGGTTTAAAATTAGTTTAAATCGGTATGGAAAAATGGGTCGTGACACTCATTTACAAATAAATTTGGTTTTATATGAAATCATTTTACCTAAAAATGTATACATATATGCTTGGAATAAAAGGTATTTTGGTAATATTTTTAAAAGAATTTTTGAAATAATAAAACATTTTTGTACAATTTATTTTTAAAAGCTACGTCTAGAAATGAATCTTGAGTATTTACCAAACTTCTCTACCTAAGAATACGTCAAGAAATTACCTACTACTTTTGCCTAAAAGAATAATTGTTTTCCTTGTAGAAACCGTATGGGGAAATTACGCGACTGGGATTCTTCTAGAGTTGATTGGGGCGAGAAGGACAACTTCATTATTCTCTCTAGTGATGAAGAGGTGCAACAAGAGTATCTTCCTAGAAAATGGTGGATTCACGACTGAAGAAGAGTATGCCCCATGTACTCAAAGGGGTGAAGATGGACACCCTATGACCAGAATGCTTACACTTCCCATAGCTCCAGAAGTAATTAGGTTTCTAATGACGATGATCCCAGGCAGGCCTCGAAAGGGAATTGGATAGCAGATCCTGCTAGCTACATTTTGGAATCGATAGAAGAAATAGAACCCATAGCACAAGAATCAGAACCCATGGAAAAGGAGATAGAACCCATGGAGGAAGAATCAGAAGCGATGGAATACCTTGATGTTATCATATCATGCAATGTAGTAATGAAGTATGAGAAATGGACGAGGAGCATGTTGTGTGGCAGGAAGGATCATCCATTTCATACATAAACTGGAATGACATAGGAAGCAATGACGAAGGAACATTGGAAGAAGAAGAAGAAAAAGAGTAGGTCGAATAATTTGAAAAACCTTAGGAGGAAAACACGCAAGGCTTGGAAGAATTAGAGGAGGGTGGGGTAATTACTGGAATCCCAATCGGCATGGGACATGTCCCATGGAACCAGCCATAGCTACCTCAGGTCATGGGACAGATACCAAAAGAGGATGGCAATTTGGCCGACGATGAGCTGGATAGTGACGAAGAAGGAGAGGGAGAAGTGACGATAAACCTTGGTAGTACCCTAACATCTATGGACTCGAAAGAGTAACAATGGGGAATTAAGAGTAGTTTTAAAACATATGCATAATTTGGATGGGATGTTGTTTGATTTAATATCTTGTATCGTGCAAGGAAGTGAGGGGAATTTTTCTTTTTTGGACCCGAGTTTAAAATTTGAATGATGTAAGCATGTGAGAATTTCTAATATAATATTGTTATAACATTAGTATGAATCTTTTAAATTTACCAAAGAGTTATTGATTCGAGTGGCTCAAAAGTAACTAAAATTAGGCAGGAGAGGTGATCAGATGATAAATGATTCTCCTAAGTATTCCCTTTCTTATTAAGGAAATATGCAATACTATTTTGTGGTACCCAGTTCCTTGGCATCATTTTGGAGTTACTCGATCTATATTTTTTTTTAAAATGCATAATGTGAATCATTAATTGATAAAGTAATTGGTGATTGTCAATTTTTAATCAAAGTGTATCATCTTAATTGATAAGCATGGGTATGCTTTGATCTTTAAAATAAATATTTAAAGTTATTAATGAATGATTTTGGGTTTGTTGTAAAGGATATTTTAGCAACATGTGTTTTTAAACCCTTGAATTACACTTTAGAAGAAATCTTATAGGTATATTTAGATCTTCAATAATGAGATTTTAAAGATAATAAAAAGTGTTAGAGTCTTTTATAAAAAGAAAGAAAATATTATGATTAACATGTTATAGAAAGAGAAGTTCATTATAACAATGTTTGGTAGTAATTGTTTTAATCTCTTTGATTATATTTAAAGGAAAGGAAAAAAACTTGTTAAATATACTTATAACATTTAAATAAGTATATAAATACTTTTCAAGTAATAAAACTTGTATAAGTAAAGAGAATATTTATAAAAGGAAGTTTAATTAATAAAAGAGTATTAATTAATAAAGAACGATTTAACTAAATAAAGAACTTTTTCACATTTGATATTAGCTAAAGGAAGTTTATGGTCATTTATTAATTCAATCAATTATTTTAAAATGAGTTTTTTAGAAACCATTAATATATGTTTAGAGATGTGTTATAAAAAAAAGATATTTATCTTTTGAAAAGAAATGTGTTTTTAAGTAGAAATATTTGAAAATAAAAAAAACGTAAAATGGTTATATATAAAGAAGTACCTTTATAAAAGTTTGAATTAAAGATGAAAGTTTTATGAAAGTATTTTCCTAATAATTTTGGGAATATTATTAAATTCATGTGAAGTATATGGATTATTTCGTCGCATAATTGAGCGTGGAACTTGAGTTGTTTACACAGGGTCCGAAAATGAATTTATCACTTGATTCTTGACAATGATATTAATGAGGATTTGTGATTAGATAGTTAAGTTTTCTATCATCCATGGGAGCTATGCAAGGAAAACTAAAATTTGGATCAAAAAACCTGATTGGAGTCTGCACTAAAGGATCAGAGGATCAATGCTGGTTTGAAAGTAAAGCTATGAATTCGAATAGAAGATTGAATCA
The DNA here is from genome assembly GCA_030765085.1 of Allium cepa. NCBI lineage: Eukaryota > Viridiplantae > Streptophyta > Magnoliopsida > Asparagales > Amaryllidaceae > Allium > Allium cepa. The sequence goes on from CM060928.1 coordinate 978,347,995, forward strand.
GATATTGCATACGGACGATCTATATACATCGTATGGGTGTAATTTTAAAAATAAATATTTTGGGTAAAACCTTTGGGTTAGTATTTTGGGTAACTTCGGGGACGAAATTTTTTTAAGGATGAAAGTCTGTAACGACCTGCAAATTTATCACTTTCATTTATTTTTAAATTTATTCAAATAAAAGGTGGATAATATAAAAAATAATTTTTTTTGAGTGATAATAAGTAATAGTAATCTTGTTTTGAATAAATATTTACAAAATATTTTTTGTGAAATTTAAATCGATAAAATGGCCAATAACTATTTTATCAGTAAACAACTCTAAATCATTAAACATTATACATTTATGTTTATAACTCAACAAGAATATGTAATAAAGTAATTTATTGGATTTTGTGAAAATTAAATGTATTTATGACATTTTTAATGCCCTTAAATATAATAATTGATTTATTGAGGTATAATGATTTAATAATCATTTTGATTAGTCATATAATTATTTTAGATAATGATAATTCATTTTGAATAGTTATAAAGTGATGATAAATAATTTATAATAGTTTTATAAAGATATATATTTGATTTGAAAATATAAGAAAAAATCGATATCACTTTATAGGTATAATAATAATTATTGTAAATATTTTTTTTTAATTTATATGGTTTTATAATTCAAATATGATAGTTTTAATTCACTTAAAATGATAAGAAATTTTATTTCAATTTTTATTTAAATTTATATGTAAATTAATATGTAAGTGAAAATGTGACCGCTAATCGGTTTCTTAGATTTCAACGATTTAACAAAAAGTTGTTCAAAGACATTTGCAGTGTTATGCACCTACATGTGCATGCATATTTATGTCACATGGACATGACAACATATACATGTGTACATGAACACACACACACACGCACATACACACACATATATAACTAAATAATTAAATAATCCTTATGACTTAACTTCTAAGTAGCCAAAACCAAACATCAACTCATCGTACCACACCATCACCTCACATCACCATCGCATGACATAAGGGTGGGGGAGCCATGCGTGTAGAGGGGGTAGGACAGGTGCGGGCTGGAGGCATTTTGGTAATTTTTCTTTTAAATATTTTATTCCAAGTTTTTCTATAAATACCCACCCGCTTTCACACATTTTTCATCATATTCTTATCATCTTCTTCTCCAGTTCAAGCTTCTCTTTATGGATTCTAAGTTTGTCAAAATGATGGAAAAATATTTTTAGCAAAACAAATTTATAATAATATAATATATATATAAGTTATCAGTTCCACTTCAAACGGAAACGAAACTCCTCCTCTACCTTTCAAAAATCCATGGACACCACTACTGTGATGACCCGCAAATCCATACCCCTTTGAGTCGACAATATTCTCCATCAGTTCAACTCAAATTGGGTGGAAATACGAACAATTAAGGAAAAAGAAGAAAGAGGCAAAAGAATAAAATAGGAACAACATCAGAATCTCACTCAATTGAATTATTAAAATTTTCAAAATCCTTTGAATTCAAAGGTATCTCGTAAGACCACGCCATAAATAAACATGCCAGGTTTTTACATTACGATAACCAAAACATTTTTATCAAATTCGTCTGAGATTATAATAGTGTCTATAGAAAGTAAAATAGAATCTAGCTGAAATGCTTGCATCTCACGTTCCAGTAATAGTTGAGCACAATCAAAACCGTACGGGTGCTTATTGGAGAATGGATTCCATACTATGACAGGACTACTGGGGTACTACTCGTCATAGTACCTGGCCTAGATTAGAGTACTGAGGACCACTCTCGATCCCATGCAACACAAGACCGAAGCTATCCCTTACTGGATAGTCCGGATAAGATCACCCCACGGTTGATATCAGCAACCGCCCACACAGCCAAGATCAAAAGGGACTCTAGACAGGGATGACCTTACCCTAGTTGGGTGCTACCTACTTAGCCTTGCTACACCTCCCCTATTTTATCGATTCCCGCTTGATGAGGCTTGAGGCTATTCGTTATCTTATTAGAACACATTCACTTAAAATGCTCATCGTCCCCCAGTGACGATGGTCTGATAGCATTTGTTCATACAATTTGCCCTGGGTCTGGACAAACTGAATCACCGTCTTCGTCTTCTTCACGGTCTTCATTTGCTACGTTCAAATTGGGTCAAAGTGGTTTTATGATAATTAAATTAGATCCCGGTCTCTCCGAAAAGATCAGCGCATTGGCCAATATTGATAGTCGATTATTTAACTATCAAATTAAAAAATCATTCAACCAATTATTCTATTTCCCTTGAAAAACTCCCATTCTTATTAGATTTATGTTTGAAGTAAATTAAATCACTTTATCCAAAAATATACACTTAAAAACATGTAAAATAAAACTACTAAATTTACTTTATTCAAAATAATAGTTATGAAATTCTATAATAATTTCCCAAGTGAAACTCTAACCAAAAACTATCTTTAAAATAAAACTATTATATAAAGTATAAATATTTAATAATTATCCTTTAAATCATAATGCTAGTTTAACCTTTTAAAAAAATTAACTACTATGATTGACTTAAATAAATATTTACGTTAACAATTTTTAAACAGCTAAATAATAAATTTTCTAAAACATTCTTTCAAACACCTTTTAAACTTCCAATTTATATTTAAAAATCTTTCTTTGGCAATATACTTGGCTTTTTTAGGAAAATACACTTTCTACTCCAATCAGAACGTCTAATCATTTATAAATCCTTCTCGATTTATCTCTAGTTTAATTTACGTCTCAATCCCGTAAATTTTCCTTTCCACACTTTTAAAAATAGAACGACTATTTATTTTTAAAACAAATCACCCTTTCCTTATAAATTACCACCGTAAATTTATACTTTCAAATTATCCACTGATAAATATTTCACTTTATTTATAAACCATATTTATGAATCCCATAGTCTCATTCTCCTTTTAATCACAGTTTTCAAAAACACTTAATTGATTTTCAAATCAATTCTCTGAATTAAATCCCCTTTAAATTTTATTTCTCGATTTATCCAAATTTATCCCAAAATCCATTAATCCCAATTTCGCTCCTTTATTATTATTATTTTTAAAACCTTATTTAAATCTGAAATATCAATTTCGTACTCTACTTCAAAACTCCCCTTTTTATTTCTTCCCAAACATTTTAAATCTTGAAAAATAAAAATCCTTTAATTCTTAAACAATATTGCTTAAGTCCTCAAAACTCCTTTATTTTCCATTTATTTAAAAATCTCTAGTTTTTTCCCATATTCAAAATTTATTAAATAGGATTTCAAGACCAACTAATTACTTTTACCCAAATTCACCCTTTTATTTATTCAACTTCACTATAATATTTTTTAAAATATTATTTTTATTTTTCTTCCAAAAATCCAATCTTTATATTTTTGACATCTTAAAATACCAGAATATATCCAGCCAAACCACAACATTCAATAAATTCAGTTTTCTATATAAGCTATCATTGATTATCAAATACATCATATCATTGAAAATTAATTTCAATATTTTTGAGGACTCCAGTTGGATCCCTCCAACCTGTTTCCCTGCATCCACATATGCTTGCACAATATAAAAATATCAATCCCACTTCAAGGGGGATATCGCGATATATTGGGTCATCCGCTATTATGTGGGGCATAGGGTCTCATCTACCATATAATGCGGGAATATCAATCACTCCAATATATGTATATACTATTATATATAATATCACATCCAGACTGATAATGAATTATCAATTAAATAAATTAACTGATAATTTAAATTTTAATTGTTTAAATTTACCAGCCATCCAATTTGAGTGAGATTAACTCCACTTCGACTTTATTTGCAACCCTGTCCAAACCAGCTTGTATCTTCCTGATTTTAGACCTTGTATAAACATTATACGGTTTATTAATATTTTGAAATAATCGAACAATCATTTACTTTTCATTAACTTAAAAATTAACTTGAAACTAATTTTCCTGAGATAAATAATTTCTAGTAACTAAAATAATTTAATATATATTTTTTCTTTTCCTGTAAATAACACGAACAGTATTTGCTTTACTGTAAAAACTTCTCCTCTTTCAAATATATATTAGTAAACATAAAAATCTAGGTTTTATAATTTCTACGTTTCCCTTTCTCTGAATACATACATACATACATACATACATACATACATATATATATTATTAAATTTAAAATGAAAAAAGAAGAATAAAAATGAATCGCAAACCTTGCTGCTCCCAGACCAACGCGACTTCCTCGCTACTACGATACCGCGACACTTGCCTGAGAAATCGAACCGGTCTCCCTCGCGAAGCCACTGCGTCCCAGTTTCCCGAAGTCAAGCGCGTCGCTCGAATTCACCTCCAGTCGAGATCCACTTCGACGCTCACCTTCCTCAAATTCTTTCCCTGCTACACAAATTTCCAATCGGCCATCGTCTCCGTCGTACGACCAATCTCGACATCGAACTCCTCCTAGACCTTTGCCGCTTGACACTACGTATGACTTGCCTTCCACTCGCGAAACGAAGCTTACAATTTAGCTTGCCAAATGTTCCCTTCATCTGAACGAATTAATTCATTTCCCCCCTCTGCACTATATGTGATTCATGATTTCGAACGGTTTTTGAACGAGGAAAAAATGAAAGGAGGACTCGAGATAAATAAGGAGGGTATCGAATTTGATTTAGAAAAGAAGCACGACCATTTATTTTTGCTTATATGAATCTGATTAAAAAAATCGAAGCCCTCTCTTATATGTGTGTGTGTGTGTGTATACTGAAGCTGAATCACGGCAATGGATTAAATTTCAGCAACTGTGAAGAAAAGAAGTGAGGAAGGTTGATGCTTTAATTTGTAGGCAAAAATACACTGTATATTATTTTTTCTAGTTTAAGGGCCAACAACTTTTCTTTTCCCAGTCTGGTTTCAAAAAGGAAAGTGTGTTAGAGAAGGAACAAGAAAGCTCAATCTGTTATAGTGATTTGAGGTGAAATGATAAAGTTCTGATGTGAAAGAAATGCAGCTGAAGTTGACCCGTGTATAAAACTATATATATTTTAAATTCAAATCATCTCGATAAATGCAACTTAAAATCTTCACCTTCTATCGAGGCATACCGCTAGGCGTTTATAATGTTATACCCCTATTCCGAACGCAATGCAAAAGGTTTCGAGTCCTAAATCGATCGTATGGAGATGACAACTTTTTGGACCCATTTATTATATTAAATTTTTGATATAAATTTCAGCGCGTTTACACCCCGTACGATCACACGACAACTCCAAAAACCCTAAAATTTTAAATCCCATAATAATACAATATTATAAATCCAATGGAACTGGTTTTGTTGAATTCCGCGACTGAGCCCCGGAAGGCTATTTTTAAATATCGATTTAAACGATATATCTTTAAAACTGAACAAATCACTTTTAAATTCAATTTTAAAGCTTTCAATTTTAAACTATCAATATAAATTTTATAAGCCTTCAAAATATTTTTAAAAAGCTTAAAACTCAAGATTCCATGTTTTACCCAATTCCAAATTATTAAATTCAATCATTTAATTATCAAATAAATATTGATATTTCAAATTCAAGTTAAAAATTAACTTTTATATATTAAAATCAATTAAATATTCCAGTTTCAAATATCTAAAATTTTGGGTCGTATTACATTCCTTCCCCTTATAAGAATTTCATGCCCGAAATTGCTAGTTAAGAAGAATGGTCCACAACCCGTTAAATATTTTCCCAAGGCCACATAGTTTTTAACAACTCCCCAAAACAATTTTTTATTAAAGACACACTACCACTCTTACTAACTTCCCACCTCACCCATAGGTTCAAAATAATATTATTCCCTCAATAATTCAAATTATACTTTAAACCAAATTTTAAACTATCACAATATTCTTTAAAATTTTCTAACTACTTAAATTTTCGAAAAATTTCCCCAGCTTTTCCTTTGTGCGGCTAGATCGGAACAACTACAAAATGCCTCTACGGCCCCAAATTTTCAGAAGAAAACAAAAGCTTAGTGGCTAGATCAGAAAATCATAAAATTTCATATAATTATTTAAACACGTATCTTTTTGTCGGCCAATTCAAATTTTATCTTCTGAAATCAAGAATACCAATTTCCTTTTCCTTTTATATACCTGTATCCTACTACCAATAATATCCAATCACAGAACCCAAAATCATTTTAATCGCTTCCTTTTTAAAATTTTCAAAATTTGCTTTACTTAAGCCCGTACGATGCACATATATCATCTGTATGCAATATCAAATCCGATCGCTCATTCGATCACACAATTTGTAATGACCCTGGATTTTTATATAAAGTTAAAATGATAATTAAAAATCTATTTTTGAAGAAAACGGTGAAATTAATCGATTTAGTGATGTGAGTTTCCCCGAGTTCAAATATATTCTATATAAATCATTTAAATTTTTAAATATTGTATATATATGTATATATGTGAATATATATATATATATATGTATATTTGGGTATATATGAGTCAATTTGAAATTATAAAATCTTGTGTGTGTATATATATATTTTGATTTGAATTTAAATCTTAGATGAATGGTTTAATAAATATTTGGGTTATAAAATAAATTAAGAAAAATATATATATATTTATACAGTAACTCATAAATAAATTTTAACAACATGTTAAAATAGAAGTTATTCATACTATAAAGTAATAAGACAAAGCAGTGGAACAAAACATATATATGAATTAACTTGCAAAACAAACCAGCTATATTTAAACATTAAAACAAAATGTGTGAGCAAATAAAATGAAGAAGCAAGACAAGAAACAAGTAAACATATAAATGAAGTATTCCAAAACAAAAATACATACAAGTATGTAGCTTGCAAAAGAAAGAAATCAAATAGAATACAAAGCAGGTTACAAAGCTAAAAAAACTAAACACATGCATAAATAAGTACAAACAAAACATAACTAAAATAAGAGGTACATAAGCATGGGCTGTAAACATAAAAGAATAGGAAGCATGGGAACAAAGCATCTTCAGCCATGACTTGCTTATACCTTCCCCTGTACACAATCTTCATTTATATATATACACATCCACAAACCTTTATTCATTCGTTCAACAAATCTTAGCAAAGATCATAATAATAAAAAGGAAAACACCTCTGATCAAAACATTAACAAACCAGAAAACAAATTCAACTTAATCAAGCAATGCAAAGTTCATGCAAGTTTAAAAGCAAATCCAGTTTCCAGTTTCTCAGAGAACTTCCAGGCTTGTACTCTCTGTTTCAAACAAAATCAAGGTGAGTAACTTATGTTTCTAAAATTTAAAAGTTGAATTGATTTCATATAGGTGTCTGTTGCTATATATATATGTATATCCTCTGAATATTTTGGAAACAAGAGATTACAGTAAAATCTTTTAAATCTGGAAAAAAAATCACTGTGAGTAAACAAATTTATATTGATACTTAAATATCATCAAGTTTGAGTATAAATACTTGGTGTATGAAGCTCTGTTTGTTTTTGTGAAGTTGATCTGTGAGTTGTTGTTCCTTTCTCCTCTGTTCTTTTGTTTTCTTCCTTTCTGAGCTTACAGGTTGCTATCAAACAAGAAACAAATCTCAAACTCATATTATCAAATTATCATCAGGTTTTGGTTTCAAAAGAAAGTTGCGTATTGAAGTATGAACTAAAATCTAAAAATAGATTTAAGAAGAATAGAAATATACAGTGAAAAAAATTGATTTTTACAGAGTAACTCAAATATATGAAAAATTCGAACATGATGAATCAGTGCTTCAAGTATATATTGGGAATTGTTATTCGAAAACTAGATTTTTAAAACAAAAATTTCGATATTTCATCAAGTATGTTGAGAGCAATTTCATGTTGAACAAAAATGCTTTTAAATCAATTTCCATCGATCGCACCAATTTTAAATGTTGGGATTTTGTGCAAAGCAAGTTTAGAGATGGATGATGTTAGGAAAATTGTCTAAAATTTTTTCTATTGTAAGGAATGATTGAAGGAGAGCAAATTAGGGTTTAAATCTCGTGTTCACTGCCTTGAAGTCGTGAGTTCATCGCGTCGTCGCCGTCGTGTTTCTGGCGATCGCACCGAGGGGAATTGAATCAGGGGTGGTTGACGAAGCTCCAGTGGGTGTTGCGTGATCAACGGTGGTCGGGGAAGAGGATTCGAGGCGTGTTCCAGATGATGGGTTGGGTTCTGGCAGGAGCTGGATTGCTCGATTTTGCTACGTCACGAATTCATGAGTGCTGATGTGGTTGGAGCGATCGTTAGGTGATGGTCGTCATGTTGATGATCTCGGTGAACGACCAGAGGTGGTCTGATGATCGTGCACGTGCACGCGTGAATGTGGTATCTGGGTATGGAAAGTTGTGGAAGAAGAAGCAAGTTTGGGTCGCCACGTGCTTTTGCTCGAGAAAATTTGGAAGTTGCTTCGGGTTTTTGGATCGCGTTCGCGTATAGGCCTGATGCTTGAATGTGTACTGTAGTTTAAAACTTAACTTTGCTGTAGGAAAAAAAAAGAGAAAGAAAGAATAAGCAGGGAGAGGAAGCAAGAGGGAGATTCGTGGAAGATGGAGTGGTAACTCGAGTGTATACTCGAGTGCAATTGAGATTTTCTCGGGTTTAGCACTTAAGTGCTTACCCTTGTTAAATTTTTAAGTTAATCATCTTAAACCATTTTAAATATGAATAAATTAATTTATGTTTGTAAATTTTGAGTTAAGAAATTAATATGAAATTGAGAACCATAGATTAGACTTTAATTAATTAATGAATTTTAAGGGTAAATCAAACTTATAATTAATAACGGTTAATGTAAGTTAATTATTTAGAAAAGTAATCAAATAAATGTTAATGAAGGTCATTAACTAGATTATTTTATAATAAATTAATGTGATTGATTTTTAATTAGATTAATTAATTTAATAATAATATTATAATAGTTTAAATGTAATTACTTATTAGGAAGTAATTAAGGAATTAATCACTTATTGTAATTAATTAAGAAAATTAATTAAATGGTAGTTAATTAAATTAAGGGTCGATTTAATTGTCAATAAATTAATCAAGGGAAATTAATAAAAGGATAATTGAATAATTTAAAGGTCAATTATTCAATAATTAAAGGTTGGTTTATTTGGTAAATGATTAAAGGACCATTAATCAAACAATTTGAAATCGATTAAAGTTAATTAATTATGATTGATGATCATTTGATTTAAATTAGTCAGAAAATTAATCGAGCATACTTATGAATGTTTGAATTCTACTGATGTTGAATTATTTGATACCCCTGGAATTGATGCTTTGTGATAGGTCTTGATTTGTGTTATAATCTGAAATGTAATTTATTTATCTAAGATAAATGTAATTATTATTTGTGATATATATCTGTGATCTGTGAATGAACGATAAGCATGATAGTTAATACCGCTTATTAACTATATTGTTGTATTTGATCTGTCATGATTGAATGATGTTGCACTACTGTGTATAACCCCTAAACCACACCATACACACACAAATATGGATTTCACGAGGAAATCGGTTAAGTCACAGATTTTTGAAATAGTTTAAAATTTGAATTTTTAAATTCAAATGTTTTGGAAATGGAATCGGAATAAATGTGAAAAGCTTTTAGAATGAAATTTCAAAATAAAATTTATTATTTTTAAATTACTTGATTAAGTTTTGGAATTTAAATAATTTGATTTAAATTTAAATTCAATACTTGAAATTGAATTCTGTAATTTGAAACTAGGGATTAATGATATTATACTAGTCATTATGAGTTAAATCATTTTTAAAGTATTATTTTTGGAAATTTGAACTTAACCCAAGGATTTCAACTCGTATAAATGAATCAGATTTCCAAAATGAAAACCGTTGTTTTCAAATGATAAACACTTTTAGATAAGAACTGAGATTCCAGTTAATTAGGGGAATTTCAAGATCGAATAGAGAAATGATTTTCCTAAGTCATGAATGAATTGTTTTTGAAAGCTATGAATTAAATCTGTTTATTTTTAACAGATTTAAATTGATGATTTGTTTAAATCAAATTGAAATGAAATTGTTTTGAAAGCTATAAGTTAAATCTTTGATTTAAAGATTTAACGAGTTAATCAAATTGAAATAAAAATTGATTTGGATAATCTATGAATGAATCTTTTGTTTAAAAGATTAAAATGTGAAAATTGTTTAAACCGTTAAAGGTTGTGAAAAGGAATGTTTTTGTTTAAAGATTGAAAATGGTAATTTGTTAAGCCATTTGAAGAAAAGTTTTGGGTAACAAGTTGTGACTTAATTGAAATCCCATTATCCATTTATTTTTGAAATATCGTGCTCACTATTCGGTTTAGCCGGGAAAGGACCTTTGTGTCGTATAACCCATTCCGAATATGTGATACGTCGTTATGGATAGCATTTGAAGACCGGTGATGAAGACCGGGTATTTGCGAAAGCGATAGGATGACCTATCGATTGTTTCTGCACCGAGTCGCGCCGGTATAGAAACTCCCTAAGTGATGGGAAATCCGATCGGGATTGTGAATATCCGGATTGCAAGGACTTCTTTGTAAGTACCTTCGGTTCTGTTCGAGCCCGGAACAGACTTGTATGGATTGTATGTCTGACGTTACAAATTGAGATGTAAAGCAGATTTCTTTCAAATATATTTCTGTTGGTGGCGAAGAATTTATTCTTTTAGCTTAACACCCTTCTCTGAGACGTACGAGCTCAGAGGTTATGTAGTTGAAGGTTACCAGCGATATATTCCCAATTTGGTAATGTGACATACTGAGTGTTGCTGTGAAATGATCATTGTGTTGATTATTTGTGATAGGATCATTTATTTGATCGTCTATCTTTGTGATCATTTCTATGATCATTTGTTGACCCAAAGCATGGCTTTTGTATAAAGTATGTTTTTGTGGACGTGACTTCGTCGAGCCTCACACCTCGGGAATGGTCAAAACAGGAAAGAAGCAGCAAGGTTATGAGGGGTAGCGCCCTTTAGGATATGTGCATTTCCTTCTGGAAAAGGGTGGTATCATGGTATGGAGCCCAGATACTTACTCATGTTGAAAACACTTTATGATTGTGTGAATTGATTACGAGCGCTCGGTTGAAAGGTCCCAAAGGACCGGGGGATGGCATATTCGGTTAGTTGTTACTCAGTTAGGGGTAACCCGGCCTTGTGTTGGTAGAGATCCGGTTTGGTTCTCGGGGATGTCCATCCAGAGGCATTCTCATGTGGCAATGGGAAGTTCCTTGGCCTGATCATTCGTTGGAAATCCAATTCCCAGTACGAAACCTTGTATGGTATTAGTTGTAGAACCTGCCATTTACTTATGGTGGTCACCACTGTTTAGATGGTAGCTATAGTAGGCATACGATAATGGTCGTATGTTGGCTAAGATTTATATTCTACTTTCGAAATGAATTTTTTCTACACTATGCACTAGTAATAATATCAAATGTTCTTTTTAATACGTATCAAGCATCTTTGACTATCATAAGGAGAAATCTCCTCCGATTCTGCGTTTGCATTGTGTGTGTGTGCGGGAGGCCTTATGGTAGTCTCATTTTTAAAAAAAGCATTGCGAATTGACTTTGAAAATCTTTTGTTGAATGTTTTAAAAGATAAACTGTTTTTGTTGCTCACACCAGTCCCACGACAGATCCGGAGTTTATTGTTTTCTTTATTAGACTCTGGGTGCTCATTATTTTCTACACGAGCAGTCTAGAGTTGGGTTTTTCAGATAGTCAGGTTTAGTAGATTATCTAGAGTTAGTTCAGTCTTTGGATCGCACCAGTCTTGCTCGTCTTGGTGCATCGTTATTGGGAGTTCGAGCTATTGCTGGATTGATTCTTGGAAATGGAGTTGCAGTTCTCAGAGTTCTCTTTTGAAGACTATCTTAGAGTATATTGCTCCGCTGCTAGATGTTATCTATTTTCTTTCCGCTGCTGTTTTATTGTATCATATCTCTGATGTATATTGATATCTATTGGATCATCTGTTGTATCAGATATTGTATCAAAGCTGTATATCAATGTATTATTCTTTTATTCCGCTGTGTTGTTTACTTAATGTTGTTATAAGCTTCGGCGAATCGGATTTGAACGGTCGAATCTATGGCATTCGAATATGATATGAAGTATGGATGTCGATTTTCGAGCGGGCAAAATCCGTCTCGTTACATAATTTCATTTCTGAACTAGTATCATGCACCCGACTCTCTAGTGCGGACTCAGATCTGGTTCCTTGATTTGAAACCGTTATTCTCCTTACATAGCTATATACTATGATAGAGAATTTCGTAAACCAATAAAAAATCCATATCAAGGGTTCCCAGTCGAAAATCGAGTGAAAAATCCCTACTCGGGTCGATATATTTGTCTCGAAATTCTATGTTCGAATCTGGATCAAATCGTTATGTGAATAAAATAATGTACTTACATCCTATGTATTTATCTCAATTGATTATTAGCTGTATCAATTCTCTTTTTATTCACATTTATTTTGATTTCTATCCCCCTATTCACAATAATCCCATTTCACACTTTACTTAAACTTCATTCAAATATTAACTTAGAATATTCTCGCCATACCGAATTTACTTAAGAATTTCACCATCCATTTCTTAAGTTCAATATAAATATTTTACACACTTTAATATTTGTTTTCACTTCACCACTGAAGTTTATATCCATTTTCATCTAACTTAAATTTTCAATTCCTTTTGAACTCAACTTATCTTCTAATTTTCCAATACTGAATTTACCGACCACCTCTCAAACCACATTTAATTAACAATTCTCTTAATTAGTTCCATTAACTCATTTATTTATGTCTAAATCAATTTTTATTCCCAAACCTTTCATTTTATTTAGCCCATTTGAACTAATTTTTCGATTTCACTTTACTTACACAATTTAAATTAAATATCATCCCAATATTTTATTTCAACTCATTTGCTTATCCATTTAAATCAATTAGGTTACTTACCAATTTTGCTTTCAATCCTTTGTTTTGTTTAGTCCAACTTGGGCTAAATTTCCAGATCCCTCTTAGTTCAAGTTAATTCCCTTTCAGTGAAATTTTCAAATTTTGTAAGTTCAAACTTACCAATATTCTATTGACCAATTCCTTCCTATTTTATTTCACTCAATTGGTTTATTTTACTCATTCATTATGACATAATTCAAATTTAAACATTATTCAAATGTTCATTTCCAATTTCCTTTTAGTTACAGCAAATAAATTTATTCCTTCCTAAATATTTCCAACTTGATAAATTTTTATTCAATAATTATTTCCAGTTGGCCTACTTAGGCTTAACCTCTCAAATTAACTTCACCTAACTCAACTCAAGTTGATTTTCACTTTAATTCAAATCTTATATGTCTTCAAACTTATTGATATTATATAAACATTTTTAGCCAACTCTAGAGTCTTTAAACAATCACTTAAGTATTTCAAAATCATTTTTGAAAGCAATTGTATCCGAAATCCTTTGGTATATTAAATTTTCCCTTTGAATTTCCAAACCAAACCCACTTTTATAAACAAATTCCAATTTGAAACATTCAGGTAGCAATTTCTCCCTTGGAAACTCGAAAATGAACATCGATGATGTTGTAGTCATCACCGAAATTATTTTCCAACGACCAAAGTCAGTTCAGTGCTTATATTTTTTTTCAAAAACAGTTCAAATATTTTTAATTCCAATTCTTCCCGGATTTCATATCCCATTGAAAAATATTTCCGAATAATATTACTATTATTCCTCCAAAGCCTTTGAAAATCATTTTCAAAGTCAAAGGAAATTAAATTCCCCAATTTTTTTTCGAATTTCAAATCCTTTCAAATCTGTATTTAAATATTCCTCTATAATTTTATCCCATTTCAAATATAAATCATATTTATAATTTCACATTTTCAATTTCCATTCTGTTATATGAATCTATTTCCTTAACTTTTGGTTATAATTTCAATTTCTTATTCAATTTCCACACAATAATGATCATAATTTAATATTATCATTCCCTAACAACCAAGCCATTGTATATACCTATAATAATTTAAGAAAAATTATTTCTACTATATAAAAATAATTTTGGTAAAATAATTTCATTTACCCTATTTGAAACAATACCGTGTCGAATTATTCAGTACAAGTGTTTAGAGTTCCCTATCAATAACGTTAATTACTCGTATGGATCAGAATCCATAAGCCACTCAATAAACCAATCAACACAATATAAAATGATTTTATATTCACTAAAAAATACGCGCTTATATGTATTAATACACTTAAACTCATTTTATGGTCCTACTGACCCTATCTCTAATGAATAATCCCCACTAGAGCCAAGGTTCTCGCTTAACCTTTAGCTCTAATGCCAAGTGTGATGACCGGAAAACCCGTACCCCATTGAGTCGATAATATTCTCCATCAGTTCAACTCAAATTGGGCGGAAATACAAACCATTAAGGAATAAGAAGAAAGAGGTAAAAGAAGAAAATAGGAACAACATCAGAATCTCACAATCGCAGCAGACAATATTTAATAGATAACAATTGATCTTTATACAAAAAGAACTATTACTGTTTTATACATTACATCATTAGAGTACAACACAAATCAATAGAATGGTACTGTATAGTTATAATAACTTGTCCTCATAAAAGATGACTATGCAGCTTACACTGCATGGCGGAATGTACACCAGATATGTGATATACGTCTCGCCATCCAACTCGTCTCCGGAGCTCTACAGCATCCTATCTTGTATCTATAATACTCGGTCCGATCCAAGCATTATAATAAAATAACACCCGGGTCAATATGGAAAACCAGTGTGAGAAAACACACTCAATTGAATTATTAAAGTTTTCAAAATCTTTTGAAATCAAAGGTATCTCGTAAGACCACACCACAGATAAACATGCTCGGTTTTTACCTTACGATAACCAAAACATTTTTATCAAATTCATATGATATTATAATATTGTCTATAGAAAGTAAAATAGAATCTAGCTGAAATGCTTGCATCTCACGTTCCAGCAATAGTTGGGCACAATAAAAACCGTACGGGCGCTTATTGGAGAATGGATTCCATACAACGGAAGGGCTACTGGGGTAACGCCCGTCACAGTACTTGGCCTAGACCAGAGTATCGAGGACCACTCTCGATCCCCTACAACACAAGACGTTAGCTACCCCTTACTGGATACCCTGAATAAGATCACCCCACTGTTGGGATTAGCAACCACCCACACAGCCGAGATCCAAAGGGACTTTAGACAGGGATGACCTTACCCTAATTGGGTGTTACCCACTTAGCCTTGCTGCATCTCCCCTGTTTTAGCCATTCTCGGTTGATGATGCTTGATGCTATGTGTTACCTTTTTAGAACACATTCACTTAGAATGCTCATCGTCCTCTAATGATGAAGGTCTAATAGCATTTGTCCATACAAGTTGCCCTGTGTCTAGACAAACCGAATCACTGTCTTCATCATCTTTACGATCTTCATTCGCTACGTTCAAACTGGATCGAAGTGGTTTTCAGATAATTAAATCTGATCCCAGTCTCTTCGAAATAATCAACGCACTGGCCAACATTGATAGTGGGTTATTTAACTATCAAGTTAAACAATCATTCAACCGATTATTTTATTTCCCTTGAAAAACTCCCGGTTATATTAAATTTAGGTTTCAAATAAATTAAATCACTTTGTCCAAAAATATACACTTAAAACAAGTAAAATAAAAATACTTAATTTACTTTATTCAAAATAATAGTTATGAAATTTTATAATAAAGTATAAATATTTAATAATTATCCTTTAGATCATAATACTAGTTTACCCTTTTAAAAATAATTAACTACTATGATTGACTTAAAATAATATTTACTTTAACAATTTTTAAATGACTAAATAATATCTTTTCTAAAACATTCTTTCAAATGCCTTTAAAACTTCCAATTTACACATAAAAATCTTTCTTTGAAAATATACTTGTCCTTTCAGGAAAATACACTTTCCACTCCAATCAGCGCGTCTAATCATTTATAAATCCTTCTCGATTTGTCTCCAGTTTAATTTACGTCCCAATCCCGTAAATTTTCTTTTCCACACTTTTAAAAATAAAACCACTATTTATTTTTAAAACAAATGACCCATTCCTTATAAATTCCCAACTTCCAAATTATCCACTATAAATATTTCACTTTATTTATAAGCCACGTTTATGAATCCCATTATCTCACTCTCCTTTTAATCACAGTTTTCGAAAATAGTTAATCGATTTTCGAAACAATTCTTTGAATTAAATCCCTTTTAAAATTTATTTCTCGATTTATCCAAATTTAACCCAAAATCCATTAATCCCAGATTCGCTCCTTTATTATGATTTTTAAAACCTTATTCAAATAAAAAATATCAATTTCTTACTCTACTTCAAAACTCTCCTTTTTATTTCTTCCCAAACATTTTAAATCTTGAAAATTAAAAATCCTTTAATTCTTAAATAATATCACTTAAGTCCTCAAAACTCCTTTATTTTCCATTTATTTAAAAATCTCTATTTTTTCCCATATTCAAAATTCATTAAATAAGATTTTAAAACCAACTATTTACTTTTCCCTAAATTCACCCTTTTATTTATACAACTTCACTATAATATTTTACTTAGAACTTCCTTTTATTTTCCTTTCGAAAATCCAATCTTTATTTTTTTGACATCTTAAAATACTAGAATATAACCAACTAAACCACAACATTCAATAAATTCAGTATTCAATATAAGCTGTCACAGATAATCAAATACATCATATCACTGAAAATAAATTTCAATATTTTTGAGGAATCCAGTTACTACTTCCCTGCATCCACAGATGTTAGCGCAATATAAAAATACCAATCCCACTTCGAGGGGGATATCACGGTATATTGGGTCATCCGCTATAATACGAGGCACATAGGGTCTCATCCGCTATATAATGTGGGAATATCAATCACTCCAATATATATACTATTATATATATATATATATATATATATATATATATATATATATCACATCCAGAATGATAATGAATTATCAATTAAGTCAATCAACCCATAATTTAAATTTTAACTATTTAAATTCACCAGCCATCTAATTTGAGCGAGATTAACTCACCTTTGACTTTATTTGCAACCTAATCCAAACTAGATTGTCTCTCCTCGATTTTAGATCTTGTATAAACATTATACGGTTTATTAATATTTTGAAATAATCGAAAAATCAATTTCCTTTTTCTTAACTTAATAATTAGTTTGAAACTAATTTTCCTGAGATAAATAATTTCTAGTAACTAAAATAATTTAATATATATTTTTTCTTTACCTGTAAATAACAGGAACAATAGTTTGCATTACTGTAAAAACTTCTCATCCTTCAAATGTATATGTTTATAAACATAAAAATCAAGGTTTTAAAATTTCTTCTTTTCCCTTTTTCTGAATATATACACATACATACATACATATATATATTATTAAATCTAAATTGAAAAAAAAGAAGATTAAAAAAGAACCGCGAACCTCATTGCTCCCAGACCAACGCGGCTTCGTCGCTACAACAATGCTGCGACACTCATCTGAGAAATCGAACCCCTCTCCCTCGCGAAGCGACTGCCTTCCTGTTTCCCGAAGTCAAAATCGCCGCTCGAGCTCACCTCCGGTCGCGATCCACTTCGACGCTCACCTTCCCCAAATTCTTTCCCTACTACACAAATCGCCAATCAGCCATCATCTCTGTTGCACGATCAATATCGACGTCGAACTCCTCCCAAACCTTTGCCGCTCGACACTGCATACGACTTGCCTTCCAGTCATGAAACGAAGCTCGCGATTTAGCTTGCCAAATCTTCCCTTCCTCTGAACGAATTAATTCATTTCCCCCCTCCGCACTATACGTGATTCATGATTTCGAGCAGTTTTTGAACGAGGAAAAAATGAAAGGTGGACTCGAGATAAATAAGGAAGGTATCAAATTCGATTTAGAAAGCGCGGCCATTTATTTTTTCTTTTATGATTTTGATTAAAATAATCGAACCCGCTCTTATATATATATATATATATATATATATATTGTGACGCCCCACCTCTATACCCACGCTAGCCAAGGACACTACTGGGTAATGCCGTCAACTAACATGGAGAATAAGGCTGGAAAGGAGCGACCATCTATAGCCTTGCTTTAACTATCTATTGAATACATCGACCATTGCCCTACCTAGCAGATCGACATATCCAATGAATACTTAAAACAAAACCATAGGTGGCGAGAGGATCTATCAGAACAGAATATAACAACTCAAATGCAATATACATCATAGAACCGCAGATCATCATATACACATGTACTGATACATAACAGAGTATACAAAATAATACATGTCAAGTGGTATAGCAAATCACAATATACAAACGAGTTCACAAGAATACATATCAGAGTTACAACGGATAAGGACTACACAAAAAGCTAAGACAAAAGAAACTTGCGGAATAGTCCATGCGGAAGCAAAAGAGGCTAAGTCCAAAAGCACCTAACCTGAAACAACTCGGTCTGACCCGAGTATAAAATACACCGGTCAGTCTAGCTAAACAAATCAGTTAGATAAACTGAACGATAATGCACCTGCAAGATCATATAGTATAACAATTATCTCTAAAGGAGATAACTCAATTATCTAACATAAGATGAATCATAACAGAACAAGCCTCATATCATTGGCAACTCAATTAAACAAAGGATGTCAATATCCCAAAACAAGCCAAAAGGGCGAATAACAATTACCAACTGCAACAAACCCAAATATCTCATGAGCGGTGGTGAAGAAACCACTCCAATATCTCTCGAGCGGTGGTGAAGAAACCACTCCGGTATCTCTCGAGCGATGGTAAAGAAAAACCACTCCGAAGCAATACTAAACGTAACCCACAACCCCAAATATCTCTCGAGCCGGGGCAAACGACCAACTCCAAAAGTGATATTAAAGGCAACAAGCCAGAAGGAGACAGTTCGAAGACACTATCCCAAAGGCAACATGTGTCACAAACTCCCAGAAAGAAATCCGAAAAGTGGTAACGTGAGTCCCATAACCACCCGTTCGCACTAAACGGTTTACTATCCGTTAGTTAATTTCACACTCAAAGCAGTACAAAGTTACCTCATCTCATCGGTAAACCCGACACAAAGGTCAAAAGTTCAAACGAATAGATTGGGAATTAACTGAGAAGATGAACGCACGTGTTCATTGCACGTGTTTTATCAAATCATTTGATTCTCCTCCCACTTCGCTCGGAGTGCGAAACTGTGTGTGTTTTAAATAGAATTTATAAATTGGAGAAACGAGCTTTTAATGCAATTTAAAGGGATTATTTATGAAAACCCGTGAATGAAGTCAAAAATATGTTATCAAAGCCAAAGATGCAATGACAACCACTAAGAACCAACTTGAATCGATAAAATTTGGAAAACCAATCAAAATGGGCAAAAATAGGCAAAACAGCAAAACAGGAGCAGGTCGGTCGACCGACCTCCTGGGTCGGTTGACCGGGCCAGAAACAAAGAGGTGCTCGGGGCATCAGGTCGGTCGACCGGACCTCTGGGTCAGTCGACCGGACCTCTGGGTCGGTCGACCGGAGCCCAAATTTCTGCACTTCCAAAACAGAGGCAGGGAAGTGCCCAGGTAGCCGGTCGGTCGACCAGACCCTGGGTTCGGTCGGCCAAACCTGTTGTTTAGCACTTCCTGCCCTATCAAAAGAATGTCAATCCTTTTCAAATCCAAAGCAATGACACATGCATACTTGTTAGGAATTCATACCCAACATCAATGATATCAAGAGAAGTAGATGTGAGTTCAAAACTCACCTTTAACCCAAAACAAAGAAGAAGGAGCTCAATAACAAGGAGAAGACCAACCAAACTCTACTTCAACTCTACTGGCTTCAATCTAAGATCAAAACAAGTATTTTCCTAAGTTTAGGTTTAGGAATCTCTGAGATTGAAGAGAGAAAGAGATAGAGAAGATGAAGAGGAGGCTTACCAATGGCTTCTCTTTGATTTTGGAGTAAGAATTTGAGCTAGCAAGAGGAACTAGGGCTTGGAATTTCTAATTCCCTTTCCTTTCCACCATTTTCAGTTGGAGCTTGAGTTTGAGGAGTGTAAATGAGTGAATGAAGAGGAGAGGGCTGAGTTAGGGTATTTAGTTGCTAGTGGGCTGAACCCAAACCCAAAACCCAATAGAAAAAGTAGCAAAATTCAACTTACTCCAAACATATCGAATCTTATACTCAAAAAGATCGCAAACGACGTTTTGAATTCAATGGAAGTGGTCTTGAAGACCCAATTCGACCGTTTGCAGAAAGTAACTTTTCGGACTATAATCCGACAAACGACATTATATTTAAATAAAATATTTAAATATACAACCGATAAATATGCGGTTTGTCACAGACTCCCCTCCTTAAAGAAATTGCGTCCTCGTAATTCTTAAGAAGAAAACAAAGAGTAACAACCCAAAAACATATCAACTCATAAGAATAACAGAATAAGAAGTTCACCATAAAGTGCACGAAAGGATAAGCCCCAACTTGTTTGCTCAGAGAATTCTATGGATTCCTAAGCTCAAAATAATTCGAAACACCGACGTGGTGCAACAATACGTCAAATGAACCAAAGCTCAACAAAATGAAACACAATAAAACGTCCGATGAACTTGGTAAAAAGATCATTCCATTCGAACATCAACAAAGAAACAATCACTTGTTGCTTACAAATAAATGCATTGGCAACACGATCCCCCTTCGGGAATAAAAAGAATGAGAGTATCGGAAAAGAGTTCTTTTAAATAATCAACTTTCCCGAAAAGCTAAAACTTTAAAAAAACACATTTATCTTTATGTAATTATTTTTCTAGAAATTTTTTCTTATTTCAAATCAATTCATTGTGTCTGATTGTCTCATCAAAGCGTTTAGGAGATTCCTATCGATAACGTTGATCAAGCGCATCGACCAGAATTCTTAAAGCACTTAATGGGCAATACAATCACAAAACAATCTTCTATATGATAAACATATTTCTAAAAACTTTTTAAAAATTCTCTTTATTTGTTTTAAGAACAAAAATCCCATTTATACTTATAAATAAATCTTATGAAAAAGATTTGCAAAAATTTTAAATTGCTAATTTCCATCTAAAACCAATAAATACTAAAATGGAATCATCGAGATATTCACAAAATACTCGATTAATAAAATGGATGAAATGAGCTAAACGAATTGAATGACATAATAAATCATTCATAAGAATCACAATGAGCGCGGAATGCGGTAAGTGGAGTGCTAACTTCCACAAATCGTAGCCAAACCAAAACCGGTGCCAAGGTCGAGCTGAAAAGACCTTAATACCACTCAAAAGATTGCTTAGGTGATAATCCTAAGACAAGACCCAAAATACCAGAAAATTCTCAAAGTATAAAAATGAGAGAAACAGCACTTTCCTCATCATAAGGGATTAAAGGAATAAAATGATGCCATCAAATTGGAAATCGAATCACAAAGAAAAGTAGAAGCCTACCAAAATATATGGAGACATACTTTATCCCTGAGAAGAACCTTCAGAAGCACCTGTTACATTTAACTTGCCAGATGGAGAATTGTTCGGAGAAATGGGACAAGTGGAATTACGATGGCCTTCCTTCTTGCAATAGCGGCAGAAGAGAGGCTTAGGACAATCTCGAATCATATGATCAGGAGAACTACAATTGAAACACTTCCGAATGGAAGGTGTTCCAGTACGCTGAGACTGAGAATCAGATCCAACGGGCTTTTTCTTCTTGGAAGAGAAAAATTCCCGCTCATCCAATGGAGACTGCTTTTTGTTGGGGTTCTTGCGAACCTCAACATCGTCACCACTATCACACTCCTTCTCGACGGTTTCAAGATGAAGTGCAGAATCTACCAACTCCTTAAAAGAAAGCTTAAGCTGGAGCAACAAAGACTTCTTAAGATATTTCTTAAGACCAGAGACAAAGATTCTTCTTATAAGAAGTGCTAATGAATTCAAGACCATACTTAGATCATCATATACACATGTGACGCCCCACCTCTATACCCACGCTAGCCAAGGACACTACTAGGTAATGCCGTCAACTAACACGGAGAATAAGGCTGGAAAGGAGCGACCATCTATAGCCTTCTTTAACTATCTACTGAATACATCGACCATTGCCCTACCTAGCAGATCGACATATCCAATGAATACTTAAAACAAAACCATAGGTGGCGAGAGGATCTATCAGAACAGAATATAACAACTCAAATGCAATATACATCATAGAACCGTAGATCATCATATACACATGTACTGATACACAACAGAGTATACAAAATAATACATGTCAAGTGGTATAGCAAACCATAATATATAAACGAGTTCACAAGAATAAATATCAGAGTTACAACGGATAAGGACTACATAAAAATCTAAGACAAAAGAAACTTGCGGAATAGTCCATGCGGAAGCAAAAGAGGCTAAGTCCAAAAGCACCTAACCTGAAACAACTCGGTCTGACCCGAGTATAAAATACACGGGTCAGTCTAGCTAAACAAATCAGTTAGATAAACTGAACGATAATGCACCTGCAAGATCATATAGTATAACAATTATCTCTAAAGGAGATAACTCAATTATCTAACATAAGATGAATCATAACAGAACAAGCCTCATATCATTGGCAACTCAATTAAACAAAGGATGTCAATATCCCAAAACAAGCCAAAAAGGCGAATAACAATTACCAACTGCAACAAACCCAAATATCTCATGAGCGGTGGTGAAGAAACCACTCCAATATCTCTCGAGCGGTGGTGAAGAAACCACTTCAGTATCTCTCGAGCGATGGTAAAGAAAAACCACTCCGAAAGCAATACTAAAGGTTACCCACAACCCCAAATATCTCTCGAGCCGGGGCAAAGGACCAACTCCAAAAGTGATATTAAAGGCAACAAGCCAGAAGGAGACAGTTCGAAGACACTATCCCAAAGGCAACATGTGTCACAAACTCCCAGAAAGAAATCCGAAAAGTGGTAACGTGAGTCCCATAACCACCCGTTCGCACTAAACGGTTTACTATCCGTTAGTTAATTTCACACTCAAAGCAGTACAAAGTTTACCTCATCTCATCGGTAAACCCGACACAGAGGTCAAAAGTTCAAACGAATAGATTAGAAATTAACTGAGAAGATGAACGCACATGTTCATTGCACGCGTTTTATCTAATCGTTTGATTCTCCTCCCACTTCGCTCGGAGTGCGAAACTGTGTGTGTTTTAAATAGAATTTATAAATTGGAGAAACGAGCTTTTAATGCAATTTAAAGGGATTATTTATGAAAACCCGTGAATGAAGTCAAAAATAAGTTATCAAAGCCAAAGATGCAATGACAACCACTAAGAACCAACTTGAATCGATAAAATTTGGAAAACCAAACAAAATGGGCAAAAATAGGCAAAACAGGAGCAGGTCGGTCGACTGGACCTCCTAGGTCGGTTGACTGGGCCAGAAACAGAGAGGTGCTCGGGGCATCAGGTCGGTCGACCGGACCTCTGGGTCGGTTGACCGGAGCCCAAATTTCTGCACTTCCAAAACAGAGGCAGGGAAGTGCCCAGGTAGCAGGTCGGTCGACCGGACCCTGAGTTCGGTCGGCCGAACCTGTTGTTCAGCACTTCCTGCCTTATCAAAAGATTGTCAATCCTTTTCAAATCCAAAGCAATGACACATGCATACTTGTTAGGAATTCACATCCAACATCAATGATATCAAGAGAAGTAGATGTGAGTTCAAAACTCACCTTTAACCCAAACAAAGAAGAATGAGCTCAATAACAAGGAGAAGACCAACCAAACTCTACTTCAACTCTACTAGCTTCAATCTAAGATCAAACAAGTATTTTCCTAAGTTTAGGTTTAGGAATCTCTGAGATTGAAGAGAGAAAGAGATAGAGAAGATAAAGAGGAGGCTTACCAATGGCTTCTCTTTGATTTTGGAGCAAGAATTTGAGCTAGCAAGAGGAACTAGGGCTTGGAGTTTCTAATTCCCTTTCCTTTCCACCATTTTCAGTTGGAGCTTGAGTTTGAGGAGTGGAAATGAGTGAATGAAGAGGACAGGGCTGAGTTAGGGTATTTAGTTGCTAGTGGGTTGAACCCAAACCCAAAACCGAATAGAAAAAGTAGCAAAATTCAACTTACTCCAAACATATCGAATCTTATACTAAAAAAGATCACAAACGACGTTTTGAATTCAATGGAAGTGGTCTTGAGACCCAATTCGACCGTTTGTAGAAAGTAACTTTTCGGACTATAATCCGACAAACGACGTTATATTTAAATAAAATATTTAAATATACAACCGATAAATATGCGGGTTGTTACGTATATACTGAAGCTAAATCGTGGATATGGATTAAATTTTAGTAGCTGTAAAGAAAAGAAGTGAGGAAGGCCGATGCGTTACTTTGCAGGCAAAGATATATTGTTTATTATTTTTTCTAGTTTAAGGTCCAACAACTTTTCTTTTCCCTATTTGGTTTAAAAGGGAAAGTGTGTTAGAGAAGGAATAAGGAAGCCCCATTAGCTATAGTGATTTGAGGTGAAATGATAAAGTTCTGATGTGAAAGAAATACGGCTGAAGTTGACCCGTATATAAAAATATACATGTTTTAAATTCAAATCGTCTCGATAAATGCAACTTACAACCTTGACCTCCTATCGACGTGTGCCGCTAGGCGTTTATAATATTATACCCCTATTTTGAACGCAATAGAAAAGGTTTCGGGTCCTAATTCGATCTTATGGAGAAGATAGCTTTTTGGACCCATTTATTATATTAAATTTTGAATATAAATTTCAGCGCGTTTATACCCCATACGATCACACGACAACTCCAAACATTCGAAAATTTGAAATCCGATTACGGATCCAATGGAACTGGTTTCGTCGAATTCCAAGACTGTGCCCTAGAAGGCTATTTCTAAATTTTAATTTAAACGATATATCTTTAAAACTGAACAAATCACTTTTAAATTCAATTTTAAAGCTTTCCTTATCTTCAGTACTATCAATATAAATTTTATAAGCCTTTAAATTATTTTTAACAAGCTTAACACTCAAGATTACATGTTTAACCCAATTTCCAATTATTAAATTCAATAATTTAATTATCAAATAAATATTGATATTTGAAATTCAAGTTGAAAATTAACTTTAAAATATTTAAATTGAATTAAATATTCCAATTTCAAATATTAGAAATTCCAGGACGTTACAACCACACACCACCAAGGCTGAGCCCTTCCTCCTTCCCCACTAGGGCCGTTAGCTTCAAAGCAAGGCCAAACAATTTTAAAGTTAATAGTGCTAGTGATCGTGAGCGTAGATATCAAGGTAGCGGAGCTATAGCCGATTTAATATTAGGGAAATTAAAGGCAATAACTCCTAAAACTATAATATTTAATGTTATTGCATGTTATATTTGTTCAGTTATGATTCTTGATGATGGTTGTTTAATATGAATGTTGAACATGTACGCAAGACACTGAATTAAACGTCGATAAGCACAATGGAAATCACTTTCCTCTATATTAAAGAATTGGTGTAGATGGTATGTTAAATAACTTTAAAATGGTTTAATAATGAGTTTTAAATGTTTTATGAACATTAAAAAGTGTTTTGGTGAAGTCTGAATGAGAATTGAAAGTTTTGTCATAAACAGGCGCGTCGCGTAACGGTAGTTCGGGATTTCGCATCATAAAAGCCAAACAAGTGTATAGAATGGAATATAGCTCGGATTTCTTTGAGATAATAATTTTTTAAACTATTATATTCGTAATTTTATAAGAAGAAAGAAAATCAAGATTTCGATAAGTATATTTTGAAATATGGGTAAAATAAGTTTTTGGGAAAATCGCGATTTTGTAATTCGTAACCCAAAAAAGGATATCTATGAAAATGATATTTTTAAATTGTTTGAAAATATGAAATGAATTAAAATGTTTTAAAAGTGATTTGAGTTACAAAATAATGAATTTTCAAATGACAAAAAGTCGTTTTGATCAATATAGCTTAAAAAGCACTTTCCGCAGCACTTTTCTATAACTTTTAATTTTAGTTTTAAACTGAACGATTCTTTTCCAAATCATTTATAAATGTTTTAAAATGGATAACTAAGTGTTTAATAATGATTTGAGGTTTTTGTAACTTAATTAAAAGAGCTTAAATTGACGATTAAAGAAAAGTTATTACAAATTTAGTGGTTTAATCTTGGCTCTAAAAGCCGACGAGTAAACTGGATTTTTCTATTCGTGAGATCGGATGTGAGATGCTTAATCTAAGGAGATGGTCAAGAGTAATCAGTGCCTTGGCTCTCCTGTCCTCTTACCTGGCCGAGGGATTGATAAGGTCGAAATGTCAAAAACGAGTTAAATATAAAAGATTTAATTTTCCAAATTTAAATTAAACATAACTTTGATTTTATACAGATGTTCTCCTTATACTTAAAGTTAAAGCCTGAAGAGGGAACTCATACTATTTGTGGAATTTAAATGGTGATTTCACTATTATTCTGTCCATAGTATTTGTTGAAATAAGAATTGATATTGGGTAGAATTAGATTATTTCTATAGATTCTACTCACTTAACATTTACTAGTTTTATCTTATCATCCTTGATAACATGGTTTTAACCCAATTCAAAATTATGAGTTTTGAATTAGAAAATCAATTTTAAGATTTAAATGAAATGATTTGGAAATATATTCCTAAGTGAAAAATGAAATGAATTCGAATTATTTCAAATTTAATAAAAAAGAAGGTTTTTAAGTAATCGAAGGATTTGATAAGAGATTTTTAATAATTCCATATATACCGGAAAGAATATTTTAGAAATATGTATGTACAAAAGAGATTTTGATCGAAAGAACTTAATCAATTAAAGAATGATTCCATATTCACAGAACCTCTTTTATCGATGATTGGACCGAAGGAACCAGGGCCAGATTTGGGGTAATTTCTATTCGAAAACCACACCAATGTATGCATCCGAAAATGAAAACCTGATAAAGAAAATGAAGGATGAAGACATTTCGGGGTGAAAGGACCGCTTGTTGATAATTCTGGTTAGCTCTCAAATACTAAAGTAGCAGTGGTCCCTTCATTTCTGAAACTCTTCGTGTTGCAAGGACTTCTAACTACTAATCCTAGGGGTAACTCCCAATAGGATGTGGTTGAGAGTGACTTCGGTTTGTCTTGTTCCTGGACAACTTTTATGGAGGAATGTCCGACGTTGCATTTCTAGTTACATAAGTGATCTCTATGAACGTAATATCTGCTTAGTGGCGGAGAAGGAAATTTCTCTTAGTTTAACACACTTTCCTGAGACATACTAGCTCAGAAGTTATACGTTTGTAGAAATCAATTGTGTGACCATGGGATGGAAATGTGGAATTCAAAGTGAATTGTGCAATGTGAAAGGTAACCGTTACCTCAAGTCTCATACCAGAAAATGGCCGAAACAGGGTAGATGCAGTAAGGTTATGTGGTTCGCAACAATTAGGACATGACTATCCGCTTTTAGATATATTTATTCCCGCTATGACGTTCAGGACTTAAATTATTGTGGATATATGCTATAAGGGCCCTCTGATAGGTTGGTAAAGATTGGGGCGATGACGTATTCGGTACTACCTAGGAAGAGGTAGGTCGGTCTTGAGTTGGTAGAGGACCATCAATTGGGCCTCGGTACTTCCTTTAGAGATGTACTGTTGGAAGGTAGTCCTTCACCTAGTCATTTGTACGGAAACCATTTTCCAATAAGCCCCTGCCATTTTGTTTATAGAACCCATGTCAATGGCTAATATGCTAGAATTTAATCAATGTAACAATTTCGGCTAAGATTAATAAGTTTACTTGTAAATGTTTTCAAAGAGATGTCATTAAAAGTAATGTCCCTTATTTTTTCGTAATAAAGATTTGGTTATCAAAAGGTAAAAACCCATTCTGTGTTTATGTTCGGCGTGGTCTTATGAGGTTGCTTTTGTTTTCAAAATGCGTATTTTTGAGTTCTTATACCAGTCCTATGACTGACCCGAAGTTTATTTTCCTTTTCCTGAAACTCCGGGTGCCCTAATTTTTCCCAGTTAGCCTTGTGGTCAGGTTTAGTTTAGAAGAAATATGGATTGAGCTCAAAGCATGGAGTTAGAAGATTTTTCTAAAGATTGTTATCTATTTCCTCCACACTCTTGTGCTATAGTATTCCGCATATGTAAGGACAGAAATTTATAAATGTCAATGTTTTAAACCCTTATAAATGTATTTAAATATCCGCTGTAAAGATTATTTGTTGAAATAATATATATGAGATTCTGTTCTTTCTTTATTTTCTTTCTTACCCTTAAGAATCTGCTACTTCGACACTTGGATTTATGGCACGTGAATACCGAGGATGTATTAGTGTCAACTTCCATGAGTCGAAGAAACGGGTCTTCACATGGCGTCTCACATTAGTCCCCTATTTTTAGGAATTGGAAGCCAAATTAGCTGGGTAGATTTCCGCTACATAATTTGGAACTAATCTCATGTTATAAATATTTATCTTAAGGATATCTCACATCAATAAAAGTGTACACAATTGTGGTAGCCTTAAAATGAAGAGCAGACTTCCGTTCGTGTAACTCTATTGATCTCACGTTCACATGACTTATCCATAAATTAATTACTAGACACACATACACTCTTCCCACCATTTCATAAACAAGGCCTTATAAGGAATCTTTCTTTTTATGCCTTAAAACAATACTTAGGCTATACAAAAATTTCCACTTATTGTCGCCTCAAAATCAATTACCTGCCTAATGGGGGAAAATAAATATACATAAACCCCTAATTAAATATGCCATATATGCAATAATTATACTTTAATTATGTAAATAGAAATAAATAAGTTGAAACGCATGGATTTTACGCTCTAAACTAGCATCAAATATCAATTACTTAACCAATTATTATTACATGTCCTTTTATTAAATTCGCAAGATTTAATGGAATTCTAATGTTCAAAATAGGGAATAAATATTCATGACTAAAACTGTAATAACAGATTTGCAAATAAAATAGAAATTAATTTATTACATTAATTCAATAGAATGTCTTAAACAATAAGAATTGCAATCTAAACCACATAATCTATTCAACTCCTCTTTTACAAAGAAATATATAACAATAAGTAGCGAAAACTATGAATAGAATTCGTAATCTAAACCCTTATTTTATTGAAGGATCAGAATTCGACCAAAAGAAAATGGATAAGTGGACTAGACTATGAAATTACCAAAAATTACATAATAAAACAAATTCCATCAAACTAATGGAAATAATTAAGAATCTAAGTACAGAATTGACATATCGAATTAAAACAGTATTTTGGATGATTTTATGTATCATATTTTCAAAATTCTAAAATCCCTAAGGCATATTCAAATCCAAAAAGAAACATACTAAATATTTACTAAAAAGAAATACTAAGGTTTCCACTCAATGAATAGCCTTATCTTCGCCTTTCTTTGATTTTCATGCCTCACAATCTCTTCCATAATCTCTCTCTTTTGATGTATTTACAGACAATAGGGAAGAGGTACATATTCATTAAATTCAGAATAAGATAATAAGAGATTGGAGGAAAAAGAAACAAATAGGAAAGTTACTTTTTTCCTGAATTCTCCATGGAGTTTTTGAATCTTATTAGAGATATATAACAATGTCAAAGTTTCGTCATATTCTTAAAAAAATATGAATAAAAGTGGAGAAGATGGGTTTCTATTTATATGAGTTGAAACGCACTAGATCGTAGGATGGGAGTACGTAGGAAACGCGTAAATCATGAGCATACAACCGAATAAAACATTGTTTCAAACCCTAGCCGCCACTGGCACTTATATTGCTAATCGGTTGACCGCTCTTGGGAGACCGGTTGATTGCATGAGCTACTCAGGTCGACCACTTCTTTTATTCAGGTAACGTCTATTTATTTCCGCTGCCATATTATTTTATTCCCTAATTAACTTTTTACGTTAACGTTAATTAAACGTTTACTTAGCCCCAAGCTAATTTTTGAAATTAAACCCTAATGTGAATTATCATTTGAATTTTAATTCAAATTAAATTAATTTAATTCTAAAAACTTCAAATGCTGATAACTTCTTCGTTTGAGCTCCGTTTTTAGCATATTATATGTGGAAACAGATCAGAATTTTTCCATGGATGCAACAGAATAACTATCATGGTCAAGTTTCAACATTTATTAAATTCCTGTATTCAACCTTATCATATTTAATTCATTTTAATCCATTTAATTATGGTTCATTTTACAGGGTGTTCATTCTTCCCCCTTTAAAAGGGATATCGTCCTGAAATCTTCCAAGGGGTGAACAGCGTAATGTGTAATAGCATCCATGTTATACAACCAAGTTATCTATATAACCATTTACTAGACCGATAGTGCAATGTGATTATGTACTGACATACTAGAATGGCTCAATCTTAGCATCAGTGTGTAATCATGTCATGAAAGTATGTATGCAAATACCCTAAACATGCATAAAAATTTCTACACAAGTGTAAAGTGGTTGTGAAAAAGTGTAGTAACCATCTCATATCATCCAATCTAGAAACCATAATGCAACCAAAATCCTAATTTTGGAGAGAAAATTTTCCAAAATAAGGTTTTGGACGAAGTTTCCACATGCCTCCCATTAGATTTCTTCACCATTGTACTTGAACCAATATAATTCTTTTTTGTGGAGCCTTCGAAGTTCTATGCTCTATGATGCACGCAGTGGAACGAGACGCTATTGGCTCTGTATTAAACCTACCAATTGATTAGGCTCTACAATAATTGTTATACTACGAAGGTATTTCCTCAAATACAAAAACGTCATGGACTCCAGCCAACATAAAAGTTTTCTTATTTTACCCATATTGGCAAAAGTCCTAATAGATCAGGTACATACTTTCAAACTATCCAAATCATAAGCTGCCTAATCAATTCAGGCTTTCAGAAGTCTCGCAATACAAATCTAGTCCTAGTAGAATTTGTTGGTGGTTCCTACCCACAATTTGACAATTTTCATGGCCTCCCCAAAAAAAAGCTTCGAGGGTGTAATTTATTTGTCCATTGATGACTACAATCATACTGAATTCTACAAAGAGTAAGCACTACTCCTAAGGTCCTCCAAAGTCCAAGATGCAAGCTCTCAACAAATCCTCCAAGTTCTCATCAGTTCCTTCAGTTTATCCATCAGTCTTCAGTCAGTAAGCATTGCTCTGATTTAAAGAAGTTCCTAACTCTAGTTCCTAAAGCTACTAGAAAACCCCTCCAAATTTTCTAGTAAACTAAGGGTCCCTATTACTAACGATGCTAAGCGCAACTCCATAAAGCTGTGTTGGAGTACTACAGTTCCACTACTTCTAACAAAAAAAATTTGCTACCATCTTCTAAATCCTTGATTAATAGGAAATTCCATTCTCATTCCTATATATTCTTTCTCTTCCTTGTGAGTTTGCATTTTGTGGGTTAAATCCCTTATGTTTCCTAAAATCTAAAGTTTTGTGATTGAAACATTTACTCACTTTAGGCTGCTAACCTAATTTCCTCATTAATTTCCAATTTTATCTATGGTCTATCGCTTGTTAAGTATTCCCATAAAATTTCCTTATTTACTTTACTTTCTAATATTTATCAAGTGGTTTAAATCTCATTCATAAAGTCTACATAGGAATAAAATGAGAAGATATCTTATACCACATCATCCACTTTTCCAATAACTAAGGAAGACAACTAGCACTATAATCCAAGAAATCCAAAAGAAAATTTTACAAGAAGTTACCACCTATTATTAGTTAATATAAATGGGGTTGAGGTCCTAGCACTCCTTTCAAAATTAAGATGGGCTATCTTTAATATTTCATTCCTCTGCTACCTATTTTCTTAATTTCCCTTTTTTACAATCTTTCATAAATGTGTTCAATTTATTGCTTCAATTAATATACATAGCAGATGATCATGACTGTCAGAATTGGACCATTTTCATTTGATCCTTGTTCAATCTTTTTAGCCTTCTTTTGGTTTCCAAAATCCATTCACTACTCAAATTTCTTCCTTCCACAAATGCAATATGAAGTTTTCTTAATCAATTCCCTTTAGATTATTTTTCCTCTCATTAGTTATAAATTTATTGCCCATTAAATTTGTAATTAACATCCATAAACCATAATCTGTCAATTAATAACTAATATGCATATAGTTGTAGTCTATGTTATCTATATATATTCTGGACGTTTAGCGTAGCTGCACAATATCTATATCTAACTACTAATTCTACAACTAGAATACTCATT
Organism: Allium cepa; assembly: GCA_030765085.1. Taxonomy (NCBI): domain Eukaryota; kingdom Viridiplantae; phylum Streptophyta; class Magnoliopsida; order Asparagales; family Amaryllidaceae; genus Allium; species Allium cepa. The sequence continues at coordinate 978,380,600 of CM060928.1, forward strand.
TCTATATTTTAATCCATTAAAGCTATCCTTCTAAAATAATTAATGTCATAAATTAACCATGATTAAGATTTTTTCTTTGTTTGAAATTACAAGGAATCATTTGTTTTCTTATTATTGAAATAGACAGTGTAAACTATAGAAAGGAGTATTCATCTCTTACACATCTCGTTCCTTACTTAAAACAACGCACTTTTACATGCATTTTGGTATTGGTTAATTTATGGAAATTACACGGAAATTGATCCAAAATTGAATTATAGAAATTCATATTCTGTAGGCAACCTAAGTCATAATCTAGTTACGAATCTGGAATATCTTTACAAACTTCTTCAAATAGAGGTTTGGGACCGACTTCAACTTTCCAAACCAGGTTGTACATTCTATTTCTATTTTACGTATATCCTAAATAAAAACCTTAGTCTATTCTACCTTGGTCTTGGTCCATATCTATTCCATAGAATTTATAAGACCAGAACTTCTATGCAGAAACTAAAATATCTTCGCAGAAATAAACTTATTTAAAATAAGTACTTATTATTTCATTTCTTACAATAGTTAAATTATGAAGTATCAAATTCAATATCTACATCTTTGAAAATGTAAGCTTTAATAAAACCCCTTATCAAAGATTCAAAATTCATTTGTTCTTAAACAAGGATAAAGTAATCTCCCTTTGTAAAACTTTCATTATCAAAACTTTTTCTTAAAAGTGGGACTTTCTAATTCATAGCATTCAAAATTCTCTTGGATTTTCAAAAAGGAACTTATGAAAAACTTTCCTTTTCAATAGCTTACTAAAATAAGGATTCACTCCTTTTTGAAAATAAGAATTTTAACAAAAAATATTTAACATTTAATTATCTTTCCAAAATAATATGTTAAAGCAATTTTGTTTCAAAGAGTTTTTTAGCTATAAGAATTATCGTTTACAAAATAGTAAAATTTTCACAATCATCATTTCAAAATAACAGTTATTTCCATCTAAAACATAAATAATATTTATTACCTTATTACTCAGAATATACTACTATTTGATGAAATATATCTCATACCTTTGCTTAAAAACTCCTACAACACTTTTCTTTTGTCGAATCCAATATCATTATTATTCAAATAACATTTATTTTCAAATTAAGAAAAACATATAAAATTCTCTTCTTTACATAAATGTTTCTTCTTGTACAAAGACATCTACCTTTTTATCAATCATCATTCAAATCCAATAAGTGGTCAAAGATTCATTTTATAAACTTATAAGATAGAGAAATAGATGGAGTAGACAAAGATAACTTCTATCTTACTCTATTACTTCTTTCAATATCTCATCTGCTAGAATTCACAATCCTATCATTATCTAAATTCCGGCCTCTTCATCACCTTATATGGGAATGCTTTCCTTTCTATACTATCAGGCATTCCTCTTTTTCCTATTTTCTATCCCAAAATAGGTGTTATTTCTATCTATAAAACCCGTAAAAAAAGTTCTAAAGAAAGAACTTTTAGGTATATAAATAAGTAGAATAGAAGGATCAAAGAACCAAAAATTGAAATCATTTTAATTAAATTAAAAAGATTAACAAATGAAAACTTTTCAAGGCATTAATTACAATTAAAACCATCCATCAAATTGTCTTAAAGTGTAACGACCCAGAATTTTGGTCATTTAATTTTAAACGTTTAATTTATTTTAAACGTTGAATTTGAAATATTAATTTATTTGGATATGGAGATTTTGGTTGAATCAGTGAAATGATTTAAAGTTTCAAATATAACGATTTAACAGATTTGGTGAATAGTAAAAAAAAATTAAATATTTGAAATTGGTAAAAATGTGAACCTGGAATTAAATGTGTATAGAAATGATTTTAAGGTTGATTTAAACATTATTTGCATTATAGTGATTATGGTAATCTTTTGGATGGAATTAACAGTCGATAAATTAAAACTGGAAATTATATATATTAATTTAGTAAGTGTAATTTAATGTTTGGAATAGTGGAAAAAATTGAATTTGTGATTTAATATGAATTGAAATGGTTTCTAATATGAATATAAATTCTATTTGAATTATAATTGAGTTAGTAAGTTTTTAAAATTGGGATTTCAAGTAATTTCATTGATTTTGGATATCGCTCGATTTAATCGACGCGATAAAATAGCATTCCAGGACACAGTCTTGAAATTCGATGAAACTTGTTCCATTGGATCTGTAATAGTGTATTATCATTGAATTTCAAATTTTGTAGCAATCAGATTTATCATTTGCTCGTGGGAGCTGAAAACACGCAGAAATTAATTTAAGGAATTTAATTTAAAATTAGTCGTTTAATGTTGTAACTTCCATATACTTTTGAATTAGGTTTTGAAACATGTTCCATTGTGTTTGGAATAGGGTAAAACACTACAAACTCTAGGTGGTATGCTTCATTTGGAGATCGAGAAAATTTAAGCGTGAACGGGGTTTTTAAATAGCGAATTACATGTATATATATACGCGATCACGAAAAAACCCTAGGAAAATAGAACGACCGCGCCTCCACTTTCTTGAACGGCCGATAAATATTCAACTTTTATTCCCTTCGATCTTCTCATCCACATAATTAGTCGAAGTCTTCTACATGGAACTTTTAGCTCGAGGAGCTCTACAACATGAACGGTCAAGATTGAGTAAGGATGCCACGAACGGGATTTTCGACCCTCGAAAATCGACAATAATACATCCACTGTATAGCATGTCGAGCAATCGAGTACTGGAATACTGGATTGTTAGAGGAAAAGAAGAAAGAGGTAGAAGAAAATAGAACGACAACAACACAGAATCTCACAATCGCAGCGGAACAATATATAATAGATAATAACATGTCTTTATACAAAAAGAACTAGAACTATTAATTATACATACCATCATCTGAGTACAACAAATCTACAACTCAATATTGGATGGTTATAATAACTTGTCTTCGCTGATGCTGACTATTCAGCCTACAATACACAACGGAATATAATCAAGTACGTGTAATACGTCTCTGTCATCAGCTCGTCTTCTGAGCTCCATAGCATCCTAACCTGAACCTTTAATACTTAACCTGACCCGAGCATTATAATAAAATAACACCTGAGTCAGTCTGGAAAATCAGCATGAGAAAGCACACTCAATTTGAACTTATTAAAGTTGTCAAAATCCTTTGAAAAACAAAAGTATCTCATAAGACCAGCCACACATTGTAACGACCCGGAATTTTAGGCAATATCGATTTAATAATCTGCAATAATAATTTAATTGGTTTGATAATTTTCTTTGTAATTTTAATTTAAAATTGGTAAATGTAATCTTTTAAAGGTTAATAAATTTTAATCTGACAATATTGATAAGAATTGTTTTTTTTCAAAAGCTAATAAATTTTATTCTATTTATAATATATATGTTTGATATATATTGTGAATGGGAATATCTTTTGTTTTAAATTAAAAATTAAAATTTCAAATTGTAATATATGTAAGCATATGTTATAATTTGATACTGTTTTGAAAATTTAATTTAATCTATTAATAAATTATATATGAATGAATATTGAAATTGAAGTTTTGTTTTAAAAACATAATGTTTTTTTTCAAAAGAAAATTTAGTTTAATTCAATGGTTTCAAATATAAGATTGTTATTTATTTTTAATATGATGGTTTAAAAATGGTTTAAACAAGCTTTGTTTTGTTTTCTTTTATAATGTTTAAAATTTTAAATGGTTATAAATGTTTATGTGTAAGTTTTAGATTTTTTTTAATACATGTATAAGATTTTATTTATATTATAGTTAGTTTAGGATATTTTCTTTTAAAAAGTAAACTTATTTACATACATGTAAGTATTTATTAATAAAGTAAGTAAATATGTAAGTCTTTATTTACATATAAAATTAAATAAAAATTTATTAAAATACTTTAAGACATGTGTTAACATGCAAACTTCTTTAATAAACAAATGTAAGAACATTAAATACTTATGTGACAAGGGTCTTTATTTTTATATTTTTATAAACATAACTTTCTTTCATTTTCCTTTGTTTATCTTTCTTTCAAGTGTTTTAATGGCAAAACAATAAACCACTTTCTCAAATCTGAAATTAAAACCAAAAGTAAAGATAAAACCTGCAACTTCAAAACCAGAAAGTTTTTCTCAGCTTCAAGCTATAAAATCTTCAACCTGCAACATAAAATCAACTGCAATTCAAATGGAATTCAATCTTCAACATGTTTTGAAGATCAATATGCAAAATCAATTCTGCAACCTTTCAAATCTGCAACTAAATCAAATTACAACCTGCAAATCAAAGATTATTGAAGCATGCAAAGATTTCTTCAGCAAAGCAAAACCAAAGTCATTTTCCAGATTTAAAGTTATTCAAGCCTGGAAAAAAATTCAAAACCTGCTCTGCTTATATAAGGTGAGTAAATGTTTTAAAAAAACAGTTTAAATTGGTTTTGATTCTAATGCATGTGATAATATGTGAGTTGATCCTGGCGATTGCATGAAAATATTTCAGTATTAATATTGTTGAATTGATGAATGTGTGTATACATGAATGATAGGTCTGTATATGTATATGTTATACTGTGTTACCTGTTCTTTCCAGACCCAGATTTACATTCAAAAATTCTAATCTCCCAATAACATCAATATTGGACATTGATGGTTAAATGAAAGTTGTTTGTTATTGAGGTAATTTTAAAAATGGTTGCTGAGATTTTTAATTCACAAATAATGGATAAAATATTTTAATACAGTGAAACTTGGTTGCATGTCAAAAAATTGATATCTTCAATTTCTGCTTTGGACTATATAGTTGGATTTGTTGTTAAAAATGGTGAATTTTAACATACATTTTATAATTTTTAAATGGATATTCAAATGGGAATATAGGAATGATCATTTTAGGCAATTTGACAAATTTCTGATGCTCAACGTGATGGTTGCGGCTGTGATTTGGATTGAAGCTTGTTTATTGATCTAGGATTATGGGAAAAATTCAATTTTTCCATAAAGTGGAATGTGTGAATTCGACTTAACTAGGGTTTTAGTGGGTTTTATTTTGGGCTTCACTGTAGTAGGAATTGCATCGCGAACGAATGATCGGAGGTGTTCGCACATGGAGGGAAATGGAGATCGAGTCTTGGCGTTTCAATGAGAGGTTGGGTAGGTTCACCATTGTCGAGATGGTCGGTGGTGGATATGGATTTCGTGTACGTATTTCTGCAGATTGTCGAGCTTAAGACTCGAATTTTGATTCGTAGAACAATTGAAGAATCTGGGTATGTTTTTGGAGTCGCGAGTGTCATTTCGACCAACGTTGATGGTCGCGATGATCAAGCTTAGTCGGCGTTGTTTGGGCACGTGCACTGTAACAACCCGCATATTTAACGATTTTATATTTAAATGTTTAATTTAAATATAGCGTCGTTAGTCGGATTTTGGTCCGAAACGTTACTTTCTGCAAATGGCCGAATTGGAACTCGAAACTACCTCCATTGGTTCCAAAATGGCGTTTGCGATCTTTTTGAGTATAATCTTTGATATGTTTGGAGTTTGTGAATTTTGGCTACTTTTTCTATTGGGTTTGGGTTTGGGTTCAGCCCACTAGCTTAACTAATCCTCTAGCTTAGCCACTCCTCTCATTCACTTATTCATTTCTTAAAACTTAAGCTTAGAACTAAAAATGAGGGAAAGGAAGAGGAATTAGAAATTAGCAAGCCCTAGTTCTCCTTTGTATCTTGATTTCTTGCTCCAAATTCATAGAGAATCCATTGGTAATTTCATCTCTGTCTTCTCCATCTCTTCTCCTCTTCAATTTCAGTAATTTTCCTAACCCTAACTTAGGAAATACTTGCTTTGATTCTAGATCGAAGCTTGTAGTGTTGAAGTGGAGTGTAGTTGGTTGATTCCTTGCTTTTGTGCTTCTTCATCATCTTTGTTTGTGAGGTTAAAAGGTGAGTTTTGAACTCACATCTACTTCTCTTGATTTCATAGGTGTTGGTATGAATTCCTAACAAGTATGCATGTGCCATTGTTTTGGAATTGGAAAGAATTTGCATTTTCATTGAAATAGGGCAGGAAGTGCAAAATCACCAGGTTCGGCCGACCGAGTGCAGGCTTCGGTCGACCGACCTGCTGCCCCGAGCCTTATTTTGCTCCCTGCATCTGGCCGGCCGACCGAGCCCTGCAGTCCGGTCGACCGACCTGCTTTGTTTTGCCTGGTTTGTTTATTTTGCTTATTTGATTGATTTTTCCGGACTTTATCGATTCAAGTTGCTTTTTAGTGGTTGTTATTGCATATTTGGCTTTGATAACTTACTCTTGACTTCATCCACGGGTTTTTATAAAATAATTTCTCGAATCACATTTAAAAGCTCGTTTCTCCAATTTATAAATTCTATTTAAAACACACACTTTTGCACTGCGAGCGAAGTGGAAGGATGATTAAATGGTTGGGCAAAACACGGACCATGAATCTGTGCGTTTATCCTTTCGATTAATCCACGACCTATTCAATTGATCGTTTTGACCTTCGCGTTTAGTTTACCGATGATATGAGGTAAATTTGTACTGCTTTGAGTGTGAAAGTGACTGACGGATAGTAAACCGTTTAGTGCGAACGAGTGGTTATGGGACATACGTTAACACTTTTCGGATTCCTTTTCGAGAGTTATGACACATTCCGCCAGTTAGTGATGTCCAGTACTGGGTCTCTGACCTTCACCACTACGGTTTGTTGCCTTCGGGTATGTGCCTTCGGGTTTGTGCCTTCGGGTTTGTTGCCCTTTAGTATCGCTTCCGATGTTGGTCGTTATGAGCCGCATGGGTGATATTGGGTTGCCCTTTAGTATCGCTTCCGATGTTGGTCGTTATGAGCCGCATGGGTGATATTGGGTTTGGAGTCTTCGGGCTCATGGATCCTTGTTTGTACAGTACTGAGCTCGAGCAATTTTATGATGTTTCATTCATATGTATATTCCCTTGGTATCGCCCTTCGGTGTTGGTCATTATGAGCCGCATGATGCGTAGCATTTACCTTGTGGAACTTGTATACCTTATTGGTATTTTTTATTTTCCTTTTGGCTTGTTTTGGGATATTTGTATCCTTTGCTTCTATATGTTGCCGATGATATGAGGCTTGTTCTATATGATTCATCTCTTGTTGATGATGGTGTATCTCCTCTAGAGATATTTGTTATACTGTATGACCTTGCAGGTTTATTATTGTTCAGTTTATCTAACTGATTTGTTATCTAGACTGACCCGTGTATTTTATACTCGGGTCAGACCGAGATGTTTCAGGTTAGGTGCTTTTTGGACTTAGCCTATTTTGCTCCCGCATGGACTATTTGCTAGCTTCATTTGTTGTAGCGTCTTTTGTGGTCCTTATCTGTTGTAACTCTGTTATTTATACTCTTTTTGTCTCGTCTATATATTGTGGTCTCCTGTACCACTTGACATGTATTATTTTGTATACTCTGTTGTGTATCCGTTTATGTGTATATTATGATCGACTGTTCTGTGATGTGAATTACATTTGAGTTGTTATATTTTCTTCTGATAGATCCTTTAGCCATTGTAGTTTTGCTTTAAATATTTATTGAATAGGTCGAATTTTAATGTGACTACTTTTCGACGTATTTAGTGAATAGTTACGGTAAGATTACACATGGTCGCTCCCATTATACTCCATTGTCCGCGTTAGCCGACAGTATTACCTATGTAATACTCTTTGTTAACGAGGCTCTAGGAGTGGGGCGTCACAGCGTGGTATCAGAGCTGAGTTCAGAAAAAAATATGATAAACACATAATAGATGCACATATTATGGTACATCAAAGTGTACAAGTAATACAAATCTTTGAATCATCGTGTCTCTTTATTCTATTAAGGTTAGATAGAGTTTGGAATACGTCTAGGAATTCATTTTATTCCGTAGTATTCCATATTGCAATATCTACCTTGTGAATAATCTTTTCCTTATCTTGACTTTTAGCTTATGTCTGGAAGAGGCAAAGGTCGACGTTTGGATGCTGGGCAATCTAGTGGCTCACATCCGGATGGCGTTTATATGTCTGCCGATCAGTTTATTGAGTTGTTTAGGAGCACTCAGCCTCCCGTTCCTCCTCGAGTGTCTCCACCTCGCAAGTCTTCTTTTGCACGTCAGTGCAGTGATTTTGCTCATCTTGGAGGAAAACCGTTTAAGGGCTCCGAGTCTGTTCTTGAAGTCCAAGCTTGGCTTCGCACGTGCGAGCGTATTTTCTCTCGCATGGATCTATCTGACCATGATCGAGTTCTTATGACTTCTAGCTTATTGCAAGAGCATGCTCTTGATTGGTATGAGCTTCTTGTAGCCGAGATTGATGAGTCTACTCTTTCTTGGACTCAGTTTCGGGGACGATTTGAACTCAAGTTCGTTCCTGAATCTGAAAAAGTTTTATTGACCCGTCGCTTCCTTGAGTTGAAGCAAGGGAAATCTTCTGTTTCTGAGTATGTCGCATCGTTCGAGGCTTTATCTCAGTATGGTCTTGAATTTATCAGCACTTCTTATAAGAAGAATTTGAAGTTTGTTTCTGGTCTTAAGAAATATCTTAAGAAGTCTTTGTTGCTCCAACTTAAACTTTCTTTTGAGGAGTTGGTTGATTCGGCACTTCATCTCGAGATCGTCGAGAAGGAGTGTGATAGTGATGTTGATGTTGAGGTTTCCAAGAACCCCAACAAGAGGCCGTTTCCAATTCAGAAGAAGCCTTTTCCTTCTAAGAAGAAGAAGACCAGTGGTCCTAGTTCTCAGCCTCAGTCTTCCGGAACATCTTTTGTTCGAAAGTGTTTTAATTGTGGTTCTCCGGATCATATTACTCGAGCTTGTCCTAAGCCTCTCTTCTACCGTTATTGCAAGAAGGAAGGTCATCATGTTTCAGCTTGCCCTACTGTTCCGGCTAGTGCCAAGTCTAGCAGGCTTTATGCCGCTAAGGCTTCTGAAGGTCCCTCTCAGCCCAAAGGTACATCTTCATCTATTTTGGAAGGTTCTATTTTATTTCATGACCATAGTATACGAGTTCTTTTCGATACGGGTGCATCCCATTCTTTCGTATCGAAAAAGCTCGTTGATGATTTATCTTTGGATGTTTCTTGTATGGTTACTTCTTTAAGGATTGCGAATCCAATTGGGGGATCCGCGACCCTTAGTTTGTTTTGTGATGATATTGAGATTGTTTTATGTGGCTTTTCTTTCCGTGCGAATCTGCACGTTATTTCTTGTTTGGGTTTTGATATGATTTTTGGTATGGACTGGTTAGTGAGGTACGATGCTAGGATTATTTGTTCGGAGAGGATTTTGTATCTTTGTCATCCTGATTCGCCTTCTCAGTTATCTCTTGTTCTTCGGGATGTGGATAATTCCGAGATGGCTTTGTATTCCCTTGATTTGCGAGATGGTGATGATATATCTCATATTCCTATTGCTTGTGACTTTTCTGATGTTTTTGAGCCTGTATCGGGTTTGCCACCCAAACGGGCAATTGAGTTCCGCATTGATCTCATTCCAGGCGCGCAGCCAGTTAGTCGTCCTCCCACGAGGATGTCTACAAAGGAAAATGAGGAACTCAAGAAGCAGCTTTTAGAGCTTGAATCCAAGCAATTGATTCAATCTAGTTTTTCTCCGTGGGGATCCGCGGTCGTCTTTGTGAAGAAGTCTGATGGAACTCTTAGGCTTTGCATTGACTATCGCAAGCTTAACGAGTTGACCATTAGAAATAGGTATCCTTTTCCTAGGATCGATGATATGTTCGATCTATTGAGTGGTGCTAAGGTCTTTTCTCAGTTTGACCTTGCCACAGGTTTTCATCAGTTACGAGTCGTGGAGGATAGCATACCTCTTACCGCTTTCCGCACTCGTTATGGTTCTTTTGAGTGGCTCATTATGCCGTTTGGTTTGACGAACGCTCCTGCTTTCTTTGTCGATCTCATGAATCGGGTATTTCAGGAATATCTCGATAAGTTCGTGCTTGTCTTCATTGATGATATCCTTATTTATTCTAAGTCTGAAGCTGAGCATGCTAATCACTTGAGAATTGTCTTGAGTACTCTTCGCCGTCATCAGCTTAGAGCCAAATTCTCCAAGTGCCACTTTTGGGAGAATAAGGTTAAGTTTTTAGGTCATGTTGTATCTTCCGATGGCATTTCTGTCGATCCTTCAAAGATCGAAGCCATCCAGAATTGGAAGAGGCCTGAAAATATTCATGAGATTCGTAGTTTCCTTGGATTGGCGGGTTATTACCGTCGGTTCATTAAGGATTTTTCTCGTGTTGTGCTTCCTCTCACTTGCCTTACTCGGAAAGGCATTCGTTTTGATTGGTCCGACAAGTGTGAAGCTTCCTTTCAGGCATTGAAGGAACTTCTCACAAATGCTCCTATTCTAGTGGTTCCCGAAGGGAATCATGATCTTATTGTCCACACCGATGCTTGTGGTAGTGGTCTCGGTGCTGTTCTTATGCAGAAGGATCGGGTAGTTGCTTATGCTTCTAGGCAACTGCGTCCGAATGAAGTTCACTATGCCACTCATGATCTTGAGCTTGCCGCCATTGTCTTTGCCTTGAAGATTTGGCGACATTATTTATTGGGCGAGCGCTTCATTCTCTATACCGATCATAAATCTTTGAAGTATTTGTTCACTCAGAAGGAACTCAATATGAGGCAACAGCGTTGGCTCGAGTTTCTTGCTTCTTATGACTTTGATATCCAGTATACCCCTGGTAAGGGTAATCGTGTTGCTGATGCGCTTAGTCGTAGACATTCGACTGTTATTTCTATGATGCTTGCCGAATGGAATATTCTTGAGACTCTATCTTTTTGTGAAATTCGTGATCGAGGTTCATCTTCTGTTTCTCCTATTCTATTATTTAGTTTGGGAGCTCGACCTATTTTGTTGGATCGTATTGCCGATGCCCAACGGCGTGATCTTGATTTGTTGCATCTTATTCAGCTTTGTGAGTCTGGATCTTGTGATGAGGCGTTGCAAGATATTAGCATGGATTCTCATGGGTGTCTTCGTAAGAAGAACCGTCTTTTTGTGCCTTCTGACTTTGCACTTAGGCATGACATTCTTGATGATTGTCACCGTTCTAAGTATACTATTCATCCCGGTAGTAGCAAGATGTATGCCGATATGCGTCGTCTTTATTATTGGGAAGGCATGAAGCGCGATGTGGCGAGTTATGTGAGCAATTACATAACTTGTCAGCGTTTTAAAGCCGAGCATCAGCGTCCTTCGGGTCTTCTTCAGCCTCTTGAGATTCCATTGTGGAAATGGGATCAGATATCTATGGATTTCATTGACGGCCTACCTCGTTCGAGATCTGGCCATTCTAGCATTTGGGTTATTGTTGATCGCCTCACTAAGTCTGCTCATTTTGTCCCTATTAAGTCTAATAGGACTACTTCGCATTTGGCTAAGTTGTATGTCAAGGAAATCGTGAGACTTCACGGTGTTCCTAGTTCTATTGTGAGTGATCGTGATCCTTTATTCACGAGTCATTTTTGGAAGAGTCTTCAGCAAGCTTTGGGAACAAAGCTTAATTTTTCTACAGCTTATCATCCGCAGTCTGACGGACAGACTGAACGGGTGAATCGTATTTTGGAAGATCTTCTCCGTATTTGTATTTTTGATTTCGGTGGTAGTTGGGAGGACCACCTACCTCTTGTAGAATTCTCCTACAACAATAGTTTTCAGTCTAGTATCGATATGGCTCCTTTCGAAGCCTTATATGGAAGGCCATATCGATCACCTTCTTGTTGGTTAGAATCTGGTGAGAAGCATATTCTTGGTCCAGATTTTGTTCGTGATTCTTCCGAGAAGATTGATCTTATTCGGTTGAGAATGAAAGAGGCACAGAGTCGCCAGAAATCCAACGCGGACAACCGTAGGAAGCCTCTCGGGTTCTCGATCGGCGATCTTGTTTTTATTCGTGTTTCTCCTTTGAAGGGGGTTATGCGTTTCAGTACGACTGGAAAATTGGCTCCTCGTTATATAGGACCATTTTCTATCACTGAACGTATTGGCCCTGTGGCTTATAGAGTTTCACTTCCAGCTCATTTATCTGGCATTCATGACGTGCTTCACGTCTCGCAACTTCGGAAGTGTCTTCGGGAGTCGGATTCTGTTATTACTTCTCCTGATTTGCAAGAGCTTGAGATCTCACCGGACTTATCTATTGTACAACAACCTATTCGCGTGCTTGACACGGAGGTGTGACACCTTCGGAACAAGGACGTGCCGCTCGTTAAAGTTCAATGGTCCGCTATCCCAATGACTGTACTTGGGAAACCATAGAATTTATTGAGCGATCTTATCCGGGTTTTCTTTCCTTGCTTTGAAATGGTGAGTATGTCTTTTCATCTCAAGCTTGTTTTCTTTTCTTTTGATTGATTGATTGTATGTAGTTGTTACAAATATCGTCTCTAGGAATTGCGGGGACGCAATTTTGTAAGGAGGGGAAATCTATAACAACCCGCATATTTAACGATTTTATATTTAAATGTTTAATTTAAATATAGCGTCGTTAGTCGGATTTTGGTCCGAAATGTTATTTTCTGCAAATGGCCGAATTGAAACTCGAAACTACCTCCATTGGTTCCAAAATGGCGTTTGCGATCTTTTTGAGTATAATCTTTGATATGTTTGGAGTTTGTGAATTTTGGCTACTTTTTCTGTTGGGTTTGGGTTTGGGTTCAGCCCACTAGCTTAACTAATCCTCTAGCTTAGCCACTCCTCTCATTCACTTATTCATTTCTTAAAACTTAAGCTTAGAACTAAAAATGGGGGAAAGGAAGAGGAATTAGAAATTAGCAAGCCCTAGTTCTCCTTTGTATCTTGATTTCTTGCTCCAAATTCATAGAGAATCCATTGGTAAGTTCATCTCCATCTTCTCCATCTCTTCTCCTCTTCAATTTCAGTAATTTTCCTAACCCTAACTTAGGAAATACTTGCTTTGATTCTAGATCGAAGCTTGTAGTGTTGAAGTGGAGTGTAGTTGGTTGATTCCTTGCTTTTGTGCTTCCTCATCATCTTTGTTTGTGAGGTTAAAAGGTGAGTTTTGAACTCACATCTACTTCTCTTGATTTCATAGGTGTTGGTATGAATTACTAACAAGTATGCATGTGCCATTGTTTTGGAATTGGAAAGAATTTGCATTTTCATTGAAATAGGACAGGAAGTGCAAAATCACCAGGTTCGGCCGACCGAGTGCAGGCTTCGGTCGACCGACCTGCTGCCTCGAGCCTTATTTTGCTCCCTGCATCTGGCCGGCCGACCGAGCCCTGCAGTCCGGTCGACCGACCTGCTTTGTTTTGCCTGGTTTGTTTATTTTGCATATTTGATTGATTTTTCCGGACTTTATCGATTCAAGTTGCTTTTTAGTGGTTGTTATTGCATATTTGGCTTTGATAACTTACTCTTGACTTCATCCATGGGTTTTTATAAAATAATTTCTCGAATCGCATTTAAAAGCTCGTTTCTCCAATTTATAAATTCTATTTAAAACACACACTTTCGCACTTCGAGCGAAGTGGAAGGATGATTAAATGGTTGGGCAAAACACGGACCATGAATCTGTGCGTTTATCCTTTCGATTAATCCCCGACCTATTCAATTGATCGTTTTGACCTTCGGGTTTAGTTTACCGATGATATGAGGTAAATTTGTACTGCTTTGAGTGTGAAAGTGACTGACGGATAGTAAACCGTTTAGTGCGAATGAGTGGTTATGGGACATACGTTAACACTTTTCGGATTCCTTTTCGAGAGTTGTGACACATTCCGCCAGTTAGTGGTGTCCAGTACTGGGTCTCTGACCTTCACCACTACGGTTTGTTGCCTTCGGGTATGTGCCTTCGGTTTTGTGCCTTCGGGTTTGTTGCCCTTTAGTATCGCTTCCGATGTTGGTCGTTATGAGCCGTATGGGTGATATTGGGTTGCCCTTTAGTATCGCTTCCGATGTTGGTCGTTATGAGCCACATGGGTGATATTGGGTTTGGAGTCTTCGGGCTCATGGATCCTTGTTTGTACAGTACTAAGCTCGAACAATTTTATGATGTTTCATTCATATGTATATTCCCTTGGTATTGCCCTTCGGTGTTGGTCATTATGAGCCGCATGATGCTTAGCATTTACCTTGTGGAACTTGTATACCTTATTGGTATTTGTTATTTTCCTTTTGGCTTGTTTTGGGATATTTGTATCCTTTGCTTCTATATGTTGCCGATGATATGAGGCTTGTTCTATATGATTCATCTCTTGTTGATGATGGTGTATCTCCTCTAGAGATATTTGTTATACTGTATGACCTTGCAGGTTTATTATTGTTTAGTTTATCTAACTGATTTGTTATCTAGACTGACCCGTGTATTTTATACTCGGGTCAGACCGAGATGTTTCAGGTTAGGTGCTTTTTGGACTTAGCCTATTTTGCTCCCGCATGGACTATTCGCTAGCTTCATTTTGTTGTAGCGTCTTTTGCGGTCCTTATCTGTTGTAACTCTGTTATTTATACTCTTTTTGTCTCGTCTGTATATTGTGGTCTCCTGTACCCCTTGACATGTATTATTTTGTATACTCTGTTGTGTATCCGTTTATGTGTATATTATGATCGACTGTTCTGTGATGTGAATTACATTTGAGTTGTTATATTTTCTTTTGATAGATCCTTTAGCCATTGTAGTTTTGCTTTAAATATTTATTGAATAGGTCGAATTTTAATGTGACTACTTTTCGACGTATTTAGTGAATAGTTAAGGTAAGATTATACATGGTCGCTCCCATTATACTCCATTGTCCGCGTTAGCCGACAGTATTACCTATGTAATACTCTTTGTTAACGAGGCTCTAGGAGTGGGGCGTCACATGCACCGTGATGGCATGTGCACTGAAGCGTTGCTTTGGTGAAGACGATGGCAACTCGAAGTCGCTTCCGTGTTTCTCACGTGTTGACTCGGAGTAAGGAGTAGTGTGGGTTGTCTCGAGTAGAACGCGTGATATTGCTGAGTTTACCTCGGGTCAGGGTGTGTGCTATTGGATTGGAAGATATGTTGCTGAGCTATATACTTGTTATTGAATAAATTGAAGTCAAGTGCTAAGTAACTCGAGTGAGTTGTCTTGGTCCTGTAGCGTTTTAGTTACAGTTAAAACCTATGTTTAATTTAAAAGGAAATTAATTTACAAATTTTAAAAACTTGTTCTCTTTAAGTAAATGTTGATCAAATCTTTTAAGTATTAAGTGAATTTAAATATTGAATCAAGATCTCAAGTAAAATTCTTAAGTAAAGATTTAAAAAACAAAGTTTCAAATTTATATTGAAATGGATAAGAAAATTAGTTAATTAATGTGTTTTTAACTTTCAAAAATGATATCTAAATATTTATTTCCAAATAAGGTAAATGTTAAGATTTTCAAAACTAAATAGAATAATTGGTTTTTAAGTTATAAAAATTTGATTAATTTCAAATAATTTATTTATGAAGTTGCATAGGGATAATTTATTTTTGTTATTAACTTGAGAACACTTGATTGAATATGATTTGTAATTAAAGAATTAATTAAGGTAAATGCTTTTCTTAATTAATAAAAGATTTTGAAATATAAGATGTTAATTAATTATTTAATTAATTTTAAATAACTAGTTAATATTTTATTTAATTTTAAAATAATCACTTAATTTGGATAAATTAAGTGAGATTACTTAATGAAGTAATCAATGGTTAATTTTTGAATATGATTAGTATGTTAATTACTTAGGGAAGTAATTAGGGAAGTTACTCATGGTAGTAATAAATGAAAGTGATTAATGGAATCACTTAACGTTATCAATTATGTAATTGATTAACTTATTTGTTTGAAGATAATTAATTATGGAGTAATTAATTAGTTAATTAAGATTTATTTAGTGATGGAATTAATTATTGTTAAGAGAGTAATTAAGTTTTATTAATGAAAGTAATTAGAGATAATTACTTATGTAAGTAATTAAGAGTAAATGACTTAATTATTTAGTTAATTAATCAATGTGATTAATTAATTAATGAGTGAGATTAATTTAAGATTAATTACTAAGTGTAATTAATTAAAATATAATTAATTAATATTGTAATTAATTAAGGATTAATTGTTAATTTAGTTGATTAAAAATTATTTAATGAAGTAATTAAAGATTAATTAAATGGATTAATTAATCAAGGGTTAATATAATTAATTAAGAAGTTAATTAATTAAGATAAGTAATTACAAATTGTTAATTACTGTTTATGATTAATGAGATGATTAATTGCAAGTTAACTATTTAATTAATTAATGGGTTATTAATTAATAAAGATTATTAATTAATATAATTAATGAAGTAATTAATTTAAATATGATTAATTAATTGTAATTAATTAAGGATTAATGTAATTAATTATAGTTAATTAATTTATGAAGGATCATTAATTTTGTAATTAATGATAGTAATTAAAGGTTAATTACTGACTATGGTTGAGGATAATTACTTGAATGTAATTAAAGATGATTAATCAGGGAAGATTAATTAAAGAAGATCATTAAGAGATGATAATGAATTTGATTTGTAATAAATCAATAATCCAAGTGATTAAAGGATAGTAATTTATTTAATTAGAGGTTAATTAAATTGATTAAGAGTTAATCAATTCTGCTATGGGTGATTGATTAATATTGAATGGTTGATATTGAATAATTGATATTTGATATTGAATGATATTGGATAATTGATATTGGGTGATTGGTTGATACTGGATGATTTGGATGTCTATGAGGTATGTGATATGCTGCTTTATAAGATGAATGTTGATATGAATTATCTATTGTGATTATGTTATTCATCTTTCTGTTTATATCATCCTGAATAAGTTAAACTATTTGAAACCCTTAAGTACAACTTGGACATTAAAATGGCTTTTGGTTTCGATGAGACCGGGATCGGGTTTCAATATTTGGAATCCGAAAACCACATCGATTCCAATTAAACGTTAGGTCGTTAATCCAAGTGGAGCAAGTGAAGACTCGAGGTGTAAGGGCTATACGTCAGTATAACTCTGTGGGTGATTCCGTAATGAGTTTGACGGAATAGTACTTATAGGTTCGAGATGGTGATTTAGAGTGCAAGGGCTATGGTCCTTGACTCTGAGGGTGATTCAAAAATGAGTGCAACGAGATAGTGCCTTCGGTTTCGTTCGAACCCGGAACGAACTTGTATGGATTGAATGCTTTCAGCACATCGTCAGGCGGACGATGAGCATTCTAAGATAGATGTGTTCTATTAAGGTAATCGCAGCCTCAAGCCTCATCAACCGGGAATGGCTAAAACAGGGGAGGTGCAGAAAGGCTTCGTGGGTCGCTCCCACTGGAGAGCAAGATTTACCCCTGTCTAGAAGTCCCTTTTTATTCGGCTATGTGGGGTGGTTGAATTCCGAACAACCGTCGGGGTTGTCTTGTTTGGGACTGTTCAGTAAGGAATGGTCCTGGCCTTGTGTTGCATGGGAGTTGGAGTACTCCTCGGTACGGTGATCTAGGCCACGTACTGTGACGGGCGGTACCCCAGTAGCACTGCCATTGATGGAAACCCATTTTCCCTACGAGACCCTACGGTTTTGTTTGTATTACCCACTTTTGTGGCTATTAGCTGGAATTTAATGAATGTAACAATTTCGGCTATTTCATATTTATTTGAAAACCCTAGACACTATTATAAAATCACTGGATTTCCTATCAAATGTTTTGGTTAGCGTAAGGTAAAAACTTTTCCATGTTTATGTGTGGGAAGTCTTACGTGATACCTTTTCTTTCAAAAGTTTTCCAAAGTTAAGCAATTTTAACCCATTTACTCACACCAGACCCCTGTCTGACCCGAGTGTTTATTTTTTGTTTTATTAAACTTTTGGGTACTCATATTATGTATGAGTAGTCAAGTGATTCATGTTAGCTTGACGAATTCTGGAGGAGAAATGGAGCATGAGGCTTCCACGTGTAGATATATTATGTTTCTGCTGTGTTTGTGATATCTGTATCTTGTATACTTGAGTTGTATGAATTAGACAGATGTTTATGACTGTCTAATAGGTGTTGAATAAGTTGTGTAACTCTGATGTATTATGATACTGTGTAATATTTTATGTTATATATTATATTTCATTCGTTCCGCTGTGAGTTCTCTGATGTTGTTGTCTTTCTTCTTTCTCTTTCTTTTCTTCTTCTATCCCTTTCTTTCTTCACTAGTGATGCGATTTCCTGGAGATAGGAAGTCGGGTCGCTATACACATAAACACGACGGGTTTTCACCTTACGATAACCAAAACATTTTATATCAAATCATTTGATATTATAATAGTTTCTAGGTACAAATACTTATTTAGATACCGAAATTGTTACATTAATTAAATTCCAGCATATTAGGCTCTACAGCCAAAAACGTAAAGGCATGTATTGGAGAATGGATTCCATACAATAACTAGGCACTGGGGTACCACCTATCACAGTACACATCTAAAAAATGTACCAAGGACCTCGCTGGGATCCCCTACAACACAAAACTGATTCTACCACTAACTTGGATAGTACCGAATATGTTACCACCCCCAGTGTTCCCACCCTTATCGAGAGCTCTTTTCCATGCACCACCATATCCATAATTTATAATATATCTGACGGTATCTAGAAAGGTGATAACGTACCCTAATTGGGTGCACTCCCTTAGCCTTGCTACATCTTCCATGACTTTCAGTCATTCCGGTTGAAGAGGTTTGAGGCTATGATCACCTTTTTAAAGAATTTTCACTTATAATGCTCTTTGTCCCTCAATGACAATGTGCTGAAAGAATTCATCCATACAAGTCTGTTCTGTTCTGAACGAAACCGAAGGCACGATTCTCACTACATCCATTTTGGAGTCATCCTTGGGATATGTGGCGATTAGCGCTTGCACTTCAATGCTCCATCTTTTATTACATGATCTTGTCTTCACTTTGAAACTTATTTGTTGGATCGAAGTGGTTTTCGGATAACTTATCTGATCCCGGTCTCTTCAAAACAACGTTCGATATTTTCGGTAAACTTAACCTCGGTTCTTAAGGAAATAAACAAATGAAAATAAGCTCGGTGATCACCTCCTAACCACTAGTGGACGGATTTCCTTATCATCGTCCTAGAAGAACGAAACGAGTTTATACGTCCAGTATAACATCTTCAATGGTAATTGTACCATATAACCCCCCTGTTTCTCCTAGATATTTCCAAAATTATATTTTGGGTCCGAATTCGATAGTCTCGGTTATTTAACTATCAAATAAACAATCGTTCAACCAAAGAGTTCATTTTCCACTGAAAACACTAAGTGTTATTTAATTTAAATTTTAATAAGTTAAATCTCTTTATCAAAAGGTATATACTTATCTTATCGAAGTAAGTACGTTCACTAACCATTCTTTTCAAAAATATTTGAAAACTTTTTAAATAAATATGAAGCACCATGCGATATCAACCATGAATTCGCAGCTCAAATTTCATCTCTATCCTAGGGAAATCCAAACTTTACTGTAGGCAATCTCTGCCTCCTGAATTCGCCATGAAAGTATACCATTAATTTCCAAAAACTTTATTTAATAATTATCTCAATATAATGCTTAATAAGTTTGTATAATAACTTTCCAAGTTTAATTCAGGCAAATACTCTTAAATAAAAGTTATTATGTAAAACAATATTAATATTGAATAATTGTCCTTTAAAATTATAATACTGATTAACACATAAATAATAAGATAAGTCTAAATCAAATCATTATAAAATAACTTTAATTAATAGTTAAATATACTTTTAAATAATTTAAAATAATTACATAACTTTGAAACAATAATTAATTTAGATTCATTAATAAAATTCTAATCGATTTACAAAACTTATTTACAAACTAAGAATCCATTTTGATAATTTTAAAATATTTAAATAACAAATTTTTTGGAACATTTTTATGCTAAAACATTTTTTTAAATTACCTATTTTAAAAATTAAAAATCTTCTTTTAAAAACAAACCTAACTTCTCGATGCAAATATACTTTTCATTTCCAATATAACCAATCTAATATTTATAAATCTCTTTCGATTTATCACCAATCGACTTATGTTCTCAATTTCATAAATCCCTTTTTCACATTTCCAAAAGTAAAATCTATCATTTTCCTTTTAAACCGTTTTGCCCATCTCATTATAAATTCTCACCGTGAATTTAAATCTTCAGTTTATCAGTTGATACCCATTTCACCTTTATTTATAAATATCATTCATAAATCCCATAGTCTCATTTCCATTTTACAAAGGTCTCACATCACTTAATCCATTTACATTGATTTCTAAATTATATTCCATTTATAAGTTTCTTAAAATAAACTAAACTATATTCTAAACCAACCAAATCTCGATTTTACTTCTCTTTCGTAACTTAGAAATCTTGTTTACGACCTAGTACAACCAATTTTACATTCATTCCCAAATTCCTTTTTTATTTTCCAATATATTAAAAATCCTGATTTTTAAAATATTTTATATTCAAACCAGCATCACCTTGGATTTTTTATTCAAAAATCCTTTATATACATTATTTCCAAAATCTCCCTTTCAAATATCATGGAATAGTCAAGTATAAGTAAAACCATTATTTTATCCAATCAATTTATTTTAACTATTCTGAAACTCTATATAAATATTTCACTTCTAAAATCCCTTTTTAATCCCTTTTCAAACCTAAAACATATATTCATGGTATTTTAAAATATCAAAATCTAGGCCAGTACTACCATAACATCCAATAAATTCAAATCACACAATAATCTAACACAGATTATTAAAACAAAACACATATCACTATATATGAAATTAAATTCAACATTTTTGAGGAATTCAGTTGGATCCCTCCAATCTGTTTTCCTACAACCATAGATGTTAATACAAAATAAAAATACCAATCCTGCTTATAGGCGGGATATCTTGTATATAGGGTCATTTGCTATTATGAGGGGCGCATAGGGTCTCATTCGCTCCAATTGGTGGAAATAATCAATCCAACTATTAATATATATACTACTGTATATAATATCACATTCAAATGATAATAATTTATCAATTCAATCAATCATTCAATAATTAATTTTAATCATTTAAAATTAATTGCAGTAATCCAAATGAGTGAGATTTACTCACATTTATTTTCTGTCGCTTTCGCGTTCTGGTTCCAAATAAATTCGAAAACGTTTGAATTTATCAGGAAATTTAGTAAGCTCTAATTTCAACCAAACTGGTTCTATAGCCAAGATCTCGTTTATACGAACCCAACGCGACTGATCATATTGGATTTGGATCTAAACAAATGAGCTGTGGAATTTACAATCTAACGATTTTATTTTAACAATAATTTCATATAAATTATTTTTATTTTCAAAAGAAAACCCATAACCATTCAATGCAAAACCTGGCCCGCTTTAAATGGTGCTTTCCCTTCCCCCTCTTCTCTGTTTTTCCCATTCGCCTGAAACCCATTTGCACGATTCCACCGTACACTTGCACGAATCAACCAAGCTACCATTTGACCTAATGAAGCCACGATTTCATAATGTTATACCCCTATTTCGAATGCAATGGAAAGGTTTTGAGTCCTAATTAGATCATATGGAGAAGATAGCTTTTTGGATCCAATTATTATATTAAATTTTTGAAATAAATTTCAGCGCATTTCTATCCCGTATGGCCAAATGATAACTTCAAACACTATGAAATTTGAAATCCGTTAATGATACGCAATTATCGATCCAACGGAAATAGTTTCATTGAAATCCGAAACTATGCCCCGGAAGGCTATTTTTACATGTTAATTTAAATGAGTTATTTTTAAAATCGAACAAAATCACTTTTAAATTCAATGCAAAAGTTATATTACATTCATTCTTTTTAATATAAATTTGAAATTCACGTTGAAAATTAACTTTTATATACTAAAAATCAATTATATATTCCAATTTCAAATAACCAAAATTCTGGGTCGTTACAAGATAGTCCATGGCAGCGGCAATCTGACCCTGTTCTTGCGCCGTTTGTTAGTGAAAATTGAGCGATTCAAGCAATGGCAAGGGCCCGCACCTGGCATAAAGTTTGAGGAAAGCAAGGCACAACGGTTGGTGGTCTTCGATCAGCTCCTAGAAGCAAGTGGTGGTTAAAGTGTTTAGATAATCGAAGGCGGCCGTAGGTTTTCTTTGCATGTGAGATGCTTACTTGAGAACGTAGAGAAGAAAGAGACAACATCCTTGATTTCTTGAACCCAGATCTTAGCGCCAGGATTTTTAGGTTGGAAATATAAATAATTTTTATTAAGTTATGAAATCTTATAAATTTCATATCTTTGTCACACGAGGTTGGAATTGGACGAAACAAGCGATGTTGAGTTCGTATGGACGACCACTACGTTTTAGAGCGGGTTGGGACAGATTTGAAGTTAGTTAAAATTTTAGCTTAGATCGAACGTCATTCGGTTTAATTTAAAATCGAAGCACTTGGCAAATTGAAAACTAAAGTGAGTAAATCTCACTTATTTGGGTTACTAGATTTAATGGATAATATTGAAATCGATTATTGGATGATTAGATGCATTTAATAAATTATAATCAATTTAGATGTTATAATATATATATATATATATATATATAATAGTATTTGAATATATTTCTTGTCGATTGGAGTGGATGAGACACTATGCGCCCCGCATAATAGCGGATGACCGTATATTCATATCTTGCCTTGAAGCGGGATTGGTATTTTATTTTGACTAACAATGTGGATGCAGGGAAACCGGTTGGAGGAGTCCAATTGGATTCCTTAAAAATATATTGATTATTTTTCGTATGTAGCAATATACGATGTGATTGGATAAATATGTTATGGATTGTTGTGTGACTTGAATTATTGGATGCTATAGTAGCATTGGCCCTAATTTTGGTATTACAAATGCCATAAATAATATTATTGAATTTTAAAAGGGAAACTTAAAAGGCGATTTGTAAATAAAATATTTATATTGAATTTTGGAATTATTTAAAAGGAAATTGAAATGGATAAAATAAATGATTGGATTTTGGATATTTATTTAGCAATTATGAAAAACGGTTTCAAGTGGAAAATTTTAAATTTGAAATTTTTAAATAATAGATTTTAAATAAGATTCTTTGACATATGAAATGGGAGACGAAAATCAAGATTTGATTTGGTTCTGGTATTAGACTATTTAAGGAATAGATTTAGAAATGGAATTTTATTGGAAATTGATTTAAAATGGATTTTTGTAATATGAACCTTTTGAAAAGTGGAAAATGAGCTTATAGGATTTATAAACAACGTTTATAAATTAAGTAGAATGATTATCATTGATAAAGTTGAAATAAATTCATAATGAGAATATTAATGAAATATGGAAATTGGGTTAGAAAGAAATGGTGGAATCTATTTTGGAAATTGGAGGAAGATTACGAAATAGGAAATGTGATTCAACTTGTGAAGATTCGAGTGAGATTTATAAATATAGAATTGGTTGTATGCGGTTTTAAAAATATATTTGCAATAAAAGTTGAAGTCGGTGTCTGAAAAGGATTTTACTTATTAACTATGTAGTTTTAAAACTATTCATTGGATCAATATATTTTAGAGAAATTTTTTATTTTAATATTTAAATAGTGAAATGGATTATAAGTTTTATAAACAATTTTGCAAATCAATGAGAGATTTTATAAATAAATTGGAGTTAGCTATTGGCATTTATTTTAAAAGTGCTGTGATGACCCGGAATTTCTAACAAAATTAATTTGAATAGTTAGTTGATTTTAAAATATTTAAATGTTAATTTTAACTTGAATTTTAGGATATCAATATTTACTGGATAATTAAATCATTGAATTGTATAGTTTAAATATTGAATTTAATAATTTAAATTGGGTAAGTTGTTGAATCTGAGATTCTAAGCCTATTTAAAATATTTTGAAGGCTTATAAAATCTATAATGATGATACTGAAGATAATAGAATGGTTGAAATTTAATATAAAGGTAATTTGTTCAATTCTAATAATTTATCGTTTAAATTGGAATTTAAAAATAACCTTCCGAGGCACAATCTCGGAATTTGACGAAACCAGTTCCATTGGATCTGTAATAGTTAGTTATTATTGGATTTCAATTTTCGTAGCAATCGGAGTTGTCATTTGACCCTGGCAGCTCGAAACGCTTAGAATTATTTTAATTAGTTTAATTTAAACTTGATCGTTTACTTCTGTAACTCGCGCATATGATCGAATTAGGCTCTGAAACATGTTTCATCATGTTCGGGACGCGGGTAAAATTTTATAATCGCCTAACGGCATTTCTTAAGAGGGGTTCGAGATTTAAATAGCAGTTAATGAGACGTCTTGAGGATATAATAAAATTTAAAGAAAAAAAGGTCGTAGATATTTTCATTTACTCGTACCCAGGAAGCCTCTCACCCACCTATTTCTATTTCCCCCGTCTCCCTCACAAGTCGATAAGCAGAATCGAGAAAATAAAAATAAAAAAATAAATATGGTAGCCGATGCTCTTTATAAATTTTATGCTCATGCTTAGTAGCCGAGACTATCGCAGTTATCGATCTAGAGTTCGATCTAAAATTGATGCTACCATCGATGCATTCGTTAATGTTGAATGTTTGTATCGATCTACAAACAAAAACAAAAGCTTTTTCATGGAAACACTATGCTTCTTTGATGCTGAAATCATGCGTGGATTTGGACGTGGTGCAGTTGCTTATGACCGAACTTGCTCGATTGCCTAAATCTGAAGAAGGCCGAAGCCATGTCTGTATTATGTCGCGATCGATGAAAGGGGATTTCTGGCCGTAATTGAATCTCGCGTCACGCGCGCGCGATGGAGGCGACGAGGTGATTAAGCGGAGGCCGGCGCGGTTGCGAGAGCACAGTAGGGATGGCGAACTAGGGTTTCGCGTGGGGCGTGATATAGTCGAATCCAGAGCTCGAACTCATCGATGGTCTGCACGCGCGTGCTGAAGCAAGCAGTGAGGGATGAAGTACTCTTGGTGATCAACGGTGATGTCGTTTGTGCACGTGAAGGAGGGTGGGCGCGGAGGGACTGAGCTAGAGTTCGATTAGGGGTTCGGTCGAGAGGAGGCGTCGGCAGTGAGGTAATTTTCATATTTTGCTTTAACTAGTCAAATGAAGTCTATATATATACAGAAATTTTTACAGTAAGATTATTCTTAAAATTTATTTAATATATATATATGAGATTTTAAATTTGCAGTAAGATTCAAAACAATTCTATTTTGAAATTCAATATGTATATATATATATATATATATATATATATATATCGACTAGAAAGAAAGTTTAACATGTTGAGTATTTATATAAAATTGGATTTTTGTGAACTATACATTAATTTTTAGTAAGGGTTTCAACGGAAAGGACATAATTACTTATTTTTGGAAAATTGGTTCGAACAAAATAATTGGTAAATCAAATTTTTATTAAACGGTAATTGATAATTTATTAATAAACCATATAAATGTTTATTCAAGGTCAATAATCAAGGAATCAACTCAAAGTTGAAGTGGACTTGCAAATAAAAGCGAAGGTGAGTAAATCTCACTCTGTCTGGTTCTTATTTAAATTTATATGGTTAAATTTAAATAATTGGTTGAATGTTTAAGTTGATTGGATGTATATGGATGATGATGTGACTTTGGTTTTGATTGATTCTAGAGTTAATAGTGGGTTGACTCGTAGTATATGGGGTTTTAAATTGTTTCAAACATAAATCATAAATAAGAAAATGATTTCATTTTAAATTTTGTAAGCGCTTGTTGTGATTCATTTAAATGGGTAAGGAATTTGAAATGAATAATTTATGGATTTAATTAATTAATAATTTGGGTTATTTGACTTAGTAATTAACGAGTTGAATAAATAAGGAATTGAGTTGTAAGTTAATTAAATAAGTAAAAGGAATTCAAAATAATCATTTGATGGTGTGATAAATTATTACTTAATGTAAGTAATAAAATATAATTACTTGATGAAATTAATCATGAGATTAATTAAGATAGTTAAGTAAGAAATAATTAATTTATGAATAAAGTAAAATGAAGGATAGTTAATTACAGTTTAGGATTAATCGAAATGGTTAATACTGTGGTTTCATTAATATAACGAAATTTGATTAGAATAAATTAAAATATAATTGAAAATCCTTAATTTATATAATTAATGAAGTAATCAAAAATTGATTAATTAAGATTGATTAATCTATAATAAGTGACTTATGGGAAGTTAATTAGTTTAAGCAATTAAGGATTAATGTAATTAAATAAATAATTAATTCGTGAAGAAATTAAGATTTCTTAATAATCTCGGTTGAGACTGATTAATATTGTGAAGTTAATTTAAGATAATTACTTGAATGCAATTGAAAGATAATTAATCCAGGGTGATTAATTAAGATGGATAATGATGGGTTGACCAATTAATTGGTTTGGAATTAATTAACGTTAAATGAAGTAATCTTTGTGATTGAGGTTTGAAATTCAATTTGAATCAATTGAATTGTTTTGTATGGGATTAGGCTTTACTTATGGATGATGAAATGGCATTGGATGTTTTGGATGAGTTGATATCTCTAATATGAAATGTTGTGAATTTCTTTTGAATATCTTGAGTTAGGATAATATGAGTCTCGAGGAGACAGGGGTCGGGTATTTGGTAAATACCCGAAACTATTTCAAATATTTATATATTAATTTGTGAAACCAATAGGCTGGGTTGAAATGATTTAAGTAGACTGGAATATTTATCTAAGTTTGGTACATAGAAATTAATATGTGAAATAAGTGCTGTCCATAGCAAATTGTGAATTGGTTAAATTGATATAAGTTACCTCGGGGTTTATATAAGTTGTTTGCTTGGGTATTTCATGTTAGTTGAGTTTACTCACGCTGGTTTCCAGCCTGACCCGGGTGTTACTTTGGTGTAATGCTCGTGTCAGACCGAGTATTACAGATTTTCAGGTAAGTACGTTTTGGAGCTCAGGAGGCGAGCTGGAAGGCAGGAGCGTATAGAATATCTCCGTTGTATTTATATTATTATTCATTTGAGACATGATAATTGTAAATATTCAGCGACTGTCTATAATGTGAAACTCTGATGTATATTAAATGTAATCGACAGATATAGCACTCTTGTAACCGTTATTATTTATTATTATATTTTATCCGCTGCGATTGTGAGATGTTTGGTGTTTCTGTTCTTCTTCTTCTATCTCTTTCTTCTTTTCTTAACTATCTGGGATTTTCAGGTGTGAAAATTTCGGGTTGTTACATTTGGTATCAGAGCCAGGTTAAGCGCGAACCTTGGCTCTGGTGGGAAATTACTCATTGAATAGAGTCCGTAGTACTCTAGAATGAGTTGAGTGTATATATATATGAGAGCGTACTTGTTATTTGCTTATAAAGATTTTTAATGATTTTATATAAAAATATATATTTTGATATATATAGCAATATTTCCTTCTAAGGAATATCTAGATGATTGGTTGTGAAATTATTGAAATTAAGTTAAGAAGTAAAATAAAATACGACCAAATTGAAATTTATAACCAAGTTGAAGAGTAAACTTATATAACAAAATGGAATTTGAAATATAGATTGTAAATGTAATTTATAAATTGAAATAAACTTCATAAATAAATGAGATTATAATTTGAAATAGATTTTCCGAGAATAATTGAAAATAAAGTAAGATGAAAATTCCAGAGTAATGTTTAAATATGAATTGGATGGATTGGGAGTTTGAAATTTTGGGAAAAATTAAAATTCCTTTGGGTTTGAAAGTGGTTTTCAAGAGTTTTGAAGAAGGAATAGTATTATTTCAAAAATATTTTTGTGTCTGAAATCTGGGAGATTTGAAAATCAAAAATATTTGGAAGTGTTTTTAGAGAGATAGAAGCATTGAACTCTTTTGGTCACTAGAAAATAACATCGGTAATGACTGCAGCATCATCGATGTTTGTTTTCGAGTTTCTAGAAGAGAAATTTTGCTACCAAATTGTTTTAAATTGGAATTGTTTGTGAATTGGTTTTGGTTTTGAAATTCAAAAAGGGATGATTGAATTTGCCAAAGAATTTTGGATATAGTTGAATTCTAAGGTGATATTGAAATTTTGGAAATTTGTTTAAACTCTGGAACCTTGATTAAATGTTTATGGAATAATAAAAATATATTGACTAAATGAAATGTATAATACCGAGTTAAAGCAAAATGTGAATGTAATTGATATTAAATAGTAATTGTAAAATTGAAATTATAATTAAGTTATACAAGTTTAAAGATCAAATAGAATTTAATTTGAATTGGAAAAGAAATCATGATTGATTCAACTTGAATTGGAGTAAAATCAATTTCCATAGAAATTGAAGATTATTTAAATTGGGATTGGGTTAATTTAAATGGAGTGGAAAATTTAAATTGAATTGTTGGGGAAGTGAACAGTTTTGACTTTGGGCTATTTTCAATATAAATTGTCTTAATATAAACTTATTTTTTTTCTAAGCTATTAAATATATACAACCTTTCTTTCTTAAAGCCAAATTATTTATACTTGTTTTACAATTATTTTGGAACTATTTAACCATTTTTCAACTGTTTTCTAAATTTATTACTATATTTCAACTATATTACAAATTAATTACTAATTTACAACTATTTTGCAATTATTAAGATTTCTATAACTATTTAACTATTTTCCAACTATTTTATAATTAGTTAACTATCTTACAATTATTTTGCAAAGTAATAATTATTTTTCAACCACTTACCTATTTTTAAAATTTTCAAGCTATTTTTCTAAACTGGTTGGAATTCAAACTGTTATTGATTAAAGTACCCAACTGAGATAAGGATAGAAGTAATAATCCAAATGGGGATTAATGTAAAGGTGAATAAGGAATGTGAGATGGTTCTTTTGAACTGAAAGAATATTTTGAGAAATATGAAATGAATAAAGATGGAAATTGGATATTTCTATGGTTTTTGAAAGTGTTTGGAGTATAAAAGGTGTTTTATACAAGAAAGTGAGGATCCAAAGTTTTAAAAATTTATATATATCTGAATATATATAAAGGATCTTATGGGGATTTTGGGAAAGGCTTTTGATTTTTGAAAAAAAATCAATATTGAGTTTTGGAAAGCCTATTTTAAGAATTATCGATTTTGGGATAATCGATTTTTGTGTAAAGGAGCTTTGTAAGATATCATACTAGGTGTATGATTTGAGGATACTATATGTATAGTATAAAGTGTTTTGATGATTGCTCTGGGGGAAAAGGCGCTCCCTTGAAATGAACTTCTCAGGAGTGCCACCGGGTGGTGCTGCCTTGAGCCCAGGAGGGGTTCTAAAGTTGATCCTGTGAGGAGTCCGGACAAAACTAGTTCCTGAGGATTATTGGGTAGCGTAAGTCGATGGCGTTGATGCCTACAGAGGCATTTGGGTTATGCTGTGACGACAGTGTAACTCGATGTCGCTGCGATCTACTGTGGGGACCATAGCGGAAATCGTGTGGAGGATGAGTGTCAACGGTCTACACTTGATTTTGCCGGGAAGGCAACGCAACATCGGTAGACTGCGATCTATGGTCAAGTGGAGTGGAGAAGTTTCATTTTTGGCAGCGAAATTCGATGGCGCTGATGCCTACAGTTATATGGGTTTTTGCGGTGATAGCTACGTAACCCCAGTTGTAGCTGTGATCTGTCGTGGGTTCCATGGTGTAATCGTGGGCCGCGGAGGCCTACAGTTATCTGTAGATTTTGTCGGGATGGCAACGTAATCATCGGGTTAACTGCGACCATGGATGGGGGTGATGATTTTCAGAGCATTATCACCAAAGATATTTCCTCTATTTTCAAAAACTATTTTCTGTATTTTCAATAAAATTATTTTCCAAGTATTTTCACTGGGTGTTGAAAACGGGTTTACCAAGTACTTATAGATTTTCAGTCCTACGCCTGATCAATGTATGACTGAATTTCTGTGAGAACAAGGATGGACTGGTTGAGACATCGAGTTATAAAAGTATTTTTATTAAAAACTATTTTAATAGTAATATCTGAATTTAAAAGCATTCCTAAAATTTTTAATATTAAGATGTTGAGATTTTGGGAGATTAAAAGAGAAAATCCAAACTGGAATTATAAAATAAAATTTGAACTCGGGAAATTTAATAAAGTGATTCTGTAATAAAATTGAATCTTGTTATAGAATTGGAGTAAGCTAATTAACAAAATAATTACTTGATTGAGTATGTTAATAAAATTTAACCTTGGAAAATAAATGGATTGTAAATGAAAAATGGAGTTTGGAAATGAATTAAAATTGTAAATAGAATTCGAGTTAGATTTGATAATGAATTAAATAGGAGGGAATGTTGTAAAATAACAAATAAAATAAAATAGAGTTGGAGTGGATTGAAAATGTGATGGATTGAACTACAAATAAAATTCAAGGGTGATTTGAATAATATTTAATAAAAATTTGCAAGTAAATTGGATATAAGAGAAGTGATTATGATAGAAATGCTTTGATTTGCAAAACAAAACTCAAGTAAATAGAAATAAATTGAGAATGGCCTTGTATTAATAAAATAAACTTGATAATGAATTACGTAAGCAAATTAAAAATTTTAAAACGGGTTAATTGAGTTGAATGATAAATGGATGAAATCTGATTGATCAGACTGAACTTAAATTTGGTGATATAATTTGAAGTATAAATGAGTTCAGTATGTGGTTGGATATTATTTTGATAAATTGAGAAGATGAATTAAAATAAAAAAATTTAAAATGGATGGGCCTACTGAATTTAATGGAAGTTGGTTAAATGAGAATCAAATAGAAGTAGACTTAAGTTTGATGTTGGAATAAATTAAGTAAATTCACTTGAGTTTAAAATTTATGGAAGCTTGGCTTGGGATAAGAGTGAAATCCCATCCACTAAAACTTGGATTGAATTAATTTGGGAAATGGTTATGAATTTATAAGTATTGGATATGCTAAGTTTAATAAATTGTTTTGAAGGAAACAATTGCGGAAATGAAATGAAATGAAATACATGGTTCGTAAATAATTTAGAAAAGAAATGGAGTTAAATGCAGAATGAGTTGAAATTAATTTAAAATAGTTTTAATCTAACAATTATTGTCGTTTGGCGTAAATAAAAGTAATTAAAATACTATGAGTTCATAGAGATTAAATAAAATTGATTCTGAATCATTTGAAGTGAATATGAGCTTGTTTGGATTATAAATCAATGGAATGTCAGAAATTGAATTGTGAACCATTAAAACTTGAATGAAACGACATATGAATTGGTTGGAAGTAATTGGAATTAGCTTTAAATTATATAAATTGCTTATGTTAAGCGTTTGGTGTTTGTTGTTTTCGTAATGCTTGTTGTTTATGTAATTCTTGTGTTTAGCTATTGAAAGTAAGTGTTAGGTTAATAAATTTTTATATATGGCACTTACGTATTTAAATTGAGTAAGTACAGGTAAAGGGAAGCCGTTTGGCTATATTTGGGGTGTGCTAATTGCAAAATAAATAAGCTGCTTGCTTAAAACGCTAAATAAGGTACGCCTATGCAATAAAAATAGGAAATATGAACTGTTTTTGCTTTTTCCGACCGTGTGGGTCGATGTATATATATTTATATCTCTTGTCAAATTGCAATAGCTCCTCCGTACAAAGGAGACTCTGCCAAAATTTTTTGAAAATTTTGGGAGTTAGAAATTTTTTGAAAATTTTTGGAAAAATTTTTGTTAACAACAAAACAATTTCAAATTTGAAAATTTAAAACAAATTAGTAAATGAACTAATATGAATCAGTTATAAGTGAAAGATAAAACTAATTTGAATTCATATGAAATGAGAAAGATAATTTGAATTGAAGTAGGTATGATGCATATGGGAGGAAATGTATAAATGATTGGGAAGGTTACAATTGGATATTATTAATAAACAAGATATGCAGGTATTAAAAAGGGAATAGGAATTGGATTTGATTCCAAAAGATAATTTGTATTGCCTGACAAAAAGGTACGTGTTTAAATTTCTAGATGAAATTGGATTGGGTTTTTGATGTAGCCACTTGGCTTTTGTTTTCTTTTTGGAACTTGGGAGCCCGTAGAGGCCTTTTGTAGTAGTACCGAGCTAGCCGCGCAAAGGAGACGCTGGCAAAAATTTTCGGGAATTTAGGGAGTTAGAAAAATTTTGAGATAATTTTGATAGTTCAAAAAAAAAAAAATAGGTTGTAAATTGACATTTAAATGATTGAGAAAAAGGGGTATCGTTTGATACTGTGGAAGAGTTTGGAGGTTAGTAAGAATAATAAGGGGGTTTTATGAAAGATAATTGGTAAGTTGTAGAACTATTTGGTTTTGGGAAAAATAGACAGGTATGGGACATTCTTCCTGATTAGTAATTTCGGGGACGAAATTCTTTTAAGGGGGGAGGAATGTGATGACCCGGAATTTCTAACAAATTTAATTTGAATAGTTAGTTGATTTTAAAATATTTAAATGTGAATTTTAACTTGAATTTTAGGATATCAATATTTACTGGATAATTAAATCATTGAATTGTATAGTTTAAATATTGAATTTAATAATTTAAATTGGGTAAGTTGTTGAATCTGAGATTCTAAGCCTATTTAAAATATTTTGAAGGCTTATAAAATCTATAATGATGATACTGAAGATAATAGAATGGTTGAAATTTAATATAAAGGTAATTTGTTCAATTCTAATAATTTATCGTTTAAATTGGAATTTAAAAATAACCTTCCGAGGCACAATCTCGGAATTTGACGAAACCAGTTCCATTGGATCTGTAATAGTTAGTTATTATTGGATTTCAATTTTCGTAGCAATCGGAGTTGTCATTTGACCCTGGCAGCTCGAAACGCTTAGAATTATTTTAATTAGTTTAATTTAAACTTGATCGTTTACTTCTGTAACTCGCGCATATGATCGAATTAGGCTCTGAAACATGTTTCATCATGTTCGGGACGCGGGTAAAATTTTATAATCGCCTAACGGCATTTCTTAAGAGGGGTTCGAGATTTAAATAGCAGTTAATGAGACGTCTTGAGGATATAATAAAATTTAAAGAAAAAAAGGTCGTAGATATTTTCATTTACTCGTACCCAGGAAGCCTCTCACCCACCTATTTCTATTTCCCCCGTCTCCCTCACAAGTCGATAAGCAGAATCGAGAAAATAAAAATAAAAAAATAAATATGGTAGCCGATGCTCTTTATAAATTTTATGCTCATGCTTAGTAGCCGAGACTATCGCAGTTATCGATCTAGAGTTCGATCTAAAATTGATGCTGCCATCGATGCATTCGTTAATGTTGAATGTTTGTATCGATCTACAAACAAAAACAAAAGCTTTTTCATGGAAACACTATGCTTCTTTGATGCTGAAATCATGCGTGGATTTGGACGTGGTGCAGTTGCTTATGACCGAACTTGCTCGATTGCCTAAATCTGAAGAAGGCCGAAGCCATGTCTGTATTATGTCGCGATCGATGAAAGGGGATTTCTGGCCGTAATTGAATCTCGCGTCACGCGCGCGCTATGGAGGCGACGAGGTGATTAAGCGGAGGCCGGCGCGGTTGCGAGAGCACAGTAGGGATGGCGAACTAGGGTTTCGCGTGGGGCGTGATGCAATCGAATCCAGAGCTCGAACTCATCGATGGTCTGCACGCGCGTGCTGAAGCAAGCAGTGAGGGTTGAAGTACTCTTGGTGATCAACGGTGATGTCGTTTGTGCACGTGAAGGAGGGTGGCCGCGGAGGGATTGAGCTAGAGTTCTATTAGTGGTTCGGTCGAGAGGAGGCGTCGGCAGTGAGGTAATTTTCATATTTTGCTTTAACTAGTCAAATGAAGTCTATATATATACAGAAATTTTTACAGTAAGATCGTTATTCTTAAAATTTATTTAATATATATAGATGAGATTTTAAATTTGCAGTAAGATTCAAAACAATTCTATTTTGAAATTCAATATGTATATATATATATATATATATATATATATCGACTAGAAAGAAAGTTTAACATGTTGAGTATTTATATAAAATTGGATTTTTGTGAACTATACATTAATTTTTAGTAAGGGTTTCAACAGAAAGGACATAATTACTTATTTTTGGAAAATTGGTTCGAACAAAATAATTGGTAAATCAAATTTTTATTAAACGGTAATTGATAATTTATTAATAAACCATATAAATGTTTATTCAAGGTCAATAATCAAGGAATCAACTCAAAGTTGAAGTGGACTTGCAAATAAAAGCGAAGGTGAGTAAATCTCACTCTGTCTGGTTCTTATTTAAATTTATATGGTTAAATTTAAATAATTGGTTGAATGTTTAAGTTGATTGGATGTATATGGATGATGATGTGACTTTGGTTTTGATTGATTCTCGAGTTAATAGTGGGTTGACTCGAAGTATATGGGGTTTTAAATTGTTTCAAACATAAATCATAAATAAGAAAATGATTTCATTTTAAATTTTGTAAGCGCTTGATGTGTTGTGATTCATTTAAATGGGTAAGGAATTTGAAATGAATAATTTATGGATTTAATTAATTAATAATTTGGGTTATTTGACTTAGTAATTAACGAGTTGAATAAATAAGGAATTGAGTTGTAAGTTAATTAAATAAGTAAAAGGAATTCAGAATAATCATTTGATGGTGTGATAAATTATTACTTAATGTAAGTAATAAAATATAATTACTTGACGAAATTAATCATGAGATTAATTAAGATAGTTAAGTAAGAAATAATTAATTTATGAATAAAGTAAAATGAAGGATAGTTAATTACAGTTTAGGATTAATCGAAATGGTTAATACTGTGGTTTCATTAATATAACGAAATTTGATTAGAATAAATTAAAATATAATTGAAAATCCTTAATTTATATAATTAATGAAGTAATCAAAAATTGATTAATTAAGATTGATTAATCTATAATAAGTGACTTATGGGAAGTTAATTAGTTTAAGCAATTAAGGATTAATGTAATTAAATAAATAATTAATTCGTGAAGAAATTAAGATTTCTTAATAATCTCGGTTGAGACTGATTAATATTGTGAAGTTAATTTAAGATAATTACTTGAATGCAATTGAAAGATAATTAATCCAGGGTGATTAATTAAGATGGATAATGATGGGTTGACCAATTAATTGGTTTGGAATTAATTAACGTTAAATGAAGTAATCTTTGTGATTGAGGTTTGAAATTCAATTTGAATCAATTGAATTGTTTTGTATGGGATTAGGCTTTACTTATGGATGATGAAATGGCATTGGATGTTTTGGATGAGTTGATATCTCTAATATAAAATGTTGTGAATTTCATTTGAATATCTTGAGTTAAGATGATATGAGTCTCGAGGAGACAGGGGTCGGGTATTTGGTAAATACCCGAAACTATTTCAAATATTTATATATTGATTTGTGAAACCAATAGGCTGGGTTGAAATGATTTAAGTAGACTGGAATATTTATCTAAGTTTGGTACATAGAAATTAATATGTGAAATAAGTGCTGTCCATAGCAAATTGTGAATTGGTTAAATTGATATAAGTTACCTCGGGGTTTATATAAGTTGTTTGCTTGGGTATTTCATGTTAGTTGAGTTTACTCACGCTGGTTTCCAGCCTGACCCGGGTGTTACTTTGGTGTAATGCTCGGGTCAGACCGAGTATTACAGATTTTCAGATAAGTACGTTTTGGAGCTCAGGAGGCGAGCTGGAAGGCAGGAGCGTATAGAATATCTCCGCTGTATTTATATTATTATTCATTTGAGACATGATAATTGTAAATATTCAGCGACTGTCTATAATGTGAAACTCTGATGTATATTAAATGTAATCGACAGATATAGCACTCTTGTAACCGTTATTATTTATTATTATATTTTATCCGCTGCGATTGTGAGATGTTTGGTGTTTCTGTTCTTCTTCTTCTATCTCTTTCTTCTTTTCTTAACTATCTGGGATTTTCAGGTGTGAAAATTTCGGGTTATTACAAGTGCTTTGATATCTTAATATTTATTTAACCATGTTTTGGAAATTTATTAATATATATCTAGTTTTTAAAAGTAAGTGATTGGAGATTATTTATACTCTCAAGATTATAAACTGGATTTATCAAATGTATGTGATGGTTTAAGTGAAGTGTTATAATGGGATTATAGGGATTTAAGAAATTTCCATAGTGTTGAGATGCGTGAACTTGGAAAAAATGAATTTGAATTCATTTAAGGGATTATAAATTGTTAATTGGAGTTTAAGTAAGTATAATTGATAAAATTTTGGAATTATAAGGGAATTAATAGAATTCCAGAGATTTGCGAGATAAGACGGAATATTCCTAAGTATTGGAACTAAATGTTTTTGGAAATGTTCAAACTACGAAATGATTGATACAGAAATTATTGGAATTATAATTTGGTTTTGGAATGTTTTTAAATGTTAATATGGGTTAAAATATCCTATTAAGGATATAAGTGTTTGGAATTGTTTTCAAAGGATGAAATGCTGGAAGAGATTGGATATATATAAATCTTTGTAAAGATGTTATGAAATAAATATTTTGGTAAATTTGTCATTTGAGCCTAGTGACTACTTATGTGTGTTATTTGATAGTTAAATAACCGGCTACTAAATCTGGACAAATTCGTTGATCGTTTCGAAGAGATAGGGATCGGATTTAATTATCTGAAAACCACTTCGATCGGATTTGTGCGTTACGAATTGTGATATCTTGAAGATAGTGGAGATGGTGATATTGAAGGAGATTTGGTTTGTCCAGACCCAGGACAACTTGTATGGATGAATGCTATCATCGCATTGTTTGTCTGGAAGGCAGTGTTAGCATTCCAAGTATGAATGTTGTTCTAAAGGTAAACGTAGCCTAAATCCTCATCAACTGGAAATGACTAAAACTAGAGAGGTGCAGCAGGGCTAAGTGGGTCGCAACTATGTAGGGTATGCTAACATTTTTCTATATACCCTTGGAAAATATTATATTTAAAATTTATGGATATGATTGTGCATGAAAAAAGAGCGCTCGATAAGGGTGGGAACACGCAGGGTGATAACATATTCGGTACTATCCAGTAAGGGGTAGACCTCTAGATAAAATATACAGAAGGCCACAACACATTGCACCTCTGCTACTCTGGATACCACTAAATATGATCACCCCTAGGTTGCGATCGAACAACCATAATGGGCCCCGAAGCATAATAGAGGTATCTACACTAGTTCTTGGGATGATTATATCCTAATGGAGCGACCTACACAGCCCTGTTGCATTTTTTTCTTTAGTCATTTTCCCAATTAATGAGACTTGAGGCTACGATTAACTTTTTATATAGCAACCATCTTGAAATGCTAACACTACCCTCCAGGTAGCAATGTAGTGCCGACATTCATCCATGTAAGTTCGTTCTGGGTTTGAACGAAATCGAGGGCACTACCTCTACTACACCCATTTTGGAATCACCCTCGGCATAGTAGCAAGTATACCTTACACTTTAAAAGCTCCATCTTCAATCATTTCAAGATGTCTTCAGTTCGAAATTCTTGAGTTGGATCGAAGCATTTTTCGGTTAATTTGTACTTATCCGATTCCGGTCTCTTCAAAACAACATTCGATAGTTCCAACAAACTCAACCCCAGTTCTTTTGGAAATAATCAGACAATACATAGGAGTAGGGATCACCCCCTAACCATCTAAGTGGACAGATCTCCCTATCATTTATCCTAGGAGAACGAAATGAGATTCGTACGCACAATGCATCATCATTGAAGTTGACTGTGCCATATAACTCACACGTTTCTCCTAGATATTTCCGAAGTTATATTTTAATTCAGATTTGATAGTCAGTTATTTAACTATCAAATATACAAACAACAAAAAATTCAGAGATTTAATTATCCATGGCAATCACTAAGCCTCAAACTAAATCTTTCATTTATTAAAACTCTTTTGAAGGTATTATCAAAAACATTCATCTACTTATCTCACTAACATAAGTATATTCTCAAAGCATCTTTGAAAGATTTCTCATTTTCCAATCATATCAAAGGGTCAAAACCAAAATTTTATTTAAATTATAGATAAAGATAACCTCAAATAATTTTCCACAATGTTAAATATGGAACGAAGGTCCATACCACTAGAATTAAGAAGGTCAATTAAAGGAAATCCAATATCAAATTCTTTTATAAATTATCTTCTATAAATCCACTTAATAAATCTCTTTTATTCATGAATCTCCTTTACTTAAATTCCAAACCCATTTAGAAAACTCTTTGAAAATCACCAAGTTAAATTTACAAAATTCTTTAACAAATACTAAAACCATTTATATATCTCTTTATAAATCTCCAAAATCATTTTAAAACTTCCTTTACGAATATCCAAAATCATTTATAATACTTTCTTATAAATATTCCTTATTTAAAACAAACCTCCTTTAACAAATAAAGTCCTTTTGATAAAAAAACAATTATTTAAAACACCTTTACTAAAATCATTACTTGACCTTAAACCATTATCGAAAGGATGATTGACCTTAAAAATCAACAAGAAGCTTAGTAACCACAATGGTTCTCATTTAGCTGGGTTTGCTTTTCAAGTTATAACATCGGTATCTACATAACAAGCAGATATGTATAAGGGAATCAGCCAATAACAATCAATCATATAAGTAATTGTCCAAGTTACCAAAATAGCAAATGGGGATTTCTGCTAAACACATATCTTAGTTAATATAATGGCAGAATGGGTTTTTATTCTGCTTACATAGATGTCCACATAATCTACTTGGGAAGTTATGGCAGAACCATGATTTATTCTACCAAACAAATATCCAATATAACTTAATTAGCAGAACGGTGATTTATTCTCCTAAATACACGTCATTGGGTTTTGTATCTAATTTGGTTTACTTAAAGGTGATCGGCAAAGAAATCCTTTGGATTCAAAACATTCTTTAAAAGAGAGTTGCTTTTTGAAGCAAACCGATCTTTAGAAATAAAGCGGATTAAAACTTCAAAACTTGTAATTAAACTCTTTAACAATAATTAAAACTTTAATTAATAATTAAATAATAATTATCTATAAAATAAACAATTAAATCCTAATTAATTTTTGAATTATTATTAAATAATAATTTAGACCTTTAACTAATAATTAAATATGAATTAATCTCAATTAATTCATTATATATTTCTTAATTAAAAATTAAATAATATATTAAACCTTCATTTAAAAGAACTAAATCAAAATTAAGTTTAATTAAATATCAACTTAAATTTAACTTGATTAATAATTAATTAATAATTAAACCCTTTTGAAATAAATAATTTAATTAATCTTAATTAAATAATAATTAATTGCTGAATAATTCATTAAATAATAATTAACTCTTTATTAATTAACTTACTTAAAAATAATTAAGTACCAATTACCCTAACTTATTTAATGATTAAGTACTAATTGCCTTACTTAATTTATTAATTAAAAAATAATTAAATAAGTAATTAATAATTGCTTTAAAATATTTACAATATGCTTGAAAACAATTTTCAAAAAGATACTTAAGTTAAAATATTTTAGATTCAAAAAGAGTTTGTTTCTCAAGAACTGCATTTATATCGGCTTCGCTGTACGACTAGAAATTGCAAAAATTCGTTTTATACTCTAAATTACTTTTCAAACTCTTTCCTTTGTATTTAACTACTTTATAACTCTGAATAAGGTTTTAGAAAAAAAAGGTAAGGTCTTTAAAACATTCATAAAACATTTTTAAAAGTAAAGTTAGAATACAAGTTTAAACCAAAGGATCTCGATGCCGTTTTAACAAGTCACCGTACAAATTTTCTTAGCACATACAACAAACTCATAAACTCATACATCCAAACACATGACATAACAACATAAATAAGCAACAACTATAAACCTAAATCATACCTTTCCTATTAACTTCAACATTTGATTTCATTTCAAGTCTAACTTCCAATCACATACAAATACAATATTGTCTAAACCAAACATCCAACATACTTAACAACCAAAGAACAATATTTATTATCAAAGTAATAATCATATTTAAATTTTGAACTTTTAAATGAATTTGTGAGTTATACTCATCCAAAAGCTACCGAACCACTATGAAATTCCACTATAACTAGTATATGACCTAGTTCCATGCTATATGCTTTGAAATTGAAGATTTGGTGGCTTTATGGTTTGGCCAAGATGCAATTCATAGGCATAAAGGTGGCGGAGTTCGATCTTAAAAGGTAGAGGGACTTCAGATCATCATCAAATTCACAAAATCAAACCCGAAAATGGGTCTCCATCTAACTGATTTTCTGACAGGTAAATCATGGAATTTAGGAAAGTTATCAAAAGAAAAGTTCTTGGAAATTCTTTTCTCCTCAATTTGGAGTAGTTTTGATTGGGATATGGTCAAAATTAGGGTATTTTCGGACTTGAAAATCTAGGCCCAAAAGTGCTCTTTAAAGAAATGAGATTTTGACATAATTAAGCTCAAAATTTAAGGAAGTGATACAAATAAAAGTTGTAGCTACTGAAATTTTACACGGCTTGTAAAAAAAACCTCAGTTTAAGAAATGAGAAAGATATGGTAGAAGGAAGAGAGGGCAAAATTTAAGAAATGAGAGGAGTATTTATAAGCAGGAACAAAGTAAACTACCTAAAAACCCTTGGTCCTTCACCATCCACCTCCTCTTGCCACATCACCATGCCACCTCACCTTTATGTACCTCAACCCACAAGCCTGTCTCCCCTCTTGTATCCTTGTTCCAACATGTTTAAACATGTTTTTGATGACATGACATTCACTTTTCTTTTTTAAACTTTAAGTATAAATTCTTATTTTCATAAAGTGTCACATCTCATATTTGAATTAACTTAAGAAAACACATATATAAATGAATACATACATACATACATACATATATATAAATATATATGAAAACATATGCTAATTATTTGTGAATGTATGTAAATATTATTAATCTAGAGTTCATAATGTTTCTGATAACTTTTAGCTGACTGCAACGATCCGATTTTTCGACGCCCGAAAATCGGCATCAATAAGTCCACTGTATCAAATGCCGAGCAATCGGATGCTGGAAAATAGAACCATTAGGGTTAAAGAAGAAGGAGGTAAAAGAAGAAATAGGAAACAACATCAGAATCACACAAACACAACGGAACAATATATAATAGATAAATGACTTATCTTATACAAAAGAAAACTGTAATTGTTTATACATACATCATCAGATTACAGCATTAAAAAAATACAACACTGGACAGTTACGATAACTTATCCACATAGAAACTGAACTTGCAGCAAACCATATACAGTGGATAATACATCAAATACGTGTGATACGTCTCGCCATCCAGCTCATCTCCTGAGCCCCACAGTGTACTTCCTATATCTATAATACTTGGTTTGACCCGAGCTTATAGTTAAATAACACCTGAGTCGGTCTGGAAAACCAGCGTGAGAAAACACACTCAATTGGATTATTAAAGTTTTAAAAATCCTTTGAAATCAAAGGTATCTACCATGTCACAAATAAACATGCCAGGTTTTTACCTTACGATAACCAAAATATTTTTTTATCAAACCCATCTGATATTATAATAGTGTCTACAGAAAGTAAAATAGAATCTAGCTGAAATGCTTGCATCTCACATTTCATCATAGTTGGGCACAATCAAAACCGTACAGGCACTTATTGGAGATTGGTTCCCATACAATGGCAGGGCTACTGGGGTACCGTCCGTCACAATACGTGGTCTAGATCACCGTAGGATCTACCTGATCCCCTACATCACAAGACCGGAGCTACCCCTTACTGGATAGTCCGAAAAAGCTCACCCTGCGGTTGGAATCAGCAAACGCCCACACAATCAAAAAAATGGAACCTCTAGACGGGGTGAGCTTACCCTAATTGGTTGCTATCCACTTAGCCTTGTGTGCACCTCCCCAATTTTAGGCATTCCCGATTAATGAGGCTCGAGGTTAAGATTTACCTTTTTAGCACACATTCACTTAGAATGCTCATCGTCCTCCTGACAATGTTCTGAAAGAATTCATCCATACAAGTCCATTCCGGGTTCGAACGGAACCGAAGGCACTATTCCTACTACATCCATTTTGGAATCACCCTCAGGATTAGTAGCGATTAGCCCTTGCACTTCGCTGCTCCATCTTCAACTCCAAGCTCTAGTCTTCCTCACGAAAACGTTCAAACTGGATCGAAGTAGTTTTCGAGAAATAAGTCCCAATCCCGGTCACATCGAAACAATCAGCGTATTGGTCAATATTGATAGTCGGTTATTTAGCTATCAAATAACATCCACAAATAACCATCAGATTTAAATAATGTTCCAAATTATTTATTCCAAAATATCTTCGCAAGCTATAATCCTTTGAAAACAGTTTTTAAGTCAGTTCCTTTCGCAGAATAAATTTCCAAATATTGTTTATTTCCACTAAATTTCTCCAAGTCATAATACTTGGATTTTAAAATAATTTTAAACACTTTATCCAAAAATATATATACTTTAAACATTGAAAAAAATAAAAACTTCTTAAGAGACTTTATTTAAAAAGCTAGTAATGAAATTTTATAATAACTTCTTATGTAAAACTTAAACCAAAACTAAATTTAAAATAAAAGTTGTGAAATTTTATACAATTTCTCAAATAATTTTTTTTTAGCCAAACTACCTTTAAAATAAAACTACTTTATAAAATATAAATATTAATAATTATCTTTTTAAATCATAATACCAATTACCCTTTTGAAATATTTACCACTATAACTATTTTAATAAATATTTACCTATAAAAATTTAAATAACTTAAATAATAATTTCTCATAACGTTCTATTTAAAATAACTTTAAAACTTTTTAACTTATGCTTAAAAATCTACTTTGAAAACGTACTTGACTTTCCAGGGAAATACACTTTTCTTTCACACCTTTAAAAATAAATCACTATTTATTTTCAAAATAAATTACCTATTCCTTTATAAATTCCCATTGTGAATTTATACTTCTAAATATCCACCGATATCTTATTTCAGTTTATAAACCCAGCTTATAAATCCAATAGTCTAATTTTCCTTTTAAAACACCGTTTCAAACACTTAATAAATTTCCAAATCGATTTTCCAAAATTTACTTCATTTAAAATAAATTTCTTTACTTACTCGATTTTTTATTTCAAAAGTTATTAATATCAGATTTACTTCTATATTTATGATTTAGAAATCTTATTTTAAACTAAAAATACCAATTTTATACTTATTCCAAAATTCTTCTTTATCTTTTTCAAACTATTTTAAACCTTGAATTTTTAAAACAAATCCTTTATTCCTTTAAATAATATCACTAAGCTTAAAATTTTATTATTATCATTTTTCAAATATCTCTTTTCCCATACCGGGATTTATTTACTAGAATTTAAAAATCAACTTTATTCCTTCCCAATTCCATTCCTTAAATTTTATCCAAAATAGCTAAAATTCTTTTACTTAAAAATTCTCTTTTTATTTCTCCTAAAAATCTAACCTTTATATTTTGATATCTTAAAAATACCAAAATGTACTCAACTAAGCATAGCAGTAGATAATTTCAATTACCAATATAATTTATCACAGATTATCACATAACAGAATATGAAAAAAAATTCCAATATTTTGAGAAATCCAATTGGATCCCTCCAACCTGTTTTTCCCTGCATCTATAGATGTTAGCATAATATAATAATACCAATTCCACTTCAAGGTTGAATATAGCGGTATATGGGGTCATCCGCTATTATGCAGGGTGCATAGGGTCTCATCCGCTATATAATGCGGGAAATCAATCACTCCAATATATATATATATAATATTACATCCAGTCAATTCGATTAACTCATCTTTGATTTTTGATTTGCAACCCATTCCATCTCGACTTGTTTCTTCATAATTTTAGACCTTGTATAACATTATAAGATTTATTAACAATTTGAACTAATCGAATAATTAATTACCATTTAATTAACTAACAATTTAATCCATACTAATTTGCTTTAATGAAATATTTTTATTGACTAAAATAATTAAATAAGGTAATTAAACAAATTAATCACCAATCCATTATATTAAAAATAAACTAGCAAGTGATATATGTTTATTTTATTTTTCTTTGAAACTACATATACTAAGAAAATAACCTATATACATTTTTAAAAATCTAAGAAATAAAAAGAAGAAAAGAAACCATACCCAACCCTAAGTCGCCGAAACACTCGTTGCCGCCGCCATCGGCAACCCC
Organism: Allium cepa; assembly: GCA_030765085.1. Classification (NCBI taxonomy): domain Eukaryota; kingdom Viridiplantae; phylum Streptophyta; class Magnoliopsida; order Asparagales; family Amaryllidaceae; genus Allium; species Allium cepa. The sequence goes on from CM060928.1 coordinate 978,425,215, forward strand.
ATTTCGCGCGCAAGCACCAACCTCTTCGTCGAGAACGACCTCAACAAGGTTGCCAATGCCCTACGTGGTTCACCACCGAGTGCCACCATGACCTCCTCCAAGCACGGCTACTTCGGTCGCTTCACCACCCCCAAGATTCGCTGCTCCACTCGATCACGACATTGTGCTGCACGAAGTTGAGATACCACCCCCAAAAATCGCGCGGCCCTCTTCCGCCTTCATCGCTGACAAACCCTGCCTGCTATCGCGAGCGTCGCCAATCTCTTCCCAGCCTCGTATTGTAACGACCTGGAATTTACGATCCCGAAAACTCCAGATAGTTAGGAAAAAGAAGAAAGAGATAGAAGAATAAGAAAAACTTAAACACCAACATCTCACTTTCGCAGCGGATAAAATATAATAACAAATAGTAACAGTTATAAAAAGGAAAACTGTACTCGTCAAATTTCACTTTAATACATCAGAGTTACAACATATATACATATACAATCAACGTGACTCAGATATATACACAATATCATACAGAGGGAACTCTCCATACGTTCCTGTCATCCAGCCCGTCTCCTGAGCTCTAGAACGTCCTTACCTGAAAACCTATAATACTCGGTCTAACCCGAGAGTTACATCAAAGTAACACCCGGGTCAGGCTGGAAACCAGCGTGAGTAAACCCATCTAACATGAAATACAAAGCATACAACTTATATAAATCCCGAGGTAACTCGTATCAATTTACAAATTCACAATTTGTTATAGACATCACTTATTTCATGCATCAATTTTTTAAGTACCAAAATTTAGATTAAATAGTCCAGTTCACTTAAATCATTTCATTCCATCCTATTGATTTCACATATTAATCTATAAAAATTCAAAGTGGTTTCGGGTATTTTCTAATACCCGACCCGGTCTCTTCGAGTCTCACGTCATCCTAACCCAAGTTATCCAAGTGAAATACACTTCAAACTTTAAGTACAGGATGTCCCTTTACACAGCAATTCATCATTGATAGATAACCGTAATATCCTGTCCGCCCAAACCATGATACTACAAAACATTTCATATCAGAGATATCTACTCATTCAAGGCATCTAATACCATTCAATCATCCATAAGAAAACTTGATCACTTCCAAAATAAATTTAATCACTTCTAATTGAATTACTAACCTCAATCACTTAGATTCCTTCACTTGACATTAATTAATTTCAAATCAATTAATTAATCATCCCTTAATAATCCATCTTAATTAATCACCCTGGATTAATTATCCTTCAATTACATTCAAGTAACTATCTTTAATTAATTACACAAAATTAATCAATTATAATTAATTACATTAATTCTTAATTACTTATATTAATTAGTTTCTCATAAATCATTTAGTTTTGATTAATTAATCTTAATTAATTAATCGTTAATTACATCATTAATTATATAAATTAATGATTTCTAATTACATTTTAATTTACCCAAATCTAATCTAATTACATTAAGTAATTAATCATTAATTAAACCACAAATATTAATCACTCTTGATTAATCTCAACTGGTAATTAACTACCTTTTTATTTACTTTATTAAATAAATTAATTACTCATTTTATAAAAGTAGTTTTAATGAATTTAAAACCAAATTCATTTTTAAATTCAAATCAATTTAAAAATGCACTTTAACATTAAAGGTGTTAAAACACTTTAAATTAAAAAAATACTTTATTTGTTTAAAAACTGAGATTCACTAACTTGAATTCCAGACTTAACTTTGATTTTAAAGCTTGCTTTAAATCTCTACTTCACAATTTAACTTCAATTTTTGAAAATCACTTTTATTACTTCCCAATTCATTCTTATTTTTATTCTATAATTATTTCACTTCCAAAATTTACTCTTATATTTCATCCAAAAATCTAATTCCAAATATTTTGATAACTCATTGTACCGGAATATATTCAAGCAAACCATAGCATTCAATATTCCAATTATCAATATAATTCATCACAGCATATCAAACATTCATAACACAGAAAATTAAACAATCTAATTTTTTTTTGAGGAATCCAGTTGGATCCCTCTACCCTGTTTCCCTGCATCCACAGATGTTAGCACAATACCAATTCCACTTCGAGGTGGAATATCGTGGTATATGGGATTTATATAATATCATCCGCTATTATGCGGCGCATAAGGTCTCATCCGCTATATAATGCGAGAAATCAATAACTCCAATATATACCATATATTACTATATAATATACCACATCAAATCAATTCAATCATTCAACCAATTATTTAAATTTAATAATTTAAATTTAAATTAAAACCCGGATGAGTGAGATTACTCACCTTTGATTTTTGTTTGGCAATCCATTTCCATCTCAACCATTCTTCTAAATTTTAGACCTTGTGTAAATATTTATACAATTTATCAATATTCGATTTAATCAAACAATTAACCACTATTTAATAGTTTAAACTTTGATTAATGATTTAATTTAACAAAATAAATCTAAATTTTTAAACTAGTTTTCCTTTTTTACAATCTAAAAGTAATTAAATGGGTTAACTAATAAATTAATCATATTAATAAAAAAAAAAAAAAAACTAGTAAACAAAAATAGATATACGTATATATATACTGAATTTTTAAAAGATAGAACTGTTAAAAATCCTTCTGCAAATTAAAATCTCATCCAAATATAATTCCTGTCTCCCTTTAATATGCATGTGTATTAATTATATTGTTTATTTCTAGTCTAAATACATTTATTTAAATTAAATTAAACTAAACTAATACCTTATAGGCCCGAACCCATCTCCTCAAACACGCTCGAACATCCATCTCTTCGTCAACGCACCTCACTCGCCTCCAACATCGATAGCCGAACTTCATCCATTATCAACCCATCAGCCCCTCCAAACGTCCCCTCAAAACACACCCCTTACACTCAAATACAACTTCGAGATGACAAACCAATTCACGATCTCAAAAATCGATCGCGCGCCACCAAGCAACCGTCATGCCTTCAACACCTTCAAAAATTTGCTGGCTGCTCGTGAATCATAATCTAGAAATCTCGATCCTTTCTTCGCCACCCTTCGAGCAAGGAAATCATGATGCGACCGAGCCCAGATCTTTATCGCAACACTCAATTGTGAATCGGCTTCACCAAGTCGATCAGAAGTGAAATTGGATTTTGCTCATTTCCCCCTTGCCCTACTATATAAATTTGAATTTGAATCGAACACAAATTGAAAAGAGGAAGACATGAGTTTTCCTCTGAGTTCTTTTTTATAAAAGGTGTTCGATTCGGTTTTTGATTGAGGGACGAGGGAATAAATAGATGGAGACGGCATGAATTTGAATTCGAGCAAAAGATTGTCAACTTTGATTTGATTTTGGCTTCTGAGGGAAGACAAGGAATACGTGATTTGTAGAGAGGAGTAGGTCGGCTTGCTCAGGAATAGAGTGGCTGATGGAAAGAAATCTCAACAGTTGACTAAGATATATATATTAATTTAAATTCAAATTATCTCGATAAATGCAACTCAAAATTTTGACCTCCTATCGAGGAGTGCCGCTAGGCATTCATAATGTTATACCCCTATTTCGAACGCAATGGAAAAGGTTTTGAGTCCTAAATCAATCGTATGGAGAAGATAGCTTTTTGGACCCAGTTATCGTATTAAATTTCAATATAGATTTAAGCGCGTTTGTATATCGTATGCTCGCACAAAAACTCCAATCACTATGAAAATTGAAATCTAATAATAAAACACACTATTATGGACCCAATAGAAGTGGTTTCGTCGAATTCCAAGACTGTGCCTCGGAAGGCTATTTTAAATATCAATTTAAACGGTATAATTTCAAAACTTAACAAAACACTTCCAAATTCAATTTCAATATTTTTACTATCTTCAGTGTTATCAATATAAATTTTACAACCCCTTAAATTATTTTTAACAGGCCTAAAACTTCAGATTCAATGGCTTGCCCAGTTTCATTTTATTAAATCCAATAATTTAATTATCAATTAAATAGTGATATTTGGAATTCAAGTTAAGATAAATCTTTCCAATGTCTAAAATAAATTAGATATTCCAATTTCAAATGCTCAAAATTTCTGGGTCATCACATTCCTCCCCCTTAAAAGAATTTCGTCTCCGAAATTGCTAGTTAAGAAGAATGGTCCAATACCCATTTACTTTTTCCCAAAACCAAACAATTTCAAACAATTTCCAAAACAATCTTTTTATTAAAGACACACTAACCCCTTTTATAGCTTTCCAAACTTATCCACAAGTCCCAATAATATTATTTACTTAACAATTCAAATTTGAATTTAAAACCAAATTTTGAATTGTCAAAATTTTCTCTATTTTTTTCTAACTCCCTAAATTTTTGAAAAATTTCGCTAGCGTCTCCTTTGCGCGGCTAGCTCGGTACAGCTACAAAATGCCTCTACGGGCCCCTAAATTCTAAAGAAAACAAAAGGCCAAGTGGCTAGATCAAAAACCCAATCAAATTTCATACAGAAATTTAAACACATACCTTTTTGTCGAGCAATTCAAATTTATCTTCTGAAATCAAAACCAAATTTTCTTTCCCTTTATAATACTTGTATATCTTACTAAGCAATAATGTTCAATTACAACATTCAAAAATTGCTTTACACATTTCTTCACAAAAGGTTTCATATCTATTTTGATTTCTATTCACTTTTCTAATCCTTTAGTTCCAACTAAACAATTAGCTAAACTCTCCATTTTCAAAATTCCTTATTTCAATTCCTATTTGAAATCATTTTATTGCTAACAAAAATTTTCCCAAAAATTTTCAAAAATTTTCTAACTTCCAAAATTTTCGGAAAATTTTGGCAGAGCCCTCTTTGTAAGGAGGAGCTTTTGCAATTAGACAAGAGACATAAATATATATACATCGACCCACACGGTCGGAAAAACAAAAAAAGTTCATATTTTCCTGTTTTTATTGCGTAGGCGTACCTTTATTTAGCATTTTTAAGCAAGCGGTTTATTATTTTAGCAATTAGCGTGTCCAAATCTAGCCAAACGACTTCTCGGTAACTGTACTTACTCAATTCAAACATGTAAGTACTAAATATATGAAATTTATTAACATTTCACTTACTTTCAATAGCTAAACACATGCATTTCATAAGCAACATGCACCAAACACTTTCCATAAGCGATTTATATGATTTTAAAGCTAATTCAGTTGTTTTCAACCAATTCATGTGCCAATCCATTCAATTTTAATGGTTTACACTTCAATTTCTTACATTCAATTTATTTTTAATCCAAACAACACATATTTATTTCAGTTGATTCCAAAAATCAATTTTACTTATCTCTACCAATTCATAGAATTTTTATTTACTTCCGTTTAAGTTGAACGACCAGTTTATTCTATGAAATATAACGATATTCACTTAATAGAATATCCATTTTAGTTTTAAGCCACATCCAATTGATTCCAACTCATTTTATGCTCGAATTGGATTTATTTTTTAACTCAAGTCATTTCTGTCATAATCCAATTCCATTTTATTTTTACAACATCTCCACTTATTTTAATTCATTATCAATCCAAGTCGAATTCTATTAAAATTCGAGTTTATCTCCAAACTTCATTATTAACTTATAATCCATTTTATTTAACCGAGTTAAATTTTATTAACATACTCTATCAAATAATTTATTTAGCTAATTAGCTTACTTCCAACTTTTATATCAATATTCAATTTTATTACAAAAATCACTTCATTAAATTTTCCTGAATTCAAATTTTTTTTTTCATAATCCCGGTTCGGATTTTCTTTCATTTTCCAAAATTCCAACGCTTCTATTTTAAGAATTTAAAAATACTTTTAAATTCACATAATATTATTAAAATAGATTTTTATAAAATACTTCTTATAACTCAATGTCTCAACCATTCCATCCTTATTCTCATAGAAATTCGGTCATAGTTGATCAGGCGTAGGACTGAAAATCTATAAGTACGTGGTAAATCCGTTTTCAACACCCAGTGAAAGTACTTGGGAAAATAATTTTATTGAAAATATAGAAAACAGTTTTTGAAAATAGAGGAAATATCTTTGGTGAGAATGCTTTGGAAATCATCACCCCCATCCATGGCCGCAGTTACGTCCCGGGTTACGTTGCCATCACAGCAAAAGTCCAAGTAACTGTGGGCACTCCACGCCCCTCGATTATGCCATGGAACCCACAACAGATCGCAGTTACATTCCAGGGTTACATTGCCATCGCGACAAAAGTCCATGTAACTGTAGGCATCAACGCCCTCGATTTTCGCTGTCAAAAATGAAGCTTCTCCACTCCCACATAGGTCGCAGTCTACCGATGTAAAATCAAACGCAGACTGTTGGCTCTCAGCAGCACACACGACTTTCGCTATTTACCATAGGTCGCAGTATACCGATATAAAATCAAACGTAGACTGCTGGCTCTCAGCGGCACACACGACTTTCGCTAGATCTCCCGTAGATCATAGTGATATTGAGTTACACTGTCGTCACAGCATAACCCAAATACCTCTGTAGGTATCAGCGCCCTCGACTTTCGCTACACACTACTCATAATCCTCAGGAACTAGTTTTGTTCAGACTCCTCACAGGATCAACTTTAGAATCCCCCTTAGGTTTCAAGGAAGTACTACCCGGTGGCACTCCTGAGAAGTTCATTTCAAGGTAGCGCCTTTTTCCCAGAGCCATTATCAAAACACTTTATACTATACACATATAGTATCTTCCAAACCATACACCTAGTATGAATCCCATATAAACCTCCTTTTCTCAAAATCGATTATCCCAAAATCGATAATTCTCAAACTAGGCTTTCCAAATTCCAATATTGATTTTACCCAAAAGTCAAAAGCCTTTCCAAATCCAAAGGTTCCCAAAACCTTTTTTCCAAAATCCTCAAAAGATCCTTTATATATATAGATATATATATTTTTTTTAAACACTTTGGATCATTACAAACTTGTATAAAACTCCATTTACACTTCAAACACTTTCAAAATCCTTTTCTTTCGGCAATAGATTCAACAAGGGGAGATTTATCTTGTATAACAAAGATATATAACTTTGTTTATTCAAAATCAAATATTCAAGTTTGATTACTCCTTTTTTTAAAAGTTGTTTCCATCTTACTTATCATCATAAAATATCCAACTTTCACCTTTATCCATTGTTTATTTCATAAAATATACTTTCATTTCAAAAGAAATCATTTCACATTCCTTATTCACAAATTTTAAATATCAATTTCATTCAAACCCGTATGATGTACACATATCATCCATACACTATACCAATCTGATCGCTCACTCGATCACACAATTGCACTTTCGAACTAATATCGTCCACCCGACTTCCTAGTGCAGACACAGATCTGGTTTCTTGATCAGGACCGTCATTCTCCTTGCATGGCCATAACTATGATAGAGAATATCCAGAACAATCAACAATCCATATCCAGGTTTGTCGTCGAAAATCGAGTGAAAAATCCCAACTCGGATCGGTATAACTATCTCGAATTTTTGTGCTCGAATCTGGATCAAATCACTATGTGAATAGAAAAATATACGTAGATCCTACTTAATTATCTTCATTGATTATCAACTAAATCAATTTCTCTTTCTATTCACATTCCCTTAGGTTCTTATTCATTTATTCACCATTGCTTCAATCCTATTTGGATTATCACCTCAATTCTTATCTCAAATGGATATTTAATCATAAACAGTTTAAACTCTGTCCAGCTTAAATTTCCAAAAATAGCTTGAAAAGTTTAAAAATAGAAAAGTAGCTGAAAAACAATTAATAGTTTGTAAAATAGCTGTAAAATAGTTAAGTAATTGTAAAATAGTTGGAAAATAGTTAAATAGTTTCAGAGATTTTAGATAATTGTAAAATAGTTGGAAAATAGTAATTAATTTGTAAAATAGTTGAAAAATAGAAATTAGTTTATAATAAACAGTCGAAAAATTGTTAAATAGTTTCAAAAATAATTGTAAAATAAATATAAAATAATTTGGCCTTTAAAAAGAAAGGTTGTATATATTAGATAGCTTGGAAAAATAAGTTTATATTAAAACAATTTATAATGAACATAGTCCAAAGTCAAAACTGTTCACTTCCTCATCAACTCAATTTAAATTTCCACTTCCATTTAATTGGCTCAATTCCAATTTGAATAACTTCAATTTCCATTAAAATTGATTCAACCCCAATTCAAGTTGAATCAATCTTGATTTCTTTCCCAATTCAAATCAAATTCCATTTGATTTTAAACCTTTTCAACTTTAACTACAATTCCAAATTATTCCAATCAATTTGGACTAATATCAATTGAAACCACTTCAATTTCAAATCATATTCAATTTTGAACTAGTTCAATTTCAATCTCAATTTTAACTTCGAGTTAAATTTTTAAATGTTGATTTAATCCTTTAAATCAAATCGTCCTATCTCTTTAAACCATTTAATTCTAAATCCATCTCAAACTTATCTTCATTTAATTTTAATTTGGTTGTATTTCTATTACCACTTAATTCCCATTATTAAATTTTCAAATAATACAAAAACCAATTACCTTAATATTTATTAGAAAGAAATATTGCTTTATATATCAAAATATATTCTTATATAAAATCATTTAAAACCTTTATATAAGAAAATAACAAGTACGCGCTCATACACACACACACACACTCAACTCATTCTAGCGTACCATTGACCCTATCGTTAATGAGCGATCCCAACAGATCCAAGGTTCTCGCTTAATCTTCGGCTCTGATACCAACTGTAACGACCCAGAATTTTCGATCCCGAAAACTCCAGATAGTTAGGAAAAAGAAGAAAGAGATAGAAAAATAAGAAGAACAGAAACACCTGCATCTCACAGTCGTAGCGGATAAAACATAATAAAAAATAGTAACAGTTATACAAAGGAAAATTGTACTCGTCAAATTCACTTTAATACATCAGAGTTACAACATATATACTTATAAAATCAACATGACTCAGATATATACAACAACATAATATAGAGGGAACTCTCTATATGTTCCTGTCATCCAGCCCGTCTCCTGAGCTCCAGAACGTCCTTACCAGAAAACATGTAATACTCGGTCTGACCCGAGAATTACATAAAAGTAACACCCGGGTCAGGCTGGAAACCAACGTGAGTAAACCCATCTAACATGGAATATAAAGCATACAACTTATATAAATCCCAGGGTAACTCGTATCAATTTACAAATTCATAATTTGTTAAATACATCACTTATTTCACACATCAATTTTCTAAGTACCAGAATTTAGATTAAATAGTCCAATTTACTTAAATCATTTCATTCCAGCCTATTAATTTTACATATCAATCTATAATAATTCGAAGTGGTTTCAGGTATTTTCTAATACCCGACCCCGGTCTCTTCGAGTCTCATGTCATCCTAATCCAAGTTATTCAAATGAAATACACTTCAAACTTTAAGTATAGGATGCCCCTTTCCACAACAATTCATCATCGATGGATAACCACAATATCATATCCGCCCAAACCATGATACTACAAAACATTTCATATCAGAGATATCAACTCATTCAAGGCATCCAATACCATTCAATCATCCATAAGCAAACTAGATCACTTCCAAAATAAATTTAATCACTTCTAATTGAATTACTATCCTCAATCACTTAGATTCCTTCACTTGACATTAATTAATTTCAAATCAATTAATTAATCATCCCTTAATTATCCATCTTAATTAATCACCCTGGATTAATGATCCTTCAATTACATTCAAGTAATTATCTTTAATTAATTACACAAATTAATTATTCTTAACCAAAAATAGTAATTAATCTTTAATTACTTCACAAATTAATCAACTATGATTAATTACATTAATTCTTAATTATTTATATTAATTAGTTTCCCATAAATCACTTATTATTGATTAATTAATCTTAAATAATCAATCTTTAATTACATCATTAGTTATATAAATTAATGATTTCTAGTTACGTTTTAATTATCCTAATATAATTTAATTACATTAAGTAATTAATCATTAATTAAACCACAAATATTAATCACTCTTGATTAATCTCAACCAGTAATTAACTACGTTTTTATTTACTTCATTAAATAAATAAATTACACATTTTATAAAAGAACTTTTAATGAATTTAAAACCAAATTTATTTTTGAATTCAAATCAATTTAAAAATGCACTTTAACATTAGTTTAAACACTTTAAATTTAAAAAAAAACTTTATTTGTTTAAAAAATGAGATTCACTAACTTGAATTCCAGATTTAACTTTGATTTTAAAACTTGTTTTAAATCTCTATTTTATAATTTAACTTCAATTTTTAAAAATCACTTTTATTACTTTCCAATTCTTTTTTATTTTTATTCTATAATTATTTCACTTCCAAAATTTACTCTAATATTTCTTTCAAAAATCCAATTCTAAATATTATGATAACTCAGTGTACCGGAATATATTCAAGCAAACCATAGCATTCAATATTCCAATTATCGATATAATTCATCACAGCATATCAAACATTCATAACACAGAATATCAAACAATCTAAAAAAGTTTTGAAGAATCCAGTTAGATCCCTCCAACCTGTTTCCCTGCGTCCACAGACGTTAGCACAATACCAATTCCACTTCGAGGTGGAATATCGCGGTATATGGGATTTATATAATATCATCAGCATGCGGCGCATAAGATCTCATCCCCTATATAATTTAGGAAACCAATCACTCCAATATATACTATATATTGCTATATAATATACCACATCAAATCAATTCAATCATTCAAACAATTATTTAAATTTAACAATTTAAATTTAAATTAAAACCAGGATGAGTGAGATTACTCACCTTTGATTTTTGTTTGGCAATCCATTTCCATCTCGACCATTCTTCTAAATTTTCAACCTTGTGTAAATATTTATACAATTTATCAATATTCGATTTAATCAAACAATTAACCACTATTTAATAGTTTAAATTTTAATTAATGATTTAATTTAACCAAATAAATCTAAAATTTTAAACTAATTTTCCTTTTTTACAATCTAAAAATAATTAAATGGGTTAACTAATAAATTAATCATATTAATAATAAAAAATTAAATAAACTAGTAAACAAAAATAGATATAGGTATATATATACTGAATTTTTAAAAGATAGAACTGTTAAAAATCCTTCTGCAAATTAAAATCTCATCCAAATATAATTCCTGTCTCCCTCTAATATGCATGAATATTAATTATATTGTTTATTTCTAATCTAAATACATTTATTTAAATTAAATTAAACAAAACTGATACCTTACAGGCCCGAACCCATCTCCTCAAACACGCTCGAACCTCCACCTCTTCGTCGACGCGCCTTACTCACCTCCAACATCAATAGCCGAACTTCATCCATTATCAACCCATCAGCCTGTCCATACGTCCCCTTGAAACACACACCTTACACTCAGATACGACTACGAGATGAGAAACCAACCCACGATCCTAAAAATCGATCGCGCGCCACCAAGCAACCGTCATGCCTTCGACGTCTTCAAAAATTTGCTGGCTGCTCGTGAATCGTGATCTAGAAATATCGATCCTTTCTTCGCCACCCTTTGAGCAAGGAAATCATGATGAGATCGAGCCCAGATCTTTATCGCAACACTCGATTGTGAATCGGCTTCACCGAGTCGATGTGGAGTGAAATTCGATTTCACTCATTTCCCCCTCCCCCTACTATATAAAATTGAATTCGAATCGAACACGAATTGAAAAGAGGAAGACACGGGTTTTCCTCTGAGTTCTTTTTTCAATAAAACGAGTTCGATTTTGGTTTTTGATGTCTTGAGGGACGAGGGGAATAAATAGATGGAGACGGCATGAATTTGAATTCGAGCAAAAGATTGTCGATTTTGATTTTATTTTGGCTTCTGAGGGAAGACAAGGAGTACGTGATTTGTAGAGAGGAGTAGGCCGGCTTGCTCAGGAATAGAGTGGCTGATGGAAAGAAATCTCAGCCATTGACTAAAAACATATATATTAATTGAAATTCAAATTATCTCGATAAATGCAACTCAAAATCTTGACCTCCTATCGAGGCATGCCGCTAGGCGTTCATAATGTTATACCCCTATTCCGAACGCAATGGAAAAGGTTTCGAGTCCTAAATCGATCGTATGGAGAAGATAGCTTTTTGGACCATATATTGTATTAAATTTTCGATATAGATTTAAGCACATTTGTATATCGTATGCTCACACAAAAACTCCAATCAGTACAAAAATTGAAATCCGATAATAAAACACTATTACGGACCCAATGGAAGTGGTTTCGTCGAATTCTGAGACTGTGCCTTGGAAGGCTATTTTTAAATATCAATTTAAATGTTATAATTTCAAAACTTAACAAAACACTTCCAAATTCAATTTCAATATTTTTACTATCTTCAATATTATCAATATAAATTTTACAATCCGTTAAATTATTTTTAACAGGCCTAAAACTCCAGATTCAACGACTTACCCAATTTCAGTTTATTAAATCCAATAATTTAATTATCAATTAAATAGTGATATTTGGAATTCAAGTTAAAATAAATCTTTCAAATATCTAAAATTAATTAGATATTCCAATTTCAAATGCTCAAAAATTCTGGGTCGTCACACGTATGCCTGACCTCGAGCCAGCGACAATGTCGCGATGCGTTTATTTTCTTTTTTTTGATTTGAAAGGGCTCGAATTGAAAAGAGGGGAGAATGAAATCTCTATTTGCTCAACCATTTCTATTCGATTTTACTGATCTGCGTTTATTTTCTTTAAACGAACGTGTGTCCTCAAGGAAGACGCGTGCTTTAAAATTCTTTACGTGTCTGCAAGGGCAAAGTATTTCAATGCAATACAATTATTTAAATTTAAATTTAAATTCAAATTTAAATCATCCTGATTTCCGTAATTCACAATCTCAATCTCCAATCGGGGCATGTTGCCAGGCGTTTATAATGTTAAACTCCTATTCCGAACGTAAAGAAAAAGGTTTCAAGTCCTAATTTGATCGTATGGAGAAGATATATTTTTGGACAAGTTATTATATTGAATTTTTGATATAAATTTTAGCGCGTTTATCTGTTGTACAATCACACGACAACTCCAAATACTATGAAAATTTAAATCCGATAATAATACGCTATTACGGATCCAATGGAACTGGTTTCGTCAAATTCTGAGACTGTGTGCCGGAAGGCTATTTTTAAATATCGATTTAAACTACATATTTTTAAAACTGAACAAAACCTTTTCAAAATTCAATTTTAAAAGTTATATTACCTTCAGTATTGTCAATATGAGTTTTCTAAGCCTTTAAAATATTTTAACCAGCTTAAAAACCAAGATTCGCTATTTTAACCAATTTCTAATTATTAAATTAAATAATTTAATTTATCCAGTAAACGGTGATATTTGAAATTCAAGTTAAACATTAACTTTTAAATATTTAAAATCAATTAAATATTTCAATTTCAAATATTCAAAAATTCTAGGTTATCACATTCCTCCCCCCTTAAAAGAATTTCGTCCCCGAAATTACCAGTTAAGAAGAATGGTCTGATACCCGTTTATTATATTTCCAAAGCCAAATAGTTTGTAACAACTTTCCAAACCAAACAGTTTTAACAACACCCGAAGAAACTTTTTACCAAAGACACTACCACTCTTACTAACTTCCCAAACTTATCCATAACTTAATAAAATTATTTACTCAACAATTTGAATTTAAATTTGAATCCAAATTTTAAATTACCAAAACTTTCTCAAAAATTTTCTTACTCCCTAAATTTTCGAAAAATTTCGCCGACGTCTCCTTTGCGCGGCTAGATCAGTATAACTACAAAATGCCTCTACGGGCTTCCAAATTTCAAAAGAAAACAAAAAAGCCAAGTGGCTAGATCAAAAAACCAATAAATTTCATACAGAAATTCAAATGCATACCTTTTGTCGAGCAATTCACTATATCTTCTAAAATCAAAAATCGCAATTTTCTTTTGCTTTTTAAATTACATGTATACTATTTAGCAATAATATCCAATCAAGCATTCAAAATCATTTTATACACTTCTTTACAAAAGTTTCAATATCTATTTCATTCATGTCCGTACGATGTACATATATCATCCGTACGCAATCCTAAATCCGATCACTCACTTGACCACACAATTTCACTTCCGAACTAGTATCGTCCACCCGACTTCCTAGTGCGAACTCAGATCTAGTTTCTTGATCAGAAACCTTCATTCTCCTTGCATACCCGTAAACTATGATAGACAATTTCAAAACTAATCAAAAATCTATATCCAGGGTTCACCGTCGAAAATCGAGCGAAAATCCCAGCTCGGATCGGTATAATTACCCAAAATTCTATGCTCGAATCTAGATCAAATTGCTATACGAATGAAATAATATACGTATATCCTATTTATTTATCTTAATCGATTATTAACTACACCAATTTTCTTTTTATTCACATTCATTTTGATTTTCTATACTCCTATTGCCAATTATCCCATTTCACAACTTTACTTTAACCCTTATAAATGTTAACTTAGAATATTTTTCCAATACCAAATTTTTACTTGGTATATTTCTCAATTCCGATTTTTACTTAGAATATATCCATTTCCATTCTATTTTGCATTTTCAATCCCATTTGAATTCAATTTACCCTCCAATTTAAAATATTGAATTTTATTTACCTTATCCCAATCCATATTTAACTAACCACTCCAAACTTTTATTATTTTTATTCCACTTTGAATAAATTCTGCAACTTTACTTTACTCAATTTAAATTAAATATCCTTTCAATATATAATTTCAATTCGCTTGCTTATCCATTTACTTTAATTAGTTTGCTTGCAAATTTTATTTTCAATTCTTTGTTTTGTTTAGTCCACTTGTCTAATTTTCCATTTACTTACAAATTCAAAATGAATTTCAACATTCTGTTTTCAATTTCATTTACTTGCAGTTGTAAATTCATTATTCATTCACAAATTTATTTCTAACTTAATAAATTTTATTTAAGCAATCATTTTACTTAATCCACTTAGACTTTTTCTTATTACATTCACCTTTACTTAACTAGATTAATTACACTCTGATTTAATCCAATTTTTTTTTAAACTTCTATAAGTTTCCCAAATTTAATTATTTCATTCACTAATCTTTTTACTTTATTTAGTTGGTTTACTTCATTAGATTATTTAGTTTCATACTAATTTTAATTTAACTCTTCCTAAGTTAAATTTTATTCTAAACAAATTTAGAATTTTATAAGTTAAATAAGATTCCAAAGTTTTAAATCATTACTTAAATATTCAAAATTACTTTTGTAAACATATATATCCAAATTAATTTATTCCAAAATCAACCTAAGTTATTCTATAAACAATTTCAAACCAACTCTAGAGTATTTTAAACAATTACTCATATTTCAAAAGCATTTTTAAAATCAATTATATATATACATAATTCATTTGCAAATCAAATCATCCTTTGAATTTTTAAAATAATTGAAAACAATTTGGTAGCAATTACTCTCTGGGAAACTCGAAAATGAACATCGATGATGCTATAGTCATCACCGAAGCTATTTTCCAGCGATCGAAGAGAATTTAGTGCTTTTATCTCTTTAAAACCCTTCATATATTTTTAAATTCCAAATCTCACCAGATTTCATACCCAATTCAAAATACTTCCCAAATAATATCACCATTATTTCTCCAAAGCTTTTGAAAATCATTTTCAAACACAAAAGGAATTAAATTTTCAAATTCCAAATCCTTTCCACTCATATTCAAACATTACTCTGGAATTTTATCTCATTTTAATTATAAATCACACTATAACTCATATCTATAAATTTCTTTTGTTAAATGAATTTATCTCCTAATCTTTGGTTATACCATTATTTCCTTATTCCAATTTCAATAATGATAATAATATTATCACTTCCTAGCAATTAAACAACCATATACTATAATAATTTACAAAATTATTTCTTTTATATACAAAAATAATTTAGGAAAAATTATTTCATTTACCCTATTTTAAAACAATACTGTGTCGGTTTATCTTGCTTAAGAGTTTAGATATCCCCATCGATACAGTTAGCTAGACTGCACCGACTAGAATCTATAAACACTCAACCGATAAGTCAACACAATATAAAATCAAATTTTTTATATTCACTAAAAAATACGCTCTCATATCTATTAATACACTCAAACTCATTCTAGAGTACTTACGGAATCTGTTTCTAATGAGTAACTCCCACCAGACCCAAGGTTCTCGATTAACCTTCAGTTTTGATACCAATCTATAACGACCCGATTTTTCGACGCTCGAAAATCGACATCAGTACGTCCACTGTATCAAATGCCGAGCAATCGGATTCTGGAAAACTGAACCATCAGGGTTAAAGAAGAAGGAGGTAGAAGAAGAAATAGGAAACAACATCAGAATCTCATAAATGCAAGGGGAACAATATATAATAGATAAATGACTTATCTTTATACAAAAGAAAACTGTAATGGTTTATATATACATCATGAGAATACAGTATTAACAAAATACAACACTGGACAGTTATGATAACTTGTCCACATAGAAACTGAACTTACAGCAAACAATACACAGCGGATAATACATCAAATACGTGTGACACGTCTCGCCATCTAGCTCATCTCCTGAGCTCCACAACATCCTTAATGTATCTATAATACTAAGTCCGACCCAAGCATTATAGTTAAATAACATCTGAGTCAGTCTGAAAAACTAGCATGAGAAAACACACTCAATTGGATTATTAAAGTTTTCAAGATCCTTTGAAATCAAAGGTATCTCGTAAGACCACGTCATAAATAAACATGCCAGGTTTTTACCTTATGATAACCAAAACATTTTTTTATCAAATCTTTCTCATATCATAATAGTGTCTATAGAAAGTAAAAAAAAATCTAGCTGAAATGCTTGCATCTCACGTTTCAACATAGTTGGGCACAATCAAAACCGTACAGGCGCTAATTGGAGATTGGTTCTCATACAATAGCAGGGCTACTGGGGTACTGCTCGTCACAATACATGGTCTAGATCACCGTAGGATCCACCCTAATCCCCTACATCACAAGACCGGAGCTACCCCTTACTGGATAGTCTGAATAAGTTCACCCCACGGTTGTGATCAGCAACTGCCCACACAGCTCGAAAAAAAGGGAACTTTAGATAGAGGTGACCCTACCCTAGTTAGTTGCTAGCCACTTAGCCTTGTATGCACCTCCCATGTTTCAGCGATTCCCGGTTGATGAGGCTCGAGGTTAAGCGTTATCTTTTTACCACACATTCATTTAGAATGCTCATCATCCTCCTGACGATGTTCTAAAAGCATTCATCCATACAAGTCCATTTCGGGTTCGAACGGGACCGAAGGCACTATTCCTACTACATCCATTTTGGAATCACCCTCAGGATTAGTAGCGATTAGCCCTTGCACTTCACTTCTGTATCTTCGAATCCAAGCTATAGTCGTCCTCATGGAAACGTTCAAACCGGATCGAAGTGGTTTTCGGAAAATAAATCCCGATCCTGATCACTTCGAAACGATCAACACATTGGTCCATATTGATAGTCGGTTATTTAATTATCAAATAACATCCACAAACAACCATCAAATTTAAATAAGTTTCCAATAATTTATTCCAAAATATATTTGCAAGCTACAATCCTTTGAAACCAGTTTTCAAGTCACTTCCTTTCGTAGAATAAATTTCCAGATATTGTTTATTTCCACTGAATTTCTATAAGTCTTGATACTTATATTTTTAAATTAATTTTAAACACTTTATCCAAAAATATATATACTTTAAACATTTAAAAAGAATAAAAACTTCTTAAGAGACTTTATTTAGAACGCTAGTTATGAAATTTTATAATTACTTCACATGTAAAACTTAAACCAAAACTAAATTTAAAATAAAAGTTGTGAAATTCTATACAATTTCTCAAATAAAAATTTTAGCCAGACTACTTTTAAAATAAAAATACTTTATAAAACATAAATATTAATAATTATCTTTTTAAATCATAATACCAATTACCCTTTTGAAATAATTACCACTATAACTTATTTAATAAATATTTACCTATAAAAATTTAAGTAACTTAAATAATAATTTCTCAATACATTCTTTTAAAAATAACTTTAAAACCTTTTAACTTAAACTTAAAAATTTGCTTTGAAAACGTACTCGGCTTTTTAGGGAAATACACTTTTCTTTCACACCTTTAAAAATAAATCACTATTTATTTTCAAAACAAATACCCATTCCTTTATAAATTCCCTAATATCTTATTTCACTTTATAAACCCAGTTTATAAATCCCATAGTCTTATTTTCCTTTTAAAACAGTGTTTGAAACACTTAATAAATTTCCAAATCGATTTTCAAAAATTTACTTCATTTAAAATAAATTTCTTTACTTACTCAATTTTTTATTTCAAAACTTATTAATATTAGATTTACTTCTATATTTATGATTTACAAATCTTATTTTAGACTAGAAATTCTAAATTTATACTTATTCCAAAATTCTTCTTTATCTTTTCCAAACTATTTTGAACCTTGAATATTTAGAACAAATCCTTTATTCCTTTAAATAATCTTAAAAAACTTATTATCATTTTCCAAAAAACCTCTTTTCCTATATCGGGATTTATTTACTAGGATTTAAAAATCAACGTTATTCCTTCCCAATTCTGTTCTTTAAATTTTGTCCAAATTAGCTAAAATTATTTTACTTAAAAATTCTCTTTTTATTTCTCTTCAAAATCTAACTTTATATTTTGATATCTTAAAATTCCAAAATATACACAACGAAACATAGCATTTGATAATTTCAATTACCAATATAAACTAACATAGATTATCACATAACAGAATATGAAAACAAATTCCAATATTTTAAGGAATCTCGTTGGATCCCTCTTATATGTTATTCCTTGCATCCACAGATGTTAGCACAATATAATAATACCAATTCCACTTCGAGGTGGATTATCGCGATATATGGAGTCATCCACTATTAT
Organism: Allium cepa; assembly: GCA_030765085.1. Classification (NCBI taxonomy): domain Eukaryota; kingdom Viridiplantae; phylum Streptophyta; class Magnoliopsida; order Asparagales; family Amaryllidaceae; genus Allium; species Allium cepa. The sequence goes on from CM060928.1 coordinate 978,444,444, forward strand.
GTGGGACACATAGGGTCTCATTCGCTATATAATGCGGGAAATCAATCACTCCAATATATATATACTACTATATAATATCACATCCAGTCAATTCAATCATTCATCCAATCATTTAAATTTAAGTATTAAAATTAAATGGTATCTAATTGAGTGAGATTAACCCACCTTTGTTTTTGACTTGCAATCCATTCCATCTCGACTTGTTTCTCCATAATTTTAGACCTTGAATAACATTATAAGATTTGTTAACATTTTGAACTAATCGAACAATTAATTGCCATTTAATTAACTAACAATTTAATCCATACTAATTTCTTTTAATGAAATATTTTTATTGGCTAAAATAATTAAATAAGGTAATTGAACAAATTAATCACCAATCCATTATTTTAAAAATAAACTAGCAAGTGAAATTATTTATATATGTGTTTATTTTATTTTTCTTTGAAACTACATATACTAAGAAAATAACCTACATACATTTTTAAAAAATCTAATGTTCACATAAACTCCTATATTTTTCCAAAATCCTATATATATATATATATATATATTTACTGTTCATATTTCTTATTACCTAAATATAAATTAAAATAGGATTTTCTTTCTTTCTAAACCTTACTGTAAATATTTTTTTTCTTTTGATAAATGAATTGATAATTTGCTAATTAACTTTAGAGTTTTAACTTGAGCAACATAAAAATTAAAACCCTTCTTTTTAGCACATTGAAAAAAGAAAAAAAAGAAAAGAAACCATACCAACCTTGAGTCGTCGAAATTCTCATTGTCGTCACTATCGGCCACCCCATTTCGCGCGCAAGCACAACCTCTCCATCGAGAATGACCTTAACAAGGTCGCCAATGCCCTATCCAGTTGTAACGATCCAGTTTTTGAATCAAATTTAATTTAGTAATTAATATAAAAATTGGCATTAAATTGTGAAAAAACTTAAAAATTTCAAAACAAATAAAATATGTATTATTTATAGGGGCATTTCACTAGAATGACAAACTTTGCAGTCTAATTAGTTTCTAGGATACACATCCAAAGAAATTAATTTCAAGTCCAAAGTCAGTAGAATAATTGCTTTTAAGGACAAAGTCAGCAGTCCAATTACTTTTAAGGACATAATTTCATAGGTTTTTAGGCCTTAGAAACTAATTGTTTTGCATTTTTTCCTTAAAAGTAATTATTTTAGTTGTGTGTCCTAAAAACTAATTGCACTTTCTAAAGAGTCCCTTATGGCTAATTTCCACTTGTTTATATATATATATATATATTGTAATTTGAATCTAAAAAAAATCTTAGAAAAATAATTTACATTTAAAAATTATATATATGAATGGATTAAAATTTGAATTTGAAATTCAAATTCAAAAATAAATATTTTAAAAATAAATGGGATTTAAAAAAATATGTGTGTGTGATTTTTTATGGTATATAATGAATTTAAAAATCATTTTCTTTTAACATTACATATATAAATAAAGAAAATGTATTTATGAAATACAAAATACAATTTGAAAATAATATATAAATATTATTCTCATGCAAAAATGCATGTGTAACATTTAATTGTGAAATTAGACAAGTGTTAGATTATTAACACATAAATTAAACAAGTGTGATGATTTTATTAATAAAATTAACAAGTGTTATTCTATTTTTATTTTTGAGATAATGAATAAAAATAAATTCAAGGCTACATATATCTATCTTCATTTTCAAACCAAAGCCTGTAAACTTTAAAACTGGAAAAATAAAAAGAAAACACCTCTTCAATTTTCAAACTAGAAAACAAAATTTAAGACAAAACAAATTCCAGTAAATCAAGTTCAAGTTCGAGATCAAAGCATATAAAAGCTTCATTCAAACTAGTTAAACAAATCAAAGCCTTCAACATCAGACAACAAAGATCAAATCAGCACAAGCAAGTCTAGATAAAAAAGCGTAACCCAGATTTTCAAATTTTAAACAACTTCTAGGTCTACAAAAGCTCTGTTTCTTCTTTAAAAAGGTGAGTAAACTTCTTTGATCCAATCTTTGACTTGATATAGTGATTTATGTTGAATTGAAGCTTTGAATTATAGTTGTATATTAAAAAAATATGGATATATGTTGTGCATGTCTGGTATCAGGCATAATGCCTCTGTTTAGTTCCAAGTTTGAAAAACCTATTTAAAAATTCAAATTCTCCTCCTTTGATTCTTGTTAGACTTTAGGATCTAAACAAAATATGTTTGTAAAATCATGTTTTACCTTTTAAAAATAATTTCAAGCATAATTAATCAAATTATTTTCTATAAAATTAATGAATACAGGAAAACTTAAAATGTGTTGGAATTTCAAACATCATGATTTCTTGTTTCATGTATATCATCTGAAACGTTTTCAAAAATGATGATTTTTAAAAGTGAAATCATAATTTCTAAGTGCGTATCCATGGAGAATTGGCAAGTTTATCGATTTTGGGTTTTGTGGCAAATTCTGGCGATCGGTGGAAGTGGTGGTCTCAGGATCGTAGATGAGGGTAGCCGGATGATGGACGAGCTCGGGAAAAATGGTTAGAAAAAGTCCTGATTATCGTGGAGGAAGAACGAGATCGATTTAACGTTTTAAACCATTTTTGGTCGAGGTCGAAAATTGTATTGCTGCATCATCGTCAATGGATCAGAGCTGTTCGCACCCGTGGTAATCGAAGTGTAGGATTTAGGTGAAGCTTTAGTAGGAATTTCGTGATCGCTGGTGGCTTGTGGGGGCGGGTCGAGGAAGATTTGTCGATCGAAGTTGTTGTTCGAGTTTGGGTCAAGTAACTCGATCTCGAATTCGTCGTCGGTGCGTCGATCTGGGTGTTTGTGGTGCTCAAGTGGGTTAACGATAACTTGTGGAAGGTAGTGGCGATGGCCAGAACGCCGGCGATTGGCGGTGCACATGCACAAGTTTTGGATTGTGTCAGTAAGTAAGAGTTTGAGGAGGAAAGGTTTTAACACGAAGACTATTTCGGAAAAATTTGTTATTGGCTCGAGTAAAAACACGGGTGTGTTCGCGTGAACTTAACATGTTAACAGGTTGTAAATTTTTAAAAAATAAAACTAAGTAAAACATAAAGGAGGAGGGTGAACTCGGGGAAGTCTTAGGGAAATGTTGAAATTGTCTCGGGTGAGACTCGTGTAAGTCTTGAGTCTGAGAAAAATTTGTAACTGAGAAGTTTTAAATTTTAAACTAATCAAGTTTTAATTTAAATAATTTTCTTAACTTATTCTTTTTAAATAATTAAGATTTTGTTTAAGTTTGTATTAGTGAAAGGTTTTTATAATTAAAGTAATTAAGTTTAAAATGTTTTAAATAATATATAACCTTTATTTTTCAAATTAACTTAAAAATGTATTAAAGAGTTAATTAAGATAAAATGTTTTTAAATTATTAATTAACCTCAATCCCTTAAATTAATTTATGGGTTAATGTTAATTAACTACAAGGTCAACTACAAGGTTTGTTAATTAAAGATTTTAAAGATAATTAAATGATTAATAAAAATAAATGATTTATCTTTTAATTAATTAATTAAAGTTTAAGTAATTAAAGATTGATTAATTAATGACAGTAATTAAAAGATAATTACTTAAAGGATTATTACTTAATGATGGTAATTAAAGAATATTTAATTTATTTATTAATTGATGATTAAAGGTTAATTAATTAATAATTAAGATTAATTAATTAATAATTAAGAATTAATTAATTAATATTTAAGAATAATTAATCATTAATTAAGGATAATTAATGAAAATAATTATGTGATTAATTAATTATAATCAACCAATTAATTAATCTTGCTTATAGGTGATTGATTATTATTGAATATCTTAGATTGGTTGGTACCTCTGATATGCGATTGTGAAACTTTGTGATGCGAATCACTGTGAATTGAAATGTGATATCTGTGATATGTTTCTATGTGAATGTGAAAATAGTTGGCCTTTAAATGGCATTAGAATTTCGACGCGACAGGGAGTCGGATTACAAATGGTTATTCGAAATCCATATCGAATCTTAATAGTGAATCTTTGTGACTTGTGTATCCACACGTTTCAAAATAAGCGCTCAATATTCGAATTAGCCAGGAGAGGATTTTGTGTCATAAAACCCATTCCGAATTAATGGTACGATGAACTGGAGTGCATTTGAAGACGGTGGTGAAGAACGGGTATTTTCGAGAATGAAAGGATTAACTGTCGATTGTCTCTGCACTGAATTGCTCTGGTATAGAGATCTCCATATGTGATGGGGAGTCCGGTTGGGATTGTGGATACTCGGATTGCAAGGGCTTCTTCATTTATTAGACGAAGTGTCTTTGGTTCCATTCAGACTCAGAATGGACTTGTATGGTTGTATGTCTGACATTACACTTTAAGATATAAAATTGATTTCTATCAAATACATTTCTGTTTAGTGGTGGAGAATTTATTATCTTAACTTAACAACCTTCTCTAAGACATACGAGCTCAAAGGTTATGTAGTTGATGGTTATTAGTGATATACTCCCAATTTGGTAGTGTGGCATGCTGAGTGCTAATCATTTGTTGATCAAAGCCTGGCTTTTTTGAAAAGTGTAGCTTTGTGGGACGAGACTTCATCGAACCTCACACCTCGAAAATGATCGAAACAGGAAAAGATGCGGCAAAGTTTATGAGGGTCGTGCCCTTTAGGGTATGTGCATTTCCTTCTGGATAATAAGTGGTATTCTGGTATGGAGCCCAGATAATTTGCTTTGTGGTTGCTGGTGTTGAGGGCCCTCGATAAAGGTCGGTTACAACTGGGGGATGGCATACTCATGACAATTAGTTACCTAGTTATAGAGGTAACCCGGCTTGTGTTGGTAGAGATCCGGTAGGTTCTCGGAGCGTCACTCCAAAGGCATACCCATTCGGTAAAGGAAGTTCCTTAGCCTTGACCATTTGTTGGAAATCCAATCACCTAATATGCGCCATGTATGGTTTTAGTTGTAGAACCTACCATTTGACATGATAGCTATAGTAGGCATACTATAATGGTATGCATGCTGGCTAAGATTAATATTATACTTTCGAAATGTTTTCACACTATGTACTAATAATAATATCAAAAAGAGTTTTCTTGTATCAAGCATGTTTGACTGTCATAAGGAGAAATCTCCCCCAAGTGTGCGATTGCATTGTGTGTTGCTGGAAGGCCTTGTGGTAGTTTCATTTTTCAAAAAGCATAACGGATTTCATTTTATAAATTATTTTTACAAATAACTGTTTTTTATACTCATACCAGTCGCATGACTGATCCATAGTTTATTGTTCCCTTCCTAAACTCTGAGTGCCCATAATATTCCACACGGGTAGCCTAGAAGCAGATTATCCATGTTCTGGTGATAGCTTAGATAGTAGATTTTGATCTAGAAGTCTTTTGGAATCTTTGGTTTTGGAAGCTATTGGATTTTGGAAGCTTTTGGTTTGGAAATCTTTTGGAAGCTTTGAAGTTTGGTTTGAAGGTGCTTATGCTGGATTCTCGCTCTCGATCTCTTTCTTTTGAAGACTCTATTGAAGTTATTGTAGCTTTATTATTGTTCCGCTATGGTGTTATTATTTGTTGTTGTATCATATACCTTCTACTCTAATGATGGTGGTTATTTGTTGTAATCAAATGTTGTATCCATGTTGTATCTATGTTATTTATCAATGAAATTATCTTTTGTTTCCGCTGTGTTGTATTCATCTAATGTTGTTATAAGCTCCGTCGAACTGGAATCCGACGTTTGAATCTTCGGCATTCAAATACAAGTGAGGTATTTGTTGTCGATTTTTTAACGCTGGATTTCGGGTCATGACCACTGGTATCAGAGCTAAAGGTTGAGTAAGAACTTTGGCTTTGGAGCATTAGGTGACTCATTACAGATAGGGTTAGGAATAACCTAGAATGACTGTATCCCTAAGATATCTCGTCCGTATGGCCTAAATCAAGTTTTCTTACTATTTACAGATAGTGAGAAAGAGCGCGAGAAGAGGACAAGGTAGGGGACGAGAAAGTACCACTAAAACTAGTCAAGGCCCTACAACAACGGAAGCAGCTATTCCCACTCAACCTTAGCCGAATCTAGCTGATTTATATTGAAGTTTTTCAAGACTTGGTGGAAAGCCACTCACAGGCAAGGAGTCTATTATCGAAGCACAAGCCTGGATTCGATCGTGCGAAAGGATTTTCAGAGGACTGAAGTTGGAGGATAACCAGATGAGATTGATGGCTTCTTGGCAACTTTAGGAAGAGGCTTTAGCCTGGTGGGAGACTGTTACCTTGGATGAACCAGAGGATGAATTCACTTGGGATTAATTCAAGGAGGTGTTTGAGCAATGTTATATGCCGTCTACTGGTATCTCCAAAATGTACCAGGAGTTCATAGGTTTGAGGCAAGGGAGCTTACCTTTTGAAGAGTACTTGAACAAGTTTAACAAATTATCTCGATTTGGTCCGAAGTTGGTGAACACCCCCCTGAAGAAGAATGAAAGATTTATCCGAGGGATGAATAAGAAGTTCCATGAAAGAATGACAGCCCATGTGAAGGAATCATTTTCTGATTTGATCGATATGGTTTACAGATATGCTACCTTGGATAAGCAAGAAGTTTCGAAGGAGAAAAGAAGTGCAAGAAATCCGAATTGGAAGAAAAGGATGTTCGGAGGGAAGAAACCGTGGCAAGGCAAGGAGAAGAAGAATAATCAGGAGAACCAGGCAAAGGATGTCACTTGTTTCAATTGTTTGGAGAAGGGCCATTATTCAAATAGTTGCAAAAAGCCAAAGAAATAAGGAAAGATGGATCAACATAAGAAGCCAGGACAACAAGCAAGGGAATGCTATTATTGTCACAAGCCAGGACACGTAGTTAAGGATTGTCCGATAATGAAGCAAGCTCAAGTAATGAAGGTGTATGCGATCAAAGATAAACCTTCAACCTCTGGAGTAGACAAAGGAAAAGAGTTTTAGAAGGAAACCTTCTTATTTCTGATAGAGTTGTTAGAGTTTTGTTAGATACAGGAGCCACACATAGCTTTATTTCCCAACAGACCATAAATGAATTAAAACTTGAACCCGAATTTGTCGACGGACCCATTTGCATGAAGAATCCAGTTGGTGGCCTTGCGAACCTTTGTCTATGATGTAGAGAGGTTCCTATTTCATATCCTTATCATCAATTTCCTATCAGCCTTTCTATTCTTGACTTTAATGAAATCGAAATCTTACTTGGAATGAACAGGTTAACGAAATATGAAGCTAAATTAGATTGTAACAATTGAACGATTTCAGTAAAAACAAAACTTGGGAATTTCATTGTAATTTCTTATGAGGACCCGAGTCCAAAAAGGGATAAGTTAATGTCAACTTTGGGGTATCTCGAACCAAGTTTGGAATCCATACCTATTGTCCAGGAATTTACCGATTTATTCGAGGAGGTTAAATCTTTGCCTCAGTTGAGGGAGCTTGAATTTAGAATCGACTTGGTACCCAATGCTTGTCATGTTGTTCATGCAAGCCGCAGGATGGCACTAAGGGAAAGAATAGAGTTAGTCAAGCAAACCCAAGATTTGCTGGAGAAAGGATTAATACATCCCAGTTATTCCAGTTAGGGTTCGGCTTTTGTATTTGTAGCCATGTCTGATGGGTCTTTGAGATTGTGCGTGGACTATCGCGATCTCAATAAATTAACTCTCAAAATTTTCCTTTGGTCCAGAATCGATGACCTATTCAATCACTATACGGTGCTCAATTCTTTTCTAAGATGTATCTAGGCCAAAGATTCTATCAACTAAGAATTGCTAAAGATTGTATTCACTTAACTGCTTTCAGGGGTCCTGACATGGTCTACGAATGGTTAGTTATGCCTTTCGGACTAACCAATGCCTCCGCATATTTCGTAGACTTAATGACCCAAGTATTCCAAGAAGTGGTGAACAAATTTGTTCTTGTCTTCATTGATGATATTTTGATCTACTCCAAAATAGAAGAAGAACATGCTAAACACTTGAGAATTGTTTTGGAAATATCGAGGAGGAACGTTCTATTTGCCAAATTTTCTAAGTGTCATTTTTGGGTCAAAGAAGTTAGATTTCTCGGACATATTGTTGCCGAAGAGGGAATTTCTATAGACCCGGGCAAGGTTTCCGCTATTCTTGACTGGAAGCAACCCACAACCCCATAGGAAGTCAGAAGTTTTCTAGGATTAGTCGGATGCTACAGTAATTTGTCCATGATTTCTCCAAGATAGCCAGTACGTTAACTAAACTGACTATGAAGAATGCCAAATTTGATTGGACTCCGAAATGCGAAGAAGCGTTCCAGGAGTTGAAGAAAAGATTGACCATCTCTCCCGTTCTTGCTATTATTAACGAGAACCAAGGTTTATCTATTTATACAAACGCTTGTGGTGAAGGTGTGGTTGCTGTTCTAATGCAGGAAGGTAGAGTGATTGCCTACGCGAGTAGACAATTGCGTCCACATGAGAAAAACTGCCCAACCCACGATCTTGAGCTCTTGGCTGTTATTTTTTCTTTGAAAATCTGGCGACATTATCTTCTGGGTAAGAATCTCTTTCAGCTTTTCTAAAAATTTAAAAGTTTAATTTAACATAATATGTACACTTAATAAACCCTCCTTGTTTTAGGTGAAAAATTTGAATTGTTCACTGACCATAAATCTATGAAGTATCTCTTTACCCAGAAGGATTTGAATCTTAGGCAGCAACGTTAGTTGGAATTCCTAGCGTCATATGACCTGGATATTCTGTGTACAACCGGAAAAGCAAACATGGTAGCCGACGCTTTGAGTAGAAGACATGCTGTCCTAGCATATCTTGTTGTCACTCCAACTCTTCTTGAGAAAGTCGCTAGTAAGCAGAAAAAATATAAGTTTCTCTAGGAAATTTATGGGAGAATTCGTCAATGCAAAGATTCCAGCTTTGGAATCGATAATTGTGGGATTATAAGATTGAAAGGCAGGATGTGTGCCCCAAACATCCCCAATCCAAAACGTGAAGTTTTGGAGGAGAGTCACAAGTCCAAGCTTAGTATCCATCCAGGGGTTAATAAGATGTATTGAGATATTAAAAGGACCTTCTAGTGGAAAAATATGAAGAGATATAAATCTATTTATGTTAGTCGATGTGCAACTTGTCAACAAATCAAAAGTGATCAAAAAAACATGGCGGGTTTACTCCAACCATTGGAGGTGCCTAAGTGGAAATGGGATCAAGTGTCTATAGATTTCTTAGACGGGTTGCCACAAACTCGAAAAGGTAATGAGGAAATTTGGATTATCGTGGATCGTCTGACCAAGGCTGCCCAATTTATCCCAGTAAAATCTACCCGAACGGCAGCAAGTTTAGCAGAATTGTATATGAAAGAGATTGTTCGTCTCCATGGAATACCGAGTAGTATAGTGAGTGATCATGATCCGATCTTCACTAGCAAATTTTAGGAGGCATTTCAAGCTGCACTTGAACCAAATTGAACTTCAGTACTGCTTACCACCTGTAGTCTGATGGGAAACTAAAAGAATAAATCGAATCTTAGAAGACCTTTTGCGTGCTTGTATTCTGGACTGCGGCGGTTCATGGGAGCACCATTTGCATCTGGTTGAATTTTCATATAATAATAGTTATCAAGCCAGTATTAGGATGGTTCCTTTCGAAGCGTTATATGGGTGTCCGTGTCGATCACATGCGTGTTGGATTGAGTCAGGTGATAGGCTTATTCTTGGTCTAGATACGATAATGGTAGCTACCGAGAAGGTTGATTTTATTCGAAAGAAACTGAAAACTGCCCTAAGTCGATAGAAAAGTTATGCCGACTACAGGAGGAGTACTTTAGAATTTCAAGTTGGAGATTCCATTTTCCTAAAGGTTTCTCCAATGCATGGAGTGTTGAGATTTGAAAAGACCGGTAAGCTGGCACGGCGATATATAGGTCCTTTTCCTATACTGGAGAGGATCGGTCCTTTGGCTTATCAAGTGCAGTTACCTAACAAGTAATCTGGCGTACATAATGTGTTTCATGTTTCCCACCTTCGTAAATATGTACACGATCCAGACTGTATCATTGAAGAGGACGCTCAGCAGGATTTGGAGATCACACCAAATCGAGCAGTAAAGAGAGAACCGTTGAAGATAATTGACCGAGATGAAAAGCAGTTGAGAAATAAAGTGGTGAAATTGGTAAAAGTGCAATGGAGTGGAGATCTAAATGATTGTACTTGGGAAATAGAGGATAGCATGCAAAAGTCCTATCCCAATTGCAGGGTGGATATTTCGGCTTGATTGGTTGGCCATTTCTCTATCTTTTTATGTGTTCTTATATTCTTTGTTTATCTCTCTCTCTTTCAAATTTCGAGGATGAATTTTTTTTAAGGAGGATCTATAACGATCCCCTTTTTGAATCAAATTTAATTTAGCAATTAATATAAAATTGGGATTAATCTGTGAATAAACTTGAAAATTTCAAAACAAATAAAATATGTATTATTTATATGTATATGTATGTAGATTGTAATTTGAATCTGAAAAAAAATATCTTAGAAAAATAATTTGGATTTAAAATTTTTATACATATATATGAATCGATTGAAATTTGAATTTGAAATTCAAAAATAAATGGATTTAAAAAATATATCTGTGTGATTTTTTTAGTATATAATTAATTTAAAAATCATTTTCTTTTAAGATTACATATACAAATAAAGAAAATGTATTTATAAAATAGAAAATACAATTTAAAAATATTATATAAATATTATTCTCATGCAAAAATATAAGTGTAACATTTAATTTTGAAATTAGACAAGTGTTAGATTTTTAACAAATAAATTAAACAAGTGTAATGATTTTATCAATAAAATTAACAAGTGTCATTCTATTTTTATTTCTGAGATAATGAATAAAAATAAATTCAAGGCTACATATATCTATACTCTTACTTTCTGTTTTCCTTTTATCTTCATTTTCAAACCAAAGCCTGTAAACTTTAAAACCAGAAAAATCAAAAGAAAACACCTCTTCAATTTTCAAACCAGAAAACAAAATTTAAAACAAAAACCAATTCCAGTAAATCAAGTTCAAATTCAAGATCAAAGCATATCAAAGCTTCATTCCAACTAGTTAAACAAATCAAGGCCTTCAACATCATATAACAAAGAACAAACCAGCACAAGCAAGTCCAGATCAAAAAGTATAACCTAAAGTTTCAAATTTTAAACAACTTCTAGGTTTACAAAAGCTCTTTGTTCTTCTTTAAAAAGGTGAGTAAACTTCTTTGACCCGATCATCGATTTGATATAGTGATTTATGTTGAAATGAAGCTTTGAATCATAGTTGTATATGTACAAAAATATGGACATATACTATGCATGTCTGATATCAGGCAAATTGCCTCTATTTGGTTCCAGGTTTCAAAAACCTGCTTAAAAATTCAAATTCTCCTCCTCTGATTCTTTGTTAGACTTTAGGATCTAAACAAAATATGTTTGTAAAAATCATGTTTTACCTTTTAAAAAAAAATTCAGGCATAATTAATCAAAGTATTTTCTGGAAAATTAATGAATACAGGAAAACTCAAAATGTGTTGGAATTTCAAACATCATGATTTCTGGTTTCAGGAATATCATCTGAAACGTTTTGAAAAATGATGATTTTTAAAAGTGAAATCATAATTTTTAAGTGCGTATCCATCGAGAATTGGCAAGTTGATCGATTTTGGGTATTGTGGTAAATTCTGGCGATCGGTGGAAGTGGCGGTCTCGGGATCATGGCTGAGGGTAGCCGGATGATGGACGAGCTCGGGAAAAATGGTTGAAAAAATTCCTGATCATCATGGAGGAAGGACGAGATCGATTTAGGGTTTTAAACCCACGTTTGGTCGAGGTCGGAAATTGTATTGTTGCATCATCGTCAGTGGACCGGAGCTGTTCGCATCCGTGGGAATCAAAGTGTAAAGGCACGTAAATCCGTACCCCTTTTAAGCTGGCAAAGTTCCACAACAATTTGGCCCAGAGTGGAACAAATGTACGAGTCTTCGAGTTTAAAGAAGAAAGAGGTAGAAGAAGAAGAAAAGGAAACAATAACATAATCTCACATTTCACAGCGGAACAACGTAATAGATAAATGAATGTCATTAAAATAAAAGCACTATATCAGTTTATACATCACATTATCAGAGCCTACAACGACTCAATACAAACACTGGCAGTTATAATAACTTGTGTACAATAAAATTTAACTTGCACTAACCCAGACCCAATGGACACTACATAGTATAAGTGGTACGTCTCGCCATCCAACTTGCTTCTAGATCTCCATAGCAACTTCTTGACTTCGCTCCCGAATAACTGATAACCTGAATGTAGGCTGCCCATGTGGAAAATTATGGGAACCTAGAGTTTAGAAAGGGAACAATAAACTCCAGGCCAGTCGTGTGACTGGTGTGAGATCTTAAAAAAGTTATTTTTCACAAAGAAAATAAAAAGAAATTCGCTATGCTTTTTGGAAAATGAAACTACCATAAGGCCTCCCGGCACAACAATGCAATCGCAGACTTGGGAGAGTTTTCTCGTTATGATAGTCAAACATGCTTGATACGCAAAAATCCTTTTTTAATATTATCATTAGTGCATAATGTGGAAAACATTTCAAAAGTATAATATTAATCTTAGCCAGCATAGGTACCATTATATTATGCCTGCTATAGCTACCTCTTGAGGAGGCAGGTTATATAATTACAATCATAAAGGGCTCGTATTGTTTCTTTGGATTTCCAACAAATGGTCAGGCTAAGGAACTTCCTACGGCCACCAACAGGAATGTATTTGATAGAAAACAGCTTTACATCTCAAAGTGTAACGTCAGACACACATCCATACAAGTCCGTTCCGGGGTCGAACGGAACCGAAGGCACTTCAAAGAAGCCCTTGCAAATCCGGATATTCACAAATCACGTCCGTAATCCCCATCGCAAAGGTGATAAAATCTCTATACCGGAGCAACCCGATGCAGAGACATTCGACAGGTAATACTTTCGCTTACGAAAATACCCGGTTTTCAACACCGTCTTCAAATGCAGTCTCATTTCGTCGTATCGTTATTTGGAATGGGATTTATGACACAAGGTCCTCTCCCGGCTAATCCGAATAACGAACGCTTATTTTTGAAAATAAGTGTTACATTCAGATGCCAACAAATTACAACAATTTTCACTTTGATCTTTTAAACAAAAGATCTATCACAATCATAAAGGTTTGATGTGGGTTTCGAATATCCATTTGGAATCCGAACCCCCGGTCGCATCGAAATTCAAATGTCGTTTAAAAGGAAAATATTGATAGTTGGTTATTTAACTATCAATCAACATTCACAACAATTACCAGATTTAAACAATTTTCCCCAATTATTTATTTTCAAAATATCTCCGCAAGATATATTTCACCTTTCAACCATTTGAAAACAAATTTCATATTACTTTTCCTTACACGGAATACATTTCCAAATATTTGTTTATTTCCACTGAAAATCTACCGAGTTCAAATGCTTTAAAATAATTTAAATTACTTATCCAAATTTATATACTTGGAACATTCAGAATAAAAACTGTTTTAAAACACTTTATTTAAAACATTATTTATGAAGATATTATATTAAAATCTCATATAAAAATTCAAGTCCAAACTAACTTTTAAAATAAAATTAGTAGATAGGATATAACTATTTAAATATCCATTTTCTAAAACAAATATCAATGAAAACTTTAAATAATCACTTCTATAATAAATTAAAATAAATATTTACTTTAAATATTTTTAAAACAACCCAAGTGAATAATTTCTCCAAAATAATCTTTCCTTAAAACCATCTTCACAAATTCAATTTCATATTTATAGACTATACTGAAAACATACTCGGCTTTCTAGGGAAAGTACACCTTCCATTCTAAAATGGTTCATTCAAATCAATTTATAAATCCTTCTGGATTTACTTTATTACGTTCCAAATCCGTAAATTCCTTTCCACATTTTTAAAAATAACCAAATGTTTATTTTTAAAACAAATTTCCCTTTCCTTTATAAATTTCCATTGTGAATTTAAACTTCTAGATATCCATTGAGATACGATTTTCAATTCGATTTCCAAATATTCATTTTTAGCACCGAATTAAATTCTAAATTGATTTCCAAATTTATTTTCAAATACCAAATCAATTTCCCAAATTGATTTCTAAATTTATTTTCTTTTAAAATAAACTCCTTTATTTCTTCCAAACTATTTCAAATCCATATTTTAAATAAATTCTTCAACTATCAAACAATATTACTCAAAACCCATTTATTAAAATCTTTCCCCCTATTTTGGAATTTATTCAATAGGATTTCACTATAGATTTTCTACTTAAATTTAAAAATCCTATTTTATTTATTTCTAGCATCTTATGATACGAAAAACATATTCGGCTAAATTTTAGTCTACAATGATTCCATTTACAGTATAATCACACAGAGATTATCAACACACAACATATGAAACAAATTCAATATTTGAGGAATCCAATTGGATCCCTCCAACATGTTTTCCTGCATCCACAGACGTTAGCACAACAATTAAATACCAATTCCACTTTGAGGTGGAATATCGCGGTATATGGGATTTATATAATATCATCCGCTATTATGCGGCGCATAGGGTCTCATCCGCTATGTAATGCGGGAAATCAATCACCCAATATATACTATATACTACTATGTATATAGTATCATTCAGTGAATAATTATTATAAATCAATCATCCAAGCACACAATCAATCAATTTCAAATCTAACTATTCAAAATTGAAATCAGAACAATATTGATTGAGTGAGAAGATCTCACCTTTACTTATGCAGGCAATCCATTTTCCATTCGGACTCGTTTTCTCGATTCATAGACCTTGTATAAACATTGATGATTTTTGTTAATATTCGAAATCAATCAAACAATTAAATTCCTATTTGATAAATTTAATTTAAATTAAAATTTTAGTTTTAAATGAATAATTTAATCTCGACCAATTACCTAAAATAAATTATCTTTGTGAACTAATATAAATTAATTAATTTGTTCAAACAAGTTAATCACTATAATACTTTAATTAAAAATAAACTAGTAAGTTTAGAATGGATATAAGTCTTTTCATTTAGAAACTACATATATATAATATTTATAAAACAGTCATATAGATTTTAAAAGTCGAATCTTTATATAATCTTCCATTATCAAATTTTATCCATATAAACTAATCTTTTGTTTAGTGTAAATAATTGAAAATAATTTCCTTTATACTTCACTGCAATTTTTTTCTATTACATATTTTTCCTATGAAATGTATAGATATATATAAATTAAATTTTGCTAAAGACAAAAATCATTACCTTACCCTCGCCTCAATAGCTATAGCCATCGTACTGTCGAACCCCAAACTGACAGCAACATCGAGTCGCCGCAGCAAGCCCTAGAACCATCGAGCTTCGCATGCGTACGACTAGCCTGAGCGCCTCCCCATCACAGTCGCAGCCTGAACTTCGATCAATCACTACCAACGGCGACGCCAGTCGCGACTACCGCGAAACCCTAACCACTGCCCCTCGTGACACTCGAACATGCAACTTCACCTCAACTGCAAATTCTCGAGCAAATTCACAGCCGCGATCCATCTCCAATGCGAAATCAAACGCGACCCAACCTCCATTGCCCGCCCATCATGTTGCCAACTCACCTTCGTCGACCCCCCCTAGATTTTGGCAGAAAGTCGTGCCCAAAACCAAAATGTCGACCTCACCATCGCTCCATGCGAGCCACACCCCCCAACCGCCACGTTCTAACTCGAGAACTCGATCGCAATTCAATTAAGTGAAAATTCTATTTTTGAAGCTTTGAGTTTGATTTCGATATATGAAAAAGGAGGAAGCGTGTCTGAGTTTTAAAACTGGCAATGCGCCTCAATTCAGAAGGGTAGGGCGACATATAGCGCAGGCTAGGGTGTATAGGGTTTGACTTTATAATTATATAATATTATTTAATTTTCATAATATCTCGTTATGCATAAATCAAAATCCTGGATCTCTGTTGAGGCATGCAGCCTAGCGTTTCTAATGTTATAACCTTATCACGAACCCAATGGAACAAATCTCGGACTCCAGTTTGATCGTATGTGGAAGATAGCTATTTAAATCGACTATTTAAATTAAATTCAACTAAATTATTTCTAGGTGTTTCTAGATCGAACAACCAAACGGTGAATCCAAACGCTAGGAAATTTGAAATCTGATAATAATACAATCTTACGGATCCAATGGAACTGGTTTCTCGAATTCCGAGACTGTGCCTCGGAAGGCTATTTTTAAATATCGCTTTAAAAAATAAATTTTCAAAACTGAACAAAACATTTTCAAATTCAATTTAAAAAATCCTACTATCTCCAGTATCATCAATATAAATTTTTCGAGCCTTGAAAATATTTTTAATCACCTTAAACTGAAGATTCAAATTTTTATCCAACTTCAATAAATTGAATTCAAAAATTAATTTGCCAAATTCATAGTTAATTTTGAAATTTAAGTTAAACTAATTTTCAAATATTTAAAATCAATAAATATTTCGATTTCAAATATTCAAAATTTTGGGTCTTCGCATCCTTCCCCCTTAAAAGAATTTCGTCTCGAAATTACTAGTTAAGAAGAATGATCCTTAACCCGTTACCATTTATCCAAAACCAAACAGTTTAATCAATTTTGCCCAAACAAATCTTTTTATTTAAGATCCATCATTACTTCAACTAACTCTCCAAATTCATTCATAAGTTCCAAACAATATTGTTTTCTTTAACAATTTAAATTTAAATTCAAATTTCAAAATTTCAAAATTTCAAAATTTGCTCAAAATTTTTCTAACTCTATAAATTTTCGAAAAATTTCGTCGGCGTCTCCTTTGCGCGGTTAGCTTGGTATGACTACAAAATGGCACCACAGGCCCCCTGATTCAAAAAGAAAATAAAAGGCCAAGCGGCTGGACAAGAAAACCATCAAATTTCATACTGAAATTTAAAATACATACCTTTTTGTCGAGCAATTTCAAATTTATCTTCGAAATCCCAATTCCAATTTTTCTTTTTCCTGTAACATACCTGTATATTCTACTAGCCATAATATTCAATTACAACATTCGTATATCATTTTGCATATTTCATTACAAAAGTTTGAATACTTACTTCTTATACCATCTTTACTTCATTCCTGAAGTTATATATCCATTTTCATTCAATCTTACTCTTTTAATTTCATTTGAATTCGATTTACACTTTCAATTCTTTTTGGATTCAATTTAACTTCTAAATATTAATTTTTTTTCAACTATCTTTCATTCACAACTGATTCATATCACAATTTTAAATTAGTTTTATTTACTAATTCATTACAATTTCCAATTCATTTTACCTTAAACCATTTTTATTATCTTTGGTTCACCTCGAACTAATTTTACAGCTTTATTTTATTTCACACAATTCAAATTGGGTTTCGATATTCAGTTTTCAATTCCAGTTTTATTCTTTTGTTCATCCCCAAGAATAATTCAATTTCAATTCACCATTTGGTTTACAGCCACTTATATTTAAACTAGTTTTCAAATTCCATGTGAATTTAATTCACCTTTCATTTATAATTATTGAATTCGATTCATTTCAAACCATATCTAAATTTATCGTTCCTTCTATTAGTTTCAGTTACTAATTTTATTCTAATACTTCGCTTTGTTTGTCACAAAGAAAATTCAATTCCAACACCAATTCTATTTACTTACAAATTCGAAATGAATTTCAACATTCAATTTCACTTCCATTTAATTTCAATTGTAAATTTATTAATACATTAAGAAATTTATTTCCATAATTCAAACTCAATTCCAATTCATTTGTCTTAACCCCAAATTTATTTTCAACTTAATAAATTTTATTTAAGAAATCATTATACATAGTCTCCTTAGACTTTTCTTTAAATTCACTTCATTTAATTGATTCACTTATACTTATTTTAATTTAACTCCATCCTTTAGGTTAAATTCATTCTATCAATGCCAAATTGTATAAGTTATCAACTCATTTATTAATCCCATAAATATTTAAAATAGGATTCCGGAGTCTTTTCAACATTTCAAAAATAATTTTTGAAATCAATTCAAATTATCTTTTGAATTTCCAAAACCAACCCCAGTTTGTAAACAACCTCCATTTTAAAATCATTTGGCAGCAATTCTTCTTTTGGAAACCCAAAAATGAACATCGATGATGCTGCAGTCATCACCGAAGTTATTTCCCAGCGACCAAAAAGAGTTTAGTGCTTTTCATCCCTTCAAAACATTTTTTTTCAAAACCCTAGAAAACTCATTTTCAATCTCAAGGAAATTTAAACTTTCCAAATCTCCAAAACTTCAGATCTTTTCAAAAACATTTCTTTGGAATTCCATTTCAAATTACAAATCACATTTTCAATTTACATTCTCAAATTTCATTTGTATGTGAATTTATTTCTTAACTTTGGAGTTACAATTTCAATTTCCTATTCAATAATTAATGATAATAATTTAATATTATCAATTCCTAACATCCAAAGAACCATATATTATAATAATTTATAAAGATTATTTCCTTTATCTACGAAAATAGTTTTGGGTAAAATTATTTCATTCACCCTATTTTAAAACAATACTGTGTGGTTTATCTTGTTTAAGAGTTTAGAAACTCCTATCGACACAGTTAGCTAGACTGCATCGACCAGAATCTATAAACACTCAACCGATAAGTTAACACAATATAAAACAATTTTATATTCACTAACAAATACGCGCTCATATCTATTATTACACACAAACTCATTCTAGAGTACTACTGACTCTATCTTTAATGAGTAACACCCAACAGAGCCAAGGTTGTCACTTAACCAAATGCTCTGATACCGTTGTAAAGGCCTGCAAATCCATACCCCTTTTGAGTTGGCAAAATTCCATAACAATTCAGCCCAATGTGGAACAAATGCACAAGTCTTCGGTTTTAAAGAAGAATGAGGTAGAAGAAGAAGAAAAAGAAATAATAACAGAATCTCACATTTCACAGCGGAACAACATATAATAGATAAATGAATATCTTTAAAATAAAAGCACTATATCAGTTTATACATCACATTATCAGAGCTTACAACGACTCAATACAAACACTGGCAGTTATAATAACTTGTGTACGATAAAATTTGACTTGCACTAACCCAGACGCAACAGACACTACATAGTATAAGTGGTACGTCTCGCCATCCAGCTTGCTTCTAGATCTCCATAGCAACTTCTTGACTTCGCTTTCGAATAACTAATAACCTGACTCTAGGCTGCTCATGTGGAAAATTATGGGCACCCAGAGTTTAGAAAGGGAACAATAAACTCCAGATCAGTCGTGGGACTGGTGTGAGATCTTAAAAACAGTTATTTTTCACAAAGAAAATAAAAAGAAATTCGCTATGCTTTTTGGAAAATGAAACTACCATAAGGCTCCCGGCACACACACAATGCAATCGCAGACTTGGGGGAGATTTCTCCAAATGATAGTCATACATGCTTGATACGCAAAAATCCTTTTTTAAATATTATCATTAGTGCATAGTGTGGAAAACATTTCGAAAGTATAATATTAACCTTAGCCAGCATAGGTACCATTATATTATGCCTGCTATAGCTACCTCCTGAGGAGGCAGGTTATACAATTGCAATCGTAAAGGGCTCGTATTGTTTCTTTGGATTTTCAACAAATGGTCAGGCTAAGGAACTAACTTTTATGAAGATATTATTTATGAAGATATTATATTAAAATCTCATATAAAAAATTCAAGTCCAAACTAACTTTTAAAATAAAATTAGTAGATAGGATATAACTATTTGAATATCCATTTTCTAAAATAGACATCAATTAAAACTTTAAATAATCACTTCTATAATAAATTAAAATAAATCTTTACTTTAAAGATTTTCAAAATAACCCAAGTAAATAATTTCTCCAAAATAATCTTTCCTTAAAACCATCTTCACAACTTCAATTTCATATTTATAGACTATATTGAAAACATACTCGGCTTTCCAAGGAAAGTAGACCTTCCATTCTAAAATGGCTCATTCAAATCATTTTATAAATCCTTCTGGATTTACTTTAAATTTACGTTCCAAATCCTAAATTCCTTTCCACACTTTTAAAAATAACCAAATGTTTATTTTTAAAACAAATTTCCCTTTCCTTTATAAATTCCCATTGTGAATTTAAACTTCTAAATATCCATTGAGATACGATTTTCAAATCGATTTCCAAATATTCATTTTCAGCACCGAATTAAATTCTAAATTGATTTCCAAATTTCTTTTCAAATACCAAATCAATTTTCAAAATTGATTTCTAAATTTATTTTCTTTTAAAATAAACTCCATTATTCTTCCAAACTATTTAAAATCCATATTTTAAATAAATTCTTCAACTATCATACAATATTACTCAAAACCCATTTATTAAAATCTTTCCCCATATTTTGGAATTTATTCAATAGGATTTCACTATAGATTTTCTGCTTGAATTTAAAAATCCTATTTTATTTATTTCTGGTATCTTACGATGCCAAAAATATATTCGACTAAATTTTAGCCTACAATGATTCCAATTACAATATAATCATACAGAGATTATCAACACACAACATATGAAACAAATTCAATATTTGAGGAATCCAGTTGGATCCCTCCAACCTGTTTTCCTACATCCACAGACGTTAGCACAACAATTAAATACCAATTCCACTTCGAGGTGGAATATCGCGGTATATGGGATTTATATAATATCATTCGCTATTATGCGGCGCATAGGGTCTCATCCGCTATATAATGCGGGAAATCAATCACCCAATATACACTATATACTACTATATTTATAATATCATTCAGTGAATAATTATTATAAACCAATCATCCAAGCACATAGTCAATCAATTTTAAATCTAACTATTCAAAATTTAAATCAGAAAAATATTGATTGCGTGAGAAGATCTCACCTTTACTTATGCAGGCAATCCATTTTTCATTCGGACTCGTTTTCTAGATTCATAGACCTTGTATAAACAATTGATGATTTTTATTAATATTCGAAATCAATCAAATAATTAAATTCCTATTTGATAAATTTAATTAAAATTAAAATTTTGGTTTTAAATGAATAATTTAATCTCAACCAATTACCTAAAATAAATTATCGTTTGGAACTAATATAAATTAATTAATTTTGTTTAAACAAGTTAATCACTATAATACTTTAATTAAAAATAAACTAGTAAGTTTAGAATGGGTATAAGTATTTTGATTTAGAAACTACATATATATAATATTTATAAAACAGTCCATATAGATTTTAAAAGTCGAACCTTTATATAATCTTTCCATTATCAAATTTTATCCATATAAACTAATCTTTTGTCTATTGTAAATAACTGAAAATAATTTCCATTATACTTCACTGCAATTTTTTTCTATTACATATTTTTCCTGTAAAATGTATAGATATATATATATATATAAATTAAATTTTACTGAAGACAAAAATCATTACCTTGCCCTCGCCTCAATAGCTATAGCCATCACACTCTCGAACCCCAAACTGACAGTAACATCGAGTCGCAGCAGCAAGCCCTAGAACCATTGAGCTTCGCATGCATACGACTAGACTGAGCGCCTCCCCATCACAGTCGCAGCCTGAACTTCGATCGATCACCACCAACAGCGACGCCAGTCGTTACTATCGCAAAACCGTAATCACTGCCCCCTGTGACACTCGAACACGCAACTTCACAGCCGCGATCCATCTCCAATGCGAAATCGAACGTGATCCAACCTCCATTGCCCTCCCATCATGTTGCCAACTCACCTTCATCGACTCCCTCTAGATTTGGGTAGACAGTCGTGCCCAAAACCAAAATGTCGACCTCACCATCGCTCCAGGCGAGCCACACACCCAACCGCCTCGTTCGAACTCGAGAACTCGATCGCGATTCAATTAAGTGGAAATTCTTTTTTTCTTCTGAAAATTTGAGTTTGATTTCGATATATGAAAAAGGAGGAAGCGTGTCAGAGTTATAAAACTGACAATGCGCCTCAATTCAGAAGCGTAGGGCGGTATATAGCGCAGGCTAGGGTGTATGGGGTTTGACTTTATAATTATATAATATAATTTTATTTTCATAATATCTCGTTATGCATAACTCAAAATCCTTGATCTCTATTGAGGCATGCCGCTTGGCGTTTCTAATGTTATAACCCTATTGCGAACCCAATGGAACAAATCTCGAGCTCCAGTTTGATCGTATGTGGAAGATAGCTATTTAAATCGACTATTTAAATTAAATCAACTAAATTATTTCTTGACGTTTCCAGATCGAACGATCGAACGATCAAACGGTGAATCCAAACGCTACGAAATTTGAAATCCGCTAATAATACAATTTACTGATCCAATGGAACTAGTTTCGTCGAATTCCGAGACTGTGCCTCGGAAGGCTATTTTTAAACATCGCTTTAAACAATAAAATTTCAAAATTGAACAAAACGTTTCCAAATGCAATTTTAAAAATCCTGTTATCTCCAGTATCATCAATATAAATTTTCTAAGCCTTGAAAATATTTTTAATCACCTTAAACCGAAGATTCAAATATTTATCCAACTTCAATAAATTAAATTCAAAAATTAATTTGCCAAATTCATAGTTAATTTTGAAATTCTAGTTAAACTAAGTTCCAAATATTTAGAACGAATTAAATACTTCGATTCAAATGTTTAAAATTCTTGGTCGTCACACGAAGCGTAGGGTTTAGACGAAGCTTTGGTCGTAATTTCATGATCCCTGGTGGCTTGTGGCGGCGGGTCGAGGTAGATTTATCGATCGAAGTTGTTGTTCTAGTTTGGGTCGAGTAGTTCAATCTCGTATTCGTTGTCGGTGCATCGATCTGGGTGTTTGTGGTGCTCGAGTGGGTTGACGCTGACTCGTGGAAGGTGGTGGCGATGGCCAGAACGCCAGCGATCGGCGGTACATGTGCACAAGTTTTGGATTGTGTTAGTAAGTAAAAGTTTAAGGAGGAAAGGTTTTAACTCGAAGACGACTTCGAGAAAATCTGTTATTGGCTCGAGTAAAAAACACAGGTGTGTTCGCGTGAACTTAACATGTTAACAGGTTTTAAATTTTTTAAAAATAAAACTAAGTAAAACATAAAGGAGGAGGTGAACTTGGGGAAGTCTCGGGGAAATGGTGAAATTGTCTCGGGTGAGACTCGGGTGAGTCTAGAGTCTGAGAAAAATTTGTAAATGACAAGTTTTAAATTTTAAACTAATCAAGTTTTAATTTAAATAATTTTATTAACTTATTCTTTTTAAATAATTAAGGTTTTGTTTAAGTTTGTATTAGTGAAAGGTTTTTATAATTAAAGTAATTAAGTTTAAAATATTTTAAATAATATATAACCTTTATTTTTCAAATTAACTTAAAAATGTAATTAAAGAGTTAATTAAGATAAAATATTTCTAAATTATTAATTAACCTCAACCCCTTAAGTTAATTTATGGGTTAATGTTAATTAACTACAAGGTTTGTTAATTAAAGATTTTAAAGATAATTAAGTGATTAATAAAAATAAATGATTTATCTTTTAATTAATTAATTAAAGTTTAAGTAATTAAAGATTAATTAATTAATGACAGTAATTCAAAGATAATTACTTAAAAGATTATTACTTAATGATAGTAATTAAAGAATAATTAATTAATTTATTAATTGATGATTAAAGGTTAATAATTAATAATTAAGATTAACTAATTAATAGTTAAGAATTAATTAATTAATAATTAAGAATAATTAATCATTAATTAAGGATAATTAATGAAAATAATTATGTAATTAATTAATTATAATTACCCAATTAATTAATCTTGCTTATAGATGATTGATTATTATTGAATACCTTGGATTGGTTGGCACGTCTGATATGTGATTGTGATACTTTATGATGTGAATTGCTGTGAATTAAATTATGATATCTATGATATATTTCTATGTGAATGTGAAAACTGTTGGCCTTTAAATGACATTTGAATTTCGATGCGATAAGAAGTCGGATTCCAATTGGTTATCCGAAACCCACATCGAATCTTAATAGTGGATCTTTGTGACTTGTGTTTCCATGTGTTTTAAAATAAGCGCTCATTATTCGGATTAGCGGGGAGAGGACTTTGTGTCATAAAACCCATTCCTGAATGGACTTGAATGGTTGCATGTCTGACATAACACTTTGAGATATAAAGCTGATTTCTATCAAATACATTTCTGTTTGGCGGCGAATAATTTATTCTCTTAGCTTAACACCCTTCTGTGAGACGTACGAGCTCAGAGGTTATGTAGTTGATGGTTATTAGTAATATACTCCCAATTTGGTAGTGTGGCATGCTGAGTGCTGATCATTTGTTGATCAAAGCATGGCTTTTGTGAAAAGCGTAGCTTTGTGGGACGAGACTACATCGAACCTCACACCCCGGAAATGGTCAAAACAGGAATAGATGCAGCAAGGTTATGAGGGTCGTGCCCTTTAGGATATGTGCATTTCCTTCTGGATAATAAGTGGTATTCCGGTATGGTACCCAGATATTTTCTTTGTGGTTGTTGGTGTTGAGGGCCCTCAATAAAGGTCGGTTACGACCGGAGGATGGCATACTCATGACAATTAATTACCTAGTTAAAGAGGTAACCCAGCCTTGTGTTGGCAGAGATCCGATTAGGTTCTCGGAGTGTTCTTCCAGAGGCGTACCCATTTGGTGAAGGAAGTTCCTTATTCTTGACCATTTGTTGGAAATCCAATCACCCAATAAGCGCTATGTACGGTTTTAGTTCTAGAACCTACCATTTAATATGATAGCTATAGTAGGCATACTATAATGGTACGTATGCTGGCTAAGGTTAATATTATACTTTCGAAATGTTTCACACTATGCACAAATAATAATATCAAAAGGAGTTTTCTCGTATCAAGCATGTTTGACTATCTAAAACTGAATCTTGTTTGAAAGTTTCTTTAAAACTTAATTTACAAAGGTATTTAAGTGTTTAATTAAAAGATAAAGATTTATCTTAAAGTTAATTAAGGTTTTGATAATTAAGGATTAATTAAATAATTAAGAGTAATTAATTAGTTTAACTAAATAAAGATTAAGGTCTAATTGATTAATAATTGAGGGTTATAGTTAATTAATTAGAGATTAATTAATTGATAAATAAGAATTAATTAGTTAAGTAATTTATAATTAGAATTAATTAATTAAGAAATTGAGTTAATTAATTATAATTAATTAATTCATTACTAAGGGTAAATCGATTAAGTAGTTAGAGATTAATTACTTAAATGATAATTACTTAAAGTAAGTAATTAAAGGATTGATTAATTAAGGAAATTAATTAAGCATTAGTTAATGAGTGTGGTTAATTAAAGGATAATTAATCAATATAAGTGATTATAAGATAATTAATTTGAGTAATTAATTAAGCATAATTACTGTAAATGGTTAAGGATAATTAATTTTGTGAAATTAATTAAAGGCTAATTACTTAATGTAATTAAAGTATAATTAATCAATGATGATTAATTAAGATGGATGATTATTGGATGATTAATTATAATTAATTAATAAGCAGGATTTAAAAGTAATTGAAGTAATTAATTTAATTCATTGGTGGTTAATTAAATTAATTAGAGATGGTGTGGTTGATTATTCTTGCTTATGAATGGTTGAATGATATTGTATGCCTTAGATTAGTTGATATCTCTGTATGTGATGTGTGATGCTATGTGATATAATATGTTTGGGTTAGAATAGTGACATCCTGTATTTAAAATTTGAATTGTATTTCATTTGAATAACTCGTGTTAAGATGACATGGGATTCGAAGAGACCGGGGTCGGGTTTCAGTAAATACCCGAAACCACTTCGATTCTTTAGAAATTTGAGTTTAGAAGCAAATAGGCTGGAATGAAATAAGCTAAGTACCATGGATATTTAAATAGGATAATGATTCTTGGATATTATTTTGAGATAAATGATTGTCTTAAATTAGAATAGAACTCATAGAAAAGTACGAGTTACCCTAATAATTCACTAGAGTTATATAGCTTGGTATTTCACATTATATGGGTTTACTCACGAGCCTGACCCGGGTGTTACTTTGATGTAATGCTCCGGTCAGACCGAGTATACAGATTTTCAGGTAAGGATGTTCTAGAGCTCAGGAGGCAAGCTGGATGGCAGGAACGTATGGAGCGTATTCCACTGTGATATATTGTAGTTTGTCTAGGAAATGTTGATTGTAACTGTCCAATGTTTGTGTATATGTTGTAACTCTGATGAATTGTATGTAAAGTAACAATTTCAGCTTTCTTATAAAAGTGCTATTATTTGTTATTATATTTTGATCCGCTGTGAATGTGAGATCTGTGTTTTGGTGTTTCTTTTTTTCTCTGTTTCTTCTTCTATCTCTTTTCTTCTTTACATTAACTATCTAGAATTTTCGGGATCAAAAATTCAGGGTCGTTACATCAAATGTAACGGTCCTAAATTTTCAATCTCGAAAATTCCAGATAGTTAGGAAAAGAAGAAAAGAGATAGAAGAAGAAACAGAAATGAAATGGAGAATCTCACATTCGCAGTGGATCATAATATAATATCAAATAAAATAACAGTTATACAAGGAAAAACTATATCAGTTAATTTACATTAATACATCAGAGTTACAACATGTCACAATCACTAGACAGTTAAAATAACTTATCCCAGATAAATAACAATATATCACAGCGGAAAACACTCTATACGTTCCTGCCATCCAGCTCGCCTCCTGAGCTCCAGAACGTCCTTATCTGAAAATTTGTAATACTCGGTCTGACCCGAGCATTACATGATACCAAATGTAACGGCCCAAAATTTTCGGTCTCGAAATTTCCAGATAGTTAGGAAAAGAAGAAAAGAGATAGAAGAAGAAACAGAAATGAAACACAGAATCTCACATTCGCAGCGAATCAAAATATAATATCAAATAAAATAACAGTTATACAAAGGAACACAGTATCAGACAATTTACATCAATACATCAAAGTTACAAAATTTACACAAAACACTGGACAGATAAAATCAACATGTCCCAAATAAACTATAATGTATCACAGCGGAATACACTCCATACGTTCCTGCCATCCAGCTCACCTCTTGAGCTTCAGAACGTCCTTACCTGAAAATCTGTAATACTCGGTCTGACCCGAGCATTACATCAAAGTAACACCAGGGTCAAGCTGAAACCAGCGTGAGTAAACCCATATAATATAAAATATCAAGCTTTAAAACTTAATTGCAAACCACTCGTACCTTTATGAGGTCTTACTTATCATATTCAATCATTTTTCTCACACAACAGTTCTCGGTTAGATGTCCAAGTTACCTAACTTATTCCAATCCAGCCTGATTAATCTCACATATCCAAATTATAAGGAATTTAGATTACTAATCGAAGTGGTTCAGGGTATTGTTGATACCCGACACCGGTCTCTTCGAATCCAATATTATTCTTTAAGTCCAATTGTTTAAGTTAAACAATATAATTTATATTCAGGATTCCATATTCACACAACAATTTATCTCTGATAGATAACCCAAAATATCACAGTTCAGCCTTGGTATCTCATATAACAAAGCATCACAAATCACATATCAGAGATATCATATAATCTAAGTCATCCAATATCATTCAATCGTCCGTAAGCAAGATTTATTAGACATATAATTCCTAATTAATTTAATTAATCTCCAATTAAATTAATCATTAATTTTAATCACTTAAATTACCATCAAATCCTGCTTACTTAACATTAATTAATTAATAAACCAATTAATTAATCACTTTTAATTATTTTTCTCAACTAATCATCCTTGACTAATTATTCTCTAATTACATTAAGTAATTAGCCTTTAGTTAATTACATAAATTAATCTTCTTTAAACATTTACATCAATTAACCTTTAATTACTCTCACTAATTAAATAACGATCCTCTATTTACTTTCATTAATTACTCTTTTAATTAATTACATTTAACGAGTAATCTTTAATTAATCTCATTCATTAATTACCCTTAATTACATTCAGTAATTAACTATCCTTTAATTACTTACATTAATTAATTAACCCTTTAATTAATTATATTAATTAATTATATTAATTAATCCTTTAATTAATTACACTAAGTGATTAACCCTTAATCACTTCTATCTAATTTCAACATTTTAAATCTTTGAAAACTTCCTAACTTGTTTAAATAAATTCTTATCCTTAAAAACTTTCTTAATATATCTTTTAAAACTCAACTACTTTAAATATATTTTGAAACTTGTTAAACCCTTATTATTTAAAACTAATTTTTTCCTTCATAACTTAAAACTTGTATTTACTTTGTCTTGATACATATTCATACAAATCCAATTAAAACTTGACTAATCATTTTTTTTCAAGACATTTTGCTTCTAAAAACATATTAATAGTTTGTTAAAGACTTAAGTCATCTTATATTCAACCTAAACATGATTTCCTTTAAAATTGAAACCTATTCAAACTAAAAGAAAATCAAACCCGAACAAAACCATTAAAAACCCAAAGATCCTAAGCAAATGCACCAAGTCACTCCAAATCTCCTGCTACTTCGAGACATATCACCATCAATTTTGAGCAACGCTCGAGACCAAGCCTTCTTCCTAAACTTGATAATTCATCAAATACCCAAATGTGCACAGTGCACGTGCATGGTGACTTCCTGTCGCTCTAACCAACCACGATGGCTCCAACATCTCGCCATCGACTTCCCCAGTCCTTATGACAACCCAGATCGGCGAACACGCGAGTAAAATGAAATCGAACCCTTCAATCCCAATGTCAGAAGATAACCTGATCATAAATCCATCCATTGCCGACGAACCCATCCACTAAAAACCTCGCCATCCTCACTGAAGCATCGCCTCGATCTCCAGCAACTATTCCCCCTATCGCGATCATCTACGACGCGCCACCGACGCCACATTCATCTCGTCAACAACGACGAACCAAACCCAAACTAAACCCTAGATCACCACCGATGGAATACCATGACCATTAATAAAATACCAAAGTATTTTCCTGTGATCCCCCACCTACGAGCTTCCTTCAACAACAATCATGTCGACCAATGTCCCCCCGATCATCGGCAAACAACAAAAATGCCGATAACGTTCAACTTGAAAATTCCCATCGATTATCAAACTAAAAATCATGATACTCATATTAAAAATCATGATTTCCAACTACGAATACATTCGTGCAATCCAAATCAGAATTGGATTTGTTGATTTTTAACATATATATGTATTCCACTGTTATTTTCATTTTTAAAATTATTTACTAAATTATAATTCCAGAAACCATTTTTATAATTGATATTATACTGAATCAAATAACCTTGATTCAAAAATCAAAGGTAAATATGGATTTAATTTGGAATATGAATTTTTACAAACAAACAGGAGCCTGGGATAAGAACAGAGAAGCAGATGCACAGATGTTTTCACAGATTCAACTTTATATATACATGCATTCACATCATCCATCATATAAACATTTTAATCTATATTACAACTATATTTATCACTGATAACAATTATAGGATCAGAGTAAAACATTTTTAAAATAATATTTACTCGCTGTTTTAGAAGGCAGAGAACAGGTAAACAGACTTCTTCTTTTGATCTGGTGTTTGATATTTAAATTCAAATTGCTTGATTTATGATGATCTTGAATCTAGTAGCTTTGATCAGGTTGAAGTTTGAATTAGTTGAGGCTGTTGATATTGTTTTGTTTTTATTTTCTTTTCAGTTTATTTAGAGGAAGAAGAAAGAAGATTCATAAAATAATCACCTGCCTAGTTCTTAAACACATTTTTTTCAACTTAAAGAAAGCTAAGGCCATATGTAATTGCATGATATCTTTTAGCTTACACATATAAATTTGCATGCATACAAAGTTTACAAATGTTTTTTATATATAGTTTTCATATTATATTTCCTATTTTGCTTTAAATTTATATATATTTTAATTTTTTCCCTCTTATTTATATTTATAACTTTTAAAGAAAAATATTTAAAATCAATTAATAACCATATATATAAATATTAGTTGTAGATTTATGTTTAAGATATTATTTAGAAGAAGTAATTTAAAACCCTATATTATTTTGATTCTTTATAGTCTTAAGTCATTAACACTTAAATTAATAACCAAATATATACACACACTTATACTTGTATATGTATACACTTAAAATTTTAATATCATAAAGTTTTCCTATACCTATTTATATATTTTTATTAATTTACTACAAGAGTTATTAATTTTTAGATATTTATAATCCAGCATTTATTCTAACTCAAATCCATTTATATACATCTAGATGTTATTAATTACCAGAATTTATTTGTTTAATTTACCAATTAGTATTTTAATAAATTTATTCCTGTTAGTTACCAATTAAGAGATGTCTAAAAATCTGGGTTATTACATTGCTCCGCCTTTTGAATCTTTTCGTCCTAGAAAAGGAACGAAACCAGAATTTTATTAAAATACTTAATATCAATTAAATTTCCTCACTGAACATTTTTAAAACACTTTAAAATATATGTAATATGACCAAAATAATTATATAAAACTATTTTTTTATAACTCGATGTTTCAGTAAGTGCATCCTTGTACTCACAGAAATTTAGTCATACGTTGATCAGACGTAGGACTAAAAATCTATAGGCTTGGTATACCCGTTTTCAACACCCAGTGAAAACACTTGAAAAATATTTTATTGAAAATATAGAAACCATTTTTGAAAATAGAGGGAAATTTTTTGGTGAGAATGCTCTAGAAATCATCACCCCCATCCATGGTTGCAGTTAAACCGATAGTTACGTTGCCATCCATATATAACTGTAGGCACTCCGCGCCCCTTGATTACGCCATGGAACCCACTATAGATCGCAGCTACATCTGGGGTTACGTTGCTATCACGGTAAAAACCCATATAACTGTAGGCATCAGCACCCTCGAATTTCGCTGCCAAATAAATGAAACTTCTCCACTCCACTAGGCCATAGATCGCAGTCTACCGATGTTACGTTGCCTTTCCGGCAAAATCAAGCGTAGACCGTTGACACCCACCTCCACACGATTTCCGCTATGGTCCACAGTAGATCGCAGCAACATCGAGTTATACTATCGTCATATCATAACCCAAATGCCTATGTAGGCATTGGCCCCCACGACTTTCGCTACCCAATAATCCTTAGGAACTTCAGTTTGTCTGGACTACCTTACAAGATCCACTTTAGAACCCCCCCAGGGCTCAAGGCTGTACCAACCTATGGTACTCCTAAAAAGTTCATTTCAAGGGAGAACCTTTTTCTCCAGAGCTATTTTCATAACACTTTATACTATGCACATATAGTATCTTCCAAATCATACACCTAGTATGAATCCCATATAAATCTCCTTTTCTCAAAAATCGATTATCCCAAAATCGATAATTCTCAAACTAGGCTTTTCAAATTTCCAAAATTGATTTTTCCCTAAAATCAAAAGCCTTTCCAAAATCCATAGGTTCCAAAAACCATTTTCCCAAAATCATTCTCATAAGATCCTTTATATATATATATATATATATATATATATATATATATATATATATATATATATATATATAACCTTGAAAAATCTCTGGATCATTTCATACTTGTATAAAGTCCCTTTTTACACAATAAATTCTTTTTCAAAAACCCTTTTCTTTTGGCAATAGATTCAACAAGGGGAGACTGATCTTATATAACAAAGATATATAACTTTTTTTTATTCCAAATCAAATATTCAAATTTGATTACTCTTTTATAAAGTTATCAAACATATTACCTTTCTTCGTAAAGTAAATCTTTAAACATAGAAATATCCAATTTCCATTTTATTTCATCATTTATTTTTCAAAATATACCCTTCCATTTCAAAATCATTTACTGTTTTTATCCACAAATTTACAATATTACTTTCATTCAACCCCGTACGATGTACTCATATCATCCGTACGCAATATAAATCTGATCGCTCACTCGATTACACAATTTCTCTTCCGACTATTATTGTCCACCTGACTTTCTAGTGCGGACTCAGACCTGGTTTCTTGATCAGAAACCGTCATTCTACTCGCATAGCCATAACTATGATACAGAATTTCCAGAACCAATCAAAAATCCATTTCCAGATTCGCCGTCGAAATCGAGTGAAAAATCGCAACTCGGACCGATATACTATCTCGAAATTCTGTGCTCGAATCCGGATCAAATCATTATGCGAATAGAATAATATACGTACACCCTACGTAATTATCTCCGTTGATTATTAACCAAATTAATTCCCTTTTCTATTTATATTCATTTTGATTCTAATCACTTATTCACAGTTGCTTCAATCCTCATTTGGATTATTACCTCACTTCTTATCTAAAATGGTATATCATAAACAATTGGAACTCCGTCCAGCTTAAATTTAGAAAATAGCTTGAAAAAATAAAAATAGATAAGTAGTTGAAAAATAATTATTAATTTTTAAAATATCTGTAAAATAGTTAAGTAATTGTAAAATAGTTGGAAAATAGTCAAATAGCTATAGAATTTTTTTTAAGTAATTGCAAATTAGTTGTATAATAGTAATTAGTTATAAAGTAGTAGGAAAATAGTAATTAGTTTATAAAACAGTTGTAAAATAGTTAAGTAGTTCCAAAAATAATTATAAAATAAGTATAAGATAGTTTGGGGTTTAAAATAAAAGGTTGTATAGAGTACATAGCTTGGAAAAATAGGTTTATATTATAACAATTTATTTTGAAAATAGTATAGAGCCAAACTGTTCAATTCCCAATCTCCATTCCCATTAATTCAATTTAAATTTCCACTTCCATTTAAATTGACTAAATTCCAATATAAATAACTTCAATTTCCATTGAAATTGATTTAATCCCAATTCAAGTTGAATCACCCTCAATTTCTTTCAAAATTCAAATTAAATTCCATTTGAATTTACTTATTCAACTTTAATCACAAATCCGAATTATTTAAATCAATTTCAGTTTGAACTAATTTCAAATTCATCTCACTTTAAATCATCTCGATTATATAAATTCGAGTTAAATTTCAGATGTTGATCTAATTCCCTTAAATCAAATTAACCATTACTTTTTAATCTAACAACCCAAGTCCTTACACAATTAAATTTTGAGTCCAAATTTTAATATTTATTCAAATCACTTTTACTTACTTATCTCAAGTTTTCAAATAAAAGTTCAGATCCCTTTAAACATTTAATTCTGAGTCCAAATTTCATAATTCTATTTTAAATTACCTTTACTTCTCCATAAATCTATTTCAAGGTTCAAAGTAAACCCAGATCAGTAAGCGAATCAAAATCAAGAAGCAATTCAAATTCAAGATTAAGCTTCTAGTTTTCATATCAACAGGGCACAATCAAAAACTGTCTCTAAGTTACAGGTGAGTAAACAGTTTTTGTTAAAAAGTTTTAAATTTGTTTAGAAATTTGTTGCATGTAGTCAAAATTTTAAGTAAATTGTAGTAAGTGTTTGCTTGATTATTTTATATGATTTCATGTATATATAAATGAATATATTTAAGTGCATGTTTGAGCATCAATGATTTTTCATTGTTCTTCACTTCCAGGTTACAAATAAAAAGAAATTAACTGCTCTTCATCTTATACTCTTTAGACTTCAATATATAAACAAAATCAGTTGGTCATATCAAGATAACAATTTTAAAATTGTTTCCAAGTTTAATGTGACGCCCCACCTCTATACCCACGCTAGCAAAGAGTATTAATAGATAATACCGTCTGCTAACACGGAGAATAAGGCTGGATAGGAGCGACCATCTATAGTCTTGCTTTAACTATCTATTAAATACGTCGACACTAATCACACCAAACCGATGGACATATCCAAGGAATACTTAAAACAAAACCAGAGTTGGCTGGTGGATCTATCAGAACAGAATATAACAACTCAAACGTAGGAAACATCACAGAACAGTAAACCATCATATACATATATACCGATACATAGCAGAGTATACAAAATAATACATGTCAAGTGGTATAGCCAACCACAATATACAGACAAATCTAGAAGAATAAATATCAGAGTTTCAACATAATAGGACTACACAAAAGCTATGACAAAAAGAAGCTAGCGGAGTAGTCCATGCGGAAGCAAAATAGGATAAGTCCAAAGTACCTAACCTGTAACATCTCGGTCTGACCCGAGTATAAAATACACGGGTCAGTCTAGCTAAACAAATCAGTTAGATAAACTGAACAACAATAAACCTGCAAGGTTACAAAGTATAACAAATATCTCTAAAAGAGATAACACAATCATCAACAAAGGATGAATCATATAGAACAAGCCTCATATCATCGGCGACATAGATAAACAAAGGATACAATTATCCCAAATCAAGCCAAAAGGCACATAACAAATACCCGTAAGGTATACAAGTTCCAAAAGGTAATCGCTATACTTCATGCGGCTCAAAATGACCAACGTCGAAGGGCGATACCAAGGGAATATACATATCAATGAAAACATCATAAAATTGCTCGAGCTCAGTACTGTATAAACAAGGATCCATAAGCCCGAAGACTCCAAACCCAATATCACTCATGCGGCTCATAACGACCAACATCAGAAGCGATACTAAAGGGCAACCCAATATCACCCATGCGGCTCATAACGACCAACATCGAAAGCGATACTAAAGGGCAACAAACCCGAAGGCACAACCCTAAGGCAACATACCCGAAGGCAACATACCCGAAGGCAACAAACCGTAGTGGTGAAGGTCCGGAGGCCCGGTACTGGACACCACTGACTGGCAGAATGTGTTACAACTCTCGAAAAGGAATCCGAAAAGTGTTAACGTATGTCCCATAACCACTCGTTCGCACAAAACGGTTTACTATCCGTCAATCATTTTCACACTCAAAGCAGTACAAAGTTTTCCTCATATCATCGGTAAACCAAACCCGAAGGTCAAAACGATCAATCGAATAGGTGGGGGACTAATCGGGAAGACAAACGCACGGATTCATGGTCCGTGTTTTACCTAACCATTTAATCTTCCTTCCACTTCGCTCGAAGTGTGAAATTGTGTGTGTGCATTATAAATAGAATTTATAATTTGGAGAAGGGAGCTTTTAATACGATTTAGAGAGATTATTTATAAAACCCTTGAATGAAGTCAAAAACAAGTCATCAAAGTCAAATATGCAATAACAACTAATTGGAATCAACACGAATCGATAAAAGTTGGAAATTAACTCAAAATTAGCCAAAATAGGAAAAACTGAGCATTTCAGACGTCTGAAATTACCTTCCAGACGTTTGAACCACTACCAGACGTCTGAATAGATTTCCAGACGTCTGGATTTTGTCTCTGCCATTTTTGCGTCTTCCAGGGACCAATTCCAGACGTCTGAATTTCCAAACCAGATGTCTGAATTTGAAACCAGACGTTTGAAATTAGAGTTCAGACGTCTGAAATCCCCCTGTAGGAAAAAATCAGCCCAGCCCATAAAGGCAAAAATCCAAATGAATTGCAAACGAACAAGCGATGGATGCTATGGGTTTATGCCATACAACAACCCAGCACTATTGGCTCTTTTATACACCTCCAAAAACATGATTAAAACATCAAAGTAACGATTTTTAGAACTTTTGACTTCAAAACACCAAAAATTGCAATGTTCACAAAACCAATCCAAATCAAAAGCAATTGCATATGAATAATTGTTAGGAATTCATACCTAACAACCAAAGATACTTATAGTCATAGATGTGAGATAAAAATCTCACCTTTTTGCACACAAACAAAGATGAGAGCACAAACACAAGAAGGAGGTTAACCACTCTTCACTTTAGCTCTACAATCTTCAATCTAAGAACCAAAACATATATTTCCCAAATTAGAGCTTAGGAATTTCCGAGATTGAAGAGAAAAAGAGATAGAAAATATGAAGAGGAGCTTACCAATTTCTTCTCTGTGATTTTGGAGCAAGAAATCAAGTTACAAAGAAGAACTAGGGCTTGCAAATTTCTATTTCTCTTTCCCTTCCACCATTTTCAGTTTTCTTAAGCTAAGAAATGAAATGAGGGTGAATGGATGAAGAGAGGGCTGAGTTAGGGGTTTAAACTAACAAATGGGCTGGGCCCAAACCCAAAACCCAAATAGAAAAGTTGCAAAAATTCACAAACTCCAAACATATCGAAGCTTACACTTAAAAAGATCGCAAACGCCATTTTGGAACCAATGGAGGTGGTTTCGAGTTCCAATTCGACCATTTGCAGAAAGTAGCTTTTCGGACCTAAATCCGACTAACGACGCTATATTTAAATTAAACATTTAAATATAAAATCGTTAAATATGCGGGTTGTTACAGATCTCCCCTCCTTACAAAATTGCGTCCCCGCAATTCCTAGATATGATATTTGTAACAACTACAAACATACAACATCCAAAAGTAAAGGAAATAAGCTTGAGATGAAAAGGTATACTCACCGTTTCAAAGCGAAGAAAGAAAACCCGGATAAGATCGCTCAATAAATTCTCTGGTTTCCGAAGTACAATCATTTGGATTAGCGGACCATTGAACATTAACGAGCGGCACGTCCTTGTTTCGAAGGTGTCGCACCTCCGTGCCAAGTACGCGAATAGGCTGCTGTACAATAGATAAGTCCGGTGAGATCTCAAGCTCTTGCAAATCAGGAGAAGCAATAACAGAATCCGACTCCCGAAGACACTTCCGAAGTTGCGAGACGTGAAACACGTCATGAATACCAGATAAATGAGCAGGAAGTGAAACTCTATAAGCCACAGGTCCAATACGTTCAGTGATAGAAAATGGTCCTATATAACGAGGAGCCAATTTCCCAGTCGTACTGAAACGCATAACCCCCTTCAAAGGAGAAACACGAATAAAAACAAGATCGCCGATCGAGAACTCGAGAGGCTTCCTACGGTTGTCCGCGTAGGATTTCTGGTGACTTTGTGCCTCTTTCATTCTCAATCGAATAAGATCAATCTTCTCGGAAGAATCACGAACAAAATCTGGGCCAAGAATAAGCTTCTCTCCAAATTCCAACCAACATGAAGGTGATCGACATGGTCTTCCGTATAAGGCTTCGAAAGGAGCCATACCGATACTAGATTGAAAACTATTATTGTAGGAGAATTCTACAAGAGGTAGGTGATCTTCTCAACTACCACCAAAATCAAAAATACAAATACGGAGAAGATCTTCCAAGATACGATTCACCCGTTCAGTTTGTCCATCAGACTGCGGTTGATAAGCTGTGCTAAAATTAAGCTTTGTTCCCAAAGCTTGCAGAAGACTCCGCCAAAAATGACTCATGAATAAAGGATCACGGTCAGTCACAATAGAACTAGGAACACCGTGAAGTCTCACGATTTCCTTGACATACAACTTAGCCAAATGTGAAGCAGTCCTATTAGACATAATAGGGACAAAATGAGCAGACTTAGTGAGGCGAACAACAATAACCCAGATGCTAGAATGTCCCGATCTCGAACGAGGTAGGCCGTCAATGAAATCCATAGATATCTGATCTCATTTCCACAATGGAATCTCAATAGGCTGAAGAAGACCAGAAGGACGCTGATGTTCGGCCTTAACACGCTGACAAGTTATGCAATTACTCACATAACTCACCACATCGTGCTTCATGCCTTCCCAATAATAAAGGCGACGCATATCGGCATACATCTTGCTACTACCGGGATGAATAGTATAATTAGAACGGTGACAGTCATCAAGAATGTCATGTCTAAGTGCAAAATCAGAAGGCATAAAAAGACGGTTCTTCTTACGAAGACACCCATGAGAATCAATGCTGAAATCTTGCAACACCTCATCACAAGATCCAGACTCACAAAGCTGAATAAGATGCAACAAATCAGGATCACGCCGCTGAGCATCGGCAATATGATCCAATAAAATAGGTTGAGCTCCCAAACTAAATAATAGAATAGGAGAATCAGAAGATGAACCTAGATCACGAATTTCACAAAAAGATAGAGTCTGAAGAACATCCCATTCGGCAAGAATCATAGAAACAACAGCCGAATGTTTGCGACTAAGTGCATCTGCAACACGATTTCCCTTACAAGGGGTATACTGGATATCAAAGTCATAGGAGGCAAGAAACTCAAGCCAACGTTGTTGTCTCATATTGAGTTCCTTCTGAGTAAACAAATACTTCAAGGATTTATGATCGGTATAGAGAATGAAGCGCTCGCCTAATAAGTAGTGTCGCCAAATCTTCAAGGCGAAGACGATGGCGGCTAACTCAAGATCATGAGTGGCATAGCAAACTTCATTCGGACGCAGTTGCCTAGAAGCATACGCAACTACCCGATCCTTCTGCATAAGAACAGCACCGAGACCACTACCACAAGCATCGATGTAGACAACAAGATCATGATTCCCTTCGGGAACCACAAGAATAGGAGCATTTGTGAGAAGTTCCTTCAATGTCTGAAAGGAAGCTTCACACTTGTCGGACCAAACATAACGAATGCCTTCCCGAGTAAGGCTGG
Organism: Allium cepa; assembly: GCA_030765085.1. Lineage (NCBI taxonomy): Eukaryota > Viridiplantae > Streptophyta > Magnoliopsida > Asparagales > Amaryllidaceae > Allium > Allium cepa. The sequence goes on from CM060928.1 coordinate 978,483,364, forward strand.
TGAAAGGAAGCACAACACGGGAAAAGTCCTTAATGAACCGACGGTAATAACCCGCCAATCCAAGGAAACTACGGATCTCATGCACATTCTCAGACCTCTTCCAATTCTGGATGGCTTCGATCTTTGAGGAATCGACCGAAATGCCGTCAGAAGATACAGCATGGCCTAAGAACTTAACTTTATTCTCCCAAAAATGGCACTTGGAGAATTTGGCACTAAGCTGATGATGACAAAGAGTACTCAAGACAATGCTCAAGTGATTAGCATGCTCAGCTTCAGACTTAGAATAAATAAGGATATCATCAATGAATACAAGGACGAACTTATCGAGATATTCCCGGAATACTCGATTCATGAGATCAACAAAGAAAGCAGGAGCGTTCGTCAAACCGAACGGCATAACGAGCCACTCGAAAGAACCATATCGAGTGCGGAAAGCTGTAAGAGGAATGCTATCTTCCGCGCTCGTAACTGATGAAAACCTGTGGCAAGGTCGAGTTGAGAAAAGACCTTAGCACCACTCAATAGATCGAACATATCATCGATCCTAGGCAATGGATACCTATTTCTGATGGTTAACTCGTTAAGCTTGCGATAGTCAATGCAAAGCCTAAGAGTTCCATCAGACTTCTTCACGAAGACGACCGCGGATCCCCATGGAGAAAAACTGGACTGAATCAACTGCTTGGACTCAAGCTATAAAAGCTGCTTCTTGAGTTCCTAATTTTCCTTTGTAGACATCCTCGTAGGAGGACGACTAACTGGCTGCGCACCTGGAATGAGATCAATGCGGAACTCAATTGCCCGCTTGGGTGGCAAACCCGATACAGGCTCAAAAACATCAGGAAAGTCACAAGCAATAGGAATACGAGATATATCATCATCATCTCGCGAGTCAAGAGAATATAAAGCCATCTCGGAATTATCCACATCCCGAAGAACAAGAGATAGTTGAGTAGGCGAATTCGAATGTCGAAGATATATAATTCTCTCCGAACAAATAATCGTGGCATCATATCTCACTAGCCAGTCCATACCCAAAATCATATCAAATCCCAGACAAGAGATAACGTGCAGATTCGCACGAAAAGAAAAACCACATAAAACAATCTCAACATCATCACAAAGCAAACTAAGAGTCGTGGATCCCCCAATAGGATTCGCAATCCTTAAAGAAGTAACCATACAAGAAACATCCAAAGATAAATCATTGACGAGCTTTTTCGATATGAAGGAATGCGAAGCACCCGTATCAAAAAGAACTCGAATACTATGATCATGAAATAAAACAGAACCTTCCAAAATAGATGGAGATATACCTTTGGGTTGAGAAGGACCTTCAAAAGCCTTGGTAGCACTAAGCTTGCCAGACTTGGCACCACCAGGAACAGTAGGGAAAGCTGAAACATGATGACCTTCCTTCTTGCAATAGCGGCAGAAGAGAGGCTTAGGACAAGCTCGAATAATATGATCCGGAGAGCCACAATTGAAACACTTCCGAATAAAAGGTGTTCCAGAAGGCTGAGTCTGGGAGCTAGAACCACCAGTCTTCTTATTCTTAGAAGGAAAAGACCTCTTCTGAAACGGAAACCGCTTCTTGTTGGGGTTCTTAGAAACCTCAACATCCTCACCACTATCACACTCCTTCTCCACAGCTTCGAGATGAAGTGCCGAATCCACTAATTCTTCAAAAGAAAGCTTAAGCTGAAGCAACAAAGACTTCTTAAGATACTTCTTAAGACCAGAGACAAACTTTAAATTCTTCTTATAAGAGAGAATTTATTTTGAAAATAGTATAGAGCCAAACTGTTCAATTCCCAATCTACATTCCGATTAATTCAATTTAAATTTCCACTTCCATTTAAATTGACTAAATTCCAATATAAATAACTTCAATTTCCATTGAAATTGATTTAATCCCGATTCAAGTTGAATTACCCTCAATTTCTTTCAAAATTCAAATTAAATTCCATTTGAATTTACTTATTCAACTTTAATCACAAATCCAAATTATTTAAATCAATTTCAGTTTGAACTAATTTCAAATTCAATCTCACTTTAAATCATCTCGATTATATAAATTCGAGTTAAATTTCAAATGTTGATCTAATTCCCTTAAATCAAATTAACCATTACTTTTTAATCTAACAACCTAAGTCCTTACACAATTAAATTTTGAGTCCAAATTTTAATATTTATTCAAATCACTTTTACTAACTTATCTCAAGTTTTCAAGTAAAAGTTCAGATCCCTTTAAACATTTAATTCTGAGTCCAAATTTCAAAATTCTATTTTAAATTACCTTTACTTCTCCATAAATCTATTTCTAGGTTCAAAGTAAACCTAGATCAGTAAGCGAATCAAAATCAAGAAGCAACTCAAATTCAAGATTAAGCTTCTAGTTTTCATATCAATAGGGCACAATCAAAAACTGTCTCTAAGTTACAGGTGAGTAAACAGTTTTTGTTAAAAAGTTTTAAATTTGTTTAGAAATTTGTTGCATGTAGTCAAAATTTTAAGTAAATTGTAGTAAGTGTTTGCTTGATTATTTTATTTGATTTCATGTGTATATATATATGTATATATTTGAGTGCATGTTTAAGCATCAGTGATTTTTCATTGTTCTTCACCTCCAGGTTACAAATAAAAAGAAATTAACTGCTCTTCATCTGATACTCTTTAGACTTCAACATATAAACAAAATCAGTTGGTTATATCAAGATAACAATATTAAAATTGTTTCCAAGTTTAATATGACGCCCCACCTCTATACCCACGCTATCAAAGAGTATTAATAGATAATACCGGCTGCTAACACGGAGAATAAGGCTGGATAGGAGCGACCATCTATAGTCTTGCTTTAACTATCTATTAAATACGTCGACACTAATCACACCAAACCGATCGACATATCCAATGAATGCTAAAAACAAAACCATATGTGGCTGGAGGATCTATCAGAACAGAATATAACAACCAAACGTAGGAAACATCACAGAACAGTAAACCATCATATACATATATACCGATACATAACAGAGTATACAAAATAATACATGTCAAGTGGTATAGCCAACCACAATATACAGACAAATCCAGAAGAATAAATATCAGAGTTTCAACATAATAGGACTACACAAAAGCTATGATAAAAAGAAGCTAGCGAAGTAGTCCATGCGGAAGCAAAATAGGCTAAGTCCAAAGTACCTAACCTGAAACATCTCGGTCTGACCCGAGTATAAAATACACGGGTCAGTCTAGCTAAACAAATCAGTTAGATAAACTGAACAACAATAAACCTGCAAGGTTACAAAGTATAACAAATATCTCTAAAAGAGATAACACAATCATCAACAAAGGATGAATCATATAGAACAAGCCTCATATCATCGGCGACATAGATAAACAAAGGATACAATTATCCTAAATCAAGCCAAAAGGCACATAACAAATACCCATAAGGTATACAAGTTCCACAAGGTAATCGCTATACTTCATGCGGCTCAAAATGACCAATGTCGAAGGGCGATACCAAGGGAATATACATATCAATGAAAACATCATAAAATTGCTCGAGCTCGGTACTGTATAAACAAGGATCCATGAGCCCGAAGACTCCAAACCCAATATCACCCATGCGGCTCATAACGACCAACATCGGAAGCGATACTAAAGGGCAACCCAATATCACCCATGCAGCTCATAACGACCAACATCGGAAGCGATACTAAAGGGCAACAAACCCGAAGGCACAACCTGAAGGTACAAACCCGAAGGCAACATACCCGAAGGCAACATACCCGAAGGCAACAAACCGTAGTGGTGAAGGTCCGGAGGCCCAGTACTGGACACCACTGACTGGCAGAATGTGTTACAACTCTCGAAAAGGAATCCGAAAAGTGTTAACGTATGTCCCATAACCACTAGTTCTCACTAAACGGTTTACTACCCGTCAGTCATTTTCACACTCAAAGCAGTACAAAGTTTACCTCATATCATCGGTAAACCAAACCCGAAGGTCAAAACGATCAATCGAATAGGTGGAGGACTAATTGGGAAGACAAACGCACGGATTCATGGTCCGTGTTTTAGCTAACCATTTAATCTTCCTTCCACTTCGCTCGAAGTGTGAAATTGTGTGTGTGCATTATAAATAGAATTTATAATTTGGAGAAGGGAGCTTTTAATACGATTTAGAGAGGTTATTTATAAAACCCCTGAATGAAGTCAAAAACAAGTCATCAAAGTCAAATATGCAATAACAACTAATTGGAATCAACACGAATCGATAAAAGTTGGAAATTTACTCAAAAATTAGCCAAAATAGGCAAAACTGCGCATTTCAGACGTTTGAAATTACCTTCCAGACGTCAGAACTACTACCAGACGTCTGAATAGATTTCCAGACGTCTGGATTTTGTCTCTGCCTTTTTTGCGTCTTCCAGGGACCAATTCCAGACGTCTGAATTTCCAAACCAGATGTCTGAATTTGAAACCAGACGTTTGAAATTAGAGTTCAGACGTCTGAAATCCCCCTGTAGGAAAAAATCAGCCCAGCCCATAAAGGCAAAAATCCAAATGAATTGCAAACGAACGAGCGATGGATGCTATGGGTTTATGCCATACGACAACCCAGCACTATTGGCTCTTTTATACACCTCCAAAAACATGATTAAAACATCAAAGTTACGATTTTTAGAACTTTTGACTTCAAAACACCAAAAATTGCAATCTTTACAAAACCAATCCAAATCAAAAGCAGTTGCATATGAATAATTGTTAGGAATTCATACCTAACAACCAAAGATACTTATAGTCATAGATGTGAGATAAAAATCTCACCTTTTTGCACACAAACAAAGATGAGAGCACAAACACAAGAAGGAGGTTAACCACTCTTCACTTTAACTCTACAATCTTCAATCTAAGAACCAAAACATATATTTCCCAAATTAGAGCTTAGGAATTTCTGAGATTGAAGAGAAAAAGAGATAGAAAAGATGAAGAGGAGCTTACCAATTTCTTCTCTATGATTTTGGAGCAAGAAAACAAGTTACAAAGAAAAACTAGGGCTTGCAAATTTCTATTTCTCTTTTCCTTCCACCATTTTCAGTTTTCTTAAGCTAAGAAATGAAATGAGGGTGAATGGATGAAGAGAGGGCTGAGTTAGGGGTTTAAACTAACAAATGGGCTGAGCCCAAACCCAAAACCCAAATAGAAAAGTTGCAAAAATTCACAAACTCCAAACATATCGAAGCTTATACTTAAAAAGATCGAAACGCTATTTTGGAACCAATGGAGGTGGTTTCGAGTTCCAATACGACCATTTGCAGAAAGTAGCTTTTTGGACCTAAATCCGACCAACGACGCTATATTTAAATTAAACATTTAAATATAAAATCGTTAAATATGCGGGTTGTTACAGATCTCCCCTCCTTACAAAATTGCGTCCCCGCAATTCCTAGATATGATATTTGTAACAACTACAAACATACAACATCCAAAAGTAAAGGAAATAAGCTTGAGATGAAAAGATATACTCACCGTTTCAAAGCGAAGAAAGAAAACCCGGATAAGATCGCTAAATAAATTCCCTGGTTTCCCAAGTACAATCATTTGGATTAGCGGACCATTGAACATTAACGAGCGGCACGTCCTTGTTTCGAAGGTGTCGCACCTCCGTGCCAAGTACGCGAATAGGCTGCTGTACAATAGATAAGTCCGGTGAGATCTCAAGCTCTTGCAAATCAGGAGAAGCAATAACAGAATCCGACTCCCGAAGACACTTCCGAAGTTGCGAGACGTGAAACACGTCATGAATACCAGATAAATGAGTAGGAAGTGAAACTCTATAAGCCACAGGGCCAATACGTTCAGTGATAGAAAATGGTCCTATATAACGAGGAGCCAATTTCCCAGTCGTACTGAAACGCATAACCCCCTTCAAAGGAGAAACACGAATAAAAACAAGATCGCCGATCGAGAACTCGAGAGGCTTCCTACGGTTGTCCGCGTAGGATTTCTGGTGACTTTGTGCCTCTTTCATTCTCAATCGAATAAGATCAATCTTCTCGGAAGAATCACGAACAAAATGTGGGCCAAGAATAAGCTTCTCTCCAAATTCCAACCAACATGAAGGTGATCGACATGGTCTTCCGCATAAGGCTTCGAAAGGAGCCATACCGATACTAGATTGAAAACTATTATTGTAGGAGAATTCTACAATGATCTTCCCAACTACCACCAAAATAAAAAATACAAATACGGAGAAGATCTTCCAAGATACGATTCACCCGTTCAGTTTGTCCATCAGACTGCGGTTGATAAGCTGTGCTAAAATTAAGCCTTGTTCCTAAAGCTTGCTGAAGACTCCGCCAAAAATGACTCGTGATTAAAGGATCACGGTCACTCACAATAGAACTAGGAACACCGTGAAGTCTCACGATTTCCTTGACATACAACTTAGCCAAATGTGAAGCAGTCCTATTAGACTTAATAGGGACAAAATGAGCAGACTTAGTGAGGCGAACAACAATAACCCAGATGCTAGAATGGCCCGATCTCGAATGAGGTAGGCCGTCAATGAAATCCATAGATATCTGATCCCATTTCCACAATGGAATCTCAACAGGCTGAAGAAGACCAGAAGGACACTGATGTTCGGCCTTAACACGCTGACAAGTTATGCAATTACTCACATAACTCGCCACATCGCGCTTCATGCCTTCCCAATAATAAAGGCGACGCATATCGGCATACATCTTGCTACTACCGGGATGAATAGTATACTTAGAACGGTGATAGTCATCAAGAATGTCTTGTCTAAGTGCAAAATCAGAAGGCATAAAAAGACGGTTCTTCTTACGAAGACACCCATGAGAATCAATGCTGAAATCTTGCAACGCCTCATCACAAGATCCAGACTCACAAAGCTGAATAAGATGCAACAAATAAGGATCATGCCACTGAACATCGGCAATACGGTCCAATAAAATAGGTCGAGCTCCCAAACTAAATATTAGAATAGTAGAATCAGAAGATGAACCTCGATCACGAATTTCACAAAAAGATAGAGTCTCAAGAACATCCCATTCGGCAAGCATCATAGAAACAACAGCCGAATGTTTGCGACTAAGTGCATCTGCAACACGATTTCCCTTACCAGGGGTATACTGGATATCAAAGTCATAGGAGTCAAGAAACTCGAGCCAACGTTGTTGTCTCATATTGAGTTCCTTCTGAGTAAACAAATACTTCAAGGATTTATGATCGGTATAGAGAATGAAGCGCTCACCTAATAAGTAGTGTCGCCAAATCTTCAAGGCGAAGACGATGGCGGCTAACTCAAGATTATGAGTGGCATAGCAAACTTCATTCGGATGCAGTTGCCTAGAAGCATATGCAACTACCCGATCCTTCTGCATAAGAACAGCACCGAGACCACTACCACAAGCATCGATGTAGACAACAAGATCATGATTCCCTTCGGGAACCGCAAGAATATGAGCATTTGTGAGAAGTTCCTTCAATGTCTGAAAGGAAGCTTCACACTTGTCGGACCAAACATAACGAATGCCTTCCCGAGTAAGGCTGGTGAAAGGAAGCACAACACGGGAAAAGTCCTTAATGAACCGACGGTAATAACCCGCCAATCCAAGGAAACTACGGATCTCATGCACATTCTCAGACCTCTTCCAATTCTGGATGGCTTCGATCTTTGAGGAATCGACCGAAATGCCGTCAGAAGATACAACATGGCCTAAGAACTTAACTTTATTCTCCCAAAAATGGCACTTGGAGAATTTGGCTCTAAGCTGATGATGACGGAGAGTACTCAAGACAATGCTCAAGTGATTAGCATGCTCAGCTTCAGACTTAGAATAAATAAGGATATCATCAATGAATACAAGGACGAACTTATCGAGATATTCCCAGAATACTCGATTCATGAGATCAACAAAGAAAGCTGGAGCGTTCGTAAAACCGAACGGCATAACGAGCCACTCGAAAGAACCATATCGAGTGCGGAAAGCTGTAATAGGAATGCTATCTTCCGTGACTCGTAACTGATGAAAACCTGTGGCAAGGTCGAGTTTGAAAAAGACCTTAGCACCACTCAATAGATCGAACATATCATCGATCCTAGGCAATGGATACCTATTTCTGATGGTTAACTCGTTAAGCTTGCGATAGTCAATGCAAAGCCTAAGAGTTCCATCAGACTTCTTCATGAAGACGACCGCGGATCCCCACGGAGAAAAACTGGACTGAATCAACTGCTTGGACTCAAGCTCTAAAAGCTGCTTCTTGAGTTCCTCATTTTCCTTTGTAGACATCCTCGTAGGAGGACGACTAACTGGCTGCGCACCTGGAATGAGATCAATGCGGAACTCAATTGCCCGCTTGGGTGGCAAACACGATACAGGCTCAAAAACATCAGGAAAGTCACAAGCAATAGGAATACGAGATATATCATCATTATCTCGCGAGTCAAGAGAATATAAAGCCATCTCGGAATTATCCACATCCCGAAGAACAAGAGATAGCTGAGTAGGCGAATTCGGATGTCGAAGATATATAATTCTCTCCGAACAAATAATCCTGGCATCATATCTCACTAGCCAGTCCATACCCAAAATCATATCAAATCCCAGACAAGAGATAACTTGCAGATTTGCACGAAAAGAAAAACCACATAAAACAATCTCAACATCATCACAAAGCAAACTAAGGGTTGCGGATCCCCCAATAGGATTTGCAATCCTTAAAGAAGTAACCATACAAGAAACATCCAAAGATAAATCATTGACGAGCTTTTTCGATATGAAGGAATGCGAAGCACCCGTATCAAAAAGAACTCGAATACTATGATCATGAAATAAAACAGAACCTTCCAAAATAGATGGAGACATACCTTTGGGTTGAGAAGGACCTTCAGAAGCCTTGGTAGCACTAAGCTTGCCAGACTTGGCACCACCAGGAACAGTAGGGCAAGCTGAAACATGATGACCTTCCTTCTTGCAATAGCGGCAGAAGAGAGGCTTAGGACAAGCTCGAATAATATGATCCGGAGAGCCACAATTGAAACACTTTCGAATAAAAGGTGTTCCAGAAGGCTGAGTCTGGGAGCTAGAACCACCAGTCTTCTTCTTCTTAGAAGGAAAAGACCTCTTCTGAAACGGAAACTGCTTCTTGTTGGGGTTCTTAGAAACCTCAACATCCTCACCACTATCACACTCCTTCTCCACAGCTTCGAGATGAAGTGCCGAATCCACTAATTCTTCAAAAGAAAGCTTAAGCTGAAGCAACAAAGACTTCTTAAGATACTTCTTAAGACCAGAGACAAACTTTAAATTCTTCTTATAAGAGAGAATTTATTTTGAAAATAGTATAGAGCCAAACTGTTCAATTCCCAATCTCCATTCCCATTAATTCAATTTAAATTTCCACTTCCATTTAAATTGACTAAATTCCAATATAAATAACTTCAATTTCCATTGAAATTGATTTAATCCCAATTCAAGTTGAATTACCCTCAATTTCTTTCAAAATTCAAATTAAATTCCATTTGAATTTACTTATTCAACTTTAATCACAAATCCAAATTATTTAAATCAATTTCAGTTTGAACTAATTTCAAATTCAATCTCACTTTAAATCATCTCGATTATATAAATTCGAGTTAAATTTCAGATGTTGATCTAATTCCCTTAAATCAAATTAACCATTACTTTTTAATCTAACAACCTAAGACCTTACACAATTAAACTTTGAGTCCAAATTTTAATATTTATTCAAATCACTTTTACTTACTTATCTCAAGTTTTCAAGTAAAAGTTCAGATCCCTTTAAACATTTAATTCTGAGTCCAAATTTCAAAATTCTATTTTAAATTACCTTTACTTCTCCATAAATCTATTTCTAGGTTCAAAGTAAACCCAGATCAGTAAGCGAATCAAAATCAAGAAGCAACTCAAATTCAAGATTAAGCTTCTAGTTTTCATATCAATAGGGCACAATCGAAAACTGTCTCTAAGTTACAGGTGAGTAAACAGTTTTTGTTAAAAAGTTTTAAATTTGTTTAGAAATTTGTTGCATGTAGTCAAAATTTTAAGTAAATTGTACTAAGTGTTTGCTTGATTATTTTATATGATTTCATGTGTATATATATATGAATATATTTGAGTGCATGTTTGAGCATCAGTGATTTTTCATTGTTCTTCACTTCCAGGTTACAAATAAAAAGAAATTAACTGCTCTTCATCTGATACTCTTTAGACTTCAATATATATAAAAAAATCAGTTGGTTATATCAAGATAACAATATTAAAATTGTTTCCAAGTTTAATGTGACGCCCCACCTCTATACCCACGCTAGCAAAGAGTGTTAATAGATAATACCGTCTGCTAACACGGAGAATAAGGCTGGATAGGAGCGACCATCTATAGTCTTGCTTTAACTATCTATTAAATACGTCGACACTAATCACACCAAACCGATCGGCATATCCAATGAATACTTAAAACAAAACCATATGTGGCTGGAGGATCTATCAGAACAGAATATAACAACCAAACGTAGGAAACATCACAGAATAGTAAACCATCATATACATATATACCGATACATAGCAGAGTATACAAAATAATACATGTCAAGTGGTATAGCAAACCACAATATACGGACAAATCCAGAAGAATAAATATCAGAGTTTCAACATAATAGGACTACACAAAAGCTATGACAAAAAGAAGCTAGCGAAGTAGTCCATGCGGAAGCAGAATAGGCTAAATCCAAAGTACCTAACCTGAAACATCTCGGTCTGACCCGAGTATAAAATACACGGGTCAGTCTAGCTAAACAAACCAGTTAGATAAACTGAACAACAATAAACCTGCAAGGTTACAAAGTATAACAAATATCTCTAAAAGAGATAACACAATCATCAACAAAAGATGAATCATATAGAACAAGCCTCATATCATCGGCGACATAGATAAACAAAGGATACAATTATCCCAAATCAAGCCAAAAGGCACATAACAAATACCCATAAGGTATACAAGTTCCACAAGGTAATCGCTATACTTCATGCGGCTCAAAATGACCAACGTCGAAGGGCGATACCAAGGGAATATACATATCAATGAAAACATCATAAAATTTCTCGAGCTTAGTACTGTATAAACAAGGATCCATGAGCCCGAAGACTCCAAACCCAATATCACCCATGCGGCTCATAACGACCGTCATCGGAAGCAATACTAAAGGGCAACCCAATATCACCCATGCGGCTCATAACGACTGACATCGGAAGCGATACTAAAGGGCAACCCAATATCACCCATGCGGCTCATAACGACCAACATCGGAAGCGATACTAAAGGGCAACAAACCCGAAGGCACAACCCGAAGGTACAAACCCGAAGGCAACATACCCGAAGGCAACAAACCGTAGCGGTGAAGGTCCGGAGGCCCAGTACTGGACACCACTGACTGGCAGAATGTGTTACAACTCTCGAAAAGGAATCCGAAAAGTGTTAACGTATGTCCCATAACCACTCGTTTGCACTAAATGGTTTACTATCTGTCAGTCATTTTCACACTCAAAGCAGTACAAAGTTTACATCATATCATCGGTAAACCAAACCTGAAGGTCAAAACGATCAATCGAATAGGTCGGGGACTAATTGGGAAGACAAACGCATGGATTCATGGTCCGTGTTTTACCTAACCATTTAATCTTCCTTCCACTTCGCTCGAAGTGCGAAATTGTGTGTGTGCATTTAAATAGAATTTATAATTTGGAGAAGGGAGCTTTTAATACGATTTAGAGAGATTATTTATAAAACCCGTGAATGAAGTCAAAAACAAGTAATCAAAGTCAAATATGCAAATTTGGAGAAGGGCTTGCAAATTTCTATTTCTCTTTCCCTTCCACCATTTTCAGTTTTCTTAAGCTAAGAAATGAAATGAGGGTGAATGGATGAAGAGAGGGCTGAGTTAGGGGTTTAAACTAACAAATGGGCTGAGCCCAAACCCAAAATCCAAATAGAAAAGTTGCAAAAATTCACAAACTCCAAACATATCGAAGCTTACACTTAAAAAGATCGCAAACGCCATTTTGGAACCAATGGAGGTGGTTTCGAGTTCCAATTCGGCCATTTGCAGAAAGTAGCTTTTCGGACCTAAATCCGACTATCGACGCTATATTTAAATTAAACATTTAAATATAAAATCGTTAAATATGCGGGTTGTTACATTTAATCTGAAGCCAGTTTAATGAAAATATAAGAAGAACAGTAGAATTTTATTACTCATCAAAATCTCGACATTTTTAGTTTGTTGTTTCAGGTTGCAAAATGTAACGACCCGGAATTTTTGATCCCGAAAATTCCAGATAGTTAGGAAAGAAGAAAAGAGATAAAAGAAGAAACATAAAAGAAACACAGAATCTCACATTCGCAGCGGATCAAAATATAATATCAAATAAAATAACAGTTACACAAGGAAAAACTGTATCAGTTAATTTACATTAGTACATTAGAGTTACAACATATCATAATCACTGGATAGTTAAAATAATTTGTTCTAGATAAATACTAATATATCACAGCGGAATACACTCCATATGCTCCCACCCGTCGGCTCGTCTCCTGAGCTGTAGAATGTCCTTACTTGAAAATCTGTAATACTCGGTCTGACCCGAGCATTACATCAAAGTAACAGCCGGCTCAGACTAGAAAGTTGCGTGAGTAAACCCATCTAACGAGAAATACTAATGCATAAAATTTACTTAAAACCCGAGGTAACTCGTTCATCACTACAAGTTCATAACTTGCTATGGTACACTTATTTCACACATCAATGTCCATGTACCTCTGCATAGTTTTAAATGGTCCAATTACTTAAATCATTCCATTCCAGCCTAATGATTTCACATATTAAATCTATAAGGAATTATAGAAGATTACAAATCGAAGTGGTTTCGGGTATTTGCTAATAGCCGACCTCGGTCTCTTCGAATCCATTGCCAACCAAGTTATTCATATGAATTGTAACAATCCCAAATTTTGATTTAAATTTAAATTAATAATTAATGTGAATTTTGGATAAATTCAGGAATTATTTTGAATTTGAAATATATATATATGATTAAATTTGATTTTTGACTTTAGAATCTGAATTTTAAATATTGAATTTGTATTCAAATTTAGAATTTAAATAAAATGACTTAGACAAAAATAATTTGGGTCTGAGAAAATATTATTTATGTAAATTAAAATTATGGGTAGTTCATTTTAAAATTATTTCTTTAAAGTAATAGGTGTTAATACAAACAAAATAATATATATATATATATATGTATGTATGTATGTATGTAGACATACAAGATAATAAATATTTAAATTAAGAATAGAAATAGATATATATATATATATAAGATAAATTATAAATATAAAGTGAATACATTTGAAAAATTATAACAACACATTAAAATAGAAATTTTATAACATTGACTAAGACAACTTTATATCTATATACATAAAGTATAAGAGCTTAACCCAGCAAACAAAGGCAGGTAAGATATAATGTAGACTGTAAAATAGATATGCAGGCAAGTGGAAGAACATAGACAAAGTAAAAAAAAATATGTACCTAAAGAAAGTAACCAGGCAAGAACAAAAATAAGATAAGAATGAAACAAGTAAAACATGACACGCTTTCATAAGAAGACATAAGAAAAAAATCTAAATATCTATATACAAACAAACAAAGGCAATTAATAATTGAATATCATTAGCACACAATATATATCTTTAGCCACCAAAATATTATCCCATCAGCCGAAATTTATGCTTAATCAAATGAAGAAAAGCAAAAGAAAAAAATGTATCTCTGATTTTATATTGTACGGCAAGATTTTTTACCATGTATTGTACAAACAACATTATAACACGCTGTACACTCACTTCTTATATATTAACCTCTCATTCTAGTTTCGTCAACCAGAAGCTAAGAAAATCTGAAGTGAATCTCATTTAAAACTCAAAAAAGATTCAACTTAACATCTTAAATTAAACATCAATATAAATCAAAGGATCAAGAAGATGTTTTCAACAAAAAAATTCGAAACTGTGTCAAAAAGAAGAACTATGTTATTTCTTCTGAAGCAAGGTGGGTAACATTTTTTTTAACTGGATTGGTTGCTTATCTATCTGGAAAATGTTATGCTGTGTACATAGAAATTTGTTCATGTGTTTATATGTAAATTTATGATGTATGCATCCCTGATGTCTCTGTGATATCCCTGTTCTTAGTTTTCAAGCCTAGATTTTAACCAAAATTCATTACCCCTTGAATCAACCTTTGTTAGGCCTTGGTTTCAAAAGAAAATATGCTTGTTTAAGTATCAGTTATTGTTTAAAAATAGTTTCAAGTAAAATACAAATATACAGGTTGGAAAAACTTGATTATACAGAACAAACTCAAATTTTTGATAATTTGAAATGTTATAAAACATTGATTCAATTATATAACTTGAAACTGCATTCGAAAATAGGATTTTTAGAACAAAAATGTGAATTTTTAATCGAGTATGCTTCGAGCAGTATATAAATGAACCGAAAATGCCTTTTACCTAAATTCCAGTGATCAAAGAAAAATTCGATGTTGTAATCTTGCTTGAAGCTAGCTGAGCTGTTGATGATGTTAGGAAAATTGTCTAAAAAAATTTCTATTGTAAGGGATGATGGAACGAGAGCAAATTAGTGTTTAAACCTTGTGTTTACCTGGTCAAAGTCGTGAGTTAATCGTGTCGTCGCCACCGTGTTTCTGGCGATCGCACCAGGGGGAGTAGGAAGTGGAGGCTGTGGCGAATGCAGGGGACGGGTCGGCGAGGTTGCTGGTGATCGATTGTGGTCAGGCGATGGGTTCTTGTGGTCGAAGTTGGGTTCCAGTGTTGAGTCGAACGACTCATTTTCGAATCGTACATGGTTTTGATGATTTGAGTGACTGTAGCCACTCAGGGGTTGATGAGTGATCGGTCGACGATCGCCATGTTGGCTGAAACTCCGACGAGTGGTTATGCACGTATACGTGCATTCCCGTGTGACTGGGTTCAAACATTTTTGGGGAAGGAGGAAGAAACTCAGGTGTAGCGCGTGCAAAAGGAGAATTTGCTCGAAGCAGTTGAGGGCGTGGCCTTGCCTGGGTCCAAACTCGAAGTAGATAGGGTAGTGGCTCAGGTAGATGCTTGTTACGGGTTTAAACCTGTCCTGTTTAAAACTTAAGAACTGAAATTAAAATTTTAAAGCAAGGTTTAAACTAAGTTTTTTAATCAAATTTTAAATATAAATTTAAGTTTAGGTTGAATCTTAGTTTTAGAATAATTAAGTTTAAATTCAAAATTGTTTAATAACTTTAAGGTGTTTAGGTATTTAAGTATATTTGAATTAAAATGAAATTTAAATTGTAAATGAAAGATTTAAACAAAGTTAAATCAAATTTTGAAACCTTGACTTAAATCAAAATTGGAAATCAAGATTTTGAAATGAAATAAAGTTTACAAATTTAAATGTTTAAATAAATTTTAGTGTTACAATATAATTTTAAATATGTTAAATTGAAAGATAATTTGATTATAACTCTTTTAAGTTTCTTTTGTAATAAAAAGTATTACTTAAACATGTGAATTCAAAAGTTTAAAAGTTGGTTTTAAACTTTATTCAGATAAATTGGTATTCATTTTATAGTTTGAAATTAAAATGAGAAACTTGAAAGAAATATTTTCTAACGCATTCGTGAGTGCCAAATGAAATCATAAGATTAAGTTTATCTTAAAGTTAATTCATGATTAAGGATTAACTAATTAAGAAATTTATTACGAATTAATAATTGATTAATTAAGCAATTTGGGATAATTACTTATTATGATTAATAAATGAGATTAATTAAGATTAATTAAAGATTTATTTAAAGTAAATTAATTTACTGATAAAGATTAATTGGTAATTAATGATTAATTGTTATGAGATGATTGCTTGATGGCAAGTAATTAAAGGCTTAATTTCCTAAATAATTAATTAAGGGATTAATTAATTATATAATTGGGTTAAAGGTTAATTTAATTAATATGATTAATTAAGAATAATTTAATTAATTAAGGCGATTAATTAATTAATTTATATCAAATGATTTGTAATTAATTAATCAGGATTGGATAATTAATTCATAAATAATTAATTTCATTGGAAATAAATTGAATTAATTAGGACCAAACAATTAGTTAATCCTACTTATAAATAATTATTGAATGATTGACCTTACTTATGGATGATTGTATTAAATTGATTGTCCTATCTGATCTATGATATTTTGTTTTGTGGATTGAGCCGTGTATTTTATTCATTTATTTGTGATACCTTTATATATTATCTATGAATCTGTCAATGAACATGAGCGTTATAGTTTATACCTCTTATCAACTATATTTCTGTGTTTGATCTGTGATGACTGAATGATGTTGCACTATTGTGTTAAACCCCTGGACCACACCATACACACACAAATATGGATTTCACAAGGAAATCGATTAAGTCATAGATTTTTGAAATGAGTTTTAATAGACAATTTGAATTCAAATGGTTTGGAAATGGAATTGGGTTAAACATGAAAAGCTTTTAAAATGAAATTTCAAGATAAAAATTATTTTTGAATAATTTGATAAAGTTTCGAAATTAAATTTGAATTCAGATTTTGAAACTGAATTCTATGATTTGAAACTAAGATGTTATACTAGTTATATATGGATTAAACCATTTCAAATGTATTGATTTGGGAATTTGAATTTAATTCAAATGCTTTAACTCGTTTAAATATAATTGGATTCTTCCGAAACAAAAACTGTTGATTTCAAATAAATAAAGCTTTCACATAAGAAATGGACTTAATTTGTCTTAAAAGGATTTCAGGTTTGAAATGAAAATGATTTCCAAGTTATGGAAATGGTTAGAAAGCTATAAATTAAATCTTTGATTTAAAGATTTAATGAGTTAATCCAATTGAAATGGAAATTGTTTTGGAATCAGTAAATGGATCTTTGTGAAACTGGTTGAACTTCATGAAATAAATCTTTTTGTTTAAAGATTTGAAATGGTAAATTTGTTAAACCATTTGAAGAAAGGTTTTGGTTTTCTATGAAGTTGTGTTTTAATTGAAATCCCATATTCATATATTTTTAAATATTTCGCTCATTATTCGGTTTAGCCAGGAGAGTACATTGTGTCATATAACCCATTTCGAATAATGATACGTCGTTATGGATAGCATTTGAAGACCGGTGGTGAAGACCGGGTATTTGTGAGAACGATAGGATAACCAATCGATTGTCTTTGCGTCGAGTCGCACCGGTATAGAGATTACCTATGTGATGGAAAGTCCGATCGGGATTGTGAATACCCGGATTTGCAAGGGCTTCTTCGGAAGTGCCTTCGGTTCTGTTTGAACCAGGAACAGACTTGTATGGTTGAATCTCTGACATTACACTTCAAGATTTAAAGAAGATTTCTTTCAAATATATATTTGTTGGTGGCAGAGAATTTATTCTCTTAGCTTAACACCCTTCTCTGAGACGTACGAGCTTAGAGGTTATGTAGTTGAAGGTTATCAGTGATATATTCCCAATTTGGTAGAGTGACATGCTGAGTGCTGCTGTGTGTTGATGATCATTTGTTGATCATTTGTGATCAGAGCATGGCTTCTGTATGAAGCGTAGCTTTATGGACGAGACTGCATCAGGACCTCATAACCTGAAAATGGTCGAAATAGGAAAGATGCGGCAAGGTTATGGGGGTCAATGCCCTTTAGGGTGTGTCATTCCCTTCTGGTAAAGGGTGGTATCATGGTATGGAGCCCAAATATTTACCTATGTGGTGGGCTTCAATCTCATTTTCTGTGTGGTTGTTGTTTGTGGTTTAGAGGCGCCTCGGATAAAGGTCCCAAAGGACCGGGGGGTGGCATGCTCGAGAAGTAGTTACCTAGTTACAGAGGTAACCCGGCCTTGTGTTGGCAGAGATCCGGTTAGGTTCTTGGGACGTCCCGCCAGATGCGTACCTATGGACAGTAGGAAGTTCCTTAGCCCGAACATTTGTGGGAAAATCCAAACGAAACATTACGTTCCCTTTACGATTGCAGTTGTATAACCTGCCTCTTTAGGGGGTAGCTATAGCAGGCATAGTATAATGGTACCTATGCTGGCTAAGATTAATATTATACTTTCGAAAGATTTTCTGCACTCTGCACTTATAATAATAATATTAAGAAATTTTCTCGTATCAAGCATGTTTGACTATCATAAGGAGAAATCTCCTCCAATTCTACGTTTGCATGGTGTGTGCGGTGGGAGGCCTTATGGTAGTTCTATTTTCTAAAAAGCATTGCAAATTTATTTTAAGTTCTTTTGTTGTTTGTTTTAACAGATAAAAACTGTTTTTTTTACTCATACCAGTCCCAGACTGACCTGGAGTTATTGTTCCTTCCCTAAGCTCTAGGTGCCCACAATTTTCCACACGGGCAGTCTAGAGTTGATTTTTTCACATAGTCACGTTTAGTAGATTATTTGGAGCTAATTCAGTCTTTGGATGTGGACAAGACTTGTTTGTCTAGGTGACACGTGATGTTGGTTCGAGCTAGCTTTGGATTAGAGCATTGGATTTGGGGATGCATTCTTTTGAAGATATTCTTTCCGCTGTGTCTTGTATCATACCTCTAATAGTATTGACATTCATTGTATCATTCTGTTGTATCATATTATATCAGATTTTGTATCTATCATTGTATCAATGTTATATATATTAATATTCTTTTTCTTCCGTTTTGTTGTACCTAATGGTGTTATAAGCTCCGGCGCCCCGGATTCGACGTTTGGATTGCGGCATTTGAATACGAGTGTCATATTCGGTGCCGATTTTCGAAGGTCGAGTCAGGGTCGCTACATTTGGTATCAGAGCTGAAGGTTAAAACTTTAGCTCAGGACTATAACACATTAAGTAGCTCATTAGAGATAGGGTGAAGTATACCCTAGAATGAGTAATCCCTAAGATATCCGTTCAAATGCCTCAGTAAATTCTCTTACTATTCACTGATAGTAAGTATGAGTGCAAGAAGAGGACGAGATAGGGGACAGGGGAGCACCACTATAAATGGTCAATACCCTACAACAGTGGAAGCATTTTTCTCTATCAACCTCCTTTGATTCGAATCCAAATTCTTTGATTGGCTTTGTGGCAGCTCGAGGGAGAAGCTTCGATGTGATGGTGGCCTTACGAATCGTGTAGATAAGTTTCTGTTCATATTCTCTTCGTTAAATTTCTATCAGCTTTCCGTTTCAACTTCAATAAATTTGAAATTCTATTTGAAATAAATTGGTAAATTAAATAAAAAGTTGAATATAAAGAATTGGTATCGATAAAACGATTTCGATTATAACCAAATTTGAATTTCTACTGTAATTCCTTGTAAATATCAATGTCCGAAGAGGGACAAGTTATATATACTTTGGGGTATTCTGACTTGAGTTTGGAATCCATATCTAGTGTTTGAGAAATTATAGAAGATTGAATCCATCTATCAATCTCTTTTGTTCAGCGTCTCTTTTCGATTCTTCGATAGTTCCTAATAGATCCAGGAAGCGGATTTGATATATTTGCATGGGACATAAACTCCAAATATGCCAGAATTGTTTATTTGGATGAATAGGTTGCTTCGGTTGTTATGGTTGATAGGTATACTTTAGTTTCTAAACTAAAAAGTTTTGAAATTGTATCCATATATCTGTCTATTTTTGGGTCTGGATATATTCTACGGATGGTTAGTTATTCCTTCGGACTAACCAGTGCCTTGCATATTTCGTAGATCTGGTGACTCGAGTATCCTGTGTAGTATTGAATGAGTTTGTTCTCATATTGCTGATATTCTGTTTTGGTAAGCCAAATACAGAATAGATATCCAGTTTAACTTGGAAAATTATCTGTCTTTGTGTATCTATCTTTGTTGTTTTCGTGCCTGCAAATTTCGGGGACGAAATTCCTTTAAGGGGGGAATCTGTAATGATCCCAAATTTTGATTTAAATTTAAATTAATAATTAATGTGAATTTTGGATAAATTCTGGAATTATATTAAATATGAAATATATATATGAGTAAATTTGATTTTTGACTTTAGAATCTGAATTTTAAAAATTGAATTTGTATTTGAATTTAGAATTTAAATAAAATGACTTAGAGAAAAATAATTTGGGTTTGAGAAAATATTATTTACTTAACTTAAAATTATGGGTAGTTCATTTTAAAAATAATTCTTTAAAATAATTGGTGTTAATACAAACAAAATAATATATATATATATATATATATATATATGTAGACATACAAGATAATAAATATTTAAATTAGGAATAGAAATACATATATATAAGATAAATTACAATATAAAGTGAATACATTTGAATAACAACCTATTAAAATAGAAATTTTATAACATTGACTAAGACAACTTTATATCTATATACATAAAGTATAAGAGCTTAACCCAGCAAACAAAGGCAGGTAAGATATAATCTAGTCCGTAAAGTAGATATGCAGGCAAGTGAAAGAACATAGACGAAGTAAAAAAATAAAAATAAAAAATAATATGTACCTAAAGAAAGTAACCAAGCAAGAAAAAAAATAAGATAAGAATGAAACAAGTAAAACATGAGAAGCTTGCATAAGAAGACATAAGAAAAAAAATCTAAATATCTATATACAAACAAACAAAGGCAATTAATACTTGAATATCATTAGCACACAATATATATCTTTAGCCACCAAAATATTATCCCATCAGCCGAAATTTATGCTTAATCAAATGAAGAAAAGCAAAAGAAAAAAATGTATCTCTGATTTTATATTGTACAGCACGATTTTTCACCCTGTATTGTACAAACAACATTATAACACCCTATACACTCACTTCCTATATATCAACCTTTCATTCTAGTTTCGTCCACCAGAAGCCAAGAAAATCTGAAGGGAATACAATTTAAAAATCAAACAAAATTCAACTTAACATCTTAAATTAAACATCAATATAAACCAGAGGATCAAGAAGATGTTTTCAGCAAGCAATTTCGAAACTGTGTCAAAAAGAAGAACTCTGTTCTTTCTTCTGAAGCAAGGTGAGTAACATTTTTTTTAACTGGATTGGTTGCTTACCTATCTGGAAAATGTTATACTGTGTATATAGAAGTTTGTTCATGTGTTTATATGTAAATTTATGATGTATGCATGCCCGATGTCTCTGTGATATCCCTGTTCTTAGTTTTCAAGCCTAGATTTTAATCAAAATTCATTACCCCTTGAATCAACCTTTGTTAGTCCTTGGTTTCAAAAGCAAATATGCTATTTTAAGTATCCGTTATTGTTTAAAAATAGTTTCAAGTAAAATATAAATATACAGGTTGAAAAAACTTGATTATACAGAACAAAGTCAAATTTTCGATAATTTCGAATGTTATAAAAAATTTATTCAATTATATAACTTGAAACTGCATTCGAAAATAGGACTTTTAGAACAAAAATGGGAATTTTTAATCGAGTATGCTTCTAGCAGTATATAAATGAACCGAAAATGCCTCTTACCTAAATTCCAGCGACCAAAGAAAAATTTGATGTTGTAATCTTGCTTGAAGCTAGCTGAGCCGTTGATGATGTTAGGAAAATTGTCTAAAAAAATTTATATTGTAAGGGATGATGGAACGAGAGAAAATTAGGGTTTAAAGCTTGAGTTTACATGGTCGAAGTCGTGAGTTAATCGCGCCGTCGCCACCGTGTTTCTAGCGATCGCACCAGGGGGAGCAGGAAGTGGAGGCTGTGGCGAACGCAGCGCACGGGTCGGCGAGGTTGCTGGTGATCGATTATGTTCAGGCGATGGGTTCTTATGGTCGAAGTTGGGTTCCAGTATTGAGTCGAACGACTCATTTTCGAATCGTACATGGTTTTGGTGATTTGGGTGACTGTGGCCACTCAGGTGTTGATGAGTGATCGATCGACGATCGCCAAGTTGGATGAAACTTCGGCGAGTGGTTATGCACGTATACGTGCATTCGCGTGTGACTGGGTTCGAACATTTTTGGGGAAGGAAGAAGAAACTCGGGTATAGCGCGTGCAAAAGGAGAATTTTCTCGAAGCAGTTGAAGGCATGGCCTTGCCCGGGTCTAAACTCGAAGTAGATAGGGTAGTGGCTCGGGTAGATGCTTGTTACGGGTTTCAACCTGTCCTATTTAAAATTTAAGGAATGAAATTAAAATTTTAAAGCAAGGTTTAAACTGAGTTTTTTAATCAAAGTTTAAAAATAAATTTAAGTTTAGGTTGAATCTTCGTTTGGAAATAATTAAGTTTAAATTCAAAATTGTTTAATAACTTTAAGGTGTTTAAGTATCTAAGTATATTTGAATTTAAAATGAAATTTAAATTGTAAATGAAAGATTTAAACAAAGTTAAATCAAATTTTGAAACCTGGACTTAAATCAAAATTGGAAATCTAGATTCTGAAATGAAATAAAGTTTATAAATTTAAATGTTTAAATAAGTTTTAATGTTAAACTATACTTTTAAATATGTGAAATTGGAAGAGAATTTGATTATAACTCTTTTAAGTTTCTTTTGTAATAAAAAGTATTACTTAAACATGTGAATTCAAAAGTTTAAAAGTTGGTTTTAAACTTTATTCAGATAAATTGGTATTCATTTTGTAGTTTGAAATTGAAATGAGAAACTTGAAAGAAATATTTTCTAACGTATTCGTGGGTGCCAAATGAAATCATAAGAATAAGTTTATCTTAAAGTTAATTCATGATTAAGGATTAACTAATTAAGAAATTTATTACGAATTAATAATTGATTAATTAAGTAATTGGGGATAATTACTTATTATGATTAATTAAGGATAATTAATCAAATGAAGATAAATTAAGGATTAATAAATGAGATTTATTAAAATTAATTAAAGATTTATTTAAAGTAAATTAATTTACTGATAAAGATTAATTGGTAATTAATGATTAATCGTCATGAGATGATTGCTTGATGGCAAGTAATTAAAGGCTTAATTTCCTAAAATAATTAATTAAGGGATTAATTAATTATGTAATTGGATTAAAGGTTAATTTAATTAATATGATTAATTAAGAATAATTTGATTAATTAAGGCGATCGATTAATTATCTTATATCAAATGATTTGTAATTAATTAATCAGGATTGGATAATTAATTCATAAATAATTAATTTATTTAGAAATAAATTGAATTAATTAGGACTAAACAATTAGTTAATCCTACTTATAAATAATTATTGAATAATTGACCTTACTTATGAATGATTGTATTGAATTGATTGTCCTATCTGATCTGTGATATTTTGTTTTGTGGATTGAGCTGTATATTTTATTCATTTATTTGTGATACCTTTGTATATTATCTGTGAATCTGTGGATGAACGATGAGCGTTATAGTTTATACCGCTTATCTACTATATTTCTGTGTTTTGATCTGTGATGACTGAATGATGTTGCACTATTGTGTTAAACCCCTGGACCACACCATACACACACAAATATGGATTTCACAAGGAAATCGATTAAGTCACAGATTTTTCAAATGATTTTTAATAGACAATTTGAATTCAAATTGTTTGGAAATGGAATTGGGTTAAATATGAAAAGCTTTTGAAATGAAATTTCAAGATAAAATTTATTTTTGAATAATTTGATAAAGTTTCGAAATTAAATTTGAATTCAGAATTTGCAACTGAATTTTATGATTTGAAACTAAGATGTTATACTAGTTATATTTGGGTTAAACCATTTCAAATTTATTGATTTGGGAATTTGAATTTAATTCAAAGGCTTTAACTCGTTCAAATATAATTGGATTCTTTTGAAACGAAAACTGTTGATTTCAAATAAATAAAGCTTTCACATAAGAATTGCACTTCCGATTTGTGTTGAAAGGATTTCAGGTTTGAAATGAAAATGATTTCCAAGTAATGGAAATGGTTTGAAAGTTATAAATTAAATCTTTGATTTAAAGATTTAATGAGTTAATCAAATTGAAATGGAAATTGTTTTGGAATCAGTAAATGGATCTTTGTGAAATTGGGTGAACTTCGTGAAATAAATCTTTTTGTTTAAAGATTTGAAATGGTAAATTTTTTAAACCATTTGAAGAAAGATTTTTGTTTTCTTTGAAGTTGTGACTTAATTGAAATCTCATATCCATATATTTTTAAATATTGCGCTCATTATTCGGTTTAGCCGGGAGAGGACCTTGTGTCATATAACCCATTCTGAATAATGATACGTCGTTACAGATAACATTTGAAGACCGGTGGTGAAGACCGGGTATTTTTGAGAATGATAGGATAACCTATCGATTGTCTCTGCACCGTGTCGCGCCGGTATAGAGATTCCCTAAGTGATGGGAAGTCTGATCGGGATTGTGAATACCTGGATTTGCAAGGGCTTCTTCGGAAGTGCCTTCGGTTCTGTTCGAGCCCGGAATAGACTTGTATGATTATATATCTGACACTACACTTTGAGATATAAAGCAGATTTATTTCAAATACACATCTGTTGGTGGCGGAGAATTTATTCTATTAGCTTAACACCCTTTTTTGAGACGTACGAGCTCAGAGGTTATGTAGTTGAAGGTTATCAGCGATATATTCCCAATTTGGTAGCGTGACATGCTGAGTGCTGCTGTGTGTTGATGATCATTTGTGATCAGAGCATGGTTTCTGTATGAAGCGTAGCTTTGTGGACGAGACTGCATCAGGACCTCACAACCGAGAAATGTTCGAAACAGGAAAGATGCAGCAAGGTTATGAGGGTCGCGCCCTTTAGGGTGTGTCATTCCCT
The DNA here is from genome assembly GCA_030765085.1 of Allium cepa. NCBI lineage: Eukaryota > Viridiplantae > Streptophyta > Magnoliopsida > Asparagales > Amaryllidaceae > Allium > Allium cepa. The sequence continues at coordinate 978,508,322 of CM060928.1, forward strand.
TCTAGTAAAGGGTGGTATCATGATATGGAGCCCAGATATTTACCTATGTGGTGGGCTTCAATCTCATTTTCTGTATGGTTGTTGCTTTGTGGTTTAGAGGCGCCTCGAATAAAGGTCCCAAAGGACCAGGGGGTGGCATGTTCGAGAAGTAGTTACCTAGTTACAGAAGTAACCCAACCTTGTATTGGTAGAGATCCGGTTAGGTTCTCGGGACATCCCGCCAGAGGCGTACCCATGGATAGTGGGAAGTTCCTTAGCCCGATCATTTGTTGGAAAATCCAAACGAAACAATACGAGCCCATTTACGATTGCAGTTGTATAACCTGCCTCCTCAGGAGGTAGCTATAGCAGGCATAGTATAATGGTACCTATGCTGGCTAAGATTAATATTATACTTTCGAAAGATTTTTTGCACTGTGCACTTATAATAATAATATCAAGAAATTTTCTCATATCAAGCATGTTTGACTATCATAAGGAGAAATCTCCTCCAATTCTGCGTTTGCATGGTGTGTGCGGTGGGAGGCCTTATGGTAGTTTCATTTTCTAAAAAGCATTGCGAATTTATTTTAAATTATGTTGAAGTTTGTTTTAAAAGATAAAAACTTTTTTGTTACTCATACCAGTCCCATGACTGACCTGGAGTTTATTGTTCTTTTCCTAAACTCTGGGTTCCCACAATTTTCCACACAGGCAGTCTAGAGTTCGTTTTTTCAGATAGTCGGGTTTAGTAGATTATTTGGAGTTAGTTCAGTCTTTGGATGTGGACGAGACATGCTTGTCTAGATGATGCGCGATGTTGGTTCGAGCAAGCTTTGGATTGGAGCATTGGATTTGGGGATGCATTCTTTTGAAGATATTCTTTCCGCTGTTTCTTATATCATATCTCTGACAGTATTGACATTCATTGTATCATTCTGTCGTATCATATTATATCATATTTTGTATCTGTCATTGTATCAATGTTATATACATTAATATTCTTTTTCTTCCGTTGTGTTGTACTTAATGGTGTTATAAGCTCCGACGCACCATATTCGACGTTTGGATCTACGGCATTTGAAAATGAGTGTCGTATTCGGTGCCGATTTTTGAAGGTCGAGTCAGGGTCGCTACATGAATACAATACATTTTTAACTACAGAATGTCAGTTTTACACAGTAATTCATCATCGATAGATAACCACATTTATCACTGTTCAATCCAAACATATCATATCCCAAATCATTCCATATCAGAAATATCAATCAATCATTCATAAGCCAGATTAATTAGTCACACCATTTCTAATTAATTTAAATAAATTAAATTAATTACTTTAATCACTTTTAATCCTGCTTACTTAACATTAATTAATTATATACCATTAATTAATCATCCCTTAATTATCCTCTTTAATTACATTAAGTAATTAGCATTTAATTAATTACACAAATTAATTATCTTATAATCACTTACATTGATCAATTATCCTTCATTAATTAACTAACCCTTAATTAATTGCCTTTATTAATCAATCCTTTAATTAATTACACTAAGTAATTAATCCTTATATACTTTCCTTAAGTAAGTTTCAAATGTAACGACCCGGAATTTGCGATCCTAAAAATTCCAGATAGTTAAGGAAAAGAATGAAAAAGATAGATGAAGAAGAAGAAATAGAAATACCAAAGCACAGATTCCCACATTCGCAGTGGATCAAAATATAATATCAAATAAAATAGCAGTTATACAAAGGAAAACAGTATCAGTTAATTTACATCATACATCAGAGTCATAACATTTACTCAAAACACTGGACAGTTAAAATTACCATGTCCCAGATAAACTACATTATATCACAGCGTAATACACTCCATATGTTCCTGGCATCCATCTCGCCACCTATGCTCCAGGACGTCCTTTCCTGAAAATCTGTAATACTCGGTCTGACCCAAGCATTACATCAAAGTAACACCCGGGTCAGGCTGGAAACCAGGGTGAGTAAACCCATCTAACATGAGATTCTAATGCAAAAAACTTATTTAAAACCCAGGGTAACTCGTACCTTACTACGAGTTCTTAACTTGTTATATTTCATACTTAATTCACACATCAACCCCTAAGTACCCTTACTTAGTTTCAATGGTCCATATCACTTAAATTATTTCATTCCAGCCTATAGATTACACATATCAACTCTATAAAGAATTATAGAAGATTTCAAATCGAAACGGTTTCAGGTATTTACTGATACCCGATCCCGGTCTCTTCGAATTCCATATCACCCAAGTTATACAAGTGAAAATGCAATTCAAACATTAAATACAGGATGTCACTTTTACACAACAATTCATCATCGATATATAACCACATTATCACTGTATAACCCAAACATTTCATATCATAAAACATTTCATAATAGAAATATCAACCAATCATCCATAAGCAAGATTAATTATTCACACCATCTCTAATTAATTATAATAAATTAAATTAATTACTTCAATCCCCTTTCTAAATCCTACTTACTTAATCATTCATTAATTACGACAAATTAATTAATCATCCTTTAATTATCTTAAGTAATTAGCCCTTAACTAATTACACAAATTAATTATCTTCAATCCAGTCACATTAATTAACCTTAATTACCATCTTAATTAATTATTTATAATTAATTTCGTTAACTCTCAATTAATTACATTGATTAATTATTCTATAATCACTTTCTTTGATTACTTATCCTTTAATTAATCTCATTCATTAATTAACTAACCATTTTAAATTAATTATCTTAATTTATCAATCTTTTAATTAATTACATTAAGTAATTAATTCTTAATTACTTCCATTATTAAATAAATCACATTAAGTAATAACCCATTAATTACCCTCCTTAATTAATGACATAAAGTAATTATTCTTTAATTACTTTCATTATTATCTCTAATTAATTTTCATTAAGTAATTAACTCTTAATAAATTAATCTTATAAATTGATTACATTAATCAATTAGTCATCCCTAATACATTAAATATTTAATAGTTTGTTAAATTTCATCTTTCAATTCACCTTTGAAAACATATAAGATTAAATATTACATAATTACCACAATTTGAAAATATTTAAAATTTTGGAAACTCATTTAAACACGTTAATACTTTGTTAAAAAAACTTGGTTTACTTTTTCTTTGAACTTACGCATTTTGGATAAGCTTAAATTACTAGATCACAACTACTCCACAACCGGGGCCAAACCCATACAATTCCCGAGCTAACCCCAAGGATTTCTTGCATCGACTCAACTTCGAGCCAAACCACCCATTCTACGAGATAGACCCGAGAAAAAAACTCCATCTTCCCACATCCCAAAACAACACAGACACACATGGCGACGCATGCACATGCACCACCAAAACCGACCAACTCCAACTTTCGCCGAGTCACCCACAAGACAACGATGATCCCTGCTAGTGCTCCCACCTCCCAATTCCGAAGAAAGTGTCAGCAACCGAAATCGAGCAGATCATCACCCTCCTGGAACCAAGTCGATTGAAAAAAAAAACACTCTCGCCAACGCCTTCGATCACCGGAGCACATGCAACTCCACGCAAACCTTCGCCATACTTCCATCTTTCCTCTCCCCACCTCCAGTCCTTCCTAATGAAAGCATGACAACGAGATCGACCCATGAACATTCCAGACCCAAAAACTGAAGCTAAACCCTAAAACCCCTTTGCCGCTCTTCGACGGTGAATTAAAAATTCACCTACCAATTTTGTCGAGCTCTCGTACCCACGATCTCCCTCTAACCACAATCCAAACGATAATATCATCTTCGATCACCAAAATTCGAAGAAAAAACTATTTATCGTTCGATATACATTTTCTCTTAAAATAAAAGCCTAAAAATCAAGATTTTATTTTTAAAAATCATCACTTCCGATATCAAATCAGATTGTATACCTGCATCCACAATTTATTTACATCGAGATTTGTATATGTTCATGTTTTTACTGTAATTTGTCTTTCTGTTAAAAAAATATCTTTAAAACTTGCATGGAAATATTTTTAGATCCAGCATTTTTTCATTACAAACAAGTTCTATTTATATATCAATCTCTAAAAAGAATCAGGGAAGAAGATATTGAATTTTGATCTGTAAAACTAACAGAGTATTCACCTGGTATATAGACATACACATCCATATAATAATATATATATATATATATATAATCCATATTAAATCCATGCAAACATTCATCATACTTTGTTCCAGTAATTACTGCATGCATATAGACTTTTAACAGAATTTAAAACGTTTAAATAGAAATTTGCTTACTCATCTGTAATTGTTAACGGAGAAGTTATAACCGAGTATGCTTGATTCTTTTTGAAACTTGTAAACTGGAAATCATCTTCTGATCTGAAACTTAATTGAGCTTGAATATATATAGATCCCTTATTTAGTTTGAGATGAATTTGGATCTACTCTGCTTGCTTTAAATATTGAGCTGCTAATTGATCATGCTAGATTTTAGCAAGAGTTTGATTTTTTTTTACTGTTTGAATTTATTTCAGGTTAGTATGTTATTATCAGGTTTTTGGTTCTCCCTGTTTTGGAGATGAGAATAGGAAAGAATAGAGAAGGCAATGTAGAGATATTTTGATAACTTGATTTTATGATTTTAAAGAAATAAAAGGAAATTAAAATTAAAAGTTGACACTTGTTTAATAGATTAACATTTGTCACTAGCATATATTAATTGATTTACATTTGTTAAACTATATATCCTTAACTTACAAGTGTAAATTTCCTTGAATTAATAAAAAAAATTAAATGATTTTTATAAAACTTATATATATATATCCTATTAAGTAAATACATCATCTTGATTTATATAAATAAGTCTTTTTAAAGAAAATAATACAAAACAAATTATATTTCAAATAAAATCATACATATATATTTTAAATCCAAATTCAATTTAAAAATCCAATTTGAAATCAACTTAAATATATTTATATATATATATATATTAAGCAAACACAAATTCAATTTGTAAATAATAATCGTATTTAAAATCTATTTATATTTATATATGTTAACAATCATTACTGTTTGTTCTTAAAAGGAAAAAAATTTGTAAATTTTAAGTAATTATATTAGGAAATTACCAAAATAAATATTTATCCAGATATAAATATTTATTATCAGATTTATTTGTTCAACTTATAAATCAGTGCTTTTACTGATTCAATCTAGTTAATTATCAATTTACAGATGCCCAAAAATTCGGGTTATCACATTCCTCCCCCCTTAGAATCTTTTCGTCCTCGAAAAGGAATGAAGCCAGAATTTATCAAAGCACTTATATCAGATAAATTACTCTTTGAACATTCTTAAATTATAAACTCCCTTTTTATTAAGAAAATACTTTTAAAATCTACATAGTATTACAAAAATAGTTTTATAAAATTACTTTTTATAACTCGATGTCTCAACCAGTCCATCCTTGTTCTTACATAAATTCGGTCATACGTTGATTAGGCGTAGGACTGAGAATCTATAAGTACTTGGTAAACTCGTTTTCAGCATCCAGTGAAAATAATTGGAAAACATTTTGTTGAAAATATAGAAAATATTTTTGAAAATAGAGGAAATATCTTTGGTGAGAATGCTCTGGAAATCATCACCTCCATCCATGGTCGTAGTTAACCCGATGGTTACGTTTCCATCTCAGCAAAATCCATAGATAACTATAGGCACTCCACACCCCTCGATTACACCATGAAACCCGCTACAAATCGCAGCTACATCTGGGGTTACATTGCTATCACAACAAAAACCCATATAACTGTAGGCATCAGCGCCCTCGAGTTTCACAGCCAAAAGAATGAAACTTCTCCACTCGACCATAGATCGCAGTCTACTGATGTTACATTGCCTTCCCGGCAAAATCAAACATAGACCGTTGGCACTCACCTCCACACGATTTCTGCTATGGTCCACAGTAGATCGCAGCAACATCAAGTTACACTGTCTTCATAGCATAACCTAAATGCCTCTGTTAATCTTAATTAATAATAATGACTGTAATTACTTAGTAATAATTATACCGGGTTAGGTAATTCATTACAGTCAAGTAATTAAATTTATCTTGGTTGTGGATGACTGTTTGTATTGAATGATTGAATTGATTATTATCTGTAATTTGAAATATACTGTGATGTGAATCGCTGTGATTGAGCTGCGTATGTGATTTACTTATCTGTAAATATTTACATATTTATCTATGAATTTGTGAATGAAGATAAGTGTTATAGATTATACCGCTTATCGATATTGCTATACTTGAATCTGTGATGGTTGTTGATATTGCACTATTGTGTAAAACCCTTAGACCACACTTATGCACACACAAATATAGATATCATAGGATATTGGTTAAGCCAGGCCAATTTTGAAATGGTGACGATTTTGGAAATTGAATTTTGAATCCAGATTTGTTTGAAAATGAAATTGTTTTTAATATAAAGAGCTTTTGGAAAAGGAAGTTTTTGAAATTGAACTATTTTAATATAATATGGTTTCGAATTTGAAATTTAATTTGAATTTAAATTCAAAGAATCTAAGTTAAATTCTATGTATATATAAGTTTCTAATTGGAAATTCTTTCCAATAAAGGTTAATTGATTTTTAAAAGCTTTGAAACTTTAAAGTGGAATTTTGAGAAGTGATTATTTAAAGTATTGTTTTAAATAATTGATTTTAAACTTTGGGAAGCTGTGGTTTGAAAAATATTATACAAGTTATAATGTGTATATATGTGAATCTAAACCATTTTAAAGTATTTTCAAATGAATTATTTGGGGATTCAAATCTAACTTAAATGGAATCTGCTTAGGATAAGGAAGGTTTGCAGATTTTTCAAATCTATCTTTAAAGGGCTACAACTTAAGCAAATTGAATTGGATTGTTCAAATACGAAAACCATTGTTTTCAAATAATAATAGCTTTTATATAAGGAGAGTTTCCAATTTTGTTGAAAGGATTTCCGAATTATGATTTCACATTTGAAATGTAAATTTTTTTGAAAGCTATGAATTGATTTTTAATAAAGATATGAATGGCTGAATCACTTTTGAAAAGGAAATGGTTTGAAAGCTATCTTGTTAAAGATTTAAACTTATTTGTTGAGCTGAAGTGGATCTTTTAAAGATTAAAATCTATAAATGAATCTTTATTAAAGATTGGTGAACTTTGTTTTCAATTTAAAGAGGATCTTAAAGGTGTATCTTTTGTATAAAAGATTTGGAATTGAAATGGTTTTGAAGGCTATGAATTAATCTTTGTGAGGGATTGGTGAATCTTGATTTCAAATTGACGTGGATTTTAAAGGGTGAATCTTTTTGTTTTAAAAGATTTGAAAATGGTAATTTGTTAAACCATTTGAAAGAAAAGTTTTGTGAAATAAGTCATGACTTAACATAGATCCCATTATCCATATGATTTTAAAATATTTCGCTCATTATTCGGTTTAGCCGGGAGAGAACTTTGTGTCATAAAACCTATTCCGAATAATGATATGACATTATAGATAGCATTTGAAGATCGGTAGTGAAGACCGGATATTTTCGAAAGCGAAAGGATTTCTTGTCGAATGTCTCTGCACTGACTGGTCCTCGGTATAGAGATTTGATCACCCTTTGTAATGGGGAGTCCGGATGTGATTAAGGATTATTCGAATTGCAAGTGCTTCTTTTGAAGTTCCTTCAGTTCTGTTCGAACCCGGAACAGACTTTTATGGATGTATGTCTGACGTTACACTTTGAGATGTAAAGCTAGCTTCTATCAAATACATTTCTATTTGGTGGCGGAGATTTATTCTCTTAGCTTAACACCCTTCTCTGAGACGTATGAGCTTAGAGATTATGTAGTTGATGGTTATCAGTGCTATACTCCCAACTTGGTAGTGTGGCATGCTGAGTGCTGCAGTGTGTTGCTGATCATTTGTTGATCAAAACATGGCTTTTGTGTAGAGCGTAGCTTTGTGGATGAGACTTCGTTGAGCCACACAAACCAAAATGGTCGAAACAGGAAAGATGCAGTAAGGTTATTTAGGGGTAGCGCCCCCTGAGGGTATGTCCGTTTCCTTCTGGATAGAAGTGGTATCATGGTATGGAGCCTAGATACTTAACTTTTGTGGTCGCTGCAAATCTATTGCTTTGTGGTTGTTGGTTGAGAGCTCTCGGATAAAGGTTGATTACGACCAGGGGATGGCATACTCGTGTAGTTGTTACCTAGTTACAGAGGTAACCCGGCCTTGTGTTGGAAGAGATCTGGTTAGGTTCTCAGGGAGTCCCACTAGAGGCGTACCCATGTGACCCAGGAAGTTCCTTAGCCTGACCATTGTTGGAAACCCAATCACCAATACGTGCCTTGTACTGTTTTCTTTAATTATTTATTAACTACTTTTAATCAATATTTAATTAACCTTAATTCCTTTCTTAATCATTATTTAATATTAATTATTAATTAATTATCCTTTAAATATCTTTCACTAAGTAAATATTTTTAACTACTTTCATTATGTAATCAACTCTTTAATCATTTTCATTAAGTAGTTAATTATATTAATTTATTAATTAATCTTAAATAAATCACAGTAATTTATCATTCTTTACTTTATCAAAACCCAATTAATTTTAAAGATAAACCCTTTATCTTAGTTAATTAATTAATTACAACATTAAATCTTACTTCAATGAACCTTTAAAATAAACTTATTTATTATCTCATAAACTAAAAAAAATTTAGGAAAACTATTGAAACTTGATTGATTTAAACATTATGATTTGATTTATTTTAAATTTTCAAAACTGTATTATACAAAAATTTCCCAGATATATCACAACTTTCCCGCGACTAACTCCGGGTCTTCCTTCATTTCCCTTTTCATCGAGTTTCCTCACGAGTTACTTCGAGTTGAACCCGATGAAACTACGTCTCCCCAACCTCACAGTCTTCACTGATACACATTGTCATCATGTGCACGTGTACAGTCAACACATCAACCTCCGACCATTGTTGATCTCACCCGCACAACATCGACGACTAGCACAACACAAATAACTAACCAGATTGATGAATTTACCCAAGAATTGAAATTGAGTCTAATTTGTTCATCCTGGAACCCAACAAAGACACTCAAACCAGCCCCGCGCCGACGACCTCATCCACCATCACCTCCGCACTTCAATCAGGGTTGCCCCGACAACCCATGAACATTTTCCCGCTGGTGCGATCTCCTGAATCGTCTCGACGACAACCCAGTTCCCCCATGAACAAATTCGACAAAACACCCAATTTAAACCCTAAAAATGATCTTTCCCATCACCCTCGATGATCGAAAAAATTTACAAGTATTTTTCCGACGATCAACTATACACCAGCCACCTTCACCATTAATTTCGATCCATAATTCATCGTCGATTAACAGGAATTGACCAAAGTTCACATTCCATTCAATTCGAACATTCTTTATGCATATTTGCTTAAAAATTCTAATTTTTTCTTTTATCAAAAATCATGAATTTGAAGTACGATTTCATTCCTATGATTAGAAATTGAAACCCAGACATTTGATGTTGGACATAAATTTTATTATCACTACTATATATTGTTTTTGAAATTAATACTTAATTTAAACACTTGAAATTAATTTTAATAATGATGTCACATATATTCAAACAATTTTCATTTAGTGGTGATAGCCTAAAATTCATTTTTATTAGATGATATGAATTTTTGAATCAAGTTTAAAAACCTATTACTTATACCAGAAATACATACAGACACATAAAAACAGTTATATATATACACGTATAGGCATATTTATGCCCATGCAAACATATTTCACAAACATACATCCAATTCTGGTCACATGTAAACCAAAATATACATAAGCTCAAGAATTTGCTCACCTGGATCAAAAGATCAGAGAACATGCTTATTGAAAAACTGGGAAATGATCAGAGGCTTCCTTTAATTTTGTTCCTGGAAACTAAATCTTGATCTAGATGAATTTGCATTTGATTTGCTCTGCAGGCTTTTGATTTTTATGCTTTGAGATAATCAACAGCTTTAGGTTTGAAGCCTTTGTTTTCAGCTTTGATTTCCAGTTTTTAGACTTTGAACTGCTGTTTTGATTTCCAGATTTCTTTATTTTGAATTTCCAGACTTGATCTTCTTTTCTTTCTTTGTTTTGTAATTTTGTTTTAGGTTTGAGCTTTGCTTTTGTTTTTGATTTATTCTTTTCTTTATTTTAGGTTTGAGAATAGCCTGGTTTACAAATTTTCTTTATGTTTATGTAATTAAATTTTCAAAAGAAAATTGATTCTTTTGCCCCTTAGAAAATGGAACTAACACTTTTTTAATTCATCTCATTAAAATTTTACACTTGTTAAATCTTATAATCTCAACTTTAAAAATGTTCAAATGTGAACATTTATGTTTAAACCCATCTCTTAAATTTAATTTAATTTATAATTTTTTTTGTTTTTAAACCCTTATTCTCATATGTTTTTACATGTTTATATACATATCATGTCAATGTTGTGTACTTATAAATATTTATATAAATACAAATCATTTTATAATTTTAAGTACCCTATATATACATTAATAAATAATACATATACATATATACTAAAATTGTCTATTAGTTTTAAAATATAGTTTTAAATCCAATTTATATTTCAATACATTTATTTTTGAATTTCAAAGCCGAATTTCAATTTATAATCAATTTATATATAAGACAAACACATATTCTTATTTAATTTGAAAAATTCAAATTAATTCACAATTTAATTCTAAAATTTAAATTAATTACCAATTTAAATTTGATTCAAAACCGGGATCATTACAGATTCCCCCCTTAAGAAAATTTCGTCCTCGAAATTTGCTAGACATGGAGATAACAAAGAATAGATGAAAGATAGACTATCAGATCAAATTCTAAATTTGGCTTACCGAATCAAAATATCATCAATAATTATGAAAACGAACTCATTCAATACTTCACAAGATACTCGATCATTCGGTCTGTGAGATTTGTAGGGCAACGGTTAGTTCGAAGGAATAACTAATCATTTGTAGAATATATTTAGACCCAACAGAACAAACAATGGATACTCAATTTAGATTGGAATATCCCAAAGTTTACACTGGCTTGTCCCTCTTTGGACTTTGATCCTCACCAGAAATTACAATAGAATTTCAAATTTGATTTTGATCGAAATCGTTTTATCGATACAAATTAATCTATCTTCATATTTTGTTCATCAATTTATTTTAAATAGAATTTCAAATTCATTAAAGTTAAAATCAAAAAGATTGATAGGGAACCGATGAAGAGAATACGAAATAGGAGTTTTTTGAATGTCTATAAGATGGATCGTGTAGTGTATGTGCAAGTATATGTGACTAACTATATGATGTAACTAAAATTAATCTAGTAAAATATAAACTAAGCACATCGGGATTTTATACTGGTTCAAACCTCCCGTCCTACGTCCAGTCCCGAAGCTTCCTTTCGGAATTCGACTATCAAACACCGTCACTTCGCCTGGAGGAATAAGCTTGGTTACAAAAGCTTGTTCTTGTCAAGTGTGTGTTCTATAGCACGAATATTGACTATTAAGTACAAATGCTTCCAATATATATATCTAGAGGATATTGATTGAAGAGTTCTGTATATACGGAAGAGTGGAATAAAAATATATGATTGCTAGAGATCAAGAATATATTAGAGTAAAAGAGTAAAGAGCACAAGTTAGTAAGGTGAAAACTTCTCTTGGAGCTATTTATAGTGGTAGAGAGATTCCTTCAGTAGTTGTATCCATTAACAAATGTTATGTGGTCGCTTCTGATGGTGATGAAAAGCTGCAGCGAAGAGAAGCGAAGGTGTCTTTTCATTTGTGACAGTTGTAATTTGAATGTCAACAACCAAGTTTAGTTTTAGACGTTTGGAATATGTCTTAGACGTCTAGCTCTATATTTTTTGTATATAGTAGCCTTTCAAACATCTGAGCACATTAACCAGACGTCTGATTCTGTCTAGTTTGTAATCTAAAGGATTTATTCAGACGTCTGGCTAGTGCATGCAGACGTCTGATCTTGTGCATGTTGATTTTCTTGTATCTGTGTCATTGCTCTTCCAATTCTATCGACTTGTAGCCTCTTGATACTTTCTTTAAGCCTTGTTCTTGTATATCTAGTGATGTTACTTTAGCAATTACCTATAAATAGAAATATATATGCGTATTCGATTTCCATTGTATAGTTGTTGTCATCGAAACCATAGATTTGATTTCCATACAATCTCCCCCTTTTTAATGATGAAAACTATTCAATGTACTTATATATAATTTATAAATCTCCCCCTGAATATGTGCTTATTCTTATTGTTTTATAATTATACTTATATTTCTCCCCCTTTGGCATTATCAAAAAAAGAATTATAAAATTTTAGCCAATCTGCAAAGATAACACACAAAAGAAAATTTACATTAATAATTCGAAATTGATTACATTCATAGATTTTGTCAATTTTACAAAAGTTAAAATTATAAAATCCTAAAATCTACGATTCCTTTGGAGAAGCTTTGTCTTGATCATCCCCTATTTCTTCTTTTCAGAAGTGCTAGGCTAGTAGGAGATGTCAAAGCTTGATTGAGAGGTTCGTCCATAGAAATTTTGGAATGTTCTGCGGGAGGAGAAGGTACTGGGGTTGGCCAATCTTCATAAGGTGGTGTTGGACCGCGAACCCGTTGTAGTACTTCTTTGAGAACCGACAAGATCGTTGGAAGAGATTCTTCAACTTTTGCCAGGCGTGTAGCAAATGATGTTTCGAAGTTGTCAATCTTCTTAGCCAAAAGTTTTTTATTTTGAGATAATATATGTTGATTTCTAAGGGTGAGATCTCGAACACTTTCCTTTGGATTTGTATCCGTTCGAGTCTCCAAAATCTCATCCTGTCCTGGATAATCAAATGGTGCAGGAGGAGGTGGAGTTGTTTCTCGATGTTGTTCCTCCTCTTGAGATGGTTCATTGTATGGTTGAGGTGGAGGCTCAACTTGTCTAGTTTGACGATTGTGCGTCCAATCTTCGAAGGATATAAATTCTGGAGGAATCTCGTGTAAGTGCATAAGTGAGAAAATTTTGGTGGAAGCATATTTTGGTGAGATTTCTTCTAAAGTCGATAGGTAGGATGAGATGTTATGTGCACGAAGAAGTCTCATAATATATGTTGGGTACATAATTGATGGTCGTGATCGAGTCCAAAAATGTTTGAGCTCGTCAAAGATGAATTTGGCCCAATTCACCCTTGTTCCACTAAATAGAGTATATAAGGCTTTGTGCTCTAACTTGGTTATTTGCTCATGGCTTCCCATACGTGGAACGATGGTATTGATTATCATTCGAGTAAGGAATCATGCTTTTGGACGTAGATATTTAGAGACAAACTTTGGCATTTCATCTTCCCAAATTTGATGTGTTATAATATTTCTTGGCTTGAAGCGCGTATCGGGAATGTTGTATAAATCTTCGCCCGTGTTAGAACATCCTAGGGTTCTACCTATTATGCTAGGAGTTAGTCTAATCGTGTTGCCATACACGCTAGACCAGAGCTAATTATCTTCATCTTCAGTGTTCCATGCTGAAGTGCTATCCAAATTTGCATAGAAAAGAAATATTGCAATTGATCGATTTGGATGTCATTAGGAGTGAATGAGATCAAGGTTTCTAGTCCAGCATTCTCGTATATTTCATCCAAATCATACATTTGAAATTTAATTAGGTTATAGAATAGACCTGTGTGAAGCTTTTTATTTTGTATATCTTCATACCTCTTGATTGAATGTGGTTCTCTATTCATTCATCTTTCAATTTGATCGTCCAAGCAAACTTGAGGATTTGAAGATGATGTTGGTTGGTCTTGTTTTCGTTTGGATATCTTGGGATTTTTAGTTCTAGGTGGCATTGTGATTTGAACTGCGTAAAAAGGAAGTTTTTGAGAGAAAAATCGTCAATGGGGAAATCGCAGATGAAAAATTTGAGATGAAAGTAAAAAAAATTACGTTATCTAGGTTAATTTAAAGAGTCAATCTAATTTCAGACGTCTGGAATCTAAATCAGACGTCTGGTTTGCCCTAAATTGAATACAGTAGATATTTTCAGACGTCTTCTTGTTGGGTTAGACATCTGGTTTAATCGAATTTGTAAAATTTGATGGTCATAGAGTTTTTTCAGACGTTTGGGTTAAAAATCAGACGTCTGAAATAGGTCAATTTTTTAAAAACTTTGTGGCAGAGACATGATTCAGACGTCTGGGTCGAATTTCAGATGTCTGATATTTTCTGATTTTAATTTAGAGAAGCAGAGCAAATTTTCAAATGTCTAGGGGGGTATAACAGACATCTGACATATGCATAATGCTTAAAAAATAGACGTATATTAGAATGTCAGACGTCTGAGTTCCATATCCAGACGCCTGAGATAGGCAATTTTTCTAAAAATAGCCTAAAATTTAATGGTTTTGCTTATTTTTCGATTCTCTATTTTACTAAAAACAGAATGTAGTAATATTTGTGTGAAATAAAATAACAAATAAACATAGATACACATATAAAAACAAAAATAATTTATTTAGAAGGCGATGAAGTTTTACGATCTCCTGACTTGTTATCCTTCCATGGTTTAAATGGAGATCGTAAATTTCCACGTTCGTGGGTTCTCGGTGAGCCAAAAAATCATCTTGGTAAAGGGTCCGAAGGGGTACGATATGAAGACGAGGGATCCAAAGTACTGCAAGGTTTTGGAAGTGGTTCATGGACATCTTTCTTTCGTGACGTACAAAACTTCATCGCTACGTGCTCAAAAAAGCTTAGCCGACGTGTTGTAACTTTTTGTTCAAAATATAGTTCTCGTTGTAGATCTATCTATTGTTTGTGATAGTGATGAATTTCGTCAATTTTCTCTTTGTTGTAGGAGAGACAAACAGAGATCTTTTGGACTTCTTGCTATCGGGAGTAAATCCCGTGTGATATGAGGACCACCTATACGTTGGTTCCTGATTTGGTGTGGGTGTAGGAAGCCGTTGTGGTGTATCGACTGAGCTATCCATCGTAGGTGTCGAAATTGATATATAAGAATTTTCAGAAGACATGACTATATTTTGTTTGTGATTTATAGATCGTATTTGTGTTGGACCAAATAAATCATAATGTAATAGTTCTAATGGTTGTTTTATAGAAATATTATTTTTAGATTTAAAAGAGCTTTTCTTTAGTTTTCCAATTTGACAATCATCGCATAAATTTTCTACTTTGTAATTTATTTTAGGTAAACCTCAACTAGCTCATATTTTGCCAATTTATTAATATTTTTTAAAATTGATTTGACAAAATCGTTTATGCCATAGCCATGGATCTTCATGTTTGATGGTTAAACATAAATTTGAAACTTTATTTATATTCATGTTTAATACATAAATATTTTTGTTTCTAAAACCTTCAAATACAAGTTGTTTGTTATTATCGAAAATATTACATTTATCTTTTTCAAAATTTATTTGAAAACCTTTATCGCGTAATTGGCTAATACTTAGTAGGTTGTTTTTTAGATTCTCTACTAATAAAACATTTGTAATAATAGGAGAGTTAGAAATACCAGAGTTGACGACTTCTCCAATGCACACGACATATTCTTTTGAATTATCTCCAAAAGCTACCGTTCCACCATCGACGTATGTTATATTTGATAACATTTTTGAATTTCCGGTCATATGCTTGGAGCATCTACTATCTAGTATCCATTTCTCCTTATTTTTTATTTTGGACACCTCATCAATTTGTGCCATAAAACACACATTAGCTTGTTCTCCATCACTATCGCTATATCGCTTTCAGATGATGAAGAATCCAAGTCATCCCATGTTACTTTAAAAGCCTTCTTCTTTTTGTGTTTTTCAAATTTTTTCTTCATTTTATCATTATTTAGTTTAGAGAAATCCTTCTTCATATGTCTCTATCGATCACATTCATAACACTTGATCTGAGATAGGTTTTTTGTACTGGATTTTCCTTCTTTTTGGAATTTGGTTATCTTTCTAAATTTCTTGAATCTGTTATAATTATTGGCAATGAAGACTATCTCTTCTTCATCTAAATCAAAGTCATCATTCATTGTTGCTGGGAATGCTATGTTCTTCTTCTCCGAATTTAGTTCTTTTCGTGCCTGCAAATTAGCTTCATAGGACATTAAATTTCCTATCAACTCTTCAAATTTGAGAGTTGAAAGATCATTAGCTTCTTCAATTACTAATACCTTCCTTTCCCAATCCGATGTTAAAGAGTTGAGTATTCGAGAAACTAAATCAAAATAAGTAAACTTAACTCCTAATGCCATAAGATCATGTTAGATAGTTTGAAATCTAGAATACATGTCAACAAAAGTTTCATTTTGCTTCATTTTGAATGACGAGAATTGATTTTGCAAAATTGAAATCTTAGTTTGTTTGGCCTTTGTTGTACCTTCATGTGTAATTTGTAAGGTACGTCAAATGTCAAATGCAGTTGTGCACAACATGACATGTGAAAATTCATTTTTATCTAGAGAGCAAAATAAAACATTCATAGCTTTAGCATTGTTTGATGCTAAGGTCTTTTGTGCATCGGTCCATGTGTTCATAGCAGGAGTAGGTGCTTCATATTTATCTTGAGTGGCTGACCAAATTTCTAGACCATTAACTTCCATAAAAATTCTCATACGTGTTGACTAATATGCATAGTTAGAGCCTTCAAAAAGTGAGGGTCGTGCTGTGGATTGTCCTTCTTGAAAAACACTTGCCATATTAAAGTGATTCAAAAACGTGTTACTGTACTTTGATCAAACCTTGCTATGATACCAATTGAAAGTCTATAAGATGGATCATGTAGTGTGTATCCAAGTATAAGTTACAAATTTATGATATAACTAAAATTAATCTAGTAAAATATAAACTAAGCACACTAGGATTTTATACTGGTTCAGACCTCCCGTCCTACGTCCAGTCCCGAAGCTCCCCTTCGAAATTCGACTACCAAACACCCTCACTTCGCCCGGAGGAATAGGCTTGGTTACAAAAGCTTGTTCTTGTCAAATGTGTGTTCTATAACACGAATATTGACTATTAAGTACAGATGCTTCCAATATATATATCTAGAGGATATTGATTGAAGAGTTCTGTATATATGGAAGAGTGGAATACAAATATATGATTGCTAGAGATCAAGAATATATTAGAGTATAAGTGTAAAGAGCACAAGTTAGTAAGGTGAAAACTTCTCTTAGATTCTTGATGCTATTTATAGTGGTAGAGAGATTCCTTGAGTAGTTGAATCCATTAATAAGTGTTCTATGGTCGCTTCTGATGGTGATGAAGAGCTGCAGCGAAGAGAAGCGAAGGTGTCTTTTCAATTATGTCAGTTGTAATTTGAATGTCAATAACCGAGTCCAGTTTCAGATGTCTGGAATATGTCTCAGACATTTGGCTCTATATATTTTTTGTATATAGTATCCTTTTAGACGTCTAAGTATATTAACCAGACGTCTGATTCTGTCTGGTTTGTAATCCAAAGGATTTATTCAGACGTCTGGCTAGTGCACCTAGACATCTGATCTTGTGCATATTGCTTTTCTTGTATCTGTGTCATTGCTCTTCTGATTCTATCGACTTGTAGCCTCTTGATACGTTCTTTGAGCCTTGTTCTTGTCTCTTTAGTGATGTTACTTTAGCAATTACCTGTAAATAAAAATATATATGCATATTCGATTTCCATTGTATAATTGTTGTCATCGAAACCATATATTTGATTTCCTAACATTTTCTACAACAATTCGCAAGGCCACCATCACACCAAAGCTTCTCCCTCGAGCAGCCACGAAGCCATCAAAGAATCCAAATCGAATGATCAAAGAGATTAATAGAGAAAAGATTGTTTACTTGGTGTTACTTAGTAATAATAGAAACCTCCTCCAAATGTGTGATTGCATTGTGTGTGTGCCGGGAGGCCTTATGGCAGTTTCATTTTCCAAAAAGCATAATGGATTTCTTTTCATAAATTGTTTTTGTACAAACAACTGCTTTTGTTTACTCATACCAGTCCCATGAATGATCCAGAGTTTATTGTTCCCTTCCTAAACTCTGGGCGCCCCTAATTTTCCATACGGCAGCCTAGAAGCAGGTTAATCGTGTTTTGGAGCTAGCTTGGATAGTAGATTTGGATCTAGAAGTCTTTTGGAATCTTTGGTTTTGGAAGCTGTTGGATTTTGGAAGATTTTGGTTTGGAAAACTTTTGGAAGCTTTGAAGTTTGGTTCGAAGTTGCTTATGCTGGATTCTCGTCTCGATCTCTTTCTTTTGAAGACTCTATTGAAGTTATTATAGCTTTATTGTTGTTCCCCTATGGTGTTACTATCTGTTGTTGTATCATATACCTTCTACTCTGATGATGGTGGTTATTTGTTGTAATCAAATGTTTTATCCATGTTGTATTTGTGTTGTTTATAAATAAAATCATCTTTTGTTTCCTCTGTGTTGTATTCGTCTAATGTTTTCATAAGCTCCGCCGAACTGGAGTCCGACATTTGAATCTCTGTCATTCAAATACAAGTGAGGTATTTGATGTTGATTTTTGAACACTGGATTTTGAGTCGAGACACTGGTTCACCGCCGAGTTCCACCATGACCTCCTCCAAGCTCGGCTACTTCAGTTGCTTCACCATCCCCGAGATTCGCTGCTCCACTCGATCGCGACATTGTGCTGCACGAAGTTGAGACGCCGCCCTCAGAAATCACGTTGCCCTCTACCGTTTTCGTCGCTGACAAACCCTACATGCTATCGCAAGCGTTGTCATCTCTTCCCAGCCTCGTACGCCTGACCTTGAGCCCGCGACAATGTTGCGATGCATTTATTTTCATTTTTTTCGATTTGAAAGAACTCGAATTGAAAAGAGGGGAGAATTAAATTCGATTTGCTTTACCATTTCTATTTGATTTTTATTTGGTTCGAAGATAAAGAGAGGTTCGTTTTTCTTTTGATTTACTGATCTATGTTTATTAAATTTTTTTAAAATTGAATGAGTTTCCTCAAGGAAGACACGTGCTTTAAAATTCATTACGTGTCTGCAAGGGCACAGTATTTAAATGCAATGCAATTATTTAAATTTAAACTTAAATTTAAATTAAATCTCTTGATTTCTACAACTCACGATCTCGATCTCTAAATGAGGTAAGGCACCGGGCGTTTATAATGTTAAATCCCTATTCCGAACGCAAAGGAAAAGGTTTCGAGTCCTAATTCGATCGTATGGAGAAGATAGCTTTTTGGGCCAGTTATTATATAACACTTTCAATATAAATTTTAGCGTGTTTATCTGTCGTACAATCACACGACAACTCCGAACACTACGAAAATTGAAATCCGATAATAATACACTAGTATGGATCTAATGGAATTGGTTTCATCGAATTCCGAAACTGTACCCTGGAAGGCAATTTTTAAATATCGATTTAAACTATATATTTCTAAAACTAAAAAAACTTTTAAATTCAATTTTAAAAGTTCTATTACCTTCAGTATTATCAATATGAATTTTCTAAGCCTTTAAAATATTTTAACCGGCTTAAAAACCAAGATTCACTATTTTAACCAATTTCTATTTATTAAATTAAATTAAATTTATCCAATAAATAGTGATATTTTAAATTCAAGTTAAACATTAATTTTTAAATATTTAAAATCAATTAAATATTTCAATTCCAAATATCCAGAAATTTCGGGTCGTCACACTGACGAAAAGTCAAAAATTCAGAAATGATTTCTAGGCACATTTTCGATTTTTCTTCGAACTAAATACTTTTGTAAGCAAATTTTGAAAAAAGTATTCCACCATCATTATTTATTATTTACAAGATTTTATTTTATTTATAAAAACCATTATTTGAATATTTCAAATTAATTAAATATGCACAAATCAAAATGGTGAAATTTTTTGTCGTTACACTCTCCCCTCTTTAAAAGAATTTCGAACTTGAAATTTTACCATAGCCTTAAACCTTAAACACAAAACAACATGATGTACATAGATCATTCTTATACCAAAAATCTGATTTGATCACTCACTTGAATACATAGCTTTAGTCTGAACTAGTGTTGCTCAACCGACTTCCTAGTGCGGACTCTGATCAGGCTTCTCAATTAGAAACCTCTGTTCTCCTTACGTAGCCATATACTATTATAGAAAAATTTGGTTCTTGGTTAAGAACCCTCACGAAGTGTTCGCTTTCAAAATTGAGTGATAGATTCTTAATCGGAATGGCATGAAACACCTCAGGTCATGTACTCGAATATTGGATTGAGAATTATGAGAAAAAGTGAAAATGATTTGCACACCCTTACATATTCATCTACAGGTTCTTCTATCTATCTACTTTCTATACTCCCTAAATATTTATGAAAACATTTCACAACTATTCAAAATTAGGTTCAAATATTTTTAAATGATACAACATGATTTATAAAATCTTTTTCATAAAATCATTTTAATTTATTACTTGCATACACTCTCCTACATCCTAAGAGTATATATACAAAACATCGGATTTTTAATTTTATTCAGATGTAGATCCAAAATAATTTTGGGTCTTCAAACCGAGTCGACCAAGTCAACCTCTTTACCCAATCGGTCTGGTAACTAGTTAAGAAGAGTAAGATGCTAGTATCCAAACTCTGTCCTAGAGTCCACTTTTTTGTAGATAATCCAAGGTAAAGACATTTTTTAGCTGGCCCAATAACATAAAATAATTTTTCACTTACTAGATGTTAAAATCAAAAGTACACTATTTAATGAAACCAATTTTATTAAATGTTCTTATCAATTCAATTCTAACTTCATTTATCAACCCATTCTTACATCAAAGTACATCTATATTTTGAAAACTTAAGAGTCGAATACTCGGTTTTATTTCAAAAACTTTTTTGAAATGATACTTTATTTTTAACCCTTAGAGAAAATATACTATAGCCGAGGAACACCAAAATGATATCAAGGTATTGGTTACTACCGAATAGTATCATAAGTCCCTTTACCAAGAAGGGTAATACTCAAGAGACGTGTTTACCATCCAAACACATTTCCTGCCCAATTTTAGTCTCTTTCGAGTCATTCGAACTAGTTAATTATAAAAATACTTCTTTCTTCCTAAATCTTTTTTTGAAACAATACTATACAAATATATATTTTAGCCATATCATTTTAACAAAATATTTATCATCCACTTGCTTTAGATTCATTCGGATTTGAACTTATTTCGATTGTACAATGACAAAGAGAATAATTTACTAAATGCACTATCACATCTTCCTAAGCAAACATTCGATTGTCACTTAGAAGATTATTCAGATCACCAGAAAATAGACCGAGGCTCATTTCCTGAACTGTCCAAAGAATTTTTTTACTTCTAAGTTCTTTTTCAAAATATTTATACCTTAAATTATTTTTAAGCAAAGTTATTACTATTTTTCCAAATATCATTTGGAAACTTTATCAAAGTCATCGAGATTTAGATTCTTTAAAAATCCAGATTATTTTCCAAATATATTTTATAATTCTGATTTATAAATCACTATATATAAAATCTTTCCTCAAATATTCATTTTTAAAATATGTTTCCTTTATTTTTAATAAACACCCTTTTATTAAAATTCTATTCTTTTGACCCAACATTATCATCGAACGCCTTATAGTCAAACTATGAAACTTAATTCATAAGGTGTTCGATTCAATGTTCCCACAAATTCTATCTACCCAAAAAGGGAAAACTACCAATAAATCAGATAATTGTCAATGCTCAAATTGGACAATCATGACTAATCAAACCCTATATGATAATAATTAAATACTATCAACTCCTAACAACAATCACATTATACATAACTATGTTTTATTTTTGAGAATTATCCATTTATATATAGAATATAATTTAGGTAAAATTATTTCATTTACCCATTTATCACGATACTATGTTGATTTTGCCTAGTGTAAGTGTTTATAAACCTGTATCAATATAGTTGTTCCTTTTGTATTGTCCAGAATTCATAACCACTCGACCGATAAGTCAACACAATATACACTCAAACTCATCCTAAGGTCTTGCTTACCCTCTCTCAAATGAGTTTACTTAACCAAAGCCTAGATGTTCGCTTAACCTAGGCACTAATGCCACATGTAACGATTTACCATTCTTACATATAAAGACGATACTTAGTACATTATCGGTATTATTATGCCAATCATTTAAGTGATCGAAAGCCATGTCATTAGAGGTGAAAGAAAGAAAAAGAAAGAACAGAATCTCACAAAACGAGACGAGGAATATGAAATATAAACAAGCTTTTACCAAAAGAAATTATCTTTATTATGCACATCATTAGAGTACATTAACCTATTATCAGCCTGGATAATTATAACAGCCCGCCTATAAGGACCTGCATTTTGACCATCGAAAGTGGACACCGAACACTACCACTATGTTCCAATGTCACGCATCCAATCAACAAAAGGGCAGATTGTTAGGTTAAATAAAAAGAAAAGAACGGAGAATGGAGAAAAACAGAATCACACAACGGAATCAACAACATATAATATAACAAAGATAGTATAAACTGTCTCTTCAAAAATACAAGTATATCAGAGTTTAAAAAAACCTTATCAGCTGGACAGTAATAAAATCCTGACCTTACAAATGTCGATAGGTATACTATATAATACAGTGGAAACTAAAATACTACGATAGGTGAATCTTCGGCTCCCCTCCATTGATCTCCCAAACATCATGATCAACCTAGGAAAATACTCGGTCCGACTCAAGAATTATAAATAAATAACACTCGGATTAGTCAGGAAATACCAGCATGAGTTAACTCGAATAATGAAGATCATATAAAAGTTCTGTGAGACCTCATCGCTAATGCGGAACAAGTTTTTACCTCACAAGAATAGCATCCATACAGGCAAGAGTAGAAATAAATATCAAAAAAACAAATCCAAATATGAATGAGCATAAGTAATATTAAACCATACATGAAATAATGGGACTAAACTGAGTAAAATCCAAACTGGACGGAATGGATAGAACAAGGAAAACAGTCCAACTTGGTAGAATGGATTAAATAAAGTAACAGTCCAAACTTGATAGAATGGGCTAAATAAAGTAACAGTCCAAACTTGATTGAATGGGCTAAATAAAGTAACAATCCAAACTCGATAGAATGGACTAAATAAACACTTAAATGCCATGATGAGGAGTTGGCTCTATCGTGGTAATTTAAAGCTAAAACAGATTCAGGGATATGAATCAAATAAGGAAAGGAAATTTTCCAACAAATGACTAGGAAGGTGCACCCCCCCTTGGAACATACCTATAGTAATATACTCTTAAGAAGCTCATTTACCCTGTGACACTTCGTGAGACCCTCCAAGCAGGACCCCACCAGACCTTGCCGAGAATCCGAGTTATTTCAATTTCAAAATTGTCAAACTCCAAACGAGACGTGTTGCTTGGCGCTCCTAGCTAAATACCCCTATCCTAAAAACAATGGAACTAGTCTCAAGGCATAATTTGGTTATATGCAAAAAATAGCGTTTTGGACCTAATTATTATATTAAATTTTCAATTTTAATTTTCGAAGCGTTTCGATCTCGCACGACCAAACGATCCGTCTGATCGCTGCGAAATTCAATGGCGTAACATAATTCACTATTATGGATTCAATGAAATTGGTTTCGCCAAAATCCGAGATTGGGACCAAAAAGGCTATTTTTACAGATTTAAATATTTAATTATCAATATTTATCTGGTCTATTCACATTGGTAAATAAATTTAAAAATTGAACTCACCGATATTATTTATTAATTAAAAAGAGTTAAATAAAATTATTAAATCCATTTAATTAACATTTAATTCGCAATTCAAATATTTAAATATGCCATATATATGATATATAAGTTATTAAATTCCAAAATTCAATTATTTTAAATATTTAAAATTAATCAAACATTCAAGATTAAATGACCAGAATTTCTGGTTTATTACACCGCTCTTACAATTGCTGATAGATACAGAAAAACAAAATAAATGAAAACGGCGGAAGAATATAAGGCACGTGAATATGTCTTGGAGAATCCAGCTCGTCACCTGAAAGCTCCAAGTGTCCAACTAAATGTGACGACCCAGATCCCCACTTCGAAAATTAACATCCAATGCATCACCTGTATTTGCATGCCGGAGATTCAAACGCTGGAGTCCGATTCGCTGGAGCTTATAACACATTAGGTGAAAACAACACAGCGGAAACAAAGAAGAATAAATTTTATTGATACACGAAATGGATAGGACATGATACAACATATTGATATCAAATGAAAAATATCAGAGATCAAAATAGATACAACAGCGGAAAGATACAACAGCGGAAATATATCTTCAATAGGGAGTCTTCCAAAAGAGAGAGAGAGAGAAAGCGAGAATCCAACAGATTACATCTCTATTTCCAAAGCTCCAAAGACTAACAAACCAACAAGCTTAAAACCCCAATCATGCTGCAATGAAGTAGATGCGATCCCAAAACCACAGACTTCAAAGACTGCAAAACCTACATCTACTGATAACTTGACTCTAGACTGTCCGTGTGGAAAATTATGGGCACCCAGAGTTTAGTAAGAGAATGGTAAACTTCAGGTCAGTCATGGGACTGGTGTGAGCAAACAAAAATAGTTTTGTACAAAATGAAATCACAAAAGAAATAAAAAGAAATCCGCTATGCTTTTTGGAAAATGAAACTACCATAAGGCCCCCCGGCACACACACAATGCGATCGCACACTCGGGGGAGATCTCTCCTTATAGCAGTCAAACATGCTTGATACGCGAAAATCATTTTAATATTATTATTAGTGCATAATGTGGAAAACATTTCGAAAATATAATATTAATCTTAGCCAGCATATGTACCACTATAGTATGCCTACTATAGCTACCATGTTAGATGGCAGGTTCTACAACTAAAACCGTACAGGGCTCGTATTGGGTGATTGGATTTCCAACAAATGGTCAAGGCTAAGAAACTTCCTTTCCGAAAGGGTACGCCTCTGGAGGGACGTCCCGAGAACCTAATCGGATCTCTGCTAACACAAGCCCGGGTTACCTCTGTAACTAGGTAACTAACTGTCACGAGTGTGCCATCCCCCGATCGTAACCGACCTTTACCGAGGCGCCAACAACAAATTCCGACAACCGCATAAGTAAAATATCTGGGCATGATAACACTTTTTATCCAGAAGGAAATGCACATACCCTAAGGGGCATGACCCCCGTAACCTTGCTGCATCCTTCATGTTTCGACCATTTCAGAGGTGTGAGGTTTGATAAAGTCTCATCCCATAAAGCTATGCTTTTCACAAAAGGCATGCTTCGATCAACTAATGATCAGCACTTAGCATGCCACATTACCAAATTAGGAATATATCACTAGTAACCATCAACTACATAACCTCTGAGCTCGTACGTCTCAGAGATTGGTGTTAAGATAAGAGAATAAATTCTCCGCCACTAAGCAGAAATGTAATTGACAGAAACCAGCTTTACATCTCTAAGTGTAACGTCAGACATACATCCATACAAGTCCATCCTGGGTCTGAATGGAACCGAAGGCACTTCGTCCAATTAAGGAAAAAGTCCTTGCAACCGGATATCCCATAATCACGTATGGACTCCCCATCACATAGGGTGATCTAAATCTCTATACCGGGGCCACTTGGTGCAGAGACATTTGAGGGGTAATCCTTTCGCATTTGAAAATACCCGGTCATCATCCACCGTCTTCAAATGCTATCCCATTTCGTCGTATCATTATTCGGAATGGGTTTTATGACTTAATGTCCTCTCCCGGCTAATTCGAATAATGAGCGCTTATTTTAAAAATAATGGATACATTCACAAAAAATTTCCATTTTTAATCTTTTAAACAAAAGATCCATCTTTAAAATTCGATATGGTTTTTAGATAACCATTTGAAATCCAACCCCCGATTGCATCGAAATTCAAATGCCTTTTTAAAGGCCAAGCTGTTTAAGTAAATAATTTTAATTAAATTCAGAACTTTACATTCACACAGTAGTACATCACAGATAAATATTTGCATTAATCACAGCTCAATCCAAACATTTCATATCGCAAATCATCACATATCAGAGATATCAAACAATTCAAGGCATCCAATATAATCCAATCATCCATAAGCAAAACTAATTAGTCGCCTAACTATAATTAATTTAATTAACTCAAAGTAATTAATTACTTATGAATTAATCACCTAACCCTGCTTAATTAACATTAATTAATTACAAACCATTTGTTATCATTTTAATTAATTAATGAAAATTAATTAATCATCCTTAATTATCCGTCTTATTTAATCATCCTCAATTGATTAATTGTCCCTTAATTAATCACATAAGTTAATTAACCTGAAGTTAAATACATTCATTAATTAACCCTTAATTAATCTCATTAATTAACCAACCCTTAATTAATTACATTAAGAAGTTAACCCTTTAATTACTTACATTAAGTAATTATCCTATAATCACTTGATTAATTAACCATTAATCATTAGTCAATTACCCTTTAAACATAAATTAATTAACCTTTAATTAGCCTTTAATTATTAAACATTTAACCTTTAAATTTTTAATTATTCTCTAATTGCTTACATTAAGTAATTATCTTTTAAGTAATTATTATCCCTTACTTACTTACATTAATTAATCACTAATTAATTACATTAAGTAATTATCCTTCAATTACTCACATTAATTAATTAACCTCCAATTAATCACGTTAATTATCCTTTGATTAAGTACATTAATTAATTACCCTATAATTAATTAATATATGATCCTTTAATTAATCAAGACCTAAATCAATTAAAAGATAAACCATTTATCTTAATTAATTATTAAATTATCATTTAACCCTTATTGAATAAACATTTGAAATTAATTATCATCAACATATGAATTAACTAAGATATTTAAATTAATAATTAAAACATTAAACTCTCACTAGTTTACATCATTAAATTCTTTGAAAACACTTAGGGTTTTAAATCAAATAGTTAACCAAATATATAATTTTTTTAATGTGATATACTGGAATTCCAAGGAATTTAAAATGTGATAATCCTTAATTAACTATTTAAAATTGGTAAAAATTGTTATTTTAAACAATAATAAATATGATGAGTTGTTTTTAAATATAGCTATAGATAGATTTTTAGATGGAATAATAATTTACAA
Source organism: Allium cepa (assembly GCA_030765085.1). Taxonomy (NCBI): domain Eukaryota; kingdom Viridiplantae; phylum Streptophyta; class Magnoliopsida; order Asparagales; family Amaryllidaceae; genus Allium; species Allium cepa. The sequence goes on from CM060928.1 coordinate 978,535,772, forward strand.
ATTTAAATTGTGTTGTTTTATAAATAGAATTTAAAAAGACTTATTATTTTAAAATTTAATAAGTGTGTTTAAATATATATATGTGTGTGTGTGTGTGTGCGTGTGCGTATTTAAATTGATTTTAAAGGATAATTATTTACAATTAATAAGTTTTGTTTATAATTGATATCTATATTTATTTGAATTAACTTTAAATTGGATTTAAATTGAATTTGAATTTGAATTTGGATTGAAAATTTGAATTTAAAAGATATATATCTTAAAAAGATTTCGGATATAAAATATGGATAAAAAATTTATTTAAAATAAGATTGTTTTCTATTATTTCCTTTAAAGGAAATTTATTTATATAAATTAGAAAAGTATTTATTTAATAGTAAACAAATACAAAAGGTTTAATATTTACATTTAAAATGGATTAGATATACTATATATGATTTTATTCAAAATATTATTGGTTTTTATTTTATTTTCTTTTAGAAAGTTTTATTTATTTAAAGTTAGAAAAGCATTTATTAATTTAGAAAGTTATTTACTAATTAGGAAATCATATTTAAAAGCTTTTAAACATCCTTTTAAAAATAAATATAAATAAATCATTACAAGTGTTAAGTTATAAACTACTTAAAGTAACATGTGTTAAGTAATTAAGTAAGGTATGAGACAAGTGTCATACATTTTATTTTCATTTTTCTTTAATTTTAAATAAACCATAAATTAGTTTATATAATCATTCATCTTCCCTTCTTATTTCTTTTCTAATCTCATTTCAAAAATCTGAAACTTTCTCAAACAAGAAAACAATGGCCAGACCAAATATGAAACTTTCCTCAAATCATAACCTGAAACATTTTCAAGTTTAAAAGCCTAAAATTCACTCCTCAAACCAAAATACAAGTCTTTATTCATCTTCTCTTAAACAAATGCAAACCAGAGAAATGGTACCAAATCTGTAACCTCCTAAAACTCTGGCCTCTAATCAATTTTCAAGGCAATCCTGTAATAAAATTTTCAAGCAAGATAGCCTGTAAAATAAGGCCTGATATGTTTTATCTTCAACCTAGAAAGCATTCAAGCTTGTAAACAAATCAGCAACATCAAGTTTTCCAGCATGAAAATCAAAGAAGCAATGCAAAGTTCAAGTGTTCAAAGCCTTTCAGTTTTAAAAGAATCAAGCAAATTCAGATTTCAAAGATCTAAGCTTTTCAAGTTTCAAGTTTTCAAAAGTTTCTAGTTTTTAGCAATCCAGTTTTAAAGCTCTGCATTTTCTAAGGTGAGTAAACTTTTAATTTAAAAAGTTTAAGTAGACATAGGATTGTTGCTTGTGAAATTCTGAAATAAGTAATGCTTGCATATGTAGATATAAATGTGCAGTATGTTTGTTTATGCTTTGAACTATGCATGTCTGTTGTTTTTTTAATACCTTTGTTCTTAGTTTAGGTTTTAAATTTTTGATCTGAATTCAAAATATTCTCCTCTGATCTCTGTTAAGCCATAGTTTTCAATCAAATTAAGATTGTTAAACATGAACTAGGATCTAAAAATAGTTTAAACATGTTTATATATATATATATATATATATATATATAGTGTTTGGAAGTTAAGCTTTAGAGTAAAATAAGAAATTAAATTACAAAAATGTTAAAAACTAATGGTTGAAATTTTCGAATTCAAGAATATAACATGAATTGACCTGGGAAAATATGATTTTTAAAATCCAAATCACAATTTTAAATAAAGTAATGAATGTGAATTTTTGGGATGTCTAGAATTGGGATTTTGGGTGATTTCTGATGGTCACAAGGTCTGGGGTGCTCAGAATCATCATTGGAGGTGGAGGAGGTACTAATGGTTCGGGCAAAAATGGCAGGAAGGGTTATAGTCCTCTATGGTGACGGTGGCATGGTGATCTTTTTTTAAACCTTAGTTTGGGTTAAGGTTGAATTTGGGGTCTGTGTGTAGTCTCATGGTGATTGAGTTCAATGGGACCAAGTGTAAGGGATTCGTGGATGATCGGTGATGGAGTGGCCGGGGTCGCGTGTCGTCCGATGGTCACAAGCTCGTGTTCGAGGTAGTTTTTGCCATGGGTTTGGTCCAATTTTAACTGGACTACTTCGATTTTCGGTCGAAGCCTGTGATGATGGTTTGATGATTGGAGAGGTTTGCTGCATCGATGATCGATTGTTGAGAGTGCCATGGATGGCCGGAGATGGCTTTGGCGATGGTGCATATGCACGAGGTGGATCTCATGTCAGTGCTGTTAGGTTTGGGTTGTGAATTTTTACTGTGGGTTGAACTCGAAGGTTGTACCGTGTTTTGGAGTTTGTGGCTCGAGTACCTCTGGCGTGTGAAAACCTGTTAACAGATTAGTTGTTACAGGGTTTTTTTAATTTAAATTTAAACTAAGATTTTGAAATTTTAAGAAAAAGAAATGGAACTTGAAGTAGCTTGAGTTATCCTGAGGTTTAAACAGAAGCAGATTGAATTAAAGGAAATTTTCAAAAGTTTAAAAAAGTTTTATAAAACAAGTTTCAATTTTAAATAAAGAAAGTATTAAACTTTGAAATGAATCTTGTTTTTGAATACTATTCTTTATAAAAACATACGATTTCTTTAACATTTTATCATGAAGTTTGAAATTTGTTCAATTTAAAATTTTGTTAAATAAAGTTAAAGTTATTCTTAAACTTAAGTAAAAATGGGATTTTAAAGACAAGTTTTAAAATCTAAATTGAATTTTGTTTAAACCATATTTTGATAAATTTTTAAGGTTATGGAAGTTATGTTTTGTTAACTTTAATTTATCAAGAAATGATTGTTTTATTTTAAAACTTAAATATTGATTTAATTAAGTATAGTCCATTATAAAGATATAATGGTTTAAAAGTGTAAATGTTAATAAAGGCATTAGTAAGATAATTTTTAACTTAAGGTTAATTAAGGTTTTTAATGTCTTGATATTAATTAAATTAATTAAGGACATTAGATATGATTAATTGATTTAATTAATAATGATTAATGATTTATTTAAGGAATTAATTAAGAGTAATAAATTGATGTAATTATTAATTAAGGGTTATAAGTTAATTAATTAGAGGTTAACTAATTTATAATTATTAATTAGATAATTAGAGATTATTAATTAATGATTAAAGATTAATTAATTATGTAATTAAATTAATTAATAGGTAATTAAAAAGGTACTTAATTTGTAATTAAGTTTTACTAATTAATAATTAGTTTTACTAATTAATAATTAAGAAATAATTAATCTATAATTAAAGTTAATTAAGGATTAATTAACTATTTTTAGGGTTAATTAATTGTTATTAAGAATTGATTAACTGATTAATTAAGGATTAATTTATTTGTTATTAAGATTTATTAATTGATAATTAAGGTTTACTAATTAATAATTAAAGAATAAATAATCTATAATTAAAGGTTAATTAATCTATTAAAAGGGTAATTAAGGAATGAATTACCCAATTGTAATTAATCAAATGAATGTGAATAATTAATTGGTTGATTAATTATAGATAATCTTGATGATTGATTAAGTATGAATACTTAATGATATTAAATAGTGTAATTACTTAGTGAAGTAATTAATGTATAATTACCGGATGTAATTAATTAAAGGGAAATTACTTAATATAAGTAATTAAAGGATAATTACTTAGTAGAAGTAATTAAGGGTTAATTACTTGGTGTAATTAATTAAAGAATTAATATAATTAATTAAGGAGTTAATTAATTAAGGTAAGCAATTACAAGATGGCAATTGCTTATGATTAATTAAAGTTGATTAATGGGAGTAATTAATTGAAGATCATTAATTAATGTATTTAATGAGAGTAATTAAGGTTGATTAATTAAGATTAATTAACCAATAATAAGTGATTATAAGGTAATTAATTAATTGTAATTAATTAAGGATTAATGTAATTAATTATAGTTATGAAGTAATTAAGGTTAATTGCTTTAATGATTTGTGGATAATTAATTTTTGTAATTAATTAAGGGTTAAATACTTAATAATTAATCAAGGATGATTAATTAATTAGTTTGTAATTAATTAATGGTTAAGTAAACAAGATTTTAGTGATGAAAGTGATTAATTTAATTTATTTTAAATTAATTAGAGATGAAGTAATTAATTTAATTCATTTTAAATTAATTATGGTTGTGTGATTAATCATTGCTTATGTATGGCTGATTGATACTAAATGCCCTGATTGTTGATATCTCTGATGAGGTATGTGTGATATGTGATATGAGATAATTTGGTTGAATTGTGATGATATGAATTATCTATTTGTGGATATGTGAATTATCTATCTGTGTGAATATAGATAATGATTTGAATTGAATTGTTTTAACTTTAAAACAACTTGGACCTAAAAGATGGCGTTTTGGATTTCGATGAGACAGGGATCGGGTTTCCAGATTTGGATATTCGAAAACCACATCGATCCAAATTAACGATAGATCATGAATCTCAAGTGAAGATAAAGATTCAGAGTGTAAGGGTTATTGTCGTTAACTCTGAGGGTGATTCCAAAATGAGTGTAACGAGATAATGCCTTCGGTTTCGTTCGAATCCGGAACGAACTTGTATGGATTGAATGCTTTCAGAACATCTTAAGGTGGACGATGAGCATTCTAAGATAGATGTGTTCTATAATGGTAATCGTAGCCTTAAGCCTCATCAACCAGGTATGGCTAAAACAGGGGAGGTGCAGCAAGGCTAAGTGGGTCATGCCCAAGTAGGACAAGATTTACTCCTGTCTAGATGTCCCTTTTTATTCGGCTTTGTAGGCGGTTGCTAGCTACAACCGCGGGGTTGTCTTGTTCATAACTGTTCAGTAAGGAATGGTTTCGGCTTTGTGTTGCAAGGGATTGGGAGTAATCCCCGGTACGGTGATCTAGGCCCCGTACTGTGACGGGCGGTACCCTAATAGCCCAGCCACTATATGGAATCCAATCTCCAATAAGTGCCCTTGAATTTGATTGTAAATCTATGTATGATGGAATTTAATAAATGTAACAATTTTGGCTATTTCATATTTATTTGAAAACCCTAGACCTATTATAATATCATCGGATTTCCTACCAAATGTTTTGGTTAGCGTATGGTAAAAACTTACGCATGTTTATGTGAAGGGAGTCTTATGTGATACCTTTTGTTTCCAAAGGTTTTTAAAGTTAAGCAACTTTAACCGTTTACTCACACCAAACCCATGTCTGACCCTAAGTTTATCTTTTTTATCTTAAACTCTTGGGTACTCAAATTTTTACGAGTAGCCAAGGGATTCAGGTTAACTTTGACGAATTCTAGAGGAGATACGGAGCAGAAGGCTTCAGCATTTGTAGATATATATAGATGGTTCCACTGTGTTGGTCTTTGAGTCGTTTGTTGGAGTTTTATCTTGTGTTGTAATGACTAGACAGGTGTTTATAACTGTCTAGTATGTGTTGTATAAGCTTTGTAACTCTGATGTATATGATACTATGTAATATCTATGTGATTAATATAATTTATTCGTTCTGCTGTTTAGTCTAATGTTGTTTCTTTCTACTCTATCTTCTCTTTCTACCCCTTTCTTTCTTAAAAATGATGCATCTTATTGTGGAGAATAAGGTGGGTCATCTCACTTGGTATCAGAGTATAGGTTGTGAGAATACCTAGGCTCTGGAGTGATTTCTTTCATGAGAGAGAGTACTTGTACTTTTTATATAACTATATATATCTATTCTACTTATTTGTTGGATTACCTATTTGGGTTTTTCCAATGTGAATTCTAAAGGTAGATGGGGTAGTGGTGTGTGTAACACGACTACTAATGGTTGGAGTTTGAACGTTTGAGGTTGGAAGAGTATTTGTCGAGACTGTAGATCCAATACCGTCTCGAGTAAGCTTTGCAGCATGGTGTGAGGATTTCACCAATCTCTGAAGGAAACCTGTTTGTTGTATATAACTATTTGTACTTTTTATATAACTATATATATCTATTCTACTTATTTGTTGGATTAACTTTTCGGGTTTATCCAATGTGAATTCTAAAGGTAGATGGGGCAGTGGTGTGTGTAACACGACTAGCAATGGTTGGAGTTCGAATGTTTGAGGTTGGAAGAGTATTTGTCGAGACTGTAGATCCAATACCGTCTTGAGTAAGCTATGTAGCATGGTGTGAGGATTTCACCAATCTCTGAAGGAAACCTGTTAAGGTTCGGAGTTCATCTTTGAAGTGTAAGTTAATCGCGCTAGTGTGAGTGGATTTTCGAGAGCTTGGATCTATCGGTTGAGCAGAAGCAAGTAGTGGTATCTTGGCAACTTCAGGAAGAAGTAGCTGTATGGTGATACGTAGTGACTATAGTTGTTTCCGAAGATGTTTCTTTCGGAACAAGTTTAAGGAAGTGTGTCTGCATCAATGATGAGACTGAGTTTGTGTTTGGTTTGGACCCAAGTCTCTTGAGGAGATGTCTGCCTATCTCAAGGTTCTGTGTGGGATTGGTTGTGATGATTTTGAGGATCGATGAGCTTTGGATAGGATTCTTTGGCATCTATGGTAGCAGTGCAGCTCGGAAGTGTTTTGTGTGCCAGCAAGATGATTTTTTGGCTTTGTAGTAACCTAGAGGTGGAGTTCAGAAGCAGTAGAATGGACCCGTTTCTTCGATGGATTGGTCGAGGATAAGCTGTTCTGATTTGTAAAGAAAGAATAGTATCTTTGAATATTGGATGGATAGGATCAAAAAAGTGACTTGCGATAGTTGAGTGCTCTCTTGAGTTGAGTTATAGAGGTTGTCAGAGATTTTTTAGGATGACTTTAGGGATGTCAAAAATTTGTATACATTAGAGATCGAGTTCCATATCGACTTGGTTCAGCGAAGTAGAAGAATGTCTCCTAGGTTGAGTTTTTGGTGAAGCAGCTCAGTTTTTCTTGGAACTTCTGTGTTTTCTCTTTATGGATTTGTTGAACCATGTTTCTGGGATGTGCTGTCTCGTCTGTGCTCGTGTTCATCGATGGCATTCTCATCTGTTCCACATTAGAGTTGTGCAGCGGAAGCAAGGTGGCAGCAGTTCTAGAATTGAAGCAACTGAAAGTTGCAGTGTTTTGGAATAAAGAGTTTCTACAGGAAGTTTTTAAGATCTGAAGGTCAGAATGGCGAATGCTCCTATTTTGTCTTTTCCAGATAAGGAAGTTTGAAGTCAACTGATGATTGTGGGATAGAGTTTGTGTTCTTGATTTGGGTAGATCTTGAGAGGATCATTTTGTTGGATTGTTTTTGGTCCAGTTTGTTTCTTGAGCCATCAGCAAAAGTTGAGCTGATCAGAAAGGATGTAGGCAGCTCAGGATCGTCAAAAGTGTTTCATGGTTAAAAGACGGTGGAATTTGGAATCAGAAGTTGGAGACTTTGTTTTTGTTGAGATTTTCTCCGGTCAAAGGAGCAATAAGATTGGGTAAGACTGGGAAGTCAGCTACGAATTATATTGGATTCTTCTGAGTTTTTTCGTAATGACAAGTGCTTTGGTATGCAGGGTTGACTTGCCAGTTTGGAAGACTGGGATTCAATGCATTTCACATATCTCTGAGGTAGTACGTGTATGATCCATCTCTGGTTGTAGAATCAGCAGTTCAGAAGGATTTGGTAGTTGAGTCGATCTTGTCTGTGGTCTGATATCTTGTGTCGATCATAGACCTAGATGGGTAGGAGCTTAGTAATTTAGTGGTGTAGCCAGTTCAGATTCAGTAGAGCAAGTTGGAGACTTTGTTTTTGTTGAGATTTTCTCCGGTCAAAGGAGCAATAAGATTGGGTAAGACTGGGAAGTCAGCTACGAATTATATTGGATTCTTCTGAGTTTTTTCGTAATGACAAGTGCTCTGGTATGCAGGGTTGACTTGTCAGTTTGGAAGACTGGGATTCAATGTATTTCACGTATCTCTGAGGGAGTACGTGTATGATCCATCTCTGGTTGTAGAATCAGCAGTTCAGAAGGATTTGGTAGTTGAGTCGATCTTATCTGTGGTCTGATATCTTGTGTCGATCGTAGACCTAGATGGGTAGGAGCTCAGTAGTTTAGTGGTGTAGCCAGTTCAGATTCAGTAGAGCAAGTGTTCCAGTGTCTGTATATGGGAAACTCGGAATAGTTTTAGGAAGCTTATCTGGATCTATGTTCGAATAGCTAGTGTTGTTTGTTGGATTGAATTGTTTGTTTGGATGAAATGTTTGATTGGTTGATAGTGCATGATTTATAAGTATACTTGAATTGGTTGAAATAAAGTAAAAACTTGGATTATCTTTTGTTTTAAATTTCGAGGACGAAATTCTTTTAAAGGAGAAGGAATGTGATATCCCGGAATTTCAAGGAATTTAAAATATGATAATCTCTTAATTAATTATTTTAAATTAGTAAAAATTGTTATTTTAAACAATAATGACTATGATGAGTTGTTTTTAAATATAGTTATAGATAAATTTTTAAATGGAATAATAACTTACAAATTTAAATTGTGTTATTTTATAAATAGATTTTAAATAGACTTATTATTTTAAAATTTAATAAGTGTGTTTAAATATACATGTATATGTATATGTGTCAGGAACAGGATTTTCGACTCACGAAAGTCGACATTAATACGTCCACTGTATCAACTGTCGAGCAATCGAAGGCCGAAAAACCGTACCGTTAGGATTAAATAAGAGGCAGAAGATAGAAGAAGAAAGAAAGAAGGAAACAGAAACAATATCAGAATCTCACAATCGCAGCGGAACAACATATAATAGATAAATGAATATCTTTAAATCAAAAGAACTGTACATTTTATACATTACATCACATTACATTACATTATCAGAGTTTACAACAAACAAAACAGCGGAAAAGAAATACTATATACTAGTTGATACGCCAAGCCATCCAGTCTACCTCCAGATCTCTACAGCAACTCCTGTATTCCAGAATGACTCGATAACCTGACTCTAGACTGCCCGTGTAGAAAATGATGGGCACCCAGAGTTTAGGAAGAGAACAATAAACTCCAGGTCAGTCATGGGACTGGTGTGAGAACTTAAACAGATTATCTTTTAAAATAAACAAAAAATATTTTAAAAATATATTCGCAATGCTTTTAGAAAATGAAACTACCATAAGGCCTCCTGCACACACGCACAATGCAAATGCAGAATCAGAGGAGATTTCTCTTTATTATAGTCAAACATGCTTGATACGCAAATTTCTTTGATATTATGATTATAAGTGCAAAGTGTAGGAAAATATTTCGAAAATATGATATAAATCTTAGCCAACATACAACCATTATCGTATGCCTACTTTAGCTACCATCTAAACAGTGGGGCGCCACCATAAGTAAATGGCAGGTTCTACAGCTAAAACCGTACAAGGTGTGTATTGGAGTTTGGATTTCCAACAAATGGTCAGACCAAGGAAATTCCCATTGCCACATGGGTACGCCTCTGGAAGGACGCCCCGAGGACCTAACGGGATCTCTACCAACACAAGGCTGGGTTACCCTTAGCTGGGTAACTACTGACACGAATATGCCATCCCCCGGTCGTAACCGACCTAAATCCCGAGATTCACCAACAATCACAAAATAATAAGTTTGCAGCAACAACATAGGTTAAGTATCAGGGCTCCATACCATAATACCACCTCTATCCAGAAGGAAATGACATACACTAAGGGGGCGCTATCCTCTAATAACCTTGCCGCATCTTTCCTTTTTTGACCATTTTCGGGGTGTGAGGCCCGACGAAATCTCGTCCACAAAGCTACGCTTTATACAAAAGCCACGCTTTGATCAACAAATGCTCAACAGCACTTCGTATGCCACATTACCAATTTGGGAATATATCACTAGTAACCATCAACTACATAACCTCTAAGCTCGTACGTCTCAGAGTAGGGTGTTAAGCTAAGAGAATAAATTCTCGGCCACCAACAGAAATATAGTTGATAGAAACCAGCTTTACATCTCAAATTGTAATGTCAGACACACATCCATACAAGTCCATTCTGGGTTCGAACAGAACCTAAGGCATTTCCAAATAAGCCCTTGCAATTCGGATATTCACTAATCACGACCGGAATTCCCATCACAAAGGGTGATAAAATCTCTATATCGGAGATCAGACGATGTAGAGACATTCGACGGTAATCCTTCCATTTTCAAAAATACCCGGTTTTCAACACCGGTCTTCAAATGTTATCCATTACGACATAGCATTACGGAATAGGATTTATGATGCAAAGGTCCTCTCCCGGCTAAACCGAATAACGAGCGCTTATTTTTAAGTAAGTGTAGCATTCAAATTTAAGAAATTCACAACAAATACCCATTTAAAGGTAAATATTGATAGTCGGTTATTTAACTATCAATAGATATGCACAATCATCACCAAATTCCAAATAATTTCCCAAATTATTTATTTTTCAAAAATACCCGTTCAAGATATATTTTGCACGCTTCAAAATAAATCAATGTTTATTTTCAAACAAATTTCCCTTTCCTTTATAAATTCCATATGAATTTAAATTTCCAAATATCAATTGATATACGATTTTCAAATCGACTTCAAATATTCACTTCAATTTATCTTTAAAAGATATAATCTCAAAACATTTCACTTCATATTGGAAAAACATTTCCATACTTATTTAATAATAAGTAATTCATAAATCTATTTATTTTCAATACTTAGAAAATATTCAATATACTTAAAACATGATTAAGTACATATTTCATTCTTTAAGGAAAACATTCTCTTAAACACATTTATTTAGGTCCAAACGAATGTTGCGTAAAACATCGTTACGACAACCCAAAATCACTAGTATAGGGATTCGACATTTTAGATAGATATATAAATCCCAATACTATATAAAACATTTCCTTTCGAAATCATTTACTATAACAACAGTGTTATAGTCCACCATTTCCTTATTTCTCGAAAACGTCTATTTCAACAACGAATGTTGAAATCTATGGTTTCGATAGTTAATGCATTTTAAAACAAATTCAAATCGTTTTAATTCTATTTAAAAGATCACTTTCTAAAACATTTCCTTAATATATTATTCATTGTCCAAAATCGTGAATATACTTCGTTAACCAAATTCAACTTTTCTACACATTTTATTTTAAAGGATTATCCACTGTCCCAAAATCGTGAATATACTCCTTTAATAAGCTAAAAAAATTAACTTATCAAATTCAATCAATCTTGAATTTTTAAATCAATGTTTATAAATTCACATTTATATATTATAAAAACTTCAAGTAACAAATCACTTTATTAACAATTTCTATTCATATCCCATTTAAATGCCAAAATCCAATTTATAAGTTAATTACTTATAAAACTTTTATTTTACCAAATCTATTCATTTTATAACTTCACAATTTATAAATCTATAAATTTCATTCACTTATGAAATCCATTTATATTTCATTTTAACACTTATAAAAACCCGTTTTATAATTCCAATATTTTAATTTATAAATATCAATCTTATAAATCTTTTATATAAACCATTTATAATAATTCAAAAACCCCAATTTAAACCATTTTACAAATTAATCAACTACTTATTTCAAAAAAATCAATTTTCAACTATATTCCTCAAAAATCATAATTTTTATAACATTAAAATTATAATGTTTATTTATTTAAAATCAATCAATTCCAAAATTCAATAAAACGTATACTTTCAAAAATCACTTTAAAAATCCTTTTAAATTTGAAATCGTTACTTTAACATTTTTAAAACTCCAAAAATAGGCCCAATGCTGCAACAGCACTAAATATAACAATCACGACATCCAAAAATCATATATCTATATGATAACAGAATATATCACAGTATCTGTAAATAAATCAATACGGGTGAGGAATCCAGTTGGACCCCTCCAACCTGTTTCCCTGCATCCATAGATGTTAGCACAATATCAATCACATTTCAAGACGGAATATCGCGGTACATGGGTTTATATAAAATATTATCCGCTATTATGCGGTGCAATATGGTCTCGTCTGCTATATAATGCGGGAAAATCAACTTCAAGTACATATATAATGCCAATTCCACTTCAGGATGGAATATCGCGGTATATGTGTTTAATAAATAACATCCGCTTAATATGCGGTGTATAGGGTCTATTTAAAAACAGTAGATAAAAATTTATCATCCAAGCATTCAATCAAGCAATTTTAAATCTAACTATTTAAAATTTGAATCGAAACAATCTCGATTGAGTGAGAAGTTCTCACCTTGCTTCCAAAGTTCGAATCAAATTAAACGTGCGTTTAATTTACCCAAAATTTTCACTAGCTCCAATCAACTCCAATCTAGATCCATCGCGTAGTGTTCGTCAATTCGAAGCCAACGAAATTTGTTTCGTCCAAAACGGACCTCGTATGACAAAGATACGATATTTTAAAGTTTAAACGAATTATAATATAATGAATATACAATTTTCTTTTTAATTTCAAACCCTAAATCATCTGGACCACACGATTTTGCTTTGACTTGATCTGGGCCGCACTTGCTCCATCTCCCTCACTTTACTTCCAGGCCAAGATCGAACGCAAAAACAACCCATGAACGTTTGCTTCCCTTAATTCCCACGGCCATCACGAGCATCGAGAAGTTGATCAGCAACCTCCATCTCGAAGCCCATCACCAATGCCATCCTCGGCCGAAGCAAGGTGGAGCTTGGTCCCCCCCTCTGACGTGAAAAGACGTGCGCAACTTCATGCGTTCAAACTCCTTTTTCCATTAATTTACTCGACGATAAACGAACATCACCGTATAGAATCGAAGCTCTCATCGTCCTCTAGAACTTCTTAGTTGAAAGCATTTGATGATAGTGAGCGGATTGAGAGAGATTGAGGGGAAAGGAACGAAATTTCTGGCCATTAATTGTTTAACGGCGGCTAGGTTAAGAAATTAGGGTTTGGTGCAATTTGTGAAAATAGAGGGTCTTGTATAGAAAATTTGACGAAACACTATTCACTCGAAATTTTCCGAACTCCAAACGAAGCGTGCAGGCTGGCGTTTCTAGGGTTTACCGCACGTTACGGATGCAGTGGAACATGGTTTGGAAGCTAATTTGATCATATTTGAAAGATAAGTTTTCAAATCGAATTATTTAAATTTAAAATTCACTCGAATCGATTTCTACGCGTTTTAGCTTGCCCCGGACAAACCGTAAATCCGATTGACATGAAATTTGAAACCATACAATAATATAACATTACGGATCCGATGAAACTAGTTTCGTTAAAATCCGAGACAGTTTGAAAAATGGCTATTTTTACTCGTCAATTAAATATTAAAATATTCAATTTCTGCAAATTAACTTTTAATTCAATTTTAAAAGTTCTGTAACATCATTCTAACTCCAATATGATTTAATACAACTTTATAAATCAATTTTAATCGTATTAAACCGAATTTCCAATTATTTCAGAAATTTCAAATATTAATTTATCGATTTAATTATCCAGTTAAATCCAGATATTCAAAATAGAATTTATTCGACTTACGAATTTTACTTGCTAATATTTAAAATCAATTAAATTTACGAATTTCAATTGACAGAAATTCTAGGTCGTTACAATATATATGTATGTATGTATATGTATTTAAATTGATTTTAAATAGTATAATTATTTACAATTAATAACGTGTTTGTTTAAATTTGATATCTATATTTACTTGAATTGATTTTAAATTGGATTTTAAATTGAATTTGAATTTTGATTTAAAATTTGAATTTAAAAGATATGTATCTTAAAATATTTTGGATATAAAATATGGATAATGTTTTTATTTAAAATAAGATTGTTTTCTATTATTTTCTTTAAAGGAAATTTATTTATATAATTTTGAAAAGTATTCATTTAAAAATAAATAAATACAAAAGGTTTAATATTTAGATTTAAAATGGACAAGACATACTATATATGATTTTATTCAAAACATGATTGACTTTTATTTTCTTTTCTTTTAGAAAGTTTTATTTATTTAAAGTTAGAAAAGCATTTAATAGTTTAGAAAGTTATTTACTAATTAGGAAATCATATTTAAAAGCTTTTAAAAATCCTTTTAAAAATAAACATAAATAAATCATTATAAGTGTTAAGTTATAAACTACTTAAAGTAACATGTGTTAAGTAATTAAGTAAGGTATGAGACAAGTGTCATACATTTTATTTTCATTTTTCTTTAATATTTAATAAACCATAAATTAGTTTATATAATCATTCATCTTCCCTTTCTATTTCTTTACTAATCTCATTTCAAAAATCCGAAACTTTCTCAAATAAGAAAACAATGGCTAGACCAAATATGAAACTTTCCTCATATCATAACCTGAAACATTTTCAAGTTTAAAATCCTGAAATTCATTACTCAAACCAAAATACAAGTCTGTAATTGTAACGACCCAGGATTTTTACGAATTTAAATTGATAATTTAAATGAATTTTTGAATTAAAATTGTAAAATTGATTATAAATGGCAGCGAGTTTCCCCGATTCAAATAGAAATTTTATTAAGTCATATGAACTTGAAAATTTGTATATATGTGAATATATATGTATATAGTGGATTTGAGATAAAATCTTAAATAAATGGTTTTTTTTATAAATAGAAATAAAAATACAAGACAATAAGTATTTAAGTTGAAAATTAATATGTAAGTCATAATAAAAGAAAAGAAATGACATTTAAATATGAAACAAAGTTGTAAATAAATATGCAAAATAAACAAAACAAAAGTATAAATAAAAGAATTAAGGCATAAGCTTATAAAAACAAAGTAAAATAACAAAACAAGGCAATAGAACAAAAGTAGATAGTTAAATGCATTCAAATATACAGGCAAATAAAAGAGTAAGTAAATAAACAAAAAATAAAATAAACAAGGTATAGAAACAAAACAAAATAAATAAGCTTGTACACTTAAAACAAAGCCATCAGAATACCCTCTCAGCCGAGCTAAAAGATGTAGGCTGTAAACTAAAAAGAAAACAACAATATGTATACTTAAGTATAGATTTGTACAAAGCAATAAATGCAGATCTCCTTAGCCACCGAAAACAACATACCAGCCATGCCTATTATACTAAATAAAACAAAGAAAAGTGATAAAGGACTCATGCATTTAATACAAAACATCTCAGCCATGCTTATTGAATAAACAAAGACATCACTCTGTACAACTCTCCCTATTTATCAACCATCTTCATTTCATTTTCGACCATTATTTAAAGTAATATCATTCAAACTTAAACAAGAATATTTCAACAACTAAAGAAATCAAACTGTGACGCCCCACCTCTATACCCACGCTAGCCAAGAACATTACGGTGAATGCTGTCGACTAGCACGGAGAATAAGGCTGTTGAGGAGCGACCATCCATGTAATTTCTTTGCGCGAGCACCGATATGTCAGATAATATAACATGCATTCTATTTCAAGAGGAAATCCGACATACCGACACAAACTCAAAGCTACTACACAGTGGCTATATAAATCCTTCGGAAAACAAATATAGAAATAAGCATAACACAAATCAGTCACAGACAATTCATATCACAAAGGCGGAATAAGATATGAATATTACACTAGAAAGTGTACATCAGAGTAGTGGTCTAAAAAGATCCACAATATCACAAAAGAATAGTTACACGAACTACACAAAAGAATAAGTATACATTAAGGAGTCTATATCTCAAATGTATACAACAAAATAACTACTAATCTAAGTAGTTAACCCAAAAGTCAAGGAGTTAAGCCCGGATGAGAAGTCAAGCAGAAGCACCTGTAACATCTCGGTCCGACCCGAGTATTATTTAATAAGAAAATAATAAACGGATCAGTCTAATTATAAATATCAGATGAAACGATATAGAATAAGAGATATGACTAAACACATAATAATCACAATGCCAAGCTGTGATATATATATATATATACTAGTTGATAATCATCAAGAGATTAATCAATGTCACCAAATCTACACAAGAATCAAAGAAACGTCATACTCCTTATTTCGTTCACCATACCATAAATATTGACGATAATATCAATGTCAATCACAAAAGTCAATGACACACAAATTCCAGAAGACTACACAAGAAATCCAGAAATCACTAAAGTCAATGACACACAAATTCACCAATGCACAAATATTGATAAAACTTATCAATGGAAATCACGAAAATTGGTGAAACACAAATTCTAGGAATCTACACAAGAAATCCAGAAATCACAAAGGGGGGAGGCCTATCACAAACGGGAGCATAAAGCCCACCAACACGTGTATCACAAACGGAACGCTAATTCCATGGTCGCTAACCATCACAAATTGAGCCGAAGCTCCACAAACGGCCCGAAGACCATGGGTTGCTACCCCATCACAAATTGAGTCGAAACTCCACAAAACGGGGTTTAGTCTCCCTTGCAGACAAAGAGACATCGCACATTGCTAGTCTAAATCACAAAGATGATCGTCAAGATCAGCGAGAAGTGTCGATTACACTAAGCTAGTAAATATATGAGTTTAGCTTCATGTCCCATAACCACTTGCTTAACTTAAATATTTACGAACAAACTGTAAATATCCACTGGAAAATTGTCACAAGAGGTTCAATCGAACAAGTCCAAGAATTAACCGACAAAGTAAACGCAAGCGTTTCATACCACTTGTTTTACTAAGCCGTTTAATTAGATTTCTCATACGAGTGAGGTAAAGGTTTGTATATGCTAATAGATTGGAAAACGGTTTTATAAACGAATTTGGTATTAAAATAGCATTGAAATCGTTTGAGGAAAGAGTTTTGATATTTACCACTAGTATAGAAAACCTTTATATTTTTAAAGTGACAAATCACGAAGAAGATTGTAAGAACAATCAATCACAAAAATTCACATACGAAGACGTGAATAAAATCCAACGAAATCGATAAAGGATCCATCAAAATGGATATTCAAAAATCCCTAAAAAGAGTCATCAAAGTCATAATAGATGATAACAACAAATAGGATTATCACGAATCGATTTAAATTGGAATTTCAATCCAAAAACGCAAATTGGACTCAAACAGCAGGTTCAGTCGACTGAACAGAGTTTTCAGTCGACTGACCCTGTACCTGGAAATTTTCCAGGTTCAGGAAACTTTCTGTTTCCAGTTTCAGTCGACTGTGCAGAGTTTTTCAGTCGACTGAATCATGCCTGGAAACTCTCGGGTTTCAGGTTCAGTCGACTGAACAGAGTTTTCAGTCGACTGAATCATGCCTGGGCTGTTTTTCAGCCTTATTCAAATGAAGAGCAAACTCTTCCAAAATGCAACCGGACGAACATTGGCTCTAAGGGTTTATGCCAATCGGCAACTCGGTCCTATATGCTCCTCGATACATCACCAAAAGCATGATCAAACATCCATAAAAGGATTTCACACAAATTTGACTTAAAAACCCAAAAATTGGAGTATTCACAAAACCAATCCAAATCAAGAGCAAATGCACATGAAGAAGTGTTAGGAATTCATACCCAACAACCAAAGATAATTATAGTCAAAGATGTGAGATAAAAATCTCACCTTTTCTCAAAATAAAACAAGAAGAAGCTTGAAAGTAAGTGGAGAATCAACCTCTCTTCAACACAACTCAATTGAGCTTGAATCTAAGCTCGAAAACAAGAACATTCCCGAAATTAGGTTTAGGAATTTCTGAAATTGGTAAGAGAATAAGTTGGAGAAGAAGAAGAGAAGCTTACCAATGGGTTCTTCTTGAGTTTGGAGCTAGGGATTTGATTTGCAAGAGAAACTAGGGTTTTGGAGTTTTAATTTCCAATCTCTCCCACCATTAAAGCTAAGAAAACTGAAAAGAGAAAGAAGTGAGGGAGAATGGGGGAGAGTGGTTCAGTTTTGGAGTATAAGTTAACATAGGGCTGAGCCCAAAAACCAAACCCAAAGTAAAAAGTAGCAGAAATCAACTTTCTCCAAACATATCGAAGCTTATACTCAAAAATGTCGCAAACGGCATTTTAAACTCAATGGGAGTGGTCCCGATCCCTAATTCGACCGTATGCAAAAAGTAGCTTTTCGGACTAAAATCCGACTAACGATAAAATATTTAAATATAAAATCGATAAATATGCGGGTTGTTACAGACTCCCCTCCTTAAAGAAATTGCGTCCTCGCAATATTACAAGAAGAAGATATATAGTAACAACCATAAAAGCATATTCAACACAAAAGAAGTTTGAAATAAGAAGTTCACCTCAAAGAGCATGAGAAAGTAAGTCCGGATGTGTACGCTCGATGTACTCTCTAGATTCCCAAGAACAGTCCTTAGGATTTGAAGACCATTGAACTTTAACAAGCGGAACATCTTTATTTCGAAGTCGTTTGACTTCCGAAGCAATGATACGAATAGGATGTTGCTCATAAGTTAAATTAGGCGAAACTTCAATCTCTTCCACAACACCGGGCTCAAGAATAGAATCGGAATCTCGAAGACATTTTCGAAGTTGAGAAACGTGAAACACGTCATGCATAGCAGAAAACTGAGCCGGTAATAAAAGGCGATAAGCCATGGAACCAATACGTTCGGTGATAGGAAATGGCCCAATATATCGAGGCGCAAGTTTTCCCGATCGACTGAAACGTACAACACCTTTCATAGGTGAAACACGAATGAACACAAGATCTCCCACAGAAAATTCTAACTTCCTTCTCCGGTTATCGGCATAGGATTTTTGTCTACTCTGGGCTTCTTTCATCCTATGACGAATAAGATCAATCTTTTCTGTGGAATCACGAATAAAATCTGGACCTAAAACCAGCTTCTCACCGGCCTCAAGCCAACAAGAAGGAGATCGGCATGGCCTTCCATAGAGTGCCTCAAAAGGTGCCATACCAATACTAGATTGGAAGCTATTATTATAGGAAAATTCAACAAGTGAAATATGATCTTCCCAACTTCCACCAAAATCAAGAACACAAGCACGAAGAAGATCTTCAAGAGTTTGATTCACACGCTCGGTTTGTCCATCGGACTGGGGATGATAAGCGGTGCTAAAATTAAGCTTCGTTCCCAAAGCTTTTTGAAGACTCTTCCAAAATCCACTAGCAAACAATGGATCACGATCACTAACAATTGAAGTAGGAACCCCATGCAATTTAACAATCTCTTTAATAAAGAGTTTGGCCAAAAGAGGAACGGTTCGGTTAGACCGAACGGGAATAAAATGGGCGGATTTAGTAAGTCTATCAACAATTACCCATAAGCTATCATAACCCGATCGAGAACGGGGAAGGCCATCTATAAAATCCATGGAAATCTGATCCCACTTCCAAACTGGAATTTCTAAAGGTTGCAATAACCCTCCGGGCCTTTGATGTTCGGCCTTAACGAGTTGGCAAGTCATGCAACGTTTAACGAAGTTAGCGATGTCAAGTTTCATTCCCTCCCAATAATAAAGTCGCTTCATATCCGCGTACATTTTACTACTACCGGGATGAATGGTAAATTTAGAGTGATGAGAATCTTCTAAAATATCTTTACGAAGATCCCAAACATTTGGCACGATAAGTCTACCAAATCTCCGAATGCCGCCACGAGAATCGATATTAAAGTCTTTCAAACCTTCAATATCAATTTTATCCTTAATATTTTGGCCAAGAAGAACCAATTCAGTATCTAGCCTTTGAGCTTCAAGAATGCGGTCTAAAAGAGATGGATGAGCCTCAAGGCTACATAAAACAAATGATGAGCATAAATCGGAAACACGGTCTCGAATTTCGCAAGTGGATAAGATCTCGAGATTGTTCCATTCGGATATCATCATAGAAACAACAGCTTGTTGTTTACGGCTAAGAGCATCGGCGACAAGATTACCCTTACCGGGAGTATAAAGAATATCAAGATCATATGGTGCAAGAAATTCGAGCCAACGCTCTTGTCGCAAATTAAGTTCCTTTTGAGAGAATAAATATTTCAAAGACTTATGATCTGTGTAAAGAACAAATTTCTCTCCTAAGAGATAGTGACGCCAAATCCGAAGAGCGAAAACAATAGCCGCGAGCTCTAAATCATGAGTGGCATATCTAGTCTCAACAGGCTTTAATTGCCTAGAAGCATAAGCAATAACGCGTTCCTTTTGCATAAGAACGGCACCCAAACCAATGCGACTAGCATCGGTATAACCAACGAAATCTTGATTCCCAGCGGGAATAACAAGAATAGGAGCATCAGAAAGAAGTTCTTTTAATTTCTGAAAAGAAGCTTCACATTTGTCCGACCAAATGTATTTAACACCTTTCTTCGTCAAGCTAGTGAGAGGCACGGAAATCTTAGAAAAGTCTTTGATAAAACGACGGTAATAGCCCGCCAATCCGAGAAAACTACGAATCTCTGTCACACTCTCCGGTCTCTTCCAATCTTGAATCGCTTCAATCTTTGAAGGATCCACGGAAATTCCAGATTCAGAAATAATGTGACCGAGAAACTTCACACGAGATTGCCAAAAGTGGCACTTAGAAAAATTTTCCTTTAATTGATTACTCCTAAGAGTTTCCAACACAATCCGAAGATGTTTTTCATGCTCCTCCTCGGTTTTAGAATAAACAAGAATATCATCGATAAAGATGAGAACAAACCGGTCGAGAAAGTCTTTAAAAACTCGATTCATTAAGTCAACGAAATAAGCCGGGGCATTTGTTAACCCAAATGGCATAACAAGCCATTCATAAGATCCATACCGAGTACGGAACGATGTCAAAGGAATGCTATCCTCTGCAATACGAAGCTGTTGAAAACCGGTAGCCAAGTCCAATTGTGAAAAGACTCTAGCACCACTAAGTTGATCGAATAGATCATCAATCCGAGGTAAAGGATATTTATTTTTGATAGTAAGATCATTAAGCTTGCGGTAGTCAACGCAAAGCCTAAGTGTACCATCGGATTTCTTCACAAAAATAGCTGAAGCTCCCTAAGGCGAGGAACTAGAGCGAATAAATTGCTTCGTTTCCAATTCAGATAATTATTTACGCATCTCCTCGTTTTCTTTATTGGACATACGATAAGGAGGACGAGTGATAGGTGAGCTCCCGGAATAAGATTAATTCTGAACTCAATTGCTCGCTTAGGTGGTAATCCTAAAACGGGCTCGAATATGTCGGAAAATTCACAAACGACGTGAATAAGAGAAATAATATCACCCTCATCATCATCGTCGTCATCACGAGGATTTAAAGAATATAAAGATGCAACCAAAGCAGAATCTGAATCTTTAAGAATAACAGAAACCTGATTAACAGACTGAGGATGTCGAAGATGAATAGTCCGCTCAGGACATAGGATATGAGCTTCATAATGGTTAAGCCAATCCATTCCCAAAATCATTCCAAAGCCTAAATAACGCATGACATGCAAATCGGCTCGGAAAGAAAAATCACACAAAATAATCTCGACATCTTCACACAATAAACTGATTGTTGCGGATCCACCAACCGGATTCGCAATTCTCAAAGAAGTCATTAAACACAAAACATCCAAAGAAAAAGTATCAACAAGTTCTTTTGATATAAAAGAATGGGACGCACCCGTATCAAAAAGAACTCGAATAGGATGATCACGAAACAAAATAATTCCATCTAGAATAGAATGAGAAATACCTTGGCCACGAGATGTGTTGCCAGGGGCTTGAGCAACATTTAACTTTCCCTCCTTCTTGCCCTGAAGCTTGGGGCATGAAGATATAACATGACCGGGAACTTTGCAGTAGCGACAAGAAAGAGACTTTGGGCACTTGTTCGCATAATGGTCCTTCGAACCACAATTATAGCATTCCCCACGACCAAAGGAAGAAGTCTTTGCACGGAGGTTGCTTGCTTCCCTTTCTTATTGGGATAAGGGCCTTTGAATTTGCTTGGCCTTTTTCTGTTGTTGAATTTTGGTTTGGAACCCACCACTTCAACATCATTCTCTCTATCCGCCTCTTCAAGACGAAGAGCGATATCAACGAGTTGGTCGAAAGAAACTTCTAACTTTAGAAGTAATGGCTTCTTGAGACTTTTGTTTAAGCCATAGACAAATCTCTGATTCTTCTTAAGAGGGGTGTTGATGTATTCAACCCCATATTTGGAAAGCGACTCGAAGGAGGCAACGTAATCAGTCACGGAGGACTCACCTTGAACAAGGTCTATAAACCGTCGAGCCAATGTCACTTTTTCTGCTTCTGGTACGAATTTTAGCTCGAAGCGCTCTCGGAATTTCTCCCAGGTGAGATCCGCTTCATTAATCTCAGAAATAAGAAGTTCGTACCAGTCCAATGCTCTTTCTCGGAGCATACTAGAGGCCACCTGAACTCGGTGAAGGTCAATAAGATTCATGCGAGAAAAGATTCGATCGCATGACCTTAGCCAGGCCTGTACTTCAATAACAGTTTCGGAACCCTTGAATGGCTCCCCACCCAAATTTGTGTAATCGCTGCACAAGCGTGCAAATCCCGACTTTGGGTGAGTAGGTTCCGGGTTAGCTCCAGCTGCTTGAGCATTTGTCACTAAATCAAGAAGCTGTTGAGCAGTCATAAAAACTCCATCTTGGGGTGGAGTGCTAGATGGCACGGCTCTGGGGCGGCCAGGTCTAGACATTTCTCTTCCTTTAGAAAGAAAGAAGAGGAAGAAAAGGTTATTCACCAAATTGAATATCAAGCAATCTTGATAGATAAATAAGGAATCATAAGGAAAATAGGATGAATCGGTACGAAGACTCGAATTAAATCCTAAAGCACGACTCCTAAGAAAGACTTAGGACGATGATCCTTGTTATAATATTCCATATTGTTCCGAAGTTTGGCTCTGATACCAAGCTGTGACGCCCCACCTCTATACCCACGCTAGCCAAGAACATTACGGTGAATGCTGTCGACTAGCACGGAGAATAAGGCTGTTGAGGAGCGACCATCCATGTAATTTCTTTGCGCGAGCACCGATATGTCAGATAATATAACATGCATTCTATTTCAAGAGGAAATCCGACATACCGACACAAACTCAAAGCTACTACACAGGGGCTATATAAATCCTTCGGAAAACAAATATAGAAATAAGCATAACACAAATCAGTCACAGACAATTCATATCACAAAGGCGGAATAAGATATGAATATTACACTAGAAAGTGTACATCAGAGTAGTGGTCTAAAAAGATCCACAATATCACAAAAGAATAGTTACACGAACTACACAAAAGAATAAGTATACATTAAGGAGTCTATATCTCAAATGTATACAACAAAATAACTACTAATCTAAGTAGTTAACCCAAAAGTCAAGGAGTTAAGCCCGGATGAGAAGTCAAGCAGAAGCACCTGTAACATCTTGGTCCGACCCGAGTATTATTTAATAAGAAAATAATAAACGGATCAGTCTAACTATAAATATCAGATGAAACGATATAGAATAAGAGATATGACTAAACACATAATAATCACAATGCCAAGCTGTGATATATATATATATATATACTAGTTGATAATCATCAAGAGATTAATCAATGTCACCAAATCTACACAAGAATCAAAGAAACGTCATACTCCTTATTTCGTTCACCATACCATAAATATTGACGATAATATCAATGTCAATCACAAAAGTCAATGACACACAAATTCCAGAAGACTACACAAGAAATCCAGAAATCACTAAAGTCAATGACACACAAATTCACCAATGCAAAAATATTGATAAAACTTATCAATGGAAATCACGAAAATTGGTGAAACACAAATTCTAGGAATCTACACAAGAAATCCAGAAATCACAAAGGGGGGAGGCCTATCACAAACGGGAGCATAAAGCCCACCAACACGTGTATCACAAACGGAACGCTAATTCCATGGTCGCTAACCATCACAAATTGAGCCGAAGCTCCACAAACGGCCCGAAGACCATGGGTTGCTACCCCATCACAAATTGAGTCGAAACTCCACAAAACGGGGTTTAGTCTCCCTCACAGACAAAGAGACATCGCACATTGCTAGTCTAAATCACAAAGATGATCGTCATGATCAGCGAGAAGTGTCGATTACACTAAGCTAGTAAATATATGAGTTTAGCTTCATGTCCCATAACCACTTGCTTAACTTAAATATTTACGAACAAACTGTAAATCTCCACTAGAAAATTGTCACAAGAGGTTCAATCGAACAAGTCCAAAAATTAACCGACAAAGTAAACGCAAGTGTTTCATACCACTTGTTTTACTAAGCCGTTTAATTAGATTTCTCATACGAGTGAGGTAAAGGTTTGTATATACTAATAGATTGGAAAATAGTTTTATAAACGAATTTGGTATTAAAATAGTATTGAAATCGTTTGAGGAAAGAGTTTTGATATTTACCACTAGTATAGAAAACCTTTATATTTTTAAAATGACAAATCACGAAGAAGATTGTAAGAACAATCAATCACAAAAATTCACATACGAAGACGTGAATAAAATCCAACGAAATCGATAAAGGATCCATCGAAATGGATATTCAAACATCCCTAAAAAGAGTCATCAAAGTCATAATAGATGATAACAACAAATAGGATTATCACGAATCGATTTAAATTGGAATTTCAATCCAAAAAGGCAAATTGGACTCAAACAGCAGGTTCAGTCGACTGAACAGAGTTTTCAGTCGACTGACCCTGTACCTGGAAATTTTCCAGGTTCAGGAAACTTTCTGTTTTCAGTTTCAGTCGACTGTGCAGAGTTTTTCAGTCGACTGAATCATGCCTGGAAACTCTCGGGTTTCAGGTTCAGTCGACTGAATAGAGTTTTCAGTCGACTGAATCATGCCTGGGCTGTTTTTCAGCCTTATTCAAATGAAGAGCAAACTCTTCCAAAATGCAACCGGACGAACATTGGCTCTAAGGGTTTATGCCAATCGGCAACCCGGTCCTATATGCTCCTCGATGCATCACCAAAAGCATGATCAAACATCCATAAAAGGATTTCACACAAATTTGACTTAAAAACCCAAAAATTGGAGTATTCACAAAACCAATCCAAATCAAGAGCAAATGCACATGAAGAAGTGTTAGGAATTCATACCCAACAACCAAAGATAATTATAGTCATAGATGTGAGATAAAAATCTCACCTTTTCTCAAATCAAACAAGAAGAAGCTTGAAAGCAAGTGGAGAATCAACCTCTCTTCAACACAACTCAATTGAGCTTGAATCTAAGCTCGAAAACAAGAACATTCCCGAAATTAGGTTTAGGAATTTCTGAAATTGGTAAGAGAATAAGTTGGAGAAGAAGAAGAGAAGCTTACCAATGGGTTCTTCTTGAGTTTGGAGCTAGGGATTTGATTTGCAAGAGAAACTAGGGTATTGGAGTTTTAATTTCCAATCTCTCCCACCATTAAAGCTAAGAAAACTGAAAAGAGAAAGAAGTGAGGGAGAATGGGGGAGAGTGGTTCAGTTTTGGAGTATAAGTTAACATAGGGCTGAGCCCAAAAACCAAACCCATAGTAAAAAGTAGCAGAAATCAACTTTCTCCAAACATATCGAAGCTTATACTCAAAAAGGTCGCAAATGGCATTTTAAACTCAATGGGAGTGGTCCCGAGCCCTAATTCGACCGTATGCAAAAAGTAGCTTTTCGGACTAAAATCCAACTAACGATAAAATATTTAAATATAAAATCGATAAATATGCGGGTTGTTACACAAACCCAAAGATCAAAGAGGAAGAGAAAAAAAAAGATTTCAGCTATCAAACTCAAGCCCAGGATCTTCAACTTGACAAATATAAAAAGATTTCAACTTTTAACCTGAAAACTTTTGGAACTAGGGATGTTAAGGTGAGTATCAACTAGCAAATATTAACTTGAATATATATATATATATATATATATATATATTTGAAAGTGCTATGTCTATATGTGTATGTATCTGTTCTTCTTGCTTTACAGAGTACAACCCAACAAAGAAAAGAAAACATTCAATTTCTAGTTTTATAATCCATATTAGACTTTCAAAACAAAACAGTGGTGTTTAAGTATGAACTACAATAAAAAAAATCTCATGAAGTAAAAATGCATATAGGATGGAAAAATCAAGTTTTTACAGTAAAAATTTTAATTTCTAGAAAATTCGAGTATCACGAATCATTGATTCAAGTACATAACATGAATCCTAAATGGAAGACATGATTTTTAAATCTTGTTTAATGATTTTTAAGCAATTGGTTTAAGAGCAGTTCGTTTTTGCTCGAAATTTGAACTTTGATCAAATTCCGGTGATCCATCGATTCGTGGGGCTCGGGGATGTGTGCAGGCGTAGAGGAGCCTACATGGATGCTAGGAAAAATATTCGGAGGTTGATCTATGCCTTGTGGAAGCGGCGGCGAGTAGATTGTTTCTGGTGACCTAGTTTTAGGGTGGCTGATGTTTTCCACTCGCGCGTCGTCAATGATGGACCGAGCGCCACGCGACTTTGCGAAAAGATAAAGGGGACATGGATGGATTTGTGGCCGGGGTTTCACGTTTTCTGTTGATGGGTGTCGCGAGTACGGCACGTTGACAGGTGGGGGGGGTGTTCGCTGTGTGTTTCCAGGTTTGAGTTTGAACAACTCAAATTTGATTTCGCGTGCGTAAGGAAGTTTGGATGGTCAGAGGTGGATGCGTGGGTGCTGGCTGGTGTGTAGAAGCCATCGGCGATGACTGGAGCCGGCCAACGTCACTGTACACGTGCACATGCACGTTTGGGATTGGGTTTGGCCGTGGTTGCGTCGTTGGGAAAGGAGAGGGAGGCACGGGCTGTTACGTGATTAACTCGAAGTCATTCTCGAGTAAAACATGGGAGGTCTCGGGTGAAGCTTCAAACTGTTTTTTTTTTTATTTTATTTTTTTATGAAAGTGACGTGGGAAAAGGAGGGGGAGAACTCGAGTCTTGCTCGAGTGAGTGCAGCGTGTTTCCTCGGGTCTGATATTTTGGCCTAAAATATTTAACTATTTGATTTACAAAGTAAATCTTCGATTTAAATTTTATCAAGAATGTTTTTCAAACGTAAGATAGTTAACTTAAATTAAACATAAATTAAGAATGTAATAAATTTTATAATTATGATTAAATAAGTAGTTAAGGTTTAAAATTTGTAATTAAAGATTTATTATAATAATCGTGTGTTTAACCAATTTGAACTCAGGAATTTAATTAACTTTTTAAAGTGAATAAATAAATATGAGTGAATTAGTTAAGTAATTAATTAATTATTAAATGATTTAAAAATTGGAAATTAAGAATAAGTATATCATGATTATAATTAGAGCATGAACTAATTAATGTTTTAAGTAAATAAATAGATTCGTAATTAACTACATAAGTTAATTAATGGATTATTAATAGCTAATTAATTTAGAGAATTTATTATAAATTAATAAACGATTAACTAAGTAATTAATAATTAATAATGGAAAATCAAGGGTTATTAATTAATAATTGAGTGTCATCAATTAATAATTAAAGTTATTAATGAATGATTAAGAGAAGTAATTAAGACTTAATAATTGATTTCAAAATAATTTGTTAATTCAATAATTGAAAAGGGATAAGAATTAATTTGTAATTAATTATCAGGATTGGGTAATAAATTCATAAGTAATTAAGTTGCTTGGAAATAAAGTGAATCAATCAGGATTAAGCAATTAATTGATCTTACTTATAAATGTTTATTGAACGTTTGACTTTACTTATGAATGATTGTATTGTGTAAGATGCATTGAATTGATTGTCCTATTTGATCTGTGCCATTTTGTTCTATGGATTGTGCTGTGTGTGATTTATTCATTTACTTATGATACATCTGTATATTATCAGTAAATCTGTGAATGAGCGATAAACGTTATAGTTTATATCGCTTATCAACTGTATTACTGTATTTGATCTGTGATGGTTGAATGATGTTGCACTATTGTGTTAAACCCCTGGACCACACCATACACACACAATTATGGATTTCACGAGAAAATCAGTTAAGTCGCAGATTTTTGAAATAGTTTTAAATTTGAATTTTTAAATTCAAATGTTTGGAAATGGAATCAGAATAAATGATTCTTATAAGTTATAAGATTTATAATTACGAAGTTTAAAAGAACGTTTTTGCAAACAAATAAATTTTAAGTATTTAACTTAGAATATGAACTTTTAGTATATCATTGAGATATGAAATTGAATAGATTAATAAAGGAAATTATAAAAGGAAGTTGTTATAAAATAAATAGAAATGGAATTTATAAACATTGTTTTATAAATCCGCAACGACTTATCTTGATAAGTAAATGGTTGTAATGTGTTAATGGAGTTATATTCACATTTTAGATAGTGAATAATCCTTTGAAATAAAATGAATAGAAAGGATGAAATTGGTTAACAAGGTATATTCACGTTTTTGAAAAGTGAATAATATGTTAAAGAAATTGTTTTGGATGTGATGTTTTAAATAGAATTAAAACGATCTAACGATGTTTTCAAAATGTGTTAAGATTCGAAACCATAGATTTCAACATTCATTGTTGAAATAGACGTTTTCGAGCAATAGAAGGAAATGGTGGACTATAATACTGTTATAGTAAATGATTTCCGAAAGGAAATGTTTTTGTATAGTATTGGGATTTATATATCTATTTTAATTTCGAATCCCTATACTAGTGATTTTGGGTTGTCGTAACGATGTTTTACACAACATTCGTTTTGGCCCAAATAAATATGTTTAAAAGAATGACTTCCTTAAAGAATGAAATATATACTTAATTTCGATTTAAGTATATTGAATATTTTCCAAGTATAGAAAATAAAAAGACTTGTGAATTACTTATAAATAAATAAGTATGGAAATGTTTTTCCAATGCAAAATAAAACGTTTTGAGAATTTATCTTTTTGAAGATAAATTGAA
This sequence comes from Allium cepa, assembly GCA_030765085.1. Classification (NCBI taxonomy): domain Eukaryota; kingdom Viridiplantae; phylum Streptophyta; class Magnoliopsida; order Asparagales; family Amaryllidaceae; genus Allium; species Allium cepa. The sequence goes on from CM060928.1 coordinate 978,564,766, forward strand.
ATGAATAATTGAAATCGTATATTCATAAATATTTTGAGAACATAAATTCACTATGGAATTTATAAAAAAAAGGGGAATCTGTTTAAAAATAAATGTTGACTTTTTTTTGAAGTATTGAAATTTATATCTTGTTAAGATATTTTTGGGAAATAAATTATTTGGAAAATTATTTGGAATCTGGTGATGTTGTGCATATCCATTGATAGCTCAATAACCGACTATCAATATTTACCTTTGAATGGATATTTGTTGTGATTTGCTTGAATTTGAATGCCACACTTATTTTTAAATTATTGCGCTCGTTATTCGGATTACCCATTCCGAATAGTGATACGACGTAATGGATAGCATTGATGACCGGTGTTGAAGACCGGTTATTTTTGAAAGCGAAAGGGCAACTCGTCGAATGTCTTTGCATCGAATGGTCCCCGGTATAGAGACTCCATATGTGATGGGAAGTCCGAACGTGATTAGTGAATATCCGGATTGCAAGGACTTCTTTGTAAGTGCCTTCGGTTCTGTTCGAGCCCGGAACAGACTTGTATGGATAGTATGTCTGACATTACAAATTGAGATATAAAGCTGATTTCTTTCAAATATATTTCTGTTGGTGGCGGAGAATTTATTCTCTTAGCTTAACACCCTTCTCTGAGACGTACGAGCTCAGAGGTTATGTAGTTGAATGTTATCAGCGATATATTCCCAATTTGGTAATGTGACATGCTCAGTGTTGCTGTGAAATGATCATTGTGTTGATCATTTGTGATATGATCATTTGTTTGATCGTTTATCTTTGTGATCATTTCTATGATCATTTGTTGACCCAAAGCACAGCTTTTGTATAAAGCGTGGCTTTGTGGACGTGACTTCGTCGAACCTCACACCCCGGAATGGTCAAAACAGGAAAGATGCGGCAAGTTTATGAGGGGTAGCTCCCTTTAGGGTATGTGCATTTCCTTCTGGAAAAGGGTGGTATCATGGTATGGAGCCCAGATACTTGCTCATGTTGAAACACTTTATTCATTATGGTGTGATGTTGATTAGAAAGCTCTCGGATAAAGGTCCCAAAGGACCGGGGGATGGCATACTCATGTCAGTAGTTACCCAGTTAGGGGTAGCCCGGCCTTGTGTTGGCAGAGATCCGGTTTGGTTCTCGGGGACGTCCTTCCAGAGGCGTTCTCATGTGGCAATGGAAAGTTCCTTGGCCTGACCATTTGTTGGAAATCCAAAGAAACAATACGAGACTTGTACGGTTTTAGTTGTAGAACCTGCCATCTAATATGGTTGCTATAGTAGGCATAATATAATGGTACCTATGCTGGCTAAGATTTATATTCTACTTTCGAAAAGATTTTTCCTACACTATGCACTAATAATAATATCAAATGTTTCTTTTTAATGCGTATCAAGCATCTTTGACTATCATAAGGAGAAATCTCCTCCAAATCTGCGTTTGCATTGTGTGTGGTGGTGGGAGGTCTTATGGTAGTCTCATTTTTAGAAAGCATTACGAATTGATTTTTAAATATTTCGTTGTTTGTTTTTAAAGATAAACTGTTTTTGTTGCTCACACCAGTCCCATGACTGATCCAGAGTTTATTGTTTTTTTTTCCTAAACTCTGGGTGCTCAAAATATTTCTACACGAGCAGTTTAGAGTTGGGTTTTCCAGATAGTCAGGTTTAGTAGATTATCTAGAGTTAGTTCAGTATTTGGACCACACCAGTCTTGCTTAGCTTGGTGCATGGTTATTGGGAGTTCGAGCTATTGCTGGATTGGTTCTTGGAGATGGAGTTGCAGTTCTCGGAGTTCTCTTTTGAAGACTATCTTAGAGTTATATTGTTCCGCTGCTAGATGTCATCTATTTTCTTTTCCGCTGCTATTTATTGTATCATATCTCTGATGCATATTGATATCTATTGGATCATCTGTTGTATCGGATATTGTATCAATGCTGTATATCAATGTATTATTCTTTTATTCCGCTGTGTTATTTACTTAATGTTGTTATAAGCTCTGGCGAATCGGATTTGAACGGTCGAATCTATGACATTCGAATACGATATGAAGTATGGATGTCGATTTTCGAGCGGGCAAAATCCGTCTCGTTACATTTGGTATCAGAGCTAAGGTTGAACTTTAGCTCAGGAGTATAACACGTTAAGTAGCTCATTAAAGATAGGGTGAAGTATACCCTAGAATGAGTATATCCCTAAGATATCTGTTCGAATGTCTCAGTAAATTCTCTTGCTATTCATCGATGGTAAGTATGAGTGCAAGATGAGAACGAGATAAAGGACAGGGGAATACCACTATAAATGGTCAATACACTGTAACAACAGTGGAAACAACTTTATTCTCAATCTCTTTTTGATTCGTTTCCAAATTTCTTTTGATTGCTTCGTGACAGCTACAAGAAAAAGTTTCGGTGCGGTGATGCTCTACGAATCGTTGTAGGAAATTTTTATTTCGTATCTTCATCAATTTCTTATCGGTTTTTCGTTTTAAACTATAATGAATTTGAAATTTAGAATTGAAATTTTAAATAAATTGGAAATTTTAAATTGAGTTAAAATTGATTAATAGAATATGAAGGATAAATTGAATTGTATCGATAAAACGATTTCGTTTAAAACCAAATTTTGAAATTCTGTTGTAATTTCTTGGGTTGGTCGAAGTCCGAAGAGGGACAAATTGGTATATATTTTGAGATATTCCAACTTGAATTTGGAATCCATATCTTGTATTTGAGAAATTGTAAAGATTGAGTCTATCTCTGTGTTGTTTTCGTGTCTGCGAATTTCGAGGACGAAATTCTTTTAAGGGGGGAAGTTTGTAACGACCCAGGATTTTTACGAAATTAAATTGATAATTTAAATGAATTTTTGAATTAAAATTGTAAAATTTATTATAAATGGCAGCGAGTTTCCCCGATTCAAATAGAAATTTTATTAAGTCATATGAACTAGAAAATTTGTATATATGTGAATATATATGTATATAGTGGATTTGAGATAAAATCTTAAATAAATGATTTTTTTTATAAATAGAAATAAAAATACAAGACAATAAGTATTTAAGTTGAAAATTAATATGTAAGTCATAAGAAAATAAAAGAAATGACATTTAAATATGAAACAAAGTTGTAAATAAATATGCAAAATAAACAAAACAAAAGTATAAATAAAAGAATTAAGGCATAAGCTTATAAAAACAAAGTAAAATAACAAGACAAGGCAAAAGAACAAAAGTAGATAGTTAAATGCATTCAAATATGCAGGCAAATAAAAGAGTAAGTAAATAAACAAAAAATAAAATAAAAAGGGTATAGAAACAAAACAAAATAAATAAGCTTGTACACTTAAAACAAAGCCATCAGAATACCCTCTCAGCCGAGCTAAAAGATGTAGGCTGTAAACTAAAAAGAAAACAACAATATGTATACTTAAGTATAGATTTGTACAAAGCAATAAATGCAGATCTCCTTAGCCACCGAAAACAACATACTAGCCATGCCTATTATACTAAATAAAACAAAGAAAAGTGATAAAGGACTCATGCATTTAATACAAAAGATCTCAGCCATGCTTATTGAATAAACAAAGGCATCACTCTGTACAACTCTCCCTATTTATCAACCATCTTCATTTTAGTTTCGACCATTATTTGAAGTAATATCATTCAAACTTAAACAAGAATATTTCAACAACTAAAGAAATCAAACCCAAAGATCAAAGAGGAAGAGAAAAAAAAAAGATTTCAGCTATCAAACTCAAGCCCAGGATCTTCAACTTGATAAATACAAAAAGATTTCAACTTTTAACCTGAAAACTTCTGGAACTAGGGATGTTAAGGTGAGTATCAACTAGCAAATATTAACTTGAATATATATAAATATATATATATATATATATATATATATATATATATATATTTGAAAGTGCTATGTCTATATGTGTATGTATCTGTTCTTCTTGCTTTACAGAGTACAACCCAACAAAGAAAAGAAAAAATTCAATTTCTTGTTTTATAATCCATATTAGACTTTCAAAACAAAACAGTGGTGTTTAAGTATGAAGTACAATAAAAAAAATCTCATGAAGTAAAAATGCATATAGGATGGAAAAATCAAGTTTTTACAGTAAAAACTTTAATTTCTAGAAAATTCGAGTATCACGAATCATTGATTCAAGTACATAACATGAATCCTAAATGGAAGACATAATTTTTAAATCTTGTTTAATGATTTTTAAGCAATTGGTTTAAGAGCAGTTTTTTTTTGCGCGAAATTTGAACTTTGATCAAATTCCGGTGATCCATCGATTCGTGGGGCTCGGGGATGTGTGTAGGCGTAGAGGAGCCTACATGGATGCTAGGAAAAATATTCGGAGGTTGATCTATGCCTTGTGGAAGCGGCGGTGAGTAGATTGTTTCTGGTGACCTAGTTTTAGGGTGGCTGATGTTTTCCACTCGCGCGCCGTCAATGATGGACCGAGTGCCACGCGACTTTGCGAAAAGATAGAGGGGACATGGATGGATTTGTGGTCGGGGTTTCACATTTTCTGGTGATGGGTGTCGTGAGTACGGCACGTTGACAGGTGGGGGGTGTTCGCTGTGTGTTTCCAGGTTTGAGTTTGAACAACTCAAATTTGATTTCGCGCGCGTAAGGAAGTTTGGATGGTCAGAGGTGGATGCGTGGGTGCTGGCTGGTGTGTAGAAGCCATCGGCGATGACTGGAGCCGGCCAACGTCATTGTACACGTGCACATGCACGTTTGGGATTGGGTTTGGCCGTGGTTGCGTCGTTGGGGAAGGAGAGGGAGGCACGGGCTGTTGCGTGATTAACTCGAAGTCATTCTCGAGTAAAACAGGGGAGGTCTCGGGTGAAGCTTCAAACTGTTTTTCTTTTAATTTTAATTTTTTATGAAAGTGACGTGGGAAAAGGAGGGGAAGAACTCGAGTCTTGCTCGAGTGAGTGCAGCGTGTTTCCTCGGGTCTGATATTTTGGCCTAAAATATTTAACTATTTGATTTACAAAGTAAATCTTCAATTTAAATTTTATTAAGAATGTTTTTCAAACGTAAGATAGTTAACTTAAATTAAACATAAATTAAGAATGTAATAAATTTTATAATTATGATTAAATAAGTAGTTAAGGTTTAAAATTTGTAATTAAAGATTCATTATAATAATCGTGTGTTTAACCAATTTGAACTCAAGAATTTAATTAACTTTTTAAAGTGAATAAATAAATATGAGTGAATTAGTTAAGTAATTAATTAAATATTAAATGATTTAAAAATTGGAAATTAAGAATAAGTATATCATGATTATAATTAGAGCATGAACTAATTAATGTTTTAAGTAAATAAATAGATTCGTAATTAACTACATAAGTTAAATAATGGATTATTAATAGCTAATTAATTTAGAGAATTTATTATAAATTAATAAACGATTAACTAAGTAATTAATAATTAATAATGGAAAATCAAGGGTTATTAATTAATAATTGAGTGTCATTAATTAATAATTAAAGTTATTAATGAATGATTAAGAGAAGTAATTAAGACTTAATAATTGATTTCAAAATAATTTGTTAATTCAATAATTTGAAAAGGGATAAGAATTAATTTGTAATTAATTATCAGGATTGGGTAATAAATTCATAAGTAATTAAGTTGCTTGGAAATAAAGTGAATCAATTAGGATTAAGCAATTAATTGATCTTACTTATAAATGTTTATTGAACGTTTGACTTTACTTATGAATGATTGTATTGTGTAAGATGCATTGAATTGATTGTCCTATTTGATCTGTGCCATTTTGTTTTATGGATTGAGCTTTGTGTGATTTATTCATTTAATTATGATACATCTGTATATTATCAGTAAATCTATGAATGAGCGATAAACGTTATAGTTTATATCGCTTATCAACTGTATTTCTGTATTTAATCTGTGATGGTTGAATGATGTTGCACTATTGTGTTAAACCCTTGGACCACACCATAGACACACAATTATGGATTTCACGAGAAAATCAGTTAAGTCGCAGATTTTTGAAATAGTTTTAAATTTGAATTTTTAAATTCAAATGTTTTGGAAATGGAATCAGAATAAATGAATCTTATAAGTTATAAGATTTATAATTACGAAGTTAAAAAGAACGTTTTTGCAAACAAATAAATTTTAAGTATTTAACTTAGAATATGAACTTTTAGTATATCATTGAGATATGAAATTGAATAGATTAATAAAGGAAATTATAAAAGGAAGTTGTTATAAAATAAATAGAAATGGAATTTATAAACATTGTTTTATAAATCCGCAACGACTTATCTTGATAAGTAATGGTTGTAATGTGTTAATGGAGTTATATTCACATTTTAGATAGTGAATAATCCTTTGAAATAAAATGAATAGAAAGGATGAAATTGGTTAACAAGGTATATTCACGTTTTTGAAAAGTGAATAATATGTTAAAGAAATTGTTTTGGATGTGATGTTTTAAATAGAATTAAAACGATCTAACGATGTTTTCAAAATGTGTTAAGATTCGAAACCATAGATTTCAACATTCATTGTTGAAATAGACGTTTTCGAGCAATAGAAGGAAATGGTGGACTATAACACTGTTGTTATAGTAAATGATTTCCGAAAGGAAATGTTTTTGTATAGTATTGGGATTTATATATCTATTTTAATTTCGAATCCCTATACTAGTGATTTTGGGTTGTCGTAACAATGTTTTACACAACATTCGTTTTGGCCCAAGTAAATATGTTTAAAAGAATGATTTCCTTAAAGAATGAAATATATACTTAATTTCGATTTAAGTATATTGAATATTTTCCAAGTATAGAAAATAAAAAGACTTATGAATTACTTATAAATAAATAAGTATGGAAATGTTTTTCCAATGTGAAATAAAACGTTTTGAGAATTTATCTTTTTGAAGATAAATTGAAATGAATAATTGAAATCGTATATTCATAAATATTTTGGGAATATAAATTCACTATGGAATTTATAAAAGAAAGGGGAATCTGTTTAAAAATAAACGTTGACTTTTTTTGAAGTATTGAAATTTATATCTTGTTAAGATATTTTTGGGAAATAAATAATTTGGAAAATTATTTGGAATCTGGTGATGTTGTGCATATCCATTGATAGCTCAATAACCGACTATCAATATTTACCTTTGAATGGATATTTGTTGTGATTTGCTTGAATTTGAATGCCACGCTTATTTTTAAATTATTGCGCTCGTTATTCGGATTACCCATTCCGAATAGTGATACGACGTAATGGATAGCATTGATGACCGGTGTTGAAGGCCGGATATTTTTGAAAGCGAAAGGACAACTCGTCGAATGTCTTTGCGTCGAATGGTCCCCGGTATAGAGACTCCATATGTGATGGGAATTCCGAACATGATTAGTGAATATCCGGATTGCAAGGACTTCTTTGTAAGTACCTTCGGTTCTGTTCGAGCCCGGAAGAAACTTGTATGGATAGTATGTCTGACATTACAAATTGAGATATAAAGCTGATTTCTTTCAAATATATTTCTGTTGGTGGCGGAGAATTTATTCTCTTAGCTTAACACCCTTCTCTGAGACGTACGAGCTCAGAGGTTATGTAGTTAAAGGTTATCAGCGATATATTCCCAATTTGGTAATGTGACATGCTGAGTGTTGCTGTGAAATGATCATTGTGTTGATCATTTGTGATATGATCATTTGTTTGATCGTTTATCTTTGTGATCATTTCTATGATCATTTGTTGACCCAAAGCACAGCTTTTGTATAAAGTGTGGCTTTGTGGACGTGACTTCGTCGAACCTCACACCCCGGAATGGTCAAAACAGGAAAGATGCGGCAAGGTTATGAGGGGTAGCTCCCTTTAGGGTATGTGCATTTCCTTCTGGAAAAGGGTGGTATCATGGTATGGAGCCCAGATACTTGCTCATGTTGAAACACTTTATTTATTATGGTGTGATGTTGATTAGAGAGCTCTCGGATAAAGGTCCCAAAGGACCGGGGGATGGCATACTCATGTCAGTAGTTACCCAGTTAGGGGTAACCCAGCCTTGTGTTGGCAGAGATCCGGTTTGGTTCTCGGGGACGTCCTTCCAGAGGCGTTCTCATGTGGCAATGGGAAGTTCCTTGGCCTGACCATTTGTTGGAAATCCAAAGAAACAATACGAGACTTGTACGGTTTTAGTTGTAGAACCTGCCATCTAATATGGTAGCTATAGTAGGCATAATATAATGGTACCTATGCTGGCTAAGATTTATATTCTACTTTCGAAAAGATTTTTCCTACACTATGCACTAATAATAATATCAAATGTTTCTTTTTAATGCGTATCAAGCATCTTTGACTATCATAAGGAGAAATCTCCTCCAAGTCTGTGTTTGCATTGTGTGTGTGGTGGGAGGTCTTATGGTAGTCTCATTTTTAAAAAGCATTGCGAATTGATTTTTAAATATTTCGTTGTTTGTTTTTAAAGATAAACTGTTTTTGTTACTCACACCAGTCCCATGACTGATCCAGAGTTTATTGTTTTTTTTTCCTAAACTCTGGGTGCTCAAAATATTTCTACACGAGCAGTTTAGAGTTGGGTTTTCCAGATAGTCAGGTTTAGTAGATTATCTAGAGTTAGTTCAGTATTTGGACCACACCAGTCTTGCTTAGCTTGGTGCATGGTTATTGGGAGTTCAAGCTATTGCTGGATTGGTTCTTGGAGATGGAGTTGCAGTTCTCGGAGTTCTCTTTTGAAGACTATCTTAGAGTTATATTGTTCCGCTTCTAGATGTCATCTATTTTCTTTTCCGCTGCTATTTATTGTATCATATCTCTGATGTATATTGATATCTATTGGATCATTTGTTGTATCGGATATTGTATCAAAGCTGTGTATCAATGTATTATTCTTTTATTCCGCTGTGTTATTTACTTAATGTTATTATAAGCTCCGGCGAGTCGGATTTGAACGATCGAATCTATGACATTCGAATATGATATGAAGTATGGATGTCGATTTTCGAGCGGGCAAAATCCGTCTCGTTACAGCAATTCATCTTCTCTAAAGCAAATGCAAACCTGAGAAATGGTACCAAACTTGTAGCCTCCTAAAACTCAGGCCGGTAATCAATTTTCAAGGCAATCCAGTAATAAAATTTTCAAGCAAGATAGCCTATAAAATAAGGCCTGTTATGTTTTATCTTTTACCTAGAAAGCATTTTCAAGCTTGTAACCAAATCAGCAACATCAAGTTTTCCAGTATGATAATCAAAGAAGCAATGCAAAGTTCAAGTGTTCAAAGCCTTTCAGTTTTAAATGAATCAAGCAAATACAGTTTTCAAAGATCTAAGCTTTTCAAGTTTCAAGTTTTCAAAAGTTTCCAGTTTTTAGCAATCCAGTTTTAAAGCTCTGCATTTTCTAAGGTGAGTAAACTTTTAATTTAAAAAGTTTAAGTAGATACAGGATTGTTGCTTGTGAAATTCTGAAATATGTAGTGCTTGCATATGTAGATATAAATGTGCAGTATGTCTGTTTATGCTTTGAACTGTGCATGTCTATTGTTTTTTAATACCTCTGTTCTTAGTTTAGGTTCCAAATTTTTGATCTGAATCCAAAATCTACTCCTCTGATCTCTGTTAGGCCGTAGTTTTCAATCAAATTAAGATTGTTTAAACATGAACTCGGATCTAAAAATAGTTTAAACATGTTTATATATATAGTGTCTAGAAATCAAGTTTACAGTAAAATAAGAAATTAAATTACAAACATGTTAAAAACTAATGGTTGAAATTCTCTAATTCAAGAATATAACTTGAATTCACCTGGGAAAAATATGATTTTTAAAATCCAAATCACAATTTTAAATAAAGTAACAAATGTGAATTTTTGGGATGTTTGGAATTGGGACTTTGGGTGATTTCTGATGGTCACAAGGTATGGGTGGTCGGAATCATCACTGGAGGTGGAGGAGGTACTAGTGGTTCGGGCAAAAATGGCAGGAAGGGTAATATTCCTTTGTGGCGACGGCGGCATGGTGATCTTGTTTTATACCCTAGTTTGGGATAAGGTTGAATTTGGGGTCTATGTGTGGTCTCAGGGTGATCGAGTTTGATGGGACCAAGTGTAATGGCTTCGTGGATGATCGGTGATGGAATGGTCAGGGTCGTGAGTTGTCTGATGGTCAGAAGTGCGTGTTCAAGGTAGTTTTTGCCATGGGATTTGGTCCAGTTTTAACTAGACTACTTTGATTTTGGGTCGAAGCCTGTGATGATGGTTTGATGATCAGAGAGGTTTGCTGCATCGATGATCGATGTTTCGAGATTGCCGTGGATGGCCGAAGATGGATCTGACGATGGTGCATGTGCACGAGGTGGATCTCGTGTCAGTGCTGTTGGGTTTAGGTTGTGAATTTTTACTGTGGGTTGAACTCGAAGTTGTACCGTGTTTTGGAGTTTGTGGCTCGAGTGGAAACTCGAGTACCTTTGGTGTGTGAAAATCTGGAACAGATTAGTTGTTACAGGGTTTTCTAATTTAAATTTAAACTAAGATTTTGAAATATTAAGAAAAAGAAATGGAACTTGAAGTGGCACGAGTGATCCTCAGGTTCAAGCTGAAGCAGATTTAACTAAAGGAAATTTTCAAAGGTTTAAAAAAAGTTTTATAAAACAAGTTTTAAATTTAAATAAAGAAAGTTTTAAACTTTGAAATGAATCTTGTTTTTGAATACTATTCTTTATAAAATATATATGTTTTCTTTAACATTTTATCAAGAAGTTGGAAATTTGTTTAATTTAAAATTTTGTTAAATAAAGTTAAAGTTATTCTTAAAATTAAGTAAAAATGGAATTTTAAAGACAAGCTTTAAAATCTAAATTAAATTTTGTTTAAACCATCTTTTGACAAATTTTTAAGGTTATGGAAGTTATATTTTGTTAATTTAATTTATCAACAAATGATTATTTTATTTTAAACCTTAAATATTGATTTAATTAAGTATAGTCCATTATAAAGATATAATGGTTTAAAAGTGTAAATGTTAATAAAGGCATTAATAAGATAATGTTTTATCTTAAGGTTAATTAAGGTTTTTAATATCTTGATATTAATTAAATTAATTAAGGAAATTAGATATGATTAATTAATTTAATTAATAATGATTAAGGATTTATTTAAGGAATTAATTAAGAGTAATAAATTGATTTAATTAATTTATTTAAAATTAATAATTAAGGGTTATAAGTTAATTAATTAGAGGTTAATTAATTTATAATTAAGAATTATTAATTAGATAATTAGAGATTATTAATTAATGATCAAAGATAAATTAATTATGTAATTAAAGTTAATTAATAGGTAATTAAAAAGGTACTTAATTTGTAATTAAGTTTTATTAATTAATAATTAGTTTTATTAATTAATAATTAAGAAATAAATAATCTATAATTAAAGTTAATTAAGGATTAATTAACTGTTTTTAGGGTTAATTAATTGTTATTAAGAATTGATTAACTGATTAATTAATTTGTTATTAAGATTTATTAATTGATAATTAAGGTTTATTAATAATTAAAGAATAAATAACCTATAATTAAAGGTTAATTAATTTATTAAAAGGGTAATTAAGGAATGAATTACCCAATCGTAATTAATCAAATGAATGTGATTAATTAATTGGTTGATTAATTATGGATAATCTTGATGATTGATTAAGTATGAATACTTAATGAGATTAAATAGTGTAATTACTTAGTGAAGTAATTAATGTATAATTACTGGATGTAATTAATTAAAGGGAAATTACTTAATATAAGTAATTAAAGGATAACCACTTAGTAAGAGTAATTAAGGGTTAATTACTTGGTGTAATTAACTAAAGGATTAATATAATTAATTAGGGAGTTAATTAATTAAGGTAAGTATTTACAAGATGGTAATTACTGTTTATGATTAATTAAAGTTGATTAATGGAAGTAATTAATTAAGGATCATTAATTAATGTATTTAATGAGAGTAATTAAGGGTTGATTAATTAATATTAATTAATCAATAAAAATTGATTATAAGGTAAGTAATAAATTGTAATTAATTAAGGATTAATGTAACTAATTATAGTTAATGAAGTAACTAAGGTTAATTACTTTAATAATTTGTGGATAATTAATTTATGTGATTAATTAAGGGTTAATTACTTAATAATTAATCAAGGGAGATTTATTAAGATGATGATTAATTAATTGGTTTGTAATTAATTAATGGTTAAGTAATCAAGATTTTAGTGATGAAAGTAATTAATCTAATTTATTTTAAATTAATTAGAGATGAAGTGATTAATTTAATACATTTTAAATTAATTATAGATGTGTGATTAAACATTGCTTATGTATGGCTGATTTATATTGAATGCCTTGATTGTTAATATCTCTAATGAGGTATGTGTGATATGTGATATAAGATAATTTGGTTGAATTGTGATGATATGGATTATCTATTTGTGGATATGTGAATTATCTATCTTTGCGAATATAGATAATGATTTTAATTGAATTGTTTTAACTTTAAAACAACTTTGACCTAAAAGCTGGCGTTTTGGATTTCGATGAGACCGGGATTGGGTTTCCAGATTTGGATACCCGAAAACCACATTGATCCAAATTAACGATTGGTCGTGAATCTCAAGTGAAGATGAAGATTCAGAGTGCAAGGGTTATTGTCGTTAACTCTGAGGGTGATTCCAAAATGAGTGTAACGAGATAATGCCTTCGGTTTCATTCGAACCTGGAACGAACTTGTATGGATTGAATGCTTTCAGAACATCGTCAGATGGACGATAAGCATTCTAAGATAGATGTGTTCTATAAAGCTAATCGTAGCCTCAAGCCTCATTAACCGGGAATGACTAAAACAGGGAATGTGCAACAAGGCTAAGTGGGTATGCCCAAGTAGGACGAGATTTATCCCTATCCAGATATCCCTTTTTATTCGGCTGTATGGGCGGTTGCTAGCTACAACCGTGGGGTTGTCTTGTTCGAAACTGTTCGGTAAGGAATGGTTCCGGCTTTGTGTTGCAGGGGATTGGGAATAATCCTTGGTATGGTGATCTAGGCCCTGAACTATGATGGATGGTACCCTAGTATCCCTGCCATTGTATGGAATCCAATCTCCAATAAGTGCCCTCAGATTTGATTGTAAATCTATGTATGCTGGAATTTAATAAATGTAACAATTTCGGCTATTTCTTATTTATTTGAAAACCTTAGACCTACTATAATATCACTGGATTTCCTATCAAATGTTTTGGTTAGCGTAAGGTAAAAACTTATCCATGTTTATGTGTGGGGAGTCTTACGTGATACCTTTTGTTTCCAAAGGTTTTTAAAGTTAAGCAACTCTAACTGTTTACTCACACCAGACCCATGTCTGACCCGGAGTTTATTCTGTTTTTCTTAAACTCTTGGGTACCCAAATTTTTACGAGTAGCCAAGGGATTCAGGTTAGCTTTGGCGAATTCTGTAGGAGATATGGAGCAGAAGGCTTCAGCGTTTGTAGATATATATAGATAGTTCCGGTGTGTTAGTCTCTGAGTCGTTTGTTGGAGTTGTATCTTGTGTTGTAATAACTAGACAGGTGTTTATAACTGTCTAGTATGTGTTTTATAAGTTGTGTAACTCTGATGTATATGATACTATGTAATATCTATGTGATTAATATAATTTGTTCGTTCCGCTATTTAGATTCTGATGTTGTTTCTTTCTTCTCTATCTTTCTCTTTCTGGCCCTTTCTTTCTTAAAAAAGATGCATCTTATTGTGGAGAATAAGGCGGGTTGTTTCATTTAAAATCAAATCAATTTACACTTAAAAACAATTAACTTTTAAAAAAAAATTAACCTTTGAAATAAATTTATTACTAACCCATTAACTTAGAACTTTAAGTAAATTAACAACTATGAATATCTTTTAATTAACTTCTTAATTAAGCTATTTAACTTTATTTAAAAATAAGTTTAAGAAATAACTTAATTTATTTTAAGTTAAAATAAACTATACAACTTTTATCGACCAAAAATTAAATAAACATTTATTATATAAAAGAAACTGTTTTAAGAATATAGTTTAAACTTGTTTTATTTTAAATTTTAAAAACTTGTTTTATTTCGAATTTTAAACTGTGACAACTTGCACCCAAGACGACTTCGAGCCAACTTCTTCTTTCCCAACAAAAAAATCAATCATACACACATGTGACCATGCACCATCACCCACACTCTGATCGACTCCGACCAACGTCGCGATCATCAACACATTGCCGACCACCTCCCCTAAAAATCCAACCACCCAGAACCTCGAGTTAATGAACCTGATCAACATTTCCTCCTCGTGTCGTTGCCTCCGACCACCAGTATTTCCCAAGCCTTGCCAGATACTTTGCCGTAGACCCCTACTTCTTTTCCCACTACTCTGGTCAGGTCCAATGCACCGACGTCATTAGAATCGACTCTCAAACATCATCGACAAACTTGGTCATTAAATCTTACATCTCCACTTTTCGGGCACCATGACTTACGAGAAACTCAGCTACCATTTACCCTTAACCACCGACCTACGACCTTCCTCCAGCCACCATTCCGAGATTACTGAACCTCGCAATTGCCGGAATTTGACGAAATCCCCAAAATCGATCAACTCGAGATATCTCGACATACCCAACACTAAAAATCATGATTTGATTATCAAAAATCATTATTTATTATTACAAATCAAATTATGAAATCCAAACATGAAATTAAAATCATTAATTTTTTCGTTTAAAATTTATTTTGCTGTAATAATCTATTTTCGAAATTTTTTCTAAATAATTCCACTTGAAACTATTTTTAAAAATAACATCTGGTTGATACTAACATATTTCATTCAAAGATCAAATCATAAAAGAGTGGAGAAAGAGGAATCGAATTTTGAACTTAATATAAGCCTGCAAAATTTTAACTGAGGTAAATATGCCTGTTATACAGACATGCACATACTAAATTTCATATATACAGGCATGAAATCTTATTTTACATCCATACAATCCATTTTCACAATCATACTTTCAAGTATTAATCTAAACATCAAGATGTAGATATAGATTCAAGAAGTTTACTCACCTGGAATAAAAGAACATAGAACAGGCTTTTGAAAATTTGAACACTACGAATTTGTTTTTGATCTGAACTTGTTGAATTTTCTTTAGATGATCTGATCATAAGCTTCAAGCTTGAAGATTGTTTGAGTTGATCTTGCATGCTTTTAAGTTTGATTGTGGTTTGAGATGCTATAGGTTCTTTTCTGTTGTGAGTTTGAACTGAATTCATATGTTGCTTGTTTGATCTGAGATGATCAGATCTTTGTTTTGATAGAGTTTTGAGTTTGATTTACTTTTCTTTCCTGGTTTTTTTATCAAAGAAAATGAAGTGTAGAGTTAGGGAGATATGTATATATAAAAAGGTTTCATTACTTTTAAAAATGAAAAGAAAATTAATTAAACATGACATTTGTTTAATTTGCATGATCAAATAGTTACAAATATTTAAATGTATTTTTCAATCTTTTACACTTGTTAATCTTTTTGTTATAATGCTTACACATGTCGTTGCATGTATTTGATGTTTAAGTATATTTTTATATAATTTTTATATTACATTTTCAATTTAGTTTTTATTACATTTCTTTTTATTATATTAACATATTATATATATATATATATATATCCAAACTATATTTATTTTATGTAGGAATTTAAAAGAAAGAATATTAAACCTTTTTATTTATATTCATATAATCTAAAAGATAATTATTTTAAAATTATAATAATATATTAATAAATAAACACACACACACATATATATTATGTATAAGTATTTAAAATATAGAATTTAAGTTTAAATAGCTTTTCTAAAATTTATTATATTAAATTCAAAATATAACTTTCAAATCTTAATACATATATATATATTATATTTAGAAAACAAATTCTTATTAACATTAAAATTTAGAGTTTTCAAATCTAATTTATTTTTAAAAATATTTATTTTTGAATTTCAAATCAAAATTATATTCACAATCTATATATATATAAATAAACACACATCTTATTTATTTTGGAAAATTTTCAAATTAATTCACAAATTAATCCAAAAATTTATATTAATTACTAAATTAAATTTGACTTAAAAATAGGATCATTACAGAATCCCCCCAAGAAAATTTCATCCTCGAAATTTGCTAGTAGGGAGACAAACAAAGATCATATGAACCACATCAAAGATAGAGAATTGGTTTACCAGATCAAACTGAAATATCTGTTCTACATTTGGCTCACTAAATCAGAATATCATCAATAAATATGAGAACGAACTTATTCAATACTTCATGAAATACTCAGGCCATCAGGTCTACAAAATATGTAGGGGCATTGGTCAGTCCGAAGGGATAACTAACCATTCGCAGAATATAGGGACCCATAAAAACAGATAAATGGATACAATCTACCGTAATTCTTAGCTGATGGAATCCTTGGGCTAAATCCATCTTGGAAAAGAATTGTGCACCATGCAATTGATCGAATAGGTAGTCGATTTGGGAAAAGAAATTCTTGAACAATAGATATGGATTCTAAACTCAGATCTAAATACCCTAAAATATACACTAGCTTGTCCCTCTTTGGACTTAGATCCTCATAATAAATCATAACAAAATTCCCAAATTTGGTTTTGACCGAAATCATTTTATTAATACAATTTAATTTAGCTTCATATTTCGTTAACCAATTCATTCCAAGTAAATTTTCAAATTCATTAAAGTCAAGAACGAAAAGCTGATAGGAAATTGATGGTGGGAATATGAAATAGGAACCTTTCTATAATGTAAACAAAGATTCGCAGGGCCACCTACTGCATTCTTCACACAAATCGGTTCGTTTACGAATTCGGGTTCAAGATTTAATTCTCCTATGGTTTGCTGGGAAATTAACTCTATGTGTGGCTCTAATGTTGAATGGAACTCTAATAATTTTATCATAAATAATAAAATTAGGTAAGAAGTAAGGTAATTTCTTGATATATCCTGGAAATACTAGCGAAAGGCATATAATGCTACTCAAACACTTGCTTGAATCTATCTCATGTAAACTCATTCTCTGATTTGGCCAAAGTAATGGTCTCCCAACACATTAAAGCTTTCTCCTAGAGCTGCCAGGAAGCCATCAAAGAATTGAAATTGGATGATGATCAAAAGAGATTGATAGGACAAGTTGTTCCCAACCATTAGTATTGTTGTAAGGTATCGACCATTTGTAGTGGTACTCTCATTTCCCCTACCTCGTCCTCTTCTTGCACTCATTCCCATTATTAGTGAATAGTAAGAGAATTGACTGAGGCATACAGACAAGATATCTTAGGGAATATACTCATTCTAGGGCATTTATAACCTTATCTCTAATGAGTCACCTAATGAGTTATACTCCAAAGCTAAAGTTCTTACTCAACCTTTAGCTCTAATACCAAGTGTGACAACCTGGATCCCAACGGTTGAAAATCAACATCCAATACATCATCTTTATTCGAATGCCAGAGATTCAAACGTTGGAGTCCGATTCGCTGGAGCTTATAACACATTAGGTGAAAACAACATAATGGAAACCAAGAAGAATTAATTTCATTGATACAAAAAATGGATACAACATGATACAACATATTGATAACAAATGAACAATATCAAAGATCAAAATAGATACAACGGCTAAAAGATAAAATAGTGGAAATATATCTTCAATGGGGAGTCTTCCAAAAGAGAGAGAGAGAGATAGAAAGCGGGAATCCAATAGATTGCATCTCCGTATCCAAAGCTCCGAAGACTACCAAACCAACAAGCTCGAAATCCCAATCATGCTGCAATGAAGCAAATGCGATCCCAAAATCACAGACTTCAAAGACTGCCAAATCTACATCTACTAATAACCTGACTTTATGCTTCCCGTGTGGAAATTTATGGGCACCCTGAGTTTAGAAAGGGAACAATAAACTCCAGGTCAGTCATGTGACTGGTGTGGGCAAACAAAAAAATTTGTTTGTACAAAAATAAATCACAAAAGAAATAAAAAAATCCGCTATGCTTTTTGGAAAATGAAACTACAACAAGGCCTCTTGGCGCACACACATAATGCGATCACACACTTGGGGGTGATTTCTCCTTATAGGAGTCAAACATGCTTGATACTTGAAAATCCTTTTGACATTATTATTAGTGCACAGTGTGGAAAACATTTCGAAAGTATAATATTAATATTATCCAGAAAACGTACGATTATAGTATGTCTACTATAGCTGCTATGTTAGATGGCAGGTTCTACAACTAAACCCGTACAATGCTTGCAACAAATGGTCAAGACTAAGGAACTTCCTTTTTGAAAGGATACGCCTCTGGAAGGACGCCCCGAGAACCTAACTGGATCTCTGCCGACACAAGGTCAGGTTACCTCTATAACTAGGTAACTAACTGTCACGAGTATACAATCCCCCAATCATAACCGACCTTTACCGAGGCGCCAACAACAAATTCCAACAACCACATAAGTCAAATATCTGGACTCCATACCATGATACCACTTTTTATCCAGAAGGAAATGCACATACCCTAAGGGCGACCCCCGTAACCTTGCTGCATCCTTCCTGTTTCGACCATTTTCGGGGTGTGAGGTTCGATGAAGTCTCATCCTACAAAGCTATGCTTTTCACAAAAGCCATGATTCGACTAACCAATAATCAGCACTTAGCATGCCACATTACCAAATTGGGAATATATCACTAGTAACCATCAACTACATTACCTCTGAGCTCGTATGTCTCAAAGAAGCGTGTTAAGCTAAGAGAATAAATTCTCCGCCACCAAGAAGAAATGTATTCGATAGAAACCAACTTTACATCTCAAAGTGTAACGTCAGACGTACATCCATACAGGTCCGTCCCGGGTCTGAATGGAACCGAAGGCACTTCGTCCAATTAAGGAAAAAGTCCTTGCAAATCCGAATATCTCCTAATCACGTTCGGACTCCCCATCACATAGGGTGATCTAAATCTCTATACCGAGGCCACTCGGTGCAGAGGCATTCAACATGTAATCCTTTCGCTTTTGAAAATACCCAATCTTCAACCACCGTCTTCAAATGCTATCCCATTTCGTCGTATCATTATTCGGAATGGGTTTCATGACTTAATGTCCTCTCTCGGCTAATTCGAATAACGAGCGCTCATTTTAAAAACAAGTGGATACACTCACAACAAATTTCTATTTTTAATCTTTTAAACAAAAGATCCATCTTTAAAATTCGATGTGGTTTTTGGATAACCATTTGGAATCGGACCCCCAGTCGCATCGAAATTCAAATGCCGTTTAAAGGCCAAGTTGTTTAAGTAAACAATTTTAATTCAATTCAGAAGTTCACATTCATACAACAATACATCATAGATAAATATTTGCATTAATTACAGCTTAATCCAAACATTTCATATCACAAAGCATCACATATCAGAGATATCAAACAATTCAAGGCATTCAATATAATCTAATCATTCATAAGCAAAATTAATTAGTCACCTGATTATAGTTAATTTAATTAACTCAATTAATTAATTACTTATGAATTAATCACCTTACCCTGCTTAATTAACATTAATTAATTACAAACCATTTGTTACCATTTTAATTAATTAATGAAAATTAATTAATTATCCTTAATTATCCATCTTAATTAATCATCCTCAATTGATTAATTGTCCCTTAATTAATCACATAAATTGATTAACCTAAAGTTAAATGCATTTATTAATTAGCCCTTAATTAATCTCATTAATTAACTAACCCTTAATTAATTACATTAACAAATTAATCCTTTAATTACATACATTAAGTAATTATCCTATAATCACTTGATTAATTAACCCTTAATCATTAATCAATTATCCTTTAATCATAAATTAATTAACCTTAATTAATCTTTAATTATTAAATAATTAACCTTTAATTGTTTAATTATTCTCTAATTGCTCACATAAGTAATCATATTTTAAGTAATTAATTATCCCTTAGTTACTTACATTAACTAATCACTAATTAATTACATTAAGTCACTAATTAATTACATTAAGTAATTATCCTTTAATTACTCACATTAATTAATTAACCTTTAATTAATCACGTTAATTATCCTTTGATTAAGTACATTAATTAATTACCCTATAATTAATTAATTAAATGATCCTTTAATTAATCAAGACCCTAAATGAATTAAAAGATAAAGCATTTATCTTAATTAATTATTTAATTATCATTTAACCCTTATTAAATAAACCTTTGAAATTAATTATCATTAACATATGAATTAACTAAGATCTTAAATTAATAATTAAAACATTAAACTCTCACTAATTTACATCATTAAATTCTTTGAAAACACTTAAGGTTTTAAATCAAATAGTTAACCTAATATATAATTGTTTTAAAACTAAATCAATTCAAACCTAAAAACAATTAACTTTAAAAAAAATTAGCCTTTGAAATAAATTTATTATTAACTCATTAACTTAGACCTTTAAGTATTCTTAATTAAGCTATTTAATTTTATTTAAAAATTAGCTAAAGAAATAACTTAATTTATTTTATGTTAAAATAAACTATACAACTTTTATCGACCAAAAATTAAATAAACATTTATTATACAAATGAAATTGTTTTAAGAATATAGTTTAAACTTGTTTTATTTTAAATTTTAGAAACTTGTTTTATTTCGAATTTTTAAACTTTGACAACTTGTACCCGAGACGACTTCAAGCCAACTTCTTCTTCCCTAACGAACAAACCAATCATCAACACGTTGCCGACCACCTCCCCTAACAATACAACCACCCAGAACCTCGAGTTTCCCTGGAAATCAAAATCGAGCTATGAAGACGACCCACTGGAATGAACCTGATCAACATTTCATCCCCGTGTTGTTGCCTCCGACCTCCAGAATTTCCCAAACCTTGCCAGAAACTTCATCATAGACCCCTACTTCTTTTCCCCTTTCTATGGCCTGGTCCAATGCAACCACGTCATCGGAATCGACTCTCAAACATCATCGACCAAACTTGGTCATTAAACCCTACATCTCCACTTTCCGTCCACCATGACCTATGAGAAACTCAGCTACCATTTTTCCCTTAACCACCGACCTACGACCTTCCTCTAGCCACCATACCGAGACTACTGAACCTCGCGATCGCCGAAATTCGACGAAGTCCCCAAAATCGATCAACTCGAGATATCTCGACATACCCAACACTAAAAATCATGATTTGATTATCAAAAATCATTATTTGTTATTACAAATCAAATTATGAAATCCAAACATGAAATTAAAATCATCAATTTTTCTATTTAAATTTTTTTACTTTAATAACCTATTTTCAAAGTATTTTCTAAATACTTCCACTTGAAACTATTTTTAGAAATAACATCTGGTTGATACTAACATATTTCAATTAAAGATCAAATCATAAAAGAGATTGGAGGAAGAGGAATCAAATTTTGAACTTAATATAAGCCTGTAAAATTTTAACAAAGGTAAATATGCTGGTTACACTGACATGCACACACTAAATTTCATATATACGGGCATGAAATCTTATTTTACTTCCATACAAACCATTTTCACAATCATACTTTCAAGTATTAGTCTAAACATCAAGATATAACTACAAATTCAAGAAGTTTACTCACCTGGAACAAAAGAACAGCGAACAGGCTTTTGAAAATTTGAACACTGGGAATTTATTTTTGATCTGAACTTGTTGAATTTGTTTTGAGATGATCTGATCATAAGCTTCAAGCTTGAATATTTTTTGAGTTGATATTGCATGCTTTCGGGTTTGATTGTTTTTTGAGATGCTTCGGGTTTTTTTGTTTTGAGTTTGAACTGAATCTATATATTGCTTGTTTGATCTGAGATGATCAGATCTTTATTTTGATTGAGTTTTGAGTTTGATTTAATTTTCTTTCCTGGTTTTGTTATCTAAGAAAATGAAGTGTAGAGGTAGGGAGATATGTATATATAAGAAGGTTTTATTACTTTTAAAAATGGAAAGAATATTAATTAAACATATCACTTGTTTAATTTTCATGATAAAATCGTTACAAATGTTTAAATGTATGTTTCAATCTTTTACACTTATTAATCTTTTTGTTATAATGCTTACACATGTCTTTGCATGTATTTAATGTTTAAGTATATTTTTATATAATTTTTATATTACATTTTCAATTTAGTTTTTTGTACATTTCTTTTTATTATATTAACATATATATATATATATATATATATATATATATATATATATCCAAACTATATTTATTTTATGCAAAAATTTAAAAGAAAGAATATTAAACCTTTTTATTTATATTCATATAATTTAAAAGAAAATGATTTTAAAATTCTAATTATACATTAATTAATAAACACACACACACACACACACACACACACATATATATATATAAGTTTTTAAAATATAGAATTTAACTTTAAATAGCTTTTCGAAAATTTATTATATTAAATTCAAAATATAACTTCCAACTCTTAATACATACATATATATATTATATTTAGAAAACAAATTCTTGTTAACTTTAAAATATAGAGTTTTCAAATCCAATTTTATTTTTAAAAATATTCATTTTTGAATTTCAAATCAAAATTCTATTCACAATCTATATATATATAAACAAACACACATCTTATTTATTTTGGAAAATTTTCAAATTAATTCACAAATTAATACAAAAATTTATATTAATCACTAAATTAAATTTGACATAAATATGGTATCGTTGCACTAAATCTAGAAAACATGCTCGGGTTGACCTACACATTACAAGAAAAATAACGTCTAGATCAGTTTAGTAAAACCAGCGTGAGAAACTCAAATCACAAGAATTTCATTTATTATAACTTATAAAATCCTTTAAAATCAAAGATATCTCGTAAGACCACACCGCACACAAATATAGACGGCCTTTTACCTTAAGATAGTGAAATCATTTTTTATAGAAAATCCTGTGATATTATGATAATGTCTAAGATTCAAATACATATTAATCATAGCCGAAATTGTTACATTGTTAAATTCCAGCATGACAGATATACAATCAAGTTTGAAGGCATATATTGGAGAATTGATTCCAACTATGAAAGGGTAAGGCTCCACCCACCGAATCTGTACACCTCTATATAAAATGTACAGGAGGCCACAATGCACTGCACCTCTGCTACTCAGTACCGCCCCTACCCCTTACTAGATAGTGCCGAATATGATCGCCCCTCAGTTGCAATTGAACAACCATTATGGGCTCTGAAGCATACATAGAGGTCTCGATACTAGATCTTGGGATGATCATACCCTAATGGAAGCGACCCGCATGTCCCTGCTTTAGTCATTTTCCCAGTTAATGAGGTTTTATACTAAGATTACCTTCTTATATAGCAACCATCTTGGAATGCTAACACTACCCTCCAAGAAGCAATGCAGTGCCAGCATTCATCTATGCAAGTTTGTTCTAGGTCTGAACGAAACCGAAGGCACTACCTCTACTACACTAATTTTGGAATCACCCTCAGGATTAGTAGCAAGTAGCCCTTTGCATTTCAAAAGCTCCATCTTCACTCATCTTCAAGATGTCTTCAGTCTGAAACACTTGAGTTGGATAGAAGTGGTTTTCGGATCATTTATACTTATCCAATCCCGGTCTCTTCAAAACAACATTAGGTAGTTCTGGTAAACTCAACCCTGGTTCTTTTGGAATAATCAGGCAATACATAGGAGCAGGGATCACCTCCTAACTATTTAAGTGGATGGATCTCCCTATTATTTATCTAGAAGAATGAAACCAGATTTATACGCACAATACAACATCATCAAAGATGACTGTACCATATAACTCACGTGTTTATCCTAGATGTTTCCGGAGTTATATCTTGGTTCAAATTTGATAGTCTGTTATTTAACTATCAAATAACAAACAACAACAAAGTCAGAGATTTAATTATCCGTAGCAACCACGAACCCTCAAACTAAATATTTCATTTATCAAAACTCTTTTAAAGGTCTTTATCAAAAACATTCATATACTTATCTCAGTGACATAAGTATATTCAAAAAGCATTTGTGATAGATTTCTCATTTCCAAATCATATCAAAGGATCAAAAAAAATGTTATTTAAATTATACATAAAGATAACCTCAAACATTATTCCTTCGATGTTAAGTATGGAATGAATGTCCATATCACCAGAATTAAGAAGGTCGGTTAAAGGAAATCCAATGTCATATTCTTTTATAAATTTTCTTCTATAAATCCACTTAATAAATCTCTTTTATTTATGAATCTCCTTTACTTAAATTACAAACCCATTTAGAAAACTCTTTATAAATCACCGAGTTAAATTTACAAAACTCTTTAATAATATTAAAACCATTCATATATCTCTTTATAAACATCCAAAATCATTTTTAAAACTTCCTTCACAAATATCAAAAATCATTTTTAAAACTTTCTTATAAATATTCCTTATTTAAAACAAAATTCCTTCAATAAACATATTTAATAAAGTTCTTTTGATAAACAAAACGGTTATTTAAAACACCTTTACTAAAATCATTACTTAACCTGAAGCCATTATTAAAAGGATTATTGACCTTAAAAATCATAAGGAAGCTTAGTGACAACAATGGCTCTCATGTAACTAAATTTGCTTTTCAAGTTATAACATGGGTATTTACATAACAAACTGATATATATATATATATAAAGGAATCAGCCAATAACAATCTACCATATAAGTAAATGTCCAAGTTACCAAAATAACAGATGAGGGATTTGTTTAGCTAAACACATGTCTTAGTTAATAAAATGGCAGAATGAGGTTTTATTCTACTTAAATTGATGTCCATACAATTTACTTGAGAAACTATGGCAGAACTATGATTTATTGGACCAAACAAATGTCCTATATGAATTAATTAGCAGAACGGTAATTTATTCTGCTAAATAAATATCATTGGGTTTTATATCTAATTTGGTTTACTTAAAGGTGATCGACAAAGAAATCCCTTGGATTTAAAACATTTTTAAAAGAGAGTTGCTTTTTGAAACAAAGCCGATCTTTAGAAATAAAGTGGTTTAAAACTTCAAAACTTTCAAATAAAATCTTTAATAATAATTAAACTTTTAATTAATAATTAAACGTTTAATTAATAATTAAATAATAATTAACAATTAAATAAATAATAAAACCCTAATTAATATTTGATTAATTATTAAATGATAGTTTAGACCTTGAATTAATAAAAAACATTAATTAATCTCAATTAATTAATTAATTATTCCTTAATTAAAACTTAAATAATAAATTAAACTTTCATTTAAAATAACTAAATCATAATTAATTTTAATTAAATCTCAACTTAAATTAAACTTGATTAATAATTAATTAATAATTAAACCCTTATCAAATAAATAATTTAATTGGTCTTTAAATAATTAATTAAATAATAATTAACTCTTTATTAATTAACTTACTTAAAAAGTAATTAAGTACCAATTACCCTAACTTAATTAATGATTAAGTACTACTACCATACTTAATTTATTAACTAATAATTATTAAATAAATAGTTAATTAATGAATTAACAATTGCTTTAAAATATTTAAAATATGCTTGAAAACAACTTTTCAAAAAGAAACTTAAGCTAAAACAATTTAAATTCAAAAAGAGTTCGTTTTTCACAAACTTCATTATAACGGCTATCGTTATATGACTCGAAATTTTAAAAATTCATTTTATACTCTAAATCTCTTTTCAATCTATTTCTTTTATATTTAAACTATTTTACAAACTTTGAATAGAGTTTTAAGAAACAAAGGTAAGGTCTTTAAAACTTTTGTAAAATTAGAAAACAAGTTTAAACCAAAGGATCTCGATGTCGTTTTAACATGTCACAATGCTAATTTTCTTCGCACATACAACACATACATAAGCTCATACATCCAAAAACATGACATAACAACATACATAAGCAACAACTATAAACCAAAATTATACCTTTCCTATTAACTTCAACATTTGATTTCATTTCAAGTCTAACTTCCAATCGCGTACAACAACGTACAATATTGTCTAAACAAACATCCAACATAGTTAGCAACCAAATAACAATACTTATTATCAAAATAAGAATCATATTTAAAGCTATAACTTTTAATGAATTTGAAAGCTATACTCACCCAAAAGCTACCAAACTACTCCAAACTTCCACTATAACTTGTCTATGACCCAGTTCCATGCTATATGCTCTGAAAGTGAAGATTTAGTGGACTTACGGTGGCTTCATGTTGCTGCCAACATGCAGCTCACAAGTCCTAAAGGTGGCGGAGTACGGTCTTGAAAGGTGGAGGGACTTCGGATCATCTTCAAATTCACAAAATGGAAGAATGATCTAATTTTATTATGTATAGGACCTCTTGGGACAATCACTAATCGTTTCGCTTACAGTGGAAAGAAAATATATAATATCGTAATAACAGAATTTTTTTCTAAAAGAAAAAAAATATAGACTATTTAGTCAAATTAGTCAAAATTCGGTTGGAAAGAATCTTCTATTATGCAGTTGTAAAATACAATTATGATAATGATTTATTACTCTATTCCAGTACAATTTTGAATACTTTTTTTATGGCAAGACTTCGCAAAATGATTAATAAAGAATTGATACAGTTGGATTGAGCAACAAACCCGAAAAAGGGTCTCCATCTAATTGATTTTGGATAAGTAAATCATGGAATTTGGGAAAGTTATCAAAAGAAAAATTCTTGAAAATCATTTTCTACTCAATTTTGAAAAAAAGAATAACTTAATTTGGAGCATTTTTGATGGAGATATGGTCAAAATAAGAAGAGGCATTTTCGGACTTGAAAATCTGGGCCCGGAAATGCTCTTTAAATAAATGAGATATGGACATGATTATACTCAAAATTTGGGAAAGTGATACAAATAAAAGTTGTAGCTACTGAAATTTTGCACGGTTTAGAATAAAGGAGAACTCCATTTGGCTAAGTAATGAGAAAGATACGGCAGAAGGAGGAGGAGGCAAAACTGAAGAAATGAGAGGAGTATTTACATGCAAGAACAAAGTAAATTACCTAAACACCCTTGGCCATTTACCCTCCACCTTCTCTTGCCACATCACCATGCCACCTCACCTTCATGTACCTCGGCCCATGAGCTTGTTCCACCTCCTTTCTCCTTGTTCCAACATGTTTAAACATGTTTTTAATGACATGACATTCGATTTTCTTTTTTTAAACTTTAAGTATAAATTCTTATTTTCATAAAATATCACATCTCACATTTATATTAACTTTAGAAAATACATACATATACATATACATATACATATACATATACATATACACACACACACACACACACATATATATATATATGTATATATATGAAAACATATGCTAATTATTTGTGAATATATATAAATATGCTTACTCTAAAGTTCACAATGTTTCCGACAACTTTTAGATGATGAAAAGTCGATGATTCGGAAAACGATTTCCGGTCACATTTTCGATTTTTCTTTGTACAAAATATTTTTGTAAATAAATTTTGAAAAACTATTCCACCATCCTTATTTATAATTTAGAAGAGATTTTATTTCAATTATAAAACATATTATTTACATATTTAAAATTAATTAAATATTCACAATTTTTTCTTTTTTTTTCAATGGCTGCTCCCGCCCATCCTTTCCACCATCCCCCGTCCAATCTCTCTGACCTTCCCATTTCGTCAACTGTTCCTCCTTCTTTTTCTCCTTCGACTTCCAATCCAACCTCTCCAGAATCATTGCCCCCGCCTATTCCTCCTCCAGCCTTACCTGACCCCTCCACCTTCGCATCTTCGTCTTCCTCAAAATGGTCTACCCTTTTTAAATCTAAACCACGTAACGCTGGTTCGTACACACCTATAAATTTCCCCCTTTCTTTTAACGGTCCTGTTTTAGTTCCTCCCAGTGATGTGTTGCAAGCTGGAAATGCGGTGTGGAGTGATTGGCTAGTGGGTTTTTTCCTTGACAAGTCGTTGTCCTACTTGACTGTTATCAACCACTTGAAGAAGCTTTGGAAGCTCAAAGGGGAAATAACGATCAAATCTGATGGAACTTTGTTCCTTTTCCATCTCTCCTGTGGCGAGGATAGAAGGAAAATTGTTGAAGCGGATCCCATTTTTCTGCGGAACAAAATTTTCATTGTGAAAGCTTGGGATCCATTTGTAGGGAACAGCTGCAGCACTATAAGATCAGTGCCTGTATGGCTGAAATTATCGAATATTCCACTTTATGCGTGGTCTCGCCTTGGGATAAACTGGCTAGCTTCAAGAATTGGTAGTCTCCTCTGTTTAGACTCCTCCACTGACAAAATGGAAAGAATTGTCTACGCTAAATGTTTAGTGGATGTTACTCCTTTGCATGAGTTGGTTGATGAGTTCTCGGTTAAGCTTATGGATGGATCCACTCACATGGTGCAAGTAAGATATCTTTGGAAACCTGACATATGTTCACATTGTAAATAATTTGGTCACCTGATTAATGTGTGCAAAAAGCAAGGTGTAATTAGTGAAGGTATTGAGGTTGAGATAGTAATTAAGATGAAGATTCAAGAAGGTGGTTATGCTGAGCATAGTGATGGTAAAAAGACTAGAAAAATAAACAAATTTGGAAGAAGGTGGTGAATAAAAAACAAAAGGTGGGCTGGATACCTCAGTGAGGCACTCAATGCATAATAACAAATCTTCTGATAATGACAAAGGTTATGATGTCTTATTTCAGCATCAGATGAAGAACAAAGGCATAGTGGACCTGAGTGGAAGTGTAATTCATGTTGAGGAAAGTGAAGTAGGAAGTGATAATGTCTCTGTATTGATAAGTAATAAGTTTGATGTGTTAAATAGTGAGGAGAATGGTGTTACAAGGGGATGTGGGGAAACCAATGATATGCAATCTGATATTTTGGAAACAAATAGTGAAAATCATCCTGTAACCAGTGAAGAGGCCATTGTGCAACGTGTTCATCTAAAGGATGCACCAACTTCAGATGGACCACTCAGTATTCAAGTGGATGATCTTGATGTTGGTACTGATGTTGTGCACGTACCGCAATGTAACATTATTTCTGTGCATGATACTGCACAGTTGCATACAACAGTCCAAATGAATATGCAATGTCTACAAAGTGATCTTACAAAACAACAAATTCTTCCCACATGCCAATCAAACGTATCTTCCACTACTGACCTACAGGAGGATGATTTTTGTGTGTCACTGCAAAAGCAAATTTCTGATCTATTTTTCACTATTCAACCACCAACTTTCACACATGTCCTTCCCACCAAATCATCTCCCCTCCTGCCAACCCAATCCACTACAAATCAACCTTATGTCTTCCACGGCTCAATTCCAGGCTGGAAATCCCCCACCAATGATCAAGCTCCTATCATTGATCAAGTTGCTACATCTGATAAAAACAGGAGGCACAAAAAATTCACTACCAACCCTGGTAATACCAGAATTAACTCTCCCATTACGAGGAGCATGATAGAAGGTGCTATCTCTTCATTACAATAATAATGTTACACAATTTTGGAGTATTGAATATTCGAGGATGTCACAACTTCCTCAAGCTTGATCAAGTGAAGCTTTTGATTCTCAATCATCAACTGTCTATATTTGCAATTCTCGAAACAAAACTTAATCTCCCCATGACAATATCTGTAGCCAAATACATTAATCCAACGTGGGCTCTCTCCCACAATCTTCAAGAGGCTTCTTATGGAAGAATAATGGTCCTGCATGACCCTTCATTGCTTTCCCTTGACCTTATACTTGCTACCCCGCAATTAATGCACTTCCATGCAAAGTATTTCAATTCTCCTACTTCCTTCTACATTACTTTCATCTACGCTTACAACTCCCAATCCACTAGGCAATCCCTTCTTAACCTGCTACCTGCTTTACGACAAGAATCGCACCCTTGGCTCATAGCTGGTGATTTTAACTGCTGTATGGCCTTGTCTGATAAACATGGTGGCATCCCGCTATTGCCAAGGGAAGTCCACCCTCTAAATACATCAATAAACGATTCTTCTCTGTTGCCCATTTGCAAAAATGGTGCACGCTACTCTTGGAATAATAGATCTAGGAGTGGTGCACATATTTTCTCCAATATTGACCATGCCTTTTCGAACTTCAAAGCCCTTTCCACTTGGCCTAATCTATCCTCCTATTTGCCACATCCCATCCTCTCTGACCATTCTCCTATTATTTTGACATCAGGGAAGCAGTCTATTGGAATCAAAAGAAGTTTTAAATTTTACAACGCTTGGATCCGTGATCCAGAGTATAATAACATAATTATTAAAGCTTGGTCTGTTAGGGTTTTTGGTAACCCCATGTTTATTTTTTGCAGCAAACTTTGTGCTGTTAAGGAAGATTTAAGAGCGTGGGCAAGAAAGAAGTATGGCAATGGCAACCTGCAGTCTTCCTCCCTCTTGGTCCAGCTTAAGTTTTCTCAGGAGCAGATGATGTTGAATCTCGACAATGCTGAGATGGCTGAGAAGGAATCAGCCCTGTTCACTGACCTCAATCTCGCTTTGGCCACTGAATGTGACATGAAGAAG
The DNA here is from genome assembly GCA_030765085.1 of Allium cepa. Lineage (NCBI taxonomy): Eukaryota > Viridiplantae > Streptophyta > Magnoliopsida > Asparagales > Amaryllidaceae > Allium > Allium cepa. The sequence continues at coordinate 978,595,605 of CM060928.1, forward strand.
CAGCAACTTAGGATCAAGTGGGCTGCTGAAGGCGATAGGAATACAAAGTTTTTTCATGCATCCATTAAGGTTAAACACTCTGTTAATAATATAACTTCCATTTTTGATGAAGCAGGATCCCTTCACACTACAACTGATACCGTTGACAAGGCTTCTCACAAGTATTTTTCCACCCTCCTTGGGAATGGTAACCATTTTGAACCTGATTTGGTTCTGCTTTCTAGCATCCAACTGCCAAAAATTAATCTTGAAGAAGCTGTTCATCTAGTGGCAAAAGTGACAAATGACGAAATTAAGAAGACACTTTTTGCAATGAATAGGAGCTCCTCCGGTGGACCTGATGGATTCAATGTAGTTTTTTTCATAGCTAGCTGGGATAGTGTGGGTGCTTTATTTTGCAAAGCTGTGCATAACTTCTTCGATAAGTTTAAAATGCTCAAGTCTGCTAACGCTACCAACCTGGTGTTAATCCCCAAGTCCAAGCATGCTACGTCTGTTTCAGATTATAGGCCTATCGCTTGTTGCAATGTGGTGTATAAGTGTATCTCGAAAATTATTGCAACAAGACTTGTGGTGGTTTTGCAGAGAATTATTTCAAGCAATCAGGTGGCCTTCTTACCTAACAGAAATATACTTGACAATGTAATGCTAGCCCATGAACTTTTAAAGGGGTATCCATGTGCTAATGCTACGCCTGCTGCCATGATGAAACTTGACTTAATGAAGGCATATGATACATTACAGTGGAAGTCGGTTGTGAGAATTATGTCCATCATGGGCTTTCCTAAAAATTTTGTAGCTTGGATATATGAATGCATCTCCACTCCCTCTTTCACTCTCATTATCAATGGTTCTAATAAGGCACCTTTGTCTCCAAACAGGGCATTAGGCAGGGGGATCTAATGTCGTCATACATCTTCATTATGGTGATGGAAGTTTTCACTTGCATGCTGAGACCGTTGTATCAAAATAGGCAAATCCATTATCACCCAAAATGCAAGGACTTAGAGATCAGCTCCCTACTTTTTGCTGATGATATAATGATCTTCACCAAACCCGATCAGCTTTCCATAGATTCTATTAATGGAGCTCTCCACAATTTCTTCAGAAGCACTGGCCTAAAACTCAATCTCAATAAGTCAAGTGTTATGTTCTTTGGCATTTCCAGCTTGCAACATTCTGCTCTCTCTTCCAGTGCTGGTATGCAGGCAATGGCGGATGATATGCAGTACCTTGGATTGCCTCTTTGTTCTTCAAGAATTTCCTATGCCAAATGCTTGCCTCTCTATGAAAAAATTACTGCAATCATGGACTGTTGGGCTAACAGATTCCTGTCTCAAGCAGGTAGGTTGATTCTGATCCAATCTGTAAGTTTCTCCATTATGGTTTATTGGGCAAGAGCTTACATTCTTCCTATTAAGCTGTTGAAATTGATAAGAAGGGCAATGATGAGATTTTTTTGGTTTGGATCGATACATACAAAGAAAGTGTTTCCTTGTTCTTGCACTGCATTTGAGAAACCAAAAAACAAAGGAGGTTTGGGATACATAGCATTGAGATTTGGAATAAGGCAGCGTTTAGCCACCATTTCAACGCCTTACTTACCAAAAGGAACACCCTCTGGGTGAGATGGACTCTCAGACACAATGTTTGTGACAAAAACTTTTGGCTAATGGAAGTACCGCAATCTTGCAGTTGGATTTGGAGGAGTTTGTTAAACTTGAGGTCCTGTTTCAAGCCTCTTATTCAATTATGTCTATCTGCTAGTAGTTTGTGCAAGTTTTGGACCGAGCCTTGGATTGATAAAGCCGTCGTCCTTGATCAGTTTCTCTCTTCCCAGCAGAAGTATCAATCTGGCATTGGGATTAATGCTCTTGCAGTTCAATATATTGTGAATAGTAAGCTAATGTTACCGTACTCAAGCAACCAGTTTGTCAGGCTTTGTTGGAGCAAATATCAGGTTAAATCTTATGCTTTCAATGAACATGATACTGCCCAGTGGAATGGTAAGGCGCATACCATCTCAACTGTTTATGATGTTTTGCTTGGAGTGGAGTTAATGCCGGATTGTAAGTGGAGCAAGGTGATGTGGAGTTCAACATCTACTAACAGTGATAATTTAATGTTTTGGAAAGTTTCAAATAAGGCTTTAATGACTAGGGATAAACTCATCAGTTATGGGATGCCAGTCAATCCTATTTGTGAATTATGTCAACATCAGGGTGAGAGTGTTCAACACTTGTTTTTCAATTGTGGTTTTGTGTCTGATATTTGGGGCAGAGTTTTAGTTTGTTGTAGTTGGGAAACTGCGTATACGTTTGGAACTAACCACTGGGATTATATTGACAGTGCAAATAGGTGGAGTGAAGATAATAAGCAATGTTTTTTCTTTGTTTTGAAAAAACTGATGACGGTGATTTGGCGGGAAAGAAACAAAAGATGTTTTGAAGGTATAAGGAGAAGTAAGGAGGTCGTTTGGGCTGTTTTGAAGAATGAAATTTTCAAAGGGATGCGTGACAGCTCGCACCCTTTTTGTGATGATCACATTGAGCCATGGATTCCATAACCTCTTCCTCCGTAGTTGATATCTTTTTCTTTTCTCCTTTCTTTGTTTGTGTGTGTTTTCCTTGTGTGGCCGTTGTTGTTTTTCTTCTTCTTTTTTTCCCTTGTCTTTTCTGTGTAGTTCTTGTGACTTGTTTTCTTCCTCGTTGTTTTAATAAAGCTGGTAGGGGCCCAGTTTAACCCCGCTTAATCTGCAAAAAAAAAATTAAATATTCACAAATCAAACTGGTGAAATTCCAGGTCGTACACTCTCCCCCATTAAATGATTTTCGACCTTGAAATTTTACCACAGCCCTAAACCCAGAACTCAAAACAATCAAGAATGCTATACATTAGTCCGTGTGATGTACATAGATGATTCTTATACCAAAACTCTAATTTGATCACTCGGTCCAATGCATAGCTTTACTTTCGAACTAATATTGCTCGCCCGACTTCCTAGTGCAGACTCTGATCGGGCTTCTTAATTAGAAATCTTTATTCTCTTACATAGCCATATACTATGATAGAAAACTTTACTTCTTCGTTATGAACCCTCACCAAGTGTTCGCCATCAAAATCTTGTGATAGATCTTTATTCGGAATGGTGTAAAACACCTCAACTCATTTACTCGAATCTTAGATCGAGAATCATGTGAAAAGGTAAATATGATCTACGAACCGCATATGTACTCATCTACAGGTTCTTACTATCTATCTACTTTCTATCCTCCCCAAAAAATTTATGAAAACTTTTCATAACAATTTCAATTTAGGTTCAAACATTTTTAAATGATACAACTCGATTTATAAAATCCTTTTCATAAAATCCTTTTAATTTATTACTTGCATAATACTCTCCAACATCCTAAGAGTACATATACAAACATTGGATTTATAATTCTATTCAGATGTGGATCTAAAATAATTTTGGGTCTTAAAACTGAGTTGACTAATTCAACTTCTTTACCCAATCGTTCTGGTAAGTAGCTAAGAAGAGTAGGTTGCTGGTATAATTTAAATTTCAACCTCTTTAATTTTCAACTTCCTTTAAAACTTCTTACAAAAGAAACGGTGGTATAATTTGAAAGTAATCTAAAATCACTTTTTATCAAAACTTTCTGACTTATAAGATTTTCATATCAAAATCTTTTGAAAGGCGCTTTTAAAATTTTCAAGAGGTTTTCAAAGAAATCATTTTATCGAATTATGTCACAAAAGGTAGGATTAAAATTTGTTCTTTCTTTTACACTCTACCCTTTAAAAATCTAATTTCTTCCTTATGGTGATAAATGTATTCCTTCTTATGGAAGTTTCTCCTTTCCTTACTTTCGTATTTTATTAATACATAACACCTTCATTTATTACCTCCATGAATGTTAATTTTTCTGTATTAATTGTCAACTTAACAGATGTTTCCTTAAGGTCATTTATTTTCTATCAACCTTTCCATCTACAATCACCCCTATTATTAAATATGTCTATAGGGTCTACAATGATAAGGAAGACTAGGTCCTATCAAGGAGTCAATTACTATCCAACTTCTAGGGTGCTTCCATTAGTTGAGGCCATGCTCTCCTTAGTTTTCTCCCAAAGATATGATCCCTGATCCATGGTAATCGGAGTAGGAAAAGAAATTACCTCTATTTATTCTTGTAACACATAGTCGCCTTGTCTATCCTTTCAGAATATGATCGTAACTACTTCTATAGTCGAAATTTGTAGAGTTAAGTGTAAATTCAAAAATAAGTGTGTGTGTATATAGTATGAGTTTTCGAAAAATATTTTAAAAAACCTTTTTCAAAAATAGCAAGTACGCCGGTCATACGTACAGTATACTCTCCCCGCTGATTCGGGTAACCTAGGCTTTGATAATAAATGTAACAACCCATCCGGAACAGACCAAAATTTCGACCCAGAAAAGGACTATCGAAACATAGATCCATTCTAAGACAATCTGTTGGTAGTAAAACGGAATAAAGTTATAGGGCCGTAACTAAACTTTCAGAACTCACTGTGGATGGAACAAAATATAATAGTAAAGTGTACGCATTTATTTCCAAACAATAAAAATATCATAGTACAAAATTCCACCAAAACAGTAACATGGAGTCTTATCTTTTTCGCACTTGGGCGGTATATTTAAAAATAAGAATATAGCTATGAACATAAAACCATTAGAGTCATTTGATAATTGTTTATAAGGAAAGAAGGCGGGTCCAACCACTTATTACCTTCTATTCCAGAAGTAGGATTCTAGAAACCAATATCGCAATCATACGTCATAAATAGCTAATAATGTGAGAGATGGTACCCAAGCCACTTAATACGTCCCAATGGAAAAAAGGCAGACTCTGTCATTTAAGACCTATTTCCAAGATGGTGCCCCTTAGTTGTACTATCTCATTGACATCATATGGATCTTATAGGTCATTTAATACTTATAAGTGAAAAATAGGCAGACCCCGTCATTTAAGACCTATTTCCAGAGGTGGACCGCTGTAGAGATACCACCTAATGTTACCCCTTGGCCATTTAATACTTCGTCTAAGGAAAAAGGTTGGTCCAACCACTTAATACCTCAAACCCTGAAGCAGCCCTTCATCTAATGGCCCAAACTCATAATGACATCTCACAATAGTCATCTATTCGTAGGAACTAGTATCCAGATTAACTGGGTAGATTTCTCCTATAGAATTTGAAACTAACCTCGCATCATTACAAATATTTATCATAAGGATATCTCACATCAATAAAAGTGTACACAACTGCTTGGAGCCTCAAAGTGAAGGGCAGACTTCCATCATGTAACTCTATTGACCTTGCATCCTTATGACTTAGCCATAAATTAATTACTCTACACACACATACACACACTCATGCTCCTCTCATCATTTCATAAATAATGCCCTATAAGGAATCTTCCTTATTACGTCTTAAATTAATAATTAGGCCATATAAGAGTTTTCTCTTATTTTCGCCTCAAAATCAATTACTTTCCTAAAGTGGGAAAAAATGTAAATAAATGCCTAGTTAACTATGCCATATACGCAATTACTAGACATTTAACTACGTAAATAGGAATAAATATTCGCGTCTAATAAGTTCTAAACACATGGGTTTTGCGCTCTAACTAGCATTAAATATCAATTCTTTAACTAATTATTATTATGAGTCCTTTTTCTTGATTTCATAGAATTCTATTGTCCAAAACAGGGAATAATGCAATAACAGACTTCTAAATAAAGTAGAAACTCAATTTATTACACTGATTAGGTGGATTGTCTTAAACAATAAGAATTGTAATCTAAACCCATATTCTATTCACCTCCTCTTTTATAAAGAAATAGATAAGAATAAGTGGTGTATACCACAAGTAGAATTCATAATCTAAACTCTTTATTTTATTGAAGGATTACAAATCGACCCAAAGAAGAAGGAGAACTGAAATAGACTATGAATTATCAAAAATTTCATAACGAGGGAAATTCCATCAAATTAATGTAAATAATTTGGAATCTCAGCATAGAATTGACATATTGAATTAAAAAGGAATTTTGGAGGATTTTATCTATCGTATTTTCAAACTCCCAAAATCCCTAAGGCATATTTAAATCCAAAAAGACATACACTAAACAATTGCTGAAAAGAAATACTAAGGTTTACACTCACTAAATAACGTTAGCTTCGCCTTCCTTTGATTTGCATGCCTTACAATCTTTTCCAGAATCTCTCTATTTTGATGTATACACACACAATAGGGAATATATATATATATATATATATATATATATATATATATATTCAATAGACTCAGAATATTTGGAGAAGATTAGGATAAAAATAGATTGGAGGAAAAGAAACAAATAGGAAATAAGCTAAATTTTTACCTGAATTCTCTACGGAGTTTCTGAATCTTATTAAAGAGAGATAGCAATGACAAAGTTTTGTTGTACTCCCTAAAATAATATGAATAAAAGTGGAGAGGATGAGGTTCTATTTATATAAGTTGAAATGCACTAGATCGTAGGATGGGAGTTGGTAGAAAACGGGTAAATTTGGAACGTACAGCCAAATAAAACATTATTTCAAGCCCTAATTGCCACAGGTAACTTCTGTTGCCAAGGTGTCAACCGCCCTTGGGCGACTGATCAACCGCTACGGTCGACCATTGACCTATTCAGGTCGACCGCTCCTTTTATTCTAGGGTTGTTTATTTATTTCCATTTCTATGTTATTTTATTCCCAATTAACTTTTTACGTTAACCATCAATTAAACGTTTACTTAGCCCCCAAGCTATTTTATGAAATCTTAATTCTTATTTGATATTTCATTTGAATTTGAACTCAAACTAAAATAATTTAATTTTGAAAACTTCAAACGCTCATAACTTCGTAGTTTGAGCTCCGTTTTCAGCATATTATATATGAAAACAGGTCAGAATTACACCACGAACACAACAAATAAACTTTCATGGTCAAATTCCAACCTTTATAAAATTCCCATATTCAACATTATCATATTTAATTCAATTTAGTCCATATAATTATGGTTCATTTTACAGGGTGTTACAATGATAACATATTTTATCAAGTTATACATATATACAAACATGTAAACTAATTAAATAGTTTAATATTTACTAATTAAATATGCCTACATACACACACAAACTATATATATATATATATAGTGATACATACACATATTCGTACATGCACATACACTTATACATATACATAGGATTTCAGCTGCAATGCAACATCTAATGCCATTTGTGGAGATATACTTATGTGGATCTTGTATTTTTGGCCCACATTTACTAACATTCCACCTGACGTGAAGGCACTCATGTTTCAAGAGTTTATGGTAAAATATTTTTATCATATTACAATATATATATAATAGTATTATAAATATATATTTCATTTTCTTATGATATATCCAATTGCATTTGTACAGGAAGTTTTCTTTAAAAGGTACATTTTTGAAGAAATGGAGAAAAACGTTTGGACGTCCAAAGGTGCCCCCAAATATCAACAGTGAAACTATAGTATGCATAGGAGTGGAAAACAGAATCTAGCTCTGGCCTAAGAGATATATTAGCATACCTTGGCATATTAGAAAATAAAGGACTACTAAAAGAAATCAAAAAAGAATTCTGAAATTAGGAATAGAAATCCTAGGTTGCATAACACTAGCTTTAGATGGTATGTGGATTATCGTAACAATCTGGTATATGATTGTTTGTTAAATTTATTCAACATTTATATAAATTGAAATATGCTTATATAATAATTCACTTAATTCAAAATTTCAGTATGAAGAGCAGCATAGTGAATCTATACATGGGCAAGTCTAATGTAGAACTCACAAGATTGAGTTATCCGATAGGTCCACCACTAATAGCCAGATAGATGAAGCTTCAAGGGAGTATGCAGTAATTCATCTACAAAACTTCACTTACATAATATTTACACATATATACATGTATAAAATTCTAGTGGGTATGTAAAATGTAAAATAAACAGAATACCATGCTAGATCAACATGGATTAAAGTAAAAGTGCAGAGATAATAAGTGAAGTGTCCTAAGAGGTATTCAATACATTCAGGGGAGTTATTACCAAAATAGTGGATAATAAGCCCAATTACGACAATATTGTTGAAACTTGGTTTTGATTCATGACACAAAGCTATCACTACAACATACAAATTTAACGACTGCTACGACAAAAGGAGAATATATATTACAAGGATACAAGACTTCAAAACCGGTGCATCAATTATATTATTTTAGTTTTGAGTCTTAGGTTAATCTTGTTAAAATCTCTCCTCGATTATGTATATATTAGCTTATATATTTAATCATTTTATTCTCAAATATTTTATACATATATAAGCATATAAAATATATAAAATTGTTTTGAAGTTATATATATTACAATACTTGTAAAAACTGTGCAAATTGCATAGATTTTACAAAGTCAGTCGACTGACCCAGAGGTTCAGTCGACTGACCCTGGAAAATCTTTGCAACATGCACAGGTGCACGGGTATTCAAATATATATTTCAAAATTTTGAATATTCAGTCGACTGACCTAGAAGCTCGGTTGATTGAGTTTCCACAACAGTTATTTTTTGAAAAGACATGACTTTTTGTGGAGAGTTACGAACCTCTACAAAAAGATTTGGACGCAACACTTCAATCGAAACTCTTGATCAACAGTCGTTGCTTTCTAACCTTTATAAATACATACTCTAACATGATTCCAAATCACTTTACTCGCAATCTGATTTAATACCAAATTTTCTTATCTCTAATCTAACACTCTTGAATTTATTCGCTATTATATTTTCAATTATTCTGCATTAAAGCAATACTATACCTTTCTATTCTTCATATACTTCAAATATATATATATATATATATATATATATATATATATATATTTCTACTCGAGGAGAAGATTATAGGAAACCTGTACTATAAGTTACAAATCCGTGTTACTAAGAACACATAAGGTCAAAACTATTTTTGTATTTGTTGAAAGTCCTGTTCTGCTGCTCAGGCGTGTGAAGTCCTCTTTGGCTACTGAGGCGAAATCCTGTTCTGCTGCTCAAGTCCCCATTCGGCTGCTCAAGGGTTGTATAGACCTATTCCTTCGGATTAAGTGAGGGTTGTTGTTTTAGTGAAATTCCAAAAGGGGTTTGGGACTGGACGCAGGACTACAAAATGCCTAGCCCTTCAAAATAATCATAGTTATTATTATTTTTTGTTTTATTTCCAAATAATAAGTATGTATGCTTTGTTCTTGGAATAATTTATTTTTTTATCATCAATATGTAAAATAATTATAATATTCAAAAATAAAATTACAACGTTCATATGTATAAAAATATTATAAATTTTACTCCAGAAAAATTCATCCAGGTTAGTCGACTGAACCAGTGGGTCAGTCGACTAACACAGTAGTGAAATGTTTTTTAAAACCATGGTTAGTCGACTGTACCAGTGCCTCAGTCGACTGGACCAGAAGGATGAATGTTTTTGATTTTTAGCTTCAGTCGACTGAATCGTGAATCTGAGCATATTTAATATCCTTACCCACTCACTTTCCACCTATTAACTTTCACTTTCTCCTTCTCTCACCACTCTCATCTCAGATTTCAAAATTTCCCAAAACCCTAGCTCTTCAAAAATTCAATTTTTAATATCCGAACAATCAAATTAATGGCTCCTAAGCAAAAAGGACAAGCATCTTCATCCTCTCAACCTCCTTCAATGAGCAAATACAACAATGGTTACTTGATGATACCGCAATTATGGAATGGAGAAGGATGCAAGATCCTCGCATCTTTAAAGGTTCGTTCATAAAGTTTTCCGATTTCTCTCCATGCCATATTCTAGAATTAGCTCGTAGGAGCAATTTGGAATCTTTATTCAATATTGATGATTACAAGCACAAAATTAATCAAATAATGGTCAAATTATTCTATGCAAATCTCAACTTGGGCCACCAAACCGTTCAAAATCAACAAGATTGTGTGTGGAGCCTAGTTTGTGGAAAACCCGTAATTTTCTCTTAGATCGAATGGCACACATTTTGAGTTCCAAAAATGATGGTGTCGAATTGAATAATGTTAACCGTGGTTTGGTCGTTCGTGACCATATCAGTAATTTATTCTTAGAAAATGACATGCACCAACTCAAGTCCATGTCCTTGAGACCAAAAGCAAGAATTATACATTGTGCTTTAATGAAGACCATAACTCCACGAACTGGGAGTTATGAACTTGTATATGAGCATAACTTTGAAGCCTTGTACGCTATCTTTAGAAGCATTAAAGTCAATTGGCTACGATTAATTCTTGATGAATTCCTTAGCTTCAACAATGGTCGGATGAATGTCATCTATTATGGTGAATATATTATGCGACTGCTAAAGGCTTGTGAAATTCCAGAACCTGACTCGTCGGTTTCTACCATTGGATATTTAAATTCTTGCACTTTAGCATTAATGAAGCTACCGGTTGCTCGACCACCTCCTATCATTTCTTTCGAAGAATGGACTCAATGAATTATTTCAAGCTTAACCCCAACAACATAGCCAAGCATCTCAAGGTCCATCCTGCCGAAGATCAACTCGTCGTCAACAAGACGTAATTTTATTTCCTAATCCGGGCCTACCTCCATATGAGTCGATTTGAATTATATGTCGTAACCAACAAGTTCTTTAAACCTATATCGCTAAAGTAGACAAAAAGCTTGATAAGGTTAAAGGATTTTTTACGAAGCTATGGCAAGCTATTTCATGTTCATACGGCACTTCCACGGCTACAATAGGCGATCCAGGTAACCAACCCGTCTTCACTTGGTCTTCATCCTTCGATGATCAAGCAAGTAGTAGTGACTATGGTGGAGATGGAGGTGACAGTGGTGGTCAGACATCACATAGTTGTAGGGGTAAGCAACCAATGGCATAAGATGTCTTCTTTTCATAAAAAACATTAGTATTTATTTCGTATGGCTTTGTACTACATAGCCACTCTATTCATATTATTTCAAAGACTTATTTATTTCGTATGGCTTTGTACTAAATAGCCACTCTATTCATATTATTTCAAAGACTCATGTTTACAAAAGACAATGTATGGATGATTGTTTCCTTTTTCCACTATCACACCCAAAAAACCAAACTCTACCTTACGTAAAGTTGCCAGAGTACGATTAACCTCTGGATTTGAAAACACTGCTTATATACCTAGTATTGGCCACAATTTACAAGAATATTCTATAGTATTAGTAAGAGGAGGAAGGGTTAAGGATTTACTCGGTGCAAGGTATCACATTGTTCGAGGAACCCTAGATGCTGTCGGAGTAAAGGATCGCCAACAAGGGCGTTCTAGTGCATTGTAGATTCTTATCTAAGACTTGTATCATTTGATGATACCATGTGAATCACTAGAAACATGCGAAGTGTATGGCTAACTCAGTAACGAAAGTTCGTAAGGGGACTCGAGAAGGCTACCATGAGACAAAAGATCTTCTTTCTGAAAGAGATTCAATTCGGAACTATTATATGTCCAAGGTCCAATATTGAAATCATTTCAGATATTTTCCCTTACTTTTCCCGTGTCAACAAACAATTCGAAATACCTGGACTTTTTCAAAACAGGTCCGCGTCAAATAGCAATTGAATGAAATCATGCTCATCCATCTCCTACACGGACACATTGTAATATCTATGACATTATGGCTTCATTCTTTTATATTTCTTGTTCCTTTTTGTCGATGACGAAGGGGGAGAAATATTATTGCTAACATTAACAATGCAGGATATAGACCGTAAAATATTATTGCTGGCACTAAGAATGCAAGATATAGAGCGTCAAAGATTCGGGAGAGTAAGTATTTATATTATATATGTACATTCGAAATCTATATCTATTTACAGGTTGTCATCAATCAAAAAGAGGGAGAATGTGGAGACTTGGTTTTGATTCATGACACAAAGCTATCAGTACAATATACAAATTTGATGACTGCTACGAAAAAAGGAGAATATATACTACAAGGAGACAAAACTTCAAAATCGCATCAATTATATTATTTTAGTTTTGAGTCTTTGGTTAATCCTGTTAAAATCTCACCTCGATTATGCATATATTAGCTTATATATTTAATCATCTTATTCTCAAATATTTAATATATATAAGCATATAAGATATATAAAAATGTTTCAAAGTTATACATATTACTATACTTGTAAAAACTGTGCAAATTGCACAGATTTTACAAGGTCAATCGACTGACCCAGAGGTTCGGTCGCCTGACCGTGGAAAATCTATGAAACATGCACAAGTGCACAGGTATTCAAATATATATTTTAAAATTCTTTTGAATATTCAGTCGACTGACCCAGAAGCTCAGTTGACTGAATTTCTACAACAGCTATTTTTTGAAAAGACACGAATTTTTGTGAAGAGCTACAAACCCCTATGAAAAGATTTGGACCCAACACTTCAATTGAAACTCTTCATCAACAGTCGTTGCTTTCTAACCTTTATAAATACATACTCCAACTTGATTCCAAATCACTTTACTCACAATCTGATTTACTACCGAATTTTCTTATCTTAATCTAACACTCTTGAATCTATTCGCTATTATACTTTCAATTATTCTGCATTAAAGCAATACTATACCTTTCTATTCTTCATATACTTCAAATATATATATATATATATATATATATATATATATATATATTTATACTCGAGGAGGAGATTATAGATAGGGTGTACTACAAGTGACAAATCTGTGTTATTAAGAACACACAAAGTCAAAACTATTTTTGTATTCATTGAAGTCATGTTCTGCTGCTCAAGCCTGTGAAGTCGTCTTCGGCTGCTGAGGCGAAATCCTATTATGTTGCTTAGGTCCCTGTTCGGCTGCTCAAGGTTTGTATAGACCTGTTCCTCTGGGTTAAGTGAGGGTTGTTGTTCTAGTGAAATTCCAGAAGGAGTCTAGGACTGGACGTAGGATGGTGCTGCGAACCAGTATAAATATTCCAGGTGTCATTTTACTTTACTGCTTTTATATTCCGCATTATTTACCGTATAACTATCATCATTATACTCGGTATCATCGTACATCCATATTACACTATCCATAGCATACTTTCAAATATTCCTATGGTAATCGCTTAAAGCTTTAGTAAGACTATATACACACATCTTATATGTGTATGTGTGTCTATATATGAATGATATCATATGCATATGTATAGTGTATTTTTAACGATCCAAAATTTTATCGTTTTGATTTGGGAATATTTAATTAACTTTAAATATTAAATTGATGGTTTTTATCATTTAAGTAATGCTCTTTTAATTAATAAGCAATAACAAGGAATTTATTTTTAAATTTGGTTTACATAAATAAATAGTTCAGAAAAAAAATAAAAAATTTGGCTGAAAATTGTTTTTTCGATTTTTGACTTTTTAACGCCTAAAAGTTGTCGAAACATGTGGTACACACTAGTGTACATATGTACATATATAAAAGTAACATATGTTTTTAGATAATGAAGTGATTAGAATAAAATAAGTTTAAAAGTATACTTAAGTTAATAAAAAGGTGAAAAAGAAAAAGAAAACAAAGGCCTAAGTGTACACATAAGAGAGATGGAGTGATGCCTAAGTTAAACTAACTTTCAAATATTTAAAAATCAATTAAATATTCCAATTTCAAATGTCCAAAATTTAGGTTCGTCACATTCTTACCCTCTTAAATAATTTCATCCCGAAATTACTAGTTAAGAAGAATGATCCATAACCCGTTTTCTATTTCCCCAATCCAAATAGTTTTTATCAACTTTCCAAAACAATTTTTTTATTAAAGACACTATCATTCTTTCTAACTCCCTAACCTCAATCATAAGTTCCAAACAATATTATTTACTCAACAATTCAAATTCAAATTTTAAATTATCAAAATTTTCTCAAATTTTTTTTAACTCCCTAAATTTTCAAAATTTTATGCCAACTTTCTCCTTTATGCGGCTAGCTCGGTACAACTACAAAATGCCACCACAGGCCCCCAGATTTCAAAAGAAAATAAAAGGCCAAGTGGCTAGACCATAAAAATCATCAAATTTCATACAGAAATTTAAATACATTCCTTTTTGTTAAGCAATTCTATTTATCTTCTGAAATCAAAAATCCAATTCCCTTTTGCTTTTAAATCACCTGTATATCCTACTACCAATAATGTCCAATTACAATGTTCAAAATAATTTTATACATTTCTTCACTAAAGTTTCAATATCTATTTCATTCAAGCCAGTGTGATACACATATCATTCGTATGCAATATCAAATCTGATCGCTCACTCGATCACACAATTTCACTTCCGAACTAGTTTCGTCCACCCGACTTCCTAGTGCGGACTCGGATCTGGTTTCTTAATCAAAAACCGTCATTCTCCTTGCATAACCATAAACTATGATAGAGAATTTCCAAAATCAACCAAAAATCCATATCCAGGTTCGCCGTCGAAAATCGAGTAAAAAATCCCAACTCAGGTCGATATAACTATCTCAAAATTCTATGCTCGAATTCTAGATCGAATTGCTATGCGAATAAAGTAATATACATACGTCCCATATATTTATTTGTAATTGATTATTATCTATATCAATTCTTTTTTATTCACATTTATATTGATTTCTATTCAAAATTTTCATTTCCCACACTTTTATTTACTCTGTTCAAATACTTACTTAGTATATTTTCCCAATTCCAGATTTTACTTAAGAATTTCACCAATCATTTCTTAAGCTCCATATAAGTATTTTATATACTTCTTACATTATTCCACTTCACCACTTTGGTTAATCTATACTTTTATTCAAGTTGAATTCCAATTTCATATAATTCAATTTACTTTAATCTACTAATTAATTTCAAATCTCAATACTTTTATTTCCAATTTTTATCCAAATTTTCATTTTCAATTCTGCTTGACTACAATTTATCTTCAAACTTTGAATATTGAATTTTATTTATCTTATCTCAATCCCTTATAAGTTTTTAAACTTATAAATATTCCATAACCATTTTTAAATAAGATTCCAGAGTTTAAATAATCACTTAAGTAATTCAGAATCATTTTTGAAATCACTTATATCCAAAATCAAACTATTTCAAAATCAAACTCAATTTCACAAATATTCCTAATTCAAAACATTTGGGTAGCAATTCCTCCCTTGAAACTCGAAAATGAACACCGATGATGTCGCGATCATCATCGGAATTATTTTCCAGCGACTGAAAAGGGTGTTGAGCTAAGGGAATAAATTCTCCGCCATAAAACAGAAATGTATTTGATAGAAACCAGCTTTATATCTCAAAGTGTAACGTTAGACATACACCCATACAAGTCCATCCTGGGTCTGAATGGAACCTAAGGCACTTCCTCTAATTAAGGAAAGAAGCCCTTGCAAATCCGGATATACTCTAATCACGTCCGGACTCCCCATCACAAAGGGTAATCTATATACCGGAGAAACTCAGTGCAGGGACAATCGACAGGTAATCCTTTCATTTTCGAAAATACCCGGTCTTCAACCACCGTCCTGAAATGCAATCCCATTTCATGTATCATTATTCAAAATGGGTTTTATGAATTAATGTCCTCCTCCGGCTTAGCCGAATAATGAGCAATTATTTTAGAAACAAATTCGAGTGCCGTCTTAAAGGCCAATATTGATAGTCAGTTATTTAACTATCAAACAACATTCACAACAACCATCAAGCCTCAACAATTTCCAAATTATTTATACTAACAGTCGGTTATTTAACTATCAAATTACTTTCACAACAACCATCAAATTTAAATAGTTTCCTCAAATTATTTATTTCAAAATATCTTCACAAGACTTATTTTCACACTTCAACCCTATGAAAAACAATTTTCAAATTACTTTTCTCTCACCGAATAAATTTCCAAACATTGTTTATTTCAAATGAAAATTTGCCAAGACTAAATGCTTTGGTTTATAAAATAATTTAAATCACTTTATCTAAAAATATATACTATAAAATACTTAAAATAGAAATTATATAAGACACTTTATTTAAAATACCAGTTATGAAATTCAATAATATTTTTTCATGAAAAATTAAGCCAAACAATTTTAAATTTTTTTATTGAATTCTATACAAGTTTTTCAAATAAAAACTTTAGCTAAACTATATTTAAAATAAAACTACTTTATAAAATATAAATATTAATAATTATCTTTTAAAATCATAGTACCTATCACCCTTTTAAAATTATTACTAATATAACTAATTTAATAAAATGTTTACCTTTAAAATTGTGAATAAATTAAATAATAATTCCTCGAAGAAACATCCTTTTAAACGACTTTAAATCTTTTAACTATTACTAAAAATCTACTTGAAATCATACTTGGCTTATCAAGGAAAAACACTTTCCTTTCACACCTTTAAAGATAAATTACTATTTATTTTCAAAACAAATTACCCATTTCATTATAAATTCCCACCGTGAATTTATGCATCCAAAATATCCTTTGATGAATATTTCACTTTATTCATAAACCCCATTTACAAATTTCGTAGTCTCGGTCTTCTTTCTTAAAACACAATTTCAAACAATATATCAATTTTCAAATCGATTTCCAAAATTTACTATCTTTTAAAATAAATTCCATTATTTCTCCCAAACCTTTGAAATCCGAATTTTAAATAAATTCTTCAACTTTTAAACAATACTGCTTAAGTTCTCAAAATCCATTTATTTCCATTTATTAAAATCTTTTCCCCATACTTGGAATTTATTCAATAGGATTTCAAAATCAACCTTTATCTTTTCCATGTTCCTTCTTTCAAATTTATCCAATTCTTAGAATTATTTTACTTAAAATTCCCTACTTTAATTTCCTTCCAAAAATCAAATTTTTATATTTCTGGTATTTTAAAAATACCAGAATATATTCGGCCAAACCATAGCCTTCAGTAATTTCAGTTATCAATATAATCAATCATAGTTTATCAACAAATCATATCACAGCATATGAAATAAATTCAAACAATTTGAGGAATCCAGTTGGATTCCTCCAACCTGTTTCCCTGCATCCACAGATGTTAGCACAATATAAAATACCAATCCCGCTTCAAGTGGGGATATCGCGGTATAATGGGTCATCCGCTATTATGCGGGGGGGCATAGGGTCTCATTCGCTATATAATGCGGGAAATCAATCACTCCAATATATATATACTATCATATATAATACCACATCTATTCAAGCAATCAACCAATATTTTAAATTTTAACTATTTAAATCACCGTATCTAGATGTGAGTGAGAAGATCTCACCTTTGCTTTTGTTTTGCAATCCATTTCCATTCCAGCTTGTTTTCATTATTTTTAAACCTTGTATAAATATTTATACAGTTTATCAATATTCGAAAGAATTGAACAATTAAATTTCCATTTGAAAATTTTATTTAACCAGTGATTTTATTTTAAACTAATTCCTTTTAATAAATTTATTTAACTAAAAGTTAAATTTAAAACTAAATTTCCTTTAATAAATTATTTTTAGTAACTAGATAAATTAAATAAGTTAACAAAACAAATATCTCACCAAAACCATTATTTTTAAAATAAACTAGCAAATTAAAATATGTAAACGTATATTTATTTTATTTTTTCGAAACTTTATATACATACATACATATATATATATATATACTTCTAAGAAATGATCAATATAAGTCTAAAATTCTAATTTCCTATGCAAACCCTTTTATTATAATTTTATTTAAAACCTTACTGTCTCTTTTGTATTTCTGTTCAAACTATATACATATATATGTATGTATACCTCAATTTGAAACCAGAATTTCTTTATGGCGTTTACTGTAATTTAATTTTTTCTACACAAATGAATATATATAAATTAAATAAAAAGATAAAGATTCCTTTATCATCGTTCTAGGAAAACCACACAGCAACCAACTCATATCGCCACATTCCGATCTGCAACCTCCCTCATGAGATCGCTACTTCGAACGCCGACCCTACCCTATACATGCATCGCACCCTCCACGAGTATGCGATCCACCTACGCTTCTGAATCGAGCATCACCTTGCAACATCGCCGTACCCTAGAATGGTGATCATGCCTTCAATTTGTCGTCCCCCATCACCTTAATGTCTCGTCGAGCATCCACGACAGTACACGATTGCCGCAGGTTGAAACCCCTTCGAACCCCAGACCACCGAGCATGATGGCGACTTGGACTCGATCGACCACTTTTCTTTGAATGCAATTTGAATAGAATAGAGGGGGGAAAGATTTTGAAACGAGCTGATCGAACACAAACTCGCCTCCATGCCTAAATTTGATTCGATTTAGGAAAACTGCAGAAGGGGGAAACTCACGACTGCCTGGCCCTGACGCTCTGGATCGAACTGATTTCGATTACTATGAGTATTTCACCCTTTCTCAATTTGAATCTGAATGGGAGCGGCCATTTTTTAATCTGTCAAGAGAAATTAGGAGGAGGGAAATTTTGATTTTTCCTAAAACGCTCGGCCATTAATATAAGATTTGGAATGAAGAAGGGATTTCGGTTTCTTTTTTTTTTTAAGAAGACGCGATTTTTATTTATTTACTATTTTTTCTTTTGCGTTATCATCATTTTAAAAACAAACGCATGTTAAGATGAAGGACACATGCTCAGAAATTTAATACGTGTATACAAAAACTACAGTGTTTTCAAATGCAAAAATATTAATTATGTTTAAATTTAAATTCAAATTCATATCATCCCAATTTTCGCAACTTACAATCTCTACCTCCAATTGAGGCATGCGGCCAGGCATTTATAATGTTATATGCCTATTCCAAACGCACTGGAAAAGGTCGTGTCCTAATTCGATCGTATGGAGAAGATAGCTTTTTTGGAAAAGTTATTAAACTAAATTTTTGATATAAATCCAGCGCGTTTATCTACCATACGATCACACGACAACTTCAAATACTATGAAATTTGAAATTCGATAATAATACACTATTATGGATCTAATGGAATTGGTTTCGTCAAATTCCGAGATTGTGCCCTGAAAGGCTATTTTAAATATCGATTTAAACAATATATTTTCAAACAGAACAAAACAGTTTTAAATTCAACTTTTAAAGTTTTGTTATCTCTAGTGTTATCAATATAAATTTTATAAACCTTCAAATTATTTTCCACAAATCAAAACTGAAGATACAATATTTTACTCAATTTCATATTATTAAATTCAATAATTTAATTATCAAACAAACAGTGGTATTTGAAATTCAAGTTAAAATAACTTTCAAATATTTAAAAGTCAATTAAATTTTCCAATTTCAAATGTCCAAAATTCAAGATCGTCACAGAAACCCTATCAAATACCAGTAAGAAATCGACCTATTTTCTGACCTAATTTTGCAACTAAAGTTGGTAGCTTTAGTAGTTTTGTGATGATAGAAAGTATTTCATAAATTCTAGTGCCTTCAGATGGTTTCTATACATGGTTTGAATGTGAGAATTTCTTACTCCAAAATTATTTCTTACTATTATATATATAATATATATAACTTATAGTTGTGCTTTGTAAAGCAATGTGGTTGTGTATATTATAGTGCTTTGTAAAACACTTTGATTTGTTGTGAATGTTGTAGTGCTTTGTAAAGAACTTTAATTTGTTGTGATTTTTGCATATTTAGTGGCATAAAAAATCATTGTGTTACAAAGGACTAAGCAAATGAAGTTGAAATTTCTTTGTAGTGAGTAGGTCTCCACGGAAGCACTTTGAAGAATAGAAATTTATAGAGGGATATAAAAGGATTCCTCAGTCGTTGTTTTACGTTTCATTTATATATGTGTATCCAAAGTACTTATGTGATATGGTTTGGAAATGTTGGATATAACTTGAAAAGTTAAAGTCTTTTAAGAAAAGAAACAAATAGTAGCTGTTTAAGTACTATAGCGGTCGCAAAACCTCATTCTGAGTTTAAAAGGTTATGGATTTTTAATTGATTTCAACTTTTTAATATTTTGAAGTCAAATTTTTTCTAGATTTATAGTGTTTAAAATATATAAATAAATCGTGTTCAAAAGTTATTCTATTTATACAATCAAGTTTTAAATTATGGTATATATAGCGATAAACACTATGGACGAAGTTTGGAAATCTATAGTTTTTATAAAATATAAAAGATCATCTATTTTAGATAATTTGTGAGAAAATTTCAAATATGGTTTACAGAGGTTATATAAGTATTTTTAAAGAGATTTATGATATAAAATATTTATTTCGAGATATTTGAACAACCAGTTTATTTAAAGGGAATCGATTTAATTTTTTCAAAGTCAAATTCTTTTTAAAAAGTGATGGTTTTAAGTTATAACTTGAGTGCAACTTTAAAACTTATTTCAAATGTTTTAAAGGGGATTTGAAATTTTATATGAGGTTTAAAAGAATTATTTGATATAATAAAGTAAGTGTTTACTTGTATATAATGGAAAAAGGTCTATGCTTTCAAATCAAATATGAATTAAATCAAGGATTTCCAAGTGAGATTTGGTATGGAAATTCAGTAGTCCAATACTAAGCATTAAAAGTCAATGACTAGATTGATCCTTTATCTATGAGAACTAGAATCATGGTGCCTAGGCAAGAACCTAACATACCTTGCTTCATTTCTAGTCGAGGGATAGGTGTAACAACCCGCATATTTAACGATTATATATTTAAATGTTTTATTTAAATATAGTGTCGTTAGTCGGATTTTTGGGTCCGAAATGTTACTTTTTGCAAACGGCCGAATTAGGACTCAAAACCGTTTCCATTGAGTCCAAAATGGCGTTTGCGATCTTTTTGAGTATAAGCTTTGATATGTTTGGAGTAAGTTGAATTTTGCAACTTTTTCTAGTTGGGTTTTGGGTTGGGTTCAGCCCACTAACTAACTAATTAACCCTAACTCAGTCCCTCTCCTCCACTCACTTATTTAATTTCATAAAACTTAAGTTAAAAACTGAAATGGGGGAAGAGAATGGGAATTAGAAATTCCAAGCCCTAGTTTTTCTTGCAAACTTGAATTCTTGCTCCAAGTCAAAGCGAAGCTATTGGTAAGCCTCTTCTTCATCTTCTCCAACTCTTCTCCTCTTCAATATCTGAAAGTTTTCCTAAACCTAACTTTTGGGAAATATGTGTTTTATTCTTAGATTGAAGCTTGTAGAGTTGAAGTGAAGAGTAGTTTGTCTCCTTCTTGTGTTTGAGCTTCTCTATTCTTGTTTTGAATTAAAAGGTGAGTTGTGAACTCACATCTACTTCTCTTGATATTATTGATGTTAGGTGAAATTTTTATCTCACATCTATGTTTACAACTATGTTGGATTGTTAGGTATGAGTTCCTAACACTTATTAATGTGCATTTGCCTTTGGTTTGAATTGAATTGGTGAACATTTCACTTTTTGGTGTTTTGGAGTCATATCCTTGAAAATCATAACTTTGATGTTTGATCATGTTTTTGGTGGTGAATCGGAGTCAATGG
The DNA here is from genome assembly GCA_030765085.1 of Allium cepa. Taxonomy (NCBI): domain Eukaryota; kingdom Viridiplantae; phylum Streptophyta; class Magnoliopsida; order Asparagales; family Amaryllidaceae; genus Allium; species Allium cepa. Next base: position 978,617,283 of record CM060928.1, read on the forward strand.
TGTTGGGTTATCGATTGGCAAAATCCCCTTAAGTCCATTGCTCGACAGGTTGCAAATGGGGTGAGTTTTCTCCTCCATTTGCTAGGCTGGAAAACATTTCCAGCTACAGGCAGTCGACTGACCCCCTGCAGTCAGTCGACTGACTGCAGAGTTTAAAAACTCTCGGGTTATGGTTCAGTCGACTGACTGCAGTAGGCCAGTCGACTGACCTGCTTCATTTTGTCCAGTGTGCCTATTTGTTTGTGATTTCCACTTTTATCGATTTAGATTGATTCCAATTAGTGGTTTATGCATATTTGACCTTGATGATTTCTTTTTTTTACTTCATCCACGGGTTTTATAAAATAATCTTCAAATTGCATTAAAAGCTTGTTTCTCTAATTTATAAATTCTATTTAAAACGCACACACACAATTTCACACTTCGAGTGGAGTGGAAAGGAGATTAAATGGTTAGGTAAAACATGGACCATGAATCCATGCGTTTATCTCTCCGATTAATCCACGGCCTATTCAATTGATCGTTTTGACCTTTGGGTTTGGTTTACCGATGATATGTGGTGAACTTTGTACTGCTTTGAGTGTGAAATTGACTGACGAATAGTAAACCGTTTAGTGCGAACGAGTGGTTATGGGACTCACGTTACCACTTTTCGGATTCCTTTTTGAGAGTTATGACACATTCCTCCAGTTAGTGGTGTCCAGTACTGGGTCTTCGACCTTCACCACTACGGTTTGTTGCCTTCGGGTATGATGCCTTCGGGTATGTTGCCTTCGGGTTTGTGCCTTCGGGTTTGTTGCCCTATAGTATCGCTTCCGATGTTGGTCGTTATGAGCCGCATGGGTGATATTGGGGTGCCCTTTAGTATCGCTTCCGATGTTGGTCGTTATGAGCCGCATGGATGATATTGGGTTTGGAGTCTTCGGGCTCATGGGTCCTTGTTTGTACAGCACTGAGCTCGAGCAAATTTTCTGATGTTTCATTCATATGTATATTCCCTAGGTATCGCCCTTCGGTGTTGGTCTTTTTGAGCCGCATGATGCATAGCATTTACCTTATGGAACTTGTATACCTTATGGGTACTTGTTATTGCCTTTATGGCTTGTTTTGGGATATTCCTTTCCTTTGTTTCTATGTGTTGCCGATGATATGAGGCTTGTTACCATATGATTCGTCTTTTGCTAGATGATTATGTTATCTCCTTTGGAGATATTTGTTATACCTTGTAACCTTGCAGGTTTATTGTTGTTCAGTTTATCTAACTGATTTGTTTAGCTAGACTGACCCATGTATTTTATACTCGGGTCAGACCGAGATGTTTCAGGTTAGGTGCCTTTGGACTTAGCCTATTTTGCTTCCGCATGGACTATTCAGCTTGTTCCTTTTTGTTAAAGCTTTTTGTGTAGTCCTTTTATTGTAACTCTGATATATGTATTCTTTTGATTCGTCTGTACATTATGGTTTGCTATACCACTTGACATGTGTTATTTTGTAAACTCTGTTGTTATGTATCTGTATATGTGTATATGATGATCTACTCTTCTGTGATGTATATTACATTTGAGTTGTTATATTCTGTTCTGATAGATCCTCCAACCACCTATGGTTTTGTTTTAAGTATTCATTGGGTATGTCGACCTGCTTGGTATGACTATTTTCGATGTATTCAATAGATAGTTAGAGCAAGGCTATAGATGGTCGCTCCTAACCAGCCTTATTCTCCGTGCTAGTTGACGGCATTAACCTGTAGTGTTCTTGGCTAGCGTGGGTATAGAGGTGGGGCGTCACAGCGCGGTATCAAAGCAAGGTCCAGGACAAAATATGATAAACCCAGAATAGATGCACATACTACAGTACATCAAAGTGTATAAGTGATACAAATCTTTGAATCATCTTGCCTTTCTATTCCTTCTACCATCAAGGTTTGATAGAATGTGGGAATACATCTAGGAATGCATTTAAATTTCGTAGTATTCCATATTGAAGTATCTATCTTATGATTAATCTTGTCCTTATCTTACTTTCAGCGTATGGCTGGAAGAGGCAGGGGACGGCGTTCAGATGCTGGACGATCTAGTGGTTCACATCCGGATGGCGTTTATATGTCTACCGATCAGTTTTTGGAATTGTTTAGGAGCACACAGCCTCCAGTTCCTCCTTGAGTGTCTCCACCTTGCAAGTCTGCCTTTGCACGTCAGTGCAGTGATTTTGCTCATCTTGGAGGAAACCCGTTTAGGGGCACAGAGTCTGTTCTTGAAGTCCAAGCTTGGTTTCGCACGTGCGAGCGTATCTTCTTTCGCATGGATCTTTCTGACCATGATAGAGTTCTTGTAACTTCTAGCTTATTACAAGAGCGTGCTCTTGATTGGTATGAGCTTCTTATAGCTGAAATTGATGAGTCTACTCTTTCTTGGACTCAGTTTCGGGAGCGATTTGAACTCAAGTTCGTTCCTGAATCTGAAAAAAATTTATTGACCCATCGCTTCCTTGAGTTGAAGCAAGGGAAATCTTCTGTTTCTGAGTATGTTGCATCATTAGAGGCTTTATCTAAGTATGGCCTTAAATTCATTAGCACTTCTTATAAGAAGAATTTGAAGTTTGTTTCTTGTCTTAAGAAATATCTTAAGAAGTATTTGTTGCTCCAGCTTAAGCTTTCTTTTGAGGAGTTGGTTGATTCGGCACTTCATCTCGAGACCGTCGAGAAGGAGTGTGATAGTGATGTTGGTGTTGAGGGTTCCAAGAACCCCAACAAGAGGCCGTTTCCATTTCAGAAGTCCAGGTCTTTTCCTTCTAGGAAGAAGAAGACTGGTAGTTCTAGTTCTCAGCCTCAGACTTCTGGAACACCTTTCGTTCGGAAGTGTTTTAATTGTGGTTCTCCAGATCATATTATTTGAGCTTGTCCTAAGCCTCTCTTCTGTTGCTATTGCAAGAAGGAAGGTCATCATGTTTCTGTTTGCCCTACTGCTCCGACTAGTGCCAAGTCTAGCAAGCTTTATGCTGCTAAGGCTTCTGAAGGTCCTTCTCAGCCCAAAGGTATATCTCCATCTATTTTGGAAGGTTCTATTTTATTTCGTGATCTTAGTATTCGAGTTCTTTTCGATACGGGTGCTTCACATTCTTTCGTATCGAAAAAGCTCGTTGATGATTTATCTTTGGATGTTTCTTGTTTGGTTACTTCTTTAAGGATTGCGAATCCTATTGGGGGATCCGCGACCCTTAGCCTACTTTGTGATGATGTTGAGATTGTTTTATGTGGCTTTTCTTTTCGTGCGAATCTGCACGTTATTTCTTGTCTGGGATTTGATATGATTTTGGGTATGGACTGGCTAGTGAGATATGATGCCAGGATTATTTGTTCGGAGAGAATTTTGCATCTTCGACATCCGAATTCGCCTACTCAGCTATCTCTTGTTCTTCGGAATGTGGATAATTTCGAAATGGCTTTATATTCTCTTAACTCGCGAGATGATGATAACATATCTCGTATTCCTATTGCTTGTGACTTTTCTGATGTTTTTGAGCCTGTCTCGGATTTGCCACCTAAGCGGGCAATTGAGTTCCGCATTGATCTCATTTCAGGCGCGCAGCCAGTTAGTCGTCCTCCCACGAGGATGTCTATAAGGGAAAATGAGGAACTCAAGAAGCAGCTTTTAGAGCTTGAGCCCAAGCAGTTGATTCAGTCCAGTTTTTCTCCGTGGGGATCCGCAGACGTCTTCGTGAAGAAGGCTGATGGAACTCTTAGGCTTTGCATTGACTATCGCAAGCTTAATGAGTTAACCATCAGGAATAGGTATCCATTGCCTAGGATCGATGATATGTTTGATCTATTGAGTGGTGCTAAGGTTTTTTCTAAGCTTGACCTTGCCACAGGTTTTCATCAGTTACGAGTCATGGAGAATAGCATTCCTCTTGCCGCTTTCCGTACTCGTTATGGTTCTTTTGAGTGGCTCGTTATGCCGTTCGGGTTGACAAACGCTCCTGCTTTCTTTGTCGATCTCATGAATCGGGTATTTCGAGAATATCTCGATAAGTTCGTCCTTGTCTTCATTGATGATATCCTTATTTATTCTAAGTCTGAAGCCGAGCATGCTAATCAATTGAGAATTGTCTTGAGTACCCTCCATCATCATCAGCTTAGAGCCAAATTCTCCAAGTGCCATTTTTGGGAGAATAGGGTTAAGTTCTTAGGCCATGTTGTATCTTCCGATGGCATTTCTGTCGATCCCTCAAAGATCGAAGCCATCCAGAATTGGAAGAGGCCTGAGAATGTGCATGAGATTCGTAGTTTCCTTGGATTGGCGGGTTATTACCGTCGGTTCATTAAGGATTTTTCCCGTGTTGTGCTTCCTCTCACCAGCCTTACTCGGAAAGGCATTCGTTTTATTTGGTCCGACAAGTGTGAAGCTTCCTTTCAGACCTTGACGGAACTTCTCACTAATGCTCCTATTCTTGTGGTTCTCGAGGGGAATCATGATCTTGTTGTCTACACCGATGCTTGTGGTAGTGGTCTCGGTACTGTTCTCATGCAGAAGGATCGGGTAGTTGCTTATGCTTCTAGGCAACTGCGTCCGAATGAAGTTCGCTATGCCACTCATGATCTTGAGTTAGCCACCATTGTCTTTGCCTTGAAGATTTGGCGACACTATTTATTGGGCGAGCACTTCATTCTTTATACCGATCATAAATCTTTGAAGTATTTGTTCACTCATAAGGAACTCAATATGAGACAACAGCGTTGGCTCGAGTTTCTTGCTTCCTATGACTTTGATATCCAGTATACCCCTGGAAAGGGTAATCGTGTTGCTGATGCGCTTAGCCGCAAACATTCGGCTGTATTTTCTATGATGCTTGTCGAATGGAATATTCTTGAGACTCTATCTCTTTGTGAAATTCGTGATCGAGGTTCATCTTCTGATTCTCCTATTCTATTATTCAGTTCGGGAGCTCGACCTATTTTATTGGATCGTATTGCCGATGCCCAACGGCGTGATCCTGATTTGTTGCATCTTATTCAGCTTTGTGAGTCTAGATCCTGTGATGAGGCGTTGCGGGATTTCAGCATTGATTCGCATGGGTGTCTTCGCAAGAAGAACCGTCATTTTGTGCCTTCTGATTTTGCACTTAGGCATGACATTCTTGATGACTGTCATCGTTCTAAGTATACCATTCATCCTGGTAGTAGTAAGATGTATGCCGATATGCGTCGTCTTTATTATTAGGAAGGCATGAAGCGCGATGTGGCGAGTTATGTGAGTAATTGCATAACTTGTCAGCGTTTTAAGGCCGAACATCAGCGTCCTTCTGGTCTTCTTCAGCCTCTAGAGATTCCATTGTGGAAATGGGATCAGATTTCTATGGATTTCATTGATGGCCTACCTCATTCGAGATCGGGCCATTCTAGTATCTGGGTTATTATTGATCGCCTCACCAAGTCTGCTCATTTTGTTCCTATTAAGTCTAATAGGACTGCTTCGCATTTGGCTAAGTTTTATATCAAGGAAATCATGAGACTTCATAGTGTTCCTAGTTCTATTGCGAGTGATCGTGATCCTTTCACGAGTCATTTTTGGAAGAGTCTTCAGCAAGCTTTGGGAACAAAGCTTAATTTTAGTACAGCTTATCATCCGCAGTCTGACGTACAGACTGAACGGGTGAATCGTATCTTGGAAGATATTCTCCGTATTTGTATTTTTGATTTCGATGGATGTTGGGAGGATCGCCTATCTCTTGTAGAGTTCTCCTACAACAATACTTTTCAATCTAGTATCGGTATGGCTCCTTTCATAGATTTATACGGAAGGCCATGTCGATCACCTTCTTGTTGGTTGGAATCTAGGGAGAAGCTTATTCTTGGTCCAGATTTTGTTCGTGATTCTTCCGAGAAGATTGATCTTATTCGGTTGATAATGAAAGAGGCACGGAGCTGTCAGAAATCCTACGCGGATAGACGTAGGAAGCCTTTCGAGTTCTCGATTGGTGATCTTGTTTTTATTCGTGTTTCTCCTTTAAAAGTGGTTATGTGTTTCAGTATGACTGGGAAATTGGATCCTCGCTATATAGGACCATTTTCTATTACTGAACGTGTTGGCCCTGTGGCTTATAGAGTTTCACTTCCTGCTCATTTATCTGGCATTCATGATGTGTTTCATGTCTCGCAACTTCGGAAGTGTCTTCGGGAATCGGATTCTGTTATTGATTCTCCTGATTTGTAAGAGCTTGAGGTCTCACCGGACTTATCTATTGTACAGCAGCCTATTTGCATACTTGACACGGAGGTGCGACACCTTCGGAACAAGGACGTGCTGCTCGTTAAAGTCCAATGGTCCGCTAATCCCAATGACTGTACTTGGGAAACCATAGAGTTTATTGGGCGATCCTATCCAGGTTTTCTATCTTTGGTTGAAAACAGTGAGTATATCTTTTCATCTCAAGCTTATTTTCTTTTCTTTTGAATATTGTATGTATGTAGTTGTTACAAGTATCGCCTCTAGGAATTGCGTGTAAGCAATTTTGTTAGGAGGGGAGATATGTAACAACCCGCATATTTAACGATTATATATTTAAATGTTTTATTTAAATATAGTGTCGTTAGTCGGATTTTTGGGTCCGAAATGTTACTTTTTACAAATGGCCGAATTAGGACTCGAAACCATTTCCATTGAGTCCAAAATGGCGTTTGCGATCTTTTTGAGTATAAGCTTTGATATGTTTGGAGTAAGTTGAATTTTTCAACTTTTTCTAGTTGGGTTTTGGGTTGGGTTCAGCCCACTAACTAACTAATTAACCCTAACTCGGTCCCTCTCCTCCACTCACTTATTTCATTTCATAAAACTTAAGTTAAAAATTGAAATGGGGGAAGAGAATGGGAATTAGAAATTCCAAGCCCTAGTTTTTCTTGCAAACTTGAATTCTTGCTCCATATCAAAGAGAAGCTATTGGTCAGCCTCTTCTTCATCTTCACCAACTCTTCTCCTCTTCAATTTCTGAAAGTTTTCCTAAACCTAACTTTTCGGAAATATGTATTTTATTCTTAGATTGAAGCTTGTAGAGTTGAAGTGAAGAGTAGTTTGTCTCCTTCTTGTGTTTGAGCTTCTCTATTCTTGTTTTGAATTAAAAGGTGAGTTGTGAACTCACATCTACTTCTCTTGATATTATTGATGTTAGGTGAGATTTTTAACTCACATCTATGTTTACAACTATGTTGGATTGTTAGGTATGAGTTCCTAACACTTATTCATGTGCATTTGCCTTTGGTTTGAATTGAATTGGTGAACATTTCACTTTTTGGTGTTTTGGAGTCATATCCTTTGAAAATCATAACTTTGATGTTTGATCATGTTTTTGGTGGTGAATCGGAGTCAATGGTGTTGGGTTATCGATTGGCAAAAGCCCCTTAAGTCCATTGCTCGACAGGTTGCAAATGGGGTGAGTTTTCTCCTCCATTTGCTAGGCTGGAAAACATTTCCAGCTACAGGCAGTCGACTGACCCCCTGCAGTCAGTCGACTGACTGCAGAGTTTAAAAACTCTCGGGTTATGGTTCAGTCGACTGACTGCAGTAGGCCAGTCGACTGACATGCTTCATTTTGTCCAGTGTGCCTATTTGTTTGTGATTTCCACTTTTATCGATTTAGATTGATTCCAATTAGTGGTTTATGCATATTTGACCTTGATGATTTCTTTTTTTTACTTCATCCACGGGTTTTATAAAATAATCTTCAAATTGCATTAAAAGCTTGTTTCTCTAATTTATAAATTCTATTAAAACGCACACACACAATTTCACACTTCGAATGGAGTGGAAAGGAGATTAAATGGTTAGGTAAAACACGGACCATGAATCCATGCGTTTATCTCTCCGATTAATCCCCGGCCTATTCAATTGATCGTTTTGACCTTCGGGTTTGGTTTACCGATGATATGTGGTGAACTTTGTACTGCTTTGAGTGTGAAATTGACCGACGAATAGTAAACCGTTTAGTGCGAACGAGTGGTTATGGGACTCACGTTACCACTTTTCGGATTCCTTTTTGAGAGTTATGACACATTCCTCCAGTTAGTGGTGTCCAGTACTGGGTCTTCGACCTTCACCACTACGGTTTGTTGCCTTCGGGTATGATGCCTTCGGGTATGTTGTCTTCGGGTTTGTGCCTTCGGGTTTGTTGCCCTATAGTATCGCTTCCGATGTTGGTTGTTATGAGCCGCATGGGTGATATTGGGGTGCCCTTTAGTATCGCTTCCGATGTTGGTCGTTATGAGCCGCATGGGTGATATTGGGTTTGGAGTCTTCGGGCTCATGGGTCCTTGTTTGTACAGCACTGAGCTCGAGCAAATTTTCTGATGTTTCATTCATATGTATATTCCCTAGGTATCGCCCTTCGGTGTTGGTCTTTTTGAGCCGCATGATGCATAGCATTTACCTTGTGGAACTTGTATACCTTATGGGTATTTGTTATTGCCTTTATGGCTTGTTTTGGGATATTCCTATCCTTTGTTTCTATGTGTTGCCGATGATATGAGGCTTGTTACCATATGATTCGTCTTTTGCTAGATGATTATGTTATCTCCTTTGGAGATATTTGTTATACATTGTAACCTTGCAGGTTTATTGTTGTTCAGTTTATCTAACTGATTTGTTTAGCTAGACTGACCCATGTATTTTATACTCGGGTCAGACCGAGATGTTTCAGGTTAGGTGCCTTTGGACTTAGCCTATTTTGCTTCCGCATGGACTATTCAGCTTGTTCCTTTTTGTTAAAGCTTTTTGTGTAGTCCTTTTATTGTAACTCTGATATATGTATTCTTTTGATTCGTCTGTACATTGTGGTTTGCTATACCACTTGACATGTATTATTTTGTAAACTCTGTTATGGATCTGTATATGTGTATATGATGATCTACTATTCTGTGATGTATATTACATTTGAGTTGTTATATTCTGTTCTGATAGATCCTCCAACCACCTATGGTTTTGTTTTAAGTATTCATTGGGTATGTCGACCTGCTTGGTATGACTATTGTCGATGTATTCAATAGATAGTTAGAGCAAGGCTATAGATGGTCGCTCCTAACCAGCCTTATTCTCCGTGTTAGTTGACGGCATTACCCTGTAGTGTTCTTGGCTAGCGTGGGTATAGAGGTGGGGCGTCACAATAGGGCAAGTCGAAATATTGGAAATGTGACAAGTATAAGAGAATTGATTTCCATAAACGATTTTTACGATTTATGTTGGTATGGAAAATATTCTTTTCATACTTAACACCAAATTTTAAGGTATGAAAAATCGTCTCTATTTTGAGAATTAGGAATGTATGTCGAGGCAAGAATATTAAGCTAACTTGTCTAACTACATTGATAATCGAGGGATAGTGCTGTTTGAAATTGAAAAGCGACGGTGAGTATATTTGGTCTAATTTTCACACAATCTATTTACTTACTCCAAAAATAAGAGTGGTTTAGGTTTATAGTGAATAATGTTTTTCTAAATGACAGTTATTTTTGACCCAAATTAGGATAGTTTTGAAAATATGAAATCTTTCTTAAGATTTGTGAATATACTTATAATATTGAGATATGTATATGAATACATTTTCTAAGTATTAGTAGTGTTCTATGAATATACTTATACCGTTGAGATAAGTATTGGGTATATTTTCTAAGTATTAGAAATATAGTGTTTTGTGCATATACTTATGCTATTAAAATAAGTATATGGAAAAGTTTTCTTGGTATTGAAAGTGAAATGTCCTATAAGTATAATTATACAGTTGAGATAATTATATCAATACTTTTCAAGTTGAAAAGTGTAGAAAGGGTTTATGAATACCTCTTTTGTAAAAGGTATTTTTATACAAGTATTTGAAAAGTAGTTTTAATTAATGAAACGATTAATTAAAGAGGCTGAGTGGTTGCCTATGTGCTTAAATCATGCTTAGTTTCTTGTGAAATTAAACATCTAACCTAATTCTTTATTTATTTGATATTTAAATAATCGGCTATCAAATCTTAGCCAATTTTGAAGCTATCGTTATTGGTACAAAGAGACTAGGATCAGATATATTATCCGAAAACCACTTCGAATCGGCATAAACCTTCAAATTGGAGATATCGTGAAGATGATTGAAGATGGAGTTCTTTGAAGTGCAAGGGTTACTTGCTACTAATCCCGATGGTGATTCCAGAAAGGATGTAGTAGAAGTAGTGTCTTTGGTTTGTTCATATCCTAAATGATGGCGTTGCATTGTTACTTGGAGGGTGGTGTTAGCATTCCAAGTAGGATTGTTATATAAACGGCAAAACATAGCCACAAGTCTCACACCCAGTAATGACTAAAACATGGGATATGCTTCAGAGAAATATGGCTCGCTACCATTAGGGTATGGTTATCACTCGATCTAGATCGACATTGACCTTTTTATGTATGCAGCGAATCAGTACAATTATTGGCCGGTAACCAGGGTGATGTCATATTCGGTACTATTAAGGAAGAGGCAGGCCGGTCCTAACTCACACTCGAAGGGTTTTCAACCTCGGTGCATTTTGTCTAAAGATCTACTATGATGGCCAGTACCCCAGTAGCCCTATCATTGATGGAATCTATTCTCCAATACATGACTTTACAAACTTAGTTGTATACCTATTATGCTAGAATTTAATTAATGTAACCATTTTGGCTATGATTAATATTTACTTTAAACCCTAGACATTATTATAATAGCATAAGATTTCTTATAAAAAAAGTTTTGGTTATCGTAGGTAAAAATCCATCCATGTTTATGTATGATGTGGTCTTATGAAATACATTTATTTTGAAAGGGTTTTATAAATATAACAATCAACATGATTTTAGTTTCTCACACTTGTTTACCAGACTGATACAGGTGTTAGTTTCTTATATTTCTTGAGTCAGCTCGAGCATTTTTCCAGAGTTAGCTTTGGACATTTTGGAGCTTTAAGAGACGAGCTTGATGTCTCCAAAACGTATTCCCACACTTTTATTTCCACGACATTACATATTTATATTTATTAGTATTTGTAGGGATGGGCTATTATAACTAAACAGGCTGATGATAGGTTAAAGTTTGATTGGTGTGTGAACATTAAGAAGTTTCTCTTGTAAAAATCCTTTGGATATTACATATTACTCATCACGATATGAGATTCTGTTATATCTTCTCTTTTCTTTCTGTAACATCCTGCTATTTTGGACCATTCAAACCGACAATAAAACCACACATGTTAGACTTGAATAATTCAAAACAACAGATTGTTAAAAAAATTGGAGCAAATAAAATCAATCATAGAATCATAGGCACAGAATACCAGAATAACTCACAGCGGAATAAAATAAACATAGTAGTTCATGAACCTACTAGATACAAAGTCTCAAAACAAATACAAAATACCAGAGTCTATAAACAGATACAACAGAAAATCCAAGTACATAAGTCCATTAATACATAGACAAAGCTTAATGGAAATAACTGAAATAGAAATAATAGATAGATAGTTAAATCTTCAGTAGATCTCTAGCTCCAAAGGTGAATCCAAAGCTGCGACGCTCAGGTAGACCTGAGCATAAAGCAAAACACAGAACACTCTAGTCAGGAAATAAATACTTATAAAGTGTACAACTCAAGTGAACTGTAAAGGAATGCATTAGTAACTAAAGGATGCTTGGGATCGCCCATCCTTTAAAGATCTGTTAAACTATCTACTATGTAAAAATATACGCTATTATAATAATGTCTAAACTAAAGTAAACTATTAAATTAGCGTTATCCATATCCCCTTAATGCGTTTTATATATTCCCATAGTCTATACAATAATGTAATCTCCCTCGTATTGGTCATCGTCAGAGGGCACTCCATAGGTATGGTACAAAATAAATTCGTAGTGGTCTCGATAAGGCAGGTGGCACGACACAACTAGGCAATGCCAGGGTCGATATACCAATTACATTTCTCGGCTGGTGGTAACGCATAGCCGCAACTGCCGCCCACCTCGAGCCACGCTCCCAAATCAAAGTTGTGCACCAAATCAATCACAAAGTAATAAAATGGCAATCGAAGAAGCGTGAAGGTGATGAGGAAGGCTGAAATTTAAAAGGAGGAAGGAGGAAGAAAATAGAAAGATATAGAGAAAAATTGAGAGAAGGAAGAAGAAACTTACTGTATTTTTCTCAGCAGGAGATGAGAAACGAGAAGGCAAAAAATAAATTTGTATGTTAAAGTTTCTCAACTGATGACCTTTCGATTATACTGACTATTCAGATGGCCATTTACCTCCTAACCCATTAGTCTAAGCCCAATAACAAAAGGAGAAAATAAAGCATGAAAATAACTGCGTATAATACGTTGAAAACTGTAAATATTGAGAAGTAGAAATCTGAATTTTACGAAATGAAAAGCAGAGAAAAGATTAGAATCAAATCCAGCTTCATAAAAAAGAATAAAATTTAAAATTTTCAAATTTAAATTTTCAACAGGAAGTCAAACTTTGACCAAAGTTGACCAAAGTTTGAATTTTCAAAAAAATCTTTATTTTATTAAATTTGGAAGAATATTTCACATCGAACCCAAAAGTATATTTTAAAATCCCAAATTTATCAAATTTAAAATAATTAAAAATCAAAGTTTCAAAGGAAATTCCATTTAAAATATTACAGAAATTACGGGTTATTACACTCTCCCCCACTCAAAACTTTTCATCCTCGAAACGGAACGAGACACGGGAAAAAACAAGAAAGATAAGATAGGATGACAAACATACCTGGAACAAATAATTCCTGATTCAAAGCACGCGTGCTCTCCTCCTCTCCCAAGTACAATACCGATCATCGTTACTCCACCGCACTTTGACCAGGTTGACAGATTTCCTTCTTAGCTACTTTGTACCCCTATTGATATACGAAGTGGCTTCCTCTCAATAGTAAGGTTTGGCTCAACATCCAAACTCTCAAGGGTAGAAGGCTGAACAAACAAAGATGGATCATGAGGATACTGATGAAGGTGCGAAACATGGAATACATTATGCACTCCAGAAAGCATCTCAGGCAAATCCAAATGGTAAGCAAAAGAACCAACTCTCTCTAAAATTCAAAAAGGACCGATAAACCTAGGAGCAAGCTTCCATCTCCGACCAAATTGAATCACATTCCTCAACGAAGAGACCTTAAGGAAAACCTGATCACCAACAAAAAACTCCAAACTCCTCCCAACGCCTATCAGCATACTTTTTCTACCTATCCTGAGCAATCCTCCTCTTCCTCTTTATAACAACCCGATATAGTCAACCATTCGCATCCGCACAAGTCGTAGTTTAATTGCTCAAAATACCATATTGTAAATAAAATTTGGCAAATCTCAAAATATACAGTAAAGAAATAAACATAGATTACAGACGCAGAGTAAATAATAATGCAGTGGAATTAAAGAGATAGTAGTTCATGAAGCTACTATATAAAAAAATAAGATACTTCAGAGTTAAACAAGATACAATAGAAGAGTAAAAGATACATCAGGTACAAATCAGAATACATCACTAAAACCACTGGATACAGGAAGCAAAATAAATAGCTGGATCTTCAAGCAAGCTTCAATTCCGAAGGTGAGTCTTGAATGTTGAATCACTCAGTTTGACTTAAGCGTGAAGCAAAACACAAAACACTCGAGTCAGGACATAAACACTTATGAACTGTAAATCAACTCAAGTGAACAGTAACAAAATGCACCAGTAACATATAATATGCTGGGGATCACCCATCCTTTAAGGATCCGTTAAACTATTTACTATGTAGGAATATTGCGCTATTTAAGTAATTCATATATACCGAGTTTTTTCTAGAGCTACCAAAGCTCTGAGTCCAAATGTAACAACCCGATATTTTCAACCATTCGCATCCGCACATGTCGGAGTTGAATTTCTCAAAATACCGCATTTTAAATAAAATTTGGCAAATCTCAGAATATACAGTAAATAAATAAACACAGATCACAGATACAGATTAAATAATAATGCAGCAGAATTATAGAGATAGTAGTTCATGAAGCTACTATATATATAAAAAAGATACATCAGAGTTAAACAAGATACAACAGAAGAGTAAAAGATACATCAGGTACAAATTAGAATACATCACTGAAACCACTGGATACAGAAAGAAAAATAGATGGCTGGATCTTCAAGCAAGCTCTAACTCCGAAGGTGAGTCTTGAATGTTGAATCACTCAGTCTGGCTCGAGCGTGAAGCAAAACACAAAACACTCGAGTCAGGACATAAATACTTATGAACTGTAAATCAACTCAAGTGAACAGTAACAAAATGCACCAGTAACATAAAAGATGCTGGGGATCGCCCATCCTTTAAGGATCCGTTAAACTATTTACTATGCCAGGGTAGATATAACAATTACGCACACGGGCTGGTGGTAACGTAGCAGCCACATGCGCCCACCTCTGAACACACTCCCAATCAATATCGGAGGATGGTTATCTAATCAATCACAAGCAAGAGTATAGTATCGAAGGAAGGTGTCCGACCAGAGGAGCTACCCCTCTTGGCCCGAGATCGCTCTTGTTTTAGCCATCTTATGCCAACTCACGGGAGTTGGGTCCACGTAATATACCTCAAGAACGACGCCACCATACTACTTCATTCTGGAATCTCCACCACGTACACGGTTGTTAAAGTCATTTTCGAAGTTGGCAGAGGTATGACAACTTCCGATCATAACATCTCGAAATACTTGAAACAATTACACTTTGAAAATCGTAACATTTAGAAATCATACATTTGAAATTTTCAAATTTATTCAATTAAACTCAATTTTCAAATTTCCAATTTAATTCAATTCAAACCATCAGTTTCAATTCAATTCAGTTTTCCAATAAAAAAATTCAAATCTTATAAATTTCAAATATAGATTTGATATACAAAATAAACCATCCAATTTTAATATATTTCCAAACTTTAATATCCCACATTTCAAAACTAAACTTTATAATTTCATATATTCATATCTCAAATCAAATTTCGTTATTATTTAGTTTTGAAATATTCATTTCATAAATCCAATATTATTTAAATAAACTTAAATTGCAATTAAACCAAATATCTTTTCATACAAATATAAACTTCAAATATTCATTTATCAAAATCAAATATCTTTCCAAATTCACATTCTTTATCAAAATAAAGATTATATCATTCAAAACCATTTCGAAATCATTAAAATATCATATCCTTCAAAATCTCATTATCAAATCATTATTTGAATTCAATTTCAAATATTCAAATTTAAATATCATTTAAAAATCAAATATGTCATTCATTTATTATTTCAAATATCATTACAAAGTACATTTCAAAATTCCATTCAAAAATTCATTATCTCGTTACATTTCATTCCATTTAACACATAACCAAGTAAACCTTATTTAAATTCAAATTCAATTTAAATTCCTTCAAATTAAAATTTAAATATTAATTTATATTCAAAACTCCTAAAATTTCATAAATAATAAATTTCAAAAGTTAAATCATTTAACACTTTAAAATATAACTCAAATAGTGTTAAAATCTATAATATTTCAAAACATTGTCAAATTATAGCAACGACGGCATTTATAAAATGCTATCGTAGCTTATAGTTCCAAAATAGTTTAGTTTAGGAACAACGGCATTTAAAAATGCCATAATAGATATTTAGTTATTTCAAACATTGTTAAATTCAAAAACAACAGCATTTTAGAAATGCTCTCATAAAACTACAGCATTTTAGAAATGCTGTAAATAAAATTACAGATTTTATTATAACTTTTCAAAAACAATAAAATTTCAATTCTAGCATATTTTAAACTTATAAATCATATTTTAAGGCTCTAAACTTTCACGTTGAAATCAATTTAACATATGATTTATCGCAATGAAGTTTTATTTAAAAAAAAAAATCAAATATTCAATTTAAAAACTCAATTCATTTATTAAGTAAAAATTCATAGTTTATTAACTTATAAATTTAATAAAACTTAACATTTCATTTAAAATGTTATTTCAAACTTTAAATTAAATTTCCATTATTTATTTACATTTTAAAAATAAATTTAAAGTCAAAATTCACATTTACTTCAAATTTACGTTCTTAAATTCACAAATTCAAAACTAAATATTTACCCTTCTCAAAACCATAAAATATATATTTTTAAATTAAAATTTATACTTTTAAATCAAAATTTATATTTCAAAAATACATATCTTAAAAAGAAACCATTTAAAAATATACCATAGGGTATGTATATAATTTTCTAACCTAGGTCAAGTGATACAGATATATGTCATTTCAATCTGCAATTTAAAAAGAAAACCCGGGTTCTATCATTTCGAACCCGCAATCCCAAGTAAAATAAATACCATAAAAATCACTCAGGCCTATCATTTTGCCCATAATGATTTTTCCCTATTCTAATGTCCGTTCGGGTATATATCATTTCAACCCATAGTGATTCTATTCTAGCAGGGAACTTGCAGTGTGAATATATGCATAAACAATATAAACAATGGCAATGTCATAATATAATGTCATATATCATATGTCAGGTGATAATTAACTGTTTTAACATGGTAATAATATGGCATGGCATATCATATGATCATCATTTACTTGCATAAACATTTTTGTTTACTAAACACTTGTTATCGACTCACCATTTCATAAGTAGAAATGTCAGAGTGAGAAAGACTCGCCTTTTCAAGCTGAAGACCACTACGACACACAAAACGATTCCAAAGGCACGACAAGCATGATACAATACGACTACGGATTCAAGTGAGTGAAGAGAGCCAAAGTGATTTATCTTGTACATAGCAAACAAAACAAGATATTGCAATATGAATTTTTCAACATAAAACAACATTGAAACTGATTGAAACAAAAGCAACATGGACAAGATGATTTTACCATGCCTCAATCACTTCAATGCTTGGCCTAAGGTATTCTTTATCCCAGCCATATAATCATGCTAGGCTCAGGTATAACATCAAAAATGCACGGCAACACAAGTGTTTGGAGAGGAGGAGCAACAACATAAGTTAAACAAAGGAACAAGGCAAAAGAGGTAGGTTTGGTGCACCATGTTTGGCTCGACCTAGGGTCAATTGGGCTCGTATCAAGCTTGCTTCGAATCTGGTCAGTGCTGGAGTGATGGCCAGAGATCATGTCAGTAGGTGGTGGAGCTAGGGTGGTGGCCAAGGTGATATGTGAAGGTGGTGGTGAAACTAGGCTCGTCTAGGCATGATTTCAAGGCATTTGTGCAAAGTTTTGTGGTATTGGCTCAATATGAAAGCATGGTCAGATCTGGACAAGGGAAAGGGAAATGATGGCTGGAGATGGGGGAGAGAATGGTGGTGGTGATGGTAGAGGCTAGGCCGAGCAACCATGTGAAGAGATCAAGCAAAATCATTGAAAAAGAGGAGAGAAAGTAAGATAAGGAAGCCTTTTTTGTTTTTTGTTTTGTTTTTTGAAGTCATGAGATTTTTTGAGACGAGGAGAATTTTTTCTCACGTGAATTAGAAGGAAGTCATGGCTGAAACAAGGAGAAGTGGTCGGCTAAACAAAATGAAAAGGCAAAAGGAATTTGGAAAGGCAAGTAAATGAAAAGACATAGAAAAATGAAAGGTCATTGCCTCTTCACATTTCCATTTTCATTTAAATCAAAATAAAATAAATAAATTTAGAAAATAAAATAAAATACTAAACAAAATAAAACGAAAAAGAAAATAAATATTTTGTAGAAAAATATAAAATAATTAAGAAAATAGCACAATAATAGAAACTAGGATGAAAAATTGTAGATAATACAATAAGCTTTAGAAAATTAAAATCACACTTTTAAAATGTTTTAATAATAAAATAAATACATAACATGACATACTACACATATTACAGCATGTTTTGACAAATAAAAATATTGTTTACATAAATTAAAATAAACAATTTTGTTAAATAAAACAATTTACACACAATATTGTATAAAGCATAATTTTCACAATATAAATCGGATTTCAACGAAACGAAAAGCAGTATTCTTGAAATTTAATTTATTTGAGTAATAAAGGATAAAATTAAAAAATTCAAATTTTTAAATTTTTAAATTTAAAAGTCAAAATTTGACCAGATTGACCAAAATTCACATTTTCTGGAAATATTCAATATATTCAGGTTTGAAATTATACACATACAAATCAAAATTAACATTTAAAATAACAAAATTATTCATTTTAAAAAATAAAATAAAGTTTTAAATCAGGAATTTCAATTAAAATAATCAAAGTATACAGTTAAAATAATCAGAAAATACAGGGTTGTTACACTCTCCCCGCTCAAAACTTTTCGTCCCCGAAAAGGAATGAGGTACGGGAAAATATAGAAAAGGGTAGAATGAAATAGGATTAAGACAAGATGACACTCTCCCCCGCTCAAAACTTTTCGTCCCCGAAAAGGAATGAGGTACCGGAAAATATAGAAAAGGATAGAATGAAATAGGATTAAGACAAGATGACAGGAAGATTGGAATTTTTACCTGATAACTGTTGTTAAAGGTAAGTTTAACAAGGTGGGGATGATCTTCTCAAGATCCTCCAAAATCAAGAACACAATCACGAAAAAGGTCTTCTAGAATCTGATTCACTCTTTCCGTTTGACCGAAGGTCTGTGGATGGTAAGCAGTGCTCAGATTCAGATGAGTACTAAAGGTTATCAAAGATTATGAAAGATTTCTAAATAGACTGGTATAAGCAGTAGCCTCCCCATTCTGTAGCAAGATAAAGGAAATAAGGACAACCAAAAGATAGTTTGAAAAGCAAAATAAGATAATAAATTTGAAAGCATGAGAATTTCAACTTAAATTGAAAATAAATAATGCATAAGTTAAATAAACCTTAATCATCTCTAATTTCATTATCTTATCATCCAATTGCCTTAAATAAACAATCTTTAAAATCATGGATTTGAAACCAAAATCATTTAATATATTAAAAGTGTACACAATAAAATTTTATTCTTCTTTATTCCTAATAAAAATTAAATTTATACCTCTCAATATATTTTATCACCTATGTTAAATATATTTATGCTTATTATAACTGCTTTAAATTATTCTTAGTTCCTTTAACATCATTTAGATTGTAAATTATTATATTACCCTTTTTCTTTATTTACATCTGTTAATCATTTTATAACTAAAATTTAAATGTATAATATTTATTATAACCACTCAAATTTTATTAAAAAAATCCTTTTATTTTATATTGTATATTTTCCATTTACATATTCAACTTCTGAAAATTAAGTTAAGTTATATTGGAATGAAATTGTGTATTATACAAATAAAACCTCTAATTCAATCATTTCAAGCTTGAATATTCATCCAAATCTTGAAATTGTACTTGAAATTATCTTTCAAGATAAAATTTAGGAATTGAATTTTCGATAAATTCAAACTATTTAGAGATAAATAAATGCACATATATAATATATATATCCATTCAAATTTAAATCATATATCATCATATGTTATAAATCCAGTCTTATTTTAGAAATTCAAATCAATTAAATTTCCCAAAACAAAATTGTAGCAAGGCTATAGAACGGTCTCTTCACTTCGAAACTCAAAAATGAATATCGATGATGCTGCAGTCATCATCGAAGTTATTTTATAGCGACAAAGAGAAGAGCACTAATTTTAAACTTTAAAATTCTTTGGAAACAAATTTCTATTAGAAAACACTATAAATAATATATCCTTTAAAACATTAGACACAAGGTTTGAAATCCATCGGAAACTAAATTCTCAAATTCTTGTTTTAAATTCATTTTAAATTTCCAAATAAATTTATAACCATTTTTATAGTTCCATTATTTATATATGAAATAAGAGATAATGATATATAAGATCAAATATTATTTCTTGACAACCAATTCAATAAAATCAAAGAAAAAATATATAGTATAGTTACAAAATTTATTTCATTACTAAATTTGAAAAACATATTGTGTTAGTTTGCTCTTTTCAAGTGTTTTGGAAATCTTATCGATAGCGTTGATCAGACAAATCGATCAGAAACCCAAATCAGCATCAACAACTCAAACAACAAAATGTATAAAACAATTTAAGTATTAGTTTACAAATACACTTCAAGAATGATTGAAGATAAGTTGGAAACAAAGATAAGATGATTAAACAACATAATAGGAAGACGGATGAGCTTGTATAAATCATGGGCAACCTTAACTAGGTCAACCGTGACTTAAAGAATAAGATCGATGTGGATTTGCTAGGGCAAAATCAGCATTCAGTCTCAAGAGATAGAGTTTGGGGTGATAAGAGGTACTAGCATCTAA
Source organism: Allium cepa (assembly GCA_030765085.1). Classification (NCBI taxonomy): domain Eukaryota; kingdom Viridiplantae; phylum Streptophyta; class Magnoliopsida; order Asparagales; family Amaryllidaceae; genus Allium; species Allium cepa. The sequence continues at coordinate 978,637,681 of CM060928.1, forward strand.
ATCGAAGATATAAAATCTTTGGTGAATCGATGCTGTTGTAAAGGAGTTTCACCCCATTACAAATCAATTTGAGATTGGCGGGACCGCCGATTCATTATTAAGATCATTCGAAGTGGAGTTATGGTATACTCCAAAACCAAGGGAAGATGGATAGTGGGGGACCCGAATGGATTTTGGAACCGCAGGGAACGTTCCAAAATTCAAAGGGATCGAGTCAAAAGGGAAGAGATTTAAACTCGAATGAAAGTGATTCCTATATACCGAGTTTTGCCTAGAGCTACCAAAGCTCTGAGTCCAAATGTAACAACCCGATATTTTCAACCATTCGCATCCGCACATGTCGGGGTTGAATTTCTCAAAATACCGCATTTTAAATAAAATTTGGCAAATCTCAGAATATACGATAAATAAATAAACACAGATCACAGATACAGATTAAATAATAATGCAGCAGAATTAAAGAGATAGTAGTTCATGAAGCTACTATATATAAAAAATAAGATACATCAGAGTTAAACAAGATACAACAGAAGAGTAAAAGATACATCATGTACAAATCAGAATACATCACTGAAACCACTGGATACAGAAAGAAAAATAGATGGATGGATCTTCAAGCAAGCTCTAACTCTGAAGGTGAGTCTTGAATGTTGAATCACTCAGTCTGGCAGGAGCGTGAAGCAAAACACAAAACACTCGAGTCAGGACATAAATACTTATGAACTGTAAATCAACTCAAGTGAACAGTAACAAAATGCACCAGTAACATAAAAGATGCTGGGGATCGCCCATCCTTTAAGGATCCGTTAAACTATTTACTATGTAGTAATATTACGCTATTATAATAATGTCTACAGTAAAATAAACTTAGTTTAAAATAGCGTTCCGGGCTTACCCATATCACCCTTCACACATAATAGTCCCAGTAGTCCATCCAATATCATGATATCTCCAGATCGAGAGACTATCATAGGATACCACACAGGCAACGGGAGAAAAACAAACTCGTAGTAAAGGATCGGTATGGTAGGTGACACGGCACATAAGGCAATGCCACGGTAGATATACCAATTACGCACACGGGCTGGTGGTAACGTAGCAGCCACATACGCCTACCTCGGAACACACTCCCAATCAAAATCGGAGGATGGTCATCTAATCAATCACAAGCAAGAGTATAGTATCGAAGGAATGTGTCCAACAAGTGGAGCTACCCGTTTTAGCCCAAGATCGCTCCTATTTTAGCCACCTTATGCCAACTCACGGAAGTTGGGTCAACATAATATCCCTCAAGAACGACGCCACCATCCTACTTCACTCTAGAATCTCCACCGCATATATGGTTGTTAAAGTGGTTTTTGGAGTTGGCAGAGAGTATGACAACCTCTGATCCCAGTCTCTTTAACGCCCAAACGTTATTATAACGCCGTGGTCATTTCAAAATAGTTTATACTTCAAAAAGATCAAATCGTTTCATTTCAAACTATATTCCTTTCAAAAAATTTACACTTCGAAACCGAAACCATTTTTATTTCAAAACTATTTATTCAATCAAAATAGTTTATACTTCGAAACCAAAATCATTTTTTATTTCAAAACTATTTATTCAATCAAAATAATTTATACTTCGAAACCAATATCATTTTTATTTCAAAACTATTTATTCAATCAAAATAGTTTATACTTCGAAACCAAAACCATTTTTATTTCAAAACTATTTATTCAATCAAAATAGTTTGTACTTCGAAACCAAAAACATTTCAAACATATATTCATTTCAAAATCATAATACTTTTAAAGTATAACTCTTTCGAAACCAAAAATAATTGAAACAATTACACTTTGAAAGTTATAACATTTCGAAATCATACATTTGAAATTTTCAAATTTATTCAATTAAACTCAATTTTCAAATTTTCAATTTAATTCAATTCAAACCATCAGTTTCAATTTAATTCAGTCTTCTGATAAAACTTTTCAAATCTTATAAATTTCAAATGTAGATTTGATCTACAAAATAAACCATCCAATTTTAGTATATTTCCAAACTTTAATATCCCACATTTCAAAATTAAACTTTATAATTTCATATATTCATATCTCAAATCAAATTTCATTATTATTTAGCTTTGAAATATTCATTTCATAAATCCAATATTATTTAAATAAACTTAAATTACAAATAAACCAAATATCTTTTCATACTAATATAAACTTCAAATATTCATTTATCAAAATAAAATACATTCCAAATTCACATTCTTTATCAAGATAAAGATTATATCATTCAAAACCATTTCGAAATCATTAAAATATCATATCCTTCAAAACCTCATTATCAAATCATTATTTGAATTCAATTTCAAATATTAAAATTTAAATATCATTTAAAAATAAAATATGTCATTCATTTATTATTTCAAATATCATTACAAAATTACATTTCAAAATTCCGTTCAAAAATTCATTTATCTCATTATATTTCATTCCATTTAACACATAACCAAGTAAACCTTATCTAAATTCAAATTCAATTTAAATTCCTTAAAATTCAAGTTAAAATACTAAGTTATATTCAAAACTCCTAAAATTTCACGAATAATAAATTTCAAAAGCTAAATCATCTAACACTTTAAAATATAACTCAAATAGCGTTAAAATTTATGATATTTCAAAACATTGTCAAATTATAACAACGGCGGCATTTATAAAACGCTATCGTGGCTTATAGTTCCAAAATAGTTTAGTTTAGAAACAATGTCATTAAAAATGCCGTAATAGATATTTAGTTATTTCAAACATAGTTAAATTCAAAAACAACAGCATTTTAAAAATGATGTCATAAAACTACAGCATTTTAGAAATGCTGTAAATAAAATTACAGATTTTCTTACAACATTTCAGAAACAATAAAACTTCAATTTTAGCATATTTAAACTTATAAATCATATTTTAAGGCTCTAAACTTTCACAATGAAACCAATTTAACATATGATTTATCATAATGGAGTTATTAAAAAAATCAAATATTCAATTTAAAAACTCAGTTCATTTATTAAGTCAAAATTCATAGTTTACTAACTTATAAATTTATAAAACTTAACATTTCATTTAAAATATCATTTAAAACTTTAAATAAATTTCCATTATTTATTTACATTTTAAAAATAAATTTAAAGTCAAAATTCACATTTACTTCAAATTTATATACTTAAATTCACAAATTCAAAACTAAATATTTAGCCTTCTCAAAACCATAAAATATATATATTTAAATAAAAATTTATACTTTTAAATCAAAATTTATATTTTAAAAATACACATCTTAAAAATAAACCATTTAAAAATATACCGCGGGGTCTGTATACAATTTTCTAACCTAGGTCAAGTGATATGGATATATATCATTTCAATCCGCAATTTAAAAAGAAAGCCCGGGTTCTATCATTTAAACCCGCAATCTCAAGTAAAATAAATACCATAAAAATCACTCAGGCCTATCATTTCAGCCCATAATGATTTTTCTATATTCTAATGTCTGTTCGAGTATATATTATTTCAACCCGTGGTGATTCTATTCTAACAGGGAACTTGCAGTGTGAATATATGCATAAACAATATAAACAATGTCAATGTCATAAAATAATGTCATATATCAGATGTCAGGTGATAATTAACAGTTTTAACATGGTAATAACATGGCATAGCATATCATATGATCATCATTTACTTGCATAAACATTTTTATTTACTAAACACTTGTTATCTATTCACCATTTCATAAGTAGAAATGTCAGAGTGAGAAAGCTCACCTTTTCAAGCTGAAGACCACTACGACACGCAAAACGATTCCAAAGGCACGAAAAGCACGATACAACACGACTATGGACTCAAGTGAGTGAAGAGAGCGAAAGTGATTTATCTTGTACATAGAAAACAAAACAAGATATTGCAACATGAATTTTTCAACACAAAACAACATTGAAACTGATTGAAACAAAAGCAACAATGGACAAGATGATTTTACCATGCCTCAATCACTTCAATGCTTGGCCTAAGTTACTCTTTAGCTCAGCCATATGATCATGCTAGGCTCATGTATAACATCAAAAATGCACGGCAACACAAGTGTTTGGAGAGGAGGAGCTACAACATAGGTTAAACAAAGGAACAAGGCAAAAGAGGTAGGTTTGGTGCACCATGTTTGGCTCGACCTAGGGTCAATTGGGCTCGTCTCAAGCTTGCTTCAGATCTGGTCAATGCTGGAGTGATGGTCAGAGGTCAGGTCAGTAGGTGGTGGAGCTAGGGTGGTGGCTAAGGTGATATGTGAAGGTGGTGGTGAAACTAGGCTCGTCTAGGCATGATTTCAAGGCATTCGTGCAAAGTTTTGTGGTATTGGCTCAATATGAAGGCATGGCCAGATCTGGACAAGGGAAAGCGAGATGATGGCTGATGTGGCTAGAGATGGGGGAGAGAATGGTGGTGGTGGTTGTAGAGGCTAGGCCGAGCAACCATGTGAAGAGATCAAGCAAAATCATTGAAAAAGAGGAGAGAAAGTGAGATAAGGAAGCCATTTTTCTTTTCTTTTTTCTTTTTTGAAGCCATGAGTTTTTTGAGAGGAAGAGAATGTTTTCTCACATGAACTGGAAGGAAGTCATGGCTGAAACAAGGAGAAGTGGTCGGCTAAACAAAATAAAAAGGCAAAAGGAATTTGGAAAGGCAAGTAGAAAAGACATAGAAAAATGAAAGGTCATTGCCTCTTCACATTTCCATTTTCATTTAAATCAAAATAAACTAAATAAATTTAGAAAATAAAATAAAATACTGAAAAAAATAAAATGAAAAATAAAATAAATAAATATATTGTAGAAAAATATAAAATAATTAAGAAAATAGCACAATAATAGAAACTAGGGTGAAAAATTGTAGATAAAATACAATAAGCTTTAGAAAATTAAAATCACACTTTTGAAATGTTTTTAAAATAAAATAAATACATAACATGACATATTACACATATTAGAACATGTTTTGACAAATAAGAATATAACTTATATATATTAAAGTAAAACAATTTTGTTAAATAAAACAATTTACACACAATATTGTATAAAGCATAACTTTCACAATATAAATCGGATTTCAACGAAACAAAAAGCAGCATTCTTGAAATTTAATTTATTTTCATAATAAAAGATAAAATTCAAAATTTTAGATTTTTAAATTTTTAAATTTAAATTCAAAGTTTGACCAAATTGACCAAATTCACATTTTCTGGAAATATTCAATATATTCAGGTTTGAAATTATAACTCCATACAAATAAAAATTAATATTTAAAATAACAAAATTATTCATTTTAATAAATAAAATAAAATTTTATTCATAAATAAAATAAAGTTTTTAAATCAGGAATTTCAATTAAAATAATCAAAATATACAATTAAAATAATCACAAAATACAAGGTTTTACATTCCTAATCTCATCAACCTTCTCTAAAGCCTCTAGAATCATATCAGAATCAAGAACCAAACGGTTATCAGATTTAATCTAGCATGATGGAGATTTGCAAGGTCGCCTACAAAGAGTAGAAAATGGAGCCGTTTCGATACTAGTTTGAATTCAAAAGATGGAATAAGATAGATAAATATTTAAGACAACCTTACACGGGAAATTTTGAGATTATACCTGATAACTGTTGTTATAGGTGAATATAACGAGATGGAGATGATCTTTCCAAGATCCTCCATAATCAAGGACACAAGCACGAAGAAGATTTTCCAAAATCCGATTCACTCTTTCTGTTTGATCGTCGGTTTATGGATGGTAAGCAGTGGTCAGATTCAGGTGAGTACCTAAGGCTTCTTGAAAAGCTCTCCAAAACTGGCTGGTGAAGATGGGATCTCTATCACAAACAATACTGACAGGAACACCATGCATACGAAAAATCTCTCTCATATAAATCTCAGCTAAACTCGAAGCAGAACAGTTAGATCTAACCGGAATGAAATGAGCTGACTTGGTGAATCTATCCACAACTACCAAAATACTGTCATTACCTCTCCTAGTACTCGGTAATCCATCAATAAAATCCATAGAAACCTGTTCCTAATTTCAATTGGGAATCTCAAGGGGTTGCAATAATCTAACGATCTTCTGATGATCTGCCCTAACCTGCTGACAAGTCGCACATCTACTAACAAAAAGGGAGATATCATGCTTCATACCACTCCAACAATACAACTTCTTTATATCCTTATACATCTTCGTCACACCTGGATGAATAAAAAGTCTGGACCGATGATTTTCCCAAAGTAACTCTTACCTCAGTCCATCGACATTCGGGACACAAATCCTATTATTAATCCTTAAAATCCCTCTATCATCGATCTGAGCTCCACTACCATCTAGGCTACTACCACCAACTCTACTACGAACATTCTCCTTAATAAGCCTAATCATCTCATCCTCGTCCTAATAGCGACAATACGATCCATAAAAGGAGAAGAAACAAAAAGCCGACACAACATCGCCTTCTTCTGACTCAAAGCATCGGCTACAACATTAGCTTTCCCAGGGGTATAGTTGATGTCGAGGTATAAGAAGCTAGAAACTCAAGCCACCTAACTTGTCTCTGATTCAAATCCTTTTGGGTGAAAATATACTTCAAAGACTGATGATCTATAAAGAGCTCAAACTTAGTTCCCAAAATATGTTGTCTCTAGAGCTTTAAAGCAAAAACCACAGTAACCAATTCCAAATCATGGGCTGCATAGTTTGCTTCGTGGGTCTTCAACTGACGACCGACAGAAGCAATAACCTTCCCATCCTGCATCAAAACAGCTCCCAAACCTTCTCTACTTGCATCAGTGCATACCGTTAATCTCTCATATCCATTTGGAACGGTAAGAACTGGTGCAGAAGTATGCTTGCGCTTTAGCTCATTGAATGCAGCTTCACACTTATCATTCCACATAAACTTAGCATTCTTACATGTCAAAGCAGTGAGAGGTGCAGCAATCCGAGCAAAATTCTCAATGAATCTTCGATAACAACCAGCAAGGCCGAGAAAACTATGGATATCATATGGAGTCCTAGGAATTTTCCAATCATGAAATAGAATAGGGAAAAATAAGAACAAAAGAGAGAGTTAGGATAATAAAATCACAAAAGAAGGAAAAGAGAATAAACTACATTGATCGTAGCAATCTTAACTGTATCAACAGAAACTCCATTACCAGAAACAATATGTCTAAGAAATTAGACTTCATCCTTCCAAAAATGGCATTTTGAGAATTTAGCCTTCAACTGATGACTCCTAAGAGTCCCAAGAACAAAGCTCTAATGGGATTCATGCTCCTCTTCAAGCTTAGAGAAAAAACGAATATCATCAATGAAGACTAGAACAAATTTGTTAAGAACATCACGAAAAACACGATTCATAAGATCTACAAAGAAAGCTGGTGTGTTATCAAACCAAAATGCCTAACAAACCATTCATAGAAACCATTCTAGTACGAAAAACAGTTTTGGGAATACTTTCCTTGGCAACTCTGAGCTGGTGGAAACCTGTGGCAAGATCAAATTGTGAAAATACAATAGCTCCATAGAGTTGATCGAACATATCATTAATGTGAGGCATAGGATATCTGTTTTTTATAGTGAGCTTGTTCAGCTCCCTATAATTAACACACATCCTCAAAGAACCATCGGACTTAATGACAAAAACCACCACTGCTCCCCATTCAAAATCGCTAGGTCTGATTGGATCTTTGGAGAACAAGTCCACAATTTGCTTCCTCAACTCAACCTTCTCTTAGGGTGCCATTCTTCTGGGAGGAAGAACTACAGGTTGAGCTTCAGGAATAAGATCAACAGGGAATTCGATTTCCCTTGTAGGAGGTAAAGAAGTGACTTCACCGCATACGTCGGGATAGAGTTTGACCACAGGAGTTTAATCAAAATCACCAGGAGAAGAATCAAGAGAATAAATAAAACTTCCAGCATAATCCTGAGGCATACAGCACTGGATTACCAAAGGATTAACCCGATCATCAACAAGAGAAACAGTTCAGGTTTTACAAGAGATAACGGCTTCATGATTCTTCAGCCAATCTCCTCCAAGCAACATATCAAAAGCATCGAAACAAAAAAACATAGAAATCACCAGAAAAAAGATAGTCAAAATAGAAGAGTTTCACCTTTTTACAAATCCTACTAAGGTTCGTGGGACCACCAATCGGATTAGAAACACATAAAGGTACAGTTGCATACTCAGATGAAAGGATATGCTCAAACTTATCACAAAGATCCATAGAAATGAAACTATAGTAAGCTCCAGTGTCAAATAAAACACGAATAGAAAATTTAAACAAAGTAAAGGTGCCCTGGAGAGTACCTTTGGTATCACTAAGAGTAGGTGGAGTAAACTCCAAAGATACCATATAGCTTGGCCTTTTTCTCAGTAGGACAATCCTTCCTGAAGTGGCCAGGCTGCAAGCAAATATGGCAAAGATCTCGCCTAGTCATCTAAACTGGAGGAACATAAGCTCCAACTAAAGTACGGAAACTACTGGCATAGTGTCCATTCTTGTCACACTTGAAGCAAGTGATGGAAGAAAGATCAATGGCCGTCTCTGAGAAAAAGATCCCAAACCTGGAGTCTTGAGCCAATTCTTCGTCTGCTGATGGAAATTTGGCTTCCTTTTCTTAGAGTTACCAAAGGAAGGATGAGATGAAGGTGCACGAGCAATAGAACAATCCTTCGAAGTGGGGTTCACAAATCTAATAGCCATATCCATCAATCCAGTAAAAGCGCTATGCACATAAGAAATCATACGATCATAGTACTCTGGGTGAGCTCCAGCTATAAACTTCTCATTCTTCTTAAGTGGGGTATCAATTCAGCTGAGACCAAACTTGGAAAGTTTGTTGAACTTTCGCTCATACTCAGAAAATGGCATATTCCCCTGCTTAAGATCCATAAACTCGTTGTATAGCTGAAACTTTCCTGCTTCGGGCATCCACTTTGCCATAAAAGCATCCCTGAAATAAGATATCTAACCTTAAGAAAGATACCAAAAAGATACCAAACCAAACTCAAAGAGACCAACTCAAGATAATACCTAAATTACTCCCAAGAAATATCTACCTCAATAGTGCTAGCTGTAAGAGACTCCCACCAATCCTGAGCTGCCTCCTACAACTACCAAGCTGCCAACTGACACTTCTGAGTGTCAATGATCTCCAAACCAGAGAAACTCCTCTCTAAACTCCTCAGCCACTGCTGAGCGTCTACGATGCTCTTTGCTCTAGTAAACTTGATGTCACCAAGCTGAGTGAACTCCTTACAGAGAGTGGTGAACCTAATGGGTGCAACGGGTTTTGAAGCTGGGGCAACACCACGATCCTGACCTATGGCACTCCTACGATTCATCCTGGAAATTCAAGAACGAATTTTAGGACAAAATATAGGAAAACATAAAAGAAAAGATTCAAACTAGAATGGAAATCCTAATCAAAGAATTCTATTAAATAAGGTGGATTCGGAAGAAGGAAATTCTAAGAGAGAATTTGATTTTAAAACAAGAAAAAATTTATATCCAAAATAATCCTTTAAAATCATTTTAAAATCAATTTATACTCATAAAATATGTTCTCCCATAAAGAATGATTCTAAGACTGATTTCACTCGTTCAAGGGTATTTCTTCCCTATCTCTAATGAGTTTTTGCCCTGCTGGCTAAGGTTTGCTTAAAACCAAAGCTCTGGTACCAACTGTAACTATTTTGGACCATTCAAATCAACAATAAAAGCACATATGTTAGACTTGAATAATTCAAAACAACAGATTGTTTAAAAAAATTGGAGCAAATAAAATAAATCACGAAACCATTGACATAGAATATCAGAATAACTCGCAGCGGAATAAAATAAACATAGTAGTTCGTGAAGCTACTAGATATAAAGTCTTAAAACAAATGCAAAATACCAGAGTTTGAAAACAGATACATCAGAAAATCTGTAACAACCCGCATATTTATCGAGTTTGTATTTAAATATTTTATTTAAATATTAACTCGTTAATCGGATTTTGGTCCGAAAAGCTACTTTTTGCAAACGGTCAAATTAGGACTCGAGACCACTTCCATTGAGTTCGAAATGTCGTTTACAACTTTTTTAAGTATAAACATCGATAGGTTTGGAGTTAGTGAAATTTCACTAACTTTTCCCGCTTTGGACTTTGGGTTAGTTTAGCCTATTAAGCCCAAGTTCCAACCCTCTTCTCCTCACTCTTCATAAATTTCCTAACTAATCAAGCTTTGGCATTAATGGTGGAGGGAATGGGAAATTAAAATTCCAAAACTCAAATTCAATTGCAATCCATCTTTCTACTCCAAATTCAAGAAGAAGACATTGGATTCAAGCTTCTTGTGCTTAGATAGAAGAAGGATTGATTCTTGCTTGCTTAAAACTTCATTTTCATTGATATTTGGTGCAAAGGTGAGATTTTTATCTCACAATTCTAGCCTATAACTATATTGGACTGTTGGGAATGATTCCCTATCATTTTTGCATGCATGTTAGCATTTGGTTTGGATTGGATTGGCGAAAAACTCCAATTTTTAGCGTTTTGTTGAATTTTCTGCACTTGAGTCGTTCTGGCCATTTTTAGGTCGTTCGGAGTTAAGTCGTTCGTCCATAGGTCGTGAGTCGTTCACGAGTTAACCCTAGGTCGTTCTGGCCATTTTTAGCTCGTTCGGAGTTAAGTCGTTCATCCATAGGTCGTGAGTCGTTTACGAGTTAACCCTTAAGTCGTGCAGCCCTTCAGTCACGCAACCCTTAAGTCGGTTACGAGTTATCCCGATAGGTCGCTGGACACTTAACTCGTAGGTCGTTGGACCTTATCTCGTTAGGTCGCTCCTGGCCTAACCCCTAAGTCGTGCAACCCTTAAGTCGTTGGACCCTTGAGTCGTTGGGTCGTTGGACCCTTGAGTCGTTAGGTCGTATGACCCTTGAGTCGTTAGGTCGTATGACCCATGAGTCGTTAGGTCGTATGACCCTTGAGTCGTTAGGTCATATGACCCTTGAGTCGTTAGGTCGTATGACCCATGAATCGTTAGGTCGTTAGACCCTTGAGTCGTTAGGTCGTAAGACCCTTGAGTCGTTAGGTCGTATGACCCTTGAGTCGTTAGGTCGTATGACCCTTGAGTCGTTAGGTCGTATGACCCATGAGTCGTTAGGTCATATGACCCTTGAGTCGTTAGGTCGTTAGACCCTTGAGTCGTTAGGTCGTTAGACCCTTGAGTCGTTAGGTCGTATGACCCTTGAGTCGTTAGGTCGTATGACCCTTGAGTCGTTAGGTCGTATGACCCTTGAGTCGTTAGGTCGTTAGACCTCATTTTGTCTTCACTAGGTCGTACCGTTTTGGTCGAGGCGCTGCCCCCTGGACCCCCGCAACCTGACCGGGCAGGTCGAACCCCGTAAGCGGTGGCGTTACCCCCGCACCTTGGGGGGTTGCCACCCCCCCTGGACCCCCCCTCCGTAGGCGATCTTATCTGAAAAACATTCAACAGAACTTGCTTTGTTGAGATGCTGAGTTGACCATTCTTCGAGACAAACCATCTCTGGTTATCTCGGCCACGTTTGGTCGTTGGGGAACTTCCACTTTGATGCTTTTGAGCTGATTTCCTTGGATTTTATTCACATCTCCGAATGTGATCTTGGTGATGATTGTTTCGACAATCTCTTCTGTGATTTGTCATTTTAAAAAAAATATAAAGGTTTCAATACTAGTAGTAAATATCAAAACTCTTTTAACAAACAATTTCAACTCTATTTTTAATAACAAAGCACTTTTCTTAAACCGTTTTCCAATCTATTAGTATATACAATCCTTTACCTCACTCGGATGAGAAATCTAATTAAACGACTTAGTAAAACAAGTGGTATGAAACGCTTGCGTTCACTTCGTCAGTTAATTCCTGGACTTGTTCGACTGAACCTCTTGTGACAATTTTATTAGTGAAGATTTACAGTTTGTTCGTAAATATTTAAGTTAAGCAAGTGGTTATGGGACATGAAGCTAAACTTCTATATTTACTAGCTTAGTGTAATTGACACTTCTCGTTGATCATGACGATCATTCTGATGATTTAGACTAGCAACTGTGCGATGTCTCTTGTTGCGAGGTTAGACTAGACACCACTTGTGTGATTCCACTCACACATACCTTTTTGCTTTTTGGTTAGTCTGGACCTTAATCTGTGTGATTCCATTCACACATGTGGGGTAGCTCCCCTTGGTCTTCGGACCGTCATGTGATAGGCCTCTTTCTCTTTTCTATGATTTCTGGACTTCTTGCATTGATTTCTAGAATTTATGTCATTGACTTGTTATGAGTACAAGTTTGGGGTATGATGCCCTTTCCGAATCTTTGAGAAGATTCTTGTGATATTGATTATCTCTTATTGATTGATCTTCTGTTGATCATTATTTACATACTTATAGCGGTATGTCATTATGGATGTTTATGTTTATGCCATATCTTTTATGTTATCTCATGTCATCTGATATTTATAGCTAGACTGATCCGTTTATTATTTTCTTAAATAATACTCGGGTCAGACCGAGATGTTACAGGTGCTTCTGCTTGACTTCTTCCCAGGGATTCATCACTCTGACTTTTGGCTAACTGTTTAGATTAGCAGTTTTTGTTGTATACACTTGAGATATAGACTCATAGTTGTATTCTTTTGTATAGCACGTGTTGCTATTCTTTTGTATTATCGTGGATCTTACTGACCACTACTCTGATGTACACTTTCATGTGTTAGTTATATATTCATATCTTCTTCCGCCTTTGTGATATGGATATCTGTGACTGATTTGTGATATGATTATTTCTATGTTTGTTTCCGAAGATTATTTATAGCCACCGTGTGATAAGCAATTACATGGATGGTCGCTCCTCAACAGCCTTATTCTCCGTGCTAGTTGATAGCACTACTCCGGAGTGTTCTTGGCTAGCGTGGGTATAGAGGTGGGGCGTCACAGCTTGGTATCAGAGCCAAACTTCGGAACAATGTAGAATAACTTAACAAGGATCATCGTCCTAGGTCTATCTTAGGAGTCATACCATAGGATTAATTTGAGTTTTCGTACCGATTCATCCTATTTCTTTTATGATTTCTTGTTTTATCTATCAAGATTGCTTGATGTTCATTGGTAAATAACCTTCTTCCTTCTCTTCTTTCTTTCTTAAAGGAAGAGAATGTCTAGGCCAGGCCGTCCCAGAACTGGATCATCTGGTGTTGCTCCTCCAGATGGAGTTTTTATGACTGCTCAACAGCTTCTTGATTTAGTAACTAATGCTCAAGCAGCTGGAGCTAACCCGGAACCTACTCACCCAAAGTCGGGATTTGCACGCTTGTGCAGCGATTACACCAACTTGGGTGGGAAGCCCTTCAAAGGTTCGGAAAATATCATCGAGGTCCAGGCTTGGTTAAAATCATGCGATCGAATCTTTTCTCGCATGAACCTTATCGATCTCCACCGCGTTCAGGTGGCTTCCAGCATGCTCCAAGAGAGAGCATTGGACTGGTACGAACTCCTTATTTCAGAAATTAATGAAGCGGATCTCACCTGGGAGCAATTTCAGGGACGCTTCGAGTTAAGGTTTGTACCAGAAGCTAGGAAAGTAACCTTGGCTCGACGTTTTATAGACCTTGTTCAAGGTCAATCTTCTGTGACTGATTACGTCGCAGCCTTCGAGTCGCTTTCCAAATATGGGGTTGAATACATCAACACCCCATTGAAGAAGAACCAGAGGTTCGTTTATGGCTTAAATAAGAATCTTAAGAAGCCACTGCTCCTGAAACTAGAAGTCGCATTTGATCAACTCGTCGATATCGCTCTTCGTCTTGAAGAGGCTGATAGAGAGAGTGACGTTGAAGTGGAAGGCGCTAAACCAAACTTCAACAACAAGAAGAGGCCAAACAAATTCAAGGGTCCTTATCCCAACAAAAAGGGTAAGCAGGCAACCCTTGTGGCAAAGTCTCCTTCTCCTAGTGGTGCGAGTTGCTTCAACTGTGGGTCTGGGGATCATTATGCGAATAAGTGCTCTAAGCCCAAATCTTGTCGCTATTGTAAGAGCCCGGATCATTACATACATCAATGCCTCAAGCGTAAAGGCAAGAAGGAAGGAAAGTTGAATGTGGCTCAAGCCCCTGGCAACACATCTCGTGGCCAAGGTATTTCTCATTCCATTCTTGATGGTATTATTTTATTTCATGGTCAACCTATTAGAGTTCTCTTTGATACGGGTGCATCCCATTCTTTTATATCAAAGGAACTGGTAGACACTTTTTCCTTAAGTGTTACTGCATTGATGACTTCTTTAAAAATTGCGAATCCTGTTGGTGGATCTGCAACTCTTAGTTTGCTTTGTAAAGATGTGGAGATTATTTTTTGCGATTTTTCTTTCCTAGCCGATTTGCATGTCATGCGTTACTTAGGCTTTGGAATAATTTTGGGAATGGATTGGCTTAACCGTTATCAAGCCCATATCCTATGTCCTGAGCGGACTATTCATCTCCGACATCCACTATCTGTTAATCAGATTTCTGTTAATCTTAAAGATTCAGAATCCTGTTTGGTGGCATCTTTATATTCTTTAAATCCTCGTGATAACGATGATGATGATGAAGATGATATTATTTCTCGTATTCATGTTGTTCGTGGATTTTCTGACATATTCGAGCCCGTTTTAGGTTTACCACCTAAACGAGCAATTGAGTTCAGAATTAATCTTGTTTCTGGAGCTCAACCTATTACTCGTCCTCCTTATCGCATGTCCAATAAGGAAAATGAGGAGATGCGTAAACAATTATCTGAGTTGGAGACGAGGCAATTTATTCGCTCTAGTTCCTCGCCTTGGGGAGCTTCGGCTATTTTCGTAAAGAAATCCGATGGTACTCTGAGGCTCTGCGTTGATTATCGCAAGCTTAACGATCTTACTATTAAAAATAAATATCCTTTACCTCGGATTGATGATCTATTCGATCAGCTTAGTGGTGCTAAGGTCTTTTCACAATTGGACTTGGCTACCGGTTTCCATCAGCTTCGTATTGCTGAGGATAGCATTCCTTTGACATCATTCCGTACTCGCTATGGATCTTATGAATGGCTTGTTATGCCATTTGGGTTAACGAATGCTCCAGCTTATTTCGTTGACCTCATGAATCGAGTTTTCAAAGATTTCCTCGATCGGTTTGTTCTCATATTCATTGATGATATGCTTGTGTATTCAAAAACCGAGGAGGAACATGAGAAACATCTTCGGATTGTATTGGAAACACTTAGGAGTAATCAATTAAAGGCGAAAATTTCTAAATGCCACTTTTGGCAACCTCGTGTGAAGTTTCTCGGTCATATTATTTCCGAATCCGGGATATCCGTGGATCCTTTAAAGATTGAAGCGATTCAAGATTGGAAGAGACCGGAGAGTGTGTCAGAGATTCGTAGTTTTCTCGGATTGGCGGGCTATTACCGTCGTTTTATTAAAGACTTTTCTAAGATTGCCGTGCCTCTTACTGGCTTGACTAAGAAGGGTGTTAAATACATTTGGTCGGACAAATGTGAAGCCTCTTTTCAGAAATTGAAAGAACTCCTTTCCGATGCTCCTATTCTTGTTATTCCCGAGGGGAATCAAGATTTTGTTGTTTATACCGATGCTAGTCACGTTGGTTTGGGTGCCGTTCTTATGCAAAAAGAACGTGTTGTTGCTTATGCTTCTAGGCAATTGAAGCCGGCCGAGACTAGATATGCCACACATGATCTAGAGCTCGCAGCTATTGTTTTCGCCCTTCGAATGTGGCGTCATTATCTATTGGGAGAGAAATTTATTCTTTACACGGATCATAAGTCTTTGAAATATTTATTTTCTCAAAAAGAACTTAATTTACGTCAACAGCGTTGGCTCGAGTTCCTTGCACCTTATGATCTTGATATTCTTTATACCCCCGGTAAGGGTAATCGTGTCGCCGATGCTCTTAGCCGTAAGCAACAAGCAGTTGTTTCTATGATGATATCCGAATGGAACGATCTCGAGATCTTATCCACTTGTGAAATTCGAGAGCGCGTATCCGATTTATGCTCATCGCTTGTTTTATGTAGCCTTGAGGCTCATCCTTCTCTTTTAGACCGCATTCTTGAAGCTCAAGGGCTAGATTCTGAATTGGCTCTTCTTGGCAAAAATGTTAAGGATAAAATTGATATTGAAGGTTTGAAAGACTTTGATATTGATTCTCGTGGCGGCATTCGAAAATTTGGTAGACTTATCGTACCAAATATTGGAGATCTTCGTAAAGATATTTTAGAAGATTCCCATCGTTCTAAATTCACCATTCATCCCGGTAGTAGTAAAATGTACGCTGATATGAAGCGACTTTATTATTGGGAGGGAATGAAATCTGATATTGCTAACTTTGTTAAGTGTTGCATGACTTGCCAACTTGTCAAGGCCGAACATCAAAGGCCTGGTGGGTTATTGCAACCTTTAGAAATTCCAATTTGGAAGTGGGATCAAATTTCCATGGACTTTATAGATGGCCTTCCCCGTTCTCGTTCGGGTCATGATAGCTTATGGGTGATTGTTGATAGACTTACTAAATCCGCCCATTTTATTCCGGTTCGGTCTAACCGAACCGTTCCTCTTTTGGCCAAACTATTTGTTAAGGAAATTGTAAAATTGCATGGAGTTCCTACTTCTATTGTTAGCGATCGTGATCCATTGTTTACTAGTGGATTTTGGAAGAGTCTTCAAAAAGCTTTAGGAACGAAGCTTAATTTTAGCACCGCTTATCACCCCCAGTCCGATGGACAAACCGAGCGTGTGAATCAAACTCTTGAAGATCTTCTTCGTGCTTGTGTGCTTGATTTTGGTGGAAGTTGGGAAGATCATATTTCACTTGTTGAATTTTCCTATAATAATAGCTTCCAATCTAGTATTGGTATGGCACCTTTCGAGGCACTCTACGGAAGGCCATGCTGATCTCCTTCTTGTTGGCTTGAGGCCGGTGAGAAGCTAGTTTTAGGTCCAGACTTTATTCGTGATTCCACGGAAAAGATTGAACTTATTCGACATAGGATGAAAGAAGCCCAGAGTAGACAAAAATCCTATGTCGATAATCGAAGAAGGAAATTAGAGTTTTCTGTTGGGGATCCTGTTTTTATTCGTGTTTCACCTATGAAGGGTGTTGTACGTTTCAGTCGATCGGGGAAGTTAGCGCCTCGATATATTGGGCCATTTCCTATCACTGAACGTATTGGTTCCATGGCTTATCGCCTTACATTGCCGGCTCAGTTTTCTGCTATGCATGATGTATTTCACGTTTCTCAATTACGGAAATGCCTTCGGGATTCCGATTCTATTCTTGAGCCTGCTGTTGTGGAAGAAATTGAAGTTTCGCCGAATTTAACTTATGAGCAGCATCCTATTCGAATTATAGCTTCTGAGGTTAAACGACTTCGAAATAAAGATGTTCCGCTTGTGAAGGTTCAATGGTCCTCAAATCCTAAGGATTGTTCTTGGGAATCCAGAGAATTCATCGAGCGTACACATCCGGACTTGCTTACTCCTGCTCCTTGAGGTGAACTTCCTATTTCAAAATTCCTCTTGTGTTAATATGCTTTTATGGTTGTTACTTTTTATTTCCATCTTATATATATTGCGAGGACGCAATTTCTTTAAGGAGGGGAGTCTCTAACAACCCGCATATTTATCGAGTTTGTATTTAAATATTTTATTTAAATATTAACTCGTTAATCGGATTTTGGTCCGAAAAGCTACTTTTTGCAAACGGTCAAATTAGGACTCGAGACCACTTCCATTGAGTTCGAAATGTCGTTTATAACTTTTTTAAGTATAAACATCGATAGGTTTGGAGTTAGTGAAATTTCACTAACTTTTCCCGCTTTGGACTTTGGGTTAGTTTAGCCTATTAAGCCCAAGTTCCAACCCTCTTCTCCTCACTCTTCATAAATTTCCTAACTAATCAAGCTTTGGCATTAATGGTGGAGGGAATGGGAAATTAAAATTCCAAAACTCAAATTCAATTGCAATCTATCTTTCTACTCCAAATTCAAGAAGAAGACATTGGATTCAAGCTTCTTGTGCTTAGATAGAAGAAGGATTGATTCTTGCTTGCTTAAAACTTCATTTTCATTGATATTTGGTGCAAAGGTGAGATTTTTATCTCACAATTCTAGCCTATAACTATATTGGACTATTGGGAATGATTCCCTATCATTTTTGCATGCATGTTAGCATTTGGTTTGGATTGGATTGGCGAAAAACTCCAATTTTTAGCGTTTTGTTGAATTTTCTGCACTTGAGTCGTTCTGGCCATTTTTAGGTCGTTCGGAGTTAAGTCGTTCGTCCATAGGTCGTGAGTCGTTCACGAGTTAACCCTAGGTCGTTCTGGCCATTTTTAGCTCATTCGGAGTTAAGTCGTTTATCCATAGGTCGTGAGTCGTTTACGAGTTAACCCTTAAGTCGTGCAGCCCTTCAGTCACGCAACCCTTAAGTCGGTTACGAGTTATCCCGATAGGTCGCTGGACACTAACTCGTAGGTCGTTGTACCTTATCTCGTTAGGTCTCTCCTGGCCTAACCCCTAAGTCGTGCAACCCTTAAGTCGTTGGACCCTTGAGTCGTTGGGTCGTTGGACCCTTGAGTCGTTAGGTCGTATGACCCTTGAGTCGTTAGGTCGTATGACCCATGAGTCGTTAGGTCGTATGACCCATGAGTCGTTAGGTCGTATGACCCTTGAGTCGTTAGGTCGTATGACCCTTGAGTCGTTAGGTCGTATGACCCTTGAGTCGTTAGGTCGTATGACCCATGAGTCGTTAGGTCGTATGACCCATGAGTCGTTAGGTCGTATGACCCATGAGTCGTTAGGTCATATGACCCATGAGTCGTTAGGTCGTTAGACCCTTGAGTCGTTAGGTCGTATGACCCTTGAGTCGTTAGGTCGTATGACCCTTGAGTCGTTAGGTCGTATGACCCTTGAGTCGTTAGGTCGTTAGACCTCATTTTGTCTTCACTAGGTCGTACCGTTTTGCTCGGGGCGCTGCCCCGCACCCCGCCGGGGGCGCTGCCCCCTGGACCCCCGCGACCTGACCGGGCAGGTCGAACCCCGTAAGCGGTGGCGTTACCCCCGCACCCGCACCTTGGGGGGTTGCCACCCCCCCCCCCCCCCCCCCGGACCCCCCCTCCGTAGGCGATCTTATCTGAAAAACATTCAACAGAACTTGCTTTGTTGAGATGCTGAGTTGACCATTCTTCGAGACAAACCATCTCTGGTTATCTCGGCCACGTTTGGTCGTTGGGGAACTTCCACTTTGATGCTTTTGAGCTGATTTCCTTGGATTTTATTCACATCTCCGAATGTGATCTTGGTGATGATTGTTTCTACAATCTCTTCTGTGATTTGTCATTTTAAAAAAAATATAAAGGTTTCAATACTAGTAGTAAATATCAAAACTCTTTTAACAAACAATTTCAACTCTATTTTTAATAACAAAGCTCTTTTCTTAAACCGTTTTCCAATCTATTAGTATATACAACCCTTTACCTCACTCGGATGAGAAATCTAATTAAACGACTTAGTAAAACAAGTGGTATGAAACGCTTGCGTTCACTTCGTCAGTTAATTCCTGGACTTGTTCGACTGAACCTCTTGTGACAATTTTATTAGTGAAGATTTACAGTTTATTCGTAAATATTTAAGTTAAGCAAGTGGTTATGGGACATGAAGCTAAACTTTTATATTTACTAGCTTAGTGTAATTGACACTTCTCGTTGATCATGACGATCATTCTGATGATTTAGACTAGCAACTGTGCGATGTCTCTTGTTGCGAGGTTAGACTAGACACCACTTGTGTGATTCCACTCACACATACCTTTTTGCTTTTTGGTTAGTCTGGACCTTAATCTGTGTGATTCCATTCACACATGTGGGGTAGCTCCCCTTGGTCTTCGGACCGTCATGTGATAGGCCTCTTTCTCTTTTCTATGATTTCTGGACTTCTTGCATTGATTTCTAGAATTTATGTCATTGACTTGTTATGAGTACAAGTTTGGGGTATGATGCCCTTTCCGAATCTTTGAGAAGATTCTTGTGATATTGATTATCTCTTATTGATTGATCTTCTGTTGATCATTATTTACATACTTATAGCGGTATGTCATTATGGATGTTTATGTTTATGCCATATCTTTTATGTTATCTCATGTTATCTGATATTTATAGCTAGACTGATCCGTTTATTATTTTCTTAAATAATACTCGGGTCAGACCGAGATGTTACAGGTGCTTCTGCTTGACTTCTTCCCAGGGATTCATCACTCTGACTTTTGGCTAACTGTTTAGATTAGCAGTTTTTGTTGTATACACTTGAGATATAGACTCATAGTTGTATTCTTTTGTATAGCACGTGTTGCTATTCTTTTGTATTATCGTGGATCTTACTGACCACTACTCTGATGTACACTTTCATGTGTTAGTTATATATTCATATATTCTTCCGCCTTTGTGATATGGATATCTGTGACTGATTTGTGATATGATTATTTCTATGTTTGTTTCCGAAGATTATTTATAGCCACCTTGTGATAAGCAATTACATGGATGGTCGCTCCTCAACAGCCTTATTCTCCGTGCTAGTTGACAGCACTACTCCGGAGTGTTCTTGGCTAGCGTGGGTATAGAGGTGGGGCGTCATAAAATCCAAGTATGTAAGTCCACTCATACATAAACAAAGCTGAATGGAAATAATAGAAATAGAAATAACAATAGATAGCTAAATCTCTAGCATATCTCTAGCTCCAAAGGCGAATCCAAAGCTGTGATGCTCAGGCAAACCCAAGCATAAAGCAAAATGCAAAACACTCGAGCCAGGACATACATACTTATAAAGTGTAAATCAACTCAAGTGAACTGTAAAGAAATGCATTGGTAACTTAAATGATGCTTGGGATCGCCCATCCTTTAAGGATTCGTTAAACTATCTACTTTGTAGTAATATACGTTATTATAATAATGTCTAAAGTAAAGTAAACTATTGAATTAGCGTTAAGGCGCTACCTATACCCTCTAACACATTTTATATATTCTCATAGTCTATACAGTACTATAATCTCCCCCGTACTGGGCGTCGTCAAAGGGCACTCCATAGATACAGTACAAAACAAACTCGTAGTGGTCTCGATAAGGTAGGTGACACGGCACAACTAGGCAATGCCAAGGTAGATATACCAATTACACTTCCGGGCTGGTAGTAATGCATAGCCGCAACTACCGCCCACCTCGAACCACACTCCCAAATCTAAGGTGCACATAAAATCAATCACAAAGTAATAGAATGGCATCGAAGAAGTGTGTCCGATTGGAGGAGCTTCTTCGCTAGGCCCGTCAATTGCTTCTGTTTTATCCAACTTATGCTAACTCACGGGAGTTAGGTCCACGTGTATACCTCAAATAGAACGTCATCAACCACCTACTTCATTCTGAAATCTCCATCGCGTACATAGTTGTTAAATTGGTTTTCGGAGTTGGCAGAGATTATGTCAACTTCCGATCCTGGTCTCTTTAACAACCAAACGTTATTATAACCCGGGTTTATTTCATTTTCAATTCGTTTATATTTCATGTCAACATACTCATTTCAAAACCGTATAAATCCAATATCATTATTCTTTAAAAATAATATTCATTTCCAAAGTTGTAACACTCCCAAAATTTATACATTCAATTATAAGACATTGAAATCATAATAATCTAGAAACCATAGAATTTTAAAAATGTAACCTTTATAATCATAGCAATTCGAAAACCTTACATTTTAGAAATAATAGCATTTCGAAAACATAACCTTCAGACATCAAAGCATTTTGGAAAGGTAATACTTAAGAAAATCATGGCATTTTGGAAATGTAACCTTAAGGAATCATAGCATTTTTGGAATGTAATACTTAAGAAAATCATAGCATTTTGAAACGTAATACTTTCCACTTTAACATTTTATATAATCAACATACTTATATAATTATAATTTTTAACATGATTATTTTATCATTTCTGTTTTATTATACTAATTTATTTATTTGGATATTATGTAAACCATGCCTTTTAGTTAAATAAACTTTGTTACTATAATATCCAATTTAAAGCTGAAATTCCTTATGTTAAGTTAAAAGTACATTACTAACTTACATTTCATTATTACAGTAAAGAGCATTTATCATTTTAATCATTTACATTAATTAAAACTTACATGTCAAATGTACGTTTTAACTTACATTGTTTTTACAGTAAAGCGCATTTATCATTTTAATCAATAATACCTTAATTAAAACTTACATTTTTATTGCAGTAAAGATCATTTATCATTTTAATCAATATTACATTAATCAAAACTTACATGTCGGATGTACGTTTTAACTTACATTTTTATTACAGTAAAGAGCATTTATCATTTTAATCAATATTACATTAATTAAAACTTACATTTTTATTTCAGTAAAGAGCATTTATCATTTTAATCAATATTACATAAATTCAAACTTACATGTCAAATGTATGTTTTAACTTAGATTTTTATTACAGTAAAGAGCATTTATCATTTTAATCAATATTATATTAACTAAAACTTACATGTCAAATGTACGTTTTAACTTATATTGCTAAGTTAGAATAAAATACCATTATTGAGTCAAATTGGATTATTAAATTTCAGTTAACCTTCATATTGTAAATTAAATTCCCAAAATTACATTTCCAACCATTATTTCTTATAAAAATTTAACACATGTAAATAAATGTACAAAATTTTATAACAATCATTACATTAAAATTTTACTTGAAATCCATATATTAAAATCCAAAATACTTCATAAAAGAAAACTATTTTAAAACCAACCACAGAGTCTATATAAAATTTTCTAACCTAGGGTCAAGTAAATATAGAATTATATCATTTCAATCCAAACTTATTAAATTTTGGGTTTATATCATTTCAAACCCGCAATCCCAAGTCAAATAAAATTGCTCAAGCCTATCATTTCAGCCCATAACAATTTTTCCTTAATCTAAAGACCGTTCGGGTATATATCATTTCAACCCATAATGAAGGAACCTGCAGTATGAGAAAAGAATATGAAATAAACAGAACAATAAATAGCATATCATGGCATATGATCATAATAGGTATAACACAAGATGGGATAACATAATATAAACATAAATAAAATTAAAACTTGCATATACATATTCATACAATTCAAATGGCATCAATTCACAAAAATGTGAGTATGTAGTCAAGCGTGATTACTCACCTTCTTTAGCTAGAGGAAAGGATTCCAAACAAACACAACAACTACGAATAAGAATGACAATCACGAAAAAGCTTGAGCGGGAGGAGAATCCAAATCCAAAGCTTAGAAAAATAAATAAAATACATATGTAAATAAATAAATTGACATGGGAAAGTAAAGTAGAAAATTTTATTTTGTAAAATAAATGAGAGGGCTAGCCAAGGGGGCACATAGGCTCGGCCATAGAGGTTGTCTGGGTTCGGTCTAACCATGTTTGGGCTCGGCCTAGATTGCTCAAATGGTTCATCCATGATAGCTTTGGGTTTGGTTCGGCCAAAGGCTAGGATTTGTGGCTACAAGGCTCGGCCTAGGTGTGGTTTTGGGCAAGGCAAGGCCAGGGTTAGGCTAAAGGTCACGGCAAGGCAATAGTCTAACGATCCTGACTCAACCTTCGAAAATCGACACCGAATACGTCACCTATATTCAAATGCCATAGATTCAAACGTCGAATCTGGTTCACCCGAGCTTATAACGCATTAAGTATAACAACACAGTAGAAGAAAAAGATAATATCATATATATCCAATGAATAAAATATCCAAATATGATACGGCACTGATCACCCAAATATATCAGTGCACAATATACAATGCTACAACAGAATACAAAACACTAGCGGCAGAACAACAGCTGAATATGATATCATAACATGAACTTCTAAGAGGAAACCCTAACATTTGCATCTCCATGTCAAATGCTTCAATCCAAAGCTTGCTCGAACCCCTATCAACACTGAAGTGAAGCAACTCGATCCAAATGTGATTGCCAATATCCAGAGATTGATGCTATTGAATATACACCTACTATTCAACTATCTGAAAAACCCAACTCTAGACTGCCCGTGTGGAAAATTATGGGCACCCAGAGTTTAGGAAGGGAACAATAAACTCCGGGTCAATCATGGGACTGCTATGAGCAAACAAAAATAGTTTATCTTTAAAACAAACAGCAAAAGAATTTAAAATTGAAATCCGCGATGCTTTTTGAAAAATGAAACTACCAAAAGGCCTCCCACCGCATACACAATGCAAACGCAGAATTGGAGGAGATTTCTCCTTACGATAGTCAAATATGCTTAATACGCGAAAACCTTTTGATATTATTATTAGTGCATAGTGCAGAAAACCTTTCGAAAGTATAATATTAATCTTAGCCAGCATACAACCATTACTGTATGCCTACTATAGCTACCATGTTGAATAGCAGGTTACCGCCACATTCCATGGCAGGTTATACAACTAAAACCGTACAGGGCGCGTATTGTTTTGTTTGGATTTCCAACAAATGTTCAAGCTAAGGAACTTCCTAATGCCACATGGGTGTGCCTCTGGAACGACGTCTCGAGAACCTACCCGGCTCTCTGCCAACACAAGGCCGGGTTACCTCTGTAACTAGGTAACTACTACTCGAGCATGCCATCCCCCGGTCGTTTGCGACCTTTATCCAAGGTACCTCTACACCAACAACCAAAATGCAATCACAAAGTAATAGATTTGCAGTGACCACATGAGTTAAGTATCTGGGATCTATAACATGATACCACCCTTTTCCAAAAGGGAATGACACATCCTAAAGGGCGCGACCCTCATAACCTTGCCACGTCTTTCCTGTTTCGACCATTTCCGGGGTGTGAGGTCCTGATGCAGTCTCGTCCACAAAGCTATGCTTTACACAAAAGCCATGCTTTGATCAACAAATGGTCAACAACACACAGCAGCAATTAACATGCCACACTACCAAATTAGGAGTATATCACCGATAACTATCAACTACGTAACCTCTGAGCTCGTACGTTTCAGAGAAGGGTGTTAAGCTAAGAGAATAAATTCTCCGTCACCAAACAGAAATGTATTTGATAGAGATCAGTTTTATATCTCGAAGTGTATTGTCAGACATACATCCATACAAGTCCGTTTCAGGTTCGAACGGAACTGAAGGCACTTCATCCAATAAAGGAAGAAACCCTTGCAATCCAGGTATCCACAATCCCGATCGGACTCACCATCACATATGGAGATCTCTATACCGGAGCAACTCAGTGCATAGTCATTCGACAGGTTATCCTATCATTCTCGAAGACACCCTACCTTCACCATCGGCCTTTAAATGTTGTCCATTTACGTTGTATCTCTATTCGGAACGGGTTATATGACACAAAGTCCTCTTCTGGCTAAACCGAATAGTGAGCGCAATATTTTAAAACATATGGATAATGGGATCTCAGTTAAGTCCACTTGTTACCCAAAACTTTTCTTTCAAATGGTTAAACAAATTACCATTTTAATCTTTTAACAAAAAGATTCACTCCACAAATTTCACTAATCTTTCACAAAGATTCATTTACAATATTTAACAAAAGATCTATCTTTGAGATCCTCTTTTGTTTGAAAACAAAGATTCACAAATATTTCACAATGATTCCTTTATAGGTTTCGAAACAGATTCATTTCAAATCTTTTATACAAAAGATACACCTTTAAGGTTCTCTTAAATTTCCAAAACAAGGTCCAACCATCTTTCACAAAGATTCATTCATAGCTTTCAAAACTATTTCAATTCAAACTTTAAATCTTTCAACACAAATTGGAAATCCTTTATTTATATGAAAGCTATTATTATTTGAAAACCAATAGTTTTTGTTTCGAAATAATCCGATTTCATTTGCACGAGTTAAAGCCTTTTAAGTATAAACTTGGGTTGAATTGAAATTCCCAAAACAATACTTTTTAAAATGGTTTAAAACCCATATAAACACTTTTATAACTCGTATATCCTTTTTAAACCATAATTTCCAAACAAAGAATTCAATTTCAAATTTTGAATTAAAATTCAAATCAAATTATTTAAATTTCAAAACATTCTCAAGTTATTCAAAATAACTTTTATCTTTAAAATTCCTTTTCAAAAGCTTTTCATATTTAACCCAGTTCCATTTCCCAAAACCATTCGAATTCAAAATTCAATTTTAAAACTATTTCAAAAATCTGTGACTTAATCAATTTCCTCGTGCGATCCATATTTGTGTGTGTATAAGTGTGGTCCAGGGGGTTTTACACAATAAAAGTGCAACATCATCAACCAACACAGATTCAAATACAGCAATATATTTAATAAGTGGTATAAATTAATAACGCTTATCTTTATTCACAGATCGCAGATAAATAATATAGGTAAATCGCAGATAAATAAATTACATTCATCACAGATAATAAGTTACATTTCACAGCTTAATCATATCACAGAACATCATACATCAGGGATATCACACAATTCATATCATCCAATTCTATCCAAACATTCATAAGTAAGATCAGTTAATTGTCTGATTAATTTAAATCGGATTAATTACTTATGAATTACTAATCCTGGTTAATCAATATTAATTAATTACAAACCATTTTGATTAATCATTCTTTAATCATCGATTATCCTTTAATTAATAATTAATCCTTTGATTAATTACCCTTAATTAATTACAATAATTAACTAATGAATCCTTAATTAATAATCATTCCTTAATCACTTTCATTAATTAACTAACCTTTAACTAATTAATTATTCTCAAATTAATTACCTTAATTAATTAATCACAGTAATTAATTATTCTTTAAATTAATTAACCTTTAAACACTTGATTAATCAATCTTTAAAACCCTTACTTATTCACCCTTAATTACTTATATTAAGTAATTATCTTTTTAAAATAATTTCAAAAATATTTATTCTTAACATTTCTTTCTTAAGACTTGTTCATATCCTTTGTTTTAAACCTTGGTAAATGCTTATTTTATAACTCTAAACCTGATACAGACTTTGGTTTCAAAAAAAAAAAATCTGAGAACATGCTTCCCTTCCAAATTTCAAAATAACAGGCTAACAAAACAAAACCCGATCCAAAGCCTCTCATTCTCGAAGTCTACTTCGAGTCGCTTGCTTTTCTTTCTGCTTCGAGTCCTTTCCATGTTTTCACACTCTTGAACACGAGACAAAGCCTTCTTCCAAACCCATAAAATTCTAGATGCACAAATAAATTACCGTGCACGTGCACTGATCGCTAGTGAACTTCCAGCCATCGTCGAGACCCTCCATATATCACCGATGCCCTCGAAAATCAACTCGAGTACCCAGAAACGTCGAACTCGCCATATATCAAAATCGAACTACCCATCACCAAACTGAAACCAACCTAGAATGACAAATCACCTCGCCATCGACAAACCATGCCACCAGAACTTAAGCCGCTTCGTCTAGAGCATCGCCAATCTTCCTTCTTCCAGTTGCTACAGGTGCGATTGATTCCAAATCCCTCACGACGCCGCACGAACCCAATTTCCGACATCAATTTCAAACTAAGCTAAAACCCTACCTCGATCAATTGCTGACACCACGGTGGTGTGTAAATCCATTTAGCAATTTTCTTGAGTTCGCCTAACCACCCTCTACCTCCAGTAACAACCACAATGATTATTACTTCACCTATCGCCGAGAATTGACGATAAAGCCAATTTTGATCAATTCGCAATTTCTCTTCAAAGATAAGCTTAAAAGTTTAAAGATGATTATCAAAAATCATCGTTTGCCAATACGAATTAGATTATGAAGTTAAATCAAGAAGTTAATACCATTGATTTTTTTATTTTAATTTGATTTTCCTATAAATGCTTATTTTCAAATATTTACTAATTATTTTAACTTGAATTTATTTTTAAAAAATGATGTTATACATATACAAACCTTTCTATCTCACATATCAAAGTCTATAATCTTTTTAGTGGGATTATTCGAATTTTTGAACAAGGTTTAAAAACCTGTAAACTAAGAACAGAAGCATTTCCTTCCTGTTCCCAGACACGCAAAACTCATTCACACATATACATAAGCATACTGGCATATTTCAAATCCATACAATCATTATCACCGCATGCCTTTAAAATATCTATCATATGCAAACAGGTTTAGTTTTAAAAAGGGAGTTTGCTCACCTGTGTTCATAGAGCAGAGAAGATTGTTTGAGCCTGGAAATTTTAATTTTTTTGGTCAGCACTTGATTTTCCTTTTTAATTTGCATCCCAAGAATTGAAGTAATCTGAATCCATACTGAGTTGAACTTGCTTAAATCTTTAGTTTGCCTTGAGTGTTTTTATTTTTATTCTAATTTTTAAATTTCCCTTCCAGGTCTTGAATTCAAATCTGAAGCTTTGGATTGCTATTGAAAACTGTTTGAACTTGATGAAGATTGTTTTTTGGAATTTTATTTCCAGGTTGAAGATTGTTTTTGATAAAAAAAATTCTTTTCTGGTTTGCTTTTAGATTTGAGATGATTTGAATCTTGTTTGTGGAGGAGTTATTGTTTGCTTCAGATTTGATTTCTCTTTAGTTTGCTTTTAGTTTTTCAAATGAAAGAAAATTGAAGCCTGGTTATTTCTTCGTACATATATTTCCTATTTACTTCAAATTTATGGCAATAATGCCACTTGTTTTACCATGATAAAACTAGGTAAACACTTGTCTTTACAATCTATATTAAAACAACATATGTAAGTATAAAAAAATCTTAACCTTACATTTGTAGAAAGAAAGGAATTTGTGTTAAAACCCCTTAGTTTAAATATATTGCTTAATTTACATAAACTATGTTTTAGCCTTTGTTTACTTAAGTATTTATGTTTTATTTTTACTAACTATACTTAGTTCAAGTATAGAATTTAAAAAGAAAGAATATTGATCTCTTCTTACATCTTATTTTATGCTTTTTATAACTTTTTAAAGAAAATGAATTAAAACACAATTTATACATTTAATAAATAAACATATATATTATTTTTTAAAGTACAACTTTTAAACCCAATTCATTTTCAATACATTTAGAATTTCCAAATCAAAACTATATTTATAATATAATTCTGTTTAAAATATTTATTTGAGTTTTCAAATTCAAATTTTAAAATAAATAAGTATATATCTTATTAAATTTGAAAAATTCAAATAAATCCACAATTTAATCCAAAAATTTGTATAAATTATCAATGTAAATTTTGACTCAAAAATTAGGATCGTTACAGATTTCACCCCTTTAAGAAAATATCGTCCTCGAAATTTGCAAGTATGGAGACCAATAAAAGATGAATATACAAAGATAAAGAAACAGTTTCTAGATCAAACTGAGATATCCATTTTGCACTTGGCTTACCAAATCAGAATATCACCAATAATTATGAGAACAAACTAATTCAATATTTCACAAGATACTCGGGTCCTCCGGTCTATGAATATGCAAGGGCATTGGTTAGTTCGAAGGGATAACTAACCATTCGTAGAATATATCCAGACCCAAACGATAGATAAATAGATTTTATCTTCCGCATTTCTCAAACACTAGATATGGATTCCAAACTTAGGTCGGAACACCCCAAAGTATATACCAACTTGTCCCTCTTCAGACTTCCATCTACACAAGTAATTACAATAGAATTTCAAATTTGGTTTTAACCGATATCGTTTTATTGATACAATTCAAATTTAGCCTTATATTTGTTAACCAATTTATTCCAAATAAATTTCAAATTCATTAGAGTTTAAAACGAAAAGATGATAACGAGAATACGAGATAGGAACTTATCTACTCGATTCGTAGGGCCACCATCACATCAAAACTTCTCCCCCAAGCTGCCACGAAGACATCAAAGAATTTGAAATCGGTTCAAAGGAGATTGAGAAGAATTGTTTTCTAGTTGTTGTAGGGTATCGACCATTTGTATTCGTACTTCCCTGTCCCCTACCTCGTCCTCTTCTTGCACTCATACTTACTATCAGTGGATAGTAAGAGAATTTACTGAGACGTTTGAACGGATATCTTATGGATATACTCATTCTAGGGTATACTTCACCCTATCTCTAATGGGTTACCTAATGTGTTATACTCCTGAGCTAAATTTTTAACCTTCAGCTCTGATACCAATTTTAACGATCTTGACTCGACCTTCGAAAATCGACACCGAATACGTCACCTATATTCAAATGTCGCAGATTCAACTGTCGAATCTGGTTTGTCGGAGCTTATAACACATTAAGTATAACAACATAATGAAAGAAAAGATAATATCATATATCTCCAATGAATACAATATCCAAATATGATACAACACCAATCACCCAAATATATCATAGCACAATATACAATGCTACAGCGGAATACAAAACACCAGCAGCGGAACAACGGCTGAATATGATATCATAACTTGAACTTCTAAGAGAGAACTCCAACATTTGCATCTCCATATCAAATGCTTCAATCCAAATCAAGCTTGAACCCCCATGAACACTGAAGTGAAGCAACTCGATCCAAATGTGATTGCAAACATCCAGAGATTGAATGCTATCGAATCTACACCTACTATTCTACTATCTGAAAAACTCAACTCTAGACAGCCTGTGTGGAAAATTGTGGGCACCCAAAGTTTAGGAAGGGAACAATAAACTCCGGGTCAGTCATGGACTGGTATGAGCAAACAAAAATAGTTTATCTTTAAAACAAACAGCAAAAAAATTTAAAATTGAAATCCATAATGCTTTTTGAAAAATGAAACTACCATAAGGCCTCCTACTGCACACACAATGCAAACGCAGAATTGGAGGAGATTTCTCCTTATGATAGTCAAATATGCTTAATACATGAAAACCTTTTGATGTTATTATTACTGCATAGTGCAGAAAACCTTTCGAAAGTATAATATTAATCTTAGCCAGCATACAACCATTACTGTATGCCTGCTATTGCTACCATGTTCAATAGTAGGTTACCGCCACATTCCATGGCGGGTAATACAGCTACATGGCGGGTAATACAGCTAAAACCGTACAGGGCGCGTATTGTTTTGTTTGGATTTCCAACAAATGGTCAGGCGAAGGAACTTCCTACTGCCACATGGGTACGGCTCTGGAGGGACGTCCCGAGCACCTACCTGGCTCTCTGCCAACACAAGGTCGGGTTAACTCTGTAACTAGGTAACTACTACTCGAGCATGCCATCACCTGGTCGTTTGCGACCTTTATCCGAGGTACCTCCACACTAATAACCACAAAGCAATCACAAAGTAATAGATTTGCAGTGACCACATGAGTTAAGTATCTGGGCTCCATACCATGATACCGCCCTTTTCCAGAAGCGAATGACATACCCTAAAGGACGCGACCCTCATAACCTTGCCGCATCTTTCCTGTTTTGACCATTTCCGGGGTGTGAGGTCCTGATGCTTTCTCGTCCACAAAGCTACGCTTTACACAAAAGCCAAGCTTCGATCAACAAATGATCAACAACACACAGCAGCACTCAGCATGCCACACTACCAAACTGGGAGTATATCACTGATAACTATCAACTACATAACCTCTGAGCTCATACGTCTCAGAGAAGGGTGTTAATCTAAGAGAATAAATTCTCTGCCACCAAACAGAAATGTATTTGATAGAGAATAGTTTTATATCTCAAAGTGTATTATCAAACATACAACCATACAAGTCCGTTCCAGGTTCGAACGAAGCCAAAGGCACTTCGTCCAATAAAGGAAGAAGCCCTTACAATCCGGGTATCCACAATCTCGATCGGACTCCCCATCACGTATGGAGATTTCTATGTCGGAGCAACTCAGTGCAGAATCATTCGACAGGTTATCCTATCGTTCTCGAAGACACCCGGTCTTCACCACCGGTCTTCAAATGCTATCCATTTACGTCGTATCTCTATTCGAAATGGGTTATATGACACAAAGTCCTCTCCCGGCTAAATGACAGTTGTTTTTGACCTAATTTAGTATAGTTTGGAAAATATAAAATCTTTCTTAAATTATATATGTATACTTATACCGTTGAGGTAAGTATATTGGTACATTTTCTAAGTATTAGAAATGTAGTGTTTTGTTTACACAGCTAAGATAAGTATATGGGTACATTTTCTAAGTATTAGAAATATAGTATTTTTTGAATATACTTATACTGGTAATAGAAGTATATGGAAAAAATTTCCAGGTATTGAAAAGTGAAATTTTTTATGAGTATAGTTACATTGTTGAGATAAGTATATCCATATTTTTCAAGTATTGAAAAGAGTAGAGAGGATTCATGAATACATCTTTTGTAAAAGGTATTTTTATACAAGTATTTGAAAAGTAGTTTTGATTGATGAGAGGATTAATTAAAGAGGCTCGGTAGTTTCTTATGTGCTTAAATCATGATTAGTTTCTCCTCAAATTAGACTTTGATTTGATTGTTGTTTATTTGATAATTCAATAACCAACTATCACTTCTTGGTCAGTTTTGAAACTATCATTGTCGATTCGAAGAGAACAAGATCAGATATGTTATCCAAAACCACTTCGAACCAGCATAAACATTCAACTTGGAGATATCTTAAAGATGATCGAAGATAGTGTTATTTGAAGTGCAAGGGCTACTTTCTACTAACCCTAAGGATGATTCAAAAAAAGATGTAATAGAATTAGTGTCTTCAATTTGTTCATATCTTGAACAACTTATATGGAGAAATGCTGGCATTGGATTGTTGCTTGGAGGAAAATGTAGCATTCTAAGTGGGATTACCATATAACAGGTAAAACATAGCCTAAGTCCTCACACCCATAATGACTAAAACGAGGGATATGCATCAGGGCTATGTGGTTCACTGCCATTGGGGTATGGTCATCACCCGATCTAGAACGATATGAATCCATTTATGTATGTAAGTGACTCGGTATGGTTGTTGGCAGACAACAAAGGTGATGTCATATTCGATACTATAAAGGAAGGGGTAGGTCGGTCCTGACTCCTAGGGGTCGAAAGGTTTTTGACCTTGGTAAACTTTATCTAGAGTTGTATTATGACAGGCGGTACCCATGACCCTGCCACTAATAGAATTCATTCTCCAATTCATGCCTTCACAAACTTAATTGAATGCCTGTTATGATGGAATGTAATTAATGTAACAATTTCAGCTATGATTAATATTTATTTTAAACCATAGACATTATTATAATATCCTAAGGTTTCTTATAGGAAATTTTTGGTTATTGTAAGGTAAAAATGCATCCTTGTTTATGTGAGACATGGTCTTATGAGATACCTTTATTTTTGAAAGTGTTTTATAAACATAACAACTAATATGATTTGAGTTTCTCACGCTGGTTTACTAGACTAATCCGGGTGTTATTTTCTGATAATACTCAGGTCAGCCCGAGCATTTTCCAGAGTTAGCTTTGGACATTTTGGAGCTCCAGGAGACGAGCTGGATGCCTCCAAGACATACTATCGTACTTTTATTTCCTCTACATTACCTACTTATATTTATAAGCATTTGTATGGATATGCAGTTATAACTGTCCAAGCTGATAATAAGTTAGACTCTATGAGGATCTGTTTCTTCGACTCTCGGAAATCGACACTAATACATCCTCGGTATTCACGTGCAACAAGTCCAAGTGCCAAAGAGGCGGATTCTCAAGTGTAAGAAAGAAAATAAAGACAGAACAGAATCTCACACGAAGGGGATAACATATATTATTTCAACATATAATCTTTATAGTGAAAATTTAAATACATTTATCGAAGTTAAAAATGGATGGTTACAAGTATCTGTCCTTACAAATGCAGAATACTAAAGTACATGGGTGTGGTGGAAATGGATAATAATCTTCAAAAGAATTTTCTAACTCCATGCTTTGAGCTCCATCCAGATTTCTTTTATCTAAATCTTACTACTTTGCTTCTTTGGAAAATTAGGGCACCTAGAGTTTAAGGGAAAGGAAAATAAACTCTGGATCAGTCATGAGACTAGTGTGAGAAACTCAAAATATGCATTTTAAAAATAAAAGGTATCCCATAAGGCCACAATGTACATAAACATGTAACGTGTTTTTACTTTATGGTAACTAAAACATTTGATAGGTAAAATCATTTGATGTTATTTTCAGTGACATTCTTTGAAAACACTTTTCAAGTTTATATATTCAAATAGCCGAAATTTTTACATTGGTTAAATTTGATGGCATAATAGGTTTACAACTAAGTCCAAAGACACTTATTGGAGAATGGATTTCCATACAATGGTAGGTAAGGGACTACCTTCCATATAGTACATCTCTAGAGGAATGTACCAAGAATACACAAACAATCATCTGCATCTGGCAAGACCAGTCTATCCCTATTTGGCACTCATACATAACCTAGATAGAAACCGAATATGGCATCACCTTGTTCGTTACCGACCTATCTAATATGTCTCATAGCATACACCACATAAAATGAAAATAGAGGGTTATCTAGAAAGGTGATGAACATACCTTAATGGGTGCGACCCACTTAGCCTTACGACTTACCCTGTTTAAACCATTACCGAGTAACGAGGCGGGAGGTAACAATTACCTTTCACATATCACATTCCACTTTGAATGCCACATTGCCATTTCATGATTACACCATTG
The DNA here is from genome assembly GCA_030765085.1 of Allium cepa. Classification (NCBI taxonomy): domain Eukaryota; kingdom Viridiplantae; phylum Streptophyta; class Magnoliopsida; order Asparagales; family Amaryllidaceae; genus Allium; species Allium cepa. Next base: position 978,672,588 of record CM060928.1, read on the forward strand.
GTTTCTACAAACATATAACTCCATTGCTCGTACATCACAGGAAAGGGTGTTAGGCTAAGAGAATTTGCCTTCTCCGCCACCAAACAGATGATACATTCATAGAGATCAATCATGTGATTAGAAAGCAATGTTAGACATTCGTTAATATAAGTTGTCCAGGAACAGGATAAACCGAAGGCACTCTCTTACCGCATCCTATCAGGAGTTACCCCCAGGATTAATAGTGAGGGTCCTTGCATCGAATATCTTAAATGAAGAACTTCTACCATATAATTGATATGGAAAATTTTCCCCGTGGGTCAGTGACAAGCAACGTTACATTCCATCTTCCAAATCCTCTCCATGTCTTCACTTCGAATACGTAAATTTTTTCGAAGTGGTCTTTGGATAGGAATCACCCAAATCCGACCCTGGTTCATTCAAACCAATCATTAATAAAAAGATGTTAAGTAAATAGGGAATTATTCTTTTGATTTATTACTTCCCTCTTATCAAGAATATCTTCAAGAGATACATATATTTGAAACATTTCTTTTCGGTATATACAAAATTATTAAACCTCACTTATCAAATCCTTTGATTGCTTAAATCTTTTTAAATCTTGGAATAATTTCAAATCATTTCATTCTTCACTTCGGAAAATATTTCCAAATCATTTCATTTAAATCTTAACAAAGCTTTTCAAATCATAACTTTCAAATCAGGTCAAAAATAATGTTATTTAAGACTTTGTTTACTGTAAACCAAAAACAATTAATTTTAAGTAAAAGGATCCTAGGAATTAAAATAATTCCACATCATTTATTTAAATTTCAACAAAAGATTTCTCATTTCCAATACATAACTTTTCAATAGGTTGAAACCATTTTGTTTCAGATGTTAATCAAAAACCAGTAAATATTAAGTGAGCCGATTCTACAAAAATCATCTAATTCTACTCAATATTAATTCCCTTATTTCAAAAAAAACAATGGGTGGAATAAAGGTGAAATCACCTTTGAAATTCCACGAATATTACGAGTTCCCTCTCTGAGCTTTAACACCAAGTATAAGAAGATTATCTCCATAAAATCCAAGTTGTTTATATTTGGAAAATTAGGTCCTTTATACTTTGAAAATTTTGATTCGAGTATTTACTATTCGCTCCATCAAGCCAGTCTGGATAGCCAAGGAGAATAGGAAACTAGTTTTTCAAACTTAAGCCTAGACATCATCTCTCTGTCACCCATAAGGCGGTCATGTTATTTGATTGATTCTAAATCATTTAAAATGCAACCTTTTAATCATTTATTTAACCACTCCATAAATCCTTCAAATCAACTTTAAAATACCCTATTAATAGTTTTAAAATATTTACAAAAGATTGGAAAAGAATGGTTGCGTTTAAAACTATATTTCAAAAGTTATGTAAAAGTGCTACGAAAAGTGCTTTTTAAGCTATGTTGATCAAAACAACTTTCCTATCGTTTGGAAATTCATTTTTATGACTCAAATCACTTTAGAAACATTTTAAAATATTTTTTGAATTTATTTCATATTTTTAATCAATTTTAAAATATCATTTTCAAAAAATTCCTTTTATGGATTTTGTATTGCAAAACCGCAATTTTTCAAAAAACTTGTTTTAGCCATATTTCAAAATCTACTTATCAAAATCTCAATTTTCTTTCTTTGTTTGAGAACTGTGGATTTAATAGTTCAAAAAATTCTTATCTAGAAGAATTACAAGCTATATTCCATTATGTATACTCGTTTGACTTTTATGGCTCGAAATCGCGAACTACCGTTACGCGGCACGCCTATTTTTAACTCAATTTTCAATATTCATTTAAACTTTGCCAAAACACTTTTAAATGTTTATAAAATATTTATAAATCATATTAAGCCATTTTCGAGAGGTTTAAGCATTCCATATACATCAATTCATTCAATAAAGGAAAATGATTTTCTTTATGCTTATCGACGTGTATTAACGTAACTTGCATATGTATTCAACAACCGTATTAAGAAACCATCATAAACAATCACATACAAACATATATGTCATCTAATAACATATATTACTATAGTTTAGGAGTTTCTCATTTTCATTTTTCCTTCGGGCTAGTTTAAAATTAGTTATAGCTTTGCTACGATGACTTAAAACTCCACGGAACTGAATTCCCTGACCTTGAATAGGCTTGGCCCACCCTACGGCGCTCATAGCCCTAATGAGGTGAGGAAGGCTCGTTCAAGTGGTAAAAGGAGGGTGTCCATGGGTTTTAGAAAGGTAGGGGAGGAGTTTGATGATAGTTTTGAGGTGGTTTTACTATCATATATGTATTATATGATTTGAATTCTATTTTGCCAAAAAATTTCCATTATTTTCGCTAAGCTGTGAAGCCATGAAAAAATCTTGAATGTGGAGGAGAAGATGATAAGAATGTGGTCAAAAAATGTGAGAAAGTGTATGAGTATTTATAGGAGAAAATTTGAAACAAAAATCTAATGGTATAATTACCATTTTGCACTTGACCCACACTCCTCTCCTCATGGTAGATAAAGCTAAGGAATAAATTCTTTCAATTCTGATCTTTGCATATTTAACTCATATCTCATTCGTATTGCAACCCATGATTGGGCTAAATTAGTTGGCCAATGTTGTTAGAAAACTTAAATGTTTTGATGCTAATACCGTAGCTTGGAATAAGCTATGTATGCCAAGGCTTTTACTGAAGTAACTTTTAAAAAGGCTTTGTCTTTCCATATATCTATTCATCTTACTGAAGGGCTTATTTCTACTGTCAATATCCGTTACAATTGGAAAACTGTCACTCGTTCAGTCACCTTAGGGAAGCTTGTTGTAACAGCCTAGAATTTTAGTTATTTGAAATTAGAATATTTAATTAATTTTAGATAATGAAAAGTTAATTTTATAGGTTAAATAACTTAAATTCCACATATAGCGATTTATTGGATGGTTAATTGTTGAATTTAATAATTGAAATTCGTTTAAATAATTGAATCTTGGATTTTATTTGGGTGAAAATGATTAAATTTCTATTTAAAAAATTAAAGATAATAAACCTTTCAATTGGAACTAAAGTGGTTTAACTGATTTTGAAATATCTTGTTTTAATTAACGAGTGATAAATAGCCTTTCAGGGTACAGTCTCGGATTTCAACGAAACCAGTGTCATTGAGTCCATGATAATGAATTATAATACACCGTCAAATTTTGTAGCGATTAAACGTATCGTTTGGTCGTACGGGATAGGAAACGTTGAGATTAATATTGGAAATTTAAAATAATAATTGGGGTCAAAAAGTTATCTTCTGCATATGATCGAATAAGATCTCGAAACTTGTTCCATTGCATTTGAAATAGGGGTATAACATTAGAAATGCCAGGCGGAATACCTCGATCTGGGTTCGGAATAAAATATCAAGATATTTTGAATTAACAATATATTTTCTTCGATTTAACTTCACACTGCCTAACCTATCTATATCAGCCACACCTACATTGTACTATCCACGTTCATTTGTACCTCCCTCCTTTATATATCGTGCCAGCAATCTTCGGTCCATTAAAAAAATAGAGAACGAACGAAACTTCACTTCCTCATCAACGACCATGAATCATCAAGGCCAATCGGTATCATTTCAGGCGAGGTTTCCAGCTATGAACTTGGTCGTGAGGAAGAGAGGGAGTCAATGTATGGTGGGATGGGTTGTAGTTCATCGTGGTGGCCAAATTTTCAAGTTGAACAGGAAGTGAACTTCGTGCTCATTTGGGAGGTTGCGACATGGTTATGCAGTGATATTCGGAGCATAGGTTGGTGGCGAAGAGTGCTCGCGAATGGATGAGGTGCGGTGGTCTGAATCTTATTATGGTAGTAGAGCGGCAAGGTTGACCATTGATAGTTTTGTCGATGTCGTGCTCGAGAACAGCGGCACAATAGGGGTCGAGACCTGGGTGGTTGGACGCGGAATGGTTGGGGCTACCTTCTGGTGGACTGCGGCGAGGAGCGGTGGACTGCGGCGGCGGTGGAACGCGATCAAAGGGGAGTCGCTGCATGGTCAACATGAGATATAGGGAAAGGGGGAGGCGGAAATTTATTTAAAATGGTGGTTATATCTGTTAACCCTATAATTAATAAAGTAATTATAAATTTTAATTATGTAATCTTATAAATGTTGTAACTTACTCGTTTTAGATTGGATTTGAACGAGATGAGTTGCGTTGCACTCGTTTGGATGTTACCTGTAATATGGAGTTGGTTTGAAAATGGATAGATCTTATTGAATTTTTCGCTAAATTCGAACGTCGTTCGAATTCGGATGGAAATTGGAATGCCTCAACATCAACATAATATAATGGTAAGTTAATCTTACCTTTTTAGATAACTAGTATGGTATATAATTGATAAAAATGTTGAATGATTGTTTGGATAAATTATTTTATTTATTAGTTGGTTTGGATATATTCCCGCCTATTGGAGTGAATGAGATCCTATTATGTTCCGTGTAAGAGCGGATAACCCTTTGTACGTGAATCCTGCCTCAAAGCGGATGATTATATTTTATGTTATATAACATTTGTGATGCAGGGAAAAATAGGTCGGAGGGATCCAACAGGATTCCTTTATATTGATTATTGAATAATAAGTATGATTTTGGATGTTGTGGTTATAACATCGTTGTATGTTTGAAATTTAAAACCCAGTAGTGATAGAAAATCAATATTGATATTGGATAAGTGTAGGGTGGTCATTGGGCTGAAATTAGTATTTTGGAAATACTATAAATTGTCGATTAAGTCGGATTTGGTTTTCGAGACAAGAGATAATTTTTGAATCTGAAATTCAGTTTCAAAAATATTTTGTTTAAAGGTTATCTAACTAAATATATTAATTTTGTTTTTAAGTTAATTAATTATATTGATATTGTTTTAAAAGTTATATAATCATATTAATATTATTTTAAAGTTATTTAATTATTTTGTATTGTTTAAAAGTTATTTGTTTATAGTTAATAAGTTTAAGATTTATAAAAAGGTTAATAAATTGAAAGATTAACTATTTAAGAATAATTATGGTTTGAAACATATAAGAAGGATTATTAATAAGGTTTAAAAATAAATAATTTATTTATAAAATGGTAAAGTTTAATTATTATTATTATTATTTCATAAACAAAAATTTTGAATTATTAATTATTATTTTAGGATGTTTAAAGTTAATGATTTCCGTATATTTATAATGTTCATCATTAATAATTATTGTGTTTAGAGGAAAATGAATAAAATTATTTATAAATGTTTTCGGGACCCGGGAATGGAGTCGAAAAGACTTAGATTTTATAAAGGAGTTATAAAAAGGTTTCAAGAATTAAGGTAGGGTTATTTGTAGGGTGAAAGAGTTTATAAATGGTTAGACATTTATAAACAAATTTTCAAAGTGGGTTTAAAGATTTATAAAAGAAGTTTATAAATGGTATATGGGTTCATAAAGAGTTATAAATGATTTTGAAATGTATAAAAAGTTTATAAGTGACTGAAATCTTGGTAAAGGAATTATTAATGTTTTTCGGAGTTTTTATAAAATGGGTTATAAATCAATTTTGGAGAATTGTAGGGGGAGTTATAAAAGATTTGAGAATCGAATAAAAAGGAGACTTTTCTAAGTTTTGTAGATATACTTATACCAATGGAATAAGTATATGGCTATTTCTAAATATGGAAATACAGGGATTTTCGAGTATATCCTTTAAAGATGTTTATATACAAGTAGCTACAAAGTAATTATATGTATAATGACTTATTGAAGGGGGCTAGTGATTGCTTATATACCGAGCCAATGTTGATTTTCCAAATGAAATAAAATCCTAACTGAATATTGTTATTCGATAGTTAAATAACCGACTATCAAAAATAGACTCAACATAACTTTGGAAATATCTAGGAGAAACACGTGAGTTATATGGCACAATCATATCTAATGATGTTGTATTGTGCATATAAATCTCGTTTCGTTCTTCTAGGACAATCATAAGGAAATCCATTCACAAAAGTTAGGAGGTGATATCCGATCTTATCTTTGTCTATTTATTTCTTAGAGTACCAAGGTTGAGTTTACTGGAAATTATTAAACATTGTTTCAAAGAGATCGGGATCGGATATATTATGCGAAAACCACTTCGACCCAACGAATGCATTTCGAAGTGAAGATATCGTGTAGAGCATGGAATCGAAGATAGAGATTTGAAGTGCAAGGGCTAATCGCTACTAATCCTGAGGGTGATTCCAAAATGGATGTTGTAGGAATAATGGCTTTCGTTTTATTTAGACCCAAAACGGACTTGTATGGATGAATACTATCGGTGCATTATCGTTGGAAGGCAATGAGCATTCTAAGCTTGAAAGGTAATCGTAGCCTTAAGCCTAATTAACTGGTAATGACTAAAAATCAAGGGAGATGCAGCAAGGCTAAGTGGGTTGCAACTATTAGGGTATTTTTCACCCTTCTAGATACATCGACATATTTATAAATTGGTTGTGCATGAGATCTCGAATAAAAAGGGTTGTAGAGCACCCGGGGTGATGACATAGTCGGTACTATCCAGTCAAGCGTAAGCCGGTCTTGTGTTGACAGGGGATCCATGTGAGGTCCTCGGTACATTTTTTTAGATGTATACCGTGATATGTGGTACCCGAATGTCTAGTCATTGTATGGAATCCATTCTCTAATAAGCGATGTACGGTTTTAGTTGTATACCAAATATGTTAGAACGTGGGATGCAAGTATTCCAGCTATTTTAATATTTTATTTTGAACCCTTAGACATTATTATGATATTATTGAATTTTCAATAAAATTGTTATGGTTATCGTAAGGTAAAAACCTGTCATGTTTATGTGTGGCGTGGTCATACGTGATACCTTTGATTTCAAAGATTTTGTTATAACTTTAAATCCAGTGTATTTTCTCATGCTGGTTTTCCAGACTGACTCGGGTGTTGTTTAATTATAATGCTCGGGTCAGAGCAAGCTTATTACATATTAGATTGGATGCTTGGAGCTTCAAGAGATGAGGTGGAGGCCTAGAGACGTATTCACGTAGATGGTTATTTCTTTTTGTTGTACTTATTAGTGTGTTATCAGCAATTGTGAGGACATGTTGTTATAACTATCTAGACTAAAATAGGTTAGTATACTCTTATTTATGTTTGTATATATACATATTACAGTTTTGCTTTTGTGTAAAAACTTGTGATATATTATAGATTATTGGTTTCTCTATGAGATTCTATGTTGTTTAGTTTTCTTCTTATCTTCTTTCTTCTTCCTTCTTCCCTTAACAATCTAGTTTTTCGGCATTCAATTTCTGGGCATGAAATACAATAGACGTATTAGTGTCGATTTTCAAGGGTCAAAAATCTGGTTTGTTACATTTGATATCAGAGCTAAAGGTTAAGCGAGAACTTGGGCTTTGGTGAGGCAACTCAATAAAGGTAGTGTCAGTAGCACCGTAGAATGAGTTTGAATGTGTGTGTGTATGAGCGTGTATTTATTAGTGATATAAAAATCATTTTATATTGTGTTGGTTGATCTATAAAGTGGCTTATGGATTCTGGTCAATATGAGTAATTAACGTTATTGATACGGGTCTCCAAACACTTGAATAGAGCAATTCGACATGGTATTGTTTTGAAATTGGGTAAATGAAATAATTTTACCTTGATTATAGTTTTATATATAAAGAAATAATTTTCAAAAAATTATTATGGTATATATGGCGTGTTTCGTTGTTAGAAAATGATAATGTTGATTATTATCATTTGTTGTTGCTGTGTTCTAATAAAATTGTTGATATTATAATGTAAGCAAGACTATCAACAAAGAAATGATTTTATATAACCAAACAGAATTATATAGATAAGATTTATAAATGTGATTTATAAATTCAAAGGAAATTTCAGGAGTGTATTTTAAATATGAGTTGTAAGGTTTAAAGCTGGGAACTTGGAAATTTAAATCCCGTTGGTTTTGGAAATGATTTTTCAAAGTTTTGGAAAACAATAGTAGTATTATTTGGAAAATAATTTTGAATAGAAATATTTAAAAGGGTTTTAAAGAAATAAAAAGCACTGAACTCACTTTGATCACTGAAAAATAATATCGATGATGACTGCAGCATCATCGATGTTCATTTTTGGGTTTCCAAGCAAGGAATTGCTACCATTGGAGATTTATTTTGGTAAAACTAGTTTTGATTTTTAAGAATCCAAAAAAATGGTTTGATATACCAAGGGATTGTGTGTGTATGTATAAATGATTTCAAAAAAATATTTGAAGTACTTAAGAACAAGGTGTTTAAACTTTTGGATTTTCATTTAAATATTTTATTTAGAATGTGACAGAAAATAAGCTAACTTATAAAATTTGAAATTAGTAAGTTGAAGCAATGTTTTAAATTGCCAAATGTGAACGTAAGAAAAGTAAAGTTTGAAATTGAACATAAAATGGAATTTAACTTAAATTGAGTTAAATAAAGTGAATTTTGAAAATTTTAGCCTAAGTTAGGATAAAGGAAATAATTTTTGGAAATGGAATTGATTGGGATTTGAAATGGATCGATTAGATGGACTAATTAAATAAGTTAGTGAAGTGAAAAGGTTGATCAAATTGGAAAATGAATTAAGTTAAATGGAAGTGAAATTGGTTTATAATGGATATATACTTAAGTTATGAAATGGAAATAAACATGAGAAGAGTTGTATAAAATATTTATAAAACTAAGTAAAATTTTATGAAATGATTCGTAAATGAAATTAGTATGAGGTGAAATGTTGTTAAACAAGAAATCTGATGAAACCGTTCTTAAGTGAAATCAATATTGAAAGAATATACTAAGTAATGGATGAAATGGATGTGAATAAGAAAATTTGGGATAGCTAAGAACCAATTGAAATGAATATTTGGGTTGTACGGATTCGCTTAACGGTTTGATCTTGACTCGAGCACAGAATTTCGAGATGATTTATATCAATCCAAGTTGGGACTTTCACTCGATTCTCGACGGCGAACACTGGATATGGGTTTCTAATTGATTCCAGAATTATCTACCATAGTATATCATATGCAAGGAGAATGACGGTTTCTAATCAAGCAACCGGATCTGAGTTCACACTATAGTGGTCGTGTGAATGATACTAGTTCAGAAGTGATACTGTATGGTCGAGCAAGCGATCGGATTTAATATTGCGTACAGATGATACATGTACATCATACGAGCTTTGGTAAGGTAAATGTTGGAAATTAATTTTTCAAGAATAATATGATTATGAACTATATGATTGGATATCATTTCTAAATAAGATGCAGGTATATAAAAACAAGAGCTAAATTAATGTCTTTGATATCATAAGAAAATTAGGTTGCCCAACAAAAAGGCACATGTTTATATTGTTGATTGATTGATGGTTTTATGATTGAGCCACTTGGCTTTTGTTTTCTTTTGTTGGTTTGGGCCCGTAGTGGCTATTTTTGATTGTTTCGATTGAGTTGCACATAGGAGGTATTGGCGAAATTTTTCAAAAATTTAATGAGTTAGAAATTTTGAAGAAATTTGTAATAACTAAAATTTGATATTGAATTATAAGTTGAAATAATTGAATGGATAATATTATTTGGAATCTACAAATGAATTCAGAAGCTTAGTAAAAGTAATAACAATCTTTTAACAAGTTGGTTTTGGAATGTTAAAAGGCTGAAAAGGATTTGGTAAATTAGCTCAACTAATTGGTTATATATATAAAGGTAAGGGGTTTGGGCATTTATCCTACCTTGGCAATTTCGGAGATGAAATCCTTTTAAGGGGGGAATAATGTAACGACCTAGAATTTTAGTTATTTGTAATTAGAATATTTTAGGTTAAATAACTTAAATTCCAACTATAGCGATTTATTGGATAGTTTAATTGTTGAATTTAACAATTGAAATCGTTTAAATAATTGAATCTTGGATTTTTATTTGTATAAAAATGATTTAAAGGCTTATTAAATTTCTATTTAATAAAAATGAAGATAATGAACTTTTAAATTGTAATTAAAAGTGATTTAACTTTTTGAAATATCTTGTTTTAATCAAGGAGTGAAAAATAGCCTTTCGGGGTACGGCCCCGGATTTCAACGAAACAAGTGTCATTGGGTACGTGATAATGAATTATAATACCCTGTAAAATTTCGTAGCGGTCAGATGTGCGTTTGTTCATACGGGATTGAAACGCGTTGAGATTAATTTCAAAATTTTAATATAATAATTGGGTTCAAGAAGCTGTCTTCCACATATAATCGAATTAGGTCTTGAAACTTGTTCTTTTGCATTCAGAATAGGAGTATAACATTAGAAACACTAGGCGGCACGTCTCGATCGGGGTTTGAAATTAAATATCTAGATATTTTGAATTTTAAATAATATATTTTCTTTGATTTAACTTCACATTGCCTAACCTATCTATATCAGTCACCAAACTGTACCACCCACGTTCATTCATACCTACCTCCTTTATATATCGTGCCTGCACTCTTCAGCCCTTTAAAAAAAATAGAGAACGAAAAAAACTTCTCTTCCTCATCCAATGACCATAAATCATCGGAGCCAATCGGCGCCGTTTCAGGTGAGGTCTCCAACTGTGAACTTGGTCATGAGGAGGAAATGGAGTCAATGTACAGCGGTGATGGGTTGTAGTACATCATGGCGGCGAAATTTTTGAGTTGAACAGGAAGTAAACTTAATGCCCATTCGAGAGGTTGCAGCGTGGTTAGGCAGTGATATTTGGAGCATAATTCGGCGGCGAGGAGTGCTTGCGAATGGAGAAGGGCGGTCTGAATCTTACTATGGCGGCAATGCGACAAGGTTGAATATCGACAATTTTATCAACATCGTGCTCGAGGACGACGGCACAATAGGGGTCGAGACTGATGTGGTTGGACGCCGAATGGTAGGGATTTCCTTCTGGTGGAGTGCGGAGAGGAATTGTGGCCTACGGCGGCGGTGGAACATGGTCAAAGGGGGGTCGCGGCGTGCCGAACACAAGATGTTGTAACGATCCGTAAATTTTAATAGTTTTGTAATATATATAACTGGAATTTTATGAAATTTTAAATACTAGAATTTGGAAATAAATTTTTATATTTGGAATACATCTATTTAAACATTGAAAATGGTAAATTTTCAATTAATAACATTGAAGTTTATTTTATTGCGTAATTTTATTTCCATTTAAATCAGTTAAAAATTGATGGCAATAAAATAATTTTCGAACCTGAATAATTTTATAAGGAAAATTTGTAAATCATCTACAAGGTGAGACGTCAAATTTCATTACATCAAATTTGGACTTCTATAGTTCCGTCGATCTTATTTTTTGCGTTTTAGCTGCATTTTCAGAAGCGAAAATTTGAGTTTTTATTAATCGATCGTACCACTATATCATTTTGATCGTCTCGTCATGCTAATCTCTGCGTTATATTCAATTCTATGCTCTGAAGTCCAGTACGCGATGAAAGCTTGCAACGGTTCACCGTATCGGTACGTTTTGATCCTTTTGAATTCCTCTATACGTTTAATTGCCCAACATTTGAATTTCTAACGGTCATTTCATTTATTATTCCCTGCATTCATTAAATTGCGGGTTCATTCATATCCATTCGTCGGTTACCTTTTGGTTCTGTGCATGTTTCCAAATATAAATTACAATATTCACTGTTCGTATTCACTTAACATTTTTATCGCTTAGCCTGCTTTTTTGTTACCCTGTTCATTCTTCTTCCTCTTATTTTTTGGTTCTTGCCTTTATAGGAAAAAAAATTTTGAAGCCGCTCATTTTTCAGCCTCCTCCACTTCGTCAACCTGAACCCACTCACACAGCCCCGCCTCGCTTCAATCCTACCAAAGTTCAGTCGTCGCTGCTTCATCCTCCACCAGCACGTGCAAAAACAAGCCCTCAACCCTAGTCGATCGCCAACATCATCTCGCCTCTCTTCAAACTGCAGCTTCTTCTTTGGTATGTGATATATGTATTATATAAGGAAGTTATATATATATATATTGAGTGGTGGTCTATTAGTTCATTTTGTATGGTCTGCATAAAAAAAATTATATGAAGTATATATCTATAGATATGAATCATAATACAATTGGTTTGCAGTGAAAGAATAGAAATATAGTAATATATATGTCTAGATATTTTACCTATTGGGTTATCTTTGGAACACGTGTACAGGGACTTTGTACTAGTATAATATGATGGTGTAAGTTTGTATTGATCTGTACTAGTTGTTTGTAAATACATGGATTCTGTTGATGCTTATATCTTTTATAATCTATGTTATTTATATATATACATATACAACGTTTGCAAAGGTTTATATATATAGTTAGTATATATATGTTATCTATAACCTGGCTCGAAACTATATATATAATGTTATTCATATTTAAATATATTGTTTCTTGACCTTGAAATATAGTGTGTAGGTTCGGTTTACATATATTAGTTTTATTTATAGGACGTGCATATATATTTCTATAGAGTCATGAAGCCTGCATGTCTGTGGGTGGAGAAAAGGATTAAGCTATTTTGCATAGTTGTAATTGTTGTTCATGTATATAAATTTTAAAATAAAATACATATACATACATACATATATATATATATATATATATATATATATATATATCGCAATAAGCCATTTAACAGGGTTATATTATAATATGAAATCTGTTAGTATGTTTGGTGTATCGTCAGTGTATAGATGAGCATAGATATAAGTCGGTTCTTTTTAGTATATAAATATAAATAAGTTATAATAATAATAGTATTGTCAAAGTGTGCTTACATATATATATATATATATATATATATATATATTGAAATTTTGTTCTTGGATCCGTCTTGCTTTTTGAGTGATTTTGAGTATGTTTTAAAACAGAATAATAATAATAATTATTATGATATAATATGTATATTTTATGTTAATATTATCTACCAATAGTATAAAGTAATATGTCAAATATCTTGGATAGCAAGAATATATATATATATATATATATATATATATATTATTTTTGATATTAAAGTTAAATTATTGATTTGAAAATAAATATGTATATATATTTTTAAAATATATGTTTGATTTTAATATATGTGTTTTAATTTAAAACAATGATTTTAATTTATATATTTATTATTTTAATATTTATTTTAACTTAAATATTGATTTCATAATAATAATAATATATAACTTCTGTTCTATCAAGATTGAATCTAATTACTTCATTGTTTCCTTATTATCAGCCTCGATCGTCAAATTCGTGCCAATCTTAACTTGCTTTGGAACCAATGCTTGCATTTCGTAACCCAATTTCATTATCTATTCTCGCTAGCCTCGAAAGGTAAACAATCACTCAGGATTAATGTTCTTATATTTAAATTTAATTTCAATTGAAACGACAATTGGAATATGTTGTTGTTAGTTAGATACATTGTTATATATATGTTGTTATCTATATTTGTTCACCTGCGACATCTGACACCAGTTTATGTTATTTATATTGATGATATATGCCTGTTATATTATTATATTTGTTATCACTCCGTATGTTCCCTATTAGTATAGAATTCACTATGGGTTGAAATGATACATACCCGAACGATCTGTAGAATAGGAGAAAATCGTTACGGGTTGAAATGATAGACCCAAGTGATTTTCATTGAATTTGGGATTATGGGTTGAAATGATATATACCCGTATATATTTAAATTACAGATTGAAATGATAAATATCCGTATCACTTGACCATAGGATAGAAAATTATATACAGACACCGCGGCCTATATATATAAAAATATTTTGAAATAACTTCTATGGTTTTGGAAAAATATATGGTTTTATATAAATATTGGTTTTAGATATTATATGAATTCTATCATATATATATATATATATAAAATTCTTGATTTAAGCTATGTATAGATTTGTTTGATATAAAATAATTTTAATAATAAAGTTGATTTTATTAAAATATAATATGAATAAGTATTTATTTAAATTATATTATAATATAGAGTTTATAATTATTTAATAAATTAAGGTTGAGAAGATAGATTTGGAATTGATTTGAAATTGTATTTAATAAAGAATTTATTCAGTTAATCGATTTGAAACTTATGGAATTTGAAATCTTAAAGGATACATTTTATAACTTGTTTTTGGTTTAAGATGATTTAAAATGAATATTTCAAGTTTAAATTAATTGAAGGAATATTTAACGATTTGGAATTCAGGGTTTATTTAAAAATATTGGATTTGTTAAGTAAATATTTCAAAAACTGAATAATAATGAAGTTTAATTAATGTATGTATGAATTTATCAAATTTAGTTTTGAAATCATGGAATATTTAAAGCTTTGAAATATACGGAAATTGAAATGGTTTATTTGAGGTTCAAATCTGTATTTGAAATCAATATAAATTGAAATGGTTTATTGAAAACCGAACTGAGTTGAAATTTATGAACTGAGATTTGATTTAAATTGAACTTTTTTGGATTCAAGTTGATTTGAATCAATTTGTGAAGTTGAGGAAATTATTTTATAAAGTAGTTTTATATTCAAGAATATTTTATTATATATACTATTTGAATATCTAAACTATTTAAGTGGTGAAAGTTATGGTTTCGAAGCTATGAATTTCAAAATATTATGTTTTGAAATGTTATATTTTCAAGTGTTTGGTTTAGAAAGTGTTATAACTTTTAAATACTATGACTTTGGAAGTGAATATATTTGAAATGGAAATGATATCGTATTGATTTGGTTTTGAAATAGAAATGATATCGTATTGATTTGGTTTTGAAATGGAAATAATATCGTATTGATTTGGTTTTGGAATGGCAATGATACTTTGGTTTTGAAGTATAAACTATTTTTGAAATGACCGTAGTTTTATAATAATGTTTGATTGTTAAAGAGACCGGGATCGGAAGTTTTCATACTCTCTGCCAACTCCAAAGACCACTTTAACAACTGTGTACATGGTGGAGATTTTAGAATGAAGTAGGATGGTGGCGACGTTCTATTGAGGTATATACGTGGACCCGACTCCCGTGAGTTGGCATAAGGTGGCTAAAACAGGAGCAATCGACGGGCTAATGAGGTTGCTCCTCTGATCGGACACACTTCTTCGATACCATTCTATTACTTTGTGATTGATTGGTTGCACTTTGATTTTTTGGGAATGTGGCTCAAGGTGGGCGGTAGTGGTTGCTATGCATTACCACCGGTCCAGAAGTGCAACTGGTATATCTACCCTAGCATTGGCTAGTTGTGTCGTGTCTTCTACCCTAGCAAGCTTTACTACGAGTTTGATTTGTGTCGTACCTATGGTGTATCCCTAGATAGCCTCCCAATCTTGAGGTATTACCGTACTCTATAGACTATCGGTACTATAAAATGTGTTAAGGGCGAAATGGGTAACGCCTTAACTCTATTTTTAAATATATTATACTTTACTTTAGACATTATTATAATAGCGTAAATTATTACATAATAGATAGTTTAACGGATCCTTAGAGGATGGTTATCCCAAACATCCTTTGAGTTACTTGTATTTTAGTTGTTATTTCACTTGAGTTGGATTTATTGATATAATAATGTTAATCATGACTCAAGTGTTCGTGTTTGCTTTACGCTTGGGTCAGACTGAGTGGCTCGGTGTTCGAGACTCACCTTTAATGTTGGAGCTTCACTTGGAGATCCAGCTATCTATCCAGTTTTCAGATATTCAGTTAATTCCAGTGATTTATTCTGATCTTGTATTTGACTATTGTATTTGAAACTTCTGTTTATCTTATTTGAATTTGATATATATATATATATATGTATGTATGTATGTATGTATGTATGTATGTATGTATAGCAGCTTCATGAACTACCATCCAGTTTGTTTCCGCTGCATTATTGCTATATTACTCTGTGTCCGTGATTCTGTAATTTATTTATATACTGTATATGCTGAGTTTTTCCAAATATAAATTTGTTGAGACTTGATTTTGATTAATGACACGAAGCTATCACTACAATATGCAGATTTGACGACTGCTACGACAAAAGAGACAAGGAGATGAGACTTTAAAAATTGGTGCATCAACTATGGTATTTTGTTTTTAAGTCTTAGGTCAATATTTGTTAAAATCTCTCCTCGGTTATGCTACACTATCTTATATATTTTAATCACGATACTTACTAAATATTTTACACATGTATAAGCACGCATTTAAATTATTGAAGTAGTATAAAGTTATAGAAATATATATATATATATATATATAATTATGCAAACTGCACAAACCCAAAATCACATATGAAGGAACCAACAAGGTTAAATAAAGCAAAATATCCATGCTCTAGAGTCAGTTTCAAAACCTTAGAATGAAAGAAAATGAACCCATAAATGACATGTACTCAAGATTTCAAGATATCTATTATTCATTAGTAGGACTAGGAGAAAAATATTCAGATTTTGATATTGTATCCAAAATCCTAAATTCTTTAACTGAAGAATGGGAAAGAAAAGTTCTCGCTATTGAAGAAGCAAACGATATTTCCAAAATAACTCCAGAAGAATTAATAGGAAACCTAATGTCCTATGAAGTGAATTTGCAGGCAAAAAGAGTTCAGGCTCAAGACAAAAGGAACATAGCATTTCATGCAGAACAAGAAGAATCAGACTCAGACAAAGACGACCTAGCTTTTATTGCAAAGAACTTCAAGAAATTCTTGAAATATAGAAAAGGAAACAGAAATAATGGCAAAAGAAGCTCAATCAGCAATAAACCACCATCTTTATCAGTTATGGAATGTTTTAACTGTCACAAAAAGAGGCATATGCAGAAGGACTGTCCAGATCAAAAGAAAGGATACCGAAATAAAAGGAAGGACAAATTCAAAAGAAAAGCCATTTTAGTCACATGGGATGATTCAGATTCCTCGTCCTCTTCTTCGGGAAGTGAAAGTGACAGCGATAATGAACAAGCTAACGTATGTTTTATGGCTAAAGCTAATGAGGTCAGTGGCTTTACTTTTGATGATATGATAGAAATAAATTCTGAATTATTAGATACTTTAAAAGTCTTAAAAGAAAATACAAAGAAGCTGTAAAAAACAGAACAAGGCAGAATTCGAAAGAGATATGCTTAAAGATGAGAAGAAAATATTAGAAGAAGGACTTGAGAAAACTCAAGAATCAATCTCTAATGTTAATTCTCAACTTATATTATTGAGTCAAGAAATTGAAACTCAAAAGGAGAAGAATGATAGTCTTGTTTTTGAAAATCATGTTTTACAAACTAATATTAAAATGGTAGAACTGGAAAATTCAAGTCTAAAAGCCAAACTAGATGGAATCACTAAAAATATTTCAAATTTTAATAAAGAAAGAGAAAATTTATCTAGAACTATTGAGAATTCACAATCTGTGGATAATAAACATGGTTTAGGATATAAAAAGAAAGTAAAAAAGTCACAGTCTAGTAATTTGAACAAAGTTAAATTTAATAAAACACACACGTCTTTAAATAGACTAGTTTCTAATACTATAAGTATATAGATACCTAAAACTAATAACAAACTAATAAGAAAGAAGTATATTAGTTCATTCATAGATGATGTTCATAATAATAAAAATTATATTTATAAAAGGGATACTAAACCCGTTTGGGTTTGGTTCTTAAGACCTAACTCTTAGGACCCTATTAAAAAAGTGGGTACCAACGATATCTCATATTTTTTGCAGGTCCCACTCAATAAAAGAGGAAAATGGATACTCGAAAGTGGTTGCTCAAAACATATGACAGGAGATAAGGATATGCTGATAAATATTACATACTCGGATGGAGGTTTTGTCACTTTTGGAGACAATTCTAAGGGATATATCATCGGCAAAGGCGATGTGAGCAATTACGGTACATCTAATTTACATCTAATTTACCTCTAATCACAAATGTTTTGTTAGTTAAGAATTTAAAACATAATTTATTATGTATAAGTCAGTTATGCGACAAAGGATATAAAATATCATTTTCTGAAAATAAATGTAGTATTCTCGATCAGAATCAAAATCTTATTTTCAAGGGAAATAGAGATAAAAACATTTACTTTTTAAATATGGAAGTTAATCATAACTCAGGTTTGTGTTTAATAGCTAAAGAAAATGATCCACGGATATGGCATAAACGATTTTGTCATATCAATTTCAAAAATATAAATAAAATTTCTAAAAATAATCTTGTAAAAGGATTACCAAATATGAACTTTAAAGTTAATGATATATGTGACTCATGTCAATTAGGTAAACTAACTAAATCCTCGTTTAAATCTAAGAAAGTTATCTCGACGTTACAACCGCTCAAATTACTTTATATGGATTTATTTGGCCATACCCCAAATTCAATCCATAAATCATAATAAGTACGTATTTGTAATAGTTGATGATTTTTCTAGATATACATGGACTATTTTTATGAAAAATAAAAGTGATACCTTTGAAAATTTCAAAAAAATTGTTAAACAAATTCAAAAGGTATTAAAATTAAAAATATTAGAAGTGATCACAGAGGTGAATTTGAAAATATATAATTTGATAACTATTGTAAAAAGAAAGGAATATTTCTTAACTTTTCATTTTCTAGAACTCCACAACAAAATGGAGTTGTAGAACGAAAGAATCGAACTCTATAAGAATGTGCAAGAACTTTACTAAATGAGAGCACATTACCAAAACAATTTTGGGCAAAAGCTGTTGCAACTGCTTGTTATGTTTTGAATCGTGTTTCTAGTAGACCTCTCACCAAAAATACTCCTTACTAACTTTTTAACGGTAGAAAACCAAACATATCTTATTTTAAAATATTTGGATCAAAATGTTTTATATTAGATGCCAAAGATCATCTTGGCAAATTCGATTCAAAATATGACAAAGGAATATTTCTTGGATATTCGAATCGAAGTAAAGCTTATCAAAATTTTAATAAACGAACAAATACTATCGAAGAATCACTCCATGTATCTTTTGATGAAAACGCTAAACTTGTTTCTACAACAATTAATGACAATGACTTACTTAATAAAACAAAAACAATAATAAACAAGTCGAGAGACGATGACAATATCATTTTATCTAGAGAAGATGAAAACATTGTTTATACTTTAGAAAATAGAAATTCTACTAATATGATAAGATCTCCTTGAAGAGTTTTACGAAATCATCCTACAGAAAATATAATTAAAGAAACAAATTCGAATGTTCCAACTAGAAGTCAATTAAATTTAATGAGTAATGTTGCTTTTCTCTCTACTATAGAAACCTAAAAATACTAAAGAAGCATCATCCGATGAAATTTAGATTATTGCTATGCAAGAAGAATTAAATCAGTTTGAACGAAATGTAGTTTGGGAACTAGTACCCAGACCAACTGATCAGACGGTTATAGGAACTAAATGGGTTTACAAAAATAAAGCAGACGAATTAGGAAATATAACTAGAAATAAAGCAAGACTAGTAGCACAAGGATATAACCAGGAAGAAGGAATAGGCTATGAAGAAACGTTCGCTCCAGGTGCTAGACCAGAAGCGATACGAATCTTATTGGTGTACGCATGTTTTAATAATTTTAAATTTTATCAAATGGATGTTAAAAGTGCATTTTTAAATGGTTAAATTAAATAAAATGTTTATGTTGAACGACCTCCTTTATTTATTCATGAAAAATATCCATATCATATATATAAACTTAAGAAAGCTTTATATGGTTTAAAACAAGCACCATGTGCTTGGTATGAACATCTAAAAGCTATCTAATTAATTCTGGATTCGAAATAGGAAAAGTAGTTCAAACATTATTTATAAAACATTCTAAAAATGATATATTAATAGTTCAAATATGTTGATGACATTATATTTGGCTCAACTAATAATGAATTATGTAAAGAATTTTCTGAAATAATGACTAGAGAATTTGAATGTCTCATATAGGAGAATTGTCATATTTTCTAGGACTACAAATTAAACAAGTTTCAAATGGAATACTTATTAATCAAGAAAAATACTGTAATAATCTTATTAAACGTTTTGGAATGGAAAACACTTCTACCAAACCAACTCCTATGAGTACAACAGCACATCTTGATAAAGATGAAAACGCAAAAGTGTAGACTAGAAATTATATTGTAGTATGATAGGATCGCTACTTTATTTAATAGCAGGCAGACCAGATATTATGATGAGTGTATGCTTATGTGCACGATTTTAAGCAGACCCGAAAGAATCACATCTACGTATTGTAAAACGTATACGACGCTATCTTATTAAAACTATAAATTTTCAAACTTTTCTATCCAAAAGAGTGTACGTTCGAATTAGTATCATACAGCGATGCTGATTTTGGAGGATCACAAATAGATAGAAAAAGTACAAGTGGTACGTGTCATTTCATCGGTAAATCGTTAATATCATGGTTTAGTAAGAAACAAAACTGTGTCTCTCTATCAACTTGTGAAGCAGAATATATTTCTGCAGCACTAGCTTGCACACAAGTAATTTATATGCAACAGACACATAAAGATTTTGGAATCAGTCTATCAAAATCAACAATTTACAGCGATAATTCTAGTGCAATAAACTTATCTAAAAATCCAGTAAATCACTCGAGAACTAAACGTATAGATACTAGACATCACTTTTTATGTGATAATATAGAAAAGATATAATAAATCAGGATTATGTACCATCAGAAAATCAGTTAGCCAATATTTTTACTAAACAATTATTAGAGAATACGTTTGTAAAATTGCGACGTGAGATCGGTATAATCTCAAGTAAGGATATATAAATAAAAATATAAAAATTTTAAACTAAAAAGTCAAAAATAAAATTTTTACAAAAAAATCGAAATTCTAACCATGCCGAGACTCGAATTCGTGACCTGTTGTGAATAGCCCAAGTGTCTTATCTACCTGAGCTATTAATGTTTTCTGTTCTAGTCTCTTATGGTCGTTTTATTATATAGTAACAAGTATTTTATATATCACGGTTATCTTTATAATTTATATTACTAATTTTATAAATATTATAACTGTTCAAATTAGCTCAGCCAACAGAAAACCAATGTCTCTACATACTTTTCGGCTATAATTAATATAATCCACCAATTACTTTCCTATTTTTTCTAAACTAAATCTATAAATAGGTGCGTATTCCTTTTCTTGTGCACTCAAAACAAAATAAAAGATATCAATCGATTCTCTGAAGTAAAGCATTGATTAACAATAGTTTTTAAAATAATGTCAACTTCCTCTACAACAGACTCTACCGAAATCATTGCCTCGACCAACTCTCCACTCCGGACCATAAAGGTTCACCATCATCAGTCTACTACACTGGATATACTCCGGACAAGAAAAAGGGAAAGAAGACCGTTGATATTTTCCCAAACACAAAACAAAAGATCGACGATCTCCACCATTATCAACAGGAATCTCTAATGCTGCAACGTGAGATTTATTACGAACAAAAAATAAACTCCAGACGTATAGGTATAATCGAGCATATAGCGATTAAATTCTGCGGGCTTCGTCACACCCGATAGAAGAAAATGTTGTTTTCGCCTATAAGTCGCCCTTCGACTTCGTCTGCTCCGCAACCACCATACTCACCAAATTCATGAGATCGCAATGAAGCTTCGAATGTTCTTCGTAAGCAACTGAAAGAATTCAAGACACCGAGTCCTAAGAAAAAGTCATGGTGTTTAATCTTTTTTCGTTGTATTTTTAAATAAATGCTCTATATATGGTATGTTTATATTTTCCGATGCAATAAGTGACAACTCATACATAAAAAATATATTCACATTTAACAGCAAAATAAAGTTAGTTCTATATCATTCGGTAAAATAAAAATTATTTATATTAGTAGAATTAACAAACATAAATAAAATATACACAGTTCACATCATAAAAAATTCAATGTCTAAAATACTACAGGTCAATCGACTGGTTATGGAGATCAATCGACTGACACTGCAAACATTTTTTATATATACATGGCCAGTCGACTGTTGTAGGGCCTCAGTCGACTGCACCAGAAGGTTGAATATTATCAACCTTCAGCTTCAGTCGAATGAAGCCTTGAGCCAGTCGACTAACGCTGTAATATAAAATTTCATATAACACGCCCAATCGACTGTTGCAGGGCCTCAGTCGACTGGACCAGAAGGTCGAATATTATCAACCTTCTCACCTACCCCCTTTACCCCTTTATCTTTCACTTTACCTTCTCCCCTCTTTACCACTTTAGTTTTTCAACGTTTTTTAAAACCCTAAGCTCTCTAAAACTCTAATTATTTCCCTCTAAATCAAAATCAAATGGCTCCAAAACAGTAAAGGTCAAGCCTCCTCCTCATCTCAACCTCCATCGAATGAACAAATTCAGCAGTGGCTAATTGATGACACCGCAATGAAGAGGTGGGGACGGATGCAAGATTCAAGAACATTCGAAGGTTCGTTCATCAAATTCCTTGATTTTTTACCCTATCACATTCAAGAATTTGCTCGAAGATGCAGTTTAGGGTCATTAATTGATATCGACGACGACAAACACAAAATCAACCAAATGATGGTAAAGTTGTTCTACGCTAATCTAAATTTGGGTCACCAAGATGTTCCAAATCAAGAAGATTGCATATGGAGTCTCATATGTGGTAAGCCCATCTTCTATTCTCTAGACCGCATTGCTCATATTCTAAAAACAGAAAATGATGGTGTTGAATTAGCTACTATTGATGTCGATTTGGTTGTTCGAGACCGCATAAACAATTTTTTTCTGGCAGACGATATGCGTCAGTTAAAATCGATGTCTTTACGACCAAAGGCACGAATTATTCATCGCACCCTAATGAAAACCGTAACTCCTAGAACCGAGAGTTATGAACTCGTCTATGAAAATAATTTTAGAGCTTTATATGCAATTTTTGGGAACATCAAACTGGCTTCATTAATACTTGACGAGTTTTTAAGCTTCAACAATGGTAGGATGAATACAATTTACCACGAAGAATATATTATGCGTCTTCTCAAAGCTTGTGAAGTTCCGAATCCGGATTCACCAATTTCTACCATTGGTTGTTTGAACGCTCGGACCTTAGCCTTGATGAAATTACCGGTTGCCCAACCCCCTAATATAATATCTTTTGAAGAATGGACTCAAAGGCAAACAACTCAAGTCCAACCAGAACAACAAGGTGAGCCTTCTCACCGACCATCTCATCAAACATCGACTCGTTATCAACAAGAAGAAATTACGATTCCAAATAAAGGCCTTCAACCATGTGAGGCCATCAATATAATGTGTCGTAATCAACAAATTCTTCAATCAAACATCATCAAAGTTGATAGGAAGCTCGATAAAGTCAAAGGATTTTTCACCAAAATATGGCAAGCCATATCGTGGTCTTCCGGTACATCTACTGCTACTATAGGCGATCCGGGTAAGCAACCCGTATTTACATGGTCTTCTTCTTCCTCTTCTGATGACGATCAAGCTAGTAGAGATGATGATGGTGATGAAGGAGATGGCGGTACGGGTGAACATCCGATGGAGTAAGATGTTCATTTTTATTTTCATTCAAGACATTTTCTTTTTAATATGGCTTGTACTAAATAGCTATTCTAGTTTATTTATTTTTGAACACTCTTAACTATGGATGTTAAATGTGTGGATGATTGTTCTTGGTTTTATTTCATATTATCTTTCACATTATAATAACATATTACTTATTCTTTTTTGTCGATGACAAAGGAGGAGAAATATTATTGCTACTAACAAGAATGTAGTATATAGACATCAAAGATTCACAGGGTGTATGTATTATATATATATATATATATATATATATATATATATATATATATACACAGTCGAAATCTATATCCTTTATAGGTTGTCATCAATCAAAAAGAGGGAGAATGTTAAGATTTGGTTTTGATTCATGACACGAAGCTATCACTACAATATACAGATTTGATGACTGCTACGACAAAAAGAGACAAGGAGATGAGACTCTAAAAATTGATGCATCAACTATGGTATTTTGTTTTTAAGTCTTAGGTCAATATTTGTTAAAATCTCTCCTCGATTATGTCTACACTATCTTATATATTTAATCACGATATTTACTAAATATTTAATACATATATAAGAACACATTTAAATTATTATTAAAGTAGTATAAAGTTATAGAAATAAATATATATCTGTAATTGTGAAAAATGCACAAAAATGACTAGGTCAGTCGACTGACCTGCTGAGACAGTCGATTGACGTTGGGGTTTTTATGCAGCATGCACAGTTACATAAATATATAAGAATTTAAAATTTTCACATTACTTTTGAATCATCAGTCGACTGACTATAGCTCAGTCGACTGAATTCCTATAACAGCTATTTTTTTTAAAGGACACAATTTTTGTGAGGAGTTACAAAGCTTTAATGAAAAGATTCGGACACAACACTTCGATCAAAATTCTTCACCAACAGTCACTGCTTTCTAACCTTTATAAATAAAAACTCCGACTTCATTTCAAATTACTTAATCACAATCGAATTCTCTTATTCTCTGATCTAACTTTCTGAAATCTATTTGCTATCATACTTTTAATTATTCTGCAATAAAGCAATACTATACCTTTCTATTCTTCAGATACTTCAAATATATATATTTATACTCGAGGAGAAGATTATGGGAAGGGTGTACTACAAGTGACATATCCATGTTATCAAGAACACACAAAGTCAAAACTATTTTTTATATTTGTTGAAGCTTTTTCTGCTGCTCAGGCGAGTGAAGTCCTCTTCGGCCCGTTCGGCTGCTCAGGGGTGTATAAACCCGTTCCTCCGGGTTAAGTGAGGGTTGTTGTTTAAGTGAAATTCCAGAAGGAGTGTAACGTACGCGATTTTTCGTTGCCGAAAAACCGAATAGTTAGGGTTTTAAAAAGAATCTAAGAAAAGAAAAAGAGAGAAAAAGATAGAAAAATAGAGAGAGGAGAGAAAAGAACATAGGAGAGAAAAAGATAGAAAATAGAAAATAGAGAAAATAGAACGGAACAGAAAGGAAACAACAAAGAATCTCACAATTCGCAGCGGAACAACATATAATAATAAATGAATAGTCTTTAAACAAAGAACTATATCAGTTATTACATTACATCACATCATCATCAGAGTGTACAACAACAACAACAAACAGCGGAAAAAGAAATACTATATACTAGTAATACGCCATGCCATCCAGCTTGCCTCCAGCAACTCCTGAATATCCTGATAAACCTTACTCTTGACTGCCCGTGTGGAAATTGGTGGGCACCCAGAGTTTAGGAAGGAAAACAATAAACTCCAAGTCAGTCATGTGACTGGTGTGAGAACTCAAAACAGTTTATTTATCTTTAAAATCAAAATAGAGGAATATTTTTAAGTCAATTCGCAATGCTTTTAAAAATGAGACTACCATAAGGCCTCCCGCACACACACACAATGCAAACGCAGAATCGGAGGAGATTTCTCCTTATGATAGTCAAAGATGCTTGATACGTATTAAAAAGAACATTTGATATTATTATTAGTGCATAGTGTAGGAAAAATTCATTTCGAAAGTAGAATATAAATCTTAGCCAGCATAGGTACCATTATAGTATGCTTACTATAGCTACCATATTAAATGGCAGGTTCTACAACTAAAACCGTACAAGTCTCGTATTGTTTCTTTGGATTTCCAATGAATGATCAGGCCAAGGAACTTCCCATTGCCACATGAGAATGCCTCTGGATGGACATCCCCGAGAACCAAACCGGATCTCTACCAACACAAGGCCGGGTTACCCCTAACTGAGTAACAACTGACCGAATATGCCATCCCCCGGTCCTTTGGGACCTTTCACCGAGCGCTCGTAATCAATTCACACAATCATAACAAAGTGTTTTCAACATGAGTAAGTATCTGGGCTCCATACCATGATACCACCCTTTTCCAGAAGGAAATGCACACATCCTAAAGGGCGCTACCCCTCATAACCTTGCTGCTTCTTTCCTGTTTTGACCATTCACGGGGTGTGAGGCTCGACGAAGTCACGTCCACAAAAACATACTTTATACAAAAGCCATGCTTTGGGTCAACAAATGATCATAGAAATGATCACCAGGATAGACGATCAAATAAATGATCCTATCACAAATAATCAACACAATGATCATTTCACAGCAACACTCAGCATGTCACATTACCAAATTGGGAATATATCGCTGATAACATTCAACTACATAACCTCTGAGCTCGTACGTCTCAGAGAAGGGTGTTAAGCTAAAAGAATAAATTCTCCGCCACCAACAGAAATATATTTGAAAGAAATCTGCTTTATATCTCAATTTGTAATGTCAAACATACAATCCATACAAGTCTGTTCCGGGCTCGAACAAAACCGAAGGCACTTCTCACGAAGCCCTTGCAATCCGGGTATTCACAATCCCGATTGAATTTCCCATCACTTAGGGAATCTCTATACCAGGAGCTACCCAGTGCAGAGACAATCGATAGGTCATTCTATCGCTTTCGCAAATATCCGGTCTTCAACACCGGTCTTCAATGCGATTCATAACGACGTATTACATATTCGGAATGGGTTATACGACCCCATGGTCCTTTCCCGGTTAACCCGAATAGTGAGCGCTTATTCAAAAATAAGTGTGGCATTCACATTCAAACAAATCACATCAAATACCCATTCAAAGGTAAATATTGATAGTCGGTTATTGAACTATCAATGGATATGCACACATCACCAGTTTCCAAATAATTTTTCAAATTATTTATTTTCCAAAATATCTTTACTAGATATAAATTTCACACTTCAAAAATAAATCAATATTTATTTTTAAACAAATTCTTCTTTTCATTTATAAATTCCATAATGAATTTATATTTCACAATATCCATGCATATACTATTTCAATTATTCATTTCAATTTATCTTCAAAAAGATAAATTCTCAAAATATTCACTTTATATTGAAAAACATTTCCATACTTATTTAATAAGTAATTCACAAATTTTATTTATTTTCAACTCTTAGAAAATATTCAATATACTTAATCGAAATTAAGTATATATTTCATTCTTTAAGGAAATCATTCTCTTAACCATATTTATTTGGGCCAAAACGAATGTTGCGTAAAACATCGTTACGACAACCCAAAATCACTAGTATAGGGATTCGAAATTTAAAATAGATATATAATCCCAATACTACACAAAACATTTCCTTTCGGAAATCATTTACTATAACAACAGTGTTATAGTCCACTATTTCCTTTTATTTCTCGAAAACGTCTATTTCAACAATAAATGTTGAAATCTATGGTTTCGAATCTCAACACATTTTAAAACATCGTTAGGTCGTTTTAATTCTATTTAAAACATCACATTCAAAACAATTTCTTTAACATATTATTCACTATTCAAAAACGTGAATATACTTTGTTAACAAATTTCATCCTTTTATTCATTTCATTTTAAAGGATTATTCACAGTTCAAAAACGTGAATATAACTCCATTAATAGGTTTCAACAATTTTACTTACCAAGATAAGTCGTTTACGAATTTATAAAACAACGTTTATAAATTCCTTTATTAACCTATATTCAATTCATAACTCAATTATAAACCAAAAGTTCATATTATAAGTTAAATGCTTATAAAATGATTATTTTACAAAATCGTTCTTTTAAACTTCATAATTATAAATCTTATAACTTATAAGATTCAATTATTTATCCAACACCATTCTTTAATAACTTCACGAAATTTATAAATCTTATTATTTATAAATTTCATTTATAACTTCACCATTTATAATTTATAAATTCCATTCACTTATACAATCTATCTTCACTTCATTCAAACACTTATAAAAACTCGTTTTATAATGTCAATATTTTCAAATTATAAATATCCATTTATAAATCTCTTAATATAAATCAATTTATATTTTTTTTTTTAAAACGTTTTTAATCTCCTTTATTATTTCACCATTTTGATTCATAAAATAATTAAATTTTATAAATCCTATATTTAAACTTTTCACAATAAATTCTAAAATCCCGATTAAACTATTTTATAAAATCATCAGCATCATATTCTCAAAAAAATCAGTTTTTAACTATATTTCTCAAAAATCATAATTTTTATAACTTTAAAAAATATAACGTTTATTTATTTAAAATGGATCAATTCAAAAAAATATTTTATAAACGTTTTCTTTCAAAAAATCACTTTGAAATCCTTTTAAAATTCCAAAATTTGGTCCAATGATGCTACATACCAAATAGTCAATCACGACAACAACGATATCATATATCGATATGATAATCCATCAAATATCAAAATATCTGAAATCAAATAAAAAAAACTGTTGAGGAATCCAGTTGGATCCCTCCAACCTGTTTCCTGCATCCACAAACATTAGCACAATACCAATTCCGCTCCAGTACGGAATTATCGCGGTATATGGGATTTAAAATATTATCCGCTTAATAGACGGCGTAATAGGGTCTCATCCGCTAAACAAATAAATGCGGGAAATCAATAACTCCAATATATACATATGCCAATATATATATATATATTGCTATTATATATATAATACCAATTTCACTGTTTATGAAATATTCGCGGTATATGTTTTTAATAAATAACATCCGCTTACTAACGGCGCATAATGTCTATTTTAACAATCAATAGATATCAATCATCATTCAAACATGCATTCAAATATTTTTAAATCTAACTATTTAAAATAAAATCGAAACTGATTCGATTGAGTGAGAAGTTCTCACCTTGATTTCAATTCCGTTTTAGCGATTTATTTCGAATAAAATTAAACGGACGTTTAATTTTACCCAAAATTCTCACTAACTCCAAACGACTCCAATCCTATTTCATCGCGTAGAGCTCGTCCATACGATTCCAACGCAACTGGTTTCGCGTGTTTTCAACCTCGTATGAAAAAGATATGGATTTTACAAGTTTACACGATTTAAACTATAATTTATTTACAATTTATTTTTATATTTAAACCTTCAGATGGATCCTGGCCGTCCATCCCCCCAAGAAAAATAACGGCCGCACCAAGCTTTCCCCCCTCCTCTCTCACGTTTACGTACAGGCCGAACAACCCATAGCCGCCCCCCCTTCCCTAATTTCGCACGCCACCTCGCTACCCTCTAGCACGATCAAGCACCGCCGTTTGAAAGGCCATCAACCACTCTATCATCGGCCTGAGTAGCCTAGAGCTCGGTCGTGCCTGTGCATCAAAAAACATGCGCGACCGTGCTCCCTTCCAGCTCGATTTGCGGCCACCACGTCTCGATCCAGGCGATCATCGCCGTATGGATCGGTAGAGCTTGAGATGATCTTTAACCTTGCAGTTGAGCATTTGTCGTAATTGTTTATAGATTAAGAGATATTGAAGGCGAAAGATTTGAACATTCTCAGCCATCCAATTGATAGCGGTGGCCTGAAGATGAAATTAGGGTTTAGGTTATTTTTATTTTTATTTTTTTAGAATTATGGGGGTATTTATAGGGAACCGAACGAACACTATTCATCCGGAAATTCCGAACTCCGATTCACGCGCCGTAACCAGCGTTTCTAGGGTTTACCCCGCGTTCCGGACACAATGGAACAGGTTTCGGAAGCTAATTCGGACATTTGTGCGAGTTATGGCAATAAACGCTCAATTTAAATTAAACCGATTTAATCGATTTTCTAGGCGTTTTAATTTGTACAGGACAAACGGTAAATCCGATTGACACGAAATTTGAAACCTTACAATAATATCACATTACGGATCCGATGAAACTGGTTTCGTTGAAATCCGAGGCTTTTTGAAAAATGGCTATTTTAACTCGCCAAATTAAAATTAAAAATAAATCGATGCGTTTCGAGCTGCCACGATCAAACGATAACTCCGATTGACACGAAAATTGGAATCCGATAATAACTAACTATTACGGATCCAATGGAACTAGTCTCGTTCAATTCTGAGACTGTTCAAAAATTGACTATTTTCACTAGTCGATTAAATATTAAAATATTCAGTTTTCACAAATTAACTTTTAATTCGATTTTAAAAGTTCTAAAATATCATTCTAACTTCAATATGATAAAATAAAATTTTACAAATCATTTTCAATCATATTTAACCCAATTTTCAATTATTTCCATAATTTAACATATTAAATTATTGATTTGATTATCCAATTAAATCCAATAATTCAAAATAAAATTTATTCGACTTATAAATTCACTTATTAATATTTAAAATTAATTAAATATTCAAATTTAAATTAATAAAAATTCTGGGTCGTTACAAGGAGTCTGGGACTGGACGTAGGGCGGTGCTCCTAACCAGTATAAAAATCTCTGGTGTCATTTTACTATACTGCTTGTTATTCTGCATCATTTACAGTATTATTATCATCATTATACTCTGCATTATCATATCCATATTACACGATCCATGGCACATCTTCAAAATTAACAACTTGATATTTTGAGCAATACAATTCCGGCATGTTTGGATAAAATTGGTCGAAAATACCAGATAGTTACATTTGGTATCAGTGCTTTGGTTTTTCGAAAAACTTAGCATATAAAGTATATGTAGTTACAGAATTATTTTCGTTCGAGCTTGAATTCCTTCCTTTTGATTCATTTCCTTTGACTTTTGGAACGTTCCCTTGGTTCCAAAATCCATCCTTGTCTCTCCCTATTCGTATTCTGGAGTATCCCATAACTCCACTTCAAACAATTTCTATAATAAATCAGCGGTCTCGCCAATCTTCGAATGATTTTTACAAGGGTGAAACTCCTTTACAATGGGCATTGATTCAAGAAAAATTTCAGTATCCTCGGTTTACGATGCTGCTATCTTTTGCTATACCTAAATTCCATCTCTTGCGATCGAATGTTGATTTGCCTCAGAATTCTACATCGATCTTATTCTTGAAGTCACGGTCGACCCGGTTAAGGTTGTCCGTGATTTATATAAACTTATCCATCTTTCTATTTTGTTATTTAATCATCTTATCTTTATTTCAAACCTATCTTCGAATCAAAATTTCTTTGATTTGAGTCCATCAAATTTGAACCTCTATTCTTGTTTTCTAATCCATTCTAGAATTATAGAGTGAGGGAGTTTATTTTGTATTTGTACACTAATATAATTTTTTTTATATATTGTGTTGTTTGATTTATTGATGTTGATTTGGATTTCCAATCGATTCGTCTGATCAATGCTATCGATAGGATTTTCAAAATACTTGAACAGAGCAAACTGACACAATATTGTTTCCAAATTCAGTAAAGAAATGAATTTTATCTGATTATATATATAAGTAAATATTCTAAAAGATAATTGTTAAATGAATTGGTTAGCAAAATGATATTATTTGATTTTCATTTATTGTTTTGTAAACCATTGATTTTACGAACATATAAATAAATAAATTATAAACTTGGTTTATAAATTGATTTAGAATTTAAATGAATTTAAATGAATTTAAATTAGAATTTGAGAATTTAATTTTCGGCAATTTCAAACTTTGGTTTTAAAAAGTTTTAAAGGGGTATATTATTCAAAGTATTTTAAATCGTTTCCAAAGAATTTTATGGTTTTAAATCAGTGCTCTTCTCTTTTGTCGCTGGAAAATAATTTTGGTGATGGCGGCCGCATCATCGACGTTCATTTTCGAGTTTCGGAGTGGAGAGACCATTCTGTAGCCATGCTATAATTTGTTTGAAAAGAAAAAAAATGAATTTTTAATTGAATTTCTGAAGTATAACTTGATTTATAATATATATATATACACACACACACATATAGGTATATGATTATAGATTAGATTTGATATATATAGATATATATATTTATCTCTAAATTGTTTGAAGTTAATCGGAAATTTAATTCTTAAATTTTTTTTGTTAAAATATGATTTCGATTCAATAAAGCCAATTTTTGAATAAATATTTAAACTTGAATAATTGAATTAGAAATCTTTACTTGTAAAATATTCAATTACATCCCAATATAACTTACCTAAATCATTCAGAAGTTGAATTGGTAATTGAATAATTTACCATGTAAAATGATATTAAAAGAATTTATAAATAAATTTGAGCGGTTTACACTTAATTTAAATTTATATGAATGTTAACTTAGGTGAATAGAAATATGATAATGAATACATAAGATGAATAAAATAAATTTTGTTTTGAGCGAATTAATAAATTGAAATTAAAATCAACTTAATGAAATACTTTGAATTTGAATAAATTATTGAATATTAATTAATTTAAATTTAAATTTATATGGTTTTAAATTAATTGTTTATTCTTGTCTTTCAATCTATTTTTCTTTCTGGTTGTTTCTATTCTCCTACCTTCTTCCTTTTCGGGGATGAAAAGTTTTGAGTGGGGGAGAGTGTACCGTAAATTTTAATAGTTTTATAATATATATAACTAGAATTTTGTGAAATTCCAAATACTTGAATTTGGAAATAAATTTTTATATTTGGAATACGTCTATTTAAACATAACAAATGGTAAATTTTCAATTAATAATGTTAAAGTTTATTTTATTGTGTAATTTTATTTCCATTTAAATCAGTTAAAAATTGATGGTAATAAAATAATTTCCAAACCTGAATATTTTATACAGAAAATTTGTAAATCATCTTCTGAGTGAGATGTCAAATTTCGTTTCATCAGATTCGGACTTCTATAGCTCCATCGATTTTATTTTCTGCGTTTTAGCTGCCTTTTCAGTAGCAAAAATTCGAGTTTTTATAATTCGATCGTACCACTAATATCTGTATATCGTTTTGATCATCTCGCCGTGCTAATCTCTACGGTATATTCAATTTGTGCTCTGAAGTCCGATACCCGACGAAACCGTTCAACGGTTCATCGTATCAGTACGTTTTGAACCTTTTGAATTCTCTATACATTCAATTGCCCAACGTTCGAATTTCTAACGGTCATTTTCGTTTATTATTCCCTGTATTCATTAAATTGCGGGTTCGTTCATATTTATTCCTTATGCACACTTTCCAGATATAAATTATAATATTCACTGTTCTATTCACTTAACATTTGTATTGCTTAGCCTGCTTACTTTCGTTACCCTGTTCATTCTTCTTCCTCTCATTTTTCGGTTCTTACCTTTATAAAAGATTTTTTTTGAAGCCGTTCATTTTTCCGCCTCCTCCACTTCGTCAACCCGAATCCACTCACACAGCCCCGCCTCGCTTCAATCCCACTAAAGTTCAGCTGCCACAGCTTCATCCTCCACCAGCACGCACGCAAACAAGCCCTCAACCCTGGCCGATCGCCAACATCATCTCGCCTATCTTCAAACTGTAGCTTCTTCTTTGGTATGTGATATATATGTTATATAACGAAGTTATACACACACACACACACACACACACACACACACACACACATATATATATATTAAGTGGTGGTCTGTTATTTCGTTTTGTACGGTCTGCATAATTTTTTTTTATATGAAGTATATATGTATAGATATGAATCATAATACAATTGATTTGCTGTGAAAGAATAGAAATATAGTAATATATATGTGTCTAGATATTTTACCTATTGGGTTATCTTTAGAACATGTGTACATCGACTTTGTACTAGTATAATATAATGGATTAAGTTTGTATTTATCTGTTCTAGTTGTTTGTATATATAGGGATTCTGCTGATGTTTATATCTTTTATAACCTACATTAGTTATATATACATGTACAACGTTTGCAAAGGTTTATATATATATATATATATATATATATAGTATATATATGTTATCTATAACCCGGCTCGAAACTATATATACATAATGTTATTTATATTTAAATATATTATTTTCTGACCTTGAAAGATAGTGTGTGGGTTCAGTCTACATATATTAATTTTATTTATAGGACGTGCATATATATTTCTATAGAGTCCTGAAGCCTGCATGTATGTGGGTGGAGATAAGGTGTAAGCTATTTTGCATAGTTGTAATTGATGTTCATGTATATAAATTTTAAAATGAAATATATGTATATATTGTAATAAGCCATTTAACATGGTTATGTTATAATATGAAATCTGTTAGTATGTTTGGTATGTATATATATATATGATTGTATTTTTGATATTGAAGTTAAGTTATTGATTTGAAAATAAATATGTATGTATATTTTTAGAATAGATGTTTGATTTAATATATGTGTTTTAATTTAAAACAACGATGTTTAATTATATATATATATAATTTTAATATTTGTTTTAACTTAAATATTGATTTCATAATAAATTAATAATATATAACTTATGTTCTATCAAGACTGAATCTAACTACTTCGTCGATTCCTTGTTATCAGCCTCGATCGTCAAATTCGTGCCAATCTTAACTTGCTTTGGAAGCCGTGCTCGCATTTCGTAACTCAACTTCATTACCTATTCTCGTAGCCTCGAAAGGTATGCAATCACTCACAGTTGATGTTCTTATATTTAAATTAATTTCAATTGAAATGACAACTGGAATATGCTGCTGTTAGTTAGATACATTGCTATATATATGTTGTTATCTGTATTTGTTCACCTGTGACATCTGACACTAGTTTATGTCATTTATATTGATGATATATGCCTGTTATATTATTATCATATCTGTTATCACTCTGAAAGTTCCCTATTAGTATAGAATTCACTATGGGTTGAAATGATACATACCCGAACGATCTGTAGAATAGAAGAAAATCGTTATGGGTTGAAATGATAGACCCAAGTTATTTTCATTGAATTTAGGATTACGGGTTGAAATGATATATACCCGTATATATTTAAATTACGGATTGAAATGATAAATATCCGTATCACTTGACCATAGGATAGAAAATTATATACAGACACCGTGGTCTATATATATAAAAATATTTCGAAATGATTTCTATGGTTTTGAAAAAATATATGGTTTTATATAAATATTGATTTTAGGTATTATATAAATGCTATTTCAAATGTATAGTTAAATTCTTGATTTAAGCTATGTATAGATTTGTTTGATATAAAATAAGTTTAATAATAAAGTTGATTTTATTAAAATATAATATGGATAAGTATTTATTTAATTATATTTTAATATAGAGTTTATAATGATTTAATAAATTAAGGTTGAGAAGATAGATTTGAAATTGATTAGAAATTATATTTAATAAAGAATTTATTTAATTAATCTATTTGAAACTTATGGAACTTGAAATCTTAAAGGATATGATTTTATAACTTGATTTTGGTTTAAGATGATTTAAAATGAATATTTCAAGTTCAAATTAATTGAAGGAATATTTAATGATTTGGAATTTGGGGTTTATTTAAAAGATATTGGATTTTTTAAGTAAACATTTCAAAATTTGAATAATAATGAAGTTCAATTAATGCATATATGAAGTTATCAAATTTAATTTTGAAATTGTGGAATATTTGAAGCTTTGAAATATATGGAAATTGAAATGGTTTATTTGAGGTTCAAATCTGTATTTGAAATCGATATAAATTGAAATGGTTTATTGAAAACTGAATTGAGCTGAAATTTATGAACCGAGATTTGATTTAAATTGAATTTTTTTGGTTTCAAGTTGATTTGAATCAATCTGTGAAGTTGAGAAAATTATTTTATAAAGTAATTTTAAATTTAAAACTATTTTATTATATATACTGTTTGAATTTCTAAGCCGTTTAAGTGGTGAAAGTTATGGTTTCGAAGCTACGAATTTCAAAGTATTATGTTTTGAAATGTTATATTTTCAAGCGTTTGGTTTAGAAAGTGTTAAAACTTTTAAGTACTATGACTTTGAAAGTGAATATATTTGAAATGGAAATGATATCATATTGATTTGGTTTTGAAATAGAAATGATATCGTATTGATTTGGTTTTGAAATAGAAATGATATCATACTGATTTGGTTTTGAAATGGAAATGATATCGTATTGATATGGTTTTGGAATGGCAATGATATTTTGGTTTTGAAGTATAAACTATTTTTGAAATGACCGTGGTGTTATAATAACATTTGGTTGTTAAAGAGACTGGGATCGGAAGTTGTCATACTCTCTGCCAACTCCAAAAACCACTTTAACAACTGTGTACGAGGTGGAGATTTCAGAATGAAGTGGGATGATGGCGACGTTCTATTGAGGTATATACGTGGACCCGACTCCCGTGAGTTAGCATAAGGTGGCTAAAACAGGAGCAATCGACGGGCTAATGAGGTAGCTCCTCTGATCGGACACACTTCTTCGATACCATTCTATTACTTTGTGATTGATTGGGTGCATCTTTGATTTTTTGGGAGTGTGGCTCAAGGTCGGTGGTAGTGGCTGCTACGCGTTACCACCGGTACGGAAGTGCAATTGGTATATCTACCATGGCATTGCCTAGTTGTGTCGTATCACCTACCCTAGCAAGCTTTACTACAAGTTTGATTTGTGTCGTACCTATGGAGTATCCTCTAGTAGCCTCCCGATCTGGAGGTTTTATGGTACTATATAGACTATTGGCACTATAAAATGTGTTAAGGGGGATATGGGTAACACCTTAATGCTATTTTTAAATATGTTATACTTTACTTTAGACATTATTATAATAGCGTATATTACTACATAGTAGATAGTTTAACGGATCCTTGGAGGATGGTTATCCCAAACATCCTTTGAGTTACTTGTATTTCAGTTCTTATTTCACTTGAGTTGGATTTATTGATATAAGAATGTTAATTCTGACTCGAGTGTTTGTTTTTGCTTTACGCTCGGGTCAGACTGAGTGGCTCAGTGTTCGAGACTCACCTTTGAAGTTGGCGCTTCGCTTGGATATCCAGCTATCTATCCAGTTTTCAGATATTTAGTTGATTCCAATGATGTATTCTGACCTTGTATTTGACTATTGTATTTGAAACTTCTGTTGTATCTTATTTGACTCTGATATATATATATATATATATATATATATATATATATATATATATATAGTAGCTTCATGAACTACTATCTAGTTTGTTTCCACTGCATTATTGTTATATTACTCCGTGTCTATGATTCTGTGATTTATTTATATACTATATATGATGAATTTTGCCAAATATAAATTAACAACGTGATATTTTGAGCAATTCTATTCGGCATGTTTGGATGCGAATGGTTGAAAATACCGAGTCGTTATAGATGTAGAGAAAGGGGGCAGTAGTAATTTAAACGATTTTTATATCTGTTAACTCTGTAATTAATAAAGTAACTATAAATTTTAATTATGTAATCTTATAAATGCTGTAACTTACTCGTTTTAGATCGGATTCGAACGAGACAAGTTGCATGGCACTCGTTTGGACGTTATTTAAGATATGGAGTTAGTTTGAAACCGAACAGAGCATGTTCAATTTTTTTCTAAATTCGAACGTCGTTCGAATTCGGACAGAAATCGAAACGACTCGGCATCAACAAAATATAATGGTGAGTTAATCTCACCTTTTTGGATAACTAGTATGGTGTGTAGTTGATAAAAATTGCTGAATGCTTGTTTTGATAAAATATTTTATTTATTAGTTAGTTTTGATATATTCCCACCTATTGGAGCGGATGAGACCCTATTACGTTTTCGTGTAAGAGTGGATGACCCTTTATACACGAATCCCGCCTCAAAGCGGTTGATTCTGTTTATGATTATATAACGTTTGTGATGCAGGAAAAAATAGGTTGGAGGGATCCAATGGGATTCCTCGCTATTATTGAATTATATTGTTTCAATAATATTTCCTTTATATGGATTATTGAATAATAAATATGATTTTAGATGTTATGGTTATAACATCATTGTATATTTGAAATTTAAAAGACAGTAGTGATATAAAATCAATATCGATATCGGATAAGTGTTATGTAACAACCCGCATATTTTACGGTCGTATATCTAAATGTTGAAATTTAAATATACCATCGTTAGTCGGATTAAAGTCTTGGAAATACTACTTTCTATAAATAGTTGAATGAGGACTCAAGACCACTTCCATCGAGTTCAAAATGGCGTTTACAACCTTTTTGAGTATAAACATCGATATGTTTGGAGTTGAGTAGAATTTTGCTATTTTCCATTAGGGTTTGGGTTTCAGCCCACGAACTCATCTAATACCCTAACTCCTCCTCCAACTCCTCTTCATTCATTCTATTATTTCCTAACACTCAAGCTAAAGGAAAATGGGTGAACGAAAGGGAAATTAAAACTCCTAAACCCTAGATTACTAGGAAATTCAAGATTCAAGCTCCAAAATCAAAGAGAAGCTTAAGTAAGCATCCTCTTCTTTTTCTCCACCTCAATCTCTCTATAATTTCCAGAAAATCCTATAACCTAATTTAGGTAATATTTATATTTGATCATAGATTGAGGGTACTTGAAGTTAAGTGGAGGATAGACTGATCTTGCCTTGTTTTAGAGCTTCTCATTCGTCATTTTTGAGTTTAAAGGTGAGTTCTTGAACTCACATCCATGTGTATACCATTAATAGTTGTTAGGTGAGAGTTCCTAACATCTATTTATGTCCACTTGCTTTCGAATTGAATTGGTTTGGTGAATTTTTCAATTTTGGG
Organism: Allium cepa; assembly: GCA_030765085.1. Lineage (NCBI taxonomy): Eukaryota > Viridiplantae > Streptophyta > Magnoliopsida > Asparagales > Amaryllidaceae > Allium > Allium cepa. The sequence continues at coordinate 978,711,432 of CM060928.1, forward strand.
TATTTTGATATCAAAATCTATAAAAATCCTTATGTGGATGTTTGGACATGTTGTTTGGAGTGTACTGGTGAGTCTGTAGGGTTGGGTTATCGCTTGGCATAAATCTCTATCCATTGTCGCTCATCCAATCGCTTCCGATATGATTTGGCCATCATTGGCCTAGGCAGATTTTTGCTTGAGCTTCAGCTCAGACGTCTGGTATGATTCTCAAACGTCAGGGTCATCGGAATAAAAATTCCAGATGTACAACTCAGACGTCTGAGCTTACTTCCCAGATGTCTGGGCGATCTAGAATAAAATTTCCAGTCTTTCAGCTCTGACGTCTGGAGAACCACTAGATGTCTGGAGCTGCTAATTTCAGCCAACTTACCTGTTTGAGTTTTTGTTTTATATCGATTTTTGGTCGATCTAATTGGTCGTCGTCATTTATTATCAACTTTGATGACTTCTTTCTGGATTTTTGGGAATATCCATTTGATGGATTTGATATCGATTTCTATGGTTTTGATTCATGTGATCATATGTGAATTTTTTGGCGATTGATTGTTTCTACAATCATTTCTGTCATTTGTCAGTTTAAAATACAGAGGTTTCTATACTAATAGTAAATACTCAAACTCTTTTACAAAAATGATCTCAACGTTATTTTTAATACAAAGCTCGTTTTTAAAACCATTTTCCAATCTATTAGTATATACAAACCTTTACCTTATTCGTATGAGAAATTTAATTAGATTTAGCAAAACAATTGGCATGAAACGCTTGCATTTACTTCATCGAATAATTTTTGGACTTGCTCGATTGAACTCTTGTGACAATTTTCGAGTGGAAATCTACAATTTGTTCGTAAATATTTAAGTTAAGAAAGTGGTTGTGGGACATGAAGCTAAACTCATTTATATACTAGCTTAGTGTAATTTACACTTTTTATTGATCAATGGTGATCATTTTGAGTTTTAGACTAGCGATGTGTGATGTCTCATACTCCGCAAAGGGGGACTATACCCTATTTGAAGGAGCTTTTGCTCATAGTCCGCAATGGGGGACTATACCCTGTTTAGAGGAGCTTCTGCGCATAGTCCGCAATGGGGGACTATACCATGTTTGGAGGAGCTCTGGTTCATTTTGAGGGATAGCGACCCATTTGTGATACACATGTTGGTGAGTTATAATGCTCCAGTTTGTGATAAGACTTTCCCTCCTTTTTATGCTTTCTGGATTTCTAATTATTGAATTCTAGAATTTTTGCGTTTCACCTATTTTTGCGGTTTGTATTGATAAGCTTTATCAGCATTTGAGGTTTGGAAGCTAAAGAATATGACATTCCTTTAGTGTTTTGAGTAGATTTGAGATATTGTATGATTTTCACTATTATCATATATTTCTGTTCTATCTCTTGTCCTATCTCATTTTATATGATATTTGTAGCTAGACTGGTCCGTTTATTATTTTTCTTCTTAAATAATACGCGGGTCAGACCGAGGTATTTCAGGTACTTCTACTTGACTTCTTAGCAGGGACTAGATTCTGACTTTTGGCTAACTACTTTAGCTTAGTAGTTTTTGCTTTTATACATTCGAGATAGAGACTCCTTGATGTATACATATTCTTTTGTCTAGCACTTGTACCTATTCTTTTGTGATGCAGTGGATCTTGTACTTTGATGTACACTTCTATGTGTTTTATTCATATTTGTTTCCGCCTTAGTGATATGAATATATGTGACTGATTTATGTTTTATGCTTATTTATATTTGTTTTTGAAGACCACATAACCACTGTGTAGTAGCTTTGAGTCTATACTTGATATGTCGGATTTCCTCTTTAAATGAAATGTGTGACCTTCTATCTAGCATATCGGTACTCACACAAAGCAATTACACGGATGGCCGCTCCTCAACAGCCTTATTCTTCGTGCTAGTCGACGGTATTACCCCGTAATGTCCTTGGCTAGTGTGAGTATAGAGATGGGGCGTCACATATTAGGTGGTTATTGGGCTCAAATTAGTATTTTGAAAATACTATAAATAGCCGATTAAGTCGGAATTGGTTTTTGAGACAAGAAACGATTTTTGAATCCGAAATTTGGTTTTAGAAATATTTTGTTTAAAGGTTATCCAATTAAATATATTAATATTGTTTTTAAGTTAATTAGTTATACTAATATTATTTTTAAATGTTATATAATTATATTAATATTATTTTAAAGTTATTTAATTATTTTTACTATTGTCTAAATTTTTTTTATAGTTAATATGTTAAAGAATTTATAAAAAGGTTAATAAATTGAAAGATTAACTATTTAAGAATAATTATAGCTTGAAACTTATAACAAGGATTATTAATAAGGTTTTAAAATAAATAAATTATTACTTATAAAATGGTAAAGATTAATTATTCTTATTTCTTAAACAAAATTTCTAAATGATTAATTATTGTTTTAGGATATTTAAAGTTAATGATTTCCATTTATTTATAATGTTCATCATTTATAATTATTACGTTTGGAGGTAAATGACTAAAATTATTTATAAATGTTTTCGAGACCCGAGAATGGAGTCAAAAAGACTTAGATTTTATAAAGGAGTTATAAAATGGTTTCAAGAATTAAGGAAGGGTTATTTGTAGAGTGAAAGAGTTTATAAATGGTTAGATATTTATAAACAAATTTTAGAAGCAGGTCTATAGATTTATAAAAGAAGTTTATGAATGTTATATGGGTTCATAAAGAGTGATAAATGATTTTGAAATATACAAGAAGTATATAAGTGACTGAATTATAAACGATTTGAGAATTGAATAAAAAGGAGACTTTTCTACGTGTTGTAGATATACTTATACCGTTGGAATAAGTATATGGTTATTTCTAAGTATGGAAATACAGGGATTTTCGAGTATATCCTTTAAAGACATTTATATATAAGTATTTTACAGAGTAATTGTATGTGTAATGACTTATTAAAGGGGGCTAGTGATTGCTTATATATTGAGCCAATGTTGATTTTCCAAATGAAATAAAATCCTGATTGAATGTTTATTATTCGATGGTTAAATAACGGACTATCGAAAATAGACCCAACATAACTTCGGAAATATCAAGGAGAAACACGTGAGTTATATGGCATAGTCATCTCTAATGATGTCGTACTGTGCGTATAAATCTCATTTCGTTCTTCCAGGACGATGGTAAGGAAATTCGTCCACTAACAATTAGGTGGCGATCTCCGATTTTATCTTTGTCTGTTTATTTCCTAGAGAATCGGGGTGGAGTTTATCGAAAATTATTGAACATTGTTTCAAAGAGAACAGAAACGGATATGTTATCCGAAAACCACTTTGATCCAATGAATGCGTTTCGAAGAGAAGACATCGTGAATAGCATGGAGTTGATGATAGAGATGTGAAGTGCAAGGGTTAACCGCTACTAATCATGAGAGTGATTCCAAAATGGATGTAGTAGTAATAGTGCCTTCGGTTTGATTCAGACCCAGAACGGACTTGTATGGATGAATACTATCAGCACATTATCATTAGAGGGCAATAAGCATTCTAAGTGTGAATTTCTTGAAAGGTAATCGTAGCCTCAAGCCTCATCAACTGGGAACGGTTGAAATTAGGAGAGACGCGGCAAGACTAAGTGGTTCGCACCCATTAGGGTATGTTGTCATCCTTTTAGATACATCTACATATTTATGGATTGTTGTATATGAGGTCTCGAATAAAAAGGTTGCAAACCAACCTGGGTAATGGCATATTCGGCACTATCCAGTCAGGGATAGGCCTGTCTTGTGTTGGTAGGGGATCTGGGTGAGGTCCTTGGTACATTTTCTAAATTTGTACCGTGATAGGTGGTACCCTAGGGCCTAGTCATTGTATGGAATTCATTCTCCAGTAAGCGTTGTACGGTTTTAGTTGTATACCAAATATGTTAGAACGTGAGATGTAAGCATTCCAGCTATTTTAATATTTTACTTTGAACCCTTAGATATTATTATAATATCATTGGATTTTCTACAAAAGTGTTCTGGTTATCGTAAGGAAAAAACACATCGTATTTATGTGTAACATGGTCTTACATGATACCTTTGATTCAAAGATTTTCTTATAACTTTAAATCTAGTTGGGTGCATTTTCTCATGCTTGTTTTCCAGACTAGCTCGGATGTTATTTTATTATAATGCTTGGGTCAGACCGAGCTTATTATAGATTAGATTAGCTGCTTGGAGCTTTAAGAGATGAGTTGGAGGCCCAAAGACGTATTCACATAGATGGTTATATTTTTCCACTGTATTCATTAGTGTGTTATCAGCAATTGTGAGGACAAGTTGTTATAACTATCCAGGCTGAAATAGGTTAGTATACTCTTATTTATGTTTGTATGTATACATATTATAGTTTTGTTTTTTTGTAAAGACTTGTGATATATTATAGATTATTCGTTCCACTGTGAGATTCTATGTTGTTTAGTTTTCTTCTTATCTTCTTTCTTTTTTCTTTTTCCCCTATCAATCGGGTTTTTCAAAATTCGATTTCTCGGCATGAAATACAGTGGACGTATTAGTGTCGATTTTTTAGGGTCAAAAATTCGATTAGTTACACTTGTAAACATCAGATTAACGTTGCTCTAGTTTCGTTTATTGATAAGACTCTACTTCCTCGACCTCCAGTCATGAAGTGGATCCTAAAACTTTGTGCAGCTATCATTATTGCTCCTTCCAAGATCGTGCCTTTAGTTTCCTTTGTTTCCTTTGTTAATTCATTGAAGATATATGCAAGGTAAATTGGATGTGGCACTTCCTCCCTCGGATGATTTTTTTAGGTTTCATCTGAGCAGGCTTGGATTCATAAGCCTTCTGAAATGATGAATGATTCTAAGAATGGAATTTTTCATAAGTATGTAGGCTGAGATGAGGAAGAAAGACGATTATTCTACCATGTAGAGGATGAAGGGCTAGCTCTCACTATGCTTGGTCATATTGGTGATATGAACCATTCTATTTTTTCAGATAGTACTTGAGATACAAAATATCTTTACTGTTCAGATTCAACGGACTTTATCCCTTCCTTAGCGACTTTCTTTTGGCGTGTTATCATGTTGTCATACCAGAATCTTCCGACGATGGCAGTGGATCTTCCTTTGTGGAAAGAGCATAGTTTTGATTTATCTTGGTTTTAGTAGGTCTGTATTCTTATCGATCTCCTATGCTTTATATCTTCCTCTTCAAGTTGTTCTGGTACATGTGCCGAACACATGTTTGTTATTCATTTGTATATGTGGATAGTCAACAATAAAACGGGCTAGCTTTCCTAAAATAATAATAACAACAAATAAATATAACAATTGTATTAATTTTCCATAGTAATAATTCATAATTTCTATAAATTATTTTCAGTCAGAAACTAAGATTTGATATGCAACTCCTAGGTGTGAACTCAACCATAAGTAATATTCACTTTTTTTTAAATATTAATGCCTATACGAGCTTCACTGAAGCACAAATGTTTTTGACACGAGTGCAATTGCTTATGGATTATCTAGGTAAAATCCAATTTCTTAGCTATTAAAGCGACGCCCTTAGGCAACGATGTATTATGCATGTTTTCTCGTCGTCATTACTATATCACTTAGATATCTTGAGCTCCATTAATGGTCAAAACTCTATTGATATTCGTAGTTAATTTTGAAGTCCAACACTAAAGTCTAGGGTTCAATCCGATACAATTATCGATTAACCGATTTGCTTTGACCAAAGACTTTTATTTTACATTGATTACCATGCTTGGTAATATTAATATTATATTCACAAGAGATGAATCCTCCCTTGAGTGGTGTTCAGTTCAAGTGGTTCAACTGACATCCAACAATGGGCTTAACACAATCAGCGTCGTTATGTGAATGACCATAATCAAAGTATAGTTTAGACACTTAACATTCATAGTATTCTCAAGTTAAAAGACTACTGCACATCGTCACATGATATCTTTATTTGATTTTTAACCTAAAGAATACTCTCGGCGAGTTATTCTATAATTGTTACGAACAACAACACATATGTAATTCCTTATTGCATGCAACGGTCATGAGTAGTTCTCCATGCATCGTATGGAGAGTGTTACGTACACTAGTCCTAATGGATATAGCGACAAGCCGTTCTAGATACATCTTGGCTAGGAAAATTTAATGACGAGTTATTTGATTCATTACTCAAGGTTTACAAACACGTTCGTAACCGTAATCGATTAAATACTTTTCCTAAGGATGTTCTATTTGTATATATTTAATGTATTTATATTCCAATATAACAATATATATAATAAAAAATAAAACCAAAAGCTTACTTTATTCAAATAAGATTCGCTATAAGAGTTAAGTTATATAATCAAATTATATAATTACCCTAGTGCACATCCTTAACTCTATTAGTCCCATTATGGATGCTTTAGGTAGTGTTAAAGTCATATTATAAGGTCCAAGACAATTTATATTGAAATCTTGTGCGGTTGTTCAAGCGGTTATAATAACTTGTTCATCTGGATGAAGAGAGAGTTGTTAGTGAAATTCTAGAAAGGAGTTTTCGAACTAGACTATGATGAAAGGTTTGAACCAGTATAAAATCGTCTGTGTGCTCTTTTATTATTTTCGCTCATTGCTCTATTTATATACACTTGGCCACATCACCTGATTCACCTGAACTTTCACCTGGATGTTTTACTAAGTCTCCAAGATTATGTTCGGTGTAGTAAGACATCAAAGGTAAATGAAGTGTAAAGAATAACAAGCATGAAAGTTAAGTCAAATAACTTGCGTGGTGAAGGATGACTGACTTTATATTGCGATCCTTGGCGAGCTTTGAAGTACATGCGCATGTGACCCAGGGTCATGCAACAACAAATGATGTGGAAATGTTTCAATGTTGATTTGGGTAAGTACGAGATCTTGTAAAGGTGAAAGGAGATATGCCATAATTGATGGGAGGGTTCACACATGAGGGGGAAAGGGTAATCCGAAGGAGAAAGCGAGCCAAAATAATTTAGTTCGACATACCATAGAAAAGGAAGTAGCTCGGTGAAACTTAGAAGGGATTCAGATGGTAGAAAACCATGGGACATACCTTAAAAGTGCATACCTTAAAAGTGCTTGAAGGGTTGTGGATAAATAGGATACGTCTAAGGACCCAAATGCCACGAGGCAACTTAGAATGATCATGAATCGGGTCTGACCTGACCCACCCCTCTAATTGGGCCTAAGTTGAGTTGGATAATATAAATACTCCATCCAATCGTAAGTTGGGCCTACGTTGAACTGGCCTGTTAAATAAGCAAGTAAAGGGATATTTCCTAGAAGAGCTAATCACTTTCCAGATTAATTTCAAAAATGGAGAAAGCATTAGTAAAGTTAAGTAGCTTTACTCTTTCTAGGAAAGCCAAAGAAGAAATTTCGTCGATTGGGGAAGATCTCTCTGTGAGTTACTCAATTACTCCGGATAAATGTGTTTTTTTTTTTTTCATTTCTGCAATGTTTAGAATTTAATGTCACTCGTTTGTATTTTTTATGTTTTTTTTGGGGTAATTTAGCTAATGGAGCTACTGTAGATGGATGTATTTCAACATAGTAGATTTTACGATCCTTTTGGATGATTTACCACGAAATGTTGCAATCGTTTTCTAGTAATCAGTAAAACGAAAGCTATTTCAGTGAATTCTTTAAACTGAGTAACTACGGACTTGCTAATTAAAACAAAATAAATTATGGATCCTCGACCATCCAATTATGGTACAGATCAATCCGATTTACAGTACTCCAATTGAATTCATTTGGCCTAATTTGGTGTTTTTTCTTGTTCTGGACCATCATTCCTATGCAAATTTTTGCTGTCTAGTTATTGAGTACTTCCTTTATATTATTTCAGATGATTCTATCTTTTTCTCTTAGTCATTTCAAAACAATATAGACCAGCAATTGAACACTATAGGTGTGTTCTTGTTTGAACCAAAAGAGGCAAACTAAATGGGCATGGTAAAGAGGAAGGGAAAGGTATTGGTTCACGAAATGGGAATGTGTTATTTTTTGCACACGAAAGGGGCATGGAGAAGGGGCACGGGATGTAAAATAGGAGAGAAGAGGGAAAGGGACAAACAGACGTTCGTTTTGAACCGTTTGTGCGAACTAGGGAGTGGAGGCCCGCGTCGATGCGTCGGACGACGCGAGCTTTAATTGCCCAGTTCCGAAAAGAACGGCACCTATGAATGAGAATTGTACTTATTGATATGTCTGTTTAACTTTCGAAGAAAATATATTAAGCTAGCTGTATTGATTGCTATAAATTCTTATGGTACTATAATCATATGGTATATGAGAAATGAATGTACGTTTTGTTAATGATGGTAAAAAGGAAATTAAATAAAACAGATTATGGTTTGATAAATTGTAATATTACTATTTATTTATTTTTCCATAAAGAAATAATATAAGTTACCGGGCCCTCTATGCTATATCATTCAAAATGTTTAAAAAGTACCAGAACTGATGTTCAGGGCCTAGGGCATGTGCAATAAGTAACACATCATGTGTAAGAACACATGTAATTTTGTTTTATACCATAAGAATTATTTCTGGTCTCATGTATCTCGACTATATTATTAATGCTGTTGATGCTTCTTGTTTGTAGAAGTTCTCAAATACCGTGGAAGAAAAGGCTAAATGGATCTTTGATAAACTGAAAGGTTTGTTAATGTTAATAGCTCTTTGAATTTTTATTTCTTGAATGTATTGTTTATCTTACAAATACTTGTGTCCTCATTAGTGCAATCGCCTAAAAAATCCTTATAAAGCATTCTCCTTTTTTAATATAGCATTTAGCTGTATGTTATTCTGTCTAGTACCTTATTGATCATGATCCTCATCATGTGGATTCCTTTAAAATATTCTGTTCCCTTTTCCTTTTCTGAAACCTTTTCATGTCTGCATTAATACGAAGGTTTTAATCAATTGGATGTTCATTCTGTGCTCGATAGAATGCTACTCATTTTCACGGCCGTCCTTTGAAACTTATTAATTCTTGTTACAATAATAATGATGAAATTCATAGTTAAAGTATTTCAGCATATATTTTTTTCAGAAATCGTTGCTCTACTGCTTATTTGATTACAGCGTCTCATTTTCGGCGGCCGTTCCTCCCAATTAACTGTAGCTTTAGCAAAATGTCTATTTCGAAAAATAAAATAACCACACAAACAGGGAAATTAGGAGATATATTGCCTGAATAATGAGATAATGATGCCTTACAATCAAGATACCATGAATAAAAATATATATATACAACATATTTCAACATATAACAACAATAAATTATTATATTATATCTTTTGAATATTATTTTATATCTTTTGTTACAACCTCCATGTTTATATCTTTTTGTTTATAATGACCATTAGTTGTTTTTATCCTTTGATATGTGTTTGTATCTCTGATCGAAATAGATTTGTTTAACTTATTTGTTCTGTGGATCTATATTGGTATCGAGGCGTTTAACTCAACTTTAAGGGCCTTAATTACCTAAAACTCTACTTGCAGTGAGAGAAAAATTGCACTGCCGGTGAAGGCTGCATACCTAATCTACATTGTTGATTCGGTTGGTTACTAAACTGTAAATTGTGAAACATCGAATTTGAGAGGAATTCTTTGGCTTTGAGAAATCTTCTTATGTATGGATATATATATATATTCTCTTACAGAAATTGTAAACTATTAATATTATCTTTGAGAAAAGATTAAAATGAGCATGAAAATAATAAAAATGAGCATGAAAATAACGGCACTTACAGTGCCTCAATTAATATCATTTAAATTATTTTTAATCTTTATATATTTTCTTTTGGTTCACGTACATATTTGCTTAATTCAAAAATTCATTGATTTGGAAACTGGCATGACATTTACTTTTTTGAGTGCTAGTGAATTGCAAAGTTACTTCTAATAGTTTCCAAAATTGCTCAATCTGTTGTTACGATTACCGAAAAGTGAAAACTGTTAACCAAACAAAGCCTAAATATTTCATATGCAAATATGAATCTTAGTATATAGCTTAAAGATGAATGCTATCATCACTCTCACTTAGGGAGAGTGATGCTACATTCTATTTCTCATTGGTACAAAGAGTAGATCTATGTAAAACAAATTAGCACTTATTACCATTCATGGCTCCCAACTCACTAGCAATTAAACCGGAGAGGACAAAGAGAGCGACGCTAGCATTTTTCATAGGCATAACAGTGATAACACTATGTGACACAAAAAAACTTTGATACATCTTGGCCATATCAAAATTTTGATGTAGCATGCTTTAACTTGTGTCATGTGTGTTACATGACAAAACTTTGTGCACTTTTTAATCTTTGATATATGTACTACTTTGCCATGCAGTACATATCCTAAATATCTATCAAAACTTTGATACAACCATCTGTATCAAAGCTTTGCTCCTATGTGACATCAATTTTTTATGGATGCGAAGAACCAAACTTCTCTTGTAAACTGATGTAATATGAATCAAATCTATTATTATTATTATTATTATTATTATTATTATTATTATTATTATTATTATTATTATTATATAAATTTAAAGTAAACATTATTTTTTCATAGGCAAAGCCTCGAAATCCCTACCGAACCTCCTCCACGAGCACGGACTCCCATCCGGCATCTTCCCAAAAAACATCATCACCTACGAATTCGACGAGGTAAAGGGAAAACTAGTCGTACATCTAGCATCACCATGCGAAGTTGAATTCAAGGACTCCTCCATGATAAAATACGCAACTCGTGTCAAATGCATTTTGTCAAGAGGCAAACTTTCCAACATCGAAGGAATGAAGACAAAGGTCATCGTTTGGGTTAAAGTCACGCAAGTGGGAGTCGAAAGCTACAAGAACGGTAAGATCTCCTTCGTTACAACGGGCGTGAAGAAACTTAGGTCGGCCGATGCATACGAGATGCCTCGAGAATCGATCAAAGTCGATGAATTTTGAAGTTTGTTGTTGATGGAATATGTTTTTCATTACCTTATTTCATTTCATTGTCCTTTATTACTTTCTATATCTGTTGTTATTTTGTAGTCATTTAATGTGCATTTTATCTTTCTTTTCATGTGCAACAATTCTTTTATTTTATGATATGTTATGCACAAAATCAGGCTTTGGTTGTATGAATTCTGTATATTTTTTTAGCAATATAAGATATGGACGTTGCATGTATATGAAGAAGAAAGATACAAGGGTTTTGAATGCACTATTCAGAACATGCTTCTTCTTTAACCTGAAATTGTTGCATGTATATGAATTCTGTTTGTTTCGGTTTTCTGGCAATAATTTATAAATTTATAATAATTGAATCTTTGGCCAATTCTATTACCACAACATCTTTTGTTTTTTCCATCCCATTGAAAAAAATTAAAAATAGATGACTGTTTTACCCTTATAATTATTTAACTGAAATGAATTATGTCTTTCTATATATTTTGAACTTTTCATCTCCTTTTCTTTCAATGCTAAAAATGCATGAAGATAGGGCAGTAACTTTGAGAAAAATAATTTATTAACGTGGAATTCAGTGCACGAGGCTTCCACACGATAGAGAGCTATGAGAAGGTCAACAATATGCACGGCATTTCTCTTGCGTTGCAAAGAGGCTGTTGCATCAATGGTCCACCAGAGAAAAATAATTTATTAGTAGAAGAAAATAATGTTCTACCCTTGGTCTATGTGTGTTTGTGCTCTTATGACATAGTTTTTTCATGGTAACCAGGATATGGTCTCAACCGAATGGATAACTTGAATTGAAATTTTAGTAAACCTGGGGTGGTGAGGCGTCGCTAACAATGATGTTTAGTAAGTTTCCTGACATGATTTTTCTAGTATGATTTTTCTAGTGCTAATAGAGATGGCCAGATCAAATCATGATTTGTAGAATTGAACTACAAATCATGATTTGTAGATTTGAACTACAAATCAGATTCCGTGATGAAAAGGCTTAGTTGGTTTCTCATGTTTCTTAGTGTAGTTAGGCTGTCAATTGATACCCGAAAAATCTAAAATCCGTCTCCATCCATATCCAAAAAAGAATAAATATTAAATATTCGAAAAAACAAATGCGGATGCGGATATGAAGATGTCTGTGTCCGAAAATTATTCGTCTGGTATTTGTCAAGATTATAGTCAAATTATATGTATTTTAGTGCAATGAAAAATATTAGTTTATTACTTTATTCAGTTAGTAGTTTATATTATATGCACTTAATGCTTATTAACTGTTCGAAACTATTTATTATTATCATATTTGTTAATTTTTAGCACTTTTTACAATTAAAGGGATTGAAAAATATTTACGTTAAACTAAAATTTTCCTTTTATAATTCTTAATTTATCGGTCGTTAGCGGATAAGATAATTATCCGACATCCGTCTATATCCGCGGATGCAGATATCTGATATCCTAAAATAATTTCGGATGCGGATGTGGAAACGGCATCATCCGCATTTGGAAACATCCGTTGACAAGCCTAAGTGTAGTGCAATTGGATGCATACTGTTCGTGAGGCTAAAACTAATTCTTAATATGGGATTGTCATGTGACTTCTTTTAATAATAAAATAAATAGTAGGACTTAAAAGTGTGTATATCCTATCTGAAAGTTCTCTCCACCTATCAAATCTTAATTTAAATCACCGAAAGCTTTGGCTATTGTCACTGACACTCTACTTTTGGATATGAGATGGTCATTTTTTAAAATCATTGAAAAATTTGATCAATGCATATGAAATTCCAAACGTGAAAGAAACAAGGTTAAATCTTACTCAAAAAAGCATTCGTAACGTAGATTTTGTTCAACAAAACAATCGAGTAAATTTTTCTTAAAACTTCTTTGTAAGTAGGGTTTAACGCGTTTGTCAACTAAAAAAATTAACGTGTAACCTATATTTGAAATAAGGTTTGGAAGGGGACGACTGAAATTATTAATTAAATTCCTCAGACCCTGTTTTAATTCGACGACCTATTGTCGATTTTCTGGTTTTAGTTCGGCATACACCCATCGAATTTCATACATTTTTTAAAACTAAAATTTAGTTTAAATTCAGTTTCTTTTTGGAATTTTTGGTTCTCATTATTTTTTTGATTTGTATAAAAGCAGGATGGAGAAAGAGTTACTTTGGATGTTTACGTTTTACTATAGAGTTTTGAAGTTTTAATCAAGTGCAAAAATGAAAATTTGCTAACTTTAATTAAATTGTACCCTTCATACCAATTTTATTAAACATGAAGTGCTCCTATAATTTGGCCCCATCATATCCCAAATTGGAGTGTAAGTGACAATATGCAAAAGTTTTCAATAACAAATGAACAATCCCAGACAAAACACTATTATAGAGAAAATGAATATGCTAATCCTTTTTCAAATAATCTTATAATTCATTTGGTATAAATTTTATAAAAGGGTTTTCTTTTTCGAGAACAAGAGTGATACTTTATTCAAGCAAAACACTCATTATAATGTCAGTGGCTCGAAATCATGACCTTAAGGACCTTTGTCTATAGTGTCGTGCCTTTAACCATTTAAGCTAGAGGTCCTTGACTACGAAAGTAATTTCTATATTTGAATAAGTTGATATTTTAAATTAAGAAGATGAAAATGAGGCATCTATAGCAATACACTAGATCAAATGGTCAAGTATTGTTTAACGAACAAAAAATTAGTCAATAATGTGAAACAACAAAACATCAAATGAATATTTACATTGTTGATTAAAATCTGGTTTAAAGTTTTAGATTGATGGATGAAGGACAAGTCAATCTAGTTTCCTACTTGCAATGTTGATTTAGGAAAAGACAGTTTAGCCTTTTGATCAACAAATTTGTGATGTAGAGTTGTTTTGATGAGTCATACTACTACTTTTATTCATTTTCTCACATTATGAATCTTCTGTGTGATGTAGATGTGTTTGGTATAGGTTGACCATAATTTGGCACCGTAGGAAGTTTAAGTTCAGATTTTAACCAGGTCATGGGCTCCCGAAGCCTAATGATTAATAATAACCAACAAGGTATGAAAGAAAGCAAATGGGTTCCTCACATCAGTGAAGATTGATAGAGTTAAGGGTGTGACCTAAGAGAAATTATGTATTTTATTATATAATTTAACTTTTGTATAAGAACCTTATTCGAGATAAAACATGATTATTGTTCTATTGTATGCATTATTATAGTGTTATATAAGTAATGATGTTAATGCCATAAAAGCATACAAATAGAAATCCTTAGCAGAAGTATTTAATCGATTGAAGTTGGGAATGTGTTCGTAACCAGGTGCTTTGAATCGAACATTTATAACTCATCCTAAATTGTTCTTAGTCGAGGTGTATCAATAAAAGGATATTGATACATCTATAAACTATTGTTGGTAATGCTCTTCATATGATTGACGGTGAAATACTCATAAAAGTCGGGGACACCAAGGGACTACATACTTGTGGTTGTTTCGAACAATCGTAGAACGGCTAAACGAGAATCTTTTATAGGCTAAAAATACTATGTGAAAATAGAAGATCTCATGTAAGGATGTGTAATAGTCATCAGACTTGAGAGTACTATTGGCCTTAACAATTTAGATTGTACATTGATCGTGGTCAATCATACTACATTATGATCATGTGATGACCATAGTTGAATACACGTTAAAATACTTGAAGTGAAACACTACTTAAAAGAAGATTCGTCCCGTTCATTGTACAAGGTTAGTATTTGTAACTGGTAGTACACTTAAAGTTAAATTCTATGGTCAGAGTGAATCGGTTAACATAATGCTATCAGATCGAACTAAGGGTTTTAAAGTGACAGTACACAATTAACTATAGATATTATTGGAGTTTTTGACCATTGATCGAACTCTGGATATCTTAGTGATATAACTATGGTAAAAAGAGAACATGCATGAGATATTGTTATTTATGGTGTAGCTTAATAAAAATACTGGATCTTGCCTAAATGATTTGTAAAGTGAACTTGTGCCCGATACTGTACTTTAGAAAAATCGTATAGACTTTAATATCTAAATTGTTTAAATATTATCGAGGACCAAGTTCAAGTCATGGAGTCAAACATTATAAGCAATTATTCCAATTCAACTTATTTAAATTAATTTATAAATAAATGTTATAAATTTACAGTACAAGTTAGTACAAATGATGTATTAATTTTTTATGGCTTTCGATAGTTTACTTGTGGTCTTAGTATTAAATTAAGCAATGTATATCTGTTATATATTAGTTCAATAAAAATATGGACCCAAATAAATATTTATTTAATCATATATATGATACTAATTAGGCCTAACATTATGGAATGATCCATAAAGGGGGGAAGGGAGACCATATCATAGGGATATGGAGGGTTAAATCTTTCTCTTTGACTAGATGAGATCTAGAATAAAGATAGGAAGAAAATTAGTTGATATTTGGGATATCTAGTGGCTATAAATACCACCTCATTTTCTTATTTTAAACCATACATAAAACTCAAATCCCTAAAATCAATTAACAACAAGTTAAAGCCTATAGATGGAATTTTCACACCACGTTAGGAGGAAGAAGGAACCATAATTCAAGAGAAAAGACTAGCAATGCGATATGTCAATAACGGGAAATCTAGAGGAACTTTTCATTTAAATTCAAATTACATATGTGTATATAAACACATATACATTCATTTGAGGCTTTCAATAAAAAATTATTCTTTTGGAATAATATTAAAATTATAATATATATATATATATATATATATATATCTGTATGTATGTGCATTTATATAAATTTGAATCTTATATATATATATATATCCAAAATACATAAACTTTCAGCCTAAATATATGTGTATATATACACATATTATAATACATACATTTATACATACATACATACATATATGTTAATAAAGTTAAATATAAAATTAATTTTTTTCTCATTCAACAAAAAATATTTGTTTTTGTTTTGGCTTCAAAAATATACATAAATATGTATATGTACATGATTTATGCTCATAAGTTTTAAATTTTAAATATATATGTTGCATAATTTTTTATTTATATCTTTATAATATATAAATTACTTAAAAAATCAATTTTTTAAACATGGTTAAATATAATATTTTATATACAGTAAATATAAATTTTAATATAGTTACTGTTATGTAAACATAGTTATATGTGTTTATAGGTACATATACTCAAATAATATGTAGATTTTGTTATATAATTAGCAAAATGCAACTCCGTACTTTAGAATATAAGAACATACTTGTAACACCCCTGATTTTAAATAAATTATTCAGGAGATTTAATTAGATAAATTAAATGGAATAACGTAAAGACTAGAATGATAAGAGAATTGAGATTCGAAAAACTAAATAGAGGCCGTGCCTTAATTAAATAAAATGATAAGAATGAATTTATGAAATGGTTTTATAAGTTAACTACTCAAGAGAATAAGGCAAGGAATTATAGGAAATAGCCGTATGTCATAACCCCATAACCCCTAAATCCTTACCTCATTCTCATTCACGTTCTCACAAAATAAAAACAAAAACCAAGGAGCTTTAAGGCTGGCCACAACCCTAGGAGGAAAAGGTTCAAAATCAACTAAAAGCAAAGGATTCAAGCAAGGAAAAATTAAGCAATCAAATCTCAGGTTCGTTATCCAAAACAAAGTGAATAATAGTAAAAACCATCTCATTTATGTTATAATGAACATTTTGATTTCAGATTTAAAGTTTAAAACCGTTTGGATAATTTGAATGATGATATGCTTTGATTATATGCCATGTTTGATCTAAACAAGTTTGTTTGAAAAAAGGGTTTGATTCAATTTTAAGGTTAAAATCATATAAATTGGGTTTCGAATGCCATGAGGATTAAAAATGTTAAGTAAAACATTATTTTGGAGATGGGTTTAAATTTTTATAATTATCCAAGCAATGGATAATGTATCATGAATTTGAATGAAAGAAATAGATAGTTTGGGTTTAAAATTTATTTCGTCAATTATAATAATTATTTTGGTTCAAAATTTATATATGTTAGAAAATATATAAAAAGTGAATTAAGATGATTTTTGGGGATTTTTCCTAAGTGATTTACTAGGGAAATTAAATTTACTTAGCTTGAGGACTTAAGTATCTAATATGTTTTATTAAGGGAAGAGCTTCTTTGTTAAAATACTTTTAATTATTAATGGATGAATTTGGCGGCCTTTTTGGAAAAATATTTTAAAGGATTTGGCAACGAATCACATCATAACCAATAAGGCAAGTTAGGTATAAAGGAGCTTGCCACTTCTATATGTTTGCTTCTAAAATCATCTCATATTGCTTTTCGAACTCATTCAAAACCAATACACATGATATCAAATGGTTGATATGTAGTGTATTGGAGGAAAGCAAAAGGGGACTATGTCAAAAGCTTGCGTTCAAAGGGTTTGATTCCATTTTAATAGCTTTCGAATCAACCCACTTGCCTTTTTTTCGAAAGAGTTGCTGCCGTCTAAGAAGCTTTCGAAAGGATTGATATTACATTTAAATAGCTTTCTAAGGAAATGATGCTTGCGCCTGTTTTTAAAAGCAACTTTTGAATTAGTTGACGCATATTAAACTTTAAAAGGGGGCTTTTTAAAGGGTAACTGCCTTTGAACCAAGTCGAAACGTAGCTGTCGCTTCATACCTTTCAAATGGGTTAATGGCCGCTTCACTTTATAGCCCTATAATAATGCATTGAAAGGGAAGCTTTTGTTTTATGAATATGGAAGCCATTTCCTATTGCCTTCGTAAGGGTACTTATAGCCACTTATATCAATGCTTTCGAAAGGTGGTTTCAAAGCCATTTGTTCCTCAATTCTTTTATTCGAAGGTTAATGTTTTCGAAAGGGTTGCTTACGCTTACATTCACTTTGACCCAAAAATTATATTTAAGGTTAAACCCAATGATTTTGAAAGAGATACTCTCAAATGGTTTCGAAGCTATGCTTCTATGAATCCTACTTGGACTAAGAGGTTTTGAAAGTTAAGCTTTAATACTTTTGAAAGGAATGTTTAATGGTTTTGAAAGGTAGGTTTTAATGCTTTCGAAAGGGATGTCTTAAGCACTACAAGTAAAGTTTATTTTCTTAGCATTATAGTATAGCGTTTTTGAATGTCTTGCCGTAAAATACGATAATTTGTCGGTATATTACTTTAACACGGAGGTTGTGCACGGTATCAGAAATCAAAGGGGCTAAAATTATTTCCTTTCCCTCCATTTCAATGAATTAACATTAAGCTAAAACTTTCCCTAAATTTCATTTCCCCAATCCAAATTTAATACAAATATTCCTCCTCCAAGGGAAAATTTCGTCAATCGATTGGCGTTGTTATAGTCGTCCTGCTGCAGGCTCTTTCCTGTTTATAGTCGTCCCCATCTTCATTGTAGTCATCCTCATTGTAGGCTCATCTCCATTTGTGCTTGTCTCTGTCCTTATTACAAGCTCGTCAACGACTGTTAGCCCTAGTTCCGTCTGCACAGCTCTAAGAGGTGATTTTTTTCCTAATTACCTTTTGTAAATGATAATGGTCAAGGGAATTTCCGATTGATTTCCTATAACGCTGTTATAATAACCATTGGTGCCTCTATCCTCTTCAGGCTCATCTGTTGTAATCAAACTAGGCTTTAAAACCCTAACTTCGATTTGTTCACCTTGGTAATTTCTTTCAACAATATTATGTTCTTGCCTAACTTGTCCTAGATTTCAAATGGAAATCCTTCGGGTATTTCTTCAACCTTCCCAGTTTAAGTAATAACTAGGTCAGAACCCATGCGCGAGCACGGGCTGATGATAGGTTTATATTTTTTATGGTTGTATGATACTGATTCGCGTTTAGAATATATTAATTTTACATATATAGTTGTAAAATAGACGTTAGGCATGGTTTTCACAGATTTTTTATGAACACTTTCATACGCAAGCCAGAAGTAGTTACTCTCTGGTGGAGATAAATTGCTGAAAATAATAATAGAATGATGTATTTTCATCGCAGATTTAAGTAAAGCTTGGGTACGAACATAAAAAACACGTACACTGTTCAAGTTCAAACAACCGAAATATGATAGACTACAGAAATTATACAGTTTTACTATAAAGTACAAACTTTAGAAAGTCCATAAAAGTGTATAATATAATCTAAGGCATGTAGGTGTGGTAGATTTTCAATTTTGAACTTTGAAAATTTCAAGTTGCTCCTTGCACCATTCCTCCTGATTAGGGCATTGGTATTGGTATGGATGTTTTCAACTTCTCAAACATCATGCGAAGAAAAATATATTTCATATGCTTGTCAGAGCTATATATAGTTAAAAATTCATTACTTTCTCTTTTGAGTTAGTAATTTCATTACCAACTAAATAATCAAATGTCATGTTTGGAGTGAAGATTAGCTACATCATAGACTATAGTTTGTATTGAAAAATGGATAAAAGAATTAATATTCTTAAATTCATCAATCTTCATAATATGAATTAGAACATAATAACCTTGCACATATGTTAAATAAGATCAAAATGTAGAATATAAATGCCCAAAATTGTATAACCATGCCATAAAACATGGAGTAGACAATCGATTTCAACATTACACATGCTTACTATTCCAACATCGAGAGAATTAAATAGTTGACCAGCTGGTTAGGAATTTAAAGTTATACTATTTACACAACTTTATAATAGTAAAAAAACTATTCATGAATAAATATAATAATTTCACATGATATACATGATAATTATTCGACTGCATATTTGATATTCTAATAGATTTGACTTATTAGTTTTTGATAACACGTATGCTTTTCTATGCAGAATCTGCAAATTCATTTTATAACTCATGTATATAAATGTATCCATATCACATATCTTTTCCTTCCCAGTTGCAAAAAAAGCTCAAAGTTTTGCCAATGTTCACTAAGCTATGCTAGCAGAAACGAAATGTTAGCGAATATAATGAAATTCTGTGCATTGATATCCCATTAACTAATTTACCGTGTTTTCAATGTGTCGACTGAGTGGGCAAAGCAAATGGGTTATTAATGATCCATAGGTTGTCACGGCAGTTGAGCCCTTGTTTTTCTTTCAAATTTCATTAAATTTTAGCTCTATCGTTTCTTTTTTGCTGTTGGTTGCATCATTTGTCTATACTCAGTTTGTTTACATGCATGTCGTGGTATGTGACTTATTACAAATCAGTTCATTTTTTTAATTGTTGTGTATGCTATTTATGCTCTCTGTTCACGTTTATAATGCCTGTGTACTTGTTACTTTACATATAATGTTGAGCAATTGTGGAAAGGAGGTGTAGAAAAACTGATGCTACCAATAAACACTAATCGAGTATTACCATTAATTTACCGTTCATAAAGAATATTGAAAGGGTAATATGAATAAGAATAAGGCTAAAAGGGAATTTATTCATAACCATTTAATCACAGTTGTATTTAATTAGTTGGTATTCCATCAAAATTATTGAAAAAATGGTTTTTAGATAGAAGTAAATAAAGTAGAATCCATACTTGCAAAGATTTCTTTTCTTGCCATAATTACATGCATGGCTAAATTTACTTGTATATAGCAGCTTGTCTTCAGTCGGTCCCCTCCAAAACCTTAATTTAAATTTGAAAAATATTTCTTTGTACTCATGACCATTATGTCATTTTGATATATAATTTGATACTTACCTTAGATTTGTCACTAGTGTTTTAGCTGTACTAATTTCAATACTCACCTTAGATTTTCCTATCAACATCTTACAATCTCGCATAATCAATTATGATCTCATCTCATGCACTTGTTATCAAAAGTACTATTGTTTCTCTCATTCCACAGTTACCACTGTAGCAGAGAGAGAGAGAGAGAGAGAGAGAGAGAGCTGTATCAATTGATTTTATATGAAATCTGCTTGCATTTTGTCCACTTGAGATTAATTCAATTATTTTTATAATCTTGTTTGTTTGTTTGTCTCAAGGCCCGTAGAATTAGATCTTTTTTAATCAAGAACCATAGATTGTTTGAGTACATATACACATTAAAAAAACTAGCCATCTCTGGATTCATCCATCAAATTACACAGTTTGCAACTGGTTGACTATAAATTATTCCACCTACTTATTATGCCCAGTCTATTCCTATTGTTTGTTGCAAAATATATGTGTGTGGATATTTTGTGTGCACTAACCCTTTTCCATGTGAAATTTGTTACCCAGCACCACAAAACCCTTCAAGTGAAAATTCCCTTATTATATTTAAAAGGCTTGTTCTCCTTCATAAAAGTTTTTTCTTCAAAGAACTGAATTAGAAAAGGAGCATTGTCACTTGACGGATGGTTTAAAATTGCAGGCATCACTTGCATAAGCTTGTTACCAAGTTCTGTATTGCCAAATACTCTATCAATTCTATCGTGCAACAAAAAGTCAAGTGCCCATCTCAAAGTATAATAGTTCCCAAGTATTAAGTTCAAACAAGCCCGTAGATTTTATGCAGGTTTGAAAGTTTTCATCGGTTTAACTGATTATTTGTTGAAATCTATCCCCGTTATTAAGAGTATAATTGAAGTTTCCCATCATAAACCAAGGTAAGGAAATATCAACTGCCAAATTAGAAATGTGGTCCCATAAAATCGAGATGTCTTGCATAAATGAAAAACAAAAAATTTATGCACTTAAAACCCCTCTTATTTTCAAGTGTAAAGGACATACGTTGGTCATATTTATTAATTAAATTAATGGACCAATTTACGCTGTTCCACAACATCATTATACGACCTCTAGCGTCCTCCTCGTCTTTATGTATTACTCTCCAACTAGAACTAATTGACTCTTAGAAATTAATAATGTTGACTTCGTTAAATTTATGCTCCAAGATACCCGTGATATCAATATTGTGCATGTTAACATGTAGTTTCACATCTTGTTTTCTTATGGGGGAGTTTAATCCCCCCACATTTCAGGCAATAAGAGACATCTAATTACCTGATTTACTCTTGCTGTTAGAGGTGCCTGGAGTGGTGGAGCTCGTCTTCTTAAGCTTTTTGCTTTTGCTTTTCATTGTGATGTGTAATTCTTCCATAGAGGATTGTCAATCACCACCTTGCCAGTAGATGAAGTAGAACCTGAGTTGAGTTCTTTGGTTTTACTCGTCCTTGTTAGTCTTATTTTAATGCGATTAACCTCTGTTGAATTTCGAGCACTCTCAATTTGACTATGTATTTCTGTCTTTTGGTGTATGCTAACAGGTGGATTTGTTTTCGAGGGAGAGAGGTCTAGACTTGCCTTTGAGATGTCATAGTCATTAACAACTATCTCCATATTGGACACTTCAACTGCTCCAACCTTCTCATCTTATGTAGCTTTCCTTTTGAATTAATCATATTTTTTCTCTAGTTGCATAGAGTGTGATCATGGGGATTCAAGATTCAAGTAGTGTAAGGTGGCTTCTGGCTATGCTTTTGAAATATTTTTGTTTGTGTAATCTGAAGTAGGACATTTCTATGTCTGGTTGTTAGATGATTTTCTCATTTTATCATCCATGCCATTACATCATGTTTATTCCTATGCTATGATAGGGTTTTAGTTTGTAACAATAGAGTTATATTATGATGGTAATTTTTTTCAACAAATCTATATGGAATATCAAGTTCATACAGTAATGAATCCTTGCTAGTCTTAAATATGTTTTTTCTCAATCTAAATATCACAGGGAATTCTTCAGTACGACATGTGGAATGTGACTCCGTCCAATAGATGGTACTGGCCTGAACTTAGAAAAATGATATCTCAACATCGAGTTAGAAACTCTCTTCTTGTTGCACCAATGCATACTGCCTCAACGAGTTAAATACTAGGAAACAATGAATGATTTGAGCCCTACACATCAAACATTTACAACCGTAGAGTTCTAAGGTTTTCTTTAATAACCTTCTACAGTAACATACACCTTTAAGCCCATTGAACCTACTTCTAATGTATTGCCTTTGTATTTCTTTAAATGCATAGTTTCAGCAGAGAGTTTGCAATGTGAGAAATGCGAATAACGGATCTTAAGGCTATAATTAACACTAGAGGGGGGTGAATAGTGTTTTAAGGAATTATATTTTTTTTTGAGTTTATGTTAATTTGAACACAAATGTATGCAATATTCAGACACAGATATGATCCCAAAATTAAACACAGATGTAGAAATAAAGTAAAAGCAATAAAGGAAAGAACACACTGGATTTTATACTGGTTCGGAGTTACCCTACGTCCAGTCCCGCACACAAGTACGGATTTCCTTTCAAAAGCAATTGTTACAATTATAACCCTCGATTTGAAGGCCACGAGGTACACCACTCCAATCCTTTGGATAGAGATACTTGATTTTACGGGCAACAAGTTCACCCAATTGATTTCATAGGCTACAATCACACCTTTTCTCACTTGATTGATTTCACAGGCTACAACCACACCTTTTCTCACTTAATTTATTACAAAGAAGCCTATAACTCTAAATAGCACTGAGATCTTGTTGAGATAGTGATAGAGAATCAAACTAGAGAAGATCTAGTTAGATTCAATGTTGATTTCGGCAGAGTAATGGTAAAAATATATATAAAGAAATATGGAAGAAGAAGAGGAGTGAAATCAGAGAAAAATTATATATAAATTCATTTAAAACTACCCTTATTTATAGTAGAACAATAGCCATGTCTATTCATGAAAGGATATGACAAATAGACACTTTTTTTGAAATTCAAATTTTTGAAACAAACTTCCACCTTGTCGACATGGGATCCTATGGGTTGTCGACAAGCCTAAGGTATTTTTGGTACTTTTTATTTTTCTTTGGAAATAACCATTATCTTGTATTAAAAATATTTTAAACTTTATAAATATATTTTACTATAGTTAAAATACGTAAATAAATATGGAGAATAATATTTTGATATATATAAAATTTTACTATAATTATATTTTTAAATCTAAGTATAAATATTAAAAGTTAAATATATTATTATTAAAAGATAGTATAAAACCAAGGATAATTTGATTTTGAAAATAAAGATTATTTTGAGGCTAAAAGTATTAAAACAGGATAGATGTTTTTGATTCTTTTTTAAAAGGAAGATTTTGAAATCATTTTGAAAACAAGATATAATTTTGTAAAAACATTTGAATAAAAATTAGTGGATACAAAACAATGTTCCACTAGATTTTTCGTAGGTTCCATCCTACTTAGGGTTCCATCCCTTTAACCGGCTCGAAGTGGATTACATTCCACGAATAAATTGGATTTTAAGATGCCAGTGCTTTTCTAGGAGTTTTAACAAAATTCCTAATTAAATTACTTATTATTGAAATCAAACTCTTGATAATTTTGATACTCATGAGTCTTCAATCTTTATATCTTGAATCTCTATACTGTACAGTCCTCATTCTTGGTACTTTCATGGTTAGATCCTGCATATACATACATACATATATATATATATATATATATATATAAACTATAATGTTAGTACCTATATTTTATAATCTTATTCTAAGGTTGTTGTCATCAAAACCATCATCTCAAGGACTAACAATCTCCCCCTTTTTGATGATGACAACCTTTGTTTATAAAATATTACTTCTATCCTAATAACTCCCCCTAAAACTAATAACTCCCCCTTAATGTAACGACCTAAATTTTCTACTTCCATAAGTCGACATTAGTATGTCCAATGTATTAAATGCCACACAATCGAATGCCGAAAAACCAAACCGTTAGGGTTAAAGAAGAAGAAGATGGAAGAAGAAAACATAAATCAATAACAGAATCTCACATTTCGCAGCGGAACAAATATAATAGATAAATGAATAATCATTAAAAAAAAACACTATATCGGTTTATACATACATCATCAGAGTTTACAATGACACCATACATCACTGACAGTTATTATAACTTAATTATATGAAAACTGACATGCACCAGCTCCTATGCAGCGGACACTATATAATATAATTGATACGACTCGCCATTCAGCTTTTACTCCAGATCTCCACAATAATTTCTTGACTTCGCTCCAGAATAATGCTAACCTGACTCTAGGCTGCCTGTGTGGAAAATTATGGGCATCCAGAGTTTAGAAAGGGAACAATAAACTTCAGGTCAGTCATGGGACTGGTGTGAGATCTTACAAACAGTTATTTTTCAAAAAGAAAGGAAAAGAAATCCGCAATGCTTTTATAAAATGAAACTACCCTAAGGCCTCCTGCACACACATAATGCAATCACACACTTGGGGAAGATTTCTCCTTATGATAGTCAAACATGCTTGATACGCAAATTCTTTTTGATATTATTAGTGCATAGTGTGGATAACATTTGCAAGTATAATATAAATCTTAGCCAGCATACGTACCATTATAGTATGCCTACTATAACTACCATATTAGATAGCAGGTTCTACAACTAAAACCATATAAGGCGCGTATTGGTGATTGGATTTCCAACAATGGTCAGGCTAAGGAGCTTCCTGGGCCACATGGGTATGCCTCTGGAAGGACACCCCGAGAACCTAACTGGATCTTTGCCAATACAAGGTCGGTTTCCTCTGTAACTAGGTAACTACTGACACGAGTATGCCATCCCCCGGTCGTTTGCGACCTTTACCCGAGGATCCTCAATACCAAAAACCATAAAGTATAATAAATTTGTAGCATCAACATAGGTAAAATATCTGAGCTTCATACCATGATACTACCCTTTTCCAAAAGGAAATGACATACCCTCAAGGGGCGCTACCCCCAAATAACCTTGCTGCATCTTTCCTGTTTCGACCATTCCGGGTTGTGAGGTCCGACGAAGTCTCATCCACAAAGCTGCGCTTTTCAAAAAAGCCTTGCTTCGATCAACAAATGATCAGCAGCACTTCATATGCCACATTATCAAATTGGGAGTATATCACCAATAACCATCAACTGCATAACCTCTTAGCTCGTACGCCTCAGAGAAGAGTGTTAAGCTAAAAGAATAAATTCTCCGCCACCAAGAGAAATGTATTTGATAGAAATCAGCTTTATATCTCAAAGTGTAATGTCAGACACACATCCATACAAGTCCATACCGGGATCGAACGGAACCGAAGGCACTTCCAAAGTATCCCTTGCAATCCAGATAATCACTAATCACATCCGGAATCCCCATCACAAAGGGTGATAAAATCTTTATACCGAAGCAATTCGGTGCAGTGACATTCGAGAGGTAATCCTTTCGCTTACGAAAATACCCAGTCTTCAACACCATCTTCAAATGCAATCCTATTTCGTCGTATCATTATTCGGAATGAGTTTTATGACACAAGGTCATCTCCCGGCTAGTCCGAATAACGAGCGCTTATTTTTTAAAAATAAGTTTTTATTCAGTTTTCAAACAAATCACAACAATTTCCACTTTGATCTTTCAAACAAAGGATCCCTCACAATCACAAAGGTTTGATGTGGTTTCCGAATATCCATTTGGAATCCGACCCCCGGTCGCATCGAAATTCAAATGCTATTAAAAAAGCCAATATTGATAGCCAGTTATTTAACTATCAATCATCATCCACAACAGTCACTGGATTTCAAATAATTTTCTCCAATTATTATTATTTTCAAAATATCTTCACAAGATATAATTTCACTTTTCAACACTTTGAAAATAAATTTCAAATCAATTTTCACACTTCAATCCTTTGAAAACAAATTTCAAATCGTTTTTTCCTTACGTGGAAAACATTTCCAATATTTATTCATTTCCACTGAAAATCTTCCGAGATCAAATATTTGAAAATAATATAAAGTACTTATCCAAAATACACTTGGAAACATTTAAAATAAAACTATTTTAAAATACTTGCTTAAATATTAGTTATGAAAAATATTATATAATACCTCGTATAAAAATTCAAGTCCGAAACTAATTTTAAAATAAAATTAGTAGACATCATATAACTATTTAAATATCCAATTTCTAAAACAAATATCAATTTAAAACATTTAATAATCACTTCTACAATAGTTTAAAATATATTTTTACATTAAAAAATTTCAAAATAACCTAAGTAAATAATTTTTCCAAAACATTCTTTCCTTAAAACCATCTTTACAATTTCAATTTATATTTATAAACTATATTGAAAACATTCTCGACTTTCAGGGAAAGTACACATTCCATTCCAAAATGGTTCATTCAAATCAATTTATAAATTTTTCTCGATTTATTTTAAATTTACGTCCCAAATCTGTAAATTCCTTTCCAACTTTTAAAAATAAAAAATATTTATTTTTAAACAAATTTATCTTTCTTTATAAAATTCCTATTGTGGATTTAAATTTTTAAAAATCCACTAATATACGATTTTCAAATCGATTCCCAAGTATTCACTTTCAACACCAAATCAATTTTCAAATTGATTTCTAAATTATTTCAATTACCAAGTCCAATTCCAAATTGATTTCTAAATTTATTTCAAACAACAAATAAATTTTCATATCAATTTACCAAAAGTTTATTTTTAACACCAGATTAATTTCAAATCGATTTTCCAGATTATTTCAAAAACACCAAATCAAATTTCCAAATCGATTCCTAAAATTTATTTTAACTCCAAATTAAATCCCAAATTTAATTTCTAAAATTTATTTCAACTCCAAATTAAATCCTAAATTAAATTTCTAAAATTTATTTCCTTTTGAAATAAATTCCTTTATCTCTTTCAAATATTTAAAATTCGTACTTAAATAAATTCTCCAACTATTAAATAATATTATTCGAAATCCATCTATTAAACTTTTCCCATATTTTGAATTTATTTAATAAGTTTTCAAAATAAAATTTATCTATTTAAATTTCTTCTTTTAAAATTCACCCAATTCTTTTGAATGAATTTATTATAATTTTTCTACCCAAATTTCAAAATCAAATTTTTATTTATGTCTAGTATCATACGATACCCAAAATATGTTCGGCTAAATTATAGCCTTCAACGGTTTCAATCACAAATAATCACACATAGATTATAAATAATCAACACACAACATATGAAACAAGTTAAATATTTGAGGAATCTAGTTGGATCCCTCCAATCTGTTTCCCTGCATCCACAGACATTAGAACAACAATTAAATACCCATTCCACTTCGAGGTGGAATATCGCGGTATATGTGATTTATATAATATCCACCGCTATTATACGGCACATATAGGGTCTTATTTAATACACTGATAATTATTTATCATCCAAGAACACAATCAATAATTTTAAATCTAACTATTTAAAATTAATTCAGAAAAAAATCTTATTGAGTAAGAAGATCTCACCTTTGCTTTGCATGCAATCCATTTTCATTCCGGCTTGATTTCTTTGCAAATTTTGACCTTGTATAAACAATTTATACAATTGATTAATATTCGAAATAAATTGAATTATTAAATTCCATTTGATAATTTAAATTAACCTGTGATTTTATTCTAAACTATACTTTTTATTTTAAATCAATTCCTTTCAATAATTTATTTAACAAAAAATTAAAATTAAATTTCTTCTAAATAAATTTATCAACTAAAAATCTAGTTTAAACAAATTTTTCCTTTTAAAAAAAATTCTTTTAGTGACTAAAATAAATTAAATAGGTAAACTGAATAAATCTATTACCTTAATAAATTATTTTTAATATAACTTAATAAATTAAAATGCATGCATATAATATTCTTTTTTAATCTACTGTAAACAGACAGCATCCCTTACTGTAAATGATTGATTGATTTTTTCTTTGATTTCCGCATATATATTTATACATATATATATAAATAAATTTTGAAAGAAAATACCTCACTAATCGATTGACAAACGTGACCCATCCTTCTCGCAAGCGCAAGGTCGAGCTCGAGATGCCCAAAATCCCCAATCGAACGACGATGATGATTCCCTCTTACAATGATTCGATCGCGAATCCTTGCTTGATTATAACGCACATGCGAGCCTCCATCTCCAGCCGAGCCCAGCATCGACTTCGACTTCCACCGACTCGGCTCTCGCGTCGCCCACGCGAATGCAACCATCACGACACCCCAATCGACCCTGCCATCGCCGCTGTTTTGCGTGCGCGAGCACCCTCACGATCCCCCGCCATTTACTTTTGATGTGGATTCGATCTTCGCTCGACCATTGATTTTTTTATTTTGAATTAAAGGGCTTCGGCCATTGATAATTGCTCTGAAGTGGATTTGATTTTTGAATTCGAACGATCCCCTTTTTTACGAAGAAAACTCGGCCGCCGTTTCCTTTTATTTGAACGAGAATGATTTATTTTCTTAGCGGCCTTTGAACGAGATGATTTTTGTTTCTTTTCTTTATTAAACACGAGACATCTCCACTTGAGCGCATGTTGCAATTAATTGGAAGAAAGGAAACAAGTGCTCAGGGAAGGGACAGGTGTTGAATGATGTTGATTAGTAAATTTCAGTGAATATATATCAAATTTTAAATTCAAATTTGAAATCATTTCAAATTTCGCAATTCAAAATCTTGATTTCCAATCGAGGCGTGCCGCCAGGCGTTTATAATGTTATGCCCCTATTTCGAACGCAATGGAAAAGGTTCCGAGTCCAAATTCGACCGTATGGAGAAGATAGCCTTTTGAACCAGTTAAAATATTGAATTTTCAATTTAAATTTCAGCGCGTTTGTCAACCATACGGTCACACGATCTCTCCGAATGCTACGGAAATTGAAATCCGATATAAATACAATATTACAGATCCAATGGAACTAGTTTCGTCGAATTCCGAGACTGTGCCTCGGAAGGCTATTTTTGAATATCGATTTAAACGATATAATTTCAAAACTGAACAAATCGTTTTCAAATTCAATTCTGAAGCTTCTATTATCTTCAGTATTATCAATATGAATTTTTTAAGCCATCAAATCATTTTTAACAAGCTTAAAACCAAAGATACAATTTTTTTTTACTCAGCTTCAATTAATTAAATTCAATAATTAAATTACCAAATTCATTCTGATATTTGAAATTCAAGTCAAATCAACCTCTAAATATAAAAATTCATTCAAACGTTTCAATTTCAAATGTTCAAAATTTTCGGGTCGTCACATCCTTCCCCCCTTAAAAGAATTTCGTCTCGAAATTACTAATAAGAAGAATGATCCTCAACCCGTTACTATTTTTCCCAAAACCCAAATA
Organism: Allium cepa; assembly: GCA_030765085.1. Lineage (NCBI taxonomy): Eukaryota > Viridiplantae > Streptophyta > Magnoliopsida > Asparagales > Amaryllidaceae > Allium > Allium cepa. The sequence continues at coordinate 978,741,753 of CM060928.1, forward strand.
ATTTTATCAACTTGCCGAGTAAATCTTCTTATTAACAACCCATTATCATTTTAACTAATTTTCCAAAACCTTCCATATCTTCCAACAATATTATTTTCTTAACAATTCAAATTTAAATTCAAATTCAAAATTTTCTCAAAATTTTTCTAACTCCCTGAATTTTCGAAAAATTTCGCCAGCATCTTCTTTGCGTGGCTAGCTCGGTACGACTACAAAATGGCACCACGGGTCCTCAAATTCAAAATGAAAATAAAAAGCCAAGCGGCTGGACTAGAAAGTCATCAAATTTCATATAGAAATTAAATACATACCTTTTTCGAGAAATTCAAATCTATCTTTGAAATCAAATCCAGATTCCTTTTCCTTTATAATACCTGTATGCTATTTAACAACCATATCCAGTTTCTACATTCAAAAATCTTTTTGCACATTCCATTGCAAAAGTTTGAATAGTTACTTCTTATACCATTTTTACTTCACTTTTGAAGTTACATATCCATTATCGTTCAGTCTTACATTTTCAATTTCATTTGAATTCATTTTACAATTTCAATTCTATTTGGATTCAATTTACCTTCTGAATATTTAATTTTTATCAACTATTTTTCATTCACAACCGATTCATATCACTATTTTAAATTAGTTCCATTTACTAATTCACTACAAATTCCAATTCATTTTATCTCAACCCATTTTTTTCACCTTTATTATCTTTAGTTCACTTCGAACTAATTTTACAACTTTATTTTATTTCACATAATTCAAATTAGTTTTCAATATTCAGTTTCAATTTCAGTTTTATTCTTTTGTTCGTTCCCGAATTTATTTTCAATTTGCTACTTCGGTTAATATTACTTATATGTAAACTGGATTTCAAATTTCATATGAATTCAATTCACCTTTCATTTACAATTATTGAATTCAATTCATTCTATACCATATCTATTTGGTCATTTCTTTAATAGATTTCACCTACTAATTTTTATTTTAATACTTTGCTTTACAAATCAAATTCAATTCTAGTTCTATTTGCTTACAAATTCGAAATGAATTTCAACATTCAATTTCACTTTCATTTAATTGCAATTGTATATTTATTCATTCGTTCACAATTTTATTTTCCACCTTTATAGATTTTATTCCAATTATTTAGTCTATAAGACTTCTCAAATTCACCTTCATACAAATTAACTCAAATTTTCAATCTCAATTCTTTTATTCAATTTTCATTTTTTAATTCTACTTGAATTAAATTTTCCTTCCAAGTTATTTTGTTTCCACATTTGCTTTTTATCTAACTTCTCTTTAAGTTAGATTTTTATTTTAACAACTTTAAACTTTACAAGTTATCAACTTGATGATATTCCATAAAATATTTCATATAACATTCTAGAGTCTTTTCAACCTTTCAAAAATCATTTTTGTAATCAATTCAAATTTTCTTTTGAATTTCCAAAACCAAATCCAGTTTTCCAACGACTTTTTAAAATAATTTGGCAGCAATTCCTCTCGTGGAAACTCAAAAATGAAAACTAATGATGTCGCGATCATCATAGGAATTATTTTCCAGCAACCGAAAAGAGTTTAGTGCTTTTATCCCTTTAAAACATTTTTTTACAAAACCTTTGAAAATCATCTTCAAAATCAAAAGGGATTTAAATTCCCAAATCTGAAAATATCAAATTCTTTCAAAGACATTTTCAAATATTCTTTGGAATTTTATTTCAAATTATAAATTACATTTACATTTACATTTGCAAATCCCATTTGTATATGGATTGTATTTCTCAGCTTTTGATTATGATTTCCATTTCTTATTCAATTTCAATGATAATAATTTAATATTATCACTTCCTAACAAACAAGCAACCATATACTATAATAATTTACGGAAAATTTATTTCTTTTATATACAAAATAGTTTGGGTTAAATTAGTTCATTTACCCTATTTTAAAACATAACTGTGTCGAATTGTTCTATTTAAGTATTTAGAGATTCCTATCGATAGAGTTGTACGGACTATACCAACCAGAATCCATATACCACTCAACAAACCAATCATCACAATTTAAAACAATTTTTATATTCATTAACAAATACGCGCTCATATATATATTATTACATTCAAACTCATTCTAGAGTACTACCGACTCGATCTCTAATGAGTAACACCCACCAGAGCCAAGGTTGTCGCTTAACTAAATGTTCCGATACTACAATGTAACGACCCAATTTTTCGACTTCCGAAAGTCGACATCAATACGTCCAATGTATTAAATGCCGCACAATTGAATGCCGAAAAACCAAACCGTTAGTGTTAAAGAAGAAGAAGATAGAAGAAGAAAACATAAATCAATAATAGAATCTCACATTTCTCGGCGAAACAAATATAATAGATAAATGAATAATCTTTAAAACAAAACACTATATCGGTTTATACATACATCATCAGAGTTTACAACGACACCATACATCCGTGGCTTACAATGGTACCTTGCCCTTGCTTTTACGGCCATCCTTTCGGCACTCAACCTAACCGGTTAGCCAACCCCTCCCCAGGGACATGTAGGGGTAAGAGTCTCCCGTTCGCCACCTAACGCGAAGCGAGAACCCCCTATCAGGTTGTATTAAGCAAGGTCAGTCATGGGACTGGTGTGAGATCTTAAAACAGTTATTTTTCACAAAGAAAGGAAAAGAAATCCGTAATGCTTTTGGAAAATGAAACTACCATAAAGCCTCCCAGCACACACATAATGCAATCGCACACTTGGGGGAGATTTCTCCTTATGACAGTCAAACATGTTTGATACGTAAATTTTTTTGATATTATTATTAGTGCATAGTGCGGAAAACATTTGCAAGTATAATATAAATCTTAGTCAGCATATGTACCATTATAGTATGCCTACTATAGCTACCATATTAGATGGCAGGTTCTATAACTAAAATCATATAAGGCGCGTATTGATGATTGGATTTCCAACAATGGTCAGGCTAAGGAACTTCCTGGGCCACATGGGCACGCCTCTAGAGGGACGCCTCGAGAACCTAACCGGATCTCTGCCAACACAAGGCCGGGTTACCTCTGTAACTAGGTAACTACTAACACGAGTATGCCATCCCCAAGTCGTTTACGACCTTTATTCGAGGATCCTCAATACTAATAACCACAAAGTACAATAAATCTGCAGCATCAACTTAGGTAAGATATCTGGGCTCCATACCATAATACTACCCTTTCCCAAAAGGAAATGACATACCCTCAAGGGGTACTGCCTGTAACGACCCGGAAATTGAGGCAATATCAATTTAATAATCTGCAATAATAATTTAATTGATTTGATAATTTTCTTTATAATTTTAATTTAAATTAGTGAAATTAATCTTTTAAAGGATAACAAATTTTTAATCTGATAATTGTGATCAATATCTTTTTAACAATTTAAAATGGATAAGATCTATTTTTTCAAAGCTAATCAAATTTTATTTTGTTTATAATATATAAATTTGATATATATTGGGAATAGAAGATCTTTTGTTTTAAATTAAAGATGAATTTTCAAATTGTAATATATATGTATGTATATGTTATAATTTGATATTGTTTTGAAAATTTAATTTAAATCTATTGATAATCTATATATGTACGAATTGTAATTAGAACTTTGGTTTAATTAGTATTCTTCAAAAGCCAATCTAAAGACTAATTCATTTATTTTCAAAATATAAGATTGTTATTTATTTTTAATAGGATAGTTTAAAAAGGTTTTAAACAAAGTTTTGTTTTGTCTTTCTTTTAAAGTATTTAAAATGTGATAGTTTTAAAAGAATTTAAACAAGCTTTGTTTTGTTTTAAAATGCTTAGATTTAAATGGTTATAAATGTATGTATAAGATGTATAATTATATTTGTATTATAATTAGTTTTAGAATATTTCCTTTAAAGAGTAAATTTATTTACATATATGTTAGTATTTATTTACTTAGTAAATTAATATGTTAGTTTATGTTTTCATTTAAATTAGATAAAAATTAATTTAAAAATGCTTAAGTACAAATGTAAACATGTTAAGGCATCTCTAAAGCACATGTAAAAAAATTAAGCTAGTTAAGTGACAAGTGTAAAAAAAAAATTAAATAACATGTGTCTTTATTTTAAAAAAATTATTCTTTCTTTAACTTTAATAAACATAGAAAGAAAATTGTTTTCCTTCTTGCCATCATTTCTTTTTCCTTTCTTCATTTTTCAAATTAATGGCTAACACAGAATATTATCTCAAAACCTGATAATGAAAACCCAATAGTAAATCAAATCTGAAGTAAATTAAAACCTGAAATCTGTAAGAAAATTTAAACCTGCAAATGCAAGTAGAGCTTCAAATCTCAATCTGCAAATTAAGGGATGTTCGTCTGCATATACAAATCTGCAAAAAATGAAAAGCAAGTTTAAAACAACAAATTGATGACATGCAAAGTTTTTCTTCAGCAAGCATATTAGAAGATATTTTCAGATTTATTCAAGAGCCTGGAGAAAAGAATTAAAATCTGTTCTGCAATATAATCAAAGTGAGTAAATTGATTTTAAAACTAGTCAAGTTGAATACTGATCTTATTGCATGTGAATTGATTTAGTTTTTATAATTAAATTTATAGTTATATCTATATACAACTTGGACTGTATATGTGATGTTGTGCTCTGTTTGATTAAGAAGAAACTGTGTCTTTTGTTTCAAGAAATCCAAATTTTTCCCAATTTGATCCATATTAGTTTTGAATGCATGAACAAAATCTGTTTATAAATGAAAAGTGAAGATTTTAAAGATAGTTCCATAATTTTTAGAACAACAGATAAGCATAAACAAAAGTTTTACAGTAAAACTAAGTTTTTGTAAAAAAAAAATTACTGTCTTAAATTCGAAAATGAGTTTCATGCATGTAATCGTGATGGTAAATCACGAATTTAGATATATATATTGTAAATTTTAATTGGGTATTTATCGTGAATTTTGGGTTTGAACTTTTCTGAGTTTTTTGGTGATTGCCGTCGAACTACTCGATGATTCGAGTTGAAATTTGGATCGTAGGTAGCATTTGAAGTGTAGAATTAGGGAAAATGTTGAATAATTTTTCCTACGTATGATTTGTTCGAATTTGAGTGAATTAGGGTTTAAGCTTGTTTGAGGTTCGGTTTGCTGTCGAGTTGAATTGCGACATGGGGAAATGGTCCGGAGGCTATCGTGATGGTGTAGTTTTGTGCTGGAGGTCGTGACGCATCAATGTGGGTGTCGGCGAGGTTTAACGGCGACGTGGTGATGAACGTGGTGGATTTTTGGATGGTGGCAGTATATGTTGTTCGAACTTTTTGGGTTCGAATGTTCAAATTTCGATTCGAGAGCATATTTTTGGATCTGGGTGTGGTGTCGAGATCGTGTGGGTTAGTGAGATGGTCGGCAATAGGCGCGATGATCGTGGGTGGCCGAAAGAGGTTGGACACGTGCACCGTGCAAGTGCGTGTGCACTGGGAAGTTATGTTGGGGAAGACGAGATGAAGTCTCGGGAGGGTTATCGCGTATTGCTCGGGTTCAACTCGGAGTGGATGAGGGGTGTGTTTGCTTCGGGGTTGACGTGAGTGAATCCTGGGATCATGCTCGAGTTGTTGGACTTGGTCCTGTAGTGATTAGTTGCAGTTAATACTTGTGTTTGATTTAAAAGGGAAATAAGTTGTTAAAACTTATTCTGTGTAAATAGGGAGCTAATCAACTTAAAAAAATACATTGATTGAATTCAATTTCAATTTTAAGATGTTGAGAGGTTTGAATTTGAAATTAATTATTTAAGTGAATTTTGAATTTCAATTTAAAAAAAAAGAGTGTTTTGAATTTTAATTCAAAGGAATGTTTTATTTTAAAATATTAACTCAAGTTATTAAGTAATGATTTAAAGTTAAGTATAAATTTCTATTGGAAATTTATAAGTTCAAATTAGATGTTTTAAGTTTTAGAATTTATTTTCAAACGTTATTTTCCAATTAAGTTAATAATATAAATTTTGTAAACCAATAGAAATGGTTTATCTTTAAGTTATTAAATTTGGATTAGTTTTCAAATAACTTATCTATGTAGATAATTATGATTAATTTATTTTGATATGAACTTAAAGGTACTTAATTAAAATGTAATTCATTAATAAGTAAAACTTTAATTAAGAATGATGTTTTCTTGATTAATTAAAGATTTTGAAATATAATAAGTTAATTAATTAATTGTTCAATTAATTTTTAAAAAAAATTAGTTAATTGTTTATTAAATTTTTAAATAATCACTTAATTATGGATCAATTAAGTGTAATTTCTTAATGAAGTAATTAATGGTTAATTTTTGAATGTAATTAGGAATGATAACTACTTATGGAAGTAATTAATAGAATTTTCTCATGAGAGTAATTAATGGAAATGATTAATGGATAATAACTAAATGTTATCAATTAAGGAAATTGATTAATTTATTTGTTTGAAGTTAATTAATTATGAAGTAATTAATTAATTAAAGAATTAAGGATTGAAAATAATTATTTGTAAAGTAATTAATTAAGAAGTAATCAAGATTTATTAATAAAGTAATTAGAAGATAATTACTTATGTAAGTAATTAAGAGTTAATTAATCAATTAATTTAGATAATTAATGAACATGATTAATTAATAAATGAATGTAATTAATTTAAGATTAATTACTAAGGGTAATTAATTAAAATGTAATTAATTAATAAGGTAATAATTAAGGATTATTTGTTAATTTAAATTGATTAATAATTACTTAATGAAGTAATTAAAGATTGATTAATTAGATTAATTAATCAAGGGTTAATATAATTAATTAAGAATTTAATTAATTAAGATAAGTAATTACGAATTGTTGATTACCGATTATGATTAATGAGTTGATTAATTACAAGTTAATTAGTTAATTTAAAGTAATTATTAATTAATAAGGACCATTAATTAATGTAACTAATGATATTAATCAAGGTTTATTAATATAAGTGATTTAATTGAAGTGTGATTAATTAATTGTAATTAATTAAGGTTTAATGTAATTAAATATAGTTAATTAATAAATGGAAGTAAATGAAGGATCATTAATTTTTATAATTAATGATAGTAATTAAATGTTAATTACTGAATATGGATAAGGATAATTACTTGAATGTAATTAAAGTATAATTAATCAAGGAAGATTAATTAAGGAAGATCATTAGAGATGATTAATTTATTTATTTGGAATAATAATTAATGAAGAAGGATTATGGCAATCCGATTGATTAAGAGATAATCAATTCTATTTGGATGATTGATTAATATGGGTTGATTGATTAATATTGGTTGATTGAATGATATTGGATGATCAATATTTGATGATTAATATTGGATGATTGATATTGAGTGTTTGGTTGATACGGGTTGATACTGGATATCTCTGTTATGTGATATGCTGTTGTGGGATGAATGTTGTTAGGAATTATCTATTGTGATAATGTGATTCATCTATCTGTTAAATGTCATCCTAAATATAAGTTAAATGTTTAAATAAACCCTTAAGTACAACTTGGACATTAAAATGGCGTTGGTTTCGATGAGATCGGGATCGGGTTTCCATATTTGGAATCCGAAAACCACATTGATTCCAATTAAATGTGTAACGACCCGCCGTTCTGACCGCCCCCAGTCGGTAATTAAACCAACTTGAGACGTTCAAAATGACGGATTGTTATTCAGTTTATAGAGTTTAAACAGAATCAGCCACAGAATTACAGAATAATCATAATATTTCACATAAATGAATTTTCTTACATATATCAGAGTTTATACAATGCATTAATTTTTTATACAGCGGAATATATCTTTTACAAGTACAATTTATTTTCGAAAAGCTAAAGTGAAGCAATTTCCCCAACTCTCTCTAACTTCGCGGCCCGAAAATCTTCAAGCTGTAAAATACTCGGTCTGACCCGAGTATTATATTCAAAAGAAAATAATACACAGGTCAGTCTAATTCAAACTCAGTTATTAGTGCATAGAGGCAATAGTAATCAAATAACAATTAGACGACAGTCAAATATAAATTTACCTATCCGATCCTTTAACAAGAAATCGGATAACGGTAAATATAACACTTAACAGTGTTAAATCATAAAACAGTAGATTCAGATTATCAATGAAGATAGATGAAGGGATTATTGATGAAGATAATTTAGAAAACAATCAAAATTTGCCTAAACGGCAATTAACAACAAAATCATCAAAATCGATTCAAAATATATTGAATTGGCAACATAAAACATAAATTTCCATCAATAGAAAAAACAATTAAAACATTAGATTTGGTAGGGCTGCAGTACACACACGCGTGTACGGCCTCGCCACATTTTTAAAATGTTAACTTCGTGTGGCTGCAGTCCACGCTTGCGTGCACTGCCTCGCCACTACAGCGCGAAATAAGAAAAATCAGGAAATGCACAGAAAAAGGCACAAACGAGCACAAGGTCAAATCCGAGCTATTTGCTTGATTCAACTTAAGTGTAGTCAGAAAACAATCCATCTGGGTCAATGTAATGCGAAACAACAAGGGCAACTGCAACTAAAAACTACAGCCACCACACTGTCACACATGTACAAGACAACATGTCTTGAAGAACAGACACTAAAAGAGGCACCTAGGTGATGTGCAAACAAATGCAGCAGTGGAATGAGTCAGTGCCGTGATATGCACAATGCACCGCAACGACACGGCAACTACATGGAAACAACAGAAAATGGCAGGGATGCATGCATGCACCATAGATGAAACCTAAACAACATGGTTCCTGTAGGAATGCAATATAAACAGGTGCGGCTACAAAGGACAACTAGTATGACAGGAATGCATACATACCCCAGAATGAAAGAAATATCACTGCAATATGCACAGGGTAGTGTTGCAAACAACATGAACACGGTATAGGCAGTGAACATGTGAAAATCAGGCTACAGTAGCAAACCAGTATCAAATGCCATCAAGTAAACAAGACTCAAGACAGTACAAATCCAATAATATATGCATACACACATACAAATGTATGTATGCCTATATGTGCAGCTTGCATAAGCAGGTGTAATTCAAGCTGGAAATCATCACAAACCAATACATATGGAATTAATACTCTTCAGATTTCAAATACAAGAAACTTTAACCCATCAGGTTCCAAAATTGTAAACTATGATTTCATAAATAATCAAGATTGGCCTATTGTTTTCTGGCAACAAGACTTTTAAACTGAGTATATACTCATACCAAGTGTGTTCAAAACTTTAGTATTAAATATCCAATGAATTTCAGTTTTTTTTTTTCAAAACCTGATATGTATTTATTCATATATTTTTTACTTTTCTTGTTTTAAACTTTTAAAACTGTTACACTACTTGCGAAAAAAATAGTAAGCAATTTCCAAATCAAAATGAATCATTGAACAAATAACCAAACTGGGAAATCCTAAGTTAAAATAGAGTTGAAACTATTCAATTATCTTTAATTTAAAGATTGATGCTTAAATTTAATCACAGAAAGAGATTTGGAAATTTCTTTTCTTCTTGTCTGTAGCCTGTAGATAAACAGAGTGCATATTTGGTATTCCTACAGACACTTCATACATTCATACTTGCTTTCCCATTCATATCCATATTGGTACCATATTTCAAAACAATTTCCATCCCAATAGTTAAGTAACATCACAAATATAAACTTGTTTTAAAAGGGAATGTTACTCACTTTATTTTGATTTATACCTATTTCAAATTTTAACTTGCATTTGCTTTTCCAGGTTAAAAATGTTTTCAGTCTTGAAAGCTTTGAATTTTTTTTTTCCTAGCAAAAATATTCTTGTAACATATATTTCATATTAGAAACATATGCCGTTAATCAAATGCACCTGTATAGCAATCATAAGTTTTATAAAGGAAATGATTACTCACAAAACAAAAACAAAACAATTAAAACAATATCAATGCAAATGCACAAGTACAGATCGAGCTCAAGTCTACATATATGATCAAGCTAATAATATGTAGTAACCACGACATTAAAGACCCGAGCATCCAAACCACTGTCGAAGTCACTCCAGGCTAGTTCAGGAAGAACAAGAATGGCCAGAGACAAAGTACACAGAGAAGAAACCATAAGCATCAATTAAATCAAACAAGAAAATCCCGAACTTGAACAAAATCAGAGTACCAGAGAATTTCCAAGCCGAAGCATAGTATGGTCAACCAAACAAAAGTCCACAATATCAAGCGACTGAAGTCAACAAGGAGTCGATGCTTTCAAAACCGTGAGGATCAATAATCAAGCAATCCAAAAAAAATATCAACAGAGAAATCATCAACATGATAACAGAATCGAACGACTGGGAATGAAAATAGATGTGAGGGTCACTCACCTTTCACCGAAGCGGTCGCGAAATTTGTAGCCGAACGAAAACCCTAATTTTGGAACGAAGAGGGAGACGAGGCCGCCATTAATTTTTCGTTCGATTTTTTTTCTCGTATGATTTGAAGAGGGTAGGGTTTCGAATTTTAAAAGGGAAAGGAGGCGTGATTTTTTGCGTGGGTTACGGCGTAGGTTAAGGCAAATATAACGGCGTGGATCAAGGCACGAATTATGGCATGTTTGCAGCTGATCAAAGTAAAGCAGCGTACTTCTTTTTTTTTTATATATATATCATATTTTATTTTTATTTTTTTCTTTCAATTTAAATTCAATTTGTTTTGTATAATCATTTTCTTTACTTTGTTTTTTTTATTTTGTTGTTTGAATTTTTAACTATGGGTATTGATTTTTATTTTGTATTAATTAAAATTTTATTCCTTTTTATTTTAAAGAAAAGAAAAATGTTATTTAAAACTAACCATCCTTTATTAATTTAAATAAATAATAATTCTTATATCCAAATTATTATTTTTCTAAGTCATTAGTTCGAATTTTAAATACAAATTCAATATTCAATTTCAAACTCCAAAGTCAAATTCAAATTCTATTCAACTTTTTATAGATTAAATTCTAAAATTTAATCGCCAATTCATAGTTATATTGGGAATTCAATTTAAACCATCATTCAAATATTTGAAGTTAATTAAATATTTTCATTTTTAAATTGTTCAAACTTCAGGGTTGTTACAATCTTCCCCCCTTAAAAGAATTTCGTCCCGAAATTATAAGTTAGGAAAACTGATTGTTAAAATCTCACCGATATTTATACCCTAATCAATTTCATCAAGCTCGAAACTTATAAATAAATATAGGATTCATTTCTTTTATATTATCTCACTAGCTTTGTTCATTGATTTCTATAATCAAGACACAAAAGTCTTTTACCAAAATTTCCGACTTACAAAACTCAGATTTTTAAACTTGAGATTCTTCATGCTAGATATTTACATATTACATCTTTTCCAAAGCTGTGTGCTTTCAAGATATTTTAAAAGTTCTTCTTCCTTAGTTCATTAGGTTGGAATTATGTAATTCTAATTTCAGACTATTGATTTGCTATTAAAGTTTTGAAAATACTTACTAACTCGAAGTTTAACAAGTCCATCGTCGTTCTTACAGACATTAGGCATACGCTGGCCAGGCGCAGGACTAAAAATCTCCAAGTACTAAATATACTTGCTTCAACTCCCAGTGAAAATACTTTTAAAAATGGATATGGAAAGCACGTTCCTCCATGGATCACAGTTTACCCGGCGGTTACGCTACTATCCCAGTAGAATCGCTTGTAACTGTAGATTTCACATCTCTCTTGAATTTCGCCATGGTTGTTGCCATAGATCGCGGTTCACACGGCGGTTACGCTACTATCCCAGTAGAATCGCTCGTGACCATAGGCATCTCGCCCCTCAAATTACGCTTTGGCCTCTAGTTCGCAGTTTACACGGCGGTTGCGCCACTATCCCAGTGGAATCGCTTGTAACTGTAGGCATCATGCCCCCCGAATTACGCCAGCATCAATTCACATAATCCCAACACGATGATCCATCGTGGGGGATTCCAGTCCCAATGGACATTCCACTAATGGAAATTCTACGTAGCTACGATTTCCAATGGACACTCACGCCGAGTTCCAATCACCTTCACAAATTATAAATGAAAGGTACATTTCCATATCCTCAGTTTAGAAAACATATGTCATATACATATAGTACTTCATTTCACATTTCGTACATATCATACCTATGTAAACTTGCATAGGATTTTCATAATAATGACTTTCCAAACTGATAGTTTTCGAATTATTACATTCACATATATAAGTTACGAAAACTCAATTCACATTCATAACAAATAGAGGATTCCAAAATTTTCCATCTCGTTTAAAATTTTCCTCTAAATTGATTTGAAAATTTTAGGTTATCTCAAACCCAATTCACATTCATAATCCAATTCATTATCGATTTCACATTCGATTTGGATTTCACATTACATCGTCAATTCTCAACACATAATTGATGTCTACCGATATATAACCTCTAAGCTCGTACGTCTCAGAGAAGGGTGTTAAGCTAAAAGAATAAATTCTCCGCCACCAACAGATATATATTTAATAGAGATCAATTGCTATGTCATCAATTCACAATGCTAGACATACAATCCAAATCGACTATCCAAAATTCAAATCTCAACTTATATTTGTTTTTGGTGTCGAAGTTAAACTCATTTTAACTCAAGATTCAATCTTTTTGAAAAAAAATTCCAAGTTGAACTAATTGTTCAAATTTCCCAAAAAATATCTTTACAAGACATGTATAATTTTCCACACTTAACCATTTGAAACAAATTTCAAATATTCATTTTTCAATTTATCTTTAAAAGATAGAATTTCAAACTTTTCATTTCGTATTGGAAAACATTTCCATACTTATTTAATAATAAGTAATTCACAAATCCATTTATTTTCAACTCTTGGAAAATATTCAATATACTTGAATCAAAATTAAGTATATATTCCATTCTTTAAGGAAATCATTCTTTTAAACACATTTATTTGAGTGAAAACGAATGTTACGTAAAACATCGTTACGACAACTCAAAAATCTCTAGTATAGGGATTCGAATTTTAAGATAGATATATAAATCCCAATACTATAAACAACATTTCCTTTCGGAAACCATTTACTATAACAACAGTGTTATAGTCCACCATTTCCTTATTTCTCGAAAACGCCTATTTCAACAATGAATGTTGAAATCTATGGTTTCGATACTTAATGCATTTTAAAACATCTTTAAAACCATTAACTTCATTTCATAATATCACTTCCCTAAAACATATCCGTTTTATTCAATAATATATTCACTGTCCAAAATCGTGAATATACTTATTTAATCAATTCAGTGTTTCTACACATTTATTTAAAGGATTATCCACTGTCCAAAATCGTGGATAAAACTCCCAACCAAGTTTTACTATCACAATATTCAACTTAAAGGATAATTCGCTGTCCAAAATCACGAATATATCTCCTTTAATAACTTCTATATTTCATTTATCAAATTCAATTGGTTTCGAATTTATAAACAATCTTTACAAATTCCATTTCTATTTATAAAACTTCGATTTATAAATCTTCCTTATTAATTCAATTCAATTTATATAACTCAGTTATATACCAAAAGTCCATTTATAAGTTAAGTACTTATAATCCATTTATTTACTAAATCGTTCTTCAAAACATTTGAAATCAATTTTCAAAAGAATTCAGAATCAAATTCCCAAGTTATAGTTTAATGATCCTCTTGGTTATACTAAATTGACATGTCATTTTATTGCCCAATTATTATTTTGGAGATATTCAAAATATTTGATTTAAACCAATTCATTAATTCACTTAACTTATATATTTTATTCTTTCATAAATCTCAGCAATTCGATAATGGGTTTTTCCGAAGAGAAACTATCGCAAACCTAAATTTAGAGAGGGGAATTTCCGAAAAAGATTTGAATTTTCAAAATACCTTTTATTTTCAAAGAAAACAATTTTATACTTCTTTAAATTTGAAAAACGTTTTCTTTAAAATGATTCTAGTAACTATTCATATTAAACATCATAAACTGAGCTTTGTATAAACCAAAGCTCTGATACCACTTTTGTAACGACCCGCCGTTCTGACCGCCCCCAGTCTGTAATTAAACCAACTTTAGACGTTCAGAATGACGGATTGTTATTCAGTTTATAGAGTTTAAACAGAATCAGCCACAGAATCACAGAATAATCATAATATTTCACATAAATGAATTTTCTTACATATATCAGAGTTTATACAATGCATTAAATTTTTATACAGCGGAATATATCTTTTACAAGTACAAATTTTTTTTGAAAAGCTAAAGTGAAGCAATTTCCCCAACTCTCTCTAACTTCGCGGCCCGAAAATCTTCAAGCTGTAAAATACTCGGTCTGACCCGAGTATTATATTCAAAAGAAAATAATACACAGGTCAGTCTAATTCAAACTCAGTTATTAGTGCATGGAGGCAATAATAATCAAATAACAATTAGACGACAGTCAAATATAAATTTACCTATCCGATCCTTTAACAAGAAATCGGATAACGGTTAATATAACACTTAACAGTGTTAAACCATAAAACAGTAGATTCAGACTATCAATGAAGATAGATGAAGGGATTATTGATGAAGATAATTTAGAAAACAATCAAAATTTGCCTAAATGGCAATTAACAACAAAATCATCAAAATCGATTCAAAATATATTGAATTGGCAACATAAAACATAAATTTCCATCAATAGAAAAAACAATTAAAACATTAGATTTGGTAGGGCTGCAGTACACACATGCGTGTACGGCCTCGCCACATTTTTAAAATGTTAACTTCGTGTGGCTGCAGTCCACGCTTGCGTGCACTGCCTCGCCACTACAGCGCGAAATAAGAAAAATCAGGAAATGCACAGAAAAAGGCACAAACGAGCACAAGGTCAAATCCGAGCTATTTGCTGGATTCAACTCAAGTGTAGTCAGAAAACAACCCATCTGGATCAATGTAATGCGAAACAACAAGGGCAACTGCAACTAAAAACTGCAGCCACCACACTGTCACACATGTACAAGACAACATGTCTTGAAGAACATACACTAAAAGAGGCACCCAGGTGATGTGCAAATAAATGCAGCAGTGGAATGAGTCAGTCCCGTGATATGCACAATGCACCGCAACGACACGGCAACTACATGGAAACAACAGAAAATGACAGGGATGCATGCATGCACCATAGATGAAACCCAAACAACATGGTTCCTGTAGGAATGCAATATACACAGGTGCGGCTACAAAGGACAACAAGTATGACAGGAATGCATACATACCCCAGAATGAAAGAAATATCACTGCAATATGCACAGGGTAGTGTTGCAAACAACATGAACACAGTATATGCAGTGAACATGTGAAAATCAGGCTACAGTAGCAAACCAGTATCAAATGCCATCAAGTAAACAAGACTCAAGACGGTACAAATCCAATAATATATGCATACACACATACAAATGTATGTATGCCTATATATGCAGCTTGCATAAGCAGGTGTAATTCAAGCTAGAAATCATCACAAACCAATACTTCTGGAATTAGTACTCTTCAGATTTCAAATACAAGAAACTTTAACCCATCAGGTTCCAAAATTGTAAACTATGATTTCATAAATAATCAAGACAGGCCTATTGTTTTCAGGCAACAAGACTTGTAAACTGAGTATATACTCATACCAAGTGTGTTCAAAACTTTAGTATTAAATATCCAATGAATTTCAGTTTTTTTTTTCAAAACCTGATATGTATTTATTCATATATTTTTTACTTTGCTTGTTTTAATCTTTTAAAACTGTTACACTACTTGCAAAAAAATAGTAAGCAATTTCCAAATCAAAATGAATCATTGAACAAATAAACAAACTGGGAAATCCTAAGTTAAAATAGGATTGAAACTATTCAATTATCTTTAATTTAAAGATTGATGCTTAAATTTAATCACAGAAAGAGATTTGGAAATTTCTTTTCTTCTTGTCTGTAGCCTATAGATAAACAGAGTGCATATTTGGTATTCCTACAGACACTTCATACATTCATACTTGCTTTCCTATTCATATCCATATTGGTACCATATTTCAAAACAATTTCCATCCCAATAGTTAAGTAACATCACAAATATAAACTTGTTTTAAAAGGGAATGTTACTCACTTTATTTTGATTTATACCTATTTCAAGTTTTAACTTGCATTTGCTTTTCCAGGTTAAAAATGTTTTCAGTCTTGAAAGCTTTGAATTTTTTTTTTCCTAGCAAAAATATTCTTGTAACATATATTTCATATCAGAAACATATGTCGTTAATCAAATGCACCTGTATAGCAATCATAAGTTTTATAAAGGAAATGATTACTCACAAAACAAAAACAAAACAATTAAAACAATATCAATGCAAATGCACAAGTACAGATCGAGCTCAAGTCTACATATATGATCAAGCTAATAATATGCAGTAACCATGACATTAAAGACCCGAGTATCCAAAAACACTGTCGAAGTCACTCCAGGCTAGTTCAGGAAGAACAAGAATGGCCAGAGACAAAGTACACAGAGAAGAAACCATAAGCATCAATTATATCAAACAATGAAATCCCAAACTTGAACAAAATCAGAGTACCAGAGAATTTCCAAGCCGAAGCATAGTATGGTCAACCAAACAAAAGTCCACAAAATCTAGCGACCGAAGTCAACAAGGAGTCGATGCTTTCAAAACCGTGAGGATCAATAATCAAGCAATCCAAAAAAAATATCAACAGAGAAATCATCAACATGATAACAGAATCGAACGACTGGGAATGAAAATAGATGTGAGGGTCACTCACCTATCACCGAAGCGGTCACGAAATTTGAAGCCGTACGAAAACCCTAATTTTGGAACGAAGAGGGAGACGAGGCCGCCATTAATTTTTCGTTCGATTTTTTTTTCGTATGATTTGAAGAGGGTAGGGTTTCGAATTTTAAAAGGGAAAGGAGGCGTGATTTTTTGCGTGGGTTACGGCGTAGGTTAAGGCAAATATAACGGCGTGGATCAAGGCACGAATTATGACATGTTTGCAGCTGATCAAAGTAAGGCAGCGTACTTTTTTTTTTATATATATCATATTTTATTTTTATTTTTTTCTTTCAATTTAAATTCAATTTGTTTTGTATAATGATTTTCTTTACTTTTTTTTGTTTATTTTGTTGTTTGAATTTTTAACTATGGGTATTGATATTTATTTTGTGTTGATTAAAATTTTATTCCTTTTTATTTTAAAGAAAAGAAAAATGTTATTTAAAACTAACCATCCTTTATTAATTTAAATAAATAATAATTCTTATATCCAAATTATTTTTTTCTAAGTCATTAGTTTGAATTTTAAATACAAATTCAATATTCAATTTCAAACTCCAAAGTCAAATTCAAATTCTATTCAACTTTTTATAGATTAAATTCTAAAATTTAATCGCCAATTCATAGTTATATTGGGAATTCAATTGAAACCATCATTCAAATATTTAAAATTAATTAAATATTTTCATTTTTAAATTGTTCAAAATTCAGGGTTGTTACAAAACGTTAGGTCGTGAATCCAAGTGGAGCAAGTGAAGACTCGAGGTGTAAGGGCTATACGTCAGTATAACTCTGTGGGTGATTCTGTAATGAGTTTGACGGAATAGTACTTATAGGTTCGAGATGGTGATTTAGAGTGCAAGGGCTATGGTCGTTGACTCTGAGGGTGACTCCAAAATGAGTGCAACGAGATAGTGCCTTCGGTTTCGTTCGAACCTAGAATGAACTTGTATGGATTAAATGCTTTCAGAACATCGCCAGGTGGACGATGAGCATTTTAAGATAGATGTGTTCTATAAAGGTAATCGCAGCCTCAAGCCTCGTCAACTGGGAATGGCTAAAACAGGGGAGGTGCAGCAAGGCTTCGTGGGTAGCTCCCACTGGAGAGCAAGATTTACCCCTGTCTAGAAGTCCCTTTTTATGTCGGCTGTGTGGGGCGGTTGAATTCCGGACAACCGCCGGGGTCTTGTTCGGGATTGTTCAGTAAGGAATGGACTCGGCCTTGTGTTGCGGGGGAGCGGGCGTATTCCTCGGTATGGTGATCTAGGCCACGTACTGTGACGGCGGTACCCCAGTAGCCCTGCCATTGATGGAAACCCATTCTTCCTACGAGACCCTACCGTTTTGTTTGTATTACCCACTTTTGTGGCTAGTAGCTGGAATTTAATAAATGTAACAATTTAGGCTTTTTCTTATTTACTTGAAAACCCTAGACACTATTATAATATCACTGGATTTCCTATCAAATATTTTGGTTAGCGTAAGGTAAAAACTTTTCCATGTTTATGTGTGGGAAGTCTTACGTGATACCTTTTCTTTTCAATGTTTTTTCTAAAGTTAAGCAATTTAAACCGTTTACTCACACCAGACCCCTGTCTAACCCGAGTGTTTATTTTCTGTTTTATTAAACTCTTGGGTACTCATATTATGTATGAGTAGTCAAGTGATTCTGGTTAGCTTGACGAATTCTGGAGGAGATATGGAGCAGGAGGCTTCCACGTGTAGATATATTATGGTTCTGCTGTGTTGTTTGGTATTTATATCTGTTGTACTTGAGTTGTATGGTTAGACAGATGTTTATAACTGTCTAATATGTGATGGAATAAGTTGTGTACTCTGATGTAATAATATGTAATATTTTATGTGATATATTATATTTTATTCGTTCCGCTGTGAGTTCTTTGATATTGTTGTCTTTCTTCTTTCTCTTTCTTTCTTCTTCTATCCCTTTCTTTCTTCAAGATGATGCGATTTCCTGGAGTTAGGAAGTCGGGTCGTTAAAGTTGGTATCAGAGCATTAGGTTGAGTGAATACCTAGGCTCTGGAGTGGTGTCTTTCTTGGGAGAGCGTACTTGTAATTTTTATATATAACTATATATATATATAATCTACCTGATCTGTTGGGTTATCTATTCGGATTTTCCAGCATAAGTTTTAGAGGTAGACGGAGTAGTGGTATATGTATGTAACACGATTACCACTGATGGAAGAGGTCCATATGTTGAGGTTGGAAGTATTTGTCGAGACTGTAGACCTAATGCCGTCTCAAGATAAATTTGTAGTTTGGAATAAGGATCTCTCTGATATCCGAAGGAAATCTTTTTAAAGATTCGGAGTTTATCTTTGAAGTGTAAGTTTAGATCTGTCGGAAGTGCAGAAGTAAGTAATGATATCTTGGTAACTGCGTGATGAGATGCAGTATCCATGGATATTTTCAGAAGGTGTTTTCTCTTGAATCAGTTTTAGAGGTGGTTGAGGAGCAGTCTTTACCTGCCTCAGGGAAGAGTCGTCTGTGTAGAAGTTATCTGGATCTTCAGTATGGAGGTTGGCTGTTCTGGAATATGAGACTAAGGTCTATGAGTTGCTTCGCTTCGGCACGGTCTTATTTGTCATCCTTTAAGGAGAGCGAGATGTTGATGCTTGGTTTGGAGCCTGAGTTCTTTTGGGTTGTCTGCCATCTCGAAATTCTGTTATGTGGTTTGTTGATGGTTTTGGTTTTTGAGAAGCCTTTGGATTAGAAGTTTTTGGTTAGCTATGGTAGCAGTGCAACTCGAAGTGTTCGGTATGCTGACGAGAAGGTCTTTGGCTTTGCAGTATCATCGAAGTAGTGTTCGGAAGTGGTAGTGTGATCATTTCTCCAATGGTTCGGGAATCTTAGTGGTTCTTTTATCAGCAGCCCGGACAGTTGGTGAATGTTTTTGAAGATTAACCCTGCTTGGAAAAGTTTAAAGCTGTTCTAATTGGTAAAGAGAGGACAGTATCTTTGGAATCCGAATTGGGTTGGATCGCAAGAGTGACTTGCGATTAGTTGGGATTTTTCTTGGGCTATCTTTTATTTGAGACTGAGGATTCTCATGTGAAAGTAGGAGCTACTGATGTAATCAGAAGGTTGTCTGCATCTGGAGTTGAGTTCCATATTGTTTTGGTTCCAAAAGCAATATTGGTGGTTAGCCTGGTAGTAGAATGGTTCCTGGAAAGGAAGAGTTGATGTAGCAATTCAGGTATTTTTGGAGTTTGGATTGGTCAAATCAAGTTTTTGAATTGGATTCTGTAGTAAGGTTGTGTGACCAAGTCAGATGTGTCACTCAGATTTTTATAGATTTGATGAACAAAGTTTCTCGAATTTAGTGGATAAGTTTGTATTCGTGTTCATCAACAGTATTCTTATCTATTTTCGAATCAGAGTTGTGCAGCGGAAGCGAGGTAGCAGCTGTATAAGGAAGGAAGTAAGTTTTGATTGCTGTTGCTTGAGAAGTAGAGCTTGTGTTCTGGATTTCAACGGATTTAGGAAGACTTTTCTGTTGGATAGAATCCAGAAACTAGTTTGTTTTGGTCTAGTTGTTTCTGGAAATATCAGCATAGGTTGAGCTAATCAAGAAACGAATTGGCAGCCCAGGATTGTCTGTTGAGATATACAGATATGAGATGAGGAGTTTGGTGTTTGAAGTTGGAGACTTCATTGTTGTTAAGGTTTCTCTGGTTTGACAGCAGTAGTTGGGTAAGACTGGATAGCTAGTTCTGAGGCATTTGGGATTTCTTATCTGTGTTTTGATAGGATAAAATTAAATTGCCAGTTTGGGAGCTGGAATTCATTGAGTTTCACGTATCCCTGAGGGAGTACGTGTATGATTCATTGTTGATTATTGAATCTGTAATTCAGTTGGATTTGAAAGTTGAGCTAGATTTGAGTATAGTCTGATGTTCTGTTCAGATTGATGGATCTAGAGAAGAGAGGAGCTCTGGATTTTGGTGGTGTAGTTTGTCAGTTTAACTTCTGTAGAGCGAGTCTCCCAGTGATTTATATTTGAGAAACTCGAGATAGTATTAGAGTTTTATTCTGACGTATGTCAGGATAATTAGTTAAGTTCGTTTGTGTGATTGATTGCTTTGGTTGTTAGTAACTGATTGATAAGTATGCTTTGCTGATTGAATTAAAAACATTGCTGGGTTATTAAATTACCTTTGCTTTTAAATTTCGGGATGAAATTCTTTTAAGGGGGAGGATTGTAACGACCCGGAAATTGAGGCAATATCAATTTAATAATCTGCAATAATAATTTAATTGATTTGATAATTTTCTTTATAATTTTAATTTAAATTGGTGAAATTAATCTTTTAAAGGATAACAAATTTTAAATCAGATAATTGTGATCAATATCTTTTTAACAATTTAAAATGGATAAGATTTATTTTTTTCAAAGCTAATCAAATTTTGTTCTGTTTATAATATATACATTTGATATATATTGGGAATAGAAGATCTTTTGTTTTAAATTAAAGATGAATTTTCAAATTGTAATACATATGTATGTATATGTTATAATTTGATATTGTTTTGAAAATTTAATTTAAATCTATTGATGATCTATATATGTATGAATTGTAATTAGAACTTTGGTTTAATTAATATTCTTCAAAAGACAATCTAAAGACTAATTCATTTATTTTCAAAATATAAGATTGTTATTTATTTTTAATAGGATAGTTTAAAAAGGTTTTAAACAAAGTTTTGCTTTGTGTTTCTTTTAAAGTATTTAAAATGCGATAGTTTCAAAAGAATTTAAACAAGCTTGTTTGTTTTAAAATGCTTAGATTTAAATGGTTATAAATGTATGTATAAGATGTATAATTATATTTGTATTATAATTAGTTTTAGAATATTTCCTTTAAAAAGTAAATTTATTTACATATATGTAAGTATTTATTTACTTAGTAAATTAATATGTTAGTTTATGTTTTCATTTAAATTAGATAAAAATTAATTTAAAAATGCTTAAGTACAAATGTAAACATACTAAGGCATCTCTAAAACACATGTAAAGAAATTAAGCTAGTTAAGTGACAAGTGTAAAAAAATAAATTAAATAACATGTGTCTTTATTTTAAAAAAATTATTCTTTCTTTAACTTTAATAAACATAGAAAGAAAATTGTTTTCCTTCTTGCTCTTATTTTCTTTTCCTTTCTTCATTTTTCAAATTAATGGATAACACAGAAAATTATCTCAAAACCTGATAATGAAAACCCAAAAGTAAATCAAATCTGAAGTAAATTAAAACCTGAAATCTGCAAGAAAATTTAAACCTGCAAATGCAAGTAGAGCTTCAAATCTCTTTCTGCAAATTAAGGGATGTTTATCTGCATATACAAATCTGCAAAAAATGAAAAGCAAGTTTAAAACAACAAATTGATGGCATGCAAAGTTTTTCTTCAGCAAGCGTATCAGAAACAATTTTCAGATTTATTCAAGAGCCTAGAGAAAAGAATTAAAAATCTGTTCTGCAATATAATCAAAGTGAGTAAATTGATGTTAAAAGCAGTCAAGTTGAATACTGATCTTATTGCATGTGAATTGATTCAGTTTTTATAATTAAATTTATAGTTATATCTATATAAAACTTGGACTGTATATGTGATGTTGTGCTCTGTTTGATTAAGAAGAAACTGTGTCTTTTGTTTCAAGAAATCCAAATTTTTCCCAATTTGATCCATATTAGTTTTGAATGCATGAACAAAATCTATTTGTAAATGAAAAATGAAGATTTTAAAGATAGTTCCATAATTTTTAGAACAACGGATAAGTATAGACAAAAATTTTACAGTAAAACTAAGTTTTTGTAAAAAAAAATTACTGTCTTAAATTCGAAAATGAGTTTCATGCATGTAATCGTGATGGTAAATCACGAATTTAGATATATATATTGTAAATTTTAATTTGGTATTTATCGTGAATTTTGGGTTTGAACTTTTCTGAGTTTTTTGGTGATTTCCGTCGAACTACTCGATGATTGAGTTGAAATTTGGATCGAAGGTAGCATTTGAAGTGTAGAATTAGGAAAAATGTTGAATAACTTTTCCTATGTATGATTTGTTCGAATTTGAGTGAATTAGGGTTTAAGCTTGTTTGAGGTTCGGTTTACTGTCGAGTTGAATTGCGACATGGGGAAATGGTCCGGAGGCTATCGTGATGGTGTAGTTTTGTGCTGGAGGTCATGACACATCGATGTGGGTGTTGGCGAGGTTTAACGGCGACGTGCTGATGAACGTGGTGGATTTTTGGATGGTGGCAGTAGATGTTGTTCGAACTTTTTGGGTTCGAAAGTTCAAATTTCGACTCGAGAGCATATTTTTGGATCTAGGTGTGGTGTCGAGCTCGTGTGGGTTAGTGAAATGGTCGGCGGTAGGCGCGATGATCGTGGGTGGCCGGAAGAGGTTGGACACGTGCACCGTGCAAGTGCGTGTGTGCTGGGAAGTTATGTTGGGGAAGACGAGATGAAGTCTCGGGAGGGTTATCACGTATTGCTTGGGTTCAACTCGGAGTGGATGTGGGGTGTGTTTGCTTCGGGGTTGATGCGAGTGAATCCTGGGATCGTGCTCGAGTTGTTGGACTTGGTCCTGTAGTGATTAGTTGCAGTTAATACTTGTGTTTAATTTAAAAGGGAAATAAGTTGTTAAAACTTGTTCTGTGTAAATAGGAAGCTAATCAACTTTAAAAAAAAAATATTGATTGAATTCAATTTCAAATTTAAAATGTTGAGAGGTTTGAATTTGAAATTAATTATTTAAGTGAATTTTGAATTTCAATTTTTTAATAAAAAAGAGTGTTTTGAATTTTAATTCAAAGCAATGTTTCATTTTAAAATATTAAATCAAGTTATTAAGTAATGATTTAAAGATTAAGTATAAATTTCTATTGGAAATTTATAAGTTCAAATTATATGTTTTAAGTTTTAGAATTTATTTCCAAACGTTATTTTCCAATTAAGTTATTAAAATAAATTTTGTAAACCAATAGAAATAGTTTACCTTTAAGTTATTAAATTTGGATTAATTTTCAAATAACTTATCTATGTAGATAATTATGATTAGTTTATTTTGATATGAACTTAAGGTACTTAATTAAAATGTAATTCATTAATAAGTAAAACTTTAATTAAGAATGATGTTTTCTTAATTAATTAAAGATTTTGAAATATAATAAGTTAATTAATTAATTGTTTAATTAATTTTAAAAAAAATTAGTTAATTGTTTATTAAATTTTTAAATAATCACTTAATTATGGATCAATTAAGTGTAATTACTTAATGAAGTAATTAATGGTTAATTTTTGAATGTAATTAAGAATGATAATTACTTATGGAAGTAATTAATAGAATTTTCTAATGAGAGTAATTAATGGAAATGATTAATGGATAATCACTAAATGTTATCAATTAAGGAAATTGATTAATTTATTTGTTTGAAGTTAATTAATTATGAAGTAATTAATTAATTTAAGAATTAAGGGTTGAAAACAATTATTTGTAAAGTAATTAATTAAGAAGTAATCAAGATTTATTAATAAAGTAATTAGAAGATAATTACTTATGTAAGTAATTAAGAGATAATTACTTAATTACTTTAGATAATTAATGAATGTGATTAATTAATAAATGAATGTAATTAATTTAAGGTTAATTACTAAGGGTAATTAATTAAAATGTAATTAATTAATAAGGTAATAATTAAGGATTATTTGTTAATTTAAATTGATTAATAATTACTTAATGAAGTAATTAAAGATTGATTAATTAGATTAATTAATCAAGGGTTAATATAATTAATTAAGAATTTAATTATGTAAGATAAATAATTACAAATTGTTAATTACTGATTATGATTAATGAGTTGATTAATTACAAGCTAATTAGTTAATTTAAAGTAATTATTGATTAATAAGGACCATTAATTAATGTAATTAATGATATTAATCAAGGTTGATTAATATAAGTGATTTAATTGAAGTGTGATTAATTACTTGTAATTAATTAAGGTTTAATGTAAGTAAATATAGTTAATTAATAAATGGAAGTAAATGAAGGATCATTAATTTATATAATTAATGACAGTAATTAAATGTTAATTACTGAATATGGATAAGGATAATTACTTGAATGTAATTAAAGTATAATTAATCAAGGAAGATTAATTAAGGAAGATCATTAGAGATGATTAATTTATTTATTTGGAATATTAATTAATGAAGAAGGATTATGGTAATCCAATTGACTAAGAGATAATCAATTCTGTTTGGATGATTGATTAATATCGGTTGATTGATTAATATTGGTTGATTGAATGATATTGGATGATCAATATTTGATGATTAATATTGGATCATTGATATTGAGTGTTTGGTTGATACGGGTTGATACTGGATATCTCTGTTATGTGATATGCTATTGTGAGATGAATGTTGTTAGGAATTATCTGTTGTGATTATGTGATTCATCTATCTGTTATATGTCATCCTAAATATAATTTAAATGTTTAAATAAACCCTTAAGTACAACTTGGACATTAAAATGGCATTGGTTTCGATGAGACCGGGATCGGGTTTCCATATATGGAATCCGAAAACCACATTGGTTCCAATTAAACGTTAGGTCGTGAATCCAAGTGGAGCAAGTGAAGACTCGAGGTGTAAGGGCTATACGTCAGTATAACTCTGTGGGTGATCCCGTAATGAGTTTTATGGAATAGTACTTATAGGTTCGAGATGGTGATTTACAGTGCAAGGGCTATGGTCGTTGATTCTGAGGGTGACTCCAAAATGAGTGCAACGAGATAGTGCCTTCGGTTTCGTTCGAACCCGTAACGAACTTGTATGGATTGAATGCTTTCAGAACATCGTCAGGTGGACGATGAGCATTCTAAGATAGATGTGTTCTATAAAGGTAATCGCAGCCTCAAGCCTTGTAACAGCTTCGAGATTTTCGACTTCCGAAAATCGACATTAATACGTCCACTGTATCGAATGCCGCATAATCGAATGCTGGAAAACCGAATTGTTTGGGTAAAAAAAAAGATGTAGAAGAAAAGATAGAAGAAAAGATAGAAGAAGAAAGAAAACAGAACAGAAACAATATCAGAATCTCACAGTCGCAGCGGAACAACATATAATAGATAAATGAATAATCTTTAAAGCAAAGAACTATATCAGTTAATACATTATATTACATCGTCATCAGAGTATACAACAACAATATACCACACAATACTAGAATGGACAGCCATACAAACATGTCCCTACAAGTGAATTATACAGTGGAAAGCTAATATCATATAAAAGTAATATGCCTTGCCATCCAGCTCGCCACTTGAGCTTCATAGCACTTCTGAATCCAGAATGACCTGATTACCTGACTCTAGACTGCCCGTATGGAAAATTATGGGCACTAAGAGTTTAGGAAGAGAACAATAAACTCCAGGTCAGTCATGGGACTGGTGTGAGAACTTAAAACAGTTATTTATCTTTTAAAACAACAACAACAACAGAAGTGGAAAATATCCGCAATGCTTTTGGAAAATGGAACTACCATAAGGCCTCTCCGCACACACACAATGCAAACGCAGAATTGGAGGAGATTTCTCCTTATGATAGTCAAAGATTCTTACTACGCAAAAACAAATCATTTTTGATATTATTATTAGTGCATAGTAATGAAAGCATTTCGAAAATAGAATATAAATCTTAGCCAGCATAGGTACCATTATATTATGCCTACTGTAACAGCCCGGGGTTTTGTAACAATTGATTATCTTCCAATGACAAGTCAATTGGATGTTAATTGCTATTTGACGTTTTAAATCGGGTTGAAATTCATTTGAAAAATTGTTAAATAGTTTTTCGGGCTTCAATCGAATCTCGGCCCACGTTCCTTTGGTTTTGGCACAGTGATGATTAGTGAGTTATAACCGTCCCCTTCTATCTTTTTTTTCAACTCTAACTAGCAAACGAAAAATTTGGGCCATGTTTTGGATAATGGGTTGTTTATTGATGAAGACCTGTCCCCTTCTCTTTTTTATTTTCGAAACCCTAAACAAAATAAATCGAACGAAGAAAATAAATGGTGGCGGCTCGGTCGTCTCCTCCCTTATGTTCGTTCGTCCTCTCTGATCAAAATTAGGGCATTGGAAAGAAAAATCAAAGGCGCCAACTCCAGTAGTTCGATCGGACGTTGATCTTCGGCCTTGCTTTGTAGATCGATGGCTACACTTTAAGCGCGGCTGCTCCATTTCGTTGATTAAGGTGAGTAATTCTTATTACTCACATCTGATTCAAGTGTGTTTCATTGTTGATGATTTCAGTTATTTTGTCGACTTTGACATTCACTGCCGCTGGTAGTATTTTCTTCCTCGTTCGATTTTACCTGTGTTCCTATGTCTTCGGCCATTGAACAGTTGCTTTAAATTCTTTCTTGACTTTGGAAACTATTACCGCTGTCTTTGTTCGATTTTATTCTTTACCACCTCGGCGCTGTATTAATGCTAAACTTCGGCTTTGACTTGATTTTTGCTGATGCTTGAGGTTGTTCGATTTTGGCCATTTGTATTTACTGTCTCTGGTTATTTATAACCTATAGCATAGTTGAATCATTGTGAACTTTTATTGCCGTATTATGACTCCGGCCACTTGAATCATATTGGTTTTGAAATCACTGGTGACTATTGCTTTACTTGAATTTTCTTTGTGCCTTGCCTGGTTCATTGTTTCATGTAAGCACCTGACTTCGACCTTGCACTTTAAGGGTTACTGCATACATTTCCATCATGTAGTTCATTACGATTTAGTGGTGGACTTTGGCTAGTTGAAATATTGTGAGTTCGAGAAACCTGCAGCTGGAACTTGCAATATACATATTTACACATATGAATAAACGTGCTTTACTTGTTCACTTATCTGTAGTATACTCGAGTCTGCATATGTTATGAGTCATTGTTGCATTATTTGGACTTTGCATTTGTTTTCATTCACTTCGAAACAGTTTCAGTTGCAAGTGCATTTAGTTATTTCATCTGATCTATTGAGCTGGTACTTTTGTCACGATGAGATATTTATTTCAACAGCTGTTTGTTGCGTTTTGTTCATCAAGTATGCTCTCCCACATTGCTATGTTGTTTTGTGTGGTATCTGGTCTTCGACTTTGCACTTCCTATGTGTATTGGCTTCGGCCATTATACACTTGACTTATTTGCCTCCTCGACTTTGTTATTCACTGCATATATGAAATGTTCACTGATTTCATGCTAGTATTTCCCACCTGCCTGAACTAGTTTGCTATCTGAACTGGACTGGAGTACATTGTTTGCATATCCTGATTCCTGTAGGATTGAATCATGTGTGCTCATTATTAATTTGAGTTTTCATTCGGTCCACTGTTGCTTTGGTATTTGGTTTTGTATACATGTGCACTTATATCATTTTGAAGTTCCAGATGTACTTTTTGACTTGATGCTTGATAACCACTGCTTAGTTGTCATTGTGTATATGCTATACTATGCTACATATTGCTGCAACTCGTACATACTTCGATTGAGCTTTTTCGAGTCTATACTTGTATTTGTATTGTTGTTGCATGACTTCATGGGGTCTGGTTTGTGTATACTTGAAGTATGCACATTACATATATATTGGTTAGTAGCAGCATATATATAACTATATTCATCTGATCTGAGCATTTATGGTATGTAGCTTGTTGTTTACCTGTTGTTGGTCCTTATATGTCCACCGGTCTGCATTTTTGATTGTTCACTTTAATCTGGTTGGACTATGCTTCACCACTGTTTTATATACGTTGGGTTCTGGTTGCAGTGATACTGCTGCATTCATATCCTCGCTATCCCATAGTTTTAAACTTGTTGAGCATATAGGTTTTACTGTGTTTCACTTCGAGCTTTATTTAACATATATTCATGTGTACATCCGATTTTGGCGAGGCAGTACACGCGAGCGTGTACTGCAGCCAAATCAGATTTGATGTTATAATTGATGTTTTCTATTGCTAGGATTGTTTTATGTTGCCAATTCAATATATTTCGAGTCGTATTTTGATTTGGTTTAATTTGATGATTTGATTGTTGATTGTCGTTTAGGCAATTCTGCTGTTTTATAAATTATCTTCATTAATAATCCTTTCATCTATCTTTGTTGATAATTTGAGTTTGCTAAATTATTGTTTAACACTATTACGTGTTATATTCACCGTTATCCGATTTTCTTGTTAAAGGATCGGATAGGTGAATTTATTTTTACAGTCGTCTAATTGTTAATTAATTATTACTGCTTCTGTGCATTAATAACTGAGTTTGAATTAGACTGACCCGTGTATTATTTTCTTTTGAATGTAATACTCGGGTCAGACCGAGTATTTACAGGTTGTTGATATCTTACTTCGGGCTGCTGCTAGAGTTATGAAGTCTTTTTATATCTTTTGGAGTAGTCGTCGTCCTTTATAGTAGTTAGTGTATGTGTATAGGATGTTGTATGTTTATGTATATTATTCACGATAATGTACTTGTATATGTAACTTCCAGAGTCGACAGTTGTAGTTGTATCATATGTATTATATCACATGTATATCAACTGACATCAGTTATATATATATGAGACTTTCTGTTATATCTGTGTTTCGCACTTGTTTATCTGTGTTATTATTATATATATTGTCCTAAACTATTATGAACCATCGTAGTTCGTTTTATACCAGAATTGGGTATGTCGATGGGAGTAAACAAATATGAGATGAAAAATAAAAATATATACCACTCCTATCGAGATAACCAATACTAGTGTAAGGCCTAACTACGGATGGCCGCTCCTATCCGCCTTATTCTTCATAATAATAGACAGTATTTCTTTTAATACTCTTTGTTATTGTGAGCATAGAGGTGGGGCGTCACAGTTGGTATCAGAGCTTGGTGTTTATGGACATAATATAAAACATAACTTAGATGGAACATATGTTACAACTATTGGTCGATGTATTATTTGCGTCTTGAGTCAAAACTAAAGTTTTGAAATTTTGATGAAATTTTTAAATAGCTTTATTTAAAAATAAAAGTTGAAATTGTGTTTTGATGATTGATTGAGTTGTGTTTTGTTTATCAGAGTGCGCAGGGAAAATAGTAAGACCGCTTCGCTGAGTACAGCTGATAATTATTTTGATTTAAGAATCAAAATATGAAAATGAATTTAATTTCAGTATGCTGTTTAACCAGTGGTTTGATTTGTTGATATTCTTGTTGGTTTTCTTTGATGATAATCATATCTGATTAGATTTTTGCTGTTTTAAAATATCTTCATCGAAGATATATTTGAGTAATTTCTTTGTTTATTTTGTAGTATGCGTGCAAACATGAGTTGCACGTTACTACATTAATTTTACGTTGAATCGATGCTTGGTTATGAAACGTATATTGTTGCCGTTATTCTTATAACGGGATTTTTACACCAATGCTATATTTTGAAGTAAAGTGTTTTGTTGACATTTTTAATGAATGAAAATTCACTGATATTGTATTTCGATGTGAATTATTTTGATGAGATTTTGATGTTTAAAAATTACTGTCGCTTTGACTTCAGTATCCGTCATATTTTAAAGTGGATTTTCAAGCGGTTATCCCACAATGCTGATTTTGAGATCCGTTTCTACGGTGTTTTGAGAAGTACAATTTTCTTATTGAAATTGTCACTAATGTTGCTGTTTTATCACGGATTTGCAAATTGTTTTAAAATTAACATTTGTTTTTCAAAATTTGTATAGTTTGCGCTTTCAAAAGAATGAGGAAGCGATTTAAACGATTCAGCAAAATCGAGGACTATGAACCCTTTCTTTTACTGATTCGCTTAATTCCGGACTTGTCCGTTTGAGAATGTGAAATGTTATTTTTGGAATACACAATTTTGCACTTTCAAGGAAACGATGAAGAGATTTAAAAAATTTAGTAAAACACGTGGTTATGGGACATGTGCGTTTGCTATTTTGGTTAATTCCGGACTCGTTAATTGAAACATTTGCTGTTTGATGATTTTGATGATTTTACACGTTCAAGAAAACGATGAAGTGAATCAAACGATTTAGTAAAACACGTGGTATGGGACATGTGCGTTTGCTATTTCGGTTAATTTCGGAATCGTTAATTGAATATATGATGATTTTCGTGTGCTTTCGAGCCACTATGAGGACCTTCGGGTCAAATACCAGTACCAGACCTTCGAGTCATATGTTGGACCTTCGGGTCATATGATGGGCGCCAAAATTATGATGGGTACTTGGTAGGCTTCGGCCATATGAGATGCACGTGCGGCGTAGCTAAAACTCGCCATCTGATGGGATCGACCCAACCTTTTATGTTGATTTTCTAGAGTATCTTAATTGATTTCTAGATATTTGTTGAATCTAATTATCTGCAGGTAATTAGATATTTGATGTTATGAGTTCTGATTATCGTTTTTGATAATCAGATATTTGTTGATTTGATTATCGCTTTTGATAATCGAATATTTGTTGATTTGATTATCGTTTTTGATAATCGAATATTTGTTGATATGAGTTCAGATTATCGTTTTTGATAATCGAATATTTGTTGATTTGATTATCGTTTTTGATAATCGAATATTTGTTGATTTGATTATCGTTTTTGATAATCGAATATTTGTTGATATGAGTTCTGATTATCGTTTTTGATAATCGAATATTTGTTGATTTGATTATCGTTTTTGATAATCGAATATTTGTTGATTTGATTATCGTTTTTGATAATCGAATATTTGTTGATATGAGTTCTGATTATCGTTTTTGATAATCGAATATTTGTTGATTTGATTATCGTTTTTGATAATCGAATATTTGTTGATATGAGTTCTGATTATCGTTTTTGATAATCCAATATTTGTTGATTTGATTATCATTTTTGATAATCGAATATTTGTTGATTTGATTATCGTTTTTAATAATCGAATATTTGTTGATATGAGTTCTGATTATCGTTTTTGATAATCGAATATTTGTTGATTTGATTATCGTTTTTGATAATCGAATATTTGTTGATTTGATTATCGTTTTTGATAATCGAATATTTGTTAATATGAGTTCTGATTATCGTTTTTGATAATCGAATATTTGTTGATTTGATTATCGTTTTTGATAATCGAATATTTGTTGATATGAGTTCTGATTATCGTTTTTGATAATCCAATATTTGTTGATTTGATTATCGTTTTTGATAATCGAATATTTGTTGATTTGATTATCGTTTTTGATAATCGAATATTTGTTGATTTGATTATCGTTTTTGATAATCGAATATTTGTTGATTTGATTATCGTTTTTGATAATCGTATAATTGTTGATTTGTTGATTTGATTATCGTTTTTGATAATCCAATATTTGTTGATTTGATTATCGTTTTTGATAATCGAATATTTGTTGATTTGATTATCGTTTTTGACAATCGAATAATTGTTGATTTGTTGATTTGATTATCATTTTTGATAATCTAATATTTGTTGATTTGATTATCGTTTTTGATAATCGAATATTTGTTGATTTGATTATCGTTTTTGATAATCGAGTATTTGTTGATTTGATTATCGTTTTTGATAATCGAATAATTGTTGATTTGTTGATTTGATTATCGTTTTTGATAATCCAATATTTGTTGATTTGATTATCGTTTTTGATAATCGGATATTTGTTGATTTGATTATCGTTTTTGATAATCGAATATTTATTGATCTGATTATCGTTTTTGATAATCGGATATTTGTTGATTTGATTATCGTTTTTGATAATTAGACCTTTGTTGTTTTCTGATTACCGTTTTGGTAACTAGATATTTGTGGTTTTTGCGATTTGCGATTTGGGTTTATAATTATCTTTGTTGATAATTAGATTTTGCTGTCTTCTAGTTATCGTATCGATAATTAGATATGGCTGTTTTGTGATTTCTGTATTCTGATTATCTATTTGATAATTAGATTTTGTTGAGAATTTATTAATTTCTTTTATGAAATTAAAAGATTTCTTTGGCTTGTGTATTCCCGACTTTTATTTTTCTAGCTTAACCAGTTTATGCCAGAAAAATAATTGTTATTGACGACCTTAATTATGAAAATTGCAGGGACGCAATTTTTATAAGGAGGGGAGTCTGTAACAGCCTGGGGTTTTGTAACAATTGATTATCGTCCAATGACGAGTCAATTGGATGTTAATTGCTATTTGACGTTTTAAATCGGGTTGAAATTCGTTTGAAAAATTGTTAAAGAGTTTTTCGGGCTTCAATCGAATCTCGGCCCACGTTCCTTTGGTTTTGGTGCAGTGATGATTAGTGAGTTATAACCGTCCCCTTCTATCTTTTTTTTCAACTCTAACTAGCAAACGAAAAATTTGGGCCATGTTTTGGATAATGGGTTATTTATTGATGAAGACCTGTCCCCCTCTCTTTTTATTTTCGAAACCCTAAACAAAATAAATCGAACGAAGAAAATAAATGGTGGCGGCTCGGTCGTCTCCTCCCTTATGTTCGTTCGTCCTCTCTGATCAAAATTAGGGCATTGGAAAGAAAATCGAAGGCGCCAACTCCAGTAATTCGATCGGACGTTGATCTTCGGCCTTGCTTTGTAGATCGATGACTACACTTCAAGCGCGGCTGCTCCATTTCGTTGATTAAGGTGAGTAATTCTTATTACTCACATCTGATTCAAGTGTGTTTCATTGTTGATGATTTCAGTTATTTTGTCGACTTTGACATTCACTGCCGCTGGTAGTATTTTCTTCCTCGTTCGATTTTACCTGTGTTCCTATGTCTTCGGCCATTGAACAGTTGCTTTAAATTCTTTCTTGACTTTGGAAACTATTACCGCTGTCTTTGTTCGATTTTATTCTTTACCACCTCGGCGCTGTATTAATGCTAAACTTCGGCTTTGACTTGATTTTTGCTGATGCTTGAGGTTGTTCGATTTTGGCCATTTGAATTTACTGTCTCTGGTTATTTATAACCTATAGCATAGTTGACTCATTGTGAACTTTTATTGCCGTATTATGACTCCGGCCACTTGAATTATATTGGTTTTGAAATCATTGGTGACTATTGCTTTACTTGAATTTTCTTGTGCCTTGCCTGGTTCATTGTTTCATGTAAGCACCTGACTTCGACCTTGCACTTTAAGGGTTACTGCATACATATCCATCATGTAGTTCATTACGATTTAGTGGTGGACTTTGGCTAGTTGAAATATTGTGAGTTCGAGAAACCTGCAGCTGGAACTTGCAATATACATATTTACACATATGAATAAACGTGCTTTACTTGTTCACTTATCTGCAGTATACTCGAGTCTGCATATGTTATGAGTCGTTGTTGCATTGTTTGGACTTTGCATTTGTTTTCATTCACTTCGAAACAGTTTCAGTTGCAAGTGCATTTAGTTATTTCATCTGATCTATTGAGCTGGTACTTTTGTCACGATGAGATATTTATTTCAACAGCTGTTTGTTGCGTTTTGTTCATCAAGTATGCTCTCCCACATTGCTACGTTGTTTTGTGTGGTATCTGGTCTTCGACTTTGCACTTCCTATGTGTATTGGCTTCGGCCATTATACACTTGACCTATTTGCCTCCTCGACTTTGTTATTCACTGCATATATGAAATGTTCACTGATTTCATGCTAGTATTTCCCACCTGCCTGAACTAGTTCGCTATCTGAACTGGACTGGAGTACATTGTTTGCATATCCTGATTCCTGTAGGATTGAATCATGTGTGCTCATTATTAATTTGAGCTTTCATTTGGTCCACTGTTGCTTTGGTATTTGGTTTTGTATACATGTGCACTTATATCATTTTGAAGTTCCAGATGTACTTTTTGACTTGATGCTTGATAACCATTGCTTAGTTGTCATTGTGTATATGCTATACTATGCTGCATATTGCTGCAACTCGTACATACTTCGATTGAGCTTTTTCGAGTCTATACTTGTATTTGTATTGTTGTTGCATGACTTCATGGGGTCTGGTTTGTGTATACTTGAAGTATGCACATTACATATATATTGGTTAGTAGCAGCATATATATAACTATATTCATCTGATCTGAGCATTTATGGTATGTAGCTTGTTGTTTACCTGCTGTTGGTCCTTATATGTCCACCGGTCTGCATTTTTGATTGTTCACTTTAATCTGGCTGGACTATGCTTCACCACTGTTTTATATACGTTGGGTTCTGGTTGCAGTGATACTGCTGCATTCATATCCTCGCTATCCCATAGTTTTAAACTTGTTGAGCATATAGGTTTTACTGTGTTTCACTTGGAGCTTTATTTAACATATATTCATGTGTACATCCGATTTTGGCGAGGCAGTACACGCGAGCGTGTACTGCAGCCAAATCAGATTTGATGTTATAATTGATGTTTTCTATTGCTAGGATTGTTTTATGTTGCCAATTCAATATATTTTGAGTCGTATTTTGATTTGGTTTAATTTGATGATTTTATTGTTAATTGCCGTTCAGGCAATTCTGCTGTTTTGTAAATTATCTTCATTAATAATCCTTTCATCTATCTTTGTTGATAATTTGAGTTTGCTAAATTGTTGTTTAACACTATTACGTGTTATATTCACCGTTATCCGATTTTCTTGTTAAAGGATCGGATAGGTGAATTTATTTTGACAATCGTCTAATTGTTAATTAATTATTACTGCTTCTGTGCATTAATAACTGAGTTTGAATTAGACTGACCCGTGTATTATTTTCTTTTGAATGTAATACTCGGGTCAGACCAAGTATTTACAGGTTGTTGATATCTTACTTCGGGCTGCTGCTAGAGTTATGAAGTCTTTTTATATCTTTTGGAGTAGTCGTCGTCCTTTATAGTAGTTAGTGTATGTGTATAGGATGTTGTATGTTTATGTATATTATTCACGATAATGTACTTGTATATGTAACTTCCAGAGTCGACAGTTGTAGTTGTATCATATGTATTGTATCACATGTATATCAACTGACATCAGTTATATATATATGAGACTTTCTGTTATATCTGTGTTTCGCACTTATTTATCTGTGTTATTATTATATATATTGTCCTAAACTATTATGAACCATCGTAGTTCGTTTTATACCAGAATTGGGTATGTCGATGGGAGTAAACAAATATGAGATGAAAAATAAAAATATATACCCCTCCTATCGAGATAACCAATACTAGTGTAAGGCCTAACTATGGATGGCCGCTCCTATCCAGCCTTATTCTTCATAATAATAGACAGTATTTCATTTAATACTCTTTGTTATTGTGAGCATAGAGGTGAGGCGTCACACCTACTATAGCTACCATATTAGATGGCAGGTTCTACAACTAAAACCATACAAGGCTCGTATTGTTTTGTTTGGATTTCCAACAAATGGTCAGGCTAAGGAACTTCCTACTGCCACATGGGATCGCCTCTGGCGGGACGTCCCGAGAACTTAACCAGCTCTCTGCCAACACAAGGCCGGGTTACCTTTGTAACTAGGTAACTGCTACACGACTATGCCACCCCCGGTCCTTTGGGACCTTTATCCGAGGGCCCTCTATCACCAAGCAACAACCACAAAGAAAAATGAGATTGGAGCAACCACATAGGTTAAGCATCAGGGCTCCATACCTGACACCACCCTTTTCCAGAAGGGAATGACATACCCTAAAGGGCGCGAGCCTCATAACCTTGCCGCATATTCCGGTTTCGATCATTTCCGGGGTGTGAGGTTTGACAAAGTCTCGTCCACAAAGCTACACTTTTCCACAAAGCCACGCTTTGATCAACAAATGATCAATAAATAATCATCACACAGCAACACTCAGCATGCCACATTACCAAATTAGGAATATATCGCTGATAACCTTCAACTACAAAACCTTTGAACTCATACGTTTCAGATAAGGATGTTAAGCTAAGAGAATAAATTCTCCGCCACCATAGAAATGTATTTGAAAGAAATTTTCTTTATATCTCAAAATGTAATGTCAGACACGTAACCATACAAGTCTGTTCCGGGTTCGAACAGAACCGAAGGCACTTCAAAAGAAGCCCTTGCAATACGGGTATTCACAATCCCGATCGAATTTCCCATCACAAAGGAAATCTCTATACCGTAGCTAACGGTGTAGAGACAATCGATAGGTCATACTATTGTTTTCACAAATACCCGGTCTTCACCACCGGTCTTCAATGCTATCCATTACGTCGTATCACTATTCGGAACGGGTAGTCCGAATAACGAGCGCAATAATTTAAAAATAAGTGTAGCATTCAATTTCAACCAATTCACAACAAATAGCCACTCAAGGGTCAATATTGATAGTCGGTTATTTAACTATCAATCACTATTCACAACATAACCCGATTTCAAATAATTTTTTTAAATTATTTATTTTCAAAAATATCTTTATCAGATATATACTTTCCACACTTCAACCATTTGAAAACCAATTTCAAATCAATTTTCACCCTTACAACTTTCATTTCAAAATGGTTCATTTTAAACCAATTCAATTAAATCCTTACCGATTTATTAAATTTACGTTCCAAATTCGTAAATTTATTTCCACACTTCAAAATAAATCTATGTTTATTTTTAAACAAATTTCCCTTTCTTTTATAAATTCCATAGTGAATTTACATTTCCAAAATATCTATGAATATACGATTTTAAAATCGATTTCTAATATTCATTTTCAATTTATCTTTAAAAGATAAAATCTCAAAACATTCACTTCATATTGGAAAAAACATTTCCATACTTATCTAATAATAAGTAATTCACCAATCTATTTATTTTCAACATTCTGAAAATATTCAATATGCTTAAATCCAAATTAAGTATATATTTTATTCTTTAAGGAAAACGTTCACTTAAACACATTTATTTGGGTCAAAACGAATGTTGCGTAAAACATCGTTACAACAACCCAAAATCACTAGTATAAGGATTCGAAATTAAGATAGATATATAAATCCCAATACTATATAAAACATTTCCTTTCGGAAATCATTTACTATAACAACAGTGTTATTGTCTACCATTTCCTTCTATTTCTCGAAAACGTCTATTTCGACAATGAATGTTGAAATCTATGGTTCCGATACTTAACACCTTTTTAAAATAATTTAGAATCGTTTTAATTCTATTTAAAATATCCCCTCCCGAAATATTTCTTAAACAAATTATTCACCGTCCAAAATCATGAATATATTTCCTTTAATACGTTATAATAATTAACTTATCAAAATAAGTCGATTTCGGATTTTTAAAACAACGTTTATAAATTCCATTTATATTAGCAACTTCAACTTATAAAATCACTTTATTAACAAATTCTATCCATATCCCATTTACACGCCAAAATCCAGTTTATAAGTTAATTACTTATAAATCTTTTATTTTACAAAATCTATTCATTTTATAACTTCACAATTTATAAATCTACAGATTTCATCCACTTATGAAATCCATTTATATTTCATTTCAACACTTATAAAAACTCGTTTTATAATTCCAATATTTTAATTTATGAATATCAATTTTATAATCTTTTATATAAGTCATTTATAATAATTTGAAAATCCCAATTTAAACCATTTTATAAATTAATCAACTACACATTTCAACAATCACATTTTGGTTAAATTTCACAAAAATCATAACTTTTATAACATAAAAATTTCAATGTTTATTCATTTAAAATGAACAATTACAAAATTAATTTTATTATGAATTCTCAACTTAAATTTTCAAAAATCAAATTTTATTTATTTTCGGTACCTAACGATACCAAAATATATTCAGCTAAAATTTAGCCATTAACAATTCCAATCACAAAGATAATCACGCAGATTATAAATAGATCAATAAATAGATCAACACACAACATTGAAACCAATTCAAATGTTTGAGGAATCCAGTTGGATCCCTCCAACATGTTCCCTGCATCCAAAGATGTTAGCACAATACCAATTTTGCTTCAAGACGAAATATCACGGTACATGGGCTTTATAAAATACTATCCGCTATTATGCGGCGCACTAGGGTCTCATCCGCTATATAATGCGGGAAAATCAACTCCAAGTACATATATAATACCAATTCCATACAAGTTGGAATTACCGCGGTATACGTTTTTAATAAATAACATCCGCTTAATATACGGCGTATAGGGTCTATTTAACACAATAGATAACAAATTATCATCCAATCACACAATCAAGCAATTTTAAATTTAACTATTTAAAATTTAAATCGAAACAATTCAATTGAGTGAGAAGTTCTCACCTTGAGTTTCTGATAATAGTTGTAGCGTTTTATTTCGAATAAAATTAAACACGCGTTTAATTTTACCCGATTTTCACTAGCTCCAAACGACTCCAAATTAGCTTCATCGCGTAGTGCTCGACAAAACGAAGCCAACACAACTTGTTTCGTCAAAATCCGACCTCGTATCAACAAGTTATGATAGTTTAAAGATTATACGATTTAAATGTACTTAATTTACAAATCTATTTTTAATTTTATACCCTAATTTAATCCTGGCCGTTCGATCACTCCCTGCAAATCTCAACCACACGTGATGCTTTCTTCCCCAGCGCGAACCCTCAGGCCGAAGAAACCCAAGCAGCCACCCTAAACCCTAATGCACGCGCCCATTCCATCGACTTCCAGGACGATCGGCAACCTCCATCTTGTAGCCCATCTCCCCCTCTACCTTCGGCCGCAACCTAGCAAAGCTCGGCCTCATCATCTGCTCGAAAAACGTGTATGAACGGCCGGCCTTCACGAACGATTTGCCGTTGATTCGCTCGACTATAAACGACCATAGCTGTTGGAATTAAAGCTCTCGACGTTGTCTACAACTTTGCAGTTGAACGTTTTCTCAAATTGTTTGTGGATTTGAAGAGATCGAAGGAAGAAGATTAGTAATTTTCGGCCCTTGGTTTTTAATGGTGGCGGCCAGTTATGATAAAACCCTAGGGTTTGGTTTTTAGTTGCAAATGAGAATAATCCAAGGCCTTTTATAGAAAATTTCCAAATTACTATTCATCCCGAATTTTTCGAACTCCAAATCTCGCGCGGTGACTGGCGTTTCTAGGGTTTACCCCGTGTTTCAGACACAATGGAATATATTTCGTAAGCTAATTCGATCATCTGTGCGAGTTACGGAAATAAATGATCAAATTTAAATTAAATCGATTTAAACTAATTTCTGTGCGTTTTAGCTAGCCCCGAACAAACGGTAAATCCGATTGACACGAAATTTGAAACCATACAATAATATAACATTACGGATCCGATGAAACTGGTTTCGTCGAAATCCGAGACTGTTTGAAAAATGGCTATTTTCACTAGTCGATTAAATATTAAAATATTCAATTTTCACAAATTAACTTTTAATTCAATTTTAAAAGTCCTATAACATCACTATAATTCCAATATGATTTAATATAACTTTATAAATCATTGTTAATCACATTAAACCCAATTTCCAAATTTTTTACGCAATTTCAATTATTAAATTGCCAATTTAATTATCAAATTAAATCTAAATATTCGAAAAATAATTTATTTGACTTATGAATTTTACTTGTTGATATTTAAAGTCAATTAAATATCTGAATTTCAAACGATAGAAATTCTGGGTCGTTACAAACTTCCCCCCTTAAAAGAATTTCGTCCTTGAAATTGCCAAGTAAGAAAGAGTTTTGAAATCCATTAACATTTCAAAACAAACTGTTCAAATTTGATTTACAAATCCCTTAAGTGTTTAACTTTTCCAAATCTATAGTTAAACCTCTTACAAAATAATTACTAAGTTTTCAAATCCATATATAGTTATCTTTTCAAAACCAACTATATCGTTTAATCTTTAATTTCAAATCAAAACTTAGTTTTCACAAAAAAAAATTCAAAATTTCCGAAAATTTTCTAACGCCTTAAATTTTCAAATATTTTGCCATAACCTCCTTTGTACGGAGGAGCTTTTACAATATCACAACAGAGATAAATATAAATACATCGACCCCCCCGGTCAGAAAAACAGAAAAACAGTTCATATTTCCTATTTTTATTGCGTAGGCGTACCTTTTTAGCATTTTAAAGCAAAACAGTTATTTATTTAGCATTTTACGCAACCAAATCCCGCTAACGGTAGCCCCGGTACCTATACTTACTCAATATAAATATGTGAGTGACATGTATAAGAAGTTATGAACATTTTACTCTTTTAAACAACTACAACACATGCATATTGAAAGAAATGCATACTAAACAAGGTTTATAAGCAATTTATATGATTTCGACATTACTTATAATTGTTTACAACCAATTCATATACAGTGACATTCAATTATTCATTCTCAATTAGTTTACATTCACTAATTTACATTCACATTGGTTCACTTTCAATTCAAATCAATTTCTATTCAATTTAACTTACTTAACTTCCAATTTGAATTCAATTGCTTTAGTTTTCAATTTTATTCATTCAATTGCATATGAATTACTATTCAATCAACTAACAATAATCTAACGACCAATGTATATCCAATACAACCAAATTTACTTACTTTACATTCAACATTCATATTCACTTTATTTACCTTCAATTTGGTTCAACATTCAATTAGCCTTAAATGAATTAACACTTATATTCATTATTTCATATTAATTTATTTACATTCAATTTATTTATATTCAATTCATTAGATCAATTCAATTGCTAATTCATTTTGCAAATAAAGTCGAATCTTCTTTTATATAACTTAAGTTCATATCCATTTAATGACTTTATTTCATTAATTCATTTTGATACCAAAATCAACTTTATTCAACATCACTTAAGTTATCTTCCTTTTAAACATCATTTGTTTAACTTAACTTAAATTTCCATTTCAACAACATATCTAATCCAGTTAAAATCCAATTCAGATTCCAACTCCAAAGTAGTTTTATTTAACTTTTACCAAAGTCAATTTTATCACTTATTCAAATTCAAACCTCGTTTTGCTTAACAAAGTTGTTTGACCATTTTAATAATTGGTTTTACTTACATATTCACATTTAATAAGTTATACAACTTATTATTTAACTTCCAATTTGATTTAATTTATTTAACTCCCTTTAATTAAATTTCACATCATATATTTTATCATACTAGTTCAAATTCATTTCAACTTTACCAAAGCTAAATTTTTTATTATCTCATATTATAAATTCAAGACTTGATAATCTTATATTCATCAATTTCAACTTGGATTTCTAATTTCAAATTTATTTATCACAACAAAATTCAATTTTCAATTTATTTCTACTTACTTGAATTTTTCTGCAAATTTAAATCATTTTTATTTAACTCACAATTCAAGTTTTAATTTAACTAATCCAACTTTTTCTATATCATGAATTAATTAGTTATCATATTAAATTACTTGGATTCAATCCATTCTATTTTTATTTTTCCTAAGTTTGGATTTTTATTCAACTTAATCCCAATCAAATCTCAGTTCAATTTATAAAACTCTTTTATACATTCACATTGCCAATTTCATTCCATTAATGAATTTTATTCCGAATTATAAATCACATTTTTCTTTTCATACTCAAATTTAATTTGTATATAAATTCATTCCTTTGGTTATTATTTCAATTCCTATATAATAACGATAATACTTCAATATCATCACTTTCAAACAACCAAGCAATCATATATTATAAATATTTACAGAAAATCATTCTCTTTATATACAAAAATAGCTTTGGGTAAAAATTATTTTATCTACCCTATTTCAAAATAATACTGTGTCAGTTTATCTTGTTTAAGAGTTTAGAAATCCCTATCAAAATAGTTGGCCAGACTGCACCGACCAGAATCTATAAACAATCAACCGATAAGTCAACACAATAGAAAACAATTTCATATTCACTAACAAATACACGCTATTATCTATTATTACACTCAACTCATTCTAGATTACTACTGACTCTGTCTCTAATGAATAATCCCCAGCAGAGCCAAGGTTGTCACTTAACCAAACGCTCTGATACCAAATGTAACAGCTTCGAGATTTTCGACTTTCGAAAATCAACATTAATACGTCCACTATATCGAATGCCGCATAATCGAATATCGGAAAACTGAATTGTTAGGGTAAAAAAAAGAAGAGGTAGAAGAAAAGATAGAAGAAGAAAGAAAACAGAACAGAAACAATATCAGAATCTCACAGTCGCAGCGGAACAACATATAATAAATAAATGAATAATCTTTAAAACAAAGAACTATATCAGTTAATACATTATATTACATCATCATCAGAGTATACAACAACAATATACAACACAACACTAGAATGGACAGCTATACAAACATGTCCCTACAAGTGAATTATACAGCGGAAAGATAATATCATATACAAGTAATACGCCTCGCCATCCAGCTCGCCACTTGAGCTTCATAGCACTTCTGAATCCAGAATGACCTGATTACCTGACTCTAGACTGTCCGTGTGGAAAATTATGGGCACCCAGAGTTTAAGAAAAGACTAATAAACTCCAGGTCAGTCATGGGACTGGTGTGAGAACTTAAAACAGTTATTTATCTTTTAAAACAACAATAACAATAGAAGTGGAAAATATCCGCAATGCTTTTGGAAAATGGAACTACCATAAGGCCTCCCCGCACACACACAATGCAAACGCAGAATTGGAGGAGATTTCTCCTTATGATAGTCAAAGATGCTTACTACGCAAAAAAATCATTTTTGATATTATTATTAGTGCATAGTAATGAAAGAATTTCAAAAAT
This sequence comes from Allium cepa, assembly GCA_030765085.1. NCBI lineage: Eukaryota > Viridiplantae > Streptophyta > Magnoliopsida > Asparagales > Amaryllidaceae > Allium > Allium cepa. Next base: position 978,785,594 of record CM060928.1, read on the forward strand.
AGAATATAAATCTTAGCCAGCATAGGCACCATTATATTATGCCTACTATAACTACCATATCAGATGGCAGGTTCTACAACTAAAACCGTACAAGGCTCGTATTGTTTTGTTTGGATTTCCAACAAATGGTCAGGCTAAGTAACTTCCTACTACCACATGGGATCGCCTCTGGCAAGACGTCCCGAGAACTCTCTGCCAACACAAGGCCGGGTTACCTTTGTAACTAGGTAACTACTACATGACTATGCCACCCCCAGTCCTTTGGGACCTTTATCCGAGGGCCCTCTATCACCAAGCAACAACCACACAGAAAAATGAGATTGGAGCAACCACATAGGTTAAGCATCAGGGCTCCATACCTGACACCACCCTTTTCCAGAAGGGAATGACATACCCTAAAGGGCGCGACCCTCATAACCTTGCCGCATATTCCGGTTTCGACCATTTCCGGTGTGTGAGGTCTGACGAAGTTTCGTCCACAAAGCTACGCTTTTCCACAAAGCCACGCTTTGATCAACAAATGATCAAATAATCATCACACAACAACACTCAGCATGCCACATTACCAAATTGGGAATATATCGCTGATAACCTTCAACTACAAAACCTCTGAACTCATACGTTTCAGATAAGGATGTTAAGCTAAGAGAATAAATTCTCTGCCACCATAGAAATGTATTTGAAAGAAATTTGCTTTATATCTCAAAATGTAATGTCAGACACGTAACCATACAAGTCTGTTCCGGGTTCGAACAGAGCCGAAGGCACTTCAAAAGAAGCCCTTGCAATTCGGGTATTCACAATCCCGATCGAATTTCCCATCACAAAGGAAATCTCTATACCGTAGCCAACGGTACAGAGACAATCGATAGGTCATCCTATCGTTTTCACAAATACCCGGTCTTCACCACCGGTCTTCAATGCTATCCATTACGTCGTATTACTATTCGGAACGGGTAGTCCGAATAACGAGCGCAATAATTTAAAAATAAGTGTAGCATTCAATTTCAACCATTTCACAACAAATAGCCACTCAAGGGTCAATATTGATAGTCGGTTATTTAACTATCAATCACTATTCACAACATAACCCGATTGTAAATAATTTTTCCAAATTATTTATTTTCAAAAATATCTTTATAAGATATATATTTTCCACACTTCAACCATTTGAAAACCAATTTCAAATCAATTTTCACCCTTACAACTTTCATTTCAAAATGGTTCATTTTAAACCAATTCAATTAAATCCTTACCGATTTATTAAATTTACGTTCCAAATTCGTAAATTTATTTCCACACTTCAAAATAAATCAATGTTTATTTTTAAACAAATTTCCCTTTCTTTTATAAATTCCATAGTGAATTTACATTTTCAAAATATCTATGAATATATGATTTTTAAATCAGTTTCTAATATTCATTTTCAATTTATCTTTAAAAGATAAAATCTCAAAACATTCACTTCATATTGGAAAAAACATTTCCATACTTATCAATAATAAGTAATTCACCAATCTATTTATTTTCAACATTCTGAAAATATTCAATATACTTAAATCCTAATTAAGTATATATTTTATTATTTAAGGAAAACGTTCACTTAAACACATTTATTTAGGTCAAAATGAATGTTGCGTAAAACATCGTTACAACAACCCAAAATCACTAGTATAGGGATTCGAAATTAAGATAGATATATAAATCCCAATACTATATAAAACATTTCCTTTCGGAAATCATTTACTATAACAACAGTGTTATAGTCCACCATTTCCTTCTATTTCTCGAAAACGTCTATTTCGACAATGAATGTTGAAATCTATTATTTCGATACTTAACACCTTTTTAAAATAATTTAGAATCGTTTTAATTCTATTTAAAATATCCCCTCCCGAAATATTTCTTAAACATATTATTCACCGTCCAAAATCATGAATATATTTCCTTTAATAGATTATAATAATTAACTTATCAAAATAAGTCGATGTCGGATTTATAAAACAACGTTTATAAATTCCATTTATATTTTGTAGCAACTTCAACTTATAAAATAACTTTATTAACAAATTCTATCCATAACCCATTTACACGCCAAAATCCAGTTTATATGTTAATTACTTATAAATCTTTTATCTTACAAAATTTATTCATTTTATAACTTCACAATTTATAAATCTATAGATTTCATCCACTTATGAAATCCATTTATATTTCATTTTAACACTTATAAAAACTCGTTTTATAATTCCAATATTTCAATTTATGAATATCAATTTTATAATCTTTTATATAAGTCATTTATAATAATTTGAAAATCCCAATTTAAACCATTTTATAAATTAATCAACTACTCATTTCAACAATCACATTTTGGTTAAATTTCACAAAAATCATAATTTTTATAACATAAAAATTTCAACGTTTATTCATTTAAAATGAATCAATTCCAAAATTAATTTTATTATGAATTCCCAACTTAAATTTTCAAAAATCAAATTTTATTTATTTTCGGCATCTAACGATACCAAAATATATTCGGCTAAAATTTTGCCTTTAACAATTCCAATCACAAAGATAATCACGCAGATTATAAATAGATCAATAAATAGATGAACACACAACATTGAAATTCAAATGTTTGAGAAATCCAGTTGGATCCCTCCAGCCTATTCCCTGCATCCAAAGATGTTAGCACAATACCAATTTCGCTTCAAGATGAAATATCACGGTATATGGGATTTATAAAATACTATCCGCTATTATGCGGCGCACTAGGGTCTCATCCGCTATATAATGCGGGAAAATCAACTCCAAGTACATATATAATACCAATTCCATACAAGTTGGAATTACCGCGGTATATGTTCTTAATAAATAACATCCGCTTAATATACGGCGTATAGGGTCTATTTAACACAATAGATAACAAATTATCATCCAATCACACAATCAAGCATTTTTAAATTTAACTATTTAAAATTTAAATCGAAACAATTCAATAGAGTGAGAAGTTCTCACCTTGAGTTTCTGATAATAGTTGTAGCTTTTTATTTCGAATAAAATTAAACGCGCGTTTAATTTTACCCGAAATTTTCACTAGCTCCAAACGACTCCAAATTAGCTTCATCGCATAGTGCTTGACAAAACGAAGCCAACACAACTTGTTTCGTCAAAATCCGACCTCGTATCAACAAGTTACGATAGTTTAAAGATTATACGATTTAAATATACTTAATTTACAAATCTATTTTTAATTTTATACCCTAATTTAATCCTGGCCGTTCGATCACTCCCTGCAAATCTCGGCCGCGCGTGATGCTTTCTTCCCCAACGGGAACCCTCAGGCCGAAGAAACCCAAGCCGCCACCCTAAATCCTAATGCACGCGTCCATTCCATCGACTTCCAGGACGATCGGCAACCTCCATCTTATAGCCCATCTCCCCTCTACCTTCGGCCGCAACCTAGCAAAGCTCGGCCTCATCATTTACTCAAAAAATGTGTATGAACGGCCGGCCTTCAGGAACGATTTGCCGTTGATTCTCTCGACTATAAACGATCATAGCCGTTGGAATTAAAGTTCTCGACGTTGTCTACAACTTTGCAGTTGAACGTTTTCTCAAATTGTTTGTGGATTGCAAGAGATCGTATGAAGAAGATTAGTAATTTTCGGCCCTTGGTTTTTAATGGTGGGGGCTGGTTATGATAAAACCATAGGGTTTGGTTTTTAGTTGCAAATGAGAATAATCCAAGGCCTTTTATAGAAAATTTCCAAATTACTATTCATCCCGAATTTTTCGAACTCCAAATCTCGCGCGGTGACTGGCGTTTCTAGGATTTACCCCACGTTCCGGACACAATGGCATATGTTTCGGAAGCTAATTCGATCATCTGTGCGAGTTACAGAAATAAACAATCAAATTTAAATTAAATCGATTTAAACTAATTTCTGTGCGTTTTAGCTTGCCCCGAACAAACGGTAAATTCGATTGACACGAAATTTGAAACCATACAATAATATAACATTACGGATCCGACGAAACTAGTTTCGTCGAAATCCGAGACTGTTTGAAAAATGGCTATTTTCACTAGTCGATTAAATATTAAAATATTCAATTTTCATAAATTAACTTTTAATTCAATTTTAAAAGTCCTATAGCATCACTATAACTCCAATATGATTTAATATAACTTTATAAATCATTTTTAATCACATTAAACCCAATTTCCAAATTTTTTACGCAATTTCAATTATTAAATTGCCGATTTAATTATCAAATTAAATCCAAATATTCGAAAAATAATTTATTTGACTTATGAATTTTACTTGTTGATATTTAAAATCAATTAAATATCTGAATTTCAAATGACAGAAATTCTGGTCGTTACAAGCCTCATCAACCGGGAATGGCTAAAACAGGGGAGGTGCAGCAAGGCTTCGTGGGTCCCACCGGAGAGCAAGATTTACCCTTGTCTAGAAGTCCCTTTTTATTTCGGCTGTGTGGGGCGGTTGAATTCCGGACAACCGCCGGGGTTGTCTTGTTTGGGATTGTTCAGTAAGGAATGGACCCGGCCTTGTGTTGCAGGGGAGCAGGCGTACTCCTCGGTACGGTGATCTAGGCCACGTACTGTGACGGGCGGTACCCCAGTAGCCCTACCATTGATGGAAACCCATTCTTCCTACGAGACCCTACCTTTTTTTTGTATTACCCACTCTTGTGGCCAGTAGCTGAAATTTAATAAATGTAACAATTTCGGCTATTTCTTATTTACTTGAAAACCCTAGACACTATTATAATATCACTGGATTTCCTATCAAATGTTTTGGTTAGCGTAAGGTAAAAACTTTTCCATGTTTATGTGTGGGGAAGTCTTACGTGATACCTTTTCTTTTCAATTTTTTTTATAAAGTTAAGCAATTTAAACCGTTTACTCACACCAGACCCCTGTCTGACCCGAGTGTTTATTTTCTGTTTTATTAAAATCTTGGGTACTCATATAATGTATGAGTAGTCAAGTGATTCAGGTTAGCTCGACGAATTCTGGAGGAGATATGGAGTAGGAGGCTTCCACGTGTAGATCTATTATGGTTCCGCTGTGTTGTTTGGTATCTATATCTGTTGTACTTGAGTTGTATGGTAAGACAGATGTTTATAACTGTCTAACATGTGATTGAATAAGTTGTGTACTCTGATGTAATAAGATACTATGTAATATTTTATGTGATATATTATATTTTATTCGTTCCGCTGTGAGTTCTCTGATATTGTTGTATTTCTTCTTTCTCTTTCTTTCTTCTTCTAACCCTTTCTTTCTTCAAGATGATGCGATTTCCTGGAGTTAGGAAGTCGGGTCGTTAAACTACCCCCAAATAACCTTGCCGCGTCTTTCCTGTTTCGACCATTCCGACTTGTGAGGTCCGATGAAATCACATCCACAAAGCTGAGCATTTCATAAAAGGCATGCTTCGATCAACAAATGATCAGCAGCACTTCATATGCCACATTACCAAATTGGGAGTATATCACTAATAACCATCAATTACATAACCTCTGAGCTCGTACGTCTCGTAGAAGGGTATCTAAGAGAGTAAATTCTCCGCCGCCAACAGAAACGTATTTGATAGAAATCAGCTTTATATCTCAAAGTGTAACGTCAGACACACATCCATACAAGTCCGTTCCGGGATCGAACGGAACCGAAGGCACTTCCAAAGAAGCCTTGCAATCCGGATATTCACTAATCACGTCCAAAATCTCCATCACAAAGGGTGACAAAATCCCTATACCGAAGCAACTCGGTGCAAAAACATTCGACATGTAATCCTTTCGCTTTCGAAAATACCCGGTCTTCAACACCATCTTCAAATGCAATCCCATTTCGCCGTATCATTATTTGGAATGGGTTTTATGACACAAGGTCCTCTCCCTGCTAATCCGAATAATAAGCGCTTATTTTTAAAAATAAGTGTTCATTTAGTTTTCAAACAAACCATAAAAATTTCCATTTTGATCTTTTAAACAAAAGATCCATCACAATCATAAAGGTTCGATGTGGTTTTCGAATATCCATTTGGAATCCGATCCCCGGTCGCATCAAAATTCAAATGCCATTAAAAAAGCCAATATTGATAGCCGGTTATTTAACTATCTATCATCATCCACAACAGTCACTGGATTTCAAATAATTTTCCCCCACTTATTATTATTTTCAAAATATCTTCGCAAGATATAATTTCACTTTTCAACACTTTGAAAACAAATTTCAAATCAATTTTCACATTTCAATCCTTTGAAAACAATTTCATATCATTTTTTTCCTTACGCGGAAAACATTTCCAATATTATTCATTTTCACTGAAAATCTTCCGAGTTCAAAATATTTTAAAATAATATAAATACTTATCCAAAATATACTTGGAAACATTTAAAATAAAACTATTTTAAAATACTTGCTTAAATATTAGTTATGAAAAATATTATACTAATATCTTATATAAAAATTCAAGTCCAAAAATAATTTTAAACTAAAATTAGTAGATAGGATATAACTATTTAAATATCCAATTTCTAAAGCAAATATCAGTTTAAAACTTTAAATAATCACTTCTATAATAGTTTAAAATATATTTTTACTTTAAAATTTTTCAAAATAACCTAAGTAAATAATTTTTCCAAAACATTCTTACCTTAAACCATCTTTACAACTTCAATTTATATTTATAAACTATATTGAAAGCATTCTCGGCTTTTAGGGAAAGTACACATTCCATTCTAAAATGGTTCGTTCAAATCAATTTATAAATCTTTCTTGATTTATTTTAAATTTACGTCCCAAATCTATAAATTTCTTTCCAACTTTTAAAAATAAAACAATATTTATTTTTAAAACAAATTTCTCTTTCTTTTATAAAATTCCCATTGTGGATTTAAATTTTTAAATATCCACTAATTTACAATTTTCAAATCGATTTCCAAGTATTCACTTTCAATACCAAATCAATTTTCAAATTGATTTCTAAATTATTTCAATTACCAAGTCCAATTCCAAATTGATTTCTAAATTTATTTCAAACAACAAATAAATTTTCATATCAATTTCCCAAAGGTTTATTTTTAACACCAAATTAATTTCAAATCAATTTCCCAATTTATTTCCAAAACACCAAATCAAATTTCCAAATCGATTCCTAAAATTTATATTAACTCCAAATTAAATCCCAAAATTAATTTCTAAAATTAATTTCGACTCCAAATTAAATCCCAAATTAAATTTCTAGAATTTATTTCCTTTTGAAATAAATTCCTTTATCTCGTTCAAATATTTAAAATTCGTATTTAAATAAATTCTTCAACTATTAAATAATTTTATTCGAAATCCATCCATTAAACTTTTTCCATATTTTGGAATTTATTTAATAAGTTTTCAAAATAAAACTTTATCTATTTAAATTTCTTCTTTTAAAATTCACCCAATTCTTTTGAATGAATTTATTATTAATTTTCTACCCACGCTTCAAAATCAAATTTTTATTTATTTCTGGTATCGTACGATACCAAAAATTTATTCGGCTAAATTATAACCTTCAACGGTTTCAATCACAAATAACCACTCACAGATTGTAAATAATCAACACACAACATACAAAACAAATTAAATATTTGAGGAATCCAGTTGGATCCCTCCAACCTATTTCCCTGCATCCACAGACGTTAGAACAACAATTAAATACCCATTCCACTTCGAGGTGGAATATCGCGGTATATGGGATTTATGTATTATCATCCGCTATTATGCGGCGCATAGGGTCTCATTTAATATATTGATAATTATTTATCATCTAAGCACACAATCAACACAATCAACTATTTTAAATCAAACTATTCAAAATTAAATCAGAAAAAAAAATTGATTGAGTGAGAAGATCTCACCTTTGCTTGCATGCAATCCATTTTCGTTCCGGCTTGATTTCTTTGCAATTTTTGACCTTGTATAAACAAGTTATATAATTGATTAATATTCGAAATAAATTGAATTATTATATTCCATTTGATAATTTAAATTAACTTGCGGTTTTATTTTAAATTATACCTTTTATTCTAAATCAATTCCTTTCAATAATTTATTTAACAAAAAATTAAAATTAAAACTAAATTTCCTTCTAAATAAATTTATCAACTAAAAATCTAGTTTAAACAAATTTTTTCTTTTAAAAAAATTCTTTTAGTGACTAAAATAAATTAAATAGGTTAATTGAATAAATCTATTACCTTAATAAATTATTTTTAATATAACTTAATAAATTAAAATGCATGCATATAATATTCTCTTTTAATCTACTGTAAACAGACAGTATCCCTTGTTGTAAATGATTGATTGATTTTTTTCTTTGATTTCTGCATATATATTTATACATATATGTATATAAATAAATTTTGAAAGAAAATACCTCACTAATCGATTGACAAACGCGACCCATTCTTCTTGCAAGCGCTAGGTTGAGCTCGAGATGCCCAAAAGCCCCAATAGAACGACGATGATGATTCCCTCTTATAGTGATTCGATCGCGAATACTTACTTGATTACAACGCCCCACAGCCTCCATCTCCAGCCGAGCCCAGCATCGACTTCAACTTCCACCGACTCGGCTCTTTACTCGAGTCGCCCACGCGAACGCAACCATTGCGACACCCCAATCGACCTTACCGTCGCCGCTGTTTTACGTGCACGAGCGCCCTCACGATCCCCCGCCATTTACTTTTGATGTGGATTCAATCTTCGCTCGGCCATTGATTTTTTTTATATTTTGAATCGAAGGGCTTCGGCCATTGATAATTGCTTGAAGTAGATTTGATTTTTGAATTCGAACGATCTTTTTTTATGAAGAAAACTCGGCCGCCAATTCCTTTTATTTGAACGAGAACGAATTTTTTTCTTTAGGGCCTTTGAACGAAATGATTTTCGTTCCTTTTTTTTTATTAAACACGAGACATCTCCACTTGAATGCATGTTGCAATTAATCATAAGAAAGGAAACACGTGCTCAGGGAAGGGACAGGTGTTGAATGATGTTGATTAGTAAATTTAAGTGAACATATAAAATTTTAAATTCAAATTTGAAATCGTTTCAAATTTCGCAATTCAAAACCTCGTTTTCCAATCAAGGCATGCCGCCAGCCGTTTATAATGTTATACCCCTATTCCGAACGCAATGGAAAAGGTTCGGAGTCCAAATTCTATCGTATGGAGAAGATAGCTTTTTGTACCAGTTAAAATATTGAATTTTCAATTTAAATTTCAGCGCGTTTGTCAACCATACGGCCACACGATCGCTCCGAACGCTACGGAAATTGAAATCCGATAATAATACAATATTACGGATCTAATGGAACGGTTTCGTCGAATTCCAAGACTGTGTCTCGAAAGGCTATTTTTGAATATCGATTTAAATGATATAATTTCAAAACCGAACAAATCGTTTTCAAATTCAATTCTGAAGCTTCTATTATCTTCAGTATTATCAACATGAATTTTCTAAGCCATCAAATCATTTTTAACAAGCTTAAAATTGAAGATACAATTTTTTTTACTCAACTTCAATAAATTAAATTCAGTAATTAAATTACCAAATTCATTCTGATATTTGAAATTCAAGTCAAATGAACCTCTAAATATAAAAATTCATTCAAATATTTCAATTTCAGATGTTTAAAATTTCCCGGTCGTCACACTTAATCTATGCCTAACTATCCTATTTTATATTTCTCTCCCTTTGTCGTCAACAAAAACTAACTCCAAACTATATAACCCCCCCTTATTCTTGTACTAAAATACCTACATTAATATAATATTCAATGGAGTATATAATAGATATATTAAGAGATAATTATACTGATAGACATGATAACTAATCAAAGATCATAAAAATATCAATGTTTTTCATACATGTTTTGCACATCAAATATCAATCCATACCAAACCAAATCAAATCAAACTAAATCAATCCAAGCAATCAATTAAAATCAAACAAAGCAATCAAATAAAATCAAACATTACGAGGAACTTCCACCCATCCTTCTTCTCCAAATATAGGGTCTTCTTTAGTGGCATCCCAATTTTCATTATCATTGGTGAGAGAGACTGGAAGATGTGCTTCATTATCATCTTTGTGCAGGAAGGAAATCATCCATCGTATCGCATCAAAATGCTTTTCTTGCTCCTTGATCATCTGCATTTGTCTCAACTCTAAGTGTCGCTAGTTACGAAGAATGAAAGAAAGAATATTCTTAAAAGAATTAAGGGTTTCTTCAAGATTCTTGTCAAATTATGAATTGGATTGGCCATATTTTAGTTTGTGAGAAGAATTAGAGATAAAGTAGATAAGAAATAATTCTAAGTGATGAATTCTGAAAGAAATAGGTATTTATAGGTGTAGAAATTCGTTTGAAATGAATAGACATAAGGTAGTTATTCAAATTTCAAATTTAAAATGAAAAGTCATTTCTGACCAGTACATGTCGATGGTCTAGGTAGGGTTGTCGATAGGGGTCAGTGAATTTTGATGGCTTATTTTGATATTGTAAATAATTACGTGTGTGTATATATATATTTATATAATGTACTAACATTTATTCTGGAGATAGGATAAGCTAGATAACAGAAAAGTAATTCAATTTCATTTCATAATAGGACGATACAAATATTAAACATTGAGAACTACATGAACATTCAAATCAAAACAAGCTAAAACTAATACAACAAGACATGAAAAGATAGAATTAGTTAGAGGATGACGAAGATGAAGATGATCGAAGCTTCTTGCTGACTTTGGAGAAAAACTTGTTCATCTTGGATGACATTTTATCACATTTCTTACTAACGGACCGTTTAAGAATCCGTTGATTTTCGACAATGATCTTTTGATTTTTGAGTAAGGTTTTGCTGGTTGGGTTATGAGGATAGTCAGTGCTTTCCAAAGATGTTTCACCTTCTTCTTCTATTTCCATTTCATCTCCATCTTCTTCTTCTTCTTCCTCCTTCTCTTCCATTTCCTCATGAGCCAAACGCTCTTCCTTTTTGGCAAGAGTCTCATATGGTTGAAAAACAAATGGAATTTTCATAAGAGAAATGTTTGAGTGATTAAAAACTTTTCTTGAAACAAAAATTTTCTCCTTTGAAATCTACTCCAAAATAATTAAAAATTTGAGTGAGATGGATTCCATGGTACAAAGTGTTTTCATCCATTTCAAGATTTTTAGGACGAAATTCGTTCAAAATAACTTGCGCCTAATTAATATCATAATTTTCAAAAATAGCAAAAAGTGCTTTGCAAACTTTTGAAGTTGGATTGTTAAAACTCCCTGATCTTCACGTCAAAGTATGTTGTAAAAGAAGATTAACAATTCAAGCTTTTTGTCAAAAGTTTCGATTTTCGAATTCAAAGTTATCATTTCCTCCGAAAATGTGATGAAATGTCTCACGATCATTTTCATCGATATTAAAACCAGAAAGATCCATTCCTGTGCTCTTGCAATTGAGAATGGTACCTAGAAGATCATAATTTAAAATGATTCTAGTGCCTTTGACACTACTCCAAATTTCATCATCATTTCCATTATAAAATTCACGGTTGAGATTTGCAAAGAAAATTTTAACAAGATTTGGATAACAAATAAAATCATTTTGAGAAGCATTAACAAGACTAAAAACTTGGTTATTTGCAAAAAGAGAATCGATTTCATAAGTATAGAAATCTTGAAAAAGAGCAAACTTCCCGGGATGGACTCTCCCATAGTTAGCATAGTTGATATATGCTTTTATAGCCTCCGGATCATTATAGAGGTGCTCTTTTATCTTTTTGGAAATCCTCATTGTGCAAGGGTTGCTTGAAGAAGCCATTGGAGTAGAGAGTAGAGAGTTTGAAATTTTGAGATAAGAGTTTGAATTTGAAAATGAGAGTGAAAAGTTGTGATAAGAGATAGTGAATAAATAGATTCTCGAAGGACATGTTCTCTGGTCAAAAGGTGACTTTTCAGAGAATTGAATGAAGTGAAAAGATGGAGGGAAATTCAATATTTGAATTCAAATTTTGAATTTCAAATTTCTGTACTCTTTTCGACAACATGGTGGGGACTTTATCGACAGGTGTCTGTGACTTTTCATGATTTATTTCTCTTAAGTATTCTAATATATATATTTTATTATTTTTAATGTGTATATATATATCTGGAATATTACTAGAATTATAGTACATTCCATAAAATATTATGATACTATTAAAAAATAAAAACAAAAATAAAATAATAGTAAAAAATAACAAAATATTTTAAAATTCAAACAACACACCAATTCAAAATCAATCAATCAAGCATTCAATTCTAAGCATGCAATTTCAACCAATTGTATTGTAAATGTGTACCGTTTTATGAGTCCGTTTCTCTGAATTCGTCGGAGTCGTGAACTGCCGTGAAACACATATTTGAATTATCTATCTTTTGATCATCATCACTTGAGGACGAGTCTGAGTCATCTAGAGTAGCAGTAAATGCACGTTTTCGTTTTCTTTATGGAATCATTGATTATAGGAAGATTTTGCCTGTCTGGATGCGGACAGTCTCTTTTGATATGGCCTAGTTCATCACAGTTGAAACATTTGATATTATTTGGCACTACATTCTGATTTCCAGAGTTCTTATATTTGTTTCTCTTGAGATTATTCATCTGCGACGACCCGACTTCCTACCTTCAGGAAATCGCATCATTCTGAAGAAAGAAAGGGATAGAAGAAGAAAAGAAAGAGAAAGAAGAACACAACAACATCAGAGAACTCACAGCGGAACGAATAAAATATAATAATTAACATAAAATATTACATAGTATCAGATTACATCAGAGATACACAACTTATACAACAACATATTAGACAGTTATAAACATCTGTCTAATTCATACAACTCAAGTACAACAGAAGAAACAGATACCAAACACAGCGGAACCAATATATCTATACGTCGAAGCCTCCTGCTCCATTACTCCTCCAGAATTCGTCAAGCTAACCTGAATCACTTGACTACTCATACATAATATGAGTACCCAAGAGTTTAATAAAACAGAAAATAAACACTCGGGTCAGACGGGGGTCTGGTGTGAGTAAACGGTTTAAAATTTCTTAACTTTAGAAAACCTTTGAAAAGAAAAGGTATCACGTAAGACTTCCCACACATAAACATGGAAAAGTTTTTACCTTACGCTAACCAAAACATTTGATAGGAAATCCAGTGATATTATAATAGTGTCTAGGGTTTTCAAGTAAATATGAAATAGCCGAAATTGTTACATCTATTAAATTCCAGCTACTAGCCACAAAAGTGGGTAATACAATCAAAACCGTAGGGTCTCGTAGGGAAAATGGGTTTCCATCAATGGCAGGGCTACTGGGGTACCGCCCGTCACAGTACGTGGCCTAGATCACCGTACCGAGGAGCCACCCTAACTCCCCTGCAACACAAGGCCGGACCCATCCCTTACTGGATAGTTCCAAACAAGACAACCCCGGCGGTTGTCCGGAATTCAACCGCCCCACACAGCCGAAATAAAAGGGACCTCTAGACAGGGGTAAATCTTGCTCTCCAGTGGGAGCTACCCACGAAGCCTTGCTGCACCTCCCCTGTTTTAGCCATTCCCGGTTGATGAGGCTTGAGGCTGCGATTACCTTTATAGAACATATCTAACTTAGAATGCTCATCGTCCGCCTGACGATGTGCTGAAAGCATTCAATCCATACAAGTTCGTTCCGGGTTCGAACGAAACCGAAGGCACTATCTCGTTGCACTAATATTGGAATCACCCTCATAGTCAACGACCATAGCCCTTGCACTCTGATTCGCCATCTCGAATCTATAAGCACTATTCCGTCAAACTCATTACGGAATCACCCACAGAGTTATACTGACGTATAGCCCTTACACCTCGAGTCTTCACTTGCTCCACTTGGATTAACGACCTAACGTTTAATTGGAATCGATGTGGTTTTCGGATTCCAAATATGGAAATCCGATCCCGGTCTCATCGAAACCAAACGCCATTTTAATGTCCAAGTTGTACTTAAGGGATTTAAACAGTTTAAAACTTATATACATGATGATATATAACAGGTAGATGAATAACATTATCACAATAGATAATTCATATCAACATTCATCTCATAAAGCAACATATCACATATATCATAAACATCCAAATCATCCATTATCAACCAAACACCCTATATCAATCATCCAATATCATTCAACATCCAATATCAATCATTCAATATCAACAAATCATCCAAAGCAGAATTGATTAACTCTTAATCAATTTAATTAATCTTTAATTAAATTAATTACAATTCTTTAACCATTTGGATTATCTTAATCCTGCTTCATTGATTTATTACAAATCAAATTCATTTATCATCTTCTAATGATCTTCCTAATTAATCTTCCTTGATTAATTATCTTCTAATTACATTCAAGTAATTATCCATAACCATATTCAGTAATTAACCTTTAATTACTATCATTAATTACAATAATTAATGATCCTTCATTAATTAATTAACTATAATTAATTACATTAAACCTTAATTAATTACAATTAATTAATCATATTTAAATTAATTACATAAATTAATACTTCATTAATTATATTAATTAATAATCTTTATTAATTAATAATCCTTTAATTAATTAAATAATTAACTTGTAATTAATTATCTCATTAACCATAAACAGTAATTAACAATTTGTAATTACTTAAATTAATTAATTAACTTCTAAATTAATTAACTCTAAATCAATTATATTAATCCTTAATTGATTAATCCATTTAATTAATCTTTAATTACTTCATTAAGTAATTGTTAATCAATTTAATTAATGATTAATCCTTAATTAATTACTTTATTAATTAATTATATTTAATTGATTACTTTTAGTAATTAATCTTAACTTAATCACATTCATTAATTAATCAATCACATTAATTAATCATCTAAAATAAATTAAGTAATTAACTCTTAATTACTTCATTAATGAATCTTAATTAATCTTCTAATTAATTACCTAACAAATAATTAATTCCATAATTAAATAAATCTTAATTCATTAATTAATTAATTACTTCATAATTAATTAACTTTAAATCAATTATATTAATTAATTCCTTAATTAATTACAACAAGTGATTACCCATTAATCACTTCAACTAAATTACTTCCATAAGTAATTATCATTTCTAAATTACATTCAATTATTAAACATTAATTACTTCATTAAGTAATTACACTTAATTAATTCTTAATTAAGTGATTATTTTAAAATTAAATAAATAATTAACTAATTATTTAAAATTAATTAACAATTAATTAATTAACTTCAAATATTTAACAATCCTTAATTAATTTAAGAAAACATTAATCTTAAATGACAAATCATATTTATTAAGTATGAATAAGTTTATAACAAAGATAAATTAATCCTATTTATCTTCATAATTAAATTATTTGAGTTATCAAATTTTAATAACTTAAAAACAAATTATTCTATTTGGATTTCAGAATTATAACTTTATCTTAATTTGAAAATAGAGCATTCAGAAATCAATTGAATTTTAAAACACTTTAATTATCTAATTTAAACTTATTCATTTCCAATATAATTTGAAACTTTGTTTTTAAACATCATTTAAAATTTCTTTAAACTTAAATTCAAACACTTCTTTAAATAAAAATTCAAAATTTATTTAAGACAATTATTTCAAATATTAATATCTTAAACAATTAAATTTAAAATAAAATAAATTCAATTTACATTTTAAATGTTTGGTTTACCTTTATTTTAGATTAACAAATTTTTACTTTGAAAATTGTTTCTTATGTAAACTTGTTTACAAATATTGAAGCTCGATCTTTCAGACATTCAATCTTGAGTTACTTTTACTGCTCGTCTTCAATTTATTCAATAACAGGTTTATTGCCCAGCAACATTATCGTTTAAACTACAGTACTTAAACAAAACACATCACCCTATACCCAAGTAAACCCAGCAGCACACCCAAATCAAATTCCTTCGAGTCGCACGCGAGCACAACCCGAGACCTTCCCCGAGTCTCCACCCAGCTACCCCGAAGACAACCCTACTTCAAGTCACACGCAAGCTCACGCGAGCTACTTCGAGTTGTTCCTGAAACGTACGCAAGTTTCCTTCGAGTTTTCACTCGTCTTCTCAAATCGAACAGCTCCCCTGTACAAGCCGTGCACACCCACGTTCATGTGCACCTAGCACATCACCTCTGACCATGTTACGTCGCCGCAACTCCTGCCGCCGATCATATAACCACACACGAGCTCGAATCGAACCCAGAAACAATGAAATTTCGATCGTATCAAAATATGGACATCACGCTCGAAAGCAACTGAAGATCACAGTCCAAAAACCCACCCTCGGCCGACGAATTCGCCGCCGTTGAACTCGCCATCCCTACAATCGAAGCCCACATCCATGAACTACTCCTCCACCAAAAATGAACCAGCTCGGTCCATCAAAATCGTCGCAGTGCCAAGCCATACATGCCGAAAACCACCGAGAGCTTAAACCCTACTCTCTTCAAATTCAAACAATTCATCCATTTAAAAATTTCAATCTTATTTTTCCTATAATCTACAGTATACAAACAAGCTATGATCCAAGTTTCAAACCAAATTAATGTTTGAATAATCGGAATTTCACAAAATTCCCAATTTTGAATAAAACCCAAATTCACCATATTTACATTATTAAAAATTTTGATTTCTACTTCTAAATTCATGATTTCCTATCACCAATCTGTGTATATAATCAAATTTATAAATTAAGACATTTTATTTTTGTCCATTTCTCATTACTTACTGTTATTCTTGATTAAGAATTATTTATTTGTTTCAAAATTCCAGAAACCATTTTTAAAATCTTCAGTACATGTTTACAAACAAATCTCATTTAGATATCAATGTCTAATATGGGTTTATTTGAGAGATTTTTGAATTTTGTTCTTAAGTAAAACAAATCCAATAATTAAACAGAGTAAACAATTTATACAGACACAGATATTCCCAGATAATCATCACACCTTTAACATGCATAAACAACAGTACTCAAATAAACAAATATTCATAATCATAGCAACTTTCATCACATGCATATGTAATTCAAACACAGATATTATTTGAAACTGTTTTTAAAAAAAAGAAGTTTACTCACCTCATATACCATATGCAGAGCAGATTTTAAGTTCCAGGTTCTTGAACTTTAATTTGAAAAGCTTTTGCTTGCTGATGTAAAATTCCCCTTTTGCATGCTTTTATTTTGTTAGCTTTTAAATCCCATTTGCAGGTTGATGTTCAGGTTGAAGTAGGATTTGAAATGCAGACCTTCATTTGCATGCTTAAATTACAGCTTGGTTTGAATTGCAGGTTGATTCATCCATTTAGTTGCAGATTTTTAATTTGCAGAAGACTTCATTTTTGCAGTTTTTTTTTCAATTTATGTTGCAGATTTGATTTTTGCAGATTTGCAGATCTAATTCAAGTACAGGTTTAAAGTTTTGTTGATATGAAGAACTTGCTTTATAGATTCGAATTCAAGAGTAGTTGCCATTAATTTGAGTTA
Source organism: Allium cepa (assembly GCA_030765085.1). Lineage (NCBI taxonomy): Eukaryota > Viridiplantae > Streptophyta > Magnoliopsida > Asparagales > Amaryllidaceae > Allium > Allium cepa. Next base: position 978,803,278 of record CM060928.1, read on the forward strand.
AGGAGTGGAAGCAAAGAAATGAAAGTGTTAGAAAAACTAATTTTGTTCTAAAGATGTTTATTAAAAATTAATATGAATAAATTGCCACTTGTTCAAAGAATTTACATTTGTCACATTACTTAGCCTAATGGGTTTACATGTGTTTATGATATGTCTTAGTATGATTACATATGTACATAAGTATTTTAAATAAATTTTTATTTAATTTAAATGATAATATAACTTACTTATTTATGTTACTTTATAAATAGATGCTTATATATATAAATATAAATTTACCTTTATAAGAAATGTTCTAAAAATAATTACAATATAAATATATCTTCTTATACATGTTATTTCAAATCTAAACACTTTTAAAGAAATAAAAAAAAAACTTAAATTAAATTCTCTTTTAACTATCATATTTTAAAACAACAATTATCTTATATTTTGAAAGCAAATAAATTAATCTTTATATTTTTAAAACAATTGAATTAATATTTAAATTAACTTTTGAAAACATTGATTCTAAAACAAAGCTTCAATTACAATATTCATTCATATCTAAATTGTCAATAGATTAAAATTAAATTTCAAAACAACTCAAACTATAACATATACGTACATATATATTATAATTTGAAAATTTATCTTTAAAACAAAAGATCTCCTATTTACAATATATATCAAATGTATACATTATAAATAGAATAAAATTTCATTAGCTTTGGAAAACAATTTTGTCAATATTATTGCCAGATTATAAATTCATTAATCTTTTAAAAAAAATCAAATTAGCCAATTTTAAATTAAAATTATAAAGAAAATTATCAAACCAATTAAATTATTGACACAGATTATTAAATTCTTATTGCCCAAAATTCCGGGTCGTTACAATCCTCCCCCCTTAAAAGAATTTCGTCCCCGAAATTTAAAACAAAGGTAATTTAATAACCCAGTACAGAATTTAATTTCAATTAGCAAAGCATTTCTAACGACCAGTAGCTAACAACCATAGCAACCAATCAAACAAACAAACATAGCTAATTATCCTGACATAAATCAGAATAAATCTCTAATACTATCTCGAGTTTCCCAAGTATAAATCACCGGGAGACTCGCTCTACAAAATCTAAACTAACTACACCACCTACATCCAGAGCTCCTCTCATCTCTAGATCCATCAATCTGAACAGAATATCAGATTATACTCAAGTCTAGTACAACTTACAAATCCAATAGAACTACAGATTCAACAACCAACAATGAATCATACACGTACTCCCTCAGAGATACGTGATACACAATGAATTCCAGTTATCCCAACTGGCAATTCAATCTTATCCTATCACTGCTCTCTTAACCAGAGAAAACTTAACAATGAAGTCTCCACTTCAAATCCCAAACTCCTTATCTCATATCTGCATAACTCAACAGACAATCCTGGGCTACCAATCTTCTCCTGATCAGCTCAATCTATGCTGATGCTTCCAGAAACAACAAGACCAAAGCAAACAAGCTTCAGGATTCCATTCAACAGAAAAGCCTTCCAATATCCGTCGAAATCCAGAACACAAACTCCACTCCAAAGCAATAGCAAACAGAACTCGCTTCATTCCTTGTACCGCTGCTATCTCGCTTCCGCTGCACAACTCTGATTCTGAAAATAGATGAGAATACTATTGATGAACACGAGTACGAACTTATCCAATATATCCGGAAAACTTTGTTCATCAAATCCATAAAATCTGAGTGACTCATCCGACTAGGTCACACAACCTTATTACAGAATCCAATTCAAAAACTAGATCAGACCAATCCAAATCCAATCCCAGAAAATAATTCTGAGCTACTACCCCAACTCTTCCTCAAGAGCCATCCTACTACCAAACTAACTACCCAAATCGCTTCTGGAATCAAAACAATATGGAACTCAACTCCAGATACAGACAACCTCTAATCACTTCAGTAGCTCCTACTTCTACATGAGAACCCTCAGTCTCAAACAAAAGATAAATTCCCAAATGAATTTTCCAAATTAATCGCAAGTCACTTTTGCGATCCTACCTAATTCAGATTCCAAAGAAAACTGTCCTCACTTTACCAATTAGAACAGTCTTAAACTTTTCCAAACAAGGTTCACCCTCAAGAAACATTCACCATCTGCTCGGACTGCTAAAAGAAGAAGCACAAAAGATTCTTGAACAAAAGGAGAACAAAACACACTGCAGCTTCCAAACTCTATCTCGATGATACTGCAAAGGAAAAGATCTTCTCGACAGCACACCGAACACTTCGAGCTGCATTGCTACCATAGCTAACCAAAAACATCTGATCCAAAGGCTTCTCAACTCCAAAACCTTCAACAAACCACACAACGGACTTCCGAGATGGCAGACAACTCAAAGAAACTCAGCCTCCAAACCAAGCATCAACATCTCGCTTTCCTTAAGAAATAAAAAAAATGAGACCATGCCGAAGCGAAACAACTCATAGGCCTTAGTCTCATATCCCAAAACAGCCAACCTCTTTGCTAAAGATCCAGACAACTTCTACACAGATGAGTCTTCCCTATGGTAGGTAAAGACTGCTCCTCAACTACTTCTAAAACTGCTTCAAAAGAAAACATCTTCAGAAAATATCCAAGGATACTGTATCTCACTTCGCAGTTATCAAGATATAATCATTTACTTCTGCACTTCCGACAGATCCAAACTTACACTTCCAAGATGAACTCCGAATCTTTTTAAAAAGATTTCCTTCGGATATCTGATAAATGCTTACTCCAAACTACACACCTTACTCGAGACGGTATTAGGTCTACAGTCTCAACAGACACTTCCAATCTCAACATATGGACCTCATCCATTAGTGGTAGTCGTGTTACACACACACCACTACTACTCCATCTACCTCTAAAACTTACGTTGGCAAATCCGAACAGATAACCCAACAGATCAGGTAGATATAGATATATAAATATAGTTATATATAAAAATTACAAGTACGCTCTCTCAAGAAAGACACACTCCAGAGCTTAGGCATTCGCTCAACCTAACGCTCCCTAAAGAAAGACACACTTCAGAGCCTAGGTATTCACTCAACCTACTGCTCTGATACCAAGTGCGACGACCCGACTTCCTACCTTCAGGAAATCGCATCATTCTGAAGAAAGAAAGGGATAGAAGAAGAAAAGAAAGAGAAAGAAGAACACAACAACATCAGAGAACTCACAGCGGAACGAATAAAATATAATAATTAACATAAAATATTACATAGTATCAGATTACATCAGAGATACACAACTTATACAACAACATATTAGACAGTTATAAACATCTGTCTAATTCATACAACTCAAGTACAACAGAAGAAACAGATACCAAACACAGCGGAACCAATATATCTATACGTCGAAGCCTCCTGCTCCATTACTCCTCCAGAATTCGTCAAGCTAACCTGAATCACTTGACTACTCATACATAATATGAGTACCCAAGAGTTTAATAAAACAGAAAATAAACACTCGGGTCAGACGGGGGTCTGGTGTGAGTAAACGGTTTAAAATTTCTTAACTTTAGAAAACCTTTGAAAAGAAAAGGTATCACGTAAGACTTCCCACACATAAACATGGAAAAGTTTTTACCTTACGCTAACCAAAACATTTGATAGGAAATCCAGTGATATTATAATAGTGTCTAGGGTTTTCAAGTAAATATGAAATAGCCGAAATTGTTACATCTATTAAATTCCAGCTACTAGCCACAAAAGTGGGTAATACAATCAAAACCGTAGGGTCTCGTAGGGAAAATGGGTTTCCATCAATGGCAGGGCTACTGGGGTACCGCCCGTCACAGTACGTGGCCTAGATCACCGTACCGAGGAGCCACCCTAACTCCCCTGCAACACAAGGCCGGACCCATCCCTTACTGGATAGTTCCAAACAAGACAACCCCAGCGGTTGTCCGGAATTCAACCGCCCCACACAGCCGAAATAAAAGGGACCTCTAGACAGGGGTAAATCTTGCTCTCCAGTGGGAGCTACCCACGAAGCCTTGCTGCACCTCCCCTGTTTTAGCCATTCCCGGTTGATGAGGCTTGAGGCTGCGATTACCTTTATAGAACATATCTAACTTAGAATGCTCATCGTCCGCCTGACGATGTGCTGAAAGCATTCAATCCATACAAGTTCGTTCCGGGTTCGAACGAAACCGAAGGCACTATCTCGTTGCACTAATATTGGAATCACCCTCATAGTCAACGACCATAGCCCTTGCACTCTGATTCGCCATCTCGAATCTATAAGCACTATTCCGTCAAACTCATTACGGAATCACCCACAGAGTTATACTGACGTATAGCCCTTACACCTCGAGTCTTCACTTGCTCCACTTGGATTAACGACCTAACGTTTAATTGGAATCGATGTGGTTTTCGGATTCCAAATATGGAAATCCGATCCCGGTCTCATCGAAACCAAACGCCATTTTAATGTCCAAGTTGTACTTAAGGGATTTAAACAGTTTAAAACTTATATACATGATGATATATAACAGGTAGATGAATAACATTATCACAATAGATAATTCATATCAACATTCATCTCATAAAGCAACATATCACATATATCATAAACATCCAAATCATCCATTATCAACCAAACACCCTATATCAATCATCCAATATCATTCAACATCCAATATCAATCATTCAATATCAACAAATCATCCAAAGCAGAATTGATTAACTCTTAATCAATTTAATTAATCTTTAATTAAATTAATTACAATTCTTTAACCATTTGGATTATCTTAATCCTGCTTCATTGATTTATTACAAATCAAATTCATTTATCATCTTCTAATGATCTTCCTAATTAATCTTCCTTGATTAATTATCTTCTAATTACATTCAAGTAATTATCCATAACCATATTCAGTAATTAACCTTTAATTACTATCATTAATTACAATAATTAATGATCCTTCATTAATTAATTAACTATAATTAATTACATTAAACCTTAATTAATTACAATTAATTAATCATATTTAAATTAATTACATAAATTAATACTTCATTAATTATATTAATTAATAATCTTTATTAATTAATAATCCTTTAATTAATTAAATAATTAACTTGTAATTAATTATCTCATTAACCATAAACAGTAATTAACAATTTGTAATTACTTAAATTAATTAATTAACTTCTAAATTAATTAACTCTAAATCAATTATATTAATCCTTAATTGATTAATCCATTTAATTAATCTTTAATTACTTCATTAAGTAATTGTTAATCAATTTAATTAATGATTAATCCTTAATTAATTACTTTATTAATTAATTATATTTAATTGATTACTTTTAGTAATTAATCTTAACTTAATCACATTCATTAATTAATCAATCACATTAATTAATCATCTAAAATAAATTAAGTAATTAACTCTTAATTACTTCATTAATGAATCTTAATTAATCTTCTAATTAATTACCTAACAAATAATTAATTCCATAATTAAATAAATCTTAATTCATTAATTAATTAATTACTTCATAATTAATTAACTTTAAATCAATTATATTAATTAATTCCTTAATTAATTACAACAAGTGATTACCCATTAATCACTTCAACTAAATTACTTCCATAAGTAATTATCATTTCTAAATTACATTCAATTATTAAACATTAATTACTTCATTAAGTAATTACACTTAATTAATTCTTAATTAAGTGATTATTTTAAAATTAAATAAATAATTAACTAATTATTTAAAATTAATTAACAATTAATTAATTAACTTCAAATATTTAACAATCCTTAATTAATTTAAGAAAACATTAATCTTAAATGACAAATCATATTTATTAAGTATGAATAAGTTTATAACAAAGATAAATTAATCCTATTTATCTTCATAATTAAATTATTTGAGTTATCAAATTTTAATAACTTAAAAACAAATTATTCTATTTGGATTTCAGAATTATAACTTTATCTTAATTTGAAAATAGAGCATTCAGAAATCAATTGAATTTTAAAACACTTTAATTATCTAATTTAAACTTATTCATTTCCAATATAATTTGAAACTTTGTTTTTAAACATCATTTAAAATTTCTTTAAACTTAAATTCAAACACTTCTTTAAATAAAAATTCAAAATTTATTTAAGACAATTATTTCAAATATTAATATCTTAAACAATTAAATTTAAAATAAAATAAATTCAATTTACATTTTAAATGTTTGGTTTACCTTTATTTTAGATTAACAAATTTTTACTTTGAAAATTGTTTCTTATGTAAACTTGTTTACAAATATTGAAGCTCGATCTTTCAGACATTCAATCTTGAGTTACTTTTACTGCTCGTCTTCAATTTATTCAATAACAGGTTTATTGCCCAGCAACATTATCGTTTAAACTACAGTACTTAAACAAAACACATCACCCTATACCCAAGTAAACCCAGCAGCACACCCAAATCAAATTCCTTCGAGTCGCACGCGAGCACAACCCGAGACCTTCCCCGAGTCTCCACCCAGCTACCCCGAAGACAACCCTACTTCAAGTCACACGCAAGCTCACGCGAGCTACTTCGAGTTGTTCCTGAAACGTACGCAAGTTTCCTTCGAGTTTTCACTCGTCTTCTCAAATCGAACAGCTCCCCTGTACAAGCCGTGCACACCCACGTTCATGTGCACCTAGCACATCACCTCTGACCATGTTACGTCGCCGCAACTCCTGCCGCCGATCATATAACCACACACGAGCTCGAATCGAACCCAGAAACAATGAAATTTCGATCGTATCAAAATATGGACATCACGCTCGAAAGCAACTGAAGATCACAGTCCAAAAACCCACCCTCGGCCGACGAATTCGCCGCCGTTGAACTCGCCATCCCTACAATCGAAGCCCACATCCATGAACTACTCCTCCACCAAAAATGAACCAGCTCGGTCCATCAAAATCGTCGCAGTGCCAAGCCATACATGCCGAAAACCACTGAGAGCTTAAACCCTACTCTCTTCAAATTCAAACAATTCATCCATTTAAAAATTTCAATCTTATTTTTCCTATAATCTACAGTATACAAACAAGCTATGATCCAAGTTTCAAACCAAATTAATGTTTGAATAATCGGAATTTCACAAAATTCCCAATTTTGAATAAAACCCAAATTCACCATATTTACATTATTAAAAATTTTGATTTCTACTTCTAAATTCATGATTTCCTATCACCAATCTGTGTATATAATCAAATTTATAAATTAAGACATTTTATTTTTGTCCATTTCTCATTACTTACTGTTATTCTTGATTAAGAATTATTTATTTGTTTCAAAATTCCAGAAACCATTTTTAAAATCTTCAGTACATGTTGACAAACAAATCTCATTTAGATATCAATGTCTAATATGGGTTTATTTGAGAGATTTTTGAATTTTGTTCTTAAGTAAAACAAATCCAATAATTAAACAGAGTAAACAATTTATACAGACACAGATATTCCCAGATAATCATCACACCTTTAACATGCATAAACAACAGTACTCAAATAAACAAATATTCATAATCATAGCAACTTTCATCACATGCATATGTAATTCAAACACAGATATTATTTGAAACTGTTTTTAAAAAAAAGAAGTTTACTCACCTCATATACCATATGCAGAGCAGATTTTAAGTTCCAGGTTCTTGAACTTTAATTTGAAAAGCTTTTGCTTGCTGATGTAAAATTCCCCTTTTGCATGCTTTTATTTTGTTAGCTTTTAAATCCCATTTGCAGGTTGATGTTCAGGTTGAAGTAGGATTTGAAATGCAGACCTTCATTTGCATGCTTAAATTACAGCTTGGTTTGAATTGCAGGTTGATTCATCCATTTAGTTGCAGATTTTTAATTTGCAGAAGACTTCATTTTTGCAGTTTTTTTTTCAATTTATGTTGCAGATTTGATTTTTGCAGATTTGCAGATCTAATTCAAGTACAGGTTTAAAGTTTTGTTGATATGAAGAACTTGCTTTATAGATTCGAATTCAAGAGTAGTTGCCATTAATTTGAGTTAAGGAGTGGAAGCAAAGAAATGAAAGTGTTAGAAAAACTAATTTTGTTCTAAAGATGTTTATTAAAAATTAATATGAATAAATTGCCACTTGTTCAAAGAATTTACATTTGTCACATTACTTAGCCTAATGGGTTTACATGTGTTTATGATATGTCTTAGTATGATTACATATGTACATAAGTATTTTAAATAAATTTTTATTTAATTTAAATGATAATATAACTTACTTATTTATGTTACTTTATAAATAGATGCTTATATATATAAATATAAATTTACCTTTATAAGAAATGTTCTAAAAATAATTACAATATAAATATATCTTCTTATACATGTTATTTCAAATCTAAACACTTTTAAAGAAATAAAAAAAAAACTTAAATTAAATTCTCTTTTAACTATCATATTTTAAAACAACAATTATCTTATATTTTGAAAGCAAATAAATTAATCTTTATATTTTTAAAACAATTGAATTAATATTTAAATTAACTTTTGAAAACATTGATTCTAAAACAAAGCTTCAATTACAATATTCATTCATATCTAAATTGTCAATAGATTAAAATTAAATTTCAAAACAACTCAAACTATAACATATACGTACATATATATTATAATTTGAAAATTTATCTTTAAAACAAAAGATCTCCTATTTACAATATATATCAAATGTATACATTATAAATAGAATAAAATTTCATTAGCTTTGGAAAACAATTTTGTCAATATTATTGCCAGATTATAAATTCATTAATCTTTTAAAAAAAATCAAATTAGCCAATTTTAAATTAAAATTATAAAGAAAATTATCAAACCAATTAAATTATTGACACAGATTATTAAATTCTTATTGCCCAAAATTCCGGGTCGTTACATCATCTGTCTGTATTTCAGGAATTTTCGAATATTCTTGGTCATAAGGGCTATCTCTTCATCATTATCGCTGTTTGAGTGTGATCCATCGGCCAATGCATTGAACGCCTTGATTTCTTTTCAGATGCTTTGCTTTCTCTTCTCTAAATCATTTGGAATTCAAATGACATTAGATTTCCAATTAATTCTTCTATCTATAAGGACCTGATGTCATTTGCCTCTTCGATCGCAAGTGTTTTTTGATCTCATTCTGGAGTAAATGTAACGACCCGAAATTTTCGATTCCGAAAATTCCAGATAGTTAGTGAAAGAAAGAAAGAGAAAGAAGAAGAAAACAGCAACAAGTCACAGAAACCTCACATTCACAGTGGATAAAAAATAATATCAAATAACATATCAGTTATACAAAGAATACTATATCTGTTAATTTACATTTAAATACATCAGAGTTTCACATATACATAAACACTGGACAAACAATCATGTCCAGATACTACAATATCACAGTGGACACTCTCCATACGTCCAAGCCATTCAGCTCGCCTCCTAAGTTCCAGTACGTCCTTACCTGAAAATCTGTAATACTCGGTCTGACCCGAGCATTACATCAAAGTAACACCCGGGTCAGGCTGAAAACCAGCGTGAGTAAACTCATCTAGCATAGAATACAAAAGCATACTTCTTATATAAACCCGGGGTACTTATCACTTTATAACTTCCCAAGCTGTTATAAACTTTACTTACATCACTCCTTAATTTCTAAGTACCAAACTTAGATCAAATGGTCTCATTTACTTTAATCATTCCATTTTATTCTGTCAATTTCATATATCAATTTAAAAAGACTCGAAGTGGTTTCGGGTATTTACTAATACCCGACTCCGGTCTCTTCGAAACCAATATCATCTTAACTTAAATTATTCAAGTGAAATACAACTCAGTTTTAAATACAGGATATCACATAATTCATCATCAATAGATAACCACATCAACACAGTTTAAATCAAATATATCTTATCACATAGCACCATGAATCACATATTAGGGATAACAATTAATCAAAGGCTCCCAATATCATTCTATTTATCCCTTAATTAATTTCACAGATTAATTTATCCTTAACCAAATACAGTAATTAACTTTTAATTTCTTCATTAATTAATTTCTAACCATAATTTTTAATCACCCTTGATTAATAATATCAGTAATTAACTACCCTTAATTACTTCATTAAATAAATTAGTTACTCCTTGATTATCTCTAATTAATCCCTTGATTAATTATACAAAATAATTTAATCCAAATTACTTCACAATTCCACCTTCCACTATTTACATTCGGTAATTATCATTAATTAATTCCCTAAGTAATTGTACTTAATCGATTACATTAAGTAATTATTATCAAATCATCAAGTGATTAAAATTAATTAACTTAATTAATTAATGTAAACTAATCACATTAAACTCCATCAATTACATTAAGTAATTAATTTCTAAATTACTTCCATTAAGTAATAAATTTAGATTAACCATCATAAAACACATAATTAAATTATTTTTGATTATCCATTAATTAGAGACTAATTATTTAATTAATTAACCTTGATTAAAAATTAATTGCTTAATTAAGAAATCTTTAATCATTAATTAATAATTTAATTAATGATCTTAAATTTCAAATTGATTAACCCTTAATCAATATTTATTAAACCTTAATCAATTAATTAAATGAATAACTAGTTATTCCTAAATTATTCATAAATTAAATTAATTTCAAAACATTAAATCTTCACTAAATTCTAAGACAAACATTCCCTAATTATGTTTAAATTGACAATAACAAATTTGTTTGCAAACAAATTTCTTTTGAACTTTCTTTGAAATTTCATTTCAAAATTTCAATAATTTCAATTTACCTTTAGTTTAAATCTTTCAAATTAATTATTTTTTTTTAAACTGAGATTTAAAACTAACTTGAATTTTAATTTTTCAAACTTTGATTTAAAACTAGATTTAAAACTTTCTTTACATTTAAAAGCTTCTGGTTTAAAAATTTCCAAACACACGGTGTAGGTCTACTTGAAACCTGAAACAAAAGAATACCAAACAACCCCACATCAGCTTCGAGTTCAATGCCCATCCTCCCCGAGTAATCTGCCCAACATCTTCGAGCAATCTCATAAATCTTCTCGAGTTCAACACGGGAATCCCACTGCGTCTTCTTCTTCGAGACATCTCGCAAGGAACACGAGACTCAACCCGAGTAAACGGCCTCTCTCCCAACTCACTCTTCCCTGACATGACTAGGTACGCGTGCACGGTGCACGGTGAACCATGCGACGCCGACCAACTTCCTAGCCTCCAACATGTCGATCTTGACTTCACCATCTTCCCTAAATCCCCAGTTCAACAATTCCGTCATCAAAATGAAAATCGAGCACAGAGACCCAACTGGGACCCAAACCCATTGTCGAAAAATCTCCATATCACCATCGTTTTCCCCTCCTACAAACCCCGCCGACCAACCTGAAACAATACCATGCCACGACGAACAATTTCCACCCAACGCGATAATTCCCGTTTCCACACGGTGGCGCAATCGCCAAAAATTCCTTGTCGATAATAACCCATCACTAAACCCTACTTTGATGAACTTTGGCCACCATGGCCATCGTTAATTACCAAAGCATTTTTCCAGTGATTGACAACATCCCAACCACCTCCAGCCTAAATATTGTCCCTTCCATTGCCGTCAATCGTCGACAATCTACCAAAATGGCCCAAACGTTCAACTCGATAATACCCAACAATTATCAAACTAAAAATCGTGATATACACACTGAAATTCATAATTTCCATCAACGAATTCAATCATGTAATCCGATTTTAAAATTAAATTTATAAATTTTTGGCCATATATATATAATACTGTTATTTATAAAATCTCCATGCAATATTAAATATAAATTCATGGAATTACTTTTAGTAGTGACATTGCATGACTTCAATCACTTTTCATTTGCAGATCAAAGGCTATCAATGATTCAACAACGAAATATTGAATTAATTTAGATATCATACCCTGTAAACACAGCAGAACCTATATTTGTATATATATATGCAGGCAATTCACAGCAATAACACTTATATACATACATGCATTAATTTCAATCCAAGCATTCATGCTAATAATATGATCTTCATTCACACATCAAAATGGTATCTAGATTAAAACTTATATATATATATATATATATATTTAAAAATGTAAGTTTACTCACCTCACTTAATTTTGCAGAGCACAGAACAGTTTTTGATGTCCAGGCTCTTGATTCACTTTAAATCTGGAAAAAAACTTTTGCTTTTTGATTAATTTTCTTTTTAAGAACTTTGCTTAATTTATTCTTTAAGAAGTATAATTACATTTTCAAACTGGAACTATAATTCTGTAACTAAGAACAGAGAGTTTATACAGGAATGCATGTTCAAATATTTGTATATTTGTTTATATACAATCAAATATCACCATGCAAACAACCTTCCATAACGTTATTCAATGTTTATCACAATCATCAATTTTAACAGGTTAAAACAAAATCAAAAGTAGCAGTCTACTCACCTGCATGTGCTTTAAACAGAGAGCGACTGAATCAACAATGCCTGGTTTAAGAAAAATGAATACTTTTGATCTTGGGAAAATACTTGAATGCTATGATGATCTTTAAAACTGAAAATCTTTGTTGTTGAGGTGATTTAACTTGAAATTTGAAATCTTGCTTGCTGATGATTTGCTACAGGTTACAGATTTGAAAATAGTTGATTTCTTGTTTTGATTTCTGCAGTTTGAATATATTTGATTTTTGGTTTGAAAATTGATGACAGATTTTTGATTTTCTTCATATCAGTTTGTAATACGAGAAAATGGCTTGGTTATTATTATATTTTAAAAAAAAAAAATTGAAATGGAACACTTTGCCACTTGTTATCTTATAGGATGCTTAGCTTACAATTGTTGTTTATATGGGTTCAAAATTTTATAAGTGTAGTTTTTTTACAAATGATTTAAAGGCAATGTATTTTATGCTTTAACCCCTCATCTAAGAATCTCTTATACTTTATATTAGTTAGTAATATGTTTATATTTGTTTACACTTTTAATTAGATACATCTTATGCTTCTATTTGAAATTTATGTAAACATTTAACTTACATTTGAAATTATGCACAAGTTAATTAGCTTTTAAATGGTTTTAAAAGCTTTTATAATTAATTTCCTAATTAATAACTATATTTCTTAATTTATATAAACAGAATCTTTTAAAAGAAAATGCCATAAAAACTAATTATACTCTAAATAAAGTCATATATATAATATAATTTCAAATCCAAAATAATTTTTAAAAAACCAAATAACAAATACCAATTAAATTTGTAAATGATAATTCCATTAAAAATCTATTTATACTTATATATATAAATAACACATTATTATTATTGTTTGAAAAATATAAATTTTGCCATTTTAAAGATTATCAAACCAATACATATTCAGATAAATACTTTCATTACCAGAATTATTTATTTGACTTATAAATCAGTATTTTCACTAATTAAATTCAGTTACTTTATCAGTTACAGACATTCTGAAATTTCGGGATTATCACACTCCTCCCCCCTTAGAATCTTTTCGTCCTCGAAAAGGAACGAAGCCAGAGTTAATTAAAATGCTTATTTTTAGAGAAATTATTCTTTGAAACACTTTTTAAAACACTTTTAAAACTTATTAATATTATAAAATAGTTTTATAAAAATACCCTTTTATAACTTGATGTTTCAACCAGTCCATCCTTGTTCTTATAGAAATTCAGTCATACGTTGATCAGGCGTAGGACTGAAAATCTACAAGTGCTTAGTAGACTCATCTTCAACATCCAGTGAAAATATTTTGAAAATAATTTTATTGAAAATATAGGAAATCATTTTTGAAAATAGAGGATATATCTTTGGTGAGAATGCTCTGGAAATCATCACCCACATCCATGGTCGCAGTTAACCCGATGGTTACGTTGCCATCTCGACAAAATCCATAGATAACAGTAGGCCTCCGCGCCCCTCGATTACACCATGGAACCCGCTACAGATCGCAGCTATAACTGGGGTTACGTAGCTATCACAGCAAAAACCCATATAACTGTAGGCATCAGCGCCCTTGAATTTCGCTGCCAAAAAATGAAACTTCTCCACTCCACTTGACCATAGATCGCAGTCTACCGATGTTGAGTTGCCTTCCCGGCAAAATCAAGTGTAGACCGTTGACACTCATCTTCCACACGATTTTCGCTATGGTCCCCACAGTAGATCGCCTAGACATCGAGTTACACTGTCGTCACAGCATAACCCAAATGCCCCTGTAGGCATCAGCGCCCTCGACTTCCGCTACCAATAATCCTCAGGAACTAGTTTTGTCCGGACTCCTCACAGGATCAACTTTAGAACCCCCTCTTAGGGCTCAAGGCAGTACCACCCGATGGTACTCCTGAGAAGTCCATTTCAAGGGAGTGCCTTTTTTTCCCAGAGCCATCATCAAAACATTTTATACTATATATATAGTATCCTTAAATCATACACCTAGTATGATCTCATTCAAAGATCGTTTATACAAAATCGATTATCCCAAAATCGATAATTCTCAAACTAGGCTTGTCAGGACCCGATTCTTCGACCCTCGAATATCGACATCAATACGTCCACTGTATCGAATGCCAATTAGACGGATGCCGAAAAACCGTACACTGAGGGCTTAAGAAAGAAGAAAAGAAAAAGAAAGAGGTAGAAGAAGAGAGAAAAGATAGAAAATAGAGAGAAAAGAAAATAGAAAGAACAGAAAGAAAACAACAGAACAATAACAGAATCTCACAATTCGTAGCGGAACAACATATAATAAATAAATGAATAATCTTTAAACAAAGAACTATATCAGTTATTACATTACATTTCATTACATCATATCATCAGAGTGTACAACAACAAACAGCGGAAAATAAATACTATATACTAGTAATACGCCATGCCATCCAGCTTGCCTCCAGCAACTCCATAATATCCAGAATCTCCTGATAAACCTTAACTCTTGACTGCCCGTGTGGAAATTGGTGGGCACCCAGAGTTTAGGAAGGAAAACAATAAACTCCGAGTCAGTCATGTGACTGGTGTGAAAACTCAAAACAGTTTATTTATCTTTAAAATCAAAATAGAGGAATATTTTTAAAATCAATTCGCAATGCTTTTAAAAATGAAACTACCATAAGGCCTCCCGCACACACACACAATGCAAACGCAGAATCGGAGGAGATTTCTCCTTATGATAGTCAAAGATGCTTGATACGCATTTAAAAAGAACATTTGATATTATTACTAGTGCATAGTGTAGGAAAACATTTCGAAAGTAGAATATAAATCTTAGCCAACATACGACCATTATCGTATGCCTACTATAGCTACCATCCAAACAGTGGGGCGCCACCATAAGTGAATGATAGGTTCTACAACTAATACCGTACAAGATCGTATTGTTTCTTTGGATTTCCAACGAATGATTAGGCCAAGGAACTTCCCATTGCCACATGAGAATGCCTCTGGAAGGACATCCCCGAGAACCAAACCAGATCTCTGCCAACACAAGGCCGGGTTACCCCTAACTGGGTAACAACTAACACGAGTATGCCATCCCCCGGTCCCATTGGACCTTTATCCGAGCGCTCGTCACCATCATCACACAATCATAAATAAAGTGTTTCAACATGAGTAAGTATCTGGGCTCCATACCATGATACCACCCTTTCCAGAAGGAAATGCACATACCCTAAAGGGAGCTACCCCTCATAACCTTGCCGCATCTTTCCTGTTTTGACCATTCCGAGGTGTGAGGCTCGACGAAGTCACGTCCAAAAAAACACACTTTATACAAAAGCCATGCTTTGGGTCAACAAATGATCATTGAAATGATCACCAAGATAGACGATCAAATAAATGATCCTATCACCAATGATCAACACAATGATCATTTCACAGCTACACTCAGCATGTCACATTACCAAATTGGGAATATATCGCTGATAACATTCAACTACATAACCTCTGAGCTCGTACGTCTCAGAGAAGGGTGTTAAGCTAAAAGAATAAATTCTCCGCCACCAACAGAAATATATTTGAAAGAAATCAGCTTTATATCTCAATTTGTAACGTCAGACATACAATCCATACAAGTCTGTTCCGGGCTCGAACAGAACCGAAGGCACTTACAAAGAAGTCCTTGCAATCCGGATAATCTCTAATCACGTCCGGACTTCCCATCACATAGGGAGTCTCTATACCGTAGCTACTCGGTGCAAAGACAATCGACGAGTTGTCCTTTCGCTTTCAAAAATATCCGGTCTTCAACACCGGTCATCAATGCTATCCATTACGTCGTATCACTATTCGGAATGGGTAATCCGAATAACGAGCGCAATAATTTAAAAATAAGTGTAGCATTCAAATCCAAGCAAATCACAACAAATACCTTTCAAAGGTAAATATTGATAGTCGGTTATTGAACTATCAATGGATATGCACACATCACCAGATTCCAAATAATTTTCCAAATTATTTATTTCCCAAAGATATCTTTACAAGATATATAATTTTCACACTTCAAAAATAAATCAATATTTATTTTTAAACAAATTTCCCCATTCTTTTATAAATTCCATAGTGAATTTTCATTCCAAAATATCCATGCATATACGATTTCAATTATTCATTTCAATTTATCTTCAAAAAGATAAATTCTCATAATATTCAATGAAATATTGGAAAACATTTCCATACTTACTTATTAAGTAATTCTCAATCCATTTATTTTCAACACTTGGAAAATATTCAATATGCTTCAATCGAAATTAAGTATATATTTCATTCTTTAAGGAAATCATTCTCTTAAACATATTTATTTGGGCCAAAACGAATGTTGCGTAAAACATCATTACGACAACCCAAAATCACTAGTATAGGGATTCGAAATTAAAATAGATATATAAATCCCAATACTACACAAAACATTTCATTTCGGAAATCATTTACTATAACAACAGTGTTATAGTCCATTATTCCCTTTTATTTCTCGAAAACGTCTATTTCAACAATAAATGTTGAAATCTATGGTTTCGAATCTCAACGCATTTAAAAACATCGTTAGATCGTTTTAATTCTATTTAAAACATCACATTCAAAACAATTTCTTTAACATATTATTCACTATTCAAAAACGTGAATATACTACGTTGACAATTTCATCATTTCTATACGTTTCATTTTAAAGGATTATTCACTGTCTAAAACGTGAATATAACTCCATAAATAGGTTATAACAATTTACTTATCAAAATAAGTCGTTTGCGGATTTATAAAACAACGTTTATAAATTCCATTTCTATTTATTTTATAACTACTTCCTTTATAAATCTCCTTTATTAACCTATTTCAAATTATAACTCAATTATATACTAAAATTCATATTATAAGTTAAACACTTATAACTTATTTGTTTACAAGAATCGTTCATTTAAACATCCCCATATATAAATCTTATAACTTATCAGATTCATTTATTTATCAAGAAATCCATTCTTCAAATAACTTTTCAAATTTTATAAACCTACTGCTTATAAAATTCCATTTATAACTTCACCGTTTATAATTCTATAAATTTCATTCATTTATGAAATTCATTCACAATTCATTCTAACAATTATAAAAACTCGTTTTTATAATTCAAATATTTTAATTTACAAATTATCAATTTATAAATCTCTTATATAAATCAATTAATATTATTATTTCAAAACGTCTTTAAAGTCCTTTATAATTTCATCATTTTGATTTATAAAATAATTAAATTTTATAAATCCTAATTTAAACTATTTTACAATAAATTCAAAAATCCCAATTTTAAACTATTTTATAAGATTGTTAATCCATATTTCTCAAAAAATCAATCTTTAACTGTATTTCTTAAAAATCATAATTTTTATAACATTAAAATTATAACGTTTATTTATTTAAAATAAACCAATTCCAAAAATATAATATATTTTCAAAAATCACTTTAAAATCATTTTAAAATTCCAAAATCTTGGTCCAATGATGCTACACACCAAATAGTCAATCACGACAACAACGACATCATATATCGATATGATAGTCCATCAAATATCAAAATATCTGAAATCAAATAAATACTGTTGAGGAATCCAGTTGGATCCCTCCAACCTGTTTTCCTGCATCCACAAACATTAGCACAATACCAATTCCGCTCCAGTACGGAATTATCGCGGTATATGGGATTTAAAATATTATCCGCTTAATAGACGGCGCAATAGGGTCTCATCCGCTATACAATGAGGGAAATCAATAACTGCAATATATACATATGCCAATATATATATATTGCTATTATATATAATACCAATTTCACTGTTTATGAAATATTCGCGGTATATGTTTTTAATAAATAACATCCGCCTACTAACGGCGCATAATGTCTATTTTAACAATCAATAGATAACAATCATCATTCAAACATGCATTCAAATATTTTAAATATAACTATTTAAAATAAAATCGAAACCGTTCGATTGAGTGAGAAGTTCTCACCTTGATTTCAATTTCGTTTTAGCGATTTATTTCGAATAAAATTAAACGGACGTTTAATTTTACCCAAAATTCTCACTAACTCCAAACGACTCCAATCCAATTTCATCGCGTAGTGCTCGTCCATACGATTCCAACGCTTCTTGTTTCGCGCATTTTCGACCTCGTATGAAAAAGATATGATTTTTACAAGTTTACTCGAATTTTAAATATAAATTTTCAACATATTTCTTTATTTTAAAACCAAACAGAATCATCACCGTTAGATCTCCATCCCCCCATCATAGCCGTGCGCTTCATCCTTCCCCAACTCACGTTCACTCCCAGTAAATAAAACACGCAAGAGAACCCAATCTTGCAAATTAGGTTTTGATTTTTCGATCACCACAAGCAACTTGAACACGATCAGATAGCGCCATGTTGAAGAGCGCCCCCTCCTCTATCCATGCCCAGAACCTCCATGAACTCGGTCGCCATTTGCTCGAGAAAAACGAGCACGAACTGCACACGTTCGTGGCCTCCAAACGTCGACTATGTTGCTCTAAAATCCATCATATCCGTATGGATTCGAAGAGCTCTCCTCCCTCTATAATATCCTAGTTGAAAGCATTAGCTAATTGTTTGTATTTTGGGAGAGATTAAGGAAGAATGTTGGGTGATTTCTGGCCTTTGGTTCTGTTGCTAGCGGCTAGGGTTTAGGGTTTTATTTTTTTTATTTTTTTTAATTTGTGAAGAGGTGGGTTATTTATAGAAAATCGAACGAAACACTATTCATTTTGGATTTTCCGAACTCCGATTTACGCGCGGTGACCGGCGTTTTTGGGGTTTATCCCGCGTTCCGGACACAATGGAACAGGTTTCGAAAGCTAATTCGGTCATCTGTGCGAGTTATGGCAATAAACGTTCAATTTAAATTAAACCGATTTAAACGATTTTCTAGACGTTTTAATTTGTACCGGACAAACGGGAAATCCGATTGACACGAAATTTGAAACCTTACAATAATTTCACATTATGGATCCGATGAAACTGGTTTCGTCAAAATCCGAGACTTTTTGAAAAATGGCTATTTTAACTCGCCAAATTAATATTAAAACAATTTCTATGCGTTTCGAGCTGCCACGATCAAATGATAACTCCGATTGCTACAAAAATTGAAATCCGGTAATAACTAACTATTACGGATCCAATGGAACTAGTTTCGTCCAATTCTGAGACTGTTCAAAAATTGACTAATTTCACTAGTCGATTAAATATTAAAATATTCAATTTTCACAAATAAACTTTTAATTCAATTTTAAAAGTCCTATAATATCATTCTAACTTCAATATGATAAAAGTAAATTTTACAAATCATTTTCAATCATATTTAACTCAATTTTCAATTATTTCCATAATTTAACATATTAAATTATTGATTTAATTATTCAATTAAATCCAATTATTCAAAATAAAATTTATTCGACTTATAAATTCACTTATTAATATTTAAAATTAATTAAATATTCAATTTTTAAATTAATAAAATTCTGGGTCGTTACATACTTCCCCCTTAAAAGAATTTCGTCCTCGAAATTACTAAGTAAGAAAAATTACAGAATCTATCAACTTTCCAAAATCCATAGTTAAATTTCTTACAATAACTTTACTAACTTTTCAAATCATACTTAGTTATCTTTTCAAAAACAATTACTATTGTTTAACTTTCAATTCCAAATCAAAGTTATAGTTTTCAAAACTTTCCAATTTTCTCAAATTTTTTTTAAATTTTTTCTAACGCCTTAAATTTCCGGAAAAATTCGCCAGTCTCCTTTGCGCGGCTCGATCCGAAAAAAAATGACTGTATATATATCACAAATATACATCTCATCAAGTAATGAGGCATCCCGCAGGGAAAAAAATGTAAAATTACGGTATTTAATCCGAGATATGTACCTTATATTTTATTAGCAAGCATATACGGCTAATATAGCGCGAAAGCGAGCTCCAAATGCGAAGCAAACGCGATCCGCACCTACTAAACACTCAACAAACAACATGAGCACATGCATGTAGACAATAGTATCAATATACAACATATAGCAACATAATAACTATATATGCCAACATAGCAAATGTAGTAAAAGCAACAAATGCAAACATCAACCAACTATCATCCAACTAACATCCATAACCGATAAATATTCATTCATATTCTCATTAATATTCAATGAAATGGGTTTTCAATTTAATCACATTTGATTCATTAACAGTGGATGTTTACTAACATTCATTTTCAATTAGTTTATATTCACTAATTCGTATTCAAGTTGGATCACTTCGAAATCAAATTCAATTCTGTTTAAGATTCACTTAACTTCCAATTGAATTTCAATTACTTTAGTTTTCAATTTTATTAACTCTTAATGAATTATACACAATCAACTAACAATCATATAACAACCAATGTATATTCATTTCAACCAAATTCCTTTGCTTTCAATTGGTTTAATTAATTGATTTTTATTCAAATATTCAACTTTCAATAACATTAGATTTTAATGAATTAACACTTATATTCATTATTTCATATCAACTTAATTCACATTCAATTGATTTAACATTTAATCCATTAATTCAATTCAATTACAAAAGTTGAATTTCATTTACATAATCTAAGTTCACATCTATCACTTAACTTTAGTAATTTACTTTGATACCAATATCAACTTAATTCAACATTTCTTAAGTTATACTTTTTTTTATAAACATCACTTGGTTTTACATAACTTAAATTCCTACTTATAAATAAATTCAGATTCCAAATTCTAAAGTAAATTTTCCATTTAACTTTAAATTCATTTTTTTTATTTACAACTCATATTCATAAAAATATTCATATAGTTTCACTTCTTATATATATATAAGTTTATTTCACAATTGTAAATCACTTTAATTATAATTCCATTTCTTATAATTCATTTGCTTATACAATTATTTTTAAATTTAGATTATTCAAACAACTAAACAATCAACTTATATACACTTTCTTAATTCTGAAAAATTATTCTTTTATATATAAAATATAATCAAGGTAAAATTATTTCATTTACCCAATTTAAAACAATACCGTGTCGGTTTATCTTATTTAAGAGTTTAGAAACCCCTATCTGCGATAGTTAGCTAGACTACATCGACTGGAATCTATAAACAATCAACCGATAAGTCAACACAATACAAAACAATTTAAATTCACTAACAAATACGCTCTCATAGCTATTATTACACTCAACTCATTCTAGAGCACTACTGACTCTATCTTTAATGAGTAATACCCAACAGAACCATGGTTGTCGCTTAACCATATGCTCTGATACCAAATTGTCAGGACCCGATTCTTCGACCCCCGAATATCGACATCAATACGTCCACTGTATCGAATGCCAATCAGTCGGATGCCGGAAAACCATACACTGAGGGATTAAGAAAGAAGAAAAGAAAAAGAAAAAGGTAGAAGAAGAGAGAAAAGATAGAAAATAGAGAGAAAAGAAAATAGAAAGAACAGAAAGAAAACAACAGAACAATAACAGAATCTCACAATTCGTGGCGGAACAACATATAATAAATAAATGAATAATCTTTAAACAAAGAACTATATCAGTTATTACATTATATTTCATTACATCATATCATCAGAGTGTACAACAACAAACAGCGGAAAATAAATACTATATACTAGTAATAGGCCATGCCATCCAGCTTGCCTCCAACAACTCCAGAATATCCAGAATCTCCTGATAAACCTTAACTCTTGACTGCCCGTGTGGAAATTGGTGGACACCCAGAGTTTAGGAAGGAAAACAATAAACTCCGAGTCAGTCATGTGACTGGTGTGAAAACTCAAAACAGTTTATTTATCTTTAAAATCAAAATAGAGGAATATTTTTAAAATCAATTCGCAATGCTTTTAAAAATGAAACTACCATAAGGCCTCCCGCACACACACACAATGCAAACGCAGAATCGGAGGAGATTTCTCCTTATGATAGTCAAAGATGCTTGATACGTATTTAAAAAGAACATTTGATATTATTACTAGTGCATAGTGTAGGAAAACATTTCGAGAGTAGAATATAAATCTTAGCCAACATACGACCATTATCGTATGCCTACTATAGCTACCATCCAAACAGTGGGGCGCCACCATAAGTGAATGATAGGTTCTACAACTAATACCGTACAAGATCGTATTGTTTCTTTGGATTTCCAACGAATGATCAGGCCAAGGAACTTACCATTGCCACATGAGAATGCCTCTGGAAGGACATCCCCGAGAACCAAACCGGATCTCTGCCAACACAAGGCCGGGTTACCCCTAACTGGGTAACAACTAACACGAGTATGCCATCCCCCGGTCCCATTGGACCTTTATCCGAGCGCTCGTCACCATCATCACACAATCATAAATAAAGTGTTTCAACATGAGTAAGTATCTGGGCTCCATACCATGATACCACCCTTTCCAGAAGGAAATGCACATACCCTAAAGGGAGCTACCCCTCATAACCTTGCCGCATCTTTCCTGTTTTGACCATTCCGAGGTGTGAGGCTCGACGAAGTCACGTCCACAAAAACACACTTTATACGAAAGCCATGCTTTGGGTCAACAAATGGTCATAGAAATGATCACCAAGATAGACGATCAAATAAATGATCCTATCACCAATGATCAACACAATGATCATTTCACAGCAACACTCAGCATGTCACATTACCAAATTGGGAATATATCGCTGATAACATTCAACTACATAACCTCTGAGCTCGTACGTCTCAGAGAAGGGTGTTAAGCTAAAAGAATAAATTCTCCGCCACCAACAGAAATATATTTGAAAGAAATCAGCTTTATATCTCAATTTGTAACGTCAGACATACAATCCATACAAGTCTGTTCCGGGCTCGAACAGAACCGAAGGCACTTACAAAGAAGTCTTGCAATCCGGATAATCTCTAATCACGTCCGGACTTCCCATCACATAAGGAGTCTCTATACAGTAGCTACTCGGTGCAAAGACAATCGACGAGTTGTCCTTTCGCTTTCAAAAATATCCGGTCTTCAACACCGGTCATCAATGCTATCCATTACGTCGTATCACTATTCGGAATGGGTAATCCGAATAACGAGCGCAATAATTTAAAAATAAGTGTAGCATTCAAATCCAAGCAAATCACAACAAATACCTTTCAAAGGTAAATATTGATAGTCGGTTATTGAACTATCAATGGATATGCACACATCACCAGATTCCAAATAATTTTCCAAATTATTTATTTCCCAAAGATATCTTTACAAGATATATAATTTTCACACTTCAAAAATAAATCAATATTTATTTTTAAACAAATTTCCCCATTCTTTTATAAATTCCATAGTGAATTTTCATTCCAAAATATCCATGCATATACGATTTCAATTATTCATTTCAATTTATCTTCAAAAAGATAAATTCTCATAATATTCAATGAAATATTGGAAAACATTTCCATACTTACTTATTAAGTAATTCTCAATCCATTTATTTTCAACACTTGGAAAATATTCAATATACTTCAATCGAAATTAAGTATATATTTCATTCTTTAAGGAAATCATTCTCTTAAACATATTTATTTGGGCCAAAACGAATGTTGCGTAAAACATCGTTACGACAACCCAAAATCACTAGTATAGGGATTCGAAATTAAAATAGATATATAAATCCCAATACTATAGAAAACATTTCCTTTCGGAAATCATTTACTATAACAACAGTGTTATAGTCCATTATTCCCTTTTATTTCTCGAAAACGTCTATTTCAACAATAAATGTTGAAATCTATGGTTTCGAATCTCAACGCATTTAAAAACATCGTTAGATCGTTTTAATTCTATTTAAAACATCACATTCAAAACAATTTCTTTAACATATTATTCACTATTCAAAAACGTGAATATACTACGTTGACAATTTCATCATTTCTATACGTTTCATTTTAAAGGATTATTCACTGTCTAAAACGTGAATATAACTCCATAAATAGGTTATAACAATTTACTTATCAAAATAAGTCGTTTGCGGATTTATAAAACAACGTTTATAAATTCCATTTCTATTTATTTTATAACTACTTCCTTTATAAATCTCCTTTATTAACCTATTTCAAATTATAACTCAATTATATACTAAAATTCATATTATAAGTTAAACACTTATATTTTATTTGTTTACAAGAATCGTTCTTTTAAACATCCCCATATATAAATCTTATAACTTATAAGATTCATTTATTTATCAAGAAATCCATTCTTCAAATAACTTTTCAAATTTTATAAACCTACTGCTTATAAAATTCCATTTATAACTTCACCGTTTATAATTCTATAAATTTCATTCATTTATGAAATTCATTCACAAATCATTCTAACAATTATAAAAACTCGTTTTTATAATTCAAATATTTTAATTTACAAATTATCAATTTATAAATCTCTTATATAAATCAATTCATATTATTATTTCAAAACGTCTTTAAAGTCCTTTATAATTTCATCATTTTGATTTATAAAATAATTAAATTTTATAAATCCTAATTTAAACTATTTTACAATAAATTCAAAAATCCCAATTTTAAACTATTTTATAAGATCGTTAATCCATATTTCTCAAAAAATCAATCTTTAACTGTATTTCTTAAAAATCATAATTTTTATAACATTAAAATTATAACGTTTATTTATTTAAAATAAATCAATTCCAAAAATATAGTATATTTTCAAAAATCACTTTAAAAATCATTTTAAAATTCCAAAATCTTGGCCCAATGATGCTACACACCAAATAGTCAATCACGACCACAACGACATCATATATCGATATGATAGTCCATCAAATATCAAAATATCTGAAATCAAATAAATACTGTTGAGGAATCCAGTTGGATCCCTCCAACCTGTTTTCCTGCATCCACAAACATTAGCACAATACCAATTCCGCTCCAGTACGGAATTATCGCGGTATATGGGATTTAAAATATTATCCGCTTAATAGACGGCGCAATAGGGTCTCATCCGCTATACAATGCGGAAAATCAATAACTGCAATATAAACATATGCCAATATATATATATATATTGCTATTATATATAATACCAATTTCACTGTTTATGAAATATTCGCGGTATATGTTTTTAATAAATAACATCCGCTTACTAACGGCGCATAATGTCTATTTTAACAATCAATAGATAATAATCATCATTCAAACATGCATTCAAATATTTTAAATATAACTATTTAAAATAAAATCGAAACCGTTCGATTGAGTGAGAAGTTCTCACCTTGATTTCAATTTCGTTTTAGCGATTTATTTCGAATAAAATTAAACGGAGGTTTAATTTTACCCAAAATTCTCACTAACTCCAAATGACTCCAATCCAATTTCATCGCGTAGTGCTCGTCCATACGATTCCAACGCTTCTTGTTTCGCGCGTTTTCGACCTCGTATGAAAAAGATATGATTTTTACAAGTTTACTCGAATTTTAAATATAAATTTTCAACATATTTCTTTATTTTAAAACCAAACAGAATCATCACCGTTAGATCTCCATCCCCCCATCATAGCCATGCGCTTCATCCTTCCCCAACTCACGTTCACTCCCAGTAAATAAAACACGCAAGAGAACCCAATCTTGCAAATTAGGTTTTGATTTTTCGATCACCACTAGCAACTTGAACACGATCAGATAGCGCCATGTTGAAGAGAGCCCCCTCCTCTATCCACGCTCAGAACCTCCATGAACTCGGTCGCCATTTGCTTGAGAAAAACGAGCACGAACTGCACACGTTCGTGGCCTCCAAACGTCGACTATGTTGCTCTAAAATCCATCATATCCTATGGATTCGAAGAGCTCTCCTCCCTCTATAATATCCTAGTTGAAAGCATTAGCTAATTGTTTGTATTTTGGGAGAGATTAAGGAAGAATGTTGGGTGATTTCTGGCCTTTGGTTCTGTTGCTGGCGGCTAGGGTTTAGGGTTTTTTTTTTTTTTAATTTGTGAAGAGGTGGGCTATTTATAGAAAATCGAACGAAACACTATTCATTTTGGATTTTCCGAACTCCGATTTACGAGCGGTGACTGGCGTTTCTGGGGTTTATCCCGCGTTCCGGACACAATGGAACAGGTTTCGAAAGCTAATTCGGTCATCTGTGCGAGTTATGGCAATAAACGTTCAATTTAAATTAAACCGATTTAAACGATTTTCTAGGCGTTTTAATTTGTACCGGACAAACGGTATATCCGATTGAAACGAAATTTGAAACCTTACAATAATATCACATTACGGATCCGATGAAACTGGTTTTGTCGAAATCTGAGACTTTTTGAAAAATGGCTATTTTAACTCGCCAAATTAATATTAAAACAATTTCTATACGTTTCGAGCTGCCACGATCAAACGATAACTCCGATTGCTACGAAAATTGAAATCCGGTAATAACTAACTATTACGGATCCAATGGAACTAGTTTCATCCAATTCTGAGACTGTTCAAAAATTGACTAATTTCACTAGTCAATTAAATATTAAAATATTCAATTTTCACAAATAAACTTTTAATTCGATTTTAAAAGTTCTATAATATCATTCTAACTTCAATATGATAAAATAAATTTTTACAAATCATTTTCAATCATATTTAACTCAATTTTCAATTATTTCCATAATTTAACATATTAAATTATTGATTTAATTATTCAATTAAATCCAATTATTCAAAATAAAATTTATTCGAATTATAAATTCACTTATTAATATTTAAAATTAATTAAATATTCAATTTTTAAATTAATAAAATTCTGGGTCGTTACAAGGCTTTCCAAATACAATATTGATTTTACCCAAAAATCAAAAGCCTTTCCAAATCAATAGGTTCCCAAAACCTTTTCCAAAATCCTCATAAGATCCTCTATAAATATATATATATATATATATACAGATATATAATTTTTTTTAACTTTGGATCATTTCAAACTTGTATAAAACTCCTTTTATATACTTCAAACACTTTCAAAATCCTTTCATTCTAGCAATAGATTCATCAAGGGGAGTTTATCTTATAAAACAAAGATATTTACTTTGTTTACTCAAAATCAGATATTCAAATTTGATTACTCTTTTTAATATCATTTTCATTCAAATCCGTACGATATACACATATCATCCGCATGCTATACCAATCTGATCGCTCACTCGATCACACAATTTCACTTCCGAACTAGTATCGTCCACCTGACTTCCTAGTGCGGACTCAGATCTGGTTTCTTGATCAAAAACCGTCATTCTCCTTACATAGTCTTAACTATGATAGAGAATATCCAGAACCAATCAACAATCCATATCCAGGTTCGCCGTTGAAAATCGAGTGAAAAATCCCACTCGGATCGATATAACTATCTCAAAATTCTGTGCTCGAATCTGGATCAAATCACTATGCGAATAGAATAACATACGTACACCCTACGTATTTATCTTTATTGGTTATTAGCCAAATCAATTCTCTTTCAATTCACATTCACTTTAATTTTCGTTCACTTATTCACAATTGCTTCAATCCATTTGGATTATCACCTCTATTCTTATCTCGATTGGGTATTTAACCAATAACAGTCTGAACTCCGATCAGTTTATTTTTAAAATAGCTTGAATTTTTTTAAAAAATAGATAAGTAGTTGAAAAAATAATTATTAGTTTGTAAAATAGCTTTAAAATAGTTCAGTAATTGGAAAATAATTAAATAGTCATAGAAATTTTAAATAATTGCAAAATAGCTATAAAATAGTAATTAGTAGTTGAAAATAGTAATTAGTTTATAGAATAGTTAGAAAATTGTTAAACAGTTTCAGAAATAATTGTAAACAGGCATACGATAGTTTGGCTTTTAAAAGAAAGGTTGTTTATATAATGAAATAGCTTGGAAAAATAGGTTTATATTAAAACAATTTATATTAAAAATGGGCCAGAGTCAAAACTGCTCACCTCCCAATCTCCATTCCCATCAATTCAATTTAAATTTCCTCTTTCATTTAAATTGACCCAGTTTCAATTTTAAATAACTCCAATTTCCATTGGACTTGATTTATTCCCAATTCAAGTTGAATTAATTCTCAACTCCTTTTCAAATTTAAATCAAATTCCATTTGATTATAAAATATTCAACTTTAATTACAACCCCAAGTTATTCCAATCACTTTGGACTAATATTCATTCAATTGAACCCACTTCAATTCCAAATTGTTTCAAATTAATCCAATTCAAATTTCCATTTGAATCTTATACTCATACATCTCCAATCACAATTTCAATCAATCCAAATCAAATTCAATATGAACTAATTTCAAATTTCAAATTTAAACCATCTCGAATTATATAAATTCGAGTTAATACTTCAAATGTTGATTTAATTCCTTTAAATCAATTTACCTTTTTATCCCAACAGTGGATTACCATACTCCATTTCTCATTCATTTGAACAAATCTAATTCACAACTTAAAGATTTTAACAACAATAGGATGATATCATCTAATTCGTCTTAAAACATCCATTAATTTACAATTTCCAGATCTCAAACCCATTTTGAGATCACACAAACTCCCAATTCAGATTAACCATTTAACTCCCCAAATTAAATCTCAATTTCGTCTTGAAATTTCCAAATCAGATTGTTCATTCAAACTTATTTAACTTCCTCCGAGTTAAATTCAATCAATTCCGTTTAACCTTACTCAAACTTGAATTCTCCATTTCAAATTTCAAAATTCTAAACTTCACATTAATAATTTTTTCCACTTATAAGTTCAAAATTTATCACTTGGGTATCACATCCTATTCCAAATTCAAAACTCAATATTTAGAGTTTATTTCAAACCAACTTTGATATTATGTATATCCACATATATACATATTAATTTTTTTTTACATACCAAGTTATATTGTAAAATTTTAAACCACCTTTGGTTTTTAATTCAAAACAAATTCTCTTTAAAATTTTCAACATTTCTTATTTTAAAATGAGATCATATTCAAAGTAGTTTGAATAATATTATTTCCTTTAACATTTTGAAACCAATTAAAAAAAAATTTAAACTTAGAATTCAGGGCTTCACAATTTGAAACCCACTTTAATTTACATCCTTTCAAATTTACAAGCTACTCTTTTTAAATGGTTACTTCCTTAAAACATTTTATTGTTTATTGAAGAACAATCATCCATTATTAAACACAATATCCATTCTATTTTTATTTTTTTGGTTTGAAACCAATTCTAATTCATCCTATTTTGATATACTTTTTCACTTCAAGATTTAAATTTAAGTTTGAATCCATTTCAAACTTGTCTTTAATTTAATTCCAATTTGGTTGTAATTCTATTACCACTTAAGTCTTACTATTACTTTTAAGTTAATTAATACTACAACCAATTTCCTTAATTAATATAATAGATATTCTATTTCTTATGGATTCATTTACTTTTGAAATCATTTAAAAACCTTTATATAAGAAAATAACAAGTACGCTCTCTCATATTTATATATTCAACTCATCCTAGGGTACCACTTACCCTATCCACAATGAGTAATCCCACCAGAGCCAAGGTTCTCGCTTAACCTTCAGCTCTGATACCAAATGTAACGACCCGAAATTTTCGATCCCGAAAATTCCAGATAGTTAGTGAAAGAAAGAAAGAGAAAGAAGAAGAAAACAGCAACAAGTCATAGAAACCTCACATTCGCAGCGGATAAAAAATAATATCATATAACATATCAGTTATACAAAGAATACTATATCTGTTAATTTACATTTAAATACATCAGAGTTACACATATACATAAACACTGGACAAACAATCATGTCCAGATACTACAATATCACAGTGGACACTCTCCATACGTCCAAGCCATTCAGCTCGTCTCCTAAGTTCCAGTACGTCCTTACCTGAAAATCTGTAATACTCGGTTTGACCCGAGCATTACATCAAAGTAACACCCGGGTCAGGCTGGAAACCAGCGTGAGTAAACTCATCTAGCATAGAATACAAAAGCATACTTCTTATATAAACCCGGGGTACTTATCACTTTATAATTTCCCAAGCTGTTATAAACTTTACTTACATCACTAAATTTCTAAGTACCAAACTTAGATCAAATGGTCTCATTTACTTTAATCATTCCATTTTATTCTGTCGATTTCATATATCAATTTAAAAAGACTCGAAGTGATTTCGGGTATTTACTAATACCCGACTCTGGTCTCTTCGAAACCAATATCATCTTAACTTAAATTATTCAAGTGAAATACAACTCAATTTTAAATACAGGATATCACATAATTCATCGTCAATAGATAACCACATCAACACAGTTTAAATCAAATATATCTTATCACATAGCACCATGAATCACATATTAGGGATAACAATTAATCAAAGGCTCCCAATATCATTCTATTTATCCCTTAATTAATTTCACAGATTAATTTATCCTTAACCAAATACAGTAATCAACTTTTAATTTCTTCATTAATTAATTGCTAACCATAATTTTTAATCACCCTTGATTAATAATATCAGTAATTAACTACCCTTAATTACTTCATTAAATAAATTAGTTACTCCTTGATTATCTCTAATTAATCCCTTGATTAATTATACAAAATAATTTAATCCAAATTACTTCACAATTCCACCTTCCACTATTTACATTCAGTAATTATCATTAATTACTTCCCTAAGTAATTGTACTTAATCAATTACATTAAGTAATTATTATCAAATCATCAAGTGATTAAAGTTAATTAACTTAATTAATTAATGTAAACTAATCACATTAAACTCCATTAATTACATTAAGTAATTAATTTCTAAATTACTTCCATTAAGTAATAAATTTAGATTAACCATCATAAAACACATAATTAAATTATTTTTGATTATCCATTAATTAAAGACTAATTATTTAATTAATTAACCTTGATTATAAATTAATTGCTTAATTAAGAAATCTTTAATCATTAATTAATAATTTAATTAATGATCTTAAATTTCAAATTGGTTAACCCTTAATCAATATTTATTAAACCTTAATCAATTAATTAAATGAATAACTAGTTATTCCTAAATTATTCATAAATTAAATTAATTTCAAAACATTAAATCTTCACTAAATTCTAAGATAAACATTCCCTGATTATGTTTAAATTGACAATAACAAATTTTTTGCAAACAAATTTCTTTTGAACTTTCTTTGAAATTTCACTTCGAAATTTCAATAGTTTCAATTTACCTTTAGTTTAAATCTTTCAAATTAATTAATTTTTTTTAAACTGAGATTTAAAACTAACTTGAATTTTAATTTTTCAAACTTAGATTTAAACTAGATTTAAAACTTTCTTTACATTTAAAAGCTTCTGGTTTAAAAATTTCCAAACACATAGTGCAGGTCTACTTGAAACCTGAAACAAAAGAATACCAAACAACCCCACATCAGCTTCGAGTTTAATGCCCATCCTCCCCGAGTAATCTGCCCAACATCTTCGAGCAATCTCATAAATCTTCTCGAGTTCAACACGGGAATCCCACTGCGTCTTCTTCTTCGAGACATCTCGCAAGGAACACGAGACTCAACCCGAGTAAACGGCCTCTCTCCCAACTCACTCTTCCCTGACATGACTAGGTACGCGTGCATGGTGCACGGTGAACCATGCGACGCCGACCAACTTCCTAGCCTCCAACATGTCGATTTTGACGTCACCATCCTCCTTGAATCCCCAGTTCAACAATTCCGTCATCAAAATGAAAATCGAGCACAGAGACCCAACTGGGACCCAAACCCATTGTCGGAAAATCTCCATATCACCATCGTTTTCCCCTCCTACAAACCCCGCTGACCAACCTGAAACAATGCCATGCCACGACGAACGATTTCCACCCAACGCGATCATTCCCGGTTTCCTCACGGTGGCGCAATCGCCAAAAATTCCTTGTCGATAATAACCCATCACTAAACCCTACTTTGATGAACTCTGGCCACCATGCCCATCGTTAAATTACCAAAGCATTTTTCCAGTGATTGACAACATCCCAACCACCTCCAGCCTAAATATTGTCCCTTCCATTGCCGTCAATCGTCGACAATCTACCAAAATGGCCCAAACGTTCAACTCGATAATACCCAACAATTATCAAACTAAAAATCGTGATATACACACTAAAACTCATAATTTCCAACAACAAATTCAATCATGTAATCCGATTTTAAAATTAAATTTATAAATTTTTGACCCAATATATATATAATATTGTTATTTATAAAATTTCCATGCAATATTAAATATAAATTCATGGAATTACTTTTAGTAGTGACATTGCATGACTTCAATCACTTTTCATTTGTAGATCAAAGGCTATCAATGATTCAATAACGAAATATTGAATTAATTTAGATATCATACCCTGTAAACACAGCAGAACCTATATTTGTATATGTATATGCAGGCAATTCACAGCAATAACACTTATATACATACATGCATTAATTTCAATCCAAGCATTCATGCTAATAATATGATCTTCATTCACACATCAAAATGGTATCCAGATTAAAACTTATATATATATATATATATATATATTTAAAAATGTAAGTTTACTCACCTCACTTAATTTTGCAGAGCATAGAACAGTTTTTGATGTCCAGGCTCTTGATTCACTTTAAATCTGGAAAAAACTTTTGCTTTTTGATTAATTTTCTTTTTAAGAACTTTACTTAATTTATTCTGTAAGAAGTATAATTACATTTTCAAACTTGAATTATAATTCTGCAACTAAGAACAAAGAGTTTATACAGGAATGCATGTTCGATTATTTGTATATTTGTTTATATACAATCAAAATATCACCATGCAAACAACCTTCCACAAGGTTATTCAATGTTTATCACAATCATCAATTTTAACAGGTTAAAATAAAATCAAAAGTAGCAGTCTACTCACCTGCATGTGCTTTAATCAGAGAGCGACTGAATCAACAATGCCTGGTTTAAGAAAACTGAATACTTTTGATCTTGGGAAAATACTTGAATGCTATGACGATCTTTAAAACTAAAAATCTTTGTTGTTGAGGTGATTTAACTTGAAATTTGAAATCTTGCTTGCTGATGATTTGCTACAGGTTACAGATTTGAAAATAGTTGATTTCTTGTTTTGATTTCTGCAGTTTGAATATATTTGATTTCTGGTTTGAAAATTGATGACAGATTTTTGATTTTCTTCATATCAGTTTGTAATACGAGAAAATGGCTTGGTTATTATTATATTTTAAAAAAAAAATTGAAATGGAACACTTTGCCACTTGTTATCTTATAGGATGCTTGGCTTAAAAATGTTGTTTATATGGGTTCAAAATTTTATAAGTGTATATATATATATATTTTTACAAATGATTTAAAGGCAATGTATTTTATGTTTTAACCCCTCATCTAAGAATCTCTTATATTTTATATTAGTTAGTAATATGTTTATGTTTGTTTACACTTGTAATTAGATACATCTTGTGCTTCCATTTGAAATTTTTGTAAACATTTAACTTACATTTGAAATTATGCACAAGTTAATTAGCTTTTAAATGGTTTTAAAACCTTTTATAATTAATTTCCTAATTAATAACTATATTTCTTAATTTATATAAAAACAGAATCTTTTAAAATAAAATGACATAAAAACTAATTATACTCTAAATAAAGTCATATATATAATATAATTTCAAATCCAAAATAATTTTTAAAAAACCAAATAACAAATACCAATTAAGTTTGTAAATGATAATTCCATTAAAAATCTATTTATACTTATATATATAAATAACACATTATTATTATTGTTTGAAAAATATAAATTTGGCCATTTTAAATAATTATACTAGAAAGATTATCAAACCAATACATATTCAGATAAATACTTTCATTACCAGAATTATTTATTTAACTTATAAATCAGTATTTTCACTAATTAAATTCAGTTACTTTATCAGTTACAGACATTCTGAAATTTCGGGATTATCAAAGTAAGAGAATTTAAGATTTTTCTGACTTGATCTTCTTTCAAAAATTCCTTTCCCAAGGATATTAGAGAATGCATAATATTCAGAAATCTACTATACAGATCTGAAATAGACTCATTAGAATTCATTTTAAATGATTGAAACTGATTTGTGAGCATGGAAATTTTGGTCTGTAACTTTGCTTGTTCCTTCATGAGTAACTTGCAATGTTTTCTAGATTTCAAATGCAGACTTACAAACTGACATTCTATTAAATTCATTCCTATCAAGTGAACAAAACATAATATTCATAGCTTTAGAGTTATTTTGTGCAATAGTCTTTTACTCGGCAGTCCACTGTGCAAAATCGGTTGTGGGTTCAGAATATTCAGTCTGTGTGACATTTCAAGTGTCTAGTCCTATAGATTGTAAATATATTTTCATTCCACATGCCCAATATGCATAGTTACTGCCATTAAAAAGTGGTGGTCCGACAATAGACTGACCTTCTACAAATGAACTAGTGACAGGGCTAATAGAACCAGTGTTGGTAGTATTAACAATACCAGTGTTGGTAGCCATTTTGAAATTTTTTCAAAATTCAGATTATGAAAACTTTAAAAACCTTGCTGTGATACCAGATGTGAGAAATGTGGATTACGGATCTTAAGGCTAGAATTAACACTGGAGGGGGTGAATAGTGTTTTAAGGAATTACTAAATCCTTTTGAGTTTATGTTAATTTGAACAAAAATGTACACAATATTCAGACACAGATATGATCATAGAATCAAACACAGATGTGAAAATTAAGTAAAAGCAAAAAAGGAAAGAACACACCGGATTTTATACTGATTCGAAGTTATCCTATAACTAGTCCCACACACAAGTGTAGATTTTCTTTCAAAAGCAATTGTTACAATTTCAACCCTCGATTTCAAGGCCACGAGATACATCATTATAGATTCACAATCCTCTGGGTAGAGATACTTGATTTTACGGGAAATAAGTTCACCCAATTGATTTCATAGGCTACAATCACACCTTTTCTCGCTTGATTGATTTCATAGGCTACAATCACACCTTTTCTCACTTAATTTATTACAAAGAAACCTATAACTCTGAATAACACTGAGATCTTATTGAGGTAGTGATAGTGAATCAAACCAGAGATGATCTTGTTAGATTCAATGTTGATTTTGGCAGAGTAATGGTAAAAATATATATAAAGAAATATGGAAGAAAAAGAGGAGTGAAATCAGAGAAAAATTGTACATAAATTCATTTAAGACCGCCTCTATTTATAGTAGAACAACAACCATATCTATTCGTGAAAGGATATGACGAATAGACACTTCTTTTGAAATTCAATTTTTTGAAACAAACTGCCACCTTGTTGACATGGGGTCCTGTGGGTTGTCAACAAGCCTAAGGTATTTTTGATACTTTATTTTTCTTTGAAAATAACCTTTATCTTCTATTAAAACTATTTTAAAATTTATAAATATACTTAAATATAGTTAAAATACATAAATAAATATAGAGAATAATATTTTAATATATATAAAATTTTACTATAATCTTATATTTAAATCTAAGTATAAATATTAAAAGTTAAATATATTATTATTAAAAGATAGTTTAAAACCAAGGATAATTTGATTTTGAAAATAAAGATTATTTTGAAGCTAAAAGTATTTAAAACCAGGATAGATGTTTTTGATTCTTTTTTAAAAGGAAGGTTTTGAAATCATTTTGAAAACAAGATATAATTTTGTAAAAATATTTAAATAAAAGTTAATGGATACAAAACAATGTTCCATTAGATTTTTCGTAGGTTCCATCCTTTTAACGGGCTCGACGTGGATTCCATTCCACGAATAAATTGGATTTTAAGATGCTAGTGCTTTTCTTGGAGTTTTAACAAAATTCCTAATTAAATTACTTATTATTGAAATCTTGAACTCTTGATAATCTTGATAATCATGAATCTTCAATCTTGATATCTTGAATCTTTATACTGTACTGTCTTCATTCTTGGTACCTGCATGGTTAGATCCCTGCATATACATATATATCTAAACTATAGTGTTAATAGTTATATTTTATAATCTTATTCTAAGGTTGTTGTCATCAAAACCATCATCTCAAGGACTAACATGCTGTTGTGAACAAACATCTACCTTACGACTTGACTGAACTGGGAATTTGGTCTCCTTCCATTAAAAACAAGATAGTGTATGAAAATGGTTCTGTTCTCAATGTTCCTGAGATTCCATAGAATCTGAAGGCAATATACAAATATGTGCTATTGGACTAAAGTTGTTTATTTTCATCAAATCTATGTCTATTAAATATTAGTATTTTGACAATTTTAGAACTGTATGAGAGATCAAGCAACTAGTTGTGGTTGATATGCCCATTAGATGCTACATAGGTCAGAGTCAAAGCTTAAATATTCACATGGACAAGTTGAACTTTGTAAAACTAACTTCACTCCATTTCTATGCTTAGGCTAAGGTATAAATTCAAAAAAAAATTCAATTCCTCTTCTTTACTACTGTTGATATTTGTAATTTTCCATACCCTTCCTGTAATTGATGAATTCCTTTTGCAAACTTTAGATCCCTTGATTCAATGGTTCATACATACAGGTGTTAGTTAACATCAACTTAGTTTGTGATCTCACATGCCATTGCCTCTTTTTTAGGGTTTGAAAATAGGGATGTGTTATCCGGGGTCCCATGTTGCTGCCAATGCAATTAAGTTCATTATTGACACTTCAATGCGCAAGGTACCAGCTTCATAATTCTATTGTATATCTAGTAAACTTTACTTGTGCATGCTGACCATATATCTAGTAAAGAGGAATTAATTTGTAGGTATATGTTTTATAGTTGTATATTATCAATTGTCGAAGGTAATTGTGATTCTAGGGTTGTATCATGGTAATTGTGTACATTTTTTGATGAATTGATTCTTAAGCATTACTTTTGCTTTAAAGGTAGATAGATGACCGTGATGCAAAAAAAAGTTGCAGTGAGTTATGGATCGAAGTTATTTTTGCTGCTAGAACTACTTTTTGGTTTTAATGTATGTACCACTTGCTTTTGTTTTTCTATTGCAACTTGTTCTATATTTTATTTTTGAACTATTGATGGCAAACTATTTATGTTTAGTGTAACAATATTGTGTATTTTGATTATGAAATTTCTTATCAAATATGTGTCCAAAATGTGGTATTGATCAATATGTTGATTTTGAAAAGTGATATTGATATAACCTGCTAATTTTGAAATGTGGTATGTATATACATTATGGCGGATGTTTACTAAAATGCAGTTATAACGTTCCACGGTGTTTTTAAAACGCTGTTGAAACATTCCACAGCCTTTTAAAACGCTGCTAAAACATTCCACAGCGTTTTTACAACGCCATTGAAAGTTTTAACAGCGTTTTAAAAATGCTGTTAAATTGTATCTAACAACATAAAGCACGATATATTGCAACAAGGAAACATTGTAAATAAATATCACAACATTGAAAAAACATTATAAAATCTTATAGCACAAACAAACGCTAAGAAAGATCTCTGACTGCAACCAACCAAACACTGTTAAATGATTTCATGGCACTAGAGAAACGCTGTTAAAAAGGACATTTAACAGTGTTTGTTTCTTGTCATTGTATATCTCTGACATATAACCGCATGTCGATATACAACGTATGTAAAAACGTTGTTAATAGCTTTTATAGCATTTTTAAACGCTTTTAAAGGTCCTGTTTGTTGTAGTGGAGTTTTTTGAAATACATGTATTTAAGTGTTTTGAAAAGGTGGTTTGTATGCTTTCGAAGGGTATAATTTAATGGTTTCAAAAGAGAGTGTCTAAGGTGTCGAAAGCCTTAGTTTTCAAAATAGGGAACCCAGTCACATTTTTAAAGATAAACCCTTGGCAATATAAAAGAGTTTTTGAAATTGCATTTCAATTTAGAATTTTTGAAGAAGGTTTCCTTATTAAAGATAACAGGTTAATTGTATTAATCATGTTTCATTTGAAAATGATTACAAGGATATTAAACCATGGATTGTTATGTTATCATGTTATGATTAGTTATCATGTGTTCTTCTTCTAAAAACATATTCACTTTATAATTAACCCATAACTGTATTTTGAGGTGTTAAGAGAAGAATAACTAGCTAAGGTAACTCAGCAGTGAATATATATTGAGTTAACTCATGTATATGTAGAGTTGCATCCAGAAGGTAAGGTAGACCAGAACATAGGATGCCCATAAACTAATCAAAAAGTTGTTATTTAGGTAGGTTCATAGTAAATCCATGAAAACTATGATTGAAAATTGTTATTGGCAGGAGCCAATATGTTCTTAGTGATCCCATGAAAACTATATCTGGATTAAGTTATTAATAGAGATCAATAGGTTCATAGTCAACCCATGAAAACTATAACATGAAAGAAGTCATTGAAGATCCCGGTAGGTTCATAGTGAGCCCATGAAAACTATAATTGGATGAAGTTATTGGTAGATACCAATAGGTTCTTGGTGATCCCATGAAAACTATGGAATCAGACAGATAGTTCGTAAGTTTTGAACAGTTTATTAGTCAACCCATGAAAACTAATAGTTTAATAGTGACCCTAGAAACTATAACTAAGATAGATAGTCAAATGATGGGGATGGGAAATCCATGATATATTGCATATTTGCATATCATCATGATATTTTTTGTAATGTTATGTTTTAACCATTGTGGATGTAGGTGCACAATATATGGTTATTATAAATTTTGTTTAAGATGCTAGTGAGGGCAAAACCAGTTCTGTTAAGGGGCATGGTCTCACTCGATATCTATATAGTTCGAGATGGTAGGTTATTATTTACACCAAGTTTTTTGTCTGACTTGGAGTTTATATTTTCCCCTTAAACTCTTGGGTGCTCAATTAATTTTGTGTAGTTTGAGAGTTAAGGTTTTTAGGTTCTTTAGATAAATAAGCTTCCAGAGACGTGCAGGAGGCAAGCTTGCTATCATGAGTTCTTTTTGTTTGATTCTGCCATGTTTTCATGTAATGACAAGGTTGTTAAATTGCCTATATTTAGACTCTAATCATCCATGTGTGCATCTTCATATATCGCTCTTGGTGTATTTTCTAATAGTTATATTTCTCTA
Source organism: Allium cepa (assembly GCA_030765085.1). Taxonomy (NCBI): domain Eukaryota; kingdom Viridiplantae; phylum Streptophyta; class Magnoliopsida; order Asparagales; family Amaryllidaceae; genus Allium; species Allium cepa. The sequence continues at coordinate 978,843,211 of CM060928.1, forward strand.
AATATGGTTTACGATTTGGGATTATGTAATGAGTTTGGAATATGAATTGGAGTGGAATGAGAAAAAAAATTAAGTTGAGTTTAAATTTTTTCATATCCATGTGTTTCTGTTATATCAATGTATCTAACATTACCGCGTTTGGTAACCAAGAATTAACAACTATGGATTTTTGTAGCATCTATAGCCGTTAGTTTTGGACCTCCAAATGGGGGATGTTACATGTTGGTATTAGAGCATAGGTTTATGTAAACTTTTTTTAAAAATTAAACCTAAAAGATATTCAAAACATAAACCAATAAATCAGAAAATAAGATTGAGGTTTGGGTTAACGCTATAGTAACGTACTTGTATTTGCTATGTGTATTTATAAGTATGCATTCCCCTCTCTATTAGACTGTTCTTCTATATCTTACTAAGGCTCGCATGTTGATTTACGAGAAAAGAAGATATGGAGGCAGGAAATAGAAGAGGTAATCTAGGTGGAGGAAGCACCACAACCAATGGAAATGCTTGATCCAATAGGAGAAACCAGGGTCGATAGGAAAACGCTAATCAAAATGCAAATGCCAATGTAGGTGTTGGAAATCCGCCAGTAGATATAAGGATGATATATCAGTTCTTCATCAATCTGATGCAAACAGGTGCAGCTGCAAGAGCAGATGGGGGTAATGCTGGGAATGTTGGAGAGCTAATCCCGTTGCTCCAGTTGGCAACAACTATGCTAAGCTAAGCAGAGGTTATACTAGTCTTGATGGGAAGCCATTTTGGGAACAGAGAATGCTATAGAAGTAGAGAATTGGCTTTTGCATTATGAAAGGATCTTCGCTGACATGGGATTAAACGATGAGCAAAAGAGAAGTCTTGCCTCTAGACAATTGCAGGGTGCAGCACTTCATTGGTGGAATAGTGTTACTGCTGGAGTTCCCGAGGAAGAGTTGACTTGGCCAGAATTTCAAAGGAGATTTGAAGAAAGGTTTTTGTCCAAAATTTCCAAGTAGTGTCGCTGAGAAAGCTCATGGACTTAGTGCAGGATGAGTTGGCGGTGATAGAGTATGCTATGAAGTTTGATGAGCTGTCCTGATATGGATATGCTACCATTGACACTGTCATCAAAAGGAACAAGAAGACGATCAAGAATAAGTATCCTTTGCCGAGAATTGATGATTTATTTGATTATTTTTATGGAGCCAGAGTATTTTCACATTTAGACTTGGCAACAGATTTCCATCAGCTAAGAATAGCAAAGGACGGTATTATGTTGATGGCATTTCAGACTAGATATGGTTCGTATGAGTGGTTAGTAATGCCATTCGGGTTAACGAATGCACCAGCTTTCTTCGTAGATTTGATGAACTGGATTTTACAGGAACAGTTGGGTAGGTTCATATAGGTATTCATAAATAACATTTTAATATACTCTAGATGAGAAAGAGAATGAAGTTCATCTTAGAATAGTGCTTGAGACGCTGAGGCGGCATCCACTAAAAGCAAAGTTTCAAAGTATTATTTTTGAAAGAAAGAAGTTAAGTATCTTGGTCACATGGTTTCAGAAAAGGGTTTTTCAGTCGATCCAGATAAGATCAAAGCTGTTAACAACTAGAAGAGGCCCGATATGGCAATGGAGATCAGATGTTTTCTTAGATTCGCGAGCTATTACCAGAGATCATTAAGGATTTCTCGTAAATAGTAGCGCCTTTGACTAAGCTAACTAGGAAGGACATGAATTTTATTTGGTCTGACAAATGTGAGGAAGCATTCCTTAAATTAAAGCATTTGTTAACCAACGTTCCTATGTTAGTAGTTCCAGATGGAAACCAAGAGTTACCAGTGTATATCGATGCATGCGAAACCGATTAGGGGCTGTGTTGATGTATAAAGATAAAGTTATTACCTACGCATCACGACAACTTAGACGGCAAGAAGTGAGATATCCTACTCATGATTCAGAGTTGGGAGCGGTGGTCTTCACATTGAAAGTATGGAGGCATTATCTCTTAAGGGAGAGGTTTGAGTTATACACAGATTATAAGTCTTTAAGGTATTTATTCTCCCAAAAGGAGTCGAATATAAGACAACAAAGATGACTGGAGTTTTTAGCGGCTTATGATTTAGTATAGGATATACACCTGGAAAAGGAATAAAGTAGCGGATTCTCTTAGCAGAAAACATCAAAACGTAGTATTATCCATGTTAGCGGAATGGAAGGACCTTGAGGCTTTGACTACTTATATTGTGCAGTTAAGATCGATTGCTTTTTCTAGTCAGACCACTGTCATGGTATCTTGCTTATAAGTTCGACCAGTACTAATCAAAAGGATTGATTCTAAGCTGAAAGATGATCCATTATTATCCAAGAAGATTAAAAGGCTTGAGGCTAGATCGGATATTGATGATCTAAAGAATTTTTATCTTAACCAGAGGGGATGGTTGAGAAAGAAGGGATGGTTGTGCGTTCCAAATGTTGAGGGATCAAGGAAAGAAGTTCCTAGGGAATGTCATCGATCCAAATTTAGGATTCATCCTTAAGGAACAAAGATGTATCAATATAGGAAGATGAGTTTCTACAGGGAACATATGAAGAAGGATGTTGGCTTGTGGGTTAGGCAGTGTGTGAACTGTTAATAAATGAAGGCCGAATATCATAAGCCGAGTGGATTGCTTCAAACTTTGAAGATATCATTTTGGAAATGGGATTCGATTTCCATAGATTTTATAGACGAGATGCCAAGGTCGAATCGAGGAAATGAGAGTATATGGGTCATAGTGGACAGGTTGACTAAGAGTGCCCATTTCATTTTAGTTAAGCCAACCAAGATGGCACATGTTTTAGCTAAATTGTTTATGAAGAACATAGTTAGACTGCATGGAATTCCTATAGTATAGTCAGTGAACGAGATGCTTTGTTTACTAGTGAATTCTGGAAGAGCCTACAGGATGTGTTAGGTACCAAGCTCAATATGAGTACTGCATATCCCCCTCGGATGGATGGACAGACAGAAAGAGTCAATAAGGTGCTCAAGGACTTACTGAGACCTTATATGCTAGACTTAAGGTGGATCTTGGAAAGGTAACCTACACTTAGTTGAGTTTTCCTATAATAATATTTACTAGATTAGTGCAGGAATGACACCTTTCGAAGCTTTGTATGAAAGGCCATACAAGTCACCAGCATGTTGGTAAGAAATTGGAGATATATTAATCTTGGATTCAGATTTGGTAAGAGAGGCAATAGAGAAGATCAAGTTGATCTGAGGAAGAAGGGAAGCTTAGTCTAAACAGAAGAGTTACACAGACAAGAGGCGTAAGGATCTAGAGGTTTTAGTTGGAGATAGAGTTTTCGTTAAGTGTCACCGATGAAGGGTGTGGTATGATTCGAAAAGTCAGGGAAACTGGCACCGATATATGTTGGTCCGTTCCCAATTATAGAGAGGATCGAAAAGCTCACATACAAAGTAGAGTTGCCGAGTAGTTTGGCAGGTGTCCATAATGTTTTTCATGTGTCTCATCTTCGTAAGTATGTTCATGATCCAAAACTACTATTCCTCCAACTGCGTTGGAAGATTTAACAACAGAACCGAATTTGACTTTTGTTAGACAACCAGTTTGTGTTGTAGAGAGAGATGAGAAGAAGCTAAGAAAAAAGACAGTCAAGTTGGTGAAAGTTCAATGGAGCGACAATAAGAAGGACTGTGCTTGGGAGACTGAAGAAAAGATTAGAGGTACTAATCCTGATCTGCTATAGGGGTATGTTCTATGTTTGCTTTATATAAGCCATTTTCTAGTCAGATAGGCTAATACGGTAGTTAGGAGATGTTACAGATGATTGCTATGTTAGTATTTAGTGCTTACTAAATTTAGAGGACGAAGTTCTTTGAAGAGGGGAGCCTGTAACACCCTTAATTTTAAATAACATTATTTAGGAGATTTAATTAGATAAATTAAATAGAATAATGTAGAGGCTAGAATGATAAGGGAATTGAGATTTGAAAAACTAAATAGAGTCCGTGCCTTGATTAAATGAAATCATAAGAATAGGTTTATGAAATGTTTTATAAGTTAACTACTCAAGAGAATAAAGCAAGGGTATTATGGGAAACAGCTGTATGCCATAACCCTTAAACCCTTACCTCATTCTCGTTTACGTTCTTACAAAATAAAAATATAAACCAAGGAACTTCAAGGTCGGCCACAACCCTTGGAGGAAAAAGGATCAAAATCAACTAAAAGCTAAGGATTTAAACAAGGAAGAATTAAACAAAATCAAATGTCAAGTTCCTTATCCAAAACAAGGTGAATAATAAAAAAACCATCTCATTTATGTTACAACGAACATTTTGATTTCAGTTTTAAAGTTTAAAATCGCTTGGATGATTTGAATGATGATATGCTTTGATAATATCCCATGTTTGATTTAAACAAGTTTGTTTGAAAAAAGGTTTGATTCGATTTAAAGGAAAATGTTGAGTACGACATTATTTTGGAGATGGGTTTAAATTTTTATAATTATCCAAGCAACGGATAACTTGTTATGAATTTTGAATTAAAGAAACAGATAGTTTGGGTTTAAATTTTATTTCGGCAATTAAAATAAGTATTTTGGTTTGTAATTTATATATGTTAGAAAACATATAAAAAGTGAATTAAGATGATTTTTAAGGATTTATCCTAAGTGACTTACTAGGGAAATTAAATTTACTTAGCCTAAGGACTTATATTCTAATTTGTTTTGTTAAGGGAAGGGCTTCTTTGTTAATATTTTTAATTATTAATGGATGAATTCGACAGCCTTTTTAGAAAAAGATTTTAGTAAAGGATTTAGCAACCAATCACATTTTAAATAATAAGGCAAGTTAGTTATAAAGGAGTAAATTTTGAAGGATAAAATCAGTTTTGCTTTGAATTACAAGCTTTCCACTTCCATATGCTTACTTCCGAAGTCATCCTAGATTGCCTTTCGAACTTATTAGAAACCAATACAAATGCTATCAAATGGTTGGTATGTAGTTTATTGGAAGAAGGCAAAAGGGGACGGTGTCGAAAGCTTGCTTTTTAGGGGGCTGATACCATTTTAATAGCTTTCGAATCAACCCACTTGCCTTTTTTTTCCGAAAGAGTTGCTGTCGGTTTTCTAAGAAGCTTTCGAAAGGGTCAAGATTACATTTAAATATCTTTCAAATGAATTTCTGCTTGCCCTTGTTTTTAAAAGTAGCTTTTGATTGAGTTGTCACATATTAAGTTTTGAAAAGGAGCTTCCGGAAGGGTAATTGCCTTTGAACCAAGTCAAAACCTAGTTGTCGTCTTCATACCTTTCGAATGGATTAAATGTCGCCTCTCTTTATAGCCTTATAACAAAGCTTTCAAAAGTGAAGCTTTTGCTATATTAATATTGAAGCCAGTTCCAATGCCTTCGAAAGGGTACTTATAGCCGCTTTTAACATTGTTTTCAAAAGGGTGGTTTCAAAGCCATCTGTTCCTCAAATACTTTTATTTGAAGATTAATTTTTTCAAAAGAGTTGCTTATGCTTATGTTCACTTTGACCCAGAAGTTATATTTAAGGTTAAATCCCAATGATTATGAAAGAGATACTTTCAAATAGTTTCAAAGCCAATCCTACTTGGACTAAGAGGTTTTGAAAGTTGAGCTTTAATATTTTCGAAGGAATGTTTAGTGGTTTCGAAAAGAAGGTTTTGATGCTTTCGAAATAGATGTTTTGAGTATTTCGACAGGAATATATCTAAGTGTTTAGAAAGGGTGGTTTAAATGCTTCCGGAGGGTATAATCTAATGGTTTCGAAAGACACTGTCTAAGGTTTTGAAAGCCTTAGTTTTCGAAAAAAAGAACTCAATCTCATTTTTAAAGATAAACCCATGGCAATATAAAAGAATTTTTGAAACGGCATTTCCCTTTGGAGTTTTTGAAGAAGCTTTCCTTGCTAAAGATAATAGGTTAAAGGTATGAATTATGTTTCATTCGAAAGTGACAACAAAGATAATAAACCATGGATGGTTCTGTTATTATGTTTGATTAGTTATCATGTGTGCTTCTTTTATAAACATATTCACTTTATAATTAACCCATAACTATATTTTGGGGTGTTAAGGGTAGAATAACAAGCTAGGTTGACCTAGTAGTGAATATATATTGAGTTAACTCCTGTATGAGTAGAGTTGCATCTAGGAGGTCAGGTAGACCAGAACATAGGATACCCAAAGACTGATTAAAGAGCTGTTAGTTTGGACAAGTTCGTAGTAAGCCAATGAAAACTATGATTGAAAATTATTATTGGCAGGGGCCAATAGGTTCTTACTGATCTCATGAAAACTATATCCAGATTAAGTTATTGACAGAGATTAATAGGTTCATACTCAAGCCATGAAAACTATAACATGAGAGAAATCATTCGAGAACCCAATAGGTTCATAGTGAGCCTATGAAAACTATAATTGGATAATGTTATTGGTAGATACTAATAGATTCTTATTGATCCCATGAAAACTATGAAACCGAACAGATAGTTCGTAAGCTTTGAACAGATTATTAGTAATCCCATGAAAACTAATAGTTTAATAGTGATCCTAGAAACTATAACTAAGACAGATAGTCAAATGAATGGGGATAGAAAATCTAGAATATATTACATATTTTCAGATCATCATGATATTTTTTATAATGTTATGTTTTTACCATTGTGAATGTTGGTGCACAGTATATAGTTATTATAAATTTTGGTTAAGATGCTAGTGAGGGAAAACTCATTCAGGTAAACAGCGTTGTCTCACTAGGTAACTATATAGTTCGAGATGGTAGCTTATTTACACCAGGCTTTTTGTCTGACTCGGAGTTTATGTTTTTCCCTTAAACTCACTGGTGCTCAATTAATTTTGAGTAGTTTGAGAGTAAGGTTTTCAGGTTCACCTTTATATGAATAAGCTTCCAGAGACGTGCGGGAGGCAAGCTAGCTATTAGGAGTTCTTTCTTTTTGATTTCGCTGTGTTTTGATTTAATGGAAAAGTTATTAAGTTGCCTATATTTAGACTCTAATCATCCAACGGAGCATCTTCATATGTCGTCTTCGTGTATTTTGTAATATTTATATTTCTCTAAATGTGGCTTACGATATGGGATTAAGTAATGAATTTGAAATATGATTTGGAGTGGAATTAGAAAAAAATTAAGTTGAGTTAAAAAATTTCATGTCCCTGTGTTTTTGTTATATAAATGCATCTAACATTACCGTATGTGATCACCGAGAATTATTAACTATGGATGACTGTAGCATCCATAGCCATTAGTTTTGGGCCTCCAAATGGGGGATGTTACATTAGTAAATGGAGCATTATGATATCTTCATTATCGACACTTGTTAAATAAAGTAGCAAATCATAATTAATTTATATATGAGTTCTCAAGAATACGTGCCAGGTTAGGGTGGGTTTGCTAAAACCTAACCGAACCCAAGACCCAGGGTTTCAAGAGCAGGTCATGGGTCTACGCACCCCTACTAATGTTCCAACGGTATGGGTCTTGATAGGTAAAAATAGGTGGGGATTCACGAGCTTTGGATGCAAAACCCACCCCATTGTCATCCTTAGGGCGTGGTAGGATAAAGTTATCCACCACAAAGATATCCAAGTCTTCCATGTATACATTACAATAGCTCAAGAGATCTCCAGCTTAGGTAGCTTTATCTCCTGATGGGACCATCTACTCGTGAGACCAATACTATTAAACTTTGTTAAAGTCTAAGTTTTGATGATGTCAATGAAATATTCTCCAGTACTGCAGATTAAGGCACGAACAATTTATATGAAATACAACAAAATTGGAAGAGGATAAGATGAATAAACAAATAGTGAAATATGATAAAGTCATGGAAAAACTACAGAGAAGAAGCCGACAGTCAAAAAGAGAGAAGAGTGTGTTTTTTAGCTAGTCGATTTTCTAGAGTGATTAGAGTAATATATATTGTTAAAACTGCTCGTATGATCTCCATAAATTTTGAATCTTAATAACAGTCTTTGTAAACTTGTTTTATATTTTTTGAGTTTTTCCAAAAATTTCATAGTTCAATAGAAGAAAAAATAGACCGAAATGAAGGATAAGATGGTGTAGAAAATTTGGAACTCAGCCCAACATCGGTCCATTAGTGGTTCTACCTGTAGGTAGGTAGAAAATACACTGATGCACAAGAGACAGGCTTGTCACAACATTTTTGTATGCATCTCTTTCTCCATTTTTCGCATCTCTTCATCGTTCCTCTTCTAGAACGTTGCAGCTCTTTGGCCAAACTTTTCTGAAACATCACTACCCTTTAGTTGCAACTTTTCAACAATTATATAAGGAGCCTAAATCACTAATATGATCACTACTTTGCTTTCTAATCCTAATCTCTGCTATTCTTATTTGTTGTGCTTTCAACTATATAATCTACGCTAGAAACTCAAACTCTGAAACCCTGCTTATTCAACTCTACATCATAGTGAGTGCTTATAGGAGATATTATACTTGAATTGATAAAATTAGTGTAAAAAAGTTATAACTATTGTCAGAATCAACTTTCTAGTAAAGGAAGTCTAGGTCTAAGAGATGCTCGAGCTGTTGAAGTGCAAACATGCTCTTTCTAATGAAGTGAGGAGTCAACTAGTGTACTCCTAAGAGATTCTTAGGGGCAAGATTTATGAGAGATGCTTTGAACAAGTATAAAATATATGGTGTGATTACTTATTTAATTAGTACAACATCAGTTATATTTTAATATCAATTAATAGTTAATTATCGTTATTATATTAGCCTTATGCGATCCACTAGAACTTTCATTTGGTATCAAAGCTTAGATTTTCAAAATTATAACGAAATTTTGAAAAATAATATTTAATATGGCAAACGTGAGTTATAACATGTTTCGAGAAGGACAATCCATTCACGTCCTCAACGTTTTACTGGATCTTACCATGCTTATTGGTCTATACATATAAAAGTCTACATGGAAGCCAACGGACTTGAAATCTGACTATCTACACAAATTAAGTATGAACTACCTGCTACTTTGATTTCCAATCATTTAAAATGAAACCCAATGAGAGTATAGTAGACATATATTCTAGGTTTCAAACTATACAACACGATCTTATGGCATTAGGACCTACTTTGATTTAGACTTAATATAAAAAAATTAAACTCTTTGCTGATAAGTGAAGAAATGTACTTGCTACTGAAGAAGCCAATGATCTTTCCACACTCAAAGTTAAAGAATTAATTAGAAATTTAGTGTCATATGAAGCTAACCGGCAAGTTAGAAAAGAATAATCTCAAGAAAAACGTAGTATTGCTTCCCAGGTTGATGATAATGATGACTTGGAACTAGATGAAATGATGTAGTATTTGCTGCAAGAAACCATAACAAGTTCAAGAAATTCAAAAAAATGGTCCAGAAGCAGAAGAAAAAATTTGACAACTCGAATGACACATCTTCCTTCAAATTCTATTGATGCGATGGGTTTAGACAAATTAAGAGAGATTGTCCCAAAATAAGTATGGGGAAAAAGAACTTCAAGAAGAAATTTAGAAATGAAACCTCCCCAAAGAAAAGTAAGTGGGATTTCCATGTAACATGGGATGATTCATCTTCAAGTGATAGTGACAACATAGCGACGGAGAGCAAGAAAACTTGTGCTTCATGGCAATTAAAGATGGGGTATATTTACATCTTTCATTTGAAGATGTTATAAAAATATTAGAAGCTAGAAATAGGGCTTAAAAAACTCAAAAAAGAATGTTAAGAGAAAATAGGTAGATTAGAAATAAAAATATAAATGCTTAACGATGAAAAATATTTTTTTAGAAGACGAAATTTTGAAATTACAAAACTTATGTAATATATTCTAAAACCTCGGATTTTATTGAGGAAATACAAGTTATTAAAAATGAAAGTTTGATTTTATCTAATGAAAATTACAAACTAAATGAACTATAGATTTTTGGAAAATAAAGTAAACAATTTAGTAAATAATAATGATATATTTTTGGCACAGTGTAACGACCCGCATTTTACGTGTCGATAAATCGTAGAATTTACAGGTCGTTAGTGTTGTTTGTGTTGTTTCTAGCCTGAGTCGTGACCGACTCATAGGTTAGGTCGTGAGCGAGTTAGCTTAGGTCGTTTGGAGGATAGGTCGTAAGTAGGGGTGAGCGACCTAAGGAGTTGAAGGGTTAACTTGTTGCCGAGATAACTAGTGGCCGAGTTATGAGAATTAGCGAGTCAATGTGTTAAAAGGATTGAGTCTTGACCGAGTTAGCAGGTTGACCGACCTAAGGGTGTTGCCGAGTTAAGGTTTGGACCGACTCAAGGAATAGGGCTTGGATCGGCAGGAGGATGAGTCGTTAGTGGCTTAAGACTTATGTGTGTCGGCATCGTAGTTGAGTCGGCTAGGAGTTAGGTCGGTGGGCCGACTTAGCGTTGAGTCGTTGGGGGGCTTAGGTCGTTGAGTCGGTCTGGTTTGTTAGGTCGCGTGAGTACTGTTTAGACTTAGGTCGTAAACGACCTAAGTTAGGTAGTGAGTCGGCAGTGAGTTAGGTCGTGGGGTCTTGAGTCGTGTGTGTCATAGTTAAGTCGTCATACGACTTAAGACTTGGGGAACGCGGCAGTATTTTTAGGTCGGAGGCTTTTTAGGTCGTGACCGACTTAGCGTTAGGTCGCGTAGGAACTAGGTCGGCATCCCTGTGAGAGTGGTAAGTCGGATATGCTGAGTTAGCTTAGGTCGTATACGACCTAAGGATGGTTCTTTGTGCTGAGTCGTGTTGCAGTTGGGACGGTAGTGCGTTGAGTCGTTAGGTCGGCCTGTGTTTTAGGTCGTGTCTGGGTTAAGTCGTAAGTCGGCCTTGGCTGTATGTTGTGTTGGTTAGGTCGTAGGTCGTAGGGACTGATGAGTCGGCAACGACTCATAAGTGGGTCGGGGACGACCTAAGGGGCGACGACCTAAGGGTTGTTCAGCCTATAAATAGAGGGGTTTGGCTCACTTTTTGGCACCGGTTTTTGAAGCGACGAAGTGCTGCCATTTTGAAGACTCGACTACAGTATTTTCTTCACTTCTTTCTCTACTTCTATCAAGTGCTAACATCCATTGAAGATTGAAGATCAAGATCAAAGATCAAGTGCCAAAGTTGAAGATTTTCATCCGAAGAGGCTAGATTTCACCGTTTCAAGTGAAATTTCTCCGGATCAAGCTCAAGTCCTTGCTGTCCAGATCTGAAGTTGTTTGATTTTAGGTTGTTTTGGTGATTTGGTGAGTGGTAGTTATCTCTCACGCGGATCCAAAGGAGTATATGGGATTGGTGATATGTTTATGTGTTAAAGTTAGCGTTTTCTCGCATTTTCCTTAAGTCTGCATGTAGATCCATCATATTTGAAAATGTTTATCTATAGAAGCTATTTAACAAGTATTAGAGACAAAACCCATGTTTTAGATTTGATAGATCTATGCTAAAAACTATGATTTCACATATGTTGGACTTTTGCTCACTTAATTACGAAATTGCCATTATAGTTGATATTGCTTAATATATCTTGTGTGAATGCTTGAATGTTTGAATGTATGTTAGATTTGATTGCTCCAAGTTAGCTTGTAGTTGATTTGGAACAAGATGGTTGAAGATGATTCAAAAGCTAAGTGGAAAGGCTCTTGAATGGTGAAAGCTGCCGATGGTATATGAAGCGGATGTGGAAGCTCATATGGATGGATTCGATGATGGGACTTTGCCGTGATGCGAGGAGGCGAAGTATGAGATCGAGATGGGACTTTGTCAGGATGCGAAAAGGCAAAGTATGGTTGAGTTGAGACTTTGCTTTGGTACGATGAAGCGAAGTATGATGTGAGTCTTGGCTTAATCCAGGCAGGGATCATTCCAAGCATGTTGATAACTTGAAGGGTAGTTCAAGTTGGTTGATAATGGATTGCTCAAGAGGAAGCTTGGGCTAAGTTGATAGAAGTCGTCAAGAAGGATGACAAGGAGGCTTGGATCTCATCGTTATTGAAGGTTCTAGCAAACCTAAAGCAAGAGTACATAGGGACGCCTAAAAGACTACAGGCAGTTAGTCGAGTACTCTGGGCCAAGAAGATAAGTCCTAGGCACAAGGCAGTGTGCGGGGTTTTGTCTAGAACCGGGGTTACCATTAGCCCTTGACAGATGGCTCAGGAAGGAATCGGTCATTCAATTAACGGTGATTTCGAAGCAAGGTTAACAGTGATAGCCAGAGTCATGGATGTTTGGATGTTTGGTTGTATCATCATTCGGCTTCAAGAGCGGTGTTTTCTGGGTGCTTATCTGATCTTGGTTTAGGCCTTGGGGGTTTGTATTTGGAAAACATCGTCCTTGAATCGAGTGATTATTGCTTTACCTTACTTATCTGCTATGTTATGCTTACTTCTCCTTAGTGTGTGTCTGGGGTCTATCACTGTAGAAAGAGGTGGAGTGGGATGGTTTGGTTCCTATTCCTTTATTTCCTTATGCTCTTTTGGTATGCTTGATTGTTAATTTACTGCTCACTAAGACTTTGTCTGACTCAAGGTTTTATGTCTCCTCTTATTACCTTGGGCTGTTCATCCATGTTTGGGATGGGCAGACTAGGTAGCAGGTGGCAGGTGCTGTGCTTAGAGTAGAGTTTTCCGTTGATGATGGCGAAGACGAGCAGGAGGCTATGCATATTAGTTTTCTTACTATATGTACTGGGTATCCGCTGCTGTATTTGGTTGAGTGATTTGTAGTGAGGCTTTCATGTATGGATTTGAGTAGATGATGGTATAAAACTACTGTGATGCTTATATGATGATGTTCTGTTCTATGGAGCTTCACTATATTATATTTCTCTATTGTATTTTGTCCATGCGCTGTGAGTTGTACGATAGAGATTCTTTTGTTCTGTTTCACCCTGACTATCGTCCATGGCTGCCTGGCACGCCTTTCAGCGCATTATTTCCTTGTTTTGGTGCGGGAGTCATGGGCGGTCGTCACATTTGGTATCAGAGCGAGGTTAATCGATTTTAGCCAACGCTCGCTGATGTAACTACGTAAGAGAGACGTAATTGTAATTTGATGGATGATTACTATATATAATATAGTAGTTTAGAAGGGTTTGAACTCCTTATGCAGTTGTTTCTTAAGGTGATCTAATCATTCTTATTACAGATATTAAGGATGAGTCGAAGAGGGAGACAAGCTGCGAGGGGTAGCCGTGATCCTAGGGAAGCTGTTGATTATGCCCCTATGTTTGAGGCCATGATGACTTCAATCATGAGGAGAATACCAGCTTCAGGATCATCTGTGGATGTGGGAGTTCAAGTCCAAGCTCCGAGACCGGTGGATTTTGCCAAGCTTTGCAAGGATTATACTGCTCTTGGAGGAAAAGCTTTCTTGGGGACGGAGTCGACTATTGAGGTGCAGAGATGGATTGATGCATGTCGAAGGATCTTTGGTGACTTAGGGATTGAGGATGCAACTAAGAGGAAGCTTGCATCGAGACAGCTTCAGGGGAGAGCTGCTGATTGGTGGAATTCTATCACCATCGATACCCCAGAAGAAGAGATTACTTGGGAGCAATTCCAAGTTAGATTTGAAGCTAAGTTCATCTCTACTTCTCAGAAATCTGTCTTGTTTAAGAAGTTTGTAGAGCTCAAGCAAGGGGGGAGACCTGTTCTTGAGTATATTTCTGAGTTTGAAGCTTTGTCCAAGTATGCCAGATCGTATATTGATTCTCCCTACCAGAAGAATGAAAAGTTTGTGACTGGTCTGGATGCTTATCTTGGGAGGCAGTTGGTGGATCATCTGGACGATCCGTTTGAGAAGCTTGTGGAAAAAGCCCTTAGGCATGAGAGTTTGTTTCCTAAGGAAAGTTCTGTTGTTGCTGTAACCAGGGAAGGATCTAAACCACACCAGAATGGCAATAAGAGGAGGAAGCAGCAGCAGCAGAAGGGTAAGGATGGCCAGAAGAAGCCGAAAGGCGAAGTGACTTGTTATAACTGCCAACAGAAGGGCCATCTTTACAAAGATTGTAAGAATCCCAAAGTGCCGGGAAAGTGTTATAACTGTGATAAGCTGGGACATATCAAGAAGGATTGCCCAGAGCCGAGGAAAGATAGGCAGATTGTGCAAGCCTATGCTTTGGGAGTTGTGCCGTCGTCTTCAAAAGCTCCGACTGCTGAAGAAAAGGGGAAGAGTGTGGTGGTTCAAGGTACTCTTTCTATCTGTGGTGTTCCAGTTAGAGTGTTGTTTGATACTGGAGCGTCGCATTCTTTTGTTTGTGATGATTTGGTAGGCCGGTTAGGTTTGAAACCGGATATTGTTGATAGGCCATTGGTTGTGACTAATCCGGTCGGGGGTTCGTCATGTTTGTGTATGATATGCCATGGTCTAGTTGTGTCGAGTCATGATTGCTCGTTTGTTTGTGATTGCTTTGTTCTGAACTTTGCGGGGTTCGGAATTATTTTGGGTATGGACTGGCTTAGGAAGTATGCGGCAAGGATTGATTGTGAGAGATTGGAGGTGACAGTCGGGAATGTGGAGGGGCGAAAGGTTGTGATACGATGTAAGCATGAAGAAGGCATCTTCATGAGCTTCATGTATTCGCTGGTTGTTCCACGGGATGGACTGTCATCGATGCCAATAGTGAATGGATTTGAGGATGTCTTTGAGGAAGTCAAAGGGTTGCCGCCGCATAGGGAGATCGAGTTTCGTATCGATCTAGTTGAGGGAGCCAGACCTGTTGTGATGCCTCTTAGGCGGATGGCACCGAGGGAGCAGCAAGAGCTGAAGGTGCAAGTTGATGACCTTTTGCAGAAAGGATTCATTCGGAGAAGTGTGTCCGAATGGGGTGCGCCAGTTGTGTTCGCAACCAAAGCGGATGGATCGTTGAGGTTGTGTGTGGATTATCGTGAGCTGAATAAGGTGACTAAGAAGAACAAGTATCCATTGCCGAGAATAGATGACTTGTTTGATCAGCTTCACGAGGCTAAGGTGTTTTCTCAGATGGATTTGGCAACGGGATTTCACCAGTTGAGAGTGGCGAAGGATAGTGTGCCGAAGACTGCTTTCAGGACACCATCCGGGTTTTATGAGTGGCTGGTAATGCCGTTTGGGTTGACTAACGCGCCAGCATATTTTGTGGATCTTATGAATAGAGTGTTCAGAGATCAGTTGAATAAGTTCGTGCTTGTGTTCGTGGATGATATTTTGGTTTATTCCAGAACTGAGGAAGAGCACAAGACGCACTTGAGGATTGTTTTAGGAATCTTACGGAAACATCATCTGAAGGCTAAGTTTTCGAAGTGTCACTTCTGGAAGAATGAAGTGAGGTTCTTAGGTCATGTTATTTCTGGAAATGGAATAGCGGTTGATCCCGCTAAGGTGGCAGCGATCCAGGATTGGGTTAGGCCTAAGAATGCATCTGATGTGAGAAGTTTTCTTGGATTAGCAGGATATTATCGTCGGTTTATCAAAGACTTTTCCAAGATAGCTGCACCGTTGACAGGATTGACGAAGAAGAATCAAGTGTTCAGATGGAATGATAAGTGTGAACAAGCTTTCATAATCCTGAAAGAGCTACTGACGAGCGCTCCTGTTTTGACTATTCCAAGTGGGAATGATGAGATGGTGGTTTACACCGATGCATGTGGCACTGGACTAGGAGCGGTGCTAATGCAGAAGCATAAAGTTGTTGCGTATGCTAGTCGACAACTAAAGCCGCATGAAAGGAATTATCCGACTCATGATTTGGAGTTAGCGGCGATTGTGTTTGCTTTGAGGGTGTGGAGACATTATCTATTGGGAGTTAGATTTGAGTTGTTTACAGATCATAAGTCGTTGAAGTATCTGTTTTCCCAAAAGGATTTGAATCTTCGACAGCAACGGTGGCTAGAGTTCTTAGCATCGTATGATTTTGGTATAGCCTATACTCCAGGGAAAGGTAACGCAGTGGCTGATGCGTTAAGTCGAAGACATGCAGGATTGGGAGCCATGTTTTCGGAATGGAAGAGTCTTGAGTATTTGGCTGGATTTGACTTCAGGCCTAGATGTGAATTGGAACCTGAGATGTTGGCAAACTTATCGATAAGGCCTACACTTGTGGAGAGAATTGGTGAGAGCCAAAGGCGAGATGATAAGCTTGTCAAGATTATCCGTGATTTGGAATCTGGATTGGATCCAGAGAAGGATAAAGGATTCGAGGTCGATCGAGAGGGTTGGCTTCGAAAGCAAGGACGATTGGTTGTTCCCGATATTGATGGATTGAGAGATGAAGTTCTGAGGGAAAGTCATCACTCGAAGTTGACAATTCATCCAGGTGGAAATAAGATGTATCGGGATATGAAGAGAGCTTACTACTGGGAAGGTATGAAGAAGGATGTTGGAAATTTTATTTCCAAGTGTATGAATTGCCAGTTGGTGAAAGCTGAGCAGAAGAAGCCCAGTGGATTGCTTCAGCCATTAGAGGTTCCTACATGGAAGTGGGAGCAGGTGTCGATGGATTTTATCGATGGTCTGCCTAGGACAAGAGCGGGAAATGAAGGGATTTGGGTCATTGTAGATCGCTTGACCAAGAGTGCAAGATTCATTCCTGTTCGATCGACTAGGACTGCATCGAAGTTGGCTGAATTATATGTGAAGTGGATAGTTCGTTTCCATGGTGTTCCGAAGAGTATAGTGAGCGATCGAGATCCATTGTTCACTAGTAGATTTTGGAAGAGCTTCCAGGAAGTTTTGGGAACTGAGTTGTGTTTGAGTACAGCTTATCACCCTCAAACAGATGGTCAGACTGAGAGAGTCAACCGAGTTTTGGAAGATCTTCTTAGAGCATGTGTTTTGGACTTCGGAGGATCATGGGAAGATCACCTTCATTTGGTGGAGTTTGCTTATAACAACAGTTATCAGTCTAGCATTGGTATGGCACCATATGAAGCCTTGTACGGAAGACCGTGTAACTCCCCGACATGTTGGTTGGAAACTGGAGAAAAGCTGATACTTGGGCCAGAGATGATTCGTCAAACTACGGATTGTATAGAGATCATTCGACAACGAATGAAGGCAGCCCAAGATCGTCAGAAAAGTTATGCCGATAATCGTCGTAAGGATTTGGAATTCGACGTAGGTGATATGGTTTTTGTGAAGATTTCTCCTCTGAAGAGTGTCATTAGATTCGGGAAGAAAGGAAAGTTAACTCCGAGATTTGTTGGGCCATTCCCGATTATCGAGCGTATTGGAAAGCTCGCTTATAGATTGGAGTTACCGGAAAAGATGGCGGGTGTGCACAGTGTTTTTCATGTATCTTATCTACGGAAGTATGTGCACGACCCAACTACGGTGGTTTCTGCTGATAGCTGTGAAGACTTAGAGGTTGATCCAGTTGTTTCGAGACCTCGTAAGCCGCTTCGTATTGTTGAAACCGATACGAAACAGCTTAGGAGGAAGACGATTACGTTGCTCAAGGTACAATGGAGTGATGATGTTAACGACTGTACATGGGAGGAGGAAGAGAGGATGAAGGCAGCTCATCCCGGACTCTTCGAGGTATGGCCCTAAAGTGTCGTGACATCTCATGAATTTGTAGCTTGTTCTAAGTCATAGAATTCCGCATGCTAGGTTAGAATTGGATGCATGGTTTGTTGATTGCTATGGATGATAGGCATGCGGAATAATTTTGATTGCTGATTGTTGGTTTGGAATTTCGGGGGCGAAATTCCTAAGGGGGAGAGAATGTAACGACCCGCATTTTACGTGTCGATAAATCGTAGAATTTACAGGTCGTTAGTGTTGTTTGTGTTGTTTCTAGCCTGAGTCGTGACCGACTCATAGGTTAGGTCGTGAGCGAGTTAGCTTAGGTCGTTTGGAGGATAGGTCGTAAGTAGGGGTGAGCGACCTAAGGAGTTGAAGGGTTAACTTGTTGCCGAGATAACTAGTGGCCGAGTTATGAGAATTAGCGAGTCAATGTGTTAAAAGGATTGAGTCTTGACCGAGTTAGCAGGTTGACCGACCTAAGGGTGTTGCCGAGTTAAGGTTTGGACCGACTCAAGGAATAGGGCTTGGATCGGCAGGAGGATGAGTCGTTAGTGGCTTAAGACTTATGTGTGTCGGCATCGTAGTTGAGTCGGCTAGGAGTTAGGTCGGTGGGCCGACTTAGCGTTGAGTCGTTGGGGGGCTTAGGTCGTTGAGTCGGTCTGGTTTGTTAGGTCGCGTGAGTACTGTTTAGACTTAGGTCGTAAACGACCTAAGTTAGGTAGTGAGTCGGCAGTGAGTTAGGTCGTGGGGTCTTGAGTCGTGTGTGTCATAGTTAAGTCGTCATACGACTTAAGACTTGGGGAACGCGGCAGTATTTTTAGGTCGGAGGCTTTTTAGGTCGTGACCGACTTAGCGTTAGGTCGCGTAGGAACTAGGTCGGCATCCCTGTGAGAGTGGTAAGTCGGATATGCTGAGTTAGCTTAGGTCGTATACGACCTAAGGATGGTTCTTTGTGCTGAGTCGTGTTGCAGTTGGGACGGTAGTGCGTTGAGTCGTTAGGTCGGCCTGTGTTTTAGGTCGTGTCTGGGTTAAGTCGTAAGTCGGCCTTGGCTGTATGTTGTGTTGGTTAGGTCGTAGGTCGTAGGGACTGATGAGTCGGCAACGACTCATAAGTGGGTCGGGGACGACCTAAGGGGCGACGACCTAAGGGTTGTTCAGCCTATAAATAGAGGGGTTTGGCTCACTTTTTGGCACCGGTTTTTGAAGCGACGAAGTGCTGCCATTTTGAAGACTCGACTACAGTATTTTCTTCACTTCTTTCTCTACTTCTATCAAGTGCTAACATCCATTGAAGATTGAAGATCAAGATCAAAGATCAAGTGCCAAAGTTGAAGATTTTCATCCGAAGAGGCTAGATTTCACCGTTTCAAGTGAAATTTCTCCGGATCAAGCTCAAGTCCTTGCTGTCCAGATCTGAAGTTGTTTGATTTTAGGTTGTTTTGGTGATTTGGTGAGTGGTAGTTATCTCTCACGCGGATCCAAAGGAGTATATGGGATTGGTGATATGTTTATGTGTTAAAGTTAGCGTTTTCTCGCATTTTCCTTAAGTCTGCATGTAGATCCATCATATTTGAAAATGTTTATCTATAGAAGCTATTTAACAAGTATTAGAGACAAAACCCATGTTTTAGATTTGATAGATCTATGCTAAAAACTATGATTTCACATATGTTGGACTTTTGCTCACTTAATTACGAAATTGCCATTATAGTTGATATTGCTTAATATATCTTGTGTGAATGCTTGAATGTTTGAATGTATGTTAGATTTGATTGCTCCAAGTTAGCTTGTAGTTGATTTGGAACAAGATGGTTGAAGATGATTCAAAAGCTAAGTGGAAAGGCTCTTGAATGGTGAAAGCTGCCGATGGTATATGAAGCGGATGTGGAAGCTCATATGGATGGATTCGATGATGGGACTTTGCCGTGATGCGAGGAGGCGAAGTATGAGATCGAGATGGGACTTTGTCAGGATGCGAAAAGGCAAAGTATGGTTGAGTTGAGACTTTGCTTTGGTACGATGAAGCGAAGTATGATGTGAGTCTTGGCTTAATCCAGGCAGGGATCATTCCAAGCATGTTGATAACTTGAAGGGTAGTTCAAGTTGGTTGATAATGGATTGCTCAAGAGGAAGCTTGGGCTAAGTTGATAGAAGTCGTCAAGAAGGATGACAAGGAGGCTTGGATCTCATCGTTATTGAAGGTTCTAGCAAACCTAAAGCAAGAGTACATAGGGACGCCTAAAAGACTACAGGCAGTTAGTCGAGTACTCTGGGCCAAGAAGATAAGTCCTAGGCACAAGGCAGTGTGCGGGGTTTTGTCTAGAACCGGGGTTACCATTAGCCCTTGACAGATGGCTCAGGAAGGAATCGGTCATTCAATTAACGGTGATTTCGAAGCAAGGTTAACAGTGATAGCCAGAGTCATGGATGTTTGGATGTTTGGTTGTATCATCATTCGGCTTCAAGAGCGGTGTTTTCTGGGTGCTTATCTGATCTTGGTTTAGGCCTTGGGGGTTTGTATTTGGAAAACATCGTCCTTGAATCGAGTGATTATTGCTTTACCTTACTTATCTGCTATGTTATGCTTACTTCTCCTTAGTGTGTGTCTGGGGTCTATCACTGTAGAAAGAGGTGGAGTGGGATGGTTTGGTTCCTATTCCTTTATTTCCTTATGCTCTTTTGGTATGCTTGATTGTTAATTTACTGCTCACTAAGACTTTGTCTGACTCAAGGTTTTATGTCTCCTCTTATTACCTTGGGCTGTTCATCCATGTTTGGGATGGGCAGACTAGGTAGCAGGTGGCAGGTGCTGTGCTTAGAGTAGAGTTTTCCGTTGATGATGGCGAAGACGAGCAGGAGGCTATGCATATTAGTTTTCTTACTATATGTACTGGGTATCCGCTGCTGTATTTGGTTGAGTGATTTGTAGTGAGGCTTTCATGTATGGATTTGAGTAGATGATGGTATAAAACTACTGTGATGCTTATATGATGATGTTCTGTTCTATGGAGCTTCACTATATTATATTTCTCTATTGTATTTTGTCCATGCGCTGTGAGTTGTACGATAGAGATTCTTTTGTTCTGTTTCACCCTGACTATCGTCCATGGCTGCCTGGCACGCCTTTCAGCGCATTATTTCCTTGTTTTGGTGCGGGAGTCATGGGCGGTCGTCACACACAGCGTAATGATATTTTTTCAAATGACAAAATAATTTAGAAAATAAAGCAAAGATTTATTTGCTAATGTTTCAAAATTTAATAAGGAAAATGAAGATTTGTTTAATGTAATAAGAATTTCAAAACCTACTAGTAATAAGGATGGTTTAAGATTGATAAAAAAATTAAATAAATCAAAATAAAAAGTAGAAATGTATACCGGACATACTTTTGGTATACCAATGTAGAAAGTGGGTACCAATGAAACCATTAATATTTTTGGTATGTACCTCAACATAAAAGTAGAAATGTATACCGGACAGTAGATGCTCAAAACATATCACCGGAAATACGATGATGCAAACTAACATTTTTTATGTGGATGGTGGTATAGTCACATTCGAAGATAACTCCAAACGCTATATCATATAATGATGTACATATCTCTTATCGATATATCTAACTCCCCTTTAATTACTAGTGTTTTAGTTATAGATAACTTAAAGTACAATCTTTTAAGTATCAGTCAGTTATGCGATAAAAGGTTTAAAATATATTTTGAAAATGGTAAATGTAATAAACTTGATCAATGAAAATATTTTTTTAAAGGAATAAGAAATCGTAATATTTGTATTCTGAATACGAAAATAAGATATAATAATGATATATGTATGGTAGAGCATATAAATGATCCTTGGCTAGGGAACAAATGTTTTATGTCATGTAAATTTCAAAAATATTCATAAATTAGCTAAAAATATTATAAGAGGATTACCAAAAATGATATTTAAAATAAATAATTTATGTGATGCATGTTAGAAAGGAAAACTAAGAAAATTTCTCTTAAATGTAAATATAAAATTTCTACCAAACAATAATTAGTACCATTACACATAGATTTATGTAGGCCCATGCAAGCTAGGTCCATAAATCATAAAAAATACGTTTTTTATCAGTCGATGATTTTTCAAGATATACTTGGACTTTATTTTTAAAACATAAAAACAAAACTTTTGAAAAATTCAAAATCTTTACAAAAAGAATTCAAAACTCAAAGGGTCTAAAAATTAAAAATATCCATAGTGATCATAGTGGTGAATTTCGAAATGATTTTTTTTCAAGGTTTTTGTAACAAATAGGGTATAATAATAATTTTTCTTTTCTTAGAACGCCACAACATAACAAGGTTGTAGAAAGAAAAAAAATCAAACTTTACAAGAATGTGCTAGAACATTACTAAATAGTAGTAGCCTGCCACAAAAATTTTGAACTGAGGCAGTTGCTATAGCTTGTTATGTTCTAAAATGTGTATCTTTAAGATTATTGACTAAGAATACAACACATGAACTCTTCCATGGTAGAAAACCAAAAGTTTCATACTTTAAATTTTTTGGCTCAACATGTTTTATTTTAAACACTAAAGACCCCCTAGGAAAATTTGGTCTGAATGCTCATGAAGGAATCATTGTTGATATTCGAAACAAAGTAAAGCTTATAGCATTTTTAATAAAATATCAAATATAATAGAATAAAATCTACATATATCTTCTGATGAAAATTTTAATAATAAAATGATTAAGATGAAAACAATGGTATAAAAAAACCCTTAATATAACCATCTTCAAATGAACAACCGATTGAAATAATTAATTCTGAAAATAATAAGTATTCAAAATCATCTCCGAAAATGTTTAAACTTCACCATTAGATAATGTAGGAAACATCAATGCAAAGTAGCAGTTCGAAAATAATTGACTCAAATGGGTCATATTGCCTTCATATCTAATATTGAACTAAAAATTACAAAGAAGCATCCAAGGATGATTATTGAATTTTAGCGGTCCATGAAGAACATAACTAATTTGAATGAAATAATGCCTAGGATCTTATACCAAGACCAAAAAATCAATATGTTATTAGTACAAAATGGGTATATATAAGAATAAATTTGATGAAAATGGTTACACAATAAAGCTAGACTTGTGGTTCAAGGATACAATCATGAGGAAAGGATTGAGTATAAGGAAACTTTTTCTCTTGCAGCACATCCTAAAGGCATAAGCATACTTTTAGTGTTCGGATGTCATCATAATCTAACTTTATATCAAATGAACGTTAAAAGTGTGTTTCAAATGGATATGTTAATGAAAATGTTTATGTTGAGCAACCTCCTTTATTTACTCGTGAAAAATATCTAGATCATGTTTTTAAACTTAAAGGGCTCTTATGGTCTTAAACAAACACCACGTGATGTATGAAGACTAAATAATTATCTTTTAAATTTAGGTTTTGAAATTGGTAAAGTTGATACAATTTTGTTTATTAATAAGGATAAAAATGACATTTTAATCATCCGAATATATGTTGATGATATAATATTTTATTTAACTAATAAAAAGCTATATGTTGCAATTATAATGAAAAATGAATTTAAAATATCACATATGGGTGAACTCAATTATTTTCTAAGATTGAAAATTAAACAATTAAAAAGAATTTTTATTCATCAAGAAGAATATTGTAAAGACGTAATAAAGCGTTTTGAATGGAAAACACTAGTAATAAACAACTCCTATGAGCATTAGTCTTCACTTAGATAAAAATGAAAATGGGAAGGATGTAGAACAAAAATTATATAGAAATGTGATAGGATCCTTACTTTATCTAAAATGTAGTAGACTTGATATTATGCTATATGTTTGTTTATGTACCAAATTTCAAGCAAATCCTAAATAATCGAGCAGTGAAACGTATTTTACATTACTTGAACAATACTAAAGGTTATGGACTTTTCTACCCTAAAAGTTGTCCTTTTGAGGTCTTATGGTGATGCTGAGTTTGGAGGTTGCAAAATAGATCGAAAAAGTATGAGTGGTACTTGTCCCTTTATCGGTCAACCTCTATTAGTAAGAAACAAAATTGCATACCACTATAGACTTCTGAACCAGAATACATTTCTCCTACTTTGGCACATACTCCGGTAATCTACATGTAGTAAACGCAGTTCAATTTTGGAGTTAACTTAATTAAATCACCAATTTATTGCGATAATACTAATGTTATTAATCTTTTAAAATATCTGATTAGCCACTCGCAAACACACACACGCATGATCATCATCAATTTTAAGAGATAGTGTACAAAAAGGAATAATATCTCTTAACTTTGTTAATATAGAAAATCAACTCGTCGAAAATTTTACGAAATCTCTTAGTGAAAGTAAGTTTATAAAGTTATGACGAGATCTTGATGTATGCTCTCATAACAAACTAATTTAAAGTATTTTCAAAATTTTGTTTTTAAATACTTTTTTCATAAATAAATAATATCATTCAAAAACAGGTACCTTGTGATAGAATTAGAGGTATGCCCTAGGGGCAATTCTATAATTTATTAAAAATTAATTAACTCTATAATCAATTTTCGTTTGTAATTAAGGTGTTTTTCTATTATATATTTGTTATGATGTGTTAGAAATAATTAAATGCTTAATTAAAATATATTTAATAGAAAATCAATAAATGGTGTGTTTGTGACAATAATTACAAATAGTTGTAATCATGAGTATTGTATCATAATATTATCAAACATATCGTTTTAAATGTTCCTAATCAAGATGCATCGAGGCTGGATATCGATGTATTCGTTAAGACTAGAATAACGCTCTGCAAATGTTGGCCAATGAATTATTCATGACTATTGAGGCTCCTATGGGTTGCATACTAATAGTTATTGGTTAATATTACTAAGGTCAAATAGAAAATATCGATACAATTGATTTACACAGTTCTCTCAACTTGAGAATATTATCAACCTTCAATGTGAAAGTTTCCCTCTGATTCTAGTCATATCATAGCATGGTGTCCGTCGAGTGACTATAGTTGGATCGAGTGAAAGTATTGAAAGTAAAGCATTGTTCAAGAGAAGGTTCATCTCATCAGTTATATGGGGTTAGTATCATGGTCAACTCAGGTCAACTCAAAGTCAAAATTTCTAGCCAGAGAAGTTCGATTAATAATAAATTGTTATTATTGAACAAAGGACATTGTGCTTGGACTATAGAGTTGAATATGAACGATATTGGAATTTTGATCATTACCAAATTCCATAAGTCCAAAGCGATATAGTTTTGACGAAGTGAAGTGGTGTAAATTGTTGAATCACATATTTTGATTCATGACAAAGTAATGAATTATACTATATGCATAAGCGACCAAAAGAAAAGGAATTATGTTGTTCAAACTACAAAGGAGATAAGGCTACAAAACTCCATATAGTATGTTGATTTATTAAAGTTTTATAGTCTTAGAAATGTTAAAATATATCCTCAAGTAGTTAAGTTATTTTAAAACTTTAAACTTTTTTAAAATGTGTAAATAATGCTTTGACTGTCAGGTCAGTCGACTGACTGTATATGGCCAGTCGACTGAACCTGTACAGGTGCACAGAAACGTTCTGTTTTTAAACAACTTTGAATATTCAGTTGAATGATCGTTTTGGATCAGTCGATGAATTCTTTGAACAGCTATTTTTTATGAATAGACACTTCCTTTTGCCAAGAGTCACGTTCTAATATGAAGAGGTATGTCTGCTTTTGTTGATCAGAACTCTTCATGAATGGTTGCATCTCTTTAACTATTATATAAACACACAAAATCCATTTCACAAATCACCAATTTTCTGATTACTTTCTTATCTTACTTTCTACTATCTCTGTATTCTAAAAAGCAATCACAACTTTCATATATTGCTTGAATCTCTAAAACAATAAACTTATTCTTTGATTCAAAGCAATATTTTCCTTTCTAAATCTTTATACACACATATATACTTGAGGAAAGATCATAGGAAGGTTGTACTATCAAAGACAAATCAGTGTTATTAAGAACACAAAGTGCCAAAGCAATTCTATTGAAACTGTTGAAGTCCTGTTCGGTTGTTCAGGCGGGTAAAGTCCTCTTTCGGTTGTTAGAGGCAGAAAAATCCCGTTTGGTTGTTCAGGTGTTGTATACCTATTCCTTCGAGTTAAGAGAGGGATATTGTGAGAAATTCCAAAGGGAAGTCTGGGACTGGACGTAGAACGGTAAGTTCAAACCAGTATAAAAATTCCTGATGTGCTCTTTTTATTTACTTTGCTATTATCATATGTTTCCACATATAGTTTTAATTATATTCCATATTACACGATCCTAAGTGATAGTTAGCCACACAATAATCACTTTCATTTGGTATCAGAGCAAGGCATCTTATAACCATTACAAAGTTATCTGATATCTTGCTAATATGGAAAACAACACCAACAATACCACTAACACTGTCACTAATACTAGTTTTATTGAAGGTCAATCCACCGCACGACCTCCATTCTTTAGTGGTTTGAACTATAATTATTGATCTACTCGTATGAGAATCTATATGCAATCTAATAGTTTTGAATCATGGAATATCACACAAAATGAATACACTCTTCCTACTGGAGAATATTCCACTTGGTTAAACACACAAAAATTAGATGCTACCGCCAATGCTAAAGCTATGAACATGTTATTTTGTGCACTAGATAGAAATGAATTTAATCGTGTTAGCATGTGTCAAACTACTTATGAAATATGGAGAACGCTTAAAATTACTCATGAAGGAACTAACAAAGTCAAACAAAGCAAAATCTCCATGCTCAAAAATCAGTTTCAAAACTTTAGAATGAAATAAGATGAATCCATCAATGATATGTATTCTACATTTCAAGATATCTATCATTCACCATTAGGATTAGGAGAATTTTTTTTTGATTTTGATATAGTATCAAAAATCCTAAACTCTTTAACGGAGGAATGGGAAAGAAAGGTCCTAGCTATTGAAGAAGCAACCGATCTTTCAACTATGAAAGCAGAAGAGTTAATAGGAAATCTAATGTCATATGAAGTGAATTTGCAGGCAAAAAAGTTCAAGCTCAAGATAAGAAGAATCTAGCATTTCAAGTAGAACAAGATGATTTTGACTCAGATGAAGAAGATATGGCATTTATTGCTAAGAATTTCAAAAAGTTTTTGAAATTCAAAAATAATAACAAAGGCAAGAGTTACAAAAATAATTATAGTAACAATATTAGCAATAAATCATCATTGTCTGTCATGGAATGTTATGAATGTCACAAGAAGGGTCATGGGATGATTCAGATTCTTCATCATCAGAAAGAACAAATTTAAGAATAAAGCATTTTCTGTTACATGGGATGATTCAGATTCTTCATCATCAGAAAGCGACAGTGACAATGACACAGAGAAAGCAAATGTATGCTTCATGGGTACAAATAATGATGTAAGTGAACTAAGTTTTGAAGATTTAGTTGAACTTAATTCTGAACTAGTAAATTTTGTAAAACAGACTAAGAAATATAATAAGGAGTTGCAAGGAAAACTAAGTAGATCTGAATTAGAAATTAGTATGCTTAGAGATGAGAAGAAAATTCTCGAAGAAGAACTTGAAAAATCTCAAGAATCTTTTTCTAATTAGCCTCTCAACTTTCTATGATAACTCAGGAATTAAAAATTCAGAAGAATAAAAATGATATTTTATCAGTTGAAGTAAACGATTTAAAATCTAGCACTAAAGTTTTAGAATTAGAAAAATCTAGTCTTAAAACTAAGCTATAAGATATTAATAAAAATATTTCCAATTTTAATAAAGAATGAGAAAATCTTTCTAAAATAATAGAAAATACTCAGTCAACTTCAAATAAAATGGGATTAGGATATAAGAAAATTGAAAAACCAAAGAAATCTTAAAAGTTTAAAAATAAGTTTAAAATCAAAATTAAGCAAGATTTAAAGAAAATAGTTTCTAAAAATATTAAAACTATTAGAATATGGATTCCTAAAACAAATAATAACTTGACTAGGAATAAACATATCAAAACATTTATAGAAACTGTTAATAAAAATAAGAACTATATTTTTAAAGGGAATTCTGAACCTTCTTGGGTTTGGTTTCCTAAGACCTAACTCTAAGGACCCTAACAAGAAAAGTGGGTACCATCTTAATCTTTATTTTTTGTAGGTACCACTTAAAAAGAGAGAAAAATGGATTCTACACAGTGGTTGCTCGAAACACATGACTGGTGATAAAGACATATTAACAAATATAGTCTACTCAAATGGAGGATCAGTCACTTTTGGAGATAATTCAAAAGGTTATATCATCGGCAAAGGCGACGTGAGCAATAACGGTATCTCTAACTCACCTCTCATTACTGATGTTCTGTTAGTTAAAAACTTAAAACATAATTTATTGAGTATCAGTCAGTTATGTGATAAAGGCTTTAATACATCTTTTTCAAAAAATAAATGTAATATTTCTGATAAAAATCAAAATTTAATTTTTGAAGGAATAAGAGATAAAAATATCTATATTTTAAATATGAATATAAATCGTAACACAAATATGTGTTTAATAGCTACAGAAAATGATTCTTGGCTATGGCACAAAAGATTTTGTCATATAAACATTAATACTATTAAAAAGTTAGCCAAAAATAAACTTGTTAAAGGACTACCTAATATGAAATTCAAAATTGACAATATCTGTGATGCATGTCAGTTAGGAAAATTAACTAAATCTTCTTTTAAATCTAAGAAAATCATATCTACAACACAACCACTTGAACTATTACATATGGACCTTTTCGGACCTACTCAAGTTCAATCTATTAATCACAATAGATATGTGTTTTTTATTGTAGATGATTTTTCAAGATATACATGGACTATTTTCATGAAACATAAAAGTGATACTTTTGAAAATTTTAAAATTTTTGTAAAAAGAATTCAAAATATAAAGAATTTTAAAGTTAAAAACATTAGAAGTGATCATGGAGGTGAATTGAAAATGAAGCTTTCGAACATTTTTGTAACCAAAAAGGAATTAATCATAATTTCTCCTTTCCTAGAACACTACAACAAAATGGATTTGTAGAAAGGAAAAACAGAACATTACAAGAATGTGCACGAACTTTATTAAATGGAAGCACTCTTCCTAAGCATTTCCGGGCAGAAACTATTGCAACTGCTTGCTATGTTTTAAATCATGTTTCTATTCGACCATTAACAAAACATACTCCTTATGAACTTTTAAATGGTAGAAAACCAAATATTTCATATTTTAAAGTTTTTGGTTCAAAATGTTTCATACTTAACATTAAAGATCAGCTTGAAAATTTTGATCCAAAATCCGATGAAGGTATATTCATAGGATATTCGGAAAGAAGTAAAGCTTATCGAGTTTTTAGTACAAGAACTAAAATAATCGAAGAAACACTTCATGTTTCATTCGATGAAAATGTTAAAACTTCTTCTAAATTTACAAATTTGAAAAATAATACAAATAAAATTCTGACAAATAATTCAGAAGATGATGATATTATTATTCAAAATAATAATTCTAAATTTTCTTTAGAAAACGTAAATACTATTAATAATGATAATATAGTAAGATCTTCTCCAAGAATTCTTAGAAATCACCCTGTTCAAAATATAATTGGAGAAGTGAATTCAAATGTAAGAACAAGACATCAATTAAATCAAATGGGCCATGTAGCTTTTCTCTCTAATATAGAACCTAAAAATAATAAGGAAGCCTCAATTGATGATTATTGGATTATAGCTATGCAAGAGGAGCTAAATCAATTCGAAAGAAACGGAGTTTGGGAATTAGTTCCTAGACCAAGTGATCAATCAGTCATCGGTACAAAATGGGTTTTCAAAAACAAAGATGATGAGCAAGGTAACATTATTAGAAATAAAGCTAGATTAGTAGCACAAGGTTATAATCAAGAAGAGGGAATAGACTATGAAGAAACGTTTGCTCCAGTTGCAAGACTAGAAGCTATACGTATTCTTCTAGCTTTTGCATGTTTTCATAACTTTAAATTATTTCAAATGGATGTAGAAATTGCTTTTTAAATGGTTTTGTAAAAGAAAATGTTTATGTTGAAAAACCTTGTCTATTTACTCAAAAAAAATTTCCAGATCACGTTTATAAACTTAAGAAAGCTTTGTATGGTTTAAAACAAGCACCTCGTGCTTGGTATGACCGACTTAAAAGCTATTTATTAGAATCTGTTTTGAGATTGGGAAAGTTGATCAAACATTATTTATTAAGAAAACTAAACAAGATATTTTAATTATTCAAATATATGTTGATGATATTATTTTTGGTTCAACAAATGAAAAAATATGTTAGGAATTTTCGACTATCATGACAAATGAATTTGAAATGTCACATATGGAAGATCTAACATATTTTTTCGGATTACAAATCAAACAAATGCAAAATGGCATTTTGTTCAATCAAGAAAAGTATTGTAATAATCTAATTAAACGATTCGGTATGGAAAACACGTCTGCCAAACCAACTCCTATGAGTACAAATATACATCTTGGAAAAGATGAAAATGGCAAGAGTGTTGACCAAAAACTAATCGTAGTATGATTGGATCACTACTTTGTTTAACTGCTACTTGACCTGCCATTATGATGAGTGTTTATTTATGTGCTCGATTTCAAGCAAATCCTAAAGAATCACATATGCGACCAGTTAAACGTATAATTCGTTATCTTAATAAAACTAAAGATTTAGGGTTATTTTATCCAAAAGAATGTCTTTTTGAATTAGTATCATACAGTGATGTTGATTTTGGAGGAAGTCAGACAGATAGAAAAAGTACAAGTGGGACTTGTCATTTGATTGAACGATCCTAAACATCTTGGTTTAGTAGGAAACAAAATTGCGTTTCACTATCGACATGTGAAGCAGAATATATATCTGCAGCTTTAGCATGTGCTCAAATAATCTACATGCAACAAACATTACGAGATTTTGATATAAAATTAAACAAATCTATAATATACAGTGATAACACTAGTGCAATAAATTTATCTAAAAATCCTGTCAATCACCCACGAACTAAACATATTGACATTCGTCATCATTTTCTTCGTGATAATACTGAAAAGGATATAGTAAATTTAGAATTTGTAAATTCTGAGAATCAATTAGCTGACATTTTCACTAAATCTCTAAATGAAAATTGTTTTATGAGATTAAGAAGAGAACTAGGTATAATTTCTTTAACAGAATTATAAAAATTACTAATCAATTTAATTTAATTTAAATAAAAAAAAATTGGTACTCGAACTCTGCACCTCGTGTTTGATAAGTCTATGCCTTTACCACCTGGCTATTCATTACTTCACATCCACACCTTATACATCTGTTTCTTTATATTTTCTATTTTTTAAAGATAAAATTTTAGCCACAAATTCTTTTTGGTTCATTCTCCTCCTTTTTCTTCAAACTGCACGTTCAACCATCATTTTTTTAACTGTTTTTGACTCCTATATATTCCAGCTCTCAGCTGTCATATCTCCATCAAAAAGAAATTTATATTTCAAACATATTTGTTTCTTTTTGCACTACATAAACTTCTAAAATCAAAATGTCTTCATCACATAATTCATCAGATGGATCATCCCACTCTTCTATCAACTTTGAAACTCCATCATTATAGTGATCCTGACTCGGCCTTCGAAAATCGGCACCGAATACGATACTCATATTCCAATGCCGTAGATCCAAACATCGAATATGGTACGCCGGAGCTTATAACACTATTTAGTACAACACAGCGGAAGAAAACATACACACCTGATACAATATCCAGATACAATGATGATACAATAGAATGATACAACTGAATATAAATACTATAAGAGATACAAGAAATAGCATCGGAAAGGAAATAGATAACAACAGCACCAGAATAATAACTTCAAAGAAATGCATCCCCAAATCCAATGCTCCAATCCAAAGCTAGCTCGAACCAACATCACGTGACACCTAGATAAGAAGGTCTCGTCCACATCCACCGATTGGACTAACTCCAGATAATCTACTAAACCTGACTATATGAAAACCCAACACTAGACTGCCCGTGTGGAAAATTATGCGCACCCAGAGTTTAGGATAGGAACAATAAACTCCGAGTCAGTCATGGGACTGGTATGAGTAACAAAAACAGTTGGCCTTTTAAAACAGATAACAAAAGAATTTAGAATAAATTCGCAATGCTTTTCAGAAAATGAAACTACCATAAGGCCTCCCGCCGCACACACAATGCAAACGCAGAATTGGAGGAGATTTCTCCTTATGATAGTCAAACATGCTTGATACGAGAAAATTTCTGATATTTTTATTGTAAGTGCACAGTGTAGAAAACATTTCGAAAGTAGAATATAAATTTTAGCCAGCATAGACATTTCGAACTATGCCTACTATAGCTACCATCTAAACAGTGGTGACCACCATAAGTAAATGGCAGGTTCTACAACTAAAACCGTACAAGACGTATTGGATGAATGGATTTCTAGTAAATGGTCGGGCTAAGGAACTTCCCACTGTCCATGGGTACGTCCCTGGTGGGACGTCCCGAGAACTAAATCAGCTCTCTGCCAACATAAGGCCGGGTTACCTCTGTAACTAGGTAACTGCTACACGAGCATGCCACTCCCCGGTCCTTTAGGACCTTTATCCGAGGCGCCTCTAAAGCAACAACCACACAGTAAATGAGATTGGAGCCACCACATAAGTAAATATTTGGGCTCCATACCATGATACCACCCTTTACCAGAAGGGAATGACACACCCTAAAGGGCGCTACCCTCATAACCTTGCCGCATCTTTCCTATTTCGACCATTTCCGAGGTGTGAGGTCCTGATGCAGTCTCGTCCACAAAGCTACTCTTTATACAAAACCATGCTCTGATCACAAATGATCAACACACAACAGCACTCAGCATGCCACACTACCAAATTGGGAATATATCGCTGATAACCTTCAACTACATAACCTCTGAGCTCGTACGTCTCAAAGAAGGGTGTTAAGCTAAGAGAATAAATTCTCCGCCACCAACAGATGTGTATTTGAAAGAAATCTGCTTAATATCTCAAAGTGTAGTGTCGGACATACAACCATACAAGTCTGTTCCGGGTTCGAACAGAACCGAAGGCACTTCAAAAGAAGTCCTTGCAATATGGGTATTCACAATCCCGATCGGACTTCCCACCACTTAGGGGAATATCTATACCGGCGCGACTCGGTGCAGAGACAATCAATAGGTTATCCTATCATTCTCACAAATACCCGGTCTTTACTACCGGTCTTCAAATGATATCCATATCGACGTGTCATTATTCGGGATGGGTTATATGACACAAGGTCCTCTCCCGGCTAAACCGAATAATGAGTGCAATATTTAAATATATGGATATGGGATTTCAGTTAAGTCACAACTTAATAGAAAATCAAAACTTTCTTTCAAATGGTTAAACAAATTTACCATTTCAAATCTTTAAACAAAAAGATTTATTTCACAAAGTTTCAGCCAGTTCCATAAAGATTCATTTACACAACTTTCAAAACGATTCCATTTCAAAATTGGATTAACTCATCCAACCTTTAAATCGAAGATTTAATTGATAGCTTTTAAAGCAATTCACAATTTAAATCTATCATAATATAAAAGATTCACCCTTCAAAATTCTCTTCGATTTCAAAACAAAGTTCAATCATCTTCACAAAGGTTAATTTATAGTCTTCCAACAATTTACATTTCCATTTCCATTTCAAACTTGAAATCGTTTTAACACAAATTAAGAATTCATTCTTTATATGAAAGCTTTATTATTTGGAAACAAATAGTTTTCGTTTCTTTTGGAAAAACTGATTACAAATTAAAGCCATTCTAGTATAGAACTTGAATTCAAATTTACATTTCCAAATC
Organism: Allium cepa; assembly: GCA_030765085.1. Lineage (NCBI taxonomy): Eukaryota > Viridiplantae > Streptophyta > Magnoliopsida > Asparagales > Amaryllidaceae > Allium > Allium cepa. Next base: position 978,876,746 of record CM060928.1, read on the forward strand.
CACACTATTTAAATGGTTAAGATCCCATATAAGCATCTTTTATGACTTGTATAATGTTTTAGACCAAAATTCCAAGCCACCGAATTCAATTTCAAACATTGAATTCAAATTAAATTCAAATTATTTCAAATTCCAAGCTTTTATCAAGTTATTTAATATAAATTTCATCTTTGAAATTCCATTTCAAATATTGAATTCAAATTGTCTATTTAAAAATCACTTCAAAATTCTGTGGCTTAATCGATTTCCTCGTGAAATCCATATTTGTGTGTGTATAAGTGTGGTCCAGGGGTTTAACACAATAGTGCAACATCAATCAATCATTACAGATTAAAACACAGAAATATAGTTGATAAGCGATATAAACTATAACGCTTACTGTCCATTCACAGATTCACATATAATATACAAACGTATCATCAATAAATGAATAAATTATATACAGCTCAATCCACAGAAAAAAATATCACAGATCAGTTAGGACAATCAATCCAAGGCATCTCATACCATACAATCATTTATAAGTAAGGTCAAGTATTCAATAATCATTTACAAGTAGAATTAATCAATTGATTAATCCTAATTTATGCAATTATTTGCAATCAAATTTATTCAATTCTGATTTATTAATTTCAAATCATTTGATATAAATTAATTTATCAAACAACTTAATTAATTAAATTATTCTTAATTAATCATATTTATTAAATTGATTTTTTTTCTTTACAATTTCATAATTAATTAACCCTTTAATTAATTATTTAAAGAAATTTAACCTTTAATTACATACCATAAAGCAATCGTCTCATAACAATTTATCATTAATTCCCAATTTATCTAATAATCTTCTTAAATTAATTAAACTAAATAAATTAACTTTAATTAATCAATTTATCCAAAATTAATTACAATAAGTGATTAATCGTTAATTACTTTCAACCCAATGGACTACCCAGTATCGCCACATCCACCATGAAATGAAAAAGAGCTATCGAGCTCAACCTGGAACCCAAACGAGTTGCCTGAATCAACACCATGCCGACGACCTCGACCATCGGAGTTCGTGCAACTCCGGTCACGCGATCGTCAACCTCCCCTCTTCCATCACCCACGGTTTCGTAGCACTCGACCAATTGACGACGACGAACGAAACAAATTCTCAGCCTCGAACAAAACTAGGTTTACAAATTTAAAATACTAGCCGCCACCACCACGTTCGCCTGACCACCCATCCACTATTTTTCCATGAACCACTGGTCACTCGACTACCCTCCCCGAGAAGCCCGACCTCCCTTATCGACGTGATCACCTGAACTCGACAAAAGAACAAAAATTCGAGCCACCTGAACTGCTCTCTCATCACACATCTAAAAATCACGATTTAAGCTTTAAAAATCATGTTTTGGTATAAAGATTTCATTCGCATACCTAAATTTGCAAATCATGAAGTTTGAAATTTGACCCATTGAAAGATGTTATCAGATTTCTTACGTTCCTGAGCCAAAAACAGTTTGTTTGGGGTTGAATAAAATTTTAATCCCAAGTATAGGCTATAACAATCACTTCTTGTTTTAACTCCATGTCCAGAAATTTAATAGATCGGGAGAGAAAGGTTTTTGAAATCAGGGACTTTGTTTTTAAACTTAAAACAGTGAACAAATATAACTACAGCTTACTCACACATACTATCATTATTCACAGAGCTTTCATGTGTAGGTAGATACAACCATAACTATTCACAAGTGTATTCACAACAATTTCGTCCTTTAAATTTTAAAATAAAGTTACTCACTGATGTTTCAGAAGGAAGAACATAGCCTTTAATATTAGAACAGGCTTTATAATCTGTTTTGAAAACTGGAAACTGAAATGCCAAATCTTCTTGGTTTTGATAAAACCTGAGTTGCTTTGTTGTTTAGGTTTGCTTGCCGTAACAATTCCGAATTGAAGAAAATGATGTTGTTTAAGTTTTGTAAAAAGAAAAGCTTACTCATTTTCTTGTTTGCTTAATTTTGATGAACGAAAATGAAATGGGAAGGCTAATATATAAAGAGAAGTGTACAAGTTAATTTTATTTCGTTGTTCAGGGTGACATTACTTTGTACAATAGGTATGCTGAAGGTGCTTGCATTAATTGCCATTATACAAATCTATACTTATTTAATTTGTTCATACTTGATTATGTATCTTTTTGTTTCGACTGAGATGTTTGCATTTATTATCATTTGTCTTCTTAAGCAAGCTTCCTTATATATATTATTTGTTTCTTTTATATTTGACTATGCTGGGATAAATCTTGGCTGAAATGAACATTTGTTGTGTACTAAAGATAATGGCATTTATTGTTAAGTACTTTAGGTTTCTACTTAATTATATTTGCTGTCCTTGCATTCTTTTGTTTATGTAAAGTTGTGATAATTTTTTTTTTCTTTCTTTTGCAAGTTTATTTATGTACTAAAGATTTTTTTTTTATTTTTCTTTGTGTATTTACTTGCCTGCATATTACTTTACATACATATTTTATTTGTTCATACTTATCCAATTTTGTACATAAGTGAATGCATTTTATTTGTTTACATTACTGTCTCCTATTTTGTTTATGTGTACATGGTTATATATTTTTCTTTAATTTCTTCTGTCATATGCTTTGTAATATTAATGCATTGTTATTTTACATGTTGTTTAAATTTTATCTATGTGTATTCAATTTATTTATTGGTTAAATTTAACATTTATTTAACTCACATACTAATTGTCTTGTATATCTATACATATATATTTTTATACTTTATTTTGTATGTATAATTTGTTTGTATCAAATACACAATATTTAAAAATAATGTTTTGATATTCAATACGTATTTTACTTGAATTTGGAGAAACTCAAATCAATTTATCATTTAATTTTACAATTTTTTAAACCAAAAATTAATTGAATTGTTAATTTAAAATTATTTAAAATTCGGGGTCGTTACAGATTTCGCCGCTTAAAGAAATTTCGTCCCCAAAATTTACATGCACGAAAATAACACAGAGATAGATGAAAGATAGATGAAAAATGTTTCATCAAATCAAACTGAATATCTATTCTGCATTTGGATTACCAAATCAGAATATCACAAATAAATACAAAAATGAATCTATTAAGTTCTTCATAATATACTCGGATCATCTAGATCTACGAAATATCCAAGGAACTGGTTAGTCCGAAAGGATAACTAACCATTCGTAGAACATATCTGGACCCAAAAATAGGCAGATATATAGATACAATTTCAAAACTTTTAGTTTAGAACTGAAGTATACTATTAACCATAATAATCAGAACAACCAATTCATCCAAACAAACAATTCTGACCTATTTGGAGTTTATGTCCCATGCACATATATCAAATCATCTTCCTGGATCTACCAGTAACCATCGAAGAATTGAAAAGAGATGCTGAACAAAAGAGATTGATAGATGGATTCAATATTCTACAATTTCCTAAACAATAGATATGGATTCCAACTTAGGTCGGAATATCTCAAAATATATACAAATTTGTCCCTCTTCGGACTTCGATCTACCCAAGAAATTACAATAGAACTTCAAATTTGGTTTTAGACGAAATCATTTTATCGATACAACTCAAATTTATCTTCATATTCTATTAATCAATTTAACTCAATTTAAATTTTCCAATTTATTTAAAACTTCAATTTCAAATTTCAAATTCATTAAAGTCTAAATCGAAAAAACTGATAAGAAACCGATGAAGATACGAAGTAAGGATTTTCTATAACGATTCATAGGGCCACCACCACATTGAAACTTTTTCTGGAGCTGCCACGAAGAAATCAAAAGAATTTGGAAAGACGAATCAAAGGAGATTGAGAAGAGAAAGATTGTTTCCACTGTTGTAGGGTATTGACCATTTATGGTCGTACTCCCCTGTCCCCTATCTCGTTCTCTTCTTGCAATCATACTTACTATCGATGAATAGTAAGAGAATTTACTGAAGCATTCGAACAGATATCTTAGGGATGCACTAATTCCAGGGTATACTTCACCCTATCTCTAATGAGCTACTTAATATGTTATACTCCTGAGCAAAAGTTCAACCTTATCTCTGATACCACTTATAATGATCCTGACTCGGCCTTCGAAAATCGGCACCGAATACGATACTCATATTCCAATGCCGCAGATCCAAACGTCGAATCTGGTTCGCCGGAGCTTATAACACCATTTAGTACAACGTAGCGGAAGAAAAAGAATAATATCATACACACCTGATACAATATCCAGATACAATGATGATACAACTGAATATAAATACTATCAGAGATATAAGAAATAGCAGCGGAAAGAAAATAGATAGCACCAGCAGCAGAATAATAACTTCAAAGAAATGCATCCCCAAATCCAATGGTCTAATCCAAAGCTAGCTCGAACCAACATCACGTGACACCTAGATAAGAAGGTCTCGTCCACATCCAAAGATTGGACTAACTCCAGATAATCTACTAAACCCGACTATATGAAAACCCAAATCTAGACTGCCCGTGTGGAAAATTGTGGGCACCCAGAGTTTAGGATATGAACAATAAACTCCGAGTCAGTCATGGGACTGGTATGAGTAACAAAACAGTTGGTCTTTTAAAATAGACAACAAAAGAATTTAAAATAAATTCGCAATGCATTTGAGAAAATGAAACTACCATAAGGCCTCCTGCCGCACACACCATGTAAATGTAGAATTGGAGGAGATTTCTCCTTATGATAGTCAAACATGCTTGATACGAGAAAATTTCTGATATTTTTATTATAAGTGCACAGTGTAGAAAACATTTCGAAAGTAGAATATAAATTTTAGCCAGCATAAACATTTCGAACTATGCCGACTATAGCTACCATCTAAACAGTGGTGACCACCATAAGTAAATGGCAGGTTCTACAACTAAAATTGTACAAGGCACATATTGGATGAATGGATTTCCAACAAATGGTCGGGCTAAGGAACTTCCCACCGTCCATGGGTACGCCTCTGGTGGGACGTCTCGAGAACTTAACCAGCTCTCTGCCAACACAAGGCCGGGTTACCTCTGTAACTAGGTAACTACTACACGAGCATGCCACTCCCCGGTCCTTTGGGACCTTTATCTGAGGCACCTCTAAAGAAACAACCACACAGTAAATGAGATTGGAGCCACCACATAAGTAAATATCTGGGCTCCATACCATGATACCACCCTTTACCAGAAGGGAATGACACGCCCTAAAGGGCACGACCCTCATAACCTTGCCGCATCTTTCCTGTTTCGACCATTTCCGGGGTGTGAGGTCCTGATGCAGTCTCATCCCCAAAGCTACGCTTTATACAAAATCCATGCTCTGATCACAAATGATCAACACACAACAGCACTCAGCATGCCACACTACCAAATTAGGAATATATCGCTGATAACCTTCAACTACATCACCTCTGATCTCGTACGTCTCAAAGAAGGGTGTTAAGCTAAGAGAATAAATTCTCCACCACCAACAGATGTGTATTTGAAAGAAATCTGCTTAATATCTCAAAGTGTAGTGTCAGACATACAACCATACAAGTCTGTTCCGGGTTCGAACAGAACCGAAGGCACTTCAAAAGAAGTTCTTGCAATCTGGAAATTCACAATCCCGATCGGACTTCCCATCACTTATGGAATCTCTATACCGGCGCGACTCGGTGCAGAGACAATCGATAGTTTATCCTATCGTTCTCACAAATACCCGGTCTTCACCACCGGTATTCAAATGCAATCCATATCGACGTGTCATTATTCGTAATGGGTTATATGACACAAGGTCCTCTCCCGGCTAAACCGAATAATGAGCGCAATATTTAAATATATGGATATGGGATTTCAGTTAAGTCACAACTTAATAGAAAATCAAAACTTTCTTTCAAATGGTTAAACAAATTTACCATTTCAAATTTTTAAACAAAAAGATTTATTTCACAAAGTTTCACCCAGTTCCATAAAGATTCATTTACACAGTTTTCAAAACGATTCCATTTCAAAATTGGATTAACTCATCCAATCTTTAAATCGAAGATTTAATTGATAGCGTTCAAAGCAATTTACAATTTAAATCTTTCATAATATAAAAGATTCACCCTTCAAAATTCTCTTCGATTTCAAAACAAAGTTCAATCATCTTCACAAAGGTTAATTTATAGTCTTCCAACTATTTACATTTCCATTTCAAACTTGAAATCGTTTTAACACAAATTAGGAATTCATTCCTTATATGAAAGCTTTATTATTTGGAAACAAATAGTTTTCGTTTCTTTTGGAAAAACTGATTACAAATTAAAGCCATTCAAGTATAGAACTTGAATTCAACTTTACATTTCCAAATTCACACTATTTAAATGGTTAAGATCCCATATAAGCATCTTTTCTGACTTGTATAATGTTTTGGACCAAAATTCCAAGTCATTGAATTCAATTTCAAACATTGAATTCAAATTTAAACCAAATTATTTCAAATTCCAAGTTTTTATCAAGTTAATTAAAATAAATTTCATCTTCGAAATTCCATTTCAAATATTGAATTCAAATTGTCTATTTAAAAATCACTTCAAAAATCTATGACTTAATCGATTTCCTCGTGAAATCCATATTTGTGTGTGTATAAGTGTGGTCTAGGGATTTAACACAATAGTGCAACATCAATCAATCATCATAGATTAAAACACAGAAATATAGTTGATAAGCGATATAAACTATAACGCTTATTGTCCATTCACAGATAAATAGATAATATACAAATGTATCATCAATAAATGAATAAATTATATACAGCTCAATCCACAGAACAAAATATCACAGATCAGTTAGGACAATCAATCCAAGGCATCTCATACCATACAATCATTTAAAAGTAAGATCAATTATTCAATAATCATTTACAAGCAGAATTAATCAATTGATTAATCCTAATTTATTCAATTATTTCCAATCAAATTTTATTTAATTCTGATTTATTAATTTCAAATCATTTGATATAAATTAATTATCAAACAACTTAATTAATTAAATTATTCTTAATTAATCATATTTATTAAATTGATTTTTTTTAAACCAATTTCATAATTAATTAACCCTTTAATTAATTATTTAAAGAAATTTAACCTTTATTACTTACCATAAAGCAATCATCTCATAACAATTTATCATTAATCCCAATTTATCTAATGATCTTCTTAGATTAATTAAACTTAATAAATTAACTTTAATTAATCAATTTATTCAAAATTAATTACAATAACTGATTAATATTTGATTACATTCATTAAGCAATTACATTTTACAATTTATAATTGATTATCTAAATTAATTAATCTAATTAATTATCACATTAAGTAATTACTTCCTTAAGAAATTATCTTAGATTAAATTATTATTAATCATTTCAAATTATAAATTAATCTAAATTGTTAATTTATAAATTAAATAAATCATTCTTTAATTACCTTATTAATTAAATCATTTTATTCCCTTAATTATTTCTAAGATAAATAATTTCTTTATTAATGACTTCATTAATATTTAAGTGTATTTCTATCATTACACTTTAAATTTTAAATTCAAATTAATTTAAAAATACACTTAATCATTCATATTATTTAGAACAATTTAAAATTTAAAAACTTCTTTTATTACTAAACTAAGATTCAAATTTAGATTGAATTCCAGATTTAAACTTTGATTAAATCTTTGTTAGAATTCATTTCTTTATAATTTTCAAATTCCATTTTAAATTCAAATTCTTTAAAACATACTTTAGTTGCTTAAACTCTTTTATTTAAAACAATTTAAAATTTAAAATTTTAAACTAAGTTTCAAACCTGAACTTGAGTTATGTTAAACTTTGATTTTTTTACACAGTTAAACCTTTTCTTTTGAACTTTAAAATTCAGTTTTATATTCAAATAAAAAGAGGAAGAGGTTCTGTTAAAACCTGTACAACATTTCTACCCGAGACACTCCTGTTCTGGCTTCGAGACCAACCCATATCGTCTTCGAGTAACCGCTCGAGTCACCCACGCGAAAACCCTGCTCTCATCCAAACTAACAAAAATACACAGTAAACTCCTTCTTCCCAAACAACAAAATCTTCCAGACATACGAGTGCACAGGTGCACGTGCACCAATGATCGGCCTTCCTCCGATCGATTCCGCTACCAACTTCAAGTTACCATCGACCACCTCAACCCAATGGACTACCCGGTATCGCCACATCCACCATGAAATGAAAAAGAGCTATCGAGCTCAACCTGGAACCCAAACGAGTTGCCTGAATCAACACCATGCCGACGACCGCGACCATCGGAGTTCGTGCAACTCCGGTCAAGCGGTCGTCAACCTCCCCTCTTCCATCACCTACGGTTTCGTAGCACTCGACCAATTGATGACAACGAACGAAACAAATTCTCAACCTCGAACAAAACTAGGTTTACATATTTAAAATACTTGCCGCCGCCACCACGTTTGCCTGACCACTCTTCCACTATTTTTCCATGAACCACTGATCACTCGACTACCCTCCCCGAGAAGCCCGACCTCCCTCATCGGCGTGATTACCTGAACTCGACAAAAGAACGAAAATTCAAGCCACCTGAACTGCTCTCTCATCACACATCTAAAAATCACGATTTTAGCTTTAAAAATCATGTTTTGGTATAAAGATTTCATTCGCATACCTAAATTTGCAAATCATGAAGTTTGAAATTTGACCCATTGAAAGATGTTATCAGATTTCTTGCGTTCCTGAGCCAAAAACAATTTGTTTTGGGTTGAATAAAATTTTAATCCCAAGTATAGGCTATAATAATCACTTCTTGTTTAACTCCATGTCCAGAAATTAAATAGATCGGGAGAGAAAGGTTTTTGAAATCAGGGACGTTGTTTTTAAACTTAAAACAGTGAACAAATATAACTACAAATTGCTCACAGATACTATCATTATTCACAGAGATATCATGTATAGGTAGATACAACCATAACTATTCACAAGTGTATCCACAACAATTTCATCCTTTAAATTTTAAAATAAAGTTACTCACTGATGTTTCAGAAGGAAGAACAGAGCCTTCAATATTAGAACAGGCTTTACAATCTGTTTTGAAAATTGGAAACTGAAATGCCAAATCTTCATGGTTTTGATAAAACTTAAGTTGCTTTGTTGTTTAGATTTGCTTGGAGTAACAATTCCGGATTGAAGAAAATGATGTTGTTTAAGTTTTGTAAAAAGAAAAGCTTACTCATTTTCTAGTTTGCTTAATTTTGATGAACGAAAATGAAATGGGAAGGCTAATATATAGAGGGAAGTGTACAGGTTAATTTTATTTATTTGTTCAGGTGACATTACTTTGTACAATAGGTATGCTGAAGGTGCTTGCATTAATTGCCATTGTACAAATCTTTACTTATTTAATTTGTTCATACTTGATTATGTATCTTTTTGTTTCGGCTGAGATGGTTGCATTTATTATCATTTGTCTTCTTAAGCAAGCTTCCTTATATATTTTTTATTTGTTTCTTTTGTATTTGACTATGCTGGGATAAATCTTGGCTGAAATGAACATTTTTTGTGTACTAAAGATAATGGCATTTATTGTTAAGTACTTTGGGTTTCTACTTAATTATATTTGCTGTCCTTGCATTCTTTTGTTTATGTAAAGTTGGGATAAATTTTGTTTTCTTTCTTTTGCAAGTTCATTTATGTACTAAAGATTTTTTTGTTTTTCTTTGTATATTTACTTGCCTGCATATTACTTTACATACATATTTTATTTGTTCATACTTATCCAATTTTGTACATAAGTGAATGTATTTTATTTGTTTTCATTACTGTCTCCTATTTTGTTTAAGTGTACATGGTCATATACTTTTCTTTAATTTCTTCTGTCATATGCTTTGTAATATGAATGCATTCCTATTTTACATGTTGTTTAAATTTTATCTATGTGTATTTAATTTATTTATTGGTTAAATTTAACATTTATTTAACTCACATACTAATTTTCTTGTATATCTACACATACATATTTTTATACTTTATTTTGTATGTACAATTTGTTTGTATCAAATACACAATATTTAAAAAACAATGTTTTGAGATTGAATACGTATTTTACTTGAATTTGGAGAAACTCAAATCAATTTATCATTTAATTTCACAATTTTTTAAATCAAAAGTTAATTGAATTGTCAATTTAAAATTAATTAAAATTCGGGGTCATTACAATCATTCTGCATCATCAAACCTACCTACACCTACTCCTACCCATGAACCTGCAAGACCATCAAGTTATGGAACGGGTTATACACCCGAAAAAAAGAAAGCTGGACGGTTCCTGTTCTTTGGTTCTCCTTAAACCAAGCGAAAAATTGATGATCTTCACCATTACCAGAGGGAATCGATAAAGCTTCAGCGCGAAATGTTTTATGAACAGAAAATGAATTCTAGAGTCTGAGTTTTCTTGAACAAATTGGATGGAAGTTCTGCGGTTCGTCTTCCTCTTCGGCTCATCAACCTACACCATTGTCAACTCGAAATCCATGGGATAGGTCGCCTCAACCACCACCTCTCTCTCCAAACTCATGTGAACGTGGAAACCGTTGGTCACCACTACAACCATATGTAGAGAAGACAAAGGATGAACCGACGAACTCCAAGTCCCTGACAACTTCTTCTTCCAAATAATTTCGTTTTTGTCTACTTTTAAAATTGTTTTTTAATCTTACATTGTATACATTTTTGTTTATATATAAAATATATTACTCTTTTGTGTTCAAATGTGACTAATTATGTTGAATGACACATTCAGTCAACTGATTAATTCGATCAGTCGACTGAAACTGCATACTGTATGTTCTCATACACTGTTCAGTCGGTTGATCGAATGCAACCAGTCGACTGAATAAGCAAACAGAGAGCAAACTTGTTACTTTAGTCGACTAGACCGGTCGACTGAATTTACAGCATAACTCTCGGGAATGTGTTCATACACTATTCAGTCGACTGATCAATATAACCAGTTGACTGAATGACCAAACAGAGAGCGTATTAGTTATTTTAGTTGACTAGACCAGTTGATTAAAATTGCTGCAGAGCTCTCGGGAAAGTGGTTCAGCCGACTGACCACAAATATTCAGTCGACTGAATTCACATCTGAAACGTACTTTCCACCTTTTTTTATCTACTTTTTACCCCTAAAACCCTCACTTCCTCTTTTACTTTTTACATTTACCTCCAATCTCCAGAATTCCAAAACCCTAGTTCCTAAAATTTTCAAAAATTTCTTCAATTCTTTGATAAATTCAAATGGCCCCTCGACAAACAAAGAGATCTAGACATACTTCTTCTTCCTCCGAGCCAATTGATTCACAAATCGCTCAATGGCTATACGATGCAACTGCAGTTCAACGATGGAATAAGATGAAAGAGCTCGATTCTTTGAAGGTTTTTTTGTTGTCTTTCTTGATTTTACGACATATAAGATTCAAGAATTAGCAAGAAGGGGCCATCTAGAATCACTTTTAGATCATAATCATAACAATATCAAGATAAATCATATCTTGGTGAAACTCTTCTATGCGAACTTGAAACTAGGCCATCAAAACCCACGCAATCGTGACAATTGCGTTTGGAGTTTGGTATGTGGGCAGCAAGTGTTTCTTTCTTTAGATAGAATCAGTCATATTCTTCACACTCTGATAAGAGGTGCTGAGTTACAAGAATTGAATGCTGTCATAGGCGAGAGAGACTAGGTAAGTCATCGGTTTCTAGAAGATGACATGACCGAGCTTAAGTCTATTGCATTACGACCTACTGCCAGGATAATGCATAGAGCTTTGATGCACACAATTCTACCCCGCACTGGCTCGTACGAGCTTGTCTATCCAAACAACTATAAAGCATTATATGCTATTTGGGGAGAAGTTGAAGTAAGTTGGCCAAAACTCATTCTAGACGAATTTCTGACCTTCAACCAAGGTCGTATGAATATTATTTATTTTGGTGAATATATTATGTGGTTGCTTATGAATCTCCAGGTTCCTATTCCGGAATCCGATACCTCTATTCCAAAACATTGAATAACCGCACCATTAGCCTTATGAAACTACCACCACGACCTCTCACTATTATGAGCTTTCAAGAATGGAAATCTCGACATCGCCAAGAAACCTCTACTCAACAACAACATCAATCATGAGATGACATCCGTATGCCAACACCATCCCAAAGTACTCAGTAATCTATTGATTTCATCGTCAGAAATCAAGTTTATCTTGGATTCCCGTATTAAATATCTTGATAAGAAAATTGACAAAAAGTTTGATAAAATCAAGAGTTTCTTCGGGATTTTATGGGATGCAATATCATGCTCCTCTTCCACCGTTACGGAGAATTATCAACGTGATCCAGGCAAACACCCAGCCCCTCACTTTACTTGGTCAACATCGGAAGAACATATTAGTTCCGACACAAGTGTCAATGGAGGTACACAATTTGCAGGAGTTCCTCCAAAGGAAAAGTACCAGTGCAAGTTGAAGAAGAGGAGACATAATCTGATTCTGAATGAGGTTGTTATCTTTTTAGTGGTAGTAAGTTAGTTATTTCTTTGTTTCGTACATTCTATAAGTATGTATTCGTAACATTTGAAATCTGCTGTTTCTGTGATTGCATCTAGTATTTTATTTTAATTCTATTGTGTTAGTTTTATGCATACATTATCTTTTCCTTTTTGTCGATGACAAAGGGGGAGTAATTTGTAAACTAACAATTTTATGCAGGGATTAAAAGTATCACCATATATTCAGGGGGAGATATATAGCGCCCGTTATATATTTATCAAAAATAGTATATTATATAACAAGTGTTGTCATCAATCAAAAAGGGGGAGAATGTTGAATCACATATTTTGATTCATGACAAAGCAATGAATTATAGTATATGGATAAGGGACAAAAAGAAAAGGAATTATGCTGTTCAAACTACAAAGGAGACAAGGCTACAAAACTGCGTATAGTATGTTGATTTATTGAAATCTTTTAGTCTTAGAGATGTTATAATCAATCCTCGAGTAGTTAAGTTATTTTAAAACATTAAACTTTTTTAAAATGTGTAAATACTGCTTTGACAGTCATGTCAGTCGACTGACTGTATATGGCCAGTCGACTGAACCTGTACATATGCATAGAAACGTTCTGTTTTTAAACAACTTTGAATATTCAGTTGACTGATCGTTTTGGGTCAGTCAACTGAATTCTTTCAACGACTATTTTTTATGAATAGATACTTCCTTTTGCCAAGAGTCACGTTCTAATATGAAGAGGGATGGCTGCTTCTGTTGATTAGAACTCTTCATGAACGGTTGCATCTCTTTAACTATTATATAAACACACAAAATCCATTTCAGACCTTACTTTCTACTATCTCTGTATTCTAAAAAGCAATCACAACTTTCATAAATTGCTTGAATCTCTGAAACAATTAACTTATTCTTTGATTCAAAGCAATATTTTCCTTTCTAAATCTTTATACACACATATATACTTGAGGAAAGATTATAGGAAGGTTGTACTATCAAAGACAAATCAGTGTTATTAAGAACACAAAGTGTCAAAGAAATTCTATTGAAACTGTTGAAGTCCTGTTCAGTTGTTCAGGTGGGTAAAGTCCTCTTTCGGTTGTTAGAGGCGGAAAAATTCTGTTCGGTTATTCAGGTGTTGTATACCTATTCCTCCAGGTTAAGAGAAGGTTATTGTGAGAAATTCCAGAGGAAAGTCTGGGACTGGACGTAGAACGGGAAGTTCGAACCAGTATAAATATTCCTGGTGTGCTCTTTTTATTTACTTTGCTATTATCATCTGTTTTCGCATCTAGTTTTAATTATATTCCATATTACATGATCCTAAGTGATAGCTAGCCACACAGTAATCACTTTCATAAATAACGGTCACAACCGGGTAATGCTTTATAAAGTAAAATTATATTTTACCAGAACTAAGTAAGTGATAAATTTTATCAAAATGTCACAACACCTGCTAAGTAACATGTAAACGTTAATAGTTGAATAGTTTGATGTTAATCACCGACCAAATTTACATTTGACGAGTCACACAACTGAAACAATGAATTCTCCATTAAATTAATGATTTAATTAATTTATAATTGATGTTAATTAATTTAATTAAATATTACTTATGAAATATTATTTATAAATTTGATTTTGATTTGATAAATGAGTACTAAATGTATTATAAAAGTTATAAATACATTAATCGATATAAGATATCAATAAGTGTTTTTAAATTAGATTTAAAATGCAAAATATTCATTCGAGCTCTAAATGGGTTTATGGCCCATCATGAGGCTAATAGGGTCGAATGAACCCTGAAACTAGGGGAACTACTAGATGGGCTAAAGAGGAATAAAATTGTGTGACGCCCCACCTCTATACCCACGCTAGCCAAGAACACTCCGGAGAAGTGCTGTCAACTAGCACGGAGAATAAGGCTGTTGAGGAGCGACCATCCATGTAATTGCTTATCACACGGCGGCTATAAATAATCTTCGGAAACAAACATAGAAATAATCATATCACAAATTAGTCACAGATATCCATATCACAAAGGCGGAAGAAGATATGAATATATAACTAACACATGAAAGTGTACATCAGAGTAGTGGTCAATAAGATCCACGATAATACAAAAGAATAGCAACACGTGCTATACAAAAGAATACAACTATGAGTCTATATCTCAAGTGTATACAACAAAAACTGCTAATCTAAACAGTTAGCCAAAAGTCAGAGTGATGAATCCCTGGGAAGAAGTCAAGCAGAAGCACCTGTAACATCTCGGTCTGATCCGAGTATTATTTAAGAAAATAATAAACGGATCAGTCTAGCTATAAATATCAGATGACATGATATAACATAAAAGATATGGCATAAACATAAACATCCATAACGACATACCACTATAAGTATGTAAATAATGATCAACAGAAGATCAATCAATAAGAGATAATCAATATCACAAGAATCTTCTCAAAGATCCAAAGAGGGCATCATACCCTAAACTTGTACTCATGAAAAGTCAAAGAGATAAATTCCAGAAATCAACACAAGAAATCCAGAAATCATAAAAAGGGAAAGAGGCCTATCACATGACGGTCCGAAGACCATGGGGAGCTACCCCACATGTGTGAGTGGAATCACACAGATTGAGGTCAAGACTAACCAAAAAGCAGAAAGGTATGTGTGAATGGAATCACACAATTGGTGTCTAGTCTAACCTTGCAATGAAAGAGACATCGCGCAATTGCTAGTCTAATTCATAAAGCGATCATCAAGATCAACGAGAAGTGTCAATTACACTAAGCTAGTAAATATAGAAGTTTAGCTTCATGTCCCATAACCACTTGCTTAACTTAAATATTTACGAACAAACTGTAAATCTTCACTAATAAAATTGTCACAAGAGGTTCAATCGAACAAGTCCAAGAATTAACCGACGAAGTGAACGCAAGCGTTTCATACCACTTGTTTTACTAAGTCGTTTAATTAGATTTCTCATCCGAGTGAGGTAAAGGCTTGTATATACTAATAGATTGGAAAACGGTTTAAGAAAAGAGCTTTGTTATTAAAAATAGAGTTGAAATTGTTTGTTAAAAAGTTTTGATATTTACTACTAGTATTGAAACCTTTATATTATAAAGTGACAAAACACAGAAGCATTTGTAGAAACAATCAGTCACAAAGATCGCATACGGAGATGCGAATAAAATCCAAGGAAATCAGCTCAATATTTTTCAGATAAGATCCCCTACAGAGGGGGGGTCCAGGGGGGGTGGCAACCCCCCAAGGTGGGGGGGTCCAGGGGGCAGCGCCCCGACCAAAACGGTACGACCTAGTGAAGACAAAATGAGGTCTAACGACCTAAGGGGAATAGGGTCGAGCGACCTAATGGTTGCGACCTAGGGGTCTAAGGAGTCAAGCGACCTAACTGGAGCAACTCTATGGTCATGCGACCTAACTGAAATGGCCAAGCGACCTAACAATAGCACAGGTCAAGCGACCTAACGTTTTAAGGCCGAGCGACCTACTTAAACTCACGACTTAATGGTGTGAAAGGCGTGCGACCTAATGTGTTACGACCTAAGGGTCGAGCGACTTAGTGGAACAAGGTCATACGACCTAATACTTGTAGTAGGGTTGGGCGACCTAATGGAGTAAATGGTTGAGCGACCTAACAGGTTATAGGTCATGCGACCTAGTGGGTTAACGGCCTAACGACCTAACGACCTAAAAACCCGCGACCTAAGGGTCGAACGACCTAAATGGTCCAGCGACCTAGCACTAAACAAGGCCGAGCGACCTAATGGTACCCGCGACCTAGAGGTCAAGCGACCAAGGGATGAAATGGCCAGAGGATATAGGCGAGCGACCTACGACCCACCTACCCACGACCTACGACCTAAGCTCAAACGCGAGCTGCGAGCTACGAGCTAGCGACCTAGCGAAGTGAGAGAGACCGAGCGACCTACGACCTAAGGTCCATACGACCTATGGCCTAACACCGAACAAGCATTTAGATGGCCCAGCGACCTATGGTACTAACTCGCGAGCGACCTAAGTCCTAGGTCGTGAGCGACCTAACTGCGAGTGAGCAAAAATGGCCAGAGCCAAAGCAGAGCGACCTAACGGCCATACGACCTACGATCTAAGGTCCTGAGCGACCTAACTCCGAAAACACGAAAATGGCTAGAACGACCTAGGGCTTAACTCGTACGCGACCTACGACCTAAGGTCCACACGACCTAACTCCGAGCGAGCTAAAAACGGCCAGAACGACCTAAATGCAGAAATTTCTCCCAAACACCAAAAATCGGAGTTTTTCGCCAATCCAATCCAAACCAAAAGCAAATATGCATGCTAAAGTGATAGGGAATCATTCCCAACAGTCCAATATAGTTATAGACTAGAATTGTGAGATAAAAATCTCACCTTTGCACTAAAATTTATGAAGATGAAGCTTGAAAGCAAGGAGAAGCAATCCAAAGCTTGAATCCAATATCTTCTACTTGAATTTGGAGTTGAATGATGGAGTTGCAATTGAATTTGAGCTTCGAGTTTTAATTTCCCATTCTCTTCACCATTAATGCTAAAGCTTGAGTTAGTTAGGAAATTTATGAAGAGTGAGGAGAAGAGGGTTGGAACTTGGGCTTAATAGGCTAAACTAACCCAAAGTCCAAAGTGGGAAAAGTTAGTGAAATTTCACTAACTCCAAACCTATCGATGTTTATACTTAAAAAGTTGTAAACGACATTTCGAACTCAATGGAAGTGGTCTCGAGTCCTAATTCGACCGTTTGCAAAAAGTAGTTTTTCGGACCAAAATCCGCTTAACGATTTAATATTTAAATAAAAATATTTAAATGTAAACTCGATAAATATGCGGGTTGTTACAAATTGGATGGCTGAGATGGAGGGACATTGAGTAAAAGGTATGATCCTAAAATCTCTCATTTCCTTCCTCTATTTAAACATCTCTTCCTCCATTTAATAGGTATCTCTTTTGGAGCCTCTATCACATTCCTTTTGTTGGCCGACTTTTCCCCTCCATCTCTCTAGTCTTCCAAGCTCGAATCAAACTAATTTAGCTGCTAAATGGTTAAAGGACTAACACTCTATCGGATCGGAAATTGTTTATAGGAGCTTACATCTCAAGGTGTGCTTAAGGACTTTGGCTGTAAGATAAGTTTCTAATTAACTATGAACATTAATTTATATTTATAATTCTCGTTATACGTACGTACGTACATACATATATATACATGCATATATATATATATATATAAACACATACACACACATGTATATATAGACACACAAAGATATACATGTATGTATATATATATATATATATTAGTTATGTGATGATTCCAATATGAAGATTCAATATCATGGCTTAGATTGGTTGTATGTATATGTATATATGTTTATATAACTTTTTTATGACAATTCATCCCTATATAGTATGGCTCATAATTAAAAAAACATTTTTTGATGATTTAAATGATTTAATATATAATATACACATATATTTTTATAGTTTATAATTTAAATATTATATTATAGTTATGCACTATTTTAAAATAAAAATGATGTTTAATAAGTATATTATTTTCAGTAGAAAGAATTTTTTTCTATATATTGTTTTTAAATAATATTTAAATAAATTTGCCATATAAATAATTATACAAATTCATATATGTTTTATGAAATACATTTTAAATGTTGTAAAATCATATTAATACGTACTGAACTCATGCCAGAAAATAAAAAACATTTTTGTGTATATTTTATATATTTAATTAGAGTCTAAAATTAAAAAATTGTATTTTCTAATTGTTTTAAATTATAGAACCATACAATAGATTTCAAACCATGATTTCATCTAAAATTTGCTGGAATTTTAAATTTAGATTCAAATAAAAATTTCCTAATTTTTAAATAATTATTTTAGGTTTAATTAATATATGTGTGTATGTGTATATATAATTAAAAAAATCCTGATGTTTGGCAAGACCATATCTCTAAATATATTTAACTAAAAATTATTTTATAATTTTATTTATATAAATATAAATATAATAAGTATTTAACATATTCATTTATATGTGTATGTGTATACAAATTTTTTTAATGCATTTGTACATGTATCATTTTCGACATTATAGTAAAAAATAATTTATTTATTGTATTCTAAATTATATAAGCATATTTATATAGTAAGTACTATACATACATTTTGTTAGTATTATGTACTTATGTTCATATATAAATATTTATATGTTTATACAAAATTATGTATACAAATAAAATTTTAATATATATATATATTGAAATATTTTATTATAAAAACAAAAGTATATATATACATACACTTGGACAATACATTTACATATTAGATAAGATAACATGTCAGTTGCGATGTAAATCTCAACATCTATATACAGGCATGTTATACCTTACATGGATTGGTATGTTACACATGCACACACCTGTATATGTAACACAACATAAAATTAAATAATACAATATCGTTTTATAAATTTAGTTAAAATAAAAGATTTTATTTAAATAAAATTTAGAAATGTTCTAAATAAATTAGACTTCATAGGCCCAATAAAGATCTAATAAAGGAATTTTTTTGAAATGCACCCATAACTTCCACTGCGGGCTAGCCCAGTTCCAGTAATAGTATTGGGGTCCAATAGCTAATGCGATCTAAATTAGTCATGTTAAGGTTAACTATTAATCTCACGGCCTAAAGGTTGTCCCTAATAGAAAAAGCAAAATTTGAGTTGGATCTTGGGCTAATTTTCAAAATTAAAAATATAAGATTTTAAATTTAAAAGTTAAATTTAAAATAATATATATTGTAAAAGTTATAATATAGTAAGATTTTTCAAGATGATAAAAAAATAATTAAAATTAATTTTAATTTTTCTTTCAAATATTTATCAAAAAGATTAATAAAATAAATTAATTAAATTAGTTATTTAATTAATAAATGTATAATGTATTATATATTATGATATATGGAATTTTGTTTAAAAATGTTTATAATAACATAAATATGCATGTATGTATATGAAATGAATTTTGAAATTAATGTAATTTAATTCAAATAGTTGAATTAAATAAATTAATTGAAAGGTAAATTAAATGAATAATATACACATGTATATGACATATGTGTTGTACTATAAAGGCTATAGTATATATAATAACTATTGAATATAAATTTTATATTAATATGAAATTAATTAAAATGTTAATTAATTAAAATAATTTAATTAATATAATATTATACATAAGACCATTATATGAGTAATATGAAATATAAAGGTTATATAATAATAAAACTTATATAATATGAATGTATAAATTCAAGGTAGAATATTGAAGAAATCCAAATAGACATAAACAATAAATACATACATAAACATAAGTATACTATGATTTTTGATGCGTCCGACACTTAAATCATGAGAGTAATTAATAAGAATTACATTATTCCATAAGTCGATATCACTCAATGTAATGTATTAAAGATTATGAATCTTAATATAATGTAGTGAACCAAACCAACTTCCAAACAATCACTATACATATACAACAAGCATTCATAGGTCGTAATTATGAACATAAATATAGTTTAAAACTTTTGGTTTAAAGGTGAAGCTTTACTCCAAAAACACTTCTAACTTAACCGGATCACCATAATAAGTTGCCAACACGCACTATCATAATGACACCTTGACTTGGACTTTTGGGCCCTTAAAGGGTTGGGTTTCGGTTCGACATGAGCAATATGGGGCTCGGTTTTGGGATTTTGACATGGAAATGGCTTTGGTTTTGGTAGAGGAGCATTTGTAGGTGAATATATGGAGTTTAACTTGATTTTTACAAGTGTATTCACTTGTTTTTGGCTTGGAAATTTCTCTCGGAAGCCATAGAAATGTTCATTTATACAAAGAGATAAGAAATGAAGATGGAAATGAATATGTGAAGTGGAATATGTATAAAGATGAGGAGTATTTATAGGCTAAAGAGATGTAGTAGTGATTAAAATAACTTATTAATATAAAACAACAAAATGTATTCATGTAACATGCTTCCATGCCTCCGCCCTCACCTCAGTGCACACATTACCTCCCTCCCACCTTAGGTCCACCTACACCATAGTTTAGGTACTTGTTTAGGTTATTGTTAGGGTATTTAATTAATTTCCCAAGGTTATTTAATGTATTTTTGTGCATTTAATGTCAAATCAAGTTTTATATTTAAACTAAGCTTGATTATTAACTTTAACACATTGATTATCTTATCACATGACAAAGGTGCATGTGTGCATGTGTATATGAGTGATACTAAATGTGCACAACGTTTTCGATGACTTTCTTGATGTTGAAAAGTCAAATTTTCAGAAAAGTTTTCTTGGTCATAATTTATATTTTTATTTGAAATAATTATTTTGGTAAACCAAATTTGAAAATGATTTTAATATCATTAATTAATGTTTTAACTATGTTTATTTGGTTATTAAATTCATTATTTAAATATTCAAAAATGATTTAAATATTCAAATACAAAGCGAGTAATTTGCAGGTCGTAATATATATATATATATATATATATATATATATATATATATATATATATATATATTCAATAAATAAAATAAACTTTCTTGTTTTGGACGAAAAATGTGTATATAAAGGGGAAATGTGTCCGTTGCGGTGTAAATTCCCATACCTAAACATTAACCGTGCACACTTCTCATATGTTGCACTTGCACTTTTACACATGGGTGCATTTGATGTGCTTATCGCAATATACAAACAATTTAAAGCTTAGTTTAACTAAATTTAGGCAATTGTAATAAAATATATTGATTTTATATAAATGAAAAAAATTAGAAAAGTTCTAAATAGATTAAAATTCATAAGCTATTTGTAGATACAATGAAAGATTTTTTTTAAATATACTCTTTAACACCACTATGGGTCGGCCCAGTTCCAACATCATTTAACCCCAAATGTGTATATAGGTTTGTATTGCCAATTGTATAAATGTAGAAATCAATTAAAATGTTTTGATTTAAATCATAAAATAAATTCCAAAGTGAATAAAATTATTTCTTTATACAGGTGTAATATTATTTTTGGCCATACTTAATATATAATTGTTTTATATTACAGACTTAATTACAAATAATAATTTTAGATATACAGATTTATATATTAATTATTTGCTACTGGTTTGTTTAAAAAATTATTTTGCTCTCGACTCGTTTAAAAAATATTGGTGTTGAGTTTTTTTAAGTAATTAGTAGTACTTTAATTAAAACATAAAATGACATCCAAAATATATTTACATATATACTTTTATTAAAATACATGGTCGGAATATAATATTATGTACATATTTATTTTTAAAATACTATATATTTAAGAGTTTTGAACCATTCTTCTAATTTGAAATTCAAATTTAAATTTTTTTGACTTAGTCAAATTGGGATTTTGTATTTTAAATCTAAATATATTTCGTTTCAAATTTTATGTTTTACTTAGCCAATAATTTTAAATACCTTAATTTTAATACACATACACACACATTTATTTATTTTTAAATTAGATACGCACACAGACACACACATATATATATATACATATATAAATGGCAACATATGTATACATGTAATGACCCGTAATTTGATCGCTCTAATTAAAGATATTTAAATTATTTTGAATAATGATGAACTTATTTTGGAAATATGTTCACAAAATATATACTTTTGAAAGATATATCGATAAAGTAACCGAAACCCGTTTACCGATAAACAGCTCTATAATCGTAAAACATCATGCATGGAGCTGGAAATATATACTTGTTTTTATAATTTAACAAGAATACAAAATAAAATAATTTATTTTAATTTTGAAAACTAAATGTATATATGACATTGATGTCCTTATATTTAATAATTGATTTATGAATTCAAATTTAGATTTAATGATTTAATAATTATTTAAATTATTATAATAAATTTTTAAATAATTATAATTCATTTAAAATAGTTACAAAGTGATAATAAATCATTTATAATTGTTTTATAAAGATATGTAGTTGATTTGAAAATATAAGGAAAAGGGTATCGCATTATCGGTATAATACAACTTTCGCAAGTAATTGTTATTTTAGTTTTATAACTAAAATGAGGACATTTTAATTAATAAATAATAATAAAAATATTATTTTCAAACTTTGTTTACAAATATATGTATATTAACTAATAAGTGAAAATATGACCGCGAATCAGAATATGTAACAGTTTGAAGTTTATAAGTTGTTTAACGTTGTTTATATGACTTGAAGACATATATAACATACACATACATATATTAACATATACATACACCCACACATATAACAAATATAGAAAAGTAAATATACATATTTACCATTTAAATACATATTTATTTAAGTAAAAACATGAAATTATCTAAGATATTTTATGAAACTTCACCCTTAAGCTTGCATAAGTCAACAATTAGGACATAAAGTGATATGAGAAGATGGTGGCACATGGGGGGGGGGGGGGATGATGGCCAAGGTCATGGTGATGATAGGGGCGGCATAAGCATGATGCAAGAAGGAGGAGATATTTTCTACCCTTTAGCCAATAAATACCCATGCATACTCTTCCATTCACTCACCTTCTTCTTCATTTTTCCTAAGCTTTTCCATGGCTTCTTCTTTAGGAAATTTATAGAGAAATTTTAGTAGAAAATAAAATAAAAGTATATACAAACATATACAAAGTCAAATCACCTCAAAACTCTAGCCCATCACCTCCCCTACCTCTCTATTAATCACGACCTCCATAATTTCCCATCATAGCCGAGCACACCACCTCCCAAAAGCATTGTCATGCCTATCCAAATCCTAGGCCGAGCCATATAGGAAGAAGAAGGAGGAGATCAGGAAGCTCCAAAGAAAGAAAAAAGGAAGATGTGCCACCGGAATCAAAAGAGAAGTCTAAGAATGGAGATTTCTTTAGTATATTTTGAAATATAAGCAAATCAAATTTTCAAAATAGTCACAGTTTTCAAATAAATAATTAAGGGTTTTTAAGATGATTTTAGGATTTTATAATTTATTTTAAAGATTTTAAATGACTTAAAGAAAGGGTGTTAAAATCAAGCAATTTAATCTTGGATCTAAAAGTCGATGAGTAAACCAGATTTTTTCTATTTGTGAGATCCATATGTATGGTGCTTAAACTAAGAGGATGTTCATGAGAAACTAGTGCCCTGGCTCACTTGGCTTTTTTCCTAGGTGATGAATAGATAAGGTCAAAATGTCGGAAACTTGATAAGTATAAAACATTTAATTTTTCAAATTTGAAATCTTGGATTAAATAGAGATATCTTCTTATACTTGGTATTAAATTTCGAGGAAGAAATTTGTACTATCCATGTGAATTTAAAAGGTGATTTCATTGCTATTAAATGTATAGTAAAGGTTGCATATGGAAATTAATGTCGAGTAAAATTAGTATAATTTCTATGGATTCGTTTTACTCGAATACTAACTAATTTTGATTTACCATCTTAGATAACTTGGCTTCAACCTATTAAAAGGAAATTTATTTGAACAAGAAATCTTTTGTCAAGATTTTAATAAATGGGTGGAATTAAATCAATTCCTATAATTAAAAATTAATTTTTTTGGGTTTATAGCAAAATATGTCTAAAATAACATTGTTTTTGACCCATTTTAAAAGTTATGATTTGGAAATCTTACTAAAGATTTAAACAAATGATTTTTAAATATTTTCCTAAGTAGAGGATGAAATAATTTGGAATTATTCTAGGGTTCAAAAAATGTTTTAAGTAATCAAAGGATTTGATAAGTGCGGCTTAATGATTTCATATACTGTTAAGAAGATAAATGGAATAATTTAAAATAATATGTCTCTCTTAGATATTTATGAACAAATATAAAGATGAATTAAATTAAATGATAATTGATAATTACGTATGAACTTAACATCTTTTTAGTCGATGATTAATTTAGAGGAATTGAGGTCAAAATTGGAGCTGTGACGCCCCACCTCTATACCCACGCTAGCCAAGAACACTCCGGAGTAGTGCTGTCAACTAGCACGGAGAATAAGGCTGTTGAGGAGCGACCATCCATGTAATTGCTTATCACACGGTGGCTATAAATAATCTTCGGAAACAAACATAGAAATAGTCATAACACAAATCAGTCACAGATATCCATATCACAAAGGCGGAAGAAGATATGAATATATAACTAACATATGAAAGTGTACATCAGAGTAGGGGTCTGTAAGATCCACGATAATACAAAAGAATAGCAACACGTGCTATACAAAAGAATACAACTATGAGTCTATATCTCAAGTGTATACAACAAAAACTGCTAATCTAAACATTTAGCCAAAAGTCAGAGTGATGAATCCCTGGGAAGAAGTCAAGCAGAAGCACCTGTAACATCTCGGACTGACCCGAGTATTATTTAAGAAAATAATAAACGGGTCAGTCTAGCTATAAATATCAGATGACATGATATAACATAAAAGATATGGCATAAACATAAATATCCATAATGACATACCACTATAAGTATGTAAATAATGATCAACAGAAGATCAATCAATAAGAGATAATCAATATCACAAGAATCTTCTCAAAGAATCTGAAAGGGCATCATACCCCAAACTTGTACTCATAACAAGTCAATGACATAAATTCTAGAAATCAATGCAAGAAGTCCAGAAATCATAGAAAAGAGAAAGAGGCCTATCGCATGACGGTCCGAAGACCAAGGGGAGCTACCCCACATGTGTGAATGGAATCACACAGATTAAGGTCCAGACTAACAAAAAAGCAAAAAGGTATGTGTGAGTGGAATCACACAAGTGGTGTCTAGTTTAACCTCGCAACAAGAGACATCGCACAGTTGCTAGTCTAAATCATCAGAATGATCGTCATGATCAACGAGAAGTGTCAATTACACTAAGCTAGTAAATATAGAAGTTTAGCTTCATGTCCCATAACCACTTGCTTAACTTAAATATTTACGAACAAACTGTAAATCTTCACTAATAAAATTGTCACAAGAGGTTCAATCGAACAAGTCCAAGAATTAACCGACGAAGTGAACGCAAGCGTTTCATACCACTTGTTTTACTAAGTCGTTTAATTAGATTTCTCATCCGAGTGAGGTAAAGGTTGGTATATACTAATAGATTGGAAATCGGTTTAAGAAAAGAGCTTTGTTATTAAAAATAGAGTTGAAATTGTTTGTTAAAAGATTTTTGATATTTACTACTAGTATTGAAACCTTTATATTATAAAGTGACAAAACACAGAAGCAATTGTAGAAACAATCAGTCACAAAAATCGCATACGGAGATGTGAATAAAATCCAAGGAAATCAGCTCAATGTTTTTCAGATAAGATCCCCTACGGAGGGGGGGTCCGGGGGGGGTGGCAACCCCCCAAGGTGGGGGTACGGGGGCAACGCCACCGCTTACGGGGTTCGACCTGCCCGGTCAGGTCGCGGGGGTCTAGGGGGCAGCGCCCCCAGCGGGGTGCGGGGCAGCGCCCCCGGCGGGGTGCGGGGCAGCGCCCCGTCCAAAACGGTACGACCTAGTGAAGACAAAATGTGGTCTAAGGGGTCAAACGACCTAGTGGTGTTCGCGACCTAACGATGACTCGTGACCCAACATGGCCGACCTAACAGAGGTTGCGACCTAACCGAGCAACAGGACGAGCGACTTAACAAAGTGGCCGAGCGACCTAACTGGAGCAAGCGACTTATAGGTCATACGACCTAATAGTGAGCGACTTAAGGGACGCGAGCGACTTAAGGTCCAACGACCTATGACTTAACAGAGTCGAGCGACCTAAAAGCACATGACCTAACTAGCAGAGGAGATTTAAGGTCGGTACGACTTACGACTTACGAAATGGAGGGTGAACGACTTAACAAGGTTCACGACCTAAAGGGGGTCGACCCAACGAGTTATAGGTCTAACGACCTATCGGTTTAAAGGTCATGCGACCTAAAAACCACGCGATCTACGACTTAACAGAAGCCTAGGTCGGAGACGACTTACAGGATAAACCAGGCCGACTTAGTGGACGAGCGACCTAAGGTAAATGTTCCAACGACCTAACTCGAACGACATAGCAGGAGCTTAGGTCAGAGACGACCTACGAGATAAACCAGGGCGAGCGACTTAACGTTTGCCTGGAGATTATAGTTCAGAAACGACCTACGACTTAAACCCTATACGACCTAACGTGAAAAGACCTAACTCCGAAGTGAAAATTCAAGGCAGTACGACCTAGCGCGATAACACGCGAACGACCTAAGGGTTAGGTCGTGAGCGACCTAACTCCGAACACACGAAAATGGCCAGAACGACCTAAGTGCAGAAAATTCACCAAAACGCTAAAAATTGGAGTTTTTCGCCAATGCAATCCAAACCAAATGCTAATATGCATGCAAAAATGATAGGGAATCATTCCTAACAGTCCAATATAGTTATAGGCTAGAATTGTGAGATAAAAATCTCACCTTTGCACAAATTCAATGAAAAAATGAAGTTTTAAGCAAGCAAGAATCAATCCCTCTTATATCTAAGCACAAGAAGCTTGAATCCAATGTCTTCTTCTTGAATTTGGAGTAGAAAGATGGATTGCAATTGAATTTGAGTTTTGGAATTTTAATTTCCCATTCCCTCCACCATTTTTGAAGAAGCTTGAAGACTTAGGAAAATAGAAATGAAGTTATGAAGAGGAGGGGTGAAGGTTGGGTCTATTAGGCTAAAAGCCCAACCCAAAGTCTTAAGTGAAAAAGTAGTGAAATTATACTATCTCCAATCATATCAATGTTTATACTTAAAAGAATTGTAAACG
Organism: Allium cepa; assembly: GCA_030765085.1. Lineage (NCBI taxonomy): Eukaryota > Viridiplantae > Streptophyta > Magnoliopsida > Asparagales > Amaryllidaceae > Allium > Allium cepa. Next base: position 978,904,331 of record CM060928.1, read on the forward strand.
GCATTTCGAACTCAATGGAGGTGGTATTGAGTCCTAATTTGACCGTTTGCAAAAAGTAGCTTTTCGGACCAATATCCGATTAACGACAAAATATTTAAATAAAATATTTAAATATAAAATCGATAAATATGCGGGTTGTTACAGGATAACTCCAATCCGAAAACCACTTCGAACCAATGTATACATTCAGAAGTAAAGACATGTTGAAGATGATGATTTTTGAAGATGAGGATCTTCATGCTGAAGGTTTGCTTTCTACTAGTCCACTGGGATGAAATTTACCATATCACATATTTATGGTGATAGTAGTGCTCTGTTATGAAAATCTTCTATTACAAGGGCTAATCGCTACTAATCCTTGGGATAATTCACGACAAGATATGGTAGAAGGAGCGCCTTCTTTTTTGTTCAGTCCTAGAGTGAACTTGTATAGACAAATGTCTAGCATTGCATTTTTGATCAAATTTTGACTTTTATAAACGTACATCTATTTGGTGGAGGAGAAGGCAACTTATTTTAGCTTAGCACCCTTCTCTGAAACGTACGAGCTCAAAGGTTGTAAATTTGTGGAAATCAATAGTGGTCGAATTGAATGGCAATGTGGCATTCAAAGTGGAACCTGTGTTGATCAAAGCATGGCTTTGCGAAAAGAAAAGTGTGGCTTTGTGGAACGTAACTTCATGAGCCTCACATCCCAGGGATGATATGGGATACTATGCAGTCCGAAGGATAAATTTTGGGATGTTATTAGGGAAGATGTCCTCTAGGCACTTGTTGCCTTATTGTATGGACGGAAAGGTACGGAGGATGACAGAGATTGTGTAAAGCCATTGGATAATACTTTGTTCCATGGTAGTGTAGTAGTATAGTTCGAAGGCTAACAGAGATCATGTAAAGCCACTGGTGTGAACTAGGATTTTTATATGTGGATTTTCAGGTCTAAATAGTCGCTAGTTCACTATCATGTTGGAAATCCAATTCCAGTACGTTGCCTTTACGGTTTTGATTGTAGAACCTATTTTTAAATAGTAGCTAGTAAGCCGTCAAATATAATCAATGTAACAGTTTCGACTATTTTAATATGTTATTTGAAAAGTGTTTTCAAAGGAAAGTCATTATAAATAAAATCAAATTATTTTGATATAAAAGTGTTTAGCTATCATAAGAAAAAATATCATCCGTATTTATTTGTGGGCGTGATCTTATGAGATAACCTTCTTTTTATAAGTTTTAAGTTGGCATCAATTTATAGATCAAGTACCTCACGCTATTTTATCAATCTGATCAGGGTATTTTTAATACTCGGGTCAAATCCGAGTAGTTTCAGGTTTAGTTGAAGATGCTTGGAGTCTCTAGAGGAAAGCTGGAGATCTTCATCTACGTGTGGACGAATTCTATTATTTGCTGCATCTATTGCATTTGTTTTTATTTTCAGTATTTATAAGGGCAGAAGGTTTATAACTATCCAGGCTAAATCTAGGTTGGACTTTGATATTGTATTAAAAAATTGCCCCATAAAGATTATTTTTGAAATAATATATGTTATTCCATTCATTTGAGATTTTATTCTATCTTATTTTCTTTTTACCGTTAATGATCGGGTTTTCAACACTTAGATTTGTGGCACATGAATACTAAGGAGGTATTAATGTCGATTTTCGAGGGTCGAAAATCCCGGCTGTTACATTTGGCATCGGCGCTTATGTTGAGCAATCACCCCGGATTTGTTGGGGTAAATATCATTATAGATAGGGTTAGTGCTACCCTAAAATAAGTTTGAAAATATTATATATATTAGCGTGTATTTTTTATTTGATATAAAAATGTTTTATGGTGCTTTATCTGTCGAGTGGTTCATGAATTTTGGTCTGTGCATGAAGAGCCTCATGTAATTAACAAGGCATCCTAAATACTTAAACAAGGTGAATAGACACACCGTTTTAAATGGAGTATATTTTATATATACAAAAGTATAAATATTTATGTGCTTTGGAATTTTTTTAAGATGTTATCTCTTTGGAAAGTTCAAAGAATAAGGTCTTGATCTGTATGGGTGAGGGTGGGAATAATCTTTTAAGTATCGGTTATATGTTAGCCTGGGCAAACGGTATTGAACGCTTAGTAAATTATTCTTCTTATCATTGTACAATCAAGGCAAGTTCAAATCCGAACAAACATGAATCAAGTAATTTGGATAAGTCAAGAAATTAATGGTATGAAACTTCTGATAATAACTTGGTATATCATTTAGGTTAGGATGTCTTATTTTATGCTGGGGAATGAGTATTAGGTTAATCTAAAGCAAGCACGAAAAGTACGTGCACAATACGAGGCAGAAGGGAAATTAAAACCGGGATCTTATGCTGGCATCTTTCGTTACAGATGCGGTAAAGAAGGGCATTATGCAGTTCTATGCAAGGATGGGAAAGAAAAGGGAAGGGATAAAAGAAAGCAGAGAAAAAGAATAAAGAAAAATCTTTAGGGTAGGTATATTCTATTTCAAGTGTAAAAGGCAAGGACGTTTTCTATGTGAATGCCCTAAAACAAAGAAGAAACCCGGAATTCAGTCAAGAAAGGCAAAAGGTTGCTACTATTGCAAAGGAATAAGACATATAACCAAAGAATGTCACCCAACTTGCATTAGGTGCTTTTAAGGGAATCACTTAATGAAGGACTGTCCAAAATTGTGGGTGGCTAACTTAGGCCTCATAGATAAAGCACCGTCTACCTCAAAAGGGATCCACGAATAGTATACATTGCAGTTCAAGTATATATATATATATATATATATATATATACACACACACACACACACACACGATGGTGATATATGATAGGCTGTATTCCCTAGGGGTTACCTCTAAAAGTTTGTAACACGGGCTAAGGTATTGTAATGAATGTATAAATATAATGCTAGTTAATAAATCTCTTTTGATCATTCTTTTTGTGCACTTCTTCTATCTTACATCCGATCAAATTTAATATGATATTTTGAAATAAAAAAATTATATAATATAAAGTCATGCTTTTATGTAAAGATTTTAAATTAATAAAATATTTAAGAATATATTTTATAAAAGAATATTTTATAAAATAAAGTGTAATTAGAAAAAATAAAATGATGTTGGAGAAAGATGGATTTGAGAATTCATATCCTAATGTTTTGAAAAAGTATAAAAGGGAAGTTATGTAACATAAAATAAGCTTGGAATTAAATTTATAATAAGTCGTATTAACAAAGAAATTTCAATAGAAGTTTGAAATAAAAAATTTAACAATATATTCCAAATAAAAGATAAACGGTTCTTTTGGAAAAGAGATAGAAATGTTTTATGTATAAATATTTTGAAGAAATAAAGGGTTTATAAAGGTATTTAAATGAAAAATAAAAGCTTTATGTGATATTTTCATAAAGATTTGAAAAAAATTAAATAAGTTGTAAGAAGATCATTTCATCACATGATTTTGATCTAAGATTTGAGTATGGAACTTTGAGGTGTTTACACCGGTCAGAGTAAGGATTTATCACTCGATTCCTAACGACGAGTACTGATGAGCATTCATGATTTGGTACTCAAGCTTTCTATCATAGTTGAGGCCTATGTAGGGAAAACGAAATTTTCTGATCAAGTAGCCAGATCAAAGTCCGCACTAGGGAATCGAGGGTCAATACTAGTTCGGAAGTAAAGTTGTGGATTCCAATAGTAGATCGAATCAGAAATTGCGTACGAATGACTTTTATACATCGTACTGAGGTAAGTTTAAAAATAAATATTTGAACAAACACTTTAGGTTTTCCATTGTAATTTCGAGGATGAAATTCTTTTAGGGGGAAAGTCTGCAACGACCTGTAATTTGTTCGATTAATTAAAGATATTTAAATTATTTTGAATATTCACATATAGAATATTTTTCATAAATAATCAAGTTTTAAGTGATAAATAATAATACTAAACTTATTTTGGGAAAATGTTTGCAAAAACATATACTTTGGAAATATATATCGATAAAATAGCTGAAAACCATTTTACCGATAAACAGGTCTATAATCATAAACATCGCACATGGAGCTGGATACATACACCTGTTTTATAATCGAACAAGAATATGAAATAAAATAATTTATTTTAGCTTCTGAAATTAAATGTATATGTGACATCATTAAGGAAGCCTTTATATTTAATAATTGATTTATGAATTTAAATTGAGATTTAATGATTTCATAATTATTTTAATTATTATAATAATTGTTTTAAATAATTATAATTCATTTTAAATAGTTATAACTGGTATAAATCATTTATAATATCTTTATAAAGATATATATAATTGATTTGAAAATATAAGGAAAATGGATATCGCTTTATTGGTATAATAGCAATTTTGTAAATAATTATGGTTTTATAACTAAAATGAGATCATTTTAGTTAATAAATAATAACAGAAATATTATTTTCAAACTTTACTTACAAATATATGTATATTAGCGAATGAGTGAGAATATGACTGAGAATCGAAATTGGAATCGGAATACGTAACAGTTTGACGTTGTTTATATGACTTAAACACATATGTAACATACGCAAACATATATTAACATATATATACACACAAACACACATATAACCAAGTATAGAAAAGTGAATATACATATTTAATATTTACATACATATTTATTTAGTAAAAATATGAAAATATCGAAGATATTATATGAAACTTCACCCTAAAGCTTGCATAAGTCAGCAATTAGGACATGAAGTGATATGATAAGATGGTCGTACATTGGAGTGATGATGGCCGAGGTCATGGTGATGGTAGGCGGCGACATAAGCATGATGATATTTTCTACCCTTTGTCCTATAAATACTCATGCATACTCTTCCATTTCACTCACCATCTTCTTCATTTTTCCTAAGCTTTTCCATGGTTTCTTCTTTAGGAAATTTATAAAGTAATTTTGGTAGAAAATAAAATAAAACTATATACATACATATACAAAGTCAAATCACCTCAAAACACTAGCCAATCACCTCCCTTACCTCTCTATTACTCACAGCCTCCATCATTTCCCATCATAGGCGAGCACACCACCACCCAAAAGCATGGTCATGCTTACCCAAGGCCTAGGCCAAGCCATATAGGAAGAAGAAGGAGGAGAACGAGAAGCTTTGAAGCAAGAAAAAGAAGAAGAAGTGGCGCCGGAATCAAAAGAGAAGCCTACGAAAAGATTGATGGAGTGGAGCCATAAATGAGTACTAAATGTTTGTTAAATGATAAATAATCTCTATAAGTATTTTTGAGTATAATAAGATGACCATTTCTTTATGATTTGTATAAATGTTTGATAACTTGATTGATTATATGGATGTTGATATGGTTGACAACTTGGTTGTGAGAAATCATAATAAAAATGGTTAATTAATAGAAGATGAATTCATATAAATATGTGTAGGGAGTTTATTGAGCCTCATAATGGTTTTAAAATATAAAAAGTTTGGAAATGAATATTATAATAATATAATATTATGAAATGGTTTAAAAGTGAAAATGAGATTTAATATGGAATTTTTTTAAATGATTTAAAACGGTTTATAAGTGTTTTATAAACAATAAAACTAAATTTGGAGAAGTTTTAACAAGTTATGAAAAATAAGTCAAAATAAGGCAAAATGTGTGATGGTAGTTCGCGATTTCATGCTGGAAAAGTTAAGTGAACATATAAAGTGGAATATAGCTTGGAATTCTTTGAGATAAGAATTTTTCAAACCATTATATTTTTAGTTTTCAACCAAAAGAAAAAATTAAGATTTCGTTTAGTGCATTTTCAAAATCAGCGCGACAACTTCTTTATAAATGATGTTTTTAATTATTTAAAAAATGTAGTTAATTCTATAAATGTTTTAAAAGAGATTTGAGTTATAAAAATGGATTTCTAAATGATCAAAAAGTTGTTTTGGTCAAATAAGCTTTGAAAATACTATTTGTACACTATTTGCAGCACTTCTGAAATATGAACTTAAACTTAGGTATTCTTTCCTAAATATTTTATAAATGTTTTCAAATATATAATTAAGGGTTTTAAAGATGATTTGAGAATTGTATAATTTATCTTTTTGGGTTTAAATAAATGATTTAAACAAAAGCTGTTACAATCAAGTGATTTAATCTTGGCTCTGAAAGCCGACGAATAGACTGGATTTTTATCTGTGAAATCCGAATGTAAGTTGCTTAAACTAAGGAGATGTTTAGGAGCAACCAGTGTCCTGGCTCACCTGTCCTTTTTCTTGGGCGAGGAATAGATAAGGTCCTACTGTCGAAAACGATACAGGCATAAAAGATTTAATTTTCCAAATTTAAACAACTTGGATTGAAGATATAATCTTCTTATATTTGCTATTAAATTTCAAGGAGGGAACCCCTACTATCTATGTGAATTTAAAAGGTGGTTTCATCGCTATTCCATAAATAGTAATGGTTGAATATGGAAATTAATGTATAGTAAAATTAGTATAATTTCTATGGATCTGTTTTACTCGAATACTAACTAATTTGGATTTACCATCTTAGATAACACAGTTTCAATCTATTAAAAAGAAATGTATTTGAAATAAAAATATTTTGTCAAGATTTAAAGAAATGATTCGAAACCAATTTAATTCCTATACTTCAAATTAATTATTTTGGGTTTACAGTAAACTATGTCTTAAATAACATTGTTTTTGACCCGTTTTAAAAGTTATGATTTGAAAATATTTGTAAAGATTTAAATAAATGATTTGGAAATATTTTCCTAAGTAGAGGATGAAATAATTTGGAATTATTCCAAGATTCAAGAAAGGTTTTGAGTAATCGAAGGATTTAATAAATGAGGCTTAATGATTCCATATACTTTTAAGAAGATAAATGGAATAATTTAAAATAATATCTCTATGAGATATTAATGAATGAATAAAAAGATGAATTAAATTGAATGATGATTGGTAATCACATATGAATTTAACATATTTTTAATCGATGATTGGTTTGGAGGAACTAGGATCGGAATTGGGTATTTCCTATCCGAAAACCACTTTGAACTGATGTATACATTCGAAAGTGAAAACATGATGAAGATGATGATTTTTGAAGACGGGGATCTTCATAATGAAGGGCTGCTTACCACTAGTCCACTGGGGTGAAATTTACCATATCAACTATTTATGGCGGCAGTAGTGCTCTGTTTTGAAAATCCTTGATTACAAGGACTAATCGTTACTAATCTTAGGGATAATTCCTAATAGGATGTAGTAGGAGGAATGCCTTCAGTTTTGTTCAGTCCCAGAATGAACTTGTATAGACGGATGTCTGACATTGCATTTTTGATCAAACATTAACTTTTACAAGCATATATCTATTTAGTGGCAGAGAAGGCTACTTCTTTTAGCTTAACACCCTTTTCCGAGACATACAAGCTCAGAGGTTTTACATTTGTGGAAATCAATTATGATCGAAGGAATGGAAATGTGGCACTCAAAGTGGAACCTATTATGATTTAAGCATGGCTTTACGACAAGCAAAGCGTAACTTAGTGGAACGTAACCTCACGAGCCTCACATCTCAGGAATAATACGGGATATTATGTGGTATGAAGGACAAATTTCGGGCCATTATTAAGGAAGATGTCCCTCTAGGCACTTGTTGCCTTATTGTATGGATGGAAAGGTATGGAGGTTGACGGAGATCGTGTAAAGCTACCAAGTAATACTCCGTTCAATGATAGTGTAGAAAGGTAGTTCGGAGGTTGACGGAGATCGTGTAAAGTTGCTTGTGTGAATTAGGATTGTAATACATGGATTTTCGGGTCTAAATGGTCACTAGTTCCCTATCATATTGGAAATCCAATTCCAATATGTTGCTTTTACGGCTTTGATTGTAGAACCTACTTTTAAAAAGTAGCTAGTAAGCCGTCAAATTTAATTAATGTAACAATTTCAGGTATTTTAATATGTTATTTGAAAAGTGTTTTCAATGGAATGTCATTAGAAATAGTATCAAATTATTTTGAAATAAATGTGTTTGCTAAACATAAGGTAAAGATCAGTCCGTATTTATGTGTGGGCATGGCCTTATGTGATACCTTCCTTTTCAAAAGTTTTATATGGGCATCATTTTATAATCGAGTATCTCATGCTGGTTTATCAAGCCTGATCCAGGTATTTTTTAATACTCGAGTCAGATTCGAGTAGTTTCAAGTTTAGTTGAAGACACTTGGAGTTTCCAAAGGAGTGCTGGAGATCTTTATCTATGTATAAACGTAACCTATTATCCGCTGCATCTATTGCATATTTAAAATTTTTAGTAGTTGTAAGGACGAAGAGTTTATAACTGGCCAGGATGAATCTAGGTTATACTCTAATATTGCATTCAAAATTTTCCACTATAAGGATTATTGTTGAAATAATATATGTTATTCCAGCCGTGCGAGATTTTATTCTATCTTTTTTTACCCTTATGATCGAGTTTTCGGCACTTGGATTTGCGGCACGTGAATAGCGAGGATGTATTGGTGTCGATTTTCAAGGGTCGAAAATCTCGGCTTTTACAATATATATGTGTGTGTGTGTGTGATTCTTTTAATATGTGAATACAAAACATATGCATATATTATTATAGTATATTTAAACATGTGTATATGCTTCGGCATTTCTTTTCTCTCTATGCATATGAATTTATTATATGTATATGTAAGTATAATATATATGTATATAAAATTAATATAACTCCATTATTTATATGTGTGTATATATAGCTATGCACATATTTATATTTATATATTATCATGTTACATTATGAATATATAGTCAAAATCAGTATTAAATAATATGATTAATTGAATAAATACAAATATTTAAAATAAAATATAATTTTATTATAATAAATAGGTTGGATTTAATGCTAGTTAGTAGACTTCATAAGCCTATTAAGACCCAAATAGGGGAATTTTTTTGAAATTTACTCATTTCATCTATTGCAAAATGACCCATATCTAATACTCACTAACTACTTTAAAGAAAACTCTAAATCGATCCAATATAATGTGTCATCCCCTGAAATGGATAATGAAATTCGACCAGCATCACATCACCTTCCACCCCGGATCTATATTAAAGGCCTAGCTCCAGCCGATTTCAACATTGAATTCTTTAGTCCAAACAGTAGTGAAGAAAAGCATCTACCGGATAATGTTGTTGGCAAATGTATGTTCATGGGGAGTAAAACGAAAATTGGGCGGAAGCTGACATGGTTCTCATTATCCTTGACATATTGGAACTGGGCCAGCCTACAATGGAGAAATTAGGTAAATTACAATTTTTTTTTACCTATTTGGATCTTTAATGGGCATATGTAGTCTAATTCATTTAGAACTTTTCCAAATTTTCGGTTACATAAAATCAATGTTTTATTTTGAATTTATAAACAAGGTTTATATTATATAATTTACATTATATATACATAGATGTATCATATATATATATATAAGTGCATGCATGCACGTGCAACATAATAATGTATACGCGGTTTGACATACCCATATATAGATGCTAGTATTTGCACTATAGGGAATATGTTAGACCTTTCTGTATTAGATTTGTTATCTAAATGTGTGTGTATTTGCATAAAAATAATATGTAAGTAAATATTATATATATATATATATATATATATTAAATGTTAGTTATAAACAATTTATTATATAGCATACAAAATTATATTAGTATATACACACACATGTATGTACGTATGTAAATATAAATAATTAAATCATTTAAATTAATTTATAATTTTTTATAACATGTTCATATATGTATGATTTAATATGAAAACCATGAATAATTCAATGATATAATGTTTTAGTGTGTTTTAAATTAATTTATACACTACATGCAAATATATATAATTAGATATAAATAAAATTTATGTTAATTTAAATAATAAAAATAATTTTTTTTATAATATTTCTATAAATATTGCTCTCGGCTATGCATATAATATTTTTTATATAATTTTCTTTTCATTTTTGCATTCTATGTCATATTAAAATTTTAAATCTATGTAAAATTTAAATATATGTAATATTATTTTCGAACATGCCATGTATAATATATATTATGTAATATTTTTACATAAAGTTTTATTGTTTGTAATATATACACACACACACATACAAGCAAATATTTAAATTGTATAAACAATTTGTTGGTAGAATAAATATTTAATACACTTATACAATATAAAAAAATATTTTTTATTATTTGTTACGAATGCATTTTTATGCATGAACAAATTTCTCAAAATTTTAAACATATGATATATATATAATATTGATCTTTTAAACAAGGATTTCAATTAATTAAATCATTTACTAATATTATGTATACATAAAAAAAAATTATTTGCAGGCCGTGAGCATCTAAAATGTAAGCATACAAAATAATTTTCTATATATAGATACAATAATATACAAAACACAACCAATTTGTGACAACATTTTGATATACAAGATTTGTAATATAATTTAACATCCTATTATATAACTAATATATATAAATATGATATAATTAAATAAGACAGGGAATTACCTTTCACCAAAATGCTTGCGTACATGTTGAAATGTTGAATTGATACCCTTGAATCTGTTCAGAAACCAGAAGTTGCTAGCTCCCGAACTTCCTTACCACTGGTGATCATATTGAAATGTTTTGATATAATTTTGTACTTGGATCTTTTAGCACCTAGAGATGGAGTTTGCGGGCCGAAAATTTCAGAGAGGAAAGAGAGTAAACGTCTTACAAAAATGATGTAAAGAGTTAGCATATAAAAAGGTAAACGTTGTAGTCCACTTAGTAAATTACTTACTTTGTCATTGTGCGACTGAAACGAGTTCGGTTTCGAACGAACCTAAAGCATGAAATAGTAAATGAAGTGCTAAAGCTATTTTATTCATATATGAGAAATACGTATAGTATTATTTCAGTAAAAGGAAATTTTGAAATAGAAGAATAATCTTTTTATGATAACTAGTTTGAGTGTCCCAAAAAGAACAAAAAATGGACAAGAGAGGTGTTCGGATGGTAAACACTTCCCATAAATATTACCTTCTTAGTAAGGGAATGTATGAGACTATTTGGTAGTACCCAGTTCCTTGGTATCATTTTAGGAATATTCGAGCAACATGTTTACATAATTTTTATGGTTAAAATACATAGTATCATTTTGAAAAATATGGAAATTTAGTTCTCAAATCAAATTCAAAAGAAAATGTTTGAATCAAATAGTCATACAAGTTCTTAGCATATAGTAGGGTATTATAGAAGTTAAAATTAAGTTATTATTTTATGAAATACTTTCACCAATGATCTTAAAGATAAAAAAAGGAAATTTGTACGAGTAAGAACTAAGAAGAGTAAGCAAAAAGTTGTATGTAGATTATTTCGTGGTTCTTGAACCAAGATTCGAGTACATTACTTTAAGGTGGTTACTCTAACCCGAATAAGGATTCACCACCGATTCTTGACGACAAACACTTGGTGTGGATTCTTGATATGTTATCGATATTTTCTATCATAATACACAGCTATGTAAGGAGAACAGAGGTTCCTGATCAAGAAGCTTGATCAGAATCCACACTAAGGAAGTCAGGTGAGTGATACTAGTTCGGAAGAGAAGTTATGTATCCGAGTAAGTGATCGAATCAAATATTGCATATGGATGATATTTGTACACCGTACAAGCTTATGAATAATGTAAGTATTCAGATGTTGGATAGTTTTCTTCTTTATTTTGGTAGTGGTGAAAAGTTTGGGGTCGAAATTCTTTCAAGTGAGGATAGAGTAATGAGCTGGAATTTTTATCGCTTGGATTTGTAAATATTTAGTTTATTTTAAATATTCAATTAATGATTTTATTAATTAAATAACTGGCTTTAAATTTATAACTTATGATAGAAAATTCATTTTTGAATCCTGTCTATATAAATGGGTAGTTCGACAGAAAATTGAAAATGTGACCGAAACACCTTTTTGGATTTTCAGTCTTTTATCGAACGATAAGTTATTAGAAGTCCCAATACACTTGCATATTCTCTAAAAAGACATTTTAAATCATTCTAAAGTTAGAAAAATACCTCTTATTAATAAGGAACAAATGATTTAAAAGTAATTAGGATTTAATCTATTTAAATTTTAAAATACGAAGTGATGGATTTAAAATGCTAAGATGCCTTCAATAAACAAGTGAACAGAAGGTATAAGGATTGCTTTATTATCCAAAATATTTTCCCATGAATGGTACTTTGATGGCGGTGAATTGATGTTAGAGTTGAAAATGGTATGTACATCTCATTTCCTTATTTTTATTTCTATTTAAACCTCTTTACACACACACACACACTCACTCATATTCCATCTTCTTATTTCATACTTCTTATACTTATTTTCAAGCTCATCTTTTTATTTATTTTTCACTCAAGAGTTTTAGAGAGGAAAAAATCACATTTTTGGTTTGAAATCAAGATTACCTTAGACTTTGCAAAAATTGGAAAAGATGATATTATTTATTTACTTGTTTATTTTCTTTATTTTATATGTGGAAAATGTTGTAAGAAATTATATATAGATTTTTGAATTGTTTTAAAATCACCATTAGGCTAAAGTAATAGATGAAAATTAAATTTTTGACATGGAAACGAAGGAAAGAGCATACTAGACATATGTTGGGAATCAACCTACTTAGTTTATACTTACTGTTCTTTTTAAAATGTATGTAACTTTCCTATTTCAAGATTTTAAAATTCGATACTGTAACATCCCAATTTTTGTAAAAATTAAAATTACTAATTAATATAGATTTTGGAATTAATTTGAAAATTTCAAAATAAATTAGATAAATATAGATTTGCATATCTAAATAAGACTGTAAGCTGCATTTGAGTTTAAAAGTTCAAAACAATGAATATTTTTAAAAAAATATTTGAATTTAAATATATATATATATGGATAGATTTGAATTTGAATTTGAATTTAAATAAATACCTTGGTGAAATAATTTGGATTTAAAATAATATGCATGTGATTTATTTAATGTGTAATTTGTTTCAAAACATTTTTCTTTTGAAATGTATATATTTGAATATAAGAGAAATGTATTTATGAAATGAGAAAAATGTAATATAAAATTTACTTAAAACCCTTAGTTCATGCAAAATGCAAGCGTTAAATTTTTAACACATAATATTAACAAGTGTAATTCATGAAACAAGTAGTTTAACAAATGTAATGATCTTGTAATTAAAATGAATAAGTGTCATCTTTTTGTTTTTATTTTTGAGAAAATTTATAAAAAAGAGAATAAAACTATATAACATCTCTAATCTCTTCCTTCTTATTCCTTTATCTTCATTTTTAAACTAAGCTTGTATAAACTCAAAACAGAGAATTTATAAACAAACTAAACCTGAAACAAAGTTGCTAAAAATCAGATCTTCTCAAATACCCAGTATTCCAATAAATCAAGAATCAAAAGACAAAGCTAAATTCTGTAAACAAATCTTAAACAACCAGTAGTTCAACAATTAAGAAAAATTAATTCAACCAACAAGTTCAGATTCAACTACCAAATTAAAGGATCAAGATCAACATCAAGTTTTCAAATCCAGGATCAAAACCACACTCAAGCTTCTAGTTTTCTGTTTTCAAACTTCTAGGATTTTTAAAAAGCTCTCTGTTCATATTATCCAGGTGAGTAAACCCTTAAAGATCTAGAGTATTATTTTTTGTTTGTGATGATGATTGAAATAAATTGTAAAGTATTGATATGCATGCAAATATATGTAGATATTTATATGCAGAGATGACTGTGCATGTATGATATCAGGCACATTTGCCACTGGTTATTCCCAGGTTTCCAAAAACCTGTTCAAAATTCGATTGCTCCTTCCTTGATTTTTGTTAGGCTTTAGGATTCGAAAAAAATTTGGTTGTTTAAACATGTTTTAAGTTTAAAAATAAATTTAAGCAAAATGAATTAAAGTTTCTTCTTGAAATATGAAAACACAGGCAAACATAAAATATGTCGAAAATTAAATTATCATAATTTCTGATTTCAAGTATATCAATAGAAACGTTCTTGAAAATGATGATTTTTAAAGGTAAAATAAGAATTTTAAATGAAATTTTGATTGAGAAATTGGATGTTGATCAGAAAGTGGGTTTTGAGGCTTTGCTAGCGATTGAGGCATTTGGGGTGGTTGGGATTTTGCCTGAAGGAGGAGGAAGACTTGGGGATCTTAGAAAAAATGTCATGTGGGGTGAACATCCATCATGGTGGCGGTGTTGGGTCGGAATGGGGTTTAAGGCCTAGTTTGGGTCGAGGTCGGAAATCAAACTGTTTTGGAATCTCTAGTGGATCGAGTGTCATCGGGCATGGGGGGATCGAAGCATCAGACATCGTTGAAGCTTTGGCTATGTTCGTGTCACCTCTGATGGTTGGAGGAGGAAGTGCGTGGCATTTTTTTTACGCTCAGTTGTTCTAGTAGGTAGCCCAAATGTCTTGATTTTGATTTGCATGCAAGTCCGTTGATCTGGGTGGTCAGAAGGCTTAAGTGGATTGTCGGTAACTTGTGGAAGGCAACGAAGTCGACCGGAGCTTGTCAGTGCTCTGGTGCACGTGCATAATCCTTGGTTTGAGTCAGTGGATAAGAGTTAAGAAAGAATGGTTTTTAAGTCGAAGTTTTTTTGGGGGATTCAGGGTGCTGGCTCGGGTTTAGTATCGGGTATATTTAAGTGCATTCCGGGTTGTAAAAAGTTAAACAAAAAAATCAAGTTTTAGAAAAGGAAATATGGGTAGCTCGAGGAAGACTCAGAGCAAACAGCTTCTTGGCTCGGGGAGCACTCAGGTAGTTCTCAGGTTTGTGGTAAAACAGTTTACAAAGTTTTGAAATTAATTCAAAATTTAAACATTTTTAAGCCATGTTTTTTTAATAATTGTTTTGCTTTAAATTGGATTAATAAATTTTTTTAAAAAAGATATGTTTAAAGTAATTAAGTTATTTTAATTATGTAATCATTATTTATAAATAAATTATTAATTTATTTTAATTAAATAATGTAATTAAAAGTAAATTAAGATGAAATATTGTTTTTAATTCTTAATTAACCTTAATCTTTTATGTTAATAATGATTAATTATAAGGTTTATTAATTAAAAAATTTGATAATTATTAAATGATTAATTAAAATAAATGATTTATAATTACTTAATAATTAAAGAATGATTCATTAAAGGTTAGTTAATTATTAATTTAAGGTTAATTAATTTGTAAATTAAGGATTAATTAATTTATGTAATTAATTAAGTAATATTTAATTAATAAAAGTAATTAAGATTAATTAATTAGTATTTATGGACTAAATAATTTATAATTAGGAATAATTAATCATTAGTTAAGGTTAATTAGTGAAAATAATTATGTGATTAATTAATTATAATCACATGATTAATTCATCTTAATTGTAGATGATTGATTATTATTGAATGCTTTGTATTGATTGGTATCCCTGGTATGTGATGGTGATACTATGTGATATGAATTGCTTTGTGCTGAGCTGTGACATTTATGAATATATTACTGTGTGAATGTGAAAACCCCTTGGTCCGTAAAACGACATTTGAATTTCGATGCGACATGGAGTTGGATTCCAGATGGTTATCCGAAACCCATATCGAATTTTAATGGTGAATCTTTGTGATTGATATATCCACGTATTTTTAAATTAAGCGCTCACTATTCGGTTTAGCTCGGAGAGGATTTTGTGTCACATAACCCATTCCGAATAGTGATACGACGAAATGGATAGCATTTGAAGATGGTAGTGAAGACCATGTGTCTTCGAGAATGATCGGATAACCTGTGGAATGACTCTGCACTGAGTTGCTCCAGTATAGAGATCTTCATATGTGATGGGGAGTCCGACCGGGATTGTGGATACCCGGATTACAAGCGCTTCTTCCTTTATTGGACGAAGTGCCTTCGATTCCGTTCGAACCTGGAATGGATTTGTATGGTTGTATGTCTGACATTACACTTTGAGATATAAAGCTAATTTCTATCAAATACATTTCTGTTTGGTGGCAGAGAATTTATTATCATAGCTTAACACCCTTCTTTGAGATGTATGAGCTCAAATGTTACGTAGTTGATGGTTATCAGTGATATACTCCCAATTTGGTGGTGTGACATGCTGAGTGCTGCTGATCATTTGTTGATCGAAGCATGGCTTTTGCGAAAAGCGTAGCTTTGTGGACGAGACCTTGTTAGACCTCAGAACCTGGAAATGGTCGAAACAGGAAGAATGCAGCAAGGTTATGAGGGTCGTTCCCTTTAGGATATGTCCATTTCCGTCTGGAAAAAGGTTGTATCATGGTATGGAGCCCAGATATTTAACCTATGTGGTTGCTGCAAATTTATTACTTTGTGGTTGTTGCTTTGTGGTTGAGGGCCCTCAGATAAAGGTAAGGTGGCATATTCGTGTAGTAGTTACCTAGGTAACCCGGCCTTGTGTTGGCAGAGAGCTGGTTAAGTTCTCGGGGGGGTCCCTCCAGAGGCGTATCCATGTGGCATAGGAAGTTCCTTAGCTTGACCATTTGTTGGAAATCCAATCACCAATATGCACCTTGTACGGTTTTTGTTGTATAACCTGTAATTTACTTATGGTGGTGACCTACCGCTTAGATGGAGCTATAGTAGGTATACCATAAGGTGGTATGCTGGCTAAGATTAATATTATACTTTCGAAATGTTTTCCTACACTATGCAATAGTAATAATATTAAAGAATTTTCTCGTATCAAGCATGTTTGATAATCATAAGAAGAAATCTCCTCCAATTGTGCGATTGCATTGTGTGTGGGGCGGGAGGTCTTATGGTAGTTTCATTTTCCAAAAGCATATCGGATTCATTTTATAAATTATTTTTGTACAAACAACTATTTTTGATTACTCATGCCAGTCCCATGACTGACCCGGAGTTTATTGTTCCCTTGCTAAACTCTGGGTGCCCTTAATTTTCCACACAAGTAGCCTAGAAGCAGGTTATCTGTGTTTTGGAGCTAGCTTGGATTTAGAAGTCTTTTTGAAGCTGTCGGATTTTGAAAGCTTTTGGTTTGGAGATCTTTTGAAGTCTTTTGGATCTAAGAGGTTTTGGAAACTATTTAAAGACCTGGTGTTATTGTTCCGCTGTGATGGCATCATTCTGTTGTTGTATTATGTATATAGCACTCTGTTCTCGGTGTTGTTCAAGTATTGTGATAAATATTGTATCTATGCTATGATCAATGAAATTCATCTTTTGTTTCCGCTGTTTTATATTCATTTAATGTTGTTATAAGCTCCATCGAACTAGAGTTCAACGTCTGAATCTCTGGCAGTTGAATATAAGTGAGGTATTTAATGTCGATTTTCAATCGTTCGATTTCAGGTCGTGACAAGTAGTATCAGAGCTAAAGGTTGAGTAAGAACTTTAGCTATGGAGTATAACACATTAGGTAACCCATTAGAGATGGGGTTAGAAATACCCTAGAAGGAGTATATCCCTAAGATATCTCGTCCGTAAGGTCTAAATTAAGTTTTCTTACTATTTATATATAGTGAGAATGAGCATTAGAAGAGGACGAGGTAGGGGACGGGGAAATACCACTACAACTGGTCAGGTCCCTGCAACAACGGAAGTAGCTATTCCCACTCAACCTCATTCGAATCTGGCTGATTTATATCAAAGTTTCTCGAGGCTTGGTGGTAAGCCATTCACAGGCAAGGAGTCTGTTATCGAAGCACAAGCCTGGATTCAATCGTGTGAAAGAATTTTCATAGGATTGAAATTGGAAGACGATCAAATGTGATTAATAGCTTCTTGGCAACTCCAAGGGGAAGCTCTAGCCTGGTGGGAGACAGTTCCAGCGGATAAGCCAGAAGATGAGTTCACTTGGAGTCAATTCAAAGAGGAGTTTGAGAAACGCTATATGCCATCTGCTGGTATCTCCAGAATGTACTAGGAGTTTATGGACTTCAAGCAGGGAAGTTTATCATTTGAAGAGTACTTGAATAAGCTCAACGAGTTATCTCAGTTTGGTTCGGAGCTAGCGAACACCCCCCTGAAGAAGAATGAAAGATTTATTCGTGGAATGAATAAGAAGTTCCATGAAAGAATGACTACCCACACTAAGGAATCTTTTTCTTATCTGACCGATATGGGTCATAGATACGCTACTCTGGATAAGCAGGAAGTTCCAAAGCAGAAAAGAGGTGCAAGCAATCCGAATTGGAAGAAAAGGAAGTTCAGAGGGAAGAAATCGTAGCAAGGCAAGGAGAAGAAGAATAATCAGGGGGATAAGGCAAAAGACGTTACTTGTTTTAATTGTTTGGAAAAGGGCCATTACTCAAGTAGATGTATGAACCCTAAGAAACAAGGAAAGACGGATCAATCTATATAGACAAGACCCAGGCAATGCTATTACTGTCGTAGGCTAGGACACAAAGTTAAAGATTGCCCAGAAATGAAGTAAGCTCAAGTAGCAAAGGTGTATGCGATCAAAGATAAACCATCAACCTCTAAAGCGGATAAAGGAAAAGGAGTTTTAAAAGATAACCTTCTTATTTATGATAGAGTTGTTAGAGTTTTGTTTGACACGGGAGCCACACATAGCTTTATCTCCCAACAAACTATAAATGAATTAAAACTTGAACCTGAATTTGTCGACGACCCCATTTGCGTAACGAATCTAGTTGGTGGCCCTGCGAACCTTTGTCTGCGATGTAGAGAAGTTACTATCTCGTATTCTCATCATCAATTTCCTATAAGTCTCTTTGTCATCGATTTTAATGAACTTGAAATCTTACTCGGAATGGATTGGCTAACGAAATACGAAGCCAAATTAGATTGTAACAACCGAACAATTTTTATCAAAACAAAACTTAGGAATCTCATTGTGATTTCTTGTGAAGACCCTAGTCCAAAAAGGGATAAGTTGATGTATACTTTGGGATGTCCCGAACCTAGTATGCAATCTTTATCCGTTGTCCAGGAATTTCCAGACGTATTCGAAGAAGTAAAATCCTTAAATCCACATACAGAAATTGAATTCAGAATTTACTTGGTTCCAAATGCTCGTCCTGTTGTTCATGCAAGCCACAGGATGGCACCTAGGGAAAGAATAGAGTTAGTCAAACAAACCCGAGATTTGCTAGAAAAAGATTAATACGTCCTAGTGTTTTCTATTGGGGTTCAGCTATGGTGTTTGTGGCCAGGTCTGACGGATCCTTGAGATTGTGTGTGGACTACCGCGATCTCAATAAACTAACTCTCAAAAGAAAAAATTTCCGTTGCCTAGGATTGACGATCTATTCAATCAACTTCATGGCGCTTGATTCTTTTCAAAGATGGATCTAGCTCAGGGATTCCATCAACTAAGAATTGCTGAAGACTGTACTCACTTGACTGCTTTCAGGGGTCTAGACACATTCTACGAACGGTTAGTCATGCCTTTCGGACTAACCAATGCTCCCACATACTTCGTAGACTTAATGACCCATGTGTTCCGAGAAGTGTTGAACAAATTCGTTCTTGTGTTTATTGACGATATTTTGATCTATTCCAAAACCGAAGAGGAGCATGCTGAGCATCTAAGATTGTTTTGGAAATATTGAGAAAGAACATTCTATTTGCCAAATTTTCCAAGTGCCATTTTTGGGTCAAGGAAGTTAGATTTCTCGATCACATTGTTAACGAAGAGGGAATTTCTGTAGATCCTAGCAAGGTTTCGCTATTCTAGACTGGAAGCAACCCACTACTCCAAAAGAAGTCATAAGTTTTCTGGGTTTAGCAGGTTTGTCCAAGATTTATCCAAGTTGGCTAGTCCGTTGACTAAACTAACTATGAAGAATGCTAAGTTTGATTGGACTCCGAAATGTGATGAAGCATTCCAGGAGTTAAAGAGGAGATTCACTACTACTCCCGTTCTCGCTAATATTAACAGGAATCAAGGCTTATCTGTTTACACAGACACTTGCGGTGATGGTGTGGATGTCGTACTATTGCAAAATGGTAGAGTAATTGCCGACATGTGTAGACAATTGCGTCCACATGAGAAAAACTACCCAACCCACGATCTCGAGCTTCTAGCTATTATTTTCGCTTTGAAAATCTGGCGTCACTATCTTCTGGGTAAGAATCTCTTTCAGCTTTCCTAACGATTTAAGAGTTTAACTTAACTTAATGTATACTTAATAAACCCACTTTCTTTTAGGTGAAAATTTTAAATTATTCACCGACCATAAATCTCTGAAGTATGTCTTTACCCAGAAGGATTTAAATCTGAGGTAACAACGTTGGTTGGAATTTCTAGCGTCTTATGACCTGTATATTATGTATACGCCTAGAAAAGACAACATGGTGGCCGACGCTTTAAGTAAAAAACACGCTATTCTTGCCCATCTTGTCGTCACTCCTACTCTTCTTAAGAAGATTGCAAGATAGTAGACAGAAGATATGTTTCTTCAAGGAATGTATAGGAGAACTCGTCGTGTGAAGGTTCCAGTTTTAGAATCGATAGTCGTGGAATTATTAGATTGAAAGGCAGGCTGAGTGTCCCAGATATCCCAAATTTAAAACGTAAAGTTTTGGACGAGTGTCATAATTCCAAACTTAGTATCCATTCAGGAGTTAATAAGATGTATCGAGATATCAAAAGAACTTTCTGGTGGAAAACAATGAAAAGGGATATATCTATTTATGTCAGTCGATGTGCAACTTGTCAACAAATCAAAAGTGATCAAATGAAAATGGTGGGTTTACTCCAACCATTGGAGGTACCTAAGTGGAAATGGGGTCAAGTGTCGATGGATTTTATAGATGGGTTGCCACGAACTCGCAAAGATAATGATGCAATTTGGGTTATTGTGGACCGTTTGACTAAGATAGCCTGCTTTATCCTAGTAAAATCTACCCGGACAGTAGCAAGTTTGGCTGAATTATATGTGAAAGAAATTGTTCTTCTCCATGGAATACCAAGCAGTATAGTGAGTGATCGTGACCTGATCTTCACTAGCAGATTTTGGGAGGCATTTCAAGCCACATAGGAACTAAACTGAACTTTAGTACTGCTTACCTCCGCAGTCAGATGGGCAGATTGAAAGGATTATCGAATCTTAGAAGACCTTTTGCATGCTTGTATACTTGACTTTGGCGGTTCTTGGGAGAACCATTTGCATCCGGTTGAATTCTCATATAATAATAGCCATCAGGCCAGTATCAAAATGGATACTTTTGAAGCTTTATATGGTCGTCTGTGTCGACCACCTGCATGTTGGATTAAGTCAGGTGATAAACTCGTTCTTGGACCAGATAGATAAAGGAAGCTACTTAGAAAGTTGATTTTATTCGAATGAAATTAAAAATTGCTCAAAGTCATCAGAAGAGTTATGCTGACCGCCGAAGAAGATCTTTAAAATTCCAGTTTGGAGATTCTATTTTCCTCAAAGTTTCTCCAATGCGTGGAGTGTTGAGATTTGGAAAGACTGGTAAGCTGGCACCACGTTATATTGGTCATTTTCCTATACTGGAGAGGATTTGGTCCTTTGGCATATCGAGTGCAGCTACCCAATTGGTTATCTGGCTACACAATGTGTTTCACGTTTCTCGCCTTCGAAAACATGTGCACGATCCAGATAATATTATTGAAGAAGCCGCTCAGCAGGATTTGGAGATCACATCAAATCTGACAGTTAAAAGAGATCCATTTAAAATAATTGATCATGATGAAAAGCAATTAAGGAATAAAGTTGTGAAACTGGTTAAAGTTCAATGGAGTGGTGATCCAAATGACTATACTTGAGAAGCAGAGGATAACATGCAAAAGTCCAATTGCAGAGTGGATATTTCGGCTTAATCTGGTAAGCCATTTCTCTATCTTTTTCTATGTTTTTATATTCTATGTTTGTTTCTCTCTCTTTCAAATTTCGAGGATGAAATTTACTTAAGGGGGGAAATCTGTAACATCCTAATTTTTATAAAAATTAAAATTAGTAGTTAATATAGATTTTGGAATTAAATTGAAAATTAATTCGAAAATTTCAAAATAAATTAAATAAGTATTGATTTATATATCTAAATAAGATTGTAAATTGCTTTTGAATTTAAAAATTCAAAATAATAAATATTTCAAAAAAATTATTTGAATTTAAATATATATGGGTAGATTTGAATTTGAATTTGAATTTAAAATTTAAATAAATATCTTAGTGAAATAATTTGGATTTAAAATAATATATATGTGATATATTTAATGTGTAATTTGTTTTAAAACATTTTTCTTTTAAAATTGTATACATTTAAGTAAAAGAGAAATGTAATTATGAAATGAGAAAAATGTAATATAAAATTTACTTAAAACCCTTAATTCATGCAAAACACAAGTGTTAAATTTTTAACACGTAATATTAACAAGTGTAATTCATGAAACAAGTAGTTTAACAAGTGTAATGATCTTGTAATTAAAGTGAACAAGTGTCATCTTTTTGTTTTTGTTTTTGAGAGAATTTATAAAAAAGAAAATAAAATTATATAACATCTCTAATCTCCTCCTTCTCATTCTTTTATCTTCATTTTTAAACTAAGCTTGTATAAACTCAAACCAGGGAATTTAAAAACAAATTAAACATGAAACAAAATAGCTAAAAATCAAATCTTCTCAAATAACTAGTATTCCAGTAAATCAAGAATCAAAAGACAAAGCTAAAATCTGTAAACAAAACATAAACAACCAGCAGTTCAACAGTCAAGCAAGATTTATTCAACCGATAAGTTCAAATTCAACTAGCAAATCAAAGAATCAAGATCAACATTAAGTTTTCAAATCTAGGATCAAAACCATACTCAAGCTTCCAGTTTTCTGTCTTCAACTTCCAGGATTTTTAAAAAGCTCTGTGTTCATATTATCCAGTTGAGTAAACCCTTAAAGATCTAGAGTATTATTTGTTGTTTGTGATGATGCTTGAAATAAATTGTAAAATGTTGATATGCATGCAAATATATGTAGATATTTCTATGCACAGATGACTGTGCATGTCTGATATCGGGCACATTTGCCTCTGGTTGTTCCCAGGTTTCCAAAAACCTGTTCAAAATTCGATTGCTCCTTCCCTGATTTTTGTTAGGCTTTAGGATTCAAACAAAAATTGGTTGTTTAAACATGTTTTAAGTTTTAAAAATAAATTTAAGCAAAATGAATTAAAGTTTATTCTTGAAATTTGAAAATACAGGCAAACTTAAAATATGTCGAAAATTCAATTATCATAATTTGTGATTTTAAGTATATCAATCGAAACGTTCTTGAAAATGAATATTTTTAAAGGTAAAATCAGAATTTTAAATGAAGTTTTGATTGAGAAATTTGATGTTGATCAAAAAGTGGGTTTTGAGGCTTTGCTAGCGATTGAGGCATTCAGGGTGGTTGGGGTTTTTCTTGGAGGAGGAGGAAGACTTAGGGATCTCAGAAAAAATGTCAAGCGGGGTGAACATCCATCATGGTGGCAGTGTTGGATCGGTATGGGTTTTAAGCCCTAGTTTGGGTCAAGGTCGAAAATCAAACTGTTTCGGCGTCTCTGTTGGATCGAGTGTCACCGGGCATGGGGGGATCGAAGCGTCACACACGTTGAAGCTTTGGCTATGTTCGCGTCACCTCTGATGGTTGGAGGAGGAAGTGCATGGCGTTTTCTTGACGATCAGTTGTTCTAGTAGGTAGCCCAAATGTCTTGATTTCGATTTGCATGCGACTCCGTTGATCTGGGTGGTCAGAAGTAACTTGTGGAAGGCGGCGAAGTCGACCGGAGTACGTCAGACCTCTGGTGCACGTGCACAATCCTTGTTTTGTGTCAGTGGATAAGAGTTGAGGAAGAAGGGTTTTTAACTCGAAGTTATTTTCGAGGATTCAGGGTGTTGGCTCGAGTTTAGTATCGGGTATATTTAAGTGCATTCCGGGTTGTAAAAACTTAAAAAATAATAATCAAGTTTTAAAAAGGGAAATATGGGTTGCTTGGGGAAGACTCGAAGCAAACAGCTTCTTGGCTCGGGGAGCACTCGGGTAGTTCTTGGGTTTGTAATAAAGCAGTTTTCAAAGTTTTAAAATAAATTTAAAGATTTTTAACTCATATTTTTTAATAATTGTTTTGGTTTAAATTTGGATTAATAAAAGTTTTGAGAAAGTTATATTTAAATTAATTAAGTTATTTTAATTATGTAATCATTGTTTATAAATAAATTCTTAATTTATTTTAATTAAATAATGTAATCAAAATAAATTAAGATGAAATATTGTTTTTAATTCTTAATTAACCTTAATCTCTTATGTTAATAATGATTAATTATAAGGTTTATTAATAAAAAAATTGATAATAATTAATTGATTAATTAAGATAAATGATTTATAATTACATAATAATTAAAGAATAATTAATTAAAGGTTAATTAATCATTAATTTAAGGTTAATTAATTTGTAATTAAGGATTAATTAATTAAGTAATATTTAATTAATAAAAGTAATTAAGATTGGTTAATTAGTAATTAAGGACTAATTAATTTATAATTTATAATAACTTATCATTAATTAAGGTTAATTAGTGAAAATAATTATGTGATTATTAATTATAATCAGACGATTAATTCATCTTGATTGGAGATGATTGATTATTATTGAATGCTCTATATTGATTGATATTCCTGATATGTGATTATGATACTATATGATATGAATTGCTTTGTGCTGAGCTGTGACATTTATGAATGTATTACTATGTGAATGTGAGAACCCCTTGGCCCGTAAAATGGCATTTGAATTTCGATGTGACAGGGGGTCGGATTACAAATGGTTATCCGAAACCCACATCGAATTTTAATGGTGAATCTTTGTGATTGATATATCTACGTGTTTTTAAATTAAGCGCTCACTATTCGGTTTAGCCGGGAGAGGACTTTGTGTCATATAACCCATTCCGAATAGTGATATGACAAATGGATAGCATTTGAAGGCGGTGGTGAACACCGGGTGTTTTCCAGAATGATAAGATAACCTGTCGAATGACTCTGCACTGAGTTGCCCCGGTATAGATCTTCATATATGATGGGGAGTCCGATCAGGATTGTGGATATCCGTATTGCAAGGGCTTCTTCTTTTATTAGACGAAGTGCCTTCGATTCTGTTCGAACGCGGAATGGACTTGTATGGTTGTATGTCTGACATTACACTTTGAGATATAAAGCTGATTTCTATCAAATACATTTCTGTTTGGTGGAGGAGAATTTATTCTCTTAGCTTAACAACCTTCTCTGAGACGTACGAGCTCAAAGGTTATGTAGTTGATGGTTATCAGTGATATACTCCCAATTTGGTAGTGTGGCATGCTGAGTGTTGTTGATCATTTGTTGATCGAAGCATGGCTTTTGTGAAAAGTGTAGCTTTATGGACGAGACCCCGTCGGACCTCACAACCCGGAAATGGTCGAAACAGGAAGAATGCAGCAAGGTTATGAGGGTCGCACCTTTTAGGGTATGTCCATTTCCTTTTAAAAATAGGTGGTAACAAGGTATGGAGCCTAGATATTTAACCTATATCGTTGCTGCAAATTTATTACTTTGTGGTTCTTGCTTTGTGGTTGAGGATCCTCGGATAAAGGTCGGTAACGACCGGGTAGTGGCATATTCGTGTAGTAGTTACCTAGTTACAGAGGTAACCCGGCCTTGTGTTGGCAGAGACCTGGTTAAGTTCTTGGGGCGTCCCTCCAAATGCATACCCATGTGGCATAGGAAGTTCCTTAGCCTGACCATTTGTTGGAAATCCAATCCCCAATATGCACCTTGTACGGTTTTAGTTTTATAACCTTCCATTTACTTATGATGGTGACCCACCGTTTAGATGGTAGCTATAGTAGGTATACCATAATGGTGGTATGCTGGCTAAGATTAATATTATGCTTTTGAAATGTTTTCCTACATTATGACTAGTAATAATATCAAAGAATTTTCTTGTATCAAGCATGTTTGACAATCATAAGAAGAAATCTCCTCTAATTGTGCGATTGCGTTGTGTGTGTGGCCGGAGGTCTTATGGTAGTTTCATTTTCCAAAAGCATATCGGATTTCTTTTACAAATTATTTTTGTACAAAGAACTATTTTTGTCTATTCATACCTGTCCCATGACTGACCCGGAGTTTATTGTTCCCTTTCTAAACTCTAGGTGCCCACAATTTTCCACATGGGCAGCCTAGAAGCAGGTTATCCGTGTTTGGAGCTTGTTTGGATTTAGAAGTCTATTTGAAGCTGTCGGATTTTGAAAGCTTTTGGTTTGGAGATCTTTTGAAGTCTTTTGGATCAAAGAGGTGTTTGGAGTTTTGGAAGACCTTATCAAAGTTGAAGTATGTTGGAAATTATTTGAAGACCTATTGTTATTGTTCCGCTGTGATGTTATCATTCTGTTGTTGTATTATGTATATAGCACTCTGTTGTCGGTGTTGTTCAAATATTGTGATAAATGTTGTATCTATGTTATGATCAATGAAATTCATCTTATGTTTCCGTTGTTTTATATTCATCTAATGTTGATATAAGCACCACCAAATTGAAGTTCAACGTTTGAATCTCTGGCAGTCGAATACAAGTGAGGTATTTGATGTCGATTTTCAATCGCTGGATTTTAGGTCATGACTGATACTTTCCAACCCGTACTGATTTAGCCAAAACCGTCAATTACAGAGATGTTCGTCTTCGAGTCTATTTTTTTAAATTAGTCCAAGGTTGTTTCATATAGCAGAGATAGATAGTTAGGTGACAATAAAAGTAAGTGGTTTATATTGTTGGGTTTTCGTCGATCACAAATCGATGAATGGCCTATATAATCATGTCCGTACCTGCAAATCATTATTTTTGGAGTTGCTTATAGGATTTTAGGGTGTCGGATGTTTTCATGGTGGTGAGTTGATCAAATATGGTTTAAAAATCAAATTCTGCCAATATAGGTGGTTTGGGGTGGAGCGGTTAGAGATGGCGCGACCTCTGGTGGTGGCAGAGCCATGGTGTTGGGTGCAGGTACTACGATGGTTGGAGGTGGGTTGCAGAGATTGACTTAGGGTTTAAGGCTATTGGTTTTGGGTGCGCGTTTAACTAGGTCGCAACGGCACATGAAGGCGTCAGACTTGGCATTACTCGGCATAAATTGGAGGATAGAGGCGGCAATTTTTTAGTGGTGACGGTAGTGGCTTAAAGTGAGAGAGGCGGTCATGGTTGGTGATTGGTTGAGGCGGGTTTTGGGTATAACCTGGAAGCGCAAATTTCATTTAGAGATTTTGGGTCGGATTTTGATTTCGACTAGCTGGAACAACGGCTGTCGATCGGTCGAGGTGAACAGTGCGAGGCGGACTTGGGCATAGGACTGGTGTGATGATCGATGTCGATGTCAGGGTATGCACATGCACGGTTAGTGCACGAATGGTGGCTCTAGATTTTGGAATTTGGAAGGGAAATGAATTATGAGTTTGTGATTCTGGGTTTATGTTTGAGAGGAAGGAAGCTTAGAGTTAATGAGATTGGGCATGAGCTTGACCCATATTAGTTTAAGTGCATTAACAAATTAATTTTCAATTTTTTTTTGGTTTTAAACTTTAACAATATTTCACGCATCAAATTGAAGTTCACTGAATCCGCAAAATTGACAGTGGGTTTGTATCGTCTAATAGAACACATCTATAGAAGTGTTCGACGGTTTTGTAGAAGTTTAAAATACTGTAAAACTTATATTTATATAAAATAATCCTAACGTTGGGTAATTATATTTTGTCACTGACATTTTTTCAACAGAATAAAACACAGTTCTGCTATATTTAATTTTAATAGATATTATTGGACATCTACTTAGTAGAATAAATCATCATTTTGCTATTTTATTAATTTGGACATTTAGTGATATGTCAGTTGACTTGAACAAATTATGAGTTACCTTCGTTTGTTAATTGTGAATTTTATTAAATATTTGTTGCTTAAGTAAATATCAGTGATATAATTTGAATTGTTTAACTAAAAATATTGGTAACTTGTCTATGTGCTAGTGTGGTTGCCGAGCCTCTATGCAAAAAATGTGGAATAGAAAATGGATTTGGGTTTACTTGGACTATATATATTATTTTGAAGTCAAATATTTGCTATTATAAAATGGTAAAGTTAATATTATTTAATTACAATATTTCATAAGTTAATAATATATATATGATGTTCTTTAAAGTTGAAAGTTATTTAATTATTTTATTCAAGTTATTTTTTTAAAAGGTTAACCACTTATTTATTTTAGTTATTTTCAAAAGTTAATTTATTATTTTATTAACGATATTTTAAGATAGTTAATTAATAATACTGGTCTTCAAATGTTTTAATTATCTAATAGTGGTTTAAGTTAGTTAATCGTTTAATTAGTGATTGAGTTTATTAATTATTTATTATGGTGTTTTAAAGTTAAATAATTGTTTACTAATGTAGTTTTAAACTTAATAAAGTATTTATTAAGGAGATTTTGAAGGTACTCAATTTATTAAATAAAAAGTGTTTAAATAATAAATTGTGTTAAAGTGAACTATTTTTAAATAAAGGTTGTTGAAGTTATAAATTGGAAAGAGATCGATTTTGGAAAAAGAAGTTTTGGGCTCATAAACTTTTGAATTAACCTGAATTGGATCAATTATATTAATCAAGTAATGAAGCTAATAAATAAACAATCCTTCATAATTTTGGTGGTAGGAAGCATTTTCCCTACTAACACCAAAGAATTAGTGATTTTGGGTTCATATTAAACAGTGTTTCAAAAGACATTATTTTGATCCATTATGATTTTGGAATAAGAAATCTTCTCTTAAATGTATTGTGAATATTTTTATACCATTGTATAAGTTTATGGTAAAGTTTTCCCCAAATATAGAAAGTAAATGGTTTTAAGAGTATACTTATACCAGTGATATAAATATAAAAATATTTTGATTCGCATAATATTAAAGAGATTTAATTAATAAAAGATTAGTGGACCCTATTTGGAATTAAATATGTGTCGATTGTTTGTTTATTTGATGGTTAAATAACCTACTAACAAATCTGGACCAATTTTTAACTCTAGAAATATTTAGGAGAAAATGCGAGAATTACATGGTGCAATTATCCTTAGGGATGCTATACTGTGCATATAAACTCGTTGTGTTCTTCTTGCACAAATGATAAGGAGACCCATCCACTTAAATGGTTAGGGGGTGATCCCCGCTCTTATGTATTATCTGTTTATTTTCGAAAGAATTGGAGTTGAGTTTACCAAAAACTGTTGAATGTTATTTCAAAGAGATCAGGATCAGATAAGTATGAGTTATTCAAAAACCACTTCGAACCTACTCAAGTGTTCCATTTGAAAGCATTTTAAAGATGATGGAGTCAATTATGGAGCTCTTGAAGTGCAAGGGCTACATGCTACTAATCCTGAGGGTTATTCCAAAATAGATGTAGTAGAAGTAGTGTCTTTGATTTGTTCATATCCTAAACAATTTGTATGGATGAATGCTGGCACTATGTTGCTGCTTCAAGGGCAATGTTAGCATTCCAACTGGGATTGCTATATAAAAGGTAAAACGTACCCTTTAAGCCTCATCAACCGAGAATAAATAAAACATGGGATATGCGACAAGGCTATGTGGGCCCATCAGGGTATCGTCATCACCTATCTAGAGATATACATTTATGGATGTGGTTGTGCATGAGAGCTCTCGAAAAGGTTGCAAAAGCAACTGGGATGATGAAATATTCGATATCAAGTAAGGGATAGGCCAGTCCTATATTGGCAAGCAATCCATATGTGGCTCTCGGTTCATTTTTCAAGAGGTGTACTATGGTAGTGGTAACCTGGTGCCTTATCGTTGTATGAAATTTATTCTCCAATAAGTGTCGTACAGACTTAGTTGTGCCCAACTATAATGGAACATGAGATGCAAGCATTCCAGCTATATCCATAATTTATTTTAAAACCCTACATGCTATTATAATACAGTTGGATTTTCTACAGAAATGTTTTGGTTATCGTAAGGTAAAAACCCATCCGTGTTTATGTGCGGCGTGGTCTTATAAGACACATTTTATTTTGAAAGGTTTTATAAGATACAAGAATATATTTTATTGTGTTTCTCATGCTAGTTTTATCAGACTGATACAGGCGTTATTTTACTTATAATGCTCGGGTCAGCTTGAGCATATTTTCCAGATTTAACTGGGCACTTTGGAGCTTCAGGAGATGAGTTGGATACTCTGAGGCCTACTCATGTATTTTTATCTTCCACTGTTTTGTTCTTGTTATATTTATCAGAAATTGTATGGACATGTATTTATAACCGTCTAGGGGATGACGATATGATAATCATACTCTAATTGATGTATGTTTATAAAAGTTTTCTTTTTGTAAAGTTCATTGATAGATTATAGATCACTCGTCACGTTACGAGATTAGGTTCTATCATTTCTTTTATTTCATCCTAATGATCTGTCTTTCCAGCACTTGGATGTTCGTAAAGTGAATACCATGGATGTATTAGTGTCGATTTTCAAGGATCGAAAAGGCAGGTTGTTACAAATATTCAATGGTTCGGTTGTTTGACTCTTAGGTGTAAATTTGGTCAGCGGTTAATATTGAAAATTTCAAATACCAACGTTCACATGTCACTTAATAGATGATGCGTTGTTATGGCCAAATCTATCGCTTAATTGGTTTCAGTAAAATCCAATTTTACTTTGTTAAGCTTTACCCAATAGTGATAATTATTTACACCAATTATCTTCATAAAAAATATATCACTTTGGACTTGTGGAATTTGGAAGTGGTTAAGATTCCAGTATTGTCCATATTCAACTCTATAGTTCAAACACAAAGTCCTTGGTTCAACAATAACAATTATTATTAACCGAACTGCTCTGTCTAACAACTCGACTTTTGTGGCCATAAAATCATCAAATGATGAAAATTCGAATTGTTACCTTTGGTATTAGAGTTAAGATTAGGACATATTGAGAGAGCGTACTTGTATATATTCGTAACGCTTACTAATATTTTAAGAGGTATGTGTATCTACCATTTTTTTGGGTTAAGTTTACCATCTTTGTTCATTATTCTAAGTGAAGTCGTTAATGAATCCTATTTTACAAATATTAGAGATGAGTAATCCGACTGAAACTAGCTCTAGAGAGGAGGCTATAGA
The DNA here is from genome assembly GCA_030765085.1 of Allium cepa. NCBI lineage: Eukaryota > Viridiplantae > Streptophyta > Magnoliopsida > Asparagales > Amaryllidaceae > Allium > Allium cepa. The sequence goes on from CM060928.1 coordinate 978,935,680, forward strand.
GATATGGAGGTGAACATTCCATTATGGTTCCACCATTGTCTACAAGCAAAGAATCAGGTCGTTGTTAATACTGAAGTTCCTACATCTTTAGTATAAGGTGTTGCAGTTGCTTAGACTCCCACTTTGAATTTCCCTAAGTTCTGCAAGGAGTTTACAGGTGGGAGGTAAACCATTTAAGTGGACCGAGTCATCTGTGGAAACTCAAGAATGGGTTTACTATTGTGATACGATTTTTAATTTGGTTAGATTAGTTGATGTTGTTAATAGAAAGCTTGACTCTTGGTATTTATATGAAGAGGCACATAATTGGTGGGATATTATAATGGCTAAGGTTAACGAGGAGGAAATTACCTAAACTGACTTTAAGAAGAGATTTAAGATTAAGTTTATATCTGAGGCAGAGAAGGAAGTGATGCTTGAAAGGTTTATCAATCTTCATCAGGGAGAAATGACTTTTAAAATGTATAAAAATAAGTTTAACAAACTAGCAAGGTTTGGCTTTGACCTGGTGGACACTACATCGAAGAAAGCAGTGAAATTTGAAAAAAGATTGAATTCTCCAAGAATTGTGACTTAGTCAGATTCTTATAGGAGCGACATTCAAGAGTTTAGTGGAAGCTGCATTATTGAATGTTATTGCTATGGGATTTTTTACTGGACAGATTAGGAAGGATACTTGTTTAGGAAAATGAAAGGAAAGTGGAAACCATCGCGGTCAAGTTAAGAGACATGATGTTAAGTGTGAAAGGTGTAATATGAGGGGACACGATGTGAAGGACTGTAGGGTGCACGTCATAAAGATCAAGTGTTAGAATTGTAACCATATACGGCATATGAAAGGAGAATTGCCGACTTTGGTTTGGAGTTGACTTTAATTGACCACAACTCTAACCTCATATAACTAAGGAGACAAATACTCTCTTGAATAGTGTTTCACATCCAATGCTTCCACTCAACCCAACTGTAGTCATTCGATGGACTTCATGCCACGATTTAACTATAACCAAAGCAGAGCTTCCATAATGAAGATCAACAGTTTTCCCAAGTCGCGAGAACTGTGTAATTTTGTCACAATAATATTTTCCGTTTGACCTTAGTTATATTAACCAACAGAAAATTACCGAGTGAATCATCCTATAATTATCAAATAGCTATCACTACGTAACCCCTTGGTGCCCCCAACGGTCATGTGCAATGGGCTGCCCAATATATAGAGAACGTTACATACTCTAGTCTTAACGGATGCATCGAATTCTCGATACATCTTGACTAGGAATATTTAAAATAGTATGCTTATTTATCGTGATAAACCACTCTTAGTTACAATGCATTGTAGGTACTATCACAAAACATACGATTTACGGATTTTCTATTAAATATAATTTTAATTAAATTAATCAATTAATATATAATACATTATATCAAGTATATATTAGAAAGAAAATACATTTTATTTTGAAGAACAAGGTTGATTATCGAGTTGGATATATGTAAAAAATTGTATAACTGCCCCTAGGGCATACCCTTAACTTTATCAATCTTCCACTTGCACTTGTGGCCAATTATGGAATCTCGTCCCTTTGACTAGTTTGATGAGAACTGATCAAGTTAGACCATTCATGAATGGATCTAATATGTTTTTTTAATTATCTTCTCTGTCAACCAACTCTCTCTAATGTTGATAAACTATATTTATCATGTGAAATTATTTGAAGTATGTTTCTCGACATCTAGTGTACTCTTATCATTATATTGTTACCATATAAAAGTCATGTAGTATTTTTATTACTTTGGAATCACCCCTAGCTTGGTTATAAATTTGTGTATTTAAATTTGTACATTGCTTTTAGTATGGCGCTATTCAAGGCGATGTACATATTCTTTTGTTGAATCAACCACAACCTTTCATTTGGAATATTTCCAACTTAAAGCTTCTTAATTAAGATTTGAATATAAATTTAATATTGACATATTATATTCAATATCACTCATAAAATTTGAGTTCGTTTATAAGGAGTTTGTTGTTTCTATAAACAATTCTTTAGTATTTCGCAAATACTTGATATTGCTCTAAACTACCATTTTATGATCTTAATTTGGATTTGATATTTGTCTTGTTTATCAAATGCATAAGAAAATTACAATATTATAGATAATATATCATGTATGATGACTCATATTGCTAAGCATAAGGAATTCATCTTATATGATCCTTATCGAACATTTTTAATAATGTATCTTTGCATATTCTTTTGGGACATTCCCAACATCCTTTATATATAATATAAAAAATATAATTTACAAATCCAATATTGAGTATTAAATAACCAAACTATTACCCATTTTAACAAAATACATCGTTAACAATCAGCAGTATGTTGTTTACTTATAGTTTAGTAATATCTATGCACCTTTAAATGGTTCTTTCTTATGAACACAAGCTTCTTCTCCATTTTGAATAAAAATCAACCTATTTGGTATTTCTATCAAAACACTTGTTCAATGTTGATATTTGTTGAACAATACTTTTATATATGTTCTTCTGTTATATCTAATTAGCCACAAACTCAAAATCACTTCCATGACTTTGAGACACTTTGGTTGTTGTGCGCAAACAATCTATTCCGAGTCATTATTTTGAATTTTCTGTTTCAGCACACATGTACCAAACAAAGTCATATCAAGAAATAATTTTATGAGTAAAATCAAAATTAACTTGAGCAAAACAAATGGCGAATCTATTACGTTGATTTCAACAACTGAAATTTATGATGTTATTCTTATCAGTGTTACTTACTATTTTACAATTGCATCAGTTTTTCTCTTGAAGACACATTTGTGGCAGACGGATCATATCCCTTCAGATACATCTATCAAAATCATGTTTTGGTAATGTACTTGGAATCCACTTTGAATTTGCACATCATACCATATCGTGGAGTCAATACTCTTGATGGTTTAATTGACAATTGAGGATTATCTATTCTCAACATTGATAAGAAACTCATAGTTTCTCTTTAACGTGCAGGGATGCTTATTAGAAATTTTAACGCATTGTGTTCATTTAGGTTTGGTTACTTCCCCCTCATACTCGGTTTTATCCTTGGGTCTTATCCAAAATTATTTTACGACCAATAATTTTTGAAAGAAATTATTTCGATGCGAAGTTGGTATTTCTTGAAATAATAGTTGTTCCTTGGTGTAATGGAATAGGTATTCATAAACATTTTATGAATTTCCTTATATATAAATCTGATTCGTTTTAGCTTTCAATTTTTATGTTCAAAACATAACTTGGTCATCCAATGACCATCATTCCCAAACTTCTTTTGGGGCAATTCATGCAAGATTCTTCACATATAATTATTACTTGTAGTCTTTCGACTCGCACAACCTCCCAACTCATTAGCCTAGAATATTTTGGGGTTTCTTATAAACCCTTACTTTCATGATTTTGTAAATCATTCTTTAGTTGAAATTAATTTTAGCCTTGTGTACTACTCTTAAGTACACGACCTTAATGAAAGAAGTTAACTCAACTTTACTCATAATTAATCATACTTCATTTAAAAAAGTTCGATTACTCCATATTGATACATTATTATGCATCATAGGAAGAAGTAACTTTTAAGATTGAATCTTTTTTAATTCTAAGGAATGTTCGAAACTCATTCCAATATATTCCCATATTCAATCGAATCGAATCAATTTTATTTTCTATTGCATGTTATTTTATTTATTTCTATTTTATACTTCATGAGCTTAATGTAGACATACTACATATGTACCAAGTACACATGTCCATGTCGATAATAACTCGTCGGTGAATATGACGAAGTACGTGGAATCGTTTTGATATTAATAGACTTGCGATTGCATACATATATATGTAATCCGGAAGAGTTCACCTTCTCTTATCACACTCTCATTTAATGGGTGCTTTGCCCTTTATTGTTTAAGATATAATTCACTAGTACTATATAATTCATAATCATATAGTAAAAAAAAATTCTCCAAACTATGGCCCAGTCCATAATTACGAAATAGTTGCAAATAAATTTAGTTACTTCTGTATTTTTCTATGCATCACGAATACCACTATAATAGTTTTATTTTACAATGAATATTCATAATATTTATATTGTAATAAAACTATTTCCGTTTTCTAGTCAATGCTGAAAAACATTTATTATTTCATAAATAATATTTTGTATGTTTTATGAAAAACAATTGGCTTAACTGGACTCGATTAATAAGTGCTATATGGCATGCCCACACTATTTCCGCCACTACTATAATAGCTTATGAAACACGAAGTTCCATTTAACCACTTAGCATAAGCTATTTATTCCATCTACTGTAATTAGTTTAGGTCGAGAGTTTTCAGATCAAATACCTTAAACTCAAAGAAATAAATCTCATAAAAGTTAGTTTTTCTATTTGAAAATACATTTCATAATAGAATCTTATTTCTCATTCCAATGTTAAGTATTATTTATTATTTTACAACTCTCTTTTTTGACATCTTTCCATGAAGCAAAAGTGACCGTTCGCTTTATTCATCCCAACCGTGCCTTAGTTATATCCACTCTCATACATTCGATTTCCTTTATAAACAGTCAAACCATTCAAAGGAAATTCTTACTACAATATCTTGATGAACTCTTTACAAAAGTGCATTTGGTCATTCTTAACATAGATATCAAATAAATTACACTTTATGTAAACAGATCAACCTGACATTTCAGTATCGAATTCTTAGATCTATCATGTAAGCTGCAACCTTTGCTCTGGTAATACATTTTAACACAATAAGATCATTGTTGTAATCAATCATATTGAATACACGATCTCATACTATAGTTTACTTGCTTATTTCAATGAACTAACTTTATTGAAGTTTCGTACATTATGAATTGTGCCTGTTCTCCATATAACATTTATATGTGATCATTTATTGATCGACCATATTTTTGTATTGCTTTTAGTGTTCGAAACTCATTGAATATAATACACAGTCTCGACCGATAAATTTGTAAGTGACCAAGTTATGAATGTATTTAGTGGTTATATAATTAGGCGCTTGCATGGGTCTACATGCAAAAAATTATTGGTAAGTATATTTTATATTTTTGCTTATCAATATTAATTTAGTTCATTTGTATATTTTAATTGATAAACATTTTATAAATTATATTAATTGCATATATTTATCATTCTATATTATTATAATTTATACATAGTAGATGCTCTTAAATAATAAAACTGTTAAATGCTATCATTTCATTTTTCTAATAAGGCTCCCACTAGTCTTATATGTTTCTCTAAACCCTAAGATGAAACATAGACGTCTTTCTACTTCACTAATTGGTGTTAAAGACTTGTCTATCCTAGAATTCTGACCTTGAGTTTGCTCAACTAGTCGAGCCCTACAAACGATGGATAACTCCTTATCAGTTGTATCATATACAACTCCTTACACATTGCACCTTGTACTAATCTTATATCGACCTTAAGTTTGCTCAAAAAAATAAAAGAAATTATTCACTAGTACGTACCATTTCACGATGGCCTAAGTATGGTATGTATACCTTGAGTTTTCTCAACAAATATATATAGTTATCTTATCTCGTCTAGTTAATATATTAATAAGACGACACATAACCTCTCTAGCTTGAGTTTGCTTAAACTAGAGGTATGCAAGTAATTTATTAATATATAAATGCTAGAGGACAACACTTATTTTAAAGATTCATAATTTTCAATACATTTAACTGTAACGACCCAGAATTTTTGTTAATTAAAATTCGAATATTTAATTGAATTTAAATATTAATAAGTGAAATTTGTAAGTTGAATAAATTTTATTTCGAATATCTAGATTTAATTGGATAATTATTCGATAATTTAATAGTTGAAATCACAGAAATAATTGAAAATTGGGTTTAATATGATTGAAAATGATTTGTAAAATTTTATTTAATCATACTGGAGTTATAGTGATGTTATAGAACTCTTAAAATCGAATTTAGAGTTAATCTGTGAAAATTGAATATTTTAATATTTAATTATCGACTGAAAAATAGCCATTTTTCCAACAGTCTCGGATTTCGACGAAACAAGTTTCATCGGATCCGTAATGTTAAATTATTGTAAGATTTCAAATTTCGTGTCAATCGGATTTATCGTTTGTCCGGGGCAAGCCAAAATGCATAGAAAATCATTTAATCGGTTTAATTTAAAATCGATCGTTTATTGTCGTATCTCGCGCAGATGATCGAATTAGCTTCCAAAACATATTCCATTGTGTCCGAAACACGGGTTAAACCCTAGAAACGCTGGTCACCACGCGAGATTCGGAGTTTGGAAAATCCGGGTGAATAGTAAATTGGGCAATTTTTTATAAAAGGGCTCACATTTTTCATTTTGCAATAGAAACAAACCCTAGCCCTAGTTTACATCTGCAGCCGCCATTAACAAACCCGCGACCAGAAATGCTCAGCGTTCTCCTCTCTATTCCACTCGATCCATCACTAATTAGGCGAAACTTCCAACTAGAGAAGTGTAGAGCACAGAGTGATCTACGAATCCAACGGTCAAGATGTAAAATGGGGCTGTGGATCATCGGCAAATTGTGCCCAAACAGCCGGAAGTCACGCACGTTTATAGGGCAGAGGAGATGGCCGAGCTCAGTGATACTCGCGGCGTGGGTGGGCGAGGCGACTAGCTTCGATTTGAGGGTGGTATGATGGTGTTTCGAGCGTCGTTGGGGGGCGCGACCTTGGAAAATTCGAACGTGGTAATGGGTCTCATATGCGTTTATTTACCTGGAGGAAGACAAAGATGGATAGGCCGATGTTGAGTTGGGGAAATGAGAGGCCCAGATCGATCTAGGTTTAAAATTTGAAATAAAAGTGTAAATTTATTATATTTTAATTTGTGTAAACTTTAAAAAGCAATAACTTTTTGATACGAGGTCCAAACTGCACGAAACAACTTGCGTTGGGTTCGTATGGACGAGCACTACGCTATGGAACTGGATTGGAAGCGTTTGGAGCTAGTGAGAATTTTTGGGTAAAATTAAACGTTCGTTTAATTTTATTCAAAATAAAACGCGGAAAACGAAATTAAAATCAAGGTGAGAACTTCTCACTCAATCGAATCGGTTTCGATTTTAATTTTAAATAGTTAGATTTAAAATTCTTGAATGTATGTTTGAATGATGATTGTTATCTATTGATTCTTAAAAATAGACATTACGTGCCGTTAGTAAATGGAGGTTATTTATTAAAAACATATACGCGAATATTTCACAGTACAGTGAAACTGGTATTATTTATGTACTTGGAGTTGATTTTCTGCATTTTATAACGGATGAGACCCTATTGAGCCGTCTATTAAGTGGATAATATTTTAAATCCTATATACCGCGATAATTCTGTACTGGAACGGAATTGGTATTGTGCTAACATCTGTGGATGCAGGGAAACAGGTTGGAGGGATCCAACTGGATTCCTCTATTGATTTATTTACAGATATTGTGATATTTGTTGATTATCATATTGATATATGATATTTGGATGTCGTGATTGGCTATTTGGTGTTGTTGCATCATCGGATCCATTTTTAAAGTTTAAAAATAATAATTTTAATTTTAAAGGGATTTTTAAAGTGATTTTGGAAATTATACATTTTATTCAAATTTTGAATTGATTCATCTTAAATAAAATAAACATTAAAATTTTAATATTTTAAAATTATGATTTTTGCTAAATATAACTGAAATGTGATTTTTGAAATAAGTAGTTGATAAATTATAAAATAGTTTAAATAGGGATTTTTGAATTATTATAAACAATTTATATAAAAGTTGTATAAAATTGATATTTATAAATTAAAATATAGAAATTATAAAACGAGCTTTTTTAAGTGTTAAAATAAAGTTTGAACCTAGATTCATAAGTAAATAAGAATTTTTGATTTATAAATTATTGTCGATATAAAAGAATGGATTTGTGAATAAATGAATTATAAGTAATTTACTTATAAACCGGATTTCAATATGTAAATGGAATATAAATAGAATGGGTTAATAAAGGAGATTTATAAAATGAAGTTGTTATAAAATATAGAAATGGAATTTATAGACATTGTTTATAAATCCGAAAATGACTTATTTTGATAAGTTAATTATTATAGCTTATTAAAGGAAGTATATTTACGATTTTGGACAGTGAATATATTATTAAACAAAATGGATATGTTTTAGGAAAATGAATATTATCAAATGAAGTTAATTGTTTTAAAGACGTTTTAAAATGGATTAACTATCGAAACCATAGATTTCAACATTTATTGTTGAAATAGACATTTTCGAGGAATAAGGAAATGGTGGACTATAACACTGTTGTTATAGCAAATGGTTTCCGAAAGGAAATGTTTTATATAGTATTGGGATTTATATATCTATCTAAATTTCGAATCCCTATATTAGTAATTTTGGGTGTTCGTAATGGTGTTTTACGCAACATTCGTTTTGACTCAAATAAATGTGTTTAAGTGAATGATTTCTTAAAGAATGAAATATATACTTAATTTCGATTTAAGTATAGTGAATATTTTCCAAATGTTGAAAATAAATAAATTTGTGAATTACTTATTAATAAATAAGTATGGAAATGTTTTTCCAATGTGAAACGAAACGTTTTGAGAATTTATCCTTTTGAAGATAAATTGAAAATGAATAATTAAAATCGTATATTCATAAATATTTTGGAATGTAAATTCACTATGGACTTTATATATGAAAAGGGGAATTTGTTTAAAAATAAACGTTGATTTATTTTTGAAGTGTGGGAATTAATTTACGGATTTGGAAAGTAAATATAAAGTAAATCGGTAAGGATTTATTTAATTGGTTTAAATGAACCATGTTGAAATGAAAGTATTTCGCATAAGGAAAATGATTGAAATTTGTTTTCAAAAGTGGTAAAGGTGAAAAGTGATTTGAAAATTTGTTTTCAAATGTTGAAGTGTGAAAAATATATATCTTGTAAAGATATTTTGGAAAGTGAATAATTTGGGAAATTATTTGGAATCTGTTGATGTTGAACATGCCTATTGATAGTTAAATAACCGACTATCAATATTTACCTTTAATTAGGTATTTGTTGTGATTGTTTGAATTTGAATGCCACACTTATTTTTTAAAATAAGCGCTCACTATTCGGGTTAGCCGGGAAAGGACCTTGGGGTCGTATAACCCATTCCGAATATGTGATACGTCGTAATGGATTGCATTTGATGACCGGTGTTGAAGACCGGATATTTTTGAAAACGGAAGGATTACCGTTGAGTTGCTCTGCATCGGCTGATCTCCGATATAGAGGTTTTATCACCCTTAGTGACGGGAAGTCCGGACGTGATTAGAAATTATCCGGAATGCAAGGCTTCTTTGAAAGTGCCTTCGGTTCTGTTCCAGCCCGGAACAGACTTGTATGGATTGTATGTCTGACATTACAAATTGAGATGTAAAGCTAATTTCTTTCAAATATATTTCTGTTAGTGGCAGAGAATTTATTCTCTTAGCTTAACACCCTTCTCTGAGACGTACGAACTCAGAGGTTATGTAGTTGAAGGTTATTAGTGATATACTCCCAATTTGGTAGTGTGGCATGCTGAGTGTTGCTGTGGGATGATCATTGTTTGATTATTTGTGATATGATCATTTGTTTGATCATTTATCTTGGTGATCATTATTTTGATCATTTGTTGACCTAAAGCATATCTTTTGTAAAAAGCGTGGCTTTGTGGACGAGACTTCGTCGGACCTCACACCCTGGAAATGGTCAAAACAGGAAGGATGTGGCAAGGTTATTAGGGGGTAGCACCCCTTTAGTGTATGTCATTCCTTCTGGATAGAGGTGGTATCATGGTATGGAGCCCAGATACTTAACCTATGTTGTTGCTGCAAATTTATTGCTTTGTGGTTGTTGGAAATCGAGGATCCTCGGATAGATCGGTTACGATCGGGGGATGACATATTTGTGTCAGTAGTTACCCAGTTAGGGGTAACCCAGCCTTGTGTTGGCAGAGATCCGGTTTGGATCTCGGGTCGTCTTTCCAGAGGCGTACCCATGTGGCAATGGGAAGTTCCTTGGCCTGACCATTTGTTGGAAATCCAAAGAAACAATACGAGACTTATACGGTTTTAGTTGTAGAACCTGCCATTTACTTATGGTGGCGCCCCACTGTTTAGATGGTAGCTATAGTAGGCATACGATAATGGTCGTTTGTTGGCTAAGATTTATATCTTTACTTTCGAAATGATTTTTCCTACACTATGCACTAGTAATAATATCAAATGTTTCTTTTTAATGCGTATCAAGCATCTTTGACTATCATAAGGAGAAATCTCCTCCGATTCTACGTTTGCATTGTGTGTGTGTGTGCGGGAGGCCTTATGGTGGGCTCATTTTCTAAAAAGCATTGCGAATCTATTTTAAAAATTATCCTATTCTTTGTTTTAAAAATAAAATGTTTTAGTTCTCACACCAGTCACATGACTGGCTCGGAGTTTATTGTTTTCCTTCCTAAACTCTGGGTGCCCACCAATTTCCACACGGGCAGTCAGGAGTAAGGTTTATCAGGATATTCTGGAATTCAGGAGTTGCTGGAAGCAAGCTGGATGGCATGGCGTATTACTAGTATATAGTATTTCCTTTCCGCTATTTGTTGTTGTTTGTTGTTGTACACTCTGATGATGAAATGTAATATGATGTAATGTAATAATTGATATAGTTCTTTGTTTAAAAATTATTCATTTATCTATTATATGTTGTTCCGTTGCGATTGTGAGATTCTGATATTGTTCTGTTGTTTCTTTCTGTTCTGTTCTATCTTTTTCTCCGTTCTTCTACCTATTTCTTCTTCTTTAACCCTAAAGATTCGTAAATTTTTTCCTCTTTGGCTGGGTTGTTGTGGAATGTTGCCAGCTCAAAGGAGTACGGATTTGCGGTTCTGTACATCTGGTATCGGAGCGTATGGTTAAGCGACAGCCATGGCTCTGTTGGGAATTACTCATTAGAGATAGAGTCAGTAGTACTCTAGAATGAGTTTGAGTGTAATAATAGATATGAGTGCGTATTTGTTAGTGAATATAAATTTTTTTAATATTGTGTTTGCTTATCCGTTGAGCTGTTTGTGAATTTTGGTCGGTATGTGGGACGCCATATTATCGATAGGGATTTCTAAACACTTAAACGAGGCAAGTTGACATAGTATCATTTTAAATTGGGTAAATGAAATAATTTTATCTTGATTATATTTTTATATATAAAGGAATAATTTTTCAGAATTGTTAAAGTGTGTATGAATTGATTGTTTGGTTGTTGAATAAGTTAAATAAAACACCAATTTTGAAAGAATGAATTGTATAAATAAATGAATTATAAGTATGAAGTTATAATTAAAATGATTTACAATTGCAAAATAATCTTATATATATAAGGAGTGAAATTATATAAGTAAAAGGTTTGTAAATGCGATTTAAAATCAGAAAATAAAATTCCAAAGAAGTGTTTTGAAAGGATTTGATATTTTGAAAAATTGTTTTGAAGGGATGAAAGCTCTAAACTCTTTTCGGTCGCTGGAAAATAATTCTGATGATGATTGCAACATCACCGGTGTTCATTTTCGGGTTTCCAAAAGAGATATTACTTCCAGATTATTTTAAATGAAAGTTGTTTGGAAAATAAGGGATTTGGTTTTGAAAATTCAAAAGATAATCTGAATTGGATTTATAAATGGAAATTTAAGTTAAGTTAAACAAATGATATTTGAAATGGAATATAACTTAAGTAATGATGAATGAATTTGATGTTGGTGTCGAAGTAAAGTAATAAGTGAATTAATGAAATTAAAAGCTAATATAATTGGAAATGGAATAATTGAATGAAAGTCAATTGAATGTTGAACCAATTGGAATTAAAAGTGTTAAAATCAAATTGAAAGTAAATTGAATGAATTTGGTTATGTTGGTTATGATTTGGTTGTTATATGATTTTTAGTTGACTGTATAAAATTCATTAAGTGTTAATGAAAGTAAATTAGCGAAATTGGAAGCTAAGTAATTGAATTCAAATTGAAAGTGAACTAATGTGAATTTAATTAGTGAATGTTAACTAATTGAATTGAGAATGAATGTTAGTAAAAATCTAATGTTAACAAATCAAACATGCATAAATGGGAAACCAATTTGAATTGTGCAAAATGATTTTTGAATATTGTAATTAGATATTATGACTAGTAGGTTATACAGGTGTATTAAAGGAAATGGGAATCAGAATTTTGATTTAAAGATAAAAAAATTGAATTGCTCGACAAAAAGGTACGTATTTGAATTTCAGTATGAGATTTGATGATTTTCTTCTCCAGCCGCTTGGCTTTCTCTTTTCTTTTTGATTCTGAGGGGCCATAGTGCCATTTTGTAGTCGTACCGAGCTAACCGCGCAAAGGAGACTATGGCGAATTTTTCCGAAAATTTAAGGCGTTAGAAAAATTTTGGAAATTTTGGGAAAATTTGTGAAAACTATAACTTTGATTTTGGAATTGGAAGTTAAATTATAGTAGTTAGGTTTGAAAAGAATAACTATGTATGATTTGAAAACTTAGTATAGTTATTGTAATAAGTTTAACTATAGATTTTGAGAAAGTTAATGGATTTTGTGACTTTTTCTTACTTGGAAATTTCGAGGACGAAATTCTTTTAAGGGGGAAGTCTGTAACGACTCAGAATTTTTGTTAATTAAAATTCGAATATTTAATTGAATTTAAATATTAATAAGTGAAATTTGTAAGTCGAATAAATTTTATTTCGAATATTTAGATTTAATTGGATAATTAAATCGATAATTTAATAATTGAAATCACAGAAATAATTGAAAATTGGGTTTAATATGATTGAAAATGATTTTTAAAATTTTATTTAATCATACTGGAGTTATAGTGATGTTATAGAACTCTTAAAATCGAATTTAGAGTTAATCTGTGAAAATTGAATATTTTAATATTTAATTATCGATTGAAAAATAGCCATTTTTCCAACAGTCTCGGATTTTGATGAAACAAGTTTCATCGGATCCGTAATGTTAAATTATTATAAGATTTCAAATTTCGTGTCAATCGGATTTATCGTTTGTCCGGGGCAAGCCAAAACGCATAGAAAATCATTTAATCGGTTTAATTTGAAATCGATCGTTTATTGCCGTATCTCGCACAGTTGATCGAATTAGCTTCCGAAACCTATTCCATTGTGTTCGGAACGCGGGTTTAAACCTAGAAACGCTAGTCACCGCGCGAGATTCGGGGTTTGGAAAATCCGGGTGAATAGTAAATTAGGCAATTTTCTATAAAAGGGCTCACAATTTTCATTTTGCAATAGAAACAAACCCTAGCCCTAGTTTACATTTGCAGCCGCCATTAAAAAACCCACGGCCAGAAATTCTCAGCGTTCTCCCCTCTATTCCACTCGATCCATCACTAATTAGGTGAAACTTCCAACTAGAGAAGTGTAGAGCACAGAGTGATCTACGAATCCAACAGTCAAGATGTAAAATGGGGCTGTGGATCATCGGCAAATCGTGCCCAAACAGCCGGAAGTCGTGCACGTTTATAGGGCAGAGGAGATGGCTGAGCTCAGTGATACTCGCGGCGTGGGTGGGCGAGGCGACTAGCTTCGATTTGAGGGTGGTATGATGGGGTTTCGAGCGTCGTTGGGGGGCGCGACCTTGGAAAATTCGAACGTGGTAATGGGTCTTGTACGCGTTTCTTTACCTGGAGGAAGACAAAGATGGACGAGCCGATGTTGAGTTGGGGAAATGAGCGGCCCAGATTGATCTAGGTTTAAAATTTGAAATAAAAGTGTAAATTTGTTATATTTTAATTTGTGTAAACTTTAAAAAGCAATAACTTTTTGATACGAGGTCCAAACTGCACAAAACAACTTGCGCTGGGTTCGTATGGACGAGCACTACGCTATGGAACTGGATTGGAAGCGTTTGGAGCTAGTGAGAATTTTTGGGTAAAATTAAACGTTCGTTTAATTTTATTTAAAATAAAACGCGGAAAACGAAATTAAAATCAAGGTGAGAACTTCTCACTCAATCGAACCGGTTTCGATTTTAATTTTAAATAGTTGGATTTAAAATTCTTGAATGTATGTTTGAATGATGATTGTTATCTATTGATTGATAAAAATAGACATTATGCGCCGTTAGTAAACGGAGGTTATTTATTAAAAACATATACCGCGAATATTTCACAGTACAGTGAAACTGGTATTATTTATGTACTTGGAGTTGATTTCCCGCATTATATAGCGGATGAGACCCTATTGCGCCGTCTATTAAGCAGATAATATTTTAAATCCTATATACCGCGATAATTCCGTACTGGAACGGAATAGGTATCGTGCTAACATCTGTGGATGCAGGGAAACAGGTTGGAGGGATCCAACTGGATTCCTCAACTGTATTGATTTATTTACAGATATTATGATATTTGTTGATTATCATATTGATATATGATATTTGGATGTCGTGATTGACTATTTGGTGTTGTTGCATCATCGGATCCATTTTTAAAGTTTAAAAATAACAATTTTGATTTTAAAGGGATTTTAAAATGATTTTTGAAATTATACGTTTTATTCAAATTTTGAATTGATTCATCTTAAATAAAATAAACATTAAAATTTTAATATTTTAAAATTATGATTTTTTCTAAATATAAATGAAATGTGATTTTTGAATTAAGTAGTTGATAAATTATAAAATAGTTTAAATATGGATTTTTGAATTATTATAAACAATTTATATAAAAGTTGTATAAAATTGATATTTATAAATTAAAATATAGAAATTATAAAACGAGCTTTTTTAAGTGTTAAAATAAAGTTTGAACCTAGATTCATAAGTAAATAAGAATTTTTGATTTATAAATTATTGTCGATATAAAAGAATGGATTTGTGAATAAATGAATTATAAGTAATTTACTTATAAACCGGATTTCGACATGTAGATGGAGTATAAATAGAATGGGTTAATAAAGGAGATTTATAAAATGAAGTTGTTATAAAATATAGAAATGGAATTTATAGACATTGTTTATAAATCCGAAAACGACTTATTTTGATAAGTTAATTATTATAGCTTATTAAAGGAAGTATATTCACGATTTTGGACAGTGAATATATTATTAAACAAAATGGATATGTTTTGGAAAAATGAATATTATCAAATGAAGTTAATTGTTTTAAAGATGTTTTAAAATGGATTAACTATCGAAACCATAGATTTCAACATTTATTGTTGAAATAGACGTTTTCGAGGAATAAGGAAATAGTGGACTATAACACTGTTGTTATAGTAAATGGTTTCCGAAAGGAAATGTTTTATATAGTATTGGGATTTATATATCTATCTAAATTTCGAATCCCTATACTAGTGATTTTGGGTTGTCGTAACGGTGTTTTACGCAACATTCATTTTGACTCAAATAAATGTGTTTAAGTGAATGATTTCTTAACGAATGAAATATATACTTAATTTCGATATAAGTATAGTGAATATTTTCCAAATGTTGAAAATAAATAGATTTGTGAATTACTTATTAATAAATAAGTATGGAAATGTTTTTCCAATGTGAAATGAAACGTTTTGAGAATTTATCTTTTTGAAGATAAATTGAAAATGAATAATTGAAATCGTATATTCATAAATATTTTGGAATGTAAATTCACTATGGAATTTAGATATGAAAAGGGGAATTTGTTTAAAAATAAACGTTGATTTATTTTTGAAGTGTGGGAATTAATTTACGGATTTGGAAAGTAAATGTAAAGTAAATCGGTAAGGATTTATTTAATTGGTTTAAATGAACCATGTTGAAATGCAAGTATTTCACATAAGGAAAATGATTGAAATTTGTTTTCATAAGTGGTAAAGGTGAAAAGTGATTTGAAAATTTGTTTTCAAATGTTGAAGTGTGAAAAATATATATCTTGTAAAGATATTTTGGAAAGTAAATAATTTGGGAAATTATTTGGAATCTGTTGATGTTGAACACGCCTATTGATAGTTAAATAACCGACTATCAATATTTAACTTTAATTAGGTATTTGTTGTGATTGTTTGAATTTGAATGCCACACTTATTTTTTAAAATAAGCGATCACTATTCGGGTTAGCCAGGAAAGGACCTTGGGGTCGTATAACCCATTCCGAATATGTGATACGTCGTAATGGATTGCATTTGATGACCGGTGTTGAAGACCGGTGTTGAAGACCGGATATTTTTAAAAACGGAAGGATTACAGTTGAGTTGCTCTGCATCGGCTGATCTCCGATATAGAGGTTTTATCACCCTTAGTGACGGGAAGTCCGGACGTGATTAGAAATTATCCGGAATGCAAGGACTTCTTTGAAAATGCCTTCGGTTCTGTTCGAGCCTGGAACAGACTTGTATGGATTGTATGCCTGACATTACAAATTGAGATATAAAGCTGATTTCTTTCAAATATATTTCTGTTGGTGGCGGAGAATTTATTCTCTTAGCTTAACACCCTTCTCTGAGACGTATGAACTTAGAGGTTATGTAGTTGAAGGTTATTAGTGATATACTCCCAATTTGGTAGTGTGGCATGCTGAGTGTTCCTGTGGGATGATCATTGTTTGATCATTTGTGATATGATCATTTGTTTGATCATTTATCTTGGTGATCATTATTTTGATCATTTGTTGACCTAAAGCACAGCTTTTGTATAAAGCGTGGCTTTGTGGACGAGACTTCATCGGACCTCACAGCCCGGAAATGATCAAAACAGGAAGGATGCGGCAAGGTTATTAGGGGGTAGCACCCCTTTATTGTATGTCATTCCTTTTGGATAGAGGTGGTATCATGGTATGGAGCCCAGATACTTAACCTATGTTGTTGCTACAAATTTATTGCTTTGTGGTTGTTGGGAATCGAGGATCCTCGGATAGATCGATTACGATCGGGGGATGACATATTTGTGTCAGTAGTTACCTAGTTAGGGGTAACCCGGTCTTGTGTTGGCAGAGATCTGGTTTGGATCTCGGGTCGTCCTTCCAGAGGCGTACCCATGTGGCAATGGGAAGTTCCTTGGCCTGACCATTTGTTGGAAATTCAAAGAAACAATACAAGACTTGTACGGTTTTAGTTGTAGAACCTGCCATTTACTTATGGTGGCGCCCCACTGTTTAGATGGTAGCTATAGTAGGCATACGATAATGGTCGTATGTTAGCTAAGATTTATGTCTTTAATTTCGAAATGATTTTTCCTACACTATGCACTAGTAATAATATCAAATGTTTCTTTTTAATGCGTATCAAGCATCTTTGACTATCATAGGGAGAAATCTCCTCCGATTCTACGTTTGCATTGTGTGTGTATGCGGGAGGCCTTATGGTGGTCTCATTTTCTAAAAAGTATTGCGAATCTGTTTTAAAATTTATCCTATTCTTTGTTTTAAAATTAAACCGTTTTAGTTCTCACACCAGTCACATGACCGACTCGGAGTTTATTGTTTTCCTTCCTAAACTCTGGGTGCCCACCAATTTCCACACGGGCAGTTAGGAATAAGGTTTATCAGGATATTCTGGAATTCAGGAGTTGCTGGAAGCAAGCTGGATGGCATGGCGTATTACTAGTATATAGTATTTCCTTTCCGCTGTTTGTTGTTGTTTGTTGTTGTACACTCTGATGATGAAATGTAATATGATGTAATGTAATAACTGATATAGTTCTTTGTTTAAAAATTATTCATTTATCTATTATATGTTTTTCCGCTGCGATTGTGAGATTCTGATATTGTTCTGTTGTTTCTTTCTGTTATGTTCTATCTTTTTCTCTGTTCTTCTACCTCTTTCTTCTTCTTTAACCCTAAAGATTCGTAAATTCGTTCCTCTTTGGTTGGGTTGTTGTGGAATGTTGCCAGCTCAAAGGAATACGGATTTGCGGTTCTTTACATTTAAGTGAGCGATATCAACTTATGGAATAATTTAATTCCTATGAAATAGCCTCGTGATTCAACTTTTGGAAACATCAGAAATCATGGTATACATACTATACGTTTATATTATTCCTTAAATTTAATTGGGTTTCTTACATTCGACCTTTAGTTTATACATTTATATTATATAATTTTTATTATTATATAACTTTTATACTTTATTTAACTTAATATATTATGTATAACATTAAATTAATTTAATATTATTTAATTAATTTAATTTTTAACTTTTTAATTAATTATTATGTTATTCAGTTATAACACATTATATTGAATATATATACTACAACCTTTACAGTATTACACATATATATATATGTGTGTGTTCTAATTTATTAATTAACTTTTAATTAATTTATATAACTAAACAATTTTAATTAAATTTTTATTAATTTCAAAAATTCTTTTATACACACATGTATACTCAAACTAGATTAAACAATTCAAGATAACATTACATATATCATTATATATATTATACATGTATATGTATTTAGCTTAATTAAACCACTTATTTTATTAATCTTATTAATAAATAATATTTTCTAAATAAATTATATAACATTTCCAAACAATTTGAAATTTTATGTTATAAATTTATAATATGTATTTATTTTAAATTTAAAACTTTTATTTTAATTTAAAAAAAATTGAAATAATATGTATTACAACATTTATAATATTTTCCTTATTTTAAATTTAGTTTAAAACTTTTGTTTTAATTTCAAAAAAAATTGAGATTAGCCCAAGGTCCAATTCAAATTGGGCCATTTATATAAATTGCAAGCTTTGGGCTCGCATAACTATTCGGGCCAAGATAGCAGCTAGGTATGATATGGTCCTTTATTACCTAACAATCTAGCCTAGACACTATTTTTCTTAGAAATCCTACTAACTGGGTTGTAAGCTTAATTAGTTAGCCCTAATATGACTAATTTAGACCGCATATGCTATTTGGTCTGATAACATTGTTGAAATTAGACCAGCTCGCAGCGGAGTAATCTTTTTACCTATTTGGATCATTTATGGGCTTATGTAATCTAATTCATTTTGAACTTTTCTAAATTTTCTGTTAAATAGAATCAATATTCTATTTGAATTTAGATACAAGGTTTTATATTACATAAGTTATATTATATTACATATATGTGTATCGTACACACATATATGTATGCATGCACATGCAACAGAATAATATATGCATTTGACATGTCGTGTATAGATGTTGTCATTTATACCGCAACAGACACATTAGCCTCTCTTGTATTCGATTTGTTGTCTAAATGTGTATACATTTACATCATAATAATATATGTAAGTAAATATATATTATGTATAACGTTGGTTATAAAAAAATTATATATAAAACATTTAAAATTATAAATAAATATATATATGCTTGTGTATGTATATAAATATAGATATATAATTAAGTCGTTAAATTAATTTACAAATTTTTTATAACAAAAACTTATATGTATAATTTAATATGAAATCCATAAATAATTTAATAAAATCATATTTTATTTTATTTTAATTAATTTATACGATACATGTAAATAAATATAATTAGACATATATACACATAGACAAATATAAATAATAAAATTATTTTTTTAATTATATTTCTAAAAATATTTTTCTTAGCCATATAATTTTTTATATAATTTTCTTTTGGTTTGCATTTTAAATCATACTAAAATTAACAATCCGTATAAAGTTTAAACCAATATATAATATTATTTTTGAAAATGCTATGTATAATATATATTATGCAATATTTTAATACAAAATTTTAATATTTTTAATAAGTATGTATATATAAAAATATTTAAATCATATGTACAGTTTTTAGGCAAAATAAATATTCAGTATATTTATACAAAATTAAAAAATATCTTTTTATATTTGCTGCCAAATTCATTTTATGCATGAACGAAAATTTCAAAATTATGAACGTGTGATATATATATATATATATATATATAATATTAATCTTTTAAACATGGATTTTAATAAATTAAATCATTTAATAATGTTATATATATAAATCTTTTTTATTTACAGGTCGTGACCATCTTATAAGTGAGCATAAAAGTAAATTATATATATATATACACAATTGACTAATTTAAGATGGCATTTCGGTATACAAGATTAGTAATATAATCTAATATCATATTATACAAATTATATATATATATATATATATATATGATACAATGAAATAAAATAGAGAATTACCTTTCCCTAAAGCACTTGCATACACGTTGCAATGTTGAATTGATCCTCTTGAATGCATTCACAAATCAGAAGTTGTTAGCTCTCGAACTGCCACAATGTTTTGATGTAATTTTGTACTTGGATTTTTGGCACTTGGAGAAGTGGTTTGCTGGCTGAAAATTTTAGAGAGGAAGGAGGAGTAAAGTATTAAAGAAACGATGTAAAGATGTGGCATATAAATAGGAAGTCAAGAGAGTGAAAAGTAGATCTTAGCATCGTATCTCTCTCTTATTTCCACTCTTTTTAATCATTCAAAACCCTATCTAATTTCCACCATATGGCTGCCCAAATCAAGCCTCCTATAGTCGAAATACGATTCTCATATAGGCCTCAAATCTAGTCCAAGTCTAAACAATATTCAATGCAACTTTAAATCTTATTTAAACGCATACTGGTCTCGTATATCAATCGGTATATTTATAACTATTATAAACACACTATTTAATATTGTTCAATATACAACAAATAAAAATTTACAATTACTATTTCATAAATATTAATTTAATTAATTTACGATAATTTATGAATTAATTAAATTGTACGGTAAAAGGAATATTCAACGTTTCGGTTGTGTTACTCTTAGGTGTAAATTTAGTTAGTGATTAATATTGAACAGTTCAAATATTAATGTTCATATGTCATTTAATAGGTGATGTGACATCATGGCTAAATTTATCGCTTATTTGGTTTTATTAAAATCCAATTTTACCCTTTTAAGCGTTACCCAGCAGCGATAATTATTTACACTAATTCACTTCGTCCAAAAGATATTGCTTTGGACTAATGGAATTTAGTAATGATCAAAATTCTAATATCATTCATATTCAACTCTATAGACCAAACACAAAATCTTTAGTTCAATAATAATTACTATTATTAACAAAACTACTCTGGCCTTAGACTTTGACTTTGAGTTGACTTCAGCTGAACATGATACGAACCTCAAATAAACGAGAAGACAAATCCTCTCTTGAATAGCGTTTCACATCCAACGCTTCCACTCCACCCAACTATAGTTATTTGATGGACGTCGTGCATGTTTTAACTATAATCAAAGAGGATCTTCCATATTTAAGATCAATGTATTCTCAAGTGGAGAGAACTGCGTAATTTTATCACATCAGTATTTTCTATTTTACCATAATTATATTAATCAAAAGAAAATTATCAAGTGAGTCATTACATAGTTATACAGTAACCACCAGTACGCAACCCCTTGTTTCCCCAACAATCATGTGTAGTACACTGTCTAATATTTAGAGAGCGTTACGTACTCTACTCTCAATGATGTATCAATATGAAGCCTTGATGCATCTTGACTAGGAATATTTAAAATAGTATGTTTATTTCATTATGATAAATTACTCATGGTTACAACGCATTGTAACCACAATAACAAAACATAACATTTACGGATTTTCTATTAAATATACTTTTAATTAAATTAATTAATTAACATATAACATATTATGTTAAGTAAATAATAGAAAGAAAAAACATTTTACTTCGAACAAGATCGCATATCGAGTTGGATATATGTAACAAATTACCTAACTACCCCTAGGACATACCCTAACTCTATCATGACATACATGAAATTGGCTTAGGTACGAGGTTGGACTTTAAAGAAACTAACAATGAGGCTAAATATGAAGCAATTTTGGTCGGCCTATGGATGGACAATAAACTCAAGATTGAGTCCATTGATATGACTCCTTGCTCGTGTTAAACAAGACCAGTGAGAGATTTTAAGTAAAGGGCAAGACCTTGCCGTAATATGTTGTAGAAGTCAAGAAATTGATGATCCTTTAGCCAAAACAAAGGGACAAGAATGCAAAGCCAACCGTTTTTCCAAAATTGTAAGTCACTCAGCAAAGATCAACATGTATGTCCGATTGGAATCCAAAGTGCCTCAAATATAGAATAGTGGACAAAAACTATGGAAATCAATAAGGAACAATAAGATAGTTAGGTGGCCCCGCTCCTGAAATTTGTGGTAAGCAGAGAGTTGTCTTAAAGGTGCAAAGAAGCCTAGAAATTCCTCTACCAGGCACCTAGATACACAGTCATGGATGACAAATTGTGCAAAAGAGGCTACTCCACCCCACTGCAATGTTGCATCACTTATGTAACGATCCTGGATTTTTGAACAATTTAAATTGAAAATATTTAATTAATTTTAAATAATTGAATGATGATTTAAATTGAATTCCCAATATAACTATGAATTTGGCGATTAAATATTAAAATTTAATCTACACAAAATTGAATAAAAATTTAAATTTGACATTGGCGTTGAAATTGAATATTGAATTTGTATATTAAATTTAAACTAATGACTTAGAAAAATAATTTGGATACAAGAATTATTATTTATAAAAATTTATAAGGGGTGGTTAGTTTTTAAACAACAATTTTCTTTTCTTTTAAAAAAACAAAGTAAATAAATTTTTTATCAAAAAAAAATTGAAATTAAAATAAATAAAGAGATACACATAGTTAAAAAAAAATTCAAACAACAAAATTTACAAAACAAAGCAAAGAAGTAACAAAACCAATTGGAATTCAAATATATAAAAAAATAAACATAAAATAAGAGGAAAAATTTGCTGAGGAAGTTTTAATCGGTTAAAATTCTTTTATAAAATTTTGTTAAGTGATAGGAGTTAAACAGGCTTTAATTTCAATGTTGGCCCATATTTTTATTGGTGCCATATTGTTTCAAGTATACCCGGTTCCTCCATTATCCATTTTCACAAACCCTAAACAAAATCACGAAAGAAGAAAAAAAATGGCGGCTTCGATTCTCCTTTTCGTTCCTCTCCGAAACAAGGGCTTGTGTAGGAATCGAAGTGGCTGACCTTCAACAATTGGGGCTTTCGTTCGATTGCGTTGCTCGGCTCGTTCGTCCTCTTTGAAAAGAAATTTGGGCTTTCGTATTCGCTTCGAAAAAGGTGAGTTTTTTTTCTCACGATTAATTTTTATTCAAGTTTTTAGATTTGCTTGAATTGGGTGCTTGGTTGCATGCTATGATTTGGGGTGTCATTTGTTATCATTTGCTCGGTTATTTGAATTTAAACTAATAAGAACAGATAAAACACTGCATGTATGTTTGTTGGATGTTATTTGCTATCATTTGCTCTGATAATTTGATTTAAACTGATGAGAACAGATGCTATAAATTTTGTTTTCAAACTGATGAGAACAGATGCTATAAATTTGCTTTAAACTGATAAGAACAGATGCTTTTTGAAATTTGTTTTTAAACTGATAAGTACAGATAAGTCTCTGCATGTATGTTTGTTGGGTGTATTTGCTATCACTTGCTCGATTGCTTGAATTTAAACTGTTGAGAGCAGATGCTATCATTAAAATCTGATAAGAACAGATGCTATATCAAAACTTTGCTTGTTTGTTGTTGCTGCATGTGATGGATCTTTAAATTTGGTTAAGGAAAATGTGGCAAGGAAATAAAAATACTTTAGTTCTGAAAATACTTGTGAGCAAACCACTTTTCTAAATTCTTTAAGTTGATATATATGAACTGCTTTGTGGTGTTCTTTGATGTTTTGCTGTGTATTATGCTTGCATGCCTATATAAGAATGATCCCAGTTATAAAGGTCTGTGAACATCCTATAATCTGAAAGTAACAAAATTTACAAGTTCAAAACAATTGTTTGATCAATCTGATGCATTGCTAAAATTCTTGAATCCATTATGTGATGCTTGAATGTTTGTTTAGGTATGGAATTGAAAGTATGTATGTGAATATGTATTTATGCATATACAAGTCACTGTGAGTAAATCTATATTTAAAAACAGTTTCTACTTTTAAAATCCAAGCTATCAAGATCTGTAGAAATCAAAGTTAAATTCAAAAAAAATTTCCCAACAAGAAAATCGAAACAGTGATTAGTAAAAGAAAAAAAAATATACTACTCTGTTCTTTCTTTTAGTAAGCAACAACAGTATTTATAGGTTAATTTGAATTTATCTATGCTTAAGTACTGATAGCATTGGTTATGCTTGTTGACTATTGATGTGTATGATCTGTGTTTTCTTGAATATGCATACAGATGTATGCAAATCTTCTAACTTCACTGTTTCTGTATTTAGTTAGGATTTTAAAATACAAATCCACTTATATATGATTGAATCATAGTTAGAGTTTATTGTGTGAACAAATTATGTTATTTAGCATAGATTAGGGTTGTAAAATTTTAAGTTAGAAAAATAAACCTGTTACTTCTGGAAATAGGTAACAACAGATAATAGTTTCTAAAGGAAAGATTACCAAACATCTTTAAATTTGTCAAAACATGTTTTAAGCTTTAATGCATCTTTTTCAAGCTTATTACTGGTGCATATATATGAATGTATGTTGTGATGCATGCTGCAGTGTGAATGTGTTTTCTGTTTTTAAGTTCCAGGTTCTTGAATTTGCTTAAAATTCCATTTCAGATGATTTAATATGCTTTAAGTTGATTTATGGTTGTTGCCTATAAAATCTTTGTGAAGATGATGACTGCATGTGTATAAATTAGTGAATATGATTTTTATTTAAGTGTGCATGCCTGGTATATCCACGTCACCCCTTTGTTTCATAGTTCAGAAAAAATAAAATAAAAAAATCTGATGAGAACAGACACTGCCTGTATGATTTTTCAAATCAATTTCCCTCAGCCCAATATAAGTTTGGACTTAATATTTGAATAAAACTTGTATGTTTTGTCATAATGAAGGTTAAAAAAAATGTTTAAGTTAAATTTAAGTTTGGAATCTCACTGGAAGTTTTAAAAACAAATTTGCATTCAAGCACGCAAGTTCAGGCTTTCATCTTTGAAAAACAGTCAGGAAGTTTTCTGTTTTCTGGGAAGAAACATTTGTGAGCAAACTTCTTTTTCCTTAAACTTGAACTTCTTCATTTCCTGGAATCTGTTTATTTTTCTTTTTTTGTTTGTGAGCAATCTCACTTGCCTCTATTCTTGTTGTGTTTGGATACTTGTGATTGGTGTTTAAATATGAAATGAAATCTTGCCTAGATGTTGGATATGAAATCAAAATATTGTATACAGGCATATATGCCTGTCCTTATAGTTATAAGCACCAGTAGATAAAAAAAAAGGAAGAATAAAAAAATGTCTTCAAGCTGCTGTGTTGATCGCTGATGCATGGTTTTCATTTTGCTTCACTTGTTGTACACTTGCACCTGCACTTGGTCATAATTGACTGTTGCACTTGTAATTGCATTCCATTCTGTTGCATTTGATATATGTGTTGCTTTCCTTATGAGTTGGGCACACTTATCTTTTCCTATGAGTTGCTACCCAGATTTATACTTGCTGGGTTGATATGTGTGTACTCCTGTACACTTCTTATGCTCATTTGTGGGCATTTACATTATTTACACTATTTGTTGATCCAATTTGTTTTGTTATCTCTGCTGCCTGTACTGCACTATTAACCCTGTTTGGGCTGTTACCATTTTATTTCTGTTCATTGCAAATTTATTTACTTGAATAAAGATTAATCCTGACTCGAGTGTTTTTGTGTTTTGCATAAAATGCTCGCGTCAGACCGAGTATTTTTCAGCTTGGAGATTTTCAAGCAGCGAAGTTAGAGAGAGAGGGGAAAGCACTTCACTAAAGCTTTTCAGAAAAAAAATTCTTGTACTTTAAAAAGATATATGTATATTCCGCTGTATTAAAATGTAATTCATTGTATAACTCTGATATTTGCATATAAAAGAAAAGTTCGTTTATAAAATATATTATTGTTTCTGTGATTCTGTGACTGATTCTGTTTAAATGTTATAAACTAAATAACAATCCGTCATTTGAACGTTTCTAGTTGGTTTAATTACCGACTAGAGGCGGTCAGAGCGGCGGGTCGTTACAAAGTGGTATCAGAGCTTTGGTTTACACAAAGCTTATATTATGGCGTTTAATATGAATAGTTACTAGAATCACTTTAAAGAAAGTGTTTTCAAATCTAAAGAAGTTTAAAATTGTTTTCTTTAAAATAAAAAGTATTTTGGAAATTAGAATTATTTTTGAAAATTCCCCTCTAAATTTAGGTTTGCGATAGTTTCTATTCGATGAGGTCTCCTTAGATTTGAGTTTCGATTGTTCGGAAAACTCGTTATCGAATTGTTGAGATTTACGGAAAGTGAAATATAAGTTAAGTGAATTAATGAATTGGTTTAAATTGGTTTAAATCAAATATTTTGAATATCTCCAAAGTAATAATTGGAAAATGAAATGACATGTCAATTTAGTTATAACCAAGAGAATTATTGAACTATAACTTGGAAATTTGATTCTGAATTCTTTTGAAAAATTGATTTCAAACGTTGTGAAGAATGATTTGTAAATAAATGGATTATAAGTACTTAACTTATAATATGGACTTTTGGTATATAATTGAGTTATATAAATTGAATTGAATTAATAAAGAAGATTATAAATCAAAGTTTATAAATAGAAATGGAATTTGTAAAGATCGTTTATAAATTCGAAACCAATTGAATTTGATAAATGAAAATAAAAGTTGTTAAAGGAGATATATTCGTAATTTTGGACAGCGAATTATCCTTTAAGTTAAATATTGTGATAATAAAAGTTGGTTGGGAATTTTATTCACAATTTTGGACAGTGAATATATTATTAAATAAATCGATTATGTCTTGGGAAAAGGATTGAATAATCCGACCTTCGCTAATAAGGATTGCAAGATTTTGATAGGAAATTTATTTGTCAACTTAACTGTATGAATAAAACCAGTTTTGATGTAAAAGCTTATATTCCAAGTTTAGACTAATGCCTAAAATAGTTAATGTGGAAATATGAATCTAATGGAACCAAGTCGATGAGTGGTTTACTAAAGAATTAGTTGATTATTTTGGAAATGAAAAGCAAATGCAAAAATTCAAATGGAATTTAGATTTCAAATTTGATGTTTGTCAACATGAAAATCCATAATAGATTTAATAGATTCAGTGATGGATTTGAATTTGAACATGCAGAAAATGAAGTTAATCCATTTCAAGTTGTTTTAAAATGTGTTAAGAATCGAAAGCATAGATTTCAACATTCATTGTTGAAATAGACGTTTTCGAGAGAAATGAAAGGAAATGGTGGACTATAACGTTGTTGTTATAGTAAATGGTTTCAAAAGGAAAAGTTTTATATAGTATTGGGATTTATATATCTATCTTAAATTCGAATCCCTATACTAGTGATTTTGGGTCGTCGTAACGATGTTTTACGCAACATTCGTTTTGACTCAAATTAATGTGTTTAAAAGAATGATTTCCTTTAAGAATGAAATATATACTTGATTTTGGTTGAAGTATATCGAATATTTTCAAAGTGTTGAAAATAAATGGATTTGTGAATTACTTATTATTGAATAAGTATGGAAATATTTTCCAATATGAAATGAAAGGTTTGAAATTTTATCTTTTAGAGATAAAGTGAAAAGTGAATGTTTTGAGATTTTATCTTTTAAAGATAAATTGAAAATGAATATGTGAAATCGATTTGAAAATTGTATATTCATAGATATTTTGGAAATGTAAATTCACTATGGAATTTATAAGAGAAAAGGGAAATTTGTTAAAAATAAATATTGATTTATTTTTGAAGTGTGGAAATAAATTTACGGATTTGGAACGTAAGTTTAAAAAAATCGGTAAGGATTTATTTGATTGATTTAAGTGAACCATTTTAAGTTTAAAATGGATAAATATTTGAAAATGTTTCCGTTTAAGGAAATTGCTTTGAAATTTGTTTTCAAAGATTGAAAGGTGAAAAATGATTTGAAATTTGTTTTCAAATGGTTAAGTGTGGAAAAAATTATATATATCTTGTGTAGATATTTTTGGAAAATATGAACAATTAGTTCAACTTGAAATTTTTCAAAGGATTGAATTTTGAGTTAAACTGAGTTTAACTTTGACACCCAAAAACAATATAAGTTGAACTTTGAATTTTGAATGGTTGATTTGGATTGTATGTCTAACATTGTGAATTGACGACATAGCAATTGATCTCTATTAAATATATATCTGTTGGTGGCGGAGAATTTATTCTCTTAGCTTAACACCCTTCTCTGAGACGTACGAGCTCAGAGGTTATATATCGGTAGACATCAATTATGTATTGAGAATTGACGATGTAACGTGAAATCCAAATCGAGTGTGAAGTCGATAATAAATTGGATTATGAATGTGAATTAGGTTTGAGATAACCTTAAATTTCCAAATCGACTTAGAGGAAAGTTTTAAAATGGATAATGAAATGGAAAATTTGTGAATCCTCTATTTGTTATGGGTATGAGATATTGAGGTTTTCAGAAAGTATATATGAGAATACGATAAATTCGAAAACCATTAGTTTGGAAAGAAATTGTTGTGGAAAACTTATGTAAGTACATGAGTATGATATGTATGAAATGTGAAATGAAATATTATATATGTATGTATGATATTATGTTTTCCAAATTGAGGATATGGAAAAGTACCTTCCATTTAAAATTTGTGAAGGTTGTTGGAACTCGAGATGAGTGTCCATTTGAAAATCGTAGCTACGTAGAATTCCATTAGTTGGATTGACCATTTGTATTCCATTAGTTGGATTGACCTTTTGTTTTCCATTAGTTGGATTGGCCCTTTGTTTTCCATTAGTTGGATTGGCCATTTATTTTCCATTAGTTGGAGTGACTAGCGTAATTTGAGGGGCGAGATGCCTACAGTTACAAGCGATTCCACTGGGATAGTGGCGCAACCGCCGTGTAAACTGCAATCTAGATGCCAAAGCGAAATTCGAGGGGCGAGATGCCTACGGTCACAAGCGATTCTACTGGGATAGTAGCGTAACCGCCGTATGGACCGCGATCTATGGCAACAACCATGGCGAAATTCAGGAGATGAGAAATCTATAGTTTACAAACGATTCTACTGGGATAGTAGCGAAACCGCCGGGTAAACTGTGATCCATGGGGGAATGTGCTTTCCATATCCATTTTTAAAAAGATTTTTAAAAGTATTTTCACTGGGAATTGAAGCAAGTATATTTAGTACTTGGAGATTTTTAGTCTTGCGCCTGGCCAGCGTATGCCTAATGTCTTTAAGAACGACAATAGACTTGTTAAATTTCGAGTTAGCAAGTATTTTCAAACTTTAAATAGAAAATCAATAATCCGAAATTAAAGTAACATAAATTCCAACCTAATGAACTAAGGAAGAGGATTTTTGAAATGTTTTGAAAGTCCACAGCTTTGGAAAAGTTATACTATGTAAATTTCTTAAATGAAGAATTGCAAATTTAAAATTTGGGTTTTGTAAGTTGAAAACTTTAGTAAAAGACTTTTGCGTCTTGATTGTAGAAAATGATGAGCAAATGAGTTAATTAACAAAGCTATTGAGATAAAACAAATGAAACTCATTTATTTTTAATAAGTTTCAAGCTTGGTAAAATTGTGCAAGATATAAATATCGGTGAAATTTTAACAATCATTTTTCCTTACTTGTAATTTCGGGATGAAATTCTTTTAAGGAGGGGAGATTGTAACGATCCTGGATTTTTGAACAATTTAAATTGAAAATATTTAATTAATTTTAAATAATTGAATGATGATTTAAATTGAATTCCCAATATAACTATGAATTTGGCGATTATATTAAAATTTAATCTATACAAAATTGAATAAAAATTTTAATTTGACATTGGCATTGAAATTGAATATTGAATTTGTATTTTAAATTTAAACTAATGACTTAGAAAAATAATTTGGATACAAGAATTATTATTTATAAAAATTTATAAGGGGTGGTTAGTTTTTAAACAATATTTTTCTTTTCTTTAAAAAAACAAAGTAAATAAAATTTTTATCAAAAACAAATTGAAATTAAAATAAATAAAGAGATACACATAGTTAAAAAAAAAATTCAAACAACAGAATTTACAAAACAAAGAAAAGAAGTAACAAAACCAATTGGAATTCAAATATATAAAAAAATAAACATAAAATAAGAGGTAAAATTTGCTGATGGAAGTTTTAATCGGTTAAAATTCTTTTATAAAATTTTGTTAAGTGTTAGGAGTTAAACAGGCTTTAATTTCAATGTTGGCCCATATTTTTATTGGTGCCATATTGTTTCAAGTATACCCGGTTCCTCCATTATCCATTTTCACAAACCCTAAAAAAAATCATGAAAGAAGAAAAAAAAATGGCGGCTTCGATTCTCCTTTTCGTTCCTCTCCGAAACTAGGGCTTGTGTAGGAATCGAAGTGGCCGACCTTCAGCAATTGGGGCTTTCGTTCGATTGCGTTGCTCGGCTCGTTCGTCCTCTTTGAAAAGAAATTTGGGCTTTCGTATTCGCTTCGAAAATGGTGAGTTTTTTTTCTCACGATGAATTTTTATTCAAGTTTTTAGATTTGCTTGAATTGGGTGCTTGGTTGCATGCTATGATTTGGGGTGTCATTTGTTATCATTTTCTCGGTTATTTGAATTTAAACTAATAAGAACAGATAAAACACTGCATGTATGTTTGTTGGATGTTATTTGCTATCATTTGCTCTGATAATTTGATTTAAACTGATGAGAACAGATGCTATAAATTTTGTTTTCAAATTGATGAGAACAGATGCTATAAATTTGCTTTAAACTGATAAGAACAGATGCTTTTTGAAATTTGTTTTTAAACTGATAAGTACAGATAAGTCTCTGCATGTATGTTTGTTGGGTGTATTTGCTATCACTTGCTCGATTGCTTGAATTTAAACTGTTGAGAGCAGATGCTATCATTAAAATCTGATAAGAACAGATGCTATATCAAAACTTTGCTTGTTTGTTGTTGCTGCATGTGATGGATCTTTAAATTTGGTTAAGGAAAATGTAGTAAGGAAATCAAAATACTTTAGTTATGAAAATACTTGTGAGTAAACCACTTTTCTAAATTCTTTACGTTGATATATATGAACTGCTTTGTGGTGTTCTTTGATGTTTTGCTGTGTATTATGCTTGCATGCCTATATAAGAATGATCCCAGTTATAAATGTCTGTGAACATCCTATAATCTGAAAGTAACAAAATTTACAAGTTCAAAACAATTGTTTGATCAATCTGATGCATTGCTAAAATTCTTGAATCCATTATGTGATGCTTGAATGTTTGTTTAGGTATGGAATTGAAAGTATGTACGTGAATATGTATTTATGCATATACAAGTCACTGTGAGTAAATCTATATTTAAAAACAGTTTCTACTTTTAAAATCCAAGCTATCAAGATCTGTAGAAATTAAAGTTAAATTCAAAATGTTTTTCCCAACAAGAAAATCAAAACAGTGATTAGTAAAAGAAAAAAAAATATACTACTCTGTTCTTTCTTTTAGTAAGCAACAACAGTATTTATAGGTTGTTTTGAATTTATCTATGCTTAAGTACTGATAGCATTGGTTATGCTTGTTGACTATTGATGTGTATGATCTGTGTTTTCTTGAATATGCATACAGATGTATGCAAACTTCTAACTGCACTGTTTCTGTATTTAGTTAGGATTTTAAAACACAAATCCACTTATATATGATTGAATCATAGTTAGAGTTTATTGTGTGAACAAATTATGTTATTTAGCATAGATTAGGGTTGTAAAATTTTAAGTTAGAAAAATAAACCTGTTACTTCTGGAAATAGGTAACAACAGATAATAGTTTCTAAAGGAAAGATTACCAAACATCTTTAGATTTGTCAAAACATGTTTTAAGCTTTAATGCATCTTTTTCAAGCTTATTACTGGTGCATATATATGAATGTATGTTGTAATGCATGCTGCAGTGTGAATGTGTTTTCTGTTTTTTAAGTTCCAGGTTCTTGAATTTGCTTAAAATTCCATTTCAGATGATTTAATATGCTTTAAGTTGATTTATAGTTGTTGCCTATAAAATCTTTGTGAAGATGATGACTGCATGTGTATAAATTAGTGAATATGATTTTTATTTAAGTGTGCATGCCTGGTATATCCACGTCACCCCTCTGTTTCATAGTTCAGAAAAAAAAAAATCTGATGAGAACAGACACTGCCTGTATGATTTTTCAAATCAATTTCCCTCAGCCCAATATAAGTTTGGATTTACTTTGAATAAAACTTGTATGTTTTGTCATAGTGAAGGTTATAAAAAATGTTTAAGTTAAATTTAAGTTTGGAATCTCACTGGAAGTTTTAAAAACAAATTTGCATTCAAGGAAGCAAGTTCAGGCTTTCATCTTTGAAAAACAGTCAGGAAGTTTTCTGTTTTGTGGGAAGAAAAATTTGTGAGCAAACTTCTTTTTCCTTAAACTTGAACTTCTTCATTTCCTGGAATCTGTTTATTTTTCTTTTTTTGTTTGTGAGCAATCTCACTTGCCTCTATTCTTGTTTTGTTTGGATACTTGTGATTGGTGTTTAAATATGAAATGAAATCTTGCCCAGATGTTGGATATGAAATCAAAATATTGTATACAGGCATATATGCCTGTCCTTATAGTTACAGGCACCAGTAGATAAAAAAAAGGAAGAATAAAAAAATGTCTTCGAGCTGCTGTGTTGATCACTGATGCATGGTTTTCATTTTGCTTCACTTGTTGTACACTTGCACCTGCACTTGGTCATAATTGACTGTTGCACTTGTAGTTGCA
This sequence comes from Allium cepa, assembly GCA_030765085.1. NCBI lineage: Eukaryota > Viridiplantae > Streptophyta > Magnoliopsida > Asparagales > Amaryllidaceae > Allium > Allium cepa. Next base: position 978,968,735 of record CM060928.1, read on the forward strand.
TTCCATTCTTTTGCATTTGATATATGTGTTGCTTTCCTTATGAGTTGGGCACACTTATCTTTTCCTATGAGTTGCTGCCCAGATTTGTACTTGCTGGGTTGATATGTGTGTACTCCTGTACACTTCTTATGCTCATTTGTGGGCATTTACATTATTTACACTATTTGTTGATCCAATTTGTTTTGTTATCTCTGCTGCCTGTACTGCACTATTAACCTTGTTTGGGCTGTTACCATTTTATTTATGTTCATTGCAAATTTATTTACTTAAATAAAGATTAATCCTGACTCGAGTGTTTTTGTGTTTTGCATAAAACGCTCGGGTCGGACCAAGTATTTTTCAGCTTGGAGATTTTCAAGCAGCGAAGTTAGAGAGAGAGGGGAAAGCACTTCACTAAAGCTTTTCAGAAAAAAAATTCTTGTACTTTAAAAAGATATATGTATATTCCGTGTATTAAAATGTAATTCATTGTATAACTCTGATATTTGTATATAAAAGAAAAGTTCGTTTATAAAATATATTATTGTTTCTGTGATTCTGTGACTGATTCTGTTTAAATGTTATAAACTAAATAACAATCCGTCATTTGAACGTTTCTAGTTGGTTTAATTACCGACTAGAGGCGGTCAGAGCGGCGGGTCGTTACAACTTAAGACAAAGCCAAACATTTCCTACAAGAACTACATGAAGGGTTTTACGCTATGTTAGGGAGGTAAAGACTTGTAACGACCCTAGATTTTAATTTAATTTAAATTAATAATTAAATGAAATTTTGAATCAAAATTTATAAAATTAATTATAAATAGTGATGCGAGTTTCCCCGAGTTCAAATATATTCTATATAAATCATTTAACTTTTTGAATATTGTATATATTTGTATATATGAGAATATATATATGTATATGTTGGATTTTAAATAAATTCTTAAATAAATGATTTTGAAAAAAAATAAATAATATACTTTGGACACAAGTATAAAAATAAATAAATTGATTTGTAAATTTATAAATTATGATAATTTGAGTTATATAAAATATATGTGTATATATAGAGAAATGTAAAACAATAATTTTTAAAGTAAAATTTATGATAAATATTTAAACTAAAAATAAAAGTAAAATAAAAATACAAGTACATTAGCCACCAACACATCTTCTCTCAGCCGAAATAAAAGAATGAAACAAGTAGAAAATCTACCTAGTCAACAAATACATACAAGTATGTACACTTGTAAATGAAAACAAAGTAAGCATATAAAACAAGGCATATAAAAGCAAAGACAAAAGAATTTATACAAAGTAAAATAAAACACAAACATAAACAAAACAAAATATCTTTTAAAATATAAACTATTGAAATAAATATATAGAAAGATACAAAACAATGTGTATGTAAGATAAAATAAATACTCAAGATAAAAATAGAAATGTATTCATATGACAAGTGATAAAACAAAAGAAGAAATACACATAAGAAAAGGGTATGTAAACAAACTCAGCTCAATATAAAACTGCAAACAAATAAAGTATAACAAAATGAAGCAACATATTTATAAAATTATGTAAAATATAAGTAAACATATTAACTAAAAATTAACATTTTAGAACTCATGTACATTTCAAAATATAAAACAAAAGAAAGAAAACAAAATAAAATATATTTGTACATATATAAGTTAAAGTTTAACCAATAACAAAACAAATACATGAATATGCAGGCTGAAGTAAAGAAGAACAAAGAAAATGATTTGCAGCCACCAAACTACATAATCAACAAGTTAAAAAGCAATATACGTTAAATTATAAAGCAAGTACAAATATAAGCATGGGCTGTAAACATAAAAGAATAGGAAGCATGGGAACAAAGTATCTTCAGCCATGACTTGCTTATACCTTCCCCTGTACACAAATCTTCATTTATATACATACAATAACTTCAGCCCATACATATAAAAAAAAAAAAAACTGTTGTATCAGTAAACTGCACACCTTCTTGTATACCCCTTTCCTTTATATACATCAATATATGCCTTTAGTCCATTCGTTCATCAAAAATTTTAGTATGCCTGAGAGAAAATTTAAAGTAAATATCATCTAAAGATTTAAACAAAGAAGCATTATCTACAACTTTAAACAACTCAAGCCAGAGAAGTCAAGAAACTTCAGTTAGCAAGTTTCAAAATCTGTTTCAATATAGCAGGCTCTGTTCATCTTCCCAAATCAAGGTGAGTAACTTAAATTTAAATTTGCTTAAGTATATTCAGTTATGTTTCTTATGCGTGGAATAAGTATGTTTGTGTGTCTATATATTGATGCAATTCTATGAATATATGATGTCTGTCTGTTGAATAGTCTGAAAACATCTCTGTTATAAGATTTGAAGCTCAGATTTAAAACAAAGATCATCTTTGCTTAATCTATTGATTGATAGGACTTAGTATCTACACAAAATATTTTTGTTTGATCATAAGGTAAATTTTAAAAATCTGAATTCAAGTTAAACAAGGTGGAATTGCTTTGAAAACCTTAAAAACAGTTAAATGCTTAATAGGAGTGAAGTTTCAAACATCTTAAATTATTAATTCAGGTTTACAACTTGAATTCTTATCTAAAATTAGGATTTTTAAAAGTAAAATCACATTTTATAGCTAAGTATTGATTAGGCATTTCTGGTTTGATGGTTTTGGGGATTTTGGGTTGCCCTCGGCAATCCAGTTGACCTGGGAGTTTGTGGCGCTTCTTGGAGGTGGAGGAGCGAACGGGAAGTGTGGGAAAAATGGTTGGAGGTGCCAACGGTGGCGGTGGCGATGGGGGCAGTGATTTGAAGTTGGTAGCCCTAATTTTTGAGGTGATTGAACTTTTGACCACCGCGTCTTCAACTGTGCATCGAGTTGCACGAGGTTTGGGAAGGTGGTAGCATGGTCGGAGGCGAGTTCATGGCTGGAGTTTGGCGAGTTCAAGTGGCCGAGGTGGGGAGAACGACTCGTTGACAGGTTGGGAAGGTTTGGGTTCTTGTGTTTCCAGGTTTCGGTTTTCACTGCTAGATTTTGGTTTGGGCGTGGTGATGGTTTTTGGTTGATCGTGATGGCATCTGGTGATGGAAGGCGTCATGTTGAGGTTCGTGTGGATGGCCGGAGGTGGCGAACGAAGGCGTGCAAGTGCACGGTGCATCTTCTTGTACATGGTGATGTTGTTTGGGTAGAAGCAGTGTTCCAGTGGGTTTTTACCCGAAGTGGTACTCGAGTAATCGAGTAAGTGACTCGAAGCAAGTCGAGTCTGGGCTCGGGTCAAGTTCGTGTTCCAGGTTTCAAACCTGAAACTGTTTTGGGTTTGAATTTTTTTTTTTTTAAACCCAAATTTAATTTTAAACCAAGATTTTTAAAGCTAAGTTCAAATTGAAATGTAAATATAAATTCAAGTTGAATGTAGAGTTTAGTTTAAACCTAAATAAGTTTTATATTTAAATTGTTTTAATAACTTAAAAACAATTCAAAATATATTAAAGAAATTTGAAATGGAGTTAAAATTTTAAATGAAAATTTAAGCAAGTTGAAACTAAAAGTTTTAAATTTAAATCTGAATTAAAGAAAATTTGAATCATAGTCTGAAATCAAAGAAGTTTTAATATTTAAATTGTTTAAATTTGTTTTGTAATGATAATTAAAACATTAGTTAGAAAATGTTTTAAAAAAATTGAATTAGGAAAGATAAAAATGATATTTAATTAGTTCAAGGGAATAATTGATTTATTTATTTTATCAAGAAGTTAAGATTTGAGTTAAATTAATTAAGATAAATTAATTTGTAAATAAGATTCATTAATTTAATAAAGAGCTATCTTTTAAACAAATGATAAAGGTTATTTAACTAAATAATTAAGATCGCTTAAGTTACGGTTTGGAACTGAATTAATTAAATAAGCAGTGATTAATTTTATGATTTCAAAGGCTAGTTAAAGGGTAATTAACAATAATTAAATTGAGTTCAATTACTTAAGAATAGTAATTAAATAATTATGAATAGTTAATAAGGATCATTTACTTGAGATTTATTTGATAATTTATTAATGTGATTAATCTTGATAATTAATGTGATAAATTAAATTGTGGATTGTATTAAGTATAATTATTTAATAACAGTAATTTAGAAATAAATTATTCAATATAATTAATTGGGTTAATCAAATCTGTTTAAATTAAATTCTTAATTTAACTAATTCAGAATAATCACTCGATAATTTTGGAAAGGTAATTACTTAGAGAAATAATAAATGAATAATTGTATTGTATGAGTTGCCTTGAATTGTTTTTCCTATCTGATCTGTGATAGTTTGTTCTGTGAAGTGAGCTGTGTATTTATTCATTTATTGATGATATATTTGTATATTATCTGTGAATCTGTGAATATATGATGAGCGTTATAGTTTATATCGCTTATCAATTATATTTCTGTGTTTTAATCTGTGATGATTGAAATGATGTTGCACTATTGAGTTAAACCCCTGGACCACACCATACACACACAAATATGGATTTCACGAGGAAATCGATTAAGTCGCAGATTTTTGAAATAGTTAAATTTGAATTTTTAAATTCAAATGTTTTGGAAATGGAATCGGAATAAATGTGAAAAGCTTTTGGAATGTATTTCAAAATAAAAATTTATTTTTAAATTACTTGATTAAGTTTTGGAATTTAAATAATTTGGTTTAAATTTAAATTCAATACTTGAAATTGAATTCTGTAATTTGAAATTAGGGATTAATGATATTATGCTAGTCATTATGAGTTATACCATTTTTAAAGTATTATTTTTGGAAATTTGAATTTAACTCAAGGATTTCAACTCGTATAAATGAATCAGATTTCCAAAATGAAAACTGTTGTTTTCAAATGATAAACACTTTTAGATAAGAACTGAGATTTCAGTTAATTAGGGGAATTGCAAGATTGAATAGAGAAATGATTTTCCTAAGTTATGAATGAATTCTTTTTGAAAGCTATGAATTAAATCTGGTTATTTTTAACAAATTTAAATTGATGATTTGTTTAAATCAAATTAAAATGAAATTGTTTTGAAGGCTATAAGTTAAATCTTTGATTTAAAAATTTAACGAGTTAAATCAAATTGAAATGAAAATTTATTTGGAAAATATGTGAATGAATCTTTTGTTTAAAAGATTTAAATGTGAAAATTGTTTAAACCGTTAAAGGTTGTGAAAATGAATCTTTTTGTTTAAAGATTGAAAATGGTAATTTGTTAAACCATTTGAAAGAAAGTTTGAATTATTAAATTATGACTTAATTGAAATCCCATATCCATATGTTTTGAAAATATTTTCGCTCACTACTCGGTTTAACCGGGAAAGGACCTTTGTGTCGTATAACCCATTCTGAATATGTGATACGTCGTTATGGATAGCATTTGAAGACCGGTGATGAAGACCGGGTATTTGTGAAAGCGATAGGATGACCTATCGATTGTTTCTACACCGAGTCGCGCCGGTATAGAAACTCCCTAAGTGATGGGAAAATCCGATCGGGATTGTGAATATCCGGGTTGCAAGGACTTCTTTGTAAGTGCCTTCGGTTCTGTTCGAACCCAGAACAGACTTGTATGGATTGTATGTCTGACATTACAAATTGAGATATAAAGCCGATTTCTTTCAAATATATTTCTGTGGTGGCGGAGAATTTATTCTTTTAGCTTAACACCCTTCTCTGAGACGTACGAGCTCAGAGGTTATATAGTTGAAGTTATCAGCGATATATTCCCAATTTGGTAATGTGACATGCTGAGTGTTGCTGAAATGATCATTGTGTTGATTATTGTGATAGGATCGTTTATTTGATCGTCTATCTTAGTGATCATTGTGTTGATCATTTGTTGACCCAAAGCATGGCTTTTGTATAAAGTATGTTTTTGTGGACGTGACTTCGTCGAACCTCACACCCCGGAAATGGTCAAAACAGGAAAGAAGCAGCAAGGTTATGAGGGGTAGCACCCTTTAGGGTATGTACATTTCCTTCTGGATAGAGGTGGTATCATGGTATGGAGCCCAGATATTTAACCTATGTGGTTACTACGAATTTATTACTTTGTGGTTGTTGGTTTTCGGGATCCCGTGAGAAAGGTCGTTTACGATCGGGGAATGGCGTGCTCGTGTCAGTAGTTACCCAGTTAGGGGTAACCCGGCCTTGTGTTGGCAGAGTTCCGGTTTGGTTCTCGGGGATGTCCATCCAGAGGCATTCTCATGTGGCAATGGGAAGTTCCTTGGCCTGACCATTTGTTGGAAATCCAAAGAAACAATAAGAAACTTGTACGGTTTTAGTTGTAGAACCTGCTTCCTCATGAGGTAGCTATAGTAGGCATAATATAATGGTACCTATGCTGGCTAAAATTTATATTCTACTTTCGAAATCGTTTTATACACTATGCACTAATAATAATATCAAAATTGATTTGACTTTAATGCGTATCAAGCATGTTTGGCTATCATAAGGAGAAATCTTCTCCAAGTCTGCGTTTGCATTGTGTGTGTGGCGGGAGGTCTCATGGTAGTCTCATCTTTTAAAAGCATTGCGAATTGAATTTAAAAATATTTCTTTGAATGTTTTAAAAGATAAACTGTTTTTGTTGCTCACACCAGTCCCACGACTGATCCGGAGTTTATCGTTTCTTTCCTAAACTCTGGGTGCTCATTATTTTCTACACGAGCAGTCTAGAGTTGGGTTTTACAGATAGTTAGATATAGTGGATTATCTGGAGTTAGTTCAGTCTTTGGACCACACCAGTCTTGCCGAGCTTGGTGATATGTTATTGGGAGTTCAAGCTTCTGCTGGATTGATTCTTGGAAATGGAGTTACAGTTATTTCTGGAGTTCTTCCTTGAAGACTATCTTAGAGTTATTTGTTTCGCTGCTAGATGTTATCTATTTTCTTTCCGCTGCTATTTTATTGTATCATATCTCTGATGTATATTGATATCTATTGGATTATCTGTTGTATCAGATATTGTATCAAAGCTGTATATCAATGTATTGTTCTTTCATTCCGCTGTGTTGTTTACTTAATGATTGTTATAAGCTCCGGCGAATCGAAATTTGAACGGTCGAATCTACGGCATTCGAGTACGATTTGAAGTATGGATGTCGATTTTCGAGCGGGCAAATTCCGAGCCGTCACAAGACTTATAGAGAAAGCCATTGGCTAGAGTATTATTAGCCGACAACGATAAAGAATACTATGGATTACATCAAGAAGTGCGACCATTGCCAACAGTTCACTATGATTCCTAGATATTTCCCTAATCTACTAACCACAATTACCTTCCCATAGTCGTTCGACGTGTGGGGGATCAACCTGAGTGGGAAGCTCGTAAAAGCGAAAGGAGGATACCATCATGCCATTGTCACCATCAACTACATCACAAAATGATTTAAGGCATAGCTCCTTGCTAGGGTCACACTACCTAAGGTCCTAAATTTCATCATCAAAAACATTATCTATCAATATTGTCTCCCAAAGAAAATCTCTATGGACAACGGAACCTAGTTCCAAAGTCTTCTTTTCTGGACTTTTGCAAAAGAAATACGATCATAAAATGCTTCTCATCTGTTTGCAAACCCTAGGGAAACAACAAGGTGGAAGTGGTTGACAAAACAATCGAGATAACCTTGAAAAAGCTATTAACCAATGCTAAAGGAAACTAGGATGAAGACATTCCACTCATAATCTGGGCATATGGAACCTTTGCTCGGATATCAATAGGGTACTCACCTTTCTTTCTAGCCTAGGGGTATGAGGAGATGCTACTCATAGAAGCGAATGTCCCCTTTCCAAGACACCAAATCCATAACTACGAAAAAAAGAACCGTTATAAATAGGCCTTAATGCCTTAGACGAGCGGAGGATGAAAGTGGGGCTACAAATCGAAGCCTAGAAAAAATTGCTAAGCACTACTACTCCAGGGTCAAGCAAAAAAGTTTAAGTTAGCGACCTTGTCTTGTGAAATTATTTACCAATACAAAGAACCCAATAGATGGAGTCATCAACGTAACTGGGAGAGGCACATGTGATTAGCACTGCCTTAGCCAAAGGAGCATACTGCCTTACTTACCCAGACGATACCAGTGTTCCTCAAACGTTGAACCCAAAGGACTTAGAGCTTATTACATTAGTCACCTTTATATGCAAAATTATAAGCAAAACAATTTTTGCAAGCCAAAGTATATGATGACCAGCCATTGTAAATCTTTTTGTATGCAATAATTTGAAAAAACATCTTCAGCCATCTAACATGGAATTGGTGAAACCTTGCTAGTTCAATGCCCATAGTCAATACTGCACTAGAAGGTGGGCATTGTTGGAACAGGCCCAGTATGCAGCTGGTGAAATGGGTAAATTTCAAAAAAATTCCCGAGTTGGACCGTAATGGGCATATGAAACCTAATAGTTTACATTAGATCCAATCTAGTTATTTAATAAAATCATATTTTATTTGAATGTTTTATATTTTAATTAATTGATCTTTGTTAGTTAAATAAGTTTGATATATATAATGAACATATCTAATATATTCAAATATAGATGTGATGACATAAGGGAACAATATATAGGCATGACATAACGTAGACATGGTTTAATATATACATATGTAGATATTGAGATTTATATCTACTATGTATATTTATAATCATATATATATTAATTGCCTTATTTAAATTAATATATATATACACACACGTTATGTTGAAAATTTATGTTTAGTAAATAAATACACTAAACTCGGCAAAATATTATAAACCATTTGACTAAGTCAAACTTTTCAAATTCAAACTAAAATGTACTAAAGTGTCTTATTTGACTCGGTGTGTGTGTGTGTGTATTCAAATTCAAATATTTAGATTTGAGTCAAAAATAATTCAAATTTATATAACATCTTTAATTTGACTAGTTCTTTATATGTGTGTGTGTCGAAAGCTATATATATCTTTTAAAGGCACTTATATTTAAGAAATTTATATATATACACACGCAAAGATACATAAATAAAATATATACACACCTTTTGGCCGGAAATATTATTTTTAATTTTAAAACAAAATGGTCAAGAGTATTTTATTAATTACATACATATATTAATCTTAAATTTAAAATCAATGTATTTAATTTTTAAAATATATATATATAATTTACAATATCGATTATTTTTATAGAAAATAAGTTGAATGTAACTTTGATTTTATATATACACACACACACACAAACACGCGCACACACACACACGTATATATTTTAAATTTAAATCTAATGTCCTTTAAATGTTAAAATGATCATAAATTAATAACTAATTAACTAAGTTGATAAAAAATATATTTTATATTCATAAAATAAAGTTTATATATAATAAATTTACTTACGACTAAAAATAAAATATTTCCATTTTAAATCATTTGTAATTTAAATATTACATTTAATCTCATTCAACATTTAATTAATTTTTAAATTGTTAGGATTAATTTCAAATTAAAATAAAGCAATATTGATATATATATATATATAATATGGTGAAAAGACATATATTAATATGAATTAATAATAAATATAGTTGTATGAAGACAATGCCTATTTGACACACCTCATTCTAAGCAGTCCCCTAGATCTGGAATCTCTACTTGAAGATGCAACCATCAACATATAACAACCTTTAATTGAATAATTATATTCACGATAAGGAAAGTGGAGTTTGCCTATGGGGAAAGAGATAGTGGTCAAGGTGGAAAGAAGAGAAAGGCTAAAATGAATAAAGTGAGGTGTATTCATAGAAGGAGGAGATATTTAAACAAATATCTACCACCTTTCTCTTGTCTAATAATATCAATCCAAACTCCCCTCCAACTCCTCTTTCACCGAGCTAGGTTGACCCCCTATGTGATGATGTAGCAATCCATGTCACATTATAATTTTTTGTTTTATATTTAACTTATTCAATTCAAATTGATATCGTATATCGATGTACATACACATGACAATTATGTGTATACACAAATAATTACTAAAAATACCTAAAGCCACTTACCAATGGCATCCCAAAAATTAAATATACTCATATTAAATTTTTCCTAAATATTAATTAACTTAATTAATTTATAACCATTATAAATTTTTAAATCAAGCTGTAATATCGAACAATTCGAATATTAACTTTCACATGTTACCTTTGTTGCAGTGTGACATTTGATAGAATTTATCGCTTATTGATCTTCATAGGTAAAATAATATTTTATATTTTATTAAGCATTATAGTTTATACCGATAATTTGCATACATGTACTTCGTTAACACTGTATCACTTTAGGATATACGGAATATGGTATTGGTCAAAATTATAATATTATATGCATTCAACTTGATCAATCCATAAACAAAGTCCTTGGTTTAATAATAATGTAATGACCTAAAATTTCAACCTCGAAAATTCGACACTAATACGTTCACTGTAGAAGTGCCGAGAAATCGAAAACCGAAAATTTTAGATTGTTAAAGAAAAGTAGAAGGTAAAAGAAGAAACAGAAAAAAAACACAGAATCTCACATTTCTCAGCGGTCAAAATATAATATCAAATAATAGCATTTATACAAAAAGCTGTAATTGTTAATTTACATACATTTCATCAGATTTACAACCATTACAAATAGACTAGACAGTTGTACAACTTGTCCCCGACTACTGACAATACAACTCTAATACGTAGCAGTAAACTCCATACATTCCTGCCATCCAGCTCGCCTCCTGAGCTCCAGAACGTCTCATCCTAAAAATCTGTAGTACTCGGTCTGACCCGATTATTACAACAAAGTAACACCCGGGTCAGGCTGGAAACCAGCGTGAGTAAACACATCTAACATGAAATACTTCTACATAAAAATTATTTAAAACCCAGGGTAAATTGTACCTTACTATGAGTTCTTAACTGTTAAAGTCAACACTTATTCACAAACAATCCCGAAGAACCCTTACTAAATTTCAATGATCCAGTTTACTTAAATCATTCCATTCCAGCCTATTTATTTCACATATCAAATCTATAAAGAATTATTGTAGATTACAAATCGAAGTGGTTTCGGGTATTTACTGATACCCGACCCCCGTCTCTTTGAATCCATTGTCATCTTAACCTAATTTATTTAAGTGCAAACAATTCAATTTATATAAAGAGTAACCTATTCACATAGCGATTTCCATTACAGATAGATCATCCATATTCCAAACATCATATCACATAGCATCGCAATCACATACCAGGGATAGCAAATAATCCAAGGCATTCAATATCATTTAATCATTCATAAGCAAGATTAATTAGTCACACTGTTACTAATTAAAATTAAATTAAATTAAATTTTTTACTTCAATCACTTTCAAAACCTTCTTACTTAACATTAATTAATTACAAATAAATTAAATAATCATCCTTTAATTATCATCTTAATTACATTAAGTAATTGGGATTTAATTAATTACACAAATTAATTAACCTTCAACCATTCACATTAATTAACCTTCAATTACTCTCATAAATTAATTAACAATAATTGACCCTTAATTAATTACACTAATTAATCATTTTATAATCACTTGCATTGATTAATTATCCTTTAATTAATCACATTAATTAACTAACCCTTTAATTAATTTCTTTAATTAATCCGTACTTTAACTAATTACACTAAATAATTAATCCTCAATTACTTCCATTAAGTAATTATCATTAAATAATTCATTAATTGATTAACTCTTATAAGTTAATCATCTATTAGTTAATAACTTAATTAATTAATCCCATTAATAAATCAATCTTTTAATTTGATTACACAAATTAATTATCTAAATAATTAAATGAAGTAATTATTCACTGAGTACAATAAATCAATTAACCATCCTTAATACATTAAATAATTTATACTTTATTTAAATTTAGATCACCTTTGAAAATATTATATAATTGCTTTAAAACAACAATTTTTAAACATTTAAAACCTTGAAAACTTGTTTAAACTAGCTAATACTTTGTTTTTAGAACTTGGATTATATTTTCCTTTGAAACTTATTTATTTTGATAACTTTTAAAACTTGATTTACTTCAAATTACAAAAACCCCATCCAAACAATAAAATCCACGAGCCAATTCTGTGTTTTCCTCCCATCACCTCAACTTCGAGTCAATACCCAAACTACTCAAGCCCCCGAGCAAACTCTTTCCTTCCCAAAGCCTTAACAACCTAGATAAACTGACAAACCGTGCATGTGCACACATAGTCGGGGCGCCTCCGACCATCACCGCCAACTTCGGCAAGTCGACGACAACTCTCTCTTACGACTTCAACCATCAGAACATCGAAACGATCTCCAGAACAAAAATCGAACAGAGACAAGAACCATCAGAACAAACCTAAACCATAGATTTGCCAAACACCATCACCTCCAACCGTCTGAAATCTCGCCAATGGGCCCGGACATTCACCGGAGTCCCACGCTCCAATTCCCTTTACTTTGATCGAGCCCGACGCCGCCACTCCAGAGAAATCGACTCGGAAAGCATCAACTAAAAGCTCCAACCCTAAACCCTACTAAGGCTTCCTCTCACTGCCACGGTGATCGGAAAAATATGACACCATTTTTCTGAGTCCGCCTGCCCACGACCTCCTTCTGACCCCAACCCTGTGGCCATACTCCCATGTTTCACCGAAATTTGACTAAAATGCAAATATTGATCAACTTCGAAGTTCTTCCCAAATATAAACTTAAAATTGATGAAACCATTTCCTAAAGCAATTATTTCCTAAAATGAACTTGATTATGAAATCAAAATACGAATTTATGATCATCGAATTTTTACATATATTTGTTTCCTACTTTAATTTGTCACTTTTGAAATGGTTACTCAATATAAATTCTTGAAACATTTTTAAAATTGGTGTTATAATCTTATAATCAAATTTCATTTAGAGATCAAACTCTAAAAAGAATTAGAGTAACAGTTTTTGAATTTTGAACATAATTTGAAACCTGGCATCGATAGCAGAGGCAATATTTACCTGTTACCAGTCATGCACACTCAAATTTTTGCACATTTATATATATAAGCATAATATACATATATACAGACATTTTCCACTATTATACTTCAAGCTTTAATCACATGCATGAGGTTATTAAAACAAAGTAAAGGTATTTAAAAAAAATAGTTACTCACCTGACAAAGAAACCTAGATTATGAATCTGATCTGGACTTGATTTATGAACTGGAACTAGAAGCTTGTTTTGATTCACTTGATGTTTAAATTTGAATTGATCTTGAATTTGTTTTTCTCTTAAATCAACTATGTTGCTTTAGCACAGTTTTACAGTTTTTAGGTTTTGGAAATGGAAGAAGAAGTTGTTATTTGATTTGAACCTTGGCTTGATTTTAATCCTTTCCAGGTTTTACTGTTGTTTTGATCCTAGTTTCTGGTTTATGTTTCAGTTTTTCCAGGTTTGATATTTTTCTCAGTTTGGATTTTGAGACCAAATTAAAGAAAAATGAAGTGTAGTGTTTATATAACTTTGTTCATCCCCTTTTTTATTAAATTTAAAATGAATAGAGGATTTAAAAGTATATGACACTTGTTTATTCCATGTCACAATTAGGCTACACTTGTATAACTCCTCATCATATAATTTACACTTGCTAAATACATGTGTTATTAATGTTACACATATCTTATTTATTTAATATGTTTTTATAAAATTTTCTATTATATTTTTTAATTAGTTCATTTTCTATTTATTTCAACTACTTTTATAACATGTATAAATTTAAAAGAAAGTACTTAAACCCTTTTTTATTTTTTATTTTTTATTTTTATTAAATCTTTTTCAAGTAAAATTATTATATCTGATAAATATTTATCTACCGAGTTTTGAAAAGATAAATTTTGCCAATTTAAATAATTATATCAGGAGATTATCAACTTAATATTTATCCAGATATACATTTTTATTTATCAGAATTATTTATTTAACTTATAAATCAGCGTTTTCAATAGTTAAAATCAGATAATTATCCAATTACCTGATGCCCAAAAATCTAGGTTATCACAAATAACATTTATTATTATCCATTCTACCCAGACCAGAGATTTTGACTTGAAGTTTAATATAGTTGACTATGATACTAACCTCATACAACTGAGAAGACAAATTCTTTATTGAATAGTGTGTCATTTTCAATGCTTCAACTCAGAGCCAACTATAGTGATTTGATGGCCATCATACCAAGATTTAACTATAATCAAAGTTGAGCATCGACATTGAAGTTTTAATGGTATTCTCAAGTCAAGAGAACCATGTAACATCATCACGTTAAGATTTCCTATTTGACCTAGCTGTTATTAACCAATAAGAAACTATCGGGTGAGTTATTCCATAGTTATCCTATAACTATGAGTATGTAACCCCTTGGTGAACTGTCCAACATTTGGAGAGCGATACATATTTTGGTCCCAATGGATGTGTCAATGTCCTTTATAAAAACATCTTTACCATAAATATTAAAAACAAAATTTTATTTCATATTACGATTTATTACTCACAATTGCAACTATTTGCAATTACAATCACATAACACTTTATTTAACAACTTTCTTATTTCTATGCTTTAAATTAGTTATCTAACTAATTATATCACTATATAAAAAAATATAATATAGAAATCAAATACCTTAATTATAAACAGGATTGATTGCGGAGGTAGATATATGTATAAAATTACGTAGTTGCCCTTAGGCGTACTATTACATCTCTCGATCTCCTACTTGTACTTGGGGCTAGTTATGGATTCTCGGTGCCATACATTCAATTGGTTTACTCAGAATTGATCGAGAAGTCCCCTTTTGAACAGTTATGTTATATTGTTTTAATTATCTACACTGTCAATCAACACATCTTTGTTGCTAATAAACGGTCTTTATCATATGGAACTTTCGGAGTATGTTTCTTAACTTCTAGTGGCCTTAGGTTCTTTTGGGACAACTATAGTGGCATTGCTTTTACAAAAGAATGTCATGGGATTCTCAACATTTAACCCTGATTCATTTATAAATTTTTGTATACAGTTATAATTTTTTTCTTTGTTGTTATTCAAGGCAATGTACATAGCTTTTCGGTTGAATCACCTCATTTTTGAAACAATTTCAACTTAAAGCTCCTTAATTAAGTTGAGCATAAATTTAAGATTAACATACTATATCCTATATCACTTATGAAGTTCAAATATGAATACCCTTCATAAGGAGTTAGTTTCCATAAATCGTTCTCTAGTATTCAAAAGTACTCGAGAATGTTCATAACTACTATTGGCGATCTTAATTTGGATTTAATGCCAACTCAATGCACCAGTTGCATAAGCGAATTGCGATATTGGATAACATGCATATATAATGATTCCTATTATCGATGCATAAAGAACTCATCTTATATGTTCCATATTAAACATTTAATATGGTGTCACTATATATCATTTGGGATAATCCCAATATCCTTTTGTTTTGATTATAAAGGACATAATTTTTAATCGTATATGAAGAATTAGAAAAATAAACTAAAATTGGTTTTCACATGGGTAGGTTATTAAAAATAAATAGGAAGTTGTTTACTTATAGTTTTACAAATATTTTGGTACCTTTTAAAATTCTTTCTTACAAATACACGCTTCCTTTGCATTTTGATTAATAAATAAACCATTTGATATTTCCTGTCAAAATTCTCATTCAATTCTGATTCTTATTGGACAACATTTTTCGTATCCTCTCTTGCATCATATCAAAAACATACAAATCATGTTATCTCTCCCACTGACTTCGAGATATTTTGTTTTTATATGCAAGTAGTCTCCTCTAAATCACTATTTAGAAATTTTGTTCCAAGGTCAATGTGTCATAACTCACAATAAATTGTGTGATAATTACGTATAGAATCTGAATGGATTTAAGCATGTTGACAAGCGAAATTATTTTACTAATTTCAACATTGGAAACCAATGAAGTCATTTCCTATCAGCGCCACTTTATATAATACCAACTACATTGATCTTCTTGAAGACAAGCCTGTGGCCGATACAACATATCTATTTGGATAAAACTATCAAAATCATATATAAATGAAGTATTTGGAATCCATTACAGATTAAAGAATCATGTCATATGCCAGAGTCTATACTCTTCAAGGCTATTGATAGTTAATGAAATTGTGGCTAATAATAATTCTCTTTCTCGATATTGATAAGAAACTCATAGTTTCTCTCTAATATGCAAGAATTATTATTAGACATTCTAATGTGTTGTGCATTTTATTTTTGTTAATTTTTTCAACTCATGCAATCAATTTCTATGTCCAAGTCTTTAAATCACATCCAAGTCCATTTTACTACCACTAATTCCTAAAAGAAATTCCTTCGATAATGAAGGTGATGTTTCTTAAAACAACAATTATTTCTCAATATAACGGAATAAGCATTCATACACATTTTATGAACTGCCTTTATACTTATATAAAATTAATTTAGTCTTGAATTTACCAAACTTATGTTCATAATATAATGAGTCAACCACAAATCTTAAACTATTTAAGGTCGAGGTTTCTGATCAATTTGTGTCTTATATGTTCTCATATACTATGCTTTAGATGAAATTATATTTAACATATAGTTACTCTAAGTAGTAAATACACATCCTTAAAAAAGAAGTTAACTCAACTTCACTCATCATTGGTCGTTCTTTGTCTAACAAAGTCTAATTACTCCTTATTGATACATCATCATATACCACAGGAAGGAGCGACTTTTAAGATTGAATCTTATTCGCTTTCAGATACATTTGGAACTTTTTTAACATACTCACATATTTGATTATTCATTCTTCCTATCATTTCACGACGGCCTGAGTATAATGCATGTACCTTGAGTTTTCTCAACAAGTACATGCATGTATCTAACATTGTCTAGGTAACATATGAACAAAACTAGTTTCAGTAGCATATATTGGTAGCATTTCCTTCAAAAGTGCAACTAATATAGCGTCGGTTAATAAAAATTTCCTCTAATGGTACTAAAAAATTCCCACCCAACTCGCCAATAATTTAGGTTAAAAAATGTGTGTTATATAGACACTTCATTACTTCTCTTCTTTTCCTCTTCGTGATATTCTATTTACATGAAAAGGAAATTTGCAATCCCAACAAATCCTTTTTCATGCTTTCTTCTATTTTAATCTTTTTCTCCCTCAATCAAAAGAAACTTGCAATCTCCACAAATCTCAAATTTGTGCCATCTAGAAAGGTCTCAGCCCAAAAAACTTAGGCCTATGCTTCTCCACACTATCATTGGTTTGAGTATAGATTTACAGAGAAGTCGCCTTGAATCGCTGGATCTGGAGTAACGTTAACCATGAGGTTGTTGTTGATCAGGAATTGCTTTGTCAAAGATTTTGTCATACTCAGAAGATTTTGATCGAGATTTGAATGACGTTGCTCGCGTCATGTCGAAGTTCGTCATCTCGCATCATCACTGACTAGGTTTCTGCCGTTGAATAATCGGAGTATATGCCACAGCTGAAATGTCACCTTAGATTCCATGTTGTTCCCTGGAAGAGATTCTCATGCCTAAGTCTAAATGGTGATGTTGACTTCAACTTCGCTTATTGGTGGTAGACCTGTCAAAATTTAACCCAACCCATTAACCCAACTCAGTTACCCTATTCATAAATAGGTTGGGTCAACCCATTTACGAATATTATAAAATGAGTTATGGGTTGGGTTGACCATTTTAAAAGGGTTATAAATGGGTAACCCATTTAGCCATTTTTTAAAAACATTAAATTTTAATATAAATTTGAAAAATAAGAATTTTGAACATACATTATAATTTTTCATGGAGACTGACAGTTGTACTTAAAAAATAACAGGCTACCGCATCTTCATATTTGAATTCCACCTAGAGTAGAAGCCGCTATTTTTTTATTCAGACTGCAATAACATCTGGTTCTAACTCGAAATCAGGCGAGACTTCGACCAATCAACTCTAACCTAAATTACGAACAGTATGGAACACTCAGATACTTTATCGTGTGAACGCATATTGTAGTTCTTTGAGGGGACTGACAGTTGTACTTAGAAAATAACAGGCTAACATATCTCCATATTTGAACTCCACCTAGTGCAGAAGCCGCTATTTTCTTGTTCGAACTGCAATAACTCCTTGTTCTAACTCGGAATTAAGCGAGACTTCGACCGATTAACTTACACATAAATTACGGACAGTATAGAACACTCGGATACTTCATCATGTGAATGCACACTGTAGTTCTCCAAGGGGACTAACAGTTGTACTTAGAAACTAATAGGCTATCACATCTGCATATTGAACTCCGCCTAGTGCAGAGCCGCTAGTTTTGTATTCAGACTGCAACTCCTTCGTTCTAACTTGAAATCAGACGAGACTTCGATAGATCAACTCCCATCTAAGTTATGGACTGTATGAAACACTCGGATCTTTACCATGTGAACGCGTAATATATTTATCCAAAGGGGACTGACAGTTGTACTTGGAAAATAACATGCTACCACATCCATGTATATGAACTCCGCCTAGTGCAGAAGCCGCTATTTTTTTGTTCAAACTGCAATAACTCCTTCGTTCTAACTCATAATCAGGCAGGACTTTGACCAATTAAGTACCACCTAAATTATGGATAATATGCAACACTCGGATACTTTATCGTGTGAACGCACGCTGTAGTTCTCCAAGCGAACTGATAGTTGTACTTAGAAAATAATAAGCTACCTCATCCCCATATTTGAATTTTGATGAAAATTAGAATAAAAATTTTAAATTTTTATCGGATCTCAAAACATAAAAAATAGAATTATAATTATTTTATATTTATTTGTTTTCTATTAGTCAAATTAAATTTAAATCTTTAAATGGGTTAAATGGGTAACCCGCTTATTAAGTGGGTTGGGTCATAAATGGTAAAAGAGCATGGGTCATAAATGGGTTGGATCAAACTCGACCCAACCAATTTTGACCCAACCCAACCCGTTTGACAGGCCTAACTGATGGTTGTTTACCTGATACTCAAAAGTTGCTTTTGACATGCACAGTGCGTATGTAAGATGTGTCCAAAAAATATTTCTTTGGTTTCGGGAATCTTGTGATGTTTTTGATTCTCAGTGATTGGTGCTAGGATATGAATGTGCTTCGTCGTAATCTGATGTTTTAGAGGTAAGTACTTAGCTTGATGATTCTTGATGTTGATTGCAGAAAATGTGATAATTGATTTTAAACTGATGACACATGATGAAATAAAGTTTGATTGCATGTGTATGAACTAATTGATTTTAAACCGATGACGCTTGATCTTGTGAGCTGTTAATGAGATAAATATTCAAACTTGGTTTATTATAGTGGAGATGTCAAAACTGGTACTTAAATGTTTGGTTGTTAAGAAGAATGGATTTTGGTTTTTGATTGCCTTATGATGAGTAGTTTTTCTATGATAACTGCGCTTGAGATGTAGTCTAAGGTGATGGTTTACGATCTCCCTTTCCGCCACTCACGAATTTATCATCTCGTCCTTGATCTAACCATAGCGCGGAATACACTCACAACCACAACGGAAAAATACACTAGCTCGGTGTTGATGACGAATGATCCATGTCAGCTATCGATGAAGAAGCCATACATTCTTCTCGTTATGTCTCCTCGGAATCTCTTGTTGATTACTCTCGTCGATGTTTTGTTTGGCATCGATGGCGCCTGTTACGGGTATTTTTTCTGATTTTTATTTTTATATTAAATTTAAAATTGGAATAGTTTGATTTTTTATTGATTTTATGTATCTAATTTGTTATTTCGTTTATTAGTTCAAATGAAAAATCATGAACTCCATATTATTGTATCGGTACACTTCATTTGATTTAGATAAGGATGACAATTAATGATTCAAAATGGAATCATGAGATGATTGATTAGTAGATAAAATGTTAGGTACATGAAAGAGGAATTATCTTTCTACAGCTGGTATGCTTGTAAAACTGCATCATTAGCTGTGTAATATTTTCCCACTTATGATCAAGGAGATTATGTCAACAATTGGGTCCTACTGATGCTCATATATCTGTTTCACTGTAGTTCAAGTTCATAGCTTCTATCTTCAATTTTCTTACGATTTTTTTTGCAGTTACATATTGCATATTATAATATTAACGCAAAGTATGTCCCTTATAGCAAGTGCATGCATGTTTGTAATGAGTAATGACATACTTATGTGGAACAATAGCTGGTTACAAGTTCTTTACATCATTAATGAACCTACAGCTACCGTGCATCTTTGGCATATGGTTTTGAGAAGAAGAACAATGAAAATGAAACAATTCTTGTGTATGATTTAAGAGGTAGCACATTTGATGTTTCAGGTATTAAGCCAATTTCTTTATACTCTGTTACAGATTAAACTTTAGTTGACTACTTCATAATTTGACCTTTATATCTTGATGGTTTTCACATTGATCTTCATGTTCCAACTCCAGTTAAGTAAACAACTATATGTTTGAATGTAATACGCTTTTCCGGGCAAACCATTGTTAAGCTTGCTTAGATTTATACAATTTTAGTCACCAACTTGATAAAGGACCATACATATTTTTGCCACTAGCTGAATTTTACTATAATCATACTTTGAATCAAACTAGACATGCATAAGTAACTTTGACTCCCATGCATTCAAGTAACTGTTTTTCCATTAACTTATACATTCTAAATTTATGCTACTTCCATTATACACACACACATATATACATACATGTATGTATGTATGTATGTAAATGGTCCAAGCTTGTGCCCGTAAGTATTTTAAGATAGACCTTTTTACTTGGTAAGCATCTTGAGGTCGTTAAATTTGGCACTTCTTGATTAGTGACAACGTATCTTACAAATGGTTGAATTTGAGTTACTTTACTTTTATTGCAAATGAAAATAGAAGTTAATTTTTGTTCATTGATTTGATCGTGTGAATGGTAGATCATGTCGGACGATTACTAATTGTAAAAATGGATATGCTATTATAGCATTCACTGTCAATAACATGACACGGAAGCTTTTCTTATTTTAAAAACTGATCTATGTAAAGGTAGAATAGAATTAGAAAGATTGAAAGTATGTAAATGTGCAGACTGCTGAACAAGAAAATATGCACTCATGCCAGACAGTAGGTAAAGGCAGAGGGTTATTTGCATGGTTCGAAAGGTAAATGCTTTACAATGTCTTCTAAGTTCAGTATTTGGTGGTACTACTACCAATCCACGCTTATTATGTTATGTTATGTTCAGACAGCAACTGCAGTTGCTTCACTCAAGCCACTTTCCATCCTTGCCTTCTTTTATGGACATCGATATGCATTGTATCACTCGTTGTACATATGGTGTCTCTCTTGTTCATGCAACAAAATTCTCTGCACATGACCATGAATTTCAGTTTTTTCCAAAAGACGATACTTTTTACTTGGTTAAACTTTACGAAAGTGATGACTATGACAAAATTAAGTTTTTTATTTACTACTACAATTAGGCAACTTATTTCCAATTCATAAACTAAGTTAACCAAGTTTTTTAAAAATTAACAAGTTTAAAATGATGATGATGATGATGATGATAGTAATAACAACAATAAATTATGTTTTTGACAAAATTAACTAAGTTTATAATAATAGTAATAAATTTAAAACGGATAAATTTTGTATTTAGGCCAAATTTGTAAACAAATTACAAGAATGTGCCCCATTGCAAACTATTTATAAAACTAGATTAGTTTTCGCCACATTGGCGCCACGTGTGCTGGCGCTATCTCAAATGTTGTAAGTACACGTGTATTGTGCAAAACTACACCGGCTGCATTTGAGATGCCGTCGGTAGGTCGCATCTCAAATGTCGCGAATATTTGCTACTTTATTAGGCAGCCACCTTTTTATATTTGTCTTCTTCCAAAGTTTTCTTTGAACTACAAAAATCCTAAACTCCAAACTATTAAAATATTTGCATATTGTAGTTTAATCTTGATTGGTTTCAGCTACAGACGAGAAGCAACATCTAATTCTTCCTCTTGAACAAGGAATCAGCTATAACAGGTATGTTTTATTGGAAACCCTAGTCAATTTTTTTTTCTCATTTGCTATTTGGTAGCAAATGATAATAGGTAACTAGTTGATTGAATAAAATGTAGAAATGTTCTCAAATGTGTACCAACGATCTGTTATTTCGATGGCGAATTGGTTGTTGATGAACTTAATTGTGGAAAATATATCGACGGCTTGTGTAAGCCAGCTAAAATGTTGAAAGTTGTAATTTGGTGCAACCGACAGAATCGATTAATAAAGCTACCAAGATAAAATCTGAAGAATTTGACACAGAGTTAGAGTGTAACTGGCCGACGGACTCAGGACCGAAAGCCATCAAATAGCTAATGATGACGATGTGGAGCTAATGTTTTTAGCGACATCGAAATCAATTGAGCTGTTTGCTGAGAAAATTAGGTGCTTGCAAGTAGAAGAACCCATACGAGAACAAGAAGTTAATAGTGTTATTGAGGAGCACCAAAGAATGGTTGAGCCAATAAGTATCCGTCGTCGAAATGCGTCCCTGAGTTTCGTTAATCCGACTACGACAGCAATGTACGGTCAACAAAAAGGTCTATATGGATATCCTCCGTGTATGACCTATCCACAAGGCATTCACTATACATACCCTTATCCAAGTCAAGGAAGCTTTAAGCATTTGCTCGGAAGGTGAAATATTTATTCATAAACTTTAGGTCGTATTAATTTGATAGTTGTGCGCTACTTAACAGTTTTTTCGCTATATATGAAGTTATCTTCCTTGTTGACCTACACTGCTTAGTCACGCTGGACCATCACACTTCCATATGTCTCAATTTATGTATTCAACTCCGTCCGAGTAATATGATCTTAGTCAAAGGTATGTCTCATAAAGAATCAAAATTTGGTAGGAAGTAATTACGGTATTGGTTTTAAAGTAATATGTATGTTTGAATAGAAGATTCCCCACGCATGATATTGCTACCCAATCTAATGCTGATTTGGAGAATGTAAATGTAAATGCAAGCAACAAAGATGTTGATACTGAGATGGATGGGGATGAAGGTGAAGATGTCAATGACGAACCCCCTGTAAATTGTATAGATTTAGTGAACATGGTGGAGAACGATATGTCGTGGATAGGTAGTATGCAAGTGAACAATGATCATTTGAACTATGATTTTCCGGTTGAAGACAATATTTTCGAAGACAGGGATGAGGTGGAAATGGAAGTTCTTTAGATGATGATTTGTGCAACGCACAAATTATGGCAAATCGTCGCAAATCTTGAGTTCAACAATGAGCTGTTTTCAACCGTAAGCGCTCAAAATGGATTTTAATTTGGTTTGATTTTCGAGACGAAAGCCAAGTGTTACAATAGTTGAACGAATGGTCAATTTTGCATGTCGTTTCTTTTAAAGCAATAAAATCAAATAAACCTAAATCAACCGCCGTTTGTAATATAGATGCAAACTGTCCATAGAGAATTCATGCTATAGTCCCAAAAAAATCAAAGTAGAATTGGTGAATTGTAAGGACGATGACGATGTGGAGCTAATGTTTTCAGCGACATCGAAATCAATTGAGTTGTTTGTTGAGGAAATTAGGCACTTGCAAGTAAAAGAACCTGTACGAGAACACGAAGTTAACAATGTTATTGAGGAGCACCGAAGAACGGTTGAGCCAGTAAGTATCCGTCGCCGAAACGCGTCCCCGAGTTTCATTAATCTGACTATGACAGCGATGCACGGTCAACAACAAAGTCTATATGGATCCTCCGTGTATGACCTATCCACAAGGCATCCACTATATGTACCCCTATCCAAGTCAATGCAGCTTTACGCATTTTCTTGGAAGGTGAAACATTTATTAATAAAATTTAGGTCGTATTAATTTGATAGTTGTGTGCTACTTAACAGTTTTTTCGCTATATATGCAGTTATCTTCCTGGTTGACCTACACTGCTTAGTCATGCTGGACCATCACACTGCTATATGTCTCAATTTATGTATTCAACTCTGTCCGAGTTATATGATCTTTGTCAAAAGTATGTCTCGTGAAGAATCAAAATTTGATAGGTAGTAATTACGGTATTGGTTTTAAAGTAATACGTATGTTTGAATAGTAGATTCCCCACGCACGATATTGCTACGCAATCTAATGCTGATTTGGAGAATGTAAACGTAAACGCAAGCAACGAAGATGTTGATACTGAGATGGACGGGGATGAAGGTGAAGATGTCAATGACGAACCCCCTGTAAATAGTATAGATTTAGTGAACATGGTGGAGAACGACATGTCGTGGATAGGTAGTATGCAAGTGAACAATGATCATTTGAACTATGATTTTTCGGTTGAAGACAATATTTCCGAAGACAGGGATGAGGTGGAAATGGAAGTTCTTTCGATGATGATTTGTGCAACGCACAAATTATGGCAAATCGTTGCAAACCTTGAGTTCAACAATGAGCTATTTCAACCGTAAGCGTTTAGAATGGATTTAAATTTGGTTTGGTTTTCGAGACGAAAGCCAAGTTGTTACAACAGTTGAGCGAATGGTCGATTTTGCATGTCGTTTCTTTTAAAGCAATAAAATCAAATAAAACCAAATACACCGCCGTTTGTAATATAGATGCAAACTGTCCATAGAGAATTCATGCTATTATCCCCAAAAAATCAAAGCAGAATTGGTGAACTGTAAGGAATATCCTAGGCGAACACAATTGTGTTAACCCAACGGTAAACTCCACTCACAAGCAGGCAACGTCCAAATTTGTAGTGGCAAAAATATTACCTTTTGTGAAAGCCGATCAAAACATTACAGCCAAGAATGTACAAGTTTTGATGGAAGAACAGTTGTTCATGAAAATTAGTTATATGAAGGCTTGGAGAGCTTTGAGTGAGGCGGTGGAAAGAATTTATGGCGATTGGACGGAGTCATATAGCGGTCTAAGGCAATATTTTATTGAAATAACTAGATCGATCCGGGAAGTGTTGGACACGTTATGACCGATGATTATGGAGTCTTCGATCGAGGTTTTTGAGCCTTTGGACCTTGTATTGAAGGATTTGTTCATTGTCATCCGTTTTTATGTATTGACGAGACACATTTGTACGGGAAATATAAAGGGACACTACTTGTGGCCATTGCTGTTGATGCAGATAATCACCTATACCCTTTAGCGTATGCAATTGTAGAGTCCGAATTCGAGATAGTTGGGGGTAGATTTTTGCCTGCACGCGGCGGTTCATTCACAGTGTTAACAATCGACGAATTACCTTTATTTTGGATCGAATGAAAGGAATACCATCATCCTTGGAATCGAAATGGTGTTTGCCCCATAAACATAGATTTTGTGCTAGATGTCTTAAAGCTAATTTTCAAGTTGTAGGTTTTAGAGAAAAATGATTAACGGACTTTTTTATGCTGCAGCTTATGTTGCGAAAGAAGCCAAGTACATCAGAATACGTGAAGAATCAAAACTATAAGCATCAGGGCAATTCTTTATATAATCTGATATCATAGCAAAGTTTATTCGACGCTTATTTATTTTTCGTTAAGATTCTAATGCAGAGTGTATTCAAAGTTTATTATGGACTTAATCACAAATTTGAATACGCTGGTGTGTAATTGACAGAGCGACATTTCAAATGCCGCTTATGTATGGCATTTAAAATGCCGCGTGAGGCGGCAGTTGAAATGGCGCTTTGGGCGTCATTTGACATGCCGCACCTTGGCAGCATTTAAAAAGTTGCACTATTGCCTATATTTTTGCTTAAGTTTTTGCAACTACCCCACCCATACCCTAACTTTACCAAATTTATTTCATTAAAAGCTCTAGGTTTCATATTGTTATACTATTCTTGCTCAATTTCAACAATTTGCAACTACCCCTCCCCATATTTCAATTAAACATTGCCACGTTAAAGGTAAGTATTATACTTTTCTCGTTCAGTTTCAACAATTGTTTTCTCGATGTATTATTTGATTGTATTCATAGGTGTATAATGGACAATTGAGAAATTAATGACGTAATAATGAGAAGATGTACGACGAATTAGAACAAAATAGAGGAAAGGGGATTTCAAGTGGTGCCGACTTCGAAGTTGATTTTGTTTCAGAGACATAATTCAAAGAAGAACCTCCAGTTGGGGATAGTGGAACATCATGTGGAGAAGCCACGGTTGATAGACCAGTCCAACAATCGCTCCATGCACGTCTTTTAGGTGTCCTTGGTCGGTAAAATCGTGCAAGCTCAAGCTCACATGCTACATGTGTAGTTTGTGACTGTGGAGAGGAACGCGAAGTGGTCGTTTGCAGAAATAATAGGAATGGTGGACATCGTTTCTACCACTGCGCTGGATATAACGATCATAAGCTTCGGCCGCATTAGGTTGAATGCTGCAATTTTTTAAGTGGCTCGATCCACCACTATGTCCTAGAGGGTGGTATATGCTTTAGAGATGCAAGCTGAGGTTAGTCGTTTATAAAAGTTGAGCCTTGAATATCGAAATGAATTATTGATTCACGGATACAAGTATTCGGCGTTGTGACCACGTAGATCATTGAAGGTAATTGAAATGTAACGTAATGATATTAGAAACTTGTTGTATGATAAATAAATATCTGAAACAATTGCAAAAACTTATTGAAGCATTATTTAAAATAATATTTATATGTTCGAAGTATGTTATGCCCGGTTGAACTCTGTTGTTTTGAAAAAGTCAGTCTACATGCTTGCCAAATCTACAACAGATGCAAACCACACTGCGGTATCTAAACTAATGCTTGAGAAAACTAGATTGCGGCATCTGAAATGCCACAGTTATAGACATCCCCATGTGGCATTTAAAATGCCGCTCCACGCGGCCTTTCAAATGCTGCCCCTAGCGGTATTTCAAATGCTACCCTACACGGCATTTCAAATGCCGCTCTGTTACTTACTCAAAGAAACTATAAACTGGAAGTACGGCGTTAATTTTTCAACACCAATATAAACAAATTCTGAACATTGACTACTATAAATTTCTGAGCTCATGACTACATTTAGCATCAACAAATACAAGTCTACAACTAATAACATTCACACGAACATCAAAATACTAGTGTCACTTCTACAATCACAGCGGCAAATAATAGTCTACATTAGTTAACAACCAAACATCCCAAACGAACAAATAGAAACCATGATCAATCAACACTACAGTCAACATCCCACACAAATGATCAATCAACACTACAGTCAACATCCCACACAAATGATCAATCAACACTACAGTCAACCGATACTACAATCAACAAATAGAAACCACGGTCCACTACGATTAGTCTAAAATTTCAACTCAAATTTTTTGATTCCCGAGGAGTTTTCTTCTTCGGTCTTCTCGGCTTGAGCATGAATTCGTCCTTTTCCAGTGACAGCTCTTCATTGCCCTCCTCTTACGTCCCTTCTATTGGGGATTGTGATGGCCCAACGGGTTGTGTATGCTGGGAAGATATCGCTCCAGAACTCTCGCCCTTAATTTTCTTCCTTCTTCCATACTTTCTCTTCGGTGAGGGGGCGGTGGGATTGCAGCTATGTCCTCATATAATGTGGGAAGGGCAATATCCTCGATAAGCGGTGGAATGACAAGAGGAGGAGGAGTCGGAGGAGGGATGGGCCTTGACATCTAGTTCTTTGACAAACAGGATAGTAGAATTTGTTTGATAAATAAGCATTTCGCCTTTTTCTTTTTAGGAACCTCCTCCGCAAGCTCGTCGACTATGTCCAACACATGATACATACCATCTTCCTGCATATAATATAAAACATTATGACTTTCATAAGTACTATATATGTTGTCAATATTAATATGTACCACATTCCGTTCTAGCAGAACTTGTGGATTTAAGGTGCCACCTCTTGCTTGGGTTTTGCCGCTCGTCTTCGTAGCACATAACGACGAGCGATATTCCAATACCAGTTAAGATACTCCACATTTGTCAGAGTGAATTCGTGCTCACCTTCCTCAGCAATGAAATGGTTGTTCCATAACTCAATCATCGTCTCAAACTCATATTCGTCATATGGAAGCTTGTTATATGGAGCAGGATACGGTAACTGCTGTCGAAGACCAAACTGTCTCATGACTCTGTCTGACAGATGGTATGCTAAATCTTCGAAACAAAAATCTTAAGTCTTGCCCGCCATAACAACCTATATAGTGTACAAAGAGGTGGACGGAATACATATTCCGTGTTACTACATTGTAATCTAAGACATCAAACTCGTTCCGGTAGGAGGCTAAATTGAGTTTGGGGGTACATTTTTGTATTCTTCGGGCCAATCCACTTGTAATAGCAACATGTTATATGAAATATTCAAATTTACTGTATCCATACAACAACACTGTTTTACCTCGCTCCATATGGCTTTGAATTGTCAATTATTTGCGTCTTTATAAAAATACGACCAACCATAAGGTAGGTCCATGACCAAAGCTGCAAGTGTGAAACTTAATTTTAGTTACGGATGTATGAGCTCAAATATGCAACAAAGAATGACTATGTCTATACCTGAAGTAGAGTCATACAAACTCCGGCAGATCGTTGTTTGACCAGAGCAACTCTCATAAGCTCTGTATAGGTGAAAGCTAGCACCGCACTACCCCATGAGTATTGCTGACATGAATCGAAGTCTTCTAACAATGGAAGTCATTGAAGCGCCACTCTTGTCTTCGATTGATCGCAAAAAAGACATTGTGTGATGATGTGCAACATAATAGTGCGGGCTGCTGGGCAATCTACAAAGGAGAGGCACGACGGGGAATATCACCATCGAATTACTCCCTAAACCACGTGGCCACTATCGACTTATTTCCCCACCTCATGTCATCTAGAGGAGCCAATCCAAGCAAGGGCTCACACAATTCCATATAATTTCTCAAAAAATCCGGTTTTAGGATGGGATCCCCATTAATCGGCAATCCGAGCAATACAGCTACGTCTTTCAAAGTGATTGTCATCTCACCTACTCTAAAATGAAATTTAGACATCTTCGATTGCCATCTATCGATCAAAGCCGTCAAAAGATTCCATTCGAGCTGTGTATATCCCAACTTATTGGCAATACCAAATGCAACTCTGTCTAAAAGTTCCAACATGATTGGATGCATTGACGTGATGAGCTTTAAAATGGATGAATGGTCAATAAAGCCGTCCGGCTCAACCCCTATTGATAAATAATAACAAATGAAAGCAATTATGGTAATTACCAACACTTTGCAGAAGTAATGACAAATTATATGTCCTTGTACCTCCATCATATCGATGTTGTTTGTGCGGTGTTAAGGTTGGAGGTAAAGCACACTAGGATCGATCAGTCCGGGTGTCATTTCGTCATATTGTTCTATAATAACATTACATAATCATAGTCAACTTCATTGGGTATACTACCATAGATTTGCAATTATACTACTTCATTGTACACATTAACAAAACAATTAAACATGTGCTCTAGGTGACTACTCAACTTCATTGTACTATACAACTATAGATTTGCAATTATAGAACAATTTTAGCCCTAAACCCTAAATTGAAAAAAATGACAATTAGAGAGAAAATCGATAGATTTCATACCTATAGGATGTGCTTGAGACGACGGTGAAGCCATATTTCAAATTCTACCTATATTTAAGTAGTTTTTTATTTGAAAATTTGAATTTTGCTGAATTGGAGGGTGGGTTCGGGTTTTTTGTGAAGAGGGTGAGAGAAGGAGAGTGAGAAAGTATTAATGGAATGGACTGCAAATTTACAGAAAGCAAAAAAATAGGCAGCACTCAAATGTCGCATACTAGCAGCATCTCAAATGTCGCCCATGTGTTTTTAATCAATACACGTGTACTAGCGGCATTTGAGATGCTGCCGGCACACGTGGCGTCCAATGTGGCGAAAACTTGTCTAGTTTTATAAATAGTTTGCAACGTGGCCTATTCTTGTAATTTTTACGACTTTGGCCTAAATACAAAATTTATCCATTAAAAAACCAAGTTTGTAAAAACTAAACAAGTTAACTAAGATTTATAAAGATTAGCTAAATTGGATAAAAAAATAAATAAGTTTATAAAAATTGGCTAAATATTATTAAAATTTTAACCAAGTTAACTAAGTTTTCTAAAAGTTAAATTTTTTGCAATAATGATAATAATAATAATTATTATTAAGTTCGATAAAAATTAACTCGATTTATAATAATGATAATAATAAATTAACTAAGTTTATAAAAAATAAACAAGTTAACTAAGTTTTATAAAAACTAGCAAAATTTTATAAAAATAAATAAGTTTGTAAAATTATTCTAAATAAAAAAGTATATATAAATTACCTAAGAATTATAAATTTTAATCAAGTTTTATATAAATTAATAAGTTTATAATAATAATAAACTATAGTTTGATATAAATTAACTAAGTTAATAATAATGATAATTTAACAAAGTATACAAAAATTTAAAAATTATCTAAGTTTTATAAAAATTAACTAAGTTTCATAAAAATTAACTAAGTACTATAAAATTTTAACATGGTTAATTAAATTTATATTAATAATAGAAGTAATATTAAAATAAATTAATTATGTTTATAAAAATTAAATGAGTTAACTAAGATTCTTAAAAATTAATTAAGTTTTACAAAAATTTACTAAGTATTACAAAAATTTAACTAATTAAACTAGGTTTTTTAAAATTAACAAGTTTATAGTAGTAGTAGTAGTAGTAGTAAACTAAATTTGATAAAAATAAAACTAAGTTTATAATAATAACAACAGTAATAATAATAAAATAACCAAGTTTATAAAAATTAAACAAGTTAACTATGTTTTATTAAATTTAACTAAGTTTTTTTTAAACTAAATAAGTTATAAATGTTAAGTAAGTATTATAAAATTTAACTAAGTTGAGTAAGTTTTGTCAAAAACAAAAGGTTTATAATAATAGTAATAATATACTAGGTTTGATAAAATTTAACTAAGTTAAAATAATGAAATAAAAAATTGATTCAGTTTATAAAAATTAAACAAGTTAACTAAGTTTTATAAAAACTAAACAAACTAAGTGAGTTTTATAAATACTAAATAAGTTAACAAAAATTAAATACGTATTATAAAAATTAACTAAGTTAACTAATTAAAAAAATAACATTTTAATAATAATGATGATGATGATGTTGAGGATGATAAACTAAGTTTGAAAAAAATTAGCTAAGTTTATATTAATAATAATTGACTAAATTTGATAAAAAATAATAATTGAGCTTATAATAATGATGATGATGATGATGATAACGATGATGATCAAATATTAACTAAGTTTATAAAAATTAAATAAGTTAACGAAGTTTTATAAAAATTAAATAAGTTTATAAAAATTTATCAAAACATAACAAGTAGTAGTACAAAGTCAAGATGACAACTCCAGTAGTCAACAGGCCTATTTATTATAGTTTGTCATTTATCTTGATCATCTAAAACTCTATTACAATGCCATTAAAATACATTTGTACTATATCAAAGGTTTATCGAGTTTTTGTATTGGAATTTGGAGTTTATGCTTGCATAGAATTAGTTATAATACTTGTCTATAGGTAATTAGTTTACAGAGTTATGAACTAGTTTATGCATTCACATAATTATAGAGTTGTACTGCCATTATATGATCTGAATTAGTTCTCATTGTTGATTGTTAAACCTGTCAACAACAAATCGGTTACAACAACAAATTATGCCTTTTTGGAGAAAAGATCGGTTACAACAATAAATTATGGGTAATCAAGCAATTAAACTTGAACTAAATCGTTATATATATTATAAATTGTGTTAATACTAATATGTAAAATTATTAATGAATGATGATTATGGATTTTTATGAATTTGTTCATTTTGTCTAAAAACTACTGTATAGATGTTGTATTTCATTATGTGACTAATGCGTTTTTCAACTGTTTGAATATGATGACTACTGTAGTAGAAACTAAACACGCTACTAACAGGGAATAGTAGCATGTAAAATTTGCTATAACCCAATCAATATCTTTTAGTAGAGTTTAATAAACACTACAAAAAATGTATGGAAGCATAAAAGGAATGTTATAAAAAAATATACTAAGCAAACACAGCGTTACGAAAAATATATAGTACCAAAGCACAAATGCTACAAAACATATATGACGGCAATTTGGAAACGCCGCAAAAATAAAGGATCGAATAATAAACGCCACTAAAAATTGTTATCTTTGGTAGCTGTTGATAAACGCTACAGAATAAACATTTTGTACCATTTGTGAAACGCTACAATATGTAAAGTTTTGTTAGCATTTATGATAACGCCGCAGAAAGTTTTGGACTTTTACTAATATTGCGTATAGAAGCCTGTAGCGAAACGCTTTGAAAACTTTTGGTAGCAGTTTTGGAAGGTACGGAACGCATTTTCTTGTGTAATGCAATAGTACTACACATAACTGCTCTAGCTTTAGTTTTCTTAACAATTAAATCGTATGCAAGTAATTTATCAATATATAAATGATAAAAGGAAACTTATATAAAGGATTCATATTCTAATATTGATTTATGCAATAATGCATTCCTTATAAAATATACTTACGATTCAACTGTCGAATTTGTTTGAAATCATGATATACATACCATACCTATGTATTTACTCTAGAAACCTATTTTTGTTTCTTCTAGTTCCATTTCTATTATATTTATACACATATAATTGTATAAGTTTAATTTATTTATAACTATTATAGTTTCATTAATTTACGTAATAGTTATGTGTATGTTATTAACTAAATCAAATTTAATTAATTTTAATTCTTAATATAATTAACTTATTTAATTAAATTTTATTTTCATCATAAACAATTTAAGAAGAATATTAACTGTAACTTTTATAGTTGTGTGCAAGTGTGTGTGTGTATAAACCATTTAATTAAATATTTACTCAATTAAACTGTTTACTTAAATATTTCAAATTTCAAAATTTTATATAATATATTTTCGCAATACTATTCTGAGAAAATTTAAAACATTTCAAATTATTCAACCATAGCCTTTATAGTTATATTATTTATGTGCGTGTATGTGTGTATCAATATATATATATATATATATATATATATTAACATTTAATTATTTATTTATCTAATAAACTTTTTATTTAATTAAGCAACTTAAGTTAAATATTTTAATAATTTTGAAGACTTCTATTTAATCATCTTAAACAGTTTAAGCTAAACATACTTAACTATAACATTTATAGTTATATAATTATGCATAAAAGTGTGTACACCCACCATGCTATGTACTCTTCTCACGTAAGCTCGGAAGGCAGCAAATGAATGATATATCTGGTCTCAGTTTTCCAAGTTAAGCGTATGTATGTATAAACAATAATAATAATAATAAACACCTAGAGTCAACGTTCACACATAAGTGTGTGCACTCGCCACACTTTATATTCTTCTCATGTAGGCCCGCAAGGTAGTGCATGGATGATATAGCTGACCTAGATGTATATGTAAATAATAATAATAATAATGTCGATATTTTTTCAAATAAAGAGAGAGTAAGCAATTAAAATCCAAGCATTATCCTGACTTTATACATTTGACTTGTTTTACAGAAAGAAATGGAGAAGCCACTTTGCAAACTATGACGATCAGTTAAAGAATTTATTTCATAGTTGCGATATGTTGTCGATTGAAACAACTAGCCAAGCTAGAGTCCAATTGTGATGATAACTTAATTTTTGTTAGAAGTTTTGATTAGTAAAGGACTGAAATTTCTTGATGATAACCGAGACTTGTATATTGCTATTTCATGTCAATTTAAAAAGTAAGTTCTTTATTTCGTATATAAAACTTGCATCCGTATCTCTGTAAACAAAACTTGCATTTGGAACTTTGCATATCCATTTGGGTGTTGTATGTAGTATCCGCTGAAAGCCCTCATTAGACAATAGACGTCCTAATTGGGACACATGGAGGTTTAACGGATTATTGCATACACTCAATGCAATAGTGCTTCCTACGAAAGTGGATTTATCTTAGGTTTAGTCTATTCGATGACGAATAAAAAGATAAGTATGGAGGTAACTCTCATACTTAATCTTCTTTTATTAAAATGTATATTTACACTAAATTTAGATCATCATTCACTCATCCACATTTGGGATAAACAGTCATTTTATGTGGCACTTATTTTAGGAAAGTTTATTTGCACAATTTGATTTAATTTTGTAGGAAATTAAATGTAAATTAAAAGAGGATTCATGGATATATACATGCACAAGTAGTGGAAGCCAAAAGAATGAAGAAAAAAGGAATTAAATCAATATGGAGGAGTACATTTACACATTTGCTAATGGACCACATTTAAATGTAAAAGCACATGTTAGTGGGAGATTAATTAAACATTAAAGATGACTTGGAGGCCATACAAAGTCAATGGCATTTCTGGTAGCTCCCTAAAAGAGATTAGAGTTTTAGACTTGTATAAATACACTCTTATGTTCATGTAATGGATCTCAACTTTTATGAAAAGTTGTGGCGATCAAATAGAAATAAAAGTTATCTTATTTTAATGGCTTCTTGGCCTTCTCTTTAATTATATGCACTCTTATTTCCTGCTCCTTTTCTATGCTATTTTATTTCATATCTCTTTCTATTTCATGTTAGTAGATTAGATTTATCTTACGAAATTAATGTAGATTTATTTTTATGCATTAGTTAGCTCTCTACTTCTTTTTAGTTAGAACTCTTTCCTTTTTATTAGTTTTTACTTTCTTTTTCTTTTTATTTTTGAAATCAATTTACATTGAAATATAATCCGGATATCATAAGCTAAACCCCTTCAATTTAGCGGTAATAAAGCTTTCGTAAATCATGTGAAATCAACATGATGATTTCATTTATGATTTCTTCTTTAGTGCTTAATGTATATTTTGATGTAAATGGAAGTTTGTTGTTTATTAGTGAATTTGATAGTTTGTGTTGTTAATTACAAATAGGTTGCACTGAATCAAACATAAACACAAGTTACATTTTCATCTAACTAACTTCATTTCGATAATAAAAGTTAAAATAGGATCAAAATTTGATGTACTATGTTTCCTAAAAAAAGTTAAATTAGATCACGCTTAAATTAGATTTTATTTTTAATTTCATAATCATTTTCATTCGATTTGACAAGTGGGTTTGGATGATGTATTAAAGTTTGATGATTTAAGTTGTGTTAGTTAATATCACAAATAGACCACATTTATAATAAATACATCAACTAATTCTATATGTGATAGAAGAGAGAGATTATAAATTTATTTTGTGTTGATTTATATGAAAGTGAAAATGGATTTACCTCTAAGTTGCATTTTAATCTCATAGTTTTTATTTCAATTTTTCTCTAGTTTTTTTTACTACACTATTTAGTTAACACATTTTCGAACTCTTGGGTTGATTTCATTGAGTAATAATAAAACAAGTGTTTTCCTTGTGGGATCAATTTGTACTCGCATACGAATCGTACGCCATGCGCTTGTAGTATTTTATTTTATCAAATTCAGTGGTTTTTCAATCAAAAAAAATTCGTTCTGAACAAGTTTTTGATTTTCTAAATTGAAGATGTTAAGGTCTAAGGTCATACTACCAAAGGAAATTTTCATTGAACCATTTCGACAATTGATCAAGGCATTCAGGTGACCAAGAAAGGGCATCCTATGAGTCAACTTCCTTTAGTTTTGGAACGACCTTTCTTGGCCACCTTGAATGCATTGATCAAGTATCAAATCCGTTCAATGAGTAATATGACCTTGGATCTTAACATCTTCAATTTAAAAAATTAAAAAACTTGTTCGAAACAGATTTTCTATCAATTAGAAAAACGCTGAATTTAATAAAATAAAATACTTTGAATGCACAACGTACAATCATAGTACGTATGCGGGTACGAGTCGATCCCATGAAAAAAATGCTAATTTCAAAATTGCTTAATCAAATTATCCCAAAGTTTGAAAACGTGTTAACTAAAAAATGTTAAAAACTAGAGAAAAATTGGAATAAAAATTATGAGACTAAAATGCAATTTAGAGGTAAATACACTTTCATTTTCATATAAATCAATACAAAATAAATTTATATTCTCTCTTCTCTATCACATTTAGAATTAATTGATGTATTTATTATAAGTATGGTCTATTTGTGATATTAATTAAACGACTTAAACCATCAAAGTTTAATACATCATCTAAACCCACTTGTTAAATCTAATGAAAATGATTATAAAGTGGTTTGGATGATGTATTAAAGTTTGATGGTTTAAGTTGTGTTAGTTAATATCACAAATAGATTATACTTATAATAAAGTGAATATTAGGCACGCATCACTAAAAGCAAACTTAATTCACTAAAACTTCTTTCGTAAGAAAACATAATTTACAGGCCCTGTTATTCATTTCAGCTGTTTTTTCCCTAAAATACCGCTCTGCTTCTTGCACGATTGATTTTAATAACGAGTTTATCTTTCTCGATTTCATATTCTTCATTGGCGAACTTATGTTTCTTGATTTTGTCTTTTTCTTCAACGGCGTGCTCAGTTTTCTTGATTTCAATGTAAAACTGCAATTATACACAATAGTTGCAGAAATGTCTGCAATTATATGCAATAGTCGCAAACGGTTCAGCAACTATATGCAATAGTTGTAGACATTCTACAACTATACCATGTAGTTGCAGAAATTTCTGCAACTATATGCAATAGTTGTAGACATTTCTGCAAGTATATGCAATAGTTGTATTTCTGCAACTACATGCAATAGTTGCAAAAATATCTGTAACTATGCCATATTTGCAAAAATTTCTGCAACTATAGGCAATAGTTGCAGACATTTCTACAACTATACCATATAGTTGCAGAAATGACTGAAATTATTTGCAAATGTTATAAATTTGAAAAAATAATCGGAAGTGTTCAAAATTTGTTGAATTGTCTACAAATATATGAAATAATTGCACAATTACTACAAATATGAACTTTTTGTATCAACGATAGATCTCATTTTAAAGATCATAAAATTTGTGATTTACCGGAAATGTAAGTTTAGTTTGTGAAGGACGTTTTCTCTATTTTGAAACTTATTAGGGGTGTGTGCCAAACTTACCCTGTAATAAATACATCAACTAATTCTACATGTGATTGGAAATAGAGATTATATATTTATTTTGTTTTGATTTATGAAAGTGGATTTACCTCTTAGTAGCCTTTTGATCTCATAGTTTTTATTTCAATTTTTCTATAGTTTTTTTTTCCAACACTTTTTAGTTAATACATTTTCGAACTCTTGGGATAATTTGATTGATTGAATAATTTGAATATTAGTGTTTTCCTTATGGGAACGATCCGTACTCACATATGTATTGTACGTCATGCGCTTGTGGTATTTTATTCTACCAAATTTGGTGGTTTCTAGTCGATAGAAAATTCTTTCCAAACAAATGTTTGATTTTCTAAATTGAAGATGTTAAGATCTAAGGTTATATTACCAAAGGAAATTTTCGTTGAACCATTTCAGTCATTGATCAAGGCATTCGAAGTGACCAAGAAAGGACATCCCATGAGTAAAATTCCTTTGATTTAAGGATGGCCTCTCTTGGCCACCTCGAATGCCTTGATCAATTGTCAAAATCGTTCAATGAAAATTTCCTTTGGTAATATGGCATTAGAACTTAACATCTTCAATTTAAAAAATCAAAAAACTTGTTCGAAACAGATTTTCTATTGATTAGAAACCGTTGAATTTAATAAAATAAGACAATGCGAATGCACAACGTACAATCGCAGTATGCATGCGGATATGGGTCAATCCCATGAAAAAACACTAATTTCAAAATTACTCAATCAAATTATCCCAATTTTAAAAATGTGTTAACTAAAAATTGTAAAAAACTAGAGAAAATCTGGAAAAAAACTACGAGACTAAAAGGCAATTTAGAGGTAAATCCACTTTCACTTTCATATAAATCAACACAAAATAAATTTATATTCTCTTTTCTATCATATCTAGAATTAGTTGATGTGTTTATTATAAGTATGGTCTATTTGTAATATTAACTAAACGACTTAAACCATCAAACTTTAATACACTTACCCAAACCCACTTGTTAAATCTAATGAAAATGATTATAAAATTAAAAATAAAATATAATTTAGACTTAATCTATTCACCTTTTTTGATCAAGTAACAAAGAACAAATTTTGATTCTATTTTCACTTTCGTTATCAAAATCAATTTGGTTAGATGAAAATGTAACTTTTGTTTATATTTGATTCACTACAGCCTATTTGTAATTAACAACATAGGTTATCAAATTCATTAAAAAACGAAAAACTTCCATTTACACCGAAATTTACATTCAGCACCAAAGAAGAAATCATAAATGAAATCATCACGTGATTTCACATGATTCATGAGAGCTTCATTATCATTAAATTGAAGGGGTTTAACATCTCATACTTGGATTGATTTCAACATTAAAAGGAAAATGAAGGGAGAAATTATAAAAATGAAAGGGAGCTAACTAAAAAGAAGTAGAGAGCTAACTAATTGCATAAAAATAAATCTACACTGATTGCATAAGATAAATCTAATCTACTAACATTAAATAGAAAGAGACATGTAATAAAATAGCATAGAAAATGATCGTGAAATAAGAGTATATAAAGTAAAAGAGAAGGCAAAGAAGCTATTAAAGATAAAGAGAACTTTTATTTCTATTTGGTGGCTACAACTATGCATAAAACATGAGATCCATTACATGAAACAGAAGAGGGTATTAAAGTTTTTAAATTTTGAAATTCCGAATTTACTATTTTATTAATTGAATATGTATAGAAATTTCGAATTTATTAAATCAACTTCTTAAAAAAATTGAATTTTTTTAATTTACTTTATAACTTTTATAAAACTTCATTTTATATCTTAAACTTGACATATAAATTTAAATATGTTTTAGATTTCCAAATCTCAATTTAAAAATTAGCCCAAGACCCAAATAACTCTAGGCCTTATATTCAAGCCAACCCTTTGGACTTACACCACCTGTTGGGCCAAACTACTAGTAGGAATGGGAAGAATACATATTATCCAACCCTTTTAGCTTCAAGGATGTTCTTATATCACCATATAAGACAACATTTGTTTCTTTTGGCAAAAGGAAATAATTGATTCGCAATTTGCATATCTTTTCCATAAAGAGCCTTATACCTTTCCGCATTGCCCCCTTAATCCCTTTTGGTTTTGAATAGTTATTCATAACCAATGATCTTGTTACCTTAAGGTAGACGAAAAAATCTCAAACTTTATTGTCCTTTATAGATTTACACTATATATTCATACCTTAATCCACATTTCTTAATATCTTCTATGGTTTATTAAGCCAACATAACAATCTTCACCAATCCACTATTTCGCTTTATGGAAAAATACTATATAGTCATCTAGAATAGTATTTCTTCCTTTTCAAGTGGATTTTCTTATTAACCTTGCAGTTTAAGGTTGTTAGGTTTGGTTCCTTGCAACATTAATCTTAATTTGAAGAAATTTTGTTTAACATTGTCTTATTATGGTTCTTAATTTATTTCTTGTTGATGAAAGGGAATAAATCAAATACATTATTCAAAGAAGTAACTGTAGTTGATGATTCTCCTTGAAGACAAAGATCCATATTTTAAAAATTTGTTTAACAATATCTTACTATGGTTCTTAATTTACTTTTTGTTAATAAATGCAAACAAATCCTATACATTATCCAAAGAAGTACTGTAGTTGAATTAAAGATAAAAATTCTCCTTAAAGACAATGATCTATGCTTTATTTCTCTCCCAAGCTCAACATCCCCAACAATCTTAGCATTTCCTATCTTAGATTTTTTTTCTTATTATCTGTTTATTAAACTTATATTTTTTATGTCACTTAGAATATCAATCAATCATTTGCAATCTTTAGAGTCTCAATCTAATTTTTTTTAGTAAAATGGAATAAAT
The DNA here is from genome assembly GCA_030765085.1 of Allium cepa. Taxonomy (NCBI): domain Eukaryota; kingdom Viridiplantae; phylum Streptophyta; class Magnoliopsida; order Asparagales; family Amaryllidaceae; genus Allium; species Allium cepa. Next base: position 979,008,998 of record CM060928.1, read on the forward strand.
AATTACATTAATTACCATATCCAAATTCAAGGCTTCATCATAAGAGGTATTTATCATGAATTTCAAGATATTCAATTCCAATAATGTATGAATTTATTAATAGATTAATCTTAATATTTCTGAAGGAACGATAATAACCAAAATTTGTTCATATCAAAATTAGAAACCAAAATCTTTCTAAGTGATAGTATAACAAAAATATCAAACAAATCCAAACAATATACATATCTTTTTAGACATGACATGTGTGATATTTAGTGAAATTTCTTTTATATATCCATAGGTTTCACAAAAACAACTATAGATATTTATGTGTGTTTTTTTTTGTTTAGATCCTTAGCGACTTTTTTATCTTTATTTATACGTTTATTTACAATGTACTTTAAATGGGTACTTTCTGTCTTATCATGTTTCGGTCTCGTTTCTTCTTTTCATAATGCGAAATGAGCAAAATAAAAGGTCATTTTATTCTTAAAAAATGATAAGTAATAATAACCTTAAAATGGTTATACCGTGAATAAAGAAAGTGCCAAAAAAATTAACAATAACCTGATTGCTTTAACTTTTGAAGCAACATTTTTCCGTATGCTAGTCATTTATGTTTCCCTTGCTTTGACTTTATGGAATCAAGCAATATAAAGTGTGCTTGTTCCTCCTATCGTTTTTGAAAAAAAAACATTTTTCAGTTTGTAAAGAACTGATTTAAATTGATTATCCTACAGATATCACACCTTGAAAGCTTTTGAAATATTATACCTTATGATCATTTGAATTTTGCAATTTGAATTATCTCACTTCTCAATGTTCTCATAATTATAAGAACATTCAACTATAATAGGGTTGGTAGTGATCCTCCTAATTGCAAGAGCAAGATCCACGAAGTCAAGAAAAAATAATATGTTCTCTTACTAATTCTAAGAGTTAGTCCCGAACAAGGTAAGAACGCTATTAAAATGAGTGTTACGGCACGCGCTTCACGCGTGAGTTGTTCTCCTTATAAATTGTATATGTTTAAATCGGTCAATTTTTTATTTCAAGTGTTGTTAAGATTTGTATATTTGTAAATAAGTATTTTGAATTTATAAAGAAAAATTAATTTTGGATCCTATTTTTCGAAACATTTTGAATTTGTAAAGCATGTTTAATTGTTAAACCCTACTTTTATGGACGTCTTGAATTTGTAAAAGAAGTTCAATATTTGATCATATCTTTAAGTGATTAAGATCTGATAATATATAGAGGGGCATCTTTTTATAGTTCACGTTGATACCAGAAAAGTGAAACTGTAAAGACCCGTAAATCCATACTCCTTGAATAGACACTAATCTCCTTTGTTTAATTCAAGATGAACGAAAATACGAACCCTTAGGGGTTTTAAGAAAAATTTAAGAAAAGAAGAAGAGAGAAAAAGAAGAAAGAAGAAGAAAATAGGACGAAATTTTAAAATAGGACGGAACAGAAAACAACAGAATCACATCAGAATCTCACAATTCGCAGCGGAACAACATATAATAATAAGTGAATAATCTTTAAACAAAGAACTATATCAGTTATTACATTTTATACATTTCATTATATTACATCATATCATATCATCAGAGTGTACAACATCATACAACAACAAACAGTGCAGCGGAAAAAGAAATACTATATAAGTAATACGCCATGCCATCCATCTTGCCTCCAGCCATTCCAGAATATCCAGAATATCCTGATAAACCTTAACTCTTGACTGCCCGTGTGAAAATTGGTGGGCACCCAGAGTTTAGGAAGGAAAACAATAAACTCCAAGTCAGTCATGTGACTGGTGTGAGAACTCAAAACAGTTTATTTATCTTTAAAATCAAAATAGGGGAATATTTTTAAATTCAATTCGCAATGCTTTTAAAAATGAGACTACCATAAGGCCTCCCGCACACACACACATGCAAACGCAGAATCGGAGGAGATTTCTCCTTATGATAGTCAAAGATGCTTGATACGCATTTAAAATAACATTTGATATTATTACTAGTGCATAGTGTAGTGGAAAATTCATTTCGAAAGTAGAATATAAATCTTAGCCAACATAGACATTTCGAACTATGCCTACTATAGCTACCATCCAAACAGTGGTGACCACCATAAGTGAATGATAGGTTCTACAACTAAAACCGTACAAGTTTCGTATTGGGAATTGGATTTCCAACAAATGGTCAGGCCAAGGAACTTCCCATTGCCACATGAGAATGCCTCTGGAAAGACATCCCCGAGAACCAAACCGGAACTCTGCCAACACAAGGCCGGGTTACCCCTAACTGGGTAACTACTGACACGAGCACGCCATTCCCCGATCGTAAACGACCTTTCTCACGGGATCCCGAAAACCAACAACCACAAAGTAATAAATTCGTAGTAACCACATAGGTTAAATATCTGGGCTCCATACCATGATACCACCTCTATCCAGAAGGAAATGTACATACCCTAAAGGGTGCTACCCCTCATAACCTTGCTGCATCTTTCCTGTTTTGACCATTTTCGGGGTGTGAGGTTCGACGAAGTCACGTCCACAAAAACATACTTTATACAAAAGCCATGCTTTGGGTCAACAAATGATCAACACAATGATCACCAAGATAGACGATCAAATAAACGATCCTATCACAATAATCAACACAATGATCATTTACAGCAACACTCAGCATGTCACATTACCAAATTGGGAATATATCGCTGATAACTTCAACTATATAACCTCTGAGCTCGTACGTCTCAGAGAAGGGTGTTAAGCTAAAAGAATAAATTCTTCGCCACCAACAGAAATATATTTGAAAGAAATCGGCTTTATATCTCAACTTGTAATGTCAGACACACAATCCATACAAGTCTGTTCCGGGCTCGAACAAAACCGAAGGCACTTACAAAGAAGTCCTTGCAATCCGGATATTCACAATCCTGATCGGATTCACCATCACATATGGAGAACTCAATACCGTAGCTACTCGGTGCAGAGTAAATCGATAGTTCATCCTATCGCTCTCGCAAATACCGGGTCTTCAACACCGATCTTCAATGCAATTCATAACGACGTATCACATATTCGGAATGGGTTATACGACCCCATGGTCCTTTCCCGGTTAACCCGAATAGTGAGCGCTTATTTAAAAATAAGTGTGGCATTCACATTCAACAAATCACATCAATTACCCATTCAAAGGGAAATATTGATAGTCGGTTATTGAACTATCAATGGATATGCACACATCACCAGTTTCCAAATAATTTTCCAAATTATTTATTTCACAATATATCTTCACTAGATATATAATTTCAACACTTCAAAAATAAATCAATATTTATTTTTAAACCAATTCCACTTTCTTTTATAAATTCCTTAGTGAATTTATATTCCAAATTATCCATGCATATACGATTTCAATTTATCATTTCAATTTATCTTCAAAAAGATAAATTCTAAATATTCACTTATATTGGAAAAACATTTCAATACTTATTTATTCATAAGTAATTCACAAATTTTATTTATTTTCAACACTTAGAAAATATTCAATATACCTAAATCGAAATTTAGTATATATTTCATTCTATTAAGGAAATCATTCTCTTCAACATATTTATTTGGGCCAAAACGAATGTTGCGTAGAACATCGTTACGACGTCCCAAAATCACTAGTATAGGGATTCGAAATTAAAATAGATATATAAATCCCAATACTATACAAAACAATTCCTTTCGGAAATCATTTACTATAACAACAGTGTTATAGTCCACCATTTCCTTTTATTTCTCGAAACATCTATTTCAACAATAAATGTTGAAATCTATGGTTTCGAATCTCAACACCTTTAAACTTCGTTAGATCGTTTTAATTCTATTTAAAACATCACATCTAAACATTTTCTTTAACATATTATTCACAATTTAGAAACGTGAATATATTTTGTTAACAGATTCCATCAATTCTATACATCTTATTCTAAAGGATTATTCACAGTCTAAAACGTGAATATAACTCCATTTATAAGTTATAACAATTAACTTATCAAAATAAGTCATTTGCGAATTTATAAAACAACGTTTATAAATTCCATTTCTATTTATTTATAAAAACTTCCTTTTATAAATTCTTTTATTAACCTATTCCAGTTTATAACTCAATTATAAACTAAAAGTTCATATTATAAGTTAAATACTTATAAAACGATTATTTTACAAAATTGTTCCTCTAAAGACTTTCCAAACCATAAATCTTATAACTTATAAGATTCATTTATTTAACCAAATCTATTCTTCAAATAACTTCACAAATTTATAATTCTTATTATTTATAAATTTCATTTATAACTTCACCGTTTATAATTCTATAAATTTCATTCTTTAATGAAATTCATTTTCACTTCATTCAAACACTTATAAAAACTCGTTTTATAATTTCCATATCTCAATTTATAAATATCCATTTATAAATCTCTTAATATAAATCAATTTATATTATTCTTTTTAAACGTCTTTAAATTCCTTTAAAAACTTCTTCCTTTTGATTCATAAAATAATTAAATTTTATAAATCCTATATTTCAACTTTTCATAATAAATTCAAAAATTCCGATTTAACTATTTTATAAAATCATTAGCATCATATTCTCAAAAATCAGTTTTTAACTATATTTCTCAAAATCATAATTTTTATAACTTTAAAAATTATAATGTTTATTTATTTAAAATGGATCAATTCCAAAATTATTTTATAAAACGTATACTTTCTAAAATCACTTTAAAATCATTTTAAAATCCCAAAATTTGGGTCCAATGATGCTACACACCAAATAGTCAATCACGACTACAACGATATCATATATCAATATGAAAATCCATCAAATATCAAAATATCTGAAATCAAATAAAAACTGTTGAGGAATCCAGTTGGATCCCTCCAACCTGTTTTCCTGCATCCAAAACATTAGCACAATACCAATTTCGCTCCAGTACGAAATTATCGCGGTATATGTTCTTATTAAATATTATCCGCTTAATAACGGCGCAATAGGGTCTCATCCGCTAAACAAAAAAATGCGGGAAATCAATAACTCCAATATATACATATGCCAATATATATATATATATATATATATATATATATATATATATATATATTGCTATTATATATAATACCAATTTCACTGTTTATGAAATATTCGCGGTATATGCTTTTAATAAATAACATCCGCTTACTAACGGCGTATAATGTCTATTTTAACAAACAATAGATATCAATCAACATTCAAACATGCATTCAAATATTTTAAATCTAACTAAAATAAAATCGAAACCTATTCGATTGAGTGAGAAGTTCTCACCTTGATTTTATTTTCCGTTTTAGCGATTTATTTCGAATAAAATTAAACGCACGTTTAATTTTACCCAAAATTTTCACTAACTCCAAACGACTCCAATCCAATTCCATCGCGTAGTGCTCGTCCATACGATTCCAACGCAACTAGTTTTGCGCAATTTCGACCTCGTATGAAAAAGTTATGAATTTTTAACTTTTACACGATTTTATAATTAAACTTACAACATTTACATACAAATTTCAACATACACAAACACTAGCCCTTGGATCCAACGTGCTTGAATCTCCACCGTGCGTTCCACTCCCTCCCTCTTCTTCATCTCGTGCGTGCGTCCCCTGAAGAAGCCGAACCCATCAACAATAATTAGGGTTTAATTATCCTACCACCAACAACGACGAGAATCCATCATACCGGCGCCATACGACTCGCCTTCGCACCCTCTACCACCGCCATGAGTATGGTGGCACTCGGCCCCACCTAGGCACGGAAAAAACGTGCGCAACCGCAGCCAAATACGAGCAGATTTTGGCCTCCACATGACTCCGTTTCAGATCTCCACCGTTGGATACATTCGTCTCGACGAGATCTACAAGTTTGTAGTTGAAGTCGAAGTCTATCGGAGAGTGGATGAAGAGATAATCGAGGAGAAACGAGAACGTTTCCTGGCCGTTAATTCTATGGTGGGGGCTGCAGTTTGTAATTAGGGTTTTAGTATTTTTTTTTTTAAAATTATGAAGGTTGTGGGTCTATTTATAGAGAAAACCGAAACACTATTCATTCCGGAAATTCCGAACTCCGATTTACGCGCCGTAACCTGCATTTCTAGGGTTTACCCCGCGTTCCGGACACAATGGAACAGGTTTCGGAAGCTAATTCGGAAGTATGTGCGAGTTATGGCTATAAACGCTCAATTTGAATTAAACCGATTTAAGCGATTTTCTAGGCTTTTTAATTTGTACAGGACAAACGGTAAATCCAATTGATACGAAATTTGAAACCTTACAATAATATCACATTATGGATCCGATGAAACTAAATTCGTCGAAATCCGAGACTTTTTGAAAAATGGCTATTTTCACTCGTCAAATTTTAAATTAAAAATAAATCGATGCGTTTCGAGCTGCCACGATCAAACGATAACTCCGATTGACACGAAATTTGAAATCCGGTAATAACTAACTATTACGGATCCAATGGAACTGGTTTCGTTCAATTCTGAGACTGTTCAAAAATTGACTATTTTCACTAGTCGATTAAATATTAAAATATTCAATTTTCACAAATTAACTTTTAATTCGATTTTAAAAGTTCTAAAATATCATTCTAACTCCCATATGATAAAATAAAATTTTACAAATCATTTTCAATCATATTTAACTCAATTTTCAATTATTTCCATAATTTAACGTATTAAATTATCGATTTAATAATCCAATTAAATCCAATAATTCAAATAAAAATTTATTTGACTTATAAATTCACTTATAAATATTTTAAAATTAATTAAATATTCAAATTTTAAATTAATAAAAATCCTGGGTCGTTACAATCTTCCCCACTTAAAAGAATTTCGTCCTCGAAATTACAAAGTAAGAAAAGTTACAGAATCTATTAATTTTCCATAATTCATAGTTAAACTTCTTACAATACTTACTAAGTTTTCAAATCATACTTAGTTATCTTTTCAAAAACAAACTATATCATTTAATTTTCAATTCAAAATCAAAGTTAAAGTTTTCAAAAAAATTTCAGATTTTCTCAAAAAATTTCTAACGCCTTAAATTTCCGGAAAAATTCGCCATAGTCTCCTTTGCGCGGCTCGATCCGAAAAAAAAATGACAGTATATATATCACAAATATACATCTCATCAAGTAATGAGGCATCCCGAAGGGAAAAAAGTGTAAAAGTACGATATTTAATCCGAGATATGTACCTTATATTTTATTAGCAAGCATATACGGCTAATATAGCGCGAAAGCGAGCTCCAAATGCGAAGCAAACGCGATCCGCACCTACTAATCACTCAACAAACAACATGAGAATCATGCATGTAGATAATAGTATCAATATATAACATATAGCAACATAATAACTATATATGTCAACATAGCAAATGCAACTAAACAACAAATGCAATATCAACCATCAACCAACTAGCATCCAACAATTCATAACCAATATATATTCATTCATATTCTCATTAATATTCAATGAAATAGGTTTTCAATTTAAATCACCTTTGATTCATTAACAGTGGATGTTCTTACTAATATTCATTCTCAATTAGTTTATATTCACTAATTCATATTCAGGTTGGTTCACTTCCAAATCAAATTCAATTCTATTCAAATTTATTTACTTCTAATTTGAATTCAATTTACTTTAGCTTCCCACTTCATTAACTACTTAATGAATTATATACAATCAACTAACAACCATATATCAACCAATGTTTATTAATTGCAACCAAATTCCTTTACTTATCAATTGGTTTAATTAACTTGATTAACATTCAATCTATTCATTCAATTCAATTCAATTCAATTTCAAAGTTGAATTTCATTTATATAACTCAAGTTCACATCCATCACTTAATTTTATTAATTTACTTTGATACTAATATCTACTTCATTCCATATCACTTAAGTTATATTCCATTTAAACATCACTTAGTTTTACATAACTTATATATAAGTTTATTTCACAATTGTAAATCACTTTAATTATAATTCCATTTCTATAATTCTTTTTACTTATACAATTCCTTTATTTAGATTATTCAAACAACCTAACAATCAACTTATATACACTTTAATAATTCTGAAAAATTATTCCTTTATATATAAAATAGACTCAAGGTAAAATTATTTCATTTACCCAATTTTAAAAAAATACTGTGTCGAATTGTTCTATTCAAGTGTTTAGAAACCCCTTCGATTCAGTTTCGAAGCTGCGCCGACGAAGGTTCATATGCCACTCAATAAACCAATCATCACAATATAAAACAATTTTATATTCACTAACAAATACGCTCTCATAGCTATTATTACACTCAAACTCAATCTAGAGTACTACTGACTCTATCTCTAATGAGTAATACCCAACAGAACCATGGTTGTCGCTTAACCATATGCTCTGATACCAGATGTAAAGACCCGTAAATCCATACTCCTTGAATAGACACTAATCTCCTTTGTTTAATTCAAGATGAACGAAAATACGAACCCTTAGGGGTTTTAAGAAAAATTTAAGAAAAGAAGAAGAGAGAAAAAGAAGAAAGAAGAAGAAAATAGGACGAAATTTTAAAATAGGACGGAACAGAAAACAACAGAATCACATCAGAATCTCACAATTCGCAGCGGAACAACATATAATAATAAGTGAATAATCTTTAAACAAAGAACTATATCAGTTATTACATTTTATACATTTCATTATATTACATCATATCATATCATCAGAGTGTACAACATCATACAACAACAAACAGTGCAGCGGAAAAAGAAATACTATATAAGTAATACGCCATGCCATCCATCTTGCCTCCAGCCATTCCAGAATATCCAGAATATCCTGATAAACCTTAACTCTTGACTGCCCGTGTGAAAATTGGTGGGCACCCAGAGTTTAGGAAGGAAAACAATAAACTCCAAGTCAGTCATGTGACTGGTGTGAGAACTCAAAACAGTTTATTTATCTTTAAAATCAAAATAGGGGAATATTTTTAAATTCAATTCGCAATGCTTTTAAAAATGAGACTACCATAAGGCCTCCCGCACACACACACATGCAAACGCAGAATCGGAGGAGATTTCTCCTTATGATAGTCAAAGATGCTTGATACGCATTTAAAATAACATTTGATATTATTACTAGTGCATAGTGTAGTGGAAAATTCATTTCGAAAGTAGAATATAAATCTTAGCCAACATAGACATTTCGAACTATGCCTACTATAGCTACCATCCAAACAGTGGTGACCACCATAAGTGAATGATAGGTTCTACAACTAAAACCGTACAAGTTTCGTATTGGGAATTGGATTTCCAACAAATGGTCAGGCCAAGGAACTTTCCATTGCCACATGAGAATGCCTCTGGAAAGACATCCCCGAGAACCAAACCGGAACTCTGCCAACACAAGGCCGGGTTACCCCTAACTGGGTAACTACTGACACGAGCACGCCATTCCCCGATCGTAAACGACCTTTCTCACGGGATCCCGAAAACCAACAACCATAAAGTAATAAATTCGTAGTAACCACATAGGTTAAATATTTGGGCTCCATACCATGATACCACCTCTATCCAGAAGGAAATGTACATACCCTAAAGGGTGCTACCCCTCATAACCTTGCTGCATCTTTCCTGTTTTGACCATTTCCGGGGTGTGAGGTTCGACGAAGTCACGTCCACAAAAACATACTTTATACAAAAGCCATGCTTTGGGTCAACAAATGATCAACACAATGATCACCAAGATAGACGATCAAATAAACGATCCTATCACAATAATCAACACAATGATCATTTACAGCAACACTCAGCATGTCACATTACCAAATTGGGAATATATCGCTGATAACTTCAACTATATAACCTCTGAGCTCGTACGTCTCAGAGAAGGGTATTAAGCTAAAAGAATAAATTCTTCGCCACCAACAGAAATATATTTGAAAGAAATCGGCTTTATATCTCAACTTGTAATGTCAGACACACAATCCATACAAGTCTGTTCCGGGCTCGAACAAAACCGAAGGCACTTACAAAGAAGTCCTTGCAATCCGGATATTCACAATCCTGATCGGATTCACCATCACATATGGAGAACTCAATACCGTAGCTACTCGGTGCAGAGTAAATCGATAGTTCATCCTATCGCTCTCGCAAATACCGGGTCTTCAACACCGATCTTCAATGCAATTCATAACGACGTATCACATATTCGGAATGGGTTATACGACCCCATGGTCCTTTCCCGGTTAACCCGAATAGTGAGCGCTTATTTAAAAATAAGTGTGGCATTCACATTCAACAAATCACATCAATTACCCATTCAAAGGGAAATATTGATAGTCGGTTATTGAACTATCAATGGATACGCACACATCACCAGTTTCCAAATAATTTTCCAAATTATTTATTTCACAATATATCTTCACTAGATATATAATTTCAACACTTCAAAAATAAATCAATATTTATTTTTAAACCAATTCCACTTTCTTTTATAAATTCCTTAGTGAATTTATATTCCAAATTATCCATGCATATACGATTTCAATTTATCATTTCAATTTATCTTCAAAAAGATAAATTCTAAATATTCACTTATATTGGAAAAACATTTCAATACTTATTTATTCATAAGTAATTCACAAATTTTATTTATTTTCAACACTTAGAAAATATTCAATATACCTAAATCGAAATTTAGTATATATTTCATTCTATTAAGGAAATCATTCTCTTCAACATATTTATTTGGGCCAAAACGAATGTTGCGTAGAACATCGTTACGACGTCCCAAAATCACTAGTATAGGGATTCGAAATTAAAATAGATATATAAATCCCAATACTATACAAAACAATTCCTTTCGGAAATCATTTACTATAACAACAGTGTTATAGTCCACCATTTCCTTTTATTTCTCGAAACATCTATTTCAACAATAAATGTTGAAATCTATGGTTTCGAATCTCAACACCTTTAAACTTCGTTAGATCGTTTTAATTCTATTTAAAACATCACATCTAAACATTTTCTTTAACATATTATTCACAATTTAGAAACGTGAATATATTTTGTTAACAGATTCCATCAATTCTATACATCTTATTCTAAAGGATTATTCACAGTCTAAAACGTGAATATAACTCCATTTATAAGTTATAACAATTAACTTATCAAAATAAGTCATTTGCGAATTTATAAAACAACGTTTATAAATTCCATTTCTATTTATTTATAAAAACTTCCTTTTATAAATTCTTTTATTAACCTATTCCAGTTTATAACTCAATTATAAACTAAAAGTTCATATTATAAGTTAAATACTTATAAAACGATTATTTTACAAAATCGTTCCTCTAAAGACTTTCCAAACCATAAATCTTATAACTTATAAGATTCATTTATTTAACCAAATCTATTCTTCAAATAACTTCACAAATTTATAATTCTTATTATTTATAAATTTCATTTATAACTTCACCGTTTATAATTCTATAAATTTCATTCTTTAATGAAATTCATTTTCACTTCATTCAAACACTTATAAAAACTCGTTTTATAATTTCCATATCTCAATTTATAAATATCCATTTATAAATCTCTTAATATAAATCAATTTATATTATTCTTTTTAAACGTCTTTAAATTCCTTTAAAAACTTCTTCCTTTTGATTCATAAAATAATTAAATTTTATAAATCCTATATTTCAACTTTTCATAATAAATTCAAAAATTCCGATTTAACTATTTTATAAAATCATTAGCATCATATTCTCAAAAATCAGTTTTTAACTATATTTCTCAAAATCATAATTTTTATAACTTTAAAAATTATAATGTTTATTTATTTAAAATGGATCAATTCCAAAATTATTTTATAAAAGTATACTTTCTAAAATCACTTTAAAATCATTTTAAAATCCCAAAATTTGGGTCCAATGATGCTACACACGAAATAGTCAATCACGACTACAACGATATCATATATCAATATGAAAATCCATCAAATATCAAAATATCTGAAATCAAATAAAAACTGTTGAGGAATCCAGTTGGATCCTCCAACCTGTTTTCCTGCATCCAAAAACATTAGCACAATACCAATTTCGCTCCAGTACGAAATTATCGCGGTATATGTTCTTATTAAATATTATCCGCTTAATAACGGCGCAATAGGGTCTCATCCGCTAAACAAAAAAATGCGGGAAATCAATAACTCCAATATATACATATGCCAATATATATATATTGCTATTATATATAATACCAATTTCACTGTTTATGAAATATTCGCGGTATATGTTTTTAATAAATAACATCCGCTTACTAACGGCGTATAATGTCTATTTTAACAAACAATAGATATCAATCAACATTCAAACATACATTCAAATATTTTAAATCTAACTAAAATAAAATCGAAACCTATTCGATTGAGTGAGAAGTTCTCACCTTGATTTTATTTTCCGTTTTAGCGATTTATTTCGAATAAAATTAAACGCACGTTTAATTTTACCCAAAATTTTTACTAACTCCAAATGACTCCAATCCAATTCCATCGCGTAGTGCTCGTCCATACGATTCCAACGCAACTGGTTTCGTGCAATTTCGACCTCGTATGAAAAAGTTATGAATTTTTAACTTTTACACGATTTTATAATTAAACTTACAACATTTACATATAAATTTCAACATACACAAACACTAGCCCTTGGATCCAACGTGCTTGAATCTCCACCGTGCATTCCACTCCCTCCCTCTTCTTCATCTCGTGCGTGCATCCCCTGAAGAAGCCGAACCCATCAACAATAATTAGGGTTTAATTATCCTACCACCAACAACGACGAGAATCCATCATACCGGCGCCATACGACTCGCCTTCGCACCCTCTACCACCGCCATGAGTATGGTGGCACTCGGCCCCACCTAGGCACGGAAAAAACGTGCGCAACCGCAGCCAAATACGAGCAGATTTTGGCCTCCACATGACTCCGTTTCAGATCTCCACCGTTGGATACATTCGTCTCGACGAGATCTACAAGTTTGTAGTTGAAGTCGAAGTCTATCGGAGAGTGGATGAAGAGATAATCGAGGAGAAACGAGAACGTTTCCTGGCCATTAATTCTATGGTGGCGGCTGCAGTTTGTAATTAGGGTTTTAGTATTTTTTTTTTTTTTTAAATTATGAAGGTTGTGGGTCTATTTATAGAGAAAACCGAAACACTATTCATTCCGGAAATTCCGAACTCCGATTTACGTGCCGTAACCAGCATTTCTAGGGTTTACCCCGCGTTCCGGACACAATAGAACAGGTTTCGGAAGCTAATTCGGAAGTATGTGCGAGTTATGGCTATAAACGTTCAATTTGAATTAAACCGATTTAAGCGATTTTCTAGGCGTTTTAATTTGTACAGGACAAACGGTAAATCCAATTGATACGAAATTTGAAACCTTACAATAATATCACATTACGGATCCGATGAAACTAGTTTCATCGAAATCCGAGACTTTTTGAAAAATGGCTATTTTCACTCGTCAAATTTTAAATTAAAAATAAATCGATGCGTTTTGAGCTGCCACGATCAAACGATAACTCCGATTGACACGAAATTTGAAATTCGGTAATAACTAACTATTACGGATCCAATGGAGCTGGTTTCGTTCAATTCTGAGACTGTTCAAAAATTGACTATTTTCACTAGTCGATTAAATATTAAAATATTCAATTTTCACAAATTAACTTTTAATTCGATTTTAAAAGTTCTAAAATATCATTCTAACTCCCATATGATAAAATAAAATTTTACAAATCATTTTCAATCATATTTAACTCAATTTTCAATTATTTCCATAATTTAACGTATTAAATTATCGATTTAATAATCCAATTAAATCCAATAATTCAAATAAAAATTTATTTGACTTATAAATTCACTTATAAATATTTTAAAATTAATTAAATATTCAAATTTTAAATTAATAAAAATCCTGGGTCGTTACAGAAACACCAAAACTATTACAACTATTATTAAAGATTGGCGAACGCTTTAGTCAGATTAGTTGAAAATTGAATAAAAAATAAAGATTGACTATATATGCTCATATCCAAATATCAGCCATAGTAAATCCAAATAATTGGTAAGTCTCTTCTCGAGATACCTTGTACAACATTAATATCAAGTCTTTAGACAATAATATTAACTGTAAGTGGTATTCTTGTTGTAATGATCAAACACTGACAATACATTCAAGTCAAATAACAATCTTCTGTTGGATCTATTAGTTATTCACTTGTAAAACCTTATAATTGTCATACCATCACACATGTGTAAGTTATTCATCCAAATAATAGTCTTCCTTTGGGTCGGCTAATATCCACATGAATAAATACATACGGATATCAAACATTGTCATGACAATTAAAATAGTATAGGTAACTTTAGTGTCATGTTATTTTAATTAGCTCACTTAGAATGTAGGATATTTACAAATTGTTTGCAAACAGACACCAAAAATATATTTGAATTTATTTATAAGTGTATGTATAATATATTTCGAGTACTCTAAAACACTCCAAAAAATGCTTTAGATCTATATAACATTTGAAAATCTCAAAATTATAGTCATGACACAACATGGTTTAATCATAGCTAATATAATATTTTGCTTTAAATATGTAGTTATATTCATGACATTGTCTAAATAAACATGATATAAGGAATCATAAATAAACTATATGACAAATGTCATAAATGAACGTTAGAATTAAATGACACATACGTTGACATAGTAAATGTCACACTGAATAACATGAATGAATGTAGTAGGTATGATGTATATCTGAACCATAATATACCCATTCAGAATATTATTGTGTCATTTTATTTTTGCTTATTATTTGAATACTTAATTAAGGTCAGTAACCATGCATTTTGGCAAAATATGAAAGCTGCTGTTTTTTTTTTAAATTTTATGACAAAGTATGAAAGTGAAACATATTTTCAATGAGCATAAATCATACATATAAAATATCTGTATCTATCAGACATAAATGCATCAAATAATAAACCAAATGTATATTCTTATTCCAAATACAAACATATTATATCATTAAATTTATTACAACTGACGCATTTAGTGCATTTATGATAATAAGCTAATTAATTTATTACATAACAAACACATCTAATGCATTTATGATAAAATTTAATGCAATTGACCGTTATGTAGTCTAATATGTAATTAGTGTCATATTGAAATCTATTTCTATAATAAAATAAACATAAACACCTCAAAGAAGCATACTTTATTTCTAATTAATGAAAATTTCTGAAAAAACCCAAATCCCTTACATATATTCAAATTTCTTAATCCAAATTTAAGGTAAAATAACCATAGAACTAGATTTATATTTCTTGCATAAATAGTTTTAAATTATATATATTTATCCATACCATTAATAAAGATTAAATAAAATGAATGTACATATCAAATCCAAACTATTCCTCACATTAAAGTCACAACTTATTTACAAAGTATACAATAATAAACATTGGATGCTTTAACCAACATAATTTTTTTCAAAATTTAGAGAAATTTAGACTATTTTCCAAAAAAAATGAACGATTTGAAAATACTCTCTTATTTATTTCATAAAAAAGATGCAAATCATTTAGATCTATATTTTTACGACAAAATAGTTTCACAAATCAGCTTTCCAATTACAATATATAGAAAAAAAATACTAAACCAAATCCAAAATCATCAAAAAAAATCCTTGATATATGAAACTTAAGTAGAATTAATGACTTTTAAATGAAAATTTAATTCAAAACTTACTCGTAATAAAAAACATGAAAATTACCCAATGAAATCAATGATGGATTGCTCTGATACCACTTGTTAGAATTTCAATATATTTTAGGATTGATTAATCGTGAAAACCTAGATCTGAATAGATGACCCATATTGATTCGATTGAGAAGAAATTAAAAGAATGTAAATAAATTAATGGAAATGATACCTGAATCCATAGTTGTTGATTGAAAGATATGAAGAATCGATTTGGTCTTCTAAATTGACACAAACCATATATCTGAACCCATAGAATAGATCGGGAAAATAAATAAAGTTTATGTAATTTGAGGACCATAACCTCTTATTTATATTGTTAGCATTTTCTAATTTGACCCTTCAACAAATTAGAATTATCTCGGTATCTACATCTTAATACCATAACATTTATACTTTTAAGTCTTCTAGCTTTAATTAAAACTTTGACCATTTTAGTTAGGCTTTATACCAAAATAACATAATATATTTTATTGGCAAATTCTATTTCAACCCGAGTATTTACTTAGTAGCCCCAAAAATTAAAAAAGTATGTAAACCGAAAAAATAACTTAGTAGCCTCTACCATTTCCAGAACTACCCTTCCCATCATAGAAAAAAAATCAAAATGAATTACAACGCAAGGTGACTCTGTGGTCCGTGTTAATACCACGTAGGATTTATACGTGGATGTGCAAAAATTCACGCAATTATTTGCGCAACTAAGCCAGAAACCTAGTATACGCCCTACATGAATTGTCACCAATCCCCGTAATTGACAGTCTACAATTTTATTTGCAAAAAACTAAAAACTTTTCAAAAAAAAATTTGAATTGTCTGCGGTTACTGCGTTAACAATTCATTCTACTTTTCAAAGTCCATCAGCTAGTAGTAAAAAATATGATGTTTTCTTTAATGATTTAGAAATAGAGTTTTGAAGAAGCGGTGGCTTAAACAGTAAAAAACTAACGTATGAAGATAATGGAATTGAGATGAAAGAAAATACACAGCTTTCGAATGGTATTTTAGTCCTTAAAAATTTAGTTATTTTAGAAAGGCTGATAAATAATTATATGTGTTGAAATAGAATTCGCCTATTTTATTTTACATATGTTGCCAAAATTATTGAAATATTCCAACATATATTTACATACATACAAAACTTACCTTTGGCATTATTACATTCCTTATTAGAGTAAAAGAACAAAGACTGTCATATTTTTAAAACAAAATCAAATTCCTTATATGATATATATCATTAACAAGCATAAATCTAGCGCACACAAGTATAACATGCATCTTCTATCCCTAAAGAGGTTAACAACATAAAAATGAACAAATATTATATATTCCACAGCAAAAAAATTCGAAATACTCAAACTTGTACACTTTATAATTACAAAGTTTTATGCAGTATCATAAATTAGCTTTAATATTGTCTCCAAAAATATCAACTTTTTCAGGGGTAAATTTTATTCATTTTGATGTCTATTTTATGTTTTAACACTTTGAAACTAACTCATATAAAAATTAATAGATGAACTGTAGTCAAAAAAGTAAACAACAAAATATGCTAAATTACTTTCTACAAAATAATGCAATGTGAGTGGGCTTACATATTAAACCTTAGCACAATTTCATCTGACTTGCCTTCTTAATCACCCACCAATCAATTTGACTATGCTTATTATTCAGTATATATACAAAGAAAGAAAGATATAGATATATTTCAACCATTTATCACATACAAATATCTATAGGATCGATTAACATAATATTAAAGCAAAATAAATCAAAGTTCATTTTTATTATCAAGGATTGCTTCTAAATCCTTAACTTACACGTTACAGATACATTTTATGTCTTAAAGCATACATCATACATTCAACGTCTTTAATTAAAATTGGTTATTACATCTTAGCGTACCTTTGTCTCTAATTTTATCTTAAGTTTAATCATATTAATTGCTCCAAATTTAAATATTATGTAAACTTTTAATTAAAATTACTTGTCATCAACATTACATCATTAACATTAAATAAACTAATTTACATCGGTTAGCTTGCATTAAATTTATATGAAACTACATCAATTTGTTTTGAATTTGTTAGATAATTTATGAAAACAAAGAAACAAACCTAATACATACACTCTACATTCAATTGTGTTAAGAAAAGCTAAAAATATTTGTTGCAATTCAGTTGCGTACATTGTTTCAATGATCAATGATTAACTGATACCAGGTTTGTGTTCGGAACTTTTGCTTTCAACTCATGATAGACCCATTTTTTGATATCCAATTCTTTAATATTCTTCATGAGCCTAAATTCATGGATGTTCCTGATTTTTAAAGCAAAAAATAGTTATATACCATGCATTAATAATTATGCAAGTACATCAATTAAAAATTTATGAATCAAATTAAAATTCTAATCATCAAAGTTAGTACTAACTACTCTATTTGTTCCATGAAGATAGTCTGTTTTTGCCTTTGGATATGCTATTTTAAAAACATTGCTTTTATTTTTATTTTTTAAAATCGGGTACTTTATGTACAACATATCACATATTACATGTCAATATATGTTTGAATCACGCTACGTAAGTTTTGAACTTGTGATCTCTCGCACCAAAGTCGAAGCACTTAATAACTGGGACATTAGTGCTTGCCAACACTGCTTTTATTTAAGATAGAATAACCACCACATTACAGCTTAACATACTGTCGAACCAACTACGATCGCTTTTTTAAAGGAACAATGCTACATTGATGAAAAATTAGAACGAGAAAGATTACCAAATACCATGCTCTTCCTTACCATAACCTATTAAAGTCTAAATGTAAAATTCTTGGCTGCATTATCAAAAATTAAAAAATAAAAATTAAAAATTAAAAATTAAAAACAAAAATAAAAATAAAAATAGTTCTTACAAGATTAAAGAACAAGGATATTGATCCTTACAATTTAACAGGAGAGCTCGCAGAGCAAATTTCCAACCCTCATCTTGATCCATTCCAAGAATCAAAGCATAACCATCCGTTGATTATTAAAAATATGTTATGTCAAAGGATCTTGAGATTTCAATTCTGGCCTAAAATCACTAATCACCATATTATGATTCTTTACCCATTTTCTTAGATTCTTTAACTCTTGCCATACAAAACACGGTATAACTTCTTCATAATCTTCTAAAGAAGTTGCCTTCTGTGTTGGATTCATACCCAAATATGGAATTTCACAGCCTTCATTTGGAACACCTACAACAATGTTGTAGCTGTCCACAACTCTGGTAGTTTTGATCTTGTAAATCTAAGGTAACTCATGAATTTGAGACAAGCTGCAAAACAGTTACAAACATTGACTGAATTTGCTGAAAATTCTAAAACCTCCCATGCTCATTCTGTTGATAATTTTGAGATGCAAATAAATGGATTCAAGTCACATATAGAAGTTGATGTGATAAAAATAAAAACATCACTTGAGGAACCAATGCTTGCTAAAAAAAGACTTTGAATCGTGAATTGCGTCAAAGTTCAACATATTACTTCACTAAAGCATGAGAATAATCGTTTTGAGTCTGATTCACCTAATCATGATTTGGTTGGTTACTCAAGTTGATAAATGATTGTACTAAGAAAAGAAAGACCGAGGACACACATAAGAAACTTGTAGAAATGACTGGGAAAGAATTTCAATTAGATGGATTTTCTGTTCATGTTAATGACTGGCAATCTACCGAAATATCAAAGATGGATTTCACATTTAGGTTATTTCTTCAATTAGTCGTTACAATAAAATCTTTGTATGCATCACAAGAAACAGTTGAACTAAGGTTGAAACTATTAGTGTAATCAAATCAATAAACAACTAAATCTATCTTCGAACACAAATTAACAACAAAGTTAGTGAAAGCTCCAAACAGATCGACAAAGGTGGTGCAAAACAATCGATTAGACCATTTCTCAATCCAACACAACTAACAATCACAACAGAGATTGAACAAACTAGCAAGAAATAAATGACACCAGATTTTATAGAGCTCCCACTAACATCATGTTAGGATACATCCACTCTGGAAAGAGACTTCATTGATTCAAAAGAGTGAGATTGATTACAATAACTTTTCCTTTCAAAATTTATTTCATGAAGCTAAGAGATGAAAAAACATCAATGAAGAAAACCCTAGCGCATTATCGCAAACTCTAGTCTCCAATCGATGTTACAAATATGTTCATAACTTATCTCCCCGAAATACAGAGAAAATAATGAAAATCCTCCAAAAAATGAGTTTCGAAATCTCCATGAGATTTCACCATAGCGGATGATTAGTCGACAGACAAGAGTACTCATTCAACTGATTCATTTTAGCATACTTCAAGTAGCTGCACTAGTTGAATTTGCAATGATAAATTCGAATTAGAGTTTATGATACTGAAAGATTGAATTTTATTTCAGTATGATACAAATTTGTATCTGATGATTTAATACAGAGAGAATTATGTTATCTGTTACATTGTACAACGGTTGATATATATATATATATATACAGAATTATGAGATGAATGAGCTGAGTGCTCTGAAGCCCAGATCCATCATTTCTCTTTGTAAGTGCAGCATTGCATGTGAGCCCTTGAGATCTTGATATATGGCTGTGATTAAACTTGAATGTTATATCTCTTCATATATGCGCAGCCTCTTCATTCTGTAACATTTCCAACAACTCTTCAAACCCTACTTTGGCTAGGGTTTGTGACGATTTACCCCTAAACTTTCAATCAATCAATTTAAACATTGGTTCAGTGAGATCCAAACAAAAGATTTCAGAGATGCATGAGAATATGAGGAGAAATCGCTTTAGCAAAGTATTAGCACTAAAAAGATTTCAACTCGTGCAGGAAATCACTGTTGAATATGCACTTTGCGCTTATATGATTTTTGTGTGATGATAATAAACATATATATATTCATTTAAATGTATTTGTTAATGTACTATTTTATTTTTCATAGATTAAATAAATATTTGTTGAATAAAATAAATTACACAGAATTTGAATTCAAACAGAAATTTTATTCAAACAAATATTTATTACAATTTTGAATAGTACAAATTCAAGCTCTCACTATACATATACAATTTTGATTGTAATTACATCACAATTCAATTTACATAAATGCCTCACTACATATCACTCACACTCGTAGTTTATCTTCAATTTCATTCCAGTTATAATCCAGCATCTGAGAAATCTGCAAAGTTATTCACTAACGCGGTAAAATTGAAAAAGAAATATTTTTGCAATATAAAATGAAATATGATTTTTGAAAATATGATTTGCCTCAGTTATTTGGGTTGTTCGTCATCATTTACATTTGATTTCATCATACACGAACCATGTGACATGCACAGTGTATCACTAGACGTGCCACAAGGCCATGCACATCGATATACACTTGATAATGCTACAGGGACAGGTGAGCACAGGTCAAACCCAAATGAAAAGCCGGATTCAACTTACGTGCAATATATTCAAAATCACGACACGAGCATAAGGTCAAACCCGAGTTTTGAAACTGGATTCAACTCAAGTGAAATTTCAAAAATCAACATGAAATACATGGAGACAAAGTCCAGCTACAAGTTAGACACAGCGCATATATGGAGTACACAAGTACAAAATCAAACAGCAGGTCGAAAAGTACTTAGGGATGAACACATGACCAGATACATCATAACAACAAACTCAGTGAAGCCCAAGTATACAATCAGTAAACAATCAAAGCTTAAGTGATAAAACAATTGTCCAGACTTAATACAAATGCCAGACCAAGCTGCTACAATATACACATATGCAGACTCGACTATAAGAGCACCACAAGTAAATCAATCAACACAGCAACTCAAAGACCACAAGTGTACAACAACTCCAAGCAGTGACAAAAGTGCAGACTGATTTGGAGAAATGACACGGCAAAAATGGAGTCAACATGAATATCACAAGTATGAACAGTGCATGCAAGTGCAGACTAACAAGAAATTCAAGGCAATAGTGCAGTGCAACTACACAACTACAAATACAAGGAGCTACAACTCAAATGAAACAGATCAAGTGACAAGTTGAAGCAGTAGTTAACAAGAAAGTGTGCAACCTGACTATCAAGACTCAGTGATGAAATGCAAATCAAATCAGAGAGGAATATCAGTGTACACAACATCAAATTCAAATAACTCAAGCTTAGTACAAATCCAAGAATATATGCATACACACATGCATATGTTTGTATGCACATATATAGTCTTGAGTAAACAGGTGAATGTGCAACAGGATACACAATTGAAACAACAAGTTAAAGTGAAACAACTCCAGCAGTTTTGAACAAGAAATGATCAAGCACCATCAAGAAACCACTGTAATGATGCAAACTGACTAGAAGATGAACCAAACAATACAAGCTCAGAGGCAATATGAGTGCAGACATACACATATATACATTCATGTATGTATGTATACAAATGATCAGAACTTCAACCAAACATGACCAAAAGATATGACATCACAGCAAACAAATGCAAGTGACTCAAGCAACATGTTCAGTTACAACAAAGACCAAGTACACAATGAAACAGTATGTAAAATGGAGAGTATGCTAAAACAAAATCTGGTTCACACCAGTTGCAACATGAATGTCTCAAGCAATGAACAACAGAATGCATCCATATGACAAAGTGCTCAATGCAAGTGAAGACCAAAAAGGCAATGCACCAGTGAAACAACTCAGCCCAGTGAACCAGTGACAACAAAGTAACTCAAGCAAGTGCAGTGTACATGAATGCAACAGAAAGGGGTGTAAATACAACTCGAAGCAATGCAAGTTCATATGTACAGCAAACTACTGGAACTCAACATCAGAGTATGCAGCATGATGAAGACAGTGGTTAATGTCGAGAAACAATCAGAGAATGTAAAGTCGAAAGCCACAGTGGATGAACAAAATTTAACAGTGCAGAAATGGTCTCAAGTCCAAGACGAAATCATGGAAACATACAGAAGTCAAGAAGGGGATTCATGAATGTGTACTGTCAAAAATCAAAAACGTATCTTTGAAAAAGTCACAAAGTAAAAGAGGAAAGTTTTTGCCATATCAACCAAGAATAAATTGAACGCTTCAAAATCAAAGCCATGCGCATCAAGGCAAAAATATATTAGGAAAGAATTTTTTTGGAAAGTATCGAATTGATACGAACAAACTCAAGTGTCTCGGTATTCATATAAATACCAGCACCCAATTATCATCATAGGCACGAGCGAACAATCGAATTCAAGCAATCAATCCAGAAAGCAACAAATAACATACCAGAATTTGCAAATCAGATTCGATCGTTTCGAAGCAACCAAGCCCTAATTTCACAAAACGATCAACAGAGGAGCAGCTGCGAACGAGCGCGAGCAAAAGCAACCAGAGAATTGATCATCAGAGAAGCCGCGAGCAAGAGCAACACAAACCAGAGAATCAAATTTTAGAAAAACCCTAAATTCTGTAGAAAGAGGATCGACCGACATTATCTCTTCACAAGCTAAAAGAAAAAGGAACGGGTAAAACAAATGGGCCGGCCTTGTTCATAAAAGAGGGCTTTAGTTTATATTTAATTAGGGGTTTAAGTTTAAAATTATTTTTAAGTTTGTTTTAAATTTTCTTTTAAGGTTCAAAGCTTGGTAAATCACCACCTAGGTTTTAGGTAGTGTCAGATTGTCTAGTTAGAATTAGTTCAGTGAGCTGGGTGTGCGAGTTTGCAAAACTCTATAGGCAGTAGCAGGGTGTGCGAGTCTGTTAGAGTGTATGTAAGCGGGAGACTGTTTAATTCTAATAGAAATCTGGGAATGCAGCAGTAGGCAGGGGTTGCCGAAGCTGGGTAAATTTTGTGTGTGATTTACTTTTCAGCATATTTATTTCTCTGCAGTTTGTTTTTGCGTTTGACTCTAGAAAATTTGCTATAACCCTATTCACCCCCTCCTCTAGGGTTAATCTAGATCCTACAAGTGGTATCAGAGCGAGGTATTTTTTCTTTAACTCTAGAGTCATGAATTCACAAAACAATGCTTTTTCTGAGGGGCAATCTATTATTAGGCCACCCATGTTTAATGGGAATGACTATGCTTATTGGAAAGTTAGGATGGGTATTTATCTTAGTTCTGTTGATTATGTTGTTTGGGATATTATTGAAACTGGCTATAAATCTCCCACTATAACTGTTGGTGATACTGAGATTCCTAAACCTAAGGATAGGTGGGATGCTAACGATAAGAGATTAAAAACTACAAATGCTAAAGCCATGAATGCTTTGATCTGTGCTCTTGATAAGACTGAATTTAATAGAATTTCTCATTGTAAAACTGCACAGGAAATTAGGCATACCTTGGAGGTGACACATGAAGGAACTTCTCAAGTCAAGGAGTCTCGTCTAGCCCTATTCAGCAATGAATACGAGAACTTTGTGATGGACAAAGGCGAGAGCATAAAAGACATGTTTGGACGCTTTTCAACTTTGGTGTACAATGCTAGAGCGCTTGGGAAGGTATTCACTGAGGTAGAGCTTGTAAGGAAGGTGCTACGAGTTTTACCAATGAACTTTGAGGCAAAAGTCACGGCAATACAAGAATCGAAAGATCTGAGTAAATTAAGCATGGAGGAGTTGATTGGCATCTTGATGACATATGAGCTTGAGCTAAAAGCAAAGGAGGAACGCAAAAACTCCGAACCAAAGAAGAAGATGATTGCCTTAAAGAGCAAAGAAGAGAGTGATGAAGAAGAAGAAGATCCAATTGAAGAGCTTGCAATGGCTGTCAATAATCTTAGAAAATGGTCAAGATTCAAGCCACGCAAGAAGAAAACAAATGGTAATAGGTCAAAAGATTCTGACAATTCCGATAATGAATCGACGTGCTTTAACTGCAACAAGCTTGGCCACTTCAAACAACAATGCCCACTTCTCAAAAACAACAAAGGAAAGAAAAAGAAAAAGAAGGCGTTTGCAGCGACTTGGGATGATGAAGAAGGAAAGGAAGTTTCGAATAGTAGCTCAAAGGAGGCTAACTTGTGTCTTATGGAAAAATCAGATTCAGAAGCAAGCTCAGAGGAATCTACTGAGGTAGGTGACTATTCTTATAAAGAACTTGTTTTTATGTGTCTTGATCTTACTAAAGAAGTTGATACTCTTGAATCTAAAATTGAAAAACTGAAATCTGATAGGAGAGAACTTGCTCGTGAAAATTTTAGGTTAGAAACTGAACTTGAAAATATTCAAAACCTAGAATGTAAAAAATGTAAAATTTTAGATTTAGAATTATCAAGACTTAAGAACAACTCTGAGAATCTTGAAAAAGAAAACTTGAGTCTTAAGGAAATCATTGACATTAGGAAAAAGGATTTTATAAATAGATGCACCTCACTTGTCATTGAAAACACAATACTAAAAACCAAAGTCCAAAATCTTGAGAAATCTCTGAATAACTTTTCAAGAGGAGAAAAATTCATTCAACATGCTATTGGGAAATCAAATTTTTGCTAACAACGGAAAAGGATTAGGCTTTGGGAAAACACAAGTTGATAATAATGCAAAAGGTAAGAGTGTCTTTGATAGATGTGAAATGATTGGACACCGTGTTGAAAATTGTAGTCATAGGAACAAAAACACAAAATTTATACAAGTTTGGGTTCCTAAGAATTCTACAAACAAATTTCATGTCTATTGGAACAAGAATGAAATGACAAAACAAGTTTGGGTTCCAAAGGATTTGTTTATTCACAATGCTTCAGCCACTAACAATCATGGACCTATAAAAACAAATAGGTCACAAAAATCTTTCATCGTGTAGGTATGGTGGCAGGCTAAGGAACAACAACAGTGTTCTCTGGATTTTGGTTGTTCCAGAAACACAACGGGCAACAAAGCAAAGTTCCTTAGCCTAGTACAAAGGTGACAGAATCACAATGGGAGATCACGAAAAATTATCGTAAAGGTAAAACAGGTGAAGATATATTTATTTGATTGGTAAATTAAATGTGATAATCTGCACCATATTCTGAATAAAATCAGCCAATATTGAGGTGTTGTAAAGATGATGTTTTTTGATTTTGACTTGTTCGACATAGTTGGCCAATTATATTTATGCAAAAAACACTATTCTTTGAATTACTTCATACATATACGTTTGGATTAAAAATAGTGTTTTGTTGGATGATAATATTTTTGTTTACGGCTAACTCTATACTCACAGTTTCTGATTATTTACATGACTTCAATTCAAATTCAAGAATGCTGTTAAAAATTGGGATTGAGTTTGTAGTGCACACTTCATGGTCTGGTCTATCAAATTTAATTAGTGATGTTTTTGAAGCAAAAGAGAAATTCAGATGCAGATCATACTGATAATCTAGTTGACAGAAAAACTTACTAGTTAAACATGATTTATGGTGAGGCATTTAGTAATTACATCGTTTTTTCAAAAGAAAATATCTGCATATTTTCATTACAAATAATTTTCAAATAGCAGAATTTTTTCTCTCATATGATCCCTTCAAGAAAATCATTTTTTGACCATATTTTCAGATTAGTCATTTTTATTTGATTCTAAATGACAAATTTTGACTAATCTGATTCCCTACTAATTATCAAAAAGATAAATAGTGATTGAGAATGTGATAAGTGTTGATATTTAACATACATTACTCAAGAGAGTATGTTTGAAAAATTTCTTTAGGAATTCAAACAAGAGTTATAAAACTTTTTGTTGGGTAAAGATTCCATGACCATTTCTATATCTATCATATTTCTATCGACCATTGTTTATCAAATCTTAAATATAGTTTGTCGATATGTGGTACTATAATCAGGGATCATTTGTTTTTCATTTCACATTTTTTTTGTAAAAATAAATAAATATCCAAAGTATTCACTCTCATTTAAAAGTCCTCACGGTTATGCATGGGTGAATTACTTGGATTTTTGATTATGTGCTTTCATGCTCATTTAAAAGTCCTCACGGTTATGCATGTATGGAACGCATATCAAAATTAATTGATTAAATAGACAAGTTGATTCTAATCCCATTTAAAAGTCCTCACGGTTATGCATGGTTAGAAGATACTTGAATTCATTTTTAAAATTAAATTGGTATACTACTAATCTCATTTAAAAGTCCTAACGGTTATGCATAATTAGTAGATATTCAATTCCTGATATAAATGTACCACAAGTAGATACAACTGTATGATTTTATATGAGAACATCATTTCCATCATTCTAAAAATGGAATATGCGCTTAATAAGGGTAGTTATGATTTTTGTTTGATTTTCTTATTGAAATTTAATATGTATATTCAATTGAGTTTTAATGTTGGATTAATATCGATCACGTTAGCTCTATTTTCTCTAGCACTATTATTCTTTTGCTGATAACAAAAGGGGGAGAGAAAAGTTAAGATTTTGTCAAATAAAATCAAGCAAAGGTCAAATAATTTTCCATTTGCATCTAGGCTCATTTATATATTTCTATTTGTATGCATATATGTAGGTGGAGCATCATATATAGAGGAAATATTTAAATAGGGGGAGAAATTAGAGTACATCATTGATCAAATACATTTAACACAGTCAAAATCTTAAATATATGTTTGTTATCATCAAAAGGGGGAGATTGTTGAATATGCGCTTTGCGCTTATATGATTTTTGTTTAATGATAATAAACATATATATTCATTTAAATGTATTTGTTAATGTACTATTTTATTTTTCATAGATTAAATAAATATTTGTTGAATAAAATAAATTACACAGAATTTGAACTCAAACAGAATTTTATTCAAACAAATATTTATTACAATTTTGAATAGTACAAATTCAAGCTCTCACTATATATATACAATTTTGATTGTAATTACATCACAATTCAATTTACATAAATGCATCACTACATATCACTCACACTCGTAGTTTATCTTCAATTTCATTCCAGTTATAATCCAGCATCTGAGAAATCTGCAAAAATATTCACTAACGCAGTAAAATTGAAAAAGAAATATTTTTGCAATATAAAATGAAATATGATTTTTGAAAATATGATTTGCCTCAGTTATTTGGGTTGTTCGTCATCATTTACATTTGAATTCATCATACACGAACAATGTGACATGCACAGTGTATCACTGTACATGCCACAAGGCCGTGCACATCGATATACACTTGATAATGCTACAGGGACAGGTGAGCACAGGTCAAACCCAAATGAAAAGCCGGGTTCAACTCAAGTGCAATATATTTAAAATCACGACACGAGCACAAGGTCAAACCCGAGTTTTGAAACTGGATTCAACTCAAGTGAAATTTCAAAAATCAACATGAAATACATGGAGACAAAGTCCAGCTACAAGTTAGACACAGTGCATATATGGAGTACACAAGTACAAAATCAAACAGCAGGTCGAAAAGTACTCAGGGATGAACACATGACCAAATACATCATAACAACAAACTCAGTGAAGCCCAAGTATACAATCAGTAAACAATTAAAGCTCAAGTGATAAAACAATTGTCCAGACTGAATACAAATGCCAGACCAAGCTGCTACAAAATACACATATGCAGACTCGACTACAAGAGCACCACAAGTAAATCAACACAGCAACTCAAAGACCACAAGTGTACAACAACTCCAAGCAGTGACAAAAGTGCAGACAGATTTGGAGAAAGGACACAGCAAAAATGGAATCAACATGAATATCACAAGTATGAACAGTGCGTGCAAGTGCTGACCAACCAGAAATTCAAGGCAACAGTGCAGTACAACTACACAACTACAAATACAGGGAGCTACAACTCAAATGAAACAGATCGAGTGACAAGTTGAAGCAGTAGTTAACAAGCAAGTGTGCAACCTGACTATCAAGACTCAGTGATGAAATGCAAATCAAATCAGAGAGGAATATCAGTGTACACAACTTCAAATTCAAATAACTCAAGCTTAGTACAAATCCAAGAATATATGCATACACACATACATATGTTTGTATGCACATATATAGTCTTGAGTAAACAGGTGAATGTGCAACAGGATACACAAGTGAAACAACAAGTTAAAGTGAAATAGCTCCAGCAGTTTTGAATAAGAAATGATTGTACCATCAAGAAACCACTGCAATGATGCAAACTGACTAGAAGATGAACCAAACAATACAAGCTCAAAGGCAATATGAGTGCGTACATACACATATATACATTCATGTATGTATGTATACAAATGATCAAAACTTCAACCAAACATGACCAAAAGATATGACATCACAACAAACAAATGCAAGTGACTCAAGCAACATGTCCAGTTACAACAAAGACCAAGTATACAATGAAACAGTATGCAAAATGGAGAGTATGCTAAAACAAAATCTGGTTCAAACCAGTTGCAACATGAATGTCTCAAGCAATGAACAACAGAATGCATCCAGATGACAAAGTGCTCAATGCAAGTGAAGACCACAAAGGCAATGCACCAGTGAAACAACTCAGCCCAATGAACCAGTGATTACAAAGTAACTCAAGCAAGTGCAGTGTACATGAATGCAACAGAAAGGGGTGTAAATACAACTCGAAGCAATGCAAGTTCATATGTACAGCAAACTACTAGAACTCAACAGCAGAGTATGCAGCATGATGAAGACAATGGTTAATGTCGAGAAACAATCAGAGAATTTAAAGTCGAAAGCCACAGTGGATGAACAAAATTCAACGGTGCAGAAATGGTCTCAAGTCCAAGACGAAATCATGGAAACATACAAAAGTCAAGAAAGGGATTCGTGAATGTATACTGTCAAAAATCAAAAACGTATCTTTGAAAAAGTCACAAAGTAAAAGAGGAAAGTTTTTGCCGTATCAACAAAGAATAAATTGAACGCTTCAAAATCAAAGCCGTGCGCATCAAGGCAAAAATATATCAGGAAAGCAAAAATTTGGAAAGTATCGAATTGATACGAACAAACTCAAGTGTCTCGGTACTCATATAAATACCAGCACCAAATTATCATCATAGGCATGAGCGAACAATCGAATTCAAGCAATAAATCCAGAAAGCAACAAATAACATGCCAGAATTTGCAAATCAGATTCGATCGTTTCGAAGCAACCAAGCCCTAATTTCACAAAACGATCAACAGAGGAGCAGCTGCGAATGAGCGTGAGCAAAAGCAACCAGAGAATTGATCATCAGAGAAGCCGCGAGCAAGAGCAACACAAACCAGAGAATCAAATTTCAGAAAAACCCTAATTTCTGTTGAAAGAGGACCGACCGACATTATCTCTTCACAAGCTAAAAGAAAAAGGAACGGGCAAAACAAATGGGCCGGCCTTGTTTATAAAAGAGGGCTTTAGTTTATATTTAATTAGGGGTTTAAGTTTAAAATTGTTTTTAAGTTTGTTTTAAATTTTCTTTTAAGCTTCAAATCTTGGTAAATCACCACCTAGGTTCTAGGTAGTGTCAGATTGTCTAGTTAGAATTAGTTCAATGAGCAGGGAGTGCGAGTTTGCAAAACTCTATAGGCGGTAGCAGGGTGTGCGAGTTTGTTAGAGTGTTTGTAAGCGGGAGACTGTTTAATTCTGATAGAAATCTGGGAATGCAGCAGTAGGCAGGGGTTGCCGAAGCTGGGTAAATTTTGTGTGTGCTTTACTTTTCAGCATATTTATTTCTCTGCAGTTTGTTTTTGCGTTTAACTCGAGAAAATTTGCTTTAACCCTATTCACCCCCCTCTAGGGTTAATCTAGATCCTACAATCACAACAACGATGAGTCTCCTCGGTTATTTTACCTGATGGCTTGAGAAACTTCCTAAAAGTCGTCATTTTTTCGATCTTCTGCTTTGAGATTTGGGAGCAGTTGTCAAAGCTTTCAACATTTAGTCTTTTTCTAAATCAAGTGAAGCTCGCCTTTGATAGAGGCTTGGTTAAAATATCGGCAATTTGATAAGTACAAGGTATGTGATTTACTGTTAAGTTTTCTCTGCTTACTTGCTCTCGAACAAAATATAGATCCAATTCAATATGCTTTGTCCTTTCATGAAAAATAAGGTTTGCAGTTAAATGAGTAGTGCTTAAGTTGTCACACCAGATTGTTGTTTTTCTCTCTTTTTTGATTTGTAGTTCACATAGAAGTGATTCTATCCACATAATCTGAGCTGTAGTGTTTGCTACACCCTTGAATTTTTCCTCTGTGCTCGATATTGATACAATTGGCTACTTTTTTGAACACCAGGATATAAGATTATGTCCTAAATATATACAATACCCTGTTGTAGACCTCCTGTCATTTGGGTCTGTGGCCCAATCAGCATCAGCATAGCCATTAATATTGATAATTTTGCTTGCTTCTAGAGTTAGACCAAAGTCTAGAGTTCCGTTGAGATATCGTAAAAAAAATTCACCGCTTTCCAGTGAATATCTGTTGGACTTCGCATGTAATGACCTGCTTTATTAACATCGTAACTGATATCTGGCCCAATGGTAGTTGCATATTGAAGAGCACCAACTATGCTTCTGTACTGACTGTCATTTTGAATAGCTTCCCCATAATACTTGGATGGTTGTACATTGCTGATCATTGGAGTAGAAATTGGGTTGGCTTGACTCATTTTGGCTGTGTAGTATGTCTAATATATTTTCCTCTGATTCAGTTGAATTGATGTGTTGGAAATTCTTTTAACTTCGATGCCCAGAAAATAATTCAGAGATTGCCAAGATTCTTGATATTAAATTCCTGATTCAGATGCTTTATTAAGTTATTGATTTCATGCTCACTGTTACCTGTAATAATAAAATCATCAACATATATTAGCACATACATTATTACATTGTTGCTGAATTTTGTAAAAAGAGAGTTGCCAGATTTTGTTGGGTAATGTCTCAATCTGATCATTGTATCCTTTAGCTTTTCGAACCACACTCTTGATGCTTGCTTCAAAATATAGATTGCTTTATGTAGTTTGCACACATGATTCTCTTTTCCTTTTTGTCTGAGTCCATATGGCTACTCCATAAAAACCTCTTTCTGTAAGACACCATTTAGAAAAGCATTGTTAACATCTAATTGCTTGATGCTCCAATTTATGTATAAGGCAATTGTAATAACAATTCTAATAGTAGTAGGTTTCACAACAGGTAAAAAGTTTCATTAAAGTCAAAACTACACTGTTGTGAATAACCTCTAGCTACTACTCTTGCCTTATACTTAGAAATTGAGCCATCTGCATTTCTTTTTAACTTAGTCCACTTGCAGCCTATAATATTTTTGTTTTTTTTGACATAGGAATAATATTTCATGTCTTGTTCTTCATCAGTGCCTCATATTCATCAATCATGGAAGCTTTCCAATTTTTGTTTTGCATGGCCTGTTCATGTGTGTTTGGTTCAACTGTATCTAGAAATATATTGAAAATCTTTGGTTTGAATATGTCACTCTTTGATCTTATCACCATGTGATGTCTGGTTCTACTTGTAGCTTGTTGTTGACTAGTTCTCTCTATTTCTGATTGAGTATCAGTATCGTTGCTTTGTGAGTTGTCTTGTGTTTGATAAGATGTAAGTTGTACACTTGTTCTTTGCTGAGATGATTGATCAGGTATAGAGATTGACTCGGTTTGAGCATCAGTTGTTTCATTTCTGGATTCATCACTTTGAGAATCGGGATGACTGTCGTACCGCCTGCTGCTTTCCTGAACGGATTCTCCCTGAGACTATCGTTTCTAATGGTGTACAAGGTATTGGTGGTAAAACTCTTTTGTGTTATATACTTTAGTGGTAGTTTTGATGCTTTCTTCTTTAAAGGGAAAAATCTTTTCATTGAAAACCACATGTCTAGAAATGAATAGTTTACCATTTTTGTCGAAGCATTTGTATCCCTTTTTATTGGCTGCATAGCCTAACAATGTACATGGGATGACCTAAAATTCAATTTATGAACATTATAAGGTCTAATGTATGGAAAACATAAACACACAAACATCTTAAAGCTAAGATAATACGGACTGGTATTAAATAGCACTTCAATAGGACACTTTATATTTAAAACTTTTGATGGCAGTCTATTAACTAAGTAGACTGCTGTAGCAAATGCATCTAGCCAAAATTTTAGTGGCATAGATGCCTGAGCTGAGACGACCCGACTTTCCACTCCCGGAAAATCGCATCATCTTTTAAGAAAGAAAGGGATAGAAAAGAGAATAGAAAGAAGAGAAGAAACAAACAACACATCAGAATCTAACAGCGGAACGAATAAATTATATTAATATCATAAATATTACATAGTTTACAACCATTATCAGAGTACACAGATATACAACACATACTAGACAGTTATAAACACCTGTCTAGTTATACAACTCAATACAACAACTCAGAGAACACACAGCGGAAAACTCTATAGCTATACGCAGAAGCCTCCTGCTCCATTGCTCCTCCAGAATTCGTCAAGCCAATCTAAAATCCTAACCTGAATCACCCTTGACTACACATAAAAATTTAAGTACCCAAGAGTTTACGAAAAACAAAAATAAACTCCGGGTCAGACATGGGTCTGGTGTGAGTAACAGGTTAAAGTTGCTTAACTTTCAAAAAACCTTTGAAAAGAAAGGTATCACGTAAGACTTCCCACACATAAACATGGAAAAGTTTTTACCTTACGCTAACCAAAACATTTGATAGGAAATCCGATGATATTATAATAGTGTCTAGGGTTTTCAATAAATATGAAATAGCCGAAATTGTTACATGATTAAATTCCAGCTACTAGCCACAAAAGTGGGTAATACAATCAAAACCGTTGGCACTTATTGGATTTTGGATTCCATACAATGGCAGGGCTACTGGGGTACCGCCCGTCACAGTACGTGGCCTAGGTTACCGTACCGAGGAGTACTCCCACTCCCCTGCAACACAAGGCCGGACCCATTACTTACTGAATAGTTCCGAACAAGATAACCCCGATAGTTGGAGCTCAACAACTGTCCACACAGCCGAAATAAAAGGGACCTCTAGACAGGGGTAAATCTCGCTCTCCAGTGGGTGCGACCCACGAAGCCTTGCTGCACCTCCCCTGTTTTAGCCATTCCCTGTTGATGAGGCTTGAGGCTACGATTACCTTTATAGGACATATCATCTTAGAATGCTCATCGTATGCCTGACGATGTTCTGAAAACATTCAATCCATACAAGTTCGTTCCGGGTTCGAACGAAACCGAAGGCATTATCTCGTTACACTCATTTTGGAATCACCCTCAGAGTTAACGACAATAACCCTTGCACTCTGATTCATCATCTCGAATCTATAAGTACTATTCCGTCAAACTCATTACGGAATCACCCACAGAGTTATATTGACTTATAGTCCTTACACCTCGGGTCTTCACTCGCTCCACTTGGATTCACGACCTAACGTTATTTGGAATCGATGTGGTTTTCGGATATCCAAATATGGAAACCCGATCCCAGTCTCATCGAAATCCAAAGCGTGTCTTTTAGGTCCAAATTGTTTTAAAGGTTTAAAACAATTTAATACAGTATATATATACACACAGATAGATAACTTATAATCACAATTGATAATCAACATTATCAAATAACAGGTAATCCACATTATCAATATCAAATAGATATTCCGTATATCA
The DNA here is from genome assembly GCA_030765085.1 of Allium cepa. Taxonomy (NCBI): domain Eukaryota; kingdom Viridiplantae; phylum Streptophyta; class Magnoliopsida; order Asparagales; family Amaryllidaceae; genus Allium; species Allium cepa. Next base: position 979,043,621 of record CM060928.1, read on the forward strand.
CCATACAATAGATAACCTATGTTATCATCACAATACAATCAAACATCCATACCACACAATATCATTTATCTCATTACTGAGATCACAAAGCATCCAAGTCAAACAATGACATCCATTCATACATAAGCAAAGATTCACTCATACCACAATATAATTAATTTAAAATGAATTAAATTAACTATCTCTATCTCTAATTAATTTAAAATGAATTAAATTAATTACTTTATCTACAATTAATTTAAAATAAATTAAATTAATTACTTCACCAATATAAATCTTGCTTATCAATCATCTAATTGATTACAATCAGTTAATGATTCATCATTAATTATCTTAATTAATCACCTTTGATTAATTACCTTTAATTACATTCATGTAATTATACTTAATTAATTTCACAAATTAATTATCCTCAAACAAACAGTAATTAACCTTTAATTATTTCAATTAATTAATTAATCATAATTTATTTACATTTATCCTTAATTAATTGCATTAATTAATTTCCTTTAATTACTTATTATTGATTAATTAATCTAAATTAATCAACTTTAATTACATCATTAATTAAAATAATTAATGATTCCCTTTTATTAATTACCTTAAGTAATTAATTAACTTAATTACCATATTAAACAAATTAATTATCCTTAATTAATCTCTTAATTAATCCCTTGATTAATTAATAAGTAATTTAAACCAAATTACTTCACACTTAAACATCTCCACTTAATTACAACCATGTAATTATTAATTAATTACTTAACTAAGTAAATACCCAAATCATTAATTGCATAAAGTAATTATTTATAAAACCCAGATGTTTAAAATTAATTAAACTTAATTAATTAAAAATAAACAATCTCATTAAACTAAATTAATTACATTTAGTAATTAATTTCTTAATTACTTTATTAAGTAATTACTCAAACCAGTTACAATTGATTATTAATAAATTAATTAATCTAATTAATTATAAAAATTAATCACATTAATTAATTATTTAAATAATCCTGGTTAATGACCATCATTAACCCTTCTCTAATTATTTATAAAGCAATTAACTTAAATTAATTACAATTCAATTATCTTTAATTATCTATAATTTAAAGTCTAATTATTTAAATAAATTAACCTTGATTAAAACTTAATTACTTAATTAATAATTTATTAATCATTAATTAATAATCTAATTAACGATCTAAATTTCAAATTGATTAACCCCTAAATCAATATGCATTAAACTTTAATAATTAATTAAATAAATTATTTCTTTATTACCTTTTTAATAATTTAATTACAAAAAATTCAATCTTAACTTAATTTTAAAATAAGACATTTCTAAATTATATTTAAAACAAATTTTATTTTAAACATAGTACTTTTGATCTTGTTTCCAAATTTCATTTTTAAATACAAGTTTTAAAATGAAAATAATTTAAACTTATCAAAGTTTAAACAATTTATAACTTTTAAACTTTCAATAACTTCAATTTATATCTAGTTTAAAATTTTCAAATTTAAACCTTCTTTTAATTTTCAAAAACTAAAATACATATTCCACTTTGATTCCAGATTTAAACTTAAGATTTAAACTTCTCTTACATTTTAAAAATTCAACCACTTAAACATTTTATTTCAAACTAAGATTCAAATTAGCTTTGACTCCAGATTTAAATTTAAATTTTAAACTCTGTTTAAACCTTAAACTTCAGATTTTAAAACATTTTATAAAATACTTTAATAAATTCAAAGTTGTTAAAAACCTTCTATCTTTATAAAACTTATATATTTTTAAATCTATAATTCAAACTCATTTTGAATTAAGATTTTAAACTTATTTTAAAACTTTGTTTAAAACTTGCTCTACACTTTTTAAATTCAGTTTAAATTTTAAAAACTTAAATACTGTCAGGTTTGTAAACAATATTTGATAAAACAAGTTCAGGTTTATTAAACCTGTAAAAATTCTTTTCCTTTAAACTTTATTTTATTTAAACTGGGATGTTAAATTAACTTGAATTCAAATAAATTCAAACTTGAATTCAAATATGTTTTAAATTTCTTAATCATTAAAAGATTCAGGGTTTACAAATTTTTAAACCCAGAAGTTACAGGTTTATAAAACTTGTAAAACAAAAACACTTGAACCCCCACAGAATTACTTCGAGTTCCACCCTATCCTAACTTCGAGCAAAACACTTAAACACTTCGGGACAAAACAAGGTTCTACCCGAGTCCTCCTTTCAGCTAACCTTTCATCATCTGTACCCTTACTTCACGTGCATATGAACGGTGACTCCGGCCATCGATGATCGCCAACGACCATCGCATCTCATCAGAAACCCTCCTAACTACCCACTACGACCATCGATTCATGCTTCAAATCCCTAATTCGAGTTTAAGGATCTCATACCCAAACCTGGAAACAAACACAGATCCCCTTCAAAACCTGTCAACGGCAACCATACGCCGCTCCGACCATCTGAGGTCCACCCACTCCGGCCTCGAGCTCCTTCACACACCTACTACACATCCTCCAAGTATCATAGCACTCGGTCAATTGATCAGATCGAAATGGCCCAAACCATAAAACCCATCAAAACTAGGGTTTAAAAATGAATTTTCAAATTGCATCTTCCTCACCGAATATCAACATCATATAAGATTTTTCCCGACATCTCCTCACACTCTTCTCTTACCTGGAAGAACCCTGTGGCTTCCAGTTGCATAGATCACCAGAAAACCTTAAATTCCCTTTTCCACTCAATATCCAAACTGCAACCTTTTCCTATTCCTAAAAATCCTGATTTCTGATTTAAAAATCATGTTTTGGTAAATGCTCTTGATTTATGCTACTGAATTACAAATTTACAAAGTTTGAATTTTGGTTAAAATCCACAAGCTCTAATATTTCCAATATTCCCAGAGGCAACAAACTCTATTTAGTTTGATTTAATTTTTTTTTTCTAATCTATGATAAGCAAACTTCTTTGGTTTAAAAATTCAGATACTATCACCATTTAAATCAAGTGTTGAGGTTTTAAATGGAAAGATGGATCTGTGAATAAACAGAGCACATAACAACATGCACAAACATATTTACATCAGACTTTATAAATACACAAACAATACTTATTTATATCAAAACATTTTAGCATGTAACCTAAATAAAATTTTAGATTTTAGAGTTACTCACCATTTGATGAATGCAGACCCTCTGTTTTTCCCTTTGAATTTGCAGAAAATAAGATATGCAGGCTTGACCTCTGTTGAAATCTGAGTTTTGAATTGATATGCAGTTTGCTTTAGTTTTCTGACCCAAATGCTGGCATGCAGATATAGATGATGCAGTTGCTAACTTCCCAAATACATGCAGAAGCTAGTTGTAATTACTCATTCCTCAAATGCATGCTAATGTTTTCATTCAACCCAGGTTCAAAACAGAGTGCAGAAAAAAGAAAATAGTGCAGGCTTGATGCTTTGGTTTTTAGATGAAGGTGGGTTAGATTTTGAAGGAGTGGGGTATGCAGATATTTGAACATGGTTTAGATTATGCAGTTTTGAATTTTAGGTGTGCAGATTTAAATTTTGAAGATGAGTTTATGATTTCTCCTTTGATTAAGGAAAAATGGAGATGCAAGCTTAAACAAATGTATTTTCAGATTTTAATAAAAGCAAAGAAAAATAAAAACTAAAATTTTAACACTTGTCAAATTTAACAACACTTGTCAAATTGAATGCATATGAATTTAACACTTGTTTTCTCTTTTAAAAGTAATTTTTTTTTAAATTTTCAAAGTAATGCATGTGTTTTAGTTTAATATAACTTGTTAGTTTATATTAGATATGTGCATGAATTTATAAATGAAAACAAACCATGTTTCAAAACTTACACTCATAAAAATTAAAACAATTTAAAATTTAAACCTTTGAATTTAAATTCAAACTAAATTCAAGAATAAATTATTTTCAAATAAAGTTATAAATGTAAATTCAATTTGAAATAAAAATTATAAATCTTATTCAAAATTTATTTATAAAGACAATACAATATTGTTTTTATAAATCTCTTTAAATTAAAATCATTTTAAAAGAAATTATATTTTTATAAACAAAATATCCATTTTATTAAGCCATAAAACCATTTTGTTAAATTATTATAAATTTAAAACTAAATCCAATTTAATTTAAAACATTTAATATTTTTGTTATCAATTTAAAAATTCATATATTTATTTATGAAATAAATATTAAAACTCAATACCAATTTAAAACGAAATTTTCCAAATCAAAATGTATATATATTAGAATTTTAAAACATGATTCAATTATTAATTTTAAATCAAAATTATTTATTTGACTTTGAAAAGCTTAAATATTAAAGAAAAAAAATATTTCAAAATTACTACAAATAATAAAACTAGAAAAATATGCTTTATTTATTGAAATTAAACAAAACCAATCTATTTAAAATAAAAACCATTTATTTATATTGTAGATGGAAATCAATTTATTATTTAAAAGATAAAATAACCAATTTAAATATTTATTGAAGAAGATTATTAAATTTATCTGAATAATTATTAACAAAATATCAATATCAATTTAATTTTAACTACAGATTATTAAATTGATATTGTTAAAAATTTCGGGATGTTACAATCCTTCCCCCTTAAAAGAATTTTGTCCTCGAAATTTAAAACAAAGGTAATTTAATAATCTCATTAAATTTTAAATTTAAAAACACAATCATGTATCAAACATATGCCAACAACCAAAAACAACCAATCAAACAAATCTAATTATCCAGACAAATTCTGGATAATTCCTACGGGTTTTCCCATGTGTATATATATACACACCTGGCTGCTCGCTCTAGAGAATCCAAACAAACAATACTATGAAGCTACAAAGCTCCTATACAACTATATCTATAACACTAGACAAGATATCAGACTACAAACCAGTCTGACTCAACAACAAAAACTCCAAAACTGCTGGTTCACAACCAGAATAGATCATACACGTACTCCCTCAGAGATACGTGAAACCCATCGAATTTCAGTTATCAAAACTGGCAGTTCAATCCTGTAGATCAATCACTTATTCTCCAAGATCACATAAAAGATCCAAAGCACTTCAGAGCTAGCTTCTCAGATTTACCCAAACTCATAGCTCACTTTTGATCGGAGAAAACTTATCCAAAATTAAATCTCCGACTTCAGAGTCCAAATTCCTCCGACTCTAATCCACAAAACTCTTCGGACGATCCTGGGCTTCCCACAACCTTACTAATCAGCTCAACCTTGCTGATACTTCTAGAAAAAAACTAGACCAATCAACACAACAAGATGATCTCCTCAAGATCAACCAAAACCCAAGAACTCAAACTCTACTCCTCAACATCAGAAGACAACAACTTCTTCTGTCCGAAAAAGAAAAGCAGATGCACTTCCAAACTGCTTCCGCTGCTCAACTCTTATCCGAAGTAGAAGAGAATACTTGAAGAAGAGCACAAGCACAACAGGACAACACACCCCAGAGATATGGTTCAACGAACCCATAAGAAAAATTCAAAAGTTCCTCCAAAACTCCGAGCTGCTACACTAACTCAATCTCCTTGAAACCATTCTACTATTAAGCTGAACCACCGGTACCACTCCTGAAATTCCTGTCAATAAGAAAACTCAATCTCCAGATGCGAACAAAACTCTGGCTTCCTGAAGACATCCAGAAAAATTAGATAACCCAAGAGAACACTCAAACAATCGCAAGTCACTTTTGCGATCCACCAAACCAAATCCAAAGAATACTGTTCTTCCTTAACCAAACAGATCAGCTTCAACTTAATTAGCCAACCCATCGAAGAAACGGGTCCACTCAACTGCTTCTGAACCCCACTCCAGAAAAACTGCTAAGCCAGAAGATCTCTTACCAACACCGAGAACACACTAAGCTGCATTGCTGCCACATATGCCAAAGAATTCCAAAACAAAGCTCTTCGAGAAACTCAAACCTCAAAGCAAACAGAAACTCCGGCTGAACACAGCCACAACACTGAAGCAGACTCACTTCCTTAACTTGTTCCAAAGAAAACATCTTCGGGAACATCCATAGTCACTACATCTCATCACGCAGCTACTACTTCCTGATGTATCCAAAATACCATCACTTGCTTCTGCTCAATCAACAGATCCAAATTCTACTCATCTACTTCAGAAATGAACTCCGAACCTTAACAGGTTTCCTTCAGAGCTCAATGAAGTTCTTCATCACTACAAAACTCTCTTGAGATGGTATTAGGTCTACAGTCTCGACAGATATACTTCCAACCTCAACATCCAAACTCCAACAAATGGTAGTCGTGTTACACACACTACTACCCCATCTACCCTTATAACTTATATTGGAAAACCTGAACAGGTAACCCAACAGATAGGTAGAAATATATATATATATATATATATATAATTACAAATACGCTCTCTCAAGAAAGACACTACTACAGAGCCTAGGTATTCACTCAACCTAATGCTCTGATACCAAGTGAGACGACTCGACTTTCCACTCCCGGAAAATTGCATCATCTTTTAAGAAATAAAGGGATAGAAAAGAGAATAGAAAGAAGAGAAGAAAGAAACAACACATCAGAATCTAACAGCGGAACGAATAAATTATATTAATAACATAAATATTACATAATTTACAACCATTATCAGAGTACATAGATATACAACACATACTAGACAGTTATAAACACCTGTCTTGTTATACAACTCAATACAACAACTCAGAGAACACACAACGGAAAACTCTATAGCTATACGCAGAAGCCTCTTGCTCCATTGCTCCTCCAGAATTCGTCAAGCCAATCTAAAATCCTAACCAGAATCACCCTTGACTACTCATAAAAATTTGAGTACCAAAGAGTTTATGAAAATCAAAAATAAACTCCGGGTCAGACATGGGTCTGGTGTGAGTAACAGGTTAAAGTTGCTTAACTTTCAAAAAACCTTTGAAAAGAAAGGTATCACGTAAGACTTCCCACACATAAACATGGAAAAGTTTTTACCCTACGCTAACCAAAACATTTGATAGGAAATCCGATGATATTATAATAGTGTCCAGGGTTTTCAAATAAATATGAAATATCCGAAATTGTTACATGATTAAATTCCAGCTACTAGCCACAAAAGTGGGTAATACAATCAAAACCGTTGGCACTTATTGGATTTTGGATTCCATACAATGGCAGGGCTACTGGGGTACCACCCGTCACAGTACGTGGCCTAGATCACCGTGCCGAGGAGTACTCCCACTCCCCTGCAACACAAGGCCGGACCCATTCCTTACTGAATAGTTCCGAACAAGATAACCCCGACAGTTGGAGCTCAACAACTGTCCACACAGCCGAAATAAAAGGGACCTCTAGACAGGGGTAAATCTCGCTCTCCAGTGGGTGCGACCCACGAAGCCTTGCTGCACCTCCCCTGTTTTAGCCATTCCCGGTTGATGAGGCTTGAGGCTACGATTACCTTTATAGGACATATCATCTTAGAATGCTCATCGTATGCCTGATGATGTTCTGAAAGCATTCAATCCATACAAGTTCGTTCCGGGTTCGAACGAAACCGAAGGCATTATCTCGTTACACTCATTTTGGATTCCCCCTCAGAGTTAACGACAATAACCCTTGCACTCTGATTCATCATCTCGAATCTATATGTACTATTCCGTCAAACTCATTACGGAGTCACCCACAGAGTTATATTGACTTATAGTCCTTACACCTCGAGTCTTCACTCGCTCCACTTGGATTCACGACCTAACGTTATTTGGAATCGATGTGGTTTTCGGATATCCAAATATGGAAACCCGATTCTGGTCTCATCGAAATCCAAAGCGTGTCTTTTAGGTCCAAGTTGTTTTAAAGGTTTAAAACAATTTAATACAGTATCTATACACACACAGATAGATAACTTATAATCACAATTGATAATCAACATTATCAAATAACAGGTAATCCACATTATCAATATCAAATAGATATTCCATATATCTCCATACAATAGATAACCTATGTTATCATCACAATACAATCAAACATCCATACCACACAATATCATTTATCTCATTACTGAGATCACAAAGCATCCAAGTCAAACAATGACATCCATTCATACATAAGCAAAGATTCACTCATACCACAATATAATTAATTTAAAATAAATTAAATTAACTATCTCTATCTCTAATTAATTTAAAGTGAATTAAATTAATTACTTTATCTACAATTAATTTAAAATAAATTAATTACTTCACCAATATAAATCTTGCTTATCAATCATCTAATTGATTACAATCAGTTAATGATTTATCATTAATTATCTTAATTAATCACCTTTGATTAATTACCCTTAATTACATTCATGTAATTATACTTAATTAGGTTCACAAATTAATTATCCTCAAACAAACAGTAATTAACCTTTAATTATTTCAATTAATTAATTAATCATAATTTATTTACATTTATCCTTAATTAATTACATTAATTAATTTTCTTTAATTACTTATTATTGATTAATTAATCTAAATTAATCAACTTTAATTACATCATTAATCAAAATAATTAATGATTCCCTTTTATTAATTACCTTAAGTAATTAATTAACTTAATTACCATATTAAACAAATTAATTATCCTTAATTAATCTCTTAATTAATCCCTTGATTAATTAATAAGTAATTTAAACCAAATTACTTCACACTTAAACATCTCCACTTAATTACAACCATGTAATTATTAATTAATTACTTAACTAAGTAAATACCCAAATCATTAATTGCATAAAGTAATTATTTATAAAACCCAAATGTTTAAAATTAATTAAACTTAATTAATTAAAAATAAACAACCTCATTAAACTAAATTAATTACATTTAGTAATTAATTTCTTAATTACTTTATTAAGTAATTACTCAAACAAGTTACAATTGATTATTAATAAATTAATTAATCTAATTAATTATAGAAATTAATCACATTAATTAATTATTTAAATAATCCTGGTTAATGACCATCATTAACCCTTCTCTAATTATTTATAAAGTAATTAACTTAAATTAATTACAAATTCAATTATCTTTAATTATCTATAATTTAAAGTCTAATTATTTAAATAAATTAACCTTGATTAAAACTTAATTACTTAATTAATAATTTATTAATCATTAATTAATAATCTAATTAATGATCTAAATTTCAAATTGATTAACCCCTAAATCAATATGCATTAAACTTTAATAATTAATTAAATAAATAAATAAATTATTTCTTTATTACCTTTTTAATAATTTAATTACAAAACATTCATTCTTAACTTAATTTTAAAATAAGACATTTCTAAATTATGTTTAAAACAAATTTTATTTTAAACATAGTACTTTTGATCTTGTTTCCAAATTTCATTTTTAAATACAAGTTTTAAAATGAAAATAATTTAAACTTATCAAAGTTTAAACAATTTATAACTTTTAACCTTTCAATAAATTCAATTTATATTTAGTTTAAAATTTTCAAATTTAAAGCTTCTTTTAATTTCAAAAACTGAAATACATATTCCACTTTGATTCCAGATTTAAACTTAAGATTTAAACTTCTCTTACATTTTAAAAATTCAACCACTTAAACATTTTATTTCAAAATAAGATTCAAATTAGCTTTGAATCCAGATTTAAATTTAAATTTTAAACTCTGTTTAAACCTTAAACTTCAGATTTTAAAACATTTTATAAAATACTTCAATAAATTCAAAGTTGTTAAAAACCTTCTATCTTTATAAAACTTATATATTTTTAAATCTATAATTCAAACTCATTTTGAATTAAGATTTTAGACTTATTTTAAAACTTTGTTTAAAACTTGCTGTACACTTTTTAAATTCACTTTAAATTTTAAAAACTTAAATACTGTCAGGTTTGTAAACAATATTTGATAAAACAAGTTCAGGTTTATTAAACCTGTAAAAATTCTTTTCCTTTAAACTTTATTTTATTTAAACTGGGATGTTAAATTAACTTGAACTCAAATAAATTCAAACTTGAATTCAAATATGTTCTAAATTTCTTAATCATTAAAAGATTCAGGGTTTACAAATTTTTAAACCCAGAAGTTACAGGTTTATAAAACCTGTAAAACAAAAACACTTGAACCCCCACTGAATTACTTCGAGTTCCACCCTATCCTAGCTTCGAGCAAAACACTTAAACACTTCGAGACAAAACAAGGTTCTACCCGAGTCCTCCTTTCAGCTAACCTTTCATCATCTGTACCCTTTCTTCACCGTGCATATGCACGGTGACTCCGGCCATTGATGATCGCTAATGACCATCGCATCTCATCAGAAACCCTCCTAACTACCCACTACGACCATCGATTCATGCTTCAAATCCCTAATTCGCGTTTAAGGATCTCAAACCCAAACCTGGAAACAAACACCGTTCCCCTTCAAAACCTGTCAACGGCGACCATACGCCGCTCCGACCATTTGAGGTCCACCCACTCCGGCCTCGAGCTTCTTCACACACCTACTACACATCCTCCAAGTATCATAGCACTCGGTCAATTGATCAGATCGAAATGGCCCAAACCATAAAACCCATCAAAACTAGGGTTTAAAAATGAATTTTCAAATTGCTTCTTCCTCACTGAATATCAACATCATATAAGATTTTTCCCGGCATCTCCTCACACTCCTCTCTTACCTAGAAGAACCCTGTGGCTTCCAGTTGCATAGATCGCCAGAAAACCTTAAATTCCTCTTTCCACTCAATATCCAAACTGCAACCTCTTCCTATTCCTAAAAATCCTGATTTCTGATTTAAAAATCATGTTTTGGTAAATGCTCTTGATTTATGCTACTGAATTACAAATTTACAAAGTTTGAATTTTGGTTAAAATCCACATGCTCTAGTATTTCCAATATTCCCAGAGGCAACAAACTATATTTAGTTTGATTTAATTTTTTTTCTAATCTATGATAAGCAAACTTCTTTGGTTTAAAAATTCAGATACTATCACCATTTAAATCAAGTGTTGAGGTTTTAAATGGAAAGATGGATCTGTGAATAAACAGAGCACATAACAGCATGCACAAACATATTTACATCAGACTTTATAAATACACAAACAATACTTATTTATATCAAAACATTTTAGCATGCAACCTAAATAAAATTTTAGATTTTAGAGTTACTCACCATTTGATGAATGCAGACCCTCTGTTTTTCCCTTTGAATTTGCAGAAAATAAGATATGCAGGCTTGACCTCTGTTGAAATCTGAGTTTTGAATTGATATGCAGTTTGCTTAAGTTTTCTGACCCAAATGCTGGCATGCAGATATAGATGATGCAGTTGCTAACTTCCCAAATACATGCACAAGCTAGTTGTAATTACTCATTCCTCAAATGCATGCTAATGCTTTCATTCAACCCAGGTTCAAAACAGAGTGCAGAGAAAAGAAAATAGTGCAGGCTTGGTGCTTTGATTTTTAGATGAAGGTGGGTTAGATTTTGAAGAAGTGGGGTATGCAGATGTTTGAACATGGTTTAGATTATGCAGTTTTGAATTTTAGGTGTGCAGATTTAAATTTTGAAGATGAGTTTATGATTTCTCCTTTGATTAAGGAAAAATGAAGATGCAAGCTTAAACAAATGTATTTTCAGATTTTAATAAAAGCAAAGAAAAATAAAAACTAAAATTTTAACACTTGTCAAACTTAACAACACTTTTCAAATTGAGTGCATATGAATTTAACACTTGTTTTCTCTTTTAAAAGTAATTTTTTTTTAAATTTTCAAAGTAATGCATGTGTTTTAGTTTAATATAACTTGTTAGTTTATATTAGATATGTGCATGAATTTATAAATGAAAACAAACCATGTTTCAAAACTTACACTATAAAAATTAAAACAATTTAAAATTTAAACCTTTGAATTTAAATTCAAACTAAATTCAAGAATAAATTATTTTCAGATCAAGTTATAAATGTAAATTCAATTTGAAATAAAAATTATAAATCTTATTCAAAATTTATTTATAAAGACAATACAATATTGTTTTTATAAATCTCTTTAAATTAAAATCATTTTAAAAGAAATTATATTTTTATAAACAAAATATCCATTTTATTAAGCCATAAAACCATTTTGTTAAATTATTCTAAATTTAAAAATAAATCCAATTTAATTTAAAACATTTAATATTTTTGTTATCAATTTAAAAATTCATATATTTATTTATGAAATAAATATTAAAACTCAATACCAATTTAAAACAAAATTTTCCAAATCAAAATGTATATATATTAGAATTTTAAAACATGATTCAATTATTAATTTTAAATCAAAATTATTTATTTGACTTTGAAAAGCTTAAATATTAAAGAAAAAAAATATTTCAAAATTACTACAAATAATAAAACTAGAAAAATATGCTTTATTTATTGAAATTAAACAAAACCAATCTATTTAAAATAAAAACCATTTATTTATATTGTAGATGGAAATCAATTTATTATTTAAAAGATAAAATAACCAATTTAAATATTTATTGAAGAAGATTATTAAATTTATCTGAATAATTATTAACAAAATATCAATATCAATTTAATTTTAACTACAGATTATTAAATTAATATTGTTAAAAAATTCGGGATGTTACATGAGCTAATAAATCAAGCACAGTTTCAACAATTTGCTTATGTCTTTTTCCAATAAGACTATTTTTCTCAGAGGTATAGGGACATGTTATCTGTGAATAATTCTCCTTTCTTGAAAGAATACTTATAATGGTAAATATTTTGTTCCCCATCTGTTTGAAGAGCTTTGACTTTGCAGTTTGTTTGATTTTCAGCATGTGCTATGAACTATAGAACGGCAGTATAAATTTCAGACTTTGACTTTAAAAAATATATCCACGCATATCTTGAGTAAGCATCAACAAAAGAAATATAGTATTTAAATTCATAGTCAGTATATATAGGTGCAGGACGCCAAGTCAGTAGCTACCAATTCAAGTGGTTTATTATATCGAGTTTTTGAGTCCATGAATGGTTGCTTATGACTCTTTCCCATCTGACAATATGTGCAAATGTATGGTAAAGAAATATTATTGACAGAAATATTATTTTTATTCAATACATGTTTAACAATTGTGGCATTTGGATGCCCAAGTTTACAATGCCCTTTATCAAATATATCTCACTGGTTTCATGCTGTTGGAATTCGGAGTTATTAAACCAATTTCTTTTAAAATCAGATTTTCTTGAATTATCCACAGTGAACCTGTACAGCCCCCTATGCCGTTTACCCTGCAAAAATATTTCCTTAGTTAGAACATCCTTAACTAAGCAATGATATGGGTAAAATTCAAAGTAAACATTATTATCTCTTGCAAGTTGAGGCACGCTTAGTAAGTTCTTTCTAATGAGTGGAACTTCCAATAGATTATTCAAATATAGTTGTCTTTTACCCATAATACATGACTTATAAGTGTGTGCAATTGCAACAGAATTATCATTACTTATATGTATTGTATTCATATCTTTGTACTCCTTGTTTTCAATATTTAGATTGCTCAAATTGTTGGTGATATGATTGGTTGCTCCTGAACCAGGGTATCAATCTTCATCCTGAATATACTATGCTTTTGCAATTTCAGTTTGAGAAGTCTTCGTATCTGACTAACTATCTGTCTCTTGTTGAATGTGTGTCATATTAGCACTGTAGTTTGTGTTCCTTTGATTGTTTGACCCTTGATCTGGAACATAATTGAGATTTAGTCTGAATTAACACTTAGCTTCCATGTGGCCAAGTTTTTCACATACTTGGCATTTGGGACTGTCCTTATTATTCCATCTGCCCCTTCCTCTTGATCTATTTGCATATTCTCTTCTTTGAGTAGACTGATAACCTCTGTTATTATTTTGGTTTTTACCTCTGTAATTTGCAGCAAAATTGGTAAAAAGATCTGATTCCTATGGTTTTTTATATTAATTCTTCTCTCATGTGACAGTAGAATAGAATGCACATCATTTGTTGTTGGTAGATTTTTTAGAGATGTTATAATAGCCATCACTGCTTCATATTCATCGTTTAGTCCATTCAAGATGGTCATGATTTATTCTGAATCTAAAACTTTTTGATTAGGTGCCTCAAGTGTGTCACATATAGACTTGATCTTGAATAGATATTCTCTCATGCTGTGATTGTCTTTCTTGATATTATGCGGTTGTCTTTTATGAAATAATATTTTTGCTACAGATTGTGAGTTGAAAACTTTCTCAACAGTTGTCCAGATCTCACTAGCAATTATACACCCTATAACATGTGTTAGAAGATTTGCATTTATAGATGATAACAGCCATGAGCATATAGGTCTATTTTTCCTGTGATGCTGAACATATTCTTCATTACTAACAATCTTGTTTTCTTGATCAGTGATACACTTTGGGAAAATAGGAAGGGTTCCTTGAATGAATCATTTAACACCATATCCTTGAAGGGCTGTCCCAACTTGAAGCTTCTACAAGAGATAATTGTCTTCATAGATGGACTGTAACCAGTTGACTTTTTGGACTGTAACCAGTTCTTACAAGTTTCTCAGCAGTTGAAGTGGTGTGGTGAGATTCACTGCCACTAATTGGGGTTTCAGAATGGGCTTCTTCAGACATGATGATCACTGAATGCACCAGAGACAGAGGGAAAGAATGTAAACAGAGTAGCTTTTTGATAAGGAACTGAATCAGAAAATGCAGATTTGAACACAAACAGGTTAGATGCACCCGGAGAACTTAAGTGATGAGACTTTTCTGATGAATTCTTCTTAGAATGACACTTTCTTTGAATTTGTGCAGACGAATTCTGAATTCTACTTTCTTTGAAATTTGTTGTTTCAAACTCAGATTCGCTGAGAATTATTACTGCAGCTAGATAATCAATACTTGCGAGGCAGTGATATTTGATGCTTGAATTTCTTTCTCAAGCGATGAGATCACAATCTAATGAGAAGAAAAGATTGACTCGTATGATGATTTCTTGCATTTTTGTTTTGATGAGTTTAATCTTCTTGATGCCATTAGACAAATTGAGGCTATGATTCCATATTTGAATTTATAATGATAAATCTGAATCAGAGTCTATGAAATTGAAAGATTGTATTTTATTTCAATATGATACAAATTTGTATCTGACGATTTAATACAGAGAGAATTACGTTATCCGTTACATTGTACAACAGTTGATATATATACAGAATTATGAGATGAATGGGTCGAGTGCTCTGAAGCCTAGATCCGTTATTTCTCTTTGTAAATGCGGCATCGCATGTAAGCCGTTGAGATCTTGATATATGACTGTGATTAAACTTGAATGTTATATCTCTTTATATATGCACAGCGTCTTCATTCTGTAACATTTCCAACAAGCACATCAATCAACTGTTCAAGGACAAACAGTAGACTGATCCTTGCCTCCTGTACAATTGATTGTACTCAACCAGGAACTCTAGGGATAACCTACATGATTTGCTACATCCAAATGGTCAACGGTTTTGCTGTAGCAAACTATTTTTTACCTCTCTTCAAGTTTCTTCCTCCTTCAAACTACGATAACGCCTTCAGACGTGCACCAAGTCACGAACAGTTGGAAAGCTTGTTGAATCCTCTACATTTTTATCAATATAGCATCGCCACATTCAACAACCAAACCGTCTTGAAATGCTTGAGGACCAACTGAGCATGACCAAACTTGGTGAGAGAAATGAGTTTGTATTTGATCTTGGTGGCACCAAAGCTTCAAGAAACTTGGAGCAAGTAGTGTGTGCTATCAAAATTTATGTTCGTTGAATCATTTTATCTGAAAGGAATGTGATGGTTAAATGTTTAGATTTGAGAGGGACAGAATTTAATGCAGACTTCTTTATATGAATGATTTAACCATGAATGGTGACACATGTATGCTTATGGAGTAACCATTTGTTTTTTTGAACCTCAAGCGAACGGATTTAAACTTCAACATAAGGTTGTTTTGAAGAGGAAGGGAATTAGAACAACCCACTTGTAGCTGCAATTCAGCAAACAGTTCAACAATCTATATAAGCATCCTAGCAAAAAGTTTCATTACCCGAAGCTATACCAAGTCAAAAACAATTTACCATGGCTACTGCGGTTGATAAGGAAAAAAGAGACTGATACATACAGAAAAGATGAGTTATTGCAAAAGAATTAACCAATGGAAGAAGTTTCATATTAGCAGGAATTAAGATCAGTATGACAACATGCATGCATCAGGTTATGCACGCGGGAAAAAATGCAAAAGGATATATGCCTATTCGAAGGAGTAGTTTGTTTTCTTGTTTTAATGTAGTTGTAAGATGTTAAGCCAACTAAGCAAATTATAGTCGTTAGTTTTGACTAGGATAAGAACAGGGAGGATAATTGAATACCTGACTATAAATATGCAAAAGTACTTGTACATGAAGGCATGCATTTTGAGTAAACTTTTATTGTACCTGCTTGTTTCTAAATTCTTGTGGTGTTCTTTTTTCTTCCTTCGCTGCACCCTAGCAATAATCAGTAGCCAAATTTTACACTTCTCACCACCATTATAATTTTACTTCTTCAAATCTCTTCTTTCTAAATCTATCTCCTATATTCTTACTCAACAACCACCTTCTACCTGCCTTTCTTATTGCATTCTTGTTCTTCATCTAAAATCTCATTCTTCTCTCGTCTGCTCCTTACTGAAATCATCAAACATGCTACAATCCTCCTTCAATCATGAACTTCTTCACCTCATACGCTACCTTCCTTACCATATTAACCAGTCACAAAGCCTAAGTATAAAAATTTTATCAAAAAAAAATGCTTACGGCATTAAAAAACAAGGAACTTGTTTCTTACATATGAAAGTAATTTCGTTGAACTTTTTAAATCCTAATCAAGCAATTATTTTGAAAGCAACCAAAAAGTTTATACGTATGAAGTTCAAGTATTCAAAAAGAGTAAATAACTCATAAATCTCAGTATGCATTTGAAAATTTATTCGAAACCCTAAATAGTTAGGAAAAATAATTAAGACCAAAAAACCCTAATAAGATAGGAAATGAGAAGATGATCTATAACTTTAATCGAATTAGACAAACAGAAAAAGGGAATATAATTTACCCAAGATTTAGGACGCTGAGAGTTCTCAAAAAAAGGCTAAAACTTGTTAAAATTACGTTACCAAATAAAAAGTTTATGGAAAGAAATAGACTGGGTACAGATGGCGACATTTTTACCTCTAAGACCAAAATTTGCCTCTGTTTCGATTCCTTAAATTATTGGTAGTGTATAGCATCAGTGAAATCTTTTACGTAACTACTTCGTTAATTCGTATGTTCCTATGTTTAGCCAAAAATAAGAATGTTAAAGGAATGATAAAACTTAAGTCATTTGTTGTAATTGAAGTTCATGAAGTTATTGTATGACTCATTATTTAGCTACGAAATTTTATTTGTACTTTATTAAATAACAAAAGTTTACAAAGTAACAGGGTTAGCTACTCAAGTAAGCGGTTACATTATTACAATTTACAACAAGCCACGGAAAAAGTATGTACACAAATGAGATAACACACAAAAAATATATGAAGATTGATAATCATCAAAAATTTAACACAAGAACAAAGAAAAGCAATTGCTAATTGTGTTTCTCATCAAACTTGTTTTATGTTTTGAATGAGCTGGCAAGCTCAGTTTTGAACATTTAGTTGCATGCAACCGAACATGTTTTTTTAGCATGCAAGTATTTTTTAGGATAAAAGCTAATTGGTTTGTATACACCCAAATGTCCATTGTGATGCATATCTCTTCTCTACTGCTAATAAAGAAAATTCATTGAATTAATTTACTCGACATCTTTTTGAAATCCTGAAAATGTCATTGCTTTCCGTTTACAATAATATAAACAGCCTGTGTGCGAAGCACGGACCAATTCTAGTCGTCAAAAAGATGAAATCATGGTGCTGTTGCAAAACTGACTTATTTCCTAATAGGGATTCTCACTGTAAAATAAGGTTTGGAACTTAAAAGACTTGATCAGTGATCAATAATTGCAAAGATCAAAGATATTTGCTTAGGCGACTCTTTTAACTACAGAATCCGCATAACACATCAAAATCAATATTAGTTTATGTCCTAGTTTTGCATCCTACTATTTCCTATAGAACATAATATGAAGAAAAAATTGCAATACCATCATGATTAAACCAATAGACCAATAGAAGGGAGGTTTGTTTCTCACATTAATGAACCACAACAAACAAAGCAAAACTTGACTTCAGCTTTTTATAATTACACATTCTACGTCTACATTCAATAAAAACTACATAAATATTTTTCAAATAAATACACCAATCTTAGCACACAAACATAAATGCGTATCACATAAATTTTTTTTCTTACTCGGTTAAAAATAGTATTACATTTTAAACATATATCATACTAAAGTCCCACATACATGAGAATAACTTGTTAAAAATTTGCACAAAATAGATTAATTATGTAACTTTATAAAAAAATCAAAATTTTCAAACCATAAAAAATAAAAATAAAACATAGAAAAAATAGAGGAAAAAGAAGAAGTCCATACAAATAATAAATAAGCTTCTTTGAAGAAGGACAAAATCATTCAGAAAAACATGAGCTTCTCATTTCGTCTATGGAACAACTCGAATGAAGCCTGTATGAAACAACTCAAACCGACATTATCCTTTATATGATCAAAACAAGAATATAAAGTTAGAACTGCAAAATATATACACAACTAGGTGATTGTGTCATAAATGAATAGGAAATGGTGATGAACCAAAGAAACATAGTTTACCATTAGAGTGATTGCTTATTAAAAAATTATAATCGATAAAGCTATTAAATCCTAATGATACACATCTATGAGTATATTACTAAGCAAATAGCATGACATATAGTTTATGAACACAAGATAAGGAAATAAATAGTGTGCATGTTCAGTATTCATAAGAATAAAAGTATGTAGATGCAGGATATAGAGACTTATTAAATGAATGAGAAGTTGGATAAATGCTTGAAAAAAGTTAAACAAATGCTGCACCAGTTTTAACTCTGTTCCCAAAACTTTAACTGGCTGTGCCCGTGCACCAAAATTAGGTACCAAACTTGACAGGTAGTTTTGCACCGTAATAACTTCATGCCCAGAAGTTAGTTTTTTCCCCTTCTCTTTCCTCTCACGAAAGTAGCTATCAACTCAACATTCCATGTACCACCAATCTCAGTTTGAATATCATAATTTGATAAGGCTTTGGAAGTACCATGAATCCCTAAATTACTATTGCACACAGTCATCAAAGTGGAACTACTCTACCTGTTACAATAGTACTCCTCCTAAGACTCAAGGCTTGTTGATCATGTATATCCAAACTATTGCTTCTGATAATCATCTCCGGAAGCATAGACATGCAAAACTTACAAACTTCAAGTTTATTTGAACCTTTTTTCACTTCATGATGGACCACCAATCTCCAGTACAAAAGCGACCGGGGAAAACTTTATTTAACATCAACTTTAACATACATAAACCCGAAACAAACAAATTCAAATTTATGCCATAATTATCGAAAATATATATAACTGGTTATCTCCAAGTCGATCAATGGGGGTTGCTTATAACCTCCTAAACTTTCCATAAATGTTGCATTATCGACTTATTACTTTTGATTCTCTCTCTTTCCTCTAAATTTTTACAACCTTCTTCTACTTTCATCTGCAATATGTTGGAATTGCTAAAGGTAGAAAGAATGGAAATATACAAAGTCCCACATCGCCAAATTGTTGAAAGCTATATTGGTTTATATATGCTTTTCTCAAGAGGAGATTGGAGGCCTGGGGCTCCCAAATGTATGTTTCGTTGTGAGGAGGGAGATTATGCATCTCCACCACACACACACGCGCGCCGCCGCCGTCCGTCCGACTGAACCGAGCCGGGCCAAGCTCGGGTTTGGGTCTAATATAATACTCGTATTTTTACTGCAAACTGGACCGGGCTTTCTGATAGTTGCAGGCCATACGAACACATGCAGATCTGTTCGGAAGCGGACGTGGACTGAATAGGCGCAAACAGTAGCGGGTGCGACCCGTTAGAAGCAAACAGAACAGGTGCGGCCGAACGCGAGCGGGTGCGACCCGACTGAAGCAGATACGGCGCATACAGTACCAGGCAGTGCGATGCGAGAGGGTGCAAACTGTTGGACGCGAGCAGATGCAAACCAGTAGCAGGCGGGTGCGACCCATTAACGAACAGCAGTGACCAAAAGGCAACGGGTGCGAACCGTCAAGAGGACGCGACTGTTTGAAGGGATGCAGACGAAATTATAAATAGAAGAGAACACTGATTACATTCTCATCCCATTCCAATCTAATTTCTTCTGCTTCTTTGCTCTCTTGCTCAATATTACATATATATCACAAAGTTGACGTACTCATTGCAATCTCGTGCAGATTACGTCTGTTGTATCTTGGGAGAATTTTGAAACAAAATTCTTAAAGAAATTGTTACGACAAGACTCAGACGGAATTTCCTATATATACTGGTTTGATTCTCTGTAATCTTTCCCATTTATAAGTTGTACTATTTCTTACAATAGTATAACGTTATTGTTGTAATTTATTTACAACGTAACATATAGATACAATTATCTAATACAGAATTCCAGCGCAGTGGAATTCTAATTGATAAACTTGTGCGACGGGTTTATTGTAGCGTGCACCAGGCATGGAAGCAGAGGTGAATACGTGGAAGCATTCCGATTTTTTATGCAGAAACTATATTCTGAATTGTCTCGACAAGGTGCTATACAAAATATATCAGCCTTCAAAGACATCAAAAGCACTTTGGAATGCACTTACCATAAAGTATAAGACGTAGAATATCAGTCTTAAGAAATTCATTGTAGACAAATTCATGGACTACAAGATGGTTGACTCCAAACCGGTGACTGTTCAAATGCATGAATTGCAAATCATCATTCATGAACTCAAAGCGGAAGGTCATATGGTTGGAGAATCGTTTTTGGTTGAAGCCATCACGGGAAAACTACCGCCGTCATGGAGAGATTACCACAATTATCTAAAGCATAAAAAGAAGGAAATCTCTTTGCAGGATCTCATAGTCCGATTGAAAATTGAGGCAGATAACCGTGGAATAACAAAACAAAGCGAGGAGGCATTTTTGACTGAAGGGTCAAAGACCAAAAACAAAAAGAAGAATTTCCAGAAGAAAAGGAAAGCTCAAGGCAACAAACCAAAAGACAACAAACGAACCAAGAAATTTAATGGAGAATGTTGGGTTTGTGGAAAAGTTGGACATGCCGCTAGAGATTGCAGACTCAAGAAGGAACGCAATAAAGAGGCAAATATAGTGGATAATATGGAAGTAGACGAGCCCAACTTCTCGGCGGTGGTATCTGAATGTAATCTGGTTCAGAATCCTAACCAATGGTGGGTAGATACATGCGCTACTCGTCATGTTTGTTCTGACAAATCCATGTTTTCTACATATCAGAAATATGATCACGAAGAAAAAATCTACATGGGTAATTCTGCAGTTTCCATGATCGAAAGCAGTGGCACAGTAATCCTCAAGTTTACTTCAGGAAAAACTGTTAAGTTGAATAACGTGCTACACGTTCCAGACATACGCAAGAATCTCATCTCTGGTGCAGTCCTATCAAAGAAGGGATTCAAGATGGTGTTCGAGTCAGACAAGATGGTTCTGTCCAAGGATGGAATGTATATAGGAAGGGATATTTATATGATGGTCTATTTAAGGCAAATGTAGCCTTTGTCGGCAACAAAAATATGTATTCTGATTGTGCTATTAATAAAATTGAAGTTTCTTATTTGTTTGAGCATGAAATTTTACTATGGCATGATAGATTGGGACACATAAATTTCAGCAAAATGAAAACATTATCAAACTTGGAATTAATTCCAAAATTCCAAGTAGATAAGAACTACAAATGTGAGACATGTGTAGAAGTAAAAATGGTCAAACAACCATTTAAATCTGTTGACAGAAGCACCAAACCATTAGGTTTGGTACATACAGATTTATGTGATTTTAAATCACTACCTACAAGAGGTGGAAAAAAGTATTTCATTGCTTTTATTGACGATTATACGCAATATTGCTATGTATATCTTTTAAATAGTAAAGATGAAGCAATAACAGCGTTTATAAAATACAAGGCTGAGGTAGAAAATCGGTTAAATAAAAAGATCAAGATACTAAGATCTGATCGAGGTGGAGAATATGAATCACCATTTGAACAGTTCTGTGTCGAAAATGGTATAATTCATCAAACAACAGATCCATATTCACCACAACAAAATGGTATAGCCGAGAGGAAGAAAAGAACGTTAAAAGACATGATTACTGCCATGCTTTTAACTTCTGGTCTACCGACGAACTTGTGGGGGGAAGCCTTAAATATGTCTAATCACATATTAAACAAAGTTCCTCACAATAAAATGGAAACAATTCCATATGAGATATAGAAAGGACACAAACCAAGCTTTAAACACCTCAAAGTGTGAGGGTGCTTGGCAAAAGTTCTAGTTCCGCCTCCCAAGAGAGTCAATCTTGGACCAAAAACAGTAAATTGTTATTATCTTGGGCCAGCCCAAAATAGTAGTGCCTATAGATATTTGGTATTCAAGTCTGATATAACTGATATTCATGTAAATACAATCATGGAATGTGTTTCCGCACAAAAGGAATGAAGGAAATAATGTCCCAAAAAGGACAAGGGAAGAATCAAACGATTCGCATGAAGATGAAACTCATCATGAAATTGAGGATGCTGAACCAAGAAGAAGCGTAAGGGCTAGAACTTCCAAAACATTTGGTTCGGACTTTTTTACATATGTATTAGAGCATGAACCTCAAACGTACAAGGAAGCAATGTCATCTTCTGAGTCCTCATGTTGGAAAGAAGCAATCCAAAGTGAGATTGATTCAATTCTAAGTAATAAAACTTGGGAAATTGTTGATATTCCACCAGGAATAAAACCAATTGGCTGCAAATGGATTTTCAAGAAGAAAATGAAAGCATATGGCTCTATCGACAAGTATAAAGCTGTGACGCCCCACCTCTATACCCACGCTAGCCAAGAACACTACGGTGTAGTGCTGTCAACTAGCACGGAGAATAAGACTGTTGAGGAGCGACCATCCGTGTAATTGCTTTGTGCGAGCACCGATATGCCAGATAGTAAAAACGTGCATTTCATTTCAGGAGGAAATCCGACATGCCGATGCAAACTCAAAGCTACTACACAGTGGCTATAATAGTCTAGGACAAAATATAAACTAATAACACAGATAATATAAATGCGGAACACAGATGAAACAGAAAGTCCCATATAAATATATATATATATATATATATATAATAATAATAATTGATGTCAGTTACAATACATTTGACACGGTACATGTGATACAACTACAACAGTCAACTCAGGAAGTTACATATACAAGTACATTAATGTATATAATATACATGAATACACATCTTCCAATACAATTACATTGACTACTACAAATGACGACTACTCCAAAAGATATGAAAGGACTTCATAGCTCAAGCAGCAACCCGAAGCTAAAAATCTACAACCTGTAAATACTCGGTCTGACCCGAGTATTATATTCAAAAGAAGATAATACCCGGGTCAGTCTAACTGAAAATATCAGATGACATGATGTAGGATAAAAGGTATGGCATAACTGTATAATAACCATAAAATCATACTATGATAAGTATGCAATTGAAAAATCAACAATGTATAAATCAATATCATAAGAATCTTCTCAAAGATCCAAGTTCACCTAGAAAGGTGATAACACACAAATTCGCCAATGTCCAAAGATTGATAAAACACATCAATGAAAATCACGAAAAAGTAATGAAACACAAAAATGATTGTATAAACAATCAATAACAAGAATTCACATACGAAGACGTGAATAGAATCGAATGAAATCGATTAAGATTTGGAAACCCAATAAAAACATCAATTCCAGAATATGAATTGAACACATAAAACAATTCAAGAAATTGAAACATCAATTTAAAACTGTCATTACTGTGTGACTGCAGTGCACGCACGCGTGCACTGCCTCGCCACAACAGTGAGGAATTTCACAAAGACTTAGTGGAAACTCGCCAACGAACACAAGGTCAAACCCAAGAAAGAGTCGGGTTCAACACAACTGTAGTTCAAGTAAAATGGTCAAGATATGTAACTAAGTCTCAACTATAGTTCATAACGACTAACAGAAAACAGAGACTGCGACATCTCGGATTCAATTCTATAAATTTAATATTCAGTCAAATGCAAGGATGGACATAAGTGCACATAGCAATGTACACACCTTGCGAATACAAGGCAAGGCTGCAACAAGGTTGCAGTCACAAGAAAATCACCAGCAAGCTACCAGGCTGCACATTCTAGTGCAAGCCGATGTGAAAGGCTAGAAATCCAAGCAGTGGTTAGAAAAGATTATATGATACAGTGAACTAAATAACACAGCAACACTAAAAATAGTGCTACAGGTCAAGAAGTAAGTGGGCAAGTCAGAGATGCATAAATGAATCAACCACAACATATAGTGCAGCAGTTCAAACAGCAAGCATTGATGAAATATAAATACAAACTGGATGACATAATGGCAGTGAAGTGCTGATCGTAAACAGACTACAAAGGTACCATCAAGTTTGACATAAAGTAGTGCTACAGGTGGACAAGGCAACCACCAGGCAGTGGCACATTGATTGTACCAAAATGAGGGAATGTCACTGCAACATGCACCAGTGATGCATGTTAACAGCAACTACCAAATGATAGCACCCAAAACTACTTCAACATGGCTAATCCAAATATGAAACTGTTCTACATATACTTAAGCAAATTCAGGTAACAAAGTAGATCAGGCTTGAAGCCATCAGGTGAACAAAACATAAAGTCGAATGAGTGTAGACACCAAAGATACAGCATCATAATAACTAATTCCAGTAGAGTTAAAAATGAAATCAAGACACCAAGTATGCCTAAAGTTAATGCAACCTAGTACAGATCGGTGATCTGAAATGAGGCCACAATTGTACAACTACACCAGACCGATTTCCACCAAATAAACCAGACTCAAGTCAGTACACCTGATTTGGCAAAATCTCAACGGCAACGACAAGCATGATATAGGTTTGAATAGAGAACGCTTGCAACAGTGGTGATGCAATGCAAACAACAAACATGGCATAATGAGAGAACGAAGACAGAAAATATGAAGTCCATAAAAAATCAATATCATCAAAAAGAATTCGAGACAGTGGAGGTCACGAAATCGACATCACAGCAAAACAATCAAACAAATCGAAGTGACCAAGTTAGAAATCAATGCCGAGAATATCAGGTCACAAAATCAACATCGATAACAAAAAAATCAAGACGAGGCCGAGACAATTGAAAACAGAATAAGCAAACAAAGTGGAACGATTTTCAGTTGGATGTGAGTAATAATATTTACTCACCTCTGCCACGAATGAAGCTGTCGAAGTCGAGGTTGAAGCAAATCGAAGAATCAAACGAAGTTAAGCCCTAGCTGCTGAAGCGATCGATCGATCGGATACTCCCGGTACCACGAAGTCGAATTCGACTGAATTGAAGAAGCCAGCATCTTCGACTCTGAACGCGCCCTAGCTTTGGAGAAGAGGGACGAACGATTTTGGAGCCGCCATTTATTTCGCTCGTTCGTTTTGAGGTAGGGTTTTCGAATGAGAGAAATGAATGAAAGGGGAACGGGTTTTTACTTAGCGAATTATCACGGCCAACAATTGAAAACGTGGGCCGAGAATTCAAAGCCCATTAAAAAAAAAAGAAACATGGACCACTATTAAATTTTCAAAAGAGTTTCAAACTGGTTTTAAAATTTTCAAAACAACAATTAGCTGGGAAAGTAATCGTCCAAAGACGATAATTAATCGGTATGAAATATCGGGTTGTTACAGACTCCCCTCCTTAAAGAAATTGCGTCCTCGCAATCATAAGGAATAAATGGACAAAAGGTAACAACCGTAAAAGCATATCATCATAAGATGAAGAAATTTGAAATAGGAAGTTCACCGTAAAGAGCATGAAGGAGAAAGCCAGAACGTGTTTGCTCAAAGTCAAATCTGGTGAAACTTCAATCTCTTCAATAATACCGGGCTCAAGAATAAAATTGGAATCCCTAAGGCATTTCCGTAGAAGGAAGACGCGTGAAACATGTCATGAATAATAGAAAATTGAGCCGGTAATAAGAGGCGATAAGCCAGGAAACCAATACGTTTAGAGATAGGAAATGGCCCAATATATCGAGGCACTAACTTTCCCGACCGACTGAAACGCACAACACCTTTCATAGGTGAGACACGAATAATTTGGAACAACGGCGTAGTACAAAATCGATACGCCAGATGAATCAAAGCTTCATCAATTCGGAACGCCGGCGTAGTACAAAAACGGTACGTCCAATGAACCGATCAACATAAAAGAATATCAGACGTAAGTCCATAAAAGGAATGAGACGAAGCTCAATAAAACGAAGTACATCGAAACGTCTGATGAACTTGGTAAAAAGACGATTCCCTTCGTACATCATCAAAGAAACAACCACTTGTCGCCTACGACAAAGTGCATCGGTAACAAGATTTTCCCTTTCGGGAGTGTAAAGAATATCAAGATCATAAGATATAAGGAACTCGAGTCAACGTGGTTGACGTAATTAAGTTCCTTATGAGAAAAATAAATATTCCTAAGATTCATGATCAGGGTAGAGAACATATTTCTCACCCAAAAAATAATGATACCAAATTTTCAAGAGCGAAATCAACAGCCACGAGCACTAGATCATGAGTGGCATATCTAGTCTCAATAGGCATTAATGATTTAGAAACACAAGAGACAGCACGTTCTCTTTTGCAAGAGAATGGCATGCAATCCAATACGATTAGCATTGGTACAAAAGATAAAATCTTGGTTCCCTTCGGGAATCGCAAGAATAGAAGTATCGGAAAAGAGTTGTTTTAATTAATATTCTTTTCCGAAAAGCTAAAACTTTCAAAGTTTACAATTTACTTTATGTAATTATCATTTCAGAAAAATTTGCATTTTTACAATTTAATTTACTGTGCCTGATTGTCTCATCAAAGCGTCTAGGAGATTCCTATCGATAACGTTGATCAAGCGCATTGACCAGAATTCTTAGAGCACTTAATGGGCAATACAATCAAAAAATCATCTTTTAATCTCATAAAAGAAATTCACAAATTTTCAACAAAAATCTAATTATCAAGTAGATAATCAGAAAACAGCAAAGGCCTAATTATCAAAGGCGATAATAAAATTTCAAATCAGCAAATATTTGATTATCTCAGTCGATAATCAAATTTCAAATCAGCAAGTATTTGATTATCTCAAATATCTAATTACCTGAAACGATAATTAGAACTCATATCAACAAATATTTGATTATCTCAGGCGATAATCAAATCTCAAACATCTAATTATAAAAAACGATAATTAGAACTCATATCAACAAATATTTGATTATCTCAGGCGATAATCAAATCTCAAATATCTAATTATCAAAAACGATAATTAGAACTCATATCAACAAATATTTGATTATCTCAGGCGATAATCAAATCTCAAATATCTAATTATCAAAAACGATAATTAGAACTCATATCAACAAATATTTGATTATCTCAGGCGATAATCAAATCTCAAATATCTAATTATCAAAAACGATAATTAGAACTCATATCAACAAATATTTGATTATCTCAGGCGATAATCAAATCTCAAATATCTAATTATCAAAAACGATAATTAGAACTCATATCAACAAATATTCGATTATCGAAAACGCTAATCAAATCAACAAATATCAAATCAACAAATATCTGATTATCAAAAACTATAATCAAAATCAACAGATATCTAATTATCACAAGCGATAATTAGAAACAACAAATATTCGATTATCAAAAACGATAATCAAAATCAACAAATATCTAATTATCACAAGCGATAATTAGAACTCAGATCAACAAATGTCCAATTACCTGCAGATAATTGGAAACAACAAATATCTAGAAATCAATAAAGATACTCTAGAAAATCAACATAAAAGGTTGGATCGATCCCAGCAGATGGCGAGTTTTAGCTACGCCGCACGTGCATCTCAGAGTGGCCGAAGCCTACCAAGTACTCAACATAATTTTGGCGTCCATCAGATTGACCCGAAGGTCCGCAGAGTGACCCGAAAGTCTAGTACTGGTATTTGACCCGAAGGTCCAGCAGAGTGGCCCGAAAGCCCAACAAATGACCCGGAGGTCCAGCAGAGTGGCTCGAAAGCCAAATAAAATCATCAGATATTCAATTAACGAGTCCGGAATTAACCGAAAAAGCAAACGCACATGTCTCATACCACCTGTTTTACTAGATCGTTTGATTCTCTTCATCGTTTCCTTGAACGTGTAAAATCGTGTATTCAAAAATAACATTTCACATTCTCAAACGGACAAGTCCGGAATTAAGCGAATCAGTAAAAGAAAGGGGTCATAGTCCTCGATTTTGCTGAAACGTTTAAGTCGCTTCCTCATTCTTTTGAAAACGCAAACTGCAAAACTTCTGTAAATAATTTTCATTTTTTTTATTTAATAACAATTTACATTCTCAAACGAACAAGTCCAGAATTAACCGAATCAGTAAAAGAAAGAGGTCATAGTCCTCGATTTTTCTGAATCGTTTAAGTCGCTTTCTCATTCTTTTGGAAACATAAACTAAAAAACTTTTGAAAACAATTTTTTTTTTATAAAACAATTTGAAAATCCATGCTCAAAACAACAATATCAGTAATAATTTCAATAAGGAAATTGTACTTCCCAAAACACCGTAAAAACGGATCTCAAAATCAGCATTGCGGAATAACTGCTTGAAAATCCACTTTAAAATTGACGGTTACTGAAGTCAATGCGACAGTAATTTTTAAACGTTAAAATCTCATCATAATAATTCGCATCAAAATATAATACCTATGAATTTTCATTCATAAAAATGTCAACAAAACACCGTGCTTCAAAGATTTAGCATAGGTGTAAAAATCCGGTTATAAAAATAACGACAACAAAATACGTTTCATAACCAAGCACCGGTTCAACGTAAAATTAATGTAGTAACGTGCAACTTAAATTTTGCACATGTACTACAAAATGAAAAAAGAAATCATTCGAATATATCTTCAATGAAGATAATTTTAAAACAGCAAAAATCCAGTAAAATATGTGATTAGCATCAAAGAAAACCAGCATGAGTTTCAACAAATCAAAAACACTGGTTAACCAACATAATAAGATGTAATTCATTTTCGTATTTTGATTTTTAAATCAAAATAATTATTAGCTGTACTCAGCGAAGCAGTTTCACTGTTTTCGCTGCGCACTCTGATAAACAGAATACAAATCAATCAAACCATCAAGACACAATTTTTCTTATTTTAAATAAAGATATTTAAAAGTTTCATCTAATTTTCAAAACTTTAGTTTTGACTCGAAACACAAATAAAACATCGATAAATAGTTGTAACACATGTTCCATCCAAGTTATGTTTTATATTATGTCCATAAACCCCAAGCTCTGATACCAACTATGACGCCCCACCTCTATACCCACGCTAGCCAAGAACACTACGGTGTAGTGCTGTCAACTAGCACGGAGAATAAGGCTGTTGAGGAGTGACCATCCGCGTAATTGCTTTGTGCGAGCACTGATATGCCAGATAGTAAAAACGTGCATTTCATTTCAGGAGGAAATCCGACATGCCGATGCAAACTCAAAGCTACTACACAGTGGCTATAATAGTCTAGGACAAAATATAAACTAATAACACAGATAATATAAATGCGGAACACAGATGAATTAGAAAGTCCCATATATATATATATATGTATATATATAATAACTGATGTCGGTTACAATACATTTGACACGGTACATGTGATACAACTACAACAGTCAACTCAGGAAGTTACATATACAAGTACATTAATGTATATAATATACATGAATACACATCTTCCAATACAATTACATTGACTACTACAAATGACGACTACTCCAAAAGATATGAAAGGACATCATAGCTCAAGCAGCAACCCGAAGCTAAAAATCTACAACCTGTAAATACTCGGTCTGACCCGAGTATTATATTCAAAAGAAGATAATACCCGGGTCAGTCTAACTGAAAATATCAGATGACATGATGTAGGATAAAAGGTATGGCATAACTGTATAATAACCGTAAAATCATACAATGATAAGTATGCAATTGAAAAATCAACAATGGATAAATCAATATCATAAGAATCTTCTCAAAGATCCAAGTTCACCTAGAAAGGTGATAACACGCAAATTCGCCAATGTCCAAAGATTGATAAAACACATCAATGAAAATCACGAAAAAGTGATGAAACACAAAAATGATTGTAGAAACAACCAATAACAAGAATTCACATACGAAGACGTGAATAGAATCGAATGAAATCGATTAAGATTTGGAAACCCAATAAAAACATCAATTCCCAGAATATGAATTGAACACATAAAACAATTCAAGAAATTGAAACATCAATTTAAAACTGTCATTACTGTGTGACTGCAGTGCACGCACGCGTGCACTGCCTCGCCACAATAGTGAGGAATTTCACAAAGACTTAGTGGAAACTCGCCAACGAACACAGGGTCAAACCCAAGAAAGAGTCGGGTTCAACACAACTGTAGTTCAAGTAAAATGGTCAAGATATGTAACTAAGTCTCAACTATAGTTCATAACGACTAACAGAAAACAGAGACTGCGACATCTCGGATTCAATTCTATAAATTTAATATTCAGTCAAATGCAAGGATGGACATAAGTGCACATAGCAATGTACACACCTTGCGAATACAAGGCAAGGCTGCAACAAGGTTGCAGTCACAAGAAAATCACCAGCAAGCTACCAGGCTGCACATTCTAGTGCAAGCCGATGTGAAAGGCTACAAAGCCAAGCAGTGGTTAGAAAAGATTATATGATACAGTGAACTAAATAACACAGCAGCACTAAAAATAGTGCTACAGGTCAAGAAGTAAGTGGGCAAGTCAGAGATGCATAAATGAATCAACCACAACATATAGTGCAACAGTTCAAACAGCAAGCATTGATGAAATATAAATACAAACTGGATGACATAATGGAAGTGAAGTGCTGACCGTAAATAGACTACAAAGGCATCATCAAGTTTGACATAAAGTAGTGCTACAAGTGGGCAAGGCAACCACCAGGCAGTGGCACATTGATTGTACCAAAATGAGGGAATGTCACTGCAACATGCACCAATGATGCATGTTAACAGCAACTACCAAATGATAGCACCCAAAACTACTTCAACATGGCAAATCCAAATATGTAACTGTTCTACATATACTTAAGCAAATTCAGGTAACAAAGTAGATCAGGCTTGAAGCCATCAGGTGAACAAAACATAAAGTCGAATGAGTGTAGACACCAAAGATACGGCATCACAATAACTAATTCCAGTAGGGTTAAAAATGAAATCAAGACACCAAGTATGCCTAAAGTTAATGCAACCTAGTACAGATCGGTGATCTGAAATGAGGCCACAATTGTACAAACTACACCAGACCGATTTCCACCAAATAAACCAGACTCAAGTCAGTACACCTGATTTGGAAAAAGCTCAACGGCAACGACAAGCATGATATAGGTATGAACAGAGAACGCTTGCAACAATGGTGATGCAATGCAAACAACAAACATGGCACAATGAGAGAACGAAGAAAGAAAATACGAAGTCCACAAAAAATCAATATCATCAAAAAGAATTCGAGACAGTGGAGGTCACGAAATCGACATCACAACAAAACAATCAAACAAATCAAAGTGACCAAGTTAGAAATCAATGCCGAGAATATCAGGTCACAAAATCAACATCGATAACAAAAAAATCAAGACGGGGCCGAGACAATTGAAAACAGAATAAGCAAACAAAGTGGAACGATTTTCAGTTGGATGTGAGTAATAATATTTACTCACCTCTACCACGAATGAAGCTGTCGAAGTCGAGGCCGAAGCAAATCGAAGAATCAAACGAAGTTAAGCCCTAGCTGCTGAAGCGATCGATCGATCGGAGACTCCCAGTACCACGAAGTCGAATTCGACTGAATTGAAGAAGCCAGCATCTTCGACTCTGAACGCGCCCTAGCTTTGGAGAAGAGGGACGAACGATTTTGGAGCCGCCATTTATTTCACTCGTTCATTTTGAGGTAGGGTTTTCGAATGAGAGAAATGAATGAAAGGGGAACGGGTTTTTACTTAGCGAATTATCACGGCCAACAATTGAAAACGTGGGCCGAGAATTCAAAGCCCATTAAAAAAAATAAGAAACATGGACCACTATTAAATTTTCAAAAGAGTTTCAAACTGGTTTTAAAAATTTCAAAACAGCAATTAGCTGGGAAAGGTAATCGTCCAGAGACGATAATTAATCGGTATGAAATACCGAGTTGTTACAAAAGCCAGATTAGTAGCCAAAAGATATCGTCAAAAAGGAGTAGACTTTTTTGATACATATTCGCCGGTAACACGAATAACCTCTATAAGAATGCTAATAGCAATTGCATCCATCTATAATCTAGAGATTCATCGGATGGATGTAAAAACAGCATTCTTAAATGGAAATCTCGATGAGGAGATTTACATGGAGCAACCTGAGGGATTTATTTCCGAAGGAAATGAAAACAAAGTCTGTAGATTAGTCAAATCATTATACAGACTAAAACAAGCTACAAAGCAATGGCACGCAAAATTGGATAGTGTCATGATGAGAAATGGTTTTCGTATAAATGAATGTGACAAATGTGTTTATTATAAACAACTTGGACAATCATATATGATGATCTGTCTATATGTGGACGATATGCTAATATTCGGTCCAAATACTCAGGTAATTGAGACCATAAAGAAAATGTTGATCAACAATTTCGACATGAAAGACTTGGGTGTTGCAGATGTGATTTTGGGAATAAAAATAATAAGAACACCTAAAGGAATTGAGTTATCTCAATCACATTATGTAGAAAAAGTGATTGAAAGATTTCAAAATTTTGGAATTAAAGGAGTAAATACACCTTTTAATCCATCAGAAGTACTGCATAAAAAACACTAATGAGAGTGTAATGCAACTGGAATATTCTCGTGTAATAGGATGTCTCATGTATCCCATGAATTGCACAAGACCAGATATAGCTTATGCAGTAAGTCGCTTGAGCAGATATACAAGCAATCCAGGGAAGGAACACTGGAAAGCACTAATGAGAGTGCTTGGATATTTAAAAAATACCACTAACTATTCCTTACATTATGGAAAATATCCTGCCGTCTTAGAAGGATACAGTGATGCAAACTGGATTGCAGATTCAGAGGAATCAAAATCAACGAGTGGTTATGTCTTTACCCTAGCAGGGGCAGCAGTGTCATGGAAATCTACTAAACAAACATGCTAGCTCGATCCACTATGGAATCAGAGTTCATTGCATTAGATAAAGCAGGCGAAGAAGCAGAACGGCTTCGTCACCTTTTAGAAGATATTCCATTCTGGCCTAAACCTGTACCGGCCATATGCATACACTGCGATAACCAAGCAGTGCTATGTAGAGCGCAAAACTTTGTGTATAATGGAAAGTCACGACACATTCGTTGACGCCATAACACAGTTAGGCAGTTACTCTCAAATGGAACTATTTTCATAGATTATGTGAGAACAAATGATAACCTAGCGGATCCATTTACTAAAGGTTTATCAAGAGAGAAAATTGACTGCGCATCGAGGGGAATAGGTTTAAAAGCCTAAACCAACAAGAGTTACCTTATACGGAAACCTATCCTAGCGACTGGAGATCCCACGGAGTAGGATCAATAGGCAAACCAGTTCTGAGTAACTCAAGACGTAATGCATTTGCGTGGACATAGTCCAACTCCATTACTATGGTGCACAATATAAATGCATGCCTACAGAAGTATTAATAGGTTAAAACTATGTTTTTTTAATGATGACCATATCTTGAAAATAACAAGTGGGGTATTTGTAGGATACTCTTAATGGTTGCGATCACCTATGTAAGTGTGAGCTGGGTCAGCTCTATGAGAATTTTACAAGGCTTTAAATTTTCGATAACACTCGTAGAACCAAGTAGTGTTCAGGACCAAAATGAACACAACCAAGAGATTGGATGAGAAGGGAATCAATGCTTCGTAAAGCTTATTGTCTGGATATAAATAAAGGCCGACGGTTCAAGATGAAATAATTCACCGATTAGCCAAGTAGATCCAATAAGTTTTAACTAGGGAAAGTTCAAAGTGAAGTATCTACTTATCCACGATAAAGCATTATTCCATATGTACTCTGTGATATTTCGCTTCGTGTGGGGGATATGTATATTATCATTAATGTAGGGGATTGTTGGAATTCCTCAAGGTAAAATGAATGGAAATATACAAAGTCCCACATCGCCAAATTGTTGAAAGCTATATTGGTTTATATATTCTTTTCTCAAGAGGAGGTTGGGGGCCTGGGGCTCCCAAATGTATGCTTCGTTGTGAGGAGGGAGATCATGCATCTCCACCACACACGCGCGCGCACCGCCGTCGTCCGTCCGACTGAACCGAACCGAGCCGAGTTCGGGCTCGGGCTCGGGCTCGGGCTTGGGTTTGGGTCTAATATGATACTCGTATTTTTACTGCAAACCGGACCAGGCTTTCTGACAGTTGCAGGCCATACGAACATATGCGGATCTGTTCGAAAGCGGACGCGGATTGAATAGGCGCAAACAGTAGCGGGTGCGACCCGTTAGAAGCAAACAGAACAGGTGCGGCCGAACGCGAGCGGGTGCGACCCGATTGAAGCAGATACGGCGTATACCGTACTAGGCGGTGCGATGCGAGCGGGTGCGAACTGTTGGACGCGAGCAGATGCAAACCAGTAGCAGGCGGGTGCGACCCATTAACGAACAGCAGCGACCAAAAGGCAACGGGTGCGACCCGTCAAGCGGACGTGACTGTTTGAAGGGATGCAGACGAAATTATAAATAGGAGAGAATACTGATCACATTCTCATCCCATTCCAATCTAATTTCTTATGCTTCTTTGCTCTCCTGCTCAATATTCTATATATATCACAGAGTTGACATACTCATTACAATCTCGTGCAGATTACGTCTGTTGTATCTTGGGAGAATTTTGAAACAAAATTCTTAAAGAAATTGTTACGACAAGACTCAGACGGAATTTCCTATATATACTGGTTAGATTCTCTGTAATCTTTCTCGTTTATAAGTTGTACTATTTCTTATAATAGTATAACGTTTTTCTTGTAATTTATTTACAATGTAACATATAGTTACAATTATCTAATACAGAATTCCAACGCAGTGGAATTCTAATTGATAAACTTGTGCGACGATTTTATTGTGGCGTGCTATCTCTTTTAGTACACTTCTCTATAACACAATATGTATAGGCTATAGTCATGAAGATTCCTACTTGGTATTTTACAGGAAAACTCTACTTGGTATTTTACATTTTTAGGCTTTTGTTGCATTATGTGGAAATCTTCATGACTACAGTCTCTACATGTTGTAGATAAAAGAAAGGAAAGCTATCAAAATTAAGAGGAAAGAGAAAGAATCAAAAGTAATAAAAGGCTAATAGATAGTCTTAGAAATCCTACAAAATATGCATACGTGGCTACATGTCTGCTTATGGTGCATGATAAACTGATTACAGATAATAATTAACTTGTTGCTAGCATTGTTTAGTTTGCATCGAACCAGCGATGCAAAGAAAATAAGGAAAATAAAAGGTATTAACTTACACATGACCGGTAGAAATGATATCCAAAATAGTGCATATCATCCTGCATATCAATTTAAAAGAATTTAAATTCCAAATAATAATAATAATAACTTTCAACATAATAATTAGGTTATAGCTATCAAAAAGTTATCATATACTTCAACAGGCGTTATATATGATCATTGTCATAGTCCATAGAGGAAACTGTTAAGAATGAAACTCTTTAACTTAGAATACTTTTTCTTGTATTATTTGTCAAAATGGCCGCCACGTTATACTTATTTCATAATAATCAAACAAAGACACATGTCAAAACGGTCACCACGTTATACTTTTTATGAAGCCAATCTCTAGAACAGTCAACAATCATTTAGCAGATTTCTCAGTTGAAACTAGTTACAGGAAGAAACATTAGAACTCGTATAAAGTTCAATCAAGTATCCATAACATTCATAATCATTTCAGATGCAGAGTTCAATAACAGAAACCTGAGAAAAATAATATTGGTACCAAGTAAGCATTTTAGTAAAGCAAATATATTATCGTTGCATTCTTTTACCAACATTATTAAGATATGACATAGCTAAAGGACTTTTGGGAGTATACCTCGGTGCTTTGAACATTCACAAGTCCACACATTAAATCCACTATTAAAGGCCAATGGCTTCTCTAAAATCTCACTGCTTACACCTACAACATCAACAACACGTGTGACCCACAATGGTTACACTGAAGGTAGCCCAACCTAGAACATAAACAATAACTAAACAAATATGGCTATTTCTATTTGCACATCTAAATTTGTCGTACATACACAGGTCTTTTTTTAGAGGAATTAGAGACCAAACACCTTTCAACAACAGTAAATAATTTCCTCCATAGAGACGCCCATAAGAAAAAATAATAACCCCATGGAGGCACCCTACTATAAGGTGGAAGCTATGAAAATTAAGAAAAATATGCTGGTACTAATATCAAGACTCTATAAGCAAAAATGCAAGGTGGATAGGTCATTTTCAGTATTGAGATAAGCGAGGCAAGCAATGAAAAATAAGGGAGATGCTATTACTAATATCAAGAATTCTGCAAGCAAACATTTTGGGTTGAAGTTGTTATAAACCTGCACAAGTATATTGTGTGCAGGTAAAATAATATATTTTTTATAAGGGAAGTCCGGTCCAATCAAAAACAATGATTTCCGTCCTCTAAAGAATGGGTATAGAACAAAACAAAATATTACACAAATTATACATGTGGCATTTTATAGGACAAAATCAATAGAAATATAGTTCAGGTAAAAATATAATTACAACAGCCAAATGTATTCATTACTGTGATGCAGTTATTATTGTGAAAGGATCAAATAGTTTTCTAGTTGTTATGGTTTAGCTGGGTAGAACAAAATTGACAAACTAGGTTATAGAACATTTCATCTCAAACGTCCTATGGCAACCTTTAGGGTTGAAAACACGATTTTAGTGTTTTGATGATAACAACCATATGAAATTGCTACTAATATGTTTATTGAGTAATTTCAGATCAGGTAGCCATACAGTGGATGATTAATTTTATACAACCTATATTGAAGAATACAAAGGGAAAAACTGGTTTAAATGGTGGAAAAATTAAGTTTATAAAAATGCACAAGCTAGGACTTTGGACCAACATCAAGGAATCAATTAAGCAACCACACTACACATGCTTATAATCAAAGCTTAGTTAGCAGGGTTATTGATAGGCAAAAAAATCAAAGAATAGATGCTCAAAGGCCACCTCCAACAAGAATCAAACACAAGGGACAAAGGAAGAAACGAAGCTCTTTAACCAACTTCACTACAAACACAATTATTAAAGTAGGCCACAGTTCTATATGTTAGGCGGAGAAGTCAAAAAAAATTAAAATCAGATTATACTGTTGAAATCAGATTGCAAACTTAATCACAAACACAGAAGAAACTGAAAAATGCTATATATTATTAAGACAAACTTAACTCAAATAAATAGCCGTACAAAGAAATAACAAAGAATGAAAGAAAACTAAGACTAGAGTTTGTTATGCAGAAAGACTGGTTTTCTTGAAACAAATCAACACAGCTTCTCCTTCAGAATAGGAGTTTATTTCTAACGCAAACTGTTATAAAATATCAAATAAACATAAAATACTGTTTAAGCCCAACAAAGCCTCTCCTAAACTGAAATGTGATAACACTCAGTTTACATCTTCACATACTCTCATCTCCTCATGCAGCTTGATAAATGCATCCAACTTGATAGGTTTAGTCATGATATCTGCCAGCTGTGATTCTGTCCCACAATGATTGAGCTTCACAACTCCTTTTACAAGATCCCTTAAGAAGTGAAAGCGAACATCGATGTGCTTACTACGACTATGAAGCACTGGATTTTTAGATAACTTTATAGCTGAACTATTGTCACACCAAATAATTGTACCCTGCAAATGCACCAAACCAAATTGCTCAAGAATTCTTCTCATCCAAACACACTGACATGCACAGTATGCTGCAGCAATAAACTCTGCTTCAGTTGTGGACAAAGTAACACTGGTTGCTTTTTGGATGCCCATGACATAGCTCCTCCACTCAATAAGAACACATATCCGCTTGTGCTTTTTCTATCATCAAGGTCGCCAGTATAATCACTATCAGTGTATGCAGCTAATTAATCATACTTTCCTCTCCTATAGAACAAGCCATATGACCTGGTTCCTTTCAAATAACGCAGCACTCTCTTTGCTGCTTGCATGTGCTCCTGCGAAGGATTTGCCATGAACCGGCTTAATAAACATACCACATACATTAAGTCAGGCCTTGTGGCTGTAATATACATTAGGCTTCCAATCAATTTCTTGTACAAAGTTGCATCCACTTTAGTGCATTTACCCTCCCTTGTCAACCTTGAACCTGGCACAATAGGATTTTTTACTGGATTTCCATCTTGCAAATTAAATCTCTACAGTAGCTCTCCAGCATATTTTTGCTGACTAATGAAAATAACTTCATGTTTTGAACAACTTCAATACCAAGAAAATACTTCATCTTCCCTAAATCGGTCATGTCAAATTCCTCCTTCATCACTGACTTGAACTTCATAATCATAACATGATTGTTTCCAGTAAAGATGAAATCGTCAACATACACGCTAACAATCAAAATTTTGCTACCCCCATCGGTTTTGACAAATAATGTATTTTCATAGCTGCAACATTGAAATCCTTCTTTCAAAAAATGCGTCTCTATTCTGCTATACCATGCACGAGGTGTCTGTTTCAATCCATATAACGGTTTATCCACCTTGTACACTTTATCTTCATCACCTTTTTGTACAAAATCCAAAGGTTGTTCAACATAAACATCCTCCTCAGGCTCACCATATAAGAATGCATGTCGAGTTAGTAAACAGGCCACCCTCTCTGAGCTGCTAATGCAAGAAGTAGTCGTATGGTATCCCATCTAGCCACCGGTGCAAAAATTTCATTGTAATCAACTCTTTGTTGCTGAGCATAACCCTTCGCCACAAGTCGAGCTTTATACTTGTCTATTTCACCTTTTTCGTTAATTTTGGTTTTGAACACCCATTTAAGACCAATTTTCTTTGAACTTGCAGGCAAAGTTGTTAGATGCCATATTTTATTTTTCTCAGTAGCTTCCAACTCATTCTTCATTGCCTTTCTCCATTTTTCTTCCTTGGCAGCCTCTTCATATGTCAGAGGATCATCCGAAACAGTAAACATTAATAAATAACTCATATTTTCTTCCTCTTTAGAAAGTTCTTGCCCTGATGTATAATCCTGCAAATATGCAGGAGGTCTTTGAACCCTTCGAACTCTGCTGGAAACTTCAGGTTCTTCATTTATTGCATCTTCCTCACTTGAACCACAATCAGTATTTGCATTGTCATTCGCCTCACTTCCTTCTTCATACCCTGTAGCTTCTTTATCTTCTCCTTCTTCTTCCCAGTACAACTTCTCATTTTTTTTGTGTTCTCCCAATTACAACCCTTGTCTTCTTCAAAAACAACATCTCGACTTATCACCTCTTTCTTTGTTGCTGGATTATAAAGACGATAGCCCTTGGATTCACTGCTTATTCCTAGCAGCACACAAGTAACACTCTTATCATCCAACTTCTTCCTCTTTTGATCAGGTACATGCACATGAGCCAAACAACCAAACACCCGAAAATATTCTGCATTAGGTTTAACATCACTCCAAGCCTATTCGGGTGTCTTTCCTTGTAGATACCGAGTTGGACTTCTGTTCAAGGCATGTGTCACCCATTTAGCAGCTTCAGCCCAATAATTTTTTGGAGCCTCTTTGTCATCCAAGATGCTACGTACCATGTTCATGATAGTATGATTCTTACGCTCAGCCACTCCGTTCTGTTGTGGTGTGAATGCAGTTGTAAATTGCCTCTTAATTTCCGCTTCATTACAAAAAGATATAAACTCATTCGTGGTAAATTCACCTCCTTTATCAGTACGTAAGAAACATAAAACCGATCCACACTCCCTTTCAACAAGATTCTTGAACATTTTAAAGTGACTTAGAGTATCAGACTTGTTTGTTAGAAAGTATGCCCATACTTTTCTGCTGTAGTCATCTATAAAGGTGAGCATATATCTTCTGTCACTATTTGAAGCGGACGTTATCGGTCCATATAAATATGCATGCACAAGCTGCAGTTTTTCCTTAGCACGTCGGAGACTCTTTTTTGAAAAAGACTTTCTAAATTGCTTTCCCACCAAGCAACTAGTACATGTCTTCAACTTTCCTTTCAACGCAGGCAAACCCCTTACCATATTTTGATACTTTTAAGGTTCTCAAACCTTTGTAGTTTAAATGTGCATACCTTTGATGTCATAGTTGAATCTCCTTTTCTGTAGAAACCTGCAAGCAATTAGTTTTTGGATTTTCTTTGTCTTCTGCTGCATGTGGTGCAAACATCCTATTGGTAGTCATCCATGTTTGCATAATCAGGCCTCTCCTGCGATGGAACAACTTGCAAATTCCATGTTCAATAAGAATAGTTAAGCCTCTTTCTTGAAGTTGACCAATGCTGAGAAGATTGCTTTTCAAATCCGGCACATAATAAACATCTGCAACCGCATGTGAATTTCCATCTATCCTCAAGCGAATGTTTCCTTTCCCCATTACTTCCATTCGAGAATTATTCCCAAGCTTCATAGAGTGAAGAAACTTTTCATCAAGTTCCGAGAACCAGAGCTTACTTCCATACATATGATTGCTGCATCCGCTGTCCAGAAACCAAATTTCCTCTTTTCTGGCATTATTTGTCTCCGCAAACGCCATAAGCAGCATTTCTTCATCTTCATCAACTTCTGCATAACGCGCATTGTGCTTCCGTTCCGGGCATTCAGAAGCATAGTGCCCAATCTGATGACAGTTGAAGCATTCCACGGTTGATCTATTATGTGATCTTCCTCGGCCTCTTCCTCTCCCTCGAGTCACGAGTCCCCTTCCTCTGGTTCCTTGTTCCTCATAAGATGCTTTAAGCACTTGTTCTTCACCTCCATTTGTATTTCTCCTGAACTTCTATTCATGAACTAGTAGTGAACTTTGCAAGGCATCAACTGAGAGTGTGTAAATATCCTTGGATTCCTCAATCGAACATACAATGCAGTTAAAATTCTCTGTTAGTGTGCGTAGAATTTTTTCTACAATTGTGACGTCGGTTATGTTTTCTCCACAGTTTCTCATGTCGTTGGCCACCACCATCACTCTTGCAAAATAATCTGTTACTGATTCTCCACACTTCATCTCCAATAGCTCGAAATTCCTTCGTAGAGTCTGAAGCTAAGCACGTTTCACTCTTGCATTCCTCTGGTACTTGATCTTCATCGAGTCCCGTAGCTCTTTGGATGTCTCTTTCTTCGTAATTGTCTTTAAAATGATCTTGTCTATTGAGCTAAAGAGATAATTCTTCGCTTTAAGATCCTTTAGTCTTGTTTCAGCCAAGGACTTCATTTCTGCAGTAGATAGCCCTTCTTCAGTTGTAGGCTCTATGAAACCAGTCTCCACCACGCTCCAAAACTCTTTGGACTTTAACAAATTTTTCATGAAAAGACTCCAGTGATCATAATCACCATCAAATATGGGAATGCCTGGTTGTGCAAAATCGTTTGACTCTGTCATCTCAAGTGTTTCTCACAATGATTAAGCTCTGATACCAATTTGTTGAAATCAGATTGCAAACTTAATCATAAACACAGAAGAAACCGAAAAATGCTATATATTATTAAAACAAACTTAACTCGTATAATAGCCGTACAAAGAAATAACAAAGAATAAAAGAAAACTAAGACTGGAGTTTGTTATGCAGAAAGACTAGGTCTTCTTGGAACAAATCAACACAGCTTCTCCTTCAGAATAGGAGATTATTTCTAACGCAAACTATTATAAAATATCAAATAAACATTAAATACTGATTTAAGGCCAACATATACCCGGTGGAGGATTTAAACCCAGGCGCCTAATAACATGCGCCCATACTCCTACACCATACAAGTTTATTTTGAATTCGGATAATAACTTTGTTTTGTCATTATAAAAGGAACAGTTAAAGTGTCATTCCAAGCATCTTATTCAAGTGTTGCGAACCTTTAGTGGATACGTCTCTTTCAAGCCGAATTACTGAAGGGAAGGTTTGCAAAAGGGATTTTGCTACCCATGCTTTGCTTTGCTACATCATTGAATCCTTATGATTTTGGATTGAAAAAGTTATTTGATGCATATTTACACCTGCAAATTGCAACCGCATACTTACAGTCGAAGAGATCCAACCCGCTTGAACAAACATTGCATTCGCCTTTTACACTAACCAACCGCCCCCAAAAAAAGGAAACAGTGGTAATAATTTGCCGATTAGGGTTAGAAATTAAGTTTCAATTTTTTGGTGAAGTAATGAATACTGGATACGGAAGAACTAAATTGAATGAACGATATGGATTGATTAGAGAAAGTGGAAGAGATCAATCGGTTGCTGAAAAAATAAGCTGGCATATGAAAGAGAGAGAGGGGAGCTGCGCAAAAGAACAAAAATGGTCAAGGGAAAATCAAACGTGGACGGCAGGATTCAAACCTGCGCGGGCAAAGCCCACATGATTTCTAGTCATGCCCGATAACCACTCCGGCACGTCCACATTATAAGGTTATTCAAACATTTTTTAGATTTTTACTACTTTGAGTAGATTCTACCAACTCATCCTCACATAAGTAGGTTAGCCTTTGGCCATGAGTGATGACTCTAAAACCGAGCATTTTTATTCTAGCAAGGTGTTAAGGTAGCTTATACATACTGAATTTGAACTATTTATGCGTAGTTGATATGATGAATGCAAAGGCACAACAAAGAAAAATGGTTGAAAAAAATGGCCACAATAGAACAAATGATGCAAAATGCATCAATATCTCGTGCACAATGGAAGTATAAGCAAAATTTCAAAAAGATACCAAC
The DNA here is from genome assembly GCA_030765085.1 of Allium cepa. Lineage (NCBI taxonomy): Eukaryota > Viridiplantae > Streptophyta > Magnoliopsida > Asparagales > Amaryllidaceae > Allium > Allium cepa. Next base: position 979,087,211 of record CM060928.1, read on the forward strand.
CAAACTATTACAGATTTTAACATAAATACATTGTTAACAATCAGCGGTATGTTGTTTAGTTATAGTTTAGAAATATCTACGTATCTTTAAATGGTTCTTTCTTATGTCTACAAAGTAACAGTGTAAGCTTTCAATCCTTATGTTCAAAACATAACTTGGTCATCCAATGACCATCATTCCGAAACTTCTTTTGGGGCGATTCATACAAGATTCTTCATATATAATTATTACGTGCAGTCTTTCGACTCACACAACCTGCCAACTCGTTGACCTAGAATATATTAGGGTTTCTTATAAACTCTTATCTTGTATGATTTTTTAAACCGTTCTTTAGCTAAAATTAATTTTAGTCTTGTGTACTACTCTTAAGTACACGACCTTAAAGAAAGAAGTTAGCTCAACTTTACTCACAATTAATCATACTTCTCTAATAGAGTTCAATTACTCCTTATTGATACATCATTATCTATCATAGGAAGAAGTAACTTTTGTTTAGGTATGTTCGAAACTCATTCCAATATCATATATTCAATTAAATCAAATCAATTTTATTTTCTGTTGCATGTTATTTTATTTACTTCTATTTTATACTCTATGACCTAACATAGACATACTACGTATGTACCAAATACACATGTCCATGTCAATGATGACTCATCGGTGAATATAACGAAGTATGTGGAACCATTTTGATATTAATAGACTTTTGACTGCATACATCTGTATATATTAATCCAAAGAGTTCATCATCTCTTAGCACACTCCCAATTAATGGGTGCTTTTCCCTCTATTATTTGAGATATAATTCACTAGTACTATATGATTCATAATCATATAATTAACAAATTATTACTCCAAACTACGGCACGGTACATAATCCCAAAATAGTTGCAAATAAATTTAGATACATTTATATTTTTCTATGCGTTATGAACACCACTGTGATATTTTTATTTTATAATGAATATGCATAATATTCATACTATAAAAACTACTTCTATTTTCCATTCAATACTGAAAAACATTTATTATTTCATAAATAATATTTTGTATGTTTTATGAAACACAATTTTCATAACTTGACTCGATTTGTATATTTTAGTTGATAAACATTTTATAAATTATATTAATTGCACATATTTATCGTTGTAGATTATTATAATTTATACATAGTAGATGTTCTTACAATAATAGAAATGTTAAACATTATCATTTTATATTTCTAACAAGGCTCCCACTAGTCTTATATGTTTCTTTAAACCCTAAGATGAAACATAGAGGTTTTCAACTTCACTAGTTGGTATTAGGACTTGTCTATCTTGGGACGCTGACCTTGAGTTTGCTCAATCAGTCAAAACCCTATAAATGATGGATAACTCCTTATCGGTTGTATCATATACAACTCCTAACACATGGTTCCTTCTCCTAATCTTATTTTGACCTTAAGTTTTCTCAACAAATTGAAAGAAATTATTCACTCAAACCCAAGGTCGGCCCAAACATTTCTGATGCCTTAGGCCAATAGAAAAAAAATATTTTTGTTTCCTCGTTACTCGATAAACAATAATACATTTGTATGTGCAAAATAAAATGAAAATTCTATTATAAAATTTAACGTCGATTACAAAATATAGGTCAACTAAATCATTTAGATTACATACCAAAAATTCTAAATGTCTACTTGATATACCAACATATCAATAGATATCAACGGAAGCAACTTCCTTTTGCATTTTCAGAATCGAACTCGTCTATTAACCCTTCAAAGTTAAGCATATCCAAGTAATCTTTTTCAATTGGAACCATAACTAGTCCACTTAATCTCTCTTGCGACATTGTAGTTTGAAAATAGGTTTTTAACAATTCCAGTTTTGAAAAGCTTCTTTCCGCCGAAGTAACCGTAACATGGATAGTCAATAAAGTTCAGTAAGCCACCTAAACATTAAGAAATTGCATAGTGCAATGATTCAAATAATCTCAATAAACTTTTAACGGTTATATTTTAACAATCAATCAATAAGTAGCTAATGAACATGGTTTAAGTGGTATAACATAAAATTTTAAGTCACTATTAAGTGAGAAATTATACATAACTTAATCAAATCGGGGCAGATTAAATTGAGGAAAAATCAAATAAGGTCCTAGGCAGTTTAATGTAGAGGGAAGCACAAATAAAACAATCAAATAAACATTGCATTGGTTTCAACATCAATAAACTATACTTGTCTATGACTATAATTTAAATAAATAAGTGAAAGAAGCAATAATGCCTCTCATTCTTAAAGAAGAAAAATGTTCTTGCAAAGGCACGTACAGCATAACCTACAAGTACAAAGATAAACATCAACATTTCTAGTTCCAGCAATTGAGGTTGCTCAAAATAAAATTATAAAAAAATAATTTAACTATTATATATGTACTCACATCGTCAAATTCTTTTTAGGCAATTAGCTCCTAGGGTTTAGCTCGAAAATTGGATCCACAATCTCGGCACAACAAGGCTAGGGCAGCAGGAAGGCAAAAGGAAGAAGAAGGGGCAGTGCAGGCGGTTGGCCGTGTAGGCGGTTGGTGGCTTGGCGGCGCAGGCAAGTTGTGTTGCAGCGATGATGTTTTTTTCTTCGTCGGTTGTCGCCTGTCACATGAGTAAAGAAGAGAAAAAAAATCTGTTGCCCCTCCTTCTTGTGTTGGCCTAGGCAACGACCTATATTGCCTACCCTATGTGCCAGGCCTGCTCATACCTACTATTTCATGATAGCCGAAGTATAGTATGTGTATCTTGAGTTTTCTCAACAAATATATATAGTTACCTTATCTCATCTAGTCAATATATTAATAATACAACACATAACCTCTCTAGCTTGAGTTATCTTAAACTAGAGAGTATGCAAGTAATTTATTAATATATAAATGGTAGAGGACAACACTTATATTAGAGATTCATAATTTTCAATATATTTAAGTGAGCGATATCGACTTATGGAATAATGTAATTCCTATGAAATAGCCTTGTGATTCAACTTTCAGACACATCAGAAATCACAGTATATGTACTATACATATGTATTTATTCCTTAAGTCTACTTGGGTTTCTTACTGTTCCACCTTTAGTTTATACATTTACATTACATAAGTTTTATTATTATATAACTTTTATATTTTATTTAACTTATACAATATTCTATGTATAACATTACGTTAATTAAATCTTATTTAATTTATTTAATTTATTAACATTTTAATTAATTATTATAATTTTATAACACACTATTTCGAATATATATTATAATATTTATACTATTACACAAATATCTAATATATGTTTTTTTTAATTTATTAATTAACTTTTAATTAATTTATTTAACTAAACAATTAATTAAATTTTATAAATATTTTTTATACACATATGTATACTCAAATTTATTAAACAATTCAAGACAACAATACACATATCATTATATACATTATACATGTATATATATTTAATTAATTAAATTACTTAATTAAACCATTAATTTTATTAATCTTGTTAATAAATAATATTTTCAAAATAAATTATTTAACATTTTCAAACAATTTGAAAATTTATATTATAACTTTTGTAATATGTATTTTATTTTAAATTTAAAACTTTTATTTTAATTTTAAAAAAATTTGAAAATCTATATTATAACATTATAATATTTTTCTTATTTTAAATTTAGCTTTTAAATTTAAAAATATTATTTAATTTCAAAAAAATTTGAAACGAGACCAAGGTCTAATTCGAATTGGACCTTTTATATATATGGTTACCTTTGGGCTCACATAACTGTTCGAGTCAGGCCAGTAGCTAGGTACGATATGGTACTTGATTACCGAACAATCTAGCCCGGATACTACCTTTTTTAGACATCCTACTTACTGGATTGTAAGCTTAATTAGTTAGCACTAATATGATTAATTTAGATCGCACATGCTATTTGGCTCTAATGCCATTGTTGGAATTAGACCAGCTCACATCGGAGTAATTAGGTAAATTTTAACTTTTTTTTACCCATTTGGTTCTTTAATGGGCCTATGTAATCCAATTCATTTTGAACTTTTCTAAATTTCATATTAAATAAAATAAATATTTTATTTGAATTTATATATAAGGTTTTATATTATATTACATATATGTGTGTCCTATACATATATGTGTATGCATGCACGTGCAAAAGAATAATATGCCCATAGTTTAACAGGTCGAGTATAGATGTTGCGATTTACACCACAACGGATATGTTATCCTCTCTTATATTCAATTTGTTATCTAAATGTGTGTATATTTACGTCATAATAATATAGGTAAGTAAATATGTAATATAAATACATACATACATATATATATATATATATATATAACGTTGGTTATTAAAAAATTATATATAAAACATTTAAAACTATTATTATATATATTTGTGTGTGTGTAAATATATATATAATTGAGTCATTAAATTAATTTATAAAATTTTTATAGCATAAAAATATAAGTATAATTTAATATGAAAGCCATGAATAATTTAATAAAATAATATTTTATTTTAATTAATTTATACAATACATGTAAATATATGTAATTAGACATACACACATACATATATATAAATTATAAATTTAGTTTTTTAATTATATTTCTATAAATATTTCTCTTGCCCATATAATTTTTTATATAATTTTCTGTCGATTTAGCATTCTAGTTAATACTAAAATTAAAAATCCGTATAAAATTTAAACCTATATATAATAATATTTTTTTAAATGCTAAGTATAATATATATTATGCAATATTTTAATACAAAACTTTATTACTTTTAATATATATATATATATATATATTTAAATCACATGTATAATTTTTAGGCAAAATATATATTTAAATGTTTATACGAAATTAAAAAAATATTATTTTATTTGCTACCAAATGCATTTTATGCATGAATAAAATTTTCAAAATTATAAACATGTGATATATATAATATTAATATTTTAAACATGGATTTTAATAAATTAAATCATATTATTTATATATAAAAATCTTTTTTTATTTGCAGGCCGTGACCATCTTATAAGTGAGCATAAAAATAAATTATATATATAATATACACAATCGACTAATTTGCTATGGCATTTCGATATACAAGATTCGTAATGTAATTTAATATCATCTTATAAAAATAATATATATAAATATGATATAACTAAATAAAATAGAGAATTACGTTTTCCCCATAGCACTGACGTACATGTTGCAACGTTGAATTGATCCCCTTGAATCCATTCACTAATCAGAAGTTGCTAGCTCCCGAACTGCCATATCATCGATGATTGAAACAAAAAGTTTTGATGTAATTTTGTACTTGGATTTTTGGCACTTGGAGAAGGAGTTTACCAGCCAAAAATTTCAGAGAGGAAGGAGGGGCGATGTCTTAAAGAAATGATGTAAAAATGTGGCATATAAATTAGAAGTCAAGAGAATGAAAAGTGTATCGTAGCATCATATCTCTCTTTTAGTATTTCCACTCTTTTTAATCATTCAAAACCCTCTCTAATTGCCACCATATGGCTTCCCAAATCAAGCCTCCTGTAGTATAAAATATCATGCCCATATGGGCCCCAAATCTAGTCCAAGTCTGAACAATATTCAATGCAGCTTTAAATCTTATTCAAACGCATACTGAAATCGTATATTAATTGACATATTTATATATACACAATATTTAATAATGTTCAATATACATTAAATAAAATTTATAATTAATATTTCATAAATATAAATTAGGTTAATTAATTTACGATAATTTATAAATTAATTAAATCATATGGTAAAAGGAATATTCAACGTCCCGGTTACGTGACTCTTAGATGTAAATTTAGTCAGCAATTAATATTGAACATTTCAAATATTAACGTTCACGCATCGCTTAGTAGGTGACGTAACATCATGGCTAAATTTATCGCTTATTTGGTTTTGTTAAAATCAATTTTTACTTTGTTAAGTGTTACCCAGCAGTGACAATTATTTACACTAATTCTCTTCCTCAAAACTATATCACTTTAGACTTATGGAATTTAATAATGGTCAAAATTCTAATATCATCCATATTCAACTCTATAGACCAAGTACAAAGTCTTTAGCTCGATAATAATGACTATTAGTAATAGAACTGCTCTGACCTGAGACTTTGACTTTGAGTTGACTTCAGTTGACCGTGATACGAACCTCAAATAAACGAGGAAGCGAATCCTCACTTGAAAAGTATTTCACTTCCAATGTTTTCACTCGACCCAACTATAGTCATTTGACGGACGTCGTGCGTAACTTAACTATAATCAAAGTGGATCTTCCATATTGATAAACAATGCATTCTCAAGTGGAGAGAACTGTGTAATTTTGTCACATCAATATTTTCTATTTGACTATAGTTATATCAACCAAAAGAAAACTATCAAGTGGGTCATTTCATAGTTATCCAACAATTAACGTACGCAACCCCATGGTGACCCAACAGTCATGTGTAGTACATTATCTAACATTTAGAGAGCATTACGTACTCTAGTCTCGACAGATGTATCGATTCCAGCCTCGATGCATCTTGACTAGGAATATTTAAAATAGTACGTATATTTTATCATGATAAATTACTTGTCGTTATAATGCATTATAGCTACTATCACAAAGCATACCATTTACGGATTTTCTATTAAATATACTTTTAATTAAATTAATTAATTAACATGTAACACATTCTATCAAGTATATAACAGAAAGAAACATCTTTTATTTCAAACAAGATTACTTATCGAGTTAGATATATGTAACAAATTATATAACTGCCCCTATGACATACCCCTAACTCTATCGTGACGTACATGAAATTTGTTTAGATACGAGGTTGGACTTCAAAGCAACTAACAACAAATCTGAATATGAATCAATCCTGGTCGGCCTCCAGATGGAAAATAAACTCAAAATTGAGTCCATTAAAGTATATAATGACTCATTGATTATGTTAAATAAGATCAGTGAGCGAAGTAAAGGGCAAAACCTTAGTGTAATATGTGGTAGAGGTCAAGAAATTGATGACCCTTTAGCCAAAATAAAGGGAGAAGAATGCAAAGGCTGACCGTTTTTCCAAAATTGCAAGTAACTCGACAAAGATCAACATTTGTGTCTAGTTGGAAGCCAAAGTGCCACATGTATAGAATAGTGGACAAAAACTATGGAAATCAATAACAAACAATGAAATAGTTAGGTGGCTCCGCTTTTGAAATTCTTGGTAAGCAGAGAGTTGTATTAAAGGTGCAAAGAAGCCTAGAAATTCTACTACCAGGCGCCTAGGTACACAGTCATGGATGGAAAATTATACAGAAAAGACTACTCCACTCCACTGCAATGTTGCATTAGTTAAGATAAAGCCAAACATGTCCTCAAAGAACTATATGAAGGCTTTTACGAAGACCATGTTAGGGAGGTAAAGCCTTGCAGACAAAGCCATTGGCTGGACTACTATTGGCCAACAATGTTAAAGAATACTATAGATTACATCAAGAAGTGTGACCGTTGCCAACATTTCACTATGATTCCAAAAGCTTCTCCCAATCTACTAACCGCAATGACCTCTCTATAGTCGTTCGACGCGTGGGGGATCAACCTGAGTAGGAAGCTCCTAAAATCGAAAAGAGGATACATTCATGCCATTATCAACATTGACTACATCACAAAATGGTTTAAGGCATAGCTCCTCACTAGGGTCACGCTGCCCAAGGCCTAAACTTAGTTATCAAAAACATCATCTATCAATATTTTCTCCCAAAGAAAATCTCTATCGACAACGGAACCTGGTTCCAAAGTCGTCTTTCATGGCCTTTTGTAAAAGAAATAGGATCAGAAAATGCTTCTTATCTATTTGCCAACCCCAGGCCAACGACCAGGTGGAGGTGGTTAACAAAATAGTCGAGACAACCTTGAAAAACCTATTAACCAATGCTAAAGGAAACTGGGATAAAGACATTCCACTCATACTCTGGGCATATGGAACCTTTGTTCAGATATCAATAGGGTACTCACCTTTCTTTCTAGCCTAGGGGTATGAGGAGATGCTACTTATAGAAGCGAATGTCCCCTTTCCAAGACACCAAACCCACAACTACAAAAAAAGAGAACTGTTGTAGATAGGCCTCAATGCCTTAGATGAGAGGAGGATGGAAGTAGGGCTACAAATCAAAGCCTAGAAAAGGAAAATTTCTAAGCACTACTACTCCAGGGTCAAGCAAAAAAATTTAATTTGGTGACCTTGTCTTGTTATTATTCTTTAAATATACAAAGAACCCGATAGGTGGAGTCATCAACGTAACTGGGGGAGGCGTATGTGATTAGCACTGCCTTAGCCAATGGAGCATACTGCCTCACTTACCAAGACGATACCAATGTCCCTCAAATGTGGAACCAGAGCACCTTAGAGCTCATTACATTTAGTCACCTTTGTACGCCAAATTAAAAGAACCATATTTTTTGCAAGCCAAAGTATAAGGTGACTAGTCATTGTAAATCTTTTTGTATGCAATAAATGAGAAAATATCCTCAACTATCTAACATACAATTGGCGATACCTTGCTAGTTCAACGCCTATAGTCAATACTGCACTAGAAGGTAACAGTTGTTGGAATAGCCCCAGTATACAACTGGTGAAATGGGTAAATTTCAAAACAAAAAATCCCTATTTGGATCTTAGTGGGCCTATGAAATCTAATATAACATTAGATCCAATCTATCTATTTAATAAAATCATATTTTATTTGAATGTTTTATATTTTAATTAATTGATCTTTCTAAGTCAAATATGTTTCATATATATAATGAACATATCTAATATATTCATATATAGATGTGATGACATAAGGGAACGGTATATGGGCATGACATAACGTAGACATGGTTTAATATATGCATATATGGATATTGAGATTTATATCTACTATGTATATATGTGAGCATATATATACTAATTGCCTTATTTAAACTAATATATATATATATATATACACATATATTATGTTGAAAATTTACATTTAGTAAAATAATAAATTAAACTTGGTAAAAGTTTATATACCATTTGACTAAGTCAAACTTTTCAAATTCAAACTTAGATGTACTGAAATATTCTAATTTGACTTGGTATACATACAAACATATATATATGTATGTATGTATGTATATATTCGAATTCAAATATTAAGATTTGACTCAAAATAATTCAAATTTATGTAATATCTCTAATTTGACTAGGTCTTTATTATGTATATATATATTGTCAAAAGCTATCTATATTATTTAAAGGCACTTATATTCTAGAAATTTATATATGTATATATTACAAAGGTACATAAATAAAATATATACGCACCTTTTGGTCAAAAATATTATTTTTAATTTTAAAACAAAATGACCAAGAGTATTTTATTACATACATACATATATTAATCTTAAATTTAAAATTAATGTATTTAATTTTTAATATATATATATATATAAATATATAATTTATAACATCAAATTTGTTTATTTTATTTTTTTTAAAACAAAATAGATCGAACGTAACGTTGATTTAATATATGTATATACACATATATTTATTTTAAATTTGAATCTAATGTCTTTTAAATTTCAAAATGATCATAAATCAATGATTCATAAATTAAGTTGATAAAAAATAATTTGTATTCATGCAAAAGTTTATATATAATAAATTTACTTACGACCAAAAACAAAATATTTATATTTTAAATTATTTGTAATTTAAATATTACATTTAATTTCATTCAACATTTAATTAATTTTTAAATTGTTAAGATTAATTTCAAATAAAATAAAGCAATATCAACATATATATATATATATATATATATATGGTGTATATATTAATAATATGTGAATTAATAAATATGCCTATTTGACACACCTCATTTTAAGCACTCTCCTAGATCTAGAATCTCTACCCAAAGATGCAACCTTCAACATATAACCACCTTTAATTGAGTAATTATATTCGCGATAAGGGAGGTGGAGATTGCTTATGGGGCAAGAGATAGGTGGTCAAAGTAGAAAGAAGAGAAAGGCTAAAATGAATGACGTGAGGTGTATTTATAGAATGGAGAGATATTTAAACAAATATCTACCACCATTCTCTTGTTTAATAATATCAATTCAAACTCCCCTCCTACTCCTCGTTTACCGAGCTAGGTTGACCCCTATGCGATGATGTGGCAATCCCTGTCACATTGTAATTATTTGTTTTATATTAAACTTAATAAATTCAAATCGATATCGTATATCGATGTACATACACATGACAATTATGTGTACACATAAATAATTACTAAAAGTACCTAAAGCATTTCTAAGAGATACCCCACTTACCAATGTCGTCCTAAAAATTAAATATACTCATAATTAATATTTTCCTAATATTGATTAACTTAATTAATTTATTACCATTATAAATTAATTAAATTAAGTTGTAATATCAAACAGTTCGAATACATTCGTATGTTACCTTTGTTGATAGTGTGGCATTTGACAGAATTTATTGCTTATTGATCTTTATAGGTAAAATAATATTTTATATTTTCTTAAGCATTGCAGTTTACACCGATAATTTGCATACATTTACTTCGTCAACAGTATATCGCTTTAGAATATATGGAATATTGTATTGGTCAAAATTCTAATATTATCCGTATTCAACTTGATCAATCCATAAATAAAGTCCTTGGTTTAATACTAATATTTATTATTATCCATTCTACCCAGACCAGAGATTTTGACTTGGAGTTCACTAAGTTGACTATGATACTAACCTCATACAACTGAGAAGACAAGTTCTTTATTGAATAGTGTGTCACTTTCCATGCTTCAACTCAGAGCCAACTATAGTCACTTGATGGTCGTCGTCATGCCAAGATTTAACTATAATCAAAGTTGAGCATCCACATTGAAGTTTAACGGTATTCTCAAGTTAAGAGAACTATGTAACATCATCACATTGAGATTTCCTATTTTACCTAGTTGTTATTAACCAATAGGAAAGAATCGAGTTAATTATTCCACAGTTATCCAACAACTATGAGTACGTAACCCCTTGGTAAACTGTCCAACATTTGAAGAGCGATACATATTTTTTCCCAATGGATGTGTCAATGTCCTTTCTGGAAACTTCTTTACTAGAAATATTTAAAACAAAATGTTATTTCATGTTGTTATTTATTACTTACAGTTGCAACTATTTGCAATTACAATCACATAACACTTTATTTAAGGACATTCTTATTTATATAATTTAAATCAGCTATCTAACTAATTATGTCACTATATAAAAAAGCATAAAATAGAAATCAAACACCTTAATTATAAACAGGATTGATTACGGAAGTAGATACATGTAACAAATTACGTAATTACCCTTAAGCATACTACTACCTCAATCTTCCTCTTATACTTGGGGCTAGTTATGGATTCTCAGTGCTACACATTCGATTGGTTCACTCAAAATTAATCGAGAATTCCCCTATTGAATGGATATGCTATATTGTTTTAATTATCTACATTGTCAATCAACATATCTTTGTTGCTAATAAATTACATTTATCATGTGAAACTTTTGGAGTATGTTTTTTTAACTTCTAGTGGCCTTAGGTTCTTTTTGTACCACTATCGTGGCATTATTTCACAAAACAATGTCATGGGATTCTCAACCTTTGAAAACCCTGGTTCATTTATAAAATTTTTCATACATTTATGATTTTTTTACTTTGGTGTTATTCAAGGCAATGTACATAGCTTTTCAGTTAAATCACCTCTTGGTTGAAACATTTTCAACTTAAAGCTCCTTAATTAAGGTTGAGCATAAATTTAAGCTTGACATGCTATATCTTATATCACTTATGAAGTTCATATATGAATACCCTTCATAAGGAGTTAATTTCAACAAACCATTCTCTAGTATTCGAAAATACTCGAGAATACTCATAACTACTAATTAGCGATCTAATTAGGATTTAATGCTAACTCAACGCACCAATTACATAAGCGAATTGCAATATTGGACAATATGGCATATATAATGATTCCTATTACCGATGCGTAAGGAACTCATCTTATATGCTCCATATTAAACATTTAATATGGTGTCAGTGTAGATCATTTAGGATAATCGCAATATACTTTAACATTTATTATAAATGACATCATTTTTAAATCCTGTATCAAGAATTGGAAAACTAAACTAAAACTGGTTTTCGCACGGGTAGGTTGTTAAAAATCAGTTGGTTGTTATTTACTTATACTTTTATGAATATTTTGGTACCATTTAAAATTCTTTTTTACAGATACGCACTTCCTCTACATTTTGATTGAGAAATAAACCGTTTGAGCCTATCAAAACACTCATTCAATTATAATTCTTATTGGACAAATTTTTTGCATCCTCTCTTGGATCACATCAAAAACATACAAATCATATTATCTCTCTCACTGATTTCAAAATATATTTTTTGACATGTGCAAATAGTCTGTTCTAAATCACTATTTAGAAGTTTTATTCCAACATCAATGTGTCATAACTCAAAATCAATTGTAATTACCTATAGAATCCGAATGGATTTAAGCATGCTGACAAGTGAAATTATTTTTCTAATTTCAACATTGGACACTAATGAAGTCATGTAACGACCCGTAATTTTCGTCAATTACATTTGTCATTTTAATAGATTTACGTAAATTTAATTTAAAAGAAATAAAGATTTTATAATTAATAATGAAGCAAATGCTGAGAATGAAATGAAACCATGGGAATATAAGGCTAAGTATTTACAGTTGAAACAAAATGACGAATAAACTGAAGTGGTGTAAATTGTTATACTAGGCTAAGAGTTGCATATAAGAGAACAAAGGTAAGTAGTGAATTTAGTTAATGAATTAATAATATTAAATAGTAAATTGAATTAAATCAATGTCCAGTAGAAATTGAAATATTGTTTGGAATGAAAGCTTATAAATTGTAAGCATTTAATTTACAAATGAAATCAGTGTATTAATTTAGTTGTAACTGAATGTAAATTAATGAAATTATGTAATAATTGATAAATGATGGCATTCATGAATGAAATAAGATTTGTAAGAAATAAAGGAATAATTGAAATAAACCTTTACCAATGGAATAGTGTACTGATTTATATAGACATAATAAAAGAGTTGAATTGAATCAATCTATTTAGTTGAAAATAATTAATTGGTATGCAAATTATAAATGGGTTTATAGTAAGAAATTATACTATCGTGAATTGGGATTAAGATGAAATTGAAAACTTCAAGTATGTGATGCAAATATATCATATATAGCAGTGGAATAAAAAAATTAGTGTTATTATAACCTAGTTGGTAAGTAACAAACTTATAACTGAATTTAAAAGAAAATAGGTGACAATGAATATAGATTGTTCATTTATTTGATGTGTTAAATAAATTTTGGTATTCAATCGCAATAAATATAAATAATTAATTGAAACTGTTGTAAGATCAAAATTTATTGCATATAATAAATTGGGGGATAGATTTCATTAAAGGTAATTTATTTATTATGTTAATGTAAATTAAAATAATTAGAGGTACATAAATGATGATTAATACCATGTTTGGAAGTTGTAATTCAGAGGATATTAAGAATTAGGAATTGAATTTTGAATTATTTGCAATACAAATAAAGAAAATGTTACGTTATTTCTAACCGAGGGAATCATTAATTAATTGAATAAAAGTTAAATTAGTGGAATAAATGGAAATTAATTTACGTTAGTTATTTAGGGTAACGACTAAATTTGGTAATCCATTTGCAATTAATGACAATAGTGTTGAGATAAGCTAATAAGTTAAATGTCAATGCAATACCAGTTAATGGATTGAATGTGGTTACGAAATTGGAATTAGATAAATGCGGTAACTAATTCAGGGCAAATAAAATTTATGGAACAAATGTTAAGATCTAAACTGATAATAATTAATAATTGAAGGTAATGTAAATTCCATTTATAATATGACTATTGGTAAATGAAAAGATTGTAAATCAAGATTTGTTTATTTATTTGAATTTTATGAAATTAATGATTTATATTGATTAACCTTTAATAAATTTACATTTATAAATTGTTAAATAATTGTAAATTTTTGAGAATTATAAAGTGATAAAGATTTCAAATTTCAGAATTTTAACACGAAATTTGATTTAATTAATTTATTTTAAATTTATGTAATTAATGGTAAAATAGCCATTTTGGCCACTGACTCGGATTTCGACGAAACAAGTTTCATCGGATCCGTAACGGTGAATTATAATAGTGTTTCAAGTTTCGTAGCGATCGGACTTATCGTTTGATCGTACGGACTCGAAACGCCTTGAAATTTATGCAATTGAAAGCAATTGAAATCAATTGGGAAAATATTATTTTCAGCATAACTTCTGCATACGATGGAATTTGGACATGAAACCTGTTCCATTGCATTTAAAATATTATAAAACATCTATTTTGATATATGGGTTGGCCCAATTTCGTTCCGGAGTAGAAACGGGCTTTTCGGGCCATTTAGCGTTCAACGCGTATACCAATCTGATCCATCTATTATTTTTCAGCCTTGTCTATATATAACCCGTTATAAACCCTAGCCACTCCTTATTTTCATTTGTCTATACATACATCTCCCTCTCAACTCCTCATTCCAATGGCAGAAAAAAACCTAATTCCCAAATTCCAAAAATTATTTCAATAAAAAAAATTTCAGATCTACAGCCACTTCGTGTCACGCTTTGAGTTTCAGAGGAAAAAACGATGTATCTACTTCGGGTTAGGAAGAAAATGACTCGGGTCGCTCCGGGTCATTTTGGCAAAAACTCCAAGCAAGCACCGGGGATTTGGGGCGGCGCACCGAAGTCGACATAGGGCCAGAATTTTCAAATTTTCATAAGTTTTGCATACGAGCTCGGATTCATGCGCGGTTTTTTTTGTTGGGATTGTATCGGAATTTCAGACATTTTGGCGTTTGTTTAGGGCAGATTCGGAGACTGTCAAATTTTTGGGTTTAAATTGAATTTAGATTCAATTTGAATTCAAAAGGTGAGCGTTTTAACCCACTCACGATTTCAAAAATTTCTTATGTTTGTTAAATTGATTTTTGATGTGTTTAAAATTTTATTTATAGCTGTTTGGTATATATTTCATCAATTTCTTAGCTAAATTGCATTCATTTAATTTGCGCGTTATTTAATTCATTATTGCATATTAACTGCCGGTTAAATTATATTTATTTTGCATATAAACTGCCAATTAACAGTTATTAAATTTATTTGAGTATAAATTGAAATTGATACCAGTTATTTATCACCTGTTATATAATGATGTTTGTTTAAATTGGATGATGATTATAATTAATGATAGATGATTGATGTTTGGTGAATGGATGATGTGTACTATATTTTAAAATCTACAAGTTATCATGTATTTCATTCATTCGGGATTGCGGTTTGAATTATATACAACCGCATTTTTTTATTTTTAAATTGCGGATTGAAATGATAAATATCCGTATTACTTGACCATAGGATAGAAAATTATATACAGCACCGCGGTATATATATAAAAATTATTTTTGAAATGATTTTTCTATGGTTTGGATAGGATACGGTTAATAAATATAGATTTTCATATTATATAAAATCTTATTTTATATATACATCTATAGTTAAAGTATTGAAGATAAGCTATGTATGGATTTGTTAAATAAAATAAATAAGTTGAATGACGGAGTTTGATTATTTTATATTATATGGTTAAGCACATGTTAAGATATTGAAATTACATATAATTTTAAAGGATTTAAATTAATTAAGATTGGGAGTTAAATTGGAAAATTTATTTGGAATTGAGCTTAATTAAAAAGTTAACTTCATAAGTTGATGTAAAATTTATTAACTTGAAATTTTAAAAAAGGTATGATAATTATAACCGAATTCTGTTCAAGGTGAACTAAATGAATATTTCTAGTATAAAAATTGAAGGAAAATTTCTTTTATAAGTAATTTGAGTTTTACTTAAATGATTACGGGTTTATTATGCAATTATTATTTCAAACTAAATAATAGGACTTTAAATTTGTGAAATAGAAATTTCCAACCTTAGTTCCAATTGTTTAATATTCAAAGTTTGAAATATATTGAAACTGAAGTGGTTTATTTAAACTGAAAGCGATTTTAAATTTATGGATTTTGACTTAATCTTAAATGAAATAAATTGTAAGTCGCGGAAATTATTTTATTTTATAAAGAAATTTTGAATCCAAACCATTGATGCTATATACTGTTTGAATATCCAAACCATTTAAGTTTTAGAAATTATGCTTTAAAGCTATGTATTTTCGAAGTATTATAGTTTGAAAGTTATAATTCAGTGTTTGGTTTCTGATTATTATAAGTTTGAAAACAATATGATTTTGGAAAAGAAATATATATTTGAAATAAAAGGATATTATATTAATTTGGGTTTTTATAAAAATAATATCAAATGAGTTTGTTTTGGAATGGAAATAATATCATATTTACGGGCTCTGAAATGGATAATTATATTCTAGTTTTTGAAAGTATAATTAATTTTTAAATGACCGCGGTGTTATAATAACGTTTGGTTGTTGAAGAGACCGGGATCGGAAGTTGTCATACTCTCTGCCAACTCCGAAAACCACTTTAACAACCGTGTACGCGGTGGAGATTCCAGAATGAAGTAGGATGGTGGCGGCGTTTCATGTAAGGTAAATATGTGGACCCAACTCCCGTGAGTTGGAATAAGGTGGCTAAAACAGGAGCGATTGACGGGTTAATAAGGTAGCACCTTTGATCGGACACATCCCTTCGATATTATACTTTGACTTTTGGATTGATTCGGTGGCCACTTTCGATTTTTATTTGGGTGTGTGGCTCGAGGTGGGCGGTAGCTGCGCGCTACGCGTTACCACCGACCCGGAAGCGTAATTGGTATATCTACCCTGGCATTGCCTAGTTGTGCCGTGTCACCTACCCTATTGCGCCTTGTACGAGTTTGGATTTCTCCCGTAGCCCGTGTGGTATCCTCTGGTGGCTTCCCGATCAAGAGGGACCATGATATTGGATGGACTACTGGGACTATTACGCGTTAAGGGCTATATGGGTAACCCCTTAATGCTAAGAAAAAGTAAGTTTATTTTACAATTAGACACTATTATAATAGCGCCATATACTACATAGTAAATAGTTTAACGGATCCTTAGGAGATGTAAATCCCGAGCATCTCTTGAGTTACTGCACTCATATTTATTTCTGCTAATTTAACTTGCATAAAATCTTTTAGTTCTGACTCGAGTGTTTTTGTCTTTTGAAATTCGCTCGGGTCAGTTCGAGCGTTTCAGGATTGGAAGATTTAGCTCTGGAGGACGAAGACGAAGATTTATATTATTATTATTCATACTAGTGCACTACACACTGTTCCGCTGCATTGTTATTGGTATGTGTAACTCTGATATTTATTTTATAAATGGTTTTGCAAACAGATATATAAATTGTATATTTGATTATTATATTTTATCCTTCCGCTGTGAGATTCTATTTTGTTTTATTTCTTCCTTGTTTTTCTTATTTACCCCATAACAATCTGCCCTTTGTATGGTTTGAATTAGCACATGTGTCGATTTAAATCGTGCGAAAGGCGGGATGTTACATCTAGTATCAGAGCTTTGGTTTAGCGGTAAATCTTAGCTTTGTGGGGTTTGACTCTTTATCAATAGGGTAGAAACACCCTATGGGAGTCGCTGAGTGTATATATATGAGAGAGCGTATTTGTTAGTGTTATAAAAGGGTTTTAATATTGTGTTAATCTGTTCCGTTTTGTATTTATGAATTCCCGTTGATGCATGGGACGCTGTGACATTAATAGGGATTTCTAAACACTTAATAGGACAGACCGACATAATATTTGTTTTAATATAGGTGAATGAAATAATTTTGCCTATTATATTTTTTATATATAAAATAAAGTTTTTTTTTTATAAATAAGATATATATTTGGTTGCAATATATTGGTTGTTAGGTAATAAAATTTATAAATAATAGGTGAAATTAGATGGAAAATAAAATTGGAAATTTAGAACTTAAGTTCCGAGGTTTTGTAAATTCTTTCAATTGATTTTGGAATATAATAATAATAATACTATTAGAAGTATTTTCGAATATAAATATTTCAATATAATTTTAAAGAATTGTTAAAAAAGAAATTTTGAAAATAAATAAGTTATGTACTCCCCTCTCTGTCGTTGGAAAATAATTTTGGTGATGAGTGCACGCATCATCGACTTTCATTTTCGAGTTTCGAAGTGGGAAGGCCACTTGGTAGTTTTACTACAGATTTATTTTGATAAACAAAAGTGAATTTTTAATTTCTTTTAAATATAATTGGGTTTATAAGCTGTAAGTATATATATTTACCTATTATTTTTAAAATAATTTGAAATTTAACACGGTATTTAGTTCTTAAGTTTCCACAAATAAATAGTTTCAATTATTCTAGTGAAATGGAATCTAAGTAATTTATAATTGAAACCCTAAATGAAATAAGAGGTTTAATGCTAGGTTATTAATGGTATTAAATGAAATTTATAATTGTAACCTATGAAATAAAGGATTATTATTGAACAGTAAATTTATTAAAGAAATAAGAGAAACTTGTATGAATTTAATTACATTCTTAAAAACATATATATAACTTACCAAATATTTAAAAGTTGAAATGTTTAATAAGAAAATGTAATGGAAATTATACAAGTAAAAGTATGTAATGAAGGTGTTCAATAAATCGCTTTTATTCATAAGAAGTGATGATATCGGGATAAGTTAAGTTATAATTGAAATTTTACTATTAGTAAATATAATAAAAGGTAAGTATTACAAATAGATGATTATAAACATAAGTAAACAAAACGGAAATGCTAAGAAATTGAATGGGACATGAATACTATTGACAAATGAATGTAAATAAAAGAGGTCATGCTATAATAAATGAATGAATAATTATAACGAAATAAAAGGAACTGACATGACCTGAGTTAATGGAATTGAATAATTGTAAGTAATAAGTAAAAATAAATGAAGCAAACATTTAATGAGTAAATGTAAATTTAAAAGATAAATCACTGTATAAATAAAAAGAAAATCAAACAACAAAGGCATGAAAATTTTTTAATAATAAGTTAAGTTGATTGTTGTTTGGATTTGTTATTGTTTAGTTGATGGTTGTTTGGGCAAGGATTCTTTAAAATTGGATTAGGATAAATGAATAATCTATTTAGTTTTATCTAAGACTGTTGAGTAAATGATGCGCTAGTAGTTTATTCTTCATTCCGTACAATTTAAAAGTTTTGAACCCGAACAACTATTTGTTTGTTTGATTGAATGGTCGCTTTGTATTGGTTGTGTATGCTATTTGTTGAAATTGATGGTTGTTGTATTGATTTGTTGTTAGTGGTTGAAACCACTTAAATATTTCACTTTATATAAATTGTTAACCCTTTGGATTTTATAAGTGAAATGCAGGTTATGGAAGCAATTGCTATTGCTTTTGGTTCCATAAATTAAGCGAAAATTGCCCGACAAATAGGTACGTTTCGGATTACAGTATATAGCGCTATTTTATATATTTGCCCGTGTTGGGATATTATATTTTGGATATTATATGTGATATTTTGATATTATATTTTCTCCCGAGCCTCCACATACAAAGGAGACTCTGCCAAAAAAAATTTGTAAATTTTGAACTTAGAAAATATTTTGAAAATGTTTTCCAAACTTTATTAGTTTGAGTATAAAAAAAATTAATGATTATAAATTAGTATATTTTATCTAAATTAATTTTGTAAATTTATTTGTTTATAAATTTAATATTTAATATGATATTGATTTCTTAATTCTTCTTTTCCCTTCTTTTTCCTTTTCGGGGACGAAAAGTTTTGAGTGGGGGAGAGTGTAACGACCTATAATTTTCGTTAATTACATTTGTCATTTTAATAAGATTTACGTAAATTTAATTTAAAGGAAATAAAGATTTTATAATTAATAATGAAGCAAATGCTGAGAATGAAATGAACCATGGGAATATAAGGCTAAGTATTTACAGTTGAAACAAAATGATGAATAAATTAAAGTGGTGTAAATTGTTATACTAGGCTAAGAGTTGCATAAAAGAGAACAAAGGTAAGTAGTGAATTTAGTTAATGAATTAATAATATTAAATAGTAAATTGAATTCAATCAATGTCCGATAGAAATTGAAATATTTTTTGGAATGAAAGCTTATAAATTGTAAGCATTTAATTTACAAATGAAATCAGTGTATTAATTTAGTTGTAACTGAATGTAAATTAATGAAATTATGTAATAATTGATAAATGATGGCATTCATGAATGAAATAAGATTTGTAAGTAATAAAGGAATAATTGAAATAAACATTTACCAATGAAATAGTATATTGATTTATATAGACTTAATAAAAGAGTTGAATTGAATCAACCTATTTAGTTGAAACTAATTAATTGGTATGCAAATTATAAATGGGTTTATAGTAAGAAATTATACTACCGTGAATTGGGATTAAGATGAAATTGAAAAATTCAAGTATGTGATGCAAATATATCATATATAGCAGTGGAATAAAAAAATTAGTGTTATTATAACCTAGTTGGTAAGTAACAAACTTATAACTGAATTTAAAAGAAAATAGGTGACAATGAATATAGATTGTTCATTTATTTGATGTGTTAAATAAATTTTGGTATTCAATCGCAATAAATATAAATAGTTAATTGAAACTGTTGTAAGGTCAAAATTTATTGCATATAATAAATTAGGGGATAGATTTCATTAAAGGTAATTTATTTATTATGTTAATGTAAATTAAAATAATTAGAGGTACGTAAATGATGATTAATACCATGTTTGGAAGTTGTAATTCATAGGATATTAAGAATTAGGAATTGAATTTTGAATTATTTGCAATACAAATAAAGAAAATGTTACGTTATTTCTAACCGAGGGAATCACTAATTAATTGAATAAAAGTTAAATCAGTGGAATAAATGGAAATTAATTTACGTTAGTTATTTAGGGTAGCGACTAAATTTGGTAATCCATTTGCAATTAATGACAATAGTGTTGATATATGCTAATAAGTTAAATGTCAATGCAATACCAGTTAATGGATTGAATGTGGTTACGAAATTGGAATTAGATAAATGCGGTAACTAATTCAGGGCAAATAAAATTTATGGAACAAATGTTAAGATCTAAACTGGTAATAATTAATAATTGAAGGTAATGTAAATTCCATTTATAATATGACTATTGGTAAATGAAAAGATTGTAAATCAAGATTTGTTTATTTATTTGAATTTTATGAAATTGAAGATTTATATTGATTAATCTTTAGTAAATTTACATTTATAAATTTTTAAATCATTGGAAATGTTTTAGAATTATAAAGTGATAAAGATTTCAAATTTCAAAATTTTAACGCGAAATTTGATTTAATTAATTAATTTTAAATTTATGTAATTAATGGAAAAATAGCCATTTTGGCCACTGACTCGGATTTCGACGAATTTCATCGGATCCGTAATGGTGAATTATAATAGTGTTTCAAGTTTCGTAGCGATCGGACTTATCGTTTGATCGTACGGACTCGAAACGCCTTGAAATTTATGCAATTGAAATCAATTTGGAAAATATTGTTTTCAGCATAACTTCTGCATACGATGGAATTTGGACATGAAAACTATTCCATTGAGTTTAAAATATTTTAAAACATCTATTTTGATATATGGGTTGACCCAATTTCGTTCCGGAGTAGAAACGGGCTTTTCGGGCCATTTAGCGTTCAGCGCGTATACCAATCTGATCCATCTATTATTTTTCAGCCTTGTCTATATATAACCCGTTATAAACCCTAGCTACTTCTTATTTTCATTTGTCTATACGTACATCTCCTTCTCAACTCCTCATTCCAATGGAAGAAAAAAAACATAATTCCCAAATTCCAAAAATTAATTTCAATAAAAAAAAATCGGATCTACAGCCACTTCGAGTCACGCTTCGAGTTTCAGAGGCAAAAACGCTGTATCTACTTCGGGTTAGGAAGAAAATGACTCGGATCGCTTCGGCTCGTTTTGGCAAAAACTCCAAGCAAGCACCGGGGATTTGAGGCGGCGCACCGAAGTCGAACCCGAAGTCGACACAGGGCCAGAATTTTCCTGTAAAGACCCGTAAATCCGTACTCCTTGAATAGACACTAATCTCCATGGATTTATTCAAGATGAACGAAAATACGAACCCTTAGGGGTTTAAGAAATATTTAAGAAAAGAGCAGAGAAAAAGATAGAAAATAGGGAGGAGAGAAAACAGAAGATAGAACATTTTAAAATAGAAGAAAAAGAGAATAGAGAACATTTTGAAAACATAGAACGTAACAGAAAACAACAGAATCACATCAGAATCTCACAATTCGCAGTGGAACAACATATAATAAATAAATGAATAATCTTTAAATAAAGAACCATATCAGTTATTACATTTTATACATTTCATTTCATTACATCATATCATCAGAGTGTACAACATCATACAACATCAAACAGCGGAAAAAGAAATACTATATAAACTAGTAATACGCCATGCCATCCATCTTGCCTCCAGCAACTCCAGAATATCTAGAATATCCTGATAAACCTAACTCTTGACTGCCCGTGTGGAAATTGGTGGGCACCCAGAGTTTAGGAAGGAAAACAATAAACTCCGAGTCAGTCATGTGACTGGTGTGAGAACTCAAAACAGTTTATTTATCTTTAAAATCAAAATAGAGGAATATTTTTTAAATTCAATTCGCAATGCTTTTAAAAATGAGACTACCATAAGGCCTCCCGCACACACACACATGCAAACGCAGAATCGGAGGAGATTTCTCCTTATGATAGTCAAAGATGCTTGATACGCATTAAAAGAACATTTGATATTATTACTAGTGCATAGTGTAGGAAAAATTCATTTCGAAAGTAGAATATAAATCTTAGCCAACATACGACCATTATCGTATGCCTACTATAGCTAACTATGTTCAATAGCAGGTTACCGCCACATTCCATAGCAGGTTATACAACTAAAACCGTACAAGTTTCGTATTGTTTCTTTGGATTTCCAACAAATGGTCAGGCCAAGGAACTTCCCATTGCCACATGAGAATGCCTCTGGAAAGACATCCCCGAGAACCAAACCGGAACTCTGCCAACACAAGGCCGGGTTACCCCTAACTGGGTAACTACTGACACGAGCACGCCATTCCCCGATCGTAAACGACCTTTCTCACGGGATCCCGATAACCAACAACCACAAAGTAATAAATTCGCAGTAACCACATAGGTTAAATATCTGGGCTCCATACCATGATACCACCTCTATCCAGAAGGAAATGTACATACCCTAAAGGGAGCTACCCCTCATAACCTTGCCGCATCTTTCCTGTTTTGACCATTTCCGGGGTGTGAGGCTCGACGAAGTCACGTCCACAAAAACATACTTTATACAAAAGCCATGCTTTGGGTCAACAAATGATCAACACAATGATCACCAGGATAGACGATCAAATAAACGATCCTATCACAATAATCAACACAATGATCATTTCAGCAACACTCGGCATATCACATTACCAAATTGGGAATATATCGCTGATAACATTCAACTACACAACCTCTGAGCTCGTACGTCTCAGAGAAGGGTGTTAAGCTAAAAGAATAAATTCTTCGCCACCAACAGAAATATATTTGAAAGAAATCGGCTTTATATCTCAACTTGTAATGTCAGACATACAATCCATACAAGTCTGTTCCGGGCTCGAACAAAACCGAAGGCACTTACAAAGAAGTCCTTGCAATCCGGATATTCACAATCCTGATCGGATTCACCATCACATATGGAGAACTCTATACCGTAGCTACTCGGTGCAGAGTCAATCGACAGGTCATCCTATCGCTCTCGCAAATACCGGGTCTTCAACACCGATCTTCAATGCAATTCACAACGACGTATCACATATTCGGAATGGGTTATACGACCCCATGGTCCTTTCTCGGTTAACCCGAATAGTGAGCGCTTATTCAAAAATAAGTGTGGCATTCACATTCAAACAAATCACATCAATTACCCATTCAAAGGGAAATATTGATAGTCGGTTATTGAACTATCACTGGATATGCAACATCACCAGTTTCCAAATAATTTTCCAAATTATTTATTTTCCAAAATATCTTTACAAGATATATAATTTCAATATTTCAAAAATAAATCAATATTTATTTTTCTAAACCAATTCTCCTTTTCATTCATAAATTCCATAGTGAATTTATATTTCACAATATTCATGAATATACGACTTCAATTCGATTTCTAATATTCATTTTCAATTTATCTTCAAAAAGATAATTCTTAAAATATTCACTTTATATTGGAAAAACATTTCCATACTTATTTATTCATAAGTAATTCACAAATTTTATTTATTTTCAACACTTAGAAAATATTCAATATACTTAAATCGAGATTAAGTATATATTTCATTCTTTAAGGAAATCATTCTCTTAAACATATTTATTTGGGCCAAAACGAATGTTGCGCAAAACATCGTTACGACAACCCAAAATCACTAGTGTAGAGATTCGAAATTAAAATAGATATATAAATCCCAATACTATACAAAACATTTCCTTTCGGAAATCATTTACTATAACAACAGTGTTATAGTCCATCATCTCCTTCTATTTCTCGAAAACGTCTATTTCAACAATAAATGTTGAAATCTATGGTTTCGAATCTCAACACATTTTAAAACATTGTTCGATCGTTTTAATTCTATTTAAAACATCCAAATCCAAAACAATTTCTTTAACGTGTTATTCACTATTCAGAAACGTGAATATACTATGTTAACAATTTCATCCTTTTATACATTTTATTTAAAGGATTATTCACAGTCAAAACGTGAATATAACTCCATTAATAGGTTTCAACAATTAACTTATCAAAATAAGTTGTTTGCGAATTTATAAAACAACGTTTATAAACTCCATTTCTATTTATTCTATAACAACTTCCTTTTATAAATTCCTTTATTAACCTATTCGATTTTATAACTCAATTATAAACTAAAGGTTCATATTATAAGTCAAATACTTATAAACGATTATTTTACAAAATCGTTTCTTTGAACTTCATAATTATAAATCTTATAACTTATAAGACTCAATTATTCATCCAAATATATTCTTTAATAATTTCACAAAATTTATAAATCTTACTATTTATAAATTTCACTTATAACTTCACCATTTATAATTCTATAAATTTCATTCATTTCTGAAATCCATTTTCACTTCATTCAAACACTTATAAAAACTCGTTTTATAATTCCAAGGTTTTAATTTATAAATATCAATTTATAAATCCTTTACAAAATCAATTTATACTATTTTTTTTAAAACATCCTTAATCTCCTTTATTTTTTCACCATTTCGATTCATAAAATAATTAAATTTTATAAATCCTATATTCAAACTTTTCACAATAAATTCTAAAATCCCGATTAAACTATTTTATAAAATCATTAGCATCATATTCTCAAAAATCAGTTTTTAACTATATTTCTCAAAATCATAATTTTTATAACTTTAAAAATTATAACGTTTATTTATTTAAAATAGATCAAATTCCAAACATAAAGTATATTTTCAAAAATCACTTTATAAATCATTTTAAAATTCCAAAACTTGGTCCAATGATGCTACATATCAAATAGTCAATCACGACAACAACGATATCATATATCGATATGATAATCCATCAAATATCAAAATATTTGAAATCAAATAAAAACCGTTGAGGAATCCAGTTGGATCCCTCCAACCTGTTTTCCTGCATCCACAATCATTAGCACAATAACAATTTCGCTCCAGTACGAAATTATCGCGGTATATGGGATTTAAATATTATCCGCTTAATAGACGGCGTAATAGGGTCTCATCCGCTAAACAAATAAATGCGGGAAATCAATAACTCCAATATATGCATATGCCAATATATATATATATTGATATTATATATAATACCAATTTCACTGTTTATGAAATATTCGCGGTATATGTTTTTAATAAATAACATCCGCTTACTAACGGCGTATAATGTCTATTTTAACAATCAATAGATATCAATCAACATTCAAACATGCATTCAAATATTTTAAATCTAACTATTTAAAATAAAATCGAAACTGATTCGATTGAGTGAGAAGTTCTCACCTTGATTTTAAATTCCGTTTTAGCGATTTATTTCGAATAAAATTAAACGGACGTTTAATTTTACACGAAATTTTCACTAACTCCAAATGACTCCAATCCAATTTCATCGCGTAGTGCTCGTCCATACGATTCCAACGCAACTGGTTTCGCGCGTTTTCGACCTCGTATGAAAAAGATATTGATTTTACAAGTTTACACGATTTTAATAACTAAAATTACAACATTAATTATAAAATTTATAACCTACAGCTAACACAAGCCATTGGATCTGCCACCACACGATCAAGACCGCACAATTCATCTCCTTCATCACGCACGCAACCTACAGCCTAATGCCGAAGAAAAGAACCCAAAGCCCAAGACTAGGGTTTAATACCACTCCCTTCACGATCAACTACACCTCGATCAGAATACTTCATTTGAAAGCCCTGTGCTTGCTCTCGGTTCGGCCATAACCATGTAGAGCTCGGCCCCCTCCTCCTCCTCGTGTGGCGTGCACAGCCGGCCCCCTTCAAACCCAATTTCCCGTCGTTCCATTGCTCCAAACGCGATCATAGCCGTTGATCTCGTAGCTCTCGATGTGCTCTACCTCTTTGTAGTTGAGGGTTTTGTCTAAAAGTTGATGGATTTCGAGAAATCGAGGGAAAAATGAGATCAATTTCTGGCCGTGCATGACAATGGAGGCGGCTAGGGTTTTAGATTAGGTTTTTATTTTTATTTTCTAAAATTATGAAGGTGTTGGTCTATTTATAAAGAAAAATCGAACACTATTCATCCGGAAATTCCGAACTCCGATTTACGCGCCGTAACCAGCGTTTCTAGGGTTTATCCCGCATTCCGGACACAATGGAACAGGTTTCGAAAGCTAATTCGGACATCTGTGCGAGTTATGGCTACAAACGTTCAATTTGAATTAAACCGATTTAAGCGATTTTCTAGGCGTTTTAATTTGTACCGGACAAACGGTAAATCCAATCGACTTGAAATTTGAAACCTTACAATAATATCACATTACGGATCCGATGAAACTAGTTTCGTCGAAATCCGAGACTTTTTGAAAAATGGCTATTTTAACTCGCCAAATTAAAATAAAAAATAAATCGATGCGTTTCGAGCTGCCACGATCAAACGGTAACTCCGATTGACACGAAAATTGAAACCCGGTAATAACTAACCATTACGGATCCAATGGAACTGGTTTCGTTCAATTCTGAGACTGTTCAAAAATTGACTATTTTCACTAGTCGATTTAATATTAAAATATTCAATTTTCACAAATTAACTTTTAATTCGATTTTAAAAGTTCTAAAATATTGTTCTAACTCCTATATGATAAAATAAAATTTTACAAATCATTTTCAATCATATTTAACTCAATTTTCAATTATTTCCATAATTTAACGTATTAAATTATCGATTTAGATATCCAATTAAATCCAAAAATTCAAAATAAAATTTATTCGACTTATAAATTCACTTATCAATATTTAAAATTAATTAAATATTCAAATTTTAAATTAATAAAAATTCTGGGTCGTTACAATCTTCCCCCCTTAAAAGAATTTCGTCCTCGAAATTATAAGTAAGAAAAGTTACAGAATCTATTAATTTTCCAAAAATTCATAATTAAACTTTTTACAAATCTTTACTAAGTTTTCCAAATCATACTTAGTTATCTTTTCAAAAACAACTACAATTGTTTAACTTTCAATTCCAAAATCAAAGTTAAAGTTTTCAAAAAAATTTCAATTTTCTCAAAAATTTTCTAACGCCTTAAATTTTCGAAAAAATTCGCCATAGTCTCCTTTGCGCGGCTCGATCCGAAAAAAAATGACAGTATATATATCACAAATATACATCTCATCAAGTAATGAGGCATCCCGCAGGGAAAAAAGTGTAAAAGTACGGTATGTAATCCGAGATATGTACCTTATATTTTATTAGCGAGCATATACGGCTAATATAGCGCGAAAGCGAGCTCCAAATGCGAAGCAAACACAATCCGCACCTACTAATCACTCAACAAACAACATGAGAACATGCATATATGAAAATAATCTCAATATACATCATATATTTCCATAACAACTATTCATGTCACATAGCAAATGAAACAAAAGCAATGTACTCAACCATCAACCAACTATCATCCATAACCAAATCAATATTCATTCATATTCTTATTAATATTCAATGAATTGGGTTTTCAATTTAATCACATTTGATTCATATACAGTGGATGTTCTTACTAACATTCATTCACAATTAGTTTATATTCACTAATTCATATTCAAGTTGGTCCACTTCCAAATCAAATTCAATTCTATTCAAATTTATTTACTTCTAATTTGAATTCAATTACATAGCTTTAAATTTCACTAATTCACTTTCATTAATACTTAATGAATTATATACAATCAACTAACAACCATATATCAACCAATGTTTATTAATTGCAACCAAATTCCTTTGCTTATATTCATTCAATTTGATTTAACACCTTTACTTGTCAATTGGTTTAATTAAATTGATTTTCATTCAATCTATTCATTCAATTCAATTCAATTTCTAAGTAAATTTTCCATTTAACTTTAAATTCATTTTTATTTACTACTCATATTCATAAATATATTCATATAGTTTCACTTCTCATATATATAAGTTTATTTCACAATTGTAAATTACTTTAATTATAATTCAATTCTTATAATTCTTTTGCTTATACAATTATTCTTTATTTAGGTTATTCAAACAACCAAACAATCAACTTATATACCCTTTAATAATTTTGAAAAATTATTTCTTTACATATAAAATATAATCAAGTAAAATTATTTCATTTACCCAATTTAAAACAATACCGTGTCGAATTGTTCTATTCAAGTGTTTATAGATCCCTATCAACAACGTTAATTACTCGTATTAACCAGAATCTATATACCACTCAACAAACCAATCATCACAATATAAAACAATTTTTTTATATTCACTAACAAATACGCTCTCATAGCTATTATTACACTCAAACTCATTCTAGAGTACTGCTGACTCTATCTCTAATGAGTAATACCCAACAGAACCATGGTTGTCGCTTAACCATAAGCTCTGATACCAACTGTAAAGACCTGGAGGTAGCGGTCACAACCGGTAGGCTTTTCAACCATCCCAGCCCCACCGTGGCTTACACTGGTATCCCAGACCTTGCTTTTACGGCCAGCCTCTCGACTGTCTCAGGTTACACCTAACCAACCCCCTAAAAGAGGATGTGTGGGAGTAAGAGTCTCCCGTTCGCCACCAAACCGCGAAGCGAGAACCCCCCATCACATAGCCCAAAGCTTAACAAGACTGGTGTGAGAACTCAAAACAGTTTATTTATCTTTAAAATCAAAATAGAGGAATATTTTTTAAATTCAATTCGCAATGCTTTTAAAAATGAGACTACCATAAGGCCTCCCGCACACACACACACACGTGCAAACGCAGAATCGGAGGAGATTTCTCCTTATGATAGTCAAAGATGCTTGATACGCATTAAAAGAACATTTGATATTATTACTAGCGCATAGTGGAGGAAAAATTCATTTCAAAAGTAGAATATAAATCTTAGCCAACATACGACCATTATCGTATGCCTACTATAGCTAACTATGTTCAATAGCAGGTTACTGCCACATTCCATAGCAGGTTATACAACTAAAACCGTACAAGTTTCGTATTGTTTCTTTGGATTTCCAACAAATGGTCAGGCCAAGGAACTTCCCATTGCCACATGAGAATGCCTCTGGAAAGACATCCCCGAGAACCAAACCGGAACTCTGCCAACACAAGGCCGGGTTACCCCTAACTGGGTAACTACTGACACGAGCACGCCATTCCCCGATCGTAAACGACCTTTCTCACGGGATCCCGATAACCAACAACCACAAAGTAATAAATTCGCAGTAACCACATAGGTTAAATATCTGGGCTCCATACCATGATACCACCTCTATCCAGAAGGAAATGTACATACCCTAAAGGGAGCTACCCCTCATAACCTTGCCGCATCTTTCCTGTTTTGACCATTTCCGGGGTGTGAGGCTCGACGAAGTCACGTCCACAAAAACATACTTTATACAAAAGCCATGCTTTGGGTCAACAAATGATCAACACAATGATCACCAGGATAGACGATCAAATAAACGATCCTATCACAATAATCAACACAATGATCATTTCAGCAACACTCGGCATATCACATTACCAAATTGGGAATATATCGCTGATAACATTCAACTACACAACCTCTGAGCTCGTACGTCTCAGAGAAGGGTGTTAAGCTAAAAGAATAAATTCTTCGCCACCAACAGAAATATATTTGAAAGAAATCGGCTTTATATCTCAACTTGTAATGTCAGACATACAATCCATACAAGTCTGTTCCGGGCTCGAACAAAACCGAAGGCACTTACAAAGAAGTCCTTGCAATCCGGATATTCACAATCCTGATCGGATTCACCATCACATATGGAGAACTCTATACCGTAGCTACTCGGTGCAGAGTCAATCGACAGGTCATCCTATCGCTCTCGCAAATACCGGGTCTTCAACACCGATCTTCAATGCAATTCACAACGACGTATCACATATTCGGAATGGGTTATACGACCCCATGGTCCTTTCCCGGTTAACCCGAATAGTGAGCGCTTATTCAAAAATAAGTGTGGCATTCACATTCAAACAAATCACATCAATTACCCATTCAAAGGGAAATATTGATAGTCGGTTATTGAACTATCACTGGATATGCACACATCACCAGTTTCCAAATAATTTTCCAAATTATTTATTTTCCAAAATATCTTTACAAGATATATAATTTCAATATTTCAAAAATAAATCAATATTTATTTTTCTAAACCAATTCTCCTTTTCATTCATAAATTCCATAGTGAATTTATATTTCACAATATTCATGAATATACGACTTCAATTCGATTTCTAATATTCATTTTCAATTTATCTTCAAAAAGATAATTCTTAAAATATTCACTTTATATTGGAAAAACATTTCCATACTTATTTATTCATAAGTAATTCACAAATTTTATTTATTTTCAACACTTAGAAAATATTCAATATACTTAAATCGAGATTAAGTATATATTTCATTCTTTAAGGAAATCATTCTCTTAAACATATTTATTTGGGCCAAAACGAATGTTGCGTAACACATCGTTACGACAACCCAAAATCACTAGTATAGGGATTCGAAATTAAAATAGATATATAAATCCCAATACTATACAAAACATTTCCTTTCGGAAATCATTTACTATAACAACAGTGTTATAGTCCATCATCTCCTTCTATTTCTCGAAAACGTCTATTTCAACAATAAATGTTGAAATCTATGGTTTCGAATCTCAACACATTTTAAAACATTGTTCGATCGTTTTAATTCTATTTAAAACATCCAAATCCAAAACAATTTCTTTAACGTGTTATTCACTATTCAAAAACGTGAATATATTACGTTAACAATTTCATCCTTTTATACATTTTATTTAAAGGATTATTCACAGTCAAAACGTGAATATAACTCCATTAATAGGTTTCAACAATTAACTTATCAAAATAAGTTGTTTGCGAATTTATAAAACAACGTTTATAAACTCCATTTCTATTTATTCTATAACAACTTCCTTTTATAAATTCCTTTATTAACCTATTCGATTTTATAACTCAATTATAAACTAAAGGTTCATATTATAAGTCAAATACTTATAAACGATTATTTTACAAAATCGTTTCTTTGAACTTCATAATTATAAATCTTATAACTTATAAGACTCAATTATTCATCCAAATATATTCTTTAATAATTTCACAAAATTTATAAATCTTACTATTTATAAATTTCACTTATAACTTCACCATTTATAATTCTATAAATTTCATTCATTTCTGAAATCCATTTTCACTTCATTCAAACACTTATAAAAACTCGTTTTATAATTCCAAGGTTTTAATTTATAAATATCAATTTATAAATCCTTTACAAAATCAATTTATACTATTTTTTTTAAAACATCCTTAATCTCCTTTATTTTTTCACCATTTCGATTCATAAAATAATTAAATTTTATAAATCCTATATTCAAACTTTTCACAATAAATTCTAAAATCCCGATTAAACTATTTTATAAAATCATTAGCATCATATTCTCAAAAATCAGTTTTTAACTATATTTCTCAAAATCATAATTTTTATAACTTTAAAAATTATAACGTTTATTTATTTAAAATAGATCAAATTCCAAACATAAAGTATATTTTCAAAAATCACTTTATAAATCATTTTAAAATTCCAAAACTTGGTCCAATGATGCTACATATCAAATAGTCAATCACGACAACAACGATATCATATATCGATATGATAATCCATCAAATATCAAAATATTTGAAATCAAATAAAAACCGTTGAGGAATCCAGTTGGATCCCTCCAACCTGTTTTCCTGCATCCACAAACATTAGCACAATACCAATTTCGCTCCAGTACGAAATTATCGCGGTATATGGGATTTAAATATTATCCGCTTAATAGACGGCGTAATAGGGTCTCATCCACTAAACAAATAAATGCGGGAAATCAATAACTCCAATATATACATATGCCAATATATATATATATATATATATTGATATTATATATAATACCAATTTCACTGTTTATGAAATATTCGCGGTATATGTTTTTAATAAATAACATCCGCTTACTAACGGCGTATAATGTCTATTTTAACAATCAATTGATATCAATCAACATTCAAACATGCATTCAAATATTTTAAATCTAACTATTTAAAATAAAATCGAAACTGATTCGATTGAGTGAGAAGTTCTCACCTTGATTTTAAATTCCGTTTTAGCGATTTATTTCGAATAAAATTAAATGGACGTTTAATTTTACACGAAATTTTCACTAACTCCAAACGACTCCAATCCAATTTCATCGCGTATTGCTCGTCCATACGATTCCAACGCAACTGGTTTCGCGCGTTTTCGACCTCGTATGAAAAAGATATTGATTTTACAAGTTTACACGATTTTAATAACTAAAATTACAACATTAATTATAAAATTTATAACCTACAGCTAACACAAGCCATTGGATCTGCCACCACACGATCAAGACTGCACAATTCATCTCCTTCATCACGCACGCAACCTACAGCCTAATGCCGAACAAAAGAACCCAAAGCCCAAGACTAGGGTTTAATACCACTCCCTCCACGATCAACTACACCTCGATCAGAATACTTCATTTGAAAGCCCTGTGCTTGCTCTCGGTTCGGCCATAACCATGTAGAGCTCGGCCCCCTCCTCCTCGTGTGGCGTGCGCAGCCGGCCCCCTTCAAACCCAATTTCCCGTCGTTCCATTGCTCCAAACGCGATCATAGCCGTTGATCTCGTAGCTCTCGATGTGCTCTACCTCTTTGTAGTTGAGGGTTTTGTCTAAAAGTTGATGGATTTCGAGAAATCGAGGGAAAAATGAGATCAATTTCTGGCCGTGCATGACAATGGAGGTGGCTAGGGTTTTAGATTAGGTTTTTATTTTTTTTTTCTAAAATTATGAAGGTGTTGGTCTATTTATAAAGAAAAATCGAACATTATTCATCCGGAAATTCCGAACTCCGATTTACGCGCCGTAACCAGCGTTTCTAGGGTTTATCCCACATTCCGGACACAATGGAATAGGTTTCGAAAGCTAATTCGGACATCTGTGTGAGTGATGGCTACAAACGTTCAATTTGAATTAAACCGATTTAAGCGATTTTCTAGGCGTTTTAATTTGTACCGGACAAACGGTAAATCCAATCGACTTGAAATTTGAAACCTTACAATAATATCACATTACGGATCCGATGAAACTGGTTTCGTCGAAATCCGAGACTTTTTGAAAAATGGCTATTTTAACTCGCCAAATTAAAATAAAAAATAAATCGATGCGTTTCGAGCTGCCACGATCAAACGGTAACTCCGATTGACACGAAAATTGAAACCCGGTAATAACTAACCATTACGGATCCAATGGAACTGATTTCGTTCAATTCTGAGACTGTTCAAAAATTGACTATTTTCACTAGTCGATTTAATATTAAAATATTCAATTTTCACAAATTAACTTTTAATTCGATTTTAAAAGTTCTAAAATATTGTTCTAACTCCTATATGATAAAATAAAATTTTACAAATCATTTTCAATCATATTTAACTCAATTTTCAATTATTTCCATAATTTAACGTATTAAATTATCGATTTAATTATCCAATTAAATCCAAAAATTCAAAATAAAATTTATTCGACTTATAAATTCACTTATCAATATTTAAAATTAATTTAATATTCAAATTTTAAATTAATAAAAATTCTGGGTCGTTACATTTCCAATTTTCAAATTTTCATAAGTTTTGCGTATGAGCTCGGATTCACGCGTGGTTTTTTTTGTTGGGATTGTATCGGAATTCCAGACATTATGGCGTTAGTTTGGACGGATTTGGAGACTGTCAAATTTTTGGGTTTAAATTGAATTTAGATTCAATTGAAATTCAAAAGGTGAGTGTTTTAACCCACTCACGATTTCTAAAATTTCTTATGTTTGTTAAATTGATTTTTGATGTGTTTAAAAATTTATTTATAGCTGTTTGGTATATATTTCATCAATTTCTCAGTTAAATTGCATTCATTTAATTTACGCGTTATTTAATTCATTATTGCATATTAACTGCCGGTTAAATTATATTTATTTTGCATATAAACTGCCAATTAATAGTTATTAAATTTATTTGAGTACAAACTGAAATTGATACCAGTTATTTATCACCTGTTATATATTGATGTTTGTTTAAATTGGATGATGATTATAATTAATGATTGATGATTGATGTTTGGTGAATGGATGATGTGTACTATATTTTAAAATCTGCAAGTTATCATGTATTTCATTCATTCGGGATTGCGGTTTGAAATGATATACAATTGCATTTTTTTATTTTTAAATTGCAGATTGAAATGATAAATATCCGTATCACTTGACCATACGATAGAAAATTATATACAGGCACCGCGGTATATATATATAAATTATTTTTGAAATGATTTTTCTATGGTTTGGATAGGATACGGTTAATAAATATTGATTTTGATATTATATAAAATCTTATTTTATGTATACATCTATAGTTAAAGTATTGAAGATAAGTTATGTATGGATTTATTAAATAAAATAAATAAGTTGAATGATGGAGTTTGAATATTTTATATTATATGGTTAAGTACATGTTAAGATATTGAAACTACATATAATTTTAAAGGATTTAAATTAATTAAGATTGGTAGTTAAATTGGAAAATTTATTTGGAATTGAGCTTAATTAAGAAGTTAACTTCATAAGTTGATGTAAAATTTGTTAACTTGAAATTTTAAAAATGGTATGATATTTATAACCGAATTCTATTCAAGGTGAATTAAATGAATATTTCTAGTATAAAAATTGAAGGAAATTTTATTTTATAAGTAATTTGAGTTTTACTTAAATGATTACGGGTTTATTATGCAATTATTATTTCAAACTAAATAGTAGGACTTTAAATTGGTGAAATAGAAATTTCCAACCTTAGTTCCAATTGTTTAATATTCAATATATTGAAACTGAAGTGGTTTATTTAAAATGAAAGCGATTTTAAATTTATGGATTTTGACTTAATCTTAAATGAAATAAATTGTAAGTCGTGGAAATTATTTTATTTTATAAAGAAATTTTGAATCCAAACCATTGATGCTATATACTGTTTGAATATCCAAACCATTTAGGTTTTAGAAATTATGCTTTAAAGCTATGAATTTTCGAAGTATTATAGTTTGAAAGTTATAATTCATAGTTTGGTTTCCGATTATTATAAGTTGAAAACAAAATGATTTTGGAAAAGAAATATATATTTGAAATAAAAGGATATTATATTAATTTGGGTTTTTATAAAAATAATATCAAATGAGTTTGTTTTGGAAAGGAAATGATATCGTATTTATGGGTATTGAAGTGGATAATTATATTCTGGTTTTTGAAAGTATAATTATTTTTTAAATGACCGCGGTGTTATAATAACGTTTGGTTGTTGAAGAGACCGGGATCGGAAGTTGTCATACTCTCTGCCAACTCCGAAAACCACTTTAACAACCGTATACGCGGTGAAGATTCCAGAATGAAATAGGATGGTGGCGGCGTTTCATGTAAGGTAAATACGTGGACCCAACTCCCGTGAGTTGGCATAAGGTGGCTAAAACAGGAGCGATTGACGGGTTAATAAGGTAGCACCTTTGATCGGACACATCCCTTCGATATTATACTTTGACTTTTGGATTGATTCGGTTGTCACTTTTGATTTTTATTTGGGGGTATGGCTCGAGGTGGGCGGTAGCTGTGCGCTACGTGTTACCACCGACCCGGAAGCGTAATTGGTATATCTGCCCTGACATTGCCTAGTTGTGCCGTGTCACCTACCCTATCGTGCCTTGTACGAGTTAGGATTTCTCCCGTAGCCCGTGTGGTATCCTCTGGTGGCTTCCCGATCAGGAGGGACCATGATATTGGATGGACTACTGAGACTATTACGCGTTAAGGGCTATATGGGTAACCCCTTAATGCTAAGAAAAAAGTAAGTTTATTTTACAATTAGACACTATTATAATAGCGCCATATATTACATTGTAAATAGTTTAATGGATCCTTAGGAGAAGTAAATCCCGAGCATCTCTTGAGTTACTGCACTCATATTTATTTCTGCTAATTTAACTTACATAAGATCTTTTAGTTCTGACTCGAGTGTTTTTGTCCTTTCAAATTCGCTCGGGTCAGTCCGAGCGTTTCAGGATTGGAAGATTTAGCTCTGGAGGATGAAGATGAAGATTTATATTATTATTATTTATACTAGTGCACTACACACTGTTCCGCTGCATTGTTATTGGTATGTGTAACTCTGATATTTATTATATAAATGGTTTTGAAAACAGATTTATAAAGTGTATATTTGATTATTATATTTTATCCTTCCGCGGTGAGATTCTATTTTGTTTTATTTCTTCTTTGTTTTTCTTATTTACCCCATAACAATCTGCCCTTTGTATGGTTTGAATTCGCACGTGTGTCGATTTAAATCGTGCGAAAGGCGGGATGTTACAAGTCATTTCCTATCAACACCACTTTATATAATACCAAATGCATAGATATTCTTGAAGACAAGCCTGTGGCCGATAGAACATACCTATTCGGAAAGAACTATCAAAATCATATATCAATAAAGTATGTGGAATCCATTCCTGATTAAAGCATCGTGTCATATGGAAGAGTCTATACTCTTCAAGGCTGTAGAAAGTTAAGGAAATCGTTACTAATTACAATTCTCTTTCTCGACATAGATAAGAAACTCGTATTTTCCCTCTAATATGCAAGAATTATTATTAGACATATTAATGTGTTGTGCCCATTTTAGTCTTTGTTAATTTTTTCAACTTATGCAATCAATTTCTATGTCTAAGTCTTTAAATCATATCGAAGTCTATTTTACTACCATAATTCCTAAAAGAAGTTCCTCCAATAATGACGGTGATGTTTCTTAAAAAAAATATTTCTCAGTATGACGGAATATGCATTCAGAAACATTTTATGAACCGCCATTATACTTACATAAAATTGATCTAGTTTTGAATTTACCAAGCTTGTGTTCATAACATATTGAGTCAACCACCATCTTAAACTATTTAAGGTCAAATTTTATTATCATATATCTTATAAAATCTCATAGACTATGCTTTAGATGAAATTAATTTTAACATATATACTTACTCTAAGTAGTAAGTACACATCCTTATAGAAAGAAGTTAACTCAACTTCACTCATCATTAATCATACTTTGGGCAACAAAGTCTAATGCTTCTTATCGATACATCATCATATGTTACAGGAAGGGGTGAGTTTTAAGATTGGATCTTATTCATTTTCAAGTACATTTGGAACTATTAATCACATATTTGATCAAATCAAATTGTTTTATTTTCTTTGCACGTTATGTTTTCTACTTGTTTTTATATTCTATGAAATTATCATAAATATACTGCTTATGTTTCAAATACATATGTTCATGTCTATGATAGTTCATCAATGAATTCAACAAAGTAAGTGGATCTATTTTGGTATCATTAGACCTTTGAATCCATATATGTATACACACAAGTAGTATGTCTATGATACCAAAATAGATATATACACAAGTAGTATATTTATGAACATATACACACACACACATAAATTGTGTGTGTATATATATATACCAATTTGAAGAGTTCATTAACTTCTTTGTTACTCCCACTGAATGGGCATCTTTCCCTTAATTTGAAACACAATTCACTAGTACAATATAATCCATAATTATATAACTAAAGAATTATTTTCAAAGATATGTCTTAGACCATAATTCCAAAATAATTGTAAAAAATTTAGATACTTCTGTATTTGTATCGCTAATGCCTCATTATTATTATGAAAAAAACTACCATTATTATAATAGAATTATTTGATAATGAATATTTATATTACTCATACTAAAATAAAACTATATATACTTTCATTTAGTATTGAAAATATTTATTGTTTCATAAGTAATACTTGGTGTATATATGAAGATAATCTTTCATAACTTGATGTATCCACTAATAAATGTCATATGATATACTCCTACTATATTCGCTATTACAATAACAACGTAAAGCTCCATTCAACCACTTATTATGAGATTTTATTTCATCCATTATAAATAGTTTATAGTTAAGAGTTTCAAATTAAATATCTTAAACTCAAAGAAAAAATATCATAGAAAAAAATTTCTACATGAAAATATGCCTGAAATAGAAATCACATTTATTATTACATATTAAGTATTTACTATTATGTTATGCAATTCATGTTTTTAATATCTTTTCATGAAGCAGAGGTGACCATTCACTCTCTTTATCTCAATCATGCCTATGTTACTTGTACTCTCGGAGCTTTACTTTTCTTTCAAAATGGTCAAATCGTTCAAAAGAAAATCTTTACTACAAGACTGCACCAAACTCTTTACAAAAGTGCATTCAAATATTCTTAACATTTAAGGATATTGTACAAGTTGCATTAAGGTAAGATGATCAAACTAACATTTTAATGATCGAATTCCTAACTCTATATAGTAGTTCTTGGTCTATGTTTCTTAAGATAGTCATTATAGTCAATTAGAATAAATATGACATCTTGCACTACTGTTTACTTACTTATTTTGAATGATCTAGTTTCATTGAGGTTTCGTACATTACCAATCAAGACCGTTTGCCATATAACATTTACATATGTTCAAATATGGATCAAATATTCATGTTCTTGTATGTCTTTAGAGTTCAATACTCGCAGAAGGCTATAATAGTCTTAAGAAAACAAACACTTAAGTGAACAACATACAATTATATTTAGTAGCTGTATGGTTTGGCTCTTGCATGGATCTTGAAGTGACAACATGCCAAATGATTTATTGGTAAGTATACTTTATCTTTCTTTATCAATCTTAATTCTGTTTATTAGTATATTACGATTGATAAATACTTTTATCAATTAGATTAATTACATATTTATATTGAAGTGGATCGTCTTATTTTTTGTGTTCTTACAATATAAGAAAGGAAAATTATATCCATATCAATTTTCTAGTAAGGCTCCCACTAGATTTTTATATTGCTTAAAATCCTAAGAGAAATATAATAACTTTTCAATTTCCATAGTGGGTATTAGGAGTCGCTTGCCTTGAGATTTCAACCTTGAGTTTGCTCAATAAATCATATGCACATAAGTCATGGATAACTCTTTATTGATTATATCTTATGCAACTCCTAACCATGACCTTTTACCTAATCTCAACCTTAACTTTTAGTTTTATCTACAAATCAAATGAATTCTTAATTCTTCCTATCATTTCGCGACGGCCTAAGTATAATGCATGTACCTTGAGTTTACTCAACAAGTACATGCATGCATTTAACCTTGTCTAGGTAATATATGAACACTACAAGGAAAACAAGTTTCAGTAGCATATGTTGGTAGCATTTCCTTCAAAAGTGCAACTAACATAGCTTCAGCGCTTTTCCCACCCAACTCATCAATAATTTAGGATAAAAATGTGTGTTACACAAACACTTCATTACTTCTCTTCTTTTCCACTTCCTAATATTCTATTTACTTGAAAAAGAAATCCGCAATCCCAACAAATCCTTTTTCATGTTTTCTTCAATTTTAATCTTGTTCTTCGCCAATCAAAAGACGCAATCTCCACAAATCTCAAAATTATGCCATCTAGAAAGGTCTCGGCCTGAAAAACTCACACCTTTGCTTCTCCACACTTCATTGGATTGAGTATAGATAGTTAGAGAAATCATCATGCTATTGCTCTTCGTCTTGAATCGCTGGATCTAGAGTCACGTGAAGCTTGAGGTTGTTGTCGATCGGAAATTGCTTCATCAGATATGTTGTCATACTCAGAAGATTGTCATCGAGATCTGAATGACGTTGCTCGCGTCATGTCGAAGTTTGTTATTTTGCATCGTCGTAGACTGGGTTGCCGCCGTTGATTAATCAGAGTATGTGCCAAAGTTGAAATGTCACCTGAGATTCCACGTTGTTTCTTGGAAGAGATGCTCGTGCTTAAATCCAAACGGTGATGTTGATGTCAACTTCGCCTGCTGATGGTTGTTTATATGATACTCAAAAGTTGCTTTTGATATGCACAGTGTGTATATGTGATGTGTCCAAAAAAATATTTCTTTGGTTTCGGGAATCTTGTGATGTTTTTGATTCTCAATGATTGGTGCTAGGCTATGAATGAAGTCGTGATGCTTTGTCATAATCTGATGTTTTTGAGATTACCCCTTAGCTTGATGATTTGTGATGTTGATTACAGAACAAGTGGTGGTTTCTGATGACACGTGATGAAATAAGGTTTGATTACTTATATATGAACTAATTGATTTTGAATTGATGACGCTTGATCTTTTGAACTGTTAATGAGTAAGTTGGTTTATCGTAGTAGAGATGTCAGAACTGGTACTTAAATGTTTGGTTGTTAAGAAGATTGGATTTTGGTTTTTGATTGTTAGTTTTTCTATGATAACTATGCCTGAGGTGTTCTAAGGTGATGGTTTATGGTCTCCCATTCCACCACTCATGAATTCATCATCTCGTTGTTGATCTAACAATAGCGTGGAATACACTCACAACCACAATGGCAAAATAACTAGCTCGGTATTAATGACGAACGATCCATGTTTGCTATCGGTGAAGAAGCCATACATTCCTCCCATTATGTCTCCTCGGAATCTCTCGTTGATTACTCAAGATCCATCGATGTTTTGTTTGGCATCGATGGCACCATGTTATGGGTATTTGTTTTGATTTTTATTTTTATATTAAATTTAAAATTGGAATAGTTTGATTTTTTTTTATTGATTTTATGTACCTATTTTGTTATTTCATTTATTAGTTCAAATGAAAAATCATGAAACTCCAAATTACTGTATCGGTACTCTTTATTTGATTTAGTTAAGGATGGCAAATAATGATTCAAAATTGCATCATAAGATGATTGATTAGTAGATAAAATTTTAGGTACATGAAAGAGGAATTATCTTTCTACAGCTGGTATGCTTATAAAACTGCATCATGAGTTGTGTAACATTTTCTCACTTTGTGATCAAGGAGATTATGTCAAAAACTGGGTCCTACCGATGCTCATATATCTGTTTCACTGTAGTTCAAGTTCATAGCTTCTATCTTCGATTTTCTTATGATTTTTTTTGCAGTTACATATTGCATATTATAATATTAACGCAAAGTATATGTTCCCTTATAGCAAGTGCATGCATGTTTGTAGTGAGTAATGACATACTTATGTGGAAGAATAGCTGGTTACAAGTTCTTTACATCATTAATGAACCTATAGCTACTGTGCATCTTTGGCCTATGGTTTTAAGAAGAAGAACAATGAAAATGAAACAATTCTTGTGTATGATTTAAGAGGTGGCACATTTGATGTTTCAGGTATTAAGACGATTTCTTTGTATTCTGTTACAGATTAATCTTTAGTTCACTACTTCATAAATTTGACATTTATATCTTGATGGTTTTCATGTTGATCTTCATGTTCCAAGTCCAATTAAGTAAACAACTATATGTTTGAATGTAATATGCTTTTCCGGCCAAATAATTGTT
The DNA here is from genome assembly GCA_030765085.1 of Allium cepa. Lineage (NCBI taxonomy): Eukaryota > Viridiplantae > Streptophyta > Magnoliopsida > Asparagales > Amaryllidaceae > Allium > Allium cepa. Next base: position 979,130,019 of record CM060928.1, read on the forward strand.
AAGCTTGCTTAGATTTATACAATTTTAGTCACCAACTTGATAAAGGACCATACATATTTTTGCCACTAGCAGAATTTTATTATAATCATACTTTGAATCAAACTGGACATGCATAAGTAACTTTGACTCCCATGCATTCAAGTAACTGTTTTTCCATTAACTTATACATTCTGAATTTTTGCTACTTCCATTACACACACACACACATATACATACATACATGTATGTATGTATGTAAATGGTCGAAGCTTCTGCCCGTAAGTATTTTAAGATAGACCTTTTAATTTGGTAAGCATCTTGAGGTCATTAAATTTGGAACTTCTTGATTAGTGACACGTTATCTTACAAATGGTTGAATTTGAGTTACTTTATTTTTATTGCAAATGAAAATAGAAGTTAATTTTTGTTCATTGATTTGATCAAGTGAATGGTAGATCATGTCGGATGATTACTAATTGTAAAAATGAATCTACTATTATAACATTCACTATCAATAATACATAAATGGAAGCTTTTCTTATTTTAAAAACTGATCTACATAAAGGCAGAATAGAATTAGAAAGATTGCAATTATGTAAATTACCATATCCTTTTCCAATCCTTCTCAACTGAGCAACATATTCTGATATCTTCTTAATAACTTTTTCCACATGTAAGAGAAGAAACATGATAGGAAATAATAAACTAGTAAGTTACGTTTGTAAGCTAGTTGAATATATATTGGTTCTCAATTGTTGCAAATTTTATGCACTAAATGTTGAATACACAAAAAAATAAGCGTTAAGGCTTTTGTGATAGCAGGTTTGACATAATATTCTCCTATTTGAATTTTAACTAATGAACCCTGCGGGTGTTATAATCATTAAAAAAAATCTGACAATATACGGGAAATGGGGAAAAGCTTGCTACAAGTAAGCAATTTGGCATAGATGTATACAGGAAATCAAGGTTTAAGCTACAGGTATACTTCTTACATGTATCTTTAACTAATTATATAGGTTATTACTTATTAACTATTATAATTTTGATCAGGGGTTGATGTGATTCTTGATAACGTTTGGTGGTCCTTATTTGCCGAAAAAATTTGATTGCTTGAATTTGGTTGGAACGCTTTTTATCATTAGTATCATGGGAGGTGGCAGGTAGCTCAAATGTTGAGGTTGCGGTCATGTTATTTTGATCACCAGAGAGTAGTGTAAGCACAAGAATTTATGGCATTCAAAGGGGACAAAAAAGAAGGTGATGATGTGATGGCATTCAAAGGAGACAAAGTTAATGTTTAGGGTAGTGAAAGAATTTCATATGTGGGAAGCTTGAAGGCATGCAGCAGTTTATATGTATTACAAAATTTTGGATAATATCGGTTTGATGGTAGATGGTGCAATGAAGTGTGGCATAAAGTTGATGAAGACAATAGTTTAATGACAGTAGAAGTGTGGCATATAGTTGATCATGATAGACGATGTAAACATGTTACAGTTGGATGGTGAGGTAAAGTAGAGAACAATATGATCGACTAAGGCAGCAGTGAGACTAGGAACAATTCTTATTGGACGTATGTATTGCCAGTAGTATATCATTTGCAATGTGCATACTGCTAAACAAGAAAATATGCACTCAAGCTAGGTAGTAGGTAAAGGTAGAGGGATATTTGCATGATTTGAAAGGTAAATGCTTTACAATGTCTTCTAGCTTCAGTATTTGGTGGTACTGCTACCAATCCATGCTTATTATGTTATGTTATGTTCAGACAGCAATTGCAGTTGCTTCACTCAAGCCACTTTCCATCCTTGCCTCTTTTTATGGACATCGATATGCATTGTATCACTCGTTGTACATATGGTGTCTCTCTTGTTCATGCAACAAAATTCTCCGCACATGACCGTGAATTTGAATTTTTTCCAAAAGACAATGCTTTTTACTTGGTTAAACTTGACGAAAGTGATGACTATGACAAAATTAAGTTATTTATTTACTACTACAATTAGGCAACTTAGTTCCAATTCATAAACTAAGTTAACCAAGTTTTTTAAAAATTGACAAGTTTATAATGATGATGATGATGATAGTAATAACAACAATAAATTATGTTTTTGATAAAATTAACTAAGTTTATAATAATAGTAATAAATTAAAAAAGGATAAATTTTGTATTTAGGCCAAATTTGTAAACAAATTACAAGAATAGGCCACATTGCAAACTATTTACAAAACTAGATCAGTTTTTGCCACGTTGGCGCCACGTGTGCTGGCGCTATCTCAAATGCCGTCAATACACGTGTATTGTGCAAAAGTACACTGGCGGCATTTGAGATGCCGCTGGTAAGTCGCATCTCAAATGCTGCGAATATCTTCTGCTTTATTAGGCAGCCACCTTTTTATGTTTTTCTTCTTCCAAAGTTTTCTTAGAACTACAAAAATCATAAACTCCAAACTATTAAAATATTTTCATATTGTAGTTTAATCTTGATTGGTTTCAGCTACAAACGAGAAGCAACATCTAATTCTTCCTCTTGAACAAGGAATCAGCTATAACAGGTATGTTTTTTTGGAAACCCTAGTCAATTTTTTTTCTCATTTTCTATTTGGTAGAAAATGATAATAGGTAACTAGTTGACTGAATAAAATGTAGAATGGTTCTCAAATGTGTACCAACGATCTGTTATTTCGATGGCGAATTGGTTGTTGATGAACTTAATTGTGGAAAATTTATCTATGGCTTGTCTAAGCCAGCTAAAATGTTGAAAGTTTGTAATTTGTGCAGCCGAAAGAATCGATTTATAAAGCTATCAAGATAAAATTTGAAGAATTTGACATAGAGTTAGTGTGTAACTGGCCGATGGACTCAGGACCGAAAGCCATTAAAATAGCTAACGATGACGATGTGGAGCTAATTTTTTCAGCGACGTCGAAATCAATTGAGCTATTTGCTGAGAAAATTAGGCGCTTGCAAGTAGAAGAACCCGTACGAGAACAAGAAGTTTATAGTGTTATTGAGGAGCACCGAAGAACGGTTGAGCCAGTAAGTATTCGTCTCCGAAATGCATCCCTGAGTTTCGTTAATCCGACTACGACAGCGATGTACGGTCAACAACAAGGTCTATATGGATATCCTCCGTGTATGACCTATCCACAAGGCGTTCACTATACGTACCCATGTCCATGTAAGGCAGCTTTAAGCATTTGCTCGGAAGGTGAAACATTAATTCATAAAATTTAGGTCGTATTAATTTGATAGTTGTGCGCTACTTAACAGTTTTTTCACTATATATGCAGTTATTTTCCTTGTTGACCTACACTGCTTAGTCATGCTGGACCATCACACTGCCATATGTCTCAATTTATGTATTCAACTCCGTCCGAGTAATATGGTCTTAGTCAAAGGTACGTCTCATGAAGAATCAAAATTTGGTAGATAGTAATTACGGTACTGGTTTTAAAGTAATATGTATGTTTGAATAGTAAATTCCCCACGCATGATATTGCTATGCAATCTAATGCTGATTTGGAGAATGTAAATGTAAATGCAAGCAACGAAGATGTTGATACTGAGATGGACGGGGATGAAGGTGAAGATGTCAATGACGAACCCCCTGTAAATAGTATAGATTTAGTGAACATGGTGGAGAATGACATGTCGTGGACAGGTAGTATGCAAGTGAACAATGATCATTTGAACCATGATTTTCCGGTTGAAGACAATATTTACGAAGACAGGGATGAGGTGGAAATGGAAGTTCTTTGGATGATGATTTGTGCAACGCACAAATTATGGCAAATCGCTGCAAATCTTGAGTTCAACAATGAGCTGTGTTCAACCGTAAGCATTCAGAATGGATTTAAATTTGGTTTGATTTTCGAGACGAAAGCCAAGTTGTTACAACAGTTGAGCGAATGTTCGATTTTGCATGTCGTTTCTTTTAAAGCAATAAAATCAAATAAAACTAAATACACCGCCGTTTGTAATATAGATGCAAACTGTCCATAGAGAATTCATGTTATTGTCCCAAAAAAATCAAAGCAGAATTGTTGGATTATAAGGATGATGACAATGTGGAGCTAATGTTTTCAGCGACATCGAAATCAATTGAGCTGTTTGTTGAGAAAATTAGGCGCTTGCAAGTAAAAGAACTCGTACGAGAACCAGAAGTTAACAGTTTTATTGAGTAGCACCGAAGAACGGTTGAGCCAGTAAGTAACCATCATCGAAACGCGTCCCCGAGTTTCATTAATCCGACTATAACAGCGATGTACGGTCAACAACGAGGTCCATATAGATATCCTCCGTGTATGACCTATCCAAAAGGCGTTCACTATACGTACCCCTATCCAAGTCTATGAAGCTTTACGCATTTGCTTGGAAGGTGAAACATTTATTCATAAAATTTAGGTCGTATTAATTTGATAGTTGTGTGCTACTTAACAGGTTTTTTCGCTATATATGCAGTTATCTTCCTTGTTGACCTACACTGCTTAGTCATGCTAGACCATCACACTGCTATATGTCTCAATTTATGTATTCAACCCCGTCCGAGTTATATGGTCTTAGTCAAAAGTATGTCTCATGAAGAATCAAAATTTGATAGGTAGTAATTACGGATTGGTTTGAAAGTAATACGTATGTTGCAATTTTTTAAGTGGCTCAATCCACCATTATGTCCTAGAGGGTTGGTATATGCTTTAGAGATGCAAGCGGAGGTTAGTCGTTTGGAAAAGTTGAACCTTGAATATCGAAATGAATTGTTGATTCACGGGTACAAGTATTCGACGTTGTGACCATGTAGATCATTGAAGGATAATTGAAATGTAACTTGTTGTATGATAAATAAATATCTGAAACAATTGCGAAAACTTATTGAAGCATTATTCGAAATAATATTTATGTTCGAAGTATGTTATTCCCAGTTGAACTCTGTTGTTTTGAAAAGTCAGTCTACGTGCTTGCCAAACCTACAACAGATGCAAACCACACTGCGGTATCTAAAATAACGCTTGAGAAAACTAGATTGCGGCATCTGAAATGCCGCAGTTATAGACATCCCCATGCGGCATTTAAAATGCCGGTCCATGCGGCCTTTCAAATGTTGCCCCTAGCGGTATTTCAAATGCCGCCCCACGCGGCATTCCAAATGCCGCTCTGTTACTTACTCAGAGAAACAACAAATTGGAAGTACGGCGTCAATTTTTCGGCACCAATGTAAACAAATTCTGAACATTGACTACTATAAATTTTTGAGCTCATGACTACATTTAGCGTCAACAAAAACAAGTCTACAACTGATAACATTCACACGAACATCAAAATACTAGAGTCACTTCTACAATCACAGAGGGAAATAATAGTCTACATTAGTTAACAACCAAACATCCTAAACCAACAAATAGAAACCATGATCAATCAACACTACAGTCACATCCCACATAAATGATCAATCAAAACTACAGTCAACCGATACTACAATCAACAAATAGAAACCACGGTCCACTACGATTAGTCTAAAATTTCAACTCAAATTTTTTAATTCCCGAGGAGTTTTCTTCTTCGGTCTTCTCGGCTTGAGCATGAATTCGTCCTTTTCCAGTGACAGCTCTTCATTGCCCTCCTCTTGCTTCCCTTCTATTAGGGGTTGTGATGGCCCAACGGGTTGTGTATGCTGGAAAGATATCGCTCCAGAACTCTCGTCCTCAATTTTCTTCCTTCTTCCGTACTTTCTCTTCGGTGAAGGGGCGGTGGGATTGCAGCTATGTCTCATATGATGCGGGAAGGGCAATATCCTCGATAAGTGGTGGCATGGCAGGAGGAGGAGGAGGCAGAGGTAGTATAGGCCTTGACATCTAGTTCTTTGACAAACAGTATAGTAGAATTTGTTTGATAGAGAAGCATTTCGCCTTGCTCTTTTCAGGAACCTCCTCCACAAGCTCGTCGACTATGTCCAACACATGATACATACCATCCGCCTGCATGTAACATAAATCATTATGAGTTTCATAAGTACTATATAAGTTGTCAATATTAATACGTACCACATTTCGTTCTAGCAAAACTTGTGGAATTTATGGTGCCGCCTCTTGCTTGGGTTTTGCCGCTCGTCTTCGTAGCACATAACGACGAGTGATATTCCAATACCAGTTAAGATACTCCACATCGATCAGAGTGACTTCGTGCTCATCTTCCCCAGCAATGAAATGGTTGTTCCATAACTCAATCATCTTTAAAACTCATATTCGTCATATGGAAGCTTGTTATATGGAGCAGGATACGGTAGCTGCTGTCGAAGACCAAACTGTCTCATGACTCTGTCTGACAGATGGTATGCTAAATCTCCGAAACAAAAAATCATAAGTCTTTCCCGCCATAACGACCTGTATACTGTACAAAGAGCTGGAAGAGCCGGAAGGTCTACCTCAGAATACGGATTTCGTGTTACTGCATTGTAATCTAAGACATCAAACTCATTCCGGTAGGAGGCTAAATTGCGTTTGGGGGTACATTTTTGTATTCTTCGGGCCAATCCACTTGTAATAGCAATATGTTATATGAAGTATTCAAATTTACTGTGTCCATACAACGACACTGTATTACCTCGCTCCATATGGCTTTGAATTGTCAATTATTTGGGTCTTAATTGAAAATACGACCAACTATAAGGTAGGTCCATGACCAAATCTACAAGTGTGAAACTTAATTTTAGTTACGGTTGTACGATAAGCTCAAATATGCAACAAAGAATGCTCTGTCCATACCTGAAGCAGAATCATACAACCTCCGGCAGACTATTGTTCGACCAAAGCAACTCTCGTAAGCTCCGTATAGGTGAAAGCTAGCACCGCACTACCCCATGAGTATTGCTGACATGAATCGAAGTCTTCTAATAATGGAAGTCATTGAAGGGCCACTCTTGTCTTCGATTTATCGCAAAAAAGATGTTGCGTGATGACGTACAACATAATAGCGCGGGCGCGCTGGGCAATCTACAAAGGAGAGGCACGACAGGGAATATCACCGTCCAATTGCTCCCTAAACCACGTGGCCACTATCGACTCGTTTCCCCACCTCACGTCTTCTGGAGGAGCCAATCCGAGCAAGAGCTCACACAATTCCATATAATTTCTTAGAAAATCCGGTTTTAGGATGGGATCCCCGTTAATCGGCAATCCGTGCAATACAGCTATGTCTTTCAAAGTGATTGTCTTCTCACCTACTCTAAGATGAAATGCAGACGTCTTTGGTCGCCATCTATCGATCAAAGTTGTCAAAGATTCCAATCGAGCCGTGTACATCCCAACTTATTGGCAATACCAAATGCAGCTCTGTCTAACAGTTCCAACATGATTGGATGCGTTGATGTGATGAGCTTTAAAGTGGATGAATGGTTAATAAAGCCGTCCGGCTCAGCCCCCGTCGATAGATAATAACAAATGAAAGCAATTATGGTAATTACCAACACTTTGCAGAAGTAATGACAAATTATATGTCCTTGTACCTCCATCATATCGATGTTGTTTGTGCGGTGTTAAGGTTGGAGGTAAAGCACACTAGGATCGATCGGTCCGGGCGTCATTTCGTCATATTCTACTATAATAACGTTACATAATCATAGTCAACTTCATTGGGTATACAACCATAGATTTGCAATTATACTACTTTATTGTACACATTAACAAAACAATTAAACATGTGCTCTAGGTGACTACTCAACTTCATTGTACTATACAACTATAGATTTGCAATTATAGAACAATTTTAGCCGTAAACCCTAAATTGAAAAAATGACAATTAGAGACGAAATCGATAGATTTCATACCTATAGGATGTGCTTGAGACGATGATGAAGCCATAGTTCAATTTCTAGCTATATTTAAGTAGTTTTTTATTTGAAAATTTGAATTTTGCTGAATTGGGGGGTGGGTTCGGTTTTTTTGTGAAGAAGGCGAGAGAAGGGAGAGTGAGAAAGTATTGATGGAATGGGCTGCAAATTTACAGAAAGCGAAAAAATAGGCAGCACTCAAATGCCGCATACTAGCGGCATCTCAAATTCCGCCCGTGTATTTTTAATCAATACACGTGTACTAGCGGCATTTGAGATGCTGCCAGCACACGTGACGTCCAACGTGGCGAAAACTTGTCTAGTTTTGTAAATAGTTTGCAACGTGGCCTATTCTTGTAATTTTTTACGACTTTGGCCTAAATACAAAATTTATCCATTAAAAAAACAAAGTTTGTAAAAACTAAACAGGTTAACTAAGATTTATAAAAATTAGCTAAATTTGATTAAAAAAATAAAAGTTTATAAAAATTGACTAAATATTATTAAAATTTTAACCAAGTCAACTAAGTTTTCTAAAAATTAAATTTTTTGCAATAATGATAATAATAATTATTATTAAGTTCGATAAAAATTAACTCAATTCATAATAATGATAATAATAAATTAACTAAGTTTATAAAAAAATAAACAAGTTAACTAGGTTTTATAAAACTTACAAAATTTTATAAAAAATAAATAAGTTTGTAAGATTATTCCAAATAAAAAAAGTCTATATAAATTACCTAAGAACAATAAAATTTAATTAAGTTTTATATAAATTAATAAGTTTATAATAATAATAACTATAGTTTGATAAAAATTAACTAAGTCAATAATAATGATAATTTAACAAAGTATATAAAAATATAAAATTATCTAAGTTTTATAAAAATTAACTAAGTTTCATAAAAATTAACCAAGTACTATAAAATTTTAACATAGTTAATTAAATTTATAATAATAATAGAAATAATATTAAAATAAATTAATTATGTTTATAAAAATCAAATGAATTAACTAAGATTCTTAAAAATTAATTAAGTTTTACAAAAATTAACTAAGTATTATAAAAATTTAACTAAGCACACTAAGTTTTTTAAAATTAACAAGTTTATAGTAGTAGTAATAATAAACTAAATTTGATAAAAATAAAACTAAATTTATAATAATAACAACAGTAATAGTAATAAAACTAAGTTCATAAAAATTAAACAAGTTAACTAAGTTTTATAAAATTTAACTAAGTTTTTTTAAACTAAATAAGTTATAAATTTTAAGTAAGTATTATAAGACTAAGTTTTGTCAAAAATAAAAGGTTTATAATAATAATAATAATATACTAAGTTTGATAAAATTTAACGAAGTTATAATAATGAAATAAAAATTTGATTCGGTTTATAAAAATTAAACAAGTTAACTAAGTTTTATAAAAACTAAACAAACTAAGTGGGTTTTATAAAAATTAAATAAGTTTACAAAAATTAAATACGTATTATAAAAATTAACTAAGTTAACTAATTTAAAAAACATTTTAATAATAATGATGATGATAATGTTGTGGATGATAAACTAAGTTTGAAAAAAATTAGCTAAGTTTATATTAATAATAATTAACTAAATTTGATAAAAAATAATAATTAAGCTTATAATAATAATGATGACGATGATGATGATAACGATGATGATCAAATATTAAGTAAGTTTATAAAAATTAAAAAAGTTAACTAAGTTTTATAAAAATTAAATAAGTTTATAAAAATTTATCAAAACATAACAAGTAGTAGTACAAAGTCAAGATGACAACTCCAATCGTCAACAGACCTATTTATTATAGTTTATCATTTATCTTGATCATCTAAAACTCTATTACAATACCATTAAAATACATTTGTACTATACCAAAGGTTTATCGAGTTGTAGTATTGGAATTTGGAGTTTATGCTTGCATAGAATTAATTATAGTACTTGTCTATAGGTAATTAGTTTATAGAGTTATGAACTAGTTTATGCATTCACATAATTATAGAGTTGTAGTACTGCTATTATATGATCTGAATTAGTTCTCATTATTGATTGTTAAATCTGTCAACAAGTACTTAAACCTTTTTGGAGAAAAGATCGGTTACAACAACAAATTATGGGTAATCAAGCAATTAAACTTGAATTAAATCGTCATATATATTACAACATTGTGTTAATACTGATATGTAAACTTATTAATGAATGGTGATTATGGATTTTTTATGAATTTGTTCATTTTGTCTAAAAACTACTGTATTGAAATGGTTATAGATGTTGTATTTCATTATGTGACTAATGTGTTTTTCAACTGTTTGAACATGATGACTACTGTAGTAGAAACTAAACATGCTACTAACACGGAATAGTAGCATGTAAAATTTGCTATAACCCAATCAATATCTTTTAGTAGCATTTAATAAACACTACAAAAAATGTAAGGAAGCATAAAAGGAATGCTATAAAAAAATATACAAAGCAAACACAACGTTACGAAAAATATATAGTACCAAAGCACAAATGCTACAAAACAAAAACATATATGACGGCAATTTGGAAACGCCATAAAAATGAAGGATCGAATAATAAACGCCACTAAAAATTGTTATCTTTGGTAGCTGTTGATAAACACTACAGAATAAACATTTTGTACCATTTGTGAAACGCTACAATATGTAAAGTTTTGTTCTCATTTATGATAACGCCGTGGAAAGTTTTGGACTTTTACTAATATTGCGTATAGAAGCCTGTAGCGAAACGCTTTGAAAACTTTTGGGAGCGCTTTTGGAAGGTACGGAAGGCCTTTTCTTGTGTAGTGCAATAATACTACACATAACTGCTCTAGCTTGAGTTTCTTAACAACTAAATCGTATGCAAGTAATTTATCAATACTAGTGCGAACCCGTGATTCGCATACGGACCGCACTCAACCTCTTTTCATTATAACATGTTTAAATGATTTATATGGTTCATTGATTAAAAAATAGCGATTTATCAATTTTCAAATAAGTTTGCATTTTTTCTAAAACTTGTGTATAAATCTTTGAAAATACTAATGCAGATAGTACTAGTGCTTGATAAAAAATTGCAAAATATCAAGCAAAAATGATTTCGATGATAAAATTTCCACACAATACATTTATAAATTATACACATAAATTTATTGTGTGCATCAGCTGTTGTTTCATGCATCGGTTGTATTATATATAACTTCATTTAGTGAGATACCTTTATCAATCGTTTCTTTTAATACTTGATGTCGTTGATTCCATTTTCTGCTTCGGTAATAACTATCAATAAGAGCAGTGCAGGTAAAAACATTTGGTTTACACTTAACCATTGATCCAAAAATGCCATAAGTAACGTTGACATGATTCATGAGAATGCAAGTGTTGATCATGATCCCATAACTGACTATGTCTAGGAACACATTATGCAGCATCATATTATTGTAGAATGATAAGATTAGAGGATAAAGAGATTTATTTCTTTTTTGAACGATTCTTGTGAAAAATATGCTAAATCTAAAGCATACATATTTTATGTCTGAAGTGTTGGAACTAACAACCATTATTTATTTTAATGTGAAGAATATCATTGTATTTCTTTTACAGTCAAAGCAAATTCAATATAATAAGAAGCATATAATTGTAATTAATGCTTTTGAGCTTCCTAGTTCCATTTCAAATTCCATCTAATATTGTTGCTGTATTTTGGTAATGTTGGATTTCACCAGACTTGACTGCAATTTGTGAAAGTAGAATCAGAGGCTGGAAATTTCCAAAACAATCAACGACATAGATTAGTTAAAAGAAATAAAGTCAAACAGATTTAATAACTTTAATAATATGAATAATCCGAAATATTATGTTTTTAAAAATTTTATTTTTAGCTATCAACAATGGATATCATTGGAAAGCATAATAAATTTGAGATTTAATGGTGAAATCGATTCTTAAATCCAATTAATGTACAAAAAGTTATCACATTTCAAAGTTTGGAATAGAAAGAAATTAAAAACGTGACGGTTCATTTCCCAAAATATGAAGGAGGCCTATGTGCTCTTGAAATCTAACACAATAATAATATTATAGTATAGATAAATGATAAAAGGCTACTTATATTAAGGATTCAAATTCTGATATTAATTTATGCAATAATGCATTCCTTATAAAATATACTTTTGATTCAAGTGTCGGATTTGTTTGAAATCATGATATACATACCATACCTATGTATTTACTCTAGAAACCTATTTCTGTTTCTTCTAGTTCCATTTCTATTATATTTATACACATGTAATTGTATAAGTTTAATTAATTTATAACTATTATAGTTTAATTAACTTACGTAATAGTTATGTGTATCTTATTAACTAAATCAAATTTAATAAATTTTAATTCTTAATATAATTAACTTATTTAATTAAATTTTATTTTCATCATAAACAATTTTAGAAGAATATTAACTGTAACTTTATAGTTGTGTGTGTGTGTATAAACCGTTTAATTAAATATTTACTCAATTAAATAGTTTACTTAAATATTTCAAATTTCAAAAATTTATTTAATATATTTTTGCAATACTATTCTGAGAAAATTTAAAACATTTTAAATTATTAAACCATAGCCTTTGTAGTTATATTATTTATGTGTGTGTATGTGTGTATCGATATATATATATTAACTTTTAATTATTTATTTATCTAATAAACGATTTATTTAATTAAGCAACTTAAGTTAAATATTTTAATGATTTTGAAGACTTCTATATAATCATATTAAACAATTTAAGATAAATATACTTAATTATAACATTTATAGTTATGTAATTATGCATAAAAGTGTGTACACCGACCACGCTATGTACTCTTCTAACGTAAGCTCGGAAGGCAGCACATGAATGATATATCCGGTCTCAGTTTTCCAAGTTAGATGTATGTATGTATAAACAATAATAATAATAATATTAAACACCTAGAGTCAATGTTCACACATAAGTGTGTACACTCGCCACACTTTGTATTCTTCTCATGTAGGCCCGCAAGGTAGTGCATGGATGATATAGCTGACCTAGGTGTATGTAAATAATAATAATAATAATGTCGATATTTTTTCAAATAAAGAGAGAGTAGGCAATTAAAATCCAAACATTATCCTGACTTTATACATTTGGCTTGTTTTACAGAAGTAAATGGAGAAGCCACTTTGCAAACTATGATGATCAATTAAAGAATTTATTTCATAGTTGCGCAATGTTATTAATTGAAACAACTAGCCAAGCTAGAGTCCAATTGTGATGATAACTTAATTTTTGTTAGAAGTTTTGATTAGTAAAGGACTGAAATTTCTTGATGATAACTGAGACTTGTATATTGCTATTTCATGTCAATTTAAAAAGTAAGTTCTTTATTTCGTAAATAAAACTTGCATTCATATCTCTGTAAACAAGACTTACATTAGGAACTTTGCATATCCATTTGGGTGTTGTATGTAGTATCCGCTGAAAACCCTCATTAGACAACATCCGTCCTAATTGGGACACATAGAGGTTTAATGGATTATTGCATACACTCATTGCAATAGTGCATCCTACGAAAGTGGATTTATCTTAGGTTTAGTCTATTCGATGACGAATAAAAAGAAAAGTATGGAGGTATTTGATGTGCAAGTAAAAATGTATATTTTTTACTCTCATACTTAATCTTCTTTTATTAAAATGTATATTTATTCAAATCATCATCCACTCATCCACATTTGAGAGAAACGGTCATTTTATATGGCACTTATTTTAGGAATGTTTATTTGCACAATTTGATTTAATTTCGTAGGAAATTAAACGTAAATTAGAAGAGGATTCATGGATATATGCATGCACAAGTTGTGGAAGCCAAAAGAATGAAGAAAAAGGAATTAAATCGATACGAAGGAGTACATTTACCCATTTTCTAATGGACCACATTTAAATGTAAAAGCACATGTTAGTGGGAGATTAATTAAACATTAAAGATGACTTGGAGCCACACAAAGTCAATGGCATTTCTAGTAGCTTCCTAAAAGAGATTAGGGTTTTAGACTTGTATAAATACACTCTTATGTTCATGTAATCTCAACTTTTATGCAAAGTTGTAGCGATCAAATAGAAATAAAAGTTATCTTATCTTTAATGGCTTCTTAGCCTTCTCTATTATATGCACTCTTATTTCCTGCTCCTTTTCTATGCTATTTTATTTCATATCTCTTTCTATTTCATGTTAGTAGATTAGATTTATCTTACGCAATTAGTGTAGATTTATTTTTATGCAATTAGTTAGCTCTCTACTTCTTTTTAGTTAGCACTCTTTCCTTTTTATTAGGTTTTTCTTTCTTTTTCTTTTTAATTTTGAAATCAATTTACGTTGAAATATAATCCAAGTATCATAAGCTAAACCCCTTCAATTTAGCGGTAATAAAGCTTTCGTAAATCATGTGAAATCAACATGATGATTTCATTTATGATTTCTTATTTAGTGCTTAATGTATATTTTGATGTAAATGGAAGTTTGTTGTTTATTAGTGAATTTGATAGTTGTGTTGTTAATTACAAATAGGTTGTACTGAATCAAATGTAAACACAAGTTACATTTTCATCTAACTAACTTTATTTCGATAATAAAAGTTAAAATAGGATCAAAATTTGATGTACTATGTTTCTTAAAAAAAGGTAAATTAGATAACGCTTAAATTAGATAACGCTTAAATTAGATTTTATTTTTAATTTCATAATCATTTTCATTCGATTTGACAAGTGGGTTTGGATGATGTATTAAAGTTTGATGATTCAAGTTGTGTTAGTTAATATCACAAATAGACCATGCTTATAATAAATACATCAACTAATTCTATATGTGATAGAAGAGAGAGATTATAAATTTATTTTGTGTTGATTTATTTGTGTTGATTTATATGAAAGTGAAAATGGATTTACCTCTAAGTCGCATTTTAATGTCATAGGTTTTATTTCAATTTTTCTCTAGTTTTTTTACTACACTATTTACTTAACACATTTTCGAACTCTTGGGATGGTTTCATTGAGTAATTATGAAACTAGTGTTTTCCTTGTGGGATCGATTTGTACTCGCATACGTATCGTACGCCATGCGCTTGCAGTATTTTATTTTATCAAATTCAGTGGTTTTTCAATCAAAAAATTTTTGTTCCGAACAAGTTTTGATTTTCTAAATTGAAGATGTTAAGATTTAAGGTCATACTACTAAAGAAAATTTTCATTGAACCATTTCGACAATTGATCAAGGCATTCAAGTGACCAAGAAAGGACATCCTATGAGTCAAATTCCTTTGGTTTTAGAACGACCTTTCTTGGCCACCTTGAATGCCTTGATCAAGTATCAAATCCGTTCAATGAAAATTTCCTTTGGTAATATGACCTTGGATCTTAACTTCTTCGATTTAAAAAATTAAAAAACTTGTTCGAAATAGATTTTCTATCGATTAGAAAACCGCTGAATTTATTAAAATACTTTGAATGCACAACATACAATCATAGTACGTATGCGGGTACGGGTCGATCCCATGAAAAAACGTTAATTTCAAAATTGCTTAATCAAATTATCTCAAAGTTTGAAAACGTGTTAACTAAAAAATGTAAAAAACTAGAGAAAAATTGGAATAAAACTATGAGACTAAAAGGCAATTTAGAGGTAAATACACTTTCATTTTCATATAAATCAATACAAAATAAATTTATATTCTCTCTTCTCTATCACATTTAGAATTAATTGATGTATTTATTATAAGTATGGTCTATTTGTGATATTAATTAAATGACTTAAACCATCAAAGTTTAATACATCATCTAAACCCACTTGTTAAATCTAATGAAAATGATTATAAAGTGGTTTGGATGATGTATTAAAGTTTGATTGTTTAAGTTGTGTTAGCTAATATCACAAATAGATTATACTTATAATAAAATGAATATTAGGCACGCATCCCTAAAAGCAAACTTAATTCACTAAAACTTCTTTCGTAAGAAAATATAATTTACAGGTCCCTGTTTTTCATTTCGGCTATTTTTTCCCTAAAATACCGCTCTGCTTCTTGCACGGTTGATTTTAATAACGAGTTTATCTTTCTTGATTTCATCTTCTTCATTGGCGAACTTATGTTTCTTGATTTTATCTTTTTCTTCAATGGTGTGCTCAGTTTTCTCGATTTCAATGTAAAACTGCAATTATGCACAATAGTTGCAGATATGTCTGCAATTATATGCAATAGTCGCAGACAGTTCAGCAACTATATGCAATAGTTGCAGACATTCTGCAACTATACCATATAGTTGCAGAAATTTCTGCAACTATATGCAATAGTGGCAGACATTTCTGCAAGTATATGCAATAGTTGCATTTCTACAACTACATGCAATAGTTGCAAAAATATCTGCAATTATACCATATTTGCAAAAATTTCTCCAACTATAGGCAATAGTTGTAGACATTTCTGCAACTATACCATATAGTTGCAGAAATGACTGAAATTATTTGCAGATGTTATAAATTTGAAAAAAATCGAAAGCGTTCAAAATTTGTTGAATTGTCTGCAAATATATGAAATAATTGCACATTTACTACAAATATGATTTTCTGTATCAACAATGGATCTCATTTTAAAGATCATAAAATTTGTGATTTTTTGGTATAAACAGTATGTTGATCCGATTTTTCTACATAATGTTATACACATTTGAAATGTTAAAAACATAAAGGGTATTTAGGTCTTTTTGCGTGCGTGAATTTGAAAATAGGGACCAGAAATGTAAGTTTAGTATGGGAAGGATGTTTTCTCTATTTTGAAACTTATTAAGGATGTGAGCCAAACTTACCCTATAATAAATAGATCAACTAATTCTACATGTGATTGAAAATAGAGATTATATATTTATTTTGTTTTGATTTATGAAAGTGGATTTACCTCTAAGTAGCCTTTTAATCTCATAGTTTTATTTCAATTTTTCTATAGTTTTTTTACTACACTTTTTAGTTAATACATTTTCGAACTCTTGGGATTATTTGATTGAGTAATTTTAATATTAGTGCTTTCCTTGTTGGAACGATCCGTACTCACATATGTATTGTACGCCATGCGCTTGTGGTATTTTATTTTACCAAATTCGGTGGTTTTCTAGTCCATAGAAAATTCATTCCACACAAATTTTTGATTTTCTAAATTGAAGATGTTAAGATCTAAGGTTATATTACCAAAGGAAATTTTCATTGAACCATTTCGATCATTGATCAAGGCATTCGAAGTGACCAAGAAAGGACATCCCATGAGTAAAATTCCTTTGACTTAAGGACGACCTTTCCTGGCCACCTCGAATGCCTTGATCAATTGTCAAAATCGTTCAATGAAAATTTCCTTTGGCAATATGACATTAGAACTTAACATCTTCAATTTAAAAAATCAAAAAACTTGTTCGAAACAGATTTTCTATTGATTAGAAACCGCTGAATTTAATAAAATAAGATAATGCGAACGCATAACGTACAATCGCAGTATGTATGCGGATACGGGTCGATCCCATGAAGAAACACTAATTTCAAAATTACTCAATCAAATTATCCTAAATTAAAATTGTGTTAACTAAAAATTGTAAAAAACTAGAGAAAACCTGGAAAAAAACTATGAGACTAAAAGGCAATTTAGAGGTAAATCCACTTTCACTTTCATATAAATCAACACAAAATAAATTTATATTCTCTTTTCTATCATATTTAGAATTAGTTGATGTATTTATTATAAGTATGGTCTATTTGTGATATTAACTAAACGACTTAAACCATCAAATTTTCATACACTTACCCAAACCCACTAGTTAAATCTAATGAAAATGATTATAAAATTAAAAATAAAATGTAATTTAAACTTGATCTATTCACATTTTTTTGATCAAGTAACATAGAACAAATTTTGATTCTATTTTCACTTTCGCTATCAAAATCAATTTGGTTATATGAAAATGTAACTTGTGTTTATATTTGATTCACTACAGGCTATTTGTAATTAACATCATAGGTTATCAAATTCACTAAAAAAACAATAAACTTCCATTTACACCAAAATTTACATTTAGCAAAATTTACATTCAGCACCAAAGAAGAAATCATAAATGAAATCATCACATGATTTCACATGATTCATGAGAGCTTCATTATTATTAAATTGAAAGGGTTTAACATCTGATCATACTTGGATTCATTTAACGTAAATTTATTTCAACATTAAAAAGAAAATGAAAGGAGAAATTATAAAAATGAAAGAGAGCTAACTAAAAAGAAGTAGAGAGATAACTAAAAAGAAGTAGAGAGCTAACTAATTGCAAAAAAATAAATCTACACTAATTGCATAAGATAAATCTAATCTACTAACATTAAATAGAAAGAGACATGTAATAAAATAGCATAGAAAATGATGATGAAATAAGAGTATATAAAATAAAGGAGAAGGCTAAGAAGCCATTAAAGATAAAGAGAACTTTTATTTCTATTTGTGGCTACAACTATGGATAAAACATGAGATCCATTACATGAAACAGAAGAGGGTATTAATCTTTTTATATTTTGAAATTCCGAATTTACTAATTTAATTAATTGAATATGTATAGAAATTTTGAATATATTAAATTAACTTCTTAAAAAAATTGAATTTTTTTAATTTACTTTATAACTTTTATAAAACTTCATTCTATATCTTAAACTTTACACATAAATTTAAATATGTTTTAAATTTCCAAATCTCAATTTAAAAATTAGCCCAAGACCCAAATAACTCTAGGCCTTATATTCAAGCCAACCCTTTGGACTTACACCACCTATTGGGCCAAACTACTAGTAGGAGTGGGAAGAATACATATTATCCAACCTTTTTAGCTTCAAGGATGTTCTTATATCACCATATAAGACAACATTTGTTTCTTTTTGCAAAAGGAAATAATTGATTCGCAATTTGCATAACTTTTCCATAAAGGCCTTATACCTTTTCGCATTGCCCCCTTAATCCCTTTTGGTTTTGAATAGTTATTCATAACCAATGATCTTGTTACCTTAAGGTAGACGAAAAAATCTCAAACTTTATTGTCCTTTATAGATTTACACTATATATTCATACCTTAATCCATATTTCTTAATATCTTCTACGGTTTATTAAGCCAACATAACAATCTTCACCAATCCACTATTTAGCTTTACGGAAAAATACTATATAGTCATCCAGAATAGTATTTCTTCCTTTTCAAGTGGATTTTCTTATTGACCTTGCAGTTTAAGGTTGTTAGGTTTGGTTCCTTGAAACATCAATCTTAATTTGAAGAAATTTTGTTTAACATTGTCTTATTATGGTTCTTAATTTATTTCTTGTTCATGAAAGGGAATAAATCAAATACATTATTCAAAGAAGTAACTATAGTTGATGATTCTCCTTGAAGACAATGATCCATATCTTAAAATTTTGTTTAACACTATCTTACTATGGTTCTTAATTTACTTTTTGTCAATAAATGCAAACAAATCCTATACATTATCCAAAGAAGTATTGTAGTTGAGTCAAAGATAAAAATTCTCCTTAAAGACAATGATCTATGCCTTATTTCTCTCTCAAGCTCAACATCCCCAACAATCTTAGCATTTCCTATCTTAGATTTTTTTTCTTATTATCTGTTTATAAAACTTATATTTTTTAGGTCACTTAGAATATGAATCAATCATTTGCTATCTTTAGAATCTCAATCTAATTTTTTTTAGTAAAATGGAAAAAATAATTACATTAATTACCATATCCAAATTCAAGGCTTCATCATGAGAGGTATTTATCATGAATTTCAAGATATTCAATTCCAATAATGTATGAATTTATTAATAGATTAATCTTAATATTTCTGAAGGAACAATAATAAACAAAATTTGTTCATATCAAAATTAGAAACCAAAATCTTTCTAAGTGGTAGTATAACAAAAATATCAAACAAATCCAAACAATATACATATCTTTTTAGACATGACATGTGTGATATTTAGTGAAATTTCTTTTATATATCCATAGGTTTCACAAAAACAACTATAAATATTTATGTGTTTTTTTGTTTAGATCCTTAGCGACTTTTATCCTTATTTATACATTTATTTACAATATACGTTAAATGGGTACTTTCTGTCTTATCATATTTCGGTCTCATTTCTTCTTTTCACAATGCGAAATGAGCAAAATAAAAGGTCATTTTATTCTTAAAAATGATAAGTAATAATAACCTTAAAATGGCTATACCGTGAATAAAGAAAGTGCCAAAAAAATTAACAATAACCTGACCGCTTTAACTTTTGAAGCAACATTTTCCGTATGCTACTCATTTATGTTTCCTTTGCTTTGAATTTATGGAATCAAGCAATATAAAGTGCGCTTGTTCCTCTTATCGTTTTTGAAAAAAAACATTTTTCAGTTTGTAAAGAACTCATTTAAATTGATTATCCTACAGATATCACACCTTGAAAGCATTTTAAATATTATACCTTGTGATCATTTGAATATTTGCAATTTGAATTATCTCACTTCTCAATGTTCTCATAACATTATAAGAACATTCAACTATAATAGGGTTGGTAGTGATCCTCCTAATTGCAAGAGCAAGATCCATGAAGTCAAGAAAAAATAACATGTTCTCTTACTAATTCTAAGAGTTAGTCCCGAACAAGGTAAGAACATTATTAAAATGAGTGTAAAGGCACGCGCTTCACGCGTGAATTATTTTCCTTATAAATTGTATATGTTTAAATCGATCAATTTTTTTTATTTTCAAATGATATTAAGATTTGTATATTTGTAAATAAGTATTTTGAATTTATAAAGAAAAATTAATTTTGGATCCTATTTTTCAAAGCATTTTGAAATTGTAAAGCATGTTTAATTGTTAAACCCTACTTTTATGGACGTCTTGAATCTGTAAAAGAAGTTCAATATTTGATCATATTTTTAAGTGATTAAGATCTGATAATATATAGAGGGGCATCTTTGGCACTTCACGTTGATACCAGAAAAGTGAAACACCAAAGCTATTACAACTATTATTAAAGACTGGCGAACGCTTTAGCCAGATTAGTTGAAAATTGAATAAAAAATAAAGATTGGCTATATATGCTCATATCCAAATATCAGCCATAGTAAATACAAATAATTGGTAAGTCTCTTCTCGAGATACCTTGTACAACATTAATATCAAGTCTTTAGATAATAATATTAACTGTAAGTGGTATTCTTGTTGTAGTGATCAAACACTGACAATACATTCAAGTAAAATAACAATCTTCTGTTGGATCTATTAGTTATTCACTTGTAAAACCTTATAATTGTCATATCATCACACACCTGTAAGTTATTCATCCAAATATTAGTCTTCCTTTGGGTCGGCTAATATCCACATGAATAAATACATACGGATATCAAACATTGTCATGACAATTAAAATAATAGAGGCCACTTTAGTGTCATGTTATTTTAATTAGCTCACTTACACTACACCAGAAAGCTGTTTTAGCCACACCCCTATCCGACTTATTTGATACGGCTCAAAGCCGTATCAAATTTGATACGGCTAAAAACCGTATCTAAACTTTTAGATACGGCTTTTAGCCGTATTAAATTTGATACGGCTTTGAGCCGTACCAAATTCGTGCATATTATGGCTGAAAAATCATACACCCTGGGAAGCACGGTCTCCCCCAAATTCATTCCTTCCCCTCATTTTTTTCGTTCTCCCTCCAAAACATAAATTTCGTTCTCTTTTCCCCAAATTCACGTCCGTTGCATCCCAAATCTCTAAATCACTTTGCTCTTCCCCTAACTCACGATCGTGATTTGCTGTACCTCGGTTCGGATCGATTTGCTGGCGATTGAAGGTTGCGCTTGCTTCCACTGTCGAACTCTTTTACTGTGGATTATTGGGTAAAAATATTATTCTCTGATTATATCTGGATTTTTGTTCATGTGTGGGCACTGCAGGGTAATTAGGATACGATTGTAGTATATATGTGTAATCTGCTGTAGTTTATGAATATTGTTTGTTTTTGTTGCCGATTCAAACCTGCAGTTTATTAGTATAATGTTCATTGCTTCAAATTTGTAGCTGATATTGCCAAATATAGATGTTGCGATGATATACTTAGAACATTAATATATATTCCGGAGGGTGATTGTAAGTTTTTAATGATTTGCTAAAGTTATATTTCTACTTAAACTATTGACGTATGGCGGTGGGTGGAAGGGTGGATGATCGAGTACTGGGCAGTGGGTGTACTGGTGAAGGCAAAAGGAAAGGGGGCTGCTGTTTGGTTAAGAAGGTGAGAATAGGTGGTAGAAGGAGATGATTTCCGATGGTCGATGGTTGCTAGGTGGTTTTTTTTGGGTTTGTGTGGATCATTAGTTGAGTGTGGTTTGTGGAAGGTTACTAGACGGCAGATGAAATGAGTAGGAGTTGAATGTAAGTAGTAGTTTGTTGAAGGATTGAAGCTTGGTGATGGTTGAGATGTTACTGGTGGTTGTATTGATATGGCTATGGTTTGGAAATATTGTATATGTGTAGGCAAGGAGGGGATACAAGGTAGTGTATGGGTTTGTTAGTTTGTTTGGATTGCAGTAGGAAGTGGATGACAGAGGAGGAACTGTGGGTCTGAAGTGAATGCAGTAGTGTGTGCACTGTATGTGCACACTGGATGAGGTTGGCAGACGTATGATGTTAGCGATTGTATAGATGTGAGATTGATGGTATGGACGATAATGAGATCTTTTTATATGGGTGATGATGGTAGATTAGAAGTGCTGCGTTTGATGTGCACTATTATAAAGGGTTGTGATGTGCACTGTTGAATGGTGGTTGATGTGCAGAGAGATGATGGTATGGGGGTGTTTGTTTCATGGAGTGATTAGGCAATGGGTATGGCAGAAGTGGATGATTGTAAGTATTTTTAAGTATGTAAGTGATGGGATGATGGGTGTTAGGTTGGTAGCAATGGCTGAGATAGGTAGAGATAGGTGATGGACAGAGAACTACTGTAGAGTGACATGAATGTGGTGAAGTGATGGTCAGATTGCACAGTATGGCAATATGGTGAAGTATTGTAGGTGGCAGTGGATGTTGGTTTGATATGCTGTGAATAGTTATATAGTAATTGAGTCAGATGGTTAGAGATGGTGCAATGTGATGGGGCACAGGGTATTGCCAAATTAGTCTGTGTTTTTGGTTTTTGGTTGTTGGTCTGTGGTGTGATGAAGTGATTCAGTTGTATGCAGGCAATGTTGAACTGTTGTAGTGAGTAAGTTGAGCTTGACAATGGTGGATGATCACTGTGAGGCAGAGGAGTGAAACTGCGGAGTTTAAGTCCAGTTGTTCAGTTCTGTGCACTGATACGCAGATGTAACAGATGCGAAATTATGCACTGATACACAGATGTAACAGGGATAGCAGTTTTAGTTCAAGCAGTGGTAGGCAGAGGCAGATTTGATGTTTGGTAGATTGAGGATATTTATGTTGAGTGAAGGTTGTAGGAAGTTGTGGGATGTTGGCGACACCGTGCAGCAATTTTCTTGATGTAGTTATGGCAATACTCTCTGAACTGGGAATGTGATGTTATAGAGCATGTCAGTATTTGATGTTGTGATGAGTGGATTGGACAACAAACAGTAAGGCGGTTTGATATGGTCGAAAGGGATGATTCAAATGGCTGTGACTGTGACAGTAGAATCACATTGTAATAGTCATCACCGTAGTAAAAAATAATTAAACTACTTAATATACCAAATCTCAACATAATGACATGTTTTCAGAAAGGTCAGGCTCTAGAAAGAGGTACAAGATATATAACTATTTACTTATCCAATTTTAGTATTGAATTACCCAATCAACATGGGACTTGGACGCACAATAGAGATTTGCAATGTTAAAATGCATATAATTTCCTTTTCTTTGTAACATCATGCAAGTCGGTATTGATAGATAGATAGATAGGTGTAAATTCTACGAGGGTTGGCTGTAAAAGTAATGAAAAGAAAAAAATTGATTTTCTTGTATATTTCTTAGAAAGAATCCCTGTGAGCGAGCATTGATCATGACAGAAAACGATGGAGTGGAGATACAAGTGAATATTAAATTCAACAACTTATTGGAAAATCTCATTGATTTCATCATGTGGATAATAAATTCTCTACTGATTCTGTCATAGGCTTTATGCAAGTCAATTTTAACACATAAATTATTTAATGTTATCTTATTGAAACTTCTAACTAATTCATGTGCTAAAAGTAAGATTTCATTTATATTTCTTCCAAGAATAAAAGCGTTTTGATCTACTGATGTGAGATCATTCAACAATAATTTCATTCTACCACACAGTAAATTTGCTAAAATTTTATAAAGAACATTATGTAGCGAAATCGGTCTATTGTCGATAAGAGACTGGTTTTTTTTTTCTTTTTTAGGAATCAAGCAAATAAATGATTAACTTCTTTGATTAATCTACCTGAAATATAGACACCATTCTTGGTTTCTAGAAGTACTATTTTAATTAAGTCCCAATGGCTTTTTATAAAACTTAGCTCCATAGCAGTTAGGGCCTGGGTTACCATTATCATCAATTTGAAAAACCACATGTTTTTAGTTCTTCAATTTCAAATGTCCTATCAATGTCCAATCTTGCATGAACTGTTACAATCTTTTTATATGTGATAGAAGGAAAACTATTGTTGATAGAATCACAATTATACAACTCTTCTTGTCTCTCTAGTGATGTTGTCAATAGAATTTGGGACATTTAGATAAGTTGAAAATTTTCGATACCTGAAGAGTGATCAGCGAACACGGAGTGAAAGAAATTGGATGGTTTATCACCTTGGGTTAACCACCTGAATTTGTTCCGTTGCAAATTTTGCATTGATTTTATGTGTACCACATTGTTTAGTTGAAGAATGCCTTCCATGTATCTGGTTTGTAAATCTACGTCTGTGGGATTTTGGCTAAGCAAGTTATATAAGCGATCGTTTTTCTTGTCTTTGGTTGTCGCATTTCATATTGAAGTTCGGTAAATCTGTTAAATTAGATAATTTACCGAAACTTGGAGGAATATTTCTAGAAATGCTGTTTCCATCTAAATGCAGCAATTGAAGACTTTTACATTGTGCCCAACTCGATGAAAGGGTTCTAGTCAACTCATTCCCAGTGAGATCCAAATAAACTAGCTTTGGATGAACTCCAAACGCTTCATATATGTGACCACTAAAGTGGTTCATCTCTAATCTGACTCGACATAGTTTATTGCATTTGCTCAAGCATTTAGGCAAAGGTCCAGAGAAGTTGTTTCCATTTGTTGTTAAATTTACAAGGGCAAAACCACTGCAAAGTTTTGATGGTAATTTACCTAAAAAGCTATTGATTGAGAAACCTACAGCTGTTAAACGCCCATGCTTGCCAAAATCTTCAGGAATTTTGCCAGTCAAATTATTGGTAAACACTTGAAAATTCTTAAGCTTTTCAAGTTGAGAAATCGTACTTGGTAGTTCACCTTCTAGTTGGTTCATGTTAACATCGAAACCTGTCAATGATTTCATGTTACCAACTTCTAGTGGAATTGTACCAGTAAGTATATTATTGGATAAATTAAGTATCAATAGCTTAGTAAGGTTTCCTATTGTCAACGGAATTGAACCAGAAAGTGAATTGTCTGAGAAATCTAACTCGAGTAAATTAACCAAATTTTCGATCTCCACTGGAATTGAACCAGTTAGATTGTTACCGAAGAGAAAAATATATTTCAGTTCTGATACTAATCCAATCTCTTTCGGGATATTCCCTGAAAATGAATTGTTTTGCACTTGAAAGGAAATTAAACTAGGCCAGTTGTTGAATATTTCAGATGAAATGGACCTAGAAAGAAAATTCTCCGAGATGCCAAATTCTTTCATTTCAGTAAGGTTTACAAAAGAAGATGGCAAATTACCTGAAATCTGATTTTTGGAGAGTTCGATATAGTTAAGTTTTGTGCAAAATTAAAGGGGCTCTGTGCTCTTGGAACCAAGTTCAGTAATCATCGTAGTATAATATAGATTACATATAGCCATATATGGATTAAATTGTGCATTTGTGTTAAAAAAACCATGGTCGTTTTTTATTTTTAGTGGTCCATTTAATGATATTATTCTATGATTGATTTACCGTTTCCAAATTACAATATAGTATATAATAATTTCGTTTGACATCTTCATTAATTGACTTGGATTGATGGTATCTCGTATCTTACACAATCTTGTTCAGTCAACTCTTTCCATATTAATAACATTTTTCCAGGCTTTTTGTTTGTTAGGTTTCATAGTCCATATACTCCATAAATCTACAAATATTTGTTGTCTTATTTCAATATTCAAAATAGGGAAACGTAAAGATGGGAGCATTCGGTTTGTGGCTAACTATTTTCTTGCTTGCTTTTTCAGTAATGTCAAATAACGTGGCACTTAGTTTTGCAATGGAGCGCTACTGCGCTAAACTGGAAAACCAAGGTCGCTAATGCGTATGGTGCTTATCTATTCTATGGTATTCAACAATAATTTAGTTAATCAAACATGAAATAATGATAGTTGTGCAAGAGTGACTGATAAACTAGTGTATGTATCAGAAACTTAAACTGTAACTTTTGTATTACTATTGTATGCTACATTTTCCATGGTTCCTAACAATTTCTTGGAAGTAAGAAGTGCAGAGATGTCAAACATTGTTGCCTAAATCCTAGTGTCAACCATAATATTAATATGTGCTTTATAAGTTATGTTATTTTTCATGTCCATTTATTAAAATTTTGGTTCTGCAAGTGTACATCTGGGAATTCTCTCATGTATAGTTCTTTCACTTCATCTTGAACTTGGTGAACTCTCGAAAGCATATAAGCTTATGTATATGTTTGGATATACTTTCACTTGTATTATTTTTATTCCAAATTTTACTGAAATATTAAGTAGTTATCTTATCGGTATATCAATGTGGAAAGTGTGGGAGTTACAGTATGGATATCTTTAACAACAACATATATGAGCAACATATTTTCCAGTTATTTTGTATAATACTGCTTTTGTATAATATTGACCATATTTTGTATAATACTGCTTCTATTGTAATCCAACTATTTCTGTATCTATTACTGCTTTAAATACTGCTTCTATTGTATAATACTGCATCTATGCTGTTGTAATTCACGGCTATGAGCTGTGTGAATTAGATACTGCTTTTATTGTATTATACTGCATCTATGGTATTGCAATTTATGATCATGGGCTTTGTGAATTAGATACGGCTTATTGCTGTATCTATTACATCAATTAGATATGGCCGAAAGCCGTATCTAAGCCGTATCTAATTCGTGTGCTTAGTATACGAATTAGATACGGCCATGGGCCGTATCTAACTAGCAAATTAGATACGGCCCTGAGCCGTATCTAATTAATAAAAATGCTTTATATTGATATGGCTTACGGCTGTGCCTAATGTCATTAGATACGGCCCTAAGCACTGCCTAATTCGCCTTTCTGGTGTAGTGTTAGAATGTAGGATATTTACAAATTGTTTGCAAAGAG
Source organism: Allium cepa (assembly GCA_030765085.1). Lineage (NCBI taxonomy): Eukaryota > Viridiplantae > Streptophyta > Magnoliopsida > Asparagales > Amaryllidaceae > Allium > Allium cepa. Next base: position 979,157,500 of record CM060928.1, read on the forward strand.
ACACCAAAAATATATTTGAATTATTTATAAGTGTATGTATAATATATTTTGAGTACTCTAAAACACTCAAAAAAATGATTCAGATCTATATAACATTTGAAAATCTCAAAATTATAGTCATGACACAACATGGTTTAATCATAGCTATTATAATCTTTTGCTTTAAATATGTAGTTATATTCATGACATTGTCTAAATAAACATGATATAAGGAATCATAAATAAATTATATGACAAATGTCATAGATGAACCTTAGAATTAAATGACACATAAGTTGACATAGTAAATGTCACACTGAATAACATGAATGAATGTAGTAGGTATGATGTATATCTGAACCATAATATACCCATTCAGGATATCATTGTGTCATTTTATTTTTGCTTATAATTTGAATACTTAATTAAGGTCAGTAACCATGCATTTTGGCAAAATATGAAAACTGCTGTTTTTTTTAATTTTATGACAAAGTATGAAAGTGAAACATATTTTCAATGAGCATAAATCATACATATAAAATATCTGTATCTATCAAACATAAATGCATCAAATAATAAACCAAATGTATTTTCTTATTCCGAATACAAACATATTGCATCATTAAATTTATTACACTAACACATTTAGTGCATTTATGATAATAAGCTAATTAATTTATTATATAACAACCACATCTAATGCATTTATGATAAAATTTAATGCAATTGACCGTTATGTAGTCTAAAATGTAAATTAGTGTCATATTGAAATCTATTTCTATAATAAAATAAACATAAACATAAACATAAACACCTCAAAGAAGCATAATTTACTTCTAATTAATGAAAATTTCTGAAAAAACCCAAATACCTTATATATTCAAATTTCTTAATCACAATTTAAGGTAAAATAACCATAGAACTGGATTTATATTTCTTGCATAAATAGTTTTAAATTATATATATCTATCCATACCATTAATAAACATTAAATAAAATGAATGTACATATCAGATCCAAACTATTCCTTACATTAAAGTCACAACTTATTTACAAAGTATACAATAATAAACATTGGATGCTTTAACCAACATAATTTGTTTTCAAAATTTAGGGAAATCGACTATTTTCCAAAAAAATGAACAATTTGAAAATTCTCTCTTATTTATTTCATAAAAAAGATACAAATCATTTAGATCTATATTTTTACACCAAAATAGTTTCACAAATCAGCTTTCCAATTACAATATATAGAAAAAAAATAAATACTGAACCAAATCCAAAACCATCAAAAAAAATCCTTGATATCTGAAACTTAAGTAGAATTTAATGACTTTTAAATGAAAATTTAATTCAAAAATTACTCGTAATAAAATAACATGAAAATTACCCCATGAAATCAATGATGGATTGCTCTGATACCACTTATTAGAATTTCAATATATTTTAGGATTGATTAATCGTGAAAATCTAGATCTGAATAGATGACCCCTATTGATTTGATTGAGAAGAAATTAAAAGAACGTAAATAAATTAATGGAAACGATACCTGAATCCATAGTTGTTGATTGAAAGATAAGAAGAATCGATTTGGTCTTCTAAATTGACACAAATCCTATATCTGAACCCATAGAAGAGATCGGGAAAATAAATAAAGTTTATGTAATTTGAGGACCATAACCCCTTATTTATAATGTTGCCATTTTCTAATTTGACCCTTCAACAAATTAGAATTATCTCGGTATCTACATCTTAATACCATGACACTTATACTTTTAAGTCTTCTAGCTTTAATTAAAGATTTGACCATTTTAGTTAGGCTTTATACAAAAATAACACAATATATTTTATTAGCAAATTCTATTTCGACCCGAGTATTTACTTAGTAGCCCCAAAAATTAAAATAGTCTGTAAACCGAAAAAATAACTTAGTAGCCTCTACCATTTCCAGAACTACCCTTCCCATCACAGAAAAAATCAGAATGAACTACCAAGCAAGGTGACTCTGTGGTCCGTGTTAATACCACGTAGGCTTTATACGCGGATGTGTAAAAATTCACGCAATTATTTGCGCAACTAAGAAAGAAACCTAGTATACCCCCTACGTGAATTATCACCAATCCCCGTAATTGACAGTCTACAATTTTATTTGCAAAAAATTAAAAACTTTTCAATTTTTTTTTTTGAATTATCTGCTGTTATTGCGTTAACAATTCATTCTACTTTTCAAAATCCATCAACTAGCAGTGAAAAATATGATGTTTTCTTTAATGATTTGGAAACTAGAGTTTTGAAGAACCGGTGGCTTAAACAGTAAAAAACTAACGTATGAAGATGATGGAATTGAGATGAACGAAAATACACAGCTTTCGAATGGTATTTTAGTCCTTAAAAATTTATTTATTTTAGAAAGGCTGATATATATGTTGAAATAGAATTCGCCTATTTTATTTTACATATGTTGCAAAAATTATTAAAATATTCTAACATATACATACAAAACTTACCTTTGGCATTATTACATTCCTGACTAGAGTAAAAGAACAAAGACTGTCATATTTTAAGAAAAGAAAAAAACTCAAATTCCTTATATGGTATATATGATTAACAAGCGTAAATCTAGTGCACACAAGTATAACATGCATCTTCTATCCCTAAAGAGGTTAACAACGTAAACATTAACAAATATTATATATTCCAGAGCAAAAAAAAATTCGAAATGCTCAAACTTGCACAATTTATAATTACAAAGTTTTATGCAGTATCATAAATTAGCTTTAATATTGTCTCCAAAAATATCAACTTTTTCAGGGGTAAATTTTATTCATTTTGATGTCTCTTTTATGTTTTAACACTTTGAAACTAACTCATATAAAAATTAATAGATGAACTGTAGTCAAAAAAGTACACAACAATAAGTATGCTAAATTACTTTCTACAAAAGAATGCAATGTGAGTGGGCTTACTTATTAAACCTTAGCACAATTTCATCTGACTTGCCTTCTTAATCACCCACCAATCAATTTGACTATGCTTATAATTCAGTATACATGCAAACAAAGAAAGACATAGATATATTTCAACCATTTATCACATACAAATATCTATAGAATCGATTAACATAATATTAAAGCAAAGTAAATCAAAGTTCATTTTTATTATCAAGGATTGCTTCTAAATCCTTAAACTTACACGTTACAGATACATTTTATGTCTTAAAGCATACATCATACATTCAACGTCTTTAATTAAAATTGATTATTACATCTTAGCATACGTTTGTCTCTAATTTAATCTTAAGTTTAATCATATTAATTGCTCCAAATTTAAATATTATGTAAACTTTTATTTAAAATTACTTGTCATCAACGTTACATCATTAACATTAAATCAACTAATTTACATCGGTTAGCTTGCACTAAATTTATATGAAACTACACAATTTGTTTTGAATTTGTTATATAATTTATGAAAACAAATCTAATATATACACTCTACATTCAATTGTGTTAAGAAAAGCTAAAAAAATTCTTTGCAATTCAGTTGCGTACATTGTTTGAATGATCAATGATAAACTGATACCAGGTCTGTGTCCGGAACTTTTGCTTTCAACTCATGATAGACCATTTTTTTGATATCCAATTCTTTAATATTCTTCATGAGCCTACATTCATGGATGTTCCTAATTTTTAAAGAAAAAAATATTTATATACCATGCATTAATAATTATGCAAGTACATCAATTAAAAATTTATGAATCAAATTAAAATTCTAATCATCATAGTTAGTACTAATTACTCTATTTGTTCCATGAAGATTGTCTGTTTTTGCCTTTGGATATGCTATTTCAAAAACACTGCTTTAATTTAAGATAGAATAACCACCACATTACAGTTTCACATACTGTCAAACCAACTACTATCGCTTTTTAAAAGAACAATGCTACATTGATGATAAATTAAAACGAGAAAGATTACCAAATACCATGCTCTTCCTTGCCATGACCTATTAAAGCCTAAATGTAAAATTCTTGGCTGAATTATCAAAAAATTAAAAACTAAAAATAAAAAATAAAAAATAAAGATAGTTCTTACAAGATTAAAGAACAAGGATATTGATCCTTACAGTTTAACAGGAGAGCTCGCAGAGCAAATTTCCAACCCTCATCTTGATCCATTCCAAGAATCAAAGCATAACCGTCCAACTGTCAAAGGATCTCGAGAATTCAATTCTGGACCTAAAATCACTAATCACTATATTATGATAGTTCTTTACCCATTCTCTTAGATTCTTTAACTCTTGCCATACAAAACACAGTATGACTTCTTCATAATCTTCTAAAGAAGTTGCCTTCTGTGTTGGATTCATAATAACCAAAATATGGAATTTCACAGCCTTCATTTGGAACACCTACAATAATGTTGTGGTTGTCCACAGCTCTGGTAGTTTTGATCTTGTAAATCTAAGGTAACTCACGAATTTGAGACAAGCTGCAAAGCAGTTACAAACATTGACTGAATTTGCTGAAAATTCTAAAACCTCCCATGCTCATTCTGTTGATAATTTTGAGATGTGAATAAATGGATTCAAGTCACATAAAGAAGTTGATGTGACAAAAATCAAAACATCACTTGAGGAACCAATGCTTGCTAAAAAGGACTTTGAATCGTAAATTACGTCAAAAGTTCAAGATATTACTTCACTAAAGCATGAGAATAATCGTTTTGAGTATGATTCACCTAATCAGGATTTGGTTGGTTACACAAGTTGATAAATGATTGTACTAAGAAAAGAAAGACCGAGGACACACATAAGAAACTTGTAGAAATGACAGGGAAAGAATTTCAATTAGATGGATTTTATGTTCATGTTAATGACTGGCAATCTACCGAAATATCAAAGATGGATTTCACATTTAGGTTATTTCTTCAATTAGTCGTTACAATAAAATCTTTGTATGCATCACAAGAAACAGTTGAACTAAGGTTGAAACTGTAATATCCCGGAATTTCTAGGAATTTAAAATGTGATAATCTCTTAATTTAAATTATTTGAAGTGATAAAATTGTTATTTTCAAAAATAAATAACCAAGTAATAATAATACAATGTCTTAATTATGGTTATAGATTGGTTTTTAAGATAAGAATAATTATTTTGTTTGTGTAAATAAATTCTAAATTGACTAATTGTTTTTTTTAAATTAATAAGTGTGTTTAAATATATTTATATCTGTCTATTTAAAATTGATTTTTAAAATAGGATAAATTATTTTAAATAATAATGAGCTTATTTAAAAATAGATATTATATTTATTTAAATTGATTTTAGATTAGGATTTTTAAATTTGACTTTGAAATTGGATATAAATTTGGATTTAAGGGGATATACATACATATCGAAATAAAATAATAATATAGTTTGGTTTTAAATTATATAGATAATGTTTGTTTTGTATTATTCTTTTTATAAAAATTTATCTATAGGAATTTGGATATGCATTTATTTAATAAGAATAAATACAAGGCTTTTTGAAATAGCATTTTAAATGAGTTTACAATATTGTACATAATTTTATTTAAATTATAATTGGTTTTATTTTATTTTCTTTTAAAAAAATGCATTTGTATAAATTTAGAAAACATTTATAAATATGTTTGTTAATTAGGAATTTAATTATAAAAGTATTTTTAAATTTTGGAAACATATTAGTCAATTAGGAAATTAATTTAAAAGGCTTTTAAATTTCATTTTGGATAAATAAAAATAAACTAGGACATGTGTTAAATCCTAAATCACTTTTTCAAACAAGTGTTAGACATTTAAAATGAGTTAAAGACAAGTGTCCATGTTTTTTCTTTAATTTTCTTTTAAATTTAATAAATCTGAAAATTTCCTATATAAACACCATCTCTCTTCACTCTCCTATTCTTTAAAATTTATATTCATGCCTAAATGAAATTAGATTATCAATGCAAATCTTTACTCATTTCAAAAATCAGAAATCCTCAACATCCAAAATTTGAAACCTCCTCAGTTCAAATGCAAATCTGCAAAAAAAATTGTTTTCCTGTAAATTTTCCCAAATCTGGCATCTTCTCTTTAAAATCAAACAACCCAGAAATAAGTTGAAAACCTGCAACCTTTTCAAATGCAAAGCCTACAAAAATCTCCTCAGAAACATAAATCTATGTTTACCAAAACCTGAAATTAAAATGCAAATCAAATCTGCATTTCCATGTCTATAACTTCCTTATACCAGATCTGCAGCATGTTTTCAAAAATTCAAACATTTCCAGTTTTCAATGCATGCAAGAACTCCAGTTTTAAACCTCAGTCATTTCAAAATTTCTAGTATTTGCAAGTTTCCAAAATGCGTGCAGGTTTTAAAGAGGCAACCTGAGGACAATCTGAAAAGAAAACCTGAAACATTCCAGTTTAAATCAAATCAAGGGATGAGGCATTTTTATTTTTAAAGCTTCAAGTTCAAAGCATTTTGCAAGTTCCAGTTTTATTCATCAAGATTTAAAGCTCTGCATTTCTTTATAAAGGTGAGTAAACATTTTTACTAAAAATTTAAGTGATTAATTATCTGTTGCTTAAAAATTTCCTGTGATAATGATGTATTGCATGTGATGATAGAAGCACCAATCAGTAATGTATTTGGATTTCTTGTTGGGCTATTTGAACCTCCCTGTTTCTGATTACGGAGATTTTTAAAACAAACAAAATTTTAAATTTTCAGCTTAATCTCTGTGAATCTATGGTGTTTAAGTCAAGCTAGTTAGTTTAAACATCATATAATTTTCTTAAAAACAAGAACTAGTATTTTAGACTCGGGAAAATTTCTGGAACAAGGAAACTCAGTTGGAATCTTCAAATGTAATAAAATCAGATGTTAACTTTTACTGATTCAAGCATATATCCTAGATCATTTTGGAAAGTTAGGATTCTTGAAACAAATATCACAATTTTTAAAATTGTATTGAGTAAGTAATTGAGGGTTTTCTTGGAATTTGGGTTTTTGTCAAATTTTGTTGATGTTTGTATCTGGGTTGCTCGAAATTCTTGATGGAGCTAGGGGTAGCATTGGGGAGTGTGGAAAAATTTGTTGAATGATTGTTAATCCATCATGGAGTTTGAAATTCCTCGAATTTGGTTTAAACCTAAATTTTGGTTCTTGCTGTAAATCGAACCACCGTTCTTCTTATGGTGAATCGAGTTGTATGAAATTTTGAGAGAAGGAGGCGCGGTGGGTCGGCAAACCCTAGCCGTGATCGTGGCGATTATCATTGATCGGAGGCGTGGGTTCAAGAATTTTTCTGATGATGGTTTGGGTTGCAGTTCACCCTGAGGAGCTCGATTTTGAATCAAGGCATGTGTTGATGTTTGGTTGATCGTAGGGGTTTGTAGGGTTGTTGAGTGACGTGTCGGTGGAGTCTTCGTTGACCGGAGGCGTTTCCGACGCCGGTGCACTTGCACAGGTGGATGGTGTCAGCGGGTTGTGTTTTGCTTTGGGTTTGTTTGTTTTTCTCGAGTAGGTCTCGGGTGTATAGGGAAATTGACTCGGGAGGGAGGGGGGAACTCGTGTATCCTGGGTTGTGTCTCGCGTGGTTTCTGGGCTTTTGCAAGCTTGATTTAAACTGTTATGTTTATCAGTTTTTAAGTTTTAACTAAAACAGTTTTTTTTTAAAATTTAAAGTCAAATTTGTTTTTAAAAAAAAAAGAAAAGATAGTATACTTGTTTCTTGGTTCAAGTATTCATGGGTTGTACCCAAATTGAACATTTAACCAGATTTTTAAATTTAAAATGAAGAAGTTTTAAACTTTTAATAATTTAAGCTAAATTAAATGCTTGTAATTCATTTCTGTGATTGATGTGTTTATATGCATTAAATTTGTATAAATGGTATTAAATGTTTTAAGTTAAAACGTTAATGTTATTTTTCAAACTTATTTGAAATATAAAAAGGAGATTATAAGGAAATGTTTTTAAATTAGTTAATTAATAATTAAAGATAGGTAACTAATGATTTCTTTATATTTCAAATTAATGAATTAAGTTAAGAAAAGTTTTCAAGGTTAATTAAAGATAATGTTTTATCTTAAGAATAATTAAGTGTTAATGATTTGTAATTAATCAAGTTAATTAAGAAATTTTAAGTTTAATTAATTAATTTAATTAATTATTTTAAAGGATTAATTAAGAAATTAATTAAGTATAATTATTAATTTAGTTAACTAATAATTATGATGATTTAATTAATGACTAATGATTAATTAAATTTTAATTACTTATTAATTAAGTATTTAAGGGTTAATTAAAATAGTAATTAATAATACTTAATAAAGGTTTCATTAAGTAATAATTTGGGTTTCCTTAATTAATAATTAAAAGGATTATTAATCTATAATGCAAGTTAATTAAGAACTAATTAACTATTATTAAAGGTTAATTAATTGTAATTAAGGATTGATTTATAATTAATTAATTTGTAATTAAGGTTGTTAATTATAATTAAGTTTTATTAATTGAATGATGATTAATTAGTTAATTAAGGTTAATTAATTAATTATAAAAGTAATTAGTGGTTGATTACTTTGTATTAAAGGATTGATTAATAATTAAGGTTTATTAATTAATAGTTGAAGGTTAATTAATATGTTAGTTGAAGATTAATTTGGTTAAAGAGTAATTAATGGATGAATTACTCGATTATAATTTATGAGATGAGTGTGATCAAGTAAGTTAATTAATTCATTAATTAATTAAGAAAGTCACTTGATAAATGATTAAGTATGTTTCTTAATAAGTTTGATAAGAGTAATTACTTAAGATAAGTAATTGATAAATTACAGGGTTAATTGAGATAAATGAAATTACTTATTGGGAAGTAATTTTAAATGGATAAATTACTTGGTAAAGTAATTAAGGGTTTATTACTTGGTGTAATAAATCAAAGAATTTATAAAGTAATTAAAAGTAACTAAGAATAATTAATTACTGTCTATATTTATTAAAGTTGATTAACTGATAGTAATTAATTTAAGTTTGATTAATTAATGTAATTAATTAAGAAATAATGTAATCAATCATAGTTAATTAATTAATGGAAGTAATTAATTAAGGCTCATTAATTAATATGATTAATGAGTATAATTAAGGATTAATTACTTGATTAAGATTTAATTAATCAAGGTTGATTAATTAAGATAATGATTAATTAATTGGTTTAATTAATGGATAAGTAAGCAAGATTTATTGCGATGAAGGTAATTAATTTAATTAATTTTAAATTAACTAATTAAATTAACCAAGAGATGAAGTAATTAATTTAATTCACTCTAAATTAATTAGAGATAGAAATAGTTAATTTAATTCATTTTAAATTAATTATGTTGTGATTAAGAAAATCATTGCTTATGTATGAATGGGTGACATTGATTGTCTTGAATGGATGTAATCTCAGGAATGAGATAAATAATGTTGTTTGGTATGAATGCTTGGTTGCACTGTGATGGTAATATAGATTATCTATTGTGATGATGATATGGATTACCTATTTTGTTATGGATCATCTGTTTATTTTGATAATGTGATTATCAATTGTGACTTGTGAATTATCTATCTGTGTGTGTATAGATAATCAAATTGAATTGTTTAACTTTAAACAACTTGGACCTAAAAGATACGTTTTGGATTTCGATGAGACCGAGATCGGGTTTCCATATTTGGATATCCGAAAACCACATCGATCCAAATTAACGATAGGTCGTGAATCTCAAGTGAAGATGAAGATTCAGAATGCAAGGGTTATTGTCATTAACTCTGAGGGTGATTCCAAAATTAAGAGTAATGAGATAATGCCTTCGGTTTCGTTCGAACCTAGAACAAACTTGTATGGATTGAATGCTTTCAGAACATCGTCTGGTGGATGGTGAGCATTCTAAGTGACGTGTTCACTAAAGGTAATCGTAGCCTCAAGCCTCATCAACCGGGAATGGCTAAAACATGGGAGGTACAGCAAGGCTAAGTGGGTCATGCCCAAGTAGGATGAGATTAATCCCTGTCTAGAGTTTCTTTTATTTCGGCTGTATGGACGGTTAAATAGCTACATCCGTCGGGGTTGTCTTATTTGGAACTGTTCAGTAAGGAATGGTTCTGGCGTTGTGTTGTAGGGGAGTTAGGGTGGCTCCTCGATACGGTGATCTAGGACACGTACTGTGACGAGCGGCACCAAAGTAGCCCTGCCATTGTATTGAATCCAAAATCCAATAAGTGCCATCGGATTTGATTGTATTACCCACTTTTGTGGCTAGTAGCTGGAATTTAATAAATGTAACAATTTCGGCTATTTCATATTTATTTGAAAACCCTAGACCTATTATAATATCACTGAATTTCCTATCAAATGTTTTGGTTAGCGTAAGGTAAAAACTTTTCCATGTTTATGTGTGTGAAGTCTTACGTGATACTTTTTCTGTCAAAAGGTTTTTAAAAAGTTAAGCAACTTTAACCGTTTACTCACACCAGACCCATGTCTGGCCCGGAGTTTATTCTGTTTTTCTTAAACTCTTGGGTACTCAAATTTTTACGAGTATCCAGGGGAATTCAGGTTGGCTTGACGAATTTTGAAGGAGCAATGGAGCAGGAGTCTTCTGCGTATAGCTATATAGTTTTCCGCTGTGTGTTCTCTGAGTCGTTTGTCTTTGTGTTGTATTGAGTTGTATAACTAGACAGGCATTTATAACTGTCTAGTATGTGTTGTTTTAGTTGTGTATCTCTGATGTATATGATATTATGTAATGTATTATGTGATTAATATAATTTATTTGTTCCGCTGTTTAGATTCTGATGTTGTTTCTTCCTTCTCTTCTTTCTTTTCTCTTTCTATCCCTTTCTTTCTTAAAAATGATGTGATTTTCTATGGTAAGAAAGTCGGGTCGTTTCAGTTGGTATCAGAGCATTAGGTTGATTGAATACCTAGGCTCTGTAGTGGTGTCTATTTTGAGAGAGCGTATTTGTAATTTTTATATATAACTTTATATATATTTATTTCTACCTATCCGTTGGGTTACCTGTTCGGGTTTTCCAACATAATGACAGGAGTGATACCGGTGATCCAGCTGGGTAGAAGGTTGTTTCCTAGGTTGGTTGTTTGGTGAAGTAGCTCTGTATTTCGTGGAACTTCTGTTGAACCTTATTTCCGAGATGTGATGTTTAGTTTGTACCTGTGTTCATTCAACAGCATTTTCATCTGCTCCAGATCAGAGTTGTGCAGCGTAAACAAGGTGGCTATTGTTCTTGAGAAGAAGCAACTGGAAGTTGCAGTGTTTTGGATTAGAGAGTTTCTATTGAAATTTTTCAGAACCTGAGGCAAGTTGGCGAGTGTTTCTGTTCTGTCTTTTCCGGATGGGAGAAGTTGTTTTCTTCTGTTGATAGTAAAGTTTGGTTTTGATTTTGGATTGATCTTGTGAGGATCAGTTTGTTGAGTTGATCCAGTTTGTTTGTAGAAACATTAGCGATGGTTGAGTTGATCAGGAAGGATCTGTAGGCAGCCCGGATCATCCGGAAAGTTTTAAGGTTAAGAAACGGAAGAATTTGGAATTCGAAGTTGGAAACTTCAATGTTGTTGAGGTTTTCTCTGGTAAAGGGAGAAATGAGAATTGGTAAGATTTTGAGGTGAGCTCCGAGGTATATTGGATTCTTCTGAGTTTTTGAAAAGATCAGTGCTTTGGTTTGAAGAGTTGAATTGCCAGTTTGGAAGACTGGAATTCAAAATATTTCACGTGTCTCTGAGGAAGTACGTGTTTGGTCCACCATTTGATATGAGACATGTAGTTCTGTGAAGGATTTAGTTTTTGATCAGAATTGTCTGTAGTCTGGTATCTTGTGCAGATTTTAGATCTAGCTGAGTAGGAACTCACTAGCTTAGCAGTATAGCTAGTTTGGATTTAGTAGAGCGAGTATCCCTGTGTTCGTACCTAGGAAACTCGAGATAATTTTAGGAAGCTTATCCGGATCTGTGTCCGGATAGCTAATGTTATTTATTTGATTGAATTGGTTGTTTGGATGAAATTGTTTGTTTGATTGATATTGTATGGCTGTTATGAATGTTTGAATTGGTTGAAATAAAATAAAACTTTGGATTATCTTTGTTTTAAATTTCGAGGACGTAATTCTTTTAAGAGGGAAGGAATGTAATATCTCGGAATTTCCAGGAATTTAAAATGTGAAAATCTCTCAATTTAAATTATTTGAAGTGATAAAATTATTATTTTCAAAAATAAATAACCAAGTAATAACAATGTCCTAATTATGGTTATAGATTGGTTTTTAAAACAAGAATAATTATTTTGTTTCTGTAAATAAATTCTAAATTGACTTATTGTATTTTTTAAATTAATAAGTGTGTTTAAATATATTTATATCTGTCTATTTAAAATTGATTTTTAAAATAGGATAAATTATTTTAAATAATAATGAGCTTATTTAAAAATAGATATTTTATTTATTTAAATTGATTTTAGATTTGGATTTTTAAATTTGACTTTGAAATTGGATATAAACTTAAATTTAAGGAGATATACATACATATCAAAATAAAATAATGATATAGTTTGGTTTTAAATTATATAGATAATGTTTGTTTTGCATTATTCTTTTTACAAAAATTTATCTATAGAAATTTGGATATGTATTCATTTAATAAGAATAAATACAAGGCTTTTTGAAATAGCATTTTAAATGAGTTTACAATATTGTATATAATTTTATTTAAATTATAATTGGTTTTATTTTATTTTCTTTTAAAAAATTGCATTTGTATAAATTTAGAAAACATTCATAAATATATAAATATGTTTGTTAATTAGGAATTTAATTAGAAAAGTATTTTTAAATTTAGGAAACATATTAGTCAATTAGGAAATTAATTTAAAAGGCTTTTAAATTTCTTTTAGGATAAATAAAAATAAACTAGGACATGTGTTAAATCCTAAATCACTTTGTCAAACAAGTGTTAGACATTTAAAATGAGTTAAAGACAAGTGTCCATGTTTTTTCTTTAATTTTCTTTTAAATTTAATAAATCTGAAAATTTCCTATGTAAACACCATCTCTCTTCACTCTCCTTTTCTTTAAAATTTATATTCATGCCTAAAAGAAATTAGATTATCAATGCAAATATTTACTCATTTCAAAAATCAGAAATCCTCAACATCCAAAATTTGAAACATCCTCGGTTCAAATGCAAATCTGCAAAAACAAAAAAATGTTTTCCTGTAAATTTTCCCAAATCTGTCATCTTCTCTTTAAATTCAAACAACCCAGAAATAAGTTGAAAACCTGTAACCTTTTCAAATGCAAAGCCTACAAAAATCTCCTCAGAAACATAAATCTATGTTTACCAAAACCTGAAATTAAAGTGCAAATCAAATCTGCATTTCCATGTCTATAACTTCCTTATAGCAGATCTGCAGCATGTTTTCAAAAATTCAAACATTTCCAGTTTTCAATGCATGCAAGAACTCCAGTTTTAAACCTCAATCATTTCAAAATTTCTAGTATTTGCAAGTTGCCAAAATGCGTCCAAGTTTTAAAGAGGCAACCTGAGGCAAATCTGAAAAGAAAACCTGAAACATTCCAGTTTAAATCAAATCAAGGGATGAGGCATTTTTATTTTTAAAGCTTCAAGTTCAAAGCATTTTGCAAGTTCCAGTTCTATTCATCTAGATTTAAAGCTCTGCATTTCTTTATAAAGGTGAGCAAACATTTTTACTAAAAATTTAAGTGACTAATTATCTGTTGCCTGAAAATTTCCTGTGATAATAACGTATTGCATGTGTGATAGAAGCACCAATCTGTAATGCATTTGGATTTCTTGTTGGGTTGTTTGAACCTCCATGTTTCTGATTACAGAGATTTTTAAAACAAACAAAATTTTAATTTTTCAGCTTAATCTTTGTGAATCTATGGTGTTTAAATCAAGCTAGTTAGCTTAAACATCATATAATTTTCTTAAAAACAAGAACTAGTATTTTAGACTCAGGAAAATTTCTGGAACAAGGAAACTCAGTTGGAATTTTCAAATGTAATAAAATCAGATGTTAACTTTTGCTGATTCAAGCATATATCCTAGATCATTTTGGAAAGTTAGGATTTTTGAAACAAATATCACAAATTTTAAAATTGTATTGAGTAAGTAACTGGGGGTTTCGGAATTTGGGTTTTTGTCAAATTCTGTTGATCTTTGTATCTGGGTTGCTCGAAATTCTTGATAGAGCTAGGGGTAGCATTGGGGAGTGTGGAAAAATTTGTTGAATGATTGTTAATCCATCATGGAGTTTGAAATTGCTCGAATTTGGTTTTAAACCTAAATTTTGGTTCTTGCTATAAATCGAACCACTGTTCTTCTTATGGTGAATCGAGTTGTATGAAATTTTGGGAGAAGGTGGCACGGTGGGTCGGCAAACCCTAGCCGTGATCGTTGCGGTTATCATTGAACGGAGGCGTGGGTTCAGGGATTTTTCTGATGATGGTTTGGGTTGCAGTTCACCCTGAGGAGCTCGATTTTGAATCAAGGCATGTGTCGATGTTTGGTTGATCGTAGGGGTTTGTAGGGTTGTTGAGCGACGTGTCGGTGGAGTCGTCGTTGACTGGAGGTGATTCCGGCGCTGGTGCACTTGCACAGGTGGATGGTGTCAGCGGGTTGTTTTTTGCTTTGGGTTTGTTCGTTTTTCTCGAGTAGGTCTCGGGTGTATAGGGAAATTAACTCGGGGGGAACTCGTGTATCCTGGGTTGTGTCTCGCGTGGTTTCTGGGCTTTTGCAAGCTTGATTTAAACTGTTATATTTATCATTTTTTAAGTTTTAACTAAAACAGTTATTTTTTTAATTTTAAAGTCAAGTTTTTTTTTTTTAAAAGATAGTATATTTGTTTCTTGGTTCAAGTATTCATGGGTTGGACCCAAATTGAACATTTAACCAAATTTTTAAATTTAAAATGAAGAAGTTTTAAACTTTAAATAATTTAAGCTAAATTAAATGCTTGTAATTCATTTCTGTGATTGATGTGTTTATATAGATTAAATTTGTATGAATGGTATTAAATGTTTTAAGTTAAAACCTTAATGTTATTTTTCAAACTTATTTGAAATATAAAAAGGAGATTATAAGGAAATGTTTTTAAATTAGTTGATTAATAATTAAAGATAAGTAATTAATGATTTCTTTATATTTCAAATTAATGAATTAAGTTAAGCAGAGTTTTCAAGGGTAATTGAGGATAATGTTTTATATTAAGAATAATTAAGTGTTAATGATTTGTAATTAACCAAGTTAATTAAGAAATTTTAACATTAATTTATTTATTTAATTAATTATTTTAAAGGATTAATTAAGTAATTAATTAAGTATAATTATTAATTTAATTAACTAATAATTATGATGAGTTAATTAATGATTAATGATTAATTAAATTTTAATGACTTATTAATTAAGTAATTAAGGGTTAATTAAAATAGTAATTAATTAATACTTAATAAAGGTTTCATTAAGTAATAATTTGGGTTTCCTTAATTAATAATTAAAAGGATTATTAATCTATAATGCAAGTTAATTAAGAATTAATTAACTATTATTAAGGTTAATTAATTGTAATTAAGGATTGATTTATAATTAATTAATTAATTTGTAATTAAGGTTGTTAATTAATAATTAAGTTTTATTAATTAAATGATGATTAATTAGTTAATTAAGGTTAATTAATTAATTATAAAAGTAATTAGTGATTGATTACTTTGTATTAAAGGATTGATTAATAATTAAGGTTTATTAATTAATAGTTGAAGGTTAATTAATCTGTTAGTTGAAGATTAATTTGGTTAAAGAGGAATTAATGGATGAATTACTCGGTTATAATTTATGAGATGAGTTGATCAAGTAAGTTAATTAATTTGTTAATTAATTAAGAAAGTCACTTGATAAATGATTAAGTATGTTACTTAATAAGTTTGATAAGAGTAATTACATAAGATAAGTAATTGAAAAATTACAGGGGTAATTGAGATAAACGAAATTACTCATTGGGAAGTAATTTTAAATGGATAAATTACTTGGTAAAGTAATTAAGGGTTTATTACTAGGTGTAATAAATCAAAGAATTTATAAAGTAATTAAGAAGTAATTAAGAATAATTAATTGTTGTCTATATTTATTAAAGTTGATTAATTGATAGTAATTAATTTAAGCTTGATTAATTAATGTAATTAATTAATAAATAATGTAATTAATTATGGTTAATTAATTAATGGAAGTAATTAATTAAGGTTCATTAATTAATATGATTAATGAGAATAATTAAGGATTAATTACTTGATTAAGATTTAATTAATCAAGATTGATTAATTAAGATAATGATTAATTAATTGGTTTAATTAATGGATAAGTAAGCAAGATTTATTGTGATAAAGGTAATTAATTTAATTAATTTTAAATTAATTAAGAGATGAAGTAATTAATTTAATTCACTCTAAATTAATTAGAGATAGAGATAGTTAATTTAATTCATTTTAGATTAATTATGTTGTGATTAAGTAAATCATTGCTTATGTATGAATGTGTGACATTGATTGTCTTGAATGGATGTAATCTCAGGAATGAGATAAATAATGTTGTGTGGTATGAATGCTTGGTTGCATTGTGATGGTAATATAGATTATCTATTGTGATGATGATATGGATTACCTATTTTGTTATGGATCATCTGTTTATTTTGATAATGTGATTATCAATTGTGACTTGTGAATTATCTATCTATGTGTATATAGATAATCAAATTGAATTGTTTAACTTTAAACAACTTGGACCTAAAAGATACGTTTTGGATTTCGATGAGACCGGGATCGGGGTTCCATATTTGGATATCCGAAAATCACATCAATCCAAATTAACGATAGGTCGTGAATCTCAAGTGAAGATGAAGATTCAGAATGCAAGGGTTATTGTCGTTAACTCTGAGGGTGATTCCAAAATTGAGTCTAACGAGATAATGCATTCGGTTTTGTTTGAACCCGGAACGAACTTGTATGGATTGAATGCTTTCAGAACATCGTCTGGTGGACGATGAGCATTCTAAGTGATGTGTTCACTAAAGGTAATCGTAGCCTTAAGCCTCATCAACCGGGAATGTCTAAAACATGGGAGGTGCAGCAAGGCTAAGTGGGTCATGCCCAAGTAGGATGAGATTAACCCTTGTCTAGAGTCCCTTTTATTTCGGCTGTATGGGCGGTTGAATAGCTACATCCGTCGGGGTTGTCTTTTTCGAAACTGTTCAGTAAGGAATGGTTCCGGCCTTGGGTTGCAGGGGAGTTAGGGTGGCTCCTCAGCACGGTGATCTAGGCCACGTACTGTGACGGGCGGTGCCCCAGTAGCCCTGCCATTGCATGGAATCCAAAATCCAATAAGTGCCATCGATTTGATTTATTATCCACTTTTGTGGCCAGTAGCTGGAATTTAATAAATGTAATAATTTCGGCTATTTCATGTTTATTTGAAAACCTTAGACCTATTATAATATGACTGAATTTCCTATCAAATGTTTTGGTTAGCGTAAGGTAATAAGTTTCCATGTTTACGTATGGGAAGTCTTATGTTATACTTTTTCTTTCAAAAGGTTTTTAAAAAGTTAAGCAACATTAACCATTTACTCACACCAGACTCATGTCTGACCCAGAGTTTATTCTGTATTTCTTAAACTCTTGGGCACTCAAATTTTTACGAATAGCCAGGGATATTCAGGTTGGCTTGACGAATTATGAAGGAGCAATGGAGCAGGAGTCTTCTGCGTATAGCTATATAGTTTTCCATTGTGTGTTCTCTGAGTCGTTTGTCTTTTTGTTGTATTGAGTTGTATAACTAGACAGGTGTTTATAACTGTCTTGTATGTGTTGTTTTAACTATGCATCTATGATGTATATTATATTATGTAATGTATTATGTGATTAATATAATTTATTTGTTCCGCTGTTTAGATTTTGATGTTGTTTCTTTTCTCTTTCTATCCTTTTATTTCTTAAAAATGATGCGATTTTCTATGGTAAGAAAGTCGGGTCTTTTCAGTTGGTATCAGAGCATTAGGTTGAGTGAATACCTAGGCTCTGTAGTGGTGTCTATCTTGAGAGAGCGTATTTGTAATTTTTATATATAACTTTATATATATTTATTTCTACCTATCCGTTGGGTTACCTGTTCGGGTTTTCCAACATAAGTTATAAAGGTAGATGAGTAGTGGTGTGTGTAACACGACTACCAATGGTTGGAGTTTGAATGTTTGAGATTGGAAGTGCATTTGTCGAGACTGCAGACCTAATACCATCTCGAGTAATCTTTGCAGTTTGATGTAAGGATTTCATTGATCTCTGAAGGAAACCTGTTAAGGTTCGGAGTTCATCTTCGATGTGTAAGTTTGATCGCCCTCGTGTGAGCGGATTTTTGAGAATTTTGATCTATCGGTTAGGCAGAAGCGAGTGTGGTATCTTGGCAACCTCAGGAAGTAGTAGCTATGTGATGAGATGCAGTGACTATGGATGTCTCCGAAGATGTTTTCTTTAAGAACAAGTTTAAGAAAGTGTGTCTGATTCGGAATTGTAGCTGAGTTCTGCAGGATGTATGAGTTTAGTTGGAGGTCTGAGTTTCTCAA
The DNA here is from genome assembly GCA_030765085.1 of Allium cepa. Classification (NCBI taxonomy): domain Eukaryota; kingdom Viridiplantae; phylum Streptophyta; class Magnoliopsida; order Asparagales; family Amaryllidaceae; genus Allium; species Allium cepa. The sequence goes on from CM060928.1 coordinate 979,176,176, forward strand.
AGAGCTTTAGATAAGAAGTCTTTGGCATCTGTGTTAGCGGTGCAGCTCGGGAGTTTTCTGTGTTTCAGCAGGAAGATCTTTTTGGCTTAGCAATTTCCTGGAGTTGAAATTTAGAAACAGCGGTGAGATCTGTTTCTTCGATGGATTAGTTGGTCGAGGATAAACTTTTTTGATTTGTGAAGAAAGAGAACGGCATCTTTAGAAATTTAGGTTGGGTTGATCGCAAAAGTGACTTGCGACGGTTTGGTGATTATCTTAGATAGTCTTTTGCTTGGGTTTGTGGCATTTCTAGAGGATGTAGAAGTTATGGAGTTCTCCAAGATTTTTCGGATATATCTTTAGGAAAGTTAGAGATTTTCCCACATTGGAGTTTGAGTTCTGAATCAACTTGATGACAGGAGTAATACCGGTGATTCAGCTGGGTAGAAGGTTGTTTCCTAGGTTGGTTGTTTGGTGAAGCAGCTCTGTATTTCCTAGAACTTCTGTTGAACCATATTTCCAAGATATGATGTTTAGTTTGTGCCTGTGTTTATTCAACGGCATTTTCATCTACTCCAGATCAGAGTTGTGCAGCGGAAGCAAGGTGGCTATTGTTCTTGAGAAGAAGCAACTGGAAGTTGCAGTGTTTTGGATTAGAGAGTTTCTACTAAAAATTTTCAGAACCTGAGGCAAGTTGGCGAGTGATTCTGTTCTGTCTTTTTCGGATGGGAGAAATTTTCTTCTTCTGTTGATAGTAAAGTTTGGTTTTGATTTTGGATTGATCTTGTGAGGATCGGTTTGTTGAGTTGATCCAGTTTGTTTGTAGAAACATCAGCGAAGGTTAAGTTGATCAGGAAGGATCTGTAGGCAGCCCGGATCATCCGGAATGTTTTGAGGTTAAGAAACGGAAGAATTTTGAATTCGAAGTTGGAAACTTCGATGTTGTTAAGGTTTTCTCTGGTAGGAGCAATGAGATTTGGTAAGATTTTGAGGTGAGCTCCGAGGTATATTGGATTCTTCTGAGTTTTGAAAAGATCAGTGCTTTGGTTTGAAGAGTTGAATTGCCAGTTTGGAAGACTGGAATTGAAAATATTTCACGTGTCTCTGAGGAAGTACATGTTTGGTCCACCATTGGATATGAGACATGTAGTTCTGTGAAGGATTTAGTTGCTGATCAAACTTGTCTGTAGTCTGGTATCTTGTGCAGATTTTAGATCTAGCTGAGTAGGAACTCAGTAGCTTAGCAGTATAGCTAGTTTGGATTTAGTAGAGCGAGTATCCCTGTGTTTATACATGGGAAACTCGAGATAATTTTAGGAAGCTTATCCGGATCTGTGTCCGGATAGCTAGTGTTATTTATTTGATTGAATTGGTTGTTTGGATGAAATTGTTTGTTTGATTGATAGTGTATGGCTGTTATGAATGTCTGAATTGGTTGAAATAAAATAAAACTTTGGATTATCTTTGTTTTAAATTTCGAGGACGAAATTCTTTTAAAGGGGAAGGAATGTAATATCCTGGAATTTCCAAGAATTAAAAATGTGATAATCTATTAGTTTAAATTATTTGAAGTGACAAAATTGTTATTTTCAAAAATAAATAACCAAGTAATAATAGTACAATGTGTTAATTATGGTTATAGATTGGTTTTTAAAATAAGAATAATTATTTTGTTTGTGTAAATAAATTCTAAATTGACTCATTGTTTTTTTTTTAAATTAATAAGTGTGTTTAAATATATTTATGTCTGTCTATTTAAAATTGATTTTTAAAATAGGATAAATTATTTTAAATAATAATGAGCTTATTTAAAAATAGATATTATATTTATTTAAATTGATTTTAAGTTTGGATTTTTAAATTTGACTTTGAAATTGGGTATAAATTTGAATTTAAGGGGATATCTATCCATATCAAAATAAAATAATAATATAGTTTAGTTTTAAATTATATAGATAATGCTTGTTTTGTATTATTCTTTTTATAAATATTTATCTTTAGAAAGTTGGATATGTATTTATTTAATAAGAATAAATACAAGGCTTTTTGAAATAGCATTTTAAATGAGTTTACAATATTGTTTATAATTTTATTTAAATTATAATTGGTTTTATTTTATTATCTTTTGAAAAATTGTATTTGTATAAATTTAGAAAACATTTATAAATATATAAATATGTTTATTAATTAGGAATTTAATTAGAAAAGTATTTTTAAATTTAGGAAACATAATAGTCAATTAGGAAACTAATTTAAAAGGCTTCTAAATTTCTTTTAGGATAAATAAAAATAAACTAGGACATGTGTTAAATCCTAAATCACTTTGTCAAACAAGTGTTAGACATTTAAAATGAGTTAAAGACAAGTGTCCATGTTTTTTCTTTAATTTTCTTTTAAATTTAACAAATCTGAAAATTTCCTATGTAAACACCATCTCTCTTCACTCTCCTTTTCTTTAAAATTTATATTAATGCCTAAAAGAAATTAGATTATCAATGCAAATCTTTACTCATTTCAAAAATCAGAAATCCTCAACATCCAAAATCTAAAACCTCCTCAGTTCAAATGCAAGTCTGCAAAAAAAATTGTTTTCCTGTAAATTTTCCTAAATCTGTCATCTTCTCTTTAAATTCAAACAACCCAGATATAAGTTGAAAACTCGTAACCTTTTCAAATGCAAAGCCTACAAAACTCTCCTTAGAAACATAAATCTATGTTTACCAAAACCTGAAATTAAAGTGCAAATCAAATCTGCATTTCCATGTCTATAACTTCCTTATACCAGATCTGCAGCATGTTTTCAAAAATTCAAACATTTCCAGTTTTCAATGCATGCACGAATTCCAGTTTTAAACATTAGTCATTTCGAAATTTCTAATATTTGCAAGTTTCCAAAATGCATGCAAGTTTTAAAGAGGCAATCTGAGGCAAGTCTGAAAAGCAAACCTGAAACATTCCAGCTTAAATCAAATCAAGGGATGAGGCATTTTTATTTTTAAAGCTTCAAGTTCAAAGCATTTTGCAAGTTCCAGTTTTATTCATCAATATTTAAAGGTCTGCATTTCTTTATAAAGGTGAGCAAACATTTTTACTAAAAATTTAAGTGATTAATTATCTGTTGCCTGAAAATTTCCTGTGATAATGACGTATTGCATGTGTGATAGAAGCACCAATCTGTAATGTATTTGGATTTCTTGTTGGGTTGTTTGAACCTCCCTGTTTTTGATTACAGAGATTTTTAAAACAAACAAAATTTTAAATTTTCAGCTTAATCTTTGTGAATCTATGGTGTTCAAATCAAGCTAGTTAGTTTAAACATCATATAATTTTCTTAAAAACAAGAACTAGTATTTTAGACTCAGGAAAATTTCTGGAACAAGGAAACTCAGTTGGAATCTTCAAATGTAATAAAATCAGATGTTAATTTTTACTGATTCAAGCATGTATCCTAGATCGTTTTGGAAAGTTAGGATTTTTGAAACAAATATCACAATTTTTAAAATTGTATTGAGTAAGTAATTGGGGGTTTTCTGGAATTCGGGTTTTTGTCAAATTATGTTGATCTTTGTATCTGGGTTGCTCGAAATTCTTGATGGAGCTAGGGGTAGCATTGGGGAGTGTGGAAAAATTTGTTGAATGATTGTTAATCCATCATGGAGTTTGAAATTGCTCGAATTTGGGTTTAAACCTAAATTTTGGTTCTAAACCTAAATTTTGGTTCTTGCTGTAAATCGAACCACTGTTCTTCTTATGGTGAATCGAGTTGTATGAAATTTTGGGAGAAGGAGGCGCGGTGGGTCGGCAAACCCTAGCCGTGATCGTGGCGGTTATCATTGATCAGAGGCGTGGGTTCAGGGATTTTTCTAATGATGGTTTGGGTTGCAGTTCACCCTGAGGAGCTCGATTTTGAATCAAGGCATGTGTCGATGTTTGGTTGATCGTAAGGGTTTGTAGGGTTGTTGAGTGACGTGTCGGTGGAGTCGTCATTGAAAGTCACTTGATAAATGATTAAGTATGTTTCTTAATAAGTTTGATAAGAGTAATTACTTAGGATAAGTAATTCATAAATTACAAGGGTAATTGAGATACATGAAATTACTTATTGGGAAGTAAATTTAAATGGATAAATTACTTGGTAAAGTAATTAAGAGTTTATTACTTGGTGGAATAAACAAAGAATTTATAAAGTAATTAAAAGTAATTAAGAAGTAATTAAGAATAATTAATTACTGTCTATATTTATTAAAGTTGATTAATTGATAGTAATTAATTTAAGCTTGATTAATTAATGTAATTAATTAAGAAATAATGTAATTAATTATAGTTAATTAATTAATGGAAGTAATTAATTAAGGTTCATTAATTAATATGATTAATGAGAATAATTCAGGATTAATTACTTGATTAAGATTTAATTAATCAAGGTTGATTAATTAAGATAATGATTAATTAATTAGTTTAATTAATGGATAAGTAAGCAAGATTTATTGTGATGAAGGTAATTAATTTAATTAATTTTAAGTTAATTAAGAGATGAAGTAATTAACTTAATTCACTCTAAATTAATTAGAGATAGAGATAGTTAATTTAATTCATTTTAGATTAATTATGTTGTGATCAAGTAAATCATTGCTTATGTATGAATGGGTGACATTGATTGTCTTGAATGGATGTAATCTCAGGAATGAGATAAATAATGTTGTGTGGTATGAATGCTTGGTTGCATTGTGATGGTAATAAAGATTACCTATTGTGATGATTATATGGATTACCTATTTTGTTATGGATCATCTGTTTATTTTGATAATGTGATTATCAATTGTGACTTGTGAATTATCTATCTGTGTGTTTATAGATAATCCAATTGAATTGTTTAACTTTAAACAACTTGGACCTAAAAGATACGTTTTGGATTTTGATGAGACCGGGATCGGGTTTCCATATTTGGATATCCGAAAACCACATCGATCCAAATTAACGATAGGTCGTGAATCTCAAGTGAAGATGAATATTCAAAATGCAAGGGTTATTGTCGTTAACTCTGAGGGTGATTCCAAAATTGAGTGTAACGAGATAATGCCTTCGGTTTCGTTCGAACCCGGAACGAACTTGTATGGATTGAATGCTTTCAGAACATCGTCAGGTGGACGATGAGTATTCTAAGTGATGTGTTCACTAAAGGTAATCGTAGCCTCAAGCCTCATCAACCGGGAATGGCTAAAACAGGGGAGGTGCAGCAAGGCTATGTGGGTTATGCCCAAGTAGGATGAGATTAATCCCTGTCTAGAGTCCCTTTTATTTTGGCTGTATGGGCGGTTGAATAGCTACATCCGCCGGGGTTGTCTTATTCAGAACTGTTCAGTAAGGAATGGTTCCGGCCTTGTGTTGCAGGGGAGTTAGGGTGGCTCCTCGGTACGGTGATCTAGGCCACTACTGTGACGGGCGGTACCCCAGTAGCCCTGCCATTGTATGGAATCTAAAATCCAATAAGTGCCATCGGATTTGATTGTATTACCCACTTTTGTGGCTAGTAGCTGGAATTTAATAAATGTAACAATTTCGGCTATTTCATATTTATTTGAAAACCCTATACCTATTATAATATCACTGAATTTCCTATCAAATGTTTTGGTTAGCGTAAGGTAAAAACTTTTACATGTTTATATGTGGGAAGTCTTACGTGATACTTTTTCTTTCAAAAGGTTTTTAAAAAGTTAAGCAACTTTAACCGTTTACTCACACCAGACCCATGTCTGATTCAGAGTTTATTCTGTTTTTCTTAAACTCTTGGGTACTCAAATTTTTACGAGTAGCCAGGGAAATTCAGGTTGGCTTGATGAATTCTGAAGGAGCAATGGAGCAGGAGTCTTCTGCGTATAGCTATATAGTTTTCCGCTGTGTGTTCTCTGAGTCGTTTGTCTTTGTGTTGTATTGAGTTGTATAACTAAATAGGTGTTTATAACTGTCTAGTATGTGTTTTTTGAGTTGTGTATCTCTGATTTATATGATATTATCTAATGTATTATGTGATTAATATAATTTATTCGTTCCGCTGTTTAGATTCTGATGTTGTTTCTTTCTTCTCTTATTTCTTTTCTCTTTCTATCCCTTTGTTTCTTAAAAATGATGTGATTTTCTGTGGTAAGAAAGTCGGGTCGTTTCAGAAACTATTAGTGTAATCAAATCAATAGACAACTAAATCTATCTTTGAACACAAATTAACAACAAAGTCAGTGAGCTCCAAATAGATCGACAAAGGTGGTGCAAAACAATCGATTAGACCATTTCTCAATCCAACACAACCAACAATCACAATAGAGAAAGAACAAACTAGCAAGAAAAAATGGCATATGATTTTATAGTGCTCCCACTAACATCGTGTTAGGATACATCCACTCTGGGAAGAGACTTCATTGATTCAAAAGAGAGTGGGATTGATTACAATAAACTTTCCTTTTGAAATTGATTTCGTGAAGCTAAGAGACGAAGAAACATCAATGGAGAAAACCCTAGCGCATTATCACAAACTCTAGCCTCCAATCGATGTTACAAATATGTTCATAACTTATCTGTTAAAGAACAAGAGAAATACAAAGAAAATGATGAAAATCTTCCAAAAAACGAGTTTCGATATCTCCCCAAGAGTTCTCCATAGCGGATGATTAGTCGACAGACAAGAGTACTCATTCAACTGATTCAAGTAACAACACTATTTGAATTTGCAATGATAAATTTGAATCAGAGTTTATAAAAATGAAAGATTTAATTTTATTTCAATATGATACAAATTTGTATCTGATGATTTAATACAGAGAGAATTATGTTATATGTTATATTATACAACGGTTGATATATATACAGATTTATGAGATGAATGAGCCGAGTGCTCTGAAGCCCAGATCCGTTATTTCTCTTTATATATGCGACATTGCATGTGAGCCGTTGAGATTTTGATATATGGCTATGATTAAAGTTGAATGTTATATCTCTTGATATATGCACAGCCTCTTCATCGGTAACATTTCCAACACTCCCCCTCAAACCCTACTTCGGCTAGGGTTTGCAATGATTTACCCCTAAACATTCAATAAATCAATTTAAACATTTATTCAGTGAGATCCAAACAAATGATTTAAGAGGTGAGTGAGAATATGAGGAGAAATCGCTTTAGCAAAGTATTAGCACTAAAAATGATTTCAACTCGTGTAGGAAATCACAACAACGATGAGTCTCCTCGGTTATTTTGCTTGATGGCTAGAGAAACTTCCTAAAAGTAGTCATCTTTTTCAATTTTCTGCTTTGAGATTTGAGAGCAGTTGTCAAAGCTTTCAACATTTAGTCTTTTTCTAAATCAAGTGAAGCTCGCCTTTGATAGAGGCTTGGTTAAAATATCGACAGTTTGATAAGTACAAGGTATGTGATTTACTGTTAAGTTTCCTCTGCTTACTTGCTCTCGAACAAAATATAGATCCAACTCAATATGCTTTGTCCTTTCATGAAGAATAGGATTTGCAGTTAAATGAGTTGTGCTTAAGTTGTCACACCTGGTTGTTGTTTTGCTCTCTTTTTTGATTTGTAGTTCACTTAGAAGTGATTCTATCCACATAATCTGAGCTGTAGCGTTTGCTAAGCTCCTGAATTTTGACTCTGCACTCGACCTTGATACAATTGGCTGTTTTTTTGAACATCAAGATATAAGATTCTGTCCTAAATATATACAATACCTTGTTGTAGACCTCCTGACATCTTGGTCTATGGCCCAATCAGCATCAGCATAGCCATTAATATTGATAACTTTGCTTGCTTCTAGAGTTAGACCAAAGTCTAGAGTTCCGTTGAGATATCGTAAAAAAAATTCACTGCTTTCCAGTGAATATCTGTTGGACTTTGCATGTAATGACTTGCTTTATTAACATTTTAAGTGATATCTGGCCCAATGATAGTTACATACTGAAGAGCATGAACTATGCTTCTGTACTAATTGTCATTTTGAATAGCTTCCCCTTAATACTTGGATGGTTTTACATTGTTGATCATTGGAGTAGAAATTGGGTTGGCTTGACTCATTTTGGCGATACAGTATGTCTAATATATTTTCCTCTGATTCGGTTGAATTGATGTGTTGGAAATCCAGGGAAATATACTTCTTTTAACATCCTTTAAAAATAAATCACTATTTATTTTTAAACAGATTTCCCATTCCTTTAATAAATTCCCATCGTGAATTTATTCTTTCAAATATCTACTGATATATTACTTCACTTTTATAAACCCTGTTTATAAATTCCACAGTCACATTCTCCTTTAAATTTCCTATTTCATATACTTGAATCAATTTCCAAATTGATTTCCAATTTACTCCATTTTGAAATAAATTTCTTTACTTACTCAATTTATTTCAAAACACATTGACTTCATATTTTATTTCTTCATTATGATTTAAAATCTTTTAATTGAAAAATACCAATTCCAGTTTTCCAAATTCCTTCTTTATCCTTTTAAATAAATTTAAATTTGAATTTTAAATAATTCTTTATTCCTTTAAATAATATCACTTATGTTTTAAAATTCATTATTTTTCTGTTTATTCAAAATCCCCTTCCCATACTCGGAATTTATTTATTAGAATTTTAAAATCACCTTTATTCTTTTCCAATTCATTCTTAAATTTATTCAAATTCTCTATAATTATTTTACTTACAAATTCACTCTTTTATTTTCTTTTCAAAAATCCAATTCTATATATTTTGATAACTTAGTGCACCGAAATGTTCAAGCAAACTATAGCATTCAATATTCCAATATAATTCATTACAGAATATCAACTAATCATAACGGGGAATGTTAAATAATCTAAATAAATGTTGAGGAATCTAGTTGGATCCCTTCAACCTGCATCCACAGACGTTAGCAGAATATAAAATACCAATTTCACTTTGAGGTGGAATATCGCGGTGTATGAGATTAATATAATATCATCCGCTATTATACGGCGCATAGGGTCTCATCCGTTATATAATGCGGGAAATCAATCACTCCAATATATACTATATACTACTATATATAATATTGCATGTCAAAACAATTCCATCGATCAATCAATTATTTAAATTTAACTATTTGGATTTAAGTAACACAGATGAGTGAGATTAACTCACCTTTTATTTTGCTGTTTGCAATCCATTCCAAACTGGCTTGCTTCCGTGATTTAAAACCTTGTATAAACATTATATAATTTATTAATAATTTAATTAACTTAATAATCAATTTCCATATATAAATTTTAATTGGAAAATGATTTAATTAAACTATTAATTTCCCCTTTGATAAATTTAATTTACCCATACTTTTATTTAAGCTAGTTTTTTTTCCTATAATAAATAAATTTTTAAGTTACCAAAAATAAATTTAATAAGATAATCCCCCAAATATTATTAAAATAAACTAGTAAATAAAAATGTGTAAATGTATATTTATTTTATTTAAAAAAACACATTTGCTATATAAAATAATTTATATAGTTTCTAAAATCTAAGTTTTATATATATTTTCAATTCAGTTCAATTTAAAATTGCTGCCTTCATGAAGCTTATATAAAATTTCCAGTTTTCTATACATATTTCCTCCTCATTCTAATTATAAATGAAATTAACTACAAGCTGGAATTAAACCAACTAGGAAAAGATGATATACCTATGGCCTGACATCATTAAAGCTCGAATTCGAAATCGCCATCCCGACCCAGCCTTGCCTCCGGCCCACGCTACAGTTGCGCGCAACCACCCTCTAGATCGAACGCGCCGCCATGCCTCACGTCAACCTCACGCACTGACCATCACAAAGCCACACTCCAGAACGTAACCTCTCCCTCCTCGCAAATCTTCGCAAGTCCAGAAAACCGCACCTCCGCCGCGTGGAAGTTCACGCCTCCAACTAAGTTGCCACGCTCGAGCTACCCTGATCGAGAACCCCGCCTCGATGCTTCGCTCCCTTCCAACGACCGAAGACGAAGACGTCGACCCCTTCCCCAACTCGCGAAGTATCGACGCCCTATCTTCCAGTCAACTCGAGACTCAGCCGCGAGCAACGGCCCCTTTTTTTGGATTCGTTACGATCAATCTTCGATTGCAGGGAGAAAGAGGAAAATTGAACTGAGAGAAGAAGAGGGGATAGATCGCCATTATTATTAAAAAAATTCTCGATTTCGGATTGTAATGAACGAGGACACAGGGTTCTTGCTCGGCCATTTTATCTCCGAGAATTCGATTTTGAATTGACAAAATGAAGAAAAGGAAAAGGCGATTTGAATTGAAGTGGAAGAAGGAAAAGACTCGATTGCTTTGGAGTACTCGGCTGTAGATATTAAAGAGGGGAAGCGTGTTGAAGACGCTTTGCTACAGTGATTGAAATGAAGCGTACAAAGCACAGGTGAGACAATATTTCGGCTGAAGGCTGACTATTTTTATGTAAATGTACATATATTGAATTGATTTCAAATTGTCTTAACTTTGTAGTTTAAATTTTCGACCTTCTAACGAGACGTGCCGCTAGGCGTTTATAATGTTATACCCCTATTCCGAACACAAAGGAAAAAGTTTCGAGTCCTAATTCGATCGTATGGAGAAGATAGCCCTTTGAACCCAGTTATTATATTAAATTCCGATTAAATTTTCAACGCGTTTACTTATCGTACGGCTAAACGATCACTCCAAATATTATGAAAATTGAAATCTGATAATAAATCGATGTGATGCCCCACCTCTATACCCACGCTAGCCAAGAACACTACTGTGAATGCTGTCAACTAGCACGGAGAATAAGGCTGTTGAGGAGCGACAATCTGTATAATTGCTTTGTGCGAGTACCGATATGCCGGATAAAATATAACTTTTCATCTCAAGAGGAAATCCGACATACCGACACAAACTCAAAGCTACTACACAGTGGCTATAATATCTTCGGAAACAAATATAGAAATAAACATAACACAAATCAGTCACAGACAATTCATATCACAAAGGCGGAAAATAGATATGAATACTACACTTGGAAGTGTACATCAGAGTAGTGGTCTAAAAAGATCCACATATCACAAAAGAAATAGTTACATGAACTAAACAAAAGAATAAGTATACATTATGGAGTCTATCTCTCAAATGTATACAACAAAAACTACAAATCTAAGTAGTTAGCCAAAAGTCAGAGGGATCAATCCCAAGAGAGAAGTCAAGCAGAAGCACCTGTAACATCTCGGTCTGACCCGAGTATTATTTAATAAGACAATAATAAACGGATTAGTCTAGCTATAAATATCAGATGAAGTGATATATAATAAGAGATATGACATAAACATATAATAATCACAATGCCAAGCTGTGATAAATAAGTAAATTGGAAATCAACAACAGATTAATCAATATCATAATAATCTACTCAAGATAAAAAGGAATGTTATACTCCTAATTTCATTCACCAAGCCACAATATATGACACATATATCAATGCCCATCGTAAAAGTTGGTGAAACATAAATTCTAGAATTCAACACACGAGATCCAGAAATCACAAGGAAAGGATCAACGACGTCGTACAGCGGGACATCCGATGAACCAAATCACAATCAAAGGGAACAACGACGTCGTACAGCGGGACGTCCGATGAACCAAACCACAATCAAAGGGAACAACGACGTCGTACAGCGGGACGTCCGATGAACCAAATCACAAAGACATAGCACGATGCTAGTCTAAAACCTAAAATGATCGTCATGATCAAAGAGAAGTGTCGATTACACTAAGCTAGTAAATATATGAGCTACGCTTCATGTCCCATAACCACTAGCTTAACTTAAATATTTACGAACAAATTGTAGATCTCCACTAGAAAATTGTCACAAGAGATTCAATCGAAAAGTCCAAGAATTAACCGACGAAGTAAACGCAAGCGTTTCATACCACTCGTTTTACTAAGTCGTTTAATTAGATTTCTCATACGAGTGAGGTAAAGGTTTGTATATACTAATAGATTGGAAAACGGTTTTATAAACGACTTTGGTATTAAAATAGTATTGAAATCGTTTGAGGAAAGAGTTTTGATATTTACTACTAGTATATAAAACCTTTATATTTTTAAAGTGACAAAGCACAAGGGGGATTGTAGAAACAATCAATCACAAAGATCACATTCGAAGATGTGAATAAAAATCCAATGAAATCGATAAAGGATCCATCGAAGTAGATATATCTAAAATTCCAAAAGAAAATAAGTCATCAAAGATGATAATAAATGATGACAATAAATAGGATCATCACGAATCGATTTAAATTGGAAATTCAATCCAAAAAGGCAAATTGGACTAAAACAGCAGGTTCAGTCGACTGGACAGAGTTTTCAGTCGACTGACCCTGTGCCTGGAAATTTTCCAAGTTCAGGAAACTTTCTGTTTCCAGTTTCAGTCGACTGAATCATGCCTGGAAACTCTCGGGTTTCAGGTTCAGTCGACTGAACAGAGTTTTCAGTCGACTGAATCATGCCTGGGCTGTTTTTCAGCCTTATTCAAATGAAGAGCAAACTCTTCCAAAATGCAACCGGACGAACATTGGCTCTAAGGGTTTATGCCAATCGGCAACCCGGCCCTATATGCTCCTCGATGCATCACCAAAAGCATGATCAAACATCCATAAAAGGATTTCACACAAATTTGACTTAAAAACTCAAACAATTTGAATATTCACAAAACCAATCCAAATCAAGAGCAAATGCACATGAAGAAGTGTTAGGAATTCATACCCAACAACCAAAGATAATTATAGTCATAGATGTGAGATAAAAATCTCACATTTGCACTAAAATTTATGAAGATGAAGCTTGAAAGCAAAGGGGAATCAACCACTCTTCAAATCCAACTCTAGAAGCTTGAATCTAAGCTAAAAAGAAGAACATTTCCTAAGTTAGGTTTAGGAAATTTCTGAAATTCAAAGAGAGAATGAGTTGGAGAAGAAGAAGAGGAAGCTTACCAATGGGTTTTCATGAACTTTGGAGCAAGGAGATGGATTTGCAAAGCAAGCTAGGGCTTAGGAATTTCTATTTCCCATTCTCTTCCTCCATTTTTGCTTGAGCTTGAGTATTAGGAAAATAGAAGAGAAGTGAATGAAGAGGAGAGTGTTGGAACTGAGTTAAGTGGCTAATTGGCTCAGCCCAACCAAAGCCCTAAGCGGGAAAAAGTAGCAAAAGTCAACTTTCTCCAAACATATCGAAGCTTATACTCAAAAAGGTCGCAAACGGCATTTTGAACTCAATGGAGGTGGTCTCGAGCCCTAATTCGACCGTATGCAAAAAGTAGGTTTTCGGACCAAAATCCGACGAACGATAAAATATTTAAAAAAAATATTTAAATATAAAATTGATAAATATGCTGGTTGTTACAGACTCCCCTCCTTAAAGAAATTGCGTCCTCGCAATAAGTAAGAAGGAAATATATGAAGTAACAACCATAGAAGCATATTAACACAAAAGAAAATTTGAAATAGGAAGTTCACCATAAAGTGCACAAAAGAGTTAGCAAGAAATCTGGTGAAACTTCAATTTCCACAATAACACCGGGCTCAAGAATGAAAACCGGAATCCCTAAGGCATTCCCGTAGATAAAAGACGTGGGGAACGTCAAGAATAGCAGAAAATTGAGCCGGTGCAACGGCGTAGTACAAAAACGGTACGCCCGAAAAATTAGAAACTCAAACAATTTGGGACATCAGCGTAGTACAAAAACGGTACGCCCAATGAACCCAAGCAAAGACATCGATGTAGTACAAACGGTACATCCAATGAATCAAAAGCAAAGACATCGATGTAGTACAAACGGTACATCCGATGAATCAAATAGCAAAGACATCGATGTAGTACAAACGGTACATCCGATGAATCTACATCCGATGAATCAAAAGAAAAGACATCGATGTAGTACAAACGGTACATCCGATGAATCAAAAGAAAAGACATCGATGTAGTACAACGGTACATCCGATGAATCAAAAGAAAAGACATCGATGTAGTACAAACGGTACATCCGATGAATCAAAAGCAAAGACATCGATGTAGTACAAACGGTACATCCGATGAATCAAAAGCAAAGACATCGATGTAGTACAAATGATACATCCGATGAATCAAAAGAAAAGACATCGATGTAGTACAACGGTACATCCGATGAATCAAAAGCAAAGACATCGATGTAGTACAAACGGTACATCCGATGAATCAAAAGCAAAGACATCGATGTAGTACAACGGTACATCCGATGAATCAAAAGAAAAGACATCGATGTAGTACAAACGGTACATCCGATGAATCAAAAGCAAAGACATCGATGTAGTACAACGGTACATCCGATGAATCAAAAGAAAAGACATCGATGTAGTACAATGGTACATCCGATGAATCAAAAGCAAAGACATCGATGTAGTACAACCGGTACATCCGATGAATCAAAAGCAAAGACATCGATGTAGTACAACGGTACATCCGATGAATCAAACGCAAAGACATCGATGTAGTACAAACGGTACATCCGATGAATCAAAAGAAAAGACATCGATGTAGTACAATGGTACATCCGATGAATCAAACGCAAAGACATCGATGTAGTACAAACGGTACATCCGATGAATTAAAAGCAAAGACATCGATGTAGTACAACGGTACATCCGATCAATCAAATAGCAAAGACATCGATGTAGTACAACGGTACATCCGATGAATCAAAAGAAAAGACATAGATGTAGTACAACGGTACATCCGATGAATCAAAAGCAAAGACATCGATGTAGTACAAACGGTACATCCGATGAATCAAAAGAAAAGACATCGATGTAGTACAACGGTACATCCGATGAATCAAAAGCAAAGACATCGATGTAGTACAACGGTGCATCCGATGAATCAAAAGCAAAGACATCGATGTAGTACAACCGGTACATCCGGTGAATCAAACGCAAAGACATCGATGTAGTACAACGGTACATCCGATGAATCAAAAGAAAAGACATCGATGTAGTACAATGGTACATCAGATGAATCAAAAGCAAAGACATCGATGTAGTACAAACGGTACATCCGATGAATCAAAAGAAAAGACATCGATGTAGTACAAACGATACATCCGATGAATCAAAAGAAAAGACATCGATGTAGTACAACGGTACATCCGATGAATCAAAAGAAAAGGCATCGATGTAGTACAAACGGTACATCCGATGAATCAAAAGCAAAGACATCGATGTAGTACAAACGGTACATCCGATGAATCAAAAGAAAAGACATCGATGTAGTACAACGGTACATCCGATGAATCAAAAGCAAAGACATCGATGTAGTACAACGGTACATCCGATGAATCAAAAGCAAAGACATCGATGTAGTACAACCGGTACATCCGATGAATCAAAAGCAAAGACATCGATGTAGTACAACGGTACATCCGATGAATCAAACGCAAAGACATCGATGTAGTACAAACGGTACATCCGATGAATCAAATCCCAAATAATTCGGAACACTGACGCAGTACAAAAACGGTACGTCCAATGAACCGAACACAATAAAAGGACATTGGACGCTAGTCCTTAAAAGGAAATAAAACGAAGTATACCAAAACGTCCGATGAACTTGATAGAAAAATAATTCCATTCAGACAACATCAAAGAATCAACCACTTGTTGCCTATGACAAAGCGCATTGGCAACACGATTTCCCTTCTCGGGAATAAAAGAATATCAAGATCATAGGAAGCTAGGAACTCGAGTCAACAAGCAGTTCCTTAAGAGAATATAATTATTCCAAAGATTTATGATCGAGGTAGAGAACAAATTTCTCATCCAAAAATGATGATGCCAAATTCCAAAAGTAAAAACAATAGCCGCGAACACTAGACCAGGAGTGGCATATCTAGTCTCGATAAGCTATAAAGATTTAGAAGCACAAGTTATAGCACGTTCTCTTTTGCGAGAGAATGGCATTCCAAACCAATAGGTACAAATAGCAAAGTCTTGGTTCCCCTTCAGGAATCACAAGAAGGAATAAGAGTATCGAAAAGAAAGAACTTCTTTTAAAATAATTCTCTTCTCCGAAAAGTTAAAACTTTCAAAATTACATTTTTACTTTTATGTAATAATCTTTCTACAAAAATTTAAATTTTTACAAGTCAATATATCGTGTCTGATTGTTACATCAAAGCGTTTAGGAAATTCCTATCGATAACGTTGATCAAGCGCATCGACCAAAATTCTTAAAGCACTCAACGGGCAATACAATCACAAAATCATCTTTTATAGGATAAATAAATCTCTTAAAAAGTTTTAAGAATATTCTTTGTTCGTTTCAAGAACAAAATCCAGTTTTACTTATAAATAAATCTTATGAAAAAGATTTGCAAAATTTTAAATTTCTATTTCTATCCAAAATCCATAAATAATAATGGTCTCATCGAAATTTTCATAGAATATTGGATTTATAAAACGGATGAAACAGGCTGGACAATTTGAATGACATAATAATTCATTCATAGGAATCATAACAAGTGCGGAATGCGATAAGTGAAATGCTAACTTCCGCAACTTGTAGCAAATGAAAACCGGTGGTAAAGTCAAACTGAAAAGACCTTAACACCACACAAAAGATTTCTTAGGTGATAATCCTAAGATAAACTCAAAAATACCGGAAAATTTCTCAAACTACATGAATGAGAGAAATAACACTTTCCTTATAAGTGGGCTTAAGGAATAAAATGATGCCATCAAGTTGGAATCAAAATCATAAAGGAAAAATAGAAATCTGCTTAACAGATTGAAAATGTCGAAGATGAATAGTCCACTCAAAAAATAGGATATAGGCTTCACAATGATCAAGCCGATTCCTTCAAAAATCAATTCCGAAGCCTAAGTAAAAATATCAGCTCGGAAAGAAAAGTCACAAAAACAATCTCGACATCTAAACAAAAGCAAATTGAGTGTTGCGGATCTACCATCCGGATTCGCAATTCTCAATGAAGTCAATAAGCCCAAAATATTCAAAGAAAAGAATCAACAAGTTCTTTTGATATAAAAATAATGAGATGAAACCCATATCAAAAAGAACTCAAATAGAAAGTTCACGAATTAAAACAATGCCATCGAGGATTGAATGAAAATACCTTGACCAAAAGTTGCAGCTTTCCTTCTCACTTGCTTGGAAGCTTAGGACACGAAGATAAAAGATGACCCGAACCTTTGCAATAACGGCAAAAGAGGGGTTTCGGGCACTCCCTTACATGGTGGTCTGTGGAACCACAATTGTAGCATCGTCCACGACTAGAGGTAGGAACATTTGCTACCTGAGTTTGTTGCTTTCCTTTCTTATTAGAATCGGGGCCTTTGAATTTGATAGGCCTCTTCAAGCTATTGTCGAAGTTCCATTGGGCACGCACAACTTCAACATCACCTTCATTATCGGCCTCTTCAAGACGAAGAGCGATATCAATAAGCTGATCAAATGAAACCTCCAGTTTCAGGAGTAATGGCTTCTTAAGATTCTTATTCAAGCCATAGACAAATCTCTGATTTTTCTTCAATGGGGTATTAATGTACTCAACCCCGTATTTGGACAGAGATTCGAAGGATGCGACATAGTCCGTCACAGAAGATTCACCTTGAACAAGGTCTATGAAACGCCAGGCTAAGGTTACTTTTTCAGCCTCCGGCACAAATTTCAATTCGAATCTTCCCCGGAATTGCTCCCAAGTAAGATTCACCTCAACGATTTCAGAAATTAAAAGCTCATACCAATCCAATGCTCTTTCTTGGAGCATGCTAGAAGCTACTTGGACTCGATGAAGGTCAATAAGATTCATGCGAGAAAAGATGCGATCGCATGATTTGAGCCAAGCTTGAATTTCTATAACACTCTCGGATCCCGTGAATGGCCTTCCACCCAAATCAGTGTAGTCTCTGCATAAGCGTGCAAAACCGGATCTAGGATGAGTAGGCTCCTGATTGGGACCCGCTGCTTGAGCGTTCTTGACAAGATCTAAAAGCTGTTGGGAAGACATAAAAACTCCATCCTGGGGAGTAGCACTAGATTGACCAGCGCTGGGACGGCCAGGTCTAACCATTTCTCTTCTTTAAGAAATAAAGTAGGAAGAAGAAGAAGGTTATTCACAAAATGAATATCAAGCAATCTTGATAGATAAAACAAGGAATCATAAAAGAAAGTAGGATAGAACGGTACGAAGACCCGAATAAAATCCTAAAGCACGACTCCTAAGGTGGACTTAGGACGATGATCCTTGTTATAATGTTCCATATTGTTCCGAAGTTTGGCTCTGATACCAAGCTATGACGCCCCACCTCTATACCCACGCTAGCCAAGAACACTACTGTGAATGCTGTCTACTAGCACGGAGAATAAGGCTGTTGAGGAGCGACCATCTGTATAATTGCTTTGTGCGAGTACCGATATGCCGGATAAAATATAACTTTTCATCTCAAGAGGAAATCCGACATACCGACACAAACTCAAAGCTACTACACAGTGGCTATAATATCTTCGGAAACAAATATAGAAATAAACATAACACAAATCAGTCACACACAATTCATATCACAAAGGCGGAAAATAGATATGAATACTACACTTGGAAGTGTACATCAGAGTAGTGGTCTAAAAAGATCCACATATCACAAAAGAAATAGTTACATGAACTACACAAAAGAATAAGTATACATTATGGAGTCTATCTCTCAAATGTATACAACAAAAACTACAAATCTAAGTAGTTAGCCAAAAGTCAGAGGGATCAATCCCAAGAGAGAAGTCAAGCAGATGCACCTGTAACATCTCGGTCTGACCCGAGTATTATTTAATAAGAAAATAATAAACGGATTAGTCTAGCTATAAATATCAGATGAAGTGATATATAATAAGAGATATGACATAAACATATAATAATCATAATGCCAAGCTGTGATAAATAAGTAAATTGGAAATCAACAAGAGATTAATCAATATCATAATAATCTACTCAAGATAAAAAGGAATGTCATACTCCTAATTTCATTCACCAAGACACAATATATGACACATATATCAATGCCCATCGCAAAAGTTGGTGAAACATAAATTCCAGAATTCAACACACGAGATCCAGAAATCACAAGGAAAGGATCAACGACGTCGTACAGCGGGACATCCGATGAACCAAATCACAATCAAAGGGAACAACGACGTCGTACAGCGGGATGTCCGATGAACCAAATCACAATCAAAGGGAACAACGACGTCGTACAGCGGGACGTCCGACGAACCAAATCACAAAGACATAGCACGATGCTAGTCTAAAACCTAAAATGATCGTCATGATCAAAGAGAAGTGTCGATTACACTAAGCTAGTAAATATATGAGCTCAGCTTCATGTCCCATAACCACTAGCTTAACTTAAATATTTACGAACAAATTGTAGATCTCCACTAGAAAATTGTCACAAGAGATTCAATCGAACAAGTCCAAGAATTAACCGACGAAGTAAACGCAAGCGTTTCATACCACTCGTTTTTCTAAGTCGTTTAATTAGATTTCTCATACGAGTGAGGTAAAGGTTTGTATATACTAATAGATTGGAAAACGGTTTTATAAACGACTTTGGTATTAAAATAGTATTGAAATCGTTTGAGGAAAGAGTTTTGATATTTACTACTAGTATAGAAAACCTTTATATTTTTAAAGTGACAAAGCACAAGGGGGATTGTAGAAACAATCAATCACAAAGATCACATTCGAAGATGTGAATAAAAATCCAATGAAATCGATAAAGGATCCATCGAAGTGGATATATCTAAAATTCCCAAAGAAAATAAGTCATCAAAGATGATAATAAATGATGACAATAAATAGGATCATCACGAATCGATTTAAATTGGAAATTCAATCCAAAAAGGCAAATTGGACTAAAACAGCAGGTTCAGTCGACTGGACAGAGTTTTCAGTCGACTGACCCTGTGCCTGGAAATTTTCCAAGTTCAGGAAACTTTCTGTTTCCAGTTTCAGTCGACTGTGCAGAGTTTTTCAGTCGACTGAATCATGCCTGGAAACTCTCGGGTTTTAGGTTCAGTCGACTGAACAGAGTTTTCAGTCGACTGAATCATGCCTGGGCTGTTTTTCAGCCTTATTCAAATGAAGAGCAAACTCTTCCAAAATGCAACCGGACGAACATTGGCTCTAAGGGTTTATGCCAATCGGCAACCCGGCCCTATATGCTCCTCGATGCATCACCAAGAGCATGATCAAACATCCATAAAAGGATTTCACACAAATTTGACTTAAAAACTCAAACAATTTGAATATTCACAAAACCAATCCAAATCAAGAGAAAATGCACATGAAGAAGTGTTAGGAATTCATACCCAACAACCAAAGATAATTATAGTCATAGATGTGAGATAAAAATCTCACCTTTGCACTAAAATTTATGAAGATGAAGCTTAAAAGCAAAGGGGAATCAACCACTCTCCAAATCCAACTCTAGAAGCTTGAATCTAAGCTAAAAAGAAGAACATTTCCTAAGTTAGGTTTAGGAAATTTCTGAAATTCAAAGAGAGAATGAGTTGGAGAAGAAGAAGAGAAAGCTTACCAATGGGTTCTCATGAACTTTGGAGCAAGGAGATGGATTTGCAAAGCAAGCTAGGGCTTAGGAATTTCTATTTCCCATTCTCTTCCTCCATTTTTGCTTGAGCTTGAGTGTTAGGAAAATAGAAGAGAAGTGAATGAAGAGGAGAGTGTTGGAACTGAGTTAAGTTGCTAATTGGCTCAGCCCAACCAAAGCCCTAAGCGGGAAAAAGTAGCAAAAGTCAACTTTCTCCAAACATATCGAAGCTTATACTCAAAAAGGTTGCAAACGGCATTTTGAACTCAATGGAGGTGGTCTCGAGCCCTAATTCGACCGTATGCAAAAAGTAGGTTTTCGGACCCAAATCCGACGAACGATAAAATATTTAAAAAAATATATTTAAATATAAAATCGATAAATATGCGGGTTGTTACAATCGAACTATTGAATTTTATTCACCTTATCTCGACCCATATTTAATTAACCTTTTCCTTTTATTAGTTCCACTTACTAATTTATTTAAAACCTCAAATAAAAGTTCATTTGCGAACTTTTTCTTCCTTTAGTTTCTTCAAACAATTTCTTCGATTTCACCTTACTTTACATACACAGTTTCAAATAAATTTCAATATTCAGTTTCAAATCTATTTGCTTACCAATTTTAAATCCTTTGCCGTTAGTGAAAATTTTAAAAAAAATTCTAACTCCCAAAATTTTCAAATTTTTTTGGCAGAGTCTTCTTTGTACGGAGGAGCTTTTGCCATTTAACAAGAGATATAAATATATATACATCGACCCACATAGTCGAAAAAACAAAAACAGTTCATATTTCCTATTTTTATTGCGTAGGCGTACCTTTATTTAGCATTTTTAAGCAAGCGGCTTATTATTTTAGCATTTTGCGCGATCAAATCCAGCCAAACGGCTTTCCGATACCCGTACTTACTCAATTCAAACATATAATTACTAAATATATGTAATTTTATTAACATTTCACTTACTTTCAATAACTAACACATAAATTTCACATATAATGCACATTATATAATTTCCATAAGCACATATAAGGTTCCGACACTTATTACAATTACTTACAACCAATCCTCAGCCATTCAGTTTAAGTGATTTACAGCTTACTCGCTTATATTTAATTCATTCTACGCAAAACAAACTCATATTCATTCCAATTGATTTCAAAATCATCCTCAAACCATTCAGTTTAAGTGATTAACAACTTACTCGCTTATATTTCATTCATTCTACACAAAACAAACTCATATTAATTCCAATTGATTTCAAAATCATCCTATTTCATTTCTAATAACTCATAGAATTTTATCTAATCCCGTTTACATCGAACGACCCATTTTCTTATGCAATTCGACAATATTAATGTGAATAAATAATTACTTAAGCTTTATAACCATTTAAATTGGTTCCAACCCAAGTTACACTTGATTCCATCCCATTTTAATTTATTCACAATCTTTTCATTGCATTTTCTTTCGTATCCAAAAAGTTTGATTCCAAACCATTTTATTAAACTCGAGAAACAATATATTATATAATCATCTCACAATTTACTTAAGTTATTTATTTTCTTCAAACTATTCCACCCAATAACTTATGTTTATTTTATTCAACCAACTTCCATTTAAATCTTCGATTTGATTTTCCTTTAATCAAATCCCAAACATTTTACTAATTTATTTGATAAGTTTATTCTTTTATCCATTTTTAAATACTAATTCACATTAACAATTCATTATTGAATTTATTAATAATAAGGCCATTCAGTTTATGCTTGAATTGGATTTGTTTACAACTCACACCAAATCTATTTTAATCCAATTCAATTTCATTCAACCACACTTTCAATTTATAATCCATACTTGATTTTTTTTTCATTTATCTTCAAAACCATTTTATTTAATTTTCTTAAGTTAAATCTTACTTTTTATTCCAAGTTGGATTTTTTTTTTCATTTCCAGAATACCAATACTTTTATTCCGACTTATTTATTCCCTTTTTAAATTTTTATAAGCTACTCACTTATTAATATTCATACTTCTCCATCTATTTACAGTCAATCATATTCACATTTTACTTTTAACTACGATTATTTTTTTTTTCAATGCTTTCCAATTTCAGTTCATTTACTTACAATTATAAATTCATTTATTCATTCACAAATTCATTTTTAACCAATAAATTTTATTTCCAAACATTAATTATTTTTAGTCCATTTGAACTAATTCTGTACTTTATTTTACACAATTTTAAATCAAACATCATCCAATATTCAATTTCATTTCATTTGCGTACCATATAAATCAATCAGTTACTTACTAATTTTAATCTCAAAACTTTGTTTTATTTAGTCCAACTTGACTAATTTTTCCATTCAAACTTAAGTTCAACATTCAGTTTCAACTCCCTTTTGCTTACACGTTCAAACTCATTACTAAAATGTTCAAAATTCAATTTTGAAAACATATATATCTAAATCAAACTATTCCTTTCCATTTTCAAAATCAAACCAAATTTCACAAACAAACATTAATCCAAAACATCCAGGTAGCAATCCCCCTCTTGGAAACTCGAAAATGAATACTGATGATGTCGCGATCATCATCGGAATTATTTTCCAACGACCGAAAAGAGTTCAATGCTTTTATCTCTTTTTAAAACCCTTCAAATGTTTTTAAATTCCAAATCTCTCTAGATTTCAAATCTGATTCAAAATTATTTCTCAAATATATATTCTTTTTCCCAACTTTCCAAATTCGAAATCCATCCAAAACATTACTCTGGAACTTTCATCATAATTTATTTCCAAAATATTCCTCTGGAATTCTATTTCAAATCATAAATCATATTTACAATTCACATTTCAAATTTCATTCTATAAACGAATTTCTTTCCTTAGCCTTCGGTTATTTTTAATTTCTTGTTAAATTTCCATACAACAATGATAATAATTATCATTCCTAACATCCAAGCAACCCTATATAACTATAATAATTTATGGAAAATTATTTCTTTCATATACAAAAATAATTTGGGTAAAATTATTTCATTTACCCTATTTAAAACAATACTGTGTCGGTTTACCTTGTTTAAGAGTTTAGAAACTCCTATCGATAATATGGCATCCCACACATTGACCAGAATCCATAAACACTCAACCGATAAGTCAACACAATATAAAAACAATTTTATATTCACTAACAAAAACGCGTCCATATTTATTAACACACTCAAACTCATTATAGAGTACTACGAACTCTATTTAATGAGTAATCCCCACCAGAGCCAAGGTTATCACCAACCTAAGCCCTGATACCACTGTAACAACCCACAAGTCTGTACCCCTTGAGTCAACGCTATTCTACATCAATCAACTCAAGATGAACAGAAATACGAATTGCATTAAAGAAGAAGAGGTAGAAGAAGAGAAAACAAAAAACAACAATAGAATCTTACCATCGCAGCGGAATAAAATATAATAGATAATAACCGATCTTTATACAAAAGAAAACTATATCTGTTTTATACATACATCACCAGAATTCAACAACATCAATAACATACAACTGGACAGTCATATAAACTTGTCCTCAAACTGAATACACAGCGGAATAATAATCAAGTACGGAAGCACGTATCACCATCCTGCTCGCCTCCTGAACTCCACAACATCCTTTCCTGTATCCTATAATACTCGGCATGACCCGTGCATTATAGTGAAATAGCACCCGATTTAGTCTGGAATACCAGCGTGAGAAAACCATACTCAAATTGATTATTAAAGTTTCAAAATCCTTTGACAACAAAAGCATCTCGTAAGACCACGCCACAAATAAACATGTCGGGTTTTTACCTTATGATAGCTAAAACACTTTTTATTAACGTCCTCTGATATTATAATAGTGTCTATAGAAAGTAAAATACAATCTAGCTGAAATGCTTGCATCTCACGTTTCAGCAATAATTGGGCACAATCAAAACCGTACGGACGCATAGGAAAAATAGATTTCCAACTAATGACTAGGCACTGGGGTACCACCTATCACGGTATCTGGTCTAGATCAACATACCGAGAATCACTCCCGACCCCCTGCAACACAAGACCGGGACTACGCCTTATTGGATAATCCCGAGTAATATCACCCCACGGTTGGGATCAACAACTGTACCACTAAGCCGAATAAAAAGGGACATCTAGGCAGGGATGACCTCACCCTAGTGGGCGCTACCCACCTAGCCTTGCTGCATAACCCCTTATTTTTAGTCATTCCCGGTTGATGAGGCTCGAGGCTAAGCATTACCTTTTTAGAACGTTTCACTTAGAATGCCAATCGTCCACTTGACGATGTTCTGAAAGCATTCATCCATACAAGTCCGTCCTGGGTTCGAACGGAACCGAATGTACTATTCCTACTACATACATTTTGGAATTACCTCAGGATTAGTAGCGACTAGCCCTTGCACTTCACTGCTCCATCTTCGAATCCGAACTCATCTTCCTCACCAAAACGTTCAAATCGGATCGAAGTGGTTTTCGAGAAATAAATCATGATCCCGGTCTCTTCGAAACGATCGGCGCATTGGCCAACATTGATAGTCGGTTATTTAATTATCAATTAATCATTCACAATCAACCATCCAATATAAATAATTTCACCAAATTATTTATTAATCTCAAAATAGCTTCACACGATATATTTCCATTTCAACCCTTTTGAAAATAGTTTCAAACCCCACTTTTCTCATGAAATAAATTTCCAAATATTTATTTCCACTGAAAACACCAAGCACAATACTTAGATTTATTTTTAAAAATAATAATTTAAAACACTATTATAAAATATCCTTTAAAACATTTAAATTGAGAACTACTTCAATACTTTATTAAAAATATATACTTTAGGAATATTTAAAATGAGGTTACTTTATAAAATATAAAACTAGATTTTCTCTTTTAAAATCAAAATACCAAGTCATCTTTAAATAATTACTACGAAAATAGATTTGAAAAATACTTACTTTAGAATTTAAATATTTTAGAAATAATAAATTTTCCAAAACATGCTTTTTAAAACAACATAACTTATATTTAAAAATTTACTTTGAAAACGTACTTGGCTATCCAGGGAAATATACTTCTCTTCACATCCTTTAAAAATAAATCACTATTTATTTTTAAACAGATTTCTTATTCCTTTAATAAATTCCCATCGTGAATTTATTCTTTCAAATATCTACTGATATATTACTTCACTTTTATAAACCCTGTTTATAAATTCCACAGTCACATTCTCCTTTAAATTTCCAATTTCAAACACTTGAATCAATTTCCAAATTGATTTCCAATTTACTCCATTTTGAAATAAATTTTTTTACTTACTCAATTTATTTCAAAACCCATTGACTTCATATTTTATTTCTTCATTATGATTTAAAATCTTTTAACTGAAAAATACCAATTCTAGTTTTTCAAATTCCTTCTTTATCCTTTTAAATAAATTTGAACTTTTAATTTTAAATAATTCTTTATTACTTTAAATAATATCACTTAAGTTTTAAAATTCATTATTTTTCTGTTTGTTCAAAATCCCCTTCCCATACTCGGAATTTATTTATTAGAATTTTAAAATCACCTTTATTCTTTTCCAATTCATTCTTAAATTTATTCAAATTCTCTATAATTATTTTACTTACAAATTCACTCTTTTATTTTCTTTTCAGAAATCCAATTCTATATATTTTGATAACTTAGTGCACCGAAATGTTCAAGCAAACTATAGCATTCAATATTCCAATATAATCCATCACAGAATATCAAATAATCATAACGGGGAATGTTAAATAATCTAAATAAATGTTGAGGAATCCAGTTGGATCCCTCCAACCTGTTTTCCTGCATCCACAGACGTTAGCACAATATAAAATACCAATTCCACTTTGAGGTGGAATATAGTGGTGTATGGGATTAATATAATATCATCCGCTATTATACGGCGCATAGGGTCTCATCCGTTATATAATGCGGGAAATCAATCACTCCAATATATACTATATACTACTATATATAATATTGCATGTCAAAACAATTCTATCGATCAATCAATTATTTAAATTTAACTATTTGGATTTAAGTAACACATATGAGTGAGATTAACTCACCTTTTATTTTGTTGTTTGCAATCCATTCCAAACTGGCTTGCTTCCGTGATTTAAAACCTTGTATAAACATTATATAATTTATTAATAATTTAATTAACTTAATAATCAATTTCCATATATAAATTTTAGTTGGCAAATGGTTTAATTAAACTATTAATTTCCCCTTTGATAAATTTAATTTACCCATACTTTTATTTAAGCTAGTTTTTTTCCTATAATAAATAAATTTTTAACTTACCAAAAATAAATTTAATAAGTTAATCCCCCAAATATTATTTAAAATAAACTAGTAAATAAAAATATGTAAATGTATATTTATTTTATTTAAAAAAACACATTTGCTATATAAAATAATTTATATAGTTTCTAAAATCTAAGTTTTATATATATTTTCAATTCAATTCAATTTAAAATTGCTGCCTTCATGAAGCTTATATAAAATTTCCAGTTTTCTATATATATTTCCTCCTCATTCTAATTATAAATGAAATTAACTACAAGCCGGAATTAAACCAACTAGGAAAAGATGATATAACTATGGCCTGACATCATTAAAGCTCGAATTCGAAATCGCCATCCCAACCCAGCCTTGCCTCCGGCCCACGCTACAGTTGCGCGCGACCACCCTCTAGATCGAACGCGCCGCCATGGCTCGCGTCAACCTCACGCACTGACCATCACAAAGCCACACTCCAGAACGAAACCTCTCCCTCCTCGCAAATCTTCGCGAGTCCAGAAAACCGCACCTCTGCCGCGTGGAAGTTCACGCCTCCAACTAAGTCGCCACGCTCGAGCTACCCTGATCGAGAACCCCGCCTCGATGCTTCGCTCCCTTCCAGCGACCGAAGACGTCGACCCCTTCCCCAACTCGCGAAGTATCGACGCCCTATCTTCCAGTCAACTCGAGACTCAGCTGCGAGCAACGGCCCCTTTCTTTTGGATTCGTTACGATCGATCTTCGATTGCAGGGAGAAAGAGGGAAATTGAACTGAGAGAAGAAGAGGGGATAGATCGCCATTATTATTAAAAAAAATCTCGATTTCGAATTGTAATGAACGAGGACACAGGGTTCTTGCTCGGCCATTTTATCTCCGAGAATTCGATTTTGAATTGACAAAAAGAAGAAAAGGAAAAGGCGATTTGAATTGAAGTGGAAGAAGGAAAAGACTCGATTGCTTTGGAGTACTCGGCTGTAGATATTAAAGAGGGGAAGCGTGTTGAAGACGCGTTGCTACCGTGATTGAAATGAAGCGTACAAAGCATAGGTGCGACATTATTTCGGCTGAAGGCTGACTATCTGTATGTAAATAATTGTATATATATTAAATTGATTTCAAATTGTCTCAACTTTGTAGTTTAAATTTTCGACCTTCTACCGAGACGTGCCGCTAGGAGTTTAGAATGTTATACCCCTATTCCGAACGCAAAGGAAAAGGTTTGAGTCCTAATTCGATCATATGGAGAAGATAGCCCTTTGAACCCAGTTATTATATTAAATTCCAACTAAATTTTTAGCACGTTTACTTATCGTTCGACCAAACGATCACTCCAAACATTATGAAAATTGAAATCCGATAAAAAAACAATATTACGGATCCAATGAAACTGGTTTCGTCGAAATCCGAGACTGTGCCTCGGAAGACTATTTTTAAATATCGATTTAAACTATAAAATTTCAAAGCTTAATAAAACACTTCCGAATCAAAATTTAACATTTTTACTATCTTCAGTACTATTAATATAAATTTTACAAACCCTTAAATTATTTTTAATAGGCTTAAAATTGAAGATTCAATATTTCATCCAACTTCCAATTATTAAATTCAATAATTTAATTATCAAACAAATAGTGATATTTGGAACTCGAGTTAAAATTTAACTTTTTAAATATTTAAAATCAATTAAATATTCCAATTTCAAATGCTCAAAAGTTCCGGGTCATCACAAACTGTATCTACAAATATATTGAAAATTTTCTTTGGTTTGAATATGCGACTCTTTGATGTGGTCACCATGTGATGTCGGTTCTACTTGTAGCTTGTTGTTGACTAGTTCTTTCTATTTCTGATTGAGTATCAGTATCATTGCTTTGTGAGTTGTCTTGTTTTTGATGAGATGTATACACTTGTTCTTTGCTGAGATGATTGACCAGGTATAGAGATTGACTCGGTTTGAGCATCAGCTATTTCATGTCTGGATTCATGACTTTGAGAATCAGGATGACTGTCTTACTGCATGCTGCTTTCCTGAACAGATTCTCCCTGAGACTGTATCGTTTCTAATGGTGTACAAGGTATTGGTGGTAAAAACTCTTTTGTGTTATATACTTTAGTAGTACTTTTGATGCTTTCTTCTTTAAAGGGGAAAATCTTTTCATTGAAAACCACATGTCTAGAAATCAATAGTTTACAATTTCTGTCTAAGCATTTGTATCTCTTTTTATTGGCTGCATAGCCTAAGAATAAACATGGGGATGACCTAAAATTCAATTTATCAACATTATAAGGTCTAATGTATGGAAAACATAAACACACAAACATCTTAAAGCTAAGATAATATGGACTGGTATAAAAGAGCATTTCAGTAGGACACTTTAAATTTAAAACTTTTGATGGCAGTCTATCAATGAAGTAGACTACTGTAGCAAATGCGTCTAGCCAAAATTTTAGTGGCATAGATGTCTGAGCTAATAAAGCAAGCCCAGTTTCAACAATTTGCTTATGTCTTTTTTCAATAAGACTATTTTTCTCAGAGGTATAGGGACATGTTGTTCTGCGAATAATTCCCTTTTCTTGAAAGAATACTTTTAATGGTAAATATTCTGTTCCCCATCTGTTTGAAGAGCTTTGACTTTGCAGTTTGTTTGATTTTCAGCATGTGTTGTGAACTATAGAACTGCATTATGAGTTTCAGACTTTGACTTTAAAAAATATATCCACGCATATCTTGAGCAAGCATCAACAAAAGTAATATAGTATTTAAATTCATAGTCAGTATATATAGCTGCAGGACCCCATAAGTCAGTAGCTATCATTCAAGTGGTTTATTATATCGAGTTTTTGAGTCTATGAATGGTAGCTTATGACTCTTTCCCATCTGAGAATATGGGCAAATGTATGGTAAAGAAATATTATTGGCAGAAATATTATTTTTACTCAATACGTATTTAACAATTGTGGCATTTGGATGCCCATGTTTACAATGCCTCTTATCAAATATATCTCACTGGTTTCATGTTGCTTGAATTCAGAGTTATTACACCAATTTCTTTTCTAATCAGATTTTCTTGAATTATCCACATTGAACTTGTACATCCCCCTACACCATTTACCCTGCAAAAGTATTTCCTTAGTTAGGACATCCTTAACTAAGCAATGATGTGGGTAAAATTCAAAGTAAACATTATTATCTCTTGCAAGTTGAGACACGCTTAGTAAGTTCTTTCTAATGAGTGGAACTCTCAAGAGATTGTTCAAATATAGTTGTCTTTTACCCATAATACATGACTTACAAATGTGTGCAATTGCATCAGATTTATCATTACTTATATGTATTGTATTCATATCTTTGTACTCCTTGTTTTAAATATTTAGATTGCTCAAACTGTTGGTGATATGATTGGTTGCTCCTGAACCAGGGTACCAATCTTCATCCTGAATATGCTATGCTTTTGCAATTTCAGTTTGAGAAGTCTTCATATCTGACTGATTGTCTGTCTCTTGTTGAATGTGTGCCATATTAGCACTGTAGTTTGTGTTCATTTGATTGTTTGACCCTTGATCTAGAACATAATTGAGACTTAGTCTGAATTAACACTTAGCTTCTATGTGGCCAAGTCTTTCACATACATGGCATTTGAGACTCTCGTTATTATTCTATCTGCCCCTTCCTTTTGATCTATTTGCATATCCTCCTCTTTGAGTAGACTAGTCACTTCTGTTATTATTTTGGTTTTTACCTCTGTAGTTTGCAGCAAATTTGGCAAAAAGATCGGATTCCTATGGTTTTTTTATATCAATTCTTGTCTCATGTGACAGTAGAATAGAATGCACATCATCTATTGATGGTATATTTTTTAGAGATGTTATAATAGCCACCACTGCTTCATATTCATCGTTTAGTCCATTCAAGATGGTCATGATTTATTCTGAATCAAAAACTTTCTGATTAGGTGCCTCAAGTGTGTCACATATAGACTTGATCTTGAACAGAAATTCTCTAATGCTGTGATTGTCTTTCTTAATATTGTGCGGTTGTCTTTTATGAAATAATATTTTTGCTGCAGATTGTCAGTTGAAAATTTTCTCAACAGTTGTCCAGATCTCACTGGCAGTTTTACACCCTATAACATGTATCAGCAGATTTCCATTTATACATAATAACAGCCATGAGCATATAAGTATGCCTTGCCTGTGATGCCGAACATATTCTTCATTACTAACAATCTTGTTTTCTTGATCAGTGATACACTTTGGGGGAATAGGAAGGGTTCCTTGGATGAATCATTCAAGACCATATCCTTGAAGGGCTGTCTTAACTTGTAGCTTCTACAAGAGATAATTGTCTTCATTTAGATGGACTATAACCAGTTGGCTTTGGGGACTGATTACAATTCTTACAAGTTTCTCGGCATTTGAAGTGGTGTGCTGAGATTCATTGCCACTAATTGGGGTTTCAGGATGGGCTTCTTCAGACGTGGTGATCACTGAATGCACCAGAGACAGAGGGAAAGAATGGAAACAGAATTAGTAGCTTCTTGATAAGGAACTGAATCAAGAAATGCAGATTTGAACACAAACAGGTTAGATGCACCTGGAGAACTCAGGTGATGAGACCTTTTCTGATGAGTTCTTCATCTAATTACACTCTATTTGAATTTGCGTAGATGAATTCTGAATTCTGCTTTCTTTGAAATTTGTGTTTCAAACTCAGATTCACTGTGAAATATTACAGCAGCCAGATAATCAATACTAGCGAGGCAGTGATATTTGATGGTTGAATTTCTTTCTCAAGTGATGAGATCACAATCTGAAGAGAAGAAAAGATCAACGCGAATGATCATTTCTTGCCTTTTTGTTTTGACGAGTTCAACCTTCTTGATGCCGTTAGGCAAATTAATGCTCCGATACCATATTTGAATTTACAATGATAATTTTGAATCAGAATTTATGAACTGAAAGATTGAATTTTATTTCAATATGATACAAATTTGTATCTGATGATTTAATACAAAGAGAATTATGTTATCTGTTACATTGCACAACAGTTGATATACATACAGAATTATGAGATGAATGGGCCGAGTGCTCTGATGCCTAGATTCGTTATTTCTCTTTGTAAATGCGGCATTGCATGTAAGCCATTGAGATCTTGATATATGGCTGTGATTAAACTTGAATGTTATATCTCTTCATATATGCACAGCCTCTTCATTATGTAACATTTCCAATAAGCACATCAATCAACTGTTCAAGGACAAACAGTAGACTGATCCTTGCCTCCTGTACAATCGATTGTACTCAACCAGGAACTCTAGGGATAACCTACATGGTTTGCTGCATCCAAATGGTCAACGGTTTTGCTGTAGCAAACTTTTTTCACCATGGCTACTGCTGTTGATAGGGAAAAAAGAGACTGATACATACCAACAAGATGAGTTATTGCAAAAGAATAGACCAATGGAAGAAGTTTCAGATTAGCAGGAATTAAGACCAATATGACAACATGCATGCATCAGATTATGCACGCGGGCAAAAATGCAAAAGGCTATATGCCTATTCGAAGGAGTAGTTTGTTTTTTTGTTTTAATGTAGTTGTAAGATGTTAAGCCAACTAAGCAAATTATAGTCGTTAGTTTTGACTAGGATAAGAACATGGAGGATAATTGAATACCTGACTATAAATATGCAAAAGTACTTGTACATGAAGGCATGCATTTTGAGTAAACTTTTATTGTACCTGCTTGTTTCTAAATTCTTGTGCTGTTCTTTTTTTCTTCCTTCGCTGCACCCTAGCAATAATCATTAGCCAAATTTTGCACTTCTCACCACCATTTTAATTTTACTTCTCCAAATCTCTTCTTTCTAAATCTATCTTCTATATTCTTGCTCAACAACCACCTTCTACCTGCCTTTCTTACTGCATTCTTGTTCATCTAAAATCTCATTCTTTTCTCGTCTGCTCCTTACTGAAATCATCAAAAATACTACAATCCTCCTTCAATCATGAATTTCTTCACCTCATACGCTACCTTCCTTACCATAATAACCAGTCACAAAGCCTAAGTATAAACATTTTATCAAAAAAAAATGCTTACGGCTTTAAAAAACAAGGATCTTGTTTCTTACATATGAAAGTAATTCGTTGAACTTTTTAAATCCTAATCAAGCAATTATTTTGAAAGTAACCAAAAAGTTTCATACGTATGAAGTTCAAGTATTCAAAAATAGTAAATAACTCATAAGTCTCAGTATGCATTTGAAAATTTATTCAAAATCCTAAATAGTTAGGAAAAATAATCAAGAACAAGAAACCCTAATAAGATATGAAAGGAGAAGATGATCTATCACTTTAATCGAATTACACAAATAGAAAAGGGAATATAATTTACCCAAGATTTAAGACGCTGAGAGTTCTCAAAAAAAGGCTAAAATTTGTTAAAATTACATTACCAAATAAAAAGTTTATGGAAAGAAATAGACTGGGTACAGATGGCGACATTTTTACCTTCAAGACCAAAATTTTGCCTCTGTTTCGATTCCTTAAATTATTGGTAGTATATAGCATCAGTGAAATCTTTTACCTAACTACTTCGTCAAAATAAAAATGTTGAAGGAATGATAAAACTTAAGTCATTTGTTGTAACCGAAGTTCATGAAGTTATTGTATGACTCATTGTTTAGCTACTAAATTTTATTTGTATTTTATTATTAAATAACAAAAATCTACAAAGTAACAGTGTTAGCTACTCAAGTAAGTGGTTACATTGTTACAACTTACAACAAGCCACGGAAAAAGTATGTACACAAATGAGATAACACACAAAAAATATATGAAGATTGATAATCATCAAAAATTTAACACAATAGCAAAGAAAAGCAATTGATAATTGTGTTTTTCTCATCAAACTTGTTTTATGTTTTGACAGAGCTGGCCAAGCTCAGTTTTGAACGGGCTGGCAAGCTCAGTGAACATTTAGTTGCATGCAACCAAACATGCTTATTTAGCATGCAAGTATTTTTTAGGATAAAAGCTAATTGGTTTGTATACACACAAATGCCCATTGTGATGCATATATGTTCTCTACTACTAATAAAGAAAATTCTTTGAACTAATTTACTCGACGTCTTTTTGAAATTCCGAAAATGTCATTGCTTTCCGTTTACAATAATATAAACAGCCCGTGTGCGAAACATCGGCCAATTCTAGTCGTCAAAAAGATGAAATCATGGTGTTGTTGCAAAACTGACT
This sequence comes from Allium cepa, assembly GCA_030765085.1. Lineage (NCBI taxonomy): Eukaryota > Viridiplantae > Streptophyta > Magnoliopsida > Asparagales > Amaryllidaceae > Allium > Allium cepa. The sequence continues at coordinate 979,210,447 of CM060928.1, forward strand.
TATTTCCTAATAGGGATTCTCACTGTAAAATAAAGTTTGAAACTTAAAAGACTTGATCAGCGATCAATAATTGCAAGGATCAAAGATATTTGCTTAGGTGACTCTTTTAACTACAGAATTCCGCATATCACATCAAAATCCATATCAGTTTATGTCCTAGTTTTGTATCCTACTATTTCCTATAGAACATAATATGAAGAAAAAATTTCAATACCATCACGATTAAACCAATAGACCGATAGAAGGGAGGTTTGTTTCTCACTGTAATGAACCACAACAAACAAAGCAAAACTTGACTTCAGCTTTTTATAATTACACATTCTACGTCTACATTCAATAAAAACTACATAAATATTTTTCAAATAAATACAACAATCTTAGAACACAAACATAAATGCATATCACATAAACTTTTATTCTTACTCAGTTAAAAATAGTATTACATTTTAAACATGTATCATATTAAAGTCCCACATACATGAGAATCACGTGTTAAAAAAAAATTCAAACCATAAAAAATAAAAATAAAACATAAAAAAATAGAAGGAAAAAAGAAGAAGAAGAAGTCCATACAAATAATAAACAAGCTTCTCCGAAGAAGGACAAAATCATTCAGAAAAACATGACTATGGAACAACTCAAATGAAGCCTGTATGAAACAACTCAAACCGACATTATCCTTTATATGATCAAAACAAGAATATAAAGTTAGAACTACAAAATATATACACAACGAGATGATTGTGCCATAAATTAATAGGAAATGGTGATGAACCAAAGAAACATAGTTTATCATTAGAGTGATTGCTTATATTAAAAAATTATAATCAATAAAGCTATTAAATCCTAATGATACACAGCTATGAGTATATTACTAAGCAAATAGCATGACATATAGTTTTTTTTTTAATAAAAAATATAAGAACAGAAAAACGTAGCCGCCAACAGGCCTGGCAGGTGACCAAACGGAACTAGATATACAAAAAAAAAATCGACAAAAGCCGCGAAAAAACAATCGGCAAACTCTTCTACTTTCTCTTATTGAGCTCCGGCAAAGCCACCGCCCAACGTACGTTGATATCAAGATCCGGCAAGGCCACCGCCTGATATCAATGTACAGAGAAACTAGGAGAACTCGAGAGCCAGACCTCCCACAAAAATCGATCAATCACCATGACCAACCTCAGAAAGAAGAAGCGGACCATCCGGTGGACCAAAGCCTGCGAGACTAGGAACAAAGTAAGTGAAAAAAGGAATTAAAAGGCCAAAAATTACCTGGAGAACCATGGCAACGCCTGAAAAGGAGGGAAAACTAACCGGCTGCAATACCTATACTATCGGGTACCTGAAACAAAAGAAACAATGCCAAGAACAAAACAGCTAAAAGGAAGACCAACAGAGGAACGGAATGACACAACCAAGGATATAGGAAGAAGAATACTCAATCTGAAGGAACGAAGGAAAGGACGGAAGCGAATAGACAGAGGAAGAGATGGCTGAGGCAGAGAGAGAAAACGGATCCCTACCCAACTCCAGCCCTTGAGCTGGAGGAGGTCGTGGAGATGGAGAAAGAGGTTAAAAGAGGCTCAACCCGAGAACCAACGGGACGACGGAAGGGCCGGACTCGGAAAGCACAATAAACATCGTGCCTTACTCGCCGAATGATGGAAAACGGATCCATAGGAACATCGTCAAATAAACACTTGTTCCTAGAACACCAGATATGCCAGCAAATAAGGCAAGGAAGCATGCGTCGAAGAGACGAGCGAAGAGACTTCCCCGAAGCAGAGCCCCACCAGGAGACAAGAGTAGCAGCTGGAGAGGAGAAATCTCCTTGGAGTCCCAAGAAGTTACGGAAGAAGTTCCAGACAGCAAAAGCAACATAGCCGTCGGAAAAAAGATGACGAACTGACTCCACCGCCCCGTTACCGCAGCAAAAACAACGAGAAACCAATGGAATACCAATTCGTTGGAGGTTCTCATGTAGTGGAAGGCCATTCTGCAAGATCCGCCACATAAACAACGAGACTTTAGGGGGTAACCTAGGATCCCAGATAAGATCGAAAGCGGGGCGAACGGGGGTATGCGATCTTAGGGACTCCCACACCCTAGCGACAGAGAAAGGGGCACCATCCCATCCTCCTACCCCTATATGAAGATCGAACAAAGGTTTAACCAGTTGCATATGTTTCCAAGTTTCACTGGCAAACGAAGGCGAGCCCCGAAAGTTGGAAGACGCGAGATTACGATATTTGGCTCGAAGGAAGGTCGCCCAAAGGGAATCATTTTGGTCGAAACGAAACCAAAGCTTGCAGGCGAAAGCCAAATAGAAATCCTTCGGATTCCTCAGTCCAAGACCACCTTCAGCTTTTGGGCGACAGATAATGTCCCAGGAAACCCAATGGTGGCGAACGCCACCAGCTGTGGACCCCCAGAAGAAAGCAGAAACCAGAGACCGGAAGGCTCGAAAGAAAGAATCGATTGGTGCCATGGCGGCAAAAACATGCATCCCAATAGAGTCGAGGACAGATTGTATGAGGACCAATCTACCTGCCTGGGATATCGTAGTTGAATTCCAACACATAATCTTACTCCTGACCTTATCGATGAGGGGATCAAAAAGGGCCGAAAGCTTCCTGCCTCTATAAAGTTGGATGCCTAAATAAGGGAGAGGAAGCGAAGAAGATTTGAAGCCCGTGAAGGTCTCAATCCATTGAGACCTTGCTGGTGTCAAATCCTTAGCTCCAACGAAGCAGCTCTTGTTCGCATTAACGACCTGACCAGAGCATCTCTCATACTGACGAAGGAAAAGCAGTAACCGACAGACTGAACGGCGGTTACCGTTAGAGAATATAATCAAGTAATCAGCGAAAGACAATGATGAGATCAGCGGGCATTGGCGGGGGGTACCAAAGCGCTGGATTTGACCATACACAGATAGAGTGTGCAGGCCACGAATCAAAGCCTCAGCCGCAAGGACGAAAAGAGTGGGCGACAATGGGTCTCCTTGACGGATGCCCCTACCACTGCAGAAAAAACCGAATAGAGAACCGTTAACAAGAACAGAGAACCAGCAGTTGGAAATCAACCTCTGAATCAAGTCGATGAGGTCTTCCGGGAACCCGAACGACCGCATGACCCTAATGATGAAGAACCAAGACATACGGTCATATGCCTTGGCCATGTCCAACTTCAGAACAAGATTGGACCCATTAACTTTGCGATCCAGCTGAGAGATCAACTCCTGAGCTAGAAGCACATTGTCAGTAATAAGACGGCCTTTGACAAAGCCAGCTTGAGAGGGGGAGATAAGACGAACCAGAAAAGGAGCTAACCGAGAGGCGAGGATTTTGGAAATAACCTTGTTAGAAAAGTTACAAAGGCTGATGGGGCGAAAGTCGGAACACGACAGAGGAGAAGCGGATTTGGGAATCAGCACCAGGTTGGTAGAGGTCCAACCCTGAGGAAGACAACCACCAGCAAAGAAGGCACGAATGGCAAGACAAAAGTCTGCCTGGATGATGGACCATGACGAGCGGTAAAAAGACCCGTTGAAACCATCCGGACCACTAGCGCTGTCCTTGCTTAGGGCGAAAACACAAGCACGGATCTCCTCCACAGAAGGAGGAGCGCCAAGGTTCTCGCCTTCGGATGGCAGGACAAGCCGAGGAATGAAGGCCAAAAGAGCCGGATCAGAGAATGAAGACGACGGAGCACCCAAAAAGGACTGGAAATGAGAAACGATGATCTGTTTGACTTCTTCAGGAGACGAAGTCAACGTGTGGTCAGAACGCTGAATCTCGTGAATAGAGAGGATGCGGTTTTTCTTACGGATCGAGGAGTGGAAAAACCGGGAGTTGGAATCGCCATCCGCTAGCCACTTGATTCTAGCCTTTTGACGAAGAAAATCATGCTCCACACGAAGTTCAGACGAGTAAGCCACCTGAGCCTCTGCCCAAGCAACCTTATTCGCCTCAGAAGGATCATCATCAAAGGAGGCCTCGGACATAAGAAGAACTTCCTCAGCCGCCCTGACACGATCGAAGACATTCCGGAAAACATTAGCGTTCCAAGACTTAAGACAAGCCTTAAGACGCTTTAGCTTGCGGGAGAACGCAGAAAGAGGGGGGCCGAACACAGGGGAAACCCAGTTTCCGCCACAAGTTGATGAAACGAGTGATGGGAAGACCAAACGCTAAGGAAACGAAAAGAGGATGGGCCTGAGGCGGAGGAGGGGGAGCAACCCATCAGTAACGGAGCGTGATCGAAGAAAGCTCGATGAAGATGGGATATGGAGAAAGTAAAGGGAAGCGCAAACCAATCTTCCGATCCAAAAACTCTATCGAGTCTGGATAATATGTGGTTAGGGCCTTCCCGATTGTTACTCCATGTAAAAGAGGAGCCGATGAAAGGGAACTCTGATAGTCCAGAAGCAACGATAAAGGAGTTGAAGTCTGCTATCGCCCTACGGTTGGAAACTACGCCTCCAACCTTTTCGGCATGACCGGCGATGACGTTAAAATCACCCCCAACAACAGAAGCCGAAAATCCAAGACCCGATAAAGAAAGGAGGTCTGACCATAAGGTCAGTCGCTCAAGACGATCGCACTTGGCGTAGATCGCAGAAAAAAGAAAGGAGGAGGGGAATAGAGGAGAAGAGCAGGCCACAGCAAGAACTTGATCCGAGTCAAACAAGGATCGAACAGAAAACGATTTGGACCAAAGGATCCAAATTTTCCCGGAGGAGTTGGCAACAGCACCTCCAAAACCAAGGGACAACACTGTCTTGGACATCTCGTTGTGACCAGCGAGAGGTTCAAGAAGCACAACGAGATCGATAGAGTGCTTACGGACCAACCGACTGAGTCTAGTAGAAGACTCGGAGTTGCCCACACCACGAATATTCCAAAACAGGAAGGAATCCATCAGGGAAGATGAAAACCAGAACAACCAACAGACTAGCTCAAACAACATCAGCGGAGGTACAGAGTGAATCGAGTAGATCTAACGATCTGCTCGGCCGTCGCCATAGAGCGTGTGCGAATGGTACGAGGAGTAGGGGGAGCAGATCTCAATTTGCGACCGCGAAGTCGCAATCGAGGAGTCCGAGAGCGAGAATCAGAAACAGAAGGAGGGCTAACAAAAGAACACCCAGAATCGACCCCCTCAGAAACAGAATCACGAGGGAGAACGCCAAGAGCACGGGAAACATTGTCAGCAAGTCGAGATAGTCGGCCATTAATGGCCGCAATATCTTCCTTGCTGAGTAGGGAAGGACGGCTGCGATCTGGAACTGATTTCGCAGGCAGAGGAGGAGATGGGCGAGGGGATGAAGGAAGACAAACCGGCAGGTGGTCAGGAGCATGAAAAACTAGAAAAGAGCTAAAAAGTGTTGTGTAACGACATAGCCGCAACACGAAATACTGTTGGATATCTTGGGGTACCAGGTTGTCATTGAATTGAAAACCTAGTAAAGTGGAGATAACACGAGAGGCCGAATCCATGGAACTTCCCGACAGGCGGAACTGTATCTGGCTGCTCTCAGCCTTGACAGTCGTGTGATTATCCATATGAGATACACCACCACGACTGGCGCAAGGACGAGCTAGCATCCGAGCGCTCCAGGCCCTCCGGAAGCTACACAGCATATGGACTCTACATACCCAAGAAACAGGCAACACAAGAAGGCGAGAACAAAGCGAACAAAAAGCAGGCTCGACGATCCATAAACGGGACCAAACAAAAAACCCAAACCACAAAACCTGCAACCCCGAACTGGCCACTGGGAGGAAGAAAACCCAATGATCAGAGAGAGCAGCAAGAAGACCAGAACCATCCGAAGAACACCACGCAAACACAAAAAGGGAGCCCGAGATGGAAAACCCACGTAGGAACACAAAACAAAATTGGAGGCTAACAACGAACAAACAGCAGCTAACAAACTTAAGCCAACAAAATGAACCCGTAAGTTGCAAATAAGGAGAAGAGCATACCTGACTTACCAACAACGGCGGAGCAGAGAGGGGAGCCGCGATCAATAAGGACCGACGATCAACGCTGGCCGTACAGGCCAAGCATACAACTGAAAAGGAGGTTGCCCGTCCACCATCAAGGCACAACAAAGACACAGAACACTCCGAAATGCAGCGGTGACCAGTACCAATGAAACATCCAGAACAAGAAGGCATTGAAGGGGCAAATCCACCAACAACCTCACCGCCGTCAGTCTGGGACGAGGAGGAGTCCATACCGACCTCCTCCCTATCCAATAGCAGACCAACCATCGGAGGGGGCAGATCAAGCACAGGCAACAGCACCAATCCACAAATTACAGAACCAACAACAACCGGCTCCTCCAAATATTGACAACATGATTGGACAAAGCTTTGAAACAAAGCAAAGGCCGGTGAACAACCGATCTGAAAAAAGCAGCTCGTCAACAACACAAGGCGGAGAAACAGATCCCCGACAACGCTCTGCACCAGAGACCGGTGCGGGTCGAGGATACCAAGGGGCTAGATCCAGAAAGCAACCCGAGACCAGAAAAAATCGTTCGGCAGCTAGGGATTCGAAGGAGCATCGGTGTCGAACTTTAATCGACACAGTAGACCCACTAACATAAGCCACGACAGGCGATTCATTCACAACAGCCCCTACAACCGCCTCAACTTCGATTAAAGCAGGGCGAGCAATAAGAAATTCGCCACGAACTTCGAAAGATAGAGTGGAGCACAGCATTAATTGCAATAAGAATCTAGCAGGGAAGGGGATTTTTTTTTTTACTGAGATTTAGAGAAAATCGCCACTTTTTTTTCAAAATGTACCGATAATCTATCAACGAGCATGACATATAGTTTATGAACACAAGATAAGGAAATAAATAGTATGCATGTTCTGTATTCATAAGAATAAAAGTATGTAGATGCAGGATATAGAGACTTATTAAATGAATGAGAAGTTTGATAAATGCTTGAAAAAAGCTAAACAAAGGCTGCATCAGTTTTGACTCTGTTCCCAAAACTTTAACTGGCTGTGCCCGTGCACCAAAATCAGGTACCAAACTTGACAGGTAGTTTTGCACCGTAATAACTTCATGCCCAGAAGTTAGTTTTTTTCCCCCTCTTCTCTTTCCTCTCACGAAAGTAGCTATCAACTCAGAATGTACCACCAATCTCAGTTTGAATATCATAATTTGATAAGGCTTTGGAAGTACCATGAATCCCTAAATTACTATTGCACACAGCTATCAAAGTGGAACTACTCTACCTGTTACAATAGTACTCCTCCTAAGACTCAAGGCTTGTTGATCATGTATATCCAAACTATTGCTTTTGATAATCATTTCCAGACGCATAGACATGCAAAACTTAAAAACTTCAAGTTTATTTGAACCTGTATTCACTTCTTGATGGACCACCAATCTTCAGTACAAAAGCGACTGTGGAAAACTTTATTTAACATCAACTTTAACATACATAAACCCGAAACAAACAAATCCAAATTTATGCCATAATTATCGTAAATATATATAACTGGTTATCTCCAAGTCGATCAATAAGGGCTGCTTATAACCTCCTAAACTTCCCACAAATGTTCCATTATCGACTTATTACTTTTGATTCTCTCTCTTCCCTCTAAATTTTCACAAGCTTCTTCTACTTCTATCTGCAACATGTATAGACTATAGTCATGAAGATTCCTACTTGGTATTTTACAGGAAAACTCTACTTGGTATTTTACATTTTTAGGGCTTTTGTTGCATTATGTGGAAATCTTCATGACTGCAGTCTCTACATATTACGGATAAAAGAAAGGAAAGCTATCAAAATTAAGAGGGAAGAGAAAGAATCAAAAGTAATAAAAGGCTAATAGATAGTCTTAGAAATCCTACAAAATATGCATACGTGGCCACTTGTCTGCTTATGGTGCATGACAAACTGATTGCAGTTAATAATTAACTTGTTGCTAGCATTGTTTATGGTGGATGATAAAAGGTACTATCTTACACGTGACCGGTAGAAATGATATCCAAAATAGTGCATATCATCCTGCATATCAATTTAAAAGAATTTAAATTCCAAAAAAAAAACTTTCAACATAATAATTAGGTTATAGCTATCAAAAAGTTATCATATACTTCAACAGGCGTTATATATGATCATTGTCATAGTCCATAGGGGAAACTTTAAGAATGAAACTCTTTAACTTAGAATACTTTTTCTTGTATTATTTGTCAAAATGGCCGCCGCGTTATACTTATTTCATAATAATCAAACAAAGATACATGTCAAAACGGTCACCACATTATACTTTTTATGAAGCCAATCTCTAGAACAGTCAATAATCATTTAGCAAATTTCTCAGTTGAAACTAGTTATAGGAAGAAACATTAGAACTCGTATAAAGTTCAATCAAGTATCCATAACATTCATAATCATTTCAGATGCAGAGTTCAATAACAGAAACCTGAGAAAAACAATATTGGTACCATGTAAGCATTTTAGTAAAGCAAATATATAATCGTTGCATTCTTTTACCAACATTATTAAGATATGACATAGCTAAAGGACTTTTGGGAGTATACCTCGGTGCTTTGAACATTCACAAGTCCACACATTAAATCCACTATTAAAGGCCAATGGATTCTCTAAAATCACACTGCTTACACCTACAACATCAACATCACGTGTGACCCACAATGGTTACACTGAAGGTAGCCCAACCTAGAACATAAACGATAACTAAACAAATATGGTTAGTTCTATTTGCACATCTAAATTTTTTGTACATACACAGGTCTTTTTTTAGAGGAATTAGAGACCAACCACCTTTCAACAACAGTAAATAATTTCCTCCAAAGAGACGCCCATAAGAAAAAATAATAACCCCATGGAGGCACCCTACTATAAGGTGGAAGCTATGAAAATTAAGAAAAATATGCTGGTACTAATATCAAGACTCTATAAGCATAAATGCAGGGTGGATAGGTCATTTTCAGTATTGATATAAGCGAGGCAAGCAATGAAAAATAAGGGAGATGCTATTACTAATATCAAGAATTCTGCAAGCATACATTTTGGGTTGAAGTTGTTATAAACCTGCACAGGTATATTGTGTGCAGGTAAAATAATATATTTTTATAAAGGAAGTCCGGTCCAATCAAAAATGATGATTTCCGTCCTCTAAAGAATGGGTATAGAACAAAACAAAATATTACACAAATTATACATGTGGCATTTTACAGGACAAAATCAATAGAAATATAGTTCAGGGAAAAATATAATTACAACAGCCAAATGTATTCATTACCGTGATGCAGTTATTATAGTGAAAAGATCAAATATTTTTCTAGTTGTTATGGTTTAGCTGGGTAGAAAAAAATTGACAAACTAGGTTATAGAACATTTCATCTCAAACGTCCCATAGCAACATTTAGTTAGGGTTCAAAACACGATTTTAGTGTTTTGATGATAACAACCATATGAAATTGTTACAAATATGTTTATTGAGTAATTTCAGATCAAACAGCCATACAATGGATGAGAAATTTTACACAACCTATATTGAAGAATACAAAGGGAAAAAATGGTTTAAATGGTGGACAAATTAAGTTTACAAAAATGCACAAGCTAGGACTTTGGACAAACATCAAGAAATCAATTAAGCAACCACACTACATATGCTTATATTCAAAGCTTAGTTAGCAGGGTTATATGATAGGCAAAGAAAATCAAAGAATAAATGCTCAAAGACCACCTCCAGCAAGAATCAAACACAAGGGACAAAGGAAGAAACGAAGCTCTTTAACCAACTGCACTACAAACACAATTATTAAAGTAGGCCACAGTTCTATACGTTAGGCGGAGAAGTCAAAAAAATTAAAAATCAAACTATACCTGGTGGGGGATTTACACCCAGGCGCATAATGACAAACATGCGCCCATACTCATACACCATACAAGTTTATTTTGAATTCGGATAATAATTTTGTTTTATCATTATAAAAGGAACAGTTAAAGTGTCATTCCAAGCATCTTATTCAAGTGTTGCGAACTTTTAGTGGATACATCTCTTTCAAGCCGAATTACTGAAGGGAAGGGTTGCAAAAGGGCTTTTGCTACCCATGCTTTGATTTTCTACATCATTGAATTCTTATGATTTTGGATTGAAAAAGTTATTGGATGCATATTTTACACCTGCAGCCGCCCCCAAAAAAGAAACAGGAAATTATTGTTAAGGACGAAATTTCACGGCTTTTTAGCCTCAAGGACAAACCTTCAATATTTTATCCTGAAGGACAACTTTCTGTAGGTATCAGTTTGTAATTATTGATAGCAGTTTTTAGATATCAGTTTGTAGTTATCGGTAGCAGTTTTTAGGTATCCGTTTTTGCTGGGTAGCGGTTTTGTTGTCCTTATGAATAATTTTAGAAAATGTTTGTCCGTATGAATAATTTTTAGAAGAATGTTTGTCCTTATGGTAAAAATATACCTCAATCTTTAGATTTGTATATTTTTTGCCTCAAGGACACGACCTCAATATTTTTACCACAAGGACAAACATTGTTCTAAAAATTATTCATAAGGACAAACATTTTTCAAAATTATTCATAAGGACAACAAAACTGCTACCGAGCTAAAACTGATACCTAAAAACTGCTACCGATAACTACAAACTGATACCTAAAAACTGCTATCAATAACTAAAAACTGATACCTACAGAAAGTTGTCCTTCAGGATAAAATATTGAAGGTCCGTCCTTTAGGCTTAAAAACTGTGAAATTTTGTCCCTGACAATAATTTCCTGTATAATTATTACGTGCAGTCTTTCGACTCACACAACCTGCCAACTCGTTGACCTAGAATATGTTGGGGTTTCTTATAAACCCTTATCTTGTATGATTTTTTAAACCGTTCTTTAGCTAAAATTAATTTTAGTCTTATGTACTACTCTTAAGTACATGACCTTAAAGAAAGAAGTTAGCTCAACTTTACTCACAATTAATCATACTTCTTTAATAGAGTTCGATTACTCCTTATTGATACACCATTATGTATCATGGGAAGAAGTAACTTTTGATGTTGAATCTTTATTAATTTTTAGGTATGTTCGAAACTCATTCCAGTATACTCACATATTCAATTAAATCGAATCAATTTTATTTTCTGGTGCATGTTATTTTATTTACCTCCATTGTATACTCTATGACCTTAAACATAGACATACTACATATGTACCAAATACACATGTCCATGTCAATGATGATTCATCGATGAATATAATGAAGTATGTGGAACCGTTTCGATAATAATAGACTTGCGACTGCATATATCTGTGTATATTAATCCAAAGAGTTCATCATCTCTTAGCACACTTCCAATTAGTGAGTGCTTTTCCCTTTATTGTTTGAGATATAATTCACTAGTACTAAATGATTCATAATCATATAATTAACAAATTATTTCTCCAAACTACGGCCTGGTACATAATTCAAAAATAGTTGCAAATAAATTTAGATACTTTTATATTTTTCTATGCGTTATGAATACCACTGTGATATTTTTATTTTATAATGAATATTCATAATATTCATACTGTAAAAAACTATTTTTATTTTCCATTCAATACTGAAAAACATTTATTATTTCATAAATAATATTTTGTATGTTTTATGAAACACAATTTTCATAACTTGACTCGATTAACTAGTGTTATATGGCATGCCCACACCATTTCCGCCACTACTGTCATAGCTTATGAAATACAGAGTTCCATTTAACCACTTAATATAGACTATTTATTCCATCTGCTGTAATCTGTTTACAGTCGAGAGTTTCCAGATCGAATATCCTGAACTCAAAGAAATAAATCTCATAAAAGGTAGTCTTTCTACTTGAAAATACATTTCATAATATAATCTTATTTCTCATTCCAATGTTAAATATTATTTATTATTTTATAGTTCTCTTTTTTGATGCCTTTCCATGAAGCAGAAGTGACTATTCACTTTTTTCATCCCAACTATGCCTTAGGTTATATCCACTCTCATATATTTGATTTTCTTTCTGAAAGGTCGAACCATTCAAAAGAAATCCTTACTACAATATCATAATGAACTCTTTACAAAAGTGCATCTAGTCATCCTTAACTTGGATATCAAATAAATTGCACTTTACGTAAACCGATCAACCTGGCATTTCAGTGTTCGAATTCTAAGATCTATCTTGTAAGCTGTAGCCTTTGGTTTGGTATTACATTTAACACTACGAGATCGTTGTTGTAATCAATTATATTGAATACGCGATCTCATACTACAGTTTACTTGCTTATTTCAATGAACTAATTTTATCGAAGTTTCGTACATTACAAATTATGGTTGTTCACCGCATAACATTTATATGTGATCGTTTATTGATCAAATATTCATATTTTTGTATTGCTTTTAGTGTTCGAAACTCATTGAAGACAATACACGTCTCGACCAAGTAAATTTGTCAGTGACCAAGTTACGAACGTATTTAGTGGTTACATAATTAGGTGCTTACATAGGTCAACATGCAAAAAAATATTGGTAAATATATTTTATACTTCTATTTTTCAATATTAATTTAGTTCATTTGTATATTTTAATTGATAAACATTTTATAAATTATATTAATTACACATATTTATCGCTGTAGATTATTATAATTTATACATAGTAGATTTCTTACAATAATAGAAATATTAAACATTTTCATTTCACTTTTCTAACAAGGCTCCCACTAGTCTTATATGTTTCTCTAAACCCTAAGATGAAACATAGAGGTTTTAAACTTTACTAGTTGGAGTTAGGACTTGTCTATCATGGGACTCTGACCTTGAGTTTGCTCAACCAGTCGAAACCCTACAAATGATGGATAACTCCTTATCGGTCGTATCATATACAACTCCTAACACATGGTTCCTTCTCCTAATCTTATTTTTACCTTAAGTTTGCTCAACAAATTGAAAGAAATTATTTGCTCAAACCCAAGGTCAGCCTAAATATTTCTGATGCCCTACGCCAGTAGAAAAAAAATTATTTTTGTTTCCTCGTCACTCGATAAACAATAATACATTTGTATGTGCAAAATAAAATGAAAATTCTATTATAAAATTTAACGTCGATTACAAAATATAGGTCAACTAAATCATTTAGATTACATACCAAAAATTCTAAATGTCTACTTGATATACCAACATATCAATAGATATCAACGGGAACAACTTCTTTTTGCATTTTTAGAATCAAACTCGCCTATTAACCCTTCATAGTTAAGCATATCCATGTACTCCTTTTCAATTGTAACCATAACTAGTCCACTTAATCTCTCTTGCGACATTGTAGTTTGAAAATAGGTTTTTAACAATTTCAGTTTTGAAAAGCTTCTTTCCGCCGAATCAACCGTAACATGGATAGGCAATAAAGTTCAATAAGCCACCTAAACATAGAGAAATTGCAAGGTGCAATGATTCAAATATTCTCAGTAAACTTTCAACGGTTATATTTTAACAATCAATCAATAAGTAGCTAATGAACATGGTTTAAGTGGTATAACATAAAATTTTAAGTCGCTATTAAGTGAGAAATTATACAAAACTTAATCAAATAGGGGCAACATCAAATCGGGGCAGATTAAATTGAGGAAAAACCAAATAAGGTCCTAGGCAGTTTAATGTAGAGGGAAGCACAAATAAAACAATCAAATAAACATTACATTGGTTTCAACATCACTAAATTATACTTATCTATGACTATAATTTAAGTAAATAAGTGAAAGAAGCAACAATGTCTCTCATTCTTAAAGAAGAAAAATGTTCTTGCAAAGGCACGTACAACCTAGCCTACAGGTACAAAGATAAACAACAGCATTTGTAGTTCCAACAATTGAGGTTGCTCAAAATAAAATTATAAAAAAATAATTTAACTATTATATATGTACCCACATCGTCAAATTCTTTTTAGGCAATTAGCTCCTAGGGTTTAGCTGGAAAATTGGATCCAAAATCTCGGCATAACAAGGCTAGGGCAGTAGGAAGGCAAAAGGAAGAAGAAGGGTCAGTGCGGGCGGTTGGCGGTATAGGCGGTTGATGGCCTGGCGGTGCAGGCAAGTTGTGCTGCAGCGATGATGTTTTTTTCTTCGTCGGTTGTCGCCTGTCACATGAGTAAAGAAGAGAGAAAAAATTTCTGTTGCCCCTCCTTCTCATGTTGCCCTAGGCAACAGCCTATATTGCCTACCCTATGTGTCAGGCCTGCTCATACCTACTATTTCATGATAGCCTAAGTATAGTATGTGTATCTTGAGTTTTATCAACAAATATATATAGTTACCTTATCTCATCTAGTCAATATTAATAATACAAGACATAACCTCTCTAGCTTGAGTTATCTTAAACTAGAGAGTATGCAAGTAATTTATTAATATATAAATGGTAGAGGACAACACTTATATTAGAGATTCATAATTTTCAATATATTTAAGTGAGCGATATCGACTTATGGAATAATGTAATTCCTATGAAATAGCCTTGTGATTCAACTTTCAGACACATCAGAAATCATAGTATATGTACTGTACATATGTATTTATTCCTTAAGTCTTGGGTTTCTTACTGTTCCACCTTTAGTTTATACATTTACATTACATAAGTTTTATTATTATATAACTTTTATATTTTATTTAACTTATACAATATTTTATGTATAACATTACGTTAATTAAATCTTATTTAATTAATTTAATTTATTAGCATTTTAATTAATTATTATAATGTTTAATTATAACACACTATTTCGAATATATATTATAACATTTATACTATTACACGTATATCTTATATGTGTGTGTTTTAATTTATTAATTCACTTCTAATTAATTTATTTAGCTAAACAATTTTAATTAAATTTTATAAATATTTTTTATACACATATGTATACTCAAATTTATTAAACAATTCAAGACAACAATACACATATCATTATATATATTATACATGTATATATATTTAATTAATTAAATTACTTAATTAAACCATTAATTTTATTAATCTTATTAATAAGTAATATTTTCAAAATAAATTATTTAACATTTTCAAACAATTTGAAATTTTATGTTATAACTTTTGTAATATGTATTTTATTTTAAATTTAAAACTTTTATTTTAATTTTAAAAAATTTGAAAATCTATATTATAACACTATAATATTTTTCTTATTTTAAGTTTAGCTTTTAAATTTAAAAATATTATTTTAGTTTCAAAACAATTTTGAAACTAACCCAAGGTCCAATTCGAATTGGACCTTTTATATAAATAGCAACCTTTGGGCTCACATAACGGTTCGAGCCAGGCCAGTAGCTAGGTATGATATGGTACTTGATTACCCAACAATCTAGCCAGGATACTACCTTTCTTAGACATCCTACTAACTGGATTGTAAGCTTAATTAGTTGGCACTAATATGATAAATTTAGATCACACATGCTATTTGGCTCTAATGCCATTGTTGGAATTAGACCAGCTCGCATCGGAGTAATTAGGTAAATTTTAACTTTTTTTTACCTATTTGGTTCTTTAATGGGCCTATGTAATCCAATTCATTTTGAACTTTTCTAAATTTTATATTAAATAAAATAAATATTTTATTTGAATTTATATACAAGGTTTTATATTATATGATACATATATATGTGTATGCATGCACATGCAACAGAATAATATGTCCATAGTTTGACAGGTCGAGTATAGATGTTGCGATTTACACCACAACGCACATGTTAGCCTCTCTTATATTCAATTTGTTATCTAAATGTGTATATATTTACATCATAATAATATAGGTAAGTTATATAATATAAATACATACATACATACACACACACACACACACACACACACACACACACACACACATATATATAACGTTGATTATTAAAAAATTATATATAAAACATTTAAAATTATTACTATATATATTTGTGTATGTGCAGATATATATATATATAATTGAGTCATTAAATTAATTTATAAATTTTTTATAACATAAAAATATAAATATAATTTAATACGAAAGTCATGAATAATTTAATAAAATAATATTTTATTTTAATTAATTTATACAATACATGTAAATATATAATTAGACATACACACATACATATATATATATTATAAAATTAGTTTTTTAATTATATTCCTACAAATATTTCTCTTGCCCATATAATTTTTTATATAATATTCTGTCGATTTAGCATTTTAAATAATACAAAATTTAAAAATCCATATAAAATTTAAATCTATATATAATATTATTTTTTAAAATGCTAAGTATAATATATATTATGCAATATTTTAATACAAAATTTTATTATTTTTAATATATATAAATATTTAAATCACATGTATAATTTTTAGGCAAAATATATATTTAATATGTTTATACGAAATTAAAAAAATATTTTTTTATTTGCTACCAAATGCATTTTATGCATGAATAAAATTTTCAAAATTATAAACATGTGATATATATATATAATATTAATATTTTAAACATGGATTTTAATAAATTAAAAATCTTTTTTTATTCGTAGGCCGTGACCATCTTCTAAGAGAGCATAAAAATAAATTATATGTATAATATACACAATTGACTAATTTGCTATGGAATTTCGACATACAAGATTCGTAATGTAATTTAATATCATCTTATAAAAATAATATATATAAATATGATATAACTAAATAAAATAGAGAATTACGTTTTCCCCATAGCACTGACGTACATGTTGCGACGTTGAATTGATCCCCTTGAATCCATCCACTAATCAGAAGTTGCTAGCTCCCGAACTGCCAGATCATCGATGATTGAAACAAAATGTTTTGATGTAATTTTGTACTTGGATTTTTGGCACTTGGAGAAGGAGTTTACTAGCCAAAAATTTCAGAGAGGAAGGAAGGGCGATGTCTTAAAGAAATGATGTAAAAATGTGGCACATAAATAGGAAGTCAAGAGATTGAAAAGTGTATCGTAGCATCATATCTCTCTCTTACTATTTCCACTCTTTTTAATCATTCGAAACCCTCTCTAATTGCCACCATATGACTTCCCAAATCAAGTCTCCTATAGTAGAAAAAACCATGCCCATATGGGCCTCATATCTAATCCAAGTCTGAACAATATTTAATGCAACTTTAAATCTTATTCAAACGCATATCGAAATCGTATATTAATTGACATATTTATATATACACAATATTTAATAATGTTCAATATACATTAAATAAAATTTTATAATTAATATTTCATAAATATAAATTAGGTTAATTAATTTACGATAATTTATAAATTAATTAAATCGTATGGTAAAAGGAATATTCAACGTTCCGGTTATGTTACTCTTAGATGTAAATTTAGTCAGCAATTAATATTGAACATTTCAAATATTAACGTTCACACATCGCTTAGTAGGTGGCGTAACATCATGGCTAAATTTATCGCTTATTTGATTTTGTTAAAATCAATTTTTACTTTGTTAAGCGTTGCCCAGCAGTGACAATTATTTATACTAATTCTCTTCCTCAAAACTATATCACTTTAGACTTATGTAATTTAATAAGGGTCAAAATTCTAATATCGTCCATATCAACTCTATAGACCAAGCGCAAATTCTTTAGTCGATAATAATGGCTATTAGTAGTAGAACTGCTCTGACCTGAGACTTTGACTTTGAGTTGACTTCAGTTAACCGTGATATGAACCTCAAATAAATGAGGAAGCGAATCCTCACTTGAATAGTATTTCACTTCCGATGCTTTGACTCGAACCAACTATAGTCATTTGATGGACGTCGTGCGTAACTTAACTATAATCAAAGTGAATCTTTCATATTGATAAACAATGCATTCTCAGTGGAGAGAACCGTGTAATTTTGTCACATCAATATTTTTTATTTGACTATAGTTATATTAACCAAAAGAAAACTATCAAGTGTGTCATTTCATAGTTATCCAATAACTAACGTAGCAACCCCATGGTGACCCAACAGCCATGTTAGTACATTATCTAATATTTAGAGAGCATTACGTACTCTAATCTCAACAGATGTATCGATATCCAGCCTCGATGCATCTTGACTAGGAATATTTAAAATAGTATGTATATTTTATCATGATAAATTACTTGTCGTTATAATGCATTATAGCTACTATCACAAAGCATACCATTTATGGATTTTCTATTAAATATACTTTTAATTAAATTAATTAATTAACATATAACACATTCTATCAGGTATATAATAGAAAGAAACATCTTTTATTTCAAACAACATTACTTATCGAGTTAGATATATGTAACAAATTATATAACTGCCCCTATGACATACCTCTAACTCTATCCTGACGTACATGAAATTTGTTTAGATATGAGGTTGGACTTCAAAGCAACTAACAACAAGTCTGAATATGAATCAATCCTGGTCGGCCTCCAGATGGAAAATAAACTCAAAAGTGAGTCCATTAAAGTATATAATGACTCATTGATTATGTTAAATAAGATCAGTGAGCGAAGTGAAGGGCAAAACCTTGGTGTAATATGTGGTAGAGGTCAAGAAATTGATGACCCTTTAGCCAAAATAAAGGGAGAAAAATGCAAAGGCTGACCGTTTTGCCAAAATTGCAAGTAACTCGACAAAGATCAACATTTGTGTCTAGTTGGAAGCCAAAGTGCCACATCTATAGAATAGTGGACAAAAACTATGGAAATCAATAACAAACAATGAAATAGTTAGGTGGCTACGCTTTTGAAATTCTTGGTAAGCAGAGTGTGGTATTAAAGGTGCAAAGAAGCCTAGAAATTCCACTACTGGTCGCCTAGATACATAGTCATGGATGGCAAATTGTACAAAAAAGGCTACTCCACTCCACTCCAATGTTGCATTAGTTAAGATAAAGCCAAACATTTCCTTAAAGAACTATATGAAGGCTTTTACGAGGACCATGTTAGGGAGGTAAAGCCTTGCAGAGAAAGCCATTGGATGGACTACTATTGGCAGACAATGTTAAAGAATACTATAGATTACATCAAGAAGTGCGACAGTTGCCAACATTTCACTACGACTCCAAAAGCTTCTCTTAATCTACTAACCGCAATGACCTCTCCATAGTCGTTCGACGCGTGGGGGATCAACCTGAGCGGGAAGCTCCTCAAATTGAAAAGAGGATACATTCATGCCATTATCAACATTGACTACATTACAAAATGGTTTAAGGCATAGCTCCTCACTAGGGTCACGCTGCCCAAGGCCTAAACTTAGTCATCAAAAACATTATCTATCAATATTTTCTCCCAAAGGAAATCTCTATCGACAGCGAAACCTGGTTCCAAAGTCGTCTTTCATGGCCTTTTGCAAAAGAAATAGGATCAGAAAATGCTTCACATCTGTTTGCCAACCCCAGGCCAATGACCAGGTGGAGGTGGTTAACAAAACAGTCGAGACAACCTTGAAAAACCTATTAACCAATGCTAAAGGAAACTGGGATAAAGACATTCCACTCATACTCTGGGTGTATGGAACATTTGTTCAGATATCAATAGGGTACTCACCTTTCTTTCTAGCCTAGGGGTATGAGGAGATGGTACTTATAGAAGCGAATGTCCCCTTTCCAAGATACCAAACCCACAACTACAAAAAAAGAGAACTGTTGTAGATAGGCCTCAATGCCTTAGATGAGAGGAGGATGGAAGTAGGGCTACAAATCAAAGCCTAGGAAAGGAAAATTGCTAAGCACTACTACTCCAGGGTTAAGCAAAAAATTTAAGTTGGTGATCTTGTCTTGTTATTATTCTTTAGCAATACAAAGAACCCAATAGGTGGAGTCATCAACATAACTGGGAGTGGGATATATGATTAGCACTGCCTTAGCCAATGGAGCATACTGCCTCACTTACCAAGACGATACCAATGTCCCTCAAATGTGGAACCAGAGCACCTTAGAGCTCATTACATTTAGTCACCTTTGTACGCCAAATTAAAAGAACCATAATTTTTGCAAGCCAAAGTATAAGGTGATTAGTCATTGTAAATCTTTTTGTATGCAATAAATGAGAAAATATCCTCAACTATCTAACATACAATTGGCGAAACCTTGCTAGTTCAATGCCTATAGTCAATACTGCACTAGAAGGTAAAAGTTGTTGGAATAGCCCCAGTATACAACTGGTGAAATGGGTAAATTTCAAAAAAAAAATCCTATTTGGATCTTAGTGGGCCTATGAAATCTAATAGTTAACATTAGATCCAATCTGGCTATTCAATAAAATCATATTTTATTTGAATGTTTTATATTTTAAATAATTGATCTTTCTATGTCAAATATGTTTTATATATATAACAAACATATCTAATATATTCATATATAGATGTGATGACATAAGGGAACAGTATATGGGCATGACATAACGTAGACATGGTTTAATATATGCATATGTGGATATTGAGATTTATATCTACTATGTATATATATGAGCATATATATATACTAATTGTCTTATTTAAACTAATGTGTATATATATATATTATGTTGAAAATTTACATTTAG
Source organism: Allium cepa (assembly GCA_030765085.1). Lineage (NCBI taxonomy): Eukaryota > Viridiplantae > Streptophyta > Magnoliopsida > Asparagales > Amaryllidaceae > Allium > Allium cepa. The sequence continues at coordinate 979,231,068 of CM060928.1, forward strand.
TAAGATAATAAATTAAACTTTGTAAAATTTTAATACCATTTGACTAAGTCAAACTTTTCAAATTCAAACTTAGATGTACTAAAATATTCTAATTTGACTTGGTATACATACATACATATATCTGTGTGTGTATGTATATATTCATATTAAAATATTTAGATTTGACTCAAAATAATCCAAATTTATGTAACATCGTTAATTTGACTAGGTCTTTATTATATATATATATATATATATATATATATATATATATATATATAGTCAAAAGCTATCTATATTATTTAAAGGCACTTATATTCTAGAAATTTATATATGTATATATATATATATTACAAAGATACATAAATAAAATATATACACCTTTTGGTCAAAAATATTATTTTTAATTTTAAAACAAAATGAACAAGAGTATTTTATTACATACATACATATATTAATCTTAAATTTAAAATTAATGTATTTAATTTTTAATATATATATGTAATTTATAACATCAAATTTGTTTTTTTAAACAAAATAGGTCGAATGTAACGTTGATTTATTATACACACACACACACACACATATATTTATTTTAAATTTGAATCTAATGTCTTTTAAATTTCAAAATGATCATAAATCAATGACTAATAAATTAAGTTGATAAAAAATATTTTGTATTCATGTAAAAGTTTATATATAATAAATTTACTTACGACCAAAAACAAAATATTTATATTTTAAGTTATTTGTAATTTAAATATTACATTTAATTTCATTCAACATTTAATTAATTTTTAAATTGTTAATATTAATTTCAAATAAAATAAAGCAATATCAATGTGTGTGTGTGTGTGTGTGTGTGTGTGGTGTAAAGACATATATTAATAATATGTGAATTAATAAATATACTTGTATGAAGATAATGCCTATTTGACACACCTCATTCTAAGCACTCTCCTAGATCTAGAATCTCTACCCAAAGATGCAACGTTCAACATATAACTACCTTTAATTGAGTAATTATATTCGCGATAAGGGAAGTGGAGATTGCTTATGGGGCAAGAGATAGGTGGTCAAGGTAGAAAGAAGAGAAAGGCTAAAATAAATGACGTGAGTGTATTTATAGAATGGAGAGATATTTAAACAAATATCTACCACCATTCTCTTGTCTAATAATATCAATTCAAACTCCCCTCCTACTCCTCGTTTACCGAGCTAGGTTGACCCTTATGTGATGATGTGGCAATCCCTGTCACATTGTAATTATTTGTTTTATATTAAACTTAATAAATTCAAATCGATATCGTATATCGATGTACATACACATGACAATTATGTGTACACATAAATAATTACTAGAAGTACCTAAACCATTTCTAAGAGATACCGCACTTACCAATGCCGTCCTAAATAATTAAATATACTCTTAATTAATATTTTCCTAATATTGGTTAACTTAATTAATTTATTACCATTATAAATTAATTAAATTAAGTTGTAATATCAAACAGTTCGAATATTAACATTCGCATGTTACCTTTGTTGATAGTGTGGCATTTGACAGAATTTATTGCTTATTGATCTTCATAGGTAAAATAATATTTTATATTTTCTTAAGCGTTGCAGTTTATACCGATAATTTGCATACATTTACTTCGTCAATAGTATATCGCTTTAGAATATATGGAATATGGTATTGGTCAAAATTCTAATATTATCCATATTCAACTTGATCAATCCATAAATAAAGTCCTTAGTTTAATACTAATATTTATTATTATCCATTTTACCCAGACCAAAGATTTTGACTTGGAGTTGACTAAGTTGACTATGATACTAACCTCATACAACTGAGAAGGCAAGTTCTTTATTGAATAGTGTGTCATTTTCCATGCTTCAACTCAGAGCTAACTATAGTCACTTGATGGTCGTCGTCATACCAAGATTTAACTATAATCAAAGTTGAGCATCCACATTGAAGTTTTAACGGTATTCTCAAGTCAAGAGAACTATGTAACATCATCACATTGAGATTTCCTATTTTACCTAGTTGTTATTAACCAATAGGAAAGAATCGAGTTAATTATTCCATAGTTATCCAATAATTATGAGTACGTAACCCCTTGGTAAACTGTCCAACATTTGCAGAGCGATACATATTTTTTTCCCAATGGATGTGTCAATGTCCTTTCTAGAAACTTCTTTACTAGAAATATTTAAAACAAAATGTTATTTCATGTTGTGATTTATTACTCACAGTTGCAACTATTTGCAACTACAATCACATAACACTTCATTTAAGGACATTCTTATTCATATACTTCAAATCAGCTATCTAACTAGTTATGTCACTATATAAAAAAGCATAAAATAGAAATCAAACACCTTAATTAGAAACATGATTGATTACAGAAGTAGATACATGTAACAAATTACGTAATTACCCTTAAGCATATTACTACCTCAATCTTCCTCTTATACTTGGGGCTAGTTATGGACTCTCAGTGCCACACATTCGAACTGTTCACTCAAAATTAATCGAGAATTCCCCTCTTGAATGGATATGCTATATTGTTTTAATTATCTACACTATCAACCAACATATCTTTGTTACTAATAAATTACATTTATCATGTGAAACTTTTGGAGTATGTTTCTTAACTTCTGGTGGCCTTTGGTTCTTTTCGCACCACTATCGTGGCATTGTTTTGCAAAACAATGTCATGGGATTCTCAACCACCCTGGTTCATTTGTAAATTTTTGCATACATTTATAATTTTTTACTTTTGTGTTATTCAAGGCAATGTACATAGCTTTTCGGTTGAATCACCTCATGCTTGAAACATTTTCAACTTAAAGCTCCTTAATTAAGGTTGAGCGTAAATTTAAGATTGACATGCTATATCTTATATCACTTACGAAGTTCAAATATGAATACCCTTCATAAGGAGTTACACAAACCATTCTCTAGTATTCGAAAATACTCGAGAATACTCACAATTACCAATTAGCGATCTTAATCAGGATTTAATGCTAACTCAACACACTAATTGCACAAGCGAATTGCGATATTGGACAATATGGCATATATAATGATTCCTATTACCGATGCATAAGGAACTCATCTTATATGCTCCATATTAAACATTTAATATGGTGTCAGTGTATATCATTTAGGATAATCGCAACATCCTTTTACATTGATTATAAATGACATCGTTTCTAAATCATGTATCAAGAATTGGAAAACTAAACTAAAACTGGTTTTCGCACGGGTAGGTTGTTAAAAATCAGTAGGTTGTTATTTACTTATAATTTTATGAATATTTTGGTTCCTTTTAAAATTCTTTTTTACAAATACACACTTCCTCTACATTTTGATTGAGAAATAAACCGATTGATATTTCCTATCAAAACACTCATTCAATTCTAATTCTTATTGGACAAATTTTTTTGCATCCTCTCTTGGATCACATCAAAAACATATAAATCATTTTATCTCTCCCACTGATTTGAAAATATATTTTTCTGACATGTGCAAATAGTCTATTCTAAATCACTATTTAGAAGTTTTGTTCCAACATCAATGTGTCATAACTCAAAATCAATTATAATTACCTGTAGAATCCGAATGGATTTAATCATGTTGACAAGTGAAATTATTTTTCTAATTTCAACATTGGAATCTAACAAAGTCATTTCCTATCAACACCACTTTATATAATACCAAATGCATAGATATTCTTGAAGACAAGCAAGTGGCCGATAGAACATATCTATTCAGATAGAACTATCAAAATCATATATCAATAAAGTATTTGGAATCCATTCCAAATTAAAGCATCATGTCATATGGCAGAGTCTATACTCTTCAATTGCTATAGATAATTAAGGAAATCGTTACTAATTATAATTCTCTTTCTCGACATAGATAAGAAACTCGTAGTTTCTCTCTAATATGAAAGAATTATTATTAGACATACTAATGTGTTGTGCCCATTTTAGTCTTTGTTAATTTTTTTAACTTACGCAATCAATTTCTATGTCCAAGTCTTTAAATCATATCGAAGTCTATTTTACTACCATAATTCCTGAAAGAAGTTCCTCCGATAATGAAGGTGATGTTTCTTAAAAAAAAATATTTCTCAATATGACAGAATATGCATTCAGAAACATTTTATGAACCGCCATTATACTTACATAAAATTGATTTAGTTTTGAATTTACCAAGCTTGTGTTCATAACATATTGAGTCAACCACCATCTTAAACTATTTAAGATCAAATTTTATTATCAATTTATATCTTATAAAATCTCATAGACTATGCTTTAGATGAAATTAATTTTAACATATATACTTACTCTAAGTAGTAAGTACACATCCTTATAGAAAGAAGTTAACTCAACTTCACTCATCATTAATCATACTTTGGGCAACAAAGTCTAATGCTTCTTATCGATACATCATCATATGTTACAGGAAGGGGTGAGTTTTAAGATTGGATCTTATTCATTTTCAAGTACATTTGGAACTATTAATCACATATTTGATCAAATCAAATTGTTTTATTTTCTTTGCACGTTATGTTTTCTACTTGTTTTTATATTCTATGAAATTATCATAAATATACTGCTTATGTTTCAAATACATATGTTCATGTCTATGATAGTTCATCAATGAATTCAACAAAGTAAGTGGATCTATTTTGGTATCATTAGACCTTTGAATACATATATGTATACACACAAGTAGTATGTCTATGATACCAAAACAGATATATACACAAGTAGTATATTTATGAACATACACACACACACATAAATAGTGTGTGTGTGTATATACCAATTCGAACAGTTCATTAACTTCTTTGTTACTCCCACTGAATGGGCATCTTTCCCTTAATTTGACATGCAATTCACTAGTAAAATATAATCCATAATTATATAAATAAAGAATTATTTTCAAAGATATGTCTTAGACCATAATTCCAACATAATTGTAAAAAATTAGACACTTCTGTATTTGTATTGCTAATGCATCATTATTATTATGAAAAAAACTACCGTTATTATAATAGAGTTATTTGATAACGAATACTTATATTATTCATACTAAAATAAAAATATATATACTTTCATTTAATATTGAAAATATTTATTATTTCATAAGTAATACTTGGTATATATATGAAGATAATCTTTCATAACTTGATGTATCGACTAATAAATGTCATATGATATACTCCTACTATGTTCGCTATTACAATAACAACGTAAAGCTCCATTCAACCACTTATTATGAGATTTTATTTCATCCTCTGTAAATAGTTTATAGTTAAGAGTCTCAAATTAAATATCTTAAACTCAAACAAATAAATATCATAGAAAACAATTTTCTACATGAAAATATGTAGAAATCACATTTCTTATTACATATTAAGTATTTACTATTATGTTATACAATTCATGATTTTAGTATCTCTTCATGAAGTAGAGGTGACCATTCACTCTCTTTATCTCAATCATGACTATGTTACTTGTACTCTCGGAGCTTTACTTTTCTTTCAAAATGTCAAATCGTTCAAAAGAAAATCTTTACTACAAGACTGCACCAAACTCTTTACAAAAGTGCATTCAAATATTCTTAACATTTAAGGATATCGTACAAGTTGGATTAAGGTAAGATGATCAAACTAACATTTTAATGATCAAATTCCTAACTCTATATATTAGTTCTTGGTCTATGTTGCTTAAGATAGTCATTATAGTCAATCATAATAAATATATCATCTTGCACTATGGTTTACTTACTTATTTCGAATGATCTAGTTTCATTGAGATTTCGTACATTACCAATCAAGACCTTTGCCATATAACATTTAGATATGTTCAAATATGGATCAAATATTCATGTTCTTGTATGTCTTTAGAGTTCAATACTCGCAAAAGGCAATAATAGTCTTGAGAAAACAAACACTTAAGTGACCAACATACAATTATATTTAGTAGCTGTATGGTTTGGCTCTTACATGGATCTTGAAGTGACAACATGCCAAATGATTTATTGGTAAGTATACTTTATATTTCTTTATCAATCTTAATTTTGTTTATTATTATATTACGGTTAATAAATAATATTATCAATTAGATTAATTACATAATTATATTGGAGTGGATAGTCTTATTTTTTGTGTTCTTACAATATAAGAAAGTAAAATTATATCCATGTCAATTTTCTAGTAAGGCTCCCACTAGATTTTTATATTGCTTAAAATCCTAAGAGAAATATAATAACTTTTCGATTTCCATAGTGGGTATTAGGAGTCACTTGCCTTGAGATTTCAACCTTGAGTTTGCTCAATAAATCATATGCCCACAAGTCATGGATAACTCTTTATTGATTATATCATATGCAACTCCTAACCATGACCTTTTACCTAATCTCAACCTTAACTTTTAGTTTTCTCTACAGATCAAATGAATTCTTCATTCTTCCTATCATTTCGCGACGGCCTAAGTATAATGCATGTACCTTGAGTTTACTCAACAAATACATGCATGCATCTAACCTTGTCTAGGTAGTATATGAACACTACAAGGAAAACAAGTTTCAGTAGCATATATTGGTAGTATTTCCTTCAAAAGTGCAACTAACATAGCTTCAGCGCTTTTCCCACCCAACTCATCCATAATTTAGGTTAAAAATGTGTGTTACACAAACACTTCATTACTTCTCTTCTTTTCCTCTTCCTAATATTCTATTTACTTGAAAAAGAAATTCGCAATCCTAAAATATCTTTTTCATGTTTTCTTCAATTTTAATCTTGTTCTCCGCCAATCAAAAGATGCAATCTCCACAAATCTCAAAATTGTGCCATCTAGAAAGGTCTTGGCCTGAAAAACTCACACTTTTGCTTCTCCACACTGTCATTGGATTGAGTACAGATAGTTGGAGAAGTCATCGTGTTGTTTCTCTTCGCCTTGAATCGCTAGATCTAGAGTCGCGTGGAGCTTGAGGTTGTTGTCGATCAGAAATTGCTTCATCAGAGATGTTGTCATAGTCATAAGATTGTCATCGAGATCTGAATGACGTTGCTCGCATCATGTCGAAGTTTGTTATTTCGCATCGTCGTAGACTGGGTTGCCGCCGTTGATTAATTAGAGTATGTGCCAAAGTTGAAATGTCACCTGAGATTCCACGTTGTTTCTTGGAAGAGATGCTTGTGCTTAAATCCAAACGGTGATGTTGATGTCAACTTCGCCTGCTGATGGTTGTTTACCTGATACTCAAAAGTTTCTTTTGACATGCACAGTGTGTATACATGATGTGTCCAAAATATATTTCTTTGGTTTTGGGAATCTTATGATGTTTTTTATTCTCAATGATTGGTGCTAGGCTATGAATGAAGTCGTGATGCTTTGTCGTAATCTGATGTTTTGGAGATAAGCCCTTAGCTTGATGATTTCTGATGTTGATTGCAGAACAAGTGGTGGTTGATTTTAAACTGATGATACGTGATGAAATAAGGTTTGATTGCTTATGCATGAAATAATTGATTTTGAATTGATGATGCTTGATCTTTTGAATTTTTAATGAGACAAATATTTTAAGTTGGTTTATTATAGTGGAATGTCAGAACTGGTACTTAAATGTTTGGTTGTTAAGAAGACTGGATTTTGGTTTTTGATTGTCGTATGACGAGTAGTTTTTCTGTGATAACTATGCTTGAGGTGTTCTAAGGTGATGGTTTATGGTCTCCCATTCCACCACTCACGAATTCATCATCTCGTCATTGATCTAACAATAGTGTGGAATTCACTCACAACCACCGTAGCAAAATACACTAGCTCAGTATTAAAGACGAACGATCCATGTCAGCTATCGGTGAAGAAGCTATACATTCCTCCCATTATGTCTCCTTGGAATTTCTCGTTGATTACTCAAGATTCGTCGATGTTTTGTTTGGCACCGATGGCGCCATGTTACAGGTATTTGTTTTGCTTTTTATTTTTGTATTAAATTTGAAATTGGAATAGTTTATTTTTTTTATTGATTTTATGTATATATTTTGTTATTTCGTTTATTAGTTCAAATGAAAAATCAAACTCCATATTATGGTATCGGTACTCTTTATTTGATTTAGATAAGGATGACAATTAATGATTCAAAATTGCATCATGAGATGATTGATTAGTAGATAAAATGTTAGGTACATGACAGAGGAATTATCTTTCTACAGCTGGTATGCTTGTAAAACTACATCATCAGCTGTGTAATATTTTCCCACTTATGATCAAGGAGATTATGTCAACAATTGGGTCCTATTGATGCTCATATATCTGTTTCACTGTAGTTCAAGTTCATAGCCTTTATCTTCAATTTTCTTATAATTTTTTTTGCAGTTACATATTGCACGTTATAATATTAACACAAAGTATATGTTCCCTTATAGCAAGTGCATGCATGTTTGTAATGAGCAATGACATACTTATGTGGAAGAATAGCTGGTTACAAGTTCTTTACATCATTAATGAACCTATAGCTACCGTGCATCTTTGGCATATGGTTTTGAGAAGAAGAACAATGAAAATGAAACAATTCTTGTGTATGATTTAAGAGGTGGCACATTTGATGTTTCAAGGTATTAAGCCAATTTCTTTGTACTCTGTTACAGATTAAACTTTAGTTCACTACTTCATAAATTTGACCTTTATATCATGATGGTTTTCACATTGATCTTCATGTTTTAACTCCAATTAAGTAAACAACTATATGTCTGAATGTAATATTCTTTTCAGCACGAACCATTGTTAAGCTTGCTTAGATTTATACAATGTTAGTCACCAACTTGATAAAGGACCATACATATTTTTGCCACTAGCTGAATTTTACTATAACCATACTTTGAATCAAACTGGACATGCATAAGTAACTTTGACTCCCATGCATTCAAGTAACTGTTTTTCCATTAACTTATACATTCTAAATTTTTGCTACTTCCAATATATATATATATATATATATATATATATATATATATAAACACACACATATATATATAAACACACACACATATATATACACATACATGTATGTATGTAAATGGTCCAAGCTTGTGCCCGTAAGTATTTTAAGATAGACCTTTTTACTTTGTAAGCATCTTGAGGTCGTTAAATTTGGCACTTATTGATTAGTGACACGGTATCTTACAAATGGTTGAATTTGAGTTACTTTATTTTTATTGCAAATGAAAATAGAAGTTAATTTTTGTTCATTGATTTGATCGCGTGAATGGTAGATCATGTCGGACGATTACTAATTGTAAAAATGGATCTACTATTATAACATTCATTGTCAATAACAAAGACATGGAAGCTTTTCTTATTTTAAAAACTGATCTACGTAAAGGCGGAATAGAATTAGAAAGATTGCAAGTATGTAAATTACTATGTCCTTTTCCAATCCATCTCAACTGAGCAGCAAATTCTGATATCTTCTTAATAGCTTTTTCCATATGTAAGAGAAGAAACGTGATAGGAAATAATAAACTAGTAAGTTACGTTTGTAAGCTAGTTGAATATATATTGGTTCTCAATTGTTGCAAATTTTATGCACTAAATGTTGAATACTTAAAAAAAATAAGCGTTAAGGTTTTTGTGATAGCAGGTTTGATATAATATTCTCCTATTTTAATTTTAACTAATGAACGTTGTAGGTGTTATAATCATTAAAAAAAATATGTCAATATACGGGAAATGGGAAAAAGCTTGCCGCAAGTAAGCAATTTGGCATAGATGTATGCAGGAAATCAAGGTTTAAGCTACAGGTATACTTCTTACATGTATCTTTAACTGATTATATAGGTTATTACTTATTAACTATTATAATTTGGATCAGGGGTTGATGTGATTCTTGATAACGTTTGGTGGTCCTTATTTGCCGAAAAACTTTGATTGCTTGAATTTGGTTGGAAGACGTTTTGTCATTAGTTTCATGGGAGGTGGCAGGTAGCTCAAATGTTGAGGTTGTGGTCATGTTATTTTGATCACCAGAGAGTAGTGCAAGCACAACAATTTATGGCATTCAAAGGGGACAAAAAAGCAGGTGATGATGTGATGGCATTCAAAGGAGACAAAGTTAATGTTTAGGGTAGTGAAAGAATTTCGTATGTGGGAAGCTTGCAGGCATGCAGCAGTTTATATGTATTACAAAATTTCGGATAATATCAGTTTGATGGTAGATGGTGCAATGAAGTGTGGCATATAGTTGATGACGATAATAGTTTAATGACAGTAGAAGTGTGGCATATAGTTGATCATGATAGACGATGCAAACATGTTACAGTTGGATGGTGAGGTGAAGTGGAGAACAATATGATATGAACTGAGGCAGCAGTGAGACTAGGCAGCAATTCTTATTGGATATATGTATCATCAGTAGTATATCATTTGCAATGCGCAGACTACTGAACAAGAAAAAATGCGCTCATGCCAGGTAGTAGGTAAAGGCAGAGGGATATTTGCATGATTTGAAAGGTAAATGCTTTACAATGTCTTATAGCTTCGGTATTTGGTGGTAATGCTACCAATCCATGCTTACTATGTTATGTTATGTTCAGACAGCAATTGCAATTGCTTCACTCAAGCCACTTTCCTTCCGTGCCTCCTTTTATGGACATCGATATGCATTGTATAACTCGTTGTACATATGGTGTCTGTCTTGTTCATGCAACAAAATTCTCTGCACATGACCATGAATTTTAATTTTTTCCAAAAGACAATGCTTTTTACTTGGTTAAACTTGACGAAAGTGATGACTATGACAAAATTAAGTTTTTTATTTACTACTACAATTAGGCAACTTAGTTCCAATTCATAAACTAAGTTAATCAAGTTTTTTAAAAATTAACAAGTTTATAATGATGATGATGATAGTAATAACAACAATAAATTATGTTTTTGATAAAGTTAACTAAGTTTATAATAATAGTAATAAATTAAAAAAGGATAAATTTTGTATTTAGGCCAAATTTGTAAACAAATTACAAGAATAGACCACATTGCAAACTATTTACAAAACTAGATCAGTTTTCGCCACGTTGGCGCCACGTGTGCTGGCGCTATCTCAAATGCCGTCAGTACACGTGTATTGTGCAAAAGTACACTGGCGACATTTGAGATGCCACCGGTAGGTTGCATCTCAAATGCCGTGAATATCTGCTGCTTTATTAGGCAGCCAACTTTTTATGTTTGTCTTCTTCCAAAGTTTTCTTTGAACTACAAAAATCCTAAACTCCAAACTATTAAAATATTTGCATATTGTAGTTTAATCTTGATTGGTTTCAGCTACAAACGAGAAGCAACATCTAATTCTTCCTCTTGAACAAGGAATCAGCTATAACAGGTATGTTTTTTTGGAAACCCTAGTCATTTTTTTTCTCATTTGCTATTTGGTAGAAAATGATAATAGGTAACTAGTTGATTGAATAAAATGTAGAATGGTTCTCAAATGTGTACCAACGATCCGTTATTTCGATGGCGAATTGGTTGTTGATGAACTTAATTATGGAAAATATATCTATGGCTTGTCTAAGCCAACTAAAATGTTGAAAGGTTGTAATTTGGTGCAGCCGAAAGAATCGATTTATAAAGCTATCAAGATAAAATTTGAAGAATTTGACATAGAGTTAGTGCGTAGCTGGCCGACGGACTCAGGACCGAAAGCCATTAAAATAGCTAATGATGACGATGTAGAGCTAATGTTTTCAGCGACGTCGAAATCAATTGAGCTGTTTGCTGAGAAAATTAGGCGCTTGCAAGTAGAAGAACCCGTACGAGAACAAGAAGTTAACAGTGTTATTGAGGAGCACCGAAGAACGGTTGAGCCAGTAAGTATCCGTCGCCGAAATGCGTCCCTGAGTTTCGTTAATCCGACTACGACAGTGATGTACGGTCAACAACAAGGTCTATATGGATATCCTTCGTGTATGACCTATCCATAAGGCGTTCACTATACGTACCCATATCCAAGTCAAGGCATCTTTAAGCATTTGCTCGGAAGGTGAAACATTAATTCATAAAATTTAGGTCGTATTAATTTGATAGTTTTGCGCTAATAACAGTTTTTTCGCTATATATGCAGTTATCTTCCTTGTTGACCTACACTGCTTAGTCATGTTGGACCATCACACTGCCATATGTCTCAATTTATGTATTCAACTCCGTCCGAGTAATATGATCTTAGTCAAAGGTATGTCTCATGAAGAATCAAAATTTGGTAGGTAGTAATTACGGTATTGGTTTTAAAGTAATATATATGTTTCAATAGCAAAATCCCCACACATGATATTGCTACACAATCTAATGCTGATTTGGAGAATGTAAATGTAAATGCAAGCAACGAAGATGTTGATACTGAGATGGACGAGGATGAAGGTGAAGATGTCAATGATGAACCCCCTGTAAATAGTATAGATTTAGTGAACATGGTGGAGAACGACATGTCGTGGATATGTAGTATGCAAGTGAACAATGATCATTTGAACTATGATTTTCCGGTTGAAGAAAATATTTCCGAAGACAGGGATGAGGTGTAAATGGAAGTTCTTTAGATGATGATTTGTGCAACGCACAAATTATGGCAAATCGTTGCAAATCTTGAGTTCAACAATGAGCTGTTTCAACCGTAAGCATTCAGAATGGATTTAAATTTGGTTTGATTTTCGAGACGAAAGCCAAGTTGTTACAACAGTTGAGCGAATGGTCGATTTTGCATGTCGTTTCTTTTAAAGCAATAAAATCAAATAAAACTAAATACACTGCCGTTTGTAATATAGATGCAAACTATCCATAGAGAATTCATGTTATTGTCCCAAAAAAATCAAAGCAGAATTGGTGGATTGTAAGAATGATGACGATATGGAGCTAATGTTTTCAGCGACATCGAAATCAATTGAGCTGTTTGTTGAGAAAATTAGGCGTTTGCAAGTAAAACAACTCGTACGAGAACAAGAAGTTAACAGAATTATTGAGGAGCAACGAAGAACGGTTGAGCCAGTAAGTATCCATCGTCGAAACGCGTCCCCGAGTTTCATTAATCCGACTATGACAGCGATGTACGGTCAACAACGAGGTCCATATGGATATCCTTCGTGTATGACCTATCCACAAGGCGTTCACTATACGTACCCCTATCCAAGTCAATGCAGCTTCACGCATTTGCTTGGAAGGTAAAACATTTATTCATAAAATTTAGGTCGTACTAATTTGATAGTTGTGTGCTACATAACAGTTTTTTCGCTATATATGCAGTTATCTTCCTTGTTGACGTACACTGCTTAGTCATGCTAGACCATCACACTGCCATATGTCCCAATTTATATCTTCAACTCCATCCGAGTTATATGATCTTAGTCAAAAGTAGGTCTCATGAAGAATCAAAATTTGATAGGTAGTAATTACGGTATTGGTTTTAAAGTAATACGTATATTTGAATAGCAGATTCCCCATGCACGATATTGCTACGCAATCTAATGCTGATTTGGAGAATGTAAACGTAAACACAAGCAACGAAAATGTTGATACTGATGGACGGATGAAGGTGAAGATGTCAATGACGAACCCCCTGTAATAGTATGGATTTAGTGAACATGGTGGAGAACGACATGTCATGGGTAGGTAGTATGCAAGTGAACAATGACCATTTGAACTATGATTTTCCGGTTGAAGACAATATTTACGAAGACAGGGAAGAGGTGGAAATGGAAGTTCTTTAGATGATGATTTGTGCAACGCACAAATTATGGCAAATCGTTGCAAATCTTGAGTTCAACAATGAGCTGTTTTCAAACATAAGCGTTCAGAATGGATTTAAATTTGGTTTGATTTTCGAGACGAAAGCCAAGTTGTTACAACAGTTGAGAGAATGGTCGATTTTGCATGTCGTTTCTTTTAAAGCAATAAAATCAAATAAAACCAAATACACCGCCGTTTGTAATATAGATGCAAACTGTCCATAGAGAATTCATGCTATTATCCCCAAAAAATCAAAGCAGAATTGGTGAATTGTAAGGAAATATCCTAGGCGAACACAATTGTGTTAACCCAACGTTAAACTCCACTCACAAGCAGGCGACGTCCAAATTTGTAGTGGCAAAAATATTACCTTTTGTGAAAGCCGATCAGAACATTACAGCCGAGACGGTACAAGTTTTGATGGAAGAACAGTTGTTCATGAAAATTAGTTATATGAAGGCTTGGAGTGCTTTGAGTAAGGCGGTGTAAAGAATTTATAGTGATTGGACGGAGTCATATAGCAGTCTAAGGCAATATTTTGCTGAAATAACTAGATCGAATACGAGATGTGTTGGACACGTTACGACCGATGATTATGGAGTCTTCGTTCGAGGTTTTTAGGCCTTTGGATCTTGTATTGAAGGATTTGTTCATTGTCGCCCATTGTTATGTATTGACGGGACACATTTGTACGGGAAATATAAAGGGACACTACTTGTGGCCACTATTGTTGATGCGGACAATCACCTATACCCTTTAGCGTACGCAATTGTAGAGTCCGAATCCGAGGATAGTTGGGGGTAGATTTTTGCCTGCACGCGGCGGTTCATTCACAGTGTTAACAATCGACGAATTACCTTTATTTTGGATCGAATGAAAGGAATACCATCAGCCTTGGAATCGAAATGGTGTTTGCCACATAAACATAGATTTTGTGCTAGATATCTTAAAGCTAATTTTCAAGTTATAGGGTTTAGACAAAAATGATTAACGGACTTTTTTATGCTGCGGCTTATGTTGCGAAAGAAGCCGAGTACATCAGAATACATGAAGAAATCAAAACTATAAGCATCAGGGCTATTATTTATATAATCTGATGTTGTAGCAAAGTTTATTCGACACTTATTTATTTTTTCGTTAACATTCTAACGCAGAGTGCATTCAAAGTTTATTATGGACTTAATCACAACTTTGAATACGCTGGTGAGTAATTAACAGAGCGACATTTCAAATGCCGCTTATGTACGGCATTTGAAATGTCGCGTGAGGCGGCAGTTGAAATGATGCTTTGAGCGTCATTTGACATGCCGCACCTTGGCAGCATTTTAAAAGTTGCACTATTGCCTATATTTTTGCTTAAGTTTTTGCAACTACCCCACCCATACCCTAACTTTACCAAATTTATTTCATCAAAAGCTCTAGGTTTCATATTGCTATACTATTCTTGCTCAATTTCAACAATTTGCAACTATCCCTCCCCATATTTCAATTCAACATTGCCACGTCAAAGGTAAGTATTATACTTTTCTCGTTCAATTTCAACAATTGTTTTCTCGATGTATTATTTGATTGTATTCATAGGTGTATAATGGACAATTGGGAAATTGATGACGTAACAATGATGAAGATGTACGACGAATTAGAACAAAATAGAGGAAAGGGGATTTCAAGTGGTGCCGACCTCGAAGTTGAATTTGTATCAGAGACATAATTCAAAGAAGAACCTCCAGTTGTGGATAGTGGAACATCAAGTGGAGAAGCCACGGTTGATAGACCAGTCCAACAATCGCTCTATGCACGTCTTTTAGGTGTCCTTGGTCGGTAAAATCGTGCAAGCTCAAGCTCACATGATGCATGTGTAGTTTGTGACTATGAAGAGGAACGCGAAGTAGTCGTTTGTAGAAATGATGGGAATGCTGGACATCGTTTCTACCGCTGCGCTGGATATAACGATCATAAGCTTCGGCCGCATTAGGTTGAATGCTGCAATTTTTTAAGTGGCTCGATCCACCACTATGTCCTAGAGGGGTGGTATATGCTTTAGAGATGCAAGTGGAGGTTAGTCGTTTGGAAAAGTTGAACCTTGAATATCGAAACGAATTGTTTATTCATGGGTACAAGTATTCGGCGTTGTGACCACGTAGATCATTAAAGGATAATTGAAATGTAACTTGTTGTATGATAAATAAATATCTGAAACAATTGCGAAAATGTATTGAAGCATTATTCGAAATAATATTTATATGTTCGAAGTATGTTATTCCCAGTTGAACTCTGTTGTTTTGAAAAGTCAGTCTACATGCTTGCCAAACCTACAGCAGATGCAAACCACACTGCGGTATCGAAAATAACGCTTGAGAAAACTAGATTGTGGCATCTGAAATGCCGCAGTTATAGACATCCCCATGCGGCATCTAAAATGCCACTCCATGCGGCCTTTCAAATGTTGCCCCTAGCGGTATTTCAAATGCCGCCCCACGCGGCATTTCAAATGTCACTCTGTTACTTACTCAGAGAAACTACAAATTGGAAGTACGGCGTCAATTTTTCGACACCAATGTAAACAATTCTGAACGTTGACTACTATAAATTTTTGAGCTCATGACTACATTTAACATCAACAAAAACAAGTCTACAACTAATAATATTCACACAAACATCAAAATACTAGAGTCACTTCTACAATCACAGCGGCAAATAATAGTCTACATTAGTTAACAACCAAACATCCCAAACGAACAAATAGAAACCATGATCAATCAACACTACAGTCAACATCCCACATAAATGATCAATCAACACTACAGTCAACCGATACTACAATCAACAAATAGAAACCATGGTCCACTACGATTAGTCTAAAATTTCAACTCAAAATTTTTAATTTCTGAGGAGTTTTCTTCTTCGGTCTTCTCGGCTTGAGCATGAATTCGTCCTTTTCCAATGACAGCCCTTCATTGTCCTCCTCATGCGTCCCTTCTATTGGGGGTTGTAATGGCCCAACGGGTTGTTTATGCTGGGAAGATATCGCTCCAGAACTCTCGTCCTCAATTTTCTTCCTTCTTCCATACTTTCTCTTCGGTGAAGGGGCGGTGGGATTGCAGCTATGTTCTCATATGATGCTGGAAGGACAATATCCTCGATAAGTGGTGGCATGGCAGGAGGAGGAGGAGGCAGAGGTGGTATGGGCCTTGACATCTAGTTCTTTGACAAACAGTATAGTAGAATTTGTTTGATAGAGAAGCATTTCGCCTTGCTCTTTTCAGGAACCTCCTCCGCAAGCTCGTCGACTATGTCCAACACATGATACATACCATCCGCCTGCATGTAACATAAATCATTATGAGTTTCATAAATACTATATAAGTTGTCAATATTAATATGTACCACATTCCGTTCTAGCAGAATTTGTGGAATTTAAGGTGCCACCTCTTGCTTGGGATTTGCTACTCGTCTTCGTAGCACATAACGACGAGTGATATTCCAATACCAGTTAAGATACTCCACATCGGTCACAGTGACTTCGTGCTCGTCTTCCCCAGCAATGAAATGGTTGTTCCATAACTCAATCATCGTTTCAAACTCATATTCGTCATATGGAAGCTTGTTATATGGAGCAGGATACGGTAGCTGCAGTCGAAGACCAAACTGTCTCATGACACCATCTGACAGATGGTATGCTAAATCTCCAAAATAAAAAATCATAAGTCTTGCCCGCCATAACGACCTATATACTGTACAAAGAGCTGGAAGAGTCAGAAGGTCTGCCTCGGAATACGAATTCCGTGTTACCACATTGTAATCTAAGACAAGAAACTCGTTCCGGTAGGAGGCTAAATTTCATTTTGGGGGTACATTTTTGTATTCTTCGGGCCAATCCACTTGTAATAGCAATATGTTATATGAAGTATTCAAATTCACTGTGTCCATACAACAATACTGTTTTACGTGGCTCCATATGGCTTTGAATTGTCAATTATTTGCGTCTTCATAGAAAATACGACCAACTATAAGGTAGGTCCATGACCAAAGCTACAAGTGTGAAACTTAATTTTAGTTACGGTTGTACGATAAACTCAAACATGCAGCAAAGAATGACTATGTCCATACATGAAGTAGAATCATACAACCTCCGGCAGACCGTTGTTCGACCAAAGCAACTCTCGTAAGCTCCGTATAGGTGAAAGCTAGCACCACACTACACCATGAGTATTGCTGACATGAATCCAAGTCTTCTAATAATGGAAGTCATTGAAGGGCCACTCTTGTCTTCGATCGATCACAAAAAAGATGTTGCGTGATGACGTGGAACATAATAGCGCGGGCGCGCTGGGCAATCTACAAAGAAGAGGCACGACGGGGAATATCACCTTCCAATTGCTCCCTAAACCACGTGGCCACTATCGACTCATTTCCCTACCTCACGTCTTCTAGAGGAGCCAATCTGAGCAAGGGCTCACACAATTCCATATAATTTCTTAGAAAATCCGGTTTTAGGATGGGATCGCCGTTAATCAGCAATCCGTGCAATACAGCTACGTTTTTCAAAGTGATTGTCATCCCACCCACTCTAAGATGAAATGTAGACGTCTTCGGTCGCCATCTATCGATTAAAGCCGTCAAAAGATTCCAGTCGAGCTGTGTACATCCCAACTTTTTGGCAATAACAAATGCAGCTCTGTGTAACAGTTCCGACATGATTAGATGCATTGACGTGATGAGCTTTAAAGTGGATGAATGGTCATAAAGCCGTCCGGCTAAACCCCCGTCGATAAATAATAACAAATGAAAGCAATTATGGTAATTACCAACACTTTGCAGAAGTAATGACAAATTATATGTCCTTGTACCTCCATCTTATCGATGTTGTTTGTGCGGTGTTAAGGTTGGAGGTAAAGCACACTAGGATCGATCGGTCCGAGCGTCATTTCGTCATATTCTACTATAATAACGTTACATAATAATAGTCAACTTCATTGGGTGCACAACCATAGATTTGCAATTATACTACTTCATTGTACACATTAACAAAACAATTAAACATGTGCTCTAGGTGACTACTCAACTTCATTGTACTATACAACTATAGATTTGCAATTATAGAACAATTTTAGCCTTAAACCTAAATTGAAAAAATGTCAATTAGAGACAAAATCGATAGATTTCATACCTATTGGATGTGCTTGAGACGATCTAGCTATATTTAAGTAGTTTTTTATTTGAAAATTTGAATTTTGCAGAATTGGGGGTGGGTTCAGGTTTTTTGTGAAGAGGGTGAGAGAAGGGAGAGTGAGAAAGTATTGATGGAATGGGCTGCAAATTTACAGAAAGCAAAAAAATAGGCAGCACTCAAATGCCGCATATTAGCGGCATCTCAAATGCCGCCCGTGTATTTTTAATCAATACACGTGTACTAGCGGCATTTGAGATGCTGCCAGCACACGTGGCGTCCAACGTGGCGAAAACTTGTTTAGTTTTGTAAATAGTTTGCAACGTGGCCTATTCTTGTAATTTTTTACGAATTTGGCCTAAATACAAAATTTATCCATTAAAAAAACCAAGTTTGTAAAAACTAAACAAGTTAACTAAGATTTATAAAAAATAGCTAAATTTGATAAAAAAAATAAGTTTATAAAAATTGACTAAATATTATTAAAATTTTAACCAAGTTTACTAAGTTTTATAAAAAATAATTTTTTTGCAATAATGATAATAATAATAATTATTATTAAGTTCGATAAAAATTAACTCAACTCATAATAATGATAATATTATATTAACTAAGTTTATAAAAAAAAACTAGTTAACTAAGTTTTATAAAACTAACAAAATTTTATAAAAAATAAATAAGTTTGTAAGATTATTCTAAATAAAAAAGTCTATATAAATTACCTAAGAATTATAAAATTTAATTAAGTTTTATATAAATTAATAAGTTTATATTAATAACAAACTATAGTTTGATAAAAATTAACTAAGTTAATAATAATGATAATTTAACAAAGTATATATAAAAATATAAAGTTATCTAAGTTTTATAAAAATTAACTAAGTTTCATAAAAATTAACTAAGTACTATAAAATTTTAACATGGTTAATTAAATTTATAATAATAATAAAAATAATATTAAAATAAATTAATTATGTTTATAAAAATTAAATGAGTTAACTAAGATTCTTAAAAATTAATTAAGTTTTACAAAAGTTAAAATTAATTATGTTTATAAAAATTACATGAGTTAACTAAGATTCTTAAAAATTAATTAAGTTTTACAAAAATTAACTAAGTATTATAAAATTTTAACTAAGTACACTAAGTTTTTTAAAATTAACAAGTTTGTAGTAGTAGTAGTAATAAAATAAATTTGATAAAAATAAAACTAAATTTATAATAATAACAACAGTAATAGTAAAATAACTAAGTTTATAAAAATTAAACAAGTTAACTAAGTTTTATAAAATTTAACTAAGTTTTTTTAAACTAAATAAGTTATAAATTGTAAATAAGTATTATAAAATTTAACTAAGTTGACTAAGTTTTGTCAAAAATAAAAGGTTTATAATAATAATAATAATAATAATAATAATAATATACTAAGTTTGATAAAATTTAACTAAGTTATAATAATGAAATAAAAATTTGATTCAGTTTATAAAAATTAAACAAGTTAACTAAGTTTTATAAAAACTAAACAAACTAAGTGGGTTTTATAAAAATTAAATAAGTTTACAAAAATTAAATACGTATTATAAAAATTAACCAAGTTAACTAATTTTTTAAAAAAACATTTTAATAATAATGATGATGATGATGTTGAGGATGATAAACTAAGTTTGAAAAAAATTAGCTAAGTTTATATTAACAATAATTAACCAAATTTGATAAAAAATAATAATTAAGCTTATAATAATAATGATGATGATGATCAAATATTAACTAAGTTTATAAAAATTAAACAAGTTAACTAAGTTTTATAAAAATTAAATAAGTTTATAAAAGTTTATCAAAACATAACAAGTAGTAGTACAAAGTCAAGATGAAAACTCCAGTAGTCAATAGACCTATTTATTATAGTTTTTCATTTATCTTGATCATCTAAAACTCTATTACAATGCCATTAAAATACATTTGTACTATATCAAAGGTTTATCGAGTTCTAGTATTGGAATTTGGAGTTTATGCTTGCATAGAATTAATTGTAGTACTTGTCTATGGGTAATTAGTTTATAGAGTTATGAACTAGTTTATGCATTCACATAATTATAAAGTTGTCGTACTGCTATTATATGATCTGAATTAGTTCTCATTGTTGATTGTTAAACCTGTCAACAAGTACTTAAGCCTTTTTGGAGAAAAGATCGGTTACAACAACAAATTATGGGTAATCAAGCAATTAAACTTGAATTAAATCGTCATATATATTATAACATTGTGTTAATACTAATATGTAAACTTATTAATGAATGGTGATTATGCATTTTTTATGAATTTGTTCATTTTGTCTAAAAACTACTGTATTGAAATGGTTATAGATGTTGTATTTCATTGTATGACTAATGCGTTTTTCAACTGTTTGAACATGATGACTACTGTAGTAGAAACTAAACATGCTACTAACAGGGAATAGTAGCATGTAAAATTTGCTATAACCCAACCAATATCTTTTAGTAGCGTTTAATAAACACTACAAAAAATGTATGGAAGCATAAAAGGAATGTTATAAAAAAAATACTAAGAAAACACAACGTTACGAAAAATATATAGTACCAAAGCACAAATGCTACAAAACATATATGACGGCAAATTGGAAACGCCATAAAAATGAAGGATCGATTAATAAACGCCACTAAAAATTGTTATCTTTGGTAGCTGTTGATAAACACTACAGAATAAACATGTTGTACCATTTGTGAATCTCTACAATATGTAAAGTTTTGTTCGCATTTATGATAACGCCGTGGAAAGTTTTGGACTTTTACAAATATTGCGTATAGAAGCCTGCAGCGAAATGCTTTGAAAACTTTTGGTAGCGCTTTTGGAAGGTACGGAAGGCCTTTTCTTGTGTAGTGCAATAATACTACACATAACTGCTCTAGCTTGAGTTTTCTTAACAATTAAATCGTATGCAAGTAATTTATCAATATATAAATGATAAAAGGCAACTTATATTAAGGATTCATATTCTGATATTGATTTATGCAATAATGCATTCCTTATCAAATATACTTATGATTCAAGTGTCGTATTTGTTTGAAATCATGATATACATACCATACCTATGTATTTACTCTAGAAACCTATTTCTGTTTCTTCTAGTTCCATTTCTATTATATTTATACACATATAATTGTATAAGTTTAATTTATTTATAGCTATTATAGTTTCATTAACTTACGTAATAATTATGTGTATGTTATTAACTAAATCAAATTTAATTAGTTTTAATTCTTAATATAATTAACTTATTTAATTAAATTTTATTTTCATCATAAACAATTTAAGAAGAATATTAACTGTAACTTTTATAGTTGTGTGCATGTGTGTGTTTGTATAAACCATTTAATTAAATATTTACTCAATTAAACAGTTTACTTAAATATTTCAAATTTTAAAATTTTATATAATATATTTTCGCAGTACTATTCTGAGAAAATTTAAAACATTTTAAATTATTCAACCATAGCCTTTATAGTTATATTATTTATGTGTGTGTATGTGTGTATCAATATATATATATTAACTTTTAATTATTTATTTATCTAATAAACTTATTTAATTAAGCAACTTAAGTTAAATATTTTAATAATTTTGAAGACTTCTATTTAATCATCTTAAACAGTTTAAGCTAAACATACTTAACAATAACATTTATAGTTATATAATTATGCATAAAAGTGTGTACACCCACCATGTTATGTACTCTTCTCACGTAAGCTCGGAAGGCAGCACATGAATGATATATCTGGTCTCAGTTTACCAAGTTAGGTGTATGTATGTATAAACAATAATAATAATAATAATAAACACCTAGAGTCAATGTTCACACATAAGTGTGTACACTCGCCACACTTTGTATTCTTCTCATGTAGGCCCGCAAGGCAGTGCATGGATGATATAGCTGACCTAGATGTATATGTAAATAATAATAACAATAACAATAATAATAATGATAATAATAATAATTTCGATATTTTTTCAAATAAAGAGAGAGTAAGCAATTAAAATCCAAGCATTTTCCTGACTTTATACATTTGACTTGTTTTACAGAAGGAAATGGAGAAGCCACTTTGCAAACTATGACGATCAGTTAAAGAATTTATTTCATAGTTGCGATATGTTGTCGATTGAAACAACTAGCCAAGCTAGAGTCCAATTGTGATGATAACTTAATTTTTGTTAGAAGTTTTGAGTAGTAAAGGACTGAAATTTCTTGATGATAACCGAGACTTGTATATTGCTATTTCATGTCAATTTAAAAAGTAAGTTCTTTATTTTGTAAATAAAACTTGCATTCGTATCTCTGTAAACAAAACTTGCATTAGGAACTTTGCATATCCATTTGGGTGTTGTATGTAGTATCAGCTGAAAGCCCTCATTAGACAACAGCCGCCCTAATTGGGACACATGGAGGTTTAACGGATTATTGCATACACTCAATGCAATAATGCTTCCTACGAAAGTGGATTTATCTTAGGTTTAGTCTATTCGATGATGAATAAAAAGATAAGTATGGAGGTAACTCTCATACTTAATCTTCTTTTATTAAAATGTATAATTACACTCAATTTTAAATCATCATTCACTCATCCACATTTGGGATAAACAGTCATTTTATGTGGCACTTATTTTAGGAAAGTTTATTTGCACAATTTGATTTAATTTTGTAGGCCTTTTCTTATGTAGTGCAATAGTACTACACATAACTGCTCTAGCTTGAGTTTTCTTAACAATTAAATCGTATGCAAGTAATTTATCAATATATAAATGATAAAAGGCAACTTATATTAAGGATTCATTTCTGATATTGATTTATGCAATAATGCATTCCTTTTAAAATATACTGATGATTCAAGTGTCGGATTTGTTTGAAATCATGATATACATACCATACCAATGTATTTACTCTAGAAACCTATTTATGTTTCTTCTAGTTCCATTTTTATTATATTTATACACATATAATTGTATAACTTTAATTTATTTATAACTATTATAGTTTAATTAACTTACGTAATAGTTATGTGTATCTTATTAACTAAATCAAATTTAATTAATTTTAATTCTTAATATAATTAACTTATTTAATTAAATTTTATTTTCATCATAGACAATTTAAGAAGAATATTAATTGTAACTTTTATAGTTGTGTGTGTGTGTATAAACCGTTTAATTAAATATTTACTCAATTAAACAGTTTACTTAAATATTTCAAATTTCAAAAATTTATTTAATATATTTTTGCAATACTATTCAGAGAAAATTTAAAACATTTTAAACTATTCAACCATATCCTTTATAGTTATATTATTTATGTGTGTGTATGTGTGTATAGAGATATATATATATTAACTTTTAATTATTTATTTATCTAATAAACTATTTATTTAATTAAGCAACTTAAGTTAAATATTTTAATAATTTTGAAGACTTCTATATAATCATCTTAAAAAATTTAAGATAAATATACTTAACTATAACATTTATAGTTATATAATTATGCATAAAAGTGTGTACACCGACCACGCTATGTACTCTTCTCACGTAAGCTCGGAAGGCAGCACATGAATGATATATCTGGTCTTAGTTTTCCAAGTTAGGTGTATGTATGTGTAAACAATAATAATAATATTAAACACCTAGGGTCAATGTTCACACATAAGTGTGTACACTCGCCATACTTTGTGTTCTTCTCATGTAGGCCCGCAAGGTAGTGCATGGATGATATAGCTGACCTAGTTGTATGTAAATAATAATAATAATAATAATGTCGATATTTTTTCAAATAAAGAGAGAGTAAACAATTAAAATCCAAGCATTATCCTGACTTTACACATTTGACTTGTTTTACAGAAGGAAATGGAGAAGCCACTTTGCAAACTATAATGATCAATTAAAGAATTTATTTCATAGTTGCGCTATGTTATCGACTGAAACAACTAGCCAAGCTAGAGTCCAATTGTGATGTTAACTTAATTTTTGTTAGAAGTTTTGATTAGTAAAGAACTGAAATTTCTTGATGATAACCGAGACTTTTATATTGCTGTTTCATGTCAATTTAAAAAGTAAGTTCTTTATGTCGTAAATAAAACTTGCATTCGTATCTCTATAAACAAAACTTGCATTAGGAACTTTGCATCCACTTGGGTGTTGTATGTAATATCCGCTGAAAACCCTCATTAGACAACAGCCGTCCTAATTGGGACACATAGAGGTTTAACGGATTATTGCATACACTCAATGCAATAGAGCTTCCTACGAAAGTGGATTTATCTTAGGTTTAGTCCATTCGATGACGAATAAAAAGATAAGTATGGAGGTATTTGATGTGTAAGTAAAAATGTATATTTTTACTCTCATACTTGATCTTCTTTTATTAAAATGTATATTTACACTCAATTTCAAATCATCATCCACTCATCCACATTTGAGAGAAACGGTCATTTTATATGGTACTTATTTTAGGAAAGTTTATTTGCACAATTTGATTTAATTTTGTAGGAAATTAAACGTAAATTAGAAGAGGATTCATGGATATATACATGCACAAGTAGTGGAAGCCAAAAGAATGAAGAAAAAAGGAATTAAATCGATATGGAGGAGTACATTTACCCATTTGCTAATGGACCAAATTTAAATGTAAAAGCACATGTTAGTGGAAGATTAATTAAACATTAAAGATGACTTGGAGGCCACACAAAGTCAATGGCATTTCTGGTAGATCCCTAAAAGACATTAGGGTTTTAGACTTGTATAAATACACTCTTATATCCATGTAATGGATCTCAACTTTTATGCAAAGTTGTAGCGATCAAATAGAAATAAAAGTTATCTTATCTTTAATGGATGCTTAGCCTTCTCTTTTATTATATGCACTCTTATTTCCTGCTCCTTTTCTATGCTATTTTATTTCATATCTCTTTCTATTTCATGTTAGTAGATTAGATTTATCTTACGCAATTAGTGTAGATTTATTTTTATGCAATTAGTTAGCTCTCTACTTCTTTTTAGTTAGCACTCTTTCCTTTTTATTAGTTTTTACTTTCTTTTTCTTTTTAATTTTGAAATCAATTTACGTTGAAATATAATCCAGGTATCATAAGCTAAACCCCTTCAATTTAGTGGTAATAAAGCTTTCGTAAATCATGTGAAATCAATATGATGATTTAATTTATGATTTCTTCTTTAGTGCTTAATGTATATTTTGATGTAAATGGAAGTTTGTTGTTTATTAGTGAATTTGATAGTTTGTGTTGTTAATTACAAATAGGTTGTACTGAATCAAATGTAAACACAAGCTACATTTTCATCTAACTAACTTCATTTCGATAATAAAATTTAAAATAGGATCAAAATTTGATGTACTATGTTTCTTAAAAAAAGGTAAATTAGATCACGCTTAAATTAGATCTTATTTTTAATTTCATAATCATTTTCATTCGATTTGACAAGTGGGTTTGGATGATGTATTAAAGTTTGATGATTTAAGTTATGTTAGTTAATATCACAAATAGACCAGGCTTATAATAAATACATCAACTAATTCAATATGTGATAGAAGAGAGAGATTATAAATTTATTTTGTGTTGATTTATATGAAAGTGAAAATGGATTTACCTCTAAGTTGCATTTTAATGTCATAGTTTTTATTTCAATTTTTCTCTAGTTTTTTTACTACACTATTTAGTTAACACATTTTCGAACTCTTGGGATGATTTCATTGAGTAATTATGAAACATGTGTTTTTCTTGTGGGATCGATTTGTACTCGCATACGTATCGTACGCCATGCGCTTGCAGTAATTTATTTTATCAATTTCAGTGGTTTTTCAATCAAAAAAATTCGTTTCGAAAAAGTTTTTTATTTTCTAAATTGAAGATGTTAAGATTTAAGGTCATACTACCAAAGGAAATTTTCATTGAACCATTTCGACAATTGATCAAGGCATTCAAGTGACCAAGAAAGGACATCCTATGAGTCAAATTTTTTTGGTTTTAGAACGACCTTTCTTGGCCACCTTGAATGCCTTGATCAAGTATCAAATCCGTTCAATGAAAATTTCCTTTGGTAATATGACCTTGGATCTTAACATCTTCAATTTAAAAAATTAAAAAACTTGTTCGAAACAGATTTTCTATCGATTAGAAAACCGCTGAATTTAATAAAATAAAATACTTTGAATGCACAACGTACAATCGTAGTACGTATGCGAGTATGGGTTGATCCCATGAAAAAACGTTAATTCCAAAATTGCTTAATCAAATTATCCCAAAGTTTGAAAACATGTTAACTAAAAATTGTAAAAAACTAGAGAAAAATTGGAATAAAACTATGAGACTAAAACGACAATTTAGAGGTAAATACACTTTCATTTTCATATAAATCAATACAAAATAAATTTATATTCTCTCTTCTCTGTCACATTTAGAATTAATTGATGTATTTATTATAAGTATGGTCTATTTGTGATATTAATTAAACGACTTAAACCATCAAAGTTTAATACATCATCTAAACCCACTTGTTAAATCTAATGAAAATGATTATAAAGTAGTTTGGATGATGTATTAAAGTTTGATGGTTTAAGTTATGTTAGTTAATATCACAAATAGATTATACTTATAATAAAGTGAATATTAGGCAGGCATCCTGTAACGCCCCACCCCAAGACCCACCTTAGCAAAGAGAATTAACAAGTAATTCCGTCTACTAAAGCGGAGAATAGGACTGGTTAAGGGCGATCATCTATAATTTTGTCATAAATATCCATTGAATACGTCGATAAATGCATTATGATTTTTCAACTCAAGTGGATAGACATACCCAGTAAATGCTTAATCCAAACTATAGGTGGCTAACGGATCTATCAAAACAAAATATAATAAATGAATGTAAATCACAATACAGAATAGTAATCAACATCATATATATACATATACACTGATACACGTTCAGTACAACACAATATGAATACATAAAGGTGGTAAACGACCACACCATATACATCGAATCAAATGTAAAAACATCAGAGTATGCGGAAGAAATAAACTACTCAAGATAAAGAAGAGTTGATATCCAATATCAAATTCAAGCTAAGTCCAATGGATGATACCTGAAACAACTCGGTCTGACCCGAGTGAAAACACACGGGTCAGGCTAGCTAAAATCATCAGTTAAACAGAATAATCGATAAGGATAATTAGGTGAAAGCTATGGTAAAAAATTTCATAAAGGATGCCACGCCCTAAACAGGGTTTCAACATCATAAGCAAGGACAACGTCTCTTCTTGGCAAGTAGGAGAGATAATGATGATAAAGTCATACTTAAGTGGCCTAACAGACACTTAAGCAAATGGAACATCGCCGAGCAAAATTTTAAAGATAAGATTCAATAAACATCGCTTTCGCCTCATATCATCAGCGGTATAAAAAAATATGGATAATGACTTCAAATGAATCAATTATCTTCTTAGAAGTGCTCGTCAATATAACAATACATCAAAGGTACATATCCTTCATACATAGAATAAAACGCATATGGATGTGCCTCATCTTATTGGGGCATCCCAATGATCATTCAAGGAAATATAAAACCCAATCACAAAAGAAGCATTATACTTATTCAACCTCGTATCATCGGTATGAATATAGATACATCTCAAATCCATCGCTAAAACTCATCATGAAAGATTCTTCATAATCATTTATACCTCATCTCATTGGCATAAATTTATAAATACATCTCAACTCCATCTTAACATCAAGTAGTCTATAAAATCATCAAATCATCGATCCATAATGCAAATAACGGTATAAATATATCTTTAATCTATTATCAAAACTCATCATAAAAGCATTACCATAATTTATCTTGATAGAGCCCGGAAAGAATCCAAAACATCATATTCGAAATCATAAATAAAACCACGTATGTCAATAAGCCTTTTTCTTACATAAGGCTATACTAAAGCATCATCATCAAAATAGTGAAATCGAAACACCTAAAACCTCATGGAAAACAGCACGTGCATTTACATCTTGACTAGTACTACCATTACTTGGTACCATTCATCGTGATGACTTAGGGTCACATAACATCATAACATCGTGATCATCTTGATTGACTATAGTCGGAAACATCTTGATGACACCCAGTCACAAAAACCCGAGTAATAACATCGTGATGATTGGAGTCGAGTAATAACTTCATGAACATCGTGATGACTCCAATCGAGTATTCGGTCTATAGCACTAGTAACATCGTGAATGTGTCTCAACTTCTCGAACAGGAACTCAATAGGCGTCAATGTACATCCCATACCATACGTTCTTACCTATTGGTTTACTAATCCTTAGTCGATGCCACATTAAAAAACATCATAAAACATCATCAAATAAACACTGCCTCATCTCATCGGCGAGTGTAAGATACCTAACTCGTCTGATCTCTTCCTTGGATGAGTTTTACGTGACATCGAGACTTGGTCTCATTTTATCGACAAGTAAAAATTCATCATAAATATCAAAATCATCATCAATCCATCATAACAACTTGCCTCATCTCCTAGGCAAGTAAAAGAACATTGTGATGGTTATTTCTAACCATAGTTGCAAATTAAAACTTAACATCAATATTGCCTCATTTCATCGGCCATCACAAAATACATCTAGATTGGTTCGTCGTCGAATGTACTCAAATAGTAATCCTCAAACCAATAACCTTCACCGAAGTTTGGTAACTTCTAAATTAACTCAAAATAACACTTCATATTGGCTTCGATGAAAACCATGCCCGAAAACAATGAAAACTAAGAGGGATATCTCAAAACCGATAACTTGAATTCCATACGAATTCAATTCAAATTTAACCCAAAATCAATTCAAATTCCATTTAAAATTTGAATTTCAAATTCTCTAAATATAGCTGGCCTACCGATAGACATCATAGCTCTGAAAATTTATCAAAAATATCACTAAAACGGAAGAGAATGAGAGCAAAATGAGCCAATACAATTCTAAGGTCAACGATTGTTGTTGCTTTTCGCTCTCAGGACAACAGCATACAACCATAATTTCGACCAAACAAACTACAAAATTTCAGAAATCATAATGAATAAAACTTGTAGCACATTACCTAAGATTTCCGAAACATCCAAAATTATCAAATTTGGTTAAGAAACGAAGAAGTTATGGTCAAATTCGTTTCGGTTTCAAACACCGAGCAAATATTGATTTTGCTCTCGGGTTAGCAGTAGAAAAATTAGATTTTGACATAGCTAACCTAAAAATTACAGAAAACTTAAAACATAAAAGTTGTAACACATGATTTATTCTTTCCAGAACATCTAAAATTATCAAAATGGTTAAGAAATGAAAAGGTTATGGCCAATTTTGTTTCAGCTTCAAGGACAGAGCAAATATTGGTTTTGCTCTCGGGATAACAGAATAAAAATTCGATTTTTACATAGCTAAACACAAAATTACAGAAAAATAAATGCATGAAAGTTGTAGAACATGATTCAAGCTTTCTGGAACATCTAAATTTATCAAAATCGGTTAAGAAACGAATGAGTTATGGCAAAAATAATTTCTCAGACTTGTGATTGTTGTTGATGTCATTTGCTCTCGGGACAGCAGCAAACAAGCACGATTTTGATCAAGAAAAATTCGAAACTTTAGTAAACTCAAAACATGAAACTCGTAGCCCTTTGTCTGTGCTTTCCAGAATATCCGAAATTATGAAATTTGGATTAGGATTGAAGAAGTTATGGCCAAAACAACGTGGCAACAGAAAATAGAAAATAACAAAGACGAAACGTAACCTTATTAATACGAAAATTCAACTCAAAACCTTGATTTTGGCTAGCATTTGTTAGCTTTTACACTTACCAATTAATTTTCAGCGAATAAGTAAGGATTTGCAAGCAAGGTTGAGCCTTTAGCTTAAGATTGGAGCCCTAAACATCTGAAAATAGAAAAAAAAAACAATACATGCAAAGAAGAAATTGATCAAAACAAAATTTATAGTAAACAATTGTAGGGTTTTAGATGGATTCTAAGATAGAATAGGTTGAAGATTACCTTCTTTTATGATTCTAACTTGAATTAGGCTTTTAAATTTGCAAAGATTGAGCTTGGAAGATTAAATTTTGAAGAGGGTGGCCATTGTTTTGTACTTTGAAGCTTTTTTTTTCTTTTCTGATTTAGGTTTTACTGTAATGAGTTTTGGGAGAAAATGAACGTACTTCATTAGAAAACTCTAGAATTTGGATTATTGTACATTTATTATATCCAATCAGTCCATTCTCATACTTAGAAAATTACTTAGGCTAATATGCATAGGTTTTATACTATTTTTAACATAACTTTCTCTATTAACTTCTTTTTACACGAGACAAAATGCATTCTTCATATTTTAATAAGGTGAACATGATTAACACAATAATATATATTTTTTTACACTTAAGAATGTTAGTTCCCCAATAAACTACTAATTTACACAATAGTTGACAATATTGTTATTTTTAGACAAAAACCAAAATTTTAAACAACCTGAGTCAAATAAAAATTATTTCTTAACTCAAATAAGTGTACAAAATGTTTTAACACTTTTTAAAATGTTACAACACTATTTTTAATCATTAATACACTTCGAGAATTTCATTATTTTCTCATTTGCCCTTTTTATTCACTATAAAAGGCTATTATTGGAATAAAATCTCAATACTTCCCATTTTGACTCAATAAATAACTAACATCATTTATTTTCAACCCACTTTCACAAATAAAATATTCTATGCTTATTTTCACTCATTTATATTTATTCCAACCATCAATATGTTGAAATAACATCTTATGAGATAAATTAACTCACATAAATTAAAAACCCAAGTTTTATTCATCAAAACATTGTTTATATAAAATAAACAATATTAACTCACATTTCATTCCTATAATTCATTCATAATCACAATATTAAATTATTATTTGCATTATAATTTAATATTAACGGTAATCTCCAAAATCCGGATTGTTACAGACTCCCCTCCTTAACAAAATTGCGTCCTCGCAATTTCTAGAGGAAAAGGCTGTAAACAACACTAAAGATACAATCATCGAAGGATAAAGACAAGCTCGAATTTCAAACCATTCATACTCTCAATATAGAATGGTAGAAAGAAAAAAGGAAAAACCCACTTGGTTAATTCAATGGCCTATCGTATGCTAATATAATGATTAGCAAACCATCGAATGTTCCAAGCAACTCGAAAGAATTTCGAAAATCTCCCGTCTTGAATCAAAACTCAATAAGATGCTCAACAAATAATCAATCGAAAATGATTGATTACTCAAAATTCTATGAATAGAGTTGGGACTAAACTCACTCAAACCCAAAATCTAAGAAATAAAGAAGATCATCAATAAAAAATTTCGCATAAATATACGGAAAGAACATCCTCACAACAGGGTAGACACAATAGACAAGACAGATTAATCACAAGGTGGCTACTCACATGGTCACCAACTCGAACGACAGCGAATAATGCACGTCGTTAATAATAGGTCAAAGATAGAATGTACTCAAGAACAAGGATATTAGCTCGAATTATCTTTTGATCCAAGATATTTAGAATATTTAAATCTCAACAACTTTTAAATTTTAAATCTCAATTTTCAACATTTAAAAATTTTCAAACTTTTTACTATATTACTTAGTAAGTTATTTAAAACTCAAATTAAAAGTCCAAATTTCTTCTCTTACTTCAAAATTAATTTCCAAAGAAATTTCTAAATCCATAATAATATTCCTCAAAATAAATTAAAGGTTTAAATTCTCTTTACTATTTTTATTAAACCACTTAAATAATTTAAAAATAATCTTCAAATTCACTTACAACTCTTCTCTTAAAACATCCAATGTATACAATATAGATTCTAAAATCTCAAAATATACTTCCAATAAAGCACAACTCAAAAATAATCTCATTTATATTCTAATCTTTATAATTTAAAAATAAATAAATGGAATTGCCTTGCCATTGAATCTCTAATAAATAAATATATCTTTTGGCTGCAGAGTTGATCGAACGATCAGAACTGCGTCGCCACTCTATTACTCGTCTCTAAAATTAATGGCTGCAATTACCACTTGAAATAAATTTAATATTCGATCTCAAAATATTATTTTCAAAATCTCAATTTTTAAACACAAACCATCGTGTTTGATTGCCTCATCACAGCATTTAAGATATTCCTATCGATAACGTTGATCAAGCGTATCGACCAGAACTCTTAACTACTCGATGGACAGCCCAACACTCACAAATTATTTCTATAAAAGAAATACTACTCATGTAAATATATTCTAAAAATATTCTTTGATTTTTTTTCTATATCTCAAAGCTCAAATTTCTCTTTAAAACTCATATTTATATAGCTTCAAAACTCAAACCAAAAAACATTAGAGAATGCATCAAGATATTCCTAGAATACTCGATTCTCAAAATCAACAGAAGGAGATAGAGTGTTCGTCAATCTTACGATGTCATGAGCCACTCCCAAAAATCATCAAGACACAGGATAGGCAAGATATTCTTCTCGAAGGAGAAGAATCACACAAATAACAAATCATTACCTCAAATAAAGTAATGCTACAAAAAAATAACACCGATTGAGTATCCGAAAAGGATAACTTAATGAAACCGAATGATAAACTCAATCAAACTCGAACAATCAAGAAACTCACCCTTTCCTTAATGGATATCCTCGTGGAAGGATAACCGAAGAGCTAAGAGCCAGGAATAAGGTTACCTCAAAAGTCGATTGCCCGATTGGATGTCAAATCCAAACATACTCAAAGAAACTCAACAAAGTCACCATGATTGGAATTTGAGATATATCATCAACATATCGATACTCAAGAGTGAAAACAAAAACTTCAAAATCACCATTAACATCCCAAAGTGATATAAATAATAAACCAATCAAATTAGGATGCCTAAATAAATATAGGATCCTATAACAACAAAAGGATCAGACTTTACATCAAATAAGTCAATCCATCTCAAATCAGATACATCTCAAGATAGCGAGTAATAAACAAACACTCACTAAAACAGCAAAAAATAAAGAACTCAGAATGCTCACAACAAGCCAATCGTTGTGGATCCCTTCAATAGGATTCACAACTCTCAAAGGAATGCAATAAGAATGCCCATAGAAATCAATCAGCTCCATCGATACGAACTCACTCGTATCGACAAAAATAAGAATCTAATAATCCCCAAATAAGTTTTATATAAGATAAGATGACACCAACTCTATTATGGAATACTACGGAATACAATTTGTCTATATTCCTAGACATATTCCATCATAACAATCCCAAACTCAAAAAAGAATCAACGCTCGATTCAAAAACAAGCTTGAATAAAGGATAATGATTCACCCGTATTGTACTTCGATGTATCATGATATACATACTGTTCTGTGTTTATTCTACTTTATTCTGACCACAGCTCTGATACCAAGCTGTAACGCCCCACCCCAAGACCCACCTTAGCAAAGAGAATTAACAAGTAATTCCGTCTACTAAAGCGGAGAATAGGGCTGGTTAAGGGCGACCATCTATAATTTTGTCTTAAACATCCATTGAATACGTCGATAAATGCATTATGATTTTTCAACTCAAGTGGATAGACATACCCGGTAAATTCTTAATCCAAACTATAGGCGGCTAACGGATCTATCAGAACAAAATACAATAAATGAATGTAAATCACAATACAGAACAGTAATCAACATCATATATATACATATACACTGATACACGTTCAGTACAATACAATATGAATACATAAAGGTGGTAAACGACCACACCATATACATCGAATCAAATGTAAAAACATCAGAGTATGCGGAAGAAATAAACTACTCAAGAGAAAGAAGAGTTGATATCCAACATCAACTTCAAGCTAAGTCCAATGGATGATACCTGAAACAACTCGGTCTGACCCGAGTGAAAACACACGGGTCAGGCTAGCTAAAATCATCAGTTAAACAGAATAATCGATAAGGATAATTAGGTGAAAGCTATGGTAAAAATTTTCATAAAGGATGCCATGCCCTAAACAGGGTTTCAACATCATAAGGACAACGTCTCTTCTTGGCAAGTAGGAGAGATAATGATGATAAAGTCATACTTAAGTGGCATAACAGACACTTAAGCAAATGGAACATCGCCGAGCAAAATTTTAAAGATAAGATTCAATAAACATCGCTTTCGCCTCATATCATCAGCGGTATAAAAAATGTGGATAATGACTTCAAATGAATCAATTATCTTCTTAGAAGTGCTCGTCAATATAACAATACATCAAAGGTACATATCCTTCATACATAGAATAAAACGCATATGGATGTGCCTCATCTTATTGGGGCATCGCAATGATCATTCAAGGAAATATAAAACCCAATCATAAAAGAAGCATTATACTTATTCAACCTCGTATCATCGGTATGAATATAGATACATCTCAAATCCATCACTAAAACTCATCATGAATGATTCTTCATAATCATTTATACCTCATCTCATTGGCATAAATTTATAAATACATCTCAACTCCATCTTAACATCAAGTAGTCTATAAAATCGTCAAATCATCGTTCCATAATGCAAATAACGGTATAAATATCAATATATCTTAAATCTATTATCAAAACTCATCAT
The DNA here is from genome assembly GCA_030765085.1 of Allium cepa. Taxonomy (NCBI): domain Eukaryota; kingdom Viridiplantae; phylum Streptophyta; class Magnoliopsida; order Asparagales; family Amaryllidaceae; genus Allium; species Allium cepa. The sequence goes on from CM060928.1 coordinate 979,266,794, forward strand.
AAAAGCATTACCATAATTTATCTTGATAGAGCCTGGAAAGAACCCAAAACATCATATTCAAAATCACAAATAAAACCATGTATGTCAATAAGCCTTTTCTTACATAAGGCTATACTAAAGCATCATCATCAAAATAGTGAAATCGAAACACCTAAAACCTCATGGAAAACAGCACGTGCATTTACATCTTGACTAGTACTACCATTATTTGGTACCATTCATCGTGATGACTTCGGGTCACATAACATCATAACATCGTGATCATCTTGATTGACTATAGTCGGAAACATCTTGATGACACCCAGTCACAAAAACCCGAGTAATAACATCGTGATGATTGGAGTCGAGTAATAACTTCATGAACATCGTGATGACTCCAATCGAGTACTCGGTCTGTAGCACTAGTAACATCGTGAATGTGTCTCAACTTCTCGAACAGGAACCCTATAGGCGTCAATGTACGTCCCATACCGTACGTTCTTACCTATTGCTTTACTAATCCTTAGTCGATGCCACATTAGAAAACATCATAAAACATCATCAAATAAACACTGCCTCATCTCATCGACGAGTGTAAGATACCTAACTCGTCTTATCTCTTCCTTGGACGAGTTTTACGTGACATCGAGACTTGGTCTCATTTTATCGACAAGTAAAAATTCATCATAAATATCGAAATCATCATCAATCCATCATAACAACTTGCCTCATCTCCTAGGCAAGTAAAAGAACATCGTGATGGTTATTTCTAACCATAGTTGCAAGTTAAAACTTAACATCAATATTGCCTCATTTCATCGGCCATCACAAAATGCATCTAGATTGGTTCGTCGTCGAATGTACTCAAACAGTAATCCTCAAACCAATAACCTTCACCAAAGTTTGGTAACTTCTAAAACAACACAAAATAACACTTCAAATTGGCTTCGATGAAAACCATGCCCGAAAACAATGAAAACTAAGAGGGATATCTCAAAACCGATAACTTGAATTACAAATTCAATTCAAATTTAACCCAAAATCAATTCAAATTCCATTTACAATTTGAATTTAAAATTCTCCGAATATAGCTACCCTACCGATAGACATCATAGCTCTGAAAATTTCTCAAAAATATCACTAAAACGGAGGAGAATGAGAGCAAAATGAGCCAATATAATTCTAAGGTCAACGATTGTTGTTGCTTTTCGCTCTCAGGACAGCAGCATACAACCATAATTTCGACCAAACAAACTTCAAAATTTTAGAGATCAAAATGAATGAAACTTGTAGCACATTACCTAAGATTTCCGAAACATTCAAAATTATCAAATTTGGTTAAGAAACGAAGAAGTTATGGTCAAATTCGTTTCGGTTTCAAACACCGAGCAAATATTGATTTTGCTCTCGGGTTAGCAGTAGAAAATTTAGATTTTGACATAGCTAACCTAAAAATTACAGAAAACTTAAAACACAAAAGTTGTAACACATGATTTATTCTTTTCAGAACATCTAAAATTATCAAAATGGTTAAGATATGAAAAGGTTATGGCCAATTTTGTTTCAGCTTCAAGGACAGAGCAAATATTGATTTTGCTCTCGGGATAACAGAATAAAAATTCGATTTTGACATAGCTAACCACAAAATTACAGAAAAATAAATGCATGAAAATTGTAGGACATGGTTCAGGCTTTCCGGAACATCTAAAATTATCAAAATCGGTTAAGAAACGAATGAGTTATGGCAAAAATAATTTCTCAGACTTGTGATTGTTGTTGATGTCATTTGCTCTCGGGACAGTAACAAACAAGCACGATTTTGATCAAGAAAACTTTGAAACTTTAAAAAATTCAAAACATGAAACTTGTAGCCCTTTGTCTGTGCTTTTCAGAACATCCAAAATTATGAAATTTGGATTAAAATTGAAGAAGTTATGGCCAAAACAATTTGGCAACAGAAAACAGAAAATAACAAAGACGAAACGTAACCTTATTAATACGAAAATTCAACTCAAAACCTTGATTTTGGCTAGCATTTGTAAGCTTTTACACTTACCAATTGATTTTCAGCGAATAAGTAAGGATTTGCAAGCAAGGTTGAGCCTTTAGCATAAGATTGGAGCCCTAAACATTTGAAAATAGAAAAAAAAAACAATACATGCAAAGAAGAAATTGATCAAAACAAAATTTACAGTAAACAATTCTAGAGTTTTAGATGGATTCTAAGATAGAATAGGTTGAAGATTACCTTCTTTATGATTCTAAATTGAATTAGGCTTTTAAATTTGCAAAGATTGAGCTTGGAAAATTAAATTTTGAAGAGGGTGGCCATTGTTTTGTACTTTGAAGCTTTTTTTTTCTTTTCTGATTTAGGTTTTACTGTAATGAGTTTTGGGAGAAAATGAACGTACTTCACTAGAAAACTCTAGAATTTGGATTACTTTACGTTTACTATATCCAATTAGTCCATTCTCATACTTAGAAAATTACTTAGGCTAATATGCATAGGTTTTATACTATTTTTAATATAACTTTCTCTATTAACTTCTTTTTACATGAGACAAAATGCATTCTTCATATTTTAATAAGGTGATCATGATTAACATGATAATATTTTTTTTACACTTAAGAATATTAGTTCCCCAATAAACTACTAATTTACACAATAGTTGGTTGTTATTTTTAGACAAAAACCACAATTTTAAACAATCTGAGTCAAATAAAAATTATTTCTTAACTCAAATAAGTGTACTAAATGTTTTAACACTTTTTAAAATGTTACAACACTATTTTTAATCATTAATACACTTCGAAAATTTCATTATTTTCTCATTTGCCCTTTTTATTCACTATAAAAGGCTATTATTGGAATAAAATCTCAATACTTCCCATTTTGACTCAATAAATAACTAACATCATTTATTTTCAACCCACTTTCACAAATAAAATATTCTATGCTTATTTTCACTCATATATATTTATTCCAACCATCAATATGTTGAAATAACATCTTATGAGATAAATTAACTCACATAATGTTGATCCGATTTTTCTACATAATGTTATACACATTTGAAATGTTAAAAACATAAAGGGTATTTGGCTCTTTTTGCGTGCGCGAATTTGAAAATAGGGACCGAAAATGTAATTTTAGATTGGGAAGGATGTTTTCTCTATTTTGAAACTTATTAGGGATGTGAACCAAACTTACCCCATAATAAATTCATCAACGAATTCTACATGTGATTGAAAATAGAGGTTATATCTTTATTTTGTTTTGATTTATGAAAATGGATTTACCTCTAAGTAGCCTTTTAATCTCATATTTTTATTTCAATTTTTCTATAGTTTTCTTACTACACTTTTTAGTTAATACATTTTCGAACTCTTGGGATGATTTGATTGAGTAATTTTAATATTAGTGCTTTCCTTGTGGAAACGATCCATGATCACATATGTATTGTACGCCATGCTCTTGTGGTATTTTATTTTACGAAATTCGGTCGTTTTCTAGACGATAGAAAATTCATTCCAAACAAAATTTTGATTTTCTAAATTGAAGATTTTAAGATCTAAGGTTATATTACCAAAGGAAATTTTCATTGAACCATTTTGGTCATTGATCAAGGCATTCAAAGTGACCAAGAAATGATATCCCATGAGTAAAATTCCTTTGATTTAAGGACGACCTTTCTTGGCCACCTCGAATGCCTTGATCAGTTGTCAAAATCGTTCAATGAAAATTTCCTTTGGTAATATGACATTAGAACTTAACATATTCAATTTAAAAAATCAAAAAACTTGTTCGAAACAGATTTTCTATTGATTAGAAACCGCTGAATTTAATAAAATAAGATAATGCGAATGCACAACGTACAATCGCAGTATGTATGCGGATACGGGTCAATCCCATGAAAAAACACAAATTTCAAAATTACTCAATCAAATTATCCTAAATTAAAATTGTGTTAACTAAAAATTGTAAAAAACTAGAGAAAACCTGAAGAAGAAAAACTATGAGACTAAAAGGCAATTTAGAGGTAAATCCACTTTCACTTTCATATAAATCAACACAAAATAAATTTATATTCTCTTTTCTATCATATTTAGAATTAGTTGATGTATTTATTATAAGTATGGTCTATTTGTGATATTAACTAAACGACTTAAACCATCAAACTTTAATAAACTTACCCAAACCCACTAGTTAAATCTAATGAAAATGATTATAAAATTAAAAATAAAATATAATTTAAACTTGATCTATTCACCTTTTTTTGATCAAGTAACATAGAACTAATTTTGATTCTATTTTCACTTTCGTTATCAAAATCAATTTGGTTAGATGAAAATGTAACTTGTGTTTATATTTGATTCACTACAACCTATTTGTAATTAACAACATATGTTATCAAATTCACTTAAAAAACAACAAACTTCCATTTACACCAAAATCTACATTCAGCAAAATTTACATTCAGCACCAAAGAAGAAATCATAAATGAAATCATCACGTGATTTCGCATGATTCATGAGAGCTTCATTATCATTAAATTGAAGGGGTTTAACATGTGATCATAGTTGGATTCATTTAACGTAAATTGATTTCAACATTAAAAAGAAAATGAAGGGAGCAATTATGAAAATGAAAGAGAGCTAACTAAAAATAAGTAGAGAACTAACTAATTGCATAAAAATAAATTTACACCAATTGCATAAGATAAATCTAATTTACTAACATTAAATAGAAAGAGACATGTAATAAAATAGCATAGAAAAAGATCATGAAATAAGAGTATATAAAATAAAGGAGAAGGCTAAGAAGCTATTAAAGATAAGGAGTACTTTTATTTCTATTTGATGGCTACAACTATGCATAAAACATGAGATCCATTACATGAAACAGAAGAGGGTATTAAAGTTTTTATTTTTTGAAATTCTGAATTTACTAATTTAATTAATTGAATATGTATAGAAATTTCGAATCTATTAAATTAACTTCTTAAAAAAATTGAATTTTTTTAATTTACTTTATAACTTTTATAAAACTTCATTCTATATCTTAAACTTGATATATAAATTTAAATATGTTTTAAATTTCCAAATCTCAATTTAAAAATTAGCCCAAGACCCAAATAACTCTAAGCCTTATATTCAAGCCAACCCTTTGGACTTACACCACCTATTGGGCCAAACTACTAGTAGGAGTGGGAAGAATACATATTATCCAACCCTTTTAGCTTCAAGGATGTTCTTATATCACCATATAAGACAACAATTGTTTCTTTTGGCAAAAGGAAATAATTGATTCGCAATTTGCATATCTTTTCCATAAAGAGCCTTATACCTTTCCGCATTGCCCCCTTAATCCCTTTTGGTTTTGAATAGTTATTCATAACCAATGATCATGTTACCTTAAGGTAGATGAAAGTTTTCAAACTTTATTGTCCTTTATAGATTTACACTATATATTCATACCTTAATCCACATTTCTTAATATCTTCTATGGTTTATTAAGCCAACATAACAATCTTCACCAATCCACTATTTAGCTTTACGGAAAAATACTATATAGTCATCAAAAATAGTATTTCTTCCTTTTCAAGTGGATTTTCTTATTGATCTTGCAGTTTAAGGTTGTTAGGTTTGGTTCCTTGAAACATCAATCTTAATTTGAAGAAATTTTGTTTAACATTATCTTATCATGGTTCTTAATTTATTTCTTGTTGATGAAAGGGAATAAATCAAATACATTACTCAAAGAAGTAACTGTAGTTGATGATTCTCCTTGAAGACAATGATCCATATCTTAAAATTTTGTTTAACACTATCTTACTATGGTTCTTAATTTACTTTTTGTCAATAAATGCAAACAAATCCTATACATTATCCAAATAAGTACTGTAGTTGAATCAAAGATAAAAATTGTCCTTAAAGACAATGATCTATGCTTTATTTCTCTCTCAAGCTCAACATCCCCAACAATCTTCGCATTTCCCGTCTTAGATTTTTTTCTTATTATCCGTTTATAAAACTTATATTTTTTAGGTCATTTAGAAAATCAATTAATCATTTGCTATATTTAGAGTCTCAATCTAATTTTTTTTAGTAAAATGGAACAAATAATTACATTAATTACCATATCCAAATTCAAGGCTTCATCATAAGAGGTATTTATCATGAATTTCAAGATATTCAATTCCAATAATGTATTAATTTATTAATAGATTAATCTTAACATTTCTGAAGGAACAATAATAAACAAAATTTGTTCATATCAAAATTAGAAACCAAAATCTTTCTAAGTGATAGCATAACAAAAATATCAAACAAATCCAAACAATATACATATCTTTTTAGACATGACATGTGTGATATTTAGTGAAATTTCTTTTATATATCCATATGTTTCACAAAAGAAACTATAGATATTTATGTGTGTTTTTTTTGTTTAGATCCTTAGCGACTTTTTTATCCTTATTTATACATTTATTTACAATGCACGTTAAATGGGTACTTTCTGTCTTATCATATTTCGGTCTCGTTTCTTCTTCATAATGCGTAATAAGCAAAATAAAAGGTCATTTTATTCTTAAAAAATTAAGTAATAATAACCTTAAAATGGTTATACCGTGAATAAAGATAGTGCCAAAAAAATTAACAATAACATGATTGCTTTAACTTTTGAAGCAACATTTGCCGTATGCTACTCATTTATGTTTCCCTTGCTTTGACTTTATGGAATCAAGCAATATAAAGTGTGCTGGTTCCTTTTATCGTTTTTGGAAAAAAAAACATTTTTCAGTTTGTAAAGAACTCATTTAAATTGATTATCCTACAGATATCACACCTTGAAAGCTTTTGAAATATTACTAATTCTAAGAGTTAGTCCTGAACAAGGTAAGAACGTTATTAAAAAGAGTGTTAAGGCACGCGCTTCGCGCGGGAATTATTTTCCTTATAAATTATATATGTTTAAATCGGTCAATTTTTTTTTCAAATGATATTAAGATTTGTATATTTGTAAATAAGTATTTTGAATTTATAAAGAAAAATTAATTTTGGATCCTATTTTTCGAAGCATTTTGAATTTGTAAAGCATGTTTAATTGTTAAGCCCTACTTTTATGGACGTCTTGAATTTGTAAAGGAAGTTCTGTATCTGATCATATTTTTAAGTGATTAAGATCTGATAATGTATAGAGGGGCATCTTTGGCAGTTCACGTTGATACCAGAAAAGTAAACACCAAAGCTATTACAACTATTATTAAAGATTGGCGAACGCTTTAGTCAGATTATTTGAAAATTGAATAAAAAATAAAGATTGACTATATATGCTCATATCCAAATATCAGCCATAGTAAATCCAAATAATTGGTAAGTCTCTTCTCGAGATACCTTATACAACATTAATATCAAGTCTTTAGACAATAATATTAACTGTAAGTGGTATTCTTGTTGTAATGATCAAACACTGACAAACATTCAAGTCAAATAACAATCTTCTGTTGGATCTATTAGTTATTCACTTGTAAAACCTTATAATTGTCATATCATCACACATGTGTAAGTTATTCTTCCAAATAGTAGTCTTCCTTTGGGTCGTCTTACATATGGATATCAAACATTGTCGTGACAATTAAAATAATAGAGGTCACTTTAGTGTCATGTTATTTTAATCAGCTCACTTAGAATGTAGGATATTTACAAATTGTTTGCAAAGAGACACCAAAAATATATTTGAATTTATTTATAAGTGTATGTATAATATATTTCGAGTATTCTAAAACACTCCAAAAAATGCTTTAGATCTATATAACATTTGAAAATCTCAAAATTATAGTCATGACACAACATGGTTTAATCATAGCTATTATAATCTTTTGCTTTAAATATGTAGTTATATTCATGACATTGTCTAAATAAACATGATATAAGGAATCATAAATAAATTATATGACAAATGTCATAGATGAACCTTAGAATTAAATGACACATAAGTTGAATAGTAAATGTCGCACTGAATAACATGAATAATGTAGTAGGTATGATGTATATCTGAACCATAATATACCCATTCAGAATATCATTGTATCATTTTATTTTTGCTTATTATTTGAATGCTTAATTAAGGTCAGTAACCATGCATTTTGGCAAAATATGAAAACTGCTGTTTTTTTTAATTTTATGACAAATTATGAAAGTGAAACATATTTTCAACGAGCATAAATCATACATATAAAATATCTGTATCTATCAAACATAAATGCATCAAATAATAAACCAAATGTATTTTCTTATTCCGAATACAAACATATTGCATCATTAAATTTATTACAACTAACGCATTTAGTGCATTTATGATAATAAGCTAATTAATTTATTACATAACAACCACATCTAATGCATTTATGATAAAATTTAATGCAATTGACCGTTATGCAGTCTAAAATGTAAATTAGTGTCATATTGAAACCTATTTCTATAATAAAATAAACATAAACACCTTAAAGAAGCATACTTTATTTCTTATTAATGAAAATTTCTGAAAAAACCCAAATACCTTATATATATTCAAATTTCTTAATCAAAATTTAAGGTAAAATAACCATAGAACTGGATTTATATTTCTTGCATAAATAGTTTTAAATTATATATATCTATCCATACCATTAATAAACATTAAATAAAATGAATGTACATATCAGATCCAAACTATTCCTCACATTAAAGTCACAACTTATTTACAAAGTATACAATAATAAACATTGGATGCTTTAACCAACATAATTTGTTTTCAAAATTTAGAGAAATTTAGACTATTTTCCAAAAAAAATGAACGATTTGAAAATTCTCTCTTATTCATTGAATAAAAAAGATACAAATCATTTACATCTATATTTTTACACCAAAACAGTTTCATAAATCAGCTTTCCAATTACAATATGTAGAAAAAAAATTAATACTGAACCAAACCCAAAATCATCAAAAAAATCCTTGATATCTGAAACTTAAGTAGAATTTAATGACTTTTAAATGAAAATTTAATTCAAAACTTACTCGTACTAAAAACATGAAAATTACCCAATGAAATCAATGATGGATTGCTCTGATACCACTTGTTAGAATTTCTATATATTTTAGGATTGATTAATCGTGAAAATCTAGATCTGAAGAGATGACCCATATTGATTTGATTGAGAAGAAATTGAAAGAATGTAAATAAATTAATGGAAACGATACCTGAATCCATAGTTGTTGATTGAAAGATAAGAAGAATCGATTTGGTCTTCTAAATTGACACAAACCCTATATCTGAACACATAGAAGAGATCGGGAAAATAAATAAAGTTTATGTAATTTGAGGACCATAACCCCTTATTTATAATGTTCGCATTTTCTAATTTGACCCTTCAAAAAATTAGAATTATCTCGGTATCTACATCTTAATACCATGACACTTATACTTTTAAGTCTTCTAGTTTTAATTAAAAATTTGACCATTTTAGTTAGGCTTTATACCAAAATAACACAATATATTTTATTGGCAAATTCTATTTCGACCCGAGTATTTACTTAGTAGCCCCAAAAATTAAAAAAGTCTGTAAACCGAAAAAATAACTTAGTATCCTCTACCATTTCCAGAATTACCCTTCCCATCATAGAAAAAAAATCAAAATGAACTACCACGTAAGGTGACTCTGTGGTCCGTGTTAATACCACGTAGGCTTTATACGTGGATGTGTAAATATTCATGCAATTATTTGCGTAACTAAGCTAGAAACCAAGTATACCCCCTACGTGAATTACCACCAATCCCCGTAATTGACAGTCTACAATTTTATTTGCAAAAATTTAAAAACTTTTCAAATTTTTTTTTGGATTGTCTGCTGTTATTGTGTTAACAATTCATTCTACTTTTCAAAATCCATCAACTAGTAGTGAAAAATATGATGTTTTCTTTAATGATTTAGAAACTAGAGTTTTGAAGAAGCGGTAGATTAAACAGTAAAAAAATATCGTATGAAGATGATGGAATTGAGATGAACGAAAATACACAGCTTTCGAATGGTATTTTAGTCCTTAAAAATTTATTTATTTTAGAAAGGCTGATAAATAATTATATATGTTGAAATAGAATTCGTCTATTCTATTTTACGTATGTTGCGAAAATTATTGAAATATTCCAACATATATATACATACATACAAAACTTACCTTTGGCATTATTACATTCTTGACTAGAGTAAAAGAACAAAGACTGTCATATTTTAAGAAAAGAAAAAAAACTCAAATTCCATATATGATATATATGATTAACAAGCGTAAATCTAGTGCACACAAGTATAACATGCATCTTCTATCCCTAAAGAGGTTAACAACGTAAACATGAACAAATTTAATATTCCACAGCAAAAAAATATTGAAATACTCAAACTTGCACACTTTATAATTACAAAGTTTTATGCAGTATCATAAATTAGCTTTAATATTGTCTCCAAAAATATCAACTTTTTTAGGGGTAAATTTTATTCATTTTGATGTCTCTTTTATGTTTTAACACTTTGAAACTAACTCATTTAAAAATTAATAGATAAACTGTAGTCAAAAAAGTACACAACAACAAGTATGCTAAATTACTTTCTACAAATGAATGCAATGTGAGTGGGCTTACTTATTAAACCTTAGCACAATTTCATCTGACTTGCCTTCTTAATCACCCACCAATCAATTTGACTATGCTTATAATTCAGTATACATGCAAAGAAAGAAAGACATAGATATATTTCAACCATTTATCACATACAAATATCTATAGAATCGATTAACATAATATTAAAGCAAAATAAATCAAACTTCATTTTTATTATCAAGGATTGCTTCTAAATCCTTAAACTTACACGTTACAGATACATATTATGTCTTAAAGCATACATCATACATTCAACGTCTTTAATTAAAATTGATTATTACATCTTAGCATACCTTTGTCTCTAATTTAATCTTAAGTTTAATCATATTAATTGCTCCAAATTTAAATATTATGTAAACTTTTATTTAAAATTACATGTCATCAACGTTACATCATTAACATTAAGTCAACTAATTTACATCGGTTAGCTTGCATTAAATTTATATGAAACTACATCAATTTGTTTTTAATTTGTTAGATAATTTATGAAAACAAAGAAACAAATCTAATATATACACTCTACATTCAATTTTGTTAAGAAAAGCTAAAAAAATTATTTGCAATTCAGTTGCGTATATTGTTTCAATTGTCAATGATAAACTGATACCAGGTCTTTCTCCGGAACTTTTGCTTTCAACTCATGATTGACCATTTTTTTGATATCCAATTCTTTAATATTCTTCATGAGCCTACATTCATGGATGTTCCTGATTTTTAAAGAAAAAAATAGTTATATACCATGCATTAATAATTATGCAAGTACATCAATTAAAAATTTATGAATCAAATTAAAATTCTAATCATCAAAGTTAGTACTAATTACTCTATTTGTTCCATGAAGATTGTCTGTTATTGCCTTTGGATATGCTATTTCAAAAACACTGCTTTTATTTAAGATAGAATAACCACCACATTACAGTTTCACATGCTGTCAAACCAACTACTATCGCTTTTTTAAAAGAACAATGCTACATTGATGAAAAATTAGAACGAGAAAGATTACCAAATACCATGCTCTTCCTTACCATGACCTATTAAAGCATAAATGTAAAATTCTTGGCTGAATTATCAAAAAATTAAAAAATAAAAAATAAAAATAAAAATAGTTCTTACAAGATTAAAGAACAAGGATGTTGATCCTTACGGTTTAACAGGAGAGCTCGCAGAGCAAATTTCCAACCCTCATTTTGATCCATTCCAAGAATCAAAGCATAACCGTCCAACTGTCAAAGGATCTCCAGAATTCAATTCTGGACCTAAAATCACTAATCACTATATTATGATGATTCTTTACCCATTCTCTTAGATTCTTTAACTCTTGCCATACAAAACACGGTATGACTTCTTCATAATCTTCTAAAGAAGTTGCCTTCTGTGTTGGATTCATAATAACCCAAATGTGGAATTTCACAGCCTTCATTTGGAACACCTACAATAACGTTGTAGTTGTCCACAGCTCTGGTAGTTTTGATCTTGTAAATCTAAGGTAATTCGCGAATTTGAGACAAGCTGCAAAACAGTTACAAACATTGACTGAATTTGCTGAAAATTCTAAAACCTCCCATGCTCATTCTGTTGATAATTTTGAGATGCGAATAAATGGATTCAACTCACATATAGAAGTTGATGTGATAAAAATCAAAACATCACTTGAGGAAACAATGCTTGCTAAAAAAGACTTTGAATCGTAAATTATGTCAAAAGTTCAAGATATTACTTCACTAAAGCATGAGAATAATCGTTTTGAGTCTGATTCAACTAATCGGGATTTGGTTAGTTACTCAAGTTGATAAATGATTGTACTAAGAAAAGAAAGACCGAGGAGACACATAAGAAACTTGTAGAAATGACTAGGAAAGAATTTCAATTAGATGGATTTTATGCTCATGTTAATGACTGGCAATCTACCGAAATATCAAAGATGGATTTCACATTTAGGTTATTTCTTCAATTAGTCGTTACAATAAAATCTTTGTATGCATCACAAGAAACAGTTGAACTGAGGTTGAAACTGTAATATCCCGGAATTTCCAAGAATTTAAAACGTGATAATCTCTTAATTTAAATTATTTGAAGTGATAAAATTGTTATTTTCAAAAATAAATAACCAAGTAATAATAATATAATGTCTTAATTATTGTTATAGATTGGTTTTTAAAATAAGAATAATTATTTTGTTTGTGTAAATAAATTCTAAATTGACTTATTGTTTTTTTAAATTAATAAGTGTGTTTAAATATATTTATATCTGTCTATTTAAAATTGATTTCTAAAATAGGATAAATTATTTTAAATAATAATGAGCTTATTTAAAAATAGATATTATATTTATTTAAATTGATTTTAGATTTGGATTTTTAAATTTGACTTTGAAATTGGGTATGAATTTGAATTTAAGGGGATATACATACATATCAAAATAAAATAATAATATAGTTTGGTTTTAAATTATATAGATGATGTTTGTTTCGTATTATTCCTTTTTAAAAAAATTATCTATAAAAATTTGGATATGTATTTATTTAATAAGAATAAATACAAGGCTTTTTGAAATAGCATTTTAAATGAGTTTACAGTATTGTATATAATTTTATTTAAATTATAATTGGTTTTATTTTATTTTCTTTTAAAAAATTGTACTTGTATAAATTTAGAAAACATTTATAAGTATATAAATATGTTTGTTAATTAGGAATTTAATTAGAAAAGTATTTTTAACTATAGGAAACATATTAGCCAATTAGGAAATTAATTTAAAAGGCTTTTAAATTTCTTTTAGGATAAATAAAAATAAACTAGGACATGTGTCAAATCCTAAATCACTTTGTCAAACAAGTGTTAAACATTTAAAATGAGTTAAAGACAAGTGTCCATGTTTTTTCTTTAATTTTCTTTTAAATTTAATAAATCTGAAAATTTCCTATATAAACACCATCTCTCTTCACTCTCCTTTTCTTTAAAATTTATATTCATGCCTAAAAGAAATTAGATTATCAATGCAAATCTTTATTCATTTCAAAAATCATAAATCCTCAACATCCAAAATCTGAAACCTCCTCAGTCAAATGCAAATCTGCAAAAAAAATTGTTTTCCTGTAAATTTTCCCAAATCCGTCATCTTCTCTTTAAATTCAAACAACCCAGAAATAAGCTGAAAACCGGTAACCTTTTCAAATTCAAAGCCTACAAAACTCTCCTCAGAAACATAAATCTATGTTTACCAAAACCTGAAATTAAAGTGCAAATCAAATCTGCATTTCCATGTCTATAACTTCCTTATACCAGATCTGCAGCATGTTTACAAAAATTCAAACATTTCCAGTTTTCAATGCATGCAAGAACTCCAGTTTTAAACCTCAGTCATTTCAAAATTTCTAGTATTTGCAAGTTGCCAAAATGCATGCAAGTTTTAAAGAGGCAACCTGAGGCAAATCTGAAATGCAAACCTAAAACATTCCAGTTTAAATCAAATCAAGGGATGAGGCATTTTTATTTTTAAAGCTTCAAGTTTAAAGCATTTTGCAAGTTCCAGTTTTATTCATCAAGATTTAAAGCTCTGCATTTCTTTATAAAGGTGAGTAAACATTTTTACTAAAAGTTTAAGTGATTAATTAACTGTTGCTTGAAAATTTCCTGTGATAATGATGTATTGCATGTGATGATAGAAGCACCAATCTGTAATGTATTTGGATTTCTTGTTGGGTTGTTTGAACCTCCCTGTTTCTGATTACAGAGATTTTTAAAAGAAACAAAATTTTAAATTTTCAGCTTAATCTCTGTGAATCTATGGTGTTTAAATCAAGCTAGCTAGTTTAAAGTGCATATAATTTTCTTAAAAACAAGAACTAGTATTTTAGACTTAGGAGAATTTCTGGAACAAGGAAACTCAGTTGGAATCTTCAAATGTAATAAAATCAGATGTTAATTTTTACTGATTCAAGTATATATCCTAGATCATTTTGGAAAGTTAGGATTTTTGAAAAAAATATCATAAATTTTAAAATTGTATTGAGTAAGTAATTGGGGGATTTCTGGAATTTGGGTTTTTGTCAAATTCTGTTGATCTTTGTATCTAGGTTGCTCGAAATTCTTGATGGAGCTAGGGGTAGCATTGGGGAGTGTGGAATAATTTGTTGAATGATTGTTAATCCATCATGGAGTTTGAAATTGCTCGAATTTGGTTTTAAACCAAAATTTTGGTTCTTGCTGTAAATCGAACCACTGTTCTTCTTATGGTGAATTGAATTGTATGAAATTTTGGGAGAAGGAGGCGTGGTGGTTTGGTGAACCCTAGCCGTGATCGTGGCGGTTATCATTGATCGGAGGAGTGGGTTCAGGGATTTTTCTGATGATGTTTAGGTTGCAGTTCACCCTGAGGAGCACGATTTTGAATAAAGGCATGTATCGATGTTTGGTTGATCATAGGGGTTTGTAGGGTTGTTGAGTGACGTGTCAGTGGAGTCATCGTTGACCGGAGGCGATTCCGGCGCGGGTGCACTTGCACAGGTGGATGGTGTCAGCGGGTTGTGTTTTTCTTTGGGTTTGTTCGTTTTTCTCGAGTAGGTCTCGGGTGTAGGGAAGTTGACTCGGGGGGGGGGGGGGGGAACTCGTGTATCCTGGGTGTGTCTCTCGTGGTTTCTGGGCTTTTGCAAGCATGATTTAAACTGTTATGTTTATCAATTTTTAAGTTTTAACTAAAACGGTTTTTTAAAAATTTTAAAGCCAAATTTGTTTTTAAAAAGAAAAAGAAAAGATAGTATATTGTTTCTTGGTTCAAGTATTCATGGGTTGGACCCAAATTGAACATTTAACCAGATTTTTAAATTTAAAATGAAGAAGTTTTAAACTTTAAATAATTTAACCTAAATTAAATGCTTGTAATTCATTTCTGTGATTGATGTGTTTATATAGATTAAATTTGTATGAATGGTATTAAATGTTTTAAGTTAAAACCTTAATGTTATTTTTCAAACTTATTTGAAATATAAAAAGGAGATTATATGGAAATGTTTTAAAATTAGTTAATTAATAATTAAAGATAAGTAATTAATGATTTCTTTATATTTCAAATTAATGAATTAAGTTAAGCAAAGTTTTCAAGGTTAATTAAAGATAATGTTTTATCTTAAGAATAATTAAGTGTTAATGATTTGTAATTAATCAAGTTAATTAAGAAATTTTAAGTTTAATTAATTTATTTAATTAATTATTCTAAAGGATTAATTAAGTATAATTATTAATTTAATTAACTAATAATTATGATGATTTAATTAATGACTAATGACTAATTAAATTTTAATTACTTATTAATTAAGTAATTAAGGGTTAATTAAAATAGTAATTAATTAATACTTAATAAAGGTTTCATTATGTAATAATTTGGGTTTACTTAATTAATAATTAAAAGGATTATTAATCTATAATGCAAGTTAATTAAGAATTAATTAACTATTATTAAAGGTTAATTAATTGTAATTAAGGATTGATTTATAATTAATTAATTTGTAACTAAGGTTGTTAATTAATAATTCAGTTTTATTAATTAAATGATGATTAATTAGTTAATTAAGGTTAATTAATTAATTATAAAAGTAATTAGTGATTGATTACTTTGTATTAAAGGATTGATTAATAATTAAGGTTTATTAATTAATAGTTGAAGGTTAATTAATCTGTTAGTTGAAGATTAATTTGGTTAAAGAGTAATTAATGGATGAATTACTCGATTATAATTTATGAGATGAGTGTGATCAAGTAAGTTAATTAATTTTTTAATTAATTAAGAAAGTCACTTGATAAATGATTAAGTATGTTACTTAATAAGTTTGATAAGAGTAATTACTTAAGATAAGTAATTGATAAATTACAAGGGTAATTGAGATAAATGAAATTACTTATTGGGAAGTAATTTTAAATGGATAAATTACTTGGAAGCGTAATTAAGGGTTTATTACTTGGTGTAATAAATCAAAGAATTTATAAAGTAATTAAAAGTAATTAAGAAGTAATTAAGAATAATTAATTACTGTCTATATTTATTAAAGTTGATTAATTGATAGTAATTAATTTAAGCTTGATTAATTAATGTAATTAATTAAGAAATAATGTAATTAATTATAGTTAATTAATTAATGGAAGTAACTAATTAAGGTTCATTAATTAATAAGATTAATGAGAATAATTAAGGATTAATTACTTGATTAAGATTTAATTAATCAAGGTTGATTAATTAAGATAATGATTAATTAATTGGTTTAATTAATGGATAAGTAAGCTAGATTTATTGTGATGAAGGTAATTAATTTAATTAATTTTAAATTAATTAAGAGATGAAGTAATTGATTTAATTCACTCTAAATTAATTAGAGATAGATATAGTTAATTTAATTCATTTTAGATTAATTATGTTGTGATTAAGTAGATCATTGCTTATGTATGAATGGGTGACATTGATTGTCTTGAATGGATGTAATCTCAGGAATGAGATAAATAATGTTGTGTAGTATGAATGCATGGTTGCATTGTGATGGTAATATAGATTATCTATTGTGATGATGATATGGATTACCTATTTTGTTATGGATCATCTGTTTATTTTGATAATGTGATTATCAATTGTGACTTGTGAATTATCTATCTGTGTGTATATAGATAATTAAATTGAATTGTTTAACTTTAAACAACTTGGACCTAAAAGATACGTTTTGGATTTCGATGAGACCGGGATCGGGTTTCCATATTTGGATTTCCGAAAACCACACCAATCCAAATTAACGATAGGTCGTGAATCTCAAGTGAAGATGAAGATTCAGAATGCAAGGGTTATTGTCGTTAACTCTGAGGGTGATTCCAAAATTGAGTGTAACGAGATAATGCCTTCGGTTTCGTTCGAACCCAGAACGAACTTGTATGGATTGAATGCTTTCAGAACATCGTCAGGTGGACGATGAGCATTCTAAGTGATGTGTTCATTAAAGGTAATCGTAGCCTCAAGCCTCATCAACCGGGAATGGCTAAAACAGGGGAGGTGCAGCAAGGCTAAGTGGGTCATGCCCAAGTAGGATGAGATTAATCCCTGTCTAGAGTCCCTTTTATTTCGGCTGTGTGGGCGGTTGAATAGCTACATCCGTCGGGGTTGTCTTATTCGGAATTGTTCAGTAAGGAATGGTTCCGGCCTTGTGTTGCAGGGGAGTTAGGGTAGCTCCTCGGTACGGAGATCTAGGCCACGTACTGTGACGGGTGGTACCCCAGTAGCTCTGCCATTTTATGGAATCCAAAATCCAGTAAGTGCCATCGGATTTGATTGTATTACCCACTTTTGTGGCTAGTAGCTGGAATTTAATAAATGTAACAATTTCGGCTATTTCATATTTATTTGAAAACCCTAGACCTATTATAATATCACTGAATTTCCTATCATATGTTTTGGTTAGCGTAAGGTAAAAACTTTTCCATGTTTATGTGTAGGAAGTCTTAGTGATACTTTTTATTTCAAAAGGTTTTTAAAAAGTTAAGCAACTTTAACCTTTTACTCACACCAGACCTATGTCTGACCCGGAGTTTATTCTGTTTTTCTTAAACTCTTGGGTACTCAAATTTTTGCGAGTAGCCAGGGAAATTCAGGTTGGCTTGATGAATTCTGAAGGAACAATGGAGCAGGAATCTTCTGCGTGTAGCTATATAGTTTTCCGCTGTGTGTTCTCTGCGTCGTTTGTCTTTGTGTTGTATTGAGTTGTATAACTAGACAGGTGTTTATAACTGTCTAGTATGTGTTGTTTTAGCTGTGTATCTCTGATGTATATGATATTATGTAATGTATTATGTGATTAATATAATTTTGTTTAATCTGTTGTTTAGGTTCTGATGTTGTTTCTTTCTTCTCTTCTTTCTTTTCTCTTTCTATCCCTTTCTTTCTTAAAAACGATGCGATTTTCTATGGTAAGAAATTCGGGTCATTTCAGTTGGTATCAGAGCGTTAGGTTGAGTGAATACCTAGGCTCTGTAGTGGTGTCTATCTTGAGAGAGCGTATTCGTAATTTTATATATAACTTTATATATATTTATTTCTACCTATCCGTTGGGTTACCTTTTTGGGTTTTCTAACATAAGTTATAAAGGTAGATGAGTAGTGGTGTATGCAACACGACTACTAATGGTTGGAGTTTGAATGTTTGAGATTGGAAGTGCATTTGTCGGGACTGTAGACCTAATACCGTCTCGAGTAATCTTTGTAGTTTGATGTAAGAATTTCATTGATCTGTGAAGGAAACCTATTAAGGTTCGGAGTTCATCTTCGAAGTGTAAATTTGATTGGGCTCGTGTGAGCGGATTTTTGAGAATTTGGATCTATCGGTTAGGCAGAAGCGAGTGATGGTATCTTGGCAACCTCAGGAAGTAGTAGCTGTGTGATGAGATGCAGTGACTATGCATGTCTCCAAAGATGTTTTCTTTCAAAAGAAGTTTAAGAAAGTGTGTCTGCTTTGGAATTGTAGCTGAGTTCTGCAGGATGTATGAGTTTAGTTGGAGGTCCAAGTTTCTCAAAGAGCTTTAGATATGAAGTCTTTGGCATCTTTATTAGCAGTGTAGCTCGGGAGTGTTCCGTGTTTCAGTAGGAAGATCTTTTTGGCTTTGCAATTTCCTAGAGGTGAAATTCAGAAGCAGCAGTGAGGATCTGTTTTTTCGATGGATTAGTTGGTCGAGGATAAACTGTTCTGATTTGTGAAGAAAGAGAACAGTATCTTTAGAAATTTAGGTTGGGTTGATCACAAAATTGACTTGCGATGGTTTGGTGATTATCTTTGATAGTCTTTTGCTTGGGTTTGTGGCATTTCTAGAGGATGCAGAAGTTATGGAGTTGTCCATGTTTTTTCGGATATATCTTCAGGAAAGTTAGAGATTTGCCCACATTGGATTTTGAGTTCTGAATCAACTTGATGACAGGAGTAATACCGGTGATTCAGCTGGGTAGAAGGTTGTTTCCTAGGTTGGTTGTTTGGTAAAGAAACTCTGTATTTCTTGGAACTTCTGTTGAACCTTATTTCCAAGATGTGATGTTTGTGCCTGTGTTCATTCAATGACATTTTCATATGCTCCAGACCAGAGTTGTGCAGCAGAAGCAAGGTGGCTATTATTCTTGAGAAGATGCAACTGGAAGTTGCAGTGTTTTGGATTAGAGAGTTTCTACCGAAATTTTTCAGAATCTGAGGCAAGTTGGCGAGTGATTATGTTCTGTCTTTTCCGGATGGGGAAAGTTGTTTTCTTCTATTAATAGTAAAGTTTGGTTTTGATTTTGGATTGATCTTGTGAGGATCAGTTTGTTGAGTTGATCCAGTTTGTTTATAGAAACATCAGCGAAGGTTGAGTTGATCAGGAAGGATCTGTAGGCATCCCGGATCATCCGGAAAGTTTTAAGGTTAAGAAACGGAAGAATTTGGAATTCGAAGTTGGAAACTTCGATGTTGTTGAGGTTTTCTCTGGTAAAGGGAGCAATAAGATTTGGTAAGATTTTGAGGTGAGCTCCGAGGTATATTGGATTCTTCTGAGTTTTTGAAAAGATCAGTGCTTTGGTTTGAAGAGTTGAATTGCCAGTTTGGAAGACTGTAATTCAAAATATTTCACGTGTCTCTGAGGAAGTACGTGTTTGGTCCATCACTGGATTTGAGACACGTAGTTCTGTGAAGGATTTAGTTGTCGATCAGACTTGTCTGTAATCTGGTATCTTGTGCAGATTTTAGATCTAGATGAGTAGGAACTCAGTAGCTTAGCAGTATAGCTAGTTCGGATTTAGTAGAGCGAGTATCCCTGTGTTTGTACCTGGGAAACTCGAGATAATTTTAGGAAGCTTATCCTGATCTGTGTCTGAATAGCTAGTGTTATTTATTTGATTGAATTGGTTATTTGGATGAAATTGTTTGTTTGATTGATAGTGTATGGCTGTTATGAATGTTTGAATTGGTTGAAATAAAATAAAACTTTGGATTATCTTTGTTTTAAATTTCGAGGACGAAATTATTTTAAGGGGAAGGAATGTAATATCCCGGAATTTCCAGGAATTTAAAATGTGATAATCTCTTAATTTAAATTATTTGAAGTGATAAAATTATTATTTTCAAAAATAAATAACCAAAGTAATAATAATACAATGTCTTAATTATGGTTATAGATTGATTTTTAAAATAAGAATAATTATTTTGTTTGTGTAAATAAATTCTAAATTGACTTATTGTTTTTTTTTAAATTAATAAGTGTGTTTAAATATATTTATATCTGTCTATTTAAAATTGATTTTTTAAAATAGGATAAATTATTTTAAATAATAATGATTATTTAAATTGATTTAGATTTGGATTTTTAAATTTGACTTTGAAATTGGATATAAATTTGAATTAAAGGGGATATACATACATATCACAACAAAATAATAATATAGTTTGGTTTTAAATTATATAGATAATGTTTGTTTTATATTATTCTTTTTATAAAAATTTATCTATAGAAATTTGGATATGTATTTATTTAATAAGAATAAATACAAGGCTTTTTGAAATAGCATTGTAAATGAGTTTACAATATTGTATATAATTTTATTTAAATTATAATTGGTTTTATTTTATTTTCTTTTAAAAAATTGTATTTGTATAAATTTAGAAAACATTTATAAATATATAAATATGTTTGTTAATTAGGAATTTAATTATAAAAGTATTTTTAAATTTAGGAAACATATTAGTCAATTAGGAAATTAATTTAAAAGGCTTTTAAATTTTTTTTAGGATAAATAAAAATAAACTAGGACATGTTTTAAATCCTAAATCACTTTGTCAAACAAGTGTTAGACATTTAAAGTGAGTTAAAGACAAGTGTCCATGTTTTTTCTTTAATTTTCTTTTAAATTTAATAAATCTGAAAATTTCCTATATAAACACCATCACTCTTCACTCTCCTTTTCTTTAAAATTTATATTCATGCGTAAAAGAAATTAGATTATCAATGCAAATCTTTACTCATTTCAAAAATCAGAAATCCTCAACATCCAAAATCTGAAACCTCCTCAATTCAAATGCAAATCTGCAAAAAAAATCGTTTTCCTGTAAATTTTCCCAAATCTGTCATCTTCTCTTTAAATTCAAACAACCCAGAAATAAGCTGAAAACCTGTAACCTTTTCAAATGCAAAGCCTACAAAACTCTCCTCAGAAACATAAATCTATGTTTACCAAAACCTGAAATTAAAGTGCAAATCAAATCTGCATTTCCATGTCTATAACTTCCTTATACCAGATCTACAGCATGTTTTCAAAAATTCAAACATTTCCAGTTTTCAATGCATGCAAGAATTCCAGTTTTAAACCTCAGTCATTTGAAAATTTCTAGTATTTGTAAGTTGCCAAAATGCAAGCAAGTTTTAAAGAGGCAACCTGAGGCAAATCTGAAAAGCAAACCTGAAACATTTTAGTTTAAATCAAATCAAGGGATGAGGCATTTTTATTTTTAAAGCTTCAAGTTCAAAGCATTTTGCAAGTTCCAGTTCTGTTCATCAAGATTTAAAGCTCTGCATTTCTTTATAAAGGTGAGTAAACATTTTTACCAAAAATTTAAGTGATTAATTATCCGTTGCTTGAAAATTTCCTGTGATAATGATGTATTGCATGTGATGATAGAAGCACTAATCTGTAATGTATTTGGATTCTTGTTGGGTTGTTTGAACCTCCCTGTTTCTGATTACAGAGATTTTTAAAACAAACAAAATTTTAAATTTTCAGCTTAATCTCTGTGAATCTATGGTGTTTAAATAAAGCTAGTTAGTTTAAACATCATATAATTTTCTTAAAAACAAGAAGTAGTATTTTAGACTCAGGAAAATTTCTGGAACAAGGAAACTCAGTTGGAATCTTCAAATGTAATAAAATCATATGTTAATTTTTTACTGATTCAAGCATATATCCTAGATCATTTTGGAAAGTTAGGATTTTTGAAACAAATATCATAATTTTTAAAATTGTATTGAGTAAGTAATTGGGGGGTTTTCTAGAATTTTGGGTTTTTGTCAAATTCTGTTGATCTTTGTATCTGGGTTGCTCGAAATTCTTGATGGAGCTAAGGGTAGCATTAGGGAGTGTGGAAAAATTTGTTGAATGATTGTTAATCCATCATGGAGTTTGAAATTGCTCGAATTTGGTTTCAAACCTAAATTTTGGTTCTTGTTATAAATCGAACCATTGTTCTTCTTATGGTGAATCGAGTTGTATGAAATTTTGGGAGAAAGAGGCACGGTGGGTCGGCAAATCCTAGCCGTGATCGTGGCGGTTATCATTGATCGGAGGCGTGGGTTCAGGGATTTTTCTGATGATGGTTTGGGTTGCATTTCACCATGAGGAGCTCGATTTTGAATCAAGGCATGTGCCAATGTTTGGTTGATCGTAGGGGTTTGTAGGGTTGTTGAGCGACGAGTCGGTGGAGACGTCGTTGACCGGAGGCGATTCCGGCGCCGGTGCACTTGCACGGGTGGATGGTGTCAGCGGGTTGTGTTTTGCTGTGGGTTTGTTCGTTTTTCTCGAGTAGGTCTCGGGTGTATAGGGAAATTGACTCGGGGGGGGGGGGGGGGGGAACTCGCGTATCCTGGGTTGTGTCTCGCGTGGTTTCTGGGCTTTTACAAGCTTGATTTAAACTGTTATGTTTATCAGTTTTTAAGTTTTAACTAAAACAGTTTTTTTTAATTTTAAATTCAAATTTGTTTTTTTAAAAAGAAAAGATAGTATACTTGTTTCTTGGTTCAAGTATTCATGGGTTGGACCTAAATTGAACATTTAACCAGATTTTTAAATTTAAAATGAAGAAGTTTTAAACTTTAAATAATTTAACCTAAATTAAATGGTTGTAATTCATTTCTGTGATTGATGTGTTTATATAGATTAAATTTGTATAAATGGTATTAAATGTTTTAAGTTAAAACCTTAATGTTATTTTTCAAACTTATTTGAAATATAAAAAGGAGATTATAAGGAAATGTTTTTAAATTAGTCAATTAATAATTAAAGATAAGTAATTAATGATTTCTTTATATATGAAATTAATGAATTAAGTTAAGCAAAGTTTTCAAGGTTAATTAAAGATAATGTTTTAGCTTAAGAATAATTAAGTGTTAATGATTTGTAATTAATCAAGTTAATTAAGAAATTTTAAGTTTAATTAATTTATTAATTAATCATTTTAAAGGATTAATTAAGTAATTAATTAAGTATAATTATTAATTTAATTAACTAATAATTATGATGATTTAATTAATGACTAAAGATTAATTAAATTTTAGTTACTTATTAATTAACTAATTAAGGGTTAATTAAAATAGTAATTAATTAATACTTAATAAAGGTTTCATTAAGTAATAATTTGGGTTTCCTTAATTAATAATTAAAAGGATTATTAATCTATAATGCAAGTTAATTAAGAATTAATTAACTATTATTAAAGGTTAATTAATTGTAATTAAGGATTGATTTATAATTAATTAATTTGTAATTAAGGTTGTTAATTAATAATTAAGTTTTATTAATTAAATGATGATTAATTAGTTAATTAAGGTTAATCAATTAATTATAAAAGTAATTAGTGACTGATTACTTTGTATTAAAGGATTGATTAATAATTAAGGTTTATTAATTAATAGTTGAAGGTTAATTAATCTTTTAGTTGAAGATTAATTTGGTTAAAGAGTAATTATGGATGAATTACTCGATTATAATTTATGGGATGAGTGTGATCAAGTAAGTTAATTAATTTGTTAATTAATTAAGAAAGTCACTTGATAAATGATTAAGTATGTTACTTAATAAGTTTGATAAGAGTAATTACTTAAGATAAGTAATTGATAAATTACAGGGGTAATTGAGATAAATGAAATTACTTATTGGGAAGTAATTTTAAATGGATAAATTACTTGGTAAAGTAATTAAGTGTTTATTACTTAGTGTAATAAATCAAAGAATTTATAAAGTAATTAAAAGTAATTAAGAATAATTAATTATTGTCTATATTTATTAAAGTTGATTAATTGATAGTAATTAATTTAAGCTTGATTAATTAATGTAATTAATCAAGAAATAATGTAATTAATTATAGTTAATTAATTGATGGAAGTAATTAATTAAGGTTCATTAATTAATATGATTGATGAGAATAATTAAGGATTAATTACTTGATTAAGATTTAATTAATCAAAGTTAATTAATTAAGATAATGATTACTTAATTGGTTTAATTAATGGATAAGTAAGCAAGATTTATTGTGACGAAGGTAATTAATTTAATTAATTTTAAATTAATTAAGAGATGAAGTAATTAATTTAATTCACTCTAAATTAATTAGAGATAGAGATAGTTAATTTAATTCATTTTAGATTAATTATGTTGTGATTAAGTAAATCATTGCTTATGTTTGAATGGGTGACATTGATTGTCTTGAATGGATGTAATCTCAGGAATGAGATAAATAATGTTGTGTGGTATGAATGCTTGGTTGCATTGTGATGGTAATATAGATTATCTATTATGATGATGATATGGATTACCTATTTTGTTATGGATCATCTGTTTATTTTGATAATGTGATTATCAATTGTGACTTGCGAATTATCTATCTGTGTGTATATAGATAATTAAATTGAATTGTTTAACTTTAAACAACTTGGACCTAAAAGATACGTTTTGGATTTTGATGAAACCGGGATCGGATTTCCATATTTCGATATTCGAAAACCACACCGATCCAAATTAACGATAGGTCGTGAATCTCAATTGAAGATGAAGATTCAGAATGCAAGGGTTATTGTCGTTAACTCTGAGGGTGATTCCAAAATTGAGTGCAACGAGATAATGCCTTCGGTTTCGTTCGAACCCGGAACGAACTTGTATGGATTGAATGCTTTCAGAACATCGTCAGGTGGACGATGAGCATTCTAAGTGATGTGTTCACTAAAGGTAATCGTAGCCTCAAGCCTCGTCAACTGGGAATGGCTAAAACAGGGGAGGTGCAGCAAGGCTAAGTGGGTCATACCCAAGCAGGATGAGATTAATCCCTGTCTAGAGTCCCTTTTATTTCGGCTGTGTGGGAGGTTGAATTGCTACATCCGCCGGGGTTGTCTTATTCAGAAGTGTTCAGTAAGGAATGGTTCCGACCTTGTGTTGCAGGGTAGTTAGGGTGGCTCCTCGGTACGGTGATCTAGGCCACGTACTATGACGGGCGGTACCCCAGTAGCTCTGCCATTGTATGAAATCCAAAATCCAATAAGTGCTATCGGATTTGATTGTATTACCCACTTTTGTGGCTAGTAGCTGGAATTTAAGAAATGTAACAATTTCGGCTATTTCATATTTATTTGAAAACCCTAGACCTATTATAATATCACTGAATTTCCTATCAAATGTTTTGGTTAGCGTAAGGTAAAAACTTTTCCATGTTTATGTGCGGGAAGTCTTACGTGATACTTTTTCTTTCAAAAGGTTTTTAAAAAGTTAAGCAACTTTAACCGTTTACTCACACCAGACCCATGTCTGACCCGGAATTTATTCTGTTTTCCTTAAACTCTTGGGTACTCAAATTTTTACGAGTAGCCAGGGAAATTCAGGTTGGCTTGACGAATTCTGAAGGAGCAATGGAGCAGGAGTCTGAATTCTGAATTCTGCGTATAGCTATAAAGTTTTCCGCTGTGTGTTCTTTGAGTCGTTTGTCTTTGTGTTGTATTGAGTTGTATAACTAGACAGGTGTTTATAACTGTCTAGTATGTGTTGTTTTAGCTGTGTATCTTTGATGTATATGATATTATGTAATGTATTATGTGATTAATATAATTTATTTGTTCTGTTGTTTAGGTTCTGATGTTGTTTCTTTCTTATCTTCTTTCTTTTCTCTTTCTATCCCTTTCTTTCTTAAAAACGATGCGATTTTCTGTGGTAAGAAAGTCGGGTCATTTCAGTTGGTATCAGAGCATTAGGTTGAGTGAATACCTAGGCTCTGTAGTGGTGTCTATCTTGAGAGAGCGTACTTGTAATTTTTATATATAACTTTATATATATTTATTTCTACCTATCTGTTGGGTTACCTGTTCGGGTTTTCCAACATAAGTTATAAAGGTAGATGAGTAGTGGTGTGTGTAACACAAATACGAATGTTTGGAGTTTGAATGTTTGAGATTGGAAGTGCATTTGTCGAGACTGTAGACCTAATACCGTCTCGAGTAATCTTTGCAGTTTGATGTAAGGATTTCATTGATCTGTGAAGGAAACCTGTTAAGGTTCGGAGTTCATCTTCGAAGTGTAAGTTTGATTGGGCTCGTGTGAGCGGATTTTTGAGAATTTGGATCTATCAGTTAGGCAGAAGCGAGTGATGGTATCTTGGCAACCTCAGGAAGTAGTAGTTGTGTGATGAAATGCAGTGACTATGGATGTCTCCGAAGATGTTTTCTTTCAGAACAAGTTTAAGAAAGTGTGTCTACTTTGGAATTGTAGCTGAGTTCTGCAGGATGTATGAGTTTAGTTGGAGGTCCGAGTTTCTCAAAGAGCTTTGGATAAGAAGTCTTTGGCATCTGTGTTAGCGGTGTAGCTCGGGAGTGTTCTGTGTTTCAGCAGGAAGATCTTTTTGGCTTATCAATTTGCTGGAGGTGAAATTCAGAAGCAGCAGTGAGGATCTGTTTCTTCGATGGATTAGTTGGTCGAGGATAAACTGTTTTGATTTGTGAAGAAAGAGAACAGTATCTTTAGAAACTTAGGTTGGGTTGATCGCAAAAGTGACTTGCGATGGTTTGGTGATTATCTTAGATAGTCTTTTGCTTGGGTTTGTGGCATTTGCAGAGGATGTAGAAGTTATGAAGTTGTCGAAGATTTTTCGGATATATCTTCAGGAAATTTGGGTTAAAAAGGTTATTTGATGCATATTTACACCTGCAAATTGTAGCCGCATACTTACAGTCGAAGAGATCCAACCCGCTTGAACAAACATTGCATTCGCCTTTTACACTAACCCAACCGCCCCAAAAAAGGGGAAACAGTGGTAATAATGTTTTACCGATTAGGGTTAGAAATTAAGTTTCAATTTTTTGGTGAAGTAATGAATACTGGATATGGAAGAACTAAATTGAATGAACGATATGGATTGAGTGGAGAAAGCGGAAAAGAACGAGAGTGGGGAGCAGTGCAAAAGATCAATCTATTGCTGAGAAAATAAGTTGGCATAAGAACGAGAGAGGGGACTAGTGCAAAAGAATAGAAATGGTCGAAGAAACAACAAACGTGGACGGCAGGATTCGAACCTACGCGGGCAAAGCCCACATGATTTCTAGTCATGCCCGATAACCACTCCGGCACGTCCACATCACTTTTCAATTTAAACTTTTTTCCACTTTTCACTAGTTTAACTACATTCTACCAACTCTGCTAGGTGAGCGAGTCTTGACTCTAAAACCGAGCATTTATTGTTCTAGCAAGATGTTAAGGTAGCATATACATACTGAACTTGAATTATTTATGCATAGTTGATATGATGAATGCAAAGACACAACAAAGGAAAATGGTTGAGAAAAAATAACCACAATAAAACAAATGATGAAAGATGCATCAATATCTCGTGCACAATGGAAGTGTAAGCAAAATTTCAAAAAGATACCAACCAAAATCGTTTAATATGACTTTTGACTTTGGACAATTGCTATGTGATAAAGAGAGAGTAAATTAAAACTGAACACAATACAACTATAATGAATATATACATTATTTGGTAGTCGGATTTGAACCAAATGTATAGTATACCTCCACAAAACTTAACCCAAGGCAAACCACATTTAGTACTAGATTAATATTCTTTGCTTTGTATAACAAAATTTGTCGTAGTATAACGACCCGGAATTTGAAACACTTCGTATTTAAATATCTGAATTATTTAAATATTTTGCCTAAGATCTAATGTGATTAAATATGAGTTTATAACATTGTTAAATACTTTTTAATTAATAACCAATGGTAGAAAACTTATTTTTTAAATGTGTTTGTAAAAATATACATTTTGAATAAATATTGAAAATGTGGTCGAAAAATATTTTGTTAAAAATCGACTTTCTGTTAAATAGAAGCCGTTTGAATATTGGTATACTGGTATGCTAATATATGAACATCTCGACTAGTGATTAAATCTTCCATCTTCCTAAGAAAAAAATAAATTAAAATAATTATTAAATTATTAACAGAAAAGAGGACTGAAGGACCGCTAAATCATGCTTGATTTAAGTGGAGTATGATGTGTGTAAGGATATGGTTTGCATGTACTAATGCATGGAAGGAAGGGGGTTATGAATGGTCATTTTCCATATTCCTAAGCTTATAAATAGATGGGGAAGGCCTCTTAATGTCTTCACAAGTTCACTTTTAAACAAATGTCTTCATTTTCGTATCTCATCTCCAAAAAACTATGCAAATCATATTCAATCTCCATTAAACTTTTCCAAAGTTCTTATATCATCATTAGAACATGGTTTAGCATCTAAAAAGTGAGAAAATAATATTGCAAGTGAGAAATGAGGCCATAGGCCATGAGCAATGAGGGGAAGGAGGTGGAGGACATGTGCAATAGAAGGAAAGGGAGGTCTTGGCCGTGAGTTAGGAGAAAGTGGAAGTGATAGTAGGAGCGTTTTGGGTGATTGTTTGAATGTTGGTAGGAAGATGATAGTGTTTGATTTAAATAAAAGTGATTTATTATCACTTTAAATAAAACTATAAGCTTGTCACAAGTTAAGTCAAAAACATGTTGAAATTTGCTTGTTAAAAGCTATTATAATGTTCCCTAACTACTTAAAGTTATGACCCTTAATTATGTGCTCTACAAAGCATGTGATTTGTTTAATTATTGCCTTAAAAGCTTCGAATTATGTTAAGTACAATTGAACATTTAATATGGATATGCTAATTAAATACATATTTTAATACATGTTTCATAATGATGTGGTTTGAATTTGGGAATTATATGTGTGAATAAAATGGAATGATATTGGAAACTGAATTGAATACATAATTGTTCGTATAGCGGTAATCACTATAAACGCACTTTAAATCCCTTAACTTTAACTTATCAAATTTGATGATTTGTGAACATATCTTAATATGACTTGTTTTGATGATTATTTACACTTCTATAAGTATTTTGAAAATCAAAGAATATATTTGCAAAGTTATAGAAAATGTAAACCAAAGTTATAAAAGTTAATAGTAAAAAAGTCGTTATATCGATACTTTTAAATTCCTTTTTTTAGGAAATAACGTTTATTTTTATATAAACTTCCTTAGAGATTTCTTTATCATTTAAATAAGCAAATAATATATTATTCTTATTGTAAAAGTTTTGAAGCTTAAATCATTTGATAGCTAGTTGAACAAAGAGACAAAAGTTATAGCGAAATAGTCGTTATATGAGCACTTCGGCAAAATACTTTTTTTTGGAAATTTCTACAGAATAATTAGCATATATTCCTTGGGATTTTCTTTATGGTTTTTGATAGAGTTAGGGGTATGCCATAGTGGTAATTATGTAATTTGTTACATATATCTAACTCGTTGACCAGTCTTATTCAAAATAAAAGGTATTTTCTTTCTATTATATACTTGATATAATATGATTATATTAATTAATTAATTTAATTAAAAGTATATTTAATAGAAAAATCCATAAATGGTATATTTTGTTATAGTGGTTACAAAGCATTATAACCGTGAGTACACCATAACGAAACAAATATACCATTTTAAATGTTCCCAGTCAAGATGCATCGAGACTGGATATCGATGTATCCATTGAGACTGGAGTACGTAGCACTCTCCAAATGTTGGGCAGTGTATTACTCATGACTGTTAGGGGCACCTAGGAGTTACGTACTAATAGTTATTGGATAACTAGGGTACGACTCACTAGATAGTTTTTTATTAGTTAATGTATCTAAGTTCAAATATAAAATATCGATGTGACTGATTTACATAGTTCTCTCGACTTGAAAATATTGTGGATCTTCAATATGAAAGCTCCACTTTGATTATAGCCAAATCATGGCATGGCGTCCATCGAGTGACCATAGTTGGGTCGAGTGGAAGTATTTGAAGTGAAGCGCTATTTATGAGAGGATTCGTCTCCTTAGTTATTTGCGGTTAGTATCACAGTCAACTCAAGTCAACTCAAAGTCAAAGTCTCTGGCCAGAGCATTTCGGTTAATAATAATTATTATTATTGAACTAAGGACTTCGTATTTAGACTATAAAGTTGAATGTGGATGAGGTCGGAATTTTGACCATTATCAAATTCCATAAGTCCAAAGTGATATAGTTTTGACGAAGAGAATTGGTGTAAACAAATGACACAACCGGGTAACTCTTATTAAAATAAAATTGGATTTTACAGAAATTAATAAGCGATAAATTTGGCCATAATGTCACACCACCTACTAAGTGATGTGTGAACATTAACATTAGTATAGTCCGATGTTAATCGCTGGCCAAATTTACACCCAAGAGTTACACAGCTGAAATGATGAATTCCCTTAAGACCGAACGATTTAATTAGTTTATAATTGTTATAAAGTAATTAATTTAATTAATAATGTTATATATATTATAAATAATGTTATATATATTTATAACAGTTATAAATATATCGAACGATATACAATATCGACAAGCGATTAAATTAGATTTAATTGCATAGTATTTTGGCTTGAGCTTAGATGGAATTAAGGCCTATCATTAGGGTTATAAATTTCGATTCTAGGAAGGTCTAGGGGTGTCTAAAACATAGGGAATTGGCTTGGAGATAATGAATTTAAAGTGAGAATGGGTAAAAAAGGTTACCCTCTTTTCTCTCAAAGACAACCCTATACACACACACAAACACACACACACACACACACATATATATATATATATATACACATTGCTGGTTAAAACATACTCTCAATCCATTCCAAAATTCGCAAATATATTTCAAATTAAAATAATACTATTCGATAGTTAAAGATCGGTGATTCCGGACTTGCAATCTAACGAATCAAGAACAATAAAAGGAAGGAAATTCGTTGCTTCAATGTGGATTCAAATGCATTATTAAATTGGTAATTTTAATTCATATTACAGTAATTAAATTATATTCTATGATCCTATAATGAGCAATTTCATATCTGTTTAAATATATTGCTACTATATGCTTAGTTAGGTGAGATTTTGTAAGTAGATGTGGTTGTCACAAATCAGTTTGGTTATGTGCAAAATTTGTCTATTATACTATTTGATTTACATATAGACAAATGTTGTTTACAGTACAAAATTAATTTTTGTCATTAATAACTATTATATATATTTATTAATAATATCATTATATATATATATATATATATTAGCCTAACATTTTAATTAAATAAAAGTGGCAACCAACGCAGGCTTTCCCGAAACCCTAGGAACTATGGAGGAAGATAATGAAGGAGGAGGAGGATGGAAGGAGGTTAATAATAGGGGAAAGGCAAAGAAATCATTCATGGATGTAATCAAATAGAACCCTAACACAAGTATTCCAAAAGCGAAATCGTGGATAGAGGCTGTAGGCAGTAAAATTGAACTCAAAGTATTTGCAAATTACTTTAAACCTCATTCGAATGGGGAAGATGTATACCACTTGATCGATAAGAAAGACTATGCAGAATCCAAGCGACTATGGAAACCCTCAATCTACACCTATATGGCAGGTAAACATCCCTATTATATACATTTTGGTGCTTATATCAAGAGAACTTGGAGCCCTAAAGGGTCATGGGATGTGTTTCCTCGAGATAATGGATTTTATCTAATCAATTTCGAACTAGACGAGGACTATAATCGAATTCTCCAGGGTGGTCCATGGTTTATGGACAGCCAGGTTATTTTTATGTGTAAATGGGAGGCAGATCTCAATTTTGAACGTGCAATGTTAATGATTTACCCTATATGGATCAAACTTAACAACTTGGATCTTGCATTATGGAATATGAGATGTATAAGTAAATTAGAAAATCTGATAGGTAAGCCTATTGATATTGATGAAAACACAAGGAAGGTTAAGCGTATTAAGTATGCTAGGGTTTTGATGGAGATTTCTGCCAAAACTATATTACCAAAAACAGTCAAAGCTATGGATAAACATGGCAATGAATATATACAAGAGGTGGAATATGAGTTCGTTCCACCTAGATGTCAGGAATGCAAGTGTTTTGGCCACATAAACCAACAGTTCCAACATATTAAGGTAGACAAGACAAAGCAAGTTTGGGTAGAAAGATCAAAAAACACAAGAGAAGCTACAAATGTTTTACCTGAGACTAGTAGTTCAAAAAATGAGGAGGAGAACATAAAAAATAATATACGTAACGCCTCCCCTTCTAGTCACCCATCACCAAAATATTCACATCAGAATCCTATGGAGATGGGTAGCGGATCAGAGCTAGCAGCTCATCAATCCCATGTTCAGTTAGTGAAGACAGCTTGCCTAGTGGATCATTCTGAAGGTAGCCCTCACCCACTTGCTGATTCATTAGTTCCACTTGCCTTGGATTACTGTGAAGATAACTCTCATCCAATTTCTTCCCTTGTGGATCCAACTGCCCTGAACCCACTAACAGCAGATCAAGTGGGAAGGAGGAGGAGATGCTAGGTTCCCTTACTGATATCCATAAGATAGGCATTGATTTGGATTCATCTGAGAATGAGGAAGATGAAGATGTGTCAGAGGATATTAGTAAGTACACTAAATTTAATGTGGAATATGAGAATCAATTCATCATTGGTGATAAGAAAAGGACTGATAGATCAGTTATGGTAGGTTATGCTCCAGTTACACGGAGCAAAACCACCAAAAAATCATAAATGTCCATTCTATGCTGGAATGTGCGAGGTCTAAATAATGAAATAAGGCTATTGACCTCCAAAACATCAAGGCCAAACACAGGCCTACAATTTTATCTCTCTTACAAAACAAACTCAATAACAATAATATAAAGATGTTTGGATATCAAATGGGGAATCGTTGGACTTTTGCACATAACTCGACTACAGATGCAAAGGGCAGAATTCTTGTTAGTTGGGAAAGCAACTACTGGAATGGTATTATAATGAATATGGATGAACAACAAATAATTATTAAGTTTCATAATATTGGTGGTATGGAAATGGTAACCACTTTTGTTTATGCGAAGAACCTGGTCTCTGAAAGAACTGAGTTGTGGAAACAAATAACAGCTAATTCAAAAAACATTAACATTCCCTAGGTGGTCATAGGTGATTTTAATGCAGTTTTAAGCACGAGTGAGAAAAAAGGGAGGCCTTACTCTGAAAGTAGCACAGGTTGCAGAATTCAAGAAATGTGTACTTGCCAGTGGACTCGTGGAAGACATCATTCAGGCCTGAAATTCACATGGAAAAGTGGTGAGGCTAAGAATTCTACAAATGTGTACCTGCCAATGGCTATGGAATGGTTTACTCTTTAAATGGAGCTGGCATGATTCATCCAACCTATTACAATATCTTCCCACAGGTAACTCACTTAATATATGTTGATGACTTATTAGTGGTGATAAAGGGCAACACAAAAGCTATTGACAAGGTCAAATCTATATTCATTGACTTAGAGAGCTTGTTGGACTAAAACTGAATGAACTTAAAACCAAGTGCTACTTCAATAAATTCTGTTCAAATAAGCAGGCTATGCTAGAGAGATTGAGGCTCTCAAAAGGCCACCTTCCAGTTAAATACCCGAGGGTACCACTTTCAAAAAATACAATTACAGATCTGGAATATGGTAAACTAGTTGATGCCATTAGAGACAAACTACAAGGATGGAGATCCAAATTGTTGCCATTTGTGGGTAGAGTTGAATTGGTCCACACTGTAATCACTATAAAGTCAGATTTTGGCTTCAATCATTAAAAATACCTTACTGCTCTATTGCCAAAATAAATTCAGTTTGTGCAGACATTGTATGGAAAAGGGAAATGCATAAAATAAAATACTCATATCTCTGTAGAAAGAAAGAGGAAGGAGGAGTCGGGCTGGAAAATTTATACGAGCTTAAGAAAGTCTATGGATTGAAATTAGCTTGGAATGTTATAACATCTAAAAATCTATGGGCTAGTTAGATGAGATCGAGGTATTTAAAAGACAATTTTTAGACTATAAAAATTGATAATAATGCCTCCATTACATGGAAAAATATCCTAAAAACCAGAAATGAACTACAATCTTATCTAGATAGAGAGATTTCTACTGGAAATAACACAGACTTATGAAAGGACCCCTGGTTGAACTCACAAAGTTTTATTGACAGACTAGGCTGGAAAACTTTTTCAACATATGGAACTCCTACATGCAAAGTGGCTGAAATTATAGATGACAGTGAATGGCATTGTGATAGGAGTTTGCTCAGTTCAAACTACAAAGAGGAAATTCAATGAAAAAACATTAAAACAGATGGAATGGAAGATATTTGGATATGGAAGAACATCACAGATGGTCAGTTCAAATTCAGTGGTGTATGGGAGGATTCTAGAACCAAATTCCCTTTGGCTAATTGGACAAAAGTGGTATGGAGCAGGTCTAACAATCCAAAAATGGCTCACACCTTGTACAAAGCCTTACTCAAAAAAATACCGACCAAAGACAGACTTTATAAATGGGGGATCTTGGAGAATACAATATGTTATTTTTGTAATTCTACAAAAGAAACTCATGAACACCTATTTTTTGAGTGCGAATATAGTAAAAGAGTGTGGTGTATACAAAAATTAAGATGCCTACAGACTAACATTGTTCGGAATCTAGCAGGAGAAGTAGAATACTTGAATGAAGGGAGAAACCTCACGAAGCTGATGCAAGAGACTGGAAAATTTGGCCTCACAACCTCCTTGTGGCACATCTGGAGGGAAAGGAACAATCGGGCTTTCAATAATAGACAATATGATGTTTAGTCCTTACGAGATAAATAAATAGATACATTAGCTCATTAATTGATCGGATTCCGAAGAAATTGCTTACCACTGCAACAGCGCGAGAAGAAATACAATTAGAGATGTTGATGTTGAAGGCGCCAATCGAATCAGCTCAAGCAGAGAACTGGAAGCCCCCATAAGAGAGCCCTAAAATAGAAATGTTTTTAGGTTTTACAGTTTGAAGTCTTGCATTTGTCTTGTAATATCTGTTATAGATAAGCAACGAATTTTCGTAAGGCTTTGAGCCGCACAGCCCAACTGCATTTATATTAGTTAACCCATTTTCAATATATATATATATATATATTAGCGTATATTTCTCTCTCATAACAGCATATATGCATATATATATATATAATTTAAAAAAATTAGTACACTTATTTATATATAATATGAATTCAAAAATTAGAAAATTAATTATCATACATGCATTCATATTTTTAAATTAACATTTATTGAATTTTTGAATTGTTTATTATATATAAAATAATTATTACATTAAAAATTCAATCTTATATTTTAAAAAAAATATATCATTTCAAAAACATATAAAAAATATTTTGGAATTTTTCAATGAAGTTTATTATTTTTAATAATTAACATTATTTTGGAAAAGCAGTTTATGATTTATTAAAAATAATAATTTAACTGAAAAATTCTTCGAAAATTTTTGTAACCTTTAATTCATGATTCGAGAATTTCTAAAATTTGAATTTTGATAATATATTATTTTATATTAAATAATTATTGTCGAAATCAATGTATTTGTTTATAAAAATAATAATTCAACTTTGACAAAATCTTCAGATTTTTCCTAAGCTCTATTTTATGATCCTAGATTTTTGAAAATTGTAAAATTCGAATTTTCATCAATAGATTATTTTATGTTACTTTTTTATGAATGAAAATATTATTTTATTCATAATATATACAAATTAAAATACTTAAATTATTATCTTTGCAAAACTAAGTTAGTTTTGAATTATAAATAATTTTTAATAATTTTCTCTCTCTTTCTATATATATATATATATATATATATATATATATATATAAATATTTTATGTTCATATATTATATATAACATATTTATACATACATGTGTTCATGTATTTTGTAACACATATACATACACATATTTGGACAACATAAATGACATACAAAATGAGCTAATATGTCTGTTGCGATGTAAATCTCAACATCTACATCTTGGCATATTATACCTTTCACGGATTATTATGTTACATACGCACTCATACATAAATGTATATGATACATTTATGTATAAATTAAATCAAATAAAATTAATTTCGTATCTTAATATATTTGAATTTTAATAAAATAAATGATTTTATTTAAATGAAATTTAGAAATGTTCTAATTCAGTTAAGGCCCAATAGAAGATCCAATAGGGTAAACATTTTGGAATTCACCCATAACTTCCACTGCGGGATAGTTCAGTTTCAACAATTTTAAAGTACCCAAGATATAATAACTACGATAAAAAGAATGAATCTAAAATCATTTGTTAAGACGTTGAAAACTGGACGTAAATTTGTAGCAAAACATGTTAAATAACATGTAACAAAACTTTAAATAGCATTTTTTGAATTGTTATCTTTGCTGTTTGAAACTAAATAATATGTAAAAATTATAATTAAATTAGGTATTTTTCTTTAATCTTTTTAAGGTTCTTTTCTAATTTGTTAGAGTGTTTTAAAGTTGGTTTTAAGTTTAAATATATTTTTAATAATTATATATGTATTTTCAAACTAAAGAGTTTTTATAATATAAAATATGTTCTTTACCAAATTATAAATTAGTTATTTTCAAGTAATAATTTACATAGATATTTAAAAACCCATTTACAAATATTTCTAAAGTATTTATTTAAGTTTTAAAAAAGGTAATTAACATTATTTAATGCTAAAAGCCGACGAGTAGACTTATTTATTTATAAGATTTAGTCTAGGCAAGGATTTGATGTAACCAGTGCTCTAACTTATCTGACTTCACTCTGGAGCGAGGAATAGTATAAGTTAAAATGTCAAAAATGAGTTAAGTATACGAACATTGACTTGTACAAGCAGCTATTTTAACTAAATAGTCGATTAGTCGACTATCAAACTTGACCAAATATTATTAACTTAAATCTATAAAAAGAATGTTTTAAAGATGATATCAGTATAGAAATAGTTTTGAGTTGTAGCAAGTAATGTTTTAGTAACACCTATTTTTAACCCTTATTATTAGTTATACTTATGAATATAATTCGATATTTACCAATGAATATTTAGTTAATAACTATAAGTAAATGGTTTTGGGTTTACGGAGAAAATATTTTAAACAACACTTGTCTTAAACTCTTAAGTTTTATTAAATCTTTAAAAAGCAAGTTTAAAGAGAAAGGTACTTAAAGTATGAAATGATTTGGGTTTGTTGAGACATTGTTTGAGTAATATTTGGCTTAAGCCCTTATAAATATAACTAAACCTTTAAAAGAAAGTTTTAAAGATCATGATTCAATGTGAGGTGTTTTGTGTTTGTAGTAAATAGTATTTTAGTAACATTTATTTTTAAACCTTGAATTATATTCTAAGGTGAAAAAATGTTATAAATATAATTAGATCTTTAATAATGAAATTTTAAATATAATAACAAGTATTGAAATCTTATATAAAAAGATAGAAAAAGCTATTAGTTAATTTATAAAAGATAAGGGGTTTATAGTAACAATGTTTTAGCAACATTTGTTTTTAACCTCATTGATTATATTTTAAGAAAGGAAAAATTGATAAGCGATTTGTAAATGTAGTTATGCCGTTGAGATAAGTATATGGATACCTTTTAAATATTGGAAGAGTATAAGAGTAAATAGTGAAATAGTAGAATATAATCTTTTGTAAAGAGAAATTAAATACATACATACAAGTATATAATGAAATTCTTAATTAGTAAAGAAGTAATAATTAATAAAGGAAGTCTTGATTTCTAAGAGGAGTTTTATTAAATAAAATGGTGTTTTACTAATGAAAAGAATTTTGATTAATAAAGAATAAACTAATTAAAAAAGGGATTAAAAGTCATTTGTGAGACTTAATAATGATTTGGATAAATTGTTAGTGCTTGTATGTTTACTAGCTTATAAAGAGTACATAGAAATTAGTTCCCTTATGCGGTCATTCACATTATTGTTGAATATGACCAAATTCATCGATTCAATCTTGCAAAGACCGGGATCAATCAGTGTTTTGTATATCGAAAACACTTCTAGACTTAGATATGTGATCTATGTTTTGGAAGTGGACTGATGGAATCCATGTGTGGTTTTAAATTCTAGTGAGATGATGGAATCCATATGGAATTCGTTATTAGTTCGAGTATTAAAGACTCATGTGAAAGATGCTGAATGTAGCGTCGACATTAGAAAACTGACTAAACAAAAAGTAGGTTGCACAATCTCGGGTTTAGCCAACTCAAAGGGGTACATCAACTCCACTATCTAGAGTATACTTATCGATATGTTGGCCTGTAGGAGTTGATGATGCTTGGTTCAGGTTGTTCATGAAAGTGTTTGGATTTTAGGCCAGTTGTGTTTTCCTTGTAGTATATCCTATTTTGAGATGTATGGTGCCCAGAAAGGTATCTTCTAATCCTTATCATAGGAGATCGGTCTCATTGAGGAGGTCTCTGTGGAAAACCAATCTATACGAATGCACCTTAGCGATTTTAGATGTACTCTAGTATGTTGTAATATGAGATGCAAGCATTTTCTCTATGTTATATATTTATACTACACATCCTTAGTCGTTATTATAATATCACTAGATTTTCTTATGAAATGGTTTTGGTTATTGTATGGTAAAAACCATCCGTGTTTA
The DNA here is from genome assembly GCA_030765085.1 of Allium cepa. Lineage (NCBI taxonomy): Eukaryota > Viridiplantae > Streptophyta > Magnoliopsida > Asparagales > Amaryllidaceae > Allium > Allium cepa. The sequence goes on from CM060928.1 coordinate 979,306,376, forward strand.
TTCGCAACGTAGTCTTATGAGATACCTTGATTTTGAAGGTTTGACAACATTAAATAACCCAAACGATTTGAGTTTCTCACGCTGGTTTGCTAGACTAATCCGAGTGCAGTTTTCTTATAATGCGTGAGCCTGCCCCAGGTATAATTCCATATTTCACTGGCGTTCATTAGAGCACTTGAAGAGGGGCTAGATGATTACATACCATAGTTTTTATTTCCATTGCATTACTTTGTTGAAATATATCAGTAATTGTAATGATAGGAAGTTACAACTATCCAGGACGATGATATGTTTGTTGCTCTGAAATATTGTATCCATACAGTTTTCTTTGTAAAATGATCATTTCGATATTATATGTTATTGTTCTATTGTGAGATTCAGATGTTTTATTCATCTCTTTCTTGTTCTTTTTTTCTTCTTTTTCTTTACCATAACGTTCTATCTTTCCAGCACTTGGATGATTGATACGTGAATACAATGGATGCATTAGTATCGACATTCGGGGGTCGAAAAGGCAATCACTATAGGGCCCGTCCCAAGTATATCGAGCCATAGGACATCATCTAAACACTCCATGCCCATGTCCAATCCCGATGCTAACTATATGAACCTGCTTTGGAGTTTACATGTTTACTACATATCCCTATAATAAAAATATTATATGTGCGTATTTTGATACTGTAAAATATACGAGCAACTGGACACAAAATCTAGCATAATATGATATATAAAATAGGTACATAGGGTCATACAGATCATGAACAATTCAATACATCATCTAGAATGCATACATATGAAATCGTGGTAAACTAATATAAATTAATGCAAAGAGGTCATACAATCATATACCAAGAAACTCAATCTTAACCTGGTATCCTCGAATCGCTTTTAAAATACTTCCAATTACTAGACTCAAATAGAAAACTAATTATTGTTGCTCTCTATCTATATCTAAAGAGTACCCATAGGGTTCTCACAAAACAAACCTCCGGTTCAAGAAATAAGTTACGATGTCAGGTCTCCCCAAAACATCACTTAATAAACATAAATGTAAACGAACACAATTTAAATATCTTACCTAACCGTTGATAGAGTTAGGGGTATGCCCTAAAGACAATTCTGTAATTTATTATAAACTATTAACTCCATAATAAAATTTTAGTTTTTCTTTCAATTATATACTTGTTGTTAACCCGCCTTTTGGTAAGGTAGTACATAGGCGGATTTAATCCAAAGACTTCATGATCATCAAGGTAGAAAGCCCAGAGAGATGGTTACCGTATTGGAGATCGATTACATTTGAAACTATGAAATATAGTCGAATGGATTCGGATGGAATACACTCAAAAAATAGCTAAGTATGAAACGGATACTTCCCCAAGAAAAGGGATTGAAATAGAGGGAATGGATTAAACAAGATGCGCACTACACAATTCAATGATGATCGCTTCATAACACAACAACCTTAAGGCAGATTGAGGAGAAATTTTAGGAATAGGAAGAAGAGATCTTAGGGAGTCTACCTTAGGGATTGCACATCAAATAGAGCAAAGTTGGAGGGATCGACCCTCTTTCCTCTATAAGGATCGGCTATAATCAGCCTTTACCACATATTGCAAAAAAGATTGATCAATAAATCGAGTTATACTAATCTAAATGGCATTAAACTTGGAGGCTAAATATAATCCAATATAGAGAAGTTTCCCTACGGATCGCACATCATTTAAAGGATTTTGGAAGGATCGGCCCCTATCCCTATTCAGGGATTGATTTAGTTGAATTTGCGGCAATGATCAGTCAATAATTCAAAATCTACAAATGCAATCAATAAGGAATTTAGAGAGGAAGTACATTACAACATGAGGGACCCAACATAGGGGTCACGACTCCAAATGAGCAACTTAAAGGGATTGGTCCTCATTCCTGTTCATGATATAATGCAAAGATGGTCGACTGATATCTCACGATCCGTAAGTGCAATTGACATGAAATTTGGAGGGCAAGGAGATAACACCTTGGGGAGCCCAAAATAGGGATCGCATCCCGTGATTCTACCAAAATAGGGATCGACACTGATCCCTATTATGGGATTTGGTGGGCCCCAAACTTTCTTGGCACACTCACTTGGCTTTAGGGTTGAAGATACGGGTTTTGAGCGAGATATTTTCATGCCTTCCTTTATAAATACAGCAGTCACGACATCATAAAAAAGAGCTTGATCTTTTTTTGCTTCTCTTTATCTTTAACCCATGCTACACTCTACCAACTTTAATCTTGGATTTCAGATTGTAATTGTAAACAAATACAGTGTAATAAAAATAATATTCTAGAGTGGACGTAGGCCAGAGTTAGCCAAACCTTTATAAATCATGTCTCTTTTTACCTACTTTCATTTTTAATTTGTTTGTTCTTCGTATTATATTCTCTACATTAGATACTATCTGAGATCTATGACTGGATATTGGTGCTTTCACATAACTGGATGTTGGTTGTCAATTTTGACGCTAACGTTTTGGTGCTTGCATTGAAAAAGCTAGCAACCATGTATTTGGAATTTGGATTCAGAGCTTGGAAAAGATCTAGAGCTTAGATTTGGAGCAATGGTGAAACAATCGAAAAAGAAGTGCTACCAGAAAGGAGCCACCATGGAGGGAGTCAGGAGGCTTCCATAGGAGCTCAAGCTAATCAAGCATCCATCTACATCACTAGGGATGAAATGGGAATGAAGATGGATGTTTTACAGAAAAGGATGTTGAAAAGAAAAGAGGAGATGATGTAGAATTTACTCTGACAGATTGGGCAAGCTAGAGCGCAGAACTAAGGAAATAAAGTAGCATGAGCTAATGACAACTTAGATTAAGGAGCTAAAGCAGCATGAATTGTTGGAATGCAGAACCGAAAACATGGAGATGAAGCTATTGGACAAAGGAATGGAACAAAACAGCCGAGGGCTGTCCCTAGCCATCTTAGAGGGATCAGCCTCAATCCCTCCAGATGGATTGACCTTGATCCTCAAAGACTTGGGTGCATGCCCCCAAGTCTGGTTAATCATAATGCTAGAGGACATGCGATCGATCCCATGGAGCCTGGTGCAAATCAGAATTTGGATGCTCGTCCGAAGGAGTACTTTTTGGAATCCCTCATAGACTTAGGGATCAGTTTGGAAACGATGACATGAGACTACAGCTGGATGACAATGATAGGTCTACAAGGATGATGAGGCAAACTATGCGTGAAGGATTGGTGAACAAGGATTGGGAGGATGTAAATAGAAGTCCATTTACTACTAATACCAGGAATGCTAGAAATCCACCGAGTTTAAACTACCAACACTCTAAGTATATGAAGGAAAGTCAGACCCAACTATGCACATGATGAGATATATACGGCACATGAAAGTACCGGAGGCATCAAAGGAGGTCATGGCAAGGTGTTTTCCACTTTATTTGATGGAGTTAGCTACACTCTGGCTTAGGCAGTTAGAGAATGGTTTAATAAGGACATGGAGTGAGTTAGTGAATAGATTTATGAGGCAGTTTTGGGTCAACATCAAGAGACCCAAGAATGCTATGACATTAATAGCATTGAAATAGAGGATCAGAGAGTCTCGAAGGAGTTTTCTAGCATGATTTAATGCAGTGGCGGCATCGAAGGATTGGCTAGATTCATCCATGGTTTTGATGGAAATTGTATCAGAAATTGCCGAGGCTATGAATTTGCAGAATTCATTGGCGCGGGATCCACCTATGGATCTCGTGGAATTTTATCAGGAAGCAGAAAGGTTCCTACGGTAGGAACACGAACGAGCCGACAAACCATAGGTGAACACTTTGCAAAACTAAGGATTATCAGGAGATGCAAATAAGAATGATAAAGGAAAACGAAAACTAGATAATGATTATGATGGGACAAAAAGGTGATAGAAAGAGCGGGAGGCGAAGTTCTTCTTCTGCTTGGATTTGATGAAAAGCCTGGAGCGGATTTATCTGGACACTAGAGGACAACTCCTTTATCGAAAACTGACAAAGAGGGATCCCACAGGGTGGAAGCATATGTTTGGAAAGTACTACCTATTCCACAAATTGAATGGGCACACCATAGATGGATGTAGGCATTTAAAGGATATGATTACGGAGCACATCAGGTATGAGAGACTATCGCAGTATATGAGGAATCAGATAATGGGCATGGAACAGGAGCAGCCACCGTCTGCATCGAATGGAAACTGGTATGACTTTGGATCGGAGTCACGGATCATCATCAATCAATTGTGATGATAAGGGCCGAGTTCAGGACTTGGACTCAGGCCATAATAATAATAGTAATAATAATAATGAATACTGTAATAAGGCGGCTAAGTCACTTACACATGTATGAGATCGAGGACGGTCCCTAGGGATGCTCCAAGATGATGATGACATCGTGCTTGGAGAGGAACTCTTTTTTCTTTTTTAGTTTTTGGATTTCTGGATGTATGAACTCTTATTTATTAGGTTATTTATGATTCGTATTACTGTGATGGATAAAGCAGGATGCGATTATTGTCCCGACCAGAGTGACGGTGAAGTAATCGCAAGGTGCGAGTCCCTTCGTCAGAAAGCAATAGATGGACTCGCATATGGACAGTTGGAACTAGGCCAGTCTGTAATTGAAGAAATAGGTGAATTTCAAAAGGTTTACCATTTTTTGGATCATTAATGGGCCTATGAAGTCTAAATGTATTTAGATCTTATCTAAATTTGTTTCAAATAAAATCAGTATTTTATTTAATACCATATTTTGTTTTATTAATTTGATTCTAAACTAATAAAGAGTGGGATATAAAAACAAGGTTTGAATATATCAAATATATTCATTCCTTAATTGTGTGACAGGATAGTTAAACATAAGGCAAGTATGATCAATTGATAACATGATGTATATGAATAAATAAGAATAAGTTTAAAGGCAATCACATAAGGGACAAAAAGAAAAGGAATAAAAGATGACAAAGATGAATGATTCATCTTCTCCTAAACTTGATTTATGCAGCAATTTATAACATAAGATTAGGAGTAGCCAATAATAATTCATATGCGTAAACTACTGCCTCATTTAAAATTGTTTGATATTAGTAGAACATTTAAAATATACAATTTGAAATATAAACATTAAGTTATATATATATATATATATATATTATATAAAGATTAACCCAAAACTTCTTCATTAATTCAAAATAAACTATATAGCATTTAAATTTTCTGATGTATTTATGAACTTATATAAACTTAATCTCGTCAACAAAATATACGTGAATACAATTAAATCAAGAGATTCAACCTATATGAGTTTTTTTACAAAAGTGAAACATACTAAACTGAGAAATATATTAATAATCCTTTGAATGCTTAAAAAGTATTAGTCGTGTCAAGTAGGGTAAAAAAATTATAAGTTTATTGTAATCAACTTATTTTTAAAACATCCTTTAATTATGTATGAGTTTCAATTACAATAAAATGAAGATAATTAGAACAAATAAACTTTCAAATCTAAAGGGCTTCGACCTATCTGAATAAATTTTTTTAAAACAAAAGTGGAACACACTAAAGTGAGCAATATATCAGCAGTCCTTTGGATACTTAAAGTAAGATATTAGTCATGGCAATTAGGGTAACAAATTTATAAATTTATTGTAATCAATTTATTATCCAAACATCTTTTAACCATGTGTGGATTTCAGTTACAATAAGATGCAGATAATAAGAACAGATAAACTTTCAAATCTAAGGAGATTCAGCCTATATGATAAATAATTTTAAAACAAAACTTGATACATACTGAACTAAGAAATATGTTAAAAATCTTTGAATAGTTAAAGAAGGATAATTGTAAGGTCAAATAGTGTAACAAATTCAAAAATTAATTCTAATCAATTTATTATCAAAACATCATTTAATCATATGTAAGTTTCCATTATAGCAAAAATGCAAACAAGAAGAACATGTGAACATTCAAATCAAAAAAGTTATGTTTTGATTTGAATGATTAACATAGACCTAAAATTAAAATATTGTCTAATCATATATAAGTTTCGCTTTGATTTATCTAAAAAAACAATCAATTCATATAATAAACAATTTTAAATTCATAAACCATTTTCAAATCAAATGAGACAACATTATACACATACAAAATTAAGATGTTCAATTTTGTTCGTTAAAACATTATATAAAAATTATTAGAATAAAAAGATAATACCTTAATTCCAAAGCCGTGAAGTATACCTTAAAACATTGAATTTTTCTTCCAGATGTAGCCAATGAATCGTACCTTGAATGATGAATCAAATCTCCTAGATTCAAAAATAAACCTCCAGATACTGCAAGGATCAAGAGGAATAAACCACTTTTCACATTTGATTTTATTTGTATTTAATTTTATGAATAATTGAAGCCATAGAAGGTCTCATATTATTAGCATTAGAGAAGGAGAGAACTAGAAAAGTTACGGAAAGAAGAAATGAAAAAAAATTAGAAACTCAATTGTACGTACAAAATGAATTAGAGAATATGTTTTGTTTGAAAGAAGGAAACTTTTCCATTCTTTAATTAAAACTTCTCTAATTAATTCTCTTGATTAACTTTCTCTTTTCACTCCTATTTATTTATATGGTATGGCTGAAAATTACGTGCCTACAAATTACAAAAGATTCCATAAATTAACGCATGTAATTATCTTTTATTTAATTACAATGATATCATATATCAATGTGTGTAAATATAACCTTTATATATGCATTAAAATAATTACAAATAACTCCCAAACATCAAGTAAAATAAATAATAATTAATATTTCTCAAATGCTAATTAATTTTTTATAAATTAATTAAATCATGTGGTTTTCCAGAGAATTCATCATTACGGTTGTGCGACTCAAAGGTGTAAATTCACTCAGCGATTAATATTGAACAATTCAAATATTAACGTTTACATGTCACTTAGTAGACAGTGTCATATTTTGGCTGAATTCATCGCTTACACATTTTCTGTAAAATTCAATTTTTCTTACTATATGCGGTACCTAATAGTGGCAATTATTTACACCAATTCCCTTCATCAAAACTATATCACTTTGGATTTATGAAATTTGGCAATGGTCAAAATTGCAGTATCATCCACATTCAACTTTATAGTCCAAACACAAGGTCTTTGGTTCAATAATAACAATTATTATTAACTAAAATGCTCTCGCCAAAGACTTTGACTTTAAGTTGACTTGAGTTGACCATGATACTAACCCCATATAACCGAGGAGACGAATCCTCTCTTGAATAACGCTTCACTTCCAATACTTTCACTCGATCCAACAACAGTTACTAGATGGAGCACCATGCCATGATTTGACTGTAATCAAAGCAGAGCTTTCATATTGAATATCTAAAGTATTCTAAAGTCGAGAGAACTGTGTCAATCAGTCACATCGATATTTTTTGTTTGACATTAGTTATATTAACCAACAGAAAACTATCGAGTGAGTCGCTCCATAGTTATCCAGTAACTATCAGTACATAACCCCTAGGTGCCTCCAATAGTCTTGAGTAATACACCAACATTTGGGAGCGCAACATACTCTAGTCTCAACGGATACATCGATATGCAGTCTCGATGCATCTTGACTAGGAACATTCAAAATGGTATATTTGTTTTACTGTGGTAAATTACTCACGGTTACAACACTTCGTGACTACTATCACAAAATATGTCATTTATGGATTTTCTATTAAATATATTTTTATTAAATTAATTAATTAATATAACCACATTATATCAAGTATATAATGGAAAGAAACACCTTTATTATGAACAAGATTGTTCAACGAGTTAGATATATGTAACGAATTACATAACTGCCCTAGAGCATACCCTTAACTCTATCGATCTCCCACTTGCACTTAGGGTCAATTATGTAATCTTATTCGAACTTCTCCAATCGGTTTCTCAAAACCAGTTGGGTCAGTCCATTTGTGAACGGGTATGCTATTATGTTTCAATTATATCTGTTAATCAACTCTCTCTGATGGTGATAAAATACTTTATCATGTGGAACAATTCAGAGTATGTCTCTCGGCCTCTAATGAGCTCTAAGTTCTATTATAAACCGTATCGCAACATTGTTATCATATAACAATGTTATGAGATTCTCAACATTTAAAATCGGCTTAGTTATAATTTATGCACTTATAATTTCATATTTTTTATTTTCTATTGCAGCAATATTCAAGGTGATGTACGTAGCCTATTTTCATTGAATAAGCCACGGTCTTTTATTTGAAACATTTCCAACTTAAAGATTCTTAACTTGAATTTATTATTGACATACTACACTGGGTATGACTTATGAAGTTTGAGTTCGAACACTCCATAAGGAGTTTTTATTTTTTATAAACAATTCTCTAGTATTTTATAAATACATGAGAACACTTCAAACAACCATTAAGTGATATCAATTTGGATTTGATATTTGCTTCATGTATCAAATACATAAACAAGTCATGATATCGTAGACAACACAACATGTATGATAATTCCTTTTGCCAATGGAAAGGAATCGATCATACATGTTCCATATAAACATTTTAATAAGGTATCCTTGCATATCATTTGGGACATTCCCGACATCTTTTATACTTACTATAAAAGACACCATTTATCTGTCCAATGTGAAGTATTAAAAAAACTAAGGCTGATTTTAACACAACTACATCATTAAAATCAACAATGTGTTGTTTACTTATAGTTTAGAAATATCAACGTACCTTTAAACATTCTTTCTTATGAACACACGCTTCCTTTGCACTTTGATTGAAAATCAAACTACTTGATATTTCTATCAAAATAATTATTCAATCTTGATACTTATAAAATGATACTTTCGTATCATTTCTTGGATCATATTCAAAGACTCACAAACTCAATATCGCTCCCACCGACTATGAGACATTTTTGGTTAATATGTGTAAACAACTTACTCTAAATCGTTACTTAGGATTTTATGTTTTAATACATATGTACTAAAACAGTAGAACTTATCAAGAAATAATTTAATATAAGAAAATGAAGTTCCATAGGGAAACAAAAAATTAATTGGAAATAAAAAATAATTTAACCGCCGATAGAAAAACACAAGCTGTGTTTCGAACTTTAGAAGGATCCATACCTTTGTTTTAAATTATATGTAATATGTATATTCTATTCAATATGTAAATTCTTATTTTGTGGAGCGTATCTATACTTTATTCCATTTTTTGGGGTTACTTCCCTTGCACTAATATGGCAGATGTTATATGGATGCACCTAGATAGAAATTCAACCATCTAAATTCACGATATGAAGATTGCAAATGACATATGATTCCATATACATGAATGGAATGTGATCATAGATTAAGAACTGTAATTATTTTTAAATTATTATTCTAAGAATTTTTTTACTTAGTGTAAAGTCTTACAGAAGATATAAAACAAATTTTAATTTTAAAATGAAAGCCAGGATTTGTTTTGTGTTGAGTCAAAAAATAGTTTGATTTTGAAACCCTCATCCCAAATTCAATCTAAACTTGAAGGTTTTTAATTTGAAGCCTAATCATAAATTTAGTTAAATTTTATATATTTGTCTCAAATCTAGTCCGAGTTTTAATATGTAATTTATTTGAATTTCATTTGATTTAAGCCTCAGAAGATAAATTACAGTTATTTTGTAGGCAAGAAATTGTTGCATTTTTTAAAGGCTATATTATTGCAACTAATTGAGTTGATATACCATCAACTTTTTAGATAGTTTAGAAGGAAAGTCTTTGCAGGAACAAGCAGGCATGTCTATGTAAGGAAAACATACACATTAAAAGTGACTAGTGCAAAGAATTACTGAAAGTATATGGCACATGCTTTGTAATTACATTCACCAAAATTCAATAAAGCTTAAATAAGATAATCATACAGCTTATAAGAACACTACAGAACTACGGAAAGTACTACTGTATCTTCTCCTACTTAGTATGTATTAAATTAACAAAAGAATCTGATTGAGATATTGTATAATGGGTGATAGATGATCTTGCCAAGTTTTACTTGCTTCTTAAAATAAAGAGAGGAAACAAGGAAAAGAAATACATGTTGAATATGCGCTTATATGATTTTTGTTTGATGATAATAAACATATATATATATATATATTCATTTAAATGTATTTGTTAATGTACTATTTTATTTTTCATAGATTAAATAAATATTTGTTGAATAAAATAAATTACATAGAATTTGAATTCAAACAGAAATTTTATTAAAACAAATATTTATTACAATTTTAAATAGTACAAATTCAAGCTCTCACTATACATATACAATTTTGATTCTAATTACATCACAATTCAATTTACATAAATTCCTCATTACATATCACTCACACTCGTAGTTTATCTTCAACTTCATTCCAGTTAGAATCCAGCATCTGAGCAATCTGCAAAAATATTCACTAATGCAGTAAAATTAAAAAAGAAATATTTTCGCAATATAAAATAAAATATGAATTTTGAAAATAGTTGCCTCAGTTATTTGGGTTGTTCGTCATCATTTACATTTGAATTTATCATACACGAACAATGTGACATGCACAGTGTATCACTGTACATGCCACAAGGCCGTGCACATTGATATACACTTGATAATGCTACAGGGACAGGTGAGCACAGGTCAAACCCAAATGAAAAGCCGGGTTCAACTCACGTGCAATATAAATAAAATCACGACACGAGCACAAGGTCAAACCCGAGTTTTTAAAACTGGGTTCAACACAAGGCACAATAAAACTGAAGCATGGCAGATCATAAATGAAACAGCATCAAAGCATCAAAGCTTATACAATCAGACAACAACAGAATGCATCCAGATGACAGTGTGACAGTGCATCATCAAGAAACCACTGTAACGATGCAAACTGACTCGAAGAAATCCCACCAAGCAAACAAAATGTCAAAGACCAGACAATAGTGAAGAACTATCCCACTAACAACATGACCATATGATCAGTACGACCAAGTATCATACTCGAGAATAACTCAATTCAATTGTAAGCGTGTGCAACAGGACAGGGCAGTGGACAGGACTGCAACAAGTATAACTGATATATGGTGATGCAGTCAACAACTACTCAAGGCAACAGTGTAGTGCAACTTCACAACTACAAGCGTGTAGAAGCAAATGATATCAAGACTCAGTACAAAACAGAGTTTCAAAAATGAAGGCCAACATCAAAAACACAATGCAAAGATGCAATGACAATACAACAAGTCAAGTAATGCACCAGGTATACCAGTGGAATGAACAAAAGCAAGTGGTATATACAAACAAACAAATGGATGCAACAGAAGTATGGTGAAATCCAAGAACTCAACAATGTCTGGACAACCTAAATGCTCAGTGCAAGCTACAATGAAACTGTCTCGAAGCAAACTCAGTGCATAACAAACAAATGTTGCAGTGAAAAATAAAAGTGCTAAGATGAATGCATATATGGATGTAGACATGTTAAAATTAGCATGAAGCTGAGAATGAACAAAGAAATGAAATTCATCATCATGGAACAGATGGTACAGTTCAAAACAGGGAATTCGAAGTCAATTCGAAATTCATATCGTCAAAACAACCAAAGTCGTGATGGCCATGAAATTTAACAATACTGTGTTGATCAATGTCAAAAATCAAAACCAAACTGAATTAGGAAAGTTTCTGCCATATCAATCAAGGGAAAATCGAACGCTTCAAAAATCAAAACCGTATGAATCAAGTAAGTCACAAATATCAAGCAACCAAGAAAGGAAAGTGATGAAGTCAGATAAATGGATACGAACAAAATAAGCAGTTCAAATTTCAAAATTGTGAAAATATATTGGAAATATCCAAAACTGTGGGTACCAAGCAAAATTTGAATCGTATATACCCAAAATGTCACAATAAAATCATGAAAAAATATTCAACGACTTGGAGGCCAAGCAACAAATCAAATCAGATGCAACATATCAGAATTTCTACCCTATATATACACATACCCAAGATCATCATAGACGGCATGAAGAGAAAAAGCAAGATAAATTAGAAAATCTCAACTCAAATCATACCAATTCAATCACCCGAGTCTGTAGCAATCGGAATTCGCCCTAAATGTGGTTGCGCAAGCCTTAATCAGAGGCAAATTGGACATTCGAAGGGAAGAGGAGCAATTGAAGGCAACTTAGAGATTCAATTAGGCCGCAACAGAGACAAAGCCGACATTTTACTGAAACCCTAAAATTGCATCAGATAACAAAAGAGGGAAGTGGGCCGTGTTTTTCTATTGGGTCGGGTTGTTTGTTTAAGGGCAAAAGGAAAAAGAAAGTTATACTCAAGTTTTTAGTTATTCTTGCTCTTATTTTATTTTATTTTTTGAAGTCTGTTTTTTTAATCAAATCTTGGTAAATCACCACCTAGGATTTAGGTTGTGTCAGATTGTCTAGTTAGGATTAGTTCAGTAAGCAGGGTTTGCGAGTTCGCAAAACTCTATAGGCGGTAGCAGGGTTTGCGAGTCTGTTAGAGTTTTTGTAAGCGGGAGACTGTTTAATTCTAATAGAAATCCGGGAATGCAGCAGTAGGCAGGGGTTGCCGAAGCTGGGTAAATTTTGTGTGTGATTTACTTTTCAGCATATTTACTTTTCTGCAGTTTGTTTTTGCGTTTAATTTGAGAAGATTTGCTATAACCCTATCCACCCCCCCTCTAGGGTTAATCTAGATCCTACAATACAAAGTTGATGTACATAAGTATACGAAAGGCAACTTTCTTCTGAATTAGATGCAGTAGGAGTATTGAAGTGCTCTTGGTTGTAAATATTTATATCTAGTAAAAACATGAATATATTGTGTTTGTGTGAACTCTAGTTATTGCTTTACTAGTCTTAAAATAAAGTAGTGCAGTAAATATGTTATCTTACTTGATCCAGTTTGCCAAGCATGCTATATTAAGGTAGTTGAATCGGAAAACTGTTGGTTTGTGCCAGAAGTATTTACCTGTTTGTGATTTTGGTTAAATGTTTTAATTACAGAAGTTGAATTATGTAGTATTCGTTATTATGTAGATCTTTATCTACCCATTGGAAGCACTTTTACATAATATTGATCCCTTTATGATATAAAAGGGACGTTTTGTTAAGCACCAATGAAAGTTTCAAAATCTATTTCAGTCGTCTTTATTTAAAAAAAACAATTTTACAAATTATCATAGTCAACTATTACAACGAAAATATATAGTTTAGACAACATATATATGCACTTATAATTGTACATAAATTGTAAATAATTGCAATAAGAACTGTAAATTTTTGTGTTATAAAAAATGCAGGTAGGATCTCAACAATGCTAGCCGTATAGATTTGCAGTTTAAACTGCATTTTTTGTTTTAGACTTTGACGATGGTGTTTTATAAAATTTGTATTTCAGGAGAGATTTCAAGAATTAAGTTAAAAAATGATGTTGCTAATTTCCACTAAAAGAATTCCTCAAATGAAATCTTAAACAATGTTAGACCATCATTGATTTTGATTATGAATTATACAACAGAATAAATTTATTACAAACCAATCTTATCTAATTGAACAAATTGAATAAAGCCGATAGAAATAACATGGGAAGAATCAAGCCGGTAATAGTGGTTTTCTTTAAAATGCGATGTGACTTCATCAAACATCACAAAATTCATCAAATTCAACATCACAAAAACAATCTTATCTAACTTGGATCGAGCTCACTACCAAAACTAGAAGACACACCTCATCAAACATCAAAAAATTCATCAAATTCAACATCTAACATGATTTGAACTTCAATAATTTATATTCAACATTCAATCGGTAAAACACTAAGAATTCATCTAGGTTTTCAACATCAAATCGGCATAATAATCGCTTAATTTTGTAAACTATAACACGATTGCCTGAGTTGTAGATTCAAGGCATGAAAGAAGCAGAGGGGCGACGAAGTGGGGGGAGCGGATCGACCAGGTATCGTGATGGGAGCTGTTCCAAGAAGTAGCGTGCGGCGACGGTGTGGTAGTGGATACGGCAGTTGAGACGAGCGAGATGAGGGAAATTTGTTGAAAGGGGAAATTATTTAGCAGTGGAGTTGAAAAGAAGCCATGGAGGGAAAGGAGGAAAAAACATGACAATTTTTGTATCGATAAAAAGTATAAGGCGGCAACCCTATAATTAAAGGAGAAAAAAAGGAAAAGCTAATATTCGTTGAACGTACACTACAAACGCTACCAATAATTGCAAGCAAAGGTAGGTTTTCTTGTAGTGAAATTGACTTGAATGTGTTGAATATCCAATATATTATGCTAATTTCAATAATTAAAATTTGCAATATTATTCTTATCAATATTGATCGTTTAATTACAACTACATTAGTCTTACTCATAATGACACAGTTGTGGTCGATGGATTATATCCCTTCAGTTACGACCACAAAATTCTATATTTTGATAGCATACTTGGAATTCTTTCGGATTTGCGCATCATCCATATAGAGTCAACGCTCTCAATGGTTTACTTAAACGTAGGGTTATATATTTTTGACATTAATAAGAAACGCATTGTTTCTCTTAGATGTGAAAGAACACTTATTAGATATTCTAATTCTATATATTTGTTTAGGTTAGTTAATTACATTTCATCTCATATAATCAATTCTATCTATGGATTGTATCCAATTTCATTTTACAACCAATAATTCCTCAAAGGTAATTTTTCACAACGAAGTCGGTATGTCTTGAAACAATAATTGTTTCTCGGTGCAATAGAATAGGTATTCATAAATGTTTTATGAATTTCTTTATTTATAAAACTGATTTGGTTTTAGTTTATAGAAATAATGTTCGAAACATAAATATGTCATCCAATGACAGTCTTTTCAAAATCCTTTTAGGGAGATTCATACAAGATCCCTCATGAACAATTATTACGCGCAACCTTTCGATTTGCACAACCTTCCAACTCCTTGGCCTAAGATATGTCGGAGTTTCTTATAAACCATTGTCTTGTAAAATTTTGTAAACTGTTATTAAAATGAAATAACATTAACCTTGTGTACTACCCTTAAGTACATTACCTTGTAGAAAGAAACTAACTCAACTTCACTCATTTAATCGTGCATTGTCCAACAAAGTTAGACGACTCCATATCGACGCATCATTATGTATCACATAGAGGAGTAATTTTTAGATTGAATCTTTATTCATTTTAGGTGTGTTCAGAACATTTTCCAATATACTCACTCATTCGATCAAATCAAATCATTATCGCATGTTTCTTTATTTACTTCTGTTTTATATTCTATAAGTTTACCATATAACTCATCGATGAATATGACAAAGTACGTGGAATGTTTTGGTACTTGTAGAATTATGATCGCAAACATCTATATGTATCAATCTAAAGAATTGATTAACTCTTATGATACTCTCATTAAATGGGTGCGTAGCACTTTAATATTTGATATAATTAATAAGTGTCATATGCTTCAAAATCATACAATAAAATTATTTCTCAAAATTACGGCTTAGTCTATAATTCCAAAAAAACTGTAATCATATTAGATACTTTTTTATTTTATAATGCATCACTTTTATTATTATAAAAAATATGACCATATTGTATTTTTATTTCACAAAGAATATTCATATTGAAATATAACCACGTCTATTTTTTTCCAATCAATATCGAAAAATAATCATTATTTCATAAATAATTTATGGTAAGTTTTACGAAAACAATTTTCATATTATGATGCAATTAAGAAGTGCTATATGGCATGCTCCCACTTTTTCCGCCATTACCATAATAGCATACTAAATTTGGATTTTCCATCATTCACTTAATACGATTTGGTTATTTCATACACTACAACTATTTACAGTGGAGAGTTTGTTGATCCAATATCTTGAGCTTAAAGAAATAAATCTCATAGAAAACAATTTTCTATATGAAAATACATCTCAGAGTAGAAATCATATTTCTTATTCCAATATTAAGTATCAATTGTTATTACAATTTTCATTTCCAATGTTTCACTATGAGGCAGAAGTGATTATTCATTCTCTTCATCTCAACTATAACTTAAATTACATCTATTCTTATACATTAGTTATTCTTTCAAATGATCAAACTATTCAAAACAAAACCTTACTATAATATCATAGAAAACTCTTTACAAAACGCTTTTGATTATCCTTAACATTTAAGGACACCAAATATGTTTGTACTTTACGTAAACCGATCAAAATGACATTTCAGCGATCGAGTTCGTAAATCTATCTTGTAGTTTTTAGTCTTGTCTTAACACAATATGATACCATTTTTAATCAATCGGATTGAATTCTCGATCTCGCGCTAAGGTTTATTTGGTTTTTCAGGTGAGCCAATTTCATCGAAATATTGTACATTACAAACTTTGACCATTCATCATATAAAATTTACATGCAATTGTATGTGGATCAAATATCCATAGTCTTGTATTGCTCTAGATTTCGAAACTCATATAATGCAATACATGGTCTTGACCAAATAATGTACAAGTAACCAAACCACGAATGTATTCGGTAGGTGTAAAATCAGGCACTTGCATGGATGTTGAAATGTTAACATGCAATAGGAATTTAATAGTTGGCATTATATTTCCATTTGCCAACTTTCAATTCAGCTCATTTGTATATGTTAATTGATAAACATTTTATCAATCATATTAAATGCACAAATTTACCAGTGTAGATAATTATAAAATTATTTAGCATATGTTGTTACAACATTAGAAATGTAACGACCCGCTATTTTGGACTATTCGCATCCGCACACGTCGGACTTAAATAATTCAAAATACCGAATTGTTAATATAAAATTTGGCAAAACTCAGATATACAGTAAATAAATAATCACAGGATCACAGACACAGAGTAATAATATGCAGCGGAAGTAAAAGAGATAGTAGTTCATGAAGCTACTATATAAATATATAAGATACACCAGAGTTTACAACAAAAGAGAAATACGATACATCAAGTACAAATCAGAATACATCACTGGAATCATCGAATACTGGAAGCAGAATAGATGGCTGGATCTTCAAGCAAAGCTCCAACTCCAAAGGCGAGCCTCAAAAGGCTGAACCACTCAGTCTGACCCGAGCGTAAAGCAAAACACAAAACACTCGAGTCAGGATTAATATTCTTATATCAATAAATCCAACTCAAGTGAAAAAACAATTGAAACACAATAACTCAAAGGACGTTGGAATAACCATCCTCTAAGGATCCGTTAAACTATCTACTATGTAGTAATATACGCTAAATAGATAATGTCTATCAGTAATATAAATATCAAAATAGTGTTAAGGCGTTACCATTATCCCCCTTAACACATTTATATAAGCATCATAGTCTATACAGCACTGTAAACTCCACCGTAAACTGGTGGGATATCAGGGAGTACTCCATAGGTATAACACAAAACAAATTCGTAGTGGTCGCGTATATAGGGATACAAGTATGACAAGGCACATGAGGCAATACCCAAGGTAGTGAAACTACCGTTCGCCTGATCTGGACTGGTGAGAACGCATCGCCGCAGCGATCGCAACACCGCGAAACAACACTCCTGAAAAGTACGACGGTGCACCAATCAATCACAAGTAATGAGTAGTAGTTACAAAGAAGTGTGTTCGCTCGAGGTGGCTAACCCCATTTGGCCCGGCACGGCTCCTGATTTTAGTCATTTCCAATTTGACACAAGTGTCAAGGCTATCCATTATCGTTCTCTTTCTTCAGTCATCACGTACATCATTCCAACCACTTCATTCTGGATCATCACTCCGCGTATAGTTATTAAAGTGGTTTTCGGTTTAGATAGAGAGTATATCCATAACCGATTCCGGTTTCTTTAATAACTTTCGTAATTATTACACCGATTGGTCGTTTAATAAATTTCAAACCAAATCAACTTCAATTTCAGTTTCAATTCGTAAATCAACATTTCGTTTGTCTTTCTAAATAAATTTCCAAAGTTTACGTTTCAAAACTTCCAAATTACCATTCCAAAATCTTATAATTCGATTTCACCTTTATTTAAACAATTCAAATATTGATTTAAGTTCATATATAAATTTCATTCCGGAATCATTTAATTTAATTTAACATTCAAATTAATTCAAATTCATTTATCGATTTCATTCAATATTCGTTAAGTTAAATTATCATTTACACGATTTCTATTAGATTTCTAATTCATTTAAATCAATTGCTTAAGTTCAACTTCGTTATCAAACTTCAAATTCAATTAGATTAAATTCGTCACATCAAATTCTTAAATTCAAGTCTTATTATTTATTTCATTAAAACGCATTTTATTTCTTGTTAAAGAAATTCAATTTCACTTATTTCTTTACTTAGTTACAAATTCCAAAATTCAATTAATAAAGAAACTAAATTTCACATATTCAAGAAGTTCAATTTCACTTATTAACTTACTTGATAATTTCCCAAACTTAATAAATAAAGAAACCCAATTTCATTTATTAACGAAGTTCAAATTTCACTTATTCAAAAGTTCAATTTCTCTTATCAAAGAATTCAATTTTTATTCAATTATATATTAATCCAATCTTATTCAATTATTAAATAATTTCAACCTTAATTATTAATAATTTCAAACTTAATTATGAATTCAAACTTAATCATCAAATCATTTCAACTTAATTATAAATTCAACTTAATAATTCCAAACTTAATTATAATTTCAAACTTAATTTCAATTTTAATTTAATTATTAAATTATTTCAAACTTAATAATTTCAAAACTCGATTATTACTAATTCCAAATTATTTATTAATAATTCTAAATTTAATTATAATAAAATTTCAAACAACGTTCTTTCACCAATCACTACGTTAATATTTGTTTCAGATTTCAATCTTTACATTTTCCTTCCAAAAATTCGAATTCCAACTTCATTTCAAAACTTATTCTTTGCTTGAATAAAATCATTATTTTATTTTTAAAATCAAATTATTGACCAATCGGATTTTATTTAATTCTCTATCCTAGGTCAAATTTCATTTGGGTATATATCATTTCAACCCGATTCCAATTCCAATTCACAAATCAAAACATAGTAAAGGGAACTTGCAGTGTGATAACTGGGATGGTGTCAAAGTAAATAAACAAGCAATAGCATCCATACATAACAATTCAATAATTATTCGAATAATCCCAAAATAATCGTATTAGTTCGCATTGTTATTTTTGCGAATTAATATAATTATTTCTAGAATCTACACTGTCATTTCATGTAGATTAAAGATTATTACACTATTATTTATGCGGCTCTACACTTGACATCAACCATTCAATTTCATATTACATCAACCTATACAATCATACATTCAATGGTTTAAGGTGTAATTAACCAATTCTACGTGTCAAATATTATCTAACATTTAAAGGTCGTATTACACAAGTTTAACTAAGCAAATTCAACACATATGTCAATTCAAAAATTTAACTATCCTGCGTCAAATTCAATTTCATAATATTTATCACTTATTCATTACAATTTAGCATCCAATATAAACAACAATCAATCAATCAATTATCAACCAAACTGGATTTATTATTGCATACATAACAGATAACGGTGTCAGATGTTAAAGGTGAACTGATACATAAATAACAGTGAAATAAAAAACAGCAGTATATTTCAATGGTCGTTCCAATTGAAATCAAATTTAATAAATAAAAAACATTAATCGTGAGTGATTGCTCACCTTTCGAGGCTAGAGAAGAATGAGAATCAGACGAGTTACGAATCCAAAGCAAAGCTAGATTGAATGCGAATTTGACAAGTAAAGCTGACAATTGTAATTGGCGAAATTGAATCAGAACTGGATCGATAAAATAATTGGTAACTGAATTGATATAGGCATAACATATACAATCATATATATATTTACACATATA
Organism: Allium cepa; assembly: GCA_030765085.1. NCBI lineage: Eukaryota > Viridiplantae > Streptophyta > Magnoliopsida > Asparagales > Amaryllidaceae > Allium > Allium cepa. Next base: position 979,326,444 of record CM060928.1, read on the forward strand.
TACAACAATCGTTTTTTTTTTATTTCAATATTTGCTAATAATATATATATACACATGTAGTTGAAAACTTATTGTTTTAAAACAAAACATGTAAAACAAGGTCACTATATAAAATTTAAAATCAACTAATGCGTTCATAAAAATGTACTAATTTATATATAAAACACATTAAACCCCACATTTGCAGAAAAGAATGAATATACAGTGCAAATTATATGTGCTGTAACCCACAAAAGTAACTTAATATTATAATTTAAAAAAAATTAAACTCGCCAAATTATACTTTAAATATACAACTACTTGCAAAACTATACATGTACTCTTCATGCAACAACCACGCCTAAATGCAACTTATATAACTAAACAATTCTTAAAACCGTAATCATAAAAGAATTCATAAAACAAGCCTATATATATGAACAGTTAAACAAAGTTTCTTACATAACTTACGTATTCCTATATACGAAAAGAATATAAATATACACATTACCTTTAAACAAATAAAATTAAATATTGCCAAAACATGTATTAACTGTTAAACTATAAGAGATTAAAGTATAAATAGAGTTCAGACCCATAATAGCTTGCAAAACAAAGAACAAAGGAGTTGCCACAATATACACATACTCTTTACAGACATGGTATTCTTATGTACTAAACGTATGTTATAAAAGAAATGTAAAACATCAGATGAATAGGTAATAATAGATATATAGTTTCACCTAAAAAAATGAAACCCAACAGTTCATATATAAGTACCTAGAAAATATAGTTATAATATAGAAAATATACTTTGTAAAACCCTGTAAAACATCCTATATTCAACACGACAAATTAGTTTATGCAATTCAAAACACCCAGATACTAATATATACTGACACTACAACATTCACAGTATATATATACGCATCAACAGATCATAAAATCTTATGCTGTATATACAAAAATTTATACTCTTATGTAAAACAGAACGCATAGGCCTAAGTAATGTATGTATATAACTGGTATATATAAAATCATGTATACATACTGACACATCGGAGGTATATATATATCGTTATGTATTTGCAAATGAACTAACAGAAAAGAAAAAAAAAATCTATCAATCCTAGCCAAACTAATATAATCTATACTTACACTATGTAACAGCCCTAGTTTTTAGATATTTATTTTATTATTAATTATTTAATTTTAAAAATGTATTTATATAAATTGTGTTTAACAATATAGTTAATTATTTAATTTGAAGATATATTTTATAAAATTGTATATGTCAATAAAATTTAATATTAACTGTAAAAAATTTAAGCTATGTTTAAACTGTAAAATTTCGCGTTTAAAAGACGCGTCAAATTTTAGGGTATAAAGCAACGTAATAAAACGTGTGTTTTTAAAATGTTATTTTACAGAAATTTTTGATATTTTTGACTGCGTCTGTTTAACGTAGTGTAAAAATCGTGTTTCCAAATATTTTTGGAGAGAAACATCAGTTAGTGGTTTTATACCAAACATTATTTTATTATTCGTTAACTGACCGATTGATAAAATAAATTGTATTACATACGTTCATCCCTACATCAGTGCAAAATCAACCCCTGTGTACAAATCTTTTTGTTACCGTTCACATCTAAGAAAATCAACTCTCCCTCTTTTAAATTTCCGTTTCAGTTTTGATTTTTAAGTAACGTTCAAATCCCTCTCTGATATTTTTCCTTTGCACTTATATCAGCCATCAAACTTAAATCACGCATACATTAAATCCAGTTGTGTAACTGCCTAAATCTTATATCACACTGTTTAGTTTGCAACAAATGGGATATTAAAAGTTTGCATGTCTAAAGATAAATCAACGTATGCCTTAAACCAAGCTTTTGCGTTACAGCCAAGACATATTATTGGAAGCAAATTCCAACCTTTCCCATTTTCTGCTTGCAAATGGCTCTACCTTAAATCACGCATATAACACATTTACCTTCCTATAAACTAATAGCTCTCTCTCCCTTTGACCGTGCAACAGTTTAAAACATTCAAGTGCAAGGTTAGAAATTGTTAATTATTTGAAACGGTTACCATTTACCATTCTTATGTGACATGCTAAATCAGGGGTTTCCTTAATCACGTAATATACTCATTTACACTTGCCTCCGCATGTCAGTTTTCTTTCATAAATTAATTCTTAAGTCTGGCCATTTCATTTATTTTTAATCAAACTAAATAAGGGATTTAAAGCATGCTGAAATCACGCATTCATATTTACATATTTTTAAACTTTATATGTGGTGTAACTCTCGGTCCCTCCCTTTATTTCATTCCTTTTGTAACTGATGTCATAAACCACTGATTGCTCTTCCTCTGATCTTGCCACAGATCATATTTTTCCAATTTTGCAACGTCCAAATACATTTGTAAACATATTTAATACAAATCAAAATTTATTTAAAAATAAATGAATCATCACACACGTATTCATATTTACACAGTTAAAAATAAAACTGATACTTAAGAAAACAAATAAAACTGAGACGAATCAAATGCATGGTCCAAATATTTGTCAGTATAAAAATCAAGTTTTCTACTAGAAACGTTCGAACCTCTTACCTATTTTTAAAGAATAACTGATGCACTCCTTCCTTTCAGCCATGTAACTCACTGACTTTTGCATTCACACATATTTTCATACAAAGATTTAAACCACTATTTATCAACAAATCAAGGCTTGCAATTCTGGCATCTCGCATAAATTATAACTATTGATTTATCTCCTCCACTGATGTAGCTCATCAGTTACATTCAAACCACTATATATCTATCCCATTCCTTAAATCACGTAAGTAAAAGAAACTGATGCCTCAAAAATTAAGTTTTACTATATAACGTTCGAACTATGCACCTATTCATAGCCTATATACATATCAAAAGTACAATCACACATGAAAAAGCTCTTTAAAAACTGATGCGTTATCTACACTTATGATCCCCATGGAACTTCACAAACATCATCTATATTTACACCAGCTCTTTTTCCCTTCCACTATTCGCTCTGCCTTGCCTCCTTCTTGAGCCCGAGATCTATCAGGTAATAGCATTTTTTCCTTTCGTCCAGATTTGCTTCTTCTTCATTTTCTGATTTTCTTCATCACCTTGCTCGGCCTCCCCATGTTGTACGAGTTATGTCCATAATTATTGTGTGTAGATCTGTGACTTGTTGTCTAGGCTAGGAAGTTTGGCAAGTCTGCATATGATTATGATATAGATGTTATTAGTTTTAAGTTTTAAACTGGTAGGAACAGACAGTAATTGCGATTTGTTTTAAATTGATAACCACTAATACTTTCATAACTTTGTTCTTTTTAAATTGATAATAACAGATACTATTTGGGTTGTTTTAAAATTGTCAAGAACAGATACTACTTGGTTTTGTTTTAATTCTAATAAGAACAGATACTATTTGATTTTTTTTTTTTGTTTAAACTGTTAAGAACAAATGATATCAATTTTTGATTTAAACTGATAAGAACAGCTGCACCAAGTTTTTGTTTTTAAATTGATAAGTTGGTAAGTGCAGATGCTACTAAAATATTTTGTTTAACTAAGTAGTTGAAGTGCATAATTGTTCTTGTAATAAAGATATGTACTGAGTATTGCATGCCTCATGTTGCTCCAGTCTTCATTTCCATTTTGTTTGCCTATTTGTATTGCATTTTCTTGGCATTGACTTGTATTCAGTCACATTGCACTGTCCATGCATGATGATCCTCACTTTGCACTTTGAATTGTTGTATGCATTTGAGTTCACCCTCATTCGAATTGTTGCAGTCTTGTACAGGTATTAATAGCTTGTCCCTTATAACCTGGTTGCATTATTGATCCATTTTTTTTTTGACAGTCTGCATTAGTTGGTTTATTTGAGTTGGGTATTTTCACTTGAATTGGTCTTGTGGCAGTTTGCATGTCAAGTTGCACACTACTGTCTTATATTACTTTGATAAAATGTGAAATGTTACATGTTGCTTCGTACCATGCTTTAGTTGTCTGCATCCCATATCTCTGCTCTTACAATATGAACAGACCCTTGAAACCATATGTTATCTTGTTGTTTGAATCATAGCTTGATGTTATATATGTATGTAGATAGTGTGTCTGCTTGTCTGCATTGAGGTTGTATTCATATATACCTGCTACTGTTGCATTATTTGCTTCACTTGAGTTTTGTAACTGTAGCCTATTGGGTTCATTTTGAAACTTTGTATTTTCAAAATTTTTGATATGTTCAGTCTTCATATCCATTCCAGTTTACATTATCTAATATGTTTCAGTTTCATATCTATATTGCATCCATAATGTTGCACTTTGGTCTGGTCATTGTTTTCCTGGGTGTTGAAGTCTTCATCTCCATTTTATGTACTGTTAGTACTTCATCCCTGTTGTGCATGTCTGCATATTTAGTAATACATGCCTGCATATTTAGTTAGTATCAGCCTGGGTAGAAATGGGGAACAACTAGGTTTTAAAAAAAAAAAAAAGAAAAAAAAAAGAGAAAAAAAAAAAAGAAAAAAAAAAAAATCTGATGGTGAAGCTGAATTCTAGAAGTAAATATGAGTTAGAAGATAGTTGGGCAACACAAACATGGGCATCTGTAAGTATTCGGATAACAGAGAAATAGGGATAAGTGTTCACCAGTTTTGCATATGACCCGTAGATTTGACATATTTAACTCGAAGCAATATAGGTGCTGACTCGAAGCAACGACTTGCTTGGCCCGAAGCAGTTGAGTTTTTCTCAGGGTAAAAATTTTGGACACAGGGAAGTGTTATGTTCTATTCATGGCGTGAGTTTGCATGGGATACGAGTGTGCACATGTACAAAGTATAGAGTAGGAAAACTTCACCTTCTGTCAGTCAGCCTTTAGAAATTTTGTCGTAGTTTAGTGTTACCCGGTTCTCGTTTAGGGTATGTTTTGGTCACGGTACACGGTGGAGTGGTCGAGCAAAGCAAACAAACCCCGTTCTATTCTCATTTTCTTTGATCGTAAATTTTTAAGTCACGTATTCCATAATTGAAATTTTGTTCTAGATTTGAATCTACGTCAGAAGAATTTGATCGTTATTCTCTGTCGTGCTTTATCGGTGAATCGTCGTTTTGTATTCAAATTTTCTGCAACTTTCAGGTGAGTTTTTCTCACCAGACATATGTACATATATTGTGTAAATTATCGCAAGTGTATGTGTAAACATTCTATTTAGATATTATCTGTCTGTAGTATGATGTAGAATGATGAACCCATTTAAATTGACATCTCATCAGTTATTTATCTGTTATATTATTTCTGCAGTTATATTATTAATTGTTATTTACTGCTTAAATCACCACTGCAAGTTCCCTGTTAAAGTTGGATTGTTATGGGCTGAAATAATGATTATTGTTAAACTAGTCTGTTAACTGCTTAACTGATAACTTGGGATTGCGGGTTTGAAATGATAGAACCCGGGGTTTTGTAAATTACGGGTTGAAATGATAAATCCGTATCACTTGACCTAGGCTAGAGAACTATATACAAGCCCGTGGTTCTTATAATATTTTCTGAAATATTTAAAAAAATTATTTTGGAAGTTAAATATTTGATTTAATATCTTTAAAGGATTTTATTTTAATTTTTGAATGAGTTATAAATGTTAATAAATAAATAGATAAATAAGTTATATTTGGAAATATTTATTTAGTTAATCAATCTGCTACAGCATTTTTAGAAATGCGGTCTTTTTGAAATTGGACTAGTTTTACCCGTAACTTTAGGTAGCATTTCCTAAGTGCTACAGAATCTAGAATTGATTGTTTTAAAACTCATGGAATTTGAGAAATTTTATTTTATGTTAAGTTTTGGAAAATCTTAAGATATGATATTTATAACTGGATTTTCCTTAATAAATTTAAGATGAATATTCTAGTATTAAGTGAATTTTGAAGATATTAAATGACTAACATTGGGAGTTTATTTATGGAATTTATGGGAATATTCAAGACTAAATAATAAAACATTGATTTGTTGAAAGAATAAAATCCAAACTTAGTTTTGAATAGGAAATACTCCAATTGGGTATATATATATATATATAGGAATTGTAACGGATTTGGGGACATAAAGTGATATTTAAATTATGGTTTAAACTTTAAATAAAGAAATATATTTGTAAAACTATATAAATTATCTTCTTCACAAAGTAACCATAAAGTTAAACCATTTATTCTATATACCGTTGAATATCCAAACCATTTGTGTGTTGGGAGTTATGGTTTAAAGTAAAAATTCCAAATATTATGTTTTGAAGATATATTTCAAATATTTGGCTTCCAGATATTATAAATTTTAAGCAGTATGGTTTTTGGAAAGAATTATATTTGAATATAACGATATCATATTGTTTTGGGTTTTAAAATGATATCGTATTTATAGTTTTGAAATGGAAATGTTTATTTTGGTTTTAAAGTATAAAATGTTTTAAATGACCACGGGTTATAATAACGATGGGTTGGCAAAGAGACCGGGATCGGATATGGACATACTCTCTGTCGATACCGAAAACCACTTTGACCAACCGTGTACGCGGCGGAGATTCCAGAATGAAGTAGGTCGGTGGTGGCGTTTCCTGTAAGGTAAATACGTGGACCCGACTCCCGTGAGTTGGCATAAGGTGGCTAAAACAGGAGCAATTCCAGGCCAATGAGGTCATTCCTCTGATCGGACGCTCCTCTTCGATATTATACTATGATTTTGGATTGATTCGGTGGCCACCTCTATATTTTGATTTTGGGGAGTTAGTCCGAGGTGGGCGGTAACTGCGGCTACGCGTTTCCACCAGCCTGGATAGCAATTGGTATATCTACCCTGGCATTGCCTAGTTGTGCCGTGTCATCTACCATACCGAGCCTTGTACGAGTTTAGATTTCTCCCGTAGCCCGTGTGGTATCCTCTAGTTGCTTCCCGATCAGGAGGAGCTATGATATTGGATGGACTACTGGGACTATTACGTGTTAAGGGCTATATGGGTAACCCCTTAATGCTAAGAAAAAAGTATGTTTATTTTATAAATAGACACTATTATAATAGCGCAATATACTACATAGTAAATAGTTCAACGGATCCTTAGAGGATGGGCGGTCCCAAGCATCCTTTAAGTTACTTGCTCTATATTACAGTACACTTGAATTAGCTTATATTATATAAGTATGTATGTCCTGACTCGAGTGTTATGTTTTATTTTACGCTCGGGTCAGCCTGAGTTGCAGCTTCAATTTCTTCTCCGTAGCTAGGACACTCAGTAGATCATTCGCGCTGCTGGAAGTTGTTTCAGCCTTTATCTTTTCTGGAATTCAAGACTTTGAAGACTCTATCTCTATTTATGTCTTAAAATTTGTATTGAGGATTATAGACAATGTAAGTTCTGTTTTGTTGAAGTTATATCAGTGGCTTCATGAACCACTAAATTTTTAATTTCCGCTGCGAGATTCTGATATCTGTGTATGTGATTCTGTGATCTATTTATTGTATATTCTGAGTTTTGCCAAATTTATTCTACAACGCAGTATTTTGAACAATTCAAGTCCGACAATGTGCGGATGCGAATGGTTGAAAATACTGGGACGTTACATTTGGTATCAGAGCTTTGGTTCTAGGCAAAACTTAGAATATATGGTAAATTGGATTTACAGAATCACCTTCATTAGAGATTGAACCATTCTCTTTTCGAGTTCTGGGACGTCCCCTACGGTTCCAAAGTTCATTCGTGTCCCTCACTTTTCATCTTCCTTAAATTCTGGAGTATTCCATAACTCCACTTCGAATGATCTTCATAGTAAATTTGCGGTCTCGCCATCATTCTAATAAAGGGGTGAAACTCCTTTACAATTAGCATTTATTCACCGGAGATTTATATTTATCATTGGTTTATATGCTAGTATCTTTGGTTATTCCGAACTCTACCTCTTCGGATCAAATGTAGATTTACCCCAACCACATCGATCCGATTCTTTAAGTCACGGTTGACCCGGTCAAGGTTGTCCGCGATTATATAGACTTACCCAGTTTCCTTATTCTGATTTTTAATCACCGGATTTTCTGATTTCAACTCATCTTGAATTCTATTTGATTTGAGTTCATCAAAAATTTGAATCACTATCCTTGACTTGAAAGTTTTATTTCTGTATTTGAAAATAAAATCTAATATATATATAAGTATAATTTTCAGAACTCTATAATTAATTTGACTAGTTGTCAAGAGATAATAGTTTTGATTTTATATATGAGTTTGTAAGCCATGTGTTTTGTCATATATAAATAATTGAACTATAAAACAATGGTTACAAATAGAAATGAAGTTAAAACTAGAACTTGAGAATTAAACTTCCGATGATTTCAAACCTTGTATTTAAAGTTTAAAAGGATATAATAAGTATTTTCGAATAGAAATTTGTTTCCGAAATTTTTTAAAATCTAGTGCTTTTCTCTTTGTCGCTGGAAAATAATTTCGGTGATGACTGCAGCATCATCGACTTTCATTTTCGAGTTTCGAAGTGAAGGGACCACCCTGTAGTCTGGCTACAGTGTACCTTGAGATTTTTGATTTGAATTTCTAAAGTATGACTTAATATATATAATTTATATTTGATTTGACATATTATGTATATATATTTATTTATCTCTAAATGGTTTGAAGAAGAATCAGAAATTTAATTCTTAAGTTTTATCTTGAGGAATAATTTAATAAAAATAAATTTGAATAAGAAATTCCAACAGGAAATAATTGAATTTGAAAGTTTAGTTGTATAATACTCAATTCCATTCAATATAACTTACCTTGAGTTTCAAAAGTTAACAATGTAATTGGATAATATACATTATAAAAAGGGGATTTTATAATTAAAATTTAGGTGGTTATAATAAATGTTATACACTAAAATTTTAGTTGTAAAAGATAAATAGAGGTAGATATAGAAAAAGGAATTTAAGAAATTTATTCAAAGGAACCTAATAATCAAAGTTGATTTAACATGGAACCTTAAATCTAACTAAGAAATTCTAATTAAAGTTATTCCCTAAGTGAATAATTATGATTTAAATAGTTAGGACATATTCTAATATTGCTAAATTTGATAATTGAGATTTTGGGTTTCGGATAAAAATTTTTATTGAAGGAATATCTTATTTTTTAAAATAGGTATTTCAAATAAAGTGGTTAGGATATTTGTTAAGAATTTAGAGTTAAGAAAATAATAAACTGATTAGGAATACTATCATATCTACTATAACATATTATCAGTGCTGCTATTCTAAAAATATAATGTTTGAAAATTTATAATTGAATAAATGAAGATTATTTTAAAAGGGTTATGATTTTAGTAGTATGATTTCCAAATGATAATATCTATAAATCGTAATGATTTTCAAAATATTATGATCTCAAATTTATTATCTTATTTTGTTTTGAACTATCTTTAAATGTCCTTGGTTTCCTTATCTGCTACGGATTGGGATGCTATCGCTTATACCAGTCTATTTAGAAATCTTTCTATAATCTTTGAGATCTTTGTTACTCATCGGGACCTGAGCACCGCTGAGCACCCATAGACTGACAGTCAAACTGAAGGGGTAAAACCAATTCTAGAGAACCTTCTTCGTGCTTCAAATCCGGAACTATCCGTTTAAGATTCTTGTCTATCTAGCTTATCTTCTTTGTTTCTCTTCTTTCGTTCCTTTTCGAGGACGAAAAGTTCTTAAGTGGGGGAGAGTGTAACAGCCCTAGTTTTTAGATATTTATTTTATTATTAATTATTTAATTTTAAAAATGTATTTATATAAATTGTGTTTAACAATATAGTTAATTATTTAATTTGAAGATATATTTTATAAAATTGTATATGTCAATAAAATTTAATATTAACTGTAAAAAATTTAAGCTATGTTTAAACTGTAAAATTTCGCGTTTAAAAGACGCGTCAAATTTTAGGGTATAAAGCAACGTAATAAAACGTGTGTTTTTAAAATGTTATTTTACAGAAATTTTTGATATTTTTGACTGCGTCTGTTTAACGTAGTGTAAAAATCGTGTTTCCAAATATTTTTGGAGAGAAACATCAGTTAGTGGTTTTATACCAAACATTATTTTATTATTCGTTAACTGACCGATTGATAAAATAAATTGTATTACATACGTTCATCCCTACATCAGTGCAAAATCAACCCCTGTGTACAAATCTTTTTGTTACCGTTCACATCTAAGAAAATCAACTCTCCCTCTTTTAAATTTCCGTTTCAGTTTTGATTTTTAAGTAACGTTCAAATCCCTCTCTGATATTTTTCCTTTGCACTTATATCAGCCATCAAACTTAAATCACGCATACATTAAATCCAGTTGTGTAACTGCCTAAATCTTATATCACACTGTTTAGTTTGCAACAAATGGGATATTAAAAGTTTGCATGTCTAAAGATAAATCAACGTATGCCTTAAACCAAGCTTTTGCGTTACAGCCAAGACATATTATTGGAAGCAAATTCCAACCTTTCCCATTTTCTGCTTGCAAATGGCTCTACCTTAAATCACGCATATAACACATTTACCTTCCTATAAACTAATAGCTCTCTCTCCCTTTGACCGTGCAACAGTTTAAAACATTCAAGTGCAAGGTTAGAAATTGTTAATTATTTGAAACGGTTAACATTTACCATTCTTATGTGACATGCTAAATCAGGGGTTTCCTTAATCACGTAATATACTCATTTACACTTGCCTCCGCATGTCAGTTTTCTTTCATAAATTAATTCTTAAGTCTGGCCATTTCATTTATTTTTAATCAAACTAAATAAGGGATTTAAAGCATGCTGAAATCACGCATTCATATTTACATATTTTTAAACTTTATATGTGGTGTAACTCTCGGTCCCTCCCTTTATTTCATTCCTTTTGTAACTGATGTCATAAACCACTGATTGCTCTTCCTCTGATCTTGCCACAGATCATATTTTTCCAATTTTGCAACGTCCAAATACATTTGTAAACATATTTAATACAAATCAAAATTTATTTAAAAATAAATGAATCATCACACACGTATTCATATTTACACAGTTAAAAATAAAACTGATACTTAAGAAAACAAATAAAACTGAGACGAATCAAATGCATGGTCCAAATATTTGTCAGTATAAAAATCAAGTTTTCTACTAGAAACGTTCGAACCTCTTACCTATTTTTAAAGAATAACTGATGCACTCCTTCCTTTCAGCCATGTAACTCACTGACTTTTGCATTCACACATATTTTCATACAAAGATTTAAACCACTATTTATCAACAAATCAAGGCTTGCAATTCTGGCATCTCGCATAAATTATAACTATTGATTTATCTCCTCCACTGATGTAGCTCATCAGTTACATTCAAACCACTATATATCTATCCCATTCCTTAAATCACGTAAGTAAAAGAAACTGATGCCTCAAAAATTAAGTTTTACTATATAACGTTCGAACTATGCACCTATTCATAGCCTATATACATATCAAAAGTACAATCACACATGAAAAAGCTCTTTAAAAACTGATGCGTTATCTACACTTATGATCCCCATGGAACTTCACAAACATCATCTATATTTACACCAGCTCTTTTTCCCTTCCACTATTCGCTCTGCCTTGCCTCCTTCTTGAGCCCGAGATCTATCAGGTAATAGCATTTTTTCCTTTCGTCCAGATTTGCTTCTTCTTCATTTTCTGATTTTCTTCATCACCTTGCTCGGCCTCCCCATGTTGTACGAGTTATGTCCATAATTATTGTGTGTAGATCTGTGACTTGTTGTCTAGGCTAGGAAGTTTGGCAAGTCTGCATATGATTATGATATAGATGTTATTAGTTTTAAGTTTTAAACTGGTAGGAACAGACAGTAATTGCGATTTGTTTTAAATTGATAACCACTAATACTTTCATAACTTTGTTCTTTTTAAATTGATAATAACAGATACTATTTGGGTTGTTTTAAAATTGTCAAGAACAGATACTACTTGGTTTTGTTTTAATTCTAATAAGAACAGATACTATTTGATTTTTTTTTTTTTTGTTTAAACTGTTAAGAACAAATGATATCAATTTTTGATTTAAACTGATAAGAACAGCTGCACCAAGTTTTTGTTTTTAAATTGATAAGTTGGTAAGTGCAGATGCTACTAAAATATTTTGTTTAACTAAGTAGTTGAAGTGCATAATTGTTCTTGTAATAAAGATATGTACTGAGTATTGCATGCCTCATGTTGCTCCAGTCTTCATTTCCATTTTGTTTGCCTATTTGTATTGCATTTTCTTGGCATTGACTTGTATTCAGTCACATTGCACTGTCCATGCATGATGATCCTCACTTTGCACTTTGAATTGTTGTATGCATTTGAGTTCACCCTCATTCGAATTGTTGCAGTCTTGTACAGGTATTAATAGCTTGTCCCTTATAACCTGGTTGCATTATTGATCCATTTTTTTTTTGACAGTCTGCATTAGTTGGTTTATTTGAGTTGGGTATTTTCACTTGAATTGGTCTTGTGGCAGTTTGCATGTCAAGTTGCACACTACTGTCTTATATTACTTTGATAAAATGTGAAATGTTACATGTTGCTTCGTACCATGCTTTAGTTGTCTGCATCCCATATCTCTGCTCTTACAATATGAACAGACCCTTGAAACCATATGTTATCTTGTTGTTTGAATCATAGCTTGATGTTATATATGTATGTAGATAGTGTGTCTGCTTGTCTGCATTGAGGTTGTATTCATATATACCTGCTACTGTTGCATTATTTGCTTCACTTGAGTTTTGTAACTGTAGCCTATTGGGTTCATTTTGAAACTTTGTATTTTCAAAATTTTTGATATGTTCAGTCTTCATATCCATTCCAGTTTACATTATCTAATATGTTTCAGTTTCATATCTATATTGCATCCATAATGTTGCACTTTGGTCTGGTCATTGTTTTCCTGGGTGTTGAAGTCTTCATCTCCATTTTATGTACTGTTAGTACTTCATCCCTGTTGTGCATGTCTGCATATTTAGTAATACATGCCTGCATATTTAGTTAGTATCAGCCTGGGTAGAAATGGGGAACAACTAGGTTTTAAAAAAAAAAAAAAAGAAAAAAAAAAAGAGAAAAAAAAAAAGAAAAAAAAAAAATCTGATGGTGAAGCTGAATTCTAGAAGTAAATATGAGTTAGAAGATAGTTGGGCAACACAAACATGGGCATCTGTAAGTATTCGGATAACAGAGAAATAGGGATAAGTGTTCACCAGTTTTGCATATGACCCGTAGATTTGACATATTTAACTCGAAGCAATATAGGTGCTGACTCGAAGCAACGACTTGCTTGGCCCGAAGCAGTTGAGTTTTTCTCAGGGTAAAAATTTTGGACACAGGGAAGTGTTATGTTCTATTCATGGCGTGAGTTTGCATGGGATACGAGTGTGCACATGTACAAAGTATAGAGTAGGAAAACTTCACCTTCTGTCAGTCAGCCTTTAGAAATTTTGTCGTAGTTTAGTGTTACCCGGTTCTCGTTTAGGGTATGTTTTGGTCACGGTACACGGTGGAGTGGTCGAGCAAAGCAAACAAACCCCGTTCTATTCTCATTTTCTTTGATCGTAAATTTTTAAGTCACGTATTCCATAATTGAAATTTTGTTCTAGATTTGAATCTACGTCAGAAGAATTTGATCGTTATTCTCTGTCGTGCTTTATCGGTGAATCGTCGTTTTGTATTCAAATTTTCTGCAACTTTCAGGTGAGTTTTTCTCACCAGACATATGTACATATATTGTGTAAATTATCGCAAGTGTATGTGTAAACATTCTATTTAGATATTATCTGTCTGTAGTATGATGTAGAATGATGAACCCATTTAAATTGACATCTCATCAGTTATTTATCTGTTATATTATTTCTGCAGTTATATTATTAATTGTTATTTACTGCTTAAATCACCACTGCAAGTTCCCTGTTAAAGTTGGATTGTTATGGGCTGAAATAATGATTATTGTTAAACTAGTCTGTTAACTGCTTAACTGATAACTTGGGATTGCGGGTTTGAAATGATAGAACCCGGGGTTTTGTAAATTACGGGTTGAAATGATAAATCCGTATCACTTGACCTAGGCTAGAGAACTATATACAGGCCCGTGGTTCTTATAATATTTTCTGAAATATTTAAAAAAATTATTTTGGAAGTTAAATATTTGATTTAATATCTTTAAAGGATTTTATTTTAATTTTTGAATGAGTTATAAATGTTAATAAATAAATAGATAAATAAGTTATATTTGGAAATATTTATTTAGTTAATCAATCTGCTACAGCATTTTTAGAAATGCGGTCTTTTTGAAATTGGACTAGTTTTACCCGTAACTTTAGGTAGCATTTCCTAAGTGCTACAGAATCTAGAATTGATTGTTTTAAAACTCATGGAATTTGAGAAATTTTATTTTATGTTAAGTTTTGGAAAATCTTAAGATATGATATTTATAACTGGATTTTCCTTAATAAATTTAAGATGAATATTCTAGTATTAAGTGAATTTTGAAGATATTAAATGACTAACATTGGGAGTTTATTTATGGAATTTATGGGAATATTCAAGACTAAATAATAAAACATTGATTTGTTGAAAGAATAAAATCCAAACTTAGTTTTGAATAGGAAATACTCCAATTGGGTATATATATATATATATATAGGAATTGTAACGGATTTGGGGACATAAAGTGATATTTAAATTATGGTTTAAACTTTAAATAAAGAAATATATTTGTAAAACTATATAAATTATCTTCTTCACAAAGTAACCATAAAGTTAAACCATTTATTCTATATACCGTTGAATATCCAAACCATTTGTGTGTTGGGAGTTATGGTTTAAAGTAAAAATTCCAAATATTATGTTTTGAAGATATATTTCAAATATTTGGCTTCCAGATATTATAAATTTTAAGCAGTATGGTTTTTGGAAAGAATTATATTTGAATATAACGATATCATATTGTTTTGGGTTTTAAAATGATATCGTATTTATAGTTTTGAAATGGAAATGTTTATTTTGGTTTTAAAGTATAAAATGTTTTAAATGACCACGGGTTATAATAACGATGGGTTGGCAAAGAGACCGGGATCGGATATGGACATACTCTCTGTCGATACCGAAAACCACTTTGACCAACCGTGTACGCGGCGGAGATTCCAGAATGAAGTAGGTCGGTGGTGGCGTTTCCTGTAAGGTAAATACGTGGACCCGACTCCCGTGAGTTGGCATAAGGTGGCTAAAACAGGAGCAATTCCAGGCCAATGAGGTCATTCCTCTGATCGGACGCTCCTCTTCGATATTATACTATGATTTTGGATTGATTCGGTGGCCACCTCTATATTTTGATTTTGGGGAGTTAGTCCGAGGTGGGCGGTAACTGCGGCTACGCGTTTCCACCAGCCTGGATAGCAATTGGTATATCTACCCTGGCATTGCCTAGTTGTGCCGTGTCATCTACCATACCGAGCCTTGTACGAGTTTAGATTTCTCCCGTAGCCCGTGTGGTATCCTCTAGTTGCTTCCCGATCAGGAGGAGCTATGATATTGGATGGACTACTGGGACTATTACGTGTTAAGGGCTATATGGGTAACCCCTTAATGCTAAGAAAAAAGTATGTTTATTTTATAAATAGACACTATTATAATAGCGCAATATACTACATAGTAAATAGTTCAACGGATCCTTAGAGGATGGGCGGTCCCAAGCATCCTTTAAGTTACTTGCTCTATATTACAGTACACTTGAATTAGCTTATATTATATAAGTATGTATGTCCTGACTCGAGTGTTATGTTTTATTTTACGCTCGGGTCAGCCTGAGTTGCAGCTTCAATTTCTTCTCCGTAGCTAGGACACTCAGTAGATCATTCGCGCTGCTGGAAGTTGTTTCAGCCTTTATCTTTTCTGGAATTCAAGACTTTGAAGACTCTATCTCTATTTATGTCTTAAAATTTGTATTGAGGATTATAGACAATGTAAGTTCTGTTTTGTTGAAGTTATATCAGTGGCTTCATGAACCACTAAATTTTTAATTTCCGCTGCGAGATTCTGATATCTGTGTATGTGATTCTGTGATCTATTTATTGTATATTCTGAGTTTTGCCAAATTTATTCTACAACGCAGTATTTTGAACAATTCAAGTCCGACAATGTGCGGATGCGAATGGTTGAAAATATTGGGACGTTACACACTATAACAGCAACTTTATAACACAACTTTATAAAATAATATGACGTATAAATTTCAAATAGTGTATATATATTTAAAAATAAAGTTGCAGGCTTCGGAACATATATAAACTTTCACTTAAACGAGCAGATCTGTATGCACGTTTGAATAACTTGTAAAAAAAAGATATATACCAGTCATCGATCAGTGAAAGCAAAGAGAGTGGAAACTCGGCTGCCGAGGGGAAGACTTGGGTCAGGCGGCTGCCAAGTGCGGCATGAGGAAGGTGGTGAAGGGAAACGGGTTCAGGTGAGAAGAACGAAGTGGAAGGAGGAGCTCTTGTTTTTTTTTTCCCTCCGATTGACCTGGCGCGTTGGGTACCGTGCGTGCTGAGCGTGTGGGATCTCGTGCTTCAGGCGGCCATGCCGAAATGAGAGGAGGCGGAGAGGGAGGAAACGGTGGCGGGCTAAAGGGGACGAAGGCCGTTTGCATGGGTCAGTGGGCTTTGGCCAGGCCAAAGGTCTCGGGTTGCTTGGGAGGAGAGAGGCCGGTCAAGGTGAAGGGCGTTGGAGGCCGGAGAGAGATGCTAGCTGGAAGTTGTTGGTCGGGTTGCTCGACTAAAATTTGCTGCAGTGTTGGATGAAATGGGAAGGATTACACGTTATCATATTCCATGGCAAAAAAAAAATGAAAAGGAAATGAGCTAAGGTGAAGAAGTAGGTCAGGAAGAAGATGTGTTGGGTTCAAGAGAAGTGGACAATTGGGAAAGTGAACAGGCCATGCACGTTGTTTTCTTTTAAAGGCTTATAGTATACATATGTTTCGATCTGAGCAAAAATAAATGAAAGTTGATGAACCGGCAAAAGAGAAATTTATTTATTTATTTATTTATTTTTATTTATTTTGGAATATAAAGAGATGGCCATTCGATTCCCCGGGTTGGATATTCAAAATGACAAAAGAAAGACCAAAGGGTATCGATACGGTTATGCGTTTTACGGATTCCGCTGCGTATCAGACTTCAAAATACTGAAACGAATATACCGTAGAGATCAGCACGACGAGACGGTCACAACGGTATAAAGATATCAGTGGTATGATTGAATTATAAAAATTTCGAATTTTCTACTAGGGGAAAACGCGCAAAAATCGCAGAAAATTAAGATCGACGGAGGCAAAGATGTCCGAATTTGGAAAAACGACAAACTGACATCTTACTCAGAAGATGGTTTAGAATTTTTCTATGTAAAAATATTTTGGTTTTGAAAACGTTTTATTTTCATCGCTTTTTAACTGATTAAAATGAAGTAAATTTACGCGCGAAATAAACTTTCATATTTTCGGACGAAAATTTACCAGTTGTTATAATTAATTGGACGCATTCCAAATATCAAATTTATTTTCAAAATTTTATCGTTAAAACCTCACAAAATTTCAGTTAATAATGTTTGCCAAACTGGTTAAATTTACGGGTCGTTACATTCTCCCCCACTCAAAACTTTTCGTCCCCGAAAAAGAAGGAAGTAGGAGAATAGAAACAACCATAAAGAAAAATAGATTGAACGACAAAATAAACAATTAGTTAAAACCATATAAATTTCAATTTAAATAAATTTATATTCAACAATTTGTTTTTAAATTCAAGATAATTTATTAAGTTGATTTCAATTCAATTTATTAATATTTGATAACAAAAGATTCCTTCTGAACAAATTTTATTTATTTATCTCATTTATTCATTATTTTATTATCCAATTATACCCTATTAATAATTAATCATATTTTATTCAACAAATTCAATTCTTCTTTATTTTAAATTATTATTAAATAAATTCCACCTAATATATCCTATCACATATATCAAGCATATTTATAGTTATTATAACTATTCCAATTTTAAATTTCTTTTAACATCATTTCGCATTGTAAATTATTCAATTACATATTCAACCTTTGGATGGTTTGGTAAGTCGTATTATAATGTAATTGGGTATTATGCAAGAAATTTTTCTAATTCAATTTGTTAAGTTTCAATATTCATTCAAATATTGGCTTCATTTTAAAATTGAAATCATTCTTATCATAAATTTTTAAGAATTTTCTTTTCAATTTACTTCAAACAATTTTGAAATATATATACATCTAATAAATCACATCAAATCAATAATCATTTACCAATATTTATAAATCAAATCATAATTTAGAAATTCAAATCTATTTCAAATTTTCAAATCAAGGTGTAGCAAGGCTACAAATAGTCTCTCCACTTCGAAACCCGAAAGTAAATATCGATGATGCGGCCGTCATCACCGAAATTATTTTTCAGTGACAAGGAGAAGAGCACTGATTTTAAACATTTTAAAGTTCTTTGAAACGGTTTCTATTTGAAAATATCTTAAATACTATACGCTTAAAAACTTTCAAATCAACATTGAAATCATCGGAAATTAAATTCTCAAATTCTTGATTTAAATTCGTTTAAATTCCAAATCAAATTATAAACAAGTTTTATAAATTCATTTTTACGCAATGGACAACGGTTTACGAAACAATAATTGAAAATCAAATATTATTATTTCTGGCAACAAATTCATTAACAATTTAATTTCAGGACTTTATACTTATATAAAATATAATAATACAAAACTATTTTATTCACTAAATTCGAAAATACTATTGTGTCAGTTTGCTATGTTCAAGTGTTTTGGAAATCCTATCGATAGCGTTGATCAGACGAACCGATCGAAAACCCAAATCAACATCAACAACTCAAACAACACAACGTATATAAAACATTTTTAATATTTATCCACAAATACACTTCCTCGCTCGACGATACGACAATCGATTTCAAAGCAAGTATAGAGATTCAAATTTGATAGAAATAAATTCCAAGAGAACATTGATTCGATAATAAGTTTGAAACAGAGGATAAGATAATTCAATTAACAGAATCAGGAGATGGATAAGCTTATTTATTTCACAGGCAACCCTAACTAGGTCGACCGTAACTTTAAGAATACGATCGATGCTGAATTCCGAGGTAAATCAACATTCGATCTCGAGAGATGGAATTCAGGTATAGCAGAGAATAGATAGCATCGTAAACCGAGGATACAGAAATCTCCGGTAAATCGATGTCTATTGTAAAGGAGTTTCACCCTTTTTATAAATCAATTCGAGATTGGCGAGACCGACGATTCATTATAAGGATCATTCGAAGTGGAGTTATGGGATACTCCAGGATTAAAAGAAGACGAATAGTGAGGGACACGAATGAATCTTGGAACCGTAGGGAACGTTCCAAAATTCAAAGGAGTTGAGTCAAAAGGAAGAGATTTAAACTCGAATGAGAGTGATTCTATAAATACATTTACCCTATATGCTAAGTTTTGCCTAGAGCTACCAAAAGCTCTGATACCAACTGTAACGACCCGCTATTTTGGACTATTCGCATCCGCACACGTCGGACTTAAATAATTCAAAATACCGAATTGTTAATATAAAATTTGGCAAAACTCAGATATACAGTAAATAAATAATCACAGGATCACAGACACAGAGTAATAATATGCAGCGGAAGTAAAAGAGATAGTAGTTCATGAAGCTACTATATAAATATATAAGATACACCAGAGTTTACAACAAAAGAGAAATACGATACATCAAGTACAAATCAGAATACATCACTGGAATCATCGAATACTGGAAGCAGAATAGATGGCTGGATCTTCAAGCAAAGCTCCAACTCCAAAGGCGAGCCTCAAAAGGCTGAACCACTCAGTCTGACCCGAGCGTAAAGCAAAACACAAAACACTCGAGTCAGGATTAATATTCTTATATCAATAAATCCAACTCAAGTGAAAAAACAATTGAAACACAATAACTCAAAGGACGTTGGAATAACCATCCTCTAAGGATCCGTTAAACTATCTACTATGTAGTAATATACGCTAAATAGATAATGTCTATCAGTAATATAAATATCAAAATAGTGTTAAGGCGTTACCATTATCCCCCTTAACACATTTATATAAGCATCATAGTCTATACAGCACTGTAAACTCCACCGTAAACTGGTGGGATATCAGGGAGTACTCCATAGGTATAACACAAAACAAATTCGTAGTGGTCGCGTATATAGGGATACAAGTATGACAAGGCACATGAGGCAATACCCAAGGTAGTGAAACTACCGTTCGCCTGATCCGGACTGGTGAGAACGCATCGCCGCAGCGATCGCAACACCGCGAAACAACACTCCTGAAAAGTACGACGGTGCACCAATCAATCACAAGTAATGAGTAGTAGTTACGAAGAAGTGTGTTCGCTCGAGGTGGCTAACCCCGTTTGGCCCGGCACGGCTCCTGATTTTAGTCATTTCCAATTTGACACAAGTGTCAAGGCTATCCATTATCGTTCTCTTTCTTCAGTCATCACGTACATCATTCCAACCACTTCATTCTGGATCATCACTCCGCGTATAGTTATTAAAGTGGTTTTCGGTTTAGATAGAGAGTATATCCATAACCGATTCCGGTTTCTTTAATAACTTTCGTAATTATTACACCGATTGGTCGTTTAATAAATTTCAAACCAAATCAACTTCAATTTCAGTTTCAATTCGTAAATCAACATTTCGTTTGTCTTTCTAAATAAATTTCCAAAGTTTACATTTCAAAACTTCCAAATTACCATTCCAAAATCTTATAATTCGATTTCACCTTTATTTAAACAATTCAAATATTGATTTAAGTTCATATATAAATTTCATTCCGGAATCATTTAATTTAATTTAACATTCAAATTAATTCAAATTCATTTATCGATTTCATTCAATATTCGTTAAGTTAAATTATCATTTACACGATTTCTATTAGATTTCTAATTCATTTAAATCAATTGCTTAAGTTCAACTTCGTTATCAAACTTCAAATTCAATTAGATTAAATTCGTCACATCAAATTCTTAAATTCAAGTCTTATTATTTATTTCATTAAAACGCATTTTATTTCTTGTTAAAGAAATTCAATTTCACTTATTTCTTTACTTAGTTACAAATTCCAAAATTCAATTAATAAAGAAACTAAATTTCACATATTCAAGAAGTTCAATTTCACTTATTAACTTACTTGATAATTTCCCAAACTTAATAAATAAAGAAACCCAATTTCATTTATTAACGAAGTTCAAATTTCACTTATTCAAAAGTTCAATTTCTCTTATCAAAGAATTCAATTTTTATTCAATTATATATTAATCCAATCTTATTCAATTATTAAATAATTTCAACCTTAATTATTAATAATTTCAAACTTAATTATGAATTCAAACTTAATCATCAAATCATTTCAACTTAATTATAAATTCAACTTAATAATTCCAAACTTAATTATAATTTCAAACTTAATTTCAATTTTAATTTAATTATTAAATTATTTCAAACTTAATAATTTCAAAACTCGATTATTACTAATTCCAAATTATTTATTAATAATTCTAAATTTAATTATAATAAAATTTCAAACAACGTTCTTTCACCAATCACTACGTTAATATTTGTTTCAGATTTCAATCTTTACATTTTCCTTCCAAAAATTCGAATTCCAACTTCATTTCAAAACTTATTCTTTGCTTGAATAAAATCATTATTTTATTTTTAAAATCAAATTATTGACCAATCGGATTTTATTTAATTCTCTATCCTAGGTCAAATTTCATTTGGGTATATATCATTTCAACCCGATTCCAATTCCAATTCACAAATCAAAACATAGTGAAGGGAACTTGCAGTGTGATAACTGGGATGGTGTCAAAGTAAATAAACAAGCAATAGCATCCATACATAACAATTCAATAATTATTCGAATAATCCCAAAATAATCGTATTAGTTCGCATTGTTATTTTTGCGAATTAATATAATTATTTCTAGAATCTACACTGTCATTTCATGTAGATTAAAGATTATTACACTATTATTTATGCGGCTCTACACTTGACATCAACCATTCAATTTCATATTACATCAACCTATACAATCATACATTCAATGGTTTAAGGTGTAATTAACCAATTCTACGTGTCAAATATTATCTAACATTTAAAGGTCGTATTACACAAGTTTAACTAAGCAAATTCAACACATATGTCAATTCAAAAATTTAACTATCCTGCGTCAAATTCAATTTCATAATATTTATCACTTATTCATTACAATTTAGCATCCAATATAAACAACAATCAATCAATCAATTATCAACCAAACTGGATTTATTATTGCATACATAACAGATAACGGTGTCAGATGTTAAAGGTGAACTGATACATAAATAACAGTGAAATAAATAACAGCAGTATATTTCAATGGTCGTTCCAATTGAAATCAAATTTAATAAATAAAAAACATTAATCGTGAGTGATTGCTCACCTTTCGAGGCTAGAGAAGAATGAGAATCAGACGAGTTACGAATCCAAAGCAAAGCTAGATTGAATGCGAATTTGACAAGTAAAGCTGACAATTGTAATTGGCGAAATTGAATCAGAACTGGATCGATAAAATAATTGGTAACTGAATTGATATAGGCATAACATATACAATCATATATATATTTACACATATATACAACAATCGTTTTTTTTTTATTTCAATATTTGCTAATAATATATATATACACATGTAGTTGAAAACTTATTGTTTTAAAACAAAACACGTAAAACAAGGTCACTATATAAAATTTAAAATCAACTAATGCGTTCATAAAAATGTACTAATTTATATATAAAACACATTAAACCCCACATTTGCAGAAAAGAATGAATATACAGTGCAAATTATATGTGCTGTAACCCACAAAAGTAACTTAATATTATAATTTAAAAAAAATTAAACTCGCCAAATTATACTTTAAATATACAACTACTTGCAAAACTATACATGTACTCTTCATGCAACAACCACGCCTAAATGCAACTTATATAACTAAACAATTCTTAAAACCGTAATCATAAAAGAATTCATAAAACAAGCCTATATATATGAACAGTTAAACAAAGTTTCTTACATAACTTACGTATTCCTATATACGAAAAGAATATAAATATACACATTACCTTTAAACAAATAAAATTAAATATTGCCAAAACATGTATTAACTGTTAAACTATAAGAGATTAAAGTATAAATAGAGTTCAGACCCATAATAGCTTGCAAAACAAAGAACAAAGGAGTTGCTACAATATACACATACTCTTTACAGACATGGTATTCTTATATACTAAACGTATGTTATAAAAGAAATGTAAAACATCAGATGAATAGGTAATAATAGATATATAGTTTCACCTAAAAAAATGAAACCCAACAGTTCATATATAAGTACCTAGAAAATATAGTTATAATATAGAAAATATACTTTGTAAAACCCTGTAAAACATCCTATATTCAACACGACAAATTAGTTTATGCAATTCAAAACACCCAGATACTAATATATACTGACACTACAACATTCAAAGTATATATATACGCATCAACAGATCATAAAATCTTATGCTGTATATACAAAAATTTATACTCTTATGTAAAACAGAACGCATAGGCCTAAGTAATGTATGTATATAACTGGTATATATAAAATCATGTATACATACTGACACATCGGAGGTATATATATATCGTTATGTATTTGCAAATGAACTAACAGAAAAGAAAAAAAAATCTATCAATCCTAGCCAAACTAATATAATCTATACTTACACTATAACAGCAACTTTATAACACAACTTTATAAAATAATATGACGTATAAATTTCAAATAGTGTATATATATTTAAAAATAAAGTTGCAGGCTTCGGAACATATATAAACTTTCACTTAAACGAGCAGATCTGTATGCACGTTTGAATAACTTGTAAAAAAAAGATATATACCAGTCATCGATCAGTGAAAGCAAAGAGAGTGGAAACTCGGCTGCCGAGGGGAAGACTTGGGTCAGGCGGCTGCCAAGTGCGGCATGAGGAAGGTGGTGAAGGGAAACGGGTTCAGGTGAGAAGAACGAAGTGGAAGGAGGAGCTCTTGTTTTTTTTTTTCCCTCCGATTGACCTGGCGCGTTGGGTACCGTGCGTGCTGAGCGTGTGGGATCTCGTGCTTCAGGCGGCCATGCCGAAATGAGAGGAGGCGGAGAGGGAGGAAACGGTGGCGGGCTAAAGGGGACGAAGGCCGTTTGCATGGGTCAGTGGGCTTTGGCCAGGCCAAAGGTCTCGGGTTGCTTGGGAGGAGAGAGGCCGGTCAAGGTGAAGGGCGTTGGAGGCCGGAGAGAGATGCTAGCTGGAAGTTGTTGGTCGGGTTGCTCGACTAAAATTTGCTGCAGTGTTGGATGAAATGGGAAGGATTACACGTTATCATATTCCATGGCAAAAAAAAAATGAAAAGGAAATGAGCTAAGGTGAAGAAGTAGGTCAGGAAGAAGATGTGTTGGGTTCAAGAGAAGTGGACAATTGGGAAAGTGAACAGGCCATGCACGTTGTTTTCTTTTAAAGGCTTATAGTATACATATGTTTCGATCTGAGCAAAAATAAATGAAAGTTGTTGAACCGGCAAAAGAGAAATTTATTTATTTATTTATTTATTTTTATTTATTTTGGAATATAAAGAGATGGCCATTCGATTCCCCGGGTTGGATATTCAAAATGACAAAAGAAAGACCAAAGGGTATCGATACGGTTATGCGTTTTACGGATTCCGCTGCGTATCAGACTTCAAAATACTGAAACGAATATACCGTAGAGATCAGCACGACGAGACGGTCACAACGGTATAAAGATATCAGTGGTATGATTGAATTATAAAAATTTCGAATTTTCTACTAGGGGAAAACGCGCAAAAATCGCAGAAAATTAAGATCGACGGAGGCCAAGTTGTCCGAATTTGGAAAAACGACAAACTGACATCTTGCTCAGAAGATGGTTTAGAATTTTTCTATGTAAAAATATTTTGGTTTTGAAAACGTTTTATTTTCATCGCTTTTTAACTGATTAAAATGAAGTAAATTTACGCGCGAAATAAACTTTCATATTTTCGGACGAAAATTTACCAGTTGTTATAATTAATTGGACGCATTCCAAATATCAAATTTATTTTCAAAATTTTATCGTTAAAACCTCACAAAATTTCAGTTAATAATGTTTGCCAAACTGGTTAAATTTACGGGTCGTTACAAGAAATGTTAAATGTTATCATTTTATTTTTCTAATAAGGCTCCCGCTAGTCTTTTATGTTTCTCCAAACCCTAAGATGAAACTTAGAAGTCTTTCGACTTCATTAGTAGATCTAGGATTCTTCTGTCTTAGTATTCTGACCTTGAGTTTGCTCAACAAATCATAACCCCACAAACAATGAATAACTTCTTATCGTTTGTTTCACATACAACTCCTAACCCATTTTTCCTTGTCCTAATCTCATATCGACCTTGAGTTTGCTTAATAAATCAAAAGAGATTATTCACTCGTACCTACCATATCGTGATGGCCTAAGTATAGTATGTGTACCTTGAGTTTGCTCAACGAATACATATAGTTATCTTACCTCATCTGTTCAATATACTAATAATACTACACATAGCATCCCCAGCTTGAGTTTGCTCAACAACTAAGGAGTATGCAAGTAATTATATATATATAGTAGAGGAAAACATTATATTAAAGATTCATAATATTCAGTATATTATATTGAGTGATATCGACTTATGGAATAATGTATTTTTTATGCAATACCCTCATGATTCAAGTGTCAGACACATCAAAAATCACAATATACGTACATTTGCGTATGTATTTATTCCTTAAGTCTATTTAGGTTTCTTTAATGTTCCACTTTTAGTTTATACATTCATATCATATAAGTTTTGTTGTTAAATAACTTTTATTTTTCATATTACTTATATAATAGTCTTATGTATAATATTTCATTAACTAAATCTTAATTAATTAATTTTAATTAATAACTCTTTAATTAATTTATAATAGTATTCCAATACAATTTTTATATTGGACATAACTACTATAACCTTTATAGTGCATACTATAACCTTTATAATGTAACATGTATATCTTATATATGTGTAATTTTATTCAATTAATTAACCTTTAATTAATGTATTAATATTACAATGTTAATTAAATTATACAAATTTCAAAACTTTATCTTATATACATACATGTTGTAACGACCCGTAAAATTTTAATAATTTTTAATGTTTTTACGTATTTAATTAAAATTTTGAGAACTTTAAAAATAATATTTTAATATAAAAAAAATTTAATATTTGGATTACATTAAATTGTACGTAGCAGATGATAGATTTTCAATTTATTTTATGGAGGTTTATTTATTTAGAAATTCTACCTCATTCAAATCAGTTAATAACTTCTCAATCAATGCAAAGCTGTTACAAAACCCATCATTTCAATTCATTATTCAGTGATTCATTTTCTTTCTCTATCCATTGTCATTTCGCGTTTTACGTTTGAGGCAATAAATATATTTGTACATTTTTCTCCGAAAACCAACTTCACTTCTGCCTATTATCATCTCATTTAATTTTACATGTATAACGTTGTCACGACCCGAAATTCAACGCTTGAAAATTGACATAAAATACCTCACTTGTACTCGACTGTCAATGATTCAAACATCGAACTCCAGTCGGATGGAGCTTACAACAACATTAGATGAATAAATAACAGCGGAAAGTAAAATGAACATCATGCATCATATCACAGATACAACACCACAATAATATCTGCTACAACATCAGAGTACATAATACATGAATTACATATCCAGATAGAATGACATAATAGAACAACTAGATATCATATGCCAAAGGTCTTCAAAAAGATAAAGTAATAGTGAACATCCAAACTAAGCACCTCGAGATCCAAAAGCTTCCAAAATGTCTCTAAGGTATGAGCCACCAAAAACCGTCTCCAAACCAAAATACTCCCAGAATGCAGCTAGAGCCAAAATATAGAAAACCTGCTACTAGGCTGCCCGTGTAGAAATGGTGGGCACCCAGAGTTTAGAAAGGAAACAATAAACTCCGGGTCAGTCATGGGACTGGTATGAGTAAACACAGGTAATTGCTTTCAAATAAAACAGATTTAATACAAGAATAATCGGTATGCTTTTGGAAAATGAAACTACCATAAGACCTCCCGCCACACACACAATGCAATCGCAGAATTGGAGGAGATTTCTTCTTATGATAGTCAAATATGCTTGGTACGGGAAAAATTCTTTGATATTATTACTAGTGCATAGTGTAGAAAGCCATTACGAAAATATAATATCAATCCTAGCCAGCATAGACATTCCGAACTATGCCTACTATAGCTACCATCTAAACAGTGGTGACCACCATAAGTAAATGGCAGGTAATACAACTAAAACCGTGCGGGGTTCGTATTGGGAATTAGGTTTCCAACAAATGGTCAGGCTAAGGAACTTCCTATGCCACATGGGTACGCCTCTGGCGGGACGTCCCGAGAACTAACGTTACGGTTAGATCTCTGCCAACACAAGGCCGGGTTACCTCTGTAACTAGGTAACTACTACACGAATATGCCACTCCCCGGTCCTTTGGGACCTTTATCCGAGGGCCCTCCATCACAAAGCAACAACCACACAGAATAATGAGATTGAAGCAACCACATAGGTAAGCATCTGGGCTCCATACCATGACACTACCTTTTTCCAGAAGGGAATGACATACCCTAAAGGGCGCGACCCTCATAACCTTGCCGCATCTTTCCTGTTTCGACCATTTCCGGGGTGTGAGGTCCGATGAGGTCTCGTTCACAAAGCTACGCTTTACATGAAAGCCATGCTTTGATCACAAAGGATCAACAAAATGATCATCACTATACAGCAGCACTTAGTATGCCACACTACCAAATTGGGGGTACATAGCTGATAACCTTCAATTACATAACCTCTGAGCTCGTACGTCTCAGAGAAGGGTGTTAAGCTAAGAGAATAAATTCTGCGCCACCAACAGATATGTATTTGAAAGAAATCGGCTTTATATCTCAAAGCGTAGTGTCAGACACACGACCATACAAGTCTGTTCCGGGTTCGAACAGAACCGAAGGCACTTCGTCCAATAAAGGAAGAAGCCCTTGCAAATCCGGGCGTCCACAATCCCGATCGGACTTCCCATCACTTAGGGAATCCCTATACCGGAGCAACTCGGTGCAGAGACAATCGATAGGTTATCCTATCGTTTTTGAAGACACCCGGTCTTCACCGCCGGTCTTCAATTGCAATCCATTCGTCGAATCACTATTCGGAATGGGTTATACGACACAAAGGTCCTTCCCCGGCTAATTCGAATAGTGAACGCTTCAAATTTAAAACATGTGGGTGTATCAATCACAAAGGTTCACATTCAGGGTTCGATGTGGGTTTCGGATAACAAACTGAAATCCGACTCCCTGTCGCATCGAAGTTTAAATGCCATTTTACGGGCAAAAAGGGTTTCACATACATACAGGAGCAAATCACAAATCATAGCTTATCACAAAGCAATCACAGCATCACAACAAAAATGTCAATCCCGTATGGGGTCTTTGATGATGATCAATCATCGTTGATACAAGTAATTGTGATTAAAGCGAATTAGCTACATAATTGTCTTTGTTAATCATTTCAAATTAATGTTGAATTTTACTTGATTTTGAATTATTTTAATTGGCTAAGTTAATAAATTATTCTTTAGTTTATCATTTCATTTATAAATTCTTAATCGTTAACTTATTGAGTTAAATTTATTTCATAAGTCTCCTATTCTTTAATTTATTAAATTATTTTCTTTTATATTTAAAAAGTCGTTACAAAACATCAATTTTGTTATTTACTATTATTATAAACTTGGTTTGAACTTTGTATTTGTACATTAGTTTATATTTATATTTAAACTTTTATTTAGTTAAACATTTAAACAACTTTTATTAATTTAAATAATTTGAACTTCACAAAACTTTAAAAACTATTAGTTTCATATTACATTAACAACTATGTTTACTTCACTTAGAAAATACATTGCGTTCCAAAAGTTTTATCAAAAACTGTGTTACTGTTTCATCTGCATACCCGAGACATGCTTCGGGTCGTACCCGAGCAAAACTCCCCCCTACTCCGAGTTATCCCCAGTTTTGACCCGTGCCCCCCCTTTTTCTTTCGAAATTTTGGTTAAGTATAAAACGACACGGTGAACACCAAGAATCCCCCGGGTTGCACTTCGAGTCTTCACGCGATTTACCCGCGTACTGCTCCGAGTCACCATTGGTCTCCCCCAACGCCTCACGCTGATACACACCCCACCAACGTGCACGTGCACCGCTAGCGCCGCCGCCTATGGTCAGAGCCAAGGCCACGAGCGAGTCGCCTATCGTCCCCTAGAGCGACACGAACACCCAGATCTCGATTTTTGCTTCGAAGTCGCGAATCGAACATCACACCCAAATGTCATCATCAGGAACGCCACCGAAAACTGCCACGCGCCGCCGCCTCAGGCCATTATCGGCCACCAAACTCAGTACCAAGCCTCGCCATCGTGTCACGCTTCGAACCCCCCCAGTGGCACGCGGTCCGATCCCCTGTGGTGGTGCGGCAAGCCTTTCCAACCGTGCGCAGTATTTTGGGTTCTTAAACCCTAAAACAAACTCAAATTCAAATTCTGGATTTTAAAAAAATCGAACAGCATTTTTCTGATGATCACGAGCCCCCAAGCCATCTACGACAGCGAATTCGAGGGCCATAGCTCCTTAGATCATCAGTTTTTGGCAAAACTTTAATTTCCGATCAACCCCCATTTTCCCGAGCAACATGCAATGAAAAAAATTGATTTTTGTTTCAAAAATCATTATTCTTGATGGTAATGCAAGTGGTGTTACTGAGATTCAATTCCATGAGGTTCGAAATTTTCACTTGTTTGGGTTGTGACTGCATTTACATTATCCAGTGAAGTTTAAACCTGTTTTTAATTAGCTTTAATTAATTGTTAGATGGAATACCAGTTTAAACAATCATTTAATCTTAATCTCCAACATGATTCAGGAGCAAGGAGAAGAAGAAGACATTGTATTTGAATGTGTTTCACTCTGTAAACAGAGTTTAAGCTTAACAACAAATTTCTTTCTTCCAAAGTTTCCAGTAACTACAGCCTGTTTTTGATTAGTTTCTGAACATGGTGCAAGCTCAACACAATTCAACTTGTCACACATTTATTTCAGAAGGAATAAAGCAGAGAAAAATTTGAACTGGGTTTTAATATGTTTTATCCTTGCAAACAAAGAAGGCTGTATAAAATTTACAGTTTCCAGGAAAACAACTTTACTTTGATTTTTTTTTTTCCAGAGAAAAATGTGGGTGAAAGTTTTGAACAAAATCTCTCTTGCTTACTGGAAACAAAAATGCATGGCTAACTTTGGTTAATCATTCAAATCAAATAGGGTTAGGGGGGAAAAAGAATAGATTTTCTTACAGGTTTCTTTTTTTTTTTTCTGAACTAAAACAGGGACTATAACTTGTACAGTCAATCATAACAAACCAAACATTCAATCATTCAAATTTTCTTGCATGCAAACAAGATTTAAGTTTCCTATATCACTCAAAGCATACACATAGAAATCATGATAAAGAAAACAAAGTTTACTCACATGTTTCTAGAAGTTGACAGTTTTCAAACAGAAAGGTGAGCCTGCTACTCCTTTTCTTCTTTTCTACTCTAATTCTCTTGGGGTTTAGATCTGAAATTTGATGGGTAACAATTCTCTGATTAATTGTGGTTATATTCATGCATTTAAATTATCAAAACAGGGATTTCTATTTTACTTACTTTTGAAATTTATAGCAGAGAAGACACTCCTTATTTCTGAAACTTGAAACCAAAATAGATTAAAGCTTTTAACTCTTGATTTTTTTTCCTGCAATAAAATATTGATATTGTGATATTAAATCCCATGTTGCTTTCATTTATTTTAAATTATTGATAACAAAAAAAATAAAACTCTAGATCACTTACAGTTTTGGATTAACAGAGAAGCTTCTTTTCTCTGCAGTTTTGAAAAAAACAGAACTTGAAAACCAAAAAGAAAAGTAGCTTTTAAATCCTTAACCTTCCTGCAAAAAAATTTAATGTTAAATATTATTGAGTTAAACTCTTTCTTTATAAGAAATTATAACTTCAAGTTCACATTTTACAAAGAAAGATTACTTGCCTTTTTTAATGTATTCCAAAAAGAAAAACTATGCACTGCCTTTTGAAACCAGAAACCCCTTTTTGCTTCACAAATCTGCAGTTTTCATTTTTGAATTTAATTGTCAACACTTGTTTTCAAAAAAAAATCAAAATCTCATAAACTATAAATTTTTAAAACAGAGCTTACCTGAAAGTATCACACTAAGGTTATGAAGCATGAGAAAGTATTTTCAGATATTTTTTTAGCTTGAAGGGAAGAAGACAGTTTGGTTTTCTTTTGAACTTTTTTTTTTTTCTTTGAATGTTGAAGTAAAACTTGCTAATATCTTTTGATTACTGAGAAACAGATGTTGGGGGTTTAAAATTCGAATCTTTAGAAGGTGAAGGGTTTTCTGATTTTTTTTATTTGATTATTTTATTGAGGAGATGATGGTTTGTGCCATTTGTAAGAAGATATCTTAACACATAGATCTTGTAAATCATTAAATTTTATTGTGAAGGTAAGTTTCAGATTTTTGATGTAACAAAGCAAAAGAAATGTATAGATTTCATTTCCTATATTATATGCATGAACTTTTATAAACCAATATACATACTTTTTATTCATTTGTTGTATATATGCATATGTACAATGTTTTAAAAGAGAAGTTGTCTTACAATTGTATACTTGTTCCTCAATGATTCTCAAATGCTTCTTCATTTTAAAACATTCATTCAAATTTAAATTCAAATCTTAAATTTCTAATTTGAAATATAAACATTTTAAATCCAAATGACTTCTAAAAAAAAAACATTTATCACCTCAATATTTTTTTTAACATAGGATAAAAATTAGAATTCATTTCATATATTACCTTTCACTTATTTTTATTTGTTTTAGGTTTTTTTCTCAAATTTATTCTCAAATCAAACCCCAAGAGTTCAAATATATTATTTTTTTTTGATTGATAATTTGGGGATGTTACAAACGTGGTCCATATTCTTTATTACTGTTCAAACTTTCCTCTGAAAGTTTTATTTTCTCCTTTATTTTGTATATAACTTGCCATATTTTAATTACTGCTTTTATAGCCGTTGCCTCTATTATTCCATAATTTAGGGGTTGATTGTTACTGTTCCCATTAATTCGCGTGTTTATTTATTGAGACGTTTCAATCCTTTCTTCTTCTCAGCAACAAAAATAATATATATTTGCTGTGACCTGCTCCAAATTTTCATTTTCTTCAATCTTTCCCTTTTGAAACATGTTTACGTTTTTCCTTCTTTCGAATGAAACTGCAGAAAACATTTATTTTCCCCAAATCAAGGGAATGGACCATTACCTTGTTTGGTTTATTTGTTGCGCATTCATTTCTATACGTTTCATTTGCTTAAACTTCTCATTCTTCCATTATATTATCCTCTCGCATTTTCCTCTCGGACCTGTTTTTACTCCCACTCCATCCTGAAAAAAAGTATATATAAATCAAGCTTCTTCTTCCCTCTGTCACAGCCACCCATCATATTATTTCCACCGGTTAAAAGAAAGATTTTAATTAAAACAGTAGCTTACCTTGGTTACTCCTTGATTCACGTCCAACTGCATTCTATTCCAAATTTGATCCAATAAAACAGCCACTAATGTTTATTTCCAGCTGTTACAATGCATTTATGACTGTCTTTATATCTATCAGTTTCGAAATTTGAAAATTTTATACGTTGCATTTATTGGATTTTTAACGGCTCTTTTGACTTTATAACTTTCCTTTATGCTTTAATTGATTTCCTAGTTTCACTTGCTTTCGTTATAACATTTATTCCATAAGTTACAATATTCACCATTGAATTTTCCTTTTATCCACTTGTTTAATATTATATATAAGGCAAAGTATATACGTTATTTTATTGACAGATGTTTCCCCTTCTATTTCTCCTATCCACTAAATTATATATATACACTGTTGCTTTTCCAAAAAAAAAAAAATTGTTTTCAAAAAAAAAAATAAATAAATAAAAAAAATGACAATATCCTTCTTCTTTTCAAACAAATCCACACTCCTCTCCTTCTTTAATTGATCTGTAGCCGTTTCTTATTCATTCTTCCTTCAGTTTCAAATTTGAAAGTGCTACCCAAGGTAAACAATAAATTGCTTTATTAAGTTTTCAAATTAATGCTTCTAGACATTTGCTATGTCATTGCTGTATTTTGGGTGATAACGTTTTGAACGTTGATAAAAATAATTAATCTGCGTAGTTTAATATGCTATGAATTGAGATCTAGGAAAGAAATAAATATAAAACATATAACCTGACAAATAATAAAAATTGCTTTAATTGCACCGTTGATTTTGAAACGTATAAAATTCTATACGTTCTTTACGCATACATTCATTTCTTTTATTTTCCTTTACGTTTCCTTTTTCTTATTTTTCCCCTGTAGCCGTTATTTTTTCTAGCCTATTTATTTCCTACTTCATCTCCTTTCCTCTTTTATTTTTCTCCCATCTTTTCTTTTGGATCTGGACTTCAATTGAGACAAACTATTCTTTTTCCTGCCTTTCCTCTCAAACACTACCGCCTCTGCCTGCAACCTTCCCCCACGTCAGTAGCCCCGTGCAAGCGAACCCCTCCACAACCACGTGTCCTCACCTGTGCGTCTCTGGCAATCTTTTTATTGAGGCACACATATATCTATAGTTGGTGATCTCGTGGGTACGTGTATATATATATATGTATAGTTATACGTTATATACAGTTTAGATTTTTAATAAGTATGAGTTTTGTTTTCTTTCTTTCATAGTTTTGTGTTTACAGTTTTAATATTTCAAAGTTTGTTTTGTTTATAGTTTTTTGTTTGCAGTTATTGTTACAGAATAAAGAATTTTTAAGTTGTTTTGTTTTTTTTGTTTTTGTTTTTATATATTTCTAAGAGTATGCGATTTTGGTTATATGTATTGATTTAAGTATTTGTTTTAAAATATTTAATGTGTATAGATGTAAGTTTATATTATAAATAAGTATTATATATATTATATTATAAAGCTAGTAACCAGTCTTATTTATTTATTTATTTATTTCATATATATACATATTGCTGTCGTGTGTTCTAATATATATAATATGTTTATAATTCCAGTCTGCATTTATGTTGTTAAAAAAAAAAAAACTCGCATAGATACATTTTTGTATGTTGCATGATTTTGAACAGTTTTTATATACATGGTTTCAAATATACATGGTTTAGTTTATGTAAACTTTCAAGGAAATAACTTTGGATATGCATTAAGTTTTAAATGTACATAAATCTCAAAAATGTGCAATTTGGGTTTCGAAGTTTATTAATTAATATTTTTTTTTTTCAAATATTCTTTAATATATGTTTGTAAAAATTGGGGTTAGAGAAAGTTATTTTATATATATATATATATATATATACACAACATATGTTTTGTTCTAATGGTGTTAAAGTTAAATTAGTAATTTGAAATAAAATATGTATATATATATATATATATATCTTATTTTAAATATATGGTTAAAAATTTGGTTTTTGAGCAATTTATAACATATATTTTGTTTCAAACTATATCAAGATAGTTCTGATTCATTTTATCAATTCCTTTTGATCAGCTTGGTTGTCCATTCGAATTCGTGCCAATTTTGACTTGCTTTGAAAATCGTCAATTGGATCAGTCATTTTGCAATTCAAATCATAGCTTGTTATGTTGTCTATCTCCTCTCTAGCCTCAAAAGGTGAGCAATCACTCACGATTAACATTCTTTTATTTATTAAATTTGATTTCAATTGAAACGACAATTGAAATATGCTGCTGTTAGTTGTTTTACTGTTATGACTGCTATTATCTGTATCTGTTCACCTATGACACCCGAAACCATTATCGGTTAATTATGTATGTGATAATAATACAGATTGGTTGATAATTGATTGTTTGATTGATTGTTGTTTAAATTAGATGTTAATTTTTATTGTTAAGTGATAACTAGTTGCTAGTTTAATTTGGGTAGTATAGTTTACAAATTAAACGGATTATATATGATGGACCTTAATTTATTAAAACCTGACCCCGACATATGTAAATTTGATTAGTTAAATTTGACCTTTTAATTGACGTAGAAATAGAAAATTTTATACTTTAAATCTTTTGAACGTAGTTTGGATTAATTGTTGTAGTTTAAAACTGAAATTTAAAAAGGAATGACAAGTGAAAAACTGTAATGTAATAATCTTTAATCTACATGAAATGATAATGTAGATTCTAGAAGTAATCATACAAATAGCAATGCGAATTAATACGATTATTTCGGGGTTATTTGATTTATTTATTGAATTGTTATTGATTGTTGTTATTGCCTGTTTGTTTACTTTGACACCATCCCTGTCATCACTGCAAGTTCCCTTTGTTATGTTTGTTTTGAATTGAAATGGGTTGAAAAGATAGACCCAAGTAGTTTCCATTTAATTTAATTTGGAATTACGGGTTGAAATGCTATCCACCCGTATACATTTAGTGTACGGATTGAATCCGTAACACTTGACCATGTGATAAGAAATATATGGTCTTATTTAATGTAAATTCTTAAATATATGTATAAAGGGTAATGATAAATATAGAGTTAATTATGTCTAGTTTAATCAAAGATTTGATTTAATACATAAATCATGATAAATATCTATGTAAATTTTATTCGGAAAATTTTTGCAATAATATTGAACAATTAAGATTGGGAGATAAATTTGGGTTACTTTTAATGGTATTCAGATAAGGATTTATTTATTTAAATCAATTTGAAATTTATCGAAGGAGATATTTCACGTTTAAATAAATTAAGAAATATTGAGTAAAATGTA
Source organism: Allium cepa (assembly GCA_030765085.1). Lineage (NCBI taxonomy): Eukaryota > Viridiplantae > Streptophyta > Magnoliopsida > Asparagales > Amaryllidaceae > Allium > Allium cepa. Next base: position 979,362,826 of record CM060928.1, read on the forward strand.
ATTTAAGGTCACTAAAATGATATTGAATCAAATAAGGGAGGGTTCAAGGCTAGATAATAACGATGTAAAAATCGAGAATCTATATGAAACTGTTAAATTTGAATTGTTATATATAAGCTATGAACCATAGTGTAATTAAATGGTGTAGAGGTTCGGTATGTATTTGGAACCAAGATAGTTGAATTGGTTATGTAGATAACTAACCGAACTTAGTGAAATTTGAGTTTGAACTAGATTGGAAATTTTATTTAGAAAACTAGATTGGGAAAATTTTAGTTGAAATGTTGAATACTTAAAATATGGAAACATATTGAAATAAACGGGGAAATTGGGATATCAAATCCAAATTTGGGAATTATAGATTTAAGTGGTTATTTTAGGAAGATTTAAACTAATAAAATGAGATTGGATTTAATTTAAATGGGAAGGTCGGGTTGATGTGAAACGATTTGTTAAGTTAAGGAAATTGAAAGTACTTTACTGTATACATTATTAAAATATATAAATACTATCTTGGGAAATATGATTATTTAAAGCGAATTTGATATCTGGGTTTGAGGTATAAATTAAGTAAATGACCACGGTGTAATAGTGTATATTTCCACCCTGTAGATAGTTCTATGGACCCTTAGAGGATGGACATCCCAAACATCCTTTAAGTTATATTGTATTTCAGTTGATATTTCATTTGAGTTGAATTTATTGATATAAGAACGTTAATCCTGACTCGAGTGTTTTGTGTTTTGCTTTACGCTCGGGTCAAACTGAGTAATACAGCATTAGAGACTCACCTTTGGAGATTGGAGCTTCATTTGGAGATCCAACTATCGTTTCAGCTTTCAGTTTTCTAGTTGACTGGTTCAGAGAAGTCGTCGGCTCGTACTGAAGACTTTTCTGTATTCAAGAGATTCTGATGTATTCATTTTAAACTCTGATGTATATAGTAGCTTCATGAACTACTATTTTTTCTATTCCGCTGCATTATATTACTCTATGTCTGTGATCTGTGTTTGATTTATTTACTGTATATTTTAAGTTTGCCAAATTAAATTAACAATTCGGTATTTTGAATTATTCAAGTCGGACATGTATGGTTTTAGTGTCGATTTGAATGGTCAAAAATAGCGGGTCGTTACAGTTGGTATCAGAGCTTTGGCTCTAGGCAAAACTTAGCATATATGGTAAATTTATTTACAGAATCACTTTCATTCGAGTTGGACCTCTTCCTTTTTGACTCGATTTCCTTTGAATTTTGGAATGTCCCTCAGTTTCGAAATTCATTCTTGTCTCTCCCTATTTATATTCGTTTGATTCTGGAGTATTCCATAACTCCACTGAATGATTTGTAAAAGGGGTGAAACTCCTTTTCAGTTGGCATTGATTCACCGAAGATTCATGTATCCTCGGTGTACAATGCTGCTATATCTATTTATGCTGAATTCTATATCGGGCGATCGAATGTCGATTTGCCTTTGAATTCCGCATCGATCATATTCCTGAAATCACGATTGACCCGGTTAAGGTCGTCCGCGATTTGTAGAAATATATCCATCTTCTATTTTGTATTTTGATTTTCTCAACTTTGTTGAGTCTATCTTCGTATCAGGATTCTATTGATTAGAGTTCCTCTAATTTAAATCTCCATCTTTGTTTGAAATACATTCTTAAAATTATCCTTTGAAAATCGGGTATGTTTGCATTTTTGAAATTGTTTTATATATCGAAATTATTATTTTGATAACTATGATTTTATTCTTTATATAAAAGTGAAAATGTTTTCGATAAGGATAAATCAAATAAGAAATGTTATTCTATATAAAAAGGTTTTGAAAGGATTTTGAAATTTTGAAAAATTATAAGAAATTGATTATATAAAAACGATTTATAACTGAAGTGTTAAATTTGAAATTCGAGAATTGAATTCCGCTATTTTGAAATTGGTTTTAAGATTTTGGAAAATATATAAATATAATACGATTTAAAAGTATTTTTCCGAATCAGAAAGGTTTCAAATGAGTTCAAATGAATTCCAATAATTTTGAAGAAATTTCGAAGAAGTTTTCAAGAAAATAAAAGTCCAGAACTCACTTATGTCGCTGGAAAATAATTTCGGTGATGAGTGCACGCATCATCGACATTGATTTTCGAGTTTCAGAGTGGGGGAGGGGCCACTTTAATAGCTCGCTATGCGAGTGATTTTGTAAAACCGTTATGATTTCATATTCCGAAGTATAATTTGATATTTTCAAAAGATATATATATATATATATATATATATATATATATATATATTCGAAACAATTTAAAGTGAGACCGGTGTTCAGTCCTCGAGTTTCAGATTTAATAATTGATTTATTGTTGATTTTCAACTCTTGAATTTAAAATTTGATTTCCCTAACTATTTTGAATGTTCGAACACTTCCAAATCGAGATTAAAATTTTCAAAGCTAAGCAATTTCGAAGAGTATAAAATGTTTGATAAAGAATATAAATTTAGTTTTGAAATGTTTTGAAAAAAAAAAGTTGTATAATGGTTTTCAAAAAGGTAAATTGGATATTTCACATAGAAATAGATAGTTTAAAAGTAAAAAAAAAAGGATAATTATAAATTTGGAAACCATTTTGAGTATAATTAATTTTGGGAAAATATTTGGTTTTGAAATTAAATTGGAATCAAAAACCAGTACTTATATGGTGATTTTTGGAAATGAATCTGTTTGACTTACTTTAATTTGGAAAATGGGATAATTTTCTAAACCTATTTTTTTGGGAACTTTGAAATATTAGATATTTAATTCGGAAGAAAATTTGGTGAAATCATATATGATTTTGAAACTAAATTTGATATTGAATGATTTGAAATTGAGAACCTTGTATAATTAAGCACTTGATTTGGGAAGTGGTCGGACTTATATAAAATGGATTTGTATAAGTATGAAAGTGATTTGAAATCAATTGATTTGAAAGGTACTCAATTTGGAAAGAAAATTTATATAATCAAAGTCTATGTAAGTATGTTTTGATATACTATTGATTTGGAAAGTATTCGATTTAGAAAGGAATCCTATACATATGGACTTTATATAAGTACGATATTTGGAAGTATTTGAAAGGGTACTATATATATATATTTTCCAAGTAAAGATATGGAAAGTGCCTTCTGCTTGATATCCGCTTTGTGGCCACAGCGTGGATTCATTCTATCGATATTATTCTCTCTGATTTTCGGTTTTCCGGATGTAATACTCGAGTATTCCCACCGTGGGTAACCCATGGTTTCTTTTTCTCTCGTGAATGCACAGCGAAATTGCCTGGCTGAGTCTTGCCTAGGGGTACGGATTGTTTCCTGGGGGAACCAGGCGTAACCATTGTATATCCTGCAATCTGTGTAGGTCGCGAATAGTAGCGCAAGTGCCTGGCTGAGTCTTGCCTAGGGGTACGGATTGTTTCCTGGGGGAACCAGACGTGACCATTGTGTATCCTGCACTCTACTAGTCATCATGGCGTAACTCGCAGGGCTGAGAAAGCTTACGGATATGGATTGTTTCCTGGGGGACCCAGGCGTAACCATTGTGTATCTGCGAACCATGATCGGACAAAGGTTTTGGTTTGGTTGTTTTGTTTGGATTGTACTTTCCATATCTGTTTTTAAAGGTTTTCAAGTATTTTCACTGGGTGTTGAAACAAGTCTACTAAGTACTTGAAGAATTCTAGCTTTGCGCCTGATCAACGCATGGCCAGAGTCTGCAAGAACGAGGATAAACTTGTTAAAACATTGAGTTATAAAAGTATTTTCGAAAGAAAAATTGGTTTCAATATAAAAGTATTTATTTATAAAGGTATTTTATTATAAAAGTATTGTCAACAAAGAAATTTTGTATTAATATTTGAAATTTAAATTCTTATGGTTTGAAATAAATTATTCATGCCCGATTATATTCTTTTGAATCTACCTCATCTGCTCAGCTTTATTTTTCACCTATATTCAGTTTTCGGAATCTACCTTCCTTTCCTTTTTGAATAAATCTTTTAAATATTGCTTATTTGTATACTACATTTGTTTATATAAAATATTAGTGTTATAAATATTTTTGAAGTTATAAATTAAATAAAACATCTTTAAAGAAAATGATTATTAATTTATTGATAATATTTAAAAGGTATCTTGAGATAAATTAAAATTTTCTTAAATTTTGGATTTAATATTTTCAATAGTCTTTGTAAATAGAAGTAATAGTGTAAATAATTGTTATCAAAGGAGTTTTGAAAATTTTTAAAGTATCAAAGATAATCGTATTCCAAATGAAGCTTTCAAATTTCAAGCAAAATTTATTTAGTTTCAAAGTATTGGTTTAATTTTGACTTCCAATCTACTATTATTTCTGGTTGTACAATCCTCCTACCTCCTTCCTTTTCGGGGAAGAAAAGTTTTGAGTGGGGGAGAGTGTAACGACCCGTAAAATTTTAATAATTTTTAATGTTTTTACGTATTTAATTAAAATTTTGAGAACTTTAAAAATAATATTTTGATATAAAATTTTTTTAATATTTGGATTACATTCAATTGTACGTAGCAGATGATAGATTTTCAATTTATTTTATGGAGGTTTATTTATTTAGAAATTCTACCTCATTCAAATCAGTTAATAACTTCTCAATCAATGCAAAGCTGTTACAAAACCCATCATTTCAATTCATTATTCAGTGATTCATTTTCTTTCTCTATCCATTGTCATTTCGCGTTTTACGTTTGAGGCAATAAATATATTTGTACATTTTTCTCCGAAAACCAACTTCACTTCTGCCTATTATCATCTCATTTAATTTTACATGTATAACGTGGTCCATATTCTTTATTACTGTTCAAACTTTCCTCTGAAAGTTTTATTTTCTCCTTTATTTTGTATATAACTTGCCATATTTTAATTACTGCTTTTATAGCCGTTGCCTCTATTATTCCATAATTTAGGGGTTGATTGTTACTGTTCCCATTAATTCGCGTGTTTATTTATTGAGACGTTTCAATCCTTTCTTCTTCTCAGCAACAAAAATAATATATATTTGCTGTGACCTGCTCCAAATTTTCATTTTCTTCAATCTTTCCCTTTTGAAACATGTTTACGTTTTTCCTTCTTTCGAATGAAACTGCAGAAAACATTTATTTTCCCCAAATCAAGGGAATGGACCATTACCTTGTTTGGTTTATTTGTTGCGCATTCATTTCTATACGTTTCATTTGCTTAAACTTCTCATTCTTCCATTATATTAACCTCTCGCATTTTCCTCTCGGACCTGTTTTTACTCCCACTCCATCCTAAAAAAAAGTATATATAAATCAAGCTTCTTCTTCCCTCTGTCACAGCCACCCATCATATTATTTCCACCGGTTAAAAGAAAGATTTTAATTAAAACAGTAGCTTACCTTGGTTACTCCTTGATTCACGTCCAACTGCCTTCTATTCCAAATTTGATCCAATAAAACAGCCACTAATGTTTATTTCCAGCTGTTACAATGCATTTATGACTGTCTTTATATCTATCAGTTTCGAAATTTGAAAATTTTATACGTTGCATTTATTGGATTTTTAACGGCTCTTTTGACTTTATAACTTTCCTTTATGCTTTAATTGATTTCCTAGTTTCACTTGCTTTCATTTTAACATTTATTCCATAAGTTACAATATTCACCATTGAATTTTCCTTTTATCCACTTGTTTAATATTATATATAAGGCAAAGTATATACGTTATTTTATTGACAGATGTTTCCCCTTCTATTTCTCCTATCCACTAAATTATATATATACACTGTTGCTTTTCCAAAAAAAAAAAATTGTTTTCAAAAAAAAAATAAAATAAAATAAAATAAATGACAATATCCTTCTTCTTTTCAAACAAATCCACACTCCTCTCCTTCTTTAATTGATCTGTAGCCGTTTCTTATTCATTCTTCCTTCAGTTTCAAATTTGAAAGTGCTACCCAAGGTAAACAATAAATTGCTTTATTAAGTTTTCAAATTAATGCTTCTAGACATTTGCTATGTCATTGCTGTATTTTGGGTGATAACGTTTTGAACGTTGATAAAAATAATTAATCTGCATAGTTTAATATGCTATGAATTGAGATCTAGGAAAGAAATAAATATAAAACATATAACCTGACAAATAATAAAAATTGCTTTAATTGCACCGTTGATTTTGAAACGTATAAAATTCTATACGTTCTTTACGCATACATTCATTTCTTTTATTTTCCTTTACGTTTCCTTTTTCTTATTTTTCCCCTGTAGCCGTTATTTTTTCTAGCCTATTTATTTCCTACTTCATCTCCTTTCCTCTTTTATTTTTCTCCCATCTTTTCTTTTGGATCTGGACTTCAATTGAGACAAACTATTCTTTTTCCTGCCTTTCCTCTCAAACACTACCGCCTCTGCCTGCAACCTTCCCCCACGTCAGTAGCCCCGTGCAAGCGAACCCCTCCACAACCACGTGTCCTCACCTGTGCGTCTCTGGCAATCTTTTTATTGAGGCACACATATATCTATAGTTGGTGATCTCGTGGGTACGTGTATATATATATGTGTATAGTTATACGTTATATACAGTTTAGATTTTTAATAAGTATGAGTTTTGTTTTCTTTCTTTCATAGTTTTGTGTTTACAGTTTTAATATTTCAAAGTTTGTTTTGTTTATAGTTTTTTGTTTGCAGTTATTGTTACAGAATAAAGAATTTTTAAGTTGTTTTGTTTTTTTTGTTTTTGTTTTTATATATTTTTAAGAGTATGCGATTTTGGTTATATGTATTGATTTAAGTATTTGTTTTAAAATATTTAATGTGTATAGATGTAAGTTTATATTATAAATAAGTATTATATATATTATATTATAAAGCTAGTAACCAGTCTTATTTATTTATTTCATATATATACATATTGCTGTCGTGTGTTCTAATATATATAATATGTTTATAATTCCAGTCTGCATTTATGTTGTTAAAAAAAAAAAAAAACTCGCATAGATACATTTTTGTATGTTGCATGATTTTGAACAGTTTTTATATACATGGTTTCAAATATACATGGTTTAGTTTATGTAAACTTTCAAGGAAATAACTTTGGATATGCATTAAGTTTTAAATGTACATAAATCTCAAAAATGTGCAATTTGGGTTTCGAAGTTTATTAATTAATAATTTTTTTTTTCAAATATTCTTTAATATATGTTTGTAAAAATTGGGGTTAGAGAAAGTTATTTTATATATATATATATATATATATATATATATATATATACAACATATGTTTTGTTCTAATGGTGTTAAAGTTAAATTAGTAATTTGAAATAAAATATGTATATATATATATATATCTTATTTTAAATATATGGTTAAAAATTTGGTTTTTGAGCAATTTATAACATATATTTTGTTTCAAACTATATCAAGATAGTTCTGATTCATTTTATCAATTCCTTTTGATCAGCTTGGTTGTCCATTCGAATTCGTGCCAATTTTGACTTGCTTTGAAAATCGTCAATTGGATCAGTCATTTTGCAATTCAAATCATAGCTTGTTATGTTGTCTATCTCCTCTCTAGCCTCAAAAGGTGAGAAATCACTCATGATTAACATTCTTTTATTTATTAAATTTGATTTCAATTGAAACGACAATTGAAATATGCTGCTGTTAGTTGTTTTACTGTTATGACTGCTATTATCTGTATCTGTTCACCTATGACACCCGAAACCATTATCGGTTAATTATGTATGTGATAATAATACAGATTGGTTGATAATTGATTGTTTGATTGATTGTTGTTTAAATTGGATGTTAATTTTTATTGTTAAGTGATAACTAGTTGCTAGTTTAATTTGGGTAGTATAGTTTACAAATTAAACGGATTATATATGATGGACCTTAATTTATTAAAACCTGACCCCGACATATGTAAATTTGATTAGTTAAATTTGACCCTTTAATTGACGTAGAAATAGAAAATTTTATACTTTAAATCTTTTGAACGTAGTTTGGATTAATTGTTGTAGTTTAAAACTGAAATTTAAAAAGGAACGACAAGTGAAAAACTGTAATGTAATAATCTTTAATCTACATGAAATGATAGTGTAGATTCTAGAAGTAATCATACAAATAGCAATGCGAATTAATACGATTATTTCGGGGTTATTTGATTTATTTATTGAATTGTTATTGATTGTTGTTATTGCCTGTTTATTTACTTTGACACCATCCCTGTCATCACTGCAAGTTCCCTTTGTTATGTTTGTTTTGAATTGAAATGGGTTGAAAAGATAGACCCAAGTAGTTTCCATTTAATTTAATTTGGAATTACGGGTTGAAATGCTATCCACCCGTATACATTTAGTGTACGGATTGAATCTGTAACACTTGACCATGTGATAAGAAATATATGGTCTTATTTAATGTAAATTCTTAAATATATGTATAAAGGGTAATGATAAAGATAGAGTTAATTATGTCTAGTTTAATCAAAGATTTGATTTAATACATAAATCATGATAAATATCTATGTAAATTTTATTCGGAAAATTTTTGCAATAATATTGAACAATTAAGATTGGGAGATAAATTTGGGTTATTTTTAATGGTATTCAGATAAGGATTTATTTATTTAAATCAATTTGAAATTTATCGAAGGAGATATTTCACGTTTAAATAAATTAAGAAATATTGAGTAAAATGTAATTTAAGGTCACTAAAATGATATTGAATCAAATAAGGGAGGGTTCAAGGCTAGATAATAACGATGTAAAAATCGAGAATCTATATGAAACTGTTAAATTTGAATTGTTATATATAAGCTATGAACCATAGTGTAATTAAATGGTGTAGAGGTTCGGTATGTATTTGGAACCAAGATAGTTGAATTGGTTATGTAGATAACTAACCGAACTTAGTGAAATTTGAGTTTGAACTAGATTGGAAATTTTATTTAGAAAACTAGATTGGGAAAATTTTAGTTGAAATGTTGAATACTTAAAATATGGAAACATATTGAAATAAACGGGGAAATTGGGATATCAAATCCAAATTTGGGAATTATAGATTTAAGTGGCTATTTTAGGAAGATTTAAACTAATAAAATGAGATTGGATTTAATTTAAATGGGAAGGTCGGGTTGATGTGAAACGATTTGTTAAGTTAAGGAAATTGAAAGTACTTTACTGTATACATTATTAAAATATATAAATACTATCTTGGGAAATATGATTATTTAAAGCGAATTTGATATCTGGGTTTGAGGTATAAATTAAGTAAATGACCACGGTGTAATAGTGTATATTTCCACCCTGTAGATAGTTCTATGGACCCTTAGAGGATGGACATCCCAAACATCCTTTAAGTTATATTGTATTTCAGTTGATATTTCATTTGAGTTGAATTTATTGATATAAGAACGTTAATCCTGACTCGAGTGTTTTGTGTTTTGCTTTACGCTCGGGTCAAACTGAGTAATACAGCATTAGAGACTCACCTTTGGAGATTGGAGCTTCATTTGGAGATCCAACTATCGTTTCAGCTTTCAGTTTTCTAGTTGACTGGTTCAGAGAAGTCGTCGGCTCGTACTGAAGACTTTTCTGTATTCAAGAGATTCTGATGTATTCATTTTAAACTCTGATGTATATAGTAGCTTCATGAACTACTATTTTTTCTATTCCGCTGCATTATATTACTCTATGTCTGTGATCTGTGTTTGATTTATTTACTGTATATTTTAAGTTTGCCAAATTAAATTAACAATTCGGTATTTTGAATTATTCAAGTCGGACATGTATGGTTCTAGTGTCGATTTGAATGGTCAAAAATAGCGGGTCGTTACAGTTGGTATCAGAGCTTTGGCTCAGGCAAAACTTAGCATATATGGTAAATTTATTTACAGAATCACTTTCATTCGAGTTGGACCTCTTCCTTTTTGACTCGATTTCCTTTGAATTTTGGAATGTCCCTCAGTTTCGAAATTCATTCTTGTCTCTCCCTATTTATATTCGTTTGATTCTGGAGTATTCCATAACTCCACTGAATGATTTGTAAAAGGGGTGAAACTCCTTTTCAGTTGGCATTGATTCACCGAAGATTCATGTATCCTCGGTGTACAATGCTGCTATATCTATTTATGCTGAATTCTATATCGGGCGATCGAATGTCGATTTGCCTTTGAATTCCGCATCGATCATATTCCTGAAATCACGATTGACCCGGTTAAGGTCGCCCGCGATTTGTAGAAATATATCCATCTTCTATTTTGTATTTTGATTTTCTCAACTTTGTTGAGTCTATCTTCGTATCAGGATTCTATTGATTAGAGTTCCTCTAATTTAAATCTCCATCTTTGTTTGAAATACATTCTTAAAATTATCCTTTGAAAATCGGGTATGTTTGCATTTTTGAAATTGTTTTATATATCGAAATTATTATTTTGATAACTATGATTTTATTCTTTATATAAAAGTGAAAATGTTTTCGATAAGGATAAATCAAATAAGAAATGTTATTCTATATAAAAAGGTTTTGAAAGGATTTTGAAATTTTGAAAAATTATAAGAAATTGATTATATAAAAACGATTTATAACTGAAGTGTTAAATTTGAAATTCGAGAATTGAATTCCGCTATTTTGAAATTGGTTTTAAGATTTTGGAAAATATATAAAAATAATACGATTTAAAAGTATTTTTCCGAATCAGAAAGGTTTCAAATGAGTTCAAATGAATTCCAATAATTTTGAAGAAATTTCGAAGAAGTTTTCAAGAAAATAGAAGTCCAGAACTCACTTATGTCGCTGGAAAATAATTTCGGTGATGAGTGCACGCATCATCGACATTGATTTTCGAGTTTCAGAGTGGGGGAGGGGCCACTTTAATAGCTCGCTATGCGAGTGATTTTGTAAAACCGTTATGATTTCATATTCCGAAGTATAATTTGATATTTTCAAAAGATATATATATATATATATATATATATATATATATATATATATATTCGAAACAATTTAAAATGAGACCGGTGTTCAGTCCTCGAGTTTCAGATTTAATAATTGATTTATTGTTGATTTTCAACTCTTGAATTTAAAATTTGATTTCCCTAACTATTTTGAATGTTCGAACACTTCCAAATCGAGATTAAAATTTTCAAAGCTAAGCAATTTCGAAGAGTATAAAATGTTTGATAAAGAATATAAATTTAGTTTTGAAATGTTTTGAAAAAAAAAAAGTTGTATAATGGTTTTCAAAAAGGTAAATTGGATATTTCACATAGAAATAGATAGTTTAAAAGTAAAAAAAAAAAGGATAATTATAAATTTGGAAACCATTTTGAGTATAATTAATTTTGGGAAAATATTTGGTTTTGAAATTAAATTGGAATCAAAAACCAGTACTTATATGGTGATTTTTGGAAATGAATCTGTTTGACTTACTTTAATTTGGAAAATGGGATAATTTTCTAAACCTATTTTTTTGGGAACTTTGAAATATTAGATATTTAATTCGGAAGAAAATTTGGTGAAATCATATATGATTTTGAAACTAAATTTGATATTGAATGATTTGAAATTGAGAACCTTGTATAATTAAGCACTTGATTTGGGAAGTGGTCGGACTTATATAAAATGGGTTTGTATAAGTATGAAAGTGATTTGAAATCAATTGATTTGAAAGGTACTCAATTTGGAAAGAAAATTTATATAATCAAAGTCTATGTAAGTATGTTTTGATATACTATTGATTTGGAAAGTATTCGATTTAGAAAGGAATCCTATACATATGGACTTTATATAAGTACGATATTTGGAAGTATTTGAAAGGGTACTATATATATATATTTTCCAAGTAAAGATATGGAAAGTGCCTTCTGCTTGATATCCGCTTTGTGGCCACAGCGTGGATTCATTCTATCGATATTATTCTCTCTGATTTTCGGTTTTCCGGATGTAATACTCGAGTATTCCCACCGTGGGTAACCCATGGTTTCTTTTTCTCTCGTGAATGCACAGCGAAATTGCCTGGCTGAGTCTTGCCTAGGGGTACGGATTGTTTCCTGGGGGAACCAGGCGTAACCATTGTGTATCCTGCAATCTGTGTAGGTCGCGAATAGTAGCGCAAGTGCCTGGCTGAGTCTTGCCTAGGGGTACGGATTGTTTCCTGGGGGAATCAGGCGTAACCATTGTGTATCCTGCACTCTACTAGTCATCATGGCGTAACTCGCAGGGCTGAGAAAGCTTACGGATATGGATTGTTTCCTGGGGGACCCAGGCGTAACCATTGTGTATCTGCGAACCATGATCGGACAAAGGTTTTGGTTTGGTTGTTTTGTTTGGATTGTACTTTCCATATCTGTTTTTAAAGGTTTTCAAGTATTTTCACTGGGTGTTGAAACAAGTCTACTAAGTACTTGAAGAATTCTAGCTTTGCGCCTGATCAACGCATGGCCAGAGTCTGCAAGAACGAGGATAAACTTGTTAAAACATTGAGTTATAAAAGTATTTTCGAAAGAAAAATTGGTTTCAATATAAAAGTATTTATTTATAAAGGTATTTTATTATAAAAGTATTGTCAACAAAGAAATTTTGTATTAATATTTGAAATTTAAATTCTTATGGTTTGAAATAAATTATTCGTGCCCGATTATATTCTTTTGAATCTACCTCATCTGCTCAGCTTTATTTTTCACCTATATTCAGTTTTCGGAATCTACCTTCCTTTCCTTTTTGAATAAATCTTTTAAATATTGCTTATTTGTATACTACATTTGTTTATATAAAATTTTAGTGTTATAAATATTTTTGAAGTTATAAATTAAATAAAACATCTTTAAAGAAAATGATTATTAATTTATTGATAATATTTAAAAGGTATCTTGAGATAAATTAAAATTTTCATAAATTTTGGATTTAATATTTTCAATAGTCTTTGTAAATAGAAGTAATAGTGTAAATAATTGTTATCAAAGGAGTTTTGAAAATTTTTAAAGTATCAAAGATAATCGTATTCCAAATGAAGCTTTCAAATTTCAAGCAAAATTTATTTAGTTTCAAAGTATTGGTTTAATTTTGACGTCCAATCTACTATTATTTCTGGTTGTACAATCCTCCTACCTCCTTCCTTTTCGGGGACGAAAAGTTTTGAGTGGGGGAGAGTGTGACGACCCGTAAAATTTTAATAATTTTTAATGTTTTTACGTATTTAATTAAAATTTTGAGAACTTTAAAAATAATATTTTGATATAAAAAAAATTTAATATTTGGATTACATTCAATTGTACGTAGCAGATGATAGATTTTCAATTTATTTTATGGAGGTTTATTTATTTAGAAATTCTACCTCATTCAAATCAGTTAATAACTTCTCAATCAATGCAAAGCTGTTACAAAACCCATCATTTCAATTCATTATTCAGTGATTCATTTTCTTTCTCTATCCATTGTCATTTCGCGTTTTACGTTTGAGGCAATAAATATATTTGTACATTTTTCTCCGAAAACCAACTTCACTTCTGCCTATTATCATCTCATTTAATTTTACATGTATAACGTGGTCCATATTCTTTATTACTGTTCAAACTTTCCTCTAAAAGTTTTATTTTCTCCTTTATTTTGTATATAACTTTCCATATTTTAATTACTGCTTTTATAGCCGTTGCCTCTATTATTCCATAATTTAGGGGTTGATTGTTACTGTTCCCATTAATTCGCGTGTTTATTTATTGAGACGTTTCAATCCTTTCTTCTTCTCAGCAACAAAAATAATATATATTTGCTGTGACCTGCTCCAAATTTTCATTTTCTTCAATCTTTCCCTTTTGAAACATGTTTACGTTTTTCCTTCTTTCGAATGAAACTGCAGAAAACATTTATTTTCCCCAAATCAAGGGAATGGACCATTACCTTGTTTTGTTTATTTGTTGCGCATTCATTTCTATACGTTTCATTTGCTTAAACTTCTCATTCTTCCATTATATTATCCTCTCGCATTTTCCTCTCGGACCTGTTTTTACTCCCACTCCATCCTAAAAAAAAGTATATATAAATCAAGCTTCTTCTTCCCTCTGTCACAGCCACCCATCATATTATTTCCACCGGTTAAAAGAATGATTTTAATTAAAACAGTAGCTTACCTTGGTTACTCCTTGATTCACGTCCAACTGCCTTCTATTCCAAATTTGATCCAATAAAACAGCCACTAATGTTTATTTCCAGCTGTTACAATGCATTTATGACTGTCTTTATATCTATCAGTTTCGAAATTTGAAAATTTTATACGTTGCATTTATTGGATTTTTAACGGCTCTTTTGACTTTATAACTTTCCTTTATGCTTTAATTGATTTCCTAGTTTCACTTGCTTTCATTTTAACATTTATTCCATAAGTTACAATATTCACCATTGAATTTTCCTTTTATCCACTTGTTTAATATTATATATAAGGCAAAGTATATACGTTATTTTATTGACAGATGTTTCCCCTTCTATTTCTCCTATCCACTAAATTATATATATACACTGTTGCTTTTCCAAAAAAAAAAAAAAAAATTGTTTTCAAAAAATAAAAAAAAAAAATAAAAAAAATGACAATATCCTTCTTCTTTTCAAACAAATCCACACTCCTCTCCTTCTTTAATTGATCTGTAGCCGTTTCTTATTCATTCTTCCTTCAGTTTCAAATTTGAAAGTGCTACCCAAGGTAAACAATAAATTGCTTTATTAAGTTTTCAAATTAATGCTTCTAGACATTTGCTATGTCATTGCTGTATTTTGGGTGATAACGTTTTGAACGTTGATAAAAATAATTAATCTGCGTAGTTTAATATGCTATGAATTGAGATCTAGGAAAGAAATAAATATAAAACATATAACCTGACAAATAATAAAAATTGCTTTAATTGCACCGTTGATTTTGAAACGTATAAAATTCTATACGTTCTTTACGCATACATTCATTTCTTTTATTTTCCTTTACGTTTCCTTTTTCTTATTTTTCCCCTGTAGCCGTTATTTTTTCTAGCCTATTTATTTCCTACTTCATCTCCTTTCCTCTTTTATTTTTCTCCCATCTTTTCTTTTGGATCTGGACTTCAATTGAGACAAACTATTCTTTTTCCTGCCTTTCCTCTCAAACACTACCGCCTCTGCCTGCAACCTCCCCCCACGTCAGCAGCCCCGTGCAAGCGAACCCCTCCACAACCACGTGTCCTCACCTGTGCGTCTCTGGCAATCTTTTTATTGAGGCACACATATATCTATAGTTGGTGATCTCGTGGGTACGTGTATATATATATATGTATAGTTATACGTTATATACAGTTTAGATTTTTAATAAGTATGAGTTTTGTTTTCTTTCTTTCATAGTTTTGTGTTTACAGTTTTAATATTTCAAAGTTTGTTTTGTTTATAGTTTTTTGTTTGCAGTTATTGTTACAGAATAAAGAATTTTTAAGTTGTTTTGTTTTTTTTGTTTTTGTTTTTATATATTTTTAAGAGTATGCGATTTTGGTTATATGTATTGATTTAAGTATTTGTTTTAAAATATATAATGTGTATAGATGTAAGTTTATATTATAAATAAGTATTATATATATTATATTATAAAGCTAGTAACCAGTCTTATTTATTTATTTATTTATTTCATATATATACATATTGCTGTCGTGTGTTCTAATATATATAATATGTTTATAATTCCAGTCTGCATTTATGTTGTTAAAAAAAAAAAAAAAACTCGCATAGATACATTTTTGTATGTTGCATGATTTTGAACAGTTTTTATATACATGGTTTCAAATATACATGGTTTAGTTTATGTAAACTTTCAAGGAAATAACTTTGGATATGCATTAAGTTTTAAATGTACATAAATCTCAAAAATGTGCAATTTGGGTTTCGAAGTTTATTAATTAATAATTTTTTTTTTCAAATATTCTTTAATATATGTTTGTAAAAATTGGGGTTAGAGAAAGTTATTTTATATATATATATATATACAACATATGTTTTGTTCTAATGGTGTTAAAGTTAAATTAGTAATTTGAAATAAAATATATATATATATATATATATATATATATATATCTTATTTTAAATATATGGTTAAAAATTTGGTTTTTGAGCAATTTATAACATATATTTTGTTTCAAACTATATCAAGATAGTTCTGATTCATTTTATCAATTCCTTTTGATCAGCTTGGTTGTCCATTCGAATTCGTGCCAATTTTGACTTGCTTTGAAAATCGTCAATTGGATCAGTCATTTTGCAATTCAAATCATAGCTTGTTATGTTGTCTATCTCCTCTCTAGCCTCAAAAGGTGAGCAATCACTCACGATTAACATTCTTTTATTTATTAAATTTGATTTCAATTGAAACGACAATTGAAATATGCTGCTGTTAGTTGTTTTACTGTTATGACTGCTATTATCTGTATCTGTTCACCTATGACACCCGAAACCATTATCGGTTAATTATGTATGTGATAATAATACAGATTGGTTGATAATTGATTGTTTGATTGATTGTTGTTTAAATTGGATGTTAATTTTTATTGTTAAGTGATAACTAGTTGCTAGTTTAATTTGGGTAGTATAGTTTACAAATTAAACGGATTATATATGATGGACCTTAATTTATTAAAACCTGACCCCGACATATGTAAATTTGATTAGTTAAATTTGACCCTTTAATTGACGTAGAAATAGAAAATTTTATACTTTAAATCTTTTGAACGTAGTTTGGATTAATTGTTGTAGTTTAAAACTGAAATTTAAAAAGGAACGACAAGTGAAAAACTGTAATGTAATAATCTTTAATCTACATGAAATGATAGTGTAGATTCTAGAAGTAATCATACAAATAGCAATGCGAATTAATACGATTATTTCGGGGTTATTTGATTTATTTATTGAATTGTTATTGATTGTTGTTATTGCCTGTTTATTTACTTTGACACCATCCCTGTCATCACTGCAAGTTCCCTTTGTTATGTTTGTTTTGAATTGAAATGGGTTGAAAAGATAGACCCAAGTAGTTTCCATTTAATTTAATTTGGAATTACGGGTTGAAATGCTATCCACCCGTATACATTTAGTGTACGGATTGAATCTGTAACACTTGACCATGTGATAAGAAATATATGGTCTTATTTAATGTAAATTCTTAAATATATGTATAAAGGGTAATGATAAAGATAGAGTTAATTATGTCTAGTTTAATCAAAGATTTGATTTAATACATAAATCATGATAAATATCTATGTAAATTTTATTCGGAAAATTTTTGCAATAATATTGAACAATTAAGATTGGGAGATAAATTTGGGTTATTTTTAATGGTATTCAGATAAGGATTTATTTATTTAAATCAATTTGAAATTTATCGAAGGAGATATTTCACGTTTAAATAAATTAAGAAATATTGAGTAAAATGTAATTTAAGGTCACTAAAATGATATTGAATCAAATAAGGGAGGGTTCAAGGCTAGATAATAACGATGTAAAAATCGAGAATCTATATGAAACTGTTAAATTTGAATTGTTATATATAAGCTATTAACCATAGTGTAATTAAATGGTGTAGAGGTTCGGTATGTATTTGGAACCAAGATAGTTGAATTGGTTATGTAGATAACTAACCGAACTTAGTGAAATTTGAGTTTGAACTAGATTGGAAATTTTATTTAGAAAACTAGATTGGGAAAATTTTAGTTGAAATGTTGAATACTTAAAATATGGAAACATATTGAAATAAACGGGGAAATTGGGATATCAAATCCAAATTTGGGAATTATAGATTTAAGTGGTTATTTTAGGAAGATTTAAACTAATAAAATGAGATTGGATTTAATTTAAATGGGAAGGTCGGGTTGATGTGAAACGATTTGTTAAGTTAAGGAAATTGAAAGTACTTTACTGTATACATTATTAAAATATATAAATACTATCTTGGGAAATATGATTATTTAAAGCGAATTTGATATCTGGGTTTGAGGTATAAATTAAGTAAATGACCACGGTGTAATAGTGTATATTTCCACCCTATAGATAGTTCTATGGACCCTTAGAGGATGGACATCCCAAACATCCTTTAAGTTATATTGTATTTCAGTTGATATTTCATTTGAGTTGAATTTATTGATATAAGAACGTTAATCCTGACTCGAGTGTTTTGTGTTTTGCTTTACGCTCGGGTCAGACTGAGTAATACAGCATTAGAGACTCACCTTTGGAGATTGGAGCTTCATTTGGAGATCCAACTATCGTTTCAGCTTTCAGTTTTCTAGTTGACTGGTTCAGAGAAGTCATCGGCTCGTACTGAAGACTTTTCTGTATTCAAGAGATTCTGATGTATTCATTTTAAACTCTGATGTATATAGTAGCTTCATGAACTACTATTTTTTCTATTCCGCTGCATTATATTACTCTATGTCTGTGATCTGTGTTTGATTTATTTACTGTATATTTTAAGTTTGCCAAATTAAATTAACAATTCGGTATTTTGAATTATTCAAGTCGGACATGTATGGTTTTAGTGTCGATTTGAATGGTCAAAAATAGCGGGTCGTTACACATGTATGCGTATGTTATCTTAAACACTTTAAAATAACATAACATATATCAACATATATAATACATCCATATAAGTATTGATTACTTATCTCACTTAATTAATTTATATTCTTAACCTTATTAATAATTTTGAATTTCGAAATTAATATTTACGTAGTTTCAAACATTTTGAACTTTTTATTACATTTTCAAACATTTTCAAAATTTATGTTATATTATAAACTTTTATAATAAACATGTTTCTATTTTAAATTTAACTGTAACGACCCAGAATTTTTATTAATTTAAAAATTGAATATTTAATTTATTTTAAATATGAAAAAGTGAATTTATAAGTCGAATAAATTTTATTTCGAATAATTGGATTTAATTGAATAATTAAATCAATAATTTAATATGTTAAATTATGGAAATAATTGAAAATTGAGTTAAATATGATTGTAAATGAGTTGTAAAATTTTATTTTATCATATTGGAGTTAGAATGATATTTTAGAACTTTTAAAATCGAATTAAAAGTTAATTTGTGAAAATTGAATATTTTAATATTTAAATCGACTAGTGAAAATAGTCAATTTTTGAACAGTCTCAGAATTGGACGAAACCAGTTCCATTAGATCCGTAATAATTAGTTATTATCGGATTTCAATTTTCGTAGCAATCGGAGTTATCGTTTGATCGTGGCAGCTCGAAACGCATCGAATTGTTTTTAATATTAATTTGGCGAGTTAAAATAGCAATTTTTCAAAAAGTCTCGGATTTCGACGAAACCAGTTTCATCGGATCCGTAATGTGATATTATTGTAAGGTTTCAAATTTCGTGTCAATTGGATTTACCGTTTGTCCGGTACAAATTAAAACGCCTAGAAAATCGTTTAAATCGGTTTAATTCAAATTGAACGTTTATTGCCATAACTCGCACAGATATCCGAATTAGCTTTTGAAACATGTTTCATTGTGTCCGGAACGCAGGGCAAACCCTAGAAATGCTGGTTATGGCGCGTGAATCGGAGTTCGGAATTTCCGGAATGAATAGTGTTTCGTCGGTTCCCTATAAATAGACCATCCTCTCTTTAGAAAAAAAAAAGAAATTATAACCCTAGCCGCCGCCTCCTATATTACCAACGGCCAGAAACTTCCCAAATTCATTCCTTAATCTCTCCAAATCCATCGACAATTGGAGGAAAGTGTCAACTACAAAGACGAAGAGTGTAACAAGGGCTTTAAATCTATACGGAGATGATGGCGTGAAGTGGAGCATGTCGATGGCGGGGGGGCGCGTTCGCCATGAGTTCATGCATGAATTCCCATGCACGTGTAGGGCCGAGCTCAGGGTGGTTGCTGCCGTGGGTAGCTCTCGTCGAGGGCATTCAAATGGAACTTCCTAATCGAATTTTCATCGAGTGTTGTGGAAGCATAAATCAACCCTAGTTTGTATATTGGGTTCCGCTATGTGTTTGTAGATGGACGCAAGTTTGGGAAGAAAGGGGAAGCACGGTCCAGATGGGGGGGATGCAGATCCAAGGGCTGAGAATAGAGCTAGGTTTAAAATTATATGATTTAGTGTAAATTATTTATATAAAAATCGAGTAAACTTGTAAAATGCATAACTTTTTCATACGAGGTCGAAAACGCGCGAAACCAGTTGCGTTGGAATCGTATGGACGAGCACTACGCTATGGAATTGGATTGGAGTCGTTTAGAGTTAGTGAAAATTTCGGGTAAAATTAAACGTCCGTTTAATTTTATTCGAAATAAATCGCTAAAACGAAATTGAAATCAAGGTGAGAACTTCTCACTCAATCGAATCAGTTTCGATTTTATTTTAAATAGTTAGATTTAAAATACTTGAATGCATGTTTGAATGATGATTGATATCTATGATTGTTAAAATAGACATTATGCGCCGTTAGTAAGCGGATGTTATTTATTAAAAAAAAATATACCGCGAATATTTCATAAACAGTGAAATTGGTATTATATATAATAGCAATATATATATATTGGCATATGTATATATTGGAGTTATTGATTTCCCGCATTTGCATAGCGGATGAGACCCTATTGCGCCGTCTATTAAGCGGATAATATTTTAAATCCCATATACCGCGATAATTCCGTACTGGAGCGGAATTGGTATTGTGCTAATGTTTTTGGATGCAGGAAACAGGTTGGAGGGATCCAACTAGATTCCTCAACAGTATTTATTTGATTTCAGAATATTTTGATATTCGTTGATTATCATATCGATATATGATATCGTTGTTGTCGTGATTGACTATTTGGTATGTAGCATCATTGGACCAAATTTTGGAACTTTAAAATGATTTTTAAAGTAATTTTTGAAAATATACTATATGTTTGGAATTGATCCATTATAAATGAATAACGTTATAATTTTTAATGTTATAAAAAATTTTGGTTTTTGAGAAATATAGTTAAAGGTTTTTTTTTGAAAATATGGGATTAATGATTTTATAAAAGAGTTTAATCGGGATTTTTGAATTTATTATAAAAAGTTTAAATATAGGATTTATAAAATTTGATTATTTTATAAATCAAAATGATGAAATTATAAAGGAGTTTAAAGGCATTTTTAAAATAATAATATAAATTGATTTGTATAAAAGAGATTTATAAATTGATAATTTATAAATTAAAAATATTTGAGTTATAAAACGAGTTTTTATAAGTGTTAGAATGAATTGTGAATGAATTTCATAAATGAATGAAATTTATGGAATTATAAACGGTGAAGTTATAAATGGAATCTTATAAGCAGTAGGTTTATAAAATTTGAAAAGTTATTTGAAGAATG
This sequence comes from Allium cepa, assembly GCA_030765085.1. Classification (NCBI taxonomy): domain Eukaryota; kingdom Viridiplantae; phylum Streptophyta; class Magnoliopsida; order Asparagales; family Amaryllidaceae; genus Allium; species Allium cepa. The sequence continues at coordinate 979,384,232 of CM060928.1, forward strand.
GATTTCTTGATAAATAAATGAATCTTATAAGTTATAAGATTTATATATGGGGATGTTTAAAGGAACGATTTAGTAAACAAATAAATTATAAGTGTTTAACTTAAAATATAGACTTTTGGTTTATAATTGAGTTATGAATTGAATAGGTTAATAAAGGAATTTATAAACATTGTTTTATAAATTCGCAAACGACTTATTTTGATAAGTAAATTGTTATAACTTATTCATGGAGTTATATTCACGTTTTGAACTGTGAATAATCCTTTAAAATGAAATGTATAGAAATGATGAAATTGTTAACGTGGTATATTCACGTTTTTGAATAGTGAATAATATGTTAAAGAAATTGTTTTGAATGTGATGTTTTAAATTGAATTAAAACGATCTAACGATGTTTTAAAATGTGTTAACATTCAGAACCATAGATTTCAACATTCATTGTTGAAATAGACGTTTTCGAGAAATAGAAGGAAATGGTGGACTATAACACTGTTGTTATAGTAAATGATTTCCGAAAGGAAATGTTTTGTATAGTATTGGGATTTATATATCTATTTTAATTTCGAATCGCTATACTAGTGGTTTTGGGTTGTCGTAACGATGTTTTACGCAACATTTGTTTTGGCCCAAATAAATATGTTTAAGAGAATGATTTCCTTAAAGAATGAAATATATACTTAATCTCGATTTAAGTATATTAAATATTTTCCAAGTGTTGAAAATAAAATATTTGTGAATTACTTATTAAATAAGTATGGAAATGTTTTCCAATATAAAGTGAATATTTTGAGATTTATCTTTTTGAAGATAAATTGAAATGAATAATTGAAATCGTATATGCATAGATATTTTAGAATATAAATTCACTATGGAATTTATAAAAGAAAGTGGAATCTATTTAAAAATAAATATTGATTTATTTTTGAAGTGTGAAAATTATATATCTTGTAAAGATATTTTTGGGAAATAAATAATTTGGAAAATTATTTGGAATCTGGTGATGTGTGCATATCCATTGATAGTTCAATAACCGACTATCAATATTTACCTTTGAAAGGTATTTGTTGAGATTTGCTTGAATTTGAATGCTACACTTGTTTTTAAATTATTGCGCTCGTTATTCGGATTACCCATTCCGAATAGTGATACGACGTAATGGATAGCATTGATGACCGGTGTTGAAGACCGGATATTTGTGAGAGTGATAGGATGACCTGTCGATTGTCTCTGCACTGAGTTGCAACGGTATAGAGACTCCCTAAGTGATGGCAAATCCGATCAGGATTGTGGATATCCGGATTGCAAGGACTTCTTTGTAAATGCCTTCGGTTCTGTTCGAGCCCGTAACAGACTTGTATGGATTGTATGTCTGACATTACAAATTGAGATATAAAGACGATTTCTTTCAAATATATTTCTGTTGGTGGCGGAGAATTTATTCTTTTAGCTTAACACCCTTCTCTGAGACGTACGAGCTCAGAGGTTATGTAGTTGAATGTTATCAGCGATATATTCCCAATTTGGTAATGTGACATGCTGAGTGTTGCTGTGAAATGATCATTGTGTTGATCATTTGTGATAGGATCATTTATTTGATCGTCTATCTTGGTGATCATTTCTATGATCATTTGTTGACCCAAAGCATGGCTTTTGTATAAAGTATGTTTTTGTGGACGTGACTTCGTCGAGCCTCACACCCCAGGAATGGTCAAAACAGGAAAGATGCAGCAAGGTTATGAGGGGTAGCGCCCTTTAGGGTATGTGCATTTCCTTCTGAAAAAGGGTGGTATCATTGTATGGAGCCCAGATACTTACTCATGTTGAAAACACTTTATGATTGTGTGAATTGATTACGAGCGCTCGGTGAAAGGTCCCAAAGGACCGGGGGATGGCATATTCGGTCAGTTGTTACTCAGTTAGGGGTAACCCGGCCTTGTGTTGGTAGAGATCCGGTTTGGTTCTCGGGGATGTCCTTCCAGAGGCATTCTCATGTGGCAATGGGAAGTTCCTTGGCCTGATCATTCGTTGGAAATCCAAAGAAACAATACGATCTTGTACGGTTTTAGTTGTATAACCTGCCATGGAATGTGGCGGTAACCTGCTATTGAACATGGTAGCTATAGTAGGCATAAGTGCGGAATGTCTATGCTGGCTAAGATTTATATCTTTATTTTCGAAAGAATTTTTCCTACACTATGCACTAATGATAATATCAAATGTTTCTTTTTAATGCGTATCAAGCATTTTTGACTATCATAAGGAGAAATCTCCTCCGATTCTGCGTTTACATTGTGTGTGTGTGCGGGAGGCCTTATGGTAGTCTCATTTTTAAAAGCATTGCGAATTGACTTTGAAAATATTCCTCTATTTTGATTTTAAAGATAAATAAACTATTTTGAGTTCTCACACCAGTCTTGCTGAGCTTAGGGCTATGTGATGGGGGGTTCTCGCTTCGCGGTTTGGTGGCGAACGGGAGACTCTTGCCCCTACACGTCCTCTTTTAGGGGGTTGGTTAGGCGTAAGCTGAGACAGTCGAGAGGCTGGCCGTAAAAGCAAGTTTGGGGTACCAGTGTGAGCCACGGTGGGGCTGGGATGGTTGAAAAGCCTACCAGTTGTGACCGCTGCCGTCGAGTCGTTGCATTTGGTATCAGAGCTTATGGTTAAGCGACAACCATGGTTCTGTTGGGTATTACTCATTAGAGATAGAGTCAGTAGTACTATAGAATGAGTTTGAGTGTAATAATAGCTATGAGAGCGTATTTGTTAGTGAATATAAAATTGTTTTATATTGTGATGATTGGTTTATTGAGTGGCATATGAACTTTCGTCAGCACGGTCTGGACAACTATGCTGAAGGGGTTTTATAAACACTTGAATAGAACAATTCGACACAATATTGTTTTAAATTGGGTAAATGAAATAATTTTACCTTAATTTTATTTTTATACATAAAAGAATAATTTTTCAGAATTATTAAAGTGTATGTAAGTAGATTGTTTAGATGTTTGAATAATCTAAATTGAAGAATAATTGTATAAGCAAAAGAATTATAAGAATTGAATTATAATTAAAGTGATTTACAATTGAGAAATAAACTTATATATATAAGAAGTGAAACTATATGAATATACTTATGAATATGAATTGTAAATAAAAAATGAATTTAAAGTTAAAATGGAAGTTTACTTTAGAATTTGGAAGCTGAATTTATTTATAAGTTGGAATTTAAGTTAAGTGAAAACAAGTGATGTTTGTAAAATGGAATATAACTTAAGAAATGTTAAATGAAGTTGATTTCGGTATCAAAGTAAAATAATAAAGTTAAGTGGTGGATATGAACTTAAGTTATTTAAATGAAATTCAACTTTAGAAATTAAATTTGATTAAATGATTGAATGTGAATAAAGTTGATATGGAATAATGGATATAAGTGTTAATTCATTAAAATCTAATGTTATTGAAAGTTGAATAGTTGAATAAAAATCAACTAATTAAACCAATTGTAAGCAAAGTAATTTGGTTGTAATTAATAAACATTGGTTGTTATATGATTGTTAGTTGATTTTATATAATTCATTAAGTATTAATGAAATTGAGTTAATGAAATTGAAAGCTAAAGTAATTGAAATTCGATTGGAAGTTAAATGAATCTTAAATAGAATTGAATTTGAATTGGAAGTGAACCAACTTAAATATGAATTAGTGAATATAAACTAATTGAAAATGAATGTTAGTAAAAACATCCACTGTTAATGAATCAAATGTGATTAAATTGAAAACCATTTCATTGAATATTAATGAGAATATGAATGAATATTTATTGGTTATGAATGCTAGTTGGTTGATGGTTGAATATATTGCTTTTGTTTCAATTGCTATGTCGACATATATAGTTATTATGTTGCTATATGTTGTATATTGATACTATTGTCTATATACATGTTTCTCATGTTGTTTGTTGAGTGTTTAGTAGGTGCGGATCGCGTTGCTTCGCATTTGGAGCTCGCTTTCGTGCTATATTAGCCGTATATGCTTGCTAATAAAATATAAGGTACATATCTCGGATTACATACCGTACTTTTATACTTTTTCCCTGCGGGATGCCTCATTACTTGATGAGATGTATATTTGTGATATATATATTGTCATTTTTTTTTCGGATCGAGCCGCGCAAAGGAGACTATGGCGAATTTTTTCGAAAATTTAAGGCGTTAGAAAAATTTGAGAAAATTGGAAAAATTGTGAAAACTTTAACTTTGGTTTTGGAATTGAAAGTTAAACAATAGTAGTTGTTTTTGAAAAGATAACTAAGTATGATTTGGAAACTTAGTAAAGGTATTATAAGAAATTTAACTTTGAATTTTGGGAAAGTTAATAGATTCTGTAACTTTTCTTACTTGATAATTTCGAGAACGAAATTCTTTTAAGGGGGGAAAATTGTAACGACCTAGAATTTTTATTAATTTAAAAATTGAATATTTAATTTATTTTAAATATTAAAAAGTTAATTTATAAGTCGAATAAATTTTATTTCGAATAATTGGATTTAATTGAATAATTAAATCAATAATTTAATATGTTAAATTATGGAAATAATTGAAAATTGAGTTAAATATGATTGTAAATGAGTTGTAAAATTTTATTTTATCATATTGGAGTTAGAATGATATTTTAGAACTTTTAAAATCGAATTAAAAGTTAATTTGTGAAAATTGAATATTTTAATATTTAAATCGACTAGTGAAAATAGTCAATTTTTGAACAGTCTCAGAATTGGACGAAACTAGTTCCATTGGATCCGTAATAATTAGTTATTATCGGATTTCAATTTTCGTAGCAATCGGAGTTATCGTTTGATCGTGGCAGCTCGAAACGCATCGAATTGTTTTTAATATTAATTTGGCGAGTTAAAATAGCCATTTTTCAAAAAGTCTCGGATTTCGATGAAACCAGTTTCATCGGATCCGTACTGTGATATTATTGTAATGTTTCAAATTTCGTGTCAATTGGATTTACCGTTTGTCCGGTACAAATTAAAACGCCTAGAAAATCGTTTAAATCGGTTTAATTCAAATTGAACGTTTATTTCCATAACTCGCACAGATGTCCGAATTAGCTTTCGAAACCTGTTCCATTGTGTCCGGAACGCGGGGTAAACCCTAAAAACGCTAGTTACGGCGCGTGAATCGGAGTTCGGAATTTCCGGAATGAATAGTGTTTCGTCGGTTCCCTATAAATAGACCATCCTCTCTTTAAAAAAAAAAGAAATTATAACCCTAGCCGCCGCCTCCTATATTACCAACGGCCAGAAACTTCCCAAATTCATTCCTAAATCTCTCCAAATCCGTCGACAATTAGAGGAAAGTGTCAACTACAAAGACGAAGAGTGTAACAAGGGCTTTAAATCTATACGGAGATGATGGCGTGAAGTGGAGCAGGTCGATGGCGGGGGGGTCGCGTTCGCCGTGAGTTCATGCACGAATTCCCATGCACGTGTAGGGCCGAGCTCAGGGTGGTTGCTGCCGTGGGTAGCTCTCGTCGAGGGCATTCAAATGGAACTTCCTGATCGAATTTTCATCGAGTGTTGTGGAAGCATAAATCAACCCTAGTTTGTATATTGGGTTCGGCTATGTGTCTGTAGATGGACGCAAGTTTGGGAAGAAAGGGGAAGCACGGTCCAGATGGGGGGGATGCAGATCCAAGGGCTGACAATAGAGCTAGGTTTAAAATTATATGATTTAGTGTAAATTATTTATATAAAAATCGAGTAAACTTGTAAAATGCATAACTTTTTTATACGAGGTCGAAAACGCGCGAAACCAGTTGCGTTGGAATCGTACGGACGAGCACTACGCTATGGAATTGGATTGGAGTCGTTTAGAGTTAGTGAAAATTTCGGGTAAAATTAAACGTCCGTTTAATTTTATTCGAAATAAATCGCTAAAACGAAATTGAAATCAAGGTGAGAACTTCTCACTCAATCGAATCAGTTTCGATTTTATTTTAAATAGTTAGATTTAAAATACTTGAATGCATGTTTGAATGATGATTGATATCTATTGATTGTTAAAATAGACATTATGCGCCGTTAGTAAGCGGATGTTATTTTAAAAAAAAACATATACCGCGAATATTTCATAAACAGTGAAATTGGTATTATATATAATAGCAATATATATATATATATTGGCATATGTATATATTGGAGTTATTGATTTCCCGCATTTGCATAGCGGATGAGGCCCTATTGCGCCGTCTATTAAGCGGATAATATTTTAAATCCCATATACCGCGATAATTCCGTACTGGAGCGGAATTGGTATTGTGCTAATGTTTTTGGATGCAGGAAACAGGTTGGAGGGATCCAACTGGATTCCTCAACAGTATTTATTTGATTTCAGAATATTTTGATATTCGTTGATTATCATATTGATATATGATATCGTTGTTGTCGTGATTGACTATTTGGTATGTAGCATCATTGGACCAAATTTTGGAACTTTAAAATGAATTTTAAAGTGATTTTTGAAAATATACTATATGTTTGGAATTGATCCATTATAAATGAATAACGTTATAATTTTTAATGTTATAAAAAATTTTGGTTTGTGAGAAATATTGTTAAAGGTTGATTTTTGAAAATATGGGATTAATGATTTTATACAAGAGTTTAATCGGGATTTTTGAATTTATTAGAAAAAGTTTAAATATAGGATTTATAAAATTTGATTATTTTATAAATCAAAATGATGAAATTATAAAGGAGTTTAAAGGCATTTTTAAAATAATAATATAAATTGATTTGTATAAAAGAGATTTATAAATTGATAATTTATAAATTAAAAATATTTGAGTTATAAAACGAGTTTTTATAAGTGTTAGAATGAATTGTGAATGAATTTCATAAATGAATGAAATTTATGGAATTATAAACGGTGAAGTTATAAATGGAATCTTATAAGCAGTAGGTTTATAAAATTTGAAAAGTTATTTGAAGAATGGATTTCTTGATAAATAAATGAATCTTATAAGTTATAAGATTTATATATGGGGATGTTTAAAGGAACGATTTAGTAAACAAATAAATTATAAGTGTTTTAACTTAAAATATAGACTTTTGGTTTATAATTGAGTTATGAATTGAATAGGTTAATAAAGGAATTTATAAACATTGTTTTATAAATTCGCAAACGACTTATTTTGATAAGTAAATTGTTATAACTTATTCATGGAGTTATATTCACGTTTTGAACTGTGAATAACCCTTTAAAATGAAATGTATAGAAATGATGAAATTGTTAACGTGGTATATTCACGTTTTTGAATAGTGAATAATATGTTAAAGAAATTGTTTTGAATGTGATGTTTTAAATTGAATTAAAACGATCTAACGATGTTTTAAAATGTGTTAAGATTCGAAACCATAGATTTCAACATTCATTGTTGAAATAGACGTTTTCGAGAAATAGAAGGCAATGGTGGACTATAACACGGTTGTTATAGTAAATGATTTCCAAAAGGAAATGTTTTGTATAGTATTGGGATTTATATATCTATTTTAATTTCGAATCCCTATACTAGTGGTTTTGGGTTGTCGTAACGATGTTTTAAGCAACCTTTGTTTTGGCCCAAATAAATATGTTTAAGAGAATGATTTCCTTAAAGAATGAAATATATACTTAATCTCGATTTAAGTATATTAAATATTTTCCAAGTGTTGAAAATAAAAGATTTGTGAATTACTTATTAAATAAGTATGGAAATGTTTTCCAATATAAAGTGAATATTTTGAGATTTATCTTTTTGAAGATAAATTGAAATGAATAATTGAAATCGTATATGCATAGATATTTTAGAATATAAATTCACTATGGAATTTATAAAAGAAAGTGGAATCTGTTTAAAAATAAATATTGATTTATTTTTGAAGTGTGAAAATTATATATCTTGTAAAGATATTTTTGGGAAATAAATAATTTGGAAAATTATTTGGAATCTGGTGATGTGTGCATATCCATTGATAGTTCAATAACCGACTATCAATATTTACCTTTGAAAGGTATTTGTTGGGATTTGCTTGAATTTGAATGCTACACTTGTTTTTAAATTATTGCGCTCGTTATTCGGATTACCCATTCCGAATAGTGATACGACGTAATGGATAGCATTGATGACCGGTGTTGAAGACCGGATATTTGTGAGAGCGATAGGATGACCTGTCTTTTGTCTCTGCACTGCGTTGCAACGGTATAGAGACTCCCTAAGTGATGGGAAATCCGATCAGGATTGTGGATATCCGGATTGCAAGGACTTCTTTGTAAGTGCCTTCGGTTCTGTTCGAGCCCGGAACAGACTTGTATGGATTGTATGTCTGACATTACAAATTGAGATATAAAGACGATTTCTTTCAAATATATTTCTGTTGGTGGCAGAGAATTTATTCTTTTAGCTTAACACCCTTCTCTGAGACGTACGAGCTCAGAGGTTATGTAGTTGAATGTTATCAGCGATATATTCCCAATTTGGTAATGTGACATGCTGAGTGTTGCTGTGAAATGATCATTGTGTTGATCATTTGTGATAGGATCATTTATTTTGTCGTCTATCTTGGTGATCATTTCTATGATCATTTGTTGACCCAAAGCATGGGTTTTGTATAAAGTACGTTTTTGTGGACGTGACTTCGTCGAGCCTCACACCCCGGAAATGGTCAAAACAGGAAAGATGCAGCAAGGTTATGAGGGGTAGCGCCCTTTAGGGTATGTGCATTTCCTTCTGAAAAAGGGTGGTATCATGGTATGGAGCCCAGATACTTGCTCATGTTGAAAACACTTTATGATTGTGTGAATTGATTACGAGCGCTCGGTGAAAGGTCCCAAAGGACCGGGGGATGGCATATTCGGTCAGTTGTTACTCAGTTAGGGGTAACCCGGCCTTGTGTTGGTAGAGATCCGGTTTGGTTCTCGGGGATGTCCTTCCATAGGCATTCTCATGTGGCAATGGGAAGTTCCTTGGCCTGATCATTCGTTGGAAATCCAAAGAAACAATACGATCTTGTACGGTTTTAGTTGTATAACCTGCCATGGAATGTGGTGGTAACCTGCTATTGAACATGGTAGCTATAGTAGGCATAAGTGCGGAATGTCTATGCTGGCTAAGATTTATATCTTTATTTTCGAAAGAATTTTTCCTACACTATGCACTAATGATAATATCAAATGTTTCTTTTTAATGTGTATCAAGCATCTTTGACTATCATAAGGAGAAATCTCCTCCGATTCTGCGTTTGCATTGTGTGTGTGTGTGCGGGAGGCCTTATGGTAGTCTCATTTTTAAAAGCATTGCGAATTGACTTTAAAAATATTCCTCTTTTTTGATTTTAAAGATAAATAAACTGTTTTGAGTTCTTACACCAGTCACATGACTGACTCGGAGTTTATTGTTTTCCTTCCTAAACTCTGGGTGCCCACCAATTTCCGCACGGGCAGTCAAGAGTTAAGGTTTATCAGGATATTCTGGAGTTGCTGGAAGCAAGCTGGATGGCATGGCGTATTACTAGTATATAGTATTTCTTTTTCCGCTGCACTGTTTGTTGTTGTTTATTGTTGTACACTCTGATGATATGATGTAGTGTAATGTAATGTATAAAATGTAATAACTGATATAGTTCTTTGTTTAAAGATTATTCATTTATTATTATATGTTTTTCCGCTGCGAATTGTGAGATTCTGTTATTGTTCTGCTGTTTTCTTTCCATTCTATTTTCTATTTTCTTTTCTCTCTTCTCTCTACTTTCTATCCTTTCTCTCTTCTTCTCCCTTTTCCTTTTCTTAAACCCTAACATTTCGAGTTTCCGGCCTTCGATTTCTCGGCAGTCGATAAAGTGAGTATCGATGTTGAATTTTCGAAAGTCGAAAATTTTCGGGACGTTACATTAACTTTTGAATTTAAAATCGTGTCTTAATATTCAAAACTATTTTGAAAATTTGCCCAAGGCCCAATCTAAATTGAGCCTTTTATATTAGGGGCAATCTTTGGGATCACATCACCTTTCAAGCCAGGCAGGTAACCATGTAGGAAAGGGTACTTAATTACCTAATTTCAATCTTAGACATCACCGTTTTAGACATCATACTAAGTGCGCAAGCTTAATTAGTTAGCCTTAACATGGCTAATTTAGATCGCATAGGCTATTGGGCTCTAATACCATTGTTGGAACTAGTCCAGCCTACAACGAAAGAAATGAGTCAATTTCAAAAAATTTACCATTTTTGGATTATTAATGGGCCTATAAAGTCAAAATATATTTACATCTTATCTAAATTTATTTTAAATAAAGTCAATATTTTATTCAATACCATATTTTATTTTATTAATTTGATTCTAAAACAATAAAGAATGGGATAAAAAATAAGGTTTGAATATACCAAATAGATTCATTCCTTAATTGTGTGACAGAATAGTTAAACATAAGACAAGTATGATCAATTGATAACATGATGTATATTAATAAATAAGAATAAGTTTAAAGGCAATCACATAAGGGATAAAAAGAAATAAATAATATATGACAAAGACGAATGATTCATCTTCCCTTTTTTGACAAACTTAATTTATGTAGCATTCAATTAGCAATCAATGAATCATTATGACATAAGATTAGGAATAGCCAACAAGAATTCTTATGCATAAACTACTGCCTCGTTTAAAATTGTTTAATATTAGTAAAGAATTTAAACTATACAATTTGAAATATAAACATTAAGTTTTATATGTGTGTGTGTATAAAATTATTTCTATATAAAGATTAACCCAAATCTTCTTCATTAATTCAAAATAAACCATATAACATTTGAATTTTCTGATATATTAATGAACTTATATAAACTTAAACTAGTTAACAATATATATATATATATATATATATATATCTGTGTGTGTGTGTGCAATTAAATCAAGAGATTCAACCTGTATCAATTTTTTTAACAAAAGTGAAACATACTAAATAACAATTTTTTGAATACTTAAAAAGTATTAGTCATGTCAAACAGGGTAACAAATTTGTAAGTTTATTGTAACAAATTTAGTATTAAAAAATCCTTTAATCATGCATGGGTTACAATTACAATAAAATGCAGATAATAAGAACAAATAAACTTTCAAATCTAAAGAGATTAAACCTATCTGAATAATTTTTTTGAAACAAAAGTGAAACACACTAAAGTGAGTAACATACTAACAGTCCTTTGAATACTTAAAGAAAGATATTAGTATGTCAAATAGGTTAACAAATATATAAATTTATTGTAATAGATTTATTATCCAAACATCCTTTAATCATGTGTGAGTTTCAATTACAATAAGACGCAGATAATAAGAACTAATAAACTTTCAAATCTAAGGAGATTCAACCTATATGATAAATAATTATAAAATAGAAAATGATACATACTGAACTAAGTAATATGTTAAAATCCTTTGAATAGTTAAATAAGGATAATTACGATGTCGAATAAGATAACAAATTCAGAAATTAATTATAATCAATTTATTATCGAAACATAATTTAATTATATGTAAGTTTCTATTACAGTAAAAGTGCAAACAATAAGAATATGTAAACATTCAAATCAAAAAAAAATTACCTTTTGATTTGAATTATTCACATAGATCTAAAATTAAAATATTGTATAATCATATACAAGTTTCAGTATTGATTTATCTAAAAATAATAATTCATATGATAAACAATTGGCAATACATAAACCATTTTCAAATCAAATGAGACAATATTATACACATATAAATTAAGATGTTCAATTTTTTTCACTAAAACATTATATCGAAATTATTAGAATAAAAAGATCATACCTTAATTCCAAAGCCTTGAAGTACAACTTGAAACGTTGAATTTCTCCTCTAGATGTTGCCAATGAATCATACCTTGAATGATGAACCAATTCTTCTAGATTCAGAAATCGGCCTCTAAATGTTGCAAAGATCAAGAGGAATAAACCATTTTTCATAATTGATTTTATTTTTATTTGATTTTAAGAATAATTGAAGCCATGGAAGATCTCATATTTTCATCCATTAGAGATGGAGAGAACCAGAAAAGTTACGGAAAGAAGAAATGAAAAAAATGAGAAACTCGATTGTATATACAGAATAATTAGAGGATGTGTTTATTTGAAAGAAGGAAACCTTTCCCATCCTTTAATTAAAACTTCTCTAATTAATTTTCTTGATTAACTTTCTCTTTTCACTCCTATTTCTTTACATGGTATGACTAAAAATTATGTGCCATCAAATGACATAAGATTCCATTAATTAACGCATGTAATTATATTTAATTTACTTACAAAGATATCATATATTAATACGCGTAAATATAACTTTTATAAATGCATTCAATAATTACAAATAAACCCCAAACATCAAATAAAATAAATAATAATTAATATTTCTCAAATAATAATTAAATTACAACTTTTCTAAATTAATTAAATCGTATGGTTCTTCGAAAATTCATTATTACGGTTGCACAACTCAAATGTTTAAATTCAGTCAGCAATTAATATTGAACAATTCAAGTATTAACATTCATACTCACTTAGTAGGTGGTGTGACATTTTGGCTGAATTCATCGCTTGCACATCTAGTGGTAAAATCCAATTTTACTTATTATAAGCAGTACCTAATAGTGAAAATTATTTACACCAATTCTCTTTGTCAAAACTATATCACTTTGGATTTATGGAATTTGATAATGGTCAAAATTCCAGTATCATCCACATTCAACTTTATAGTCCAAACACTAAGTCTTTAGTTCAACAACAATAATTATTGTTAACCGAAATGCTCTGGCCAGATACTTTGACTTTAAGTTGACTTGAGTTGATCATGATACTAACCCCATTTTACTGAGGAGACAAATCCTCTTTTGGATAGTGCTTCACTTCCAATACTTCCACTCGACCCAGCTATAGTCACTTGATGGAACATCATTCCATGATTTGACTATAATTAAAGCGGAGCTTTCATATTGACGATCCACAATTCCTAAATCGAGAGAACTTTGTAAATCGATCACATCGACATTTTCTGTTTAACCTTAGTTACACTAAGCAATAGAAAACTATCGAGTGAGTCATTCCGTAGTTATCTATTATTACATACCACCTTAATGCCACCAGCAGTCATGACTAATACACTGCCTAACATTTGGAGAGCATTACATACTCTAGTCATAACGGATAAATCGATATCCAGTCTTGATGCATCTTGACTAGGAACATTTAAAATGGTATATTTGTTTTATTGCGATAAATTACTTGTGGTTACAACACTTTGTATCTACTGTCGCAAAATATTCCATTTAAGGATTATCTATTAAATGTAATTTTAAGTAAATTAATTAATTAATATAACCATATTATATCAAGTATATAATAGAAAGAAACACCTTTATGATGAACAAGATTGTCCAATGAGTTACATATATGTAACAAATACATAATTGTCGTAGGGCATACCCTTAACTCTGTCATGGACTAAGTCCTCGATCGAAAAATCGAGGCTGGAGAATAAAACCCAAAAGGACGCCAGGTATGGATTATGTCTGCCAAGGAGTAGGTCGCTTTGTCGGAGAGCAATAGGATCGACCTACTCGGCTCATAGAGTATGGATTATGCTCGACCGGATCCGAACTGACCACTATCCACCTAGGACTTATGCCAAGACAACCAAGACACCACTTGACATTTATGAACACTGAACTGGAGCATATGAGATAACGCTTCTACGCTGGAGAGCGATAGGGTCAACTTACTTGAACGTCGAGTACGTACTGTGCTTGGTAAGGACCCGAAGAGGTCACAGATTTGTATATCAGCATCGAACAGCTATCGATTTGGGCATTGACCAAGAGTGGTTGCGGACTTGGATATGGGCTTAGAGCAGTCTCGAATTTGGTTAATGAACTAGTGAGATCGAGGGCTTGGAAAAACGATCTAGGGAGAATGTGGATTTGCAATGGATGTGGCTTTGCAATGGATATGAATTTGGATGAAACAACCCGGAGAGATCACGGACTCAAAATTGGATAACAGCTTAGAATGGTCATAGATTTCACTAATGAACCCAAGAGGTCATGGATTTGGATTGGCAATGGATTGGATAATATGGCTATCGATGGATTATGGGCTTCAAATCTTGGATTTATGACAATTCAAAACACACCTTCCTATTACAAGACTTGTTTTGGGGAGTAAAGTGTTAGCCCGCTTTTTGGCATGGTAGTACATAGGTGGATTTAACCCAATAGACTTCACGATCATCAAGGAAGAAAGCCCTGAGAGATGGTTTTCAGGATTGGAGATTGATTACATTTGAAACTATGGACTATAGTCGAATGAATTCGAATGGACATCACTCAAAAAAACTAAGTATGGAACAACATATTTCTCCTAGAAGAGGGATCAGAATAGAGGGATAAGATTAAACAGGATGCACACAACGCAATTCAATGATGATCGCTCCATAACTTAACAATCATAAGGCGGATGGCAAAGCTTTGGGAACAAGAAGAAGGGACCCTAATGACTCTATGCCAAGGATCGCACATCATATAGAGCAAGTTGGAGGGATCAGCCCTCTTCTCTCCGTAGGGATTAGCTATAATCAGCTTTCACAACATATTACAACAAAGTTCGATTAATAACTCGAGTTCTATTAATCTAATTGGCATAAAACTTGGAAGCTAAAAATAATACAATATAGAAAATATCCCCTAGGGATCGAACATCATTTGAAAGATTTTGGAGGGATCGACCAATATCCCTATTCAGGGATTGGTTTAGTTGAATTTTCTACAATGATCAATCAATAATTCAAAATCTACAAATGCAATCAATATAAAATTTGAAAAGGAAGTACATTACAACACGAGGGACCCATTATAGGAATCACAACTTCAAAGGAGCAACTTGAAGGATCAGCCCAGATCCCTATATAAGGATCGATTGTCATCCTTGTTCACGACATAATGCGATGATGATCGATTGTTATCTCAAGATCCATAAGTGCAACAGACATGAAATTTAAAGGACACGGGGATACATTACAGGGGACCTACCATAGGGATCGCACGCCATGATTCCACCAAAATAGGGATTGACATCGATCTCTATTATAGGCTTCGGTGGGCCTCAAACTTTCTAGGATGGCTCATCATTGCTTCAAGTTTCCAAATCCGAGCTTTGAGTGAGATATTTTCACGTCTTCCCTTATAAATACAACAAGCATGGCATCAGCTAAAGGAGCTTGATCTTCTTTCTACTTCTCATTATCTTCAACCCAGGCTACATTCTGCCAATTTTATTCTTGGATTTCGGATTATAACTATAAACAAACTGCTAGATATAAAAAGGATTATTCTGGAGTGGATGTAGGCCGAAGTTAGTTGAACCACTATAAACCTTGTCTCTTTTTACTTGCTTTCATTTTAATTTGTTTGTTTTTCATATTATATTCTCTATAATAGATACTATTTGAGATCTTTCATTGGATATTGACGCTTTCACATAATGTATTGGTGATCAATTTTGATGCCAACATTTTGGTAATTTCACTGGGAAAGCTAGCCCTCGTAGATATGGAATTTGGATTCAGAGCTTGGAAAAGATCCAGAGCTTAGATTTGGAGCAATGGTGAAACAATCAACAAGGAGAGTGCTACCAAAAAGGAGCCATCATAGAGTGAGGGAGGAGGCTTATTCAGGAGATGGAGCAAACCAAGCATCTATCTACATCACCAAGAATGAAATGGAAGCGATGGTGGATGCTATGCAGGAAAGGATGCTAAAAAGACAGGAGAAGATGATGTAGAATTTACTCCGACAGATTGGACAGGCTGAAGCGCAGAACCAAGGTAACAGAGTAGTAGAAGCTAATGACAACTTAGATCAAGGAGTTAAAGCAGCAGGAATTGCTGAAAATCAGAACCGGGGATATAGAGATGGAGCTATTAGATAAAGGAATAGAACAGAGCAGCCGGGGGTTGTCCCCGGCCATCTCAGAGGGATAAGCCCGATCTCCAAAGCTAGGGGGTTGACTCGGGTCTAGTTGACCACGATGCTAGAGGACTAACATTCGATCCCATAGAGCTTGTTGCAAATTGTAATCTGGATCATTCGAAAGAGTACGTTTCATAATTCCCACATGGACTCAAGGAGCAGTTTGCAAATAATGATAGGAGACTACACCTAGATGATAAGGACAGGTTTGTAGAGAAGATCAAGCGAGCTACATGTGGAGGATTGGGGAATAGATATATAGATGATGTAAATAGATATTCGTTCACTCCTGATATTAGGAATGCAAGAAATCCACTGGAGTTTAAACTACCAATGCTGGAAGTATACTACGGAAAGTTGGACCCAACTATGCACATGATGAGATATATACAGCATATGGAAGTACTATGGGTATTGGAGGAGGTCACGACAAGGTGTTTTCCACTTTATTTGATGGAGTTAAGGACATGGAGCGAGTTAATAGATTAGTTCATGAGGCAGTTTCGGGTCCACATCATGAAACCCAAGAATGTTATGACATTGGCAGCATTGAAATAGAGGACCAGAGAGTCTCAAAGGAGTTTTCTAACACGATTTAATGCACGGCGACATCGACAACTATATTATAAATTACCGTTGGCGTGGATTTCAAGGATTCAATGGCGTGGGATCCACCTATGGATCTCGGGGAGTTTTATCATCAAGTAAAAAGGATCTTGTAGTTGGAAGACGCACAAGTCAACAAACCGGAGGTGAACGCTGTGCAAAAGAAGATCATCAGGAGAAGCAAATAAGAATAACAAAGGCAACGAAAAATAGATAATGGGTAAGATGAGACAAAAAGGCGATCGAAAGAGCGGAAGCTGAAGTTCTTATCTTACTCAGATTTGATGGAAAGGCTAGAATGGATTTATTTGGATACTGGGGGTTAATTCCCTTATCAAAAACTGGCAAGGAGGGATCCCACAGATCGAAAGCGTTTGTCTAAAAAGTACTGCTTGTTCCACAAATAGAACGGGTACATCATGGATGAATGCAGGCATTTAAAAGATATAATTAAGGAGCATGTCAGGAATGGTAGATTGCCACATTACATGAGGAATCAAACAATGGAGATGGGACATGAGCAACCACCATTCGAATCGAATGGAAAGAGAAATTGCCCTAGATAGAGGTCACAAATCGTCATCAACTGATTGTGATGATAAGGGCCGAGTTCAGGACTTGGATTCCGGCCATAATAATAACAGTAATAATAAACTCTATAATAAAGTGGCTAAGTCACTTACACGTGTATATGATCGAGGATAGTCCCTAGGCATGCTCTGAGATGACGATGAACCATCGTGTCCAAAGAGGCACCTTTTTTGCTTTTTTAGTTTTTTGATTTTACGAACTCTTATTTATCATGTTATTTATGATCTGCATTAACGCGATGGATAAAATAGGACGTGATTGTTGTCTCGGCCAAAGTAATGGGGTGGCAAATGCAAGGTGCAAGTCTCTTCGTCGGAGAGCGACAAAATGGACTAGCACATGGATTATGTCCTCGACAAGAGAGTTGATGCCGGAGAATAAAACCTAAAAAGACGTCAAGTGTGGATTATGCCTGGCAAGGAGTAGGTTGCTTTGCCGGAGAGCGACATGACCGACTTACTCAGGTCCTCGAGTATGGATTATGCTCGGAAAGGGTCCGGAGAGACCACCATTGGCCTAAGACTTAAGCCTAGACACCACATAATGTTCAGGACACTAAACTGGACTACAGGAAATAACACTGCTTCATCAGAGAGCTACAAGATCAGCTTACTTGGGCATCAAGTATGGATTGTGCTCGGCAAGGACTCGAAGAGGTCATGGATTTGGATATCAGCTTCAAATGGGTATGGATCTGGAGATTGACTAGGAACGGTCATGGACATGGACATAAGCCTGGAGCAGTACTGGATTTAGCTAATGACCCGCTGAGGTCAAAGGCTTGGAAAAATGATCTGGGCAGAACGTCGATTTGCGATGGATATGGATTTGTATGAAAACGATTGGGAGAGAACGTGGATTCGAAATTGGATATGACTTGGAATCGCTATGGATTTTACTAATGATCCAGAGAGATCATGGATTTGGATTAGTAATGGATTGGATTCGGATTGGATAATATGGCTATCGATGGATTATAGGCTTTGAATCTTGGGTTGATGAAAATTCAAAACACTCCTTTCTATCGCAAGACATGTTTTGGAGGGAAAAGTGTTAAACCGCTTTTTGGCAAGGCAGCACATAGGTAGATTTAACCCAATAGACTTCATGATCACCATGGAGAAAGCTTGAAGAGATGGTTACCAGAATTGGAGATCGATTACATTTCAAACTATGGACTGTAGTCAAATGGATTCGGATGGAAGGAACTCAAAAAATGGCTAAGTATGGAACAAATACTTCCAATAAGAGGGATGGGAATAGAGGGATCGAAATAGAGGGATTGGATTAAACATGATGCATACAACACAATTCAACGATGATCGTCCCATAATTCAACAACCATAAGGCAGGTTGAGGTGAAACTTAGGGAACAAGAAGAAGGGAACCTAAGGACTCTACCATAAGGATCACACAACAAAGATCAATCAATAAATCGGCTAATATTCCAATTGGCATAAAACATGGAGGCTAAATATAATATAGCATGGATAAGATCCCCAGGGGATCGCACATCATTTGGAGGACTTTGGAGGGAATCGACCCCTATCCTTATTCAGGAATAGGTTTAGTTGAATTTGCGGCAATGATCAGTCAATAACACAAAATCCACAAATGCAATCAACATGAAGTTTGGAGAGGAAGTACATTACAATATAGAGGACCCATCATAGGGATCGCAACTCTAAGGGAGCAGTTCATAGGGATCGACCCCAATCCATATATAGGGATCGATCTTCATCCGTCTTCATGACATAATATGGCGAGGATCAATCGATATCTCAAGATCCGCAAATGCGATCGACGTGAAATTTGGAAAGCAAGGAGATAACATCATGGGGGACCCACCATAAGGATCGTACCTTATGATTCCTCCTAAATAAGGATCGACACTAATACCTATTAAGGGCTTCGGTGGGTCCCAAACTTTTTGGGTAGGCTCGTCTTGGCTTCGGGGTTCCAAATCCGAGTTTTAAGCGAGATATTTTCACGTCTTCCCCTATAAATACAATAGACATGGTATAAGAAAAAGGATCTTGATCTTCTTTCTGCTTCTCTTTACCTTCAACCCAGACTACACTCTGCCAATTTTATTCTTGAATTTCAGATTGTAATTGTAAACAAAATACAATATGATAAAACGGATTATTATGGAGTGGACGTAGGCCGAAGTTAGCTATACCACTATAAATCTTGTCTCTTTTTACCTACTTTCAATATTAATTCAATCATTTTTCAGATTACATTCTTTACGTTAGATAATATCTGAGATCCGTGACTAGATATTGGTGCTTTCACATAACTAGGTATTGGTGTTCAATTTTGACGCCGACACTCGTTATAATGTGTTATGTTAATTATTAATTTAATTGAAGTATATTTAATAGAAAATCCACAAATTGTATATTTTATGACATTAATTACAACGTGCTGTAATCATGAGAAATTTATCATAACAAAAATAAACATATCATTTTAAATATTCCTAATCAAGATGTATTGAGACTGTATATCGAACCATTGAGATTAGAGTACTTAGGCACTTCAAATGTTGGATAATTTATTACTCAAGGCTGTTGAGGGTACAAAGGGCTTATGTACTGACAGTCATTCCATGGAATGACTCTGTAACACCCCGTAAAAATTAATAAGAAAAAAATAAGTTAATTAATTAATTAAATAAGATAACGCTAAAAATAAAAACTATATAAAATCATAATTTGACCATGGAAGTTATGTTATTGCATTCGTGGTGATTTTTCGATCAATTTTTATGTGTAATGTTTTGAAAGCGGAGCTCAAACGGAAAATTTATGGATGTTTGAAGTTTTTGGCATTAAAACAATTTAAATGGAATTCAAATTCAAATTAATAATTAATCCTAAAATTTGAAATTCAAAAATTAACAATACTTAGACTTGGGGATTAAGTAAATGTTAAAATTAGAGTTAAGGTTAATTGATGATTAAGGATCAAAGTAAATACACAATGATATAAAATAAAACGATCCCAAAATTAGGGAATCGATCGATCGCCCATTAGGACCGATTGACCACTAGTGGTCAATAGTCTAGTATAGAATGGTCAACTGGTCGGTGTGGTGGCGGCTATGGTTTTGTGCATTTGAATGATGCATATTTTATTATTTTAAACGACTTAAATCCGACGGTTCTAGTGCTTTCTAAATGATGTAAATAAGAGTCCAGCCCCCTCACCTTTAATTCACAAATTATTTTAGGAATCAAGCAAAGTTGTGCCGGTCTCTCTTTTCAAAGATTAACAAAATACTCTAGGGTTTTAGGTAAGAAATTTTAGATGTTTATTATTCAATTTCTGATCCTTTTCTCCTATAATCCCTAAATTTCTAAATCTAATTTGTATACAATACCCTTGTTCTGTATTTCTAAAAGGAAAGATCTATAAGAGACTAAAGTAGGTGTATCAAATCCAAAAAAGGAAGAGCTAAGGTCTGATTGTGAGTGGAATCTTAGTCTTTCTTTTTTTAATAATTGTATAGTATAACTTGGATTTTCCATTGGAGAATTTTATTTATGCAAATATCATACTAAACCCCTAAAATTCCCTTAAAGTGAAATGTTGATTCTTAAGTTAGAATCTCGATTATTTTATATTAAAATAATGGAATTATGTAAGTGTTGAGATTTTAGTGTTTTACATTCTATTTCACTATTATCTTTTTCTTTAGATTCGATTAAGGGATTTGAAAATAATAAATTAGAAAATTGGGTGTAAGGTACGGATTTTTCTTATTCGTAGTACATACAGCTATTTTAGCAATTTAAATAGAAATTCCATTTTTCAATTTTATACAAAGATGTTGAATTGAGCATAAAAGTAATTAAAATGTAAGTTTCTATTAACGTTGATTCCGTTATTTTAGTATAAAACAAGTTGGATATGGATTCCATTTTGTACAAGTAGATTAGTTAAATTATGGATGTTAGGTATATGATATATTTGTTGATATGGTATTAGACTTGTATAAATTTCAAATTTTGACATTTAAATGATAGTTTAGGGCACAATCTTCACATGTCTAGAAACATTTAGGGCACATGTGCATATATTTATATATATATATATATATATATATATATATAATATATATATAATTTTAACATATTGATTACGTAGTTGATAGATATTAATTACTATTAAATCCCCTTTAGGAAAGAAGTTAAATTGTAAGGGTGAAATAAGAATTTTCTTATAAGCCTTGATATGTATTGCAGTGAGACGTGAGATAATACGTTAGAGAGCATTATAGATTATGACTAAGTAATAGGGATGCGAGGTCAGTCAAAACCACACAGAAGCCTGCTTAGTAAATCTAGACACCAGTAATGTGACTTTGAGGCTGATGTAAGACATCGCCTATAAGTAATTATGGAGGACACGAGGTTAGTAATAATTTCTATAGTGTAAACCTTCCCAGTTAATCTGGCTACTAGAACTTACAAATAGTTGGACTAATGTGAGATGACATTGTTGGGTTACGGGTCATAATACGAAGAACCTACTTCCGGGGTTAAAGATATTAAGTGGTTGGCTAAGGGCCCGTCTCTTCCATATATAAGAAGTAGCAAATGATTAGGGTTAATAGTTAGGCACGGTAGAGGATATAACAGGGAGGGTTCGCTTTAGATTTGAAGTGTTAAATAGCCTGAAGATATTTTACACAATGTCAGCTAGATAGTACTCGAGAGGAGTCCGCCTTGGGATAGGTATTAAGTGATAGGGACTTTCCTTGAATGATGTATTAAATGGTCTGAGTCTGTCTAGTTTCCATTGAAAATGTATTAAATGGCTTGTTACATTGTTAATACATTATTGGCAATACATATACGCTATTGGATTGAAATTATAATGGTCTGGGAAAGCCTTAGGGCTTATATTCAAAAAATTTATAATACGATTATATACGTAAGACATATTCTTATTTAAGTTATACTTCCCAATTGCTATTCTGGAAAGGCTTCAAATTTTATTCATCGGACATTGTTGTTCTGACTCACTCCTCATTGCAACACAGGTTAGAGATGTTGATGCAAATTTTCAGAGTTGGTGGCGGAGATGCAGACTCGTGGCAGTTAATATTTATTTACTTCTATCATTTCCTTTATTTCTGATATACCCACTAAATGATATTGTAACTTTGTAATATTGTACTATAGATAATTGACGATTGTTTATGCTATTGTGTTATGTTTCTACGACATTTATTTTAAATAAAATGGGCACTGTTCTAATATATTATATTTTACCCTTCCACTGTGAATTTTTAAATGCATAAATAAATAGCTCTGTATTGTTCTTTAATTATACCAACCAACAAGTAGCTTTGGCATAGGTCTAAGTTTCAATGGGTCTTTTCTGGGTTGGAATTTAGGTTTGTTTCGAGGCAGGTTGTTATAAACTCACTTGATAATTTTTTGTTAGTTATAATAACTAAGGTCAAATAGAAAATATCAAAGAGACAATATTACATAGTTTTTTTTTGACTTGAGAATATAGTTAACTTCAATGTAGGTACTCCATTTCGATTATAGTCATATCGTGGTATGACGTCCTCCATTGAACGACTATAGTTGGGTTTGAATTGAAGCATTGGAAGTGAAACACTATTTAATAGATAATTCGCCTCATCACTTAGATGATGTTAGTATCATGGTCAACTATAGTTAACTTAAAGATAAAAAGTCTCTAGCCAATGCAGTTCAATTAATAATATTTTTTATTATCGAACTAATTGTTATAACTCGAAGTGAAACACTGTTTGTGTATCACTTCTCATTTGTACGACCTAGCCTACAATGCCAAAGTTAACTTTATTTATATTGTTATCTAAAGAACCATTCACCGAACAAAAATAATTTGTATTGATCGCATAAATGCCATTTTCTAAAATACTATCACAGATTTTATTGCCATCTAAATTAATGTTCATTACATTATTAACAAAGTGAAAAACATAACCAGCCTCAAAAATCTAGTCATAGATATATTTCCTCAAATAAAGTCTTTAACAAAACAAAAATTATTTACTATTGACACAAATCCATTTGGCAAACTCAAATGAAAGTATCCACCAGTAACCTAAAGACTCATTTCTCCCTTTGCCATATGGTGCCAATTCCTAAGCCCATGTAATGAATTACAAATATGAGTTTCAAATCCAGTATCTAAAACCCAAGATAATTTTTTAATTGCAAAAAAAATTTGAATCATAAATGTACCTGATGGAGTAGCAGAACTAGTTTGTTTCTTTTCTTTAACAATCTTCAAGTACTCCGGCCAGTTCCATTTTCAATGACCTTTCTTGTGACAATGATGGCACTCACCCTTATGAGTGGTAATCTTCTTACTTTTCTTGGTAACCCTCTTCCGCCTCTTCGAACCTTTCGAAGATGACGCACCACTTCCTATAGCAAGCCCAATCCCTTAATCCTTGAATGTAGACTCGACCCACTTCAACATATTGAGGAGCTCCACGAGATTCACATTCAACTGCTTTATATTGTAGTTCAGTATAAATGATTCATACTAAGGCGTCAAAGAACCAAGGATCAAATCAACCTTTAACTTATTTCTTATCATCACGCCCAAATATGAAAGCTTATCAATATAGCTCTTCATCATCAATATGTAATCCTTCACTTTCTGTTCTTTAGTCATTTTGTATTGAACAGCTTCTTTGTAAGCTTGTACCTTGCGGAATGCGACTGTTTATCAAACAGGGCCTTAAGACAATCAAATATCTCATGGACAAATATGTTTTCGTGTTGCCTCTGTGTGACCACCCGTCTTCTCGACTCTCAGAAATCGACACTATTGAGGGTCGAGGAGATGGGTCGTCGCACACTGCAAAGGTTTGTCTAATGTAGATAGCAACAAAACATAGGCAATCTCCAGGTCCAAAACCCACTTCTCATAAGCAAGCCTAAGTTTGGGATCTGCATCATCAGCGGGTTGTTCTTTAGGATCGTAGGTAATAGACGGCCAAAGGAGCTAGTAAGCCAACGCTGTCTTAATCGCTCTTAGCCGAAAAATGTAGCTGGGTGTAATAAGCTTGTCATATTTTCAAAACAGTTTTTGTGTAGACATATTCTGTAAGTTTAAATTGGTAGATTAGGATAATTTCATAGTAGATGTTCTTATAATATTAGTAAGGTTAAACCTTACTTTTCATTTTATTAATAAGCTCTCACTAGTCTCACATGTTTCTCCAAACCTAAAGCCTTTTGATTTCACTAGAGGGTGTTAGGACTCGTTTGTCTTGAGATTTTGACCTTAAGTTTGCTTAACAAGTCGTAGCCCCATAGACTATGGATATATAATTCCTTATCGGTTGCATCATATATATTTTCTAACCCATGTTCCTTTTCCTAATCTCATTTGGACCTTGAGTTTACTTAAAAAATTGAAAGAGATTATTTGCTTATACCTACCATTTGTGACGGCTTAAGTCTAATGTATGTACCTTGAGTTTGCTCAATAAATACATATAGCCACCCTACCATGTCTATTATACTAATAATACTGCACATAATTTCACCAGCTTGAGTTTGCTAAATAACCAGGGAGTATATAAGTAATTTGTTGGTATATAAATGGTAGAGGACGACTTTATATTAAAGATTTATAATCTTTAAGATATTACATTAAGTGATACTGAATTATGAAATATTCTCGTGATTTAAGTGTCAAACACATTGAAAATCATAGTATACGCATAATACATATGTATTTATCCCTTATCTACTTAGGGTTTCATAATTTTCCACCTTTAATTTATACATTCATATTATATAAGTTTTATCATATAACTTTTATAATTTAGTTTACTTATATATTAGTCTTATGTATAATACTATATTGATCAAATCTTATTTAACTAATTTAACTAATTAACATTTTAATTTATTTTATATTATTCAGTTATAACATTTTATATTGAAATGTATACTATAAACTCATAGTTATACAAATATATCTTATATATATATATATATATATATATATATATATATATTTGTATGCGTGTATGTACGTATTTTATTTATTAACAAATTTTAATTAATTTAACTATTTTAGTTAATTGTTCTTAGTTTCGAAAATTCTTACACACACACACTCTTATACCATCTTAAATATTTCAAGGCAATATAACAAATATCTTATATACATTGCAGGTCTATATATATTTTTAATTAATTAATATTTTAAGTAGTTTATTCATTTTATTAATCTTATTAAAATTTATAATATTTGAAATTTTATTTATTTTATTTTCAAAGCATTTTCGAAAAATTATATTATAACATTTAAATGTATTTCTTATTATAAATTTACCTTTATAACTTAAATTTTATTTTAACTTCAAAATAATTTTGAAAATTAGCATAATGCCCGATTCGAATTGAGTCTTTTCTATTAGGGGCAACCATTGACTCACATAACTTTTTGGGCCAGTTGGTAGCTAAATAAGGTAGGGTACTTGATTATCCAAAATTAATCATACGACACTGCCTTTCTAGATACCATACTGACTAGTTTGTAAGCTTAATTAGTTAATCATAACATGATTAATTCAGACCGCATAGGCTATTGGGCTCTAATACCACTATCAGAACTGGGCCAGCCCATATCAGAGTAAATGGTTAAATTTTAAATATATTAATCCATTTGGATACTTTCGGGCCTATAAAGTTTAAGTTTATTTAGACCTTATCTAAATTTATTCAAATAAAATCAATATCATTTAATTTATAAATAAGGTTTTATTTATAACTAAGTTTGTATTATATTATATGATATGTCTATCATATACACATATTTGTGTACGTGCACGTGCAATATTAAAAGATGTACACAGTTTGACATTCCCGTGTATAGATGTTCGGATTTATAGTGCAAAGCATATGTTAGCCACTTTGTATATAGAAGTGTTGTCAATATTTTTGTGTGCATGAATATATATATATACATATAATTGTATATATTATGAATAATAATTATAATATATAAAACTTTATAAAATAATATACATATATATGCATGTATTAAATTAACATTATTTTAGTATATTATCTTAATTTAAATATTTATATGTTAATTTAATAAATTTGAATAGATAGTCACACTAACTAGCTTAGGTAACCTTTGAATGTGAATATTCAAATTATTTGATATTAACCACTGATTGAATTTACACCTATGAGCTACAAAACTGCAATGTTGAATACTCAAAATACCACTTGATTTAATTGAATTATAATTGTTATAAATTAAATAATACTTATATTTTTGAAATATTAATCATAAAATTTTATTTGATTATTTGAATCGGTTTTAATTTAACATGTATACAAAATTGAAATATGTTACATATCAATGTACATTCGAATTAGATTTATAATGTGCAAATACCGTTCGGGTTTGGAAACCCCACTGGCTTATTAGTGTGACAAACCACAATAGGTGGGGAGGGGTGTGATATTTTGATTTGAAAATATGAGTTTTGAACCGGCTTAAAAGAAGAGGTAAAAGTGAGATTTAGATCACTACTTTTCTCTCCTTCTCGTTTTCTTTTCCTATTTAAACTCAACTCCCCCTTTGTTTTAGCGGGTACTCTGTTTCCTCCAACATCCCTACCTTGGTCTAAAATACTAGCTTCCTCCCTTCTTTATTTTCAACCTAAAATCAAAAAAAATCAAAGTAAATCAAGCTAGGGTGATCTTTTCGGTTAGTAGCTTTTATAGAAGGGACTGAATCTAGCTTAAAGGATTTCTCTTATTTAATATTCAAGGTATCAAATCTGGGCTACAGTTTATATAATATCTGATTTATATCCAATTATTTATATACTTAATTATGCCATTGTATATATATGTAGGTTAGAATTAACAATGATCACCGAACTATATATATGTGTAAGTGTAGGCATAAGTATAGGTAAATCAACATATCTCATGCCAATTCTCACTAAATCTAAGCCATCCAATTCTAACATCTTTGACCTATTCGAGCTGCCTCTATGGCCCTCATTACGACCGAAAATATCAACCCATTATCATGGGCTAATATCCCATTTAAGCCTAAAGAAACATCATTTAATTAAATCTAATTAATTGTATATCAATATCGTATATCTTTCGATATATTTATAACTATTATAGATATATTCAATAATATTTATTCCCAAAATCATATTAAAAATTTTATAATTAATATTTCACAAATATTAATTAATTTATAATAATTATAAACTAATTAAATCGTTTGGTCAAAAAACAATTCATCATTTCGGTCGTGTGACTCGTTAGATGTAAATTTGGCCAGCGATTAATATCGAACTATTCAAATATTAACGTTTACGTGTCACTTGGAAGGTGGTGTGACATTTTGGCCAAATTTATCTCTTAATTGGTTTCAGTAAAATCCAATTTTACTTTGTTAAGCATTACCTGGTTATGAGTTTATTTATGCCAATTTTCTTAGTCAAATCTATATTACTTTAGACTTATGTAATTTGGTAATGGTCAAAATTCCAATATCGTCCATATTCAACTCAATAGTCCAAATATAAAGTCCTTAGTTCAATAATAAAAATTATATTAACCGAACTGCTTTGGCCAAAAACTTTGACTTGGGTTGACTTGAGTTAACCGTAATACTAACTCTATATAACCGAGGATGAATCCTCTTTTGAATAGTGCTTCATTTCCAATACTTCCACTTGACTCAATTATAATCACTCGATGGACGTTGTGCTATGACTTGGCTATATTCAAAGTAGAGCTTTCGTATTGAAGATCCATAACATTCTCAAGTTGAGTGAACAATGTAAATCTGTCACATCAATATTTTCTGTTTGACCTTAGTTATATTAACCAACAAAAAACTATCGAGTGGTTCATTCCATAATTATTAAATAACTATCAGTAGTAACTCATATGTGCCCTCAACAGTCATGACTATCTCAACTATTGGAGAGCGCTGCGTGCTCTAATCTCAATGGATACATTGATATCCAATCTCGATGCATCTTGACTAGGAACATTTAAAATGGTAGATATGTTTTTACTGTGATAAACTACTCACAATTACAATACTTTGTAATTACTATCGCAAAATATACCATTTATGGATTTTCTATTAAATACACTTTTAATTAAATTGATTAATTAATATAACATATTATATCAAGTATATAATAGAAAGAAAACACGTTTTTATTTCGAACAAGATTGGTTATCGAGTTAGATATATATAATAAATTTCATAATTACCTCTAGGGCATACCTCTAACCCCATCGTTACAACGCTTCAAAAGTTATCATTAAGGTTTCCAATAAATAACATGCCGATGTAATCATGTTTACATCAGAAAAGTAAGTTCAAATTGACCATATCATTCTCTATATTACTTCACACAAATCCATGGTCATACAAACATAAATCTATAAAGTACAAGTAAATGTAAGTAAAGAATCATCTCACTCACCTCTTCTTCTCCTAATCAAATTTTAAATCCTCAAAACCCAATCCTTAGCTCTCTTGAAAATTGAGATGAAGCTCCAAACTCCACTTTAAGCCAATCAGTCGATGAGTTTTGTGAGGAATGAGATGCAATGAGTTGTAGTGATTTTATCGGGATTTATAGGAATTTATTTGAGCTCTGGTTAGAAGATCTTTGGTTTGGCTCAAGGAAGGATCGGGAAATTAGTTAGAGAATGAAGAAGAAAACGTGTCATAGAATGAGAAATAAATGAAAATGTTAGCCACTTATAAGTAACTAATGGGCCTTAACCTTCATTTCATCCAAATAAATTTATCATTCACCCTAAAACTTACCAACTCCAAACTTAGCCCAGCTTAACCTCATTTTTGTGACGTAATAGCAACCTCAATGGCATGGTCTTTAATCCTAATTCATTCATATCCAAAAGTCAAGTATTTAGGACATTACGTTAATTAACGATTTAAAATTTAAATTGATTATTTAAATATCCAGTTATTAAAATGCAGGTTGTTATATGAACCACTGCAAACTCTATATCTTACTTTTCCTTTCATGTTCTTATTATATTTGCATTTTTTTATTTCGGTTAATTTGATTTGAATTTAAACCACTATAACATGCGAATTAAAGATTAGATTCTCCATGAAATCGTAGCCAATAACTACATTCGGGATGATTCGCTATATGCGATTTTTTATGTAGTATTAAACCAACTTTTGGCTAATAATAACTATACCACAGTCCTCGATAGACATCGTTTAAACTAGCAAAATCTTTATCTTTTTAGTATAAATAAACATTTCAATTCGATTATAATTCTCCTTGGGTACTTAACAAAACTTAGAGGAAGCACTTCATCCTTTCCTTTAATCGGATCTCTTTTCACCTGGCTAAAACACCTAGCTAAAACACTCTTCAACACTATTCATCTCAGAAGAGACAACGAAATATTGGGACTTTAACCATTTCTTAGTCACCAAAGGCACCATTGTTGCAACCACCTAGAACATATAAATTTTGATCATTAGAAATCAAACTTTAGCACTCGATTCATGCTCTTAATTTATAAATTTACTATATCAAAATCTCTCTTTCCTTTATGAAATAACGTTAAATTGCATATTTATACAACTTTAAAATTTAATTTTGAAATTTTAACACCAATATCAACTTATATTCAAAATTGGATTTATCAGTATAGTCTAATGAAACACTATAATAACTTTGTTGGAACAGGTCGTTAGGCAGCGGGTGAGATAAGGTGAATTTCAAAAATTTACCCCTAATAGGATCTTAATGGGACTCTGAAAATATACTATCTAACAATTAGATCCAATCTAACCTTATATAATCTGTTAATTTATTAAATAATTTATATTTTAAGTGTTATTATGCATATATTATATACGCCAACATATAAGCATAACTATACATAATAAAAAATATATAAATATGATATAATATATACTTGTGTAGATGTAGAGATTTATATCACTATGTATATACTAAGCATATATATATGTGTGTGTGTGTAACATTATTTAAATTATATATATACACATGATTATAATTTTGAAGTTTATGTTTAATAAAATATTAAAATTTTACTTTGTTAAAATATCTTATACAATTTAACCAAGTCAAAATTTTAAATTCAAATTTAAATAAATAATAATGTCTTAATTTGACTAGGTAAATATATTTAATTTTAAATTTGAAAACTGATAGTTTAATAATTCAAATCTATAAAATATGTTTGTATTGACTAAATATTATTTCTACAAAATTACACAAACACACATAATATGAAATATCTTTTGACCCAATTATTTATTATTAAAACTGGAAAGCTGAGAGTGATATATGATTTAATAAATATATTATATTATTGTTTATAATCAAAATCATGCATTTTTTATCAACTTCTTAAAACTTTAAATAATTTTTGTAGAAATATCACAATAAAAAAATACTAAAATATAAATTTATATTTTTAACCTTAGATACTACAAATATGAAAATCAATTTTGTGAAAGTTAAAATTAAAAGCATCAATCTGATATAAGAAAGGACCTACATTGTATTTTCAATGTTAAACGAATCTATGTTAAATTTTAATCAATTTTCCATCCTTTATTTTTAAGTTTCATACGTGAAAAACCTACTCAACAATATGTTTTATTTTTATAAAGCTATTTTGGAAATATTATGTAGATCTTTAAAGTGTTTTAAAAATTTAAATAAAAACAGTTGTTTTATTGATAATTACAATATAATTTAAAATTCTTTCTTCGTTCCTTTTCGAGGATGAAAAGATTTAAAGGGGGGAGGAATGTGATAACCCGGATTTTTGAACATCTGATAATTGGATAATTACTGATTTTACTATTGAGATACTGGTTTTATTTAGTTGAACAAATAATATTCTGATAACTAAAAATATCTAGATTTGAAACTATAATATATGCTGAATTATATCTCTGAAAATGATAAATCTTATAGTAAATTAATATATATATATATATATATGCAAACTTTATAATGTTGAAAATTATATGTATACACATATATTAAGTATATAAGTGTGTGTGTGTGTGTATATATGTATATATATGCCATGAGAAGTAAAATATAAGGAAGCTTGTAAAAGTGTGGATATATATATATATATATATATATATAATATCAAAATTCACATAAGATATTTCTAACTATAATATATATATATATATTGTGATTAGGAAGCATTGGTTTGAGTTCAATATAATAATTTTCAAAAGCTATTCTATATTTTCAAAACTCTAAAAATATATATTTATTAATTAAAAAGTACGATAGCTTAAAATAAGATTTAATAAAGGGTTTAGTATACTTTCTTTTAAAATTATACATGGACTAAATATAGTTGCATATAAAAATAAAAACCAAAATAAAATCAAACTATTTCAAGTCTTCAACCTGAGGAAAGTCTCAAGTAAGACTCAAATTCAGCTCAAACATAAGAAGATCAGATCAACAATCAAGTTGCAATTCAAAATCAACCATCAGCTTCAAAATCAAGTTCCAGATAAAAGCATGTCCTCTGTTTTCAAAAATAATGTGAGTAAACATTTCTTTTTAAAGCTTAAATCAGTGGTGGTTCCATGGTATAAACGAGGAGCGCAAATGCCTACAGTGTTCTATGGTTTTGCTAGGATCGTCGGTGAGGTCATTGGTGCCTTGCGGGTTATCACGGTGAAGGTCGGAGATGATCAGACCGAGTATTACAGATTTTCAAGTTAGGATGTTCTTGGGCTCAGGTGGCGAGATGGATGGCAGGAACGTATGGAGTATATTCCGCTGTGTATTGGAGTTGGATTGATTGTTTTCTGGGACAAGTTATTACAACTGTCCAATTTGGTTCTACTCTGATATATTGTCCGTAAATTGACAATTACAGGTTTCTTTGTATAGATACTATTATTTGATATTATATTTTAATCCGCTACGAACGTGAGATTCTATGCTATTGTTTTCTTTTTCTTCTTCTACTTCTTTTTCTTCTTTACCCTAATAATCTAGAATTTCCAGCATTCGATTTCTCGGCACTTCTACAGTGAACGTATTAGTGTCGAATTTTCGGAGTCGAAAATTTCCGGTCATTACATTTTCAAATTTCGCTGCCAAATGAAACTTCTCCACACAGACCACTTGTTATTTTGCATGACACTCTAACTTACAAATGTCCAAATACAATATTATATATTTTCCTATGATTTTTATATTTATTTATGTTTTATTGTTTTATGTTTTTTTATGTTTTCTTTTTATTAATATTTCTATTTACCGTGTAACTTGATATTATATAACTCTTTTACCTATTCTTATATAAGCATATGCTATGTATACATAAATTAATAACTATATATACCAGTGTTATAAAAATGTGGAGTTTATTTTTAGATTATTTTTTGAGATATTTATTTGAATTTCAAATCATAGTTCCTCTTCACCATCAATATATATATTTATATATCTATTGAACATCATAAGCTTGTATATCTTTGATGCTAAATATGTGTGTGTATATATATACACACATACATTTTATACCTTATATTTTATTCCATATAGGCATAAATTCATACATTTATATGCTTATATATATACTATATAGCTTGTATATATCCATTTATATACTTATGGATATTTTATTCTTGAATTCAAATGGTGAATTATATTATTTACTTATTTACTATAAGATTTATCTTCTCCAAAGATTTTAAAATTCAACATTTATTATGGTTTTAAACCAATTTACATTTATAGCAGATATTTTAATATTTAAAATTAGTTAATTACCAATTAACAGATGTCCAAAAATCCTGGTTATCACATTCCTCCTCCCTTTAGAACTTTTCGTTCTCGAAAAGGAACGAAGCCAGAATTTTAATTATACTGCTAATAATCAGTTAAATTATCCTTTAAACATTTTGAACTCTCAATTCTCATTATTTAAAATTTTTAAAACACTTTTAAAATCTACATACTATTGCCAAAATAGCTCTACAAAAATACTTTTTATAACTCGATGTTTCAACAAGTTCATCCTTATTCTTATAGAAATTCGGTCATATGTTGATTAGGCATAAGACTGAAAATCTATAAGTACTTGGTAAACCCGTTTTCAACACCTAGTGAAAATAGTAGGAAAATATTTTGGGGAAAATATAGAAAACACTTTTGGTGAGAATGCTCTGGATATCATCACCCCCTCCATGGTCGTAGTTAACCCGATGATTACGTCGCCATCCCCGCAAAATCATAGAAAACTATAGGCCTCCGCGCCCCTCGATTACACCATGGAACCCGCCACAGATCGCAGCTACACCTAGGTTTTACGTCGCCATCACGGCAAAAACCCATGTAACTGTAGGCACCACCGCCTTCGAATTTCGCTGCCAAATGAAACTTCACCACTCTCACATAGATTGCAGACTACATCAGTCGAGTCCCAATGTAGCCTGTAGGCACTCACTGCCACACGATTTTCGCTGTGTCTTCATAGATCACAGTCTACCGATGTTACGTTCCCTCACGGCGAAATCAAACGTAGACCGTAGGCAATCGTTGACCCTCGACTTCCGTTATGGTGCGCAGTAGATCGCAGTGACATCGAATTACACTGTCGTCACAGCATAACCAAATGTCTCTATATGCATCAACACCCTCAACTTTCGCTACCCAACCACAATCCTCAGGAACTTCAGTTAGTCGCGACTTCCTCACAGGATCAAATTTAGAACCCCCTTAGGGCTCAAGGCAGAACCATCCCGTGGATCTCCTTCTAGAAGTTCATTTAAATGGGAGCGCCTTTTTCCCCAGAGCCAATCTCAAAATACTTTATACTATACACATATAGTATCTTTCAAATCATACTCTTTATATGAATCACATATAAATCTCCTTTACACAAAATCGATATCTCAAAATCGAAAATTCTCAAACTTAGCTTTCCAAATTCCTAAAATTGACTTTTCCCAAAAATCAAAAGCCTTTCAAAATCAGTGGGTTTCCAAACCCTTATTCCAAAATCATTCTCATAAAATCATTTGTATATATAGATACATAAAATCATGAAAATTCCTGGGATCACTTCGTACTTATATAAATTTCCTTTAATACTTCAAATACTTTCAAAGATCACATCTTTCGGTTATAATTCCAATATGGAGAGTTTATCATTTAAAACAAATATATATATATATAACTTTTATTATGCCAAATCAAATATTCAAGTTTGATTTCCTTTATAAAGTTACTTCTTCGGTCTTCTCGGCTTGAGCATGAATTCGTCCTTTTCCAGTGACAGCTCTTCATTGCCCTCCTCTTGCGTCCCTTCTATTGGGGGTTGTGATGGCCCAACGGGTTGTGTATGCTGGGAAGATATCGCTCCAAAACTCTCGCCCTCAATTTTCTTCCTTCTTCCATACTTTCTCTTCGGTGAGGGGGCAGTGGGATTGCAGCTATGTCCTCATATGATACGGGAGGGGCAATATCCTCGATAAGTGGTGGCATGGCAGGAGGAGGAGGAGGCGGAGGTGGGATGGGCCTTGACATCTAGTTCTTTGACAAACAGGATAGTAGAATTTGTTTGATAGAGAAGCATTTCGCCTTGCTCTTTTCAGGAACCTCCTCCGCAAGCTCGTCGACTATGTCTAACACATGATACATACCATCTGCCTTCATATAACATAAACCATTATGAGTTTCATAATTACTATTGTCAATATTAATACGTACCATATTCCGTTCTAGCAGAACTTGTGGAATTTAAGGTGCCACCTCTTGCTTGGGTTTTGCCGCTCGTCTTCGTAGCACATAACGATGAGTGATATTCCAATTCCAGTTAAGATACTCCACATCGGTCAGAGTGACTTCGCGCTCATCTTCCTCAGCAATGAAATGGTTGTTTCATAACTCAATCATCGTTTCAAACTCATATTCGTCATATGGAAGCTTGTTATATGAAGCAGGATACGGTAGCTGTTCTCGAAGACCAAACTGTCTCATGAATCTGTCTGACAGATGGTATGCTAAATCTTCGAAACAAAAAATCATAAGTCTTGCCCGCCATAACGACCTGTATACTGTACAAAGAGATGGAAGAGTCGGAAGGTCTGCCTCGGAATACGGATTTCGTGTTACTGCATTGTAATCTAAGACATCAAACTCGTTCCGGTAGGAGGCCAAATTGTGTTTGGGGGTATATTTTTTGTATTCTTCGGGCCAATCCACTTGTAATAGCAATATGGTGTAGGAAGTATTCAAATTTACTGTGTCCATACAACAACACTGTTTTACCTCGCTCCGTATGGCTTTGAATTGTCAACTCCATGGCCAAAGCTGCAAGTGTGAAACTTAATTTTAGTTACGGTTGTATGACAAACTCAAATATGCAACAAAGAATGACTATGTCCATACCTGAAGTAGAGTCATACAACCTCCGGTAGACCGTTGTTCGACCAAAGCAACTCTCGTAAGCTCCGTATAGGTGAAAGCTAGCACCGCACTACCCCATGAGTATTGCTGACATGAATCGAAGTCTTCTAACAATAGAAGTCATTGAAGGGCCACTCTTGTCTTTGATCGATCGCAAAAAAGACGTTGCGTGATGGTGTGCAACATAATAGCGCGGGCGCGCTGGGCAATCTACAAAGGAAAGGCACGACGGGGAATATCACCGTCCAATTGCTCCCTAAATCACGTGGTCACTATCGACAACATTTCCCCACCTCGTGTCTTCTGGAGGAGCCAATCTGAGCAAGGGCTCATACAATTCCATATAATTTCTTAGAAAATCCGGTTTCAGGATGGAATCCCCGTTAATTGGCAATTCGAGCAATACAGCTACGTCTTTCAAAGTGATTGTCATCTCACCTACTCTAAGATGAAATGTAGACGTCTCTGGTCGCCATCTATCGATCAAAACCGTCAAAGATTCCATTCGAGCTGTGTATATTCCAACTTATTAGTAATACCAAATGCAGCTCTGACTAACAGTTCCAATATGATTGGATGTGTTGACGTGATGAGCTTTAAAGTGGATGAATGGCCAATAAAGCCGTCCGGCTCAACCCCCTGTCGATAAATAATAACAAATGAAAGCAATTGTGGTAATTACCAATACTTTGCAGAAGTAATGACAAATTATATGTCCTTGTACCTCCATCATATCGATGTTGTTTGTGCGGTGTTAAGGTTGGAGGCAAAGCACACTAGGATCGATCGGTTCGGGCGTCATTTCGTAATATTCTACTATAATAACATTACATAATCATAGTCAACTTCATTAGGTATACAACCATAGATTTGCAATTATACTACTTCATTGTACACAATAACAAAACAATTAAACAGGTGCTCTAGGTGACTACTCAACTTCATTGTACTATACAACTATAGATTTGCAATTATAGAACAATTTTAGCCCTAAACCCTAAATTGAAAAAATGACAATTAGAGACAAAATCGATAGATTTCATACCTATAGGATGTGCTTGAGACGATGATGAAGCCATAGTTCAAATTCTAGCTATATTTAAGTAGTTTTTTATTTGAAAATTTGAATTTTGCTGAATTGGGGGGGGGTTCAGATTTTTTGTGAAGAGGGTGAGAGAAGGGAGAGTGAGAAAGTATTGATGGAATGGGCTGCAAATTTACAGAGAGCAAAAAAATAGGCAGCACTCAAATGCTGCAAACTAGCGGCATCATAAATGCCGCCCGTTTATTTTTAACCAATACACGTGTACTACCCGCATTTGAGATGTTGCCAGCACACGTGGCGTCCAACGTGGCGAAAACTTGTCTAGTTTTGTAAATAGTTTGCAACGTGGCCTATTCTTGAAATTTTTTACGACTTTGGCCTAAATACAAAATTTATCCATTAAAAAAACTATGTTTGTAAAAACTAAACAAGTTAACTAAGATTTATAAAAATTAGCTAAATTTGATTAAAAAAATAAATAAGTTTATAAAAATTGACTAAGTGTTATAAAAATTTTAACCAAGTTAACTAAGTTTTCTAAAAATTAATTTTTTTGCAATAATGATAATAATAATAATTATTATTAAGTTAGATAAAAATTAACTCAATTTATAATAATGATAATAATAAATTAACTAAGTTTATAAAAAATAAACAAGTTAACTAAGTTTTATAAAACTAACAAAATTTTATAAAAAATAAATAGGTTTGTAAAATTATTATAAATAAAAAAGTCTATATGAATTACCTAAGAATTATAAAATTTACTTAAGTTTTATATAAATTAATAGGTTTATAATAATAATAAACTATAGTTTGACAAAAATTAACTAAGTTAATAATAATGATAATTTAACAAAGTATATAAAAATTTAAAAATTATCCAAGTTTTATAAAAATTAACTAAGTTTCATAAAAATTAACTAAGTACTATAAAATTTTAACATGGTTAATTAAATTTATAATAATAACATAAATAATATTAAAATAAATTAATTATGTTTATAAAAATTAAATGAGTTAACTAAGATAAAAGTGCGGTGTGTATACGAATGCACGTGCTAATATAGTACACACGGATCGTGTAATATGGACTATAATATAAATGCGGAAAATAGATGATAGTAGCAAAGTAAAAATAAAAATAGAAAAATCACACCAGAGATTTTTATACTGGTTCGGAGCACCGTCCTACGTCCAGTCCCAGACTTCTATCTGGATTTTCACTATTAACTACCTCGCTTCACCCGGAGGAACAGGTTTACAATACCTGAGCAAACTAACGGGATTTCACGCCTCTAATACACTGAGGACTTCAACACTTGCCTCTTACAACACCGAGGACTTCAACACTTGCCTCTTACAATACAGAGGACTTCAACAACAATGAATATAATTGTTTGTCGACGGTATGTGTTCTTAATAACACAGTTTTGTCACTTGTAGTACAAATTTCCTATAATCTTATCCTCAAAATATACGAATGATGTTTTGTGAAGATTAAGGAAAGTATATTACTTATTGAATCAAAAGATATGAAATAATTTCAATGATTCAATAAGCAATTAAAATAATTGAGAGCTTTTAGAATGCAGGAGTATGTAGAAAGTAAGATCAGAGATTAGAGTAAAAAGCATATACAATCATGTTGTTTTAATCAACGATTTAGATGAGTTTATATAGAGAAGAATGGTTGTAACTCTTTGTGAGCAGTTGCCATTAAGAGATATGATCTTTGATGAAAGGTAAGAGATGCAACCTTTGGAGAAAAGAAGTGTCTTTTGGAAAAATTG
Source organism: Allium cepa (assembly GCA_030765085.1). NCBI lineage: Eukaryota > Viridiplantae > Streptophyta > Magnoliopsida > Asparagales > Amaryllidaceae > Allium > Allium cepa. The sequence goes on from CM060928.1 coordinate 979,422,868, forward strand.
CTTTCTGTTTAAAAACGGTCGACAGGTTAAAAAGTGACCAGTAGACAGGAATTCAAATATATATACGTTATGTGCATGTGTGCACGTTCAGTGTGCAAATTATGCAGGAACGGTCGACCGCATATATTATTACCGGTCGACCGGTCCCTGTAAAGTTGCACACTGAATGTGCAACTACAATTTAGTCGTATATATATTGATTTCCTTGAAATGCATGATTATTTGAGGATAGATTTTAACAAGTTTATCACTATTATAATATCAAATAATCAACCTACAATCTAGAGTACCATATGTAGCTCTTTATAGCCATAATGACCTTGTTTTGTCGATCGCCTTTATTTATTTGTCAGAAATCAAAACCTTCATAAAACTTGTGACTCAACATTCTCCCCCTTTTTGATTGATGACAATATATATCTGCAAATCTGAATCTCCCCCTGAGTATGTGATCTCTCTCTTTGAATTCTTATATATGTACGTTCCTGCAAACAATTGTTATCCCTTTTAATGAAAGTGCGGTGTGTATACGAATGCACGTGCTAATATAGTACACACGGATCGTGTAATATGGACTATAATATAAATGCGGAAAATAGATGATAGTAGCAAAGTAAAAATAAAAATAGAAAAATCACACCAGAGATTTTTATACTGGTTCGGAGCACCGTCCTACGTCCAGTCCCGGACTTATATCTGGATTTTCACTATTAACTACCTCGCTTCACCCGGAGGAACAGGTTTACAATACCCGAGCAAACTAACGGGATTTCACGCCTCTAATACACTGAGGACTTCAACACTTGCCTCTTACAACACCGAGGACTTCAACACTTGCCTCTTACAACACAGAGGACTTCAACAACAATGAATATAATTGTTTGTCGACGGTATGTGTTCTTGATAACACAGTTTTGTCACTTGTAGTACAAATTTCCTATAATCTTATCCTCAAAATATACGAATGATGTTTTGTGAAGATTAAGGAAAGTATATTACTTATTGAATCAAAAGATATGAAATAATTTCAATGATTCAATAAGCAATTAAAATAATTGAGAGCTTTTAGAATGCAGGAATATGTAGAAAGTAAGATCAGAGATTAGAGTAAAAAGCATATACAACCATGTTGTTTTAATCAATGATTTAGATGAGTTTATATAGAGAAGAATGGTTGTAACTCTTTGTGAGCAGTTGCCATTAAGAGATATGATCTTTGATGAAAGGTAAGAGATGCAACCTTTGGAGAAAAGAAGTGTCTTTTGGAAAAATTGCTTTCTGTTTAAAAACGGTCGACAGGTTAAAAAGTGACCAGTAGACAGGAATTCAAATATATATACGTTATGTGCATGTGTGCACGTTCAGTGTGCAAATTATGCAGGAACGGTCGACCGCATATATTATGCCCGGTCGACTGATCCCTGTAAAGTTGCACACTGAATGTGCAACTACAATTTAGTCGTATATATATTGATTTCCTTGAAATGCATGATTATTTGAGGATAGATTTTAACAAGTTTATCACTATTATAATATCAAATAATCAACCTACAATCTAGAGTACCATATGTAGCTCTTTATAGCCATAATGACCTTGTTTTGTCGATCGCCTTTATTTATTTGTCAGAAATCAAAACCTTCATAAAACTTGTGACTCAACATTCTCCCCCTTTTTGATTGATGATAATATATATCTGCAAATCTGAATCTCCCCCTGAGTATGTGATCTCTCTCTTTGAATTCTTATATATGTACGTTCCTGCAAACAATTGTTAGCCCTTTCTCCCCCTTTGTCATCGACAAAAAGGAGTAACAATACTAGAATAGTAGAGAAGTGTAATTAATATGATATGCATAGCAAAATAAAACATTAACACATCCAAAACATAACAGAGTATAATACAGACCATAATGTCAAACGAAAAATAAGAATAACGACACTATTTAGTACAAGTGTCGATGAATGTTTTTAAAGTGCTAAACCATAATAGAATCTAAGATGAAGCAGATCGTATCTCCTCTTCATCATCATCATCGTCGTCATCATCATCATCTTCTTCTTCTTCCTCATCATTGTTCCCTCTAGATGACTCTCCATGTCCATGACCACTCATACCAGTAGACTCGTCAGATGATGTCTAGGTGAAAACAGGAGCAGCAGGACATTTTCCTGGGTCTTGTGCTTGAACAGAGGTGGATGTGGAACATGATATAGCATCCCATAGCATACCAAAGAATGACTTGACCTTATTGAAGCGCTTATCAATTTTAGAGTCCATGCGCTTGAGACGTGATTCAAGCAAAAATTGGTTACGCGCAATAGTTTCAAGTGATTCTTTTGTGGATGATTTTGATTTTAATAGTTTTACTTCATCGGAACGAGGATGAGAGGAAGTTGCTTTTTGTTTTCTTGGTCCTCTTTGTTGCCATTCTTCAAAAGGCATAATCTCAAGATAAGGTGGAGGAAGCTTCATTCGTTTGATGGTTATGGAATCAATGCATTTTGGTTTTGAGGTTGCAGAATCAGGAGGCTTTACCCCACAAGCTAACAAAAGTCGCATGATATATTCATTGTAGAAGAAATGAGGTCGTGTAGAGTTATTTACCTTGAGAATTTCATCAAAAAGCATGTGTACCCAATTGATTTGGATTTCACCATAAATAGCATAGAGAGCTTTGAAGTTTTCTTTATATACAGCATCATAATTTCCAAGTCTAGGAAAAAGAGAATGCATCAAAACACGATGAAGTAGTCTGGCTGTGGGTCGAAGTCCAATAGACTTTGTGCCATCACTATTGTCTTCTATGAACTGATGACTGGTACTATTGCGAGTGAAGACTTCGCAGAAAGTAGATGAAAACTCATCGCCTCGATTTGGTATACCAAGTATAGAGGCAATTCTAGCATGAGTAAGAAAAATTTGCTTGCCACAGACGACAGACCAGATGACTCCGTTTGGATTATCAGGTTGATACTCGTCGAGATTCATGTTGGCGTAAAACAATTTGATCATCAAATGATTTATCTCCACATTATTTTCTGAAAAATCTATCAATAGAGTAATGTTGGAATTATTGGCTAACCTCCGAACTCCATAAGCCGTGAAATCATCAAATTTGATGAAAGAGCCTGGATGAAACTTGTAATTTGTCATCTGATTCCATCTTGTTACAGCAATTGGACTTTCAAGCCACTTTTTGGCGGAGATGCTCAGAGATGAAGTTTCAAAGGATGTTCCTTTCTTGGATTTCTTTTGAGGAGGAGCCATTGTTGGAAGATTTGAGATTTGAGAATTGAAAATAGGAAACTAGGGTTTGTGATTTTGGAAAAAAAAACAGCTTGGGTCAAAAGAGAAGGAGGGTAGAAAGAAAATGACGCATAGATATATATATATAAAAACTGAAAATACGTCAACCGGTCGACCAATGAATTATGGCCGGTCGACCGTTTTCAACCAGAGAGCAAACGGTCGACCGGCTATAAATGGGGCGGTCGACCGGTTTTGCATGCTGAGTAAGAACGTTTTATTTTGCAAGTTTTTATAATATATCAAGCTATATATATTATATTTCATTCTTAATACAAAATATAACCATTATTACACAAGTGATAGATAAAGATATAATAACTATATATAAATCTAATGAGAAGTGGAAGGTTCGTCATTAGAATTATCGTTGTTTCCTTCAATACGTTTTGACCATGGACTCCAGTGTTTCTGAGCACCTTCATTCTTCTCATAGTTCCGATCCCAAGAGTTAGGACTTTTAGATGTTGATGGCCTAGACGGCTTGGTTCATGCACGTCATGCTTGTTGGAACTACAGAAAAATGTTGCCAGCTTTTCTAAAACGGATAATCGTGCCGATGTCCGTTGTTGCTCGTGATAAAGTTGACTTTGCCCATAATGGAGCTGTCTCTGAAGATCTATTTGATGTTTCTGATAGTGGTGAATCTCATCGATTTGTGCTTTGGTACGACGAGAACAAAATAGTGTCCTCTTCACTCGTTTTGAATTTGGAGTATTATCAGAAATACAAGAGCATTGATGATGACAACTTGGTTTTTGTTTTGGTGTTGTAGGAGAATAATATTCCTCCGACTCAGAACTCGTAATAGAAATGTGTGATTCTTGAGCACATTTATCACAAATGTGAGCCATAGGGAATGTTGTATATAATATTATGGTTAGATAAGAAAAGATGAACAAAATATGAAATTTTTGCAAGCTTATATACAAGTTTCTTATGTATAAACCTATGGATGTGAGTTAATAGAAAATTTTGACCAAGAAAACATAAGCAGAGACTTTATGTTAACTCTAAAAATAGCTCTCCTTCTAAAACTGAAATTATAAAATAGGAAAGGAAAGGACGATCACTAAAAGAAAAGAATGAAAAATGAGTAAAGAGAATTAACCATTAAATCAAGCAGTGGCTTATATTTAATGTAAAAAATAGTTTATGCAAAAGTTATGGTTAAAGAATAACTAAAAGAGAAGACGTTCTTTAGAAATTACTTAGTCAAGATTTTTTCTTGAAATTAAACCAAGCTCTCTTCGTAATCTAATAAAATTAGATTCGAGCAGAGGCTTAGTAAAAATGTCCGCTAATTGATTGTCAGTATGGACATATTCAAGACATATATTTCCTTTGTCAATATTATCTCGAAGGAAATGATGACGGATATCAATGTGTTTGGTTCTAGAGTGATTTACTAGATTTTTAGAGAGATTTATAGCACTAGTGTTATCACAGTATATAATAGAATTTGATAAATGAATATCAAAATCTTGAAGTGTTTGTTGCATATATAGTACTTGAGTACAAGCGAGAGCTGCTGATATATATTCAGCTTCACATGTTGATAGTGAAACACAATTCTGTTTCTTACTAAACCAAGAGACAAGTGATTTTCCAATAAAATGGCACGTACCACTTGTACTTTTTCTATCCGTTCGTGAGCCACCGAAATCAGCATCACTATATGATACTAATTCAAATGGACATTCTTTTGGATAAAAAAGACCGAAATCTTTGGTATTATTAAGATAACGAATTATACGTTTCACTGCTCGTAGATGTGATTCCTTTGGATCGGCTTGAAAACGAGCACATAAACAAACACTCATTATTATATCTGGACGACTAGCTATAAGATAAAGAAGAGAACCAATCATGCTTCGATATAATTTCTGGTCAACATTCTTACCACTTTCATCTTTTTCAAGATGTGTAGTTGTACTCATAGGAGCTGGTTTACCAGATGTATTTTCTAATCCGAAGCGTTTGATAAGGTTTTCACAGTATTTTTCTTGATTGATAAAAATACCGTTTGAAAGTTTCTTTATTTGAAGTCCAAGAAAATAAGATAGTTCTTCCATATGAGACATTTCGAATTCTTTGGTCATAATACTTGCAAATTCCTTGCAGAGTTTATCGTTTGTTGAACCAAAGATGATATCGTCTACATATATCTGGATAACTAGAATATTTTTCGAGAATGTTTAATAAACAAAGTTTGATCGACTTTGCCTATTTGAAATCCTGAGTTAATAAGATAGCTACAAAGTCGTTCATACCAAGCACGAGGTTCTTGTTTTAAACCATACAGAGCTTTCTTAAGTTTGAACACATGGTCAGGATATTTTTCATGTACGAACAAAGGAGGTTGTTCGACATAGACATTCTCTTTGATAAATCCATTGAGAAAAGCACTTTTGACATCCATCTGATAAAGTTTGAAATTAGACAAGCAAAAGATAATAGGATTCTAATAGCTTCTAGTCGAGCAACTGGTGCAAAAGTTTCTTCATAATCGATACCTTCTTCCTGATTATATCCTTGTGCTACTAATCTTGCTTTATTTTTGGTGATATTTCCTTGTTCGTCGGCCTTATTTTTATAGACCCATTTAGTAACAATAACTGACTGATCAGTTGGTCTCGGAACAAGTTCCCAAACGTCATTGCGCTCAAACTGATTTAGTTCTTCCTGCATGGCAATAATCCAGTAATCATCTGTAGCAGCTTCTTTTGGATTCTTAGGTTCGATATTTGAGAGAAAAGCGACATGACCCATTTGATTGAGTTGACTCCTTGTTTTGACATGTGATGTTATTTCACCGATTATATTTTGGGCCGGATGGTCTCTTAATATTCTTGGTGGTGATTGTAACTCACATATTTGAGGAATATTCTCAATAATTATTTCCGAGTCAGAATCAATATTTGTGATGATTGGATTGTCAGTGACTATTGATTCGTCATCATCTGATATAGTGTGAGGATGCTGATAGATTTCATCAAAAGAGACATGAAGTGATTCTTCAATAGTTTTGGTTCGTTTATTAAATATCCGATAGGCCTTACTTCGTTCCGAATAACCGACAAATATTCCTTCATCGGCTTTTGGATCGAATTTGCCAAGCTGGTCTTTCGTATTTAAAATAAAGCACTTGGAACCAAAAACTTTGAAGTATGAGATTTTAGGCTTCCTTTTGTTAAATAATTCATAAGGAGTATTCTTGGTAAGAGGTCTTATGGACACACGATTTAAAACATAACAGGCAGTTGCGACAGCTTCCGCCCAAAAATGTTTTGGTAAGGTGGTTCCATTCAATAATGTTCTTGCACATTCTTGTAAAGTTCGGTTCTTCCGTTCTACAACTCCGTTCTGTTGTGGAGTTCTGGGAAACGAAAAATTATGATATATACCTTTCTTTGTACAAAAATGTTCAAATTCATTATTTTCAAACTCTCCGCCATGATCACTTCTTATATTTTTAACTTTAATCCCTTTTGATTTTTGAATTCTTTTGACGAAAGATTTGAAATGATCGAAAGTGTCACTTTTATTTTTTAAGAAAATTGTCCATGTATAACGAGAGAAATCATCAACAATTACAAGCACATATTGACTGTGATTTATTGATTGAACCCTAGTAGGTCCAAATAAATCCATGTGTAGTAACTCAAGTGGTTGTAATGTTGATATGACTTTCTTGGATTTAAAAGATGATTTGGTCAATTTTCCTAATTGACATGCATCACAAATGTTGTTAACTTTAAAACTCATTTTGGGTAGTCCTCTAACTAGATTGTTTTTGGCTAGCTTGTCAATAGTTCTGAAGTTTATATGACAGAAGCGTTTGTGCCATAGCCATGGATCATTGTCATTAGCCACAAGACACATATCTGAATTATGATTAATATTCATATTCAGAATATATATATTTCTGTTTCTATAACCTTCGAAAACCAAATTATGGTCTTTATCTAAAATACTACACTTATTATTCGAAAATGAAATTATAAAACCCTTGTCACATAACTGACTAATACTAAGCAAATTGTGTTTTAAATTTCTAACTAGCATGACATTAGTAATAAGAGGTAAGTTAGATGTACCGCAATTGCTCACATCGCCTTTGCCGATGATATAGCATTTTGAATTGTCTCCAAAAGTGACGGAGCCACCATCTGAGTATGTAATATTTGTTAATAAGCTCTTGTCTCCCGTCATGTGCTTTGAGCAACCACTGTCCAATATCCACTTTCCTCTTTTCTTAAGTGGGACCTGCAAAAAATAGAATTAAGTCCATGGTACCCACTTTTTATAGGGTCCTAAGAGTTAGGTCTTAGGAGTCCAAACCCATATGGGTCCGGTATCCCCTTTATATATATAATTATTATTAAAATGCACAGTATTCATGAATTGCTGAATGTATTTGTTCCTAATCAAATTGTTATTTGTTTTACGAACCCATATTTTGATAGTCTTGACATTTTTCTTTTGAAATTTCACAACTGGTTTTGGTTTGGAATATAATGAACTAAGATTTTTCTTAGCTTCAGTTTTTTGTACTTTCTTCTTCCTTTTATTTCCAAGATGTTTCTTGGTTTCTTGTTTGTTATATCCCAATCCTTGTTTGTCTGAAATAGATTGTGAACTTTCAATGATTTTTGTCAAATTTTCTCGACCTTGTTAGAAACATTTTGAGTAATGTCATCAAACTTTGTTTGTAAGCTAGCTTTTTCTAGGTCTAGAATTTTGACTTTTGCTTTAAGCTCATGATTTTCAGTAGTGAGAGCATTATTTTTCTCTTTTTGAGCTTCTATTTCTTGACTCAAAAGAGATATTTGAGAGTCAACATTAGATGATGATTCTTGAATATTTTCAAGTTCCTCTTCTAATATTTTCTTCTCATCTTTTAACATATCTCGTTCAAACTCTGCTCTACTTAAATCTGCTTTGACTACTTTTAATTGACGTTTTATGTCTTTATATTTAACTATCAATTCAGCATTAATATCAAGTAATTCATCAAATGTAGGAATTTGTACCTCATCTTCTGTTGCCATAAAAAAAACATTAACTTGTTCATTCTCTGAATCACTTTCACTTTCTGATGAAGATGACTCTGAATCATCCCATGTTACTGAGAAGGCTCATTTCTTAGATTTGTCCTTCTTATATTTGAATTTGTCATTTTCTGACTTCTTCTTTTGTTCTGTACAATCCTTCTGCATGTGTCCCTTTTTGTGGCAGTTGAAACATTCTATAGCAGATGAAGATGGTTTATTTGATCCAGGTTTCCTTTTATTGTAATGACTGGCTTTTCGATATTTTAGGAATTTTTTGAATCCTTTCGCAATGAATGCCAAATCTTCGTCTTCAGAATCTGATTCATTTTCATCTTTCTCAACATGAAATGCTACATTTTTCTTTTCTTCTTTCTGTTCTTTTCTAGCCTGCAAATTTGCTTCATAGGACATTAAATTTCCTATCAATTCATTTGGCTTCATGACGGAAAGGTCATTAGCTTCTTCAATTGCTAATACTTTTCTTTCCCATTCACTAGTCAGAGAATGTAGGACTGTTGAAACAACATCGAAATCAGAATACTTTTGTCCTAAGCCAAAAATGCATGGTGAATAGTTTGAAACCGTGAATACATGTCATTGGTTGTCTCATTTGGTTTCATTTTGAAATTTTGAAATTGACTTTTCAACATGGCTATTTTGGCTTGTTTAACCTTGTTAGTACCTTCATGAGTGATTTTTAGTGTTTGCCAAATTTGATATGCAGTAGTGCAGATACTAACACGGTTATATTCATTTTGCTCTAATGGACAGAACAACATATTTATTGCTCTTGCATTTACGGCTGCTGCCGTTTTCTCAGCTGCAGTCCATTCTGAATAATCAGTTGTTGGATTCACTATTTCTCTTTGAGTGGCATTCCAAGCATCATAGCTATTTGATTGCATAAAGAATGACATACGTGTTGCCCAATAACTATAGTTAAGACCATTGAAAAATGGAGGTCTTTGTGTCGATTGACCCTCCGTGTAAGTGGTGTTTTGAGTGCTAGTACTTACGTTATTTGCCATATTACTATAATATATCAAATAACTATGTTACGGTTATATAATGACCGTGCTCTGATACCAAATGAAAGTGCGGTGGGTATACGAATGCACGTGCTAATATAGTACACACGGATCGTGTAATATGGACTATAATATAAATGCGGAAAATAGATGATAGTAGCAAAGTAAAAATAAAAATAGAAAAATCACACCAGAGATTTTTATACTGGTTCGGAGCACCGTCCTACGTCCAGTCCCAGACTTCTATCTGGATTTTCACTATTAACTACCTCGCTTCACCCGGAGGAACAGGTTTACAATACCCGAGCAAACTAACGGGATTTCACGCCTCTAATACACTGAGGACTTCAACACTTGCCTCTTACAACACCGAGGACTTCAACACTTGCCTCTTACAACACAGAGGACTTCAACAACAATGAATATAATTGTTTGTCGACGGTATGTGTTCTTGATAACACAGTTTTGTCACTTGTAGTACAAATTTCCTATAATCTTATCCTCAAAATATACGAATGATGTTTTGTGAAGATTAAGGAAAGTATATTACTTATTGAATCAAAAGATATGAAATAATTTCAATGATTCAATAAGCAATTAAAATAATTGAGAGCTTTTAGAATGCAGGAATATGTAGAAAGTAAGATCAGAGATTAGAGTAAAAAGCATATACAATCATGTTGTTTTAATCAACGATTTAGATGAGTTTATATAGAGAAGAATGGTTGTAACTCTTTGTGAGCAGTTGCCATTAAGAGATATGATCTTTGATGAAAGGTAAGAGATGCAACCTTTGAAGAAAAGAAGTGTCTTTTGGAAAAATTGCTTTCTGTTTAAAAATGGTCGACAGGTTAAAAAGTGACCAGTAGACAGGAATTCAAATATATATACGTTATGTGCATGTGTGAACGTTCAGTGTGCAAATTATGCAGGAACGGTCGACCGCATATATTATGACCGGTCGACCGTTCCCTGTAAAGTTGCACACTGAATGTGCAACTACAATTTAGTCGTATATATATTGATTTCCTTGAAATGCATGATTATTTGAGGATAGATTTTAACAAGTTTATCACTATTATAATATCAAATAATCAACCTACAATCTAGAGTACCATATGTAGCTCTTTATAGCCATAATGACCTTGTTTTGTCGATCGCCTTTATTTATTTGTCAGAAATCAAAACCTTCATAAAACTTGTGACTCAACATAAGATTCTTAAAAATTAATTAAGTTTTATAAAAATTAACTAAGTATTATAAAATTTTGACTAAGTAAACTAAGTTTTTTAAAATTAAAAAGTTTATAGTAGTAGTAATAATAAACTAAATTTGATAAAAATAAAACTAAGTTTATGATAATAACAACAGTGATAATAATAAAATAACTAAGTTTATAAAAATTAAACAAGTTAAGTAAGTTTTATAAAATTTAACTAAGTATTTTTTAAACTAAATAAGTTATAAATTTTAAATAAGTATTATAAAATTTAACTAAGCAAACTAAGTTTTGTCAAAAATAAAAGGTTTATAATAATAACAATAATATACTAAGTTTGATAAAATTTAACTAAGTTATAATAATGAAATAAAAATTTGATTCAGTTTATAAAATTTAAACAAGTTAACTAAGTTTTATAAAAACTAAATAAACTAAGTGAGTTTTATAAAAATTAAATAAGTTTACAAAAATTAAATATGTATTATAAAAATTAACTAAGTTAACTAATTTAAAAAAATAACATTTTAATAATGATGATGATGATGTTGAGGATGATAAACTAAGTTTGAAAAAAATTAGCTATGTTTATATTAATAATAATTAACTAAATTTGGTAAAAAATAATAATTAAGCTTATAATAATGATGATGATGATAATGATGATCAAACATTAACTAAGTTTATAAAAATTAAACAAGTTAACTAAGTTTTATAAAAATTAAATAAGTTTATAAAAATTTATCAAAACATAACAAGTAGTAGTACAAAGTCAAGATGACAACTCCAGTAGTCAACAGACCTATTTATTATAGTACAAAGTCAAGATGACAACTCCATTAGTCAACAGACCTATTTATTATAGTTTGTCATTTATCTTAATCATCTAAAACTCTATTACGATGCCATTAAAATACATTTGTACTATATCAAAGGTTTATCGAGTTGTAGTATTGGAATTTGGAGTTTATGCTAGCATAGAATTAATTGTAGTACTCGTCTATAGGTAATTAGTTTATAGAGTTACGAACTAGTTTATGCATTCACATAATTATAGAGTTGTAGTACTGCTATTATATGATCTGAATTAGTTCTCATTGTTGATTGTTAAACCTGTCAACAAGTACTTAAACCTTTCTGGAGAAAAGATCAGTTACAACAACAAATTATGGGTAATCAAGCAATTAAACTTGAATTAAATCGTCATATATATTATAACATTGTGTTAATACTAATATGTAAACTTATTAATGAATGATGATTATGGATTTTTTATGAATTTGTTCATTTTGTCTAAAAACTACTGTATTGAAATGGTTATAGATGTTGTATTTCATTATATGACTAATGCATTTTTCAACTGTTTGAATATGATGACTACTATAGTAGAAACTAAACACGTTACTAACAGGGAATAGTAGCATGTAAAATTTGCTATAACCCAATCAATATCTTTTAGTAGCGTTTAACAAACACTACAAAAAAGTATGGAAGCATAAAAGGAATGCTATAAAAAAAATATACTAAGCAAACACAACGTTACGAAAAATATATAGTACCAAAGCACAAATGCTACAAAACATATATGACGGCAATTTGGAAACGCCACAAAAATAAAGGATCGAATAATAAACGCCATTAAAAAATGTTATCTGTGGTAGCTGTTGATAAACGCTACAGAATAAACATTTTGTACCATTTGTGAAACGCTACAATATGTAAAGTTTTGTTCGCATTTATGATAACGCCGTAGAAAGTTTTGGACTTTTACTAATATTGCGTATAGAAGCCTATAGCGAAGCGCTTTGAAAACTTTTGGTAGTACTTTTGGAAGGTACAGAAGGCCTTTTCTTGTGTAGTGCAATAGTACTACACATAACTGCTCTAGCTTGAGTTTTCTTAACAATTAAATCGTATGCAAGTAATTTATCAATATATAAATGATAAAAGGCAACTTATATTAAGGATTCATATTCTGATATTGATTTATGCAATGATGCATTTCTTATAAAATATACCTATGATTCAAGTGTCGGATTTGTTCGAAATCATGATATACATACCATACCTATGTATTTACTCTAGAAACCTATTTCTGTTTCTTCTAGTTCCATTTCTATTATATTTATACACATATAATTGTATAAGTTTAATTTATTTATAACTATTATAGTTTAATTAACTTACGTAATAGTTATGTGTATCTTATTAACTAAATCAAATTTAATTAATTTTAATTCTTATTATAATTAACTTATTTAATTAAATTTTATTTTCATCATAAACAATTTAAGAAGAATATTAACTGTAACTTTTATAGTTTTGTGTGTGTGTATAAACCGTTTAATTAAATATTTACTCAATTAAACTGTTTACTTAAATATTTCAAATTTCAAAATTTTATTTAATATATTTTTGCAATACTATTCTGAGAAAATTTAAAACATTTTAAATTATTCAACCATAGCCTTTATAGTTATATTATTTATGTGTGTGTATGTGTGTATCAATATATATATATATATATATATATAAACTTTTAATTATTTATTTATCTAATAAACTATTTATTTAATTAAGCAATTTAAGTTAAATATTTTAATAATTTTGAAGACTTTTATTTAATCATCTTAAACAATTTAAGATAAACAAACTTAACTACAACATTTATAGTTATATAATTATGCATAAAAGTGTATACACCCACCATGCTATGTACTCTTCTCACGCAAGCTCGAAAGGCGGTACATGAATGATATATCTGGTCTATGTTTTCCAAGTTAGGTGTATGTATGTATAAATGATAATGATGATGATGATGATGATAATAATAATAATAATATTAAACACCTAGAGTCAATGTTCACATATAAGTGTGTACACTCGCTACACTTTGTATTCTTCTCATGTAGGCCTGCAAGATAGTGCATGGATGATATAGCCGACCTAGGTGTATGTAAATAATAATAATAATAATGTCGATATTTTTTCTTATAAAGAGAGAGTAAGCAATTAAAATCCAAGCATTATCCTGACTTTATACATTTGACTTGTTTTACAGAAGGAAATGGAGAAGCCACTTTGCAAACTTTGACGATCAATTAAAGAAGTTATTTCATAGTTGCGCTATGTTATCGATTGAAACAACTAGCCAAGCTAGAGTCCAATTGTGATGGTAACTTAATTTTTATTAGAAGTTTTGATTAGTAAAGGACTGAAATTTCTTGATGATAACCGAGACTTGTATATTGCTATTTCATGTCAATTTAAAAAGTAAGTTCTTTATTTCGTAAACAAAACTTGCATTCGTATCTCTATAAACAAAACTTGCATTAGGAACTTTGCATATCCATTTGGGTGTTGTAGGTAGTATCCGCTGAAAACCCTCATTAGACAACAGTCGTCCTAATTGGGACACATAGAGGTTTAACAGATTATTGCATATACTCAATGCAATAGTGCTTCCTACGAAAGTGGATTTATCTTAGGTTTAGTCTATTCGATGACGAATAAAAAGATAAGTATGGAGGTATTTGATGTGCATGTAAAAATGTATATTTTTACTCTCATACTTAATCTTCTTTTATTAAAATGTATACTTACACTCAATTTCAAATCATCATTCACCCATCCATATTTGGGAGAAACGGTCATTTTATGTGGCATTTATTTTAGGAAAGTTTATTTGCACAATTTGATTTAATTCTGTAGGAAATTAAATGTAAATTAGAAGAGGATACATGGATATATACATGCACAAGTAGTGGAAGCCAAAAGAATGAAGAAAAAAGGGATTAAATCGACATAGAGGAGTACATTTACCCATTTGCTAATGGACCACATTTAAATGTAAAAGCACATGTTAGTGGGATATTAATTAAACATTAAAGATGACTTGGAGGCCACACAAAGTCAGTGGCATTTTTGGTAGCTTCCTAAAAGAGATTAGAGTTTTAGACTTGTATAAATACACTCTTATGTTCATGTAATGGATCTCAACTTTTATGCAAAGTTGTAGCGATCAAATAGAAATAAAAGTTATCTTATCTTTAGTGGCTTCTTAGCCTTCTCTTTTATTATATGCACTCTTATTTCCTGCTTCTTTTCTATGCTATTTTATTTCATATCTCTTTCTATTTCATGTTAGTAGATTAGATTTATCTTACGCAATTAGTGTAGATTTATTTTTATGCAATTAGTTAGCTCTCTACTTCTTTTTAGTTAGCACTCTTTCCTTTTTGTTAGTTTTTACTTTCATTTTCCTTTTAATTTTGAAATCAATTTACGTTGAAATATAATCCAGGTATCATAAGCTAAACCCCTTCAATTTAGCGGTAATAAAGCTTTCGTAAATCATGTGAAATCAACATGATGATTTCATTTATGATTTCTTCTTTAGTGCTTAATGCATATTTTGATGTAAATGGAAGTTTGTTGTTTATTAGTGAATTTGATAGTTTGTGTTGTTAATTACAAATAGGTTGTACTGAATCAAATATAAACACAAGTTACATTTTCATCTAACTAACTTCATTTCGATAATAAAAGTTAAAATAGGATCAAAATTTGATGTACTATGTTTGTTATAAAAAAAAGGTAAATTAGATCATGCTTAAATTATATTTTATTTTTAATTTCATAATTATTTTCATTAGATTTGATAAGTGAGTTTGGATGATGTATTAAAGTTTGATGATTTAAATTGTGTTAGTTAATATCACAAATAGACCATACTTATAATAAATACATCAACTAATTCTATATGTGATAGAAGAGAGAGATTATAAATTTACTTTATGTTGATTTATGTGAAAGTGAAAAATGGATTTACCTCTAAGTTGCATTTTAATCTCATAGTTTTTATTTCAATTTTTCTCTAGTTTTTTTACTACACTATTTAATTAACACATTTTCGAACTCTTGAGATGATTTCATTGAGTAATTATGAAACTAGTGTTTTCCTTGTGGGATTAATTTATACTCGCATACGTATCGTACGCCATGCGTTTGCGGTATTTTATTTTATCAAATTCAGTGGTTTTTCAATCAAAAAATATTCGTTTCGAACAAGTTTTTGATTTTCTAAATTGAAGATGTTAAGATCTAAGGTCATACTACCAATGAACCATTTCGACAATTGATCAAGGCATTCAAGTGAACAAGAAAGGACGTCCAATGAGTCAAATTCCTTTGGTTTTAGAACGACCTTTCTTGGCCACCTCGAATGCCTTGATCAAGTATCAAATCCGTTTAATGAAATTTCCTTTGGTAATATGACCTTGGATCTTAACTGTAGCGACCCAACTTCCTATCTCTAGGAAGTCGCATCGCTAATAAGAAAGAAAGGGATAGAAAAGAGAAAGAAAGAGAAAGAAGAACACAAACAACATCAGAGAACTCACAGCGGAACGAATAAAATATAATATATATAACATAAAATATTACATAGTATCTCATTACATCAGAGTACACAACTTATTCAACACATATTAGACAGTTATAAACATCTGTCTAATTCATACAACTCAAGTACAAGAAAACAGACATAACATACACAGCGGAATCAATATATATCTACACGTCGAAGCATCCTGCTCCATAACTCCTCCAGAATTCGTCAAGCTAACCTGATCCACTTGACTACTCATACATAATATGAGTACCCAAGAGTTTAATAAAACAGAAAATAAGCACTCGGGTCAGACAGGGGTCTGGTGTGAGTAAAACGGGTTAAAGTTGCTTAACTTTAGAAAAACCTTTGAAAAAAAAGGTATCACGTAAGACTCCCCACACATAAACATGGAAAAGTTTTTATCTTACGCTAACCAAAACATTTGATAGGAAATCCAGTGATATTATAATAGTGTCTAGGGTTTTCAAGTAAATAAGAAATAGCCGAAATTATTACATGATTAAATTCCAGCTACTAGCCACAAAAGTGGGTAATACAATCAAAACCGTAGGGTCTCGTAGGGAAAATGGGTTTCCATCAATGGCAGGGCTACTGGGGTACCGCCCGTCACAGTACGTGGCCTAGATCAACGTACCGAGGAGTACTCCCACTCCCCTGCAACACAAGGCCGAAACCATCCCTTACTGGACAGTCCCGAACAAGACAACCCCGCAGTTGGCCGCGACCCAACTGCCCACACAGCCGAATAAAAAGGGACTTCTAGACAGGGGAAAATCTTGCTCTCTAGTGGGAGCTACCCATGAAGCCTTACTGCACCTCCCCTGTTTTAGCCATTCCCCGTTGATGAGGCTTGAGGTTACGATTACCTTTATAGAACACATCTATCTTAGAATGCTCATCGTCCACCTGACGATGTGCTGAAAGCATTCAATCCATACAAGTTCGTTCCGGGTTCGAACGAAACCGAAGGCACTATCTCGTTGCACTCATTATTGGAATCACCCTCAGAGTCAACGACCATAGCCCTTGCACTCTGATTCGCCATCTCGAATCTATAAGCACTATTCCGTCAAACTCATTACGGAATCACCCACAGAGTTATACTCACGTATAGCCCTTACACCTTGAGTCTTCACTTGCTCCACTTGTATTAACGATCTAACGTTAAATTGGAATCGTTGTGGTTTTCGGATCCTAAATATGGAAACCCGATCCCGGTCTCACCGAAACCAAACGCCATTTTAATGTCCAAGTTATACTTAAGGGTTTTAAACATATTAAACATATATTCAGGATGATATAAACAAATAGATGCATCATATTATCACAATAGATAATTCATAACAATATTCATCTCCACAAAGCAGTATATCACATAACAGATATATCCAAATCATCCAGTATCAACCAATATCAACCAAAATCAATCATCCAATAGCAATCACAAACATATTGATCATCCAATCTCAATCAATTAACCAATATTAATCAATCCATATTAATCAAACACTCAAACAGAATTGATTATCTCTAATCAATTGAACTACCATAATCCTTCTTCAATAGTTATTATACCAAAAAATTTAATCATCTCTAATGATCTTTCCCAATTAATCTTCCTTGATTAATTATATTAAATTACATTCAAGTAATTATCTTTAACCATATTTAGTAATTAACCTTTAATTACTATCATTAATTACAATAATTAATGATCCTTTATTAATTAATTAACTATAATTAATTACATTAATTCTTAATTAATTACAATTAATTAATCACACTTAAATTAATTACTTTTATTAATCAATCTTGATTAATATTAATTAATGTCCTTATTAATTAATAATTACTTTAATTAATTAAATAATTAACTTATAATTAATCAACTCATTAATTATAATTAGTAATTTTTAATTACTCAATTAAATTAATTAACTTCTAATTTAATTATTTTAATCCTCGATTAATTAGTTCAATTAATTAATCCTTAATTACATCATTAAGTAATTATAAAATAATTAAATTAATAAATAAATCCTTAATTAATTACTTTATTAATTAATTACAATTTAATCAATTACTCTTGGTAATTAATCTCATTTATTAATTAATTAATCACATTAATTAATTAACTAAATAATTAAGTAATTAATTCTTAATTATTTACATAAGTAATTATCTCCAATTACTTTCATTAAATAAACCTTAATTAATCTCTTAATTAATTATTTAACAAAAATTAATCACATTATTAAATAATTCTTAATTCTTTAATTAATTAATCACTTCAAAATTAATTAACTTCAACAATTTATATTAATCAATTCTTTAATTGATATCATTAAGTGATTAAACAATAATCACTTCTACTAACTACTCCATAAGTAATTATCATTAATTACTTCCATTTAATTACTTCCATTAGTAATTAACTTCCTTAATTACATTCAACAATTAATCATTAATTACTTTATTAAGTAATCACACTTAATTAATTCATAATTAAGTGATTATTTAAAATTAAATAAATAATTAACTAATTATTTAAAATAAATTAAACAATTAATTAATTTCTTAAAATTTCCAACATCCTTAATTAATTAAGAGAACATTAATCTTAATTAAACTTTCTTATTAACAATCAAATTTAATATTCAAATCAAGATAAATTAACCTTATTTATCTTGTAATGAATTAAATCAAATTTTAACATCTTAAACCAGTTATCCTATTTGGTTTTCAAAATCATAATGATAATCTTATTTAAAATTTAAAAAAAAAAATTCAAAATTTTCAATACTTTAAAGCATTCAAATTAATCTTATTTATTTCAAATATAAATTTGAAATCTTAAGATTGAATCATTACTTATCATTTTAAACTTAACTTTGATTTAATATTTAAATTCAAAATATCCTTTTTAAATTGAAATCCAAAATGTAATTAAATTACTTCCAATATGAAATCCCTTTAAATGAATTTAAATTGAAATAAATTATATAATTTCAACTTATACTTTATTAATTTGATTAACATTAAATTTTTAAACAGCAAGTTTCAAGTTTTCATTTTATTCCTTTATAAAACGATTATCAGACAACACCAAGGGAAAACCCGAAGCAAACCACCCTCCAACCCGAGTTAACCCCGGAGCAAACCCAAATCCATCCCCTTCGAGTCAAACCCGAAGCTTACACGATCCCCTACCCGAGACAACTCCATCTTCTCCAATTACCCCACTTCCAGTGTACACTATGTACACGCGTGCATATGCCCCACCGTTGCCGACCTCAGGTGAACGTCGCGACCATCCCCATCGGTCCCAAACCCACTCGCGACCACTCAGGTGAACCCAGATCCTACAATCAACACGCGAATCGAAAAATGCCAATTCGAACCAACTGAAGAAACAACATCGACCCCAATCTCTCCTCCATGGACATGCTCCTCGACGCCGACCAACCCTGCCGTCCTCATCATCAAAGCGTCGTGACTCAAACTTCATTCCCACCAAAAATGAATCCACTCGAATCACTACCTATGACGCAAAACCCATTACAGTTTGACCGAACCCAATTAACTCCAAAAACCTATTTTGTTCGATTACGAACAAATTAAGCATTGGAAAATTTTTTGAATATTTTTCCCTAAATTTCTAACTCACACGCAAACTTCTTCCAGAATTACAACTCAAATTATTGCATGAATCATCTGCAGTTCATAAAAGTTTCCAAAATGTTCAAACTCGAATTTCGATTTAATTACTCAATTAAAAATTATGATACCAAATTTAAAAATCCTAACTTCCCAATTATAATTCGTTTATAAGTTCAAAACTTGAAATTGAAACTATAAAATTTTGCCCATACTTGGTTTTCCACTGTATTTCGAAATTTTTGAGCAAATCATTCATCTTAAAATTCTATAACTATTTTTAGACGATCAATCACTTGATCAAAAACAACTTTCACTTACAAATCACATTTCAAATCGTATTCAAAATCAAGTATTGATTTATTTTATTTTTTTAAAATAAAACTAACCTGTATATCATAGTGTTCAGATGCAGCCATTCACTGTATTTATTATATATAATTTTGTATAAACTTACATGCAGGAAAACAGACATGCATCATCTAAATCAAATACTTTAGCATGCAACATTCAAACAAAGATTAAATAAAAACCTGTTTTTAAAATAAGATTTACTCACCTCAGTAAATTTGCAGGACAGATTTAATAACAGAGCAGGTTAGTACTTCCAGGCTTATATCTTAAAATTTGTAGAAAAACTTCAATTGCTTGCTGATGAAATTGCTGAGTTGAACATCTTTGGTTTGTAGGTTGATAATTCTTTTGCATGCAGACCTTCAATTGCATGTTTAAATTACAGCTTGGTTTGAACTGCAAGTTGATTCTTCATTGAATTTTCAGGTCGAAGTAGATATTGCAGATTGGAATTACATATGGACTTGAATCTTTGCATTACAGGTTTGATTTTTCCTATCTCAGATTTAGATTTTATTTTCAGATTTGAAGTTGCTGATTTAATTTTTTGCTTTTTCCCTTAAAGAAGACCCAAATTTCTTTGTATGAATATATTTCAAATAAAATAAATATGAAGGCCACTTGTTCCATATACTTACATTTGTCACATTAATGTTTAATTGCTTTACAAATGTCTTTAATAAATTTAAAAAGTTTTACAAGTGTTACTCCATTTAATTAAATCATTTAAATTATATATGTATTCATAAAGTATTATATGCATTTATGAAATATTCATATGCATTAGTGAAATGATTTTATAAAAGCCCTTTTTGAATTTTAAATAAATATACAAGTATGAAATCTTTATTAACTTTTTATTTTATAAATAGCTTATGTTTTACAAACAATTCTTAGTTCAAGAGGTATTTAAAAAGAAAGTTTATTTGTACCTTTATATATATTTATAACCATTTAATTTAAATACTTTAAAAGCAAACAAAAATAAAACATTGATAAATTTCTTTATATACTATCATATTAAAATAAATATCCATCTTATATTTGAAAACAAATTGGATTAAACTTTAAAATCAACTTTTGAAAATCCAGTTTTTAAAACAAAGCTTTAAATTATAATCTCAAACATATTCAAATTATCAATAGTTTAAAAATTAAATTTCAAAATAACTCAAATTATAACATATACAAACATATATATTGCAATCTGAAAATTCAATCTTTAATTCAAAACAAAAGCTCTTCTATTTACAATATATATCAATTGTATATATTATAAACTGAATAAAATCTGATTAACTTTGAAAAACAATTCTTATCAATATTGCCATATTAAAAATTTATCAACCTTTAAAAGATTAAATTAGCCCATTTTAAATTAAAATTATAAAGAAAACTATTAAACCAGTTAAATTATTAACACAGATTATTAAATTCTTATTGCCCAAAATTCCGGGTCGTTACAATCCTCCCAACCTTAAAAGAATTTCGTCCCCGAAATTTAAAAGCAAAGGTAATTCAATAATCGGGTACAGATTTTAATTTTAAACAGCAAAGTATTCCTAACAACCAGTAACTAACATCCATAGCAAACAAATAAACAAATAAACTTAACTAATTATTCTGACACAAATCAGAATAAATCTTCTAACACTATCTCGAGTTTCCAAATATAGATCACCGCGAGACTCGCTCTATAAAAGCCAACAAACTAACTACACAACCAAAATCCAGAGCTCAACTCATCTCTAGATCCATCAAACTGAACAGAACATCAGACTACTCTCAAATCCAGCTCAACATCCAATTCCAACTGAACTACAGATTCAATAACCAATAATGAATCATACACGTACTCCCTCAGAGACACGTGTTACACAATGAATTCCAGTTATCCAAACTGGCAATGCAATCTTATTCTATCAAGAACACAGATAAGAAAATCTCAAATGCCCCAGCACTAACCAACCAATCTTATCCAATATCTGTTCTCTTAACCAGAGAATTCTATCAACACTGAAGTCTCCAACTTCAAATACCAAACTCCTCATCTCATATCTCATATCTGTAACTCAACAGACAATCCTGGGCTATCAAACTCTTCCTGATCAGCTCAATCTATGCTGATACTTCCAGAAATAACTAAACTAAAGCAAACAAGCTTCTGGATCCTATTCAATGGAAAAGTCTTCCAAAATTCGTCGAAATCTAGAACTCAAGCTCTACTACTCAATCAAAAGCAAACAAAACATGCTTCCTTCCTTGCACAGCAACTACCTTGCTTCCGCTGCACAACTCTGATTCTGAAGTAGATGAGAAAAATGTTGATGAACACAGATACAAACTTATCCAATATATACCAGAAAATTTTGTTCATCAAATCCATAAAAATCTGAGTGACACATCAGACTTGGTCACACAACCTCAAAACAGAATCCTATTCCAAAAGCTAGATCAGTCCAATTCCAATTCCAAAAATAATTCTGAGCTGCTATACCAACTCTCCTTACTCCAAGAACCATACAACTACCAGGCTAACTACCAAAATTACTTCTGGAAACCAAATCAAATATGGAACTTAACTCCAGATGCAGACAAACTTCAGAGTACCTCAGTAGCTTCTATTTCCATGAGAATCATCAATCTCAAACAAAAGATTGCTCAAGAAAAATTCCCAAATTAATCGCAAGTCACTTTTGCGATCCTACCTAGTTCGAATTCCAAATAAAACTGTCCCCTCTTTACCAATTAGAACAGCTTAAAGCTTTTCCAAACAAAGGTTAACCTTTCAAGAAAACATCACCACCTTCAGCCCAAGCTGCTGAAAGAGAACCACAAAGATTTCTGAATCATCGGAGAAACAAGCCACACAGCTGCTTTCAAACTCTACCTTGATGATACAGCAAAGCCAAAAGATCTCCTCGTCAGCACACCGAATACTTCGAACTGAAACTACTACCACAACTAACCAAAGACTTTAATCCAAAAGCTTCTCCAAAACTCAAAACCATCAACAAACCACACAACGGACCTCCGAGATGGCAGACAACCTCTCAAGAAACTCGGACTCCAAACCAAGCATCCATATCTCGCTTTCCTTAAGGAATAACAATGAGACCATGCCTGGAGAGAAACAACTCATAGACCTTAGTCTCATATTCCAAACAGCCAACTCCTTACTAAAGATCCAAACAACTTCTACACAGACGAGTCTTCCTTGCAATAGGTAAAGATTGCTCCTCAACTACTACTAAAACTGCTTCAAAAGAAAACATCTTCAAAAAATATCCAAGGATACTGCATCTCATCACGCAGCTATCAAGATATCATTACTTACTCCTGCACTACCAACAAATCCAAACACAAGAAAAATTCGCTTACCCGAGCGAAATTCAGACTTACACTTGAAAGATAAATTCCGAATCTTCAAAAGATTTCCTTCAGATATCAGAGAAATCCTCACTCCAAACTTTGAATCTCACTCGAGACGGTATTAGATCTACAGTCTCGACAAAAACTTCCAACCTCAAACATATGGAACTCTTTCATCAGTGGTAGTCGTGTTACACGCACACACCACTACTCCATCTACCTCTAAAACTTATGTTGGAAAATCCGTACATATAACCCAACCTATTAGGTAGATATATATATATATATATATATATATATATATATATATATTAAAAATTACAAATACGCTCTCTCAAGAAAGACACCATTACAGAGCCTAGGTATTCACTCAACCTAATGCTCCTTAAAGAAAGACATACTTTCAGAGACTAATGCTCTGATACCAAATGTAGCGACCCAACTTCCTATCTCCAGGAAGTCGCGTCGCTAATAAGAAAGAAAGGGATAGAAAAGAGAAAGAAAGAGAAAGAAGAACACAAACAACATCAGAGAACTCACAGCGGAACGAATAAAATATAATATATAACATAAAATATTACATAGTATCTCATTATATCAGAGTACACAACTTATTCAACACATATTAGACAGTTATAAACATCTGTCTAATTCATACAACTCAAGTACAAGAAAACAGACATAACATACACAGCGGAATCAATATATATTTACACGTCGAAGCCTCCTGCTCCATAACTCCTCCAGAATTCGTCAAGCTAACCTGATCCACTTGACTACTCATACATAATATGAGTACCCAAGAGTTTAATAAAACAGAAAATAAACACTGGGGTCAGACAGGGGTCTGGTGTGAGTAAACGGGTTAAAGTTGCTTAACTTTAGAAAAACCTTTGAAAAGAAAAGGTATCACGTAAGACTCCCCACACATAAACATGGAAAAGTTTTTACCTTACGCTAACCAAAACATGTGATAGGAAATCCAGTGATATTATAATGGTGTCTAGGGTTTTCAAGTAAATAAGAAATAGCCGAAATTGTTACATGATTAAATTCCAGCTACTAGCCACAAAAGTGGGTAATACAATCAAAACCGTAGGGTCTCGTAGGAAAAATGGGTTTCCATCAATGGCAGGGCTACTGGGGTACCGCCCATCACAGTACGTGGCCTAGATCAACGTACCGAGGAGTACTCCCATTCCCCTGCAACACAAGGCCGGAACCATCCCTTACTGGACAGTCCCGAACAAGACAACCTCGCAGTTGGCCGCGACCCAACTGCCCACACAGCCGAATAAAAAGGGACTTCTAGACAGGGGGAAATCTTGCTCTCCAGTGGGAGCTACCCACGAAGCCTTGCTTCACCTCCCCTGTTTTAGCCATTCCCGGTTGATGAGGCTTGAGGTTACGATTACCTTTATAGAACACATCTATCTTAGAATGCTCATCGTCCACCTGACGATGTGCTGAAAGCATTCAATCCATACAAGTTTGTTCCGGGTTCGAACGAAACCGAAGGCACTATCTCGTTGCACTCATTATTGGAATCACCCTCAGAGTCAACGACCATAGCCCTTGCACTCTGATTCGCCATCTCGAATCTATAAGCACTATTCCGTCAAACTCATTACGGAATCACCCACAGAGTTATACTGACGTATAGCCCTTACACCTCGAGTCTTCACTTGCTCCACTTGGATTAACGACCTAACGTTAAATTGGAATCGATGTGGTTTTCGGATCCTAAATATGGAAACCCGATCCCGGTCTCTCCGAAACCAAACGCCATTTTAATGTCCAAGTTATACTTAAGGGTTTTAAACATATTAAACATATATTCAGGATGATATAAACAAATAGATGCATCATATTATCACAATAGATAATTCATAACAATATTCATCTCCACAAAGCAGTATATCACATAACAGATATATCCAAATCATCCAGTATCAACCAATATCAACCAAAATCAATCATCCAATAGCAATCACAAACATATTGATCATCCAATCTCAATCAATTAACCAATATTAATCAATCCATATTAATCAAACACTCAAACAGAATTGATTATCTCTAATCAATTGAACTACCATAATCCTTCTTCATTAGTTATTATACCAAAAAATTTAATCATCTCTAATGATCTTTCCCAATTAATCTTCCTTGATTAATTATATTTAATTACATTGAAGTAATTATCTTTAACCATATTTAGTAATTAACCTTTAATCACTATCATTAATTACAATAATTAATGATCCTTTATTAATTAATTAACTGTAATTAATTACATTAATTATTAATTAATTACAATTAATTAATCACACTTAAATTAATTACTTTTATTAATAAATCTTGATTAATATTAATTGTGACGCCCCACCTCTATACCCACGCTAGCCAAGAACACTACGGTGTAATGCTGTCAACTAGCACGGAGAATAAGGCTGTTGAGGAGCGGCCATCAATAGTTGGCCTTACACTAGTATTGGTTATCTCGATGGGAGTGATATATATATATATATATATATATTCTTTCATTTTTCATCTCTGATTTATTTTCTCCCATCGACATACCCCAATTCCAGTATAAAACAAACTACGATGGTTCGTAATAGTTTAGAACAGTAAATATAAAATAACAACACAGATAATATAAATGCGGAACACAGATGAAACAGAAAGTCTCATATATATATAATAACTGATGTCAGTTACAATACATTCACACGGTACATATGATACAACTACAACAGTCGACTAAGGAAGTTACATATACAAGTACATTAACGTATATAATATACATGAATACATATCTTCCTATACAATTTTACATACTACTACAAATGACGACGACTACTCCAAAAGATATGAAAGAACTTCATAGCTCTAGCAGCAACCCAAAGCAGAATATCTACAACCTGAAATACTCGGTCTGACCCGAGTATTAGATTCAAAAGAAAATAATACTCGGGTCAGTCTAATTCAAACTCAGTTATTAGTGCACAGAAGCAATAATAATTAAATAATGAATAGGCGACAGTAGTTAAACCAAATCAGAATGCAATTCAGAATATTGAATTGAAATGAACAAAACAGTTCAAACCATTGAAATATCAATTAAAATATTTATTCAAGTAGGGCTGCAGTACACGCACGCGTGCACTGCCTCGCCACTACGGAATATGGAATACGCAAAAAGGTTCATAAGTCAAAACAAAATAGAATATTATACCCGCCATACCGTGTGGCTGCAGTTCACGCCTGCGTGCACTGCCTTGCCACTATAGTGCTGTCGTACCCAAAAAAAACTCAATCCCGTGTGGCTGCAGTTCACGCTTGCGTGCACTGCCTTGCCACTATAGTGCTGTTGTACACAATAAAAATTCACACACGAGCACAAGGTCAAACTCGAGCGTTTAAGCTGGGTTCAACTCAATGTACAGAAACAAATACAAAACAAATGTCACAATGAAACTACAGTTGCAAACAAGTACAAAGACAAGAACAATGCACATGTCAACAGCACATAAATATGTGAATACGTGATACAAAAGTTCAGTGAACTGTAAGTATCGACCCGGTAGCTTCAAGTGTAAAGCAATGCCCAACATGAATGAATGAACCAGATTCAAGTGAGGACCGAATGCAACAGCAACTCCATATCAATGCAAACAAAATTGGGTTACTACATAACATAGCAACAACTGAAATAATGCAACAGGTCAGGAAGCAAGTGTGTGTACCTAAGGTACAACATGTATGCAACTGTGAGACTGAAAGATGTGAGCACCCGACTTGAGTACAAAAACTACAAACTCAAGTGAAGTGAACTCAATTATAAACTCATGCAGGAATGAAACTACAATGTAGCTTTAATTGAAAACAATATCACCATTGAAACTAAACTCATATACACATTGTACTCAAGGCAACAACCGACTGAAGGTGTAAGCAAACAAGGATATGGCCAAAACCAAACAGCATACACAAGGCATCAACAAGTATGACAATGATGTGCAGAGGTAAGCAAAGAAATGGTACATGTATATGCAGGTCTGACGACAAGGGCAGTGACCGCATTTTTATGCAATAACATTCAAAAGTGAACAATGCACATAAGCTACAACTTCAAGTGAACTAATGCACATATGAATTTATATTTTAACTGCATACGTATGGGGTTTTAAACAACTCAGAAAATTTAGAATGATTCTAAAAATAATATTGACACCTCTAAGGAAAATAAGATCATATCTGCAAATCAAAATCTTTAAAATACCAATCATTAAAGATTGGCTGATGAGGATCTAAGATGAAATTTTAAAGAGTGAACTTAGATTCCTCATCACATAATATATCTCTGATATACTGCTATACATAAAAGGAAAACAATTGTATAAATTTCAATACTCATTTTAAAATTTAATTAACACCTTCTACTAACAAGACGACCAACACACGTATCATCACTGAACCTCAATAAAGAAATGGTTTTAAATAACCATATATGAACGCAGTCTCGACCATAACAGCACCAGCTTCAACGTGAATTCAACAGCCTATGTACTGCAAGAACATGACAAGTACACAAGGCATAGCATACACGAATAAGTATTGCAACAAAGTGGACATGCAACTGATTTTAAATGACTGGCAACAAGTAAATGAAGTATACTTGTAAACATACTGGACAGTGCACCTATGATAAGGCAACATAGCCAGGCATCACGAATAACAAAATACGAGACAATGCCAATTGTGGAACAATGAAGCACAGAGACTACAAGTACAAACTGAACAAAGCAATGCAACTAGCAACAATGAAGGCAACTGGTAACAATGAAGCACAGGGATTCCAAGTACAAACTGTACAAAGCAATGCAACTAGCAACAATGAATGCAACTGGCATTAATGAATGCAACTGGTAACAATGATGCTCAGGGACTATAAGTAAAACCAGTGAATGAAAAGTGGACAGCGACGCAAACCGAAACCGAAGCCAACATTATCGCAAGCCGAAGGCAGTTGATAAACGAATTGAAGCAGAAACAAAACTCACGTTAATACCAATGCCAACATAAATGCTCAAAATCAGTTGCAGTTCGAAATCAAAACAATGCCGAAATCGAAATAGTTCAAGCAATGACCGAAGTCAATACTCAAAGAAAATACATAGTCGAATGGCCGACAAATCAAGGGGCGAATTCAACAATCAAATACGAACGAAAATCATCGAATTCGAACACTAGTAAACTCGAGATAGGAATTAGATGTGAGTGAAACACTCACCTTGTCGACGAATTGAAGCATCACAGAGACGAGCAAAGCCAAAGACGAACGAAACCCCAATTTGGGAAGAAGGGGTAGGAGCAATCGAACGTAGCCGCCATTAATTTCCTTCGTTTATTTTTATTCTAGGGTTCGTGAATGAAAAGGGGGAAGAGGGGGACCGGGTTGAATAAAAATAAAAAGGGAAACGACGATTTGCCTTGGTTAAGTTTTTTTTTTCACGGCCCAAATAAAACTCGTGGACCATTTATTATTTTTAAAAAAATATCAAAGCCCCACAAACTTAATAACCATTTATAATTTAAATTTTAATTTAAATTTTAAAAACTTCAAAATGGCAATTGACGAAAATATAAATCGTTTTAACGTTGATTATGAATTGACGCGAATATCGGGTTGTTACAGACTCCCCTCCTTAAAGAAATTGCGTCCACGCAATCCTAAGGAATAAATGGACAAAAGGTAACAACCATAAGAGCATGAGAAGGTAAGCTTTTAATTTCATAAAAGAAATTCCCAAATTCTCAACAAAGTTTGATTATCAAATAGATAATCAGAATAAAGAAATCTTAAAACAGCAAAATCAGCAAATCTAATTATCAACAAAGATAATTAGAAAACACAAATATCTAACTATCAAAAACGATAATCAGGAATTACCTCAACGGTAATCAAATTCCAAATCAGCAAATATTCAATCATCAAAACGATAATCAAATCTTGAATCACAAATATTTAATTATCACAAATGATAATTAAATCTCAAATATCTAATTATCACAAGCGATAATCAGGAATTACCTCAACGGTAATCAAATTCCAAATCAGCAAATATTCAATCATCAAAACGATAATGAAATCTTGAATCACAAATATTTAATTATCACAAACGATAATTAAATCTCAAATATCTAATTATCACAAGCGATAATCAGGAACAATAAATATCTGATTATCAAAAACGATAAATCAGAAATCACAAACATCCAATTATCAAAACGATAATCAGAGATTACCACAACGGTAATCAAATTTCAAATTACTAATTTTTCAATTAACGAGTCCGAAATTAACCGAAATAGCAAACACACATGACCCATAACCACGAGTTTTACTAAATCGTTTAATTCACTTCATCGTTTCCTTGAAAGTGCAAAATTGTGTATTTTAAATAAATAACATTTTACGTTCTCAAACGGACAAGTCCGGAATTAAGCGAATCAGTAAAAGAAAGGGGTCATAGTCCTCGGTTTTTCTGAAACGTTTAAATCGCTTCCTCATTCTTTTGAAAGCGCAAATCGTAAAAATTTTGAAAACAATTTTTAAAACACGTGATTAAACAGCGACATCAGTAGCAACTTCGATAAGTGGATTTTCATTCATCAAAAATGTCACAATAATCTTCTCAAAGATAGGAAGGGGTATCATACCCTAAACTCGTATTCATAACAAGTCAATATCACACGAATTCACCAATGCACAAAAATTGATAAAACTTATCAATAGAGATCACAAAAATTGGTGAAGCACAAATTCTAGGAATCTACACAAGAAATCCAGAAATCACAAGATGAGAGTATGAAAACTCGAACCGGAGTATGAAAACTCGAACGCGAGTATGAAAACTCGAACCGGAGTATGGAAACTCGAACGGAGTATGAAAACTCAAACGCGAGTATGAAAACTCACCTACACGTGAGCATGAAAAATCACCAACACGTGCAACACAAAGCGAGAACGGGAGCATGGAATCTCACCTACACGTGAGCATGAAAATCACCAACACGTGCAACGCAAAACATAAAATATCCATAATAACATACTACTATAAGTATGTAAATAATGATCAACAGGAGATCAACCGATGAGAGGTATAGCATAAATATGGAATATCCATACTGACATACGACTATAAGTATGCAAATAATGATCAACAGGAGATCAACCGATGAGAGATAATCAATATCACAAGATCTTCTCAAAGATCCAAAGAGGTATCATACCTCAAATTTGTACTCATGACAAATCGATAACATATGAATTCACCAGTACACAAAAATAGGTGAAGCATAAAATTTCCAGAAATCAACATAAGGAATCTAGAAATCACAGAAAAAGGGAAAGAGGCCTATCACATGACGGTCCGAAGACCATGGGGAGCTACCCCGCATGTGTGAATGGAATCACACAGATTGAGGTCAAGACTAACCAAAAAGCAGAAAGGTATGTGTGAATGGAATCACACAAGTGGTGTCTAGTCTGACCATCAGAACGATCATCATGATCAACGAGGAGTGTCAATTACACTAAGCATGTGTGAATGGAATCACACAGATTGAGGTCAAGACTAACCAAAAAGCAGAAAGGTATGTGTGAATGGAATCACACAAGTGGTGTCTAGTCTAACCTCGCAAATAAAAAGACATAGCACAATTGCTAGTCTAGTTCATAAAGCGATCGTCAAGATCAACGAGAAGTGTCAATTACACTAAGCTAGTGAATATAAAAGTTTAGCTTCATGTCCCATAACCACTAGCTTAATTTAAATATTTACGAACAAATTGTAGATCTTCACTAGAAAAATGTCACAAGTGGTTCAATCGAACAAGTCCAAAAATTAACCGACGAAGTAAACGCAAGCGTTTCATACCACTTGTTTTGCTAAGCCGTTTAATTAGATTTCTCATACGAGTGAAAATAAAGGTTTGTATATACTAATAGATCGGAAAACGGTTTAGGAAAAGATTTTGATATTGAAAATAGAGTTGAAAACATTTTGATAAAAGAGTTTTGATATTTACTACTAATATTGAAACATTTATATTTTTAAAGTGACAAATCACAAAAATGATTGTAGAAACAATCAATCACAAGAATTCACATACGAAGACGTGAATAGAATCCAAAGAAATCGATACTGTATCTGTGACGCCCCACCTCTATACCCACGCTAGCCAAGAACACTCCGGAGTAGTGCTGTCAACTAGCACGGAGAATAAGGCTGTTGAGGAGCGACCATCCATGTAATTGTTTATCACACGGTGGCTATAAATAATCTTCGGAAACAAACATAGAAATAATCATATCACAAATCAGTCACAGATATCCATATCACAAAGGCGGAAGAAGATATGAATATATAACTAACACATGAAAGTGTACATCAGAGTAGTGGTCAGTAAGATCCACGATAATACAAAAGAATAGCAACACGTGCTATACAAAAGAATACAACTATGAGTCTATATCTCAAGTGTATACAACAAAAACTGCTAATCTAAACAGTTAGCCAAAAGTCAGAGTGATGAATCCCTGGGAAGAAGTCAAGCAGAAGCACCTGTAACATCTCGGTCTGACCCGAGTATTATTTAAGAAAATAATAAACGGATCAGTCTAGCTATAAATATCAGATGACATGATATAACATAAAAGATATGGCATAAACATAAATATCCATAACGACATACCACTATAAGTATGTAAATAATGATCAACAGAAGATCAATCAATAAGAGATAATCAATATCACAAGAATCTTCTCAAAGATTCGAAGAGGGCATCATACCCTAAACTTGTACTCATAACAAGTCAATGACATAAATTCCAGAAATCAACACGAGAAATCCAGAAATCATAAAAAGGGAAAGAGGCCTATCACATGACGGTCCGAAGACCATGGGGAGCTACCCCACATGTGTGAGTGGAATCACACAGATTGAGGTCAAGACTAACCAAAAAGCAGAAAGGTATGTGTGAATGGAATCACACAAGTGGTGTCTAGTCTAACCTTGCAATGAAAGAGACATCGCGCAATTGCTAGTCTAATTCATAAAGCGATCATCAAGATCAACGAGAAGTGTCAATTACACTAAGCTAGTAAATATAGAAGTTTAGCTTCATGTCCCATAACCACTTGCTTAACTTAAATATTTACGAACAAACTGTAAATCTTCACTAATAAAATTGTCACAAGAGGTTCAATCGAACAAGTCCAAGAATTAACCGACGAAGTGAACGCAAGCGTTTCATACCACTTGTTTTACTAAGTCGTTTAATTAGATTTCTCATCCGAGTGAGGTAAAGGCTTGTATATACTAATAGATTGGAAAACGGTTTAAGAAAAGAGCTTTGTTATTAAAAATAGAGTTGAAATTGTTTGTTAAAAGAGTTTTGATATTTACTACTAGTATTGAAACCTTTGTATTATAGAGTGACAAAACACATAAGCAAGTGTAGAAACAATCAGTCACAAAGATCGCATACGGAGATGCGAATAAAATCCAAGGAAATCAGCTCAATGTTTTTCAGATAAGATCCCCTACGGAGGGGGGGTCCGGGGGGGTGGCAACCCCCCAAGGTGGGGGTGCGGGGGCAACGCCACCGCTTACGTCGCGGGGGTCCAGGGGGCAGCGCCCCCGGCGGGGTGCGGGGCAGCGCCCCGACCAAAACGGTACGACCTAGTGAAGACAAAATGAGGTCTAACGACCTAACGACTCAAGGGTCATACGACCTAACGGCTGCGACCTAGGGGTCTAAGAGGTCAAGCGACTTAGTGGTTGCGACCTAGAGGTGTTCGCGACCTAACGATGACTCACGACCCAACATGGCCGGCTTAACAGAGTCGAGCGACCTAAGGTAAATGGTCCAACGACCTAACTCGAACGACTTATCTGGAGCTTAGGTCGGAGACGACCTACGAGATAAACCAGGCCGACTTAGTGGACGAGCGACCTAAGGTAAATGGTCCAACGACCTAACTCGAACGACTAATCTGGAGCTTAGGTCGGAGACGACCTACGAGATAAACCAGGCCGACTTAGTGGACGAGCGACCTAAGATAAATGGTCCAACGACTCAGCGACTCAAGGGTCCAACGACTCAGCGACTCAAGGGTCCAACGACTCAGCGACTCAAGGGTGAACGACTCAGCGACTCAAGGGTCCAACGACTCAGCGACTCAAGGCTCCAACGACTCAGCGACTCAAGGCTCCAACGACTCAGCGACTCAAGGCTCCAACGACTCAGCGACTCAAGGACGAACGACTTAACTCCGAACGACCTAAAAATGGCCAGAACGACTCAAGTGCAGAAAATTCAACAAAACGCTAAAAATTGGAGTTTTTTTGCCAATCCAATCCAAACCAAATGCTAACATGCATGCAAAAATGATAGGGAATCATTCCCAACAGTCCAATATAATTATAGGCTAGAATTGTGAGATAAAAATCTCACCTTTGCACTAAAGTTTATGAAGATGAAGCTTGAAAGCAAGGAGAAGCAATCCAAAGCTTGAATCCAATATCTTCTACTTGAATTTGGAGTTGAATGTTGGATTTGCAATTGAATTTGTGCTTGGAGTTTTAATTTCCCATTCCCTCCACCATTAATGCCAAAGCTTGATTAGTTAGGAAATTTATGAAGAGTGAGGAGAAGAGGGTTGGAACTTGGGCTTAATAGGCTAAACTAACCCAAAGTCCAAAGCGGGAAAAGTTAGTGAAATTTCACTAACTCCAAACCTATCGATGTTTATACTTAAAAAGTTGTAAACGACATTTCGAACTCAATGGAAGTGGTCTCGAGTCCTAATTTGACCGTTTGCAAAAAGTAGCTTTTCGGACCAAAATCCGATTAACGAGTTAATATTTAAATAAAATATTTAAATACAAACTCGATAAATATGCGGGTTGTTACAGTATCCATCCAAAAGTATGTTCACGAAAATCCCGAAGAAAATGTTATCAAAGTTGCTAATAAATGATAGCAATAAATCGGGAAATTAACAAGAATCGATTAAATTTGGAAACCAAATCAATTCACTAAAATTCACCTTCGAGGACGTGAATAAAATCCAAAGAATTCGATTCTAAATCCATCAAAGTAGGAATATCCAAAAATTCCAGAAATAGAAGTTTTCAAAGTCGACAAAGATGACAACAACTAATCGGAAAAGAAGAATCGATTGACAAATGGAATAATGAAACAAAACGAGCATAAATGCATAAATGACTTCAACAAAAAAATAAAAATCAAGTCAATGCCGAAGTCAACAATTAATGGCCATAATAGAGTACAAAACGATTCAACATCATCAACAAAGAATTCAACGGCAAACAATGTCAGAGTCTTGGAAATCAAGAATTTAGAAATTTCTCAAAACAAAGTGACCGAAGTCGAATGGAAATCAATCAGAGGAAAACATAAAATATCAAGTTCGGAATCGCTGAGATTCGAACAAAAATCAATCATCGGCTAAATCAAATCAAAGCCGAAAACACAAGAATCAAAATCAAATGCATATGAATAAGCGTTAGGAATTCATACCTAACAATCAAAGACAATCATATGCAAATACGAGAGATTAAACGTCGACAAATAGTTGTAATATATGTTCCATCCAAGTTATGTTTTATATTTGTTCTAAACCCCAGGCTCTGATACCAAGCTGTGACGCCCCACCTCTATACCCACGCTAGCCAAGAACACTACGGTGTAATGCTGTCAACTAGCACGGAGAATAAGGCTGTTGAGGAGCGGCCATCAATAGTTGGCCTTACACTAGTATTGGTTATCTCGATGGGAGTGATATATATATATATATATATATATATATATATATATATATATATATTCTTTCATTTTTCATCTCTGATTTATTTTCTCCCATCGACATACCCCAATTCCAGTATAAAACAAACTACGATGGTTCGTAATAGTTTAGAACAGTAAATATAAAATAACAACACAGATAATATAAATGCGGAACACAGATGAAACAGAAAGTCTCATATATATATAATAACTGATGTCAGTTACAATACATTCACACGGTACATATGATACAACTACAACAGTCGACTAAGGAAGTTACATATACAAGTACATTAACGTATATAATATACATGAATACATATCTTCCTATACAATTTTACATACTACTACAAATGACGACGACTACTCCAAAAGATATGAAAGAACTTCATAGCTCTAGCAGCAACCCAAAGAAGAATATCTACAACCTGAAATACTCGGTCTGACCCGAGTATTAGATTCAAAAGAAAATAATACTCGGGTCAGTCTAATTCAAACTCAGTTATTAGTGCACAGAAGCAATAATAATTAAATAATGAATAGGCGACAGTAGTTAAACCAAATCAGAATGCAATTCAGAATATTGAATTGAAATGAACAAAACAGTTCAAACCATTGAAATATCAATTAAAATATTTATTCAAGTAGGGCTGCAGTACACGCACGCGTGCACTGCCTCGCCACTACGGAATATGGAATACGCAAAAAGGTTCATAAGTCAAAACAAAATAGAATATTATACCCGCCATACCGTATGGCTGCAGTTCACGCCTGCGTGCACTGCCTTGCCACTATAGTGTTGTCGTACCCAAAAAAAACTCAATTCCGTGTGGCTGCAGTTCACGCTTGCGTGCACTGCCTTGCCACTATAGTGCTGTTGTACACAATAAAAATTCACACACGAGCACAAGGTCAAACTCGAGCGTTTAAGCTGGGTTCAACTCAATGTACAGAAACAAATACAAAACAAATGTCACAATGAAACTACAGTTGCAAACAAGTACAAAGACAAGAACAATGCACATGTCAACAGCACATAAATATGTGAATACGTGATACAAAAGTTCAGTGAACTGTAAGTATCGACCCGGTAGCTTCAAGTGTAAAGCAATGCCCAACATGAATGAATGAACCAGATTCAAGTGAGGACCGAATGCAACAGCAACTCCATATCAATGCAAACAAAATTGGGTTACTACATAACATAGCAACAACTGAAATAATGCAACAGGTCAGGAAGCAAGTGTGTGTACCTAAGGTACAACATGTATGCAACTGTGAGACTGAAAGATGTGAGCACCCGACTTGAGTACAAAAACTACAAACTCAAGTGAAGTGAACTCAATTATAAACTCATGCAAGAATGAAACTACAATGTAGCTTTAATTGAAAACAATATCACCATTGAAACTAAACTCATATACACATTGTACTCAAGGCAACAACCGACTGAAGGTGTAAGCAAACAAGGATATGGCCAAAACCAAACAGCATACACAAGGCATCAACAAGTATGACAATGATGTGCAGAGGTAAGCAAAGAAATGGTACATGTATATGCAGGTCTGACGACAAGGGCAGTGACCGCATTTTTATGCAATAACATTCAAAAGTGAACAATGCACATAAGCTACAACTTCAAGTGAACTAATGCACGTATGAATTTATATTTTAACTGCATACGTAGGGGGTTTTAAACAACTCAGAAAATTTAGAATGATTCTAAAAATAATATTGACACCTCTAAGGAAAATAAGATCATATTTGCAAATCAAAATCTTTAAAATACCAATCATTAAAGATTGGCTGATGAGGATCTAAGATGAAATTTTAAAGAGTGAACTTAGATTCCTCATCACATAATATATCTCTGATATACTGCTATACATAAAAGGAAAACAATTGTATAAATTTCAATACTCATTTTAAAATTTAATTAACACCTTCTACTAACAAGACGACCAACACATGTATCATCACTGAACCTCAATAAAGAAATGGTTTTAAATAACCATATATGAACGCAGTCTCGACCATAACAGCACCAGCCTCAACGTGAATTCAATAGCCTATGTACTGCAAGAACATGATAAGTACACAAGGCATAGCATAAACGAATAAGTATTGCAACAAAGTGGACATGCAACTGATTTTAAATGACTGGCAACAAGTAAATGAAGTATACTTGTAAACATACTGGACAGTGCACCTATGATAAGGCAACATAGCCAGGCATCACGAATAACAAAATACGAGACAATGCCAATTGTGGAACAATGAAGCACAGAGACTACAAGTACAAACTGAACAAAGCAATGCAACTAGCAACAATGAAGGCAACTGGTAACAATGAAGCACAGGGATTCCAAGTACAAACTGTACAAAGCAATGCAACTAGCAACAATGAATGCAACTGGCATTAATGAATGCAACTGGTAACAATGATGCTCAGGGACTAAGTAAAACCAGTGAATGAAAAGTGGACAGCGACGCAAACCGAAACCGAAGCCAACATTATCGCAAGCCGAAGGCAGTTGATAAACGAATTGAAGCAGAAATAAAATTCACGTTAATACCAATGCCAACATAAATGCCCAAAATCAGTTGCAGTTCGAAATCAAAACAATGCCGAAATCGAAATAGTTCAAGCAATGACCGAAGTCAATACTCAAAGAAAATACATAGTCGAATGGCCGACAAATCAAGGGGCGAATTCAACAATCAAATACGAACGAAAATCATCGAATTCGAACACTAGTAAACTCGAGATAGGAATTAGATGTGAGTGAAACACTCACCTTGTCGACGAATTGAAGCATCACAGAGACGAGCAAAGCCAAGGACGAACGAAACCCCAATTTGGGAAGAAGGGGTAGGAGCGATCGAACGTAGCCGCCATTAATTTCCTTCGTTTATTTTTATTCTAGGGTTCGTGAATGAAAAGGGGGAAGAGGGGGACCGGGTTGAATAAAAATAAAAAGGGAAACGACGATTTGCCTTGGTTAAGTTTTTTTTTTCACGGCCCAAATAAAACTCGTGGACCATTTATTATTTTTAAAAAAATATCAAAGCCCCACAAACTTAATAACCATTTATAATTTAAATTTTAATTTAAATTTTAAAAACTTCAAAATGGCAATTGACGAAAATATAAATCGTTTTAACGTCGATTTTGAATTGACGCGAATATCGGGTTGTTACATTAATTAATGATCCTTATTAATTAATAATTACTTTAATTAATTAAATAATTAACTTATAATTAATCAACTCATTAATCATAATTAGTAATTTGTAATTACTCAATTAAATCAATTAACTTCTAATTTAATTATTTTAATCCTTGATTAATTAATTCAATTAATTAATCCTTAATTACTTTATTAAGTAATTATTAAATAATTAAATTAATAAATAAATCCTTAATTAATTACTTTGTTAATTAATTACCATTTAATCAATTACTCTTGGTAATTAATCTCATTTATTAATTAATTAATCACATTGATTAATTAACTAAATAATTAAGTAATTAATTCTTAATTATTTACATAAGTAATTATCTCTTATTACTTTCATTAAATAAACCTTTATTAATCTCTTAATTAATTATTTAACAAAAATTAATCACGTTATGAAATAATTCTTAATTCTTTAATTAATTAATCACTTCAAAATTAATTAACTTCAACAATTTATATTAATCAATTCTTTAATTGATATCATTAAGTGATTAAACAATAATCACTTCTACTAACTACTCCATGAGTGATTATCATTAATTACTTCCATTAGTAATTAACTTCCTTAATTACATTCAACAATTAATCATTAATTACTTTATTAAGTAATCACACTTAATTAATTCATAATTAAGTGATTATTTAAAATTAAATAAATAATTAACTAATTATTTAAAATAAATTAAACAATTAATTAATTTCTTAAAATTTCCAAAATCCTTAATTAATTAAGAGAACATTAATCTTAATTAAACTTTCTTATTAACAATCAAACTTAATATTCAAATCAAGATAAATTAACCTTATTTATCTTGTAATGAATTAAATCAAATTTTAACATCTTAAACCAGTTATCCTATTTGGTTTTCAAAATCATAATGATAATCTTATTTAAAATTTAAAAATAACAAAATTTTCAATAATTAAAAACATTCAAGTTTATCTTATTTATTTCAAATATAAATTTGAAATCTTAAGATTGAATCATTACTTAACATTTTAAACTTAACTTTGATTTAATATTTAAATTCAAAATATCCTTTTTAAATTGAAATCCAAAATGTAATTAAATTACTTCCAATATGAAATCCCTTTAAATAAATTTAAATTGAAATAAATTATGTAATTTCAACTTATACTTTATTAATTTGATTAACATTAAATTTTTAAACAGCAAGTTTCAAGTTTTCATTTTATTCCTTTATAAAACGATTATCAGACAACACCAAGGGAAAACGTGAAGCAAACCACCCTCCAACCCGAGTTAACCCCGGAGCAAACCCAAATCCATCCCCTTTGAGTGAAAACCGAAGCTTACACGATCCCCTACCCGAGACAACTCCATCTTCTCCAATTACCCCACTTCCAGTGTACACTATGTACACGCGTGCATAAGCCCCACTGTTGCCGTCCTCAGGTGAACGTCGCGACCATCCCCATCGGTCCCAAACCCACTCGCGATCACTCAGGTGAACCCAGATCCTACAATCAACACGCGAATCGAGTGCCCATTCGAACCAACTGCAGAAACAACATTGACCCCAATCTCTCCTCCATGGCCATGCTCCTCGACGCCGACCAACCCTGCTGTCCTCATCATCAAAGCGTCGTGACTCAAACTTCATTCCCACCAAAAATGAATCCACTCGAATCACTACCTATGACGCAAAACCCATTACAGTTTGACCGAACCCAATTAA
The DNA here is from genome assembly GCA_030765085.1 of Allium cepa. Lineage (NCBI taxonomy): Eukaryota > Viridiplantae > Streptophyta > Magnoliopsida > Asparagales > Amaryllidaceae > Allium > Allium cepa. The sequence continues at coordinate 979,463,106 of CM060928.1, forward strand.
CTCTAAAACCCTATTTTGTTCGATTACGAAAAAATTAAGCATTGGAAAAAATTTCGAATATTTTTCCCTAAATCACTAACTCACACGCAAGCTTCTTCCAGAATTACAACTCAAATTATTGCGTGAATCATCTGCAGTTCATAAAAGTTTCCAAAATGTTCAAACTCGAATTTTGATTTAATTACTAAATTAAAAATTGTGATACCAAATTTAAAAACCCTAACTTCCCAATTATAATTCGTTTATAAGTTCAAAACTAGAAATTGAAACTATAAAATTTTGCCCATACTTGGTTTTCCACTGTATTTCGAAATTTTTAAGCAAATCATTAATCTTAAAATTCTGTAACTATTTTTAGACGATCAATCACTTGATCACAAACAACTTTCACTTACAAATCACATTTCAAATCGTATTCAAAATCAAGTTATTGATTTATTTTATTTTTTTAAAATAAAACTAACCTGTATATCACAGTGTTCAGTTGCAGGATTCACTGTATATTTTTTTTATAAACTTACATGCAGGAAAACAAACATGCATCATCTAAATCAAATACTTTAGCATGCAACATTCAAACAAAGATTAAATCAAAACCTGTTTTTAAAATAAGATTTACTCACCTTAGTAAATTTGCAGGACAGATTTAATAACAGAGCAGGTTAGTACTTCCAGGCTTATATCTTAAAATTTGTAGAAAAACTTTAATTGCTTGCTGATGAAATTGCTGAGTTGAACATCTTTGGTTTGCAGGTTGATAATTCTTTTGCATGCAGACCTTCAATTGCATGTTTAAATTACAGCTTGGTTTGAATTGCAAGTTGATTCTTCATTGAATTTTCAGGTCGAAGTAGATATTGCAGATTGGAATTACATATGGACTTGAATCTTTGCATTACAGGTTTGATTTTTCCTATCTCAGATTTAGATTTTATTTTCAGATTTGAAGTTGCTGATTTAATTTTTTTGCTTTCTCCCTTAAAGAAGACCCAAATTTCTTTGTATGAATATATTTCAAATAAAAGAAATATGAAGGCCACTTGTTCCATATACTTACATTTGTCACATTAATGTTTAATTGCTTTACAAATGTCTTTAATAAATTTAAAAAGTTTTACAAGTGTTACTCCATTTAATTAAATCATTTAAATTATATATGTATTCATAAAGTATTATATGCATTTATGAAATATTCATATGCATTAGTGAAATGATTTTATAAAAGCCTTTTTTGAATTTTAAATAAATATACATGTATGAAATCTTTATTAACTTTTTATTTTATAAATAGCTTGTGTTAGTTCAAGAGATATTTAAAAAGAAAGTTTATTTGTAACTTTATATATATTTATAACCATTTAATTTAAATACTTTAAAAGCAAACAAAAATAAAACATTGATAAATTTCTTTATAAACTATCATATTAAAATAAATATCCATCTTATATTTGAAAACAAATTGGATTAAACTTTAAAATCAACTTTTGAAAATCCAGTTTTTAAAACAAAGCTTTAAATTATAATCTCAAACATATTCAAATTATCAATAGTTTAAAAATTAAATTTCAAAATAACTCAAATTATAACATATACAAACATATATATTGCAATTTGAAAATTCAATCTTTAATTCAAAACAAAAGCTCTTCTATTTACAATATATCAATTGTATATATTATAAACAAAATAAAATCTGATTAACTTTAAAAAACAATTCTTATCAATATTGCCATATTAAAAATTTATCAACCTTTAAAAGATTAAATTAGCCCATTTTAAATTAAAATTATAAAGAAAACTATTAAACCAGTTAAATTATTAACACAGATTATTAAATTCTTATTGCCCAAAATTCCGGGTCGTTACATTAACATCTCCAATTTAAAAAATTAAAAACTTGTTCGAAACAAATTTTCTATCGATTAGAAAACCGCTGAATTTAGTAAAATAAAATACTTTGAATGCACAACGTACAACATAGTACGTGTGATATCCCGGAAATTTGGGACAATATCAATTTAATAATCTACATTAAAATTAAATTGATTTGATAATATTTGTTAATAATATATGAATTGATTTAATAATCTTCTTTAAAATAAATATTTAACTGATAATTTATCTTTTAGAAGTTAATCAAATTGCCTTCTATTTATATTGTATATATCTGTATATATATTGTACATGGAAAATCTTTGTTTTAATTTAATAAATAGATACGTTTTCTAATTCTAATATTTTTGATAATTTAGAAATTTGATATTTAAGCTATTTAATAAATGATTATATGATTTTAAATTACTCAAGATTTAAGTTTAATTGTTTAAAATAATTTTAGCTTACATTTAAATTTAGCAAAAAGGTTTGTTTAATTTGTTTTAAATTTATCTTGATAAAAATAAACAGTTTATTAATAGATAAATACTTTTATAAATCATTTGACTTAATAATGAGCTCTATTAATTATGTAAATGTTTACAAATGAATTTTTAATAATGTCAACTTTATTTATATGTGTGTTTGCATAAAATTTATGATTTGAAAATTAAAAATAAAGGTTTAAAAATGTTCAAATTAAAATAAACATTTATTAATATTAATATAAGTATGAAATAAAATAATAATAAGTAATTAAATATTTGTTAGTCATAGTTAAAATACAAATGTAAATACAAATAAGAAATAAAGTGAAACATATGCTAGAAAATAGAATTAAATACCTAAGACTAAGTCATAGCAAAGAAAAAAAATAAGTTCTGTAAGAAATTTATAGTGCAAGCTAATGCAAAAGAAAATTCAAAATACATATATGTAATGTATACAAGCAGGTTAGAACAGAAATGTAAAAGCTTAAAATAAAAAAAAGACCAATATGCAAGCTAAATAAATATCTTCATTCTAGTCAAATGGAAGTAGTCAAAGTCTGAAAATAACAGATTCACTTACATGTATATTATAATTTGAACTAGAAACAATAAACAGATATTTATAAAACATGTAGCTTCATATACAAGCTAAAGTTTGGCCTGCAGATTGTACACTTACACAGCTGTATATAATTATAATTATGTTCACTAATAGAGAAACCAAGCATTAATCACTATCATATCTGCACATAATTTGTCAATTCAAGCTTATGCAAATATCTTGCCTGATAAAACAATTTTTGTACCTGCAAAGAAATTGTTGTCCCAGTTATCACCTTTCCCTATAACCTTCTTCATATACATGCTTTCTAATTCGTTCAACATAGTCTTTCATAGCAAACACTTATATTTTAATAACTGAAGCATCAATGTAAAGTCAAAGCAGAAACATTATACAGTTTCAGTTTTAAAGAATTAGCAGTGCAAAGCAAGATTTCTCTGTCTCTTCCAAATACAATAGTGAGTAACACTTTTAAATTTCTTAAGTTTTTAAACCTGTTACATGCAAATAGTTGAATGCCTGAATATATTGAATGAATACTTATATGTTCATTTTTTTCTCTGGATTACTGTGAAATGGAAATTACAGTATGTTTCAGTCTGCAAATCCAAATTGATTCATTTAAAACTTGCTTTGTTTTTCCCATTGTTGTGAGTAACACCATCTTTGAGGTTTAAATTTTAGCTATGGTTTGCTTGGTTGATATCTATAATATGTATATACTGATTGTGTTTGTGATATCTCTGTATAGCCATTTCTATAACTTCTGTTCTTACTTCAAGTATCAGTGTGATTCAAAAGTCATCATCTTTTTACCTTCTTACTGTTTGGATTAGAACTTAGTCTAAAATTTTTGAATTAGCATAGATGGATGGTTAAAATTTATAAGAAAGTTAAATACATATTTGAGTAAGCCTGAAAAGAGAACAAAATGAAGTAACAGAACAAATTATAAAACAAGTCAAAACTTCAGTTGTCATGATCCATCAATTCAAGTTTATGAACTTATTAATACATCAAAATTAGGATTTTTAAAGCTTAAAGTACATTTTTTAGTTGAGCTATGAACATGCTTTACTGGGTTGAACCATTCAAGTAAGTTGGGTTGTCTATGGAAGTGTAGTTGATCGGAGGGATTAAGGATTGTTTTGGAGGTAGTTGGATGGTCGGTGAGGCCAGGAAAATTGTCAGGTAGTTTATCTATGACCGGAGGTGACGGTGGTTGCTAGCTTTATCTCCTAGACCTAGTTTTGCCTATGTCTGGAAATTTGATTGTTTCAGGGCCAAGAAAGGATCGAGTTTGAGGAAACTCTGGGAGATGGTTGTGGGAACATAATAGAAGCTGTTGACAGAGGCGGTGGTACTCCAGTGGTCGGAATTTGAAGAGCGGGGAGGTTCCAGGTTTTGTGCTGTTGCTTGTTGTGTTTCCAGGTTGTAGAGGAGAAGGTGTATTTATGTTTTAGTGCAAGGGGCTAGCTTCTGGTGTTTGTAATGGGATTTGGAAGTGACTGGCGTCGCGTGGGGGTGCCAGGGGATGGCCGGAGTATGCAGGGGCCACGGTGCACGTGCACCGTGCCAGTGAAGTAGGGTAGTACTGTGTTTTTGGTGTGCAGTATTTGGTCTAAGGAAATTCTCGAGTCACTCGAGTTGATTACTCGAAGCAATGTGATAGAAAACCCGAAGCAGAAATAGGTTGGCTCGAGTATTGTTATACAGTTTTTTTTTTGTATGCAAGATTTGGACTCGGGGAAGTCTCGAGTAAATTTCATTTTTACTCGAAGCAGAGAGACAATTGACCCGAAGCAACATAGTTTGGTCTCAGGTGAAGGTAAATTTCTACAGGCTATATAAACAACCTTTATATTTAAAGTTTAAACTAAATTTAAGAAAAATTAAATGTATGTTAGTTGAAATCCTGATGTAATTGAATTTAAGTTAAGATTTAACAAAGCCTAAATCTAAATATAAGTATGAATTCAAATTTATAGTTTGAATCTAAAATGCGGATTTGAAATTTTTAAATCAGTTTCAGATTTAAAACTTGATAAATTTCCAGATTTTTAAAAGTAGATCTGAAACAAAATTTTACTGCAGTTAAATATGATTGTTTCCTAAAATTTGATTCAAATGAATATTTGAATTTTAAAGTTTAAAATAAATTTGGATTTAAAAATCAAGTTTCTTACTCTAGTTGTTAAAAGGAAGTTAAAGCGAGGTTTAAAATCAAAATAAATTGAGAAATTCAAGTTTGCTTAGAATTCAAAGTCTGAAAATTTTAAATCAGCTTAAATATGAATATCTTAAGAATGAGTTCAAAATAAAATAGGGAACAAGTAATTTGATTTAATAAAATTAACTTGATTTTGAGAATTCTTGATTTAAAGTTTTTGATTGAAAAATAAATGAATTGTTTAACTTGAGATTCGCAAGTTAAATATTAATGTAAATTTGGAAATTTAAATTTGAATTAAAAATTCAAATAGTTTAATTTAAAAGATTTTAATTTGAATATTAATTTTAATCATTTTGAATCTTCAATTCAAATGATATCTAGAATGTAATGTTATTGAAGTCATTACTTAAAGAATGAATTACCTTAAGGATAATAGGGTAATTAAGGAATCTCCTATGTATTAAAGTTAATAAATAAAGATCAATTAAGAAGTAAATTAAGAAATAATATTAAATGTAGACAATTAACTAAAGATCTTTAATTAATTAATTAATATATATGATTAACTTTGGATAATTAATTAGGTAATTCTTGATGAAAGTAATTGAGAGATTAATTACTTATGGTAATTAATTTTGATAAGATGATTAATTTAAGTTAGTTAATTTATTTTAATTAATTTAGAGAAATCATTTGTTAAATTGATTAATTACTGGCGTATGCAATGGAGTATAATTACTTAATGAAGTAATTAATGATAATTACTGAATGTAATTAGTGAAAGATGATATATTAATAAAGTAATTTGGATAATTACTTTTGTAATTAATCAGAGGATTAATTAATGGAGATAATTAATTATGGAATGATTCATTTATTTATATGAGTAATTAAGGATATTTAATTACTGGTTATTATTAATCAAAAGTGATTAATAATTGTGTTTAGTTAAAGATTAATCACTTAATGTGATTAATAAAGTAATTTAATCTGAATTAGAGATCATTAATTAATATAATTAATGATATAAATTAAGAATTGTTTAATTAAGAAATAATTAATAATGTGGAAATTAATTTATATAATTAATTAAGAATAAATGTAATTAATGAAGTAATTAAAAGTTAATTACTAGGAATAACTTAGAATAACTAATTTGTAAAATTATTAAAGACTAATTACTTATTGTAATTAGAAAATGATTAATTAGAGGAGTTAATCAAGATAAATATCTAGAGATTAATTAATTAATTTGTATAAATTTAATGATTGGTTGTATAAGCAGGATTTATAAATTAAGTAATTAATTTAATTTACTTTAAATTAATTAGAGATAGAAGTAGTTAATTTAATTCATTTTAAATTAATTACAAACGGTATGTTTATAAATCATTGCTTATAAATGAAGGATATTGATATTTCATTGATATGAGATGGGTAATATCTTATGATATGGATGCTTGGTTTAAATAGGATAATATTTAATTATCTGATGGATGGAAATACTGATTATTTGCATGTGAGATGATGTGATTATTTATTGTGATATTATGAATTATCCATCTGTGTGTACAGTGATTATGTTGAATTAATCTGTTAAGACTAAATAGACAACTTGGCCCTAAAAGACACGTTTTGGATTTCGATGAGACCGGGATCGGGTTTTCCGCATTAGGAACATCCGAAAACCACATCGTTTCCAAATTAACGATAGGTCGTGAATCTGAAGTGAAGATGAAGAATCAGAGTGCAAGGGTTGTCGTCGTTAACTCTGAGGGTGATTCCAAAATGAGTGTAATGAGATAATGCCTTCGGTTTCGTTCGAACCTGGAACGAACTTGTATGGATTGAATGCTTTCAACACATCGTCAGGTGGGCGATGAGCATTCTAAGAAATGTTTTCTATAAAGGTAATCGCAGCCTCAAGCCTCATCAACCGGGAATGGCTAAAACAGGGGAGGTGCAGCAAGGTTAGGTGGGTCATGCCTAAGCAGGACAAGATTTTCCCCTGTCTAGATGTCCCTTTTTATTCGGCTTTGTGGGCGGTTGGATGTACACCAACTGCGGGGTTATCTTGTTCGGGACTGTTCAGTAAGGAATGGTTCCGGCCTTGTGTTGCAGGGGATGAAGGGAGTAATCCTCGGTACGTTGATCTAGGCCACGTACTGTGACGGGCGGTACCCCAGTAGCCCTGCCATTGTATGGAATCCACAATCCAATAAGTGCCCACGGTTTTGATTGTATTACCCACTTTTGTGGCTAGTAGCTGGAATTTAATGAATGTAACAATTTCGGCTATTTTCTATTTACTTGAAAACCCTAGACCTATTATAATATCATAGAATTTCCTATCAAATGTTTTGGTTAGCGTAAGGTAAAAACTTTTCCATGTTTATGTGTGGGAAGTCTTACGTGATACCCTTTTGTTTTCAAAGATTTTCAAAGTTAAACAACTTTAACCTGTTACTCATACCAGACCCATGTCTGACCCGGAGTTTATTTTTGTTTTCATAAACTCTCGGGTACCCAAATTTTTACGGGTAGCCAAGGGATTCAGGTTAGCTTTGACGAATTCTGGAGAAGCAATGGAGCAGGTGGCTTCAGCATTGTAGATATATATATATATATATATATATATATATATATATATATATATAGTTCCGCTGTGTTGGTATCTCTGAGTCATTTGTTTGAGTTGAGTTGTATGAACTAGACATGTGTTTATAACTGTCTAGTATGTGATGTATTATCTGTGTATCTCTGATTGATGTTATATAACTATGTAATACTTATGTTGTTATATTATATTTTATTCGATTCCGCTGTGAGATTCTGATGTTGTCTTTCTTTCTTTCTTATCTTTTCTACTTTCTCACCTCTTTCTTTTCTTATTAACGATACTTCTTCCTGGGCGTAGGAAGTGGGGTCGTTACAGTGGTATCAGAGCGCTAGGTTGAGTGAATACCTAGGCTCTTAAGTGATTTCTTCTTGAGAGAGCGTATTTGTAATTTTGATATATACATATATATTTATATTTATTTCTACCTATTTGTTGGGTTACCTGTTCAGGTTTTCCAATATGTTATAAAGGTAGATGGGTAGTGGTGTGTGTAACACAACTATCAATGGTTGGAAGTGTAAGAGTTTGGTTGAGCTAGAGTCAGGATCTGTCGGATAGACAGAAGTAAGTCAAGATATTTTGATACATCAAGGTGTAGTAGCTGTGTGATGAGACACAGTGACTATGGATATCTCCGACGATATTTCTTTGGAACATGTAAGGTGAAGTGTGTCTGCTTCGGTGTTGTGGCTGAGTTCAGCAGGGTGTCTTGTTTGTTTTGAGGTCCGAGTTTCTCGAAGAGCTTTGGATAGGAAATCTTAGCATCTGTGGCAGCAATTCATCTTGGAATGTTTTTGGTGTTGGCAAGGGATCTTCTGGCTTAGCAATTTTTCTGTAATGGAATTCAAAAGTAATTATGTGGACCCGTATCTTCGATAGATTGGCCACATAAGTGTAAGCTGTTCTGTTTTGTAAAGAGAAAGCAGTATCTTTGGAATTTGGCTGTACAGATCGCAAAAGTGACTTGCGATAGTTTGGGTGTTCTTTTGGGGTTTCAGGGATTTTTTCTAGATGTCTTCTGGAAGTTAGGGTTTGTTCTGGAAATTGAGTTGGTGAAGCAGCTCAGAATTTTGGTGGAACTTCTGAGTTTTATTTTTGGAAGGTGTTGACCAGTCTGTGCTTGAGATAATCATCAGCATTTTCATCTGTTCAGTCAGAGTGGCGCAGTGGAAGCATGGTGGTAGCTGTTTTAGTTTGGAAGCAATTGGATATTGCAGTGTTTGGATTAGAGAGTTCTACGGGAAATTTCTCAGAATCTGAGACCAGATTGGGGTGCACCTGTTTTATCTCTCCGGACGAGAGATGTGAGTTCTGTTTTCTGATTTTGGAATAGAATTGTATTCTGAGTTTTGGTTGATCGTGGAGGGATCAATTTATTGGATTGTCTTTGGTTCAGTTTGTTTATAGGGCATCAGCAAGGATGGAGCTGATCAGTAAGGATGAAGGAAGCCCAGGATCGTCCGAAGAGTTTTGTGGATAAGAGACGAAGGAATATGGAGTCCGTAATCGGGGCTTTGATTTTGGATAAGTGCTTGGTCTTCAGGATTGAATTGTCAGTTTGGATAACTGGAATTCGGAGTGTTTCACGTATCTCTGAGGGAGTACGTGTAAGATTTATCTTTGATTTTAGAATCAGCAGTTCAGGGAGTTGTAGTGTTGGGTCAGATTTGAGTTTGGTCTGATTTCCTGTTTTGTTTTGTAAATTTAGATGAGTGGAAACTCTGTTGTTTAATAGTAGTATTGGTTTTTTGGATTCTATAGGGCGAGTAACCCGGTACTTATATCTGGGGAAACTCGAGAAAATTCTATTTAGAATTTTGTCTGGATAGTTAGATTTGTTTGTTTGGATGAATTGGTTGCTATGATTGTTAGTTTATGTTGATATATGCTTGTGTTAAAATTTAAATTTTTAATTGGATTATTAAATTACCTTTTTTTTAAATTTCGGGGACGAAATTCTTTTAAGGGGGGAAGAATGTGATATCCCGGAAATTTGGGACAATGTCAATTTAATAATCTACATTAAAATTAAATTGATTTGATAATATTTGTTAATAATATATGAATTGATTTAATAATCTTCTTTAAATAAATATTTAACTGATAATTTATCTTTTAGAAGTTAATCAAATTGCCTTCTATTTATAATGTATATATCTGTATATATATTGTACATGGAAAATCTTTGTTTTAATTTAATAAATAGATATGTTTTCTAATTCTAATATTTTTGATAATTTAGAAATTTGATATTTAAGCTATTTAATAAATGATTATATGATTTTAAATTACTCAAGATTTAAGTTTAATTGTTTAAAATAATTTTAGCTTACATTTAAATTTAGCAAAAAGGTTTGTTTAATTTGTTTTAAATTTATCTTGATAAAAATAAACAGTTTATTAATAGATAAATACTTTTATAAATCATTTGACTTAATAATGAGCTCTATTAATTATGTAAATGTTTACAAATGAATTTTTAATAATGTCAACTTTATTTATATGTGTGTTTGCATAAAATTTATGATTTGAAAATTAAAAATAAAGGTTTAAAAATGTTCAAATTAAAATAAACATTTATTAATATTAATATAAGTATGAAATAAAATAATAATAAGTAATTAAATATTTGTTAGTCATAGTTAAAATACAAATGTAAATACAAATAAGAAATAAAGTGAAACATATGCTAGAAAATAGAATTAAATACCTAAGACTAAGTCATAGCAAAGAAAAAAAAATAAGGTCTGTAAGAAATTTGTAGTGCAAGCTAATGCAAAAGAAAATTCAAAATACATATATGTAATGTATACAAGCAGGTTAGAACAGAAAGGTAAAAGCTTAAAATAAAAAAAAAGACCAGTATGCAAGCTAAATAAATATCTTCATTCTAGTCAAATGGAAGTAGTCAAAGTCTGAAAATAACAGATTCACTTACATGTATATTATAATTTGAATTAGAAACAATAAACAGATATTTATAAAACATGTAGCTTCATATACAAGCTAAAGTTTGGTCTGCAGATTGTACACTTACACAGCTGTATATAATTATAATTATGTTCACTAATAGAGAAACCAAGCATTAATCACTATCATATCAGCACATAATTTGTCAATTCAAGTGTATGAAAATATCTTGCCTGATAAAACAATTTTTGTACCTGCAAAGAAATTGTTGTCCCAGTTATCACCTTCCCCTATAACCTTCTTCATATACATGCTTTCTAATTCGTTCAGCATAGTCTTTCATAGCAAACACTTATATTTTAATAACTGAAGCATCAATGTAAAGTCAAAGCAGAAACATTTTACAGTTTCAGTTTTAAAGAATTAGCAGTGCAAAGCAAGATTTCTCTGTCTCTTCCAAATACAATAGTGAGTAACACTTTTAAATTTCTTAAGTTTTTAAACCTGTTACATGCAAATAGTTGAATGCCTGAATATATTGAATGAATACTTATATGTTCATTTTTTTCTCTGGATTACTGTGAAATGGAAATTACAGTATGTTTCAGTCTGCAAATCCAAATTGATTCATTTAAAACTTGCTTTGTTTTTCCCATTGCTGTGAGTAACACCATCTTTGAGGTTTAAATTTTAGCTATGGTTGCTTGGTTGATATCTATAATATGTATATACTGATTGTGTTTGTGATATCTCTGTATAGCCATTTCTATAACTTCTGTTCTTACTTCAAGTATCAGTGTGATTCAAAAGTCATCATCTTTTTACCTTCTTACTGTTTGGATTAGAACTTAGTCTAAAATTTTTGAATTAGCATAGATGGATGGTTAAAATTTATAAGAAAGTTAAATACATATTTGAGTAAGCCTGAAAAGAGAATAAAATGAAGTAACAGAACAAATTATAAAACAAGTCAAAACTTCAGTTGTCATGATCCATCAATTCAAGTTTATGAACTTATTACTACATCAAATTTAGGATTTTTAAAGCTTAAACTACATTTTTTAGTTGAGCTATGAACATGCTTTACTGGGTTGAACCATTCAAGTAAGTTGGGTTGTCTCTGGAAGTGTAGTTGATCGGAGGGATTAAGGATTGTTTTGGAGGTAGTTGGATGGTCGGTGAGGCCAGGAAAATTGTCAGGTAGTTTATCTATGACCGGAGGTGACGGTGGTTGCTAGTTTTATCTCCTAGACCTAGTTTTGCCTATGTCTGGAAATTTGATTGTTTCGGGGCCAAGAAAGGATCGAGTTTGAGGAAACTCTGGGAGATGGTTGTGGGAACATAGTAGAAGCTGTTGACAGAGGCGGTGGTACTCCAGTGGTCGGAATTTGAAGAGCGGGGAGGTTTCAGGTTTTGGGCTGTTGCTTGTTGTGTTTCCAGGTTGTAGAGGAGAAGGTGTATTTATGTTTTAGAGCAAGGGGCTAGCTTCTGGTGTTTGTAATGGGATCTGGAAGTGACTGGCGTCGTGTGGGGGTGCCAGGTGATGGCCGGAGTATCCAGGGGCCACGGTGCACGTGCACCGTGCCAGTGAAGTAGGGTAGTACTGTGTTTTTGGTGTGCAGTATTTGGTCTCAGGAAATTCTCGAGTCACTCGAGTTGATTACTCGAAGCAATGTGATAGAAAACCAGAAGCAGAAATAGGTTGGCTCGAGTATTGTTATACAGTTTTTTTTTTGTATGTAAGATTTGGACTCGGGGAAGTCTCGAGTAAATTTCATTTTTACTCAAAGCAGAGAGACAATTGACCCGAAGCAACATAGTTTGGTCTCAGGTGAAGGTAAATTTCTACAGGCTGTATAAACAACCTGTATATTTAAAATTTAAACTAAATTTAAGCAAAATTAAATGTATGTTAGTTGAAATCCTGATGTAATTGAATTTAAGTTAAGATTTAACAAAGCCTAAATCTAAATATAAGTATGAATTCAAATTTATAGTTTGAATCTAAAATGCAGATTTGAAATTTTTAAATGAGTTTCAGATTTAAAACTTGATAAATTTCCAGATTTTTAAAAGTAGATCTGAAACAAAATGTTACTGCAGTTAAATATGATTTTTTGCTAAAATTTGATTCAAATGAATATTTGAATTTTAAAGTTTAAAATAAATTTGGATTTAAAAATCAAGTTTCTTACTCTAGTTGTTAAAAGGAAGTTAAAGCGAGGTTTAAAATCAAAATAAATTGAGAAATTCAAGTTTGCTTAGAATTCAAAGTCTGAAAATTTTAAATCAGCTTAAATATGAATATCTTAAGAATGAGTTCAAAATAAAATAGGGAACAAGTAATTTGATTTAATAAAATTAACTTGATTTTGAGAATTCTTGATTTAAAGTTTTTGATTGAAAAATAAATGAATTGTTTAACTTGAGATTCGCAAGTTAAATATTAATGTAAATTTGGAAATTTAAATTTGAATTAAAAATTCAAATAGTTTAATTTAAAAGATTTTAATTTGAATGTTAATTTTAATCATTTTGAATCTTCAATTCAAATGATATTTAGAATGTAATGTTAATGAAGTCATTAATTAAAGAATGAATTACCTTAAGGATAATAGGGTAATTAAGGAATGTCCTATGTATTAAAGTTAATAAATAAAGATCAATTAAGAAGTAAATTAAGAAATATTATTAAATGTAGACAATTAACTAAAGATCTTTAATTAATTAATTAATATATATGATTAACTTTGGATAATTAATTAGATTAATTAGGTAATTCTTGATGAAAGTAATTGAGAGATTAATTACTTATGGTAATTAATTTTGATAAGACGATTAATTTAAGTTAGTTAATTTATTTTAATTAATTTAGAGAAATCATTTGTTAAATTGATTAATTACTGGCGTATGCGATGGAGTATAATTACTTAATGAAGTAATTAATGATAATTACTGAATGTAATTAGTGAAAGATGATATATTAATAAAGTAATTTGGATAATTACTTTTGTAATTAATCAGAGGATTAATTAATGGAGATAATTAATTATGGAATGATTCATTTATTTATATGAGTAATTAAGGATATTTAATTACTGGTTGTTATTAATCAAAAGTGATTAATAATTGTGTTTAGTTAAAGATTAATCACTTAATGTGATTAATGAAGTAATTTAATCTGAATTAGAGATCATTAATTAATATAATTAATGATATAAATTAAGAATTGTTTAATTAAGAAATAATTAATAATGTGGAAATTAATTTATATAATTAATTAAGAATAAATGTAATTAATGAAGTAATTAAAAGTAATTACTAGGAATAACTTAGAATAACTAATTTGTAAAATTATTAAAGACTAATTACTTATTGTAATTAGAAAATGATTAATTAGAGGAGTTAATCTAGATAAATATCTAGAGATTAATTAATTAATTTGTATAAATTTAATGATTGGTTGTATAAGCAGGATTTATAAATTAAGTAATTAATTTAATTTACTTTAAATTAATTAGAGATAGAAGTAGTTAATTTAATTCATTTTAAATTAATTACAAACGGTATGTTTATAAATCATTGCTTATAAATGAAGGATATTGATATTTCATTGATATGAGATGGGTAATATCTTATGATATGGATGCTTGGTTTAAATAGGATAATATTTAATTATCTGATGGATGGAAATATTGATTATCTGTATGTGAGATAATGTGATTATTTATTGTGATATTATGAATTATCCATCTTTGTGTACAGTGATTATGTTGAATTAATCTGTTAAGACTAAATAGACAACTTGGCCCTAAAAGACACGTTTTGGATTTTGATGAGACCGGGATCGGGTTTTCCGCATTAGGAACATCCGAAAACCACATCGTTTCCAAATTAACGATAGGTCGTGAATCTGAAGTGAAGATGAAGAATCAGAGTGCAAGGGTTGTCGTCGTTAACTCTGAGGGTGATTCCAAAATGAGTGTAACGAGATAATGCCTTCGGTTTCGTTCGAACCCGGAACGAACTTGTATGGATTGAATGCTTTCAACACATCGTCAGGTGGGCGATGAGCATTCTAAGAAATGTTTTCTATAAAGGTAATCGCAGCCTCAAGCCTCATCAACCGGGAATGGCTAAAATAGGGGAGGTGCAGCAAGGTTAGGTGGGTCATGCCCAAGAAGGACAAGATTTTCCCCTGTCTAGATGTCCCTTTTTATTCGGCTTTGTGGGCGGTTGGATGTACACCAACTGCGGGGTTATCTTGTTCGGGACTGTTCGGTAAGGAATGGTTCCGGCCTTGTGTTGCAGGCGATGAAGGGAGTAATCCTCGGTACGTTGATCTAGGCCACGTACTGTGACGGGTGGTACCCCAATAGCCCTGCCATTGTATGGAATCCACAATCCAATAAGTGCCCACGGTTTTGATTGTATTATCCACTTTTGTGGCTAGTAGCTGGAATTTAATGAATGTAACAATTTCGTCTATTTTCTATTTACTTGAAAACCCTAGACCTATTATAATATCATAGAATTTCCTATCAAATGTTTTGGTTAGCGCAAGGTAAAAACTTTTCCATGTTTATGTGTGGGAAGTCTTACGTGATACCCTTTTGTTTTCAAAGATTTTCAAAGTTAAACAACTTTAACCTGTTACTCATACCAGACCCATGTCTGACCCGGAGTTTATTTTTGTTTTCATAAACTCTCGGGTACCCAAATTTTTACGGGTAGCCAAGGGATTCAGGTTAGCTTTGACGAATTCTGGAGAAGCAATGGAGCAGGTGGCTTCAGCGTTGTAGATATATATATATATATATATATATATATATATATATATAGTTCCGCTGTGTTGGTATCTCTGAGTCATTTGTTTGAGTTGGGTTGTATGAACTAGGCAGGTGTTTATAACTGTCTAGTATGTAATGTATTATCTGTGTATCTCTGATTGATGTTATATAACTATGTAATACTTATGTTGTTATATTATATTTTATTCGATTCCGCTGTGAGATTCTGATGTTGTCTTTCTTTCTTTCTTTCTTATCTTTTCTACTTTCTCACCTCTTTCTTTTCTTATTAAAGATACTTCTTCCTGGGCGTAGGAAGTGGGGTCGTTACAGTACGTATGCGGGTACGGGTCGATACCATGAAAAAAAAATGCTAATTTCAAAATTGCTTAATCAAATCATCCCAAAGTTTGAAAACGTGTTAACTAAAAAATGTAAAAAACTAGAGAAAAATTGGAATAAAAGCTATGAGACTAAAAGGTAATTTAAAGGTAAATACACTTCCATTTTCATATAAATCAATACAAAATAAATTTATATTCTCTCTTCTCTATCACATTTAGAATTAATCAATGTATTTATTATAAGTATGGTCTATTTGTGATATTAATTAAACGACTTAAACCATCAAAGTTTAATACATCATCTAAACCCACTTGTTAAATCTAATGAAAATGATTATAAAGTTGTTTGGATGATGTATTAAAGTTTGATGGTTTAAGTTGTGTTAGTTAATATCACAAATAGATTATACTTATAATAAAGTGAATAATAGGCATGCATCCCTAAAAGCAAACTTAATTCATTAAAACTTCTTCCGTAAGAAAACATAATTTACAGGTCCCTGTTTTTCATTTCGGATGTTTTTCCCTAAAATACCCTTCCGCTTCTTACACGATTGATTTTAATAACGAGTTTATCTTTCTTGATGTCATCTTCTTCATTGGCGAATTTATGTTTCTTGATTTTATCCTTTTCTTCAACGGCATGCTCAGCTTTCTCGATTTCAATGTAAAACCGCAATTATACACAATAGTTGCAGAAATATCTGCAATTATATGCAATAGTTGCAGACAGTTCACCAACTATATGCAATAGTTGTAGACATTCTGCAACTATACCATATAGTTGCAGAAATTTCTGCAAGTATATGCAATAGTTGCATTTCTGCAACTACATGCAATAGTTGCAGAAATGTCTACAACTATACCATATTTGCAAAAATTTCTCCAACTATAGGCAATAGTTGCAAACATTTCTGCAACTATACCATATAGTTGTAGAAATGACTGAAATTATTTGCAAATGTTATAAATTTGAAAAAAAATCGAAAGTGTTCAAAATTTGTTGAATTTTCTGCAAATATATGAAATAATTGCACACTTATTACAAATATGAATTTTTGTATCGACAATAGATCTCATTTTAAAGATCATAAAATTTGTGATTTTTTGGTGAAAACGGTATGTTGATCCGATTTTTCTACATAAAGTTATACGCTTTTGAAATGTTAAAAACATAAAGGGTATTTGGGTCTTTTGCGTGCGCGAATTTGAAAACAGAGACTGGAAATGTAAGTTTAGTTTGGAAAGGATGTTTTCTCTATTTTGAAACTTATTAGGGATGTGAGCCAAACTTACCCTATAATAAATACATCAACTAATTCTACATGTGATTGAAATAGAGATTATATATTTATTTTGTTTTGATTTATGAAAGTGGATTTACCTATAAGTAGTCTTTTAATCTTATAGTTTTTATTTCAATTTTTCTATAGTTTTTTTACTACACTTTTTAGTTAATACATTTTCGAACTCTTGGGATAATTTGATTGAGTAATTATAATATTAGTGCTTTCCTTGTGGGAATGATCCGTACTCATATATGTATTGTACGCCATGCGCTTGTGGTATTTTATTTTACCAAATTCGGTGGTTTTCTAGTCGATAGAAAATTCATTCCAAACAAAATTTTGATTTTCTACATTGAAGATGTTAAGATCTAAGGTTATATTACCAAAGAAAATTTTCATTGAACCATTTCGGTCATTGATCAAGGTATTCGAAGTGACCAAGAAAGGACATCCAATGAGTAAAATTCCTTTGATTTGAAGACGACCATTTTTGGCCACCTCGAATGCCTTGACCAATTGTCAAAATTGTTCAATGAAAATTTCCTTTGGTAATATGACATTAGAACTTAACATCTTCAATTTAAAAAATCAAAAAACTTGTTCGAAATAGATTTTTTATTGATTAGAAACCGCTGAATTTAATAAAATAAGATAATGCGAACGCACAACGTACAATCGCAGTATGTCTGTGGATACGGGTCGATCCCATGAAAAAAACACTAATTTCATAATTACTCAATCAAAATATCCTTATTTTAAAAATGTGTTAACTAAAAATTGTAGAAAACTAGAGAAAACCTGGAAAAAACTATGAGACTAAAAGGCAATTTAGAGGTAAATCCGCTTTCACTTTCATATAAATCAACACAAAATAAATTTATATTCTCTTTTCTATCATATTTAGAATTAGTTGATGTATTTATTATAAGTATGGTCTATTTGTGTTATTAACTAAACGAGTCAAACCATCAAACATTAATACATTTACCCAAACCCACATGTTAAATCTAATGAAATTGATTATAAAATTAAAAATAAAATATAATTTAAACTTGATCTATTCACCTTTTTTTGATCAAGTAACATAGAACTAATTTTGATTCTATTTTCACTTTCGTTATCAAAATCAATTTGGTTAGATGAAAATGTAACTTGTGTTTATATTTGATTCACTACAGCCTGTTTGTAATTAACAACATAGGTTATCAAATTCATAAAAAAATAACAAACTTCCGTTTACACCAAAATTTACATTCAGAAAAATTTACATTCAGCACCAAAGAAGAAATCATAAATGAAATCATGTGATTTCACATGATTCATGAGAGCTTCATTATCATTAAATTGAAGGGGTTTAACATCTTATACTTGGATT
This sequence comes from Allium cepa, assembly GCA_030765085.1. Taxonomy (NCBI): domain Eukaryota; kingdom Viridiplantae; phylum Streptophyta; class Magnoliopsida; order Asparagales; family Amaryllidaceae; genus Allium; species Allium cepa. Next base: position 979,481,535 of record CM060928.1, read on the forward strand.
CATTTCAACATAAATTGATTTCAACATTAAAAACAAAATGAAAGAAGAAATTATAAAAATGAAAGAGAGCAAACTAAAAAGAAGTAGAGAGCTAACTAATTGCATAAAAATAAATCTACACTAATTGCATAAGATAAATCTAATCTACTAACATTAAATAGAAAGAGACATGTAATAAAATAGCATAGAAAAAGATCATGAAATAAGAGTATATAAAATAAAAGAGAAGGCTAAAAAGCTATTAAATATAAAGAGAACTTTTATTTCTATTTGGTCGCTACAACTATGCATAAAACATGAGATCCATTACATGAAACAGAAGAGGGTATTAAAGTTTTTATATTTTGAAATTCCGAATTTACTAATTTAATTAATTGAATATGTATAGAAATTCCGAATTTATTAAATTAACTTCTTAAAAAAATTGAATTTTTTTTAGTTTACTTTATAACTTTTATAAAACTTCATTCTATATCTTAAACTTAACATATAAATTTAAATATGTTTTAAATTTTTAAATCTCAATTTAAAAATTAGCCCAAGACCCAAATAACTCAAGGCCTTATATTCAAGCCAACCCTTTGGACTTACATCACCTATTGGGCCAAACTATTAATAGGAGTGGGAAGAATACATATTATCCAACCCTTTTAGCTTCAAAGATGTTCTTATATCACCATATAAGACAACATTTGTTTCTTTTGGCAAAAGGAAATAATTGATTCGCAATTTGCATATCTTTTCCACAAAGAGCCTTATACCTTTCCGCATTGCCCCCTTAATCCCTTTTGGTTTTGGATAGTTATTCATAACCAATGATCTTGTTACCTTAAGGTAGACGAAAAAAATCTCAAACTTTATTGTCCTTTATAGATTTACACTATATATTCATACCTTAATCCACATTTCTTAATATCTTCTATGGTTTATTAAGCCAACATAACAATCTTCACCAATCCACTATTTAGCGTTACAGAAAAATACTATATAGTCATCCAGAATAGTATTTCTTCCATTTCAAGTGGATTTTCTTATTGACTTTGCAGTTTAAGGTCGTTAGGCTTGGTTCCTTGAAACATCAATCTTAATTTGAAGAAATTTTGTTTAACATTGTCTTATTATGTTCTTAATTTATTTCTTGTTGATGAAAGGGAATAAATCAAATACATTATTCAAAGAAGTAACTGTAGTTGATGATTCTCCTTGAAGACAATGATCCGTATTTTAAATTTTTGTTTAACACTATCTTACTATGGTTCTTAATTTACTTTTTGTCAATAAATGCAAACAAATCATATACATTATCCAAAGAAGTACTGTAGTTGAATCAAAGATAAAAATTCTCCTTAAAGACAATGATCTATGCTTTATTTCTCTCCCAAACTCAACATCCCCAACAATCTTAGCATTTCCTATCTTATATTTTTTTCTTGTTATCTGTTTATAAAACTTATAATTTTTAGGTCACTTAGAATATCAATCAATCATTTGCTATCTTTAGAGTCTCAATCTAATTTTTCTTAGTAAAATGGAATAAATAATTACATTAATTACCATATCCAAATTCAAGGCTTCATCATAAGAGGTATTTATCATGAATTTCAAGATATTCAATTCCAATAATGTATGAATTTATTAATAGATTAATCTTAATATTTCTGAAGGAACAATGATAACCAAAATTTGTTCCTATCAAAATTAGAAAACAAAATCTTTCTAAGTGATAGTATAACAAAAATATCAAACAAATCCAAATAATATACATATATTTTTAGACATGACATGTGTGATATTTAGTGAAATTTCTTTTATATATCCATAGGTTTCACAAAAACAACTATAGATATTTATGTGTGTTTTTTTTGTTCAGTTCCTAGCGACTTTTTTATCCTTATTTATACATTTATTTACAATGTATGTTAAATGGGTACATTTTGTCTTATCATGTTTGAGTCTCTTTTCTTCTTTTCACAATGTAAAATGAGCAAAATAAAAGGTCATTTTATTCTTAAAAAATGATAATTAATAGTAACCTTAAAATGGTTATACCGTGAATAAAGAAAGTGCCAAAAAAATTAACAATAACCTGACTGCTTTAACTTTTGAAGCAACATTTTTTTTATGCTACTCATTTATGCTTCCCTTGCTTTGACTTTATGGAATCAACCAATATAAAGTGTGCTTGTTCCTCTTATCGTTTTTGAAAAAAAAAACATTTTTCAGTTTGTGAAGAACTCATTTAAATTGATTATCCTACAGATATCACACCTTGAAAGCTTTTGAAATATTATACCTTATGATCATTTGAATTTTGCAATTTGAATTATCTCATTTCTCAATGTTCTCATAACATTATAAGAACATTCAACTATAATAAGGGTCATAGTGATCCTCCTAATTGCAAGAGAAAGATCCACGAAGTCAACAAAAAATAACATGTTCGCTTACTAATTCTAAGAGTTAGTCCCGAACAAGGTAAGAACATTATTAAAATGAGTGTTACGGCACGCGCTTCGCACGTGAATTATTTTCTTTGTAAATTGTATATGTTTAAATCGGTCAAAAATTATTTTTTATTTTCAAGTGATATTAAGATTTGTATATTTGTAAATAAGTATGTTGAATTTATAAAGAAAAATTAATTTTGGATCCTATTTTTCGAAGCATTTTGAATTTGTAAAGCATGTTTAATTGTTAAACCCTTTATGGACGTCTTGAATTTGTAAAAGAAGTTCAATATTTGATCATATTTTTAAGTGATTAAGATCTGATAATATATAGAGGGGCATCTTTGGCAGTTCATGTTGATACCAGAAAAGTGAAACACCAAAGCTATTACAACTATTATTAAAGATTGGCGAACGCTTTAGTTAGATTAGTTGAAAATTGAATAAAAATAAACATTGACTATATATGCTCATATCCAAATATCAGCCATAGTAAATCCAAATAATTGATAAGTCTCTTCTCGAGATACCTTGTACAACATTAATATCAAGTCTTTAGACAATAATATTAACTGTAAGTGGTATTCTTGTTGTAATGATCAACAACTGACAATATATTCAAGTCAAATAATGTAACAGCCCAAATTTTTGACAAGTATTTTACACCTTTATTTATAAAACTTTCGGGTTTATTATATAAAATTTAAAATTTTAATTTGATTAAATCATTTCCCAAAAATTTTAAATAAGGGACAAGGGTCCTGAAATTTTAACTTTGGTTAAAGATTGACTCTAATTGGAATTTTTAAATTCAAATTTCTAAATCTTTTATATAAGAATTCTATATGTACAAGATTTATTGTGAGGTTGTTTTACTTATATTGGTAGCAACATATTATTTCCTTTTGTTCTTTTATAAATGAATTATATATATTTTTTTAAAAATTAAGTAATAAATTTCTTAGAAAATCGTAAATAAATCAGAAGAATGTAAACAAATTTTATTTTTAGTTAAGTAATAACTTTTAAAATTTACAGTGTATTAATAAACTGTTTAATTACGCGTTTAAAGGGCATGTTATTTGATGGAACAAATAACGTATATATAAGAAAACGTACAAAATTTAAATCTGTTATTTTCGTTTTATTTTAGGCATAAAATTTTATGTCTGTAGTACGCATTCCAAAAATTTATTCACTTCCCTTTTCTCTTCTGTTTTAAATAGAACGTTATCCATAAATTCTATTACCGTTTCATAGAAAGATCATCTCTTGCCGTTACTTTGCTAAATTCACACAACCTATTTAATTAATTTTTAAAAAAAAACACGCAACCTTAATAATGCAATAAAATCATTCTTTTCCTTTAACATTTTAAAAATCCACTTGCCATTTTTTGCATTGATTTTTGAAACGAACAAAATTTCTTGCCTTAATAAAAGAAAAATATAACGCATGCCCTAACTAACGCAACCCTGAAAGATAATAAAAAAAAATATCATCGCATACAAATTGATTACATGCCGTTTTCCTTTTCCCACCGTTAGCAGACGCAAAATTTTTCTTCTCAATTATTTATCGTGTAAAAGTTTTCCAAAATTCCCTTCAAAGAAATAAAGTTGCTTGCCATTTCTTTTAGCAAATCACGCAACCGGGTGAATTAATTTTAATTTTAATTCTTGCATATCTGCTCTCTCCTTAAATCATGCATCCTTGATTTATATAAGCCCGTTCACCAATTTGTTCATTTACATAGCAACATTCTTTCAATTCTTCTTGCGTGCAAATATCAGTAGGTAATGGCCTCTAGTTTCCTTTTTTTATTTTTCTTTTCTCTCCTCGTCATGTTTCATTCTTCTACTATCGATTGCCACATACTCGTCTGCTCCATGGCTGACACGACCCCACCTACACCCTTCCACCGCCTCATCCAGTGCAACCTCCTCCTATTCCCTTTATGCGACATGATCTGGCTTTTGAAGCTGAGTTGCGCATCACCTCGTGCATAGCCATGGCACGAGATCCTTCCTCCATCAGATTGTAGCCACAACCACTCCTCCTGGCAGTGACATCGACTTTGACAAAGCATGCACCCCTGATGGCCAAAAAGCTGAGGCAAAATCCTTGATGGACCGAGCCATGCAATGACGTGGGAAATATTATTGCATGCATGCTGAGTGATGGAGCCAACATTTGAACCATTAATTTTTTATTTTTTTTTATTTTTTTTTATTTTTTTATTGTCACCTATGCATATTTAATATCAGCCTATGTCTAAATATCCCACTTTTGGACTCGCGTGCGTACATATAAATGGGAAAAGTACGAGCCGAGACGTGAAAACGGGGTCGAGTTGTGGGGTGGAGTGGTCGAGAAAAATTGTGGAAAAATTTCTCTCTTATTTAAATCTTGTTCCAATTTGATTTATATGTAAAAAAAATTGGCGCATAATTTGTTTTATTAATTTTGTTCAAGATCGGAATCAGGGTATCACATCCATTGGAAATTGATCGTGCTTTCTGTACTCCCCTTTCGGGGTAGATATCGTGTTTGAATAAAATCTGCAGCAGCGGAAAAGTGAGTATTCTCACCTGACAAATGTACTTATATATCTGTAAATTGATAACAAGTGTGATTGTAGAATAATTATTATTTCATTTTATTTGACTGTGATATAAATTGAAGATGTTAAAAATCCCGTTATTAAACCTACACATCATCAGTTATAATATATACCGTTTATTTATGCTGTTACACTATTTATTTATTATGCACTGTTTAAATCACACTGCAAGTTTCCTGTAGAATTGAATCGTTTCGGGCTGAAATGATAGTCCTGAACGATATTTATTTATTTATTTACTTGTTTAACTTGGGATTTCGGGTTTGAAATGATAGACCCGGTTTTCTTTGTAATTTACGGATTGAAATGATATAGTATCCGCATTACTTGACCTAGATTAGAAAATATTATATCGACCCGTGGTTATATATATATGTGTGTATGTATGTATTTTTGGAATTATTAAATGCAAATTTTTGGATTTAATTGATTTTTATATATTGATATTATACTAGTTAAATATGTAAATAATATTAGAAATTTAAAGTATAAGTTTATCTTGAAAATTTGGATTTGTAAAACAAATGGAATTTAATTTAAGGAATAAAATATGAAATTTGGTATAACTTGAATATAAAGCAAATTAATAAAGATTAATTTTCTATGAATTAAATAGTTAAATTAGTGAAATATGGAAGTTGAAATTTAACTTGATTTAGAAATGGGAGGCTGGTTTTGAAAAAAAGGTAAGATAAGAAATTAATTGGAAATTAGTTTATTTTGGATATGGGAATTTAACTTAATTATAAGTAAATTTATAGAAAATTTTGCACTTGATTTTATTAAGTAAAATATAAAGAAGTTAGATATATATTTGTAAATTATACTTTATAAGAATCATAATTTATTGAGCAATTTAAATGACTATTTAAAGGGTGGAAATATGATTGCATAAACTAAATTGGTTTAATTATTGTTGAAACCATATTGAAGTTGAAATATTAAGTTTCTCAAATGAACTAAGGTATAACCTTTGGGATGTAATTTGAATATAGTATTGGATTTAAATATAACTATTTTGGAATTTATAACCACGGGTAATAATAACGTGGGTTGTTAAAGAGACCGGGATCGGATATGGGCATACTCTCTGTCGATACTGAAAACCACTTTGACAACCGTGTACACGGTGGAGATTCCAGAATGATGTAGGATGGGGGTGACGTTTCCTTTGAGGTAAATATGTGGACGCGACACCTGTGAGTTGGCATAAGGTGGCTAAAACAGGAGCGATTCTCGAATTAATGAGGTAGCACCTCTGGTCGGATGCACTTCTTCATATGCCATTCTATTACTTTTGTGATTGTTTTGGTGCGCATCTTTGATTTGGGAGTGTTGTTTGAGGTGGGCAATAGTAGCAGCTATGCGTTACCGCCGGTCCGGATAGCAATTGGTATATCTACCTTGGCATTGCCTAGTTGTGCCGTGTCACCTACCATAGCGAGCCTTATACGATTTTGGTTTTGTACCATACCTATGGAGTGCCCTCTGATGACGCGCAGTACGAGGGAGATTACGGTACTGTATAGACTATGGGAATATATTATATGCTAAAGGATATATGGGTAACCCATTAACGCTATTTAATAGTAAGTTTATTTTACTAATAGACACTATTATAATAGCGAAATATTACTACATAGTAAATAGTTTAATGGATCCTTAGAGGATGGGCGGTCTCAGGCATCCTTTAAGTTACTTGTACTTTATTACAATTCACTTGAATTAGCTTACACTGTATAAGTATGTATGTCCTGACTCGAGTGTTTATGTTTTATTTTACGCTCGGGTCAGCCTGAGTTTCAGTACAGACTTCACCTTCGGAGTTAGGACTTCTGCAGATCACCCTTCAAGCTGCTGTCAATTTCCTTTCAGTTTTTACCTTAGTTTATGTAATGGAAACAAATAAATTTGGATTGTTCTATTGTTGACATAAACTATATTTGGTTTTAAAGACAATGTAAACTTTACTTATTTGAGACTTTGTGAAAGTGGCTTCCTGAAACCACTAATTTATTTTAAATTCCGCTGCGAGTATTCTGATTTCTGCGTTTGTGATTCTGTGATTTGATTTCATTTGCTCCTAATTTTATTTACAATCTATTATTTTGAACTATTCAAGCTTGACATGTTTTAATTTATCGTCGAATTTGAATGGTACAAAATAGTGGGTCGTTACAGTTGGTATCAGAGCTTAGGTTTAACCATAGCCTGAGGAGCAAAAACTCATTAGAGATAGGGTAGAAATACCCTAGAATGAGTGAATTCAAATCTTAGGATCCTTTCCTTGAGAGAGAACGTATTTTAAAGTATAAAATGATTTTTAAAGGGTTTTTCGAAGAAGTATTTTGATATAAAAACTTTCTTGTTTTTAAGATATAATTTTTCCAACTACTTTCCCTTTTCTCCACCTTATATAAAATTTACTCCTTTGATTGAATGCCTTTCTTGTGAACTTTATCTTATCTAATCTATATTTGCCTCTATATTTTTCCTCTATCCTTAAATTCATTCTTGATTTCTCAGGATGAATCGAGGAAATACTAGAGGTAGGGGACGAGCTGATGACCCAGCTCCTCCACCCGCGGCCCCTGTTAGATTTACTAAGCTATGCAAGGATTATACCGAGCTTGGTGGCACCAAGTTCACGGGTTCGGAAACCATAATAGAAGCTCAACAGTGGTAGATAGACTTGGAGAGAATCTTCTCCTGTCTCGAAATCACTAATGCCCTACAGAGGCAATTGGCGGCCTGGCAGATGAAAGGAGCCGCTTTAAATTGTTGGCTGTCAGTTACTGCTCACACCAATGAGGCTGACATCACCTGGGAGCAATTTAGGTACCTACTTCGTTTGTCCAAACTTAGGTTCAATTCCTCCATTTGATATCTGTCTTATGTCTCTTATCAATTTAGGGAGGCCTTTCTGGTAAAATGGATGCCCGAAGCGGGTAAGTCTCAGCTATATCGAGACTTTATGGATTTGAAGCAGGGCGATATGTCCTTTACGGAATACGAGAGAAAATTTAATGAGATCTCGCAATATGGTCTGAATTTGATAGACACCCCGCTGAAGAAGAACGATAAATTTATTGTTGGTGCTCGCCCCGAGTACTACGATCGCCTTATTACCCACGTGCATGGGACGTTCACCGATCTGATGGACATGGCCCTCTGGTATGAGAATCCTACCTCTAGGGCCACTCCAGCTGCCCAGTCTATACCATCTCAGTCTTCTGGAAATTCTAAGAAAAGAAAGTCCAACTTCTACCGGCATAAGAAGAATAGGACTCCAGGGAATGGATCATCGTCTTCGTCATCCCAGAGGCAACCTGTGGATTTTTCTGCCATTACTTGCTTCCAATGCGACCAGAAAGGACACTGCGCTAATGGTTGTCCTACCTTGGATACTGCGATTCCACCTCCCACTCAATCGGCTAGGCGAGACTTTTGTCACATTTGCCTTCGGCCGGGACATTTCAAGAGAGACTGCCCTACTCAGAAGAAGGGCAAGGCATCAGGGATTTTCGCTGTTACTTCTGCGTCCTCTCCAGCTCCTTAGCCCGCTCCCGCTCCTAGTGACTCTCAATGTACACTTCAAGGTTCTTTTACTTTGTTTAAATCCCCTGTTCGTGTTTTATTCAATACCGGAGCTTCCCATAGCTTCATCTCATCGGATCTTTGTAATAAATTTGAGCATCTCCTTTCTTCCGAGTTTTCTTCTATACCCTTATTTGTTTCAAATCCTATTGGGGGTCCTGCTAATCTTAGTAGAATTTGTAAGCAAGTGAAGCTTCTCCATTTCCAGCAATGTTTCACTGGTGATTTTTATATCTTGGGTTTTGACGCTTTCGATCTACTGCTTGGGGGTAATTGGTTGGATAAGCATGATGCCCATATCTCTTGTAGTTCTCGAACGGTTGCCCTTAAAGATGATCTTGGTAATTCTTTAAAGATCCAGTGTAGGCTACCTCAGGATTTCACTAGTAGCTTCATTTATTCTCTCGATACTTTCCCTGGTGATATCGTGTCCACTCCTGTGGTTAAATTATTTCCCGACGTATTTGGTGAAGTCACTTCTCTAACTCCGAAGTGAGAAATTGACTTATGGATCGATCTCATTCCTGGAGCACGACCTGTAGTTCTTCCACCTAAAAGAATGGCACCGAGGGAGAAGATCGAATTAAGGAATCAAATTCAAGACTTGTCCTCTAAAGGTCTGATTAGACCTAGCTTTTCTGAATGGGGAGCAGCCATGGTTTTCGTCACCAAATCAGATGGTTCTCTCTGGATGTGTGTTGATTATAGGGAGCTGAATAAGCTCACCATGAAAAACAGATATCCTATGCCCCACATCAATGATATGTTCGATCAACTCTATGGAGCAACTGTTTTCTCTTAGCTTGATTTAGCCACAGGTTTCCACCAGCTTAGAGTTGCTGAGGAGAGCATTCCCAAAACTGCTTTCCGTACTGATAACGGGTTCTTTGAATGGCTTGTTATGCCTTTTGGCCTAAACCAACGCTCCTGCTTTCTTCGTCGACTTGATGAATCGAGTCTTTCGCGATGTGCTCAATAAATTTTTTCTAGTTTTATTGATGATATCCTTGTGTTCTCCAAGTCTGAGGAGGAGCATAAATCTCACTTGAGCTTTGTATTGGGGACCCTTAGGAGTCACCAATTAAAAGCAAAATTCTCAAAATGCCATTTCTGGGAAGAGGAAGTCCGATTCCTCGGACATATTGTCTCTAGTGAAGGAGTTTCTGTTGATCCAAAAAAGATACAAATCATTTAGATTTATATTTTTACACCAAAACAGTTTCACAAATCAACTTTCCAATTACAATATGTAGAAAAAAATTTAATACTGAACCAAATCCAAAATCATCAAAGAAAATCCTTGATATCTGAAACTTAAGTAGAATTTAATGACTTTTAAATGAAAATTTGATTCAAAACTTACTTGTAATAAAAAAACATGAAAATTACCCAATGAAATCAATGATGGATTGCTCTGATACCACTTGTTAGAATTTTAATATATTTTAGGATTGATTAATCGTGAAAACCTAGATCTGAATAGATGACCCATATTGATTTGATTGAGAAGAAATTAAAAGAATATAAATAAATTAATGGAAACAATACATGAATCCATAGATGTTGATTGAAAGATAAGAAGAATCGATTTGGTCTTCTAAATTGACACAAACCCTATATCTGAACCCATAGAAGAGATCGGGAAAATAAATAAAGTTTATGTAATTTGAGGACCATAACCCTTATTCATAATGTTGGCATTTTCTAATTTGACCCTTCAACAAATTAGAATTATCTCGGTATCTACATCTTAATACCATGACACTTATACTTTTAAGTCTTCTAGCTTTAATTAAAAATTTGACCGTTTTAGTTAGGCTTTACACCAAAATAACACAATATATTTTATTGGCAAATTCTATTTCGACCCGAGTATTTACTTAGTAGCCCCAAAAATTAAAAAAGTCTGTAAACCGAAAAAATAACTTAGTAGGCTCTGTCATTTCCAGAACTACCATTCCCATCACAGAAAAAAAATCAAAATGAACTACCACGCAAGGTGACTCTGTGGTCCGTGTTAATACAACGTAGGCTTTATACGTGGATGTGTAAAAATTCACGCAATTATTTGCGCAACTAAGCCAGAAACCTAGTATACCGCCTACGTGAATTATCACCAATCCCCGTAATTGGCAGTCTACAATTTTATTTGCAAAAAGTTAAAAACTTTTCAAATTTTTTTTTGAATTGTCTACTGTTATTGCGTTAACGATTCATTCTACTTTTCAAAATCCATCAACTAGTAGTGAAAAATATGATGTTTTCTTTAATGATTTAGAAACTAGAGTTTTGAAGAAGCGGTGGCTTAAACAGTAAAAAACTGACGTATGAAGATAATGGAATTGAGATGAACGAAATACACAGCTTTCGAATGGTAATTTAGTCCTTAAAATTTTATTTATTTTAGGGAGGCTGATAAATAATTATATGTGTTTAAATAGAATTCGCCTATTTTATTTTACATATGTTGCCAAAATTATTGAAATATTCCAACATATATATACATACATATAAAACTTACCTTTGGCATTATTACATTCCTGACTAGAGTAAAAGAACAAAGACTGTCATATTTTAACAAGAAAAAAAAAACTTCAATTCCTTATATGATATATATCATTAACAAGCGTAAATCTAGTGCACACAAGTATAACATGCATCTTGTATCCCTAAAGAGGTTAACAATTTAAACATGAACAAATATTATATATTCCACAGCAAAAAAAATTCGAAATACTCAAACTTGTACACTTTATAATTACAAAGTTTTATGCAGTATCATAAATTAGCTTTAATATTGTCTCCAAGAATATCAACTTTTTCCGGGGTAAATTTTATTCATTTTGATGTCTCTTTTATGTTTTAACCTTTGAAACTAACTCATATAAAAATTAATAGATGAACTGTAGTCAAAAAAGTACACAACAATATGTATGCTAAATTACTTTCTACAAAAGAATGCAATGTGAGTGGGCTTACTTATTAAACCTTAGCACAATTTCATCTGACTTGCCTTCTTAATCACCCACTAATCAATTTGACTATGCTTATAATTTAGTATACATGCAAAGAAAGATATAGATATATTTCAACCATTTATCACATACAAATATCTATAGAATCGATTAACATAATATTAAAGCAAAATAAATCAAAGTTCATTTTATTATCAAGGGTTGCTTCTAAATCCTTAAACTTACACGTTACAGATACATTTTATGTCTTGAAACATACATCATACATTCAACATCTTTAATTAAAATTGACTTACATCTTAGTATACCTTTGTCTCTAATTTTATCTTAAGTATAATCATATTAATTGCTCCAAATTTAAATATTATGTAAACTTTTGTTTAAAATTACTTGTCATCAACATTACATCATTAACATTAAATCAACTAATTTACATCGTTAGCTTGCATTAAATTTATATGAAACTACATCAATTTGTTTTGAATTTGTTAGATAATTTATGAAAACAAAGAAACAAATCTAATATATACACTCTACATTCAATTATGTTGAGAAAAGCTAAAAGAATTCTTTGCAATTCAGTTGCGTATGTTGTTTCAATGATCAATGATAAACTGATACCAGGTCTGTGTTCGGAACTTTTGCTTTCAACTCATGATAGACCATTTTTTTGATATCCAATTCTTTAATATTCTTCATGAGCCTACATTCATGGATGTTCTTGATTTTTAAAGCAAAAAATAGTTATGTACCATGCATTAATAATTATGCAAGTACATCAATTAAAAATTTATGAATCAAATTAAAATTCTAATCATCAAAGTTAGTACAAATTACTCTATTTGTTCCATGAAGATAATCTGTTTTTGCCTTTAGACATGCTATTTTAAAAACACTGCTTTTATTTTTATTTTTTAAAATTGGATACTTTATATACAACATATCACATATTACATGTCAATATATGTTTGAATTACGCTACGTAAGTTTTGAACTTGTGACCTTTCGCACCAGAGTCGAAGCACTTAATCACTGAGACAGTGATGCTTGTCAACACTGCTTTTATTTAAGATAGAATAACCACCACATTACAATTTCACATACCGTCAAACCAACTACTATCGCTTTTTTAAAAGAACAATGCTACATTGATGAAAAATTAGAATGAGAAAGATTATCAAATACCATGCTCTTCCTTACCATAACCTATTAAAGCCTAAATGTAAAATTCTTAGCTGCATTATCAAAAATTAAAAATTAAAATTAAAAAATTAAAAATTAAAAATTAAAAATTAAAAATTAAAATAGTTCTTACAAGATTAAAGAACAAGGATATTGATCCTTACGATTTAACAGGAGAGCTTGTAGAGCAAATTTCCAACCCTCATCTTGATCCATTCCAAGAATCAAAGCATAACAATCCGCTGATTATTAAAAATATGTTCTGTCAAAGGATCTCGAGATTTCAATTCTGGACCTAAAATCACTAATCACTATATTATGATTCTTTACCCACTTTCTTAGATTCTTTAACTCTTGCCATACAAAACACGGTATAACTTCTTCATAATCTTCTAAAGAAGTTGCTTTCTGTGTTGGATTAATAATAACCCAAATGTGGAATTTCACAGCCTTCATTTGGAGCACCTACAACAATGTTGTAGTTGTCCACAACTCTGGTAGTTTTGATCTTGTAAATCTAAGGTAACTCACGAATTTGAGACAAGCTGCAAAATAGTTACAAACATTGACTGAATTTGCTGTAAATTCTGAAACCTCCCATGCTCATTCTGTTGATAATTTTGAGATGCAAATAAATGGATTCAAGGCACATACAGAAGTTGATGCGATAAAAATCAAAACATCACTTGAGGAACCAATGCTTGCTAAAAAAGACTTTGAATCGTAAATTACATCAAAAGTTCAAGATATTACTTCACTAAAGCATGAGAATAATCGTTTTGAGTCTGATTCACCTAATCGGGATTTGGTTGGTTACTCAAGTTGATAAATCATTGTACTAAGAAAAGAAAGACCGAGGACACACATAAGAAACTTGTAGAAAGAACTGGGAAAGAATTTCGATTAGATGGATTTTCTGTTCATGTTATTGACTAGCAATCTACCGAAATATCAAAGATGGATTTCACATTTAGGTTATTTCTTCAATTAGTCGTTACAATAAAATCTTTGTATGCATCACAAGAAACAGTTGAACTAAGGTTGAAACTATTAGTGTAATCAAATTAATAAACAACTAAATCTATCTTCGAACACAAATTAACAACAAAGTCAGTGAAAGCTCCAAACAGATCGACAAAGGTGGAGCAAAACAATCGACTAGACCATTTCTCAATCCAACACAACTAACAATCACAATAGAGATAGAACAAACTAGCAAGAAATAAATGACACCAGATTTTATAAAGCTCCCACTAACATCGTGTTAGGATACATCCACTCTGGAAAGAGACTTCATTGATTCAAAAGAGAGTGAGATTGATTACAATAATTTTTCCTTTCGAAATTGATTTCCTGAAGCTAAGAGATGAAGAAACATCAATGGAGAAAACCCTAGCGCATTATCACAAACTCTAGTCTCCAATCAATGTTACAAATATGTTCATAACTTATCTCCCCGAATTACAGAGAAAATGATGAAAATCCTCCAAAAAAACGAGTTTCGAAATCTCCATGAGAGTTCACCATAGCGGATGATTAATCGACACACAAGAGTACTCATTCAACTGATTCATTTCAGCAAACTTCAAGTAGCTACACTAGTTGAATTTGCAATGATAAATTTGAATCAGAGTTTATGAAACTGAAAGATTGAATTTTATTTCAATATGATACAAATTTGTATCTGATGATTTAATACAGAGAGAATTATGTTATCTGTTACATTGTACAACGGTTGATATATATACAGAATTATGAGATGAATGAGCCGAGTGCTCCCAAGCCCAGATCCATCATTTCTCTTTGTAAATGCGGCATTGCATGTGAGCCGTTGAGATCTTGATATATGGTTGTGATTAAACTTGAATGTTATATCTCTTCATATATGCGCAGCCTCTTCATTCTGTAACATTTCCAGCACCCCTTCAAACCCTACTTCGGCTAGGGTTTGTGACGATTTACCCCTAAACTTTCAATCAGTCAATTTAAACATTGATTCAGTGAGATCCAAACAAAAGATTTAAGAGATTCATGAGAATATGAGGATAAATCGCTTTAGCAAAGTATTAGCACTGAAAAAGATTTCAACTCGTGCAGGAAATCACAACAGTGATGAGTCTCCTCGGTTATTTTGCTCGATGGCTTGAGAAACTTCCTAAAAGTCATCATCTTTTTCGATCTTCTGCTTTGAGATTTGAGAGCGGTTGTCAAAGCTTTCAATGTTTAGTCTTTTTCTAAATCAAGTGAAGCTCGCCTTTGATAGCGGCTTGGTTAAAATATCGGCAGTTTGATAAGTACAAGGTATGTGATTTACTGTTAAGTTTCCTCTGCTTACTTGCTCTCGAACAAAGTATAGATCCAATCAATATGCTTTGTCCTTTCATGAAAAATAAGATTTGCAGTTAAATGAGTAGTGCTTAAGTTGTCACACCAGATTGTTGTTTTGCTCTCTTTTTTGATTTATAGTTCACTTAGAAGTGATTCTGTCCACATAATTTGAGTTGTAGCATTTGCTACACTCTTGAATTTTGCCTCTGTGCTTGACCTTGATACAATTGGCTGCTTATTTGAACACCAGGATATAAGATTATGTCCTAAATATTTACAATACCCTATTGTAGACCTCCTGCCATCTGGGTCTGTGGCCCATTCACCGTCAGCATAGCCATTAATATTGATAATTTTGCTTGCTTCTAGAGTTAGACCAAAGTCTAGAGTTCGGTTGAGATATCGTAAAAAAAATTCACCACTTTCCAGTGAATATCTGTTGGACTTTGCATGTAATGACTTGCTTTATTAACATTGTAACTGATATCTGGCCCAATGATAGTTGCATATTGAAGAGCACCAACTATGCTTCTGTACTGACTGTAATTTTGAATAGCTTCCCCATAATACTTGGATGGTTGTACATTGCTGATCATTGGAGTAGAAATTGGGTTGGCTTGACTCATTTTGGCTGTGCAGTACGTCTAATATATTTTCCTCTGATTCAGTTGAATTGATGTATTGGAAATTCTTTTAACTTCTATGCCCAGAAAATAGTTCAGAGATTGCCAAGATTCTTGATAATGAATTCCTGATTTAGATGCTTTATTAAGTTATTGATTTCATGTTCACTGTTACCTGTACTAATAAAATCATCAACATATATTAGCACATATATTATTACATTGTTGCTGAATTTTGTAAAAAGAGAATTGCCAGATTTTGTTGGGTAATATCCCAATTTGATCATTATATCCTTTAGCTTTTCGAACCACACTCTTGATGCTTGCTTCAAAATATAGATTGCTTTATGTAGTTTGCACACATGATTCTCTTTTCCTTTTTGTCTGAATCCATGTGGCTGCTCCATATAAACCTCTTTCTATAAGACATCATTTAGAAAAGCATTGTTAACATCTAATTGCTTGATGCTCCAATTTATGTATAAGGCAATTGTAATAACAATTCTAACAGTAGTAGGTTTCACAACAGGTGAAAAAGTTTCATTAAAGTCAAAACCACACTGTTGTGAATAACCTCTAACTACTACTCTTGCCTTATACTTAGAAATTGAGCCATCTGCCTTTCTTTTTAACTTAGTCCACTTGCAGCCTATAATATTTTTGTTTTCTAACATAGGAATAATATTTCATGTCTTGTTCTTCATCAGTGACTCATATTCATCAATCATGGAAGCTTTCCAATTTTTGTTTTGCATGGCCTGTTCATGTGTGTTTGGTTCAACTGTATCTAGAAATATATTGAAAATCTTTGGTTTGAATATGCCACTCTTTGATCTGGTCACCATGTGATGTCTGGTTCTACTTGTAGCTCGTTGTTGACTAGTTCTCTCTATTTCTGATTGAGTATCAGTATCGTTGCTTTGTGAGTTGTCTTGTGTTTGATGAGATGTAAGTTGTACACTTGTTCTTTGGTGAGGTGATTGATCAGGTATAGAGATTGACTCGGTTTGAGCATCAGCTGTTTCATGTCTGGATTCATGACTTCGAGAATCGGGATGACTGTCTTACTGCCTGCTGCTTTCCTGAACGAATTCTCCCTGAGACTATCGTTTCTAATGGTGTACAAGGTATTGGTGGTAAAAACTCTTTTGTGTTATATACTTTAGTAGTAGTTTTGATGCTTTCTTCTTTAAAGGGAAAAATCTTTTCATTGAAAACCACATGTCTAGAAATGAATAGTTTACCATTTTGTCTAAGCATTTGTATCCCTTTTTATTGGCTGCATAGCCTAAGAATGTACATGGGGATGACCTAAAATTCAATTTATGAACATTATAAGGTCTAATGTGTAGATAACATAATCACACAAACATCTTAAAGCTAAGGTAATATGGACTGGTATTAAATAGCATTTCAATAGGACACTTTAAATTCAAAACTTTTGATGGCAGTTTATTAACTAAGTAGACTGCTGTAGCAAATGCATCTAGCCAAAATTTTAGTGGCATAGATGCATGAGCTAATAAAGCAAGCCCAGTTTCAACAATTTGCTTATGTCTTTTTTCAATAAGACTTTTTCTCAGAGGTATAGGGACATGTTATTCTGCGTATAGGGACATGTTATAGCAAACTTTTTTCACCTCTCTTCAAGTTTCTTCCTCCTTCAAACTACGATAACACCTTCATACGAGCACCAAGTCACGAACAGTTGGAAAGCTTATTGAATCCTCTACATTTTTTATCAATATAGCATCGCCAAATTCAACAACCAAACCGTCTTGAAATGCTTGAGGACCAGCTAAGCATAACCAAACTTGGTGATAGAAATGAGTTTGTATTTGATCCTGGTGGCACCAAAGCTTCTAGAAACTTGGAGCAAGTAGTGTGTGCTATCAAAATTTGTGTTCGTTGAATCATTTTACAAGACACCGAGAGTTCTAAAAAAAATGCTAAAATTTGATAAAATTACTTTAAGAAATAAAAAGTTTATGGAAAGAAATAGACGGTACAGATGGCGACATTTTTACCTCCAAGATCAAAATTTTGCCTCTGTTTCGATTCCTTAAATTATTGGTAGTGTATAGCATCAGTGAAATCTTTTACCTAACTACTTCGTCAATTCGTATGTTCCTACGTTTAGACAAAAATAAGAAAGTTAAAGGAATGATAAAACTTAAGTCATTTGTTGTAAGCGGTTACATTGTTACAACTTACAACAAGCCATGGAAGAAGTATGCACACAGATGAGATAACACACAAAAAATATATGAAGATTGATAATCATAAAAAAATTAACACAATAGCAAAGAAAAGTAATTGATAATTGTGTTTTTCTCATCAAACTTGTTTTATGTTTTGACCGAGCTGGCCAAGCTCAGTTTTGACCGAGCTGGCAAGCTCAGTTAACATTTAGTTGCATGCAACCAAACATGCTTTTTTAGCATGCAAGTATTTTTTAGGAAAAAACTAATTGGTTTGTATACACACAAATGCCCATTGTGATGCATATTGTCAAAAAGATGAAATCATGGTGCTGTTGCAAAACTGACTTATTTCCTAATAGGGATTCTCACTGTAAAATAAAGTTTGGAACTTAAAAGACTTGATCGGTGATCAATAATTGCAAAGATCAAAGATACATGCTTAGGTGACTCTTTTAACTACAGAATTCCGCATAACACATCAAAATCCATATCAGTTTATGTCCTAGTTTTGCATCCTACTATTTCCTGTAGAACATAATATGAAGAAAAAATTGCAATACCATCATGATCAAACCAATAGAGCAATAGAAGGGAGGTTTGTTTCTCACTGTAATGAACCACAAGAAACAAAGCAAAACTTGACTTCAGCTTTTTATAATTACACATTCTACGTCTACATTCAATAAAAACTACACAAATATTTTTCAAATACATACACCAATCTTAGCACACAAACATAAATGCGTATCACATAAATTGTTGTTCTTACTCAGTTAAAAATAGTATTATATTTTAAACATATATCATAATAAAGTCTCACATACATGAGAATAACTTGTTAAAAATTTGCACAAAATAGATTAATCATGTAATTTAAAAAAAAAAAATTCAAACCAAAATAAAAATAAAACATTAAAAAAATAGAAGGACAAGAAGAAGAAGAAATCCATACAAATAATAAACAAGCTTCTCCGAAGAAGGACAAAATCATTCAGAAAAACATGAGCTTCCCATTTCGTCTATGGAACAACTCAAATGAAGCCTGTATGAAACAACTCAAACCGACATTATCCTTTATATGATCAAAACAAGAATATAAATTTAGAACTACAAAATATATACACAACTAGGTGATTGTGTCATAAATTAATAGGAAATGGTGATGAACCAAAGAAACATAGTTTACCATTAGAGTGATTGCTTATTAAAAAATTATAATCAATAAAGCTATTAAATCCTAATGATACACAGCTATGAGTATATTACTAAGCAAATAGCATGACATATAGTTTATGAACACAAGATAAGGAAATAAATAGTGTGCATGTTCTGTATTCATAAGAATAAAAGTATGTAGATGCAGGATATAGAGACTTATTAAATGAATGAGAAGTTTGATAAATGCTTGAAAAAAGCTAAACAAAGGCTGCACCAGTTTTAACTCTGTTCCCAAAACTTTAACTGGCTGTGCCCGTGCACCAAAATCAGGTACCAAATTCATGCTCAGAAGTTAGTTTTTTTCCCCCTTCTCTTTCCCCTCATGAAAGTAGCTATCAACTCAACATTCCATGTACCACCAATCTCAGTTTGAATATCGTAATTTGATAAGGCTTTGGAAGTACCATGAACCCCTAAATTACTATTGCACACAGCCACCAAAGTGGAACCACTCTACCTGTTACAATAGTAATCCTCCTAAGACTCAAGGCTTGTTGATCATGTATATCCAAGCTATTGCTTCTGATAATCATCTACAGAAGCATAGACATGCAAAACTTAAAAACTTCAAGTTTATTTGAACCTTTGTTCACTTCTTGATGGACTACCAATCTCCAGTACAAAAGCGACTGTGGAAAACTTTATTTAACATCAACTTTAACATACATAAACCCGAAACAAACAAATTCAAATTTATGCCATAATTATCGAAAATATATATAACTGGTTATCTCCAAGTCGACCAATGGGGGCTGCTTATGGTGCATGATAAACTGATTACAGTTAATAATTAACTTGTTGCTAGCATTGTTTAGTTTGCATCGAACCAGCGATGCAAAGAAAATAAGGAAAATGAGAAGTATTATCTTACACGTGACTAGTAGAAATGATATCCAAAATAGTGCATATCATCCTGCATATCAATTTAAAAGAATTTAAATTCCAAATAATAATAATAATAATAACTTTCAACATAATAATTAGGTTATAGCTATCAAAAAGTTATCATATACTTCAACAGGCGTTATATATGATCATTGTCATAGTCCATAGAGGAAACTGTTAAGAATGAAACTCTTTAACTTAGAATACTTTTTCTTGTATTATTAGTCAAAATGGCCGCCACGTTACACTTATTTCATAATAATCAAACAAAGATACATGTCAAAACGGTCACCACGTTATACTTTTTATGAAGCCAATCTCTAGAACAGTCAACAATCATTTAGTAGATTTCTCAGTTGAAACTAGTTACAGGAAGAAACATTAGAACTCGTATAAAGTTCAATCAAGTATCCATAACATTCATAATCATTTCAGATGCAGAGTTCAATAACAGAAACCTGAGAAAAACAATATTGGTACCAAGTAAGCATTTTAGTAAAGCAAATATATAATCGTTGCATTCTTTTACCAACATTATTAAGATATGACATAGCTAAAGGACTTTTGGGAGTATACCTCGGTGCTTTGAACATTCACAAGTCCACACATTAAATCCACTATTAAAGGCCAATGGCTTCTCTAAAATCTCACTGCTTACACCTACAACATCAACATCACGTGTGACCCACAATGGTTACACTGAAGGTAGCCCAACCTAGAACATAAACAATAACTAAACAAATATGGCTAGTTCTATTTGCACATCTAAATTTGTTGTACATACACAGGTCTTTTTTTAGAGGAATTAGAGACCAAACACCTTTCAACAACAGTAAATAATTTCCTCCATAGAGACGCCCATAAGAAAAAATAATAACCGCATGGAGGCACCCTACTATAAGGTGGAAGCTATGAAAATTAAGAAAAATATGCTGGTACTAATATCAAGACTCTATAAGCATAAATGCAGGGTGGATAGGTCATTTTCAGTATTGAGATAAGCGAGGCAAGCAATGAAAAATAAGGGAGATGCTATTACTAATATCAAGAATTCTGCAACCATACATTTTGGGTTGAAGTTGTTATAAACCTGCACAGGTATATTGTGTGCAGGTAAATAATATATTTTTATAAAGGAAGTCCGGTCCAATCAAAAATGATGATTTCCGTCCTCTAAAGAATGGGTATAGAACAAAACAAAATATTACACAAATTATACATGTGGCATTTTACAGGACAAAATCAATAGAAATATAGTTCAGGGAAAAATATAATTACAACAGCCAAATGTATTCATTACTGTGATGCAGTTATTATTGTGAAAAGATCAAATATTTTTCTAATTGTTATGGTTTAGCTGGGTAGAACAAAATTGACAAACTAGGTTATAGAACATCTCAGACGTCCCATGGCAACACTTAGTTAGGGTTGAAAACATGATTTTAGTCTTTTGATGATAACAATCATATGAAATTGCTACAAATGTGTTTATTGAGTAATTTCAGATCAAGCAGCCATACAATGGATGAGAAATTTTATACAACCTATATTGAAGAATACAAAGGGAAAATATGGTTTAAATGGTGGAAAAATTAAGTTTACAAAAATGCACAAGCTAGGACTTTGGACCAACATCAAGAAATCAATTAAGCAACCACACTACACATGCTTATATTCAAAGCTTAGTTAGCAGGGTTATATGATAGGCAAAGAAAATCAAAGAATAGATGCTCAAAGACCACCTCCAGCGAGAATCAAACACAAGGGACAAAGGAAGAAACGAAGCTCTTTAACCAACTGCACTACAAACACAATTATTAAAGTAGGCCACAGTTGTATATGTTAGGCGGAGAAGTCAAAAAAATTAAAAATCAAACTATACCTGGTGGGGGATTTAAACCCAGGCGCCTAATGACAAACATGCGCCCATACTCCTACACCATACAAGTTTATTTTGAATTCGGATAATAATTTTGTTTTATCATTATAAAAGGAACAGTTAAAGTGTCATTCCAAGCACCTTATTCAAGTGTTGCGAACTTTTAGTGGATACGTCTCATTCAAGCCGAATTACTGAAGGGAAGGGTTGCAAAAGGGCTTTTGCTACCCATGCTTTGATTTGCTACATCACTGAATTCTTATGATTTTAGATTGACAAAGTTATTTGATGCATATCCACACCTGCAAATTGCAACCGCATACTTACAGTCGAAGAGATCCAACCCGCGTTCATAGCTTTGAACAAACACTGCATTCGCCTTTTACACAAACCCAACCGCCCCCAAAAAAGGGAAACCGTGGTAATAATATTTTGCCCATTAGGGTCAGGAATCAAGTTTCAATTTTTTGGTGAAGTAAAGAATACTGGGATACGGAAGAACTAAATTGAATGAACGATATAGAGTGAGCGGCGAAAGTGGAAAAGAACGAGAGAGGGGAGCAGTGCAAAAGACCAATCCGTTGCTGAGAAAATAAGTTGGCATAAGAACGAGAGAGGGGAGCAGCGCGAAAGAACAGAAATGGTCGAAGAAAAACAAAACGTGGACGGCAGGATTCGAACCTGCGCGGGCAAAGCCCACATGATTTCTAGTCATGCCCGATAACCACTCCGGCACGTCCACGTTACTGTTCAATTTAAACTTTTGTCCGCTTTTAACTAGTTTAACTAGATTCTACCAATTCGTCCTTCAATGCGTAGTTAGGTTAGCGAGTCATGACTCCAAAACCGAGCGTTTATTATTCTAGCAAGATGTTAAGGTAGCATATACATACTGAACTTGAATTATTTATGCATAGTTGATATGATGAATGCAAAGACACAACAAAGGAAAATGGTTGAGAAAAAATGACCACAATAAAACAAATGATGAAAAATGCATCAATATCTCACCCACAATGAAAGTGTAAGCAAAATTTCAAAAAGATACCAACCAAAATCGTTTAATATGAATTTTGACTTTGGACAATTGCTATGTGATAAAGAGAGAGTAAATTAAAACTGAACACAATACAACTATAATGAATATATACATTATTTGGTAGTCGGATTTGAACCAAATGTATAGTATACCTCCACAAAACTTGACCCAAGGCAAACTACATTTAGTACTAGATTAATATTCTTTGCTTTGTATAACAAAATTTGTCGAAGTATAACGACCCGGAATTTGGAACACTTCGTATTTAAGTATCTGAATTATTTAAATATTTGTGCTTGAGATCTAATGTGATTAAATATGAGTTTATAACATTGTTAAATACTTTTTAATTAATAACCAATGATAGAAAACTTATTTTTGAAATGTGTTTGTAAAAATATACATTTTGAATAAATATTGAAAATGTGGTCGAAAAATGTTTTGTTAAAAATCAACTTTTTGTTAAATAGAAGTTGTTTGAATATTGGTACACTAGTATGCTAATATATGAACATCTCGACTAGTGATTAAATCTTCCATCTTCCTAAGCAAAAAATAAATTAAATAATTATTAGATTATTAACAAAAAAGAGGACTGAAGGACCGCTAAATCATGGTTTGATTTAAGCGGAGTATGATGAGTGTAAGGATATGGTTTGCATGTGCTAAGGCATGGAAGGAAGGGGGTTATGAATGGTCATTTGCCACATTCCTAAGCTTATAAATAGATGGGGAAGGCCTCTTCATGTCTTCACAAATTCACTTTTAAACAAATGTCTTCACTTTCTTATCTCTTCTCCAAAAAACTATGCAAATCATATTCAATCTCCATCAAACTTTTCCAAAGTTCTTACATCATCATTAGAACATGGTTTAGCATCTAAGAAGTGAGAAAATAATATGGAAAGCGGGAAATGAGGCCATAGACCGTAAGCAAGGAGGGGGAAGGAGGAGGAGGACATGTGCAATAGAAGGAAGGGGAGGTCTTGGCCGTGAGTTAGGAGAAAGTGGAAGTGATAGTAGGAGAGTTTTGGGTGATTGTTTGAATGTTGGTAGGAAGATGATAGTGTTTGATTTAAATAAAAGTGATTTATTCTCACTTTAAATAAAACTATAAGCTTGTCACAAGTTAAGTCAAAAACATGTTGAAATTTGCTTGTTAAAAGCTATTATAATGTTCCCTAACTACTTAAAGTTATGACCCTTAATTATATGCTCTGCAAAGCATGTGATTTGTTAAATTTATTGCCTTAAAAGCTTCGAATTATGTTAAGTACAATTGAACATTTAATATGGACATGCTAATTAAATACATATTTTAACACATTTTTCATAATGATGTGGTTTGAATTTGGGAATTATATGTGTGAATAAAATAGAATGATATTGGAAATTGAATTGAATACAGAATTGTTCGTATAGCGGTAATCACTATAAACGCACTTTGAATCCCTTAACTTTAACTTATCAAATTTGATGATTTGTGAACATATCTTAATATAACTTGTTTTGATGATTATTTACACTTCTATAAGTATTTTGAAAAGCAAAGAATATATTTGGAAAGTTATAGAAAATGTAAACCAAAGTTATAAAAGTTAATAGTAAAAAAGTCATTATATCGATACTTCTAAATTCCTTGTTTTTAGGAAATAACGTTTATTTTTATAGAAACTTCCTTAGAGATTTCTTTACCATTTAAATAAGAAAATAATATATTATTCTTATTGTAAAAATTTTGAAGCTTAAATCATTTGATAGCTAGTTGAACAAAGAGACAAAAGTTATAGCGAAATAGTCGTTATATGGGCACTTCGGCAAAATACTTTTTTGTGGAAATTTCTACAAATTAATTAACAGATATTCCTTGGGATTTTCTTTATGGTTTTTGATGGAGGTAGGGGTATGTCATAGTGGTAATTATGTAATTAGTTACATATATCTAACTCGTTGACCGGTCTTATTCGAAATAAAAGATATTTACTTTCTATTATATACTTGATATAATATGATTATATTAATTAATTAATTTAATAAAAATTATATTTAATAGAAAAATCCATAAATGGTATATTTTGTTATAGTGGTTACAAAGCATTATAGCCGTGAGTAATTTACCATATGAAACAAATATACCATTTTAAATGTTCCTAGTCAAGATGCATCGAGACTGGATATCGATGTATCCGTTGAGACTGGAGTACGTAACGCTATCTAAATGTTGGACAGTGTATTACTCATGACTGTTGGGGGCACCTAGGAGTTAAGTACTAATAGTTATTGGATAACTAGGGAATGTGTAAGGGTCGGGATTTTTCGACTCACGAAGGTCGACATCAATACGTCTACTTTATCAGCTGCCGAGCAATCGAAGGCCGGAAAACCGTACCGTTAGGGTTAAAGAAGAGGTAGAAGATAGAATAAGAAAGAAAAAGCAACAGAAACAATATCAGAATCTCACAAATCGCAGCGGAATAACATATCATAGATAAATGAATAATCTTTAAAACAAAGAACTATATCAGTTATTACATTACATCACATTACATTACATTATCAGAGTTTACAACAACAAACAGCGGAAAAGAAATACTATATACTAATTGATACGCCAATGCCATCTAGCTTGCCTCCAGATCTCTACAGCAACTCCTGAGTTCCAGAATGACCCGATAACCTGACTCTAGACGGCCCGTGTGAAAATTGGTGGGCACCCAGAGTTTAGGAAGGAAACAATAAACTCCAGGTCAGTCATGGGACTGGTGTGAGAACTTAAAACAGTTTATCTTTTAAAAACAAACAAAGAAATATTTTTGAATTAAATTCGCAATGCTTTTTAGAAAATGAGACTACCATAAGGCCTTCCGCACATACACACAATGCAACGCAAAATCGGAGGAGATTTCTCCTTATGATAGTCAAACATGCTTGATACGAAAATTTTCTTTGATACTATTATTATAAGTGCAAAGTGTAGGAAAACATTTCGAAAGCATGATATAAATCTTAGCCAGCATAGGCATTCCGCACTTATGCCTACTATAGCTACCATGTTCAATAGCAGGTTACCGCCACATTCCATGGCAGGTTATACAACTAAAACCGTACAAGGCTTGTATTGTTTCTTTGGATTTCCAACAAATGGTCAGGCCAAGGAACTTTCCATTGCCACATAGGTACGCCTCTAGAAAGACGCCCCGAGAACCTAATCGGATCTCTGCCAACACAAGGTCGGATTACCCCTAGCTGGGTAACTACTGACATGAATATGCCATCCCCCGGTCGCAACCGACCTAAATCTCGGTATTCACCAACAACCACAAAGTAATAAGTTTGCAACAACAACATAGGTTAAGTATCATGGCTCCATACTATAATACCACCTCTATCCAGAAGGAAATGACATACACTAAGGGGGCGCTGTCCCCTAATAACCTTGCCGCATCTTTCCTATTTGGATCATTTTCGGGGTGTGAGGTCCGACGAAGTCTCGTCCACAAAGCTACGCTTTTTACAAAAGCCACGATTTGATCAACAAATGCACAACAGCACTTCGTATGCCACATTACCAATTTGGGAATATATCACTAGTAATTATCAACTACATAACCTCTGAGCTCGTACGTCTCTGAGAAGGGTGTTAAGCTAAGAGAATAAATTATCCGCCACCAACAGAAATATATTTGATAGAAACCAGCTTTACATCTCAAATTGTAACGTCGGACACACATCCATACAAGTCCATTACGGGATCGAACAGAACCGAAGGCACTTCCAAAGAAGCCCTTGCAATCCGGATATTCACTAATCACGACCGGACTTCCCATCACAAAGGGTGATAAAATCTCTACATTGGAGATCAGCCGATGCAGAGACATTCGACAGTAATCCTTCCGTTTTCAAAAATATCCGGTCTTCAACACCGGTCTTCAAATGCTATCCATTTCGACATATCACTTATTTGGAATGGGATATATGACACAAAGGTCCACTCCCGGCTAAACCGAATAATAAGCGCTTATTTTAAAAATAAGTGTAGCATTCAAATTCAAGCAAATCACAACAAATACCTATTTAAAGGTAAATATTGATAGTCGGTTATTTAACTATCAAGGCCAACAAACAAATATCCAGCACCATAACAATCACTGGGCCCTTTTTATTAATCTTCCATAAATTAATAACTTGCCGGATATTTACTTCAATTTATCTTTAAAAGATAAAATCTCAAAACATTTCACTTCATATTGGAAAATATTTCCATATTTATTCAATAATAAGTAATTCACAAATTTATTTATTTTCAATACTTAGAAAATATTCAATATACTTAAAACACGATTAAGTATATATTTTATTCTTTAAGGAAAACATTCTCTTTAACACATTCATTTTAGTCAAAACGAATATTGTGTAAAACATCGTTACGACAACCCAAAATCACTAGCATAGGGATTCGAAATTAAGATTGATATATAAATCCCAATACTATACAAACATTTCCTTTCCAAGATCATTTACTATAACAACAGTGTTATAGTCCACTATTTCCTTTTATTCCTCGAAAACGTCTATTTCAACAACGAATGTTGAAATCTATGGTTTCACTCCTTAACACATTTTAAAACAACTTCAAATCGTTTTAATTCCATTTAAAAGATCACTTTCTAAAACATTTCTTTAATATATTATTCACTATCCAAAATCGTGAATATATTTCGTTAACCAAATTCAACGTTTCTACACATTTTATTTTAAAGGATTATTCACTGTCCCAAAAATCGTGAATATACTCCTTTAATAAGCTATAAAAATTAACTTATCAAATTCAATCAATCTTGAATTTATAAATCAATGTTTATAAATTCACATTTATATATTATAAAAACTTCAAGTTATAAAATCACTTTATTTACGAATTCTATTATATCTTATTTAGTTGCCAAATCCAAATTATAAGTAAATTTAACTAAAAATCTTTTATTTTACAAAATCTATTCATTTTATAACTTCACAATTTATACATCTATAAATTTCATTTACTTACAAAATCCATTTATATTTCATTTTAACACTTATAAAAACTCGTTTTATAATTCCAATATTTTGATTTATAAATATCAATTTTATTAATCTTTTATATAAACCGTTTATAATAATTCAAAAATCCCAATTTAAACCATTTTACAAATTAATCAACTACTTATTTCAAAAATCACATTTCGGTTATATTTCACAAAAATCATAATTTTTATAACATAAAAATTTTAAAACGTTTATTTATTTAAAATGAATCAATTTCAAAATATAATAAAATGTATACTTTCAAAAATCACTTTAAAATCCTTTTTAAAATTTGAAAATCATCACTGTAACACTTTTAATTTTCCAAAATAGGTCCAATGCTGCAACAACGCTAAATATAACAATCACGACATCCAAAACATCATATATCATATGATAACAGAATATATCACAATATCTGCAAATAAATTAATACGGGTGAGGAATCCAGTTGGATCCCTCCAACCTGTTTCCCTACATCCACAGATGTTAGCACAATACCAATTTCGTGTCAATACGGAATATCGCGGTATATGGGTTCATATAAAATATTATCCGCTATTATGCGGCGCAATACGGTCTCATCCGCTATATAATGCGGGAAAATCAACTCCAACTACATATATAATACCAATTCCACATCAAGGTGAAATATCGCGGTATATGTTTTTAGTAAATAGCATCCGCTTAATGTACGGCGTATAAGGTCTATTCCAATACAACGGATAATAATTTATCATTCAATCGTACAATCAAGCAATTTTAAATCTAACTATTTAAAATTTGAATCGAAACAGATTCGATTGAGTGAGAAGTTCTCACCTTGCTTCAAATAATATTTTTCAGCGTTTTATTTCGAATAAAATTAAACGCGCGTTTAATTTTACCTAAAATTTTCACTAGCCCCAATAAACTCCAATCCAGCTCTATCGCATATTGTTCGTCCATACGAACCCAACGCAATTCGTTTCGTGCGTTTTCGACCTCGTATGAAAAAGATATAGCATTACAAAGTTTACACAAATTTTAATATAATTAATTTATATTTTCTTTATAATTTTAAACCTTATACAATATGGGCCGTGCATTACTAGGAGATGAAATCGTGGCCGCTTATGCTTTCTTCCCCAAAATCGTTCCAGGATAATCACGCATTCAACAAACCCATCCTTGTCGTAATTAGGTTTAGACCCCACGGCCACCACGACGCACGAAACTTCATCACTCCACCACCAACAGAAAGCTCATCACCTACTCCATGCTCGGCCAAAGCACGCTGAAGGTCGGCCTCCCCTTGACATCAGAAAACATGCACGACAAACCCATGAACACGGCCCAAAATCTCCACATATGGTCGACGATAGTCGATCTTAGCTGTATGGATTTACTCGTCTCATCGAGCACTACAATCTTCTAGTTGAGGCCGTAGCTTAATATTGTGTGGATTGGAAGAAAATAAGGGAGAAAGAATGGTGATTTTCGGCCATTGAATAATATGGTGGCGGCTGACCTAATAGGTTTAGGGTTTTGTGAAATAATGAAAATTGGAGGGCCTTTTATAGAAAATTTTCAAACACTATTCACCCGAGATTTTTCCGAACTCCAAACGAAGCGTGCCGCCTAGCATTTATAATGTTTTACCCCCATTCTGAACGCAATGGAATATATATCGGAAGCCAATTCGATCAAATTTGGAAGATACGATTTCGAATCGAATTATTTAAATTCAAAATTCGCTCGAATCGATTTCTACGCGTTTTAGCTTGCTCCGGACAAACCGTAAGTCCGATTGACACGAAATTTTAAATCATACAATAATATAACATTACAGATCCGATGAAACTGGTTTCGTCGAAATTCGAGACTGTTTGAAAAATGGCTATTTTTACTCGTCAATTAAATATTAAAATATTCAATTTCCACAAATTAACTTTTAATTCAAATTTAGAAGTCCTATAACATCATTCTAACTCCAATATGATTTAATACAACTTTACAAATCATTTTTAATCACATTAGACCCAATTTCCAATTATTTCTGTAATTTCAAACATTAAATTATCGATTTAATTATCCAATTAAATCTAGATATTCGAAATTTAATTCACTTAGCTTATAAAATTCATTCGTGAATATTTAAAATTAATTAAATATACGAATTTCAATTGACAGAAGTTCTGGATCGTTACAAACTTCCCCCTTAAAAGAATTTCATCCTCGAAATTACCAAGTAAGAAAAAGTCTTGAAATCCATTAACTTTTCAGAATCTATTCAAATTAGATTTCAAATTCACTTAAGTGTTTAACTTTTTCAAAATCCAATAGTTAAACTTCTTATAAAAACTTTACTAAGTTTTCAAATCATACTTGGTTATCTTTTCAAAACCCACTATATCGTCTAACTTTTATAACTCTAAAATCAAACTTTTAGTTTTCAAATTTTTCCAATTTTCTCAAAAAATTTCTAACGCCTTAAATTTTCAGAAAAATTCGCCATAGTCTCCTTTGCGCGGCTCGATCCCTAAAAAAATGGCAATATATATATCACAAATATACATCTCATCAAAGTAATGAGGCATCCCGCAGGGAAAAAGTGTAAAAGTACGATATGTAATCCGAGATATGTACCTTATATATTATTAGCGAGCATATACGACTAATATAGCGTGAAAGCAACAACAATATGTGCCAATATAGCAAATGCAATCCAAAGAAATAAATTCAACCATCAACGAACTGTCGTCCAACTAACATCCATAACCAAATCAATACACTTTCACTTCTCATTAATATTCAATGAATTGGTTTTCCAATTTAAATCACATTTGATTCATTAACATTGGATGTTTTTACTAACATTCATTTATTCATATTCAATTTGGTTCACTTCCAAATCAAATTCAATTCTATTTAAGATTCACTTAACTTCCAATTAAATTTCAATTACTTAAGCTTTCAATTTCATTTATTGAATTTCATATGAATTTTCTATACTTCTACGAACAACGAACGTATAACCAACATAACCAAATTTCTTTAATTCGCTTACACTCAATTTGGTTTAACACTTTTAATTGACTTTAATTCAATTATTAAATCCTCGATTTCATTAGCTTTTAAATGAATTAACAACTACATCCATTATTCTATAGCAATTCTTTTACATTCAATTGATTTACATTCAATTCATTCATTAATTCCATAGCTAATTCAATTTACCATATAAAGTTGAATTTCATTACATAACTCAAGTTCATATTCATCACTTCACTTTATTCTTTTACTTCGATACGAAAATCAACTTCATACAACACTACTTAAGTTATATTCCATTTCAAACATCATTTGTTTAACTTAACTTAAATTTCCACTTATAAATCCAATTTATAATTCAGATTCCAATTCCAGTTCTATTTACTTACAAATTCAAAATGGATTTCATTTCATTTTCTTGCACTTGCAAATTTTATTTATTCATTTACAATTTATTTTCTAACTTAATAATTGTATTCCAATCATTTTATATATAACATTCCAGAGTCTTTTCAATCTTTCAAAACCTTTTTGAAACCAACTCAATTATCCTTTGAATTTCAAAACCCAAACCCAAATTTTCCAAACAACTTCCATTTAAAACAACTTGGCAGCAATCTCTCTTTTGGAAACCCAAAAATGAACACCGATGATGTTGCAATCATCATCAGAATTATTTTCCAGCAACCGAAAAGAATTTAGAGCTTTCTTCCCTTCAAAACAATTTTCTAAAACCCTTGAAATCATTTTCGAACTTCAAAGAATTTAAATTTCCCAAATCTCAAAATTTCAAATTCTTTAAATTTGTTTTCAAATATTACTCTGGAATTCCATTTTCAATTACAAATCACATTTACAAATCTTTTACTTATATAATTTCACTATTTTCTCTTTACTTATATAAGATCATTTCACAATTGTAAATCATATTAATTATAATTCCATACTTATAATTCTTCGCTTATACAATTTATTCTTTTACAACTGTTTTTATTTAGATTATTCAAACATCCTTTAATTAACTTATATATATTCTTAAATTTTCAACAACCAAACAATCAATTTATATACACTTTAATAATTGCTGAAAAATTTATTCCTTTATATATAAAATATAATCAAGGTAAAATTATTTCATTTACCCAATTTCAAATGATACTATGTCGGTTTATCTCGTTTAAAAGTTTAGAAACCCCTATCGAAACATTTAGCTAGACTGCACTGACCAGAATCTATAAACAATCAACCGTAAGTCAACACAATACAAAACAATTTCATATTCACTAATAAATACGCGCTCGTATCTATTATTACTCTCAAACTCATTCTAGAGTACTGCTGACTCTATCTCTAATGAGTAATTCCCAACAGAGCCAAGATTGTCACTTAACCAAATGCTTTAATACCAAATGTAAGGGTCGGGATTTTTCGACTCACGAAGGTCGACATCAATACGTCTACTGTATCAACTACCGAGCAATTAAAGGCCGGAAAACCGTACCGTTAGGGTTAAAGAAGAGGTAGAAGATAGAAGAAGAAAGAAAAAACAACAGAAATAATATCAAAATCTCACAATCGCAGCGGAACAACATATAATAGATAAATGAATAATCTTTAAAACAAAGAACTATATCATTTATTACATTACATCACATTACACTACATTATCAGAGTTCACAACAACAAACAGCGAAAAAGAAATACTATGTACTAATTGATATGCCAATGCCATCCAGCTTGCCTCCAGATCTCTACAGCAACTCCTGAGTTCTAGAATGACCCGATAACCTGACTCTAGACTACCCGTTTGAAAATTGGTAGGCACCCAGAGTTTAGAAAGGAAATAATAAACTCCAGGTCAGTCATGGAACTGGTGTGAGAACTTAAAAAAGTTTATCTTTTAAAAACGAACAAAGAAATATTTTTAAATTAGATTCGCAATGCTTTTTAGAAAATGAGACTACCATAAGGCCTCCCGCACACACACACAATGCAAACGCAGAATCATAGGAGATTTCTCCTTATGATAGTAAAACATGCATGATACGCAAATTTTCTTTGATATTATTATTATAAGTGAAAAGTGTGGGAAAATATTTCGAAGGTATGATATAAATCTTAGCCAGCATAGGCATTTCGCACTTATGCCTACTATAGCTACCATGTTCAATAGCAGGTTACCTGTAAAGACCCGTAAATCCGTACTCCTTGAATAGACACTAATCTCCATTGATTAATTCAAGATGAACGAAAATACGAACCCTTAGGGGTTTAAGAAAAATTTAGGAAAAGAAAAGAAGAAGAAAGAAGAAGAAAAAGAGAGGAAAGAACATAATAGATAAGGTAGAAGATGGAGGGAAAAGAAAGATAGAAGATAGAACAGAAAGAAAACAGAAAAATAGAAATTTTTAAAATAGAAGAAAAAGAGAATAGAGAACATAGAATAGAGAATAGAACAAAATTTTAAAATAGAACGGAACTGAAAACAACAGAACAACATCAGAATCTCACAATTCGCAGCGGAATAACATATAATAATAAATGAATAATCTTTAAACAAAGAACTATCAGTTATTACATTTTATACATTACATTTCATTACATCATATCATCAGAGTGTACAACAATATACAACAAAAAACAGTGCAGCGGAAAAAGAAATACTATATAAGTAATACGCCATGCCATCCAGCTTGCCTCCAGCAACTCCAGAATATCCAGAATATCCTGATAAACCTAACTCTTGACTGCCCGTGTGAAAATTGGTGGGCACCCAGAGTTTAGGAAGGAAAACAATAAACTCCAAGTCAGTCATGTGACTGGTGTGAGAACTCAAAACAGTTTATTTATCTTTAAAATCAAAATAGAGGAATATTTTTATTTCAATTCGCAATGCTTTTAAAAATAAGACTACCATAAGGCCTCCCGCACACACACACAATGCAAACGCAGAATCGGAGGAGATTTCTCCTTATGATAGTCAAAGATGCTTGATACGCATTTAAAATAACATTTGATATTATTACTAGTGCATAGTGTAGTGGAAAATTCATTTCGAAAGTAGAATATAAATCTTAGCCAACATACGACCATTATCGTATGCCTACTATAGCTATTATCCAAACAGTGGTGACCACCATAAGTGAATAGCAGGTTCTACAACTAATACCGTACAAGTTTCGTATTGTTTCTTTGGATTTCCAACAAATGGTCAGGCCAAGGAACTTCCCATTGCCACATGAGAATGCCTCTGGAAAGACATCCCCGAGAACCAAACCGAAACTCTGCCAACACAAGGCCGGGTTACCCCTAACTGGGTAACTACTGACACGAGCACGCCATTCCCCGATCGTAAACGACCTTTCTCACGGGATCCCGAAAAACCAACAACCACAAAGTAATAAATTCGTAGTAACCACATAGGTTAAATATCTGGGCTCCATACCATGATACAACCTCTATCCAGAAGGAAATGTACATACCCTAAAGGGTGCTACCCCTCATAACCTTGCCGCATCTTTCCTGTTTTGACCATTTCCGGGGTGTGAGGTTCGACGAAGTCACGTCCACAAAAACATACTTTATACAAAAGCCATGCTTTGGGTCAACAAATGATCAACACAATGATCACTAAGATAGACGATCAAATAAACGATCCTATCACAATAATCAACACAATGATCATTTACAGCATCACTCAGCATATCACATTACCAAATTGGGAATATATCGCTGATAACTTCAACTATATAACCTCTGAGCTCATACGTCTCAGAGAAGGGTGTTAAGCTAAAGAATAAATTCTCCGCCACCAACAGAAATATATTTGAATGAAATCGGCTTTATATCTCAATTTGTAATGTCAGACACACAATCCATACAAGTCTGTTCCGGGCTCGAACAAAACCGAAGGCACTTACAAAGAAGTCCTTGCAATCCGGATATTCACAATCCTGATCGGATTTCCCATCACTTAGGGAGTCTCTATACCGTTGCAACTCAGTGCAGAGACAATCGATAGGTCATCCTATCGCTCTCGCAAATACCGGGTCTTCAACACCGATCTTCAATGCAATTATAACGACGTATCACATATTCGGAATGGGTTATACGACCCCATGGTCCTTTCCCGGTTAACCCGAATAGTGAGCGCTTATTCAAAAATAAGTGTAGCATTCACATTCAATCAAATCACATCAAATACCCATTCACAGGGAAATATTGATAGTCGGTTATTTAACTATCACTGGACATGCACACATCACCAGTTTCCAAATAATTTTCCAAATTATTTATTTTCCAAAAATATCTTCACTAGATATATTATTTCAACACTTCAAAAATAAATCAATATTTATTTTTAAACAAATTCTCCTTTCCTTTATAAATTCAATAGTGAATTTATATTTCAAAATATCCATGCATATCATTTCAATTATCCATTTCAATTTATCTTCAAAAAGATAAATTTTAATTATTCACTTCATATTGGAAAACATTTCCATACTCATTAAATAAGTAATTCACGAATTTTATTTATTTTCAACACTTAGAAAATATTCAATATACTTAAATCGAATTAAGTATATATTTCATTCTTTAAGGAAATCATTCTCTTAAACATATTTATTTGGGCCAAAATGAATGTTGCGTAAAACATCGTTACGACAACCCAAAATCACTAGTATAGGGATTCAAAATTAAAATAGATATATAAATCCCAATACTATACAAAACATTTCCTTTCGGAAATCATTTACTATAACAACAGTGTTATAGTCCATCATCTCCTTTTGTTTCTCGAAAACGTCTATTTCAACAATAAATGTTGAAATCTATGGTTTCGAATCTCAACACCTTTTTAAAACATCGTTAGATCGTTTTAATTCTATTTGAAATATCACATTCAAAACAATTTCTTTAACATCTTATTCACTATTCAAAAACGTGAATATACTTCATTAACAATTTCATCCTTTTATTCATTTTATTTTAAAGTATTATTCACAGTCAAAAACGTGAATATAACTCCATAAATAAATCATGACAATTTACTTATCAAAATAAGTCGTTTGTGAATTTATAAAACAACGTTTATAAATTCTATTTCTATTTATTTATAAAAACTTCCTTTTTATAATTTCCATATTAACCTATTCCAGTTTATAACTAAATTATAAACTAAACGTTCATATTATAAGTTAATTACTTATAAAACGATTATTTTACAAAATTGTTCTTTTTTTAAAGACTTTCCAATTTATAAATCTTATAACTTATAAGATCTATTTATTTAACCAATCTATTCTTCAAATAATTTCACCAAATTTATAAATCTTACTATTTATAAATTTCTTTTATAACTTCACAGTTTATAATTCTATAAATTTCATTCAATTATGAAATTCATTTCCACTTCATTCAAACACTTATAAAAACTCGTTTTATAATTTCAATATTTCAATTTATAAATATCCATTTATAAATCCCTTGATATAATTCAATTTATATTATTATTCTAAAACATCTTTAATCTCCTTTATAATTTCATCATTCTCTTGATTTATAAAATAATCAAATTTTATAAATCCTATATTTTAAACTTTTCACAAAAATTCTAAAATATCTCGATTAAACTATTTTATAAAATCAATAGCATCATATTCTCAAAAATCAGTTTTTAACTGTATTTCACAAAAATCATAATTTTTATAACATTAAAAATTATAACGTTTATTCATTTAAAATGGATCAATTCCAAAATATTTTATATTTTCAAAAATCACTTTATAAATCATTTTAAAATCCCAAAATCTGGGTCCAATGATGCTACACACCAAATAGTCAATCACGACAACAACGATATCATATATCATATATGATAATCAACGAATATCAAAATATCTGAAATCAAATAAAAACTGTTGAGGAATCCAGTTGGATCCCTCCAACCTGTTTCCTGCATCCAAAAACATTAGCACAATACCAATTTCGCTCCAGTACGAAATTATCGCGGTACATGTTCTTATTAAATATTATCCGCTTAATAACGGCGTAATAGGGTCTCATCCGCTAAAAAATAAATGCGGGAAATCAATAACTGCAATATATACATATGCCAATATATATATATTGATATTATTTATAATACCAATTTCACTGTTTATGAAATATTCGCGGTATATGTTTTAATAAATAACATCCGCTTACTAACGGCGTATAATGTCTATTTTAACAATCAATAGATATCAATCAACATTCAAACATGCATTCAAATATTTTAAATCTAACTATTTAAAATAAAATCGAAACTAATTCGATTGAGTGAGAAGTTCTCACCTTGATTTTAAATTCCGTTTTAGCGATTTATTTCGAATAAAATTAAACGCGCGTTTAATTTTACCCGAAATTCTCACTAGCTCCAAACGACTCCAAACCAACTCCATCGCGTAGTGCTCGTCCATACGATCCCAACGCAAAAAATCTCGTCCGAAACGGACCTCGTATGACCAAGATACAACAGTTTAAAGTTTGTACACTTATAAATATAATTATTTACAACTAAATTAAAATTTTTATACCCAACTAAATCTAGGCCGTGCATAGCAGATCCAACGCCTCAAGTTCATCTCCCCCAACCTCTCGTTCATCTCCAGACAACACGCAAATGGGGCCGAACCCATTTAGCAAAATTAGGGTTAAATTTACAAGCCTCCTCGCTCAATGATTATTCGATCAACTAGCATCACGTCGTAGCCCCTTCCACCACACACCATCGGCCCAAGACCGGCCATGCGCGCACCCCCCAAGCGCCTCGAAAAGCGTGCGCAACAGCCCAGGGACGCGGGCCTGTAGCTTCCTCCACACGACTCCGTTTCCGATCATAACCGTTGAATCTCTAGCTCTCATCGCCCTCTTCAATTCTCTAGTTGAACATTCCTGCTAATTCTTGATGGATTTGGAGATTTGGAGGGAGGAAGTTCATGAGTTTCTGGCCGTTCATATAGTTAGGGCCGGCTAGGGTTTGTGTTTTATTTTTATTTTTTTTATTTAGAGAGAGATAGGGGTCTATTTATAGGGAACCGATCGACACTATTCATCCCGGAAATCCCGAACTCCGATTTACGCGCCGTAGCCAGCGTTTCTAAGGTTTACCCCGCGTTCCGGACATAATGGAACAGGTTTCGGAAGCTAATTCGGAAGTATGTGCGAGTTATGGCTGTAAACGCTCAATTTGAATTAAACCGATTTAAGCGATTTTCTAGGCGTTTTAATTTGTAACGGACAAACGGTAAATCCAATTGACTTGAAATTTGAAACCTTACAATAATATCACATTACGGATCCGATGAAACTGGTTTCGTCGAAATCCGAGACTTTTTGAAAAATGGCTATTTTGACTCGCCAAATTTAAATTAAAAATAAATCGATGCGTTTCGAGCTGCTACGCTCAAACGATAACTCCGATTGACACGAAAATTGAAATCCGGTAATAAATAACTATTACGGATCCAATGAAACTGGTTTCGTTCAATTCTGAGACTGTTCAAAAATTGACTATTTTCACTAGTCGATTTAATTATTAAAATATTCAATTTTCACAAATTAACTTTTAATTCAATTTTAAAAGTTCTAAAATATCATTCTAACTTCCATATGATAAAATAAAATTTTACAAATCATTTTTAATCATATTTAACTCAATTTCAATTATTTCCATAATTTAACATATTAAATTATCGATTTAATAATCCAATTAAATTCAATAATTCAAATAAAAATTTATTTGACTTATAAATTCACTTATTAATATTTAAAATAAATTAAATATTCAAATTTTAATTTCTAAAAATTCTGGGTCGTTACAATCTTCCCCACTTAAAAGAATTTCGTCCTCGAAATTAACAAGTAAGAAAGGTTACAGAATTTATTAATTTTCCAAATTCAAAATTAAACTTCTTACAATAACTTACTAAGTTTCAAATCATACTTAGTTATCTTTTTCAAAAACAACTACTATTGTTTAACTTTCAACTCCCAAAAATCAAAGTTAAAGTTTTCACAAAATTTTCAAATTTTCTCAAATTTTTCTAACGCCTTAAATTTTCGGAAAAATTCGCCATAGTCTCCTTTGCGCGGCTCGATCCAAAAAAAAAATGACAGTATATACATCACAAATATACATCTCATCAAGTAATGAGGCATCCCGCAGGGAAAAAAGTGTAAAAGTACGGTATGTAATCCGAGATATGTACCTTATATTTTATTAGCTAGCATATACGGCTAATATAGCGCGAAAGCGAGCTCCAAATGCGAAGCAAACGCGATCCGCACCTACTAATCACTCAACAAACAACATGAGAACATGCATATAGATAATAATCTCAATATACAACATATAGCAACATAATAACTATATATGCTAACATAGCAAATGTAACATATTCAAACATCAACCAACTAGCATTCAACAAATTCATAATCAATATATATTCATTTATATTCTCATTCATATTCAATGAATTGGTTTTCAATTTAATCACATTTGATTTATTTACAGTGGATGTTCTTATTAACATTCATTTTCAATTAGTTTATGTTCACTAATTCATATTCAAGTTGGTTCACTTCCAAATCAAATTCAATTCTATTCAAATTTCACTTAACTTCCAATTGAATTTCAATTACTTTAGCTTCCAATTTTATTAATTTAATTTTATTAACACTTAATGAATTATATACAATCAACTAACAATAATATAACAACCAAAGTATATTAATTACAACCAAATCCCTTTGCTTCACTTACATTTATTTTGGTTTAACACCTTTAATTAAATTGACTTCCATTCAATTTATTCATTCAATTCAATTACAAAGTTGAATTTTTATTTATATACTCAAGTTCATATTCATCACTTAACTTTATTACTTTACTTCGATACCAATATCAACTTCATTCAACAACTCTTAAGTTATATTCCATTTAACAAACATCACTTGTTTTTACTTAACTTAAATTCCCATTTATAAATAAATTCATATAGTTTCACTTTTTATATATATAAGTTTATTTCTCAATTGTAAATCACTTTAATTATAATTCAATTCTCATAATTCTTTTATTTATACAATTATCCTTCAATTTAGATTATTCAAACATCTAAACAATCAACTTATATATTCTTTAATAATTATGAAAAATTATTCCTTTATATATAAAATATAATCAAGTAAAATTATTTCATTTACCCAATTTAAAATAATATTATGTCGAATTGTTCTATTCAAGTGTTTA
Organism: Allium cepa; assembly: GCA_030765085.1. NCBI lineage: Eukaryota > Viridiplantae > Streptophyta > Magnoliopsida > Asparagales > Amaryllidaceae > Allium > Allium cepa. The sequence continues at coordinate 979,521,930 of CM060928.1, forward strand.
GAGATTCCTATCAAGAACGTTAATTACTCGTATTAACCAGAATCTATATACCACTCAACAAACCAATCATCACAATATAAAACAATTTATATATTCACTAACAAATACGCTCTCATAGCTATTATTACACTCAAACTCAATCTAGAGTACTACTGACTCTATCTCTAATGAGTAATACCCAACAGAACCATGGTTGTCGCTTAACCATAAGCTCTGATACCAAATGTAAAGACCCGTAAATCCGTACTCCTTGAATAGACACTAATCTCCTTTGATTAATTCAAGATGAACGAAAATACGAACCCTTAGGGGTTTAAGAAAAATTTAGGAAAAGAAAAGAAGAAGAAAGAAGAAGAAAAAGAGAGGAAAGAACATAATAGATAAGGTAGAAGATGGAGGGAAAAGAAAGATAGAAGATAGAACAGAAAGAAAACAGAAAAATAGAAAATTTTAAAATAGAAGAAAAAGAGAATAGAGAACATAGAATAGAGAATAGAACAAAATTTTAAAATAGAACGGAACAGAAAACAACAGAACAACATCAGAATCTCACAATTCGCAGCGGAATAACATATAATAATAAATGAATAATCTTTAAACAAAGAACTATCAGTTATTACATTTTATACATTACATTTCATTACATCATATCATCAGAGTGTACAACAATATACAACAACAAACAGTGCAGCGGAAAAAGAAATACTATATAAGTAATACGCCATGCCATCCAGCTTGCCTCCAGCAACTCCAGAATATCCAGAATATCCTGATAAACCTAACTCTTGACTGCCCGTGTGAAAATTGGTGGGCACCCAGAGTTTAGGAAGGAAAACAATAAACTCCAAGTCAGTCATGTGACTGGTGTGAGAACTCAAAACAGTTTATTTATCTTTAAAATCAAAATAGAGGAATATTTTTATTTCAATTCGCAATGCTTTTAAAAATGAGACTACCATAAGGCCTCCCGCACACACACACAATGCAAACGCAGAATCGGAGGAGATTTCTCCTTATGATAGTCAAAGATGCTTGATACGCATTTAAAATAACATTTGATATTATTACTAGTGCATAGTGTAGTGGAAAATTCATTTCGAAAGTAGAATATAAATCTTAGCCAACATACGACCATTATCGTATGCCTACTATAGCTACTATCCAAACTGTGGTGACCACCATAAGTGAATAGCAGGTTCTACAACTAATACCGTACAAGTTTCGTATTGTTTCTTTGGATTTCCAACAAATGGTCAGGCCAAGGAACTTCCCATTGCCACATGAGAATGCCTCTGGAAAGACATCCCCGAGAACCAAACCGGAACTCTGCCAACACAAGGCCGGGTTACCCCTAACTGGGTAACTACTGACACGAGCACGCCATTCCCCGATCGTAAACGACCTTTCTCACGGGATCCCGAAAAACCAACAACCACAAAGTAATAAATTCGTAGTAACCACATAGGTTAAATATCTGGGCTCCATACCATGATACAACCTCTATCCAGAAGGAAATGTACATACCCTAAAGGGTGCTACCCCTCATAACCTTGCCGCATCTTTCCTGTTTTGACCATTTCCGGGGTGTGAGGTTCGACGAAGTCACGTCCACAAAAACATACTTTATACAAAAGCCATGCTTTGGGTCAACAAATGATCAACACAATGATCACTAAGATAGACGATCAAATAAACGATCCTATCACAATAATCAACACAATGATCATTTACAGCATCACTCAGCATATCACATTACCAAATTGGGAATATATCGCTGATAACTTCAACTATATAACCTCTGAGCTCATACGTCTCAGAGAAGGGTGTTAAGCTAAAGAATAAATTCTCCGCCACCAACAGAAATATATTTGAATGAAATCGGCTTTATATCTCAATTTGTAATGTCAGACACACAATCCATACAAGTCTGTTCCGGGCTCGAACAAAACCGAAGGCACTTACAAAGAAGTCCTTGCAATCCGGATATTCACAATCCTGATCGGATTTCCCATCACTTAGGGAGTCTCTATACCGTTGCAACTCAGTGCAGAGACAATCGATAGGTCATCCTATCGCTCTCGCAAATACCGGGTCTTCAACACCGATCTTCAATGCAATTATAACGACGTATCACATATTCGGAATGGGTTATACGACCCCATGGTCCTTTCCCGGTTAACCCGAATAGTGAGCGCTTATTCAAAAATAAGTGTAGCATTCACATTCAATCAAATCACATCAAATACCCATTCACAGGGAAATATTGATAGTCGGTTATTTAACTATCACTGGACATGCACACATCACCAGTTTCCAAATAATTTTCCAAATTATTTATTTTCCAAAAATATCTTCACTAGATATATTATTTCAACACTTCAAAAATAAATCAATATTTATTTTTAAACAAATTCTCCTTTCCTTTATAAATTCAATAGTGAATTTATATTTCAAAATATCCATGCATATCATTTCAATTATCCATTTCAATTTATCTTCAAAAAGATAAATTTTAATTATTCACTTCATATTGGAAAACATTTCCATACTCATTAAATAAGTAATTCACGAATTTTATTTATTTTCAACACTTAGAAAATATTCAATATACTTAAATCGAATTAAGTATATATTTCATTCTTTAAGGAAATCATTCTCTTAAACATATTTATTTGGGCCAAAACGAATGTTGCGTAAAACATCGTTACGACAACCCAAAATCACTAGTATAGGGATTCAAAATTAAAATAGATATATAAATCCCAATACTATACAAAACATTTCCTTTCGGAGATCATTTACTATAACAACAGTGTTATAGTCCATCATCTCCTTTTGTTTCTCGAAAACCTCTATTTCAACAATAAATGTTGAAATCTATGGTTTCGAATCTCAACACCTTCTTAAAACATCGTTAGATCGTTTTAATTCTATTTGAAATATCACATTCAAAACAATTTCTTTAACATCTTATTCACTATTCAAAAACGTGAATATACTTCATTAACAATTTCATCCTTTTATTCATTTTATTTTAAAGTATTATTCACAGTCAAAAACGTGAATATAACTCCATAAATAAATCATAACAATTTACTTATCAAAATAAGTCGTTTGTGAATTTATAAAACAACGTTTATAAATTCTATTTCTATTTATTTATAAAGACTTCCTTTTTATAATTTCCATATTAACCTATTCCAATTTATAACTAAATTATAAACTAAACGTTCATATTATAAGTTAATTACTTATAAAACGATTATTTTACAAAATTGTTCTTTTTTTAAAGACTTTCCAATTTATAAATCTTATAACTTATAAGATCTATTTATTTAACCAATCTATTCTTCAAATAATTTCACCAAATTTATAAATCTTACTATTTATAAATTTCTTTTATAACTTCACAGTTTATAATTCTATAAATTTCATTCAATTATGAAATTCATTTCCACTTCATTCAAACACTTATAAAAACTCGTTTTATAATTTCAATATTTCAATTTATAAATATCCATTTATAAATCCCTTGATATAATTCAATTTATATTATTATTCTAAAACATCTTTAATCTCCTTTATAATTTCATCATTCTCTTGATTTATAAAATAATCAAATTTTATAAATCCTATATTTTAAACTTTTCACAAAAATTCTAAAATATCTCGATTAAACTATTTTATAAAATCAATAGCATCATATTCTCAAAAATCAGTTTTTAACTGTATTTCACAAAAATCATAATTTTTATAACATTAAAAATTATAACGTTTATTCATTTAAAATGGATCAATTCCAAAATATTTTATATTTTCAAAAATCACTTTATAAATCATTTTAAAATCTCAAAATCTGGGTCCAATGATGCTACACACCAAATAGTCAATCACGACAACAACGATATCATATATCATATATGATAATCAACGAATATCAAAATATCTGAAATCAAATAAAAACTGTTGAGGAATCCAGTTGGATCCCTCCAACCTGTTTCCTGCATCCAAAAACATTAGCACAATACCAATTTCGCTCCAGTACGAAATTATCGCGGTACATGTTCTTATTAAATATTATCCGCTTAATAACGGCGTAATAGCGTCTCATCCGCTAAAAAATAAATGCGGGAAATCAATAACTGCAATATATACATATGCCAATATATATATATTGATATATTTATAATACCAATTTCACTGTTTATGAAATATTCGCGGTATATGTTTTTAATAAATAACATCCGCTTACTAACGGCGTATAATGTCTATTTTAACAATCAATAGATATCAATCAACATTCAAACATGCATTCAAATATTTTAAATCTAACTATTTAAAATAAAATCGAAACTAATTCGATTGAGTGAGAAGTTCTCACCTTGATTTTAAATTCCGTTTTAGCGATTTATTTCGAATAAAATTAAACGCGCGTTTAATTTTACCCGAAATTCTCACTAGCTCCAAACGACTCCAAACCAACTCCATTGCGTAGTGCTCGTCCATACGATCCCATCGCAAAAAATCTCGTCCGAAACGGACCTCGTATGACCAAGATACAACAGTTTAAAGTTTGTACACTTATAAATATAATTATTTACAACTAAATTAAAATTTTTATACCCAACTAAATCTAGGCCGTGCATAGCAGATCCAACGCCTCAAGTTCATCTCCCCCAACCTCTCGTTCATCTCCAGACAACACGCAAATGGGGCCGAACCCATTTAGCAAAATTAGGGTTAAATTTACAAGCCTCCTCGCTCGATGATTATTCGATCAACTAGCATCACGTCGTAGCCCCTTACACCACACACCATTGGCCCAAGACCGGCCACGCGCGCACCCCCCCAGCGCCTCGAAAAGCGTGCGCAACAGCCCAGGGACGCGGGCCTGTAGCTTCCTCCACACGACTCCGTTTCCGATCATAACCGTTGAATCTCTAGCTCTCATCGCCCTCTTCAATTCTCTAGTTGAACATTCCTGCTAATTCTTGATGGATTTGGAGATTTGGAGGGAGGAAGTTCATGAGTTTCTGGCCGTTCATATAGTTAGGGCCGGCTAGGGTTTGTGTTTTATTTTTATTTTTTTTATTTAGAGAGAGATAGGGGTCTATTTATAGGGAACCGATCGACACTATTCATCCCGGAAATCCCAAACTCCGATTTACGCGCCGTAACCAGCGTTTCTAAGGTTTACCCCGCGTTCCGGACACAATGGAACAGGTTTCGGAAGCTAATTCGGAAGTATGTGCGAGTTATGGCTGTAAACGCTCAATTTGAATTAAACCGATTTAAGCGATTTTCTAGGCGTTTTAATTTGTAACGGACAAACGGTAAATCCAATTGACTTGAAATTTGAAACCTTACAATAATATCATATTACGGATCCGATGAAACTGGTTTCGTCGAAATCCGAGACTTTTTGAAAAATGGCTATTTTGACTCGCCAAATTTAAATTAAAAATAAATCGATGCGTTTCGAGCTGCTACGCTCAAACGATAACTCCGATTGACAGGAAAATTGAAATCCGGTAATAACCAACTATTATGGATCCAATGGAACTGGTTTCGTTCAATTCTGAGACTGTTCAAAAATTGACTATTTTCACTAGTCGATTTAATTATTAAAATATTCAATTTTCACAAATTAACTTTTAATTCAATTTTAAAAGTTCTAAAATATCATTCTAACTTCCATATGATAAAATAAAATTTTACAAATCATTTTTAATCATATTTAACTCAATTTCAATTATTTCCATAATTTAACATATTAAATTATCGATTTAATAATCCAATTAAATTCAATAATTCAAATAAAAATTTATTTGACTTATAAATTCACTTATTAATATTTAAAATAAATTAAATATTCAAATTTTAATTTCTAAAAATTCTGGGTCGTTACATTACCGCCACATTCCATGGCAGGTTATACAACTAAAACCTTACAAGGCTCGTATTGTTTCTTTGGATTTCCATCAAATGGTTCTGCCAAGGAACATCCCATTGCCACGTAGGTACGCCTTTGGAAAGACACCCCGAGAACCTAATCGGATCTCTGCCAACACAAGGCCGGGTTACCCCTAGCTAGGTAACTACTGACACAAATATACCATCGCCGATCACAACCGACCTAAATCCCGGAATTCACCAACAACCACAAAGTAATAAGTTTGCAGCAGCAACATAGGTTAAGTATCAGGGCTCCATACCATAATACCACCTCTATCCAGAAGGAAATGACATACACCAAGGGGGCGTTGTCCCCTAATAACCTTGCCGCATCTTTCCTGTTTTGACCATTTTCGGGGTGTGAGGTCCGACGAAGTCTCGTCCACAAAGCTACGCTTTTTACATAAGCCACGCTTTGATCAACAAATGCTCAACAGCACTTCATATGCCACATTACCAATTTGGGAATATATCACTAGTAACTATCAACTACATAACCTCTGAGCTCGTACGTCTCTGAGAAGGGTGTTAAGCTAAGAAAATAAATTCTCCACCACCAACAGAAATATATTTGATAGAAACCAGCTTTACATCTCAAATTGTAACATCAGACACACATCCATACAAGTCCATTCCGGGATCGAACAGAATCGAAGGCACTTCTAAAGAAGCCCTTGCAATCCATATATTCACTAATCACGACTAGACTTCCCATCACAAAGGGAGATAAAATCTCTATATCGGAGATCAGCCGATGTAGAGACATCCGACGGTAATCCTTCCGTTTTCAAAAATATCCAGTCTTCAACACTGGTCTTCAAATGCTATCCATTTCGACATATCATTTATTCGGAATGGGATTTATGACACAAAGGTCCTCTCGCGGCTAAACCGAATAATGAGCGCTTATTTTAAAAATAAGTGTAGCATTCAAATTCAAGCAAATCACAACAAATACCTATTTAAAGGTAAATATTGATAGTCGGTTATTTAACTATAAAAGCCAACAAACAACTATCCAGCACCATAACAATCATTGGGCCCTTTTTATTAATCTTCCATAAATTATAACTTGCCAGATATTTACTTTAATTTATCTTTAAAAGATAAAATCTCAAAACATTTCACTTCATATTGGAAAACATTTCCATACTTACTCAATAATAAGTAATTCACAAATCTATTTATTTTCAATACTTAGAAAATATTCAATATACTTAAAACACGATTAAGTAAATATTTTATTCTTTAAGGAAAACATTCTCTTTAACACATTCATTTGAGTCAAAACGAATGTTGCGTAAAACATCGTTACGATAACCTGAAATCACTAGTATAAGGATTCGAAATTATGATTGATATATAAATCCCAATACTATACAAACATTTCCTTTCCAAAATAATTTACTATAACAGAAGTGTTATAGTCCACTATTTCCTTTTATTCCTCGAAAACGTCTATTTCAACAATGATGTTGAAATCTATGGTTTTGCTCCTTAACACATTTTAAAACAAATTCAAATCATTTTAATTCCATTTAAAAGATCACTTCCTAAAACATTTCTCTAATATATTATTCACTAACCAAAAACGTGAATATACTTCGTTAACCAAATTCAACGTTTCTGCACATTTTATTTCAAAGGATTATCCACTGTCCCAAAATCGTGAATATACTCCTTTAATAAGCTATAAAAATTAACTTATCAAACTCAATCAATCTTGAATTTATAAATCAATGTTTGTAAATTCACATTTATATATTATAAAAACTTCAAGTTATAAAATCACTTTATTTACAAATTCTATTATATCTCATTTAGTTGCCAAATCCAAATTATAAGTAAATTTAACTAAAAATCTTTTATTTTACAAAATCTATTCATTTTATAACTTCACAATTTATACATCTATAAATTTCATTTACTTACATAGTCCATTTATATTTCATTTTAACACTTATAAAAATTTGTTTTATAATTCCAATATTTTGATTTATAAATATCAATTTTATTAATCTTTTATATAAACCGTTTATAATAATTCAAAAATCCCAATTTAATTTACAAATCAACTACTTATTTCAAAAATCACATTTCGGTTATATTTCACAAAAATCATAATTTTTATAACATTAAAATTTAAAAACGTTTATTTATTTAAAATGAATCAATTTCAAAATTTAATAAAATGTATACTTTCAAAAATCACTTTAAAATCCTTTTTAAAAAATGAAAATCATCACTTTAACACTTTTAATTTTCCAAAATAGGGCCAATGCTGCAACAGCACTAAATATAACAATCACGGCGTCCAAAACATCATATATCATATGATAACAGAATATATCACAATATCTGTAAATAAATCAACACGGATGAGGAATCCAGTTGGATCCCTCCAACCTGTTTCCCTGCATCCACAGATGTTAGCACAATACCAATTCTGTGTCAATATGGAATATCACGGTATATGGATTCATATAAAATATTATCCGTTATTATGCAGCGCAATAGGGTCTCATCCGCTATATAATGTGGGAAAATCAACTCCAAGTACATATATAATACCAATTCTACATCAAGGTGAAATATCGCGGCATATGTTTTTAATAAATAACATCCGTTTAATATACGGCGTATAGGGTCTATTCCAATACAACAGATAATAATTTATCATTCAATCACACAATCAAGCAATTTTAAATCTAACTATTTAAAATTTAAATCGAAACAGATTCGATTGAGTGAGAAGTTCTCACCTTGCTTCAAATAATATTTTTCAGCGTTTTATTTCGAATAAAATTAAACGCGCGTTTAATTTTACCCAAACTTTTCACTAGCCCCAATCAACTATAATCCAGCTCCATCGCGTAGTGTTCGTCCATACGAACCCAACGCAATTCGTTTCGTATATTTTCGACCTCGTATGAAAAAGATATAGCATTACAAAGTTTACACAAATTTTAATATAATTAATTTATGTTTTCTTTTAAATTTTAAACCTTATACAATCTGAGCCGTGCATTACTAGGAGATGAAATCATGGCCGCTTATGCTTTCTTTCCCAAAACCGTTCCAGGATAGTCACGCGTTCAACAAACGCATCCTTGTCGTAATTAGGTTTAGACACCATGGCCACTACGACGCACGAAACTTCATCACTCCACCACCAACAGAAAGCTCGTCGCCAACTCCATGCACGGCCAGAACACCCTGAAGCTCGGCCTCCCCTTGACATCAGAAAACGTGCATGACAAACCCATGAACGCGGCCCGAAATCTCCACCTGTGGTCGACGATAGTCGATCTTGGCCGTATGGGTTTACTCGTCTCATCGAGCACTACAATCTTCTAGTTGAGGCCGTAGCTTAATATTGTGTGGATTGGAAGAAAATAAGGGGAAAGAATGGTGATTTTCGGCCATTGAATAATATGGTGGCGGCTGACCTAATAGGTTTAGGGTTTTGTGAAATAATGAAAATTGGAGGGCCTTTTATAGAAAATTTTCACACACTATTCACCCGAAATTTTTCCGAACTCCAAACGAAGCGTGCCACTTGGCATTTATAATGTTTTACCCTCATTCCGAACGCAATGGAATATATATCGGGAGCCAATTCGATCAAATTTGGAAGATTCAATTTTGAATCGAATTATTTAAATTCAAAATTCACTCAAATCGATTTCTACGCGTTTTAGCTTGCCCCGGACAAACCGTAAGTCTGATTGACACGAAATTTGAAACCATATAATAATATAAAATTACGGATCCGATGAAACTGGTTTCGTTGAAATCCGAGATGGTTTGAAAATTGGCTATTTTTACTCGTCAATTAAATATTAAAATATTCAATTTCCACAAATTAACTTTTAATTCAATTTTAAAAGTCCTATAACATCATTCTAACTCCAATATGATTTAATAAAACTTTACAAATCATTTTTAATCACATTAGACCCAATTTCCAATTATTTCTGTAATTTCAAACATTAAATTATCGATTTAATTATCCTATTAAATCTAGATATTCGAAATTTAATTCACTTAGCTTATAAAATTCATTCGTGAATATTTAAAATTAATTAAATATACGAATTTCAATTGACAGAAGTTCTGGGTTGTTACAGAACGACTCACTAAATAGTTTTTTGTTAGTTAATATATAAAAGTTCAAATATAAAATATCGATGTGACTGATTTACATAGTTCTATCGACTTGAAAATATTGTGGATCTTCAATATGAAAGCTCCACTTTGGTTATATCCAAATCATGGCATGGCATCCATCGAGTGACTATAGTTGGGTCGAGTGAAAGTATTGAAAGTGAAGCACTATTTAAGAGAGGATTTGTCTCCTCGGTTATTTACGGTTAGTATCACAGTCAACTCAAAGTCAAAGTCTCTGGCCAGAGCATTTCGGTTAATTATTATTATTATTATTGAACCAAGGACTTTGTATTTAGACTATAAAGTTGAATGCGGATGAGGTTGGAATTTTGACCATTACCAAATTCCATAAGTCCAAAGTGATATAGTTTTGACGAAGAGAATTGGTGTAAACAAATGTCACAAACGGGTAACGCTTATTAAACTAAAATTGGATTTTACAGAAAATGAATAGGCGATAAATTTGTCCATAATATCACACCACCTACTAAGTGATGTATGAACATTAACATTAGAATAGTTCTATGTTAATCGCTGGCCAAATTTACAGCCAAGAGTTACACAGCTGAAATGATGAATTCCCTTAAGACCGGACGATTTAATTAGTTTATAATTGTTATAAATTAATTAATTTAATTAATAATGTTATATATTTATAAATAATGTTTTATATATTTATAGCAGTTATAAATATATCGAACTATATACAATATCACAAGCGATTAAATTAGATTTAATTGCATAGTATTTTGGCTCGAGCTTAGATGGAATTAAGGCCCATCATTAGGGCTATAAAATTTCGATTCTAGGAAGGTCTAGGTGTGGCTAAAACATAGGGAATTGGCTTGGAGACAATGAATTTAAAGTGAGAATGGGTACCCTCTTTTCTCTCAAAAACAACTCTACACACACACACACACACACACACACACACATATCTACATTACTGGTTAAAACATACGCTCAATCCATTCCAAAATTCGCAAATATATTTCAAATTAAAATAATGCTATTCGATAGTTAAAGATCGGTGATTCTGGACTTGCAATCTAACGAATCAAGAACAGTAAAAGGAAGGGAATTCGTTGCTTCAATGTGGATTCAAATGCATTATTAAATTGGTAATTTTAATTCATATTACAGTAGTTAAATTATATTCTATGATCCTATAATGAGAAAATTCATATTTGTTTAAATATATTGCTACTATATGCTTAGTTAGGTGAGATTTTGCAAGTAGATATGGTTGTCACAAATCAGTTTGCTTATGTGCACATTTGGCTATTATACTATTTGATTTACATATAGACCAATGTTGTTTACTATAAAAAATTAATTGTTTTCATTAATAACTATTTTATATATATTATTTAATAAATTCATTTGTGTATGTATATATATATTAGCCTAACATTTTAATTAAATAAAAATGGCAACCAGCGCAGGTTTTCCGAAACCCTAGGAAATGTAGAGGAAGATGATGAAGGAGGAGGAGGATGGAAAGAGGTTAATAATAGGGGAAAGGCAAAGAAATCATTCGTGGATGTAATCAAACAGAACCCTAACACAAGTATTCCAAAAGCGAAATCGTGGATAGAGGCTGTAGGCAGAAAAATTGAACTCAAAGTATTTGCGAATTACTTTGAACCTCATTCGAACGGGGAATATGTATACCAGTTGATCGATGAGTAAGACTATGCAGAATCCAAGCGACTATGGCAACACTCAATCTACACCTTTATGGCAGGTAAACATCCCTATTATATATATTTTAGTGCTTATATCAAGAGAACTTGGAGCCCTAAAGGGTCCTGGGATGTGTTTCCTCGAGATAATGGATTTTATCTTATCAATTTTGAACTAGAGGAGGACTATAATCGAATTCTCAAGGGTGGTCCATGGTTTATGGACAACCAGCTTATTTTTATGCGTAAATGGGAGGCATATTTCAATCTTGAACGTGCAATGTTAATGTTTTACCCTATATGGATCAAACTTAACAACTTGGATCTTGCATTATGGAATATGAGATGTATTAGTAAATTAGCAAATCTGGTAGGTAAGCCTATTGATATTGATGAAAACACAAGGAAGGTTAAGCGTATTAAGTATGCTAGGGTTTTGATTGAGATTTCTGCCAAAACTATATTCCGAAAATAGTCAAAGCTATGGATAAACATGGCAATGAATATATACAAGAGGTGGAATACGAGTTCGTTCCACCTAGATGTGGGGAATGCATGTGTTTTGGCCACATAAACCAAGAGTGCCAACATATTAGGGCAGACAAGACAAAGCAAGTTTGGCTAGAGAGATCAAAAAACACAACAGAAGCTACAATTGTTTTACCTGAGACTAGTAGTTCAAAAAATGAGTGAGGAGAACATAAAAAATAATATACATAACACCTCCCCTTCTAGTCACCCATTACCAAAATATTCACATCAGAATCCTATGGAGATGGGCTGCGGATCAGAGTAAGCAGCTCATCAATCCCATGTTCAGTTAGTGAAGACAGCTTGCCTAGTGGATCATTCTTAAGGTAGCCCTCACCCACTTGCTGATTCATTGGTTCCACTTACCTTGGATCACTGTGAAGATAACTCTCATCCAATTGCTGCCCCTGTGGATCCAACTGCCCTGAACCCACTAACAGCAAATCAAGTGGGAAGGAGGAGGAGATGCCAGGTTCCCTGACTGATATCCATAAGATAGGCATTAATTTGGATTCATCTGAGAACAAGGAAGATAAAGATGTGTTAGAGGATATTAGTAAGTACACTAAATTTAATGTGGAATATGAGAATCAATTCATCATTGGTGATAAGAAAAGGACTGATAGATCAGTTATGGTAGGTTCTGCTCCAGTTACACGGAGCGAAACCGCCAAAAACTCATAAATGTCCCTTCTATGCTGGAATGTGCGAGGTCTAATGATATAAGGCTATTAGACCTCCACAACATCAAGGCCAAACACGGGCCTACAATTTTAGCTCTCTTAGAAAACAAACTCAATAACAATAATATAGAGATGTTTAGATATCAAATGGGGAATCGTTGGACTTTTGCACATAACTCGACTACACATGCAAAGGGCAGAATTCTTGTTGGCTGGGAAAGCAACTACTGGAATGGTATTATAATGAATATGGATGAACAGCAACTAACTATTAAGTTTCATAATATTGGTGGTATGGAAATGATAACCACCTTTGTTTATGCGAAGAACCTGGCCTCTGAAAGAACTGAGTTGTGGAAACAAATAACAGCTAATTCTAAAACATCAACATTCCCTAGGTGGTCATAGGTGATTTTAATGCAGTTTTAAGCACGAGTGAGAAAAAGGGAGGCCTTACTCTGAAAGTAGCACAGGTTGCAGAATTCAACAAATGTGTACTTGCCAGTGGACTCATTGAAGCACACCATTCAGGCCTGAAATTCACACGGAAAAGTGGTGAGGCTAAGAATTATACAAATGTGTACCGGCTAATGGCTATGGAATGGTTTACTCTTTAAATGGAGCTGGCATGATTCATCTAACCTATTTACAATATCTTCCCGCAGGTAACTCATTTAATATATGTTGATGAATTATTAGTGGTGATAAAGGGCAATACAAAAGCTATTGATAAGGTCAAATCTATATTCACTGACTTAGAGAGGCTTGTTGGACTAAAACTGAATGAACTTAAAACCAAATGCTACTTCAATAAATTCTGTTCAAATAAGCAGGCTATGCTAGAGAGATTGAGGCTCTCAAAAGGCCACCTTCCAGTTAAATACCTAAGGGTACCACTTTCAAAAAATACAATTACAGATCTGGAATATGGTAAACTAGTTGATGCCATTAGAGACAAACTATAAGGATGGAGATCCAAATTGTTGTCATTTGCGGATAGAGTTGAATTGGTCCACACTGTAATCACCTCTAAAGTCAGATTTTTGCTTCAATCATTTCAAATACCTTACTGCTCTATTGCCAAAATAAATTCAGTTTGTGCAAACATTATATGGAAAAGGGGAATGCACAAAATAAAATACTCAGATCTCTGTAGAAAGAAAGAGGAAGGAGGAATCGGGTTGAAAAATTTATATGAGCTTAAGAAAGTCTATGGATTAAAATTAGCTTGGAATGTTCTAACATCTAAAAATCTATGGGCTAGTTAGATGAGATCGAGGTATCTAAAAGACAATTTTTGGACTATAAAAATTGATAATAATGCCTCCATTACATGGAAAAATATCCTAAAAACCAGGAATGAACTACAATCTTATCTAGATAAAGAGATTGCTACTGGAAATAACATAGACTTATGGAAGGACCCCTGGTTGAACTCGTAAAGTTTTATTGACAGGCTAGGCTGGGAAACTTTTTCAGCATATGGAACTCTACATGCAAAGTGGCTAAAATTATAGATAACAGTGAATGGCATTGTGACAGGAATTTGCTCAGTTTAAAATACAAAGAGGAAATTCAATGCAAAAACATTAAAACAGATGGAATGGATGATATTTGGATATAGAAGAACATCACGGATGGTCATTTCAAATTCAGTGGTGTATGGGGGGATTCTAGAACCAAATTCCCTTTGGCTAATTGGACAAAAGTGGTATGGAGCAGGTCTAACAGTCCAAAAATGTCTCACACCTTGTACAAAGCCTTACTCAAAAAATTACCGACCAAAGATAGACTTTATAAATGGGGGATCTTGGAGAATACAATATGTCATTTTTGTAATTCTACTGAAGAAACTCATGAACACCTATTTTTTGAGTGCGAATACAGTAAAAGAGTGTGGTGTATACAAAAATTAAGATGCCTACAGACTAACATTGTTTGAAATCTAGCAAGAGAAGTAGAATACTTAAACGAAGGGAGCAACCTCACGAAGCTGATGCAAGAGACTGGAAAAATTGGCCTCACAACCTCCTTGTGGCACATTTGGAGGGAAAGGAACAATCGGGCTTTCAACAATAGACAATAAGATGTTTAGTCCTTACGAGATAAATAAATAGAGACATTAGCTCATTAATTGATCAAATTTCGAACAAATTGCTTACCATTGCAACGGCGCAAGAAGAACTACAATTAGATATGTTGATGTTGAAGGCGCCGATCGAATCATCTCAAGCAGAAAACTGGAACCCCCCATAAGAGACCCCTAAAAAGGGAATTTTTTTAGGTTTTACAGTTTGAAGTCTTGCATTTGTCTTGTAATATCTGTTATAGATAAGCAACGAATTTTCATAAGGCTTTGAGCCGCACAACCCAACTGCATTTATATTAGTTAACCTATTTTCAATATATATATATATATTAGTGTATATTTCTCTCTCATAATAGCATATATGCATATACAAGATATATATATATATATATGATTTAAAAAATGTAGTACACTTATTTATATATAATATGAATTTAAAAATTTGAAAATTAACTATCATACATGCATTCACATTTTTAAATTAACATTTATTGAATTTTTAAATTGTTTATTATATATAAAATAATTATTACATTAAAAATTCAATTTTATATTTAAAAAAATATTATATCATTTCAGAAACATATAAAAAATAGAATTTCTCAATGAAGTTTATTATTTTTAATAATTAATATTATTTTGGAAAAGCAGTTTATGATTTATTAAAAACAATAATTTAACTGAAAAATTCTTCGAAATTTTTTATAACCTTTAATTCATGATTCGAGAATTTCTAAAATTTGAATTTTGATAATATATTGTTTTATATTAAATAATTATTACCGAAATCAATGTATTTGTTTTTAAAAATAATAATTCAACTTTGACAAATCTCTAGATTTTTCCTAAGCTCTATTTTACGATCCTTGATTTTTGAAAATTGTAAAATTCGAATTTTCATCAATAGATTATTTTATGTTAATTATTTATGAATGAAAACATTATTTTATTCATAATATATAAAAATTAAAATACTTATTATGTTTGCAAAACTAAGTTAGTTTTGAATTATAAATAATTTTTAATAAATTTTCTCTCTCTTTCTATATATATACATATATATATTTATCTATATATAAATATTTTATGTTCATATATTATATATAACATATTTATACATACATGTGTGCGTGTATTTTGTAACACATATACATACACATATTAGGACAACATAAATGACATACAAAATGAGCTAATATGTCTGTCGCGATGTAAGTCTCAACATCTACATATGTACGTATTATACCTTTCACGGATTATTATGTTACACATGCACTAACACATACATGTATATGATACATTTATGTATAAACTAAATCAAATAAAATTAATTTCATATCTTAATATATTTGAATTTTAATAAAATAAATGATTTTATTTAAATGAAATTTAGAAATGTTCTAATTCAGTTAGACTTCATAGGCCCAATAAAAGATCCAAGGGGTAAACTTTTTGAAATTCACCCATAACTTTCACTACAGGCTAGTTCAATTTCCACAGTTTTAAAGTACCCAAGATATAATAACTACGATAAAAGAATGAATCTAAAATCATTTGTTAAGACGTTGAAAATTGGACGTAAATTTGTAGCAAAACATGTTAAATAACACGTAATAAAACTTTAGATAGCATTTTTTTGAATTGTTATCTTTGCTGTTTGAAACTATATTATGTAAAAATGGCAATTAAATTATGTATTTTTCTTTAATCTTTTTAAGGTTCTTTTCTAACTTGTTAGAGTGTTTTAAAGTTGGTTTTAAGTTTAAATATATTTTTAATAATTATATATGTATTTTCAAAGTAAAGAGTTTTTATAATATAAAATATGTTCTTTACCAAATTATAAATTAGTTATTTTCAAGTAATAATTTACATAGATATTTATAAACCCATTTACAAGTATTTCTAAAGTATTTATTTAAGTTTTAAAAAAGGTAATTAACATTATTTAATGCTAAAAGCCGACGAGTAGACTTATTTATTTATAAGATTCAGTCTAGGCAAGGATTTGATGTAATCAGTACTCTAACTTATCTGATTTCACTCTTGAGCAAGGAATAGTATAATTTAAAATGTCGAAAATGAGTTAAGTATACGAACATTGACTTTTATAAGTAGCCATTTTAACTAAATAGTCGATTAGTCGACTATCAAACTTGACCAAATATTATTAACTTAAATCTATAAAAAGAATGTTTTAAAGATGATATTAGTATAGAAATAGTTTTGGGTTGTAGCAAGTAATGTTTTAGTAACACCTATTTTTAACCCTTATTATTAATTATACTTAGGAATATAATTAGATATTTACTAATGAATATTTAGTTAATAACTATAAGTAAATGGTTTTGGGTTTATGGTGAAAATATTTTAAACAACACTTGTCTTAAACTCTTAAGTATTATTAAATCTTTAAAAAGCAAGTTTAAAGAGAAAGGTTCTTAAAGTATGAAATTATTTGGGTTTGTTGAGACAATGTTTGAGCAATATTTGTCTTAAGCCCTTATAAATATAACTAAACCTTTAAAAGAAAGTTTTAAAGATCATGATTCAATGTGAGGTGTTTTGAGTTTGTAGTAAATAGTATTTTAGTAACATTTATTTTTAAACCTTGAATTATATTTTAAGGTGAAAAAATATTATAAATATAATTAGATCTTTAATAGTTAAATTTTAAGTATAATAACAAGTATTGAAATCTTATATAAAAAGATAGAAAAAGCTATTAGTTAATTTATAAGATAAGGGGTCTATAGTAACAATGTTTTAGCAACATTTGTTTTTAACCTCATTGATTATATTTTAAGAAAGGAAAAATTGATAAGTGATTTGTAAATGTAGTTATGCCGTTGAGATAAGTATATGGATACCTTTTAAGTATTGGAAGAGTATAAGAGTAAATAGTGAAATAGTAGAATATAATTATATATCTTTTATAAAGAGAAATTAAATACATACATATATACATACATACAAGTATATAATGAAATTCTTAATTAGTAAAGAAGTAATAATTAATAAAGGAAGTCTTGATTAATAAGAGAAGTTTTATTAAATAAAAAGGTGTTTTACTAATAAAAAGAGTTTTGATTAATAAAGAACAAACTAATTAAAAAAGGGATTAAAAGTCATTTGTGAGA
Source organism: Allium cepa (assembly GCA_030765085.1). Lineage (NCBI taxonomy): Eukaryota > Viridiplantae > Streptophyta > Magnoliopsida > Asparagales > Amaryllidaceae > Allium > Allium cepa. The sequence continues at coordinate 979,540,183 of CM060928.1, forward strand.
CTTAATAATGATTTGGATAAATTGTTAGTGCTTGTATGTTTACTAGCTTATAAAGAGTGCATAGAAATTAGTTCCCTTATGCGGTCATTCACATTATTGTTGAATATGACCAAATTCATCGATTCAATCTTGCAAAGACCGGGATCAATAAGTGTTTTGTATATCGAAAACACTTCTAGACTTAGATATGTGATCTATGTTTTGGAGGTGGACTGATGGAATCCATGTGTGGTTTCAAATTCTAGTGAGGTGATGGAATCCATATGGAATTCATTATTAGTTCGAGTATTGAAGACTCATGTGAAAGATGCTGAACGTAGCATCGACATTAGAAAATGACTAAACAAAAAGTAGGCTGCACAATCTCGGGTTTAGCCAACTCAAAGGGGTACATCAACTCCACTATCTAGAGTATGCCTATCGATATGTTGGCCAGTAGGAGTTGATGATGCTTGGTTCAGGTTGTTCACGAAAGTGTTTGAATTTAGGCCAGTTGTGTTTTCCTTATAATATATTCTATTTTGAGATATAAGGTGCCCAGAAAGGTATCTTCTAATCCTTATCATAGGAGATCGGTCTCATTGAGGAGGTCTCTGTGGAAAAAAAATCTATATGAATGCACCTTAGCGATTTTAGATGTACTCTAGTATGTTGTAATGTGAGATGCAAGCATTTTTGCTATGTTATATATTTATATTACACATCCCTAGTCGTTATTATAATATCACTAGATTTTCTTATGAAATGGTTTGGTTATTGTAAGGTAAAAACCATCCGTGTTTATTTGCAGCGCAGTCTTATGAGATACCTTGATTTTGAAGGTTTTATAACATTAAATAACCCAAACGATGAGTTTCTCACGCTGGTTTACTAGACTAATCTGAGTGTAATTTTCTTATAATGCTTGAGTCGTCCCCGTGTATATTTTCATATTTCATTGACGTTCATTAGAGCTCTTGAAGAGGAGCTAGATGATTACCTACCATAGTTTTTATTTCCGTCGCATTACTTTGTTTAAATATATCAGTAATTGTAATGATAGGCAGTTACAACTATCCAGGACGATGATATGTTTGTTGCTCTGATTATTGTATCCAAACAGTTTTCTTTGTAAAATGATCGTTTTGATATTATATGTTATTGTTCTATTGTGAGATCCAGATGTTTTATTCATCTCTTTCTTGTTCTTTTTTTTTTCTTTTTATTTACCATAACGTTCTATCTTTCCAGCACTTGGATGATCGATACGTGAATACCATGGATGCATTAGTATCTACATTCAGGGGACATGCCCATGTCCAATCCCGATGCTAACTGTATGAACATGCTTTGGAGTTTACATGTTTACCAATTACTAGACTCAAATAGCAAACTAATTATTGTTGCTCTCTATCTATATCTAAAGAGTACCATAGGGTTCTCACAAAAAACCTCCGGTTCAAGAAATAAGTTACGATGTGAGGTCTCCCCAAAACATCACTTAATAAACATAAATGTAAACGAACTCAATTTAAATATCTTACCTAACCGTTGATAGAGTTAAGGGTATGCCCTAGAGACAATTCTATAATTTATTATAAATTATTAACTCTATAATAAAATTTTATTTTTTCTTTCAATTATATACTTGTTGTTAACCCGCCTTTTGGTAAGATAGTACATAGGCGGATTTAATCCAACAGACTTCATGATCATCAAGGTAGAAAGCCCGGAGAGATGGTTACCATGATTGGAGATCAATTACGTTTGAAACTATGGAATATAGTCGAATGGATTCGGATGGAATACACTCAAAAAATGGCTAAGTATGAAACAGATACTTCCCCTAGAGAAAAGGGATTGAAATAGAGGGATTGGATTAAACATGATGCGCACTACACAATTCAATGATGATCGCTTCATAACACAACAACCGTAAGGCAGATTGAGGAGAAATTTTAGGAATAGGAAGAAGAGATCTTAGGGAGTCTACCTTAGGGATTGCACATCAAATAGAGCAAAGTCGGAGGGATCGACCCTCTTTTCTCTATAAGGATCGGCTATAATCAGCCTTTACCACATATTGCAAAAAAGATCGATCAATAAATCGAGTTATAATAATCTAATTGGCATTAAAATTGGAGGCTAAATATAATCCAATATAGAGAAGCTTCCCTAGGGATCACACATCATTTGAAGGACTTTGGAAGGATCGACCCCTATCCCTATTCAGGGATTGATTCTGTTGAATTTGCGGCAATGATCAGTCAATAATTCAAAATCTACAAATGCAATCGATACGAAATTTAGAGAGGAAGTACATTACAACATGAGGGACCCATCAAAGGGGTCACGACTCCAAAGGAGAAACTTAAAAGGATTGGCCCTCATCCCTGTTCATAATATAATGCGAAGATGGTCGATTTATATCTCACGATCCGTAGGTGCAATTGACATGAAATTTGGAGGGCAAGGAGATAACACATTAGGGAGCCCAAAATGGGGGTCGCATCCCATGATTCCACCAAAATAGGGATTGCCACTGATCCTTATTATGGGCTTTGGTGGGCCCCAAACTTTTTTGGCACGCTCGTCTTGGCTTTGGGGTTGAAGATACAAGTTTTGAGCGAGATATTTTCATGCCTTCCTTTATAAATACAGCAGTCACGACATCATAAAAAGGAGCTTGATCTTCTTTTTTGCTTCTCTTTGTCTTTAACCAATGCTACACTCTGCCAATTTTATTCTTGGATTTCAGATTATAACTGTAAACAAACTACAGTGTAATAAAAATATTATTCTAAAGTGGACGTAGGCCAGAGTTAGCCAAACCTTTATGAATCATGTCTCTTTTTACCTACTTTCATTTTTATTTTGTTTTTTCTTCATATTATATTATGTACCTTAGATACTATCTGAGATCTATGACTGGATATTGGTGCTTTCACGTAACTGGGTGTTGGTTGTCAATTTTGACGCTAACATTTTGGTGCTTGCATTGAAAAATCTAGCACCCATGTATTTGGAATTTGATTCAGAGCTTGGAAAAGATCTAGAGCTTAGATTTGGAGCAATGGTGAAACAATCAAAAAAGAAGTGCTACCAGAAAGGAGCCACCATGGAGGGAGTCGGGAGGCTTCCATGGGAGCTGAAGCTAATCAAGCATCCATCTACATCACTAGGGATGAAATGGGAACGAATATGGATCTTTTACAGAAAAGGATGTTGAAAAGAAAAGAGGAGATGATGTAGAATTTGCTCTGGCATATTGGACAAGCTAGAGCGTAGAACTAAGGGAATAAAGTAGCATGAGCTAATGACAACTTAGATTAAGGAGCTGAAGCGGCAGGAATTGTTGGAAATCAGAACCGGAAACATGGAGATGAAGCTATTGGACAAAGAAATGGAACAAAGCAGCCGAGGGCTGTGCCTAGCCATCTTAGAGGGATCAGCCTCGATCCCTCCGGATGGATTGACCTCGATCCTCAAAGGCTTGGGTACATGCCCCCAAGTCTGGTTGATCATAATGCTAGAGGACATGCGATCGATCCCATGGAGCTTGGTGCAAATAAGAATTTGGATGCTCGTCCAAAGGAGTACTTTTTGGAATCCCTCGTAGACTTAGGGATCAGTTTGGAAATGATGGCATGAGACTACAGCTGGATGACAATGATAGGTCTACAAGGATGATGAGGCAAACTATGTGTGGAGGATTAGTGAACAAGGATCTAGAGGATGTAAATAAAAGTCTGTTTACTCCAAATACCAGGAATGCTAAAAATCCACTGAGTTTAAACTACCAACACTCCAAGTATATGAAGGAAAGTCGGACCCAACTATGCACATGATGAGATATGTACGGCACGTGGAAGTACCGGGGGCATCAAAGGAGGTCATGGCAAGGTGTTTTTCACTTTATTTGACGGAGTTAGCTACACTCTGGCTTAGGCAGTTGGAGAATGGTTTAATAAGGACATGAAGTGAGTTGGTAAATAGATTTAAAGGAAGTTATGGGTCAACATCAGGAGACCCAAGAATGCTATGACATTAATAGCATTGAAATAGAGGATCGGAGAGTCTCGAAGAAGTTTTCTAGCATAATTTAATGCAGTGGCGGCATTGAAGGATTGGCTAGATTCATCCATGGTTTTGATTGCTGTTGTATCAGAAATTGCCGATGCTATGAATTTGCAGAATTCATTGGCGTGGGATCCACCTATGGATCTCGTGGAATTTTATCACAAAGTAGAAAGGTTCCTGCGGTAGGAACACGAACGAGCGGACAAACCATAGGTGAACACTTTGCAAAACTAAGGATTATTAGGAGATGAAAATAAGAATGATAAAGGAAAACGGAAACTAGATAATGAGTGTGATGGGACAAAAAGGTGATAGAAAGAGCGGGAGGCGAAGTTCTTCTCCTGCTTGGATTTGATGAAAAGCCTAGAACGGATTTATCTGGACACTAGGGGACAACTCCTTTATCGAAAACTGACAAAGAGGGATCCCAGAGAGTCGGAGCGTATGTTTGGAAAGTACTACCTATTCCACGAATTGAATGGGCACACCATAGATGAATGTAGGCATTTAAAGGATATGATTACGGAGCACATCAGGTATGAGAGACTACCGTAGTATATGAGGAATCAGATAATGGGGATGGAACAGGAGCAGCCACTGTCCGCATCGAATGGAAACTGATATGACTCTGGATCGGAGTCACAGATCATCATCAATCGAGTGTGATGATAAGGGCCGAGTTCAGGACTTGGACTCAAGCCATAATAATAATAGTAATAATAATAATGAACACTATAATAAAGCGGCTAAGTCACTTACATATGTATGAGATCAAGGACGGTCCCTAGGGATGCTCCAAGATGATGATGACATCATGCTCGGAGAGGAACACTTTTTGCTTTTTAGTCTTTGGATTTCTGGATGTATGAACTCTTATTTATTAGGTTATTTATGATTCGTATTACTGTGATGGATAAAACAGGATGGGATTGTTGTCCCAACCAAAGTGACGGTGAAGTAATCGTAAGGTACGAGTCCCTTCGTCAGAAAGCAATAAATGGACTCGCACATGGACTGTTGGAACTAGGCCAGCCTGTAGTTGAAGAAATATATGAATTTCAAAAGGTTTACCATTTTTTGGATCATTAATAGGCCTATGAAGTTTAAATGTATTTAGATCTTATCTAAATTTATTTCAAATAAAATCAGTATTTTATTTAATACCGTCTTTTGTTTTATCAATTTGATTCTAAACTAATAAAGAGTGGGATAAAAAACAAGGTTTAAACATATCAAAAATATTCATTCCTTAATTGTGTGACAGGATAGTTAAACATAAGGCAAGTATGATCAAGTGACAGGATAGTTAAACATAAGGCAAGTATGATCAATTGATAACATGATGTATCTGAATATATAAGAATAAGTTTAAAGGCAATCACATAAGGGACAAAAAGAAAAGGAATAAAAGATGACAAAGATGAATGATTCAACTTCTCCAAAACTTGATTTATACAACAATTTATAACATAAGATTAGGAGTAGCCAATAATAATTCATATGCATAAACTACTGCCTCGTTTAAAATTGTTTGATATTAGTAGAACATTTAAAATATACAATTTGAAATATAAACATTAAGTTATATATATATATATATATATATATATATATATATATAAAGATTAACGCAAAACTTCTTCATTAATTCAAAATAAAACATATAGCATTTAAATTATCTGATGTATTTATGAACTTATATAAACTTAAATTAGTCAACAAAATATACATGAATACAATTAAATCAAGATATTCAACCTATACGAAATTTTTTTACAAAAGTGAAACATACTAAACTGAGCAATATATTAATAATCCTTTGAATGCTTAAAAAGTATTAGTCATGTCAAATAGGATAACAAATTTATAAATTTATTGTAATCAACTTATTATTAAAACATCCTTTAATTATGTATGAGTTTCAATTGCAATAAAATGCAGATAATTAGAACAAATAAACTTTCAAATCTAAAGAGCTTCGACTTATCTGAATAATTTTTTTAAAACAAAAGTGGAACACACTAAAGTTAGTAATATATTAACAGTCCTTTGAATACTTAAAGTAAGATATTAGTCATGGCAATTAGGTTAACAAATTTATAAATTTATTATACTCAATTTATTATCCAAACATCTTTTAATCATGTGTGGATTTCAATTACAATAAGATGCAGATAATAAGAACAAATGAACTTTCAAATCTAAGGAGATTCAACATATATGATAAATAATTTTAAAACAGAATTTGATACATACTGAACTAAGAGATATGTTAAAAATATTTGAATAGTTAAAGAAGGATAATTGTGAGGTCAAATAGTGTAACAAATTCAAAAATTAATTCTAATCAATTTATTATCAAAACATCATTTAATCATATGTAAGTTTCTATTACAGTAAAAATGCAAACAATAAGAACATGTGAACATTCAAATCAAAAAAATTATGTTTTGATTTGGATGATTAACATAGACCTAAAATTAAAATATTGTCTAATCATATATAAGTTTCAGCTTTGATTTATCTAAAAAACAATCAATTCTGTGACGACCCGGAATTTTTAACAATTTAAAATGGAATAATTAATTAATTTTAAATATTCAGAAGTTAATTTTAAACTTGAATTCCAAATATCAATATTTACTTGATAATTAAATCATTGAATTATATAGTTTAAATATTGAATTTAATAAATTGAAATTGGGTAAATTGTTGAATCATAAATTTCTAAGCCTGTTTAAAATAATTTGAAGGCTTATAAAATTTATAATAATGATACTGAAGGTGATAGATAATAGAATGGTTGAAATTCAATTTAAAGGTAATTTGTTCAATTAAAAAAAACATATCGTTTAAATTGAATTTAAAAATAGCCTTCCGAGGCACAGTCTTGGAATTCGACGAAACCAGTTCCATTGGATCCGTAATAGTTAGTTATTATCGGATTTCAATTTTTGTAGCGATCGGAGTTGTCATTTGACCCTGACAGCTCGAAACGCTTAGGAATTATTTCAATCGATTTAATTTAGAATTGATCGTTTATTTCCGTAACTCGCGCATATGATCTAATTTGCTTCCGAAACACGTTCCATTATGTTCGGAACGCGGGTAAAACCTTATAATCGTCTGTCAGCATGTTTGATTCGGGTTTCGGAATTTCGCATTATGTAGCTCGAGATATTTCCAATATTTTATTATATAATAACAAGCGTGCACAGGAAGCTTCTCCAATCCTATACCCTAAACCCGACCCCTCTCTAACCTTAAAACCGAAACCTAATATTCTCGGAAAAAAAAGAAAATCATGAAATTAGAAAATCGCGAAATGCGATTTAGGGAAAAATAAATAAATAATGAATGACGAGCGCGATTCCATTGGTGAAGACGTCAGAGGAGAAGGAGACCGGCGGTAGAGGAGGCACGACCACTTGAACGTGAGTGATGAGTGAAGGCGAGAGAACCAAGGGGATTTCTTGAGATGGATGATAGAGTGCGTATGCGAATAGGAGGAGGAGGTCGAGCTGTAGACGTGCGCGACCTGAAGCTCGAGTTCACGGTGGTGCGAGGCTGTGGCGACGTGATTTCTGGAAGAGCTTGCGAAGGCGATGCTTGCAATGGGAATTGAAGGCGGATTTATCTTCTTGATGTCGCATTCGAGAATTTACAGATAAGATTCATGAGAGGTTGGGTTTGGAATTTAGGTCGAAATCGAGGAAACCAAGGCAAATTTGAGGTGGATTGCAAGTAAAAGCAAAGGTGAGTAAATCTCACTCTATTAGATTTCTATTTGAGTTTAAATGGTTAAATTAAAATATTTGATTGAATGATTTAATTGATTTGATATGCACTGTGGATTGATGTTCTGGTGATTTTGGTATTGGATGGATCTCGAGTTAATGGATTGCTTAACTCGAAGTATTGGGAATTTTAAGTTGTTTTAAATTTAAAACAATATATATGAAAATGTTTCCGTTTAAAAGTTACTAGCGACTTAAAGATTTGTGATACATTAAATTAGCAGGATAATTGAAATGGATAATTAATTAATTTAATTAATTAATGATTTAGGTTATTTAATTCAGTAATTAAAGGTATTTAAACAAATAATAAATTAAGTTGTAAGTTAATTAACTAAGTATAAGTAATTCAGAATAATCATTTGATGGTGTGATAAATAATTACTTAATGTAATTAATAAAATATAATTGCTTAGTGAAATTGGTCAAGAAAATTAATTAAGATAATTAATTATGGAATAATTAATTTATTAATGAAGTAAACAAAAGGATAGTCAATTACATATTGAGATTAATCGAGAATGATAAATATTGGGGTTGAATTAAAGTAATTAATTTACATTAGAACAAATCAAACATTATTGGAAATCATTAGTTTATATAATCAACGATGTAATTAAAGATTGATTAATTAAGTTGAATTAATCATAAGACTCATGAGAATTAATTAATGTAAGTAATTAAGAACTGGTGTAATTGATTATAGTTAATTAATTTGTGAAGTAATTAAAGATTACCCATTGATTTGGTAAGAATAATTAATATCGTGAAATTAATTAAAGATAATTACTTGAAAGGAATTGGAAGATAATTAATCCAGGGTGATTAATTAAGATGAATAAGGAAGGGTTGATTAATTAATTGATTTTGAAATTAATAAATGAAGGAATCTAAGAGATTGAGGTTTGAGATTCAATTAGAATCATTTGAATTGATTTGTATGTGATTAAGCTTTTCTTATAGGTGATTGAATGGTATTGGATGCGTTGATCTAGTTGATATCTTTGATATGAAATGTCGTGTATTTCATTTGTATAACTTGGGTTAGGATGATGTAACGACCCAGAATTTTATTTAATTTAAATTTGAATATTTAATTAATTTTAAATATTAATAAGTGAAATTTATAAGTCGAATAAATTTATTTCGAATAATTTGATTTAATTGAATAATTAAATCGATTGTTTAATATGTTAAATTATGGAAATAATTGAAAATTGAGTTAAATATAATTGAAAATGATTCGTAAAATTTTATTTTATCATATTGAAGTTAGAATGATGTTTTAGAACTTTTAAAATCGAATTATAAGTTTATTTGTGAAAATTGAATATTTTAATATTTAATCGACTAGTGAAATTAGTCAATTTTTGAACAGTCTCAGAATTGGACGAAACTAGTTCCATTGCATCCGTAATAGTTTTTTATTACCGGATTTCAATTTTCGTAGCAATTGGAGTTAACGTTTAATCGTGGCAGCTCGAAACGCATCGAAATTGTTTTAAATATTAAATTGGCGAGTTAAAATAGCCATTTTTCAAAAAGTCTCGGATTTCTACGGAACTAGTTCCATCGGATCCATAATGTGATATTATTGTATGGTTTCAAATTTCATGTCAATCGGATTTACCGTTTGTCCGGTGCAAGCTAAAACGCCTAGAAAATCGTTTAATCGGTTTAATTTTAAATTGAACGTTTATTGCCATAACTCGCACAGACGACCGAATTAGCTCCCGAAACATGTTCCATTGTGTTCGGAATGTGGGGTAAACCTTAGAAACGCCAACCGGCACGCTTCGTTTGGAGTTCGGAAATTCCGGGTGAATAGTAAATTGGGAAATTTTTCTATAAAACCCCCCTTAACTTCATTTTTTCACAAATATTCAAAACCCTAGGGTTAAAACTGCAGGCCGCCTCCATCATATTCAATGGCCGTCATTCAATCATCTTCTCCCCCTCTTTTCTTCAAATCCGTGCAACGATTCAACAAACTTTCAGCATGAAAGTTGTAGACGACAATGAGATCTAGTAGTTCAACGGTCATGATCGTGTTTGGAGCTTTCGATTAACGGGAAAGTGACTGCAAAGGCCATACGGTCGGCCTCGAGATGCGTGCCAAGATGGAGGCCGAGTTCCTTGATTTTTGGGCCGAGCATAGTGTTGGTGACGCTCTTCGAAATGGCACTTGTTGATCGTCTTCAAACTACACGAGGAGGCTCGAATTTCAAACCCTAATTTGGAGCATATGGGTTGCGTGCGTATTATGTTGCCTGTAGATGGAACGAAGAGATGGAAGAAAGCACGTATGGTCATGATTTGCAGGGAGATGAAATCAGCGGCTAGGATTAGATGAATGTTTAAAATTATAGAAATGTTGTAAATTTATGAATATAAATTTGTGTAAACTTCATAAATGCATATCTTTTTCATACGAGGTCGAAAACGCGCGAAACAGGAAGCGTTGGAATCGTATGGACGAGCACTACGCTATGGAATTGGATTGGAGTCGTTTGGAGTTAGTGAGAATTTCGGGTAAAATTAAACGTCCGTTTAATTTTATTCGAAATAAATCGCTAAAACGAAATTGAAATCAAGGTGAGAACTTCTCACTCAATCGAATCAGTTTCGATTTTATTTTAAATAGTTAGATTTAAAATTCTTGAATGCATGTTTGAATGATGATTGTTATCTATTGATTGTTAAAATAGACATTATGCGCCGTTAGTAAACGGAGGTTATTTATTAAAAACATATACCGCGAATATTTCATAAACAGTGAAATTGGTATTATATATAATAGCAATATATATATATTGTCATATGTATATATTGCAGCTGTTGATTTCCCGCATTGTATAGCGGATGAGACCCTATTGCGCCGTCTATTAAGCGGATAATATTTTAAATCCCATATACCGCGATAATTTGGTACTGGAACGGAATTGGTATTGTGCTAACATCTTTGGATGCAGGAAACAGGTTGGAGAGATCCAACTGGATTCCTCAACAGTATTTATTTGATTATGCATATTTTGATATTCGTTGATTATCATATACGATATATGATATCGTTGTTGTCGTGATTGACTATTTGGTATGTAGCATCATTGGACCAATTTTGGAATTTTAAAATGATTTTTAAAGTGATTTTTGAAAGTATACGTTATAAAATATTTTTGGAATTGATCCATTTTAAATAAATAACGTTATAATTTTTAATGTTATAAAAATTATGATTTTTGAGAAATATGGTCAAAAGTTGATTTTTGAAAATACGGGGTTAATGATTTTATAAAATAGTTAAATTGGGATTTTTGGATTTATTGTAAAAAGTTTAAAAATAGGATTTATAAAATTTAATTATTTTATAAATCAAAATGATGAAATTATAAAGGACTTTAAAGATGTTTTAAAATAATAGTATAAATTGATTTACATAAGATATTTATAAATTGATATTTATAAATTAAAATATTGGAATTATAAAACGAGTTTTTATAAGTGTTAGATTGAATTGTGAATGAATTTCATAAATGAATGAAATTTATAGAATTATAAATGGTGAAGTTATAAATGGAATTTTATAAGCAGTAGGTTTATAAAATTTGTAAAGTTATTTGAAGGTATAGTTTTGGATAAATAAATGAATCTTATAAGTCATAAGATTTATAATTTGGGAAGTTAAAGGAACGATTTTGCAAACAAATAAATTATAAGCATTTAACTTATAATATGGACTTTCGGTATATAATTGAGTTATAAATCGAATAGGTTAATAAAGGAGATTTATAAAGGAAGTTGTTATAAAATAAATAGAATGGAATTTATAAACATTGTTTTATAAATTCGCAACGACTTATTTTGATAAGTAAATTGTTATAACTTATTTATGGAGTTATATTCACGTTTTAGACAGTGAATAATCCTTTAAGATAAAATGTATAGAAATGATGAAATTGGTTAACGCAGTATATTCACGTTTTTAAATAGTGAATAATATGTTAAAGAAAATGTTTGGATGTGATGTTTTAAATTGAATTAAAACGATCTAACGATGTTTTAAATTGTGTTGAGATTCGAAACCATAGATTTCAACATTTATTGTTGAAATAGACGTTTTCGAGAAATAGAAGGAAATGGTGGACTATAACACTGTTGTTATAGTAAATGATTTCCAAAAGGAAATGTTTTGTATAGTATTGGGATTTATATATCTATTTTAATTCCGAATCCCTATACTAGTGATTTTGGGTTGTCGTAACGATGTTTTACGCAACATTCGTTTTGGCCCAAATAAATATGTTTAAGAGAATGATTTCCTTAAAGAATGAAATATATACTTAATCTCGATTTAAGTATATTGAATATTTTCCAAGTGTTGAAAATAAATGGATTTGTGAATTACTTAATAAATAAGTATGGAAATGTTTTTCCAATGTGAAATAAAACGTTTTGAGAATTTATCTTTTTGAAGATAAATTGAAAATGAATAATTGAAATCGTTTATTCATAAATATTTTGAAATATAAATTCACTATGGAATTTATAAGAGAAAAGGGGAATTTGTTTAAAAAATAAATATTGATTTATTTTTGAAGTATGGAAATTAATTTACGGATTTGGAACGTAAATATAAAGTAAATTGTTAAGGATTTATTTAATTGGTTTAAATGAACCATGTTGAAATGAAAGTATTTCCGCATAAGGAAATGTTTGAAATTGTTTTCAAAAGTGGTAAGGGTGAAAAGTGATTTGAAAATTGTTTTCAAATGGTTGAAGTGTGAAAATTATATATCTTGTAAAGATATTTTTGGGAAATAAATAATTTGGAAAATTATTTGGAATCTGGTGATGTTGTGCATATCCATTGATAGTTCAATAACCGACTATCAATATTTACCTTTAAAAGGTATTTGTTGTGATTTGCTGAATTTGAATGCCACACTTATTTTTAAATTATTGCGCTCGTTATTCGGATTACCCATTCCGAATAGTGATACGTCGTTATGGATAGCATTGAAGACCGGTGTTGAAGACCGGGTATTTGCGAGAGCGATAGGATGACCTGTCGATTGACTCTGCACCGAGTTGCTCCGGTATAGAGTTCTCCATATGTGATGGGGAATCCGATCAGAATTGTGGATATCCGGATTGCAAGGACTTCTTTGTAAGTGCCTTCGGTTCTGTTCGAGCCCGAGACAGACTTGTATGGATTGTATGTCTAACATTACAAATTGAGATATAAAGCAGATTTCTTTCAAATATATTTCTGTTGTGGCGGAGAATTTATTCTTTTAGCTTAACACCCTTCTCTGAGACGTACGAGCTTAGAGGTTATGTAGTTGAAGGTTATCAGCAATATATTCCCAATTTGGTAATGTGACATGCTGAGTGTTGCTGTGAAATGATCATTGTGTTGATCATTTGTGATAAGATCATTTGTTTGATCGTTTATCTTTGTGATCATTTCTATGATCATTTGTTGACCCAAAGCATGACTTTGTATAAAGCGTGGCTTTGTGGACGAGACTTCGTCGAGCCTCACACCCCGGAATGGTCAAAACAGGAAAGACGCGGCAAGGTTATGAGGGGTAGCTCCCTTTAGGGTATGTGCATTTCCTTCTGGACAAGGGTGGTATCATGGTATGGAGCCCAGATACTTACTCATGTTGAAACACTTTATTTATGACTGTGTGATGTTGATGACGAGCGCTCGGTTAAAGGTCCCAAAGGACCGAGGGATGGCATACTCATGTCAGTAGTTACCCAGTTAGGGGTAACCCGGCCTTGTGTTGGCAGAGATCCAGTTTGGTTCTCGGGGACGTCCTTCCAGAGGCGTTCTCATGTGGCAATGGGAAGTTCCTTGGCCTGACCATTCGTTGGAAATCCAAAGAAACAATACGATCTTGTACGGTATTAGTTGTAGAACCTATCATTCACTTATGGTGGCGCCCCACTGTTTAAATGGTAGCTATAGTAGGCATAGTTCGGAATGTCTATGCTGGCTAAGATTAATATTCTACTTTTGAAATGTTTTCTCTACACTATGCACTAGTAATAATATCAGATGTTCTTTTTAATGCGTATCAAGCATCTTTGACTATCATAAGGAGAAATCTCCTCCGATTCTGCGTTTGCATTGTGTGTGTGTGCGGGAGGCCTTATGGTAGTCTTATTTTTAAAAGCATTGCGAATTGACTTTAAAAATATTTCTCTATTTTGTTTTTAAAGATAAATAAACTGTTTTGAGTTCTCACACCAGTCACATGACTGACTCGGAGTTTATTGCTTTCCTTCCTAAACTCTGGGTGCCCACCAATTTCCACACGGGCAGTCGAGAGTTAGGTTTATCAGGATATTCTGGATATTCTGGAGTTGCAGGAGGCAAGCTGGATGACATGGCGTATTACTAGTATATAGTATTTCTTTTTCCGCTGTTTGTTGTTGTTTGTTGTTGTACACTCTGATGATGTAATGAAATAAAATTTGTTGTAATGTAATAACTGATATAGTTCTCTGTTTAAAGATTATTCATTTGTTTATTATATGTTGTTCCGCTGCGATTGTGAGATTCCGATATTGTTCTGCTGTTTTCTTTCCGTTCTATTTTCTTTTCTCTCTATTTTCTATCTTTTTCTCTCTTCTTCTGTCGTTTTCTTTTTCTTACTTTTCTTAAACATTGAGAATTCATATTTCTGTTCATCTTGAGTTAATCTATGAAGATTATTGTATATTCAAGGAGTACGGATTTGCGGGTCTTCACAGGTGGTATCAGAGCATATGGTTAAGCGACAACCATGGTTCTGTTGGGTATTACTCATTAGAGATAGAGTCAGTAGTACTCTAGAATGAGTTGAGTGTAATAATAGCTATGAGAGCGTATTTGTTAGTGAATATATAAAATTGTTTTATATTGTGATGATTGGTTTATTGAGTGGAATATAAACCTTCATCAGCACGGTCTCGACAACTATGCCGAAGGGGTTTATAAACATTTGAATAGAACAATTCGACACAGTATTGTTTTAAATTGGGTAAATGAAATAATTTTACCTTGATTATATTTTTTTATATAAAGGAATAATTTTTCGAAATTATTAAAGTGTATATAAGTTGATTGTTTAGTTGTTTGAATAATCTAAGTAAAAGAAGAATTGTATAAGCAAAAGAATTATAAGAATTGAATTATAATTAAAGTGATTTACAATTGTGAGATAAACTTATATATATAAGAAGTGAAACTATATGAATATATTTATGAATATGAGTTGTAAATAAAAATGAATTTAAAGTTAAATGGAAATGTACTTTAGAATTTGGAAGCTAAATTGATTTATAAGTGGGAATTTAAGTTATGTAAAACCAAGTGATGTTTGTAAAATGGAATATAACTTAAGAGATGTTGAATGAAGTTGATATTGGTATCAAAGTAAATTAATAAAGTTAAGTGATAAATGTGAACTTAAGTTATGTAAATGAAATACAACTTGAAATGGTTAAATGAATTGTAATTGAATTGAATTAATAGATTGAATGTAAATCAATTAAATGTAAATAATTGATATGAAATAATGAATGTAAGTGTTAATTCATTAAAATCTAATGTTATTGGAAGTTGAATAATTGAATGAAAATCAATTTAATTAAACCAATTGAAAGTGATGGTGTTAAACCAAATTGAATGAATATAAGCAAAGGAATTTGGTTGTAATTAATATACATTGGTTATTATATGGTTGTTAGTTGATTGTATATAATTCATTAAGTGTTAATGAAATTGGAAGCTAAAGTAATTGAAATCCAATTGGAAGTTAAGTGAATCTAAAATAGAATTGAATTTGATTTGGAAGTGAACCAACTTGAATATGAATTAGTGAATATAAACTAATTGAGAATGAATAGTAAAAACATCCACTGTTAATAAATCAAATGTGATTAAATTGAAAACCCAATTCATTGAATATTAATGAGAATATGAATGAATATTGATTTGGTTATGGATGATAGTTGGTTGATGTTTGCATTTGTTGTTTTGTTGCATTTGCTATATTGGCACATGTAGTTGTTATGTTGCTATATGTTGTATATTGATACTATTTTCATATATGCATGATTCTCATGTTGTTTGTTGAGTGTTTAGTAGGTGCGGATCGCGTTTTCTTCGCATTTGGAGCTCGCTAATAAAATATAAGGTACATGTCTCGGATTAAATATCGTACTTTTACAATTTTTTCCCTGCGGGATGCCTCATTACTTGATGAGATGTATATTTGTGATATATATACTGTCATTTTTTTCGGATCGAGCCACGCAAAGGAGACTCTGGCGATTTTTTTCGAAAATTTAAGGCGTTAGAAAAAATTTGAGAAAAATTGAAAATTTTTGAAAACTTTAACTTTGATTTGGAATTGAAAGTTAAACAATAGTAGTTGTTTTTGAAAAGATAACTAAGCATGATTTGGAAACTTAGTAAAGTTATTGTAAGAAGTTTAACTATGGATTTATGGGAAATTAATAGATTTTGTAACTTTTCTTACTTAATAATTTCGAGGACGAAATTCTTTTAAGGGGGGATGTATGTAACGACCCAGAATTTTATTTAATTTAAATTTGAATATTTAATTAATTTTAAATATTAATAAGTGAAATTTATGAGTCAAATAAATTTTATTTCGAATAATTGGATTTAATTGAATAATTAAATCGATAATTTAATATGTTAAATTATGGAAATAATTGAAAATTGAGTTAAATATGATTGAAAATGATTCGTAAAATTTTATTTTATCATATTGAAGTTAGAATGATGTTTTAGAACTTTTAAAATCGAATTATAAGTTTATTTGTGAAAATTGAATATTTTAATATTTAATCGACTAGTGAAATTAGTCAATTTTTGAACAGTTTCAGAATTGGACGAAACTAGTTCCATTGGATCCGTAATCGTTTGTTATTACCGGATTTCAATTTTCGTAGCAATTGGAGTTAACGTTTGATCGTGGCAGCTCGAAACGCATCGAAATTGTTTTAAATATTAAATTGGCGAGTTAAAATAGCCATTTTTCAAAAAGTCTCGGATTTCGACGGAACCAGTTTCGTCGGCTCCGTAATGTGATATTATTGTATGGTTTTAAATTTCATGTCAATCGGATTTACCGTTTGTCCTGTGCAAGCTAAAACGCCTAGAAAATCGTTTAATCGGTTTAATTTTAAATTGAACGTTTATTGCCATAACTCGCACAGATGACTGAATTAGCTCCCGAAATACGTTCCATTGTGTTCGAAACGCGGGGTAAACCTTAGAAACGCCAACCGGCACGCTTCGTTTGGAGTTCGGAAATTCCGGGTGAATAGTACATTGGGAAATTTTTCTATAAAACCCCCCTTAACTTCATTTTTTCACAAATATTCAAAACCCTAGGGTTAAAACTGCAGGCCGCCTCCATCATATTCAATGGCCGACATTCAATCATCTTCTCCCCCTCTTTTCTTCAAATCCGTGCAACGATTCAACAAACTTTCAACATGAAAGTTGTAGACGACAATGAGATCTAGTAGTTCAACGGTCATGATCGTGTTTGGAGCTTTCGATCAACGGGAAAGTGACTGCAAAGGCCATACGGTCGGCCTCGAGATGCGTGCCAAGATGGAGGCCGAGTTCCTTGATTTTTGGGCCGAGCATAGTGTTGGCGACGCTCTTCGAAATGGCACTTGTTGATCGTCTTCAAACTACACGAGGAGGCTCGAATTTCAAACCCTAATTTGGAGCATATGGGTTGCGTGCGTATTATGTTGCCTGTAGATGGAACAAAGAGATGGAAGAAAGCACGCACGGTCATGATTTGCAGGGAGATGAAATCAGCGGCTAGGATTAGATGAAGGTTTAAAATTATAGAAATGTTGTAAATTTATGAATATAAATTTGTGTAAACTTCATAAATGCATATCTTTTTCATATGAGGTCGAAAATGCGCGAAACAGGAAGCGTTGGAATCATATGGACGAGAACTGCGCTATGGAATTGGATTGGAGTCATTTGGAGTTAGTGAGAATTTCGGGTAAAATTAAACGTCCGTTTAATTTTATTCAAAATAAATCGCTAAAACGAAATTGAAATCAAGGTGAGAACTTCTCACTTAATCGAATCAGTTTCGATTTTTATTTTAAATAGTTAGATTTAAAATTCTTGAATGCATGTTTGAATGATGATTTTTATCTATTGATTGTTAAAATAGACATTATGCGCCATTAGTAAACGGAGGTTATTTATTAAAAACATATACCGCGAATATTTCATAAACAGTGAAATTGGTATTATATATAATAGCAATATATATATATATATATATTGGCATATGTATATATTGCAGTTGTTGATTTCCCGCATTGTATAGCGAATGAGACCCTATTGCGCCGTCTATTAAGCGGATAATATTTTAAATCCCATATACCGCGATAATTTCGTACTGGAACGGAATTGGTATTGTGCTAACATATTTGGATGCAGGAAACAGGTTGGAGGGATCCAACTGGATTCCTCAACAGTATTTATTTGATTATGCATATTTTGATATTCGTTGATTATCATGTACGATATATGATATCGTTGTTGTCGTGATTGACTATTTGGTATGTAGCATCATTGGACCAATTTTGGAATTTTAAAATGATTTTTAAAGTGATTTTTGAAAGTATACGTTATAAAATATTTTTGGAATTTATCCATTTTAAATAAATAACGTTATAATTTTTAATGTTATAAAAATTATGATTTTTGAGAAATATGGTTAAAAGTTGATTTTTGAAAATACGGGGTTAATGATTTTATAAAATAGTTAAATTGGGATTTTTGGATTTATTGTAAAAAGTTTAAAAATAGGATTCATAAAATTTAATTATTTTATAAATCAAAATGATGAAATTATAAAGGACTTTAAAGATGTTTTAAAATAATAGTATAAATTGATTTATATAAGAGATTTATAAATTGATATTTATAAATTAAAATATTGGAATTATAAAACGAGTTTTTATAAGTGTTAGATTGAATTGTGAATGAATTTCATAAATGAATGAAATTTATAGAATTATAAATGGTGAAGCTATAAATGGAATTTTATAAGCAGTAGGTTTATAAAATTTGTAAAGTTATTTGAAGGAATAGTTTTGGATAAATAAATGAATCTTATAAGTCATAAGATTTATAATTTGGGAAGTTAAAGGAATGATTTTGCAAACAAATAAATTATAAGCATTTAACTTATAATATGGACTTTCGGTATATAATTGAGTTATAAATCGAATAGGTTAATAAAGGAGATTTATAAAGGAAGTTGTTATAAAATAAATAGAATGGAATTTATAAACATTGTTTTATAAATTCGCAACGACTTATTTTGATAAGTAAATTGTTATAACTTATTTATGGAGTTATATTCACGTTTTAGACAGTGAATAATCCTTTAAGATAAAATGTATAGAAATGATGAAATTGGTTAACGTAGTATATTCACGTTTTTAAATAGTGAATAATATGTTAAAGAAAATGTTTGGATGTGATGTTTTAAATTGAATTAAAACGATCTAACTATGTTTTAAATTGTGTTGAGATTCGAAACCATAGATTTCAACATTTATCGTTGAAATAGACGTTTTCGAGAAATAGAAGGAAATGGTGGACTATAACACTGTTGTTATAGTAAATGATTTCTGAAAGGAAATGTTTTGTATAGTATTGGGATTTATATATCTATTTTAATTCTGAATCCCTATACTAGTGATTTTGGGTTGTCGTAACGATGTTTTACGTAACATTCGTTTTGGCCCAAATAAATATGTTTAAGAGAATGATTTCCTTAAAGAATGAAATATATACTTAATCTCGATTTAAGTATATTGAATATTTTCCAAGTGTTGAAAATAAATGGATTTGTGAATTACTTAATAAATAAGTATGGAGATGTTTTTCCAATGTGAAATAAAACGTTTTGAGAATTTATCTTTTTGAAGATAAATTGAAAATGAATAATTGAAATTGTTTATTCATAAATATTTTGAAATATAAATTCACTATGGAATTTATAAGAGAAAAGGGGAATTTGTTTAAAAAATAAATATTGATTTATTTTTGAAGTATGGAAATTAATTTACGGATTTGGAACATAAATATAAAGTAAATCGTTAAGGATTTATTTAATTGGTTTAAATGAACCATATTGAAATGAAAGTATTTCCGCATAAGGAAATGTTTGAAATTGTTTTCAAAAGTGGTAAAGGTGAAAAGTGATTTGAAAATTGTTTTCAAATGGTTGAAGTGTGAAAATTATATATCTTGTAAAGATATTTTTGGGAAATAAATAATTTGGAAAATTATTTGGAATCTGGTGATGTTGTGCATATCCATTGATAGTTCAATAACCGACTATCAATATTTACCTTTGAAAGGTATTTGTTGTGATTTGCTGAATTTGAATGCCATACTTATTTTTAAATTATTACGCTCGTTATTCGGATTACCCATTCCGAATAGTGATACATCGTTATGGATAGCATTGAAGACCGGTGTTGAAGACCAGGTATTTGCGAGAGCGATAGGATGACCTGTCGATTGACTCTGCACCGAGTTGCTCCGGTATAGAGTTCTCCATATGTGATGGGGAATCCGATCAGGATTGTGGATATCCGGATTGCAAGGACTTCTTTGTAAGTGCCTTCGGTTCTGTTCGAGCCCGGGACAGACTTGTATGGATTGTATGTCTGACATTACAAATTGAGATATAAAACAGATTTCTTTCAAATATATTTCTGTTGGTGGCGGAGAATTTATTCTTTTAGCTTAACACCCTTCTCTGAGACGTACGAGCTCAGAGGTTATGTAGTTGAAGGTTATCAGCAATATATTCCCAATTTGGTAATGTGACATGCTAAGTGTTGCTGTGAAATGATCATTGTGTTGATCATTTGTGATAAGTTCATTTGTTTGATCGTTTATCTTTGTGATCATTTCTATGATCATTTGTTGACCCAAAGCATGACTTTGTATAAAGCGTGGCTTTGTGGACGAGACTTCGTCGAGCCTCACACCCCGGAATGGTCAAAACAGGAAAGATGCGGCAAGGTTATGAGGGGTAGCTCCCTTTAGGGTATGTGCATTTCCTTCTGGAAAAGGGTGGTATCATGGTATGGAGCCCAGATACTTACTCATGTTGAAACACTTTATTTATGATTGTGTGATGTTGATGACGAGCGCTCGGTTAAAGGTCCCAAAGGACCGGGGGATGGCATACTCGTGTCAATAGTTACCCAGTTAGGGGTAACCCGGCCTTGTGTTGGCAGAGATCCGGTTTGGTTCTCGGGGACGTCCTTCCAGAGGCGTTCTCATGTGGAAATGGGAAGTTCCTTGGCCTGACCATTCATTGAAAATCCAAAGAAACAATACGATCTTGTGCGGTATTAGTTGTAGAACCTATCATTCACTTATGGTGGCGCCCCACTGTTTAAATGGTAGCTATAGTAGGCATAGTTCGGAATGTCTATGCTGGCTAAGATTAATATTCTAATTTTGAAATGTTTTCTCTACACTATGCACTAGTAATAATATCAAATGTTCTTTTTAATGCGTATCAAGCATCTTTGACTATCATAAGGAGAAATCTCCTCCGATTCTGCGTTTGCATTGTGTGTGTGTGCGGGAGGCCTTATGGTAGTCTCATTTTTAAAAGCATTGCGAATTGACTTTAAAAATATTCCTCTATTTTGTTTTTAAAGATAATAAACTGGTTTGAGTTCTCACACCAGTCACATGACTGACTCGGAGTTTATTGTTTTCCTTCCTAAACTTTGGGTGCCCACCAATTTCCACACGGGCAGTCGAGAGTTAGGTTTATCAGGATATTCTGGATATTCTGGAGTTGCAGGAGGCAAGCTGGATGACATGGCGTATTACTAGTATATAGTATTTCTTTTTCCGTTGTTTGTTGTTGTTTGTTGTTGTACACTCTGATGATGTAATGAAATGAAATGTGTTGTAATGTAATAACTGATATAGTTCTCTGTTTAAAGATTATTCATTTATTTATTATATGTTGTTCCGCTGCGATTGTGAGATTCTGATATTGTTCTGCTGTTTTCTTTCCGTTCTATTTTCTTTTCTCTCTATTTTCTATCTTTTTCTCTCTTCTTCTGTCTTTTTTTTCTTACTTTTCTTAAACATTGAGAATTCGTATTTCTGTTCATCTTGAGTTAATCTATGGAGATTAGTGTATATTCAAGGAGTACGGATTTGCGGGTCTTCACAGATGACATGTGACTCGAAGAGGCCGGGATCGGGTATTGGGAAATACCGGAAACCACTTCGAATTCTTAGAAATTGATATGTGAGATTAATAGGTTGGAATGAAGCAATTTAAGTGAATTTGACTATTTGATCTTAATTTTGGTCCTTAGAAACTTATGTGTGAAATAAGTTATGTCTATAAAATACTGTGAACTTGTAAAAATTGGTTTGAGTTACCTCGGGTTTTATATAAGTTGTTTGCTTTGGTATTCCATGTTAGTTGGTTTACTCACGCTGGTTTCCAGCCTGACCCGGGTGTTACTTTGGTGTTATGCTCGGGTAAGACCAAGTATTACAGATTTTCCAGGTAGGTGCGTTATGGAGCTCAAGAGGCGAGCTGGATGGCAATAGCGTATAGGGTATTTCCGTTGTATTTATATTATTGTTAATCCGAGACTTGATAATTGTGTATATTCGGTGACTGTATATATATGTGATCTGATGTATATTAAGGTAATCGACAGATATAATATTCTTTTTTAAACTGTTATTATTTATTATTATATTTTATCCGCTGCGAATGTGAGATGTTGTTCTGTTCTTCTTCTTCTTCTATCTCTTTCTTCTTTTTCATAACTATCTGGAATTTTCGGGATCGAAAATTTTGGGTCGTCACATTTGGTATCAGAGTTGAAAGGTTAAGCGAGAACCTTGGCTCTGGTGGGAGTTACTCATTAAATAGAGCCCGTAGTACTCTAGAATGGGTTGAGTGTGTGTATATATATATATATATATGAGAGCGTACTTGTTATTTTCTTATATAAAGATTTTAAATGACTTTATATAAAATATATTTTGATATATATAAAGCAATATTTCCTTCTAATAAATATTAAGGTGATTGGTTGTTAATTATTGAAATTAAAATTAAGAAGTAATATAATACAACCAAACTGAAGTCTAGAATTGGAATTAAATTAAGTAGAAACAAAAATACAACCAAATTAAAATTTAATGGATTGAAAATGAAATTCTAAATCTGGTCTCAGAATTCGGAAATTTTGTTTCAAAGTAATGAAAAATAATAAATAAGTATTATTTGGATAACTGGGACTTGTTGAAAACAATGGGTTGTTTGAAATTTGATTTGAATTTAAAACCAAAGGTGGTTTAAAAATTTAAAACATGGCTGGGAGGGCCAAGAAATAAATATGTTTATATGTATAAATATACATGATATCAAAGATAATTTGAAATAAACTCTAAGGTATTGAGTTTTGATTTTCCCTGAAATGTGATTTAAAAAAAAACCCCAAAGTAATATTAGTTTTGAACTTATAAGAGGGAAAGAATTTTGAAATTTGAAGCGGGAATTCAAATTGAGTAAGGTTGATTGGATTAAGTAAAATTGGAATTTAACTTTCGGAAAGTTAAATAAATGTAGAAAAAGCAACCTGAATTGGAAATTTCAAGATGAAATTGGAATTTAACTTGGAAAGTTAAATGGTTGATTTGAATTGGGGATTTGTGTGATCTCAAAATGGGTTTGAGATTTAAAATTTGAAAATAGATGGACGTTTTAAAATAAATTGGATGATACCATCCTATTGTTAATAAAAATCTTTAAATTGAGAATGGTAGTGTATAAATAAAATAAATTTGAATAATTAAGTTTGTAAAATATACTTGTTTAAGAACTGGCTTCAAACTGGAAGATAAAAATTGAATAATAAATTAAAATTTTTAAAATAAAATTGTATTGAATTCTTATTTAAACCTTGAAATACATAAGTAAAGATAATTTAAAATGGAATTTTGAGAATTGAACTCAGAAATTAAATTGCCTAAAAACTTTTAATAAAGGTTAATTTGGTTTAAATGGTTAAACCAACCTTTGAGAATTTAACTCGAATTTACATAATTCGAGATAGTTTAAATTCAAGATTGAAATTGAATTAGTTCAAAATTGAATTTGGTTTGAATTAATTGGATTGGTGATTGAAGATGTATAAGTTTAAAATTTAAATGGGAAATTGAATTGGATTATATTTAAATGATTTGAATTTGAAATGGGTTCAATTGATAATAATTCAAATTGATTGGAATAATATGAAATTAAAATTAAAATCGAACTGGATTGAGATCAACTAGAATTTGATTTAAATTGGGGAAGGAATCAAGATTGATTCAACTTGAATTGGGAATAAATTTCAACAGAAATTGAAGTTATTCAAGTTAGAATTGAGTCAATTAATGGAAATGTATATTGAATTATTGGGGTAGTGAACAGTTTGACTCTTGACTATTTTAAATAAATTGTTTTAATACAAACTTATTTTTCTAAGCTATTAAATATATACAACCTTTCTTTTTAAAGCTAACTTATTATATATTTGTTTTACCATTATTTTTGGAGCTATTTAAATATTTTTCAATTGTTTCCTAAACTAATTACTATTTTTCGACTATTTCACAAACTAATTTCTATTTTACAACTATTTTGCAATTATTTAAAATCTTTGAAACTATTCAACTATTTTTCGACTATTTTACAACTAATTAATTATTTTATAGCTATTTTATAAACTAATAATTATTTGTCAACTACTTATCTATTTTTCAATTTTCAATCTATTTTCTAATTATATAATTGGTCGGAGTTCAAACTGTTATTGATTAAATACCCAATCAAGATAAGAATTGAAGTGAAAATTCAATGGGATTGAAGCGATTGTAAATAAATGAATGGAAATTAAAGGGAATGTGAATAGAAAGGAAATTGATTTGGCTGATAATCAATGGAAATAAATACGTAGGATGTACGTATATTATTCTATTCGCATAGCGATTTGATCCAGATTCGAGCACAGAATTTCGAGGTAGTTTATCGATCCGAGTTGGGATTTTTCACTCGATTTTCGACGGCGAACCTGGATATGGATTGTTGATTGGTTCTGAATATTCTCTATCATAGTTATAGCTATGCAAGGAGAATGGCGGTTTCTAATCAAGAAACCAGATCAGTGTCCGCACTAGGAAGTTGGGTGGACGATACTAGTTCGGAAGTGAAATTGTGTGATCGAGTGAGCGATCAGGTTGGTATAGCGTACGAATGATATGTGTACATCGTACGGATTTGAATAAAATTGATATTGGAAAGAGAGGTCAAATTTGAATATTTGATTTTGAATAAATGAAGCTATATATCTTTGTTATATGAGATAAAACTTCCCTTGATAAATCTATAACCAGAAGAAAATATTTTTGAAAGTGTTTGAAGTATAAATGGGTTTTATACAAGTTTGAAATGATCCAAAGTTTTGAAAATTATATATATCTTTATATATATATATATATATATATATATATATATATATATATAGAAAGGATCTTATGAGGATTTTGAAAAAGGTTTTGAGAACCTTTGGATTTGGAAAGGCTTTTGATTTTTGTGTAAAATCAATATTGAAATTTGAAAGCTTAGCTTGAGAATTATCGATTTTGGAATAATCGATTTTATGTAAAGAAGTTTTGTATGAGATCATACTAGGCGTATCATTTGAAGATACTATATAGTATAAAGAGTTTTGATGATGGCTCTGGGGAAAAAGGCGCTCTCTTGTAATGAACTTCTCAGGAGTGCCACCGGGTGGTGCTGCCTTGAGCCCCAATGGGGGGTTCTAAAGTTGATCCTGTGAGGAGTCCGGACAAAACTAATTCCTGAGGATTATTGGGTAGCGAAAGTCGAGGGCGCTGATGCCTATTAAGGCATTTGGGTTATGCTATGACGACAGTGTAACTCGATGTCGCTGCGATCTACTGTGGGACCATAGCGAAATTCGTGTGGAGGATGAGTGCCAACAGTCTACACTTGATTTTGCCGGGAAGGCAACGCAAACATCGGTAGATTGCGATCTATGGTCAAGTGGAGTGGAGAAGTTTCATTTTTGGCAACGAAATTCGATGGCGCTGATGCCTACAGTTATATGGGTTTTTGCTGTGATAGCTACGTAACCCCGGTTGTAGCTGCGATCTGCCGTGGGTTCCATGGTGTAATCGAGGGGCGTGGAGGCCTACAGTTATCTATGGATTTTGTCGGGATGGCAACGTAACCATCGGGTTAACTGCGACCATGGATGGGGGTGATGATTTGCAGAGCATTCTCACCAAAGTTATTTTCTCTATTTTCAAAAACTGTATTCAATATTTTTTAATAAAATTATTTTCCAAGTATTTTCACTGGGTGTTCAAAACGGGTTTGCCAAGTACTTATAGGTTGTCAGTCCTACGCCTGATCAACGTATGACTGAATTTCTGTGAGAACAAGGATGGACTGGTTGAGACATCGAGTCATAAAAAGTATTTTTATAAACAGCTATTTTATTAAGTATGATGTGAATTTAAAAGCATTTCTAAAATTTTTTTAAGTAAAGATGTTGGAATTTTGGGGAAATAAAAAAGAAATCCAAACTGGAATTTTAATGAAGTGAATTTGTAATTAAAATCGAACATTAATTTAGAAGTCGAAAGTAAACTAATTGGCTAAATAATTATTTGGTTGAGTATATTAATAAAATTTAACTTAGGTAAATAAATGGGTTGTAAGTGATAATGGGTTTGAAAATGAATTCGAATTTTAAATAGAATTTGACTTAGATTTGATAATGAATTAAAAAGAGGAAATGTTGTAAAATAAAAATAAAATAGAGTTGGATTGAAAATGTGATGGTTCGAATTATAAATAAAATTCAAGGGTGATTTGAATAATATTTAATGAAATTTGCAAGTAAATTGGATATAAGAGAAGTGATGTTATATGAAATAGAAGTGATTATGATAGAAATGGTTTGAGTTGCAAAACAAAACCCAAGTGAATAGAAATAAATTGAGAATAGCCTTGTATTAATAAAATAAATTCGATAACGAATTAAGTAATTGAATTAAAAATTAAAATGGGTTAATTGAGTTAAATAATAAATGGATGAAGTCTGATAGAATAAAAACTAAATCCAAGTTGTGATTGGAATTGGATTATCAGTCTGAACTTATGTTCGATAGCATATTAATTTGAAATATAAATGAGTTAAGTATGTGCTTGGATATTATTTTGATAAATTGAGAAGGTAAATTTAAAATTGAAATTTAAAATGAATGGGCTAACTGAATTTAATAGAAGTTGATTAAATGAGAATCAAATAAAAGTAAACTTAAGTTTGATATTGGAATAAATTAAAGTAAATTAACTTAAGTTTAAAATTTATGGAAGCTTGGCTTCGAATAAGTGTGAAAACCCATTAAGTAAAGCTTGGATTAAATTAATTTGGAAATGGTTATTAATTTATAAGTTTGAATGTGCCAAGCTTAATAAATTGTTTTGAATGAATCCAATGTGGGGATGAGATAAAATGCAATGTACGGTTGGTAAATAAATTAGAAATGAAATTAAATTAAATTCAGAATGAGTTGAAATTAATTTGAAGTAGTTATAAACTAAAATAGATACTGTATTAAGCGAATATTGTCGAATTTGCATAAAAATAATTGTCGTTTGGCGTAAAAAAAAGTAATTAAAATTCTATGAGCCGATAGAGATTAAATAAAATTGATTTTGAACCATTTGAAGTGAATATGAGCTTGTTTGGATTAAAAACCAATTGGATGTAAGAAATTGAGTTGCAAGCCACTGAAACTGAATGAAACGGCTTATGAATTGGTAGAAAGCAATTGAATGATCTTTAAAGTTGTATAAATCGCTTATGGTAAGCGTTTGGTGTTTGTTGCTTTCGAAATGCTTGTGTATAGCTATTGGAAATAAGTGAAATACTAATAGATTTTCTATATTTGGCACTTACATATTTAAATTGAGTAAGTACAGGTACCTGAAGGCCGTTTGGCTGGATTTGGATTGCACTAATTGCTAAAATTAATAAGCTGCTTGCTTAAAATGCTAAATAAGGTACGCCTATGCAATAAAAAAGGAAATATGAACTATTTTGGTTTTTTTCCGACCGTGTGGATCGATGTATATATATTTATATCTCTTGTCAAATTGCAAAAGCTCCTCCGTACAAAGGAGACTCTGCCAAAAAAATTTGAAAATTTTGGGAGTTAGAAAATTTTTGGAAAAATTTTTGTTAACGACAAAACAACTTCAAATTGAAAATTTAAATAAATTAGTAGATGAAACTACTATGAATCAGTTATAAATGAAGGTTAAAATCCAATGCTTAAATTAAAGATGAATTGAATTCATATGAAAATGGGAAAGACTAATTTGAAATAGGTATGAAACTTCTGCAAGGAAATGTATAAAATGATTAGAAAGATTACAATTGGAAATTATTGCTCGGTAAGATATGCAGGTATTTAAGAGAAAGAAAATTGGATTCGATTCCAAAAGATAAATTTGATTGCCCGACAAAAAGGTACGTATTTAAATTTCTAGATGAAATTGGATTGGGTTTTTGATGTAGCCACTTGGCTTTTGTTTTCTTTTTGTTTGGGAGCCTATAGAGGCCTTTTGTAGTTGTACCGAGCTAGCCGTGCAAAGGAGACGCTGGCAAAAAAATTCGGAAATTTAGAGAGTTAGAAAAAAATTGAGAAAATTTTGATAATTCAAAATTGGATTTTAAATTGAAATTTAGATGATTGGGCAAAAGGGTATTGTTTGAAACTATAGAGGGTTTTGGGAAGTTGGTTGACATGATAATGGGTTTTAATAAAAGATAGTTGGTAAGATGTTGATAAAACTATTGGTTTTGGGGGAAAGGTAAACGGGTATTGGTCCATTTTCCCTAAATAGTAATTTCGGGGACGAAATTCTTTTAAGGGGGAAGGAATGTGACGACCCGGAATTTTTAACAATTTAAAATGGAGTAATTAATTAATTTTAAATATTCAGAAGTTAATTTTAAACTTGAATTCCAAATATCAATATTTACTTGATAATTAAATCATTGAATTATATAGTTTAAATATTGAATTTAATAATCTGAAATTGGGTAAATTGTTGAATCATAAATTTCTAAGCCTGTTTAAAATAATTTGAAGGCTTATAAAATTTATAATAATGATACTGAAGGTGATAGATAATAGAATGGTTGAAATTCAATTTAAAGGTAATTTGTTCAATTTAAAAAAACGTATCGTTTAAATTGAATTTAAAAATAGCCTTCTGAGGCACAGTCTCGGAATTCGACGAAGCCAGTTCCATTGGGTCCGTAATAGTTAGTTATTATCGGATTTCAATTTTTGTACCGATCGGAGTTGTCATTTGACCCTGACAGCTCGAAACGCTTAGGAATTATTTTAATCGATTTAATTTAGAATTGATCGTTTATTTCCGTAACTCGCGCATATGATCTAATTTGCTTCCGAAACACGTTCCATTGTGTTCAGAACGCGGGAAAAACCTTATAATCGTCTGTCATCATGTTTGATTCGGGTTTCGGGATTTCGCATTATGTAACTCGAGATATTTCCAATATTTTATTATATAATAACAAGCGTGCACAGGAAGCTTCTCCAATCCTATACCCTAAAACCGACCCCACTCTAACCTTAAAACCGAAACCTAATATTCTCGAGAAAAAAAATTCATGAAATTAGAAAATCGCGAAATGCGATTTAGGGAAAAATAAATAAATAATGAATGACGAGCGCGATTCCATTGGTGAAGACGTCAGAGGAGAAGGAGAGAGGAGGCACGACGACTTGAGCGTGATTGACAAGTGAAGGCGAGAGAGCCGAGGGGATTGCTTGAGATGGATGATAGAGTGCGTGTGCGAATAGGAGGAGGACGTCGAGCTGTAGACGTGCGCGACCTGAAGCTCGAGTTCACGGTGGTGCGAGGCTGTGGCGACGAGATTTCTGGAAGAGCTTGCGAAGGCGATGCTCGCGATGGGAATTGAAGGCAGAGTTGTCGCCTTGATGTCGCATTCGATAATTTATAGATAAGATTCATGAGAGACTGGGTTTGGAATTGAGGTCGAAATCGAGGAAACCAAGGCAAATTTGAGGTGGATTGCAAGTAAAAGCAAAGGTGAGTAAATCTCACTCTATTAGATTTCTATTTGAGTTTAAATGGTTAAATTAAAATATTTGATTGAATGATTTAATTGATTTGATATGCACTGTGGATTGATGTTATGGTGATTTTGGTATTGGATGGATCTCAAGTTAATGGATTGCTTAACTCGAAGTATTGGGAATTTTAAGTTGTTTTAAATTTAAAACAATAAATAAGAAAATGTTTCCGTTTAAAAGTTACTAACGACTTAATGATTTGTGATACATTAAATTAGTAGGATAATTGAAATGGATAATTAATTAATTTAATGAATTAATGATTTGGGTTATTTAATTCAGTAATTAAAGGTATTTAAACAAATAATAAATTAAGTTGTAAGTTAATTAACTAAGTATAAGTAATTCAGAATAATCATTTGATGGTGTGATAAATAATTACTTAATGTAATTAATAAAATACAATTGCTTAGTGAAATTGGTCAAGAAAATTAATTAAGATAATTAATTATCGAATAATTAATTTATTAATGAAGTAAACAAAAGGATAGTTAATTACATATTGAGATTAATCGAGAATGATAAATATTAGGGTTGAATTAAAGTAATTAATTTAGACTAGAACAAATCAAAACATAATTGGAAATCATTAGTTTATATAGTCAACGATGTAATTAAAGATGGATTAATTAAGTTGAACTAATCATAAGACTCATGAGAATTAATTAATGTAAGTAATTAAGAATTAGTGTAATTGATTATAATTAATTAATTTGTGAAGTAATTAAAGATTACCTATTGATTTGGTAAGAATAATTAATATCGTGAAATTAATTAAAGATAATTACTTGAAAGGAATTGGAAGATAATTAATCCAGGGTGATTAATTAAGATGAATAAGGAAGGGTTGATTAATTAATTGATTTGGAAATTAATTAATGAAGGAATCTAAGAGATTGAGGTTTGAGATTCAATTAGAATCATTTGAATTGATTTGTATGTGATTAAGCTTTGCTTATGGGTGATTGAATGGTATTGGATGCGTTGATCGAGTTGATATCTTTGATATGAAATGTCGTGTATTTCATTTGTATAACTTGGGTTAGGATGCCATGTGGCTCGAAGAGGGAGGATCGGGTATTGGGAAATACCGGAAACCACTTCGAATTCTTATAAATTGATATGTGAGATTAATAGGTTGGAATGAAGCGATTTAAGTGAATTTGACTATTTGATCTTAATTTTGGTCCTTAGAGACTTATGTGTGAAATAAGTTATGTCTATAAAATACTGTGAACTTGTAAAAATTGGTTTGAGTTACCCCAGGTTTTATATAAGTTGTTTGCTTTGGTATTCCATGTTAGTTGGTTTACTCACGCTGGTTTCCAGCCTGACCCGGGTGTTACTTTGGTGTAATGCTCGGGTCAGACCAAGTATTACAGATTTTTCAGGTAGGTACGTTCTGGAGCTCAGGAGACGAGCTGGATGGCAATAGCGTATAAGGTATTTGCGCTGTATTTATATTATTGTTAATCCGAGAATTGATGATTGTGTATATTCGGTGACTGTATATATATATGTGAAACTCTGATGTATATTAAGGTAATCGACAGATATAATATTCTTTTGTAAACTATTATTATTTATTATTATATTTTATCCGCTGCGAATGTGAGATGTTGTTTCTGTTCTTCTATCTCTTTCTTCTTCTTCATAACTATCTGGAATTTTCGGGATCGAAAATTTCGGGTCGTTACAAATTCATATAATAAACAATTTGAAATTCATAAACCATTTTCAAATCAAGGAGACAACATTATACACATACAAAATTAAGATGTTCAATTTTGTTCATTAAAACATTATATAGAAATTATTAGAATAAAAAGATCATACCTTAATTCTAAAGCCGTGAAGTATACTTTGAAACATTGAATTTTTCTTCTAGATGTAGCCAATGAATCGTACCTTGAATGATGAATCAAATCTCCTAGATTCAAAAATAAACCTCCAGATACTGCAAGGACAAGAGGGATAAACCACTTTTCATAATTGATTTTATTTGTATTTAATTTTACGAATAACTAAAGCCATAGAAGATCTCATATTTTTAGCATTAGGGAAGGAGAGAACCAGAAAAGCTACGGAAAGAAGAAATGAAAAAAATTAGAAACTAAATTGTACGTACAGAATGAATTAGAGAATATGTTTTATTTGAAAGAAGGAAACTTTTCCATTCTTTAATTAAAACTTCTCTAATTAATTCTCTTGATTAACATTCTCTTTTCACTCCTATTTATTTATATGGTATGGCCGAAAATTACGTGCCAACAAATTACAAAAGATTCCATAAATTAACGCATGTAATTATCTTTTGTTTAATTGCAATGATATCATATATTAATGCATGTAAATATAACTTTTATATATGCATTCAAATAATTACAAATAACTCCCAAACATCAAGTAAAATAAATAATAATTAATATTTCTCAAATACTAATTAATTTACAATTTTTTATAAATTAATTAAATCATGTGGTTTTTCGAAGAATTCATCATTACTGTTGTGCGACTCAAAGGTGTAAATTCAGTCAGCGATTAATATTGAACAATTCAAATATTAACGTTTACACGTCATTTAGTAGGTGATGTCACATTTTGGCTGAATTCATCGCTTACACATCTTCTGTAAAATCCAATTTTTCTTACTATAAGCGGTACCTAATAGTGGCAATTATTTACACCAATTTCCTTCATCAAAACTATATCACTTTGGATTTATGGAATTTGGTAATGGTCAAAATTGCAATATCATCCACACTCAACTTTATAGTCCAAATACAAGGTCTTTGGTTCAATAATAACAATTATTATCAACTAAAACGCTCTGGCCAAAGACTTTGACTTTAAGTTGACTTGAGTTGACCATGATACTAATCCCATATAAACCGAGGAGACGAATCATCTCTTGAATAATGCTTCACTTCCAATACTTTCAGTTGATCCAACTACAGTTACTAGATGTAGCGCCATGCCATGATTTGACTATAATCAAAGCGGAGCTTTCATATTGAAGATCCAAAGTATTCTAAAGTTAGAGAACTGTGTAAATCAGTCACATTGATATTTTTTGTATGACCTTAGTTATATTAACCAACATAAAACTATAGAGTGAGTCGCTCCATAGTTATCCAATAACTATCAGTACATAACTCCTAGGTGCCTCCAACAATCATGAGTAATATACTGCCCAACATTTGGGAGCGTAACATACTCTAGTCTCATACATCAATATGCAGTCTCGATGCATCTTGACTAGGAACATTCAAAATGGTACTTTTTTATTGTGGTAAATTACTCACGGTTACAACACTTCGTAACTATTATCACAAAATATGTCATTTATGGATTTTCTATTAAATATATTTTTATTAAATTAATTATTTAGTATAACCACATTATATCAAGTATGTAATAGAAAGAAACACCTTTATTATGAACAAGATTGTTCAACGAGTTGGATATACGTAAAAATTACACAATTGCCCTAGAGCATACCCTTAACTCTATCGATCTCCCACTTGCACTTAGGGTCAATTATGTAATCTTATTCGAACTTCTTCAATCGGTTTCTCAAAACCAGTTGGGTCAGTCCTTTTGTGAACAGGTATGCTATTATGTTTCAATTATCTCTGTTAATCAACTCTCTCTGATGGTGATAAAATACTTTATCATGTGGAATAATTCGGATTATGTCTCTCGACCTCTAATGAGCTCTATGTTCTATTATGAACTGTATCGCAACATTGTTATCATATAACAATGTTATGAGATTCTCAACATTTAAAATTGGCTCAGTTATAAATTTATGCACTTATAATTTTATATTTTATATTTTCTATTGCAGCAATATTCAAGGTGATGTACGTAGCCTATTTTCATTGAATAAGCCACAGTCTTTTATTTGAAACATTTCCAACTTAAAGATACTTAACTTGAATTTATTATTGACGTACTACACTCGGTATGACTTATGAAGTTTGAGTTCGAACACTCCATAAGGAGTTTTTATTTTTATAAACAATTATCTAGTATTTTATAAATACATGAGAACACTTCAAACAACCATTAGGTGATATCAATTTGGATTTGATATTTGCTTCATATATCAAATACATAAACAAATCATGATATCGTAGGCAACACAACATGTATGATAATTCCTTTTGCCAATGGAAAGGAATCAATCTTACATGTTCCATATTAAACATTTTAATAAGGTGTCCTTGCATATCATTTGGGACATTACCGACATCTTTTATACTTATTATAAAAACACCATTTATCAGTCCAATGTTAAGTATTAAAATAACTAAGGCTGATTTTAACACAAATACATCATTAAAATCAAGAACATGTTGTTTACTTATAGTTTAGAAATATCAATGTACCTTTAAACGTTCTTTCTTATGAACACACACTTCCTCTGCACTTTGATTGAAAATCAAACTATTTGATATGTCTATCAAAATACTTATTCAATCTTGATGCTTATAAAATGATACTTTCCTATCATTTCTTGGATCATATCCAAAGACTCACAAACTCAATATCGCTCCCACCGACTATGAGACATTTTTGGTTAATATGTGTAAACAACTTACTCTAAATCGTTACTTAGAATTTTATGTTTTAATACATATGTACTAAAAAAATAGAACTTATCAAGCAATAATTTAATATAAGAAAATGAAGTTCCATAGGGAAACAAACAATTTAATTGGAAATAAAAAATAATTTAACCACCGATGGAAAAAACACAGGCTATGTTTCGAACTTTAGAAGGATCCATAGCTTTGTTTTAAATTATATATAATATGTATATTCTATTTAATATGTAAATTTTATCTTTTGTGGAGCATATCTATACTTTATTCTATTTTTTGGGGGTACTTCCCTTGCACCAATAGGGCAGATGTTATATGGAGGCACCTAGATAGAAATTCAACCATCTAAATTCACGATATTAAGATTATATGATTCCATATACATGAATGGAATGTGATCGTAGATTAAGAACTGTAATTATTTTTAAATTATTATTCTAAGAATTTTTTTTACTTTAGTGTAAAGTCTTACAGAAGATATAAAACAAATTTTAATTTCAGAATAAAAGCTAGGTTTTGTTTTGTGTTGAGTCAAAAAATAGTTTGATTTTGAAACCCTCATCCCAAATTCAGTCTAAACTTGAAGGTTTTTAATTTGAAGCCTAATCATAATTCGGTTAAAATTTATACATTTGTCTCAAATCTAGTCCGAGTTTTAATATATAATTTATTTGAATTCCATTTGATTTAAACATCAGTAGATAAATTACAATTACTTTGTAGGCAAGAAATTGTTGCATTTTTAAAGGCTATATTATTGCAACTAATTGAGTTGATATACCATCAACTTTTTAGATAGTTTAGAAGGAAAGTCTTAGCAGGAACAAACAGGCATGTCTATGTAAGGAATGCATACAAATTAAAAGTGACTTGTGCGAAGAATTACTGAAAGTTTATGGCACATGCTTTGTAATTACATTCACCAAAATTCAATAAAACTTAAATTAGATAATCATACGGCTTATAAGAACACTACAGA
The DNA here is from genome assembly GCA_030765085.1 of Allium cepa. Taxonomy (NCBI): domain Eukaryota; kingdom Viridiplantae; phylum Streptophyta; class Magnoliopsida; order Asparagales; family Amaryllidaceae; genus Allium; species Allium cepa. The sequence goes on from CM060928.1 coordinate 979,575,988, forward strand.
ACTACGAAAAGTACTACCGTATCTTCTCCTACTTAGTATGTATTAAATTAACAAAAGAATCTGACTGAGTTATTGTATAATGGGTGATAGATGATCTTGCCAAGTTTTACTTGCTTCTTAAAATAAAGAGAGGAAACAAGGAAAAGAAACACAAAGTTGATGTACACAAGACTACGGAAGGCAACTTACTTCTGAATTAGATGTAGCAGGAGCATTGAAGTGCTCTTGGCTGTGAATATTTGTATCCAGTAAAAACTTGAATATATTGTGTTTGTGTGAACTCTAGTTATTGCTTTACTAGTCTTAAAATAAACTAGTGCATTAAATATGTTATCTTACTTGATCCAGTTTGCCAAGCATGTTATATTAAGGTAGTTGAATCGGAAAACTGTTGGTTTGTGCCAGACGTATTTACCTGTTTGTGATTTTGGTTAAATGTTCTAATTACAGTAGTTGAATTATGTAATGTTCGTTATTATGTAGATCTTTATCTACCCATTGGAAGCACTTTTACATAATATTGATCCCTTTATGATATAAAAGGGACGTTTTGTTAAGCACCAATGAAAGTTTCAAAATCTATTTCAGTCGTCTTTATTTAAAAAAAAACAGTTTTACAAATTATCATAGTCAACTATTACAGCAAAAATATATAGTTTAAACTGCATATATATGTGCTTATAATTGTCTATAAATTGTAAATAATTACAATAAGAACTGTAAATTTTTGTGTTATAAAAAATGCAGTAGGATCTCAACAATGCTAGCCGTATAGATTTGCAGTTTAAATTGCATTTTTGGTTTTAAACTTTGAGATGGTGTTTTATAAAATTTGTATTTTAGGAGAGATTTCAGGAGTTAAGTTAAAAAATGATGTTGCTAATTTCCACTAAAAGAATTCCATCAAATAAATCTTAAACAATGTCAGACCATCATTGATTTTGATTATGAACTATAGAATAGAATAAATTTATTACAAACCAATATTATCTAATTGAACAAATTGAATAAAGCCGATAGAAATAACATAGGAAGAATAAAGACGGTAATAGTGGTTTGCTTTAAAATGCGATGTGACTTCATCAAACATCACAAAATTCATCAAATTCAACATCACAAAAACAATCTTATCTAACTTGGATCGAGCTCACTACCAAAACTAGAAGATACACCTCATCAAACATCACAAAATTCATCAAAATCAACATCTAACGTGATTTGAACTTCATTAATTATATTCAACATCATATCAGTAAAACACCAAGAATTCATCCAGGCTTTTAACATCAAATCGGCATTACAATCACTTAATTTCGTAAACTGTAAACGCGATTACCTGAGTTGTAGATTCAAGGCATGAACAAAGCAGAGGGGCGACGAAGTGGGGGAGCGGATCGACCAGGTATCGTAATGGGAGCTGTTCCAAGAAGTAGCGTGCGGCGATGGTGCAGTAGTGGATACGGCAGTTGAGACGAGCGAGATGAGGGAAATTTTGTTGAAAGGGGAAATTATTTAGCAGTGGAGGGAAAAAGAAGCCGTGGAGGGAAAGGAGGAAAAAACATGACAATTTTTGTATCGATAAAAAGTATAAGGCAGCAACCCTATAATTAAAGGAGAAAAAAAGGAAAAGCTAATATTTGTTGAACGTACACTACAAACGCTACCAATAATTGCAAGCAAAGGTAGGTTTTCTTGTAGTGAAATTGACTTGAATGTGTTGAATATCGAATACATTATGCTAATTTCAACAATTAAAATTTGCAATATTATTCTTATCAATATTGATCATTTAATTCCAACTACATTAGTCTTACTCATAATGACACAGTTGTGGTCGATGGATCATATCCCTTCAGTTACGACCACCAAAATCTATATTTTGACAGCATACTTGGAATTCTTTCGGATTTGCGCATCATACCACATAGAGTCAACACTCTCAATGGTTTACTTAAACAATGTAGGGTATATATTTTCGACATTAATAAGAAATGCATTGTTTCTCTTAGATGTGCAAGAATACTTATTAGATATTCTAATGCTATATATTTGTTTAGGCTAGTTAATTTCATTTCATCTGATATAATCATTCTATCTATGGATTGTATCCAATTTCATTTTACAACCAATAATTCCTCAAAGGTATTTTTTCACAACGAAGTCGGTATATCTTGAAACAATAATTGTTTCTCAGTGCAATAGAATAGGTATTCATAAATGTTTTATAAATTTATTTATTTATAAAACTGATTTGGTTTTAATTTATAGAAATAATGTTTGAAACATAAATATGTCATCCAATGACAGTCTTTTCTAAATCCTTTTAGGGAGATTCATACAAGATCCCTCATGAACAATTATTACGCGCAACCTTTCGATTTGCACAACCTTCCAACTCCTTGGCCTAAGATATGTCGCAGTTTCTTATAAACCATTATCTTGTAAAATTTTGTAAACTGTTATTAAAATGAAATAACATTAACCTTGGGTACTACTCTTAAGTACATTACCTTGTAGAAAGAAACTAACTCAACTTCACACATTTAATCATGCATTGTCCAACAAAGTTCGATTACTCAATATCGATGCATCATTATGTATCACATAGAGGAGTAATTTTTAGATTGAATCTTTATTCATTTTAGGTATGTTCAGAACATTTTCCAATATACTCACTCATTCGATCAAATCAAATCATTATCGCATGTTACTTTATTTACTGTTTTATATTCTATAAGTTTACCATAAACATACTACATGTGTATCAAATACACATATCCATGACGATGATAACTCATCGATGAATATGATAAAGTACGTGGAATGTTTTGGTACTTATAAAATTATGATCGTAAACATCTATATGTATCAATCCGAAGAATTGATTAACTCTTATGATACTCTCATTAAATGGGTGCATAGCACTTTAATGTTTGATACAATTAATAAGTGTCATATGCTTCAAAATTATACAATAAAATTATTTCTCAAAATTACGGCTTAGTCTATAATTCTAGAAAAAACTGTAAATCATATTAGATACCTTTTTATTTTCTAATGCATCACTTTTATTATTATAAAAAATTACCATATTATAGTTTTGTTTCACAAAGAATATCCATATTGAAATATAGCCATGTCTATTTTTTTTCCAATCAATACCAAAAAATAATCATTATTTCATAAATAATGTATGGTAAGTTTTACGAAAACAATTTTCGTACTATGATGCAATTAAGAAGTGCTATATGGCATGCTCCCACTATTCCACCATTACTATGATAGCATACTAAATTCGGAGGTCCATCATTCACTTAATACGATTTGGTTATTTCATACACTGCAACTATTTACAGTGGAGAGTTTGTTGATCAAATATCTTGAGCTTAAAGAAATAAATCTCATAGAAAACAATTTTCTATATGAAAATACATCTCGGAGTAGAAATCATATTTATTATTCCAATATTAATTATCAATTATTATTACAATTCTCATTTCCAATGTTTCTCTATGAGGCAGAAGTGATTATTCATTCTCTTTATCTCAACTATAACTTAAATTACATCTATTCTTATACATTAGTTTTCCTTTCAAATGATCAAACTATTCAAAAGAAAACCTTACTATAATATCATAAAAAACTCTTTACAAAACGCTTTCGATTATCCTTAACATTTAAGGACATCAAATATGTTGCACTTTACGTAAACCGATCAAAGTGACATTTCAGCGATCGAGTTCGTAAATCTATCTTGTAGTTTTTAGTTTTGTATTAACACAATATGATACCATTTTTAATCAATCAGATTGAATTCTCGATCTCACGCTAAGGTTTATTTGGTTTTCTAGATGAACCAATTTCATCGAAATATTAAACATTACAAACTTTGACAATTCACCATATAAAATTTACATGCAATTGTATATGGATCAAATATCCATAGTCTTGTGTTGCTTTTAGATTTCGAAACTCATATAATGCAATACATGGTACAAGTAACCAAACCACGAATGTATTCAGTAGGTGTAAAATCAGGTACTTGCATGGATGTTGAAATGTTAACATGCAATAGAAATTTAACAGTGGGCATTATATTTTCATTTGCCAACTTTCAATTCAGCTCATTTGTATATGTTAATTGATAAACATTTTATCAATCATATTAAATGCACAAATTTACCAGTGTAGATAATTATAAAATTATTTAGCATATGTTCTTACAATATTAGAAAGATTAAATGTTATCGTTTTATTTTTCTGATAAGGCTCCCTCCAGTCTTTTATGTTTCTCTAAACCCTAAGATGAAACATAGAAGTCTTTCGACTTCATTAGTGGATCTAGGATTCTTCTGACTTAGTATTCTGACCTTGAGTTTGCTCAACAAATCATAACCCACAAACAATGAATAACTCCTTATCGTTTGTATCACATACAACTCCTAAACCATTTTTCCTTGTCCTAATCTCATATCGACCTTGAGTTTTCTTAACAAATCAAAAGAGATTATTCACTTGTACCTACCATATCGTGATGGCCTAAGTATAGTATGTGTACCTTGAGTTTGCCCAACAAATACATATAGTTATCTTACCTCATCTGTTCAATATACTAATAATACTACACATAACATCCCCATCTTGAGTTTGCTCAACAACTAAGGAGCATGCAAGTAATTTAATATATATATATATAGTAGAGGAAAACATTATATTAAAGATTCGTAATATTCAGTATATTATATTGAGTGATATCGACTTATGGAATAATGTATTTCTTATGCAATACCCTCATGATTCAAGTGTCAGACACATCAGAAATCACAATATACGTACATTTGCATATGTATTTATTCCTTAAGTCTATTTGGGTTTCTTTAATGTTCCACTTTTAGTTTATACATTTATATCATATAAGTTTTGTTGTTAAATAACTTTTATATTTCATATTAATTATATAATAGTCTTATGTATAATATTTCGTTAATTAAATCTTAATTAATTAATTTTAATTAATAACTCTTTAATTAATTTATAACAGTATTCCAATACAATTTTTATATTGGACATAACTACTATAACCTTTATCTGCATACTATAACCTTTATGCTGTAACATGTATATCTTATATATGTGTAATTTTATTCAATTAATTAACCTTTAATTAATTTATTAATTAAACAATGTTAATTAAATTATATTAATTTCAAAAGTTTATCTTATGTACATACATACATGTATGCTTATGTTATCTTAAAACTTTAAAATAACATAACATATATCAACGTATATTATACATCCATATAAGTATAGATTAATTATCTAACTTAATTAATTTATATTATTATCGTATCAATAATTTTGAATTTCGAAATTAATATTTACATAGTTTCAAACATTTTGAACTTTTCATTACATTTTCAAACATTTTCAAAATTTATGTTATATTATAAACTTTTATAATAAACATGTTTTTATTTTAAATTTAACTTTTAAATTTAAAATCATGTCTTAAGATTAAAAACTATTTTGAAAATTAGCCCAAGGCCCAATCTAAATTGAGCCTTTTCTATTAGGGGCAATCTTTGGGCTCACATCACCTTTCAAGCCAGGCAGGTAACTATGTAGAATAGGGTACTTGATTACCTAATTTCAATCTTAGACATCACCTTTTTAGACATCAAACTAAGTGCGCAAGCTTAATTAGTTAGCCCCAATATGACTAATTTAGACCACATTGGCTATTGGGATCTAATACCATTGTCGGAACTAGTCCATCCCACAACGAAAGAAATGAGTGAATTTCAAAAAAATTACCATTTTTGGATTATTAACGGGCCTATACAGTCAAAATATATTTACGTCTTATCTAAATTTATTTCAAGTAAAATCAATATTTTATTTAATACCATATTTTGTTTTATTAATTTGATTCTAAAACAATAAAGAATGGGATAAAAAATAAGGTTTGAATATACCAAATAGATTCATTCCTTAATTGTGTGATAGAATAGTTAAACATAAGGCAAGTATGATCAATTGATAACATGATGTATATTAATAAATAAGAATAACTTTAAAGGCAATCACATAAGGGACATAAAGAAAGAAATAATATATGACAAAGATGAATGATTCATCTTTCCGTTTTTGACAAACTTGATTTATGCAGCATTCAATTAGCAATCAAAGAATCATTATAACATGAGATTAGGAATAGCCAACAAGAATTCTTATGCATAAACTACTGCCTCGTTTAAAATTGTTTGATATTAGTAAAGAATTTAAACTATACAATTTGAAATATAAACATTAAGTTTTATATGTGTGTGTGTGTATAAAATTATTTCACTTTAAAGATTAACCCAAAAATTCTTCATTAATTCAAAATAAACCATATAACATTGAATTTTCTGATGTATTAATGAACTTATATAAACTTTAACTAGTTAACAATATATATATATATATGCAATTAAATCAAGAGATTCAACCTGTATCATTTTTTTTACAAAAGTGAAACATACCAAAAAACAATTTTTGAATACTTAAACAGTATTAGTCATGTTAAATAGGGTAACAAATTTGTAAGTTTATTGTAATCAATTTAGTATTAAAACATCCTTTAATCATGCATGGGTTTCAATTACAATAAAATGCAGATAATAAGAACAAATAAACTTTCAAATCTAAAGAGATTAAACCTATCTGATTAATTTTTTTGAAACAAAAGTGAAACACACTAAACTTAGTAATATACTAACAGTCCTTTGAATACTTAAAGAAAGATATTAGTATGTCAAATAGGTTAACAAATATATAAATTTGTTGTAATAAATTTATTATCCAAACATCCTTTAATCATGTGTGAGTTTCAACTACAATAAGATGCAGATAATAAGAACAAATAAACTTTCAAATCTAAGGAGATTCAACCTATATGATAAATAATTATAAAACAAAAAATGATACATACTGAACTAAGCAATATGTTAAAATCCTTTAAATAGTTAAATAAGGATAATTACGATGTCGAATAAGATAACAAATTCAGAAATTAATTATAATCAATTTATTATCAGAACATAATTTAATTATATGTAAGTTTCTATTACAGTAAAAGTGCAAACAATAAGAATATGTAAACATTCAAATCAAAAAAAAATTACCTTTTGATTTGAATGATTAACATAGATCTAAAATTAAAATATTGTCTAATCATATACAAGTTTCAGTTTTGATTTATCTAAAAATAATAATTCATATAATAAACAATTGGAAATACATAAACCATTTTCAAATCAAATGAGACAATATTTTACACATATAAATTAAGATGTTCAATTTTGTTCATTAAAACATTATATCGAAATTATTAGAATAAAAAGATCATACCTTAATTCTAAAGCCTTGAAGTACAACTTGAAACATTGAATTTCTCCTCTAGATGTAGCCAATGAATCATACCTTGAATGATGAATCAATTCTTCTAGATTCAGAAATCGGCCTCTAAATGTTGCAAAGATCAAGAGGAATAAACCATTTTTCATAATTGATTTTATTTGTATTTGATTTTAAGAATAATTGAAGCCATGAAAGATCTCATATTTTCAGCCATTAGAGATGGAGAGAACCAGAAAAGTTACGGAAAGAAGAAATGAAAAAAATGAGAAACTCAATTGTACGTACAGAATAATTAGAGGATATGTTTATTTGAAAGAAGGAAACCTTTCCCATCCTTTAATTAAAACTTCTCTAATTAATTTTCTTGATTAACTTTCTCTTTTCACTCTTATTTCTTTACATGGTATGACTAAAAATTACGTGCCATCAAATGACATAAGATTCCATTAATTAACGCATGTAATTGTATTTAATTTACTTATAATAATATCATATATCAATGCACGTAAATATAACTTTTATAAATGCATTCAGTAATTACAAATAACCCCCAAACATTAAATAAAATAAATAATAATTAATATTTCTTAAATAATAATTAAATTACAACTTTTTCTAAATTAATTAAATCATATGGTTTTTTGGAAATTCATTATTATGGTTGCACAACTCAAATATGTAAATTCAGTCAGCAATTAATAATAAACATTTGAACAATTCAAATATTAACATTCACACTCACTTAGTAGGCGGTGTGACATTTTAGCTGAATTCATCGCTTGCACATCTATTGGTAAAATCCAATTTTACTTATTATAAGCAGTACCTAATAGTGAAAATTATTTACACCAATTCTCTTTGTCAAAACTATATCACTTTGGATTTATGGAATTTGATAATGGTCAAAATTCCAATATCATCCACATTCAACTTTATAGTCCAAACACAAAGTCTTTGGTTCAATAATAACAATTATTATTAACCGATATGCTCTGGCCAGATACTTTGACTTTAAGTTGACTTGAGTTGACCATGATACTAACCCCATTTTACTGAGAAGACGAATCCTCTTTTGAATAGTGCTTCACTTCCAATACTTCCACTCGATCCAACTATAGTCACTCGATGGAACGTCATTCCATGATTTAACTATAATCAAAGCGGAGCTTTCATATTGACGATCCTCAATTCTTAAATTGAGAGAACTTGGTATATCGATCACATCGACATTTTTGTTTAACCTTCATTATACTAAGCAACAGAAAACTATCGAGTGAGTTATTCCATAGTTATCTATTAACTATTATTACATACCACCTTGATGCCACCAGCAGTCATGAGTAATACACTGCCTAACATTTGGAGAGCGTTACATACTCTAGTCTTAACGGATAAATCGATATCCAGTCTCGATGCATCCTGACTAGGAATATTTAAAATGGTATATTTGTTTTATTGTGATAAATTACTTGTGGTTACAACACTTTGTATCCACTATCGCAAAATATTCCATTTAAGGATTATCTATTAAATGTAATTTTAAGTAAATTAATTAATTAATATAACCACATTATATCAAGTATATAATAGAAAGAAACACCTTTATGATGAACAAGATTGTCCAATGAGTTAGATATATGTAACAAATACATAATTGTCGTAGGGCATACCCTTAACTCTTTCATGGAAAAAGTCCTCGACCGAAGAGTGGAGGCTGGAGAATAAAACCCAAAAGGACGTCAGGTATGGATTATTTCTGCCAAGGAGTAGGTCGCTTCGTCGGAGAGCAATAGGATCGGCCTACTCAGCTCATAGAGTATAGATTATGCTCGACCAGATCTGAACTGACCACTATCCACCTAGGACTTATTCCAAGACAACCAAGACACCACTTGGCATTTATGAACACTGAAGTGGAGCATATGAGATAACGCTGCTTCGTTGGAGAGCGATAGGGTCGACTTACTTAGACGTCGAGTACATACTGTGCTTGGCAAGGACCCGAAGAGGTCATAGATTTGTATATCAGCATTGAACAGCTATGAATTTGGGCATTGACCAAGAGAGGTCACAGACTTGGATATGGGCTTAGAGCGGTCTCGAATTTGGTTAATGACCCGGTGAGGTCAAGGCTTTGAAAAACGATCTAGGGAGAATGTGGATTTGCAATGGATGTGGCTTTGTAATGGATATGAATTTGGATGAAACAATCCGGAGAGATCACGGACTCAAAATTGGATATCAACTTGGAATGGTCATAGATTTCACTAATGAACCCAAGAGGTCATGGATTTGGATTGGCAACGGATTGGATAATATGGCTATCGATGGATTATGGGCTTCAAATCTTGGATTTATGACAATTCAAAACACACCTTCCTATCGCAAGACTTGTTTTGGGGAGTAAAGTGTTAGCCCGCTTTTTGGCATGGTAGTACATAGGTGGATGTAACCCAATAGACTTCACGATCATCAAGGAAGAAAGCCCTGAGAGATGGTTTTCAAGATTGGAAATCGATTACATTTGGAACTATGGACCATAGTCGAATGAATTCGAATGGATAGCACTTAAAAAAACTAAGTATGGAACAAAATATTCCCCCTAGAAGAGGGATTGGAATAGAGGGATCAAATTAAACAGGATACACACAACGCAATTCAATGATGATCGCTCCATAACTTAACAATCATAAGGCGGATGGTAAATCTTTGGGAACAAGAAGAAGGGACCCTAATGACTCTATGCCAAGGATCGCACATCATATAGAGCAAGTTGGAGGGATCAGCCCTCTTCTCTCTGTAGTGATCAGCTATAATCAGCTTTCACAACATATTACAACAAAGTTCGATTAATAACTCGAGTTCCACTAATCTAATTGGCATAAAACTTGGAAGCTAAACATAATACAATATGGAAAATATCCCCTAGGGATCGAACATCATTTGAAAGATTTTGGAGGGATCGACCAATATCCCTATTCAGGGATTGGTTTAGTTGAATTTTCTACAATGATTAATCAATAACTCAAAATCTACAAATGCAATGAACATAAAATTTGAAAAGGAAGTACATTACAACATGAGGACCTATTATAGGAATCACAACTTCAAAGGAGCAACTTGCAGGATCAGCCTAGATCCCTATATAAGGATCGACTGTCATCCTTGTTCATGACATAATGCGATGATGATCGATTGTTATCTCAAGATCCATAAGTGAAATAGACATGAAATTTAAAGGAGAAGGGGATACATTACAAGGGACCTACTATAGGGATCGCATGCCATGATTCCACCAAAATAGGGATCGACACCGATCTCTATTATAGGCTTCGGTGGGCCTCAAACTTTCTAGGATGGCTCATCATTGCTTCAAGTTTCCAAATCCGAGATTTGAGTGAGATATTTTCACATCTTCCCTCATAAATACAACAAGCATAGCATCAAATAAAGGAGCTTGATCTTCTTTCTACTTCTCATTATCTTCAACTCAGACTACATTCTGCCAATTTATTCTGGGATTTCGGATTATAACTATAAAAAAACTACTAGATAATAAAAAGGATTATTCTGAAGTGGATGTAGGCCGAAGTTAGCTGAACCACTATAAACCTTGTCTCTTTTTACTTGCTTTCATTTTAATTTGTTTGTTTTTCATATTATATTCTCTGTAATAGATATTATTTGAGATCTATCATTGGATATTGATGCTTTCACATAATGTATTGGTGGTCAATTTTGATGCCAACATTTTTGTAATTTCACCGAGAAAGCTAGCCCTCATAGATTTGGAATTTGGATTCAGAACTTGGAAAAGATCCAGAGCTTAGATTTGGAGCAATGGTGAAACAATCAACAAGGAGAGTGCTACCAAAAAGGAGCCATCATAGAGGGAGTGAGGAGGGTTATTCAGGAGATGGAGCTAATCAAGAATCTATCTACATCACTAAGAATGAAATGGAAACGATGGTGGATGCTATGAAGGAAAGGATGCTAAAAAGACAAGAGGAGATGATGTAGATTTTACTGCGACGGATTAGACAAGCTGGAGCACAGAACCAAGGTGATAGAGTAGTAGAAGCTAATGAAAACTTAGATCAAGGAGTTAAAGCAGCAGGAATTGCTGGAAATCAGAACTAGGAATACAGAGATGGAGTTATTAGATAAAGGAATAGAACAGAGCAGCCGAGGGATGTCCCCAGCCATCTCAGAGGGATCGGCCCGATCTCCAAAGCTAGGGGGCTGCCTCGGGTCTAGTTGACCACGATGCTAGAGGACTGACATTCGATCCCATGGAGCTTGTTGCAAAATGGAATTTGGATCATTCGGAAGAGTACGTTTCAGAATTCCCTCATGGACTCAAGGAGCAGTTTGGAAATAATGATAGGAGACTACACCTAGATGATAAGGGCAGGTTTGCAGAGAAGATCAGGCGAGCTATGTGTAGAGGATTGGGGAATAGGTATATAGATGACGTAAATAGATATTCGTTCACTCCTAATATTAGGAATGCAAGAAATCCACCGGAGTTTAAACTACCAATGCTGGAAGTATACTACGGAAAGTTGGACCCAACTATGCACATGATGAGATATATACAGCACATGGAAGTACTGTGGGCATTGGAGGAGGTCATGACAAGGTGTTTTCCACTTTATTTGATGGAGTTAAGGAATGGAGCGAGTTGGTAGATTGGTTCATGAGGCAGTTTCGGGTCCACATCATGAGACCCAAGAATGTTATGACATTGGCAGCATTGAAATAGAGGACCAGAGAGTCTCAAAGGAGTTTTCTAACACGATTTAATGCAGTGGTGACATCAGCAGCTGCATTAGAAATTACCGATGGCATGGATTTCAAGGATTCAGTGGCATGGGATCCACCTATGGGTCTCGGGAAGTTTTATCATAAAGTAAAAAGGATCTTGTAGCAGGAGGACGCACAAGTCGACAAAGCGGAGGTGAACGCTGTGCAAAAGAAGGATCACCAGGAGAAGCAAACAAGAATAATAAAGGCAAACGAAAAATAGATGATGAGTACGATGAGACAAAAAGGCGATCGAAAGAGCGGAAACCGAAGTTCTTATCCTACTCGGATTTGATGGAAAGGCTAGAATGGATTTATTTGGATACTGGAGGTTAATTCCCTTATCAAAAACTGGCATAGAGGGATCCCACAAACCAAAAGCGTTTGTCTAAAAAGTACTGCTTGTTCCACAAATAGAACAGGCACATCATGGATGAATGCAGGCATTTAAAAGATATAATTGAGGAGCACGTCGGGAATGATAGATTGCCGCATTACGTGAGGAATCAAACAATGGAGATGGAACATGAGCAACCATCATTCGAATCAAATGGAAAGAGAAATTGCCAATGTTAGAGGTCAAAATCGTCATCAATTGATTGCGATGATAAGGGCCGAGTTTAGGACTTGAACTCCAGCCATAATAATAGCAGTAATAATAAACTCTATAATAAAGTGGCTAAGTCACTTACACATGTATATGATCGAGGATGGTCCCTAGGCATGCTCTGAGATGACGATGAACCATCGTGTCCAAAGAGGCACCCTTTTTGCTTTTATAGTTTTTTGATTTCTAGATGTACAAACTCTTATTTATCAGGTTATTTATGATCTGCATTAACGCGATGGATAAAATAGGACGTGATTGTTGTCTCGACCAAAGTAATGGGGCGGCAATCGCAAGGTGCGAGTCTCTTCGTCGGAGAGCGACAAAATGGACTAGCACATGGATTATGTCCTCGACAAGAGAGTTGATGCCGGAGAATTAAACCTAAAAAGACATCAAGTATGGATTATGTTTGGCAAGGAGTAGGTCGCTTTGCCAAAGAGCGGCAGGACCGACTTACTTAGGTCCTCGAGTATGGATTATGCTCGGCAATGGTCCGGAGAGACAACCATTGGCCTAGGACTTAAGCCTAGACACCACATAATGTTCAGGACACCGAACTGGAGTACAGGAAATAACACTGCTTCATCGGAGAGCTACAAGATTAGATTACTTGGGCATCAAGTATGGATTGTGCTCGGCAAGGACTCGAAGAGGTCATGAATTTGGATATCGGCTTCAAATAGGTATGGATCTGGAGATTGACTAGGAACGGTCACAGACGTGGACATAAGCCTGGAGCAGTACTGGATTTGGCTAATGACCCACTGAGGTCGAAGGCATAGAAAAATGATCTGGGAAGAACGTGGATTTGCAGTGGATATGGATTTGTATGAAACGATTGGGAGAGATCGTGGATTCAGAATTGAATATGACTTGGAATGGTTATGGATTTTACTAATGATCTGGAGAGATCATGGATTTGGATTGGCAATGGATTGGATTTGGATTGGATAATATGGCTATCGATGGATTGTGGGCTTTGAATCTTGGGTTGATGATAATTCAAAACACTCCTTCCTATCGCAAGGCATGTTTTGGAGGGAAAAGTGTTAACCCGCTTTTTGGCAAGGCATCACATAGGTAGATTTAACCCAATAGACTTCATGATCACCACGGAGAAAGCTTGAAGAGATGGTTACCAGAATTGGAGATCGATTACATTTCAAACTATGGAATGTAGTCAAATGGATTCGGATGGAAGGAACTCAAAAAATGGCTGTATGGAACAAATACTTCCAATAAGAGGGATGGGAATGGAGGGATCAAAATAGAGGGATTGGATTAAAAATGATGCGCACAACACAATTCAACGATGATCGTCCCATAACTCAACAACCATGAGGCAGGTTGAGGTGAAACTTAAGGAACAAGAAGAAGGGAACCTAAGAACTCTACCCTAGGGATCACACAACAAAGATCAATCAATAACTCGTGTTCTAATATCCAATTAGCATAAAACATGGAGGCTAAATATAATACAACATGGAGAAGCTCCCCGGGGGATCGCACATCATTTGGAGGATTTTGGAGGGAATCGGCCCCTATCCTTATTCAGGAATAGGTTTAGTTGAATTTGCGGCAATGATCAGTCAATAACAAAATCCACAAATGCAATCAACATGAAATTTGGAGAGGAAGTACATTACAATATAGAGGACCCATCATAGGGATCGCAACTCTAAGGGAGCAGTTCGGAGGGATCGACCCCAATCCATATATAGGGATCGATCTTCATCCCTCTTCATGACATAATATGGCGAGGATCAATTGATATCTCAAGATCCGCAAACGCGATCGACGTGAAATTTGGAAAGCAAGGAGATAAAATCATGGGGGACCCACCATAAGGATCGCACCCTATGATTCCACACAAATAGGGACCGACTCTAATACCTATTAAGGGCTTCGGTGGGCCCCAAACTTTTTAGGCAGGCTCATCTTGGCTTCGGGGTTCCAAATCCGAGTTTTGAGCGAGATATTTTCATGTCTTCCCCTATAAATACAATAGCTATGGTATAAGAAAAAGGATCTTGACCTTCTTTCTGCTTCTCTTTACCTTCAACCCAGACTACACTCTGCCAATTTTATTCTTGAATTTTAGATTGTAATTGTAAACAAACTACAATATGATAAAACAGATTATTATGGAGTGGACGTAGGCCGAAGTTAGCTATACCACTATAAATCTTGTCTCTTTTTACCTACTTTCAATATTAATTCAATTATTTTTCAGATTATATTCTTTACGTTAGATAATATCTGAGATCTGTGACTAGATATTGGTGCTTTCACATAACTAGGTGTTGGTGGTCAATTTAGATGCGGACACTTGTTATAATGTGTTATGTTAATTATTAATTTAAATGAAGTATATTTAATAGAAAATCCATAAATTTTATATTTTATGACATTAATTACAATGTGTTATAATCATGAGAAATTTAACGAAAATAAACATATAATTTTAAATATTCCTAATCAAGATGTATCAAGACTGTATATCGAACCATTGAGATTAGAGTACTTAGGCACTCCAAATGTTGGACAATTTACTACTCAAGGCTGTTGAGGGTACAAAGGGCTTATGTACTGATAGTCATTCCATGGAATGACTCTGTAACACCCTGTAAAAATTAATAATAATAAAATAAGTTAATTAATTAATTAAATAATATAACGCTAAAAATAAAAAATATATAAAATCATAATTTGACCATGGAAGTTATGTTATTGCATTCGTGGTGATTTTCCGATCAATTTTTGTGTATAATGTTTTGAAAGCGGAGCTCAAACGGAAAATTTATGGATGTTTGAAGTTTTCGGCATTAAAACAATTTAAATGGAATTCAAATTCAAATTAATAATTAATCCTAAAATTCGAAATTCAAAAATTAACAATACTTAGACTTGGAAATTAAGTAAATGTTAAAATTAGAGTTAAGGTTAATTGATGATTAAGGATCAAAATAAATACACAATGATATAAAATAAAACGATCCCAAAATTAGGGAATCGACCGATCGCCCATTGTGACCGATTGACCACTAGTGGTCAATAGTCTAGTATAGAATGGTCAACTGGTCAATGTGGCGGCGGCTATGGTTTTGTGTATTTGAATGATGCATATTTTATTATTTTAAACCGACTTAAATCCGACGGTTCTGGTGCTTTCTAACTAATGTAAATAAGAGTCTAGCCCCCTCACCTTTAATTCACAAATTATTTTAGGAATCAAGCAAAGCTCTGCTAGTCTCTCTCCTCAAAGATTAAAAAAATACTCTAGGGTTTAAGGTAAGAAATTTTAGATGTTTATTATTCAATTTCTGTTCCTTTTCTCCTTTAATCCCTAAATTTCTAAATTTAATTCGTATACAATACCCTTGTTGTATATTTCTAAAAGGAAAGGTCTATAAGAGACTAAAGTAGGTGTATCAAATCCAAAAAAGGAAGAGCTGAGGACTGATTGTGAGTGGAATCTTAGTCTTTCTTTTTTGAATAATTGTATAGTATAACTTGGATTTTCCATTGGAGAATTTTATTTATGCAAATATCATACTAAATCCCCAAAATCCCTTAAAGTGAAATGTTGATTCTTAAATTAGAATCTCGGTTATTTTATATTAAAATAATGGAATTATGTAATGTTGAGATTTTAGTGTTTTACATTCTATTTCACTTCTTATCTTTTTCTTTGGATTTGATTAAGGGATTTGAAAAGAATAAATTAGAAAATTGGGTGTAAGGTACGGATTTTTCTTATTCGTAGTATGCACAGCTATTTTAGCAATTTAAATAGAAATTCCATTTTTCAATTTTATACAAAGATGTTGAATAGAACATAAAAGTAATTAAAATGTAAGTTTCTATTAACGTTGATTCCATTATTTTAGTATAAAACAAGTTGGATATGGGTTCCATTTTGTACAAGTAGATTAGTTAAATTATGGATGTTAGGTATATGATATATTTGTTGATATGGTATTAGACTTGTATAAATTTCAAGTTTTGACATTTAAATTATGGTTTAGGGCACAATCTTCACATGTCTAGAAATATTTAGGGCACATGTGCATATATATATATATATATATATATATATATTTATAAATAATATATAATTTTAACATATTAATTACGTAGTTGATAGATATTAATTGCTATTAAATCCCCTTTAGGAAAGAAGTTAAATTGTAAGGGTGAAATAAGAACTTTCTTATAAGGCCTTGATATGTATTGCAGTGAGACGTGAGATAATACGTTAGAGAGCATTATAGATTATGACTAAGTAATAGGGATGCGAGGTCGGTCAAAACCACACAGAAGTCTGCTTAGTAAATCTAGACACCAGTAATGTGACTTTGAGGCTGATGTAAGACATCACCTATAATAAGTAATTATGGAGGACACGAGGTTAGTAATAATTTCTATAGTGTAAACCTTCCCAGTTAATCTGGCTACTAGAACTTACAAATAGTTGGACTATTGTGAGATGACATGTTTGGGTTACGGGTCATAATACGAAGAACCTACTTCGAGGTTAAAGATATTAAGTGGTTGGTTGAGGGCCCGTCTCTTCCATATATAAGAAGTAGCAAATGCTTAGGGTTAATAGTTAGGCACGGTAGAGGATATCTCAGGGAGGGTCCGCTTTAGATTTGAAGTATTAAATAACCTGAAGATATTTTACATAATGTCAGGTAGATAGTACTCGAGAGGAGTCCGCCTTGGGATAGGTATTAAATGATAGGGACTTTCCTTAAATGGTGTATTAAATGGTCCGAGTCTGTCTAGTTTCCATTGAAAATGTATTAAATGGCTTGTTACATTGTTAATACATTATTGGCAATATATATACGCTATTGGATTGAAATTATAATGGACTGGGAAAGTCTTAGGGCTTATATTCAGAAAATATATAATACGATTATATACTTAAGACATATTCTTATTTAATTTATACTTCCCAAGTGCTATTCTAGAAAGGCTTGAGATTTTATTCACCGGACATTGTTATTCCGACTCACTCCTCGTTACAACACAGGTTAGAGATGTTGATGCAAATTTTCAGAGTTGGTGGCGGAGACGCAGACTTGTGACAGTTACTATTTATTTACTTCTATCATTTCCTTTATTTCTGATATACCCATTAAATGATGTTGTAACTTTGTAATATTGTACTATAGATAATTGACGATTGTTTATGCTATTGTGTTATGTTTTTACGACATTTATTTTAAATAAAATAGGCACTGTTCTAATATATTATATTTTACCCTTCCGCTGTGAATTTTTAAATGCATAGATAAATAGCTCTGTATTGTTCTTTAATTATACCAACCAACAAGTAGCTTTGGCATGGGTCTAAGTTTCGATGTGTCTTTTCTGGGTTGGAATTTAGTTTGTTTCGAGGCAGGTTGTTATAGACTCACTTGATAATTTTTTGTTGGTTAATATAACTTAGGTCGAATAGAAAATATCAAAGCGACAATATTATATAGTTTTTTTTTGACTTGAGAATATAGCGAACTTCAATGTAGATACTCCATTTCGATTATAGTTATATCGTGGTATAACGTCCTCCATTGAACGACTATAGTTGGGTTTGAATTGAAGCATTGGAAGTGAAACACTACTTAATAGAAAATTCGTCTCCTCAGTTAGATGATGTTAGTATCATGGTCAACTATAGTTAACTTAAAGTTAAAAAGTCTCTAGCCAATGTAGTTCGATTAATAATATTTTTTATTATCGAACTAATTGTTATTACTGGAAGTGAAACACTATTTATGTAATCACTTCTCATTTATACAACCTAGCCTACAATGCCAAAGATAACTTTATATATATTGTTATCTAAAGAACCATTCACCGAACAAACATAATTTGTGTTGATCGCATAAATTCCATTTTCTAAAATACTATCACAGATTTTATTACCATCCAAAATAATGTTCATTACATTATTAACAAAGTGAAAAACATAACCAGCCTCAAACAATCTAGTCATAGATATAATTCCTCAAACAAAGTCTTTAACAAAACAAAAATTATTTAATATCGACACAAATCCATTTGGCAAACTCAAATGAAAGTATCCATCAGTAGCTAAAGACTCATTTCTTCCTTTGCCATATGGTGCCAATTCCTAAGCCCATGTAATGAATTATAAATATGAGTTTCAAATCCAGTATCTAAAACCCAAGGTAATTTTTAATTGAAAAAAAAAAAATTTGAATCATAAATGTACCTGATGGAGTAGCAAAACTAGTTTGTTTCTTTTCTTTAACAATCTTCAAGTACTCCGGCCAGTTCCATTTTCAATGACCTTTCTTGTGACAATGATGACACTTACCCTTATGAGTGGTAATCTTCTTACTTTTCTTGGTAACCCTCTTCCGCCTCTTCGAACCTTTCGAAGATGACGCACCACTTTCTATAGCAAGCCTAATCCCTTGATCCTTGAATCTAGACTCGACCGACTTCAACATATTGAGGAGCTCTACGAGATTCACATTCAACTACTTTATACTGTAATTATAAATGGTTCGTACTAAGGCGTCAAAGAACCAAGGATCAAATCAACCTTTAACTTACTTCTTATCATCATTTCCAAATATGAAAGCTTATCTATATAACTCTTCATCATCAGTATGTAATCCTTCACTTTCTGTTCTTTAGTCATTTTGTATTGAACAGCTTCTTTGTAAGCTTGTACCTTGCGGAATGCGACTGTTTATCAAACAGGGCCTTAAGACAATCAAATATCTCATGGACAAATATGTTTTCGTGTTGCCTCTGTGTGACCACCCATCTTCTCGACTCTCAGAATTCGACACTATTGAGGGTCGAGGAGATGGGTCGTCGCACTCTATAAAGGCTTGTCTAATGTAGATAGCAACAAAACATAGGCAATCTCCAGGTCCAAAACCCACTTCTCATAAGAAAGCCTAATTTTGGGATCTGCATCATCAACGGGTTGTTCTTTAGGATCGTAGGTAATAGACGACCAAAGGAGCTAGTAAGCCAATGCTGGCTTAATCGCTCTTAGTCGATAAATGTAGTTGGGTGCAATAAACTTGTCATATTTTCAAAACAGTTTTGGTGTAGACATATTCTGTAAGTTTAAATTGGTAGATTAGGATTATTTCGTAGTAGATGTTCTTATAATATTAGTAAGGTTAAACCTTACTTTTTATTTTATTAATAAGCTCTCACTAGTCTCACATGTTTCTCCAAACCTAAAGCCTTTCGATTTCACTAGAGGGTGTTAGGACTCGTTTGTCTTGAGATTTTTGACCTTAAGTTTTCTTAACAAGTCGTAGCCCCATAGACTATGGATATATAATTCCTTATCGTTTGTATCATATACATTTTCTAACCCATGTTCCTTTTCCTAATCTCATTTCGACCTTGAGTTTACTTAAAAAATTGAAAGAGATTATTTGCTTATACCTACCATTTGCGATGGCTTAATTACAATGTATGTACCTTGAGTTTGCTCAATAAATACATATAGCCACCCTACCATGTCTATTATACTAATAATACTGCACATAATTTCACCGTCTTGAGTTTGCTATATAACCAGAGAGTATACAAGTAATTTATTGGTATATAAATGGTAGAGGATGACTTTATATCAAAGATTTATAATCTTTAAGATATTACATTAAGTGATATTGAATTATGAAATACTCTTATGATTTAAGTGTCAAACACATTGAAAATCATAGTATAAGCATAATACAAATGCATTTATCCCTAATCTATTTAGGGTTTCATAATTTTCCAACTTTAATTTATACATTCATATTATATAAATTTTATCATATAACTTTTATAATTTAATTTACTTACATAGTAGTCTTATGTATAATACTATATTGATTAAATCTTATTTAACTAGTTTAACTAATTAACATTTTAATTTATTTTATATTATTCAATTATAACATTTTATATTGAAATGTATACAATAACACTCATAGTTATACACATATATATTATATATATATATATATATATATATATATATATTTGTATGCGTGTATGTATATATTTTATTTATTAACAAATTTTAATTAATTTAACTATTTTAGTTAATTGTTCTTAATTTCGAAAATTCTTACACACACACACACACTCTTACACCATCTTAAATATTTCAAGGCAATATAACAAATATCTTATATACATTATAGGTCCATATATATTTTTAATTAATTAATATTTTAAGTAGTTTATTCATTTTATTAATCTTATTAAAATTTATAATATTTAAAATTTTATTTATTTTATTTTCAAAGCATTTTTGAAAAATTATATTATAACATTTATAATGTATTTCTTATTTTAAATTTAGCTTTATAATTTAAATTTTATTTTAACTTCAAAATAATTTTGAAAATTAGCATAATGCCCGATTCAAATTGAGTCTTTGCTATTAGGGGCAACCATTGACTTACATAACTTTTTAGGCCAGTTGGTAGCTAAATAAGGTAGGGTACTTGATTATCCAAAATTAATCATACGACACTGCCTTTCCAGATACTATACTGACTAGTTTGTAAGCTTAATTAGTTAATCATAACATGATTAATTCAGACCGCATAGGCTATTGGGCTCTAATACCATTATCGAAACTGGGCCAGCCCATAGCCGAGTAAATGGTTAAATTTTAAATATATTAATCCATTTGGATATTTTCGGGCCTATAAAGTTTAAGCTTATTTAGACCTTACCTAAATTTATTTAAATAAAATCAATATTATTCAATTTCATAAATAAGTTTTTATTTATAATTAAGTTTGTATTATATTTTATGATACGTCCATCATATACACATATGTGTGTACGTGCACATGCAATATAAAAAGGTGTACACAGTTTGACATTCCCGTGTATAAATGTTGGGATTTATAGTGCAAAGCTTATGTTAGCCACTTTGTATATAGAAGTGTTGTCAATATTTTTGTGTGCGTGAATATATATATATATATATATATAATTGTATATATAATTGTATATATTATGAATAATAATTATAATATATAAAACTTTATAAAATAATATATATATATATATATATATGTATGTATGTATGTATTAAATTAACATTATTTTAGTATATTATATTAATTTAAATATTTATATGTTAATTTAATAAATTTGACTAAATAGTCAAACTCACTAGCTTAGGTGACCTTTGAATGTTAATATTCAAATTATTTGATATTAACCACTGATTGAATTTACACCTATGAGCTACAAAACTGCAATGTTGAATACTCCAAATACCACTTGATTTAATTGAATTATAATTGTTATAAATTAATTAATACTTATATTTTTGAAATATTAATCATGAAATTTTATTTGATTATTTGAATCGGTTTTAATTTAACATGTATAAAAAAATTATATATGTTACATATCAATGTACATTTGAATTAGGTTTATAATGTGCAAATACCGTTCGGGTTTGGAAACCCACTGGCTTATTAGTGTGACAAACCATAATAGGTGGGGAGGGGTGTGACATTTTGATTTGAAAATATGAGTTTTGAACCGGCTTAAAAGAAGAGGTAAAAGTGAGATTTAGATCACCACTTTTCTCTCCTTCTCGTTTTCTTTTCCTATTTAAACTCAGCACCCTCTTTGTTTTAGCAGGTACTCTATAGCCTCCATCATCCGTACCTTGGCCAAAAATACTAGCTTCCGCCCTTCTTTATTTTCAACCTAAAATCAAAGTAAATCAAGCTAGGATGATCTTTTCGATTAGTAGCTTTTATAGAAGGGATTGAATCTAGCTTAAAGGATTTCTCTGATTTAATATTCAAGGTATTAAATCTAGGCTACAGTTTATATAATATCTGATTTATATCCAATTATTTATATATTTAATTATGCCATTGTATATATATGTAGGTTAGAATTAACAATGATCACCGAACTATATATATGTATAAGTGTAGGTATAAGCATAGGTAAATCAACATATCTCGTACCAATTCTCACTAAATCTAAGCCATCCAATTCTAACATCTTTGACCTATTCGAGCCGCCACTATGGCCCTCATTACAACCGAAAGTATTAACCCATTGTCATGGGCTAATATCCCATTTAAGCCTAAAGAAATATCATTTAATTAAATCTAATTAATTGTATATCAATATCGTATATCTTTCGATATATTTATAACTATTATAGATATATTCAATAATATTTATTCCTCAAATCATATTCAAAATTTTATAATTAATATTTCATAAATATTAATTAATTTATAATAATTATAAACTAATTAAATTGTTTGGTCAAAAGACAATTCATCATTTCGGTCGTGTGACTCATTAGATGTAAATTTGGCCAGTGATTAATATCGAACTATTCAAATATTAATGTTTACATGTCACTTGGCCGGTGGTGTGACATTTTGGCCAAATTTATCTCTTAATTGGTTTCAGTAAAATCCAATTTTACTTTGTTAAGCATTACCTAGTTATGAGTTTATTTATGCCAATTTTCTTAGTCAAATCTATATTACTTTAGACTTATGTAATTTGGTAATGGTCAAAATTTCAATATCGTCCATATTCAACTCAATAGTCCAAATATAAAGTCCTTAGTTCAATAATAACAATTATACTAACTGAACCGCTTTGGCCAAAAACATTGACTTGGGTTGACTTGAGTTAACCGTAATACTAACTCTATATAACCGAGGACGAATCCTCTTTTGAATAGTGCTTCATTTCCGATACTTCTACTTGACTCAATTATAATCACTCAATGGACGTTGTGCTATGATTTGACTATATTTAAAGCAGAGCTTTTGTATTGAAGATTCATAACATTCTCAAGTTGAGAGAACAATGTAAATCTGTCACATCAATATTTTCTGTTTGACCTTAGTTATATTAACCAACAGAAAACTATCGAGTGGTTCATTCCATAATTATTAAATAACTATCAGTAGTAACTCATATGTGCCCTCAACAGTCATGACTATCTTAACTTTTGGAGAGCGCTATGTACTCTAATCTCAATGGATACATTGATATCCAATCTCGATGCATCTTGATTAGGAACACTTAAAATGGTAGATTTGTTTTTGCTGTGATAAACTACTCACAGTTACAATACTTTGTAATTACTATCACAAAATATACCATTTATTGATTTTCTATTAAATATACTTTTAATTAAATTGATTAATTAATATAACATATTATATCAAGTATATAATAGAAAGAAAACACGTTTTTATTTCGAACAAGATTGGTTATCGAGTTAGATATATATAATAAATTACATAATTACCTCTAGGGCATACCTCTAACCCTATCAGTTACAACGCTTCAAAAGTTATCACTAAGGTTTCCAATAAATAACATGCCGATGTAATCATGTTTACATCAGAAAAGTAAGTTCAAATTGACCATATTATTCTCTATATTACTTCACACAACTCCACGGTCATACAAACATAAATCTAGAAAGTACAAGTAAATGTAAGTAAAGAATCATCTCACTCACCTCTTCTTCTCCTAATCAAATTTTAAATCCTCAAAATCCAATCCTTAGCTCTCTTGAAAATTGAGATAAAGCTCCAAACTCCACTTTAAGCCAATCAGTTGATGAGTTTTGTGAGGAATGAGATGCAATGAGTTGTAGTGATTTTATCGCGATTTATAGGAATTTATTTGAGCTCTGGTTAGAAGATCTTTGGTTTGGCTCAAGGAAGGATCGGGAAAGTACTTAGAGAATGAAGAAGAAAAAGTGTCATAGAATGAGAAATGAATGAAAATGTTAGCCACTTATAAGTAACTAATGGGCCTTAACCTTCATTTCATCCAAATAAATTTATCATTCACCCTAAAACTTACCAACTCCAAACTTAGCCCAGCTTAACCTCATTTTTTGTGACGTAATAGCAACCTTAATGGCGTGGTCTTTAATCCTAATTCATTCATCTCCAAAATTTAAGTATTTAGGACGTTACATTAATTAACGATTTAAAATTTAAACTGATTATTTAAATATCCAGTTATTAAAATGCAGATTGTTATACGAACCACTATAAACTCTATATCTTACTTTTCCTTTCATGTTCTTATTATATTTGCAATTTTTTTATTTTGGTTAATTTGATTTGAATTTAAACCACTATAACATGCGAATTAAAGATTAGATTCTCCATGAAATCGTAGCCAATAACTACATTTGAGATGATTCGTTATATGGATTTTTTATGCGGTATTAAACCAACTTTTGGCTAATAATAACTATATCACAGTCCTCGATAGACATCGTTTAATTTAGCAAAATATTTATCTTTTTAGTATAAATAAACATTCCAATTCGATTATAATTCTTCTTGGGTACTTAACAAAACTTAGAGGAAGCACTTCATCCTTTCCTTTAATCGGATCTCTTTTCACCTGGCTAAAACACCTAGCTAAACCACTCTTCAACACTATTCATCTCAGAAGAGACAACAAAATATTGGGACTGTAACCATTTATTAGTCACCAAAGGCACCATTGTTGCAACCAACTAGAACATATAAATTTTGATCATTAGAAATCAAACTTTAGCACTCGATTCATGCTCTTAATTTATAAATTTACTATATCAAAATCTCCCTTTCCTTTATGAAATAACATTAAATTGTATATTTATACAACTTTAAAATTAAATTTTGAAATTTTAACCCCAATATCAACTTATATTCAAAATTGGATTTATCAGTATAGTCTAATGAAACACTATAATAACGTTGTTGGAACAGGTCGTTAGGCAGCGGGTGAGATAAGGTGAATTTCAAAAATTTATCCCTAATAGGATCTTAATGGGCCTTTGAAAATATACTATCTAACAATTAGATCCACTCTAACCTTATATAATGTGTTAATTTATTAAATAATTTATATCTTAAGTGTTATTATGCATATATTATATACGCCAACATATAAGCATAACTATACATTATAAATAAAAAATATGATACAATATATACTTATGTAAATGTAGAGATTTATATCACTATGTGTATACTAAGCACATATATGTGTGTGTAACATTATTTAAATTATATATATACATACGATTATAATTTTGAAGTTTATGTTTAATAAAATATTAAAATTTTACTTTGTTAAAATATCTTATACAATTTAACTAAGTCAAAATTTTAAATTCAAATTTAAATAAATAATAATGTCTTAATTTGACTAGGTAAATATATTTAATTTTAAATTTCAAAACTGATAGTTTAATAATTCAAATCTATAAAATATGTTTGTATTGACTAAATATTGTTTCTACATAATTACACAAACACATATAATATGAAATATCTTTTGACCTAATTATTTATTATTAAAGCTGGAAAGCTGAGAGTGATATATGATTTAATAAATATATTCTATTATTGTTTATAATCAAAATCACGTATTTTTTATCAACTTCTTAAAATTTTAAATAATTTTTGTAGAAATATCACAATAAAAAACTACTAAAATATAAATTTATATTTTTAACCATAGATACTACAAATGTGAAAATTAATTTTGTGAAAGTTAAAATTAAAAGCATGAATCTGATATAAGAAAGGACCTACATTGTATTTTCAATGTAAAACGAATCTATGTTAAATTTTTATTCAATTTTTCGTCCTTTATTTTTAAGTTTCGTACGTGAAAAACCTACTCAATAATATGTTTTATTTTTATAAAGCCATTTTGGCAATATTATGTAGATCTTTAAAGTGTTTTAAAAATTTAAATAAAAAGAGTAGTTTAACTGATAATTACAGTATAATTTAAAATTCTTTCTTTGTTCCTTTTCGAGGACGAAAAGATTTAAAGGGAGAAGGAATGTGATAACCCGGATTTTTGAACATCTGATAATTGGATAATTACTGATTTTTACTATTAAGATACTGGTTTTATTTAGTTGAACAAATAAAATTCTGATAACTAAAAATATCTAGATTTGAAACTATAATATATGCTGAATTATATCTCTGGAAATGATAAATCTTATAGTAAATTAACACACACATATATATATGCAAACTTTATAAAGTTGAAAATTATAAGTATATACATATATAAGTATATAAGTGTGAGTATATATATATGTATATATATGCCATGAGAAGTAAAATATAAGGAAGTTTGTAAAAGTGTGGATATATATATAATATCAAAATTCGCATAAGATTTTTTTCTTTTTTGAAAACCCAGGAGAACCCAACGGGCCGGTAAACTCCTGAGGAGGGTATAGTAAAGTCGTCCGCTGATCCAAGCCCCCATACCCCCGGGTAAATTTATATAGGATAGGGAAGCGCATGGTAGGAATCGAACCTGGGTCTTTTTACCAGAACCCAATCCTCCTTTCCACTGCGCCGCACCCGCATAAGATATTTCTAACTGTAATATATATATGTATGTATGTGTGTGTGTGTGTATATATATTGTGATTAGGAAGCATTGGTTTGAGTTCAATATGATAATTTTCAAAACTTATTCTATATTTTCAAAACTCTAAAAGTAAATAATTATTAATTAAAAAGTATGATAGCTTAAAATAAGATTTAATAAAGGGTTTAGTATACTTTCTTTCAAAATTATACATGGACTAAATATAGTTGTATATAAAAATAAAAAATAAAAGAAAATCAAACTGTTTCAAGTCTTCAACCTGAGCAAAGTTTCAAGTAAGACTCAAATTCAACTCAAACATAAGAAGATCAGATCAACAATCAAGTTGCAATTCAAAATCAACCATCAGCTTCAAAATCAAGTTCAAGATAAAAGCCTATTCTCTGTTTTCAAAAATACTGTGAGTAAACATTTCTTTTTAAAGCTTAAATCAGTGGCAGTTCCATGGTGTAATCGAGGGGCGCAGATGCCTACAATGTTTTATGGTTTTGCTAGGATCGTCGACGAGGTCATTGGTGCCTTGCGGGTTATCACGGCGTAGGTCGGAGATGATCAGACTGAGTATTACAGATTTTCAAGTTAGGACGTTCTATGGCTCAGGTGGCGAGCTGGATGGAAGGAATGTATGAAGTATATTCCGCTGTGTATTGGAGTTGGATTGATTGTTTTCTGGGACAACTTATTACAACTGTCCAGTTTGGTTGTACTCTGATATATTGTCTATGAATCGACAATTACAGCTTTCTTTGTATAAATACTATTATTTGGTATTATATTTTAATCCGCTGCGAATGTGAGATTCTGTGCTATTGCTTTCTTTTTCTTCTTCTACTTCCTTTTCTCCTTTACCCTAACAATATAGAATTTCCAGCATTCGATTTCTCGGCACTTTTACAGTGAACGTATTAGTGTCGAATTTTCGGAGTCGAAAATTTCTGGTCGTTACATTTTCAAATTTTGCTGCAAAATGAAACTTCTCCACACAGACCACTTGTTATTTTGCATGACACTCTAACTTACAAATGTCCAAATACAATATTATATATTTTCTTATGATTTTTATATTTATTTATGTTTTATTGTTTTATGTTTTTTTTATGTTTTCTTTTTTTAATATTTCTATTTACCATATAACTTGATATTATATAACTCTTTTACCTATTCTTATTTAAGCATATGTTATGTATACATAAATTAATAACTATATATACTAGTGTTATAAAAATGTGGAGTTTATTTTTAGATTACTTTTTGAGATATTTATTTGAATTTCAAATCATAGTTCCTCTTCACCATCGATATATATTTATATATCTATTGAACATCATAAGCTTGTATATCTTTGATGCTAAATATGTATACACACACACACATATTTTGTACCTTATATTTTATTCCATATAGGCATAAATACATACATTTATATGCTTATATATATACTATATAGCTTGTATATATCCATTTATATGCTTATGGATATTTTATTCTTGAATTTAAATGGTGAAATATATTATTTACTTATTTACTATAAGATTTATCATCTCCAAAGATTTTAAAATTCAACATTTATTATAATTTTAAATCAATTTACATTTATAACAGATATTTTTAATATTTAAAGTCAGTTAATTACCAATTAACGGATGTCCAAAAATCCTAGTTATCACATTCCTCCCCACTTTAGAACTTTTCATCCTCGAAAAGGAACGAAGCCAGAATTTTAATTATACTACTAATTATCAGTTAAATTACCCTTTAAACATTTTGAACTCTCAATTCTCATTATTTAAAATTTTTAAAACACTTTTAAAATCTATATACTATTGCCAAAATAGCTTTATAAAAATAATTTTTATAACTCGATGTCTCAACAAGTTCATCCTTATTCTTATAGAAATTCGGTCAGACGTTGATCAGGCTTAGCACTGAAAATCTATAAGTACTTAGTAAACCCATTTTCAACACTCAGTGAAAATACTAGAAAAATATTTTGGTGAAAATATAGAAAACGCTTTTGGTGAGAATGCTCTGGATATCATCACCCCTTCCATGGTCGTAGTTAACCCGATGATTACGTCGCCATCCCTGCGAAATCATAGAAAATTGTAGGCCTCCACGCTGCTCGATTACACCATAGAACCCGCCACAGATCGTAGCTACACCCAGGTTTTACGTCGCCATCATGGCAAAAACCCATGTAACTGTAGGCACCAGCGCCCTCGAATTTCAATGCCAAATGAAACTTCACCACTCTCACATAGATTGCAGACTACATCAGTCGAGTCCCAATGTAGCCTGTAGGCACTCACTGCCACACGATTTTCGCTATGTCTTCATAGATCGCAGTCTACCGATGTTACGTCGCCCTCACGGCAAAATCAAGCGTAGACCGTAGGCAATCGCTGGCCCTCGACTTCCGCTATGGTGCGTAGTAGATCGCAGTGACATCGAATTACACTGTCGTCACAGCATAACCCAAATGTCTCTATAGGCATCAATGCCCTCAACTTTCGCTACCCAACTACAATCCTCAGGAACTTCAGTTAGTCGGGACTTCCTTCCAGGATCAAATTTAGAACCCCTCTTAGGGCTCAAGGCAGAACCGCCCAGTGGATCTCCTTCTAGAAGTTCATTTAAATGGGAGTGCCTTTTTCCACAGAGCCAATCTCAAAATACTTTATACCATACACATATAGTATCTTTCAAATCATACTCTTTATATGAATCACATATAAATCTCCTTTACACAAAATCGATATCTCAAAATCGAAAATTCTCAAACTTGGCTTTCCAAATTCCCAAAATTGATTTTTATCAAAAATCAAAAGCCTTTCAAAATCAGTGGGTTTCCAAACCCTTTTTCCAAAATCATTCTCATAAAATCATTTGTATATATAGATATAAAATCTTGAAAAATCTTGGGATCACTTCATACTTATATAAATTTCCTTTCATACTTCAAATACTTTCAAAGATCACATCTTTTGGTTATAATTCCAATAAGGAGAGTTTATCATTTAAAACAAATATATATATATATATATAACTTTTATTTTGCCAAATCAAATATTCAAGTTTGATTTCCTTTATAAAGTTACTTGCCACATTTCTACCTTTTTATAAAATGAACAATTATAGTGATATCCAAATTCCACTTTTATTCATCATATATTTCAAAATATATTTTTCTTTTTCAAAAATTATTTTTACACTTTTTTACAAAATTTTCAATTTCATTCAGGCATGTACGATGTACATATATCATCCGTACGGAATATCAAATTCGATCGCTCACATCACACAATTTCACTTTCGAACTAGTATCGTCCACCCGACTTCCTTGTGTGGACTCAAATCTGGTTTCTTGATCAGAACCCATCATTCTCTTTGCATAGCCATAACTATGATAGAGAATTTTTAGAATCGATCAAAAATCCATATCTAGGGTTCGCCGTCGAAAATCGAGTGAAAAATCCCAACTCGGATCGATATACTATCTCGAAATTCGGTGCTCGAATCTGGATCAAATCACTATGCGAATAGAATAATATACGTACATCCTACGTATTTATCTTCATTGATTATCAGCTAAATCAATCCTCTTTTTATCCATCTTCATTTTGATTCTATTCACTTATTCACAATTGCTTCAAATTTATATTTGGATTATCACTTCAATTCTTTTCTCAATTGGTATTTAATCATAAACAGTTTGCACTCTGACTAGCTTGAATATAGAAAATAGCTTGAAAAAAAGTTCAAATAGATAAGTAGCTGTAAAATAGTTATTAGTTGTAAAATTGCTGTAAATAGTTAAGTAATTATAAAATAGTTATAAAATATTTAAATAGTTGTAGAGTAGTTAGATAGTTGCAAAATAGTTGTAAAATAGTAATTAGTTTGTAAAACAGATGTAAAATAGTAATTAGTTTTCAAAATAGTTGTAAACTTGTTGTAAAATAGTCAAATAGTACCATAGTCATAAAATAAGTATAAGATAGTTTGGGTTTTAAAAGAAAGATTGTATAATAAATAGCTAAGAAAAATAGATTTAAGAAAGTTTATATTATAACAATTTATTTTGAAAGTAGTTTCAGAGTCAAACTGATTCAATTTCCCAATCTTCGCCTTTAATCGATTTCCCATCCCATTAAATTGATTCAATTTCAATTCAATTTGAATTAACTTCAATTTCCATTCCAAATTCAAATCAATTCCCATTTGAATTTAAACTTATTTAACTTCAATCATAGTTCCCATTTAATTCAAATCAATTCAATTGGAACTAATTTCAATTCCAATCTTAACTTTTAAACCATATCGAATTATATAAATTCGAGTTAAATATTCCTAACAAATAAATTCCAAGTATGGGGGAAGAGACTTTTAATAAATGAAATAAATGAATTTTCGAAAACTTAAGTAGTATTGTTTAAAATTTTAAGAATTTATTTTAAATTCAAGATTAAAAATATTTTGGGAGAAATAAAGGAAGAATTTTAAAATTAAGCATGACATTAACATTTCTAATTTTAAATAAGATTTTAAATCTAAATAAAGGGGTGAATATGGAATTAATGGGTTTTAAAACAAATTTTGGTAAGTAAAGGAATTTATTTTTAAAATGGAGTTAGATTTGAAAATCGATTTGGAAACTGATTAAGTATTGAAACGGTGATTTAAAAGGAGGATGAGACTATGAAATTTATAAACTGGGTTTATAAAGTGAAATAAGATATAGAGGATAATTTAAAAGTATAAATTCAAGATGAGAATTTTTAAAGGAATGGGTAATTTGTTTTAAAAATAAATAATGGTTTATTTTTAAAGGTGTGAAAGAAAAGTGTATTTCCCTGAAAAAGCCAAGTACGTTTTCAAAGCAGATTTTTAAGTATAAGTTAAAAGTTTTAAAGTTGTTTTAAAAAGTATGTCATTTGAGAAAAGTATTATTTAAGTTGTATAGAATTTTAAAGATAAATATTTACTAAATTAGTTATAGCAGTAATTATTTTAAAAGGGTAATTGGTATTATGGTTTAAAAAGATAATTTTTAATATTTAAATTTTATGAAGTAGTTTTATTTTAAAGATAGTTTGGCTAAAGTTTTATTTGAAAACTTGTATAGAATTTCGTAACTTTTATTTTAAAATTTGTTTTGGCTTAAGTTTTACATGAGAAGTTAATATAAAATTTCATAACCAGTAATTTAAATAAAGTCTTTTAAGTGGTTTTTATTTTAAATGTTTTAAAGTATATATATGTTTGGGTAAAGTGATTTTAAATTATTTTATATCTTAAGTATTTAGATTTGGTAATTTTCAGTGGAAATAAATCATGTTTGGGAATTTATTCTGTAAAAGGAAAGTGATTTGAAAACTGTTTTCAAAGGGTTGAAGTATGGAAAATAGCTTGCGAAGATATTTTGAAATAAATAATTTGGAAAATTATTTAAAGTCTGATGGTTGTTGTGGATGTTATTTGATAGTTAAAAAACTAATATCAATATTGGCCAATGCGTTGATCGTTTCGAAGAGACCGGGATCGGGATAAGTTTCCCAAAAACCATTTCGATCTGATTTGAACGTTTTTGTGAGGAAGACAAGAGCTAGGAGTCGAAGATTGAGCGTGAAGTGTAAGGGCTAATCGCTACTAATCCTAAGGGTGGTTCCAAAATGGATGTAGTAGGAGTAGTGTCTTCGGTTTCGTTCAGACCCGGAAAGGACTTGTATGGATGAATGCTTTAAGAACATCGTCGGGAGGACGATGATCATTCTAAGTGTATGTGTGCGAAAAAGGTAACGCATAGCATCGAGCCTCATCGACGGGAATTGCTAAAATATGGGAGGTGCACACAAGGCTAAGTGGCTAGCAACCAATTAGGGTAAGGTCATCCCTGTCTAGAGGTCCCCTTATTTCGGCCGTGTGGACGGTTGCTGATCCCAACCGCGGGGTGATCTTATTCGGACTATCCAGTAAGGGGTAGCTCCGGTCTGGTGATGTAGGGGATCGGGGTGGATCCTCTGTACGGTGATCTTAGGGCCGGCCCCAAGGCAAGGCAGACAAGACAGCCGCCTAGGGCAACCGACCCGACGGAGGCAACGATCTGTTGGTGGTGATGGGTTTAGCCATTTATTTATTTAAAAATGGATTATATAATAACAAAAATAATTGACAATGTAGTGAGGTAGTTAGGTTATTATCATTTAAATCAAGCAACCAAAGTTCAAGTATGGGAAGCTGCAAATTTTTGGGGCAATTTTATTAAGTTCGGACTAGAGCAACGTGACCGGTTGGGCCGGACCTGGGTGATCTAGACCATGTACTGTGACGGGCGGTATCCCAGTAGCACTGCCATTGTATGGAATCCAATCTCCAATAAGCGCTTGTACAGTTTTGATTGTGTCCAACTATGCTGAAACGTGAGATGCAAGCATTTCGGCTAAATTCTATTTTACTTTTTATAGATATTATTATAATATCAGACAGATTTGATAAAAACATTTTGGTTGTCGTTAGGTAAAAACTCGGCATGTTTATTTGTTGCGTGGTCTTATGAGATAACTTTGATTTCGAAAGGATTTTCAAAAACTTTAATAATCCAAATTGGGTGTGTTTTCTCACTCTGGTTTTCCAGACTGACTCGGGTGTTATTGCGCTATAATGCTCGGGTCAGACCGAGTATTATAAAGTACAGATTCTGGATGGACTGCTGTAGAGCTCAGGAGACGAGCTAGACGACGAGGCGTATTTCCATAGATTTATCTTCCGCTGTGCAGTGAGAGCTGTATAGTCAACTTTTGTGAGGACAAATTAATATAACTATGTAGTAATTGTTTAGATTTTGATGTATTCTGATGATGTAATGTATAAAACAGATATAGTTTCTTTTGTATAAAGATCAGTTATTATCTATTATATTTTATTCCGCAGCGATGGTAAGATTTTGTTGTTTGTTTTGTTTTCTCTTCTTTTACCTCCTTCTTCTTTAACCATAACGGTCCATTTTTCAGACGTCGAAGAATCGGGTTGTTACATAAATTCCCTTTTTATTTTTGTTTTCAGTAAGTTCTATTTTTCATTCTTTTTAGAAATTAAATCCGAACGTTGTACATGTGTTTCTGTCTTAAAATTTAATTCTTGTTTGAATTTGTTCGATTTTTTCCTTGAAAAAACGTAAATATTTGCTTTAACTTCCAAATATTTTAAAAAGTGCAAAGAGGTTTTTTTTTTCTTTAGTTTTATAAAAAAATCGTGTCAAGGAAAGACTTTGCCAATGATATATTGCTTCAGTATTCCCATCACGTAGCGTCAGCTCTTCTTCACGTGATCAGCTTCTTTAAAAATTCAAAAAACTATCCGTTGCAATCTGCAACGTTCTCCTTCCTAATATTGTTTTCTGTATACTATCTTTCTTAAACCAAGAATATATCAGTAATCACCTTAGGAAACCAAAAATCAAAAACAATAAATCTTCTTTTTTGTTGCAAATTCTTTTCATCATGTCATCTTCTACAAATCCGTTAATCAAAACCCCGATCAAATCCACTCGCCGTTCTGAAAATACAGATCCGAATATTTCATCCCCAATTACACCTTCAAAATCATATGTAAAACCTAAAAAATCAAATATTTCGAAAGTTAAATCTCCCCCTCCTCCACCCCCACAAAGTCAAAATCAAAGAAAATTCGTTCTGGCAAAGAAGAAAAAGAATCCTAAAAATGGAGAAAATGGCAATGATTTTGATGCCAATAAGTGTAGAGAAGCTGCTTATGAGGCACTCAGAGCATCACACGAGCAATTCTTTAAGAAAGAAGCGACCAAACGCGATTCTGGAAATGGGGATAATACTAATTCTTGCGATGTTGAAAATGGCACAAAGCACAAGGGGTCTGAAATTGATTCGGAAGAAGAGGAGAAAAAAATGAATGAAATGGATGAGGTGAAGAGTTTAGTAATGGACGAAGCTCTAAATTCAGTACCTGAGCCTGGTTCAGGTAGAGTGAAGCATTTGGTTAAAGCTTTTGAGACCTTACTCTCAATTGGCGATGATAGTAACAGCAATGAAGGAAAGAGAACTGCAGAAAATAAGAATAGAGTAATGAACTGGGCATTGCCTGGGTTGCAAGAATCAATCATGAAGGGGGATTCTTCCTACAATTTCTCTTTTCCTGAGTTTGAAAGAGATTCCAGGTTGTGTTCATCCTTAGATGGTGGAGAAAGGTTGAAATTTGTGTTATATTTTGCAAATGCTTCTTGAAAAATAAAATTATGCCTTTTTAATTTTTATACACTTTTTTTTATTTGATAGGCTAAGCCCTGGAAGTGGAACATCCAGCGGAGGTAGAAGGAGCAGGCGCAATGTAAGAACATATTTTCAGCTTGTTTATTTATTAATGCTTACCAAAGCTAATTTCTTTTACTTCAATCAGAGCTCGGATTCTTTGCGAAGCAGTTGGGCAAAGAAGTTAAAGGTGACCAGCCAACATCCATTTAAGTTGAGGACCGAGGTACGGTATATCGTGACTTATATGATCCAGTGTTTTCCTATCAATTATGTCACTTGAACATTGTTACTTTAGTTTTGAATACATTTTCTCATAATATTATTAGAATTCTAGTGCATAAATGCATGCATATGTTGCACAGAACAGGCATGGATATACATTGGTAATCTACATCAATTACCAATCAGCACCACAAGTGCTCGAACAAAATCAATTCATTTTCTCGTTAAAATTTTAAATTTTGACATACAAAGAGACTCTTGGTAGAGGCACTTTTTCATATTTGAGCATGGAACTGCTTCTTGCTGTAAGTGTTATAACATAACATTTGATAGAATTTGCAAAAATTGAACCCAAAAAAAGATAGGTTGCAAAAAAGGTCAAATTGATTTAACCATGAGCACACATAATGTTGTTATTTTAGTTTTGATCAGCTTGGCAACCGAACATAACCATGTCTAGTTAAAGAAGTTGGATAAAGCTTTGCAATTGACTTAACATTTGATAGCCATATAATGAACAGACATATGGATATTCTGCAAAATCATAGTCATTTTATTGGAAACCAGCATTAACAATGAAATATATTTTATTCATAGGAACATGAATAAGCAAAAAGTATAATAATGTATCAAATTACTAGTTTGCTTTTTCATGTTTTCTATTAATGGTTTGATAAAACTATATTTCATTACCAATACTCGTAGAGTGGCACCATCTGATATTGCTACTGCTTCTTTCTCAATCGATGCCTCTGCTTCGATCTCCCTCGATAATGCTGCTTCAGCCTTTATTAATAGGTAGTTTCACTTGAGGCTAGGTGGTTTCACCTCATGTTAGAGCACTTTAGTAAATAAAAGAAGTCATTCATAACAACTTATAACAGATCTATATAAGCAAGATTATAATGACGCCGCATCAGTTGTAAGTTAGCTGGAAATGAAACTTGACTTTTTTTAGTGCTTTATGGTGCACTCCATATTTTCACGCATTTGAATATGTACTAGTTAAATTTTTCTACCACATGGAAGTTTGAAGTGAGCATTACAAAATATACCAATTGGGCATATGTTTCTCAATAATCTTTTACATTTGTTTTCACCAAATTGAAGCTTTTAAAGAGTTTCATCAGTGCAAGTTTAGAAGAAGATTTGATGTATATGTGATCACAACATACATTATTGTATCATAGTAAATCATGTTTTAAATTGTACAACTTAAAATAATTATGTACTAGCAGTTATTTGAACAATCTAACTTTTATGATATCAGCAAAGAGGGAGGCAAAAAGAGGAAATGTTTTTAAAGAAAGTGAAGGAGATGATTGCAGAGGAAGAGAGAAGGCGTATACCAATTGCCCAAGGCCTTCCATTGACTACGGACGAGCCAGAGGTGAGCCGCATTATCTTGTCTTTTATGTATCAGTATTTTCAGATTGCTTTTAAAATGGAGGCTCTGAAGTTTTAGATTTGAACGCAATGATTGCCTCAAACAATTTGAAAACTCAGATAAATCTTTATAAATAAGCCAGCTGTGTATGAAGGGAGAAGTATAAACAATTTGAAAATTAACCTGTATGAAACTATAAACGGCTCACTGGTACCTGATTTTATGTATCAGTATTTTCAGATTGCTTTTAAAATGGAGACTGAAGTTTTAGATTTGAATGCAATGATTGCCTCAAACAATTTGAAAACTCAAATAAATCTTTATAAATATATAAGCTTGCTGTGTACCAAGGGAGAAGTAAAAAACAGATGAATCATCAATCTTTGGTAAATGAAAATTAACCTGTATGAAACTATAAACGGCTCACTGGTACCTGATTTTGATATATATATATATATAACTATAAAACACATTTAGGTTTATCCTACAAAATAACTGGAGCTCAGCTTTGGTTTACATCTATCCTAATCACGTAGAAGGCTTTACCTGGTAAAGTATAATATTATCAGGTTTAATAATCCAGTTAGCTGCAGAAGCACTAAGTAATAATCTATTGATGATCCTCGAGCAGTCGACACACAAATCAACAATACATAAACTAATATTTGGTCATGAAGTGTATAGAATTGCAAAACATTAATAATGAAGCAAGGCAACTGTGAAACGTATGCACCATGAGGAAAAAAAAAGGACTCACAAGTCACAACCATCATCAGTTATATCCTCTCTCCTTTCTGATGAAATGATAAAGCGTTCACACTTCACAGTTCGCTTCACAGAACTTAATTATGCCAAAATAGTAGATAACCATACCAAGAGGATACCACACATTATAGTTCTACAGAACTTGCATGTATATGTTATTGGAAAAGGCCTTTTTTTCGAGCAAGTATAATTAAAGATCATTCTAAAGTCGTGTTATTCCTTCAAAGCTATTACCAATCAATTTTAAGACTGACCACGCCGAAAGAAATGCAGTTCGTACACTGCAACCTCCCATAACAATTGCACATGAAAGTAAATATTCTTTTAGTCCTTCAATCATCGGGCCGGTAAGTTGATTAGGCACCAACATCCTTCTTTCGTTTTTTTTTTTTTTGAAGGAAAGAAAGAAAGAAAGAAAGGAAAAAGGTGAAAAGCATACCACCTTTGTTGTAGATTATTGTGAAAAAAAAAGAGCTTTTTGTTTTGAGTAATCATAGCTTAAACAGTATAAAGCTTCTGGAAGTGGGTTATGATGTGTGTACTGATGTGGTATAGATTATTACAACTGTGTGTATTTTATATAGGAAGGTTTGGCGAGATTTCTTTCCACAAATGATAATTGGTCAAAAATAAATCATTTATATTATTACCGCTCGACAAGAATTCAACCAAGTTATTCTAATTTTAGTAAGTGTGCCTTGATAGCAGTGTCCTGTGGGGACAAATCTATCCATGATAATTTATATCTCATAGGCAACCGAGCCACCAAATGATAATTTATATTATTATAACTATAAAACACATTTAGGGTGACAATGTTTTGACTTAAACATAAAGTTTACACTAACAAATTTCTTCTTTTCCGAATTTAAACGACTGATAAAATATTCTGTCCACTAATTTATTCAATCGTCTAAATTAGAAACATGATAACTTTCTTAGTTGAAACTTTATGTATATGTCAACAGTTTATATGTTAAAGACCACTAGCAAGGCATTGCCTTCAAAATCCTTATACTGATCATTTATCAGTTAATAAAAAGAATTTAAAAAAAAAAACTTAATATAAAATACATATTGTTTTTCCTTCTTTTAATATTTTCTCCCTTGCTCCTTTTTATTATTGTAGTTTAAGCTAGTTATTAATAATTTTTATCTTCGTTCCTACAATTTTGAATTAATCGCATTTCAGCTAAAACTGTCAGTGATCAGTTATCTCAAGTGGTTTTGAGATATAGGTCTCCTAGCCATATACTAGAAATCATCATTCCCACAAAAAATAAAATAAAAATAATACAGAAGAGGGAAGGGGGTGTTTGAAGGGGGTCGGTTGTGGGGGGATGCTGCTTTTAAACCATTGCCACTCTTATGTGCATGCCTACTAGCTGAAAATGCACATAACCTCATGGAAAAAAAAAATTATTGTGGTGTCACAAAGATCTATATGGTGCTCATGGGTTTCTTTTGTACCTCGTCACAGCTCAATTCAACTTTGACTAAATTAAATTGAATTCTACTCCTTCATTAGCTGAATTCAACCTTGTGAAAATCTTTTTCCTTCTCCATCATCTGTCTCACATACTTCAAACTTATTTTTCAAACCTCTGAAAAAGCAACCCCAACGCGGGGTATGATGCTCATGAATATGTTGTACTAGCAACTATTGCTAGCCTACGATATATGAGTTTGGTTGATCCATTGGCTTATTTCATATTCTAAAAATTGGGTAAATCAATGTTACTATGGAGTAGTTTCTTGCTACAAGTAGCAAAAAGTAAAAATTGGTACCCCTTGATGCTCATATTGGGATATTTTGTAGGGGCTAGCAAGTTTTTCCCTTCATACTTCACTCTCATAGAAATCATATAAATCAAGTTTTTCCCTTTGTATTTATACAATTATTGTTCAAAATAATATTAATTTGATATTTGTAAATTTCACCTTAATTACTATTGAATCTAAGGTGTTTTGACTATATTTTGAATGTCAACATTAGATCGAACGTACTAAAAAGAACTATTTGTAATGCAATCATTTTTAATGCACATATTACCCTAGCTTTAGATTTAACTTGATTTCACCCTCAATACAGCCCCAACCACCTCCTTTTGTTACCAGAGTCAAATCTGTATAATAATACGCATTTAATGGTACTAATCTCATTTCTTTCAGTCACCTCTAGAAAGTCTCTAATTTTGATCACCAAAAACTAGATTCCGGTCAAGCTCCCACGCCAATCGACTCTTTTCGTTGAGCTCAAAATTAACACATGTAGTCATCATTTGTTGATAGTTCAGTTTTCTATATTGTAGTAAATATGTGAAATATAGCGAGGATGTAGAGAAATAGTTTTGTAGAAATAAGAATGTGAGGCAAATTTTTACTATTTTGTAAGCTGAATACTAACATGATACCCTTATTGGAATGGTTAACTCCATCTTCTGTGAATGTATGCTGTCGGGAATCATCAACACACTCACACACACACCTTGAATTCTGAAATAATTTAAGCAATTAAAAAAGTCTCGCCAAGTCATATTTCATACATATGTGTCACAAAATCTAATATGCTATTTATTATCACCATGTTGTTTGATACACTAAACTCTGAGGCATATTTGAAATGATAAAATTGAAGTTATCTAGATCTTATAAGACTCGGTATTTTATCATAAATGGCTGTGTGTGCGCGCATGCGTGCGCGTGTTGTTTGGTGGAGTCGCGCTGATATGCGTTTAATGTAGGTTTTCTGCAGTTAGCGATGAAATATGTCATTGTACACTATCGTAAGATTCCTTTTTAAGCTATCATTTAAAAGTTCAATTAAATGTTTTGCTACGAAATATGTGATGAATAACTAAGCAACTCATGCAGATTAAAACGACTGTTTAAGGTTATAATCGCTATTATTGCATGGTTGAAAATTCATACTTTTTAGATTACTATATCATAAGTTCAGAATAACTAATCTATATTATATACGCTCCTTCTTGTCATTTTATTTAAAATGACAAGTAGAAGCATTTATCATATAGATTAGTTATTCAGGACTTGTGACATTTAAGAATCTTTTAAAGGTAGTAATCATGTGTTATATTTTTCTATTGCACCTCATTCTCATAGTTCATTGTATAAGATTTTTTTTTTATTAATATGTTTTCTAAGTTTATGTTGTGTAACTAAGCTACATGTTTGATGATGATGATGACTACATTTCGAAATATTATATACATGTTTGAAACACATGAACTGATGTGTTTTCACTTTTCATACTTCCATGGTTTAGTTTATACTGTTTACCTTATTACATGGTTATTTTATTTTTAACAAAATTAGTACAAGTGAAACTTTTAGTATACTCTTTGAGATTATTAATTAAAGGTTTTTAAAAGTTTCCATTTCATATTCATAATGTATCACAACTGAAACTTATATTTATTACATCAGTACAGATTGCCTTTTTTAAATTTTTATACAACTATACAAAGTTCTCCTTCGGTATTCCTTTGTCGATGAAAAGTAGTAACTATGGATTGCTTCATGATCAATCAACCCTTGCTCATGTCTTCATTTTCAGCTCTTTAGCATAATTCTTGATTATTTTATCAAAAATGTTTTCAGTGCTTGGTAAAACCTCCAGTGAAAGAAAGAACGGAGCCAGTTGAAGTTGTTCTCCATAGTGATGTACGTGCAGTTGAGCGATCGGAGTTCGATCACTATGTAAGAATTAATCTACCTTTTACATACATCTTACTAAAACTCAATCACTAGAAAGTTTGTTGTTTAACATAATATATGCTATTTCATAGGTTGCTGAACGTCTCAGCTTCATCGAGCAAATTAAACAGGAAAAAGAGAGGCTGCAAAAGGTATACATATCATACTAAACACAAAGTTCCACATTATGTGGTTGTTTAAATAAAATTGTTGTTGTTGCATGCAACAGTTGGAAGAAGAAGAGGAGGTTAGAAGGCTTAGAAGAGAGCTTGTACCAAAAGCTCAGCCTATGCCTTACTTCGATCGCCCATTTGTGCCCAAAAAGTAAGACTTTAAACTCCTGTTTAGTAGAAGTATATTATGGAACTATGTTTATCAAATATTGAGACATCTTCTTTGATATTGAAAATAAGGTCATCTCGGCCGAGGACTGTCCCAAAGGAACCAAGATTTCACCCTCGTTCTTCAAAGTCCTCATGGTATCCAGTGATTCTCTCTTTTTTTTTTTTTTTTTTTTTTTAATATTCTTAAACATGTTTTGTACTGTTGCAGTGTATCATCAATGATTAGTCGATGAAGACAATGATCCACAAGCACTCGGGCACATGTCTTTTTTTGTGGATTAAAACCGTAAATGATGGCTGCATATGTATTTGCCATATCGATTCATTATCTAGTTGAGGAAGTAGAGGTTTCGAATTCGAAGCCATTTTCCTGAATATACAGTGTTATGTCTATGAGTTGTTACAAGCAACTTTGCTTATAAAAACACTGGTTTCAAATTTGAAGCCATTTTCCTAAATATACTGTTTTTCTGAATTTACGTATAGAAGCAATGAAAGTGGAGAATTTAGCTTCTTAAATACATCTAAACTGCTAACAACTATACTGCAAACCATAAAAGAATTATATGTATCTGCACATGTTATTTTTATCTTCCTAAAGTTACACATTAAATGTAGAATTAAAAAACATGGATTGTTGTGACTTCCATCCATATATGGTGTCCATTCACAAACGATGTTCTAGAACAAAATAAAACCTCATTCAATAAGATAAAAATTACTGTTTGCTCTTCACGTTTTGGGTTTGATTCAGAAGGGGAATTTAAGGAAGAAATTTTGGGCAACTGGTAATATTGGATAAAAAACAATTAGGGATAGCTTATTCCAGTTCGTAGGATGAAGAAATTACTTCACGCTTATTATATTCGAACACAACTAATTATTGATCGTTTTGTTTGTTTGATGATCACGTACAATAAACAACTAGAGCCTAAACTTTGTTAAAAGTTTGTGACATGAACACAGTCCATGGACGCATGAAACCGAGTAAAGGAACACCAAAAAATATTTTTTTGGGTATAATTGTGCTTTTGGACTCTATTTGAGAGTTTATTTTCCACCGGTTATTTTAGGTATTATTATAACTTTTCTTGTAAGTTTTTTTTCACTCCGGTCGTTGATGGTTATAAAATCGGTGAAAACCGACGCGGTGTGATTTTGATTACAATTTTCAACCCATCAAATTGGGGTGCTAAAGGGTTATAAATTATTTTTTCAATTATACTCCTACTAATAATATTTTAGAATTAATCTTCACAAAATTAGAGCATAAATATGAGGATATATATGTAATGTTATTTTAGTTGAAAACTTCAAAATCGATGTACGTTAAACTTTCAAACATGCATTTATCGATTATAACAACACTTCATATAAATCAATCAAAACCGCTACGATCATTTATGGTCAAAACCGGTACTCTTGGAACCCGTCATAACTGGTACTACAAAACTCTCAAACGGAGCATTAGGATGCATAAGTTATTTTTCTTTACAAATTAGGTACTTAGGTACTAGTACATAGTTGTACTACAAATCTTAAATTGATTAGGTTGACAGAATCAGTTTGTAAATAGTTATGCATCTCACTTTACTATAAAAAATAGTAAAGTACCGTTACATGTGGTATAATATGCTTAAAATACTAAACCGTGAGTCTTATTCTCGGTTTTTTTCTGGTCAAGCATCAAGAACAAACTAGTCAACAATTAAGATAATTTAACACCCATGTGTTATAAATCTCGCTCATGCATAAGCCATACATGCAAAAGCCATGTGTATAATGTAATTGGTTAGGACATGCGGTGCTCACATGTAAAGTTGAGAGTTCAATCTTGGTAACTTTGTATCCTTCTGAGAATTAAATTTTTTTATAATTAGAATGACGATTTAACTATAGTATGCGGAATTTTTTGGATGACTCGGTTTTATTCATGTTAATATGGGAATTCGTAAGTGTTATGCAATAGATGTACATGATGAATTATTAATGAAAATCTTAAAGAAAACAAGGTGCATGTGCATCGACCAACACTTTGGTATTTTGGTAGAAGACGCAAAATTTAGGAATAGCAAATCGTTACAAGATCGGTGGTCGAAGAACTATTTTAATTTGGCCAACTAGTAGACCATATGACAAAATACTATGTGTATGAGGATGTCGATGGACTCTAACTAAAATTATGATCAAACTATACAATGAATAGGAAAAATATAATGAACATAATGGATGCAAGAATTTCTGGAATTGGATGAGCGATTGCAAATGTCTATTACTCCTACGAAAACAAATTTCAGTTGCTGCTAACATGTTCATATATTGCATTAGATATACGAAAGGGGTTACCTTTCTTCCCAATGTTTATGAAAGATATTTTTACGACCCACAAATTTATCGCTTTGATAAATTAAATTTATTTTGAAATTTATTAAAATAAAAGGTTGATAATACAATTAATATTGTTTTGAGTGATAATAAGTAGTACCAGTCTTATTTTGAATAAATGTTTAAAAAATATGTTGCTCGAAATTTAATCGGTAAATAGCTCTATATCATTAAATATCTTCTAGATCTATACATTTATTTTTTTAAATTGAACAAGAATATGAAATAAAATAATTTATTGTACTTTTGAAAATTTATTGTGTTTATAACAATGTTAGTAATGCCTTTAAATATAATAATCGATTTATCAATTT
The DNA here is from genome assembly GCA_030765085.1 of Allium cepa. Classification (NCBI taxonomy): domain Eukaryota; kingdom Viridiplantae; phylum Streptophyta; class Magnoliopsida; order Asparagales; family Amaryllidaceae; genus Allium; species Allium cepa. Next base: position 979,620,678 of record CM060928.1, read on the forward strand.
AAATTGAGATTTAATGTTTAAATAATTATTTTAATTATTCAACTAATTATTTTAAAATGACGATAACTCATTTTGAACAGTTGTAAAGTGATACTAAATCATTTATCATAGTTTTATAAATATATATATTTAATTTGAAAATATAAGGAAAATTCGATATTGCAATATCGGTATAATAACGATTTTTGTAAATAATTATTAATATTTAGTCATATGGTTTTATAAATAAAATGTGATCATTTTAATTTATTAAAAACGATAAGAATTTTTTTTTTAATTTTTTTTTACAAATATATGTACGTTAAAATATAAGTGAAAATGTGATTCGGAATCAGTTATCTGATTTGCAACGGTTTACCAAATTAAAGTGGTTCGAAGTCAATGCAACGTTGTTTATATGTCATGTACACATATATAACACATAAATACACACCCTAACATGCACATGAATATATATAAACATACAAATATACAAGTAAACATATATAAGAAAAATCTAAGATATTTTATAAAAAAAATTAACCCTTAAGCTTCCTAAAGTCAATTATCTTGCACACTAAGGGCATGCACATGGCATGGAAGTGAATGAAGTGATGGAAGCACATGGACGGGGGGCAACATGTAGAATGATGTGAAAGAGGGGACGTGGGGCTGGGGTGTTTTGGTCCATGCACATTTAGATATTTTTCTATTTTTTTCCTATAAATACCACCCCTCTTCTCATAATTTCCTAACACCATTTCCACTTCTTCTTCCTCTTCTTTTCAAACTCTAATGGCCTCTCTAATGGCTTCTCTTCAAATAAAAAAATTGTGCAAATATTATAAACATATGAAATACATATCCATACATCTCAAAACCAAGCTAAATCCACTCTTCTTCTTCTTGCAAACTCAGGGCCATCCCCATCACCACCATGGCCGAGCCTTCCACCTCCCAGTCATGACCGTGAGCATTGTAGGGTGGTTCAACCCATTCAAGGTCAAAGAGTATGGTTCCGTAAAGTTTAAAGTCATTGTAGCAAAGCTATAGCCGATTTTAGACTAGCCCGTAGGAAAAATAAATGTAAGAACTCCTAAACTATAGTATTGCATGCTATTGGATGTTATATATGTTTGATTATGATTGTTGATGATGGTTGCTAAACAGGAATGTTGAATATATATGCAAGTCACGGAAATACACGACGATAAGCACAAAGGAAATCACCTCCATATTAATGAATTGGTGTATATAGAATGCTAAACCTCTTTAAAAAGGTTTAAAAATAAGTTTGAAATTTTTTATAAACATATGAAAGTGTTTTGGTGAAGTTTGAATGTTAATTGAAAATTTAATCAAAAATAAGCGCATCGCGTAACGGCAGTTCGCGATTTCACGCCATAAAAGTCAAACGAGTGTATAGAATGCATTATAGCTCGGAATTATTCGAGATGAAAAATTTTCAAACTACTATATACATATTTTTTCGACAAAGAAAGAAAATCAAGATTTCGATAAGTAAATTTTGAGATACAAGTAAAATAAGTTTTTGAAAAATTGTTGTTTTGCAGTTTGGAATCCAAAACTAGATTTTCATTGAAAATGATATTTTAAAATTGTTGAAAAAGGTGGAATAAATCATAATAATCATCTAAAATATTTTAAAAGTGATTTTAGTAATAAAAATGAATTGTTAAATAATAAAAAGTTGTTTTGACAAATCCAAATTAAAAAAGCCACTTTCCGGAGCACTTCCACGGCATTTATCTAACTTTTGAAATGTGGTTTTAAACGTAGGCGTTCTTTTACAAATCTTCTATAAATGTTTTTAAATGATTAATAAGTTTTTCTAAAGATAACTATGAAGAATTTATGGAATGGTTAAATGTTAAATGATTTAAAGTCGATGAAATAACTTGACCACCTTATGGGTGTTAGAGAGATAGTGTCTAGGCTTGAGTTTGAAAAACCAATTTCCTGCTTTCCATGGCTATCCGGACTAGCCCGATGGATGGGATGGTAAATTTGGTTTACTCAGATAAATATCTTACTGAATGAAAAATGAAAAGATTTCAAATTATCCCAAGTTTAAAAAGGGTTTTAAGTAATCAAACAATTTGATAAGAGAGGTTTAATTATTCCGTATATACCGAAAAGAAAGGTTTGAAAAAAAAAATATCTCTAGAAAATATTTTAATGAAAAGAATTTAGTATATTAAAGAATGATTCCCTATTCATAGAAATCTTTTTATCAATGATTAGTTCGAAGGAACGGGGGTCGGAATGGGGTAATTCCTATCTGAAAACCACTTCGAAGCAATGTATGTGTTTGAAAAATGGAGATCTGATAAAGAAAATGAAGGGTAAAGACTGAAGATCTTCGGGGTGAAAGGACTGCTTGTTGATAATTCGGGCTAGCTCCCAAATACTAAAGTAGTAGCGGTCCCTTCATTCCTGAAACTCTTTGGGTCGCAAGGACTTCTTGCCACTAATCCTAGGGTTAACTCCCGATAGGATAGGGTAGGAGAGTGCCTTTGGTTTCATTCAGCCCCAGAACAAACTTGTATGGACAAATGTTTGCCATTGTATTTCTAGTCACATAAGTGATCTCTATGAACGTATCATCTGTTTGGTCATGAAGAAAGCAACTTCTCTTAGCTTAACACCATTTCCTAAGACGTACGAGCTTCGGAGTGATATGTTTGAAGAAATTAGTTGTGTGACCATGGAATGGCATTTTGGCATTCAAAATGAAATGTGCAAAGTGAAAGGTAATCGCTGCTTCAAGCCTCATACCCGAAAATGACCGAAACAAGGTTGATGCGGCAAGGTTGTATGGTTCGCAACCATTAGGGTAAGATCATCCTTGTTAGACATATTCAGTACTATCTAGCGAGAAAGGTAGGCCGATCTTGTGTTGGCAGAGGTGCGGATGTTCTGTTGACCTCGGTACATTCCTCTAGTGATGTATAACCAGATGGTAGGCCCTTTAAAATCATTTGTGCGGAAATCCATTATCCAATAAGCGCCTGTCGTTTTATTTGTAGATCCTAGTATACTAGAATTTAATAATGATAATAATTTCGACTATGATTAATAGGTTTACTTGAAAATGTTTTCAAAGAAATGTCATTAAAAATAATATCTCTTACTTCTACGTAATAATGATTTGGTTATCATAAGGTAAAAATCAGATCCGTGTTTATAAGCGGCGTGGTCTTATGAGATACCCTTTTGTCTTCAAATCGCGTATTTTGAGTTCTCACGCCAGTTCCATGACTGGACCGAAGTTTATTTTCCTTTTCCTTAAACTTTAAGTGCCCCAATTTTCTTAGGTAGCCTAGTAGTCAGGTTCAGTTTAGAAGAAATCTAGCTGGAGCTGAAGCATGTGTAACGACCTACCATTTCGAACCATTCGCATCCACACATGCCAGACTTGAATTGCTCAAAACAACCTTTAATTCAAATTAGAATTGTTTCTTCAAATTTTACAAATCATTTCAATCAACTTTTGGTTCCAAATTCAACTCAATCAATCTTAGTTCAACAAATTCAAATTCTCATTAAAACAAATTTTTATTTATATTGATTATAAATCCAGGTTTGAACTACAAATTTGAACCACTTTCAAATTCGATAGGCTTCCAAGTTTAAATACTCAAATCCTTCCAATAACTCAATTTGATAAAATTCCATTTATATTTCAAAGTTCAACTTTAATTTTTATAACATTTAAATAGAATCTCAAATTACAAATTTAAATAAAGTTTTAAATATTAAAATTTGAAATTATTCATTTAGCCACCTTTAATTAAATCAAGTTATAAATCACACCTTTCAAATCTTAAATCGATAAGTTTCAAATAAATTTTATTTAAATTCAATTTGTAAATAAATAAATTACAAATCAACTTTAATTTGTCTTTCCCCCTTTTATTTATTTAAGTTATTACAAAAATCTGTATAAAATATTAATATAAATTGTAAACATATATTATATATAAACTAGTTAATTTAAATTTTTATTATACTTTATTATATTAAATTTATATTAAATCCGATCTTTTTTCAAATTTAATTTTATATTAAATCTTATTTTATATATTTAAAAACAACAAAATTATAAGTAAAATCTTAAAATTTATATATTTTCAAATCTTAACTTATAAATTTACAATTTCCAAACATATAATTTAAAATATAATTATATATATATAAAAATAAAACCTTTATATTATATTTCAAAACCCACTATTTATTTAAAACACATATTTATATTTTCAAAATTATGGAAATCATTTCAAAAATAGACCAACAGTGTCCGAATATAATTTTCTATCCTATGGTCAAGCGGTATGATATTTATCATTTTAATCTGCAATTTAAATTTAATAAATTACGAGTATATATCATTTCAACCCGCAATCCCAAAAATTTAAATTTAAATTTAAATTCAATAAAGGCACGATGGTTGAAGGCGGGAACAAGTGGTGGAGATGGATTGAAAAGGAGGCAGGTCGGGCGAAACAAGCAGGCCTAAGACGAAGAAGCAGACTCGAAAAAAAAGATGTACAATTCTCTAATACATATACTTTTATATTATATATATATTATGGAGCAACAGAGAACTGAAGAGAAAGGAAGATCGAAGGAATAACAGAGAGGAAGGAGAAAAAATGAGCGAACTAAGAAATATAAATTGAACAGTGGAAAAGCAAAAGTCACCAATTGAATTCAGGAATAATTTACGGCTAGTGGCTATCAAATTTCTCAATTTGGATACACGAAAAGACAAAAGGAAAACAAAGGTTCATAACGGAGACCGATACGACTAATCGTTTCAAGGATTTCGCCGCGTACCGGACGCTAAAACGCACAAATGAATATACTGCGGAGATTAGCAAGAAGAGATGAATACAATGATACATAGATATCAGCGATACGATTATCCTATCAAAATTCGATATTTCGCTACCAAATTACGACTAATTCGCTGAAAATAAGATAAACGAAGATACAACAGTCCATATTTGGCGAAACGAAATATGACATCTCACCTATGCAGTTAATGCCCCGCTATTACCCTGCTATAACCTTGCTATATCTCATAGCGGATTTCTACCGCTACGGTATTTCCATATAGACCCAAATATAGCCTTTCCGCTGTAAGCCCCGCTATTTCTGCTATATCCCGTAATTCCGGCTATATTCCACTATTTCTGCTATATCTTCTTTAAAAGAAATGAATTGAAAATTAGCATTTATACATTATAAAAATTATGAAATTAATTTATTGAATTGAATTTTTATATATTTTCAAAAATGAAAATACTCTAATATTTTAGTATATTCAGTAATGTTATATAACAGTTTTACGTTTATTTATAGTACATTCGCACATTTTTATTTAAAATTATTTATGTATTAATTATAACTTAATTGAATGCTAATTTTCCATCAAATTACTATTTATACATTTGTAAAAACATTAAGTATGAGTTTTATATGCTATTTTAGAGTCATTCGCTATATCCCGCTATATCCGCGCTATATCCCCGCTATGACTTTTGCATCTCCGCCGCATTGAATCTAACGAGTGCTTTAACTGCACAGCGTCTCACTTAGAAAATTATTTACATATTTATTGTATAAAAATATTTAGGTTTTGGAAATAGTTATTTCTATCAATTTTAACTAATTTAAATTGAAATTGAAAATTACACAACCAAACTAACTTATATATTTTCCAATGAAAATTTATCATTCGCTATGCTTCAATAGACACATACCAAATATCAAACCTTCGTTGCTTAATTTAATTGTTTAATTTCAAGAAAAAATTTAGTTAATTACGTTATAAAAATTGTTAAAATTTACGGGTCTTTACACTCTCCCTCACTCAAACTTTTCGTCCCCGAAAAGGAATGAGATAAGAGAATAGGAACAACCATAAAAAAAGATAAATTGCAATACAAAATAAAATAATTAACTCGAAACCATATAAATTTCATTACTTTTTAAATTGATTAATATTCAACAAATTTGGTTTTAATCTATTTATTCAATCAATAAATATTTATTGTATTCACATTATGTTGATTTCAATTAAGGTATTTTCATTCAATTAATTTGCTTTCAATTTATTAACATTTATTACCAAAACTTTCTTCCAAATCAAAATTTATTTTATTTTACACATTTATATAATCCATTTGTCTTCACTTAAGCAATTTCACTTCATAATTCAATTCCAACTATTCTTTGAAATTTACTTTTGTTTACAACATTTCTATTAAGCAAAATTTAGTTTGAACATTTTATTACTTAATTTCTCTTGTTCAACCTTTAATTACATATTTATATAACATTTTAACTTTTTGAATATTCCAGGTAAGTTATTTATGTATAAATGCAGTTGAATATTATACAAATAATTTTATCCTATTACAACTATTTTAAGTTGTTTCAATCTCATTTCTTATTTTAGACACCCTAATTATTCAAAAAATTTGCTTTATCCCAAAAATTGAAAACCATTACTTAACATAGAACTTAAGAGTTAAATTTTCGGTTTTACTTCAAACCATTTTGAAATAAATATATACATATATATATTTTATACATCGAATCATACTTAAGAAATTCAAATCAAATCCATTTTCCAAAACAAATTGTAGCAAAGCTCTTAAGTGGTCTCTCCACTTTGAGACTCGAAAATGAATGTCGATGATGCTGCAGTCATCATCAACATTATTTTCCATTGACAAAACTGGAGAGTACCGATTACTTCTTTTATTAAAATTCTTTGGAAACAATTTTCGTTCGAAAATATTTTCAAGTAGTGTATATTTTCAAAACTTTGAAAACCAAATTTGAAGAGCACCGAAAATTAAATTCGCAAATCCTTAATTTAAATTCATTTCATTTGCAAATCAGATTTATAACCCATGTTCATAAATTTTCCAATCCTAGTAACATACAACAATGGTTTTAGAAATGTTGACAAAATAGTAAATGATAATCTATTATTATCATTTCTAACAACCAATTCAGTTAACTATCTAGTTTTCAGAAAATTATACCTTTATATATATAATCATACCTAAAATTATTTCATTTACTAATTTCAAAAACAATATTGTGTCAGTTTGCTATGTTCAAGTATTTTGGAATTCCTATCGATAGTGTTGGCCAGACGAATCGATCGAAACCCAAAATTCAAACTTAACAACTCAAACAACACAATATGAAACATTATATATCAATTACAAATACGTTCTCTCATAGGATGATTCAAGAATGAATTTTAGAAAAAGGATAGAGATTCAAATTTAGTGGGAACCTAATCAAAGAGAATTCTAAGAAAATAGGACCGAAAGGAAAATAACATAATTAGATTACAAAGGAGGAAAAATGGATAGGCTTATATTAATCGCGGCGACCTTAACCAGGCCAACCGAAACTTAGAAAAGATGAGAAAATCATCAGTAAAAACCCGGACAACCTTGTTGGGAACATCGCGAAAACCGCGATTCATGAGAACGACGAAGAAGGCAGGAGCACTGGTTAATCCAAAGGGCACGACTATCCATTCATAGAAACCATTCTCCACTCGAAAAGCAGTATTTGGACTGCTCTCCTTGGCTACACGAAGCTGGTGAAAACCGGTGGAAAGATCGAACTCCAGGATTAAGATCGATGCAGAATTCAATTTCCTACTTGGGAGGAAAGGAGTGACTTCACCAAAAAACATCAGGATAATCCGTGACTATCGGGGTGGAGTCAAGATTACTAGGCTGAGAATCAAGCAAAAAAATGGATCTGCTTACAAAATCCTGAGGCATACGACATTTAATTACAAGAGAATTACCTGGGTCATCTACTAGAAAAACGGATCGGGCATGCAAGAAATAACAGCATCAAAATTGGGTGCGCAGAAATCTCCGTTGAATCGATGCTTGTTGTAAAGGAGTTTCACCCTTTAAAAATCATACTAAGGTTAGAGGAACCATCGTTGGAATGAGTCACACGAAAGGATAAACTTGCGAGTCGAGGTTGAAGCTATGGGATGCTCTAGTGTCAAAAGAACACGAACATGAAAAGACGAATGAATTTTAGAATAAAGGTATAGTTCCAAAATTCAAAAGTAATCCTAATCCAGGACGAAGGATTTCAAGCCCGAACGACGATGATTCTATGATTGATTCTACTCGTTCTAGGGTATCACTACCCTATATCTAATGAGTTTCACTCCATATGCTAAGTTTTGCCTAAACCAGAGCTCTGATACCAACTATAACGATCTGCCATTTTGAACCATTCGCATCTACACATGTCAGACTTGAATTGCTCAAAACAACAGATTGTTAATTTTATATTTGGCAGAAGTCAACATAAGCAGTAAATAAATCAATAACAGAACTACAAACACAGATTAATACGATAATAAGAAGCGGAATAGATAAATAGTGGTTCGTGAAGCTACTATAGAACATCAGATTCCAAAAACAAGATACAATAGAAATCTCAAATACAAAGTAGTCACTAATACAAATCAACTAACAAGTATGAACATAAACAACTGGAAATAACTGGAATAACTGCAAAGCTGAATAGATAAGAGATAGATCTTCAAGCAAAGCTCTAAACTCCAAAAGTGAGCCTCAAATGCTGTGACACTCAGTCTGACCCGAGCATAAAGCAAAATACAAAACACTCGAGTCAGGTTTAGCATTCTTATACTAGTAAATCAACTCAAGTGAAATGCCAAGTGAAATACGAATAACTTAATGGATGTTTGGGATTCTCATCCTTTAAGGATCTGTTAAACTATCTACATACATAGTACAATATGCTACATATATAATGTCTATAGTAAAGTAAAATATTAAAACAGCGTTAAGGCGTTACCCATATCCCTCGTAACACATTTTATATATTCCCGTAGTCTATACAGGTACCGTAAGCTACACCAAACCAGTGGTTTGCTCAGAGAGCACTCCATAGGTACGGTACAAAGCAAACTCGTAGAAGGCGTGATAAGGCATGTGACAAGGAACACGAGGCAATGCCTAGGGTAGGATTATATCATTTTGCAGAACCGGGCTGGTGGTAATGCATAACAGCCACTACCGCCAACCTCGAGACACACTCCCAAAATCAATGGTGCACCCAATCAAATCACAAAGTAATAGATGGTATCGAAGAAGCATGCTTGATTGGAGGTGCGACATCACTTGGCCTAGGTATAGCTCTTGTTTTAGTCACATCAAGCTGACCTGTGGGAGTCAGGGCTGCGTTCATTCCTTATATAGAATCGTCGCCAAACCAACCTACTTCGTTCTGGAATCTCCACCATGCACACAGTTGTTAAAGTGGTTTTCGGTATTGGTAGAGAGTATGACAATATATGATCCCGGTCTCTTTAATAACCAAACAATTATTTCACACCGTGGTCGTTTTATAAAATCATTTTTAACCATTTCAAAAAAATCATACTTCATATCAAAATATCGTATGCACTGTTGAAACCGTATACACTTTCGAAAACATATACACTTTCGAAATCATATTCACTTCTGAAATCATATCACTTTTGACCTAAATAGTTTGAATGTTGAAAATACTATATATATATATATATATATATATAAATAGTTATAAATTAAAATAATTTATATTTAAAATAGGTTCTAGATTTAAAATAGTTTAAATATTAAAATAGTTTATATATAAAATAGTTTATATATTTAAATAGCTAATATATTAAAATAGTTTATATATTAAAATAGTTTATATATTAAAATAGTATACGTGTTAAAATAATTTCAAATTAGAATTGTTTGTGCAAATTTTACAAATCAATTTAAACCTTTACTTCCAAATTCAACTCGATCAATCTCAGTTCAACAAATTCAAATTCTCATCAAAACCAATTTTAATTTATATCGATTCTAAATCCAGGTTTGAACTACAAATTTGAACCACTTTCAAATTCGATAGGCTTCCAAATTTAAATACTCAAATACTTCCAATAACTCAATTTGATAAAATTTCATTTATATTTCAAAGACCAACTTAAATTTTCATTTAAATTCGAAAATTTTCTCTTAATCATTTTCATAACATTTAAATAGAATCTTAAATTACAAATTTAAATAAAGTTTTAAATATTAAAATTTGAAATTATTCATTTAATCACTTTTAATTAAGTCAAGTTATAAATCGCACCTTTCGAATCTTAAATGGATAAGTTTCAATTCAATTTTATTTAAATTCATTTCTTAAATAAATTAAATTACAAATCAACTTTAATTTGTCTTTCCCTCTTTATTTATTTAAGTTATTAAAATATCTATTTAAAATATTATAATAAATTGTAAACATATATTATATATATACGAGTTAAATTAAATTCTTATTAAATTTTATTATATTAAATTTTCATTAAATCTAATCTTATTTTTTAAATTTAAATTTATATTAAAAATTATTTTATATATTTAAAAATAAAAAAATTATAAGTAAAATCTTAAGATTTATATATTTTCAAATCTTAACTTATAAATTTAATATTTCCAAACATTTACTTTAAAATTTAACTTTTTATATATATAAAAATAAAATCTTTATATCATTTCAAAACCCATTATTTATTTAAAATACATATTTATATTTTCAAAATTCTAGAAATCATCTCAAAAATAGATCAATGGTGTCCGTATATAATTTTATATCCTATGGTCAAGTGATATTGATGTTTATGATTTCAATCCACTATTTAAATTGATAATTTACGGGTATATATCATTTCAACCCGCAATTCCAAAAATTGAAAATTAAATATAATCACTTGGGTTTATTATCAGCCTATAACGATTTTCCCCTAATCTAAAATATCGTTTGGGTATGTATCATTTTAACCCATATGAAATTCCAACTAACAGGGAACATTACAGAGTGAGCACAATACGATAATAATATAACATAACGTCATGCATATATCATAACTGACAATATAACATATATATATATTTGTATAACATGTCATTGGTGTCAATACAGACAATTAGCATAGGTGAACAAATGCAAATAATAACATATCATATTTAAGGATTAAGTAACTAACAATTTAAATTTAACAACATATTTCAATGGTCATTTCATGTGAATTAAATTTACCAGATATAAGAATGTTAACCGTGAGTGATTACTCATCTTTCAAGGTTAGAGAGATTTGACAATGAAATGAGCTTTGAATCCAAGCACAAATTCCAAAGCAAAGCACGATGGACCCGAACAGGCTAGAGTTGCGAAAAAAATTTCTGGACAGCAATGGAAACAAGCAAAGCAAGGTGGATGAGATCGATGAAAACAAAAAATATATATTATTATATTTTTTCCTTACAATCAATATTCAATTTTAAACCCATATACCAAAATAAAATCTTTACATACTTTTAGAACCAGTATTCAATAAAGACACATGTTAAAATAAAAATCTTCATACTATACATTTCCAACTCGATATTTATTAAACACATATATAAATAAAACTATCTGTATATCATTTTTTTAAATCAATATTTTCAAATCAATATTTAATACAACCCGTAGTTTAAAAATTCTACAAGTAAATATTTAAAACCAAAATACCATAACATAACATAGTTGACGTAACATAGTTTACGTAATATATCGTAGTTTACAAAATATTTAAAATCAAATAAACCCATAGTTTACATAACATATCATTACAACTTGCTTGTGCATGCTCGGTTTCGGCAGTCAAGGGGGAAGTGCTCGGCTATAAGGCAGAGTGAAGGAAGGTCGGAGACATTGGGTTGGACTGGCGGATATGTCAAGGCTATAGGGTTGATCTGATCTAGGTAGGCGAGAGGGATGGGAAGGGCGAAGCCTTTGTAGTGGAGGGCATAGATTGGATCAAGTGGTATTTTTTTATATATAAGGTGCGGCTGCTACTAGATGGAGGCGGAGGTCGGAGTGGGTAGTATGGTTCGGCCATTAGGCAAGGCAGAGGTGGTGTTTAGGTCAAGGATGGGAGGACCTGGCTGTAGGCGGATGGATCTGGCGTTTGGGGATGATGCAAGTTCAAGGATGTCATTTTGTGGAAGTTTGGAGTCTAGGCAGTGAAAAAGAAGGCAGGTTGTTGCTATGGGCGGGGCTGAGCTGCTGTACGGCTGGCGATGAGGTGGAGAAAAATGGCGTTTGGCTGTGGTGATGGTGTTGATGGGACTGACATGGAGGTCTGGGGCAATAAAGACGCGAGTCGGGTTCAACTATGTGTTGAGCTTGGTGCTATGGGAAGTCAAGATCGCTTACGGCCATGGAGAGAGTGGGAGGGTGATTTCGATGGTTATGGCCAAGAGGTGGCGGATTGGAAAGGCATGACGGTTGAAGGCGGGAACAAGCGGAGGAGATGGATTGAAAAGGAGGTAGGATGGGCGGAACAAGCAGGTCTAAGAGAAGGAAGCAGGCTCAAAAAAAATGAATAGCTCTCTAATACATATACTTTTATATTATATATATACATATACATACATACATACATACATACATATATATATATATATTATCGAGCAACAGAGTAACATCCCTGTATTTCGTGCCATTTGCATCCGCACATGTTGGAGTTGAATTGCTCAAAATATCATATTGTTATTTTATATTTGGCAAAACTCAACATATACAGTAAACAAATCAATCATGGAATCACAAACACAGAATAATATAACAATCGGCAGCGGAAACAAACGAATAGTAGTTCATGAAGCTAATATATATATAACATAGTTAAAACAAGATACAACAGATGTAACAGCTAGGTATTTTCAACCATTCGCATCCGCACATGTCGAAATTGAATTGCTCAAAATACCGCGTTGTAAATAAAATTTGGCAAATCTCAGAACATACAGTAAATAATAATCACAGGCTTAGAGTAATAATAGTGCAGCGGAAGTAAAAGAAATAGTAGTTCATGAAACTACTATATAAATATATCAGAGTTAAATAAAATACAATAGAATAAATAAAGTACAACAGAAGTCTCAAGATGATAATCAAGTACAAGCTGAATAAAACAACGGAACTGAAATAGATAAAACTAGACAAGCAGATAATCTCTAGCGATTCCAATCTCCAGAAAGTGGAATCCAAATCTATGAATAACTCAGGCTAACCCGAGCGTAAATAAAAATACAAACACTCGAGTCAGGACAATATATACTTATACAATGTAAACCAACTCAAGTGAACTGTAATAAGGTACAAGTAACTTAAAGGATGCCTGGGACCGCCCATCCGCTAAGGATCCGTTAAACTATTTACTATGTAGTAATATTTCGCTATTATAATAATGTCTACCGTAAAATAAACTTACTTTTAAATAGCGTTCCGGGCTATCCATATCACCCTTCGCACCAATAATGCCAATAGTCTGTACAATACCTGCATATCTCCTGATCGGGAGACTATGAGAAGATACTTCATAGGTACGACATAAATAGAAACTCGTAGTAAAGGCTCGATATGGTAGGTGACACGGCACACAAGGCAATGCCAGGGTAGATATACCAATTACGCACACGGGCTGGTGGTAACGCAGCAGCCACATACGCCCACCTCGGAACGCACCCCCAAATCAAAATAGGAGGATGGCCATCAAATCAATCACAAGTAAGAGTATAGTATCGAAGAAATATGTCCGACCAGAGGAGCTACCACTTTGGCTCGAGATCGCTCCTGTTTTAGCCACCTTAAGTCAACTCATGGGAGTCGGGTCCACGTAAATATACCTCAAGAACGTCGCCACCATCCTACTTCATTCTAGAATCTCCACCGTGTACACGGTTGTCAAAGTGGTTTTTGGTATCGACAGAGAGTATGCCAGATATCCGATCCCGGTCTCTTTAACAACCAATCGTTATTATAAATCGTAGTTATAATTTTAAAAATCATGGTTTATACTTCAAAATAAAGTATCATTTCAAATTCAAATCTTTATCAAAATAAAGATCTAATCATTTCCAAACCATTTCAAAAACACCATACATTTCCAAAACTTCCTGTCAAATCATTTCAATATATCAAAATATCACATCTTTCCAAAACTTCATTCAAATCATTTTAATACATCAAAAATATCATATCTTTCCAAAACTTCATTTCAAATCATTTTAACATATCAAAAATATCATATCTTTTCAAAACCACATTTCAAATCATTTTAATATATCAAAAATATCATATCTTTTCAAAACCACATTCATTTCAAATCATTTTAATATATCAAAAATACCATATCTTTCCAAAACTTCATTTCAAATCATTTTAGTATATCAAAAATATCATATCTTTTTCAAAACCACATTCATTTCAAATTATTTTAATATATCAAAATATCATATCTTTTCAAAACCACCTTCATTTCAAATCATTATTCATTTTATTCAATTTAAAATACCATTTCAATTCACATTTCAAAACAGTTCATATTGCAAATCAAATTACCTCATTTAAATCAAAAATGAAGTTATTACATTTTGTAATTAAATTATTACATTTCCAAAATTTTCAACTTTCGAGGTTCATTTATTCACTTAAGTTTATCAAAGTAGTGAAAATTCACTTTCCGCAGCATTTAGAAAACGCTACGGAAAGTTACATTCAAAACAGTTCAATTTAACAAAGACGGCAATTTTAAAAATGATGTAATAGGGTTTACTTAAATTTCAAATGAACTTAGTAAAATTCAACAATTATAGCACTTATAAAAAATGCTACAATAGCATTTGATTCAATTTAGCTTTTTAGTTCATTACCATCAGCTGCAACATTTACAAATGCTGTGATATCATTCCCATTACAATTAATAGCATCCAAAAATGCAGCTAATTAACTTCAAATATTCAATATAATGTCACAACCAATTATATTTTTATTTAAACATTTTTAACTTACAAAATCATACATTTTCACATTTATAAACATCATTTAATTTTCCTTAAGTTCATGATTTTATAAAGTTAAATTTCCATTCAAAAGTCAAGAATTAATAATAATTCACTTATTAAATTCCAACATTAAATTTTAAATTCATTGAATTATATTTCAAATTAACAGTTAAGTTTAAAATTTCAAAATATAACTTAATTTCGTTTTATTTATTTAACTTCAAATTCACATTTAAGTAAAACTCACAAATTCCCGTTTGGCTATATTTCAAAATTTCAACTTAAATAATCATTTCATTTCACATTTTAACTTTATTCAAAAACCATTAATATATTATATAATCACTTTAAATTCATTTTAAATCTAAATTATCATAAATTTATCATAATTTCATATTTTATTTAATTTTCAATTATAATTAAATCAAAATTTCCAAAATAACTTACATTTAAATTTTCTAACTTTTCCATAATTTATTTAACTTATAAATTTCCAGAAAATCAATAATACTTTACAAAAATCATTTTAATTAATTTTTAAATCAAAATATTATAATCTTTACAATTTCAAACATATTTTTAAAATTTTAGAAAAATATATTTTAACTACGGGTCTGTATATAATTTTCTAGCCGAGGTAAAGTGATACGGGTAATATATCATTTCAACCCATAATTTACAATGAAAATCCGGGTTTTATCATTTCAAACATGCAATCCCAAGTAAGTGAAATAAATTGAAAATCGCTCAGGCCTATCATTTCAGCCCATAACGATTTTCCCCTATTCTAAAGTCCGTACAGTTATGCATCATTTCAACCCATAGTGATTCTAATCTAAAGGGAAACTTGCAGTGTGATAAACTGATAAAAATAACAGAACAACATAATATAACAATAACAGATGATATAATAGGTGTTTAAGCATGGGTGAACATCATATGATCATAATATAGCAGGTGTAACATGATAATGCATTTTACAGATTCAAAAGGGTTCAGTTTGCTAGTTATATAAGAACAAATTGTCTGGTGAGAATTACTCACTGGTTTGAGCTGGAGACACAACTACGAATGCACAAAAGGAATCCACACAAGCACGATAACACGACACAGAGATGAATGGAAGAGTCAAAGTATCAAATCCCTTGAATACAAGTCACACAAAACAATAATAATAACATAAGTTTTCGAATGCAAAATACGATAGAATAAGATAGAATCAACTGCACGAATCATAGCAGAATTGCTTTGCACTTGCTTCCAACAACCTTCAGGTTCAGCCATAAGGTGTACTGCAGGTCTAAGACAAGATTTGGATCAGGTTTTGGTTGGGTATGGTTGGCCTACACTTGGTTGTTGATGGTGCAAAGGTGGGTAGTGGTGAAAACAGCACAACAAGGCAATATCACATGATTCAAGGCCAAAACAAGGCTCGGTCAAGGCACTAGGGTCATGGCATGTACTGTGGGGTCCAAGGGGATGGTGTGCCCGAGAGTCCAGGTGGTGTTGGAGGTGGTGGAGGTGATGATAGTGGCGGCCATGGGTGGTGGAAGTGGTGGATGTGGATGATTGTGCTCGGCCTAGGCAAGTTTATGGAGTTTTGTTGGATTTTGGTGATGGATCAATACACAAGGAGGCACGGCTTGGGGTTTGGTCAGAGAAGAGGTGATGATGGTGGTGTTCTCAGGTGGTGGTGGAGGCGGCAAGGGATGGAGAGGAGGTGGCCGATCCAACAAGAGAAGAGATCAAGTGCAAATCAATGTCAAGCGGTAAGAAATGAACAAAAGAAGAAGAGAAAAAGAATATTTTTACCCAAACATTCTCCTCAAGCAAGGCTGAAATCTTTTTGTTTCAAAAGTGAGAAATGATTTTACATGAATGGTAATGAAAGTATGCGGCTGAAAGATGTCTATAGTAAAAGCTAATTGATGAAAAGTAAGTTACAAATATGAAAGGTTGGAAAATAAAGAGCCATTAAAAGTCAAAACCTTTTGAAATTACCTTTAATTTATTTAAATAAGTTTATATTACTAATAATAATAATAATTTCAGTCGCAATTCGAAAATATAACAAAATATAAAATATATATATATATTTTTTAATTATATAAGGTAAAAATAAGAAAATAACTTAGAAAATGCAAACTAGTCTAGAAAAATTTGCAAATAAACAGAATAAATTATGGAAAAATCATATGGACTTGAAAAATATTTAAAAATAAATATAATAACATAAAATAGAATTGCATTCACAAAATAAATAAATAAATTTTAAATTAAATATAATTTAAATGAAGAAAATAGCAGAAAATTAGAAAACAACTTCTAAAAATAGGAAATAAATACAATAAGCTTTGGAAAAATTCAAACATCACTTTAAATATATTTAAAAGTCAAAATATACATAATATAACATAAATATACAAATTAGAATAAGATATATCAAGTAAAAATATCATTTATTTAAATTAAAACAAAGAATATTGTTAAATAACCCTATATACACACAATATTGTAAAGGGTATAACTTTCACAATTTAAATCCAATTTCAACGAAACGAAAAGCAGTATTCATGATATTAAATCTATTTTCATAATAAAAGATAAAATAAAAAACTTAAATATTTAAATTTAAAATTTAGGAGTCAAAGTTTGACTAAATCGACCAAAAATTCACTTTCCAGGAAAATATTCAATTTATATCAGTTTGAAATTATAATTCACATAATAATCAAAATTTATATTTAAAAATGAAATGTTTGAAGTAAAAAAGTTTAAAAAATTTCAAAATAAAATAAAGTCAAATTTAATTATATGCAAAAAATCTAGGGTTGTTACGCTCTCCCCGACTCAAAACTTTTCGTCCTCGAAAATGAATGAGGTACGAGAAAGCACAGAAAAAGATAAAGTGAAATAAGATTAAAAAAAATGACAAGGAGATTGAAATTATACCTGATAACTATTGTTATAGGTAAGTTTAACAAGGTGGAGATTATCAAATATTGTAGAAAGATTTCTAAACAGAAAAATTATAGAAAAATGCATACACCAGCCTGAAGCAAGATAAGGAAAAATAAGGACAACCAAAAGATAGTTTGAAAAAAAAAATAAGATAATAAGTTAGAAACCATGGAAATTTCAACTTAAATAGATAGTTAATTTTTTTTACACAGATTTAATAAATCTTAACTATCTCAAATTTTGTTATCTTATCTTCTAATCATCTTAAATTAACAATTTCTAAGATCATGGATTTGAAAAAAAAAAAATCATTCATTATACTCATAATGTACTTAATAAATTTAATTCTTATTTATTCCTACTTAAAGTTAAATTTATTCCTCTTAGTATATTTTATCATTTATGCCTTTATACTTACTCTTATTATGACTGCTTTAATTTATCGTTAGTTCCATTAACATCATTTTATATTGTAAATTATTCAATTAAACTTTTATTCTATTTACTCATGTCAATCATTTTATAACTAAAATTTAAGTGTATAACATTTATTTTAAACATTCAAATTTTATTTATAAAACCTTTCTATTTGTTGTATATTATCAATTACATTGTTAACTTCTGTATAATTTCGGTAAGTTATATATAAATGCAATTGAGTACTATACAAATAAAATTTTCTAATTCCCTCACATAAAGTTTGAATCATTTATCTAAAATTTTGATTTTCTTTTTATAATTGAAATGATTCTTTAAGATAAAGTTTAAGAATAAAATTTTCTATTCCTTCAAACCATTTAGAGATAAATAAATATATATACATAGTATGTCAAATCAAATTTAAATCATATATCTATATATATTATAAATTCAATCTTATTTCAGAAATTCAAATCAATTAAATTTCCCAAAACAAAGCTGTAGCAAGACTATAGAACGGTCTCTTCACTTCGAAACTCGAAAATGAACGTCCATGATGCCGCGGTCATCACCGAAGTTATTTTCCAGCGACAAAGAGAAGAGCGCTAATTTTAAACTTCAATATTTCTTGGAAACAAATTTCTATTAGAAAACACTTTAAATAATATACCCATTTTAAACTTTAAACACAAGGTTTGAAACCATCGGAAATTAAATTCTCAAATTTCTTGTTTTAAACTCATTTCAGTTCCCAAATCAATTTATAAACAGCTATTTATAAATTCATTTATAGAACAATAAATGATAAATCAAGTATTATCATTTAAAATGATTAATTTAAATCAATTTATTAAGTTCCATAAATTTACTAATATCAAAATTTATTTCATTAACCAAAATTTTAAAATAACATTGTGTTAGTTTGTTCTGTCAAAGTGTTTTAGAAATCCTATCGATAGCGTTGATCAGACGAATCAATCGGAAACCCAAATCAACATCAACAACTCAAACAACACAATATAAAACTAAACATTAATATTGATTTATAAGTACAATTCAAAATGTTTGGAAGATAGATTGAAAACAAAAGACAAGATGATTGAATAACAAAATAGGGAGGTGGATAAGCTTAAATAAATCGCGGGCAACCTTAACCGGGTCAACCAAGACTTAAAGAATAAGATCAATGTGGATTTTCTAGGGTAAATCTACATTCGCTCTCAATAGATAGAGTTTGGAATAACAAAATATATTAGCATCTAAACCAAGGATAGATATAAATCTCATGGTGAATCGATGCTAATTGTAAAGGAGTTTCTCCCTTTGCAAATGTATTTTTGAGATTGACGGGACCTCCAATTCACTATAAAGCTCATTCGAAGTGGAGTTATGGGATACTCCAGAATCAAAAGGAGATGAATAGTGAGGGGCACGAATGAATTTTTTGGAACCGCAGGGAATGTTCCAAAAATTCAAATGAAATTTGAACCAAAGAGAGGAAGAGATTCAAGTTTGGATGAAAGTGATTCTGTAACTAAATTTACCATACATTCTAAGTTTTGCCTCAAAGCCAAAGCTCTGATACCAACTGTAACAAGCAGGTATTTTCAGCCATTTGCATCCGCACATGTCGGAATTGAATTGCTCAAAATACCGCATTGTAAATAAAATTTGGCAAATCTCAGAACATACAGTAAATAATAATCACAGACTCAGAGTAATAATAGTGCAGCGGAAGTAAAAGAAATAGTAGTTCATGAAGCTACTATATAAATATATCAGAGTTAAATAAAATACAATAGAATAAATAAAGTACAACAGAAGTCTCAAGATGATAATCAAGTACAAGCTGAATAGAACAACAGAACTGAAATAGATAAAACTAGATAAGCAGATAGTCTCCAACGATTCCAATCTCCAGAAAGTGGAATCCAAATCTGTGAATAACTCAGGCTGATCTGAGCGTAAATAAAAATACAAACACTCGAGTCAGGACAATATATACTTATATAATGTAAACCAACTCAAGTGAACTGTATTAAGGTACAAGTAACTTAAAGGATGCCTGGGACAACCCATCCTCTAAGGATCCGTTAAACTATTTACTATGTAGTAATATTTTGCTATTATAATAATGTCTACAGTAAAATAAACTTACTTTTAAATAGCGTTCCAGGCTACCCATATCACCCTTCACACAAATAATGCCAGTAGTCTATACAGTACCTACATATCTCCTGATCGGGAGACTATGAGAAGATAATGCATAGGTACGACACAAATAGAAGCTCGTAGTAAAGGCTCGATATGGTAGGTGACACGGCACACAAGGCAATGCCAGGGTAGATATACCAATTACGCACACGGCTTGTGGTAACGCAGCAGCCACATACGCCCACCTCGGAACACACTCCCAAATCAAAATCGGAGGATGGCCATCAAATCAACCACAAGTAAGAGTATAGTATCGAAGAAATGTGTCTGACCAGAGGAGCTACCCCTTTTGGCCCGAGATCGTTCCTGTTTTAGCCACCTTAAGCCAACTCATCAGAGTCGGGTCCACGTAAATATACCTCAAGAACTTCTCCACCATCCTACTTCATTCTGGAATCTCCACCGCATACACGGTTATCAAAGTGGTTTTAGGTATCGACAGAGAGTATGCCAGATATCCGATCCCGGTCTCTTTAACAACCAATCGTTATTATAACCCGTAGTTATAATTTTAAAAATCATGATTTATACTTCAAAATAAGTATCATTTCAAATTCAAATCTTTATCAAAATAAAGATCTAATCATTTCCAAACAATTTCAAAAACATCATATCTTTTCAAAACTTCCTGTCAAATCATTTCAATATATCAAAATATCATATCTTTCCAAAACTTCATTTCAAATCATTTTAATATATCAAAATATCATATCTTATCAAAACCACATTTCAAATCATTTTAATATATCAAAAATATCATATCTTTCCAAAACTTCATTTCAAATCATTTTAATATATCAAAAATATCATATCTTTTCAAAACCACATTCATTTCAAATCATTTTAATATATAAAAAATATCATATCTTTCCAAAACTTCATTTCAAATCATTTTATATATCAAAAATATCATATCTTTTTCAAAACCACATTCATTTCAAATCATTTTAATATATCAAAATATCGTATCTTTTCAAAACCGTATTCATTTCAAGTCATTTTAATATATCAAAATATCATATCTTTTCAAAACCACCTTCATTTCAAATCATTATTCGTTATATTCAATTTAAAATACCATTTCAATTCACATTTCAAAACAGTTTATATTGCAAATCAAATAACTTCATTTAAATCAAAAATGAAGTTATTACATTTTATAATTAAATTATTACATTTTCAAAATTTTCAACTTTCAAAGTTTATTTATTCACTTAAATTTATCAAAACAGAGAAAATTCACTTTTCGCAGCATTTAGAAAACGCTACGGAAAGTTACATTCAAAACAGTTCAATTTAACAAAAGACAGCAATTTTAAAAATGATGTAATAGGGTTTACTTAAATTTCAAATAAACTTAGTAAAATTCAACAATTATAGCACTTACGAAAAATGCTACAATAGCCTTTAATTCAATTTAGCTTTTTAGTTCATTATCATCAACTACAGCATTTACCAATGCTGTGATATCATTTACAATACAATTAATAGCATTCCAAAAATGCAGCTAATTAACTTCAAATATTCAATATAATTTCAAAACCAATTACATTTTTATTTAAACATTTTTAATTTACAAAATCATACATTTCGATTTATAAACATCATTTAATTTTCCTTAAGTTCATGATTTTATAAAGTTAAATTTCCATTCAAAAATCAAGAATTAATAATAATTCACTTATTAAATTCCAACATTAAATTTTAAATTCATCGAATTATATTTCAACTTAACACTTAAGTTTAAAATTTCAAAATATAACTTAATTTCATTTTATTTATTTAACTTCAAATTCACATTTAAGCCAAACTCACAAATTCCCATTTTGGCTATATTTCAAAATTTCGACTTAAATAATCATTTCATTTCACATTTTAACTTTATTCAAAAATCATTAATATATTATAAAATCACTTTAAATTCATTTTAAATCCAAATTATCATAAATTTATCATAATTTCATATTTAATTTAATTTCCAATTATAATTAAATCAAAATTTCCAAAATAACTTACATTCAAATTTTTTAACTTTTCCATAATTATTTAACTTATAAATTTCCAGAAAATAAATATACTTTACAAAAATCATTTTTAATTATTTTTTAAATCAAATATTATAATATTTACAATTTCAAACATATTTTTAAAATTTTAGAAAAATATATTTTAACTACCGGTCTGTATATAAATTTCTAGCCTAGGTAAAGTGATACAGGTAATATATCATCTCAACCCGTAATTTACAAAGAAAATCCAGATTTTATCATTTCAAACCCACAATCCCTAGTAAATGAAATAAATTGAAAATCGCTCAGGCCTATCATTTCAGCTCATAACGATTTTTCTCTATTCTAAAGTCCGTTCGGGTATGTATCATTTCAACCCATACCGATTTTAATCTAAAGGGAACTTGCAGTGTGATAAACTGATGAAAATAACGAACATCATAATATAACAATAACAGATGATATAATAGGTGTTTAAGCATGGGTGAACATCATATAATCATAATATAGTAGGTGTAAGACGATAATGCATTTTACAGATTCAAAAGGGGTTAGTTTACTAGTTATATGAGTACAAATTGTCTGGTGAAAATTACTCACTGGTTTGAGCTGGAGACACAACTACGAATGCACAAAAGGAATCCAAAAAAGTACGATAACACAACACATAGATGAGTGGAAGAGGCAAAATATCAAATCCCTTGAATACAAGTCACACAAAACAATAATAATAACATAAGTTTTCGAATGCAAAATACGATAGAATAAGATAGAATCAACTGCGCGAATCAAAGCAGAATTGCTTTGCACTTGCTTCCAACAACCTTCGGGTTCATCCATAAGGTGTACTATAGGTCTAAGGCAAGATTTGGATCAGGTTTTGGTTGGGTACGGTCGGCCTACACTTGGTTGTTGATGGTGCAAAGGTGGGTAGTGGTGAAAACAACACAACAAGGCAATATCACATGATTCAAGGCCAAAACTAGGCTCGGTCAAAGCACTAGGGTCACGGCCTGTACTGTGGGGTCCGAGGGAATGGTGTGGTCGAGAGTCTAGGTGGTTCTGGAGGTGGTGGAGGTGATGATAGTGGCGGCCATGGGTGGTGGAAGTGGTGGATGTGGATGATTGTGCTCGGCCTAGGCAAGTTTATGGAGTTTTGTTGGATTTTGGTGATGGATCACTCCACAAGGGGGCATGGCTTGGGGTTTGGTCAGAGAAGAGGTGATGATGGTGGTGTTCTCAGGTGGCAGTGGAGGTGGTAGGGCTGGAGAGGAGGTGGCCGATCCTATGAGAGAAGAGATCAAGTGCAAATCAATGTCAAACAATAAGAAATAAACAAAAGGAGAAGAGAAAAAGAATTTTTTTTACCCAAACCTTCTCCTCAAGCAAGGCCGTAATTTTTTTGTTTCAGAAGTGAGAAACAAGTTTACATGAATGTTAATGAAAGTATGTGGCTGAATGATGTGTATAGTAAAAGCTAATTGATGAAAAGTAAGTTACAAATATGAAAGGTTGGAAAATAAAGAGCCGTTGGAAACCAAAAGTCAAAACCTTTTGAAATTACCTTTAATTTATTTATATAAGTTTATATTACTGAAAATAATAATAATTTCAGTCACAAGTTCGAAAATATAACAAAATATAAAATATATATAAATATTTATTAATTATATAAGGTAAAAATAAGAAAATAGCTTAGAAAATGCAAACTAGTCTAGAAAAATTTGAAAATAAGCAGAATAAATTTTGGAAAAATCATATGGACTTGGAAAATATTTTAAATTAAATATAATTTAAATGAATAAAATAGCAGAAAATTAGAAAACAGCTTTTAAAAATAGGAAATAAATACAATAAGCTTTGGAAAAATTCAAACATCACTTTAAAAATATTTAAATATAAAAATATACATAATATAACATAAATATACAAATTATAATAAGATATATCAAGTAAAAATATCATTTGTATAAATTAAAACAAAGAATATTGTTAAATAACCCTATATACACACAATATTGTAAATGGTATAACTTTCACAATTTAAATCCAATTTCAACGAAAAGAAAATCAGTATTCATGATATTAAATCTATTTTCATAATAAAATACAAAATGCAAAAATTTAAATATTTAAATTTAAAATTTAAGAGTCAAAGTTTGACTATATTGACCAAAAATTCACTTTCCAGGAAAATATTCAATTTATATCAATTTGAAATTAAAATTCACATAATAATCAAAATTTATATTTAAAAATGAAATGTTTGAAATAAAACAAGTTTAAAATAATTTCAAAATAAAATAAAGTCAAATTTAAAATATATGCAAAAAATCTAGGGTTGTTACAACAGAAGTCTCGAATACATAGAACAATACAACAGTCAAATAGTAAAATCTGAATATACACTGGAGTCAACTGAATAATTGAAAGATGAATGCATATAGCCGGATCCAAGTGAAGCTCCAACTCCAAAAGTGAGTCAAATGCTGTGATACTCAGTCTGACTCAAGCATAAAGCAAAACACAAAACACTTGAGTCAGGATGTTTAGGATACAAGTAACTTAAAGGATGTTTGGGATACCCATCCTCTAAGGATCCATGGAACTATCTACTATGTAGTATTATACGCTATTATAATATGTCTATAGTAAGATAAACTATTAAAATAGCGTTAAGGCGTTGCCTATATCCCCCTTAACACATTTTTAAATATTCCCATAGTCTATATAGTACCGTAACTTCCTCCGTAAAATGGAGGCTTATCAGAGGGCATTCTATAGGTATGGTACAAAACAAACTAGTTGTGGGCTCAATATGGCAGGTGACATAGCACAACTAGGCAGTGCCAGAGTAGATATACCAATTACACTTCCGGACTGATGCTAACGCATAGCCACAGCTACCGCCCACCTCGATCCACACTCCTAAAAATCCGAGGCTGCACCCAATCAATCACAAAGTTATATAATAGTATCGAAGAAGTGTGTTCGATCGAGGGAGCTACCTCACTTGACCCGTTAATTGCTCCTGTTTTAGCCACCTTAAACTAACTCATGGGAGTTAGGTCCACGTATATACCTCGTATAGGATCGTCACCACCATCCTACTTAATTCTAGAATCTCCATCACGTACACAGTTATTAAAGTGGTTTTCGGTATTGGCAGTGAGTATGACAATAACCGATCCCGGTCTCTTTAACAACCAAACGTTATTATAACACTGTGGTCAAAATATCATACTTCAAAACCAAAATATCATATCCATTTCATAACCATATCAAATCTGATATCATTATTCCCTTACAAATATATTCATTTCAAAATCATAGTACTTTCAAAGTAATAATACTTTCAAAATGATAACTCTTGAAATTATAACACTTTGGAAATTATATCACTTTGAAATCATAACACGTTGGAAATCATAACTTTTGAAAACCATAACACTTTCCCCTAAACAGTTTAGATGTTAATAAAGGTATATAAGATAAAATAGTTTATATAATATAATAGTTTATATAATAAAATAATTAGTATATTAAAATAGTTATGAATTTAAAATAATATATATTAAAATAATTTGTATAATAAAAATAGTTAAAAATTCAAATAGTTTACAATAAAATAATTTATAAAGTAAAATATTAAAATAGTTTTAAAAATAATTTACAAATACTTTATATAATAAAATGGTTTCCTCAAATTTCACAAATCGATTCAAATTAACCGAATTCCAAAATTCCATTTAAATCAAATCTCAGTTCTTCCAAATCAATTCAAAATATAGATACAAACTATAAATTAAAGCATTTCAATTTCAATAGATTTCAAAGCTTTAAATATTCAAACATTTACAAAACTAAATTTGACAATTTCATTTATATCTCAAGTCCAACTTTGCTATTTTTTATTTTTGAAATATTTACTTAATCATTCCAATAGTATATAAATAAAACTTCAAATTACAAATTCAAATAAATTAAATACCCATTTTAATTTATGTAAATTTAAAAATATTCATTTACATCACTTTTAATCAAAATCAAGTTATAAAATCATATCTTTAAAATCTCAATTTTAATAAATTTTAACTCCAACTTATTTGAGCATAATTCCTTAAATAAATACAGTTTCAAACCAATTTCTATTTCTCTTTCCAACCTTAATTTATTAAAAATTATTATAAACTCTATATTTTAAATAAATACTTAAACATATTATGTATTAATTAAATCAAACTTTTTTAAATTAAATCTTATTATTAAACCTATTTTATATTAAAACTTATTATATTTTTTTAAAATATAGTAAAATTATAAGAAAAATCTTAAAATTTATAATTTAAAAACTAACTTATAAATTTAAAATTTCTAAACATATAATTTTAAAAATCTAAAATTTAAACCTTTATAAAATAACATTATAATATTTTAAAATCATTATTTATTAAAAACCATATATTTCTTTTTCAAAACTTTGGAAATTATTTCAAAATATATATAGACCAAAATATATATAGACCAACGGTGTCAGTATATAGTTTCCTATCCAATGGTCAAGTGATACGGATATTTAACATTTCATACCGTAATTTAATTATTATGGGCATATACCTTTTCAACCTCCAATCCCAAATTCAATGTCAATGAAAATCGCTTGGTTTTATCATTTCAACCCAAAACGATTTTCTCCTATTCTACAAGATCGTTTGGGTATGCATCATTTCAACCCATAGGGAATTCTAAACTAACAGGGTGTAATGATCCCGGTTTTAAGCTAAATTCAAATTGGTAATTAATATAAAATTTCGAATTGATTGTGAATTAATTTGAAAAATTTGGAAATAAATAGATTGTGAATGGAATGACATATATATTTATACAAATAATTTTGATTTGGAATTCAAAAATGAATGTCTTGGAAATGAATTATATTTAAAAATTCTATATTTAAAACTAATAAAAATTTGTTTTCTAATATATAGGTATATATATATATATATTTGGAAGTTATGATTTGATATTAAATATAATAATTTTCTAAAAACAAATTAATGATTAATTGAACATTTTTAACAATAGTATTTCCTATAGTTATTAAAATAAGTATAACAATTTGAGTTTAATTTTAAATAAGATTTATTAAAGGTTTAATGCTCTTTCTTTTAAATTATATTTGAACTAAAATTGTTTGTATATATAAATGGATGTAATACAAAAGCTAAAACATAAACCATATTTAAAAAAACATATTACATAATTTATAATAACATAAGGGTTTAAAATAAAATTTATAAATTAAATCAAGTAAAGGGTTTAAATATAAAAATTGTTTTAACAAGTGTAATAATATTAACTTATGTGATAAACATTTGTAATAAGATAACATTCATTTAAGACATTTGTAATAATATTAACATGAAAATAATACAAGTGCCATTGGTTTTATAATAATAATAATAAATAGAATAAAAAATCAAAGCTATGGATATATATACACATCTATCTCCTTCCTTGTTATTATTTATTGCATTCAAAATTAAAACCAAAACTTAAAGGAAGAAAAACTCAAAACAAACTATCGCAAATCAGTAAAGCAGTTCAAACCTGGAAACAAAGAAAAGAAAAATAAACCAGATCAAAAGAAATTGAATCAAAAGCCTGAAAATCAAAGCAAACAAGCAAAACAAAACTTTCTCAAATTCAAACTTAAATCTGATCAAATCAAAGCCTGAGATCAAATGGAATCAAAGCCAAAACCAGAGAAATCAAAATAAAATGAATATTAAGAAAACAGATCAAAAGAAAATCTGGAAGCAAAAGCATACCGCAAACAATCTTTAACAAGTTCAACCTGGAAGCAGTTCAATCTGAGGCTAAGAAAGATTCAAGTTGTTGTTCAATTCAAATCAAAGTTTATCAAAGCAATATCAAGCATTCAACTCATACAATCTATAGATCAAATCATCATCAAACAAGGATCCAAATTCTAGTTTCAGATCTAAGTCTTTTCTCTGTCTATCAAAGCCTTGTTCTTTGTTTTTTGTTCATATCCAGGTTAGCAAACTGCTTAAACCTATTATATATCTTGGTATTAGGATGTAAAAATGCTTTAATGATTGTGTGAACATGCTTGCATGTCTCTGTATATATGTAAATGACTGGGTGCATGTTTGTAAATAGGTATATATATACCTCTGTTTAAAACTTACAGGTTTTAAATAATTTCAAAAAATTGATTCTTCTTCTTCCAATCCCTTTTAGGATTTGATTTTTAAATGAAATGTGTTAGTATCAACCAGAAGTCATGTTTAAAAATAAATTTAAGTGTTTATATTATAAGATTATTTCAAAAATAATATAGTTACAGAGAAAATCAAATACAAGTTAAATTTTCAATGTCTGGAAATCATGTTTGGGTTTTACCATCAGATTCACACTACAAATTCATGATTTTTGATAACCTTTTTATGATTTTAAAGTCAGTATACGTCGTGAATTTGCAAGTTGACCAGATTTGGTATTATTGTTGATCACCGACGATTGGCGAGATGACATTGGTCGTGATTGATGTCGAGGGTAGTTCAGAGATTGTAGATCATTAGAAAAATAGTGAATTAATTTTTAGATCATCATAATGGATAGTCGAAGTTAAAATAGGGTTTAAGGCATGTTTTAATCGACGTCATTCTCGAATCAATTTCATCATCAATGGTGGACTAAAATCGATCACACCGAGGGGATTTGACGCGGCATGTCGTGACGGGTTCTGAGTGGAGCGGCGTAATCTCTGGTGAACGTGGGTAGAGATGCGAGCTGTTTAGTTGATCAACAGTTTGGATTCCAGTTCATACCGATTGCTCGAATTTGATTTCTTCCCAATTTCTTCGATCTGAGTTATAGGGATCCTCGGCAAGGTTGTAGGCGACCTAAGGGAGGTTGCGGTGAAGGTTGCATCATCGTCATTCGCTGGTGCACATGCACATGTGCACGGTAAAATCTGGTGATTTGAGGCTTTGGGGAAGATGAAGTGGAACTCGGGTAGAAGCTCGGGTAAGTGCTGAAATGACTCGAGTATTATAGCGGGTGATTCAAATGGATTTTTACAGGTTTTAAAGTTTAAAATATAACAAGTTTTAAAAGGAAAAGAGGTAACTCGGGGGGTTTTGGAATTTAACTTAGAGTTGGGCTCGGGATTTTACTGACTGGCTTGGGTTTTTAGTAAAGATGAATTAACCAGGTTTTAGAAAGCAAAAATAAAAGCATAAACAAGTTTTTAAAATTAATAAAGTGATTAAGGTTTCAAGGAAATGTTGCTAAGTTCTAAAACAAAGTTTTAACAAGTTTAAATAAGTTTTAAAATGTTTTGAAATTGTTTATTTAAAAGTAATTATATAATAGTTTAATTTCTAAATGTTTTCAATGGTGGTTTAATGATGTAATTAATCACTTAATGTATTAAAGGATGGTTAATTGTTAAATCAGTTAAAGGAATAATTAATCAATTTACTTATTAAGGTAATTAATTAAAAGATAATTAATTTATTAAAGGTTAATTATTTAATGTAATAATTAATGGTAATTACTTATTGAATGTAATTAAGGTATAATTACTTTGTGGAATTACAATAAAGAATAGTTAATTAATTAAGATTAATTAGTGTACGTAATTAATTACTTAATGATAATAACTTAATAAAAGTAATTAAAAGTAATTAATTAATGATTAAAGGTTGATAAATCAAGTGATTAAACAATGATTAATTAAAGGATAATTAATTAATATGATTAATTAATTAATTAAGGTAATTAATTTGAGGATAATTAATTAAAGGTTAATTAATGAAAGTGATTAGGGATAATCACTTATTAAAATTAATTAAGGATAACTAATTAAGGGTAAATTAATTAAAGATAAATAATTAAAGAATAATTAAATAATTAGGGTTAGTTATTTAATGATTAAGGGTAATTAATTAATATTGATTTATGATTAAAGGTTAATTAATTTATTATTAAAGGTTAATTAATAAATGATTAAAGGATAATTAATTAAAATGGTTTGTAATTAATTAATGTTAATTAACCAAGATTAGAAATTTATTCATAAGTAATTAATCTGGTTTGAATTAATCAGATAATTAATTGATCTTACTTATGGGTGTTTGGATTGTATTGGATGCTTTGAATTGTTGATATCCCTGATGTGTGATATGCTGTGATATGATTGAACAGTGAT
This sequence comes from Allium cepa, assembly GCA_030765085.1. Taxonomy (NCBI): domain Eukaryota; kingdom Viridiplantae; phylum Streptophyta; class Magnoliopsida; order Asparagales; family Amaryllidaceae; genus Allium; species Allium cepa. The sequence continues at coordinate 979,651,481 of CM060928.1, forward strand.
TTTTTATCTGTGATGAATTTACATATTTATCTATGAATCAGTGAATGAAGATAAGCGTCATAGGATTATACCGCTTATCAATATTGCTGTGTTTGGATTGTGATGATTGATGATATTGCACCATTGTGTAAAACCCCTAGACTACACCATACACACAAATATGGATTTCATGAGGATTCGGTTAAGTCACATACATTTGAATATAATATTATCTTATCCAAAATAATGAAATGGTTTTAATGTTGAATTTTGAATCCAAAATGGTTTGGAAATGGAATTGGGTTAAATTTGAAAAGCTTTTGAAAAGGAGTTTTGAAGATAAAATTATTTTGAATAACTTGTTAAAGTTTTGAAATAAAATGGTTTGATTTGAACAAGATTTAAAATTGAGTTCTATGAATATATTTTTGGAAACTATGGTTTAAAAAAGGTTATACAAATTATATAATGTATTTATATGGGTTTTAAACCTTTAAAGGTATTATTTTGGGAATTTGAATTTAACCCAAGTTTATACTTTAAGGGCTATAACTTGAGAAAATTTAATCGGATTTTCCCAAAACGAAAACTCTTTGTTTTCAAATGGTAATGGCTTTCAAATAAAGAAAGGATTTTCAGCTTTTGTTGAAAGGGTTTCAAATTTGAAATGTAATTTTGAAAGCTATAAATGAATCTTTGTGAAAGATTGGTGAAACTTTGTTTCAAGTTGAAAGTAATTTTAAAAGGTGAATCTTTTGTTTAAAAGATTTGAAATGAATTTTTTTAAAAACCAGTTGAAAGAAAAAGTTTTGGGCTTTAAGTTGTGACTTAACTAAGATCCCAATATATTCATATGGTTTTAAAATTAAGTGCTCGTTATTTGGTTTAGCCGAGAGAGGATTTTATGTCATAAAACCCATTCCGAATAATGATACGATGAAATGGATAGCATTTGAAGACCGTGGTGAAGACCAGGTATTTTCGAGAACGAAAGGATTACCCGTCAAATGTCTCTGCACTGAGTCGCGCTGGTATAGAGATCTCCATTTGTGATGGGGAGTGATCAAGATTGTGAATACCCGGATTGCAAGGGGTTCTTTTGAAGTGCCTTCGGTTTTATTCGAACCCAGAACAGACTTGTATGGATGTATGTCTGACATTACACTTTGAGATTTAAAGCCGGTTCTTATCAAATACATTTCTGTTTGGTGGCGGAGAATTTATTCTCTTAACTTAACACTCTTCTTTGAGACGTACGAGCTCAGAGGTTATGTAGTTGATGGTTACTAGTGATATATTCCCAGTTTGGTAATGTGGCATGCTGAGTGGTGCTGATCATTTGTTATCGAAGCATGACTTTTGTGAAAAGCGTAGCTTTGTGGGACGTTACTTCATCAAAACCTCACAAACCGGAAATGGTCAAAACAGGAAGGATGCAACAAGGTTATTAGGGGTAGAGCCCCTCAAACTATGTCCACTTCCTTCTGGATAAAAAGTGGTATCATGGTATGGAGCCCAGATACTTAACTTATGTGGTTGCTGCAAATCTATTGATTTGTGGTTGTTGGTGTTAAGTACCCTTGGATAAAGGTCGGTAACGACCGGGGGATGGCATACTCGTGTCAGTAGTTACCTAGTTACGGAGGTAACCCGACCTTGTGTTGGCAGAGATCCAGTTAGGTTCTCGGGGCATCCCTCCAGAGACATACCCATATGGCATAGGAAGTTCCTTAGCCTGACCATTGAGTGAAATTCAATCAAACAATACGAGCCCTGTACGGTTTTAGTTGTATAACCTGCCACCTCAGATAGTAGCTATAGCAGGCATAATATAATGATACCTATGCTGGCTAAGATTAATATTATACTTTTGAAAGGTTTCTGCACTATGCACTAATAATAACATCAAAAAGGATTTTGCGTATCAAACATGTTTGACTATCATAAGGAGAAATCCCCTCCAATTGTGCGCTTGCATTGTGTGTGTGCGGAGAGGCCTTATGGTAATTTCATTTTCCAAAAAGCATTGCGGATTTCAATTTTAAATTTTTTTTGTTTTCAAATAAATTGTTTTTGTTTGCTTACACCAGTCTCATGACTGACTTGGAGTTTATTGTTCCCTTTCTAGACTCTGAGTGCCTACAATTTTCAACACGGGCACTCTAGAGTCAGATTTTTAGATAATTAGCTCATAGATATAGATTTGATAGCCTTCAGCTTTCTGTTTGGAATTCTTTGGAGTCTTTGGTTTGGAAATTGCGTTGTGGATCGAGTTTGCTTAGTTCAGTTTGATGGTGGTTCAAGCTTTTGGATTGGAATCTTTGGAGCTTGGATATTTGAGAGATATCTTTCCGCTACTGATGTTATCTCTTCATCTGGTGCTATTATATTTCTGATGTTGTGTATCTCTGATGTATATTGGTATCATTTGTATCAATATATTGTATCAAATATTGTATGTCAATAAAGTCATTCATTTCCTTTTCCGCTGTGTTGCTGTATTTAATGTGTTATAAGCTCAAACGAACCAGATTCGACGTTTGAATTTGCGGCATTCGAATACAGGTGATGTATTTGGTGCCGATTTTCGAAGGTCGAGTTAGGGTCGTCACAATTGGTAGCAGAACTGAAGGTTGAGTAAGAACTTTAGCTCAGAAATATAACACATTAAGTGACTCATTAGAGATAGGGTTACAAATGCCCTAGAATGAGTATATCCCTAAGATATCCGTCCGTATATCTCAGTAAATTCTCTTACTATCCACTGATAGTAAGTATGAGCGCAAGAAGAGGACGAGATAAGGGACAGGGGAGTACCACTATAAATGGTCAATACCCTGTTACAACAAGGAAAAAATATTTTTCTATCAATCTCTTCTGTTCATCACCCGATTTCAGTTCTTTGATTGCTTACTGGCAGCTATAAGAAGAAGCTTTGGTGTGGTGGTGGCCCCACGAATCGTTGTAGAAAAGGTTCTAATTCCTTTTTCGTGTTCTCTTTATCAGTTTCTTATTAGCTTTTCGTTTTAATTCTAATGAATTCTAAATTTTGATTGGAATAAATTGGTTGACAAAATATGAAGCTAAAATTGGATTGTATCCATTTATCTATTTTATGGGGTCCAGATACATTCTACGAATGGTTAGTTATCCCTTCGAACTAACCAATGCCCCTGCAGATTTCATAGGTCTGATGACCCGGGTACTTCATAAAATATTGAATGAGTTCGTTCTCATAATTACTAATGATATTCTGATTTGGTAAGCCAAATGCAGAATAGATATTCGGTTTGATCTGGTAAAACATTCTCCATCTATTCTTTGTTGTCTCCCTGTCTAGCAAATTTCGGAGACGAAATTTTCTTAAGGGGGGAATCTGTAAGATCCCGGTTGTAAGCCAAATTCAAATTGGTAATTAATATGAAATTTTGGATTTATTGTGAGTTAATTTGAAAATTTTGGAAATAAACAGATTGTGAATGGAATAAAATATATATTTATAAAAAGAATTTTGATTTGGAATTCAAAAATGAATGTCTTGAAAATGGATTGGATTTAAAAATTCTATATTTAAAACTAATAAGAAATTGTTTTCTAATATATAGGTGTATATATATATATATTTTAAAGTTATGGTTTGAGATTAAATATGATAATTTTCTAAAAATAAATTAAAGATTAATTGAACATTTTTAACAATAGTATTCCCTATAGTTATTAAAATAAGTATAACAGCTTGAGTTTAATTTTAAATAAGATTTATTAAAGGTTTAGTGCTCTTTCTTTTAAATTATATTTGAACTAAAATGGTTTGTATGTATAAGTGGATATAATACAAAAGCTAAAACATAAACCATGTTTATAAAAACATAATACATAATTTATGACAACATAAGTTTTAAAATAAAATTTATAAATTAAATCAAGTAAAGGGTTTAAATATTAAAATATTTGTTTTAACAAGTGTAATGTAATTAACTCATGTAATAAACATGTGTAATAAGATAACATGCATTTAAGACATTTGTAATAATATTAACATGAAAATAATACAAGTGTCATTGGTTTATAAAAAAGTAATAAATAGAATAAATAATCAAAACTATGGATATATGTACATCTATCTCCTTCCTTCTTATTCTTTGTTGCATTCAAAATCAAAACCAAAACTTAAAGAAAGAAAAACTCAAAACAAACTATTACAAACCAGTAAAGCAGTTCAAACCTGGAAACAAAGAAAAGAAAAATAAACAAGATCAAAAGAAATTGGATCAAAAGCCTGAAAATCAAAGCAAACCAGTAAAACAACACTTTCTCAAATTCAAACTTAAATCTGATCAAATCAAAGCCTAAGATCAAATGGAATCAAAGCTAAAACCATAGAAATCAAAATAAAATCAATATCAAGAAGACAGATCAAAAGAAAATCTGGAAGCAAAAGCATGCAGCAAACAATCTTTAACAAGTTCAACCTGGGGCCAAGCAAGATTCAAGTTGCTGTTCGGTTCAAATCAAATTTTAACTAAGAAATATCAAGCATCCAACTCAGACAATCTATAGATCAAATCATTGTCAAACAAGAATCCAAATTCCAGTTTTAGATTAAGTGTTTTCTCTGTCTATCAAAGCCTTGTTCTTTGTTTTCTGTTCTTGTCCAAGTGAGTAAACCCCTTAAACGTACTATATATCTTGGTGTTAGGATGTAAAAATGCTTAAATGATTATGTGAATATGCTTGCATGTCTCTGTATATATGTATATGACTAGGTGCATGTCTGTAAATAGGTATATATATACCTCTATTTAAAACTTACAGGTTTTAAATAATTTCAAAAAATTGATTCTTCTTCTTCCAATCCCTTTTAGGATTTGATTTCTAAATGAAATGTGTTAGCATCAACCAGAAGTCATTTTTAAAAATAAATTTAAGTGTTTATATTAAAATATTATTTCAAAAATAATATAGTTACAGAGAAATCAAATACAAGTTAAAATTTAAATATCTGGAAATCATGTTTGGGTTTTACTATCAGATTCGCACTACAAATTCATGATTTTTGATAATCATTTTATGATTTTAAAGTTAGTATATGTCGTGAATTCATGAGTTGACCAGATTTGGTATTATCGTTGATCACCGACGATTGGCGAGATGATATTTGTCGTGATTGATGTCAAGGGTAGTTCGGAGATTGTAGATCATCAGAAAAATGGTGAATTAATTTTAAGATCATCAGAAAGGATAGTTGATGTTAAAATAGGGCTTAAGGCATGTTTTAATAGATGTCATTCTCAAATCAATTTCATCATCGATGGTGGGCTAAAATCGATCGCACGGAGGGGATTTGACGCGGCATGTCGTGATGTGGTTCTGGGTGGAGCGGCGTGATCTTTGATAAACGTAGGTGGAAGTGCGAGCTGTTTAGTTGATCAATAGTTTGGGTTCCAGTTCATATCGATTGCTCGAATTTGATTTCTAGGCAATGATCTGAGTTATAGGGATCATCGACGAGGTTGTAGGCGACTTGAGGGTGTCGCGGTGAAGGTTGGATCATCATCGTTCGCTGGTGCATATGCACGTGTGCATGGTAAAATCTAGTGATTTGAGGCTTTGGGGAAGATGAAGTGGAACTCGGGTAAGTGCTGAAATGACTCAAGTATTATAGCAGGTGATTCAAATGGGTTTTTTCAAGTTTTAAAGTTTAAAATATAACAAAGTTTTAAAAGAAAAAGTGGCAACTAAAGGGGATTTGGAATTTAACTCAGAGTTGGGCTCGGGATTTTTATCGATTGGCTCGGGTTGTTAGTAAAGATGAATTAACCAGATTTTAAAAAGCAAAAATAAAAGCATAAACAAGTTTTTAAAACTATTAAAGTGATCAAGGTTTCAAGGAAATGTTACTAAGTTCTAAAACAATGTTTGAACAAGTTTAAACAAGTTTTTCAAAGTTTTAAAATGTTTTGAAATTGTTTATTTAAAAGTAATTATATAATAGGTTAATTTCTAAATGTTTTCAAAGGTGATTTAATGATGTAATTAATTACTTGATGTATTAAAGGATGGTTAATTAATTAAATCAGTTAAAGGAATAATTAATCAATTTACTTATTAAGGTAATTAATTACAAGATAATAATTTATTAAAGGTTAATTCTTTAATGTAATTAAATAATGGTAATTACTTAATGAATGTAATTAAGGTATAGGAATTACAATAAAGGATAATTAAATAATTAAGATTAATTAATGTAAGTAATTAAGTGTAATTAATTACTTAAAGATAATTACTTAATAAAAGTAATTCAAAGTAATTAATTAATGATTAAAGGTTGATAAATCAAGTTATTAAACAATAATTAATTAAAGGATAATTAATTAATGTGATTAATTAATTAAGTAATTAATTTGAGGACAATAAATTAACGGTTAACTAATGAAAGTGATTAGGAATAATCACTTATTATAATTAATTAAGGATAATCAATTAAGGGTTAATTAATTAATTAATTAAAGATAATTAATTAAAGAATAATTAAATAATTAGGGGTTAATTATTTAAAGATTAAGGGTTATTAATTAATATTGATTTATGACTAAAGGTTAATTAATTCATTATTAAAGGTTAATTAATAAATGAATAAGGATAATTAATTAAAATGGTTTGTAATTAATTAATGTTAATTAACCAGGATTAGAAATTTATTCATAAGTAATTAATATGGTTTAAATTAATCAGATAATTAATTGATCTTACTTATGGGTGTTTGGATTGTATTGAATGCTTTGAATTGTTGATATCCCTGATGTGTGATGTGTTGTGATATGATTGAACTGTGAATTATTTATCTGTGATGAACTTACATATTTATCTATGAATCTGTGAATGAAGATAAGCGTTATAGGATTATACTGCTTATCAATATTGCTGTGTTTGGATTATGATGATTGATGATATTGCACAATTGTGTAAAACCCTTGAACTACACCATACACACACAAATTTTATTTTTATGAGGATTCGGTTAAGTCACATACATTTGAATTTAATATTATTTTATCCAAAATAAGGAAATGGTTTTAAAGTTGAATTTAGAATCCAAAATGGTTTGGAAATGGAATTGGGTTAAATTTTAAAAACTTCTGAAACGGAGTTTTGAAGATAAAATTATTTTGAATAACTTGTTAAAATTTTGAAATTTAAATGGTTTGATATGAATTTGAATTCAAGATTTGAAATTGAGTTCTATGAATATATGTTTGGAAAATATGGTTTAAAAAAGGTTATACAAATTATATAATGCATTTATATGGGTTTTAAACCATTTTAAAAGCATTATTTTGAGAATTTGAATCTAACCCAAGTTTATACTTTAAGGGTTATAACTTGAGCAAATGTTATCGGATTTCCCCAAAACGAAAACTCTTTGTTTTCAAATGATAATGGCTTTCAAATAAAGAAAGGATTTCCAGTTTTTGTTGAAAGGGTTTCAAATTTGGAATTTGTTTTGAAAGCTATGAATGAATCTTTGTGAAAGATTGGTGAAGTTTTGTTTCAATTTGAAAGTAATTTTAAAAGGGTAAATCTTTTGTTTAAAAGATTTGAAATGAAATTTGTTTAAAACCACTTGAAAGAAAAGGTTTTGGGCTTTAAGTTGTGACTTAACTAAGATCCTACTATATCCATATGGTTTTAAAAATAAGCGTTCATTATTCGTTTCAGCCGGGAGAGGATTTTATGTCGTAAAACCCATTCCCAATAATGATACGACGAAATGGATAACATTTGAAGCCCGGTGGTGAAGACCGGGTATTTTCAAGAATTAAAGGATTACCCGTCGAATGTCTCTGCACTGAGTCGCGCCGGTATACAGATCTCCATTTGTGATGGGGAGTCTGATCGGGATTGCGAATACCCGAATTGCAAGGGCTTCTTTTGAAGTGCCTTCGGTTCTGTTCGAACCCGGAACAGACTTGTATGGATGTATGTTCGACATTACACTTTGAGATGTAAAGCTTGTTTCTATCAAATACATTTCTATTTAGTGGTGGAGAATTTATTCTCTTAGCTTAACACCCTTCTTTGAGACGTACGATCTCAGAGGTTATGTAGTTGATGGTTACTAGTGATACATTCCCAATTTGGTAATGTGGCATGCTGAGTGCTGCTAATTATTTGTTGATCGAAGCATGGATTTTGTGAAAAGCGTAGCTTTGCGGGACTAGATTTCATCAGAACCTCACAAATTAGAAATGATCGAAACAGGAAGGATGCAGTAAGGTTATTGGGGGTAGCGCCCCTTAGGGTTGGTCCATTTCCTTCTGGATAAAAAGTGGTATCATGGTATGGAGCCCAGATACTTAACTTATGTGTTTGCTGCAAATCTATTGCTTTGTGGTTGTTGGTGCTGAGGGCCCTCGGATAAAGGTCGGTAACGACCAGGGGATGGTTTACTCGTGTCAGTAGTTACCTAGTTACAGAGGCAACCCGGCCTTGTGTTGGCAGAGATCCGGTTAGGCTCTCGGGCGTCCCTTCAGAGGCGTACCCATGTGGCATAGGAAGTTCCTTAGCCTGACCATTGTTGGGAATCCAATCAAACAATATGAGCCCTGTACGGTTTTAGTTGTATAACCTGCCACCTCAGGTGGTAGCTGTAGCAAACATAATATAATGGTACCTATGCTGGCTAAGATTTATATTATACTTTCGAACGGTTTTCTATACTATGCACTAATAATAATATAAAAAAGGATTTTGTGTATCAAGCATATTTGACTATCATAAGGAGAAATCTCCTCCAATTGTGCGCTTGCATTGTGTGTGTGCGGTGAGGCCTTATGGTAGTTTCATTTTCCAAAAAGCATTACGGATTTCAATTTTAAATTCTTTTGTTTGTTTTGTTTTCAAATAAATTGTTTGTGTTTGCTCACACCAGTCACATAACTGACCTGGAGTTTATTGTTCCATTTCTAAACTCTTGGTGCCCACAATTTTCCACACGTGCAGCCTAAAGTCAGATTTTCAGACAATCAGCTCGCAGATATAGATTCGGTAGCCTTCAGCTTTCTGTTTGGAATTCTTTGGAGTCTTTGGTTTGGCAATCGCGTTGTGGATCGAGTTTGCTTAGTTCAGTTTGATGGTGGTTCGAGCTTTTGAATTGGAATCTTTGAAGCTTGGGTATTTGAGAGATATCTTTCCACTACTGATGTTATCTCTTCTTCTGGTGCTATTATATTTCCGCTGTTGTGTATCTCTTATGTATATTGATATCATTTGTATCAATGTGTTGTATCAAATATTGTACGTCAATAAAGTCATTCATTTCTTTTTCCGTTGTGTTTTTGTACTTAGTGTGTTATAAGCTTCGACGAACCAGATTCGACATTTGAATCTGCAGCATTCGAACACGGTTGATGTATTTGGTGCCAATTTTCGAAGGTCGGGTCAAGGTCCTTACACAGGGAACTTGCAAAGTGAGAACATATATGGCAATATTATAACAATCAACAATAGGCATATATCATCAATAACAGATAACATATCATGATGTCAGATGTCACAGGTGAATAGATATAGAAAATGGCATATATATAGAAAATAAATAACTAATAACATCATATTTCAATTGTCACTTCAACTGAAATCAAATTTAATAAATATAAGAACGTTAATCATGAGTAATTGTTCACCTTTCGAGGTTAGAGAAATTGACAAGATGTGACGATCCGTGGATATGGACATGAACTAGTGCACATGGACACGCGACATGCAAAATATAGTTGCGATAAGCTAGATAACATGAATTCAAATTCGATGGAAACAAAAAATTATATATATACACCCTTTTACTCCTTTTAAAACGAATTTTTAATTAAAAATACATATCTAAATATCTTTATATACATATGTTTTAAACCCAATGTCTAAAATAAATCTTTATAAATATAATTTAAAATCAATATTAAAAGAAATTATCATAAAATTTGTATATATTATCACAAAATCATTATTCAGCTTAAACACATACATAAAATAAAATATTTTTATATAAAGTTTAAAATAAATTTTTAGTTTTAGCACATAGATTTTTTTTAAATCAGACATATATATATATAACATATATATACTTTACTGCTTAAATTTTCTCTATAATAGGACCTGTTGCTAACAAAATATATACTACATGCCTATCTTTTAAAAAAATTCAAACATATACATATAGTTTTAAGCATCACGTACATATTAAAGTTATTAAGAAATTTATAGTAAAATAGTAACGTAAATTTTTAGTTAAACATATTATACATATATTCATTGTCACAAATTCTATCTCAAACATATTAACATAAATTGATATAAATCCTTAAACATTATATATATAACTATGTATATATGTAATCAAAATATGAAATGTATTCTTTCTTTCTTTCTGAAAACATAAAGCAATATTTTAAAGGAACAACTTATATATACATATGTGACCTATATATATATATATATATATATATATATATATATATATATTGAGGGAGGGCATGCTACGTGATTTCCAAAAGCAAGATATATATACAAATTTATATAGTTATATATATACAATTTAAAAATAAATTTTTAATAAATAAATTTTATTACCATTCAAAAATGTTCATATATATATATATATAACTTTGTTCAAATATATATACATATGTGTATGTGTGGGTGTATGTACATACAATGGAAAGGTGAGGCTATAAGGTGGTGGTTTGTGGTGTTGTAGCTAGCGTTTGTGGGTGAGTAGTTGTAAGGCCAAAGAGAAGCAGAGAGAGACGGGGTTGAGAAGCGGCTGTCGGTAGGGAAGTGGCATGATTAGGATGAAAGCACGGTAACAAAACAAAGGTGACAGGGGAAGCTAGAAGCACGTGTAGGGTTTCGAGCAGCAAAAGGAAAAAAGAAGATGAACCGGGTACATGCGGCATGCTTTGTCTCGAGCTGTAGCATGGTCGGTTTGAGAGGTTGCGGGTGGCGAAAATAGTGGTGCAGTTAGTCGCAGCCAGAAGGGTGGACTCGACATAGGGTTTAGGCAGCAAGGTTGCACTACAGTGGAGGGCGGTTGGTCTTGTAGGTTAGAGCAAGGTCAACATGCATGCTTTCCAAAAGATAACAAGCTTCAGGAAAAGATGTAATACTTTGGAAATAAAACATAAAACTTACTATATGTATATATATATATATATATATATTCTGTCAGAATAAGGGAAAAGAAAGAAAGGACTCACAGCCAAAGAAAGAAGGTGGAAGCAGCAAATTTCTGGAATCAATATACAAGCTTATATATATTTCTTTTTTGTTTTTTCATGAATACAAACCGAAGGTAAAAGAAGGAATGAAGGTGAATGGCGAACCAGAATATAAATTGAATTGGAACCATGGGAAATGGAAAAGTCAAAAGTTGAATGGTTGGGAATAATAATGGTTGAAGGCTGTTAATTTCACGTGGATAACTGAAAAGTCATAGAATCCAAAAGTGTTTTAAAATGATTACCGCTACGAGAATCGTTTAATCGATTTCGCTCAATACCGGAAGCCAAAATACAGGAATGAATTTACTTCAGAGATCAGCACGATGTGGCGATCAAAACGGTATACAGATATTAGCGTTGCGACCTTCCTATCAAAAGTCGATATTCCGGTACCGAAAATGTTGCTAAAATGCCGAAAATAAGATAAACGAAGTAATATCAGTTCAAATTTGGCGAAACAAAATATGATGTCCCACTCAAAAGATGATTTGCATTTTTATACATAAAAATATTCAGGTTTCGAAAACGTTTTATTAACATCAAATATTAGCTGATTTAAATTTAAATAAAATTGCATAATAAAATAAACTACCATATTATCTGATGAAAATTTACCATTTGTTACGTTTATATTGACGTATTCCAAATATTAAATTTTAAATTCAAATTTTTATTATTTAAAATTTCATAAAATTTTCAGTTAATTACGTTATTAAACCTTTAAATTTTACGGGTCATTACACTCTCCCTCACTCAAAACTTTTCGTCCCCGAAAAGGAAGGAGGCAGGAGAATAGAAACAACCAGAAAGAAAAATAAATTTAAAATATAAATTAAAACAACAAAAATAAAATAATTAATTTAAAGCCATATAAATTTCAATTTAAATAAATTAATATTCAACGATTTGGTTTAATCCATTTGATTTTATTTGAGTTAATTTCTCTTATAATTCAATCTTAACAATTCCTGAATTCATATTTATCTACTCATTATCTTATTATTCTATTTGTCTCTATTAACATTTTTATAATTATAAATTAGGTGTATAAACATTTATAATTGAAATCTTCCTTAACATAAAATTTAAGAGATGAATTTCTGGTTTCACTTCAAACCATTTAGAGATAAATGCATACGTATATATTTATATATATCAATCAAATCTATAATCATATATCAATATATATTATACATCAAGTCATACTTAAGAAATTCAAATCAAATCATTTTCCAAAACAAAAGTGTAGCAAAGCTACTAACTTACTAAGTGGTCTCTCCGCTCTGAAACTCAAAAAATAATGTCAATGATGTTGCAGTCATCACCGAAATTATTTTCCAACAATACAAAAATAGTACTAATTTTAAATCTTTAAAATTCTTTGAAAACGATTTACATTCGAAAATACCTTTTTAGATAATATACTCTAAAATTCAAAAGCTAAATTTTCTAAAGATACTGAAAATTTAATTCTCAAATTCTTAATTTAAATTCATTTCATTTTTAAATTCAGTTTATAAACCATGTTTTATAATTTCATTTATTTATATTGTGTCAGATTGCTCTGTTCAAGTGCTTAGAAATTTTTGTCGATAGCGTTGATCAGACGAATCTATCGAAACCCCAAATCAACCTTAACAACTCAAACAACACACTATAAAATACTTTATATTAATTACATATACACTCCCTCACTCGATGATTCCAAAATGGATTTCAAAGCAAGGATAGAGATCCAAATTAGAGGAATCCTAATCAAAGAAGAATCCTAACTAGAAGATAAACTAGAAACGAAGATAAGATGATTAAATTACAAAATTGGAAGATAAATAGATTAATATTAATCGCAGGCAACCTTAACCGGGTCAGCTGTGATTTCAAGAATAAGATCGATACAGAATAAGATTGATCACAAGAGAATTGCCCTGGTCGCCTACTCGAGAAACATCCGGGCATAGCAAGAGATAGCAACATTTAAACCGAGGGTATATAACTCTTCGGTGGAACAATGCTCGTTGTAAAGGAGTTTCATCCCTTTACAAATCATACGGTGGAGCTGTGTGATGCTCTAGAATCAAGAAAACACGAATAGGGAGAGGAAAGAATGGATTTTGGAACCGAGGGGAACAATCTAAAATTCAATGGAAATCTGAGTCAAAGAGGAAGGAATTTAAGTTTGAACGATGGTGATTCTGTAATTAAATTTACTTTATATGCTATGTTCGTCTAAAACCAGAGCTCTGATACCACATGTAACATCCCAGTATTTCGTGCCATTCGCATCCACACATGTCGGACTTGAATTGCTCAAAATATCAGACTGTTAATTTATATTTGGCAAAACTCAACATATACAGTAAACAAATCAATCATAGGCAAAGAGTAATATTACAATAAGCAATGGAAAAAATGATTACTAGTAAATGAAGCTACTACATATATAACAGAGTTAAAACAAGATGCAACAGAAGCGTTGAATACATAGAAGTCTCAATACAATAGTCAAACAACAAAATTTGAATATATCACTGGAGTCAACTGAATAACTGAAAGTTGAATAGATATAGCTGGATCCACGCGAAGCTCTAACTCCAAAAGTGAGTCAAATGCTATGACACTCAGTCTGGCCCGATCATAAAGCAAAACACAAAACACTCGAGTCGGGATTAACATTCTTATACCAATAAATCCAACTCAAGTGAAACATCAACTGAAATACAAGTAACTTAAAGGGTGTTTGGGATACCCATCCTCCAAGGATCCATGGAACTATCTACTATGTAGTAATATACGCTATTATAATATGTCTATAGTAAGATAAACTATTAAAATAGCGTTAAGGCGTTACCTATTTATCCCTTAATACATTTTTATATATTCACATAGTCTATACAGTACCGTAACTTCCCCTGTATACTAGAGCTTATCAGAAGGCACTCCATGGTATGGTACAAAACAAGCTCGTAGTAGGCTCAATATGGTAGGTGACACGGCACAACAAGGCAATGCCAGGGTAGATATACCAATTACACTTCCGGGATGATGGTGACGCATAGCCGCAGCTATCGCCCACCTCGATCCACACTCCTAAATATCCAAGGGTGCACCGAATCAATCACAAAGTAATAGAATGATATCGAAGAAGTGTGTTCGATCGGAGGAGCTAATTTACTTGGCCCGTCAATTTCTCTTGTTTTAGCCACCTTAAGCTAACTTATGGGAGTTAGGTCCACATAAATACCTCATATAGGATCGTCGCCACCATCGTACTTCATTTTGGAATCTCTGCCGCGTACATGGTTGTTAATGTGATTTTCTGTATTGACAGAGAGTATGACAATAATCGATCCCGGTCTCTTTAACAACCAAAAGTTATTATAACACCATGGCCATTTCAAAATATCATATCCATTTCAAAACCATATCAAATATGATTTCATTATTCCCTTAAAAATATATTCATTTCAAAATCATAGTACTTTCAAAGTTATAACACTTTCGAAACCATAACACTTGAAATTATAACACTTTGGGAATCATATCACTTTGAAATCATAACACTTTGGAAATCATAACTTTGAAAAACCATAACACTTTCCTCTAAACAGTTTAGATATTAATAATAGTATATATAATAAAATAGTTTATATAATAGAACAGTTTATATAATAAGATAATTAATATATTAAAATAGTTATAAATTTAAATAATATATATATTAAAATAATTTTTATAATAAAAATAGTTAAAAATTAAAATAGTTTATAATAAAATAATTTATAAAGTAAAATATTAAAATAGTATTAAATATAATTTAAAAATACTTTACATAATAAAATACTTTCCTCAAATTTCAGAAATCGATTCAAATTAACTCGAATTCCAAAATTCCATTTAAATCAAATCTCAGTTCTTCCATTTCAATTCAAATCTCAATAAACCATTTTATATCGATTTCAAATGTAGATATAAACTAAAATTAAACCATTTCAACTTCAAAAGATTTCAAAGCTTTAAATATTCAAACATTTACAAAACTAAATTTGACAATTTCATTTATATCTCAAATTCAACTTTACTATTATCTAGTTTTGAAATATTTACTTAATCATTCCAATAACATTTAAAAAAACTTCAAATTACAAATTCAAATAAACTAATTATCCCGTTTTAATTTATGTAAATTTGAAAATATTCATTTAAATCACTTTTAATCAAAATCAAGTTATAAAACCATATCTTTAAAATCTCAATTTTAATAAATTTTAAATCCAACTTATTTGAGTAAATTTTTTAAATAAATACAATTTCAAACCAATTTTTATTTCTCTTTCCAACCTTAATTTATTAAAAATTATTATAAACTCTATATTTGAATAAAATTTTAAATAAATACTTAAACATATTATACATTAATTAAATCGAACTTTATTAAATTAAATCTTATTATTAAACCTATTTTATATTAAAACTATTTTATTTTATTTTTAAAAATATTAAAATTTATAATTTAAAAAATAACTTATAAATTTTAAATTTCTAAACATACAATTTTAAAATTCCAAAATTTATACCTTTATAAAATAACATTATAATATCTTAAAATCAATATTTAATAAAAACCATAAATTTATTTTTTCAAACTTTGGAAATTATTTCAAAATATATATAGACTAACGGTGTCTGTATATAGTTTCCTATCCTATGGTCAAGCGATACGGATATTTATCATTTCAATCCGCAATTTAATTATTTACAGGTATATATCTTTTCAACCCGCAATCCTAAATTCAATGTCAATGAAAGTCTCTTAGGTTTATCATTTCAACCCATAATGATTTTATCCTATTCTATAAGATCGTTTGGATATGTATCATTTCAACCCATAAGGAATTCTAAACTAACAGGGAACTTGCAAAGTGAGAACATATATAATAATAATATAACAATCAGCAACAGGCTTATATCATCAATAATAGATAAAATATAAATAACATATCATGGTGTCAGATGTCACAGGTGAACGGATATGGATAATGGCATATATATAACAATTAAATAACTAACAGCAGTATATTTCAATTGTCGTTTCAACTGAAATCAAATTTAATAAATATAAGAACGTTAATCGTAAGTGATTGCTCACCTTTTGAGGTTAGAGAAATTGACAGGATGTGACGATCCACGGATATGGACACGAACTAGTGCACTCGGACATGCGACAAGCAAAAAATATCCGCGACAAGCTAGATAACATGAATTCAAATTCGATGGAAACAAAAAATCATATATATAAACCCTTTTCCTCCTTTTAAAATGAATTTTTAATTAAAAATACTTTTATGCATACGTTTTAAATTCAGTGTCCAAAAAAATCTTTATATATATAATTTAAAATCAATATTAAAAAAAATTATCATAAAATCTGTATATATTATCACGAAATCATAATTCAGCTTAAACACATACGTAAAATAAAATATTTTTATATAAAGTTTAAAATAAATTTTTATTTAAACACATAGATTTTTTTAAAATCAAACATATATATAATATAACATATATATGCTTTAGTTTTGAATTTTTCTCTATAATAGGACCTGTAGCTAACAAAATATATACAACATAACTATCTTTTCAAAAATTTCAAATATATATAGTTTTAAACATTATTTACATATTAAAGTTATTAAGAAATTTCTAGTAAAATAGTGACATAAATTTTTAATTAAACATGTTATACATATATTCATTGTCATAAGATCTATCTTAGACGTATCAACATAAACTAATATAAATCCTTAATATATATATATGTATGTATGTATGTATGTATGTATGTATGTATGTATGTTTGTATACATATAATCAAAATATGAAATATATTCTTTCTTTCTTTCTGAAAGCATAAAGCAATAATTTGAAGGAACCACTTATATACATACGTGACCTATATACATATATATTGAGGGAGGACATCCTGCGCAATTTCCAAAAGAAAGATATATACACAACTTTATATAGTTATATATATACAATTTAAAAGTAAATATTTAATAAAGAAAATTTATTACCTTTTAAAAATGTTCATACATATATAACTTTGTTCAAAAATTTATATATACATACAATGAAAAGGTGATGCTGTAAAGTGGTGGTCTGTGGTGTTGTCGTTGGCGTTTGTGGGCGAGTAGTTGTGATGCCAGAGAGAAGCGGAGAGAGACGGGGTTGAGAAGCAGTTGTCGGTAGGGAAGTGGCAGGGTTAGGATGAAAGCATGGCAACAAAAGGAAGGTGACAAAGGAAGCTAGAAGCACGTTTCGGGTTTCGAGAAGTAAAAGGAAAAGAAAGATGATGAACAGGGTTCATGCGGCATGCTTTGTCTCGAGCTGTAGCGTGGTGGGATTGGGAGGTTACACGTGGCGGAAATGGTAGTGGAGTTAGTCGTAGCTGGAAGGGTGGGCTCGACACAGGGTTTTGGCGGTAGGGTTGCACTACGGTGGAGGGCGGTTGGTCTCGTAAGGTCAAAGCAAGATCAACATGCATGCTTTACAAAATATAACAAGCTCGGGAAAAGATGTAATACTCTGGAATAAAACATAAAACTTACTATATATATATATATATATATATATATATATGTTAGAAAAAGGGAAAAGAAAGAAAGGCTCAAGGCTAAAGAAAGAAGGTGGGAGCAACTAGTTTTTGGAATCAATATACAAGCTTATATATTTCTTTTCATTTTGTTTTTTCATGAATATGAACCGAAGATAGAAGGAATGAAGGCAAACGGCGAACCACAATATAATTAAATGGAACCATGGGTAATGGAAAAGTCAGAAGTTGAATGGTTGGAAATAATAATGGCTGAATGTTGTTGGTTTCATGTGGATAACTGAAAAGTCATAGAATCCAAAAGTGTTTTAAAGCGGGTACCTGTACGAAAATCATTTTATTGATTTCGCTCAGTACTAGAAGCCAAAACATAGGAATGAATATACTTTAGGGATCAGCACGATGCGGCGATCAATACGGTGTATAGATATCAGCGATGCGACCTTCCTATCAGAAGTCGAAATTCGGTACCGAAAATGTTGTTAAAACGCTGAAAATAAGATAAAAGGGACAAAAGCTGTTCAAATTTGACGAAACAAAATATGACGGCCCACTCAGAAGATGATTTACAATTTTATTTTATAAAAATATTCAAATTTCGAAAACATTTTATTATCATCAAATATGAACTGATTTAAATTTAAATAAAACTACACAATAAAACAAACTTCTACATTATCTAATGAAAATTTACCATTTGTTATGTTTATATAGACGTATTCCAATTATCAAATTATAAATTCAAAATTTTATTATTTAGAATTTCACAAAATTTCCAGTTAATTATGTTATTAAGACCTTTAAATTTTACGGGTAGTTACAAACAGAGAACTAAAGAGGAAAGCACATCAAAAGAATAAGCAGAGAGGAAGGGCAAAGATGAGCGAACGAGGAAATATAAATTGAATAGTGGAAAAGTAAAAGTCATCAATTAAATTTAAGAATAATTTATGGCCATTGGCTATCCAATTTCTCAAGTTAGATACACGAAAAGACAAAAGGAAAACCAAAGGTTCGAAACGGGTACCGATATGGCTAACCGTTTTGTGGATTTTGCCGCTTACGGATGTCGAAACACACAAATGAATGTACTGTGGAGATCAGCATGACGAGATAAATCAAATAGTATACAGATACCAATGATACGATCATCCTATCAAAAGTCGATATTTCACTACCGAACTACGGCTAATTCGCCGAAAATAAGATAAACGGAGATACAATATTCCAAATTTGGCAAAACGAAATGTGACGTCTCACTCAGGAAATGATTTACCTTTTTATTATATAAAAATATTCAGGTTTCGAAAATAATTTATTTACGTTAAATTTAACTAATTTAAATTGAAATATAAAATTTCACGACCAAACTAACTTATATATTTTCCAATGAAAAATTTACCTTTCGCTATGCTTCAATAGATGCATACCAAATATCAAATTTTCATTGCCAAATTTAGTTGTTTAATTTCAAGCAAAATTTTAGTTAATTACGTTGTAAAAATTGTTAAAATTTATGGGTTGTTACAGCATGGAGTTAGAAGATTTTTCTAAAGATTTTTTCCACCACACTTGAGTAGTACTGTATTCCGCCTTTATAAGGACAAATATTTATAATTGTCCATGTTTAACTCTTATAAACTTATTTTAATTTACGCTGTAATTTTTTTTATTGAAATGACATGTGAAATTCTGTTTTATCTTTATTTTTCTTTCTTACCCTTGAGAATCCGCTTCTCCGGCACTTGGATTTGCGACACGTGAATGCCGATGATGTATTAATATCGATTTTCGAGAGTCAAAGAAACGGGTCCTCATAGGTATGTAACTTAAGGCGTAACTTTTCCTCCTCGTTCATTGCTCACGAGCTCCTAAATAAGCATTTTTTAAGTAAAATGAGGGATCCTTCATAGGAAAGTACTCATAACAATGAGAGCATTCATGCAATGTTCTGTCTATGAATGGTAACAAATAGCTTTACTTATAAAACAATGATTTCAAATTTTCAAGTCATTTTTCTAAACATATAGTCGTATTTCTAAATTATATTACAAGAAAATTTTATGTATAAAAAGAATGAAAGTAGAGAATTTAGCTTAAACCAAATTATTCAATAATGCAATGTAGCATATGTCTATACAGATAAAAAGATAAACTGTTCCGTGCATGTTTGGATTAACTTTAAAAATAAAGTGGTCGATTGTGTAAATGCCCAAGAATGAGGCAACCAATCCACAACAATAAATAAATCTCAAAAACTGAATGAAAACATGAAAACAATAAACACACTTGAAATATAAGTGTGTGTAATGACCATGCTCATATATATGTCAGAAAAGTAAAGCATGGACGAATAATATGGCTCACTTAATTTTCCATCAATAGAAGAATGTTCTGTGAGTTAATGAAAGTATTTAGTGGGTCATTATGTAAAACCATATTGTGTCTCCTACCGATAAAAGTGATTTAACCTTTAACGTGCCAATGCAACGTTTTTATATTTTTATGATAATCATTGAAGTAAACATTTTTGATCAAGTTGAAGTTAGGATTTTCAATTCAATTATAACTAAAAAGCGCAATAGCATAGCTTGGATTGTCAGAAGGGATAATGATGTTGCTGAACATTTTTTTGTTCCTTTCAAACCATAAATACCAGAAAGAAATAGTGATCACAGTATCAGGTAAAGAACTATAGTATTTAACGTACTAAAATCTCAATTTATTCCAATAGTTGTCACAACTGAAGTCAAAGTTTGTCATGATATGACTAAAGATTTTTAGTATGTGTACAAGAATATAGTTATTTATAGAACAGTTGAAATATAGGTGTATTACGTTTTATAGGTTTAACTATAAGAAAAACACATTTTTTATCTGGTAAATTCTTTTTCTTAAGAATTTCAATTGTATTTCATTTTTTATGTAGCATTAGCCACATATGCATTTTTTAGAAGGAGCATTAAATTCCAAACAAAATTAAAAATATTAGTTTTAGTCATAGAGAAATTTAAAAACCTGTAAACCGACTTTAAGGAAAATATTTCTCTACTTTCTCAACCCCAAGTTTTGATTTCATCATCAATATCTATATTATAATATTATAGTTTAGTACAAAGCAATAAAAATTACGTTAATGTACCTTCAAGAGCACAGTTAGAATAGAAGTTCCAGGAGAATTCATTATGTGGGTTAATACCTCTAAAGTAAGGCATTTTTGAAATTACGGATATTAAAAAGTTCATTCTAGCCAACTTTAAGAGGAATTACCGAAATCTAGTGATAATGCAAAAACGATAGGTTATTGTCCAAATGATCTATATTAGTAATCCTCAAGTTAAAAATGTTTACATTTTTTAATTTTTTTTACCAAAAGTGAGACGTGTTGCAAGAACTGGAAATAATGTGCTAAAGGTTGTAAGTTCTCTTAAAGAATAAATTCAAAATCATTTCTTTTCAAATTTGGTTTTTGTGATTATTGTTGAATTTCCAAAGCCATTTCCATATAATGACACATTGAAATTATGTAGATTCATTATTCCTAAGTCTTGTTCCTCCTTATATTTGCAAATTATTTCCCAATTATTGAGGCAATTTATACTACTTTAGGAATTCCCTACTCCAAAGGAAATTACTTCTATTTTGTCAATTTTACCAACAACCAATTTGGAAAATAATAAAAAGACATAAATTGGCAGTGTTAGTCAACTTTGTGAGCAAGCCATATCTGGACGAATCAAAACGGTCGAGTGGTCAGATAGCATACCATAAACCCAAAATGATAACGCAAACATTCAAATCTCAAGTGAAGTTCAGAGGTATAGCTATAAGCCAGCTAAAATCCAATGGAGATGACCTACATGCCAAGATACATAAGACAGCCAAAGCTAAAATAAAAAACAACAAATTACAAGACCAAGTCTTGGATTAGTACCGATCTGAATGCCTTGGTTCAGCAACGATCGAAGAGGCTTACTCAGAATCAATCTATCTTAAGTCTGTCGAAATAAATGGAAAATATAAGTGATATGATGTAAAAGCTCAGCCGAGATGAAGGCCATATCAAATCACGTGGGCGAAGTCAAGTCGAACAATCTAAGTTCCTTGGTTCGTCACTGAACCAATAGAACAACTCATAAGTGCATGAAATTAGCGTCAACTTGGTTAAACCCCGGATTGTGTAGCCTACTCTATCTTTAGTCATATACTATAACAACCGGGGTTTGGAGACTACTGGTATACATTAAATTATAATGGAAGTGATAATTTAATATTGTAAATTAAAATATAATGTGAAATTAAATTGTGTATTTGGAATAAACAATGAATTTTGTAAATGAAATGAGAAAAATAAAGTTTGGAACTTCATTTTGTTTATTTGGGTATAAATATGTGATTAAATATTTGTTGATAAGTATTGGTTTAAATAAATTGAAATATTGGGTATTTATTAGTTTGGAGCTAATAAATTAATTAGGTGATGTATTTCAATGTTAAATTGTTGAAATAAATGTAATGTAAATAAAGTTTTTAAAACTTTATTTTGAGAATTTGAGTAGAAAATAATCAAATTGCAATTTTATTTGGGTAACTGCAATCATATTGGAAAACATTGTCAATATGAATCATTTATTGAATTTAAAATGAGAAATATGAAGATAATATGTGTTTTATTAAAATAAAAGATGAAATATCGTTTCAAAAATAATATTTTGACGATTAAAAAGTTTTGAAATGATTTATTGTAACTTATTTGACAAGAAATCAATTTTTGTTCAAATTGTTGGATTGAAAATGGTATTTTGTGATAAAATAGTATAAATTGTGTGAATTGTGTAAATTATAAAATATTTTTGAAAATAAGGTTTTATTTGTAAAAAGAACTTTTTGTTTTTGAAATAAAATTTTATTTTGTTACAATAACAATTTTATTTGTAAACAAATAGATGTATACATTTTATTTGGCCTTAAAATGAAGAAAAGTGTGTATATGTTGATTATATAGATTAGAGAGTGTGCATAACTCAATTTTCTTTATGCAATAATGGTTTTGGGCTTTTTGAGTTAGGTTTAAAACCCAAACACCATTATTTGGATGTTTCTAGAGAGAAATAAACTACTATACATAGTTTCTTCTTCCACCCCAAATAAAAGTTTTCAGAAAAGCAACAAGAGAAAAAAATGGGCAGTCTCCATCTAAATTCAATTTTCCACTCAAGTTGCTGAAAATCAAAGAAGATAATCACTAAATCAGATAATAGAAGGTAATCTCCATCCAATACCTAAAAGTTTTCATCAAAATCTTTGAAACAAGATATGAATTTGTTTGAACAATTTCTTTTGCTATTTCATGTTTCTCTTCTAGCTTTTACAGGTCTTAGAATCTCCTCTTCATCACAAAAGCTTATAACTTGACTCCGAAATCGCCCAAAATTCTTGCTAAATTGCTAAGGTGAGTACAAGCTCACGAATTTCTAGCTAAAATTTAAAGATCCTGTGAGAAAATTTGCAAAATCGTTTACTGTATATGTTATTCTTTCTGGTTGTTATTCTCATTGTTTCCTAATTCCTGTTAGCCACTTTGTTTTGGCCATAACGCTTTCATTTCAAAACCAAATTCAATAATCTTGGATGTTCTAGAGATCGTAGACATAGAGCTACCAGTTTTGAGTTTTCTAAAATTTTGAAGTTTTCTTGATAAAAATCGTGCTTGTTTGTTGCTGTCTCGAGAGCAAATTGACAGCAACAACAATTATAGGCCAGAGAAGTGTTTTAGCCATAAGTTACTCGTTTCTTGTCCTATTTAAGTCAAATTATTTTACTGAAAACTACATCCAATAAGGAATAATTTCTCTTCAGGTTACATTTCTATATTTTACCATTTGATTGAGCTAAAATAGATTTGAAAGCTGAAGTATAGTTCTGTCTTTGACAGAATTTCCTGAGTTTAATTCTGATATTGTTTGAGCTATATCTTTCTCGTTTTTGATCGGTTCAATAATTCTTAATATTACGGAAAGCTCAATTCATGTACTACCACTTTCATTCATTGAGTTTTCTGTGATTGGAGGTTATTTACGTAAAAATCGAATTTTTTTACTGTTATCCCAAGAGCAAAACTAATATTTTCTCTATGTTTGAAACTGAAACGAAATTGACTTTAACTTCTTCGTTTCTTTTTTGAATTTGATAATTTTTTATGTTCCCGAAAACTTAGGTCATGTGCTACAAGTTTCATTCATTGTGTTTTCTGGAATTTTGAAGTTTGCTTGGTCGAAATTATGGTTGTATGTTGCTGTCCTGAGAGAAAAATGACAGCAACAATAATCGTTAACCTTAGGATTGTATTAGCTCGTTTTTGCTTTCATTCTCTTCGGTTTTGATGATATTTTTGAGATATTTTGAGAGCTATAATGCCTACAGTACACTAATATATTTAGAGAATTTGAAATTCAAATTCAAATGGAATTTGAATTGATTTTGGGTTAAATTTGAATAGAATTCGTATTGAATTCAAGTTATCGGTTTTGAGATATCCATCTTAGTTTTCATTGCTTCGAGAACAGTTTTCACTGCTTCGAGAGCAGTTTTCACTGCTTCGAGAATAGTTTTCACTAAACCATTTTTGAAATACATGGAAATTTCAAATTATTATTTCATAGTATTTTTTAAAATTATTTTTCTAAATAAAGATAGATTTATTTCCTATAATAAAGGAATTTCAAATATTGGTTTTAATAATCGTTTTTGGAAAATCATTTTAAATTTCTGTTTTCTCTAATATAATTATTTTATAAATAAAGTTACTTATTTTTATGAATTTATAACGTATAAGAACGACAACTAAATGGTAAAGTAAGACATGTGGTATGGGACACATGGATTTGCTTTATCGCTTAATATCAGATATATGATCGAAACCCTTTCGATGAACTGCTTGAGATGATTTAAGATGTTATTAAATTTTAGGTAGATTATATGGTCCGAGAACTCCAATTTAAGAGTATATTCGATGAAGGATTATTTTAAGATGTTTTTCTTAATCATCGATGAAATGAGATGAATTAAGAGCTAGAAATTCCTATTTGGAATTATGGTTATAAATAACCGTCTAGATGTTATTTTTACTTGCTGATGAGATGAGGTAAACTTCTTATAATGATTTTATGATGTTGAGATGTATTATGATAATTTTTACTTGTTGATGAGATGAGACAAGTCACGATGCCACTAGTACTCGTCAATGAGATGAGAGGAGTACGGTATTGTATTTACTCGCCAATGAGATGAGGCTGAGTATATTTTCATGATGTTTATGATGTTTTACTAGTGTGGTACCAACTAACGGCTAGAAAACCGTTAGGTGCGAACGTATGGTATGGGACATACGTTAACACCTATTGGGTTCCTATCCAAGAAGTTGAGACACATTCATGATGTTTACTAGTACTACAGACCACGAGTACTCGATTGGAGTCATCACGATGTAGTTGCTGCTCCAATCATCACGATGTTATTAACTCGGGTCCTTGTGGCTGGGAGTCATTATGATGCTATAGAGTATAGTAATTCATGATGTTCATGATGCTAAGATGTTATTTGACTCCAGTCATCATGATGTTTATGGTACCAAATAGTAGTACTAGTCACGATGTAGCGCGTGTACCATTGTTTCAGCATGCAATCGAGGATCTGGCCAATACAGGATTTCTTTGAGTTTTGATGTTTTAGAATTCACTATCTTTAAATGATTGTTACATTGATAGTCTGGCGCCAGCTGAGATGTACACATATATGGTGAAATCATTTTAATGTTACTCTTTGATTGAGTTATTTGCATTATGGATTGATGATTTGATGATTTTATAGACTACTTGATGTTAAGATGGGGTTGACATGTATTTATATATATTTACACCGATGAGATGAGGTATAAATGATTATGAAGAATCTTTTATGATGAGTTTTAGTGATGGATTTGAGATGTATCTATATTCATACCAATGAGATGAGGTATGAATAAGTATGATGCTTCTTTTATGATTGGGTTTTATATTTCCTTAAATGATCCTTGGGATGTGCCAATGAGATGAGGCACATCCATATGCATTTTATTTTATGAATAAAGGACATGTACCTTTGATGCATTATTATATTGACGACCACTTCTAAGAAGATAGTTGAATCATTTGAAGTCATTATCCATATTCTTTTATATCGCCGATGATAAGAGGCGAAAGCGATGTTTATTGAGGCTTATCTTTAAAATTTTGCTCCCCGATGTTCCATTTACTTAAGCGTCAGTTATGCCACTTAAGTATGATTTTATCATCATTATCTCTTCTACTTGGCAAGAAGAGATGTTGTCCTATCTTATGATGTTGAAACCCTGTTTAGGGCATGACATCCTTTAAGAAAAATGATACCATAGCTTTCACCTACTTATCCTTATCGATTATTCTGTTTAACTGATGATTTTAGCTAGCCTGACCCATGTGTTTTCACTCGGGTCAGACCGAGTTGTTTCAGGTATCATCTATTGGACTTAGCTTGAAGTTGATGTTGACATCGGCTCTTCTTTCTCTTGAGTAGTTTCTGTTCTTCGCATATTCTTATGTAGCTATATTTGATTTGATGTATATGGTGTGGTCGAGTACCACCTTTATTGTATTCATATTGTATTGTACTAAACATGTATCAGTGTATATTTTTATATATGATGTTGATTACTGTTCCGTGATGTTCTTTTCATTTTGTTATTGTATTTTGTTTTGATATATCTGTTAGCCCCCTATAGTTTTGGATTAAGCATTTACTGGGTATGTCGATCCACTTAAGATAGAAAAGAAAAATCATATTGCATTTATCGACGTATTTAATAGATGTTTAAGACAAAATTATAGATGGTCGCCCTTAACCAGCCCTATTCTCCACTTTAGTAGATGAAATTACTCGTCAATTCTCTTTACTAAGGTGGGTCTCGGGGTGGGGCGTTACATATACCGATGGAAAACTCATGTTCAACATCTCAATTAATGAGCCACCATCACTAGAATAGATCAGAATGGATTCCATCATCACGTACAGATCACAAATCTCTATATGGGTTCGAGCATCTCGAATAGATCCACTTCCAAATGATACAACATGTATCTCAATCTTGAATTAATTTTCGATAAGTAAAACACTTACCGACCTAGTCTCTTCAAGACTGAATTGACGAACTTAGTCATATTCAACAACAATGAAAACAATGTTATATTGAAATCAAGCCTTGTATACATATCACGTTTTCAAATTTCTCTACTTTCTCTATACCTTGGTTAATAGTGAAGCCTGTTTAATTAGAGAATTACTCTTCTACATCCTATATGAATCATCATTCTTAACTCTCATGGATAGAAACAAGTCTACTTTGTCGGCATTATTGCTTAGTACATGACTAAATACTTTCGATATACAAGTAAGCAAACAAAGCATGATTAACACACACAAAGCACGATCAAGTCACATAGATGACTTTTAATCCCCTTTTTATTTAATTAATCCTTTAATAATTAAAAATTTAGAGTTTTTCCCTAATGAAACTTCTTCCATTCATCAATACTTTTTATTGATTAACTCATGTAATAATTACTCTTCCATACTAATTAATCTTCCTTATTAATTAAAAATCCATTTATTTAAACTTATTATTTATTAAAATTCACATATTTAATTAAAAACTTAACTTATAAACCAAATTTCATATTAAACTTTTACATAGACTTTTAAATCCCTTTATAAAATGTATATATTTTATTTAAATAATTTCTTATTCACGTATTACTATTCTTTTGTACTCTTTCTATACTTCAAAAAGTATTCATGTACTTATCTTAAATGGTACGGGTATATTCACAAATTATTAACAATATTTACTCACTTTAGACTATAATCAAAGAGTTTTAAAAAAATTACTCAAAAATTTGTTAATATAAACCCCTTTTCTCATATAGATTAACTATATAGCTTTTTTATCATTATTTCAAAAGATTCCATATTTTTTATTGTCTTTAAATTCCATTTTTAAAGATCTAATTATATTTATTATAGTTTTTCACTTTAAAATATAATTCGAGGGTTTAAAAACAAATGTTACTAAAACTTTGTTAATGTTACTAAAACATTATTTACTATAAACCTTAAGTATTTCCTACTTTAAACATTTGTCATTAAAAATATCTTTTAAAGGTAATTACATTTACAAGGGTTTAAGACAAATGTTTCTCAAAAAGTATCACAACAAATCAAAGCAATCTACTTACAGTTATCTTTAAAATATTCATCATTAAATATCTAATTACATTTTTCTATAAGTAGTAAGGGTCAAAGAATGTTACTAAAACATTGTTTACTATAACTAAAGATCAAAGCATATCCACACTTATTAATTAATACAATACACTTTCAATTAGACTTCTTCAAATATATTATTTTAACTTAAGTGTTAAAATCCAAACTTTCTTTACTACATTTATAAATACTTAACTTACTTTTCAAAACTTATATATATTTACTGAAAACCTTATTAAAATAGTATATATTTATATGTATATTAATTTATTTATAAGTTAATATAATTAAATAAAATTATAAAATAGTATAAAGGATATTATATTAATTAAGCTTTTTTAATACTTTAAATAAAATCTTTAACTAATTATTATAAAACTATGTATATTTAAATAATGCTTCAAATATACATTAAAGTACTTAGTCTATAGTTTAAAACATTTATATTAAATATTACTTAAAACACTTATTTTATGATATATTTAAAAACTATAAAAGCATGTTTTAAAATTTAAAACCTTTTACTTTGAAAGTTCAAAAATAATTTTAAACTTTGATATTTTTTCCAGTAACAAAAAATTATTTATTAAAATGCAAAGCCTATAGGCTGTCTTTCAAAGTTAACTTTAAAAATTTCCGAACACAAGCCATTTTCTAAGTGCATTCATAGTGACCTTTTCGCATCTAGCCATCACAACATTGTTTCACAATTTCTATAACTTTCCAAACTAATTCCTTTATGTCAAACATACCAAAATATGTGTATAGAACAACTAAATATACATTCTTGCAATATAATCACATTTTAACCAATTTAAGATACGTCAAATTCAAGGGATTTCAAAGTGCATTTGTAACGACTATTTCGTTTCAAACATTCACAACAAACTTTCAAACATGAAAACAACAAGGCTCTCCCATGTCACATATTTTATAGGGTCATAAGAGACCGTATACTGTATATAATGTTGTCACTTACTTTCAAAAGCAAGGTGGGACCCAAAAGTAATAATTTGCATTATTTTCTATTTTAATTACATATAACACAGCAAATAATATATACGCAACGTATACAAATTAAATGTTGAGTTAACTCATCCAAGTTGAAGCTTAACCAAGATGTAGATAATCTCACTACGAGTGCAGCGACAAAGGCAATGCATCGATTGGACCTCGTATACAAACGTTATCAAATTTTATAAGAATTTGGATTAAAATTATTAACTAATTACTTTAATCAAATCATTAATTACCAAATATACCTTCTTCCCCAAATCCCTTATCTGGTACAAGCATAAGCTTGCATACCCATTGTTGTGCACCTCTCATCCCTAACTCGAGCTACAGACCACGAAATTGGACGCCATCACATTCAATCATCTTCTTTTCGCGAGCGCTCCACATCCCACCCTAACCCGTCAAGCTCGATGGCCTTTACTGGAACGCAACCTGAAGCATTGCATGCTCTCCCTTAACTGTTGCAATTTGCAATAACGCGTTGTACCACCCTAAACTACCACCACCACTTCGTCTTGCCACCATGAGTTCAACGCCACACCCTGTTCCTCCTAACTCCCACTCCATTGCCAACAAAGTAGAACTGTAACGACCCGTAAATTTTCGATAATTAAAATAGCTAATTTGATGAGATTAAGTGATTTAAGGTTAGAAAAAAAAAATTAATTTATGTATGGAAATAATAACTAGAATGAAATGCAACAAATTTTACCTAAGTTAATTATTTATGAATTGAATGAAATCTCAAATCAATTGAAATAATATGAAGTCAATGGTAAGGGAGTGAATTTGTATTATATAGGAAATTGTGACACTTGTTTGTAAATAATAAACTTATAAGTAATTAAAAGTTAACGGTGATAATTATTTAAGTTACCTATTCATTTAGTTAGTCGAACTGAATTTGTGAACCAATTGCAATTGAAATGAAAGTTTATATATTAGTTGAGTGCATTATCTCTAACTGTAGTTAAATAATAATGTGGAATTCATTTGATATAACATA
This sequence comes from Allium cepa, assembly GCA_030765085.1. Taxonomy (NCBI): domain Eukaryota; kingdom Viridiplantae; phylum Streptophyta; class Magnoliopsida; order Asparagales; family Amaryllidaceae; genus Allium; species Allium cepa. The sequence goes on from CM060928.1 coordinate 979,681,710, forward strand.
GTAAATCGACTGATAATGAAATTTTTATTTAAAAATCCAATATTGAAATCCGTCAAATATTGAACAATTAAATTGTTTAAATTTAATATTTGGAATTTATTGAATAATTGACTAGCGGGAATTGAATAACTGTTTTAATGAAAATGGTTGTTTTATAATTTGAATTTGTTAAATTTTATAAGTTCGTTTTGAATATTTTAAAAGATAGTGATTTAAGAATAATCAAATTTGTTTAAATTTAATATTACAAATGTTTGAATAATTAAATTCCGAATTTGATATGATTAATTCGATATTGAAATTTAATATATGAAAATAGAGTGAATAATTGAAATTTGATTTAATAGGATTCAAATTGGTTTCCAAAGTGAATGTAAGTTATATTAGGAATTTAATAGAGTTAATAAGATTTTAAAATTGGAATTTACTGGATAATTGAATAACGGGTTTAATATGATTAAAAATGATTTGTAAAATTTTATTTTATCATATTAAAGTTAGAATGATGTCGTAGAACTTTTAAAATCGAATTAAAGGTAAATTTGTGAAAATTGAATATTTTAATATTTAATTGACGAGTTAAAATAGTCATTTTTCAAACAGTCTCGGATCTCCACGAAACCAATTTCATCGGATCCGTAATGTGATATTATTGTAATATTTCAAATTTCGTGTCAATCGGATTTACTGTTTGTCCGGGGCGAGCCAAAACGCATAGAAATCGGTTTAATCGGTTTAATTTAAAATCGATCGTTTATTTCCGTAACTCGCACGGATGATCGAATTAGCTTCCGAAACATGTTCCATTGTGTCCGAAACACGGGATAAACCCTAGAAACTCCGGTCGCCGTGCGTAAATCGGAGTTCGAAAAACCCGGAATGAATAGTGTTTTGAATATTTTCTATAAAAGCACTATACTCTTCATAAATTCCCAAACCCTAATTTTCATCTTCGTAGCCGCCACTAACAAAACCCATGGCCAGAAAGGCACCCAAATTCATCCCCTCCGATCTCCCAATCCATCGACATTCACGCGAAACCTTCAACATGAAGTTGTAGAGGGCATCGATATCTATCTATCCAACGGTTATGATCGGGTTTCGATGCACGAATCAACGGCAATTTCAGTTCAATGGCCGGCCGTTCGCCCTCGTCTCGTGCGCAATAGGGGTGGCCGAGTTCAGGGCGGTCGTGGGTGTGGGTAGAGGAAAGCGTGAGCTTCGTGATGGTGGCTCCTGATCGTGATATCGACAATCGTGGAGGCCGCGATATGCAACCCTAGTTTGGGTTTATGGGTTCGGTCGCGCGTCGTTTACTGGAGCATCGCATGATGGAAGAAAAGGGGGGCATCGGCCTTGATGCGTGCAGGGAAGATCCAACGGACAGGATGATTAAAGTAAAATATAAAAAGAAAATTTGTAAATTTAATTATATTTTAAATCGTTCAAACTTTGTAATGCTATATCTTGGTCATACGAGGTTGGATTTTGACGAAACAAATTGCGTTGGAATCGTATGGACGAGCACTACGATATGGAGCTGGATTGGAATCGTTTGGAGCTAGTGAAACTTTCGGGTAAAATTAAATGCTCGTTTAATTTTATTCGAAATAAAACACTGGAACTTCATTGAAATCAAGGTGAGTCACTACTACAAAACAGGCCATTTGCATCGGTTGTTTACCCCCCTTTTGCATCAGTTCAACAACCGTTGCATATGCAACCGATGCAACAGGCTTAACACTTTTGCATCAATTCTAAAACCAATGCAAAAATGTCCTGCATCGGTTGTTACTAACAACTGATGCAAAATATCATGGTTGGTTGCTTGGACACAGCCCCCATGTTGCATCAGTTGTAATGAAAACCGATGCAACTAATCCCTCTATTGCATCAGTTTTTTATAACAACCGATGCAAACTAATCCCTCTATTGCATCAACTATTTATACCTGATGCATAAAAACCATACTCAGATACCATTATTACAGTACTCAAATAGACTATATATATTATTGATTATAACAAACAATTATTGCATGCAATATTACTATCATTCAAAATTAAACTTAATGGCAAATACATAATCAGATTTAATAATTCTACAAAAGAATGAAAAACATAAATAAATTCCACGGTACATAATTTATTTGGAAAGAATTTTGATGAATGCTAATTGTTCATCAAATTATACACATTAAAGTACATGCACAAACTATCCACTGAAATCAGAAATTGCTCACACATACATTTCACCAGACATACTGTTGACATACTCGTTTTCACTTGATAACGTATTTTGTAGGTACAAACCCTACAGCAGATGATAAATTCGGTATATAAGATCAAAATTTTAATCCATAAACCTGCTATTGAATAAGAGCATGCATTACGCACCTTTTAAGATACAGTAAAGCACTAAAACCAGTAATTGGTTATCATGCTGCTCCGAAATCGAATGCCCACAAAAAGTTATGTCAATGGTATCTGCATTGTCTGGGTCATCTGTTCCCATCAACAATGGATTTCAAATATTAGATAAGGCGCGCACGCACACGAATATATATATCCAAGAACAATTTTTTTCACAATAACATTGGAAAATATATGGGTGTTAGCAATTGTTTTATATTCATTCTATACAGTTATGTATGTCGCCTGGGTTATCATCAGAGTAACAAATTGTTGCAGAAGTTCAAATTTTTTTCTTTGAATCTTGTTCCATTGCCAAACCCATACCCACCATATAACTAATATGGCAGCAAGATTCACAAAAATTCCAAATCATTAACAAAACACTTTCAATAATATAAATGAACATAATGAAAGTGAAGAAATAAACCTTTTGATTGGAAAATTACTTACCCACAAATAATGTAGTGTCCCCATTTGTGATTCTTCAAGTCTATTTCCTGAAACAATGGAAACTTATGAAATCTATATGTACAATTATCAAAGAAATATGTATATAATAGAGAAACCAACCCAGTAGTGCAATTATATCTCATTACTATGCAAACAACGATATTGCATAATTTCAAACAATAGTGATGGAAATCAACCGCATAGCTATATGATATTCTTCATGAAGCTACCAGGTCACATTGTTGTTTAGAAACATTTGATGTTACTGATGAATGAACATAGTATATGCTTGTAAACGGTACTATGCTATATGATAGTGATTACGAAAAGCAGTCAAAATTATATCTCAGTACTATGCTAAACAAGGATACTTCATAATTACAAATGATAGTGATGGGAATCGATTACATAGCTATGCGAATCTATGATATTCTTCATGAAGCTAGCTGGTCATATTTTTAGAAGCATTTGATGCTACATGTGAATGAACATAATATATGCTTGTACATTTAAGATTCATGAGCATTAACATGCACTGAAAGTATGTAGCAAAAACACAAGCACCATATTATCACCCACACTATGAAATCATGCATTTGCCAAAGTTGCAAAGTTTTAAGCATGTAAAGAACCTGAAAGCTTACAATATTTTTCTTTCAAATGACAACCAAATAAACATAATTTACGAAAAAACAGTACCTGGCTAGGATCAGCAGGGTATGTACAAATGCTATATTTATTATTAACATTTCCAATTCTCAAAGTGCCACTCTTGGTTCTCTTCTTCATGTTTTTCCTTGGTGAACCCTGCTTGCAAAAGCTGGGATGTAATGCCCAGCATAAGATTCTCCAAGTAAACATTTAAAAGGACCAAGAAGAAAATAAGAACGAGTCAGGGCTAGAACAAGAAATACATATATCCTACTTCATGTTTTTGCTTTTGGTTTTGGTGAATATATTTAACATAATGCAAACTTAATTATTACTAAACATCAACCAAGTAAACATTTAAAAGGACCAAGAAGAAAATATTATGATTGTCAGTAATAGTTTAATATTCTAAACATTTCAGCATATTAAAGTTCTAGTACCTGATTATAATGCATGAGTACTGTGTGATTTATCACCAAAATAATTACTTAAGGGAAATAAAAATTATGCATATTAAGGATTCCAATTGGCTTACTTGAAGAAAATCATATAGGTCATTGCTCACTCCCTGCTCATTATGACGAGTATCACGATTGTCGGAACTGTAGCTGAAACCAGTTCCAGTAGGCTGATCCACATAAATCAGATTTGATGCCTAGATAAATTCATGATAATATTAGCCATTGATGTCACATCTTATGAATTTAATTACCATATCTTAGTGCAGAAGAGTAGAAAGTTGGGTTAGGATGATCTTAAAGTCAACTTTACAGCATAGGAACAAAATATGGAGTTCTATGTTCTAAAGAAATTCGGTAACTATGTACTTCTCATGTCCATTGTTTGATCGTACTTGTCAACTGAGCGCGCGCTAACAGACTAAACAATTTTCTTTAACCAAGTAGTGATCATATAATAAACGTTAAATAGAAAATTGTTAAAAATACCTGATCCCAACCAAAGTTATTCCAGACAAGTTATAAGTTATTTGCAATGTTGAAAGGCCCATTCTCATAGAACACAGCTAACTCACTGCTGCAACCTGGTCCACCAGTTAGCCAAATCACAACCGGGTCCTTCTTGCTATGCCTTGATTCAAAGAAAAAATAGAACATCCTGCAGAGAACAAAATCATTCATCAAATTATGTACTCAAACTTTCAGAAGCTACAGGTAGCATATAAGTTGAAAAATAAACCTCTAATATCAGAAGAATCAGTGTCACTAATGAAATTCTCATTTCTTCTGTTTTATATATATATATACTACAATAGTAACCTAAAAAGTGAAAGTGCATTCATCTGCAACTCAATTCAAGTTTAAGGTTCCAGTAATGTCAACAAGCAATTTACTGCACCGGCATGCTAAAACACAGTATTTTAAAACCAACTTAACTAAATTCCCAATTCATGCACATGCACGAACACACCTGAAGCGCAAATTTATAATTTTCCAAATCCAACTTTTTAGTTTCTTGTGTGGTATATTCACAAGCAAACAATTACCATACTTTTGCAAATGCGACATAATAGAATTATATCGACTGTAAACGAAAATCGATTTTATCTTTGGTTTTAAGCAAATAAACTCACATAGCACCTTTGAAGCCTAGACACCAACCCACCCAAAACCATTAAATACAATTCTAGAAAATTACACAAACTCTGACCTTGCATCATTAGTATTTGACAGCTTATAATACCCTGCACGATGCCCCAAATCATCAACCGAAACCGCATCAGAAACGTCTGGAAACTTCAAATTCTTCTCAACGATTCTACCAAGTTCACCAAGGAAAAAAAGTTTTTTTCTTCATTTTTTATTTACTGATACATACATCTGAATGATCACTCTCTGCTACGAAATTTCACCAACACTTTTTTATAAAAGGTCGCTAACAAGCATTTCGAATTAGCAGTACTCATCCGCTTAATCTGATGGATGAGAAGATTGCATCTTTGAACATCAACATCATTTGCAACTACCTAAATCGTAAATATTTGTAAATTTGTTCTCTAAAAAAACATTAAACAAGGTATCTAGTACATTATCAATGTATAAATGAATACCAATCCTTCTGGAAGCACTCTTGGTTCATCTGACAGGTGTATTAACTCAAGAAATTGGAAGGTTTTCGATCCTAGAGCTGCGCACACTGCAAAGATAAAATACCATATCATTAATATGTGATACGTAAACATGGTCAATTAGCATTGAGACATACAAGCTTCAATTAGCTGATGAAAAATGGTGATGTGGTTTGGGGTGGTTGACAGGGTTGATGACTGCTGTGGGTAGGGGTGCGCTATGGTTGAACATGTGTTGTCTGCAGTTTGGTGGAACAAAGGAGGGGCAGAGGTCAGTGATATGCTTGGATGTACTGATGGTACTGGTGGATGTTTGGATGCTGAGGATGGAGCAGTAGAAATTATGGTCGGAATCTGTTCGCATAACAGGAGGAGTGTGAGGCAGTTATAGCAGTGTGTTTACAGTGGTATCTAGTAGCGGTGTGTTTACACCGGTAGCAGTGTGTTTGATAGGTTGGCTTTGGCTTTGTACTGGCAATGAAGCAGGGAAGTTGGTTATGTTGTAGGCAATGGTATGTTGTGATAGGATGGTTATCAGGTGGGAAGAGTTGTTTGATGTAGTGTGGTATAGCAGTGATGTGGCAGGTTGCACTGTGATGCTTGTGGCAGTTAAGGTTGACAGGACTGATGGTTGTAATTGTATGTTGTTTGACAGTGGCTTGCAAGGTAATGTGATGTTATGGTGGATGTTAACATGGATATGAGTTGGTGCTTGTATATGCAACTATGGTATGAAGCTGTGGTTGTGGCCACAGTTCAGGTAGGGGAAGGAGTATGTTATGGTCAATGCACTGTAATGTGATGTTGTGCAAAGGGAAATTGTTATAGAATGAAGTTGTATGGTTGCAAGTGGTTCAGTAATGAAAGATTTTAGGTTGATTTGCAATTGCTACACTATTCTATACAAATTATCAACTTTAATGAAACAATATGTGATTTTGCTAACACTATACATCTGCTTTAAGATCCAACTTCAGACAACACTATTTTTCTGGGCTAACCCTATTCTGCCATGGAGCAGAACAGCGAAGAAGAATAATGAACAGAACATGAATGCTATTTCAATTCGTGTCCCTGGTTCGATAAAGCATATGCGAATACATGAATTAAGTATGAAATATGCAATTTTGCATTGTAAAAACCACAAATTCTGTAGTAGATTAAATATTCTCCTAAAGAAAATTAGAAAAACCATGCTAACCATGTAAATCATTTTCCATGTAGTATACCAAGTTTTTTATTTGACCTACAATTGAATTTGTGTTCTGCAATTCAAGGAATACTTTATCAACGACAGATACACAAAGGCCTGATTTCTAGTAACAAACTGAGTTCATGTAAAATAACGCTATATTTTCTGATTTATCTGAATACAAAATAATCTAGAATATATAGAACCTGGCACCGTGGTCGCATGACAAGGACGCTTCTCCCTTGTTTATCAAAATAGTTTGCTCTGTAAATTTTACCAGTCTCAGCTTCATGGGCAACTTCATCCTGACAAGGACACCACTGAATATTAATACCAAGTATATATAAAAGTGGGAACATAAGATGGTTTAACATGAAAATTGACCAGGATTAAACATTGTCAAATGGTTGTTATATTGCATGCAGTGGATTTGGTCATTGCATTGTAAAACTTTAGCTTACTACAGTGCCTCAGTCCTCCTTCAGAAGACACCGCACTAATAAGCCTAAAGTTTTGTGATACTATAACCTTACTTGAAAATTTTGAATTCCTACCTCAACATTTGTATAGAAATATCATTATTGACTACTAGATCAGCACATACAGTACATATCACGAACACAGTGATGTGCGTGTGTTTATACATACATGTATGTATGTGTATATGTGTGTGTATCATGAAAAAACATAATGAACACAATGACCAGTGATAACACTAAGATCGTCTAGACCAGTCAATACATTTATGCCTTAATTACTCAAAGGTAAACTGCCTACCTTCAACCTTACGATACAAAATACCATAATTTACTCTTAGCTCTTATCATTGTTACATGGCGTACAACTTGCCTTTTATATGCAACCCAGTTAGGCGATAGACAAAAAGACACCAAATTTTGTGCAACAGTTGCTAACATGCTTAGATTCAGAAGTGATTTTTTTTAAAGACTTTGTAGATCCAATACAAAATTAATATGACGTAAATACATCAACTCATCCAATTAACATGTTAACATGCTTAGATTCAAAAGTGATATTGACCAACTTTAGAAACAAAACGTAAATATATCAACTCACGGATATTACCAAACTGAAAAGTAGAGATAAAATAACTTAACAATTTGGTTTACATATTCAACCCAAAATCAATCCACAAAAACAATCAGTTGTTTGTAACCCACCATGTATTACAATAACATGAAGAACAGTTCACGGCATGCATAGAAAAAATGTTATAGACATTTATACAAGTGAGTTTATCTACATGCTTAAATATATGATCACTTAAATGTACAAGAATTCAGGATATACTAACCCATCAGATATCTTCTGGCTTGTATTCAATACGCCACTTAAGAGTCGTTTTCAGCATTTTAGTTGCTTTCTTAACGTTCCAGTTCCTAGCACATAAATACCTTCTGATACATGGATCTGAACAATAAAGGGATAATTTTGGTGGAAGTTGTCCTAACAATGCTCTCACTTGGTAGGCTTATAAATGAATGTAACAAAAACAAAGATTTTTTTTAACAAAGGTTACTGTCATAAAGAGGAAATTTGAAACATTTTGGGTTTGTAAGAAGAGAATCTACCTGTTAAGTACCTTGGGTTGTCTTTATCATCTCAATGTCTCAAAGTGGATGCCTGTAACAATCTAGTTGATAGAATTAGAATTAGAATTAAAATTGAAGGGTGGGAGTGTAAATGTCTCAGTACTTACTGGTAGAATTGAGCTTATACAATCTACCATTTTCCTTATAGTTCATTCCGGTGTCAAAGCTTCAAGATCCCCACTACTATGCTGAATAAAGTTACAAAAATTTATTTAGACTTTCCATGAAAGGATAAATATAGTAAAATCTCATGGGAAATCATTTTTCAAAGGAAATCTGAAGGAGGATTGGATTTATACAATTTTTTAGAAGCAAACATTAACAACCATCTACTTCCACGGATATGACTTCCTTCACCATATCAGCAGCAGCATTATACTCATATCCTCAGTGAGTATAGCATTTTATATCATTGAGAAGCAAAATAATTCAACTTATATCATGTACAAAAAATATTTAAAAAACTGAAAATAAAATGGTCCGTATATCAACATAATATCCGAGTACAATTGGAATTACAAACTCAGATATGCACATACACCAAGATACCAGCAGTAGATAAAGGACTAGATTTGAGTTGGGATTTCATTGGGCTATAGCCGAAAACAAAATATTGAAATCTGGTTATAATTATTCTTAGTTTAAACTTTTATATTGCATCATAGCAAATCAGTTAACCAATTTTGCCGTACAGCAGGAACAACTTGGTGTAGTAGAAATTTCTAGCTCCGCTGTTAACAAGTAATAATTGCATAGTATTCTTCTATCATATTACCTCAACACATCATAAATATATTACACCAAGTAATCAATATTTAGATATGACAGGCCATGTGAATAAGATTAGAGTTGAAAATAGTATGAATGAAACTTTCCCTCTTACCTGTTAGAATAGATCAATTCAAGTTATTCGGTTGTGATTTTTGTAGAATCAATTAGTACAGAAACGAAATTGTTCCGGGTGCTAGCCATGAGTAAGTCGTATTTAGTGACAATGATAATCGCAAAGAAATTATCATTTAGCTCACTCATACACACTCCATCAACAACTGCTATTCGCCTTTTCAGTGAATCGGTCTCAGGATCAACCAGGTAGATGGCGAAATCAGTAATCAACAAAATACAGTATGTATCTTTAGGGATTGGCCATGAATCGTCTTCGTAGCCACCAACAGAGCGTCCAATTCTACGATTAGAGCTTATTCGTCTCAGCAATAAGGGTCACCAGCAAGGTTGTAGCAGAATTTTAGCTTGAAGACTAATAACGGACGTTAATTAGCAGCAAAAAAACCCATTTTAACATCTCGTTTAATTTGTTGAAGAAGAAAAGAAGTAAAAAATAAATTTTGTGGCACCGAGTATTCTGAGGAGGAGAAGAATTTTTTTTTCGCAGTGGGTTATTGAGGAGGAAGGAGTACATTTGCTCAAAGTAGTAACTTTGGAGCCAACTTTTCATTATTTCCCACTTAAATTTCATATTGCCATCAACATGTAGTTGCATCGGTTGGCTTTAAAACCGATGCGACTAAAACTATTTGCATCGGTTGTTGGTGAGAACTGATGCAAATTTGATTTTTTTTATTACCTATTGTTTTCCACATACCAATTGCATCGGTTATTAAGATAGAACTGATGCAAATAGTTCTATTTGCATCAGTTTTTACTTCAACCGATGCAAATAAGGCGAAGCAATTGCACTTTTTGTACTAGTGAGTGTTTTATAACGCTCACAACGTACTGAATATCTTTATGGTTGTTAAGTTTAATATTATGAAGTGATATGAATTTTATTTGTCGTTGTTTGATAAAATTTAATCGCCATATGGATTGTCATTTGAATTAACCGTTGAAAATTAAATTGACAGTTAAATTGAAATTAAAATTGAATTGCGATTAAATTACCTGACATTGATAACTATGAAACTGTCATGAATTGTATTGTCTATTGGATGATGTATTTCGATGGATGCTATTGGTTGATACTTAAATGTTTGGATGTTTATTTGCTTATATATATCCTGTTATGCATACATATGAAACTGTGATTTGATTTAAGTGATATGTATTCATCTCTGACATTTAATTGAAATAAATAATTACTTGGCCATAGGATAGAAAATTATATACGGACACCGAATTGGCTAAATTAATAATTTCTAAAATCGTCGATTTGAAATTTATTTAAATGTTTTGATTTAAAAGTTATAAATAGACATCAATTTATAGAAATTTAATTTATCGAAAAATTGAGTTTGGAATGTTGAAATAAATTTTGGTTAAAAGAAATTGTTAAATAATTAAAGTGGAGACTTTGGAAATTTAAAATTGGGATATGATTGAATTTCGAAAATTTATTTGTTTTAACGATTGAACATTATTTCGAGCTTTGAGTATTACTAAGTAAAAGTGATATAAAAATGATATTTTGAAATTGAGCTTGAAATTGAATCATGTTTGAAATTTGGATATAAATTTGAATATTGAAGGATAATTTTGTTAAGTGTTATAAATTGATATTTTGAAAATCAAGCTCCAAATCGATATAAATTGAAATTGAATTAATTGAAGGTGAATGTAAAATTGAATTAATTTGAAGTCAAAGTAGACAATGATTTGAATTGAAATCGAAATTGAATCGGTAGAATGGAAATTGAAATTGATTTGAATTGGGAAGTTATAATTGAAATGGACTGGTTTTGAAGCTGTTTTATTTTGTTTTCCAAATTACTCTGTTATGAACCATTTTTGAATACTTGAACTATTTTAATCTATTTTAAATCTGCTTAACACAATTTAAATTATTTTAAACTAATTTATCTATTTTAAATCCATTTTAATATTTTAAGTATTTTAACTATTTTAATTATTTAAAACTACTTTTAAACTACTTAAAACTATTTTCTAAAAATTCAAGCTGGTCAATAAGGTGAAATGTTTATATTTAAATCTTGAATTTAAATACGAATTGGGTTAAATGAAGTTGCAACCTAAATTGAAATTCGAAATGATTTTGAAATCGAAATGAGATATTGATGCGAAAAATGATTTTTGAAACGGAATCTTACATTTGCATAGATACGATGATATTTGAAGTGGACTTGATTTTTTTTTAAGCGAATATGATATTTTGATATCAAATATGAATCGATTTGAAATGTAAAAGAGCCAACGGTGTAATAATACGTAGTTATTAAAGAGACCGAGGTCAGATATGGACATACTCTCTGTCGATACCGAAAACGAATTTAATAACTATTATACGCGGAGTGTTGATACAGAATGAAGTGGATGGTTTGGTGAACGTGTTGACTGAAGAAAGAGAACGATATTAGATGACCTCTGACATGACTAAAACAGGAGCCGCGCCGGGCCATTGAGGTTCGCCATCTCTAGCGGGCACGCTTCTTCGATACCATATCTATTACATTTGTGATTCGATTTGGGTTCACCCCTTGATTTGGGAGCGTTGTTTCGTGGTGTTGGGGTAGCTGCTGGCTATGCTCAACATCAGTCCGGATCACGCAACTACTAGTATCCTAGTTGGTATCGTCTCATGTACCTTGTCATACTGATTATCCTATTCGCGACCACTACGTTTTGTTTTGTGTTATACCTATGGGGTACCCTCTGATAACCACTAGTTTACGGTGGGGCTTACGGTGCTGTATAGACTATGGCATTATAAAAATGTGTTAAGGGGGATTATGGTAACGTCTTAACGCTATTTTGATACTTTATATTACTGATAGGCATTATCTACTTAGTGTACATTACTACATAGTAGATAGTTTAACGGATCCTTAAGAGATGGAAAATCCCGTAACATCTCTTGAGTTATTGTACGCACGTTGACACTGGATATGAGATGTCAAACCCCGTAAACATCTCTATCATATTTATTTACGATTGATTTAACTTTCATAAGGATATTTTAGTCCTGAGTCGAGTGTTTTGTCTTTTCATTACGCTCGGGTCAGTCCTGAGTTTTTCAGATTTTTGAAGATCTATTCTGGAGGACGAAGACGAAGATTTGGTATACTATTACTATTATTACCCTTGCATCATGCTATCTGCTGCATTATTTTAATTGTTCTGTTGTATATGTATAACTCTGATAAATGTTGTATAAATAATTGTCAAAGTATAGTAAACAGCTTCATGAACTGTTTATTTGACTATTATATTTTATCGTTCCGCTGCGAGATTCTGTGTTGTTTCTTTTTCTTTATTTCTCTTTCTTTTCTTTTCTTATTTACCCCAATAACCATCTGCAATTTGAATGGTTTGGAATCGGCATGTGTGTTTGATCGTCGGTTTAAACTGTCCAAAAAGGCGGGTCGTTACAGTTGGTATCATAGCTTTGGTTTAGCGATAACCTTAGCTTTGTGGGGTCTGACTCTTTATAAATAGGGTAGTAATACCCTACGATGAGTCACTAAGTGTATATATATGAGAGAGCGTATTTGTTAGTGATATAAAATGTTTTATATTGCGTCGGTTGATTTGTTGAGTGGCTCATTGATTCTGGTCAATACGAGTAATTAACGTCATTGATAGGGATCTCTAAACACTTAAACAGAACAGTTCGACATAGTATTGTTTTGAAATTGGGTAAATGAAATAATTTTGCCCTAATTATATTTTATATATAAAGAATTTATTTTCAAAAATTAATGTGATCTATCTAGCTTATTTGGTTGTTGGAAACAATAATATTGATTGTGATCATTAATTGGATATTGTGTTTTAATAAATAAGGTTTATTAAAAAATAAACAATAATAAAACACTAGTGGAATGTTTTAAAAAAAGAAAATCTTATAAGAATATTTTATAAAGGTGACTTATAAATTAAAATAGATTTAAATTGAGAAATATTGAATTTAAGACCCGGGATTTTGAAAATGATTCTCAAAGCTCTATAGAAATATATAGTAATATTAGTTGGAAAATGTTTATGGAAATATTTTGAAAGGATTTTTAAGAAGGAATGAGTTAAGTACTCCTCTCTTCCGTCACTGGAAAATAATTTCGGTGATGACTGCGCAGCATCATCGACGTTCATTTTCGAGTCTCAAAGTGGGGGAGGCTTCTAAGTAGCTTTGCTTTTCTTCGAAATTATTTTGGGTAAATGGGTTTTGGTTTAAAATCCAAAGGTATGATTTGATATGTTAAAGATATAAGTGAATATATTTATTTCAAACGATTTGAAAAGAACCGGGTATTTAAATTTCTAAGTTATGTTAATTAGTAATTTTCAAATTATTTGAATGAAATGTGAATAACCAGAATTTATAAGGTAAGAGGATTAAGATATCTAAGCTTATTGTTTGGGAAAACTTTAAAGTTGAAAGGTAAAGAGGATTTAAACAAATTAAATTTGTGAACATTCAAATTAAGTAAAATGAAATTCTATAAATTTATATAATACCAAAATTACATTCTGATAACATATAACAAGACTTACCAAATGTTAAAAGTTAAAATGATGTTTTGGATATGTAACGAGATATTGTACAAATAAACAGAACCTGAAAATAATTGAAGCATACAAGTAAGGAAAACTCAAAAGGAATTAAAACGTATATAAATGAAAATTTGGTTGTGATAACAATGTTATATACTTAAATATAGCATGAAATGATGAATGGATAAATGGAACAAGTAAGTGAACTTAAGAAAGACGATAAATGAATCGTGTTATATCTTTGTAAATTGGTTATAGAAAATAAATATAAATTGCAAAGGGATTGAAAAAAAAATTTGAATTTGTAACCTTTAAGATAACGGTAAACTTAGAAAAGTCATTTATGATAGGTTAGACTTTTATAGGATGATTAATAAACTAAAGTGCCGGTTAATAAAATGTTCCACAAATGAATTCGTTCTTAACTGGAATTATGAAAATGCAATAAATGTAAACGAAGGAATTTCTTGTAGCTAAGAATCAATTGGAAAAAGAAATTGAGTTTAAATTAAATTATATAGAATGTTTAAAATGAACTTAAGTAAACAAATTCTTTGATTTGATGTTTAAGAAAAGATAATGTTAAAGAATATGCTATGTAAAGAAATGAATATGCTAACTGAATAATGGATTGTGAGTAATGGATTGTGAGTAATTAAGTGAAAAAATATATATAAAAGTCCATAAAATAATTTAGTATAGATAGATTGGATAGAAATCCATTGGAAGGTAATACGTGAGATTGTACGTATATTATTTTATTCGCATAACGATTTGATCCAAATTCGAGCACAAAATTTCGAGATGATTAATATCGATCCAAGTTAGGATTTTTCACTCGATTTTCGACGGCGAACCCTAGATATGGATTTTTAATTTGATTCTGGAATTCTCTATCATAGTATATGGCTATGCAACGAGAGTAACAGTTTCCAATCAAGGAACCAAATCTGAGTCCGCACTAGAGAGTCGGGTGAACGATACTAGTTGGAAGTGAAATTGTGTGATCGAATAAGCGATTAGATTGATATTGCTCATGGATGATATATGTACGACTTACGAACTTAATTAAAGTTAATATTGGAAATTTAAGATGCCAAATATAAAATGATTCTTTTAAAATTATATAACAGGATATATATATACATAAGAGATAAACCAAATTGAATGTAAAATTAATAAATTGGTTATGTTGGGTATGATTTGGTTGTTATATGATTGTTAGTTGATTGTATATAATTCATTAAGTGTTAATGAAACTGAAAGCTATAAATCATTGAAATCAAATTGGAAGTTAAATGAATTTAAAAGAATTTAATTTGATTCAAGTGGAAGTGAACTAATGTAAATATAAATTAGCTAATGTTAACTAATTGAATTGAGAATGAATGTTAGTAAAATCCAACGTTAATGAATCAACTGTGATTAAAATTGAAACCCAAGTCAATAAATATTAATGAGAAGCGAATTTATATTGATATGTTATGGATTCGTTGGATGTTAGTTGGATGATAATTGATTTGTTGGATGCATTTGTTGTTTGTTGCATTTGCTATGTTGGCACATGTAGTTGTTATGTTTCTATATGATGTATATTGATATTATTTTCATATATGCATGTTTCTCATGGTTTGTTGAGTGTTTAGTAGGTGCGGATTGCACTTGCTTCGCATTTGGAGCTCGCTTTCGCGCTATATTAGCCGTATATGCTCGCTAATAATATATAAGGTACATATCTCGGATTACATACCGTACTTTTACACTTTTTTCCCTGCGGGATGCCTCATCACTTGATGAGATGTATATTTGTGATATATATACTGTTATTTTTTTTTCGGATCGAGCCGCGCAAAGGAGACTCTGCCGAAATTTTCCGTAAATTCGGGTGTTAGAAAATTTTTCAAGTTTTAAAATTTTTTATAACTTGTTTTGATAACTAACTTTTAAAGTTAGAAAGCCGTTACGAGTAACTTAGTGGAAGCGTAGTTATGACTTTATAAATGGAATTTCAGTGTTTTATAAGTGGATAATTTTGAATAAAATATATCGAATGTTGAATTCTTTACTTAGTTTCTTTTCCCTTCTTTTTCCTTTTCGGGGACGAAAAGTTTTGAGTGGGGGAGAGTGTAACGACCCGTAAATTTTCGATAATTAAAATAGCTAATTTGATGAGATTAAGTGATTTAAGGTTAGAAAAAAATTTGTAATTTATGTATGGAAATAATAACTAGAATGAAATGCAACAAATTTTACCTAATTTAATTATTTATGAATTGAATGAAATGCCAAATCAATTGAAATAATATGAAGTCAACGGTAAGGGAGTGAATTTGTATTATATAGGAAATTGTGACACTTGTTTGTAAATAATAAACTTATAAGTAATTAAAAGTTAACGGTGATAATTATTTAAGTTACCTATTCATTTAGTTAGTCGAATTGAATTTGTGAACCAATTGCAATTGAAATGAAAGTTTATATATTAGTTGAGTGCATTATCTCTAACTGTAGTTAAATAATAATGTGGAATTCATTTGATATAACATAGGAAATCGACTGATAATGAAATTTTTATTTAAAAATCCAATATTGAAATGCGTCAAATATTGAACAATTAAATTGTTTAAATTTAATATTTGGAATTTATTGAATAACTAAATAGCGGGAATTGAATAACTGTTTTAATGAAAATGGTTGTTCTATAATTTGAATTTGTTAAATTTTATAAGTTCGTTTTGAATATTTCAAAAGATAGTGATTTAAGAATAATCAAATTTGTTTAAATTTAATATTACAAATGTTTGAATAATTAAATTCCGAATTTGATATGATTAATTTGATATTGAAATTTAATATATGAAAATAGAGTGAATAATTGAAATTTGATTTAATAGGATTCAAATTGGTTTCCAAAGTGAATGTAAGTTATATTGGGATTTTAATAGAGTTAATAAGATTTTAAAATTGGAATTTACTGGATAATTGAATAACGGGTTTAATATGATTAAAAATAATTTTAAAATTTTATTTTATCATATTAAAGTTAGAATGATGTCGTAGAACTTTTAAAATCGAATTAAAGGTAAATTTGTGAAAATTGAATATTTTAATATTTAATTGACGAGTTAAAATAGTCATTTTTCAAACAGTCTCGGATCTCGACGAAACCAGTTTCATCGGATCCGTAATGTGATATTATTGTAAGATTTCAAATTTCGTGTCAATCGGATTTACTGTTTGTCCGGGGCGAGCCAAAACGCATAGAAATCGGTTTAATCGGTTTAATTTAAAATCGATCGTTTATTTCCGTAACTCGCACGGATGATCGAATTAGCTTCCGAAACATGTTCCATTGTGTCCGAAACGCGGGATAAACCCTAGAAACTCCGGTCGTCGTGCGTAAATCGGAGTTCGAAAAACCCGGAATGAACAGTGTTTTGAATATTTTCTATAAAAGCACCATACTCTTCATAAATTCCCAAACCCTAATTTTCATCTTCGTAGCCACCACTAACAGAACCCACGGCCAGAAACGCACCCAAATTCATCCCCTCCAATCTCCTAATCCGTCGACATTCACGCGAAACCTTCAACATGAAAGTTGTAGAGGGCATCGATATCTACCTATCAAACGGTTATGATCGGGTTTCGATGCACGAATCAACAGCAATTTCAGTTCAATGGCCGGCCGTTCAACCTCGTCTCACGCGCAATAGGGGTGGCGGAGTTCAGGACGGTCATGGGCATGGGTAGAGGAAAGCGTGAGCTTCGTGATAGTGGCTCCTGATCGTGATATCGACAATCGTGGAGGTCGCGATATGCAACCCTAGTTTGGGTTTATGGGTTCGGTTGCGCGTCGTTTACTGGAGCAACGCGTGATGGAAGAAAAGGGGGCATCGGCCTTGATGCGTGTAGGGCAGATCCAACGGCCAGGATGATTAAAGTAAAATATAAAAAGAAAATTTGTAAATTTAATTATATTTTAAATCGTTCAAATTTTGTAATGCTATATCTTGGTCATACGAGGTTGGATTTTGACGAAACAAATTGCGTTGGAATCATATGGACGAGCACTACGATATGGAGCTGGATTGGAATCGTTTGGAGCTAGTGAAAATTTCGGATAAAATTAAACGCTCGTTTAATTTTATTCGAAATAAAACGCTTGAACTACATTGAAATCAAGGTGAGTGTTTTATAACGCTCACAACGTACTGAATATCTTTATGGTTGTTAAGTTTAATATTATGAAGTGATATAAATTTTATTTGTCGTTGTTTGATAAAATTTAATCGTCATATGGATTTTCATTTGAATTAACCATTGAAAATTAAATTGACAGTTAAAATGAAATTAAAATTGAATTGCGATTAAATTACCTGACATTGATAACTATGAAACTGTCATGAATTATATTGTCTATTGGATGATGTATTTCGATGGATGCTATTGGTTGATACTTAAATGTTTGGATGTTTATTTGCTTATATATATCCTGTTATGCATACATATGAAACTGTGATTTGATTTAAGTGATATGTATTCATCTCTGACATTTAATTGAAATAAATAATTACTTGGCCATAGGATAGAAAATTATATACGGACACCGAATTGGCTAAATTAATAATTTCTAAAATCGTCGATTTGAAATTTATTTAAATGTTTTGATTTAAAAGTTATAAATAGACATCAATTTATAGAAATTTAATTTATCGAAAAATTGAGTTTGGAATGTTGAAATAAATTTTGGTTAAAAGAAATTGTTAAATAATTAAAGTGGAGACTTTGGAAATTTAAAATTGGGATATGATTGAATTTTGAAAATTTATTTGTTTTAAAGATTGAACATTATTTCGAGCTTTGAGTATTACTAAGTAAAAGTGACATAAAAATGATATTTTGAAATTGAGCTTGAAATTGAATCATGTTTGAAATTTGGATTTAAATTTGAATATTGAAGGATAATTTTGTTAAGTGTTATAAATTGATATTTTGAAAATCAAGCTCCAAATCGATATAAACTGAAATTAAATTAATTGAAGGTGAATGTAAAATTGAATTAATTTGAAGTCAAAGTAGACATTGATTTGAATTGAAATCGAAATTGAATCGATAGAATGGAAATTGAAATTGATTTGAATTGGGAAGTTATAATTGAAATGGACTGGTTTTGAAGCTGTTTTATTTTGTTTTCCAAATTACTCTGTTATAAACCATTTTTGAATACTTGAACTATTTTAATCTATTTTAAATCTACTTAACCCAATTTAAATTATTTTAAACTAATTTATCTATTTTAAATCCATTTTAAGATTTTAAGTATTTTAACTATTTTAATTATTTAAAACTACTTTTAAACTACTTAAAACTATTTTCTAAAAATTCAAGCTGGTCAATAAGGTGAAATGTTTATATTCAAATCTTGAATTTAAATACGAATTGGGTTAAATGAAGTTGCAACCTAAATTGAAATTCGAAATGATTTTGAAATCGAAATGAGATATTGATGCGAAAAATGATTTTTGAAACGGAATCTTACATTTGCATAGATACGATGATATTTGAAGTAGACCTGATTTTTTTTGAAGCGAATATGATATTTTGATATCAATTATGAATCGATTTGAAATGTAAAAGAGCCAACGGTGTAATAATACGTAGTTATTAAAGAGACCGGGATCGGATATGGACGTACTCTCTGTCGATACTGAAAACCACTTTAATAACTATTATACACGGAGTGTTGATCCAGAATGAAGTGGATGGTTTGGTGAACGTGTTGACTGAAGAAAGAGAATGATATTGGATGACCCCTGACATGACTAAAGCAGGAGCCACGCCGGGCCATTGAGGTTCGCCATCTCTAGTGAACACACTTCTTCGATACCATATCTATTACATTTGTGATTCGATTTGGGTGCACCCCTTGATTTGGGAGTGTTGTTTCGCGGTGTTGGGGTAGCTGCTGGCTATGCTCAACATCAGTCTGGATCACGCAACTACTAGTATCCTAGTTGGTATCGCCTCATGTACCTTGTCATATTGATTATCCTATTCGCGACCACTACGTTTTGTTTTGTGTTATACCTATGGGGTACCCTCTGATAACCACTAGTTTACGGTGGAGCTTACGGTGCTGTATAGACTATGGCATTATAAAAATGTGTTAAGGGGGATTATGGTAACGCCTTAACGCTATTTTGATACTTTATATTACTGATAGGCATTATCTACTTAGCGTACATTACTACATAGTGGATAGTTTAACGGATCCTTAAGAGATGGAAAATCCCGTAACATCTCTTGAGTTATTGTACGCACGTTGACACTGGATATGAGATGTCAAACCCCATAAACATCTCTATCATATTTATTTACGATTGATTTAACTTTCATAAGGATATTTTAGTCCTGACTCGAGTGTTTTGTCTTTTCATTACGCTCGGGTCAGTCCTGAGTTTTTCAGATTTTTGAAGATCTATTCTGGAGGATGAAGACGAAGATTTGGTATACTATTACTATTATTACCCTTGCATCATGATATCTGCTGCATTATTTTAATTGTTCTGTTGTATATGTATAACTCTGATAAATGTTGTATAAATAATTGTCAAAGTATAGTAAACAGCTTCATGAACTGTTTGTTTGACTATTATATTTTATCGTTCTACTGCAAGATTCTGTGTTGTTTCTTTTTCTTTATTTCTCTTTCTTTTCTTTTCTTATTTACCCCCAATAACCATCAGCCCTTTTGAATGGTTTGGAATCGGCATGTGTATTTGATCGTCGGTTTAAACTGTCCAAAAAGGCGGGTCGTAACAAGAACCTTAGCCGCGACCAAGGCGTCGGTCATTCCCACATGACGTCACATCCAACGAAAAAATCATAGATGTGAAGCCCCTTCTTTCCCAAGCTCAATGAATCTTGTGTAACCCTTTATCGATGTCCGAAGCTCCGAACACACTTCAATTAATGTGGTGGTTGTTATTATTTGTTTATAGGCAAAAGAAAGAAGAGAGTGGGAGAGAGGAGTGAAGGTAAGGTTTAAGTGTGGGGGTCTATTTATAATAAAAATAGATTATATATAATAAGAGTATATATAATATCATTTTTAAAATGCAACACGTTCTGAGCTTGCACGATCGCTCAAGATGTCAAATTGTCATAAAACTCATCAGCGTATATCGCATTATTATTTCCATCCCGATGACACTAGTCTCATTAAAATCCGAGACAGTACCATAGAATGACAACTACACGTGTTATGATGTGCATGCGAAAATGTGTATTTTTACTCCATTGTTTAATCTTCTCTTATTAAAATAAGTGAGTATATTAGGGTATTTTACATGTTTAAACCAAAATCTAAATTGTTTTCAAATCATCAATCATTCATCTTCTGGGGAAAATTCAAAATTTTATGTATGAATTAATTTGATAGAATGTATATGCACATTTTTATTTTTATTTGTAGGAAATTGAGTGCAAATTGGATGGAGCTTCATGGATATATGCATTCACAAGTATTCAAGGCCAAAAGAATGTAGAAAAGAAATAATGCAACATACAGAAGTCCATACGCCCACCGCTTGATTGACCAAAATTAAAAGTGTATCCACATCTATTGAGGATTAATTAATTCTCTAATGATTACTTGGAAGCTACACAATCTCAAAGGCATTTTTTTAGTACCATAAAAATGGAATTAAGGTTTTAGGAATATGTAAATACCTCTTATGTTTCATGTAGTGGGTTCTTCTCTTATATGCATCTTGTAGCAACAAAATTAATGATAAATAAGATGCCTTTTTAACGGCTTCTTAGTCTTCTTCTTTTTTTCTTTTGTTTACATGCTCTTTTTTCTTATGCTATTTTGTAAGATCCACAATTTTGGATTATTTGAAACTAGAATATTTAATTGATTTTTAATATTTAAAGCTTAAGTTTATAAGTTAAATAACTTTAATTTCTAATACATTGGTTTATTGGATAATTTAGTTGTTAAATTTAGTACTTGAAATTGGTTAAATAATGAATCTTGAGTTTTAAGCTTGATAAAAATAATTTAAAGGCTTATTTAACTTCGATTAATAAGAAGAAAGATAATAAAATTTCCAAAATTGAATTTAAAGGTGATGCGCTCGATTTTAAAAATAACCCGTTTTAATTAACAAGTAAAAATAGCCTTCCAAAGGCACAGTTTCAGATTTGGACGAAACCTGTTCTATTGGATCCGTAATAGTGTATTAATATCGGATTTCACTTTTTGTAGCATTTGAGGTTATCATTTGATCGAACGGTATAAGAATGTGCTGAAATTAATATCGAAAATTTAATATTATAATTAGGATCAAAAAGCTATCTTCTCCATACAATCGAATTGAGACTTGAAATTTGTTCCATTGCATTTGGAAGAGGAGTATAACATTCGGAATGCCTGGCGGCACGCCTCGGTTGGGGTTCGGGATTTCAAGTCACTATATGCGGGATATTTTGGAATTTTAACTAATATATATAAATTGATTTGACTTCACAAATATCCTATTTCACACCAACCATCGTACTCAGCCACTCTGCCTTTACAGCAAGACACCTACCTGATATGTAGCTTCATCAATCTTCGTCTTTTAAATCATCTCTAGGAAGAAAAAAATGAACATTCAAAGATAAAAAAATGAATGAAATTCAAATAATAGCATTGCTGCCTTTAATATCTCCCAAGCCCTAATTTTTCCTCTTTAGAAATTTATATACGAACAAATAATTGGATCAAACAAATAAGCGTTTAAATCATAAACTCTAATTTGCATCACTTGCATCGTATTCATCAATGGCGGCAAAATTTTCAAGGCACCTGACTCCACCGAAAGAAGGTTCATTGGTCGTCAACTATGCAGCTCAAACTGGGCATGGAATGGAAGTGATATGGGCGAACGCGCATTATTGAAATGGCGATATGGTCGCAGCTACTGTTGTAAGGAACTCGAAAGTAGGGTTAGAAAATTTGTAACATCGATGGAGTGTTGATTCGAGTAGTAGATGTTTTCAATCTCGGGGAGTCATATGGTATGTTCAGCCAGAATTGGGTGAGGTCCGATCACCTGGGGAGGGTCGCGACAGTGCTACTGTAGCAGAATGAGCGAGCAGGTCGTGACTTATAGGGGGTTCAAACATTGATTTTAAGGCATAGGCAGGTGTGGTTCATAGAAAGGAAGTGGTTGGCGGTGATGGAAATTAATTTCATCGACTATGGTGCTGTATTAGTTGATAGGCATGCACGACAGTTTT
The DNA here is from genome assembly GCA_030765085.1 of Allium cepa. Lineage (NCBI taxonomy): Eukaryota > Viridiplantae > Streptophyta > Magnoliopsida > Asparagales > Amaryllidaceae > Allium > Allium cepa. Next base: position 979,704,873 of record CM060928.1, read on the forward strand.
GGGTCTCTCAGTTTTATGCACAGGAAGAACACGATTTAAGGGAGAAGGGACTAGACCTTTTGCACTGCGATCGTGATGACGTGAGCTTCATAACGAAACGCGAAAGCAACAATAAAAATAAAAGATGAGTGTTTTACACGCTCACGATTGACTAGAATATTTTTATGTTAGTTATATTTGAAGTTATTATGTGATTTAAACTTATTGATTGTTGTTTGATAAATTTTATTGATATTTAAATCGCCATCAGAATTGATTGATAGAATTTAAATTGACGACTAAATTGAATTATAAATAACTGCTAGTAAATACTCCGATTATTGATTATTGGTTGATTGTTGTGATTATTGACTATTTGGATGATGGATTGAGATGGATGCTAATGATTGATATTTGGATGTTTGAATGATTATTTATGTTTAATATATTGTCATCCTATATTAGAACCTATAAAACTGTAAATTGAATTATTTCGAAAAAATTAAGAAATATGTTGAAATGATACGTACCTATGATATTGTGATTTGGATTGAAATGATATATATCCATCCCTGAAATTAAATTGAAATAACCGATCACTTGGCCATAGGATAGAAAATTGTATACAGACACCGGATTGGATAAATTAAATGATTTTAAAACTTTTGATTTGAAATTTATTTAAATGATTTGATTTTAGGAAAATGGAAAGCGAATTTATGGAAATCGAATTATTTTCGAACTTGAGCTCGAAACATTGAAATTTAAGTTTGATAACATGAAAGTTTTAAATAGTTAAAGTTGAGATTTTTAAGTTATAATCGAAATATGATGTGAATTTTAGAAATCGATTTGTTTTAAAAGATTGGACTTTTGTTCGAACTTTGCTGAGTAAAAGCGATATAAACGATTTTTCGAAATTAAGCTCGAAATTGAATTATTGAGGATTTGGATTTTAAATTATCTATTGAAAGTAAATTTGATTTAATTGTTTTGAATCGATATTTTGAAAATCGAACTCGGAATTGATATAAATCGAAATATTTTAAATTTGGAATTGAAATTGAAATTGAAATTAATTTGGAATTGTAATTGAAATTAATTTGTAATTGGAATTGAAATTAATTTGGAATTGAAATTAATTTGGAAATGAAAGTAAAATTAATTTGGAATCGAGTAAAATTCGACTTGAAATCGGAATTGAATCGATTAAGTCGAAATGGAAATTGGAAAATTTTGAATTGAATCGGTTTGACTTTGAAACTAATTTCAAATGAATTATATAAATGGTTTAAAATCTATCTTCTTTAAATATTCATGTTATTCTAATTTTCCAAACTATTTAACTATATAAACCATTTTTAATACTCAAACTATTTCCTATGAAACTATTTTACCTATTTCTAAATTATTTAAACTATTTTCTAAAAATTCAAACTGGTCAAAAGGGAGAAATTTCAATATCTAAATCTTGGATTTAAACGCGAATTGGGTTAAAGTGAAGATATAACCTAAATTGTAATTCGAATCAAAATTTTAAAGTGAAATCGATATATCAAACTGAATTGATATTTTGAAGTAAAATATGATTTATGAAGCGAATAAGATTATTTCGAAATAGATTTGATTTTTAAAGCGAATATGATATTTTGACATCAAGTACGAACTGTTTTCGAAACGTAAAAGAACCAACCGGTGAGTAAAATGACATTTGGTTGTTAAAGTGACCGGGACCTCTTATTGGCATACTCTCAATCAATATTGGAACCACTTTAATAACTATGTACGAGGGGTGATGGTCCAGAATGAATGGTTGGATTTGGCATTGTTGGATTTGAAGAAAGAGTACGATGATGTATTAGCCTGACACTTGTGCCAATTTGAAATGACTAAAACATGAGCTGTGTCGTCCAATGAGGCTAGCTACCTCTACCGGACACACTTCTTCGTATCACCATCATTTACATTTTGATTGATTGGTGGGCACCCGTGTATTTTGTGGAGTGTTAGACATGGTGGGCCGTTAGGGGTTACGACTATCTGGAAAGGGTAAATTAGTAGTATCCTACCTTGGACATTGCCTCGCGTGCCTTGTCATATTTTTATCCTTATACGTGACCACTAAGATTTTGATTTAGTGTTGTCGTATCACAGCGCATCCCTATCCACTAAAGGTTTACCGGTGATTTATATGCAAACTGTACGACAATGCTTTAAAACGCATTAAGGGGGATCAATGTAAAGCCTTAACGCAAAGAAAAATACTTATTTTACTGATTAGACATTATATATATAGCATACTGTACTATATATAAATATTTTGATGGATCCTTAAGAGATGGAAAATTCCGTAACATCTCTCGAGACATTGCACGCATGTTATACACTAGAAGAGATGTGAAAACCCATTAACATCTCTAACGACATGGCACTCATGTTATATGTGATATTGATTTGACTTACATAAGGATATTTTAGTCCTGACTCGAGTGTTTTGTCTTTTCATTGCGCTCGGGTCAGCCTTAGGTTTTCAGCTTATCGAAGATTATTCTCTGAAGGACAAAGACGAAGATTTGGTATATTATTACTATTATTATTCTCCACATCATGTTGTTCCACTGCATTATATTTTGTTCCTGTTGTGTATATATAACTCTGGTAAATGTTGTATAAATTATAGTCAAATGTATAATATAAATAGCTTCATGAACTATTTATTTGATAATTATATTTTATCGTTCCGATGCGAGATTTTGTGTTTGATTTCTTCTTATTTCTTATTTTTCTTAATTAACCTCATTGACTATCTATATTTCGGATTGTTTAAGTTGGATCTGTGTGGATTATTGTCGATTTAGACCTTCCAAAATGTGCGTCGTCACAGTTGGTATCAGAGCTGAAGGTTAAGAGAGAACCTTGGCTATGATGGGGTAACTCATTAGAGATAGGGTCTGTAGCACATTAGAATGAGTTTGAGTGTATATAGATATGAGCGCGTATTTGTTACCGAATATAAAATGTTTTGTATTGTGTTGGTTGATTTGTTGAGTGCTTAAGGATTTTGGTCAATACGAGTAATTAACATTATTGATAGGGATCGCTAAACACTTGAACAAAGCAATTTGATATGGCATTGCTTTGAAATTGGGTAAATGGAATAATTTTACCATGATTATAGTTTTATATATAAACAGATAATTATTCATAAATTATTATGGTATATATGGTATGCTTGGTTGTTAGGATATGAAAATGCCAAACAATTATCATTTGTTCTTGTGGTGATTGAATAAAAGTTGATATTATAATCAAAAGTTAAGAAACTATTTTATGTAACCAAATGGAATTATACTTTATAAACGTGATTTATAAAATGAAAGGAAATGAGATTCCAGAGTATATAATAAACATGATTATAAAAAGGAATTAAAAGTTGGAAATTTGGGAATTTAAATCCTGTTCATTTTGAAAATTGTTTTCAAAAGGGCTTTTGGGAAAATAATAGGGATTTTAATTGGAAATTGTTTTTGAAAATATTTTTAAAAGGGTATTAAAGGGATGAAAGCAATAAACTCACTTCGATGGCTGAAAAATAATTTCGGTGATGACTGCAGCATCATGACGTTCATTTTCGAGTTTCCAAGAGAGGAATTGCTACCATTGGAGTTTGTTGAGTAAAGCTGGTCTTGGTTATTAAATTCAAAGGAATAATTTGATATACCAAGGGATTTCAAGTATACAGGCATAGTTTCAAAAAAATGATTTGAAATACTTAGAACCAAAAATGTTTAAAACTCTAGATTTTCTTTTAAATGTTTTATTGAGGATTAGAGAAAATAAGTTTGATAACTGATAAAATTTGAAGATTTGCAAGTTATGGCGGTGCTTTAAAATTGTCGAATAAGAATATAAGGAAAGTAAATTTGGAATTGAACTATGCAATTAAACTTAACTTAAATTAAGATAAAGTGAATTCTGAAATTTAGCCGAGGTTAGGCTGGATGAAATAATTGTTGAAAATATAATTTATTGAGATTGGAAATAAATTAATGGATGAACTAATTAAATTAATTAGCAAGTTGAATATGATTTTTTGATATGGTTGAATTAGAGTTGATCTAGAAATGGGTAAGGGCTTAAGTTGTCAAGTGGTAATAAATATAAGAACTTTTGTTTATAATAAACACAAGGAAATTTGATGGTGAAATTCTTAAGTGAAATTATTATTAAAGGGATATACTATGTAAATAAGTGAATGTGAATTAAGCAATGTGAAGGGTAAATTGTGGATAATTGAGTACAAATGAAATAAATGTGAATGAAAAGATTTTGGGATAGCCAAGAATCAATCGAAATAAATACATAAATTGTACTTATTTTATTTTATTTTATTTTATTTGCATGACGATTTGATCGAGATTCGAGCACAAACTTTCGAGAAGATTTATATAGATTCAAGTTAGGATTTTTCACTCAATTCTCGACGGCGAACACTGGATGTGGACTTGTGGTTGGTTCTAGAACTCTCTATCGTAGTATATCGTTATGTAAGAAGAATGACGATTTCTAAACAAGAGTCAAGATCTGAGTCCATACTAGAGTGATCGTGTGAACGTTACTAGTTTGGAAGTGAATTTATGTGATCGAGTGAGCGATCAGATTTGATATTGCATACTAAAGGTTATGTAGATCGTACGGGCTTAGGTAAGGAAGGTGTTGGAAAATGGAAATTTGCGAAATTAAATGGTTTTGAATTATATGATTAGGTGTTATTGGTAAATTGATGCGGGTATATAAAAGTTGGGTTATTTGACAACTTTGATTTCATAACAAAATTAGGTTGCTCGACTAAATGATACATATTTAAATTGTTGTTTGGATTTGATGGTTTTATGATTGAGCCACTTGGCTTTTGTTCACTTTGCTAATTTGGGCCCATAATGGTGATTTGTAGTTGTTTCGATCAAGCCACGCAAAGGAGATGCTGGCGAAATTTTTCAAAAATTTATGGAGTTAGAAAATTTTATATAACTAAAATTTGATTTTGGATTATAACTTGAAATGATTGAGTAAATAATATTATTTGGAATCTATGAATGAATTTAGAAATTAGGAAAAGTGATAATATGGTTTCAACAAATTGATTCTGGGGAGTAATTTCACCTGATTGGTTTGGGAATGTAAGTGGTTTTTTGGCCATTCTTCCTAACTTGGCAATTTCGAGAATGAAAATCTTTTAAGGGGAGAGGAATGTATTGACCTAGAATTTTGGATTATTTGAAATTGGAACATTTAATTGATTTTAAATGTTTAAAAGTTAATTGTATAGGTTAAATCATTTTAATTTCAAACATAATGGTTTATTGAATAATTTAATTTTTAATTTAATACTTGAAATTGGTTAATAATGAATCTTCAGTTTTAAGCTTAATTTTTTTTCAAAGAATGCCAATGCTGCCTTTGATGTCTCCTATGCCCTAATTTTCCCTCTATAGGAATTCATATATGAAAAAACAACTGGATCACACATGCAATTGCAAAATAAACAAACGTTAATATTAGAAACTCTAATTTGCATCACTTGCATTGTATCCATCAATGGCGTCAAATTATTCAAGGCACTTGACTCCACCGGAAGAAGGTTCATTGGTTGTCAACTGCGTAGCTCGAACAGGGCATGAAATAGTAGGATTACAAGCGATCACGCATTATTGTAATGGCGATATGGTCGCAGCTACTGTTGAGAGGAAGCTCGAAAGTAGGGTAGGAAAATTTGTGACATTGGTGGAGTGTTGATTCGAGTGGTAGACGTTTTTGAGCTCGGGGAGTCGTATGGTACTTTCGGTCGGAATTGGGTGAGGTCCGATCACCTAGGGAGGGGAACGATAGTGCTGTTGTAACAGAATGAGGGAGCAAGTCGCGACTCATGGGAGGGCGTTCAAACTTTGATTTTCAGGCATAGGCAGGTGTGGTTCGTCGAGAGGAAGTGGCTGGTGATGACGAAAATTAATTTCATCGACTATGGTGCCGTATCACTTAATAGGCGTGCACGGCTATTTTGGGTCTCTCTACTGTGTACACCGAAAGAACATGATTTGGGGGAGAAGGGATAAGACTTTTTACGTTGCGATCGTGATGAGAGAGTTTCGAAACGAAACTAGTTTGGAGCGGTTTGGAGCTTCCAGAATTTTTAGTTAAATCATAATGCAAAAGCGATAACTAAAATAAAAGGTGAGTGTTTTATACGCTCATGATTGACTAGAATATTTTTATGCTGGTTAAATATAAAGTTATGATGTGATTTAAATTTATTGATTAGTGTTTGATGAATTTGGTTGATATTTAAATCGACATCGGAATTATTTGATAGAATTTAAATTGACAGCTAAATTGAGTAAGAAATAACTGCTGGTAAATATTCCCAATTATCGATAATGGCTTAGTGTTGTGATTATCGACTGTTTGGATGATATATTGAGATGAATGCTATTGGTTGATATTTGGGATGTTTGGATGTTTATCTATGTTTAATATATCCTATTATCATCCTGTATATAATTTATAGTATATAAAACTGTAAATTTAATTATTTCGAATAAATTAAGAAATAGGTTGAAATGATATATACCTATGATATTTTGATTTGGATTGAAATGATATATATCCCTCCTTGAAATCAAATTGAAATAACTGATCACTTAGCCATAAGAAAAATATATACGAGCACCGGATTGATTAAATTAAATGATTTTTAAAATTTTGATTTAAAATTTATTTAAATGATTGGATTTAAGAAAATGCAAATTGAATTTATGGAGATCAAACTATTTTTAGAACTTGAGCTCGAAGTGTTGAAATTTAAGTTTGATGACAGGAATGTTTTAAATAACTGAAGTTGAGATTTTGAAGTTATAATCAAAATATGATGTTAATTTTAGAAATTGATTTGTTTTAAAAGATTGGACTTTTATTCGAACTTTGAGTATTGTCAAGTAAAAGTGATATAAAACGATATTTCGAGATTAAGCTCAGAATAGAATTATATTTGTGGATTTGGATTTTAAATTGGATATTGAAGGCAAATTTGATTTAAGTGTTTTGAATTGATATTTTGAAAATCAAACTCGGAATTGATATAAATCAAAACAGTTTAAGTTTTGGAATTGGAACTGAAATTAATTTAGAATTGTAATTAAAATTAATTTGTAATTGGAATTGAAATTAATTCGGAATTGAAATTGAAATTAATTTGGAACCGAAGTCAACTTGAAATCGCAATTGAATCGTTCAAATAAAAATGAAAAGTGGAATTGATTTGAATTGGGAAATTTGGGATTGAATCGGTTTGACTTTAAAACTATTTTCAAATGAATTATTTTAGTATAAACGGTTTAAATTTTATCTTCTTTAAATATTCATATTATTTTGATTTTCCAAACTATTTCACTATATAAACCATTTTTAATACTCAAACTTTTCCTATGAAACTATTTTAACTATATTTAAATTATTTAAACTATTTTCTAAAACTTCCAACGGGTCAAAAGGGTTAAATGTTTATATTTGAAGCTGGGATTTAAATGCAAATTGGGTTAAAGTGAAGTTATAACCTAAATTGTAATTCAAATCAAAATTTTGAAGTGAAATCGATATATCGAACTGAATTGACATTTTGAAGTAAAATTTGTTTTATGAAGCGAATATGATGATTTCAAAATGGATTTGATTTTTAACTCGAATATGATATTTTGATATCAAGTATGAAGTGTTTTTGAAATGTGAAAGAACCAACCGGCATGTAAAACAACGTTTCGTTGTTAAAGAGATCGAGGCCTCTTATTGGCATACTCTCTATCAATATTGGAACCCCTTTAACAACTATGTACATGGAGTGATGGTTCAGAATGAAGTTGTTTGATTTGGCAGACGTTTGCTGGATTTGAAGAAAGAGAATGATGATGAATTTGTAGGATCGATTTCACCCTGGAAGGGTGTGACGACCCGAACTCGATGTCTGACAAACAACATCAAATTCGTATCGCCGGAGCTTGCAACAACATTAAATGATAAATAACACAGCAGAAATAAAAGATGATATCACTGATACAACATGAATACAATATCCAATACATCAGTTTGATGCAATGATAATCATCAATATCAGAGAATATACAACACAAAATACAGCGGAACATGATACAATATGAGATGAGTCTTCAACAGAATCCAAAACTGCAACTCCAATCCAAAACTCAAAAGATAGAACTCCAAAACTTCAAGCTCGATCCACCATCACTGTAAGCAAGGTCAGTCATCTAAGGACTGAACTAGCTCCAGATAATCTACTAAACCTGACTATCTGAAAAACCAAACTCTAGACTGTCCGTGTTGAAATTGTGGGCACCCAGAGTTTAGGAAGGGAACAATAAACTCCAGGTCAGTCATGGGACTGGTATGAGCAAACAAAAATGGTTTGTCTTTAAAAAAAATCAAAAGTTTTTAATTTGAAATTCGCAATGCTTTTTGGAAAATAAAACTACCATAAGGCCTCCCGCCACACACACCATGCAAACGCATAATTGGAGGAGATTTCTCCTTATGACAGCCAAAATTGCTTGATACGCGAAAACCCTTTTGATATTATTATTAGTACGTAGTGGGAAAACATTTCGAAAGTATAATATTAATCTTAGCCAGCTAGACATTCCGAACTATGCCTACTATAGCTACCATCCAAACAGTGGGGCGCCACCATAAGTAGATGGCAGGTTGTACAACTAAAACCAAACAGGGCGCGTATTGTTTCTTTGGATTTCCAACAAATGGTCAGGCAAGGAATATCCTATTGCCACATGGGAACGCCTCTAGAGGGACGCCCCGAGAACCTATCTGGATCTCTTCCAACACAAGGCCGGTTACCCCCTTCCCGGGAAGTAAAACCTAAGATATGCCACCCCCGGTCCTTTGGGACCTTTATACAAGGATCCTCTACACCAACAACATCACACAGTAATAAACATACTACAGTCCCCACATGAGTAAGTATCTGGGATCCATACCATGATACTACCCTTTTCCAAAAGGAATGGTCACACCCTAGGGGAGCTACCCCTGAAATCTTGCCGCATCTTCCCTGTTTCGACCATTACCGGTTTGTGAGGCTCGATGAGGTCTCGTCCATAAAGCTACGCTTTTTCACAAAAGCCATGCTTTGATCAACCAATGATCAACACACAGCAGCACTTAGCACGCCACACTACCGAATTGGGAGTATATCGCTGAAAACCTTCAACTACATCTCTGAGCTCGTACGTCTCAGAGAAGGGTGTTAAGCTAAGAGAATAAATTATCCGCCACCAACAGATATGTATTTGAAAGAAATCTGCTTTATATCTCAAAGTATAATGTCAGACATACAACCATACAAGTCTGTTCTGGGTTCGAACAGAACAGAAGGCACTTCCGAAGAAGCCCTTGCAATTCGGGTATTCACAATCCCAATCGGACTTCCCATCACTTAGGGAATCTCTATACCGTAGCTACTCAGTGTAGACACAATCGATAGGTTATCCCATCGTTCTCGCAAATACCCGGTCTTCAAATGCTATCCTTAACGACGTATCATCATTCAAAATGGGTTATATGACACAAAGTCCTCTCCCGGCTAAACCGAATAATGAGCGTAAATAAAAAAAACATATGGATATGGGCTTTCAATTAAGTCACAACTTTAAAATTCAAAACTTCCTTTCAAATGGTTTAAACCAATTACCATTTCAAATCTTTAAACAAAAATATTTATTTCACAAAGTCCACCTAGTTTCACAAAGATCCATTTATGGATTTCAAAACAATTTCTGTTTCAATTGGATTAACTCATTAAATCTTTAAATCAAGATTTAGCTTATAGCTTTCAAAACTCGTTTCCAATGATTCATCCATAACTTAGAAGGCCATTTACAATTCAACTTGAACTTCCTTTAATACGAATTGGAAATTCATTTCTCATATGAAAGCTTTTATCATTGGGAAACAATAGTTTTATTTCGAAAAAATTCGATCTCATTTATACAAGTTAAAATCTTTGGGTTAATTCAAACTCCCAAAACGACACTTTAAAAATGGTTTAAAACCCATATAAGCTTGTATAACATTTAAATCCATAGTTTCCAAACATAGAATTCAATTTCAAACTTTTGAATTCAAATTTAAATCAAATTATTCAAATTTCAAAACTCAACCAAGTAATTGAGAATAACTTTTATTTTTGGAATCCCTTTTTAAAAGCTTTTTATATTTAATTCAATTCCATTTCCAAAACTATTTGAGTTCCAAAATTCGATTTAAGAATTATTTCTAAAATCTGTGACTTAACCAATTTCCATGTGCAATCCATATTTTTGTGTGTATAAGTGTGGTCCAGGGGGTTTTAAACAATAGAAGTGTACAACATCAACCATCATAGATTCAATCATATCAATCTCGATAAGCGATATAATCCATAACGCTTATCTTCATTCACAGATTCACAGATAAAGTAAATTTATCAATCATAAAGACTCATCATTACGATTCGATGTGGGTTTCGGATAACCAACCGGGATCAGACCCCCTGGAGCATCGAAATTCAAATGCCGTTTTATAGGTCAAGGGGTTTTCACATACATACAGAAACGGATCACAAATCATATTTCAGCATAAGGCAATTCACATCACACAGTATCACAATCACAAACAGAAATATCAATCCAGTACACAACATTTGATGATAGTCAATCACCTTCAATTTAAGGTGAAGGTGATTTAAAAGAATTAACCACATAACTATTTTTTATTGATTTAAACTGTTCTTAATGATAAATTAATTAAATTTTAATTAATTATTCCTTAATCAATTATCTTAATTAACTACTAATTATAAATTAATTAATTTTAATCATCAAGTTTATAATTATTAATTACAAATAAATTAAACACCTAATTGTTAATTAACCAAATCTCTAATTACAACTAGAAATTAATCATTCTTAATTACCCTTTTAAAAAAAATTAATAATAATTATTATTTGTCTTAATTAACATTTTTAAAAATCTTCCTTAAACTTTGAAATCAATTTATTACAATTATAAAAGCTTTAATGTTAATTAACATTAACCCTTATCTTTAAGTTAACCATTCAATTAAAATATAAATTAAGATTAAAACGATGTTAGGTATTTACTTAAATAATTTAAATTTGAAACAAATTCTTAACTCAAAATAGCCGAACATTAATTACCTGGTTAACACTAAAACTTGTTTAACATTATTAACTTAAATTTGTAAGGCTTAACCCCATTTAAAACAAAACCCGAGATTTACCCAGGTTTCACTCGAGTTAACACTCGAGTTTCCTTCCTTATTCCCCGAGTCATCTCTCGTCTCCTCGCGTACACTTCTTCTTCTACTTACTTCTTTTTTTTCTTTCAGTAAGTTAATTTTAGTTAAATAATAACAACAGGAAACAAGCTCACGTACTCGAGTACAAACCCGAAGCATTCACCATTTTACTCGAGAATCAACTCGCGTCGGCCATCACCAAATCCCTAACACCCATACGAGGCCATGCACGTGCATGTTACCGTTGATCGCCTCCAAGCGACACCACATCGTCGAGCAAGTCGACGATGCTTCATGCACCAATTCACAATCGCCAGAACTTCGCCCTCACCTCGAAATCAAATTCGAGATCAACATTGAAACCTGGAAACTAAATAGCAGAAACTCCTCCAAACCTGGAACGCCGCCATCCTCGCAACCTTGACCACCAAAAAGCCTCAAACTCTAGCCAAACACTCAACAACATCCCCTCTAGCATCTCCCAGAGCCACGTCGCACTCGGTCGACCATCGACGACGAACGAATCAAAACTTGCACACTCGAACAAAACTAGGTTTCCAGACTTCTCGATCTCGCCGCCGCCACCACGACCAATTACACCCCAACCCAATATTTTTCTCAGAACCCCCGTTCGTCATTCTATCACCAAATGAAGTCCTGACTACTTCAAATCAGTGCATCACCAGAAATCACCAAAAGAATGAAATTCAAACAAACCTAAACTGATCCTCAATCCTAAGCCTAAAAATTATGATTCAAGTTTAAAAATCATATTTTAGTATAATTTAGTTTATATACCTAAATTCGTGAACTAAGAAGTTTAAATTTTGACTTATTTAAAGCCATGCTCAGTTCTTTGATTTCCAAAGACATTGACAAGTTGTTTTAGCTTTAATAAATTTTTAAAACTTAGTTTAAAATCAAACTAACAACTTTTTTAACCCTAAGTCCTAATAGCGAGTAGAATAAGGGGAAGTGATTTTTTGAAGTAGTTTTTAGAGCCTGTATGTTTTAACAGAGGCATATGCATACAGACATACATCATCAACTATGCACACATATATACACATAAATATGAATTCAAACAAGTTACAACTTTTTTCATCTCATTCATCATCACTAAACACAATTAAGATAGAAGATCGAGTTTTTAAAAAAAGTTTGCTCACCCGAATGGAAGAACAGAGAACACTTTGTTGTTGAAAACTGTAGATTGATTTTTCTTTGAATCTTGTTTTGCTTTCTTTGAGTTGAATGATGCTTCTTATTTTTCTTTTTTTCTCTGGTTTTTGCTTAGTTTTTTTTGCTGAACAAACAAGGCAAGTACGGATGTATAAATAAAGGAAATAGTTTGGTACAGGGGAAGGTATTATCTAGTTAGGCTTATTTCTTTTATTTGAACATATTTTTCTTTTATTGACTAAAGGTTTTTATCTTTATTTACTGAAATGAAGTTTTTTTTATTCGGCTGAGATGATATATATGGTGTGCTAAAATGTCTTGCATTAATTTCCATTTGTCTTTTTTTGTTTTGTTTTCTCAAGTCTACAATTATCTTCTTTTGCAAGCCTTCTTGTTTTATTATTTCCTTGTTTACATAATTCACATGCAAATATACATGTACTTCATATAAAAATTTGTTATAGTATGTATTTACCTTATGTTGCCATATGACCATATAATTTATTAACATAAATTCTTGACTTTTACTTCTATTAATAGTTTGACTATCAGATATTAAATTTATAACATATATTTTATTTCATACTTTTTATAACTTCATAAAGAAAATGGATTAAAACACAATTTGTACATTTAATAAATAATCATAATATTATTCTTTCTAAAATAAAATCTTCAAATCCAATTCATTTTGAATACATTTTGAATTTCCAAATCAAAATTTTTATTTATAATCCAATTCGATTAAAAATATTTATTTTGAGCTTCAAATCCAAAATTTTAAAATAAATAAGTATATCTCTTATTAAATTTGAAAATTTCAAACAAATCCATAATTTAACCTAAAAATTTAATTTAATTACAGATTTAAATTCATCTTTAAACCGGGATCGTTACAGATTTCCCCCTTAAGAAATTTTATCCCCGAAATTTGCCAAGGAGACAACTAAGAATAGATAAAAGATAGAGAAATATCTTTCCAAATCAGACCGAATGTTTATTCCGCATTTGGCTCACCATATCAGAATATCGACAATATATATGAGAATAAACTCAATTAACTATGAAACAATTGGGTTATCTGATCTACGAAGTATACAGGGGTATTGGTTTGTTCGAAGGGATTACAAACCTTTCGTAGATTATGTCGAAACCCAATGAAATAGTCAAAAATAGATTCGACTACGATCTCAGATTCAAGATTTAACTCATTTACGATTTGCTGAGAAATAAAACCAAGGGTAGTTCTCATGTTGAACAAACTTGAAAATTTAATCGTAAACGAGAAGGTTACCTTATAAAATTTCTTTTCCTTAGTTAGCTTTTGAGGTTGAAGAATCGTCTCTGATTGCATACACTTTCTTTACTAGAGCTTGCTTATGAGTTGGACAGTCGTTGATCCTATGTCCTAGCTTGGGGCAGTAATAGCATCCACTAGATTCCTGATTTGGCTTCATAAATGGCTCTCTCATTCCTACTTCCAAGGATTCTTAAATTTATCCGAGTAATGGCCTTTCTCCAAGCAATTGAGACAAGTAACATCTTTCACCTTTTTCTTCTATATATTCTTCTTTCTTTTATCTTTCCTCGATTTCTTTCCGTCAAACTTCCTTTTCCTCCAATTCAGATTACTTGTATCTCCATCCTCCTTCGGATCTTTTTGCTTATCCAGAGTATCGTATCGATAGCCCATATCAATTTATTCAGAAAAAGATTCCTTAACGTGAGTAGTCATCCTTTCCTGAAACTCCTTGTTCATTCCTAGAATAAACTTTTCATTCTTCTTTAACGGTGTATTCACCAATTCTGGACCAAATCAAGATAATTCATTGAATTTATTCAAGTATTCCTCAATGATAAGCTTCCTTGCTTCAAATCCAAAAACTCCTGGTACATTCTAGAGATACCAACAGACGTCATATATCGCTGCTCAAATACTTCTTTGAAATGACTCCAAGTAAACTCATCCGCCGGCTCATCCAATGCAATTGTTTCCCACCAAACTAAAGCCTCTTCCTAGGGTTGCCAAGAAGCTATTAATCGCATCTGATCCTCTTCCAACTTTAGCCCCTTGAAAATCTTTCACACGATCGGATGAAGGCTTGTGCTTCAATAATAGATTCTTTGCCTGTGAATGGATTTCCACCAAGTCTAGAAAATCTCCAAAATAGATCAACCAGATTTGATTGAGATTGAATGGGAATATCTGTCGTTGCAGGGCTTTGACCAGCTAAAGTGGTACTTCCCTGTCCCCAATCTCGTCCTCTTCTTCCACTCATTCTTACTATATATGAATAGTAAGAAGACCGATTTAGGCATTTGGACGAAGTATCTTAGAGAATAATAACAGATAAAGAGAATAATTGAGAAATTTGGGTTTTGGTTTCATTGGTTGTACTGATTCTAGGGTATACTTCACCCTATCTCTAATGAGCCATCTAATGTGTTACACTCCATAGCTAAAGTTCTCACTCAACCTTTAGCTCTGATACCAAATGTGACGAAAACTCGATGTCCGACAAACAACATCAAATTCGTATCGCCGGAGCTTGCAACAACATTAGATGATAAATAACACAGCGGAAATAAAAGATGATATCACTGATACAACATGAATACAATATCCAATACATTAGTTTGATACAATGATAATCTTTAATATCAGAGAATATACAACACAAAATGCAGCGGAACACGATACAATATGAGATGAGTCTTCAACAGAATCCAATACTGCAACTCCAATCCAAAACTCCAAAGCTAGAACTCTAAAACTTCAAGCTCGATCCACCATCACCGTTGCACAAAGCTAAGCAAGGTCAGTCTTCCAAGGACTGAACTTGCTCCAGATAATCTACTAAACCCGACTATCTGAAAAACCAAACTTTAGACTGCACTGTGGAAATTATGGGCACCCAGAGTTTAGGAAGGGAACAATAAACTCAGGTCAGTCATGGGACTGGTATGAGCCAAAAAAAATGGTTTGTCTTTAAAAACAATCAAAAGATTTTAAATTTAAAATCCGCAATGCTTTTTGGTAAATGAAACGTCACGACCCGAAATTCAACGTTCGAAAATTGACGTCAAATACCTCACTTGTACTCGACCGTCAATGATTCAAACATCGAACTCCAGTCGGATGGAGCTTATAACAACATTAGATGAATATATAACAGCGGAAATAAAATGAAAATCATGCATCATATCACAGATACAACATCACAATAATATCTGTTACAACATCAGAGTACATAATACATGAATAACATCTCCAAATAGAATGTCATAATAGAACAACTACATATCATATGCCAAAAGTCTTCAAAAAGATAGAGAATGATAGTGAATGCCAAACTAAGCACCTCGAGATCCAAAAGCTTCCAAAATGTCTCTAAGGTATGAGCCTCCAAAAACCACAAATCTCCAAACCAAAATACTCCAAAATGTAGCTAGAGCCAAAATACAGAAAACCTGCTACTTGGCTGCCCGTGTAGAAATGGTGGGCACCCAGAGTTTAGAAAGGAAACAATAAACTCCGGGTCAGTCATGGGACTAGTATGAGTAAACAAAGATAATTGTTTTCAAATAAAACAGATTTTTATACAAGAAAATCGGTATGCTTTTGGAAAATGAAACTACCATAAGACCTCCCGCCACACACACAATGCAATCGCAGAATTGGAGGAGATTTCTTCTTATGATAGTCAAATATGCTTGATACGGGAAAATTCTTTGATATTATTACTAGTGCATAGTGTAGAAAGCCATTTCGAAAGTAGAATATCAATCCTAGCTGGCATAGACATTCCGAACTATGCCTACTATAGCTACCATCTAAACAGTGGTGACCACCATAAGTAAATGGCAGGTAATACAACTAAAACCGTACGGGATTCGTATTGGGAATTGGTTTTCCAACAAATGGTCAGGCTAAGGAACTTTCTATGCCACATGGGTACGCCTCTGGCGGGATGTCCCGAGAACCTACCCGGCTCTCTGCCAACACAAGGCCGGGTTACCTCTATAACTAGGTAACTACTACTCGAGTATGCCACTCCCCGGTCCTTTGGGACCTTTATCCAAGGGCCCTCCATCATAAAGCAATAACCACACAGAATAATGAGATTGAAGCAACCACATAGGTAAGCATTTGGGCTCCATGCCATGACACTACCTTTTTCCAGAATGAAATGACATACCCTAAAGGGCGCGACCCTCATAACCTTGCCGCATCTTTCCTGTTTCGACCATTTTCGGGGTGTGAGGTCCGATGAGGTCTCGTCCACAAAGCTACGCTTTACACGAAAGCCATACTTTGGTCACAGATGATCAACAAATGATCATCACTATACAGCAGCACTTAGTATGCCACACTACCAAATTGAGAGTATATTGCAGATAACCTTCAACTACATAACCTCTGAGCTCGTACGTCTCAGAGAAGGGTGTTAAGCTAAGAGAATAAATTCTCCGCCACCAACAGATATGTATTTGAAAGAAATCGGCTATATATCTCAAGGTGTAGTGTTAGACACACGAACATACAAGTCTGTTCCGGGTTCGAACAGAACCGAAGGCACTTCGTCCAATAAAGGAAGAAGCCCTTGCAAATCCGGGCGTCCACAATCCCGATCGGACTTCCCATCACTTAGGGAATCCCTAGACCGGAGCAACTCGGTGCAGAGACAATCGATAGGTTATCCTATCGTTTTCGAAGACACCCGGTCTTCACCGTCGGTCTTCAAATGCAATCCATTCGTCGAATCACTACTCGGAATGGGTTATACGACACAAAGGTCCTCTCCCGGCTAATTCGAATAGTGAGCGCTCAAATTAAAAACATGTGGGTGTATCAATCACAAAGGTTCACATTCAGGGTTCGATGTGGGTTTCGAATAACAAACTGAAATCTGACTCCCTATCGCATCGAAGTTTAAATGTCGTTTTACGGGCAAGAAGGGGTTTCACAAACATATAGGAACAAATCACAATTCATCACAAAGCAATCACAACATCACAACAAAAATGTCAATCCAGCATAGAGTATTTGATGATGGTCAATTGTCGTTGATTCAAGTGATTGTTATTAAAACGAATTAGCCATATAATTGTCTTTATTAATCATTTCAAATTAATGTTAAATTTTACTTAATTTTAATTGGCTAAGTTAATTATTCTTAATCTTATTATTTTCTTAATTGTTAATTTATTAAGTTTAATTAGTTTTATAAATTTCCTATTCTTTAAAAAAAAATTCAAATTTTTTAAAAAAAATCGTTACAAAACATCAATTTGTTAATTACTACTTTATCATTATAAACTTGGTTTAAAATTTGTATTTGTATACTAGTTTATATTTAAACTTTTTTTATTAAGTTAAACATTTAAAACAACTTTTATTAATTTAAAATATTTGAACTTCATAAAATTTAAAAAAAAAAACTATTAGTTTCACATTCCATTAACAACTATCGTTACTTCACTCAGAAATAAATTAATTTGTGTTTTCAAAAGTTTTATTAAAACTGGGTTTATTGTTTCATTTGCAGACCCGAGGCTTGCTTCGAGTCGTACCTGAGAAAATCACCACTTTACTTCGGGTTTTCCCCCAAAGTGACCTGTGCCTTATTATTATTTTTTTTGAAAATTTGTTAAGTTTAAAACGACACGATGAACACCCAAAACCCCCCGGGTCTCTCTTCGAGTTTTCACTCGACCTACCCGCGTTGTGCTTCGAGGCACCACTCGTCTTCCCCAACGCCTCACGCTGACACACCACCAACCATGTGCACGTGCACGGCCACCGGAGGCGACTCCGACCTCTGGCGAACATCGCCGCATGTCCACCACCGTCCCAGCAACTACCCCCATGCATCGAAGTGCCCCATCTTCCTTTGCGTCAAAATCGAGCTATCTCGACCCAACAGCCCAGTGAAACCTTGCCAGAAAAAAATGCCTCGTCCCGCCTCCTCCGATCGTCAGAGGCCACGAAATTTGGTCCACGCCTTCGTCGACACGTGACGCTTCTGATGGCCCCGGTGCGATAAGGTCCGGTCATCGGTGGCAGGCGCAATGCCACCATTTCTGACGTGAACGAAATTGGGTTATTAAACCCTACTTTAAATTCAAAACAAAAATTTAAGGATTTAAAAATTATTCCAGTATTTTTCTGGAAATCACGAACATTAAATCTAACTTCGATCATGAATCGAGATCCATAACTATAAGGATCCCTAGAATTTGCTAAAAATTCAATTTCTGATCAAATCCCTTTTTCCCAAAAATTGACGATTGTAAAATTAAAATTCTTGTTTCTAAAATCCTTATTTTCGAAGGGGATTCACATGATATCATGGAAATCACGATTTATGAAACTCGAAATTTTTGACATTTTTTTGAATGGAACTGCATTTCATCACTTCCAGGAAAACTATAAATATGTACTTTGCTTTACCATTCTTAATGAAGAAAAATGCAAGTATGAACCAAAATTTTTAACTTGTTTACATTTTTTTTTCAGAAGTAAAAAGAGGAAGGTATTTAAATTTCCTTTAATGTTGATTACCCTGTAAAACCAAGTTCAGATATACTGTTTTCCAGTAAAACAATTTACAAAGACTTGTTTTTGATTTATTACTGAGATGGAATACAGGTTAAAACAATACCTTAACTTACTTACAATTATTTTTAGAAGCAAAGAGAAGGGAGAAGAAAGATATTGAATTTTTGGTTTTGGTTTACTTCATCAACCAGAGGTTTAAATCATGCATGTGTCTTTGATTTAATCCTGAACACAAGTGCAGGTTTTGAACTACATATAGGCTTATTTAGTAATTTATAATTTCCCTGTAACTAAATGTTACAGGAAATAGGAACAGGGAGCAAAGGTTTCCAGGAAATTCAAAGCATAAGCATACACTTCATTCATATGCAACTCATTTCTACTCCTATAGGCATTCAGACACAGGAGAAATTGGAACTCCAACATGTTTATTTTATTCTTACAAAGCAACAGAGAATAGAACCATAGAGGAAGGAAGGTGTTTGACAAATTTTTGGTTTCCTGAAGCTAATACAGTTACAATTTTTTTTTTTTAAAATCAACATGACAAGCCAAGCATTCAATCATACATTCAAATGCAAACAAAGTTTAGATTTCCTACATTGCCCAAACATACAATAGGAGCCAGGATAAAAATAAAACAAGGTTTACTCACTTGTTTCCAGAAGATGTTGACAGTTTTCAAACAGAGATGAGGCTTGCAATTTTTCTTCTCTCCTACTTTAATTCTCTTGGGGTTTAGATCTGAAAATTTATAGTTATAGATCTGTGATTAATGTTTGCTATGTTCATATGCCTATTCATTGCCAACAATAGTTTTAATTTTACTTACAGTTGTGATTTATAGCAGAGAAGACTTTTTTCTCTTTTCTGAAACTTGAAATCCAAAATAGATTAAAACTCTAACCTTAATTCTTCCTGCAGAAAAAATTAGATATTGTTGTATTAAACCCAAGTTGTATTCATTTACTTAATTATTAATGACAAAAACCTCTAGATTACTTACAGCTTTGAAACAAAATCAGAGAAGCTTCTTTTCTCTGCACTTTTAAAAAAAAAAAAGAACTTGAAAACCAAAACCAAAAAGGTGGCTTTTAATCCTTGACCTCCCTGCAAATAATTTGATTAAAGATTACTGGATTAAACTCTTTCTTTATAAGAAGTTATAACTTCAAGTTCAAACTTTAAAAAGAAAAGTCACTTGCCTTTTAAACTTATTTCCAGAAAAGAAAACCATGCACTGCCTTTGAAACCAGAAACTTCCTGCCTTCACAAATCTGAACTTTCGTTTTGAATTGATTGTCAACACTTGATTCAAAAATCAAAATTTCATAAACTATAAATTTTCAAAACAAAGCTTACCTGAAAGTATCACACTGCTGTTATGAAGATAGTTTGGTTTTCTTTTGAACTTTCTCTTTTTTTTTTCTCTGAATGTTGAAGTAAAACTTGCAAATATCTTTTGATTACTGAGTATCAGGTGTTGGGGATTTAAAAATTCGAATTTTAGAAGGTGAAGAGTTTTCTGAATATTTTTTATTTGATTATTTGATTGAGGAGATGATGGTTTGTGCCATTTGTAAGAAGATATCTTAAAACATAGATTTTGTTAATTATTAAATTTTATTGTGAAGGTAAGTTTCGGCTTTTGATGTAACAAAGCAAAAGAAATTTTATAGATTTTATTTCCTATATTATATACATACTTTTATAAGCCAATATATATATATATATATATATATATATATATATTTATTCATTTGTATGTATATATGCATATGTATAATGTTAAAAAGAAAGGTTGTTTTACCATTGTATACTTGTTCCTCAATGATTTTTAAATGCTTCTTCATTTTAAAACATTTATTCCAAATTTAAATTCAAACTTAAATCTTACACTTGAAATATAAACATTCTAAATCCAAATGACTTTTGAAAACATTTATCATCTCAACATTTTAAACTCAAAATAAATTTGGGATTTATTTCATACATTATTTTCACTTATTTCATTTGTTCAGATTTTTCTTCAAATTTATTCTCAAATCAAACCCACAAGAGTTTAAATATATAGTTTATTTTGATTAAAAGTTTTGGGATGTTACAGATACCCCCTCCTTAAGAAAATTTCGTCCTCGAAATTGAAAGAGAGAAAAAAAAACAGACAAAGAATATACGATTCAAAAAGAATAAGGAAACGGCTTACCAGCTAAGCCGAGATATCCACCCTTCATTTGGGATAAGATTTCTGCATATTATCTTCAGTTTCCCAAGTGCAGTCCTCTGGATCGCCACTCCACTGAACTTTTACTAGCTTTACAACCTTGTTCCTTAATTGCTTCTCCTCACGATCCACAATCTTTATCAGTTCTCTTTTAACGGTTAGATTGGGAGTGATGTCGAGATCCTGTTGGGCAGCTTCTTCAATAATGTTGTCTGGATCGTACACATACTTCCGAAGGCTAGAAATGTGAAATACATCATGCACACCCGACAACCAGCTAGGCAACTGCACACGGTAGGCTAGAGAACCAATCCTCTCCAGAATAGGAAAAGGACCAATATATCGTGGTGCTAGCTTATCGGTCTTCCCAAATCTCAATACACCTCTCATAGGAGATACTTTAAGAAAAACAGAGTCCCCAACCTGGAATTCCAAATCTCGTCTTCTACAATCGTAATAGCTCTTTTGACGACTCTGAGCTGTCTTCAATTTCTTTCGAATAAAATCAACTTTCTCGGTGGCTTCTTTAATCATATCCAGACCAAGAATGAGTCTATCACCTGCCTCAATCCAGCATGCCGGTGATCGACACGGTCGGCCATATAAAGCCTCAAAAGGAGCCATCTCAATACTGGCCTGATAGCTGTTGTTATAAGAGAATTCGACCAGATGCAAATGGTCCTCCCAAGAACCACCAAAATCGAGTATACAAGCTCGCAATAGATCCTCCAGGATTCGATTGATCCTCTCTGTCTGCCCATCGGACTGTGGGTGATAAGCAGTACTGAAATGCAGCTTGGTTCCCAATGCGTCTTGAAACGCCTCCCAGAATCTACTAGTGAATATCGGGTCACGATCACTCACTATGCTACTAGGAATGCCATGGAGACGGACAATCTCTTTCACATACAAATTAGCTAGACTTGCAGCCGTGCGGGTAGCTTTTACTGGCAAGAAGTGGGCTGACTTAGTCAACCGATCTACAATGACCCAAATCGCTTCATTGCCCTTCCGAGAGCGAGGCAAACCGTCGACGAAATCCATCGACACTTGGTCCCATTTCCACTTGGGCACCTCTAAAGGCTGAAGTAGACCCGCTGTCTTCCTTTGGTCGCTCTTGATTTGTTGGCAAGTAGCACAGCGACTCACATAAATAGATATATCTCTCTTCATCGTCTTCCACTAGAAAGTTCTTTTGATATCTCTATACATCTTGTTAACTCCTGGATGGATGAAAAGCTTAGATTTGTGACATTCGTCTAGAACTTCACGTTTCAGATCAGGGAAGTCTGGAACACATATTCTTCCTTTCAGCCTTATAACTCCTCTACTATCCATCTCAAAGCTAGTGTCCTCCCCTTGGCATATTCTTTTATAAATTCTCCGAAGAAACTCATCTTCATACTGCTTGTTCGCGATCCTCTTAAGAAGAGTAGGAGCGATAACAAGGTGAGCAAGAATAGCATGCTTTCTACTCAAGGCGTCCGCAACCACATTGGCTTTTCCGGGTGTATATAGAATATCCAGGTCATAGGATGCCAGAAATTCCAGCCAACGCTGTTGTCGCAAATTCAGATCTTTTTGGGTGAAGAGATATTTTAAAGATTTGTGATCGGTGAATAATTCGAATTTTTCACCTAGAAATAAGGAGAGTTCGATAAGTATATTTGTTAAGTTGAATTAAATTAAATTCGCAGATTGATAAGAAAGCTGAAAAGATTCTTACCCAAAAGATAATGTCGCCATATTTTTAAAGCGAAGATAACGGCTAGAAGCTCCAAATCATGGGTCGGATAATTTCTTTCATGAGGATGTAATTGTCTACTCGCGTAGGCAATCACCTTCCCGTTTTGCATCAATACTGCACCCAAGCCTTCACCGCAAGCATCGGTATAAACAGATAAACCCTGATTCCCGTTGATAATAGCGAGAACAGGAGCGGTGGTTAATCTCTTCTTCAACTCCTCAAAAGCTTCTTCACATTTTGGAGTTCAAATAAACTTTGCATTCTTCATTGTTAGCTTGATCAAAGGACTAGCTAACTTCGAAAAGTCCTGCACAAACTTCCGATAATAACCTGCTAGGCCCAAAAAGCTTCGAACTTCCTTTGGGGTAGTAGGTCTTCTCCAATCAAGAATGGCGGAAATTTTGCTAGGATCAACAGAAATCCCCTCTTCATTAACAATATGGCCAAGAAATTTCACTTCTTTGACCCAAAAGTGGCATTTGGCAAATTTAGCATATAGAATGTTTCTCCTCAATATCTCCAAGACGATTCTAAGGTGTTCGGCATGCTCCTCTTCGGTCTTGGAATAGACCAAAATATCGTCAATGAATACGAGCACAAATTTATTCAATACATCCCGACACACACGAGTCATAAGGTCCACAAAGTATGCTGGGGCATTGGTTAGCCCAAAAGGCATGACTAACCATTCATAGAACATATTGGGACCCCTAAAAGCTGTCAAATGAATATAGTCTTCGGCGATTCGTAATTGATGGAATCCTTGGGCTAGATCCATCTTCGAAAAGAAACAAGCGTCGTGCAACT
This sequence comes from Allium cepa, assembly GCA_030765085.1. Classification (NCBI taxonomy): domain Eukaryota; kingdom Viridiplantae; phylum Streptophyta; class Magnoliopsida; order Asparagales; family Amaryllidaceae; genus Allium; species Allium cepa. Next base: position 979,728,754 of record CM060928.1, read on the forward strand.
GATCAAATAAATCATCAATTCTGGGCAGTGGGAATTTATTCTTGAGAGTCTGCTTATTGAGATCGCGGTAATCCACGCACAACCTCAAAGATCCGTCTGACTTAGCAACAAATACGACGGCTGAGCCCCATTCTGAAACAGTGGGTCGAATCAACCCTTTTTCTAGTAAATCTCTAGTTTGCTCGACTAATTCAACCCTTTCTCTAGGTGCCATCCTGCGACTTGGATGAACGACAGGATGAGCATTAGGCACAAGGTCGATTCTGAATTCTATTTCTCGGTGAGGAGGTAGAGATTTCACTTCTTCAAATACATCTGGAAAATCTCTAACAATAAGAATGGACTCCAAGCTGGGTTCAGGATAACCCAAATTATACATCAACCCTTCCCTTTTAGGACTAGGGTCCTGACAAGAAATTTCGATAAAATCCTTAAATTCGGTTTTGATTGAAATTAATCGATTATTGCAATCCAATTTGGCTTCATATTTTGCTAGCCAATCCATCCCGAGTAAGACTTCAAACTCGTTGAAGTCTAGAACAAAAGGGCTAATAGGGAATTGATGGCAAGAATATGAGATAGGAACATCTCTACATCGAAGGCAGAGGTTTGCAGGACCTCCAACTGGATTCCTTACACATATAGGCTCATCGACAAAATCAGGTTCAATATTCAATTCATTAATAGCTTGTTGAGAGATAAAACTGTGTGTAGCACCAGTATCAAAAAGAACTCTAACAATGCTATCATAAACGGTAAGATTACCTACCAGAACTCCCTTTCCCTTTTCTGATTTGGAAGATGTAGGCTTGTCTTTAACTGAGTACACTTTAGCTGTCTGGGCTTGCTTCATAACTGGGCAGTCCTTCACTTCATGTCCCACCTTCTGACAATAATAGCACTTTCTGGGCTTCGCTTGAGTGGATTGATCTCTCTTTGGCTTCTTGCAGCTATTAGAATAGTGGCCCTTCTCCAAGCAATTATAGCAAGTGACATTCTCCGTAGTGCTCCCTCGATTGCCTTTCTTCTTCTCCTTGCCGTGCCAAGGTTTCTTGCCTCCAATTTTTCTCTTCTTCCAATTCTGATTGCTTGAGTTGCCTTTCTCCCTCGGTGCCTCTTGCATGTCTAGTGTAGCATAACGGTATCCAATATCAACCAAATCTGAGAAGGATTCTTTCACGTGGCCTGTCATCCTTTCGTGGAACTTTTTATTCATCCCACGAATGAATCGCTCATTTTTCTTCAACGGTGTGTTCACTAATTCTGGACCAAAGCGTGACAATTCATTGAATTTGTTGAGATACTCTTCGAATGATAAACTTCCTTGCTTCAAGTCCATGAATTCCTGGTACATACAGGAAATCCCGGATGATGGCAAGTAGCGCTCCTCAAATGCTTCTTTGAATCTGCTCCATGTGAACTCATCCTCAGGCTCATCAATAGTGACGGTCCCCCACCAAGCTAAGGCTTCACCTTGAAGTTGCCAAGTAGCAATGAGACGCATCTGATCATCTTGTAGCTTGAGCCCCTTAAAGATTTTCTCACAAGACCTAATCCATGCCTGGGCCTCAATAATCGTCTCTTTGCCGGTGAATGGCTTACCCCCAAGCCTTGAGAAGTTCTTATATAAGTCAGCCAGATTCGGCTGATTCTGAATAGGTAAAGCTGCCTCGGTTGTAGGGGGAACTTGGCTAGGTGCTGTGGCATTTCCTCGCCCCTAACTCTGCCTCTTCTTCCGCTCATCCTTACTATTTGTAATTAGTAAGAAAATTGGCTTAGATATTTGGACGAGATATCTTAAGAAATATTGGCAATTAAAGGAAATAGACTAAGAAAAATTTGAGGTGTCAATCGATTATACTCATTCTAGGGTATACTTCACCCTATCTCTAATGAGCCATCTAATGTGTTATACTCCGTAGCTAAAGTTCTTACTCAACCTTTAGCTCTGATACCAACTGTCACGACCCGAAATTCAACGTTCGAAAATTGACGTCAAATACCTCACTTGTACTCGACCGTCAATGATTCAAACATCGAACTCCAGTCGGATGGAGCTTATAGCAACATTAGATGAATATATAACAGCAGAAATAAAATGAAAATCATGCATCATATCACAGATACAACATCACAATAATATCTGTTACAACATCAGAGTACATAATACATGAATAACATCTCCAAATAGAATGTCATAATAGAACAACTACATATCATATGCCAAAAGTCTTCAAAAAGATAGAGAATGATAGTGAACGCCAAACTAAGCACCTCGAGATCCAAAAGCTTCCAAAATGTCTCTAAGATATGAGCCTCCAAAAACCATAAATCTTTAAACCAAAATACTCCAAAATGTAGCTAGAGCCAAAATACAGAAAACCTGCTACTAGGCTGCCCGTGTAGAAATGGTGGGCACCCAGAGTTTAGAAAGGAAACAATAAACTCCGGGTCAGTCATGGGATTGGTATGAGTAAACAAAGATAATTGTTTTCAAATAAAACAGATTTTTATACAAGAAAATTGGTATGCTTTTGGAAAATGAAACTACCATAAGACCTCCCGCCACACACACAATGCAATCGCAGAATTGGAAGAGATTTCTTCTTATGATAGTCAAATATGCTTGATACGGGAAAATTCTTTGATATTATTACTAGTGCATAGTGTAGAAAGCCATTTCGCAAGTAGAATATCAATCCTAGCCGGCATAGACATTCCGAACTATGCCTACTATAGCTACCATCTAAACAGTGGTGACCACCATAAGTAAATGGCAGGTAATACAACTAAAACCGTACGGGATTCGTATTGGGAATTGGTTTTCCAACAAATGGTCAGGCTAAGGAACTTCCTATGCCACACGGGTACGCCTCTGGCGGGACGTCCCGAGAACCTACCCGGCTCTCTGCCAACACAAGGCCGGGTTACCTCTATAACTAGGTAACTACTACTCGAGTATGCCACTCCCCGGTCCTTTGGGACCTTTATCCGAGGGCCCTCCATCATAAAGCAACAACCACATAGAATAATGAGATTGAAGCAACCACATAGGTAAGCATCCAGGCTCCATACCATCACACTACCTTTTTCCAGAAGGAAATGACATACCCTAAAGGGCGCGACCCTCATAACCTTGCCGCATCTTTCCTGTTTCGACCATTTCCGGGGTGTGAGGTCCGATGAGGTCTCGTCCACAAAGCTACGCTTTACACGAAAGCCATGCTTTGATCACAGATGATCAACAAATGATCATCACTATACAGCAGCACTTAGTATGCCACACTACCAAATTGGGAGTATATTGCTGATAACCTTCAACTACATAACCTCTGAGCTCGTACGTCTCAGAGAAGGGTGTTAAGCTAAGAGAATAAATTCTCCTCCACCAACGGATATGTATTTGAAAGAAATCGGCTCTATATCTCAAGGTGTAGTGTCAGACACACGACCATACAAGTCTGTTCCAGGTTCGAACAGAACCGAAGGCACTTCGTCCAATAAAGGAAGAAGCCCTTGCAAATCCGGGCATCCACAATCCCGATCGGACTTCCCATCACTTAGGGGATCCCTAGACCGGAGCAACTCGGTGCAGAGACAATCGATAGGTTATCCTATCGTTTTCGAAGACACCCGGTCTTCACCGTCGGTCTTCAAATGCAATCCATTCATCGAATCACTACTCGGAATGGGTTATACGACACAAAGGTCCTCTCCCGGCTAATTCGAATAGTGAGCGCTCAAATTAAAAACATGTGGGTGTATCAATCACAAAGGTTCACATTCAGGGTTCGATGTGGGTTTTGGATAACAAACTAAAATCCGACTCCCTGTCGCATCAAAGTTTAATTGCCGTTTTACGGGCAAGAAGGGGTTTCACAAACATATAGGAACAAATCACAAATCACAATTCATCACAAAGCAATCACAACATCACAACAAAAATGTCAATCCAGCATAGAGTATTTGATGATGGTCAATTGTCGTTGATTCAAGTGATTGTTATTAAAACGAATTAGCCATATAATTGTCTTTATTAATCATTTCAAATTAATGTTAAATTTTACTTAATTTTAATTGGCTAAGTTAATTATTCTTAAGCTTATTATTTTCTTAATTGTTAATTTATTAAGTTTAACTAGTTTTATAAATTTCCTATTCTTTAAAAAAAAAAATTCAAATTTAAAAAAAAATCATTACAAAACATCAATTTGTTAATTACTACTTTATCATTATAAACTTGGTTTGAAATTTGTATTTGTATACTAGTTTATATTTAAACTTTTTTTATTAAGTTAAACATTTAAAACAACTTTTATTAATTTAAAATATTTGAACTTCATAAAAAAATTAAAAAAAAAACTATTAGTTTCACATTCCATTAACAACTATCGTTACTTCACTCAGAAATAAATTAAATTGTGTTTTCAAAAGTTTTATTAAAACTGGGTTTATTGTTTCATTTGCAGACCCGAGGCTTGCTTCGAGTCGTACCCGAGAAAATCACCACTTTACTTCGGGTTTTCCCCCAAAGTGACCTGTGCCTTATTTTATTTTATTTTGAAAATTTGTTAAGTTTAAAACGACACGATGAGCACCCAAAACCCCCCTGCTCTCTCTTCGAGTTTTCACTCGACCTACCCGCGTTGTGCTTCGAGGCACCACTCGTCTTCCCCAACGCCTCACGCTGACACACCACCAACCATGTGCACGTGCACGGCCACCGGAGGCGACTCCGACCTCTGGCGAACATCGCCGCATGTCCACCACCGTCCCAGCAACTACCCTCACGCATCGAAGTGCCCCATCTTCCTTTGCGTCAAAATCGAGCTATCTCGACCCAACAGCCCAGTGAAACCTCGCCAGAAAAAAACGCCTCGTCCCGCCTCCTCTAATCGTCAGAGGCCACGAAATTTGGTCCACGCCTTCGTCGACACGTGACGCTTCTGATGGCCCCAGTGCTAAGGTCCGGTCATCGGTGGAAGGCGCAGCGCCACAGTTTCTGACGTGAACGAAATTGGGTTCTTAAACTCTACTTTAAATTCAAAACAAAAATTTAAGGATTTAAAAATTATTCCAATATTTTTCTGGAAATCACGAACATTAAATCTAACTTCGATCATGAATTTGAGATCCATAACTACAAGGATCCCTAGAATTTGCTAAAAATTCAATTTCTGATCAAATCCTTTTTTCCCAAAAATTGACGATTGTAAAATTCAAATTCTTGTTTCTAAAATCCTTATTTTCGAAGGGGATTCACATGATATCATGGAAATCACGATTTATGAAACTCGAAATTTTTGACATTTTTTTGAATGGAACTGCATTTCATCACTTCCAGGAAAACTATAAATATGTACTTTGCTTTACCATTCTTACTGAAGAAAAATGCAAGTATGAACCAAATTTTTTAACTTGTTTACATTTTTTTTTCAGAAGTAAAAAGAGGAAGGTTTCTAAATTTCCTTTAGTGTTGATTACCCTGTAAAACCAAGTTCAGATATATTGTTTTCCAGTAAAACAATTTACAAAGACTTGTTTTTGATTTATTACTGAGATGGAATACAGGTTAAAACAATACCTTAACTTACTTACAATTATTTTCAGAAGCAAAGAGAAGGGAGAAGAAAGATATTGAATTTTTGGTTATGGTTTACTTCATCAACCAGAGGTTTAAATCATGCATGTGTCTTTGATTTAATCCTGAACACAAGTGCAGGTTTTTAACTACATATAGGCTTATTTAGTAATTTATAATTTCCCTGTAACTAAATGTTACAGGAAATAGGAACAGGGAGCAAAGGTTTCCAGGAAATTCAAAGCATAAGCATACACTTCATTCATATTCAACTCATTTCTACTCCTATAGGCATTCAGACACAGGAGAAATTGGAACTCCAACATGTTTATTTTATTCTTCCAAAGCAGCAGAGAATAGAAACAGAGAGGAAGGAAGGTGTTTGTCAAATTTTGGTTTCCTGAAGCTAATATAGTGACAATTTTTTTTTTTTTTTTTTGAAATCAACATGACAAGCCAAGCATTCAATCATACATTAAAATGCAAACAAAGTTTAGATTTCCTACATCACCCAAACATACAATAGGAGCCAGGATAAAAATAAAACAAGGTTTACTCACTTGTTTCCAGAAGATGTTGACAGTTTTCAAACAGAGATGAGGCTTGCAATTTTTCTTCTTTCCTACTTTAGTTCTCTTGGGGTTTAGATCTGAAAATTTATAGTTACAGATCTGTGATTAATGTTTGCTATGTTCATATGCCTATTCATTGCCAACAACAGTTTTAATTTTACTTACTGTTGTGATTTATAGCAGAGAAGACTTTTTTCTCTTTTCTGAAACTTGAAATCCAAAATAGATTAAAACTCTAACCTTAATTCTTCCTGCAGAAAAAATTAGATATTGTTGTATTAAACCCAAGTTGTATTCATTTACTTAATTATTAATGACAAAAACCTCTAGATTACTTACAGCTTTGAAACAAAATCAGAGAAGCTTCTTTTCTCTGCACTTTTAAAAAATAAACAGAACTTGAAAACCAAAACCAAAAAGGTAGCTTTTAATCCTTGACCTCCCTGCAAATAATTTGATTAAAGATTACTGGATTAAACTCTTTCTTTATAAGAAGTTATAACTTCAAGTTTAAACTTTAAAAAGAAAAGTCACTTGCCTTTTAAACTTATTTCCAGAAAAGAAAACTATGCACTGCCTTTGAAACCAGAAACTTCCTGCCTTCACAAATCTGAACTTTCGTTTTGAATTGATTGTCAACACTTGATTCAAAAATCAAAATTTCATAAACTATAAATTTTCAAAACAAAGCTTACCTGAAAGTGTCACACTGCTGTTATGAAGATAGTTTGGTTTTCTTTTGAACTTTCTTTTTTTTTTCTCTGAATGTTGAAGTAAAACTTGCAAATATCTTTTGATTACTGAGTATCAGGTGTTGGGGATTTAAAAATTCGAATTTTAGAAGGTGAAGAGTTTTCTGAATATTTTTTATTTGATTATTTTATTGAGGAGATGATGGTTTGTGCCATTTGTAAGAAGATATCTTAAAACATAGATTTTGTTAATTATTAAATTTTATTGTGAAGATAAGTTTCGGCTTTTGATGTAACAAAGCAAAAGAAATTTTATAGATTTTATTTCCTATATTATATACATACTTTTATAAACCAATATATATATATATATATATTCATTTGTATGTATATATGCATATGTATAATGTTAAAAAGAAAGGTTGTTTTACCATTGTATACTTGTTCCTCAATGATTTTTAAATGCTTCTTCATTTTAAAACATTTATTCCAAATTTAAATTCAAACTTAAATCTTACACTTGAAATATAAACATTCTAAATCCAAATGACTTTTGAAAACATTTATCATCTCAACATTTTAAACTCAAAATAAATTTGGGATTTATTTCATACATTATTTTCACTTATTTCATTTGTTCAGATTTTTCTTCAAATTTATTCTCAAATCAAACCCACAAGAGTTTAAATATATAGTTTATTTTGATTAAAATTTTTGGGATGTTACATGAAACTACCATAAGGCCTCCCGCCACACACACCATGCAAACGCATAATTGGAGGAGATTTCTCCTTATGATAACCAAAAATGCTTGATACGCGAAAACCCTTTTGATATTATTATTAGTGCATAGTGGGAAACATTTCGAAAGTATAATATTAATCTTAGCCAGCTAGACATTTCGAACTATGCCTACTATAGCTACCATTCAAATAGTGGGATGCCACCATAAGTAGATGGCAGGTTATACAACTAAAGCCATATAGGGCGCGTATTGTTTCTTTGGATTTCCAACAAATGGTCAGGCCAAGGAATTTCCTATTGCCACATGGGAACGCCTCTGGAGGGTTGCCCCGAGAACCTACCCAAATCTCTACCAACACAAGGCCGGTTACCCCCTTCCCGGGAAGTAAAACCTAAGATATGCCACCCCTGGTCCTTTGGAACCTTTATACGACGATCCTCTACACCAACAACATCACACAGTAATAAACATACTAGAGTGCCCACACGAGTAAGTATCTAGGCTCCATACCATGATACTACCCTTTTCCAGAAGGACTGGTCACACCCTAGGGGAGTTACCCTTGAAACCTTGTCGCATCTTCCTATTTCGACCATTACCGATTTGTGAGGCTTAATGAGGTCTCGCCCACAAAGTTACGCTTTTTCACAAAAGCCACGCTTTTTATCAAAAGCCATGCTTTGATCAACAAATGATCAACCAATGATCAACACACAACAGCACTTAGCATGCCACACTACAAATTGGGGTATATCGCTGATAACCTTCAACTACATAACCTCTGAGCTCGTACGTCTCAGAGAAGGGTGTTAAGCTAAGAGAATAAATTCTTTGCCACCAACATATATGTATTTGTAAGAAATCTGCTTTATATCTCAAAGTGTAATGTCAGACATACAACCATACAAGTCTGTTCTGGATTCGAACAGAATAGAAGGCACTTCCGAAGAAGCCCTTGCAATCCGGGTATTCACAATCCCCATCGGACTTCCCATCACTTAGGGAATCTCTATATCGTATCTACCTAGTGTAGAGACAATCGATAGGTTATCCCATCGTTCTCGCAAATATCCGGTCTTCACCACCGGTCTTCAAATGCTATCCATAACGACATATCATTATTCGAAATGGACTATATGACACAAAGTCCTCCCCCGGCTAAATCGAATAATGAGCGTAAATTAAAAAAAACATAAAGATATGGGCTTTCAATTAAATCACAACTTTAAAATTCAAAACTTCCTTTCAAATGGTTTAAACCAATTACCATTTCAAATCTTTAAACAAAAAGATTTATTTCACAAAGTCCACCTAGTTTCACAAAGATCCATTTATGGATTTCAAAACAATTTCCATTTCAATTGGATTAATTCATTAAATCTTTAAATCAAGATTTAGCTTATAGATTTCAAAAATCGTTTCCAAAGATTCATCCATAACATGGAAGGCCATTTACAATTCAACTTGAACTTCCTTTAATACAAATTGGAAATTCATTTCCCATATGAAAGCTTTTATCATTGGGAAACAACAGTTTTATTTCGGAAAAATTCGATCTCATTTATACAAGTTAAAATATTTGGGTTAATTCAAACTCCCAAAAGACACTTTAAAAATGGTTTAAAACCCATATAAGCTTGTATAACCTTTAAATCCATAGTTTCCAAACATAGAATTCAATTTTAAACTTTTGAATTCAAATTTAAATCAAATTATTCAAATTTCAAAACTCAACCAAGTAATTGAGAATAACTTTTATTTTTGGAATCCCTTTTTAAAAGCTTTTTATATTTAATTCAATTCCATTTCCAAAACTATTTTAGTTCCAAAATTCGATTTAAGAATTATTTCTAAAATCTGTGACTTAACCAATTTCCACGTGCAATCCATATTTGTGTGTGTATAAGTGTGGTCCAGGGGGTTTTACACGATAGAAGTGCACAACATAAACAATCATAGATTCAATCATATCAATCTCAATAAGCGATATAACCCATAACGCTTATCTTCATTCACAGATTCACAGATAAAGTAAATTTATCAATCACAAAGATTCATCATTACGATTCGATGTGGGTTTCGGATAACCAACCGAGATCCGTCTCCCTGTCGCATCGAAATTCAAATGTCATTTTACGGGTCAAGGGGTTTTCATATACATACAGAAACGATCACAAAACACAGTTCATCATAAGGCAATTCACATCACACAGTATCACAATCACAAACAGAAATATCAATCCAGTACACAACATTTGATGATAGTCAATCATCTTCAATTTAAGGTGAAGGTGATTTAAAAGAATTAACCACATAACTATTTTTTATTGATTTATTTAAATCAATGATTAACTATTCTTAATGATAAATTAATTAAATTTTAATTAATTATTCCTTAATTAATTATCTTAATTAACTACTAGTTATAAATTAATTAATTTTAATCATCTACTTTACAATTCTTAATTACAAATAAATTAAACACCTAATTGTTAATCAACCAAATCTTTAATTACAACTAGAAATTAATCATTCTTAGTTACCCTTTTTAAAAAATTAATAATAATAATTATTTGTCGTAATTAACATTTTTAAAAATCTTCCTTAAACTTTGAAATCAATTTATCACAGTTATAAAAGCTTTAATGTTAATTAACTTTAACCCTTATCTTTAAGTTAACCATTCATTAAAATATAAATTAAGATTAAAATGATGTTAAGTATTTACTTAAATAATTTAAATTTGAAACAAATTCTTAACTAAAAATAGCCAAACATTAATTACCTGGTTAACACTAAAACTTGTTTAACATTATTAACTTAAATTTGTAAGGCTTAACCCCATTTAAAACAAAACCCGAGATTTACCCAGGTTTCACTCAAGTTAACACTCGAATTTCCTTCCTTATTCCCCGAGTCATCTCTCGTCTCCTCGCGTACACTTCTTTTTCTACTTCTTTTTTTTCTCTCAGTAAGTTAATTTTAGTTAAATAATAACAACAGGAAACAAGCTCAGGCACTCGAGTACGAACCCGAAGCATTCACCATTTTACTCGAGAATCAACTCACGTCGGCCATCACCAACTCCCTGACACCCATAAGTGGCCATGCACGTGCACGTTACCGTTGATAGCCTCCAGGCGACACCACATCGTCGAGCAAGTCTACGATGCTTCACGCATCAATTCCCAATCGCCAGAACTTCGCCCCCACCTCGAAATCAAATTCGAGCTCAATATTGAAACCTGGAAACTAAACAGCAGAAACTCCTCCAAACCTGGAATGCCGCCATCCTTGTAACCCTGACCACCAGAAAGCCTCAAACTCTGGTCAAACACTCGACAACATCCCTTCAATCATCTCCCAGAGCCACGTCGCACTCGGTCGATTATCGACGATGAATGAATCAAAACTTGCACACTCGAAAAAAACTAGGTTTCCAGACTTCTCTATCTTGCCACCGCCACCACGACCAACTACACCCCATTCAAATTTTTTTCTCAAAACCCTCGTTCATCATTCTATCACCAAATGAAGTCGCGACTACTTCAAGTCAGTGCATCACCAGAAATCACCAAAAGAATGAAATTCGAACAAACCTAAACTGCTCCTCAATCCTAAGCTTAAAAATTATGATTCAAGTTTTAAAAATCATGTTTTAGTATAAGAATTCAGTTTATATACCTGAATTCGTGAACTAAGAAGTTTAAATTTTGACTTATTTAAAGCTATGCTCAGTTCTTTGATTTCCAGAGACATTCACAAGTTGTTTTAGCTTTAATAAATTTTTAAAACTTAGTTTAACATCAAACTAACAACTTTTTTTTAACCCTAAGTCCTAATAGCAAGTAGAATAAGGGGAAGTGATTTTTTGAAGTTGTTTTTAGAGCCTGTATGTTTTAATAGAGGCGTATGCATACAGACATACATCATTAACTCTGCACACATATATACACATAAATATGCATTCAAACAAGTTACAATTTTTTCATCTCATTCATCATCACTAAACACAATTAAGATAGAAGATCGAGTTTTTAAAGAAAGTTTGCTCACCTGAATGAAAGAACAGAGAACACTTTGTTGTTGAAAACTGCAGATTGATTTTTCTTTGAATCATGTTTTGCTTTCTTTGAGTTGAATGATGCTTCTTATTTTTCTTTTTTTCTCTGGTTTTTGCTTAGTTTTTTTTTCTGAACAAACAGGGCAAGTATGGATGTATAAGTAAAGGAAATAGTTTGGTATAGGGGAATGTATTATCTAGTTAGGCTTATTTCTTTTAGTTGAACAGATTTTTCTTTTATTGACTAAAGGTTTTTATCTTTATTTACTAAAATGAAGTTTTTTTTATTTCGGCTGAGATGATATATATGGTGTGCTAAAATATCTTGCATTAATTGCCATTTGTCTTTTCTTGTTTTGTTTTCCCAAGTCTACACTTATCTTCCTTTGCAAGCCTTTTTGTTTTATTGTTTCCTTGTTTACATAATTCACATGCAAATATACATGTACTTCATATAAAAATTTGTTATAGTATGTATTTACCTTATGTTGCCATATGACCATATAATTTATTAACATAAATTCTTGACTTTTACTTCTATTTATAGTTTGACTATCAAATATTAAATTTATAACATATATTTTATTTTATACTTTTTATAACTTCATAAAGAAAATGGATTAAAACACAATTTATACATTTAATAAATAATCATACATATTATTCTTTCCAAAATAAAATCTTCAAATCCAATTCGTTTTGAATACATTTTGAATTTCCAAATCAAAATTTTTATTTATAATCCAATTCGATTGAAAATATTTATTTTGAGCTTCATATCCAAATTTTTAAAATAAATAAGTATATCTCTTATTAAATTTGAAAAATTCAAACAAATCAACAATTTAACCAAAAAATGTAATTTAATTATAAATTTAAATTCATCCTTAAACCGGGATCGTTACAAGGGGGTGGGTGAATATGGTGATACTATCAATTATAAAAAATTAATGCGGAAGTATATAAAATAATCTCAACATAGATATAGCAGAAAGCACAGATAATAGCAGAATAATAAAAAGCAGAAAATGAACACATAGATTTACCCTGCTTCAGCAAAACCCTGTCTATGTGCTGCCCTAAAGGTTTCTACTAGAAATTAAGTAGTCAGACGCTTAAACACGTAAACTTGCGACACCCGCTATCGATTAACCTAACTCTACGCTTAAAATCCTACCACAACTCGGCCACTGAGTTACGAATTCTCAAACTACACCACCATAGTTCATCCCCTAGTCAAACGACTAGACTTTATAAAAGTTTAAAAACAAAATAAAAATTAATAACGGTTTAAAAAACCTAATAAACTAAAGCCCAATTATAAGGACTAGCCTAATAAAGAAATAAATAAAAGATTCCACTTTTCCTTTTTATTATTGGCCTAATTTGCTCTGTGAAAAATGGCTCGTTCCTCTTTATTTCTCATTCGTTCTTCTTCGTTCTTTGTTCAAAAACTAGGGCTTTTAATAATCTTTGAAGTCGCCGACTTTGTTGATCGATCAAGTGTATGTTCTCGTGATTGCTTTAACGATCGATTGTCTCTTCACTTTGCACATAGCTGCTCCAATTTTGATCAAGTTCATTATGAATTGATATATGATCTTATTTTCTTTGATTTACTGGTTAATTTCCTTGAACTCGATGAATTATCCGCCGATGACGTTAATAGTTAAATAGGATTCGAAGTCCTGTAAATTCGTTCGTGTATATTTTTTGAATTCGTCTGTTAATTTAAGCTGGACCACTGATTTTTGATTGAATGTTGGAGACTTCTCTGACTTGTTCAATTTGTATATTTTTGCTTGCTTGATTGTCTTGGTTATTACGGCTTTAACTTTGGCTTTCCTTGGTCATTACGGCTTTGATTTTGTGGCATTTAATCTTGACTTTTGGTTTCGATTTTTATGCTATGACTTCGATTTCTCTGTCTTTGTTCAAAACTGCTGTGTCACTTGCTTATGCTTTGTTCACTCCGGGTTGTCTATTTATACTCATTGTTCACTGCTTTGTTGCATTGTGTCAGATGTATTATTCATACATGTATATTGATCATAGTCACTTGATTCGAGGCGGAAATGCTTCAATATGCATTGTTCACTACATACTGTTCTACTGCTTGCATGTACTACATGATGTGTTATTCATGTTTCTAGTCTGGTTGAAATTCGTGGCCTTCATTGTTGAAGCTACACTTGCACATGATTCCACTGTGTACATTTGCTTGAGTCTGGTTCCATTCATGATCCTATGTGCTTGTTGTATATATGCACTGTGTATATACATGTGTGACCATACATGTATATATTTATGTTGTATATGTTGGTCTAGTCTTGTTTCGCTTATCTAGTTTAGTTGCGCTGGTAGTTTGTGTTCATGTTGTACTTGACTGAAATTGTTCATACTTTCATGAGATTTGGTTCATCACTATTTGATCGCGTTACATTGTTCAATGTCTTGTGCCATTATCTTATATACCATCTGGAGCTCGAGTTGCTTCACCATTGACTGTGATTGTGTAGTCTGCACTTGAACTTGCACTGACCAGTTTATTGCATTCACCATGCTTGTTTTGTCTTCAATGTGCATTACCCTTTGTATATATTCATGTTGCATACATGTGCATGTCACTCATTGTTTTCAAAGTTGTTTGTAGTTTTGTTGCTTGTTCAATTTGGTCTGGTAGGACTGTCTCTCCTCTGTTTTCATGTTTACGACTTGAACTTTGGTTGAGGCGATTTATGTGTCTTGACTATTTCATTTGGATTTGCTCCTGTGTTGAATCCAACTTATAGCTCGGGTTTGACCTTGCGCTTGTGTCGTGATTTTATTTATATCGCACTTGAGTTGAACCCGGCTTTTGATTGGGTTTGACCTTGTGCTCACATGTACCTGCAATTTTATCAAGTGTATTTCGGTATGCACGGCCTTGTGGCATGTACAGTGATACAATGTGCATGTCACACGCTGTTTATGTATGATGAGTTCAAAATAAATATGAAGATGAACAACCCGAATAACTGAGGCAAATAATATTTTCAAAATACATTTTATTTTACACTGCAAAAAATATTTTCTTTTTTAATTTTACTACGTCACTGTGTATTTTCTAGATAACTCAGATGTTGGATTCAATGTGGAATAGAGTGAAGGATAAATACGAGTGAATGAGTGATATGTAGTGAGGCACAAATGTACATTGAAAATTGTGATGTAGTCAAATTTGCGTTGTAATTGAAATTTTATATATATAGCGAGAGCTCAAATATGTACTATTCAAAATTGTAATAAATATTTGTTTGAATAAATATCTGTTTGAATTTAAATTCTGTGTTATTTATTTTATCCAGCAAAAATTTATTTAATTATGTGAAAATTAAAATAGTACATTAACAAATACATTTAAATGAGTGTATATATATATTTATTATCATCAAACAAAAATCATATACTAGCATATTCAACAATCTTTTCTTTTGATGATGGCAAACATATATTTAAGATTTTGAATTTGTTAAATGTATTTATTTTATCCAGCAAATATTTATTTAATTATGTGAAAAATAAAATAGTGAACTAAAAAATACATTTAAATGAATATATATATATAATGTTTATTATCATCAAACAAAAATCATATACTAGCATATTCAACAATCTCCCCCTTTTGGTAGTAGAAACCTTAATTTGAAGTAGAAATCTTGGGGGCAGCACGTAGGCAGGGTTTGCCGAAGCTGGGTAAATCAGTGTGTTCTATTTTCTGCTTTTTATTATTCTGCTATTATCTGTGCCGCTATTATTCTGCTATACCTGTGTTGAGGTTATTTATATATTTTCACATTAAACTTTATAATTGATAGTATCACCCTATTCACCCCCCCTCTAGGGTGAAATCGATCCTACAACTGGTATCAGAGTTAGGAACAAAAGCCATTTTTGTTTTAAAGTTTTGATTTTTCAAAAACTAAATTTTTGTTTTAAAAATTTAAATTTTTGAAAAATGACTTCTTTTAATAATGCTTTTGCTGAGAGTCAGTCCATAGTTAGAACACCAATGTTCAATGGCGAATATGCATACTTAAAAAATAGAATGGAATTCTTTTCGAAAACCATTGATGCTTGGAATATAGTTGAGACAGGATATAGGACACCATAGTGGTAAATAATTAGAAAATAGAAAAACCGATAGATCAATGGACAGATCTAGAAAATAAACTACAGAATGCTAATGCCAAAGCTATGAATTCTATTATTTGTTCATTAGACCAAATTGAATTTAATCGTGTCTCACACTGTCTAACTGCGTAGAAAATCTTGCACACACTAGAAATGACTCACAAAGGAACATCTCAAGTCAACTCACCTTGCAATGCTTAGTAGCGAATATGAGAACTTCCCAATGGCCAAGGATGAGAATGTTAAAGAGATGTATGGACGACTTTCCAATCTCGTATACAAATCAAAAGCTCTTGGAAAATCATACACAGAGTGGAGATAGTCTGAAAAATCCTCAGAGTCCTTCCATAGAATTTTGAAGCAAAAGTTACAGCCATTCAAGAATCGAAGGATTTGAAACAAATCAAAGTTGAAGAACTCATCGAAAATCCCACCACTTATGAGCCAGAAATGAAATTCAAGGAAGAACAAGAAGGAGGTGATACTCGAAAGAAATCAGTAGCTCTCAAAGGAACAACTGAAAGTGATAATGACGACGATGATTATGGAGCAGCAGAGTTGGCATTAATAATAAAGAGATTCAAAAAGTGGAATCACAATTACAAAAATCTAGCTCTAAATAAAAAAATAAAAAGTAGAATTGTCAAAGTTCTAGATAACCCAAAAGAGCAAGAAATAATTTGTCATACGTGCAACAAACCTGGTCACATTAAACCCAATTGTCCTCAAAATTGAATCGGCAAAGGAAAGAAACCGAAAAAGAGAAGTTTTGCAGCTACTTGGGATGAAACTAATGAAGTTGATAAAAGCACTGGCAATGAGAGTGAAAAAGTAGATCTGTGTCTTCGAGGTGATACAACTGACAGTGATAATGACGACCCAAGCGAGGTATCAAAACTTTCTCATTCAGAATTACTTATATATTTTCATGAGGTAAATGGGTGTTTTGAAAGACTTAAGAAGAAATACACTAAAATATAATCACAAAGAGATGCTTTGATATATTTAAATAAATAGCTTGATCAATTGGTTAAAACTATCAAAGTAGGATCCCTAAGTGTGATATGTATCCATCACTTGAAGAAGAAACTAAAAAATCAAAAATTAAAATTAAAACACTAAAAATGAGAATCTGATTTTGAAAGAAAGTGAAAGTACTAAGAGAGAAAACTCTATTGAAAAGTGCATACAGTTATTGAATGAAAGTGAATCGCTCAAAACACAAGTCCAACAATTGTCTATATCTCTAGAAAAAATTTTCAAAAGTGAAAGATCGCTAAATATGCTATTATGGAAACAAACTAATATTGTTAGACAAGGATTGGGTATAATCAATCTAAACATGTTAGAAATGTATTTAATCAAGTCAATTCAAAGTGCACAATATGTGGAAAAATTAGACACAATCACAATATTTGCTAGTATGTACCCAAAAATGTGAAAACCATACCAATTTAGGTTCCAAAAGGCACGAATATAAAATCCCTCAAAGTTCAACAAATCTGGGTGCCGAAAGGAACATATATAAATAGTTTTGGGTCTACTCAAACATATTTTTCAAAATATTTTGCCACTAACAACCATGGACCTATGAAAACAAATAGGTCACAAAAATCTTCTCTCATGTAGGTATAGTGGCAGGCTAAGGAACAACAATAAGTTCCCTGGATTCTGGCTGTTTTAGACACACAATGGGCGACAAATAAAAGTTCTTTAGCCTAGTACAAAGGTGGCAGAATCACAATGGGCAACAACGAAAAATTATCGTAAAGGTAAAATAGGAACTGGTATATTCATCTTGAACGATTTATTAAATGTGATAATCTGCACCATAATCGGAATTTAATTCAGCCAGTTATGTGATGAAGAAATGAATGTGATTTTGATTTTGACTTATTCAAAATTATTGGCCAATTGTATTCTTATGTCAAGAACACTTTAAAAATCTCTAGAGTCTTTGAACTACTTCATATAGATTAATTTGGATTAATGATGGTGTTTTATTGGTTGATGAAAATACATTTGTTTATTTTACGGCTGACTCTATATTCATGATTTCTGTTTATTGGCACAACTTCAATCCAAATTCAAGAGAATTTCATTTAAATGTTGTAAGAAGGATTTCAGTAAATTGTTGTAACTTCACGGTCTGGTCTATAACATCCAATTGATGATAATCTTGAGTCAAAGGAAAATTCGGATGCAGATTACACTTGTAATCTAGTTGATAGAAAAAATACTAGTGGAACGTGATTTATATTGAGATATTCAGTAGTTGCATCGTTTTTGAAGAAAATATCCACATATTTTTCATTTCAAATAATTTTCAAATTGCAGACATTTTTCTAAAACCCCTTCTAGAAGATCATTTATGTTGACCGTGTTTCAAATTAGTCATTTTGAAAATTTTGATTTTATAATTATTTTTGGATTTAATTTTAAATGACTACATTAAATAATTTGGCCCCCAACTAATTATCGAAAAGATAAATAGCGGTTGAAAAAGTGACGAGTGTTAATATTAATCATATATTATAACTTGAGACAGTATACTTAGTAAATTTCTTTAGAAATTTAAACAAGAGTTATGAAAAGTTTTTATTTGGTAAAATTTCCATGACCATTTCTATTTCGATCATATTTCTGTGGACTTTCACTCATCAAAATCCAATATAGTATGTCAATATGTGGTATTTTAAATGGAAAATTATTCGTTCTTCGTTTTGTTATATTTCTAGCAATAAAAACATCCAAAGTATTCACTTTCATTTAAAAGCCCTCATGGGTATGCACGAGTGGATTACTTGGAATTTTTGATTATGTGCTTTCATGCTCATTTAAAAGTCCTCATGGTTATGCATGTATGAAACGCATATCAAAATTGATTGATTAAATAGACAAATTGATTATAATCCCATTTAAAATTCCTCACGGTTATGCGTGGTTAGAAGATACTTGAATTCACTTTTTTTAAATTAAAAATACTAATAATCTCATTTAAAAGACCTAATGGTTATGCATGGTTAGTAGATACTCAAATTCCTGATATAAATATACCATAAATAGACATAACTATATGGATTTTTATTATGACATCATCCCTATCATTCTAAAGTGGAATATGCGTTAATAGAGTAATGATTTTTGTGTGATTTTTTATTGAAATTTAATATTTATACCCGATTAAGTATTAATGTCTATCACTTTATCTCTATTTTTCTAACACAATTACTCTTTTGCCGATAATAAAAGGGGGAGAGAAAAGTTAAGGTTTTAGAAAATAAAGGTCAAATATTTAATTTCGTATTTTCGATTTGCTTCTAGGCTTATTTGCATATTTATATTTATTTTCATGCATATATGAAAGGGGAGCTTTGTTTAGAGAGGGAGCATTCAAATAGGGGAAGCAAACTGAATGATCAAATACATTTAACAAATTTGAAATCTTAAACATATGATTGTTATCATTAAACAAAAATCATATACTAGCATATTCAACAATCTCCCCCTTTTGATGATAACAAAATATATTTAAGATTTTGAATTTGTTAAATGTCTTTATTTAATCCAGTAAATATTTATTTAATTATGTGAAAAATAAAATAGTACATTAACAAATACATTTAAATGAATATATATATATATATATATATGTTTATTATCATCAAACAAAAATCATATACTAGCATATTCTATAGGATTGGCCTGACACTTGTGTCAATTTGAAATGAGTAAATAGGAGCCGTACCAGCCAATGAGGCTAGCTACCTCTAGCAGACACACTTCTTCGTGTTACCATCATTTACTTTTTGATTGATTGGTGTGCACCCATGGATTTTGTGGAGTGTTGGTGGGCCGTCAGGGGTTACCACCCGCCGAGAAGGGTAAACTGGTAGTATCATGCCTTGGGCATTGATTCACATGCCTTGTCATACCTTTATCCCTATACAAGACCTACAATTTTGATTTCGTGTTGTCGTATCACTGTGCATCCCTATCCACTGACGGTTTACTTGTGTTTTATATGAAAACTGTACGATAATGCTTAAAAACATGTTAAAGGGGGTCAATGTATAGCCTTAACGCTAAGAAAAATATTTATTTTACTGATTAGACATTATATACATAGCATATTCTACTGTATATAAATATTTTGATGGAACCTTAAGAGATGGAAAACCCCGTAACATCTCTTGAGTTATTGCATGCATGTTATACACTGGATAGGAGATGTGAAACCCTGTAAACATCTCTAACACCACGATATTCATGTCATATGTGATATCGATTTGACTTGCATAAGGATATTTTAGTCCTGACTCGAGTGTTTTGTCGTTTCATTATGCTCGGGTCAGCCCTGAGTTTTCAGCTTATTGAAGATTATTCTTTTGAGGATGAAGACGAAGATTTGGTATATTATTGCTATTATTATTCTCTACAACATGCTATTCGGCTGTATTATATTTTGTTCCTGTTGTGTGTATATATAACTCTGATAAATGTTGTATAAATTATAATCAAATGTATAATATAAACAGTTTCATGAACTGTTTTTATTTGATTATTATATTTTATCCTTCCGCTACGAGATTCCGTGTTTGACTTCTTCTTCTTTATTGTTTTTCTTAATTAACTCCATTGATTATCTATATTCTAGATTGTTTAAGTTGGACATGTGTGGATTATTATCGATTTAAACCTTTCGATATGTGGGTCGTCACATATTTTATTTCTTGCTCTTTTATGTTAGTTCATGTCTCTTATATTTCATGTTAATTGTATATCATTGATTCATATAATTAGTACTTCAGATTTATTTTATGCAAGTAGTCAGTTCTCTTCTCTTTTGATTACCTTTTATTTTCCTTGCTTTTCATGCTAAAACCATTTTGTATTGAGATGAATTCAACTACGAGAAGCTAAACCCCTTCAATTTAAGGGTGATGAAGCTCTCATGAATTATACTAAATCATAACATGGTTGCATATGTAGTCTTTTGTTTTGTGTTTAATGAAAATTATGAATGATGGTAGTTTATGTTTCTTTTTAGTGAATTTGATAGTTTATGTTGACATCTTAAATAGGCAATGCTTAATCCAATATAAACATAAACTATTTGATCATTTGCCTAAGTGATTTTGATGATGAAAGTCAAACTAGAACCAAATTTTGATGATCTATGTTACTAGTTCATAGTAAGTAGATCATGCTTAGAATAGATTTTATTATTAATTTCATGTCATTTTCATGAGAATTGTCAAGTGATTTTGAATGCTATGTTAGAGTTTGATGGTTTAAGTTGTGCTAATTAATAGCACAAATAAACCATACTTACAATAAACACATTATCAAAATTATCATCTTGGGCTTATTGTCTTCTTTTAACAATCTATTGCTTGGTGTCTAGGCTACGACAGAGTAACAATCATTTACAAATATTACTGTGATTCGTAAATATTATGGTAATTGTTTCTCTATTGGTACTTATGATTCATGGTGCACCGATAACTCATGTCCGTTACTTGGATGAGAACTATTTCGTTGAAATAAGTCAAAGTATGATTATATAATTTTGGGTTAGGAGGTACAAAGAACAGAAAATTTGTAGTTAATTCCATGCATTCATTTAGTTGCATTAGTTCACGCATATAAAAAAATCGCATTTTCCTTAAATTTATTTTTAAACCAAAAAAATCCAAAAAAAATGCAAAACAAACATTTTCCTCTGAAAAAAATAAAAAAAATAAAAAATCCAAAAATAAGCATTTTATTCAACTCCGTTTTATAAAAAACAAAAATGCAAAAGATAAATATATTTTCAAAATAACAAAAAACAAAAATACCAAAAACATTTTAAAAAAGAAAAAATTTAAAATAAAAAACAAATCAAATCTCCCTTGTGAAAAATAAATTCTTTTTAGTAAAAAATTTCCTCTAAAAAACAAAAGAAAATAATTTTTTCACTTCATTTCATTGTCTAAACCTTGTTTCATTCTCTTAACTTTGATTTTCACATCTTTCTCTCCTTAATCTTTTTCGCTTGTGCATGAGTACTTGGACTACTGAAACAAAGACAAATCGTTTAACTCTAACAAATGATTCTTCAATAATGGCTAATGAAACACTCCTCGAGCTCTCACGGATAGACTCTTTCCCAATAGAGTATTTATTCCATCTTGTATCATATTACCCTCTCCAACGGGTAATCACTTCGAAATTCATTCAAATCATATTGCCACACTCCTGAAATTTACAATTTTGAACACGATGACCCTTACATCTTAACGAAATTTGAACAAGTATGTGCAACTATTAAACTCCAACAATTATGTGACGATGGAATCAACTTCGGATTATTCCATTCACCTTTACCGGTTATACTGAAAAATGGTTATATAGCTTACCTTCGAACTCGATCAAAACTTGAGAAGAACTCGTTAAAGTTTTCTTAAAAATGTTATACCCCTTGGGAAAAAGAACCAAAATACAAAGAAAAATTGTGAATTTTCATCAGTTTGGGAGTGAACCATTCGGAAAAAATATGAAAGATTTAAAGAGCTTTTGATAAAATTCCATACCATAGTTTTGAAAAATGGTCTCTTTTCCAAATCTTATACGATGGACTTGAAAATAGTTCACGAAAATCACGAATAGATGTGCCAAGGCAATTTTCTTACTCAACTCACGATGATGCTTGGCAATTCCTTGAAAACTTTGCCAAAAAATCATCCCAATGGGAACGTTCTAACGAGAAATCCATTTATTCACGATCGAGCGCACACTCGTTAGGATAATCATTGGCTTTAGAAGCTAAAATTGATGCAATGATCGATAAATTCGAAAACATTTTCTCACCCAATCAAATGAACCAAGCTTCCCAAGTGTCATAAATGTAATGATTTGAATCACATCGTCGATCAATATCCTCATTTATTAGAACAACACAATGCTTTTAACAGGGTTAAGAATGACCTGTTTTCTCCAACATACAATCATGGTTGGAGAAATCATCTTAACTTTGCATGGAACAAAAATAACTCTAACATAAACTTGGTTCGTCCAAATTTTCAAGCATTTCCCAACAATGCTTCGAATCCTCCTTTTCAGCCTAACCATTTTCAACAAAATTCTGCGGCTCGTCTCAAAATCAACTGCAACAATTTTTCGCTCCCCAAGACGATAAATGAATGACTTCACTTGAGAAAAGTCTTGAAACTTTGGCTAATGAGACCGTCCAAAACCTCCAATCAAATAGTAATTTGCAAAATTTGTTAACCTCATATATGCAAAATACAAGTCAATTAATTGCTAAACTTGAAATGCAAATGAGTCAATTTTCCATTTCTGCGAGTGATCGTGAACGAGGCTGTTCCCAAGTTAGCCAGTTATGAACCTTAGAAATCAAAACACGAATTTGAATCAAGCTCATTTCATTGAAGATAGCAATGTGAACCAAATGAATGCTATCATGACTTTACGTTTAGATAGACTAATCGATAATCAAGTTGTCAATCCAAACAATTTACTGAAAGCTCCTCTTGACACTTCGAAAATAACAAGCGGTTCTTAACAAAACATCGAGTCAAATATCGAATCAAATCCCCATCCAAATTCTTCTTCTACTCAAGTAGACCGATCTACTGAGTATTTCTACATTGACTTCGACCTAAGAAACATTTTGATCATATAGAAATGATGTTGGAAATTTTCAAACAAGAGAAGCAAACATCCCTCTACTTGATATCATTCAACAAGTCCCAACTTACGCTAAATTTCTAAAGGACTTGTGTACTCAAAAACGACACGCTCATGTACCTAAGAAAGTTTTCTTCGTTGCCAGTCTTAGCGAAATCTCATCTCAATCAATTCCCATAAAATACAAAGATCCTGGATGTCTGACAATCTCATGAAGGATAGGAGACAAGACAATTAATAAATTCTCATTAGACTTTGGTGTGAGTGTCATTCCTTTTTAGTTTACCAGCAACTTCGCTTGGTTGAACTAAAACCGATGAAAGTAACTCTTCAATTTGTCGATCTTTCGATAAAGAAACCCATCGAAGAAATCATACTCATTTAAGTCGGTCAATTCATATTCCTCATCCTTTAGATAGAACCAGTGAATAATGCGATGAGTCAAATTCCCTTGATTTTAGAACAATCTATTTTATCCACTTCGAATACCCTAATAAATTGTCGAAATGGTTCGATGAAAATTTATTTTAGTACATGACTTTGAATTTTAACATTTTCAATCTCGAAAATCAATCGAACGAACCACTTCACCAAACATTACAAGTTATCTCCGTTTAAGAAAATTTTAACAGCGAAATAGTTAACCTTAACAATGAATGCGAGACCGAATACGACCAACTACTTCAAGACGAGCCTAAGGAGATTGAAAACATGCTTCAGTTTGAACCCCTCACGGTTGAGTCAAAACTTCAACCAAATTATTTGATTGAGTAACCCCCTAGGTAGGAACTCAAACCTCTTCTTGATCATCATAATTATGCATACTTAGGTGACAATGAAATATTTCCTATCATAATTTTTTCAAATTTTTGTTCTTGATCAAGAGACATCCCTTCTTTCAGTTCCTTTGATAAACAAAGAGGTAATCGGATGGTCGATTACCAATATTAATGGAAGTAGTTCCACTCTTTTTCAACATCGCATCCACTTAGTTGATGAAGCCAAGCCTGTTCGTGACACGGAACGAAGGCTTAACCCTAAAATGAAAGATGTGGTTCGAGACAAAATTCTTAAACTCCTTGATAACGGAATCATATATCCCAATTGTGATATTTCGTGTGTTAGCCCAATTCATATCATGCCTAAAAAGTTCGGACTTACCGTTATCACGAATGACACAAATGAACTCATTCGAACTTGTACCCAAAGGGTTGGCTTGTTTGTATTGATTATCGAAAATTAAATGCCGCAATACATAAAGATTGCTTTCCTCTTCCTTTCATTGACAAACTACTTGAATGTCTAGCAAGCCATGAAATATATTGCTTTCTTGATGGTAATTCCAGTTATAATCAAATTCTGATCGCTCCCGAAGATCAAGAGAAAACAACTTTCACGTGTCCTTTTGGCACCTTTGTGTATCGACGTACGTTATTTGGCCTTTGCAATGCTTCTTCTACTTTTCAAAGATGCATGGTCAGCATCTTTTCAGACATGATCGAATTCTTTTTGGAAGTGCTTGTGGAAAATTTTTTCATCTTTGGAAATTCTTTTTCCATGTGCTTATGCCATCTCGAGATGGTTCTAAGTCGATGCAATGAAAAACACTTAACATTAAATTGGAAAAAATGTCATTTCATGGTCGAACATGTCATTATTCTCAGACATAACATTTCAAACAAAGGAATAGAGGTAGATAAAGAAAAAGCTAAATGTAGTTGCGAATCTACCCATTTCCAAATCTATCAAGGACATTCGTTAATTTCTAGAACATGCCGATTTTTATCGACACTTTGTGAAAGGCTTTAGTAAAATTGCTCGATCTGTGATCAACTCTTTTTGGAAGACAATCCATTTAACTTTAATTTGGGTTGTGTTTTTGCTTTCGAACGTCTTAAAAATGAACCCATTTTCGCTTCCATCATTTGCTCACCCAATTGGGATCTTCATTTCGAAATTATGTATGACGCTTCTTACTTTGCAGTTGGTGCTGTATTAAGACAACGCATCAACAAAATTCTTCATGTCATCTACTATGTTAGTATGACTTTAAACGATGCTCAAATCAATTACACGACCATTGAAAAAGAGCTTCTAATGATAGTTTTTGTGCTCGAAAAGTTTCAACCTTTTTCGATTAGCTCACACATTACTATTTACACTGACCATTCCACTCTTAAGTACCTTTTCTCTAAAAATATTGCTAAGTCTTCTTTAATCCATTGGATCCTTTTACTCCAAGAGTTTGACCTTACAATCAAAGATAAAAAAGATTGGATAGTTTCCATGCTTATCATTTGTCGCGTCTTCTGTACGCACCATCTTCTTTACTGACCAAAGAGAACTTTCCTGATGAACAACTTTCTGTTTTCGTCGATACATGGTATGCCAATATAGTGAAATATTTAGTCACGAAGGAAACTCCTTTATTTTGGTCGAAATAAGATAAATAAAAATTTCTTTCTCAAGTGAAATATTTTTATTGGGATGATCCATGCTTATTTAAGTATTGTTTCGACCAAATCATTCGATGCTTTATCCTAGATTGCGAAATTAAGAGTGTCCTTTCATTTTGTCATGATCTAGCTTGTGGTTGTCATTTCAGTTCGAAGAAAGCAGGGAAAAGATGCTTTAATGTGGTTTTTCCTTGCCTACGCTTTCCAATGATGCATTTGAGTTCTGCAAAACTTGTGATCGCTGCCAAATGTTAGGAAATATCTCTCAATGAAATATGATACCTTTGAACCCCACTCTTACGATCGAAATCGTTGACGTTTGGGGTATTGAATTTCTAGGACCATTTCCTAACTCTTTCATAAATCTGTATATTCTTCTTGCTATTATTTATGTCTCTAAATGGGTTGAAGCCATTACACATAAAACTAATGACCACAAAGTTGTTGTGAAATTCATAAAAGAAAATATCTTTCAAAGTTTTGGAACACATCATGCGATAATAAGCGATAGTGGAACTTATTTCTATAATCGATCATTCGAAACTCTAATGAAGAAATATTTGATAACCCATTAGTTATCCACTACTTATCATCCTCAAACTTGTGGTCAATTTTCAAATCGTCAAATCCATTAAATTTAGGAGAAAACTATAAATAAAAATAAAAAAGATTGGCCACAAAAATTGATAGATGCACTTTGTTCCTACAGAACTGCATATAAAGCTTTGGGCTTATAGAACTGCATATAAAACTAATCTAGGGATGTTTTCTTGTGGGTTAGCATATGTTAAAGCATGTGGTTTACCTGTCGAACTAGAACTTAAAACATTATGGGCGATTAGGAATATAAACTTTGATTTTGAAAAGCAGGCGAAGACAGGAAATTACAAATCAGCGAAGTAGAAGAAATTTGGAACAATGCGTATGAAAATGAGAAAACTTACAATGAAAGAACAAAGGTTTTAGATGACAAGTCAATCCTAAGAAAAAAATTCACCAAATCAAAGAGTTCTTTTGTATGACTCTCAAATTCGTTTGTTCCATGGGAAATTAAATCAAGATGGACGGGATCATACACGGTACATACTGTTTTTCCACAGGCGCCATAGGAATAGAAAACCATAGGGATAAATTGACTTTTAAAGTCAATGCTCATCGTTTAAAACTTTACTTGGAGTTGGCGAGTGATCGAGAGGAGGAGCTTATGGTTCTTCATGAGTCACACTATGTCTGGTAAGAAAATTTAAACCTCTCTTGTAAATACAAATATAATTTTTCCCATTACACTAATTATATCATGTATTGACTATAGAGACACAGTAAAAATCAAGTGTGGGGGACGTGTTTATTTTGATTTTTCATAGTTTATTTTTCGCATTTTCTTTTTAGAAAATATAAAAAACCCAAAATAATTTTTTTATAGTATATTGATTTAATTTTAAAAGAAACGATAGAATAAGTATACATTTTTGGTTGTTAAAATTGAAATTTTTAAAAATTTACTTATCTTAACAAAATTAAAACAAGTTTGATTAAAAGTAACTGTGGTATAACTAGTATATATGAAGGTTCATAGGTGATAATTGTGAGGTATATCCTAATTTTAATCTATATTTAAAAGAGCGGTTGATTTAAAGTAATGTCGATAGCATTTTTGGTCTTCTATGTTAAGTGGTGCTAAGATGATTTTTCGTAACTCTCTCTATTCAAAAAAAGGAAGAAAAATATTTCATACAAATAATAAAAACCCAAAGTGACGTTTTCACACGTAAGCGTGTACACTCGCCACGCTTTGTACCCTTCACAAAGCCCAAAAGACATTACATGATCGGTATATCCGGCTTCAGTATATCTGAGTTAGGTGTATGTAAATAGAACTAAAATAATAATAACAAACACCTAGAGTCATGTGTTCATACGCATGTACACTCGCCACGCTGTGTACTCTTCTCCCGTAAGCCCGAAAGGCATTGCATGATCGATGTATTTGGTCTTAATATATCTGAGTTGGGTATGTAAATAACAATGTTAATTTTTTCAAAATAGAGAGAGCAAGCAATTAAACCCAACCACTTTGCAAAACTTTGATAATCAACTAAAGGATTCATTTCATAGTCGCACTATGTCATCAACCGAAACAACTAACCAAATTAGAGTCTAATTATGATGATAATTTAATTTTTGTTGGATGTTTTGATTAGTAAAAAGACCAAATTTCTTGATAATAACCAAAACTTATACCTAACTTACTAATGTCAATTTAAAAGTAAAATCATTTTTAAATATTTTTCGAAAGCTTGCATCATTTAGTCGCATTAGAATTTGCATATCGCATTTGGATTTTGTGGATAGTATCCATTAAAAACCTCCACGAGATAACATTCGTCCTACTAGAGACACCTAGAGATTTAACGCTTTTTGCATACGCTCAATGCAATCTTGTTCCCTATGAAAACAAATTTATCCTAGTTTTAGTCTTTTCGAGGACTAATAAGAAGATAGGGGATATTTGATGTGCATGTAAAAATGTATATTTTTACTCCCATATTTAATCTTCTTTGTTAAAATAAGTGAGAAATTAGGGTATTTTATATGTTTAAACCAAAATCTAATTTGTTTTTTTAATCTTCATTCACTCATCTTCATTTGGGGGCAAAATGGTAATTTTATGTATGAATTAATTTCGAGAAATTTATTTACACTCTTTTGTTTTTAATTGTGGGAAATTAAGTGCAAATTGGATGGAGCTTCATGGATATATGCATGCACGAGTATTCAAGACCAAACGAATGTAGAAATGAAAAAAAACAATGCAACATGGAGGAGGCCAAATGCCCACTACTTAATGGACCATAATTAAAAGCAGATGCACATGTTAATAGAGATTAGTTAATTCCATAATGATGCTTGGAGGCTGCAAAATCTCAAGGGCATTTTTGGTAGTTCCTTAAAAAAAGGAATTAGAGTTTTAGCCATGTGTAAATACCCCTTATCTTCCATGTAATAAGCTCTTCTCTTTTATGCACGCTGTAGCCACAGAATTAATGATAAATAAAATGTCTTTTTAATGGCTTCTTATCCTTCCTCTTATTTTATTTTGTTTGCATGCTCTTTTCTCTTATGCTATTTTATTTCATGCTCTTTTACATTAGTTTGTGTCTCTTTTATTTCATGTTAATAGTATATATTTAATTCATGCAATTAGTTTAGATTTATTTTATGCAAGTAGTCAGTTCTCTTTTTGGATTAGCTTTTATTTTCCTTATTATTCATGCCAAAACCATTTTGTGTTGAGATGAATTCAATAATGAGAAGCTAAACCCTTTCGATTTAGGGGTAATGAAGCTCTCATGAATCATATTAAATCAACCCAACTTGGTTGCACTTTGTAGTCACTTGTTTTGTGCTTAATGGAAATTATAAATGATGGTAGTTTATTTTTTTAGAATTTAATAGTCAATGTTGACATCTTTAATAGGCTATGCTTAATCCAATATAAGCATAAACTATTTGATCATTTGCCTAAGTGATTTTGATGGTGAAAGTCAAACTAGAATCAAAATTTGATTATATATGTTACTAGTTCATTGTAAATGGATCATTCTTAAAATAGACTTTATTTTTAATTTCATGTCATTTTCATGAGAATTGACAATAGGTTTGAATGGTGTGTTAGAGTTTGATGGTTTAAGTTATGTTAATTAATAGCAGTAATAAACCATACTTATAATAAATACATCAATCATTTCTACTTAAAATTTAAATGAGAGATTATGGATGAATTTTGTATTGATTTATATGAATGATTGGATGTTAATTTGCATCTAAATTGCCCCTTAATCTCACTGTTTTATTCACTTCTTCTCTAGTTTGTTTTCTATAATTTTCTTACTTTAACACAATTTCAAAAACCTTGCACTAATTTGATTGAGTAATATTAGAATTTAATTCTTTTCCTGTGGATTGACCCGTACTTGCATATGTACTACAATTATACGTCATGCGCTTGAGGTTTTATAATGATATGAAGGTATTCTAATCGATAGAATTTTCCGTCGTTCAGCACTTTTCAAGATTGTTTATGGATAAAACGATTTTCGGCCATATTAGCGCTATTTATTCGACCTATTTATTTTTTGTTAAAAAATTTTGAAAATAGATTTCTTATCATTAGTTATTACTTTAAAGAGGGTTAACAAGGTTATTAAATCATTTTATTCACTAAAATCAAAGATTAACATATTTAAATAATTTGGATATTTAAATACGAAGTGTTTGAAATTCTGGGTTGTTACATTCTCCCCTACTTAAAATATTTCATCCTCACATTCTGACACAAGCAATCAATGACACAATCACAAATCAATACTTAACCGTATTCACAATTAATAGCAAACATAGCTAATGGATTGCCCATGTTCAAAAATCAGCTTATCGCACAAGGACGACAAACAACCTATTAAGCATACATTCCACTAAAGGCCTCATGTTAGTGCTTAGTCGATTATTTATACTACTATGTAACAAATCGAAGAGTCATCATTCAAACTCCCCATAAGCCAACAAGCGATGTACG
The DNA here is from genome assembly GCA_030765085.1 of Allium cepa. NCBI lineage: Eukaryota > Viridiplantae > Streptophyta > Magnoliopsida > Asparagales > Amaryllidaceae > Allium > Allium cepa. Next base: position 979,759,307 of record CM060928.1, read on the forward strand.
TGGACCATCCGAACACATTATTAAGTCCGATCACTTGCTTTATCACCAAGATTTCACTACTAAACTAGTATAGATCACTTGAATTTTCTAGAACGAACTCCAATCTCGTTTCTTGATTAGACACCTTCATTCTTCTTACGTAGCCATATACTGTGATTCCGTATCAGAAGTTCTCTATCAAAAGTTGAGTGAAAAATCCTTGTTCAAACTAGTGTTAAACTACCCTGAAATCGTGTACTCAAATCCTAGGTCGAGAACGGTCATGCGAATATAGTGACCTACGTAAAACTTACGTATTTTATTTCAACTACATAATTTTTTTTTAACATTCGCTTACATAAAATCATTTCATATTTAATACTAAAATTGTTTATGAAACATTTCTTAACACATTACTTAAGTTTCTTGAACATTTTATAAAGACTTATCTTCACTTATAAAGAATTTCATTTAAAACATTTCAAGACTTAAACTCATTACTTGTATAACATTCACTATAACCTAAGAACATATACAAAATGTTTATCTTCATAGTTTAATACTTATGTAAATTTTACTACCTTTTAAGTTTTAGATTTATAAAAATTCAACTCTTATATTTTAATATCAAATTTCTATACCAATTCGGAAGTTTCTGACTGTCCAAAATCGTCAAAAATTCCATTTTATTTCAACAATTAAAAATGACCAAACTTCATATTCTAATAAGATATACAAACAAAACTACCCTAATGCATATGATACGTGCGTCTATAAAACAACTTAACAAAGTTTCAATTATTTATTAAACATACTTTATCCAAAAAGGGAAAACATGAAAAGTTCTCACTAGGCTATGCTGCTACAACTAGAGCCCCTTACATAATATACCAGAAAATATTTTCCATATAGAATGCTTAATTCAAAACCTTTATTAAACTACTCTTTATTTTATATCAAATTCTTCAAGGAAAACTTTAGAACTAAACTTTGATTTTTATTTCAAATCATTTGAAAGAAATATATGCATATATCATTTGTACATCAAATCGTACTTTTGGGATTTAAATCAAATTATGTTTTACAAAAAACTATGTTGCTGAACTACTATAATAAAATCCCACTTTGAAACTCAAAAATGAACGCTGGTGATGTTGTAGTCATCACTGAAATTATTTTCCAACGACAAAAGTGAGTTCACCCCTTTCTATCCCTTTTAAAACCCTTTTTAAAATATTTCTACCTCATAAATACTTTTGATTAATACTATTATTAATTTCCCAAAAACCTTGAAAAACAATTTTCAAAAACACTAGGATTCAAGTTCTTAAATTCTTAGTTTAAATCTTTTTTATTTATAAACTATAATTTATAAACCATTTTTTTATATAAATTCACTTTCCTATATAACATCATTTCGCAAATATTTATTCCAAAATATATTGCTTCTCTTTTGTTTTATAAATAACATCTTTATTAAAGTTAACTTTTAACCAAACGTTATGACCAAATGTCTTATAAATAAACTATGAAATTAATTCCAAAGGTGTCTGTTTCAATAGTCTCACAAATTATTATCTATCCAACACATGTAGTAAAAGGTAAAAATGCTCATAAATTGGTCGAGCACAAATCAAAAATCAATATAGTTTGCTTGTAAACTATTCGAGCACAACTAATAATTCAACAAACGCTAACAATGCTTATAAACAAGTTGAGCAATATTAAGCTAATAATTCTATAAATGACAATAATTCTCATAAATTGATCGAGCATGTCAAGTCATTCTATAAAGGATAACAATCCTCACAAATTGGCTAAGCATAGCTAAACTAATTAATGAGGGGTAATGAATGAACAGTATTACTACCTACATTAATTGAACTACACTATCAACTTATCCTTATATAAGTTACCTTATATTAGATCTTTAATTTTCGTTATTTGAATTACCTTTAAGGCATATGTTTATAAAAAAAAAATATGCTCTTATATGTATAATACACTCAGTTCATGCTAGGGTATTCCATTACCATATCTTGTAATGAGTTATACCTAACTAAATCCAAGGTTCTCGATTAACCTTCAACCTTGATACCAAATGTAATGAACGGCCATTTCGACCATTGAATGTCAGCACTAATACATCCATGGTATTCATGTATCGAGCACTTAAGTGTCCTAAAGGTAGAACGTTGGAGTATAGAAAAAGAAGAAAAGAAACAAGAAAGGGAAGAACAAAAAACATCAGAATCTCACGGTTGAATGATAACATGTAATATCAAAAGATAATACATAGAGCTAATATACGTAGTATTTTAGAGTTACTAACTAGAGTATTATATTAGCATGGACAGTTATAACAGCTTGTCCTAAACATTAGTGATGTGTGTGCGTGTTTGTGTGTGTGTGTATAAAGTAATAAAGTGGTAATAAGAATACTACGGTAGGTAACATCCAGTGCAACGGCCTGCAACTTTATTACTTGGATAAATTATGTTTATTTTCAAAATATTTATATATGGGTTTAAAAGAAAGACATAATCATGTTTTAAGTGGTAAATAAAATTAATTATTTTTTTATAAAAAATATTTACGAACAAATTAACGAGGTAAAATATTGATAATTTATAAATATCGTCCTATGTAAAATACCGATAAAACAACAAAAAAACGTTTTATCGATAAAACTGCTTTTAAACAATAAGAATCGGGCATGGCTTTGAATAATTACATTAATATATGTATTCAAACAAGATAATGAAATAAAGTAATTTTCTTATTTTTGAAAAATAAATGTATTTATGACATCGACGGTTGATATCATTGATTTTATATATTTCTTCGGGAATTCAAGTAAAGTTTAAATAATGAATAAATGGGTTTTTATTTTACAAATATACTTATTATAATTTTTTAATAATAATGGTAAAATCATTTTTAAATTTTGTTTACCAAAATAGATAGTTCGTAGAAAAATAGAAAATGTTACCGAAGAACGTTTTCTAGAATTTCAACTTTTCGACATCAGAAAGTTGTCAGGAACGTTGCTCGTCATTGTGCAATATATAAAGTCATATATAAGAGTTAATTAACTAAACATTAATAATAAAACTAATAGTATATTATCTTATGTTAATTATGTTTATCAAATGATGTGACAAGTCATGGTTTTAAAAATAATAACTTATATATATAAGTATATATCATTATCACTTGTCAAATCTTAGCCTTATCATCATTATCCATCATAACCTAGAGGATGTGACTAGATACAGGGGATGTGACCTATGAGGGGGATGAAGGTGGTGATGCGACTTGTTAAAATAATGATATGTTAGGATATTTAATCTAAGATTAGTTTGGTAATTTTCTTACATTCTTTTGTCTATAAATACACATCCATTTCACCATATTTTCATTTACTTCTCCATTTCTATTTACCTAAAGCTTTCTTCACAATTTCATGGCTTCTTATGTTAGTTTTAATTATTTTTAAATTAAAAGATTTAAATTGTTTTAAAGATGCAAACTTGTTTTAAACTCTATCTTTTTCATTTTTCCTTCACATTATTCGGCCATAACTTCCTCTATTTTACACCAAATCAAGATTTTCTTTATTCTAAATCGTATTAAATTTCAATAGCTACCACTTTAATTTTAACCATTTTTTCTAATTTCAAGTTTAGATTTGTTAAAATCTCATTTCTTTGCAGTGTACTTTTAAACTCAAAAATTCAAGTCTGAAAATAGCTCTCCTTTTGACCATATCTACCTCAAAAAAAATCCGATTTAAGTGATTCTTCTTTTTAATTGTAGATAAAATAATTTTCTTAAACTTTTCTTTAGGTTACCTTTTCAAAATCCGAGAGTAATAAGTCCAAAATCAAGTGGATGATGACATATTTTTGGGATTATTTTTGGTGCATCTAAGGCATTTCAGGTTTCTAAGATTTTCGGTGAGTTAAACTACCTTTTGGAATTTTTTCGTTATTATGATGTGTTGTTGCGGTGATAATAAGATGAGAAAATTGAATGGTTATTATGTTGGTTGATGGTGATTTAATGGATGTTATGTTTGGTATTGAATTTGAGGTTTGAATGTGGCGTTATCGAGTTAGTAAGCATATAACCTTAAGTTTATATGTGAGTTTCACTGTGATTTTAAGCATATGGTTGAATGGATATATGGTTGTGACCTAAGATCCAAAGTATGTTGAGTTGCAACAAAGTTAGCGACGGACGTGAAATCTCATTTGAAATCAAAAATTTTGTTTTCATGTTTTGAAGTTTGGAAATTGTTTCAAAGTTTCTATCTTTGTTTCTAAGTCTCAAAAACTTTAAAAATAATGTTTCTAAATAGGAAATAAGAAATAATAAGAAAAATTTTTCACTTTAAGCAAGTTTAAGTGAACTGTGCTTATAGCGATAGTCGCTGTGGGCACAGTCCGATAAAATTGTAGATTTCCGTTTTAAATCGATTTCTTTCGAAAAGACTTTGCAAAAGTTTTAGAACTTGATTAATAACATAAAAAATATTAATTGTAGATAATATAATAATGCATTTATTAAATAAAATAATTAAAAGTAATTATTACTTAATTAGTAATTAAGTTATTAAGGTTTAAGTAACACTTATAGAAGGTTAATGATTAATTAGTGATTAATAATTTTTTTAATTAGTGATTTATGAAGTTAAGAAGTAATTAAATCATCAATTATTATTTAATTAAAGTAATTAGTTGATTAGCTGTCATTTAATTAAGTGATTACTAAATTAATTTTTAATTAATTAGGATTTTACTAATAATGAATTGTTTAAACCTTAATTAAGATTCATTAGGAAGTTAATTAGGACTTAATCAAGTACATTAAGTTCATTAAAGTTAATTATGAATTAATCTCGATTTAATTAGGATATAATTAGGGTTTAAGCTAATCGAATATACTTTCCCTTTTAAAGCTATTTTTAAACTTAGTCGTTTCTATTTTAAATCAATTTTCTTTTTGAGATTAATTGATTTTAAATCAAAGGATCTCTCGTCTGGAACATTAAGTATCCAAATGAATTAAAGTAATAATTATAAAACGTTGACACATTTTATGGGAAGCAAATGACTCGTGTTTAGCACAAATGCTGAATATTGGTAACCTGATAAACATAAGAAAGTTAATTTCAATAAGCGGGTTATAGTAACTTACTAACATTTTTCACTGATAATGAATGTATCTATATTTGTAACTAGGACATCTACCTATATTGATTGTATGTTATGTGTGAATCTCTTATATATCTGATGTTATGCAATACCGATGATATAACTTAGATAAGTAAACCTAAATTTAATGGTTCATTGTAGTCATTAAGCCTCTATTTGGTTTTGGAAAGTTAATATTTCATTTTATTTTAAAATGGACTTCAAGGATATTCTATTTTGAACAAGATAGTTAAGAATGATTTGACAATTGTTTTGAATATTATATAACGAAGTTTTATAAACAATTTTAGGGTATTCATAAAAGTTTTAGAAATGGTTTTGAATGTTTATAAAAAGGATTTATAAATAAGTTTGAATGTCTTTATCGGGAAGTTTTATGCAAGGTTTGAAAATTTGCAAAGAAGTTATATAACTAGGTTTGAAAAATTATAAAGAGTTTCATAAATGAGTTTAGAAGTTGATAAATGTTCTGTAAATGGGTATGGATTAAAGAAAAGAGGATTTCAGGGATAAAGAAATTCATAAAAGAATTTATTGAAAATGATTACAATTAGAAATTGAGCTTTGGGTTTCTCGAGGCCGACCTTTTAAAAAAATGGTAGTATGGAACACCTGTTTCCACATTGTACACCAAAGGAATAATGCTTAGAGTTATCATTTTCTCCAATTTAAATAATGTGGTTAGATCTTTTTTAGAGATTTGGTAATGGAAAATCTTAAAATGTTTGTGAAGATACTTATGTCGAAAAGATAAGTATATGAATGTCTTTTGAACAAGATTTATTAAACAAAGATATGTTTTGAGGCTTAGCGGCTATTATGGATAAATAAATCTCAAATGGAATTGGTTGTTGTTTGTTGATTTGATAGTTAAATAACTAATTATCAATTTGATCAAATTTGACTTAGGAAGTATAAATGTAAATTCGAGTTCCTCGATAAGGACTCAAAAACTTACTTCCAAAAGAACCGGGAATGAGTCAACCAAAAATTATCAGTTGGTGGTACGGAGAGACGGGGATCGGATTTATATATCCGTAAACCACTTCAACCAATATGTACGTTTAAGTGAAAGATGTCTTGATGATGATTACAGACGGTGCTCTTTGAAGTGCAAGGGCTACTGCTACTAATCCTAAGGATGATTTCAAAATGGATGTAGTAGAGTTAGTGCCTTCGGTTTCATTCATAACCAGAGCAAACTTGTCTGGAAGAACATTGGCATTGCATTGACATTTGGAGGGCATGTTTGCATTCCAAGATGGATTTCCATTCAGAAAAGTGTATGCATTTATCAGTAGCTTTGGAGATAAAGCGCAACTACTCTTCCATTTAAGCTCATACCTCCTTGCTAGTTTTTGGTTCAGCCATATCCCTTATAGCTTGAATTTGGTTGTGACTTGCCTTGAGCACTTACCAAGTAGCCTAAGAATTTTCCAGAATGCACCCTAAAGGAGCACTTTTGTGGATTTAACTTCATTTGATATCTCCATAATGTCCCGAAAATTTCCTCTAGATCCTTGAGATGGTTTTCAGGTTCATTAGATTTTACTAGCATGTCATCAACATAAACTTCCATGTTTCTACCGATCTGTTCTTTGAATATTCGATTAACCAATCTCTAATAAGTGGCCCTAGCATTTTTTAGACCAAATGGCATGGCTTTGTAACAATAAATTCCCCATTCTGTTATGAAGCTGGTATGATCTTCATCTGGCTTGAACATCGGTATCTGATTATACATCGAATAAGCATCCATAAGAGACAACAACTTGTGTCCACTTGTTATATCTACCAGCTGATCTATTCTTGGCAATGGGAAACAATCTTTCTGGCATGCTTTGTTTAAATCTGTGTAATCAAGATATGTTCTCTACTTTCCATTTGAGTTTTCACCATAATCGGGTTGGCTAACCATTTGGGGTAATATACTTCCCAGATTAATCCAATTTCCAGGAGCCTGTCAACCTCCTCTTTCAGAGCATCCATTCGAAACTTATCCAATTGCCTCTTTCTTTGTCTTATAGGGGTTGCTCCTGGGTTGATGTTACGGGCATGACACATAACAATCGGGTTAATTCCCACCATATTGGAATGTGACCAAGCAAACACATCCATATTATCTTTGAGGAACTGAATCGGATCTTTCTTTAACTCGCCATCAAGATCTTTCCCACTTTGACCACTTTGTAAACATCCTCAGAATCTATGTAGGTTTCCTCAAGGTCTTCTATGGGCCTTATTCTTTTTATCTCGCCATGATAATTAAACTCTGTGACTGTTGGTGCTTCTACTGGTGAATTAGTGCAACCCTCTTTCTCTTGTTTCCTGCAGAAATGCACTTTTGATACATACGATTATTAGACTTCTTATCATTAATCTTTGATTCGAATGTTAGATGTAAAGATCCATCATTCGAAGGCTACAAAGTAGTATAAGAATCAAAATAAGTAGAATAATCCCTTTTATATTGATCAAGAGTGGCAAAGTACATTTCACAGGAGTTGAATTGTTCTCCCTGCACAGTCCCTAAGCCTCGCTTTGTCAAGAACTTCACAATGAGATACTTTGGCGAGATGAAAGCATCAATTTCATCTAAAGTAGGCATGCTCAACAAAGTATTGCAGTAGGAGGGTTGGTTAATTATCACAAAGATGGTTTCAAATATTCGGCATGTTGGAGGCACTCCCATTTCTACTAGAAGCTTTATTTGCCCTACCGAAGTTGATCCCTTGCTGTTGAACCCAAATATCAGTTCGAAGCTTAGCTCTAGCTTGTGCTCTGGGATATTCATTTGATCAAAAGCATGTTTGAAGATGACATTGACTGCACTCCTTGTATCGACCATAATTTAGGAGACAATTGACAGCCCGATTTTTTGCAGCGATCATAAGGGGGTCATATGTTGATGATGGACACCCTTGCGCAGCTCCTATAGGGTGACCACCAGATTTGGCATTTGAATATTCATTGAGGGATCTTTGTTGGAGGATCTTCGTGAACAAAATAAATTCCCTCCTTAGCTTCCTAGATATCTGATTCGAGCTCCTTTACTATTTCCTACCAGATGTGGCCCGCCATGGATCAAATCAATCCTGTTAATCGGTGGGATCAAGCTAAGGGGATATTCATCTTCTAGTATATTCACGTCATAGCCCGGATGCTTCCGGGAGCATTTTCAGTTCTTTGGATTTTGTACCGATCTTGGATAAACTCTTAGAGATGGCCTTCTCGAATCAGTATTTGAATTATACAGGCCAGCACTCTGCATTCATCTGTTTTATGGTCGTTTGCCTTATGATAGGCATAGTAATATCCTCCCTTCTTCTGCTCTGGATTATTCTTAGCTCTGTAGGAAGTTGGAAAGTTGACTCTTTCCTATGCTGCAGCATATATGTAAGACAATGGTCTGTTTAAATTGACTTTTTTAGCGACTGGCTCTTTCCGTCGGACCCTTTTATGGCTACGATCCAAGCCAAATTTTCCTCCCTCCTTTCTAGGAAGTAACATTCTCTTGGAATAGTAAAGCTCATACATCCGGATGAATTTATCTACCTAAAAGTGGAAGTCTTAGAGGTCTTTGCAGCCATTGATAAATAGCTGCTTCTAGAAAGGAGTGTTCTTAATTAAACCAGAATGGATAGTTATGACTTTTTCTCGGCCATTCATGTCCTTAGCCTTCAGAGCTTCTGCATTGAATCTTCTCAAATAATCTCCCAAAAACTCACCCTGCCTTTGTTTCATATTGGCCAAGACTGGGTAATCAATGGTTGGATCTTTACAAATACAGAATTATACTGATAATTCATCAGAAAACTGTTTCCAAGAGTAGACGGTTTACTCTCTATACTACATGTACCACTTGGCCGCCGCCCCTTGAAGAGTGACGGGGAACAGTCGGCACTTAACTGCCCCAGAAGCATTATATAGGTCTATCTAGCTATCAAAAGCCATAAGGTGGTCATTAGAATCCGTATTCTCATGGTATTTCATATATGGAATCTTGACATAAGGGGGAATTAATGTCACCACGATTTCATCAGTGATGGCGACACCCTCTCATTAGCATTTACACTTGCATCCACGGTTTTTTTTTTGAATTCACGGCGTCCTTGATTGCCTTCTCCACAACATCTTTAAGGAAAGCTTCAACATTACCATAATTATCTGACTTGGATAATATTCTTTAAAAGCTGAACTGTCAGATTGCTCTAATGACTTATCAAGAATTCTCCCTTGATGATTAGATTTTGCTTATGGGAGTTCTTTCATCTTTAAGAAGTTTAAGTCTATCTTATCTTTGCATTCTTTGGAACTGGTTTTCAGATTTCTTCTAGGAGAAACTACTTCCTCTCATTGAGTCTGCCTTGGAGTTTTAGATGATCTTTGAGATAAAGCCATCTTTAAGAGATCTTGATTTTCGTGTAATTGCTGCTCCAAGCGCTTTATTTTCTATGTATTCTCATTTTGTTGTGCTGGTGATGAAGTTTGACCTGGGATTACCCTATCCAGGTTGAAAGTTGGAGCAACATTCCCCTGTAGGTTGGAAATGTGTACTACTCCCTCATCGAGTCCACTTTGACGTTTTGATCTCATTTTTCCTAGGAAAGAGGAACGTACATAATTAGTCTATATATAATGATAAGGTTGGAGGTTCGGGCCCTCCTTCTAGCACCAAAAATATTGACAAAAAAACTTGTCAACATCCCCAATGCTTTGATAAGACAATTTTGTTTGGACATAACTATGTGGTTGAGATGATTCTCACTTATGAAAGTGTATTTTTGAATAAATTGTCTTAATCAAATTAATCTGGGAGAAAAGAGCGGTGAGTAGTCGTACCTTTCGACCTTGTCGTAAGGTTAATGAGGATACTACAACCCTTTGACCAGGTTGTAATATATTAGATTGTCAAACATTTCGACCTTGTCGAAAGGTTATAGGCATGACCATCCCAACCTTCTGTCTTAGTTGGGGTGGAGGGAGTTAGTCCAACCTTTTGACCTTGTCGAAAGGTTGTTAACATGATCAGTCCAACCTTTCGATTAGTTGGAATAAATGTAAGTTGCAAACCATTCAACTTTGTCAAAAGGTTTGACAAGACATTTCCAACCTTTCGACTAGGTTGACGTAACTCTTAGTCGTTTAGCTGTCAGAAATCAGTAATTTGATGAATTCCATCTCCCTTTAGAGTCAAAAGCAATTATGATTGATGTCTACCACTTCCTTCTTAATAGTGTCAGAAGTTAATGTATGAAACCTCTCGACATTGTTGTAAGGAGATGCATGGCTAATTGCCAACCTTAATTGCTTTTAGCCCCATTGATATCCATTTTCTTTCTATGGAATCAATTCGAAGGGTTTACTAATGCTTAAAGAAGTAGATTCCCTTCGAATTAAATCCATATGAGCGGTTATAAGAATATAACCCAGGATTTCATAAGGAAGAAAACATTTAGACTAAATCGAAAGGTTTTCCTCCCTTCGAAGCAGGCCTAGTTTATATCTTTAACCCCTTTACTTTTCTAATATAAGACCAATTTAGTTATTCCCATAACTATGCATTTTTGCATATGTAATATGTCATCATCACTTTACATTAAGTATGGATTTCGATAACGACGTGCGTTGATGGGGAATATCTAAGTCGATTGTGTATATATAGCATAAATCAAAAGAGATTATGAGAAAAAGGTTGAAAGCATGTGAATTGATCGTTAGACCAGCTAATGATCTTAATGATTCTCCTCATTGCCAATATCCATTATGAACAAGCCCACTCTAATTTATTCATATACAAAATGAGTTACAAGAAATTGAGCTCTCTCCCCTATTCAATTTAGGGTTTTTCCAAGTACAATTATCACTATGAAAGTAGAGAGAAGAAGATGAATTCAATATTCCCAAATCTGTCCCCAAAAATGGACCACTTTGGTCTTATTTATAGATGCAAGCAGGCCCCCCTTTCGACTCCATGCTCTCAACCAGGTCGAAAGGTCCCCTTTTTATATGCCGCCTTTAACTTTTCGACTTCATCGAAATGTTTTGAACCCTTTGAATGTGTCGAAAGGTTATGAGTCTCTTGTGTTCCTTGATTCATTTCTTTTGCTTCCATGCTTTAGTCCTTGTCGAAAAGTCTTCCCTTTGTATGTTGTTGTGAACCTTTCGACATTGTCGAATGGTTTGTCTTCAACATGCTGTTCTGAATCTTTCGACATTGTCGAAAGTTTTCCCTTTTCTCTTGCCTTTATAGACCTTTCCACTTTGTCAAAAGATTTGCTTATCTTTACGGCTTCATGAACCCTTCGATTTTGTCTAAGGGTTTGCCTTTTTATACTGTTGTGAACCCTTCAACCTTATCGGAAGGTCGCACTTCACTAGATTTTTGTCGAGTGCTATGCTTCCCTTCAATGTTGTCGAAAGGTTGTCTTTAATTTTTTTTTGACATGAGTACTACTTTCTTTATAAACCTTTCGACATTGTCGAAAGGTATCCTGGATGCATTTCAACCTATTTGAAAGGCTTGCTATGCTTTCGAAAAGGTCACTATGGAGTTGCTCACACCTTGCTTTGACTTCTTCAAAAGGTTTATGTGTAGTTGAGGGAGAACTATTGATTTCTTTCAAAAGGGGTTCTGAAGTCATCGTTATTTCCTTATTTGTGTCGAAAGGTTGGGTTGTGGTGGAATGTTCTATTGGTTGTCATCTGAGCTGAAGGCCTCTACACTACGTAAATAATTAGACCTTTGAAACATTCTTTTTATGTCTTTTATGATGATTTGGCCTATCTCTTCATCAAAACTTCTATTTTATTGTCCTTCTTTCATACTTCTGATTTTAAGTAGATTTTATGGTCAACAGAATTCGTGTACGTGGGAGCGCTTGGTCAAAGGTTGTAAAGAAACCGTGGTGATGATATATTCAGTACTATCCTGCAAGGGGTAGGTCGTCTTTGTGTTGGCAGGAGTGGTCAGGTACGACCTTGGCACATTTTTCTAGAGGTGTACTGTGGCGAGCGTTACCCTAGTAGCCCACTCATTAGTTGGAATCTATTCTCCAATACGTGCCTTACATTTACGATTGTAGAGCTTGGTATGTTGGTACGTTAGATGCAAGCATTTCAGCTATTTTATCTATTTACTTTAAACCTAGACGCTGTGATAATATCACTGGATTTTGATATAAATTTTTTGGCTATCATAAGGTAAAAATCCATCCGTTTTTATATGCGGTAAGGTCTTACGAGATACCTTTTGTTTGAAAGGTTTTCAAAAATAGAAATCGGTTTGGTTGTTACTTGTTATCAAGTTTTACTCATGCTGCTTTACTAGACTGACCCTGGCATTATTCCGTGTAATGCTCGGGTCAGATCGACTATGTTTTCCTAGGTTTAGCTGGATACTTTGGAGGTGGAGAGAAGCTAGATAGTCAAAACGTATTCACGTATATTTTTCATCTGCTATATTATAGAATATGTATGTTGTCAATGTAAGGATAAGTTTCTATAACTGTCCAAATTTAGGATAAGTATAGTGTACTCTAATGTTGTATATATGAATAAAGATGTTCGTTTTCATACAGATCATTTTTGTATTATATATTATTTGCTGCGTTGTGAGGTTTTATGTTGTTTAGTTTTCTTTTATCTTCTACTTTCCTCTTTCACCCTAATAAATCGGTATTTCCAGCACTTGAATGTTCGCCATGTGATGTAGTGGATGTATTATTGTCGATTTTTGAGGGTCGAAAATTTGATTCGAAGGTTGAAAATCTAGTTCATTGCATTTGGTATCAGATCTAAAGATTAAGAGAGAACCTTGGCCTTGGTGGGGTAAACTCATTTAGAATTGGGTAAGTGAGACCCTAAAATAAGCCTGAGTGTATTATAGGTACGAATGCATATTTTTAATTGATTAAAAAAAGTTACACTACACCAAATATTGCATTTTGTAACACTTTTCCGCTTTCAATTTGTAACAGTAATAACCGTTACAAATTTGTAACAGATATTTCCATTATAAATGTTTGTCACGGTTATTACCGTTACCAAAACCCGGTAATTTGGTAAATAATTAGAAGTAATATGGATAGGGTTGTAACTTTCTCTCTGTTATTACTTATCCCATTCTCACGCATAAACTTTCATTATTTCCATTTATTCACTTTTTCGTTCTAGGTTATCACCAGCCCAATTTTTCTACCATCACCTTTGCCGTTCTGGCACCGCCTCCGTCGTTCTGCCACTGCCTCCACCGTTCTGCCAGCACCATCTGCCACTGCCTCCGTCGTTCTTCTACAGCCCCGGTTGTTTGTTTTCCATGAATTTGAGGAAGACAAAGGAAGATTTAGGGCTCGCGTTCTATTTTCACAACCGATTGCAGCCTAATTTCAATTTCAAATTAGGTAATTACTTCAACGTTAACTTATTTTTTGAAATTAGTCTTTTGTGATATTAATTGGTTCAGAATTATACTTTTTTATTAGTACTATATTTTACATTCCCTGCTTTTATTGGTATAACGGTACCTTGAAATATTGCTGCTGATGTGGTGTACTGCAGGCGCTTAGAATTAATGATTGTTATTTTGAGGCATAATTGTTCCCAATTGGAATTGGAATATTAGTTATCCGAATATCTGCTCAAATTTCTAATTAATACCAATATATGTATTTGATTTGTCCTTACTGATTTGTGTTTTGTTACAAAGTTAAAACCTAAACAATGATTCTACATGGTGAACATGCAGTCTTTCAAAATGATATGTATTTTAAAATCAATTGTCTGCTACATTTAAAACTTGCTATTAGATCTTGCAATTCGTAAGAAATTTCACTTAGTCATGCTGTAGTGATATGATGTTCGTGTATGAATATTTTACATTTAAAGCCAATTATTTAATGTACTAAGCAATGATAATATTGCATTTGCTTGATTTTAAGTTGCTGATGCTAAATTTTCATAAACCTTAGTGTATGCTCAACTTACAAGGGTCATGACATTTCAACTAATTACAACAAGATGCAAGCTCTGATTATCAGCCCTGTAAATTATCCATCATTTTAATGTCAAAAACTTCAATATTACTTTGTTACATTGGAAAAGAGTCACGATGGCTTAAAAATAAAATCTAAAATTAATAAATGCGCCAAAGTAAGCGAGGTCGCGGTTGAACGTGGTTGGTGGATTATTTGTGAATTATAGGGATTGTTTGATTCAGAGGTGATGTGAGTGAGTTTGGCAAGACAGTAAAGGGGAGAATGAGGGGTAATTGCTGGTGATGGGTTGTGGTTGTTTCAGGCAAGTGGATGGCCTCAACAAGTGGTTATGGGGATGACCGATCAGAACAGTGGTGTGGTCTGGTAGATGAAATGGTCTGGTGATGTTTGTACAATTTGATTTACATTTGTACGATTTTCTTGTGATTCTTTGGAAGGGTGATTTTTTGGTGATTTACTTTTGTACAATTTGATTCTCTGGTGATTCTCGGGAAAGGTGATTCTCTGGTGATACTTGAACAAGGCAACAAGGCAAGGCTGAAATGCAGTGGCAATTGGGGGGCATTGTAGGTAGGAAGGTATGTAAGTAAGTATGTATGTGAAGTATTGTGTTGTTTAATCTTCCAGTTGACAGAGTATATGGTGAAGCAGTTGCACAGTTGAAGTCGGAGCTTGTGAAGCAGTTTTGTGTAGAGATGTATGTAAGGAGATGATAGGTGGAAGAATTGTTGTGAGGTGGTGGTTTTTGGTGGTTGTCTATTGGCGTTTACATGCAGATGAATGTATGGTAGTGGAGTTGTTTGGCAAATGGTGATAGTGTATGTTAAGATGAAGGCAGATGTAAGGGCTGTGGTTGCAGATTTGTAATGCAGTGATGACTAAGGGTAGCAATGAAGGAGAAGGCGGTTTGTATTAGGTTATGCAGTGACTGTTATGGCTGGAGGTTGTACTATTCAGGTATGTAGATGACTGTGATGGTCTGGAGTTGGTAAGAAAGGAGGTTTGAATTGAAGGCAGGGGTTAGTATGACGACTGGTATTGGTAGTGGTGTTGCTTAAAGAAGTGGTGAAGTCAATGTGAACTGGGGATGTAGTTTGAGGGTGAGTAATCAAAGAAGGATGGATGTTATTGTGATGTTGTGCAGCAAGGAGGGCAGTAAGTGGTTTGGTATGAAATGTATTTGAATGATGCAGTTTGTGACTGTGCGGGTTACTGAGGGAAGTTGTAATGTTAGAGGGGATGTAGCTGATGGCTGTTATAGGGTGGCGATATGGAAATTAGTGAAATGTTGTTATGTGAAGTGATGTAGGGGATTGTGGCTGATGGTTTGTATAGTTGTGATTTGTTGAAGTGATTTGTGGTGGTATATGAAAGATTTGAGAGCAAGGCGATAAGGGGTTGAAAGGGATGTGCAGCAGTGGGTTGTTTGTTGATGGTGGTCAAAAAAGTTTGGTGGTGAGATGTTGACAGTTTGTGAAGGAGATGGTTGAGGGGGTTTGAGGTGTAGCAACACTGCAAGTTATATGTGTGCACGGTTGATAATGTAAATGTACAGTTGAGAATGTAAAAACAAGTTGAAGATGTGAGAAATGGCAAGGCAGTGAAGAGGTGTGTTTGGGATGACATGCTGTGTTGTTTGTAGAAGGTGTTCACTAGTTGGAGCAGAAATATGTTGATGGCAAGCAAGGCAGTTATGAAGGAATGCAAGGGGAATTTGTACAAAAAAAAATGCAAGGAAAATCAAGTGCAAATGAAATGTAACTTCAAATGAATTGTGTATTATATATATATATATATATATATATATATATATAATGAGTGCAAATGCAATTGAAACTAGAAAAGCAAGCACACAAAGAAAATGCAAACAAAGATCACACAAACACACAATTTTTTTTGCTTTTTAAAATGCCAATAAGACTTAGCACCAATATTAATGGTACATAAAACAAAAATTGTACTAACTATGATTTTTTTTCTTAAAGAGCAGGGGATTTTGAATAATTGGTTGGCTAAGAAAGCCTTTTTAATGTTTTTATTTAGTAGGAATTCGTAAATTTAGGTTTATTATCTATGTGTTTTGGTAATTTAGGCATGACGCTCGGCATGGGATGATCAATCAATGCTAAGGTTGCAACTTTGCTACCTAAGAAGACAGGTTGGGATAATATTAGGTTGTCAAAGGATTATGCCTCTTTATCTGATTTTGATGCAGAGTAAAGCTAATTTGTCTAAGCACTTGGCTGCTACTTTACATATCATTTTTTATACAATTGATTCTCTTTTGTTATATCCTATAAGTAATATATTTTGTCTTCTTCTGTCAGTTCTCTTGCTAAGATAGTTAACAAAAGAGCTGATGGGGGAATCACTTCTCTTCATATGGCAGCATTAAATGGTCATGCAGAGATTGTGTAATTATGGATAGATTTGGGTGCACTTGTTACAGATGTAACTGTTGAAGAAGGCACAACAATCGATCTGATAGGTGATAAACAAAATATTCGTTTCCATTTATTTTGGTAGTGTCATTCATCATGTAGTAAGAATTCCCTTAGCTTCAACATTGTTTTAACTATCTCTTGATTCTAGCAGGTGCTGGAAGTACCCCTCTTCATTATGTTGCATGTGGTGGAAATGTTGTTTGTTGTCAAGTATGCACATACAATATTGTTATTTTGTATATTCTTATTTGGATCGTCGGTGTTTGTTCCATTTTACAGTATTGTTATTTTATATATTCCTATTTGGATATTTGGTGTTTGTTCCATTTTACAGTATTGTAAATTGCAGTTATCTTTCAAATGAATTACACAGATTCTTATTTCGAGAGGAGCTAGTGTGGGTGATAAAAACGCAAACGGGTATGCATTTAGCTATATCGCTTTGAAAGTTTTATATGTTTGGTAAATATGTTTTCAGTTAGATTTTGCCACGGGTAGTTTTTACTGCTTATAGTTTGTCCATTAAAGTATCGATTTTGCTGGTTAAGTCATGCATCTTAAAACAGAAGTACTTTACTTTTGCTTGGATATGTTAAGTATGAGTGTGTTTTTCTACTGTTAAAGTAGTTAAGATGATTTTGTTGCTCTGTTTGGGAAGAAAACCTGAACTGAGTTTTGCTGGGCTGAGGAAACTAGGCTATCGAGTCAGTCCTAGATGTATGAATACCTTGTTAATTTACTTGCAAAACCCTCAATTATACTTGTGTCATACCATTTGCCAAACACATGATAGTAAACATTGAACTTTATTGGTACGATTTACACATTTAGTCCTACATGCAAAACTCTCGGTTATCGTTATGATAACAGGAAGTTAACAACGTCAACAAGAAATTCAACAACAAGGAAAGGTCAAAAGGAGCAACAACAGTAAATTTACTAGTGACTTTGGTTATAGTATTTTCTTATAATAATAATTCAAATAATAGACACCAGCTGTAGTACATCAAACTTTACATGGATGATTGTGTTCTAATATTATTGAGATATAATAGATTAACATTGTTAGAAGTTGCAAAGTCTTTGACAGTTGGCATAATCAGTGTAGATAAGTTAATGAAGGGCGAATTCAACTTGTTAAATTCATCACACATCAACTATATTAGCATACTAACAGTAGAAGTTAGGCAAAAATACATACAAGCTGCCCAATAATATGAAAACTAATTGTAGGTTAGAACACGTTTACTCGCTGCTATTTCTCTAAATACAGGATATGCAAATCGATGCTCATAAATTTTCCAACGTATCAAAATTTCAGAGTTATGACAGAGATTACTATTTGAATATATGCAAGCTCAAGCTTGCGACTTTCGCAAGCTCAGGCAGTTTAAGCCTTAATTAAATAATGGCAACATACCACTATAGTTCATATTCCTATAGAAAAAAGTTGTTTATATGATTGAACTTGCTTTTATAGTTTATCTTATGCATTATAGTTTATCTCCTCCATATTTTGTTTTATAGTATTCATAATTTGATAGGAATTTTTTTTTACAGTATTCACATGTTCATCATTTTCTATCAACCAATATGCAAGATATTGTAGTATATTCTTTAGTTTATGCTTTTACTTTATTTAATATGTAAAATATTTTTAAGTTCAACTTTTGTTTATAATTTATTTGGGTATTATGCATGCATTAGTTGAAGCAACGGAGGAAAGACAAAAGGAAAACTTTAGTGTCAATGGTAGCAATGGAAGTAGAAGTTTTGAAGATTTTGAGAATGATCCCATTGCCGAAGTGTTTGGAAAGTAGAAAAGAAAAAACTATTGTCGTGCAATTAGCTCTACATCGACTATGAAACAAGTGAAGCTTACATAAGCATCAAAAGCAATAGCCAGTTTCAAGGAAGATGAAGATAGAAAATGGATCCAGAAGCACCTATTTATGAAGCACCACAAAATGGTAATTACAAGCTATTTGATATAATTGATGGAGGTTTTGTTATTTGGCCTGAGTGTCGTGTTCGTTGTTTGTAGGATCTAGAATTTATTTTGAAGCAATGTTAGAACTTGTAATATTTTGATTTCATAGTCTTTAGTTATGTATGATGAACTTGTGAAATTTCGAATCTTCCTTTAATTTGTTGTCAAATATTTGTGCAATTTAAGTTGTATGTTTGGATGCGTAATTGCTTATTGTCATCGAAATTCTGTAATTTTTGATATGTATGCATCTACTGTATTATAATAGACAATTCTGTAGTGTAAATTGTTGAATATGCGCTTATATGATTTTTGTTTGATGATAATAAACATATATACATTCGTTTAAATGTATTTGATAATATACTATTTATTTTCACAGATTAAATAAATATTTGCTGAATAAAATAAATAACACAGAATTTGAATTCAAACGAATATTTTATTCAAATAAATATTTATTACAACTTTGAATAGTACAATTTCAAGCTCTCACTATAACTATACAACTTTAATTACAATTACATCACATTTCACATTTACAGTTAACCTCACTACATATCACTCACACTCGTGTTTTTATCTTCAACTGCATTCCAGTTTGAATCCAGCATCTGAGCAATCTGCAAAAATATTCACTAACGCAGTAAAATTGAAAAAGAAATATTTTTGCAATATAAAATAAAAGATGGATTTTGAAAGTATGATTTGCCTCAGTTATTTGGGTTGTTCGTCATCATTTAAATTTGAATTCATCATACACGAACAACTTGTGACATACACAGTGTATTACTGTATATGCCACAAGGCCGTGCACGCCGATATATACACTTGATAATGCTACAGGGACAGGTGAGCACAAGGTCAAACCCAAATATACGGACAGGTTCAACTCACATGCAATAACATTGAAAATACGACACGAACACAAGGTCAAATCCGAGTTTTGAAACTGGATTCAACACAAGTGAATCGAGTTCAAGTCAGACCAACACTGCAAGTACATGAATGCAAACTACAAGTACAGGTTCAAGGCCAAAATGTCAAAGTGGCAACTGGCAATAACAACTACACATATGCATACCACAGATGCAACCGATCAGTTCGACATATACATGAAAGCAACAAGTTTCGACCAAAACCAGTGTATACAACATAATGAAGCAATAACACAAAGGGCCAGAGAAATGCCACAAATGTATACAGATGATCAGTGTGCAAAATGAAGCAAACTACTGGATCGAGTTCAGCAAGGCAACGCAATATGCAGTGTACTACAACAAGTCAGCAGATACATGAAGAATGCACCAATGCAAACTAAACAACTCCAGACCAACAGCAGCAGGGAACCTCAAATGCAATAGGACAAGAACCAGACAAATGCATGCAACAGCAGTGAAAGTGATCAACACAGCAACTAGTAGAGCACACATGAAACAGTGGTATGAACAAGTGAACCCAAACTGAAGTATGGATAGTGCAAAGTGCAATGATACATCAGGATATCAAGTTCAGTGAAACTCAAGCAAGTGCAAGACTAAACCAGCATGAATGCAACATGAACATTTAAATTAATGCATGCAACAATGTGCACAGTTCAGAAAGACCACCAACTACAGGGATGAATACAAAATGACAGTACAAACAGTGACGGTGGCACATTGATACATGATCAATATCCAGTTACAACAAAGTACAAGTACAAGTCATAGCAATGCATGCAACAGGTCAGAAACAATTATGCAATAGTGAAAAACACAAGTCGAAGTGGTCAATGCACAAATGCACCAAAAATCAAGATCAACACAGCAACTCAAATGACTCAAGTGTACACAAGTGAAGCCAAGCTTCAACCAATGAATGCAACAAAATACCGTGGTAGTCAAGAAATTCATCACAACAACAAGTCGAAGCCCATCAGAAATTCACAAAAACAAATCATGACCGAAGTCAATGTTGAACAAGTCAAAATCGTAGCCGTAGCCAAAAATATACGATTATGAACAAGTCAAGGCCGAAGCAGTTGCAATCAAGAAGCTATAGTCAACAACGTGATGACCAAGGAGTTGTAATCAATGCCGTGGGATTCAAGCAATCGAAGTATATAGTTTTATGAATAAGTCAATACAATCTAAAACATTCGATCAAAATCATACGGCCAGAGCATTTCAGTAGACAAATTCAAATCAACATATACGAACGAAATTCAAGGGGGACGAATCGATATAAATACCAAACCCAGTTATCATCATCGGCATCGAATTCCAGAAAGCATAAATCAATAAAAAGAAAAAGCACATAATTATATACCGGAGTTCGATCAACGAAGCAGCTGCGGTGAGCAAATCAAAGAGCATCGAAGTCGAACAGTATCAAAGCATCGAAGTCGAACAGTATCAAAGAGGAACGGCCGCTTCAAGAACCCTAGTGTGGATCGACGGGACAAAAAGCCCTAATTTTGTTTCAAAGAGGAACGGCCGCATCTCAAAAATAAACGAACGAAGAAAATAAAAGTGACGGTCTAAAATATAAAAGGGGCCGGCAGTAAAAATAAGGGCTTTAAATTTATAAATAGGGTTTTGTTTATATTAGGGCTATTTTATTTTAATTTGTTTTTAATTTGTATTTTCCTTTTTAAACCGTTTAATTTTCTAGTCGTGTGACTAGGGGACAAGCTACGGTGTGTAGCTTGAGAATTCACAATTCGGTAGTTGAGTTGTGGCAGGGTTTTGAGCGTAGAGTTAGATTAGTCAATAGCGGTGTATAGCGAGTTTACGTGTGTAAGCGAGGGACTATCTAATTTCTAGTAGAAACCTTGGGGGCAGCACGTAGGCAGGGTTTTGCCGAAGCTGGGTAAATTCTGTGTTGTTCTGTTTTATTCTGTTATTTATATTCTGCGATATCTGTGCTGCTATTCTGTGATCTGAATTGAAATTAATTTATAAGCTTCCGCGATTAATTTTTATAATTTACACTATCACCCTATTCACCCCCCCCCCCCCTCTAGGGTGAAATCGATCCTACAAGTGGTATCGGAGCTAGGACAGGAATAGAAGTCAACATCTGTTTTAAAAATTCGATTTTTTTTGAAAAAATCAGTTTTTGTTTTAAAAATTTGAATTTTTAAAATGGCTTCTTTTAATAATGCTTTTGCAGAAGGTCAATCCATAGTTAGACCACCAATGTTCAATGGTGAATATGCTTATTGGAAAAATAGAATGCAAATTTTTCTGAAAACCATTGACGCTTGGAATATTGTTGAGACAGGTTATAGAATACCAACTATAACTGTAGATAATCAGGAAATAGAGAAACCAAAGGAACAATGGACAGAATTAGAAAATAAATTACAGAATACTAATGCCAAAGCTATGAATTCTATTATCTGTTCATTGGATCAATTTGAATTTAATCGTGTCTCACATTGTCTAACTGCGCAGGAAATATGGCACATACTAGAAGTGACTCACGAAGGAACATCTCAAGTCAAAGAATCTCGCCTTGCAATGCTAAGCAGCGAATACGAGAACTTCAAAATGGCGAAGGAAGAAAATGTCAAAGAGATGTACGGACGACTCTCCAATATCGTATACAAATCAAAAGCTCTCGGAAAAACATACACCGAATTAGAAATAGTCCGGAAAATCCTCAGAGTCCTTCCACGAAGCTTTGAAGCAAAAGTAACTGCCATACAAGAATCGAAAGATTTAAAACAACTTAAAGTTGAAGAACTCATCGGAAATCTCACCACTTATGAGCTAGAAATGAAATTCAAAGAAGAGCGTGAAGGAGGTGACACTCAAAAGAAATCAATAGCTCTCAAAGGAACAACCGAAAGTGATTATGATAACGATAAAGATGATGGAGCAGCAGAATTGGAGCTGTTAATAAGGAAATTCAAAAAATGGAATCAAAAACATGGAAATTCAGCTCGAAATCAAAAAGCAAAAAGCAGAATAGCCAAAGCACTAGACTACTCAGAAGAACAAAAGTTTATTTGTTATAATTGCAACAAACCCGGCCATATCAAGCCCGATTGTCCACAAATTAAATCCAGCCACGGAAAGAAACAGAAAAAGAAAAGTTTTGCAGCCACTTGGGATGAAATAGACGAGAATGATCAAAGCACTGGCAGTGAAAGCGAAAAGGCAGAATTGTGTCTTCGAGGTGATACAACTGACAGTGACGATGACGAGCCAAGTGAGGTATCAAAACTTACCCATTCTGAGTTGCTTATATATTTTCATGAAGTAAACGGTTGTTTTGAACGACTTAGGGAAAAATACGCCAAACTTGAATCTCAAAAAGATACTTTGATAGAATGTAATAAACAACTTGATCAATTAGTTAAAACCTATCAAAGTAGGATCCCTAAGTGTGATAAGTGTCCAACATTTGATGAGGAAATTTAAAAATCAGAAATTAAAATAAAATCGCTTGAAAATGAAATTCTGATTTTAAAGGAGAATGAAAATACTAGGAGAGAGAATTCTATTAAAAAGTGCACACAGTTGTTAAACGAAAATGAATCTCTCAAATCACAAGTCCAACAATTGTCTACGACTTTAGATAAATTTTCAAAAAGTGAAAAATCGTTGAATATGCTATTAGGAAAGCAAACTGTTAATACGGTTAGACAAGGACTTGGATTTAATAATTCGAAAATTGTTGAAAACAAGATTAATCAAGTTAATTCTATGTGCACAATTTGTAGAAAATTTGGACACGATCACAATAATTGTTGGTATAGACCCAAACATGTGAAAACTATACCGATTTGGGTTCCAAAAGGCACAAATATAAAATCTCTCAAAGTTAAACAAATTTGGGTGCCAAAGGGAATAATTATAAATAGTTTTGGGTCTACACAAAATTATTTTTCAAAATTTTCTGCCACTAATAACCATGGACCTATAAAAACAAATAGGTCACATAAATCCTTTTCCGTGTAGGTGTGGTGGCAGGCTAAGGAACAACAATAGTGTTCTCTGGATTTTGGCTGTTCCAGAAACACAACGGACGACGAAGCAAAGTTCCTTAGCCTAGTATAAAGGTGACAGAATCACAATGGACAACAACGAAAAATATCGTAAAGGTAAAAACAGGTAAAGGTATATTTATTTGAACGATATACTAAAATGTGATAATCTGCACCATATTCTGAATTAAAAATCAGCCAATATTGAGATGATGAAAAGATTTTGTTTCTGACTTATTCAAAGTTGTTGGCCAATTATATTCTTATGCCAAAAACACTATAAAATTCTCTAGAATTACTTGATATATAAGCTTGGGATAAAAATAGTGTTTTGATTGGATGATAATACTTTTTTGTTATAATATTTTTGGCTAAATCCATATTCACGGTTTCTTCTATTTACATGGCTTCAACTTAAAATCCTAATGAATTCTATTTAAAAAATTGTAAAAAGGATTTTAAGAAATTTTTGACTTGTTTTTATTTATGACATTGATTTGTGCTTAAATGATGACCAATCAGATTTTCAACATTGAACTAATCCATATAAATTTGTTCGGTCAAATGATGGTATTTGATTACTCATGCTACACGTAGATATATTGGTTTTGACATTTTGGTCACTGCTTGTAAATTTGCACGATTTCAAATTCATGTGAAAAAAGGATTTTAAAAATTGTTGAAACTTTAAGAAATTCTTTTGAAACATTTGTTTTGAAATAATGATGTTTGGTTGACTATTAAATACTCATGAATATAACTGTTTAGTCTATGGCTTCTAAGATTGACACTTTGATATATGTTTGATTGTTAACACTGGCTTCATTTTCAAATTCAAGAGAATTTCATTCTGAGATAATTTGTTGAAATTTCACAATCTGGTCTTTGACATTTAACAAAAGAATTTTTGAGTGAAATTTAAATTCAGATGCAGATTACACTGGAAATATGTTAATAGAAAAATTACTAGTGGAATGTGATTAATTTTTTTTGAAACATTCATTTGCTGCATCGTTTTTCAAAGAAAATGTCTGCATATTTTTCACTTGAAATAATTTTCAAATAGCAGAAAATTTCCTAATAAAACCCCCTCGAGAAAATCATGTTTGACCATATTTACAGATTAGTCATTTTTGAAAAATTAATTTTATAATTTTGGATTTGATTTTAAATGACTATTTTGACTAATCTAACTCCCTAATGATTATCGAAAAAAATCAATAGTGATTGAAAAAGTGATGAGTGTTGATATTTGTCATACATTACTCAAGACAATATATTTAGAAAAATTTCTTTAGAATTTCATAACAAAAGTTATAAAAACTTTTTGTTGGGTAAAAATTCCATGATCATTTCTATTTCTATCATCTTTCTATCGACCATCACTCATCAAAATCATATATAGTATGTAAATTTGTGGTAGTTTACAAAGGAAATTATTCGTTCTTCAATTTGTTTTATCTTCAGATCATAAAGAAAATTATCTGTGCTTCAATTTATTATATTCTTCAATTAAAATAAATATCCAAAGTATTCACTCTCATTTAAAAGTCCTCACGGTTATGCATGGGTGAATTACTTGGATTTTTGATTATGTGCTTCCATGCTCATTTAAAAGTCCTCACGGTTATGCATGTATGGAACGCATATCAAAATTAATTGGTTAAATAGACAAGTTGATTCTAATCCCATTTAAAAGTCCTCACGGTCATGCGTGGTTAGAAGATACTTGATTTCATTTTTAAAATTAAATTGGAATACTACTAATCTCATTTAAAAGTCCTAACGGTTATGCATGGTTATTAGATATTCAAATTTCCCGAAATAAATATACCACAAATAGACAGAACTGTATGATTTTTATGAATTTATCCCCATCATTTCTGAAAGTGGAATATTCGTCTCACATGGGTAATTATGATTTTTGTTTGAAGTTTATTGAAATTTGATATTTATATTCAATTGAGTTAAATGTTTGATTCATATCTGTCACTTCATCCCTATTTTTATAACACTGTTATTCTTTTGCTGATAACAAAAGGGGGAGAGAAAAGTTAAGATTTTGTTAAATAAAATCAAGCAAGGGTCAAATAATTTTCCATTTGCATCTAGGCTTATTTGCATATTATTTAATTGTATGCATATTTGAAGGGGGAGCCTTGTGTAGAGAGGAAGCATTTAAATAGGGGGAGCAATTAGAGCATATGAATGATCAAATACATTTAACATATTCAAAATCTTAAATATATGTTTGTTATCATCAAAAGGGGGAGATTGTTGAATATGCGCTTATATGATTTTTGTTTGATGATAATAAACATATATACATTCGTTTAAATGTATTTGATAATATACTATTTATTTTCACAGATTAAATAAATATTTGCTGAATAAAATAAATAACACAGAATTTGAATTCAAACGAATATTTTATTCAAATAAATATTTATTACAACTTTGAATAGTACAATTTCAAGCTCTCACTATAACTATACAACTTTAATTACAATTACATCACATTTCACATTTACAGTTAACCTCACTACATATCACTCACACTCGTGTTTTTATCTTCAACTGCATTCCAGTTTGAATCCAGCATCTGAGCAATCTGCAAAAATATTCACTAACGCAGTAAAATTGAAAAAGAAATATTTTTGCAATATAAAATAAAAGATGGATTTTGAAAGTATGATTTGC
Source organism: Allium cepa (assembly GCA_030765085.1). Classification (NCBI taxonomy): domain Eukaryota; kingdom Viridiplantae; phylum Streptophyta; class Magnoliopsida; order Asparagales; family Amaryllidaceae; genus Allium; species Allium cepa. Next base: position 979,785,613 of record CM060928.1, read on the forward strand.
CTCAGTTATTTGGGTTGTTCGTCATCATTTAAATTTGAATTCATCATACACGAACAACTTGTGACATACACAGTGTATTACTGTATATGCCACAAGGCCGTGCACGCCGATATATACACTTGATAATGCTACAGGGACAGGTGAGCACAAGGTCAAACCCAAATATACGGACAGGTTCAACTCACATGCAATAACATTGAAAATACGACACGAACACAAGGTCAAATCCGAGTTTTGAAACTGGATTCAACACAAGTGAATCGAGTTCAAGTCAGACCAACACTGCAAGTACATGAATGCAAACTACAAGTACAGGTTCAAGGCCAAAATGTCAAAGTGGCAACTGGCAATAACAACTACACATATGCATACCACAGATGCAACCGATCAGTTCGACATATACATGAAAGCAACAAGTTTCGACCAAAACCAGTGTATACAACATAATGAAGCAATAACACAAAGGGCCAGAGAAATGCCACAAATGTATACAGATGATCAGTGTGCAAAATGAAGCAAACTACTGGATCGAGTTCAGCAAGGCAACGCAATATGCAGTGTACTACAACAAGTCAGCAGATACATGAAGAATGCACCAATGCAAACTAAACAACTCCAGACCAACAGCAGCAGGGAACCTCAAATGCAATAGGACAAGAACCAGACAAATGCATGCAACAGCAGTGAAAGTGATCAACACAGCAACTAGTAGAGCACACATGAAACAGTGGTATGAACAAGTGAACCCAAACTGAAGTATGGATAGTGCAAAGTGCAATGATACATCAGGATATCAAGTTCAGTGAAACTCAAGCAAGTGCAAGACTAAACCAGCATGAATGCAACATGAACATTTAAATTAATGCATGCAACAATGTGCACAGTTCAGAAAGACCACCAACTACAGGGATGAATACAAAATGACAGTACAAACAGTGACGGTGGCACATTGATACATGATCAATATCCAGTTACAACAAAGTACAAGTACAAGTCATAGCAATGCATGCAACAGGTCAGAAACAATTATGCAATAGTGAAAAACACAAGTCGAAGTGGTCAATGCACAAATGCACCAAAAATCAAGATCAACACAGCAACTCAAATGACTCAAGTGTACACAAGTGAAGCCAAGCTTCAACCAATGAATGCAACAAAATACCGTGGTAGTCAAGAAATTCATCACAACAACAAGTCGAAGCCCATCAGAAATTCACAAAAACAAATCATGACCGAAGTCAATGTTGAACAAGTCAAAATCGTAGCCGTAGCCAAAAATATACGATTATGAACAAGTCAAGGCCGAAGCAGTTGCAATCAAGAAGCTATAGTCAACAACGTGATGACCAAGGAGTTGTAATCAATGCCGTGGGATTCAAGCAATCGAAGTATATAGTTTTATGAACAAGTCAATACAATCTAAAACATTCGATCAAAATCATACGGCCAGAGCATTTCAGTAGACAAATTCAAATCAACATATACGAACGAAATTCAAGGGGGACGAATCTATATAAATACCAAACCCAGTTATCATCATCGGCATCGAATTCCAGAAAGCATAAATCAATAAAAAGAAAAAGCACATAATTATATACCGGAGTTCGATCAACGAAGCAGCTGCGGTGAGCAAATCAAAGAGCATCGAAGTCGAACAGTATCAAAGCATCGAAGTCGAACAGTATCAAAGAGGAACGGCCGCTTCAAGAACCCTAGTGTGGATCGACAGGACAAAAAGCCCTAATTTTGTTTCAAAGAGGAACGGCCGCATCTCAAAAATAAACGAACGAAGAAAATAAAAGTGACGGTCTAAAATATAAAAGGGGCCGGCAGTAAAAATAAGGGCTTTAAATTTATAAATAGGGTTTTGTTTATATTAGGGCTATTTTATTTTAATTTGTTTTTAATTTGTATTTTCCTTTTTAAACCGTTTAATTTTCTAGTCGTGTGACTAGGGGACAAGCTACGGTGTGTAGCTTGAGAATTCACAATTCGGTAGTTGAGTTGTGGCAGGGTTTTGAGCGTAGAGTTAGATTAGTCAATAGCGGTGTATAGCGAGTTTACGTGTGTAAGCGAGGGACTATCTAATTTCTAGTAGAAACCTTGGGGGCAGCACGTAGGCAGGGTTTTGCCGAAGCTGGGTAAATTCTGTGTTGTTCTGTTTTATTCTGTTATTTATATTCTGCGATATCTGTGCTGCTATTCTATGATCTGAATTGAAATTAATTTATAAGCTTCCGCGATTAATTTTTATAATTTACACTATCACCCTATTCACCCCCCCTCTAGGGTGAAATCGATCCTACATAAATGCTAGCAAAAATGCAGCTCTACATGGTTTGGTAGCTGTAACGAACATATTTGTTACTAAAGACGAGATTTATAACGAGCATAGTCATTACTATTGATGAAATTTGTAACGAACAAGTGCGTTACTAATGATGAAATTTGTAACGGACAAAGTCGTGATAATTTAGAATGACAACCCCTTCTTCTACCATGAAAGGGGAAACTAACTAACGGAAAATACCCGTTACAAACCGATGCAACTAATAACAAACTTTTTCGTTACAAAAATTTAGATTTCTAACGACAAAGTCTGTTGGTAAGTGATATATCTAATAACGGGTAGAGGCCGCTATAAATATTTGTAACGACATACCTCATGCATGTACCACTCACGACTATATCTGTTATAAATTTGATTTGTAACGACTATATTCGTTACAAATACACCTTTTTGGTGTAGTGTTATACTGTGTTGTTTAATCTATCGAGTGGTTTAAGAATTCTGGTCGATGCGTTTGGTCAACGTTATCGATATGGATTTCCTAAACACTTAAACAAGTCTAGTTGACATAATATTGTTTAAAACTGGTAAATGGAATAACTTCACCTAGGATATATATTATATATATAAGAGAATGATCTTCAAAAGTCTATATAGTTATCGATGAGATATAGGGTTAAAATTGGATTTAGAATAGAATGTGTTTAGTTAAAAGAAAATCTTTAGATGACCTTATAAAAATGAAAAGAATTGTGGGAGTATTAAATCTAGGAGGCTTTGATAAAGATTTAAACGATTTTGGAAAGTAGTAGTAATTTTACTTAAAGAGGTTTTAAGATACTAATATTTTAAAATGGATCTGAAAGTAAATTTTTCATTGGACGGTTCATGAAGGAGTTTCGATCTATTTTGTGATAGTTGGAATAATCTTCTAAGTGATAACCGAATGTTTGCTTACGCAAATATGATAGTGCACTTAGTAAATTGTTCTCATCTTCATTGTACAATCGAAACAAGTTCGAATCCAAATGAATCCAAAGCTAGTGGATGATTTTATTAAAGAACTACTTATCCATAGAAGTATTGGTTCAAAAGGGAATTTGTGAAGAAAGAAATATTTTTATGATTAATTAGTTCGAGTGTAGATTAGAGATTTATTCGGATGGTAAACACTTCTCTCTAAGTATTTTCCTACTTAGTAAAAGGGATATATAATACTATTTGGTAGCGCCCGGTTCTTTGATATCATTTTAGAGTTACTCGGGCTATATATTATGTTTTCAAAAAGGGTTAAATAAAAAGTATCAATTTGAAAGGTTTCTTCGAAATAAAACCCGGATATTGTGTTCTTGAATCCCTTAAAAGAATAGAGTTTTCAAAATAAGACGATGCCTTGATTAAGAGCGAGTTAATAAATAATGTTTTAAATTTGTTGAACATCCTATGTTAAGTAAAACCAATTCAAGATTTGAAATTGAATATACTCTTTGGATATAAAAGAGTATCATACTAAAATGAATTAGAGTTATAGAATATTAGTAAACTTAAATAATGTTCTTAAGTAAAATGATGATTCTTTAAAAAGGGTAATTCTAATCTTGGGAAGTAGGAACCGATGAGATTAGTACGTAGATTGTAAATAGGTAATTTCTCCATTTCACATAGTTCTCGATCCAAGATTCGAGTATATGACTCGAGGTGTTTCATACCATTCCAAATAGGGATTTATCGCTCGATTTTTGACGACAAGCGTTGATGAAGGTTCTTATGTAGGACCAAAGGTTGTCTATGATAGGTTATGGTTATGCAAAGAGAACAAATGTTTCTAATTAAGAAGCCTGATCTAAGTCCGCGCTAGGAAGTCGAGTGAGCGATACTAGTTCGATAATGAAGTTATGTATTCAAGTAAGCAATCTAATTAGTTTTACATAGGAATGATCTATGTATGTCATACGAATTGATGAATAATTTTAAGTATTTCTATGAATAGGGTTGTGGTATACTTTCGGGGACGAAATTATTTGAAGGGGGAAGAATGTAAGGACTCATACATTAATCACTTTGACAAATTATATTTATTTAAAAATATTTAGATATGGGTTTAAGAGTAAGAAATAATCATGTTTTAAGTGGTTAATACTAATAGTTATTTTGTTAGGGAACAACATTTACAAAGAAATTATCGAGGTAAAATATTGATAATTTGTAAATATCGATAAAACAACCAGAAATCATTTTATCGGTAAAACTTCTTTTAAACAATAAGAACCACACATGGCTCTGGATAATTACATTAATATATGTATTCAAACAAGATTATGAAATAAAATAGTTTATTTATTTTTTGTAATATAAAATGTATTTATGACATCAATAGTTGATATCATCGATTTACATATTTCTTCGGGAGTTTGGTTAAGTTTAAATAATAAATAAATAGATTTTATTTATAAATAAACCAATTATAATTATTTAATAATGGTGGTAAAATCATTTTAAAATTTGTTCACCAAAATAGATAGTTCGTAGAAAAATATAAAATGTAAACGAAGAACGTTTTTCGGAATTTCAACTTTTCGACATTGGAAAGTTGACAGGAACATTGTTCGTCATTGTGCACTATAACGCACATATATAAGATAGCCAAAAAATAATAATAAAACTAATAGTATATTATCTTATGTTAATTATGTTTAGCAAATGATGTGCAAGTCATGGTTTTAAAAATAATAATTTATAAGTATATATCATTATCTCATATCATATCTTAGCCTTAGCATCATTATTCATCATGACCTAGAGGATATGACTCGAGGGGGAGGAAGGTGGTGATGTGACTTGTCAAAAAATGACATGTTAGGATATTTTAATCTAAGGTTCATTTACTTCGCCATTTATATTTCCCTAAAGATTTCTTCAAAATTTTATAGCTTCTTATGTTATTTTTAATTTTTTTCAAATCAAAAGATTTAAATTGTTTTAGAGATGCAAACTTGTTTTTAAACTCTTTCCTCTTCATTTTCCCTCCACTTTATTCGATCATAACTTCCTCTATTTTACACCAAATCAAGATTTTCTTCATTCCAAATCGTATAAAATTTCACTAGCTACAACTTTATTTTATTTTTACCATTTTTTCTAATTTCAAGCTTAGGTTTGTCAAAATCTTATTTTTGCAGTGTACTTTGAAACTCTGAAATTCAGGTTCAAAAATAGCTCTCCTTCTTTTGTCCATGTCTATCTCAAAAAAATCTGATTTGAGCGATTCTTTTTTTTAAATTGTAGATAAAATACATTTCCTAAACTTTTCTTTTGGTCACCTTTTAAAATTCCAAGAGTAATATGTCTAAAAATCAAGTGGAATATGACATATTTTTAGGGTGGTTTTTGGTGTATCTAAGGCATTTCAGGTTACAAAGATTTTCGGTGATTAAAACTACTTTTTTTGGAAAAGAAATTTGACTTTATTATTATGTGTTATTGTGGTGATAGTATGATGAGAAATTGAATTGTTATTACGTTGGTCAAGGTGATTTAATAGATGTTATGTTTGGTATTGAATTTGAGATTTGAATATGATGTTGTCGAGTGAATAAGCATGTAACCTTATGTTTGCACATGTATTTCATTGTGATTTTAAGAGTACAGTAGTATGGATGTATGGTTGTGATCTAAGAATCAAAGTATGCTGAGTTGAAACAAGTTAATAACTTTGTGTGTTGCGACGGACGTGGTATCCGATTCGAAACCAAAAACTATGTTTACATGTTTAATGTTTGGAAATTGTTTCAAAGTTTCTTTCATTGTTTCTAAGTCTCAAAAACTTTAAAAATTATGTTTATAAACATGAAATAGGAAATAATAAGCAAGTTTTTTCACTTTAAGCATGTTTAAGCGAATTGTGCAAATAACGATAGTCGCTATGGACGCGGTTCAAAAAAATTGTAGATTTTCGTTTTAAATTCGATTTCTTTTGACAACATTTTGCAAAAGTTTTCAAACTTGATTATTAACATAAAAAAGTTAAGTATAGATAATTTAGTAATGTATTTATTAAATAAATTAATTAAAAGTAATTAGTACTTAATTAGTGATTAAGTAAGTGATTAAGGTTTAAGTAACACTTAAAGAAGGTCAATGATTAATTGGTGCTTAATAAAGTTCTTAATTAGTGGTTTACAAAGTTAAGAAGTAATTAAATGGTTAGTTATTATTCGATTAAGTTAATTGGTTGATTAATTTTTATTTAATTAAGTGATTGTTAAATTAATTTTTAATTAATTAGGATTTCACTAATAATGAATTGTTTAAACCTTAACTAAGATACATTAGGAAGTTAACTAGGACTCAATCAAGTTCATTAAGTTAATTAAAGTTAATTATGAATTAATCTAGATTTAACTAAGATATAATTAGGGTTTAGGCTAATTGAATATACTTATCTTTTCGAAGTTATTTTTAAACTTAATCGGTTATTTTTTAAATTAATTTCCTTTTTGAGATTAATTGATTTTAAATCAAAGGATCTCTCGTTTGGACCATTAAGTAGCCAAATGAATTAAAGTAGTGATTATAAAACATTGACATGTTTTATGGGAAGTAAGTGAATTGGGTTTAGCACAAGTATTGAATATTGGTAATATGATAGACACAAGGAAGTTGATTTCAATAAGCGGTCATAGTAACTTACAATATGTACATTTTTTACTGATAATGGATGTATCTATATTTATAACTATGACATCTACATATGATTGATTGTATGTTATGTGTGAATTCCTTACATATTTGATGTTAGGCAATACCAATGACATAACTTGGATAAGTAAACCCAATTTTAATGATCTATTTGTAGTCATTAAGGCTCTTTTTGGTTTTGCAAAGTTAATATTTAATTTTCTTCAAAAAATCAACTTCAAGGTTATTCTATTTTGAACAAGATATTTGAAGAATGATTTGACAATTGTTTTGAATATTATATAAAGAGGTTATATAAAAAACCAGGTTATTCATAAAAGGAGTTTTAGAAATGGTTTTGAATGTTTATAAAATGGAATTATAAATGGGTTTGAATGTCTATATAGGAAAGTTTTATGCAAGATTTGAAGTTTATAAAGAAGTCATATAACTAGGTTTGGATAATTATAAAGAGTTTCATAAATGAGTATGCAAGTTGGTATATGTTTTGTATACGAATTTGGGTTAAAGAATAGAGGAACTCATGGATAAAGAATTTACTGAAAATAATTACAGTAGGAAATCGAGTGTGCAAGTTGATATATAGTATATAACAACAGGTTTTAAGACCATCGCAATGGTTATCCTCTCAAAGGAGCCAGCCATCTAATAGGTACATATTGCGATATAATAGATAATGTCTACGGTGAAGAATATAAATTAAAAAATAGTTTTAATGCTTATATTAATCACACTACAACAATTATACAAACAATACCACTCCGCCTTCACATCATGGATTTTCCACGAGGACGCCTCCAACTTAAAAGCTAAAGCTAATCTCCATGACAAGGAATAATAAAATGCCTTCTTGGTATCGTATATCTCTAGATAAAATATACAATAATATTAAAAAATAGGCCACCTCCCGAACGAGCGAACCTACTCCATTTGGAACCATGTATCAACAACTCACGCACAACATATCGATAAGCATACTCTAGATATAAAGTTGATATGCCCCTTTTGGTTAGTAAACTCGTGATTATGTAGCGTACTTTGCCTTTAGTCATATATCGATGGTAAAGTCACGTTCAACATCTCAACACATGAGCCATCATCACTCGAACAGATCACGAGTCCCTAAATGGATTCCAACATCTCGAAACAGATCATGAACCATTACATGGGTTCGAGCATCCCAAATGGATCTCAAATCTCCATACATATTCCAACATCTCGCACAGATCCACTTCCAAGAGATAGAACATGTATCTCAGTCTGGAAGTGGTTTTCGATACGTAAACACATCGATCACAGTCTCTTCAAGACTGAATCGACGAATTTGGTCAAATTCAACAACAATGAGAACGATCGCATACAAAAACTAATTCCCGAATATTTATGAAGTTTTTGAACTTCTCAATTTCCTCTATCCCTCGGTTAGGAGTGAAGCTCGGTAGGTTACACCACTATTGCTTCTACACCATACTTTGATCATCATTCTTAACTCTCACAGATACGAACAAGTCTACTTTGTCGGCTTTAGTGCTAAGTGCATGACAAAATACTTTCCGTATACAAGTAAAAACACGAAGCACAATTAACACACACAAAGCACGATCAAGTGTAACAACCCGAAATTTTCGAAGCCGAAAATTCCAGATAGTTATGAAAAAGAAGAAAGAGATAGAAGAAGAAGAAGATCAGAAACATCAACATCTCACATTCGCAGCCGATAAAATATAATAATAAACAATAACAGTCTACAAAAGAATATTTTATCCGTCGATTACATTTTAATACATCAGAGTTTCACATATACACAGTCACTGAATATACATAATTATCATATCACAGATTTACAATAATATAACACAGCGGAAATACTCTACGCGTTCCTGTCATCCAGCCCACCTCCTGAGTTCCAGAACGCCCTACCTGAAAATCTGTAATACTCGGTCTGACCCGAGCATTACACCAAAGTAACACCCGGGTCAGGCTGGAAACCTGCGTGAGTAAACCCATTTAACATGGAATATAGAACATACAACTTATATAAAACCCGGGGTACCCATTTCAAATCACAAAGCCACAATTTATTATAGACCTCACTTATTCCACACATCCATTTTCTAAATACCAAGATTTAGATTTAAATAGTCCAATTCCTTTTAAATCACTTCACTCCAGCCTATAGATTTCACATGTCAATCCTATAAAATTCGAAGTGGTTTCGGGTATTTCCTAATACCCGACTGCGGTCTCTTCGAACCTCATATCATCCTATTCCAAGTTATCCAAATGAAATACACAACGTTTCATATTAGAGATATCATCTCATTCAAAGCATCCAATACCATCCAATCATCCATAAGCAAAGCTTAATCACATACAAATCAATTCAATTGATTCTAATTGAATTTCAAACCCCAATCACTTAGATTCCTTCATTCAGTATTAATTAATTCCAAATCAATTAATTAGTCGACCCATCTTTATTCCTCTTAATTAATCACCCTGGATTAATTATCTTTCAATTACACTTCAAGTAATTACCTTTAGTTAGTTTCACGATATTAATTATCCTTAATCAAAGTCAATAAGAAATCTTAATTACTTCATGAATTAATTAACTATATTCATTGCATTAATCCTTAATTACTTATATTAATTAACTTCTCATACGTCACTTATATTGATTTATTTTGTTAACTAATCAATCTCTATTTACATCATCAATTACATAAATTAATGATTTCTCATTTACATTTCAATTTATTCTAATCTGATTTAATTTCTCTTTTTATAATGGAAGCTTAAAGGAATTTAAAACCATATTTATTTTTAAATTCAATTCGTTTTACAATTGCACTTTGACATTCAAGTTATTAAAACACTTAATATTTTAAAACTTTATTGGTTAGATTTAATTTGGATTTAGAACTTGTTTTAAATCTCTACTTTACAATTTAACTCCAGTCTTTAAATATCACTTCTATTTCTTTCCAATTCATTTTTATTGTATTCTATAATTATTTCGCTTTCAAATTTTCACCATTTATTTTCTTTCAAAATCCAATTTTATATATTTCGATAACTCAGGGTACCGAAATATCCAAGCAAACCACAACATCCAATTACCAAAAATATTCATCACAGAATATCACCCATTACAATATAGACTATACATTACTATATAATATAGCACATCAATTCAATTTCAACCATTCAAACAATCATTTGAATTTAACCATTTACTTTAAATAAAAGTCCAGAAACGTGAGATTACTCACCTTTGATTTTGCAATCCAAATTCGATCTCGATTTGTTTCTTTCAGATTTAAACCTTGTATAAACAGTTATACGATTTATTAATATCTTACAAAATCGAACAATCAACTATCCCTTTAACAATTTTTTTTATTTAACTAAAAATTTGATTTAAATTAGTTACTTCATGTGATAATTTTAATTGACTAATGATTCAATTAAATTATTGATAAACTTTATTTAAATCAAATTGTTCGAATTGAAGTCCACTTTAAAAACTTTAAAGTGTTATTAAAATTCCCAGATTTACTTACTGTCCTCTATATATATATATATATATATATATATATATATATATATATATATATATATATATCTGATCCAAAATAAAATTGTTTAATCTGTTTGTTTATTTCACTATTTGAAATCGGCAAACTTTAAACTTACTTCTTTTTTGTTATAAAATCAAAGCTTTTGAAAAAAACAAGGTTAATATACCTGACAGATAGACGAACCAAACTCAGTAGAACTTCCTCACCCTCGCGAAGGCAGACCACGCGAGCTACCACCATCAAGCTCCAACCATCGCCGCAAGCCGTACCCAATCGCGACCCCTCTTCCCTCAAATCGACGATTGTAGGTTGAGGAAAGTGGAACCCTAGCTCGCACCGTCTTCTCATCGACGCCACTCCATCACTCGTCGCTCATCATGTTGCCATTCGCAAGCGATACCCCTCCCCCACCATCTAGTTCAACTCGATTAAGACCGCATCGTCATATCTATTTTTTTATATACGAGAACTGGAATTCGCGATGCCAAGGAATGGAGCGTGAGTTTCAAAAGGAACGGAAGATTGTTTTGGGGTTTTCATCTGAGAGTGGATATCGAAAATGTTGATGTACAGGAAGAAGGAAGTTCGCCCCCCCCCCCCTCCATTTTCTTTATTTTTTTTATTTTTTCTCTCGTTCGTTTTATTTCGATCTGGAACTTGAGGGAGACGAAGATAAGATATAGATTTAGGGAAGCTTCGTGAGTACGATTATTGAAAAAAAATATCTCTGGCTATTGTACATAAAAATTTATTATATTATAAAACTTTCAAAACGTCCCGCTAGTTGCCACTTAAATTTTTAAACTCCTCTTAAGGAATGTCGATGGGTGATTATAGGGTTTTACCCGTATTTCGAACACAATGGCACATGTTTTGGTAGCTAATTTGATCGTATGTGGAAGTTAGCTTATTAAATCGATTTAAAATATTAAATTATCGGTTTTAATTTCGACGCGTTTCACACTCGTGCGAGCAAACGGTAAATCCAAACGCTATGAAATCCGATAATAACTAACTATTATGGATCCAATGGAACTGGTTTCGTCAAATTCCAAGACTGTGCCCCGGAAGGCTATTTCTGAATGTCAATTTAAACGATAAATTATTAAAATTGAACAAATTACCCTTAAATTAAATTTCAATTATCCAATTATCTTCATTATCATCATTATAAATTTTATAAGCCATCAAATTATTTTAAACAGTTAGAAATTTCAGATTCAACAATTTACCCAATTTTAATTATTAAATTCAATATTTAAACTATACAATTCAATGATTTAATTATCAAGTAAGTATTTATATCTGAAATTCAAGTTAAAATTAACTTTTAAATATTCAAAATCAATTAATTATTCCAATTTAAATTGTTAAAAATTCCGGGTCGTCACATTCCCCCCTTAAAAGAATTTCGTCCCCGAAATTACTAATTAGGAAGAATGGACCAATACCCGTTTACTTTTCCCAAAACTCACAATTCAACATACTACCAACTATCTTTTATTAAAGGCCCACTATCACCTTAACCAACTTCCTAAAACCTTCTATAGTTTCAAACAATACTCTTTTGCTCAATCATCTAAATTTCAATTTAAAACCAAAATTTGAATTATCAAAATTTTCTCAAAATTTTTCTAACTCCCTAAATTTCCTAAAATTTTTGTCAGCGTCTCCTTTGCGCGGCTAGCTCGGTACAACTACAAAAGGCCTCTACGGGCTCCCAAATTCCAAAAGAAAACAAAAGCCAAGTGGCTAGATCAAAAACCCAATCCAATTTCATACAAAAATTTAAATACATACCTTTTTGTTGGGCAATTCAAATTTATCTTCTAATACCAAATCCAATCTCTTTTCTCTTTATAATACCTGCATAACCTACTTAGAAATAATATCCAATCGTAGCCCTTTCACATCTTTACATACTTTTCCTTATAGAAGTTTTCATATCCATTTCTATTCAAACTAGTTTTTCCCACTTTCATATGAATTCAATTTACTTCAAATTTTGAATATTAAATTTTATCTTTAAAGTATAACTGATTCATATTAGTTCATTTACTAATTACTTTAATTTTCAATTTGAAATTGTTTTGCCGTTAACAAAATTTTTCCCAAAAATTTTCTAACTCCTAAAATTTTTGGCAGAGTCTCCTTTATGCAGATGAGCTTTTTCAATTTGACAAGAGATATAAATATATATACATCGACCCACACGGTCGGAAAAAGCAAAAACAGTTCATATTTCCTATTTTTATTGTGTAAGCGTACCTTATTTAGCATTTTAAGCATGTGGCTTATTTATTTTAGCAATTAGTGCATCTGAATCTAGCCAAACGGCCGTACCTATACTTACTCAATTTACACATATAAGCACAAAATATATGAAGTTTATAACATTTCTCTTATTTAAACAACTATAACACTTCAATTCTAAAAGAAATGCATTCAAAAATAACTTCCACGAGCAATTTATATGTTTTCAAAACCAATTCAATTGATTTCAACCAATTTTTATACCATTTCCTTCAATTTTAATGGTTTACAACTCAATTTCTTACATTCAATTGATTTTTAATCCAAACAAGCTCATATTCACTTCAAATGATTCAAAATAAATTTTATTTAATCTCTATCAACTCATAGAATTTATTTACTTTTGTTTATGCCAAACGACAGTTATTTTTATGCAATTTCGACGATATTCGTTTAACAGAGTATTTATTTTTAGTTTATAACTACTTCAAATTAATTTCCTACTCATTCTGTATTTAATTCCGTTTCATTTCTAATTTATTCACCAACCATTCATTTAGCTCGACACATTCCATTCTTGTATACTACTAGCCATTCCCAATTTAATTCAATCCAAGCTTTTATTTAATGGCCTTCACCCTTATCCGAAGCCAAGCTTCCATAAATTTTAAACTTAAGTGAATTTACTTTAATTTATTCCAACATCAAACTTAAGTTTACTTCTATTTGATTCTCATTTAATCAACTTCCATTAAATTCAGTTAGCCCATCCATTTAAATTTTAATTCACCTTCTCAATTTATCAAAATAATATCCAAGGACATACTTAACTCATTTACACTTCAATTAATATGCCACCGAACTTAAGTTCAGTCTAATAATCCAATTCCAATTACAACTTTGATTTAGTTTTTATTCAATCAGACTTCATCCATTTATTATTTAATTCAATTAACCCATTTTAAATTTTAAATTTACTTACTTAATTCATTTTCGAATTTATTTTATTAATACAAGGCCATTCTCAATTTATTTCTATTCACTTGGCTTTTGTTTGCAACTCTAACATTTCTATTATAATTCACTTTCATTTCAATCGACAACACTTCCATTATATCTAAGTTACTTACACATTGCGTTAAATATTACTTATAACACACTTGAATTTTCATTTGTAATTCAAACCATCACTATTTCGATCCAACTCTATTTTATTTTTATTTTTACAACATCCCTTCTCATTTAATTCATTATCAAATCCAAGTCGAATTCTATTTAAAAATTCGAGTTCATTTCCAAGTTCCATTATTAACTTACAATCCATTTATTTAACCGAGTTAAATTTTATTTATATTTCCAGTTTGGATTTTCTTTCATCTTTCAAAATTCCAACACCTTTATTTTAAAAAAAATTAGGAATACTTTTAAATTCAGATAATACTATTAAAATAGTTTTAATAAAAAAATTCTTATAACTCGATGTCTCAACCAGTCCATCCTTGTTCTCATAGAAATTCAGTCATACGTTGATCAGCCGTAGGACTGAAAATCTATAAGTACTTAGTAAACTCGTTTTCAACATCCGGTGAAAATACTTGGAAAATAATTTTACTGAAAATATAGAAAACAGCTCTTGAAAATAGAAGAAATATCTTGGGTGAGAATGCTCTAGAAATCATCACCCCATCCATGGTCGCAGTTAACCCGATGGTTACGTTGTCATCCCGACAAAATCCATAGATAACTGTAGGCCTCCGCGCCCCTCGATTACACCATGGAATCCGCTATAAATCGTAGCTATAACTGGGGTTACGTAGCTATCACAGCAAAAACCCATATAACTGTAGGCATCAGCGCCCTCGAATTTCGCTGCCAAAAGAATGAAACTTCTCCACTCCACTCGACCATAGATCGCAGTCTACCGATGTTGCGTTGCCTTCCCGGCAAAATCAAGTGTAGACTATTGGCACTCATCCTCCACACGATTTTCGCTATGGCCCTTACAGTAGATCGCAGTGACATCGAGTTACACTATCGTCACAGCATAACCCAAATGCCCCGGTAGGCATCAGGGCCCTCGACTTTCGCCACCCAATAATCCTCAGGAACTAGTTTGTCCGGATTCCTCACAGGATCAACTTTAGAACCCCCCCTGCGGCTCAAGGCAGCACCACCCGGTGGCACTCCTGAGAAGTTCATTTCAAGGGAGCGCCATTTTCCCCAGAGCATCATCAAAACACTTTATACTATACACATATAGTATCTTTCAAATCATACACCTAGTATGATCTCATACACAGCTCTTTTACACAAAATCAATTATCCCAAAATCGATAATTCTCAAACTAGGCTTTCCAAATTCAGTATTAATTTTACCCAAAAATCAAAAGCCTTTTAAAATCCAAAGGTTCCCAAAACCCTTTTCCAAATTCCTCATAAGATACTCTATATATATTCAGATATATATAATTTTTTTTAAAAACTTTGAATCCTTTCAAACTTGTATAAAACTCCTTTTATACTTCAAACACCTTCAAAAATCCTTTTCTTCCGGCAATAGATTTAACAAGGGAAGTTTCATCTTACATATAACAAAGATATATAACTTTGTTTATTCATAATCAAATATTCCAATTTGATTACTCTTTTCAATATCAATTTCATTCAAATCCGTACGATGTACACATATCATCTGTATGCTATACCAATCTGATCGCGCACTCGATCACACAATTTCACTTCCGAACTAGCATCGTCCACCCGACTTTCTAGTGCGGACATAGATCTGGTTTCTTGATTAGAAACCGTTGCATAGCTATAACTATGATAGAGAATATCCAGAACCAATCAACAATCCATATCCAGGTTCGCTGTCGAAGATCGAGTGAAAAATCCCAACTCGGATCGATATAACTATCTCGAAATTCTGTGCTCTAATCTGGATCAAATCACTATGCGAACAGGATAACATACGTACATCCAACGTATTTAACCTCATTGATTATTAGCCAAATCAATTTCCTTTCTATTCACATTTTCTTTAATTCCCATTCACTTATTTACAATTGCCTTAATTCTCATTGAATTATAACTTCAATCCTTATCACAGTTGGGTATTTAAATCAATGACGGTTTGAACTCTGACCAGTTTATATTTAGAAAATAGCTTGAAAATTTAAAAAAAAATAGATAAGTAGTTGAAAAATAATTATTAGTTTGCAAATTAGCTATAAAATAGTTAACTAATTGTAAAATAGTCGGAAAATAGTTGAATAGTTTCAGGAATTTTAAATAATTGCAAGATAGTTGTAAAATAGAAATTAGTTTGTGAAATAGTTGACAAATAGTAATTAGTTTAGAAAACAGTTGAAAAATGGTTAAATAGCTCCAAAAATAATTGTAAAACAAATATAAAATAATTTGTCTTTAAAAGAAGGATTGTATTTATTAAATAGCTAGGAAAAATAAGTTTATATCAAAACAATTTATATTGGAAATAGTTCAGAGTCAAAACTGTTCACTTCCCCTACTATTCAATTTAAACTTCCATTTAAATTGACCCAATTCCAATTCAAATAACTCCAAATTCCATTGGACTTGATTTATTCCCAATTCAACTTCAATTCTAATTAATTCCAACTAAATTCAATTGGTACTAATGGAATCTAAGTTTCAACTTTAACCCATCTCAAATTATATAAATTTCAGTTGAATTCTCAAAGGTTGGTTTAACTCTTTAAACCAAATTAACTTTTATTTAAAGTTTTTAAACAATTTAAAGTTTTTAAACAATTTAATGTTTGAGTCCAATTCTCAAAATTCCATTTTAAATTATCTTTACTTATGTATTTCAAGGTTCAAATAAGAGTTCAATACAATTTTGTTTTAAATATTTAATTTATTATTAAATTTTATCCTCCATTTTGAAGCCAGTTCTTAAACAAATTTAATTTACAAACTCAATTATTCAAATTTTCAGTTTAAAGTGATCACAAATCCTTAACTTCAAATTAAAGTTAGATTTCCCCTTTTATCTCAGTAATGGATATATTACCATACTTCATTTCTCATTCATTTAAACAAATCCAATTCGCAGTTTAAGGATTTTTTTTAATAACTATAGGATGATATTATCCAATTTATTATAAAACGTCCATCCATTTCCAATTTCCAAATCTCAGACCCATTTTGAGATCACACAAACTACCAATTCAAATTAACCATTTAACTTTCCAAGTTAAATTCCAATTCAAGTTGTTCATTCAAACTTATTTAACTTGTCGCAATTAAATTCGATTTACTTAATCCAATCAACCTCATTCAATCCTTAAACTTCACAATAATAATCTTCCTACTTAAAACTCATCACTTGGGTATCACATTCCATTCCAAATTTCAAACTCAACATTTAGAGTTTATTCAAACTATTTTTTATTTATGTATATTCCTTATTCATACATATTATTTCCTTTACACATGAGGTCATCCTTAAATTTTTAAACCACTTTTGGTTTTTAATTCAAATCAAATTTTGAAACAACCCATTGTTTGCAACATGTCCTAGTTATTCAAATAATACTTATTTATTATTTTTCATTACTTTAAAACAAAATTTTCAAATTCTGGGCCTAGATTTAGAATTTCATTTTCAATCTATTAAATTTTAATTATGTTGTATTTCTATTTTTACTTAATTTAATTCCAGTTCGACATTTCAGTTTGATTGTATTATATTACTTCTTAATTTAATTTCAATAATTTAACAACCAATCACCTTAATATGTATTAGAATGAAATATTTCTTTATATATCAAAATATACTTTTATATAAAATCATTTTAAAAATTAATATAAGAAAATAACAAGTACATATATATATATATATATATATATATATTCTCAACTCATTCTAGAGTACTACAGACTCTATTAAATGAGTAATCCCCGCCAGAGCCAACGTTCTCGCTTAACTTTCAGCTTTGATACCAAATGTAACAACCCGAAATTTTCGAAGCCGAAAATTCCAAATAGTTATGAAAAAGAAGAAAGAGATAGAAGAAGAAGAAGATCAGAAACATCAACATCTCACATTCGCAGCGGATAAAATATAATAATAAACAATAACAGTCTACAAAAGAATATTTTATCCGTCGACTACATTTTAATACATCAGAGTTTCACATATACACAGTCACTGAATATACACAATTATCATATCACAGATTTACAATAATATAACATAGCAGAAATACTCGACACGTTTCTGTCATCCAGCCCACCTCCTGAGCTCCAGAACGTCCTACCTGAAAATCTGTAATACTCGGTCTGACCCGAGCATTACACCAAAGTAACACCCGGGTCAGGCTGGAAACCAGCGTGAGTAAACCCATTTAACATGGAATACAGAACATACAACTTATATAAAACCCGGGGTACCCATTTCAAATCACAAAGCCACAATTTATTATAGACCTCACTTATTCCACACATCCATTTTCTAAATACCAAGATTTAGATTTAAATAGTCCAATTCCTTTTAAATCACTTCACTCCAGCCTATAGATTTCACATGTCAATCCTATAAAATTCGAAGTGGTTTCGGGTATTTCCTAATACCCGACTCCGGTCTCTTCGAACCTCATATCATCCTATTCCAAGTTATCCAAATGAAATACACAGCATTTCATATTAGAGATATCATCTCATTCAAAGCATCCAATAACATCCAATCATCCATAAGAAAAGCTTAATCACATACAAATCAATCAATTGATGCTAATTGAATTTCAAACCTCAATCACTTAGATTCCTTCATTCAGTATTAACTAATTTCAAATCAATTAATTAGTCGACCCATCTTTATTCCTCTTAATTAATCACCTTGGATTAATTATCTTTCAATTACATTTCAAGTAATTATCTTTAGTTAGTTTCACGATATTAATTATCCTTAATCAAAGTCAATAAGAAATCTTAGTTACTACATGAATTAATTAACTATATTCATTGCATTAATCCTGAATTACTTACATTAATTAACTTCTCATACGTTACTTATATTGATTTATTTTCTTAACTAATCAATCTCTATTTACATCATCAATTATATAAATTAATGATTTCTCATTTACATTTCAATTTATTCTAATCTGATTTAATTTCTCTTTTTACAATGGAAGCTTAAAGGAATTTAAAACCACATTTATTTTTAAATTCAATTCGGTATACAATTGCACTTTGACATTCAAGTTATTAAAACCCTTAATATTTTAAAACTTTATTTGTTAGATTTAACTTGGATTTATAACTTGTTTTAAATTTCTACTTTACAATTTAACTCCAGTCTTTAAATATCACTTCTATTTCTTTCCAATTCATTTTTATTGTATTCTATAATTATACCGCTTTCAAATTTTCACCATTTATTTTCTTTCAAAATCCAATTTTATATATTTCGATAACTCAGGGTACCGAAATATCCAAGCAAACCACAGCATCCAATTACCAAAAATATTCATCACAGAATATCACCCATTTCAATATAGACTATACATTACTATATAATATAGCACATCAATTCAATTTCAACCATTCAAACAATCATTTGAATTTAACCATTTAATTTAAATAAAAGTCCAGAAACGTGAGATTACTCACCTTTGATTTTGCAATCTAAATCCGATCTCGATTTGTTTCCTTCAGATTTAAACCTTGTATAAACAGTTATATGATTTATTAACATCTTACAAAATCGAACAACCAACTATCCCTTTAACAAATTTTTTTATTTAGCTAAAAATATAATTTAAATTAATTACTTCATGTGATAATTTTAATTGACTAATGATTTAATTAAATTATTGATAAACTTTATTTAAATCAAATTGTTAGAATTGAAGTCCACTTTAAAAAATTTAAAGTGTTATTAAAATTCCCAGATTTACTTACTGTCCTCTATATATATATATATATATAACTGATCCAAAATAAAATTGTTTAAGCTTTTTGTTTATTTCACTATTTGAAATCAGCAAACTTTAAACTTACTTCTTTTTTTTATAAAATCAAAGCTTTTGAAAAAAAACAAGGTTAATGTACCTGAAAAATAGACGAACCAAGCTCAGTAGACCTTCCTCACCCTCGCGAAGGCAGACCACGCGAGTTACCACCATCAAGCTCCAACCATCACCGCAAGCCGCACCCAATCGCGACCCCTCCCCCCTCGAATCGACGGTTGTAGGTTGAGAAAAGTGGAACCCTAGCTCGCGTCGTCTTCTCATCGATGCCACTCCATCACTCGCCGCTCGTCATGCTGCCAGTCGCAAGCGATACCCCTCCCCCACCATCTAGTTCGACTCGATTAAGACCGCGTCGCCATATCTATTTTTTTTATATACGAGAACTAGAATTCGCGATGCCAATGAATGGATCGTGAGTTTCAAAAGGAAGGGAAGATTGTTTTGGGGTTTTCATCTGAGAATGGATATCGAAAATATTGATGTACAGGAAGAAGGAAGTTCGCCCCCCTCCCCCCTTTTTCTTAATTTTTTTTAATTTTTTTCTCGTTCGTTTTATTTCAATCTGGAACTTGAGGGAGACGAAAATAAGATATAGATTTAGGGAAGCTTCGTGAGTACGATTGTTGAAAAAAAATATCTCTGGCTATTGTACTTAAAAATTTATTATATTATAAAACTTTCGAAACGTCCCACTAATTGCCACTTCAAATTTTAAACTCCTCTTAAGGAATGCCGCTGGGTGATCATAAGGTTTTACCCGTATTCCGAACACAATGGAACGTGTTTCGAAAGCTAATTTGATCGTATGTGGAAGTTAGCTTATTAAATCGATTTAAAATATTAAATTACCAGTTTTAATTTCGACGCGTTTCTCACTCGTGCAAGCAAACGGTAAATCCAAATGCTACGAAAATTAAAATCCGATAAGAACTAACTATTACGGATCTAATGGAACTGGTTTCGTCAAATTTCGAGACTGTGCCTCGAAAGGCTATCTCTGAATGTCAATTTAAACGATAAATTATTAAAATTGAACAAATTACCCTTAAATTAAATTTCAATTATCCAATTATGTTCAGTATCATCATTATAAATTTTATAAGTCTTCAAATTATTTTAAACAGTTAGAAATTTCAGATTCAACAATTTACCCAATTTCAATTATTAACTTCAATATTTAAACCATATAATTCAATGATTTAATTATCAAGTAAACATTATATCTGAAATTCAAGTTAAAATTAACTTTTAAATATTCAAAATCAATTAATTATTCCAATTTAAATTGTTAAAAATTCCGGGTCGTCACAATCAAGTCACACAAAGGACTTTTAATCCCCTTTTTATTTAATTCATCCTTTATTAATTAAAGCATCTTTTATTAGTAAAACTCTTTTTATCTAATAAAACTTCGTTCGAAACTTCTTATCAATTAAACTCCTTTATTAACTAATCTTCCATATTAATTAATCTTCCTTATTAATTAAAAATCCACCGATTTAATTAAACTTCTTATTTAATTAAAAGTTATTATTAAACTTCTTATTAAGCTTGCATATAAATTTTGATTTCCTTTTATAAAAGATATATACTTGTATTCTACTATTCACATATTTTACTATTCATGTATTACTATTTATTTATAACCTTTTCTATACTTTAAAAGTATTCATATACTTATCTCAAATGGTGTAAGTATATTTATAAATCATTAACAGGATTGCTTATTTTATACTATAATCAAAGAGGTTAAAAACAAATGTTACTCAAACTTTGTCACTAAACCCCTTCTCTCATATAGATTAAACATATAAATTTTCTATCTTTATTTCAATTCCATACTTATTATTATCTTTAAAGTTCCATTATTAAAGATCTAATTATATTTATCATATTTTTCCACTTTAGAAGATAATTCAAAGATTTAAAAACAAATGTTACAAAACACTGTTTACTACAAACCCAAAGCATTTCCCACATTAAACGTTTATCTTTAAAAATATATTTTAATGATGTAATTACATTTGTAAGGGTTTAAGACAAGTGTTTCTCAAAACATTATCACAACAACCTAAAACTATTCACTTACATTATCTTTAAAATATCCATTATTAAATATCTAATTATATTTTTAGGTATAATTAGTAAGGGTTAAAAAATTGTTACTATAATATTGTTTACTGCAATTCAAAACCATTTTTTATACATCTCACTGACTTCAAGATATTTATTTAAAGATTAAAGCATATCCACAATTATTAATTAAGGTAATACACTTTTAAATAGACCTCCAGATAAATTACTGTAACTTAAGTGTTAAAATCTAAACTTTCTTTACTACATTTATAAATACTTAATTTACTTTTCAAAACGTATACATATTTATTAAAAATCTTATTAATATAATGTGTATATTTATTTGTACACTAATTAATTTATAAGTTAATATAATTAATAAAATTCTAAAATAATTTAAAGAATATTATATTAATTAAGCTTTTTAATACCTTAAATAAAATCTTTAACTAATTTTTATAAAAATACATATATTTAAAAATACTTTAAAAATACTTATACTATGGTTTAAAACATTTATATTAAATATTACTTAAAATACTTATTTCATAACTTATTTGAAAACCATAAAAACATGTTTTATAATTTAAAACTCTTTACTTTAAAATTTTAAACATAATTATTAAAAATAATTTTGAACTTTTATATTTTCCCAATAATAAATACACTTATGTTATTTATTAAAAATGCAAAGAAGCCCAAATGATGTCTTCCAAACTTAACTCTAAAAATCGTTGAATACAAGACATTTCCATAGTGCATCCATTGCAACCTTTCCGCTTCTAACTATCGCAACATTGTTTCACAATTTCTATAATTTCCCAAACCAATTCATTTACATCAAACACACCAAAACATGTTTAGAGAAAAACCAAATTTATATTCTCACAATATAATCACATTTTAACCAAATTTACATAATCAAATGCGAGAGATTTCAACGTACGTTTATAGCGACTGTTTCACTTCAAACATTCACAACACACTATCAAACATGCAAACACAGCCATGTCACATTTTAGAGAGCCAAAAGAGATTGTATACTACTATAATGTTGTCATTTGCTTTCAAAAGGAACGAGGGGTCAAAAAGTAATAGCTTGCATTGTTATCTACTTTAATTAATATTTAACATAACAAACATTATACACACAACATTGCAAATTAAATGATGAGTTAACTCACTGAAGGCCAAGCCTAATAAAGACGTAGGTAGTCTCGCTACGAGTGTAACGGCGAAGACGACGCATCTATTGGACCTCATATGTAAAAGTGATGAAATTTTATAAGAACTTTGATTAAAATAATTAATCACTTTAATTAAGTCACTAATTAGCAAATATCCTTCTTCCCCCAAATTACTTTTCCTGTACACACATGCTTGCACTCTCATTACCGTGCACCCACCCTCCCCTCCCTCTAACTCGAACTATAGACTAAAAATCGGATGCTACCACTTCCAATCATCTTCTCTTCGCAATGTGCTCCGCATCCCACCCCAATCCGTCAAGCTCGGTGGCCCCCACTAAAACGCGATAGGAAGCCTCGTGCGCTCCTCTTAATTGTTGTGATTTGCAATAACGCTCGTGCCACCCTAAACTACCATCACCACTTCATCCTGCTACCACGAATTTAACACCACACTCCGTTTCGTCTAACACCCTCTCCATTGCCAATAAAATGAAACCCTAGCTCGTGACCAAACTATCGGCCATTCCCAAATGATGTTGTACCTAAAAAAAACCATAGATGTGAAGCCCCTTCTTCTTCGAGCTCAATGTATCTTGTCTCATCCTCTATCGGCATTAGAAACTTCAAGAATAATTCAATTAATGTGGTGGCAGTTATTTATTTGTTTACAGATAAAAGAAAGAAGAAACTGAGAGAGAGGAGTGAAGGTAATGGTTAAGTGCAAGGGTATATTATTTATAATAAAAATATATTTTATTTTATTTCTCTTTTTAAAATGCAACACATTTTGAGCTCAGTTTAAATCCTTTTTATTCACAAACTATATTTATAAACCCTTTTTATATAAATTCTCAGCTCTTAAATTCTCAGTTACCAACGAGTGATATCAAGCCGAAGGTTGCGAACTGGGCCATGTAGACAAAATAGTGCTCCAAAAAATAATTATTGTGTAACGGTGGTTGGACCTAGCTCTTCATCTCCAGCATGTGGCATACATATATAAGTTTGTCCACATTTTATAGTAAGAAAAAGAATCTCCAATGTCACGTGTCTACCAACCAATACTCATACACTGCTTCTCTAAGTTATTTATTGATGCGGGACTATTCCAATTCCAAACCATCATTCCTCCTTGCAATATGCGAACAAACCTAGCCTCCCTCTTAACTCACGTTCCATTGGAGTAACTTTTAAAAGCATTTCGTTGTCCACATGGCCTAGTTCGCAACCTTCGGCTCCGATACCAATTATTGTGTAATGGCGGTCGGACCAAACTCCCCATCTCTAACATGTGGCGTACACATATAAGTTGGCACACATTTTATTCTAACAAAAGGAATCTCTAATGTTACATGTATACCAACCCATATTTATACGTCACTTCTCTAAGTTATTTAGCGACGCAGGACTTTTCCAATTTCAAACCATCGTTATTCCTTGCAACATGTGAGACAAACCTAACAACATTTTCTATTTGGTCAACATTTATTTATGTCATTAAATAATATTATTCCATGTTGATATGTAGCCCATAATGTTAGGCCTCATCTTATAAGAATAGTAAAAAAGCAATTTTGTATTTATAGCGTTATAAACCTTATATAGATTCCATTAAACATACTTCTTCCCTTCCACCTTTCTTTAAACCTATTCTCATATCAAAATGTTGTTTACTTCTTGTTTCCATTTTTTGAAATTCGAAATGCAGTATACTTCTGATATGTGTGAACATGTTTGCATTCACTTGAATAAGTGATCCCTAATAAGTCAATTGTTGCTCCAACATTTAACTGTAACAATGCAGGTCAGTAATCATCTCAAAAAAAGAATAAATATATGACCACCAAAGAATTTTAATTAACTTTTCTTCACCCATAACAAGTTGCATAAAAAATGAATTCACGTGTTTTACATGATGTTAAAAATACGTTCACGTTTTTGACTTCACATGTTTTTCATGAATAAGAAAAACGACTAAATACAAAACCACCAGCCTTTTCCTTTAGAAGCACTAAAGCTTTCTTTCGATGCTTTCTGCATAGTAAATTATATCACAGTGTTCAATATATACATATGTCTTTAGTTTCACAGTTGGTTTTGAATTAATAAACTTATCTTTTCTGAAAACGAATTCTATATAATAGTTTCTCTAACTCTACTTTGAAATCGCACGTAACATAGTTGTTTAGTTGATGTGTTTGACTACAAAATATGTTTTTGAGTTATAATATGTCACAGACAACATAAATTGAATAACAAATAAACCCACTTCTTATTACTACAGTCCAGTCATCTTTGTGAGATGCATGTCCAATGGCGAAATTTAGAATGCTTATCAACTTAATTTTATATCCATGCCATCCATTTGTTCTTTAGGCAATACTAACCTTGCATAGCGACTTCCATTTCCAATATATAATATTCTTCTTTTACTTGTTATCTCTCTTTGCGGCACTCGGAATATACTCATATGACAATTCTAGTTTTGTTTGGGAATAAATGTTGGGTACCTTGGTCAAAATTATTAACAAGTCTACTAGCAATATTATACGAAATTAAAAATAATTAAATTTATTACCTTTTCTATCATTTTTTTTCATCGTACTCTATAAATACATTATCACATTTTCTTGTCATATTTTAAGTGTTTCCTCAATATATTTAGATATAGGTCTCTAAGATAATTTTTATGTGCTAGACAATCATAAAAAGCACTTGTGGCAAGGTCACATAATGTCAATGACTGCTCCATAACCTAAAATGAAAATAATATCACACTTACAACTATATCTATATTTAAAACGAAAAGGTAACAATATGAAAAACCATTTTAAGACATAAGCCATATAATAATATAACGACTAATTAGCGAAAGTGTACCATTTATCTCAAGGTTTTGTTGGTGATTGGTGCAGCCCACTTGATATCCCAAAAAGACGTGCAATCATAGTAGATTTGAATGAACATTATACATAATTTATCTTCTCTAATGCATTACAGATCACATTGTACAAAGCGTATTCATTGTGATGGAAATGTTTTTGGTAAAGAAAGGCGATCCACTGAACATCACAGAAGATAAAGTATGTACATATTCATCTAAATGTACTATGATTGCATCTTTTCATAAGATACCACGCAGATTGCACCAAATATAAAAATACTTTGAGAGAAATGGTACAATTTTGGTAATAAGTTGTAATATTACTATGCAGCCTATATCTTAAAATAGTTTTTATGTATTTTTCTTCTTAGATATAGTCTTTGTTATAAATGCGGTATTATTTTTCATTGCAGGTAATGGAGAAGTCTCATACATTATGCGACCTTGCCAAATGTACTTTTCATGACTAACTAGTAAAAACAAATTATCTTAGAACCATATATCCCAGTATATCTTGGTAAACCTTAATAAAACATGGCAAAAAAACATGATATAATGTTAATATGATATGATGAATAGAAAAAGACAGAGAAAACAATAAATTTAATTGTTTTTAGAGTAGTATATTATTACTGGTAGATCTGTTAATAATTTTGACCTAGGCTAGCAACATTTGTTCCAGTAAAAAAATTACAATCATCAACCGAGTATATTTGATATGTCATGAAGAAAGGTAAAATGTAAAAGAAAAATTAAGTATTAAAAGTGGAGGTCGTTATGCAAGTTGAATGTTGCCTAAAGAATAATTGTCGCTTCACCAATCTTGCCATTTTGTAAACAAATTTTTTTAGTTCCAAACATTAGTTTTTGTCGCAAATTAGCAATGTCAATATCTGTTAGTTATTATTTGAAACAATAAAGATCATGAGGAATTTTTGTAATTAAGTAAACAAATAAAAGTAACTGGGATATATTTGTATTTGCCTTTTATATCCATAATAGCTCACTTCTCAAACATTCTTAATCATTTCTTCCTCTCTGTTTGGTTTTGCTGCCTCCCACTAACCCCTCCATAGATTTCACGTTTTACTTTTATTTCAAATTAGAATTGCTTTGTTTTATATAATTCAAATTGTTATTTTGAAAATTGATTTGTGTTAAAACTTATTTGACCTTGTTTGGATATTAGTTCTATTTTTTGAATTCAATTTGAATTTTGACTTAAATCGTGGTATTCAAATAGAGGGATGTACTTAATTTCGAATTCAATTCGGATTTAGTTTGAATAATAATAATAATCAAATCTTTATTTTCCAATTCCATTTCGAATCCTGAATTCAAATTTGTCTTCCTAATTCCAATGGTTTTGAAAGCTTAATAGTTGCTAACACTGTATTTCAACATACTACAAAAACACCAAACTTAGATAAAAGAGAATTACAGCCTTTTGCAATTCTATTTAAACTTTTTATCTTAGTAGGAAATTTGTATACTGTATATTGCTATACAACACTGGATATTTACTAAAATCGAATACACTATTTTTTACTTTACACCACACATATTACAAAACTACCCTTAATTTAGAATTAAACAAAACCCTTAAGTCATTTCACTAACACTCTCTCATGCATTAATGAAAATAAGTTCTCAAATTAACTTTTTTAAAATTTCATTTTTCAAATTCAAAAATGGAAATTTATTTAATTATTTATATGCATCAATTTTAATTTAGTTTTTGAATATTAAAATGTTAAACTATTTTAATTGTGATGTTAAATTTAAACTTGATTCAATTAAAGTAAAAGATAGAAAAGAATTCAATACTCTACGAATCATATTAATTTTAGCAATAATTTTGAAATTTAATTTTTATATTTAGTTTAAAGTGAAAAATGTTAAAACTAACCATGCATGAATATAATACATAAGTGTATAAATAGAATATAATATGTAAAAGGAATTGAAATTTAGTTCAACATATTATATTTAAGTAACGATGTACATAATTTTTAGCTGCTTTATAAAAGAAATTATATTGATTATACTACGAATTTGTGGATTCTTTAATATTTATTTTAATTTTTTCTAAAATACAGTAATTTTTGTCTAATATTTTACTGAAATTTTTATGGTTTAGGTAAAGAAATTAATGGTCTATGAATAGAATTTGCTATCTTAATATTCATGCATATTGATGAACTTAAGTGTAAAAGTGACATCCTTGAAACTTATAATTGAGTTAACTAACTTATGACGAACCTAGATGAATAATAATACTACATCAATCATGCTATGAAAAAATAGTATGTTAAAGTGTACTAAATTTACCATGCATATCTTGAAGTATGCATAACGTCCTACAAGAAGTGAACGATTAAGTGTGTATCTTGGAATCTCATATTAAGTTTTGCCTCTTCCAACATTGTTAAATTGGTGGTCAATTATTTAGAAAAGTGATATTATGTATCAAATAACTTCCAGCAGTTATAGTTGTAAAAAATTCAATTTAATATAATCATGTTTGGCTTATATGGTAAGAAAATAAGAAATGATGTTATGCAACTAAGTGGTCATTATTATCCCATGGGACGAATATAAGATGAATGAACTGTATGCTATTATTCATACTAAAGAAAGTTCATTTGTAATCTTTTCTAAGATTTCCTTAAATGTTTATGTTTTATCCGATGAACTGGATATATGCACAAACTTTTAGTATTAGTGTCAATTTTAAAAAACCCTACTCATTTGTAATAAGATTACATTTATCCTTATTTCAAAATCAAAACAGATCACAAAAAATATCATTTTGATGGTCAAAGAAAAAAATTTCTCAAGACGAATGCTCGACCATTAAGTTTTTGATATGGAAAGGGAGCCAAAAAGTTAAGCAAAAGTGAGTTTGTTTGTTGTAAAAGTTATTATGTTGGAAAGGTTCCATTACACCAACCCTACATTCCATTCACACCTTTATGATTTTCTGAGTTGTATAACATATATGTTCTTGTATATTTCAAAGTAATCCCCAGCTAATTTTAGCTAATTTCAATGCACCTAATATTTTAAAATAATTATTAACCGGATTGTTTTAACAGTTGATATTGACTTAGCATTTTGCACATGTTAGAAGTTTCAAGATGATCTTATTTTTTGTGGTGTATATTTCAAATGGTGTAGCACTAAAAAACATATGGATGTGGGATGTCGAGTGGATATGTGTATGTATATATATATATGTTTGTGGATGTGGGCAATTGTGTAATGTAACGGAATTTCTCTAATATAATATGGAACACCAAAGAAGACAACATATTAATTAACGATTGCAACTTATATCCAAGCACTTTAACTACAAATCCTGTACAAAATTGTAAAAAGTGAGTAGAGTTACTTTGTGAAGTTATAATCAAATTGCCAAGCCACCGTGAATCGTTTCATAAATTAACCTTCCCTTCAGTTTTAGATTTATGATAATTAAGTTTTTAACTAATAACTACTCATTTTAAGTTCCTACAAATTTAGTAATTTGTTATTACAATGAATAGTTTTTGGGATATTTCGGTAATTCCAAGGGTTGATGTATCTTCTTGATAATCTCATTATATGATCATTGATAATCTATCTTCATTTTTCCACATCTTATACAAACTTTATGCATAGTCTTTTCTCTCTTTTTTTTTTCTTTTATTCTTCTTGCTTCTGTTGTCTAAACATATTTTGTAACATAAATCAATTACTTGAATTCTCTATTTTTTTCTAACTATTTCTATTTTATATTACCAAATAACTTTTACGTGATTTGTAATAGTAATTTTTCAATGATGAATACTATAAGGGCGAAGAATGGCCAATATTTATTTAGATAGAAATAGACATGATTGCAATCCAACTTTTAAGTCTAAATATATTATTTATTCTTTAGTTTGATTCAAAAAGAGTGTTTATTTTGGTATAATTATTACTAAATTTAATCATTATATAATATAAGCTATCTTTGTGATCTATTTTATTAGGGCAATTCCAAATGAAATGTAAATATGTGGATTTCAAATATAATGACAATCATAGATACGATTACATTACGTTTCCTTTATTCTTTTTTGTACTGTTTTTTATTACGTAAATTTTTTCGTTCATATATTCTTTTCAGTATATTACATAAACTTGGATAAGAGTTATCTTCTAAACTTTTGGCGAGTTCACTTCTTTTATCTAATCAAACCTACATATAACAAATCACTTTACAGCAATTGCGGGCACTATTTGACCAAGTCAAACAAGGTGCAACCGAGATAGCTTGACCTACAGGTATATTAGCAGGATTTCAGATAGCAAAGGTTTGAAATAAAAATATAATTTGGTGTGCCAGTAATTCTGCTAATAAACTTAAAACCACTTTTAAAATACTTTAGAACCTACTAATAAAAGTTTGTGACTAACTTTCTCTATCCAACTAATAATTTAAGATCTGAAATTTTCATAGTAAATAATGTACTTGAACTTCTTTAAAATCATGCAAATGAACCCTTAAAGATATCTTTCAAAAACATATTAAAAATTCCCAAAAACAAGCTATTTATAAAGTGCTTATAAAGAGATATTTTTTCACTGCTAACTTTTGCAACTTTGTTCAACTACTTATGAAATGATTTAAACTCTAATATTTTTTTTAGAGTAAATGCTATACTAAGAGTACTTATAAAAATAGCAAGAAACCCCAAAGAATGCCTTCCAAAAACATGTTAGAAATTCTCCAAAGGCATATACAAAGTACTCATATATTGATGTTTCAGTTTTATATTTTGCAACTTTGTTCAACCATTTCTATAACTTTTCAAGCATTTCCTTGTTGTCCTATATACCACTACATGTTTAGAGCAGAACCAAAATATATTATTTTTACAATATATTTACATATAACCATTCTAAAGAGGTTAAACACAAGGGAGTCAAGAAGTGCACTTATAGCAACCTTTCTCGCTTCGAACACTGTCAAACACACTTCAGCTTCACATCAATGCAAAATGAACATGTAAATACAAAACCAAGGCCATGTTACATGTTTTAGAGGATGCTAGAGGTGATGATATA
This sequence comes from Allium cepa, assembly GCA_030765085.1. Lineage (NCBI taxonomy): Eukaryota > Viridiplantae > Streptophyta > Magnoliopsida > Asparagales > Amaryllidaceae > Allium > Allium cepa. Next base: position 979,816,701 of record CM060928.1, read on the forward strand.
CAATATAGAGTTGTCATTTGTTTTAAAAAGCAAGAGGATCCAAGGTTATAACTTTGTTAATTTATTACCTAACTATATTCACATAACATATACAACACAATATATACCATTAATTGGTGAGTAAACTAACCTAAACCCATGAGGGCATCAATAAAAAGCGCTCTAGAACATAACAACACTTCCTACAATTCCAAATAACCGAAGACACTACCTTTGCCTCAAAATAGCTTACGACCATACTCCCCTCCCTCACTTTTGCTTATGAACCAACATGGATGGGGTTTTCATGCTCCTTTTCTTAATCATTTTAGGTGATATTCTTGTCACTAATGTTATGCTAGGACCTTTTCCAATGTTTGGTAGAGTTTGGGTTTCATTTGAGTTGATTTGAGAAAGTTAAAGAGAAGAGATGAGTGGAGGAGATGAATAAGCTAACCTTTTGTTATAACTTTATGAAATGAATTTGTGAACTTATGAAGAGATTAAGTAAATTAATTCAATAGGTAACCCTACCCTCTAAACCTCCTATGGAAGTTTACCAAGCACCCTCCTTCCCACGTGCTTCTACCGCAAAAATACCTCCTTATACACAAATATCTTCGACCTTACGACATCATCCACGATATCATCAGAATGGATTTCTTTAACCATAAACCCCAAAATATTTTTAGTTGCTAATTAATTATACATTAATATATTAGACATGCCTAAAGAGTTCGAACAACTTTTATCGAGAAAAAAACGGTCTATCGATATTTCTTTAAACAATTTATTTTTGTAAACATATTTCAAAAACAAGTTTACAATCATGTTTTATAAATAAAAAGAGGGTTAAAAGGTTATAATATCCATTTAATAACATTTAATCCAAGATTTAAATATTAAATGATTTAGGTGTTTAAATATGAAGTGTTCGAAATTTCAGATCGTTACAAAAATATTATATGAAAAATTGACATAACACCCTAACAACAATAGAATTCAAATCAACTAAGTAAAAAATTATGGAAATAAAATAGTAAAGAACGAAAAACATAATTTTTTTTATAGTTGTTGAGTGAAATCCCCGACCTACGTAATCCTTTATATTGATGAGTTCTCCTTAGAGTACAAAAATTTACAATCAATTTCTAACAACAATTAAGTAGATCTCAGGTTTTCCTTTGGGGTTCAGGAGAATAAGAAGAAGAATATCGATCCTGTTTATCTTTGCACGAACCTCGCCGTTCTAGACTTGAATAAGTCTTTTTCTCCAGATCCGAAAGTCCAACACAAAGAATAGATCTTCACACACAAATTTCTAGAAAACCAATTATGTCGGCACCAACATAATCATATCAGTGCCGACATGTTTTTACTCATCAAAACTTCACTCCTTTTTCATAGCTTGGGTCCCATGTCCTTAAATTAATCAGATCACGATCCAAAATCATGTTAGTACTGACCAAATCACATCGGTACGGACATGTTTTGAGTTATCAAAAACGCAACCAGTTTTGGTGTGCTTCTTCCTTTCATCCTTCTTATTATTTTCCAAGTCTCTGGATCTATTCCTTCTTCATTTTGTAGTACAAATTATCTTTCTGCGTCTATTTGGAGGCTGTGGAATATTTGCCAGAAATACTCACTTTGTAGTTTTGTAACATTGTTTCCTTGTCAACATGTTTGAAAACATAATATGTTTTTCTTAGCCATAATATATAATAGACAACATAAGTTGTATAACAAATAAACTCACTTTTTATTACTGCTTCAATTCATTGTCTTCTAGACTTGCATACAGTGGCAAACTTAAGATTGTTATAAATTTGCTCTTATATCCATTGCATCCAGCTGTTCCTTAAGAAACACTCGCCATGCATAACAGTCTCCACTTCCAATGCAAAATATTCTTCTTTTACAAGTAACCTTTCTTCGTGATACTTAAAGTATATTCAGATGAAAATTCTAGTTTTTTTTCCTAGAGCAATTATTGTAACAGTGGTCAAAATTATTAATAGGTCTACTGGTAATATTATATGAATCCAAAACAATTAAATTTATCACCTTTTTTTTTTCCTTTTCTTTTCATCATATCCTATTAAAATAATTTCACATTTTCCTTGCAAAGTTCAATTAAGCGTTTCCTCAAATATATTTGGATAAATCCTTATGAGATAATTATTGTTTAATTACTATACAGTCTTAAAAAACGTCTTTGAAAAGGTCACGTAGTGTAGGTGAGATTTCCATAACCTGAAGTAAAAATAATACCACATTTATAACTACAACTATATTTAGAAAGGAAAAATTAATAATATGGTAAACTATTTTAAGGTATAGACAATATAATAATATTACAACTACTTAGTAGAATGTCACATTTCTCTTAAGTTTTTTTGAAGACCGGTGCAGCCCACATGGTATCCCAAAAAAGATACAGTCATCAAAGGAACGTTGTACATACTTTACCTTCTATGATGCTTTACAGACCACATTGCGCAAATATTGTGATAGAAATGTTTCTGATAGAAAAAATATGGTCCACGCAGGATGTCATGTTGGATAAAGTATGTACAATGTTCACACAAATCTACTGTGATTGCATCTATTTTTGGATACCAAGCGGACTATGCCAATCATAAAAAACTTTGAAAGAAGCAGTACACTTCTGCTAATCAGTTATAATATTATTATATGGCCTATATCTTAAAGTAGTATTTACATATATATTTTCCTTCTAAACTACAGTTGTAGTTATAAATGTGGTATTATTTTTTGTTGCTGATAATGGAGAAGTCACCAACATTACGTGACCTTGCCAAATTTGCTTTATATGACTGTATAGCAAAAAGAATTACCTTAGATGCATATATCCAAATATATTTAAGAAAACGCTTAATACCTTTGTAAGAAAAATGTGATACAATGTTAATATGATACAACGAAAATAAAAGGGTAGAAAATGTGATAAATTTAAATCTTTTTGGATTAGTATATTATCGATAGTATATTTATTATTATTTTTGACCTAAGTCAGAAACGTTATATTTACTCTATAAAAAAGCTACAAATATCATCTGAATATATTTCACATGTCACGAAGAAAGGTATCAAGTAAAAAAAGAATATTATGCATCAGAAGTGGAGAACTTTATGCAACAACTATTGCATAAAGAACAGTTGTATGAAATGGATAAAAGCAAGTTGATAAACATTCTAAAGTTTGCAGTAGTAAATGCGACTCTGCAAGATGAGTGGACTAAAAAGGTAATAAAAAGTGTGTATTTGTTGCACAATTTATGTTGTTGGCCATTTTCCAATACGCCTCCCCTGCATTCCATTCACACTTTGCGTTTCTTTGAGTTACACAATATATACATTTTCACATGTTTCAAAGTAATCCGCACAAAATTTCGGCTAATTTTAATACACATAATATATTCAAAGTTATATTTCAAAGCAATGATTAACTACATTGTTTTAATGGTTGATATTGATTTAACATTTAGAATTCGAATATATTAGAAATTTTGATGTGATCTCATTTTTTTTGTTTAGACTTCAAATTCTAAAGCACTAAAAAACCATGTATGGGTGTAAGATGTGGTGTGGATATGTACGTGTGTACATATGTGTTTGTGCACGCATGCATGTGTAATGTAACATAATTTATCTAATTTGATTGTAAACATAGAATAAGACAATGGAATGATTAAAAATTGCAATGTATATCCAAGCACTTTAAACGCAACACCTCAACAAAATTGTAAAAATTAAACAGTAACATCATGAAGTTACAATCAAACGGTTAAGCCACCACGATTTGTTTCACAATTTAACCTTCCATTCAATTTTAGATTTGTAATAATTAAGTTTTTAACTAATAATTGTTGATTTTAAGTTCCTACAATTTTAGTATCGTCATTTGATCTAGGATAATTTATCATTGTAATGAATAGTTTTGGATGTTCTAGTAATTACAGGTGCTGATGTATCTTCTTGATAATCTCATCATATGAAAATGGATAATGTATCTTCATTGTTTCCGTGCATCATACAAACTTTATACATGATTTTTTTCTTGCTACTTGTGTTTTTTCTTTTCAAATAACTTTTATAGGATCTATACTAGTATTTTAGCAATGATGAATGAGTTTAATTTGGCGAATGATTAGTAACTATTTGGATAGAAATAGATGTGATTTCATTCTTTATTTTTATTCATGAAGTGTGTTTATTTAGGAATAATTTTTAAGTAATCAAGTTATCTTTATGATCTATTTTTATTATGGAAGTTCAAGATTAAATGTGAGTATGAGGACTTCAAATATAATTGAAAATCATAGATATGGTTAAACAACATTTTCTTTATTCTCTTTTGATTCGTTTGTAATTACATCAAATTTTTTCGTTTGTATTTCCTTTCCAATCAAACCTAAGTTTAACAAATCGCTTCACAACAGTTGTGGGTGCTATTGGATTATTCAAACAAGGTGCAGCTGAGATAGCTTGGCCTTTTGTAGTTATATTACCAGGATTTCATATAGCAAAGGTTTAATATATGAAATGTAATTTGGTGAGCCAGTATATGAAAATATTACAGTTTTAAGCAATATTAAAATTGCAATTTACTTGATTTAAATTTAAATGCTAAATTTAAATCAAATTATTAAAAAAAAATTGAATATTTGGCTAACTTGTACCATATGTTTCAAACTTAATACTAAACTTGGGCGAGGTGGTAGCTACAGATGTTGCCCTGAAAGTAGTTAACAGACAACAACTATTTTGAATCTAAATGCTAGAAGTGCTAAGTGGCCTATATATACAAAAAATCACACTTATCAAAATCTCTACATGCTATTTGATCCTATTATGTTATACATGAATGTCTATTAGTCAAAATCACAAAGTTGAATCTGTAATTAAGATTTTTTTCTTCTATGCGCTTACTATACCAAACAATCAGGCTATTAGCTTTAATTGCAATAATACAACGGAATATACTAAGCTAGTGAGCATGTTAAAAACAAGCTTTATATGTATATATTTTTTACCTGAACCAAAAGCATCTAAAAAAGGTCAAAACCTGGTTAAAAGAGCCCTTTTGCTTCGCCATTGCCGCAAAAGCATCAAAGAAAAGAATGTTTTGACTTGATTTCGTTGTTTCTTTTTGTTTTCTGATTTTAGGGTTTTTGTATTTTTGACTTACGTGAAGATATATATATATATATATATATATATATATATATATATATGCAATGGAAAGAGAAATACTATCTTATTAATTATTTTTTAATGAAATAAATTGATTACATTGACTAATTTTTGGTATATAAATTATAGCTTACCATATTTTATATAGATTATTACCCGAACTTTAGGTTGTTGCCGTATGTTTTTAATAGAGATTCCATAATTTGTCGCTGGATTATTGCTAGTTTTTACCTTATATAAAAGGCATGAAATCCAAATAAGGTTATATTTTGAAAATCAGATGTCCATTAGCTATGCAATATCTATCCTCATATGTTGTACATGAATGTCTATTAGTCAAACACACAAAGCCAATTCTGCGATTAAGGTTTTTTCTCGTCCCTTTACCAAACATTCATGCTATCAGCTTTTATTGCACTGATATAACAAAAAATATCAACCTTACGAGCATGTTATGTAACGATCCCGGATTTTAATTGAGTGTAAATTGATAATTTATTTAATTTATAATAAAAATTGTGGAATTAATTGGAAATTGATATAAAATACATTAACAAATAAGTATTAAACTAGAAATAGAATTTAAATTAAAAAAATAGAAAATAAACACATTAGAATACATAGATAATTTTAACAACATATAGAACAAAATAAAATTTCATTTATGTTTTAAAGAGACAAAGACGAAAGTAAATGATAACAAAACAAGAAACAAAAGAAATAACATACAAAGTAGAAACAAGCAAATAAAAGAGATGAGTAGGCAAGCATGGAGAACAAAGTATAAAGAAAAGAAAGAATCCACCACTATCTCATCTCATATGGTACAGCCGAAGTAAGTAAATTAATATGGTACAACTAATTAATGCTAATACTCATCAGCCTCCAAATAAAAATATCCCTGTCCCATTTTTTTTGTATAAAATATAAACCATTGCACAACAAATATATCATTTGTACCACATTTCATTTCAGCTGAGAAATATAATATTTATCATCCTTACAACATCACTTAGCATCTCAGTCTTCGTTCACCATTATAAACTGAAGTAAAGATCATTTTAAACTTAAACAATCAAACAATTATTCATCTTAAACCACCAAGAATAAAACAAAGGGAAAATAAAAATACATACAAACTAGGCAAACAAATAAATATAAGTACAAAGCAAAGCTGCAGCCACCATAACATATCACTGCAGCCATACCTCTGGCATATCAAAACATCTTCTCGGCATATATAAAATGTTATACATCAGCCTGTAAAGAAAAAAAAAATTTGTCCTGCTTTTTACAAAATACTATCACCTGTACAAAGCATTATAATATCACCTAAACAACTCATCTTATATATATCAAACTTCCTCTCAATTTAGTTCGAGCGCAATTTTTAAAACTGAAGTCATACCATCTTTAAAACTCAAACAACAATCCAGATCCTTATCGAACCCATGATCAAATTGAAGATTTCAAGTGAAAAATTTAAAACCTGATTCAAGATGCAAGAATCATCTCAGAAATCAAATCAATACAAGCCTGGAAAATATGCAAGTCAGATCGGTTTTCAAACTTAGATATCATTTCCAGTTTTAAATTCAAGCCTGTTCTTGTTTTTGATCTCTGCTTCCAAACATCAAGGTGAGTAACATCACTAAGTTAAATAGTTTAAGCTATAAATACTGTTGCATACTCATCTGTGAAAATAATATGTTTGTGATGTATGTGTGTAAGTATGTTCCTGTGTATATATGACAGTGGATATATCTCTGTTCTTAGTTTACAAGCCCAAATTTTACTCAAAATTCATTTCCTCTTGAATCAACCTCTGTTAGGTTTAGATTTCAAAAGCAAATATGCTTGGTTAAGTATCAGTTATTATTTAAAAATAGTTCCAAGAAGAATAAGAATATATAGTATGTGAAAAATTGGTTTTTACAGAGAAAATCTAAATGTTGATTAAATTCGAATATAACAATTTACAAATTAAATTATATAACTCGAATACTTACTTAAAAATGGGATTTTTAAGGCCAATATGATAATTTTTAGTGTTGTATTCACAAAGCACTTTCGAAATGAACTGGGAATGGGTTTTAGGCAAGTTCAGGTGGTCGGAGGCACTAGCGAGGCCGGGGTTTGGGTTGAGGCTAGGTGAGTGATCGGCGATGTTAGGAAAAATAGTAGGGAACACTCTCGATCATTGAGGCGACGACGGCGTGAAGTTTAAGTCGTTTAAGTCTGTAAACCTAAATTTTTAGTGAAGGGGGAAGTCGAGCACCACAGCCTCGTTCGAGTATCGAGTTGCTCGCGCCTTTGGTTGATGGAAGCTGGGGCGTAGACGAAGGTCTGGGCGGAGGTGCGGCGCGTTCTGGTGGTCGGAATTTCGAAGGCAACGTGTTGACAGGTTTTGAAATGGTGGTGTTCCTCGCATTTCCAGGTTTGGATGCAAGTCTCTATTTTGATTTTTAGTTTCCAGTTGAACTTTGATATCCGTGGTTTGGTCTGGGGATGATCGATGACTAGTGGAGATGGTCGTGGATGATCGGAAGTGGTTGGAGTCACGGTGCATGTGCACCGTGCACTTATGTTTCTGGTGGTAGTTTTTGGGTTGAAGCAGTGAATGGAACTCGAGATTTTCCTCAGGGATCTGAAGTGTTTGACCCAAGTTTTCGTTTTGTTGCTATCTCTGGGATGTGTGTGATTCAAACTGGAAGTGTTTCCTGGAAATCTGAAGTTGATATGTAAACTCCAGATCAAGATTTAACTAAGTTTAACTTAAGTATTAAAGTGAATTCAAGTTAGTTTTGAAACTAGGTTTGGGATAAACATGTTTTAAATTGAGTTTGTTTTAAACAACTCTGAAGTGATAAGTAAACTAAGTGGTTTTGAATTGAATTTAAATGAAACCTGTAACAGTTTCAGATTTATTAAAATGTAAAAGTTAAAAGTAAGTATGGGAATCAGGGATTTAAATCAAAGGTTTTAAGTTTCAATCTGAATATAAAGTTTGATTGAATTTTAATTGGAAATAAAATAAAGTTTTGAATTTAAATGTTTAAAACAACTTGGAATATTTAAAGTATATTTTAAATTGATTTAAATTGAATATGGATTTAAAACTATTTTAAATTTCCCTTAGAAGATAAGTAATTCTTTAGCATGAAATTAAAGAGTTTTGAATTGTTAAACTTTGTTTAAGTTAAAGTTAATTTCATTTTAAATCTTAATTTAAAATGGAATTTAAAGGAAGTTTAAAAGCAAATTGTTTTTAAATTACTCTGTAAATGAGAATTAAATCATTAATAAGATTAAGGTTCATCTTAAGGTAAATTAGGCCTTAATGATTTATAATTCATTAAATTATTAAGGTAATTAAGGTGAGTCATTAGTTAATTTAATTAATTAATGATTTAGGTTAATTTGTAATTAGAGATTAATTAAGAAGGTAATTAAGGAAATGTTATTAGAAAATGAAGATAATTAACTAAGGATTATTTAATAATTAATTAAGGTGATAAATTTTAAATTAATTAATTTACTTTAATTAATTTAAGATAATCATTTGATAAATTGATAAGTGTGATTACTTAATGTAATTAATGAAGTGGAATTACTTAGGGAAGTAATTAGATGATAATTACTGAATGTAATTAGTAAAGGATGATCTGTTAATGAAATAATTTGGGTAAGTACTTTTGAGATTAATCAAGGGATTAATAAATGGAGATAATTAATTATGGAAAAATTAATTTATTAAGGGTTAATTACTGGTTTGTTATTAATCTCAGGTGATTAATAATTGTGTTTAATTAAAGATTAAGTACTTAATGTAATTAATTTAAATAAAGTAATTAATTTAAATATAGTTAGAAACCATTAATTAATGTAATAAATGATGTAATTAAGAATGGATTAATTAAGGAATAAATGATAATGAGATGATTAATTAATGTAACTAGTTAATAATAAATGTAATTAATTATATTTAATTAATAAATAAAGTAAGTAAATGTTAATTACTTATGAATGATTGTATTGTATGAAATGCCTTGAATTGATTGTCCTATCTCATCTATGATACTTTGTTATGTGGATTGTGCTATGTATAATTTATTCATTTATTGACGATGCATCTGTATACTATCTGTTAATATGTGATGGTTGAATGATGTTGCACTATTGTGTTAAATCCCTGGACCACACCATACACACACAAATATGGATTTCACGAGCAAATCGATTAAGTCACAAATTTTTGAAATGATTTTTAAATAGACAATTTGAATTCAAATGGTTTTGGAAATGGATTGGGTTTCAAATGAAAAGCTTTTGAAATGGAATTTCAAAAATGAAATTGATTTTGAATAACTTGATTAAGTTTTGGAATTTAAATAATTTGATTTAAATTTGAATTCAATATTTGAAATTGAATTCTATGATTTGGGAACTAGGGTTTAAAAAGGCTGTTCCACATATCTATGAGTTTATATGAATTAAACCATTTTTAAATGTATTGATTTAAGAATTAGAATTTTAAATTCAAGGGCTTAAACTCGAGCAAATATGATTGGAATTTTCTGAAATGAAAACTATCTATTTTCAAATAACAAAAGCTTTCACATAAGAAATGAACTTCCAATTTGTGTTGAAATGATTTCTAGTTTGAAATGAAGATAATTTCCAAGCTACAGAAACGATTTGAAAGTTATAAGTTAAATCTTTAATTTAAAAAATTTAAACGAGTTAATCCAATTGAAATGGAAGTTGTTTTGAAATCCGTAAGTGGATCTTTGTGAAATGAATCTTTTTGTTAAAAGATTTGAAATGGTAATTTGTTTAAACCATTTGATAGAAAGTTTTGAATTATTAAGTTGTGACTTAATTGAAATCCCATATCCATATGTTTTAAATATTGCGCTCACTATTCGGGTTAGCTGGGAAAGGACCCTTGTGTCGTATAACCCATTCCGAATATGCGATTCGACGTTATGGATAGCATGTGAAGACCGGTGGTGAAGACCGGATATTTTAGAAAACGAAAGGGTTTCTTGTCGATTGTATCTGCACTAGCTGATCCCCGGTATAGAGATCTCCATATGTGATGGGAAATCTGGACGTGATTAGGGATTATCCAGATTGCAAGGGCTACTTTGGAAGTGCCTTCGGTTCTGTTCGAGCCCGGAAGACACTTGTATGGATTGTATGTCTAACATTATGAATTGAGATGTAAAGATGATTTCTTTCAAATACATTTCTGTTGGTGGCAGAAAATTTATTCTCTTAGCTTAACACCCTTCTCTGAGACGTACGAGCTCAGAGGTTATGTAGTTGATGGTTATCAGCGATATATTCCCAATTTGGTAATGTGACATGCTGAGTGTTGCTGTGAAATGATCATTGTTTGATCATTTGTGATATGATCATTGTTTGATCATTTATCTTTGTGATCATTACTTTGATCATTTGTTGGCCCAAAGCATGGCTTTGTACGAAAGTGTGGCTTTGTGGATGAGACTTCGTCGGACCTCACACCTCGAAATGGTCGAAACAGGAAAGATGCGGCAAGGTTATTGGGGGTAGCGCCCCTTAGGGTATGTGCATTTCCTTTTGGATAGAGGTGGTATCATGGTATGGAGCCCAGATACTTAACCTATGTTGTTGCTGCAAATTTATTACTTTGTGGTTGTTGGTTATCGGGATCCCGGATAAAGGTTGGTTACGATCAGGGGATGGCACACTCGTGTCAGTAGTTACCCAGTTAGGGGTAACCCGACCTTGTGTTGGCAGAGATCCGTTTGGTTCTCGGGAACGTCCTTCCAGAGGCGTTCTCATGTGGCAATGGAAAGTTCCCTGGCCTGACCATTTGTTGGAAATCCAAAGAAACAATACGAGCCTTGTACGGTATTAGTTGTAGAACCTGCCATCTAATATGGTAGCTATAGCGGGCATAATATAATGGTACCTATGCTGGCTACTTTATATTCTACTTTCGAAATGTTTTCTATACTATGCACTAATGATAATAATCAAATGATTTGATTTTGCGTAGTAAGCATCTTTGACTAACATAAGAAGAAATCTCCTCCAAGTCTGCGTTTGCATTGTGTGTGTGGTGGGAGGTGTTATGGTAGTCTCAATTTTAAAAACATTGCGAACTGACTTTAAAAATATTCCTCTATTTTGTTTTTAAAGATAAATAACTATTTTAAAGTTCTCACACCAGTCACATGACTGACTCGGAATTTATAGTTTCTTTCCTAAACTCTGGGTGCTCAAAAAATTTCTACACGGGCAGTCTAGAGTTGGGTTTTTCAGATAGTAAGATTAGTAGGTTATCTGGAGTTAGTTCAGTCTTTGGATCACACCAGTCTTGCTTATCTTGGTGCATCGTTATTGAGAGTTCGAGCTATAGTTGGATTGGCTCTTGGAAATGGAGTTGCAGTTTTTGGAGTTCTTCCTTGAAGACTATCTTAGAGTTATATTTGTTCCGTTGCTGGTGTTATCGTTTTCTTTTCCGCTGCTATTTTATTGTATCATATCTCTGATGTATATTGATATTCATTGTATCACTATGTTGTATCAGATATTGTATCTGTGTTGTATATCAATGTATTATTCTTTTATTCCACTGTGTTGTTTACTTAATGTTGTTATAAGCTCCGGCGACTCGGATTTGAACGGTCGAATCTGCGGCATTCGAGTACAAGTGTAACAACCCGCATATTTATCGATTTTATATTTAAATATTTTATTTAAATATTTTATCGTTCGTCGGATTTTAGTCCGAAAACCTACTTTTTGCATACGGTCGAATTAGGACTCGAGACCACCTCCATTGAGTTCAAAATGCCGTTTGCGACCTTTTTGAGTATAAGCTTCGATATGTTTGGAGAAAGTTGATTTTTGCTACTTTTTCCCGCTTGGGGCTTTGGTTGGGCTGAGCCAATTAGCCACTTAACTCAGTTCCAACACTCTCCTCTTCATTCACTTCTCTTCTATTTTCCTAACACTCAAGCTTAAGCAAAAATGGAGGAAGAGAATGGGAAATAGAAATTCCTAAGCCCTAGCTTGCTTTGCAAATCCATCTCCTTGCTCCAAAGTTCATGAGAACCCATTGGTAAGCTTCCTCTTCTTCTTCTCCAACTCATTCTCTCTTTGAATTTCAGAAATTTCCTAAACCTAACTTAGGAAATGTTCTTCTTTTTAGCTTAGATTCAAGCTTCTAGAGTTGGACTTGAAGAGTGGTTGATTCCTCTTTGCTTTCAAGCTTCATCTTCATAAATTTAGTTCAAATGTGAGATTTTTATCTCACATCTATGACTATAATTATCTTTGGTTGTTGGGTATGAATTCCTAACACTTCTTCATGTGCATTTGCTCTTGATTTGGATTGGTTTTGTGAATACTCCAATTTTTGGGTTTTTAAGTCAAATTTGTGTGAAATCCTTTTATGGATGTTTGATCATGTTTTTGGTGATGCACCGAGGAGCATATAGGGCCGGGTTGCCGATTGGCATAAACCCTTAGAGCCAATGTTCGTCCGGTTGCATTTTGGAAGAATTTGCTCTTCATTTGAATAAGCTGAAAAACAGCCCAGGCATGATTCAGTCGACTGAAAACTCTGTTCAGTCGACTGAACCTGAAACCCGAGAGTTTCCAGGCATGATTCAGTCGGCTGAAAAACTCTGCACAGTCGACTGAAACTGGAAACAGAAAGTTTCCTGAACCTGGAAAATTTCCAGGCACAAGGTCAGTCGACTGAAAACTCTGTTCAGTCGACTAAACCTGATGTTTTAGTCCAATTTGCCTTTTTGGATTGAATTTCCAATTTAAATCGATTCATGATGATCCTATTTATTGTCATCATTTATTATCATCTTTGATGACTTATTTTCTTTGGGAATTTTAGATATATCCACTTCGATGGATCCTTTATCGATTTCATTGGATTTTTATTCACATCTTCGAATGTGATCTTTGTGATTGATTGTTTCTACAATCCCCCTTGTGCTTTGTCACTTTAAAAATATAAAGGTTTTCTATACTAGTAGTAAATATCAAAACTCTTTCCTCAAACGATTTCAATACTATTTTAATACCAAATTCGTTTATAAAACCGTTTTCCAATCTATTAGTATATACAAACCTTTACCTCACTCGTATGAGAAATCTAATTAAACGACTTAGTAAAACAAGTGGTATGAAACGCTTGCATTTACTTCGTCGGTTAATTCTTGGACTTGTTCGATTGAACCTCTTGTGACAATTTTCTAGTGGAGATCTATAATTTGTTCGTAAATATTTAAGTTAAGCTAGTGGTTATGGGACATGAAGCTAAGCTCATATATTTACTAGCTTACTGTAATCGACGCTTCTTGTTGATCATGACGATCATCTTTGTGATTTAGACTAGCAATGTGCGGTGTCTCTTTGTCCATATCGAGGACGATACTTCATTTTTTGTGGAGCTTCGGCTCACCAGGAGGAGCTTCGGCTCAATGTCCGCAATGGGGGACTATACCCTGTCAGGAGGAGTTTCGACTCACCAGGAGGAGCTTCGGCTCAATGTCCGCAATGGGGGACTATACCCTGTCAGGAGGAGTTTCGACTCACCAGGAGGAGCTTCGGCTCAATGTCCGCAATGGGGGACTATACCCTGTCAGGAGGAGCTTCGGCTCACCAGGAGGAGCTTCGGCTCAAAGTCCGCAATGGGGGACTATACCCTGTCAGGAAGAGTTTATTTTTATGGGATTGGCCATCCTTTTATTGTGATTTCTGGATTTCTTGTGTTGATTCTGGAATTTATGTTTCACCAACTTTTACGATTGGCGTTGATATATATATGTCATTTATTGTGGCTTGGTGAATGAAATTAGGAGTATGACATTCCTTTTTATCTTGAGTAGATTATTGTGATATTGATTAATCTCTTGTTGATTTTCAATTACTTATTTATCACAGCTTGGCATTGTGATTATTATACGTTTATGTCATATCTCTTATTATATATCACTTCATCTGATATTTATAGCTAGACTGATCCGTTTATTATTTTCTTCTTAAATAATACTCGGGTCAGACTGAGATTTTACAGGTGCTTCTGCTTGACTCCTTATCGGACTATCATCTCGACTTTTGGCAAACTACTTAGATTAGTAGTTTATTTTGTTGTATACACTTGAGATATAGACTCATAGTTGTATTCTTTGGTATAGCACGTGTTGCTATTCTTTTGTATTATCGTGGATCTTTTAGACCACTACTCTGATGTACACTTTTATGTGTAGTATTCATATCTATTTCCGCCTTTGTGATATGAATTGTCTGTGACTGATTTGTGTTATGCTTATTTCTATATTTGTTTTCCGAAGGATTTATATAGCCACCGTGTAGTAGCTTTGAGTTTGTGTCGGTATGTCGGATTTCCTCTTGAAATAGAATGCATGTTATATTATCTGACATATCGGTGCTCGCGCAAAGAAATTACACGGATGGTCGCTCCTCAACAGCCTTATTCTCCGTGCTAGTCGACAGCATTCACCGTAATGTTCTTGGCTAGCGTGGGTACAGAGGTGGGGCGTCACAACAAGAATAAGTATGGATGTCGATTTTGGAGCGCGAAAAATTCGTATCGTTGCATTTGGTATCAGAGCTAAGGTTAAACTTTAGCTCAGGAGTATAACACATTAAGTAGCTCATTAGAGATAGGGTGAAGTATACCCTAGAATGAGTATATCCCTAAGATATCCGTTTGAATGTCTCAGTAAATTCTTTTACTATCCGCTGATAGTAAGTATGAGTGCAAGAACAGGACGGAATAGGGGACAGGGAAATACGACTATAAATGGTCAATACCCCGCAATAGTGGAAACAATCTTTTTCTATCAATTTCCTTTGATTCGTCTTTTCAATTCTTTTGATGGCTTCGTGACAGCTCAGAAAGAAGTTTCGGTACGGTGATGGCCCTACAAATCGTTGTAGAAGATCTTACTTCGTATCTTCATTGGTTTCTTATCAATTTTTGATTTAAAATCTTAATGAGTATGAATTGTAAATTTGGAATTAGAAATTTTAAATAAATGGAAAATTTAAATTGAGTTAAATTGATTAATAGAATATGAAGCTAAATTTTAATTGAATCGATAAATCAATTTCATTTAAAACCAAATTTGAAATTATATTATAATTTCTTGTTCTCATATTGTAGATATTCTGATTTGGTAAGCCAAATGCAGAATTGATATCTGGTTTGATTTGGAGAGATATTTCATCTATCTTCGTTATCTTTCTCTGGCGAATTTCGAGGACGAAATTCCTTTTAAGGGGGCAAGTCTGTAACGATCCCGGATTTTAATTGAGTGTAAATTGATAATTTATTTAATTTATAATAAAAATTGTGGAATTAATTGGAAATTGATATAAAATACGTTAACAAATAAGTATTAAACTAGAAATAGAATTTAAATTAAAAAAATAGAAAATAAACACATTAGAATACATAGATAAATTTTAACAACATATAGAACAAAATAAAAATTCATTTATGTTTTAAAGAGACAAAGACGAAAGTAAATGATAACAAAACAAGAAAAAAAAGAAATAACATACAAAGTAGAAACAAGCAAATAAAAGAGGTGAGTAGGCAAGCATGGAAAACAAAGTATAAAGAAAAGAAAGAAGCCAACACTATCTCATCTCATATGGTACAGCCGAAGTAAGTAAGTTAATATGGTACAACTAATTAATGCTAATACTCATCAGCCTCCAAATAAAAATATCCCTGTCCCATTTTTTTGTATAAAATATAAACCATTGCACAACAAATTATATCTGTACCACATTTCATTTCAGCTGAGAAATATAATATTTATCATCCTTACAACATCACTTAGCATCTCAGTCTTCGTTCACCATTATAAATTGAAGTAAAGATCATTTTAAACTTAAACAATCAAACAATTATTCATCTTAAACCACCAAACATAAAACAAAGGGAAAATAAAAATACAAACAAACTAGGCAAACAAATAAATATAAGTACAAAGCAAAGCTGCAGCCACCATAACATATCACTGCAGCCATACCTCTGGCATATCAAAACATCTTCTCGGCATATATAAAATGTTATACATCAGCCTGCAAAGAAAAAAAAATCTTTGTCCTGCTTTTTACAAAATACTATCGCCTGTACAAAGCATTATAATATCACCTAAACAACTCATCTTATATATATCAAACTTCCTCTCAATTTAGTTCGAGCGCAATTTTTAAAACTGAAGTCATACCATCTTTAAAACTCAAACAACAATCCAGATCCTTATCGAACCCATGATCAAATTGAAGATTTCAAGTGGAAATTTTAAAACCTGATTCAAGATGCAAGAATCATCTCAGAAATCAAATCAATACAAGCCTGGAAAATATGCAAGTCAGATCGGTTTTCAAACTTAGATATCATTTCCAGTTTTAAATTTAAGCCTGTTCTTGTTTTTGATCTCTGCTTCCAAACATCAAGGTGAGTAACATCACTAAGTTAAATAGTTTAAGCTATAAATACTGTTGCATACTCATCTGTGAAAATAATATGTTTGTGATGTATGTGTGTAAGTATGTTCCTGTGTATATATGATAGTGGATATATCTCTGTTCTTAGTTTACAAGCCCAAATTTTACTCAAAATTCATTTCCTCTTGAATCAACCTCTGTTAGGTTTAGATTTCAAAAGCAAATATGCTTGGTTAAGTATAAGTTATTATTTAAAAATAGTTCCAAGAAGAATAAGAATATATAGTACGTGAAAAGGTGGTTTTTACAGAGAAAATCTAAATGTTGATTAAATTCGAATATAACAATTTACAAATTAAATTATATAACTCGAATACTTACTTAAAAATGGGATTTTTAAGGCCAATATGATAATTTTTAGTGTTGTATTCACAAAGCACTTTCGAAATGAACTGGGAATGGGTTTTAGGCAAGTTCAGGTGGTCGGAGGCACTAACGAGGCCGGGGTTTGGGTTGAGGCTAGGTGAGTGATCGGCGATGTTAGGAAAAATAGTAGGGAACACTCTTGATCATTGAGGCGACGACGGCGTGAAGTTTAAGTCGTTTAAGTCTGTAAACCTAAATTTTTAGTGAAGGGGGAAGTCGAGCACCACAGCCTCGTTCGAGCATCGAGTTACTCGCGCCTTTGGTTGATGGAAGCTGGGGCGTAGACGAAGGTCTGGGCGGAGGTGCGGCGCGTTCTGGTGGTCGGAATTTCGAAGGCGACGTGTTGACAGGTTTTAAAATGGTGGTGTTCCTCGCATTTCCAGGTTTGGATGCAAGTCTCTATTTTGATTTTTAGTTTCCAGTTGAACTTTGATATTCATGGTTTGGTCTGGGGATGATCGATGACTAGTGGAGATGGTCGTGGATGATCGGAAGTGGCTGGAGTCACGGTGCATGTGCACCGTGCACTTATGTTTCTGGTGGTAGTTTTTGGGTTGAAGCAGTGAATGGAACTCGAGATTTTCCTCAGGGATCTGAAGTGTTTGACCCAAGTTTTTGTTTTGTTGTTATCTCGGGGATGTGTGTGATTCAAACTGGAACTGTTTCCTGGAAATCTGAAGTTGATATGTAAACTCCAGATCAAGATTTAACTGAGTTTAACTTGAGTATTAAAGTGAATTCAAGTTAGTTTTGAAACTAGGTTTGGGATAAACATGTTTTAAATTGAGTTTGTTTTAAACAACTCGGAAGTGATAAGTAAACTAAGTGGCTTTGAATTGAATTTAAATAAACCTGTAACTGTTTCAGATTTATTAAAATGTAAAAGTTAAAAGTAAGTTTGGGAAGCAGGGATTTAAATCAAATGTTTTAAGTTTGAATCTGAATATAAAGTTTGATTTGAATTTTAATTGGAAATAAAATAAAGTTTTGAATTTAAATGTTTAAAACAACTTGGAATATTTAAAGTATATTTTAAATGATTTAAATTGAATATGGATTTAAAACTATTTTAAATTTCCCTTAGAAGATAAGTAATTCTTTAACATGAAATTAAAGAGTTTTGAATTGTTAAACTTTGTTTAAGTTAAAGTTAATTTCATTTTAAATCTTAATTTAAAATGGAATTTAAAGGAAGTTTAAAAGCAAATTGTTTTTAAATTACTTTGTAAATGAGAATTGAATTATTAATAAGATTAAGGTTCCTCTTAAGGTAAATTAGGCCTTAATGATTTATAGTTCAATAAATTATTAAGGTAATTAAGGTGAGTCATTAGTTAATTTAATTAATTAATGATTTAGGTTAATTTGTAATTAGAGATTAATTAAGAAGGTAATTAAGGAAATGTTATTAGAAAATGAAGATAATTAACTAAGTATTATTTAATAATTAATTAAGGTGATAAATTTTAAGTTAATTAATTTAGTTTAATTAATTTAAGATAATCATTTGATAAATTGATAAGTGTGATTACTTAATGTAATTAATGAAGTGGAATTACTTAGGGAAGTAATTAGATGATAATTACTGAATGTAATTAGTAAAGGATGATCTGTTAATGAAATAATTTGGGTAAGTACTTTTGAGATTAATCAAGGGATTAATAAATGGAGATAATTAATTATGGAAAAATTAATTTATTAAGGGTTAATTACTGGTTTGTTATTAATCTCAGGTGATTAATAATTGTGTTTAATTAAAGATTAAGTACTTAATGTAATTAATTTAAATAAAGTAATTAATTTAAATATAGTTAGAAACCATTAATTAATGTAATAAATGATGTAATTAAGAATGGATTAATTAAGGAATAAATGATAATGAGATGATTAATTAATGTAACTAGTTAATAATAAATGTAATTAATTATATTTAACTAATAAATAAAGTAAGTAAATGTTAATTACTTATGAATGATTGTATTGTATGAAATGCCTTGAATTGATTGTCCTATCTCATCTATGATACTTTGTTCTGTGGATTGTGCTATGTATAATTTATTCATTTATTGACGATGCATCTGTATACTATCTGTTAATATGTGATGGTTGAATGATGTTGCACTATTGTGTTAAATCCCTGGACCACACCATACACACACAAATATGGATTTCACGAGCAAATCGATTAAGTCACAAATTTTTGAAATGATTTTTAAATAGACAATTTGAATTCAAATGGTTTTGGAAATGGATTGGGTTTCAAATGAAAAGCTTTTGAAATGGAATTTCAAAAATGAAATTGATTTTGAATAACTTGATTAAGTTTTGGAATTTAAATAATTTGATTTAAATTTGAATTCAATATTTGAAATTGAATTCTATGATTTGGGAACTAGGGTTTAAAAAGGCTGTTCCACATATCTATGAGTTTATATGAATTAAACCATTTTTAAATGTATTGATTTAAGAATTAGAATTTTAAATTCAAGGGCTTAAACTCGAGCAAATATGATTGGAATTTTCTGAAATGAAAACTATCTATTTTCAAATAACAAAAGCTTTCACATAAGAAATGAACTTCCAATTTGTGTTGAAATGATTTCTAGTTTGAAATGAAGATAATTTCCAAGCTACAGAAACGATTTGAAAGTTATAAGTTAAATCTTTAATTTAAAAATTTTAAACGAGTTAATCCAATTGAAATGGAAGTTGTTTTGAAATCTGTAAGTGGATCTTTGTGATATGAATCTTTTTGTTAAAAGATTTGAAATGGTAATTTGTTTAAACCATTTGATAGAAAGTTTTGAATTATTAAGTTGTGACTCAATTGAAATCCCATATCCATATGTTTTAAATATTGCGCTCACTATTCGGGTTAGCCGGGAAAGGACCTTTGTGTCGTATAACCCATTCTGAATATGTGATTCGACGTTACGGATAGCATGTGAAGACCGGTGGTGAAGACCAGATATTTTCGAAAACGAAAGGGTTTCTTGTCGATTGTCTCTGCACTGGATGATCCCCGGTATAGAGATCTCCATATGTGATGGGAAATCTGGACCTGATTAGGGATTATCCGGATTGCAATGGCTTCTTTGGAAGTGCCTTCGTTCTGTTCGAGCCCGGAACAGACTTGTATGGATTGTATGTCTGACATTACAAATTGAGATGTAAAGCTGATTTCTTTCAAATACATTTCTGTTGGTGGTGGAGAATTTATTCTCTTAGCTTAACACCCTTCTCTGAGACGTACGAGCTCAGAGGTTATGTAGTTGATGGTTATCAGCAATATATTCCCAATTTGGTAATGTGACATGCTGAGTGTTGCTGTGAAATGATCATTGTTTGATCATTTGTGATATGATCATTTGTTTGATCATTTATCTTTGTGATCATTACTTTGATCATTTGTTGACCCAAAGCATGGCTTTGTACCAAAGCGTGGCTTTGTGAATGAGACTTCGTCGGACCTCACACCCCGAAATGGTCGAAAAAGGAAAGATGCGGCAAGGTTATTGGGGGTAGCGCCCCTTAGGATATGTGCATTTCCTTCTGGATAGAGGTGGTATCATGGTATGGAGCCCAGATACTTAACCTATGTTGTTGCTGCAAATTTATTACTTTGTGGTTGTTGGTTATTGGGATCCCGGATAAAGGTTGGTTACGACCGGGGGATGGCATACTCGTGTTAGTAGTTACCCAGTTAGGGGTAACCCGACCTTGTGTTGGCAGAGATCCGTTTGGTTCTCGGGAACGTCCTTCCAGAGGCGTTCTCATGTGGCAATGGGAAGTTCCTTGGCCTGACAATTTGTTGGAAATCCAAAGAAACAATACGAGCCTTGTACGGTATTAGTTGTAGAACCTGCCATCTAATATGGTAGCTATAGCGGGCATAATATTATGGTACCTATGCTGGCTAAGATTTATATTCTACTTTCCAAATGTATTCTACACTATGCACTAATAATAATAATCAAATGATTTGATTTTGCGTAGTAAGCATCTTTGACTAACACAAGAAAAAATCTCCTCCAGGTCTGCGTTTGCATTGTGTGTGTGGTGGGAGGTGTTATGGTAGTCTCAATTTTAAAAGCATTGCGAACTGACTTTAAAAATATTCCTCTATTTTGTTTTTAAAGATAAATAACTATTTTAAAGTTCTCACACCAGTCACATGACTGACTCGGAGTTTATTGTTTCTTTCCTAAACTCTGGGTGCTCAAAAAATTTCTACACGGGCAGTCTAGAGTTGGATTTTTCAGATAGTCAGATTAGTAGGTTATCTGAAGTTAGTTCAGTCTTTGGATCACACCAGTCTTGCTTATCTTGGTGCATCGTTATTGAGAGTTCGAGCTATTGTTGGATTGGTTCTTGGAAATGGAGTTGCAGTTTTTGGAGTTCTTCCTTGAAGACTATCTTAGAGTTATATTTGTTCCGTTGCTGGTGTTATCGTTTCTTTTCCGCTGCTATTTTATTATATCATATCTCTGATGTATATTTATATTCATTGTATCACTATGTTGTATCAGATATCGTATTTGTGCTGTATATCAATGTATTATTCTTTTATTCCGCTGTGTTGTTTACTTAATGTTGTTATAAGCTCCGGCGACTCGGATTTGAACGGTCGAATCTGCGGCATTCGAGTACAAGAATAAGTACGGATGTCGATTTTCGAGCGCGAAAAATTCGTATCGTTACATGTTAAAGTATACCTGAACTAAAAGCTTCAAAAAAGTTCAAAACGTAGTTAAAATCTACCTTTTGCTTCCCTTGCTATCTTCTTCACCATCGCTGCAAAAAGCATCAAAGAAAAGAGAACAATTGACTTGATTGTGTTGTTTATTCTAGATTTTTGATTCTACGTTTTCGTTTTCTGATTATGTGAAGATATATATATAAACCCACTTCTTATTACTACAGTCCAGTCATCTTCGTGAGCTGCATGTCCAATGGTGAAATTTAGAATGTTTATCAACTTATTTTTATGTCCATGGCATCCATTTGTTCTTTAGGCAATACTAACCTTGCATAGCGACTTCCAATTCCAATATATAATATTCTTCTTTTACTTGTTATCTCTCTTCGTGGCACTTGGAATATACTCATATGACAATTCTAGTTTTGCCTTGGAATAAATGTTGGGTACCTTGGTCAAAATTATTAACAAGTCTAGCAATATTATACGAAATTAAAAACAATTAAATTTATTACCTTTTCTATCATTTTTTTCACCATACCCTATAAATACATTATCACATTTTCTTGTCATATTTTAAGTGTTTCCTCAATATATTTAGATATGTGTCAAAGATAATTTTTATGTGCTAGACAATCATAAAAAGCACTTGTGGCAAGGTCACATAATATCGATGACTGCTCCATAACCTAAAATTAAAATAATACCACACTTACAACTATATCTATATTTAAAACGAAAAAGTAAGAATATGGAAAACCATTTTAAGACATAGGCCATATAATAATATTACGACTATGATTGGTGCAGCCCACTTGGTATCCCAAAAAGACGTGCGATCACAGTAGATTTAAATGAACATTATACATAATTTATCTTCTCTAATGCATTACAGATCACGTTGTACAAAGTATATTCATTGTGATGGAAATGTTTCTAGTAAAAAAAAGGCGATCCACTGAACATCACAGAAGATAAAGTATGTATATTATTCATCTAAATCTACTACGATTGCACCTTTTTATAAGGTACAGGCAGATTGCACCAATCATAAAAATACTTTGAGAGAAATGGTACAATTTTGCTAATAAGTTGTAATATTACTATGTCGCCTATACTTAAAATAGTTTTTATGTATTTTTCTTCTTAAATATAGGTTTTGTTATAAATGCGGTATTATTTTTCATTGCAGGTAACGGAGAAGTCTCCTACATTATGCGACCTTGCCAAATGTACTTTTCATGACTAACTAGTAAAAACAAATTATCTTAGAACCATATATCCCGGTATATCTTGGTAAACACTTAATAAAACGTGGCAAGAAAACATGATATAATGTTAATATGATATGATGAATAGAGAAAGACAGAGAAAACAATAAATTTAATTGTTTTTAGATTAGTATATTATTACTAGTAGATTTGTTAATAATTTTGACCTAGGCTAGCAACATTTGTTCCAGTAAAAAATTACAATCATCAACCGAGTATATTTCATATGTCATGAAGAAAGGTAAAATGTAAAATAAAAATTAAGCATTAAAAGTGGAGGTCGTTATGCAAGGTGAATGTTGCGTAAAGAACAATTGTCTCTACACCAATCTAGCCATTCTGTAAACAAATTTTTTTTAGTTCCTAACATTAGTTTTTGACGCAAATTAGCAATGTCAATATGTGTTAGTTATTGTTTGAAACAATAAAGATCATGAGGAATTTTAATAATTTAGTAAACAAATAAAAGTAACTGGGATATATTTGTAATTTACCTTTTATATCCATAATAACTCACGTCTCAAACATTCTTAATCATTTCTTCCTCTCCGTTTGGTTTTGCTGCCCCCACTACCCCCTTCATAGATTTCATGTTTTACTTTTATTTCAAATTTAAATTGCTCTGTTTTATATAAATTCAAATTGTTGTTTTGAAAATTGATTTGTATTGAAACTTATTTTGACCTTGTTTGAATATTAGTTCTATTTTTTGAATTCAATTTGAATTTTGATTTAAATCGTGGTATTCAAATAGAAGGATGTACTTATTTCAAATTCAATTCGGATTTAGTTTGAATAATAATATTCAAATCTTTATTTTCGGATTCCATTTCGAATCCTTAATTCAAATTTGTCTTCCTAATCCCAATGGTTTTGAAAGCTTAAATGAAATTGTAGTTGCTAACATTGTATTTCAACATACTACAAAAACACCTAATTTCAATAAATAAGAATTACAGCGTTTTTGCAATTCTATTTAAACTTTAAATCTTTGTAGGAAATTCGTATACCGTATATTGCTATACAACATTGGATATTTACTAAAATCGAATACACTATTTTTTACTTTACACGACACATATTACAAAACTACCCTTAATTTAGAATTAACCAAAACCCTTAAGTCATTTCACTAACACTCTCTCATGCATTAATGAAAATAAGTTGTCATATTAACTTTTTTTAAATTTCATTTTTCAAATTCAAAAATGGAAATTTATTTAATTATTCATATACATCAAATTTAATTTAATTTTTTAATATTAAAATGTTAAACTATTTTAATTGTGATGTCAAATTTAAACTTGATTCAATTAAAGTAAAAGATAGAAAAGAATTCAATGCTTAACGAATCATATTAATTTTAGCAATAATTTTGAAATTTAATTTTTATATTTAGTTTAAAGTGAAAAATGTTAAAACTAACCATGCATGAATAAAACATATAAGTGTATAAATAGAATAGAATATGTAAAAGGAATTGAAATTTAGTTCAACATATTATATTTAACTAACGATGTACATAAATTTTAGCTACTTTATAAAAGAAATTATATTGATTATACTACGAATTTGTGGATTCTTTAATATTGATTTTTATTTTTTCTAAAATACGGTCATTTTTGTCTAATATTTTATTGAAATTTTTATGATTTAGGTAAAGCAATTAATGGTGTATGAATAGAATTTGCTATCTTAATATTCATGCATTTCTTCATATTGATGAATTTAAGTGTAAAAGTGACATCCTCGAAACTTATAATTGAGTTAACTAACTTATGACAAACCTAGATGAATAATAATACTGCATCAAACATGCTATGAAAAAAATAGTATGTTAAAGTGTATTAAATTTACCATGCATATCTTGAAGTATACATAACGTCCTACAAGAAGTGGAAGATTAAGTGTGTATCTTGGAATCTCATATTAAGTCCTGCCTCTTCCAACATTGTTAAATTGGTGGTCAATTATTTAGAAAAGTGATATTATGTATCAAATAACTTCCAGTAGTTATAGTTGCAAAAAAATTCAATTTAATATAATCATGTTTGGCTTATATGGTAAGAAAATAAGAAATGATGTTATGCAACTAAGTGGTCATTATTATCCCATGGGATGAATATAAGATGAATGAACTATAAGCTATTATTCATACTAAAGAAAGTTCATTTGTAATCTTTTCTAAGATTTCCTAAATGTTTATGTTTTATCCGATGAACTGGATATATGCACAAACATTTGGTATTAGTGTTAATTTTAAAAAACCCTACTCTTTTGTAATAAGATTACATTTATCCTTATTTCAAAATCAAAACAGCTCACAAAAAATATCATTTTGACGGTCAAAGAAAAAAAATTGCTCAAGACTTGAATGCTCTACCATTATGTTTTTGATATAGCAAGGGAGCCAAGAAGTTAAGCAAAAGTGAGTTTGTTTGTTGTAAAAGTTATTATGTTGGAAAGGTTCCATTACACCAACCCTACATTCCATTCACACCTTTATGATTTTCTGAGTTGTATAGCATATATGTTCTTGCATATTTCAAAGTAATCCCCAGCTAATATTAGCTAATTTCAATGCACCTAGTATTTTCAAATAATATTTCAAAATAATTATTAACCGAATTATTTTAACGGTTGATATTGACTTAGCATTTTGCACATGTTAGAAGTTTCAAGATGATCTTATTTTTTTGTGGTGTAGATTTCAAATGGATAGCACTAGCAACATATGGATGTGGGATGTCGAGTGGATATGTGTATGTATATATATGTTTGTGGATGCGACCAATTGTGTAATGTAACGGAATTTCTCTAATAAAATATGGAACACCTAAGAAGACAACATATTAATTAACAACTGCAACTTATATCCAAGCACTACGAATCCTCTACAAAATTGTAAAAAGTGAATAGAGTAACTTTGCAAAGTTATAATCAAATTGCCAAGCCACCGTGAATTGTTTCCAAAATTAACCTTACCTTCGGTTTTGGATTTGTGATAATTAAGTTTTTAACTAATAATTGTTCATTCTAAGTTCCTACATATTTAGTAATTTTTTATTACAATGAATATTTTTGGCATATTTTGGTAATTCCAAGGGTTGATGTATCTTCTTGATAATCTCATCATATGATCATTGATAATCTATCTTCATTTTTCCACACCTTATACAAACTTTATGCATAGGCTTTTCTCTCTTTTTTTTTTCTTTTATTCTTCTCGCTTCTGTTGTCTAAACATATTTTGTAACATAAATCAATTACTTGAATTCTCTATTTTTTATAACTATTTCTATTTTTTTATTTCCAAATAACTTTTACATGATTTGTAATGGTAATTTGTCAATGATGAATACTTTAAGTGCGAAGAATGGCCAGTATTTATTTAGATAGAAATAGACATGATTGCAATCCAACTTTTAAGTCTGAATATATTATTTATTCTTTAGTTTGATTCAAAAAAAGTGTTTATTTTGGTACAATTATTACTAAAGTTAATCATTATATAATATAAGCTATCTTTGTGATCTATTTTATTATGATAATTGCAAAATGAAATGTAAATATGTGGATTTCAAACATAAATGACAATCATAGATACAATTACATTACTTTCTCTTTATTCTTTTTTGTACTGTTTATTATTACATAAATTTTTCCGTTCATATATTCTTTTCAGTATATTACATAAACTTGGATAAGAGTTATCTTCTAAACTTTTGGCGGGTTCATTTCATTCATCTAATCAAACCTATATTTAACAAATCACTTTACAGCAATTGTGGGCACTATTTTAACAAGTCAAACAAGGTGCAGCCGAGATAGCTTGACCTGCAGGTATATTAGCAGGACTTCATATAGAAAAGGTTTAATATAAAAATATAATTTGGTGTGCCAGTAATTTTGCTAATAAACTTAAAACCACTTTTAAATACTTTAGAACCTGCTAATAAAAGTTTGTGACTAATTTTCTCTATCCAATCTAATAATTTAGGATCTGAAATTTTCATAGTAAATAATATACTTAAACTTCTTTAAAATCATGCAAAGGAACCCTTAAAGAAATCTTTCAAAAACATATTAAAAATTCCCAAAATCAAGCTATTTATAAAGTGCTCATATAGCGATATTTTTTCACTACTAACTTTTGCAACTTTGTTCAACTACTTATGAAATGATTTAAACTCTAATATTTTTTAGAGTAAATGGTATGCTAAGAGTACTTATAAAAATAGCTAGAACCCCCAAAGAATGTGTTCCAAAAACATGTTAGAAATTCTCAAAAAGAAGGCATATACAAAGTACTCATATATTGACCTTTTCAGTTTTATATTTTGCAACTTTGTTCTACCATTTCTATAATTTTTCAAACATTTCCTTATTTTCTATATACCACTACATGTTTAAAGCAGAACCAAAATATATTATTTTACAATATATTTACATATAACCATTCTAAAGAGGTTAAACACAAGGGATTAAAGAAGTGCACTTATAGCGACCTTTCTCGCTTCAAACACTATTAAACACACTTCAGCTTCACATAAATGCAAACTGAACATGTAAATACAAAACTAAGGCCATGTTACATGTTTTAGAGGATGCTAGAGATGATGATAGACAATATAGAGTTGTCACTTGTTTTAAAAAGCAAGAGGATCCAAGGGTATAACTTTGTTAGTTTATTACATAACTATATTCACATAACATATATATCACAATATATACTATTAATTGGTGAGAAAACTAACCTAAATCCATGATGGCATCAATAAAAAGCACTCTAGAACATAACAACACTTCCTACCATCACCAAATAACCGAAGACACTACCTTTGCCTCAAATAGCTTACGACCATGCTCCCCTCCCTCACTTTTTCTCACGAACCAACATGGATGGGGTTTTCATGCTCCTTTTCTTAATCATTTTAGTTGATATTCTTGTTACTAATGTTATGCTAGGACCTTTTCCAAAGTTTGGTAGAGTTTGGGCTTCATTTGAGTTGATTTGAGGAAGTTAAAGAGAAGAGAGGAGTGGAGGGGGATGAATAAGCTAACCTTTTATTATAACTTTATGAAATGATTTTGTGAACTTACGAAGAGCTTAAGTAGATTTATTCAATAGGTAACCCTACCCTCTAAACCTCCTATGGAATTTACCAAGCACCCTCCTTCCCACGTGCTTCTATCGCCAAAATATCTCCTTATACACAAATATCTTCGACCTTAGGATATCACCCATGATATCATCAGAATGGATTTCATTAACCATAAACCCCAAAATATTTTTAGTTGCTAATTAATTATACATTAATGTATTAGACATGCCTAAAAAGTTCGACTAACTTTTATCGAGAAAAAACGGTCTATCGATATTTCTTCGAACAATTTATTTTTGTAAACATATTTCAAAAACAAGTTTACAATCATGTTTTATAAATAAAAAGAGTTTAAAAAGGTTATAAAATCCATTTAATAACATTCGTTAACCATAAACCCCAAAATATTTTTAGTTGCTAATTAATTATACATTAATATATTAGACATGCCTAAAAAGTTCGACTAACTTTTATCGAGAAAAAACGGTCTATCGATATTTCATGTTTTATAAATAAAAAGAGTTTAAAAAGGTTATAAAATCCATTTAATAACATTTAATCCAAGATTTAAATAA
Source organism: Allium cepa (assembly GCA_030765085.1). Taxonomy (NCBI): domain Eukaryota; kingdom Viridiplantae; phylum Streptophyta; class Magnoliopsida; order Asparagales; family Amaryllidaceae; genus Allium; species Allium cepa. The sequence continues at coordinate 979,845,481 of CM060928.1, forward strand.
TTTAGATGTTTAAATATGAAGTGTTCGAAATTTCGGATCGTTACAAAAATATTATATCAAAAATTGACATAACACCCTAACAACAATAGAATTCAAATCAACTAAGTAAGAAATTGTGGAAATCAAATAGTAAAGAATGAAAAACATAATTTTTTATAGTTGTTGAGTGAAATCCCCGACCTACGTAATCCTTTATATTGATGAATTCTCCTTAGAATACAAAAATTTACAATCAATTTCTAACAACAATTCAGTAGATCTCAGATTTTCCTTTGGGGTTCAAGAGAATAAGAAGAAGAAGATCGATCATCTTTCTAGTTGAACGTTCCTTGCTATTTATAGACAAATCCTTGCACGAATCTCGCCGCTCCAGACTTGAATAAGTCTTTTTCTCCAGATCCGAAAGTCCAACACAAAGAATAGATCTTCACACACAAATTTCTAGAAAACCAATAATGTCGGCACCAGCGTAATCATATCAATGCCGACATGTTTTTGCTCATCAAAACTTTACTTCTTTTTCATAGTTTGAGTCCCATGTCCTTAAATTAATCAGATCACGATCCAAACATCATGTTAGTACTGACCAAATCACATCGGTGCGGACATGTTTTGAGTTATCAAAAGCGCAACCAATTTTAGTGCGCTTCTTCCTTTCATCGTTCTTAATATTTTCCAAGTCTCTGCATCTATTCCTTCATCATTTTATAGTCCAATTTATCCGTCTGCATCTATTTAGAGGCTGTGGAAAATTTGCCAAAAAAACTCACTTTGCAGTTTTGTAACATTGTTTTCCCTTGTCAACGTGTTTGACAACATAATATGTTTTTCTTAGCCATAATACATAATAGACAACATAAGTTGTATACCAAATAAACTCACTTTTTATTGCTGCTTCAACCCATTATCTTCTAGAGTTGCATGTATAGTGGCAAACTTAAGAATGTTATTAATTTGCTTTTATATCCATGGCATCCAGTTGTTCCTTAAGAAACACTCGCCATGCATAACAGTCTCCACTTCCAATGCAAAATATTCTTCTTTTAATAGTAACCTTTCTTCGTGATACTTGAAGTATATTCAGATGAAAATTCTAGTTTTTTGCCTAGAGCAATTATTGTGACCTTGGTCAAAATTATTAATAGGTCTACTAGTAATATTATACTAATCCAAAAACAATTAAATTTATCGCCTTTTTTGTCCTTTTCTTTTCATCATATCCTATTAAAATAATTTCACATTTTCCTTGCAAAGTTCAATTAAGCGTTTCCTCAAATATATTTGGATAAATCCTTATGAGATAATTACTAGACATCGTAAAAAACGTCATTGAAAAGGTCACGTAGTGTAGGTGAGATTTCCATAACCTGAAGTAAAAATAATACCACATTTATAACTACAACTATATTTAGAAAGGAAAATTTAATAATATGGTAAATTATTTTAAGATATAGACAATATAATAATATTACAACTAATTAGTAGAAGTGTCACATTTCTCTTAAAGTTTTTTTGAAGACTGGTGCAGCCCACATGGTATCCCAAAAAAGATGCAGTCATCAAGGGAACGTTGTACATACTTTACCTTCTATGATGCTTTACAGATCACATTGAGCAAAGTGAATTTATTGTGATAGAAATGTTTCCGATAGAAAAAATATGGTCCACGCAGGATGTCATGTTGGATAAAGTATGTACAATATTCACACAAATCTACTGTGATTGCATCTATTTTTTGATACCAAGCGGACTATGCCAATCATAAAAAACTTTGAGAGAAGCAGTACACTTCTGCTAATCAGTTATTATATTATTATATGGCCTATATCTTAAAATAGTATTTACATATATTTTTTCCTTCTAAACTAGAGTTGTAGTTATAAATGCGGTATTATTTTTTGTTGCTGGTTATGGAGAAGTCACCAACATTACTTGACCTTACCAAATTTGCTTTATATGACTGTATATCAAAAAGAATTACCTTAGATGCATATATCCAAATATATTTAAGAAAACGCTTAATACCTTTGTAAGAAAAATGTGATACAACGAAAATAAAAGGGTAGAAAATGTGATAAATTTAAATCTTTTTGGATTAGTATATTATCGATGGTATATTTATTATTATTTTTGACCTAAGTCAGCAACATTATATTTACTCTATAAAAAAGCTACAAATATCATCTGAATATATTTCACATGTCATGAAGAAAGGTATCAAGTAAAAAAAGAATATTATGCATCAGAAGTGGAGAACTTTATGCAACAATTGTTGCATAAAGAACAGTTGTATGAAATGGATAAAAGCAAGTTGATAAACATTCTAAAGTTTGCAGCAGTAAATGCGACTCTGCAAGACGAGTGGACTAAAAAGGTAATAAAAAGTGTGTATTTGTTGCACAATTTATGTTGTTGATAATTTTCCACTACGCCTCCCCTGCATTCCATTCACACCCCTATGTTTCTTTGAGTTACACAGTATATACATTTTTACATGTTTCAAAGTAATCCGCACAAAATTTTGGCTAATTTTAATACACATAATATATTAAAGTTATATTTCAAAGCAATGATTAACTACATTGTTTGAATGGTTGATATTGATTTAACATTTAGAACTTGAATATATTAGAAGTTTCGATATGATCTCATTTTTTTGGTGTAGATTTCAAATTCTATAGCACTAAAAAACCATGTATGGGTGTAACATGTGGTGTGGATATGTGTGTGTACATATGTGTTTGTGCACGCACGCACGTGTAATGTAACATAATTTATCTAATTTGATTGTGAACATAGAAGAAAACAATGGAATGATTAAAAATTGCAATGTATATCCAAGCACTTTAACCGCAACACCTCAACAAAATTGTTAAAATTAAACAGTAACATCACAAAGTTAAACATCACAAAGGTACAATCAAACGGTTAAACCACCACGATTTGTTTCACAATTTAACCTTCCCTTCAATTTTAGATTTGTAATAATTAAGTTTTTAAATAATAATTATTGATTTTAAGTTCCTACAATTTTAGTATCATCATTTGATCTAGGATAATTTATTATTGTAATGAATAGTTTTGGATGTTTCAGCAATTCCAGGTGCTGATGTATCTTCTTGATAATCTCATCATATGAAAATGGATAATGTATCTTCATTGTTTCCATGCGTTATACAAACTTTATACATGATTTTTTTTCTTGCTACTTATGTTTTTTCTTTCCAAATAACTTTTATAGGATCCATACTGGTATTTTAGCAATGATGAATGCGTTTAATTTGGAGAATGATTAGTAATTATTTGGATAGAAATAGATATGATTTCATTCTTTATTTTTATTCATGAAGTGTGTTTATTTAGGAATAATTTTTAAGTAATCAAGTTATCTTTATGATCTAATTTTATTATGGAAGTTCAAGATTAAATGTGAGTATGGGGACTTCAAATATAATTGACAATCATAGATATGGTTAAATAACATTTTCTTTGTTCTCTTTTGATTCGTTTATAATTACATCAAAATTTTCATTTATATTTCCTTTCCAATCAAACCTAAGTTTAACAAATCGCTTCACAACAGTCGTGGGTGCTATTTGATTATTCGAACAAGGTGCAGCTGAGATAGCTTGACCTTTTGTAGTTATATTACCAGGATTTCATATAGCAAAGGTTTAATATATGAAATGTAATTTGGCGTGCCAGTATATGAAAATATTACAGTTTTAAACAATATTAAATCTGCATTTTACTTGATTTAAATTTTACCATATTTTCAAACTTCATACTGAACATGGGCGTGGTGGTAGCTATAGATGTTGCCCTGAAGGTAGTTAACAGACAGTAACTATTTCGAATCTAAACGCCAGAAGTGCTAAATGGCCTATATATACAAAAAATCACACTTATCAAAATCTCTACATGCTATTTGATCCTATTATGTTATACATGAATGTCTGGTAGTTGAAATCACAAAGTTGAATCTTTAATTCAGATTTTTCTATTTGCTTACTATACCAAACAATCATGCTATCAGCTTTAATTGCAATAATACAACGGAATATACTAAGCTAGTGAGCATGTTAAAGCAAGCTTTATGAGTATGTTTTACCTGAACCAAAAGCATCTAAAAAACGTCAAAACCTGGTTAAAAAACCCCTTTTGCTTCGCCATCGCCGCAAAAGCATCAAAGAAAAGAACGTTTTGACTTGATTATGTTGTTTCTTTTTGTTTTCTGATTTTAGGATTTTTGTTTTTTTGACTTATGTGAAGATATATATGCAATGGAAAGAGAAGTACTATCTTATTAATTATTTTTTAATGAAATAAATTGATTACATTGACTAATTTTTGGTATATAAATTATAGCTTGCCATATTTTACATAGATTATTACCAGAACTTTACGTTGTTGCCGTATGTTTTTAATAGAGATTCCATAATTTGTCGCTGGATTATTGCTAGTTTTTACCTTATATAAAAGGCATGAAATCCAAATAAGGATATATTTTGAAATCTGCAGATGTCTATTAGCTATGCAATATCTATCCTCTTATGTTATACATGAATGTCTACTAGTCAAACGCACAAAGCCAAACATTCATGCTATCAGCTTTTATTGCACCGATATAACAAAATATATCAACCTTATGAGCATGTTAAAGTATACCTGAACTAAAAGCTTCAAAAAAGTTCAAAACGTAGTTAAAATTTACCTTTTGTTTCGCCTTACTATCTTCTTCACCATCGCTGCAAAAGCATCAAAGAAAAGAGAACATACTGACTTGACTGTGTTGTTTATTCTAGATTTTTGATTCTAGGTTTTCGTTTTCTGATTTATGTGAAGATATATAAGCAACTCAAGGAGAAATGCTATCTTATTAATTATTATTTTTAATGAAATAAATGGATTACATTGGCTAATTTTTGGTATATAAATTGCTGCTTGCCACATTTTGTGTAGATTATTGCCAAACTTTATGTTGTTGCCTTATGTTTTGAATAGACATTCCAAAATTTATCACTGAATTATTACTGATTTTAACTGTATGTGCAGGGTATGAATATTCAAATATGGTTATATTTTGAAATTGATGTGAAGATCATGGTTTGTTGTGATATATTATTAACGCAATTTGCTATTTTAATTAGAATGCAAGTTTTTCGTCTACAGAACAAGTCATTCAATTATTTCAATTAAATTTTAAATTAACATGCTCCCAACTATGGAATTCAAATGTCTGTGTATTAAAGTTGAATCAATCAGTTTTATCGCTAAAACCGCTCATGCCTTATTTAAAATGCATCTTTAAGCGTAATTGCAATACCTTTGATTGGAACAATCTTAAGCTTCCCAGAATAACTTTTAAATTCAGAATATATCTCAGTATATCCAAATATGCTACCAGCTTGGCTAAAGTTCAAATGTTAATATTCTGCTACTTATCCATTCACTTTTATCATTGAAAAAAACTGCTCATACCTAATTAAAATGTAAGTATTTGATCAAGTAAAACTGAGTCAATCAATTATATCCCAGTTAAAATTTAAATTAATTTTCTCCTACCTAAGTTAAAATGCAAATTTATTATGTGTATTAAAACCGAGTCAATTAGTTTTATACATGAAACCGCTCGTGCTTTAGTTGAAATGCAGAATGTTCTTTAGTTAAAATGTTATTTTTCATAAACTATAACCGAGTGGTTAATTGATTCGGTTTTGGTGCAGGATGTCACAAATTCGAAACTTGCTTTCGAACGTTTATTTGACATGGGATATGTTGTCCCAAAGATTTGTTGTATATAAAGTACCAATTCAAAAAAAAAAAAAAAAAAAAACCGAGTCAATCAATTATATCTTAATATTGCGCATTTATTGAGAAAAATTTCATGCCTAAAGCACTTGCCGTATTGTTCATCTAGATGAATAAATTTTGTGGTTGCTAAATTGTAAACTCGGCTGATTTGAAGTGGGAAATCTAAGTTGACTTCTTGCTTATTTTTGTTGATTATAGTTTGTAACAAAAAGAACACAACAAACAAGCTTACGTTTCTATTTGTAGAAACAAATGAAGTCCTGAAAATCAATTAGGCACATCACAATTTAGAAAAGAAAAACGAATTGAGTGATGCTTTTGTTTAACATTATCAAAGCAAATGATCTTATCCTACGAACATTTTCAGCAGGTATGCACTAACATGGAAAGCATTGTTCAAAATTTTATTTTCCGTTTCGGTCATTAGTAATTTTTAAAATTTTCGGGTCCGTTTCAAATATTTTGAGAATTCTTCTTTACGTCCGGTTTTCTTATTCGAGCACAGTTTTCTTTTAAAAACTGCTAAATACTCTAATAAGCATCCAATATCACCCTAAATTTATAGCGCACTCTTTACATTACATACGAAATACATGCTTTAAAAAAAAGAACATGGTTTAAGATTCTATTTATCCATTTGATATTTTCAAATTTTCGATCAATTTCAAAAATTTTGAATTTTTTTTATCATGGTTCATGTGTTTATTGAAAAAATATATAACTTTTTTCTTTTCCATTTATTTATCGTTTACTTTTCTAAATTTTTTTTACGTTTATTGTATCTTTTATTTTCTGCAATTTTTTCTATTTTTTTGAATACTTAAAAGGAAAAATGTGGAATTTTGATCAAAACTAAAATTTTGACTGGATTCTGTTTCGATTATGATCAAAACAAGAAAGAAGTAGAAAATTTTCCGAAATTCTACTGCAATTTTGAACCATGATAGCGACACATTTTTTAAATGGTTTGGAAGGATCACACCAACCAATCATTGCAACTCTCTTATCCCAATCTATAGTTTAGTTGAGCTACACGCTTAGGCTAGGCACAATAGATATTAAATTATATATAATTCATAAAAATCAGTCAATTCTGTGATGTTAAACTGTTGTAATTTTTGCCACTTTCTAAGAAACTCCTGTAATGTTGTTATAGAAACAACAAACTGTACATGATGGGCTTTTTGTGTCCAGTATTACAGAGATTGACACTGAAAGCCATGAATGAATAAATTTTCTATAGTTTAGTTGGCCAATATTCTATATATGTCATCCACACATAATTTATAACTGCTATATCCATTTACTGTGAGCCATGAGTGAATAAATTTTATACTACTATGTACTATGAGCTATATCACCTATTAGTGAATTATTCTGCAAGGCTGGAAATTTAATTGTTTGTTATATTTGTTGGAGTAATCGAACAAAAAAAATTCAACTATTGGGATTTAACAATGAAAAATAAAAAGGGAACAAGAAAGGGGTGAGAAGAAGCAAGAGTAAATTAGAGACACTTCCAAAAGGCTACATCTCAGTTTCTTTGCTCAATATAATCCCGATAAATAACTCTTATTGCTACTGCAACTGCATAATGGTGGAAAACTCGACCGTTCTTTTGTATAATTTAGAAAGAACAATTTGTTATGCTTTAGCTTTAGTTTCAATTAATCGCATATTTCTTCCAATTTAACTTTCTTACTAATATGTTACGGAGTATTTTTCAATAACTCATAAGTAAACTGTGAGTTGACATGACCACTTACAAAGCAAAGTACACAGGTTTATTTTATACATAACCGTAAAAAAGTTATTGTTGTGTAACAACGGTCGGACCAAGCTCCCCAATCTCCGTCACGTGGCGTACGCATATGGGTCGGCACACACTTTGTTGTAACAAAAAAAATCCTCAGTGTTACATGCATACCAACCCATATTTATACAACACTTCTCCATGTTATTTAGCGATGTGGGACTTTTCTCCAATCCAAACCGTCGATTCTCCATTAAACATGCGAGACAACCCTAACAATTATTAAGTTCTGATGGAAGATATAATAGGTCTTAATACAATTCTACAACTGTAGCTGTATGGTAAGTTCCACCATAAATGGCTCTTAATTAGATCTTAATATCCAAAAGTCATCTTTCCTTTGTCATTTTGAATCCTTTGCACCATAAATGAAGCTCTCTTCCAATCATCAAGTTACCTGAATTGAATAACCAATCTGTTAGCAATGGTGTTTGTATATCGATCAAAAATTATCACATTTGATCTTCATATGTTGGCGTCTCTTCTCCTACGTTAGAAACACATAATCATTATGAATCTTGTAGCCCGGTATGCTAATATTTCTTATTTTAGGGCCATATGAAAGCACATATTTGATCTTCTATATCTCCATGAAGAAGTAACCATATTAAAATTGACTTGATCATGATCAAGACATTAAACTCCAGTTGTTGGAAAGAAAAAGCATTTTTTGTGTCCCGGTACTATTTTATATAAATAAAGTGTTTGAATGAAATACTAGAATGTTATCCCGCCTTTCTAGTAAGGCCGTGATATCAAAAGATCGACCGAGAAAAGCAAGATAACTCGTCTCAAAGATTAGTCAACTCAACATCTCAACAAAGCAAGTTCTGTTAAATGACTTTTCCTCTAAGATCCCCTACGGAGGGGGGGTCCAGGGGGTGCCAACCCCACAAGGTAGGGGTGCGGGGGCAACGCCACCGCTACGGTGTTCGACCTGACCAATCAGGTCGCAGGGGTCCAGGAGGCAGCGCCCCCGGCGGGGTGCAGGGCAGCGCCCCGTCCAAAACGGTACGCGACTTAGAGCATGGAGTCTCCAACGACCTAAAGCTTCCAACGAGTTAACGACTCACAGGAAGTCGCGACTCAAGGTTGCAGCGACCTAAGAGATATCGCGACTTAACTTCTCCAGGAGCTACAGTAAGCTCACGACTTAACTGCAGACTCCGACCTAAGATGGCTCCGACCTAAAGACTTTACGAGCTAACATGCAGGCGACTTAAGCTACAATGAAGACCTCGCGACCTAAAGCATGACCGGCCTAAGCGGCTCAGCGACTTAAGGCATAAAGTGGTCCAACGACCTAAAACTAAACGAGTTAACAACTCACAGGAATTCGCGACCTAAGGGTGCATCGACCTAAAAGTGTGACGACTTAAAGAGTTCACGACCTAAAGAGTTCACGACTTAAGGAAACTTCTACCGACCTAACGACTTAATACTTAAACGACCTAACCAATCTCGCCTCATCAAAGTTAGGTCGCTCGTGACCTAACTCCTCTCCTTAACCCATAGGTCGCTCACGACCTATCCACTCCACAAAGATAAGTCGCTCACGACCTAAAGCAGACCCCGCCTTTTCTCTTAGGTCGCTCCACACCATAACTCCTGCTGCCGTTATCCCTTAAGTCGTTACTCCTTCCTCTGCCACTCCATAAGTTGCCCACGACCTATAGTCAACCCCTTTAGATTGTAACTCATCAACCCACGACCTACGACCTATCTTAGGTCGCTCACGGCCTAAACCCAGCCGACCTAACTCCGAGCTCTCCTATAAATACTCCGCTTACTCCAACTAGAAGGGGACTTTTCCCGGATTCGAAGACGTCGACACTCCGCAGTTTTCTCCATTCTTCCAACACTTCAACCATCGAAGATTCTTCATCAAGAGATCTACTTCATTCAAGAGTGATTCGAAGAGCAATTGATCATCAAAATCCTAACTTCTGTCTTCAATCGTATTGTAATTGTAAAATCGTGTTGTAAAGGTGTTGTAATCGAAAGATCGTGCTGTAAAAGTGCTGTAATCTTGTAAAAGCGTGTACAAAGAAGATAATGGAGGATGTAAAGTGGATGTAGGCTGGTTAGAAGCCGAACCACTATAAAAATCTCTGTCTCTTTTACCTTTTTGCTATTTTTTTTTTTACTTTGTTTCCCGTGCAGACGGGTGGTGCTTCCACTTCATCACGACATACACCGGGTGTTAGCGTTAAAACCATTTTTACCGTTAACATAGAACAATCCGTAGTAATGACCCATAATGATGGTGTATTAGAATATCAACATTTGCTCAGGCCTCTGATTTTATATTGATACAACAGTAATTATGTACAAATAGTAGATCATTTGATTGGCTTTTATGATCATATGCATTGGCTTTTATGCATATAATAGAAGTATGAAACCATCCATCCATTTGGCATTAACACGCCTATCAAGTAAATATGAACAAGAAAAAAAATGAAATTCATTTGGACCACTAGATCTACTCTTTTTTTAATTAAAAACTAAGAAAATTAAAGCTGCTTATTCGCAGTAGATGATGGCTCCAACTGATGATTCACAAATCTTACATTTATTGATAATATCACAAAAACCTATAATGCAACTGCATGGTGCCTGTATTCAAGTTATCAAAAGAAAATAGGAAAATTAAGTCTTGAAAAAATACCATCAACAAATACACGACGAGATGATACAGTAAGATGATTTTGATGTCTGAAGAACTAGGAGCAAGTTTACAAGCCATTTCCCCCAGTTTGACCAGTAAGTTCCACAACCACAATTGTGTCCCCTTTATCCTCCCTGAATGTACTAATTGCTAATTTGTCATTGCGCCCCCCCACCCCCCCCCCCCCCCCAAAAAAAAAAAAGCCTCAGTGCGTGTGTATCCAAGATCAATGGTCCTAAAGTAGTGGCGAATGTACAACATGTGCATTTTCGCAACATATGATATACAAAATTGGTTAATTCAAACAAATAAAGCAAACAACATGCAGAACTGATAGCATAGTGTAGCTTTGTTACTAATTCATACCTAAATATAATATCTAGAAACAGAGAGCTAGCATGTGCATTTTCGCAACATATGATATACAAAATTGGTTAATTCAAACAAATAAAGCAAACAACATGCAGAACTGATAGCATAGTGTAGCTTTGTTACTAATTCATACCTAAATATAATATCTAGAAACAGAGAGCTAGCAGACCAACATGAAATCTTTACTAATCAAAAGCAAATAAGTTGTACAAATGAAAAAAAGTCGTTTAAAATTTAAATTTGTAAAAATTTAGCAGACCTGAATTAGAAATTTTTCTACAACAACAATGCTTTAGCATCTCACAACCAAGGACAATCAAACTCAAAACCAAACAATCGTCTTTTTGTTAAAAACAAGTTTAATAAATAAAGTTGACAAAACATAGCTGCTATAAGCTAGAGCTCTGGTTACTATAAATTATGCAGGATAACCGTTCCGCTAATTAGTCTAATGCTTATAAGCTATTCAGATTTGTCCTTAATTGAGATTAGGTTTAGGTCAGCATATCATGCGACATGACTTAAAAGCAACAATCGGCGACTCAATTTTTCGCCATCTCCAGCGCAGCTAAAATGAGGAAATCGAGTAGACTCGCCAGCCAAAGCTCCCAACGTCGCGACAAAGACCGACCCAACCTCAATCGAGCATGTGATTCGCATTTTTCTTCATTTATTTGATCATTTCTTTGTTCTATTACTTAATTTTCACGAATCAAAAAATTGGTTTTGTGGTGGTTTTATACAATGATTATAAGTTGTGTATTTTGACAGTTATGCTTTATGGATTTCTGACCCCTAACATGGTTTTTAGTTGCTCTTTGTACCATAAATTATACATTTTTAATTTGTCAAACTAGGATGTTTTAATGATGTACAATAAATTAGGGGTGCATTCCATATTTTTGTTAATGTGCAAAACAAGTAAAATTTGGTTGAGATTAAATATATTTCATATGCAAATTTTTTTGAGAGTAAATATATTCATGAGGACATTTATTATTGCGCATGGTTTTAGGAAAAGGAAAACAACACTTGAATGCATCTTGTTGGAGGAGAACAAGCTAAAAAAGGCGACTGTAGAAAAATCAAAGGAAGCACATGAAAATGAAACGGTTAGCAATAAAGAGGAAGAGAACAGGGGTAGTTCACATGATGATGGATCGAAGGATGATATGCTGAAGGAAAATGGAACTAGTGATGAAGGTTCCGAAGATGATGATTCGGATAATCGTTCGAACGATGGCTCGAGTCCTAACAGCTCAAAGGCCGAAGAGGTGCCACCGAAGAATTTAGCAATTGTGAATCCTACTGCTTCAACTTCGGCCATTGCTTAATTCTCCACCGCTTACTGCTTCTTGTATACTTAAAAGTTATGGCATTTTGTTAGTGGTATCTAGTTTGGTAGGGTGTATGAAACGAGATGTTAATTTGTATCGGGTATGAAATGTTATGATATTTTGAATGATGTCAAATGTAGCTTCTATTTTGCTTGATGAAACATTGTAATGTCTATTGCTTATGCAATGTCAGTTGCTTAGTCCATGTCTTATGCAATGCTTGTTGCTTATGTAATGGTATTGAGTTTATTGTTAGTTCAAATATTGAGTTTAATTGTTAGTTCATGAGATTTGAGTTTATTGTTAGTTTAGATGTTGAGTTTAATATTAGTTCAGATATTGTATGCATATGTAATGCCTGCCTAATGCTTAGTTCATGTCTTTTGTACGTACTATATGTTTAATGTTAATGTATATGTTGGTTGGTTCATGTATTTTACACATAGCATGTTGCTGTCACCAACTTGCACGTTGAATTTTATTTCAATATACAGTGTTTTGTTTAATATTGCATATTGAATTTTGTTCAATATACTGTCATTTACTTGCATATTGCATGTTGAGTTTTGCTCAAGCGTGTTGCATATTGACTTCAGACATGTGTATCGTACTGGTCGGCCTTAAACAACCGTGGACTTGATCATTGACTTCGGCAATATATAACCGTTCCATGGCATTAGAGTACACTTACACTGCGTCAATGGCCATATATAGACGTTCAATGGCATTAGAGTACTGGTCGGTTGGGTTAACAGCCATATTATATATACATGTTTAATGTACTTCCAGTCGTCTTCATTTACATACACATCTTTGAGCAAGAATGGACAATTGCATTTTTTGTCAATGATCTAATATTTCAAGAAAAATCTAACATAAATAAGTATAAACGTTTGGTATCTTTAAAAAAAACAAACCAATGACTTCTTAGTTATTGCCAGTATATAAATTTCATCATGACTGAAAATGTTAAAATGACTAGAAAATTGGATTCAAGAGATCTGTGAAATGAACAAGTTTTTTTCTTAAGAATCATATTAAAATTGACTTGATCATGTTGGACATTAATCTCCAATTGTAGAAAAGCAAAAGCATTTTTGTATCCAAGCATTATTTTATATAATAAAGTGTTTGAATGAGATACTTGAACAATCTGTAGTAAGGACCCATGATGATAGTGTATTAGAATATCAACATTTGCTCAGGCCTCTGATTTTATATTGATACAGCAGTAGTTTATGGTCGAGTTTACAGGTCAAACTATTAATCTAGTTAAAAGTTATGAAATAAATTATGTACAACTAGTAGATCATTTGATTGGCTTTTATGACCATATGTACTGGCTTTGTACACATAATAGAAGTATGAAACCATCCACCCATTCGGCATTAACTCGCGTATCAAGTAAATACGAACAAGAAAAAAAATGAAATTCATTTGGACCACTAGATCTACTCTTTTTTTTTAATTAAAAACTAAGAAAATTAAAGCTGCTTATCCGCAGTAGGTGATGGCTTCAACTGATGATTCACAAATCTTACAGTTATTGATAATATCACAAACTATAAAATAGTTGCAAGGTGCCTGTGCAGAACTGATAGCATACTGTAGCTTTGTTACTAATTCATAATTCATACCTAGATACAAAACCTAGAAACAGAGAGCTAGCAGACCAATATGAAATCTTTACTAATCAAAAGCAAATAAGTTTTACAAATGAAAAAAAGTTGTTTAAAATTTAAATTCTTAAAAATTTAGCAGACCTTAATTAGAAATTTCTACAACAACAATACTTTAGCATCTCATAACTAAGGACGATCAAACTCAAAACCGAACGATCATCTTTTAGTTAAGAACAAGTTTAATAAATAAAATTGACAAAACATAGCTGCCACAAACTAGATCTCTGGTTACTATACATTATGCAGGATAAACCTTTCCGCTAATTAGTCTAATACTTATATGCCAGTGCACAAAATGTAAAGGTATAAGTCAGTTAACCATAAGGGAAAATATTTAAGCGAGCTGATACTTAAATATACGAAGCAAACTAACTTGTCGCTCAATTGTAGAAAAAGCTTAGTCAAAAGATGGAGTATTAAAACAATGAGGATTAAAACCGATGAAATATGTACGTAGTAAAAGAAACGTGGAAGTAAATAAAAGAAACATGGTCCCTGATTGAGAATAGGTTTCTAATACGTTATCCCATATGAAAATCAATTTCTTCCCCAATATAGACTAAAGAAATAAATATCAATTCCCGATCTAAAAAAATACTAACCTAACCACGTTGAGGCCGAAAGTCGCATTTCAGTTAGGATTCTTATAGCCATAGCTATTCAGATTTGTCCTTAATTGAGATTAGGTTTAGGTCCAGCATATCATGCGACATGACCTAATAGCAACAATCGGCGACTCAATTTTCCACCATCTCCAGCGCAGCTAAAATGAGGAAATCAAGTAGACTCGCCAGCCAAAGCTCCCTACGTCGCGACGAAGACCGACCCAACCTCAATGGAGCATGTGATTCGCATTTTTCTTCATTTATTTGATCATTTCTTTGTTCTATTACTTAAGTTTCACGAATCAAAAAATTGGTTTTGTGGTGGTTTTATACAATGATTATAAGTTGTGTATTTGACAGTTATGCTTTATGGATTTTTGACACTTGACTTGGTTTTTAGTTGCTCTTTGTACTATAAATTACGTATTTTAATCTGTCAAACTTGGATGTTTTAGTGATGTCCAATAAATTAGGGGCGCATTAAATAGTTTTGTTAATATGCAAAACATGTGTACTTATGACTTTGATCATTGTTTGACAGTTAGTAAATATTTGTAGGTTGATTTATGTTAAGAGAGTAAAATTTGGTTGAGATTAAATATATTTCATATGCAAATCTGTGAGAGTAATATATTGATGAGGATATTCCTTATTGCGCATGGTTGTACGAAAAGGAAATTTGTGAGAGTAATATATTGATGCGGATATTCCTTATTGCGCATGGTTGTACGAAAAGGGAAACAACACTTGAATGCATTTTATTAGAGGAAACGTGCGTTGAACCTAGAACAAGCTGCACAAATGGTGATTGTAGAAAATCAAGCACACGAGGAAGAAAATGGTAGTAGTTCATAGGATTATGGATCGAAGAATGATATGCTAAAGAAAAATGGATCTAGTGATGAGGGTTTCGAAGATGATGATGCGATAATGGTTCGGATGATGGGTCGAGTCCTAACAACTCAAATGCCGAAGAGGTGTCACCGAAGAATTTAGCAATTGTGAATCCTTCTACTTCAACTTCGGCCATTGCATCTCCACCGTTTACTGCTTTCTTGTATACTTAAAAGTTATGGTATTTTGTTAGTGATATCTATTTTGGTATGGTGTATGAAACGAGCTGGTAGTTTGTATCGGGTATGAAACATTACTGTATTTTGAATGATATCAAATGTAGCTTCTATTTTGCTTGATGAAACATTGTAATGTATGTTGCTTAGTTCATGTCTTATGTAATGCTTGTTGCTTATGTAATGGTATTGAGTTTATTGTTATTTCAAATATTGAGTTTAATTGTTAGTTTATGAGATATTGAGTTTATTAGTAGTTCAGATATTAAATTTAATGTTAGTCAGATATTGTATGTATATGTAATGCTTGCCTATTGTATGCATATGTAATGCCCTCATGTATCGAGTTTAATGTATGCCTATCGTATGATATTGAGTTTAATGCTAGTTCAAATACTAAGTGATGTCATCATGAGATATTGAGGTTAATGTTAGTCCAGATATTGAGTTTGATGGTAGTTCATATGTTGTATGCATATGTAATGCGTGCCTATTGCTTAGTTCATGTCTTTTACACATAGCAAAGTTAGCTAATATCAAGTCTTTTGTACTTTCTGCCGGTTAGTTCCATGTATTTTACACATAGCATGTTGAATTTTGTTTCAATATTATAGTGTTTTGTTTAATATTGCAAATTGAGTTTTGTTCAATATACTGTCATCGACTTGCATATTGCATGTTGAGTTTTGCTCTAGCGTGTTGCATATTGACTTCAGACATATGTATCGTACTGGTCGGCCTTAAACAACCATGGACTTGAACATTGACCCCTGACATGTGTATACGTTCAACATTCCAGTTGTTTTCATCCACATACACACCTTCGAGCAAGCACGGGCAATTGCATTTTTTTGTTCAACTTGGTCTATACTGTAAGAAATGCGAATTACGGATCTTATGGCTAGGATAAACACTAGAGGGGGGTGAATAGTGTTTTAAGGGATTATTAAATCTTTTTGAGTTTTTGTTAATTTGAACACAAATGTATGCAATATTTAGACACAGATATGATCACAGAATCAAACACAGATGCAGAAATAAAGTAAAAGCAGTAAAGGAAAGAACACACCGGATTTTATACTAGCTCGGAGTTACCCTACATCCAGTCCCGCACACAAGTACGGATTTCCTTTCAAAAGCAATTGTACAATTACACCCACGATTTCAAGGCTACGAGCTACACCCTTCAGATTCACAATTCATCCAGGCAGAGATACTTGATTTCCCGGGCAACAAGTTCACCCAATTGATTTCCAAGGCTACAATCACACTTTTTCTCGCTTAATTGATTATAAAGAAGCCTATAACTCTGAACAACACTGAGGATCTTGTTGAGATAGTGATAGAGAATCAAACCAGAGATAATCTAGTTAGATTCAATGTTGATTTCGACAGAGTAATGGTAGGAATACGTATAAAGAAATGTGAAAGAAGAAGAGAAATGAAAACCAGAAAATATGAATGAAAATTCGTTGAAAACAACCCATATTTATAGAAAAACAACAGCCATGTCCATTCGTGAAGAGATATGACGAATAGACACTTCTTTTGAAATTTAAATTTTGAAATTAACTGACACTATATTGACATGGGTATATTGAGTATGTCGACATCCCAAAGGAAATTTTGGTGGTTTGTTTTTCTTTGAAAATAACTTTTATCTTATATTAAAACTATTTTAAACTTTTATAAATATACTTAGCTATAGTTAAAATACATAAATAAATATAGAGAATAATATATATAATTTTGTATTTAAATCTAAGTATAAATATTAAAAGTTAAATATATTATTATTAAAGATAGTTTTAAAACTAAGGATAATTTGATTTTGAAAATAAAGATTATTTTGAGGCTAAAAGTATTTAAAATCAGGATAGATGTTTTTGATTCTTTTAAAAGGAAGGTTTTGAAATCATTTTGAAAACATGATATTTTTGTAAAATCATTTGAATAAAAAGTTAGCGGATACAAAACAATGTTCCACTAGATTTTTCGTAAGTTCCATCCTATTTAGGGTTCCATCCCTTTAACAGGCTCGAAGAGGATTCCATTCCACGAATAAATTGGATTTTAAGATGCCAGTGCTTTTCTAGGAGTTTTACCAAAATTCCTAATTAAAAAATAAATTACTTGAAATCATGAACTCTTGATAATCTTGATATTCTTGATACTCATGAGTCTTCAATCTTGATATCTTGAATTTCTATACTGTACAGTCTTCATTCTTGGTACCTGCATGGTTAAATCCTGCATATACGTATATATCTAAACTATACTGTTAGTATTTATATTTTATAATCTATTCTAAGGTTGTTGTCATCAAAACCATCATCTCAAGGACTAACAATCTCCCCCTTTTTGTTGATGACAACCTTTGTTTATAAAATACTGCTTCTATTCTAATAACTCCCCCTTAATCTATGCCTAACTATCCTATTTTATATTTCTCCACTTTGTCATCAACAAAAAAACTAACTCCAAACTATATAATCTCCAAACTATATAATCTCCAAACTATATAACTCCCCCTCATTCTTGGACTAAAGTACCTGCATTAAACTATACAATGGAGTATATAATAAATAGATTAAGAGATAATTATAATGATAGACATGATAATTAATTAAAGATCATATAAATATCAATGCACATTTATACATGTTTTTCACACCAAATATCAATCCAAATCAATTCAAATCAAATCAAACAATTCAAATCAAATCAAATCAAACAATTCAAATCAAATAATTCAAATCAAACAAACCAATCAAATCAAACATTACGAGGAACTTCCACCCAATTTTCATTATCATTAGTGAGAGAGACTGGAGGATGTGCTTCGTTGTCATCCTTGTGCAGGGAGGAAATCATCCATCGTATTGCATCGAAATGCCTTTCTTGCTCTTTAATCATCTTCATTTGAGTCAACTCTAAGTGTCGCTAGTTTCGAAGAATGAACGAAAGAATATTCTTGAAAGAATTAAGAGTCTCTTCAAGATTCTCGGATAAATTATGAATTGGATTGGCCATATTTTAGTTTGTGAGAAGAATGAGAGGCAAAGTAGATAAGAAATAATATTGAGTGATGAATTCTGGAAGAAATAGGTATTTATAGGTGTAGAAATTCATTTGAAATGAATAGACATAAAGTAGTTATTGAAATTTCAAATTCAAAATGAAATGTTATTTCTGACCAGTACATGTCGACATGGTCATAAAGGGGATGTCGATATGGTCCAATGAATTTTGATGACTTATTTTGATTTTGTGAATAATTGTGTGTCTATATATATATTTATATAATATACTAACATTTATTCTGGAGATAAGATAAGCTAGATGACAGAAAAGGAATTCGATTTCATTTCATGATAACACGATACAATGATTAAACACAAAGAACTACACGAACATTCAAATCAAAATAAGCTAAAACAAATACAACGAGATAGGAAAAGGTAGAAGTGGTTAGAGGATGATAACGATGAAGATAATCCAAGCTTCTTGCTGACTTTGGAAATAAACTTGTTCATCTTGGATGAAATTTTGTCCAACTTCTTACTAATGGATCGTTTAAGATTCCGTTGATTCTCAACAATGGTCTTTTGGTTTTTGAGAAGGATTTAATTGAATGGATTAGGAGGATAGTCGATGCTTTCCAAAGAAGTTTCACCTTCTTTTTCTTCTTCAACTTCCATTTCATCCCTTTCTTCTTCTTCTTCCTCTTCCTCTTCTTCCATCTCCTCATGAGCCAAACGCT
This sequence comes from Allium cepa, assembly GCA_030765085.1. Classification (NCBI taxonomy): domain Eukaryota; kingdom Viridiplantae; phylum Streptophyta; class Magnoliopsida; order Asparagales; family Amaryllidaceae; genus Allium; species Allium cepa. Next base: position 979,864,608 of record CM060928.1, read on the forward strand.
CTTCCTTTTGGCAAGAGTCTCATAAGGTTGAAAAACAAATGGAATTTTCATAAGCGAAATGTTGGAATGATTGAAAACTTTTCTAGAAACAAATTCTTCTCTTTGAAATCCACTCCAAAATAGTTAAAAATCCGAGTGAGATAAATTCCATGATACAAAGTATTCTCACACATTTCAAGATTTTTGGGACGAAGTTCATCCAAAATAACTTGCGCCCAATTAATTTCATAATTTCCAAAAATAGCAAAAAGTGCTTTGCAAACTTTTGAGGCAGGATTATTAAAATTTCCGACCTTAGGGTCAAAGTATGTTGTAAAAGAAGATTTACAATTCTAACTTTTGGTCGAAAGTTTCGATTTTTGAATCCAAAATTATCATTTCCTTCGAAAAAGTGATGAAATGCCTCACGATCATTTTCATCGATTTTAAAACTAGAAAGATCCATTCCCGTACTCTTGCAATTGATAATGGTACCCAAAAGATCACAATTCAAAACAATTCTAGTGCCTTTACGCTACTCCAAATTTCATCATCATTTCCAATATAAAATCCACAGTTTAAGTTTGCATAGAAAATTTTAACAAGATTTGGATAACAAACAAAATCATTTTGAGAAGCATCAACAAGAATAATAATTTGATTGTTTGAAAAGAGAGAATCAATTTCATAAGAAGAGAAATCTTGAAATTTAGCAAACTTTCCGAGATGGACTTTTGCAAAGTTAGCATAATTGATGTATGCTTTTATTGCCTCCGGATCATTGAAGAGTTGCTCTTTTATCTTTCTGAAAATTCTCATGGTGGAGGTTTTGCTTGAAGAAGCCATTAGAGTATAGAGTAGAGAGCTTGAAGTTTTGAAAAGAGAGTTTGAATTTGAAAATGAGAATGAAAAGATGTGGTAAAAGATAGTGAATAAATAGATTCTTAAAGGACATGTTCTCTGGTCAAAAGATGCATTTTCAAAGAATTGAATGAAGTGCAAAGGTGGAGGGAAATTCAACCATTTGAATTCAAATTTTGAATTTCAAATTCTGTACACATATCGACATCATGGTAGGGACTATGTCGACATGTGTCTTTGAATTCCTATGATTTGTTTCTAACGACCCTGACTCGACCTTCGAAAATCGCCACCGAATACGACACTCGTATTCAAATGTCGCAGATCCAAACATCGAATCTGGTTCGCCGGAGCTTATGCACATTAAGTACAACGTAGCGGAAGAAATGAATAGTATATATATCATATACAACATTTGACACAATATCAGATAGAACTGGATGATATAATGAATATCAATATATATGATACAAGACAATAGTAGCAGAAAGAAAATATAACACTAACAGCGGAACAATATCTCCAATATGGTCTTCAAGAGAAAAAGAGAGATATAATCCAAAATTGTAACTCCATCTCCAAAGCACCAATCCAAAAGTAGTTCGAACTCCCAATCAAGATGAAGTGAGGCAACTTGAACCAAATGCGATTGCCAAATCCTAAGGTTGAAAGCTATCGAATGTACACCTACTATTCGATTATCTGAAAAACCCAACTCTAGACTGTCCGTGTGGAAAATTATGGGCACCCAGAGTTTAGGAAGGGAACAATAAACTCCAGGTTAGTCATGGGACTGGTATGAGCAAACAAAACAGTTTATCTTTAAAACAAACAATGAAAGATTTTAAAAGTTGAAATCCGCAATGCTTTTTGGAAAATGAAACTACCATAAGGCCTCCCACCGCACACACAATGCAAATGCAGAATTGAGGAGATTTCTCCTTATGATAGTCAAATATGCTTGATACGCGAAAATCATTTTGATATTATTATTAATGCATAGCGCAGAAAACCTTTTGAAAGTATAATATTAATCTTAGCAAGCATACAACCATTATTGTATGCCTACTATAGCTACCATGTTCAATAGCAGGTTACCGCCACATTCCATGGCAGGTTGTACAACTAAAACCGTACAGGGCGCGTATTGTTTTGTTTGGATTTCCAACAAATGGGCAGGCTAAGGAACTTCCTACTTCCACATGGGTACGCCTCTGGAGGGACGTCCAGAGAACCTACCCGGCTCTCTGCCAACACAAGGTCGGGTTACCTATGTAACGAGGTAACTACTACTCGAGCATGCCATCCCCCGATCGTTTGCGACCTTTATCCGAGGTACCTCTAACCCAACAACCACAAAGAAATCACAAAGTAATAGATTTGCAGTGACCTCATGAGTTAAGTATCTGGGCTCCATACCATGATACCACCCTTTTCCCGAAGGGAATGACACACCCTAAAGGGAGCGACCCTCATAACCTTGTCGCATCTTTTCTGGTTCGACCATTTCCGAGGTATGAGGTCCTGATGCAGTCTTCTCCACAAAGCTACGCTTTATACAAAAGCCATGCTTTGATCAAAAAATGATACACAACAGCACTCAGCATGCCACACTACCAAATTGGGAGTATATCATTGATAACTATCAACTACATAACCTCTGAGCTCGTACGTCTCAGAGAAGGGTGTTAAGCTAAGAGAATAAATTCACCGCCATCAAGCAGAAATGTATCTGATAGAGATAAGTTTTATATCTCAAAGTGTAGTGTCAGACATACAACCATACAAGTCTGTTCCGAGTTCGAACAGAACCGAATGCACTTCCGAAGAAGCCCTTGCAATACGGGCATCCACAATTCCGATCGGACTCCCCATCACATATGGAGAACTCTATACGGGAGCAACTCAGTGCAGAGTCAATCGACAGGTTATCCAATCGTTCTCGAAGACACCCGGTCTTCACCACCGGTCTTCAATTGCAATCATCGTATCACTGTTCGGAATGGGTTATATGACACAAGGTCCTTTCCCGGCTAAACCGAATAGTGAGCGAAATTATTTAAAAACATATGGATATTGGGATTTCAGTTAAGTCACAACTTTAAAAAAAATCCGAAACCTTTCTTCAAATGGTTTAAACAAATTACCATTTCAAATCTTTAAACAAAAAGATTCGTTCACAAAATTCACCCAGTTTCACAAAGATCTATTCATAGATTTTCAAAACAATTTCCATTTCAATTAGGATTAACTCATCTAATCTTTAAATCAAGGATTTAACTTATAGCTTTCAAACTATTTCCAAAGATTCATTCATAACTTGGAAAACCATTTTCATTTTAGACTTGAAATCCTTTAAACACAAATTGAAAATTCATTTCTTATATGAAAGCTTTTATTATTTGAAAACAAATAGTTTTTGTTTCGAAAAAAACCGATTTCATTTATACAAGTTAAAATCTTCTGGTTAAATTCAAATTCCCAAAACAACATTTTAAAAATGGTTTAAAACCCATATAAACCTTTTTTCTAAATCATAAACCATAGAGTTCAATTTCAATTTTTTTTTGAATTCAAATTTAAATCAAATTTCAAAACTAAAACAAGTTGTTCAAAAATAACTTTTATCTTTGAAATTCCTTTCCAAAAGCTTTTCACTTTGAAGCCAATCCATATCTAAAACCATTTGGATTCAAAAATTTAATTTTAAAAATCTATGACTTAACCGATTTCCACGTGCAATCCATATTTGTGTGTGTATGGTGTAGTCCAGAGGGTTTTACACAATAGTTGACAACATCAATCATCATAGATTCAATCATATCAATATCGATAAGCGGTATAACCCATAGCGCTTATCTTCATTCACAGATTCATAAATAAAGTAAATTTATCAATCACAAAAGTTCACCATTACGATTCGATGTGGGTTTTGGATAACCAACTGAAATCCGACTCCCTGTCGCATCGAAATTCAAATGACGTTTTACGGGCCAAGAGATTTTCATATTCATACAACAGTATATTCATCACATATATAATAGCTCGGCACAAAGCATTTCATATTACATAGCATCACATCGCATATCAAATATATCAATCCATCACACATCATTCAATAACAACCAACCATCTTCAATTAAGATGAATAACTCGTGTGGTTTTAAATTTATCAACCACATAATTACTTTCATTAGTAATCTTTAATTAATGATTTATTATCATTAATTTCAATTGATTAAGTCTTAATCACCTTCATTAATTAATCATTCCTTAATGAATTATCTTAATTAATTAACCCTTAGTTGTTAATTAATTATCTCTCAATTACCTTTAATAATTAATTACTCCTTAATTAATTAATAATTAATTACTCCTTAATTAATTAATAATTAATTACTCCTTAATTAATTAATAATTAATTACAAATTAATTAACCTTAATTATTTATTAAATTAATCTTTAATATAAAATAATTACTTTTAAAATAATTATATTAACAAATCATTAATTACTTAATAAATTAAAAGATAAATCTTTTTATCTTTATTAATCACTTTGGATATTTTATAAATCTTGTTTAATCATCATCCTCATACATTAGTTGCTTTTAAAAAAAAGTTAAGATAGATTAAATAACCTTTTATCTCAATTCCCCCTTTAATTGCCTTATTTATTTAATATCACTTTGAAAAATATCTTATTAAATCCTTAATTGATTCCATCTTTTAAATCAAAATCATCATATTAAAACATGATTTAAAAATGTTAAAAAGTTTGAGAATTTTGAAAAAAAAAACTGTTTACATATCAAGCTCGAGACCTGCTTTGAGTTTAACCCGAGAACATTGCCTATTTACTTCGAATCTTTCTGAAAATCAACCCGAGTGCCACATTTCAAACTTGAAATATTTTCTAGGTATTTTTTACCCGACGCGTTAAAATTTTACTCGAGTTATAACTCAAGCCCGAACCCTTCTCTCCCAATATTTGCTTCGAGTCGAACCCTTCTTCCCCAATCTTCTTTCCACTGACACAAACCAAAACGCTGTGCACATGCACAATCGAAAACACCACCTCTGGTCGAAGCTCCAGCCACCCTCGAGTCGACGGCAACTCACCTGAACCGCACTAGCACCCAGTAACCCATCACGTCGACGAATTTGTGAATGAGCCTTCTAACCCAGGTTGCATCAGAACGACCACCAGAAAAACATCTCGTCACTTCACCTCTGGGCCATCAGAGGCCACAAAAATCCAGCTGAAGCTTCGCCTTGATCACGTGCCACTATCCCCACCGGAGCGATCAACTCCGGTAGCCTGACGAAAACGCGGCGAACTCCTTTTCTGCGGTAACTAAATGGTGGGTTAAAACCCTAGTTCAGCGATTTTCGATCACCACGATGTTGTATAAATTCGATCAACGATTTTCTGATGATCCTAGATCATCCACCAAGCTCCAAACACGATCACGAGATTCATCATAACCCATATCACCATGAATTACCCGAACTCGTTTTACGTTCATCTTCCAAATTCTCGAAATTTACTAAGTTAAAAATCATGTTATTAACATCAAAATTCACGATTTCCTAACATGAGTCAAATCCTATAATCCAATTATGAAATTTAAATACTTGGTTTCCCGATAAAAATGATTTTTTACTATCATTTCTTATTTTCAAAATATTTATCAATTATTTTAGATGGAATTTATTTTTGAAAATGATATTACACACATTCAAACATTTTTCATATAGAAACCATAATCTAATTTCGTTTGGATAAAAAGATATGGATTAAATTGGATGAACTGAAATTTGTATTATAAACAGAGCAATATGTTCAAACAGACATGCATATCAAAGGAGTCCAAAATCATTTTTCAGTAAAATATCTTATTAATTTTTACTTACAAATATTTTTAAAAGTAGCATTAGATTAATATGAACAAATTTTCTTTAAGGATTAAAGCATAACATCAATTATAAGGAGGATTTAAATTTAAAAAAAAAATAGGTTTAGCCTATACTGTTTAAACAGAGGTATATAAACAGATACACAGACATTCAAAAACATGCATTCACATCCATTCATTTTCACAGGCAAACCAAAATATGAATATGGGTTTGAGGGTTTGCTCACCAGGAATGAAGAAAGAGGACAGGAAATACTTTTGAAACCTGGAAAATGTAATTTGAATTTGCAAATCTGGAACTCTGATTTTTGATGTTGTTGATTTTATCCTCAGGTTGAAGATTGTTTTCTGGTTCAATTTCTTTGATTTGAAAACTTGTTTTCAATGTTGAATCTGATCTGGATCCTGATTTGTTTGAGAAGGTAGTTGATCTTGCATGTTTAATTTTGTTGAATACCTAATACAGTTTGATAGCTTTGATTACAGGCTTTGTAAAAAAATTGTTGCATCTGATTTTCTTTGAATTGCATCCTGGGCTATAGCTTGCTTCAGGCTTGAGTTTCTGATTTGAGTTGCTCTGCTGGTTTGATCTTTTGAAACAGATTGCAATTGTTTCGATTTTTTTTTATTTTTCTCAGGTTCGAGAAGTTTCAAACTGATTTCTTCTTAACTCATCAAATTTTTTTTTGTATATAATTTAATTTCAAAAAGAAGAATAATTTTGCCACTTATCCATCTTACTTACACTTGTTCAATATCTTATTGCATGGTTTACACTTGTCTTTTGCTTGCATTTTTATGTTTCAAACCTTTTCTCATATCTTAATTTATAAATTTTAGTTTATAAATTTTGATTTAAACCCTAATTTCACAAATGTCACAAATGTGTATTTTATGTTTAACTCCTTAGTTTAAATTATTTTTGTAAATTTTTAACCCTTTATGTAAATAAAATTTCATATACAACACATGTTTTTTTTATTTTTTTAAATGTTTATGTTTTTAATATTTTTACACTTGCACAAATAAATTTTATTTCAATCACTTTTCACATTACAATTTTAATTTAGTTCAATACATTTACATATATACATTTATGTATTTTACATTCATTTTTTTCTTATCATTTCTATTTGCACAACTTTTAAAGGAAAAGAATGATTTGAAAATCTTGATTACATATTTACAGATAATCACATTTATTTATATAAGAGAATTTAACTTAAAAATAATCATTTTGAAAACTATTACTTTAATTCCCAAATTACATCTTCTAAATATTAATGTATTAAAATTTTAGAAACCAAACTTTTATTAACTTAAAGCTTCATTATTATTATATTTATTTTCAACACATTTATTTTTAAATCCAATTCTATTTATAAAATTACTTATCCTTAAATTTTAAACCAAATTCTATTTATAATCTAAAAAAATTATTTATTCCAGAAATTTTTAATTAATTCACAAATAAATTCCCAAATAAATTCAAAAATTAAATTAATTGCCAAATTAAACCTGGTTAAAATTCGAGAATGTTACAGATTCCCCCCCTTAAGAAAATTTCGTCCTCGAAATTTGCAAGGGAGACAACAAAGAAAAGATGAAAGATAGAGAAATATCTTTTATGATCAAACTGAATATTTATTCTGCATTTGGCTTACCAAATTAGAATACGAACAATATGAGAACAAACTCATACAATTATTTCATAAAATACTCGGGTCCCCGGTCTATGAATATGCAAGGGCATTGATTAGTTCGAAGGGATAACTAATCATTCGTAAAATATATCGGATCCCAGAGAATAGATAGATAGATTCAATCTTCTATAATTTCTCAAACACCAGGTATGGATTCCAAATTCAGGTCGGAATACCCCAAAGTATACACGAACTTGTCCCTCTTCGGACTTCAGTCTACACAAGAAATTACAATAGAATTTTAAATTTGGTTTTAACCGATATCGTTTTATTGATACAATTTAAATTTATCCTTATATTTGTTAACCAATTTTTTCCAAATAAATTTTCAAATTCATTAGAGTTTAAAACGAAAAGCTGATAACGAGAATACGATGTAGGAACTTATCTACACGATTCGCAGGCCATCACCGCACCGAAGCTTCTTCTTGTAGCTGCTACGAAGTAATCAAAGAATTTGAAACTGGATCAAAGGAGATTGAGGAGAAAAGTTGTTTCCGCTATTACAGGGTATTGATCATTTATAGTGGTACTCCCCTGTCCCCTATCTCATCCTCTTCTTGCACTCATACTTACTATCAGTGGATAGTATGAGAATTTACTGAGGCATACGGACAGATATCTTAGGGATATACTCATTCTAGGGTATACTTCACCCTATCTCTAATGAGCTACCTAATGTGTTATACTCCTGAGCTAAAGTTTCAACGTCCAGCTCTGATACTAACTCTAACGACCCTGACGCGACCTTCGAAAATCGGCACCGAATACGACATTCGTATTCAAATGTCGCAGATCCAAACGTCGATTCTGGTTCGTCAGAGCTTATAACACATTAAGTACAACACAGCGGAAGAAATGGATAGTATATATATCATATACAACATATGTTTTTTTTGTTTTTAAAATGTTTATGTTTTTAATATTTTTACACTTGCACAAATAAATTTTATTTCAATCACTTTTCACATTACAATTTTAATTTAGTTCAATACATTTACATATATACATTTATATATTTTACATTCATTTTTTTCTTATCATTTCTATTTGCACAACTTTTAAAGGAAAAGAATGATTTGAAAATCTTGATTATATATTAACAAATAATCACATTTATTTATATAAGAGAATTTAACTTAAAAATAATCCTTTTGAAAATTATTACTTTAATTCCCAAATTACATCTTCTAAATATTAATGTATTAAAATTTTAGAAACCAAACTTTTATTAACTTAAAGCTTCATTATTATTCTATTTATTTTCATCACATTTATTTTTAAATCCAATTCTATTTTTAAAATTACTTACCCTTATTTTAAACCAACTTCTATTTATAATCTAAAAAAATTATTTATACTAGAAATTTTTAATTAATTCACAAATAAATTCCCAGATAAATTCAAAAATTAAATTAATTGTCAAATTAAACTTGGTTAAAATTCGGAAATGTTACAAGTTTTTCCTAAGTATTCTAGTATACATATATATATACTTATTATTTTTAATGTATATATATCTAGAATAATTCTGAAATTATAGTATATTCTATAAAATATTATAATACTATTAAAATTAATAATAATAATAATAATAATAATAATAATAATAATAATAATAAAATAATAGTAAAAATTTAAAATTCAAATAACGTACCAATTCAAAATCAATCAATCAAGCATCTAATTCTAAGCATGCAATTTCAACCAATTGTATTGTAAATGTGTACATTTTTCTGAGTCCGTTTCTCTGAATTCGTCGGAGTCATAAACTGCTGTGAAACACATATTTGAATTATCTGTCTTCTGATCATCATCGCTTGAGGACGAGTCTGAGTCATCTTGAGTATTAGTAAATGCACATTTCCGTTTCTTTACTGAATCATTGTTTATATGAGGATTTTCCCTATCTGGATACGGACAGTCTCTTTTGATATGTCCTGGTTCATCACAGTTGTAACATTTGACATTATTTGGCACTACGTTCTGATTTCCAGAGCTCTTATAGTTGTTTCTCTTGAGATTATTCATCTTTCTGTATTTCAAAAATTTTCGAAAATTCCTGGTCATAAAGGCTATCTCTTCATCACTATCGTTGTTTGAGTCTGATCCATTGGTCAATGTATTGAATGCCATTGATTTCTTTTCAAATGCTTTGCTTTCTCTTATCCCAATCATTTGGACTTCAAACGACATTAGATTTCCAATTAATTCTTCTATCTTCAAGGTGCTGATGTCATTTTCCTCTTCGATCGTAAGTGTCTTTTGATTCCATTCTGGAGTAAGAGAATTTAAAAAATTTCTGACTTGATCTTCTTTCGAAAATTCCTTTCCCAAGGATATTAGAGAATGCACAATATCTTGAAATCTACTATACATATCTTAAATAGACTCATTAGAATTCATTTTAAATAATTGAAACTGATTAGTGAGCATGGAAATTTTGGTCTGTTTAACTTTGCTTGTTCCTTCATGAGTAACTTGCAAAGTTTTCCAGATTTCATATGCAGATTTACAAACTGACACTCTATTAAATTCATTCCTATCAAGTGAATAAAAATATATATTCATTGCTTTAGAATTATTTTGTGCAACAGTCTTTTGCTCAGCGGTCACTGTGCAAGATCAGTTGTGGGTTTAGAATATTCATTTTGTGTGATATTCCAAGTGTCTAATCCTACAGATTGTAAATATATTTTCATCCTACATGCCCAATATGCATAGTTACTGCCATTAAAAAATGGTAGTCTGACAGTAGACTAACCTTCTACAAATGAACTAGTGATAGAGATACTAGTGTTAGTAACAGTACCAGTGTTAGTAGCCATTTTGAAAAAACTTTTCAAAATTCATATTATGAAACTTTGAAAATCTTGCTCTAATAGCAAATGTGAGAAACGTGGATTACGGATCTTAAGGCTACGATAAACACTAGAGGGAGTGAATAGTTTTTTAAGGGATTATTAAATCTTTTTGAGTTTTAAGGGAGGAAGTGGTTGGTGATGACAGAAATTAATTTCATCGACTATGGTGTCGTATTAGTTGATAGGCATGCATGGCTGTTTTTGGTCTCTTTGGTGTGTACATAGGAAGAACAGGATATGAGGGAGATGGGACAAGACTTTTTGCGTTGCGATCGTGATGACAATAGTTTCGAAATGAAACTAGTTTGAAGCGGTTTGGAGCTTCCAGAATTTTTAGTTAAATCAGAACGCGAAAGGTGAGTGTTTTATACGCTCAGATTGACTAGAATATTTTTATGCTGGTTAAATTTAAAGTTATGATGCGATCTAAATATATCGATTGTTGTTTGATGAATTTAGTTGATATTTAAATCGACTTCGAAATTAATTGATAGAATCTAAATTAATGGCTAAATTGAGTTAGAAATAACTGATATTCCCGATTATCGATAATTGGCTTATTATTGTGATTATTGACTGTTTGGATGATGGATTGAGATGGATGCTATTGATTGATAATTTGAATATTTAGATGTTTATCTATGTTTAATATATCGTGTTATCATCCTGTATATAATTTATAGTATATAAAACTGTAAATTGAATTATTTTGAATAAATTAAGAAATGGGTTGAAATGATATATACCTATGATGTGATTTGGATTGAAATGATATATATCCGTCCTTGAAATCAAATTGAAATAACTGATCGCTTAGCCATAGGAAAATTATATACGAGCGCCGAATTGTTTAAATTAAATGATTTTAAAATTTTCGATTTAAGATTTATTTAAATGATTTGATTTTAAGAAAATGAAAATCGAATTTATGGACATCAAACTATTTTTAAAACTTGAGCTCGAAGTGTTGAAATTTAATTTTGATAACAAGAATGTGTTAAATAACTGAAGTTGAGATTTTGAAGTTATAATCGAAATATGATGTGAATTTCAGAAATTGATTTTTTTTAAAAGATTGGACGTTTATTCGAACTTTGAATTTTGTTAAGTAAAAGTGATATAAAACGATATTTCGAGATTAGGCTCAGAATCGGATTATATTTGAGGATTTGGATTTCAATTTGGATATTGAAGGTAAAATGATTTAAGTGTATTGAATCGATATTTTAAAAATCAAATTCGGAATTGATATAAATCAAAATAGTTTAAATTTGGAATTGAAATTATTTTGGAATTGGAACTAAAGTTAATTTGGAATTGTAATTGAAATTAATTTGTAATTAGAATTGAAATTAATTTAGAACTGAAATTGAAATTAATTTGGAATCGAAGTCAAGTTGAAATCGGAACTGAATCGAAACAAAAATTGGAATTGATTTGAATTGGGAAATTTGGAATTGAATCGGTCTGACTTTGAAACTGTTTTCAAATGAATTATTTTTGTATAAATGGTTTAAAATCTATCTTCTTTAAATATTCATATTATTCTTATTTCCAAACTATTTCACTATATATACCATTTTTAATACTCAAACTATTTCCTATGAAACTATTTAATAATTTTTAAATTATTTAAACAATTTTTCTAAAACTTCAAACTGGTCAAAAGGGTGAAATGGTTATATTTAAAGCTTGGATTTAAATGCAAATTGGGTTAAACTAAAGTTATAACCTAAATTGTAATTCGAATCAAAATTTTAAAGTGAAATCGATATATCGAACTGAATTGACATTTTGAAGTAAAATATGTTTTATGAAGCGAATATGATATTTTGATATCAAGTAGGAACTGTTTATGAAATGCAAAAGAATCAACCGGTGTGTAAAATTACGTTTGGTTGTTAAGAGACCGGGGCCTCTTATTGGCATACTCTCTATCAATATTGGAACCCCTTTAATAACTGTGTATGTGGAGTGATGGTTCAGAATGAAGTGGTTGGATTTGGCGTACGTTTGCTGGATTTGAAGAAAGAGAACGATGATGGATTTGTAGGATCGATTTCACCCTAGAGGGGGGTGAATAGGGTGATACTATCAATTATAAAAATTTAATGCGGAAGTACACAAAATAATCTCAACACAGATATAACAGAATAATTGCAGCACAGGTAATAGTAGAATAATAAGAAGCAGAAAATAGAACACACAGATTTACCCAGCTTCGGTAAAACCGTGCCTATGTGTGGCCCCCAAGGTTGCTACTTGAAATTAAGTAGGCAGACACTTACACATGTAAACTTGCGATACCCGCTATCGGCTAACCATACTCTACGCTTAAAGCTCTGCCACAACTCGGCCACTGAGTTGCGAATTCTCGAACTACACCACCGTAGTTCGTCCCTAGTCACATGACTAGACTTTATAAAAGTTTAAAAACAAAATACAAATTAAAAACGATTTAAAAACAAAAACCCTAATAAACTAAAGCCCAATTATAAAGACCAGCCTAATAATGAAATAAATAAAAGATTCCCCTTTCCCTTTTTATTATCGGCCTAGTTTGCTTTGTGAAAAATGGCTCGTTCTTCTTTGTTGCTCGTTCGTTCTTCTTCGTTCTTTGTTCGAAAATTAGTACTTTTAATAATCTTTGAAGTCGCCGGCTTTGTTGATCGATCAAGTGGATGTTCTCGTCATTGCTTTGACAATCAATTGTCTCTTCAATTTGCACAAAGCTGCTCCAATTTTAATCGAGTTCAGTACGAATTGGTATGTCATTTTATGTTCTTTGATTTACTGGTTAATATCCTTGAACTCGATGAACTATCTGCCGATGATGTTAACAGTTAAATAGGATTCGAAGTCCTGTAAATTTGTTCGTATATATTTTTTGAATTCTTCTGTTAATTTACGCTCGACCACTGATTTTCGATTGAATGTTGGAGATTTCTCCGACTTGTTCAATTTGTATATTTTTGCTTGCTCGATTATCTTGGTTATCATGGCTTTGGCTTTGGCTTTCCTTGGTCATTACGGCTTTGATTTTGTGGCATTTATTCTTAAATTTTGGTTTCGATCTTTATGTTATGACTTCGGTTTCTCTATCTTTATTCAAAACTGTTGTGTCACTTGCTTATGCTCTGTTCACTTTGAGTTGTCTATGTATATACACATCTCTGGTTGTATTTCATTGTTCGCTGTTTTGTTGCATTGTGTTAGATGTATTATTCATACATGTATATTGATCATAGTCACTTGCTTCGAGGCAGAAATGCTTCAATATGCATTGTTCATTGTATACTGTTCTATATGCTTGCTTGTACTATATGATGTGTTATTCATGTTTCTAGTCTGGTTGAAATTCATGTCCTTCATTGGTGAGGCTACACTTGTACATGATTCCACTGTGTACATTTGCTTGAGTCTGGTTCCATTGATGATGCTGTGTGCTTGTTGAATATATGCACTGTGTATATAAATGTGTGATCATACATGTGTATATATATATATATTGTATATTTGGTCCGGTCTTGTTTCGCTTATCTGGTTTGGCTGTTGTGATAGTTTATATTGATGTTGCACTTGACTGAAACTGTTCATACTTGCATGAGATTTGGTTCATCACTGTTTGATCGCATAACATTGTTCACTGTCTTGTGCCATTATCTTGTGTACCATCTGGAGCTCGAGTTGCTTCACCATTGACTGTAGTTGTGTAGTCTGCACTTGAACTTGCACTGACCAGTTTATTGCATTCACCATGATTGTTTTTCTTCAATGTGCATTACCCTTTGTACATATTCATGTTGCATACATGTGCATGTCACTCATTGTTTTCAAAGTTGTTTGTAGTTTTGTTGCTGTTTCAATTTGATCTAGTTAGACCGTCTAGCCTCTGTTTTCATGTGTACGACTTGAACTTTGGTAGAGGCGATTTACGTATCTTAACCATTTTATTTGGATTTGCTCCTGTGTTGAATCCAGCTTATAGCTCGGGTTTGACCTTGTGCTTGTGTCGTGACTTTATTTGTATCGCACTTGAGTTGAACCCAGCTTTTGATCGGGTTTGACCTTGTACTCACATGTCCCTACAATTTTATCAAGTGTATATCGGTGTGCACGCCTTGTGGCATGTACAATGATACACTGTGCATGTCACATGCTGTTCATGTATGATGAGTTCAAAATAAATATGATAACGAACAACCAAAATAACTGAGGCAAATAATATTTTCAAATTACATTTTATTTTACACTGTAAAAATATTTTCTTTTTCAATTTTACCGCATTAGTGTGTTTTTTACAGATAACTCAGGTGCTGGATTCAGTCTGGAATAGAGTTGGATAAATATGAGTGAATGAGTGATATGTAGTAGAGGGCAAATGTACATTAAAATTGTGATGTAGTCAAATTTGTGTTGTAATTGAAAATTGTGTGTGTGTGTGGGGGAGGGGGGGTGTGTATAGTGAGAGCTCAAATTTGTACTTTTCAAAATTGTAATAAATATTTGTTTGAATAAAATATATTTTTGAATTTAAATTATGTGTTATTTATTTTGTGCAGCAAGTATTTATTTAATTATGTGAAAATTAATGTAGTACATTAACAAATATAATTAAATGATATACATATGTTCATTATCATCAAACAAAGCATATTCAACAATCTCGCCCTTTTGATGATAACAAACATAAATTTAATATTTTGAATTTGTTAAATGTATTTATTTTATCTAGCAAATATTTATTTAATTATGTAAAAAATAAAATAATGCATTAACAAATACATTTAAATAAATATATATATATATATATATGTTTATTATCATCAAACAAAAATCATATACTAGCATATTCAATAATCTTCCCCTTTTGATAGTAGAAACCTTAATTTCTAGAAGAAACCTTGGGGGCGGTAGGCAGGGTTTTGCCGAAGCTAGGTAAATCTGTCCGTTCTATTTTCTGCTTTTTATTATTCTGCTATTATCTATGCTGCCATTATTCTGCTATATCCGTGTTGAGATTATTTTATATACATCCGCATTAAATTGTTATAGTTGATAATATCACCCTATTCACCCCCCCCCCCTCTAGGGTGAAATCGATCCTATAAGTGGTATCGGGCCTAGGAACAAAAGACATTTTTGTTTTATAAATTTGATTTTTCAAAAACCATTTTTTGTCTTAAAAATTTAAATTTTTAAAGAATTGCTTCTTTTAATAATGCTTTTGCTGAGAATCAGTCCATGATTAGAACACCAATGTTCAATGGTGAATATTACTAGAAAATAGAATGAATTTTTTTCTTAAAACCATTGATGTTTGGAATATACTTGGGACAGGATATAGGACACTAACTATAGTGGTAAATAGTTAGGAAATAGAAAAACCGATAAATCAATGGACAGATCTAGAAAATAAACTACAAAATGCTAATGCCAAAGCAATGAATTCTATTATTTGTTCATTGGATCAAATTGAATTTAATCATGTCTCACATTGTCTAACTGCGTAGGAAATCTGGCACACACTAGAAGTGACTCATGAAGGAACATCTCAAGTCAAAGAATCTCGCCTTGCAATGCTTAGTAGCGAATACGAGAACTTCACAATGGCCAAGGATGAGAATGTTAAAGAGATGTATGGACGACTTTCCAATCTCATATACAAAATAAAAGCTCTTGGAAAATCATACACAGAGTTGGAGATAGTCTGAAAAATCCTCAAAGTTCTTCCATAGAATTTTGAAGCAAAAGTTACATCCATTCAAGAATCGAAGGATTTGAAACAAATCAAAGTTGAAGAACTCATCAGAAATCTCACCACTTATGAGCTAGAAATGAATTCAAGTAAAAATGAGAAGGAGGTGATACTCGAAAGAAATCAATAGCTCTCAAAGGAACAACTGAAAGTGATGATGTAGACGATGATTATGGAGCAGCGAAGCTGGCATTGACAATAAAGAGATTCAAAAAGTGGAATCATAGATACGGAAATCTAGCTCTAAATCAAAAATTAAAAAGAAGAATAGTCAAAGTTATGGATAACCCAAAAGGGAAAGAAATCATTTGTTACACTACAACAAACCTGGTCACATTAAGTCCAATTGTCCTCAAAATCGAATCGGCAAAGGAAATAAACTGAAAAGAAGAAGTTTTGTAGCCACTTGGGATGAAACTAATGAAGCTGATAAAAGCAATGGCAATAAGAGTGAAAAGCAGATCAGTGTCTTCGAGGTGGTACAACTGATAGTGATAATGATGAGCCAAGCGAGGCATCAAAACATTCTCATTCGGAATTACTTATATACTTTCATGAGGTAAATGGGTGTTTTGAAAGACTTAGGGAGAAATACACTAAAATAGAATCACAAGGAGATAATTTGATAGATTTAAATAAACAGCTTGATCAATTGGTTAAAAACTATCAAAGTAGGAGCCTTAAGTTTGATATGTGTCCATCACTTGAAGAAGAAATGAAAAAAATCAGAAACTAAAATCAAAACACTTGAAAATGAGATTCTGATTTTGAAAGAAAGTGAAAATACTAGGAGAGAAAACTCTTTTGAAAAGTGCACACAATTGTCGAATGAAAATGAATCGCTCAAAACATAAGTCCATCAATTGTCTACAACTCTAGGAAAATTTTCCAAAGGTGAAAGATCGCTAAATATGCTATTAGGGAAACAAACTAATATTGTTAGACAAGGATTGGGTATAATCAATTTGAACATGCTAGAAACGTAATTAATCAAGTCGATTCAAATTGCACAGTATGTGGAAAAATTGGACATAATCATAATATTTTCTGGTATAGACCCAAAAATGTGAAAATCATACCAATTTAGGCTCCAAAAGGCACGAATATAAAATCCCTCAAAGTCAAAAAAATCTGGGTGCCGAAAGGAACATATAAAAATATTTTTGAGTCTACTCAAACATATTTTTCAAAATATTTTGCCACTAACAACCATGGACTTATAAAAACAAATAGATCACAAAAATCTTCTCTCATGTAGGTATAGTGGCAGGCTAAGGAACAACAACAGCGTTCCCTGGATTCTGGCTGTTTCAGGCATACAAGGGAGACAAATCAAAGTTCCTTAGCCTAGTGCAAAGATGGTAAAATCACAATGGGAAACAACGAAAAATTATCGTAAAGCTGGTAATGGTATATTCATCTTAAAAGATTTGTTAAATGTGATAATCTGCACCATAATCTGAATTTAATTCAGCCAGTTATATGATGAAGAAATAAATGTTGATTTTGATTTTGACTTATTCAATTAGCCAATTATATTCTTATGCCAAGAATACTTTAAAAATCTCTAGAGTCTTTGAACTACTTCATATAGATTAGTTTGGATTAATGATGGTGTTTTATTGGTTGATGATAATACATTTGATTATTTTATGGATGACTCTATATTCATGATTTTTGTCTATTGGCACGGCTTCAATTCCAATCTAAGAGGATTTCATTTAAAAGTTGTAAAAAAGATTTCAAGAAATTGTTGCGACTTCACGGACTGGTCTATAACATCCAATTAACGATAATCTTGAGTTAAAGGAAAATTCAGATGCAAATTACACTTGTAATCTAGTTGATAGAAAAAAGTACTAGTGGAACGTGATTTATATTGAGATATTCAGTAGTTGCATCGTTTTCAAAGAAAATATCTGCATATTTTTCATTTTAAATAATTTTCAAATAGTAGACATTTATCTAAAACCCCTTCTAGAAAATCATTTTTGTTGACCTTATTTCAGATTAGTCAATTTGAAAATTTTGATTTTATAGTTATTTTTAGATTTGATTTTAAACGACTACGATAAATAATCTGACCCCCTACTAATTATCGAAAAGATATATAGTGATCGAAAAAGTGACGGGTGTTGATTTTTACCATATATTATAACTTGAGATGGCATAATTAGTAAATTTCTTTAGAAATTTAAATAAGAGTTATAAAAACCTTTTTTTGATAAAAATTCCATGACCATTTCTAGCTCTATCATATTTCTATTGACTTTCACTTATCAAAATCCAATATAGAATGTCAATATGTGGTATTTTAAACGGAAAATTATTCATCCTTCATTTTGTTATATTTTTAGCAATAAAAACATCCAAGTACACACTCTCATTTAAAAGTCCTCACGGTTCTGTATGGATGAATTACTTGGAATTTTTGATTATGTGCTTCCATACTCATTTAAAACTCCTCACGGTTATGCATGTATGGAACGCATATCAAAATTGATTGATTAAATAGACAAGTTGATTCTAATCCCATTTAAAAGTCCTCACGGTTATGCGTGGTTAGAAGATACTTGAATTCATTTTTTTAAAATTAAAAATACTACTAATCACATTTAAAAGTCCTAATGGTTATGCATGGTTAGTAGATATACAAATTGCCAATATAATTATACAATAATAGACACAACTATATGGTCTTATATGATGACATCATCCCTATCATTCTAAAATGGAATATCTGTTAAACAGAGTATTTATGATTTGTTTGATTTTTTATTGAAATTTAATATTTATACCCGATTGAGTAGTTGTATTAATGTCTATCACTTTATCTCTATTTTTCTAACACTATTATTCTTTTGCAGATAACAAAAGGGGAGAGAAAAATTAAGATTTTGAAAAAAAAGGTCAAATATTTTATTTTATATTTGCATCTAGGCTTATTTGCATATTTTTATTTATTTTCATACATATATGAAGTGGGAGCTTTGTTTAGAGAGAGAGCATTCAAATAGGGGGAGCAAACTGAATGATTAAATACATTTAACAAATTCAAAATCTTAAATATATGATTGTTATCGTCAAACAAAAATCTTATACCAACATATTCAACAATCTCCCCGGGAAGGGTAAACTGGTAGTATCCTACCTTGGGCATTGCCTCACGTGTCTTGTCATACTTTTATCCCTATATGAGACCTACGATTTTGATTTAGTGTTGTCGTATCATAGCGCATCCCTATCAACCGATGGTTTACTGGTGTTTTATATGCAAACTGTACGACAATGCTTAAAACACGTTAAGGGGGATCAATGTATAGCTTTAACGCTAAGAAAAATATTTATTTTATTGATTAGACATTATATACATAGTGTATTATACTATATGTAAACATTTTGATGGATCCTTAAGAGATAGAAAACCCCGTAACATCTCTTGAGTTATTACACGCATGTTATACACTGGATAGGAGATGTGAAACCCAATAAATATCTCTAACGCCATGGCACTCATGTCATATGTGATATCGATATGACTTACATAAGGATATTTTATTCCCGACTCAAGTGTTCTGTCTTTTAATTATGCTCGGGTCAGCCTTGAGTTTTCAGCTTATCGAAGATTATTCTCTGGAGGACGGAGATGAAGATTTG
The DNA here is from genome assembly GCA_030765085.1 of Allium cepa. Taxonomy (NCBI): domain Eukaryota; kingdom Viridiplantae; phylum Streptophyta; class Magnoliopsida; order Asparagales; family Amaryllidaceae; genus Allium; species Allium cepa. Next base: position 979,884,348 of record CM060928.1, read on the forward strand.
GTATATTATTGCTATTATTATTCTTTGTAACATGCTATTCTGGTGTATTATATTTTGTTTCTGTTCTGTATCTATAACTTTAACAAATGTAGTATAAATTATAATCAAATGTATAATATAAACAGCTTCATGAAATGTTTTCATTTGATTATTGTATTTTATCTTTCTTCTACGAGATTCCGTTTTTGATTTCTTCTTCTTTATTATTTTACTTAATAAACTCCAATGATTATCCATATTCTAGATTGTTTAGGTTGGACATTTATGGATTATTGTTGATTTAAACCTTCTGAAATGTTGGTCGTCACATATTTCATTTCTTGCTCTTTTATTTTAGTTTATGTCTCCTATATTTCATGTTAATTGTATAGATTTGATTCATGAGATTATTAGTTTAGATTTATTTTATGCAAGTAGTTAGTTCTCTTCTCTTTTGATTACCTTTTATTTTTCTTGTTTTTCATGCTAAAACCATTTTGTGTTGAGATGAAAACTATGAGAAGCTAAACCCCTTCAATTTAAGGGTGATGAAGCTCTCATGAATTATACTAAATCATAACATGGTTGCATGTGTAGTCTTTTGTTTTGTTTTTAATGAAAATTATGAATGATGATAGTTTATGTTTCTTTTTTAGTGAATTTGATAGTCTATGTTGACATCTTAAATAGGCTATGCTTAACCTAATATAAACATAAATTATTTGATCATTTTCCTAAGTGATTTTGATGATGAAAGTCAAACTAGAATCAAAATTTGATGATCTATGTTACTAGTTCATAGTAAGTGGATCATGCTTTGAATAGATTTTGTTATTAATTTCATGTCATTTTCATGAGAATTTTCAAGTGAGTTTGAATGATGTGTTAGAATTTGATGGTTTAAGTTGTGCTAATTAATAGCACAAATAAACATACTTATAATAAACACATAATCAAAATTATCATCTAGGGCTGAATTCTATTTTGACAAGTTGTCTTCTTTTAACAATCTATTGCTTGGTGCCTAGGCTACGATAGAGTAATAATCATTTATAAATATTACAGTGATTCGTAAATATTATGATGATTGTTTCTCTAAAGTTACTTATGATTCATGGTGCACCGATAACTCATGTCTGATACTTGGATGAGAACTATTTTGTTGAAATAAGCCAAAGTACAATTATATAATTTTGGGTTAGGAGCTACAAAGGACAGAAAATAGTTAAGTCCACACATTCATTTAGTTGCATTAGTTCATGCGCATATAAAAAATCGCATTTTCCTTAACTTGGTTTTTAAACCAAAAAAAATCCAAAAACAAAAAAAAATCCAAAACAAAAAATTTCCTCTGAAAAAAATAAAAATCAAAATCAAAAATCCAAAAATAAGCATTTTATTTAATTCTGTTTTATAAAAAAACAAAAGTGCAAAAGAAAAATATATTTTCAAAAGAACAGAAAATAAAAGTACCAAAAACATTTTAAAAAAAGAAAAAAAATCAAAAAAAAAAAAAAATCAAATCTCCCTTGTGAAAATTAAATTCTTTTTGGTAAATAACTTTTTTTAAAAAAACAAAAGAAAAGAATTTTTCACTTCATTTCATTCTCTCAACTTTGATTTTCACATCTTTCTCTCCTTGATCTTTTCGCTTGTGCATAAGTACTTGGACTCGTGAAACAAAAATAAATAACTCGAACGAATGATCCTTCAACAATGGCTAATGAAATACTCCTCGAGCTCTCATGGATATACTCTTTTCCGATAGAGTTTTTATTCCTTCTTGTATCACATTACCCTCCCCAACAGGTAATCACTTCGAAATTCATTCAAATCATATTGCCACACTCTTGAAATTTTACAATTTTGAACAAGATGACCCGTACATCCTAAAGAAATTTGAACAAGTATGCAACTATTAAACTCTAACAATTATGTGATGATGGAATCAACTTCGGATTATTCCATTCACCCTTACCTATTGTATTGAAAAATGGTTATATAGCTTACGTTCAAACTCGATCAAAACTTTAGAAGAACTCATTAAAGTTTTATTAAAAATGTTCTACTCCTTGGAAAAAAGAACCAAAATACGAAGCAAAATTGTGAATTTTCATCAATTCGGGAGTGAAACTTTTGAAAAATACTATGAAAGATTTAAAAAGTTTTTGATAAAATATCCATACCATAATTTTGAAAAATGGATTCTTTTGCCAAATCTTATACGATGGACTTGAAAATAGTTCACGAAACTCACAAATCGATGTGCCAAGGCAATTTTCTTGCTCAACTCACGATGATGCTTGGCAATTCCTTAAAAACTTTGCCAAAAAATCATCTCAATGGGAAAGCTCTAATGAGAAATCTATTTATTCACGATCAAGCGCACGTTCGATAGGATAATCGTTGGCTTTGGAAGCTAAAATTGATGCAATGATCAGTAAATTCTACAACATTTTCGCATCCAATTAAATGAACCAAGCTTCCCAACCATTGTGTCATAAATGCAATGATCCGAATCACATCGTTAATCAATGTCCTCATTCATAGAACAACTTAATGCTTTTAATAATGTAAGAATGACCTATTTTCGCCAACATACAATCACAGTTGGAGAAATCATCCTAACTTTGCATGGAACAAAAATAGCTCTAACTTGAACTTGGTTCAACCAAATTTTCAAGCATTTCCCGAACAATGTTTTGAATCCTCCTTTTCAGCCCAACCACTTTCAACAAAATTCTGCGGCTCATCTCAAAATCAATTACAACAATTTTTCGCTCCCTAAGATGATAAATGAATGACTTCACTTGAGAAAGTCTTGAAACTTTGGCTAATGAGACCATCCAAAACCTCCTTGAAACTTTGGCTAATGAGACCATCCAAAACCTCCAATCAAATAGTAATTTGAAAATTTTGTTAACCTCATATATGCAAAATACAAGTCAGTTAATTGCTAAATTTGAATTGCAAATGAGTCAATTTTCCATTTTTGTGAGTGATCGTGAATGAGGTAATTCTCAAGTTAGCCAGTTTTGAACCTTAGAAATCAAAACACGAACTTGAATCATGCTCATGTCATTGAAGAGATGATTAGTAGAAGATAATGATTAATTGGCATCCACACTACCTCAAGGGCATTTTGGGCATTCCCCAAAAATATGAATTAGAGTTTAACGCATGTATAAATAACCTATTATGTTCATGTAACCATCTTCCTTGGTTCCTCTTACTTAGTTTTTAGCTTAGAAAATAAATCAAAAGCTCTTCTCTTCTTTTCATGGCTACTTAGCCATTTTCTTTACATGTAACTTTTTTATGCAATTTAATATATGTTCTTTTCCTTTTCTTGTTTATTTCCTTTCTTGTTGTAGTGTAGATCTCTTTTATTTTATGCAAATAGAATAGTTTTTCATTTAACTTTGATCTCTTTTCATTTTCTCTTTCTTTCATGTTGCAAGTTACATTGTTAATCAAATGACAAATATGAGAGGCTAAGCCCCTTCAATTTAGGGGTAATGAAGCTCTTTAATTATGTAGCTTCAACTATTTGTTAACTCATGCTACTTTTTTGTGCTTAATGATGATGATATAAATGGTTTACTAGTTGCTTTTGCTTTGAATTTGATAGCCTATATTATTGACATCAAATATGTTATGCTCAAACAATCAGTGACACTAATTGCCTCTTCATCAAAATATGATTATTGTAAAAGAAAGTGATTTGAAATTAAAATTTAATGGTCTATATTTCTACTCAATAGTTAGTAGGTCATACTTAAAATAGATTTCATTTTCATTTTCTTTGTCAAGTTTCATGAAAGTTAGTAAGTGCTTTAAGGGATGTGTTATGATATGATGGCTTGTGTTGACTAATCAATAGCACAAATATGTCATACTTATGATAAGCGCATCAGTTAAAGCACTAATGACCATAGAAGAGAGATCATGATTTGTGTTGAACTATGTGATCTGGAGAGTGGATTTATTCTCTAAATTGTCACTTAAATATTATATTTGTTTCTCTTTTCTTTTAGTTAGTTAGTTAATTCTCCTTTTCTAGCTTAACATTCTCTTCAACATTGGTTTAACTTGATTGAATAGATTTTTAAAATCAACAATTTCCTACGGATCAACCCGTACTCGCCACGTACTTCAATAGTACGCTGTGCGCTTGCGGTTAATTTTATTTCAAAATTCCTTCGGCTATTTTCTAACTCGATAGACATTTAGCCGTCCGAAAAAGTTTTTGGCACCATTGCCGGGGAATAGTTTTGATTTTATTTTTCTATTCTTCGAATTATTTGTTGTTTGCTTTTTGTGTGTTCACATTTAAAAAAAATTGTTGTATGTGTATGTTTATCTTGTTTGTTTTTGCATTTTCTTTGTGTGCTTGTTTTCTTCTCATTTTCCATTAGCATTTTCATTAATAAAAAAAACACATACACAATCTCATTAAAAAAAAGGAATTTCATTTCAATTTCTATTTTGAACTACATTGTATTGCTTTGCATTTCAACTTCTGTTACATATTTCTGCTACATTGTTTTATTTTACTGTTGCAGTGCTTCACACCACGGTGCTGTGTGCACTTCCCCCATTCTCTGTTCCTAACAACATCAGCTATAGAACTGAATTACTGCCCACATCAGTGCTTCACCCCGACCACCATCCCCTTCAATTAAATACAGCCTTCATCAACATTCACAACCTCCTCTACAATTTGATTGAACATCCTCCACCCTTCACTTCTTCCTCCACAACAGTTAACTACCGACCACTTCTATTCTCAAAATCAACCTCACCTCCTACATAACCTACCAAATACCCCCTCCTCCTCCAAAATCTGTTCAACACACTGTCAGTCCCCTCCCACTTTCATATAGAACACTCGCCTACATTTTAACTCTTCCACACAAAACAACCTCCTCACCAATCAAGCAACTGCTTCGCACACTCCCCTTGCCACTACATATACATCACTGCCCCCAACTCATTTACACCACCACGACAAACTATCACTGAATACCACTGATTATATAACCATCAAGTTAAACATTTCAACACTCCACCTAATCAAATGCTGAGAGCAGATTCCCTATACCAAACTTCTATGTTCCCTCTGTCTCCAACCAATTGGAGACAACAATTTTCAGGCGTTCTGCAATTAAACTCCCAACAGCAGGAGAGAGAAAATAAATTTAATTGCAAAATGTCTGAAAATTAGTGTTCCCGATTGGTTGGGGACAGAGAAACAGAGGGAGTTTGGTACAGGGGATTTGTTCTTCAGCTTCTACATCTGCTCAACATACTGCTTTGAACAAACGTCCACCTGATCGAAAATTGAAACCAATTTTTCTGTTCACACTGCAAACAACTCACTGGCTTCAAACAGCTTCAAACATCTTACCACATCCAGCATCCTGAAGCCAACATCACTGCAGAGAGCAACTAACATCAATTACTGACTGTGGAACTTCATCAGCAACCCCAAAAACAGCAAGCAACGCAACTGCCTTCACACTCGAACCCCAATCAACTCATAGTGATACATCAACAACACCACCTCAACAACTTCCTTTGCTTCAACATCATACCCAAACTCTCAAGCAGTATAAAAAAAGAAAAGAAAACGTCAAACATTCATATCAACACAACCTGACGACCTCGGCAATCCTTCTACCCTGTACTTCTTGCCGACATACCCACCAAGCAGCTGCTCATCATCAACTAACAAACCAAAACCATCACCCAAAAACACACCAGAACAGCAAACCCACTGCAACCCAAATCGATAGCATAACAACTCCTCTTCAACATCACCGTACTCGACTTCCTCATCATTTCTGTCAACAATACTCGAAGCCAGTAACCACTGCATCCCTTCGACAATCAAACTCACGAACAGCCTCCAGTATCCCCATGTCACCGCGACCAATCACCAATTGCAGCTACCACTTCCTCGATCATAATCGCCAACCATCCCAGACATCGCCGAAAACCGCACGCGACTCTCTCCGCAACCAAAATCGAACAATTGCCACAACACACAACTTGAGCAAACCAATTGGACAATCGAACCACCGCCCCCGAATCGACCATCTCGAACTACTTCGAACTCGCCGCGACACCCACAGTCAAAGAAAGAAGCTTCAGATTCGCATAACTCGACTTAATTTGGGAGCAACACTTTTGAAATTGAGGATTTGGTGATCTGTGTGATCATTTTATCTGCTTAAGAAATTGAAGTGTTTTATTCGTTTATTTTTCCTTCTACTTTGTTTTAACCGAATAAGAATTTGGGCCAGGCCAGTTCTGTTGATTTGTTTTGGTTTTGGTTTTGGTCTAAGTTTTAGTTTAAGTAAATAATAATAATAATAAGAGGGGTTTGGCTTTTTTTAATGTATTGGTTTTCGCACTTACTTAGTGTTTTAACTCTTCTTTAAAAAAAACAAAACAAAATAAAAACAAAAAAAATTCCTGCTTTGAGTTTGCTTGTATGTTGCTTAGAGATTTCTTGTATATAGTTTTGCCTTGAGTTGTAAGTATTTTCTTTTAATTTCGTTTCTCTTCTCTTTTCAAATAAAAACGATATATATATATATTGTTTTTATTTTCAGGTTTCCAAAGCAGAAAATCATAAGGAGAAGAAGTGCTTGCCAAAAATATAGCCGCTCTGCTTGCCAAATAAATAGTTTGCTTATAAGAATATTGCAACCTTATCTCTTTTTATTTTTTATTTGCATCATTAGTCGTTTGCATTAGAAAAACAAAAATCCATTCGTAGTAGCATTGTTAATACATGTTTAAATTCTGCTTTGCATTTCATCTTAGAAGCTTGATTAATAATAACGATAGCTGTTAATTGTATATTGACAAATTGTCTTCCTTGAACAATTTAATTTCTTAGTGTCTAGGCTACGGTAGAGCAATAACCATTTATAAATATTAAGGTGATTTGTAAATATTATAGTGGTTGTTTCTCTAAAGGTACTTAAACCTTCGGCTGCATTGTTACGGTGATTCGTGGTGCATCGATAAATCTTGTCTGTTACCTGGCTGAGAACTATCTTGTTTATCTAAGACAAAGTGTGATTATAAAATTTTGGGTTAACTTAGGATAAATCATTTATAATTAACCCTTGCATTCATTTAGTTGCATTAGTTCATGCATATTAAACACACAAAAAATTCAAAATCCAGAACAAAATTTTTTTTGTAAATATTCCTTTTCCTTCAAAAATTTTAAATCCATTTCCTTTGAAATTTCAAAAATCCAAAAAAAAATTAAAAAAACAAAAATCCACAAAATAAAATATAAAATCTTTTCGAAAAACAAAAAAAAATTGAAAACTCAAAAACAAAACAAAAATCAATTTTCCATTTTGAAAAATAAATTCTATCTGTAAATATTTTTCCTTTATAAAACAACATTCTTGAAAATGTCGGATTTCCCCACTTACATGAATTTTACAATAGTTGTGAAAATCAATATAATCCATATGATTTCACTCCAAATTCGTATGGATACTTTAATGACAACTTTTGTATAAACAATTCAAATTTTTAACAATAAAATTTCCAAAACAATAACTATCCCTCGACTCTTGAAAATAGCATTTCATATGTACTTGAAATCTCAACACAATAAAATCAAAGTATAAATGAATTGTGTAATTCATATTTGTGCAATAACTCGAGTTAAGGATTTCAAAATTTGAATTCAATTCAAAATTTGAATTCAATTCAAAATTCAAACGAGTACGATTATAACCCATGCCAATTCAATTTCGAACTCCAAAATGAATTTCAAACTCAACATGAAAATGGGAACAACTTTTCAAATGAATTTGGCAATGGGAATAATCTTAACCACGTTACGAGTGAAAAATTTTGTTCTTAAAAAATCCAAACCGAAAATTCACAAGTCAATAATTATAAGTTGGATTTTGTTGAACAAATGAGCGAAATTTACACTGATCACACAATTTTATTGTTTGAAATATATATGAAACAACGTGAAAAACAAAACCAAATCCCAACATGTGATGAGTCGAGTGATAATCCACCTTTTACCCAAATCGACAATTTTCAAATATCAACTTTTGAAACTGAAAATAACAATCTTAATGAAGTTGTTGAAAACACGGTAATTGAGTTGAATTTCAATTCTTTTGAGGGTGTGGAACTAAATTTAAAATTCGATCTTCCTTTTCTCGATTTTCAAAATTTGAATACAACAACTTTAGATTTCGAACTAGAGACATGTAATAAAGTTGTTGATAATCCAAAAGGAAGACGAATTTAATGAACATGAATTTTATGGAATTTTTGAAGACGAGTTGTTAAATTCTGAGCGGTAGATTTAAATCACCATTTTGATTTCGAAATCAATAATTTTGAAGAAGTTTTCAATGACAAATTTGAATTTCAGTTTGGTGAAAATAAATTTGAATTCCAACCAATTATTTTATCGACCCCAAAAATCATCGACAATAAAACAACTCATACGATTTTTAATAAAACGACATTCGTTTTTCCAAATCAACGTTCAACTTCGAAATATTTTATGATTTGGTTTTCTACGCTTGAGATGTGTCTCGCATACTTGGCAAGACAAATGAATCTGTTTTGGGAAGACCGGTTCATTTACTCTTTAACGACATACTTTCTAATGTCATGTAAATAATTGTCTTTTCATTTTCATTTAAATAAAGGTTATGTTTTTATTTTTCTCCTTCCACTTGGGTAGACTATGGGGACACAGTCAAAATCAAGTGTAGGGGGAGACTCGTCTCATTTTCGATTTTTCGTGATTTATTTTTACTTTTTTTTGCAAAAATAAAAACAAAAAATCTTAAAAAAATAATTTTATTTAAGCATTTTTTGTTTATTTTTAAAGAAACACTATAGGATAAATATATAGTTCTGGCTTATCAAATTGAATTTTTTGAAAGTTTACTTATCTTAACAAAAATAAAAATGAAGTTTGATTACAAATAACAATGGTTTAATTAGTACATAGGAAGATTCATACGTGTTAATTATGAAATACATCCTAATTGAAAATCTTTGTTTTAAAAGTGGTTGATTTAAAATAAAGATATAACATTTTTTTGTCTTCTAAGTTAAATGGTGCTAAGATGATTTTGCAAAACTCTCACTCTCTTAAAAAAAATAACATCCAAAGTATTCACTCTCATTTAAAAGTTCTCACGGTTATGCATAGGTGAAATACTTGGAATCTTTGATTATGTGCTTTCGTACTCATTTAAAAGTCCTCACGGTTATGCATGTATGGAACACATGTAAAAAAAAGAAAAAAAATGAACAGACTTAATAAAAACCACCTACGATCGATAGGTGTATGCACGAAAGTGTGTGTACTCGCGATGCTCCGTACTCCCCTCATATAAGCCCGAAAGGCAGTGCATAGGTGGTATATCTGGCCTTAGTTTACCTGAGCTAGGTGTGTAATTTTTCTTACAAATAATGAGAGAGCAAGCAATTGAAATCCTAGCACTATTTTTACTTATTTGATTTGTTAATGAAAAGAAATGAAAATATCACTTTGATAAACTTTGATAATCAATTAAGGATCCATTTTATAGTTACACTGTGTTATTAACCAAAACAACGAGTTAAACTATAGTTTATTTGTTATGATAACTTGATTTTTGTTGGAAATTTTGATGAGTAAATGACATAAATTTTCAAGATAATAACCAAAACCCATATTTAACTTATTCATGTCAAATTAAAAATAAACCCTTCATTTGTAAATATTTTCAAAAACTTGCATTCATCTCTTTGCAAATAAATCTTGCATTTTGTAAATATTTTCATCCTGCATTTGAATTTTGTGGGTAGTATTCGCTGAAAACCCTCACGAGACAACACTCGTCCTACTAGGGACACCCAGAGGATTAACGACTTGTTGCATATGCGCAATGCAATCGTGCTCCCTATGAAAATGGATTTATCTTAGTTTTTCTTTATTCGAGGACGAATAAAAAGATAAGTGTGGGGTATTTAATGTGTATGTAAATGTGCATATTTTTACCACCATATTTAATCTATTTAAATTAAATAAATGATCATATTGGGTATTTTAACTTATTTTAACCAAAATCCATATTGATTCCAAATTGTCACATATCCATTTTCATATTGGGGCAAAACGGTCATTTGTGTGCATATATTTCTTTGAGAAAAATTATTTGGTAATTTATATATATTTATGTAGGAATTTGATCTCAAATAGGAGTGGTTTCATGAAGACACATGCATACACAAAATCAATACAAAGGAATGACGATGGAAATAATTCAAAGTGAAGAACACGGAGGACCCCACTTACCCACCTACATTAATGTACAAATTAGAGGCTAACACACATGCTTATGGAATTAATGGCTTTATGTACACTTAAATGATGATTAGTATAAGTTAATGATTACTTGGCCTCCACACTACCTCAAAGGCATTTTCGCCATTTTTCAAAAATATGAATTAGGGTTTAACACGTGTATAAATAACCTATTATATTCATGTAACCCTCTTCCTTAGTTCCTCTTACTTAGTTTTTAGCTTAGGAAATAAATCAAAGCTCTTCTCTTCTTTTCATGGCTACTTAGCCATATTCTTTTCATGCAACTTTTTTATGCAATTTAATACATGTTCTTTTCATTTTCTTGTTTATTTCCTTTCATGTAATAGTGTAGATCTCTTTTATTTTTATGTAAGTAGAATAGTTTTTCATTTAACTTTGCTCTCTTTTCCTTTTCTTTTTCTTTCTTGTTGCAAGTTACATTTGTTAATCAAATGAAAAATATGAGAGGCTAAACCCCTTCAATTTAGGGGTAATGAAGCTCTCTAATTATATAGCTTCGTCTATTTGTTAATTCATGCTCTCTTTTTGTGCTTAATGATGATGGTAGAATGGTTTACTAGTTGTTTTTGCTTTGAATTTGATAACTTATATTGTTGACACCAAATAGGCTATGCTTAAACAATCACTAATACTAATTGCCTCTTCATCAAAATATGATTATGGCAAAAGAAAGCGATTTGAAATTAAAATTTAATGGTATATATTTCTAGTCAATAGTTAATAGGGCATACTTAAAATGGATTTCTTTTTCATTTTCTTTGTCAAGTTTCATGAAAGTTAGTAAGTGCTTTAAGGGGATGTGTTATAGTTTGATGGCTTATGTTGGCTAATCAATAGCACAAATATGTCATACTTATGATAATCACATCAATTAAAGCACTAATGACCAAAAAAGAGAGATCATGATGTCATGTGTTAAACTATGTGATCTAGAGAGTGGATTTATTCTTTAAATTGTCACTCAACTATTATATTTGTTTCTCTTTTCTTTTATTTAGTTAGTTAATTATCCTTTTCTAGCTTAACATTCTCTTTAACATTGGTTGAATTTGATTGAATAGATTTTTAAAATAAACAATTCCCTGTGGATCGACCCCTACTCGCCGCGTGCTCCAATAGTATGCCGAGCGCTTACGATTAATTTTATTTCAAAATTTGTTTGGCTATTTTCTAACTCGATAGATATTTAGCCATCCGAACAGGGCACAAAGGGTTTATATACTGATAGTTATCAGATAACTATGAAACGACTCACTGGATAGTTTTCTGTTGGTTAATATAACTAAAGTCAAACATAAAATATTAATGTGACTAATTTACACGGTTCTCTCGATTTGAGAATGCTATCGATCTTTAATACGAAAGATCCTCTTTGATTATATTCAAATAATGATACGACGTCCATCGAGGTACTATAGTTGGGTTAAGTGGAAGTATTCGAAGTGAAACATTGTTCAAGAGAGAATTCATCTCCTCAGCTATATGGAATTAGTACCAAGATTCAAACAATTCTTAAAAACTTGGGATATATCTTTGTAATTCACTTTAATATTATTTTTTCGTCATGCAGTAAGTAGTTTCAAAAATATTATAATAGAAATTTATAATACTTTCTATCTTATTGAGAAGAAGAAAACTATCTATGGAAATAATTAGATAAGATAGCTTGTATCTTGTCAACTAATAAAGAAAGTACAAAATCAGGATAAATACAAATTCATATTATGGGTAAAAGGATACAGATTGAAACAAATGGTTCTCGTGGTCTAGAATCCATGAAATTTAAATTTACAACATTGAAAAAATTGTATCCATAGAGTATTTGCCGTAACATAGATAGCTCAGTGGTAGAGTGTTCGATTGTTAACCGATTGGTCGTAGGTTCGAAACTAACTTAGAGAGAGTTGAATAATTCAAATTTCATTAAAAATGAAGAATTGAATGAAAGGACCTGCTTTGACGATTAGGGCTAGGTAACTCATTCCCTGTCTTTGTTTCTATTGCATTCTATCTCATCGTATCACATTCTGTTTTATGATATTTTAAGAATCAACGTCAAAAGGTTTTATCATATCTATATGTGTATCTAAATTCACAGAAAAATAAGAAAAACGAAAGCATTGTCTTTCCTTGCGTATCTTGCATCTATATATTTTTGCCTTGGTGGATCTCTCTCTCATTTCATAACAGTCTGGAAACCGGCAGTTAAAATAAGGTCCGTTTTCCTAGAGCTCGATCTTAGTAGTAATCCATAACGATTTGTTAACTCAATTCAACTTAAAGTCAAAATCGTTAGCTAGAGCATTTCGGTTAATAATAATTGTTATTACCGAACCGAGGATTTTGTGTTTGGATTATAGAGTTAAATATGAACTGTATTAGAATTTTGATCTATAACGACCAGGAATTTTGGTCGTTAAATTTTGAATGTTAATTTATTTTTAAATGTTGGATTTGAATTATAAATTGATTTTGAATATGGAAGCATCTATGAATGGTTTGCATTTTCAAATACAACGATTTATTGGATTTGGACAAATATAAATTTAATATTTGAAATTGGGTAAATTATGCGGATTTGGAGTTAAACGTGAACAAAATGATTTTTAAGTCAATCTAAAATCTATTGGGATTAGAACTATAATATTGGACTTTTGAATGGAGTTAAAAGTCAATAAAATTAAAGTTTGAAATTTATATATTACTTTAATAGTGAAAATTAATATATGGGAATAATGTAAATAATTAAGTCTTGATTAAAAATAAATCAGAATGATTTCTAATATGAATATAAATTCTATTTGAATTATAATTAAGTTAGTAAAGTTCTAAAATTCGAATTTCAAGCAATTTCGTCGATTTTTAGAATTGCTTGATTTAATCGACGAGTTAAAATAGTCTTCTGGGGAACAGTCTTAAAATTCGGCGAAACTGGTTCTATTGGATCCGTAATATTTTACTATTAGCGGATTTCAAATTTCGTAATGATTGGAATTATCGTTTGGTCGTACGGAATAGAAACATGTTGAAACAAATATCGAAAATTTTATATGTAAATTCGATTCAAAAATCTATCTTCCATTTATGATCGAATTAGACCTTGAAACTTGTTCCATTGTGTTCGAAACGGGGGTAAAACATTATAAATGCTAGGCGGCATGTTTCGTTTGGAGTTCGTTTGAAAAAGCACGTTAAAATTGGAAATAATATTAAAATAATACATATACATATATATATATATATATATATATATATATATATATATATTTGTTAACAAGCAGTAAACCCTAGTCCCATTCTTGTGGCCACCATTCTATACTATTAATGGTCGAAAAGCAATCCTCTTCTCCCTCATTTTTCTCGAAATCCACATAGTATCATCGAAAATCTTAAACTACAAAAGTGTTGAACTTGCCGAGCTTGATACATCTAACGGTGGATCTTGACTACAGTGGCTCAAGGAGATGGCAGATCAAAGAGGAAGGTCGCAAGTTCGAACAAATCTTTCGAGGTCGATTGTGGATCGAGCTTGGTTGGCTTTTGGCCGAAGGTGTGGGGTACGAGGGGCTTTCGAATGGAGGCCTTTGATCATTGTCTCGATGGATAACGGAGGAGCGGAAGTCGATGGAATTATGTGATGTTGGGTTCATAGGAGGTCTATAAGCCTGGAACATAATAGAGGAGATAGAGAATAGGTGGCCTGGATTTTCAATTTTGTAATTGGTGGCCAGATTTCGCTGGTAATAAAAAAAGAGAATTATTTATATAAATTTATACCTAAACTTTAGAACCTTGTGTCTTTGTCATACGAGGTCGGAATCGGACAAAACAAGCGGCGACGGAATCGCAGTGACAATCACTACGCGGTGATAATGATCTGGAGTCGATTGAAGCTAGTGAAAATTTTAGGTTAAATTGAATGTGTTCGATTTAATTTAAATTGGAACGTTGGCAACGTAAAAACTCAAGATGAGTTAATCTCACTTAATTTTGGACTACCGATATTAACTTTCAATAGTTAAAATTAATAAATGATTGATAAATTTATGCATTTTTATCAGTTGGATGTGATATTATATATATAGTGTGTGTGTGTATATATATATTGGACTGATTGATATTCCCACATTTATATAGTGGATGAGACCCTATGCGCCCCGTATAATAGCGGATGGCCCCACATACCGAGATATTCCGCCTCGAAGAGGAATCAGTATTTTTATGATGTGCTAACATCTGTGGATGTAGAGAAACAAGTTTGAGGGATCCAAGTACATTCCTCAAAATATTAAGTTTAATTTCATATATAGTGATATATGTTCTATTGGAATAATTTGTGATAGATTGCTGTGGGATTTATATTGATTAGAAGTTATGGTTGTTGGGATTTGATTTTAGTATTTTAAAATACCAATAATATTTATGGTTTGAATTTGAAAGAATTTTAAAAAGGGGATTTTTAAAGTAAAATGTTTATATAGTGTTTCTGGGTAAATCTATCGGGTAAAGTAAATTGTGTTGAAATTGTAATGTAACTATTTCAAGTGTTGTAAACAGGGATTTTGGAATAAAGTTTATAAAAGGATTTCTATATTAAATGCTTAAGTGGCACTTGTTTAAAATAAAGAAGGGTTTAAAATCGGAATTTTTTAAATGAGTCAGAAAAAATGAGGTGACTTTGGAAATAAGTATAAACTGGTTATACTGGAGTTTGAGTAAGATTTCCAAATTTACGAAGTAAAGTTAAAAATCGAGAAATGGGCTTGTTTTAAAAAGAGGATTTTTAATTAGTAATTTGGTAAATTTAAAAGTGTTAAAAAATCTAGAAATTAGTTATTAAATTATTTTAAATTGTTTAAAGCATATTTAATTACTAATAGTCACTATATAATGATTTTTAAGGATTTATGATTATTTAAACACTAGTTGGCATTATTATTTTTAAAAGATATTTACTAAATTTTAGTATGGCTTCGTATAATAATTTTTATTTAAGTATTTTATATAGATTAAACTTGGAAATTTATTTTTAAAATTTACAAGTATTATTTTGAGATAAATTTTAAATAATTTTTTTGGAAGCAATGGTATAGTTGTGTGGCATAAATCGAGGCAGTGAGTGCATGCAGTTAAGTTTTCGATTTCTCTGGAATAAGAGACGTAGCCATTGAGCTGTGATCCATGGTTTGATACCGCAGTGGTGCTTTCCACATTATTTTAAAAGGGTTTTCAAATATTTTTAAAAAGGATACTTCGTGAATATATTGAATTTGTGACGACCCGAAATTTTTAAACCTTTAAAATTGGAATATTTAATTGATTTTAAATATTCAATAGAGTAATTTTAATTTGAATTACGAATATCACACTTTATTTGATGATTAAATTATTGAATTAAATAATTTGAAGTTGAGCTAAATGTTGAATATGAAGTTTCAAGCCTGTTAAAAATAATTTAAAGGCTTGTAAAATTTATATTGATAATACAGAGGATAATAGAAGTTGTAAAATTGAATTTAACACTGATTTGTTCAGTTTTAAAAATATATCCTTTAAATTGAATTTAAAAATAGTCTTCCGAGGCATAATATCAGAATTTAATGAAACCAGTTCCATTGAATCCGTAATATTGAATTATTATAGGATTTCAAATTTCGTAGCAATCGGAGTTGTTGTTTGAGCATACGATAAGTAAACGTGTTGGATTTTTTTATCGAAAATTCAATATATAAAAAATAAAAAAATAAATAAAAATCAAATCAAAAATCATCTGCAACCCTAACTTAAAACTAGGCCGAACTATTATCTGAGATAAGCCACCCTATACTCTGAAAAACATCGCGTCTTGTCTCCTCTTTTCTCCCCTCAATTTCGTTTAATATCTCAGGCAATCCTCTCCTCTTCATTTCACCTTAAATCAAATTGAAATCGTCCAGAAAGGGAAAAAATTCATGGCCGCATCCTCATTTACTCGTTCCACAATTGAAGCATACCTCTCTCCCTCAAATTCTTTTAACGAAATCGATTTTATTTTCAAATCATGGCCGATGCTCAGCCCTAAAAAAAATACAAAACCAAAGCCCTAAATCATTGCGCCTCCCGCCATCACTTCATCGAAGGCTACTTCCGGCAGTCGTCTAGCCTTCGTACATCATTATTTGTCCAAAACCACCAATGCGTCCTTTATCTGATTTGAAGCGGCGGCCTGTCCTGGAGTAGGTGCCGCGATTGGGTGAGATTTTGGCTCAAGGGCGCGAGTTAGAGGGAGGCATACAGAGAGGATGACGCGATGACGAAGTGTTGAGGTCCGATTCGCATCCTGGCAGCTCGATGCAGGAAGCGCAGGCATGTTCGCGCATGCGTAGGAGAGGCTCGGCGACGAAGTGAGGAGCGAGGCCGAGTTGATTTTGGGTTCGCGTGATGTCATGAAGGCCATGGTGGACGCGATTTTTTTCGAGTGAGTTGATCGGCCGGAGCTCGTTCGATCCTTTCAGGTGATGTGTCGATTTAATTTATTAATTAGGAGATCAACTTAAATCCATTTTTAGTTGAAACGATAAAAGGAAAGGAATATAGGTATAAATTTATGTTTTTGATTTAGTAAAATCTATATATGATTATTAGAGGAGAGGTTTTACAGTAAAGGAATTTGATGCTGCAATTTATTTAACCAAGTTTATGAAATTGGTTTAGTTAATTTTATCAAAAATATATTTATACACCCCTATTCTAATTTAAAATATACATATTGATTAAAAGAAGAATATTTATAGACATGGTTTTAAAGTATATAAGGATTTTAAATGCCGAGGAATTTTGTAACAGCTAGATTTTTGAATCTATAAATTTTAATAAAAATAGTGAATTTTGGAGAAATTTTTTATTTAATTGTTTGGTTGCTAGAATAATCTGTAAAAGGAAATTAGTTTAAATTTTTAATTATTTGTTTAAAGTAAAATCATTAGTTGAAAACAAAATTTATTAGCTCGAATTAAAATTTATAAACGGAAACTAATTGATCGATTAGTCCAAATATTAGTAAACTGCATAATGTCTATACAAGGTCTAAAATCGAGAAACATGTTAGAACGGAAGTGAATGGGAATGGACTGCAAATTAAAGTAAAAGGTGAGTTAATCTCACATAGTTAAATTTAAATTTAAATGATTAAATTTAAATAATTGTTTGAATGGTTGAATTGTTTAATGTGCTATAGTATGATATATTTTAGAATTGGCATATTATATTGTGCTAACATCCGTGGATGCAGGGAAAACAGGTCGGAGGGATCCAACTGGATCCCTCAACATTTATATAAATTATTTAATACCCTTTGTTGTGATTATTTTATATTCGGTGATGAATATTATTGTTAATTGAATATTGGATGTTATGGTATACCTGAATATATTCCAGTGCACTAAGTTATCAAGATATATAGAATTGGATTTTGGAAATAAAATGGATAGAATTCGTACGTGAAATAATTATATAAAATTTAAAAAATGAAGAATAAATTGGATAAGAATAATAGTAGTTTTAAATTCTAATAAATAAATTCCGTATATGGAAGGGAAATTTTGAATAAACAGGAGATTAATAAATTTTAAACTTCAGTATTATTATTTTAAAAGAACAAAACATTTATTTAATATTTAAGATTTAAATTATTTACAAAGAATAAAGAAGAAAATTGGAAAAAGCTGAAATTGTTATATTTCAGTTAAAGATTTAAAATCAAATGGAAAAAAATAACAATAATAATTAAGTCCATGATTAATGAATTTTGAAATAAATTGAGAAATTAAAGAAACTTATATCAAATGGAATGAATTGGGAATTAATTTGGAAAATTGATTTAAGTAATTGAGATTGGAAATTCTCCCAAAATAACCAAGTGCGTTTCCAAAGAAATTTTTAAATATAAGTTAAAAGTTTTAAAGTTGTTTTAAAAAGAAAGTTTGGAAAATCTATTTATTTCTAATATTTAAATTCTAAAGTAAGTATTTTCTTTTAACCTATTATAGCAGTAAATATTTAAAGAGTAATTTAGTATTTGTTTTTAAAAGTGTAAATCTAATTTTTATATTTTATTAAGTAACCTTATTTTCAAAAACTCATATAGTATGTATTTTTAATAAATCATTGAAGTAGATTTTAAATAAATGTTTAAAAGTATATTTCAAAGTAAAGTGCTTTAAATTATCTTAAAAATCTAGTTTTGTGCTTGGTGATTTCAGTGGAGATAGTAAATATTTGGGTGAGTTTATTTTGAAAAAAAAGACGGTTTAAAACTGTTTTCAAAGGGTTGAAAATAGAAATATATCTTGTGAAGATATATTTGAGTCAAATAAATAATTTTGGGAAATTATTTATTGTTTGATGGATGTTTGTGAATATTAATTGATAGTTAAATAACTGACTATCAATATTGGACAAATACGTTGATCGTTTCGAAGAGACCGGGATCGAGATTTATTCCTAGAAAACCACTTCGATCCGGTTTGTACGTTTCGTGGAAAACGATTTTGGATTCGAAGATGGAGCGGTGAAGTGCAAGGGCTAGTCGGTACTAATCCCGAGGATATTTCCAAAATGGATGTAGTAGGAGTAGTGCTTTCGGTTCCGTTCGAACCCGGGACGGACTAGTATGGATGAATGTTTCCGTAAACATCGACAGTTGGACAATGGGCATTCTAAGGGATATGTTCTAAAAAGGCAATGCTTAGCCTCAAGCCTCATCAAATGGGAATGACTGAAAATCAGGGGTTATGCAGCAAGGCTAGGTGGGTAACACCCAAGCAGGGTGAGGTCATCCCTGTCTAGATGTCCCCTTTTATTTCGGCTTAGTGGGCGGTTGCTGATCCCAACTGCGGGGTGATCTCACTCGGGATTATCCAGTAAGGGGTAGTCCCGGTCTTGTATTGCAGAGGAGCGGGCGTACTCCTCGATACTGTGATCTAGGCCACGTATCGTGGCAGGTGGTACGCCAGTGCCTAATCATTAGTTGGAAATCCATTCTCCCTACGAGCCTTGTATGAGTTTTGTTTGTATTACCCACTCAGTGGCTACTAGCTGGAATTTAATGAATGTAACAATTTTGGCTATTTTATAAGTATTTGTATATAGACCCTATTATAATATCAGAGGATTTCTATAAAAAAAAATGTTTAGCTATCGTAAGGTAAAAACCCGACATGTTTATTTATGGCGTGGTCTTACGAGATGCTTTTGGTTTTCAAAGGATTTTTGAAACTTTAAAAATCAATTGGGTGTGATTTTATGACGCTGGTATTCCAGACTGACTCGGGTGTTATTTAACTATAATGCTCGGGTCAGACCGAGTATTATTAGATACAGGATATGATGCTGTGGAGCTCAGGAAACGAGCTGGATGACGATACGTATTCCTGTACTTGTTTATATATATATTCCGTTGTATTGAGTTGCTGTATATCCATTTGTATGTTAGTTATGTTGAACTGTGATTGATGTACTCTGATGATGTAATATATAAAAAGAGATATTTGATTTTGAGTAAAGATCATTTATTATCTATTATATTATATTCCGCTGCGATGTTTAGATTCTGTTGTTGTTTTCCATTTTCTTCTTCTACCTCTTCTTCTTTTACCAAATGGTTCGTAAATCTGTACCGCTTGAGTTGATTTAGGTAGAATAGTGTTGACTCAAGAGGTTCGGATTTGCGGATCGTTGCAGAATTCGATATGATAAGTACAAATCTTGGATAAAGAGATTTAATTTATTTAAAATTTAATTTAAATAAGACTTGGTGTTTTCAGCGAAAAGAAGTATTTGGTTGAATTGATTGTTAGTTTGATAGTTAAATAACCGACTATCAAATCTGGACTTGAATGTAACTTTGGGAATATCAAGAAGAAGCACGGGAATTATGTGGTACAGTTACCGTTTGAGGTGCTATATTGTACGTATAAACTCGTTTCTTTCTTCTAGGACGTTTATAAGAAAATTCATCCACCGACGGTTAGGAGGTGATCTCCAATCTTATTTTCGTCTGTTTATTACCTAAAGAACCGGGATTGAGTTTACCGAAAATAGTGAATGTTGTTTCAAAGAGACCGGGATCGGATTTGTTATCCGAAAACCATTTCGATCTAATGAGTACGTTTTCGAAATGAAGACAAGAGCATAGATTCGAAGATGGAGCAGTGAAATGCAAGGGCTAATCGCTACTAATCCTGAGGGTGATTCAAAATGGATGTAGTAGGAATAGTGTCTTCGGTTTCGTTCAGACCTGGAACAGACTTGTATGGATGAATGCTATCAAAACATTGTCATTGGTGGAAAATGAGCATTCTAAGTGAAAATTACTTAAAAAAGTAATCTTAGCCTCAAGCCTCATCAATCGGAAATGACTGAAAATTAGGGTAGATGCAGCAATGCTAAGTGGGTCGTACCCAAATAGGGTATGTCTATCACCTTTCTAGATAACCTCGGATATTATTTTATTACTACGATGTACGGAAGGAGCTCGAAAGAGGGTGGTAACCCTTGGGATGATAGCATATTCGGGCTATCTAAGTCAGGGTAGTTTGGTCTTGTGTAGTAGGGGATCCTTGCGTGGTCCTCGGTACAGTGTTTCTAAACATGTACTGTGACAGGTGGTACCCCAGTGCCCATTCATTCAGTTGGAACTCATTCTCCAATACGTGCCTTTATGATTTTGATTGTAGAGCCTAGTATGCTGGAATTTAATTAACGTAATAATTACAGCTATTTGAATAAGTATTTGTACTTAGACACTATTGCAATATTAGATGATTTTGATATGAAATGTTTTGGTTATCGTAAGATAAAAACCCGTCATGTTTTTGTGTGGCATGGTCTTACGAGATACCTTTGATTTTCAAAGAATTTTGAAAACTTTAATAATTCAAATTGAGTGTGTTTTCTCACATTGGTTTTCCAAACTGATTTGGGTATTATTTTATTATAATGCTCAGGTCAGACCGAGTATTTCAGGTTTAGGTTAGGATGCTATAGAGCTCAAGAGATAAGCTGGAGACCGAGACGTATTCTCGTACTTGTTTATTCCTTGTAGTATTTGTTGAAATTACCAGCAATTGTAAGGGCGGGTTGTTATAACTGAGGCTGGTAGTTATTGATTGTGTACTCTGATGTGAAATATGTATATTATAGATTGGATTCGTGTAAAGAGCTATTGAATTATTCAGTCCGCTGTGAGATTCCATTTTTGTTTAGTTTCTTCTTTCTTCTACCTACTTTCTTTTCCCTCAACAATTTGTCTTTCCGGCACTAAATCGTTCGGCTTGTCATACGACGAGTGTATTTATGTTGATTTTCGAGGTCATGAAGGGCGGATCATGACATGACCATTGCTAAGTTCCATAATTTCAAAGTGATATTATTTTGATGAAAAGAATTGGTTTAATTAAAAGTTACAACCGGGCAAAGCTTAACAAAGAAAAATTGGATTTTACCAAAACTAAGTAAGCGATAAGTTTGACCAAGATGTCACATCACCATTACAAGAAAACACTTCAATTTTCTATGGAAAATTTTCTATGCCTTTCCTATGCCAAAAGGCGGGGTGTAGGAAAGACTAGGAAATAGGTAGGTAAATGCGTTGGAAAGGGAAATATCCTACGCCTTTCCTACGTTAGAATGAATATGTAGAAAACTAACCAAATTATGGAAAAGGCATGGAAAATCCCCTGTGCTAAAAGTTTTGGCATAGGACAGACATAGAAAATCTCTTACGACATTTCTACCCCTTCATCAATTTTTTACAAACCTTGAGATGCATATAAAAGACAGAAAATTTCCTACATCATCCCTACGACTTAGGCTTAGGGAAAGAAATTTCCTCATCTTTCATGCACCTATAAAATACTCATGCATAAGACAGTAATAAATATTACTACACATATCTTTTATTTCATAAATCTATAATTTAATAACACTGCAAGAAAATTTTATTTTCTTAGCATTGCAGTACAGCTTTTTGAGTGGGTTGCTGTAAGAAACAATAATTTGTCCGTATATTACTTTAACCTCGAGGTTGTGCACGTTGTTAGAAATCGAAGGCGCTAAAATTATTTCCTTTCCCTCCATTTCAACAAATTCTCATTATGCGAAAAATTTCTCTAGATTTCAATTCCCTAATCCAAATTTAATAACAAAAAATTCCACCTCCAAGAGAAAATTTCGTCAGTCGACAGGTGCTGTTGAAGTCATCCCGTTGCAGCCTCTTTCCCATTTACAGTCGTCCCCATCTCCATTGCAATCGTCCCCATTGTAGGCTCATCTCCATTTGTCCACATCCCTATCCCTATTACTGGCTCGTTAATGACCGTTAGCCCTAGTTCCAGCTGCATAGCACTAAGAGGTGATTTTTTTCCTAAGTTACGTATTATAAATGATAGTGGTCAAAGGAATTTCCAATTGATTTCCTACAACGCCTTATAACGCTCATTGGTTCCTCTATCCTCTTCAGGCTCATCTGCCGTAATCAAACTACGCTTTAAAACTCTAACCTTGATTTGTTCACCTTGGTAATTTATTTTCAATAGTAGTATGTTCTTGCCTACCTCGTCCTGAATTTCAAATGGAAATCCTTTGATATTTCTTCAACCTGCCCAGTTTAAGTAATAACCAGGTCAGAACCATGCGCGAGCACGGGCTAGTGATGGGTTTATAGTTTCGATGGTTGTATGATACCGATTCTGCGTTTAGAGTAGATTAGTTTTACATATGTTTTTGTAAAATAGACGTTAGCCAGAAGTAGTTACTTCGTAGTGGAGATAAATTGTTGAAAACAATAATAGAATGAAGTATTTTCATGCACAGATTTAAGTAAACCTTGGATACAAACATAAAAAACATGTACACAGTTCTAGTTCAAACTACTGAAATGTGATAAAGTACAGAAGTACATAGTTTTACTGTACAATCTCTAGAAAGTCCATAGAAGTGTGCAATATAATCTAAGGCATGCAGATGTGGTAGATTTTCAATTTTGAACTTTGAAAAATTGAAAGTTGCTCCTTGCACCATTCCTCCTGATCAGGGCATTGGTGTAGGTATGGATGTTTTCGACTTCTCAAACATCATGTGAAGAAAAATATATTTTAGATTTTAGTCAGAGATATATATATATAGTTAAAAATTCATAGTATTCTCCTTTGAGTTAGTAATTTTGTTACAATTAAATAATCAAATGTCATGTTTGGAGTGAAGATTAGCTACATTATAAGCTATAGTTTTAAAAAATGGATAAAAGAAATAATATTCTTAAATTAATTAACCTTCAAAATATGAATTAGAACATAATAAACTTGTGCACATGTTAAAAAAGATCAAAATATAGAATATGGATGCCCAAAATTGTATAACCATGCCATAAAACATGGAGCAGACAATTGATTTCAACATTACACATGCTTACATATTCCAACAGCGAGAGGATTAAATGTTTAACCAGTTGGTTAGGAATTTAAAGTTATACTATTTACAAAACTTTGTAATAGTCAAAAAATATTGATGAATATATATAATAATACCACACGATATATATGTGATAACTGTTCGACTGCATATGTGATATTCTACACAGATTTGACTTATTAGTTTTTGATAACACGTATGCTTTTCGATGCAGAATTTGCAGATTCATTTTATAAATCATGTATATGAATTTACCCATATCACATATATTTTCCTACCCAGTTGCAAAAAAATTCAAGGTTTTGCCAATGTTCACTATGCTGTGCTAGCGAAAACGAAATGTTTGCGCATATAATGAAATTCTTTGCATTGATATCCTACTAATTAATTTACTGTGTTTTCAATGTGGCAGCTATGAGCAAATGGGTTATTGATGATCTATAGGTTGACACATCAGTCCAGTGTGAGAAATGCGGATTACGGATCTTAAGGCTAGGATTAACACTAGAGGGGGGGTGAATAGTGTTGATAAAGAATTACTAAATCTTTTTCAGTTTATGTTAATTTAGACACCGATGCATGCAATATACAAACACAGATATGATCACAGAAACAAACACAGATATAGAAATAAAATAAAAGCAGTAAAGGAAGGAACACGCCGGATTTTATACTGGTTCGGAGTTACCCTACCTCCAGTCCCACAACACAAGTACGGATTTCCTTTCAAAAGCAATTGTACAATTACACCATCGGTTTCAAGGCTACGAAGTACACCCTCCAGAATTTCTATCCTCTGTGTAGAGATACTTGATTTCCGGGCCACAAGTTTACCCAATTGATTTACCAAGGCAATAATCACACCTTTTCTTTCTTGATTGATTTCCAAGGCTGCAATCACACCTTTTCTCTCTTAATAGATTACAAAGAAGTCTATAACTATGAATAGCACTGTGAACCTTGTAGAGATAGTGATAGAAAATCAAACTAGAAGTAATCGAGTTCGATTCAATGTTGATTTCGGCAGAGTAATGGTAAGAATATGTATTAAGAAATGTGGAAGAAGAAGAGGAGTGAAAAGCCAGAAAATCTGATATAAAATTCATTGAAACTAACCCCTATTTATAGAAGAACAATAGACATGTCCATTCATGAAGAGTTATGGCGAATAGACACTTCTTTTGAAATTAAATTTTAAAATTAACTGACACCATGTTGATATAGGGTACTTGGGCATGTCGACATCCCAAAGGATTTTTTGGTGTTTTGATTTTCTTTGAAAATAACTTTTATTTTATATTAAAACTATTTTAAACTTTTATAAATATACTTGACTATAGTTAAAATTCATAAGTAAATATAGAGAATAATATATATAGAATTTAACTATAATTTTATATTTAAATCTAAGTATAAATATTTAAAAGTTAAATATATTATATTAAAAGATATTTTAAAATCAGGAGCAATTTGACTTTGAAATTAAAGATAATTTTGAGGCTAAAATTTTTTAAAATCAGGATAGATGGTTTTGATATTTTTAAAAGGAAGGTTTTGAAAAACATTTTGAAAACAGGATATAATTTTGAAAAATCATTTTGAATAAAAAGTTAGCGGATACAAAACAATGTTCCACTAGATTTTTCGTAGGTTCCATCCTACTTAGGGTTCCATCCCTTTAATAGGCTCGAAGTGGATTCCATTCCACGAATAAATTAGATTTTAAGATGTCGGTGCTTTTCTACGAGTTTTAACAAAAATTCCTAATAAAAAATAATACTTATGCTTGAAATCTTGAACTCTTGATACTCATGAGTCTTCTATCTCGATATCTTGAATCTCTATACTGTACAGTCTTCATTCTTGTTACCTGCATGGTTAAATCCTGCATATATATATATATATATATAAACTTATAATGTTAGTATATATTTTATAATCTATTCTAAGTTTGTTTTCATCAAAACTATCATCTCACGGACTAACATTCTCTCCCTTTTTGATGATGACAACCTTTGTTTATAAAATATTATTTCTATCCTAATAACCCCCCTTCCTAAAAACTAATAACTCCCCTTAATTAATGCCTAACTATCCTATTTTATATTTCTCCCCCTTGGTCATCAACAAAAACTCACTCCAAACTATATAACTCCCCCTAAAACCAACACTCTATGACATGTGATTATAATGATAGTGTTATCATAAGTAATCATCACTTAAATCTAATACTAAACATAGTCCTAAACTATTAACTATCCTAACTAAGAATTCACGATAGTACTTATAATTAAAACATGTATAAGAACACGAGTTATTTATTACGTATGAAGTTGTATATACATGAGCGTATAGAAAACACAAAGAAACACAAACAACAATGGAGAAGAAAGAAAAGAAACTATTGTGTGTTTTTAAACATATGAGATCTATGAATCGACAGTTTGGATAGTGGAAACAGAAATTTCCTCGTTGTTCGACAAGATTCCCATTCTTGTCAAAACACACTTCTCCAACACACACGACTTGGTCATCATCTTCCGCTTGCGCTTCTTCTTCCATGAGTTCTTCTTCTTCTTCTTCGCTGGCCTCTTGTTTTTGATTGAGTGAAGAGTCTTCATCAATCAAGATAGGATTGGCCTGCTTATCCATTAGGAATTTTTGCAAATTCCAAAGAATCTTGCCTTGCCTCTCTTGTTCCTTTGCCATAAGAAGTTGAGTCACTTGAACTTCAGTCATCATCTGAAGTGCATCCTTCAGAGAGTCCTCTATTTTAGTCACACGAGCGAGAGTAGTACGTTGAAATGGACCATACGTAGGAGAGGGGAATGAAAAGGTTGATTTTATGTTTTATTTGGAAGAGGAGGCCATTGATTATTTGATTTCAGAGAGACAGAGAGATAACAGAAATGATGAATAAAATTTTGAAAACGTGAAGAATTTATAACCAATTATTTCGAATTTTGGTGGGAAAAAATTTCAAAATTTAAAAACGTTACATGTCGACATGGGTATATGAGGGATGTCGACATGGTCTTTTATATTTTAACTCTTTGAATTGTTTTATTATTAATTATTAATTATACTTGTTATTTATATTTTATATTTCAATTATAGAAAAAATACCTAATTCTCTTCTTAATTTAGTAAATATTGATTCATTTAAGGGTTTTGTTAGGATATCAGCAATTTGATTCTCAAAATTGATATAATCGAGAGTAACTACTTCCTTACTTATATTATCTCTGAGAAAATGATGTCTGATATCAATATGTTTGGTTCGAGCATGTTGAGTAGTATTTTTGAATAAATTTATCGCACTCGTATCGTCACAATAAATTGGTGATTCTGAAAATTTTAAACCAAAATCTTTTAACGTTTGTTGCATATATATTACTTGAGAACAAGCCAAAGCAGCAGAAATATACTCTGCTTCAGTTGTTGATAAAGAAACTGTGTTGCTTTTTACTAAGCCAAGAAACCAGAGAATGCCCCAAAAAGTGACAAGTCCCACTTGTACTTTTTCGGTCTGATTTACAACCAGCATAGTCAGTATCATAGTAAGATATTAAGTCAAAAGAATCATTTTTAGGGTAGAATAGACCATAATCAGATGTGTGTTTAACAAATCTTATGATTCGTTTTACGGCTTTTAAGTGGGTCTCTTTAGGTTAGGATTGATATCTGGCATAGAGACAAACACTATGCATGATATCAGGTCTACTGGCAGTGATATAGAGTAGTGATCCAATCACTCCTCTATATAGTTTTTTATCTACATCTTTCGAGAGATCTTCTTTACTAAGGTACTCATTGGTTGACATTGGAGTGGGTTTTCCACTCGCAATAGTCAAACCAAATTTACTAATTAGGTCTTTAGCATATTTTTCTTGACTAATAACGATACCATTGTCTAATTGTTTTATTTGTAATCCTAAAAAGAACTTTAATTCACCCATATGACTCATCTCAAACTCTTTTGTCATTATTTCAAAAAATTCTTTATTCATTTCAAAATTAGTTGAACCAAAAATGGTATCATCTACGTAAACTTGTACTAGTTGAATATCATTTTTATTTCTTTTAATAAAAAGAGTATTATCTACTTTACCAATTTCAAAATTAGATTGCAATAAATAAGATCTTAGTCTATCATACCAGGCTCTAGGAGCTTGTTTTAGACCATATAATGCTTTCTTAAGTTTGTAAACATGATTTGGTAATTTATCATTTTCAAAAAGTGGTGGTTGTTCAACATACACTTCTTCTTTTACAAATCCATTTAAAAAGGTACTTTTAACATCCATTTGAAATAATTTGAAATAATTATGATTTGCGAAAGCAAGAAGAGTCCTAATGGCTTGTAACTTGCTACGGGAGCAAAGGTTTCATCAAAATCTATTCCTTCTTCTTGACAATATCCTTGAGCGACTAATCGAGCTTTATTTCTAACTACCTCTCCTTATTCATTCATTTTATTTTTATAAACCCATTTAGTTCCAATTATAGTTTTATTTTCTGGTCTAGGAACAATTTCCCAAACATCATTTCTAGTAAATTGATTTAATTATTCTTGCATAGCCAAAATCCATGAATCATCAGTTGATGCTTCTTTTGGATTTTTGGGTTCAATAGTTGATATAAAAGCTACATTACTCATTTGACTTAGTTGATTTCTAGTTTTAACAGCAGATTGCATATCTCCCAGTATATTCTATAGGATGATCTTTTAAAAGTTTTTTCATTTTATTAGGATGATTAATTTCATTATTAGTTTCAATTGATTCTTGATTTTGAGTGATTAAATCCTCTTCATCATTTGTATCTTCAAAAATTTTAAAATTTTCATCAAATGAAACATGCATTGTTTCTTCAGTGGAATTAGTTTTTAAATTAAACACTCTATATGCTTTACTTCTATTAGAATATCCGTAAAGATACCTTTGTCGGATTTAGGATCATATTTATCTAAATTATCTTTTGTATTTAAAATAAAGCATTTACTTCCAAAAATTCTGAAATAAGATACCTTAGGTTTCTTTGAATAAAGAAGTTCATAAGATGTCTTATTGGTTAGAGGTCTAACTAAAATTCTATTTAAAATATAACAGGCGGTAGCAACTGCTTCTGCCCAAAAATTCTTCGGTAAATTACTATCTGTAAGCGTAGTTTGCGCACACTCTTGAATCATCCTATTTTTACGTTCTACTACTCCGTTTTGTTATGGAGTTCTTGGAAATGAAAATTTGTTAGTTATTCCCTTTTTATTCCAGAATTCCTCAAACTTTTCATTTTCAAATTCACCACCGTGATCACTTCGAATAGTTATAATTTTTAGAGAAAATTGATTTTGAGTTCTTTTTGAAAATGTCTTAAAACATTCAAAAGTATCACTTTTATGTTTCAAAAATATTATCCATGTAAATCTAGAATAATCATCTACAATTACAAAAACATATTTACTATGATTTATTGAAAGAATTTGTGATGGACCAAAAAAATCAAGACGAAGTAATTTAAGAGGTTTTGAAGTTGAAATCATATCTTTAACTTGAAGGAACTTTTTCTAAGTTTTCCTAATCGACAAGCATCACATAAACTATATACTTTAAAATTCATTTTAGGGAGACCTCTTACTAGTTCATGCTTTGACAGTCTAGATAAGAGTTTGAAATTCAAATGCTCAAATCTTTTATGCCAAATCGAAGGGTCCCTTGTATTTTCCAACAGACACAGGTTATTATTTGAAACTTTCATACTAAGAATATAAATATTCTTTTTCCTGACTCCCTCAAATATAATGGTTGAATTATTATCTTCAATGTGACATTTAACTTTTTCAAATTTAATTTTATATCCTTTATCACACAGTTGACTTATACTTAGCAGATTATGTTTCAGATTCTTAACTAGCAAAACATTAGTAATAGTAGGAGTTTCAGAATTATCGACTTTGCCGATGCCAATCACATATCCTTTTGAATTATCCCCAAAGTTAACCAGTCCTCCGTCTTTGTATATTATATCATTCAGTATATCTGGACTGCCAGTCATGTGTCTCGAATATCCACTATCAAGTATCCATTTGTTCTTTCTGATTTGCACAATTTGTCCGTTGTGGATTGATTCCTCAACACCCATAAAGCATGATTCCTGCACATCAAACAATCTTGGTGGACAACTTGAATTTGAATATTGATTATATGCAGACTCAAGAAACAATGATGGTTTGAATATTTGTAAACTAGTATTAAAAAATATAGCCATTTTAAAAACTTTTTAAAAAATCAGATTATGAAACTTTGAAAACCTTGCTCTAATACCAATTGTGAGAAATGCAGATTACAGATCTTAAGGCTAGGATTAACACTAGAGGGGGGGTGAATAGTGTTAATAAAGAATTACTAAATCTTTTTCAGTTTATGTTAATTTAGACACCGATGTATGCAATATACAGACACAGATATAATCACAGAAACAAACACAGATGCAGAAATAAAATAAAAGCAGTAAAGGAAGGAACACACCGGATTTTATACTGGTTCGGAGTTACCCTACATCCAGTCCCGCAACACAAGCACGGATTTCCTTTTAAAAGCAATTGCATAATTACACCCTCGGTTTCAAGGCTACGAGGTACACCCTCCAGAATTTCTATCGTGTGGGTAGAGATACTTGATTTCCGGGCCACAAGTTTACCCAATTGATTTACCAAGGCTACAATCACACCTTTTCTTTCTTGATTGATTTCCAAGGCTACAATCACACCTTTTCTCGCTTAATAGATTACAAAGAAGTCTATAACTCTGAATAGCACTGAGAACCTTGTAGAGATAGTGATAGCGAATCAAACTAGAATTAATTGAGGTCGATTCAATGTTGATTTCGGCAGAGTAATGGTAAGAATATGTATTAAGAAACGTGGAAGAAGAAGTGGAGTGAAAAACCAGAAAATCTGATATAAAATTAGTTGAAACTGACCTCTATTTATCGAAGAACAACAGCCATGTCCATTCATGAAGAGTTATGGAGAATAGACACTTCTTTTGAAAATTAAATTTTAAACTTAACTGACACCATGTCAACATGGGGTACTTGGGCATGTCGACATCCCAAAGGATTTTTTGGTGTTTTGATTTTCTTTGAAAATGACTTTTATTTTATATTAAAACCATTTTAAACTTTTATAAATATACTTGACTATAGTTAAAATTCATAAGTAAATATAGAGAATAATATATATAGAATTTAACTATAATTTTATATTTAAATCTAAGTATAAATATTTAGAAGTTAAGTATATTATATTAAAAGATATTTTAAAATCAGAAGTAATTTGACTTTGAAATTAAAGATAATTTTGAGGTAAAATTATTTAAAATCAGGATAGAGGATTTGATGTTTTTAA
Organism: Allium cepa; assembly: GCA_030765085.1. Classification (NCBI taxonomy): domain Eukaryota; kingdom Viridiplantae; phylum Streptophyta; class Magnoliopsida; order Asparagales; family Amaryllidaceae; genus Allium; species Allium cepa. The sequence goes on from CM060928.1 coordinate 979,915,577, forward strand.
AAGAAAGGTTTTGAAAAACATTTTTAAAACATGATATAATTTTGAAAAATTATTTTGAAAAAAAAGTTAGCGGATACAAAACAATGTTCCACTAGATTTTTCGCAGGTTCCATCCTACTTAGGGTTCCATCCCTTTAACAGGCTCGAAGTGGATTTCATTCCACGAATAAATTGGATTTTAAGATGCCAGTACTTTTCTACGAGTTTTAACAAAAATTCCTAATAAAAAAATACTTATGCTTGAAATCATGAACTCTTGATAATCTTGATACTCATGAGTCTTCTATCTCGATATCTTGAATCTTTATACTGTACAGTCTTCATTCTTGGTATCTGCATGGTTAAATCCTGCATATACATATATATCTAAACTTATAATGTTAGTATTTATATTTTATAATCTATTCTAAGGCTGTTGTCATCAAAACTATCATCTCACGGACTAACATCCAGCTCTTTTTTCTTTTAAATTTCAGTACATTTTAGCTCTATCGTTTATTTTTTACCACTGGTTTCATCTTTTCTCTATACTCAATTTTTTTACATGCATTGCCTTGGTATATGACTTGTTTCAAAATGGTTCATGTTTTTTAATTGTTGTGCATGCTATTTATGCTTTATGTCCTTGTTTGTAATGCATGTGTACTTGTTACTTTATATATATTGCTAAGCAGCTATGGAAAGGAGATGTAGAAAAACGGATGCTACCAATAAACACTAATCAAGTATTACCATTAATTTACCCTCCATAAAGAATATTTAAAGGGTAATATGAATATGAACAAGGCTAAAAGGGAATGTGATCACACCTGTATTTAATTAGTTGATATTTCATCAAAATTATTGAAAAAAATGGTTTTTAGATAGAAGTTAATAAATAGAATACATGCTTGCAAATATTTCTTTTCTTTCCATAATTACATGCAAGGCTAAATTTACTTGTATATAGCAGCTCATCTTCATTAACAGTCGGTCCCCTCCCAAATCTTAATTTAAATTTGAAAAATATTTCTGTGTGCTCATGACCATTATGTCATTTTGAAATATAGGTCAATACTTACCTTAAACTTTCCATTAGTGTTTTAGCCGTACTAATTTCAATACCCACCTTAGATTTTCCTATCAACATCTTACAATCTCACTTAATCAATTCTGATCTCATCTCATATATATGTGAGTCGAAGAGATTTTTATAAGTAGAATCTGATGAACATAGATCATCTCTTTCCAGTATCATGTGTTCTACAATTCAAAACAAGGAAGAGGCACAAAAATACGTTGCGCATAGGAAAATCAAGTTTAAAAGATAATGGAGAGAATATGCACTACAACAAAAGTTGTTTTTGACTGCAATGGAACACATCGTTGGGATGGTAATGGATGATTAGTGAGTTGAAGCAAGCCAAAAAAAAGTATGCTACTGCGAGTAATGTCTGATGGTAACTGCTACATGAGAAGGCTACAACGTGATACAAAAGCAAGGAACGACTTAGAGAACATGCATGAGGCAGTAGGCAAGACTTAGAGAACGGACTGCGAGAGAACAACTGATTTATTTTCAGAAGCCTATTTTGTAACCCTTGATTAATGAATATTAGCACTACTTTATGCCATAGATATAGTCATATTCACTTTACGGAGATGACTATTAATATGTTTCAAGAGTATAGTATTCACCTTTTTAATTTTTTCTAAATCTTTTGTACCTGTGACAAGGTGTAAATATTTCTGAAAATTCTAAGCCTTTAAGTGAATAAATCTTCCTAAGAATGGACATATATATATTTTTATTTTTTTACAAAGATGTTAGGTTCTTTTCTTGAAAATTCTCCCAATCCTCTTAGCATGGAAGTCTAACATTTTGACATTTGTTTGCTTATAGATTCAGCTCACAATATTGTTAGAAGTCCAAAAATTAAAGTGGGATAATAAATGTAAACGCATTAGTTACTTTGCCCTCTATATTTTTTTGTTGCACATTACTTCCTATTTTATTAGCATATGCTGTGAATTATGAATCAAGTTGTAGAGTATTCGTATGAGTGGTACAATACACTACAACAAAAACTAGTACTAATGGCATAAATGAACAGCGGTTTAGAGGCTGTTGCTGTCGTTGATTAATTCTGGAAAAGAATAATGTACAAATGACACTGTGTTTAACTTCATTTCAATGAATGAGGCCGCACTTTCCCTCTTTTATTTTTCATTCTGTAAATGTTATCTCCACCTTTCCGACCAAAAAGCAAACACCAAACCCTATTTTCCCTCAAATTCCAGAAATTCCAAAATCACGTCTTCTAGAATCGAAGAGAGAGAAGGATATTGCGAAGGTCAGGAAGCCTAAGCCCAAGAAACAAAAAGTCCAAATTCAAGTACTAATCGCCGCTACCATAAGAGAGTGCATCATCGCTTCTCGCACTACCACAAAATTATAATCGTCGTTATTTGAAAATCCATAGTCTCCACCACCATAAAATTGCATGTAATTGGCTCCCGTCTTCGGAAGCAGATTGAAATTTCAAGCGTTAGATTGTCTACGTCATCGGTTCCAAGTGGTAAGTCTCCTAACAACTTAGATTTGAAAAGTTAAATTGGGAAAACTTCATATTCGAAGAATAGTTTGCATAGTCAGGTAGTATGTTTATATAAATTAGGAAATTTCTTGGAAAATTTAATTTTTTTTAACATGATACATAAGAAGGCATTGCTTGCATCACTCTAGTTTCTATTTGATTAATATGTTATCTCCATATACATGTTTCAGTGTAACCTTTACATGTTTCAGTCAAGTACTCAAGAGGGTAAATGCTTCTTATTCTAGCAGCCAACACTTACTGCCTTTACTTTCTAGTTTTTTTTTTTTAAAAGCAGTATTCAAGTTATCGTAAAATTTAGAGTACTTATTTGAAATACATGAAATTGTCACAAAATAGAATATTATATTTCTTTTGACGTAAAATGCACTAAAAATATCTCTTGAATAAAACTAGAATTTGGAGATGCTTACAGGTACTTGTTCCTTTATTTTCCTTCGTATGGTTTTAAATTTGTTATAGGGATATTTTGCTTAACTGACACCATCTAAGACAATTTACTCTATAGGCGGTAACATCAAAAAAATTGTTTTGTTTTGTTTTTTGTTTGTTTAAATGACACGAAAAATTTAAGTAAAACCCGCTTCTTCTTTTCTGTCAATCTATCTCTTTTCTCTATGAAGTTGTCCCTTTGACAAAGATTTTGGCTGTGGGCTTAATTCATTGGAAAAAAGTATCATGCAAGCGTGAAATAAAGCCAATAGTCATTGGAATTAAATTCAAATCTAAATTTGTCCTCGGTGTAAATTTTCATTTTTTCATGTTTGTATCAAAAGAATGCTACACTCTTACGCTATCATAAAATGTGAATTCTTAAATAAAAATATTTACTAGCGAGTTACACCCTTTTCAGCAAGCGAAAAGAGTGTACTGTCTCAAAAGGTATGAGACTGCTGGCACTATAGAAAGAGACTAGATACAGTGATCCAGTCCATGTGAAGAGCTTTTTGTTGTAGGGTGGGTAATATTATTTAAGGACAAGAAGAATCGAAGGTGTAACAAAATTCTACAAAATTGATGAAAGTTGGTGTTATTTTTTTATTAGCTTAGAATATGGAATGGGATATGATCAGATGGCGATACACTACAAATTGGGTAGTGAACTCCATGGTCACATTACGACCAACCAGGTGGTGGCTAAGGTGAATTTTTATATTTGCATATTACACTCAATGTAGAAATCTTAAGCCTGGAAACCAAAGCTTGATTTTGTTTCTTATCTTGTTTTTACGAAGGACAATATATGCGGTCGCAATAAATTATATGTTTATTTTTTACATAAGCTAGACTGATAATATTTGATGATATGTTTGGAGTCCAAGTTAGATTTAAAATCACCGAGAATGGAATTTCAACCATTTCTCCGATCGTCCTTAAATGTGATTTTGTTGGGTAGTGAACTTTATGTACTTTGCTTATCACAATTTAAAACTCACATGTCGATGTTTGGCAATGATATGTTTTTTTAGTTTGACAAATCAAATTGTTGTTCCTGTTCCAAGTATTTTTCCTATAATCATTTTGATGCTGATACGTGATAAGCATTATATGTGAAAAGATAAACTATATGATGAGGTTTGTGACCGACAAGGGAAAATGTTCGATTATTGTTTTCCATTTGTAGAAATTTGTGTTAATATTTGTTATTTGCAGGTAACTGTTCTACAATTAATGGAGGCTAGCCTTTTCTCTGCATGTTCCTTTGTTGCAGAGAAAGAAGCTAACCTTCCCAATAGCTTAAAATGTTCTCATTTCTCATCCATTATATAAGAGGCACATATGTTTTGCATGCTGTTCTGATTTATATATTTTATTTAGAAATGTGTGAAACCGAGTTGGTTGTTAACTATCTTTTCTTCTTAGTTAAATATAAACTAGGTCTTCCTTACTATTAGCGTTCCCACAAGAAAATTGGGTAGAAATTTGGAAGGGATTAAGAAAATGAGATCATCTATTGATGCTCCAGTTGACTCGATAGGATGCAAAAGGGTAGGTCAAAGTAAATCAAGTTGCACGGTTTTATTCTTAAAGCACAAACAAATGTATTTGTCTTATTATCAATTGAATCCAAACATAGCGTAATTATTATCTATTTGTGATCAATCATGATTATTGTAGCACATCAAGTAATAACCATATTTGAACCCCAAGTTAGGCTTTAACCATTATTTTTCCAGGAGAGGAGATTTGTGGTTCTAGTGTCTATGTCATGGTTGAGCTAAAAAAAGGATGCAGGTACACATGGCATGTTTTCTATTGTACTATTTAATTGCATTTCATGAGCCCCTTAAAATGAACAATGAAACTCCCTAGTGGTCCAACATTGAAGTGCTGAATAATTGGTGGCTTCTCTTTTTTAGTGGGAACCATTTGTAAAATCTAAAGTCCAAATATAACGAACTATGTTAGTTACGACACAATCCATACATAATCTAACTTTTGGGATAAGTTATGGTATTGAAATTCATTGAGCCTCGCTACCTTATATCCAACATCAATTATTAATACAGTTAGTATGAATAAGTAGTGGAATAAATTATATCATGAGTATTATACCATTCTCGGTCTCAAAAGCACTTGATAGTGGAAACAGCATCACAATAGCAAGGTATATAATTCTGTTCTTGCATGTGGCCATATCATACTCAAAATAAATTATTGTTGGAATTCCTTAAGAAATTGAATGAATGGAAATATACAAAGTCCCACATTGCCTAATTGTTGAGAGCTATATTAGTTTATATATGGATTTCTCATGAGGAGGTTGAGGGCCTGGGGCTCCCAAATGTATGCTTTGTTGTGAGGAGGGAGATCATGCATCTCCACCACACACGTGCGCCGGCCGACCGACCGAGCTGGGCTCGGGTACGGGTCTAAAATGACTATTCTTTTTGCTAGACCGTCGTTTAACGGTTTTGGGCTTCGGCTGAAACTGGGCTGGGCCTGTAATTTAAAGTGAAACGGGCGGGTGAAGACGGACGCGACTGTTCATAAAGCGGACGGCCATTAGATGCGAACAAAAGCGGGTGCGAGAAGCAGACGCGGGCGAATGGATGCGGCATGAGCAGGTGCGACCCGATTGAAGTGGCTCGGGCAAGCGGGTGCGACTTTACGAAGTGGTACGGACGCAATTGTTTGAGCGAACGGGTGCAGACACGACCGTTCGGAAGAGATACGGACCAACTATAAATAAGAAGGAAAACTGATCACTTTCCTCACTCATTTTTTAATCCGAATCTCTCTTCTCCTCTGATAACTGCTGCTGTCCTTATATTCAAATCACAAAGTGATATACTCATTACATTCTCGAGCAGAATACGTCTGTTGTATCTTGGGAGAATTTTGAAATAAAATTCTTAAGGAAATCGTTACGACGAGCCTCATACATAATCCGGTTAGAATTCTAGTCTGATTGTATATTTATATACATTATTCTACATTCTATCTGTTATTCTGGTTATAGTATTTATTCAAAATAGTATAACGTTGTTGTTGTAATTTATTTACAACATTCATATTGTTATAATAATTACTACAGAATTCCAGTGTAGTGGAAATCTGAGTTATAAACTTGTGCGACGAGTTTATAATTGATTATTCTCTGTTTTGGTATACTAGACGTATAACATCTTAAGAATTTTACTGTTTTATACTAAAACAGAGATGGAAACAGGTGACAACATGAAAATGGATAAGTCCAACTTTTCAGCGGTTATTTCTGAATGCAATTTGGTTCAGAACCCTAACCAATGGTGGGTTGACACAGGAGCTACTCGTCATGTTTGCTCTGAAAAATTCATGTTTTCAACATACCAGAAATTCGATCGGAAAGAAAGACTCTACATGGGTAATTCTGCAGTTTCCATGATCGAAGGCAGTGGCACAGTTATCCTCGAGTTCACTTCTATAAAAACTGTCAAATTGAATGACGTGCTTCATGTTCCAGACATACGCAAGAATCTGATCTCCGGCTCAGTGCTATCAAAGAAAGGATTCAAAATTGTGTTCGAATCAGACAAGATGGTTATGTTCAAAGCTGGAATGTATATCGGAAGTGGTTATTTATGTGATGGCCTATTTAAGGCAAACGTAGCCGTTATCGGCAATAAATCTATGTATTCTGATTGTGCTATTAATAAAATTGAAGTTTCTTACTTGCTTGAGCACGAAATTTTACTATGGCACGATAGATTAGGACACATAAACTTCCGAAAAGTGAAGAAATTATCAAACTTGGGATTGATTCCAAATTTCCAAGTAGATAAGAACTACAAATGTGAGACATGTGTAGAAGCAAAAATGGTTAAAAAACCATTTCAATCTGTTGATAGAAGCACCGAACCACTAGGTTTGGTTCACACAGATTTATGTGATTTTAAATCATTACCTACAAGAGGTGGGAAAAAGTATTTCATTACTTTTATTGACGATTATACGCGATATTGCTATGTATATCTTTTATATAGTAAAGATGAAGCAATAACAGCGTTTATAAAATACAAAGCTGAGGTAGAAAATCACTTAAATAAAAAGATCAAGATACTAAGATCTAATCGAGGTGGAGAATATGAATCACCATTTGAACAGTTCTGTGCCAAAAATGATATAATTCATCAAACAACAACTCCATATTCACCACAACAAAATGGTGTAGCCGAGAGGAAGAACAGAACGTTAAAAGACATGATTACTGCCATGCTTTTAACTTCTGGTCTACCGACGAACTTGTAGGGGGAAGCCTTAAATATGTCTAATCACATATTAAACAAAGTTCCTCACAATAAAACGAGAACAATTCCATATGAGATATGGAAAGGACACAAACCAAGCTTTAAATACCTCAAAGTGTGGGGGTGCTTGACAAAAGTTCCAGTTCCGCCTCCCAAGAGAGTCAAACTTGGACCAAAAACAGTAGATTGTTACTATCTTGGGCCAGCCCAAAATAGTAGTACCTACAGATTTTTGGTATTCAAGTCTGATATAACTGATATTCATGTAAATACAATCATGGAATCAAGAGATGCCTCATTCTTTGAAGATGTGTTTCCGCACAAAAGGAATGAAGGAAATAATGTCCCAAAAAGGACAAGGGAAGAATCGAACGATTCGCATGAAGATGAAACTCATCATGAAATTGAGGATGCTGAACCAAGAAGAAGCGTAAGGGCTAGAACTTCCAAAACATTTGGTTCGGACTTTTTTACATACGTATTAGAGCACGAACCTCAAACGTACAAGGAAGCAATGTCATCTTCTGAGTCCTCATGTTGGAAAGAAGCAATCCAAAGTGAGATTGATTCAATTCTAAGTAATAAAACTTGGGAAATTGTTGATATTCCACCAGGAATAAAACCAATTGGCTGCAAATGGATTTTCAAGAAGAAAATGAAAGAAGATGGCTCTATCGACAAGTATAAAGCCAGATTAGTAGCCAAAGGATATCGTCAAAAAGAAGGAGTAGACTTTTTTTAATACATATTCGCCGGTAACACGAATAACCTCTATAAGAATGCTAATAGCAATTGCTTCCATCTATAATCTAGAGATTCATCAGATGGATGTAAAAACAGCATTCTTAAATGGAAATCTCGATGAGGAGATTTACATGGAGCAACCTGAGGGATTTATTTTCAAAGGAAATGAAAACAAAGTCTGTAGATTAGTCAAATCATTATACGGACTAAAACAAGCTCCAAAGCAATGGCACGCAAAATTTGATAGTGTCATGATGAGAAATGATTTTCGTATAAATGAATGTGACAAATGTGTTTATTATAAACAACTTGGACAATCATATGTGATGATCTGTCTATATGTGGACGATATGCTAATATTCGGTCCAAATACTTAGGTAATTGAGACCATAAAGAAAATGTTGATCAACAATTTCGGCATAAAAGACTTAGGTGTTGCAGATGTTATTTTGGGAATAAAAATAATAAGAACACCTAATGGAATTGAGTTATCTCAATCACATTATGTAGAAAAAGTGATTGAAAGATTTCCAAATTTTGGAATTAAAGGAGTAAATACACCTTTTAATCCATCAGAAGTACTACATAAAAACATTAATGAGAGTGTAATGCAACTGGAATATTCTCGTGTAATAGGATGTCTTATGTATCCCATGAATTGCACAAGACCAGATATAGCTTATGCAGTAAGTCGCTTGAGCAGGTATACAAGCAATACAGGGAAGGAACACTGGAAAGCACTAATGAGAGTGCTTGGATATTTAAAAAATACCACTAACTATTCCTTACATTATGGAAAATATCCTGCCGTCTTAGAAGGATATAGTGATGCAAACTGGATTGCAGATTTAGAGGAATCAAAATCAACGAGCGGTTATGTCTTTACCTTTGCAGGGGCAGCAGTGTCATGGAAATCTACTAAACAAACATGCATAGCTCGAACCACTATGGAATCAGAGTTCATTGCATTAGATAAAGCAGGCGAAGAAGCAGAATGACTTCATCACTTTTTAGAAGATATTCCATTCTGGCCTAAACCTGTACCGGCCATATGTATACACTGTGATAACCAAGCTGCGCTAAGTAGAGCGCACAACTTTGTGTATAATGGAAAGTCACGACATATTCGTCGACGCCATAACACAGTTAGGCAGTTACTCTTAAGTGGAACAATTTTCATAGATTATGTGAGAACAAATGATAACCTAGAGGATCCATTTACTAAAGGTTTATCAAGAGAGAAAATTGATTGCACATCGAGGGGAATGGGTTTAAAAGCCTAAACCAATAAGAGTTACCTTATACGGAAACCTATCCTAGCGATTGGAGATCCCACGGACTAGGATCAATAGGCAAACCAGTTATGAGTAACTCAAGAAGTAATGCATTTGTCTGGACTTGGTCCAACTCTATTCCTATGGTGCACAATATAAATGCATGCCTACAGAAATATTTAAAGGTTAAAACTATGTTTTTTAATGATGACCATATCTTGGAAAAAACAAGTGGGGTATATGTAGGATACTCTTAATGGTTGCGATCACCTATGTTAGTGTGAGCTGGGTCGGCTCTATGAGAATATTAAAAGACTTTTATTCTCTAAAACACTCGCAGAACCAAAAATTGTTCAGGACCAAAATGAACACAACCAATAGATTGGATGAGAAGGGAATCAATGCTTCATAAAACTTATTGTCTAGATATACAATAAAGGCCGACGGTTCAAGATGAAATAATTCACCGATTAGCCAAGTAGATCTGATAAGTTTTAGCTAGGGAAAGTTCAAAGTGAAATATCTACTTATCCACGATAAAACATTATTCCATATATACTCTGTGATATTTCGCTTTGTATGGGGGATATGTATATTATCATTCATGTAGGGGATTGTTGGAATTCCTTAAGAAATTGAATGAATGGAAATATACAAAGTCCCACATCGCCTAATTGTTGAGAGCTGTATTAGTTTATATATGGCTTTCTCATGAGGAGGTTGGGGGCTTGGGGCTCCCAAATGTATGCTTCGCTGTGAGGAGGGAGATCATGCATCTCCACCACACACGCGTGCGCGCCGCCGTCCGTCCGACCGACCGAACCCGGGGCCGGGCACGGGCACGGGCACGGGTCTAAGATGACTATTCTTTTTGCTAGGCCATTGTTTAACGGTTTTGGGCTTCGGCTGAAACTGGGCTGGGCCTGTAATTTAAAGAGAAACAGGCGGGTGAAGACGGACGCGACTGTTCATAAAGCGGACGGCCGTTAGATGCGAACAGAAGCGGGTGCGAGAAACAGACGCGGGCGAATGGATGCGGCATGAGCGGGTGCGACCCGATTGAAGTGGCTCGGGCAGGCGGGTGCGACTGTACGAAGTGGTACGGACGCAACTGTTTGAGCGAATGGGTGCAGACACGACCGTTCGGAAGAGATACAGACCAACTATAAATAAGAAGGAAAACTGATCACTTTCCTCACTCATTTTTTAATCCGAATCTCTCTTCTCCTCTGATAACTGCTGCTATCCTTATATTCAAATCACAAAGTGATATACTCATTAAATTCTCGAGCAGAATACGTCTGTTGTATCTTGGGAGAATTTTGAAATAAAATTCTTAAGGAAATCGTTACGACGAGCCTCAGACATAATCCGGTTAGAATTCTAGTCTGATTGTATATTTATATACAATATTCTACATTCTATCTGTTATTCTGGTTATACTATTTATTCAAAATAGTATAACGTTGTTGTTGTAATTTATTTACAACATTCATATTGTTATAATAATTACTACAGAATTCCAGTGTAGTGGAAATCTGAGTTATAAACTTGTGCGACGAGTTTATAATTGATTATTCTCTGTTTTGGTATACTAGACGTATAACAATTATGCACTTACATCCCTAGCTATATATGCCCTTGGTTCCTTTTGTACGAATATAAAAACTTTTTCATACATCCATATAAGTCATGTCCGCTGTTTTTCAAGAAATTAGCTCTGGAAATCTACCAAGGGTTTGTGCTTTACATCTATTTGTATATTTGAGTGGTTTTTCTTTCTCTTTTTCATTTTTGAACATTGATTAATTGATGCTAATGATATTTGATACAGACCCTTCATGTAAACAATCTAGAGACTTACCATTGTCCCTATATAGACATCCTTATATATTTGACTAATTAGATTAATACCAATATTTTCAACTGGTTTATATAGTATTGTCATGAGTTTAGTTAGCAGTATGGATTTAAATTTACATCCGGTCATGACTTATACTATTTGAAATTTTGTATTAAAGATAAACCTTCAAAATCAGCGTAGTGTAATTCAACCTGTACCATTCTTTCTCCATGGATACCTCTAAGGTCACAGTCTAATATACCAACCCACCCTACCCATAGATTACAACAACTGCTTTGTCCCCGTACAATATCAACAGGTAATTCAACATGCATATCGTGTCCAACGTCAAAATAAAGAGTTGATCGCATATGAAATGTGAGGTTTTCTTCTTGCCATAATTTGATGCATTGTGATACTATGTGTGCAAAAGTGATTGGCTGAACGAAGATGGTTTTGAAGCAACCTAATGTGGAAATGATTGACAGCTAGCAAGCAATTTTCTCCCTGAGAATTTTCGTTGATACATCATATTTTGTTGGTAAGTGTCGTCATCTATCTGATTGATACTAATCGTTGATTAATATATACCACTGTGAATGATCTCATTTTGATGAAACGAGTATGCTCTCAACCTTGTCTGAACGGATCCCACAATCATTGGTACTACATTATCAGTGATTTATGCATGTAAACCATATATAATAGGCTATGCCTATAGCAATTATCATACATACAGACATACATACATACATACATACATATACATATACATATACATATACATATACATATACATATACATACACACATACATACATGTATGTATATAATCTCTGTATATGTATACACAGGCAAAATAAGAAGCTAGAGTTGCCGAGCTACAGGATGAAGGCAAGGAGATCACATAAGAAGAAGAATATCATAAATTTGAAGAGCTCGTCTCAAGTGAAGAGACAAGATCGAGTATAAAGTGGACTGGTAGGCCTAGTTTTGGTGATGTTCCCCCGGTATGGAATTTATCTCTAGCGCATGATATCAGGTAGCTAAACGGATAATGTCCATTGATAGAAGCTAGAACTAGGAAAATATAAGTAAATATTAAATAGCATGGCAACTACAAGATTGCTCCATGCACAAAGGTTTAAAGATCTAACATTAGTTACTATAACAATCACAAGCAGGAAAATGGTTTCTCGATTATAAAGTACTTACAGAATGCTTGTTAGTTTTGATATAATTATAGATCTAATTTACCAAAATAATTTGAAATCTTATTAGATGCAGATGAAAATTATTACTCGAAAGGCATTTTAATTTGCAGTTTTGGTGTTTTTTTAATTAAGTAAAAGTTTACAATTCCAGTTGGAACTAGGAGCAGTAGCTGAGTTCTAGTTAGAACTCGGAGCTGCAGCTTAGGTCTAGTAAGAACACGACACAGCAGTTGAATTCTGGCCCAATTCAACCGCTCGGGACTAAATGTATTGTCCTTGTAATTTTTGTATATAGCAGTTGAGGGGGAATTTTATGTCAAGCTTCTCTCTACCAGTTTGTGAGACTATTTTTCCTGATGTTTTATATATATCCTTTTATCTCTTTGCTCTACAGTTCATTCTTATGCCTATATTACTCACACCTCAGTCTTGTTTAATTTAGCCGTATATATTACAGTTCGATACAATCCAAATGTTGCTCACATTCCAACCACTATAACAAAGGTTTATTTTCTTAGCGTCGTTAGAACATAAATTTGCAAAATTGGTAGGTCGCACTAATGCTTAGTGCTTGCATAGATGGAAAAAGGTTTTAAATCGTGCACTAGTTAAAGGAGCTTGATCTAAAGAGGTATATAGATTTTCCTATATTTTAATATGAATTTGCATGAAAGAATAGGCATATTAATTAAAATAAGACTACATGATGTACATTGGTAATATGTTACGTTTCTTTGTTATAATGGGTTTTGTTTCATTTGTTGTTCAGGAAGACGAAGCTCTTGTTGCAATGGTAAATAAATTTGGACTAGAGAAGTGGCCAAAAAGTGCAAAACATTTGCACGGACGCATTGAGAAACAATGTCGTGAGACATAGCACCATTCATCTAAACTTAACGTTGTTTGCTAAGCTTGTTTTTTTACTTGTGACCGATACATACAAAACTTCAATTCTTGCTACTGTATACAAATGCCTCCTTAGCTATGATTAATCATCTTTTATAATGTCGGGTTCCTTTTGAGCTATCACTACGTGATATTGTCCTGCGTGTCAAGGAATTAATATGATGAAAACAAGGTATAACTATATGGACTATTGGTTAGATTCTCAATTTAAGCATCACTCAATATTATTGGGAATATCTTTTGGTTTCAAGCAAAGAATAAATGAAATTATATGATATTTGAGTATCTCCTCCCCGAATCCAATTTTCCTGAAACACACAATCCATTAATCTCAGTTTTCCTTTGTTTATTCATGATGGTAAAGATGTGCATATGCCTGAACGTGCACGCGAGCATGTGCATGCCTATGCATGCATGTTGAGTTATATTTATGTTTTATTTTGATCCTAACAATATCTGGTGCAAGGATGTAAATATTGTAGTATACATTCTTACTGTAGACAGTTGTTAAAAATAAGAGTTTGTACTGGTTCTGCAAAAATCTATTTTTATTTTTCAAAACCTACTTTCAGTTTAGAAGGCCAATTTAGAAAAACTGATTAGAGAAGCCATATCAAAAAGGCCTTTTCATTTGAAAAAAAAAAGGAAAAAAGAAGGATTTTTTGTTTTGTTTGTTAAATATAAACTATGAAGAAAATTTAACTACTAGTATTATGGTTCAAGCTTACAGCCGGAATTCCAAAATCCAAGAGATTTTGCCCCGGTTCCAGCGTGGACCGGACCGTGATGCGTTATATTTTTGGCCAGATCCGTCGTTTGTGGAATTGAAGGAGAAGCGGCAGCGTTTGGGGCTTTGGGTGTTTTAGTCTAGGTTTCAAATTTGGCTGAGAATAATAAAATAAATTTACATGGCTATATAAATTTTATTAATGATTTGGATTAATAATTAAAATATAATTAGGTTAATAATTTTAGTTTAAGTTCATTTCAATAAATTTATTTTATATAATTTGTATAAATTTTTTCTAGTATTAACATTGCATATTTGTTAACACACGTAGAAAAATTGTACTAGAATTTAGAAACCCGAAGGGGTATTTTCGAAATGGGACCAAAAATTTGGAATTTTCCACTAACCGGAATGCAAACTAAAGACGGAATTTCAAACCTTGACTAGTATAATTGCATATTGAGTCTACTGTAACATGGGTTTTTATATATGCTTGGTTCTATTTATAGAGCTATTACTCTTTTATTCACAAAGTTTGCACTGTATTTTTATTATTAAACAAATCAGTAAAGAAAATTTAACCACTCCGAAGATTTGAACAAATTGATGTACTTAAATTACTCTACTTCACTTGTAAATGCTACTTGATTTTATGGCATGTTGTATACTTTGTATTAGTCAATCGCCTAGTGAAATAGTATGATGAATATTTAGTGTTTGCATTATGAATCCGATTTAACACTGTGTACACTTTTTTGATGAATTGATTCCCAAGCATTACTTTTGCTTTGAAGGTAGATAGATGACTGTGATGTAAAAAAAGGTTGCAACGAGTTATGGATCGAAGTTATTTTTGCTGCTAGAACTACTTTTTGGTTTTGACGTTTGTACTACTTGCTTTTTTTTGCTATTGCTACTTGTTCTATATTTTGTTTATGAACTATTGATGACAAACTATTTATGTTTGGTGTAAGAATATTATGTATTTTGATTATGAAATTTCATATGTTGGTTATCAAATGTGTCCAAACTGTGGTATTGATACAACATGTTGATTTTGAAATGTGGTATTGATATAATATGCTAGTTTTAAAATGTGGCATACACACAAATTGTGACTGATGTTTACTGAAATGGAATTTACAAAAAAGTAGAAAAAGCCTAATTGACTTAGCTTTGTATACAATTTAATGACGTTTTTAAAATGCTATTAAATTGTATCTAAAAACCTAAAGTCACGATTTATTGCAATAGGTAAACGCTGTAAATAAATATCACAACATTGAAAGAACGCTATAAAAATGGACATTTAATAGCGTTTTTGAAACGCTGTAAAAAAAGTTCTATCATATTAGACCAAACGCTGTTAAATGATTTCATGACACCAGGAAAACACTGTAAAAAAGGACATTTAACAGCGTTTATTCCTTATCATTGTATATCTTTGAAATATAGTTGCATGTCGATATACAACGTATGTAAAAACGTTGTTAATAGCCTTTATAGTTTTTTGAAACGCTGTTAAAGGTCCTGTTTGTTGTAATGTAATCATCTATCCAAAATTAATATGCTAGAAAATATTACCCCTTTTTACATTAACTGAGCATAATTAATAAGTATCGTTTTTATTATATTTAAGTATTTTTTAATTTATATAACTAGTTAGTGCGACAAATATTTCATATACTTTTTGTATATTTTCTTCAATTTCAAAGATATAATATAATTGCTTTTTTCCGATTATATAACATTTAAAGGAATTATATATAAAATATTTTTGTTTTAAAATTCAACCCACAATATGTTGGACATATAGTTTAAATATCATTTTTCGCAAATAGTTTGTCTTAGGTTAAGTTTTTCTATTTTGAATGAATCAAGAGTTTTCGATAAAAAGTGGAGTGATCAAATATCCAAAAATCTCAAATGACATATACTGGAAAAAAATAACGAAAATGGTTCTCTTATACACATCGTCGCATCTTCTCAAATTCACCATTGCAGGCAAGGAATTTAATCTTGATAAAATTTATGTTTATTGATTATAAGTTGAAATAGGGTGAAATAATGTTTTGATGAATATGCAAAAACAGTTCTCGCGTACGCATGTTACTTATTGGATCTACTTATGTCAAAATACTAATACCAATGGATCTGGATTCTTCAAAATGTTTAGTGAAAATCTATGTTGCAAGATAAAGCTTTTATAGTTTGGTTTTCACAAGTCTGTTAATTTATTAAAAGGATTACATCTATTGGATTGATGTGTATTTGATTTTTTGGTAGGTTTGCAAAATTAAACATGGACGTATAAACGAGATAAGAGATATCTAAGTTCAGATTCATCTATGTATTTTTGAGCGACTATAATATGTAAGTAAACTTTTAATTTTGGCATCAGGATGGTGTAACAGGATTATACTGGAGGTGTTTTCAGTACGTATTTGATTTTGTTTAGAGGTGAAATAAAGTTTAATATATTTTTAGATATGTTCCCAATATTAAAATTTGCAACCGACAAAGAGTTTAACATAAGCGGATTTATGTTTTATTCCCAGTGATCAATAAGAAACTAATTTGTTTAATATTATTCTTCAGACAGCCACTAAAAATGTAAACATGATTGCATAACAGACTAAAAATGCATTACTATTTATAAATATTCTAAATGATTTAGACTTCATAGGCTTAATATGGATCCATTAAGGGATATTTTTCTGAAATTCACCCATAACTTCGACTGAATTTGATCATGGACAACGATGTTTCCCGTGCTAGTAAACCTTCACTTCTGCTTGACATCAACTAGGGATGGTTGTCCAGTCATCAATTCGTTATAACTGTAATTTTCTTTTCCATTCAAGCTCAAGTTAAATTCTGCTGAACCATCTGCAAGTCACGGTTATGCACCTCTGGTCAGTAGCTGCCTTCTTGCCTCACTCCTTCCACTGCTTGCACCATTGTCAGCAGCCACCGACATTGTTCTACATGATTAATTTCCTTGCTTCTTTCCATTCTTGTGTCCCAGTCCGCTTCAGCAGCCACTAGTGTTGTTGGGATCCCTCCTTAATTGGAGAGTTTCTAGAAAATTCTAGACGTTTCTAGAGAAATCTAGAATTTTCTAGAATGTTCCGGAGAACTCTAGAGAAGTGTAGAACTCTCTAGAAGCTTGTGGAAGAGTGTGGAACCCTCTGGAATATTCTAGAGATGTCTGGAACCTTCTGGAACCTTACGGAAGAGTATGGAAAAATAAAGAAGGGAATGGAAGAGTGTAGAGATTCCTAGAGAGTGTGGAGCATTCTAGAGAATCAATCTCTACCGTCGGATGCAAGTAATCTCCACCATTCATTATGGAGGTTGAGTAGTATAAATAGGAGAAGGAGACCTATTAATAGCTATACAAGAATCCAAGGAAGAAGCCACTTTTTAGAGTGAGAAAAATTTGAGAGTTAGAGAGATCCTCTTTGAGAGAAAAGAGTGATAGCTTGAGAAGTCTTTATCCTCAAGCTTGAGTGAGCCACCAAGTGTGAGTTACTTTTGTAATCATATTATTGTAATCCTACTATTCTTTTGTATAGTGGAAGAATCTCCATATTGGAGAATTATAAACTCTTGTGCTTCCATTGCTACTTTTAATCTTAAAGTGTCTATCTTAACTTCACGAAGCGGGGAAGACCGAGAATTTCCCAATAGTGGTATCAGAGCCAGGTTCATCCGTAGCCGTAATCAAGCTCGTGTAAGTTCAAGATGGAGGATATTGTCGCTCATGATGGAGACATGTTCAAGCTCACAGCTAACAACTACTCCTATTGGAAGCCAATGATGGAGGACCACTTGTATTGTAGGGATTTGCATGAGCCAATCATCTACAAAAATAAGGTGGAAGGAAAGAGTGATGCTCAGTGGGAACTGTTGAACCGTAAGGCTGTTGCTATGATCCGTAAGTACATCGACAAAACTCTCTTCGAGCATGTTTCTACTTATACCAATGCCTATGAATTATGGACAAAGCTTGAGTCCATGATTCAGAAGAAAATGCCTCGCAACAAGGCCAATTTAGTTCGACGGTTGGTGAAATTGGAGTATAAGGATGGTCATAGTATGATTGAGCACTTGAATAACTTCAAGGGGCTGTAAATCAACTAACAAAAATTGATATGAAGATTGATGATGAGCTACAAGCCCTTCTACTCCTTAATTCCTTACCGGAAAGTTGGGACACACTTGTTGTCACGCTAAGCAACTCAGCTCCGGAAGGAAAGTTAACTATGGATACCGTCAGTGACAGCCTTCTTAGTGAAGAAGCAAGGAGAATGGAACGAGATGAGTCTATCCATCCCGAAGCTAATGTTGTTGAGAATCAGGGTAGGAATGAAACCCGTGGACGTAGTAAGAGCCGAAATCCCCATCAATCTCGAGGTAGATCCAAGTCACGCTCGAAGATTGCATGCTATTACTGTGGAAGGATGGGTCACAAGAAAATGGAATGTCGAAGCTTCAAAAGAAACCAAAAGGCCGGTAATGTTAAGCCTGACCAAATAAGCCTAACGAAGAAGCAAGAAGAAAAGAGTACTACTGCCATAGTATTAAAGGAAGATCTGCTATATCTCGTTGGTGAAAGTAACATTCTAAACATTGCTTGTGGTGAGAGTTCTTGGATTGTTGATTCTGGTGCTTCCTTCCATGTTACTCCACATGAAAACTTCTTCTCATCCTACCAAAGAGGTGACTTTGGCACGGTGCAAATGGGAAATCAAGATAGAAGCAAGATTGTTGGAATAGGAGACCTCACTCTGACGACAAGCACCGGGTGCAAGCTTGTTTTGAAAAATGTGAGGCATGTCCCGACCATGCGCCTCAGTCTTATCTCCGCTGGAAAGCTAGATGATGACGATCTAATGAATTACTTTGGTGAAGGGAAGTGGAAGCTCACCAAAGGAAGTTTGACAATTGCTCGAGGAAAGAAGGTAGGATCATTGTATGTAATGCAAGCTAAGCTATGCAAAGGAGAAGTAAACATATCTACTGATGATATGGACACATGAAATAAACGACTAGGGCACATTAGTGAGAAAGGCCTTCACATACTCGCTCAGAAACAACTCCTCCCTGACGTGAAAGGTAAACCACTTCATCCTGGTGCTCATTGTTTAGCTGGAAAACAACATAGGGTTGCTTTCCAAAGATCTTCTCTTCCCACAAGAAGAAAGAACATTCTAGACCTCATGCACACTGACGTATGTTCGATGTCTGAGAGATCCATTGGTGGTGCTCTATATTTTTTCACCTTCATTGATGATCATTCAAGGAAAGTATGGTTGCACCTGTTAAAATCAAAGGATCAAGTGCTTGATGCCTTCAAAGAATTTCATGCTCTGGTGGAGCGTGAAACTAGACGGAAGATCAAGTGTGTACGATCAGATAGCGGAGGTGAGTATAGAGGTCCTTTTGAAGACTACTGCAAGAAATATGGCATTAGGCTAGAGAAGACTCCACCCAGGACACCACAATTGAATGGGCTAGCTGAGAGAATGAACCGAACCATTGAAGAAAGAGTTCGTTGTGTGCTCTCTCATGCTAAGTTACCCAAATCATTCTGGGGAGAAGCTATAATGGCTATGGCCGACATTGTCAACCTCACACCATCAGTTCCTTTGGATGGGGCCATTCCTGAGGAAGTTTGGACGGCAAGAGGGCTTCATATAATCATCTCAAGGTGTTCGGGTGCATGGAATTTGTTCACATCCCCAAAGATGAGAGAGCTAAGCTTGATGCAAAGACAAAGGAGTGTATTTATCTTCGTTCACCTAAGGATGAATTTGGGTACCGGTTGTGGGACCCAATTAGCAAGAGGGTTATTCACAGTAGAGACGTTGTATTCTACGATGACCAAACAATTGAAGATATGAAGAATTTAGAGAGGTCAAGATTGAGAAGCAGAAGAACATTGAACCTACTCTGGTTCGACATGAAGATAACAACACACAAGAAAGCGGTTAAGCTGAAGATCATGAAATTCATGATGAACCAGTTCAGGAAGAACCTCAATCTAGCACTCCAATCGCACCAGAGCCAAGACATCCTCAAGGGACAGAAGACCATCCACCCAATACAACACAGAGGAGTACGTTATGCTCACTGATGAGGGGGAGCCAAAGCTATAAAGAAGCAATGAGTGATTGTCATAAAGAAGAGTGGAGAATAGCCATGCAAGAAGAAATGCAATCCTTGCATGAGAATAACACATATGAACTAATGGAGCTACCAAAAGGGAGAAGAGCTTTGAAGAATAAGTGGGTGTATAGAATCAAGTCCGAAGAGAACTGTTCAAAGCCTCGCTATAAAGCTCGATTAGTCGTCAAAGGATTTGGACAAGAAAAAGGTAATGACTTTGAAGAAATATTCTCTCCCGTGGTAAAGATGTCATCAATCCGAGTTGTGCTTAACCTAGCAGCCGTGCAAGATTTGGAGATTGAACAACTCGATGTTAAGACGGTGTTTCTACATGGTGACCTAGAGGAAAAGATCTACATGGAACAGCCCGAGGGATTCAAAGTTCCAGGCAAAGAAGATCTAGTGTGCCGCCTCACAAAGAGTCTATATGGACTTAAGCAAGCACAAAGGCAATGGTACAAGAAGTTCGACGCATTCATGGAAGAACATGATTTCAAAAAGACGGAAAGAGATCATTGTGTCTTCATAAAGAGGTATGTAAGTGGTGACTTTCTCATACTTCTGCTCTATGTTGATGATATGCTAATCATTGGACAAGACTGCATAAAGATAGCTGCTTTAAAGAAAGATCTAAGCAAGAGCTTTGCCATGAAAGATTTGGGGCCGGCTAAACAGATTCTTGGGATGAGAATAACTCGTGATAGATCAAAAAGACTGTTGTGGCTATCCCAAGAGAGATATATCGAGAAAGTCTTGGAAAGGTTCAACATGCACAAATCAAAGCCGGTTAACACTCCACTAGCTGGGCAGTTCAAGCTAAGTTCGAAGCGGAGTCCGACAAGTGAAAAAGACAAGGAGGAAATGAAGAAGAAATCATACTCATTTGTAGTAGGCAGTCTCATGTACGCAATGATATGCACAAGACCAGATACCGCTTATGCAGTTGGTGTCGTCAATCGCTTCTTGGCTAACCTAGGGAATGAGCATTGGGTTGCAGTCAAATGGATCCTCTGATATCTACGTGGAACTTCCAAAAGATGTTTATGCTCTGGAAAAGGAAAACCTGTGTTAGAAGGATATACAGATGCAGACTTGGCTGGTGACATTGATTCAAGGAAATCAACATCAGGATACCTAACCACTTTGCGGGGGGAGCTATTTCATGGCAATCAAAGCTGCAAAAGTGTATTGCATTATCCACTACAGAGGCAGAGTATATCGCAGCTACTGAAGCTTGCAAGGAGATGTTGTTGGTGAAGAACTTGTTGCATGAATTGGGAGTGGATCAAGAAAAGTATGTCTTGAAGTGTGACAATCAAAGTGCAATTTACTTGGCAAAGAATTCAACATTTCATTCCCGCACAAAGCATATTGATACAAGATATCACTGGATCCGAGGAGTCCTCGAGGAAAAGCATATACATCTTGACAAGGTTCACACAGATGAGAACCGGTCTGACATGATGACCAAGGTAGTACCAACAAAGAAGTTTGAAGACTGCTGTCAAGGTGCTGGCGTACTACTACCCCCCAATTAAGTCGGGAGGGGGAGATTTGTTGGGATCCCTCCTTAATTGGAGATTTTTTAGAAAATTCTAGACGTTTCTAGAGAAATCTAGAATTTTCTAGAATGTTCCGGAGAACTCTAGAGAAGTGTAGAACTCTCTAGAAGCTTGTGGAAGAGTGTGGAACCCTCTAGAATATTCTAGAGATGTGTGGAACCTTCTGGAACCTTATGGAAGAGTATGGAAAAATAAAGAAGGGAATGGAAGAGTGTAGAGATTCCTAGAGAGTGTGGAGCATTCTAGAGAATCAATCTCTACCGTCGGAAGCAAGTAATCTCCACCATTCATTAT
Organism: Allium cepa; assembly: GCA_030765085.1. Lineage (NCBI taxonomy): Eukaryota > Viridiplantae > Streptophyta > Magnoliopsida > Asparagales > Amaryllidaceae > Allium > Allium cepa. Next base: position 979,937,645 of record CM060928.1, read on the forward strand.
GGAGGTTGAGTAGTATAAATAGGAGAAGGAGCCCTATTACTAGCTATCCAAGAATCCAAGGAAGAAGCCACTTCTTAGAGTGAGAAAAAACTTGAGAGTTAGAGAGATCCTCTTTGAGAGAAAAGAGTGATAGCTTGAGAAGTCTTTATCCTCAAGCTTGAGTGAGCCACCAAGTGTGAGTTACTTTTGTAATCATATTATTGTAATCCTACTATTCTTTTGTATAGTGGAAGAATCTCCATATTGGAGAATTATAAACTCTTATGCTTCCATTGCTACTTTTAAGCTAAAGTTCATATCTTAACTTCACGAAGCGGGGAAGACCGAGATTTCCCCAACAAGTGTCAACATCTGCCTTTTGCATTGATTACTCCATTTACTGCGCATGTCGCATCTGCCATATCCATAAGCAGCTGGTCGGCTCAGTTCTATACTAGCTTCAGACCTTTCCGTCATCCATTAACTCGCAACACCTAAGTATGATTCTAGACAGAAACTGAAGTAGTTTTCACAGTATAGTGTGCTCGGCCTGTCCATCATAGCTTAGTTCTCAGCACTCTCTCTTTCTTTAGTTTTTTTTACAAATAATAAACAATTTAGTTAGTCTCCTTGCATTAGGACCTCTTTTCTTTTGATCATCTTTAGGTTATCCTATACTTTATTATTTATTTTTATACAGTCGCCCGTCAAACTTGTTGGCGGACCTAGATTTTCCTTTTTTATAATCAATAATGAGTGCTCTCTTCTCAATGAGGATCACTTTTCTATAAAAAAGAAAAATATATACATCTATTATATTTTTTGACATATGCTATGATATTTTAAAATGTCTAAGATTGTGGGTTGCGAAATTATGGATCTTAAGGCTAATTTAACACTAAAGATGGGTGAATAGTGTTTTTTTTTAAGTTTTGCAAATTTTATAATTTTCTTTCAATATTAATATTAAATCATAGATTAAGAACTTGGAAATATACTAACAATCGGTCACAATCATAGACAAAAGTAAAAATAAAAAAGTAAAGCAAGAGTTCGAGAGATGACACCAAGGATCTTATACTGGTTTAGTTTATCCTACATCCAGTGTTGTACATTTGCTTGTACAGATTTCTTTTCAAATGCTTATCTTTAACCAGGTAGAAGCAACATCCAAATATAATAAGGCTACGAGACACACCCTCCTATATTTTGAGTCCAAGGTAAACTCACTTGATTTGATCGGGATACAAGTACACCCACTGGATTTGAACGGGCTACTAAGCACATCTACTTGATTTGAACAGGCTGCAAGCACACCCACTTGATTTGAGCATGATATAAGCATAACACGAGTAGAGTTGATAGTTTTCCAAAGATAAATTTTTATACCTTAGATATGGTGGTTCCTATAACCTTTTGGATAGCACTTTGATTTTTGAAATGAGAGAGAGATATTTTCAAAACAATAAGAAAGTAGTATTGAACCAATACAATGAAGTATGTTTTATTCTATATGATTTTGAAGAGAATATAATATATTCTTTAAGATAATTTGTAAGAGAGTGACGAGTGGAAAGAAAGTAAGTAATTAGTTATTTAAAAATTCATTTGCACTCCCCTTTATATAGTAAATTAATAGATACGTCCATTCATGAAGAGTTATGTCGAATAGATGATTCCATTCAAAATTTTAAAAACCACTTGGTCGCATGTATGTCGACATATCCTAGATATGTATGTCGACAAATACCAGTGAAAAGTAAAATTGTTTTCTTTAAATTGATTTGAAAATTCTATAATTATGTAAAATAATTTGAACATGGTTTAAATATTTTTGGACTTTAAAAAAAATTTGTAAAATAGTTTAAAAATATATTTTTTAATTAAATAATTTATTTTTGTTTAAAATATCAAAGACCAGAAATTGAAAATAGAGATCAGAAATTGCTATTAAGGAATTTAACAATATATACTAATTTTCTGTACACTAAATTATAACCTTGATATCTTCATTTCTTTATCTTTGAACTCATAAGTTTTCGTATCTTTATCTTGAGTCTTTATACTATACAGTCTTCGATTCAGCGCCTGCATAACATTTTGCACTATATACTACATAACTTGGCAAAATACTAGTATCTATATTTTATATATAGTTGTCGTCGTTAAAATTAATAATTGAGGTATTAACAATGATATAATAAGTGTACATGTATGTATATAATATGATTTTTTGAAATTAATATAACTTAATTAAAAAAATTAATTAAAGGTTAATTAATTAAATAAGTGAATAAGAAGGTAACTAATTAAATAATGCACACACACACACACACACACACACATATATATATATATAATATGTCTTACTATAAAGGTTATAGTATGTAATAAATATTTGATATAAATGTTATATTAAAATAATAAAAAATTAATTAAATTTAATTAAATAAGATTTAATTAATATAATACTATACATAAAACTATTATATAAGTAATATAAAAAATAAGAGTTATATAATAATAATACTTATATAGTATGAATGTATAAACTAAAGCTGGAACAACAAGGAAATCCAAATAGACTTAAGAGATAAATACATACGTATAGTACGTAAACCGTGGTTTCCAATGTGCCTGACACTTGAATCATAAGGTTATTTCATAAGAAATACATTATTCCATTATTTGATTCACTCAATATAATATATTGAAGATTATGAATCTTCAATATAATGTTGTCCCCTACCATATATATATATATATATATATATATATATATATATATATTACTTGCATACTCCTTAGTTGTTGAACAAAGCCAAGTTGAGGATGTTATGTGTAGCATTATTGATATACCGAATAGATAAGGTAAGATAACTATATGTATTTGTTGAGAAAACTCAAGGAACATATACTATACTTAGGCCGTCGCATTATGGTAAGTACGAGTGAATAGTTTCATTTTGATTTGTTAAGCAAACTCAAGTTCGAAGTGAAATTAGGACAATGTACCAAGGATTAGGAGTTGTATATGATGCTACCAATAAGGAGTTATCCATCATCGTAGAGCTATGACTTGTTGAGCAAACACAAGGTCAGAATTCCAATACAAATGAGTCTTAACACTCACTGGTGAATTTGAAAGTCTTCTATATGTTGACCTAAGGTTTGGTAAAACATAAAAGACTAATGAGAGCCTTATTAGAAAAATGAAGTGATAATATTTAACCTTTCTAATATTGTAAGAACATATGCTGTATAATGGTATAATAATAACATTAATAAATTTGTGCATTTATTATGATTGATAACACGTTATAATTAAGATATATAAATGAACCGAATTGAAGATTGACAAATAGAAATATAATGTATACTTACTATTAAATGCTTCTTACACATTAATGTTTCAATACCCATGCAAGCGTCTGATTTTACTATTACTAAATACGTATGTAAATTTGGTTGCTCACACATTTATTTGATTGAGATCATGTATTTGTATTCTATGAGTTTCAAATTCTAAAGAAATATAAGACTATGGACATTTGTTCCATATACTATCGCATATAAGTGTCATATGAGGAATGGTTACAGTTCGTAATGTATGATGCTTCGATGAAGTTAGTTCATTCAAAATAAGCCAACGAACAGTTCTATGAGATCAAGTATTCACGTTGATTGATTACAAAAGGATCGCATTGTGTTAAATATAATATAAGAAAAAAAGTACAATGTAAATCTGAGAACTCGATCACTGAAACGTCAGTTTGATCGGTTTAAGTAAAGTGCAACATATTTGATGTCCTTAAATGTTAATGATAATCGAGTGTGCTTTTGTAAAGATTTCATTATCATATTGTAGTAAGGGATTTATTTTGAATAGTTCGATCATTTAGAAAGAAAAACGAGTGTGCAAGCGTAGATGTGATTTAGGTACAATTGGTATGAAGAGAGTGAATAGTCACTTTGGTCTCATAAAGAAATGTCGAAAACGAGAATTGTAACAATAATAATTTATACGTAACATTGGAATCAGAAATATGGTTTCTATTTTAAAATGTGTTCTCATATAGAAAATTGTTTTTCTATGAGATTTATTTCTTTGATTTCAAGATATTTGATCAAAGAACTCTCCGCTGTAAACTACTTGAAGTATATGAAATAAACAATATAAATTAACTGAATAACGGACCTCTGAATTTAGTATACTATTACAGTAATGGTGGAAATAGCGAGACCATAATATGTAGTACTTATTAAATGCCTCAATTATGAAAATTATTTTGTAAAACATACTAAACATTATTTATAAAATAATGACTATTTTTTTGTGTCGATTGAAAATAGACATAGTAATGATGAGAATATTATGAATATTCATTATGAAATAAAACTACGATGTGGTATTTGTTTCCACAACAAAAGTGGTGCAATGGAAAATACTAAATATCTAAAATTATTTACAATTATTTTAGTATTGTAGACTAAGCTGTAGTTTTGAGAAATAATTTTTTATTACGTGATTATGAATCAATGACACTAGTTAATTGTATCTCAAACAATTAAGGGATATGTACCCATTTAGTGGGAGCATCATAAGAGTTGGTGAAATTTTCAAATTGATACATATAGATGTATGCAGTCGTAAGTCTATTAGTACTAAAGTGTTACCATATATTTCGTCATATTCGCCAATGAGCTATCACAAACATGGACATGTGTATTTGGATGCATGTATAAGTCTATGATAATCTCATTGAATATAAAACGAAAGTAAGTAAAATAATATGTGATAGAAAAAATTCAATTTGATCGAATGGATAAGTATATTGGAAAGATCCGAATGTACCTAAAAATGAATTAACGTTCAACCTAAAAAGTCACTCCTCTTTATGATACATAATGATGTATCAATAAGGAGTTTTCGATCTTTGTTGGACAAAGCACGATTAATAATGAGTGAATTTGAGTTAAATACTTCCTATAAGGTGTGTACTTAAGAGTAGTACACAATGTCAAAATTAATATCATCCAAAGGTTAGTTTACAAAACCACACAGGATAAGGGGTTATAAGAAACCCTTACATATCCTAGGTCAAGGAGTTGGCAGGTTGTGCGCGTCGGGAGAATACACATAATAATAGTATGTAAGCAATCTTGTATGAATCATCCAAAGAGAATTTTGGAAATGTTAGGTATTAGATGACTAATTTATGTTGTGAGCATAAATATATTGTGAACTTACACAAAATCGGCTATATAAGGCAATTCATAAAATGTTTATGAATGCCCATTTCGTACTGAGAAGCAACTATTGTTCCAAGAAGTACCGACTTCGTAGCGAAGGAATTTCTTTAATAAATTATTGGTATAAAATGAATTTGAATATGATCCAGTGATAAAAATGATTACAAGGAATAGAATGAAATCGACCAAACCTAAATGAACACAAATACATCAGAACGTCTAATGAGTATTCTTGTACATTAAATAGAAAATGTGAGTTTCATGTCATTGTCAAGGATAAATAATCATTGATTGTTTAATTAAAACATTAAGAGTTTTAACTCTATAACATGGTAAGATATGTCAAGAATAAATATGATTTTGATAGTTTTAGACAAAGGGATATGATCCATTGGCTACAAAGGTGTCATCAAGAGAAAGACGAATGCAGTTGGAACATAGCGAGCCACATTGATAAAAATAATACTGTGAATTTCAATTTTTGAAATTATGTAACGCATTCACCATTCGATGTACTCAAGTTGGTACGGATCTTACACAAAAAGTTATCGCCTATTATGACTTCATGTTTTGGTATATATGTGTTGAAGCGGAAAGTTCTAAATATTTTTTTAGACTAGACTGCACATAACAACCAAGTATCTCAAAGTCAATGGGAGCGATATTGAATTTATGGGTATTTTGGATACGATCTGAGAAAGAATATGATGGTATTATTTTGAAAAGCATCAAAATTGAACAATTGTTTTGATAGATATAACAAATAGTTTGATTGTCAATCAAAATGCAAAGGAAGCGTATGCTCAAAAGAATGAAAGTTAAAAGGTGCACAAATATTTCTAAACCATAAGTAAATAACACACCACTGATTGTTAACGATGTACTTGAGTTAAAAATCAACTTTGGCTATTTTAATACTCGATGTTGGTTATAAATGATGTCTATTATAGTAAGTTAATACAGAGTCATGGAGTCGCATACACAATATCCAGTGCCAAAGTTAACATAAAATCAAATGAAAATCAAGTTTAAAAAATCAAGTCCGATACACAAAATCATATGACCGAAGTCAAATGAAAATCAACCCATGGTGGCCACGAAACCAAACAGTGCCGTGATAACCAAGCAATCAAGGAATCGAACCAAGTCAGAGTTCAAAACCGTGTTATTAAAGAGAACTGAAAAAGTCAGAGAAATCATCAACATCCAAACGTAATCTAATGGCCGAAGCATAATATTGAAAAATCAGATGAACGAAAAACTAGGAGATCGAATCCATATATGAACTAACAAATCATCATCGGCAAAGCAATCGAGTTCAAGCATTAAATCAGAAAAGGAAAAAGAGCAAAAAATAACATACCGAAGCCTTCTCGAACTCGATCAATTCGAAGCAGTCTAAGTTATTAACAGAGATCATCGATTGACAGAAAAGGGATGCCAAATCATCTATTCAATCGAGCAATTAGAATCGGCTTCTTCGAATTATACGAAAGCCCTAATTTTGATCGAACAAGGAAAAGGAACAGAGCGGCCATTATCTCGAACAAAAGGAATGGGCCAAATATTATAAAAAGGGAAAAAGAGGGCCGACCTTTTATTTTAAATTTATAAGGGTTATAGTTTTAAATTAGGGTTTATTTGTTTTCAAATTGTTTTTAAATTTGTATTTCAATTTTAAACCTCTGTAATTTCTAGTCGTGTGACTAGGAGACAAACTACGTGGCATAGTTTGAGAATTCGCAACTCAGTGGCTGAGTTGTGGCAGGGTTTTGAGCGTAGAGTTAGGTTAGTCAGTAGCGGGTGTCGCGAGTTTACGTGTGTAAGCGTGTGACTACTTAATTTCTAGTAGAAACCTTGGGGGCAGCACGTAGGCAGGGTTTTGCCGAAGCTGGGTAAATTCTGTGTCGTTCTATTTCTGCATTTATTATTCTGCTATTATCTGTGCTGCTATTATTCTGTGATCTGTGTTGAAATTATTTTATGAGCTTCCGCAATTAATTATTATAATTGACTGTATCACCCTATTCACTCCCCCGTAGGGTGAAATCAATCCTACAAGTGGTATCAGAGCTAGGAATAGAAGTCAACTCTTGTTTTAAAAAATTCGTTTTTCAAAAATCAGTTTTTCTTTTAAAAATTTGAATTTTTAAAATGGCTTCTTTTAATAATACTTTTGCTGAGGGTCAGTCCATAGTTAGACCACCAATGTTCAATAGTGAATATGCTTACTGGAAAAATAGGATGGAAATTTTTCTGAAAACCATTGACGCTTGGAATATTATTGAGACAGGTTATAGAACACCAATTATAACTAAAGATAATCAGAAAATAAAGAAATCAAAGGATCAATGGACAGAACTAGAAAATAAATTACAAAATGTTAATGCTAAAGCTATGAATTCTATTATCTGTTCATTAGATCAATTTGAATTTAATCGTGTCTCACACAGTCTAACTGCGTAGGAAATATGGCACACACTAGAAGTGACTCACGAAGGAACATCTCAAGTCAAAGAATCTCACCTTGCCATGCTAAGCAGCGAATACGAGAACTTCATAATGGCGAAGGAAGAAAATGTCAAAGAGATGTATGGACGACTTTCCAATATCGTATACAAATCAAAAGCTCTCGAAAAATCATACACGGAATTGGAAATAGTCCGAAAAATCCTCAGAGTCCTTCCATGAAGATTTGAATCAAAAGTGACTGCCATTCAAGAATCAAAAGATTTAAAACAGATGAAAGTTGAAGAACTCATTGGAAATCTCATCACTTATGAGTTAGAAATAAAATTCAAGGAAGAGCATGAAGGAGATGACACTCGAAAAAAATCAATGGCGCTCAAAGGAACAATCGAAACTGATGATGATAACGGTGATGATGATGGAGCGGCAGAATTGGAGCTGTTAATAAAGAAATTCAAAAGGTGGAATTACAAAAATGGAAATCCAGCTCGAATTCAAAAAGTGAAAAGCAGAATAGCCAAAGCACTAGACTACTCAGAAGAACAGAAGATCATCTGTCATAAGTGCAACCAAACCGGACACATCAAGCCCAATTGTCCTCAAAATCAATGCGACTTTAAAAAGAAATCAAAAAGAAAAGTTTTGCAGCCACGTGGAATACAAGTGATGAAGATAATCAAAGTTCTAGAAGTGAGAGTGAGAAAGCAGATATGTGCCTTCACGGAAATATAACTGATAGCGACGATGACGAGCCAAGCGAGGTATCAAAACTCACTCACTTTGAATTACTTATTTATTTCCACGAAGTAAATGGCTGTTTTGAACGACTTAGGAAGAAGTATGCCAAATTTGAATCAAAAAGCTACTTTGATAGAATTAAATGAACAACTTGACCAATTAGTTAAAAACTATCAAAGTAGGATCCCTAAGTGTGGTAAATGTCCAACATTCGAAGAAGAAATTAAAAAATAAGAAATTAATATAAAATCACTTGAAAATGAAATTCTGATTTTGAAAGGGAATGAAAATACTATGAGAGAGAATTCTATTAAAAAGTGCACACAATTGTTAAGCGAAAATGAATCTCTCAAAACACAAGTCCAACAATTGTCAATGACTTTACATAAACTTTCAAAAAGTGAAAAATCGTTGAATATGCTATTAGGAAAGCAAACTGTTAACACAGTTAGAAAAGGACTTGGATATAATCATTCTGAAAAAGTTAAAAACAAAATTAATCAAGTCGATTCTATGTACACGATTTGTAGAAAATTTGGACACGATCAAAACAATTATTGGTAGAGACCTAAACACGTGAAAACTATACCAATTTGGGTTCCAAAAGGCACAAATATAAAATCTCTCAAAGTTAAACAAATTTGGGTGTCGAAGGGAACAATTATAAATATTTTTGGGGCTCCACACAATTATTTTTCAAAATATTCTGCCACTAACAACCATGGATCTATAAAAACAAATAGGTCACAAAAATCTTTCCCCGTGTAGGTGTGGTGGCAGGTTAAGGAACAACAACAATGTTATCTGGATTCGGGCTGTTCCAGAAACACAACGGCGACAAAGCAAAGTTCCTTAGCCTAGTATAAAGGTGACAGAATCACAATGGACAACAACGAAAAATAATGTAAAGGTAAAACCGGTAATGGTATATTTATTTGAATGATATACTAAATTTGATAATCTGCACCGTAATCTAAGTTAAATCAGCCAATTATGAGATGATGAAATAATAATGATTTTGATTCTGACTTATTCAAAATTATTGGCCAATTATATTCTTATGCCAAAAACACTATAAAAATCTCTAAATTCTTTGAATTACTTCATATATACTAGTTTGGATTAAAAATAGTGTTTTGTTGGATGATAATACATTTGGTTATAATACGGCTAACTCTATATTCACGGTTTCTGATTAGTTATATGGCTTAAATTCAAATTCAAGAGAATGTCATTTAAAATGCTATTAAAATTGAGTTTGAAATTTTTGGTGCACACTTCATGGTCTATCAAATTCAATTAGTGATAATTTTGAGTGAAAAAGAAATTCAGATGCAGATTACACTGGTAACCTAGTTGATAGAAAAATTACTAGTGAAACGTGACTTGGTGAGACATTTAGTAACTGCATAGTTTTTCAAAGAAAATATCTGCATATTTCTTATTTCAAATAATTTTCAAATAGCATAAATTTTTCTTATAAAACCCCTTCGAGAAAATCATTTTGACCATGTGTTCAGATCAGTCATTTTGAAAAATTGATTTCATAATTATTTTTGAATTTGATTTTAAATGACTATTTTGACTAATCTGACTCCCTAATAATTATCGAAAAGATGAATAGTGATTTAAAAAGTGATGAGTGTTAATATTAATCATACATTATAACTCGAGACGGTATAATTAGTAAATTTCTTTAGAAATTTAAATAAGAGTTATAAAACTTTTTGTTGGTAAAAATTCCATGACCATCTCTACTTCTATCATATTTCTAACAACCATCACTCATCAAAATTCTATGTAGTTTGTCAATATGTGGTACTTTAAACAGGAATCATTCGTTTTTCATTTTATATTTCTTTTTAAAGAAATAATAATAAATAAATAAATACCAAAGTATTCACTCTCATTTAAAAGTCCTCACGGTTATGCATGGGTGAATTACTTGGAATTTGTTATGTGCTTCCATGCTCATTTAAAAGTCCTCACGGTTATGCATGTATAGAACGCATTTAAAATTGATTTTTAAAATAAACAAGTTGATTCAAATCCCATTTAAAAGTCCTCACGGTTATGCGTGGTTAGAAGATACTTGAATTCATTTTTTTTTAAAATAAAATTGGAATACTACTAATCTCATTTAAAAGTCTTAACGGTTATGCATGGTTAAGAGATATTCAAATTCCTGATATAAATATACCACAAATAGACACAACTGTACGGTTTTATATGATGACATCATTCCCATCACTTTAAAAGTGGAATATGCGCCTAACAAAGTATTTATGATTTTTGTTTGATTTTTTATTTTTATTCAATTGAGTTTTGATGTTGGATTAATATCGATCACTTTACCTCTATTTCCTCTAACACTGTTACTCTTTTGCTGATAACAAAAGGGGGAGAGAAGAGTTAAGATTTTGTCAAATAAAATCAAGCAATGGTCAAATATTTTCCATTTGCATCTAGGCTCATTTGCATATATTAATTGTATCCAGATATGTAGGGGGAGCTTTGTGTAGAGAGGAAGCATTTAAATAGGGGGAGCAATTAGAGTATATCAATGATCAAATACATTTAACATATTCAAAATCTTAAATATATGTTTGTTATCATCAAAAGGGGGAGATTGTTGAATATGCGATTATATGATTTCTGTTTGATGATAATAAACATATATATATTCGTGTAAATATATTTGTTAATGTACTATTTTATTTTTCATAGATTAAATAAGTATTTGCTGAATAAAAATCAATAACGCAGAATTTGAATTCAAATAGAACTTTTATTCAAACAAATATTTATTACAATCTTTGAATAGTACAAAGTTCAAGCTCTCACTATATATATATATATATATATATATAATTTCAATTACAATACAACTTTGATTTCATCACAATTTCACATTTACAGCCGACCTCACTACATATCACTCACACTCGTATTTATCTGCAACTTTATTCCAATATGAATCCAGCATCTGAGCAATCTGCAAAAATAAATATTGACGTAGTAAAATTGAAAAGGAAATATTTTTGTAGTATTAAACAAAAAGTGGATTTTGAAAATAATATTTACCTCAGTTATTTGGGTTGCTCGTCATCATTTAATTTTCAATTCATCATACACGAACAGCTTATGACATACACAGTGTATCACTGTATATGCCACAAGGCCGTGCACACCGATATATACACTTGACAAATTTATAGGGATTGGTGAGCACAAGTCAAACCCAAAACGCCGGGTTCAACTCAAGTGCAATAAAATAATGTCACAACTTTCAGCACAAGGTCAAATCCGTGCTATAAGCTGGATTCAACACAGGTGCAAGTTCAAGACAACTAAAACAAGCCTCGATCAAAAATCCAAATGTACAGAACCATATGAAAATTGAAATAGGCAGTGCACATGTGAAACAGACTACAAGTACTACATGAAACAAATATCCAAACTGCCTCAAATGATCAAGTCCAGCTACCACATAAATGAATAAACACATCAAACATCAATGAACCAACTGTGTATACATGAAGGCCACAATAAAGCATGAAGCAGCATATATACAACAAATATCCAAACTGCCTCAAATGGTCAAGATAGCTACAATGAAGCTGCAGTAAATCAAAGCAACTGGTAGAGCAGATCCAAATAACACAAGTGCACCAAAGATATGGCCAGAACCAAACAGCGCACAATAGTGACACAACAACCATGACTCAAAGCATATACAAGACCGCATACTATAGGTCTGGATAGCATGAATGCACAATCACACATGTATGAAATTAACATGCAGGGATATACAGTGACACATGAACCAAAGATCAAGCTACAGCATGGCAAAAATGCACATACCACAAGCTAATCCAAACAACAATGCACAAGGGCAGTTGTACCAAAACAAGTCGATGCAAACATTCATGAACACACATATATGGTCTGAAACTCCAAGACAGCTAGTCAATTACAAATGCACAACATACATATGAATCAAGCTCATATATACTACAACACATAGCAACATAAATGACCAAACACAATGAAACGGCAACTTGACACAGTTACAAGCCAAGATGAACACAAGCTTCAGACTAAAGTACACATGAATGCAACAGCGACAGTGAAGGCAACAAAGATCAGTTTCAAGCATATCATTGAATCACACAGCAGCTCCAATGAGAAACTGCACAAGACAATTAACTTGAAAGTAATATCAAAGGAAATGTCAACAGAGCAAAGTCAGGAAGGTTCAAAAGTGGTCTGCAACAATACCATGGGAGTATGACAGTATGCAGTGCGAACACAAATCAAAGTATAACAAAGTCTAAGCCGCAAGTAAAGCCAATACACAAAGATGTCGAAGTCAGGTGAAGACATGAAAAAGTTAAGCCAGAAAATCATCAAACTGGCCAATGCAGACCAGTGAACATCAGTGGCAAGGTCAAGTACAAGTTAAAGCCAAAATCGTCACAGTATAATCATCAAAGCTGTATAAATGAACATGCTGTAAGCTACTGACCGGAGTCACAGAAAACAAAGAACAAAATCTACAAATGACAGAGACTTCAAAACCACGACCATGCTACAGGAATACATGTATGCAGCAGAGACAATATCAAAGCAATGGTGATGGCCAAAGTTAAAACAGAGTCATGGAGTCGCATACACAATATCAAGTGTCGAAGTTAACATAAAATCAAATGAAAATAAAGTTTAGAAAATCAAGGCCGATACACAAAATCATGTGAACGAAGTCAAATGAAAATCAATCCGTGGTGGCCACGAAATCAAACAGTGCCGTGATAACCAAGCAATCAAGGAATCGAACCAAGTCAAAGTTCAAAACCGTGTTATTCAAGAGAATTGAAAAAGTTAGAGAAATCATCAACATCCAAATGTAATCTAATGGCTGAAGCATAATATTGAAAAAATCAGACGAACGAAAAACTAGGAGATCGAATCCATATATAAACTAACAAATCATCATCGGCAAAGCAGTCGAGTTCAAGCATTAAATCAGAAAAGGAAAAAGAGCAAAAAATAACATACTGAAGCCTTCTCGAACTCGATCAATTCGAAGCAGTCGAAGTAATTAACAGAGACCATCGATTGACAGAAAAGGGATGCCAAATCATCTATTCAATCGAGCAATTAGAATCGGCTTCTTCAAATTATACGAAAGCCCTAATTTTGATCGAATAAGGAAAAGGAACAGAGCCGCCATTATCTCGAACAAAAGGAACGGGCCAAATATTATAAAAAGGTAAAAAGAGGGCCGACCTTTTAATTTAAATTTATAAGGGTTATAGTTTAAAGTAGGGTTTATTTGTTTTTAAATTTGGATTTCAATTTTAAACCGTTGTAATTTCTAGTCGTGTGACTAGGGGACGAAGTACGTGGCGTAGTTTGAGAATTCGCAACTCAGTGGCTGAGTTGTGGCAGAGTTTTGAGCGTAGAGTTTGGTTAGTCAGTAGCGGGTGTCATGAGTTTACGTGTGTAAGCGTGTGACTACTTAATATCTAGTAGAAACCTTGGTGGCAGCACGTAGGCAGGGTTTTGCCGAAGCTGGGTAAATTCTGTGTCATTCTATTTCTGCAATTATTATTCTGCTATTATCTGTGCTGCTATTATTTTTTGATCTGTGTTGAAATTATTTTATAAGCTTCCGCAATTAATTTTTATAATTGATAGTATCACCCTATTCACCCCTCCTCTAGGGTGAAATCGATCCTACAAGTACATCTTATTAAAATGTTTGACAAGGAACATGTAAGATAGATTCATTATGCATTGGCAATAGAAATTATCACACATGTTGTGTTGTCTACGATATTATAATTCGCTTATGTAGTTAAATCAAAATTGATACCACTAAATGATTGTTTGAGGTGTTCTTGTGTATTTATGAAATATTGTAGAATTGTTTATAGAAACAACAGACTTTAATGAAGGAGTGTTCGGACTCAAACTTCTAAGTGATATTGAGTATAATATGTCAATAATAAATTCAAGTTAAGAATCTTTAAGTTGAAAATGTTCAAAATGAAAGACAGTGGCTAATTCAATGTTAATTACATCTCCATGAATAACGCCACAATAACAGCAATATATATACATATATGCCTAAATTTATAACTAAGCTAAGGGTGATTCCAAATGTTAAGAATCTCATAAAATTGTATATGATAACAATGTCATAGTATAGTTCATAATAAAACTTAGACTCCATTGGAAGTCGAGAGGCATACCTCGAATAGTTCCACATAATAAAGGTAGTTTATTAGAGTCGATGAGAGTTAATTGACAGAGTAGACAACTAAAACTTAATAGCATAGTCATTCACCGAGAGACCGGCCCGATTGGTTTTGAGAAACCGATTTGAGAAGTTGGAATAAGATTTCATAATAGATCCCAAGTATAAGTGAGAGATTGATAGAGTTAGGGGTATGCCCTCTAGGTAATTATGTAATTTGTTACATATATCTAACTCAATAACAAATCTTGTTCGAGATAAAAGATGTTTTCTTTCTATTATATACTTAATATGATATGTTATATTAATTGATTAATTTAATTATAAGTATATTTAAAAGGAAATCCATAAACGGTACGTTTTGTGACAGTAGTTACAACGTATTGTAACCATGAGCGATCTATCACAATGAAAATAAATATTTCATTTCAAATATTCTTCGTCAAGATGTATCAAGACTGGATATCAATACATTTGTTGAGACTATAGTACATAACAGTTTCCAAATGTTGGGCAGTGTATCACTCATGGCTATTAGGGGCACCAAGGGATTACGTACTGATATTTATTGGATAATAATGGAATCACTCACTAGATAGTTTTTTGTTGGTTAATATATTTAAGGTCAAACGAAAATATTGATGTGACCAATTTACGTAGTTCTCTCAACTTGAGAATACCACCGAACTTCAATATGAAAGCTCCATTTTAATTATAGTCAAATAACGCCACGATGTCCATCGAGTGACTATATTTAGGTCAAGTGGAAGTATTAGAAGTAAGGCACTATTCAAGAGAGGATTCATCTCCTCGGTTATATGGGGTTAGTATCACGGTCAACTCAAAGTCAAAGTCTCTGGCTAGAGCATTTCGATTAATAATAATTGTTATTGTTGAAACAAGGACTTTGTGTTTATACTATAGTGTTGAATATGAACGATATTACAATATTTACCATTAACAAATTCCATAAGTTAAAAAATGATATATTTTTTTGACAAAGAGAATTGGTGTGAGTAAAAGTCACAACCAGGTAATACTTAACAAAGTGAAATTGGATTTTACTGAAACCAAGCGATATATTTGGCCAAAATGTCATACTACCTGTTAACTGATGTGTGGACGTTAAATTTCGAATAGTTCGATATTAATGGCTGACAAAATTTACACCTGACTACTCACATAACCAAAATGATGAATTCTCCTTTGACTAAACGATTTAATTAGTTTATAATTGTTATAAATTAATTAGGTTAGTTAATATTAATGAAATATTATAAAATTTGATTATGATTTGAGAAATAAACATTACAAATTATATTTATTATAGTTATAAATATATCAATCGATATACGATATTGATAAGATATTAAATTGGATTTAATTATGTAATATTATTATATGGCTTAAATAGGTTTTAGGCCCACCGTAGGGCTTACTAGTTTCGTCTATAAACAATACGTAGGCGCAGCTCATTTTAAGTTAGATAAACTTGATGTTGGATGTCTTAGATTGAAGAAGAATTGGTATGAGATGATATCCACTTTTTCCTCCTTTCTATCCATTATATAATCACATCTAAACTAATTTGATTAGGACCTTTTGCTATCTCCTCCACCATAGATTGCTGGCCGAAAATAATCCTTAAGCCCTCCATCACTATAGGCTCAAATCAAGTCAGATCTGATCGCTATCTGATAGCTGAAGGTCAATGGTATAAGGACTGACAATCTGCTGAGTTGGAAAGAGTTTCAATGGGAGAATTTATATATTCAAGGTGTACTTCTTGACATTGGAATTAAGGTTTTCTTTTTATAATTAACAATTATTAGTATAATATTTTATCGTATATGTATAATATATTGTTAGTTGGGTCACAATTATGATATGCTAGCAATGTTGTCACAGATTAGTTTGGCTATATGCATGTATATATTTTTGCTTAATAATTTTTTTTATCATATACGTCAGGTCTAACAACCATATAAATAATAATATAATTTTATATTTTATTATACTAATATATATATTAGTTAATCATAAATATATATATGGTTTATAATTAGTTGCATCATTATAAAATATGAAATTAGCAATATAATTTTATTTTGTAAATATTTTACTATTATTTAAATCAATTTATTTCATTAATAAAATATATTAATTCAGAATTTTCATCGAAATTATTTTTAAAATTTTAAAAATTATATTAGCATGAGATAAGCGTTCTGTCAAAAAATAAATTTCTTTTTTTGAAAATTAATTATTTGAACAGTCGAAAATATGTTAATTATTAAAAATAATTTGACATCGAGAAGTAATGTGGAGAAATTATTTAAACCATAAAATATTAGTTTGGATTTTTTGAAATTTTAAAATTTGAAAAAATAGTTTCATAATTCATCTTTTTGAATGAATATTTTAAAAAATATGAATATTTAAAAAAAATATGAATTTTAAATTGAAAATTAATAAAATTTATTTTAATTGTGCACATGACCAGGAAATAAAAAATTCATTCGAATAATTTTATTAGTCAATATATATATTATAAATATTTGTGTACATATATAATTTATTTTATTATTTTGTATATGTATGCACATATTATTCACGGCTTATAAAATATAAATCTATGCTTTAATACTTAAATAATGTATATATTTAAATTAATATATTATAATAATAATATGTATATACATAACACTAATATTTTATTTACAAGATGATATGTGTACAATTATTTATTTATACATTTTAAATATATCATACATATATATATTTATAATTATCTAAACTAATTTAACATATATATATATATATAGCTTTTATACATATTGTAACATCCCGGAAATTTTGAATTTAAAAATTTGGTAATTTATTGGAACCTTTAAATGTAAATTTGAGAAATTCAAAAGAAATAAAATATTGAGATAAAATTACATAGTTATTTAATGTTAATAACTAAAACAACTTTTCCTTTTAACAGATTAAAACAAGAAATTGTGATAGATGAGCTTTTAACAGAAATAAATTTTTTAAAGTAAGTTATGATGAAATTATAAAATTTAAATCACATAATTATAATCCAACATCTAAACAAATAAACAAATAATTAAACAAATGAACAAATGAACAAACAAAAGAACGAATAAACAAATAATTAAACAAGATAACAAAAGAGTGAATAAATATAAACTGTAAAAGGAAACACACACTTTCATAAACCAATATGAAGACATAAGAATAAACAAAACAGTATGCTGTAGGTATACAAGAAGATAGCATAGAAATCAAAATCTATGCAAGAAAGTATCTATAAACAAAACAGCACTTACAAAAAGAATTCACAGCAAATGCATGTTAACAAGCATGTTATGTAAACAAAGAAGGGAACATGAACATTCCATGTACATACTTTCATTAAATGCCATCACCTTTAGCAAAGAAACATACTTGCATTAAATGCAAGCCTCCACAAATCACATCAGCACCTTGAAGAGAACAGGGAAGCATGAAACACGGCATGCTATAAATATACAAAGCAATATACTTTCATTTAATGATTTTACTGCACAGCCATAAAAACAGTTTTGATTTACCTTTATACCATAAAACATTGTACTTGCCTACTTTTGTACACTTCTATATATGTATATATAACTAAGCATCATCTTGTTCAAAAACTTTTACTGAAGAAAGAAAGAAAAAAAATAAACAAGCAAAGATCAGGAATTAAAAAGAAAAGAGAAGAGGAACAAACTGCAGTTCAAAGAAAATCAACATAGTCTCTATTTCAAACCTTTGTCATGTGAGTAAATACATCTTAAACTTGAGTTCAGTTTGAATCATTGAACTGTATGAGGTCATATTGAAAGTTATATACTGATATGGTTTTGGGTTATGCTGTGTATATATGTTAGTGGATATATCTCTGTGCTCTGTTTGAAAAAAAATATAGAGTTCAAACAAGTTAAAGATTTAAACTTCACTATAATCTCTGTTTTAGATCTTTAACAAATAAGTTAATTCAAACATCATCCATGAGCTAAAAATTTGTTTCCAGCTTGAATATGAAGTATATTGTCTGTGCAACTTGAAAATTGCAGTGAAAACAAATTTTTGTGATAAATTCAACCATTTTAAATTAGTGATTTGATTATGTAACTCGAATAAGCATACAAAGTTATGATTTTTAAAATTAAGATGATGGTTTTTATTTGAATATTTCTGAAGCAGTTCCCCTTTGAATAAATTTTGCTCTTTTCCTTTTTTCCAATGATTGATCGAACGTAAATTGATGAAATTTGGTTTGAAGCATGCTGAAACGTTAAGGATCTCAGGAAAATTACCGATTAATTTTTCTATTGCGTGAGATTTGGATACGAGGTCACATTAGGGTTTTAATTGGAGTATTTGGACGTGTCTATGAAGGGGCGTGTTCATCTCGAATACGCGATCGAGTCGCACGATAACTTAGGTGAAGATGGCTTGGTGTGTTGTCAAGGCATGGCCGAAGTTTTGGATTTTCTGGTGGACTGAGGAGCGTTGGAGAAGGGGCTTTTGCGTGGTGACGTTGGGTTACGGTTCGTCAACACGGTGAAATTTCGATGCCGAGGTTTTTTGGTCAAATCGATGAGGGATTTCGTGTTTGTGGGGATCGTACGACTTGCCGATGATCGTGGCGATCATCGGAGTTGCGACGCCACGCCGTGAACGTGCACGACGTGTTCGAATGTTTCAGAGGGGTTTAAGTTTCAACTTAAACTAAGAAAAAGAAAAGAAGAACAGGCATGGGGAAGAAGAGAAATGGGCTATGGGAGAAGACGTGAAGAAAGTGATTTGGGCTCTGGTGAAAAAAAATATTGTTTACTCGGGTGTACTTTTGTATCGGGTCAAAGCCCAGACCAAATCTCCAAGTTAACAAATGGAAGAAAAATATTTTTGGCATTTACAAGGTATCCAAGGTCGATTTTGTTAACTTAAATTTTATTATAAGTCAAGTTATTTAACAATGTTTAAAAATAAAATAAAATTTATACTTTAAATAATTAAATTTAAAGATATGAATTGAAGTTAATTTACCTTAAAATTTTAATGCAACAATAAATTGAGGTTTAAAACAGAATAGATTCTTAAATGATAATTGTGGTAAATAAAATTTATTAATTAAGGTTTTTGAAAATAAATTAAGAATGACTTACAAACTTATGATTAAATTGATTTATAAACAATTAAGTATTCAAACAAAATTGTAAATGGAGGATTTATTATCCAAATAAAATTAAAAACGACAAGCCAAATTCAGCGGTTAATTTAAATAACAAATTTTGAAACAATAAAACGAGTTAATCAAGATTTAAATTATTTATTCAAATACTTATTATTGTTTTAAAATAATTGTGTGATAAATTTATTTAAAACACATTTGAAATAAATTAATTATTGCTGTTTTATATTCATCTAATTGTTGTTATAAGCTCCGGCGATGCGAATTTGATGTCGTTTATCGGACATCGAGTTTGGGTCGTCACAAGTGGTATCAGAGCTGTTGGTTGAGTAAGAACTTTAGCTACGGAGTATAACACATTAGATGGCTCATTAGAGATAGGGTGAAGTATACCCTAGAATGAGTATAACCAAGACTGAAACTTTAAATATTTCTTAGTCTATTTCTTTTTACTGCTGATATTCCTTAAGATATCTCGTCTGTATATCTAAATCAATTTTCTTACTAATCTCAGATAATGAAAATGAGTGGACACGGAGGAAGTGCTAGGGGTCAAGGCAATGCCACAGCACCTAATCAAATTCCCCCAGCTGTAGAAGCAGTAATAGATATTCAGCAGCAGCCGGACTTGGCTGATTTATATAAGAAGTTCGAAAAGCTTGGTGGCAGGCCGTTCATCGGCAAGGAGTCAATTACTGACGCAAGCTTGGGTAAGATCGTGTGAAAAGATTTTTAAAGGGCTAAAACTGCAGGATGAGCAGAAAAGACTTATAGCTTCTTGGCAACTCCAAGGAGAAGCTTCAGCTTGGTGGGAAACCATCATTATAGATGAACCCGAGGAAGAATTTACTTGGGATCATTTTAAGGAAGTGTTTGAGAAGCGTTACATGCCATCGGCGGGAGTTTCCAGAATGTATCAGGAATTTCTGGATTTGAAACAAGGAAATTTGTCGTTTGAAGAATACTTGAATAAATTCAGCGAACCATCTCGGTTTGGCCCGGAATAGCTAAACACACCTCTTAAGAAAAACGAAAGGTTTATCCGTGGTATGAACCAGAAATATCATGGAAGAATGACGGCCATGTTAAAGAATCTTTTTCAGATTTAGTAGATATGGGGTACAGATACTCTACCCTTGATATACAAGAAGCAACTATGGAGAAAGGTAATTCAGGTAGTCAGAATTATAAAAAGCGGAAATTTGGAGGCAAGAGACCTTGGCAAGGCAATGAGAAGAAGAGGAGCACTCAAGGAAGCGCAACAGAAAATGTCACTTGTTACAACTGCAAAGAGAAGGGCCACTATTCAAATGACTGCCCAAAACCGAAGAAGCCAGCTAAAGAATGCTATAATTGTTATAAACCGGGACATTTAGTTAAAGATTGCCCAGTGATGAAGCCAGCGCAGGTGGAAAAAGTTTATACGATAAAGAAGGACACCTCATCTTCAAAAGCTGATAAAGGGAAAAGTGTTTTGAAAGGTAACCTTACTATTAATAATAGAACTGTTAGAGTTTTATTTGATACAGGAGCTTCACATAGGTTTATCTCCCAACAAACCGTAAATGAATTAGGACTTGAAACTAAATTTGCTAACGATCTTATTTGTGTGAAAAATCCGGTTGGAGGTCCCGCAAACCTTTGTTCATATTGTAAGAGAGTCCCTATTTCATATGCTAGCTATAAATTTCCTATCAACCTTTTTGTCCTCGAATTTAATGAATTTGAAATCTTACTCGGTATGAACAGGTTATCGAGATACGAAGCTATATTGGATTGTAATAATCGGACAGTTTTAATCAAAACAAGTTTTGGAAATTTTATTGAAATCTCTTGTGAGG
The DNA here is from genome assembly GCA_030765085.1 of Allium cepa. Classification (NCBI taxonomy): domain Eukaryota; kingdom Viridiplantae; phylum Streptophyta; class Magnoliopsida; order Asparagales; family Amaryllidaceae; genus Allium; species Allium cepa. Next base: position 979,959,417 of record CM060928.1, read on the forward strand.
ATCCAAGTCCAAGGAGAGATAGGTTGATGTATACTTTGGGAAATCTTGAACCCACCTTGCAGTCTATACCTGTTGTTCGAGGTTTTTCCGACGTGTTTAAAGAAGTGAAATCTTTTCCTCCTCACCGAGAAATAGAATTCCGAATTGATCTTGTACCCAATGCTCGTCCTGTTGTTCACGCAAGTCGCAGGATGGCACCCAGGGAAAAGATTGAATTGGTTCATCAAACTGATGAACTACGAGCAAAAGGATTAATTCGACCCAGTGTTTCTGAATGGGGCTCAGCCGTCGTATTTGTTGCCAAATCAGACGGATCTTTGAGATTGTGTGTAGATTACCGCGATCTAAATAAACAAACTCTCAAGAATAAATTCCCTCTACCAAGAATTGATGATCTATTCGACCAACTTCATGGCGCTCGTTTCTTTTCAAAAATGGATCTAGCCCAAGGATTCCATCAACTACGAATCACCGAAGATTATGTCCATTTAACTGCTTTCAGAGGTCCTGATATGTTCTATGAATGGTTAGTTATGCCTTTCGGGCTAACCAATGCTCCAGCATACTTCGTAGATCTTATGACTCGTGTGTTTCGGGAAGTTTTGAATAAATTTGTGCTTGTATTCATTGATGATATTTTGATCTATTCTAAGACTAAAGAATAGCATGCCGAACATCTTAAAATCGTATTGGAAATATTAAGGAGAAATGTTCTATATGCAAAATTTTCCAAATGCCACTTCTGGGTCAATGAAGTCAAATTCCTTGGCCATATTGTTAATGAAGAAGGAATTTCGGTAGATCCTAGCAAAATTTCCGCTATTATTGATTAGAAACAACCCACTACTCCAAGAGAATTTCGAAGCTTTTTGGGTTTAGCAGGCTATTACCGAAAATTCGTTCAAGATTTTTCTAAGTTGGCTAGTCCGCCGACTAAGTTGACAATGAAAAATGCAAAGTTCATTTGGACTCCAGAATGTAAAGAAGTTTTTCAAGAGTTGAAAAAGAGATTGACCACTGCTCCTGTTCTCACTATTGTTAACGGGAACCAAGGCTTATCTGTCTATACTGATGCATGTGGTGAAGGGGTAGGTGCAGTATTGATGCAAAATGGAAAGGTAGTTGCCTACGCGAGTAGACAATTACGTCCGCATGAGAAAAACTACCCGACGCACGATTTGGAACTTTTGGCTGTTGTTTTCGCTTTGAAAATATGGCGACATTATCTTCTGGGTAAGAATCTTTTCAGCTTTCCTAACAATTTATGAACTAGCTTAACTAAAGAAATATACCTAATAAACTCTCTTTGTTTTAGGTGAAAAATTTGAATTATTCACCGACCATAAATCTTTGAAATATCTTTTCACCCAGAAGGATCTGAATCTGCGACAACAACGTTGGTTGGAATTTCTAGCATCATATGACTTAGATATTCTGTATACACCCAGAAAGGCCAATGTAGTTGCAGACACTTTGAGCAGAAGTTATGCTGTTCTTGCTTATCTGGTTATCACTCCTACTCTTCTTGAGAAAATCGCTAGTAAGCAACATGAAGACAAATTTCTTCAGGGTATTTATGGAAAAATTCGTCGAGGCGAAGATACAAGTTTTGAAACAAATCATAGTGGAGTTATTAGGCTAAAAGGTAGATTATGTGTTCCGGACATTCCAGAACTGAAACGTGAAGTATTGGATGAATGCCCCAAGTCCAAATTCAACATCCATCCAGGAGTCAACAAAATGTATCGTGATGTTAAAAGAACCTTCTGGTGGAAGAAGACGAAGAGAGACATATCTATTTATGTGAGTCGCTGTGCTACTTGTCAACAAATTAAAAGCGACCAAAAGAAAGTGGCCGGTTTACTTCAACCTTTGGAAGTACCGAAATGGAAGTGGGATCAGGTATCGATGGATTTCATCGACGGATTGCCACGAACCAAGAAAGGCAATGAAGCGATTTGGGTTATTGTGGATCGTCTAACCAAAAATGCTCATTTCATTCCAGTAAAATCCACTCGGACCGCGGGAAGCTTGGCAGGTATATATATAAAGGAAATTGTTCGCCTCCATGGTATTCCCAGCAGTATAGTGAGTGATCGTGACCCGATCTTCACTAATAGATTTTGGGAAGCATTCCAAGACGCATTGGGAACGAAATTAAATTTCAGTACTGCTTATCACCCACAATCTGATGGACAGACTGAGAGGGTCAACCGAAATTTAGAAGACCTACTGCGTGCTTGTGTGCATGATTTTGGTGGTTCTTGGGAGGACCATTTGCATCTGGTTGAATTCTCATATAACAACAGTTATCAGGCCAGTTTAGAGATGGCTCATTTCGAAGCTTTATATGGTCGTCCATGTCGATCACCTACATGCTGGATCGAATCAGGTGATAGACTTGTTCTTGGACCGAATATGATAAAAGAAGCCACTGAGAAGGTACAATTTATTAGAAAGAAGATATTAACTGCCCAAAGCCGTCAGAAGAGCTATTATGACCGTCGAAGGAGAAATTTGGAATTTCAAGTTGGAGATTCTGTATTTCTGAAAGTATCTCCGATGCGGGGTGTATTGAGATTCGGGAAAACTGGAAAGCTAGCACCGCGTTATATTGGTCCTTTTCCTATTCTGGAAAGGATTGGTCCTCTAGCATATAGAGTGCAGTTACCCAGCTGGTTGTCTGGCGTACATGACGTGTTCCATATTTCTAATCTTCGGAAGTATGTGCACGACCCAGATGATATTATTGAAGAAACTGCTCAGCAGGATCTTGAAATTACTCCTAACTTGGCAGTTAGAAGGAAACCGATAAAAATTGTTGATCGTGATGAGAAGCGATTAAGAAACAAGATTGTGAAGCTGGTCAAAGTTCAATGGAGTGGCGATCCTAAGGATTGTACTTGGGAGACTGAAGATAATATGAAGAAATCATATCCCAACTGCAAAATTGACATCTCGACTTAAAACTGTAAGTCATTTCCTTATTTATAAATTCGTATATTCTTTGTTTACGTTTCTCTCTCTTTCAATTTCGAGGACGAAATTTTCTTAAGGAGGGGATATTGTAACATCCAGGAAATTTTGAATTTAAAAATTTGGTAATTTATTGGAACCTTTAAATGTAAATTTGAGAAATTCAAAAGAAAAAAAATATTGAGAAAAATTACATAGTTATTCAATGTTAATAACTAAAACAACTTTTCCTTTTAACAGAGTAAAACAAGAAATTATGATAGATGAGCTTTTAATAGAAATAAAATTTTTAAAGTTAGTTATGATGAAATTATAAAATTTAAATCACATAATTATAATCCAACATCTAAACAAATAAACAAATAATTAAACAAATGAACAAATGAACAAATAAAAGAACAAATAAACAAATAATTAAACAAGATAACAAAAGAGTGAATAAATACAAACTGTAAAAGGAAACACACACTTTCATAAACCAATATGAAGACATAAGAATAAACAAAACAGTATGCTGTAGGTATACAAGAAGATAGCATAGAAATCAAAATCTATGCAAGAAAGTATCTATAAACAAAACAGCACTTACAAAAAGAATTCGCAGCAAATGCATGTTAACAAGCATGTTATGTAAACAAAGAAGGGAACATGAACATTCCATCTACATACTTTCATTAAATGCCATCACCTTTAGCAAAGAAACATACTTGCATTAAATGCAAGCCTCCACAAATCACATCAGCACCTTGAAGAGAACAGGGAAGCATGAAACACGGCATGCTATAAATATACAAAGCAACATACTTTCATTTAATGATTTTACTGCACCGCCATAAAAACAGTTTTGATTTACCTTTATACCATAAAACATTGTACTTGCCTACTTTTGTGCACTTCTATATATATATATATATATATATATAACTAAGCATCATCTTGTTCAAAAAAATTTACTGAAGAAAGAAAGAAAAAAAATAAACAAGCAAAGATCAGGAATTTAAAGGAAAAGAGAATAGGAACAAACTGCAGTTCAAAGAAAATCAACATAGTCTCTGTTTCAAACCTTTGTCATGTGAGTAAATACTTCTTAAACTTGAGTTCAGTTTGAATCATTGAACTGTATGAGGTCATATTGAAAGTTATATACTGATATGGTTTTGGGTTATGCTGTGTATATATGTTAGTGGATATATCTCTGTGCTCTGTTTGAAAAAAAAATAGAGAGTTCAAACAAGTTAAAGATTTAAACTTCACTATAATCTCTGTTTTAGATCTTTAACAAATAAGTTAATTCAAACATCATCCATGAGCTAAAATTTTGTTTCCAGCTTGAACATGAAGTATATTGTCTGTGCAACTTGAAAATTGCAGTGAAAACAATTTTTTGTGATAAATTCAACCATTTTAAATTATTGATTTGATTATTTAACTAAAACAAGCATACAAAGTTATGATTTTTAAAATTAAGATGATGATTTTTATTTAAATATTTCTGAAGCAGTTCCCCTTTGAACAAATTTTGCTCTTTTCCTTTTTTGCAATCATTGATCGAACGTAAATTGATGAAATTTGGTTTGAAGCATGCTGAAACGTTAAGGATCTCAGGAAAATTACTGATTAATTTTTCTATTGCGTGAGATTTGGATACGAGGTCACATTAGGGTTTTAATTGGAGTATTTGGACGTGTCTGTGAAGGGGCGTGTTCATCTCGAATACGCGATCGAGTCGCACGATAACTTGGGTGAAGATGGCTTGGTGTGTTGTCAAGGCATGGCCGAAGTTTTGGATTTTCTGGTGGACTGAGGAGCGTTGGCGAAGGGGCTTTTGCGTGGTGACGTTGGGTTACGGTTCGTCAACACGGTGAAATTTCGATGCCGAGTTTTTTTGGTCAAATCGATGAGGGATTTCGTGTTTATGGGGATCGTACGACTTGCCGATGATCGTGGCGATCATCGGAGTTGCGGCTCCACGCCGTGCACGTGCACGACGTGTTCGAATGTTTCAGGGGGGTTTAAGTTTCAACTTAAACTAAGAAAAAGAAAAGAAGAACAGGCATGGGGAAGAAGAGAAATGGGCTATGGGAGAAGACGTGAAGAAAGTGATTTGGGCTCTGGTGAAAAAAACATTGTTTACTCGGGTGTACTTTTGTATCGGGTCAAAGCCCAGACCAAATCTCCAAGTTAACAAATGGAAGAAAAATATTTTTGGCATTTACAAGGTATCCAAGGTCGATTTTGTTAAGTTAAATTTTATTATAAGTCAAGTTATTTAACAATGTTTAAAAATAAAATTTATACTTTAAATAATTAAATTTAAAGATATGAATTGAAGTTAATTTACCTTAAAATTTTAATGCAACAATAAATTGAGGTTTAAAACAGAATATATTCTTAAATGATAATTGCGGTAAATAAAATTTATTAATTAAGGTTTTTGAAAATAAATTAAGAATGACTTACAAACTTATGATTAAATTGATTTATAAACAATTAAGTATTCAAACAAAATTGTAAATGGAGGATTTATTATCCAAATAAAATTAAAAAGGACAAGCCAAATTTAGCGGTTAATTTAAATAACAAATTTTGAAACAATAAAACGAGTTAATCAAGATTTAAATTATTTATTCAAATACTTATTATTGTTTTAAAATAATTGTGTGATAAATTTATTTAAACCACATTTGAAATAAATTAATTATTGCTGTTTTATATTCATCTAATTGTTGTTATAAGCTCCGGCGATGCGAATTTGATGTCGTTTATCGGACATCGAGTTTGGGTCGTCACAAGTGGTATCAGAGCTGTTGGTTGAGTAAGAACTTTAGCTACGGAGTATAACACATTAGATGGCTCATTAGAGATAGGGTGAAGTACACCCTAGAATGAGTATAACCAAGACTGAAACTTTAAATATTTCTTAGTCTATTTCTTTTTACTGCTGATATTCCTTAAGATATCTCGTCTGTATATCTAAATCAATTTTCTTACTAATCTCAGATAGTGAAAATGAGTGGACGCAGAGGAAGAGCTAGGGGTCAAGGCAATGCCACAACACCTAATCAAATTCCCCCAGCCGTAGAAGCAGTAATAGATATTCAGCAGCAGCCGGACTTGGCTGATTTGTATAAGAAGTTCGAAAAGCTTGGTGGCAAGCCGTTCATCGGCAAGGAGTCAATTATTGACGCAAGCTTGGGTAAGATCGTGTGAAAAGATTTTTAAAGGGCTAAAACTGCAGGATGAGCAGAAAAGACTTATAGCTTCTTGGCAACTCCAAGGAGAAGCTTCAGCTTGGTGGGAAACCATCATTATAGATGAACCCGAGGAAGAATTTACTTGGGATCGTTTTAAGGAAGTGTTTGAGAAACGTTACATGCCATCGGCGGGAGTTTCCAGAATGTGGAAGGAATTTCTGGATTTGAAACAAGGAAATTTGTCGTTTGAAGAATACTTGAATAAATTCAGCGAACTATCTCGGTTTGGCCCGGAATTGCTAAACACACCTCTTAAGAAAAATGAAAGGTTTATCCGTGGTATGAACCAGAAATATCATGGAAGAATGACGGGCCATGTTAAATAATCTTTTTCAGATTTAGTAGATATGGGGTACAGATACGCTACCCTTGATATATAAGAAGCAACTGTGGAGAAAGGTAATTCAGGTAGTCAGAATTATAAAAAGCGAAAATTTAGAGGCAAGAAACCTTGGCAAGGCAATGAGAAGAAGAGGAGCATTCAAGGAAGCGCAACAGAAAATGTCACTAGTTACAACTGCAAAGAGAAGGGCCACTATTCAAATGATTGCCCAAAACCGAAGAAGCCAGCTAAAGAATGCTATAATTGTCATAAACCGGGACATTTAGTTAAAGATTGCCCAGTGATGAAGCCAGCGCAGGTGGCAAAAGTTTATACGATAAAGAAGGACCCCTCATCTTCAAAAGCTGATAAAGGGAAAAGTGTTTTGGAAGGTAACCTTACTATTAATAATAGAACTGTTAGAGTTTTATTTGATACAGGAGCTTCACATAGCTTTATCTCCCAACAAACCGTAAATGAATTAGGACTTGAAACTAAATTTGCTAACGATCTTATTTGCGTGAAAAATCCGGTTGGAGGTCCCGCAAACCTTTGTTCATATTGTAAGAGAGTCCCTATTTCATATGCTAGCTATAAATTTCCTATCAACCTTTTTGTCCTCGAATTTAATGAATTTGAAATCTTACTCGGTATGAACTGGTTATCGAGATACGAAGCTATATTGGATTGTAATAATCAGACAGTTTTAATCAAAACAAGTTTTGGAAATTTTATTGAAATCACTTGTGAGGGTCCAAGTCCAAGGAGAGATAGGTTGATGTATACTTTAGGAAATCTCGAACCCACCTTGCAGTCTATACCTGTTGTTCGGGATTTTTCCGACGCGTTTGAAGAAGTGAAATCTTTACCTCCTCGCCGAGAAAAAGAATTCCGAATTGATCTTGTACCCAATGCTCGTCCTGTTGTTCACGCAAGTCGTAGGATGGCACCCAGGGAAAAGATTGAATTGGTTCATCAAACTGATGAACTACGAGCAAAAGGATTAATTCGACCCAGTGTTTCTGAATGGGGCTCAGCCGTCGTATTTGTTGCCAAATCAGACGGATCTTTGGGATTGTGTGTAGATTACCGCGATCTAAATAAACAAACTCTCAAGAATAAATTCCCTCTACCAAGAATTGATGATCTATTCGACCAACTTCATGGCGCTCGTTTCTTTTCAAAAATGGATCTAGCCCAAGGATTCCATCAACTATGAATCGCCGAAGATTGTGTCCATTTAACTGCTTTCAGAGGTCCTGATATGTTCTATGAATGGTTAGTTATGCCTTTCGGACTAACCAATGCTCCAGCATACTTCATAGATCTTATGACTCGTGTGTTTCGGGAAGTTTTGAATAAATTTGTGCTTGTATTCATTGATGATATTTTGATCTATTCTAAGACTAAAGAAGAGCATGCCGAACATCTTAAAATCGTATTGGAAATATTGAGGAGAAATGTTCTATATGCAAAATTTTCCAAATGTCACTTCTGGGTCAATGAAGTCAAATTCCTTGGCCATATTGTTAATGAAGAAGGAATTTCGATAGATCCTAGCAAAATTTCCGCTATTCTTGATTGGAAACAACCCACTACTCCAAGAGAAGTTCGAAGCTTTTTGGGTTTAGCAAGCTATTCCTGAAATTCGTTCAAGATTTTTCTAAGTTGGCTAGTCCGCTGACTAAGTTGACAATGAAAAATGCAAAGTTCATTTGGACTCCAGAATGTAAAGAAGTTTTTCAAGAGTTGAAAAAGAGATTGACCACTGCTCCTGTTCTCACTATTGTTAACGGGAACCAAGGCTTATCTGTCTATACTGATGCATGTGGTGTAGGGGTAGGTGCAGTATTGATGCAAAATGGAAAGGTAGTTGCCTACGCGAGTAGACAATTACGTCCGCATGAGAAAAACTACCCGACGCACGATTTGGAAATTTTGGCTGTTGTTTTCGCTTTGAAAATATGGCGACATTATCTTCTGGGTAAGAATCTTTTCAGCTTTTCTAACAATTTATGAACTAGCTTAACTAAAGAAATATACCTAATAAACTCTCTTTGTTTTAGGTGAAAATTTTGAATTATTCACCGACCATAAATCTTTGAAATATCTTTTCACCCAGAAGGATCTGAGTCTGCGACAACAACGTTGGTTGGAATTTCTAGCATCATATGACTTAGATATTCTGTATACACCCGGAAAGGCCAATGTAGTTGCAGACGCTTTGAGCAGAAGTTATGATGTTCTTGCTTATCTGGTTATCACTCCTACTCTTCTTGAGAAAATCGCTAGTAAGCAACATGAAGACAAATTTCTTCGAGGTATTTATGGAAAAATTCTTCGAGGCGAAGATACAAGTTTTGAAACAAATCATAGTGGAGTTATTAGGCTGAAAGGCAGATTATGTGTTCCGGACATTCCAGAACTGAAACGTGAAGTATTGGATGAATTCCACAAGTCCAAATTCAACATCCATCCAGGAGTCAACAAAATGTATCGTGATGTTAAAAGAACCTTCTGGTGGAAGATGATGAAGAGAGACATATCTATTTATGTGAGTCGCTTTGCTACTTGTCAACAAATTAAAAGCGACCAAAAGAAAGTGGCCGGTTTACTTCAACCTTTGGAAGTACCGAAATGGAAGTGGGATCAGGTATCGATGGATTTCATCGACGGATTGCCACGAACCAAGAAAGGAAATGAAGCGATTTGGGTTATTGTGGATCGTCTAACCAAAAATGCTTATTTCATTCCAGTTAAATCCACTCGGACCGCGGCAAGCTTGGTAGGTATATATATAAAGGAAATTATTCGCCTCCATGGTATTCCCAGCAGTATAGTGAGTGATCGTGACCCGATCTTCACTAATAGATTTTGGGAAGCATTCCAAGACGCATTGGGAACGAAATTAAATTTCAGTACTGCTTATCACCCACAATCTGATGGACAGACTGAGAGGGTCAACCGAATTTTAGAAGACCTACAGCGTGCTTGTGTGCATGATTTTGGTGGTTCTTGGGAGGACCATTTGCATCTGGTTGAATTCTCATATAACAACAGTTATCAGGCCAGTTTAGAAATGGCTCCTTTCGAAGCTTTATATGGTCGTCCGTGTCGATCACTTACATGCTGGATCGAATCAGGTGATAGACTTGTTCTTGGAACGGATATGATAAAAGAAGCCACTGAGAAGGTAGAATTTATTAGAAAGAAGTTATTAACTGCCCAAAGCCGTCAGAAGAGCTGTTATGACCGTCGAAGGAGAAATTTGGAATTTCAAGTTGGAGATTCTGTATTTCTGAAAGTATCTCTGATGCGGGGTGTATTGAGATTCGGGAAAACTGGAAAGCTAGCACCGCGTTATATTGGTCCTTTTCCTATTCTGGAAAGGATTGGTCCTCTAGCATATAGAGTGCAGTTACCCAGCTGGTTGTCTGGCGTACATGACGTGTTCCATATTTCTAATCTTCGGAAGTATGTGCACGACCCAGATGATATTATTGAAGAAGCTGCTCAGCAGGATCTTGAAATTACTCCTAACTTGGCAGTTAGAAAGGAACCGATAAAAATGGTTGATCGTGATGAGAAGCGATTAAGAAACAAGATTGTGAAGCTGGTCAAAGTTCAATGGAGTGGCGATCCTAAGGATTGTACTTGGGAGACTGAAGATAATATGAATAAATCATATCCCAACGGCAGAATTGACATCTCGACTTAAAACTGTAAGTCATTTCCTTATTTATAAATTCGTCTATTCTTTGTTTACGTTTCTCTCTCTTTCAATTTCGAGGACGAAATTTTCTTAAGGAGGGGATATTGTAACATCCCGGAAATTTTGAATTTAAAAATTTGGTAATTTATTGGAGCCTTTAAATGTAAATTTGAGAAATTCAAAAGAAATAAAATATTGAGATAATATTACATAGTTATTTAATGTTAATAACTAAAACAACTTTTCCTTTTAACAGAGTAAAACAAGAAATTGTGATAGATGAGCTTTTAATAGAAATAAATTTTTTAAAGTAAGTTATGATGAAATTATAAAATTTAAATCACATAATTATAATCCAACATCTAAACAAATAAACAAATAATTAAACAAAAGAACAAACAAAAGAAAAAATAAACAAATAATTAAACAAGATAACAAAAGAGTGAATAAATATAAACTGTTAAAGGAAACACACACTTTCATAAACCAATATGAAGACATAAGAATAAACAAAACAGTATGCTGTAGGTATACAAGAAGATAGCATAGAAATCAAAATCTATCCAAGAAAGTATCTATAAACAAAACAGCACTTACAAAAAGAATTCACAGCAAATGCATGTTAACAAGCATGTTATGTAAACAAAGAAGGGAACATGAACATTCCATCTACATACTTTCATTAAATGCCATCACCTTTAGCAAAGAAACATACTTGCATTAAATGCAAGCCTCCATAAATCACATCAGCACCTTGAAGAGAACAGGGAAGCATGAAACACGGCATGCTATAAATATACAAAGCAACATACTTTCATTTAATGATTTACTGCACAGCCATAAAAACAGTTTTGATTTACCTTTATACCATAAAACATTGTACTTGCCTACTTTTGTGCACTTCTATATATATATATATATAACTAAGCATCATCTTGTTCAAAAATTTTTACTGAAGAAAGAAAGAAAAAAAATAAACAAGCAAAGATCAGGAATTAAAAAGAAAAGAGAAGAGGAACAACCTGCAATTCAAAGAAAATCTACATAGTCTTGTTTCAAACCTTTGTCATGTGAGTAAATACATCTTAAACTTGAGTTCAGTTTGAATCATTGAACTGTATGAGGTCATATTGAAAGTTATATACTGATGTGGTTTTGGGTTATGCTGTGTATATATGTTAGTGGATATATCTCTGTGCTCTGTTTGAAAAAAAAATATAGAGAGTTCAAACAAGTTAAAGATTTAAACTTCACTATTATCTCTGTTTTAGATCTTTAACAAATAAGTTAATTCAAACATCATCCATGAGCTAAAATTTTGTTTCCAGCTTGAACATGAAGTATATTGTCTGTGCAACTTGAAAATTGCAGTGAAAACAAATTTTTGTGATAAACTCAACCATTTTAAATTAGTGATTTGATTATGTAACTCGAATAAGCATACAAAGTTATGATTTTTAAAATTAAGATGATGATTTTTATTTAAATATTTCTGAAGCAGTTCCCCTTTGAACAAATTTTGTTGTTTTCCTTTTTTCCAATGATTGATCGAACGTAAATTGATGAAATTTGGTTTGAAGCATGCTGAAACGTTAAGGATCTCAGGAAAATTACCGATTGATTTTTCTATTGCGTGAGATTTGAATACGAGGTCACATTAGGATTTTAATTGGAGTATTTGGACGTGTCTGTGAAGGGGCGTGTTCATCTCGAATACGCGATCGAGTCGCACGATAACTTGGGTGAAGATGGCTTGGTGTGTTGTCAAGGCATGGCCGAAGTTTTGGATTTTCTGGTGGACTGAGGAGCGTTGGCGAAGGGGCTTTTGCGTGGTGACGTTGGGTTACAGTTCGTCCACACGGTGAAATTTCGATGCCGAGTTTTTTTGGTCAAATCGATGAGGGATTTCGTGTTTGTGGGGATCGTATGACTTGCCGATGATCGTGGCGATCATCGGAGTTGCGGCGCCACGCCGTGCACGTGCACGACGTGTTCGAATGTTTCAGGGGGGTTTAAGTTTCAACTTAAACTAAGAAAAAGAAAAGAAGAACATGCATGGGGAAGAAGAGAAATGGGCTATGGGAGAAGACGTGAAGAAAGTGATTTGGGCTCTGGTGAAAAAAAATATTCTTTACTCGGGTGTACTTTTGTGTCGGGTCAAAGCCCAGACCAAATCTCCAAGTTAACAAATGGAAGAAAAATATTTTTGGCATTTACAAGGTATCCAAGGTCGATTTTGTTAAGTTAAATTTTATTATAAGTCAAGTTATTTAACAATGTTTAAAAATAAAATAAAATTTATACTTTAAATAATTAAATTTAAAGATATGAATTGAAGTTAATTTACCTTAAAATTTTAATGCAACAATGAATTGAGGTTTAAAGCAGAATAGATTCTTAAATGATAATTGCGGTAAATAAAATTTATTAATTAAGGTTTTTGAAAATAAATTAAGAATGACTTACAAACTTATGATTAAATTGATTTATAAACAATTAAGTATTCAAACAAAATTGTAAATGGAGGATTTATTATCCAAATAAAATTAAAAACGAACAAGCCAAATTTAGCGGTTAATTTAAATAACAAATTTTGAAACAATAAAACGAGTTAATCAAGATTTAAATTATTTATTCAAATACTTATTATTGTTTTAAAATAATTGTGTGATAAATTTATTTAAACCACATTTGAAATAAATAAATTATTGCTGTTTTATATTCATCTAATTGTTGTTATAAGCTCCGGCGACGCGAATTTGATGTCGTTTATCGGACATCGAGTTTGGGTCGTCGCACATATATTTGGACAATATATACTTGCACATTGGTTGAGCTAACATGTCCGTTGTGATGTAAATCCCAACATCTACACACGGGCATGTTATATCATGCATGAGTTGATAGCATACACATACACGCATATATGTATGTGTGTGTATGATACACAAATATATATATACACACATACACGCCCACATCAATATATAAATTAAATAAAACTATATAACTTATAAATTTAGATAAAATAAAATTTTTAAATAAATATTAGCGTTCTAAATGAATTAAAATTCATAGGCCTAATATGGATCAAATAAGGGAAATTTTTTTGAATTTTACCCGTAGCATCCGTTGCAGGCTGACCAAGTTCCAACAACTTTAACAATGAACTAGAGTTAGAGGAATCATGTTGGAAACAAATGGCTAGGGCTAAATTGACCATTGATGGTGACGCAAACACAAATTTTTTACTCTTTATTTAAGAAAAATAATAATAAACCGCTTATCTCTAAAATCAAAAATAACTCCATGTCATAAGCGGTTTCCCTTAATGAAATTGAGAATATAGTTAGTTAGTATTTTCAGTTAATAATGGAGAATCGATCGATAACTAATATTGGCTCGAGTATTCTTAGCTTTACTCCACCTCTTTTAAACACAAAGAACAATGAATTTCTCAAGAAGATCCTTGACCATGACGAAATTAAAAAAGCTGCATTTGATATGTCTAAGGATAGCGCAACAGACCCTAATGGTTCCAATGGTCGTTTCTTTCAAACTTGTTGGTAGATTATCTCTACAGACTTTATTCCTTCGGTCCAATCATTTTTTGTTGGGAGGAAATTCCAAAGAGCTGGTCCTCTACCATCATCATTCTTGTTCCCAAGAATGCAAATTCAGAATTTGTGCTGATTTTAGACCTATAAGTTTATGTAATTTCTATATTAACGTTATTTCCAAATTTAGTTGATAGATTAAACACTTTACATGAGAAAATTATATCGCTATCACATGTTGGTTTTGTTAAAAAAAAACAGATTACAGACAACATTCTTCTTGCCCAAGAAGTAACCTCTCACATTAAAAAAAATAATTTAGCTAACATGATTATGGCTTATTATAGAATTTCTTGGTTCTTTATCATTGGAGCCCTTAGATCCTTTGGCTTTTTAGAAACATTCATCGATACGATTTGGAGAATTCTTCTGAGTGCTGGTACTAAATTCTCAAAAATGAAAATCCCATTGCTATTTTAAATCTATGTGTGGTGTAAGACATGGGATCTTTTATCTCATGTTCTCTTCATAATCACCTCCAAAGCCTTTAGTCATGGTTTCCATACTCATATGTCGTATGGACAAATAGGTCGATGTTATATCCCAACTATTTGTTCTCTCATTTCCTTGCTTTCAATTGCTAATGATATTTTCATTTTACGAAATGATCTTATCGATCCATTAATAATCTTATGAACTTTCTCAACTAATATGAAAACGCATCATGACAAAAAAAATTAATAATGAGAAAAGCCACTTTATTATTTCCTATTTTGATAGAGACTCTCAAAGGTCTAGTATAATTAGAAGAACATGTTTTGTCCTCAAATCACTTACTCATACCTACCTTAGAGTTAACCTTTTTAAAGGAAGGAAAAAGAATGATCTCTTTCATACTCCTATGTCAAAAGTAACTAAATTGGTTTGGAAATGGAATTCATCTCATATATCTCAGTCTAGTAGATTAGTTTGGATAAAATCAATTTTAAGCATAATTTGCTCACATACTATCTCCGCTTTAACTCCCACAAACTCCTTATAACAACTCACCTTTTTTGGCCATCGGATTTAACACCCGAACTGACGTGAACATCCTGAATACCAAAAAGAACATATCATTGAGATATAATAACAAGAAAAAACAATAGAATCTAATTATATTTTTCTAAACTCACAATGGAAGAAAATAACATACGATACAATATATCTTTGAATTCAAATCCAATCCAAATACATAGACATGTCTATACCACAAATTCCAATTCACATATCACATAATACTGTCAGATAATATATATATATACAATATATATAGTAGGTAATGTCTCCATCATCTGCACTTTGACATCACTTATATCATCCTGACTTCATAGTCTATTAACCTATAAATACACATATAAAAAAAGGTAGAGACGGTCAGACATATAACTGCATAAGTGTAATAAATCTACTTTATCACATACTACAATTATACCTATAAAACATTATGATTATTTATGATATCTAACATTATACCTTAGCCTATTTTACTTGCAACCACGGAATTAGTCCAATAATACTACATATTTGGTTGATATATTAAAATAAGGTCATAACTCAACAAACAACCATTACGTGGATGATGACTCAGATTCATGCATTCAGACACCACCGCACCAATCCACAACATTATATGGATAACAACACAGTTAACCGCACTAAGGCATCGCCATACATAACTTAACACTGCAAGGACGGTGACATGGATAACCGTGTTTAGATATTGCCATACCACAACAAATCTCATATGGACAGTGATATGGAGAACAATGGTCAAACACCATCGTGCCATATCAGCAACCATTAATCAAATAATATCGACCATTCAACGATGCCACATACAATCCATGCATCGACTAACAAAGACATCAAATATGTATGTACACATACACATATGTGTGTGTAATCACTTATATACCCATTCATTCAAAAATCTACCCCAAACATTGGCAAACAACATTACAAAATATATGTCCTAGTTAAATAAACAAATAAGAGTCCAAAAACGGTACAAACGCTTTTCAATATATTCCCTGCTGGGTCCAAGTTCAACCTCGCTCCTAGTAGGTCCAACCGAGCGCTACTATGTTATTTATATTATATTTCATTCTTTCTTCTTTGATTTCTGATCTCACGATTTATCGATTATATCCCAACTTCTTATATAATAATTCTAGATGATTATACTCTCATTTAACATAGATTTCATATATGATTTCGATATATGTGTTTCAAGATTCATAGAAAGATATAAATCAAATATTCTTATTTTTTATCATAGTCATAACTTAAAATATAGCTTTATAAATACTTATATTAAAATCGAAATAAATTATCTTTATTCTATGAAATTGATATACTTTATTATTGAACATTATTTCATATATCTAAACATCACATTCCATGTACATTTGAAGTATACATCATTTATACATATAAAACATACCATATTCTTCAGTTTAATTAATAAAAAATGTTTATACTAATATATATTTATATGTGTTAATTCGTTTTAATTTACTGTTTAATATGTACAAATTTTAGAAATAATTATTATACATTCTATTACTTGTCTATATGTATTAAAACATTCTACTATCAAATCAAGTTCTCTTTTTTTATGTTTAGATAACTCTCTTCTTCATAAATCAAATTAATAATTATATTACCCAAACTAAAATTACTAATAGCATATTTCATCATATTTATTGTTTCATATCACTTATTATCAACCCAACACTATAAATCATTATTTCGAAGTCAGATAAATTATAATATCAAAGAAGTAGAACAAAGTTTATATTAAATTAGGTTAGCCCACTCACTTTGAATTGCTTTGGCCCCAAATTAAAGATCCAAAAACATTATGCTTTATTGTTCAAAATATATATGCTTCAAAATTTGCATATTGACGACTCTAGTTGATATTAATGGGTTGGCCTCAACTACTCTCCAATTTGGTACTTGAACTATTTAGTTTAGTGGAGATTTAAGTGAGAAATCGTTGTTTTAACAGAAAGAGGGTTCTTTGGTTTTTTGAGATGAGAGGAAGAAGATGAAGTAATGTATGGAATCAAAATCTTCTCATTTGAATTTGAAACAACCTATTTATAATTAAAGTGAAGTGCCCATTCAACCCAAGTTGGGCCAAGCCCATTTTAAATTTTCAATTTTCAATTTAGTAAAATATCATTCACTCCATCTTATGACTTTGATTCAGACAAATAAATATAAGGTGCAGATCATAAAAATGAGATAGTCGCAGTGGTCCAGGTTCACCTTCAAATTCAACTGTTTATAGAATTACCATTTTGCCTTAAGGTCAAAATTACTGAAATATGCTTGTTTAAATTTAGGTTTTGAAATTATGGGTTATACTTTCCTTCCCATAAAATGAATTTCGCCTCGAAATTTCTAAGGGTCAAAGAATTAATTCATAAACTTTCACATTACGTACCAACCCTAATGCAATCTAAAACATATATTAGCAACCATGAAAAAAATCATCGACACATGTCACATACAGTTCTATTACTAAACTTTCTTGGAAAAAAAATAGAGCAATATAATAGCAACATGAAGTATGTATGCATGATTTTGTCATATAAGATACTAAGTTAATGTAAAGCGCAACCGGTAGTCAACCACTCGAACTAATCAACCCCCTGGAATGTATGCAAATGACTTGACATACCAAGCATGATGTAATACATCCCATCGCGAGCATATAATTTCTATATGTATGAAAATATCATTCAATGCAACATATCACAAAATAGATACAGAAATGGGCAACTTACGTACAATAAAGCATAGCAATGTAAGCAGCAGTCAAGCATATAGTCTATATCATAACAAAAAAACCAAATCAACAGGTCAATCAATCATATCCTACCAAAGCAATAATAATCTACTCCGGTCATTCAACATTAACTAAGCAATTTAATTACACTAACAAGCAAACAAATGGGAAAATGTACCGCAGAAGAATCGAAATGAAAGATCAAATATTCTCCTCCACTTTCCAAACACTCTCAATCGGATCTTCTTTCATATTCAACTTAACAAGTCTTACCATTAGTGTGTGTGTGCGCGCGTGCACGCGCATTCATTATAAAATACTAATCTCATATGTGTGCGCATGACTATAACTCTCACAATCCATGTTATCAACTCAGATAAACCGAGGCCAAATTGCACCAAAACCAGCAATCTTGGCATGAACATGCCTATAGTGAAATGCAGTCTCATACGCCTCTTAAATGCACATACACAACATTCAAATTATCTCAGTAGTGGTATGTGTGTGTCATTTCATCTTTTGAAAGTTAAGGTAAGACAACTCAATAGTGACGGTCTTACCTAAGCAAACCAACAATTTGAATCACCAAATGATTCCTCCTTTCATCTAAGAACATTGAAATCGAGTGATGTCTTAACCTGTTGAACCTAGCATAACTTCTCCTTAAATTTCAATCCAACTTAAGTAGTACCATTTCACTTATTATATCTCTTCTCAAATCCTCCAACAAACATGGCACCGAAGTACTATGTCCTAAACCTACTAAAGATTTTAGATTTTATTCCAAGTCCTGAATACAAACAAGCAAGCATTCAAACAGTTAGACAAAGCAATCATATTCTATTCAACCATTCAAACATGGAAAACCAAATCCTAAGTCTAAATGAAGTCATAAACCTAGGATGAATTCTAACCTAAAATTGTGTTTGTGTTAAAACAGATCGACTAAATAATACATCGTTAATGTGCACCTGTTATCCAACATAAACTACATACCCTTAAGTAGATGCTTCACAATAGTTTCTTGAATAGATAGTCTCACTACAATCCGAGGAATGATCGAAAAGAATCTTCCTAATCCTTTCTCTAAAGCATGTTCAAATTTCTATATCTCAGTTCTCACCAAAAACCGTGTTCGCATTTCTATGCGTGCATATCAAGATGTCTTTTAATTGTTCCTTCAAATCAATCTTTTCTAAATAGCTTAGAGTTCTTTATTTTACACCAATTTGTAGAACCTTTTTTATACAGTCTAACCCTCAACTCAGTCTGGAATGTCTTTTACAAATGCAAGTCAAAACTATAATCATCTCTTGATTCCCCAAATCATGCTTATCCATAAATTCAAATTACTTCTTTCCATTCATCTATTATACAAGCTCGAGTGATCATGGTACACATCAATGATGGAGTATTCTCTACATGCTTG
This sequence comes from Allium cepa, assembly GCA_030765085.1. Classification (NCBI taxonomy): domain Eukaryota; kingdom Viridiplantae; phylum Streptophyta; class Magnoliopsida; order Asparagales; family Amaryllidaceae; genus Allium; species Allium cepa. The sequence continues at coordinate 979,978,508 of CM060928.1, forward strand.
TTCATCTCACTATAATACTTAATCTTGGCACCATTCTATAATATGAGATATTTTAGAAAAAAACAAAATTCCAAACTCGACCATTTCCTTGTACAAACCAACCAATGTATCTTCTCAAATATATCCTTTCACCAATTTATGTTTTTCCATACTATGGATAAGACAACACAATAGGGGTGGCATCTCGCCATATCAATTTAATCAACATAATACTCAATAATCATGATAACGCCATACCTAAAACATATCTAGGAACATCGAAAAAAGGGATGATGTCCTAGCATAGTGAACATATTATCGTAATCATGTCACATCCAATACAAACTATATACTTGTAATTACAATTATCACTTAAGTATTGATAACCAATAACCATTGCCATATAACATACACCACAAGATGATAACTACTTTCTTGGCCGAAAACATCCATCCAAACCATTCAAATATTTATAGTATAAAGTTACCTGAAATGTTAGGGATAATGCACTACAATAAACAGGCTTTTTAATTGCGTTTTAAAATGCTATTAAACCTTTCTATAGCATTTCTGTAAACGTCATAGATCAACATGTTGTAATAAATCCGACAGATAATATAGTATTCTAAATTTGCAATAGAAAACGGACTTTTAACAACGTTTATGCTGCCATCTTAAATAGGCCGTATCGGTGCAACTACTTGTCTATAGCGTTTTGAAGCTTGCTGTAATTTTTTTACACAGAGTTGTGGTTTATGATACTAACAATATGACGTCATTTAATTGCTATAATATGTTGACATGCCATATTATTATAGCATCTGAAAACGCTATGGAATTATCATGTCAATCTTTATCATGCATTGAAATGCTATAGAAAATTCATTACTATCTACTGTAGCATTTTTTTTCTAAGAAAACTGTTTAATCCTTGCAAAATATTTTGTATAGCACTATAACAAAGCTATAACAATATTTCTTTTCATAGCATAGTTAAAATGCTCTAAAAAAGTTCTATTGCTTTTTTTACTTCCATATGTATATATATTCAAGCTTACAATTTTCAATTCTACTAATATATTATAACAATTCAAAAAAACACATTTATCACACTGTAATGTATGTAAACAAATGGAGTCATAAGCCAAACCACAATATATATATATATATATATATATATATCCATAATATTTCATACACGGAGCATTAAACAAATAAATATTTGTGACAAAATTTAATGATACACACAACTGTAGCTAACCAAAACGATACATGCTAAAAAAAGATGCATGAACATCGATAGACAATACATTAATGCAAGCATGACCGATTAGAAGGAGAAAGAGCACGACATCATGTAGCAACCTCAAAAGCAACATATAACACTTGTCAAAAAAACAGAAACGTACGTATGTTAGTCAGCATATACAAGTATGTATAAGTACTATCAACATGTATAAGTACTCTCAGCATATATAAGTAAGTTCACATACAGGACTAAAACAGTAAAATACTATGTGATGACTGACAGCGTGTAAGCTTGCTGCCAAGTGGGTTAAAAAGCTCAATCTCCACCATGAAAATGACTTATAGTGCTAAGCCTGAACATATGATTTACGAAGAGTAGGAAAATACATCTTATATCATTCTCTACTCTTGGTTTTAGTTTTATGTTGCGTTCCACAATTTTGGCATAAAATAAAGTAAGAGCAGAAAATTTTTCAAGGAAAATAGAGAAAGAAAATTGAAAGAAGAGAGAAAGATGGGAAACAGAGGAAAAAATAAAAACGCTAATCTGGAACTGCATATTATAAAAATACCATGAACTACATATTATAAAGTGTAGCACACATATCTACAGTTTTAACTATTGCTTTTGTGCTTGCTTTAGGAGTGCTTAGTTTTTCCGGTCCTAAATATAAAATAATTCGCATACAAGCCTATAAATTCATGATTCTCAACTTTTATATCTTTAATCCTTGCGCATTAAAAAAAGATATTAAACATATCATATCTACTGCTGGTAAATTGACGATCATAAAATTTGTTACTACTGCAATGTGCACATATTGGTCCACACATTTCATGATGCCTATCAAGCTACTGAACATGACAAAGAGGTTGTTAACTCCTCTTTTTCACGACTAAGCGACCTAACGGGTTAAAGGACCCAGCGACCTAAAGGCATATGGGACTCAATGACCTATAGCAGACCACGGTCTAATGACTTGAAGCAAGGAGCGGCTCAACCAGGTTGACGACCTAAAGGTCCAGCGACCTAACAGATTAAATGGTCCAGCGACCTAACGGATTAAATGGTCCATCGACCTAACCAGTTGAAGAGCTTAAGCGACCTAACGAGCTTAGAAGCTCAGCGACTTAAAGAGTTAAGAGGTCCTACGACCTAACGAGTTAAGAAACCCACGACCTAATGACTCAATTGAAAGCAGCGACCTAACGACCTAAAAGGGGGAGGGACCTAACGACCCAAAAGTCCTAGCAACTTAACGAGTTACGACCTAGCATCTTCCACTAGCAAGAGTCGAATTCACATGATCTCTTCCATTAGGTTGCTCACGACCTAAGCTACATACTGCATCTTCTACTAGGTCGCTCACGACCTAAGCAGACCAAGGAAACTTCTTTAAGCCGCTATTCCTTATGCCGTTGGCCTTTACACCGCTACTCCTTATGCCGTAGGTCCTTAGGTCGCCACACCCTCTCTTGCTACTCCTTAGGTCGCCCACGACCTATAACATGGCCACCTAACCCCTAAGTCGCCCATGACCTACGACCTAACTCCAGAAATTCCCTATAAATACCTTGCCTACTCCACCGAAAAAAGGACTTTTGGCTCATTTCTGAAACGCCTATACTCTACTGTATTCTCGACTCATCTGACACTTCAAACACCGAAGACACCTCTACGGACTTCAAGAGAGATCTAACACATTCAACATGAATTCGAAGAGCTCTTATACATTGAAGTTCTAGTTACTTGTCTTAGTTGTGTTGTAATCGAAGATCATTGTAAAAGTTGTAATCGAATCAGCAATAAAGAGGATTAAAGTGGACGTAGGGTTGATATTAAGCCGAACCACTATAAAAATGTTGTCTCTTTACTTGATTTTCTGTTATCTTCTGCTTATCTCTGGTTCCCGTACCAATGGGTGGTGCTTTCACATTTTTACTACTTACACCGGGGTGTTAGCGTTCAATTTTAGCGTTAACATTTTTGGTGCTTTCATTGAGAACACTCGAACTCAGAGTGTTTTCATCATTGCTTCGCAAAAGTTCGTCGAAATAATCTCTCTCAAAACCAGAAGTCTATCAGAGATTATGGCTCCTGGAAGAAAGCGCAGAACCGGTGATGTCCATGAAAATACTGCCGGTTCTCCTTCGTTAAGTCAAGCAGCTCCAAGTGCTGGAATTACACGGGCAGAGTTGGATGCTGCAGTGTCTGGGTTATATCAGCAAATGGAAGCCCAGAACACTTTAATGCTTGATAGGTTGAATGCTTTGCTCGGAGCTAACCGTCAACCAGTGAATAATGAAGAAAACTTTGCTGATGATGTTCATAATCCTTAAGAGAGGAATATTCCTCAAAAGGCAGCTGCCCTGCCGAAGAGGCACCTCCCCAAGCTGGAGGATCAAGGCCACAGCTGACTCTCCGCGAACGTTTTTCCAGGAAAATTTCCGAGAAAATGGATGAAGTCTGTCCTGCTGAGCCTCTAAACGATGAGGAATACCTCTCGGGAATGGTTCGGCAGATTATGAAAGAAAGTATGCAAAAGGAAGAAGACGAAAAAGAATGGGGGTTCGCTCCAAGCAAAACTCCGTTCACCGAAAGGATTCTGAAAGCGGAATTTCCAAGGAAGTTTGTTCCCCCTACCATTCCGGCTTATAAGGGAACAAGCGGCCGTAACCAATTCCTATATAAGTATGACTGGCACATGACTGGTGCTAGAGCATCGGATGAGATCAAATGCCGGTACTTTTCGGTATACTTGGAAGGAGTGGCTCTACTCTGGTATACAAAGCTACCGGTCCGATCTGTACACCAGTTCTCTGATTTAACTCAGAAGTTTAATGAACAATTCAGGTTGTATGCTTCAAAGGCGAAGGACATAATGTCATTGTCCAACCTGGAACAGAATCCCGGAGAATCTATTAGATCTTTCTTAAACCGCTTCAACATAGCCTTGACTGAAGTCGACAATGCAGAGCCACAAATGGTTTTGACATACTTAATGAGGGCTATCGACAAATCGAGTGAGTTTGGTAAATGGCTGAAGATGAAGGAACCAAATTAGCTTGAGAAATTATACAAGAAAGTTGACGAGTTCATGCGCTTGGAAAGCCTTCCTACGCCGGTGAAAGTGGTATTGACGGAGGTTAAGAATAACATTGCTGCTACTACCAAAAAGGAATCCGAAAGTCAGAAGAGGGAGAATAACGGTGGGAAGAAGCAGAAGGATGTGAAGAAACCTCGCTTCATAAAACCTTCATATTTCACTCCTTTAACTGATACTCCGGAGAATATCTTTTTCGCTACCAAAGATGCCATGGAATATCCTAAACCACCTTTGTTGAAGCTTGGGAAAAAGGTTGTTCAAAGTAGGAGATTTTGTCGGTTTCATAATCAACCCGGTCATGACACTAACGAATGTCGCCATTTGAAAAGTTTGATTGAAGAACTGCTGAGAGAGAACAAGCTGCAATAATATGTTAAGAGAAATAGGAATGACCCAACTTCATCTACTGAGGGCCAGCAACTTCCTGCTCATCCATCTGCCTCGGGTGAGAGGACTACTGCGCATGAATCAGAAAGGCCTGTTATTAATGTAATCACGGGAGGTCCTCACCCAGCAGGCAGAAGTTGGGGTGAGATGGAAAGATATGCTCGTGCTTTGAAATATGCCCCAGCAGAAGAAAATGTTTTTGTGTTGGAAGACGCTGCACCTTTGAAGCAGCAAAGAACTTTTAATGATGACATTGTGTTCAGGGCCAGGGACTCTATGGGTGTTGAAGCTTCTACCATGGATCCCTTGGTCATCTCTGCAGGTATCGGACCTGCTATTGTAAGAAGGGTGCTTGTTGACTGCGGCGCCTCTTGTAATATCCTCTTCAAAAAGACATTCGATCAAATGAAGATTCCTATGACTGATGTTCAAGCTTCATCGCAAAAGATTGCTGGGTTCACTGGGGAACCAAAGCAGCCAAATAGAACTATTGACTTATTCGTTGAACTTGGAGAGGGGCAGAAAAAGGTGGTTCGAAAGCAGACTTTTGTGATTGCTGACGGATTTTCTGCTTACAGTGCCTTCCTAGGCCGACCAACTCTTGCAGCATTCAAGGCAATTCTCGCCCCGTGGTGCCTCACTATGAAGTTCCCCATGGATAATGGCATCGATGTTATTAAAGGGGATCAGAATGCTGGGCGAGAATGTTACCTGATAGAGTTGCGGGAAGCAAGGAAGAGAGAGAGAGATGGGAAAGGAGGCGGCAGCTTCACTCCGCATCAAAGAACCAACCTTGTAGCAATTACAGGGTGGACCCTGCACTGGCGAGCATAGTAGTGCACGAAAAGAAATTTATCCCAGAAAAGCCAGTACAGGGGAGAATAGAGTGGTGCCAGTAGAAGTAACAGTGCCGGTACCTGTTGACCCGAAAGATCCAAACAAGGTGCTGATGTGGGTTCCCAACTTAGTGTGACGGTTCAAAATATCTTGATATCATTCTTGAAAGAAAATCTGGATGTATTCGCTTGGAGTCATGCCGATATGTGTGGAATATCTCTAGAAATCGCAGTACACACTCTGAATATCGATCCGAAATTTACACATGTGAAGTAGAAAAGAAGAGCCCAGGGTCCAGAAAGGTCAGCAGCATTAAAGGAAGAAGTAGATCGGCTCATGGAGAATGATTTCATCAGAGAATCCACTTATCCAAATTGGGTTTCTAATCCGGTGCTAGTTAAAAAGGCAAATGGAAAGTGGAGAGTTTGCATCGACTTTTCAGATTTAAACAAAGCCTGCCCCAAAGACTGTTTCCCGTTACCCAGGATCGATCAGTTGGTGGATGGAACAGCCGGGCATGAATTGTTGTCTTTTATGGATGCTTACTCCGGATATAACCAAATCATGATGCATGAGACAGATCAGGAGGACACGAGCTTCATCACCAATGTTGGTCTTTACTTCTACAGAGTCATGCCCTTTGGACTGAAGAATGCGGGGGCAACTTACCAAAGACTTGTTAATGCTATGTTCAAGCCACAGATTGGCAAAACTATGGAAATTTACGTTGATGATATGTTGGTGAAGTCAAAGAAGGCAGTGGACCATATGAATCACTTGGCAGAAATGTTCGCAGTCCTTTGAAAGTATGGAATGAAGCTTAATCCTTTGAAATGTTCATTCGGGGTAGAGTCCGGGAAATTCTTGGGTTTCATTGTGAGTGCTAGGGGCATTGAAGCTAATCCTGCTCAAATTACTGCTCTGAGAGAAGTCAAAACCCCTAGGACAAAGAAGGAATTGCAGAGCCTCAATGGGAAAGTCGCTGCTTTGAGTCGGTTTATTTCTAAGGCCATAGATAAATGCATTCCATTCTTTGACGCTCTAAAGAAAGGAAAGAAAAACTTTGAATGGACTCTGGAATGTCAGAAAGCTTTCGATGAACTAATTCGTCACATGGAAGCGCTTCCAATACTTCCTAAGCCTAGCAACGGTGAAGATCTTTTCATATATTTAGCAGTTTCGTCTCATGCTCTCAGTGCGGCATTAGTACGGGAAGATGAAAAAGTTCAGCGCCCGGTCTACTACATCAGCAAGAGATTCACTGGGGCAGAGATGAATTATTCAAAGCTCGAAAAACTCACCTATTGCCTACTGATAGATTCCAGAAAGTTGAGGCCATATTTTCAAGCTCATCCTATCAAAGTCCTTACTGATCAGCCTCTAAAGCAAGTCCTATTTCACCCTGAGACTTCGGGTCGTCTTCTGAAGTGGAATATTGAACTCAGCCAATATGATATCACTTATCATCCCCGAAGAGCAGTCAACGGACAACCTTTAGCAGATTTCATTGCAGAATATGCAGATAAATGTGATAGTGGGGAAGAAGTTACTGATGACATCCCGACCCGATGGAAATTATATGTTGATGGCGCAAGAAACGACTATTGTTCGGGGGCTAGGGTCGTGCTTGAAACCCACGAAGGGCGATCATTGTGCTACGCATTGAGATTGGAATTTCCTTCAACAAATAATGAAGCAGAATATGAAGCTCTTATTGCCGGCTTGAAGATTGCTAAAGAACTGAATATCAAAATGTTGCAGATCTTCAGTGATTCCCAGCTTATTGTATGCCAAGTCAAGAAAGAGTTTCAAACTAAAGGAGGAAATCTGCCTGCTTACTTGTCAAGGGCCTGGGAACTTCCCGATGATTTCGATCATTATACGATAAGTCATATACCCCGGGAAGAGAACATGAAGGCAGATTCTCTCGCAAAGTATTCAAGCACTGGCAAGCTCAATTACTGGGATTGGTTCATGTAGAAGTCTTGTCAGCCCCAAGTATTGATGAAATGAAGATTGACTGGATCATGAATGTTTCTCAAGAGCAGGATCATATTCCAGAAAATTCAAAGGAGCATCAGAAGCTGTTAAGGAAAGCCTCGAGATATGTAATTCAAGACGGTCGGTTGTACAGACTTCTCAATGCCATTACTCCGATGTGTAACCAAGGAAGAGGCTAAGACAATTTTAGCTAAAGTGCATGGAGGAGGGTGTGGGGATCATTCAGGTGGTCAAACTCTGGCAAAGAAAATTCTCCGCTATGGGTATTTTTGGCTAGACATTAATCGTGATGCTGCTAGCTACGCCCGAAAGTGTGACCGATGCCAGAGATTTGCAAAAATCCCAAGAGCACCTTCCACCGAGCTAACGCAGATGGTCAGTCCATGGCCATTTGCTATTTGGGGAATAGATCTCATCGTGCCTTTGCCAACTGCCAAGTCCGGAATTAGAATGCTATTGTTGCTGTTGATTATTTCACTAAATGGGCTGAATCTGAACCATTAGCTACTATTACCTCTTAAAAGATGATAAACTTTGTGACTAAGAATATCATTTGCAGGTATGGTGTGCCTCAAGAGACAATCACAGACAATGGTACCCAATTTGAAAGCGAAGAGTTCCAGGATTTTTGCAAGCAATTCAAGATCCAAAAAAGCTTCTCAGCAGTGGCTCATCCGCAGGCAAACGGGCAAGTGGAAGCAGTAAACAAAATTATCAAGTCAACCATCAAAAAACAGTTGGAAAAAGCAAAAGGTGGTTGGGTCGATAAGTTGCCACTAGCACTGTGGGCATACAGAACTACTCACAAAACTGCGACTGGGCACACTCCATTCTCATTAGCATGTGGATCAGAAGCAATGATTCCAGCGGAAATAGAGGTTCCCTCACACAGAAGAATTCATTTCAACCAAGCTGAAAATGAAAAGTTGCAACTTGAAGCACTTGACTTCCTTGATGAAAGAAGGGAAGAGGCACAGCTTAGAATTGCAGCTCATCAGCGAAGGATTGCCAGGCACTTCAATTCCAAAGTTCGCCAACGCAGCTTTGAGATTGGGGATCTAGTCTTGAAAAGGATCATGACAGCAACATGAGTGTTTGCGCCAAACTGGGAAGGGCCGTATGTCATCGGCAAAAAACTTCTTGATGGCACTTTCAAACCGACAACTGTCGAAGGAGATCCAATTCCAAGAGCTTGGAACAACAATCACTTCTGTCCATATTTTACTTAAAAGCTTTGCTTAAATTTGTAAAATGGTTATGGATGTACGATTCTTGTATTGCAAGCTATTGTAAAACTAGTGCAATTGAATAATAAGAACTATAAAGTGGATGTAGGCCCAGTTCTTGGCCGAACCACTATAAATCTTATGTTCTCTACTATTATAAAACGCATGTTTTATTTCAATGTGTAAATACCTTAAATGTATTGCTAAAATGTCGATTTAATATTGCAGGCCAGTAAAACAAAGCTTACCCATCACAAGGCTGAGCGTTCCCTGAAATCACTCAATAAACAAATGTCAAGCCGCAAAGATTCCAGATTCAAATCCTATACAAGAAGTGCTTCATGCAAACAGTTAGTGATTCCGTCGGACTCGCTTAACAATGAAGTACACTTCTTTGGATAAGACAAACTACTTGCAAAAGAAAGGAACATGTGCTTGGAAATGATAACAGGGAATCGCTAATGAGCAAATGACGAACAGATAAGGGCGAGCAGACAGAAAACAGCCAAAAAGGAGTCCTGCCTCTCAACAAAAAGGTTGGTGGAACCACCGGAGTGGCACCTTCCCAAAGCGAAGGCACCAGGCCCTTGCTAGCTGATTGCGATCGTTTGTGCAAACGAACATCCGGTTGGATAGCTTGCGTCTGCCCCGTGGATCCACTTAACCGTGAGATGAAACCTTCATGGCAAGCCAACCACCCAAAGACCTCTTCGGAGGCACAAGCCCTCTTCGGAGGCACAACACTTCGGAGGATAAAGACCTCTAACGAGGAACGCCGAAAAAATAAAGTTCTCTTCTCAACTAAAAAGATTGGAGGAATCACCGGAGGGGCACCTTCCTAAGTGGAAGGCACAGGGCCCTTGTTAACTGGTTGTGATCGTTTGTGCAAACGAAAAGTAACTTCCAGGCAATCAAATAAAGACCTCTTCGAAGGCAAAAGACCTCTTCGGAGGCACAAGACCTCTTCGAAGGCAGAAGACCTCTCCCGAGGCACCACAAGCCCTCTTCAGAGGCACTAGCCTTCACCAAAGGCATGCCTGCCCTCTTCGGTGGCAGAAGACCTCTCCCGAGGCACAACAAGACCTCTTCGGAAGCACAAGACCTCTTCGGAGGCACGTCCCAAGAAGAAATGCTTTTCTCAACCAACAAGGTTGATGGAACTACCGGAGGGGCACCTTCCTAAGATAGAAGGCACAGGGCCCTTGTTAACTGGTTGCGATCGTTTGTGCAAAAGGACATCCAACTAAGTAACTTGCGTCCGCCCCGTGGAACCATTTAACTGTGAGAAAACACTCTCAAGCGAACAAAACAAAAAAGCCCTCCAACGAGGCATAGAAAAAGCCCTCTTCGGAGGCACGCTGCAGCTCTCAAGGGAAGATCAATTTCCCCATCTTGAAAATATTCTTACCCAGAAGTTGTAGTGCCAATTCAAAGCCTTCTTTGCAAACTAGCTTCACTCCACTTGTCAAAAAATAAAAGTGACTATCTTCGAAAGTGAAGTGTAAAAAAATTTTCAAACAAAAGAGAGAGAAGAATTCTCCAATACAAGGCACACTGTACTAAAGAAGAGTAATATTTCCTCAAAAAATGGAAAGAATTATTCTCTAAAGTAAGAGTGCAAGCCTTCTCAAAATGGAAGAATTGTTCTCCAACTTAAGAGTACAAGTCTTCTCGAAACAGAAGAATTGTTCTCCAACTTAAGAGTACAAATCTTCTCGAAACAGAAGAACTGTTCTCCAAAGTTTTATCAAATGAAAGAAATTGCAATAAGCCATGGTATGGGGGCAATACAATACAATATAGCTACATTAATAAAAGCAACGCTCAAGCAACATACCACAAACTTATTGCAATATCTCACAAAGAAAACGAAGAAACTTGTGCAGAAATAAGGAATAAATGCATTCACAAATAACAGTCAAAAGATTGTAAAAGTAAGAAGAATCATTTTAATCCATACTATAAAATTTTATACATGTGCAGGTTACAAAAGAGTGGGGACCGGTACCCACACAATCTCCGGTCAAAACAAGCGTTTGTATACAAGAAAAAAGCAAAACAAGAAGGTTAAAGCGAGACTCACCATTTATTCTTCCCGCCACCTTTAGAGCCCTCGCCTGGCCTGATGGTTAACTTTGGGAGCCGGCTTGAACGAGTCAGGGAAGAAGGAGATAGAGGTGCATCTGGGTCTATTTCCGCCTTCTCTTCGCTAGCAGAAGTGCTTTTCCTTCTCTTCTTCGAAGTTACACGCTTCCTCTTCTTCCTTGAAGAAGACTCGCTGACCGGAGTGATAAGTGCAGACAGCTTTTTGTCATCATGAAATTGCTCCGGAGTGTTTTCACCTTCTTCAAGTTCCTCAGCCTTCTGCTCTTGCAAAGCGACCGGGTCGTCCAAGCCTTGAAGAGCTTCTATTAATTCTTCTTGCGACCCCGGTTGAGAAGTAGAAGGAGGCGTAATTTGAAGAGATGGAGGTGGAACAACTGGAAGAGGAGAAGTCTGTGCGGCACTTGGCGTTTTCACTACAGAAGAAGAGAAGTTAAAATCAGTATTCCTCGCAAAGAGAGGAGATAGTAGCGCATCAAGGCTTAGTAAATAATCAAAAAGTTCGTCAAGTTCATGTAAAGTAAACAAGTAGTTCACTTGAGCTAAATCAACGTTGAAGTTACCTGGAGAAGTCGGCTTTATCACGTCAACTTCAAAGCCTTGTGCTTCAGCGCTTTCTTGAGCCTCATCTCCAGTATAAGCAGTTACAATTTCAATGTCATCTTTGGCAGGAGGCAAAGAATGGGAACTGGAGCCAATGATATCAATGTCGGTCGAAACTGAAGGAAGAGTCGGGTCAATCAAATGTGCCTTCCCTAAATGTTCTCCTTTCGCCGTTCCGGCTCGCTCTTTAGCAAGTTGCTCCTTCCCCCTGGCAAGGCGACACATGCATCATCATCTAGATAGTGCGCCTCAAGATCTTCCTTAGCATAGCCAGCGCCTCCAAGCATATCAAGCGTGGCTTCCCACACTTCGGCTAAGGTAATCTCATACTTCGGGCCTAAAAACGAAAGGCTGCCATGCCCCAAGACGCTACGTATGTAAAACTCGAATAAGATAGAGCTGATGTTGGCCTTGGTTGCTTCATGAGAAACTTCGGCTGCTGCTTTGCCAGCGATAGCTTCATCATGCCCTTTTTCAACTTCAGAAAGTCGAGCTCTTACATTTCAATCTCCAAGTTTTGGGAGCTGGTTTTTTTCTCGCAACTGAGCAACATCAGTTCGGTAGCTTTCTACAATTTTCTGTTGTGCTTCGAATTTAGCTTCCGCGTCTCTTTGCCCGGCATGAGCATCTCTCACCCGTTTTTGAAGCACTTCTTCCTTTTGAGTATAGGAAGTGGAAGAAGTGGCAAGCTCTTCTTTGAGTTTTTCAATTTCCGCTTCAAGCTTCTTATTGTAAGCGGTGATATTCTTCATCTCTGCATCATGTTGGTCGAGAATTTTCTTCCACTCAGACTTATCGCTCTCCATGGTTAACATAACCTCAAGATTCAAGCGATTCACCCTTTGAAGCTCGTCAACTAGCTTTTGCCATCCAAACATTCTCTCAATGTCAAGTTTAACAGCGTCAAGATTCCTTAGCATGGCCTGCTTGTCGATAGGAATCAAGTCCAAGTCGAAGCGCACTCCTTTTAAACACCAGTGTGGAAACCGACTTTGGAGTGCAGGCGGGGCACTCTCAATTTGATACAGAGGCTTGTTGATGATCGTTTGAATATCAGCTCCTTGAAGGGCAAGAGAGCTGGAAGGGATTTCCAAAGAGATGGGAGCAGCGGGCTTTTCAGAAATTGCAGACGCCGGCCTTTCACTAAGCTTGGCCTGCTTGCTCGGATCTTCAGCGATGTGGCCTTTCCCTTTGTCATCATGAGATTTTCTTTTGTGGGAATCATCACCTCTCTGGAAAGAATCATTTCGTTCATCCCTTGTCCCATAGCGCTTCTCATAAGCCCGCCTTTCGCGAGCTTTTCTTGCGGCTCTTTCTTCATCAGTTTCCCTTGGGGCAGGAAGATACCGTTTGGGATCATAAGAGTCGCGTCTTCCATAGCGCTAAAAATCATCATAGTATGAGCCGCTACGTCCCATTGGAGAACCTGAAAATGAAGAAGTGACAAGTTCAGAAATCTTCAAAGTAAAGAAGTTAAGTGCACAAAGCTGCTAAAATCGTAAGTGTGTGTGGCGTGTGAACTACGCACGTCAAGCTACAAACCACTCTTCGGCTTAAGAGTTATCTCTTGGGTTGATGGAGTTGTTTGCAAAACCGATGTCACTTCAACTGCTGGAGAAGTAAATTTAGAAGCAGTAGTATCATCTTTGAAGATCTCACGTGAAGTAACCACCAAGTCGCTCAATCCCTCAAAAATGTCGTCACCGTCATGCCTAGCGGGACTCTTTTTCTCAGCTTCTTCATCAGCAGCCTTCCCGGAGTGTTGAGGAGGTTCCTCTTCTTCGATAACCGAGGGAAGTGCAAATTTGCCGGATGATCCCGCAATGTCAACGGAAGCAGAACATTTCACCAATGAAGCCTCGGCAGTAGGTTCCTTCGGTGTAAGTTCTTCGGCGGAAACTGGGGCATCTGGGGTCTCTGCTTGAGAACCAGGGGCATCATGAAGCTGGATAGATCGGGAAGAATGCAAAAGTTCGAACTGATGCAAAAATTCGTCCTTCGGAAAAAATTTAACGCTTCTCTCCTCAACCGCCACAGCACTTAGTCTTTCAAAAGTCGGCTTATGGCTGGAATCTTTAGAAAGAGGAGGAAGTGCTGTAAAAGTAAAGAATGAAGTTAGCACTTAACAACTCAGATTTTAAAAAGTTCAGAAATGGGAAGAATGGAGATAGGCAAGCTTACTTCCTACTCTCCAAATGCTGTAGAATCGTGGGGGGCAACGGACGAAGAAAAATTGGTTCAGAAACCCGTGGGCGCTTTCAGGAAGATCAGCGATCAATTTACGGTTCCTTGCGCTTCACACGAGTATTATAGAAGGATGATCTTTGTTCTTCGCAAATGTGTATAAGTAACAAATTTGTTCAAAGCTTGGAAGATGGTCGAGTGTCCTCCTGAACAGTACGCACAGTCCCATCAAGATGGCGTAGACATTAGGATGCAACTGGAAGGGAGAGATAGTCAATCGGAGAAGGAGCTGTCGAAGAAAATCGTTAAAGGGAGTAATAGCTCCACTCAAGCACATCTGACGATTAACTGCGATGAAACCAAGAGATGGCCTGTCAGCAGTATCGTTTACCCCAGGAAGCAAAGCGTCTGCCTCAGCAATACCGAACTGAATACACAATTGATTGAACACCCGTTGATTCAAAGTAGCTGGAGTTCTTTCCAGGGGACTATCCAAGGGGTTAGCTATTGGGAAGACTTCTTTAGCTTGTCCTATTATCTCTTCTTGTTGAGAAGTCATTCTACACAAGGAACTGAATATTCAAATATGAAGGTGCACGTTTCCTACATGTGTGGAGTGTTGTGCGAAACTAATAAAATGGCAAGCAAATATAATTGGAATTAAACTAATAGGCATTTGTCGATTATAAAGTTTCAAGGCTTGTTATTTTAGGTCCAAGTACAAGTGCAGTGTTGATGCAAACAGATCAGCTTTAGTTGATTAATTTTGCTTTGTTTAATACTTCACTTGAATTTGTTGATTCATAGCACTTCATTCGTATAATTTCTTTAAGTTGATTATTCTTTATCGACTAATCTGTCATTCGATGTGGGAAGTCAGTGGCAGTATATTCGCCCTAGTTTTATGCAAATGTTATATTTAACAGGTTGTTAGCTTCAAAAGTTAATATAATCTATGTAAAAGTGCAACAAGTTCAAGCAGTTCATTCTGGCTGTTCAAGCTGGAAATTTAATCAAGTTATGTCAAATTTTACAAGTGTTCAAGTCCTGTTCACTTCTTAGGTCACAAGAATGACTCAAGTTAACTCAGGGTTCTTTAGGCCGTCCAGATCATGCCCAAACGACCTAACATAGGTCGGGCTTCCTTAGGTCGCTCTGCTTTAAGCCTTATGTTATTCCAGCAAGTTAAGTCGCAAGCAAGATAGGTCGCGATCAAGCTAAGTCGCAAGCAAGTTAGGTCATGCGATTCACATTCAAACCGATAAGCCTAAGGTCGTCCAAAGCTCCTCAACCGATCATTTCCTAACCCTCTTTAACCCGTTCGCTCCTCTCCACTCAGCAAATCGCCTAACTCACAAACCCGCTAACCCGTTAACCAAAGGCCTCTTCTTCTCCTCCAAACACCTAAAGCCTCATCATCTCCCCCAAATTTCCAGAAACTCCATGGAACCCTAGGCAGGTTCGTTTTTACAGCAATTGCTAGCAACTCGACAAGAATCGAAGGGAAAATCTGAATGCAATTTTGTAACATAACAACAAAAATCGTATGGAGATGATTATGGGGGAATCGGTGGCAAATGCGGCAAATAAATGCTCGAAATTACCTAGATTCACTGATGGAATTAATGATTGGAGATGAAAAAGGAAAAATTTCATGCTAAGTCTCTGAGCTCTGGTGTATCAATGGCGGCAGAGGTAAACAATTCAATGAAGAAGATGAAGCGAGCTAACGGCTTATATAGGGGAAAGAGCAAAGGATGCATCAGCACGCGAGTTAATGAGCTTATTTAGGTCGCTCACGACCTGGCGGAGTTAGATCGAAGCATACGACCTATGATCTAGGCATATGCTTCGAGGGGCAAGTGTTAACTCCTCTTTTTCACGACTAAGCGACCTAACGGGTTAAAGGACCCAGCGACCTAAAGGCATAGGGGACTCAACGACCTACATCAGACCACGGCCTAATGACTTGAAGCAAGGAGCGGCTCAACCAGGTTGACGACCTAAAGGTCCAGCGACCTAACGGATTAAATGGTCCAGCGACCTAACGGATTAAATGGTCCAGCGACCTAGCGACCTAACCAGTTGAAGAGCTTAAGTGACCTAACGAGCTTAGAAGCTCAGCGACCTAAAGAGTTAAGAGGTCTTGCGACCTAACGAGTTAAGAAACCCACGACCTGATGACTCAATGGAAAGCAGCGACCTAACGACCTAAAAGGGAGAGCGACCTAACGACCTAAAAGTCCTAGCGACTTAACGAGTTACGACCTAGCATCTTCCACTAGTAAGAGCCGAATTCACATGACCTCTTCCATTAGGTCGCTCACGACCTAAGCTGCATACTGCATCTTCTACTAGGTCGCTCACGACCTAAGCAGACCAAGGCAACTTCTTTAAGCCGCTATTCCTTATGTCGCTGGCCTTTACGCCGCTACTCCTTATGCCGTAGTTCCTTAGGTCGCCACACCCTCTCCTTCTACTCCTTAGGTCGCCCACGACCTATAAAATGGCCGACCTAACCCCTAGGTCTCCCACGACCTACGACCTAACTTCAGAAATTCCCTATAAATACCCTGCCTACTCCACCGAAAAAAGAACTTTTGTCTCATTTCTGGAACGCCTATACTCTGTTGTTTTCTCAACTCATCTGACACTTCAAACACCGAAGACACCTCTATGGACTTCAAGAGAGATCTAATACATTCAACATGAATTCGAAGAGCTCTTATACATTGAAGTTCTAGTTACTTGTCTTAATTGTGTTGTAATCGAAGATCATTGTAAAAGTTGTAATCGAATCAGCAATAAAGAGGATTAAAGTGGACGTAGGTTTGACATTAAGCCGAACCACTATAAAAACTGTTGTCTCTTTACTTGATTTTCTGTTATCTTCTGCTTATCTCTAGTTCCCGTACCAATGGGTGGTGCTTTCACATTTTTACTCTTACACCGGGGTGTTAGCGTTCAATTTTAGCGTTAACAGAGGTCCTCCAACAAATATTTATGACATGACAACCTAAACTCATAAATACTCATTCCTATTGCCTATTCTAAAATTCAATATCCTAAAGCTCTTGGTGGTCTCGAATTTACTGATATAACTGAATGGAACAGAGATGCAAGCTCTAAAATCCCTAATCAAATATTTTTAGACTAAGATACTTATGAAATCCTTTCAAGCCATTTTATATTTTAACTTTTATTTGGTTAAAATTGAACCAGAAAACAAACATTTCAAACAATACAATTTCCTGCTACCTAGCATAGTTGAAACGATGAAGCTTACCAAATAAACTTCTCTACGGTAATATTTTGTGAATTCAATGAATGAATGAATGGGCGATCTGTTCTACTGTATACCTTGCGGAAAGTAAAAGAAACTCTTCTTTCACATCTTCTGGTTACCTATCCGCCGACCAAATCAACCTACAAAAAGGAGAAACCAAATCAAATACCAGTTTCTTAACCTGATATTCAATTTTCTTCTCACATTTTTCGTTGAACTCAAGGTTTATTTTGAATTTTTATCAAATTTAGACAAAGATATACTTTCTCATTAACTCCATCAAATATAAATGGATTCACGGTAGAAGTCTCAACTTTTAAATGCATTTTCTAATAATGAAACATTAAGGGATCATTAAATCTAATGACTCTAGATGAACGGTGTGTTTTAGCAGATTTAATTCTGCTAAAGTGCATCGATGATTACAGGCATTAAATGTAATGGCTTTCATTTTCCCTACCTTGGTTAAACCATTGTACGTGATATTACCTCTATACATTATATACCAGTGATTCAATGAGACAGTGATGCACATTTGCAAGTGATTGTATTTGCTTAATCCATTTATCAAAAATGCTATAAAATAAAAGTTATAAGATAAAATAAAAATCTGTATGAAAAACAAGGAAATCTAGCAACTTACTGTCCTTCCAAACATTAGTTCAAATACAACAATGGAAAGTAATGCAAATACAGTTGAACATGAAGATGAAACATGTGATGTGAAACCAATACCATAGTTTTAATGTGATGATTTGTTAGAATTCACCGAGACAGCGCTAAGGTTCTTGATTATTGATCAAGAGAATCTGTGATCATATCTCATTGGCATTACTAACCATGTTAAAAAATGGGTTATAATTCTTGATGCAGCAGTACTACTATATGTGTCAAATGCTATCTTTACTAAATAATTTGTAAATGAATCATAATTATAAATATACAAGATCTGCAATACGTGTGGATCCCACACAGCATTGCATTTATTGCAAGTAAGATTTAATTGCAATTTAGTAAGTGTATCAAAGTTATTTTATTTTATCATCTTACACATGTGAGATAAATTACATGTGGATTTCATCTTATTAGTTGGTCGAGGTGATTGTGAAACAAATGATATTTTTGATTGCCTTTTGCATTGGGATAGAAAGATGATATATACATAAGAAGCAATGATTATTTTCGATAATTTTTTTTTGATTTAAAAAAAATCAAACTGCACATAATTGAGGATCAAAAGATATATTATTTAGATACTTTCATTCAAAAGCTAATAAGAAATAGAAAGTAATCATCCAAATCAAAAAAGTCTCATATCTAATCAAAGTTTGAATTATACTTACTATAAATTGATTTCATTATAACATTCGCAGCAAGCCAAGCTATTGTAGTACCAAGAGCATCTTCAATGACTTCTAAATCGGATGTTGTTCTCCATAGATGTGCTTTTGAAATTTTTATAGTATCTACCCAAACTTTAACTGCATTTTCTCCAAAGTGACTCAATAAACCATTGAAGTTGGATCGGTTGAAGACACGCTGCCTAACACAATTATTTCTCTCTTTTCCGACCAATCGACCAGCTTGCATTTACTTTCTTCCATAGAATTTGTACTCTATCAATTAAACTAAGAGGTTATTTGATTATGTGCTTCAATAATTTGTACAATGAAAAAATAATTGAATTGCATATAAATAAGTTTGATACATACCTTCTCGACAACTCCGACATTACTCATATGATTATTTGATGATGCAGTGTTAACTGTTTCAGTAGCTACTTTCGATTCAGGCCATGACACTTTGCTACCAATGGCCTCTCCAACTCATGTCAATCCTTTAGTGGGCCTCCATAGAAAAGCATCGTCTATTTTTGGATTATCTGTCCAAACTGCAATGGCAGCCGGACCAAGAGGGAGATCATTCACAAGTTCTTTTGGATCACTCGAATGAAGTAGTCCTTCTACGACTAGTTCTTCACTCCTATTCCAATCGATTAATTTGCATTTATGATCTACGAAGTTATTGAAGTTGCGCAAAACAACTCTAGTAACTGGCCACACTACTATCTCACCTTCAATGTCTCCATTGTATGTCGAATAAAGTGAAGGTCTCCACAAGAAAGCATCCGGCTTTCTTACAGTTTCTATTATAATTTTCTTGGCATTGGACCCTAAGGGGGTTTGTTGGACAAGCTCTTTTGGGTCACTTGGCACAACTCTTTCTTCCGCAACAATTTAGTCTGTCTAACTCCAATCCAATAAGTTACATGTATCATATTGTTTACCATGTTTGTTCTATTATTAATCAAAAGAAAATTATATTAATAATGAAATTAAATGCTAAATATAATGATATCACACTAGTACTATAAATAACTTTTACCGCTTGATGCACATTTTCTTCATCCTAGCTTTCTTTTCTTTGTCAAACAAAAAAAAACAACGGTAGTGATTGTTTTAAACTAAGTTCAGCTCAAAATTCATTTATAATAAACTATAGTATAAATGTGAATAAACATAGTTCATACTTCATTTTTCACAAGCATACGAACCATTGCGTCTAATTCTAAAATTTTATTTTGCATGTCGACCGTTTGTTTATCCCTTACGTGTGACCATATTGCCTTGGTGTTGGTCATGCTCCTTCCCATTGCTCAATACTTTTGTAAACCCTTCTTAGTCGTCCTAGTCTATCCTGTCACAATACTTTTGCAAGCCGATTGTTTTTGCAATTAGTTGTTGAGCTAGAATTTGATTCATTCTGTATTTGTTTAATAGTTTCCTACACATGTTTTCTAACATGCATATTATACATAATCGAACTATGAAAATATCAAACAATTTGTTATCTAATAAAATTTCAATGTACTTACAATAGCATCTACGACAGCCGAATTTATCGGTTCGCCATTTTTTCGTGTGTGCGATTTGATCCACACTTGAGCTCGACAGACAAAAGATGGATGATGACTCGTCTTTTTCTATGTTTAAAGAATATTTTTTACAACATGTCACAATGACTAACTAACTAATAAATATTATGGTATATATATTAGTAATTATTACTAAGTCATTGGCCATTCGAGCCATTTCTTTACGACTACATGTGTGTGGTATCTGATTGTCTCTAATAGCATCATATTCCTGACTCAATTCCTAAGAATAAAATGAAAACATGCATTAAAAAATCCAGCTTTGTTGTCGCATCTCGTCAACATTAAATGTGTAATTATTACCTTAAACTCTGGAGTCGTTTTGGACTTGACAAACTTCTTCCACTCATTCATACTTAGGTTGTCGGGTTTCAATCGATTTCTTTCTTCTTCATTCCTTGCTTCTGCGATTTTGCGAACTAATCATGATTTTGAACCTCTAAAGATGCACCCTGTTTGATGAAATATGCACGCTTTTTGCCATTCCTCATCCAATTTAAATCTAACATGCAATATTTATAGGCATATGAACTTCAAGTCAAATATGGTAATGCAATAGTTAAACTCTAAAATGTGTATATTAATTAAAACAATGATAAGCCAGTTATATCTATTAACTGGCTGCACTTTGTTATCATTTTAATTAAAACAATCGATTATCATTTTAAGTAAAATATGAGTTCTTCTCACTCACACATTTATGCTAACCATGTAATTATCATTTTTATATATTTTTTAAGTTATCTATAATTGAATAAGAAGGAATAGTGTATTTTTGTTTTGGAATTCAGTCCGTGCAACTGTTCATTGGTAGGCACTACAAATTTTAAACCGGTTGAAGTCAAAAAAAATTAGGAGAGAATAATCTTTAGTGATTCCTTGCCGACGCGGCAAGGTATTTGACTATGATATCAACAACAAACTAAACAGCTTGAGCTTTAGTCAAGGAATGAAAATATAAAGATTGTCACTTTACTTTTCAAACTTTATCTAATTTTATTCTACCGTGTTCATCTGGATCAACAAAAATGAAATTGTAGAATAAAAAGAGCAACCAATTTACCACCAGAGCAAGTTAAATCTTAATCAAAATACAATATAAATAATATAAAAAAAGATCATCTATTGGTTCTGCAAGTTCTGGACACTAAAATGCCAGAAAGTGTAGCAGTCATCTCACTACAAAAAAGGCTTCGTATAGCGACGGATCCCAACGACGGCTAGCGACGGCTAAAAAAAGCGGCCGTCGCTACGCTAGCCGTCGCTATACGCAATATACAGGTCCAAGCCGAGAGCAGCAGGTTCATTTTTCTTCCTCCCCAAAACCCTTCCTCCTTCCCCCAATCCGTCGCCCCCCGTCACTGTAGCCGGCGCCCCAGCCTTCAACGCCTCCAAATCACCCAAATTTGTGTCGGTATGCTCCTAATCTCTTATTTGCATGTAAATTTGATGTTTTTAGGTTTAGTTTAAACCCTAATTCAATTATGACTTATTGTAAAATTGAGATTTGTCGTTAAATTGGGTATTAGTAGTGTTGTTAAATTAGGTATTAGTAGTGTTGTATGTTGATTTGGTAGATTAATTAGTTTATTATCAAGAACTTGAATTAAGTATTACATATTAATTAGTTTATCATGATCAAGTTGAATAAATGGTTGATGTAGATAATTAGTGTTGGCGATTAACATGGTTAGTTGTTTTAGGTGAAAAAATAGTATATATTAATGATTAACTTAGTTATTGATAAATTTACATGAAAGTATTTCATAGTTTATGAAATTGATAAATTACAAATTTAAGTTGTTAAGTGAATTTAAATTGACAAATTTTTATTTAATAAGTAGTTTTTTATTGTTTTCTAATTATCTATTTGATAATTAGAATTTGTTGTTTTGTAATTATATTCATTGATATTTCTTATATTTACCATGTTGATTGAGCGACGGCCATTTTAATAATTTTAGCGATGACTAGCGACGGCCAAAATGCAAAAGGTTGTATATATTGTAAAAAATTAAAGTTTGTACAAAAAATTAAAAAATAAATATGAGAACATTAAAAATTCTGCAAATATCTAATTTATTTGAAAAAATTTAGGAAATGACTTTAAACACAGCTGATATTATACTAAAATCGATTTTGTAAAGAAATTAAGAAATGAATATAACAACAACAAATAGTCACGTAAAATCTATGTCGTAAAAAAATAAAGAAATGAATATTGAACTAAAATTGTTAATTGAATGTTGAACTAAAATTTAAATACACAAATTTTTGAAATAAAATATAAATAGTTGAGACATTGTCAAAATTTGAAAAGAACAATAATATTTGATAAAATTTAAAGAATTTTTTTATCCCTTAGATGATATTGAAACATGCTATGTAGTAGCGAATTTCTATAATTGTTCTATGATGATATTGTTTTTCTATAGCAGATATGTCTGGCAGGAGACGGAGTGTAGGTGGTGGTGGCACGCCATCCCCATCTCCCGGTGCAGGTGGTAGTGGCACTACACCGGACTTACGTCCGATTGCAGAGTCGTTCCTAGAAGTGCTGGGTAAGTATCAATTTTATTTAAAGTATAAGTTTTAAAATCCACTAAACATGTATATCATAACTTTTGCAGTGGCTTTGAGGTGGAGCCATCAGATTATATTTTACAGGTTTCGAGGAAGGCTTTTCAGAGCCGGATGGATGGTTGTTGGCCTCGCTGGGACGACATCCCCCCTCATGTCAAGAACGCCATATAGGCGGATTTACTTGTAAGTAGTAGTTTGAATTTTAGTTGTAAATTAATATAATCTATATAACGTAAAATAATTTTAATTTACAGGCTGCAGTCCGCGTCGACCCTGATGACTTGGACTTTTTTAAATCACTGGAACAAATGAATGAGAAAAAATTATAGGGATACATTGTCCAAGGCTAAGAATTTAGGGAAAAAGCCGAACTGGATGGGTGAGGGTATATGGAATGATTTTCTTCGGCTTTGGGACAGTCCAGCAGCAAGAGTAAGTAATATATGTTTGCTTTGTTATTTAAATCTAATATAAATCTCGCAAGATATATACGTGATAATTTATCTTAATTTGTAGGAGTTATCTGCGCGGAACCGACCAAACAGGAATAAAAATCCTGCATTGCACCGTGGTGGCTCCAAATCCTTTCAGGAGCATAAGAGAGAGCTGGTAATTAAATTTATAAACCGTGTTTACATTTTATTACAATATTTTATAATCAGATTAGCAATAATATTTATATATTTTCAGGCCTCGAGATACAACCGCGAGCCCACTATTGCCGAGCTGTTCAAGGCCACGCATGCCGTGGAGAGGACCGACGAAGAGGGCAATGTTTCGTACGAGTGGACGGATGACAAATCACAATCCGTAATGGTAAATTAATTTACTGTTAATAACAATATTTTATCTTATTTTATTTTCAAAATTTTGAAATTCGGTTTTTATCGTGTAAAACAATTGTTTGTAATCGCAGGAGAGGTACAAAGCAGAGCGGGCTCGTGTAGCACAGTCCACTGGTCGGGAAGAGCTTACGTTGGAGGAGGAAAACCATATTTGGGATGCTATTATTGACCCGCCTTCTCGAACCAGTCGACGGTATAGCTATGGAAATGTGGATGTAAATTTTGACATGTACTAATATATAAATTTACTCATGCATATGAATAGTTAAATAATTTTAATAATATTATATATATATACACTAATATACAAATAATTATGAATTATTTTACAGGCGATGAGAATGCAGGGTGCGTACAGGAGGTCGCAGCAAGAGGCAAAGATTGCTCAGTTGAGGGCGATAGTGGAAGAAATAAATGATTGAAGAAAGAGTTTCTTTGAGAAACAGCTAGATGAGAGGATTACGGCTTATTTGCAACAGCATGGGAGGATGCCTGGAGAGGACGGCAGCGATGGCGAGGAGTAGGTATGTTTGTTTGCTTATAGTTTGGTATATACACATTTTGGTTGGTATGGTGTATATATATTTCAGGATATTATGTACATATTTAGATGACTTCTAGTTGATGGATTTGGTTGGATGTTATGTCGGGATATTATGTAGAAATTTCGGTTTACTATGTGCATATTCTGGTTAATGGATTTGGTTGGATTTGAAAATGAGATCTGGTTGGATTTTATATTGTTTGAATGTATAGTGATGTTATATGATGGATATATGATGGTTATACTTGATGAATATTGTGTATAGCGGTTGTTTGGTTCAGATTGGCTGAAGTGTATATGGACTGTGCATGTGCACAGAAATTTACCCATATTAGCGACGGCTAAATGGTTCAGACTAGCGACGGCTAGCGACGGCTAAATGGTTCAGGTTAGCGACGGCGAGCTATGACTAGCGACGGCATTTAGGCGTTGAAATTTTTTCCACGTGGCACATTTGTCGTCGCTAGCCGTCGCTATTTATGTGACGGAGCCGTCACTAAAGCCTTCGCTATACGATTGCGCGACGACCATTATAGCGACGGCTTTTAGCGTCGGCTCGTGACTGCCGGCGACGGCTAAATGGTTCAGGTTAGCGACGGCGAGCTACGACTAGCGACGGCATTTAGGCGTTGAAAAAATTTCCACGTGGCACATTTGTCGTCGCGGGCCGTCGCTATTTATGTGACATAGCCGTCGCTATACTATTGGGCGACGACCATTATAGCGACGGCTTTAGCGACGGCCGGCGACGGCTAAAAGCTGTCGCTATCTGTTGCCGTTCTTGTAGTGTCTCCATCAAACACCTCCCATAAACCCAATACGAAAAAAAATTAATGAAATTGTTTAACCTAATACTCATCAAAATATTTTAACAACTCAAGCAAATAAGAAACATGAAGAATAACTTGAATGCTATAATGAAACAAAATTTAGCAATCAGTAGGAATTGCTTTCACTGGCAACAAAACAAAACAGCAGGCTATAACAAATAAATAGATAGAAACAAATGAAGATATACCTGAATGCGTTCCCATAAAGCAACTTGTATTTAGTCACTTAGATTCTTCCATGTAACGGGAACATGTTCCCTTACTAGCGTACCTAGATATGAAGACAGCTTGACAGACCCATCTCCTATTGGTTTACCATCCGCATCAAATTCGACTTCAATATGGCTAAAAGAATTCGATGGAAGTCTTTTCACTTTTGTTGGACCTTGGCGATTGCGCTTCACAACTGGATTTTCAATGACATCAGGAGTAGTTCCCTCATTCATGTCAACTTCAAAATTTTCTAAAACTTGCATTGTATCTTTGTCAACTTCCTCATCGTTATCTTGAATTCGAGCATCGTTATTCTCAGCATTTACTTCCATTCGGTTGACTTAGTTTCCAATTTCTTACGAGTTACATTCAATACAAATGTTTCTATCCACCATGTTGTCCTTGTTTTTTGCATTATCATTGGATGTGGTGGATTCTTAGATTGCTTTTAGCCATTTTTAAGCAGCCCTCTTCCTTTTACTCATTTTTTGCAGATAAAAAAAAGATTAGTGGAAGTATTCATGGATTAGGGTAAGCATGAAAATTAGAATAAATTATGACAGTGGGGTCATTTCTTTAAACAGGCAATTAAGAAGTAATTAGAATACAATGTGACAGTGTAAGCATGAAAATTAGAATAAAATGTTCTGAAGGCTATCATTGATTTTGGGGTTGATGTGAAATTCTGGCATCTCTTTAAACAGGCCATTAAATTCAACAATGCCTGGGTATTGCAATGAGAGTATTAAGAAGTAATTCAAGGATGTTTAATCCATAGTAGTGGAGACAACCTTATTTTTAGATTTCTTAGAATGTTGAAGTATGTTAAATCTTGCCTCAAAAGATGGAACAAAAGTTATTTAACTATAAAACAGTACTGTTATAGTATTAGAGAATATGCTAAGTTTCTTTATCCGCTTTTGATCAATAATCCTGATAACTATTAAATGTTGGCTGTCAAACATGCTTAGTAGCTTGGAAAAATTATCCGTTTAAACTGGGAAAATAGAGCAAGAAGTGGGAAGATCTAAATTTTAGTGAAGGTGTGAAAAAAGAAAAAAAATACAAACTAATACAAAATATTTGGTACACTCTTATAACAATACATAACGTTAAAATAATCTATTTGGCAATCAAACCCAGAGATGATGGTGTAAAAAAACTTGTTTAATATTTGGAAGTAAGGATAATAAAAAATACAATTGTATTTGTATTTCAGGTAAATAAGTTTTAGTAAATGGAGCAGGCATAGGTGTATCCATCTGTGGCTAAATTCATGAAAGAGAATAAGGATCATATATATGTGTCTAAAAATAAATTGCCTCATGTCATCTAAAACAACATTAAGGTAGCAAGAAAATATGGTAGAAAAAATACTTGATTTTTATAGGCTATTACAGATAGTTTGAAATGAGTGAATAATCCTTTCCACGGCCCAACCCAAACAGTTCGATGGCTCTGCTCATTTAACAAACCAAATGCTTCAGGTGAATGGTTGAAAACTAAATCATTGCTGACAACTTGCTATGCTCCTGGAATAACAAACATCCAAAATAATAATATAAATATGAATGTAACAGTAGTTAGAAAAATAGAATATATGTAAATTATTAACAAAAAAACTCAGTTGGCAAGCCAAGATTAAAAGTCAGCTATAATATATGGAGTTGAAAAATGTCGGTTTTCAAGTTTAAAAATGAAGATCACTAAATTTGAGGGGCGGTATTTATGAGCGAATAAGCAAGTTTCGGAATAATAACAATGTATGTTACAACTGTATGGTGCGGGTTGTATTATCACTATGCGTTATGTAATTGTAGAAAATAATTTGTACATTTGTTAATGCAAATATCATTCCATTTATGTATCCACAATATTTATGAGATTTCGACTCTACATTTTTTGTGTGTAAAAAGTTTCTATTCAGTTATATTTATGAGATTTCGACTCTATTTACAATCTTACCATTCCTTTCAGGTCTAACTTATCATAAATGATAAGCTAATAATATCAGCTTTTCACATATTGGTTGCTTTTCAAATTACATTACTCAGGCATGAGCTTTATTTCACACGTATAAACATACGGGTATCTAATTATCTTTTAAAGTAATAATACTGGTAGTTAAGATTGTGAATTTTTAATCATGTAAGGTTTACCTTTAATTTCCAAGCGTAATCAATGATGGTTTTTAAAATTTTACTCAAGTATGCCTTCACAATCCTCTCTAACATAGCTAGCGTCCTCAAAAATATCGACATCCATCTCGTTTTCTTCACAATCTTTGACAACACCGCTTGTGTTTTCAATAGAATCAATTGTCTCTAATTCATGAAAATCTCTTGGTGGTGCCTTCATTACAACATATCATTAAAGGAGTTATTCTTTCTTGAATAAAAAATTTGTTTCACTTAAGATGCAAGGATATACGGATCCCTCAAAATGAAGCTTGATTTTGATGTAAATTAACAATAATAAATCCATCTTCAACCTTCACCGTGTTTCCAATGTTTTCCCCATGACAATTAAAAATTGGAATATAAAATTTGTGGTA
Organism: Allium cepa; assembly: GCA_030765085.1. Classification (NCBI taxonomy): domain Eukaryota; kingdom Viridiplantae; phylum Streptophyta; class Magnoliopsida; order Asparagales; family Amaryllidaceae; genus Allium; species Allium cepa. The sequence continues at coordinate 980,005,973 of CM060928.1, forward strand.
GTCTAACAATATTATGTCAGTCAAAATCCAATAATAAGTGATCACATCTACTACTTGAGAGACATCTTTCGCACTTGCTCTACACATAGTAGTAGCTTCATAAGTCACTCCAGAATTCTGATTTCTCTCTCAACATCTTTTGTGTGAAAACGTAACCTGTTAATTACATATCCTTTGCAGGACAAAGCAGTGCTACTTGGACCATAGGCAATCCATTTTAATAATTCTTAATGTTCACTTGAGTTAATAGATATCTCGAAAAAACTCAATCCATTCAATATAGTCAAAAACAATATTTTCAAACCTATAAATGAAATTTAAAAGATTTAATTAACCTTCTTTTTAATCCAATCGGCAAAGTTTTTTGTGTGAGTTTCCATAACAATGTAGCATTTCTTTCCATGTGCTTGTCTGAACTTTGTAACTCTTCCAAATGCATACTAGCATAATATAAAGATGCTAAGTTACATTTATAATTAAACATATGTAAGACAATAAAAATAAAAAAATATGTGCTTATTCTAAATATGGCTTTGTTATAGCCATATTCTTTAGCACGGCCAAATGAGCAACTTCCTCCTCATTAGCCGTCGATGTAATTGTCTTGCATGTTGATATTGGTTGTCCTTCGAGTATTGCATCACCATTCTCATAGTCTTCATTTCTACCTTCATTCTACCCTAATTGTGATGATTTCTGTAGAAAATCGCCAAAAGAATCTCATAGATTCCTCTGCGAGATAGTTTTATGCAATGCATCCTTCAGGTCGTGCATAGTTCCTTACATAGTCTTTAAGTGCTTTCATATACCATTCGAAGGAGTACATCCATCGAAAATGAACCGGTCTACATAACTGAGCTTCTTTATTAAGATGAATTGTTAGATGTACATTATGTCGAAATATGAAGATGGAAAATATCTTTCAAGATCGCATAAAATTTTAACAATCTCATCATTCATTTGTTGCAATTTTAGTCTATCAAGAACACGCTGATATATTTTACTAAAAAATGTACACAAACGACTTGTTGCTTTCCATGGGTTTTTTAGGAGCAATCCTCTGATTGCAACTGATAATATTTGTTGCATTAAAACCTGATAATCATGCGACTTCAATCCACTAACTTTGCAATCCTCCAACGACACACATAATTTGAAATTTGAGTAGTCACCATCAGGTTCCTTAAAGTCATACAATCTTTTGCTAAAAAAATTCAAAATTAGACAAAGTATACGAAGCCGGTGGAAGATATGTTTTCTTCCCACGATGATGTGCATATAGAGCATGTCGAATTCCCTAATTCTATCAATCCTTTCTAGAATTAATACAATCTTATGATTTGCTATCATGCGACATTATGCTTAGTAAACTTTCGCTGGGGTTTTTCTTAACATGCATCACGTCTCAATTTTAGCGGAGTGGAAGTTCGTATAAACATCATTAATATGACAGTTTAATATTATATAATTTTATAGTTAGATTAATACAAATAAAATAAATTTTGAACACTAACCTCCTACTATGCTAATTCAAATAAAATTGATCTTTTTTTCCACCTTGATAGCTCTATTTTTGTAGGATCGTCTTTATCTTCTTCATAGGCAGTGCATTTTCTTTTCTTGGTCTTCTTACCGTTTTTTTTTGGAAAAAGGTACTTTATAAACAAAGAAATCATATACTTCTTTGATAGCTCTATTCTTTGTCTTCTTACCTTTTTCTATTTCATTATTTTCATATTTTCCAAAATCATTTGGAAATTCTCTCAAAATAACAGAAATATCTCTACCTGTAAGAATTCTGGTTTGTTACCTTTCTCCACTTTTTTATCAAACGAAGCCTTTTGTTTTCTTAATAGATCTGATAGAGGTAAGAATCTTCTTTGTCTCATATAGATCTTTTTTCGAATTTGATTTAGCCATCGATGATGAGTATTAACACCACATGATGGACAACCTATTTTGCCTTTTACACAACATCCAGCCAGATTTCCGTATGCTGGAAAGTCGTTTATAGTACATAACAAAATTGCTTTTAAGTTAATAAGTGTCTTGCTAAAAGCATCATAAATCTCCATCCTGTTACTCCGTAAGTGCTGCAAATCTTCTACCAAAGGAGCTAAATATACATATATATATATATATATATATATATATATATCATTCACAGGTTGCTTTGGACCAGGGATCAAAAATTTTAACATAATATTCTCCTTTTTCACACATAATATAGAGATTATATGCCACAAGCATCACAGGCCAGCAAATATACTTGGAACTCTTAATGTCAAATGGGTTGAAACCATCGGTAGCAAGACCAAGTCGAAGGTTATGCGGATCACTTGAAAATGATTTCCATTTATCATCCACCATGCTCCGTGTCAAAGAATCCACAAGATGATGCATTTTATCATCATTGTTTTTATCACTAAAATGCCACCTTAGATCTTCTGTCATCCGTTGGGATATAATTATTCTTCTGAATCATGGAATAGTTGGAAAAAATCTAAGTACTTTAGCCCGAATACCTTGCATTATCTCTTTCGTCCAGTCATTTGTTTTCCATCTCGAAGAACCACATTTTGGACATCTATTCAAATATTTGTACTCTTTCCTGAAAAGACAGCAATCATTCATGCAGGCATGAATCTTCCCAAATCTCATGTCAGATACTTTGAGAAACTTCTTTATTTCATATAAAATCTTCGGAAGGACATTATTTTTGGGTAATAAAAATGGTTGCAAACTTAGAAGCTTTTCAAAACCATTATCAGATAATCCAGTTTCACATTTAAGATTATACAATGCAGTGATAGCAAATAATTTCGTTTAATCTACACAATCAGGGTGCAGTGAAGTTTCTACATCTACTAAATTTTTAAGGAAATCATCCATTCGCCTTTATGCGTCATCATTATGTTTATTATCGGAGAAAAAAGTATGGTTGAAAAACTCTTCATCTTCAATGAATAGCTTAAAGTAATTCATATGTGTCATCTAACTTCACTTTTTTAGCTACATTTACTTGCTCACCATGACTACACCACTTACTGCACTTGTATAAATAATCCATTCCTTCTATAATCAGGTGCTCAACAATAATGTCATCATAATGACGAGTAAGATTTCGACAATCTGAGCAAGGACACAAATTTTTTCCATATTTCCTGGATTTCTTTTTACTGCATGAATAAAATTCCTTGCTCCTTGCTCATTGTAACAACCCTAGATTTTGCCTATATATTTTAAATTTTACTTTATTTTATTTTTATTATTTTAAATTTTTTTATTTCAAACATTTCGTTTTTTAAATATACATGTTGGTTTTCATGTGAATTATAGTTTCAAACTTATATAAATTGAATATTTTACTGAAAAGTGAATTTCTGGTCAAACTGGTCAAACTTTGACTTTTAAACTTCAAACCTAAATCATTTAAAATATTAAAAAAAATTATGAAAATAGATGAAATAACTTGAATACTGCTTTTCGTTCATTGAAAACGGATTTAAATTGTGAAAGTTATACTGCTTTCAGTATTGTGTGTATATTAAGTTATTTAACAATATTCTTTGTTTTAATGTATATAAATGATATTTTACTTGATATATCTTATTCTAATTTGTATATTTATGTTATTGTATGTATATTTTTGTATTATAATAATTTTAAAATTAAGTAAACAATTTTTCAAAGTCAATGGTGATTTATTTGTAATTTCTGGACACCGTTTTAGATTTTTAAACAATTTCTTTAAATCTTTTTCTATTTTCTTTAAATTTAATTTTTTTTATATGTGTTAGTATGTTATTTTAAGTATATTTTGTCTTTTAAATATTCTTAAAGTGATGTTTGAATTTTCCCAAAGCTTATTGAATTTATTTCCAAATTTTAAAACCTAGTTTCCATTTTTCTGCTATTTTCTTTATTTAAATTATATTTAAATTAAAATTTATATATTTATTTTTGAATGCAGTTTTACTTTTATGTTTTTATCTTTGTTATAAATCTTTTTACAAGTCCATATACATTTTCCAAAGTTCATTCTGTTTATTTTCCATTTTTCTAGACTAGTTTGCAATTTTGTGCTATTTTCTTATTTTAACCTTATATAATTAATAAATATTTATATACATCTTATATTTTGTTATATTTTCGAAATTTTTACTGGAATCATTATTACTTTTAGTAATATAAACTTATATGAATAAATTAAGGAAATACCAAAGGTTTTAAAAGCTTTTGAAACGTAAGTCGTTTCTTTTACTGTTTCCTCATTTACTCTCTGGCAGTTTTTATTTATTTATTAGCCTTTACTTCTTTTGGCTGTATATTACTTTGTTTGGCCATGTATTCCAGTCTTCATTCACTAAAAAAAATTTCCACTTCTCATTCATTCACGGCTAGGAGAAAAAAATTGGGTAATGGCCTCCTCTTTTTTCACTTTTTCTTCTATTTTTTTCCATACTTATGCCTTGTTTCTTTCTTCTATTTGCATGGCCTCCTCACTATTGCCATGGCCACCACTCTCTACATCTATTCCCTGCCATCATCACCACATACACACCAGGTAATGACCATATCCGAGCCAACCATGGTGACAAAACCCCTCAAAATCCAACCTATGCCTTGAAAACATGCTAGTTTGAGCCCTGTTGCTTCACCACTTTATTTTCCACGACCACCACCTCTAGCCGCCGCCGCCACCTCTGACCAGACCACCACACACCACCCCAACATCATTCCAGATCTGAACTTGAATGGCCAAGCCAAACCACTCCAAGACCGAGCCCTTTTGTTGACCAAAACATGCTATTTTGCCTTAAACCCTTAACATTCTCAAGTTGTAACCCCTCCACCTTCAATGCCTTGTAGCCGTGCATTTTAATGTTCATACCCGAGCCATGCTATGTCCAAACCTAAGCCAAATACACCCCTAGTCCATGCAAAACAATAACAGAAAGCAAGGCAAAAGATCATGTGTTCATATTGCTTTTTATTCCAAAGTTATTTCAATTCAATCGGGTATTGAATCTATGTTTATGTTTGGTTTTGTTTATGGGTTATGACAAGATCATTGAGCTTGGTTCTCTTCCCACTTCGATCTATTGTTGTGTCATCTTACCTTTTGGAATCCGTTTATGTCATTTGTATTGCAATCTCCAGCTAAAAAGGTGAGTAAAGCTCACACGACATTTATACTTATGCAATTGCGAAACAACAACAACTGAATGTGTAGAAAAAATATGCGATGATATAACTGCCTGTGATTAATTATATATGATGTTAAACCTGTTAAATTTCATGTCATATCATCTGTTATTATATATATGTTGTTACTGTTCATTTTTATATATGTTTATCACACTGCAAGTTCCCTGTAGATTAGAAATCACTATGGGTTGAAGTGATACATACCCGAACGGACTTTAGAATAGGGAAAAATCGTTATAGGCTGAAATGATAAGCCTGAACGGTTTTTACTTATTTTATTTAACTTGGGATTGCGGGTTTGAAATGATAGAACCTAGATTTTTCTTTTTAAACTGCGGATTGAAATGATACATATCCGTATCACTTGACCTAGGTTAGAAAACTATATACAGACCCGTGGTTATTTTATAAAGTACTTTGGATATTTTTAAGCATTTTAAAATAATAAAATTATGTAATTTGATTTAAATAGATTTTTAAATGTTTTAAAATAAAGAAAATTATGATTTTTTTATGAGTTAAAAATGTAATTAATGAATGGTTAAATTGGATTATTGAATATAACTTAAGTTTGGAAATTTGGAATTTTGGTTAAAATCGATATTTAAGTTATATGAATAAAATGGAAATTTAATTTTATAGGAAATTGGTAAATATGATAATTTGATTAAATTTTAATTTAAGTGATTTATTAAAGTATTATTGATTTTCTATGAAGTTTAGCGGTTAAATAAATGAATGCTTAAAAAGTGAAATTTGAAAATACAACTTGATTTGGAAATGTGGAATTTGGTTTTGTTTAAAGTTTTAAGTTAATTAAATAAATGGGGAATTTAGTTTTATTTGTGAAATGATAATTTGGAAATGAAAACATTAATAAAGTGTTAAATGTAAAAATAGGAAGTTTACACTTGAATTTATTAAGCGGATTTGTGAAATTTGATTTAATTGTAAAATGTTGCTTTATAAAAATCATTAATTAAAAGAGTATTTAATGAACATCTTTGAATGTTAAAATATGATTTTTATAATGTTTAAATGGTTTAAATTGAAATGTTTTCAAGTATAACTTTCAGCACCTTTTTCTGAATGTTGTAAACGTTGAAATTTTCAATGTTTATGGTTTTAACTTAGTAAATGAACTCATAATGGTTTAAAACTTTGGAAATTGAATACTTGATTTGAAAGTATATAAACTTAAATTTTAAATGGTTTAAATGAATTATTTTGATTAAAATATAAGCTATAAAGAAGGTGATTTGGAATGAAAATAAATGAATGATATCTTTGAATTTAAAGGGTATTTAAAGTTGAGTATTTGGATTTGAACTTATATGATGATTTGAAACTGAAGCTTTGGAAAGATATGATATTTTGATATATATTAAATGTTTTGAAATGAAGCTTTGGAAGATATGATATTTTGATATTAAAAATCATTTTGGAATGAAGTTTTGAAAGATATGATATTTTAATATATTAAAATGATTTGAAAGGAGTTTTGGAAGGATATGATAATTTAATATATTGAAATGGTTAGAAATGACTTGATATTTATTTTGATAAATATTTGAATTTGAAAGATATGGTATTTTAATATATTAAAATGATTTGAAAGGAGTTTTGAAAGGATATGATAATTTAATATATTGATATGGTTAGAAATGACTTGATATTTATTTTGATAAATATTTGAATTTGAAAGACATGATATTTTAATATATTAAGATGATTTAAAAGGAGTTTTGAAAGGATATGATAATTTAATATATTGAAATGGTTAGAAATGACTTGATATTTATTTTGATAAATATTTGAATTTGAAAGATATGGTATGTTGATTTATTGAAATGGTTTTGGAAATGATTTATTCTTTATTTTGATAAAGATTCGTATTGAAAGGGATACTTTATTTTGAAGTATAAAATATTGTTCAAAAGTTATAACCACGGGTTATAATAACGATTGGTTGTTAAAGAGACCGGGATCAGATATTATCTTATAGCCGGCCAATATCGAAAACCACTTTAACAACTGTGTACGCGGTGGAGATTCCAAAATGAAGTAGGATGGTGGTGACGTTCTCGAGGTATATTACGTGGACCCGACTCCCGTGAGTTGGCATAAGGTGGCTAAAACAGGAGCGATTGACGGACTAATAAGGTAGCACCTTTGATCGGACACACTTCTTCGTATGCCATTCTATTACTTTGTGATTGTTTGGTGCTCACCTTTGATATGGGAGTGTTGTTCGAGGTGGGCGGTAGCTGCGCGCTACGCGTTACCACCGGTCCGGAAGCGTAATTGGTATATCTACCCTGGCATTGCCTGGTTGTGCCGTGTCACCTACCATAGCGAGCCTTATACGATTTTGGTTTTGTACCATACCTATAGAGTGCCCTCTGACGACGCCCATTCCGGGGGAGATTACGGTACTGCATAGACTATGGGAGTATATTATGTGTTAAGGTGGAAAATGTAAAGCCTTGATGCTATTTAAAAATAAGATTATTTTACTAATCGACACTATTATAATAACGAAGTATTACTACGTAATAAATAGTTTAACGCATCCTTAGAGGATGGGCGGTCCCAAGCATCCTTTAAGTTACTTGTACTTTTACTACAGTTCACTTGAGTTGGTTTACATTGCATAAGTATGTATGTCCTGACTCGAGTGTTTGTATTTTTATTTACGCTCGGGTCAGCCTGAGTTATTCACAGATTTGGATTTCCACTTTCTGGAGATTGGAATCGCTGGAGATCATCTACTTGTCAAGTTTTATCTTTTGCAGTCTGTTATTCCTTTCAGCTCTTGTATTAGTAGACTTCTATGTTGTGAGACTTCCCTTGTACTTTATTTCTTCTGTTGTATTTTATGTAACTCTGATATTTTATGTAGTAGCTTCATGAACTACTATTTCTTTTACTTCCTGTAACGACCCAGAATTTTTATTAATTAAAATTTGAATATTTAATTAATTTTAAATATTAATAAGTGAAATTTATAAGTCGAATAAATTTTATTTCGAATAATTGGATTTAACTGGATAAATTAAATCGATAATTTAATATGTGTAGATACAGAAATAATTGAAAATTGGGTTAAATATGATTGAAAATGGTTTGTAAAATTTTATTTTATCATGTTGGAGTTAGAACGATATTTTAGAACTTTTAAAATCGAATTAAAAGTTAATTTGTGAAAAATTGAATATTTTAATATTTAAATCGACTAGTGAAATTAGCCAATTTTTGAACAGTCTCAGAATTGGACGAAACTAGTTCCATTAGATCTGTAATAGTTTGTTATCATCGGATTTCAATTTTTGTAGCAATCGGAGTTATCGTTTGATCGTGGCAGCTCGAAACGCATCGAAATTGTTTTTAATATTAATTCGGCGAGTTAAAATAGTCATTTTTCAAAATTTCTCGGATTTCGACGAAACCAGTTTCATCGGATCCATAATGTGATATTATTGTATGGTTTCAAATTTCGTGTCAATCGGATTTGTCGTTTGTCTGGTGCAAGCTAAAACGCCTAGAAAATCGTTTAATCGGTTTAATTTTAAATCGAACGTTTATTGCCATAACTCGCACAGATGACCGAATTAGCTCCCGAAACCTATTCCATTGCGCCCGGAACGTGGGGTAAACCCTAGAAACGCTAGTCACCGCGCGTAAATCGGAGTTTGAAAAATCCAAAATGAATAGTGTTCATTTTATTTTTTATAAATAGACCCCTTTACCATAAAATAAAATAAAAAATTTAGCTAGGTTTTAATCAATGCCGGCTGCCACCCCTAAAACCGAAGGCCAGAAATCTCCTAAATTCTTCCTTCAAAATCTTCCAATCCGTTACTCCTTATCAAAAACTTTCAACTAACAAATTAAAGAGCATAGTGTGATCTATATATCCAACGGTGGATTCGGCGAATCATCGTCGTTTGGAGGAGATTTTGGCCTGAGTTCATGATAGTTTGCGCATGCTTTTCGAGAGGGAGGGGGAGGCTGAGCTCCACCTTGCTCAGGCCGAGTGTAGTATGGGAGAGGGGCTTCGATTTGGAGGCTTCTGATCGACTGCAGGTGGCTCGTAGCAATCACGTGATTTAGGGTTTCAACCTATATGATGGGTTCGGCCTGTGGAAACGTGAATGGGAGAGGAACACGCGTGAGAGAGGAGATGGAAGTGGATGGCCTGATGTTGAGGGATGGAGATCTCACGGCTTAGAATGATTTAGGTTGAGAAAAAAAATTAAATTATGTTGTAAATTTAGTTTATAAAATTCGTGTAACTTCTAAAATTCATAACTTTTTCATACGAGGTCGAAAACGCGCGAAACTAGTTGCGTGTGAATCGTATGGACAAGCACTATGCTATGGAATTGGATTGGAGTCGTTTGGAGTTAGCGAAAATTTTGGGTAAAATTAAACGCGCGTTTAATTTTATTCGAAATAAATCGCTAAAACGAAATTGAAATCAAGGTGAGAACTTCTCACTCAATCGAATCGATTTCGATTTTAATTTTAAATAGTTAGATTTAAAATTCTTGAATGTATGTTTGAATGATGATTGTTATCTATTAATTGTTAAAATAGACATTATGCGCCGTTAGTAAGCGGATGTTATTTATTAAAAACATATACCGCGAATATTTCATAAACAGTGAAATTGGTATTATATATAATAGCAATATATATATATATTGGCATATGTATATATTGCAGTTATTGATTTCCCGCATTGTATAGCGGATGAGACCCTATTGCGCCGCCTATTAAGCGGATAATATTTTATAAATCCCATATACCGCGATAATTCCGTACTGGAGCGGAATTGGTATTGTGCTAATGTTTGTGGATGCAGGGAAACAGGTTGGAGGGATCCAACTGGATTCCTCAACTGTATTGATTTATTTACAGATATTGTGATATTTGTTGATTATCATATCGATATATGATATTTGGATGTCGTGATTGACTATTTGGTGCTGTTGCATCATCGGATCCATTTTTGAAGTTTTTAAAATAATGATTTTGGTTTTTTTTAAAAGAATTTTTAAAGTGATTTTTGAAAGTATACGTTTGATTAAATTTTTGAATTGATTCATTTTAAATAATTAAAACGTTATAAATTTTTATGTTATAAAAATTACTGTATTTGTAAAAAATAACCAAATTTGAGATTTTCGAAATAAATAGTGATTAATTTATAAAATGGTTTAATTTGTAATTTTGAATCATTTTAAAAGATTTTTAAATTTATTTTTATAAGTTAAAAATATTGGAATTATAAAACGAGCTGTTATAAGTGTTAAAGGTGAAATAAAGATGGATTTCATAAGTGAACGGAATTTATAGATTTATGAATTGTGAAGTTATAAAAATAAATAGATTTTTGTAAAATAGAAGATTTATAAGTAATTATCTTACAAATCAGATTTTGGCATTTAAATGAGATATAAATGGAATTTGTTAATATTGAGATTTATAAATCGAAGCTTATAAATAGAAATGGAATTTATAAACATTGTTTATCAATTCGAAATCAATTTAATTTGACAAATTGAATAGTGAAGTTTATTAAAGGAAATATATTCATGATTTTGGACAGTGAATACATTATTGAATGAAATAGTCATGTTTGGCAAAAGGAATATTATAAAATGAAGTTAATTATTTTAAAGATGTTTTAAAATGTATTATGAATCGAAACCATAGATTTCAACATTTATTGTTGAAATAGACGTTTTCGAGAAAGAAGGAAATGGTGGACTATAACACTGTTGTTATAGTAAATGATTTCCGAAAGGAAATGTTTTATATAGTATTGGGATTTATATATCTATTTAAACTTTGAATCCCTATACTAGTTATTTTGGGTTGTCGTAACGATGTTTTGCGCAACATTCGTTTTGGCCCAAATAAATGTGTTAAGAGAATGATTTCCTTAAGGAATGAAATATATACTAAATTTTGATTTAAGTATATCGAATATTTTCAAATGTTGAAAATAAATAGATTTGTGATGTACTTATTATTTAATAAGTATGGAAATATTTTTCCAATGTGAAATAAACGTTTTGAGAATTTATCTTTTTGAAGACAAATTGAAAGTGAATGTTAGAAATCGATCTGGGAACCATATATTCATAAATATTTTAGAATGTAAATTCACTATGGAATTTATAAAAGAAAGGAAATTTGCTTAAAAATAAACGTTGATTTATTTTTGAAGTGTGTGAATTAATTTACGGATTTGGAACGTAAATATAAAGTAAATCGTTAAGGATTCATTTAATTGGTTTAAATGAACCATGTTGAAATGAAAGTATTTCCGAGTAAGGAAAATGATTGAAATTTGTTTTCAAAAGTGATAAAGGTGAAAAGTGATTTGGAAATTTGTTTTCAAATGGTTGAAGTGTGGAAAGTATATATCTAGTAAAGATATATTGGAAGGTAAATAATTTGGGAAATTATTTGGATTTGGTGATGTTGAGCATGCCTTTTGATAGTTAAATAATCTGACTATCAATATTTACCTTTAAATAGGTATTTGTTGTGATTGTTTGAATTTGAATGCCACACTTATTTTTGAATAAGCGCTCACTATTCGGGTTAGCCAGGAAAGGACCTTGGGGTCGTATAACCCATTCTGAATATGTTATACGTCGTAATGGATTGCATTCGATGACCGGTGTTGAAGACCGGATATTTTTGAAAACGGAAGGATTACTGTTGAGTTACTCTGCATCGGCTGATCTCCGATATAGAGGTTTTATCACCCTTAGTGACGGGAAGTCCGGTCGTGATTAGTGAATATCCGGATTGCAAGGACTTCTTTGTAAGTGCCTTCGGTTCTGTTCGATCCCGGAACAGACTTGTATGGATTGTATGTCTGACATTACAAATTGAGATATAAAGATGATTTCTTTCAAATATATTTCTATTGGTGGCGGAGAATTTATTCTCTTAGCTTAACACCCTTCTCTGAGACGTACGAGCTCAGAGGTTATATAGTTGAAGGTTATTAGTGATATACTCCCAATTTGGTAGTGTGGCATGCTGAGTGTTGCTGTGTAATGATCATTGTTTGATCAGTTGTGATAGGATCATTTATTTGATCATTTATCTTGGTGATCATTGCTATGATCATTTGTTGACCCAAAGCACGGCTTTTGTATAAAGTGTGGCTTTGTGGACGAGACTTCGTCGGACCTCACACCCCGGAAATGGTCAAAACAGGAAGGATGCGGCAAGGTTATTACGGGGTAGCACCCCTTTAGTGTATGTCATTCCTTCTGCATAGAGGTGGTATCATGGTATGGATCGCAGATATTTAACCTATGTTGTTGCTGCATATTTTGTGGTTGTTGGAAATCGAGGATCCTCGGATAGATCGGTTACGATCGGGGAATGACATATTCGTGTCAGTAGTTACCCAGTTAGGGGTAACCCGGCCTTGTGTTAGCAGAGATCCGGTTTGGTTCTCGGGACGTCATTCCAGAGGCGTTTCCATGTGGCAATGGGAAGTTCCTTGGCCTGACCATTTGTTGGAAATCCAAAGAAACAATACGAGACTTGTACGGTTTTAGTTGTAGAACCTGCCATGGAATGTGGCGGTAACCAGCTATTGAACATGGTAGCTATAGTAGGCATACGATAATGGTCGTATGTTGGCTAAGATTTATATCTTTACTTTCGAAATAATTTTTCTACACTATGCACTAGTAATAATATCAAATGTTTCTTTTTAATGCGTATCAAGCATCTTTGACTATCATAAGGAGAAATCTCCTCCGATTCTGCGTTTGCATTGTGTGTGTGTGCGGGAGGCCTTATGGTAGTCTCATTTTTAAAAGCATTGCGAATTGACTTTAAAAATATTCCTCTATTTTGATTTTAAAGAAAAATAAACTGTTTTAGTTCTCACACCAGTCACATGACTGACTCGGAGTTTATTGTTTTCCTTCCTAAACTCTGGGTGTCCACCAATTTCCACACGGGCAGTCAAGAGTTAAGTTTATCAGGATATTCTGGAATTTGGGTGTTGCTGGAAGCAAGCTGGATGGCATGGCGTATTACTAGTATATCATATTTCTTTTCCGCTGCATGTTGTTGTTGTACACTCTGATGATGTTATGTAATGTAATATGATGTAATGTAATAACTGATATAGTTCTTTGTTTAAAGATTATTCATTTATCTATTATATGTTATTCCGCTGCGAATTGTGAGATTCTGATATTGTTCTGTTGTTTCTGTTCTGTTCTATCTTTTTCTCTCTTCTTCTATCTTTTTCTTCTTCTTAAACCATAACCTTTCGGTTTTTCGGCAATGAAAAATCACAAAACGTTACATTTGGTACCAGAGCTTATGGTTAAGCGACAACTATGGCTCTGTTGGGTATAACTCATTAGAGATAGAGTCAATAGTACTCTAGAATGAGTTTGAGTGTAGTAATAGATACGAGCGCGTATTTGTTAGTGAATATAAATTGTTTTATATTGTGATGATTGGTTTGTTGAGTGGTATATGGATTTTGGTCAACACGAGTAATTAACGTTGTTGATAGGGATCTCTAAACACTTGTACAGAACAAATTGACACGATATCATTTTAATAGGGTAAATGAAATAATTTTACCTTGATTATATTTTATATATAAAGGAATAATTTTTCGGAATTATTAAAGTGTATACAAGTTGATTGTTTGGTTGTTGAATAAGTTGTTTGAATAAGTTAAATAAAACTTATTGTAAAAGAATAATTGCATAAGTAAAATGAATTATAAGAATTGAATTATAACTAATATGATTTACAATTGCGAAATAAACTTATATATATATAAAGTGAAACTCTATAAGAAAAAGATTTATAAATTTCATTTATAAATGAAAGGAAAAGTTTTGAAAGAATATTATGCACTGAATTCACTATTGTTACTGGGAAATAATAAGGGTGGTGACTGCAGCATCACCAGTATCATTTTCGAGTCTCCATGTGATAGATTTGCTACCATAGTAATTTGGGAATGATAAATGTGTTGATAACTTATACAATATGAATTTTGATAGAATAAATTTAACTTAAAGAATGAAGTTAAATTAAAGGAAGTATAAGTAAATCAATAAAGATCCAAGTTGTAAATTGATGAATATAAGTGAGATAAGTTTTGAACTTATAATATGAGTTAATAAATTTAGCTTTGGTAAAGGTTAAATATAATTTACTTTAGAATTGAAATTTAAATTGGATTTATAAGTGGAAACTTAAGTTAAATTGAAATAAATGATGTTGGAATTGAATATAACTTAAGTGATGTTGAATAAAGTTGATTTTGGTGTCGAAATAAATTAATAAGTGAATTAATGAAGTGAAGTCATTAAGAATTTGAACTTGAGTTATATGAATGAAATTCAACTTTATATTGCTAAAGGAATTAGCAATTGAATTGAACTAATGAATTCAACTAATGAATTGAATGAAAGTCAATTGAATGTTTAACCAATTGGAGTTAAAAGTGATGGACCAAATTGAATGTAAAATTAATAATTTGGTTATGTTGAATATGCATTGGTTGTTATATGATTATTAGTTGATTGTATATAAATTCATTAAGTGTTAATGAAATTGAATTAGCAAAATTGAAAGCTATATAATTGAATTCAAATTGAAAGTAAATAAATTTGAATAGAATTGAACGTGAATTGGATTTAAATTAGTGGATGTATACTAATTGGAAAATGAACAAATGAATGTTAGTAAATCCAATGTAAATAAATCAAATGTGATTTAAATTGAAAACCAATTCATTGAATATTAATGAGAATATGAATGAATATTGATTTGGTTATGGATGATAGTTGGTTGATGTTTGCGTTTGTTGTTTTGTTGCATTTGCTATGTTGGCATATGTAGTTTTTATGTTGCTATATGTTGTATATTCATATTAATTTCATATATACATGTTTCTCATGTTGTTGTTGAGTGTTTAGTAGGTGCGGATTGCGCTTGCTTCGCTTTTGGAGCTCGCTTTCGTGCTATATTAGCCGTATACGCTTGCTAATAATATATAAGGTACATATCTCGGATTACATACCGTACTTTTACACTTTTTTCCCTGCGGGATGCCTCATTACTTGATGAGATGTATATTTGTGATATATATACTGTCATTTTTTTTCGGATCGAGCCGTGCAAAGGAGACTATGGCGAATTTTTCCTAAAATTTAAGGCGTTAGAAAATATTTGGGAAATTTTTGAAAACTATAACTTTGATTTGGAGTTGAAAGTTAAACAATAGTAGTTGTTTTTGAAAGGATAACTAAGTATGATTTGAAAACTTAGTAAAGTACTGTAAGAAGTTTAACTATGGTTTTGGGAAAGTTAATGAATTCTGTAACTTTTTCCTACTTGGTAATTTCGAGGACGAAATTCTTTTAAGGGGGGAAGTATGTAACGACCCAGAATTTTTATTAATTAAAATTTGAATATTTAATTAATTTTAAATATTAATAAGTGAAATTTATAAGTCGAATAAATTTTATTTCGAATAATTGGATTTAATTGGATAAATTAAATCGATAATTTAATATGTGAAAATACAGAAATAATTGAAAATTGGGTTAAATATGATTGAAAATGATTTGTAAAATTTTATTTTATCATGTTGGAGTTAGAACGATATTTTAGAACTTTTAAAATCGAATTAAAAGTTAATTTGTGAAAAATTGAATATTTTAATATTTAAATCGACTAGTGAAATTAGCCAATTTTTGAACAGTCTCAGAATTGGACGAAACTAGTTCCATTGGATCCGTAATAGTTTGTTATTATCGGATTTCAATTTTTGTAGCAATCGGAGTTATCGTTTGATCGTGGCAGCTCGAAACGCATCGAAATTGTTTTTAATATTAATTCGGCGAGTTAAAATAGTCATTTTTCAAAAAGTCTCGGATTTCGAAGAAACCAGTTTCATCGGATCTGTAATGTGATATTATTGTATGGTTTTAAATTTCGTGTCAATCGGATTTGCCGTTTGTCCGATGCAAGCTAAAACGTCTAGAAAATCGTTTAATCGGTTTAATTTTAAATCGAACATTTATTACCATAACTCGCACAGATGACCGAATTAGCTCCCGAAACCTATTCCATTGCATCCGGAACGCGGGGTAAACCCTAGAAACGCTGGTCACCGTGCGTAAATCGGAGTTTGAAAAATCCAAAATGAATAGTGTTCATTTTATTTTCTATAAATAGCCCCCTTTACCATAAAAAAAAAATATTTAGCTAGGGTTTTAATCAATGCCGCCCGCCACCCCTAAAACCGAAGGCCAGAAATCTCCTAAATTCTTCCTTCAAAATCTTCCAATCCATTACTCCTTATCGAAAACTTTCAACTAACAAATTAAAGAGTATAGTGTGATCTATATATCCAACGGTGGATTCGGCGAATCGTCGTCGTTTGGAGGATATTTTGGCCTGAGTTCATGATAGGTTGCACACGCTTTTCGAGAGGGAGGGGGAGGCCGAGCTCCACCTTGCTCAGGCCGAGTGTAGTATGGGAGAGGGGCTTCGATTTGGAGGCTTTTGATCGACTGCAGGTGGCTCATAGCAATCACGTGATTTAGGGTTTCAACCTATATGATGGGTTCGACCTGTAGAAACGTGAATGGGAGAGGAACACGCGTGAGAGAGGAGATGGAAGTGGATGGCCTGATGTTGAGGGATGGAGATCTCACGGCTTAGAATGATTTAGGTTGAGAAAAAAAATTAAATTATGTTGTAAATTTAGTTTATAAAATTCGTGTAACTTCTAAAATTCATAACTTTTTCATACGAGGTCGAAAACGCGCGAAACCAGTTGCGTTGGAATCGTATGGACGAGCACTATGCTATGGAATTGGATTGCAGTCGTTTGGAGTTAGCTAAAATTTTGGGTAAAATTAAACGCGCGTTTAATTTTATTCGAAATAAATCGCTAAAACGAAATTGAAATCAAGGTGAGAACTTCTCACTCAATCGAATCGATTCCGATTTTAATTTTAAATAGTTAGATTTAAAATTCTTGAATGTATGTTTGAATGATGATTGTTATCTATTGATTGTTAAAATAGACATTATGCGCCGTTAGTAAGCGGATGTTATTTATTAAAAACATATACCGCGAATATTTCATAAACAGTGAAATTGGTATTATATATAATAGCAATATATATATATTGGCATATGTATATATTGCAGTTGTTGATTTCCCGCATTGTATAGCGGATGAGACCCTATTGCGCCGCCTATTAAGCGGATAATATTTTATAAATCCCATATACCGTGATAATTCCGTACTGGAGCGGAATTGGTATTGTGCTAATGTTTGTGGATGCAGGGAAACAGGTTGGAGGGATCCAACTGGATTCCTCAACTGTATTGATTTATTTACAGATATTGTGATATTTGTTGATTATCATATCGATATATGATATTTGGATGTCGTGATTGACTATTTGGTGCTGTTGCATCATCGGATCCATTTTTGAAGTTTTTAAAATAATGATTTTGGTTTTTTTTAAAAGAATTTTTAAAGTGATTCTTGACAGTATACGTTTGATTAAAATTTTGAATTGATTCATTTTAAATAATTAAAACGTTATAAATTTTTATGTTATAAAAATTACTGTATTTGTAAAATATAACCAAATTTGAGATTTTCGAAATAAATAGTGATTAATTTATAAAATGGTTTAATTTGTAATTTTGAATCATTATAAAAGATTTTTAAATTTATTTTTATAAGTTAAAAATATTGGAATTATAAAACGAGCTGTTATAAGTGTTAAAGGTGAAATAGAGATGGATTTCATAAGTGAACGGAATTTATAGATTTATAAATTGTGAAGTTATAAAAATAAATAGATTTTTGTAAAATAGAAGATTTATAAGTAATTATCTTACAAATCGGATTTTGGCATTTAAATGAGATATAAATGGAATTTGTTAATAATGAGATTTATAAATCAAAGCTTATAAATAGAAATGGAATTTATAAACATTGTTTATAAATTCGAAATCAATTTAATTTGACAAATTGAATAGTGAAGTTTATTAAAGGAAATATATTCACGATTTTGGACGGTGAATGCATTATTGAATGAAATAGTCATGTTTGGCAAAAAGAATATTATAGAATGAAGTTAATTATTTTAAAGATGTTTAAAAATGTATTATGAATCGAAACCATAGATTTCAACATTTATTGTTGAAATAGACGTTTTCGAGAAAGAAGGAAATGGTGGACTATAACACTGTTGTTATAGTAAATGATTTTCGAAAGGAAATGTTTTATATAGTATTGGGATTTATATATCATTTAAACTTTGAATCCCTATACTAGTGATTTTGGGTTGTCGTAACGATGTTTTGCGCAACATTCGTTTTGGCCCAAATAAATGTGTTAAGAGAATGATTTCCTTAAGAAATGAAATATATACTAAATTTTGATTTAAGTATATCGAATATTTTCAAATGTTGAAAATAAATAGATTTGTGATGTACTTATTATTTAATAAGTATGGAAATATTTTTCCAATGTGAAATAAACGTTTTGAGAATTTATCTTTTTGAAGACAAATTGAAAATGAATATTAGAAATCGATCTGGGAACCATATATTCATAAATATTTTAGAATGTAAATTCACTATGGAATTTATAAAAGAAAGGAAATTTGCTTAAAAATAAACGTTGATTTATTTTTGAAGCGTGGGAATTAATTTACGGATTTGGAACGTAAATATAAAGTAAATCGTTAAGGATTCATTTAATTAGTTTAAATGAACCATGTTGAAATGAAAGTATTTCCGAGTAAGGAAAATGATTGAAATTTGTTTTCAAAAGTGATAAAGGTGAAAAGTGATTTGAAAATTTGTTTTCAAATTGTTGAAGTGTGGAAAATATATATCTAGTAAAGATATTTTGGAAAGTAAATAATTTGGGAAATTATTTGGATTTGGTGATGTTGAGCATGCCTTTTGATAGTTAAATAATCCGACTATCAATATTTACCTTTAAATAGGTATTTGTTGTGATTGTTTGAATTTGAATGCCACACTTATTTTTGAATAAGCGCTCACTATTCGGGTTAGCCGGGAAAGGACCTTGGGGTCGTATAACCTATTCTGAATATGTGATACGTCATAATGGATTGCATTCGATAACCGGTGTTGAAGACCGGATATTTTTGAAAACGGAAGGATTACCGTTGAGTTACTCTGCATCGGCTGATCTCCGATATAGAGGTTTTATCACCCTTAGTGACGGGAAGTCCGGTCGTGATTAGTGAATATCCGGATTGCAAGGACTTCTTTGTAAGTGCCTTCGGTTCTGTTCGATCCCGGAACAGACTTGTATGGATTGTATGTCTGACATTACAAATTGAGATATAAAGCTGATTTCTTTCAAATATATTTCTATTGGTGGCGGAGAATTTATTCTCTTAGCTTAACACCCTTCTCTGAGACGTACGAGCTCAGAGGTTATATAGTTGAAGGTTATTAATGATATACTCCCAATTTGGTAGTGAGGCATGCTGAGTGTTGCTGTGAAATGATCATTGTTTGATCATTTGTGATAGGATCATTTATTTGATCATTTATCTTGGTGATCATTTCTATGATCATTTGTTGACCCAAAGCACGGCTTTTGTATAAAGTGTGGCTTTGTGGACGAGACTTCGTCGGACCTCACACCCCGGAAATGGTCAAAACAGGAAGGATGCGGCAAGGTTATTAGAGGGTAGCGCCCCTTTAGTGTATGTCATTCCTTCTGGATAGAGGTGGTATCATGGTATGGAGCCCAGGTATTTAACATATGTTGTTGCTGCATATTTTGTGGTTGTTGAAAATCGAGGATCCTCGGATAGATCGGTTACGATCGGGGGATGACGTATTCGTGTCAGTAGTTACCCAGTTAGAGGTAACCCGACCTTGTGTTGGCAGAGATCCGGTTTGGTTCTCGGGACGTCATTCCAGAGGCGTTTCCATGTGGCAATGGGAAGTTCCTTGGCCTGACCATTTGTTGGAAATCCAAAGAAACAATACGAGACTTGTACGGTTTTAGTTGTAGAACCTGCCATGGAATGTGGCGGTAACCTGCTATTGAACATGGTAGCTATAGTAGGCATACGATAATGGTCGTATGTTGGCTAAGATTTATATCTTTACTTTCGAAATAATTTTTCTACACTATGCACTAGTAATAATATCAAATGTTTCTTTTTAATGCGTATCAAGCATCTTTGACTATCATAAGGAGAAATCTCTTCCGATTCTGCGTTTGCATTGTGTGTGTGTGCGGGAGGCCTTTTGGTAGTCTCATTTTTAAAAGCATTGCGAATTGACTTTAAAAATATTCCTCTATTTTGATTTTAAAGAAAAATAAACTGTTTTAGTTCTCACACCATTCACATGACTGACTCGGAGTTTATTGTTTTCCTTCCTAAACTCTGGGTGCCCACTAATTTCCACACGGGCAGTCAAGAGTTAGGTTTATCAGGATATTCTGGAATTTAGGAGTTGCTGGAAGCAAGCTGGATGGCATGGCGTATTACTAGTATATCATATTTCTTTTCCGCTGCATGTTGTTGTTGTACACTCTGATGATGTTATGTAATGTAATATGATGTAATGTAATAACTGATATAGTTCTTTGTTTAAAGATTATTCATTTATCTATTATATGTTGTTCCGCTGCGAATTGTGAGATTCTGATATTATTCTGTTGTTTCTGTTATGTTCTATCTTTTTCTCTCTTCTTCTATGTTTTTCTTCTTCTTAAACCCTAACCTTTCGGTTTTTCGGCAACGAAAAATCGCAAACGTTACACTTCCGCTGCATTATTATTACTCTGTGTCTGTGAATCTGTGATTTTACTTACTGTATATTCTGAGATTTGCCAAATTTTTATCTACAATGCGGTATTTTGAGCAATTCAATTCCGGCATGAGTGTCTACCTATACACTTGTAATGGATGCGAATGGTTGAAAATACCGAGTCGTTACATTTGGTATCAGAGCTCTGGTTTTAGGCAAAACTTGGTATATAGAGTAGATTTAATTTCAGAATCACTTCAGTTCGAGCTTGAATTCCGTCTTCTTCAATTCGGTTTCCTTTGAATTTTGGAACGTCCTTGCGGTTCCAAAATCCATTCGTGTCCCTCACTATTCATCTTCTTTTGATTCTGGAGTATCCCATAACTCCGCTTTGAATGATCTTTATATTGAGTTGGCAATCCCGCCAATCTCTAAAATTGAATTGTAAAAGGGTGAAACTCCTCTACAATTTAGCATCGATTCACCAGAGATTTATATCTATCCTTGGTTTAGATGCTAATATCTTTTGTTATTTCAAACTCTAACTCTTGAGATCGAATGTAGATTTACCCCAGAAAAATCCACATTGATCTTATTCTTTAAGTTATGGTTGACCCGGTTAAGGTTGCCCATGATTTATTTAAGCTTACCCACCTCCCTACTCTGTTATTAAATCATCTTATCTTTTGTTTCCAATCTATTCTTCCAAACATTTTGAACTGTACTTGTATATCTATGTTTTGTTTTATATATTGTGGTTTGGGTTGTTGATGTTGATTTGAGTTTCCGATCAGTTCGTCTGATCAACGCTATCGATAGGATTTCTAAAACACTTTGACAGAATAAACTGACACAATATTATTTTAAAATTTGGTTAATGAAATAAATTTTGATATATCAGTAAATTCATGGAACTTAATAAACTGATTTAAATTGATTATTTGAAGTGATAATACTTGATTTATCATTTATTGTTCTATAAATGAATTTATAGATAGTTATAAATTGATTTGGGAACTGAAATGAATTTAAACAAGAAATTTGAGAATTTAATTTCCGATGGTTTCAAACCTTGTGTTTAAAGTTTTAAAGGGTTATATTATTTAAAGTATTTTCGAATAGGAATTTGTTTTCAAAGAACTTGAAAGTTTAAAAATTAGTGCTCTTCTCTTTGTCGCTAGAAAATAACTTCGGTGATGATCGCGACATCATCAACGTTCATTTTCGAGTTTCGAAGTGAAGAGACCGCTCTTTAGACTTACTACAGCTTTGTTTTGGTAAATCAAATTGATTTGATTTGAATTTCTAAAATATGACTTGATCTATAATATATATAGACATATGATTTAAATTTGATTTGATAAACTATGTACATACCTTTAGTTATCTTTAAATGGTTTGAAGAAATCAAAAATTAGTTCTTAAATTTTATTTTTAAAGAATAATTTCAATTATAAAAAGAAAATCAAAAATTTTGGATAAATAATTCAACTTGAGATAATTGAATTGGAAAGTTTTATTTGTATAATACTCAATTGCATTCCAATATAACTTACCTTAATTTTAGAAGTTAACAATGTAATTGGATAATATACAATATAAAACGTTTTTATAAATAAAATTTGAGTGGTTATAATAAACGTTATACACTTGTATTTTAATTATAAAATGATTAACAGAGGTAAATAGAATAAAGGGTAATTGAATAACCTACAATAAAATAATTTTAAAAGAACTAAGAATAAAAGAAAGCAGTTATAATAAGTGTAAGTATATTTAACATAAGTGATGAATATATTGAGAGGAATAATTTTAATTTTAATTAGGAATAAAGAATAATAAAATTTATTAAGTACATTGTGAGTGTAAAAAATGATTATTTTTCAAACCCATGGTTTTAAAAATTGTTAATTTAAGATGATTGGATAATAAGATAATGAAATTTGAGATAGTTAAGATTTATTTAACTTGTGTAAAGATTTATTCTCTATTTAAGTTGAAATTTCCATGCTTTCAAATTTATTTCCTTATTTTGTTTTTCAAACTATCTTTTGGTTGTCCTTATCATCCTTATCTTGCTATAGACTGATATAGACATCTTTCTATAATCTTTCTGTTTAGAAATCTTTCTATAATCTTTGATAATCTGCACCTTGTTAAACTTACCTATAACAATAGTTATCAGGTATAATTTCAATCTCCTTATCATCTTATCTTCATCCTATTTCACTCTATCTTTGTCTGTGCTTTCCCGTACCTCATTCCTTTTCGGGGACGAAATGTTTTGAGTGACGGAGAGTGTAACAACCCTAGATTTTGCCAATATATTTTAAATTTGACTTATTTTATTTTTATTATTTTAAATTTTTTTATTTCAAACATTTCGTTTTTTAAATATAAATGTTGGTTTTCATGTGAATTATAGTTTCAAACTTGTATAAATTGAATATTTTACTGAAAAGTGAATTTCTGGTCAAACTGGTCAAACTTTGACTTTTAAACTTCAAACTTAAATTATGTAAAATCTTAAACTTTTTTTTATGAAAATAGATGAAATAACTTGAATACTGCGTTTCGTTTCATTGGAAACAGATTTAAATTGTGAAAGTTATACTGTTTTCAATATTGTGTGTATATTAGGTTATTTAACAATATTCTTTGTTTTAATGTATATAAATGATATTTTACTTGATATATCTTATCCTAATTTGTATATTTATGTTATTGTATGTATATTTTTTTATTATAATAATTTTAAAATGAAGTAAACAATTTTCCAAAGTCAATGGTGATTTATTTGTAATTTCTGGACACCGTTTTCGATTTTTAAGCAATTTCTTTAAATCTTTTTCTATTTTCTTTAAATTTAATTTTTTTATATGTGTTAATATGTTATTTTAAGTATATTTTGTCTTTTAAATATTTTTAAAGTGATGTTTGAATTTTTCAAAAGCTTATTGAATTTATTTCCAAATTTTAAAGCCTAGTTTCCATTTTTCTACTATTTTCTTTATTTAAATTATATTTAAATTAAAATTTATATATTTATTTGTGAATGCATTTTTACTTTTATGGTTTTATCTTTTTTATAAATATTTTTACAAGTCCATATAAATTTTCCAAAGTTCATTCTGTTTATTTTCCATTTTTTTAGACTAGTTTGCAATTTTGTGCTATTTTCTTATTTTAACCTTATATAATTAATAAATATTTATATACATCTTATATTTTGTTATATTTTCGAAATTTTGACTGGAATCATTATTACTTTTAGTAATATAAACTTATATGAATAAATTAGGAAAATACCAAAGGTTTTAAAAGCTATTGAAACGTAAGTCGTTTCTTTTACCGTTTCCTCATTTACTCTCTGGCAGTTTTTATTTATTTATTAGCCTTTACTTATTTTGGCTGTATATTACTTTGTTTGGCCGTGT
The DNA here is from genome assembly GCA_030765085.1 of Allium cepa. NCBI lineage: Eukaryota > Viridiplantae > Streptophyta > Magnoliopsida > Asparagales > Amaryllidaceae > Allium > Allium cepa. The sequence goes on from CM060928.1 coordinate 980,030,485, forward strand.
ATTCTAGTCTTCATTCACTAAAAAAAATATTCCACTTCTCATTCATTCACGGCTAGGTGAAAAAAATTGGATAATGGCCTCCTCTTTTTGCACTTTTTCTTCTATTTTTTTCCATACTTATGTCTTGTTTCTTTCTTCTATTCGCATGGCCTCCTCACTATTTCCATGGCCACCACTCTCTACATCGATTCCCTGCCATCATCACCACCTACACTGCAGTTCATGACCATATCCGAGCCAACCATGGTGATAAAACCCCTCAAAATCCAACCTATGCCTTGAAAACATGCTAGTTTGAGCCTTGTTGCTTCACCACTTCATTTTCCACCACCACCTCTAGCCGCCACCACCACCTCTGACCAGACCACCACACACCATGCCAACATCATTCCAAATTTGAACTTGAATGGCCAAGCCAAACCACTCCAAGGCCGAGCCCTTTTGTTGACTAAAACATGTTATTTTGCCTTAAACCCTTAACATTCTCAAGTTGTAACCCCTCCACCTTCAATGCCTTGTAGCCGTGCATTTTTGTGTTCATACCTGAGCCATGCTATGTCCAAACCTAAGCCAAATACACCCCTAGGCCATGCAAAACCATAATAGAAAGCAAGGCAAAAGATCGTTTGTTCATATTTCTTTTTATTCCAAAGTTATTTCAATTCAATCGGGTATTGAATCTATGTTTATGTTTGGTTTTGTTTATGGGTTGTGACAAGATCATTGAGCTTGGTTCTCTTCCCACTTGGATCTATTGTTGTGTCATCTTGCCTATTGAAATCCGTTTATGTCGTTTGTATTGCAATCTCCAGCTAAAAAGGTGAGTAAAGCTCACACGACATTTATACGTATGCAGTTGTGAAACAACAACTGAATGTGTAGAAAAAATATGTGATGATATAACTGCCTGTGATTAATTATATATGATGTTAAACCTGTTAAATTTCAAGTCATATCATCTGTTATTATATATATGTTGTTACTGTTCATTTTTATATATGTTTATCATACTGCAAGTTCCCTGTAGATTAGAAATAACTATGGGTTGAAATGATACGTACCCGAACAGACTTTAGAATAGGGAAAAATCGTTATGAGCTGAAATGATGAGGCTGAACGGTTTTTATTTATTTTATTTAACTTGGGATTTCGGGTTTGAAATGATAGAACCTGGATTTTTCTTTTTAAACTGCGGATTGAAATGATACATATCCGTATCACTTGACCTAGGTTAGAAAACTATATACAGACCCGTGGTTATTTTATAAAGTATTTTGGATAATTTTAAGCATTTTAAAATAATAAATTAATGAAATTTGATTTAAATAGATTTTTAAATTTTTTAAAATAAATAAAATTATGATTTTTTTTCTATGAGTTAAAAATGTAATTAATGAATGGTTAAATTGGATTATTGAATATAACTTAAGTTTGGAAATTTGGAATTTTGGTTAAAAACGATATTTAAGTTATATGAATAAAATGGAAATTTAATTTTATTGGAAATTGGTAAATATGATAATTTGATTAAATTTGAATTTAAGTGATTTATTAAAGTATTATTGATTTTCTATGAATTTAAGTGGTTAAATAAATGAATGCTTAAAAAGTGAAATTTGAAAATACAACTTGATTTGGAAATGTGGAATTTGGTTTTGTTTAAAGTTTTAAGTTAATTAAATAAATGGGGAATTTAATTTAATTTTTGAAATGATAATGTGGAAATGAAAACGTTAATAAAGTGTTAAATGTAAAAATAGGAAGTTTACACTTGAATTTATTAAGCGGATTTGTGAAATTTGATTTAAAAATTAAAATGTTGCTTTATAAAAATCATTAATTAAAAGAGTATTTAATGAACATCTTTGAATGTTAAAATATGATTTTTATAATGTTTAAATGGTTTAAATTGAAATGTATACAAGTATAACTTTCAGCACCTTTTTCTGAATGTTGTAAAGGTTGAAATTTTCAATGTTTATGGTTTTAACTTAGTAAATGAACTCATAATGGTTTAAAACTTTGGAAATTGAATACTTGATTTGAAAGTATATAAACTTAAATTTTAAATGGTTTAAATGAATTATTTTGATTAAAATATAAGCTATAAAGAAGGTGATTTGGGATGATAATAAATGAATGATATCTTTGAATTTAAATGGTATTTAAAGTTGAATATTTGGATTTGAACTTATATGATGATTTGAAACTGAAGCTTTGGAAAGATATGATATTTTGATATATATTAAATTTTTTGAAATGAAGCTTTGGAAAGATATGATATTTTGATATTAAAGAACATTTTGGAATGAAGTTTTAAAAGATATGATATTTTAATATATTAAAATGATTTGAAAGGAGTTTTGAAAGGATATGATAATTTAATATATTGAAATGGTTAGAAATGACTTGATATTTATTTTGATAAATATTTGAATTTGAAAGATATGATATTTAATATATTAAAATGATTTGAAAGGAGTTTTGAAAGGATATGATAATTTAATATATTGAAATGGTTAGAAATGACTTGATATTTATTTTGATAAATATTTGAATTTGAAAGATATGATATTTTAATATATTAAAATGATTTGAAAGGAGTTTTGAAAGGATATGATAATTTAATATATTGAAATGGTTAGAAATGACTTGATATTTATTTTGATAAATATTTGAATTTGAAAGATATGGTATGTTGATTTATTGAAATGGTTTTAGAAATGATTTATTCTTTATTTGATAAAGATTCGGATTGAAACAGATACTTTATTTTGAAGTACAAAATATTGTTTAAAAGTTATAACCACAGGTTATAATAACGATTGGTTGTTAAAGAGACCGGGATCGGATATTGTCTTATAGCCGGCCAATACCGAAAACCATTTTAACAGCTGTGTACGCGGTGGAGATTCCGGAATGAAGTAGGATGGTGGTTACGTTCTCGAGGTATATTATGTGGACCCGACTCCCATGAGTTGGCATAAGGTGGCTAAAACAGGAGCGATTGACGGACTGATAAGGTAGCGCCTTTGATCGGACGCACTTCTTCGTATGCCATTCTATTACTTTGTGATTGTTTGGTGCGCACCTTTTATATGTGAGTGTTGTTCGATGTGGGCGGTAGCTGCGCACTACGCGTTACCACCGGTCCGGAAGCATAATTAGTATATCTACCCTGGCATTGCCTAGTTGTGCCGTGTCACCTACCATAGCGAGCCTTATACGATTTTGGTTTTGTACCATACCTATGGAGTGCCCTCTGACGACGCCCGTTCCGGGGGAGATTCGGTACTGTATAGACTATGGGAGTATATTATGTGTTAAGGTGGAAAATGTAAAGCCTTAACGCTATTTAAAAGTAGGTTTATTTTACTAATAGACACTATTATAATAACGAAGTATTACTACGTAATAAATAGTTTAACGGATCCTTAGAGGATGGGCGGTCCCAAGCATCCTTTAAGTTACTTGTACTTTTACTACAGTTCACTTGAGTTGGTTTACATTGTATAAGTATATATGTCCTGACTCGAGTGTTTGTATTTTTATTTACGCTCGGGTCAGCCTAAGTTATTCACAAATTTGGATTTCCACTTTCTGGAGATTGGAATCGCTGGAGATTATCTACTTGTCAAGTTTTATCTTTTGCAGTCTGTTGTTCCTTTCAGCTATTGTATTAGTAGACTTCTATGTAGTGAGACTTCCCTTGTACTTTATTTCTTCTGTTGTATTTTATGTAACTCTGATATTTTATATAGTAGCTTCATGAACTACTGTTTTTTTTACTTCCGTTGCATTATTATTACTCTGTGTCTATGAATCTGTGATTTTATTTACTGTATATTCTGAGATTTGCCAAATTTTTATCTATAACGCGGTATTTTGAGCAATTCAATTCTGGCATGAGTGTCTACCTATACACTTATAATGGATGTGAATGGCTGAAAATACCAGGTCGTTACACTCATACTCCCTACTAGCTCTACAGTAAAAATAAAATATTCAACGACAAAAAATCATTATTTTAATTTCCAAGTTAAATTTTAAGATAAAATTGTACTCTTACCTGTGTAAATGCACCCAATCTTTTTCCATCATCATATACAATATTGCAACAAGCAAATTTCGAAAACAAAACTTGATAATTTAATACTCATCGATATTAATATTCTACGCTTTCTTATATGACAATGGATGAATATAATAATGGATCATGAATACAAGTTGAATAATCCCGTGCATTATCAATTTTCAGATACAAGTGATTTACATTATTTTTTAGTAATGAAATATATTTAGAATATTTTTAATATAGCAACAATAGTTACATTGGAACAATATGATGTTGTGCACTTGGGTCATCATGTATTATCTCAATACAGTGCAAGTGTTTTGGTCTTTGATCTCAATTCTCTAATCTCAATCCGACAAAAGTGGCCTAACAGCAGTACCCTAATTTTGTTTTTATCTAATGTTACCTATAAACAACGATCTACTAAACTAAAGCACTGAAGTAGGCAATACAATAAAGTAAACACCTAACTTATCAAGTGCTATAAAATGCTCAGAAAAATGGGAAAAATAAGATTTAATTTGCCTTTGCTACCAGCTGCTAAAATTAACTATAGAAGCTTTTATTCTTATATAGACATCAAAGTGTGTCCTTAAGTCAATCGTTGTTGATAAAAAGCAGCAAGTTCAAATTACAGTAGTAGTAAAAAAAGCCACAAGCTATATGTTTATACAACTACAAAAGTATACAATTTGATGTAAAAGTGAATATGGAATGCAAGTGGTTTAGTTAAAGAGTGTTTTCTATAAGCGTTTTGGGCTGTAATCAAATTTTCAGTCAATTTGGATGCTTGTTGTCAATAAGAAACAAAAAGTATCATATCTAAAACACTACATGACACTAACCAAAATATATGTATTGATAGTGATTCGATGGAAGAAGATTAGCTCCTCCATTTACTTATCTACTGAGCAAAGTGCAAAACTAAAAAATATAACTTTGCTACGTAACCAAGAGATGAAAGCTCTACATTGAATTTAGCAAGAGCTTATTCATCTATATTAACAACAGTGCATAGCCTAGGCAGAGAATATTCACGTGTATCTGATTTGACATCAGCTTCTTATTTATGTTGATAGCTAAACTTACTCTCAGGATTCAATATGTTTTTTATTCAAAACTTATATACATACACTAAACTTGTATACTTGAATCATGCATTTGTTCAAAACTTACGTATTATAAAATCTAACATATACAAAATCGGCATACATTTAACATCATGTACACTTATATTCTTAAAACTGTTATATATTTGAAACCACTTAAACACTTAAAACCAAATATGTATGAAGCTTCACATATTCAATACCCGACACTTATATGTATTCGAGATTTAACACTTTTAAGACCTGTCATATGTATTTATAGCTTTTGCTTTTTAAATTAAGGTAAACACAAATCTAACACACACATATATACTGAAACTTTGCACATTATTGTCATGTACACTTTAAAACAAGAATATGTATATATTTAAATCCTTCTCAAACAAACTTGTTATGAATATAAAATTGATTTATGTTGAAATCCATATCTGTGAAATTGTCCCTATTTAAAAACTTATACATGCTCTGAAACTTAGTACATTCGGAGCTGATATGTTTTCAAAAATTAACACATGTTCAAAGTTGTATATTCAAAATAAAAATTCATACATATAAATATTTGAAGCTAATATATTCAAAGTTTTATTCTTTGAAATCTTACATTTTATGAAATTATTGCATATGGAACTTTATGTCAACCAAATTGTACATAGGAAGTTTTATAATTATAAAGCCTGGTATGCACCCAAAACTTATACATTGAAAATCTCTTCCTGTAAAACTTGTACATTCCAAAATTCCTGTATGTTTAAAAATGATATATACACATTATCAAACTTGATTTTAATATAGAACTGCATATATTTGAAAGCTTTACATACATACAAAACTAATATATATATATATATATATATATATACTTGAAAATTCGTACCTAAAACTTTATGTCGTTAAAACATTCATTTATGGAATCATACATTATACGTTAATAATGGATCATGAACTATAACCAAAAATACAGTTGCTGCTCGTTATCATTTTACACCAACTCTTTTACCTATTGTAAATTAAACTTAACATTCTATTTAGACACCCCAGCAGAGATACATTTTCCATTCTGAAGTAAACTTACATCTGAATTCATTATTACTTTACGGAGAAATAGAATTCTACTATTACATTTTAATTTGGTTTTTTTCATGTTTACATTATTTCCAGGTACTAAACAATGTCCAGGCTAAACCATAAGTAGAATTCTACCTATTTTATAGGAAACATAAGAATGTATAGATTAGGCTTAATAAATACACATAGATATATTTAATTTAAATGTATACAAACATAAATATCATTTCTGTGTTATAAGTCTATCGATAACTCTATTCTAATGAGAAAAGAAAACCGATTAGTAAATTTTCATCGAAAACTTGTAGGTTTCACTACAGCTACCCTGAAAATAAGAGAAGAAATGCAAGGTAGGAAAAAGCAGTCATAATTTCCTCTCGCCCCATAGTTAGACACCATCTTTAAGTTTATTTTAGGTTGACTTGTTCCAAATTATGATCTTTAAGTTTAATGACGAAATTCAACAAAGAAAATGATGGTACATAGGTTAGAATTTTGAAACTGTAAATTCTGTATGTATAAGCTTAGATAAACTAAAGATTATTAAGAATATAATATTTTGTACTTATGACAAAAGCAAAATTAAAATATTCATATAGTAAACCAAATTATGAATTAAGACATCAGGAAGCATGTAAAGTGTCTCAAAAATCTACATAATCAACTAAACATCACGTAAGTCGTGTACATTTCTTGTATTTTCGTATAAAGTTTTCTCTATGTATTTTTTCTTGATGCAAGTACATCAGTTTAAATTACATTGTACGGCATGCCTTTAATCCTCCATTTTATGATTCTGTTGAAAATGGTTCCTAGTTCTTTTTTTGAACTTAATAGTCTTCGTTTATTGATGCGTACAACCTTCAGTGTGCCTTGAATTTTAATAATCGAAATAAGTTTAAAAAATTAGTATAGTTTCATTATTTATGGATTAGTTTAATAATCAAAATAATCATTATATATCATAAATATATCAACATTATCTATAAAAATCACAAAATACTCGATAAAATAGTTTCAAGCATAACTTTATGTTTTCTTTTTTTTGGCTGAAACAACCTACTGATCATAAGGACAAATCATCCATCCCCATTTGTTGTGTGCACCCGACCCCAATTGATCAGTCTTTCATTTATCTATCTACTATATTAATTAATTTATATAATTATTAGATGCAGGAATGAGATGAAATGTGTACAGGAGACATGGAGAAGATGGATGATTTCAGCTGAATAATCATTGTCACAGAAAGGATATAGTGGTGTACAATCCTTTTTATAATTAAATACTCCAAAGAAAACACATTCAATCTTTACTATACCAAGGCAAGAATTTACAACTAAACCCTCCAAAATAATTAAATCACAGAAAGGATATAGTGGTATACATCGGCGTTATCACCAATATCACTTAGCTGACTACAATAATCAAGGATCCACCTTATACCTAATAATTTTTACTTTCATATTACAATAACATGAATTTCATCTTAGTGTTTCTGTACTACATTTAACATATTCTACTATTGGGAAAAACGATTTCCTATATTTAGATATAAAAATTGCAACTAACATTTATGATGCAACATAAATTAAAAGGATAATTTCAGAAATGGTAGTTAATCTACATTACCACAGATGATTATATTTAGATTTAGCTTATATTTATGATGAATAATCATGTTTAAGTTTAAGAAAAAAATAAACCGATGCCCAGTTCGCGAAGTTGAAATACTGCTTCAGTCGCCTTGAAGAACCGCTTGAGGAATGCGAAGTTGAAATACTGCTTCAGCTGCCTTGAAGAACTGCTTGAGGAATCACTTGAGGAATCAAGCCTAGAAGACACGCTTCATCTAACTAGAAGGATTCACGTGAATCACTTGAGGAATCGAGCTTTTAGGGTTGCGGAGCCTTGAGGAATCGAGCCTTGAGGGAATCACTTGGAATCATTGTAAAGCTTTGAGATTAAAGAAAGAATGTGGTGAAGAGGAGAATCTGAAGAGGGAAGTGAATATGAAAAAGGAAAAGAGGATTTGGGCGGCACAGAAAAAAGATAGATGGAAATAAAATTAGACCGTAAAAATTTCTCTCTATCATTATTAACAATGGCTTAACTTTATAATGATGGCGTTAAAGACTACCCTATATAACCACTAACTAGTTAACTGTAGCAAGTCAAGCTCCCATGCAATCCCCACTTGCTATTAATATAACATTTCTTGTAGTGATGACACCCTTCTACAAGTATTGCCTGCAACGTCGGATCAATGACACACATCCACAAATCAACTTAAATTGACACATTTACAATGATATCAAAAAACAAAGCATTCTAAATATCATTCGCTTCCCTCTCTGAATGGCAAGAACAAAATAATGTGCAAGTCAATTATTTCAATTTCTGTACCATGGACTAATCATCGAGTCAAATAATATAGTAGCATCATTGCATCACCAGACCCTATCACAATAAACTGTTCCCTTCAAATAAAAATTTCCAACCATGCCCTAGATTATTTATAATCGATCGATTAACAACTGAAATTCTAGTATTAGTTACGTCCCTTTACTATTCCAACTTTCTGAGTGAAACTCCACTTTAATTATACCTTCCAAAACTTCTGATAACCCAAATATAAATTCGGTCTAGTTTTCTCGATACAAATCTTACCCCCTTTATTTTGGTATTAGGTTAGCATCTCTTCCCTATGTGTTACAAAATAAATTTAGGCTTACTTCTCTCAAACCAAAGTATAATCTCCTTGATCGAACTCAGAAATCTTCATATCCAACTCCCGACTCTCTTCTAGAGTCATATGCCTAAGTGGCATGTCAATGGGCCTGATGAGTTTTTATCTAATTGAGATTAAAGATCGGAATCTTCAACGAAGGTATATAAGATTCTTATGTTATACTATGGACGATTGTGGGACGACTGGGACCATGACATACAATAAGATCATGCCCAGTCCACTACTTCTCATATGATCCATATTCTTATTTCCGTCCAACATAATCCTTAAACGATTCAACCAATCTATTTTAAAATCAATTCCTACCCTAATAGACTAAGTACATATGTGTCCCTAAATGACTCTATAACATAAATAAAAAAATTTAAATCATGACATTCAAAGACAAATGGTTCGTTCTCTGACCGGATTCGACGCCACAATAGATTTATGCACTTTGTGAGTTTTAAGGTCTAAACTATCCATTATGATAATCCAAATTCAAAAGTAATAACTACCCTCCATCATGGTCTACTCCCCTTTCTCCGGGGAAAGCGGTGATATTTTCGCAGCAGGGACTGTTTCCAGTGCATGAGATTTAACTATCGGTCATCCTTACTTATTTCCTAATCCGTTAATTATTTCCTTGAAAAATAACAATTTAAATTTTTAGGATTTTTTTCACATACTTCTAAAATAAAAATAAAAGGGTTTATCAATCGAGAATTAATTTGATGTCAAAATTTTAAAACTTTCATTCTCCTTTCAAAATATTATTTTATAAAATCTATCAAATATATAAAAGCACAAAATAAACCGCATCGCTTTAAAATAAATTTTTAATCCCTTTATAAAAGTTTTTCAGTTATTCTTATGATATGAGATAAATACAATATCCATTCATAAAACCATTTGTAAAACAAATACTATAATTTCAACTTTCAAAACTAATTCGCTTTCTTAAAAATATTCATTCTTATAAATATTTCATTCTTAAAATTCAGTTCTTCTACAAATTTCATCACCTCTTTATCTGTGCATAATCCAAATGATCTAGTATTTTCTCACAAGTGTCTAGCCACGCCTACACCACTAAATATGCTTCGGTCCATGGTTTTCTACTCACCGGGGAAACCCTTGCACAACTTTAGGTGATTAACTAATGGAGGTAGTCGACCATTTATACAGTGTAGGCACTGCGGGTTTGCACGGGTCTAGCTTATTGCTTATAGATATCAGTGAAACCAAACAGGAATGTTTGCATCAAAATATTCCTAGTATCGATTTTATTACCATTAAAGCTCCAGTTTCGGCTCCACCTGTAATGACCCAGAATTTCTGTTAATTAAAATTTGTATATTTAATTGATTTTAAATATTAACAAGTAAAATTTGTAAGTCGAATAAATTTTTATTCGAATATCTAGATTTAATTGAATAATTAAATCGATAATTTAATAGCTGAAATTACAGAAATAATTGAAAATTGGGTTTATATGATTAAAATTGATTTGTAAAATTTATTTAATCATGTTGAAGTTAGAATGATGCTATAGAAATTTTAAAAACGAATTAAAAGTTAATTTGTGAAAATTGAATATTTTAATATTTAATTGACGAGTTAAAATAGCCATTTTTCAAACAGTCTCGGATTTCGATGAAACTAGTTTCATCGGATCCGTAATATGATATTATTGTAAGATTACAAATTTCGTGTCAATCGGATTTACCGTTTGTCTGGGGCAAGCTAAAACGCGTAGAAATCGTTTCAAGTGAGTTTTGAATTTAAATAGTCGATTTAAAAACTTATCTTTCAAATTTGATCGAATTGGCTCTCAATATATATTCCATTGCATTCGGAATAGGGGTAAAATATTATAAACGCCAGGAGGCACGCTTCGTTTGGAGTTCGAAAAAATTTCGGGTGAATAGTGCACACAAATTTTCTATAAAAGGACCTCTCATATTCACTTTTACACTAAACCCTAGCTAAAGCTTCAGGCCGCCATTTTTCGATTCTATGGCCAGAAAACACCCATCTTCTTCCTCCATTTTCTTCAAATCCACACACCGATTCAACAAACTTTCAACTACAATCTTGTAGATCATCACGAGATCTATATTCTCAACGGTCACGATCTAAAATAACCTCACAGATCAACGGCAATTTGTGTTCAAAGTCGTGAAAATCGTGCACGTTTCTTGAGTGCTACAAGGGGCTGAGCTCCACCTTGTTGCGGCCGAAGATAGCTCGCGTGATGGGCTTCGTCGTGGCGTAACCTGATCGTCTTCAAGCAGCTTGTAGTGGTCGCGATAATTAAAGAAGAAGTGGCGGCTTTGGGTTAGGGCACGCGTGCGTTACTGATGATGGGGAAGAAACAACGTGCGGCCACGATTTGATCTGGGGAGATGGACGGCTAAGATTTGAAGTACGGTTTAAAATTGTAAATTATTATATATTTTAAATTCGTGTAAACTTTAAAATGTTGTAACTTTTTCATATGAGGTTAAAAATGCACGAAACGAATTGCGTCGGGTTCGTATTGATAAATACTACGCGATGGAGCTGGTTTGGAGTCGTTTGGAGCTAGTGAAATTTTTGGGTAAAATTAAACGCGCGTTTAATTTTATTCGGAATAAACACTGAAACTGTTGTTGAAACCAAGGTGAGAACTTCTCACTCAATCGAATTGTTTCGATTTAAATTTTAAATAGTTAAATTTAAAATTGCTTGATTGTATGTCTGGATGATAAATAATTATCTGTTGTATAGTAATAGACCCTATACGCCGTATATTAAGCGGATGTTATTTATTAAAAACATATACCGCGATAATCCAACTTGAATGGAATTGGTATTATCTATGTACTTGGAGTTGATTTCCCGCATTATATAGCGGATGAGACCCTATTGTGCCGTATAATAGTGGATAATATTTTATAAATCCTATATACCGCAATATTGGAACGAAATTGGTATTGTGCTAATGTCCGTGGATGCAGAGAAACAGGTTGGAGGGATCCAACTGGATTCCTCAACTGTATTGATTTATTTACAGATATTGTTATATATATTCTGTTATCATATTTACATATGTTGTTTTGGATGCCGCGATTGATTATTTTGGTGCCGTTGCATCATTGGGACTATTTTTGGAGTTTTAAAAATGTTAAAGTAAAGATTTTGAATTTAAAAGGATTTTTAAAGTGATTTTTGAAAGTATACGTTTTATTAAATTTTTGAATTGATTCATTTTAAATAAATTAACGTTATAAAATTTAATATTATAAAAATTATGATTTTTGTGAAATATATCCGAAATGTGATTTTTCAAATAAGTATTTAATTAAATTTATAAAATGGTTTAAAATGGGATTTTTGAATTATTATAAACGATTTATATAAAAGATTTTTAATATTGATATTGATAAATTAAAAATATAGGAATTATAAAACGAGTTTTATAAAGTGTTAAAAAGAAGTATAAAAGGATTCATAAGTGAATGAAATTCACATTTTTATAAATGGTGAAGTTATAAAATGAATAAATTTTTGTAAAATAAAAGGTTTATAAGTAATTAACTAATAAATTAGATTTTTGGTATAAAAATTGAGTTATAAATTGAATTGGTTAATAAAGGAGATTTATAGATCGAAGTTTTTATAAATACAAATGGAATTTATAAACAATGTTTTATAAATATGAAATCAATTGAATTTGATAAATTAAACATAGAAGTTTATTAAAGGAGATATATTCGTGATTTTGGACAGTGAATTATCCTTTAAGTTAAATGTTGTAATAATATGAGTTTGGTTGCGAATTATATCCACGATTTTGGACAGTGGATAATCTTTTAATAAATGTGTAGAAACATTGAATCGGGTAAATAAAGTATATTCACGATTTTGGACAGTGAATATATTATTAAACAAAATGGATATGTTTTGGGGAAGTGATATTATAAAATGAAGTTAATTGTTTTAAAGATGCATTAAAATGTATTAAGTATCAATACATAGATTACAACACTCATTGTTGAAATAGACGTTTTCGAGAAATAAGAAAATGATGGACTATAACACTGTTGTTATAGTAGATGATTTCCAAAAGGAAACGTTTTATATAGTATTGGGATTTATATATCTATCTTAATTTCGAATCCCTATACTAGTGATTTTGGGTCATCATAACGATGTTTTACGCAACATTCGTTTGGACTCAAATAAATGTGTTTAAGAGAATGTTTTCCTTAAAGAATTATATATATACTTAACGGTGATTTAAGTATATTGAATATCTTCCAAATGTTGAAAATGAATAGAATTGTGAATTACTTATTATTAAATAAGTATGGAAATGTTTTTCTCCAATATGAAGTGAAATATTTTGAGATTGTATCTTTTTAAAGATAAATTGAAAAAGAATATTAGAAATCGATTTGAAAATCGTATGTTCATGGATATTTTGAAAATGTAAATTCACTATGGAATTTATAAAAGAAAAGGGAAATTTGTTTAAAAAAATAAACGTTGATTTATTTTTAAAGTGTGGAAATAATTATATATCTTGTAAAGATATTTTTGGAAAATAAATAATTTGGAAAATAATTTGGAATTTGGTGATGTTGTGCATACCTATTGATAGTTAAATAACCGACTATCAATATTTACCTTTAAACGGGTATTTGTTGTGATTTGCTAGAATTTGAATGCCACACTTATTATCAAAATAAGCGCTCACTATTCGGGTTAGCCAAGAAAGGACCTTTGGGTCGTATAACCCATTCCGAATATGTGATACGTCGTTATGGATTGCATTTGAAGACCAGTGTTGAAGACCGGATATTTTTGAACACGGAAGGATTACCGTCGAATGACTCTGCATCGGCTGATCTTCGATATAGAGGTTTTATCACCCTTAGTGATGGGAAGTCCGCACGTGATTAGTGAATATCCGGATTGCAAGGACTTCTTTGGGAGTTCCTTCGATTCCGTTCGATCCCGGAATGGACTTGTATGGTTGTGTGTCTGATGTTACAATTTGAGATGTAAAGCTGGTTTCTATCAAATATATTTCTGTTGGTGGCGGAGAATTTATTCTCTTAGCTTAACACCCTTCTCTGAGATGTATGAGCTCAGAGGTTATGTAGTTGATGGTTACTAGTGATACATTCCCAAATTGGTAATGTGGCATACGAAGTGCTGTTGATCAATTGTTGATCGAAGCATGGCTTTATATAAAGCGTAGCTTTGTGGACGAGACTTTCGGACCTCACACCCTGGAAATGGTCAAAACAGGAAGGATGTATCAAGGTTATTAGAGGGTAGCGCCCCTTTAGTGTATGTCATTCCTTTTGGATAGAGGTGGTACCATGGTATGGAGCCCAGATACTTAACCTATGTTATTGCTGCAAATTTATTACTTTGTGGTTGTTGGAATCGAGGATCTCGGATGAAGGTCGGTTACGACCGGGGGATGGCATATTCGTGTCAGTAGTTACCTAGTTAGGGGTAACCCGGCCTTGTGTTGGCAGAGATCTAACCGTAATGTTAGGTTAGGTTCTCGGGTTGTCTTTCCAGAGGCGTACTCATGTGGCAATGGAAAGTTCCTTGGCCTGACCATTTATTGGAAATCCAAAGAAACAATACGATCTTGTACGGTTTTAGTTGTAGAACCTATCATTCACTTATGGTGGCGCCCCACTGTTTGGATGGTAGTTGTAGTAGGCATAAGTGCGAAAAGCCTATGCTGGCTAAGATTTATATATATACTTTCGAAAAAATTTCTGCACTATGCACTAGTAATAATATCAAATGTTTCTTTTAATGCGTATCAAGCATCTTTGACTATCATAAGGAGAAATCTCCTCTGATTCTGCGTTTACATTGTGTGTGTCTGGGAGGCCTTATGGTAGTCTCATTTTCCAAAAAGCATTGCGAATCTATTTTAAAATATCCCTTCGTTTGTTTTTAAAAGATAAACTATTTTAAGTTCTCACACCAGTCCCATGACTGACCTGGAGTTTATTGTTTTCCTTCCTAAACTCTGGGTGCCCACCAATTTCTACATGGGCAGTCTAGAGTTAGGTTATCAGGTCATTCTGAAATTCGAGAGTTGCTGTAGAGATCTGGAGGCAAAATGGATGGCATGGCGTATCAACTAGTATATTTTATTTCTTTTCCGCTGATTGTTGTTGTACACTCTAATAATGAATGTAATGTGATGTGATGTAATAACTGATATAGTTCTTTGTTTTAAATAATATTCATTTATTTATTATATGTTGTTCCGCTGCGATTGTGAGATTCTGATATTGTTCTATTGTTTCTTTCTGTTCTGTTCTATCTTTCTCTCTCTTCTTCTATCTTTTTCTTCTTCTTTAACCATAACATTTCGGTTTTCCGGCATTCGATTGCTCGGCAGTTGATACAGTGTATGTATTGATGTCGACCTTCGTGGACGAAAAATCGCGAACGTTACACCACCATTATTTATCTTTGTTCCACTTTCTATCTCAGTTATTTACCCATCTTCTACTATCTAAAATTAGGATTCATTATCAACTCCCTGTTAGATAGGCAACCCAACTAGAATAGGAAATGATGTATACGTGTGTACTCAATTTTTATAATATATATAGACACGCACATATACATATACATATACATACATACATATTTGTGCATATACATACACACATACATACATATACACATACACATTCATATATACATACAAACATAAGCACGCGCACGCACGCGCGCACACAGATATATGTATGTGTGCGTGTGTGTTTATAAAAATACAAATACACTCTCTCAATATGTTTTTTAATTTGGAATGATTTTTCTCTGATGTCAAATATAAGAACCCATCTTTTTCTACTCTCGAATTTAACGTCTGAATCAACGTTAACATCTCGAAAATCGAAAAGGACAAGTCATTTACAAATGATAATAAGAAATAAAACATAATCTAACTCTATTTTTCCAAACTCAAGGCAGAAGAAAACAACATACAATTTAAAATATCTTTAGAATTAAGTCTAATCCAAATATATGGTCATGTATTTACAACATATTCCATTCCAAATGTCACATGATATTGTCAGATGAATATATATATAACATTTACAGTAGGAAATGTCTTCATCATTCGCACCTTCAACATTACATGTATAGTTTCGATTCCATAGTCCGTCAACCTATTAATACATATTTTAAAAAAAAGGTAAAGAGAGTCACATATATGCCTACGTGAGTGTAATAAATGTACTTTGTTACATACCACAATTATACCCATGAAAGATTTTGGTTATCTATAATATCTAACATCATGATTTAACCCGCTTTACTTGCGACGATAGAATCAATCCAGTAATACTACATATTTGGTTGACATATGAATGCACGATCACAACTCAACAAACAAACATTATGTGGATGATGGCATGGATTCCCACGTTCAAACACCATTGCACCAAAACACAAACAATGTATACTCCTTGATAGGATAACCGTGTTCAGATACCACCATACCCAACTTAACATTACATAGAAAGTGGCACAGTGCTTATTCAATCATTGTCACGCCAAAAAAAATCTTATATTGATAATGACGTAGAGAACCATGTTCAGACAACATCATGCCATATCAACAACCGTAAATCAAACAATATCTACCATTCAATAATACCACACAAATCCAAGATCGATCAGCAAGGACATCAAATGTGTCCATACATGCATCCATATATTTACAACCACTTATATACTCATTCTTTCATAGATTAACATCAAACACTAGCAAACAAAATCTCAAAATACCTACTGCGGTTAAACGAACACATTGGAATCAAAAATGGTTACAAACACTATTCTATACAAGCCCTACTATGTCCAGGTTCAACCTAGCTCCCAGCAGGTCCAACTGGCCTATCGGTTGGCACCAACTAGTTGACTGGTTGGTGGTCTTTTCCGAGCACTACTGGGCTGTTTATATTATTTTTCTTTTTTTCTTCTTCGATTTCTAGTCTTACAGTTTTTCGATTAAATCCCAACTTCTTATATAATATTTCTAGATGATTATGCTCTCATTTAACATAGATTTTATATACAATTTCACATATTTAGTTCGCAGTTTATATAAAGATATAAGTCAAACTTTTTCCTTCTAAAATTTTCCAACTTCAAATACACCTTTATAAATATTTATAAATGATATTAAATTCGAAATAAATTACCCTTATTGTCTAAAATTAATATACTTCATTACTAAACATTATTTCGTATTTTTAAACATCATATTACATGTATATATAAATTGTACATCATTTATAACATATAAACATACCATATTCTTCATTTTAATTAATATAATGTATTTATAATTATATATCTCTATGTGTGTGTGTTTATTTACTTTTTAATATGTATAAATTTCACAAACATTTTTATACATTTTAATCACTTATCTATCTATATGTATTAAAACATTCTGTAATCAAATCATGTTCTACTTTGCTATGTTTAAACAATCTTTTTCTTCATAAATCACATTAATGGTGCTAATACCCAAATTAAATTTATTTATATCATATTCTGTAACGAAACGATTTTCTACTCACGAAAGTCGACATTAATATGCCCACCGTATCAACTGTCGAACAATCGAATGCCGGAAAACCGAACCGTTAGTGTTAAAGAAGAGGTAGAAGAAAGAAGAAAAAAGAAAAAAGCAATAGAAACAATATCAGAATCTCACAATCGCAGCGGAACAACATATAATAGATAAATGAATAATCTTTATTAAAACAAAGAACTATATCGTTTATTACATTACATGTAACTATCCTGGATTTTTGGCCCTATTTAATCTTTACCATTTGTTTATATTAATTTGTATTTTAAAAAGGAAATTGATTTGGAACATTTAAAATTAAATCTCTTAATAATATTTATAATAAAATTTGTCTTTTATAAGTAAATTAAAATACTTTACTTTGTTTACATCTGATAAATATACATATGAATAATAACGTTTGAAATTTAAAATAAATCTCTTTATAATCTTTATCTTACATCATTAAATTAAAATACTTTCTTTTGTTAACATTCGATAGAAATATCTATAGATGATAATGTTTAAAATTAAAAATCTAATTCTATCAATATAAAATATAAATATTAAATTTAAGTAAAACTTAAGGATATAATTTAAATAAAATATAAATACAAATAAATATGTATAAATGTGAGTAAATCATATTACACATAATTTAAATATTGATAGTTAAGTATGAAATATAAATGTAAATGTAAATAAACCATATGAACCATATATAATATAACTTAAATATTGTTAGTCATAGTCAAAATAAAAATATAAATACAAACAAGAAATAAGTGGAATACAAACTTATGATGTACATTATACAAAATGGAAATAAATAACAAAACAAATATTTTTATGTGAGACCAAAGTAAGGTATAATCTGACATATGTGTTTATAAATTATTTGAGCTAGAAACAGACAAAAACAAACATATGTATGAACATTATGTAAGCTAGAAATATTAAATCAAACAAGTGTATATGAATCAAGCAAGAAGACAAATATATTTACACAAACATATATGTATATTGAAGTTCAAGCTGAAAATAATAAGACAAATATATATATATATAAAAACCTTCTTTCACAAGCCATATTCCTACCTGCTAAATTACATACCTTCATACAAATGCATATACAAAATATATTTTCCCAGAACAAATATCAACTAATATCGGAAACCATAAATGGGTGTTAACAAATTTGAAGACATGCATTAATTAGCACAACAAATGGTCATTTCAATTTTATAAATAAAATCTTACAGCCGAGTTACAATATCATTCAAGTATATTAAATACAAAGCATGTCAAAACAAGTAAAACTTGTCCAGATATTACCTATACTGTTCAAAGCCCTTTCTATATATATACATCATATTATTTGTTTGATTACAGAGCTTAACAAAAAAATATGGATGCACACCTGAGAAGAAAGAAACATAAATAGCATCTTGTCTTTGAAAACCAATTAAGTTCAACAGCAAGAAACAAGGAAAGTTTTACAGTGATTCATCTGCAGTTTTCTTCATTAACAAATTGCTTTCTGTTCAATAAATCATCTAGTGAGTAAACAACCTGTTAACAAGATTTAAGTTAAATCTAATTTATGTATGTATGATATGATTTAAGAATGCTGGGTGGAGTAACTTCTCAGATATAATACTGTCATATATATAAGACTGTGTATCATATGTTCTCTGTTTTGAATTTCAGAGTGGAAAATCAACCTGGAATTCAACAATCACTTCATTAAATAATTATTTGACTTTAAAGTTTAAACAAAACAAGTTAATTTATACGTGATTAAGATCTGGAACATTTTCTAGCAGAATAGAGTTTGGTAGCATCTGTAAACAATTTTTTTTATACAGGAAACTGTCCAAGATGGAAATTTCGAACATGCTAAATTGTTATTTCAAATATATCACATGAATTCTTATACGAAAATAGGATTTTTAAAACTATATTAATGATTGTTAGTGTTGGGGTTAGGGTGCAGTTGTTAGTTGAACTAATTTTGCTTTTTAGCCAATTTCCAGAAATCAAACAAATCTAGAATGCTGAAACTTTGCACGAAGTAAGTCTGGAAATCGATGATTACAGGAAAATTGTTAAATACTTTTTTTATTGTAAGGATGGATGGAGCGAGTGAGGTTTAGGGTTTAAGGAATGGGTTTGTTTGGGTCTAGAAACGAGGTGATTACTTTACCTCTGTCTAACCGGGCTGCGCGAATCTCTAGGAAAGAGCGGGGAAGGGCGTTGGCGAGGTGTGATCGAAGTGGTGGCGCCTCACGTGGACGATATGGAGGGGGCGAGGCGATTTATCTGAGGAGCGTGGAGTCCAGTTTTTCGAACGATGGGTCAAGTTTCACTCTCGAAGTTTGTGCATCGAATTGATCTTGAATTTCGAATATTTTGATCAAGCGCAACTTGTTGAGTGAGGCGAGGTTCGCCAGTGCTCCGGCGCCGCCGTGTGCACGTGTACGGCACGAAAACTATATCGGTGTCGTAAGGGGTTTGCGCCTCGTGTTGATGGTTAGTTTTATTGGTAGCTGCTTTGAGTTTTGGGACGGGTATTTGAGTATGAATATGATGTTTTAGGTGTTATCTTAATTTAAACTTAAACTAATTACTGAAGAAAAAAAATAAAGGAATGAGAAGAAGATGTTCAGGGCATGACACGGGAAAAAGGAGTGGTAACCCGAAGTAACTCTCGAGTCTAAGAAGGGGAGTCTCGGGTTTGACAAATTGCAGTTTTGCATTAGTGTTGAAGTTAATTAAAATTTGGTTTTCCATAAATTTTTAAGCATTGTGAAGACTTTAGATTAAAGTTATGATGATTTTATTTAATACGTAATGATGTTTTAAAACACTTAATTATTATTTTAATTAAGCAATTAATCTAAGTTAAGTACAAGTTAATTAACATTTAAGTTGTGTAGTTAATAATAAATTGATTTTCAAGTTAAAGAAAATTTCTTTTTAAATGTTAATTAAGATGAATAATTAATATTAATTAATTATTTTCGGAAAGTAATTGAGAGTAATTACTTTATAATTATAATTAGAGATCGATTAATAATTAAGGAATGAGGTAAATTTGTAATTAACTACTTAAGTTAATTAATAAATGAATTATTAGTTAATTAATCAAGTAATTTAATTATGAATTAACAGTTAATTAATTAAGTAATTTAATTAAGCAATTAGCAGTTAAATGAGCAATTAAGTCTTATTAATAAATAATTAAGGGTACTTAATTAATGAATAAGGAATAGTTAATTAAGTAATTAAAGTTAAATAACTGGATTAAGAAGTAATTAATTAAATGATGAAATAAAATAATTAAGTAATTATATAATTAAGACTTAATAATTGATTAAGCAATGATTAATTAATTTAAATAATTTGAAAGTAAATAAGTAATTAATTGTTAATTAATGGGTAATTAAATAGGGTTAAGCGATAAATTCTCAAGTAACTGATTTTAAATTGAATTAATTGCAATCAGAATTTAAAATGATTGCTTATGGATTGTTGTGTATGTAGAATATCTGGTTTGTGATATTTATTTAATGATACTCTGTGATACTCGGTGATAAGATGTGTTATATCTATGATGATTGTGTATGATTATCTGTGATAAATGCTATGTGAACTAAATCATTGAATTTAAACTGTTTAAGTTAATTAGACAACTTGGCCTTTAAAATGGCGTTTGGATTTCGATGAGACCGGGATCGGGTGTCATTTATGATTATCCAAAAACCACATCGATCCAAATTAAACGTTAGGTCGTGAATTCTGAAATGAAGATCGAGATGTTGTTTTCAGAATGCAAGGGTTATCGTCGTTGACTCTGAGGGTGATTCCAAAATGAGTGTGACGAGATAAGGCCTTCGGTTTCATTCAAACCCGGAACGAACTTGTATGGATTGAATGCTTTCAGCACATCGTCAGGCGGATGATGAGCATTCTAAGAAATTTGTCCTGTAAAGGTAATCGTAGCCTCAAGCCTCATCAACCGGGAATGGCTAAAACAGGGGAGGTGCAGCAAGGTTAGGTGGGTCATGCCCAAGCAGGACAAAATATTCCCCTGTCTAGATGTCCCTTTATTTCGGCTGTGTGGGCGGTTGCTAGCTACAACCGTGGGGTTATCTTGTTCGGGACTGTTCAGTAAGGAATGGTTCCGCCTTGTGTTGTAGGGTGTCGGGAGTGATCCTCGGTACAGTGATCTAGGCCCCGTACTGTGACGGGCGGTACCCCAGTAGCCCTGCCATTGTTGGAAATCCATTTTCCCTACGAGACCCTACTGTTTTGATTTGTATTGCCCACTTTTGTGGTTAGTAGCTGGAATTTAATCAATGTAACAATTTCGGCTACTTTCTATTTACTTGAAAACCCTAGACACTATTATAATATCACTGGATTTCCTATGAAATGTTTTGGTTAGCGTAAGGTAAAAGCTTACCCGTATTTATTTGTGGGGAGTCTTACCTGATACCTTTATTTTCAAATGTTTTCAAAGTTAAACAACTTTAAACCGTTTACTCATACTAGACCTATGTCTGACCCGGAGTTTATATTTTGTTTTTCATAAACTCTTGGGTACTCAAATTTTGATGAGTAGCTAAGTGATAGGTTTTGGACTTTGATTTCTGGAGAGCTTGGAGCAGGAGTTCCAGACGTATGTAGATATCTATCTAGTTTCGCTGTGTCAGTAGTTGATGTATGATGTATCTCTGATGTATGTAGTGACAAATGTATGTATGACTGTCAGGTATGTTATGTTGTATAACTCTGATATATGTAAAACTATGTAATAGTTATGTGATATATTATATTTTGTTCCGTTCCGCTTTGAGATTCTGATGTTGTTGTTTCTTTCTTCTATTCTTTTCTATTTCTGTCCCTTTCTTTTCTTAATGAGGATACGTCTTACTGGTAATAGAAGGACGGGTCGTCACAGTTGGTATCAGAGCGAGCTTTGGTGATAACCTTGGCTCTGGTGGGAATTACTCATAGAATAGAGTCTATAGTACTCTAAAATGAGTTTGAGTGTATTAATAGATATGAGCGCGTATTTGTTAGTGAATATAAAATTGTTTTTATATTGTGTTGACTTATTGTGTTTATGGATTATGGTCGATGTGTGGGATGCCATTTCATCGATAGGGATTTCTAAACTCTTAAACAGGGTAAACCGACACAGTATTGTTTTAAAAGTGGGTAAATGAAATAATTTTACCCAAAATTATATTTTGACATAAAAGAAATATTTTTCTGAAATTATTATATATATATTTGGATGTTTGGTTGTTAATACTACAGTTGAATAAAAATTTAAAATTTGAGTGGCTTATAACCAAATAAAATTGTCTAAGTATGGTTTAAATAAAAAGGAATATAACTAAAATTTGAGTGGCTTATAACCAAATAAAATTGTCTAAGTATGGTTTAAATAAAAAGGAATATAAATAAAATTTGATTAAGCCAAAATTAAAGCCCCGGAAATTTGAAAGATGTTTAAATGAATTTAAACGAAAGGATTTGGTAATTTAAAATCTTGGGAATGTTTGAAATGTTTTCCCAAAGATTTGAAGGCAATAATGGAGTATTATTTTGGAAAATGGAAATTGTTTTGGGAGGAATTTATGGAAGTAAGGAAGCACAGAACTCACTTCATTCGCTGGAAAATAATGTTGATGATGATGGCCACATCATCAGTGTTTATTTTCGAGTTTCTAAAGTGATGGATTGCTACCAGGATAGTTGGTCATGATATTGTTTGGGATTGTTCGGTATACAAGTTGTTTTAGAAATTTCAAAAGGGAAATTTGTTTTTGTGAAAACAAGTATTGGAATTTGGAGATTTGATTTGTTATACCAAGTGGGTATGTGTAGTTATCATTTCAAAATGGTTTTAGAAATGAAAACCGGGCAATTGAATTCTAAGAAATTCTATTTAAATAAGGTGAGAAGTTTGAATGAATCAACTATTGAACTTATAAAGTAAAGTTGATATTAATAAGAAGGAATTCCCAATTTTAATCCAGGAATTAAAATTTAACTTAAGTAAATGAAAGTGAAGAAAATATATTTGAATTTAACCTGAGATAAGTTAAATAAAATTGAAATTGAATTAAATTGGATATCAAATTGGAAGGTAAAATGATTGTAATTGTGAAATGAAAATTTATACCTTATGATAGTAAGTGTTATATATATAATCTGAAATTGTGGTTACAAGATGAAATGACTCAAATGAGCAATATATGCTTTTAAGTGGATAAATAAGTTTTGAGCTCATATATCAAGTAATAAAATTTAAAAGAATGGTTAGTAGCTAGATTTAACTGAAGTTGAGTTGGAATAAAACTGAATTTAAATGAATTCAATCGAGTTATAGATAATATTGATTCGAATAAAATTCTTACATAAATAAATAAATGTAAACCAAGTAAGTATTAAATTGGATTAAACTAGAATTGGTGTGAGTTGTAAATAAATCTAATTCAAGCATAAATTGAATGACCTTATTATAAATAAATTCAATAATGAATTGTTAATGTAAATTAAAATTTAAGAATGGATAAAAGAATAAACTAATTGAATAAATTAGTAAATAGTTGGGATTTGAATAAAGGAAAATCAAATCAAAGATTTAAATGGAAGTTGGTGGAACAGAATAAACTTAAGTTATTGGGAGGAACAGTTTGAAGAAAATAAATAACTTAAGTAAATTGGGAGATGGTTATTTAAAATATTGGTTGTTGAGCTTAATAAAATGGTTTGGAATCAAACTTTTTGAAATGAAAGAAAATGCAATGAAAAGATTGTGAATAAATTAAAATGAGATGGAATCAAGTGTAAATTGAGTTGGAATCAATTTAAAATTAGTTATAAAGCTTAAGTAATTATTTATTCACAATAATATTGCCGAATTGCATAAGAAAATGGGTCGTTCGAAGTAAACGAGATTAGATAAGCGAAATAGGATGATTTTGAAATCAATTGGAATGAATATGAGTTTGTTTTGCTTAAATGAAATAAATATAAGCGAGTAAGTTGTAAATCACTTAAACTGAAGGGAATGGTTTGAGAATTGGTTGGAAGTAATTGTAATAAGTGTTGAAACCTTGCATATGTGCTTATGAAAATATGTAATGCTAAAAAAAGGAGACTTTGCAAAAAAAAATTCAAAAATTTTTGGAAGTTAGAGAGAAAAAAATTAGCAACAAAAAGATTTCAAATTTGAGATTGAAATAAATTAGTGGATGAAACTAATTTAAAATAATGACAGAAATCAGTTATAAATGGAGGATAGTCAGCAAAATTCAATATTCAGAGTTGAAGATAAATTGAATTCTCATGGAATTGGAAATTCAGATTTATAATAAGAGGATATAAAGGCTAAAGTGGTAGAGTAATAATATAAGAGTATATATAATGCTTATATTAAACTTAAGAAACGAGTGGTGAAATTCTTACGTAAATTTGATATTGAGAAAATTATTCCAAGTGGATAGAAATCAAAATAATATGAATAAAAGAAAATTGATATAGTTGATAATCAATGGATATAAATACGTAGGATATACGTATATTATTTTATTCGCATAACAATTTGATCTGGATTCGAGCATAGAATTTCGAGATAGTTATATCGATCCGAGTTAGGATTTTTCGCTCGATTTTCGACGATGAACCATGGATATGGATTTTGATTGATTCTGGAAATTCTCTATCATAATTGTGGCTATGCAAGGAGAATGACAGTTTCTGATCAAGAAACCAGATCTGAGTCCGCACTAGGAAGTCGAGTGGACGATACTAGTTCGGAAGTGTAACTGTGTGATCGAGCGAGCGGTCAGATTTGATATTGCGTACGAATGGTATATGTACATCATACGGGCTTGAATGAATAGATATTGAAATTCCGTAAAGAAGTCAATAAAATTGGGAAAGAGTTGGTAATGTAGCTTTCGGTATTGAATTGCCAGAACGAATGTCTGGAATTCATAATGTATTCCTTGTATCCCATCTAAGAGAATTTGTTCATGATTCATCATCAGTGTGGAACCAGTAGTTTAGGAAAATTTGGAAGTCGAATCAAATTTAGCTGTGGTCAGGAATCCAGTTTGGATTGTTGATCATCGAGAGACTATTATGGATAGTTTTAGGAAAGCTTATCCGGATTCGTGTTCGGATAGCTAGTGATGTCTGTTAGGATAGACTGTTTGGTTGTTTGCTAATATATGAATGATATCTATGGTTGAATGGTTGGCATAACAGCTTTTAAATTATCTTTGTTTTAAATTTCGGCGATGAAATTCTTTTAAGGGAGGAGGAATGTAACGACCCTGGATTTTTGGCCCTATTTATTTTAATAAATATTTGATCTAATTAAATAAAATGTAAACTGATCATTTTAAAATGAATATAATTTTGGAAATATCTACCATTTGTTTATATAAATTTGTATTTTAAAAAGGAAATTGATTTGGAACATTTAAAATTAAATCTCTTAATAATATTTATAATAAAATTTGTCTTTTATAAGTAAATTAAAATACTTTACTTTTTTTACATCTGATAAATATACATATGAATAATAACGTTTGAAATTTAAAATAAATCTCTTTATAATCTTTATCTTATATCATTAAATTAAAATACTTTCTTTTGTTAACATTTGATAGAAATATCTATAGATGGTAATGTTTAAAATTAAAAATCTAATTCTATCAATATAAAATATAAATATTAAATTTAAGTAAAACTTAAGGATATAATTTAAATAAAATATAAATACAAATAAATATAAGTATAAATGTGAGTAAATCATATTAAACATAATTTAAATATTTATAGTTAAGTATGACATATAAATATAAATGTAAATAAACCATATGAACCATATTGAATATAACTTAAATATTGTTAGTCATAGTCAAAATAAAAATAAAAATACAAACAAGAAATAAGTGGAATACAAACTTATGATGTACATTATACAAACTGGAAATAAATAACAAAACAAATATTTTTATGTGAGACCAAAGTAAGGTATAATCTGACATATGTGTTTATAAATTATTTGAGCTTGAAACGGACAAAAACAAACATATGTATGAACATTATGTAAGCTAGAAATATTAAATCAAACAAGTGTATATGAATCAAGCAAGAAGACAAATATATTTACACAAACATATATGTATATTGAATTTCAAGCTAAAAATAATAAGACAAATATATATATATATAAACATACCTTCTTTCACAAGCCATAAGCCTACCTGCTAAAGTACATACCTTCATACAAATGCATATACAAAATATCTTTGCCCAGAACAAATATCAACTAATATCAGAAACCATAAATAGGTGTTAACAAATTTGAAGACATGCATTAATTAGCACAAATGGTCATTTCAGTTTTATCTTATAGCTGAGTTACAATATCATTCCAGTATATTAAATACAAAGCATGTCAAAACAAGTAAAACTTGTCCAGATATTACCTATACTGTTCGAAGCCCTTTCTATATATATACATCATATTATTTGTTCGATTACAGAGCTTAACAAAAAAATACATATGCAAACCTGAGAAGAAAGAAATATAAGTAGCATCTTGTCTTTGAAAACCAATTAAGTTCAACAGCAAAAAACAAGGAAAGTTTTACAGTGATTCATCTGCAGTTTTCTTCATCAACAAATTGCTTTCTGTTCAATAAATCATCTGGTAAGTAAACAACCTGTTTACAAGATTTAAGTTAAATCTAATTTATGAATGTATGATATGATTAAAGAGTGCTGGGTGGAGTAACTTCTCAGATTTAATACCGTCATATATAAAAGACTGTGTATCATATGTTCTCTATTTTGGTTTTCAGAGTGGAAAATCAACCTGGAATTCAATAATCACTTCATTAAATAATTATTTGACTTTGAAGTTTAAACAAAACAAGTTAGTTTATACGTGATTAAGATCTGGAACATTTTCTAGTAGAATAGAGTTTGGTAGCATCTGTAAACAATTTTTTTTACAGGAAACTGTCCAAGATGGAAATTTCGAACATGCTAAATTGTTATTTCAAATATATCACATGAATTCTTATACGAAAATAGGATTTTTAAAACTATATTGATGATTATTAGTGTTGGGGTTAGGGTGCAGTTGTTAGTTGAACAATTTTTGCTTTTTAGCCAATTTCCAGAAATCAAATAAATTTAGAATGCTAAAACTTTGCACGAAGTAAGTCTGGAAATCGATGATTACAGGAAAATTGTTAAATATTTTTTTTTATTATAAGGATGGATGGAGCGAGTGAGGTTTAGGGTTTAAGGCATGGGTTTCTTTGGGACTGGAAACGAGGTGATTACTTCACCTCTGTTTGACCGGGCTGTGCGAAATCTCTAGGAAAGAGTAGGGAAGGGGGTTGGCGAGGTATGATCGAAGTGGTGGCGCCCCACGTGGACGATGCGGAGGGGGCAAGGCGATTTATCTGAGGAGCGTCGAGTTCGGTTTTTCGAACGATGGGTCAAGTTTCACTCTCGAAGTTTGCGCATCGAATTGATCTTGAATTTCGAATATTTTGATCAATCGCGACTTTTTGAGTGAGGCAAGGTTCGCCAGTGCTCCGGCGCCGCCGTGTGCATGTGTACGACACGAAAACTGTGTCGGTGTCGTGAGGGGTTTGCGCCTCGTGTTGATGCTCGAGTTTTATTGGTAGTTGCTTCAAGTTCTGGGACGGGTATTTGAGTATGAATATGATGCTTTAGGTGTTATCTTAATTTAAACTTAAACTAATTGCTGAAGAAGAAAACAAAAGGAAGAAGAAGAAGATGTTCAGGGCATGACACAGGAAAAAGGAGTGGTAACTCGAAGTAACTCTCGAGTCTAAGAAGGGGAGTCTCGGGTTTGACAAATTGCAGTTTTGCATTAGTGTTGAAGTTAATTAAAATTTGGTTTTCCATAAATTTTTAAGCATTTTGAAGACTTTGGATTCAAGTTACGATGATTTTATTTAATACATAACGATGTTTTAAAACATTTAATTATTGTTTTAATTAAGCAATTAACCTAAGTTAAGTACAAGTTAATTAACATTTAATTTGTGTAGTTAATAATAAATTGATTTTCAAGTTAAAGAAAATTTCTTTTTAAATGTTAATTAAGATAAATAATTAATATTAATTAATTATTTTCGGAAAGTAATTGAGAGTAATTACTTTATAATTATAATTAGTGATCAATTAGTAATTAAGAAATAAGGTAAATTTGTAATTAACTACTTAAGTTAATTAATAAATGAATTAATAGTTAATTAATCAAGTAATTTAATTATGAATTAATAGTTAATTAACTAAGTAATTTAATTAAGTAATTAGCAGTTAAATGAGTAATTAAGTCTTATTAATTAAATAATTAAGGGTACTTAATTAATAAGGAATAGTTAATTAAGTAATTAAAGTTAAATAACTGGATTAAGAAGTAATTAATTAAATGATGAAATAAAATAATTAAGTAATTAAATAATTAAGACTTAATAATTAATTAAGGAATGATTAATTAACTCAAATAATTTAAAAGGAAATAAGTAATTAATTGTTAATTAATGGGTAATTAAACAAGGTTAAGCGATTAATTCTCAAGTAACTGATTTTAAATTGAATAAATTGCATTGAGAATTTAAAATGATTGCTTATGGATTGTTGTGTATGTAGAATATCTGGTTTGTGATATTTATTTAATGATATTCTGTGATGCTCGGTGATATGCTGTGTTATATCTATGATGATTGTGTATGATTATCTGTGATAAATGCTATGTGAATTAAATCATTGAATTTAAACTGTTTAAGTTAATTAGACAACTTGGCCTTTAAAATGGCGTTTGGATTTCGATGAGACCGGGATCGGGTGTCATTTATGATTATCCGAAAACCACATCGATCCAAATTAAACGTTAGGTCGTGAATTCTGAAATGAAGATCGAGATGCTGTTTTCAGAATGCAAGGATTATCGTCATCTACTCTGAGGGTGATTCCAAAATGAGTGTGACGAGATAATGCCTTCGGTTTCGTTCGAACCCGGAACGAACTTGTATGGATTGAATGCTTTCAGCACATCGTCAGGCGGATGATGAGCATTCTAAGAAATTTGTCCTGTAAAGGTAATCGCAGCCTCAAGCCTCATCAACCGGGAATGACTAAAACAGGGGAGGTGCAGCAAGGTTAGGTGGGTCATGCCCAAGCAGGACAAGATATTCCCCTGTCTAGATGTCCCTTTATTTCGGCTGTGTGGGCGGTTGCTAGCTGCAACCGTGGGGTTATCTTGTTCGGGACTGTTCAGTAAGGAATGGTTCCGGCCTTGTGTTGTAGGGGGTCGGGAGTGATCCTCGGTACGGTGATCTAGGCCCCGTACTGTGACAGGCGGCACCCCAGTAGCCCTGCCATTGTTAGAAATCCATTTTCCCTACGAGACCCTACTGTTTCGATTTGTATTACCCACTTTTATGGCTAGTAGATGGAATTTAATGAATGTAACAATTTCGGCTATTTTCTATTTACTTGAAAACCTTAGACACTATTATAATATCACTGGATTTCCTATAAAATGTTTTGGTTAGCGTAAGGTAAAAACTTACCCATATTTATTTGTGGGGAGTCTTACGTGATACCTTTATTTTCAAATGTTTTCAAAGTTAAACAACTTTAAACCGTTTACTCATAGACCCATGTCTGACCTGGAATTTATATTTTGTTTTTCATAAACTCTTGGGTACTCAAATTTTTATGAGTAGCCAAGTGATAGGTTTTAGGCTTTGATTTCTGGAGAGCTTGGAGCAGGAGTTCCAGACGTATGTAGATATCTATCTAGTTCCGCT
The DNA here is from genome assembly GCA_030765085.1 of Allium cepa. Classification (NCBI taxonomy): domain Eukaryota; kingdom Viridiplantae; phylum Streptophyta; class Magnoliopsida; order Asparagales; family Amaryllidaceae; genus Allium; species Allium cepa. Next base: position 980,060,984 of record CM060928.1, read on the forward strand.
GTGTCAGTAGTTGATGTATGTTGTATCTCTGATGTATGTAGTGACAAATGTATGTATGACTGTCAGATATATTATGTTGTATAACTCTGATATATGTAAAACTATGTAATAATTATGTGATATATTATATTTTGTTCCGTTCCGCTGTGAGATTTTGATGTTGTTGTTTCTTTCTTCTATTCTTTTCTATTTCTATCCCTTTCTTTTCTTAATGAGGATACGTCTTACTGGTAATAGAAGGACGGGTCGTTACATTACATCACATTACATTATCAGAGTTTACAACAACAAACAGGGAAAAGAAATACTATATACTAGTTGATACGCCAAGTCATCCAGCTTGCCTCCAGATCTCCACAGCAACTCTTGAATTCCAGAATGGCTTGATAACCTAACTCTAGACTGCCCGTGTAGAAAATGATGGATGCCCAGAGTTTAGGAATGAAACAATAAACTTCAGATCAGTCATAGGACTGGTGTGAGAACTTAAAACAGTTATATCTTTAAAAACAAATAGAGAAATATTTTAAATTAGATTTGCAATGCTTTTTAGAAAATGAGACTACCATAAGGCCTCCCGCATACACACATAATGCAAATGCAGAATCGGAGGAGATTTCTCCTTATGATAGTCAAATATGCTTGATACGCAAATTTCTTTGATATTATTATTACAAGTGCAAAGTGTAGGAAAACATTTCGAAAGTATAATATAAATCTTAGCCAACATAGGCATATCGCACAATGCCTACTATTGCTACCATCTAAACAGTGGTGACCACCATAAGTAAATGACAGGTTCTACAACTAAAACCGTTCAAGGTGCGTATTGGAGTTTGGATTTTCGGCAAATTGTCGGGCCAAGGAACTTCCCATTTCCACAAGGGTACGCCTCTGGAAAGATGCCTCGAGAACCTAACCAGATTTCTGCCACCACAAGGCGGGTTACCCCTAGCTACTGATACGAATATTCCATCCCTCGGTCGTAACCGACCTAAATCCCGGGATTCACCAACAACCACAAATAATAAGTTTGCAGCAGCAACATGGGTTAAGTATCTGGGCTCCATACCATGATACCACCTCTATCCAGAAGGAATGACATACACTAAGGGGGTGATATCCCCTAATAACCTTGTCGCATCTTCCCTGTTTTGACCATTACCGAGGTGTGAGGTTCGATGAACTCTCATCCACAAAGATACGCTTTTCATAAAAGCCACACTTTGATCAACAAATGATAAGCAACACTCAGCACGCCACGTTACCGAATTGGGAATATATCACTAGTAACCATCAACTACATAACCTCTGAGCTCGTACGTCTCAGAGAAGGGTGTTAACCTACGAGAATAAATTCTTCGCCACCAACAGAAATATATTTGATAGAAACCTGCTTTACATCTCAAATTGTAACGTCAGACACACAACCATACAAGTCCGTTCCGAGATCGAACGAAACCGAAGGCACTTCCAAAGAAGCCCTTGCAATCCGGATATTCACTAATCACGACCGGACTTCCCATCACAAAGGGTGATAAAATCTCTATATCGAAGATCAGCCGATGCAGAGTCATTCGACGGTAATCCTTCCGTTTTCAAAAATATCCGGTCTTCAACACCGATTTTCAAATGCTATCCATTACGACATATCACTATTCGGAATGGGATTTATGACCCAAAGGTCCTCTCCCGGCTAAACCGAATAACGAGCGCTTATTTTTAAAATAAGTGTAGCATTCAAATTCAAGCAATTCACAACAAATACCCATTTAAAGGTAAATATTGATAGTCGGTTATTTAACTATCATAGGTATGCACAATCATCACCGAATTCCAAATAATTTCCTAAATTATTTATTTTCCAAAAATATCTTCATAAGATAGTCCGTAAATTTGTTTCCACACTTCAAAAATAAATCGATGTTTATTTTTAAATCAAATTTCCTTTTCCTTTACAAATTCCATGGTGAATTTAAATTTTCAAATATCCACTGATATACGATTTTCAAATCGATTTCTAATATTCACTTTCCATTTATCTTTAAAAGATATCATCTCAAAACATTTCACTTCATATTGGAAAACATTTCCATACTTATTTAACAATAAGTAATTCATAAATCTATTTATTTTCAATACTTAGAAAATATTCAATATACTTAAATCACAATTAAGTATATATTTCATTCTTTAAGGAAAACATTCTCTTAAACACATTTATTTGAGTCAAAACGAATGTTGCGCAAAACATCGTTACGACAACCCAAAATCACTACTATAGGGATTCGACATTTAAATAGATATATAAATCCCAATACTATATAAAACATTTCCTTTCGAAATCATTTACTATAACAGCAGTGTTATAGTCCACTATTTCCTTATTTCTCGAAAACGTCTATTTCAACAATGAATGTTGAAATCTATGGTTTCGATATTTAACACATTTTAAAACAACTTCAAATCGTTTTAATTCTATTTAAAATATCACTTCCCCAAAACATTTCTTTAATATATTATTCACTATCAAAAATCGTGAATATACTTCGTTAACCAAATTCAACATTTCTACACATTTTATTTTAAAGGATTATCCACTGTCCCAAAATCGTGAATATACTCCTTTAATAAGCTATAAAAATTAACTTATCAAATTCAATCAATCTTAAATTTATAAATCAATGTTTATTCAAATTTATAAATTATAAAAACTTCAAGTTATAAAATCACTTTATTTACAAATTCTATTATATCTTATTTAGTTGCCAAATCCAAATTATAAGTAAATATAACTAATCTTTTATTTTGCAAAATCTATTCATTTTATAACTTCACAATTTATAAATCTATAAATTTCATCTACTTATGAAATCCATTTATATTTCATTTTAATACTTATAAAAACTCGTTTTATAATTCCAATACTTAAAATTTATTAATATCAATTTTATAAATCTTTTATATAAACCGTTTATAATAATTCAAAAATCCCAATTTAAACCATTTTACAAATAAATCAACTACTTATTTCAAAAAATCACATTTCGGTTATATTTCACAAAAATCATAATTTTTATAACATAAAAATTTTTCGTTTATTTATTTAAAATAAATCAATTCCAAAATTCAACAAAACGTATACTTTCAAAAATCACTTTAAAAATCCTTTTAAATTTGAAATCGTTACTTTAACATTTTTAAAATTCCAAAAATAGGCCCAATGCTGCAACAGCATCAATAAATCAACCACGGCATCCAAACATCATACATCAATATGATAACAGAATATATCGCAAATATCTGTAAATAAATCAATACTGTTGAGGAATCCAGTTGGATCCCTCCAACCTGTTTCCCTGCAGCCACAGATGTTAGCACAATACCAGTCTCGTTTTAAGACGGAATATCACGGTATATGGGTTCATATAAAATATTATCCGTTATTATGCGGTGCGATAGGGTCTCATCCACTATATAATGCGGGAAATCAACTCCAAGTACATATATAATACCAATTCCACATCAAGGTGAAATATCGCGGTATATGTGTTTATAAATAACATCCACTTAATATACGGCGTATAGGGTCTATTTCAATGCAATAGATAATAATTTATCATTCAATCACACAATTAAGCAATTTAAAATTTAACTATTTAAAATTTATGTCAAAACAAATTCGATTGAGTGAGAAGTTCTCACCTTGCTTTCAATAACAGTTTCAGTGTTTTATTTTGAATAAAATTAAACGTGCATTTAATTTTACCTAAAATTTTCACTAGCTCCAATCGATTCCAATCCAGCTCCATTGCATAGTGTTCGTCCATACGAACCCGACGCAATTTGTTTCGTCAGTTTTCGACCTCGTATGACCAAGTTATAGCATTTTAAAGTTTACACGAATTTAATATAAATAAATTTACAATTTCTTTTATTTATTTTTTTAACCTCTATCCATCTGGACCGTTCGTTTCTAGCCCTTGAATCTCGGCCGCCAATCTCCTTCTTCCCATTCATGTTGATATCCAGGCAACGAAACCCATAGGCCACGTTCGAAACCCTAAAGCTCGCGCCCTCTCCGATCGACTAGCCGACGATCACGCACCGCCATATCGAAGCCCTATGCGAGCACCTCCTTCAGCTACAATATCAAGTAGCTCGGCTATCCCATCTTCTCGATTTTCGTGCTTGAAACGAGCATGAATGTGGCCTCCTAGCTTCGTCTCCAGTCGACGAAAATCCATCTCCACCGTTGAGATTATAGAGCGTGTCAAGCTCTACAAGTTTCATTCAGAAATCGAAGCTCGAAAATGTATGGATTAAGAAATAATTGAGGAGGAAGAATTGAACGATTTAGGCCATTAAAATTACAATTGGGGCTAGGGTTTCTGAATTAGGGTTTGTGCAAATGTGAATGCTTAAGGTCCTTTTATAGAAAAATGGCAACGCACTATTCATCCAAGATTTTTTCGAACTCCAAACGAAGCATGCCGCCTAGCGTTTATAGTTTTTTACCCCCATTCCGAACGCAATGGAATATATATCGGGAGCCAACTCGATCGTATTTGAAAGATAGATTTTTGAATCGACTATTTAAATTTTAAAATTTACTCAAACCGATTTCTACACGTTTTAGCTTGCCCCGAACAAACCGTAAATCCGATTGACACGAATTGTAACCATACAATAATATAAAATTACGGGTCCGATGAAACTAGTTTCGTCGAAATCCAAGACTTTTTAGAAAATGGCTATTTTTACTCGTCAATTAAATATTAAAATATTCAATTTCTACAAATTAATTTTTAATTCAATTTTAAAAGTTCTATTACATCATTCTAACTCCAATATGATTTAATACAACTTTATAAATCAAATTTAATCACATTAAACACAATTTCCAATTATTTTAGTAATTTCAAGTATCAAATTATCGATTTAGTTATCCAATAAATCTAGATGTTCGAAATAAAATTTATTCGACTTACAAATTTTACTTGTTAATATTAAAAAAATCAATTAAATATACGAATTTCAAATGACAGAAATTCTGAGTCATTACAAACTTCCTCCTTAAAAGAATTTCGTCCTCGAAATTACCAAGTAAGAAAAGTATTGAAATCCATTAACTTTTCAAAACCATTTATTCAAATTGAATTTCAAATTCATTTGAGTGTTTAACTTTCTCAAAATCCATAGTTAAACTTCTTACAATAACTTTACTAAGTTTCCAAATCATACTTAGTTATCTTTTCAAAACCAACTACATCGTTTAACTTTTCACTCCAAAATCAAAGTTATAGTTTTCAAAATTTTCCAACATTCTCAAAAATATTCTAACGCCTTAAATTTTTAGAAAATTTCGCCATAATCTCCTTTGTGCGGGCCGATCCGAAAAAAATTGGCAATATATATATATATATATATATATATATATATCACAAATATACATCTCATCAAGTAATGAGGCATTCCACAGGGAAAAAAGTGTAAAAGTACGATATTTAATCCGAGATATGTACCTTATATATTATTAGCGAGCATATACGACTAATATAGCGCGAAAGCGAGCTCCAAAAGCAAAGAAAACGCAATCCACACCTATTAAACACTCAACAATAATGAGAAACATGCATATATGAAAGTAATATCAATATACAACATAAAGTACAACAACTACATATGCCAATATAGCAAATGCAACAACAGGCAACAAATCCAACCATTAAACAACTATCATTCAACTAACATCCATAACCAAATCGATACACTTTCACTTCTCATTAATATTCATTGAATTGGTTTTCCAATTTAAATCACATTTGAGTCATTAACATTGGATGTTATTACTAATATCATTTATTCGTATTCAATTAGTTTATATTCACTAATTTACATGCAAGTCAGTTCACTTCCACATTCAAATCAAATTACATAGCTTTCAATTTCATATGGATTTTCATTCAATCAACTAACAATCATATAACAACCAAATCATAACCAAATTATTTAATTCACATTAAATTTGGTTTAACATTTTTAATTTCCAATTGGTTTCATATCTAATTGACTTTCATTCAATTATTCAATTTTTCTTCAACTTCATTAGCTTCTAATGAATTAACACTCACATTCATTATTCTATATCACTTCATTTACATTTGATTGATTAATATTCACCCATTAGTTCAATTCAATTGCTAATTCTTTTAACAAATAAGGTTGGATTTCATTTATATAACTCAAGTTCACATCCATTTAATTCACTTTATTATTTTACTTCGATACCACAGTCAACTTTATTCAACATTACTTAAGTTATATTCCATTTCAAACACCATTTGTTTAACTTAACTTAAATTTCCACTTATAAATCCAATTCTGATTCCAATTCTAAAGTAAATTCTATTTAACTTTACCAAAGCCGAATTTCACACTTATTCAAATTCATATCTGGTTTTGCTTAACAAATTTGTTTAACCATTTTATTATTTAGTTTCACTTACTTTCAACAATTACAACTTGGATTTTAATTTCAAATTTGTTTATCACAAACAAACTTTTAATTTTCAATTTACTGTGCTAGCAAATCCATCACACAGAAACTCGAAAATGATACTAATGATGCTGCAGTCACCACCCTTATTATTTTCCAGCAACAGTAGTGAATTCAGTGCTTAATATTCTTTCAAAATTTTCCTTTTACTTATAACTCACATTTATAAGTCTTTTTCTTGTAGAATTTCACTATTCCACTTCACTTACATAAGATTATTCCAAATTGATTTATCTTACTTAATAATATAACATTTTTAACTTTGAAAAACAACTTTCAAAATAGATGGGATTCAAAACTTTCAAATTCATAGTCCAAATTAATTTTTATTTACAACTCATATTTATAAATATATTCATATAGTTTCACTTACTATATATAAGATTATTTCACAATCGTAAATCACATTAATTATAATTCCATACTTAATAATTCAATTGCTTATACAATTAAACTTTTCCAATATGTTTTATTTAACTTGCATATATTCTTACATTTTCAACAACCAAACAATCAATTTATATACACTTCAATAATTTCTGAAAAATTATTCATTTATATATAAAATATAATTAAGGTAAAATTATTTCATTTACCCAATTTAAAATGATACTATGTCGGTTTATCTCGTTTAAGAGTTTAGAAACCCCTATCGATACAATTAGCTAGATTGCGCCGACCAGAATCTATAAACAATCAACCGATAAGTCAACACAATACAAAACAATTTTATATTCACTAACAAATACGCGCCCATATCTGTTAATACACTCACACTCATTCTAGAGTACTACTGACTCTATCTCTAATGAGTTATTCCCAACAGAGCCAAGGTTGTCACTTAACTAAATGCTCTGATGCCAAATGTAACGAAACGATTTTCGACTCACGAAAGTCGACATTAATACGTCCACTGTATCAACTGCCAAACAATCGAATGCCAGAAAACCGAACCGTTAGGGTTAAAGAAGAGGTAGAAGATAGAAGAAGAAAGAAAAAAGCAACAGAAACAATATCAGAATCTCACAATCGCAGCGGAACAACATATAATAGATAAATGAATAATCATTATTAAAACAAAGAACTATATCAGTTATTACATTACATCACATTACATTATCAGAGTTTACAACAACAAACATCGGAAAAGAAATACTATATACTAGTTGATACGTCAAGCCATCCAGCTTGCCTCCAAATCTCCACAGCAACTCATAAATTCCAGAATGACCTGATAACCTAACTCTAGACTGCCCGTGTGGAAAATGATGGGCACCCAGAGTTTAGGAAGGAAACAATAAACATCAGGTCAGTAATGAGACTGGTGTGAAAACTTAAAACAGTTATATCTTTAAAAACAAACAGAGAATATTTTAAATTAGATTCGCAATGCTTTTTAGAAAATGAGACTACCATAAGGCCTCCCGCACACACACACAATGCAAACGCGGAATCGGAGGAGATTTCTCCTTATGATAGTCAAATATGCTTGATACACAAATTTCTTTGATATTATTATTATAAGTGCAAAGTGTAGGAAAACATTTCGAAAGTATAATATAAATCTTAGCCAACATAGGCATTTCGCACTATGCCTACTATAGCTGCCATCTAAACAGTGGTGACCACCATAAGTAAATGGCGGTTTCTGCAACTAAAACTGTACAAGGTGCGTATTGGAGTTTGGATTTCCAACAAATGGTCAGGCCAAGGAACTTCCCATTGCCACATGGGTACGCCTCTGGAAAGACGCCCCGAGAACCTAACCGGATCTCTGCCAACACAAGGCCGGGTTACCCCTAGCTGGGTAACTACTGACACGAATATGCCATCCCCCGGTCATAACCGACCTAAATCCACGGATTCACCAACAACCACAAAACAATAAGTTTGCGGCAACAATATAGGTTAAGTATCTGGGCTCCATACCATGATACCACCTCCATCCAAAAGGAATAACATACACTAAGGGGGCGTTATCCCCTAATAACATTGCCGCATCTTTCCTGTTTTGACCATTACCGGGGTGTGAGGTTCAACGAAGTCTCGTCCGCAAAGCTACGCTTTTCATAAAAGACACGCTTTGATCAACAAATGATTAGTAACACTCAGCATGCCACGTTACCAAATTAGGAATATATCACTAGTAACCATCAACTACATAACCTCTGAGCTCGTACGTCTCAGAGAAGGGTGTTAAGCTAAGAGAATAAATTCTCCGCCACCAACAGAAATATATTTGATAGAAACCAGCTTTACATCTCAAATTGTAACGTCAGACACATAGCCATACAAGTCCATTCCGGGATCGAACGGAACCGAAGGCACTTCCAAAGAAGCCCTTGCAATCCGTATATTCACTAATCACGACCGAACTTCATATCACAAAGGGTGATAAAATCTCTATATTGGAGATCAGCCGATGCAGAGTCATTCGACGGTAATCCTTCCGTTTTCAAAAATATCCAATCTTCAACACCGGTCTTCAAATGTTATCCATTACAACATATTGCTATTCGGAATGGGATTTATGACCCAAAGGTCCTCTCCCGGCTAAACCGAATAACGAGCGCTTATTTTTAAAATAAGTGTAGAATTCAAATTCAAGCAATTCACAACAAATACCCATTTAAAAGTAAATATTGATAGTCGGTTATTTAACTATCAATAGGTATGCACAATCATCACCAAATTCCAAATAATTTCCCAAATTATTTATTTTCCAAAAATATCTTTACAAGATAATCCGTAAATTTGTTTCCACACTTCAAAAATAAATCAATGTTTATTTTTAAATCAAATTTCCCTTTCCTTTATAAATTCCATGATGAATTTAAATTTCCAAATATCCACTGATATATGATTTTCAAATCGATTTCAAGTATTCACTTTCCATTTATCTTTAAAATATATCATCTCAAAACATTTCACTTCATATTGGAAAACATTTCCATACTTATTTAACAATAAGTAATTCATAAATCTATTTATTTTCAATACTTAGAAAATAATCAATATACTTAAATCACAATTAAGTATATATTTCATTCTTTAAGGAAAACATTCTCTTAAACACATTTATTTGAGTCAAAACGAATGTTGCGTAAAACATCGTTACGATAACCCAAAATCACTAGTATAGGGATTCAAAATTTAGATAGATATATAAATCCCAATACTATATAAAATATTTCCTTTCGAAATCATTTACTATAACAACAGTGTTATAGTCCACCATTTCCTTATTTCTCGAAAACGTCTATTTCAACAATGAATGTTGAAATCTATGGTTTCGATACTTAACACATTTTAAAACTACTTCAAACCGTTTTAATTCTATTTAAAATATCACTTCCCCAAAACATTTCTTTAATATATTATTCACTATCAAAAATCGTGAATATACTTCATTAACCAAATTCAACGTTTGTACACATTTTATTTTAAAGGATTATCCACTGCCCCCAAAATCGTGAATATACTCCTTTAATAAGCTATAAAAATTAACTTATCAAATTCAATCAATCTTGAATTTATAAATCAATGTTTATAAATTCACATTTATATATTATAAAAATTTCAAGTTATAAAATCACTTTATTTACGAATTCTATTATATCTTATTTAGTTGCCAAATCCAAATTATAAGTAAATTTAACTATAAATCTTTTATTTTACAAAATCTATTCATTTTTAACTTCACAATTTATAAATCTATAAATTTCATTCACTTATGAAATCCATTTATATTTCATTTTAACACTTATAAAAACTCGTTTTATAATTCCAATATTTAAAATTTATAAATATCAATTTTATAAATCTTTTATATAAACCGTTTATAATAATTCAAAAATCCCAATTTAAACCATTTTACAAATAAATCAACTACTTATTTCAAAAAATCACATTTCGGTTATATTTCACAAAAATCATAATTTTTATAACATAAAAATTTTAACTTTTATTTATTTAAAATAAATCAATTCCAAAATTCAATAAAACGTATACTTTCAAAAATCACTTTAAAAATCCTTTTAAATTTGAAATCATTACTTTAACATTTTTAAAATTCCAAAAATAGGACCAATGCTGCAACAGCACCAATAAGTCAACCACGGCATCCAAACATCATACATCAATATGATAGCAGAATATATCGCAAATATCTGTAAATAAATCAATACTGTTGAGGAATCCAGTTGGATCCCTCCAACCTGTTTCCCTGCATCCATAGATGTTAGCACAATACCAATCCCGTTTCAAGACGGAATATCACGGTATATGGGTTCATATAAAATATTATCCGCTATTATGCGGTGCAATAGGGTCTCATCGGCTATATAAGGCGGGAAAATCAACTCCAAGTACATATATAATACCAATTCCACATCATGGTGAAATATCGTGGTATATGTGTTTAATAAATAACATCCGCTTAATATACGACGTATAGGGTCTATTTCAATACAATAGATAATAATTTATCATTCAATCACACAATCAAGCAATTTTAAATTTAACTATTTAAAATTTATATCGAGACAAATTCGATTGAGTGAGAAGTTCTCACCTTGCTTTCAATAACAGTTTCAGTGTTTTATTTCGAATAAAATTAAATGTGCGTTTAATTTTACCTAAAATTTTCACTAGCTCCAATCGATTCCAATCCAGCTCCATTGCGTAGTGTTCGTCCATACGAATCCGACGCAATTTGTTTCGTCAGTTTTCGACCTCGTATGACCAAGTTATAGCATTTTAAAGTTTACACGAATTTAATATAAATAAATTTACAGTTTCTTTTTTTTTAACCTCTATCCATCTGGACCGTTCGTTTCTAGCCCTTGAATCTCGTCCGTGAATCTCCTTCTTCCCATTCACGTTGATATCCAGGCAACGAAACTCATAGGCCACGTTCGAAACCCTAAAGCTCGCGCCCTCTCCGATCGACTAGCCGACGATCAAGCACCGCCATATCGAAGCCCTATGCGAGCACCTCCTTCGGCTACAATATCAAGGAGCTCGGCTATCCCATCTTCTCGATTTTCGTGCTTGAAACGAGCACGAACGCGGCCTCCTAGCTTCGTCTCAAGTCGACGAAAATCCATCTCCACCGTTGAGATTATAGAGCGTGTCAAACTCTACAAGTTTCATTCAGAAATCGAAGCTCGAAAATGTATGGATTAAGAAGTAATTGAGGAAGAAGAATTGAACAATTTCGGCCATTGAAATTACAACTAGCGGCTAGGGTTTCTGAATTAGGGTTTGTGCAAATGTGAATGTTTAAGGTCCTTTTATAGAAAAATGGCAACGCACTATTCATCCAAGATTTTTCCGAACTCCAAACGAAGCGTGCCGCCTGGCGTTTATAATGTTTTACCCCCATTCCGAACGCAATGGAATATATATCGAGAGCCAATTCGATCGTATTTGAAAGATAGATTTTCGAATCGACTATTTAAATTTTAAAATTTACTCAAACCGATTTCTACGCGTTTTAGCTTGCCCCGGACAAACCGTAAATCCGATTGACACGAAATTTGAAACCATACAATAATAAACATTACGGATCCGATGAAACTGGTTTCGTCGAAATCCGAGACTGTTTGAAAAATGGCTATTTTTGCTCGTCAATTAAATATTAAAATATTCAATTTCTACAAATTAACTTTTAATTCAATTTTAAAAGTTCTATAACATCATTCTAACTACAATATGATTTTACACAACTTTATAAATCAAATTTAATCACATTAAACCCAATTTCCAATTATTTCAGTAATTTCAAATATCAAATTATCGATTTAAATATCCAATAAATCTAGATGTTCGAAATAAAATTTATTCGACTTACAAATTTTACTTGTTAATATTAAAAAAATCAGTTAAATATACGAATTTCAAATGACAGAAATTCTCGGTCGTTACATATTCCATCGTATTATTATTTCATATCATAATTGTAAACCTAATGCTCTAAATTATCATTCCTAAGTCATAGAAATCATAATATTAAAGCAGTAGAACAAAGTATGTATCAAATTAGATTAGCTCGCTCACTTAGCTTTGTTTTAGCCCCAAACTAAAGATCCAAATCCATAATCCTTTACTATCCATAGTTAGAGTGCCTCTAAATCAATGTATTCACGACTCTAATTTCTATTAGAATATAGGCATCCACTTGCTCTTCGATTTGGTACATGAATTATCCATTTTAGTGAAGTTTTGAGTCAAAAATCTTTGCTTGGATAGAATGAGGGTTTTTTGATTTTTTGAGATGAGAGGAAGAAGATGAAGTAACATATAGATCAGCCTTTGAGAATATTTTTGACACTTCCTTTGGTTAGCAATGGGTTAATAGAAAGTTTAATTTTAGAGAAGCTTAGAATTTAATTCATTTCATACATAACCCGCAATTTCAGTATTCCTTGATTTAGAACAAAAGTCAATCTCCTAAAACATTTATTTTCATATGGAAATTTGTACACGATGCACTACCTCTAGATAATAATATTCAAAAAATCCACATTCCCATAGTGTTGTAGATGTTTTATTACCTATAATGAAAATGGAATCTCTTATTTGGACATAGTGGTATAGCCAAACAGATTTAGGCATACTTCGATGGTCCAATGGAAATTATATGGCTTGGTGGTTCATTAAATGCTCATTCACTTTTTTGGTGGTCGCTCACAAGAGGAAAAACGTTGTTCATTTAATTTTAGAAATTGTTCTTTGTTTTATTTATGGTATATTCGGTGTGCTAGAAATAAGATGAATCATGGGTTTATTTTAATATTCATATATATGAGGATATAATAATATAGATTCACAAGGATATTATCCTTGCTTTAATGGCATATCCCTACAAAGAATCCAACAACGCTTATATTAGTTCCTTTAGTTAGGACTTTCACATTGATTCATCTTAAATTTATCATCTGAATGTTACTTGCCTTGTTTACTACTTACAAGTCGGCAGTTGACAATGCATTATTAAATGCTAAGAAATGATTTTCCTTCGCGCGCAATAAGATCATTTCATGGATTGCTACTCCATGGATTTATTCGGCACACCAGCAAGAAACTTCCAAACATCTTTAAAAGTTGGTATGGAACGAGGAACAAGAGATGCAATCAGAAGAGATCTATTCCGCTTAAAGACTTTATTACTTAAGCTTTATTAGTTTATGTACATATTTTAGATAAAAAATATATTTTTTGTGTGCATGGTTTATATTAGTTTATGCTTACTAGATTGTTTTCCTGATTTAGTATATTAGTTTATAAAAGTTCACCTATGATGGTAGGACAAACACGTAAACCATCCTGAAATCAGAAATAAGTTTACAATAATTTATGTAGTGCTTGGTTTACCCTTTTTGGTTTTGGATTTTTGTCTATATAAAAATAGACACAACGTATGTATATTGTGGAAAACGATCAATTTAAAAAACGAAATTAACATACAAAATAGAAAACTACTTTTTTAATTTTTCATGTTTTGAGAATAAGTGAAACGCGAGAAACAATCCATCCTTCCATCGTTTCTCCATCTCATCCGTGATCCACTCCATCTTCCTTCCATCTTTTCCATCGTCCCTCAACTTCTTTCATATTTTATAAAGAGTATATATACATGCCCGGATGGGCCTGCATTTAATCACAACCTGCATGCATTTATAGTTGCACCTGTTGAAGTAGATTTGATAGAACCATTGGCAGCATAAACCGAACCAGAAGAACTGAATGAGAAGACCGAGACAATTGAAGAACATTCATAGAGCTAATAACTTAAAAGCATTCATAGTTTTATCATTCGTTTCTTTTGTTTTGTTTTAATTTACACCAATGGAAATGGAAATGACACTTATACTTTTACATGCATATGCTCTTTTAGCTAATGTGGGTTGTGATCAAAAATGTATCAAAATACATTTCACTTCACAATTCTATTAACAGCGAGAAACCAATAAACATGATTTCCACTATGGCTTTTTAAAAATTTTAATATTTCAAAATTGAAAGGTGATTCTGATATATGACCATATTTATATTTTGAAATTTGAAAGGTGGCTTTCAATATAAAAGAAAAAAGGAAAAAAAGAAGAGGACAACATAAGTGAAGAGAGAAAAAAAATGCATTTTCACATCAAAACTGGATTATTGATGTAATTGGTTAGCCTTAAGGTATACTCCCTTATTATGCAAGTTTGGAAGTTGGCGTGTAATTTAGCTTTGCCTTCTTTCGTAATTAATTCTCTTTTAGCAATTCCTTGGTATATTTTGGTTTTGATGATTGTGTGTGGGTGTTGTTCTCCTTTGTTGTTGTCATGTGTGGATATGTTTAGAGAATGCATTCCTCTTCTTTGTTTGAATGCCTGGGCTATAAGGGATTACATTGAGAGAATACATTGTGCATTTTTGTTTGAGTGTTAGTGCTCTTATGTGGCAAAGTTGCTAGGATAATCAATATGCAAATAATGAATATCATGTCACGACGGAAATAAATCTCAAACTGGCCATCTACATAGTGCATCCCTAATCATGTATAAAGTCTTATATCTCAACTACAATAAGTGATAACTTAAATATAACACTATATTAGATAATCGGTATCTTTACTGACAATGGTAATATAAAATGGAAACAGTGAATAACATGTATATAACTCTTGGGCTTCATGCTAGTTCTCTAAACAACTGCAGGTGTCCTTGTATCCAAATATGTATCTCAACATATGCAATTGGTAATTACTTCAGAGTCTATCAGAAATTAGACAAACAAACGTGCCCTGCAATAGTCTTGTATGAGTGATTGCTACCACAAAATATCTACTATATGAAAGATCATTTGATAAGAATCGCTAAAAGATCAATCACATCAGTGCCTCTCTTGAAATGCTAGAATCAAGAATACTTATGCCTAAAAATAACGGCATACTTTCTTCCCTTTATACCCTATTTTTATTAGTTGCAAAATTATTATTTCATCAATGTATTGTGTATCTCATGCTCATTTATTGTGTCAATAACTATATTAACGTTTTTTCTTAGGGTCAAGGCTTTTAGAATAAGGTGTCCAACGCCCCTTTTGTTCAGGCTACATATTCTGGTTATGGAATTTACCGGTGCTGGAGAAATGCGTTATTCCTTAATTTTTATTTGTGAAACTTATGTAGAAACCTACAACGTTATTTTTTACTATATTTGAGCCCTGCTTTTAGAATATATAAGATATGAAACCAAACAGTCGTTGCAAGCTTAAAATTATAGAGTTGCCAAATTGGGAAAATAATTATTGAGCATAACCCACGTGAATAGGGATCAAGACTTTAAATTTTCTTTTGATAGGTATCTTATTGGCATTTATTATGAAGTTATTATTCTTATAATTACCTTGGTTTCGTATAAAAGTATGCCATCTAAGCGTGGCTTACAATCACACATTAGTTTCTGAACCTCTCTAGCACATACGGCAGGTAGTAACTTTTTATTAGTTGTGCCTGTTATATTTTCTGGACGATAATTTGATGCAGGTAAATTAGGAAGAGTTGCACCTTGCCTTAAAGAAGCTGTTATGTCCAACAATAAACAGCATGAATGTCAGTTAGAGGTTATTTCCATGTTCGGTTATAGACTGTCTTATAAAGCCTGATAATTACGATATAAAAGAAATTTATAATTTAGTATTACTAATTATTATTTCTCTATATAATAAATAAACATGTGTTTTAGTAGTCTCTATAAGAGCATTCCCAATCATGGTTGGGAAGCAACCGACCCCAATAGGGGGTCGGTTGAGGCCTTATGGGTTGCTTTGGCAACCCGGAAGGTTGTTAAAGCAACCTAGAGTGTTACTTTTTAGCCGGCTTTATTTTCGTTGGCTAAGCCAACAACCATTTTCTAGTCGTTGGCACTTAGCCGGCTAAGGGAAAGCACACTTTATGCTTTTTTTCCAACCATTGGGTGTGGGTTTAGGGTCGACTGCCTTGAATTGACCCCTCCCACCCCCTTCGGTTGGGAATGCTCTAAGCTTGATAACTAAGACATTCTCTCCACTCAACACAGTAATGTTTTCTTTTATGCTATTATTACTTCATATGCTCTCCTAGCTTAACTATTTCTGATACTTAACTTCTTTGAACAATATTAGCCTTCTGCTCTAAATGTTTGAGTTTGATATTCTTAAGTTGTAGGAATATATTCCTTCTTTGGTACCAACTACGAATAGAATTTTCACTTGCTGTGATTAAAATGTATTTTAAAGTGTCAATCATCAATATTGCTGGCAGTTTGGAATTTACTAAGGATTATGTTGTGGAAGTTTTACATTATTCGAAATCAGTAATAAAATTGCTTTAACGTCATAGATCATTACAATAATATGGACATTAGATGAGAAATGTAAATTGGTGAATGGAGATCTTTGTAAATTTAACATTCTTTATTATGAGGCAAGTTTTTTTCCTTTTTTCGGGAACTATTTCTATTTTCTTTGCTATAAAATATCCTACTGCATATCTCCTAATCAATTGTTACATGTGTTCGGTCATGTATACATTATCATTGTTTCACACTCAATGGATCTTGATCACCATTTGTCTTTAGAATTTGTTAAAAGAATAATGTATTCATGTTTCAATAAGTGTTCCTTTCCTGTTTAAAACTACTTAAATTAAAGCAAAACTTGCAAGCAAAAACACAGGCTTACGTGTGCACACATTCACTCCACATTTCAAAATAATGCATCCTTGTTCCTCTTCTTTCAATTATCTAAACCTTGAAAAGCTATCCCACAAAACGTTAATTTGTTTGTAAACCACTATAACCTCCCCAAATTCACTTCTTGTTTGAAAAGCCAGATCGTTGAACAACCTCCTATTAGTTAGATCATCACTAATTTACACAGTTACATTGCTAAACATGAAAGTTCATATGGATGTCGAAATGCGCAAATACTACTGCTCATTATACTAACTATTCTTACTTTCTAACATTGACAACCAGTGCAAATTCCATTTCCTATCAATGTCTTTTAACAATAAAATTCAGGATGTAATGATGATTAAAATATCCAAGATTGAGATGTTCTACACACATGCGCGCACATACATTTAATGATTGTGAATGAAGCATAAAAGTATACTGAAATTGAAGGTAGAATTATATTGAAACTAAATTCATGTGTCTCAGAATGCAATAGGCATTAGAACAATTAGATTGGAATAAAGTAAATCACAAAGTGGTATTGTACCAACACCAGCTATCAACTCTAATATAATTAATTTACCACCAATTCTTGTTGACATTTATTCAAACACTTTAGAAGTAAGGAAGCACTTTAACTCCAGTTAAGGTAGTGGAGCAAACTTAGGCTTGAACACATGATAAATACCATTCAAGCTGTAGACAAATCATCCTCTTTTGCAATTGCCACTGAAATTCCATTGAATGCAACACTTAAATTAAATTCGAGAAGCAATAAGTAAATTGAAATCATAGATACTAAAGCAAAAATAAAATACTACCTGAAATCTCCTTAAGTCAAAATTCATGTGCTCAGAAAACTGCTAACCGTCACAAAAAATTTCAACGTCCCCAAAATTGAAGTCGCGATGCTCCAAATCAAGATCTGATTTGCTCGACGTCGTCAGTTAAATTTTAAGTTGTGGTGATGCTTTCATGTTTAGAAATCCGTCCGTAGCATTAGAGTATACTTAAATCATGGTCCAAACTCGATCCCGAAGCAACGGGTGGCTAATGGTCAGCATCGATAATAAATTAGTAATGATGATGACAATGATGTTAAGTTGGGGATGATGGGCTATTTACTGGCGTGAAATGAGAAATGTGAAAGGATATGAGGGTATTTTAAGAATTCCCAAAAGATGCGGTTGAAAATAATTCATGGGATTTTTATTATTAGTAGTAGAGATTAATGTTAAACTCAAAACCTAAAAATCATTTTAAACCAATCACTACCTTGATATCTTTCTACAAACTAACATAATACATTAAGTTTCTGATATCATCAAGACTCAAGAGTTGAGCATGTCTATTTCGAAGCCTGCAAATTTTACATGTGTTTAGGAAGCCCTGGGACAACAGTAAAAAAGCTTACACCCATAGTTATAGATCTAAGTGTGATTAATAAAAAATTTAAAAGCTTCTTTAAAGAATATAGGTATAATAGAACAATTGATTCAAGAAACTGTCATGCAGCAAACATGAATTTCCTAAATTAAAATATAATAAACCAATACAATAGTTTTTAATGCACACCTGACTATTTTTTACAAACCGTATACATTCTGAAATATCCGGACAATCTAAACATGAAACAAAATTTAAGCCTTGGTGTTCAATAAATGAATAATAGAAGCTTTTGATTCTTTACTATAACTTAAGAGGCAAATTTTGATGCATTATTGATCATGCATTTGCACCTTCTGGTCGAAAACCTGAAGAAAAAGATACTAAAAGATGAGCAAATGATATTATTAGTGTATTGATAAATTGATAAACAAATTTACAGCAAAGGATATAAGCTCAGAACGAAATCCAGGCAATATCCAACCAAGATCTAAAGCAGAATATAAGCCCAAAATGAAATGCAGTAAAACAAAAGAGAGATGTCATGGAAAGCAACTAAATAATAGGGAAGGGTGACAATACATGCATTAATATCATATTTTATCACAGAGGCATTTGTATGATTGTGTAAAAACAAAACCCAAGTCAATATATACAGCAGCATGTATACAACATAAAGTAGTACACTACACTCCTCAAATTTAAGTATTTTATACCTTCTGGTGAATCTTAACTGCACTCAATTATGTTCTGTACACTTCGTGCTACTCTTTCGAATGGTATACAAAATACGGGATTCATGAGAACGTTATTTTATGTAGAGTTAAGTTTCATTGGTTAAATCCCCACCTTTACATGGGGTACAGATTCTTGACTAAGGTTAATACAAGAGCATAATCATAATGATGTATGCTAGTAATAAGCTATAATTGGTAAAATAAATAAAAAAAGCTCTTATGAAACATATAATAATCTTAAAAAGGAAAAATCTTTTCCTAAAAGAAGACCTTGTTGACCATGATATATGATAAATACTTTACATGTTATTGTATTCTATATTCTTGGCCTATTGGTTTCCTATATATTGAAAAAAAAGCAACTTCAAAACATAATAAACAATGTCAGTGATTCAACAAATGAATCCATTGTGCCCTGCCATGCTAATAACCCCACAAATTGAGTGTCACAGAAAACTACTTCAACTAAGGTTTGATATAAAATAGGAAAATTCAAATTCTAAAAGATTGGCGATATGTAAAAAATAATTGATATGGGTTTTTTTCATGTTTAGTGGATTAAATTCACCAATCAGCATGCACTCTAAAATATTATCACAACATCATGCTCTTCAAAATACACATCATCCTATCACAATTTTCCCAAGGACTCGATAAACTCATTCAAAGGTAAATTAATAGTGTAATTGAGCTGATTTGAACAAAAAGCCTAAAAATTAGCCTAAGGTAATACAATACCTCATACACAGATCTTATTGCCTACATTGTGTGTGTGTCCGAGAAAGAAACGTGCACTACCAACACTAAAATATATGCAAAAATCACTTTTTTCCTCTTTATCTCTGAATCGAAAAGCTACTTCAATTCAGCTAACTTCATGTCTAGAAAAAAAAGGAAAATATTTTAGCTAGTAATTGAAATGTTTGGTTTTCAACCATTTACAATGATGAAAGGTCTCCGAACTGCCATCCATATTTTAAGGAGGCAATGTATGACGACCCGCCTTTTATTCCACGGAAAGACGTATCATCGTTAAGAAAGAAATAGGTAGAAATAGAAAAGATAGAAGAAAGAACCAACAAACATCAGAATCTCTCAGCGGAAACGGAACAAAATATAATACATCACATAACTATTACATAGTTTTACATATATCAGAGTTACATAACATCATTCAAACAAGACATTCATATATATATATATATATATATATATATATATATATATATCTGCCATTACATACATCCCAAAATACAATATACATCAACTAACACAACAGACTAGGTAGATAGATACGTCTGGACTCCTGCTCCATGCTTCTCCATACTTCAACAATCCAAGACCTGATCACTTGGCTACTCATAAAAATTTGAATACCCAAGAGTTTAAGAAAACATAAATAAACTCCGGATCAGACATGGGTCTGGTGTGAGTAAACGGGTTAAAGTTGCTTAACTTTGAAAATCATTTGAAAACAAAGGCACCACGTAAGACTTCCCACACATAAACATGGGTAAGTTTTTACCTTACGCTAAGCAAAACATTTTATAGGAAATTCGGTGATATTATAATAGTGTCTAGGGTTTTCAAGTAAAATAGAAAATAGTTGAAATGTTTACATCTCACATTCCAACATAGTTGGACACAATCAAAACGTACGGCGCTTATTGGAGATTGGATTTCATACAATGGCAGGGCTACTGGGGTACCGCCCGTCACAGTACGTGGCCTAGATCAACGTACCGAGGATTCACCCTAAATCTTCTGCAACACAAGGCCGGAACCATCCCTTACTGGACAGTCCCGAACAAGTTAACCCCATAGTTGTGGCCAACAACTGCCCACACAGCCGAAATAAAAGGGACATCTAGACATGGGTATAACTCGTCCTACTTGGGTGCTACCCACTTAACCTTGATGCACCTCCCATGTTTTAGCCATTCCCGGTTGATGAGATTTGAGGCTACGATTACCTTTAGAGAACACATCTCTTTGAATGCTCATCGTCCATCTGACGATGTTCTGAAAGCATTCACTCCATACAAGTTCGTCTCGGGTTCGAACGAAAACGAAGGCATTATCTCATTACACTCATTTTGGAATCACCCTCAAAGTTAAAGACGATAACCCTTGCACTCTAAAACACCATCTCGATTTTCACTTGAGATTCACGACCTATCGTTTGACTTGGATCGATGTGGTTTTTGGATAATCATAACTGATATCCGATCCCGGTCTCATCGAAATCCAAACGTGTTTTAAAGGCCAAGTTGTTTAATAGTTTAAACAATTTAATTCAACACTTTGAATTCACATAGCATTTATCACAGATAAATCATACTCAAACATCACAGATATATCCAAAACATATTACAGAGTATCACAGAATATCACCAAATAGATATCACAAATCCAGATATTCTACTCATACAATCATCCATAAGCAAGCATCTTTAATCCTTATTGTAATTAATTCAATTTAAGTTAATTGAGAATTAATCACTTAATCCTGCTTAATAAATCATTAATTAATTTATTTCAAAACGTTATATTAATTAAATTAATCTTTTAATTATCAATTAATAACCTTAATTATTAATTAATAAAACTTAATTACCCATTTATTAATCACTAATTACTTAATTAATCAATTATTAATTCTTAATTAAATTACTTAATTAGTTAACTACTAATCATATATTAATTAACTTTAAGTAGTTGATTTAAAATCCTTAATTTCAAATTAATTAAACACTTAATCATTTGTTAATCAAAATTTAATAACAAATTTTTAAATCTCAATTCACTTAGTTAATTACCATTATCAATGAATTAACACTCTTAATTACCTTACAATATAAATTAATTAAATTAGAATCATTTATCTTACATCTTAAAATCTTCCTTAATAACTTTAAATAAACTAGTTACTAATTTAAAAGCTTTAATGTTAATTAAATTTAACACCTATCTTAAATTAACTACTTAATTAGAATACTAATTAAGATTTAAAACATTCTTAAGTATTCGCTTAATTAAATAAAATTAAAATAAATTCTTTACTTAAATTGTCAAACATTAATTAAGTCATCAATACTTAAAATTTGTATAAGATGATTAACTTCAATTTTATTAGGCTGAAGGTTTTGAAAACCAAACCCAAGAAAATCTCAGGTTTACTCAAGTTAAAACTCGAGTTTCCTCACACTTTTCCCCGAGTCCCCTCTTCTTCATATATTTTTTATTTTGGTTTAAGTTTTAAACTTAAATAAACTGGGAAGCAGCCTTACGAACTCGCGTTCCAACCCGAGGCAACCCTTCACTTTCTCGAGCATCCACTCGAGCCTCTCTCCATCCAAACTCCTAATACCATATCGAGGTCATATACGTGCACAGCGCCTCGTCGACGTTCCGACGACCCACGCATCCTCCGGCGAGTCACAAATCACCCCTACACTCGATTACGAAGATCCACTCGGTGCCAAAAATTCCAGATCGTGGTTTAGCCCTTCGTTCGAAAACCTGAAACTTGACTCTACCCAACAAATCGATTCGCCTCATTCGCTCCGACCATCGGAGATACTACAACTCCGGCCTCACCTCGCCGATTCCCCATAATACGCTTCCCTTGAATGCCAGACAACTCGATCAACCAGAGGTGGCGAAATCTCCTCGTTTCCGACCACGTCCAAACTCAAGTGTTTAACCCTAACTTTGCCTCGTTCCATCATCCCTTGCAATGGAAAAATTATTTAACAATTTTCCCGACTCCACCATCAGCCACAGTAGCTTCAAGCAAAATCTCTCACCCAGTATAACTCCGATCGCCAGAAATTTATCGAAACTCCCTTTTTGATCAACTTCAAACTGCTCTTGGTATACTCAACTAAAATCACCATTTACGTTTTAATAATCCTATTTTCGAATGTTAATTCAAGTTATGTAATTTAATTAGCAATTTATAACATTCAAATTCAACATATAATTACATGTTGCTCTGTAAAACAAGTTTTCCAGATGTGATATTTCATCACCATGTTTAAAATAAATTTTTATATCTTGATTTATGTTTAAACAACTTGTTTTGTTTTAAACTGTAAGCCTAACAAGGGTTGGATGAAGATGTATTTAATTTTCTAGTTTATTTTCACTCTGTAACTAGAAACAAAGAAGAACATGACATTCAAAACTACACAGTACAATCATACATACATATACGGAGCCACTTACTTACAAATATACATGCAAAGCACAATATTATTCATGAATCAGATATACAGATTTAAGTTTTAAAATGATATGTTTACTCACCTGACAAAAGATTGAACAGAGAGCAACTACTAGTTTTGAAACTGCTAGCCTGATCTCCTTTTTAAATCTTTCTTGCTTTGTTTAGTTGAAATGTTATTTAAGTTTGTACACCATAGTGATGCTTACTTTTTTTCTGGTTTGCTGTGTTTTTGAACGAACTGGAGCAAGGAGATATACATATACAAAGAGAAAAGGTTTTACAGGGGTAGGTATTTACTGGTACATTTTTTTCTTGTGTTTGATCAGAGATTTTTTTTCTTTTGGAAAAAATGAAGTGATTTATAAAGGTTGCGAAATGACTTTTTTTGTGCTTGAGATGATAGTATTTAATGCATACCTCCTTCCATGTTTACATGCATATCCTATTTGATATGTGTATACATATATTTTTGTCTTATTGCCTTGCATATCTAAATTCACATACATACATTTCTTGTCTGGTTTTGCTTTATACCTTATGTGCTCAATATAAAATTGTCATAGTTATTGTTATAGTTTTAACTTATGTTGCATACACACAATAACCATTTATATACTTATTTCTAACATAAATTCCTACTTTTATTTCTATTTTAAGCTTAACTATCAAACACTTAATTTATATTCATATATTTTTATACTTATATTTAATATTGATAAGATTGATTTTATTTTAAACATTATTATCCAGATTACATTCATATATATATATATATATATATATATATATATTTAGATCAAATGTTAATAAGGTGGAGCTTTTTAATTTAATTCAATGTGAATAAGATAGATTTTATTTTGAATATTTTTGAAAGGCTTTATTTTAAATTTCCAAATCATAGTTTCCTTCACAACACACACACACAAATATATATATATATATATATGGTAAATGGCAAAATCTTATTTGTTTTTAAAATGATAAGTTTGTATTTTAATTGATCAGATTAAAATAATATTACCAAAATCCCGAGTCGTCACACAATGGACATTAAACGACGAAATTTGAATTTAACATACAATTTTTATACCTTTTGATCTCTGAATTTTTATAACTATGTAAAAGCACTAAAATTTAATCAGTAAGCAAGCCGCAAAAAATTGCGTAACAAGATCATAAGTTCATAACGTAGATAGAGATCACAGTTTATGAAACTTAGTACATGCAAAATGGACACTGGTCTTTTCTAGAAATCATACTTCTTGCGCTCATAAAAATGATCAGCCTTGTAGTAGTATTAAGGTAATATGAGTCGCATATTACACGTTCGTCATTGCACTTCTCGCACAAATGTATGATAGTTATGCATGGTTTCTTTCAGCACATGATCAGGTCTGGATGATGATTTGCACGACACTTTCTCAAATTTTCACCATGCAATAAATTTTGATATTTTACATACTATTATATTATATATTAAAGATCGTAAAAGTATGAAACATATTTCTTGGCCCATTGGTTTCCTATATACTAAAAAGGTTATTTTAAAAACATAATAAGCAATGTCATAGATTCAACAATGGAATTTATTGTGTCCTACCACTCTAATAACCCAAAAAAATCGAGTTTCATAAAGGACAACATCAACTAAGGTCTAATATAAAATAGGAAAATTCAAATCCTAAAAGATTGTGATATATATATATATCTTATATATAAAGCAAATACTTGAGAGGGTGAAGCCTTTTTCGCACTCTCAAAATTGCCCTGCTTTCACAATTGAAAATAACAATCCGTTTCATCAGCTCAAGGATAGGTTCGTCTTTCAACTTCTCCATGTTTTGCTCCATTTCTACTGCACGTTTCCTACACGTTTACTCTCAATCCGTTTCCTCAATTCGCCATCCCCAATTTCCTCCCCACTTCACTCGCTTCGTAACCCAAAAAAAAGTTCAGAATTATCTTCAAATCCATTTGCGGCTGATTTTGGAGTAACTGCCTTACCACGTCTCTGGGAAAAAGTGACTGCGCATCTCCAAGTTGATAAGCAAGGTGAGTATTTCATTTTTCAGAAGAGAGGCCGTATGAAGATTGAGGGGAGCATGGCACGACAACCGATGGCGCTCGCCACCCCTTGCTGCCGTGACGTGGTAGTGGCTCGGAGGTAAGCCTTACGACGTCTCTGGGGAAAAGTGACTGCGAATCTCGAAGTTGCTCATCAAGGTGAGTATTTCATTTTTCAGAAGAGAAACCGTATGAAGACTGAGGGGAGCCTGGCACGACAACTGCTGGCGCTCGCGACCCCTCGCTGCCGTGACATGGTGATGCCTCGGAGGTAAGCTGTGACTTAATTGCGGCTTATTTTTTGCTTTGTTAAAAAGTTAATATTTTTTTGTTCAAATAATTCCAAATTTAACATCTCGAGCCCTAAAATTTTACAGATCTACTTTCACCTACCGTGTCCTGCGACGGAGAGTTGGATTTGATAAATTGGCTACCCGTACGTATTGCTTTCTACAATGGTCCTATTTTCCATTATAGTATTTATAACTTATGTGACTGAAACGTTAATGTACCTTTTCCTATCACTGCTTTTAACACTTACATTCCTAGGACATGTTGACGGAGAAAGCTTGGTCCACGGGGTTGGGTTGAAGTATGGCTACAGAAGATATTAGGTACAGTTTTTTCTTAAATTTGTTCCTATCTATATTTTGGTTACATGACCATTGTTTTTCTTCAATGTTGTTTCACAAACTCATAATAATAAACTTATTTGCTTACGAATTGTATTCATCCTCTGTACAAATCTAATTGGGTGCAAATAGTGGGAAAAATCATGTTGGTGTAGATGTTTAATTATTGTGTTCCATGCTGTTAAAAAATTATTTTTATTTTACTAAACTTCCTGCGTAACAATTTAACCCAAAATTTTATTATATATATTTTATCTGCAATTTTTGGTTGATTTGAGGTAAATTTATACTATCATGTTGCATGCCGCCACTTTGAATCCTCGCCATGCCTTCCTCCCATCCTCCATCCTCTCCCTCTCTGTCCACCACCACTCCAACCCAAGCCTCACGTATCAAAATGGTTTGCACTATTTTTTATGGAATCCCCCGATGATTTTGAAAAGAATTCAAGATTGTTGATTTTTTCAGTATAACCTAAGCTAATAAACAAGTGATTATTTGTTGCATAAATTTATGGGTTTATTTATTTTAAAATGATGATTTGCTTGAGTAGCTATTTTGGGTTGGTTTTTGCTTTTGCTGAAAAAATTTGTTGTCGATTTTGCGTTTGTAGGATGAAATTAAGGGTTTTAGATGTTTACATTAGGTGGAAGAAAATAAATGATTACAACCATGAAATTAGAGAGTAGGGGACTTTTAGCATTTCATTCTTACATAGGACGATGTATACTCTGTTTTTTTTTGGAAAGTTGTCTACATGAGCATTTATTTCTACATTAGTGTTCTATTTTATTGAGGAACCTACTACATTATTATATAATACTTTGACTGCATATTTGAATATTTGTATCACTCAATTCTCAGTTTTTTATAAAGTAACACGCATGGAGAAATATGATAAAATATTCCAATACTGATATTGGTTGCTCTTTATGGTAAGAATCATAATGTGAAAAATCAATGCCTAATATGTATCGTTGCATTTTTTCATACAAATAGTATTCGTCAGTTAGGACCCTTCATAGAAATTAGTACGCAATTAATTACTGAGCAATCAGTTAACAGCTAAAACAATGTAAACAACCATGAAATGAAATTTATGTTGAAAAAAACTTTTGTCCAACTTAGGCTAATTCAGATTTATTGCATAATATTATATCCTTTTCCAATCAATTGATACGCTTGAGTGGTTTATGTGGAGAACACACAACGCATGCTAGAACTCTCTACGGCACTGCAATTTACAGTATATACAAGGAATTTGTTATGCATAGGAATGTAGTTTAGCGTTTTAGCGTTCAATTGATAGCAATAATTTAGAGTTTTATTACATTGGTTGTTAGGCCTGATTATGATAGAGGAATTGATACCAAAACATTAACCGCTATTGCAGTCAATGCAACATTAAAATGTTAATTTTGTAAACACGAACATTAAACGTTGTACAAAATTTTTCCAATTTTCATAATAATAACCATTAGTTTCATATTAATCATGGAAGAGTTAAGAGGAAGTGATACCAGAACATTAAAGAGGATGCTTAACTTTAAGAAAATAGTATTAAGAAGTTAACTCTGCTGCTTTAAAGAGTTAAAGAGGAATACCAAGACATTAAAGAGGAATTTATTTTTTAAGTAGCTTCTGTTTAAGCACCATCAGTTTTATTATGTATGAGAATCCATGTTTTACCGTCAATACCTATACTTAAAATGAGAAAGTAAACATCCAAATTCATCTTTAGTTTTACAATAGGTACATATTTTGTTTGATACTTACTTCCTTTGCTAATAAGTTTTATCAGCGGTGATTGAATTTTGGTATGTTGAGAGACACTATTGATGGTTGTCTGATTAATATTCCTTATCAAACTTTTGATTCTCCATCAAATCATTAGTTTAAGAACCGCATATGTACCATGTTTTTGTAACCTTAGAAGGGTAGTATATAATTTGATTATGTGCGTAATAATTGCTACGTAATTTTTTTCTACTGTATTGCGCTCTCTCTGTAGCATTTTGAATTTGGTTTAATGTGATTTTTTACTGTGTGAAAAAATAAAAACAGAGATTAAGCACTCCAATTGTGCTGAAATCTATATTGACTGCACTCATCACAATTAATACTTAATTAACTCTCCTTTGTATTGGAAAAAATACAGTTTGTATCATGCACACAATGAATCATCTAAAAAAATTTAAGTTATAACTCATACTATATGATATTTGCTAAAGAAATAATAAATACAATTGCACTTGAACACTACATACATGCAATATGACACCTGAAATGTTGTACGTATATTGAAATTTGTTTATTCTATTTTAATAAGCTACTACTGTTACTGAAAATTTTATTGACCTTTGCAGAATAAGATTAAGATGAAGAGGTCAAGTCTCAATGTGGACATGTGGAACTTAAAGTTGGCTTTGCTGCAAGTGTTTCTTTGCTGAGTTTGAAATTATAAATGACAAAGTTAGTCCAAACTATCGGTGATAGGGTTTTATGTGTGGCATATACATGTTGCATGTATCTCTCATTTCAGTAAATACATATGACTGTAAATCTATATATCAAACATGAATAGAACAAATTATTTACCAATTATAGCTTGCCATTTTGTTTTCTTTTCAACAAAAAATCATAATATGTCTATTTCACATAAATAGATATGTTTAACGAAGATCGTCTTCTTCTTTTTCTTCTGAAATTCAAGTTGCTAACTGGGTAAGCATGAACATGTACTAATAATTCTCTTTGATTTATGCTAAAAATATGGCATTAAGTTATGACTCTTTAAATTTTAAACTTTAAATAGAGAAATACCAATCTTTTATTACCCGTTTGACTTGGCCACGTTGTCTGTTTTAGGTAAATTTAATAACCTTCCCAGTATTCTTATATATATTTTTTCCAGTTGTGATTTACCTCCTTAAGTTATATATATTAGGTCATCTTTATTCCAAGCTAAATAATATTCATGATTCGAAGCTCATTACTTTCCTAAATTATAGTTTTTTGTCAAATTTAAAGTTATCCTTACTGTATTATCCATCATGAAATCAAAGCTCAAATTTTGTTTTCTCTCTGTTATTGGTAACATGTTATAATTTAATGTTGAAACAAATTATCAACACCTTTACCCACAAATTAAATGGACATAAACTATAACCCCATCTTATTATCAGATATATGGATTATGTGTTGACTCCTTATTTCTTTACGCTGAGAAAACTTAAATTCTTTTGTAAATGTTTTGTGTCTTCATATTGCTTTCTTACATCTGTACTGCAGATTATGATTATGGTGAATGGAGGAGGGGAAGAATTTGAATCTACTAGCAATGTACAAATGAAGTTGAACATGTGTGGATATTTGGTTCTTTTGCTCGACGATCAGATTGACGACTTCCACAAATAAGTTGATGCTGGCAATGATCAGCTGGATTTTAGCAGAGCTTAAGCAATATTGTAGGAAAACTATGTTGCAAATGTATATTAGGGATCATAGTGCATCTATGACAATGGGATGTCATAGTGCACTATGTGAATATAAGTGCCTTCTGTGGTATCATAATGTATTTGTGTATGTGCACACCCTGTGTTATCGATACAAAGTTGAAATATATAATATTAATGCAGTGTCTTACAATATGTTCAGTACATAAGAAAGTTATATTGAAACCACGGTTTATTATCACATTGATGTACATAAATGTTTCCTTGACGTAGGGCCGAATGAATGTGAATTTTACTCAAGTATTATTACTTTATTTAACCCAGTTTGGTGATTTATATTTAGTTATTTACTTATTAATAACATACTACTTTCTACCTATTTAAATATATTCTATATGCAGTTGTTATATGCAGTTATTGAGGTCATGTATGAATTTGGCGATAAAAAGCAGTTAGTTTACTTTTTCTTTTTTTGCGCACGTGTTAGCAAATATTTTTTCTTCCTGCTCTGTAAGCGTCCATCTCTGCCCTCCATTATCATCTCAACAGACGATGTGGGACCCTTCACATTTTGATATGAACTAAACTGCTACATACGCTTATTTTCCTCACTGCCATTTCCACCTTATTTGCCTTACCACGTGATATGCTTTTGTTGTCCATGTTTCCTATTATTACTGCTTCAACTTTTCCTCCATACTAGCTGCTACATACTTTTCCAACCAAACATTTTAACAATTCAACCGCTACATATTATATATACATCTTCGTTCACAGTCTTCACAAACCACTGTGTTTCCTCAACAGATCATCTCCATAAATTCTTCCGCCTACGTGAATTCCATTACAGCTTCCTAAACCTTCACATTACTTTTTATTCAAAATGACAAAGGTACTCCTACGCTATCTTTTATTCACACACTTACTCTATTCTATCCTATGTCGATTTGTCGCAAGTTACCATTTTTTTTACTGTAGAACAAATGCATACAACAAGGTAAAGAGCCTGCATTCTCCCCTTCTGTAGACAAATTCAAACGTAAAAGTACACGTTCAACAAAGCACCTTCAATCTGCTACCGAAGAAAAAGTTAATGTTTCATCAAGCGTCTCCCAGATTAATCTTTCCCATACTGAATTAGACAATGTTAACAAACCAACCAACTCTGTTCACCTTCCTCCGGTTACGACAAAATTTTGGGAAACCAACGACTCCTTATCAAAATCTTCCAACAGTGAAGGACATACGACACAATCTGATGAACTCCAGTCTTTTTCACAATTTTGTCAACATGACAAATGGGACGATTTTTTTACTCCTGAAGTGGTATGTCAAAAGTTATTCATTTGACAGACACACGGACGCACACATATATGTGTGTGTGTGTGTGTCTACAGTACATGCTAACCATCAATTTTTATTCCTTCTACAGATTGCCCAATGTGATGCAGCTGTTGAGCATTTTCTCAAGAATCGTACTTAATACAACTTCAACTCTATGACATCGAATAAATTGTTCATTTTCGTACTTCCGTACTTTTTCCTTTCGTCGTTGTTAACGAAAAGTTATTTATTTCCGTTGTATTCGTTGATGTTACATTAAATTTGTCCTGTACTCCGTGCTTTCGTCATTGCCTAAATAAATTTCATGTTTTTTCCATGTGCACGTAAGCTCTGTTAAAAACTTATATGTCGTCTGTATATATTCCGCACACAGATATAAGCCTATTAAAATACCCGCTACTATGAAATATGTATAAAAAATATTTTCATTTTTCACGTCGTACACTAATTACATCCATCCCCATCGACACTTTAATACTTCATACAAATAATAAGTTACAGAGCTGAAGTGTTAAAAAACCGGGGCAATATCACATTTGCAGTTGAATTGTACGTAGAGCATGCACAAATACTTCATCATAGAAGAAAATAACCAGAATTTGGACCACAAACAGATGCGTACAAACTTCTTTATTCAATTCTGAGTACACACAGTTAGCTTACAACCGAATGTTCATGTGTGCTTACATTAACTTCAAGGACTTACTCCCTTAAAACATCCACAGAGCAACTACAATGAAACTGACCATTTTAAAATGCATTGAAACTGGACTAAAAAGATGCCGCAAACTTATTTCACAATTCTTTTCTTAAACTAATCGGTTCGGAGGTTTTTTATATTCGCTACTAACAATTCTAATTCCTTGAATACATATTTTCTACAAAACTAATCAGTTCGGAAACTTATTTCGCATATTTATCTGTACAAACGTTTACATATATCAATTTAGAATATTATATTAACAATATCATGGTATGAGTACTCACATATAAGAAGAGATGAGATCTCTGCCCTCAAATCCCATACCCTTTAACAGTTTAATTTATTTACCTATCTACTTAATTTAATTACTTAATGGACAATGAAAGGTCCATATTGCAAGGGCACAAAGGGTTGAAAAAGAGGAATTAAACCCCAGAACAGATGGCAAACACATCACACGCAGTATAATTTGTCTCTTATCTAAAAAGAGGACGACTGTGGGAAACGTACGTTAAAAGGGAAAGTAGGTCTAAACAAAAGATTTAAAAGTATCATTACTGCATACGACGACATTTAATTTTCCTTTGACTATCCTGTTACTATTGCCAACGTAGCCAACGTACAAGCACTTTCCTGATGTCCTACATTTTGTCCTCTACTGCTACTTTATTTACTACATGTTCTATCTTAACTTAAAGTAGACTCATTCCACTCTTTAAACGCAAACGGTATACAATAAAATTCCAATGTGTTACTAAATATCTCCAGCTCCCATCCGCATCTTTACCATTTCAACAACGGTTACTACTCTTTTTCGGCTTACGTAACCGTTAGTTTACGTATGTATATATAGATACTTGCCAATACATTGTCCTTCACTTACTACTGTACTACTGTTTCTACTACTGCCGTATATCTCTGCAAATCAGTCGTAAATAAAAAATTTATTCTTACTTCTATTTATTACCTCTTCACTGTATCTTCAACATTTAATGGAACAACAACAAAGAGAAAGACGTAGAATTAGTCAACGTGCTAGACGTGCATTCGCAAGAGAAAAAGCTATTGCAAATAGACGAACTCAGTTGACTGAAGGCTTCCACTGTCCAGCTTTATCAGGTAATTAATTTTTTCCCCCTCTCCATGCTCACGAAAGTCACACCAACTCTACACCTCAGTTCATGTCATGTGGTATTTTGACGTGCAACAAATTTAAATATATCATACTTATTTTTCCTACTAAGATTTTTTTTTTTTGGTTTCACGATATGACAGAAAAGATGCATCACACATCAAACTCTTAATACAGTACGATGCACACATATAGGCTGTAATTGAAACACAATATTATTTTTACCCCTGTCCTAAGCATCCTTTGAAACACATAATATTTAAGAAGATGCAACTATGTTCAATATTTTTCTTCCATACTATTATACATATAGGTAGAAGGACATACGGTCAGTTCATTTCATAAAACGTGTACCTAAACTTGACTTTTCTCTTGCGTAAGCTTTTTCCAATTTACTATAGGTCATGTCATATGTTATGTTCACACGCAATTATCAGCCATCACATAATTTTCAAAAATATATATTCTACGTCCTCTGACATTATAGCTTTCTAGGCCTCAAATCTAAAGTACTCATGGTAGTACTAGAAGCCTCTAATGCAAACTATTCACGGTGGTACTAGAAGCCTGTAGTGCTACAAGCTTCAAATGTAAATTATTCACGGTAGTACTAAAGGTGAAATACATATGACATATATGTAGACTCCATATTGAAAACAATGAAGTACAACTGAACCAGCGTATAAAATAAATTAAGTACCATATATATATATATATATATATATATATATATATATATATATATATCATACTGTAACCTTTATAACTTATATATATTACAAATTTTTTCTGACCTATATAACTTATATGTACCACTAACGATTATATGCATCTTATAAAACTTATACGTCATAATTAATAGTCTATGTATATGCGTATATCAAATTTAACATCAATATTAGTAAACAGTACGTTATCTTTAGAATTCATATTATATATGCAGTGAACACAAATATGAGTGCGGCTACGTAACAAAGCAATTATCAGCTTACGCAACAAATATGAGTGCGGCTACGTAACAAGTCATATTACGTATGTAACCGCAACCTATGCATACTAACTCATAAATTTACAGCATATGTAAACCAACGTATAAAATAATATAAAGTTATACTCAGCTGTAACCGCAACCTATGCATACTAACTCATAAATTTACAGCATATGTAAACCAACGTATAAAATAATATAAAGTTATACTCAGTTGTAAACACAGATTCAATATATGTAAACCAGTAGTAAATATGTTTACAATATCAGATACTCATTTTTCAACCAATACTTGCATCATCCATGAAATCTTCGGTTCAGTTCATGCAAACTCCGAGAAAGCATGAACAAAAACAAAAGCTATAAATTCAGTTTTGTTATTTTTGTATATTATGTTATCAAAATTTAATTATAATTGACAAATATGCTAGCATGATGAAATTAAATGTCATAAATTATTTAATGAATATATGCAAGTTAACAGAAAACATTCTATATTCAAATGAATATAAATTAACATATTTAAAAAACACGCGATAATATATTAAATACTCTTTTCTTTTTTGCGAATTATTCATTAGCTTATAACAGCAGACTTGAACAAAATTCAAAATGAAGAAAATATTGATCGATTTGCTTTTTACAGCATATTCCAGTTTTCGCCCAACATAATTTCTGTCCTTTTCAATGATTCCGGTATTTCTTTCAAAACCTTATTGTTAATTGACGTCGGATTATATTACCGCACCCTCTTCCATATCCACTGCTGCTCTGGCTTCTAACGTTACCAAACATTGCACCAAAAATAAAATTAACTAACCGGAGTCCTTGATGTTTTCTTCCCCTAAATACTAACAAAAATACTCCACTGGCCATTGCACGGACTCCACACCTCAGTACCTGTACTCGGCTGCTTAATTCTGTACCACATTTACACATTTCGTACAAAATTTTTTACTTATCGGCTCTTGGTCCACTTCGTAGTACGATTTACTTTACTGTTACTGTGTACCTATTTTAATAGACCACTTTAAACAATGCTTTCAACACTACAACGTCTGATTTAAGATCAAGTGCGAAATGTTTTGAAATAATAATTGTACTAAATTTTTATAAACTTCACATTCATCTTTGTATACATTTGTGCTTCCAAATATGTATGTGACTTTGACTGTATAAATGATTCCAAAATATGTTCCAGTTGTACAGTAAATTAACATTTTAGTACAAGTCTTTAACATGTCTAAATTTCAAGTATATTCGTTTTCCATATATATGTACATATGAATGGTTTTGAACATACGTGAGCCTTATAGATGCATATGAACTTTGAAATTTATAAATATGCAAAGATTTCAACATATTATTAATTTTTCAGGAGAACTATGGTTTCTTAACATTTTGTATAAATATGACTTCTCAGTACATGGACGAATAAGTGAATTCTCGAAAGATGCATGCGAATTTAAGTGTGTACAATGTTTAAACAAAGTGTAGGTTTTTTGAACTAAGCTGTTTTACACCATCAAATATGAACAGTTTTGAAACAAAAGGGTAGTATTACAAGAGGCGGTTTGGGAATAAAATTTGCATTTATTTAATTTTGTTCTTTTTTATTATTCTGACAAAAACCACATAGATTCTTTACATTTTTTTAGAAGATAAAAGATAAAATTTTGGAATGTAATTTTCTTTATCTCACTTTCTGCACAGTCATTATTTGACTTAAACCAATGATATGTTTACAATAATCAACATTTCAAGTCCAATGACAGTGATGTGAAGTTGTAAAAGTATGACTACTACACTGAACAATAACCATATTTTTTTTTAGGTTCTTCAATAACACGGGATGGCGAAGAAACGATACTGCGGACTGTATTAACCAGTAGCCATAACTGTGGTCGAAATTTTAGAGCAACCATTCCCTACCACAAACATCGACTTCCTCACCCAATTTACTGTGATTTCTGCAATGCTAAAATATTTTTCCACGAAAGCTTACATAACTGTTGCTCTCGAGGTTCTATCGACATTCATCGTCCTACCACAACACCAGAACAGTTACTGAGCTTATTCCAAGATCAAGGTGAAATGGGTACCCATTTTCGTACAAATATCTGATCCTATAATAATGCATTTTCATTCACGTCTATGGGTGCATCAATTGATAATACCCTAGCCAATGCTAGAGAAGGAGTTTACATATACCGCGCGCAAGGTTCAATATATCATAGTATTGGAAGTCTGTTACCCTTGGCTGGAAGTAGACCAAGATATTTACAACTGTACATATATGACACTGGCCATGAAATTGAAAACCGACTTCAAGATGGTGAAGCAATGAGACCGGAGATAATTATGATTTTGAAACAAATTTTAGATACTCATAACCCATATGTCTCCATACTTCGACAGTTGGAGCAACAACCTGACGTGCAAAAATGTAGGATCAAAATCAAAGAGATCATAATAGATCGACATCTTCATGAGCTGCCAACCACATCCCAAGTAGCAGGAATAATAACTGGAGATGAACCAGACAATTTGCAAGGTCGAGATATCACTATTGAGACAACAAGTGGAAATCTACAGAGAATATCAGATACTGCAGGTTTTTATGACCCGCTGCAATACCCACTATTGTTGCCTTACGGTCAGCATGGATGGGATTTAAGCATCCACGAAAATGAAAATACACCTATTAGTTGTACATCTTACTACTCTCATATTTTACAGGTACGTATAGCCTAATTGATATCCAATATTATCTATTCGTAAATAGCACAAACTTCATTTACATCAACATCAATACTAACGTTACTTGGCCTACACACACAGATACGGCCAACAGAGACATCACTTATACTGCTTGGTGGTCGTCTATTTCAACAATATGTCGTTGATATGTATGTAAAAATAGAATGCGGCTAAGGTTTCTTCGCAACAATCAGACTACTATCAGAGCGGAGTTATACCAAGGTTTACAAGATGCCGTAGCCACTGGAGACACATCAGCCAGTAAGTTTCTTTATCTCCTTCAATCAACCATTTGATGTTCCCAATAATTGCTAACCATTTAATTCGCTACTACTCAATCCTATGCCTATTCACACATTAGGAAGTGTTGGTGTCAAGAAGATTCTTCCTTCCTCCTATATTGGTAGTCCACGAGATATGCATCAAAGATACCAAGATGCAATGGCATTAGTGCGAAGGTATGGAAAGCCTGACTTATTTATTACTATGACATGTAATACTAACTGGGTAGAAATTACACAAGAATTGCTTCCCGGTCAACAACCACAAGATAGACCGGATTTAACAACTAGAATTTTTTGATCAAAACTAGAGCAACTTAAAACTGACCTATTTGACATGTTTGTTTTAGGTAAAGTCGTTGCCCATGTCCACGTTATTGAATTCCAAAAAAGAGGACTACCACATTCTCACATTCTACTTATCCTAGATGAAAACGATAAAATAAGCAATCCTGATAATTATGATGCTTTAGTTCGCGCTGAAATTCCATGTTCACATTTAGAACCCGAACTACACAACGCTGTAATGAGACATATGATTCATTATCCATGCGGACATTTTAACCCAAGAGCTGTCTGCATGAAAAATAACCGCTGTAAAAAGGGCTTTCCAAAAGCTTTTTCTCCACTTACTTTACAAGGAACTGACTCTTACCCTATTTATAAAAGACGCGATAATGGAATACAATATCAAATTGGAAGCCACATAATCGATAACCGTTGGATAGTACCATATAATCCTTACTTACTTTTGAAATATGATTGTCATATAAATGTTGAAATTTGTTCAAGTATTAAATCTGTGAAATATCTCTACAAATATGTTTACAAAGGTTCAGACCGCGTTACTGTGGGATTATCCACTACATCCGACGATAACGATGAGATTTCAAAATTTGTTAACGCTAGATGAATTTGTGCTCCAGAAGCATTATGGAGAATATTTAAATTTTCCCTAAGTAATATTTTTCCCTCTGTTACCGGCTTACAAATACATTTACCAAATAGACAACAATTATTATTTCGTGCAGAAGAGCAAACACACACTATTTTGGATGATCAACATAGATGTAAAACAATGCTTACTGAATTTTTTCGTAAAAATGTTTTTGATGAACAAGCACGTCAATATTTATACTATGAGTTTCCTGAAAAATATTGGTGGGATTCTACAAGTAAGCAATGGAACCGTAGACGAAATAACCGTAGGGCAGTTGGTAGAATTTACACTGTATCTCCCACTGAAGGAGATCGTTACTATTTGCGCCTACTACTAACACATGTTAGAGGTCCTCTATCTTTTACTGATTTACTAACAGTTAATCAAATAGAATATAGCACATTTAAAGAAGCAGCTGAACATAGAGGTTTACTTGAAAACGATGATAGTATAAAGGACTGTTTGACAGATGCTTCACACACACATATGCCTAATGCTTTAAGAAGATTATTTGTTACAATTTTGGTATACGGTGACCCATGCCATGTGCGGGAATTGTGGGAAGAGTTTTTACCTTTCTTACTTGAAGACTATCCCACTACATCTGCTACTACTGTGATCAATTCATTTTCAGTAATTCAATGTCTGTCTGACCTCGACAACCTTCTCAAACAATATAACAAAACAATTTTTGACTATGACATTCCACATACTAATTTCAACCACTTTACCCACACAAACACATCCACTCTTATTTCAGAAGAGCAATGCATAGAAATACCCAATAATGATATCAACTCTGTAGATAACTTGAACTCCGAACAAAAGAAGGCATTTGACACGATAATGTCTTCTGTTGAAAGTGGAGCTAATGCTATATATTTCATAGACGGTCCTGGAGGTGCAGGAAAAACATATTTATATAGAGCAATCTTAGCACATTTAAGAATTCAAGGTCATATTGCAATTGCAGTCGCTACTTCTGGAATTGCTTCTCTTGCTCTTCCAGGAGGTCGAACTGCACATTCTCGATTTAAAATACCAATTAATTTAGACTCTTCCTCTACATGTCATATTCCCAAGCAATCTGAACTCGCAGAACTTTATTGACTGCTACTGTTTTCCTATGGGATGAAGCTACCATGGCTCACCGCCATGCATTTGAGGCCGTAGACAGAACATTACGAGATTTAACTAATTTTGACGCACCATTTGGAGGGAAGATTGTTATTTTAGGCGGTGATTTTCGTCAAGTTCTACCCATAGTCATAAACGGTACTAGAGCTCAAACCGTCGATGCATGTATAGTACGATCATATTTAAGGCAAAATGTTCACGTAATTCATTTAACACAAAATATGCGCGCAAAAGATGATCAATCATATGCACAATTTCTTTTACGTATTGGAAATGGAGATGAAGTCTATGTTCAAGACGACATTATACAGCTCCCAAATGATATCGTTGAACCTTGGACCAATAATTCGGCACTCTATGCTCTGATTAATAAAGTCTTTGCTGAACTCAATGACAGATTAGGTGATCCTAATTTTATAATGGATAGAACAATATTAGCCCTACAAACGAAACAGTAGATGACATTAATAACAAAGTTATAGAACTATTTCCAGGTAGTGAGCGCATTTACTACTTCTTTGACAAAGTCGAAGAAGATACACATAATCTATACCAATATGAATTCTTAAACTCACTTGCTCCGGGAGGTCTACCCCCACATAAATTAAGACTAAAAGTAGGTGCACCAATCATGCTGCTTAGAAATATTGATCCACGAATTGGATTATGTAATGGCACCAGATTACTATGTCGTGTCTTTCACAGAAATGTCATAGATGCAGAAATAACTGTTGGACATTTTCGTGGTACAAGAGTATTTATTCCACGTATACCCCTAAAGCCTTCTGAGAATACTAACATGCCTTTCGACCTAATACGTAAACAATTCCCAATTAAATTAGCTTTTTCCTTAACGACTAATAAATCACAAGGACAAACCATCCCTCGGGTTGGTATTTATCTTCCCGAACATGTTTTCGGTCATGGTCAGCTATATGTTGCTTTATCAAGAGGAGTTTCAAGAAAAACAAAAAAAATTTTGGTGAAAAATGGAAGGATTCCGAAAAGGACTGGCACACATACTAGAAATGTTGTGTATAAGGATGTGTTGTTACAATGCACTCACGAACTTAATTAACAATACTTCATTTTTCCGCTTCACATGCCATACTTTTACTATAATTACTACTCTAAACTAAAGGGTCCAAATATAAGTTCTTCGCAGTTGTTTTAATACTCTATTTAAATAAATTCGGTACTTTACGACCATATATGAGTAATATCTTCACTTACAATATTTTTCTTCATTTTACTGTTTTTTGGTCATATATTCAGCTACAACTTCTACAAAATACAAAACTGGATTAACAAAAATTCCCTCTTTTACTACTCCAATTCACTTTCAATTCACATAAATAAATCCCTTATAAAACGTTTTTAACTCCGCCGTCAGCTTACTGCTGATGCCGTTCTCAAGCCCGGAACAAGGAGGAGGGAAAACGGTTACAACAACT
The DNA here is from genome assembly GCA_030765085.1 of Allium cepa. NCBI lineage: Eukaryota > Viridiplantae > Streptophyta > Magnoliopsida > Asparagales > Amaryllidaceae > Allium > Allium cepa. The sequence goes on from CM060928.1 coordinate 980,101,496, forward strand.
ACTCACAACATTACGTTCACATCAACGTCATTTCATAAAATTCAAAAAACTTCACATCAACCGTTTCTTAAAACCAGTTCCTCTTGCGCACGTGCATCGCACGTGCCAACGTACTCGTGTGTGTGTGTATATATATATATATATATATATATATATATATATATAGTAATAAAAAATTTATATGGGTATTTTTTTCATGTTTAGTGGATTAAATTCACCAATCATTATCCATTTCAAAATACTTATCCCATCATCAAGCTCCTCAAAATATGTATCATCATATCACAATTTTACCTAGGACTCAATAAACTCATTCGAAAGTAAATTAACAGTGTACTTTGGGTTGATTTGAATAAAGAGCCTAAAACTTGGCCTTGGGTATACATATATATGGGAAAGAAACACAAGTGCACTGCCAACACTAAAATATATGTGATTCGCCTTTCCTGAAACTGTTAATAGATACCATGGAAATACAAATTCCATCTGCATCCGTCGAAAAGCCAAAAAAATCCGATATTCGAAAAAATGGATACGGATACGAAAACATCCGCATCCAAAAAATATTCATCCGGCTTCCATCAAAATTATTGTTTATTTTATGTGTATGTTAGTACAATGAAAAGTGTGTACTTATTTATGGAAACGTTTGACATGCATCCCTCATATAGTTTGCAAATACACAAAACATCCCTTTGTTTTTTAGATAAATGTCGAGTCTCTGCTTTGAAAATCGGACCATCTAAAAGACAAAAGTACCATTCCGTTGTAATTTCTCTCTGCACTTCATCGTTCCTGTGGAAATGAAATCAATAAATAAAATCGAATCACAATCTAGTGAATAAGCTAAAATCAATGTGATTAGAAAATTGATTTAGAAGGAAAACGAAACCAAATACTCAATTTAATTAATCAAGAAGAATCTGAAATCAAATAATGGAAAATATAATCAATTAGAACACCAAAATCAAACAATAATTTGTATGAAAACAAATACATCCTTCACAAAATTAAAAGTATAATATATCAGCAAGAATTTTAGAATATTTGCAGCTAAAAATGCAAATATTAATGATATTTGCAGTTTTTTCTGCAAATATTCTTAATATTTGCATTTTTAGTTGCAAATACATAGAAAATTTGTAGTAAAAAATTTGATTACTTGATAAAACACTTTTACAGGTCTAACATATATTATTACATGTTTTACTGCAAAAATTGTATATATTTGCAGTATTGTAAGCAAAAATTCACAAATATTGCTAATTTCTCTTCATTTATTCAGAATAATTGCAACTATATCCGCAAGTATTCATAATAATGGCACATGAAAGTAAAAATAATGAATACTTGCTAAAAAACATTTTCAGCTTCAACATATATTGTTATATTTTTTGCAAAAGTACTGAACATATTTGCGGTGTTATAAACAAATATTCTCAAATTTTGCAGATTTTTCTGCAATTTTTAAGAATAATTGCAGCCATAACAGCAATTATCCATAATATTTGCAGAAAAAATAAAAATATTCATAATATTTGCATTAGATTTTTTTTAATGTCAACTGACACTAATTGAAGTTTTTTATGCGAGTATTCTTAATACCTACATATTTTTTCTGCAAATATTGAAAATACATGCAGAAATATTGAAAATATTGGAATATTTACATATTTTTATGCATGTAATTTTACTAATTGCAGTTTTTGATGCACATATTTGCAAGTATTCTCACTAAATGCAGTTTTTATGCATGTATTCTTAATCATGAAGATAAAATTCATCATTCTAATGCAATATATTAAAATTAACAATTGCAGAGAAAAATTCTTACAGAAATGCATATTTATATGCAAAAAATTTCAATATTCGCTGACTTTTCTGCAATTATACTGAATATTTGCACCAATGTCTGTAAATATTCTTAAAAATTGTACATTTTTTAGCAGTTATTTTCTATTGTTATTCACAATATTTGCACTAACTTCTGCAATTATTGAGAATAATAGCAGATTTTTCAAATATACATACAAATTATTCGAAAGAATTACAGACATACATGCAATTATACAAAATAATTGCATACATCTTTGCAATTATTTGAATATTTGCATACAAAGTTGAATGCAAATGATTTTAAGGGAATAATTGCTAATTTTTCAGCAAGTATATATTGTGAATATTTGCTAAATTTTAAGTGAACAATTGCAGAGGAAAAATTCTAAATAAAAGCATATTCATAGGCAAATATTTCCAATATATGCGGACTTTTTTGCAATTATTATGAAAATTTGCACCAATGTCTGCATATAATCTAAAAAATTGTTGATTTTTCAACAACAATTAAAAATATTTGCTAGAAAGAACTGTATGAATGTTATTCTAGGTAATATTTGCAGTATTTATGCACAAGTTCAAATATCAAACTGCAACCATTTCTCATTTTCATTAATGAATTTAAACATTAAAACAACACCAACAATCCATAAAAAAATAAAAACAATTCATATTTGTGTAAACAAGATTGATTCATCTTCAAATAATTGCAGTTTTTTTATTGAAATCGAGAATTAAACATGAAGAAAACTCAGCTCGGCTTTCAATTTGATCAGAAGAAACCGGATAAGAAGTACCACGACTTGACTTTGAAACGCATGGGTAATTTAGGGAAAAAATAGGCATAAAACAAAAACAGAACGTAGAAAGTATGTTTTTTCTTACAAGGATCGACTTTGAATTAAGTTTGGTTTTAGGAATGTGTGCCTAATATTCACTTTATTTATTTTATTAAGTAGTAGTTTATGTTATATCTATATTAACTGATCAAAACCATTTATTTTCATCATATTTTTTTATTTTGCATATTTTCATAATTAGTAAGATCGAGAAAAAAATTATTTTAGTCAAAATTTTCTATTTATGATTTTTGCTTTATCGATCGTTAGCAAATAAAATAATTATCTGATATCTGTCCATACCCACGTAGCATCCGCAGATGCGAAAATCCAATATCCGAAAATGATTTCAAATGCGAATGCGGTTATGACCCGCATCCGAAACTATTTGTTGATAGTCCTAACCTTTTCCCTCCGAATCAAAATGCTCCTTCGGTTCAAACTTCATATCCGACGGAAAAAAGTGGAAAATATTTTAGCTAGTAATTTAAATGTTTGGTTTTCAACCATTTACGAACTGAAAGATCTCTAAACTGTCGTCCATATTTCAAGGAGGCATTGAACATAAGGCACAACGAAATTCAAATTTAACAAACAACTTTTATACTTTTAGATTTCTTAATTCTTATTAGTCAGAAATCAAGCTGCAAAAAAGGCGTAATAACAACATAACGTAGACAATAATGAGTCACATATTACACAATTGTCATCGCACTTCTCACACAAATGCCCCCCACAACCATGCATGGTTGCTTTCGGCGCATGATCAGGTCCGAATGGTGATTTGCCATGGCACTTCACCACGTATTAGGTCAAATATATGAAATCTGTCTGTATCCGTATCCGAAAAGTGGATGAATATCTGATATCCAGAAAAACGAAAACAAATGCAGATATGAAGGTATCCGCATCCGAAAATTATCTGTCCAATATTTGTTAAGATTATAGTTTCATGATTTTCTAATTTTCTCACTCTATTGGTTATGTTGTATTTGTGTATTTCTATCGAATAAGAATTAAGAATTCCATGGTATAAGAAAAATATGGATTGAAGGCATAACTGCACAAGACAATAGGGTGAGAAAATGAGGAAATCATGAAAATATAAAAGTAAATAATTTTGCCTAGGTTAAGACACATGCGCGCGTATAACGCTTCATACGAAAACTGATGAACTACAAAGATAAATGTTATACATGCAAAACTTCATGTTCAAACGGAATGAGTATATAACACTATTGTGCATTTGATGAAGACCTATGAGATTGCATGGGTTTATAGTAGTGTGAGTGCAAGCTAAATTTTGGTCAATCATAGTTGCTCATATATTGCCCCACCTTATACATGATTCAAGGCCTTATGAGTACGCTGCTTGGATCAAAAAGGTATGCATATGACGTTGCTTACGTAGCCACCTTTATAAGAATGTGTTTATATCAAAATTAAGTAAACTCACTGCACCCTCATCTTAGGTCATTCATATGATAAATGTGGTAAACAGATTCCATTTGTATCGAATTATTTTAAAGTACTTTTATCTACTTAGGAAACTAAGAAGTAGCTTGCTTGAACTCTAACTCAAGGTTATCAAAATGGAATTCAAATTATAAATCGTAAAATTCAAATTATAAATCGAAATGCGATATAAATCGTAAATCGTAGATCAAAAATATCCATATTTTAAGGTTTGTACACTTTGAAATTAATTATGATATTTGAACTTTTACGTCTAAACTTAAAAACTAGTTTTTTCTCTTGTTTCATTTTTATTTTGTTTAAGAAAACGCTAGAACTGAAATTGTTGACTCAAATGAGCATACTGAATAAGTATGTATTGAACCATTTCTCTCAACTGCGGTTTTAAATGAGTTCGAATTCAATAAAGAAAATATACAGTTTGAGTTCGTTAAAACTCATCCTCTCTTTTCCTACATTATCTTTGAACCATGAAGAGAGAAAACCAAAATTCTAGCTATCGTAAACATGACAATATATATTAATTTGTCATTATATTGTAGTTTAACATGTATAAACTAATTAAGTTTCTCATCAGTTTGCAACAAAGAATTGAAAATTGGAGATGACAAGGGCTAGCTACCTAGGGTGTAAATCGATCGAACCGGACGGAAATGTGCTCAGTTTATGTCTTAAATAAAATCAGACCAGACATGGACCGAACGAGATTTATGTTCGTACAAATTTTATTGTCCTATATCGTGTCCTAAATGAAATCGAACGACGCCCGAATTCGAACAAACTCGGACCGGACCATATTTTTGCTCGTATAAATTTTGTTGTTCTAGCTCATGTCTTAAATGAAAATCGAACGGACTAGGACGGACGTATTTCTGTTACGGACTAGGACGGACGTGAACACTCTACAAAATTAACAGCTCTATAGTGAAGTAGTAGAAGTTTGTTAATCGAGTAGTTGCATCACCAGCAAATAATGATGACCTTCCACCCAACCAAGCCAAGATATCCTAATTCAACCATTTTTCCACTAATTTTAATATAATTCTTAAAAATATAAAAGAAAATCAACAAAAAAAATTAAGTTTTTTATTTTGTTGAAGGTTTCACTTTTTAAAGTTCAAATTTTCTATATTGTCAAAAAATGAAAATTCACAAAATATGAAATGGAGATATTTCACAAAATTTCTAACTATTTCAAAATTTAAAAAAAAAAGTCATGAAGTTAATAAAATAATAGATAATTTCAAAATGTTCGAAAATTATACAATTTTTTTTAGCTATTCAAAATTTAAATATTAATCCAATTTTTTAAAAGAAGGGTCAAATTTTTGAACAAGGAGCAATCAGAATTATAAGCTGCATGTTCATGGCTTGCTTATATGAATTTAATCAAACATTATCCTAAGCAAATGTCAAGTATGTTTCCTGCTGCTGTATATAAATAACACATCCACTAAGTAACTGAAACAAAAAAAGGAACAACTTGGTCAGGAAAAATGCAGTGTAATGCAAATAATTTGTTTATTTACTCATCTACTTAAATATGTTCTTGCATTGCTACCGATTATCAATACGTTAATGCATTATAAAAATATATTATAGTAACATATAAAATATACCAACATAAAAAACCACCAAACACTGCCATTCAACTAAATGTTTTATTGTATCGAAAGGCTTTACTAAACATAATTTAACACCTTAAAATAATTAAATCCATTGGCATAAAAATAAGTTTTAAACTGTTGTTGTTTTCAAGGTAGCTTAATGAACAAAGATAAGCATTGACATTTAAGGCATATAAACCTTTTTAAACATTTAATCGAACACATGGTCATTTTTAGACTAATTATTTGGATTAACACTTTTTTGCATTCAAGGTGCATCTACCTAAGAATTGAACTTCCATAAATTCAAAACAGGATACATGTAGTCCACCTCAAGAGCTTTCCTACATCAACAATCTAGCTAGAAAAAACCATCCATTCCACCTACCCATTCCATCTCTTGTTGTTATCAGGTTTATCCAATTAAAGTATTTTAAGGAGAATGAAACAACACCACGTCAAAAAATATGATTTTAAGAATGAGAAAATTAGAATTCCTAGGATTATAGGATGTATTTATTTCAACAAAATAATGCATCATCCAAAACTAAACAGAAAAGGTAGAGAACTTAAAAAAAGAACAAGGAAAAGGGTCTAAGAGTCATGCCTATAGCAGAGCAGTTGCGTAGTTACCGAGAAGAAGTCACTGTTATAGAGAAGCAGAATAGGATAGTAGAAAATGTATATTGCACCAGATTAGATATCATGTTAATAGTAGGAAATGCAAAAAAATCTCATGTGATTAGAACAGCTCTGGATAAAATAGATTCGGCATGCAGACAATATATCTAAATGTTTATAATAATATGCATATGGGTCATGTAGTGGTTTACAAAATTTTCTAAGTGAGTGTTTTAAAATTATGTGAAATTGTTCAAGCTTATATCAATGATAAGAAGAATATGTTGAAACAATTTAGAATCATCATTGCAGTATTTAACTCTCAAATTTGAAAAATTACAAAGAAATTCATTATTGCTAATTCTAAACATAGAAAATTTAAAAAAAAATTAACGTTTTGTCTTTATTAACTACAAAAACTTGAGCTTCACAGCTTCATTTGGTACCAACTTAGATACTAGACTTGACACAAACCTTGCGACAATCGGTAGCAGCGTTAATACGGTCAAAAACATATTAAAAGAAGAAATTAAAAATAAGTGTGTATACTTTAATTTTAAACTAAAAACATTATAAAATTGTAACAACTGAATTTTTACTTATGTTTTATATTTTGTCAAGGATAGATCGTTCAACCATCAAATAACACTTGATGAGACTATTTATGTAATGAAACGTGTTGTATTTAATATGATAGATGCTTTAAATATAGCGCATTTCATCAAATAAGCTGCACGTTCAAGTGTTATTAGATGATTGAAAAATCCATCTCTTAAAAATATAAAGCATTAGGTAAAAATCCAGTTGTTCACATTTTGTAATGTTTTGAGTTTAAAATTAAAGTATACGTAATTATTTTTTATCTCTTTCTCTGGTATGTTCTAACCGTGTTTGCTACCGCCACTGATTGCCGTAAACATTGGGTAAGTTTCATATCTAAGTTGGCACCATTTAAAGTAAAGACGTGAAGTTTACGTTTTCACGATTCACTGACAAAACGTTAAGGTAAAAAAATTGAATTTCCAATTCCTATTAGGGCTACAATGAATACTTTCGAATACGGATAATACCATATCCGTATCTGAAATCATTTTCGAATATCGAACATCCGTATCCATTTAATTTTTGAATATCGGATATCCGTATCTGCTTAATTTACAGATACGGACGGATATCAGATATTATCCGCTCTGCCCATAACCAATAAATTTAAAAGTATAAATGAAAAGATTTGGATCAACATAAAACAATTTTTGTGCTAATGTTCATAAAAAACCAAGGAAAAAAGTGTGATGATAAAACATTATTTTATACTAATATCTGTATGTGTATTCAAAAATATTCAAAAATAAACACTAAAAGTGTCTGTTTTTACAAAAAATAAGCAAAAAATCATATCGTAGTAACATCAAATGGTTAGAAAATAGTTGAAAAATCATATATTAATTAAATATATTTATACATCAGTTAATCAGATAGATATTTTTCGGATACAGATACTACAATAACCATATCCGTATCCGGAAAGCTTTTCGAATATCGGATATCTGTATCCGCTTTTCGGATAGCAGATGTTTTTCATATATTCGGATATAGATTCAAATTGATATTGGTTTTCTCAGGTACCCACTGACAACCCTAATTCCTATATTTAAAATTAGTAACAATGAAGAATTGTTGTACTATTTCAAACATGAGAGTTAAAGTTCGCGATAATAAATACAAATTGTTCCAACGTGTTCTTCATATTATCCATGTAAGCTTGAACAGTTTCACGTGATTTTGAAACACTCACCCAAAAGTTTCATAAAATGACTACATAATACTTTTCCATATTATAAACATTCAATTAAGATATATTACACGCATGTCAAACCAACTTAGTCCAGGGTTATTCTAATTGCACAAGCTTATTTCGCATTTCCTACTATTGTGCTTTAAAATGTAAAAAAAAGCAATCCGCATAGAAATATTCTCTTATTGTTGACAACTAATTTTCTTATAATGCCCACAGTCCACTCTAATTAGTGCCTCATCAACCTGATTATACTGTATATCTCAGTGCCTTTAGTGATTGCCTACAACTCTGCCACCAATAGTGTGAAAAGAAGTCAAGATTTAGCCTTCCCATTAAGCACATCCACAAAATTTCATAACAATTAAAATTGTATAACTCAACATATGATAGGGTGCTAAACATAGGAATGTCGTTTAACCTTCCCAGTAAGAAATCATATACATATGTGTGTGTATGCGAAATCGTCTTTGGAAGATCAAGTACTTCGATTGTTGAATTGTTATTATATAAAAAATCATAATTATTGCATTGAAAATTAATATGAAATCAATAATACATTCAACAATCTTTATGAACATCAAATATTATGTGTGTGAAATTGTCTCTGGAGGATCAAGTAATTTGACTGTAGAATTGTTGCTGTATGAAAAATCATAATCGTTGCATTGAAAATTAATATGAAATCAGAAAAACATTCAACAATCTTTAAGAACATCAAATGTTTTATATGCTATTACACATACATACATACATATATAGTACTAGCAGGTAGATGTTACAACTCTCAAAATATGTTCCAACGTCCATAATTAGTTCCAATAATTTCTACAATGTTCTTGACGTAGTAAAAAAGATCCACAACGACTTCACAATGTCGTAAGAAAAAAAAATCATTTTACAACTATGGATGTGATAACATTATAAAAAATCATTATTTATATGTTTTGCAATATTTTTTTCTTGCTAAACAAGTATGATTTCAAAAGACTTGCGAGCTTAAAGAAATGTGGGAAAGAAGCAAGCATTCGTGGGAATAAAGAAAAATTTCTTTTGATACATCTCACTACTTGTCTTTACGAGGACAACTGATCGAAATCTATGTTAGCAAACATCTTTTACTATTTAGGAAAATCATTGCTAAGGATTTTGTCAACATTTCTCATAATGCAGTTATATCCACCGTTGTAAATTGACTAGTTTTCTTACAGCATCTATAACAACATTGCAAAAATATGGATTAAATGACCTTTCAACTATATTTTATAAACATTATAAAAATCAACAAATTTGATAATAAAATTTACAACATTTCATAATTATTGCAAATAGGTTTTATACAACATTATGCTACAAGTATTAACATTGTTTGCAAAATATTGTAAATATTCTTATTCTCAACCTTTTATATGGCATTGATTTAACATTCACGTTGATCGAAAAACAATGTAGGTATAATTTTGGACAGGGTATCTTATTGTTGTTTAAACTACATGACTATATTGAAAGTATGTTGTAAAGCCATATAAAAGGTAAAGTTTATAAAAAGATGTTAAAGTGATACATTACAACACCATTAGAGTTTTGTGGAACGTATTTTCAGTGTGGGAAAAAGTGGTAAACTGAATTTTATTAAACAAATTAAAATTACATTTTTATTTCACATAAGATGCGATTATACCATCGAAACAACAGTAATAGTTACACCAAAAAACAAGTACAAAACACAACAAAATTTAATATCCTAAATCTTGAACAATAAACGAGATGAGCATTTTAAAAAACAAAAGATGGGTTTCTCTTAGTATTATGGTCATGGATGATGTAATATAATTTACTCACTGAGATCCAAGTCAAACAAAAAAGTACATCCATCTCATCGGTGTTCCAGAATATCAAATATTTCTTTATTAGCGTAAGAATTCAAAAACTTTAACACAAATAAACGTCAAAGCTTATCAACTATATACATAGTTTCATTAAAACTTGTCTACTCCAACAAGTAAAAAAAGAAAAGAAAGGATGGCTGCTAGTTTCTTATTTTCTCATATCCTTGTCTTCAATATAAATGGCTACAGGATTCATATCTAGAGGCATTTCAGACCATCAGATTTCATAACTTAATCATGATTCAAAGGATTTGTGGACTCAGTAAGCTTGTGAGTTCTATTTTAAGTGCAGAGAAATTAAATACATACGAGTATATACTTGTTCACAAATGTTTCAACCATTGATTGTAAAAGTTCACAAATGTTTCAACCATTGATTGTAAAAGTTAACTGCTGTTTATCTAATCCTACCATGGTTACTTGTAAAGAATCCATAATTATAGCATGTAAACCATAGAAGTTCATTTACTGATCTGTCATGAATACTTTTGTATGCTATACAACCTTTAACCATATTTTATATCATCGTAATATAATCAAACAACTCCAGAATGGAATGATACCGCACTATAATCTAGCATGTGATTTGCATTACCTTTACTACTTCAATGCAAATATATTGATCACATCATAGCTCATACTAACAACATAAGCCCATGTAAGAATGAAGAACAATAAGATACAAGTAATTTTTTAATTATGTCTAATATTAATTTTGATAATAATATAGTAAGAAAGGATACTTATAGGTGAATGCAAGCTTATAGAAATAAATAATGTAAACAAACGTTACCATCATTTGATCTTCAAAAACATCTTATAAGCACTCATTCCATTATGAAGACGAAAAATGAAAAAGGATATGAATAATCATCGATACATGAAAAATTACAATGTTTAACAGGTGACTTAACTAAAACAACTGCATATTACATGCTTCACAATATATGTTTTCAATTTCTAATCGAGCTTTCGATTCAAAATTCAAGCACGCATTATGAAAAGAGCATTATTGAGGAAACACATGTTATCCTACATATGCATAAAGCATTACAATGCAAGCATGACATTATGTTATAGTATTCATCAATGTTAAATTTAAGCAAAAATGTGTGATTTCAAGGAAACACTATTTAAGTGAAGAATGAAAGCTTTGGTGACTTTTAATTTAATAAGGAAATTATATAAACATTTGTTACATGACCATCTGCCATGAATGATATTATTAACCCGATGGGAACATGTGGTTTGTTTATTAGACGCATGTGATGAATACATTTATTTTATTACGGACAACATATAAGAGAGGGGAATGAAATTCAATAGGCGATATAGCCAAATGACATCCTAACATTGCTTATAAGTGAAAAAATTTATCTAATTAACTTCCTTATTCTTGCTAATATAAATTGGAACCTACGTTGTGAAACCAAATTAGATTAATATGGAACAAGCATTGATGTACTTGCAAACTAGTTTTTTTTAACCTCATCTTTTCAAATGCAAAATTGAATACACATGAAGGTCACATGGATAGTAAAGCCCTTATGTAAGTTGTTCTCTATTATGATTTACATTCTTTATATATATACATACATACATGCATGCACATATATATATATGTATATATTAAGCTTTATATTGAATATTCTAATATAGTATAATTCCAACCATAGAGAAAGCTAACTCTTATGAGCAAACAGGTAAAATCTAAAAAAGGATTAACTGACGTCTTATTCAAGTAATGAATTGTGTTAGTCCGATGCATAGGACCCAAAAAAATGAAACAAAGAACATGTACATGAATATCATTCTTCCTAAGTCCACCCCATAATCAATTACAAGAAAGTAAAATAGTTTTACCATTAAAGCAAGAGCTCACGAGATTTCATGATCTAACAAAACAAATAGAAAGCTAAAATATAATTAAACGCATGTTTTGCATTACTTCTAGTACTTGTTTTTTTGTTAATAGATGATCGATTGATATTTAAAAAAACTAATGTGAAATGAATTCAAAAATTGTTGTGATAACTGAAAATTATTTATGCAAATAGAATTAACCAAAGGACTAGAAACAAGATTTAACATGCAAATCAGAGACTGCAAATTCAATACAATGAACTGTATTTGTCAAATTAATAAGTAACATTATGAAATTCTTCAAAATACTCTTAAATAAAATTTTCAACTCTGCCATATATAATACTTTTATTTTTAGCAACTCTACAGCTAAAAAACAAAGAAAACAATTATTACAATAATAATATATAATATGTATTAAACCACCATACTATGTATATGGTAAACTTCTCTATAGGCTCTGTATATTTTGAACTGATATTATTATGTTAGCAATCAATATTTAAGTTTCTGGATTTCAAATTGTAACTTTTCACCATTCATGCATGAAGCATGTTACAATTTTACAACTTATTACATATTTCACGCGCACATGTGTTTTTGTACTGTTTGTTCTTTTTCATGTGTAATATTCATTATTCTTTGCACGTGCATGTTCATTTGAATCTCGTTACGTATAAGGTACATTTAATATCCATTTGGCATACTAAGTTTCGTAGAAGCTCAATCATTTTTGTACAAGTTTAAGCTATGATCAATGAACAAGGGTGGATACGAAGCGTATGAAAAGAACAATTCTTTGTATGTGCCATAGCTTGAATGTACAAGATGAAATTGCAAGGAAGAGCTATCTCTTTTATCGAACACCTGGAATCATCATTCAAAATAATTATATAAAACATAAAGACTTAGTTACACCGATGTTACGTATCAAAAAAGGTATTTAAACATCATTATTTTCAGGGACACAAAGATATTGGAACTAACAGCCAAGTTTACATGAAGTTGACAATTATATTTCAAACGGTAATACACAAACACGCTAACTACATAATTAGAACATGGAAGCCGATGACAGAAATTTTGATTAGAAATTGTGGGAACGTCAGTAGTGAACAGTGGAAAGTAAAATATATGAATCTCAGTCCTACCGTCGATCAACTACACATGAACCAATACCATTAACTAAAAATATACAACAATGGATAAAAAGTTAATTTACCGTTGACAACAGGTCCTAGTTGTAGAGGGTGATTAAAATGGGTCGAAGTGGAAAGATGGTCAATCTACAAGCTTAAAGAGTGGATGATGATGATCTCCATGGTTCATTTGTCTGGACAAGATTCTGATTATCGGAAGAATTCTACGCATAACAAAAATAGTCGAATTGACGGCTGTAGGTAGGAAAAACAGTTTTTCAAAGATTTGAACTTTTGTGGGAAACTGGCAGTAGTGTTACTGCATGAGGCGGATTGGATTTCAATATGCAGAGGAGAAAATTTGAAAATTGAGGAGGAATGTGGAATTCACGAAGTGTAGCGAGGATGATCGAGAAAGGAAAAAGCAAAGCAAACATTAAAATTCAGATCGACTTACCTTCTGACAAAGGGCTCGGAATGCCCATCAACTCGCTGACATCTGCCGACGTTTCCAGATCTAGATCTGGAGCTAGCAGCTACGCCAGAGGCATCGCCAGTGCATCCTTGGAATTCCTCATGAATAATTAGGGACTGAAATTAGAGTCACGTGAGACGGATAAAAGCAAAGCAAACTTTAGTGAAGGATCGAGTTACCTCTTGATTACAAGCTCGAAGAGCGAATAGAGGTTCTGAAGTAGAAGGAAGCAGAAGAAAATCTCAGGCCGCCATGATTTTCTTTCAGAAACTAGGGTTAGGGTTTGCGCTGTTCGTATATGTTTGAAGTTAGTTGCTAGGGTTAAGAGCCGGGTCGGGGACAAGATTCGAGCATTGATTTGTATATTGGCTGGCCCAATTGTTAATGTTTTATGTACTTTTAGCCATTTCAAAATATAATATTAAAAAAAAAAAAGTAACAAACGAGGAGTCAAGGCCGAGTTCCGCTAAAATGGAATAGAAATATAAAATATAACTAAACAGGTCTCAAGGATAAATTAAAACAGAAAAAGCATGAAGAACAAACTTAAGGGTTTTATTACCATTTAGGACAGGCCACTAAATTTTTACTGTTCAAAGACAAATCGTTAAAATAATTTAAATAATCCTAACTGTCGCGCGCTTTCTCCTGTCACGTTCTTGTTCTTCTTCAATTCTTCATCTTTATATTGTTGCGTGATTTCCTCTTCTTATCAGGATTTTCAGTCTCTTTTGTTTTAGTTCGATACTGTCAATTCTCAGCTTAGGTATGATTCTATTTTTTCTTCTTCTGCTTTTTCTTCTATTAGAGTTTTAATTTGGCCGACTCTAACATTTTTTCTTTTTATATAATTGAAATTAGTTTTGTTGCTGTGTTTTCTTCTCTCAAATTGTATGGAAAATTTGGGCAGTGGTTGCACGTTCGTTCTTATTCCTTTTACTCTATATGCAGCATCATTTTTAAATTTGTTTTAAATCGACTGTCTTTTTCTTTGTTGAATTATGATTATGATGGATTCGTATTGATTTGGATTAATATTTGTTGTTGTATTTAGTTCATTTTGGATCAGTGGTTCGGTATTATTTTTAGTTTTTTTTTAAGTATCATTTTGACAATACTGAATTTTTGAATCGTTTTACTTTTTTCTTTGTGTATAGCTGATAATGTGCAGCAAATAATCGATGCTTAAATTAGTGTTTTGTTAGTATCAAATATTTGTTGACGTATGTTTTTGTATCAGTTTTAATATAAATTTGAGCTGTAGATTTTAGATTTCAGTTTTATTGTTAGTAGGTATTAGTTTCGGTAAAACTATTTTATTTTCTGTTTGATTCTTACTTTTATTTTCTTTTTTTCTTTTGCAGTGGTGATAATAGCCTTCTTTGTTTGTTTGTCTTGGATGATAATACTTTCAGCACTCGGTTGTCCATTGACTGTTGTATTTATGATTTGAAGAATGACATTTGACGATACTGGTCTCAATTAGCTCCTTTATCTATTGAAATTTCTTATATGTTTGAGAATAAAGTTATAGTGGTTGACACAGATTATGATCTTCAGAGTATAGTTTGTTTTCAATTGTATAAGAAGAGTGCAATCTTTCCTTTTACCGTTAAAATCAAGGGTTCTCAATTGGAAAATGATGGCGGTGTTTCTTCTTCAATTTCATCTAATCTTCTTAGTTATTCATCTTCCAGTGGATCTTTGTGTTCAAATGTTGTTGTTCATAGTAAAAGCTACTTGAAGAATATGTTGAAGAGAGGTTCGAAATTATCCATTGATGATTTTATTGGTCATTGTTTTGGAGAAGCCAATGATTTTAGGAAAGTTTTGATGGCATATCAAATTCAAACGGGATATGAATTCGTGTTTTTGAAAAAACTATTCTAGAAGAATTACTGCTATTTGTTCTTCCTTTACTAATGGGTGTCTATTTAAAGTTCATGCTTCTTATGATTCCGGCTACTAAATAGGTTTTTCATTAGAAGTTTGAATAGTGGTCATTCTTGTGGGGTTGATCTTACGAATAATCATCATCTTTCTAGTGCATTTGTTAAATCATTGATTATTGATGAGATTCAGGATTGTCCTAGTAAAAAACATAAAGATATAATAGATGATTTTAGGAGAGAATACAATCTTGAGCTGTCTTATTCTTTCGCTTATTGTGGATAACAACTTGCTTTGATGGAGTTGCATGGTAATGATATTATGTCGTATAATGATTTGAATTGGTATTTAGAAGCACTGAAGAAGTATAATTCAGATAGTTGTGCTGATATGGAAGTTAATGCCTGTGCAAATCAATTTGAAAGAGTATTTGTTAGTTTTGGTGTTTGTTTACTTGGTTTTAAGCATTTTCGACCTATGATATTTTTACATGCTACTCATTTAAGAGGAAGGCCAGGAGTTTTTATAGGTGCTACTGTAAAAAATGACAATCAATGTATGTTTTTATTTTAATATGCATTAATGTATAGTATCAGAATTTTGTTATCTTTTTTTAGGAATCAGTTTTTGTTATCATTAACAGTTGGTATGTATCAGTTTTTAGTTAATTGTAGTAGTTATTAAGTATCAGTTTTTAGTTATCATTAATAGTTGGTAGGTATCAGTTTTTAGTTAATTGTAGCAGTTATTAGGTATCAGTATTTAGTTATCATTAACAGTTGGTGAGTATCAGTTTTTAGTTAATGGTAGCAGTTATTAGATATCGGTTTTTAAGTTACATGTTGATTGAAGTTTATTTTAATATTTGTTTAAAACTGTTATATGCAGGTTTTTTCCCCTTTAACTATGAGTATAGTTTTCTTTAGAAAATGTGGATAATAGGAAAAGGTTTTTTAGTCATTAAAAACAAATGCTTCAAGTAGATCGTGATTTGGTTTTTATGTCGGATCGCCATCAAGGTTAATTTTAAGGGTCCGTGAAGTTTTTCCTTTAGCCTTTCACAGTTATTGCTATCTTCATATGGAGCAGAATTTACTTTCGGCAGTTAAGGCGAAGAATTCTAATATATCTATCATTGATTTGTTCAAGATGTGTTCTAAAGCTTCTAATTAGTATGAATTTAAAAAAGCACATTCTAAATTTTATGAACTTGGTGGTGTCGCTGCTGTGAATTTCTCGAAGGATAAGCATTTTGATAAATGACTGATTTGCTTTCCCCGGGTAAACGATATGGTGAATATAGTTCAAATGTTGCCGAAAGCTTTAATAGTTGGATTTTGGATGAACGGGGCCTTGCCTATTACCGTATGCTTAGATGGAGTTCGAATTAAGGTTATGGAAAATATGGTTAATAAAAGAGACGAGTGACTATTATGGAATAATACTCTTTGTCCTTCTATGAATTCCCGTTTAAGTGAATTGATTGAAAAAGGATTTGGATGGGATGTATACAAGTCTTCAGAGTTTGTTTTTGAAGTGAAATCGCCAGACTCTCATCGTGTTGATCTTAAAAAGCGGAATAGTAGTTGCAATCAATGGAAAGTTACAGGATTTTCTTATGCTCATGATATTAAGTGCATAAACAAATCAAAGTTGTCCATTTATAATTTTGTTGAGTACTATTTTACCATTGATGCTTATTGTTGCTCCTATGCTAATTCCATTAATCATATTCCTAATTTTTATAAGCCAATTGTTGATGCAAGTGTTGAAGATATTATTAAGCCACCAAAGGAGAGAAAAGGTAGTGGCAGACCTTCTATAAAACGGAAAGGAGGATTTGCATGTTTTCAAAATAAACAAAATAGATGTGGTATATGCAAGCAATGTGGTCATAACAAGCGTAATTGTTAAGCTTCTAAGAATATATAATTTGACTGTCAAGCTTGTAAGAAGATATTCTCGATTTTATGTCTTTTTAGCAATTTTGTGCCAGTGAACATTTTTACATCATTGTATTAGTTTATCATATACTATATGTGACAGTGACTTGATATTTTTATTTGAACTTTGTTATATTGTACCACTTTTAGTCTAGTATTGTTTTTTTGTACTATACATGTTGCGTGGGAAGTAATGTGCTATAATTTTTATATGCTGTTCAGTTTATTTATTTTTATTGGATGTTCATTATCATTTTTTGGTTTTATTAGTTTCTGTTTCAGGTATGTAAAATATGTGGTATCGGTGGTTGCATGCTATTAGTATCGGTTGTAATCACAGATTATAGTTTTGGGTTTTCTGTGTTTTTTATCTGTTTCAGGTATAAACAACTATGGTGTCATTCTTTATATGCTATTTGAATCATTTGTACATGATGATTTCTTCCGGCTTTTGAAATGACTGTAAGTATTTGTTTGTGAGTTGTGAAGTGCAAAACTTTATAAAGAAATACAACCTTAAAAGTTAATATATAAGGACTAGTGTGATATGGTGAACAGTTGTCAACTCTGTATATGATGTAGAAGTGTAAAATTGCAGTTTGGTATATCGTTGTTTCATATTATTTCAAACGACAACTTGGTATCGGTTTCGTATATAAATAGGTGTCGGTTTTGCTATAATTTATGGTGAAAATAATGTATAAAATGAACAAAATGTTATAAAATGAAGAAAGCTGAAGTCATTAGAGAGAATAATTTTATTCATTCAGAGATTAGTAATACATTTTCATTACATTAGCACCTTTATATAAATGCCTAGGAGCTTGAGATAGTACTAATCCCATGATGTGGGACTAAATACAAAACAGTATATAGCATATTCACTATTTATATTTACATATATTATAACACTCCCCCTTGAATATGCGTCTTTAAAATCTTGAATCCGCTGATAACTTGAAATTGTCCCTTTTGTAACATGTATGATGATTGCTCCCCCTCATTGTTATCTTGCTTGCATTTATTCATTCAACCGATCTAGATATTGTCCATTGCCTCATTAAAAAACATATATTAGGAAAACCTAATGGAAAAACCTTAAACGAGGAAAAGAGTGCAACTTGAGATCATAGATATCATACAATGATATTCCTTCTAAGAGTTTGATACTTTAGGATCAATATAATGCCTCATTAAAACCCTTATTAATAAAAACCCAATGGGAAAAGTCTTAGTGAAGGAAAAAAAGCACAATGACATGTCTTATTTTCTCATTTCTTCAAATAAAGTTTGATACTTCTGGATCAAACTAATGCCTTTGAAGAAATGATCTAACTTCATGTTAGTATTACCAGACAATCCTTTCACACAATTTCAGTTTAGAAGTAATTCTAAATATAAAGGAATTGTATTTCCTAACAGATTTAAAGTCTTGAAACTTCAGGTTCAACCACTCTTGTCTAGTGCTTGGAAGTGTGACCATCTTCTAGTGGTCATAACACTTCTTCAGGGGGTACCATAAGTAAAGGTGATCTTCTTCAATTGTATATTTTATTTTAAGATTGTTGTGGATATGACACCTTAAAAATATAAGAGTCTTTGTTTCATCCTACTGGGACATATTATTATTATTATTATTATTATTATTATTGTTATTATTATTATTATTATTATTATTATTATTATTATTATTATTATTATTAATGGCATTTTCTAAGCAATGAGATTGTAATTGAATGTCAACATCCAATATCTATGACAAAACGTTATCTTCTAATATATCCAAAGCTTCAAATTTAAGCTTGGCTGTGTTTATCATATTTCCAACTATAAGTGGAAATAAAAATGCATAAGAATCAAAATATCGTTCATGGGTATATAATCAATGCGTTTCATAAAATAAAAACCCATATCTAATAGTAGTCATAGTGAAAGAAAGAAAAACATTACTGCAAAATAGTAAAAGACAACTAAAAATAATCTATAAAAGCGACTATAATTTATTATTTACATCCTTTTGATAGCTCTAGATCCAATCTCATTTATTCATTCATTAATTTCCTTGAAAAATGCAAAATTATCCTTGAAAATATGTAAAGGCCTTTATATGGATTGGTTGGTGAAGAAATGATGAATTATAATCAAAAATCATGCTGAATTTATCATGTTTATTTTTATGATAAAGGCAGATTTAAGAATATGAATAGGTAGCATTAAATACCATTTATTAATTCATAACAACTGCAATAGTGAGAGATAGAAATATATACCATGTATATACGTTATGATCCTTGTCTACAATAAGAGATATAAAAGAAGAATAAATGTATGAAGCATTCAAACACATCTTTGTTGGACCATTCTCATTAATCAATAAATTTTATTTATTAATTTATTAATTGCTACAGATTAATATATGAACTAATATATATGCTATTTACATATTGTAAGTACAGAGAGAGAAAATTTGTACATCACATGTTAACATTCATTTTATGAAGAATCCAAAATACTTACTTAATGAGCCAAAGGAAAGAAACTTGATCTATTACATATTTTACCTTTTGAAAGGAATGGTTGGATGAATGAAAGAAGGAAAAAAAATAGGAAATAAACTTCCTGTTAGAACACCTTATTTTATATTAAAAAGAAAGAGAGCGGTAGAGTAAATATATTTCTATGTATTTATTTGGTTTAATAAAAGCACCAAATATATCAACAAATCTCTTCTAGATATATTTTATTATTACTGTAACGACCCGCAGATCCGTACCCCTTGAGTCAACACTATTCTACAACAATCAACTCAAGTTGCACAGAAATACGAACCATTTTGGGTTTAAGAAGAAGAGGTAGAAGAAGAGAAAACAAAATCAATATCAGAATCTAACCATCGCAGCGGAATAAAATATAATAGATAGTAAATAGTCTTTACTCAAAATCAAATATACTAGTTTACATATATTACATCATCAGAGTACATCAATCACAGTTCAACAACAACAACATACAAATGGATACACAGCAACTCAAGGTACACAACAACTCAAACAGCGGAATATATATATATACAAGTACGAATGTACGTATCGTCAATCCAGCTCGCCTCCTGAGCTCCATAACATCATATCCTGTATCCTATAATACTCGGTCTGACCCGAGCATTACAGTTAAATAACACCCGAGTCAGTCTGGAATACCAGCGTGAGAAAATCACACCCAATTGATTATTAAAGTTTCAAAAATCCTTTGAAAACAAAAGCATCTCGTAGGACCACGCCACAAATAAACATGTCGGGTTTTTACCTTATGATAACTAAAACAATTTTATAGAAATCCTCTGATATTATAATAGGGTCTAAATACAAATACTTATAAATAGCCAAAATTGTTACATTATTAAATTCCAGCTACTAGCCACAGAGTGGGTAATACAAACAAAACTCGTACAAGGCTCGTAGGGAGTATGGATTTCCAACTAATGACTAGGCACTGGGGTACCACCTGACACAGTAGGGGCCTAGATCACCGTACCGAGGAGTACGCCCGCGCCCCTGCAACACAAGGCCGGGACTACCCCTTACTGGATAATTCCGAGTGAGATCACCCAACGGTTGGGATCAACAATCGCCCACTAAGCCGAAATAAAAAGGGACATCTAGACTGGAATGACCTCACCCTGCTTGGGTGCTATCCACCTAGCCTTATTGCATAACCCCTGATTTTCAGTCATTCCCATTTGATGAGGCTTGAGGCTAAGCGTTACCTTTTTAGAACATATCCCTTTGAATGTCCATCGTCCGCCTGACGATGTTTTTGCAAGCATTCGTCCATACAAGTCCGTCCTGGGTTCGAATGGAACCGAAGGCACTATTCCTACTACATCCATTTTGGAAATATCCTCAGGATTAGTAGCGACTAGCCCTTGCACTTCACTGCTCCATCTTCGAATCCAAAATCGTTTACACGAAATGTACAAACCGGATCGAAGTGGTTTTCGAGACATAAATCTCGATACCGGTCTCTTCGAAACGATCAACGTATTTGTCCAATATTGATAGTTGGTTATTTAACTATCAATTAATATTCACAAACAACCATCCAACAATAAATAATTTCCCAAATTATTTATTTATCTCAAAATATCTTACAAGGTATATTTTCACTTTTCAAACCCTTTCGGAAACAGTTTTCAAAACTATCTTCCTTTTCTAAATAAATTTCCCAAATATTTTCTATTTCTTCTGAAATCACCAAGTACAACACTTAGATTTTTAAAATAATTCCAAAACACTTTATTGTAAAATATGTCTAGCATTTAATTTAGAAAATTTACCTTAGTGCTTAATTTAAAATAATACTTTAGAAATAATTAAAATAAGTTTACTCATAAATATAACTAGATTTCCTTCTTTAAACAAAATACCAAATCATTCTTTAAATAATTATTATAATAATAGATTTAAAGAAAATACTTATTTGGAATTTACTTTAAAAACATTTAAGTTAAAACTACTTCAATAATTGGTTGAAAATACATACTATATAAATATTTGAAATATAATTACTTAATAAAATATAAAACTAGATTTACACTTTCTAGAACAAAATACTAAGTCACTCTTTAAATAATTATTTCTATAATAGATTAAAAGAAAAGATTTAAAGAAAGTACTTACTTTAGAAGTTTAAATATTTAGAATAATAAATTTCTAAAACTTGCCTTTTAAAACAACTTAAAAACCTTTTGTTATATTTTAAAATTTTACTTTGAAAACGTACTTGGTTATCTAGGAAGAATTCCCAATCACAATCACTTAAATCAATTTTCCAAATTGATTCCCAATTTATTCCATTTGAAATAAATTTCTTTACTTATCAGTTTATCTCAAATTCATTAATTATGGACTTTATTTATTTATTATTATTATTATTATTATTTTCCGTTTGATTTTATATCATTTAACTGAAGTATATCAATTTCAGCTTCTTCCCAATTCTTCTGTGTTCTTTTCAATAAATTGAATCTTAAATTTTAAATAAATGTTTTGTTCTTTTAAAATAATAACACTGAAATTTAAAATTCATTAATCATCTAGTTATCCAAATTTACCTTATTAAACTTAAGATTTATTTATTAGAAATTTTTAAGGCACTTTATTTCTTTCCTAATTCATTCTTAAATTTATTCAAGTTTCCATAATTATTTTACTTACAATTTAACTTCTTTTATTTTCATTCCCAAACTCAAATTATATACATTTGGAAATTCATTATTGCACGATTATAACAATCAAGCCATAGCATTCCATATTTCCGCATAATTCAGGATATCAAATATTCAGAACAGAGAATATTAAATAATTAAATAAGGTTGAGCGGTCCAGTTGGATCCCTCCAACCTGTTTTCCCTGCATCCACAGATGTTAGCATAATAATACACCAATTTCAAAATATACAATACTATAGCATATCAATCAACTCAACCATTCAACAATTATTTAAATTTAAATCATTTAAATTTAAACTTATACTGGGTGAGATTAACTCACCTTTGATTTTTAGCTCGTAAATCCAATCCATCTCGACTCGTTTCTTCATGAATTTAAACTCAAACCCTAGCTTGAGTTCTCCAGCGCCTCGAGTAGCGAACCTTGTTGCGACCCTCACCAAACCCCAATTCGCAAGAAACCCTAGCCATGTCCCTGCTTGCATCGAGCGTCTCCGCCTAGCCAAAACAGCACCTGCTCCACAACGTCGAATCACTAAATTGAACCTCTACCACAGTTCATTGCCTCATCTACACAAGAGATGCCACACTCGTGCTCCGCTCCATCGCGATAGCCGTCACCCGACGTTGGTACTGGTAAATACGAGGCACGTGATCGAATTCTTTTTTTTTTCCAAGTCGCGATTCGATCTATAAGGAGAGGTTTAACGCGGCCATTGTATTTATTTGGCAATGAACGACTTCGTGAATGATTTTTAAAGGAGGATGAAGACTCGATTTTGTTCAGTGGTGAAGGTGATTCTTTTGTCGGCCATTGCTCTTATATTTTCTTCAGTTCGATTTTGATTTCATTCGGTTCTTTTCATTTTCTCTGTGTGGGTTTAGAGAGGTAAAGGGAAAGATATTTATGTGATGGCGTAAGGAAGAAGGAAGTAAAATAGTTGACCAAATTATAAAGATATTAACTTTAAATTTGCAGTATAAGCTACAACGCGTTTATCCACTATATGATCACACGACAACTCCCACGAAATTTGAAATCCGATAAAAATGCAATATTACGGATCCAATGGAACAGGTTTCGTCGAAATCCGAGACTATGCCTCATAAGGCTATTTTTAAATCCAATTTAAACAATGAAATTTCAAAACCGAACAAATTATTGTTAAATTAAATTTTAACACTTCTATTATCTTCCATGTTATCAATATAAAATTTTATAAGCCTTCAAATTATTTTCGACGGGCTTAAAACTCCAGATTCAACCTTTAACTCAATTTCAAATTATTTAATTCAATAATTTAATTATTAAATAATTAGTGATATTTGTAATTCAAGTTAAAATCACTATATTGAATATTTAAAATCAATTAAATATTTCGATTTTTAAAAACTTAAAAATTTCGGGTCGTTACATTCCTCCCCCCTTAAAAGAATTTCGTCCCCGAAATTACAAGTTAGGAAGAATGATCCAATACCCGTTTACTTACCTCCAAAACTAAACAATTCAACATCTTACTAACTATCTCTTTATAAAAGACCCATTATTATTCTTATTAACTTCCCAAACTTTTCCAAAACCTTCTATAGTTTTCAAATAACCTACTTGTTCAACTATTCAAATTATAATTTAAAACCAAATTTTGAATTATCAAAATTTTCACAAAATTTTTCTAACTCTCTAAATTCCCGAATTTTTTTGCCAGCGTCTCCTTTGCGTGGCTAGCTCGGTACAACTACAAAATGGCTATACGGCCCCCCAAATCCAAAAAGAAAACAAAAGCCAAGTGGCTCAATCCAAAACCCAATCAAATTTCACAAAAATTTAAACACATAACTTTTTGTCGGGCAATTCAATTTATCATCTTGAATCAAAAACCAATTCTCTTTTCCCTTTTTATAATACCTGCATATCCTGCTTAGCACTAATATCCAATCACAACATTCCAAAAACATTTTATCGACTTTCTTACAAAATGTCAATTATTTACTCATTCAAATATCAACTTGGAATATATTTGTAATATCAATCTCCAATTAAGAATTTACCATTCCTTACTTAAATTTAGTATAAGCATTCTATATGCTTCTTTGTTTGTTTCCACTTCCCCACTTTAGTTAATATCTATTTCTATTCAAATCGGTTCTTTCATTTCCATATGAATTCAATTTATCTTTAACTTTAAATATTGAATTTTATTTCCCATTTATAACTAATTCATGTCATTATTTGAAATTGGTTTCATTTACTAACTTATTTAAGTTCCAATTTGAATTTGTTTGTCGTTAACAAAATTTTCCAAAATTTTCAAAAAATTTCTAACTCCCAAAATTTCTGAAAATTTTTGGCAGAGTCTCCTTTGTACGGAGTAGCTTTTGCAATTTGACAAAAGAGATAAATATATATACATCGACCCACACGGTCGAAAAAATCAAAAAAAGTTCATATTTCCTATTTTTATTGCGTAGGCGTACCTTATTTAGCATTTTAAGCAAGCAGCTTATTTATTTAGCAGTTAATGCAATCCATATCCAGCCATACGGCTTCCAGGTACATGTACTTAATGTAAGTGCCGAATATATGCAGTTTAACAACATCTCACTTATTTGCAATAGTTAAACACATGAATTCTAAAAGAAATTCACACCAAACATTTCTCCATAAGCAACTCATATGATTTCATACTAATTCCACTATTCCAATTAATTTGCAAACCATTTCATTCAATTTGAATGGTTTCCAATCCATTCATATACAACTTCATCAATTTGAATGGTTTAAAACACAATAGCTTACATTTAATTCATTTTAAGCAAACTGAACTCATATTTAATTCAATTGCTCCCAAAATCAATTTATTTCACTCCTATTAATTCATAGAATTTTAATTACCTCCATTTACATCCAATGATATTTATTCTATGCAAATTTGACAAGATCTATGTGAACAAACAAATATTTATGTTTTATAACCAATTTAAATGGATTTCAACTCGATTTATACTTAATTCTATTTCATTTTCAAATTTATTCACAATCTATATATTCTCATTTCATTGCATATCAAATTTGAATACATTCACTTGCATTTCATTTTATTAACCAACTAGTTCATTCAAACCATTTACAACCTAGGTTCATCTACATTACCAATTAAATTTCCTTTGATTTCAATTCATTCACGACCATTTATTTAGCTCGACACATTCCATTTAAATTTTCATTTACAATCCGTTTATTTACATTTCATTCCAAATTTTTTTATTCCAAACTATTGTATTTAGCTCGAAGGCAACCCAAGCTATTGCATTCCATAACCATTTCTCAACTTATTTAAACCACACTTCATTTTGATTCTTATTTATTCTATCCATGTATTTATTCAACATAATAAGCTTATCCACACAATCTATTAGAAATTTTCATTTCTTTAAATATTATTTATGGCTCACCAAATTCTATTTTGATTCCAATTTATTTTTACTTGATTTAAGTGCAATCCAATATCATTAAACTTAATTTTAAGTTAACTTCAATTTCAACTCTCCTCCATCCATTAGCTTAAATCAAATTTTACTTCAATTTATTCAAATTTTATACTTACGCTCATTCTCATTTTGCAAACAAAGTTCTCTTTTCAATTTAACTTGATTCTATTTCAATCCAATCTCCTTTCAAACTACAAATTTATTTGATTAGTTATTATAAATTTTCAAATTTCCAAGTTCGATCCATTCTCAGTCCACTTAAATAAATTACAAGGTCATTTCAATTTATTTCTACATATTTGGATTTAATTCACAATACAAACCATTATTATTTTAATCCAATTTCATTTTTTATTCGATACCTTTCCAAGTATATCTAATTTGTTAACACTTCAAGTTAAATTTAAATTAATAACTCAAGTTCTGAATCCTCTATCCATTCTCAATTTACCACCCAATTTTATGAACTCCCAGTTTAATTATATTTACTTTATCGACAATTTAAGTCGAAATTAATTTGTCACTTGAGTTTTACTTCCAAACCTCATTATTATCTCACAATTCAGCTTTTATTTAACTGCATTGGGTTCTCATTACATATTTCATTATCTAATTTATTATCTAAATAGTTTTTCCCCAACTTATAATCCAGAACTTGATTTTAATCTCAAAATCTCTTCATTTAAATTTTCTTAAGTTCAAATTTATTTTATAATTCAAGTTTTGATTTTTATTTTACTTTTCATTTCATCAAAAATATTTATTTTGGGTTTTCTATCCCACTTTTCAAATTTTATAAGTCACAACTTATTATTTACACTATTCCATTCATTATAGGCTTGAATATATTCTTCTTTTAATTCAAGCCTTATGCTTATTTATATCCCAAGCATATTTTTATTCCATGCATTATAATTTCTTTATACGTTATTCATATTTACTTATTTCAATCCCAATCCTTATCCAATTTATTTCCATTGTTTAGGTAAGTATTTAATTCCATTCATTAATTAAATTGAATTCATATTCCAATTCAATTTAGTTTTAACTCAGATTTATTTAACCCAATTTGATTTCAACTTAATTCGAATATAACTGGATATTATTTTAGCTTATTCAATTAATTTCAATCCAGGTTTTCCTGATTTGAAAAAATCATCTCAATTTATAAGCTTACAACCATCTCATCAGGATTTTTAAATACCCGGCTTTTGGTTTCAAATTATTTTGAAATCTCCAACATCTCAAATCACATTTCTCAAAAGCCAAACCAATCCTGGTTTTATTCCCAACAAATTTCTTTTGAAATTTCAAAAACAACTAGCTTTCCTGAACAAATCAATTTGGCAGCAATTCATCACTTAGAAATTCAAAAATGAATACTGATGATGCGGCCATCATCATCAGAATTATTTTCCAATAATCCAAGTGATTCCAATGCTATATCACTTTCAAAATTCATTTAAAACAAGTTTCCATTCAGAAATACCCCCAAAATAATAATGTTATCATTTATCTTCAAAACCCTTCGATAACATTCCCAAAATCTCTGAAATTTTGAATTTCCAAATCCTGCATAAATCAATTTTACTATAATTCATTTGCATAGCTTATGCTCATACAAATTATCATTTGGTTATATTTCAATTTATAATTTACATTTATAATTCATATTTATGAATTCCATTTTATAATGACTTTATTCCCTTAAATTTAAGTTATATGTTCAGTTTCTAGTTAAATTTTCACTCAAAAATGATAATACTTTAAATATCATCATTCCTAACATCCAAGCAACCATATATTAGTTAAATAGTTTACAAAAACTTTCTTTATATAAAAACATATTTTTGGGTAAAATTATTTCATTTACCCACATTTTAAAACAATACCGTGTTGATTGTTCTATTCAAGTGTTTAGAAACCCTTTCAATACAGTTGCACAGACTGTGCCGATGAAGGTTCATATGCCGCTCAATAAATCATCAACACAATATTAAAACAATTTATATTCACTAACAGATACGCGCTCATATTTATTAATACGCTCAATCTCATTATAGAGTACTACAGACTCTATTTTAAATGAGTAGTTCCCACCAGAGCCAAGGTTATCACCAACCTAAGCTTTGATACCAACTGTAACGGCCCGTAGATCCGTATCCCTTGAGTCAACACTATTCTACAACAATCAACTCAAGTTGCACAGAAATACAAACCATTTTGGGTTTAAGAAGAAGAGGTAGAAGAAGAAAAAACAAAATCAACATCAGAATCTAACCATCGCAGCGGAATAAAATATAATAGATAGTAAATAATCTTTACTCAAAATCAAATATATCAGTTTACATATATTACATCATCAGAGTACATCAATCACAGTTCAACAACAACATACAAATGGATACACAACAACTCAAGGTACACAACAACTCAAACAGCGGAATATATATATACAAGTACGAATGTACGTATCGTCAATCCAGCTCGTCTCCTGAGCTCCATAACATCATATCCTGTATCCTATAATACTCGGTCTGACCCGAGCATTACAGTTAAATAACACCCGAGTCAGTCTGGAATACCAGCGTGAGAAAATCACACCTAATTGATTATTAAAGTTTCAAAAATCCTTTGAAAACAAAAGCATCTCGTAAGACCACGCCACAAATAAACATGTCGGGTTTTTACCTTACGATAACTAAAACAATTTTATAGAAATCCTCTGATATTATAATAGGGTCTAAATACAAATACTTATAAAATAGCCGAAATTGTCACATTATTAAATTACAGCTACTAGCTACAGCGTGGGTAATACAAACAAAACTCGTACAAGGCTCGTATGGAGTATGGATTTCCAACTAATGACTAGGCATAGGGGTACCACCTGACACAGTACGAGACCTAGATCACCGTACCGAGGAGTACGCCTGCTCCACTCAACACAAGGCCGGGACTACCCCTTACTGGATAATCCCGAGTGAGATCACCCCACGGTTGGGATCAGCAACCGCCCACTAAGCCGAAATAAAAAGGGACATCTAGACTGGAATGACCTCACCCTGCTTGGGTGCTACCCATCTAGCCTTGCTGCATAACCCCTGATTTTCAGTCATTCCCATTTGATGAGGCTTGAGGCTAAGCGTTACCTTTTTAGAACATATCCCTTTGAATGCCCATCATCCACTTGACGATATTTTCGCAAGCATTCGTCCATACAAGTCCGTCCCGGGTTCGAACGGAACCGAAGGCACTATTCCTACTACATCCATTTTGGAAATATCCTCAAGATTAGTAGCGACTAGCCCTTGCACTTCACTGCTCCATCTTCGAATCCAAAATCGTTTACACGAAACGTACAAACCGGATCGAAGTGGTTTTCAAGACATAAATCTCGATCCCGGTCTCTTCGAAACGATCAACATATTTGTCCAATACTGATAGTTGGTTATTTAACTATCAATTAATATTCACAAACAACCATCCAAAAATAAATAATTTCCCAAATTATTTATTTATCTCAAAATATCTTACAAGGTATATTCACTTTTCAAACCCTTTCGGAAACAGTTTTCAAAACTATCTTCCTTTTCTAAATAAATTTCCCAAATATTTTCTATTTCTTCTGAAATCACCAAGTACAACACTTAGATTTTTAAAATAATACCAAAACACTTTATTGTAAAATATGTCTAACATTTAATTTAGAAAATTTACCTTAGTGCTTAATTTAAAATAATACTTTAGAAATAATTAAAATAAGTTTACTCATAAATATAACTAGATTTCCTTCTTTAAACAAAATACCAAATCATTCTTTAAATAATTATTATAATAATAGATTTAAAGAAAATACTTATTTGGAATTTACTTTAAAAACGTTTAAGTTAAAACTACTTCAATAATTGGTTGAAAATACATACTATATAAATATTTGAAATATAATTACTTAATAAAGTATAAAACTAGATTTACACTTTCTAAAACAAAATACTAAGTCACTCTTTAAATAATTATTTCTATAATAGATTAAAAGAAAGATTTAAAGAAAATACTTACTTTAGAAGTTTAAATATTTAGAATAATAAATTTCTAAAACTTGCATTTTAAAACAACTTAAAAACCTTTTGTTATATTTTAAAATTTTACTTTGAAAACGTACTTGGTTATCTAGGAAGAATTCCCAACCACAATCACTTAAATCAATTTTCCAAATTGATTCCCAATTTATTCCTTTTGAAATAAATTTCTTTACTTGTTAGTTTATCTCAAAGTTCATTAATTATAGACTTTATTTTTTTATTTATTTTTTATTATTATTTTCCGTTTGATTTTATATCATTTAACTGAAGTATATCAATTTCAGCTTCTTCCCAATTCTTCTGTGTTCTTTTCAATAAATTGAATCTAAAATTTTAAATAAATGTTTTGTTCTTTCGAAATAATAACACTGAAATTTAAAATTTATTAATCATCTGATTATCCAAATTTCCCTTATTAAACTTAAGATTTATTTATTAGAAATTTTTAAGGCACTTTATTCCTTTCCTAATTCAATTTATTCAGTTTCCATAATTATTTTACTTACAATTTAACTTCTTTTATTTTCATTCGTAAACTCAAATTATATACATTTGGAAATTCATTATTGCACGATTATAACAATCAAGCCATATCATTCCATATTTCCACATAATTCATTACAGGATATCAAATATTCAGAACAGAGAATATTAAATAATTAAATAAGGTTGAGGGTTCCAGTTGGATCCCTCCAACATGTTTTCCCTGCATCCACAGATGTTAGCACAATAATATACCAATTTCAAAATATACTATACTATAGCATATCAATCAACTCAACCATTCAACAATTATTTAAATTTAAATCATTTAAATTTAAACTTATACTGAGTGAGATTAAATCACCTTTGATTTTTAGCTCGTAAATCCAATCCATCTCGACTCGTTTCTTCATGAATTTAAACCCAAACCCTAGCTTGAGTTCTCCAGCGCCTCGAGTAGCGAAGCTTGTCGCGACCCTCACCAAACCCCAATTCGCAAGAAACCCTAGCCACGTCCCTGCTTGCATCGAGCGTCTCCGCCTAGCCAAAACAGCACCTGCTCCACAACATCGAATCACTAAATCGAACCTCTACCATAGTTCATTGCCTCATCTACACGAGAGATGCCACACTCGTGCTCCGCTCCATCGCGATAGCCTTCACCCGACGTTGGTACTGGTAAATAGAGGCACGCGGTCGAATTCTCTTTTTTTTTTCAAGTCGCGATTCGATCTATAAGGAGAGGTTTAACGCGGCCATTGTATTTATTTGGGAATGAACGACATTGTGAATGATTTTTAAAGGAGGATGAAGACTCGATTTTGTTCAGAGGTGAAGGGGATTCTTTTGCCGGCCATTGCTCTTATATTTTCTTCAGTTCGATTTTGATTTCATTCGGTTCTTTTCATTTTCTCTGTGTGGGTTTAGAGAGGTAAAGGGAAAGATATTTATGTGATGGCGTAAGGAAGAAGGAAGTAAAATAGTTGACCAAATTATAAAGATATTAACTTTAAATTTGCAGTATAAGCTACAACGCGTTTATCCACTGTATGATCACACGACAACTCCAAACACCACGAAATTTGAAATCCGATAAAAATGCAATAATACGGATCCAATGGAACAGGTTTCGTCGAAATCCGAGACTGTGCATCAGAAGGCTATTTTTAAATCCAATTTAAACAATGAAATTTCAAAACTGAACAAATCATTGTTAAATTAAATTTTAACACTTTTATTATCTTCCATGTTATAAATATAAATTTTATAAGCCTTCAAATTATTTTCGACAGGCTTAAAACTCCAGATTCAACCTTTAACTCAATTTCAAATTATTTAATTCAATAATTTAATTATTAAATAATTAGTGATATTTGTAATTCAAGTTAAAATCACTATATTGAATATTTAAAATCAATTAAATATTTCGATTTTTAAATGCGCAAAAATTGCGGGTCGTCACAATTACCAAATATACAAATCTCTTCTAGAGATTTTTTTTTACATTATTATCATCACTAGATCTGGAATGAACAAATTTCTATACATTTATTTGGTTTAGTAGTTAATACTATTGGCAAATATTTTTAGAACTTCAGGTTCTAATTTTACTTTAAAGTAAAGTCTTTATTTAGTACTTTAGATCCTAAATGGTACAACTTGATTTTCATTATCAAACTTCAGGTTTGATTGCAAACACGGTTAGAATTTACCATAATCTGAGTTAGCTATTCTAATAATTCAACGCTTCACATCTCAAATTTATAGAGTTTTGATATATAACGCCTTTTTTAGGAATGAAAACGTATATGCATAAATTTTATTTGAGAACTTTAGGTCTCCAATATTAAATAAACACAATGAAACAAGAGGACTCTTCATAATTGTATTCGAACATGAGAATCATAATACTATTTCTCTTCAAGGAAATAGTATTTACCACATTTGTAATGTTATTTCAACATATTATTTTTATGTTATGCCTTCTGGTCATATCAACATCTTCTTCTGGAATTGCTCGCTTTTTTTTCATGGCTTTATTTCAGCTTATGAAAACTTTAATCTTTCACACATATGAACTTCAGGTTCTTATTCTTTCATATAGACTTAATACGATCTTCTAGATACATATTATCCTTATATTTGTTTCTCTAAGAAACAATAAACTATTTCTTCTGGAATATAAATCATGTAGCAAAATCATTTCTATAGTCCTCATTCAAACTGAAATCCAAACAAAAAGTTTCAAAATGAAAACCTTTTTTTACCAAACAATGGAATGAGATCTAAAAGTTTAGATCTATAATAAAATGTGATCTAAAATGATAATATTAATAGAGCAAGATCTATAAGATAATATATATATATATATATATATATATATAATGAAATCTAGAAAATTAGATATGATAGATAAGATCTAAAAAGAATACTAACAGAATAAGGTCTGAAATTGCATTTTAGTTTATGAAACTATTTTAGTTTCAGATCAAATTCAAAATTATCACAAAAAAATGGATATACATTAATAAAAATTAATAAGAGATCTGATGATTAAAATATACAGATCTAAAAATATATCATTTGAACATGGTATTAAAATTTACAAATGATCTGAAAAATTAGAAAAAAATATAAGATCTGCAACAAAACGAGATCTAAAATACAGAAACAAAAAATAAGATGTACAAATAGAGTCAAATCTAAATAATTAGATCAATGATACAATGAGACCTAAAAGAAATAAAATTAATAGAATGAGATCCAAAAGATTTGATTAATTAGATCAGAAATAGCTTATCGCTTTGAAGATTTATAATCAGATCTGAAATTTTCCTTTTATTTAGAGATCGTGCTGATAACGTGTTATAAAATGAAGAAAAAACATGCCATTAGAGAGAACAATTTTATTCATTCTAAGATTAGTAATCCATTTTCATTACATTAGCACCTTTATATAAAGGCATAGGAGCTTGGGATAGAACTAATCCCACGATGTGGGACTAAATACAAAACAATATATAGCATATTCACTATTTATATTTACATATATAATAACACAAAAGTGAATTTTAGTCAAACAGTTACCACGTATGAGTTTGTACTAATTTCGTACCTCTTTTGATATGCATGACAGTTATCTAGATAATTAAATTTATAAAGCATCATATAATGTCAAATAACTGATGGGTATCATTTTTCATAAATGTAGGTATTAGTTTTACTATGTACAATGTTAAGAACAATTTATTAAATCTCAAAGATTGAATTTTAATCATACAAGTACTAAGTATGAGTGTTGCATTATTTTTTATTTTGGTTTTGTTATATATTACAATACAGTAAATTTAATTCGTAGGGTTTATGATATATGTAACAACTAATGGGTATCATTTTACATGAATATAGGTATTGATTTTGCAATAAATAACATTTGAAATAAAGAATTAATAAAATAATCGAGTAAAAATTTCAATCATATATGCAGGTGAAAAAAATAGTAATAGTTGTTGCACACTTCTAGTATCTGTTTCCTTTGTAAGTAAAAATATATGTACTATCATAACAGGACAATAAGTGTGACATAAGTTAAACAAGGCTACGTTTTGGAATGTTTGACAAAAGTATGTATTATTTACAGCAAATTGACATAAAACCAACAAGTATTTGCATTAGCATTAAAAAAACTACTATCTAGTACTTTTAACACATTATCTCAAATGTATATTACGACAAATGAACATAGCATCAGATTTTGCAAACAAATTCAGTTCTTTTGTTTTCTTTCTTCTTCTAGGGTTGACATGTACTTGGATAGACTCCAGCGGTGCGCATCATCTATCGGTATTGCATGCACAATCTTCACTCTTGTGGACAATATTTTCTCCTTTTCAATTTTGATTAGTATTCCGCTTTTGTTGAGCGAAATGATGAATATCATTACATATATTCCATAGTCAAGCCCGTTTGAACCAAAATATTGTCACGACCCGAAATTCAATGTTCGAAAATTGACATCAAATACCTCACTTGTACTCGACTGTCAATGATTCAAACATCGAACTCCAGTCGGATGGAGCTTATAACAACATTAGATGAATATATAACAACGGAAATAAAATGAATAACATGCATCACCTCACAGATACAACACCACAATAATATCTGTTACAACATCAGAGTACATAATACATGAATCACATCTCCAAATAGAATGTCATAATAGAACAACTACATATCATATGCCAAAGTCTTCAAAAAGATAGAGAACGATAATGAACGCCAAACTAAGCACCTCGAGATCCAAAAGCTTCCAAAATGTCTCTAAGGTATGAACCTCCAAAAACCACAAATCTCCAAACCAAAATACTCCAAAATATAGCTAGAGCCAAAATACAGAAAACCTGCTACTAGGCTGCCCGTGTAGAAATGGTGGGCACCCAGAGTTTAGAAAGGAAACAATAAACTCCGGGTCAGTCATGGGACTGGTATGAGTAAACAAAGATAATTGCTTTCAAGTAAAACAGATATATACAAGGAAAACCGATATGCTTTTGGAAAATGAAACTACCATAAGACCTCCCGCCACACACACAATGCAATCGCAGAATTGGAGGATATTTCTTCTTATGATAGTCAAATATGCTTAATACGGGAAAATTCTTTGATATTATTACTAGTGCATAGTGTAGAAAGCCATTTTGAAAGTATAATATCAATCCTAGCCAGCATAGACATTCCGAACTATGCCTACTATAGCTACCATCTAAACAGTGGTGACCACCATAAGTAAATGGCAGGTAATACAACTAAAACCGTACGGGGTTCGTATTGAGAATTGGATTTCCAACAAATGGTCAGGCTAAGGAACTTCCTATGCCACATGGGTACGCCTCTGGCAGGACGTCCCGAGAACTAACGTTACGGTTAGATCTCTGCAAACACAAGGCCAGGTTACCTCTGTAACTAGGTAACTACTACACGAATATGCCACGCCCCGGTCCTTTGGGACCTTTATCCGAGGGCCCTCCATCATAAAGCAACAACCACACAGAATAATGAGATTGAAGCAACCACATAGGTAAGCATTTGGGCTCCATACCATGACACTACCTTTTTCCAGAAGGACATGACATACCCTAAAGGGCGCGACCCTCATAACCTTGCCGCATCTTTCCTGTTTTGACCATTTCCGGGGTGTGAGGTCCGATGAGGTCTCGTCCACAAAGCTACGCTTTACACGAAAGCCATGCTTTGATCACAAATGATCATCACTATACAGCGGCACTTAGTATGCCACACTACCAAATTGGGAGTATATTGCTGATAACCTTCAACTACATAACCTCTGAGCTCGTACGTCTCAGAGAAGGGTGTTAAGCTAAGAGAATAAATTCTCCGCCACCAATCAGATATGTATTTGAAAGAAATCGGCTTTATATCTCAAAGCGTAGTGTCAGACACACGACCATACAAGTCTGTTCCGGGTTCGAACAGAACCGAAGACACTTCGTCCAATAAGGAAGAAGCCCTTGTAAATCCGGGCGTCCACAATCTCGATCGAACTTCCCATCACTTAGGGAATCCCTATACCGGAGCAACTCGGTGCAGAGACAATCGATAGGTTATCCTATCGTTTTCGAAGACACCCGGTCTTCGCCGTCGGTCTTCAAATGCAATCCATTCGTCGAATCACTATTCGGAATGGGTTATATGACACAAAGGTCCTCTCCCGGCTAATCCGAATAGTGAGCGCTCAAATTAAAACATGTGGGTGTATCAATCACAAAGGTTCACATTCAGGGTTCGATGTGGGTTTCGGATAACAAACTGAAAATCCGACTCCCTGTCGCATCGAAGTTAAAATGCCGTTTTACGGGCAAAAAGGGTTTCACATACATATAGGAGCAAATCACAAATCATAGCTCATCACAAAGCAATCACAGCACCACAACAAAAGTGTCAATCTAGTATGGGGTATTTGATGATGATCAATCATCGTTGATACAAGTAATTGTGATTAAAGCGAATTAGCCACATGATTGTCTTTGTTAATCATTTCAAATTAATGTTGAATTTTACTTGATTTTGAATTATTTTAATTGGCTAAGTTAATAAATTATTCTTTAGTTTATTATTTCATTTATAAATTCTTAATCGTTAACTTATTAAGTTTAATTAATTTTATAAATTTCCTATTCTTTAATTTATTAATTTTTTTTTTCTTTTAATTTTAGAAATCGTTACAAAACATCAATTGTTAATTACTACTTCATTATTGTAAACTTGGTTTGAAATTTGTACTTGTATAATTAGTTTATATTTAAACTTCTTATAAAGTTAAACTTTTTAAAACAACTTTTATAAATTTTAAAACATTTTGAACTTCATAAAATTTTAAATACTATTAGTTTCACATTCTATTAACAACTATCATTATTAATTAATCCAGAAAATAAATAAAATTGTGTTTTCAATTTATTGTTAAACCTGGGTTTGCTGTTCATTTGCAAACCCCAGGCTTACTTCGGGTCGTACCCGAGAGAAACGCTTGCCTACTTCGAGTTATCCCCAGATTTGACCCGTGTTGCCATCCCTCTGCAAAAATTTGTTAAAGTTTTTTTTTTCTTTTCTCTTCTACACGATACAACTACAAAACGCACGGCCCTAGCCTCGAGTTCTTCCCAGTTCTCTCGTGCATTGCTTCGAGTTATTACTCGTTCCCCCCAAACCCATCACACTGATACACGCCCCATCCATTGTGCACATGCACGGCCACCGGAGGCGACTCCGACCTCAGGCGAACATCGCCGCATGTCCACCACCGTCCCAGTAACCATTCCCAGCCACCGAAGTGTCCCATCTCCTCTCGAATCAAAATCGAGTTATCGGCCCAAAACCACCATCAGGAACGCCAACCAATAACCACCACGCGCCGTCACCTCTGGCCGTTATCGGCCACCAATTTTGGACCAAAGCTTCGTCACCACGCGACGCATCCATTCGCCCCCCTGACACTCATCGCGATCACTCGTGGGTGGTGCGGCAACCTAATTTCGACCGTGCGTAGAAAAATGGGTATTAAACCCTATTTTAAACTCGAATTGAAAATCAAAAGATTAAAAAAAATCCAGTATTTTTCTAGAAATCACGAACCCTCAATCCATCTACGACAGTGAATTTGAAGCCTATCACTTCTTCGATCGTCAGGTTTTGCCAAAAACTCACTTTCCGATCAACTCCTAATTTCTTGAGTAATATGAAATGAAATTTTTTTTTTCTTTCTAAAATCATTAATTTTGATGGTGATTCAAATGGTGTTACTAAATTTCAAATCCATGAGGTTCGAATTTTCACCTGTTTTGGGTTGTGACTGTATTTACATTTTCCAGTGAAGTTCAAACCTGTTTTTATTGGCTTTAATTAACTGTTTAGATGAATAACAGTTTAAAACAATCATTTTATCTAAATTTCCAACATGATTCAGGAGCAAGGAGGAGAAAGGAATATGGTATTTGGATGTGTTTCACTCTGTAACCAGAGTTTAAGCTTAACAACAAAATTTTCTTTTCTTCCAAAGTTTCCAGTAAGACTACAGCCTGTTTTGATTAGTTTTCTGAAACATGGTGCAAGCTCAACACAATTTCAACTTGTTACAAATTTATTTTAGAAGGAATAAAGTAGAGAAAAATTGAACTGGGTTTTAATATGTTTTATTCTTGCAAAACAAAGAAGGCTGTATGAAATTTGAGTTTCACAGTTTCCAGGAAATCAATTTTGCTTTGATTTATTTCTAAAGAAAATGTTGGTGAAAGTTTGAACAAAATCTATCTTGTTTACTGAAACAAGAATGCATGGCTAACCTTAGTTAATCATTCAAATCAAATAAAGACAGGGGGGGAAGAAGATGGATTTTACAGGTTTTCATTTGTTTTTTTTTTTTCTGAACTAAAATAGTGACTAACATCTTGTACAGTCAACATGACAAACTAAGCATTCAATCATACATTCAAATTCCTTGCATGCAAAAAAAATTTAATTTTCCTATATCATCCAAACATACACATAGCAACCATGATAAAAGAAAACAAGGTTTACTCACATGATTCTAGAAGTTGTTGACAGTCCTACCAAACAGAGAGATGAAGCTCGGCAATATTCCCTTTTCCTACTTTAATTCTCTTGGGGTTTTAAATCTGAAATTTGATGGGTATAATTCTCTGATTAATTGTGGTTGTATTCATGCATTTAAATTATCAAAAACAGGGATTTCTATTTTACTTACTTTTGAAATTTATAGCAGAGAAGACACTTCTTATTTCTGAAACTTGAAACCAAAATAGATTAAAACTCTAACCTTAATTCTTCCTGTAGAAAAAAATTAGATATTGTTGTATTAAACCCAAGTTGTATTCATTTACTTAATTATTGATGACAAAACCCTCTAGATTACTTACAGCTTTGAAGGAAAAATAAAAATCAGGGGAGCTTCTTCTTTCCTGCAGTTTTGAAAAAAACAGAACTTGAAAACCAAAACCAAAAAGGTAGCTTTTAATCCTTAATTCTTCCTGCAAAAAAATTCGATTGAATATTACTGAGTTAAACTCTTTCTTCATTGGAAATTACAACTTCAAGTTTAAACTGTAAAAGGAAAAATCACTTGCCCTATTAATTTATTTCCAGAAATCACTGCATAAGCCAACCTGAAGCTTTCCTCCTTTCAAGCTAACCTGCAGTTTAAGTTTTGAATTGGTTTTTTTGAAACTAGATTTTTTTTTTCAAAAATAATAATAATAAAAAATCATAATTTTCATGAACAATAAAGTTTAAAACAAACTTACCTAAAGATTAACATATCACTACAGTTTAAAAACACTTCAGTTTTATTTCTTTGAATTGAAGAAGACAGTTTGTTTTCTTTTGAGCTTTTTTCTTTTTCTTTGAATGTTTGAAGTAACACTTGCAAATATCTTTTGATTACTGAGTATCAGGTGTTGGGGATTTAAAAATTCGAATTTTAGAAGGTGGAGAGTTTTCTGAATTTTTTTATTTGATTATTTTATTGAGGAGATGATGGTTTGTGCCATTTGTAAGAAGATATCTTAAAACATAGATCTTGTTAATCATTAAATTTTATTAAGAAGGTAAGTTTCAGCTTTTGATGTAACAAAGCAAAAGAAATTTATAGATTTCATTTCCTATATTATATGCATATACTTTTATAAACCAATATACATACATTATATTCATTTGTATGTATATATGCATATGTACTATGTTTAAAAGAAAAGTTGTCTTGACCATTGTGTACTTTACTTCTCAATGATTTTCAATGCTACTTAATTTTTTTAAAATATTTATTCCAAATTTAAATTCAAATCTTAAATTTTTAAATTTGAAATATAAACATTTCAAATCCAAATGACTTCTAAAAAAAAACATTTATCATCTCAATTTTTTTTTAAACATAGAATAAAATTAGAATTCATTTCATACAATATTCTCACTTATTTTATCTGTTTTAGATTTTTTTCAAATTTATTCTCAAATCAAACCCCAAGAGTTTAAATATATATTATTTATTTTAATTGATAATTTTTGGGATGTTACAAATACCCCCTCCTTAAGAAAATTTCGTCCTCGAAATTGAAAGAGAGAGAAAAATAGACAAAGAATATACGAATTCATAAAGAATAAGGAAATGGCTTACCGGCTAAGCCGAGATATCCACTCTGCATTCGGGATAGGATTTCTGCATATTATCTTCAGTTTCCCAAGTGCAGTCCTTTGGATCGCCACTCCACTGAACTTTAACAAGCTTTACAACTTTGTTCCT
Organism: Allium cepa; assembly: GCA_030765085.1. Lineage (NCBI taxonomy): Eukaryota > Viridiplantae > Streptophyta > Magnoliopsida > Asparagales > Amaryllidaceae > Allium > Allium cepa. Next base: position 980,141,991 of record CM060928.1, read on the forward strand.
TAATTGCTTCTCTTCACGATCCACAATCTTTATCGGTTCTCTTTTGACTGTCAAGTTGGGAGTGATGTCGAGATCCTGTTGGGCAGCTTCTTCAATAATGCTGTCCGGATCGTGCACATACTTCCGAAGGCTAGAAATGTGGAATACATCATGCACACCCGATAACCAGCTAGGCAACTGCACACGGTAGGCTAGAGAACCAATCCTTTCTAGAATAGGAAAAGGACCAATATATCGTGGTGCTAGCTTACCAGTCTTCCCAAATCTCAACACACCTCTCATAGGAGATACTTTAAGAAAAACAGAGTCCCCAACCTGGAATTCCAAATCTCGTCTTCTACGATCATAGTAGCTCTTTTGACAACTCTGAGCTGTTTTCAGTTTCTTCCGAATAAAATCAACCTTTTCGGTGGCTTCTTTAATCATATCCAGACCAAGAATGAGTCTATCACCTGCCTCAATCCAGCATGCCGGTGATCGACACGGTCGGCCATATAAAGCCTCAAAAGGAGCCATCTCAATACTGGCCTGATAGCTGTTGTTATAAGAGAATTCGACCAGATGCAAATGGTCCTCCCAAGAACCACCAAAATCAAGTATACAAGCTCGCAGTAGGTCCTCCAAGATTCGATTGATCCTTTCTGTCTCCCCATCGGACTGTGGGTGATAAGCAGTACTGAAATGCAGCTTAGTTCCCAATGCGTCTTGAAACTCCTCCCAAAATCTACTAGTGAAGATCGGATCACGATCACTCACTATGCTGCTACGAATGCCATGGAGACGGACAATTTCTTTCACATATAAATTAGCTAGACTTGCAGCTGTGCGGGTAGCTTTTACTAGCAAGAAGTGGGCGGACTTAGTCAAACGATCTACAATGACCCAAATCGCTTCATTGCCCTTTCGAGTGCGAGGCAAACCGTCGATGAAATCCATCGACACTTGGTCCCATTTCCACTTGGGCACCTCTAAAGGCTGAAGCAAACCTGCCATCTTCTTTTGGTCGCTCTTGATTTGTTGGCAAGTGGCACAGCGACTCACATAAATAGATATATCTCTCTTCATCCTCTTCCACTAGAAAGTTCTTTTGATATCTCTATACATCTTGTTAACTCCTGGATGGATGCAAAGCTTAGATTTGTGACATTCGTCTAAAACTTCACGTTTCAGATCAGGGAAGTCTGGAACACATATTCTTCCTTTCAGCCTTATAACTCCTCTACTATCCATCTCAAAACTAGTGTCTTCTCCTTGGCATATTCTTTTATAAATTCCCCGAAGAAACTCATCTTCATACTGCTTGCTCGCAATCCTCTTAAGAAGAGTAGGAGCGATAACAAGGTGAGCAAGAATAGCATGCTTTCGACTCAAGGCGTCCGCAACCACATTGGCTTTTCCTGGCGTATATAGAATGTCTAAGTCATAAGATACCAGAAATTCCAGCCAACGCTGTTGTCGCAAATTCAGATCTTTCTGGGTGAAGAGGTATTTCAAAGATTTATGGTCGGTGAATAATTCAAATTTTTCACCTAGAAATAAAGAGAATTCGATGAGTAGATTAGTTAAGTTAAACTAAATTTGTAGATTGTTAAGATAACTGAAGAGATACTTACCCAGAAGATAATGTCGCCATATTTTTAAAGCGAAGATAACAGCTAGAAGCTCCAAATCATGGGTCGGATAATTTCTTTCATGAGGACGTAATTGTCTACTCGCGTAGGCAATCACCTTCCCGTTTTGCATCAATACTGCACCCAAGCCTTCACCGCAAGCATCGGTATAAACAGATAATCCCTGGTTCCCGTTGATAATAGCGAGAATAGGAGCGGTGGTTAATCTCTTCTTCAATTCCTCAAAAGCTTCTTCACATTTTGGAGTCCAAATAAACTTTGCATTCTTCATTGTTAGCTTGGTCAAAGGACTAGCTAACTTCGAGAAGTCCTGAACAAACTTCCGATAATAACCTGCTAGACCCAAAAAGCTTCGAACTTCCTTTGGGGTAGTAGGTCTCCTCCAATCAAGAATGGCGGAAATTTTGCTAGGATCTACAGTAATCCCTTCTTCATTAACAATATGGCCAAGAAATTTGACTTCTTTGACCCAAAAGTGGCATTTGGAAAATTTAGCATATAGAATATTTCTCCTCAATATCTCCAAGACGATTCTAAGGTGTTCGGCATGCTCCTCTTCGGTCTTAGAATAGACCAAAATGTCATCAATGAATACAAGCACAAATTTATTCAATACATCCCGAAACACACGAGTCATAAGGTCCACAAAGTATGCTGGGGCATTGGTTAGCCCAAAAGGCATGACTAACCATTCATAGAACATATTGGGACCCCTAAAAGCTGTCAAATGAACACAGTCTTCGGCGATTCGTAATTGATGGAATCCTTGGGCTAGATCCATCTTCGAGAAGAAACAAGCGCCGTGCAACAGATCAAATAAATCATCAATCCTGGGCAGTGGGAATTTATTCTTGAGAGTCTGCTTATTGAGATCGCGGTAATCCACGCACAATCTCAAGGATCCATCTGATTTAGCAACAAATACAACGGCTGAGCCCCATTCAGAAACACTGGGTCGAATCAACCCTTTTTCTAGTAAATCTCTAGTTTGCTCGACTAATTCAACCCTTTCTCTAGGTGCCATCCTGCGACTTGGATGAACAACAGGACGGGCATTGGGCACAAGGTCGATTATGAATTCTATTTCTCGGTGAGGAGGTAGAGATTTCACTTCATCAAACACATCTGGAAAATCTCTAACAATAGGAATAGACTGCAAGCTGGGTTCAGGATAACCCAAATTATACATCAACCCTTCCATTTTAGGACTAGGGTCCTCACAAGAAATTTCGATGAAATCCCCAAATTCGATTTTGATTGAAATCAACCGATTATTGCAATCCAATTTGGCTTCATATTTTGCTAGCCAATCCATCCCGAGTAAGACTTCAAATTCGTTGAAGTCAAGAACAAAAGGACTAATAGGAAATTGAGGGCAAGAATATGAGATAGGAACATCTCTACATCGAAGACAGAGGTTTGCGGGACCTCCAACTGGATTGCTTACACATATAGGCTCATCAACAAAATCAGGTTCAATATTCAATTCATTAATAGCTTGTTAAGATATAAAACTGTGTGTAGCGCCAATATCAAAAAGAACTCTAACAATGTTATCATAAATGGTAAGATTACCTTCCAGAACTCCCTTTCCCTTTTCTGCTTTAGAAGATGTGGGCTTGTCTTTGACTGAGTATACTTTAGCTGTCTGGGCTTGCTTCATAATTGGACAATTCTTAACTTCATGTCCTTCTTTTTGACAATAATAGCACTTCCTAGGCTTTCCTTGAGCGGATTGATCTCTCTTGGGCTTTTTGCAGCTGGTAGAATAGTGGCCTTTCTCCAAGCAATTATAGCAAGTGACATTCTCCATAGTGCTCCCTTGATTGCTTTTCTTTTTCTCCTTGCCGTGCCAAGGTTTCTTGCCTCCAAATTTTCTCTTCTTCCAGTTCGGATTGCTTGAGTTTCCTTGCTCCCTTGGTGCTTCTTGCATGTCTAGTGTAGCATAACGGTATCCCATATCAACCAAATCTGAGAATGATTCTTTGACGTGGCCAGTCATCCTTTCGTGGAACTTTTTATTCATCCCACGAATGAATCTCTCATTCTTCTTCAACGGTGTGTTCACTAATTCTGGACCAAAGCGTGACAATTCATTGAATTTATTGAGATACTCCTCGAACGACAGACTTCCTTGCTTCAAGTCCATGAATTCTTGGTACATACGAGAAATCCCGGATGATGGCAAGTAGCGCTTCTCAAATGCTTCTTTGAATCTACCCCAAGTGAACTCGTCCTCAGGCTCATCAATAGTGACCGTCTCCCACCAAGCTAAGGCTTCACCTTATAGTTGCCAAGTAGCTATGAGACGCATCTGATCATCCTGTAGCTTGAGCCCCTTAAAGATTTTCTCACAAGACCTAATCCATGCCTGGGCCTCAATAATCGTCTCTTTGCCAGTGAAGGGCTTACCACCAAGCCTTGAGAAATTCTTATATAAGTCAGCCAGATTCGGCTGATTCTGAATAGGTAAAGCTGCATCGGTGGTAGGGGGAACTTGGCTAGGTGCTGTGGCATTTCCTTGCCCCCTAACTCTGCCTCTTCGCCCACTCATCCCAACTATATGTAATTAGTAAGAAAAAGTGGCTTAGACATTTGGACGAGATATCTTAAGAAATTTCAGCAATTAAAGGAAATAGACTAAGAAAAACTTGAGGTGTTAATCAATTATGCTCACTCTAGGGTATACTTCACCCTATCTCTAATGAGCCATCTAATGTGTTATACTCCGTAGCTAAAGTTTTTACTCAACCTCTAGCTCTGATACCACATGTCACGACCCGAAATTCAACGTTCGAAAATTGACATCAAATACCTCACTTGTACTCGACTATTAATGATTCAAACATCGAACTCCAGTCGGATGGAGCTTATAACAACATTAGATGAATATATAACAGCGGAAATAAAATGAATAACATGCATCACCTCACAGATACAACACCACAATAATATATGTTACAACATCAGAGTACATAATACATGAATCACATCTCCAAATAGAATGTCATAATAGAACAACTACATATCATATGCCAAAGTCTTCAAAAAGATAGAGAATGATAATGAACGCCAAACTAAGCACCTCGAGATCCAAAAGCTTCCAAAATGTCTCTAAGGTATGAGCCTCCAAAAACCACAAATCTCCAAACCAAAATACTCCAAAATGTAGCTAGAGCCAAAATACAGAAAACCTGCTACTAGGCTGCCCGTGTAGAAATGGTGGGCACCCAGAGTTTAGAAAGGAAACAATAAACTCCGGGTCAGTCATGGGACTGGTATGAGTAAACAAAGATAATTGCTTTCAAGTAAAACAGATATATACAAGGAAAACCGGTATGCTTTTGGAAAATGAAACTACCATAAGACCTCCCGCCACACACACAATGCAATCGCAGAATTGGAGGAGATTTCTTCTTACGATAGTCAAATATGCTTAATACGGGAAAATTCTTTGATATTATTACTAGTGCATAGTGTAGAAAGCCATTTCGAAAGTATAATATCAATCCTAGCCAGCATAGACATTCCGAACTATGCCTACTATAGCTACCATCTAAACAGTGGTGACCACCATAAGTAAATGGTAGGTAATACAACTAAAACCGTACGGGGTTCGTATTGAGAATTGGATTTCCAACAAATGGTCAGGCTAAGGAACTTCCTATGCCACATGAGTACGCCTTTGGCGGGACGTCCCGAGAACTAACGTTACGGTTAGATCTCTACCAACACAAGGCCGGGTTACCTCTGTAACTAGGTAACTACTACACGAATATGCCACTCCCCGGTCCTTTGGGACCTTTATCCGAGGGCCCTCCATCATAAAGCAACAACCACACAGAATAATGAGATTGAAGCAACCACATAGGTAAGCATTTGGGCTCCATACCATGACACTACCTTTTTCCAGAAGGAAATGACATACCCTAAAGGGCGCGACCCTCATAACCTTGCCGCATCTTTCCTGTTTTGACCATTTTCGGGGTGTGAGGTCCGATGAGGTCTCGTCCACAAAGCTACGCTTTACACGAAAGCCATGCTTTGATCACAAATGATCAACAAATGATCATCACTATACAGCGGCACTTAGTATGCCACACTACCAAATTGGGAGTATATTGCTGATAACCTTCAACTACATAACCTCTGAGCTCGTACGTCTCAGAGAAGGGTGTTAAGCTAAGAGAATAAATTCTCCGCCACCAATCAGATATGTATTTGAAAGAAATCGGCTTTATATCTCAAAGCGTAGTGTCAGACACACGACCATACAAGTCTGTTCCGGGTTCGAACAGAACCGAAGGCACTTCGTCCAATAAGGAAGAAGCCCTTGTAAATCCGGGCATCCACAATCCCGATAGAACTTCCCATCACTTAGGGAATCCCTATACCGGAGCAACTCGGTGCAGAGATAATCGATAGGTTATCCTATCGTTTTCGAAGACACCCGGTCTTCGCCGTCGGTCTTCAAATGCAATCCATTCGTCGAATCACTATTCGGAATGGGTTATATGACACAAAGGTCCTCTCTCGGCTAATCCGAATAGTGAGCGCTCAAATTAAAACATGTGGGTGTATCAATCACAAAGGTTTACATTCAGGGTTCGATGTGGGTTTCGGATAACAAACTGAAAATCCGACTCCCTGTCGCATCGAAGTTAAAATGCCGTTTTACGGGCAAAAAGGGTTTCACATACATATAGGAGCAAATCACAAATCATAGCTCATCACAGAGCAATCACAGCACCACAACAAAAGTGTCAATCTAGTATGGGGTATTTGATGATGATCAATCATCGTTGATACAAGTAATTGTGATTAAAGAGAATTAGCCACATGATTGTCTTTGTTAATCATTTCAAATTAATGTTGAATTTTACTTGATTTTGAATTATTTTAATTGGCTAAGTTAATAAATTATTCTTTAGTTTATTATTTCATTTATAAATTCTTAATCATTAACTTATTAAGTTTAATTAATTTTATAAATTTCCTATTCTTTAATTTATTAAATTTTTTTTTCTTTTAATTTTAGAAATCGTTACAAAACATCAATTGTTAATTACTCCTTCATTATTGTAAACTTGGTTTGAAATTTGTACTTATATAATTAGTTTATATTTAAACTTCTTATAAAGTTAAACTTTTTAAAACAACTTTTATAAATTTTAAAACATTTTGAACTTCATAAAATTTTAAATACTATTAGTTTCACATTCTATTAACAACTATCATTATTAATTAATCCAGAAAATAAATAAAATTGTGTTTTCAATTTATTGTTAAACCTGGGTTTGCTGTTCATTTGCAAACCCCAGGCTTACTTCGGGTCGTACCCGAGAGAAACGCTTGCCTACTTCGAGTTATCCCCAGATTTGACCCGTGTTGCCATCCCTCTGCAAAAATTTGTTAAACTTTTTTTTTTCTTTTCTCTTCTACACGATACAACTACAAAACGCATGGCCCTAGCCCCGAGTTTCTTCCCAGTTCTCTCGTGCATTGCTTCGAGTTATTACTCGTTCCCCCCAAACCCATCACACTGATACACGCCCCATCCATTGTGCACATGCACGGCCACCGGAGGCGACTCCGACCTCAGGCGAACATCGCCGCATGTCCACCACCGTCCCAGTAACCATTCCCAGCCACCGAAGTGTCCCATCTCCTCTCGAATCAAAATCGAGTTATCGGCCCAAAACCACCATCAGGAACGCCAACCAATAACCACCACGCGCGTCGCCTCTGGCCGTTATCGGCCACCAATTTTGGCCCAAAGCTTCGTCACCACGCGACGCATCCATTCGCCCCCTTGACACTCATCGCGATCACTCGTGGGTGGTGCGGCAACCTAGTTTCGACCGTGCGTAGAAAAATGGGTATTAAACCCTATTTTAAACTCGAATTGAAAATCAAAAGATTAAAAAAAAATTCCAGTATTTTTCTAGAAATCACGAACCCTCAATCCATCTACGACAGCGAATTTGAAGCCTATCACTTCTTCGATCGTCAGGTTTTGCCAAAAACTCACTTTCCGATCGAACTCCTAATTTCTTGAGTAATATGCAATGAAATTTTTTTATTCTTGTTTCTAAAATCATTAATTTTGATGGTGATTCAAATGGTGTTACTAAATTTCAAATCCATGAGGTTCGAATTTTCACCTGTTTTGGGTTGTGACTGTATTTACATTTTCCAGTGAAGTTAAAACCTGTTTTTATTGGCTTTAATTAACTGTTTAGATGAATAACAGTTTGAAACAATCATTTTATCTAAATTTCCAACATGATTCAGGAGCAAGGAGGAGAAAGGAATATGGTATTTGGATGTGTTTCACTCTGTAACCAGAGTTTAAGCTTAACAACAAAATTTTCTTTTCTTCCAAAGTTTCCAGTAAGACTACAGCCTGTTTTGATTAGTTTTCTGAAACATGGTGCAAGCTCAACACAATTTCAACTTGTTACAAATTTATTTCAGAAGGAATAAAGTAGAGAAAAATTGAACTGGGTTTTAATATGTTTTATTCTTGCAAAACAAAGAAGGCTGTATGAAATTTGAGTTTCACAGTTTCCAGGAAATCAATTTTGCTTTGATTTATTTCTAAAGAAAATGTTGGTGAAAGTTTGAACAAAATCTATCTTGTTTACTGAAACAAGAATGCATGGCTAGCCTTAGTTAATCATTCAAATCAAATAAAGACAGGGGGGAAGAAGATGGATTTTACAGGTTTTCATTTGTTTTTTTTTTCTGAACTAAAACAGTGACTAACATCTTGTACAGTCAACATGACAAACTAAGCATTCAATCATACATTCAAATTCCTTGCATGCAAAAAAAAATTTAATTTTCCTATATCATCCAAACATACACATAGCAAACATGATAAAAGAAAACAAGGTTTACTCACATGATTCTAGAAGTTGTTGACAGTCCTACCAAACAGAGAGATGAAGCTCGGCAATATTCCCTTTTCCTACTTTAATTCTCTTGGGGTTTTAAATCTGAAATTTGATGGGTATAATTCTCTGATTAATTGTGGTTGTATTCATGCATTTAAATTATCAAAAACAGGGATTTCTATTTTACTTACTTTTGAAATTTATAGCAGAGAAGACACTTCTTATTTCTGAAACTTGAAACCAAAATAGATTAAAACTCTAACCTTAATTCTTCCTGTAGAAAAAAATTAGATATTGTTGTATTAAACCCAAGTTGTATTCATTTACTTAATTATTAATGACAAAACCCTCTAGATTAGTTACAGCTTTGAAGGAAAAATAAAAATCAGGGGAGCTTCTTCTTTCCTGCAGTTTTGAAAAAAACAGAACTTGAAAACCAAAACCAAAAAGGTAGCTTTTAATCCTTAATTCTTCCTGCAAAAAAATTCGATTGAATATTACTGAGTTAAACTCTTTCTTCATTGGAAATTACAACTTCAAGTTTAAACTGTAAAAGGAAAAATCACTTGCCCTATTAATTTATTTCCAGAAATCACTGCATAAGCCAACCTGAAGCTTTCCTCCTTCCAAGCTAACCTGCAGTTTAAGTTTTGAATTGGTTTTTTTGAAACTAGATTTTTTTTTTCAAAAAAAATAATAATAAAAAATCATAATTTTCATGAACAATAAAGTCTAAAACAAACTTACCTGAAGATTAACATATCACTACAGTTTAAAAACACTTCAGTTTTATTTCTTTGAATTGAAGAAGACAGTTTGTTTTCTTTTGAGCTTTCTTTTTTTTTCTTTGAATGTTTGAAGTAACACTTGCAAATATCTTTTGATTACTGAGTATCAGGTGTTGGGGATTTAAAAATTCGAATTTTAGAAGGTGGAGAGTTTTCTGAACTTTTTTATTTGATTATTTTATTGAGGAGATGATGGTTTGTGCCATTTGTAAGAAGATATCTTAAAACATAGATCTTGTTAATCATTAAATTTTATTGAGAAGGTAAGTTTCAGCTTTTGATGTAACAAAGCAAAAGAAATTTATAGATTTCATTTCCTATATTATATGCATATACTTTTATAAACCAATATACATACATTATATTCATTTGTATGTATATATGCATGTGTACTATGTTTAAAAGAAAAGTTGTCTTGACCATTGTGTACTTTACTTCTCAATGATTTTCAATGCTACTTAATTTTTTTAAAATATTTATTCCAAATTTAAATTCAAATCTTAAATTTTTAAATTTTAAATATAAACATTTCAAATCCAAATGACTTCTAAAAAAAAACATTTATCATCTCAATATTTTTTTAAACACAGAATAAAATTAGAATTCATTTCATACAATATTCTCACTTATTTTATTTGTTTTAGATTTTTTTCAAATTTATTCTCAAATCAAACCCCAAGAGTTTAAATATATATTATTTATTTTAATTGATAATTTTTGGGATGTTACAAATATATTGCTAGTATCAGTTTGCATCAGTTGTATCATCATGTTTATAATTAATATAAAACACTGAATTTCTAAGATAATGGTACAAGCATATAGAATGCTTTGAATTAAAATATTTAACAGTTTTACTAGCACACTTAGTATTAGTTTCTGTACGGGTTTTCGTGTTTGTAGTTATTAATTTAATATTTTTTGGCAAATATTTTGTTTTATTTTTGATTATGCATGTATCAGTTTTGTTTCTATAGGTATTATTTTGTTTCTATAGGTATCGGTTTTATTCTTTTAGGTATCAGTTTTGTTCCTGTAAGTATCTATTTATTTCTGAACTAAGTGTTTATTGAATCGAAAGATAATATTTTTCAATATTTTTTGTATGAATCAAATTCAATTAAATATAAAAGGCATATAATGATGCATAGAAGTATGTATGAAATACTATAATACAGAAAGACGGATAGTTTGAATAATGAGCAACTGTTAATTGATTATGACTGCTAGTTTCAACTATTGTATTAATTTTGTTCATAGTAGATATCATTTTAACCAAAAAAAATTACGTGTCTTCTCCTTACTTTGCACACTTTACTTGATGTATATCGTTTGGTTTCACCTCCATGTCTTGTATGTTATTCTTTTTCCAAACGTCTTTAAGCACTTCTTCTGTTTCTTATCTCTATTAAAGACAAAATGATAAAATTTAGGTTATATTCACCTTTTTTGACTGTATTAAGTTATTTTTTTAAGAAACAAAAATCTCATACCCATTTGATAGTTTCTTTTAAACTGGAATTGTTTCTTTTACTTGATCTTCTAGGGCGGTTAGAATCAACATGACACAATTGAATTGTTGGGTATGTTAAAGTGACTAATGTCCAGTGGTTTTCATAATGCAAAAGAAAATATATACTTTCTGCAAATTTGCCCTGTACTATTGAATCTAGCATAGGCAGGACTAGACTTTTTTAACACCCTTTATATCACAAATAATTCCTTTCTGTTTAATATGAAAATAAGCTACGATTTAATAAATGAAGCAATTATTATGTACTTGCATATAAAAATTCTATTTACCATCATTGTAGTTGTGAAAGCATAATTGCATTTTCCTAGTCCACATTTTGAAATATACCAATCAATAATCTGTATTAAAATCAGAAAAGTATAATTTATTTTTTATTGGTGAAGCAATATTAAATAGTAAATAGTATCACTAACGTTAATAGTCGCTTTGTATATTGATAAGTATAAAAATAACAAAGCATCAAGTCAATTCAAACATCTTGTGGGTATTAGATTTTACATTTATTTGTTATCAGTTTTGTTGTACATGGTATTGAAAATATTTTTCTAATATCAGCTATTGTGATATTTATGATCTAGGATCTAGATATCATTTTTGCTTTTATTTTGATATCAGTTTTGATGCAAATTACAATGAAAATAACTTAGAAATCAAGTAAGAATCAATTTTAGACATATTGATATTAACTATTGGCTATTCTACTAATTTTGACTAATACCAGTATGATTAAAGAAAAAATTAAATTTATGTACCTGCCCCTCTGTCTCATTTCCTTCCCGTGCATATTTTAGTGTTTTTTTGGTTATGACACAACCTCCTTTGATTGTGTCCTTATCTTCTCATGCCACTACACTATTTAACAAAAAAGATTTGTATAATTAGATAAACTTATTTTCATATTTAATATTATTACAAATATTTGTATACTTACTTCTGTGATGATGTCGTCAAAGAAAAGAAAGTTTTGATCACATTTTGTTGTTTTACTTTGAGACAGATCAAAAATTTGGAGTGTCCAAGCCCTCTCTCCAAAAGCATTGGCTCTATCACTACAAGTAGCTTTGGACAATTCTCTTCTGCACTTTTGTTTTCACCAGCTTTGTTTTTTTAGGTTTTGGCTTATTTGCAGATTTTTTGCGTTTCTGCACATAGTCAAAGCTGTCGCTTTGTTTTTTCAGTCTTGTTCTTGCTTTCAGCCCTTGAATATAAGAAGATGTCTTTCTTTGTGACGCTTTAATTGTTTGCCACTTGATTTTGCCACTGTTTTTTTCCTTTTCTAGTAGCAGGTTCTACTGGTTTTTCTGCATCATGTTGTTCAGTTTTTTTCACTTTCAAATTTTTGTGTATCTTACAGTTTGAAAGTTGGAGGAGTGAAGTCAAGCACCGAAACATTGTAGGGTACATTTTGGCTTTTGATATTGATATCCTCTTCCAGATGTTGAGTATCTTTTGTTTCTTCTTGTTGCATTTGACTTTCATTTTCCACTTCCTCTCTTTGATGCATTTCAATTAGAGCTGGTTTTTTTCTTCATGTTCACAATTTCTTTGTTCCCACTGTGTTTCTTCATTTTCCATTTTTTTGACCAATTCACTTCTTATTTCGATGTGCATATTTTTTTTAATGATCCTGACTCGATCTTCGAAAATCGGCACTAAATACGTCACTCGTATTCGAATGCCGCAGATCCAAACGTCGAATCTGGTGCGCCGGAGCTTATAACACTTTAAGTATAACAACACAGTGCAAGAAAATGAATAATATCATTGATAGAACAATGAATACAAAATCTGATACAATATGATACAACAATATCAGAGACAAATATACACAGCGGAATATGATAGCAACAGAAAAGATAACTCAATATGATCTTCAATGAACAGTGAATCCAAAATCTTCAACTCCATACCAAAAGCTTATACCAAAAGCTACGAGGACTCCAATCCAATAAGCTCAAACCACCATCAACACTGTACTGAAGCAAATACGATCCCGAAATACTATCGCCAAAATCCAAAAGCTGAAACTATCGACTCTGCTCCTACTACTTGATTATCTAAAAAACCAAACTCTAGACTGTCCGTGTCAAAAATTGTGGGCACTCAGAGTTTAGGAAGGGAACAATAAACTCCGAGTCAGCCATGGGACTGGTATGAGCAAACGAAAACAGTTCTATGTTTAAAACAAACAACAAAAGATTAAAAAATTGAAATCCGTAATGCTTTTTGGAAAATGAAACTGCCATAAGGACTCCGGCCACACACACAATGCAAGCGCACACTTGGAAGAGATTTCTCCCCATGACAGTCAAAAATGGATGATACGCGAAAACCATTTGATATTATTATTAGTGCATTGTGGAAAACATTTGCAAGTATAATATTAATCTTAGCCAGCATACGTACCATTATAGTATGCCTACTATAGCTACCATATTAAATGGCAGGTTCTACAACTAAAATCGTACAAGGCGCGTATTGGATGATTGGATTTCCAACATATGGTCAGGCCAAGGAACTTTCCATTGCCACATGGGTACGCCTCTAGAGGGACGCCCCGAGAACCTACCCGGCTCTCTGCCAACACAATGCCGCTTTACTCCCTTCCCGGGAATAAAACCTAAGATATGCCACCCCGGTCGTTTGCGACCTTTATCCGAGGATCCTCAACCACAAAGCAACAACACACAGTAATAAATATACAGTGTCCACATGAGTAAGTATCTAGGCTCCATACCATGATACCACCCTTTTCCAGAAGGAATGGACATACCCTAGGGGTGCGACGCCTGCAACCTTGCCGCATCTTTCCTATTTCGACCATTATCGGGTTGTGAGGCTCGATGAGATCTCGTTCAAAAAGCTACACTTTTTCACTAAGTCATGCTTTGATCAACAAATGATCAGCAGCACTTCGTATGCCACATTACCAAATTGAGAATGTATCACTAGTAACCATCAACAACATAACCTCTGAGCTCGTACGTCTCAGAGAAGAGTGTTAAGCTAAGAGAATAAATCTTCGCCACCAAATAGAAATGTATTTGATAGAAACTGGTTTTACATCTCAAAGTGTAATATCAGACACACATCCATACAAGTCTGTTTCGGGTTCGAACAGAACCGAAGGCACTTCCGAAGAAGCCCTTGCAAATCCGGATAGTTCCTAATTCACGTCCGGACTCCACATCACATATGGAGATCTCTATACCAAGGCCTTTAGGGGCAGAGACATTCGACGAGTTATCCTTCCGCTTTCGAAAATATCCGGCCTTCACCACCGGTCTTCAAATGCTATCCATAACGTCGTATCATTATTCGGAATGGGTTATATGACACAAGGTTCTCTTCCGGCTAAACCGAATAATGAGCGCAATATTTAAAAACATATGGATATTGAGATTTCAGTTAAGTCACAACTTAAAATTCAAAACTTTTCTTTCAAATGGTTTAAACAAATTACCATTTCAAATCTTTAAACAAGAAAGATTCACTTCACAAAGTTTACCAATCTTCCACAAAGGTTCATTCACCATATTTAAACAGTTTACCTTTTAAATTGGATTAACTCGTCCAATCATTATACCATAGACTCGATTTATAGCTTTCAAAACCTTTTCCAAAGATTTATTTATAACTTTCAAAACAATTCCCATTTCAAATCCTTTATATAAAAGATACACCATAAAAAAATTCTTCAATTTGAAAACAAAGTTCTATTAATCTTTCACAAAGATTCATATTTAGAATTCACTTTAATTCAAACAAGATTTATAAAATCTTTTAGGAAAGATTTATTCATAGCTTTCAAACAAATCCCTCTCCAAAATTTGATTTGCTAATCTAATCTTTAACAGAGATTTATTCATAGCCTTTCAAAACAATTCCATTTCAAACTTGAAACCTTTTTAACAAAACAGGAAATTCCTTCTTAATTTTGAAAGCTATTATCATTTAAAAACAAATTCTTTTGCTTCGGAAAAATCCGGTTACATTTGCAAAAGTTAAAGCCCTTCAAGTATAAAACTAGGTTTAAATTCAAATTTCCAAAATAATACTTTTAAAAATGGTTTAAAATCAATATAAACACATTTATAACTTGTATAGCCTTTTAAACCATTATTTCCAAATATAGAATTCGAATTCAAATCTTGAATTCAAATCAAACTATTTTAGTTTCCAAAACTTTATCGAGTTATTCAAAATGACTTTTATCTTTCAAAGTTCCTTTTCAAAAGCCTTTTCAAATTCAACCCAATTTCATTTCCAAAAATCATTTGGATTCAAAATTCAACAACTTTAAAAACCATTTCAAAAATCTGTAACTTAACCAATTTCCTTGTGCAATCCATATTTGTGTGTGTATAGTGTGGTCCAGGGGTTTTACACACAATAGTGCAACAACATCATCATTACGGATATAAACACAGCAAGATATTTGATAAGCGGTATAAACTATAACGCTTATCTTTATTTGCAGATCACAGATAAGTAAATATAAGTACATCGCGGATAATTATATTACATCACAGAAAATTAAATTACATCACCATTAACAGCTCAAATCAAAAATCAGAATATCACAAATCAGATAGGATAATCAATTCAAGGCATCTCATATAATATAATCATTCATAAGTAATTCAAGCATCCAATACTCATTTTTAAATAGGATTAATTAATTGTTTAATCCTTAATTAATTCAATTTAACTTTTTAATTTAAACTAATTACTTATGAATAAATTACCCAAATTAATCATTTAATATTAATGAATGAAATTAATTAATTAACCCTTAATTATCCTTCTAATTAATTATCCTTAATTAATTAATTATTCCTTAATTAATCACATTAATTAAATTAACTTTTAAGTTAATTACATAATTAATTAACCCTTAATTAATTACCATTTAATTAATTACAATAGGTGATTACCCTTAACACTTATGTTAACAGACCATAATTTAATTATATTGAGTAATTATACTTTAATTACATGATTAATCTACTTTAATCATTAATTAAAAACTTAATTACTTAATTATCTTTAAGTAATTAATTATCCTAAATTAATTAACTTTTAATTAATTAATAAATTCTCAAAACAATTAACTTTTAAAATTTAACCTTTAAAATAAAATTCGTTATTAGCCCATAGATTAACTTAAACCTTTAAGTGAATTAAAGCTTAAAAACATTTCTTAATTACCCCATTTAATCTTTTTTTTTTAAAATAAATTTGGAAATTAAATTAATTAATTTCATTAAGTACGCATCCCATGGATTAATTTAAATTATTAAATTTCATTTGAAAACCACTTAGAGTTAATTAGAGATTAACCTAATAAAAACATTTTCAAAACCAAATTAAATTACTTTCAAATCACATTTGAATTTTAAAATTTAGTTTTGAAAACTTGTTTCAAAAGTCTTGTTAAATACGTTTACTTTGAACTTGGTTAATTCCTTTTTGTTTTCAGCTTTGAAAAAAAACTTTGTTCACATAATCTTTTTAAAATTTTAAAACCTGGTACGATCTACTTCAAAATTTAAAACCTGAAACCTGTTTTTCTTTTAAAATTTAAAACCTGGAATCCTTGTTTACCCCAGCTTTACTTCAAGACCTTCTGCAACATTCAACTGCTTCGAGTCAAACACCACATTTCACGAGTTCAAATCGTATTTCTTCCCCAATTCAACGAAAGGACCCAGATACACTCAACGGCCTCGTGCACATGCACATCTGAACGAAATGACTCCGACCATCGCCGCCACTTTCTACACATCGTCGATGATCCAATTGATCACCCAATTACCCAGTTAGTCGAACTTGGTTGTAATTTGAAAACGAGCCATCAAGACCCTCCTGGAACCCAACTGGTCGATGAAAATCACCATGCAACGCCACAGATGATCGTCTGAAACCATGCTACCACGCCTGAAGCTGCGCCACCCTTCGATAACTTAATACCCCCTCATGCGATTGCCTTCAAATCATCCACGTCGGCACAATGGCCTCGACTACAATATCAAACCCATCAGGGTCTTAAACCCTAAAACCTAGTTGCACCGTCGCCACGATCAACCAGAAAATCTACTAGTATTCTTCTGGTGATCGTTGATGCTCGAACTACTTACCGACCAGAGTATGATGAAGTTCGTCGTGCCGTTTGACGGATTTTGACAAAACTACCATTTCCGTTCATCTCGTTTTCTCAACAATTATAGATTTAAAAATCATGATATCTATGTTAAAAATCATAATTTATAAACACGAATCCAATTCTATGATCAAAACTAAGAATTTTAACATTCGAAAATTTGACTTGGATTAATTCTTCCCTGTATATTTTTATTTCAAAATATTTACGCAATTTAAACACTTAAATTTATTTTTAAAGACGATGTTACAGTCTTGCAAATATTTTCCATCTTAAAATCAAAGTTTAGACTTATTATATACAGAGCAGTGGAATTTATTCTCTTAATATAAACCTGAATATTTTAACAGAGGTAAGTATGTCTGTTAAACAGACATGCACTTCACACACATAAATGCATATATACTTACTGATATACACACATACATCTTTCCATTTCCCAAAACATTATCATCTCAGATACTAGAATCAAAAGAACTGGTTAAAGAATTTGAGTTTGCTCACCTGATTTTGATATTTGAAGGTAGAAAACAGTTTCCTGATCTGGAACTTTTGCTTTTGGTTGATCTATTGTTTTGAAACTGATACTTTGTTTTATTCTTGATGATTTGATTTTACTTGATTTGTTTGCTTTTTCCCTGCCTTGTTCTTGATTTTGAATTTGAAAACTGGAACAAACTTTGATCTGGAAATGATTGTTGAATACTTGCTTGTTTTTCAGAATTGAATCTGAATCTATTATTTCAGGCTTTTGGAAGTTGCTTAGCTGCTTTGAATTCTTGATTTTCTTTGCTCCAGATACTTGTTTCAGGTTGAAGAATTTGTATGAGTTGAATTGATATGGTTTTGTTTTAATTATTTTCAGCTTGCAAATGAATTAAAGAGGATAACCTGATTTTTACTCTTTTACATTTTTTTTAATTCAAATTGAAAGATAAGTGCCACTTGGACATTAAATTAACACTTGTTAATTCCATTTATTGAAATGCTTACAAATGTTCAAATTTGTGTTAAAAGGTTTACGCTTGTAAATGTTTGTATATTTATGTTTAAATCCCTTGGTTTAAAATTTATTTTTGTAAATTTGTTTTAACCCTTTATGTAAATAAAATTTCATATACAACATATGTTTTTATTTTTAAAATGTTTATATCTTCTTTTATATTTATATTTACACAAACAAAAATCTTTATCTCAATTATTCTTCACATTACAATTTTAATTTAGTTCAAGATTTTAATATACATATATTTTTATACATTTTACATTCATACTTTTCTTATCATTTATTTTTGTACAACTTTAAAGAAAAAAGAATGGTTTAAAAATCTTGATCACATATTAACAAATAATCACTTTTATTCTCAATACATTTATTTAATTTCAAAATCACATTTTATTTTTATACTTAGACAATTTCATAACAACCCATTTGAAATCAAATTATTCATTATTACAATTAACTATATATATGTATTAGTTCTTTGAAATATAAAGTTTGATAAATCCAATATTTGTTTACAATCATATTCCAAATTAAAATCCATTTATTCAAATAAAGATACATCTTATTTAATCATATCAGAAATCCAAATATAATTTTATTTTCTAAGATGTTTAAATTTGAATCTAATTTCAAACTCTATTTCAATATATTTTATATTAATTACCAAATATTTCAAAATTTAATCCCAAAGATTAAATTAATTATCAAATTATTCTTAGCTAAAATCCAGGAATGTTACATTTTTCTCCACTTTCGTTGTTCTTTCTGCTAATTTCTATACCTCTTATTCAACTTTTCTTTCTTTATTTTCTTTATTTTTTTCTATTCTATTTCTGTACAAGTATTGGTATTCAGTTCAGTTGCTATACCGTCGTTTTGTACAATGAAACTTGCATTTTTCTGTTTAATTATTTCTTCACCGTCCTTCTTCATATCAGTTTCAAATTTCACGGTACTGTCTTCTACCTGTGACTTCTTTTCCTTATTTTCTTTCAATTTCAACTGAATTTTCCTCAACTCTTGTTTCAATTTTAGAACTTCTTGCTCAGTTTTATTCTCATTTTTTTATGTTTCTAATTCTTTTTTTCTTTTCTTTGCTTCGTCTTCCAAATCTTTAATATGCATTTGGAAGATTCTTACTTATGTCTTCCTCAAATGAACGTGCGCACTCTTAAGTTTCTTCAAACTTTCTTTTCCTTCTTTGCTTTCTTTTTGTTTGGTACGCAATTCTTGTTCTACAACTACTGTTTGAAGAAGACTTTCTTCATGTGGATTGAGATTAGTAATTTCTTTCATCTATATAATTAGTATTGGAAAATTTGTTTTAGTTTTAAGCTATGAGTTAACTTACAATTTACAATGATAATTGAATTTTTATTATAAATAAAAGAGATAATATACTAAGATAAAACTAATACTAAGTGGAGACAAAATTGATAACAAAAATTTAAATTGATACTATGTAGAAGCTAAACTGATATTTTGTTTGTTTGTAGGTTATGTGGTGATGCTGGTTAGTTTATTCAATATTAGTTATTTAGTATCAGTTTCTGATACTATTAGTATCAGTTTCAAGCATGTAAAAATATGGTATCAGTTTTTGCATGCTAGTATCAGTTTCTGATACTATTAGTATCAGTTTCAAGCATGTAGAAATATGATATCGGCTTTTGCATGCTACTAGTATCATTTTCAAGTATAGGAAAACATAATATCAGTTTTTTCCATGTTATTAGTATCGGTTTCAGGTATAAAAGAATATGGTATCAGTCTTTTGTTATATTATTATCAGTATTGGTTTCATTATGACGAAAAAAATATTAGTTCATGCACACTATAATATCAGTTTTAGGTTATAGAAGAAAATATACACAGTTAACTTTATCCTACATAAGAGTTAAAGTATTATTGGTTAGCAAAAATTAGATGGAATTTTAACTTACTTCACCCTCTTTGACATTGTCAAAATATTCTTTGACTGCTTTGTCTTTCAGTTTCCTCAAATCCCATTTTGCAAATCGAGGTAAAGCTTCAGTATATTGTCATCTTTGTTGAATCAGTTGCAATTTATCATATATGTGATACCATTAAGATATAAAGAACTGATTTGATATGGTTATTAAAATAATATACATTTCAAATAATAATATTTTGATTAACTTATCTTACCAATGGAAGCATGAAGCATCCTGATATGTTTCCTGACTTGTGGATGAACTTTTTGACAAATCTAATGAAATTCTTCTCCATTGTTAGAGGCAAAGAAACTGATTGCATTGTTTCTAAATCAATTAAGAATGGTGAAGTTCCCCATCTTAATTTTTGTTGGTTGTTTGGGAAGACAACTGTTAATAGTATTTCCATTACTATTAATAGTGGTAAGTCTTCATATTGCTTTTTTTTATTTGCTATTTCTTGCTTTATTCTTCTTTCAACAACATTTCTTGTGACGAAAGTGCAATTGCCAAAATTTCTCTTTGCGAATTCTTTGCATTGTGTTGAAATTGTTCTATTTGTCATTTTTTGGGTTGGTTCAATGTTCATTCCTTTTAATGGTGACCCAAAAAGCTTATGTCTCTTGCTGTTACTTTCATTTTTTTTAGAAAACAAGAACATATCATTCTCAACCAAGTAGCACTGGTATAAAGCATCCAAATTGTGCTGATGCTTTTTGCAATCTTTCATCATCATTTTCTCTTCATAAAAAACTTTGAAGAAGCTGTAGAATGGACTCCTCTTCAATATGTCCATTTGGTTTTTGGATAGAGCATTTTTTTTGTTTTATCAATTTAACCATTTTGAATACTCCTTGCAATCCACATGTATAAGCCATGTCTTGCTTTTTGTCTACAGATTTTGATATTTTCTGCTCTTTTGCTTCTGATCTGACTTTAGTGCATGTTGGATATGGATTTACAAAATCAACATCATCCTATTATTTGAAATAAGGCAATAAGTAATTTGTGAAACAAACTATGATGAAACATAAGAATATGTTGGGTATCAGTTGCAATGAAATAACTTCAATCAAATATGTAAGGACTATTGTTTTTACAGTTAGTAGGTATGAGTTTGTTGTAAGCATGTATCATTTTCTCAAAAATCTGAGTTGAAATAATCTTGAAAATTTAAAACTAATAACTTCAAGTGTATGAATTGTAGGTACCATATTTGATTCATAATGGTATCAATTTTTTCATGTTGGCATCATTTCGGACTCATAATGGTATCTTTTTTTGAATAAAATGCAAGGAAATCCATGTATACTAGTGAAACATACAAGCTTTTGATAAACATGTTTGTGGTATGATTTTTGCAGTTTATTACTATTATTTTTGCTATAATTACATGGAAAATGTTCTACAAGATGTTACAAAATTATGAATTTATTCTAAATAGCTAGTGGGTATCAGTTTTGTTAAACATTGGCGTCAGTTTTCATAAAAATGTAATTTGAAGCTGTTTTGGACACTACAAATCATTTAACATAACCATAACAGTATATGTGTCAGTTATTATTTATAATGATATAAGCTTTTAAACATAATGTAGTAACAACAGTTCTAAAAAGTACAAAGTACAATTTTGAATAATTTTTGCATTGTATTTGTACTTTTTTTCTAAGAATACACCGAAAATTATTTACAAAATTATAAAGTCATCAACACTAGTTGAAATAGTTAGTGAGTATTATTCTTTTTGATATAGATATCATTTTTTACAAACAAGATATTTTGAATAATTTTGAAAATTCCAACTTATTGCCTTTCAACATGCAAAGTGTAGGTTTTATTTTGGTTAATAAAGGTGTCAGTATTTATAAAAAAATATAATAAAAACAACTTATCAAAGTAGAAGGTTAATACATCACACAAAATGATTATTTGTTTCATTTTTAAAGATATCAAAGTCATCTTTGTTTACAATGATTTGTAAAACAATTTGTCAAATTATTTATTTTCAACTGTACTGAAAACATACAATAATTATCATTTCTTTTAAATTTAGTTTTCAGTTATAAAAAATTACAGCTGATATAATTTAAAATTTGAAAAATAACAACATCAAACTAATAGATTGGAGGTATCATTTTTAAATTATATTAGTATCAGTTTTTTAATAATTTGCAGTGAAAACAATATACCAAACTAAAAATATCATCTTCAGACAGATATAAAGTGGATATCATTTTTCTAAGTATTGATATCAATTTGCTACAAATAAGACTTAAAATTAATTTCTAAATTACAAAGAAACCAATTCCACATAAATAGACAGTCGGTATCATTTTTATAGTCTGTTAGTATTAGTTTTATCATATATGTGTTTGAAAACAATTTCTTCAATTAGAAAGCACCAGCTTTAATTATACATTTAAAATTAAGCAGAGATATGGATTTTTTTTCTTGCAATATTTTAGTATCAGTTTTCAAGTAAATGATACAGACTATTATTTTTAAAGTTTCAAAGCTTTGTCTTTTACCAAACAATTTACAGATATCATTTTTACAATATGTATCATGTCATAAAGTTATAATGTTTGTAATTTTACCCAATTGAGTTGTTCTTCTTCTAATTTTTCATCTGCAACTTTTTTCCTTCTCCTTTCTGAGTTTTTCCTGTTTAATATTTTCTCTACTATTAGAATACATTTAACAATATGAAATTATTAGTGTTAGTTTCATAATTTTATAGTATCATTTACTTGAGTTTCTTTTTGTATTTCCTTCTGAATTATTTTTTCATTTTTTCCTTTCGTTCTTTGTCCTTTTTTTGCAGATTTTCTTCTATTGCTTTCTCAGCAACTGTTTTGCTGCATGTTATCTTCATTGTTCCGTCAAATAAATTCAATGTTACTATAATAAAAACTGTACTAACTTTGTTATATTTGATATTATAGTATCAGTTACCTTCTCTGGTATATTTTCTCTTATTTTTGGTTGGTTTTCATCTGCTATATTTTTTTTATGTCTTCTCTTTGTTCTTTGTGATTTTGCTTCTCCTCTTCTTCTACTGAAAGTTTTCTAAGTTTTAACATGCTGCCTTTTCCTTTTACCGCCTTTGCTATCAATTCCACTAGAGGTAGGTTTTCGTCTTCTGTCATTGTGTTTTCCTATCGAATATTTACTGTAGGAAGTATTTTAATCTTTCGATTTTCAATTTGTTGCTCCTTTTTTGCTAAAGCTAGGTTTTTTACTTCTCGAATCTGTGATTGTTGTCTGATTTTTGGTGCTTGTTCGTCGTTTGTCGATGGTTGTGGTTGTGTTGGAGTGTCGATTTGTTTTTGGTTTGCGGCACCATTTTTTTTTGATTAAAAATTCGCCAATGTCTGAGTGAAAGAATGGAGGAGGAAGACGAATGGAATGATTCACTTGTTTTGTTTTAAATCGTAACTGGGCTTTGCGATTTGTCCTTGCGATAAAAACTTTGTGTGTGTGTCCTCATGGTTAATTATTTACATTAATTTTTCCTTTAAAATTTTGTTCCCAAATTAAAACCCATCATAAAAAAAACAAGGAAAGTTACTAAAGCAGAAATTTTGAAGAAATTGCATTTGAATTATTTCACACTTTAGCATCAAAATTACATCGGTTAGTACCTATGTCAAATGAACATAACAAATGATTTTTCGAATTTAGTTTCTTCAAAACCAAAATAGTGGAAAATTTTACATTCTTTCAAATATTCAATTTCTCTTAAAATGTTTTAAATTTTATTAGTTCTATAAAAATTGAAAATTCTACTTTTTTAAAATACATGGATTTAAAGATTCAGTTGTTTATTTCCTCTATAGATTTCAAGCTTTTCGAGAATTCAAAACCGCTATTAAGATCGAACATTTTATAATGTTTAACATTTCGTCTAAATATTTAAAATTTCGTCCAGATGTTTTCAGAAGAGTATATTTGAAACACTTTGCAAGCTTGTGGAACATGGTGCCTACAAAATTGTTGCTTGAAATAAGTTTATCTCACGATAGAAATATTATTGAACTCATTGAGAAAATAAATCCAAAGTTGTGGTCGAATAAACTTCTACAATATTTAAAACACGTTGTTGTTTTATACGCTAATGTTATTCCAAATAAATGTTGTTAATGAGAACAAACATTTTACAATGTGTATCACTTGTCAAGTTTTCATAATCAATTTTAAAACGTGTTCAAAGTACTTTCTTTTACAACATTGACTTCAAAATGTTGGTTTGGTAGACTCTTTACGATGTTACTTTAGAAAAAGATGCCATAAAAGATCCATACTTCATAAGCAGTTCATTGAACCATTGTAAAATGAATGTTGTAAAAGGTTTATTTTCTTATGGTGTAGGCTTTTCAAAAATGGTAAACATGAATTTTTAATCATTCTTAGTTGTTTTTCACTCAATACAGATAAAAAAGTACCATTAGATTAGGCTCTCTTCTACACTTGGACTCAAATACGGTTCAGAGAGATGCCAAGATCGAATATTAATTTGGTTCAAACCGAAATGAATGAATTTTCAAGGTATAGAAAAAATTAGTTTGAAGGAAGGTGAGACAATGCCTAATGTGGGAATGGATGGAGAAGAAGAGCTAACTACGATACCGTAGTCATCGATCATAATCATCTACATTGGGGCTAAAACTTACACAATAGTATTATTAATTGTGTGCATGTGAAAATTATGGAATGATGGTGACATATGTATGGATGTGAAATGGAATGATGTAAATGATGTGCAGAACATTAGTGCAGGAAATCATTGACTGAAACAAATGAGGCGAAATTTATTATACTATAATATGCTAAATGCTTAAGAAAATTCAATCGTCGTTTCTTAGAGAAGTACTCGAATAAGTGTAATTAGCCATAAAATCCACTTAAAAACATAAGAATGAAAGAAGGTTAATAAGAATATCAGGCTCCGCTGGAGTTATAGGCATGGGTTTCGACAAAGGTCAGAAGAGAACGTTTCGAAGGCATTAAGGAGGCTTTCGAAGAAGTTGGATGCACCAGGTGCCTTTACCACTAATAAAAAATGTGAAAGCTTTCGAGTAATATGGAAGCAGGACCATCCTTCCACCATTTTCAACCTTTCAATGTAGATGAATTCACGTATTTAAAGAAAGCAAGGACGACCTCAAAACCATCTGTCAAAGGCAAAGAATATCTGCCACTCATATGCACGCCAAACCTTTCGGAACCAAAGGTTTCGCCTTTATAACAACCCTTTCGAAATGATACCCAAGACTTACGAACCTGTCGAAGATATTGACATTAGGAGAAGGTTCCGCATCAATTCACAGGCATGCATTCGGAAGCTACTCAACATCGTCGAAACCATTGGTACTTCAACATCTTCGAAGCCCCTATGGACAACCTACCAATAGAGTCGAAGGCTCCTATCTTACTTCTGATGGCAACAAGGTAAAATAAGGAGAATGGCGCATATGAAGACCTTTCGACGACGTCGCAAGCAGTTCTAGAGAAAGCAAAGAAAAGGAATACTAATGACTCAACAAAGATGTAAGGTTGATAAAAGACCCTTTCGACTTAGTCGAAAGGTCTGGAGTAAGATAAGGAAAGCACAAGGGTGAGTTAAAGGACTTGAAAGAGATGCCTTTCGACTGCATCAAAGGTAGGAGAGGCCTTTTGACCAAGTCGAAAGGCATGAGACAACATATAAAAAGGGGGCCTTTCGACTGAGTCGAAGGCACTAGTGCGGAAGGGGGCCGACCTGCATCTATAAATAAGACCTAAGGGGTCCAGTTTTGGGGGACCAAATTTTGGGAATCCTAATCTCATTTCTTCTACTCCAACTTCTTTGCAACAAAAACCCTTTGCAAACCGTAAATCAATTTGGGGGAAAAGTCTCTCATAATTTTAACTCATTTTGGATTATTAATAAAAGGAGATTTGACAGATTCGTTAAGGATTTCGATGTTAAAGAAGATTTTGATCATTAGTTAGACCAGTGATCCAATGCACATGATTTTATCTTATTCTCTTAACTTCTTTTTATCTATGTTACACATAGAATCAACTTGGATATATTCATTCGAAACACATCACCATCGAAACCAATATTAGACAATGGAAATAAGAATGGTGATGGGGTTTCGATTTGATGAATTTATGAAACTTAAGAATATCCAAGCCGACCTTATACAGAATAAAGAGAATGGAGATTGAGGAGTTACAAGCTGGGTTTGTTTTGAAAGAATGGAACTCCTTTTGACCTGATCGAAAGGGGGGTTCCGATGGGAGTCTAGTTTTGCTATTGGCCGACGAATGACTAGTGAGGAATTCATTCGAAAGAGGTTTATTTCCAACTACCTTTGCAATCCTTTCGAAGGTATTCCTCAACAAAAATGTCAAAATCAATGGGGTCGTTAGCAGCTATCTCATATTAGTAAATCATGCAAACCTTTCGACATGGTCGAAAGGGCCAGAACAAACCTTTTGACCTATTCGAAAGGAATGGAAAGCCAAAATGAATAGTTGTTTTCGACCCATTCAAAAGAAAGGTTTCGAGAAAGATGCTACTTCCTTTGCTTGCATTCCCAAGCTAACTTCTTAAACCCTCTCGACTAAGCTAACATGGTCGAAAGACAGGTTTCGAAAGAAGTAATCTTCTCAACAATCTTGTTTCGTTTGAACTTATATAGCTTTGGGGACGTTGAAAAATTTTCTTGTTAACATTTTTGGCACTAGAAGGAGGGCTTGAACCTCCGACCTTGTTATCATATTATAGAATTTTTTTGGATCATTTGACTTGGCATATGAAAATAAAATCTAAACGACTGAGCAAAATAGAGGAAGGAGTTATCCACACAACAACTCTTGAGGAGAACGTAGCTCCGCCTTTTAATTTGGATGGGGTTGTTCAAGGGCATCCATCATCACCAACTCAACAAGATAAGAATACTGCAAAAACCAAACATTTAGAGCAACAGCTGCAAGAAATGCAAGAGCTCCTTAAAATGGCATTATCTCGAAAATCTTTAAAAACAGCAAAACCAACTCAGGGGGATGAGGTAGTTTCGCCCAGAAGGAACTTGAAAGCTCACTCCAATGAAAACAAAAGCAAAATAGATCTAATGTCCTCCAAGAAGAAGGAACGCCCTCAATCTAAAGCTAATCAACAAGGGAGAGTTCTCAATAAATCACTTGAACAATCTGGAAGCTCTACGTCAAAGGAATACTTTCCGAACCAGAAAAATTATAGTAATGTGGAAGCTCTGAAAGTTGCAGCTGAGAAGGCAATAAAGGGTGCAATGAATACTAAAGGGAAGAGGACTATGGATGAAAATGTCAATGATAACGAGCGAGTGCCACCTTTTACTGACGACATTATGGCAATTGTCATCCCGTCCTATGTGAAGTTCCCAACAATGAAATATCATGGAGTTACATATCCGAATGATCATATAATGGCTTTCAATAGCCAAATGGATTTATACAATGCCTCAGGAGCTGTCAGATGACGACTATTCATGGTAACTCTCCAAGGAGCTGCATCCAAATGGTATAGATAGTATCGTGAGAAAACCATCTATTAATGGAAGCAATTCTCCTATGAATTATTCGCCCAGTCCTACATTTGTAAAGATCCCACTATAGATTATATAGCCTTGGCCAACATAAAGCAAAGGCAGGCGAAATCCTTAGAGGACTATCTGAGGAGATTCAATGCTAAAGCACTAAAAGAAAAGGACACGAGTGACCGAGACAAGCTTATCATGGTACATTCTAGCTTAATAGAGAGCATCCCCTTCTGAAAGCAACTTTTCGTTAAGGGGTGCAAAGATTTACAAGATATCCATTTCTAGGCCGACGAGTTCATTCGGATGGATGATATTTACTATGATAAAAGGAAGCTATCCCCAAGAAATAAGAGGGGAGGTTTGGCCTAAACCGAGGACATAAAAGAGCAAGATAGGATGAGCCCATTGCTAACAAAGTCACTTTAAACAAGCCACTGTCTTATGTTTATGCTATGGCCAAGGAAAAGTCAACTTTTCACTTACTTTAAGACCAAGAATAATCCTGAACAAAGAGAGGGAGGAGATTACTGTGCTTATCACAAGGAGAATGGCCACAAAACCGCTGAGTAAAGGGTTCTAGCTGAAATTCCAGAAACTGATCTGTGAGGGTCATTTGAAGGGATTTATTCAGGATCAGCAGAAAGCTGAGCAGATAGGGGATGGTCCACAGAAATGCCCTGGCAACGTTGTTAATATATGGGAAGATGAAGACCCCCTGAGCTTAAGCCCGCTAATTAACAGAATTGACATAATTCATGGAGGGACACATCCAACAGGGAATAACAAAGAGGCCCAAAATAGATACATTAAAGAGGCTTAGGAAGGCATCCTCTCTGTCCAAAAAGAGCCCCCATTGAGGAAACCAGGTCTCAGTATTCAAATGCCAAACCTTGTTTCCACTCCTTAAGTGCTGAAAAAGGGTGTTCACCATCTGCATAATAATCCATTGATGATTACTGCTCAATCGGATTGTCCATCGTCTTCAAAATTCTTGTAGACAAAGGTAGTACAGTCCATATAATCTTCAAGCACGCCTTTGACCAAATGAACATCACCAAAGGCAAAATGGATCCCAACACGAAACCCATTTTTGGATTCAATAAAAAAGGATTGACTCCGGTGGGACAAGTAAAGCTGCTTGTGCAAATGGGGGTACTGCCATCTTGTAGAACCTTCGAGACTACTTTTTTGATTATCAACCGGCACTCTTACTACAACGCCTTCTTTGGCAGGTCGGCACTCCACGAAATAGATGCATTCATCTCCCTAAAATATCTCATGGTAAAATTCTTGACAAAGAGAGGATAAGGACCATCTGAGGAGAGCGGTTCAGTTGTCGAGAGATGTATTTTTCTACCTTAGATTGATATAAAAGGGAGCATTCTGCTTACTTTGATTCTTCCATTATTTTACAGCCTTCGGTTGATGGATTTTCACATCCAACATTCGAAGCAAAAATTAAGATTAATAAATCTAACAAGCGCATGTATGAAAGGTACATTCCTCTTGGAGGCAAAAGGATGAGAATCAATGCTAATTCTGTTTGAAAAAACCTAATCGTTACTTTGCAGAGGGTAAACAGAAAGGATAAAACCCATAAGGGACCTGGAGGAGGCGTGCATAGATTCAAATGATACTACTAAGGTGGTCAAAATGAGAAAGGAAATGATTAGTGATTTGAAGAAAGATTTAATCAAATTTCTTAAGGATAATAAGGACGTATTTGCGTGGTTACATTCTGATATTGTGGGGGTTGATCCAACTATCATGTGTCATGCACTTAACATCAATCTAGAAGAAACCCCCATCAGGCAGAAAAAAAGACAACTACATAGAGTACGGTCTGATGCATTGAAGCAAGAAGTTGAAAGACTCCTTAGAATGGGTTTATTCGAGAGATATGCTAACCAAAATGATTATCCAATCCAGTTTTGGTAAAGAAATCAAATGGAAAATGGAGGACATGCATTGACTATACAGACTTGGACAAAGCATGTCCAAAAGATTGTTTCCCGCTACTACGAATCGATCAATTAGTAGATGTAACAAGCGGGCACAAACTATTGTATCTCATGGATGCCTATTCAGGGTATAACCAAATACCTATGTTCAAATCAGATGAGGAACATACTAGCTTCATAAGTGAATGGGGAATTCACTACTACAAAGAGATGCCTTTAGGGCTAAATAATGCAGGGGCTACTTATTAAAGGCAGGTCAACAGAATGTTTAAAGAGAAAATTTGCCGGAATATGGAGGTCTATGTGGATGACATGCTAGTAAAGTCTGGCGCGGCTAAGAATCACCTTAAAGATTTAGAAGAGATGCTCAAGATATTACGAAAATATCAAATTAAATTGAACACACAGAAATGCTCTTTTGCAGTCCATTCGGGAAAGTTTTTAGGCTTCCTTATAAGTGCCCAAGGGATTGAAGCCAATCCTGACCAAATTCAAGCCATTAAGGACATGGCCGAACCCATAACCAGCAAGGAGGTAATGAGTTTGAATAGGATGATGGCCGCCTTACATATATTCATTTCCAAAGCTACCGATAAGTCTATTCCCTTCTTTGATGTAATCAAGAAAAAGAAGGACTTTGAATGGGGGAAGATTGCAAAAAAAATTTTAAGAATTAAAAATCCATCTGGAAAAGCCAACGATACTTTCTAATCCCAAGAATGGGGAAATCTAATACTTATATATACCAGTTCAGAACACGCAGTTAACTTATTGATTAGAGAAGAAAGTGGAGCTCAACTTCCTATGCATTATGTCAGGCGATTGAAGGATGCAGAACTTCGATACCCAATAGTAGAAAAGCTATCATATTGCTTGATTCTCATAGCTCAAAAGCTTAAACCATATTTTCAAGCACATATGATCAGGGTATTGACCAATTTCTCCACTTAGCAAGCTTTCAGTAAACTAGAAACTTCATGAAGGTTGGTAAAATAGGGAAGCGATCTCATCCAATATGATATAGAATTTCAACCGCGATCAAAGGGCAAGCATTAGTAGATTTCATCAAAGAATGCACTAACTTCATTGAAGAGCAACTGAAAAAGGAAAAAGATCAAAAGCCTATGTGGTAAGTATTCATTGATGATGTGACAAATGAGCAGGGGGCTGGTGCAGGGTATGTGATCATAACACGGAACAACACCGCTTACATTATGCCATGAAATTAGGATTCCCCACAACAAACAATGTGGCAGAATATGAATCTACGGTAGTAGGATTAACCATGGCATTAGAACTCAAGATTCCATGAATTTGGATCTTTAGTGATTCCAAACTGATGGTAAATCAAGTAAATAAGATATATCAAACAAAGGACTCCAAACTATCTTTGTACGTGAAGAAGATACTAAAAATGTTTGCTTTGTCTGAAGACTTTTCAATACACCAAGTACCTAGAATGGAAAAATCATAAGAAGATTCGCTAGCAAATCTACCTAGCTCAAGGGGATCCTCGGAGACACGTATTGTTCTTGTGGGATATCAGGAAATTCCAAGTATTGGAGATGAAGAATCCGAATTAGGAAAGAAATTATTAGTTCTAAGAAGGTCTCAAGCTAAATTAGAAAGGGAACTGTGACGACCCACATTTCGGAAGGTTTAAATCGACAATAATCCACACATGTCCAATTCAAATAATCCAGAACATAGATAATCAATGAGGTTAATTAAGGAAAAATAAGAAAAGAAGAAGAAAACAAACACTAAATCACACAGCGGAATGACAAAATATAATAATCAAATAAACAACTCATGAAACCGTTTACTTTACATTTGATTATAATTTGTATAACATTTATCAGAGTTGTATATATGCAACAGAACAAAATATAATGGAGTAGAATAACATGATGTAGGGGATAATAATAATAGTAATATACTGAATTTTCGTCTTCGTCCTCCAGAAAAAGATCTTTAATATGTTGAAATACTCAGGGTTGACCTATGCGTAACGAAAAGACAAAACACTCGAGTCAGGGCTAAAATATCCTTATGTGAGTCAAATCGATATCACAGAACATGAGTGTAATAGCATTAGAGATGTATACGGGTTTCACATCTCCTATCTAGTGTATAACGTACGCGCAATAACTCAAGAGACTTACAAGATTTTCCATCTCTTAAGGATCCGTCAAAATATTTATATATAGTAGAATACACTACATGTATAATGTCTAATCAGTAAAATAAATATTTTCTTAGCGTTAAGGCTTTACATCAACCCCCCTTAACGTGTTTTTAAGCATTGTCGCACAATTTGCATATAACGCCCTAGTAGCACATCGGGGGATAGGAATGCGCCGTGATACGACAACACTAAACCAAAATCATAGTGGTCTCGTATATGGATAAAAGTACGACAAGACACATGAGGTGATTCCCAAGGTAGGTGTTGTGACTTTTCTATTGATTAGACAAGCACAAATTTTAATTAATTCTGCAAGCGCACAGGCGTGTAGCATGCAGGTCGAACACAGGGAATTGTGTTTTAAAATATTTGAAATCCCTATTTAAATCATAGGCATGTTAAACAAATTCGATGGAGGATCTTGAACAGGAAATAAAAACAATAATATACTCTAAATTGATTTCGAATCTAATCAAAATTGCAATTAAAATATAAAATTGTAGAAATCAGAGCAGAAAATAAAAGTGCTTAAAAGAAAATAATAGAGCAAACAACTGAAATAAAATGAACTGAATTTATTAACTAACTGGAAAGAGTGCAGAAGATAACTAAGAACAAGAATAAATAGATTTCTAAATCTAAGTAACAATCCTACGTATTCTGTTTGAAATAAAAACATTGTTGAAATTAAAACTAAACTAGAAGAAGAGTGATGGGGTAAGAGATGATTTTCCATCTGCATTGCTATCTCTATTTAAAGACTTCAACCTCCAAAGATAACCCTACTATTTAGATCCATATGCTTGATATTTGAAGAATAATAAGGCCACCTCACTTTGAATTGGTCTTTGCTTTGTTATTTGATTAACAAGTGGCCTTGCTTTGAGAGATTTTTAGGCTAAACTTTGAAAGTGTATTTTCAATATTTGCAATTAATTTCTTGCATGAATAGTACACATGTTGGTGGCGTGAGATGCATTTCTTCATGAACGATATGTACTTTCTCTTCGAATTATTCGGTATTCAAAATGTTGCACTCTTTTTTTGCGTGTCATTTGAACCATTGGACAGCACAGCCGATTAACTTCAATGTTGCAATTCAGAATCTATAATCTGCAAAACCACAACAAAATACCCATATAATACTGCTTTATCAAAATAAAAATATATGAAGCAAACGGTTTAAAATGCAGAAAAATACGTTCATCAAATACCCACACACTTGAACTTTATTCGTCCTTGAATAAACGAGAAAATAAAACTAACTAAATCCTTTTTCGTAGGAAACACGATTGCATTGAGCATATGCAACAAGTCGTTAAACCTCTAGGTGGCCCTAGTAGGACGAGTGGTGTCTCATAAGGGTTTACAATGGATACTATCCACAAAATCCAAATGCAGTATGTGATGATTCTAATGTACTACATGAATGCAAAATTTTAAACAAATGGAGACTTGATTTACTATAGAATAGTTTGCAACAAAATAATGCATATCAGTTTTAGTCAACTTCTTCAAATTTTTAGTTCCTCACTAATCACAAATTTCAATATAACTCAAGTTTTCATACATTAGATTCTAGTTTGGCCAGTTGTTTCGGTCGATAGCATAGTGCAGCCATGAAATAAATTCTTCACTGTTAATCACATTTTTTTCAAAATGGTATTTTTCATTTCCATTTGTATAACAAGCCAAATCAATAAAGTCAATAAGTGTTTGGATTTCAAAGCTTAGTCTCTATTTACTAATTTTTTTATACACCTAACTTTTGGACCAAGGTATACCACTCATGCACTGCCTCGCGGGCTTACGTGAGATTTGGGACAGAGTTCGGCGGATTGTGCAAACCGACGCTGACTATGTCAGAAAAGGTCGGTAATCCTTAGGTGATTATTTATTTAGTTTCTTTATACACCTAACTCAGAATGCTGAGGCCAGATATACCATCCATGCACTGCCTTGCGGGCTTACGTGAGAAGAGTACAGAGCGTGGAGAGTGCACACACTTTCATAAGCGTGCACACCTATTGACTCTAGGTGTTTCTTATTAGTTTTTTTAAAATAAAATAAAGAGAGTTATGCAAGTCAACTTAGCACCACTTAACCTTAACGATTTGAAATGTCAATGCATGTACTTTAAATCTTTCATTTTTCTAAACAAAGAGTATAGTTTAGAAAGGAGTTCATAACCATCACCTACGAATCCCCCTATATACTAACCTCACTATTATCGCTTGTACTTCAACTTTTCATTATATTTTACATTTGAAATTAGTGATTCACAAAAATTTTCATCAATTGGCTTCAACTATTTACTTACTTTGTCTTGACTAATTAAAAATAAATCAAAGTCCTAAAAATAATAGGAAATGAGATGAAGCTTGGAAAAAATTGAAAAGAAATTTGAAAACAAATAATGAGATGAATTTTTTTTAAAGTGACGCCAAACTGAAATATGAACAAACTAAATGAGATATGCGTCGCCCCCACACTGGAATGAGACAGTGTCCCAACTGTCAAATGGAATGCAAATGCAAAACAGAAAAATAAAATTAAAAAAATACAACATGATATGTACAAGATGGTGAGTGGCTTATGCCGAGTAGCTAGGTTCATGGAGATCTACGAACTAGTCGTCCTCGTGTTGTTCAAACTCTAGAAATGGCTTCATGCATTGTCCATTGACCTTTGAAATGGAACTATCCCTAGGATTTTCAATTTCAACTGCACCATAAGGTTATACTGTTTTCACAATATATGGACTTGTCCAATGGGATCCCAATTTTCCCGAAAATAAATGAAGTCTGGAATTATATAAGAGAACTTTCTGACCTACTTCGAATGTCTTACGAAGTATGGATTTATCATGATAGAATTTAGTTTTCTCTTTATAAATCTTTGCATTTTCATATGCTTCATTTCTTAGTTCTTCTAATTCTGACAATTGTAATTTACGATGCGATTCGCATTTTCTATGTCAAAATTAAGGTACTTGATTGCCCAAAGTGCGCGGTGCTCGAGCTCAACGGGTAAATGGCATGCTATTCCAAAGACTAATCAATATGGTGACATTCCTAATGTGACATCCTGGAAATTTGGGGCAATATCAATTTAATAATCTGCATTAAAAATTAAATTGATTTGATAATATTTGTTAATAATATTTTAATTGATTTGATAATCTTCTTTTAAAAAATATTTAACTGATAATTTATCTTTTAAAAGCTAATTTAAATTGTTTCTATTTATAATGTATATATGTATACATTGGTATATGTTATAAATAGATAAGATTTGTTTTTAAATTTAATTGATAAGGCTATGTTTTCTAATTCTACTATTTTTGATAATTTGGAAATTTAATATTGAATAAATAATAATATGATTTTAAAATACTCAAGATAAATTTAATTTGTTTAAAAATAAATTCTAGCCTAGGTTTAAATTTAAATAAAAGATTGTTTTGTTCTTTTTTACTTTAGCTTTATAAAATAAGTAATTTATTTATGTAGTGATTTCATTTATGAATCATTTTAAATTAATAATGAGTTATCTTAAAAAAAAAACAATAATAATAATGTAATATCTTTAAAATGGATTTTTAAATGAATGGAAACTTGTTATTTTAAACTTATGTATATACATATATACACATACTTTGGGAAGCTATGATTTGGGATATAAAATAAATTCTTTCAAGAATGTTTAAGATAAAATAAACTGTATAAAATATTTAAACAAAGCAAAATAAAGATAGCTATGTATATAAAATGTAAAGCTAAGAAAAAGAAACATAAATATCTATGTTAAGTAATAAAAGTAAACCTGGCAAAGACATAAATATGTATGAAATAGAAATGCAAGGTTATGAAACAAAGCAAAGTAAAGTAAGAAATAAAAAGGACATATGTGTAGTTATAAATAGTATGCAAGCAAGTATGGTAACAAAGTAAAATAAGTATTCTATCAAATATAAAAGAAAGATAAATATCTATGTATCTAAAAATGAAAGCAAACCAGGTTTGTATTTGCATGTTATCTGTAAAATTAGTAATGTTGCCAGGTAAAAAAATAAAAAAAATAAAATGAAGATAGTCTGTAAAAGTAGTAATGCTAGAACAAGGAAACAAAGAAAAAAATAAAATAGTAATAAAAGTAGCTTGTAAATTAAGATTCAGACAAATACGAACACCGAGTATAAAACAAAGTAAAAATATCTGAACATAAGATTTATGGGAAACATAAAGTACAACAAAATATACAGGCAAATGAATAAGATAGGTGTAGCTGCTATGTAGTATGCAGGAGAGGAAACAATGTAAGAATAAATGAACAAAGAAAAGTATAAATAGAGAGATGCAAAATATCGAAACATAAAAACAAGGATTAGTAGAGACATAAAGTACATTGGCAATAAATGCTTTCATCTCTTAGCAGCTAATATTGTCATTTCAAATTTGTATAAAATCATTCTATCCACCCTAATACAAAAGATCTTGCCTGATAAAACAAAGTATGGTACCTGCAAATGTTGCTTGTCTCAGATGCCACCTTCCCCTGAAACTCCTTTATTTTCATGCCATCTTCTTTAGTATGTTTAACACAACATAGCAAGCTTTTCCTTTTTATAACTAAAGCATCATACATCAACAACAAAAAGGCAAGAAAAATCATAGGAAAATCAAGCAAATCATTCCCAGTTTTTAAAGTTCAAATTGTTTCAGAGAAAAAAAAAGAGAATGCTCTGTCTCTTTCCAAAAGCAAGGTGAGTAACACTCTTAAATTTCTTAAGTTTTAAAATCTGTTGCATGCTAATATTTGAATGCTTGAATATATTGTATGAATATTTATATATTTATTTTTCTTCTCTGGATAATTGTGAGATGGAAATTACTGTATGTTTCAAGCCTGCAAATCCAAACTGTTTCATTATAAACTTGCTTTGTTTTCCATTGCTGTGAGTAACTTATATCTTAAAATAACCTAAGTTAATTTAGTTGTATGATGAATAACAGAGATGTTTGTTTGTATATGCATTGCATTATATTATGATGGGATGAAGCCTGTATATTATCTGGATGTTGCCTCTGTTTAAAATTTCAAAAGCCTGGGTTAATTCAAAAATCATTATTGCTCAACCTATTGATTGTTAGGACAAAGCATCTAAATAAAATATGTTTTGTTGATTATAAAGTAAATTTTAAAATTTAATTCATGCTAAACAAAGTGGATTTTCTCTGTAAAACTTTAGGAACAGTCTAAATCTAATATAGGTGACAATTTCGAATGTCTTAAATTACCAATTCAAGTTTATGAACTGATTACTAAATCAAAATTAGGATTTTTAGAACTCAAATCACAATTTTTAGTGACAAGTTGAGTTGGCGTTGCTGGGTTGATCAATTTGGGGAGTTTGGGTTGCCTTGGGCAAATACACTTGGTCGGAGAGATTGGGATTCGCTCGGGAGGAAGATGGGGGATCGGAGAGGCCATGAAAAATGGCCGGAGGCTCTATCAATCATTATGGCGATGGTGGTTTTCGATTTCACTGAGGAAACCTAATTTTTGAACTGGGTTGAAGTTCGGACCTATTTGTTTCCCTTGGTGCATCGAGTTCAACAGGGGATTGGGGATGGGTAGAGGGGTGAAAGTCAAAGCCGTTGCTGGTGGTGGTGGTCCTCTGGAGGTCGGAGGAGGAGGGGCGAAGTGTTGACAGGTTCCGAAAGGGGGATATGCTCGTGGTTCCAGGTTTGAGAGCGGGGGCTTGTTTTTGTCACGAGCAAGTGGTGTAGCTTTGGGCGGTCGTGGTCGTATCTGGTGATGCTCGGCGGCGTGTTGGAGCGCAGGTGAGTGGCCGGCGTTGGCTGGGGCTACGGTGCACGTGCACCGTGCCATTTAGGTGTTGGGGTGTTTTTTTTTCTGTGTGCAGTTTTTTTCTTTTCTTTTTCCTCGGGTAGTACGCGAGTCACTCTAGTATGCGACTCGAAGAAAGGTAAGGGAAGACTCGAAGTGAATCTGGGTTGGTTCGAGACAAGGGATGGTTTCAGGTTTTGACAAAACCTGATTTGTTTCAGTTTTAAATTTAGTTCAAAATATAAACTAAGATTGAAACAGTGTTTAAATTCAGTGTTTAAAGTAATTTTAGATGATACTTTTGAATCTGAAGTTTTCAAAATGAATTTGGGCTTTTAAATCAAGATTTAAATCAAGGCTTAAAAACAAAGTTTGGAATCAAAGTTAACTAATGAATTCAAGTATCCCTTGAATTCAAATCTGAAATTTTAAATCAGTTTTTAAAACTAAATATATACAATAAGTTCACATAAAATAATTTTGAAAAGTAAATTTGTTTCAAATTAATATTTGAATTAATTATGGGTATAGTTCTTTATAAAGGAATTTTTTGAATGGGAAGTAAATAAAGGGTTTTAACTTAAACTTGCAAGTTAAAACATTAATGTATTTCGAAATTTTAAATTTAAATAAAAGTTAGGTAAACTAAATTTGATTAATCTTTAATAATTAATCCTTTGAATCTCAAATTAAGAAGTGAATTTGAATGTAAATTTAAAACTGTAATGTTCTAATACACATTTATATTATTAAGTCATTAAATAAGAAATAAATTATCTTAAGAATAATTAAGGCATTAAATGATTTAATTAATAAGATAATAAAAGAATGGTGTATTTATTTTATTTATAAATTAATAATTTAGATTAATTTATAAATAAATATAAATTAAGAGGTAAAAGATGATACTAGATAATTAACTAAAGATCACTAATTAATTAATGTGATTAATTTTGATAATTAATCAGATTAATTAGATAATCTATTGTAAATGGTTAAGTGTAATTACTTGACAAAAGTAATTAAGAGATTAATTACTTTTTGTAATTAATTTTGATTAAATGATTAATTTAAGTTAATTAATTTAGTTTAATTAATTTAAGAAAATCATTTGATGAATTGATAAGTATAATTACTTAGTGTATGCAATGGAGCATAATTACTTAAGGAAGTAATTAACGTTAATTACTGGATGTAATTAATGAAAGTTGATGTGTTAATAAAGTAATTTGAATAATTACTTTTGTAATCAATCAAGGGATTAATTAATGGAGATAATTAATTATGGGATAATTAATTAATTAATATGAGTAATTAATGGTAGGTAATTACTGGTTGATATTAATCAAGGATGATTAATAATTGTGTTTAATTAAAGATTAATTACTGAATGTAATTAATTTAATCAAAGTAATTTAATTTAAATATAAATTGAAGATCATGAATTAATATAATTAATGATGAAATTAAGAATGGGTTAATTAAGAAATAATTAATAATATGGTGATTAATTAAGGATAAATGTATTAATTATATTTAATTAATATAAATGAAGTAATTAAATGTTAAATACTATAAATAATTTAGAATAACTAATTTGTAAAATTAATCAAAGACTAATTACCTATTGTAATTAGTGAATGATTAACCAAAGGTGTTTAATCAAGATAGATATTTAGAAGATGATTAATTAATTTGATTTATAATTAATTAATGGTTGTATAAGCAGGATTTATAGATAAAGAATTAATTTAATTTACTTTAAATTAATTAGAGATAGAAGTAGTTAATTTAATTCATTTTAAATTAATTACAAATGATAAGATTATAAATCATTGCTTATGGATGAATGATATTGATATTTCATTTGATGATTGTTATCTGACATGAATTATATCTATGTGTCATGGATGCTTGGTTTAAATATTATAATATTAGTTATCTGTTTAGATGATAATATTGATTATCTGTTTATGAGATTATCTGTGATTATCTATTGTGATATTGTGAATTATCCATCTGTGTGTATGTTGATTATATTGAATTAATCTGTTAAGACTAAATAGACAACTTGGCCTTAAAAGACACGTTTTGGAATTCGATGAGACCGGGATCGGGTTTCCACATTTGGAACATCCAAAAACCACATCGATTCCAAATTAACGATAGGTCGTGAATCTGAAGTAAAGATGGAGATTCAGAATGCAAGTGTTATCGTCGTTAACTCTGAGGGTGATTCCAAAATGAGTGTAACGAGATAATGCCTTCGGTTTCGTTCGAACCCGGAAGGAACTTGTATAGATTGAATGCTTTCAACACATCGTCAGGTGGGCGATGAGCATTCTAAGAAATATGTTCTCTGAAGGTAATCGCAGCCTCAAGCCTCATCAACCGGGAATGGCTAAAATAGGGGAGGTGCAGCAAGGTTAGGTGGGTCATGCCCAAGCAGGACAAGAATATTCCCCTGTCTAGATGTCCCTTATTTTCGGCTGTGTGGTCGGTTGATCATGACAACTGCCGGGGTTTATCTTGTTCGGGACTGTTCAGTAAGGAATGGTTCCGGCCTTGTGTTGCAGGGGGTCGGGAGTGATCCTCGGTACGTTGATCTAGGCCATGTACTGTGACGGGCGGTACCCCAATAGCCCTGCCATTGTATGGAATCCAAAATCCAATAAGTGCCAACGGTTTTGATTGTATTACCCACTTTTATGGCTAGTAGCTGGAATTTAATGAATGTAACAATTTCGGTTATTTTCTATTTACTTGAAAACCCTAGACCTATTATAATATCACAGAATTTCCTATCAAATGTTTTGGTTAGCGTAAGGTAAAAACTTTTCCATGTTTATGTGTGGGAAGTTTTACGTGATACCTTTTGTTTTCAAAGGATTTTCAAAATTAAGCAACTTTGACCTGTTACTCACACCAGACCCATGTCCGACTCGGAGTTTATTTTGTTTTTATAAACTCTCGGGGACCCAAATTTTTACCGGTAGCCAAGGGATTTAGTTTTAGCTTTGACGAATTCTGAAGGAACAATGGAGTAGGAGGCTTCAGCGTTTATATATATATATATATATATATATATATATATATATATAGTTCCATTGTGTGGTATCTCTGTGATGTATTGTGTATTGAGTTGTATAACTAGACAGGTGTTTATAACTGTCTAGTATGTGATGTATTATCTGTATAGCTCTGATTGATGTTATATATTATGTAAATATTTATGTTGATCAATATAATTTATTCGTTCCGCTGTGAGATTCTGATGTTGTTGTTCTTTCTTCTCTATCTTTTCAATTTTCTCACCCTTTTCTTTCTTTAAAAACGATACTTCTTCCTGGGCGTAGGAAGCGTGGTCGTTACAGTGGTATCAGAGCACTGGGATGAGTGAATACCTAGGCTCTTGAGTGATTTCTTCTTGAGAGAGCGTATTTGTAATTTTGATATGTGTATATATATATATATATGTATATATTTATTTATTTCTACCTATTGTTGGGTTACCTGTTCGGGTTTTCCAATAAGCTATAAAGGTAGATAAGGTGGTGGTGTGTGTAACACAACTACCAATGGTTGGAGTTTGAATGATTGAGGTTGGAAGTGTACTTGTCGAGACTGTAGACCTAATATCATCTCGAGTGAGCTTTGGGTGGTGTAAGGATTTCATCGATCTCTAAAGGAAATCTGTTAAGATTTTGAGTTCATCTTTGAGGTGTAATGTGGTTAAGCTAGAGTTTGGATCTGTCGGTTGGGCAGAAGCAAGTCATGATATCTTGATACATCAAAGTGTAGTAGCTGTGTGATGAGACGCAGTGACTATGGATGTCTCCGAAGATGTTTCTTTGGAACAAGTAAGGAAGAGTGACTGCTTCGGCATTGTAGCTGAGTTCAGTAGAATGTTTCTGTTAGTTTGAGGTCCGAGTTTCTCGAAGAGCTTGGAATTAGGAAGTCTTATGGCTTAGCAGTATTTTTGGAATTAGGATAGATTGATCGCAAAAGTGACTTGCGATAGTTTGAGTGTTATCTTATGTTTCAGAGATATTTTCTGGATGTCATCAAGAAGTCAGAGATTTGCTAGCATCTGAAGATTGAGTTTGGTATCGACTGGATTTCAAAAGTGGTACCGATGGTTCAGCTCGGTAATAAGATGGTTCTAGACAATGAGTTTGTGGAAGCAGCTCAGATTTTGGAGAAACTTCTGAGTTTTATTTTAGGGATATGTGAACTTTATTATTGGAATGTGTTGTCCAGTCTGTGTTCGACTTCTGCATTTTCATCTGTTCAATCAGAGTTGCGCAGTGGAAGCATGGTGGCAGCTATTTGGATGGGAAGCAATGTGATGATTGCAATGTTTGGATTGGAGAGTTCTACAGGAAATTTTTCAGGATCGGAGGCCAGATTGGAGTGCACCTGTTTAATCTTTTCCAGATAAGAGAAGTGAGTTCTGTTTTCTGATTTGGAATAGAGTTTGTGTTTTGAGTTTGGTTGGTATTGGAAAGATCAATTTGTTGGATTGTCTTTGGTTCAGTTTGTTTCTAAGGACATCAGCAAGAGTTGAGCTAATCAGTAAGGATGTAGACGGTCCAGGATCGTCCATAGAGTTTTGTGGATAGGAGACGGAGGAAT
This sequence comes from Allium cepa, assembly GCA_030765085.1. Taxonomy (NCBI): domain Eukaryota; kingdom Viridiplantae; phylum Streptophyta; class Magnoliopsida; order Asparagales; family Amaryllidaceae; genus Allium; species Allium cepa. Next base: position 980,184,175 of record CM060928.1, read on the forward strand.
TTAAATTCTGAAGTAGGGGATTTGATTTTGATAAGTGTTTGGTCTTCAAGATTAAATTGTCAGTTTGGATAACTGGAATTCATTGTGTTTCACGTATCTCTGAGAGAATACGTGTGAGATCTATCTCTGGTTGTAGAATCAGCAGTTCAGGGAGTTTTGGTTGTTGGTTCAGACTTGTCTGTAGTCTGATACCCTGACTTGTTTTGTAAATCTAGATGAGTGGAAGCTCTGTAGCTTAGTAGTATTGGTTGTTGGATTCTGTAGAGCGAGTATCCCGGTATTTATATTTGGGAAACTCGAGAAAATTATATCCGGAATTTTGTCTGGATAGTTAGATTTGTTTGTTTGGATGAACTGGTTGCTATGGTTGTTAGCTTATAATTGATACATGCTTGTGTTTTAAAATTAAAATTTTAATTGGATTATTAAATTACCTTTGTTTTAAAATTCGGGGACGAAATTCTTTTAAGGGGGGAGGAATGTGACATCCCGGAAATTTGGGGCAATATCAATTTAATAATCTACATTATAAATTAAATTGATTTGATAATATTTGTTAATAATATTTGAATTTATTTGATAATCTTCTTTTAAATAAATATTTAACTGATAATTTATCTTTTAAAAGCTAATTTAAATCGTTTCTATTTATAATGTATATATGTATACATTGGTATATGTTATAAATAGATAAGATTTGTTTTTAAATTTAATTGATAAGGCTATGTTTTCTAATTCTACTATTTTTGATAATTTGGAAATTTAATATTGAATAAATAATAATATGATTTTAAAATACTCAAGATAAATTTAATTTGTTTAAAAATAAATTCTAGCCTAGGTTTAAATTTAAATAAAAGATTGTTTTGTTCTTTTTACTTTAGCTTTATAAAATAAGTAATTTATTTATGTAATGATTTAATTTATGAATCATTTTAAATTAATAATGAGTTATTTTAAAAAAAACAATAATAATAATGTAATATCTTTAAAATGGATTTTTAAATGAATCGAAACTTGTTATTTTAAACTTATGTATATACATATATACACATACTTTGGGAAGCTATGATTTGGGATATAAAATAAATTCTTTCAAGAATGTTTGAGATAAAATAAACTTTATAAAATATTTAAACAAAGCAAAATAAAGATAGCTATGTATATAAAATGTAAAGCTAAGAAAAAGAAACACAAATATCTATGTTAAGTAATAAAAGTAAACCTGGCAAAGACATAAATATGTTTGAAATAGAAATGCAAGGTTATGAAACAAAGCAAAGTAAAGTAAGAAATAAAAAGGACATATGTGTAGTTGTAAATAAGTATGCAAGCAAGTATGGTAACAAAGTAAAATAAGTATTCTATCAAATATAAAAGAAAGATAAATATCTATGTATCTAAAAATGAAAGCAAACCAGGTTTGTATTTGCATGTTATCTGTAAAATTAGTAATGTTGCCAGGTAAAAAAAAAACAAATAAAAAAAAACAAATGAAGATAGCCTGTAAAAGTAGTAATGCTAGAACAAGGAAACAGAGAAAAAAATAAAATAGTAATAAAAGTAGCTTGTAAATTAATATTCAGACAAATATGAACATCGAGTATAATACAAAGTAAAAATATCTGAACATAAGATTTATGGGAAACATAAAGTACAACAAAATATACAGGCAAATGAATAAGATAGGTGTAGCTGCTATGTAGTATGCAGGAGAGGAAACAATGCAAGAATAAATGAACAAAGCAAAGTATAAATAGAGAGATGCAAAATATCTAAACATAAAAAGGAGGATTAGTAGAGACATAAAGTACATTGGCAATAAATGCTTTCATCTCTTAGCAGCTAATATTGTCATTTCGAATTTGTATAAAATCATTCTAGCCACCCTAATACAAAAGATCTTGCCTGATAAAACAAAGTATGGTACTTGCAAATGTTGCTTGTCTCAGATGCCACCTTCCCATGAAACTCCTTTATATTCATGCCATCTTCTTTAGTTCGTTTAACACAACATAGCAAGGTTTTCCTTTTTATAACTAAAGCATCATACATCAACAACAAAAAGGCAAGAAGAATCATAGGAAAATCAAGCAAATCATTCCTAGTTTTTAAATTCAAATTATTTCAGAGAAAAAAAAAGAGAATGCTCTGTCTCTTTCCAAAAGCAAGGTGAGTAACACTCTTAAATTTCTTAAGTTTTAAAATCTGTTGCATGCTAATATTTGAATGCTTGAATATATTGTATGAATATTTATATATTTATTTTTTTTCTCTGGATAATTGTGAGATGGAAATTACTGTATGTTTCAAGCCTGCAAATCCAAACTGTTTCATTATAAACTTGCTTTGTTTTCCATTGCTGTGAGTAACTTATATCTTAAAATAACCTAAGTTAATTTAGTTGTATGATGAATAATAAAGATGTTTGTTTGTATATGCATTGCATTATATTATGATGGGATGAAGCCTGTATATTATCTGGATGTTGCCTCTGTTTAAAATTTCAAAAGCCTGGGTTAATTCAAAAATCATTATTGCTCAACCTATTGATTGTTAGGACAAAGCATCTAAATAAAATATGTTTTGTTGATTATAAAGTAAATTTTAAAATTTAATTCATGCTAAACAAAGTGGATTTGCTCTGTAAAACTTTAGGAACAGTCTAAATCTAATATAGGTGACAATTTCGAATGTCTTAAATTACCAATTCAAGTTTATGAACTAATTACTAAATCAAAATTAGGATTTTTAGAACTCAAATCACAATTTTTAGTGACAAGTTGAGTTGGCATTGCTGGGTTGATCAATTTGGGGAGTTTGGGTTGCCTTGGGCAAATACACTTGGTCGGGGAGATTGGGATTCGCTCGGGAGGAAGATGGGGGATCGAAGAGGTCATGAAAAATGGCCGGAGGCTCTATCAATCATTGTGGCGATGGTGGTTTTCGATTTCACTGAGGAAACCTAATTTTTGAAATGGGTTGAAGTTCGGACCTGTTTGTTTCCCTTGGTGCATCGAGTTCAATAAGGGATTGGGGATGGGCAGAGGGGTGAAAGTCAAAGTCGTTGCTGGTGGTGGTGGTCCTCTGGAGGTCGGAGGAGGAGGGGCGAAGTGTTGACAGGTTTCGAGAGGGGGATATGCTCGTGGTTCCAGGTTTGAGAGTGGGGGCTTGTTTTTGTCACGAGCAAGTGGTGTAGCTTTGGACGGTCGTGGTCGTATCTGGTGATGCTCGGCGGCGCGTTGGTACGCAGGTGAGTGGCCGGCTTTGGCTGGGGCTACGGTGCACGTGCACCGTGCCATTTAGGTGTTGGGGTGTTTTTTTTTCTATGTGCAGTTTTTTTTCTTTTCTTTTCCTCGGGTAGTACGCGAGTCACTCTAGTATGCGACTCGAAGAAAGGTAAGGGAAGACTCGAAGTAAATCTGGGTTGGTTCAAGACAGGGGATGGTTTCAGGTTTTGACAAAACCTGATTTGTTTCAGTTTTAAATTTAGTTCAAAATATAAACTAAGATTGAAACAGTGTTTGAATTCAGTGTTTAAAGTAATTTTAGATGATACTTTTGAATCTGAAGTTTTCAAAATGAATTTGGGCTTTTAATCAAGATTTAAATCAAGGCTTAAAAACAAAGTTTGGAATCAAAGTTAACTAATGAATTCAAGTATCCCTTGAATTCAAATCTGAAATTTTAAATCGGTTTTTAAAACTAAATATATACAATAAGTTCACATAAAATAATTTTGAAAAGTAAATTTGTTTCAAATTAATATTTGAATTGATTATGGGTATAGTTCTTTATAAAGGACTTTTTTTGAATGGGAAGTAAATAAAGGGTTTTAACTTAAACTTGCAAGTTAAAACATTAATGTATTTCGAAAATTGAAATTTAAATAAAAGTTAGGTAGTTGAATTTAAAAGGGGTTTCCTTATATAAGTTTCATATGTACGTAATTAATGTTATTTACCAGATTTTAAATTGAACCTAAATTTGATTAATGTTAATAATTAATCCTTTGAATCTCAAATTCAGAAGGGAATTTGAATGTAAATTTAAAACTGTAATGTTCTAATACACATTTATATTTTTAATTCATTAAATAAGAAATAAATTATCTTAAGAATAATTAAGGCATTAAATGATTTAATTAATAAGGTAATAAAAGAATGGTGTATTTATTTTATTTATAAATTAATAATTTAGATTAATTTATAAATAAAGATAAATTAAGAAGTAAAAGATGATACTAGATAATTAACTAAAGATCACTAATTAATTAATGTGATTAATTTTGATAATTAATTAGATAATCTATTGTAAATGGTTAAGCGTAATTACTTGACAAGAGTAATTAAGAGATTAATTACTTTTTGTAATTAATTTTGATTAAATGATTAATTTAAGTTAATTATTTTAGTTTAATTAATTTAAGAAAATCATTTGATGAATTGATAAGTATAATTACTTAGTGTATGCAATGGAGCATAATTACTTAAGGAAGTAGTTAACGTTAATTACTGGATGTAATTAATGAAAGATGATGTGTTAATAAAGTAATTTGAATAATTACTTTTGTAATTAATCAAGGGATTAAGTAATGGAGATAATTAATTATGGGATAATTAATTAATTAATATGAGTAATTAAGGATAGGTAATCACTGGTTGATATTAATCAAGGATGATTAATAATTGTGTTTAATTAAAGATTAATTACTGAATGTAATTAATTTAATCAAAGTAATTTAATTTAAATATAAATTAAAGATCATGAATTAATATAATTAATGATGAAATTAAGAATTGGTTAATTAAGAAATAATTAATAATATGGTGATTAATTAAGGATAAATGTATTAATTATATTTAATTAATATAAATGAAGTAATTAAATGTTAAATACTATAAATAATTTAGAATAATTAATTTGTAAAATTAATCAAAGACTAATTACCTATTGTAATTAGTGAATGATTAACCAAAGGTGTTTAATCAAGATAGATATTTAGAAGATGATTAATTAATTTGATTTATAATTAATTAATGGTTGTATAAGCAGGATTTATAGATAAAGAATTAATTTAATTTACTTTAAATTAATTAGAGATAGAAGTAGTTAATTTAATTCATTTTAAATTAATTACAAATGGTAAGATTATAAATCATTGCTTATGGATGAATGATATTGATATTGATATTTCATTTGATGATTGTGATCTGACATGAATAATATCTATGTGTCATGGATGCTTGGTTTAAATATGATAATATTAGTTATCTATTTAGATGATAATATCGATTACCTGTTTATGAGATTATCTGTGATTATCTATTGTGATATTGTGAATTATCCATCTATGTGTACGTTGATTATATTGAATTAATATGTTAAGACTAAATAGACAACTTGGCCTTAAAAGACACGTTTTGGAATTCGATGAGACCGGGATCGGGTTTCCACATTTGGAACATCCGAAAACCACATCGATTCCAAATTAACGATAGGTCGTGAGTCTGAAGTAAAGATGGAGATTCAGAATGCAAGGGTTATCGTCGTTAACTCTGAGGGTGATTCCAAAATGAGTGTAACGAGATAATGCCTTCGGTTTCGTTCGAACCCGGAACGAACTTGTATAGATTGAATGCTTTCAACACATCGTCAGGTGGGCGATGAGCATTCTAAGAAATATGTTCTCTAAAGGTAATCGCAGCCTCAAGCCTCATAAACCGGGAATGGCTAAAACAGGGGAGGTGTAGCAAGGTTAGGTGGGTCATGCCCAAGCAGGACAAGAATATTCCCCTGTCTAGATGTCCCTTATTTTCGGCTGTGTGAGCGGTTGATCATGACAACTGCCGGGGTTTATCTTGTTCGGGACTGTTCAGTAAGGAATGGTTCCGGCCTTGTGTTGCAGGGGGTCGGGAGTGATCCTCGGTACGTTGATCTAGGCCACGTACTGTGACGGGCGGTACCCTAGTAGCCCTGCCATTGTATGAAATCCAAAATCCAAAAAGTGCCAACGGTTTTGATTGTATTACCCACTTTTGTGGCTAGTTGCTGGAATTTAATGAATGTAACAATTTCGGCTATTTTCTATTTACTTGAAAACCCTAGACCTATTATAATATCACAGAATTTCCTATCAAATGTTTTGGTTAGCGTAAGGTAAAAACTTTTCCATGTTTATGTGTGGGAAGTCTTACGTGATACCTTTTGTTTTCAAAGGATTTTCAAAATTAAGCAACTTTAACCTGTTACTCACACCAAACCCATGTCTGACTCGGAGTTTATTTTGTTTTTCATAAACTCTCGGGTACCCAAATTTTTACGGGTAGCCAAGGGATTCAGGTTTAGTTTTGACGAATTCTGGAGGAACAATGGAGCAGGAGGCTTCAGCGTTTATATATATATATATATATATATATAGTTCCGCTGTGTGGTATCTCTGTGATGTATTGTGTATTGAGTTGTATAACTAGACATGTGTTTATAACTGTCTAGTATGTGATGTATTATCTGTATAGCTCTGATTGATGTTATATATTATGTAAATATTTATGTTGATCAATATAATTTATTCGTTCCGCTGTGAGATTCTGATGTTGTAGTTCTTTCTTCTCTATCTTTTCTATTTTCTCACCCTTTTCTTTCTTTAAAAACAATACTTCTTCCTGGGCGTAGGAAGTGGGGTCGTTACACCTAGATTGGTTTTATAAGCTGTGCGAAATGCCCAAAGGGCGTCTATCAATCTAGGTGACCAATCTTTTCTGTTGGAGTTAACCGTCTTTTCAAGAATTTGTTTAATTTGTCTATTGGAAATCTCGACTTGACCGTTGGTCTGTGGATGATATGGAGTAGATAGTTTATGGGTGATAGATTATTTCTTAAGAAGAGATTCAAAAGCACGATTACGAAAACGAGAACCGTTATCACTTATAATGGCTTGAGGTGTGCCAAAACGAGAAAAATATGTTTTATTTCAAAAATTTGACAACAACTTTATTGTCATTCGTATTGGTGGGAATGGCCTCAACCCATTTAGACACGTAATCTATTGCAAGTAGGATGTCGAGATTTCCAAAAGAATTAGGAAAAGGACCCATGAAGTCGATACCCCAAACATCAAAAAATTTGATGACAAGGATTGGGTTTAGGGGCATCATGTTACGTTTGGAAATGCGACCTGTTTGTTAACATTTAGCGCATTTCGAGCAAAATTTGTGGGCATCACAAAAAAGAGAAGGCCAATAAAAACTGCACTGTAACACCTTGGCAGCAGTTTTTTTTGCTCCAAAATGTTCTCCACATGCTTGATTATATGAAAAAGAGAGGATGCTATGGAATTCATGTTCAGGGACACATCTACGTATGATTTGATCAGCGCAATATTTGAAAAGATAAGGATCGTCCCAGTAAAAGTTTCAAACATTGGAGAGAAATTTTTGTTTATCTTGTTTTGACCAATAGGAAGGTGTTTCATTTGTGACAAGACAATTTACGATGTCTGCGTACCATGGTGCATTGGAGAGGGAAAAATTTGTTCATCGGGAAAATGATCGTTGATTTGAGAATTATTGATGTTTTCATGAACAATACAAGAAAGATAACCAGCTATGACATTTTCAGAACCCTTTTTATCCCGTATTTCTAGGTCAAACTCTTGAAGAAGGAGAATCCAACGGACAAAGCGGGGTTTGGCATCCTTTTTCGTGAGTAAATACCACAATGCGGCATGATCGGTATAAACTATGACCTTAGAACCTACGAGATATGATCTAAACTTATCGAGGGCAAAGATAATCGCTAAAAACTCTTTTTCTGTGGTTGAGTAATTCAATTGAGCTTCGTTAAGAGTTTTGCTAGCATAATAGATGACTCGAGGAAGTTTATCGATTCGTTGACCTAAGATGGCTCCAATGGCATAATCAGAACCGTCACACATTAATTCGAAAGGCAAAGTCCAATTTGGAGGTTGGATGATTGGTGCAGTGGTCAAGATCGATTTAAGAGTTTCAAAAGACGTTTTACATTCATTGGAAAATTCAAATTTAACGTCTTTAGCCAGAAGATTCGAAAGAGCTTTTGAAAATTTTGAAAAATCTTTAATGAACCTCTTATAAAATCCTGCATGGCCTAGAAATGAGCGAATGTCCTTTACGGACCTTGGAGGAGGAAGGCCAACAATAAGATCAACTTTAGATTTGTCAACTTCTAGGCCATTTTTAGAGACAACATGACCTAAGACTATTCCTCTCTTAACTATAAAATGACATTTTCCCAATTAAGAACAAGAGATTTCTCCTTACATCGCTTTAAGACACGTTCTAAACGAAGGAGACATTGATCAAAAGATGACCCAGAGATTGAAAAATCATCCATGAATGTTTCTAAGAAATCCTCCACCATATCAGAAAATATACTCATCATACATCTCTGAAAGGTAGCTGGAGCATTACAAAGACCGAAGGGCATGCGACGATAAGCGAAAGTTCCGAAGGGACATGTGAACGTTGTTTTGTGTTGGTCCTCTAGCGCAATGGGAGTTTGATTATAGCCGGAGTAACCATCAATAAAAAAATAATATTCATGTCCGGCTAAGCATTCGAGCATTTGATCAATGAAAGGGAGGGGAAAATGATCTTTTCTTATTGATGCATTGATTTTTCGATAGTCGATGAAAACGCGCCATTTTGTTTTGACTTTTGTCGGAACAAGTTCGTTATTCTCATTTTTGGTCATAGTGATTCCAGACTTCTTGGGCACAACTTGTACCGGACTTACCCAAGTACTATCAGAGATAGGGTAGATAATGTTATTGTCTAAACATTTGATAATTTCTTCCTTTACCACTTCTCTCATATTAGGTTTAATCACCTTTGAGCTTCGCGAGTGGGTTTAGCCTCGTCGATATTCGATGTTCAATAATTGATGGACTAATTCCCTTAATGTCAGCGATTACCCATCCTAATGCCTCTTTATTTTCCCTTAAAATTTTCAAAGGTTGTTCTTCTTGGTCCTTAATAAGATCGGAGGACAAGATTACAGGAAAATTTTTCGAAGAATCTAAGTATGCGTACTTAAGATCGTTTGGAAGAGGTTTAAGGTCTAATTTAGGACGTACTTCTTTTGAGGCTTCAGTAGACATCAATTGATTGAATTCTAGTGAATTATGAGAAGAGCAGAGCATGCCATTTAATTCATAAATGTATTCATCTTCATTTAAATTGGAATTAAAATGATCTAGGCACATGTTAAGAGATTCTGTAATATCACTAAAATCATTTTCTACAATTATTTGGATCATGTCAACTTCTTCTATTTCAAGATCCCTTGGTTGTCTGTAATAATTGAATATATTTAGTTCAATGGTTAGGTGACCAAAGGAAAGTCGGAGTTGACCATGCCTACAATTTATGATAGCTTTTGATGTTGCTAAAAATGGACGACCTAATATCAAAGGAATCTGACCGTTAGGATTTGAGACAGGTGCAGTCTCTAGGACTATGAAGTCGACTGGGAAATTGAATTGCTCGATTTGTATCAAAACATCTTCAACCGTTCCCAATGGTTTTTAGACAGATCGATCAGCTACTTGAATTGTGATGTTTGTAGGTTTTAATTCCCCTAGTCTAAGTTGACAGTACACAGTATAAGGCAAAAATTCACACTTGCTCCAAGATCGAGTAAGGCATGACTAATGTGAGCGTTACCGATTTTACAACCGATTGTAGGACAACCGGGGTAGTTATACTTGATTAAGAAGGGATTTGAAAGAACAGAGCTCGCGTTTGCAGTTAGAAATGCAGTCTTAGGAATGTTAGTGGCACATTTTTGAGTGCATAGCTCTTTCAAACATTTGGCATATTAAGGAATTTGCTCGATGGTATCAAGAAGTGGAATATTGATTCAAACTTGTTTAAAGATTTCAAGAATTTGGTCAAAATTAGCGGGCTTCTTCTTTTTGTCGAGTCTATGGAGAAATGGAGCAATGGGTTTATAGACTCGTTCGGAAGTTTTTCCATTCAAAGAAGAAGGTGTTATATTAGAGGGTGAAGATAAGGGAGCTGGAATGTTAGGGTTGCCAACATCAGAAGATGAAGAGTGGTCGGGATTGCCAACCTTAGATGAAGAATTAGAGCTGTTTGGATCAACAACAGTGGGTATTGACTGAGTTTCAGAATTTTGAACAAGGGAAGACTTAAGAAGAACGTCGGGGTTGCCGACATGGTTGTCCACCTTCTTTCCAGACCTTAATGTGGTGACAGCATTAACTGGATTTACATTTTCGTCCTTACAAAGATTTACTCCTCGAGAGTTATACTTTGGACTCACTTCGGCTCGACTAGGAAATTTACCTTTCTCATTTATTTTCATGAGATCCTTCATCATTATCAACATTTGTTCATTTTGTTTAGTGATTTGCTCAATTCTCGCACTTGGTTAGTGATTTGTTCATTTTGTTTGGTGAGTTGTTTTTCCAATAGAGCAATTTCTTGTGAAGGCTGAGAAGGTTGGGTTGATGGGTTGAAATTAGGATGCATATATGGTTGATTCGAAGGTTTTGTTTGAGGAGTTGTTGAGAATTTTGAGCATTAGAGGTCGGGGCTCGATAATTCGGATTTGGTATCATCGGATACATATGTGACGGATTAGCCGCATTGTTAGGATTTGACTATGAAAAATTGGGATGGTGCTTCCAGTTAGGATTGTATGTGAATGAATAAGGACTATTTTGAGCTATAGCATTGATTTGATCTTGTGTGTAGTAATGGGGTAGTCCTTCTCCTTCTTGAGGAGTTTGGGCATCCATAGAAAAATGTGATGGGTCAATGCATGTACTCCTCTGTTTGGAGTACGAATTGGAACACGAATTGTTTCCCATTGCATATCCTTTTCCGAATACTCTTCTAAAAATTCCCAAGCTTCCTCGTCAGTTTTTTCCATGAATTCTCCTCCGCACATTGATTCGAGTTGAGATCTTGTTTGATAGTTAAGTCCTTCAGAAACGATTTGGCACAAAACGTGTTTAGGGATTGCATGATGTGGGCAACTATATAACAATTGATTGAACCTTTCAAAATATTTTGAAAAAGTTTCTCCTTCATTCTGAGAGAACTGGCTGATTTCAGTTCGAATTTTAAGAGTTTTGTGGAAAGGAAAAAAACTTTGTCAAAAATATAGTAACGAAATTGTCCCAACTTTTAATTGAATTTTTAGGAAGAGAATTAAGCCATCTTTTCGCACTTTCTAGAAGTGCAAATATAATAAGCCTTAGCTTGATGGATTCATTAGAAAGTTGTTGCATTTTAGTTGTAGAAGCATATAAGTCAAATTCACTTAGAAATTCATATGCATTTTCAGATGCAGTGAATTTTGGTACCCCTTGGATAAATTAATGTTTTAGCTCAAAATTATTTCCTTCGGCAGGTGGAAATAAAATAACCGAAGGTTGAACGGTCCTAGTTGGATAACATCGGTCTCTAAGAGGTAATGGTCGGTTCTCATGAAATTCATTATTTCCAATATGTGATTAGGTGACGATTTTGGTGAACTGTGATGTGAACTGTGTTGTGAACCGTTATTACTCATATTTGTTTGATTTGAAATTTCTGTTGATTTGTTTAATGAGATATTCTGGCTTTCTAAACGGTTAAAATTATTTCTTGCCCAAATGCGCATAAACAAATCAAGGTGTAGTAGCCAAAAGTGAATTTAAACGGTTTTCAGTTGGGTATCTGTAGAGTAGAAAATTACTTACAGAGGGGTATGGCAGTCCGTCCAGTGCAACTGAGCAGTGCTAGTGATTCAAACTCCACTATTTGTAATAGCTTGATCCCTAGATCCTTGTTGTTGAATGGCTGAGATTTACTTAGTTGAGCTACATATAGATGAATGCAGTGTGAAAAGCAATTGAAACAGAAACTAAACCAATGTGAAACTTGAAAACATGTAGCGAATGAGGGAAAAAACGATTTTTTTAGTAAAACGCTATTTTGTGAAAGGAAATGGAAAACTGAAAAAAATTCTCAAATAACAAAAAAATAAATTAACACGAATAGACTAAAAAATAGAAAAATCGAAAATTTCAAAATAGCAATTCCCCGGCAACGGCGCCAAAAACTTGTGACTTTTCTATTGATTAGAAAAGCACAAATTTTAATTAATTCTGCAAGCGCACAGGCGTGTAGTATGCAGGTCGAACATAGGAAATTGCGTTTTAAAATATTTGAAATCCCTATTTAAATCTTAGTCGTGTTAAATAAATTCGATGGAGGATCTTGAACAGGAAATAAAAATAATAATATACTCTAAATTGATTTCGAATCTAATCAAAATTGCAATTAAAATATAAAATTGTAGAAATCAGAACAGAAAATAAAAGTGCTTAAAAGAAAATAACAGAGTAAAACAACTGAAATAAAATGATCTGAATTTATTAACTAACTAGAAAGAGTGCAGAAGATAACTAAGAACAAGAATAAATAAATTGCTAGATCTAATTAAAAATCCTACGTATTCTGTTCGAAGTAAAAACACTTCTGAAATTAAAACTAAACTAGAAGAAGAGTGGTGGGGTAAGAGATGAGTTTCCATCTGCATTGCTCTCTCTATTCAAAGACTTCAGCCTCCAAAGATAACCCTACTATTGAGGTCCATGTGTTTGATATTTGGAGAATAATAAGGCCACCTCACTTTGAATTGGTCTTTGCTTTGTTATTTGATTAACAAGTGGCATTTCTTTGAGAGATTTTTAGGCTACACTTTGAAAGTGTATTTTCAATATTTGCAATTAATTTCTTGCATGAATAGTACACATGTTGGTGACGTGAAATGCATTTCTTCATGAACAATATGTACTTTCTCTTCGAATTATACGGTATTCAAAATGTTGCACACTTTTTTGCGTGTCACCATTGGATATCACAGCCGATTAATTTCAACATTGCAATCCGAAATCTATAATCTGCAAAACCACAATAAAATACCCATATAATACCGCTTTATTAAAATAAAAATATATGAAACAAACGGTTTAAAATGCAGAAAAATACGTTCATCGGTAGGATATTGTCAGTTCAGGTCGTAGGGCTGGTGGTAACGCATCGTACCCACGACCGCCCACCATGTACATCTATCCCATATCGAGTCAAAGGGAGGCTATCCCAAATCACGGTGCACCAATCGAAACCAACATCGAAGTAATAGAATGGACCAAGTCCAAGAAGAAAATCGAAGAACGAATGTCCGCTAGGGGTAGCTAGATCACTTGGCCCTGTCTACCCATCATGTTTTCAACATTTCAAATTGGCACAAGTGCCGAGGTCTATTCATCATCGTTCTCTTTTCTCAAATCCAGCAAATGACGCCAAATCCAACCACTTCATTTCTGGAGTCTCCTCTGCATACACAGTTGTTAAAGTGGTTCCAATATTGATATAGGGTATGTCAATAAGTGGCCCTGTTCTCTTTAACAACCAAACGTCGTTTTACACACCCATTGGTACTTTTTACTTCGAAAAAAATTCATACTTGATATCAGATCATCATACTCGCTTCAAAATCAATTTCATTTCAAAATAGCATATTTACTTCAAATATATCGATTTTCGCTTGAAAGTCATTTTCCCTTCAAAATTCGATTTGAATTACAATTTGGGTTATCACTTCATTTTAACCCAATTCGCATTTAAATCCATGATTTAAATATAAACATTCCCACTCTGACCAGTTTGAATTTTTGGAAATATTTTGAATTTTTTTGAATAGTTTAAAAGTTAGAATAGTTTAATATAAAATAGTTTGAGTATTGAAGATAGTTTATATAGTAAAAGAATTTGGAAAATAAAAGTAATTTAAACATCTAAAAAATAGTTTTAAAAGAGTTTAGATAATAAAATAATTTATTTTGAAAATAGTTTCAAAGTCAAACTGATCAAATTCCAAATTTTCCAATTCAAATCAATTCAATTTCCATTTTAATTAAATCGATTCCATTCTGATTTCAATTCAAATTAACTTCGATTCCAATTTCAGTTCAAATTAATTTCAATTTCGATTCCAAATCGATTTCAATTTCAACTTCAACTATTTGATTCAATGGTTAAATTTTAACTCAATTCCCAATTTAAACAATTTCAATTATATCAATTTCGGGCTCGATTTTCAAAGTATCGATTTAAATTATTTAAATCAAATTTAACTTCGATGTTCAATTCAATGTCCAAATCTTTAAATAATTCAATTGGGAGCTCCATTTTTGAAATATCAATTTAAATTACTTTTATTTAGCAATATTTCGAAGTTTAATTAAAAATCCAAATCTTTTAACTTCAAACAATTTCCCAAATTCAAATCATATTTCAATTACAACTTCAAAATCTCAAGTTTCATTTCTAAACAATTTCGTTTAACAAATTCTAATTTCACATTTCAAGCTCGAGTTTGAAAATAATTCAACTCACATGTTTCGATTTTTATTTCTTTAAATCAAAATCATTTAAATAATTTCATACCCGTAATTTTAAAATCATTTAATTTAACAAATCCGGTGTTCGTATATAATTTTCTATCCTATGGCTAAGTGAATCTATTATTTCAATTTAATTCTGGGATGAATATATATCATTTCAATCCAAAATAAATGTCATAAGTTTCTATCATTTCAACCTATTTCTTAATTTATTTAAAATAATCTGGTTTACAGTTTTATATATTGTAAATAATATACAGGATGACAATAGGATATATCAAAATGAATAAACATCCAAATCATCCAAAAATATCAATCAATATCATCCATCACAATCAACATCCTAATCAACCAAAATATCCTAACCATTTACTAGTTATCAATAATTGGGAATTTAACTAACAATTTAATTTCCATTTCAAATTTGAATTGTCAATTCAAATTTCGATCATTTTAATTCATATCAATTTAAATGCAAGTTAAATTTACTAAACAACAGTCGATAAATTAAATCACTTCACAATGTAAATTTAATTAACATAAAATTATTTTAGTACGTCGTGAGCGTATAAACACCCACCTTTATTTGAAACCGAAAATTTTATCAGCTTTAAATAAACACAATTTTGATTCCATGCGTAGCCTTAGTCGATACGATTCCAATGAGACTCATTTCGCTTGAATCAGACCTCGTACGAACAAGATGTGACTTTATTAGCAAAATGAATAATTAAATTTGACTAACTAACTAATTACAATAATTAAACAAAATTAATTACTTAACCTAAACCATTACCTACACAGCCGCTCCCTCTTCTCCCATCTCCAGGCAACCGCGATTTCCTCCTTTATCCTTTTATTATTATTTTACATTACGCCGATCGCCGGCCCTACGCGTGCCTCCGCTCGCCTGCATCCCCCTACATCGCCACACACTCGCACGCAAACGAACGAGATCACCAGAAAATCCTCCCAGCAGCCTCGACTTCGAGGTTGCCTTCTTTTAATTTTTACTTCAATTGCCGTTTTTCTCTCATCCTGTATTTTTTTGGTTCGATCAGCTGTTGAAAAGATAAGAGGGAGAGAGGGTGTACAGGGGAAGATAAAAGGAACGTGGGTGCTTTGTACGAGATGTGATGGAGAAAGGTAATATATAATATTATATTAGAAAATATCTAACCAATAGCCCACGAAAATTCCAAACTCCAAATGACTCGTGCCGCCTGGCGTTCATAATGTTTGACCCCCATTTCGAATACTCTAGAACTAGTTCGGGGCCTAATTCGATCGTATTCAGAAGATAGCTTTTCAAAACCAACAAATTTTAATTGAATTCCTTAAATTAATTTCTACCTGTTTAGAGAGGCAAAGTTGACAGATAAATATCAGATGAAAGGGTTGATCAATCAAGATCAAGTGACATGTATGATGATACCTGGATGTCACCCATCTTTGAATAACTTGTTAAGAGAATACTCCCATTTGACAAAGGTGCGGCAAGGAAAATTGGGGGACAAGCTCCAACCTTCACAATAATGGATGGAATCCTCTATAAGAAAGGATATGCCCTTCTCTATCTAAGACGCGTAAGCTTAAATGATGGAGTAAAGCTGATGGAAGAAGCACATGAGGGATTCCGTGGGGAGCACTCGAATGGAACAAAATTAGCAGAAGATAATGAGACAAGGGTTTTATTGGCCTCTTTTGGTAAGCCAAGCCATTGAGTATGTGAAAAGATGAGAGAAATGTCAAAAGTACTTAAAAATTCCCAGATTACCCCCGAGTCAATTAACTCTAGTTGTGAGTCCATGGCCCTTTGATGTATGGGGAATAGATTTAATTGGCACATTGCCAATCTCAAAAGGAGGAGCAAAATATGTTGTATTTGTATAGATTACTTCACTAAATGGGTTGAAGCGGAGCCACTTCCAAAAATTACTTTTGGGAAAGTACTCAGATTTGTCATCAAAAATATCATAACTTGATTCGGAATTGCATAGAAGATAATTTCCGACAGTGGGACATAATTTGAGAGTGGAGAATTCTCTCACTCTTTCCACAAGAATGGAATCATTAAGAGCTTTTCCTCCATCGCACATCCGAATGTAAATGGGGAAGTTGAGGTTGCAAACAAAACCATAAAGACAATTTTGAAAAAGTGACTCAACAAAGCAAAAGAAAATTAGAAGAATTAGCACTTGTGTTATGGGCTTGTTGAATATTTACTAAAATGGCGACAGAACATACCTCCTACTCTTTGACATACGGGTATGGTGCGATGTTACCAATCGAGATTGAGATACTCTCACACCGAAGAATGCCTATGCGTTCGATATGAATCAAGAACTGAATAGAGAATCCCTGAATTTGATACATTATCCGAGGGATGAAGCAGCGGTGAGAACCGTAGAATATCAAAGAAGAATTTCAAAGTACTACAACTCAAAGGTGAACAAGTGATTATTTCTAGAAGGTGATCTGGTACTCCGAAAATTAACGGTGAATACAAGAAACCACTCAAATGGACCCCTAGGACCGAATTGGGAAGGACCCTTAATCATTTGCAAAGTAACCCCCTAGAGGCTTACAAGTTATGCCGACCAGACGATAATATGTTTTAGAGAACATGGAATGCCGAGCTTTTAAGACCATATTTTCCAAAGATGAATGAATAAAGCATCTCTTTCCTCAAAAGGAAAATCTACATGGTTGGAAGTGAAATAATCCTTGCACTTAGATACTACCTAAGATGGTATAAAGCCTCTGTTCGCACCGAGTTGACCAGGGAAAAGCACCTCCTAGAGGGAGAGTGGAGTAAGCCTTTAACTGCACCACGCTATGGCCAGGTTAAAGCACCGGACAAGCCCTTGGTCGCGTCTCTGATCAGTTCAAGGCAATTCTTGGAGGGGGGATGGAGTAAGCCTTTATCCGCGCCACACAATAGCGAGGATAACGCATCTAACAAGCCCTTATCCGCGGCACACTATGGCCAGGGCAGGGCACCTTGTGGAGGGAGGATGGAGTAAGCCTTTATCTGTGACACGCTATGGTCAGGTTAAAGCACCAAACAAGCCATTGTCCATGTCACGCTATGTCCAGGACAGGACGCCTCCTGGAGGGAGGTTAGGTAAGTCCTTAGTTCCAACCTCTAAGATGAGCTAATCAAGAGCACCAGACAATAATGGACTAAGATGTCGAAGCCCAAGAAGAGGCTCATCAGATGATGGACTAAGATGTCCAAGCCCAAGAAGAGGCTCATCAAATAATGGACTAAGATGTCCAAGCCTAAGAAGAGGCTCATCAAATAATGGACTATGATGTCCAAGCCCAAGAAGAGGCTCATCTTATCATGGACTAAAATATCTAAGCTTGAGAAGCAGCCAATCAGATTGTTACTATATACAAAGTCTAAAGGGCATATGCATGTCAAAGAAGACAGAATCTAAGGAGTAAAGCATAACTCCATTTAATAAATACCCGAATCTGGGTTTTGGGACTTTCATTTTTAAATTTCATCTATTAATTCCCGAATCTAGGTTTTGGGCCTTTATCAATCACCTATAGTCTTTATCATACCCGAATTTTAGGTTTCGGATATTATTATTCAACTTCACTTTAATGCCCTAATCTGGGCCCGGGATCTATTAAAAAACAATTGCCATGGATTTCTGCTTATCCAACATATGCCCTAATCTGGGCCAAGGATTCCTATCACGAAGATGATTATCCCATTCATGCCTAAACCTAGGCTAGAAAATCTTACCACAAAGATAATTGTTGATAATTTCTTATTATCTAACATATGCCCTAATCTGGGCTTGGGATTTTTGATGTAAAGATAATTGTTACGAATTTTTTGATTATCCACTATAAATACCCGAATTTGGGTTCGAGAATTCCATTTTGAAAGCCATTTTTGATTTTTGCTTATTAAGTCTTGAATCTGGGTTTTGGATATCTTAATAATAACTTCTAAAATCCATTAGCTAATAACCTAATCTGGGTTTGAATGATGCTCACCAATATCTAAATTAGGACTCTAGGACCATTCTTATCTCCAAGGAAAATCTCCAAGCACACAGTGAATTTTTTTTACCACCAGATAATAGTCAATAACCTCCTATTTCCTGGCATCGGATATCTCCAGCAGGAAGTCCTTAGACATTAATTTTTATGTGTATTACGGACCTCATATCCTTTATTAAATCAAGCTTATGATTGACTAACTAGTTAAATAATGGGTCAATAATAGAAAATGTCACTTACTTTGATTTTTGCAGGAAAACAAAGTGATTAAGAGAAAACGAATTTTGATATTTTTGTCCTAAAGAACAAAAGCTTCTTTCATACGGGGGGGGGGGGGGGGCAAATGTTAGCCATAAAATCCACTTAAGAACAAAAGTACGAAAGAAGGTTAATAAAAATATCAGGCTCGGTTGGAGTTGCAGGCATGGGTTTCAACAAAGGTCAGAAGAGAATGTTTCGAAGGCATTGAGGAGTCTTTCGAAGGAGTCGGAGGCACTAGGTGCCCTTACTAGTAATAAACAATATGAAAGCTTTTGAGTCAGAAGGAAGCAGGATTACCCTTCCACACTTTCAACCTTTAAATGTAGATGAATTCACATATTTAAAGAAAGCAAGGATGACCTCGAAACCACCTATCGAAGACATAGAACATCATCCACTCATATGCGCACCAAACCTTTTGGAACTAAAGGTTTCACCTTTATAACAACCTTATTAAAAGCATACCCAAGCCTTTCGAACTGGTCGAAGCTATTGACATCAGAAGAAGGTTCCGTATCAATTCACAGGCATGCATTCGGAAGCTACTCAACATCATCGAAACCATTGGTACTCCAACATCTTCGAAGCACCTATGGACAATCTACTGACAAAGTCGAAGTCTCCTATCTTACTCTCGATGACAACAAGGAAACATAAGGAGAAAGGCACATATGAAGACCTTTCGATGACGTCGAAAGCAATTCTAGAGAAAATAGAGAAAAGAACTCCAATGACTTTGTTCAGACGACGGAAGTTCTATCGAGTTAGAAAGCTGTCGAATGAATTGAAATTAAAAATAACCGCGAGCGCACGGTGTACGAATGTAGCACGTGGCGAATATGGGTCGATCCACAGGGAATTGATGATTTTAAAATTCTATTCAATCAAATTATACCAAAGTCGAGTGCATTTAAGCTAGAAAATGAGAATATGAACTAACTAACAAAAAGAAAAGAAATGCAAATATGAGAGTTAAATGTCAATTTAGAGAATAAATTCACTCTCTAGATCATGTAGTTTAACACATGAAATCATGATCTCTCTTTTATGGTCATTAGTGTTTTCATTGATGTGTTTATCATAAGTATGGCATATTTGAGCTATTAGTTAGCCAACATAAGTCATCAAACTATAACACACTCCTTAAAACACTTACTAACTTTCATGAAACTTGACAAAGAAAATGAAAATGAAATCTATTTTAAGTATGACCTATTAACTATTGATTAGAAACATAGACCATAATATTTTAATTTCAAATCACTTTCTTATGCCATAATCATATATTCATAAAGAGGCATTTGTGTTAGTGATTGTTTAAGCATAGCCTATTTGGTGTCAACAATATAGACTATCAAAGTCAAGGCAAAAACAACAAAAAAAAACCACTTCTATCATCATCATTAAGCACAAAAAGAGAGCATGAATTAACAAAATGTTGAAGCTACATTAATTAGAGAGCTTCATTACTCCTAAATTGAAGGGGTTTAGCTTCTCATATTTTTCATTTTATTAACAAATGTAGCAACAACATGAAAGCAAAAAAGAAAGAAAAATGAAAGCAAATGAAAAGAAAACTATTCTACTTGCATAAAAGTAAATCTACACTACTAGCATGAAAGGAAATGAACATGTAAGTAAGAGGAAACACTAATTAATATTGCATAAAAAGAAAAGAAAATTACATAAAATAAAAATGGCTAAGTAGCCAGGAAAAGAGACTTTCTTTTATTTTTGATCTAAACTAAACTAAAGAGAAGGAGGCCTAAGAGAGAATAAGAGAAGAGATTAAGAGAGACTAAAGAAGAGGATGTTACATGAAACATAAGGGGTATTTATACAAGTGTTAAAACCCTAATTCATTTTTTGGAGAATGCCCAAAATGCCCCTTAGGAAGTGTGGAGGCCAAGTAATTATTGACATGTCTTAATCCCCCATTAAGTGTACATGAAGCCATTAACTCCAAAAGCATGTGCATTAGCCTTTAATTTGTGCATTAAGGTAGGTGGGTAGGTGGGGTCCTCCATGTTCTTCACTTTGAATTATTTCCATCTTCATTCCTCTGTATTAATTTTGTGCATGCATATCTTCACGAAACCACTTCTACTTGAGATCAAATTCCTACAAAAATATATACAAATTTTCAATTAATTTTTCTCAAAGAAATATATGCACATAAATGACCGTTTTGCCCATATATGAAGATGAACATGTGACAATTTGGAATAATTTGAATTTTTGGTTTAAATAAGTAAAACTACCCGATATGATCATTTATTTAATTCAAATAGAATAAATATGGTGGTAAAAATATGCATATTTATGTGCATGTCAAACAAAGGTGAAAGGTTAATAAAAGACCTTTTCGACTTAATCAAAAAGTCTGTCTAGAGTAAGATAAGGAAAGCCCAAGGGTGAGTTAAAGGACTTGAAGGAGATGCCTTTCGACTGCATCGAAGGTGGGCGAGGCCTTTTGACCAAGTGGAAAGGCATGAGACGACATATAAAAAAGGGGCCTTTCGACTTAGTCGAAGGCATTGGTGCAGAAGGGGGCCGACCTGCATCTATAAATAAGACCTAAGGTGTCCGGTTTGAGGGATCTGATTTTGGAAATCCTAAGCTCATTTCTTCTACTCCAAGTTTTTTGCTACAATAAAAACCCTTTGTAAACCCTAAATCAATTTGAGGGAAAAAAACTCTCATAATGGTGACTCGTTTTGGATTACTAATAAAAGGAGAGATGGGGATTCATTAAGGATTTCGATGATGAGGAAGATCATTTTGATCACTAGCTAGACTAATGATCCATTGCTCATGATTCTATCATATTCTCTTAACTTCCTTTTGTATATGCTATACATAGGATTGACTTGGACATATTCGTTCAAAACACATCACCATCGAAACTAAAATTAGATAATGGAAATAAGAATGGTGATGGGGTTTAGATATTAATGAATTTATGAAAATTAAGAATATCCAGGCCGATCTTATACAGAATAAAGAGAATGGAGCTTAAGCAGTTACAAGCTAGGTTTGTTTCGAAAGGATGGAACTCCTTTCGACCTGATCGAAATGGGGGTTCCGATGGGAGTCCAGTTTGCAATTGGCTGATGAATGACTAGTGAAGAATTCATTCGAAAGTGGTTTACCTCCAACTATGTGATGCCCCACCTCTATACTCACACTAACCGAGGGCAATTGGGTAATGCCATCAATTTGTACGAAGAATAAGGCAGTTGAGGAGCGACCGACTTTATAATCGATTTGAGCGAGAACCAATATGTCGGATAGTATGTCATGCATTTCATTTTAAGAGGAAATCTGACATATCCAATGCAAACTCAAATCTACTACAAAGTGGCTAAGTGGCCTTCGGAATCAATATAAAATAAGCACAACATAAAACCAGTCATAGATATTCATATCACTAAGGCGGAAATAGATATGAATATAACACATAGAAATGAACATCATAATAATGGTCATATAGAAATGAACATCATAATAATGGTCATACAAGATCCACTATAAGCCAAAAGAATAGGTATATATACTACACAAAAGAATAAGTATACATCAAAGAGCCTCTATCTTGAATTTATAAAAGCAAAAACTACTAGGCTAGAGTCGTTAGCCAAAATTCAAAAACTTGTCCCTGCTAAGAATTCAAGTGAAAGCACCTGAAATACCTCGGTTTGGCCCAAGTATTATTTAAGAGGAAAAATAATAAACGGATAAGTCTAGCTATAATTATCATGTAAGAGGAGATAGGATAAGAGATATGACAAAAATATATGATAACAATAATGTCGTACTGTAACAAGTATATATTTGATAACAATGAAAATCAAACAATATCTCAAGTCTCCTCAAATACCCAAAAAGAATATCATATTCTTTAGCTTATTCACTAAACCTCAAATATTGACAAAACATATCAATGCAAATCACAAAAATTGGTGAAACACAAATTCTAGAAATCAATAATTAAAAGTCCAGAAAACATAAAGGGGGAGGCCTATCACAAACGGGAGCATGAAAACTCACCAAAATGTATATCATAAACAGGACGCTACCCCATGGTCGCTAACCCAACAAAATACGGGGTACAGTCCCCCCTTGGGGACGAATGAGCCGAACATCGACGCACCCTAAAAGATACGCCTCATGGACAGACTTTGTCGGGGTAGAGTCCTCCCTTGAGGATGAATGAGCCGAACATCAACGCATCCTAAAAGATATGCCTTATACACAGACTCATTAAGCCAATTGCTCCGCGAATGATCAAAAGACCATGGGTCGCCACCCCACCAAATTGAGCTGAAACTCAACAGAATGGGGTATAGTCCCCCACGTGGATAAAGAGACATCGCATATCGCTAGTCTAAACCACAAAATGATCATCATTGATCAATAAGTGTAAATTACACTAAGCTAGTAAATAAATGAGTTAGGCTTCATGTCCTATAACCACTGGCTTAACTTAAATATCTACGAACAAATTGTAGATTTCCATTCGAAAATAAGTGTAAATTACACTAAGTTAGTAAATAAATGAGTTTAGCTTCATGTTTCATAACCACTATCTTAACATAAATATTTACGAACAGATTGTAGATTTCCACTTGAAAATTGTCACGAGATTTCAATCGAACAAGTCCAAGAATTAACCGACAAAGTGAACGCAAGTGTTTCATACTACTAGTTTTGCTAAGCCGTTTAATTAGAGTTCTCATACGAATGAGGTAAGGGTTTGCATATACTAATAGATTAGAAAAAGGTTTTAAAAAGAATTTTATATTAAAAAAATGTTGAAATCATTTTGTGAAAGAGTTTGAGTATTTACTACTAGTATAAAAACCTTTGTATTTTAAAGTGACAAATCATAGAAATTATTATAAAAGCAATCTATCACCAGAAATTCACAGTCGACGGCATGAATTAAGGCCATGAAAATTGATATCAAATCCATCAAATGGAAACACCAAAAATCCAGAAAAGAAACCATCAAAGTCGATTGATTGACAATAACTATTCGGATCGTCAAAAATCGATAAAAATTGGAAATCTAGCATAAATAGGCAAAAAAAAAAAAAAAACAGAATTAGACATCTGGCAGGTTCAACCAGACGTCTGACCTTGGGTTCTGGAAATTTATAACTTTTTTCCCCTTTTTCTTTTTATTTCCTGAAGCCTCCCAGACGTCTGATTGGGTTTAACCAGACGTCTGTTCCTGGGCTCTGGAAATTTATTTTCGTATTTATTATTTATTTTTTTCTCAGAAGCCCCTACCAGACATCTGGTTGCCTGAGCTAGGCAAAAATTGCCTCGACCAATGATGGCCAAATCAATTCAGAGGTGATCGGACGAGCGATGGAGGCTAGGGATTTATTCCAAATGACAACCCAGCCCTATTGGCTCTTCGATACACCCTAAATATCATATCCAAACATCCATAGTAAGATTTTCATAAATTTTGACTATAAAACCACAATTGGAAAATTCACTAAACTAATTCAAATCAATAGCAATTGAACGTGAAATAGATGTGAGGAATTCATACCTAACAACAATGAAAGCTACAGACATAGCTGTGAGTTCAAGAACTCATCTTTAAATTCAAAAACAAGAAATGAGAAGCTCTAAAACAAGCTTAAACCAATTCCTCTTCACTACACCTCTAGAATCTTCAATCTATTATCAAATGCAAAGTTTTTTCTAAGTTATGTTATAGGAAAAATTAAGAATTGAAGAGGGATTGAGATGAAGAAGGTGAAGATGATGCTTACCTAAGCTTCTCCTTTATTTTAGAACTTGAATTTCCTAAGAGAACTAGGGCTTAGGAATTTAGTTTCCTCTACCCATCATTTTTCCTAGGGCTTGAGTATATCAAGAAATTAGAAATGGAATGGATGAAGAGGAGCGGAGTGGAAGGTAATTGGTAGAAGGTTTGGGTTCTTTTACGGGGTTAATGGGCTAGAACACAACCCAAAGTCCAAATGAAAATACCAAAATCCTAATCAACTCCAAACATATCGATGTTTATACTTAAACACATTTTGAACTCAATGAAAGTGGTCTCGAGTCTAAATTCGACTGTTTATAAAAAGTGACATTTCGGACTTTAATTCAACTAATGATGCTATATTTAAATAAAACATTTAAATATATAATCGTAAATATGCGGGTTGTTACAGACTCCCCTCCTTAAGGAAAATTGCTTCCATGTAATACTTAAGAAGAAAATAAAGAGTAACAACCACTGTAAGGCATAATAGTACAAAATAAAATTTTAAAGTGAGAAGTTCACCTTAAGGAGCACGAAAGAGTAAGTCCGGATGTGTTCGCTCGATGAATTCTTTGGATTCCCAAGAACAATTTTAGAATTTGTAGACCATTGAACTTTCACTAGCGGAACTTCTTTATTGCGAAGGCATTTAACCTCCGTAGCAATGATACGAATAGGATTGTAACGACCCGGAATTTTCAAACCCGAAAATTCCAGATAGTTATGAAAAAGAAGAAAGAGATAGAAGAAGAAGAACAGAAACACCAAACATCTCACAATCGCAGCGGATAAAATATAATAATAAATAATAATAGCTTACAAAAGGGTTCTATATCAGTCGATTACAATTATATACATCAGAGTTTTACATATATACAGTCACTGAATATTTACAATTATTATGTCTCAGATTAACAATAGTATAGATACATCGGATATACTCTATAAGGTATTGCCATCCAGCTCGCCTCCTGAGCTCTAGAACGAACCTACCTGAAATTCTGTAATACTCGGTCTGACCCGAGCATTATACCAAAGTAACACCCGGGTCAGGCTGGAAACCAGCGTGAGTAAACCCATTTAACAAGGAATACAAAAGTATAGAACTCATATAAACCCGGGGTAACTTATATCAATTTATCCAATTCACAATTTGCTATAGACAACACTTATTTCACATATCAATTTTCTAAGTACCAAACTTAGATAAAATAATCAAATTTTATTCCACCTATTGATTTCTCAAATCAATTTATAAAATTCGAAGTGGTTTCGGGTATCTCCCAATACCCGAATCTGGTCTCTTCGAGACTCATGTAATTCTAACCCAAGATACTCAAATGAAATTCACAACATTCCATATCAGAAATATTTACTCATCCAAAACATCCAATACCATTCAGTCATCATCCATAAGCAATACTTAACCACATACAAATTAATTCAATTGATTCTAATTGAATTCCAAACCTCAATCACTTAGATTTCTTCCTTCAATATTAATTAATTCCCAATCAATTGATTAATCAACCCTTCATTATTCATCTTAATTAATCACACTGGATTAATTATCTTCGATTATGTTCAAGTCATAATCCTTTCGCAATTTAATTATCCTTAACCCAAATCAGTAGTTAATCTTTAACTACTTCACATATTAACTAACTATTTTAGTTACATAAATCTTTAATTACCTGTAATTAATTTCTCGTAAAGCACCTAGTATTGATTAATTTATCGTACTTAATCGATTTTTAATTACGCCATTAATTATATAAATTAAAGACTTCCCATTTATATTTCGATTTATCCTAATCTAAATTAATTACTTTAATTTAACCACAATATTAATCATTCTCGATTAATCTTAACCTATAGTTAATTATCCTTTTTATTAACTTCATTAAATAAATTAATTGTTTCTTAATTAATTGTCTTAATTAATCTCTTGATTTATTACACAAAGTAATTCTATTTTATTAATTATATTAAATAATTTTCCATTGAACCATCCATTGATTAATCTAAATCAATTTAAATTCATTAATTCACTTAAAACCTTCATTATTTATTTCAAACCCTTAATTTCTAAACTAATCAACCCAAATCATTAAGTAATTAGATTAATTAATTATTAATTTAATGAATCACAATCATTAAATCCTTATTAACATTTAAACAGAAATATTTCTTCTATTATGACTTAAGTTTTAAACAATTTAAAACCCGAATACTTCGAATCTGGCAACAACTAACTCGAGAACAAATCAAAAATCAAATTCACCAGATCATCAGTACTCATCGAATCAATTCAGCCATTCAACCAATTTTTTTTTTAAATTTAACCATGTAAAGTTAAATAAATAAACCCAGCAGAGTGAGATTTACTCACCTTTGCTTTCGATTTGCATTCCACCTCAAAATTGCCTTGGTTTCCTTGATTTTCGACCTTGTATAAATAATTATACAATTTTATTAATATTTGAACAAATTGAACAATTAATTTTCATTTTAAGCAAATTAAAAATTTAATTTTAATTTTAAACCAATTCCCTTTTTTACATAATATTTTCACAATCAAATAATTAAATAGTTACTTAAATAAATTAATTTCCAAAAAAAAACTTTTAATAACCAAAATAGATTTTTAAATAAGTTAACTAAACGCATATATTACTTTTAGAATTAAAATGGACAAGTATACATGTATTTTGTATTTGTATACAGATTTAAAACATATCCATTTATATGTTACATGTATTTTTATTTATGTTTTTTTCTTCTGATCTCTTCAGTTTTGTCTACATATATATATATATATATATAATTAGAATAATTTTGAGAGGACAACTATACCTTGCAGCATAATGAACGAGTCCCTGGTTCGAGCTTTCAGAAATCGCAATCGCCTCTCTAGGCCGCGAGCTACCCATCCTCGCGACTGCTACTCACCATGGCGACGCAAAGTCGCGCGACCCCACCGAGAATCGCGTGCCACCATCCCTCGATTGGAAAAGCCTCACTGTCACTAAATCCTACTCACAAACTGCACCACCACCCCACGTCGCCTAGTGCGCTTCCAAGGGCTACGCCGCCACTCTCGTGCTCAAACCTCTTGAGGCATCGCGATTCGTGGTGGCTCGAAAACGAGCTCACATAATCGCTCGGCCGCGACTTCGTCGCTGCGTCTTGTTCGAGTCTGCCTTCATCTCGATCGAATATAGATCGATGTAGGTTGGTTGATTATGGGTTCGTGGATTTTCACTGAAAGAAGTGGCGATTTATATATATATATATTATACAGGTTTGCTTGCTTTTTGAATAAAGAGGAACGAAGACATTCGAGAATAAGGAGGAGAACCGGAATAAAATAGAAGGGGGGTAGGAAGCTTCTTGAGCACGACGTTGAAAATGAAAATATCTTGTTAATATTATTTTTCGTTTGACGAGTTCCATTGGCTTCGAGAATAATGAAGGGGGAACGAAAATGAAATAGAATCCTGGGAAACTTCTTGAGTACGAGTATGGGTTTTAAATTATTTTATTGTATTGTAAAGCTTCCAACATGACCGTTAATTGCTACTAAACTTTCGAACTCCTGTTAAAGAATGCTGCTAGACGATTATAAGGTTTTACCTACGTTCCGAACACAATGGCACGTGTTCCTGATGCTAATTTAGTCGTATGTTCGAGTTACGTAAGTAAACGATCACTTTTAAATTACATGTCAATCATCCTATTATCTTCAGTATCATCATTATAAATTTTATAAGCCTTAAAATTATTTTTAGCAGGCTTAAAAGTCCATATTCAACATTTTATCCAATTTTCAAATTATATAATTCGACAATTTAATTATCAAATAAATATTAATATTTGGAACTCAAGTTAAAATTAACTTCTCAAATATTGAAAATCAATTAAATATTCCAATTTAAATTGTCAGAAATTTCGGGTCGTCACATTCCTCCCCCCTTAAAAGAATTTCGTCCTCGAAATTACTAGTTAGGAAGAATGGTACTAAACCCGTTTACCTCTTCCCAAAACTCACAATTCAGCATTCTACCAACTATATTTTCTTTTTTATATTAAAGATCCTTATCCTTAACCAACTTCCTAAAACCCACTATAGTTTCCAACGACATTAATTTACTTCATTTATTCAAGTTTAAATTTAAAATCAAATTTTGAGTTATCAAATTTTTCTAACTCTCTAAATTTCCGAAATTTTTTGCCAGCGTCTCCTTTGCACGGCTAGCTCGGTACAACTACAAAAGGCCTCTACGGGCTCCCAAATTTCAAAAAGAAAACAAAAGCCAAGTGGCTACATCAAAAACCCAATCCAATATCATACAGAATCATAATACGTACCTTTCAGTCGGGCAATTCAAATTTATCTTTTAGAACCAAATCCAATTTCCTTTTTCCTTTATAACACCTGGATATTCTATTTAACAACAATATCCCATCGTAATCTTTCAAATCATTGTATACATTTTCTTACAGAAGCCTTCACATTACTTCTATTCAACTTAGTTTCCACCGTTTCATATGAATTCAATTCATTTTCGATTTCTAATATTGAGTTATATCTTTCATTTAAACTAATTCATATTAGTTTCATTTACTAGTTTACTTTAAGTTTCCCGTTTGAAATTGTTTTGTCGTTAACCAAAATTTTCCAAAAATTTTCTAACTCCCAAAATTTTCGAATTTTTTTGGCAGAGTCTCCTTTGTACGGAGGAGCTTTTGCAATTTGACAATAGATATACATATGTATACATCGACCCACACGGTCGGAAAAAGCAAAAACAGTTCATATTTTCTATTTTTATTGCGTAGGCGTACCTTATTTAGCCATTTAAGCAAGCAGCTTATAAATTTTAGCAATTAGCATACCCAAATCTAGCCAAACGGCTTCCCTGTACCTGTACTTACTCAATTTAAATACGTAAGTGTCATACATAGAAAATCTATTAACATTTCACTTACTTTTAATAGCTAAACACAAGCATTACATAAATAACAAGCACCAAACACTTCCAATAAGCAATTTACATGTTTTAAAGCACATCTAATTGTATTCAACCAAATTTATATGCCTTTTCATTCAATTTTAATGGTTTACACACAATTACTTTCATTCAACTCAACCTCATACATTCAATCTATTTTAAATCCAAACAAGATCATATTCCCTTCAATTGATTACAAATTCAAGTTATCTAACCTTTCTCAACTTAAAGAATTTTAATTTCTTTTATTCACGTCAAACGACAATTCATTTTAAGCAAATTTGACAATATTCGCCTAATAGAGTATTTATTTTAGTTTACAACTTCTTAAAATTAATTTTCAACTCATTTTATATCTAATTCCATTCATTTTTAATTTATTCATCAACCATACATACGCATTTCATTTCATCTTCGCATTGACTTCATTCAAACCATTTATTAAGCTTGACACATTCAACACTTCTAAATTAATAACCATTTCCAAATTAATTTAATCCAAGCTTTTATTTAATGGGCTTTTATCCTTATTCGAAACTAAGTTTCAATAAATTTAAACTTAAGTTAATTACTTTAATTTATTCCAACATCAACTTAAGTTCACTTCCATTCAATTTGATTCTCATCAAATCGAATTCCATTTAATTCAGTTAGCCCATCTATTACATTTTAACCCTCCATCATAATTCATCAAATAATATCTAAGCACATACTTAACTCATTTACTTCAAATTGATATGCTACCGAACTCAAGTTCGCTGTGATAATCCAATTCCAATCACAACTTTGATTTAGTTTTTTTTTTCCAATCAGACTTCATCCATTTATTTTATAATCCCAGTAACCCATTAAAATTTTTAATTTACTTATTTAATTCAATTTCGAATTTATTTTATTAATACAAGGTCATTCTCAATTTATTTTATTCACTTGGGTTTTGTGTGCAACCCAAACCATTTCTATTATAATTCGCTTTATTTCATTCAACAACACTTCCATTTTATCAAAATTTACTTGCAAATTACACTATATATTATTCAAATCACTTGAATTTTATTTGCAAGTCAAACCATCACCCTTTCAAGCCAACTTTATTTTATTTTTTTACAACACCTCTTATTTAATTCATTACCAAACCCAAGTCGAATTCTATTTATAATTCGAATTCATTTCCAAACTCCTTTATCAACTTACAATCCATTTTAGTTAACCGAGTTAAATTTTTATCAACATACTCCATTAAATAATTTATTTAGCTGATTAGCTTCCCTCCAACTTAATTTACAAAAATCACTTCATTAAAATTTTCCTGAGTTTAGTTTGTTTTATAATTCCAGTTTGGATTCCCTTTTTACTTGAAGATTTAGAAATGCCTTAAATTCGGATAATACAATTAAAATAGCTTTTTATAAAATATTTCTCATAACTCGATGTCTCAACCAGTCCATCCTTGTCCTCACAGAAATTCAATCATACGTTGATCAGGCGTAGGACTGAAAATCTATAAGTACTTGGTAAACCTGTTTTCAACACCCAGTGGGAATACTTGGAAAACAATTTTATTGAAATTATCGGAAACTCTTTTTTTTTTTAATATAGAGGAAATATCTTTAGTGAGGATGCTCTGAAAATCATCACCCCTATTCCATGGTCACAATTACATACCAGGGTTACGTTGTAGTCACAACAAAAGTCCATGTAACTGCAGGCTCTCCGCGGCCTCTCGATTACGCCATGGAACCCACACAACAGATCACAGTTACATCCAGGGTTACGTTGCAGTCACAACAAAAGTCCATGTAACTGTAGGCTCTCCGCGGCCTCTGATCTCGCTATCAAAATGAAACTTCTCCACTCTTACATAGGTCGCAGTCTACCGAGATAAACTCAAATGCAGACTGTTGGCTCTCAGCGGCACACACGACTTTCGCTATGTTATACCATAGGTCGCAGTCTACCGATATAGAATCAAACATAAACTGTTGGCTCTCCGCGGCACACACGACTTCCGCTATGGTATACACTACTCATAATCCCCAGGAACTAGTTTTGTCCGGACTCCTCACAGGATCAACTTTAGAACCCCCTTGGGGCTCAAGGCAGCGCCACCCAGTGGCACTCCTGAGAAGTCCATTCCAAGGGAGCGCCTTTTTCCCCAGAGCCATCATCAAAACACTTTATACTATACACATATAGTATCTTTCAAATCATACCCCTAGTATGAATTTTATCAAAGCTCCTTTACACAAAATCGATTATTCCCAAAATCGATAATTCTCAAACCAGGCTTTCCAAATTCAATATTGATTTTACCCAAAAATCAAAAGCCTTTCCAAATCCAAAGGTTCCCAAAACCTTTTTCCAAAATCCTCATAAGATCCTTTATATATATATATATATAATTTTTAAAACCTTGGATCACTTTAAACTCATATAAAATTCTTTTTATACTTCACACACTTCCGAAATCCTTTTCTTCGAGCAAAAGATTCAACAAGGGAAGAATATATAACAAAGATATAACTTTGTTTACCCAAAATCAAATATTCACATTTGATTACTCTTTCCAATATCAATTTCCTTTCTATTTACATTCACTTAAATTTCCATTCACTTATTCACCTTTTGCCTTAATCCTCAATTGGATTATTACCTCAATTCTTATCCCAGTTGGGTATTTAATCATTAACAGTTTGAACTCCGACTAGTTTATATTTAGAAAATAGCTTGAAAATTTTAAAATAGATAAGTAGTTGAAAAATAATTAATAGTTTGCAAAATAGCTGCAAAATAGTTGACTAATTATAAATAGTTGAAAAATAGCTAAATAGTCTCAGAAATTTTAGATAATTGCAAAATAATTGTAAAATAGTAATTAATTCATCACTCAGTTGAAAATTAGTAATTAGTTTATAAAACATTTGTAAAATAGTTAAATAGTTCCAAAAGTAGTGGCAAAAACCAATATAACATAGTTTGGGTTCTACAAAGAAAGTTATATAGTACATAGATAAGAAAATAGATTTAAAACTATTTATATTAAAACAATTTACATTGAAAATGGTCTAGAGTCAAAACTGTTCATTTCCCCAACAATCCAATTTAAATTTCCACTCCATTTAAATTAACCCATTCCCAATTTAATTAACTCCAATTTCCATTGGACTTGATTCATTCCCAATTCAAATTGAATTGATTCTCAACTCCTTTCTAACTTTAAATCAAATTCCATTAAATTTTTAAATTTGTACAACTTTAAGTATAATTTCAATTTTACATCTTCTATTTATAATCAATTACATTCACATTTTGCTTTTAACTCGTCATTATACATTTTATTTAGCCAATATATTTTTGTTATTCCATAAACATTTAATCAAGATTCCAGAGTTTAAACAAATTTCCAAAATTTCAATATCACCTTAGAATTTAACTATATCCAAAATTCTTTGGCAAATTCAATTATCCCTTTGAATTTCAAAATCAAACCCAATTCACAAACAATCCCAACTTAAAACAATTTGATAACAATTTCTCTTTTAGAAACTCGAAAATAAACAATGATAATGCTGCAGTCATCACCGACATTATTTTCCAGTGACCGAAAGAGTTCAATGCTTTTATCTTTTTTAAAAAAACATTTCCAAACATTTTTATTTTCAAATCTTCCAGATTTCAAGTTCAACACAAAATATTTTTGAAATAATACCATTATTTCTCCAAAACCTTTGGAAACCACTTTCAAATCCAAAGGAATTTTAAATTTTCCCAAAATTTCCAAATCCCCAATCCATCCAATTCATATTTAAACATTACCCTGGAATTTTCATCTTACTTTATTTTCAAATATTCTCTGGAATTCTATTTCAACTTATAATCTCATTTATTTATAAAGTTTATTTCAATTTATGAATTTCATTTACAATCTATATTTCAAATTCCTTTTTGATTTTAAACCAATTCCACTTAAATTACAACTCCAAAATTATTCTAATGACTTTGGACTAGTATCCATTCAATTGAACCCACTTCAATTTCAATCATTTCAATTCAATCCAATTCAAATCTTCCATTAAATTTGTGAACTTATACATCTTCCATCCCAAATCCAATTAATTCAAATCGGATTCAATTTGAATGAGTTCAATTCCAACTTCAAATTTAAACCATCTCGAATTATATAATTCGAGCTAAATTCTCAAAGATTGGTTTAACCTTTTTAAACCAAATTTAACTTTGTTCATTTAAAGTTTCAAACAATCCTAATTTCTGAGT
The DNA here is from genome assembly GCA_030765085.1 of Allium cepa. Lineage (NCBI taxonomy): Eukaryota > Viridiplantae > Streptophyta > Magnoliopsida > Asparagales > Amaryllidaceae > Allium > Allium cepa. The sequence goes on from CM060928.1 coordinate 980,218,007, forward strand.
TCTAATTCTAGAATTTCATTTTTAATTAATTTAATTTTAATTTGGTTGTATTATATTCCTACTTAACTTCATTCCAATAATTTAACACCTAATCACCTTAATATTTCACTAGAAGAGAATATTGCTTTATATTTCACAATATACTTTTATATAAAACCATTTAAAACCTTTATATAACAAGTACGCGCTCATATATATACACTCAACTCATTCTAGAGTTCTACGAACTCTATTAAATGAGTAATCCCCACCAGAGCCATGGTTCTCGCTTAACCTTTCAGCTCTGATACCAACTGTAACGACCCGGAATTTTCAAACCCGAAAATTCCAGATAGTTATGAAAAAGAAGAAAGAGATAGAAGAAGAAGAACAGAAACACCAAACATCTCACAATCACAGTGGATAAAATATCATAATAAATAATAATAGCTTACAAAAGGGTTCTATATCAGTCGATTACAATTATATACATCAGAGTTTTACATATATACAGTCACTGAATATTTACAATTATTCCGTCTCAGATTAACAATAGTATAGATACAGCAGATATACTCTATAAGATATTGCCATACAGCTCGCCTCCTGAGCTCTAGAACGAACCTACCTGAAACTCTGTAATACTCGGTCTGACCCCAAGTATTACACCAAAGTAACACCCGGGTCAGGCTGGAAACCAGCGTGAGTAAACCCATTTAACAAGGAATACAAAAGTATAGAACTCATATAAACCCGGGGTAACTTATATCAATTTATCCAATTCACAATTTGCTATAGACAACACTTATTTCACATATCAATTTTCTAAGTACCAAACTTAGATAAAATAATCAAATTTTATTCCACCTATTGATTTCTCAAATCAATTTATAAAATTCGAAGTGGTTTCGGGTATCTCCCAATACCCGAATCTGGTCTCTTTGAGACTCATGTTAATTCTAACCCAAGATACTCAAATAAAATTCACAACATTCCATATCAGAAATATTTACTCATCCGAAACATCCAATACCATTCAGTCATCATCCATAAGCAATACTTAACCACATACAAATTAATTCAATTGATTCTAATTGAATTCCAAACCTCAATCACTTAGATTTCTTCCTTCAATATTAATTAATTCCCAATCAATTGATTAATCAACCCTTCATTATTCATCTTAATCAATCACACTGGATTAATTATCTTCAATTATGTTCAAGTCATAATCCTTTCGCAATTTAATTATCCTTAACCCAATTCAGTAGTTAATCTTTAACTACTTCACATATTAACTAACTATTTTAGTTACATAAATCTTTAATTACCTGTAATTAATTTCTCGTAAAGCACCTAGCATTGATTAATTTATCGTAGTTAATCGATTTTTAATTACGCCATTAATTATATAAATTAAAGTCTTCCCATTTATATTTCGATTTATCCTAATCTAAATTAATTACTTTAATTCAACCACAATATTAATCATTCTCGATAAATCTTAACATATAGTTAATTATCCTTTTTATTAACTTCATTAAATAAATTAATTGTTCCTTAATTAATTGTCTTAATTAATCTCTTGATTTATTACACAAAGTAATTCTATTTTATTAATTATATTAAATAATTTTCCATTGAACCATCCATTGATTAATCTAAATCAATTAAAATTCATTAATTAACTTAAAACCTTCATTATTTATTTCAAACCCTTAATTTCTAAACTAATCAACCCAAATCATTAAGTAATTTGATTAATTAATAATTAATTTAATGAATCACAATCATTAAATCCTTATTAACATTTAAACAGAAATATTTCTTCTATTATGACTTAAGTTTTAAACAATTTAAAACCCGAATACTTCGAATCTGGCAACAACTAACTCGAGAACAAATCAAAAATCAAATTCACCAGATCATCAGTACTCATCAAATCAATTCAGCCATTCAACCAATTTTATTTTTTTTAAATTTAACCATGTAAAGTTAAATAAATAAACCCAACAGAGTGAAATTTACTCACCTTTGCTTTCGATTTGCATTCCACCTCAAAATTGCCTTGGTTTCCTTGATTTTCGACCTTGTATAAATAATTATACAATTTTATTAATATCTGAACAAACTGAACAATTAATTTTCATTTTAAGCAAATTAAAATTTAATTTTAATTTTAAACCAATTCCCTTTTTACATAATATTTTCACAATCAAATAATTAAAAGTTACTTAAATAAATTAACTTCCAAAAAAAAACTTTTAATAACCAAAATAGATTTTTAAATAAGTTAACTAAACGCATATATTACTTTTAAAATTAAAATGGACAAGTATAAATGTATTTTGTATTTGTAATATTCCCCTTCACTGTAGATTTAAAACATATCCATTTATATGTTACATGTATTTTTATTTATGTTTTTTTCTTTCTGATCTCTTCAGTTTTGTCTACATATATATATAATTAGAATAAATTTGAGAGGACAACTATACCTTGCAGCATAATGAACGAGTCCCTGGTTCGAGCTTCCAGAAATCGCAATCACCTCTCTAGGCCGCGAGCTACCCATCCTCGCGCCTGCTACTCACCGTGGCGACGCAAAGTCGCGCGACCCATCGAGAATCGCGTGCCACCATCCCTCGATTGGAAAAGCCGCACTGTCACTAAACCCTAGCTCACAAACTACACCACCACTCCACGTCGCCTAGTGCGCTTCCAAGGGCTACGCCGCCACTCTCGTGCTCAAACCTCTTGAGGCATCGCGATTCGCGGTGGCTCGAAAACGAGCTCACAAAATCGCTCGGCCGCGACTTCGTCGCTGCGTCTTGTTCGAGTCTGCCTACATCTCGATCGAATATAGATCGATGTAGGTTGGTTGATTATGGGTTCGTGGATTTTCACTGAAAGAAGTGGCGATTTATATATTTTTTTTATACAGGTTTGCTTGCTTTTTGAATAAAGAGGAACGAAGACATTCGAGAATAAGGAGGAGAACCGGAATAAAATAGAAGGGGGGTAGGAAGCTTCTTGAGCATGACGTTGAAAATGAAAATATCTTGTTAATATTATTTTTCGTTTGACGAGTTCCATTGGCTTCGAGAATAAAGAAGGGGGAACGGAAATGAAATAGAATCCTGGGAAACTTCTTGAGTACGAGTATGGGTTTTAAATTTTTTATTGTACTGTAAAGCTTCCAACATGACCGTTAATTGCTACTAAACTTTCGAACTCCTGTTAAAGAATGCTTCTAGACGATTATAAGGTTTTACCTACGTTCCGAACACGTGTTCCTGAGACTAATTTAGTCGTATGTTCGAGTTACGTAAGTAAACGATCACTTTTAAATTACATGTCAATCATCCTATTATCTTCAGTATCATCATTATAAATTTTATAAGCCTTAAAATTATTTTTAGCAGGCTTAAAAGTCCATATTCAACATTTTATCCAATTTTCAAATTATATAATTCGACAATTTAATTATCAAATAAATATTAATATTTGGAACTCAAGTTAAAATTAACTTCTCAAATATTGAAAATCAATTAAATATTCCAATTTAAATTGTCAGAAATTTCGGGTCGTCACAAGGATGTTGCTCATAAGTAAAGTTAGGTTAAACTTTAATTTCTTCAATAACACCGGGCTCATGAATAGAATCAGAATCTCTATGGCATTTCCATAGCTGAGAAACATGGAATATCACATGAATAGCAGAAAATTGAGCGCGTAATAAAAGACGATAAGCCACGGAACCAATGCATTTGGTGATGGGAAATGGGCCAATATATCGAGGCGTTGAGTTTCTCAATCGATTGAAACGCACAACACCTTTCATAGGTGAAACATGAATGAATACCAAATCTCCCAAAGAAAATTCCAAATTCCTTCTTCGGTTAGCATATGATTTTTGTCTATTTTGAGCTTCTTTCATCCTATGACGAATAAGGCCAATCTTTTCTGTGGCATCACGAATAAAATCTGGGCCTAAAACCAGCTTTTCGCCGGCTTCAAGCTAACACGAAAGAGATAGGCATGGCCTTTCATAGAGTGCCTCGAAAGGTGGCATACCAATACTAGATTGGAAGCTGTTATTGTAAGAAAACACAACAAGGGAAATATGATCTTCCTAACTTCCACCAAATCAAGAACACGTGCATGAAGAAGATCTACAAGAGTTTGATTCACACGCTCTGTTTGTCATCGGACTGAGGATGATAAGTGGTGCTAAAATTAAGCTTTGTTCCCAAAGCTTTTTGAAGACCCTTCCAAAATCCACTAGTATATAATGGATCACAATCACAACAATAGAAGTAGGAACACCATGCAATTTAACAATTTCTTTAACATATAGTTAGCCAAAAGAGGTACGGTTCGGTTGGACCGAACGGGAAGAAAATGGACGGATTTTGTAAGTATATCTACAATCACCCATAGACTGTCATGACCAGAACGAGAACGGAAAAGATCATCAACAAAGTCCATGGAAACATGATCCCACTTCCAAACGAGAATGTCCAAAGGTTGCAATAACCCATCGGTCCTTTGATGCTCGGCCTTTACGAGTTGGCAAGTCATGCAATACTTAATGAAGTTAGCAATATCAGATTTCATTCCATCCCAATAATAAAGCCGCTTCTTGTCCACGTACATTTTAGTACTACCGGGATGAATGGTAAATTTATAATGATGAAAATCTTCTAAAATGTCTTTACAAAGATCATTAATATTTAGCACAGTAAGTCTACTAAATTTTCGAATGCCTCCGCGAGCATCGATTTCAAAGTCTTTCAAACCATCAATATTATTTTTATCCCTACAACTTTGGCTAAGATGAGCCAATTCGGGATTGTGCTTTTAAGCTTTAAGGATGCAGTCTAAAAGAAAAAGAATAAGCCTCACAGCTACATAAAACAAGAGATGAACATGAATTGGGTTCATGATCTCGAATCTCATAAGTAGACAAAGTCTCAAGATCATTCCATTCAGATGTCATCATGGAAATAACTGCTTGTTGCTTACGACTAAGGGCATCGGTAACACAATTTCCCTTTTCGGGAGTATAGAGAATATCAAGATCATAAGTACAAGGAATTCGAGCCAATGTTGTTGACGCAAATCAAGTTCCTTTTGAGAAAATAAAAACTTCAAATATTTATGATCGATGTATGGAACAAATTTCTCTCCTTAAAGATAATGACGCCAAAATCCAAGAGCGAAAACAATGGCTGCGAGCTCTAGATCACGAGTGGCATATCTAGTCTCGGCATGCTTTAATTGTCTAGAAGCATAAGCGATAACACGTTCCCCTTTGTATGGGAATGACACCCAAACCAATACGACTAATATCAGTACAAACAGTAATGTCTTGGTTCCCTTCGGGAATCATAAGAATAGGAGCATCGGAAAGAAGTTCTTTTAATTTTTGAAAAGCAGCTTCTATGCTAGATCATTTATTTCATGATCCTCTTTCTCGAAAAGCTAAGACATTCAAAATTATAATTAACTTTATGTAATCATCTTTTTAGAACAATTTACTTATTACAAGTCAATTTACCGTGTCTAACTATCTCATCATAGCACTTAGGAGACTCTTATCAATAACATTGATCAGGCGCATCAACCATTTTTCTTAATGCACTCAATATGCAATACAACACAAAATCATCTTTTATATGATAAACATGTCTCTTAAAATATTTACGAATATTCTATGTTCGTTTTAAGAACAAAATCCAATTATACTTACAAATACATCGCAATTGAAAGATTTACAATTTTAAATTGTTGTTTACACCCATAATCAATGAATACAAGGATGAACTCATCGAGATATTCGCAGAATACTCGATTCATAAGCTAGAGGGTTTGTCAAACCGAATGACATAACGAACCACTCATAAGAATCATAACGAGTGCGGAATGCGGTAAGTGGAACGCTATCCTCCATAACTCGTAGCTGATGAAGACCAGTGGCAAGGTCAAGCTGAGAAAAGACCTTAGCACCACTCAATTGATCGAACATATCATCGAACATATCATCGATCTTGGGTAATGGATACTTATTTTTAATGGTCAACTCGTTAAGCTTGCGGTAATTGATGCAAAGCCTAAGAGTACAATCAAGTTTCTTTACAAAGATAGCCGAAGTTCCCAAGGAGAGGTATTAGAACGAATAAACTGTTTTGCTTCCAATTTGGATAATTGTTTATGCATCTCCACATTTTCCTTAATGGACGTACGATAAGGAGGACGAGCAATAGGAAGAGATCCAGGGATTAAATTAATTTTAAACTCAATTGTTTGCTTAGGTGGTAATCCTAAGACAGGCTCAAAGATATCTGGAAATTCACGAACTACTTGAATGAGGGAAATGACATCTTCCTCATCATCATGTGGGTTTAAGGAATAAAATAATTCCACCGAATTGAGCAAAATCATTAAGAATAATAGAAATATGCTTAACATATTGATGATGTCAAAGATGGATAGTCCTCTCCGGATATAGCATATGGGCTTCATTAACGGTTAAGCCAATCCATTCCCAAAATCATTCTAAAATCTATGTAACGTATAACATGCAAATCGGCATGGAAAGAATAATCACGTAGTATAATCTCAACATTTTTACAAAACAAAATGAGTGTTGTGGGTCCACCAATTAGATTCGTGAATCTCAATGAAGTCATCAAACTCATAATATTTAAAGAGAAAATATTAACGAGTTCTTTTGATATAAAAGAATGAGATGCACCCGTATCAAAAAGAATTCGAATAGGATGATCACGAAACAAAATAATACCATCCGGAGGAGGACCACTGGATTGACCAACGCTAGGACTGCCAGGTCTAACCATCTCTTCTTCTTTAAAAAAGAAAGAAAGAATGAAGAGGAAAAGGGTTATTCTTAGAATGAATTCAAATACGCTTGATTGGTAAAACAAAGCACCATAAAAGAAAATAGGATAGAACGGGTCCTAATTAAATCCCAAGGCACGATTCCTAAGAGAGACTTAGGACAATGATTGTTTTCATGTTATTTTATATTGGTCCGAAGTTTGGCATTGATACCAAGTTATGACGTCCCACCTCTATACTCACACTAACCAAGGACACTACTGGATAATGCCGTCGATTAGTACGAAGAATAAGACTGTTGAGGAGCGACCAACTGTATAATTGATTTGTGCGAGAACCGATATGTCAGATAGTATGTCATGCATTTCATTTCAAGAGGAAATCCGACATATCGAATCTAAACTCAAATCTACTACACAGTGGCTAAGTGGCCTTCGAAATCAATATAAAATAAGCACAACACATAATCAGTCACATATATTCATATGACTAAGGCGGAAGAATATAACACATAGAAATGAACATCATAGTAGTGGTCATACAAGATCTAGTACAAGCCAAAAGAATAGATAAATGTACTACACCAAAGAATAAGTATACATCAAAGAGCCTCTATCTCGAATGTATAAAAGCAAAAACTACTAAGCTAAAGTAGTTAGCCAAAAGTCAGAAGCTAATCCCAACTAAGAAGTCAAATGGAAGCACTTGAAACACCTCGGTCTGACCCGAGTATTATTTAAGAGGAAAAATAATAAACATATTAGTCTAGCTATAATTATCATGTAATAGGAGATAGGATAAGAGATATGACAAAAATATATGGTAACAATAATGCCATACCATGACAAATATATATTTGATAACAATGAAAATCAAACAATATCTAAAGTCTCCTCAAATACCCAAAAAGAATATCATATTTTTTAGCTTATTCACCAAACCTCAAATATTGACAAAACATATCAATGCAAACCACAAAAATTAGTGAAACACAAATTCTAGAAATCAATAATTAGAAATTTAGAAAAAAACGAAGGGGGAGTCCTATCACAAACAACAACATGAAAACTCACCAACACGAATATCATAAATGGGACGCTATCCCATGATTGCTAACCCATAAAAATATGGGGTACAATCCCCCATTGGGGACTAATGAGCCAAACATCGATGCACCCTAAAAGATATGCCTTATGCACAGACTCTATCGAGGTATAGTCCCCCTTTGAGGGCGAATGAGCCGAGCATCGATGCACCCTAAAAGACACGCCTCATGCATAGGCTCATTTAGCCGATTGCTCCTCGAACGGTCAAAAGACCATGGGTGTGACGCCCCACCTCTATACCCACGCCAGCAAAGAGTATTAATAGATAATACCGTCTGCTAACACGGAGAATAAGGCTGTTTAGGAGCGACCATCTATGGCCTTGCTTTAATTATCTATTGAATACATCGACAATTGCCTTACCAAGCAGATCGACATGTCCAATGAATACTTAAAACAAAACCAGAGGTGGCTAGAGGATCTATCAGAACAGAATATAACAACTCAAATGTAATATACATCACAGAACAGTAAACCATCATATACACACATATACTGATACAAAGCAGAGTATACAAAATAATACATGTCAAGTGGTATAGAAAACCACAATATACAGACGAGTCAATAGAATACATATCAGAGTTATAACAGAAAGGACTACACAAAAAGCTAAGACAAAAAGGAGTCAGCGGAATAGTCCATGCGGAAGCAAAAGAGGCTAAGTCCAAAGCACCTAACCTGAAACATCTCGGTCTGACCCGAGTATAAAATACCCGGGTCAATCTAGCTAAACAAATCAGTTAGATAAACTGAACAATAATAAACCTGCAAGGTCATACAGTATAACAAATATCTCCAGAGGAGAAAACACAATCATCAACAAGAGATGAATCATATAGAACAAGCCTCATATCATCGGCAACATATAGAAACAAAGGATACGAATATCCCAAAACAAGCCGAATGGCAAATAACAAATACCAATAAGGTATACAAGTTCCACAAGGTAATAGTTATACATCATGCGGCTCAAACAGACCAACACGATGGGCGATACCAAGGGAATATAATATCAATGAAACATATGATTGCTCGAGCTCAGTACTGTACAACAAGGATCCATAAGCCCGAAGGCTCCAAACCCAAGTATCACCCATGCGGCACATAAGGCCAACATCAGAGCGAAACTATATAGGGCGACAAACCCGAAGGCACAAACCCAATATCACCCATGCGGCACATAAGGCCAACATCAGAGCGATACTATAGGGCGACAAGCCGTAGTGGTGAAGGTCGAAGACCCAGTACTGGACACCACTAACTGGCGGAATGTGTCACAACTCTCGAAAAGGAATCCGAAAAGTGCTAAAGTATGTCCCATAACCACTCGTTCGCACTAAACGGTTTACTATCCGTCAGTCCCTTCCACACTCAAAGCAGTACAAAGTTTACCTCATATCATCGATAAACCAAACCCGAAGGTCAAAACAATCAATCGAATAGGTCGAGGATTAATCGGAGAGATAAACGCACAGATTCATGGTCCGTGTTTTGCCCAACCATTTAATCACCCTTCCACTTCGTTCGAAGTGCGAAAGTGTGTGTTTTAAATAGAATTTATAAATTAGAGAAACGAACTTTTAAATGCGATTCGAGAGATTATTTTATAAAAACCCGTGAATTAAAATTAAAAGGAACCATCAAAGTCAAAACAATTGATAATCATACATAGGATCATCATGAATCGATTCAAATTGGAAATTCAATCCTAAAAAGGCAAAGTGGGCTGAAACAGCAGGTTCAGTCGACTGAACAGAGTTTTCAGTCGACTGACCCTATACCTGGAAATTTTCTAGGTTTAGGAAACTTTCTGTTTCTAGGTTCAGTCAACTGAACAGAGTTTTCAGTCGACTGAACATGCCTGGAAACTTTCGGGTTCCAGGTTCAGTCGACTGAACAAAGTTTTCAATCGACTGAACAAAGTTTTCAGTCGACTGAATCACGCCTGGGCTGTTTTTCAGCCTTATTCAAATGAAGAGCAAACACTTCCAAAATGCAATCGGACGAACATTGGCTCTAAGGGCTTATGCCAATCGACAACCCGGCCCTATATGTTCCTCGATGCATCACCAAAACATGATCAAAACATCAAAGTTAGGATTTCAAAGATTTGAACCCAAAACACTAAAAATTGGAATATTCCCAATTCAACCCAAACCAAATGCAAGTGCATATGAACAAGGTGTTAGGAATTCATACCCAACATCAATGAAAACAAAAGAAGTAGATGTGAGTTCAACACTCACCTTTTTAACTCAAGAACAAGAAGAAGAAGCTCAAATGCAAAGGAAAGGCTAACCACTCTTCACTCTTACTCAACAAGCTTCAATCTAAGAATAAAACACATATTTTCCTAAATTAGGTTTACGATATTTTCTGAAATTGAAGAGGAGAAGAGATGGAGAAGATGGAGAAGAGGCTTACCTATCCTTCTCTTTGAATTTGGAGCAAGAATTTGGATTATCAAGAGCAACTAAGGCTTGGGAGTTTCTATTTCCTCTTCCTTTCCCCCATTTCAGTTGGACCTTGAGTTTAGATGTGAAGAGGAGTAGGAATGAATGAATGGGAGGAGATGGACTGAGTTAGAGGGTTAAGTGAGGTTTGGGGCTGAACCCAAAGCTAAAGCCCAACCAGAAAAAGTAGCAAAATTCAACTTACTCCAAACATACCAAAGATTATACTCAAAAAGATCGCAAACGACGCTTTGAACTCAATGGAAGTGGTTTCGAGCTCCAATTCGGCCGTTTGCAGAAAGTAACATTTCGGACCCCAAAATCCGACTAACGACGCTATACTTAAATAAATCATTTAATTATAAAATCGTTAAATATGCGGGTTGTTACAGACCACCCGTCCTTACAAAATTGTGTCCCCGCAATTTCTAGAGACGATATTTGTAACTACTACATACATACAACATTCAAAAGAAAAGGAAATAAGCTTGAGATGAAAAGACATTCTCACCGTTTCAAAGCAAAGATAGAAAACCCCGATAGGATCGCTCGATAAACTCTCTGGTTTCCCAAGTACAGTCATTGGGATTAGCGGACCATTGAACCCTAACGAGCGGCACGTCCTTGTTTCGAAGGTGTCGCACCTCCGTGTCAAGCACGCGAATAGGTTGCTGTACAATAGATAAGTCCGGTGAGACCCCAAGCTCTTGCAAATCAGGAGAAGTAATAACAGAATCCGACTCCCGAAGACACTTCCGAAGTTGAGAGACGTGAAACACGTCATGAATACCAGATAAATGAGCTGGAAGTGAAACTCTATAAGCCACAGGGCCAATACGTTCAGTAATAGAAAACGGTCCTATATAATGAGGAGCCAATTTCCCAGTCGTACTGAAACGCATAACCCCTTTCAAAGGAGAAACACGAATAAAGGCAAGATCACCGATCGAGAACTCGAGAGGCTTCCTACGGTTGTCCGCGTAGTACCTCTGGCGACTCTGTGCCTCTTTCATTCTCAACCAAATAAGATCAATCTTCTTGGAAGAATCACGAACAAAATCTGGACCAAGAATAATCTTCTCCCCAGATTCCAACCAACAAGAAGGTGATTGACTTGGCCTTCCGTATAAAGCTTCGAAAGGAGCCATGCCAACACTAGGCTGAAAACTATTATTGTAGGAGAACCCTACAAGAGGTAGGTAATTCTCCCAACTCCCACAAACATACTAGCACACAAGAATAACAGAATAAGAAGTTCACCATAAAGTGCACGAAGGGGTAAGTCCGAACTTGATTGCTCAGAGAATTCTATGGATTCCTAAGCTCAAAATAATTTGGAACACCGACGTGGTACAAACAATACGTCAAATGAACCAAAGCTCAACAAAATGAAGTACAACAAAACGTCCGATGAACTTGGTAAAAAGATCATTCCATTCGTACATCAACAAAGAAACAATCACTTGCTGCTTACAACCAAATACATTGGCAACACGATCCTCTTTTCGGGAATAAAAAGAATATCAAGATCATAAGATGCAAGGAACTCGAACCAACACTAGGTTCCCTATGAGAAAATAAACATTTCAAAATTGTGATTGGTGAGGAGAGCAAAATCCCTCACCCAAATGTAATGATGCAAAATACAAAAGACGAAAACAATAACCACGAGCACTAAATCATGAGTGGCATATCTAGTCTCGATAGGCTATAACTATTTAGAAGAATAAATGATAGCACGTTCTCTTTTGCAAGTGAACGGCATCCAAACCAATACGATTAGCATTGGTACAAAAGATAAAGCATTGGTTCCCTACGGGAATAACAAGAATAGGGATATCGAAAAGAAAGAGTTCTTTTAAATTAATTTTCTTTCCCAAAAAGCTAAGACTTTCAAAATTACAATTATCTTTATGTAATAATCTTTCAAGAAAAATTTACTTATTCCAAATCAATTTACTGTGCCTGATTGTCTCATCAAAGCGTTTAGGAAATTCTTATCGATAACGTTGATCAAGCGCATCGACCAGAATTCTTAAAGCACTCAATGGGCAATACAATCACAAAATCATCTTCTATATGATAAACATGTTTCTAAAAACTTTTAAAAATATTCTTTGTTCGTTTAAAGAACAAAAATCCAATTATACTTATAATAAATCTTATGAAAAAGATTTGTAAAATTCTTTAAATTGCTATTTTCCATCCAAAATCAATAAATACCAAAATGGAATCATCAAGATATTCACAGAATACTCGATTCATAATATGGATGAAATGAGCTAGACAAACTGAATGACATAACAAATCATTTATAAGAATTACAACGAGTGCGGAATGCGGTAAGTGGAGTGCTAACTTCCGCAACTCGTAGCCAAATGAAAACCAGTGGTAAGGTCAAGCTAAAAAGACCTTAACACTACTCAAAAGATTGCTTAGGTGATAATCCTAAGACAAGACCAGAAATACCAGAAAATTCTCAAACTACAAGAATGAGAGAAACCACACTTTCCTCATCATGGGGACTTAAAGAAAAATGATGCCATCAAATTGGAAATCGAAATCACAAAGGAAGATAGAAATCTTTTTAACAGATTGAAAATGTCGAGGATGAAAAGTCCACTCGGGATATAGGATATGGCTTCATAATAATTAAGTCAATCCTTTCAAAAATGTCAATTCCGAAGCCTAAGCAACGCATAACATGCAAATTGGCTCGGAAAGAAAAATCTCATAAAATAATCTCGACATTAATACAAGCAAATTGAGCGTTGCGGATCCACCAATTCGGATTCGCAATTCTCAAAGAAGTAACCATACAAGAAACATCCAAAGATAAATCATCGAAGAGCTTCTTCGATACGGAAAAAAAAATGTGAAGCACCCATATCGAAGAGAACTCGAATACAATAGAACCTTTTTTTAAAAAAAAAAAATGGAGATGTACCTCTTCCCCGAGAAGAACCTCCAGAAGCATCCGTTATCTTTAGCTTGCTAGATAAAGGATTTTTCGGAACAATAGGACAAGTGAAAATACGATGGCCTTCCTTCTTGCAATAGTGGCAGAAGAGAGGCATAGGGCAAGCTCGAATCACATGATCAGGGGAACCACAATTGAAACACTTCCGAGTGGAAGGTGTTCCAACAGACTGAGACTGAGACTGAGGATCAGATTCAATGGGCTTTTTCTTCTTGGAAGGGAAAAATTTCCGCTTATCGTATGGAAACTGCCTCTTGTTGGCGTTCTTACGAACCTCAACATCATTCCCACAATCACACTCCTTCTCGAAGGCTTCGAGATGAAGTGCCGAATCAACCAACTCCTCAAAGGAAAGTTTAAGCTGGAGCATTAAAGACTTCTTAAGACATTTCTTAAGACCAGATACAAATTTCAGATTCTTCCTATACGAGGTGCTAATGAATTCAAGACCATATTTAGATAAGGCTTCGAAAGATGCAACATATTCAGAAACGGAAGAATCCCCTTGCTTCAATTCAAGAAAGCGCCGGGACAACAAAGCTTTCTCAGATTCAGGAACGAACTTGAGTTCGAATCGTTCCCAAAACTAAGTCCAAGAAAGAGCAGACTCATCAAATTCAGCTAAAAGAAGCTCGTACCAGTCAAGGGCACGCTTTTGCAATAAGCTAGAAGTTACAAGAACCCTATCATCGTCAGAAAGATCCATGCGAGAGAGAACATGCTCGTACATGCGAAGCCAAGCTTGGACCTCAAGAACAATCTCGGAGCCTTTAAATGGTTTCCCTCCAAGATGAGAAAAATCACTGCACAAACGTGCGAAGGTGGACTTGCATGGAGGAGATGTTCGAGTAGGAGCTGGAGGCTGCGTGCTCCTAAACCACTCTAAAAACTGATCGGCAGACATATAGACGCCGTCCGGATGTGAGCCACTGGATTGCCCAGCATCTGAGCGTCGTCCTCCGTCTCTTCCAACCATAAGCTGAAAGTTAAGATAAGGTAAAGATTATTCCCAAGGTAGATAATTCAATATGGAATACTACGGACTTTAAATGCATTCCTAGGCATAATCCCAAATCCTATCTAACCTTTGATGGTAGAAGGAATAGAGACACACGATGATTCAAAGATTTGTATCACTTATCACACTCTGATGTATCGTAATATGTGGTCTATTCTGTGTTTATCATATTTTGTTCTGAACCTCGCTCCGATACCAAGCTGTGACGCCCCACCTCTATACCCACGCTAGCAAAGAGTATTAATAGATAATACCGTCTGCTAACACGGAGAATAAGGCTGTTTAGGAGCGACCATCTATGGCCTTGCTTTAATTATCTATTGAATACATCGACAATTGCCTTACCAAGCAGATCGACATGTCCAATGAATACTTAAAACAAAACCAGAGGTGGCTAGAGGATCTATCAGAACAGAATATAACAACTCAAATGTAATATACATCACAGAACAGTAAACCATCATATACACACATATACTGATACAAAGCAGAGTATACAAAATAATACACGTCAAGTGGTATAGAAAACCACAATATACAGATGAGTCAATAGAATACATATCAGAGTTATAACAGAAAGGACTACACAAAAAGCTAAGACAAAAAGGAGTCAGCGGAATAGTCCATGCGGAAGCAAAAGAGGCTAAGTCCAAAGCACCTAACCTGAAACATCTCGGTCTGACCCGAGTATAAAATACCCGGGCCAGTCTAGCTAAACAAATCAGTTAGATAAACTGAACAATAATAAACCTGCAAGGTCATACAGTATAACAAATATCTCCAGAGGAGAAAACACAATCATCAACAAGAGATGAATCATATAGAACAAGCCTCATATCATCGGCAACATATAGAAACAAAGGATACGAATATCCCAAAACAAGCCGAATGGTAAATAACAAATACCAATAAGGTATACAAGTTCCACAAGGTAATCGTTATACATCATGCGGCTCAAACAGACCAACACGATGGGCGATACCAAGGGAATATAATATCAATGAAACATATGATTGCTCGAGCTCAGTACTGTACAACAAGGATCCATAAGCCCGAAGGCTCCAAACCCAAGTATCACCCATGCGGCACATAAGGCCAACATCAGAGCGAAACTATATAGGGCGACAAACCCGAAGGCACAAACCCAATATCACCCATGCGGCACATAAGGCCAACATCAGAGCGATACTATAGGGCGACAAGCCGTAGTGGTGAAGGTCGAAGACCCAGTACTGGACACCACTAACTGGCGGAATGTGTCACAACTCTCGAAAAGGAATCCGAAAAGTGTTAACGTATGTCCCGTAACCACTCGTTCGCACTAAACGGTTTACTATCCGTTAGTCCCTTCCACACTCAAAGCAGTACAAAGTTTACCTCATATCATCGATAAACCAAACCCGAAGGTCAAAACAATCAATCGAATAGGTCGAGGATTAATCGGAAAGATAAACGCACAGATTCATGGTCCGTGTTTTTCCCAACCATTTAATCACCCTTCCACTTCATTCGAAGTGCGAAAGTGTGTGTTTTAAATAGAATTTATAAATTAGAGAAACGAACTTTTAAATGCGATTCGAGAGATTATTTTATAAAAACCCGTGGATTAAAATTAAAAGGAACCATCAAAGTCAAAACAATTGATAATCATACATAGGATCATCATGAATCGATTCAAATTGGAAATTCAATCCCAAAAAGGCAAAGTGGGCTGAAACAGCAGGTTCAGTCGACTGAACAGAGTTTTCAGTCGACTGACCCTATACCTGGAAATTTTCCAAGTTTAGGAAACTTTCTGTTTCCAGGTTCAGTCGACTGAATCATGCCTGGAAACTTTCGGGTTCCAGGTTCAGTCGACTGAACAGTGTTTTCAGTCGACTGAATCACGCCTGGGCTGTTTTTCAGCCTTATTCAAATGAAGAGCAAACTCTTCCAAAATGCAATCGGACGAACATTGGCTCTAAGGGCTTATGCCAATCGACAACCCGGCTCTATATGTTCCTCGATGCATCACCAAAACATGATCAAAACATCAAAGTTAGGATTTCAAAGATTTGAACCCAAAACACTAAAAATTGGAATATTCCCCAATTCAACCCAAACCAAATGCAAGTGCATATGAACAAGGTGTTAGGAATTCATACCCAACATCAATGAAATCAAAAGAAGTAGATGTGAGTTCAAAACTCACCTTTTTAACTCAAGAACAAGAAGAAGAAGCTCAAATGCAAAGGAAAGGCTAACCACTCTTCACTCTTACTCAACAAGCTTCAATCTAAGAATAAAACACATATTTTCCTAAATTAGGTTTAGGATATTTTCTGAAATTGAAGAGGAGAAGAGATGGAGAAGATGGAGAAGAGGCTTACCTATCCTTCTCTTTGAATTTGGAGCAAGAATTTGGATTATCAAGAGCAACTAAGGTTTGGGAGTTTCTATTTCCTCTTCCTTTCCCCCATTTCAGTTGGAGCTTGAGTTTAGAAGTGAAGAGGAGTAGGAATGAATGAATGGGAGGAGATGGGCTGAGTTAGAGGGTTAAGTGGGGTTTGGGGCTGAACCCAAAGCTAAAGCCCAACCAGAAAAAGTAGCAAAATTCAACTTACTCCAAACATACCAAAGATTATACTCAAAAAGATCGCAAACGACGCTTTGAACTCAATGGAAGTGGTTTCGAGCTCCAATTCGGTCGTTTGCAGAAAGTAACATTTCGGACCCCAAAATCCGACTAACGACGCTATACTTAAATAAATCATTTAATTATAAAATCGTTAAATATGCGGGTTGTTACAACGGGCTGCTACTCCACCAAATTGAGCCGAAACTCCATAGAATGGGATATAGTCCCCCATTGGACAAAGAGACATCGCATATCGCTAGTCTAAATCACAAAATTATCATCATTGATCCATAAGTGTAAATTACACTAAGCTAGTAAATAAATGAGTTAGGCTTTATGTCCCATAGCCACTGGCTTAACTTAAATATTTACGAACAAATTGTAGACTTCCGCTCGAAAATAAGTGTAAATTACACTAAGCTAGTAAATAAATGAGTTTAGCTTCATGTTCCAAAACCACTAGCTTAACTTAAATATTTACGAACGGATTGTAGATTTCTACTCGAAAATTGTCATGAGATTTCAATCGAACAAGTCCAAGAATTAACCGACAAAGTGAATGCAAGTGTTTAGTACCACTTGTTTTACTAAGCCATTTAATTGGATTTCTCATACGAATGTGGTAAAGGTTTGTATATTCTAATAGATTGAAAAACGGTTTTAAAAAGAGTTTTGTATTAAAAGAAACATTGAAATCATTTTTGTGAAAGAGTTTGAATATTTACTACTAGCATAAAAACCTTTGTATTTTAAAGTGACAAATCACAGGAATGATTGTAAAAAAAAAATCTGTCGTCAAAAATTCACATGTGCCGACGTGAATAAAAACCATGAAAATCGATATCAAATCCATCAAATGGAAATGCCAAAAATTCTAGAAAAGAAATCATCAAAGTCGGTATTGATTGACAATAACTATTCGGATCATCAAAGATCGATAAAAATTGGAAATCCAAGCAAAAATAAGCAAATAGGCCAAAAAAATAACAGAACCAGACATCTGACCCAGGGTTCTGGAAATTTATAATTTTTTTTCTTCTTTTTATTTTTATTTCTTGAAGCCTCCCAGACGTTTGGTCGGGTTTAACCATACGTCTGGTCCTAGGCTCTGGAAATTTATTTTCATTTTTATTATTTTTATTCTCAGAACCCTATCAAACGTCTGGAATTTTCAACCAAACGTCTGGTTGCCTGAGCTGGGCAAAAATTGCCTAGGCCAATGATGGCCAAATCAATTGGGAGGTGATCGGATGAGCGATGGAGGCTAGGGATTTATGCCAAATGACAACCTAGCCCTATCGGCTCTTCGATACACCCCATATATCATGTCCAAACATCCATAGTAGGATTTTTATAAAGTTTGACTTTAAAACCAAAAATGGAAAATTCACCAAACCAATTCAAATCAAAAGCAATTAAACATGAAATAGACGTTAGGAATTCGTAACTAACAACAATGAAAGCTACAAACATAGATGTGAGTTCAAGAACTCACCTTTAAATTCAAAAACAAGAAATGAGAAGCTCTAAAACAGTCTTAGACCAATTCCTTTTCACTACACCTCTAGAACCTTCAATCTATTATCAAATGCAAAATTTTTCCTACGTTAGGTTATAGGAAAAATCTATTGAGATGGAGAAGATGAAGAGGATGCTTACCTAAGCTTCTCCTTGATTTTAGAACTTTAATTTGAATTTTCTAAGAGAACTAGGGCTTAGGAATTTAGTTTCCTCTTCCCATCATTTTTCCTAGGGCTTGAGTGTATTAGGAAATTAGAAATGGAATGAATGAAGAGGAGTGGAGTGGGAGGTATTTGGTAGAAGGTTTGGGTTCTTTTATTAGGTTAATGGGCAACAACACAACCCAAAGCCCAAATGAAAATACCAAAATCTTAATCAACTCAAAACATATCGATGTTTATACTTAAAAAAGTTATTAACGTCGTTTTGAACAAAATAAAAGTGGTCTCGAGTTCGAATTCGACAATTTACAAAAAGTCACACTTCGGACTTTAATTCAACTAACGATGCTATATTTAAATAAAACATTTAAATATATAATCGTAAAATATTCGGGTTGTTACAAACTACCTCTACAACCCTTTCAAAGGGGTTCTTAAACAAAAATGTCGAAATAAGTAGGGTCGATAGCAGCTATCTCATATTAGTAAACATGCAAACCTTTCGACATAGTCGAAAGGGTCGGAACAAACCTTTGGACTTGTTCGAAAGGAATGGAAAGCCAAAGTAAATAGCTATTTCCGACCCACTCAAAAGAAAGGTTTTAAGTAAGATGCTACTTCCTTTTCTTGCATTCCTAAGCTAACTTCGTAAACCCTCTCGACTAATTTAACCCGGTCGAAACATAGGTTTCAAAGGAAGTAGTCTTCTCAACAATCTTGTTTCATTTGAATTTATATAGCTTTGGGGATGTTGAAAAATTTTCTTATTAACAAAGTGTGCTTAAGGAAATGCTTGAGAAGAGTGTTCGGGGAATACAGATTGAAAATATCCATGTTGTACAAGCTAAAATTATACCAAGTGCCATAATGCCTTTTACCACACTTACGTGGAACCAGTAAAAACTATCTAATCCAAAGGAGCAACTAAAATACTTCAATAGGGAAGTTCCTGTGTTAGTTTGTTCTATTTTGGCAATGATATGATATGCATGTGACAAAGAATCGAAAAAGAACGAAAGTACCTATGTTTAGTGATGTCAAACATGGATTTGGTATTTTAGAATTATGGGGAATTCATGGTCCAGCTTAATAATATTACTAGAGAAAAGAGAAATAAAAAAAATAGAAAGAACAAAGAATATATATCCCTACTTTGAGACCAGAAAATGAACGTCGATGATGATGCAGTCATCAATAAAATTATTTTCAAGCAATGAAATGGGATCAATATTTTTTCCAACGAAATTAAATAAACAGAGCAGTTAAATGATTTTCATTACATAAAGTTGTCTTTATATATTTTTATTCCAAATCGTGCCTATGTAGTGGTAAGCATAATAAAAAGATAAATAATGGTGTCGTGTCCGACATATGAAGATGCTAACACAAACACATAACCAGCTATATATCCTCTTTTTATAACAATGAAATTCAAAATAACTTTTATTATCTGATAAGTCTCTTGCTTTATTTTTAGATTTTTATTCATCTTCCAAAAATAACATATCTAATCCACAAACTCAGCCCACTTGAATAAGTACCCATGAGTTTATGGGGAAAATGATAATAAAAATATGGTTCAAACATAAAACATGGTATGAGAAAGACATTTCCCTAATTAGAATATATATGAGATCACATCACATAGCAAAATGTATTTACCTCCATTATGTCAATAGCAATTATATCATATCATGTAATAAAATCATCATATCATGAGTATACCGTTGGGTCATATCCGTTGGTCAGTGGGTGAAATGAGTAAACTTTAAAAAAAAATTCCCTATGTGGATTTTCATGGGTCTATATGAAAAACTTGTTAGCACTCGTGTCTAATCTGTATTCTAAAGTAAATTCATATTTAATTAGAAGTTTTATGTTTCAATATTATAGGTATGTAAAACGACACATTGCTATATATAACACGATAAGACAACGACTGTGATAAACATATATATAACAACATAATGACCTAATATCAAATTCAAAGCATATGGAAATAGTGCACATAAATATAACTATTTGAATTTGCAACTAATGTATGCATAAATACATATATGAATGATGAATAATTAAGTTATTTATACATCAAATTCAAAATGACATGCTTAAGACTCTTAACTTATAATAGTTTGTCATTAACCGATCGGAATAATTAACTTTGGTCTAACTATAATCCATAATGAGTGTGTGTATACATTCCATTTTAGAATTAATTTGAAAATTAACATGTACATGTAATTAATAAAACCCAAATTATCTTTTATTTTATTTTATGCATGTGTTAATTAATAAATCATAATATTGTTTTACGTTTATGCATACAAAACATAAAATCCATAATAATTTTATTTGATTTTTCAAAGTCATATTTACATATATGTCCAAAATCATGTTTGTGTATACAGATCATAAAATTTAACACCCCTAATTTTAAACGATGGCATTATTTAGGAGATTTAACTAGAATAAAATAAATAGAATAATTTAGATAAGAAGATTGACGTTGATTAATAAACATGCAGTGGTCATGCTTGATTAATTCAAATGAACTTATAAATGGTTAAGTATTAAGTAATCAAACATAAGAGAATTAGGGTAAATAGTCGCCCATGTTCTCACCCTTATACCATTTCCCTTATCCCTACATGTTCATTTTCATCACAAATAAAATTATAACCGTGAGAAGAGAGGACCCGACCATTAAGGAGATAGCAAAGAAGAGAAAAATCAAAGTAAAGCTTATGATTCAAGCTGGAAGAAATCAATCTCAATCAATCATCAGTTTCCTTATCTAATCTAAGGTGTATGCTAATTACTACATCTCTGTTTTGGCTTTTATAATCATATGTCTTTGGATTTAAGGGTTAAATTCGTTTTTATGATGTGATAAATGATGAATGCTTGGTTTAAGGTTTATTTGGTTTAAACATGATGGTTTAAAGGAGATATGAACGGTTTTAGGGTAAAACCGAGATTTAATGATTTCTAAATGCCATGGAAAAATTACTTGTTATGAAAAACATGATTTTGGAGTTGGATTTAATTTTTATAATTTTCCAGGCCGTGGAAAATTAGTTATGAATTTTCGAAAGAAAATATGGCTAATTAGGTTTATAAATTCATTTTGGAAAATATATTAAGGATTTGGGTTTGAAATTTTAATATGTTAGATAACATGATTAAAGTAAAATTCTAGAATTTTTGTGGATTTTTAATGAGTGATTTAATATGAAAATTAAGTTATTTTGAAAGGAGGACCTAAATGATTTAATTGTTTTGTTAATAGGAAGGGCTTAGTTATTAAAAGTTACTTTGTTTTCATATCTAAGAAAACGCGACAAATATTTCCAAATTATTTAAAAGATTAAGATAACCAATCCAATGCTTACAAGTAGGCAAGTTTGTTACAAAAAGTTTACTTTATTTGGTAAAAAATCCTTTTGCTCAGTAAAAAGGGTTCCACCTTCTTTAGAAAGACCCTTCGACTCCGACCTTCGACCTCCATCATAGTCGAAACCTTCTAGGTCGAAACCATTAAACTAATACACATGGTATCATTCAAATGGTACGTAGTGGATTGGAGAAAGGCAGAAGGTAGAGTGTCGAAAGGTAGATTTCGAAGGGGATGGTTCCTTCATTTTTATTTGTTTTGAAAAGAAAAACACTTGCCTATTTAAAAATGGGTTTCGACATGGGCGGAACCTATGATTTCGAAAAGGTATTTCAAAGAGGCTTTCTAAAGAGAGCTTCTGCCTATGTTTTAAAGGGAGTAGCTTCCAAAGGAGCTACTTAGATTTTGATTAAAGCTTTTGGAAAGGGTAGTTTCGACCAAGTTGAAACCCTTCCTAGAATTGATGACCTTTCGATGGTGTTGAAGACATCAGTGTTGTCGAAAGGTTTAGTTGTTTTATTAATATAAGCCACATCCTAATGCTTTCGAATGAGGATTAGGGGTTTCGAAGGAATTGGTTTTGAAAGGGGTTTCGAAGTTAACCTTCAATTGTTTTACCCAGATAATTTAAGGCCTTCGAAAGGATGGTTTTGACACCATCAAACTTCCACAATAATTTATGAAATAAAGAGAGGTTTCAAAAAGATGCTTTCACCTATGTTCACTTTGACCCGAAGTAATGTTTTAATTATAAGCCCAATGTTTTCAAAAAGGTGGAATTTTAATGGTTTGGAAGGGTACTTTCAAGTGGTTTCGAAGATATGCTTCTACTCTTATATAACAATACTTTCATGGTTAAAAGGTTTCTAAAGAGGTGTTTTAAAGTATTCAAAAGACAGGAGCTTAATGATTTAAAAGGTACGTTATTTTCTTTCGAAGGAGGTCATCTTATGAGGTCGAAGGCAAATGTTTCGAAAGTGTCGACAGATTTTAAAATCAAACTCAAATTTTTAGAGGAAAATCCATGGCTTAAATAAAGGAGTTTTGTAATAACTTTAAGTATGTAAATTTGAAGAAGTTTTGCCTTGATAAATATATAAGTTAACGGGATTAACTATGCATGATGTGAAATGTATTTCGTGGACTTTAAATCCACATGAGTGGTATTGTTAAACTGTTATGTTTACTTCTTCAAATATGAATATATTCACATGATAACCCATAACTGTATTTTGGGGATAGCGGGGTATAAGAATCTGCTATGTTAACCCAGTAATGAATATAAATTGATAAACTCCTGAATGAGTAGAATTACATTCAAAGAGTCACGGGGACCATAATTTAGGATGCCTAAACTTTGAAGTTGTCTGGGAGATAGGTTCATAATAAACCCCTGAAAATTATGATTAAGCATTTATTGGAGGTAACCAACAGGTTCATAGTAAACCCATGAATACTATATGTTAAGGACAGTTGGCAGGGGCTAATTGGTTTATAGTGAACCCATGTAAACTATATCCGAATTAAGATTGACACCAGTCAATTGGTTTCTAGTAAACCCATGAAAACTAGGATAGGGAATTAGTTATTGGAATGACTAATAGGTTCAGAAAGACCGATGAATTAATTAAGTTAACTAGTAGGAGCCTATAGGTTCTTAGTGATCCCATGAAAACTGTGAATAGGACATGGTGTCCATGAATTATAAAAAGTTTATTAGTAAATCCATGAAAATTAATAGGTTAATGGTGACACTAGAAACTATAATTATGACAGGGTGTTAGTTTAAACTACGGTTGGGAAATCCTAATTGTTTTTAAGTATGCATATCATCATAATATTTTAAAATGTATGTTTTTAACTATTGTGGATGTAGGAGCACAGTATATGATTTTATAGTGGTTTTAGGATGCTAGTGAAGAGAAAACCTGTTCCGCTAAGCGGCGTGGCCTCACTAGATATCTGAAAGGATTGAGATGTTAGATTATTATTCATACCAGGCTTTATGTATGACTCGAAGTTTTTGTTTTTCCCTTAAACTCTCAGGTACTTAATTGATTTTGAGTTGTTTGAGATTTAAGGTTTTCACGTTCTCTTCTTTGACGAATAAAGCTTCCAGAGGCGTGCAGGAGGAAATTAGTTATTTAGAGTTATCCTTTTCCGCTGTGTGTTTGGTTTGAAAAGGCAGATTTATTTGCCTTACTATATACTCTGATCAACCAAGGGAGCATCTTTATATGTCGGTCCTGACGTATGTGTAATAATTATGTTTTGCTGACATGGTTAGCGTTTTTGGGATTAAGTAATGAACATAAAATTATTTTGAATGGAATATGAAAATGTGTTTTAAAATCATTAATTTTTTTCCATATTTCTATGATCTGTGTATCATTGTATCTAGCACTGCCGTATTTGATCACCGAGGATTAATAACTATGGATGAATGTAGCATTTGTAGCCGTTAGTTTTGGGCCTCCAAGTAGGGGGATGTTACATAAAATCTAAAATGTTTTATTCAATGATAAAAGTCATAATTTACATATGTACAAAATTTAATTTATGCATATAAATCCAATAATTCAAGGTATAAAAAGATTAAATTCCAGTGATGAAATGTTGAATTTTATGCTTATATTATTTGTATAATAAACCATCAATAGTATGTTGTAATTTTATTAGGGTTAAATTTCATAATAAATTAATTCATGTACACATATTATATTTTATCAAGTATTAATTCTAATAGTTATACATCAAATATATATATATGAGTTAACATTATATATTGGGTTTAGGCGTCATAAAAATTTCTAAGAGCTACCGGATTTACTAATGGTACTTCAACTACTAAAAACACTTGTAATTAATATATCCTATATATTAATTTATTTAAATAATTTAGTATTTTTTGCACCAATATTGGAATAAACACCCACTCAATATATAAGCGGTAGTTAAGAAATACAGAAATTGAAAATAAGAAAATAACATAAAAGATTTATAGTGGCTCGACAAATACTCTTGTCTACATCCACTGTTAAGTTTCTTAATGGTTTTTAACTTTCTTTACAACAGTTATTTTACAACTCGATTGCTTATAGCTTGGGTAAAAATGCAACAAGGTATTGAGGTAAAATCTATTAATTCGAAAAGAAAGAAAAGGATCTGGTTATTGTGCACCTCTTCCCCTATTTATAAACAAAGATCAGTGTAGTAAGCTTTGAAACCTTCTCCCCATGTTTTCCACATCCGATAGAAGGCTCCATAAATAGATTGTAGCCAACTCAGCACCTGGATTCTCAACTCGGTATCGAGTTGAGCCTTACAGGTCGACACCAACTTATGGTTTCTTCTAGATTTATACTTTGCTTCAATGCTTGATTTGTTTGAAGTGAACATGCGGAGTCATCAACAATGACTCGGTTCCAAGTCAAGGAGCTTAACTCGATTCTGAGCGACAAAGCTCAACTCGGTACCGAGTTATGACTTTTACTTGGAATTTTCCAGCTTTTCTTTTCCTACCCGAGTTTTCCAAAGAACAACTAAGTATTTTCCAGTTACAGATAATGTTCAACATCGATTCGTTGGAATTTACTTGAATTCTTATTTCCATACTTGCATTTTTGGATTTCGGTTTATCTTATGACTATCCAATGGTTTTGACTCGTCCAAATATGACTTGGTTCAAAAGCAGGATAACACTTGCCCCCTAAAGTATACTTTATGTTAACAAGGTTTTTTTTGGGATCAAGACAAGCTATCAACTTCAAATTCTGGTATGAACAATGTCCTCATCCTTTGAGTTTTTTTCGTAAAGCAAGGTGCCTTATGTGGATCATCACGTTGCTTTAATAGCTATGGAAAATATCTTTTGGATGACATAAGAGTTGCTATATTCTATTCATAGCCATCATTCAGGTTTAGGGATTCTGGGAGTCCTTTCTTTTGGTCGGCCAACTGGTAGGATTCCACCTTTTAAATTATTTGTTTCCATCTCTTTTTCAGTTACCACCAATTCCTTTCTTAACCTTTACTCTCCTCTTTTTTTAAATCTTTAACTCGGTACCGATGCGAAGTACAACTTGGTACCAATTTTTACTGCGAACTTTAATTTCTAGTTTACACTTAAGTGTTTTCGCCCTTCACTTCTTCACTTTTACTTTACATTGTGACTTGCTCTTGCAATTTGAACTTTCCAACTCAACCGACCTTTAATCTCAAACTCGACTTCCATCGCCATTGACTCAGGAGCTCCACCCCAACGCCTAGACAGTTAACTTAGTGCTAATTCAACCAAACTTACCCCAATCCAATTCGAGTTCCAACTCGACTTCCTTGCACCACCACCTTGTATCATCCTCCATTTTGACCCAAAGCAGGTTTATCATTTCCAAAATATTTGCAACCTTTAATCTTATATTAATACCTTAATATAATAATTAATCCCTTCCAGCTTAATAATTTTATAACCCTTCATAAGCACATGAGAAAAGTTCCAAAAAATCATAAAATATCTAATTTATTATATTTTAACGTATAAAACTTCAAAACCAAAAATGATATTTAATTATAATTAAAACTCAAAATAATCCATTTTCTCCATTTAGAAAATTCATAATAAATTCTCACTTTCTTGGAAAATTATAAAATTTAAAACCCACTTATAAAATAATGTTTCTAACATCATACCAAATTTTCAAGTCATTTGGGTATCATATGATAGGTTTTCCAACTCAAACGTATCAATAAATTCCATAATAAATCATATAAATTCATCAATAAGCATATAATCATCCAAATACTCACATATAGCATAATAATCATCCAAACATTTCTAGTTTATACTTAAAAACCAAAAAATTAAATAAAACTTGAGATGCGTAACTACTATTCACCTTGAATGGTTTAAGAAAGTTGAAATTTGTATTTGATTTGATTTCCCTAAGCTTTGATCGTGTTTTCCTAGCTTTACTTCCATTCAGACCCTTGTTAATGGCCGACCTTGATTCTTTGATTTCATTTGCAATGAATGAAGCAAGGGAGGAAAAGAGAATGAGAAGGGTTATATATAGGAATCATACACTTTTCCTATTTTGTCCTCTTAGTATGTCATCCTTCTTTTTAATGTTCTAATTAATTCCATTATTTCATTAATTAAGGCTCGACCCATACTAATTATCAAATCTCAATCTCCTTACCATTTTACTTTATTTTATTTTATATATCCAATTAAACATCCTAAATAATTTTAATCAAAATTAGGGTTGTTACAGACTCCCTTCCTTAAAGCATTTCGTCCTTGAAATTGCGATAAGGTTCACACATCAAACATATAAGCATAGTTGTAAAAATACCATCAAACAATTCAGGATAAGCATCCCTGTTTCTATCCTCTATCCTCCAAGTACGGTCTCTTTCGTTGTCACTCCACTGGACTTTTACTAATCTGGCTATCTTGTTCCTTAGGTCCTTCTCATCTCTAGCCACAATACACACTGGATGTCTAACTATAGTCATGTCCGGCTCCTTTACTAAGTTTTCCAATGCAGTCAGAGTGATAATAGTCTCTGGATCTCAAAAAAACCTTTTTATATGGGAAATATGGAAAACATTATGGGCTCCTACCAAACAATTCGGTACGTACCTTTATCCAGTAGACAAGTTTCCCAATTTTTTCCATAATATGAAATGGTCCAATAAACCTAGGCGCCAATTTCCCTAACTTCTCAAATCTTACCACACCCTTCATCGGTGATACTTTGACGAAAACGCGGTCTCCAATTGAAAATTCTAGGTCTTTCCGTCTCTTGTATGCATAACTTTTCTACCTAGACCGAGCTTCCTTCATTCTAGCTCGAATCAACTCAATCTTTTATGTGTCGTCTCTTACCATATCCGAACAAAGAACTAATCTGTCTTCGATCTCTAACCAGCATACTGGAGATTTGCATCATCTCCCATACAAGCTTTAAACGTTATCATCCATATACTATTCTGATAACTAATGTTATACGAAAAATTGAATAATTGTAAGTGGTTTTCCCATTATCCTCCAAAATCTTGCACACATAGCTAATCCTCCAAGACTTTGTTAACTTTTTCTATTTACCCCTCGATTTTGTATGGTAAGCTGTGCTTATTTTGAGCTTGGTTGTAAAACTTCTGTAGACTTCTCCAGAATTCGCTAGTGAATAAGGAATCTCTACACCGACTATACTACTAGAAACTCCATGTAGTCTATCTATATTCTTCATGAATAATTTAGCTAAAATATGTGCTGTTCTTGTCGACTTAACAGGTATAAAGTTTGAACTCTTAGTCAATCTATCTACCACGACCCAAATACTCTCATTTCTCTTGTTCAACCTTGGCAAACCATATGAAATCCATAGACATAGAATCCCATTTCCAAACTGATATGTCCAAAGGCTGAAGCAACTCACTTGGCTTCTTATGCTCGGCTTTTACTTGTTGACAATTTAAATACTACCTTATCCATAAGCCCACATCCCTTTTTATCCTTCCCATAAGAAACATCTTTTCATATCATGGTACATCTTGGTTCCTCTAGGGTGAATAGCAAACTTTAATTGATAACATTCCCCAAGTACTTCTTTCCTTAGTCTCCAACATTTGGAACTTAAAGTCATCCCTTATTTCTCAACTATCCATTTTAGTCAAGATGAAAGTCCTTCAGATCATCAATCTCATTTCCACCTTCCAATCTTCTAATTCTTTCAGCTAGCAATAAATAATCTCTTTGCTTAGAAGCAATCTCGTTGATCAACACTGGTCGAACATCCAAACTAGATTACATTGCGATACCCTGACTAGAACTGGTAGCCAATCTTAACTGCACACTACAAGTAGCCAATGCTTCTAGATACTTGCACTCTGCCAACATAGTTAGCACTATATTCTGATGTCTTCTGCTGAGTGCATTTGCAACTTGTTTTCTTTCCTCGGTGTGTACTCAATTCTAAGCAGCTAAAAACTTCGACCATCTTTGTTGTGTCATATTCAACTCCTTTTGAGAGAAAAGGTATTTTAGAGACTTGTGATCCATGTACAACTCGAACCGTTCTCCTAAGAGATAATG
Organism: Allium cepa; assembly: GCA_030765085.1. Lineage (NCBI taxonomy): Eukaryota > Viridiplantae > Streptophyta > Magnoliopsida > Asparagales > Amaryllidaceae > Allium > Allium cepa. The sequence goes on from CM060928.1 coordinate 980,247,202, forward strand.
ATTCCATAACTTAAAAGCAAATGTTACGATAGCCAACTCTAAGTCAAGAGTCGGATATCTAACTTTATGCGGTCCGAGCTGTCGTGAAGCATAAGCAATCAATTTACCCCTTTGCATTAACATGACTCTTAATCTAGTTCCATACACATTAGTATACACCATCAAATCTTGGTTTCCATCTGGGACAACATACACTGATGCGTTGGTCAATAAATGTTTCAGCTTCTGGAATTCCTCCTCACATTTGTCAGTCCAAACATACTTCACGTTCTTCCTTGTTAGCTTAGTCATTGGCGCTGCTATACGAGAGAAATCCTTGATGAATCTCCGATAGTAGCCAAGTAATCCCAGAAAACTCTTTATCTCAATCACCGTCTCGGGTCTCTTCAAATTATTTACTGTTTCTATCTTAGTTGGATCTACCAACAACCCTTTTTTTGAGACTATATAACCAAGAAACTTCACTTCCTTCTTCCAAAAATGACACTTTGAAAACCTAGCTTTTAACTAAGGCTGCCTCAGTGTCTCAAGCACTATCCTAAGATGAATCTCATAATCTCTTTCATCCTTTGGATATATCAACATGCCATCTGTGAAAACCAATACAAACCTATCCAAGTGCTCTTGGAAAATCTGGTTCATTAAGTTTACGAAGAAAGCAAGTGCATTTGTATATCCAAATGGCATTACAACCACTCGTACAAATCATATCTTCTTCCAAATATCGTCAATTGAATATTGTCTTCCGCCACTCTCAATTGATGGAACCTTGTCGCCAAATCTTGCTGAAAAAATACTTTAGCTCCACTCAACCGATCAAATAAATCCTAAATTCTTGGTAAAGGAATCGATTCTTTATCATCTTTTCATTCAACTTACGATAATCGATACACAATCTTAACGATCCATCTGGTTTCTTCACAAATACGGTGGTTGCTTCCCAAGCCGAACTGCTTGATCTAATAAAATTCTTTTCCTCTAAGTCCTCCAGCTGCACCTTTAACTCCTTCATTTTGATAGGTGTCATTCTACTAGGCGATCTATTTACGGGTTCAGTTTCGGATAAATGATCTATTCGAAACTCAATAGCTTGGCAGTAGCCCGTAACTAGCTCAAAAACATCTGCAAATTCTCTAACTATGAAAATCCGATTCAACTCGTCTTCCTCCTCCATTGCGCCCAATAAAGCTCACTCATCAAAACTTTGATTCTCTACTTAGTATATAATTCGGTCGCTACTATTTAGGTGTCTTATTGATATTTTCTTATCTTGGCAAAATATCATAGCATCGTATTCACTTAACTAGTCCATACCTAAAATAATCCCAAAGCCTAGGAAATCAAACATGTGCAAATTACAGGCAAATATATAACCTAATAATTCAAAGTGTAAGTGGTCACATCTTATCCCTATAGTTATATATTCTCCTATCGGATTTGCAACCCTTAAGGAAGTAACTAGGTATGAGGTTTTAGGTTAAGCTTATCTACCGAACAAAGAGATATAAAAAAATGTGATGCACCAGTATCAAAAAGTATTGTAACAGGTATACCATGAATCAAAAGCGTACCTTCCATCACGGCTTTCCCTTTCTCCTCAGCTGTTGGTCTTGAGGTAGCTGGTTCTAAGGCAAACACTTTTTCTTTCTCAACCTTAGTTGGTTCCTTGCATGGATTCTTGTAATGTCCGATTTGGTCATAATTAAAGCACTTGATGTTATTTTTCCCAATCACCTTCTTCCCATCACTGGAACGACATTCATTTGTAAAATGCCTTTTCTTATCACACTTGTAACACACAACTTCAGACTTCACTTTCTTGGTAGCTCCACCCTTCTGAGCTCCCTGCTTATGGTAAAACTTTCTCTTCTAATTTCGCCCACTCAAAACTTATACTGGCTTGTTATAATGAACAAAGCAAGCATCTCTTCATTTCTCAAAGCCACCTCTGTGACTACATCACATGGATCCCTAAGATATGGTAAAGTTTCTCTAGCAAGCTCAGGTCTTAGTCCATAGATGAACTTCTTATTCCTTTTGATCACTGTATCTATAGTAGCATACCCATATCGGGACAACTCCTCAAATCTGGTTTCATATTCAAGCACCATCCTATCATCTTACACCAACTTAACAAATTTCCTTAGAAGAGTTGACGTAAAGATCTCGGACACAAACCTCTCTTTATACCTTCTCCTGAATTCTGCATAAGTGAAATTCTCTTCTCCTACCCCAATAGTCACATTATTGCACTAGTACAATGCAACTCCTTGCATTTGCCTGGATGTCAATCTACTCTTCTATTTGTCATTCAAATAAAGATCACCGAAAATCATTTCGCAATGATGTAGCCAATTTTCCACTTCAGCTGTATTCTCTGTTCCAATAAAGGGTTTCCTTTTAAGTCTTGCATAGTCTCTACTCAAAATAGCATAATTATTGACAACTAGAATTCCTTGATTAGCTCCTCCAGCGTTTCCTGAAACTAATCCAACAATAGCTCCTTTTTGCATCATGTTGACAAAGAGTTAATACATTACCCAATATCAACTGGTGGTGTTCTAGCACCCACACTTGCAGCTGTTTGTGAACCTGGATTTCTTCTAGTATTAGGCATGTCATTTCCGTCGGTAGTGATGCTTCTTCCATCGAGATTCATTCTTCCATTTCCTGCCTCCATATCTTAGTTCCTTAAATCTGCATTCGAACCTTAGTAAGATACAAAAGATCGATCTAAGAGAGAGGGAGAATAGAAATAAAGCGTATACTTATATATAGCACATACAAGTATGTTACTATAGCGTTATCCCACATCTCAATCTTATTCTTTGATTAATTTGGATTATGTTTTCAAAACCCTTTTTAAGTTCAAAAATTCTTTTAGTTTTACATAAACAATGCTCTAGTACCAAGTTGTAATATCACCTATTTTGAGGCCTAAAACTAAGCGTTACAGATGCCGTAGTCATTTATAGTATTAATCACCAGTGATAAAATGCAGATATGTTAGTCATATCTATAAGTAGAAGCATAAGAATATGAAATATTTTAAACATGATTTTAAAACAACTTTCACATTTCATTTCAAAGATAATATAATATGTTCGTTACATAATCCCAAGATGTTCCCAGGTTTAGATAAAATATAATTATCATAAAATACTCCGAGAGAGACATAAGAAGATACCCCCTTCGTTAATCAGGGTTACTAATAGATAGATACATCTACTGTCAGTACAATTATACAACAATCGACAAACCAATGGATAATAATAATAGATAGACTCCTACATAGCTAGCTTTGCCTCATGCATGCCTCCAGAAGCTTTATTCACCGAAACCTACTTAACCTGAAATATCCCTACTCCCAACCTACTCAAATCAAATTTTGAGCACTGAGAATTCAAGGGGAAAACATAAACTTTGAGTCGGACAAAAAGCTTGGCATGAAAAATAATATGCCATCTCAGTTTATAGATATTCAGTGAGACTAACCGCTGAGCAGAACGGTTTTCCCCTCACTAATATCCCTTTTAAAATATATCTTTTGCAAATCAAATTCCTGCAACCAAACCAGTTAAAATAGATAATATAAACAATAATGTGCATGCACGCAACACGAGTAATCACGACCAAACTGTCAAAATCGATGGACTTTCCATTCAAACATCATTTTTTTCCGAGGTAACATAAACCTATGCTGACTCGGGCCTTCCAGATATATCAAATTCTCTAACATACTATTAGAAGACAATTGGACGGTCTGTTTGTAAATTACTATTCCTAGAGTTACTTTGATCCTAATGGTTTTGTGAGCACGCTAATAACCTATCCCATTATTATATAATCCTTTCTATGCGTAAACCCACTATTAGTAACAATTGAAGTATAGAACGCTACCCTACACTAGTCTCATTTGGTTTTCTAATCTTTGAGCCAATTCATCCTATCACAATCTATCCAAAAGTGATAAGAACAATAATTTCTTTAGTAAAATCCTAGGCTAAAGCCCTTCTCTATTTCCTTGAAAACAAAACCTTTGTAAATGATTTTACCCTTTAAAACAAGGAAAATATAGCCTTTTGCTTTATTTTAAAAGTACTTACGCCATGATATATGCTTTTATAAATCAATGTTGATGAATTTTGAAACCAATTGGAAGTTATCTCACTTCAAAACCATAGGCTATAAAGCCTGTCATGAGCGGGCCTTTCGACATAAATACGTCCTGTGATATCCCAGAATTTTTAGCAATATCAATTTAATAATTTGAGTTAAAATTTAATTGATTTGACAATATTATTAATGCTAAATTTGAATTGATTTAATAATCTTCTTAAAAAATATTTAAATGGGTGATTTATCTTTTAGAAGCTAATTAAATTGTTGTCTATTTATAATATATATATGTATATCAGTATATATTGTAAATAGACAATCTTTGTTTTAAATTTAATAACAAAGGCATGTTTTCTAATTCTAATATTTTTGGTAAATTAGAAATTTGATTTAATTTAATATTGAATAAATAATCATATGACTTGAAAATACTCAAGATAAAAACTTAATTGTTTAAAATTGATTTTAGCTTAAGTTTAAATTTAAATAAAAAGGTTTGTTTTGTTTTAAATATAGCTTGATAAAATAAGCAGTTTACTAATAAAGAGATAATTTCTTTTGTAAATTATTTTAATTTAATAATGATTTATATTTAACAATATTAATAATGAAATGTTTTTACAAATGGATTTTTAAATATAAATAGAAATTGTTATAAATTTATTTATTTATATATACGTGAGTATTTTGAAAAAGAAACTATGATTTGTAAATTTAAAATAAAATCTTTCAAAAATGTTTAAAATAAAATAAATCTTAAATTTATTAAACATAAGTATAAATTAAATATATGGTTATAAAAAAATGAGTCTAAATACAAAAACATAGGGAACTATGATATTAACTTAAGTTAGAATTTGTAACAAATAACTAAAGTAAGGTATGTAACCTGTAAGTAGTACGCAAGACAAAAGAAAACAAAGTAATAATAAAAATGTATATGTACATAAGGTAGGAAAGCATAACCAGGAAAGAATAAAATAAAAGAAATATGTATATGAAAGAGATAAGACAAGAAAATAAAGCAACCAAACAAAAGAAATATATGTATATGCCTGAAAAATAAACAGATGCAAGGCAAGAATAAATAATAAAATAAGACAAAAGAAAAGATTAAGTACATAAGGTATGAAAGCAACCAGGCAAAAATAAACAAAGATAGACAAAAGACAAATTATATAAAGAGTAAATATAAAGTACATAGGCATTTAATACTTTCCTCTCGGCCAACAATGAAGTCAATTCGAATTTTGCAAATGATCATTTCAGCCTCTAAATTTAGAATCTTGCCTGGCAAGATAAAGAAATAATAAAAAAAATATCTCTGATCAAAAGAAAAGCTTGTTCCAGTAACACCCACCCTTATACAAACTCTTCTTTATATATACACAAAACCTGTCTTCTTTATATTTGCAGTGCTAATTCATTCAACATAGCAAACCTGAAAATAGTAAACTTTTCTTTTTACAAACTTAAACTACTTCAACAATCAAAAACAAGATGTTAGCAGGAAGATCAAAGCAAGCATTTTCATGCAAAGTTTTAAAGCAAAACAGATTTCAGTTTTCAAAGCACTGTCTTCATTTTTCAATTTTGTGAGTAACATCACAAATTTAAATAGTTTAAGTTATAAATTCTGTTGCATACTCATGTCTGAAAAATAATATGTTTGTGATGTATATGTATAATATGTGTGTGCATACCATGTTTATGTTTTGTACTTTGCTATGTTTCCCAGGCTCAAGTTTTTGTTTAAAAATTCCTTCCACATGATCTTGTTCTTGATTAGATCTGATCATCAAACAAATATTGTTTGATTCAACCTAGATTAATGTTTAAAAATCTAAGTTAGTAAAATAGGGTTTGTTTTTCTCTGGAAGCATTAAAACAACTGAGTATATTAAGTAAATCAAAACACAATCTTTTTAATCTATAAATTCAGTATAACAAATCGAATACTTCAACAAAAATATGATTTTTAACACAAGAATTGAGATTTTTAGATTGGGATTAAAGGAGCAGTTTGGGTTTGAACTGGAATGGGAATATTTGGTTTTTCTGGTGATCAAGTTGATGGGAGTGCTCGTGGTCTTTCCTGGAGATGAAGGAAAGATCAGAGATGCTAGGAAAAATAGTGGATGGTGATGAAATTCACCAGAGAAGTTGCGGTAGTGAAATTCCTTTTAGAACCCTAGTTTTTGGTTGTGTTTAAGTAATCGATCGTTATGGTGTGTTTAGTGGATCGAGTGTGTCGAGGCTTAGGGTAATGTTATCTTGGATGTTGAAGTAGGCATGGTCGAAGTGGCCGAACGTCAGGTGGTCGGAATATGGCAAGCGGCGCGTTGACAGGTTTTCAGATGGTGATGCTTTTGTATTTCCAGGTTTGGGTCGAGGCCTCGATTTTGATTTTGAGAGTAGAAGTTCGATTTGATGATCGAGGTGGGTCGCAGAGATGTTCTCTGACGTGTTGCGATCATCGTTGATGATCAATGGTGGCCGAAGCCACCGTGCATATGCACGGTATAGTGTTTTGTTGGTGATGTTTTGGTTAGGCTGTGAAAGCAGAGGAGGTGGCTCGAGTTTAACTCGAGTGATTCGAGTGTTTGACTCGAAGTAATCTAGGGTTTTGCTTAAGGGAAATATACATTGCCTCGGGTAAAATTTCTAGCTACAGGTTTTAACCTGTAAAATTTTAAAATTTTAAAACTGGGTTTTAAATTTGAAATAGGTATTTAAATCAGAGATAAGTTTGGATTCAAATGAAGTTTGAATCTCAGTTTTTAAAATAAAGTAAAGTTTTAAAACTTTAAATTATTTGTAACAAATTTTAAAAAAAGGGTTTGAATAGTTTGAATTTAAAGTAAAGCTTCAAATAAAATAGAGATGTAAACCTAAGTTCAAATCTGGATTCAAATATAAATTTGAATCTTAATTTTGAAATAAAAGAAGATTTTAAATTGTTTTAAACGGTTTGAATGATAAAAATAAATTTTAAATTGATTAAATTTAAATAAAAATTGGGTTTAAATTCTTTAATCTTGTATATTAAGAAAAATAATTCTTTAACTTGTAAAATTCAAAAAGGGGTTTTTGAAATTGTTTTAAACTTGGTTAAAGCTAATTTGTTTCATTTTAAAATCTTAAATTTAAAATGAAATATAAAAGTAAAATTTGAAATTAATTTGTTTTTAAATACCTTGTTAATGATAATTTGATCATTTATAAGAATTTTTTTCATAGTTGAAGATCAAATGATTTGCAATTATTGAATTAATTAGATGGATATTATTGATTTGAATTAATTAATTTAATAACTAAGAATTTAAATTAGTTAATTAAGGATTAAGTTAACTAATTTAAGATAAATTAATTGGTAACCAAGGATCGTTAATTAAATAAGATTGAAATTAAATTAATGATTAGTAATTAACTAATAAATTAATTAAGGATTAATTAAGTTACAGTTAACACTTAATTGAATTAATGAGTTGTTAAAGATTAATTAAATTGTAATTAATAATTAATAAATCTTAGTAAATTACTTTAGAAAAGTAATTAAAGAATTGTTAATAGTTAATGAAGGTCATTAACTAGAATTATTTAATAATTAATTAATGTGATTAATTCTTAATAATTAATTAGATTAATTAATTTAAAGATAATCAATTGTGAATTGTTAGGTATAATTACTTAGTGAAAGTAATTAAGGAATTAATTACTCATTGTAATTAATTCAGTTTAATATGAACTGTTTAAGTTAATTAATTAAGTTTAATTAATTTAAATAATTATTTAATGATGTGATAAGTGTAATTACTTAAGGAAGTAATTAATGGAAATTACTGGATGTAATTAACTGAGGATGATTAAGGATGAAAGTAATTTGAGTAAAATTACTTTGTATAAGTAATCAATGGATTAATTTAAAGAAAATTAATTAAGGAGTAATTATTTTATTTGATGGAATAATTAAGGGTAGTTAATTATTGAATGGTATTAGTCAGGGGTGATTAATAAATATGGTTTAATTGAAGATTAATTACATAAGGTAATTAATTTAAATAGGATAATTAATTAAAATGTAATTAGAAATCATTAATAAATATAATTTAATTATGTAATTAAGGGTTGATCAATTAGGATTAAGTAATCAATAATAAGTGATTTAAGAGTAATTAATTAATGTAATTAAAGATTTATGTAATTAATTAAAGATTAATTAATTTATGAAGTAATTAAACGTTAATTTTTTGTGTTTAGTTAAGGATAATTAATTAGTGAACTTGATTAAAGGATAATTACTTGAATGTATTAAAGACAATTAATCTAGGATGATTAATTAAATTGAATAATTGGATGATGATAAATTAATTGATTGGTAATTAATTAATTGTAATATAAGCAAGTTTAATAATGGCGAAGTAATTAATATAGTTTACTTTAAATTAATTAGAGATAAAGTAATTAATTTAATTCATTTTAAATTAATTACTGATGTGATTGCTTATATATTGATTGATGATATTGTTTATCTTGAATGGATTGAGATCTCAAATATGAGATTAATGAATGCTATGTGATATGTATGCTTTGATTTTAGTATGGTGATAATATGGATTATCTGTTGTGATGATAATATGGAGTATCTATTTATGATGATATTGTTGATTATCAATTGTGATATTGTGAATTATCTATCTTTGTGTATATGGATAATTGAATTGAATTGTTTTAAACTTCAAAACAACTTGGACCTAAAAGATGGCTATTTGGATTTCGATGAGACCGGGATCGAGTTTCCATATTTGGACATCCGGAAACCACGCCGATCCAAATTAAACGTTAGGTCGTGAATTCTCAAGTAAAGATTCAGAGTGCAAGGGTTATCATCGTTAACTCTGAGGGTGATTCCAAAATGAGTGTAACGAGATAATGCCTTCAGTTTCGTTCGAATCCGGAACGAACTTGTATGGATTGAATGCTTTCAGAACATCGTTAGGTGGATGATGAGCATTCTAAGAGATGTATTCTCTAAAGGCGCAGCCTCAAGCCTCATAACCCGGGAATGGCTAAAATAAGGGAGGTGCAGCAAGGTTAGGTGAGTCATGCCCAAGCAGGACGAGATTTGCCCCTGTCTAGATGTCCCTTTTATTTCGGCTGTGTGGACAGTTTTTGAGCTCCAACTGCCGGGGTTATCTTGCTCGGGACTGTTCAGTAAGGAATGGTTCCGGCCTTGTGTTGCAGGGGAGTTAGGGTCGCTCCTCGGTACGGTGATCTAGGCCACGTACTGTGAGGGCGATACCCAGTAGCCCTGCCATTATATGGAATCCAATCTCCAATAAGCGTCATACATTTTGATTGTGCCCAACTACGTTGGAATGTGAGATGTAAGCATTTAAGCTATTTCTGTATTTTACTTGAAAACCCTAGACACTATTATAATATCACAGAATTTCCTATTAAATGATTTGGTTAGCATAAGGTAAAAACTTACCATGTTTATTTGTGGGAAGTCTTACGTGATACCTTTTGTTTTCAAATGTTTTTCAAAGTTAAGCAACTTTAACCTGTTACTCATAACAGACCCATGTCTGACCCGGAGTTTATTTCTATTTTTCATAAACTCTCGGGTACTCAAATTTCACGATTAGCCAAGGGATTCAGGTTAGCTTTGACGAATTTGGTGGCGCAATGGAGCAGGAGGATTCGGCGATGTAGATATATATATAGTATTCCGCTGTGTTGGTATCTCTGTGTTGTATTATGTATTGAATTGTATAACTAGACAGGTGTTTATAACTGTCTAGTATGTGATGTATTATCTGTGTAACACTGATGGATATTGTATATTATGTAATACTTATGTGATTAATATAATTTATTCGTTCCGCTGTTTAGATTCTGATGTTGTTTCTTCTTTCTTCTCTATCTTTTCTCTTTTCTATCCCTTTCTTTCTTCAAGATGATATGACTTTCTATGGCTAGAAAGTCGGGTCGTGACACGTCCACTGTATTGTATGCCAAGTATTCAAGTGCCGAAAGATTGATTGTTATGGGAAAGAAAGAAGATAAAAGATAAGAAGAAACTTAACAATCACATAATCTCACAAAGCAATAGAATAACATATATTAATCAATATAATTCTTTGCAAAGTCATTTTCAAAATGATACATCAGAGTCATACTAATACAAATTCTATCCTAGGACGGTTATAACAGCCGACCTACCTTACTGATACATAGATCAAACTTACATACACAACGAAAATAGATAATAACCAGCTAAAGGTAAAGCCACCTGCTCTAGCTCCTCCAAAATGCAGTCGTGAGAAACCTAGATTACTTTGCTGCTTATACAAATTTGAGTACCCAAGAGTTTTAGAGAAAGAAAATAAAACCCTGGGCCAAATGTGGGTCCGGTGTGAGTAAACTCAAACAACTGAATTATTTCTTTTAAAACACTTTTAAAATCAAGAGTATCTCGTAAGATCATGCCGCACATAAACACGGATGAGTTTTTACCATACGATAACAAAAATATTTTTATAGAAAACCCAACGATATTATAACAATCTCTAAAGATTCAAGTAAAATATGAAGCTGAAATGCTTGCATCTCACATTTCAACATAGTTGGGTACATCTAAAACCGTAAAGGCATGTATTAGAGAATGGATTCCATACTATAACAAGGTAAGAAACTACCTTTGATGGTACATCTCTAGATAAAATGCATCGAGGTCTGACAAGAACACCTTGTACCTTTACCACACAGGACTGACTAACACTTGAATAGTAGTCCCGAATATGATCACCCCAGTTTTGGCCCTGAAGCATAGATGAGTAGATAGTAATCAATCTAGATTTGGGGTAACCATACTTGATGGGAGCGACCCACATGGCCCTGCTGCATGCTCGATTTTTGTAATTTCCTGCTTGAAAGGGCTTGAGGCTATGTTGTACCTTTATATGGCACTTCCCACTTGGAACGCTACATTTCCTTCCAGTCAACAACATAATGTCAGCATTCATCCATACAAGTCGCTCAGGAGATGAAGGAACTGAAGGCACTACTTCTACTACATCCATTTTGGAATCACCCTCCGGATTAGTAGCAAGTAGCCCTTTCACTTCAAAGAGCTCCGTCTTCAAATTCCATTATCTTCAAGATGTCTTCACTTTGAAACGATTGAGTTGGACTGAAGTGGTTTTTGGATAACATATCCGATCTTGGTCTCTTAAATAATTTTCGATAAATTTCGGTAAACTGAGCTCGGTTCTTTAGGAAAGAATCAGACAAGATAAGAGCGGAGTTCACCTCCTAGCCGTTAATGGATGAATTTTCTTATCATTTATCCTAGAAGAATGAAACGAATTTATACGTACAGCATAACACCATCGACGATAATTGTACCATATAATTTCCGTATTTCTCCTAGATATTTCCAAAGTTACGCTTTGGTCTTGGTTTTGATAGCTGGTTATTTAACTATCAAATAAACAAACATTCAAACATGGATTTTATCCTATATGGGATCCACCAAGACTTTATTAATTTAGTCTTTATTTAATAAAATCACTTTATAAAACTTAACCAAAAGATCTTCACACAACACTATTTCCAAAACCCTTACTTCCCCTTTTTACTTGGAAAATATTTATACTTATCTTAGGGATATAAGTATATTATCAAAACATTTGGAAAATTCCTACTTTCAAATTTCTTTTTGAAAATAATACCCACTGTAAACCGATCCACCTATCTTTTATAAAAGTTCCTTTTTAAAATCTCCCCTCATATTTAAATACTTCTATAAATTTCCAAAATCAATTTATAAAACACTTTATAAGACTACAAGTTAATTTATAAAACCTCTTTATAAACCTCTAAAATCATTCATAAAACATTTTCCCATTTAAAACGCCCTTCATAAATCTTCTTTAAGAAAAATCCTTTATAATATATCTTTTGCAACTCATCCTATTAAATCATTTTAAATAAGCATTTTTACTTAGTGCAACCCATTTTTATAAACTATTTATTATTTATATATACCTTTATGAAATAATAATATAACTTGAAAATTCATTTAACTCCAATTTGATTAAAGAATTGAAATTAATTCAGAAGCATACTTCATAATGAAACGACCCGCGGTTCGTACCCCTTGAGTCGACACTATTCTCCATCAATCAACTCAAGATGAACGAAAATATGAAACATTTGGGTTAAAGAAGAAGAGGTAGAAGAAGAAAATAGAAAACAACATCAAAATCTAACCATCGCAGAGGAATAAAATATAATGGATAATAAATGATCTTTACAAAAAGCAAATCTGTTTATACATTACATCATCAGAGTATACATAACACACAACTGGACAATAATCATAACCTGTCCTTACAATCTAAATACACAGTGGAGTATTTAACACAAATACGGAAGTATGTATTGCCATCCAGCTCGTCACCCGAGCTCCACAGCATCCTTTCCTGTATCCTATAATACTCGGTCTAACCCGAGCATTATAACACATGAGTTAGTCTAGAACACCAGCGTGAGAAAACCACATTCAAATTGATTATTAAAGTTTCAAAATTCTTTTGAAAATAAAAGCATCTCGTAAGACCACGCCACAATTAAACATGTCGGGTTTTTACCTTACGATAGCCAAAACACTTTTTAACAAATCTGTCTGATATTATAATAGCATCTATAGAAAGTAAAATAGAATCTAGCTGAAATGCTTACATCTCACGTTTCAGCAATAGTTTGCATCAATCAAAACCGTACAGGCATGTAGGGAGAATGGATTTCCAACTGATGTCTAGGCACTGGGGTACCACCCTTCACGGTACGTGGCCTAGATCACTATACCGAGGATTACTTCTAATCCCCTACAACACAAGACCGGGACTACCCCTTACTGGATAATCCCGAATAAGATCACCCCACAGTTGGGATCAGCAACCGCACCACTAAGCCGAATAAAAGGGACATCTAGACAGGGATGACCTCACCCTAATGGGCGCTACCCACTTAGCCTTGTTGCATAACCTTTGATTTTCAATCATACCCAATTGATGAGGTTCGAGACTAAGTTCCCTTTTAGAACATTTCACTTAGAATGCGCATTGTCCACCTGACGATGTTCCAAAAGCATTCATCCATACAAGTCCATTCAGGGTTCGAATATAACTGAAGGCACTACTCCCACTACATCCATTTCGGAATCACCTCAGGATTAGTAGCGACTAGCCCTTGCACTTCACTGCTCCACCTTCGAATCCAAACTCTTGTTTTCCATACGAAAACGTTCAAACCAGATCAAAGTGATTTTCAGAAAATAAATCCCGATCCTGGTCTCTTCGAAACGATCAGTGCATTGTCCAATATTGATAGTCAGTTATTTAACTACCAATTAACATTCAAAACCAACCATCAAACAACGAATAACCTCCCAACTTATTTATTATCCTCAAAATATCTTCACAAGATATATTTCCATTTTCAACCCTTTGAAAACAGTTTTCAAACCACACTCTTCTCATGAAATGAATTCCCAAATATTTATTTCAACTGAAAACACCAAGCATAAAAACTTTAGATTTTTAAAATAATTTAAAAACATTTTATCATAAAATATCCTTTGAAACATTTAAATTGAAAATTACTTTAATACTTTTTCAAATTATATACTTTAAGAATATTTAAAATAAAACTACTTTGTACAATATAAAACTAAATTTCTAACTTTTAAAACACAATACCAAGCCACCTTTAAATAATTACTGCTATAAAAAGAAAATACTTATTTTAGAATTTAAACATTTAGAAATAATAAGTTTTCTAAACATGCTTTTTAAACAACTTAAAACTTTTAACAAAATTTGCTTCGAAAACGTACTTGGCCATCTAGGGAAATACACTTCTCTTTCATATCTTTTAAAAATAAATCACTATTTATTTTTTGTAGGATCGATTTCACCCTAGAGGGGGGGGGGGGTGAATAGGGTGATAGTGTTAACTATAAAAATTAATTGCGAAAGCTTATTATTTCAACACAGATCAAAGATTAATAGCAGCACAGGAAAATAGCAGAATAATAAAATGCAGAAATAGAACGACACAGAATTTACCCAACTTTGGCAAAACCCTATCTTAACTTAAATATTTACGAACAAATTGTAGATCTCCACTAGAAAATTGTCACAAGAGATTCAATCGAACAAGTCTAAGAATTAACCGACGAAGTGAACGCAAGCGTTTCATACCACTTGTTTTACTAAGTCGTTTAATTAAATTTCTCATATGAGTGAGATAAAGGTTTTTATATGCTAATAGATTGGAAAACGGTTTTAGAAAACGAGCCTTGTAATAAAATAGTGCTGAAATCATTTTGAAGAAAGAGTTTTGATATTTACTACTAGTATAGAAAACCTTTATATTTTTAAAGTGACAAATCACAGAAATGGTTGTAGAAATAATCAATCACTAAAATTCACATACGAAGACATGAATTAATTCCAAAGAAATCGATATCAAATCCATCAAAATGGATATTTCCCAAAAATCCCAAAATAGAAGTCATCAAAGTCGAATAACAATTGATACAACAAGTGGGAATAAAGCCGAATCGATTAAATTTGGAAACACAAGAGAAATAGGCAAAAATAGGCATTTAAGAGCAGGTCAGTCGACTGGCTCAACCAGTTCAGTCGACTGACTGCAGGAAACAAAGACCTCCTGTCTCTATTATCTGCCTTTGGTACGCCAATTGGCTACATCCAGTCGACTGGATTCAAAGTCCAGTCGACTGACTAGAACCTAGGCAGTTTTTCTGCCTATACAAAATAACGTGCAAACCCAACAAATTCGCGACCGAATCGAGCAATGGCTCTAGGGATTTATGCCAATCGGAAACCCGACCCTATAGGATCTTCGATGCATCACCAAAAGCATGTTCAAACAACAAAGCTATGATTTTTAAAGATTTGAACTCAAAACACCAAAAATTGGAATATTCACAAAACCAATCCAAGTCAAAATCAAATGCACATGAATAAGTGTTAGGAATTCATACCTAACAATCATAGATAATCATAGACTTAGATGTGAGATAAAAATCTCACCTTTTCACAAAAATAAGGAAGGAGAAGCTTGAAAGCAAAGGAAGAATCAACCACACTTCAACACGACCCAAATGAGCTTGAACCTAAGCTCAAAAGAAGAACATTCCCAAAATTAGGTTCAGAACTTTCTAAAATTGAAAGGAGAATGAGTTGGAGAAGAAGAAGATGATGCTTACCAATAGCATCTCTTTGGTTTTAGAGCTAGAAATTGATTTGCAAATGGAAACTAGGGCTTGAAGTTTTAATTTTCCATTCCTCTCTCCATTGTTGCTAAAGCTTGAGTATTAGGAAATAGAAATGAAGTAACGAAGAGAAGAGGGGTGAAGCTTGGGTCTAATAGGCTGAAACAAAACCAAAGCCCTAAGTGAAAAAGTAGCAAAATTCCACTAACTCCAAACATATCAAAGTTTATCCTCAAAAAGATCACAAACATCATTTTGAACTCAATGGGCGTGGTCTCGAGTCCTAATTTGACTGTTTGCAAAAAGTAGCTTTACGGACTAAAATCCGACTAACGATGAAATATTTAAATAAAATATATAAATACTCGATCGTAAAATATGCGGGTTGTTACAGACTCCCCTCCTTAAAGAAATTGCATCCTCGCAATCTTAAGAAATAAATGAACGAAAAGTAACAACCATAAAAGCATATCAACACAAAAAGAAGAAATTTTTAAAATAAGAGGTTTATCTCAAAGAGCACGAGAAAGTAAGTCTGGATGTGTTCGATCGATGAATTCTCTGGATTCCCAAGAACAATCCTTAGGATTTAAGGACCATTGAACTTTCACAAGAGGAACATCTTTATTTCGAAGGCATTTGACCTCTGAAGCAATAATACGAATAGGACGTTGCTCGTAAGTAAAATTAGGCGAAACTTCAATTTCTTCCACAACACCGGGCTCAAGAATAGAATCGGAATCTCGAAGGCATTTCCGTAATTGAGAAATGTGAAACACGTCATGATTAGCAGAAATTTGAGCCGGTAATAAGAGGCGATAAGCCACGAAACCAATGCGTTCGGTGATAGGAAATGGACCAATATATCGAGGTGCTAACTTTCCCGATCAACTGAAACGCACAACACCCTTCATAGGTGAAACACTCTCCCACAGAAAATTCTAATTTCCTTCTTCGTTTATCGGCATAAGATTTTTGTCTACTTTGGGCTTCTTTCATCCTATGAAGAATAAAGTCAATCTTTTCTGTAGAACACGAATGAAATCTGGACCTAAAACCAGCTTCTCACCGGCCTCAAGCCAACAAGGAGTTCGGCATGGCTTACCATAGAGTGCCTCGAAAGGTGCCATACCAATACTAGATTGGAAGCTATTATTATAGGAAAATTCAACAAGATAAATATGATCTTCCCAACTTCCACCAAAATCAAGAACACATGCACGAAGAAGATCTTCAAGAGTTTGATTCACACGCTCAGTTTGTCCTTCCCAAAGCTTTTTGAAAACTCTTTCAAAATCCACTAGTAAACAATGGATCATGATCACTAACAATAGAAGTAGGAACTCCATGTAATTTAACAATTTCTTTAATAAAGAGTTTGGCCAAAAGAGGAACGGTCCGGTTAGACCGAATGGGAATAAAATGGGCGGATTTAGCAAGTCTATCAACTATCACCATAATATCATGACCCGAACGAGAACCGGGAAGGCCGTCAATAAAATCCATGAAAATTTGATCCCCCACTTCCAAATTGGAATTTCTAAAGGTTGCAATAACCCACCGGGCCTTTGATGCTCAACCTTGACAAGTTGGCAAGTCATGCAACACTTAACAAAGTTAACAATATCAGATTTCATTCCCTCCCAATAATAAAGTCGCTTCATATCCGCGTACATTTTACTACGACCGGGATGAATGGTAAATTTAGAATGATGAGAATCTTCTAAAATGTCTTTACGAAGATCGCTAATATTTGGCACGATAAGTCTACCAAATTTTTGAATGCCGCCACGAGAATCAGTATCAAAGTCTTTTTTACCTTCAATATCAATTTTATCCCTACAATTTTGGCCAAGAAGAGCCAATTCGGGATCTAGCCTTTGGACTTCAACAATGCAGTCTAAGAGAGAAGGATGAGCCTCAAGGCTACATAAAACAAGAGATGAACATAAATCGGATACACGATCTCTAATCTCACAAGTGGATAAAGTCTTGAGATCATTCCATTCGGATATCATCATGGAAACAACCGCTTGTTGCTTACGACTAAGTGCATCGGCAACCCGATTTCCCATTTCGGGAATATAAAGAATATCAAGATCATAAGATGTAAGAAATTCGAGCCAACGCTGCTGACGCAAATTGAGTTCCTTTTGAGAAAATAAATATTTCAAAGATTTATGATCGGTGTAAAGAATAAATTTTTCTCTCAAAAGATAATGACGCTAAATTCGAAGGGCGAAAACAATAGCCGCGAGCTCTAAATCATGAGTGGCATATCTAGCCTCGGCTGGCTTCAATTGCCTAGAAGCATAAGCAATAACACATTCTCTTTGCATAAGAACGACACCCAAACCAACGCGACTAGCATCGGTATAAACCATAAAATCTTGATTCCCCACGGGAATAACAAGAATAGGAGCATCGGAAAGGAGTTCTTTTAATTTTTGAAAAGAAGCTTGACATTTGTCCGACCAAATGTATTTAACACCTTTCTTTGTTAAGCTTGTAAGAGGCACGACAATTTTAGAAAAGTCTTTAATAAAACGACGGTAATAACCCGCCAATCCGAGAAAACTACGGATTTCCGTCACACTCTCCGGTCTCTTCCAGTTTTGAATCGCTTCGATCTTTGAAGGATCCACAGAAATTCTGGATTCGGAAAAAATATGACCAAGAAACTTCACACGAGATTTCCAAAAGTGGCATTTAGAAAATTTTGCTTTTAATTGATTACTTCTAAGAGTTTCCAACACAATCTGAAGATGCTTTTCATGTTCCTCCTCGGTTTTAGAGTACACAAGAATATCATCAATAAAGATGAGAACAAATTGATCGAGGAAGTCTTTGAAAACTCGATTCATAAGGTCAACGAAATAAGCCAGAGCATTCGTTAAACCAAATGGCATAACAAGCCATTCATAAGATCCATAACGAGTACGGAACGATGTCAAAGGAATGCTATCCTCTGCAATACGAAGCTGATGAAAACCGATTTCCAAGTCCAATTGTGAAAAGACTTTAGCACCACTAAGCTGATCGAATAGATCATCAATCCGAGGAAAAGGATATTTATTTTTGATAGTAAGATCATTAAGCTTACGGTAGTCAACGCAAAGTCTAAGTGTACGATCAGATTTCTTCATGAAAATAGCTGAAGCTCCCCAAGGCGAGGAACTAGAGCGAATAAATTGCTTCGTCTCCAATTCGGATAATTGTTTGCGCATCTCCTCATTTTCCTTATTGGACATGCGATAAGGAGGACGAGTGATAGGTTGAGCTCCAGGGATGAGGTTAATTCTGAACTCAATTGCTCGCTTAGGTGGCAATCCTAAAACAGGCTCAAATATATCGGAAAATTCACGAACAACGTGAATAAGAGAAATGACATCTTCCTCATCATCATTATCGTCATCATGAGGATTTAAAGAATACAAAGATGCAGTCAAGTTGGAATCTGAATCTTTAAGATCAATAGAAATCTGCTTAACAGATTGAGGACGTCGAAGCTGAATAGTCCGCTCAGGACAAAGGATTTGAGCTTCATAGCGGTTAAGCCAATCCATTCCCAAAATCATTCCAAAGCCTAAGTAGCGCATAACATGCAAATCGGCTCGGAAAGAAAAATCACACAAAATAATCTCGACATATTTACAAAGAAAACTAATTGTTGCGGATCCACTAACCGGATTCGCAATTCTCAAAGAAGTTGTAACATCCCGTATTTTTAAGCCATTGAATTTGAATATTTAATTCATTTTAAATGTTGAATATGGATTATAAATTGAATCTTGAAATAAAATAAGCTATAATTTTTAGTTATAGTAATTCTATTCAATTTCAAATAATTGAGAACAATAATTAAATATTGAGTCGGGAATTTAATTGGTAACTGAATAATACTAATTCAATATTAGAATTGGGGTAATTGGTAATTTCGAGTGTAAATGGAGATAAAATTAGATTCTGAAATTTAATTTAGGTCTAATTGGGTTTGAGTTTCAATATTGGACCATTGGAAGAAATTAAAAGTTAATAGATTGAATTTGGGATTTTATATTAATTTAATAATAGGATTTAATAATATAAAAATGCAATTAATCGGATTTTGATTCGAAATGAGTCAAAATGATTTTTAATGTGTTTATAAATGATATATGATGTATTGTAAAGTTAATAAAAATTTTAAAAGTAAATTTCTAAGCGTTTTCGACGATTTTGAAAATCGCTTGATTTAATAGACGAGTGAAAATAGCCTTCCGGGGCACAGTCTCGGAATTCGACGAAACCAATTTCATTGGATCCGTAATAGTTAGTTATTATCGTATTTCAATTTCCGTAGCAATCGGAGTTGTCGTTTGACCCCGACAGCTCGAAACGCATCGAAATCGTTTTAATCGATTTAATTTAGAATTGATCGTTTAATTCCGTAACTCGTATATACGACCGAATTAGCTTACGAGACTTGTTCCATTGTGTCCAGAACGCGGAAAAACCCTAGAATCGCCTGTCGGATCGCGAAGTTTGGAGGTCGTTTGTGTAAACGGTTAAATTGAGAAATTTTATTAATTAAATAATATTAATTATTTTATATATTCACGTTAATTATCCAAACCCTAGAATACTTCAGAGCCGCCGTCCTCTTTCTTTTCAATGGCCTAAAACGATCTGTTTTCCCCTATTTTTTTTCCTTATCCATCATTTTTCAAAGGAAATTACCAACTGCAAAGTGGAAGAGATCGCTACGTACTTCGAATCCAACGGTAGGTTTTTGCTATCGTCGTCGGTTGGGGAAGTTGTAGGTCCACGTTCATGTGCGTTTGATCGCGATTTGTGCGCGTAGGGGAGGGCCGAGCTGGGCAAGCTTAGGGCCGGTGGAAGGTGGCGCGAAGGGCTATGACGTGGGGGTAGGCCGATCGTGGCCAAGGTGCTCGAGGCGGTGGCGATTCCTAACCCTAAAGTATGATGTTGAGTTTATTTGTCGTTCGTGCTTGTTACTGGTGTGTGTGAAGATGTCGAGTAGGAGAAGAAGCTGGCTTCAGCCTTATTTTGGATCTAAGGTCAGATTTTGGTCTGATAATAAAATGAAAATTTAAAAGGAAAATTATTTTAAAATTTGTATTCAAACTTATAAAATTCGTATCTATTTCATATGTAATCAGAATTTGATGAAATTTGTGGCGTCGGGATTGCTATGACGTAATCTACGCGATGGTGTAGATCCGGAATCATTCCGGACAAGTATAAATTTGAGTTAAATCGGACATCGTTCGGTTTAATTTAAATTTCGAACGCTCGCCAAAACTCAAGGTGAGTTATCTCACTCACATCTGGAACGTTAGCTGATTTAAGTAGTTGATATTTAAATAATTGTGTGATTGGTTGAAATGTTTATTTATATCTGCCTTGATTGATATATATATATATATATATATATATATATATTTATAGTGTTGTGCTAATATTTGTGGATGCAGGAAAAACAGGTTGGAGGGATCCAACTGGATTCCTCACAATGTAGTAATTATTTTTATAATTAATAATGATGCCTGTTATATATTATGATTTATAAATTTGGGATTAAATTGTATTGTGAAATTGTGGGATAAACTATAAGCCCAGAATGTTAAATTATAAAGAAATTTGAAGTTTTAATTTTAAAGAAATTAAATTGGATTTTCAAAAGAATTTAAGAAAATTTATAAATAAGGAATTTAAAGGAATATAAAAATTAGAATCTGTTTGGGTGGAAAACTGGAATGAAATATGTATTGGAATATTGTTGAGTAAATTATAAATCCATAATTAATTATAAATGGAGGAATTGAATTCTAGAGGAATAAAAGATATTGTTAAATAATGAATTTTAAAGAATTAAAATTTGAAATTTATTTAGAATGGAAATTGAAAATTTGTAAAATCTGGAATGATAAACAAAGAGAAATGTTATAAATTGATAAATGTGAAAGTAAATTTATGTTATTAATCCATAAAACTAAATTGAAATAAATCGACAGAAATCGTGAGAAGGATTTCTGTGATGTTTAAGTGGAAATGAGATTCCTTGGGATAACCTAGTTCGAGTTTAAACTGATTTTATAAAAAGGAAAGTTTTAAAAAGTCAAACTTGTTTAAAAGTGTGTTTGGAAATTATTATTTTAAAATAATTATTAATAATTAGCAATAGTAAATTTTATAAATACCTTAATAATTATTTTTACAGATGGATTTGTTTAAAAGACTAGTTTTGGGCTCAAGTCATTTGAAATGAGTATTTATCTTATTAAAACACTACTTTTAAATTTTAGTTTATTAAAAACCTTATTTAAAATCAAAGTTTGTATCTTAATAAATGGTTTTACTGTACATATTTTGAAATTATATTTTGGGTAAGTAACTAGAAGTGAATTTACGTATTTTAAAGTATATTTCAATATAAAATGTTTTTAACTGTTTTCAAACTAAGTTGTTTTGAACTTGGTTATTTCCAATGGAAATATATGGTAAAGGATTTACCTTGTAAAGGAAGAGTTTTTGGGAAATTGTTTTCAAATGAGTTTTGAAACTTTGGAAATATATCTTTTAAAGATATTTGAGGCAAATAAATAATATGGGAATTATTTATTGTGTGATGGATGCTTATGGATGTTTATGAGTAAAATTGATAGTTAAATCACCGACTATCAATATTGGACAACTGCGTTGATCGTTTCGAAGAGACCGGGATTGAGATTTATTTCTCGAAAACCACTACGATGCGGTTTGTACGTTTCGTGCGAAAAACGTGTTCGGAGTCAAAGATGGAACAGTGAAGTGCAAGGGCTAGTTGCTACTAATCCTGAGGATATTTCCAAAATGGATGTAGTAGGAGTAGTGCCTTCGGTTCCGTTCGAACCCGGGACGGACTTGTATGGACGAATGCTTGCGAAACATCGTCAGGTAGACGATGGGCATTCTAAGTGAAAACGTTCTTAAGGTAACGCTTAGCCTTAAGCCTCATCAACCGGGAATGACTGAAAATCAGGGGATATGCAGCAAGGTTAGGTGGGTCATGCCCAAGCAGGACAAGATATTTCCCCTGTCTAGATGTCCCTTATATATATATATATATATCGGCTTAGTAGGTGGTTGGTCGCGCCAACCACGGGGTTTATCTTGTTCGGTACTGTTCAGTAAGGAATGGTTCTGGCCTTGTGTTGCAGGGGCTGAAGGGAGTAATCCTCGGTACGGTGATCTAGGCCCCGTACTGTGACAGGTGGTACCCCAGTGCCTAGTCATGGTTGGAAATCCATTTTCCCTACGAGCCTTGTACGAGTTTTGTTTGTATTACCCACTTTTGTGGCTAGTAGCTGGAATTTAATAGATGTAACAATTTCGGCTATTTTATATGTATTTGTAAATAGACCCTATTATAATATCAGAAGATTTCTATAAAAAGTGTTTTAGCTATCGTAAGGTAAAAACCCGACATGTTTATTTGTGGCGTGGTCTTACGAGATGCTTTTGTTTTTCAAAGGATTTTTGAAACTTTAATAATCAAGTTGGATGCATATTTAGTATCAGCTGGTATTCCAGACTGACTCGGGTGTTATTTCATTATAATGCTCGGGTCAGACTGAGTATTATATGTTCAGGATAGGTTGCTATGGAGCAGGAAAGGAGCTGGAGTCCGAGACGTATTATATGTACTTATATATATCCACTGCTGTGATTGTATGGTAGGTCTGATTTGTGATTGTTGATGTATGAGATACTCTGATGATATGATGTATAAAAAGTAATAGATTTCATTTTGTGTAAAGTTCTATATTTACTATTATATTTTATTCCGCTGCGACTGTGAGATTCTGATATTGTTTTAGTTTCTTCTTCTTCTATCTCTTCTTCTTTAACCCTAATGGTTCGTAATTCTGTGCCACTTGAGTTAATAGAGGTAGAATAGTGTTGATTCAAGGGGTTCGCATTTACGGGCTGTCACATTTGGTATCAGAACTTAGGTTGGCGACAACCTAGGCTTTGGTGGGGTAATTACTCATTAAACAGAGTCAATAGTACTCTATAATGAGTTGAGAGTAATTATAGATATGAGAGCGTACTTGTTAGTGCATATAAAAATTGTTTTATACTGTGTTGACTTATCGGTTGAGTGTTTATGAATTCTGGTCGGTGCGGGAAGTACAACCGTATCGATAGGGGTTTCTAAACTCTTAAACAAGATAAACCGAC
Organism: Allium cepa; assembly: GCA_030765085.1. Lineage (NCBI taxonomy): Eukaryota > Viridiplantae > Streptophyta > Magnoliopsida > Asparagales > Amaryllidaceae > Allium > Allium cepa. Next base: position 980,270,861 of record CM060928.1, read on the forward strand.
ATAGTATTGTTTTAAAGCGGGTAAATGAAATAATTTTACCCAAAATTATTTTGATATAAAAGAAATAATTTTCTGAAATTATATATATATTTGGATGATTGGTTGTTAATATTACAATCAAATATAAGAATCTAAAATTCGAAATGGTTATAACGAAATAAATTCCGTGAGTATAAATTATACAAAAGAGAATAACTAAATTTAAATTAAACCAGAATTTAAATCCCGGAAGTTTTGAAAAAGATTTTAAATAGATTGAAAATAAAGATTTGGAAATTTAAAATCTTTGTAATGTTTGAGATGTTTTCCAATGTATTTGAAGGCAATAATGGAATATTGTTTTGGGAAGCATTTTTGGATGGAAACTGTTTAAAAATGAGTTTGGGACAGTAAAGAAGCACTGAACTCACTTCAGTCGCTAGAAAATAATCATGATGATGCTGGCCACATCATTAGAATTCATTTTCGAGTTTCTAAAGTGATGGATTGCTTCCCTAATACTTGGTTATGATATTGTTTAGACTGGTTGGGTATAACAGTTGTTTTGGACATTTCAAATGGGAAATTTGTTTTGGGTATAAACAAATTGTTTTGGAATCTGGAGATTGGGTTTGATATGCCGAGAGGAAATATGTTGATTTTATTTCAAAATGGTTTTGGAATAAAACCGGGTAAAATGAATTCTGGGAAAATTCTAATTAAGTAATGTGTAAAGTTGAAATGAACTAACTATTGAACTTATTAAGTGAAATTAATATTAATAAGAAGTAAGAAATGAAAATTTTAGTCTTGGAGTTAAAATTTAATTTGAGTAATTGAAAGTGAATAAAATATGTTGAAGTGAGTAGAAGATTTGAATTTAACTTGGATAAGTAAAGTAAATTAGACTTAAAATAAAGTTGATTTGAATTAAATTAAGATGTAGTTGACTTTGAGATTTTGGGTCATTGTGAAATGGAGTATACCCTCAAGCTAGTAAGTGTTATGCTTTAGTTGAGATTATGAATTTAGAATTGTGCAAAGTATTAAGGTGAAAGAAATTTTGTATCCTTAGAAATTCAGTAATACATATATATATAGAAAATTAAAATTGTGATTATAAGATGTAGACATACTGAAATGAGCAATATGAGCTTTGAAATAAATAAGTTGGTGAACTTATAAAATAAAAATGAAATTATAATCACAATTGGGGAATAGTTGAATGGTATGATGGATTCAAACTTAATCTCTAATGAAATGTAAATTGAAATAAGGTAATGTGAGATATAAAGGAAAATGAAATGAATTCAAGATGGCTAAATGAATATAGTTAAAACTTGAATCTAAATTTGGAAAGAATTGAATTGGAAGAAATCTAATTGTGCTGAAAGGATATTATATGAATAAATTTTTTTGACTCAACTAAATTCAAAGGGATTATTTGAAAAAGAATTTAGTATGAGCTGAATTAAATAAAGAGAAGCTTAAAGACGAATTTAGTATAAGCTAAATTAAATGAAAATAATACTGGAATGGATACAATTTTGGAAGCTTGTTAATAAATTGAAAGGTAAGATGAAACCCAGTTCTTGTTTTGAACATTAGAAAATGGTCGTATTGTAAATAAGTTCAGTATGATTTGGGAAAGTGAATTAACACCTAATATGGATTAGGTTAGTGACTAAATTGAATTATAATTAATTGGGATTTGTATTGTAATGGATAGAATTTGATAGTTAGTTAAAATTTGAAGGTAAATAAGAATCCTGATTTGGATTGGGATTTAATTGTGGTAACAAATATTGAAGTGTGAATGAAAATGGAATTGAATTGTAATAATGATGGTTTGAATTGTAAGTAGGTTCCAAGGAGTGAAATAATTTAAATGGTCTCTTTGTTAATAAAATAAAGTTGTAAATGGATTGAATAAATAACAAAGAGCATTCAAATTTGTAAATGGATTTGAATTGATTTGGATGAAAATTGATATATAAGAAGATAATGAAAATATTGTGAAAGAACTTAAGCAAGTTGAATAATAGGTGTGATTAAGCTTTATAATTTTGTCTTGGATAAATTTTGGTTGGGAAATAAAGTTGAATGGTAAGTGAAATGGTTGTAAATTAAATATTGTGATATCATATGAATATAAGAGTTGTAAATAAATCAAGGATGGAATGATAAAAGTGAACTTAAGTTGAATAATGGATTTGAAATATGAAAATCAAGACTTGGTTTAAAAAAATAATAATAATAAGAACAAGAATAATAAATAAAAAAATAATAACTTAAGATGAATAATAAATTTGAAAGGTGAGAATAAGGATATATTTAATAATTGAAATGGAATAAGCATGCTTGGATTATGAACCATGTAGAAGTGAATAAAATTAATATAAATCTAGACTGGAATTAATTTTAAATGGGTGTAAGCTGAAGTGATGATTAATTGCTTGAATGGCATGAAAATTATATGTATTCGGAATTGAGATGTTTAACAAGCAATTGAAATTGATTTTTGAATAAATTGAACTGAATTGGAATTTAATTCAAAGAGTTGTAAATGAATACAAGTGAGTTGGTTTCAAGAAGCATATGGAATTGATTTTGAATCAATTGGAATGAATTAGCATTTTAATAAGCAATGTTTGCATATGAATGAAAATGAATCATAAAAGAAATGCAAATGTTTCAAGTTTAAAATAAAATTTGATCGTAAATAAAATTGGGAATGTAAGTTAAAACAAAGAAATGTAAGTAAGGCACCTGTTAATCATATTGGAATAAAAATGAAGTTTGGATTTGAATAAGAAATTAAAAGTTGATTGAAAACTTTGGATTGTTGAAATAAATATGGTTAACATTGTTAAACTATGAAGTTTGAGTTTGTAAAGAGGCTTCAAAATGATGTCGGAATTGTGAAATTGTTTTTAAAAGTGGTTAGCATGCATAATTATGAAATTGCTTGGTTTGGCTATGCAATGGATATGTTGACTTACATTATATTGGAAATGTTGTTATAATGTTCAAATCTTTGATAACTAATGTGTATGTTGAGTATAGTACAGGTATAGAAGGCATTCGAGAGAGTTGGAGCGCGTATAAGCGTAATATTAGCCGCTCGCTATTAAAATTTGCTAAAAAGGTATGCCTACGCAAATAAAATTGGGAAAATGATATATATATTGTGATATATTTTGGTTTCCGACCGTGTGGGTCGATGTATATATATTTGTTTGTATCGCGATATCGCGAAAGCTCCTCCGTACAGGGGAGACTCTGCCAAAATTTTCCGGAAATTTTGGGAGTTAGAATTTTTTTTGGGAATTTTGAAAATTCGAATTAACTTGGAAAGTTATAAGTTAAAAGTAAAGCTTTAGAGAAATGAAGCGCATGGGTTTGGGATTGAGCTAAAGAGTTTTTGGAAAGTGTATATAAGTTTTAACTAAAAAAAAAATTGGGTTAAGTTAATGAGTGTAGGAATTCTACCTTAGCAAATTTCGGGGACGAAATTTTTATAAGGGGGAAGGAATGTAACATCCCGTATTTTTAAGCCATTGAATTTGAACATTTAATTCATTTTAAATGTTGAATATGGATTATAAATTGAATCTTGAAATAAAATAAGCTATAATTTTTAGTTATAGTAATTCTATTCAATTTCAAATAATTGAGAACAATAATTAAATATTGAATCGGGAATTTAATTGGTAACTGAATAATACTAATTCAATATTAGAATTGGGGTAATTGGTAATTTCGAGTGTAAATGGAGATAAAATTAAATTCTAAAATTTAATTTAGGTCTAATTGGGTTTGAGTTTTAATATTGGACCATTGGAAGAAATTAAAAGTTAATAGATTGAATTTGGGATTTTATATTAATTTAATAATAGGATTTAATAATATAAAAATGCAATTAATCGGATTTTGATTCGAAATGAGTCAAAATGATTGCTAATGTGTTTTTAAATGATATATGATGTATTGTAAAGTTAATAAAAATTTTAACAGTAAATTTCTAAGCGTTTTCGACGATTTTGAAAATCGCTTGATTTAATAGACGAGTGAAAATAGCCTTCCGGGGCACAGTCTCAGAATTCGACGAAACCAGTTTCATTGGATCCGTAATAGTTAGTTATTATCTAATTTCAATTTTCGAAGCAATCAGAGTTGTCGTTTGACCCCGGCAGCTCGAAACGCATCGAAATCGTTTTAATCGATTTAATTTAGAATTGATCGTTTAATTCTGTAACTCGTATATACGACCGAATTAGCTTACGAGACTTGTTCCATTGTGTCCGGAACGCGAAAAACCCCTAGAATCGCCTGTCGGATCGCGAAGTTTGGAGGTCGTTTGTGTAAATGGTTAAATTGAGAAATTTTATTAATTAAATAATATTAATTATTTTATATATTCACGTTAATTATCCAAACCCTAGCATACTTCAGAGCCGCCGTCCTCTTTCTTTTCAATGGCCTAAAACGATCTGTTTTGCCCCATTTTTTTTCCTTATCCATCATTTTTCAAAGGAAATTACCAACTGCAAAGTGGAAGAGATCGCTACGTACTTCGAATCCAACGGTAGGTTTTTGCTATCGTCGTCGGTTGGGGAAGTTGTAGGCCCGCATTCATGTGCGTTTGATCGCGATTTGTGCACGTGAGGGAGGGCCGAGCTGGGCGAGCTTAGGGCTGGTGGAAGGTGGCGCGAAGGGCTATGACGTGGGGTAGGCCGATCGTGGCCAAGGTGCTCGAGGCGGTGGCTATTCCTAACCCTAAAGTATGATGTTGAGTTTATTTGTCGTTCGTGCTTGTTACTGGTGTGCGTGAAGATGTCGAGTAGGAGAAGAAGCTGGCTTCGGCCTTATTTTGTATCTAAGGTCAGATTTTGGTCTGATAATAAAATGAAAATTTAAAATGAAATTTATTTTAAAATTTGTATTCAAACTTATAAAATTCGTATCTATTTCATATGTAATCAGAATTTGACGAAATTTGTGGCGTCGGGATCGCTGTGACGTAATCTACGCGGTGGTGCAGATCCGGAATCATTCCGGACAAGTAGAAATTTGAGTTAAATCGGACATCGTTCGGTTTAATTTAAATTTCGAACGCTCGCCAAAACTCAAGGTGAGTTATCTCACTCACATCTGGAATGTTAGCCGATTTAAGTAGTTGATATTTAAACAATTGTGTGATTGGTTGAAATGTTTATTTATATCTGCCTGGATTGATATATATATTTATAATGTTGTGCTAATATTTGTGGATGCAGGAAAAACAGGTTGGAGGGATCCAACTGGATTCCTCACAATGTAGTAATTATTTTTATAATTAATAATGATGCCTGTTATATATTGTGATTTATAAATTTGGGATTAAATTGTATTGTGAAATTGTGGGATAAACTATAAGCCCAGAATGTTAAATTATAAAGAAATTTGAAGTTTTAATTTTAAAGAAATTAAATTGGATTTTCAAAAGAATTTAAGAAAATTTATAAATAAGGAATTTAAAGGAATATAAAAATTAGAATCTGTTTGGGTGGAAAACTGGAATGAAATATGTATTGGAATATTGCTGAGTAAATTATAAATCCATAATTAATTATAAATGGAGGAATTGAATTCTAGAGGAATAAAAGATATTGTTAGATAATGAATTTTAAAGAATTAAAATTTGAAATTTATTTAGAATGGAAATTGAAAATGTGTAAAATCTGGAATGATAAACAAAGAGAAATGTTATAAATTGATAAATGTGAAAGTAAATTTATGTTATTAAACCATAAAACTAAATTGAAATAAATCGACAAAAATCGTGAGAAGGATTTCTGTGATGTTTAAGTGGAAATGAGATTCCTTGGGATAACCTAGTTCGAGTTTAAACTGATTTTATAAAAAGGAAAGTTTTAAAAAGTCAAACTTGTTTAAAAGTGTGTTTGGAAATTATTATTTTAAAATAATTATTAATAATTAGCAATAGTAAATTTTATAAATACCTTAATAATTATTTTTACAGATGGATTTGTTTAAAAGACTAGTTTTGGACTTAAGTCATTTGAAATGAGTATTTATCTTATTAAAAACACTACTTTTAAATTTTAGTTTATTAAAAACCTTATTTAAAATCAAAGTTTATATCTTAATAAATGGTTTTACTGTACATATTTTGAAATTATATTTTGGGTAAGTAACTAGAAGTGAATTTACGTATTTTAAAGTATATTTCAATATAAAATGTTTTTAACTGTTTTCAAACTAAGTTGTTTTGAACTTGGTTATTTCCAATGGAAATATATGGTAAAGGATTTACCTTGTAAAGGAAGAGTTTTTGGGAAATTGTTTTCAAATGAGTTTTGAAACTTTGGAAATATATCTTTTAAAGATATTTGAGGCAAATAAATAATATGGGAATTATTTATTGTGCGATGGATGCTTATGGATGTTTATGAATATAAATTGATAGTTAAATCACCGACTATCAATATTGGACAACCGCGTTGATCGTTTCGAAGAGACCGGGATCGAGATTTATTTCTCGAAAACCACTTCGATCCGGTTTGTACGTTTCGTCCGAAAAACGTGTTTGGAGTCGAAGATGGAACAGTGAAGTGCAAGGGCTAGTCGCTACTAATCCTGAGGATATTTCCAAAATGGATGTAGTAGGAGTAGTGCCTTCGGTTCCGTTCGAACCCGAGACAGACTTGTATGGACGAATGCTTGCGAAACATCGTCAGGTGGACGATGGGCATTCTAAGTGAAAACGTTCTTAAGGTAACGCTTAGCCTCAAGCCTCATCAACCGGGAATGACTGAAAATCAGGGGATATGCAGCAAGGTTAGGTGGGTCATGCCCAAGCAGGACAAGATATTTCCCCTATCTAGATGTCCCTTATATGTATATTTCGGCTTAGTGGGTGGTTGGTCGCGCCAACCACGCGGTTTATCTTGTTCGGGACTGTTCAGTAAGGAATGGTTCCGGCCTTGTGTTGCAGGGGATGAAGGGAGTAATCCTCGGTACGGTGATCTAGGCCCCGTACTGTGACAGGTGGTACCCCAGTGCCTAGTCATGGTTGGAAATCCATTTTCCCTACGAGCCTTGTACGAGTTTTGTTTGTATTACCCACTTTTGTGGCTAGTAGCTGGAATTTAATAGATGTAACAATTTCGGCTATTTTATAAGTATTTGTAAATAGACCCTATTATAATATCGGAAGATTTCTATAAAAAGTGTTTTAGCTATCGTAAGGTAAAAACCCGACATGTTTATTTGTGGCGTGGTCTTACGAGATGCTTTTGTTTTTCAAAGGATTTTTGAAACTTTAATAATCAAGTTGGATGCATATTTAGTATCAGCTGGTATTCCAGACTGACTCGGGTGTTATTTCATTATAATGCTCGGGTCAGACCGAGTATTATATGTTCAGGAAAGGTTGCTATGGAGCAGGAAAGGAGCTGGAGTCCGAGATGTATTATATGTACTTATATATATCCGCTGCTATGATTGTATGGTAGGTCTGATTTGTGATTGTTGATGTATGAGATACTGTGATGATATGATGTATAAACAGTAATAGATTTCATTTTGTGTAAAGTTCTATATTTACTATTATATTTTATTCCGCTGCGACTGTGAGATTCTGATATTGTTTTAGTTTCTTCTTCTTCTATCTCTTCTTCTTTAACCCTAATGGTTCGTAATTCTGTGCCACTTGAGTTAATAGAGGTAGAATAGTGTTGATTCAAGGGATTCGGATTTGCGGCTGTTACAGAAGTCATTAAAGCAACAACACTTAAAGAAAAAGTATCAACAAGTTCTTTTGATATAAAAGAATGGGACGCACCTGTATCAAAAAGAACTCAAATAGGTTGATCATGAAATAAAATAATGCCATCAAGGATAGGATGAGAAATACCTTGACCACGAGAAGTGTTAATAGGAGTTTGCACCACATTAAGCCTTCCCTTCTTCCTGCCTTGAAGTTTGGGACACGAAGATATATAATGGTCTGGGCTTTTGCAATAGCGATAAGCACGGGGCTTTGAACACTTATTCGCATAATGGTCCTTAGAACCACAGTTGTAGCATTGCCCACCACTTGAGGTAGAAGTCTTAGTTGCCGGAGAGGCTTGCTTCCCTTTCTTATTGTCGGGATAAGGACCTTTGAACTTATTAGGCCTTTTCTTGTTGGTAAAGTTCGGTTTAGCACTCCCAACCTCAACATCACTTACTCTATCAGCCTCTTCAAGTCGAAGAGCGATATCAATGAGTTGATCAAAAGAAACTTCTAATTTTAGAAGTAACGGCTTCTTGAGATTTTTGTTCAAGCCATAGACAAATCTTTGGTTCATCTTCAATGGGGTGTTTATGTATTCGACCCCGTATTTAGAAAGTGACTTGAAGGATGTGACATAATCTGCCACGGAGGATTCACCTTGAACAAGGTCAATAAAACAACGAGCCAATGTCACCTTCTCAGCTTCTGGCACAAACTTTAATTCGAATCGTTCCCGGAATTTCTCCCAAGTAAGATCTGTTTCATTCATTTCAGAAATCAGAAGCTCGTACCCATCTAATGCTCTTTCTTGGAGCATACTAGAGGCCACCTGAACTCGGTGAAGATCAATAAGATTCATGCGAGAAAAGATTCGATCGCATGTTCTTGGCTAAGCCTGGACTTCAATAATGGTTTCAGAACCTTTAAATGGCTTTCCACCTAAATTGGTATAATCGTTGCACAAACATGCAAATCCAGACTTAGGGTGAGTAGACTCTGGATTAGAACCGGCTGCTTGAGCATCCTTTACCAGATCAAGAAACTATTGGGTAGACATAAATACTCCATCTTGGGGAGTAGCACTAGATTGACCGGCGCTGGGACGGCCAGGTCTAACCATTTCTCTTCAATAAGAAAGAAAGAAGAAGAAGAAAAAGGTTATTCACAAAATGAATATCAAACAATAATGATTGATAAAACAAGAAATCACAAAAGAAAATAGGATAGGATGGTTCGAAGACCCGAATAAAATCCTAAGGCACAACTCCTAAGATGGACTTAGGACGATGATCCTTGTTAAATTATTCTATGTTGTTCCGAAGTTTGGCTCCGATACCAAGCTGTGACGCCCCACCTCTATACCCACGCTAGCCAAGGACACTATGGTGTAATGTCGTCAACTGGCGCGGAGAATAAGGCTGTTGAGGAGCGATCATCCGTGTAATTGCTTCGCGCGAGCACCGATATGTCAGATAGTTTAAGATGCATTTCATTTCAAGAGGAAATCCGACATGCCGATACAAACTCAAAGCTACTACACAGTGGCTATATAAAATCTTCAGAACCAAATATAGAATAAACATAACACAAATCAGTCACAGATATCCATATCACAAAGGCGGAAATAGATATGAATATACAACACCTAAAAGTGTTTATCAGAGTAGTGGTCTACAAGATCCACAATATCACAAAAGACTAGATACAAGTGCTTCACAAAACAATAAGTATACATCATGGAGTCTATATCTCAAATGTATACAACCAAAAACCACTAAAATTAGTAGTTAGCCAAAAATCTGGATAATAATCCCAGATGAGAAGTCAAGCAGAAGCACCTATAATATCTCGGTCTGACCCGAGTATTATTTAATAAGAAAATAATAAACGGATCAGTCTAACTACAAATATCAGATGAAATAATATAGAATAAGGGATATGACAAAAACATATAATAACCATAATGCCATACTGTGATAAGTATGTAACTGAAAATCAACTAGAGATTAATCAATATCACAAGAATCTTCTCAAAGATCAAAACAATGTTATACTCTTTATTTTTATTCACCAAACCATAAATATTGACAATTACATCAATGCCAATCACAAAAGTTAATGACACACAAATTCACCAATGCACAAATACTGATAAAACTTATTAATAAAAATCACTAAAATTGGTGAAACACAAATTCTAGAAATCATCAAAGAAAATCCAGAAATCACAAAAAGGGGGAGGCCTATCGCAAAACGGGAGCATGAAAACTCACCAACAGGTGTATCGCAAAACGAAACGCTATTCCATGGTTGCTAACCATTTATTTTGAGCCGAAGCTCCACAAAACGGTCCGAAGACCATGGGTCGCTACCCCACCAAATTGAGCTGAAGCTTCATAGAAACGGGGTTTAGTCTCCCTCACAGACAAAGAGACATTGCACATTGCCAGTCTAAATAAAAAACAATGATCATCTTAGATCATCAAGAAGTGTCAATTAAACTAAGCTAGTAAATATATGAGCTTAGCTTCATGTCCCATAACCACTAGCTTAACATAAATATTTACGAACAAATTGTAGATCTCGACTAGAAAATTGTCACAAGAGATTCAATCGAACAAGTCTAAGAATTAACCGACGAAGTGAACGCAAGCGTTTCATACCACTTGTTTTACTAAGTCGTTTAATTAGATTTCTCATACGAGTGAGATAAAGGTTTGTATATGCTAGTAGATTGGAAAGCGGTTTGAGAAAACGAACCTTGTAATAAAATAGTGCTGAAATCATTTTGAAGAAAGAGTTCTGATATTTACTACTAGTATAGAAAACCTTTATATTTTTGAAGTGACAAATCACAGAAATGGTTGTAGAAACAATCAATCACTAAAATTCACATACGAAGACGTGAATTAATTCCAAAGAAATCGATATCAAATCCATCAAAATGGATGTTTCCCAAAAATCCTAAAATAGAAGTCATCAAAGTCGAATAACAATTGATACAACAAGTGGGAATAAACCCGAATCGATTAAATTTGGAAACACAAGAGAAATAGGCAAAAATAGGCATTTAAGAGCAGGTCAGTCGACTGGCTCAACGAGTTCAGTCGACTGACTTTAGGAAACAGAGACCTCCTGTCTCTGTTATCTGCCTTTGGTATGCCAATTGGCTACAGCCAGTCGACTGGATTCAAAGTCCAGTCGACTGACTGGAACCTAGGCAGTTTTTCTGCCTATACAAAATAACGTGCAAACCCAACAAATTCGCGACCGAATCGAGCAATGGCACTAGGGATTTATGCCAATCGGCAACTCGGCCCTATAGGCTCTTCGATGCATCACCAAAAGCAAGTTCAAACAACAAAGCTATGATTTTTGAAAATTTGAACTCAAAACACCAAAACTTGGAATATTCACAAAACCAATCCAAGTCAAAATCAAATGCACATGAATAAGTGTAAGGAATTCATACCTAGCAATCAAAGATAATCATAAACTTAGATGTGAGATAAAAATCTCACCTTTTCACAAAAATAAGGAAGGAGAAGCTTGAAAGCAAAGGAAGAATCAACCACACTTCAATACAACCCAAATGAGCTTGAACCTAAGCTCAAAAGAAGAACATTCCTAAATTTAGGTTTAGGAATTTCTGAAATTGAAAGGAGAATGGTTGGAGAAGAAGAAGATGATGCTTACCAATAGCTTCTCTTTGGTTTTAGAGCAAGAATTTGATTTGAAAATGGAAACTAGGGCTTGGAGTTTTAATTTCCCATTCCTCTCTCCATTGTTGCTAAAGCTTGAGTATTAGGAAATAGAAATGAAGTGATGAAGAGAAGAGGGGTGAAGCTTGGGTCTAATGGGCTGAAACAAAACCAAAGCCCTAAGTGAAAAAGTAGCAAAATTCCACTAACTCCAAACATATCAAAGTTTGTACTCAAAAAGATCGCAAACGTCATTTTGAACTCAATGGGGGTGGTCTCGAGTCCTAATTTGACTGTTTGCAAAAGTAGCTTTTGGACTAAAATCCGACTAACGATGAAATATTTAAATAAAATATTTAAATACTCGATCGTAAAATATGCGGGTTGTTACATTGGCTATCCAGGGAAATACACTTCTCTTTCACATCTTTTAAAAATAAATCACTATTTATTTTTAAACAAACTTACCCACTCCTTTAATAAATTCCCACCGTGAATTTATTCTTCCAAATATCCACTGATATATTACTTTATTTTTATAAACCCAGTTTATAAATTTCATAGTCACATTCTCCTTTAAATTTCCAATTCCAAACACTTAAATCAATTTCCTAATTGATTTCCAATTTACTCCATTTTGAAATAAATTCCTTTACTTACTCAATTCATTTCAAAATCCATTAATTTCAGACTTTATTCCTTAATTATGATTTAAAATCTTTTAACTGAAAATACCAATTTCATATTTTTCAAATTTCTTTTTTATCCTTGCAAATAAATTCAAAACTTGAATTTCAAAATAAATTCTTTATTCCTTGATATAATAACACTTGAGTTTAAAAATAAAATCACTTATTCCCATTTGTTCAAAAACTCATTTCAAGCACTTGGAATTTTATTTATCAGAATTCAAAAATCATTTTTTTATTCTTTTCCAATTCATTTTTTATTTATTCACATTTATATGATTATTTTACTCAAAATTCACTCTTTTATTTTCTTTACAGAAATCCTATTCCTGTAGATTTTGATAACTCAGTTCACCGAAATATTTTAAATCAACTATAGTTCCAATATTTTCCATTATCAATATAATTCATCACAGGATAGCAATAATTATATCACATAATATTTTAACAAATCTAAATATTTTAAGGAATCCAGTTGGATCCCTCCAACACGTTTTCCTGCATCAACAGACGTTAGCACAATAAAATACCAATTCCACTTCGAGGTGTAATATCGCGGTATATGGGTTTTAAATAATATCACCCGCTATTATGCGGCGCATAGGGTCTCATCCGCCATATAATGAGGGAAATCAATCACTCCAATATATACTATATACTACTATATGTAACATAGCACATTAAGTCAATTCAATCATTCAACCAATTATTTAAATTTAACCATTTAAATTTAAATAAAAACCTAGATGAGTGAGATTAACTCACCTTTGATTTTATTTGCAATCCAATCCAAATGAGCTTGTTTCCTTCACGATTTCAGACCGTGTATAAACATTATATGGTTTAACATTTGAAGAAGAAAAAATCGAAAAATAAATTACCATTTACTAAATTTAATTAGCTAATTTTAATTAATAATTTAAACCAACCTATCTTGCATTTTCTTTTCTTCTGACCAAATTATAAATTTTATAACAGGATGTATATGTGTCCTAATTACCATCTTACATGTTTAAAAGTGAACGATATGTATATATTTTTTTCCACAGTAATTAACAAAAATGAATGTTTACTTCACTGTTAAATTTTTTTCTTTTTCTCTGGATTAGATAAAAAACTTAAAACATCTGTCATTAACTAAATTAATTCAGAAGTATAACTAAAATTAGATTTAGTGAAAATAATTCCAGGCTAAAATAATTACCAGAACCACCTCGACTCCCCATGGCATCGCCGTAAACTCTATCGCGAAGCCCTTCAAGTCTAAAATCGGCCTCGTCCCGCCTGCATGCGTGCACGACTTCCGAACCCTAAATCGATGTGCCATCCATTCGCGACCAATCCCCCATCAGCTCGTGCCTAGGTGAGCCGCCGCCTTCCCTTGAATCGATGAACCCATGACCGCATGCTCCTTGCCATCGAACTCGAACCCTCAACATCACGGCTAGCCTCTTACTTCGCCACCCCGTACCCTCTCCCACATGCGTGTACGCATCGAGCTTCAGAAAATCGCAACAGGGTTGCGATTTCGACTACATTTCAATTGGCCACCGATGCCCTTCTTCCCTTCGTCGATTGAAATCTGGAGGAAAAGGAAGGGGCTCGCGTTTAATTGGATTTTGAATTCAACTTTCGGCCCATTCCCCTCTTTTTTTTATCGATGTTCGATTTCCAATCGAAGACAGAAGAGGGGAAATATGAGATTTGATTTCGTTCGAACGAAAATTTTGAAATGGGACGCCATATTTTTTCGTGATTGAACTGGAGAGAAATATATGTGGAGTCGTGATTTAAAAACTAGGATTGGGGCTTGCTTTAGAAGACAGGCGATTTTAAAAAGATTTTTGAACTGAGGGAAAAGATGGACGTGATTTTTGGTGTGTTAGAAGTCAACTACAGTAGCCCTGAAATGATGGGGAAAAAGTTTTGATAGTGAAAGAAAGTATGCTGAGGGGAAAACAGATTTGGAAGCTGAAATATGTAATTTAAATTTCTAAATTTTAAATTTGTCTCGAAAACACAACTCAAAATCTTGACTCCCTATCGAGACGTGCCGCCAGGCGTCTATAATGTAATGCCCCTATTTCGAACACAATGGAAAAGGTTTCGAGTCATAATTCGATCGTATGGAGAAGATAGCTTTTTGACCTTATTATTATACTGAATTTTCGATTTAAATTCTTACCGTACGCCCAGACGATCATTCCAAACACGTAAAAATCGAAATCCGATAATAATACAATATTACGGATCCAATGAAACTGGTTTCGTAAAAATTCCGAGACTGTGCCTCGGAAGGCTATTTTTAAATATCGATTTAACGATAAAATTTCAAAACTTAACAAATCACTATTAAATTCGATTTTAACACTTTTACTATCTTCAGTAACATCAGTATACATTTTACAAGTCTTTGAAATAATTTTATTCGGCTTAAATCCAAGATTTACCACTTAAACCAATTTCAAATGATTTAATTTAATAATTATATTATCTAATAAATAGTGATATTCGAATTCAAGTTAGAAACTAACTATGAAATACTTAAAATCGATTAAATATTTCGATTTCAAACAACCAAAAATTCCGGATCGTCACATTCTCCCCCCTTAAAAGAATTTCGTCCCCAAAATTACTAGTTAGGAAGATTGGTCCAATACCCGTTTACTATTTTTCCAAAACCAAACAGTTTTTAACAACAACCAAACAATCTTTATTAAAGACACACTATCCATCTTACTAACTTTTCAAACTTTTCCATAGTTCCCAAACAACTTTACTTATTCAACCATTCAAATTATAATTCAAAACCAAGTTTTAAATTTTCAAAATTTCTCAAAAACTTTCTAACTCCATAAATTTTTGAAAAAGTGCGCCATCGTCTCCTTTGCGCGGCTAGCTCGGTACAACTACAAAATGCCTCTACGGGCTCATTTCAAAAGAAAACAAAAACCAAGTGGCTAGACTAGAAAACCATCAAATTTCATACATAAATTTAAATACATACCTTTGCCGAGCAAATTTCAATTTATCCTCTGAAATCAAAAATCCCAAATTCACTTTCCTAATCCTTTAGTTCTAACTAAACAATTAGTTTCAATTTCCATTTCCAAAATCTCTTATTTTAATTCCAATACGAAATCGTTTCGTTGCTAATGAAAATTTTTCCAAAAATTTTCTAACTCCCAAAATTTTCGAAATTTTTTGGCAGAGTCTCCTTTGTACAAAGGAGCTTGTAAGAGATATAAATATATATACATCGACCCACACTGTCGGAAAAACAAAAACAGTTCATATTTCCTATTTTTATTGCGTAGGCATACCTTTATTTACCATTTTTAAGCAAGCGGCTTATTATTTTAGCATTTTGCGTGATCAAATCCAGCCAAACAGCTTCCCGGTACCTGTTCTTACTCAACTCAAACATGTAAGTACTAAATATATGAAATTTATTAACATTCCACTTACTTTCAATAGCTAAGCACATGCATTTCATAAGCAACATACACCAAACACTTTCCATGAGCAATTTTTATGATTTCTAAACTAATTCAATTGCTTACAACCAATTCTTAAATTAGCATTTTCAATTTTAAGTGATTTACACTCACCTTCGTCCATTCAATTCATTCTAAGCAAAACAACTCATATTTATTTCAATTGATTCAAAAATCAATTTTATTTACTTCCATTAATTCATAGAATTTTATTTACTTCCATTTCTGTCGAACGACCAATTTTCTTATGCAAATCGACAATATTCATGTGAATAAATAATTACTTAAGCTTATAACCATTTTGAATTGATTCCAACTCAATTTATATTTAATTCCTTCCATTTTAATTCGTTCACAACCATTTTATTTAGCTCGACACATTCCATTCTTGTATACTCCTAACCATTCCAAAATTATTTCAACCCAAGCTTTTATTTAATGGTTTTCCATTCTTACTCGAAGTCGAGCTTCTAATTATTTTTAACTTACTTCAATTTTTTCCAACTTCAAACTTAAGTTCACTTCTATTTAATTTGATTCTCATCTAATCAAATTTCATTTAATTCAGTTAGCCCATCCATTTTATTTTAATTCACATTCTCAATTTATAAAAATAATATCGAAGCACATATTTAACTCATTTATACTCGAATTGGATTTTATTTGTAACTCAAATCATTTCTGTTATAATCCAATTCCATTTTATTTTTACAACATCTCCACTTTTTTTTTAATTCATTATCAATCTAAGTCGAATTCTATTTGTAATTCAAGTTTATTTCCAAACTTCATTATTAATTTACAATCCATTTTATTTAACCGAGTTAAATTTTATTAACATACTCTATCAAATAATTTATTTAGCTAATTAGCTTACTTTAAACTTTTAAATCAATATTCGATTTTATTACAAGAATCACTTCATTACACTACTACAAAAAGTGCATATTGCTTCGCCCTATTTGCATCAGTTGAAGTAAAAACTGATGCAAATAGAACTATTTGCATCAGTTCCATCTTAATAACCGATGCAATTGGTACGTGAAAAGCAATAGGTAATAAAAAATTAAATTTGCATCAGTTGTCACCAACAACCGATGCAATTGGTACGTGCAAATAGTTTTAGTCACATCGGTTTTAAATTGAACCGATGCAACTACATTAGTTTGCATTCATTTTCCATCGGTTTGCTACTCCAACTTTCATTTTCCCTCCCCTTACTTTTCATTTCCCGCTTATCTTTCGTTTATCCCTCCACTTCCCCGTAAAGAAAATAAAAGCAACGTTATACTTGAACGACTTCAAATCAAATTGAACGACTTCAAATAAAATGAAATCTAATGTCAATTTATAAACTTATGTCTCGATTCGAATTCAAAAGCAAATCTCAAAGCCAAATCAAATTGTCGAGTTGCAGCGGGTGATTTGAAGGTAGTCACGATGGTTGCAGAAGAAGCGGCGAGGTGATTTAGGGTGATTGCAGTGTTCAGGAGTGGTCGCGTAGTGATTTGGGTTCGTTTGATTTTGGTAGCAGTGTAGTATGGAGGTGGCTGCTGTGGTTCGTGGTTACCGAAGTCGATTTAGGGGATTGGGTGCTTGTAGTTTGAATTTGGGGATTCTGTTATTTTGTTTGAACTTTGAAGAAGAGGATAAGGCTGCGGTTATGGGGATGCGGCTATGAGTAGTTCAGATGTGGGCAGCAGTTTGATTGTGAAAGCAAGGACACTGGCAGTTTCATTTGGTTCAAGTCAGGCAGCTATAACTTAAATCAAACAAACTGCATTGGATCTTGAAAGAGATTTTCCAATCATTTCCATTATGATTTAGTGGATGGAAACATATTTTAAAAGGCATTTCTTTGATAATAGCCATGCATTGAAGTTTTTGTAATCAATGATAATTGTCAAAACCATCTTCAACACTTAGCTGTAGAAATTCATTGCCTCTTCATATTTTTCAGGTATGCAGGTTATTATGCATGGAGAGGAATACTTGATTATACAAGTAAAGAGAACTCTGAAACTATAACTAGCATTTTTAAAGCATACCCTGAACTTGGAGATTGTTTATATTTTAATTTGGCTGAAAAAACACATTGTGTTTTCTATGAGCTCAAGAGGAAGCGACTTAATTGGATTTGGTACATCAATGGATCAGAGTTAGAAATGAAGGTATTAAATGTATTTTCTTAACTTTGCTTAGCTAGATTTGAATTTTAGGTGTTGCGTTCGATGTATAAGACCTGTAAAAAAACTCAAAGAAGCATGAACTTTGCATATGGATGTGCAGTTCCATGCAGTTAATGGACTCATGATCAACAAAAGGATTATGTGGTGCATATTTCCTTGAAATTGCATTTTGTATGTAAATTTTATAATTTATAGGTAGCGTAGATAAATGACCTTATGTCATGATGATATACTGAGTTGCTATGCAATGTAATTAAAATTAACTGCCAACTGCAACTGTAAACAGTAATTTATAACTTCCTACTACAGCAATGCCATTGAAATGTGCATATAAGCATAACTTTTAACGTAAACTTATACACTGTGAAACTGCTGCTGCAAAGTATTTAAATGACGGTATCAAATTTAAATTTAAACAATTACTTAGTACAATTGTACTAAATTATCTGAGATTACAGCAATTCTATTCTATGCCATTTCTCCCCTTTTGTCTAATCCTATTGCTCCATTTCATCATATCGTGTTACATATTTGTTCTTATATATGCTTTGATATGGTTTTCAGAACTCAATATTGTTGGTAACATGAATTCTGTTTTGGTAAATATACCATCAACGATTTAGGATTGCCATGTATTAATTTCATCTATCTAACCCTTGGCCTTTGTAATTATTTTAAATGTAAGCCTTGTATTAATTTCTTTGAAAGTTTAGGTTTGTACTAATATATATGAAGCACTCGACCAAATCTTGGTTGAATGAACTATTCACGAAAAAGATAATCATACGCAGGGAAGCTCAATGACTATGAAAGTAAACAATGAAATGATAAAGAAGATGCACAATGAGGCAGATAAAACATGGGTGCCTGAACTAGCCAATGTCATGAAAGAAACAAACGATCCTTTCATCAATTTAATATACGATAGCGATCCATTACATCAGCTTTACTGGAACAATGTGGTGTTAGTAGGAGACGCCCAGCTCATCCAACTACTCCTCATGGCCTGCGAAGCACTAATATGTCGATAGTCAATGCAGGAACTTTAGGACAGTGCCTAGAAAAGTGGGGTTTGGTAAATTTGAACTTGGCCCTTGAAGAATTTCAGTCTATCAGGCTACCAGTGGTCTCAAAGCAAGTGTTGCATGCACGAAAATTAGGGCGCATAAAGCAAGATTTAATTTATGAAGAAGGTAAGGTTTTCAATCCCATCAATGCTTCTTCGGAAGAATGCTACAACTTCAGCAAAGAAATATGTCGTTCTTTAAAGGTGTTCCATTTTGATAATTGAGCAAAAGGTATGTAAATTGAAGCCATTGCTTTTAATAATGCTTTTAAGTATTAATAGGGAAACCATTAAATGTGTTTGGCACCTAGGATGTAAGCAAATGTTTCTGTAACCTCTGAAGAATGCAAAACCAAAATAAAGTCTAATCTAATGTGTATGTTTCTTCCTAAATATATCTAGATGTAGTTATCGAAAGATTCAGGACAATTAAGTGAAGAAACATTGAAGCTGTACTAATCTGCATCATAGATTGGGCAAATTGTGATTGTTTAGGGGAAACTGAAAAAAGAATTCATTGATATGTAATAGCGATGGGCTAATAGGATAATATGTTTGCTATTGACTTCAGGCTTGCTGCAATGGAACACCAAATGGGTATTTGGCAAAGGTTGTGTTGGGGAACTGCAGTTATTTTACTTTTCACTGTACATTCTTAATTGTTATTTATTTCCATAACAATGTTAATGCAACTATGTGTTATCTGCATAGACAAAACTGCAGTCTTTTATATATTAAAGTTCTACGAGTGTAATTGTATAAAAACAAGCCTTGTTTAGCACTACTTAAACGGTGAAATTTCATTTATGTATAAAAAAAATTACAAATATCATTACTGTAAAAAATACAAAATTTGTACAGGTTGCCAAGTTAGTTGATATTGTAATGGACAATATTAATAATTGTCGAAATCAATTTTGTATGTCAAAAATATTAGAATAATCTATAATTTTGTAGAAGTTTTGCAAAACAGTTAGAAATATAAGCAAAAATAAAACGTCCATGCAAATATTTGCAAAATATTTCTGTAATTTATAAAAACTGTAAATAACAGTTAGTAACATTTGCAAAAATAAGCTAAAGTAAATGCTCCTCTCTGTTGACACAACATGCTAATAGACTAATAGTTGGATAAGGTAGCAATGTAATTTAACAAGTTCTAAAGAAGTTGCAACGGAAACAACACATAATTGCAGTAGAAAAGGAAATAACAAGAATTTAAACTGATAATATTTACATCATGTAATGTCAACAATTGCAGTTTGAAATAAAAAGCATTATGAAATAGAAAACAGGGATTTGTATCATGAAGTGCAACTAATTGCATATTAAAGATCAAATAATTGCTAACTACTGTGCAAAAAATTGCATTATGAAATCAAAATAAATGACAATTAATATACCAATAATTTTATTTTAAAGTTCAATTATTATGAAATATAAAATAATTGCAGTTTAAAGTACTAATATTTACAACAGAAAGTACAAATATTTACACTAAAAACTCAAACTTTAGCTGTTTATATTGCAGGTATGTAAAGAACCTGTACATGACCCTTATACCGAATATGGGACTTCCATCTCGCATGACTCCTATGGGACAAAAGAAATTCTTTTTTGATTTCCTTACTCAATGCATGGCAAGTCTTATACTTCCAATGTTTCAGGTTGTTGTAATGCATCGTTTCAGGTCTACATTTTTATGAACTTTGTATTCTGTTTGTAGGAAGCCATTAAATACGAGCCTAGATTTACTGATGCTTACTTGAACCAAGGGAATGCTTACAAGGTAACCATTCATAATTTTATATGGTTTGTGATTTTTTAATGTTCCAGATGTCTTCAGTATGAAAATTATGGATCTTTCATTTTGTTTTTTCAGCCTTTGGGTTTGGGTATGCCTAAGGAAGCTATTGTGTGCTTCCAGCATGCTTTGCAGATGCGTCCAGATTATGCAATGACATTCGATAAGATTAAACTATATTTATATAGGAGTGAACGATCGGAGGTATTTTCTGGGAGGTTTTCGCAGTCTTGACAAGCAAGGAAATATCATACTCCAGGATGCTATAGAGTATAGAAGCATGGGTAGCTCTTCTCCTTCTCCAATGGAGCAGAGATGCCTTGGCATGATTCTTATTCCTTCGCATTGTCGAATTTCTTGCCATGTTGACTGTGCTGTTAATGAGCAACTTTCCCTCTTATCACTTGATAAATGAAGAAGAATTGGGTGTTGTCTTTTCTTTCGCCTTCATGAGTAAGACTCTAATGTTATATTTGAACTTCATTTGAATGCTGTTTGGTTTTATAACTTTACATGAGTCACATTTGTGCATTTTGATGCAACTGGAGTGAGATAATGATACTGCAATATAAAATGATGGTTTTTTGTTTTTATTCCTTTTTAAAGCATTTTTCATATGCTGAATGATTTTAAACCCAGACATTTATGCCTTTGTTCTCTATGTGTGATAAACCTTATGGATCATTTAGAAGTGTTTGGGGTAAATGATTAGAAATAGTAATAAATTATAGTTGTAAAAATTGAAATAAATTATAAACAATCGCTCTATGATTTATCAACTTATTTTGTCAAAAATATGGAAATAGTAACAAGTAACTAATCAGTGCAGGAGGTTGTATGACAGTTTTGGAGTGGTTGGATGATGTAGTAGTGGTGCACTAGTATGATGTAGTAGTTATGTAGTGTTGAAGTTGAATGTTTGTAAAGTATGCACAGAAGTTCTGAAGTGCACAGGCTGGTAAGGTATGGGTGTATGGCACTTGCAGGGGGCAGTAAGAGATGAAAGGTTGTATATGGTTGTATAGGAAGTTTGTGTTTAATGAATGGAGTGATGCAACTGTAATGTGGAGGAGGGGATTGATGTGTTCAGTTGCAGGGTTGCACAGGCGCTGGCACAGGGCAATTCTATGGTAGTGGAGTGTTTGTGGTGCACACAGTTGGCAATGTGGTGATGTTGTAATGTGGAAGTTTATATATGCCGAGAGGGTAGTGAGATGGATAGCAGTGAGTTTGGAGCAATGTAACAGGGAGGGGAGTTGAAGTATGGAGCAGAGGAGTGTTGCAGTTATGTGTATGTGAGGCAGGGGCTTGGATGATGGCAATAGGCAGAAGTAACGATGTGTTTGTAGCTTGATGGGGGTTATACGGAGGTTATATGGAGGGCAGAAGTGTGACTGAGTGGTTGTATGGAGTGGGTTGTTTGTACTGTATGAAGTGTGGTGAAGTACTGTATAGATTATTAACACTTTAATTGATATATATTTATTTTGTTATTATGTTATTCAGTTTGTATTTGCCATCAAATTTAATTTTGAATGATTGTATATCGTATGCAATAATTGTTTGTTATAATCAATAATATATATATGTATGTATGTATGTATGTACACTGTAATAATGGTTTTTGATTATGGCTTTTTTGCATCAGGTATAAATAGCTGATGCAACAGAGGGATTAGTTTGCATCGGTTGTTATAAAAAACCGATGCAATAGAGGGATTAGTTTGCATCGGTTTGTTATAAAAAACCGATGCAACAAGTTACTTTGTTGCATCGGTTTTCATTACAACCGATGCAACATGATGATATTTTGCATCCGTTGTTAGTAACAACCGATGCAAAAAGGACCCTTTTGCATCGGTTTCAGAACTGATGCAAAAGTGTTAAGCCTGTTGCATCGGTTGCATATGCATCGGTTGTTGAACTGATACAAAAGCGGGGTAAACAACCGATGCAAATGGCATGTTTTGTAGTAGTGTTAAATTTCCCTGAGTCTAATTTTTTTCTTCATAATTCCAGTTTGGATTTTCTTTCATTTTCCAAAATTCCAACACTTTTATTTCGGCTTATTTATTCCCTTTTTACATTTTTCTAAGCTACTCACTTAATGATATTCATACGTCTCCATCCATTTATAGTCAATCAATTTTCACTTTACTTTTAACTAGGGATTATATTTTTATTTCAATGCTTTTCAATTCTTTTATAAGCTTCCAAAGCTTATTTATCCCTGTTCAATACTTACTTAGTTTACACTTATTTATTTAAGTAAGAATTTTAGTCCATTCAATATTATCTATAACTCAATTGAATTTATTTCAATTCAATTTTACTTAACTTAACTTCAGTTAAATCTAGCATCATACCATTCTCTTTAATCCACTCAATCCACTTGAATTTAAATTAAGTAAGAACTTACTTTCACTTAATATCATCTACATTTCAATTTATTTCATTTCAATTCAATTTCAACTTAATTCAAATACAACTGGGTTTTATTTTCAGTTTAATTCAATTTATTTCAATCCAATTAATTTTTATCTCCCAATCCAATTCAAGATTTAATAATTATTTCCTTCAATCATCCATTAAATTTTCCATAATTTCATTTTTCCAAATTAAATTTATTTAACTTTTCACTTTAAATTTTGATTCCAACATTCAAAGCTCGTATTTTCCTTCCTTACTTTAAAATCATCTCAACTTTACAAGTTTATAACTTACCTTGCTAGGATTTTCAATTCAAATAAGGATTCAGGATTTCAAACACCCGGCTTTTGGTTCAAATCATTTTGAAATCACCATTACCCCAAAATCACATTTCTCAAATTTTTAAACCAACCCTGGTTTTTATCCCCAACAAATTTCCTTTGAAATTTTAGAAACAAAACTAGTTCTTCTGAACAAATCAATTTGGCAGCAATCCATCACTTAAAAACTCGAAAATGAACATCGATGATGCTGCAATCATCACCGAAATTATTTTCCAACGACTGAAGTGAGTTCAATGTTACATCCCTTTCCAAAATTTATTTGAAACAATTTCCTTTCAGAAATACTTCTAAAACAATAATGCTATTATTTGTCTTCAAAACACTTCGAAAAACACTTCCAAAATCTTCGGGGTTTTAAATTTTGACTCAAATCAAATTTTAACTATAATTCATTTGTATAATTTATGCTTATACAAATTCCCATTTGATTATCCGAGTCATTCCACTTTTTATAATCTTATATATTTAAAATATTATCATTCAAACATCCAAGTTATATAACAATTTTATAAAATATTTCTTTTATATCAAAACATATTTTGGGTAAAATTATTTCATTTACCCACCTTTAAAACAATACCGTGTCAATTTATCGTGTCAAGTGCTTATAAACTCTTCTCGAATAGCGGCCAACTTACTCGATCAGAATTCATATTCCACTCAACCAATAAGTCAACACGATATTAAACAATTTATATCCACTAACAAATACACGCTCATATATATTAATATGCTCAATCTCATTCTAGAGTACTACGAACTCTATTTCAATGAGTAATCCCCACCAAAGCCAAGGTTATCACCAACCTAAGCTCTGATACCAAGTGAAACAACCCGCAGTTCCGTACCCCTTGAGTCGACACTATTCTCCAACAATCAACTCAAGATGAACGGAAATACGAACCAAAGAAGAAGAGGTAAAAGAAGAAAATAGAAAACAACATCAGAATCTAACCATCGCAGCGGAATAAAATATAATAGATAATAAATGATCTTTACACAAAAGAAAATATGTTTATACATTACATCATCAGACTATACATAACACACAACTGGACAGTAATCATAACATGTCCTCACAATCTGAATACACAGCGGAGTATTTAACACAAATACAGAAGTACCTATTGCCATCCAGCTCGTCTCCTGAGCTCCGCAACATCCTTTCCTGTATCCTACAATACTCGATCTGACCCGAGCATTATAGTTAAATAACACCCGAGTCGGTCTGGAATACCAGCGTGAGAAAACCACACTCAAATTGATCATTAAAGTTTCGAATTTTTTTTGAAAACAAAAGCATCTCATAAGACCACGCCACAAATAAACATGTCGAGTTTTTACCTTACGATAGCCAAAACACTTTTTATCTTCAAGATGCCTTCACTTTGAAACGATTGAGTCGGACTGAAGTGGTTTTTGGATAACAGATCTGATCTTGGTCTCTTAAACAATTTTCGATAATTTTCGGTAAACTCAGCTCGGTTCTTTTCAAAAGAATCAGACAAGATAAGAGCGGAGTTCACCTCCTAGCCGTTAGTGGATGAATTTGCTTATCATTTATCCTGGAAGAATGAAACGAATTTATAC
The DNA here is from genome assembly GCA_030765085.1 of Allium cepa. Classification (NCBI taxonomy): domain Eukaryota; kingdom Viridiplantae; phylum Streptophyta; class Magnoliopsida; order Asparagales; family Amaryllidaceae; genus Allium; species Allium cepa. The sequence goes on from CM060928.1 coordinate 980,295,933, forward strand.
GTACAGTATAGCACCATCGACGATAATTGTACCATATAATTTCCGTATTTCTCCAAGATATTTCCAAAGTTACGCTTTGGTCTTGGTTTTGATAGCTGGTTATTTAACTATCAAATAAACAAACATTCAAACATGGATTTTATCCTATATGGGATCCACTAAGACTTTATTAATTTAGTCTTTATTTAATAAAATCACTTTATAAAACTTAATCAAAAGATCTTCACACAACACTATTTCCAAAACCCTTACTTCCCCTTTTTACTTGGAAAATATTTATACTTATCTTAGGGGTATAAGTATATTATCAAATCATTTGGAAAATTCCTACTTTCAAATTTCTTTTTGAAAATAACACCCACTGTAAACCAATCCACCTATCTTTTATTAAAGTTCCTTTTTAAAATCTCCCCTCATATTTAAATACTTCTATAAATTTCCAAAGTCAAACACTTTATAAGACTACAAGCTAATGTACAAAACCTCTTTATAAACCTCTAAAATCATTCATAAAACATTTTCCCATTTAAAACGCCCATGATAAATCTTCTTTAAGAAAAATCCTTTATAAAATATCTTTTGCAACTCATCCTATTAAATCATTTTAAATAAGCATTTTACTTAGTACAACCCTTTTTTATAAACTATTTACTATTTATATATACCTTTATGAAATAATAATATAACTTGAAAATTCATTTAACTCCAATTTGATTAAAGAATTGAAATTAATTCAGAAGCATACTTCATAATGAAACGACCCGCAGTTCGTACCCCTTGAGTCGACATTATTCTCCATCAATCAACTCAAGATGAACGGAAATACGAAACATTTGGGTTAAAGAAGAAGAGGCAGAAGAAGAAAATAGAAAACAACATCAAAATCTAACCATCGCAGAGGAATAAAATATAATAAATAATAAATGATCTTTACACAAAGCAAATCTTTTTATACATTACATCATCAGAGTATACATAACACACAACTAGACAATAATCATAACCTGTCCTTACAATCTGAATACACAGCGGAGTATTTAACACAAATACGGAAGTACGTATTGCCATCCAGCTCGTCACCCGAGCTCCACAACATCCTTTCCTGTATCCTATAATACTCGGTCTGACCCGAGAATTATAGTTAAATAACACCTGAGTTAGTCTGGAATACCAGCGTGAGAAAACCACACTCAAATTGATTATTAAAGTTTCAAAATTTTTTTGAAAACAAAAGCATCTCTTAAGACCACGCCAGAATTAAACATGTCAGGTTTTTACCTTACGATAGCCAAAACACTTTTTATCAAATCCGTCTGATATTATAATAGCATCTATAGAAAGTAAAATAGAATCTAGCTGAAATGCTTACATCTCACATTTCAGCAATAGTTGGGCACAATCAAAACCGTACAGGCATGTAGGGAGAATTGATTTCCAACTAATGACTAGGCACTGGGGTACCACCTATCACAGTACGTGGTCTAGATCACTATACCGAGGATTACTCAAGACCGGGACTACCCCTTACTGGATAATCCCGAGTAAGATCACCCCACGGTTGGGATCAGCAACCGCACCACTAAGCCGAATAAAAGGGACATCTAGACAGGGATGACATCACCCTAATGGGCGCTACCCACTTAGCCTTGCTGCATAACCTCTGATTTTCAGTCATTCCCGGTTGATGAGGCTCGAGGCTAAGCGCTACCTTTTAGAACATTTCACTTAGAATGCACATCGTCCACCTGACGATGTTCCGAAAGCATTCATCCATACAAGTCCGTCCATGGTTCGAACGAACCGAAGGCACTACTCCTACTACATCCATTTTGGAATCACCTCAGGATTAGTAGCGACTAGCCCTTGCACTTCACTGCTCCACCTTCGAATCCAAACTCTTGTTTTCCACACGAAAACGTTCAAACCACATCAAAGTGATTTTCAGGAAATAAATCCCGATCCCAATCTCTTCGAAACGATCAGCGCATTGTCCGATATTGATAGTCGGTTATTTAACTATCAATTAACATTCAAAAGCAACCATCAAACATAAATAACCTCCCAAATTATTTATTATCCTCAAAATATCTTCGCAAGATATATTTCCATTTTCAACCCTTTGAAAACAGTTTTCAAACCACACTCTTCTCATGGAATGAATTCCCAAATATTTATTTCAACTGAAAACACCAAGCACAAAAACTTTAGATTTTTAAAATAATTTAAAAACACTTTATCATAAAATATCCTTTGAAACATTTAAATTAAAATTTACTTTAATACTTATTCAAATTATATACTTTAAGAATATTTAAAATAAAACAACTTTGTACAATATAAAACTAAATTTCTAACTTTTAAAACATAATACCAAGCCATCTTTAAATAATTACTGCTATAAAAAGAAAATACTTACTTTAGAATTTAAACATTCAGAAATAATAAGTTTTCTAAACATGCTTTTTAAACAACTTAAAACTTTTAAAAAAATTTGCTTCGAAAACATACTTGGCTATCCAGGGACATACACTTCTCTTTCACATCTTTTAAAAATAAATCACTATTTATTTTTTGTAGGATCGATTTCACCCTAGAGGGGGGGTGAATAGGGTGATAGTGTTAATTATAAAAATTAATTGCGGAAGCGTATTATTTCAACACGGATCAAAGATTAATAGCAGCACAGAAAAATAGCAGAATAATAAAATGCAGAAATAGAACGACACAGAATTTACCCAACTTTGGCCAAACCCTGCCTACGTGCTGTCCCCAAGGTTTCTACTAGAAATTAGATAGTCAAACGCTTACACACGTAAACTCGCGACACCCTCTATCGACTAAACCTAACTCTACGCTCAAAACCCTGCCACAACTCAGCCACTGAGTTGCGAATTCTCAAACTACGCGACGTAGTTTGTCCCCTAGTCACACGACTAGAAATTTAAACGGTTTAAAAATAAAATACAATTAAAAAATAATTTAAAATTAAAATAACCCTAATTTTATGCCCAAAACCCTTTTTTATTCTTTAACAAGGCCGGCCCTTTTTTTTATTATTTGGCCCGTTCTCTTTATTTCGTTCCTTTGTGAAGAATAACCGCCGTTCCTCTTTTTACAGAAATTAGGGCTTCGGCTGTTAGCACCAAAATTGGTCACTAACACCCTTGAGTAGAGTTATGTAGAGAGATTAATGAAGAGAGTAAATGAGGACTGAAAAATAGTGTAATTCAATGAAAAAGAATAACAAAAACGAGAACACCAGATTTATAGTGGTTCGGCGTAACTGCCTACATCCACTTTGAGTTTAATCTTTATTGCTTTCTCAATTACTTGAATACAGATACAATCCGTAAATCGATCACTTGGATACAAGTTTGAATTAAAAAGAGGAGAGTATAAGAAATGGCAGAGTTTCCCCGGTATTCCTGGAAAAAAGGGTCCATTTCACTGTGCCCATGCCCCTCTATTTATAGACGAAGATGGGTTGGACTTCCCTGGTGGGCCTGGTAGCTGAATAACTCGATCCAAATGGAGTAAGCCCCGTGTGTCGACCCAAATAGGCCGAATGACCAAACGCCGAACCTTCATCTTTATGCTGAACGAAGTGAGGCCGGACGCTCTGCGTGCCGAACGAAGTGAGGCCGGATGCTCTGCATGCCGAACGAAATAAGGTCGGATGCTCTACATGCAGCACGAGATTTGTGTTGAACGGTGCAAGGTGTTGAGTGAGGGGTGTAGGCCGAACGAGGCTGGTAATGCCGAACAGTCAAGGAATGCCGAGTGAAGCATGAATGCCGAGCGCTCTAGAAGTCAAACGCTCTTAAATACCATTTGACCCATACGTGACGAACGTATCTTGTATGTCGAACGTTCATGGATGTTGAACGTTCCTTGTATGCCGAACGTTCATGGATGCCGAACATTCTTTAGGTGCCATTCGATATTCAATACTGAACGTCCCTTTATGCCGAACGTCCATGGATGCCGAACGTGCCTTGTACGTCGAACGTTCTTGTTGCCGAGTGCTCCTATATGCCGAGCATTCCATAATTGCCGAACGATATACAATATCGAACGATTCTCAATGCCGAGCGTCCTTCTAATGTCGAACGCTCTTGATTGCCAAAACATGTCGACTGCATCAAACCCATATATCCTCAGGCCCTTCTTGGTCAGAATCTTGTCTAATGCTAATGATAACTTCTTCAACTGTCGTCTTGTAACCAGACCAAGGTGCCGGTTAACACTTGCCCCCCAAAGTGTGTCGTGTGAAGCAACGCGACATGCTTTGAATCAGCGAGTATTCCTTGTCTCTAGAAAGAAATCCATCGTGTTCCTTGAACAATCATTATCCTTTAATTTTATCCTCCCAAGGTGTCGTATCCTTCTTTGGTCATCATGATGCTTGGTCGATTCCCAGTGTTATGAATCCAAGGTTGTAGTTCATCAGTGGCCATTCGTGTCTGATTCTATAGAGCTAGTAAGCTTCGGCTATCTGATCCGGTCTTTTCTTAATAACCCTTAGTGATAATTCAATTTCTGTTGATTTCAAGAAGTCGGACTTGTTCGGATATACACATGCACGTTTGGGTACATGTTCTTTCCATTGGCTCTCGAATGTGTTTTATATGCTCATAAGTCGTCGCCAACTCCGTCCAGTTTAATTGCAATTCAATTGCGATTCCTTGTTTGTATTTTCTGTGAAATAAGGGTTGCAATCAGCCACTTGAGGAGTTTTCCAAACCCCTCTTCAGTAAAAACTCTATGATTTTGTTCACACCTTCAACCTTTAGGATTGGTAAGAAGAGGACATCAATGCCCCCAAGTGGGAAACGGCCGTGGACTAGCCATTTGAGCAATTTCCATCGGTGGGGTTCCTGGATTTTTGCAAACATCTTGCACTTTTCGCATTGTCTAGCATGATCGACCGTATCTAGATTGATAGTTGGCCAGTAATACCTGTAGCAAAGTATCTTCTTTATCATGGTTTTCCCCCTGATGCTATTATCGCATTCTTCTTCATAGAATTTGCTCAAGATATCATCATGGGCGATGCACCGAAGCATGGGGATGGATAAACTCCTTTTGACAAACGACTTATTCTTAGATGATTTGGTATGAAGATTTGAGGAGGATCTGTCGTTTTCCATTCCTCCGTTCAGTAAGAATTCCTCATTGTAGATAGTCTTTGATGGGAGTCAACCATGACACCTTTTCATTTTGTTCGCTGAGGTGTGTAATGATGTAATACGTGAAGTCGGTTAGTGGCCCTTGGACTTGGTCGAGGAAAGGAGCAAGACAATGCCCTCTAGCAAGATCAACTTCCTTAAATTTATATACTACCAATCAAGAATCACAAAAGATATGTAAAGTTTTCACTTCAAATCCTCTAGCAAGTTTGAGGCTGGCAGCCAAGGCTTCATACTAAGCATCGTTGTTTGTTATAGGTAAATCGATTTTCAGGACGTAGCAGATTGATCGTTCCTCAGGAGTTATTATCATGACTCCTATGACATAACACTGATCATTGGATGCTCCATCCGCGTACATTTTCCATCTTATGGTTGGTTATCTGCTATTCTTCGAGTAGTGTTCTGAGGTAGTGAATTTGGGTGTGAGGTCTGCTGATTTCCGTCCTTAGATAGCCCTTCGAGGGAAATGAGTGATATCGAATTAGCTTAGTTTGATATTTTATTTAAGTAGTCTTTCAGACGTCTTAGGTCATTATATGTCCTGTCGCAACGGCTGGTAGGCATAGACGTTGATGGATTGAGCCTAAAAGTAAGAGTGGAGCTTTCATGGTGAAATCAATAGATATTATGCTAGCTTTTGTAGCTTCGGGTTGATATCCAATGCATGGCTCGTGATAGTTAATGAAATCACATATGCTTGTCAGAATGGGTCCAAGGGAACATATCATCATTTATTCAGAAAATCCAACTAATTCTTTTATCATCACTACACTGAGTTGTGATCCGATATTCAGCACCCGGAAAGGGTCGCCATGGCTGAGTGTAATGTCGACCGTCACCTTAGCAGGTGCCATCCCAGATTCTTTGAGTATAGATGTAATTATTTTGCATAATATTCAATGTGAAATATGGTTGGGACGACCAATAATGATGGTTGCTCTAGTCGAACCCTAGAGTCTTGTCTTGAGTTTTTAAGTCTAATAGCGAAGGACTCTGAATGCTCTAATAGATTATCAACAAACGACCAAAGATCAGGCTTAAAAGCGCATTGAAGGAAATTTCGAGTGGGGGTCAGCCTCGAGTGGCGTGCAACTGTATAGCTGGATCTTGCTATGAGTTTGAATTTGCTTGTGTATTCGAGTAACGCACTTTCTATTCAATGCATTCATGATCCTTTACCCGTCCTTCGGGTTGGAGTGAAAGTCAATTGCTCATGAGCTAAGGTGTCAATTCAATGATTCCATCTCTAGGCATCCTTTCGGTCGTCTCCTTGAGCAACTGTAAGCAATATATAAGTTTTAATACTAAGCTATCGTAGCCAGTTTTAGGATGACCATGCGTCTTCTCCTAGTCTCGGGTTGATAAATATACTGCATGGACGGTTAAGTCTTGTCCTAACTATGTTTATGTTTTCACCTAAGTTCCAAAGACATAGAGGTGGTCGGTGAATAGCCGGTTCACATTCATCTTGCTCCTCGCTCGTGCCCCTAGGTCTGGGGCATATACCGATAAGTAGGAAGGCCAGCCACGCCCACTTTAGCTTTACTCTCTTTCCCGTTGAATCGTGGGATCATGTCAATCGATGGGAGACTAGGTCTCACCTATCTCGGATTTTATCGTGGTATTTCATTCCAAGAGGAATACTTCGATGCCACGTCAGTTTCAGGGCGTAATTTGGACAGTGGGTGGTCATCTACGTCCACTTTGGTTCATGCTCTGTAATCAGTTCTCGGGGTAAAGTTGGCTACAAATGCAGTCGGGTTATGCTCATCCAGTTTCATACTCCTCCTGACGGATCGAATGAGGGTGCTGGAGAATTTTTGACCAAGTATTCATGGTTTACCCTCCTTTCCACACTCTGGAGGTCATATTTTTTCAAGAAACATCCGAGTCACATTCGTATATGCTTGGTGCGGATTGGTATTGACCCTCGATCTGAGGTATGATATAGTCGATTGCTCGTAGCTTTGGATGCCATTTCGATTGGTTTTGTATTGAGGCTTCCCTGCAGTCGTTGCTTCAAGTTATAAAGAACGCCACGCTAGAGCTATAGTAAGCTGTCGTATTCAGCTTTTTAGTGATTTGTACCCATGCTCCTAGCATTGATTTGGCCAGGCCACTAGTTGGATGGTCGAACTCCATCCTTAGCGGGTTAATAATCCTTCGGTCGATTCCATGCCGAAGTTTGCGTAATAGAGAATGGTCGGAATCCACTCGTCTATTTATTGATGTTTATACACCACTCTGCATTTTGGTGACTTAGTGTTATTCTCCCCCCGGTTGATTCGCGCCCAATTTGTACTCATGCTTCGGTCCATGCTCCGGGGACTTAGAGTTTTGTCAAACGGTTTATGCTTTAGTCCACAGTTCGAGACGCAGGGATTTTTGTCAACTCGTTTATACTCCAGTCCGCATTCTGGGATTTTAGAGTAATCTAGTCCGCTTCTGGGATTTGGAGATTCTTCTCAAGTCTTCTATAATCTAGTCCGTGCTCTGGGGACTGAGAGTACCGTAGTCCGCACTCTGGGGATGTAGAGGTTTTTTAAGCCGTTTATACTCTAGTCCGCACTCAGGGGACTTAGAGCACTCTAGTCCGCACTCCGGGGATGTAGAGGTTCTTAGGTCGTTTATACTCTAGTCCGCACTCAGGGGACTAGGAGCACTTTAGTCCGCACTCTGGGGACATAGAGGTTTCTGAGTCGTTTATACTCGAGTCCGCACTCTGGGGACTTAGAGTACTCCAGTCCGCACTCTGGGGACTTGGAGGTTTAAGTCGTTCATATTCTAGTCCGCACTCTGGGGACTTAGCGTACTACAGTCTGCACTCTGGGGACTTGGAGGTTTAAGTCGTTTATACTCTAGTCCGCACTCTGGGGACTTAGAGTACTCCCGTCCGTGCTCCGGGGATGTAGAGGTTCTTAGGTCGTTTATACTCTAGTCCGCACTCAGGGGACTTAGAGTACTCCCGTCCGCGCTTAGGTGATTGGAGCGCTTGATGAAGACAAGTCCGGAACCTCCTCCTATACCGACGGGGGTTATGAAGTAGAAATTACAGGCGCCTCTAATCACACATCTGAATTGAGCATGAAGGAGCGGCTCGAGAAAGAGAAGGTCAGGCTCAAGGTCGAGCCCCGAGTTGTGGACTTGGACGATCCTTTGAACAAGCCGTTGAAGGTCATCCTTCCTGGCGGGTCCAAGCCTATGGAAGTTCTCCGTACTTCTTCAGTTGCTACCCCTCTATCAAAGAAGAGTACCAAGGGTAAATGCTATGGAGAGGAGCCGTCCGAAAAGGAGTTGAAGAAGTACAAGAAGTGATTACTATCCTCGTTCAACGAGAGTTAGTTTAAGTCATGTAATTATTTTCATCTATTTCCTTAGTCCTCGTAAATAGAATGTCGACTCCGAACTTTGGAGGGGTTGTAATAGGAACTCATTTCTCATTAAAGTTTAGTTCCTTTTTCTGTCTCAGAAAAGACTCTTATTGTTCAGTTTTCTTTGTGATTGTGATGTTGATCCAAGCAATTGTGAGTAACATAGACTTCTCGGTCCATCTTCATATAACTCGAAAACACTTCGGGAGTTGTTGAACTTCCATTCTGTGCTTCGAGCACTTAGAATACATTCTAGCCCGTATGTCAGGGATTTGACAAATTCAAGTCATCTGTGTCATAGTTTATATTCAGGGAACTAGGAGATCCGAATTGCTTATATTCGAGTCCGCATTCTGGGGACTTAGAGTACTCCAGTCCGCACTCTGGGGACTTGGAGGTTCAAGTCATTCATACTCTAGTCCGCGCTACGGGGACTTAGAGTACTCCAGTCCGCGCTCTGGGGACTTGGAGGTTTAAGTCATTTATACTCTAGTCCGCGCTCTGGGGACTTAGAGTACTCCAGTCCGCGCTCTGGGGAGTTGGAGGTTTAAGTCATTTATACTCCAGTCCGCGCTCTGGGGACTTAGAGTACTCCAGTCCACATTCTGGGGACTTGGAGGTTTAAGTCATTTATACTCTAGTCCGCACTCTGGGGACTTGGAGATTTGAGTCGTTTATACTCTAGTCCGCGGTCTGGGGACTTAGAGTACTCTAGTCCGCACTCTAGGGACTTGGAGGTTTAAGTCATTTATACTCCAGTCCGCGCTCTGGGGACTTAGAGTACTCCAGTCCGCGCTCTGGGGACTTGGAGGTTTAAGTCGTTTATACTCTATTCCGTGCTCTGGGGACTTAGAGTACTCCAGTCCACGCTCTGGGGACTTGGAGGTTTAAGTCGTTATTACTCTAGTCCGTACTCTGGGGACTTGGAGATTTGAGTCGTTTATACTCTAGTCCGCTCTCTGGGGACTTAGAGTACTCCCGTCCGCACTCTGGGGACTTGGAGGTTTAAGTCATTTATACTCTAGTCCACGCTCTGGGGCCTTAGAGTACTCCAGTCCGCGCTCTGGGGACTTGGAGGTTTAAGTCGTTTATACTCTAGTCCGCGCTCTGGGGACTTAGAGTACTCCAGTCCACACTCTGGGGACTTGGAGGTTTAAGTCATGTATACTCTTGTCCGCGCTCTGGGGACTTAGAGTACTCCAGTCCGCGCTCTGGGGACTTGGAGGTTTAAGTTGATAGTAGTCGTATTTCCACTCTTTAATTTTTATTCATCTACCGTATCGAGGCTAATGTTGTCGAATGAACAGTCGAACCACGTTTGCTCATGGAATGGGATCTTGCCCCCAGCTCAAGGAACGAAATTTGAAAAATGGACGATCGATTCTCGTCCGCTTGGTAATTATAGCTCTTCCAATCGAGTCAAGGAAGGAGGTATATGACAGATGGTTGGATCACATCCGTGTTGGGTTAGATAGCAGAATCTCTTACAATTTGCTCCATATCTCCTTCTTTTGTGTTGAAGGCAGGATTTGGTGTGTAGATGATCAAATCACGTCCACTCTAGACAGATCTTGGTGTCACTGAGCTTCAGAAGAGGCCTCTGTATTTTGTCAAACTTTGTTCTATGACTTGACTTGAGTGGGCGATCAGGCCATACTAATTCCAAGCCTTGTTCAGGTCTCCGAGTCAAACGTGGAGGTCAATGAATAGATGGTCAGTCATGTCGACTTTATATTTGGGCTCTAATCGTAATGAGCTTTTCATCTCTAGTTCTTGGCCCTAAATTAAAGGCACATGATTGATGATGAGCGATTGAATTATTCTCATCTAGATGTACTCCACACGTCCGATCATGGTCTGCGTGGATTGGTTGGTGACCAAATCTGAGTATCCAATCTCCTGCATCGTTTTGAAAGTAGTTTAGTTAAAGTTAGTCGTAGTTCATAGAAAAATTGAAATAGAAATGGAAATGATTCAAAGAAGATTATGATAAATCTCATTGATAGATGAAGTAGCATCATGTGCTTGCTATTCGACTTTTGCCCTTGGCTCCTTTCAAAGGGATGTCGGCCGTCAGCAGTCCAATTGATAATCATAGCCCTTTATTAATAGGCATCGGATATTCGCTACCCGCCATTCTGCAGGACACGTACATACTATTGAAGCTTTACTTTCTAGATCAGCTTTTTGATCACACCTCGGAGGTGTTTGTAATCTCCCGTGTTGGGCCAGTGAGCATTTGGGAATATACAACATTCCCCTGATTTTCTTTAGACTTTGGTGTACTCTCTCGAGGTTGGTTTCCAATATCACTCCGAGTCGTGAGTCTTCAAGTAGAGGTTGTCAATTGAATCTTTCAAAGAGCATATGAGCCAAATTTTGAGGTCTTGTTTCGGCTACTAGGATCTACATCCTTAGTCAACGGGCCTTCATTGTTATTTTCCTTAGTCTGTTCTGCTCCTCCACACTTGATTTAGATTCATTATTGTCATAGAGACGATCCATCGTAGTTGGAGGCTCTCCAGCTAACCGGCTGCTAAAATATATATGGAGGTCGATTATCCTCAAGTGATCAATATAATATCCCTTTGAGAGTATCGTTCGAGTAGCAGTTGTTTGTCCGCTCCCTTGTTGTCGTTCAGAAGCTGTCGCTAGATCCTCTATGCCCCGGTCGATCAGGGGATGTAAGGGAAGTAGATAGAATGTTCCTTTATTAAGTTGAGTTTTGAATCCACTATAGGGGTCGTATAAGAGACCGGTGTAACTTAAGTTTGGAATGGTCTGGATGCCGCTCGGCATATACAATACCGTTCGGCATTATAGAGGTGGTCGGCATAAAGGTATGTTCGGTCTGGAAGAGTGTTCGACCTAGAGGTATGCTATGCCTAGAGGAGCTTTCGGCCTAGAGGATCGGCCAGGAGTGTTAGGCCAAGATGGATCGGCCAGGAGTGTTCGGTCAAGATGGATCGACCACGAGTGTTCGGCCAAGATGGATCGGCTACGAGTGTTCGGCCAAGATGGATCGGCCAGGAGTGTTCGGCCAAGTTGGATCGACCACGAGTGTTCGGCCAAGATGGATCAGCCACGAGTGTTCGGCCAAGATGGATCGGCCAGGAGTGTTCGGCCAAGTGTAACTCGGCATACACCTTTTCTGCAACGATCGGCATAGACTTTTTCTGGGGCGATCGGTTGAATTGCCTTTAGAGGAGGGTCGGCCTTCATTCAACTTGAGTGCAAACTTTAACATCCAATCGCCAAATCTTGCGTACATCAGTGAATCCAATCTACGGCTATCAGCTTCCTTTAGATTTCTTTCAAATCTGAGTAGAATAGGAAGTTTTCTATTAGACAACTGGATCTATCTCGCGAATATGGAAATCCAATAGTAGATGATGAGATCCAATCAAGCTGAGAATTCAATTCTCAGTGAAAGCACCAAAATGTTAGCACCAAAATTGGTCACTAACACCCTTGAGTAGAGTTATGTAGAGAGATTAATGAAGAGAGTAAATGAGGACTGAAAAATAGTGTAATTCAATGAAAAAGAATAGCAAAAACGAGAACACCAGATTTATAGTGGTTCGGCGTAACTGCCTACATCCACTTTGAGTTTAATCTTTATTGCTTTCTCAATTACTTGAATACAGATACAATCCATAAATCGATCACTTGGATACAAGTTTGAATTAAAAAGAGAAGAGTATAAGAAATGGCAGAGTCTCCCCAGTATTCCCGGAAAAAAGGGTCCTTTTCACTGTGCCCCTGCCCCTCTATTTATAGACGAAGATGGGTTGGACTTCCCTAGTGGGCCTGGTAGCTGAATAACTCGGTCCAAATGGAGTAAGCCCCGTGTGTCGACCCAAATAGGCCGAATGACCAAACGCCGAACCTTCATCTTTATGCCGAACGAACTAAGGCCGGACGCTCTACGTGCCGAACGAAGTGAGGCCGGATGCTCTGCATGCCGAACGAAGTAAGGTCGGATGCTCTACATGCAGCACGAGATTTGTGCTGAACAGTGCAAGGTGTTGAGTGAGGGGTGTAGGCCGAACGAGGCTGGTAATGCCGAACAGTCAAGGAATGCCGAGTGAAGCATGAATGCGAGCTCTCTAGAAGTCAAATTCTCTTAAATACCATTTGACCCATACGTGCCGAACGTATCTTGTATGCCGAACGTTCATGGATGCCGAACGTTCCTTGTATGCCGAACGTTCATGGATGTCGAACATTCTTTAGGTGCCGTTCGATATTCAATACCGAACGTCCCTTTATGCCGAACGTCCATGGATGCCGAACGTGCCTTGTACGCCGAACGTTCTTGGTGCCGAGTGCTCCTATATGCCGAGCATTCCATAATTGCCGAACGATATACAATATCGAACGATTATCAATGCCGAGCATCCTTCTAATGTCGAACGCTCTTGATTGCCAAAACATGTCGACTGCATCAAACCCATATATCCTCAGGCCCTTCTTGGTCAGAATCTTGTCTAATGCTAATGATAATTTCTTAAACTGTCGTCTTGTAACCAGACCAAGGTGCCGGTTAACATCGGCTTTGATCCAAATTAGGGCTTTGCTAAGAGTCGACTTTATGTTGATCGATTCGGTGGATAATTCGCGTGTAGCCTTGATCGATCGTTCTCCTTGTTGCACACTTCGGCTGCTTCGTTGATCGAGTTCTATCCTTGCTTCGGTATGTAATTTTATGCTTTTGTGCTTTAGTGCTTTCGTACTTGAACTCGATGGATATTGCCGATGATGATTATTGCAATTTATAGAGATTGAATCCCTGTATTTGCGTTCGTCTGGAGTTAGTTGAATTTGTCAATTGATATAGCTCAGCCGTTCGATATTGATTGAATGTTGACGATGATTTCTGACTTTGTCAATTCGTATATTTTTGGTTACTTGATATTCGCGGCTTTGATTTTGAAATTGTGATATATTTGGTCAAAACAGAATTTTGACTTCTTTTCGTGATGACCACGGCTTTGACTCCGTTCCTTTTTCTGTTGAACTTGTTTGATTAAAAACACGGCTTTGACTTGGTTACACACGGCTATGTACATGAATTTTTGTATCACTGTAACCTGTATTGTTGCCTGACTTTTGTTGCCTCTGTTCATTGTTTAGGTCAGCTAGATCACTTGTTGGCATTTGGTTGTAGTTGGTCTGACCTTAACCTTACTTGAGCATCAATTGGTCTCTGATGTTGTGCTCGAGCTCTTTGCACACTGATGCATTCTGGAGTTGGTCTTGTTGCAGTTTGGCTTTGTGTACTTGTATATAGTTGTGTAGCTTCACTTGCATTTGTATTCTGATTCATTTTTTCTTCTGTACAGCACCTTTTCTTTGTTTTTCATTAAGGTCTGCATCTCTGATCTGGAAGCTTCACTATTTCATATGATAGTTGAGTTTGTGCATTTTCTTTGTGGTTACTTTGTTTACTGGTTCATATCTTGTAATTGTAGACTAGCTTGCACACTTTGATCTACTTCATACTAGTAGCATTCATTAGCTCATGTTTTTCCATTGTGTATGTATTTGTGATACTCTGGTTTTGTATCACTTGATATACAGTGCATTGTTGCTTGTGTATACTTGTGTGGTGGTGCACTTGCTTTGTACTTCACTGTACTGCATATTGACCACCATCTTGCTTGCATGCTTGAAGTTATAGCCTGTACAACTGCCCTGTGTTGAATCCAGCTAATAGCTCGGGTTTGACCTTATGCGCGTGTTGTGATTTTATTTATATTGCATTTGAGTTGAACCCGGCTTTTCATTTGGGTTTGAACTATGCTCACCTGTCCCCGTAAATCAATCAAGTGTATATTTCGATGTGCACGGCCTTGTGGCATATACAGTGATACACTGTGTCTGTCAGAAGCTGTTCGTGTATGATGAATTCAAATTTAAATGATGATGAACAACCCAAATAACTGAGGAAAATATTATTTTCAAAAATTCACATTTTATTTTATATTGCAAAAATATTTCTTTTTCAATTTTACTGTGTTAGTGAATATTTTTGCAGATTGCTCAGATGCTGGATTCTAACTAGAATGAAGTTGAAGATAAAATACGAATTGAGTGAATGAGTGATGTGTAGTGAGGTTAAATGTAAATATGAAATTGTGATGTATTTGTAATCAAAATTGTATATGTATAGTGAGAGCTTGAATTTGTACTATTCAAAATTGTAATAAATATTTGTTTGAATAAAATTTCTGTTTGAATTCAAATTCTGTGTTATTTAATTTTATTCAGCAAATATTTATTTAACCTATGAAAAATAAAATAGTACATTAACAAATACATTTAAACGAATGCATATATGTTTATTATCATCAAACAAAAATCATATAAGCCCATATTCAACAATCTCCCCCTTTTGATGATAACAAAAATATATTTAAGATTTTGTATATGTTAAATGTATTTGATCATTCATATGCTCTAATTGCTCCCCCTATTTAAATGCTTCCTCTCTATACAAAGCTCCCCCTACAAATATGCACACAATTAAATAATATGCAAATAAGCCTAGATGCAAATGGAAAATATTTGACCTTTGCTTGATTTTATTTGACAAAATCTTAAATTTTCTCTCTCCCTTTTGTTATCAGCAAAGGAATAATAGTGTTAGAGAAAATAGAGATTAGATGATCGATATTAATTCAACGTTAAAACTCAATTGAATATAAATATTAAATTTCAATAAAAAATCAAACCAAAATCATAAATATTTTGTTGGGCGCATATTCCACTTTTAGAATGATGGGAATTATGCCATCATATAAAACCATACAGTTGTATCTATTTGTGGTATATTTATATCAGGAATTTGAATATCTACTAACCATGCATAACCGTTAGGACTTTTAAATGAGAATAGTAGTATTCCAATTTTATATAAAAAAAATGAATTCAAGTATCTTCTAACCACGCATAACCGTGAGGACTTTTAAATGGGATTAGAATCAACTTGTTTATTTTAAAAATCAACTTTTGATATGCATTCCATACATGCATAACCGTGAGGACTTTTAAATGAGCATGGAAGCACGTACAAATTCCAAGTAATTCACCCATGCATAACCGTGAGGACTTTTAAATGAGAGTGAATACTTTGGTATTTATTTATTATTATTTTTATTTTATTTATTATATTTTTTTTAAAAAGAAATATAAAAACGAAAAACGAACGATTCCTGTTTAAAATACCTTATATCGACAAACTATACAGAATTTTGATGAGTGATGGTCGTTAGAAATATGATAGAGATAGAGATGGTCATGGAATTTTACCAACAAAAAGTTTTATAACTCTTTTTTAAATTTCTAAAGAAATTTTGTAATTATACCATCTCGAGTCATTATATATGATAAATATCAACACTCGTCACTTTTTCAATCACTATTTATCTTTTTAACAATTATTAGGGAGTCAGATTAGTCAAAAATAGTCATTTAAATCAAATTCAAAAATAATTACGAAATCAATTTTTCAAAATGACTAACCTGAAAATATGGTCAAAAATGATTTTCTCGAGGGGATTTTATAAGAAAATTTTCTGCTATTTGAAAATTATTTGAAATAAAAAATATGCAGATATTTTCTTGAAAAACGATGTAGTTACTAAATGTCTCAAAAATCACATCAACTAGTAATTTTTTCATCAACTAGATTACCAATGTAATCTGCATCTGAATTTCTCTTTCACTCAAAATCATCATTAATTGAATTTGATCAACCAAACCATAAAGTATGCACCAAAAATTTCGAACTCAATTTTAACAGCAATTTAAATGGCATTCTCTTGAATTTGAAATGAAGCCGCGTTAATAATCAAAAAACCGTGAATATAGAGTTAGTCGTATTATAATCAAATGTATTATCCAACAAAACACTATTTTTAATTCAAACTGAAGCAATTCAAAAAATCTAGAGATTTTTATAGTGTTTTTTGGCATAAGAATATAATTGGCCAACTATTTTGAATAAGTCAGAATCAAAATCATTATTATTTCATCATCTTCTTTATTGGCTGATTTAATTTAGAATATGGTGCAGATTATCACATTTAATATATCGTAAATATACCTTTGCCTGTTTTACCTTTACGATATTTTTCATTGTTGTCTGTTGTGATTCTGTCACATTTATACTAGGCTAAGGAACTTTTCTTTGTTGCTCGTTGTGTCCTTGGAACAACCAAAAATCCAGAGAACACTATTGTTGTTCCTTAGCCTGCTACCACATCTACATGGAAAAAGATTTATGTGACCTACTTGTTTTTATAGGTCCATGGTTGTTAGTGGCAGAAAATTTGGAAAACAATTTTGTAAAGACCCAGAACTATTTATAATTGTTTCCTTCGGCACCCAAATTTGTTTAACTTTGAGAGTTTTTATATTTGTGCCCTTTGGAACCCAAATCGGTATAGTTTTCACATGTTTGGGTCTATACCAACAATTATTGTGATTGTGTCCATATTTTCTACAAATTGTGCATATTGAATTTTTGTAACGACCCCGACTTCCTACGCCCAGGAAGACGTATCGTTATTAAGAAAAGAAAGAGGTGAGAAAGAAGAAAAGATAGAGAAGAAAGAACAACAACATCAGAATCTCACAGCGGAACGAATAAATTATAATAATCACATAAGTATTTACATAATATGCAACATCGATCAGAGTTATACAGATAATACATCACTAACTAGACAGTTATAAACACCTGTCTAGTTAATACAACACAACTCAAACAAATAACTCAGGGATACCAACACAGCGGAACTAATATATATCTACAACGCTGAAGCCACCTGCTCCATTGCTCCTCCAGATTTCGTCAAAGCTAACCTGAATCCCTTGGCTACCCGTAAAAATTTGGGTACCCGAGAGTTTATGAAAAAAAAAAATAAACTCCGGGTCAGACATTGGTCTGGTATGAGTAACAGGTTAAAGTTGCTTAACTTTGAAAATCTTTTGAAAATAAAAGGTATCACGTAAGACTTCCCACACATAAATATGGAAAAGTTTTTACCTTACGCTAACCAAAACATTTGATAGGAAATTCTGTGATATTATAATAGGTCTAGGGTTTTCAAGTAAATAGAAAATAGCCGAAATTGTTACATGATTAAATTCCATCTACTAGCCACAAAAGTGGGTAATACAATCAAAATCGTTGGCACTTATTGGATTGTGGATTCCATACAATGGCAGGGCTACTGGGGTACCGCCCGTCACAGTACGTGGCCTAGATCAACGTACCGAGGATCACTCCCGACCCCCTGCAACACAAGGCCGGAACCATTCCTTACTGAACAGTCCCGAACAAGATAACCCCACAGTTTGTATACATCCAACCGCCCACACAGCCGAATAAAAAGGGACATCTAGATAGGGGAAAATCTTGTCCTGCTTGGGCATGACCTACCTAACCTTGCTGCACCTCCCCTGTTTTAGCCATTCCTGGTTGATGAGGCTTGAGACTGCGATTACCTTTATAGAAAACATTTCTTAGAATGCTCATCGCCCACCTGACAATGTGTTGAAAGCATTCAATCCATACAAGTTCGTTTCGGGTTCGAACGAAACCGAAGGCATTATCTCGTCACACTCATTTTGGAATCACCCTCAGAGTTAACGACGATAACCCTTGCACTTTGAATTTTCATCTTCACTTCAGATTCACGACCTATCGTTTATTTGGAATCAATGTGGTTTTCGGATGTTCCAAATAAGGAAAACCGATCCCGGTCTCATCGAAATCCAAAACGTGTCTTTTAGGGCCAAGTTGTCTATTTAGTCTTAACAGTTTAATTCAAAATCATCAATATACACACATATAGATAATTCATAATATCACAGTAGATAATCATATCATCATCATAAACAGATGATCAAAATTATCAACCCAATCAGATAATAATATACTATCATGCTTAAACAAACATCCAAGTCACCTAGATATTATTCATCTCATATCTGAGTTCACAATCATCAAATGAAATATTAATTTCATTCATCCATAAGCAATGATTTATAATCATACCATTTGTAATTAATTTAAAATGAATTAAATTAACTACCTCTATCTCTAATTAATTTAAAGTAAATTAAATTAATTACTTAACTATAATCCTTGCTTATACAACCATTAATCAATTATAAATTAAATAAATTGATTACTCTCTAGATATGCGTCTTGATTAAACACCTTTGATTAATCATTTCTAATTATAATAAGTAATTGGTCTTTAATTAATTTCACAAATTAATTATCCTACATCATCCATAGTAATTAGCATTTACTTACCCTTTTAGTTGATTTAAATATAAATAATCATATTTATTGTTAATTAATTATATTTATTAATCACCACATTATTAATTATTCTTAATTAACCAATTCTTAATTGCCTCTTTAATTTTTAATTAATGATCCTTAATTTATATTTAAATTACTTTGATTTAAATAACCACATTATATGATTCCTCTTTAACTTAACTCAATTATTAGTCGCCCTTGATTAATATCAATCAGTAATTAACTACCCTTAATTACATATTAATAAATTAATTATCCCATAATTAATTGTCTCCATTAATTAATCCCTTGATTAATTTCAAAAGTAATTATCCAAATTACTTTATCGACACATCATCTTTCACTAATTACATTCAGTAATTATCATTAATTACTTCCTTAAGTAATTATGCTCCATTGAATACACTAAGTCATTTGCACTTATCAATTTATCAATAGATATCCTTAAATTAATTAAAATAAATTAATTAACTTAAATTAATCACTTATCTCAATTAATTATAATAAGTAATTAATCCCTTAATTACTTTCATTAAGTAATTATTTAAACCATTTAAAAATTAATTATCTTAATTAATTAAACTAATCACATTAATTAATTGCTTAATAATTCTTAGTTAATTATCTTCATTGACTAACAACATCTCTTAATTTACCTCCCTAAGAAATTATCTTAGATTTAATCATTATCAATTATTCTGGATTAATCTAAATTATTAATTAACTAAATCTTTCTTTAATTACCTTATTAATTAAATCATTTCCATTTCCTTAATTATCTCTAAAATAATTCATTTCTTCAATTAATGATTTCATTAATATCGAAGTGCTTTTAAAACATTTCACTTAAATTCAAATTCCATTTTGAAATTAAGATTTAAAATGTTTGACCATTTTAAACATTTATTTGAAAACAAATTTGCTTTTAAAAATCTACTTTGAAACATTTAAAACTTGTTCACATTTACATTGATAAAACTGATTTAAGTTCAAAGTTTGAAACTTGATTTAAATCTTGCTTTAAATTAAAAGTTAATTTTAAAACTTTGGATTCAAAAGTTCATTTAATCTAAACTTAAACTTTGAATTTTAAAAACCCCTGTTTTACATTCTATTTTATGTTTACATTCCACCTAAATTTCAAAAACTCATCACTGCTAGGTTAAAAGCCTGAAGCCAAACAGACCCGAGACCATACTGCAAACACTTCGAGTTAGAACCCTAAACACTTCGAGTAAATACTCGATTTTCTCGAGTAAAACTCGAGTTCCATTCCTGCTCAACTCCAACAGTTACCAGAAAAAAAAATGCACGGTGCATATGCACCGTGACTCTGGCAACGTCCAGCTGCCATCGCCACCTTCATCATGTCGTCGTCCATCCCCATATGCGATCTCGACACCCAGAAATCACGCAGTCGCTCGAAATCAAAATCGAGTTCCTAATTCAAAACCTGGAACTCGAACACTGAAACAATGCCCCATACCTTTCAACACGCCTCATCTTCATCTCCGACCATCAGAACACCAACGAATCCGGCCAAACCTTCGCCTACCTCCCCTCTTCCAATACCCAAAACCCAGTTGAACTCGATCGTCTCTGTGATCCGTGGTGATCGATTATTTATGCACAGTAAAAATTAGGTTTAGGAAATTTGATTGCCTACCGCTGCCACCACCGTACTCAGGCAATCCACCAGTCATTTTTCCTCCACCCACCAATCAGTCCCCCACATCCAGGAAGAACCCCAACGCTCCAGATCCACTAGATCATCGGAGCAACCCCAAAAACAAAAGACAGTGCAACTCAAAACCGCACCCTCAACCCTTAACATAAAAACGAAATTTTGCTTTCTAAAATCGTTATTAAGTATAAAGATTCAATTCATGTTACTAAATTGTTAAATTAGCAAATTTGAATTTTACACAAATTAAAACCTCCCTGTCCCCTTTAGTTTCCAGAAAAAAATTAAAGTTACTTTTAACTTTATTAAATTTTAAATCTTAACTTTATAATCAGGCAAACATATCTTGTTTAGATCTAGGTCGTCACAACGAGTAAATCAAGAAATGTTAAGTTTTTAAATCATCTGAGTTTGAATTCTAAATACAGGGATGCATTACAGGATTATATAACCTGTAATTATCCTAGAGCATAAAAACATTGTTACCCTTATACTTAAATCTAGCAACCAAATACTTAAGTATAAAAACAAAGTTATTTACAGCTAAATTAAACTTTAGGCAGAAATATGCACAGAACAACTATACTTAAAATATATTTTTTTAGATTGTGATGTTACTCACTGAGAAAACAATATACAATAATTCCAACTCACCAATGCCCTAGATAAAGAAATAGATAAATATTCACTCAAATATGTTAAACATTCAGATATTAGCATGCAACAGATTAAACTTAAGTAATTTTTTTTTTTAAAAATGTTACTCACCTTGCCTTTGAAAGAATGAACAGAGCACCTGGGTATTGAAATAGCTTATACTTTAAAACTGGAACTGTTGTAAAATATGTCAGCTTTTATCTTTCTGTTAACTTCCTCTTGGTTGCATTAATGTATTGTTATTATACAAAGCTTCAGCTAAAAAAATAAAAGTTTGCTATGCTATGCTATGTTGAACGAACTGAATAAGAAAGCATGTATAAAAAGAAGCTTATAGGGGAAGGTGATAACTGGTTAAGCACAAGCAGGTATAATTATGTCTTTGTTTGTATTAGGCAAGATATTTTATTTTGGAGACTTGAAAATTTGCTGCAACATTTCGAACTGACAAAAATCCTATGCTGAGAAATGGAAGCATTTAATGAAATAGTACTTTATGTTTCACTTACTTCATCTTTTGTCTCTACAGATATTTCTACTTTGTTTTTATACTTCATGCATAGATATTTTATCATGTTTTTTTCTTTTTTCATACTTGTTTTTTTTTACTATTCTGCCTGCATCTTGCTTTGTAAGCTACCTGCACATATTGTTTTCTTTTCTATTCTTTCCTGTATACTTCTATTATTTTGCCTTGCATATGTACAAGCATGTGTTTTGAACTTTATCTTGTATTAGCTTGCACTACAAATTACTTACAGGCCTTATTTTTTTTATTTATTTATTCCTGTCTTGCATACATTACTTACAAGTTACATAATCTATTACTTTTACACTTTGTTCTTAACTTTGCATCTTTATTTTATAGGATATGTAGAATTTACTTATGTCTAAATATATAAAGTTGTTTTAGTCTTTGCTTATGAATTTAGTCTTAGTATTTAATTCTATTTTCTAACATGTATGTTTACTTTTATTTTTCTTTTATTTTTAAACATAGACCAACAAATATTTGATTACTTATTATTATTATTTTATTTTATACTTATATTAATATTAATAATGTTTATTTTAATTTAAACATTTTGAAACCTTTATTTTTAATTTCCAAATCATAACTTTCATTCAAACACACATATGTAATTAAAGTTGAAATAACAATTTTATTAAAAATTCATTTGTAAAGATTTACATTATTAATAGAGCTCATTATTAAGTCAAAATAATTTATAAAAGAATTTATCTCTTTATTAATAAACTACTTATTTTTATCAAGTTAAATTTTAAAACAAATTAAACAAACCTTTTTCTAAATTCAAAAGTAAGCTAAAATTATTTTAAACAAACTAAACTTAAATCTTGAGTAATTTAAAATCATACGATCATTTATTAAATAGCTTAATATCAAATTTCTAAATTATCGAAAATATTAGAAAACATGTCTATTTATTAAATTTAAAACCAAGATTATCCATTTACAATATATACAGATATATACATTATAAATAGAAGGCAATTTGATTAACTTTTAAAAGATAAATTATCAGTTAAATATTAATTTAAAAGAAGATTATTAAATTATTAACAAATATTATCAAATCAATTTAATTTTTAATGTAGATTATTAAATTGATATTGTCCCAAATTTCCGGGATGTCACATTCTTCCCCCATTAAAAGAATTTCGTCCCTGAAATTTAAAACATAGGTAATTTAATAATCCAATTAAAAATTTAAATTTTAACACAAGCATTATCAACCATAAACTAACAATCATAGCAACCAATTCATCCAAACAACCAAATCTAACTATCTAGACAAAATTCCAAATAGAATTTTCTCGAGTTTCCCCAAGTATGAATACCGGGTTACTCGCCCTATAGAATCCAAACCAATACTACTACTAAACTACAGAGTTCCCACTCATCTAGATCTACAAAACAAATCAAAATATCAGACCAAACTCAAGTCTGACCCAACAACCGAAATTTCCTGAACTGTTGACTCTAAAATCAAAGATAGATCTTACACGTACTTCCTTAGAGATACGTGAACACTTCGAATTCCAGTTATCCAAAATGACAATCCAATCCTGAAGATCAAACACTTATCCAAAATCAAATCCCCGACTTGGGAATCCAAATTCCTTCGTCTTTAATCCACAAAACTCTTCGGACGATCCTGGGCTTCCTTCATCTTTCCTGATCAGCTCAATCCTTGCTGATGCCCTCATAAACAAACTGAACCAAAGGCAATCCAACAAATTGATCTTTCCAAGATCAACCAAAACTCAGAATACAACTCTATTCCAAAATCGGAAAACAGAACTCACATCTCTCGTTCGGAGAGATAAAACAGGTGCACTACTCCAATCTGGTCTCAGATCCTGAAAAATTTCCTGTAGAACTCTCTAATCCAAACACTGCAATATCCAATTGCTTCCAAACTAAAACAGCTACCACCATGCTTCCACTGCGCCACTCTGACTGAACAGATGAAAAATGCTGATTATGAACTCAAGCACAGACTGGTCAACACATTCCAAAATAAAACTCAGAAGTTCCTCCAAAATTCTGAGTCTGCTTCACCAAACTTAATTTCCAGATGTTAACAAAACTCTAACTTCCAGAAGACATCTAGAAAAATCTCTGAAACCCCAAAAGAACACCCAAACTATCGCAAGTCACTTTTGCGATCGATATAGCAAATTTCCAAAGATACTGCTCTCTCTTTACAAATCAGAACAGCTTACACTTATGTGGCCAATCCATCAAAGAAACAGGTCTACATAATTACCTCTGAATTCCATTCCAGAAAAACTGCTAAGCCAGAAGATCTCTTGCCAACACCGAAAACATCCCAAGCTGCATTGCTGCCACAGATGCTAAGATTTCCTATCCAAAGCTCTTCGAGAAACTCGGACCTCAAACCAAACAAAACACCCTGCTGAACTCAGCCACAACACCGAAGCAGTCACTCTTCCTTACATGTTCCAAAGAAACATCGTCGGAGATATCCATAGTCACTGTGTCTCATCACACAGTTACTACACCTTGATGTATCAAAATATCTTGACTTACTTCTGTCCACCCGACAGATCCAAACTCAAGCTCAACCAAACTCTTACACTTCAAAGATGAACTCCGAATCTTAACAGGTTCCCTTCAGAGATCGATGAAATCCTTACACCGTCCAAAACTTACTTGAGACAGTATTAGGCCTACAGTTTCGATAATTACACTTCCAATCATTGATAGTTGTGTTACACACACCACTACCTATCTACCTTTATAACATATTGGAAAACCTGAACAGGTAACCCAACAATAGGTAGGAATAAATATATATATATATATATATTACAAATACGCTCTCTCAAGAAGAAATCACTCAAGAGCCTAGGTATTCACTCAACCTAGCGCTCTGATACCACTGTAACGTCCCCGACTTCCTACGCCCAGGAAGACGTATCGTTATTAAGAAAAGAAAGAGGTGAGAAAGTAGAAAAGATAGAGAAGAAAGAACAACAACATCAGAATCTCACAGCGGAACGAATAAATTATAATAATCACATAAGTATTTACATAATATACAACATCGATCAGAGTTATACAGATAATACATCACATACTAGATAGTTATAAACACCTGTCTAGTTAATACAACACAACTCAGACAAATAACTCAGGGATACCAACACAGCGGAACTAATATATATCTACAACGCTGAAGCCACCTGCTCCATTGCTCCTCCAGATTTCGTCAAAGCTAACCTGAATCCCTTGGCTACCCGTAAAAATTTGGGTACCCGAGAGTTTATGAAAAAAAAAATAAACTCCGGGTCAGACATGGGTCTGGTATGAGTAACAGGTTAAAGTTGCTTAACTTTGAAAATCTTTTGAAAATAAAAGGTATCACGTAAGACTTCCCACACATAAACATGGAAAAGTTTTTACCTTACGCTAACCAAAACATTTGACAGGAAATTCTGTGATATTATAATAGGTCTAGGGTTTTCAAGTAAATAGAAAATAGCCGAAATTGTTACATGATTAAATTCCAGCTACTAGCCACAAAAGTGGGTAATACAATCAAAACCGTTGGCACTTATTGGATTGTGGATTCCATACAATGGCAGGGCTACTGGGGTACCGCCCGTCACAGTACGTGGCCTAGATCAACGTACCAAGGATCACTCCCGACCCCCTGCAACACAAGGCCGGAACCATTCCTTACTGAACAGTCCCGAACAAGATAACCCCGCAGTTGGTGTACATCCAACCGCCCACACAGCTGAATAAAAAGGGACATCTAGACAGGGGAAAATCTTGTCCTGCTTGGGCATGACCCACCTAACCTTGCTGCACCTCCCCTGTTTTAGCCATTCCCGGTTGATGAGGCTTGAGGCTGCGATTACCTTTATAGAAAACATTTCTTAGAATGCTCATCGCCCACCTGACAATGTGTTGAAAGCATTCAATCCATACAAGTTCGTTCCGGGTTCGAACGAAACCGAAGGCATTATCTCGTTACACTCATTTTGGAATCACCCTCAGAGTTAACGACGATAACCCTTGCACTTTGAATTTTCATCTTCACTTCAGATTCACGACCTATCGTTAATTTGGAATCAATGTGGTTTTCGGATGTTCCAAATAAGGAAAACCGATCCCGGTCTCATCGAAATCCAAAACGTGTCTTTTAGGGCCAAGTTGTCTATTTAGTCTTAACAGTTTAATTCAAAATCATCAATATACACATAGATAGATAATTCATAATATCACAGTAGATAATCATATCATCATCATAAACATATAATCAAAATTATCAACCCAATCAGATAATAATATACTATCATGCTTAAACAAACATCCAAGTCACCTAGATATTATTCATCTCATATCTGAGTTCACAATCATCAAATGAAATATTAATGTCATTCATCCATAAGCAATGATTTATAATCATACCATTTGTAATTAATTTAAAATGAATTAAATTAACTACTTCTATCTCTAATTAATTTAAAGTAAATTAAATTAATTACTTATCTATAATCCTTGCTTATACAACCATTAATCAATTATAAATTAAATAAATTGATTACTCTCTAGATATGCGTCTTGATTAAACACCTTTGATTAATCATTTCTAATTATAATAAGTAATTGGTCTCTAATTAATTTCACAAATTAATTATCCTACATCATCCATAGTAATTAGCATTTATTTACCCTTTTAATTGATTTAAATATAAATAATCATATTTATTGTTAATTAATTATATTTATTAATCACCACATTATTAATTATTCTTAATTAACCAATTCTTAATTGCCTCTTTAATTGTTAATTAATGATCCTTAATTTAGATTTAAATTACTTTTATTTAAATAACCACATTATATGATTCCTCTTTAACTTAACTGAATTATTAATCGCCCTTGATTAATATCAATCAGTAATTAACTACCCTTAATTACATATTAATAAATTAATTATCCCATAATTAATTGTCTCCATTAATTAATCCCTTGATTAATTTCAAAAGTAATTATCCAAATTACTTTATCGACACATCATCTTTCACTAATTACATTCAGTAATTATCATTAATTACTTCCTTAAGTAATTATGCTCCATTGAATACACTAAGTCATTTGCACTTATCAATTTATCAATAGATATCCTTAAATTAATTAAAATAAATTAATTAACTTAAATTAATCACTTATCTCAATTAATTATAATAAGTAATTAATCCCTTAATTACTTTCATTAAGTAATTATTTAAACCATTTAAAAATTAATTATCTTAATTAATTAAACTAATCACATTAATTAATTGCTTAATAATTCTTAGTTAATTATCTTCATTGACTAACAACATCTCTTAATTTACCGCCCTAAGAAATTAATCTTAGATTTAATCATTATCAATTATTCTGGATTAATCTAAATTATTAATTAAATAAATCTTTCTTTAATTACCTTATTAATTAAATCATTTCCATTTCCTTAATTATCTCTAAAATAATTCATTTCTTTAATTAATGATTTCATTAATATCGAAGTGCTTTTAAAACATTTCACTTAAATTCAAATTCCATTTTGAAATTAAGATTTAAAATGTTTAACCATTTTAAACATTTATTTGAAAACAAATTTGCTTTTAAAAATCTACTTTGAAACATTTAAAACTTGTTCACATTTACATTGATAAAACTGATTTAAGTTCAAAGTTTGAAACTTGATTTAAATCTTGCTTTAAATTAAAAGTTCATTTTAAAACTTTGGATTCAAAAGTTCATTTAATCTAAACTTAAACTTTGAATTTTAAAAACCCCTGTTTTACATTCTATTTTAAGTTTACATTCCACCTAAATTTCACAAACTCATCACTGCCAGGTTAAAAGCCTGAAGCCAAATAGACCCGAGACCATACTGCAAACAATTCGAGTTAGAACCCTAAACACTTCGAGTAAATACTCGATTTTCTCGAGTAAAACTCGAGTTCCATTCCTGCTCAACTCCAACGGTTACCAGAAAATAAATAAATAAATAAATAAATAAATAAATGCACGGTGCATATGCACCGTGACTCTGGCAATGTCCAGCTATCATCGCCACCTTCATCATGTCGCCGTCCATCCCCATATGCGATCTCGACCCCCAGAAATCACGCGGTCGCTCGAAATCAAAATCGAGTTCCTAATTCAAAACCTGGAACTCGAACACTGAAACAATGCCCCATACCTGTCAACACGCCTCGTCTTCATCTCCGACCATCAGAGCACCAACGAATCCGGCCAAACCTTCGCCCACCTCCCCTCTTCCAATACCCAAAACCCAGTTGAACTCGATCGTCTCTGTGATCCGTGGTGATCGATTATTTATGCACAGTAAAAATTAGGTTTAGGAAATTTGATTGCCTACTGCTGCCACCACCGTACTCAGGCCATCCACCAGTCATTTTTCCTCCACCCACCAATCAGTCCCCCACCTCCAGGAAGAACCCCAACGCTCCATATCCACTAGATCATCGGAGCAACCCCAAAAACAAAAGACAGTGCAACTCAAAACCGCACCCTCAACCCTTAACATAAAAATGAAATTTTGCTTTCTAAAATCGTTATTAAGTATAAAGATTCAATTCATGTTACTGAATTGTTAAATTAGCAAATTTGAATTTTACACAAATTAAAACCTCCCTGTCCCCTTTAGTTTCCAGAAAAAAATTAAAGTTAATTTTAACTTTATTAAATTTTAAATCTTAACTTTATAATCAGGCAAACATATCTTGTTTAGATCTAGGTCATCACAACGAGTAAATCAAGAAATGTTAAGTTTTTAAATCACCTGAGTTTGAATTCTAAATACAGGGATGCATTACAGGATTATATAACCTGTAATTATCCTAGAGCATAAAAACATTGTTACCCTTATACTTAAATCTAGCAACCAAATACTTAAGTATAAAAACAAAGTTATTTACAACTAAATTAAACTTCAGGCAGAAATATGCACAGAACAACTATACTTAAAATATATATTTTTAGATTGTAATGTTACTCACTGAGAAAACAATATACAATAATTCCAACTCACCAATGCCCAGATAAAGAAATAGATAAATATTCACTCAAATATGTTAAACATTCAGATATTAGCATGCAACAGATTAAACTTAAGTAATTTTTTAAAAAAAAAATGTTACTCACCTTGCCTTTGAAAGAATGAAACTTTAAAACTGGAACTGTTGTAAAATATGTCTGCTTTTATCTTTCTATTAACTTCCTCTTGGTTGCATTAATGTATTGTTATTATACAAAGCTTCAGCTAAAAAAAATAAAAGTTTGCTATGCTATGCTATGCTATGTTGAACAAACTGAATAAGAAAGCATGTATAAAAAGAAGCTTATGGGGGAAGGTGATAACTGGTTAAGCACAAGCAGGTATAATTATGTCTTTGTTTGTATTAGGCAAGATATTTTATGTTGGAGACTTGAAAATTTTCTGCAACATTTCGAATTGACAAAAATCCTATGCTGAGAAATGGAAGCATTTAATGAAATAGTACTTTATGTTTCACTTACTTCATCTTTTGTCTCTACAGATATTTCTACTTTGTTTTTATACTTCATGCATAGATATTTTATCATGTTTTTTTTCTTTTTTCATGCTTTTTTTTTTTACTATTCTGCCTACATCTTGCTTTGTAAGCTACCTGCACATATTGTTTTCTTTTCTATTCTTTCCTGTATACTTTTATTATTTTGCCTTGCATACTTACAAGCATGTGTTTTGAACTTTATCTTGTATTAGCTTGCAATACAAATTACATACAGGCCTTATTTTTTTTATTTATTTATTCATGTCTTACATACATTACTTACAAGTTACATAATCTATTACTTTTACACTTTGTTCTTAACTTTGCATCTTTATTTTATAGGATATGTAGAATTTACTTATGTCTAAATATATAAAGTTGTTTTAGTCTTTGCTTATGAATTTAGTCTTAGTATTTAATTCTATTTTCTAACATGTGTGTTTACTTTTATTTTTCTTTTATTTTTAAACATAGACCAACAAATATTTGATTACTTATTATTATTTTATTTTATACTTATATTAATATTAATAATGTTTATTTTAATTTAAACATTTTGAAACCTTTATTTTTAATTTCCAAATCATGACTTTCATTCAAACACACATATGTAATTAAAGTTGAAATAACAATTTTATTAAAAATTAATTTGTAAAGATTTACATTATTAATAGAGCTCATTATTAAGTCAAAATAATTTATAAAAGAATTTATCTCTTTATTAATAAACTACTTATTTTTATCAAGTTAAATTTTAAAACAAATTAAACAAACCTTTTTCTAAATTTAAATGTAAGCTAAAATTATTTTAAACAAACTAAACTTAAATCTTAAGTAATTTAAAATCATATGATCATTTATTAAATAGCTTAATATCAAATTTCTAAATTATCAAAAATATTAGAAAACATGTCTATTTATTAAATTTAAAACCAAGATTATCCATTTACAATATATACAGATATATACATTATAAATAGAAGGCAATTTGATTAACTTTTAAAAGATAAATTATCAGTTAAATATTAATTTAAAAGAAGATTATTAAATTATTAACAAATATTATCAAATCAATTTAATTTTTAATGTAGATTATTAAATTGATATTGTCCCAAATTTCCGGGATATCACAATTTTCTTGATTAATCAAGTTTTCAACAATTTTAGATTGATTATATCCAAGTCCTTTTCTAACCGTATAAACAGTTTGCTTTCCTAATAGCATATTCAACGATTTTTCACTTTTTGAAAATTTATCTAAAGTCGTTGACAATTGTTGGACTTGTGTTTTGAGAGATTCATTTTCGTTTAACAATTGTGTGCACTTTTAATAGAATTCTCTCTTCTAGTATTTTCATTCTCTTTTAAACTCAGAATTTCATTTTCAAGCGATTTTATTTTGATTTTTGATATTTTAATTTCTTCGTCAAATGTTGGACACTTATCACACTTAGGGATCCTACTTTGATAGGTTTTAACTAATTGGTCAAGTTGTTCATTTATTTCTATCAAAGTAACTTTTTGTGATTTAAGTTTAGCATATTTCTCCCTAAGTCGTTCAAAACAGCCATTTACTTCGTGGAAATAAATAAGCAATTCAGAGTGAGTGGGTTTTGATACCTCGCTTGGCTCATCATCGTCGCTATCAGTTATATTTCCATGAAGGCACATATCTGCTTTCTCACTCTTATTGCTAGTACTTTGATTATCTTCATCACTTGTATTCCATGTGGCTGTAGCATTTCTCCGTTTTGATTTCTTTTCAAAATCGCGTTGAAATCGGGGATAATTGGGCCTGATGTCATAAGGTTTATTGCAAATGATCCTATGTTCTTCCGAGTTGTCTAGTGCTTTGATTATTCTGCTTTTTAATTCTTGATTTAGAGCTGGATTTCCGTATTTGTGGTTCCACCTTTTGAATTTCTTCATTATTAATGCCAGCTCAGCTGCTCCATCATCATCATCCTCATCACAACTGCCTTTTACCAATCCTATTAAGCACATTTGTTTAACTGAGTCGGTTGTGGAGGACTTCTCATTGCTGTTGAGTTTTGCACTATATATTGCATTTAAAGTATTCCATATTTACTGTGCATTTTCACAACGAGAGATGAAATTAAAATTATCTTGATTAATATGAGAATATATTATATGCATAGCACGAACATTAATCGAGATAATTTTCTTATCTGTTATATCACACCCGTTTTCAATAATATCCCAACATTTAATATAAACAGATTTTAAATAAAATTCCATTTTCAATTTCCAATTTCCAATTCAAAAAATCTGTTCCATCGAAAATAGAAGGAATAATATTGGAACGACCCTCAAAAAAAGTATTATTAAAAGAAGCCATTTTAAAAATTCAAATTTTTAAAACAAAAACCGATTTTTGAAACATGAATTTTCAAAACAAAAATTGACTTCTATTCCTAGCTCTGATACCACTGTAGGATCGATTTCACCCTAGAGAGGGGGGGGGGGTGAATAGGGTGATAGTATAAATTATAAAAATTAATTGCGGAAGCTTATTATTTCAACATAGATCACAGATTAATAGCAGCTTAGAAAAATAGCAGAATAATAAAATACAGAAATAGAACAACACAGAATTTACCCAGCTTCGGCAAAAACCTGCCTACGTGCTGCCCCCAAGGTTTCTACTAGAAATTAGATAGTCAGACGCTTACGCACGTAAACTCGCGACACCCGCTATCGACTAAACCTAACTCCACGCTCAAAACCCTGCCACAACTCAGCCACTGAGTTGCGAATTCTCAAACTACGCCACGTAGTTTGTCCCCTAGTCACACGACTGAAAATTTAAACAGTTTAAAAATAAAATACAATTAAAAAACAATTTAAAATTAAAATAACCCTAATTTTAAACCCAAAACCCTTTTTTATTCTTGAACAAGGGCGGCCTTTTTTTTTATTATTTGGCCCGTTCTCTTTATTCCGTTCCTTTGTGAAGAATGGCCGCCGTTCCTCTTTTTACAGAAATTAGGGCTTCGGCTTTATCCAAATTAGGGCTTTGCGAAGAGCCGACTTTATGTTGATCGATTCGGTGGATAATTCGCGTGTAGCCTTGATCGATCGTTCTCCTTATTTCTCACTTCGGCTGCTTCGTTGATCGTGTTCTATCCTTGCTTCGGTATGTAATTTTATGCTTTTTTGCTCTAGTGTTTTCGTACTTGAACTCGATGGATATTGCCGATGATGATTATTGAAATTTATAGAGATTGAATCCCTATATTTGCGTTCGTCTGGAGTTAGTTGAATTTGTCAATTGATATAGCTCGTCTGTTCTATATTGATTTAATGTTGACGTAATTTCTGACTTGTCATTTCGTATATTTTTGGTTACTTGATATTCACGGCTTTGATTTTGAAATTGCGATATATTTGGTCAAAACGGAATTCTGATTTCTTTTCGTGATGACCACGGCTTCGACTCCGTTCCTTTTTCTGTTGACTTGTTTGATTAAAAACACGGCTTTGACTTGGATACACATGGCTATGTACATGAATTTTTGTATCACTGTAACCTGTACTGTTGCCTGACCTTTGTTGCCTCTGTTCATTGTTTAGCTCAGCTAGATCACTTGTTGGCATTTGGTTGTAGTTGGTCTGACCTTAAGTTTACTTGAGCATCAACTGGTCTCTGATCATTTGTTAAGTGTAGTCATTGTATACACGATGGAAATTTACTTGGTTGAAACTGGTCACTCATGTTGTAAGTGATTTGTGCATTTGGTTTGAGTCACTGATTTATGCATTGAGTTGCATCACTGGTCTTTGCATTGTGTAGTAGCCATATCTTGTGCTCGAGCTCTTTGCACACTGATGCATTCTGGAGTTGGTCTTGTTGCACTTTGGCTTTGTGTGCTTGTATATAGTTGTGTAGCTTCACTTGCATTTGTATTCTGATTCATTTTTTCTACTGTAAAGCACCTTTTCTTTTTTTTCATTAAGGTCTGCATCTCTGATCTGGAAGCTTCACTATTTCAAATGATAGTTGAGTTTGTGCATTTTCTTTGTGGTTACTTTGGTTACTGGTTCATATCTTGTAATTGTAGACTAGCTTGCACACTTTGATCTACTTCATACCAGTAGCATTCATTAGCTCATGTGTTTCCATTGTTTATGTAATTGTGATACTCTGGTTTTGTATCACTTGATATACAGTGCATTGTTGCTTGTGTATACTTGTGTGGTGGTGCACTTGCTTTGTACTTCACTGTACTGCATATTGATCACCATCTTGCTTGCATGCTTGAAATCCTAGCCTATACAACTGCCCTGTGTTGAATCCAGCTAATAGCTCAGGTTTGACCTTGTGCGCATGTTGTGATTTTATTTATATTTCATTTGAGTTGAACCCGGCTTTTCATTTGGGTTTGACCTGTGCTCACATGTCCTTGTAAATCAATCAAGTGTATATTTCGATGTGCACGGCCTTGTGGCATATACAGTGATACACTGTGTATGTCACAAGCTGTTCGTGTATGATGAATTCAAATTTAAATAATGACGAACAACCCAAATAACTGAGGCAAATATTATTTTCAAAAATTCACATTTTATTTTATATTGCAAAAATATTTCTTTTTCAATTTTACTGCTTTAGTGAATATTTTTGCAGATTGCTCAGATGCTGGATTCTAACTGGAATGAAGTTGAAGATAAAATACGAATTGAGTGAATGAGTGATATGTAGTGAGGTTAAATGTAAATATGAAATTGTGATGCATTTGTAATCAAAATTGTATATGTATAGTGAGAGCTTGAATTTGTACTATTCAAAATTGTAATAAATATTTGTTTGGATAAAATTTCAGTTTGAATTCAAATTCTGTGTTATTTAATTTTATTCAACAAATATTTATTTAACCTATGGAAAATAAAATAGTGCATTAACAAATACATCTAAATGAATGTATATATGTTTATTATCATCAAACAAAAATCATATAGGCGCATATTCAACATTTTTAAACAAATTTACCAATTCCTTTAATAAATTCCCACGATGAATTTATTCTTCCAAATATCCATAGATATATTACTTTCTTTTATAAGCCAAGTTTATAAATTTAATAGTCACATTCTCCTTTAAATTTCCAATTCCAAACACTTAAATCAATTTCCAAATTGATTTCCAATTTACTCCATTTTGAAATAAATTCCTTTACTTGCTCAATTTATTTCAAAATCCATTAATTTCGGACTTTATTCCTTAATTATGATTTAAAATCTTTTTAACTGAAAATACCAATTTCATATTTTCTAAATTTCTTCTTTATCCTTGCAAATAAATTCAAACCTTGAATTACAAAATAAATTCTTTATTTCTTGAAATAATATCGATTGAGTTTAAAAATATAATTACTTATTCCCATTTATTCAAAACCTCATTTCCCGCACTTGGAATTTTATTTATCAAAATTCAAAAATCACTTTTTTATTATTTTCCAATTCATTTTTAATTTATTCAAAGTTCTATGATTATTTTACTCAAAATTCACTCTTTTATTTTCTTTCCAAAAATCCCATTTCTATAGATTTTGATAACTCAGTTCACCAAAATATTTTAAATCAACCATAGTATCCAACATTTCCAATTATCAATATAATTCATCACAGGATAGCAATAATTATATCGCAGAATATTCTAACAAATCTAAATATTTTGGGGATCCAGTTGGATCCCTCCAACCTGTTTCTCTACATCCACAGATGTTAGCACAATAAAATACCAATTCCACTTCGAGGTGGAATATCGCGGTATATGGGTTTTAAATAATATCACCTGCTATTATGCGGCGCATAGGATCTCATCCGCTATATAATGCGGGAAATCAATCACTCCAATATATACTATATACTATATGTAATATAGCACATCAAGTCAATTCAATCATTCAACCCATTATTTAAATTTAACCATTTAAATTTAAATAAAAACCCAGATGAGTGAGATTAACTCACCTTTGATTTTATTTGCAAGCCAATCCAAATGGGCTTGTTTCCTTCACAATTTCAGATCTTGTATAAACATTACATGGTTTATTAACATTTGAAAAAAAAATCGAAAAATCAATTTCCATTTACTAAATTTAATTAGCTAATTTTAATTAATAATTTAAACTAACCTAGCTTGCATTTTCTTTTCTTCTGACCAAATTATAATTTTATAACAGGATGTATATGTGTCCTAATTACCATCGTACATGTTTAAAAGTGAACGGTATGTGTATATATATATTTTTCCACAGTAATTAACAAAAATGAATGTTTACTTCATTGTTAATTTTTTTCTTTTTCTCTGGATTAGATAAAAAAAATTAAAACATCTGTCATTAACTAAATTAATTCAGAAGTATAACTAAAATTAGATTTAGTAAAAATAATTTCAAGCTAAAATAATTACCAGAACCACCTCGACTCCCCGTGGCATCGCCGTAAACTCTATTGTGAAACCCTTCAAGTCTAAAATCGGCCTTGTCCCGCCTGCATGCGTGCACGACTTCCAAACCCTAAATCGACGTGCCATCCATTCGCGACCACTCTCCCATCAGCTCGTGCCTAGGTGAGCCGCCGCCTTCACTTGAATCGATAAACCCATGACCGCTGCTCCTTGCCGTCGTACTCGAACCCTCGACATCACGGCTAGCCTCCTACCTCGCCACCCCGTACCCTCTCCCACATGCGTGTACGTATCGAGCTTCAGAAAATCACGACAAGGTTGCGATTTCGACTCGGTTTCAATTGGCCACCGATGCCCTTCTTCCCTTCGTCGATTGAAATCTAGGGAAAAAGGAAGGGGCTCGTGTTTAATTGGATTTTGAATTCAACTTTCTACCCTTTCCCCACTTTTTTATCGATGTTAGATTTCCAATCAATGACAGAAGAGGGGAAATATTAGTTTCGATTTTGTTCGACCGAAAATTTAAAGTGGGAAGCCATTGTTTTTTTCGTGATCGAACTGGAGAGAAATATAGGTGGAGTCGTGATTTAAAAACTAGGATTGGGGCTTGCTTTAGAAGACAGGCGATTTTCAAAAGATTTTTGAACTGAGGGAAAAGATGGACGTGATTTTTAGCATGTTAGAAGTCAACTACAGTAGCCCTGAAATGACGGGGAAAAAGTTTTGATAGTGAAAGAAAGTATGCTGAGGGGAAAACAGATTTGGAAGTTGAAATATATAATTTAAATTTCTAAATTTTAACTTTGTCTCGAAAACACAACTCAAAATCTTGACTCCTTATCGAGATGTGCCGCCAGGCGTCTATAATGTTATGCCTCTATTTTGAATACAATGGAAAAGGTTTCTAGTCATAATTCGATTGTATGGAGAAGATGGCTTTTTGGACCTTACTATTATACTGAATTTTCCATTTAAATTCAGCGTGTTTACTTACCGTACGCCCAAACAATCATTCCAAACACTGCGAAAATTGAAATCCGATAATAATACAATATTACGGATCTAGTGAAACCAGTTTCATCAAATTCCGAGACTGTCTCGAAAGGCTATTTTTAAATATCAATTTAAACGATAAAATTTCAAAACTTAACAAATCACTGTTAAATTCAATTTTAACACTTTTACTATCTTCAGTACCATCATTATACATTTTACAAGTCTTTGAAATAATTTTATTCAGCTTAAATCCAAGATTTACCACTTAAACCAATTTCAAATGATTTAATTTAATAATTAAATTATCTAATAAATAGTGATATTCGAATTCAAGTTAGAAACTAACTATGAAATATTTAAAATCGATCAAATATTTCGATTTCAAACAACCAAAAATTCCGGGTCGTCACATATAATTTCAAAAGAAGGTTTAGCAATCCAATTGGTAGTAATTTAAGTAACCATTTAACATTAATTTCACTTTTAATTCACTTAACCATTTATTTACATAAGTCAACATATATGTAAATGCAATTCATATCCAAATTAGGAAATAACATGTTAGTACAACTCAATTAGCATCTACATGTCCAAAGAATATAATAGCAGGACGGTGACTTATTTTGCTAAATAGATGTCCGAACAATTCACTACTTATAGAAAAATAGGAATTTATTCTACTAAACATGTGTCCATACAATAAACAATTACATTATAACAGATCGGAGATTTATTTTGCTAAAAGATTCCTAACAATCAAACTGTCAAATTATAGTAGAATAAGGACTTATTCTGCTAACACATGTCCACATAATCAAACTATTCACATAACTCATTCATAGTTGTATGTCTGCTTAATGGTATGGGCATTTTTTATCCCTTGTATTCTAAACCATCTTTAAAAAAGAAGTACCTTTAAAACAATTTGACTCTCAAAAAAAAGGATATAGAACTTAAAATTCCTTTTCAAATGATTAATTAAAAGTTAAACTCTTTATTAAATCTTAATTAATCTTTATTAAATTTAAAATTAATTTAATTATAAATTGATAAATAATTAAACCTTTAATAAATAATTTTTTTAAAATTAGACCCTTAATTAATCATTTATTAATTATTAAATAATATTTTAAAACCTTATCAGTAATTAACTATTAATTAATCTCAATTAATTAATTAAATAATCTTTAATTCAGAATTAAATAATAAATTATACCTTTAATATATAATTATTTTAGATTAAAACCATAACTAATTTATCATTAAAAATAGTTAAACACTTGATTAATTAAATAAATAAATAATTGACCTTATATTTGATTAATAATTATTTAAAAATAAATCGTATAGTTAACTCATAATTAATTAAAAGTTAATCTTTCTTAATGAATAATTAATTAAATTTAAATCTTGTTTTTAAGATAATTAATTAAAACTAATCTTCATTTAATGTTAATAAACCTTGTTTAATCAAAATTAATTATTATTTACTAATCTTAATTAATTTTTTTTGAGAAAAATGTGTGATCCTCTGTAAAAAGAGGAGAGCACACGTGCAACTATATATATTACAATAATAAGACGCTGCCAACGTGCCTGACATGTAACAAAACTAAACACAAGTATCAAAGAAAATCAGATACTCCTAAGGTGAGTTCCGGCAAGGCTACCACACATCACACCCCGATATCGACTTTCGGCATGGCCACCACCCAATACTAAGGTGTTAGGAGTACCTAGAAACAAAATAATATGATGCTCCATGCATTTGAATCGGGGGCTCTAAGCCTCACAAACTAAGAAAGAAGCTCCATGCATCTAGATCGGAAGGAATGAAGAAGCATCTACTCTGAAGTGGAACTAGATATGATGCTAAATGGAAAATCTACACTGGAGACTCTAGACAAAGGAAGAAGTGCCAAGCAGAAAAATGGATCCTCCTGAAGAAAATACGGCACAATAGAGATGAAAGTATCCTGCATCAGTGATGGAACTGTAAGTAATCTTGAGTGGAAAACTCTACTCTGATGGCCTCTCTGCAATCCGTAATCCTGCAATCTGAAGACATGAGAACGTGCAAAAAGAGCCTGACACCCTATCCCTCATACCTGTATCTAAAGGATGACTACAGAAAAACTAAGAATTGTACATATATATGTATATTTATATAATTAATATACATATATATGTATAGATAAGGTAGAAAATAAAACCTAAATAAGACTAAACTGGACAAAAACAATAGAATTAAAAAACCTATAAACTAATACCACCAAAGACAAGAACAATAATTGAAACAAAACTTAAAAGATTCTTATGAATCTTTAATCATAAGTAAGTTATGATTAACATTTAGATCGTCATATAAATTTGAAAACATATTAATATTAATAATGTTAATGTTAATGTTAAATATATAATTGTTGTGTTTGAATAAGTTAATATTATAACTAACCTTATTAAGATACCCTTTAAATAGATTATTTTTAGCTAATTTATATTTGAGATTAGAAATCCAATTAAAACAAAATGAAGAAATTGTAAAAATCAATTTGTTAAAATGACTATTATTATTATTAAAAATTCTTTAATTTCTTTCAAACCATATATACCAACTAATAATAATGAATAAAGTGTCAAGTAAAAATCTAATATTCTTTTTGAACCTAAATCTAAAATTATTCCCGTAGAAGTCATAATCCGAAATTTTAGTTGTTATATTAAAATTAAAAAATTTAAGAATATTATTTAGAATGTAATAAGGATCTGTGCTACCATAGTATATATGTTTTATATCTTCAAGATGCAGATTACAAAAATAACATTTATTATCATTTTGAATGTTTTTTCATTTTAAGAATTCTATTGTGTTAAGTTTTCCATGCAGTATTAACCATATGTGAATTTTAGATTTAGGAGGAGCATTAGACTTCCAAATAAATTTAAATGAGTTGTTTATTGTACGCGAAAAATTAATAAATCTGTAAAAAGAATTAGAAGTATATTTCTCACTCTTATCTCATTCCCAACAAATAATATCATTATCAATATCAATATCAATATCATAAAGATTTAATCTTGCATAAAGCAAATAAAGTTGCCTAAGAATTAAACCTACTAAAATTCTATTAAAACTAAATTCCAAGGAGGATCATTTTCAGGAGAATAAACTTCATTAATTAAAGCAAACTTAAAATTACAGATTTCATAAAGCTCTTTAA
Source organism: Allium cepa (assembly GCA_030765085.1). Taxonomy (NCBI): domain Eukaryota; kingdom Viridiplantae; phylum Streptophyta; class Magnoliopsida; order Asparagales; family Amaryllidaceae; genus Allium; species Allium cepa. The sequence goes on from CM060928.1 coordinate 980,335,944, forward strand.
ATTCCAATTTAAGAGGTAAAACCGAAATCCAACGGTCGTGCCAAAAAGAAGTGCAATTACCAAAATGAACTATTGTATTTATTCCAAAGTTAAAAATCTCATGATATTTTAAAATGTTTTTCCAAAAATTAGATATATTATGAATGGCTGGAGAATCAATTTGATATAAATTGCTATTTCCATTATAATAATATTTAGAAATGATCTCTTTCCAAATAGCGTTATCATTTATATCCTTAAACTTCCATAACTAACAAAAAATAAATTAGAATTAAAAATCTATCAAAAATATATCAAAAAATAAATTAGAATTAAATTTGATTGATTGGACAATGATCAGAGTACGTGTACGGTATACCGGTGACTCTACAGATTGGAAATTTATCTTCGATTTCAACACTAACAAAAATCTATCACCATGGATGGAGACTCTCTTGCATTACTCCAAGTAAACTCTCTATTTGAAAGGGGAATTTCAATCAAATTAGAATTAAAAATAAATTGATCAAATTCCTCCATAGCAGAGTAATCCCATTCCTTAAGAAAACGCTCACCTATGAAACACGTAACATTAAAATCACCACCCAAAATCCAAGAATCCAGAGCTAATGATTTAAATTCTAGGCATTCTTTCCATAAAATTCACCGATTGATTTTTTAGTTAGGCGCATTGACATTAGAAATATTTAAATACGAGTTATCAGAAAGATTAATAAGAATAATATGAAGTGAATGCTGATTAATAATACATTGAAGCAATTTAAAATAATTATCACGTCACCCTATCATTAAACCCCATGAAGAGTGCACAGAAGGTAGGAAAACCCATTTTCTCAAATGATAACCGCCTAATCTTCTAAAACATGAATGTCTGGACAATTAATTTTAGCCTCTTGAAGTAAAGCAATGTCAATAGAATAGTCTTTAAAGAACGCTCTAACCTTATCACACTTATCCAAATCATTCAAACCTCTAATGTTCCAACTAATGGTCCTCATAAACTAAGTGTACTAATCCTCTCTAATTCCTTACACCTAACATACTCTCGATCAATCTCAATATCAGAAAAAATAAAAGAAGTATCACAGGCAAGCTGACTAAACTCGGTAGATGATAGACTACCTAATGCGTAAGTGGAGTATGTACTACCCATAGACGAACTTATACCTGAGCCTGGATTTGTAGCGCCAAACGTGGCACTCAATCCAGCTACCTCACCCATAGTCTGCGGCTGACATTTGCGAATCCTAACACTTCGACGAACAGGTCCACTAGAAGCTACTATTTTCCTGCACCTCCCTTTCTTCGACGAAGAAGAGCTAGGAACTGACCTACTACCACTCTCTAACCAATTAGACTCCAAATCCCTGATTGAAATAGTCCCTATCTCCACACAAGTATTCAACGAAAAACCACAATCTCCTGATGTGATTCGTGAAGCAACATCCTCCTTCCTCGATGAAGGAAGATAAAAGACTGGAATAATGTTTAACTCCCTAACATCAGCTATATTCACACCCGAACAAACTGACAGCGACCGATGTTTATCTTCTCCAATATCCATCATAAATTCGCTACAGCAACTTTGTCTGTCCATTATGCATATGTGCATGCCTGATGAAATCTCCGGTGTTGCCATCCTATAATCATTTTTTACCTCCAATAAGTTTTCAAAGTCAACTACAGCCTCATCTTCATCCAAAACTTAAACTACTTCAGATCCCATAATCCATTCCATTATAATAATCGAATTGGTTTCATAGTATGGTTTAGATTTACTCGAACAGTTACTGATATCATAATTGCCTAATTCTATTGTATTATCAGATAATAAAACTTCAAGTAATAGATCTGCTTTATTAGCTAAATCTGTTGAATGAAGCAAACTAGAACTTGAAAGATCCAACATATTATCAAAATAATTCTTCTCATCCAATTTCGAATTCGCGACAAAAATCTTTAATCCATTAAACATTAGAACATCAGAACTTTTATTGTCAAACACCACTGACTCTTGCTCTATTAAATCAAAATCTACAACTTGAAGAGCATCAGACCAATCCATCCTAACAATTTTCGAATAACTGCTATCAAATGAGCTTTCCCCTTCTCTGTTATCAGATCTTGATATACAATCATTCAAAACATTCGAAGGTTCAGCTATATGTTCAGAGTAATCCAACTGTCCACCATCACCGTCTAGATTATCATTTAAGTCAGCAAGACAATCAAAAGTTTTAGAAATATTGATCTCAAAATTTTCCTGAACATGGCATTTGGTTTTGCGATTTTTGTTACGAATAGAAGTGAAAACTTTGCACTTATCTTCCTATTTTTTTAATCCAGTCGAAGAAGATTTTTAAACAAAACGTTTCATTACATAGAGAAAAGGCTGGATCTAAAAGAATGGGATCAAAACCTTGATTTACTTCTTTAGCAGTGAAAGTTAGGAATTATCAGCTAACTTAGATGAATCAGGCTTTTTGAACAAGACATCAGATTTGTCGATAAACTCTACAGGATTTTCGATGATACCTTTTCCGATATTCGGTTCATTAATAATATCGAAATGGTAAAATAGATCATCAAGATAGTTAATTCCTAAATCTTTCTTGTGCCAGAGATGATCGATCAAATTACCCTTCAGCATTAAGTATTTCAAGGCAAATTGAAATCCATGATTAACCAATATTGGATTTGAGTTTCCATACTCTTGCCCCTTAATTACTCCAACTACTGATTTGCCGAAGGAGTCTTCAGGGTTGCCAAATCTATCGATATAGCCTTTACCTATGTTCGGTTCATTGATGATATCAAAGTGATATAATAACTCGTCGAGATATTTGATTCCTTCATTTTTCTTGTACCAGAGATAGTCGATCAAAACTCCTTTCAGCAACAAGAATTTCAAAACAAATTGGAACCCATGGTTGATCGAATAAGAATTAGATTCAGAGAAAACCATTTTCATCCCACAATCTTTGCTTTTATGCCAAAAAAACCACAAGTAAAACATCTGACCGGATCACGACAATGATAAGCGAAATGGTTCAGATCTCCACACCTAAAACAAAAATTCTTTCCCTTCCTAAAATCAATCCATTTCGGTTTTGATTTACATACATTCGATCTTTGAGATGAATACAGGTTCTTTACAACTTGAGCATAAGAAACTGGAGAAGAATTACGATTAAAAATATTAGAGTATCGATAGAGATGAAAAGAATTCCCAGAAGACGGTGAAAATTGTAGACGAGAATCTTGAGAGGACGCTATTGTTTTTTAATACTTGTTATTCACTAATCTTAATTAATTAAAAATAAATTCTCAAATTCTTAATTAAATTCTAAAACATCATTACTAAGTTTATAAAACATTTTCAAAAACTCTTTTAATTTTAAAAACCAAATTTTGTAAAAATGAGATTTTTTTTAAGCAAAATTGTAGCCACCGCGACTATCGCTATGGATGCCGGAACTTGAATTTTTTTTTGGCTTTCCTATATGAAAACTAAACCCTTAAATACTTGCTAAATTATCTCAAAACATACAGTAAGGGTTTATATATGGAAACAAAGTTGAAACCTTTGAAATGATTTGGACTATCTTTAAAACTAATACTAGTTTCACACAAAAATTCAATCGCCAATTTCATACCAATGTGTTAACTTCCTTAACATATATATCACATATCCAAGTCTATACATAACGACAACATCCATAATCATATCACATCGCAAACATAAGTATGATGTAAGCTTCCACCATTTACAACAATTTTAGACTTCAAATTCAAGCCTAATATCAGTTCGCATACAAGCAATATATATATATATATATATATATATATATATATGATAATTTAACAAATTTAAACCAGTATATCATGCGACATACTAACTAACATAAAAAGTCAAAAAAATTCCCAAAGCAAAAGTTTACTCGCCAAAACTAACTAAGTCAAAGCAAACTCTTTTGAAAACTTGAAATACTTAAGAACTTATAAAGCATGGAAAACCAAAAAAATCAATTTGAAAATGTGAAACGACCCTGACTCGACCTTCGAAAACGGCACCGAATACATCACCCGTATTCGAATGTCGCAGATTCAAACGTCGAACCTGGTTCGTCGGAGCTTATAGCACATTAAGTATAACAACATAGCGGAAGAAAAAATATGCTTTATTGATATACAACATTTGATACATCAATTATACAATGAATATCACATAATCAGAGATACACAATAGCGGAAGAAAAAGTAACACCAGCAGCGGAACAATATCACCAATAAAGTCTTCCAAAGGATAGAAAGAAAGATATCCAAAACTGTAACTCCAATGCCAAAGATCAAAAGACTCCAAACTCCATATCGAAAAGCTCGAATCACCATCAAGTTGGACTTAAGCAAGTTCGATCCCGAATGTTGAAGAGAAGCACAAAGAGATAGCTAAAATCCAAAGACTTCCAAGATATTGAATCAACGTCTATTATCTGATTATCTGAAAATCCAACTCTAGACTGCCCGTGTGGAAAATTGTGGGCACCCAGAGTTTAGAAAGGGAACAATAAACTCCAGGTCAGTCTTGGGACTGGTGTGAGCAAACGAAAATAGTTTATTTTTAAAACAAACAACAAAAGAAGTAAAAGAAATCCGCAATGCATTTTGGAAAATGAGACTACCATAAGGCCTCCCGCCGCACACACAATGCAAACGCAGAATTAGAGGAGATTTCTCCTTATGATAGTCAAACATGCTAGATATGTAAAATTTTATTGATATTATTATTAGTGCATAGTGCAGAAAATATTTCGAAAGTATAATATTAATCTTAGACAGCATAGAAATTTCGAACTATGCCTACTATAGCTACCATCTAAACAGCGGGGCGCCACCATAAGTAAATGGCAGGTTATACAACTAAAACTGTACAAGGTGCGTATTGGAGATTGAATTTCCAACAATGGTCAGGCTAAGGAACTTCCTACACTGAATGGAACGCCTTTGGAAGGCCGCCTTCGAGAACCTAACCGGATCTCCGCCAACACAAGGTCGGGTTACCTTTGTAACTAGGTAACTACTGACACGAGTATGCCACCCGTGGTCGTTACCAACCTTTACCCGAGGATCCTCAACACCAACAACCACAAAGCAATAAATTTGCAGCAACCACATAGGTTAAATATCTGGGCTCCATACCATGATACCACCTTTTATTCAGAAGGAAATGACATACCCTCAGGGGGCGCTACCCCCAAATAACCTTGCCGCAACGATTCCTGTTTCGACCATTACCGGGTTGTGAGGTTCGACGAAGTCATGTCCACAAAGCTACGCGTTTCATAAAAGCCATGCTTTGATCAACAAATGATCAACAGCACTTCATATGCCACACTACCAAGTTGGGAGTGTATCACTAGTAACCATCAACTACATAACCTCTGAGCTCAAACATCTCAGAAAAGGGTGTTAAGCTAAGAGAATAAATTCTTCGCCAACAAACAGAAATGTATTTGATAGAAACCAGTTTTACATCTCAAAGTGTAATGTCAGACACACATCCATATAAGTCTATTCCAGGTCGAACAGAACCGAAGGCACTTCTAAAGAAGCCCTCACAATCCAGGCATTCAGAATCCCGATCGAACTCCCTATCACATATGGAGATCTCTATACCGGCACGACTCAGTGCAGAGACATTCGACGGGTTATCCTTTCGTTCTCGAAAATACCCAATCTTCGCCACCAGTCTTCAATTGCTATCCATTATGTCGTATCACTATTCAGAATGAGTTATATGACATAAAGTTCTCCCCCGGCTAAATTGAATAATGAGCGCTTAATTTAAAAAGCATATGGATATATTGGGATCTTAATTAACTTTAAAGCCCAAAACCTTTCTTCAAATGGTTTAAAAAAATTACCATTTTCAAATCTTTTTAAACAAAAAGATTCACCCTTTAAAATCAACTTCAATTTGAAACCCAGGTTCACCAATCTTTCACAAAGATTCATTTATAGCTTTCAAAACAATTTCAATTTCAAATCTTTTATACCAAAGAAACACCTTTAAGATCCTATTTCATTTGAAAACAAAGTTCACCAATCTTTAGCAAAGATTCATTTGTAGCTTTTCAAAACAATTTCCCTTTCAAATTGGATTAACTCATCCAATCTTTAAATCAAAGACTTAATTCATAGCTTTCAAAACCATTTCCAATGATTCATTCATAACGTGGAAAACCATTTTCATTTCAAACTTGAAATCCCTTCAACACAAATTGGAAATCCTTTGCTTTATATAAAAGCTATTATTATTTAAAAACAAATAGTTTTCGTTTCGGAAAAATCCAATCAAATATGCACAAGTTATATTCTTTAAAGTATAAACTTGGATTAAATTTAAATTCCCAAAATAATACCTTTAAAATACTTTTAAAATGGTTTTGAAATCCATATATATATTATATAACTTTTACAAATCTTTCAAACCAAATTTCCAAAGAAATTTCAAATAATATTTTCAAACTAAACTTTAATTTCAAAACTTCCCTTTCAAAAGCTTTTCATATTCAATTCCATTTCCAAAACCATTTGGATTCAAAATTCTACTTTAAAACCATTTCATTAAATTCAAATATCTGTGACTTAACCAATTTCCTCGTGCAATCCATATTTTTGTACGTATGGTGTAGTCCAGGGGTTTTACGCAATAGTGCAACATCATCAATCATCACAAATTCAAGCACATCAATATCGATAAGCGGTATAATCTTATAACGCTTATCTTCATTCACAGATTCACAGATAAATATTTTAATTTCATCATAGATGAATAAATTACATTTATCACTGTAAAATAAATTGCATTCATCACAGCTCAAATCAAAATAAGTCATATCACAAAGCAACACACATCAGGGATATCAAACAATTCAAAGCATTCCATGCAATTCAAACATCCATAAGTAAGATTAATTATTCATCCGATTAATTTAAATCAAATTAATCACTTATGAATAAATTACTAATCCTGGTTGATTAATATTAATTAATTAATTACAAACCATCTTAATTAATTAACCTTTCATAATAAATTAATCAACTTTTAATTATTAATTTATCAACCTTAATTAATAATTTAATCAATCTTTAATCATTAAATAATTAACCTTTAATTATTTAGTTATCCTTTAATTAATTTTTCTTAATCACCTTAACTAATTAATCCTTAACTAATTACCATATAATTAATTAGTTTAATTAATTACAAACTAATTAACCTTAATTAATAAATTAATTAATTATCCTCAAATTAATTACCTTAATTAATTTATTACTCAAATTAATTATCCTTAAATTAACTATTCTTTAATTACTTTATTAATGCACTCTAATCATTAATCAAATATTTTTTAAGTAATTATCTTTAAGTAACTAATTTCCCTTTAATTACTTGTCATTAATTAATTAGCTCTCAACAAATTAATCAATTTTTAATTAATACTTAGTTAAACTTTGATTAAGTAATCATCATTAAATTTCAAAATAATAATCCTTTAAGATAACCCATTTATCTTAATTAATTTCATAAAATTTAACTTAAACCTTTTTAAGTTAATTGATAATCAAAATCTCAAGATGAACCGTTTAATCTTTAAAATCTTATTGAAAATAGATTATCATCAACATATAACTTAATATCTTCAAGTTAATTACAAATCAACAACATTATTTAGGATAAACCATTATCTCTTAAATCAGATTCTTAATTTAAACTATTAAATTTTATTTTCAAAATAAATTTAAGAAATCCAAACTTAATTAATTTTAAGTTAAATAACTATACAACTTTTATTGATCCAAAATTTAAATAAACTTTTATTATATAAAAGAAATTTGTTTAAGAATAAAGTTTTAAAACTTATTTTTTTACAAATTCAAAACTTATTTGTTAAAAGCTTCAGACCCGAGACAACCCCTGGTTAAACCCGAGCCCATCTTCGAGTTTCACCCTTCCCATTTTTGCTTCGAGTCACCCACACAAACAACTCGAGCACGAACCCGAGAATGTATCTTCTTCCCCAACACTACGACAACCTAGATACACCCATGCACGCGTGCACATGCACAACCTATCGATCAACTTCTGACCATCGTTGATCACCTCCACAAGTCGCCGACAACACCTACAAACCTCCTACACACCCAGATTTACGGTGCATCCCTGAAATCAAAACTGATCATTTCAATCAGACTGAAACCAAAAATGGATCATCAAAAAAAATTCTCGTTCGACCATCATCGATAGGATGCGACCACGCCGCCGCGTCTACAGCTTCGCCAATCGACAACGAACCAATCCCCCCCGGTCCGATCGGCCATAGTCCACCCACGACGATGAATTAGCTTCCAAACCATCCCGACCAAAACTAACAGTTAAACCCTAAATCTTCGTCGATGCGTCACTATGGTGGATTAAAAATACACTGTCTATTTTTCTGATGAACTTCCTCACCTCAGCCACCTCCAGTTTTGAACTCGATGATCAACACTAAGCCGATCGACGACAATTGACAAAAAGGTCAAAAACGTTCAACTCCCGCTATCTCGATGATTACACCTTTAAAAATCACGAAATGATTTTCTAAATTCATGTTTTTAAAATACGAATTAATTTATATAATCAAAGCTTGAAGATTTAAAAATCAATTCTTCGACTTGAATTCATTTTTACTGTCATTGCTGATTTCCATAAATCCTACTTATTTATTCTATTTAATAATACTTTTAAAAATAATGTTATACTGATACAAACATGTCTTCTCTAGAGATTTTAACTTGAATTCGATTTAAATGGGAAGATATGAATTTCTTCCCAGTGAGTTGAATCTGTAGTTATAAACAGAGGAATATATACACAGACATTCAAAAACATGCATTCACATCCATTCATTTTCACAGGCAAACCAAAGAATGAATATGGGTTTGAGAGTTTGCTCACTTGAGTTTGAAAGACAAAGAAGATTGTAAATTTGAAAAACTGGGAGAGGATGTTGATTTAAGAAAATCTTGATTTACTTGGATTTGGAAGTTGCATTTGAATCTGATCCATACTTTTAACTGAAGCTTTTATTTTTATTTCTAGGTTTGCTAAAAACTTCCAGGTTTATATTTTCTTGCTTGAATCTGGAATCTGATGTATTGAAGCTGAAGATTGATTTTTTTTGATCTGTGCTTAGATACCGTTGCTCTTGCATTTTGATCTCAATGCTTGCTTGTTTCAATTTTTAAATTTCTTTGAAGCTTGTCTGTTTTTTTTCTTCAGATTTTCTTTTCTTATTTATTTTTCTTTTGTTTGCTTTTTCTTTTGACAGATGATGAAGAATGTAGAGAAGATAATGTAAAATTTTAAGCTGATTAATTAAATAACCAGGTTTTTCTTCTAAGAACATGTTATTTGTAATTCCCTTTATTAATAATTTTCTTTAAAATAAAATATAGGTGACACTTGTTTAATTATTATGTTCTCTTGTTTAAACTTGTTTTATTTTATACTTCATGTTTTAACATTTGTCATAACTCTTTAGTTTACGTTTAAACCTTTTCTTGAATTTCAAATCCAAATTTTAAATTACAATCTATTTATATCAATTAAAGAAAATTTATTTGAAATCAATTTATACATTAACAAAAAATCACATATATTTTATACACAAGGATTTAACTTAAATTAATCTTTTGAAATTTATTATATTAATCTCAAAATTATAACTTCCAAATATAAATATACTTACATACATATGTATTAAAGTTAGAAAACAACTTTTATTATCTTTAAAATGAAAACTTTAAATTCTATTTTAAAATCTACTTTTATATATAAACAAACACAGATTTTTAATTTATTCTGGAATTTTCCTAATTAATTCACTGTTAACGCTAAAAGTGCACGCTAACACCCCGGTGTAAGTTGTCGTATATTGAAAGCACCACCCGTTTGCATGGGAACTAAAAGTAAGTAGTAAATAGCTAAAAACAGTAAAACAGACAACAATTTTTATAGTGGTTCGGCTCAAAGTCAAGCCTACATCCACTTTACATCTTTTATTGCTGATTCGATTACAACTCCTTCCATGATTCTTTTATTACACTTTTGCTACAATTCAACTTCAAGTTACAACACAATTGAGGCAAGAAATCAGAACTTCCATCGTGAAAAACCCCTTTGAATTCCTTTTGAATGGATTAGATCCATTCCCCAAGTTCGTTGAAGCATCTTCGGTGTTTGAAGTGTTGAAGGAGTCGAGAAAACTACGGAGTATCGTCCTTCCAAGAAGTTTCCAAAAAGCCCCCCTTGAATGTGGAGTAAGTGAACTATTTATAGGGAAATTTTGGGTTAGGTTGGCCATGTTAGGTCGCGAGCGACCTAGGGAGCTGTGGCATAGGGAGTGGCGACCTAAGGATTTACAGGAGAGGCTAGCCTTAGGTCGGGCTGGTTATAGGTCGTGAGCGGCTGAAGTATGTTGAGGCAGAAGAGTTACCATGACTTGATGCGAGCGACCTAATGGAAGAGAGAATCTGCTTGCTTGGGTCGCGAGTGACCAATCGGAAGAAAGCATGTGGTTTAGGTCGCGAGCGACCTAATGGAAGAGGCAGTGCATTCGGCTGAGCTTTGGAGCTTGCTAGGTCGTAACTTGTTAAGTCGTTAGGTTCTTAACTCGTTAGGTCGCTGGAACTTTTAGGTCATTAAGTCGTTAGGTCGTTGAATGCTTTAGCTCATTGGGTCGCTGGTCCATTAGCTCGTTGGATGCTTTTAGTGCACTAGGTCACATCCCTTGCCGAGCCGCTCTATGCTTTAGGTCGCATGCCTGTTGAGTCGCTCTAGGCTGTTGACCACTAGGTCGTTGATGCTCTTTGATTAGTTGAGTTGCTTTGCGATGAACTATCTTTAGTTCATTGGTCGACCTTTTTGTATCACGTCCTTGTCAAAAGGCGGGATAACATTCACTAATAAATTCACAATTTAATTCCATAAATTAAATTAATTATCAAATTAAACTTGGCTAGAATTCGAGAATGTTACAAAATGGGTCATCTTCTCTTGGATTTTTGGCCATGTTACACTCAGAATTTTGAAAAGTGGCCTAAAGATAAGTTGTAAAAAAATTTCTCTAAGATTTTAGAAAACAAATCACTCAGTTTTAATTTTTTTTTGAGGAAGATATGGTCAAAAGAAGGAGTACCATTTTAGGACTAAAAAATATGGGTCCGAAAATGAGTCAGAAAGAAATGTGTTTTTGACCTAAAAATATTCGATATTTGAAAAAGTGGTTCAAATAAAAGTTTTAGCCACTGGAGTTCTACGTGGTTTGGAAAAAAAATGAAATTTTCCATTTGGTTAACAGATGAGGAAGATATGATGGAAGGTAAATAAGGAAAAATTGAAGAAGTGGAAGGCTATTTATAAGCAATAGAAAAAGTATATTACTAAACTACCATTTGTCCTTTGCCCTCTACTCATCTTTTGTTACCTCACCTAGCCTGGTCCGCCTCCTAACACTTTCATATTCCAACATGTCAAAATATATTCTGTACTTAATTGTACTCGAGTCGCTAAAGTGTCAAATACTATCTAAGTATGTTTCTTAAAGCATTTATAATATTTACATGTGTGTATTGAGGTATATATACCATTGTATATACCATCATATGCTAACTTATTTACATTTTTAATGTGTGTAAACTTATACTATAGTTCACAACGTTTTCGATAAACTTTAGCTAATGAAGAGTCAAAAATTCAGAAAACGAATTCCAGTCATATTTTCGATCTTTCTTCGAACTACATTTTTTTATCAACAAATTTGGAAAACTATTTCACCATCATTATTATTAATAAAGAAGTTCTATTTTCATTATAAAACCTATTATTTGAATATTTAAAATTAATTAAATGTTCGCAAATCAAAGTAGTGAAATTCAGGGTCGTTACATTCTTTCCCCCTTAAAAGAATTTCGTCCCTAAAATTACACCTCAACCTAACCCAAAAAACACTTAGCATTATACATTAGTTCGTATGATGTACATAGATCATTCATATACAAAGTCTGATTCATTCTCTATTCGAATACATAACTTTTCCTCCGAACTTGTATCGCTCGCCCGATTTTCTAATGTAGACTCTGGTCAGGCTCCATGATTTAGAACATCTATTCTCCTTAAATAGCTATAACTATGATAGAAAACACTTGTCTCATACCAAAAATCCTCATCAAGTGCTCAGCATCAAAAATGAGCAGTAGATCCTTATCCGAAATGACGTGAAACACCCCAAAGCCATGTACTCGAATCTTTGATCAAACTAAATGGAAATGAGAGATTATCTACGTCAAACCTAAGTATTTCTTTAAATGGTTCCCCTTAATACCAATTCCATTTCCACTAAATTACTTATGAAAGCATTTCATAAAACTAAACTTAGGTTCACTTGGATACTACTCCACTACATCCTTAGAGTATGTATCACTATTTGACTCAACTATTCCATATTGCATTTATTTCCATAAGAAAACTCAAGATCCAAATACCCAGTCTTATTTTAAAAACGTTTTTGAATCGAAACTATATATTTTAATCATAGAACACACACACACACACACACACACACACACACACGTATATATAGCTCGAGTAACTCCAAAATGATACATAGAAACTAGGTACTAACAAAAAGTCATACACTCCCTTACTAACAAGGGTAATACCGAGAAGTGTTTACCATTCGAACACATGTCTCCCCAAATTTTAACTTATTTTCGAGCCACTCGAACTAGTTAACTAAAGAATATTACTTTCATTTCAAAATCCCATTTTTGACCAACTTGTTTTGGGTTCGTTCGTGTTGAACTTATTTTGATCGTATAATGATAAAGAGAATAATTTACTAAGTGCACCACAACGTTCGCCTGGACAAACATCTGAATGTCAGTTAGAAGATTATTCTGATCATCATAAAATAATCAAGACCCGTTTCTCTTAACAAATCCAAAGAAAACACTTCTCACTTAAAATTTCTTTCCAAAATTTCCTTAACCCAATTTTTTTTCAAATAATAATATGATTATCCTTCAAAATCTTAAAAATCATTTTCAAAAGCACTAGGATTTTAGTCCTCAAGCTTTTCACTTAAATTCTTTTTAGGTAAAAGACACATTCCTATAAATCTATTTTATAAATCAACTTTTAGAAAACATTTTCCTAATATTTATCTCAAATATTTTAGCTTTTAATAAACATCTTTTGTTAAATCTATTTAACCCTACATTATCAACCGAACGCCTTATAGTCAAATTGTGAAACTTAATTCACAAGGTGTTCATTTCAATGTTTTCCCAATAAAACTACCTACACGGACTAACAATAGCCAATCCTCAACTGGACAAGCATGACTAGTAAAATCCTAATTGATAATAATAGAATATTATTATTTCTTAAAAAACAACGGCTCAGCTAATTATACCATACTATACTGTACTATTTTGAAAATCATTCTTTTATATATAAAATAAATTTTTGGGTGAAATTATTTCATTTACCTAATTTCAAAGCAATACCATGTCGATTTACCAAGTTTAAGCGTTTAGAAACCCCTATTGACACGGTGGTGCCCCACGTCTCGATCAGAATTCATAAACCACTCCATAGATAAATCAACACAATATATAACATTTTGTATTCACTAACAAATACATGCTCTTATATATAATATATTCATACTCATTCTAGGGTCTTACTTACCCGATCTCAAATGAGTTTACCCCACAAGGGCCAAGATTCTCGCTTAACCTTGCGCTTGCTACCAAATTGTAACCAACGAGCCTTTCGACCCTCGAAATAGACACTAATACGTCTACTTCATTGCACGCCGAGCATTCAAGTGTCGGATAGACCGATCATTATAGGAAAGAAAGAAGATAGAAGATAAGAAGAAACTAAACAATCATAGAATCTCATAATGCAATGAAATAATATATATTAATCAACATAATTCTTTGCAAATTCATTTCTAAAATGATACATCAGAGTCATGCTAATACAAATTCTACCCTAGAACAGTTATAACAGCCTATCCTTACCTAATTGATACATAGATCATGCATACATACACAGTGGAAATAAATAATATGTAGCGACCTGCAGTTCCGTACCCTTTGAGTTTAAAATAATTCACTCATGTTCAACCCAAAATTGTACGAAAGAACAAATAACTAAGGTAAAGAAGAAGGAGAAGAATAAAAATAAACAACAACACAAAATCTCACAATTGTAGCGGAACAAAATACAATATGTTATGATAGATTTCACACAAAGGAATCTATAACGGTTTGTATACTTACAATCAATAGAGTACGACAATCAATACATCAATTTGGACAGTTATAATAACTTGTCCTCATATAGCAGAAATATAAATCATGTACAGAGATACGTCTCTACCATCCAGCTCGCCTCCTGAGTTCCATAGCATTCTATCCTGAACCTGCAATACTCGGTCTGACCCGAGTATTATAATAAAATGACACCTAAGTCAATCTGGAAAACTAACATGAGAAAACACACTCAATTTGAATTATTAGAGTTATCAAAATCCTTTGAAAAACAAAGGTATCTCGTAAGACCGCGTCATACATAGAAGGGTTTTCCCTTATGACAACCAAAACAATTTTTATCAAATTCATCTGATATTATAATAGTATCTAAGTACAAATACTTATTCAAATAGCCGAAATTGTGACATTAACTAAATTCCAGCATACTAAGCTCTACAAACAAAACCGTAAGCTCATATTGGAGAATGGATTCCATACGAATGGCTGAGCCACTGGGATACCGTCCATCATAATACACCCCTAGAACAATGTACTGAGGACCTCGCCAGGATCCACTGCTACAAAATACTGACCTACCCCTAACCTGGATAGACCGAATATGTTATCACCCTAGGTGTTCCTACCTTTACCATCGAGCGCTTCTTCTTTCATGCACAACCATATCCATAATAAATTAGTTTTCGAGTGTAACGAACCACCTTTCATTCCACAGAAAGACGCATCAAAAATAAGAAAGAAAGAGATAGAAAGAGAGAAGATAAGATAGAACAAAACAATATTATAATCTCACAGCGGAACGAATAAATTATATTACATCACATAAATATTACATGGTATCATATACAGCAGGGTTATACAGCTTATACATCACAACACATTAGACAGTTATAAAACCTGTCTATCATACATCTCAAGATACAACACAGAGATACAACAAAGCGGAACCATAATATCTATAAACGCTGAAGCCTCCTGCTCCATATTTCCTCTATAATTTCGTCAAAGTTAACCTGAATCCCTTGGCTACTCGTAAAAATTTGAGTACCCAAGAGTTTAAGAAAACAGAAAATAAACTTCGGGTCAGACATGGGTCTGGCGTGAGTAAACGGGTTAAAGTTTCTTAACTTTGAAAAACGTTTGAAAACAAAAGGTATCTCGCAAGACTTTCCGCACATAAACACGGAAAAGTTTTTACCTTACGATAACTAAAACATTTGATAGGAAATCTAGTTATACTATAATAGTGTCTAGGATTTTCAAGTAAAATATAGAAATAGCTGTAATGCTTACATCTCACGTTCCAACATAGTTGGGCACAATCAAAACGTACGACACTTATTGGAGATTGGATTCCATACAATGGCAGGGATACTGGGGTACCGCCCGTCACAGTACGTGGCCTAGATCACCGTACCGAGGATCCACCCTGATCCCCTGCAACATAAGACCGGAACTATCCATTAATGGGTAATCCAAAATAAGACAACCCCACAGTTGGCGTGCCCAACTGCCCATACAGCCGAATAAAAAGGGACCTCTAGACAGGGGAAAATCTCATCCTACTTGGGTGCTACCACTTAGCCTTGCTGCACCTCCCTTGTTTTAGCCATTCCCGGTTGATGAGGCTTGAGGCTAAGATCATCTTTTTAGAACACATTTCTCGGAATGCTCATCATCCTTCACTGACGATGATCTGAAAGCATTCATCCATACAAATTCATTCCGAGTTCGAACAAAACCGAAGGCACTATCTCGCTACACTCATTTTGGAATCACCCTCAGAGTTAACGACAATAGCCCGTGCATTCTGATTCTTCATCTCAATCGAAGGAACTATCTCCGTTAATCTCATTTTGGAATCACCTTCAGAGTTAAAAAAAATAGACCTTCCTCTTTGAATCTTCAACTTGATCTTCTCTTGAGAAACATGACCTATCGTTTAATTTGGATCGATGTGGTTTTCGGATATCCAATTTGAAAATCGGATCCCGGTCTCATCGAAATCCAAAGCGCCATTTTAATGTCCAAGTTGTTTAAGTTTAAACAATTTAATTTATTATTTAGAATAATAGATTTACACAGATAGGTAATTCACATTATCACAAATAGATAACTCATATTATCACAATTCAACCAAAGCTTCTCATATCACAAAGCAGCACAAATCACATATCAGAGATATCACAATATCCAAGGCATTCAATATCATTCAATCATCCATAAGCAAGATTGATTAATTCCTAATTAATTTAATTAATCTCTAACTAAATTAATTACTAAAATTACTTAGATTACCTTTAATCCTACTTACTTAACATTAATTAGTTACAAACCAATTAATTAATCATCCTTTAATTATCCATCTTAATTATCATCTTAATTAATCTTCCATGATATAATTAATCTTCCTTGATTAATTATTCTTAATTACATTAAGTAATTAACCTTTAATTAATTACATAAATTAATTATCCTTTAACCATTCACATTAATAAACCATTAATTACTCTCATTAATTAATGACCCTCTAATTACTTTCATTAATTAATTATTCTTCTAGTTAATTACATTTAATAATTAATCTTTAATTTAATCACATTCATTAATCAACCTTAATTAATCACATTCATTAATTAACTATCCTTTAATTACTTACATTAATCAATTAACTCCTTAATTAATTAATTCTTTTTATTAATTTGCACTAGGTAATTAATCCTTAATTACTTCCACTAAGTTTTTATCCTCTAATTACTTCCATTAAGTAATTTCCCTTTTATTAATTACATTCAATAATTACCTATTAATTACTTACACCAAGTAATTACACTTTAAAAATTCACATTAAGTAATTATACTTAATCAATTTCATAAGCGATTATCCTTGACTAATTAAATCAATTAATTATCTTAAATTAATCACATTAATAAATTTAATTATTTACATTGAGTAATTAATTCCCTTAATTTATTCCATTAATCAATCACTCTTAATTAATTGTCCTTTAATTACTTAGATTAATTAACCCCTAATTAATCAAGTAATTAACTATCCTCAATTAATTAAACCAAATATTTTTAAATTAATTACATTAATTATTACCTCTTAATCATTAGTTAATGACCCTTAAATTAATTACACTCATTAACAATCCTTAATTACTTCATTAAGTAATTATACTTTGATTATTAACAAAAATTAATTAACCGTTAATAATTACATTAAGTAATTAACTTTTAATAAATTTCACTAATTTATTATCTTAAATTAGTCACAACCTTAATTTATTAAAAATAAATTCTCTATCGTAATTAATTACTTATTTAAATCTTATTTAATTTAAATGCTTGAAATGAATCTATACAAAACTCATTTGAAATTCTTTGATTAAAATTAATATACTTTATCTAAACCACTTCTAAATACATCATTAAACTTCATTTGAAAACATTTAGGAATTAAATACATAATTACCCTGATATAATTAAACAAACACCTTTAAAACGTTTACCTTATATTTTAAATCTTTTTAAAACTTGCTTTTAAATAAATTCACTTTGGAATTTGATTTATATGGCTTTGAAAACATATCCGTTTAAATACACTATAAAAATTAGGCTAAATATTTCTTTGGAACTAAAACATTTTAATAACTTTTTAAAACTTTATACTTGATTAAACATTTTGCTTTTTATAAACAGTTCATGTTTTTGCTAACTTTAAAAGCTGGTAACAAAACAAAACAACCAAACCAAGCAAAAATAGCAGAAAACCCCGAGTCAACCCGAGTTATTCCCCGTGACACTCATGAGCAAACTTACCACCTTCGTCTTCGAGACAAACACGAAACCAAAACGAGAATCAACCCGAGAGAAAAAACTCGTCTCCCTAAAAACTTTAACATGCCTGATACATCATGCACGCGTGCACCTGCTCCGATCATCGAACCATCTCCGATCCTCGCCGAGGCATCCAACAAGTCGATGATCACCGCGCCGTCCTCTCGTACCTCACAGATCAACGATCCCAATCGCAAATAAAAAACGAACCCATCGATCAAAAACTGGAACCAACCCCTACGATACAACTCCTCGCTGACGACGAACCGGACTACCAGAATTTCTGCAACCATGTCCAGAGCAGCACTACGTCACCATGCTACTATCCCTACCCTCGCGATCGAACACGAAGCATCATCGATGACCCATGAAACTCGTCAGACATGTCGATAAAAAATCACCATCAAACCCCAAATCAATGACGAACAGCGGCCACGACCATCATAAAATCCTCCACCTATTTTTCCCACGATCATCAGCCTTCACGCTATCTCGTGCCTTGATCGCGACTGTTATTACCTCGTCGTTCGTCGACAAACAACGAAAACCCAAATTCAGATCAGCTCATAAATTCACAACCACCCCATACTTAAAAAATCCAATTTCAATGTTAAAATTCATTATTTTCTAATGCTAATCTAGTCCTATAATCAAAATCTATAATTAAGATGTTTGATTTTTCTAGTTAAATTGATTTTCCACTATAAAAACACATTTTCGAAATACTAACTAAATAATTTCACCTGAAACTATTTTTAGAAAAGAATTTACATTGTTATAATCATTTCCCTTTCTATGATCATAGCTAGATACATATTGGAAAGAAGGGAATTTTATTTTTGAACTTTATTTCCTAGCCTGTTAATCAAAACAGAGAGTTGTACTTCAATTTACAGGCATGCATTCAGATATATACGCAGGCACATCATATATATTCATATATGCATTCACAGTCAAAAACATATGCAACCATATTCCTATAACAATCCATCACAAGCATCTAGTTATGATCACAGATTTTAAAACTGTTTTTAAAATTAAGGTTTACTCACCAATTTTAAGAACAGAAAACAACTACACGCTTCATTCCTTTTGATCCGAAACCATTTTGATGTATTTGATATTGATCTGTGTGATAACCCATATTTTTAAGCATCTGATAGTTGGATAACAATCTGGTTTATAGATTGAATAGATAAGAATTCTGATAATAAAGGATATCTGGATATAAATAATAGAAACTGAATTTTTATATCTGAATAAGTAATTATTTGATAACCTCCTAATATTTATTTAGAATGGGAAAACTTATTATATTCAAACAAATTAAATTTGTGTTTGATTAGATAAAAATATATGAATAAAGGTTTTTATTTAAGATAAGATTGTTTTATATTATTTTTCTTTAAAGGAAATTTATTTATATAAATTTAGGAAAGCATTTACTTATTTACAAAGGTATTTATTAATTAGGAAAATTAATATAAAAGCTTTAAAAATCTTTTAAAAATAATATAAATATAAAGTATTACAAGTGTTAAGATATAAACCCTTAAAGTAACAAGTGTTGAGCAATTAAATAAGGTAAAAGACAAGTGTCACTAGCTTGTTTTATTTTCTTTCATTTTAAAATTGATTCTAATTTAATCTATATAAACATTCACTTTCTATCTTCAACGCTTTTTCTATTTTCATTTCTAATAAAAAAGAAAACACAAAACATGTAGATCACCTCAAAAACAGAAAAACAGACCTGTACGGCAACAAACCAGGGGAAAGCAAAATTCAAAACAAACTTGCATTAACCTTACAAGTTTCCAAAGTTCAACTTTGAATCAAGCAACTAAAGGAGATTTAGTTCAGTAATGAAGAAAATCAAGGATCAAGCAGATCCAAAATCAGGATAGCAATAGTTTTGTTGGGAAGCAAATGCTGCTCTGTTCAAAATGAAGGGTGAGTAAATTAACATTTTAAAGCTTAAAACTGTTCAACTTTGATTGCACATGATTAAACTTAAAGCATGTTGTGGAAAAAATGTTTGCATGATTATGAATCTATCTGGATGTATATATAAATGAAACTGTTTGAGATTGAATATCTGTGTCTATTCATATATCAGTGTTTTTACATCAACAGGCTAAAAAATATATATAAACAAGTTCAAAAATCAATTTCTTCTTTTCCAATCACCTATAGATTATGATCTTTAAATAAAATTTGTTTCTTATTATAACATTTGATTTTTAAAAATATATTTAAGATAAATTAACCATTTATTTTACTGGTTGAAGAGATTACAGTGAAATCTTATTCAATTTGCGAAAAATTGATCATCCTGATTTCATGATTTGATTATACAAGCTAAATCGTAATGAAAAATGGTGAACTTTGAGATTTTATTCGAGATTTTTAAGTTTGGTTATATTGAGGAAATTTAGGTTGATCGGATTTTGTTCATTTGTTGATTGTCGTCGATCGGCAAGGCGTTGGAGGTCGAATTTGTTGTCAGAGATAGCTGGGAAGAGGGTGGCCATGGGAAAAATGGGCTGGTGGTGAATCATTGGCCATGGTGGCCAGGGATCATCGAAATAAGGTTTAAGAAACCAGTTGTGGTCGACGATGTTGACATGAACTGTGTGATAGCTAAGTGGGACCGGAGTTGGTCAGAGTAAGGGGGTTTGGTGCTTAAGTCTTCGGCGAAGGGAAGGACGGTGTAGCGGGGTCTCAGGAGACCTGAGGTGGCGGCGCACGAAGGGTTTTCATTGAGAAAATTTTTGGTTTCAGTCGAACAACTAGTTCGATTTCAAGTTGAAGGCGGTTTCATGCTCCTGGGTGGTAGAGATCGATGATGAGGTCATCGCCGACCTGATGGTGATCGCAGTATCGATAAGCGTCGCGACGTACGGTGGTGCACGTGCACACATTGATGCATGTATTTGATTGTTCTGTAGTTTTTGCTTCGGGAAGAATGACGAATGACTCGGGGTTGAACTCGAGTTTCGATGGAAGGGGTTTGAGTTTGGTTCACTCGGGGAGAAGCTGGATTGTCTTGGGAAGTAATCAGGAAAAGGAAGCTCTGGCTCGGGTTGTTTGCGTGTTGTCGCGTGTATGATATCGAGTTTAATAAGTATGGTAACAGTTTTTTTAGTTTTACCCAGAATTTTATTTTTAAAAGAAAATAATATAGGATGTAATAAGTTTAAAATTTATCAAAATGAATAAGATAAACCAAGATCTAAAACAAAGTATTTGTAGTTTAAAAATAAGTTTTCAAAATTTCAATGTTTTGGAATTATTTGTTATGTGATTATATAATAGGTAAATTTCCTGTATGTTTTGAAAGATGATTCAAATGATGAAATTGAATAAGTATAAATTATTTAATAAGGATGGTAAATTGATTTATGAAATCAGTTAAGGGAATAATTTATTAATGTAATTAATAACAGCAATTAATTAAGACATGATTAATTTCTTAAAGGTTAATTAATTAATGTAATCAATTGATGGTAATTACTTTAATTAAAGAATAATTACTAAGTGTGATTTAGTAAGTGATAATTACTTAAGGTAAGTAATTTAAAGAATTAATTTGTTAAGAATTAGTTTGTTAAGGATTGATTAATTTAATGTGTAGTTAGGGTTAAATTAATTACTAGTAGAAGGATAAATTTGTTAAGAATTTATTAATTTAATTAATAAATTAAAGGTTAAATTAATTGAGGATAATTAACCAATGAAATAATTACTTGATGGAAAATAATTAAAGAATAATTAATTAGTGGAAGTAAATAAGTGTTAATTATTCAGTGCAATTAATTAAAGGATTAATTAATTAATTAATTAAGGGGTTAATTAATTAATGTAAGCAATTAAGAATAAGTAATTACTGAATGTGATTAACCAAGGTTGATAAATGAATGCGGTAAATTAATTAAAGGCTATTTACCGAATGTAATTAGCGAGGATAATTAGGGGATGATAAATTAATGGTTTGTAATTAATTATTGTTAAGTAAGCAAGATTTAAAAATGATTAAAGTAATTCATTTGATTGAATTAGTAATGGGTGACTAATTAATCTTGCTTATGAATGATTGGTTGATATTTCTGATATGAAATGTTTGTGATATGATATGTTTGTCTTGAAAAGTGATTATGTGATTATCTGTCGATGATGAATTGCTGTATAAAAAGTGACATCTTGTATTTAAAGATTGAATTGTGTTTCACTTGAATAACATGGGTTAAGATGGTATTGGATTCGAAGAGACCGGAGTCGGGTATTAGTAAATACCCGAAACACTACTACAAAACAGGCTATTTGCAACGGTTGTTTACCCCCTTTTGCATCAGTTCAACAACCGATGCATATGAAACCGATGCAACAGGGTTAACACTTTTGCATCAGTTCTGAAACCGATGCAAAAAGTGCCTTTTTGCATCTGATGCAAAATATCATGGTTGGTTGCTTGAACACAGTCTCATTTTGCATCGGCTGTAATGAAAACCGATGCAACAAAGCATCTTGTTGCATCGGTTTTTTATAACAACCGATGCAAACTTATCCCTCTATTGCATCGGCTTATTATAACAACCGATGCAAACTAATCCCCATGTTGCATCGGTTGTAATGAAAACCGATGCAAACTAATCCTTCTATTGCATCAGCTATTTATACCTGACGCAAAGAAGCCATTCTCAGTAACCATTATTACGGCACTCAAATAGACTATATATATTATTGATTATAACAAACAATTATTGCATGAAATATTACAATCATTCAAAATAAAATTTGATGGCAAATACATAATCAGATTTAATAATTCGACAAAAGAATGAAAAACATAAATAAATTCCACAGTACATAATCAGATTTAGTAATTCGACAAAAGAATGAAAAACATAAATAAATTCCACAGTACATAATCAGACAGTCAGTAGTAAAAAATAAATGCAACGTGTTATATGTAGACACGCAAAAATACATATATACAGAGAAGAGAATGTATCGTTGACAGCGGATAAATTAAGCAGAAGATGGTCTTTAAATGCACAAACCTTCATCCTATTTTGTACTTGAGCTACCTGAAGTTGAGTTATGCAATCTGCATATGCATATGATCCTGCAAAATACAAACATTCAATGCAGCAAACTGTTTAACTGGTCCAGCGTTCAATGCAAAAATGTAGTCTTTTGGAAATTAGATTAGAAAACAGAAGAAAATAATTTGAACTTACATCATCCAGCAGCAAACTGTTGCGGTAATCAGCAGAGTCAGATGAAACCTGTAATAATGATATGATCAAACATGTTTCCAATATAAAAAGGAATTTCTTTTCATAATTTAAACTAGGAATATCATAATTCAGAAGAGCAACATGTAGATGACTGCAAGTCAAAGATTACTTGGTGCAACTGTATAATTTTCAGCAAATAGAAATCTACTTAATGTTAGTTCATCGAAGTGTCAACCATTTTAATGTTTTGGGTTTGTTACCTGGATGGGAAGATAGTTTAAAACTTTAAACTTGGTGAAAATCAAACTAATATGATCATGCTTCATGTTACAGGTATGCAAGGAAATCCTCTCTCAAAACAAACAAACAAACTTCATGTTATAATGTATGCAAGGAAACCCTCATTGTATAGTTAACTAATATGCAAGGAAACCCTCTCTCAATTTCCTTTGCCAACGGCGACTCCATTCCACCACAAACCAGCCTTCAAACTGCCCATGCATCATTGTCATCAACTTCACTGCCTAATAACTCCTAACTGCAGTTTTTATCTACTATGACAAAAAAGCAACATTTAACGAAACTACCATACCACCACGTACAAGTCAAAATAGCTGCGAACCACCTTCAACTCACCACTACACACCGACAGTTGCCACAAGATAATACTTCATCTCGATACTCATATATCAACGAACTCAACCATAACTACTACTGTAACTTCACAAGATACTATAACTTCAGCCATACTTGCTACTATAAACTACTTTACCAACATCTTCCATCTACAGCTGTCACCACCTTCGACATCCAACAAACCAACAGTTCATATCCCTGCACCCATCATAAGAAAATCACCACACTTCAAAACATCCCACAACTGACCTGACACACCTCCTCCAAACTATCATAATCACCTTCCTCATCAAACCGTGCAATTACTTCCCCCTTCCTCATCTTCAATCTACAGACCGTTATCCACAAACCAACCATTTCACATAACTTCACATTCTAACTTCTTCATCAACCACTGCCTGCATATCCAACCACTGTTCCTCCACTGCAGAAACCGACCCCACTAGACCCCATCCTCCTTTATCATATTAACTACATCAACATCACCTTTGCATCCTTCCTCCTCCACCACCTACCTCCACCAACACCTACAGCAATCAACATAACATCCATCTAAACTACCGATGCCATACCCTCTTCACAAATTCCTCCACCATCTCCACAGAACTACCAGTTGCACATAACTGCCACACACCCCATATAAATACCCCCTCACCACCTATTCTAAACCCTTTACCTCCACTATCACCCTACTGCTACTCCTACCGCTACCTTCTTCCATCCTCCTGCCTTCCTCTTGCAACCTCAATAATACACAGCAACCATAACATCATACAACCCATTGCATCTACCTTTATTGACACACCTACACTTCAAACATCATCAGTTCTGCCCATCCTCTCCTTTACTTAGTGCTGCACTCACCCATCTCTACATAATAACAATCCAAACTCAAGACCACTTCACACCAACACTGCCATAATTCATTCACTTCCTTACTACATTCATAAATCAACCACATTCACTCCTCAACACCAATCAATCATCACCCACCACCAGCATCCTTCCCATTGCCAAGCAACTTAACCATCACTATTGTAGCTCCTTTGCCAGTCCACATAACTATATCCTCTTCCACTTGCCTCTGCCTATCATATAAAACTACAATACCACTTCAACTTCACTCCCAAACCACCAGTGCATCCCACGAACTCACTCACAACACAACACTGCTACAAACTCACTACCGTAAACTACTTACCTCGGCCTGATCATCACTGTGAACATCTCTGCCCCCTGCTCCAAGACCATCTCACCTTAACACCCAAATCACCATTAAACAATGAACCACCAAAGTAATCAGAACAACAAATCGCAAAATCAATCGCCTTCATCGCTACCCATAATCTCCTCAAAATCGAATTATGGTTTCAATTGTCAATTTTAACTTCACTAGTTGCGATCTTAGAATTTCAGAAGAAAAAAAGACGTTGGAAAATTGATTTTAAAGAGAAAAAAAAGAGGTGCATTATATTTTGGGTGGATTGAGCAGGCCAGGTCGAGTGTGTTTTGGGTTAAGTTTAATTTATTTTTTTACTTTTCTTTTTCTTAGTGTAACTTGATTTTTCCTTTAAAAAACAAAAGGGAAAAAACAAGTTGTTTTGTTTTAATTGGTTTTAGTTTCTTCCTTGATATATGTACTTCAAACTACCAATTTCTGAATTACCAAAACTCTTCCCCTAACACCATTACTTCAATCATTCCAGCCATCACCAGTTCCAGTCACAACCCAGACAAACAACATTACATCTCCAGCAATACAAACATCAGTCATCAACTGCTTGCTACTGCCACCCACTATAAATTGCTACTACCAATCATCACACTACCCTTCACATCCACCATCTAGCAACAGCATAGCCGAGTTCAACAAGTCTTTGTTCAATCACCGTGCCACCATTCCATCCCTTCAACTTCAACAACACTGTCACCTAATCCATCACCTAGCAGCAGTACATACACTGCCACAACCATCAACATTGTACAAACTCCATCCAACTGCCCAACAGCTGCGACAAAACAGTAACTGCTTCAACTTCCTACAACTACATTTAGTCATCTTATCACTGCCTCTAACTGCTCGGCTCAACTAACAACAACTCGGCATCACACCCACAATAGCAAACTCACTGGCTTCTACAACTTGCTAATTAACCATCCACTGTTCTATACTTCAAAGCACAGTAACAACTCCTTTGCATAGTTCATTTCGACCGCAAACACCCTCTAACGACACAACCCACAGTCGAACTTCAATTTGAATCATTCCCAAATTCAACATCGAAAATCGCTTCAATTTTGAGCAATGGATATGTACGTTTAGCTTTTAACTAAATTTTTTTAAACAACATTGTGTCCTTATTTTGAAAAATGTATTCAATTATAATTATTTTATTTTTAGCTCCTAATCATGTAATGCTGAAAGTATGAAAGAGACAAGAATAAACTCACCATATAGTAGCATATAAGAAGACTGCATCCATTTATGCATGATATAACTAGCTAAATTATCACGAACCTCATCTATCTCTTGCTAGCTATAAGAACTATCTTGTACAAAGTACTGCAATTACAAGATTGTTTTGAAACATTAATCGAACAAGTACTTAACAAAAATTATGAAGGAAAAAAATTAAAGTGGTACCTCAAGTATTTCGGTGCTTTGATCGTGGTTTTTTACTATATCATACATATACCTCATCACATAATATACACAATCTGTCGTTCTAGATTGTTGAGGACACTACAACAATATTACACAATAATTTAATAGATAGGTTAATTTGAATTTATATCCAATATAGAAGTTTATTTTTATTTTGTACAAAATAAATCACCTTAACAGTCTTCCATTTCAAGTAAATTCCTCGAGATTTTCCACCATACGCCTTTTAAGTTTTAAACGCCCTACACATAAAATAAAAATTTAAATACAACGTACATATTCACTTGCATCAAGCAAAAAAGACATCAGAAGGCAAATAGATAAAACATACATATTCACTTGTGGTTTAATTTCCATTTTAGATTTGCGTTCGACTCGGGGATCCAAAACATAAACCTCATTCTTTTCTATACGAAAAACAAGCAGTAGACAATGTTTCCTACATTATAAGATTTATATGAAGTTAATATCAACATTAGATTTGTAAACTAGTTTATAAAAGTTTATTGCTCATACCCTTCGTAGTGTGGGGCTAAGAGTAAGCTCTTCGATTATGACGCACGCCATGTGTTCGAAATATATATATTTGTCGCGTTTGGATATTTCCGCACTTGAGACAACTTATATGGACACATAAACCCGATGGTCTCCACTCCGAGGTCATTGCACATATGATTTAACTACCTAAAAATAAGCACAACATACAAATATTGTTATTCTACCATTTCATGGATAATACATAATATAAAATAGAACATATACAATGAATTTATAAGCTATTTGTTGTAAATGTAACCTAAGTATTTCACATAGTAGCTATATTGGTACACAGATAGAAATATTCATCATATATATGTATATATATATATATATATAGTACTCACATGATGCAAATTTGCAACCATTCTCCATTCAACCATCCCATACTAAGGAATTGGGTAATGCCATCCATAGTGACATGGATTTCAAAGTCCGCATCGTATGTAAATAAATCCTTTTTCACATGAATTGCATTGATGAAATTATTATCATGGGATGGCACTTGAACTATCAGGTCATGGAAATATTTGCACTCATCCGTTAAAGTATTAATGATGTCTTCACCCACGAATGTCCTACGCTTTGCAGGCTCATTTGTCATCTTTTGGTTATTATTCATGTCTGTAGCAACACACTCTTCCACTTTGTCTTTGCTCCTAATATGTGTAGCCCGCACACAAAAAATTCATAAGCAGCATGGAGTCTGCATATCTTATCCAAGCAAAGCTCAAAAAAATACAAAAAGTGTTTTCTTTACCTTATCATCATCGCCTGAAAGCACGAGATTTTTAGGCCATTGTATAAAACTACCAAGTGCTTCTCCTATCGTGATGTGATATTTACTTAGAACCGGAAGTGGGGTTCCTACATGAATAGGTTCTACTGCGTCAATTCCAACCTTTACATGATTGGTCAAGATTTGTTGATTATGACATTGATCTCCAGGCCTAGAAGCAGGATGAACCATGCCGTGACCCACTACGACAATTTTGGAGTCCAAATTAACAGCTAAACGACATATAGTTGGCCTCTAGAATGACAAGTACAACATTAAAATTATTGACTTACATGTTTTAGAATCGTGTAATTTTACAAAAATAGACTTTTGAATTAGTTACCTGCAAGTTTTCATAAGGATCCATCTCTTGATTTGTGTTGGTATTTATGGTACAAAAAATCATGGCGCGCAATGTAAAATTACTTTGACTATATGCGTCAAACACACGCACACCTTTATCGCATAGAAGTTTTAGATCATCAATAAGAGGAGTTAGGTAAACATCGATGTCGTTTCCTGGTTGTCGTGGTCCAGAGATTAAAAGAGACAACATGATATATTTGCGCTTCATACTCAAATGAGGTGGAAGATTGTAAATCACCAAAAGAACAGGCCAAGTACTATGTTGACTACTAAAGTTGCCAAATGGGTTTATGCCATCTGTACAAAGACCAAGTCTGAGATTTCTAATTTCTTCACCAAAATCAGGATACATTGTATCAATGTTTCTCCACTATGGAGAATCAGCTGGATGCCTCAATAATCCATCATTTTTCCTCACATCTGCATGCCACCTTAAGTTTTTTTTCATTTTCTTTATTTGAAAATAAACGTTTAAACCTTGGTATAATTGGCAAATACCACAAGACTTTTGCTGGAGGCCATTTCTTATATGGGTCATTGTGAACGTTCCCTCGTGACTTGTAACGGGATAATCCACACTTGGGACACTCGTGCAAGTTCTCATATTCATTTCGATACAACATACAATCGTTTGGACATGCATGTATCTTTTTATATCCTATACCAATTGGGCACATAATTTTCTTTGCCTCATAGTTAGAAATTGGAAGCTCAATACCTTTCGAAAGCATGTCATTCAAAAGTTCCAACAAAGATGTAAAACTTTTATCACTCCACCCATGCTTTGCTTTTAAATTGAAAAGCCTGAGCACAGCAGACAATGTTGTGAACTTAGCACAATTAGGAAACAAAGGCTTCTCGGCATCAATTAATATTCTTTCATACAACTTTGGCTCTTCCATCAAATGTTCTTCAGCATCACGAAACATCTCATGAACACAATCATTCTCATCATTCACGCCATTATTCATGTTATCTTCTTGGTCATTCTCATCATTCTCATGATTATTAGAACTAGCTCCACTAAGTATATTTTCACCATGCCATATCCACCACGTATAATTTTGCTTAAACCCATAACGGATTATGTGATCTCTAATCTGATCGATGTTACGAAGTCTTCTCTTATTTTTGCAATGTCTATAAGGATAAAAAATAGTTTCTTCCTCTCTTCTTAATTGATCATTCAGTGCACAATTGATGTACTCTTCAATTTTGTTTAGGAACTCGTCATCCTTACGTTTTATGTTGTACATCCAACTACGATCCATATGCAAATGCTAGAGAGATACTACACAAGCAAAAAAAAACATTGGATTACGAAGAGCATTCATTATTAAATCAATATTTTTAGCTAATTAAAGTGGAGTGGATAACCAGTTCAACATCACTCCACAAACACAAGCACACTAAACTGCACAATAAACAAAAAATTCCCATTGTCCAAATAAAAATACAAGG
Organism: Allium cepa; assembly: GCA_030765085.1. Taxonomy (NCBI): domain Eukaryota; kingdom Viridiplantae; phylum Streptophyta; class Magnoliopsida; order Asparagales; family Amaryllidaceae; genus Allium; species Allium cepa. Next base: position 980,365,864 of record CM060928.1, read on the forward strand.
AAATTCTAGCTCTGAATCATCATCATAGATAAGACACCAGACCAACATACAATGCAAACTTAACTACACAATCAGCAGAAAAGATTTCCTTCCTTTTTATGTTTGCAAACATTTTTATGCATTTTTATGCATTTCTTCTCATTGTTTTCATCTTTGCATTAAATACAAACAAACCAGAAGCATTTGTAAAATTTTGTTGTATTCTCTATTGTACTAGTTTGATACATTTTGCAAAGACAGTTGCTATTCCATTTTGATAAAATTCTGTCAACGACTCAATATTAACTCAATTGCGATTTCCGTTTATATTCTTTCTGTTTACATTTCTTTCTAGTTAAATCTCATTGTTTTCATGTGCATTCATAGTTCTGAGTTCTATTCCTTCACCTTGCTCTTTCATTCACAACCACTGTCCATCACCCTGTCATTACCTCCTTAACCTCTTCAAGCATGCCATGACCTGAACCTACTTATGCACTTCATACTTCACCATCTCTACCTCTCCTTCCATCCCATTACAAACTGCCTGCCAACAACTCTTCTGGCAACCTACAACTCCTCTACATGCTGCAACCGTGAACTCCATTACCCTACATACACACTGCAACCTACAACTTCTCTACACCATTTGCCAACAACTGTTCTGGCAACATATAACTCCTCTACACTACAATCAAATCAACATCCAATATCACCATTCACCTCCAATCATCCCTCTTCCCCGCTTCAATAAGCAACTTTTTCCTACAACCCAATTCCATCAGCAAGTTCAACCCACGTCTACCACATTACAACTCCTCCAAACCATCAAGTCCAACAGCAACTTGCCATCACCCACTACCCTACACCCGAACCTATTACAACTTCTTTCCACTGCCAACTCGACCAACCTGCCTCTGCCATTAACTGCTAGCATTCAACCCAATCACACAACTACCTTGCCTTGCACTGCATTTCCTTCCAGCAGCACAAACTCCACCATTCCCTGAATCACCATGATTACTACTACTTGACGGAAGATGTTTTAACTCACAATCACTAAACAATAGAAGTCATGCAATATTGGAAAGCGCCCTATTAATTTTTGTTAGTACATTTTTCTATCGGCCCAAACACAATGAATAATTAAAACTTCTGATCGATAGTTCTGTGAGTCCCAATCTTAACAAACACAAATCAATTTCCTACATCTTGCAAAATGGAACCCGATCGCTCCCTAATTTTTCACTGGCATGATGAATGCAATTATAGTCCCCAACTAACAGACAGGGAAGATTAATAACCCTAGAATCCACCTGAAGATTAGACCATAGACCTTGCCTTAATGTATCGAAGTTCTACATGCAGATAAACAAAGGCCATTTAGCATTTTTAAGCTGAAGCATGGTATGTTGGTCACTTATTGATAGAATATTGAAATTCCAAATTTTGATACTAGTTAGAAAAATATTCTGCATTTGAAATAATAATTCACATTGCTAATAACTCACCATCTCTTGTCAAACTGTTTGCTCCAAACTACAATTTCATTCGCTTTTAATTTATTTTCTCGAAGATCTACATAACAAAGTCTTAGAAAAGATGGTAACGAATTTAAGAAGATGAAACACCTTGTTGTTTGAAGAAGAATACAGTGAATGAAAATGATGAGCTTTTTAAAAGAAAGGGAGAAATATATTAGTTAATCCTCCGAGGATTAACTCACAAAGTACTCAGTGGATAAACTTATCAAAATCCGATTGTGGATTAAGCGATCAACCAATAGAAGTTTTCTTTATATGTAAGGAAAACGAAAGATAATGATTTCATCTTTTATCTGCAACTATAACATATTACAGCACTCAAACTCTCAGAACACTGCTTTCGAAAATAGAAGTATGAAACTGAAATACGAGAAATATTAAAACGCATTAAATTAAAATTTAAAACCAAAAAAAATTACATTTCAAGCAATAGTTCCTGCAACAGATGCCAGTTCTGCCTTTAAAACATTTAGCAGAAGATTATCATTAGTACATTAGCGGTCACTCATAATCAATTATATCCACTTTTACAATTATGGATCTTTTTTGTTTCATGTTACATTTATATCTGATATTCTTTCACTTTTGAGGTGTTCACTCAATCAAATCCACATTTTTAAAATAGATACGCAATAAGTCGCTGAGAAGGGCCTTCAATGAAGAGCAAAACTCATTATATAGAATTTTCTTTATTTTTATTCGTTATTAACACCACATTAAAAAAAACAAATTTGATTTGCAATAATTGAAAGCAATTGAATATTATTAAATACAGTGTTGGAAATAATAGTTAAGAACAATAGGTCAACTTACTAGAGTACCTCGGTTTATTTTCCGACCAAATCAGCAATGCGTATAACTGTTGGCAAGTAGATTCAGGCACGCAGGATGCGGACAACGATAAATATCTAAGAATTGACTGGATCTACTACCGAAGACAAGAAGAATATTTGCCTGCAATATAACAAAAGGAACAATGAGTTTCAATGGATTATCATGAACATACCACCCGACAGTATCACTGGTTAACCTGCAAACAACTAGGTGGTATATGTAATATGCTAATATAGACAAATTAACCAAACACCTGTAGAAGTTATATTCTGTTTGATATATATTGGTATATCCATGCTATACCTATTTGTGAGTATACTAGGGAAAATTCTTGAGTTACTCATTTCTAACTATATTAAAATCACAAGAAGATTTTGAAGCATCCATAATTTACAGCATGGAGATTCAACCTTAAAACATGTCTTTTTCAGAAACATCTCAGTCTGAATAAACATACATACATATATATATATATATATATATATAATAACCATTTTTGATGAAGTTTAATATGACATTTAATACAAAGCGATTAGTGCATAGTGGATATTAAATCAAACAAAAGTAACGAAAGTTTAATATGTCATGATGCACCAATGGTCTATCCCGTCTAGCCTAGTGATACCGTAGTACCCTGCTATGGTATTGCCAAAAGTTTGATCGTGACTGCTTCATGATTTTCCTCAGCTGTTATATACAGTTTTGGATCTCACGAATTTATTTTTTAGTAGATTTACAGCCTGAGTGAGCATAGCTCCCTATTCCCACTTTAGTTAAATGTAAATAACTAAAATTAGATTCAAAATTAAATGGAATTTGTAGTGTTAAAAAAAGTTTATTTATTCTAGGTATAAATTTGTCATATAGTGTAAGAAACAAATTATATGTAGTTGATATAGTGTTAAAAAAAGTTTATTTATACTGTCATTCATTCAAATTATATGTATGCACCATTTAGAACATAAATAACAACTCAGTTTAGTCCATCCTATTTAGCATCAATGGGTAATTAGTAATAGAATAATCAATTCATTTGAAATGAACACATGAAAGCAATAATTATGTATGTAGTTGATATACATAGTTAACCATTAAAATACAATACAGTTTAATAGGTCCAACATAAAAATGAACCACCTTAAATAGTGGACCCCGAATGTAAACAAACCTACATACCTCAATTGAATTTTATTTTATCTAATTACGGAATAAAATACTGTTTATTTTTAGGTCTCTTTCTTAATTACCATTTATTTATAGTGTACAGTAACATTTGTTATTTTGTGTCTTTCGTATAAACATAAAGATAAAGAATCATTTTAAATTAAAATATACCAAATATATTAATGTAAGTTACTAAAATTATAATGCAAACTAGCCGTCAATCTCTTTATTCAAACTTATTTTCTTAATTACAATCGTACACTTAATCAGCTATGGTTTATAACAACACCAATCACACTCTTTTTTTGCAAGGTATAAAAAGAGAATGAAGCCAAATAGTAACAAAATAACTCATAGGCATCATTCAAATACATTTGGTGCAAAAAATACGAACACGTGAAATAAATCAGAAAAGAAAGATGAGACTTTTTTTTTAATAATAATCAATTAGCTATAATCGAGAAAACTCGAAAATAATTATAGGAAGTAGTAGGAATTTTCAAGAAAAGAAAATTTTATGCCTAAAAATCAATCCAGCAAACTCAAAATTGGCCGCCAGACGGTGAAATCATTCCAGCAAATTCGCCCAACAAACTCGAAATTGGTCGCTAGACGGTGAAATCAATCCAGCAATTCGCCCAGCAAACTCGAAACTCGAAATCAATCAGCAAACTCGAAACTTGACACTCGAAATCAACCGATCGCTTAACGATGATTTTAGGGTTTTTTTTTTCTTTGAAGCACGCGAATTATTTTAGGGAATAGAATGGGACGGCGGAAAAAGAACTGGAAACGCGGGATGTAAATGAATAACCTAATTTTGAAATTGCATCGCGTATGAAAGGAAACCGATGCGAAAAGTATTATGTTGGACGTAGTTCCATCGGTTGACTTTAAAACCGATGCGACTAAAACTATTTGCACCGACGTATTTGCATCAGTTGTTGGTGACAACTGATGCAAATTTGGCTTTTTTATTACCTACTGCATTCCACGTACCGATTGCATCGGTTATTAAGACATAACTGATGCAAGTAGTTCTATTTGCATCAGATTTTACTTAAACCGATTCAAATGAGGCGATGCAAATGGCCTGTTTTGTAGTAGTGAAACCACTTCGATTCTTTATAGATTGATATGTGAAATCAGTAAGCCGAAATGAATGATTTAAGTGAATTGGACTATTTAATCTAAGTTTCTGGTACTTAGAAATTTGTAAATGAAATAAGTGATGTCTGTAACAAATTGTGAATTTGTATGTTGATGCGAGTTACCCCGGGTTTTAATTAAATTCTTTGGATTGGAATTTCTTGATAGATGAGTTTACTCATGCTGGTTTGCAGCCTGACCCGGGTGTTACTTTGATGTAATGCTCAGGTCAGATCGAGTATTACAGATTTCAGGTAAGGACGTTCTAGGCTCAGGAGATGAGCTGGATGGCAGGAACTAATAGAGAGTTTCCGCTGTGATATTGTAGTATCTGAGATGTGATTGTATATGTCCTGTGTTTGTATATATGTTGTAACTCTGATATATTAAAGTGTAAATTGACAAGCACAACTTTCCTTTGTATAACTATTATTTATGTGATATTATATTTTGATCCGCTGCGAATGTGATGTTTCTATGACTTGTTCCCGTTTCTTCTTCTTTCTCTTTTATTCTTTTCCTAACTATCTGGAAATTTCGAGATCGGAATTTCCAGGTCGCTACATTTGGTATCAGAGCTGAAGGTTAAGCGAGAACCTTGGCTCTGGTGGGATTGCTCGTTAAGAATAAGGTCAATGGTACCTAGAATGAGTTGAGTGAATATATATATATATATATATATATGAGAGCGTACTTGTTATTTTCTTATATAAAGATTTTAAATGATTTTATATAAGAATATATTTTGACATATAAAGCAATATTTCTTTCTAATAAATATTAAAGTAATTTGGTTGTTAAATAATTGGAATTAAATTAAGTGGTAATAGAAATAAAACCAAATTGAAATTAGGTAAAGATAAGTTTGAAATGGATTCAAACTGAATTTAAAATCTTGAGTTTGGGGGAAAAAATTCAAAAAAAGATAATAATGAATTGGTTTCCAGATATGATAATCTTGGTTATTATCATAAATGGTTGTTGTATTTAATAATGAAATATTTTAAGGAAGTAAAACATTTAGGTGAGTATGTCCTATAAATTGAAGTAGGTTTTAAATTATGAAGTTTTAAATCTAGGTCCAGAATTTGAAAATGGTTTCAAAGTGATAAAGAAATAATAAATAATATTATTTAATGTATTTGAATCGAAGGGTCCTATTCCAAATAAGAGATGTTTGAAAATTTTAAAGAAAATTTGTTTTGAATTAAAACCAAAGGTGGTTTAAATTTTAAAATTTGGCTTGCTGGGCCAAGGAATAAATATGTATATATGAGAGATATACATAATGTCAAAGATGGTTTGAGATAAACTCAAAATGTTGAGTTTTAAATTTGGAATGAGATATGATGCCCAAAGTGATAAGTTTTTGAACTTAATAAGTGGAAAGATTATTAATGTGAAGTTTAAATTTGAAGTGGGAATTCAAATTTGAGTAGGGTTAACGGGATTTAAATTGAATTTAACTTAGAGGAAGTTAAATATGTTTGAATGGACAACCTGATTTGGAAATTTCAATATGAAATTGAGATTTAACTTGGGAAGTTAAATGGTTAATTTGAATTGGGAATTTGTGTGATCTCAAAATGGGTTTTGAGATCTGGAAGTTGGAAATGGATGAATGCTTTAAAATAATTGGATAATACTACCCTATTATTATTAATAATCTTTAAACTGTGAATTGGATTTGTTTGAAGAAATGGGGTATGGTAATATATCCATTATTAAGATAAAATGGAATTTGGATTCAGAATTAAATGGTTTAAAGACATAAGTTGATTTGATTTAAAGGATTAAATCAACATTTAAAAACTTGACTCAAATTTATATAAATCGAGATGGTTTAAATTTGAAATTTGAATTGAATTAGATCAAATTGAATTTGATTTGAATTAATAGAAATTGTGATTGAAGATGGATAAGTTTAAAAATTCAAATGGAAAATTTGAATTGGATTGATTCGAAATGAAATTGAAGATGAATGAGTTCAAATTCAAATGCGAATTGGGATGAATTCAAAACGGAATTGATATGAATTGAAATTGGTTCAATTTTAAATTTATTTGAATTAATTGAAATTATGGTTAAAGTTGAATAAGTAAATTCAAATGGAATTTGATTTGAATTTTGGAAAGAAATTGAGGGTTAATTCAAATTGAATTGGGGTTAAATTAATTTCAATGGAAATTGAAGTTATTTAAATTGGAATTGAGTCAATTTAAATGGAAATTAAAATTGAATGACTGGAAATGGAGGTCGAGAATTGAACAGTTTGACTCTGGACTATTTTTAAAATAAATTGTTTTAGTACAAATCTATTTTTCGAAACTATTTACAACTTTTCTTTTAAAACCTAAAACTATTTTATACGTGCACAATTACTTTTTTGGAATTATTTAGCAATTTTTCAACTGTTTTATAAACTAATTATTATTTTTCAATTATTTCACAAATTAATTGCTTTTTTCAACTATTTTGCAATTATTTAAAATTTCTATAACTATTTGACTATTTTTCAACTATACAATTACTTAACTATTTTACAGCTATTTTACAAACTAATAATTATTTTTCAACCACTTATCTATTTTAACTTTTCAAGGTTTTTTTTAAATTTAAGCTGGACAGAGTTCAAACTGTATACGATTAAATATCCATTTGAGATAAGAATTGAGGTAATAATCCATATGGGATTGAAACAACCGTGAGTAGTTGAATAGAAATTAAAGTGAATGTGAATAGAAAAGAAGATTGATTTGGTTAATAATCAATAAAGATAATACGTAGGATGTACGTATATTATTCTATTCGCATTGTGATTTGATCTGGATTCGAGCACAGAATTTTGAGATAGTTTATCGGTCCGAGTTGGAATTTTTCACTCGAATTTCGACGGCGAACCTGGATATGGATTGTTGATTGGTTTTGGATATTCTATATCATAGTTATGGCTATGTAAGGAGAATGAAGGTCTCTGATCAAGAAACCAGATCTGAGTCCGCACTAGAAAGTCGGGTGGACGATACTAGTTCGGAAGTGAAATTGTGTGATCAAGTGAGCAATCAGATTGATATAGCGTACGGATGATATGTGTGCATCGTACGGGTTTGAATGAAATTGTTACTGGAATTTGTGGATAATAATTATGAAATGGTTTTTGAAATGAAAGGAATATTTTGTGAAATATACAATGAATGAAGGTGGAAATTGGATATTTCTATGGTAAAAATTTACTTTATGGAAGTAAGTAATTTGGTAAGTGACTTTATAAAAGAGTAATCAAATTTGAATATTTGATTTGAAATAAATAAAGTTATATATCTTTGTTATTTAAGATAAATCTTCCCTTGTTGAATCTATTGCTGGAAGAAAAGGGTATTGAAATATTTGAAGTATAAAAGGAGTTTTATACAAGTTTGAAATGATCCAAAGTTTTTTTTAAATTATATATATCTATATATATATAAAGGATCTTATGAGCATTCTAGAGAAAGTTTTTTGGAACCTTTGGATTTGGAAAGGCTTTTGATTTTTGGATAAATCAATATTGGATTTGGAAAGCCTAATTCGAGAATTATCAATTTTGGGATAATCGATTTTGAGAAAGGAGATTTATATGTGATTCATACTTGGTGTATGATTTGGAAGATACTATATGTGTATAGTATAAAGAGTTTTGAAAATGGCTCTGGAGAAAAAGGCGCTCCCTCAAATGAACTTCACAGGAGTACCATAGGTTGGTACTGCCTTGAGCCTCTAAGGGGGAGGTTCTAAAGTTGATCCTGTTAGGAGTCCGGACAAAACTAGTTCCTGAGGATTATTGGGTAGCAAAAGTCGAGGGCGCTGATGCCCACAGAGGCATTTGGGTTATGCTGTGACAAGTGTAACTCGATGTCGCTGCGATCTACTGCGTGGACCATAGCGGAAATCATGTGGAGGTGAGTGTCAATGGTCTACGCTTGATTTTGCCGGGAAGGCAACGTAACATCGGTAGACTGCGATCTATGGTCGAGTGGTTTGGAGAAGTTTCGTTCTTTTGGCAACGAAATTCGAGGGCGCTGAGGCCTACAGTTATATGGATTTTTGTTGTGATAGCAACGTAATCCCAGTTGTGGCTGCGATCTGTAGCGGGTTCCATGGTGTAATCGAGGGGCGCGGAGGCCTACAGTTATCTATGGATTTTGTCGGGATGACAACGTAACCATCGGTTAACTGCGACCATGGATGGGGGTGATGATTTCCAAAGCATTCTCACTAAAGAGGTTTCCTCTATTTCAAAATGTTTTCTATACTTTCAATAAAATTATTTTCGAAGTATTTTCACTGGATGTTGAAAATGAGTTTACCAAGTACTTATAGATTTTCAGTCTTACGCCTAATCAACGTATGACCGAATTTCTGTAAGAACGAGGATGGACGTGCTGAAACATCGAGTTATAAAAAAAGTATTTTCATAAAACTATTTTAGCAATATTATATAGATTTTAAAAGTGTTTTAAAAATGTTCTAAAAGAAAATTTCATTGATATCAAGTATTTTTATAAATTCTGGCTTCGTTCCTTTTCGAGGACGAAACGATTCTAAGAGGGGAGGAATGTAATAACCCGGATTTTTGAGCATCTGGTAGTTGGATAACTATTTGGTTTATAGATTGAACAGATAAGAATTCTGATAATAAAGGATATCTGGATATAAATAATAGAAACTGAATTTTTATATCTGAATAAGTAATTATTTGATAACCTCCTAATATTTATTTAGAATGGGAAAACTTATTATATTCAAACAAATTAAATTTGTGTTTGATTAGATAAAAATATATGAATAAGGGTTTTTATTTAAAATAAGATTGTTTTATATTATTTTTCTTTAAAGGAAATTTATTTATATAAATTTAGAAAAGCATTTACTTATTTACAAAGGTATTTATTAGTTATGAAAATTAATATAAAAGCTTTAAAAATCTTTTAAAAATAATATAAATATAAACTATTACAAGTGTTAAGATATAAACCCTTAAAGTAACAAGTGTTAAGCAATTAAATAAGGTGAAAGACAAGTGTCACTAGCGTGTTTTATTTTCTTTCATTTTAAAATTGATTCTAACTTAATCTATATAAACATTCACTTTCTATCTTCAACTCTTTTTCTATTTTCATTTCTAATAAAAAAAGAAAACAAAAAACATGTAGATCACCTCAAAAACAGAAAAACAAACCTGTAAAGCAACAAACCTAGGGAAAGCAAAATTCAAAACAAAATTGCATCAACCTTACAAGTTTCCAAAGTTCAACTCTGAATCAAGCAACTAAAGAAGATTTAGTTCGGTAATCAAGCAAATCAAGGATCAAGCAGATCGAAAATCAGGATAGCAGCAGTTTTGTTGGGAAGCAAATGCTTCTCTGTTCGAAATGAAGGGTGAGTAAATTAACATTTTAAAGCTTAAAACTGTTCAACTTTGATTGGATATGATTAAACTTAAAGCATGTTGTGGAAAAAAATGTTTGCATGATTATAAATCTGTCTAGATGTATATATAAATGAAACTGTTTGAGATTGAATATCTGTATCTGTTCATATATCACTGTTTTTACATCAACAGACTAAAAAATATATATAAAAACAAGTTCAAAAATCAATTTCTTCTTTTCCAACCCACTACAGATTATGAGCTTTAAAGAAAATTTGTTTCTTATCATAACATTTGATTTTTAAAAGTATATTTAAGCTAATTAACCAGTTATTTTACTGGTTGAAGAGATTATAGTGAAATGTTATTCAATTTGGGAAAAATTGATTATCCTGATTTCATGATTTGATTGTACAAGCTAAATCATATTGAAAAATGGTGAATTTTGAGATTTTATTCGAGATTTTTAAGTTTGGTTATATTGAGGAAATTTGGGTTGATCAGATTTTGTTTGTTTGTTGATTGTCGTCGATCGGTAAGGCATTGGAGGTCGGATTTGTTGTCAGAGATGGCTGGGAAGAGGATGGCCATGGGAAAAATGGGATGGTGGTGAATCATTGGCCGTGGTGACCAGGGATCATTGGGATAGAGTTTAAGAACCCAGTTGTGGTCGACGATGTTGACATGAATCGTGCGATAGCTAAGTGGGACCGAACTTGGTCAGAGTAAGGGGGTTTGGTGCTTAAGTCTTCAGCGAAGGGAAGGACGATGTAGCGGGGTCTCAGGCAACCTAAGGTGGTGGCGCACAAAGGGTTTTCATTGAGAAAATTTTTGGTTTCAGTCGAACAACTAGTTCGATTTCAAGTTGAAGGCGGTTTCATGCTCCTGGGTGGTAGAGATCGATGGTGAGGTCGTCGCCCCCTGATGGTCATCGCAGTATCGATAAGCGCCGCGACGTACGGTGGTGCATGTGCATGCATTGACGCATGTATCAGTTGATTGTTCTGTAGTTTTTGCTTCGGGAAGAATGACGAACGACTCGGGATTGAACTCAAGTTTCGATGGAAGGGGTTTGTGTTTGGTTCGCTCGGGGAGAAGCTAGATTGTCTTGGGAAGTAATCAGAAAAAGGAAGCTCTGGCTCGGATTGTTTACTTGTTGTCGCGTGTATGATATCGAGTTTAATAAGTAAGGTTACAGTTTTTTTTTTAAATTTTACCCAGAATTTTATTTTTAAAAGAAAATAACATATGGGTAGCTTGGGTTTTAGTTCAAGTAGATGATAGGATGTAATAAGTTTAAAATTTATCAAAATGAATAAGATAAACCAAGATCTAAAACAAAGTATTTGTAGTTTAAAAATAAGTTTTCAAAATTTCAATGTTTTGGAATTATTTGTTATGTGATTATATAATAGGTAAATTTCCTACATGTTTTGAAAGATGATTCAAATGATGAAATAGAATAAGTATAAATTATTAATAAGGATGGTAAATTGATTTATGAAATCAGTTAAGGGAATAATTTATTAATGTAATTAATAACAACAATTAATTAAGAGATGATTAATTTTTTAAAGGTTAATTAATTAATGTAATCGATTGATGGTAATTACTTTAATTAAAGAATAATTACTAAATGTGATTTAGTAAGTGATAATTACTTAAGGTAAGTAATTTAAAGAATTAATTTGTTAAGAATTAGTTTGTTAAGGATTAATTCATTTAATTTGTAGTTAGGGTTAAATTAATTACTAATAGAAGGATAAATTTGTTAAGAATTTATTAATTTAATTAATAAATTAATGGTTAAATTAATTGAGGATAATTAACCAATGGAATAATTTCTTGATGGAAAATAATTAAAGAATAATTACTTAGTGGAAGTAAATAAGTGTTAATTATTCAGTGCAATTAATTAAAGGATTTATTAATTAATTAAGGGGTTAATTAGTTAATGTAAGAAGTTAAGAATGAGTAATTACTGAATGTGATTAACCAAGGTTGATTAATGAATGTGGTAAATTAATTAAAGGCTATTCACCGAATGTAATTAGCGAGGATAATTAGGGGATGATAAACTAATGGTTTGTAATTAATTATTGTTAAGTAAGCAAGATTTAAAAATGATTAAGGTAATTCATTTGATTGAATTAGTAATGGGTGACTAATTAATCTTGCTTATGAATGATTGGTTGATATTTCTGCTATGAAATGTTTGTGATATGATATGTTTGTCTTGAAAAGTGATTATATGATTATCTGTCGATGATGAATTGCTTTATAAAAAGTGACATCTTGTATTTAAAGATTGAATTGTGTTTCACTTGAATAACGTGGGTTAAGATGGTATTGGATTTGAAGAGACCGGAGTCGGGTATTAGTAAATACCCGAAACCACTTCGATTCTTTATAGATTGATATGTGAAATCAATAAGCTAGAATGAATGATTTAAGTGAATTGGACTATTTAATCTAAGTTTCTGGTACTTGGAAATTTGTAAATGAAATAAGTGATGTCTATAAAAAATTGTGAATTTGTATATTGATGCGAGTTACCCTAGTTTTAATTAAATTCTTTGTATTGGAATTTATTGATAGATGAGTTTACTCACGCTGGTTTCCAGCCTGACCCGGGTGTTACTTTGATGTAATGGTCGGGTCAGACCGAGTATTACAGATTTCAGGTAAGGACGTTCTGGAGCTCAGAAGACGAGCTGGATGGCAGGAGCGTATAGAGAGTTTCGCTATGATATTGTAGTATCTGAGATGTGATTGTATCTGTCCTGTGCTTGTATATATGTTGTAACTCTGATATATTAAAGTGTAAATTGACAAGTACAGTTTTCTTTTGTATAACTATTATTTATGTGATATTATATTTTGATCTGCTGCGACTGTGAGGTTTCTGTGACTTGTTCTCGTTTCTTCTTCTTTCTCTTTTCTTCTTTTCCTAACTATTTGGAAATTTCGGGATCTCCGGGTCATTACATTTGGTATCAGAGCTGAAGGTTAAGCGAGAACCATGGCTTTGGTGGGATTACTCGTTAAGAATAGGGTCAATGGTACCCTAGAATGAATTGAGTGAATAAATATATATATATATATATATATATATATATATGTGAGAGCGTACTTGTTATTTTCTTATATAAAGGTTCTAAATGATTTTATATAAGAATATATTTTGATATATAAAGAAATATTTCTTTCTAATAAATATTAAGGTAATTTGGTTGTTAAATTATTGGAATTAAATTAAGTGGTAATAGAAATACAACCAAATTGAAATTAGGTAAAGATAAGTTTGAAATGGATTCAAACTGAAATTAAAATCTTGAGTTTGGGGAAAAAAATTCAGAAAAAGATAATAATGAATTGGTTTCCAGATATGATAATCTTTGTTATTATCATAAATGGTTGCATTAATAATGAAATGTTTTAAGGAAGTAAAACATTTAGGTGAGTATGTCCTATAAATTAAAGTAGGTTTTAAATTGTGAAGTTTTAAATCTGGGTCCAGAATTTGAAAATGATTTCAAAGTGATTAAGAAATAATAAATAATATTATTTAATGTATTTGAATGGAAGGGTCCTATTCCAATTAAGAGATGTTTGAAAATTTTAAAGAAAATTTGTTTTGAATTAAAACCAAAGGTGGTTTAAATTTTAAAATTTGGCTTGGTGGGCCTAGGAATAAATATGCATATATGAGAGATATACATAATACCAAAGATGGTTTGAGATAAACCCTAAATGTTGAGTTTTAAATTTGGAATGAGATGTGATACCCAAAGTGATAAGCTTTTGAACTTAATAAGTGGAAAGATTATAATGTGAAGTTAAAATTTGAAATGGGAATTCAAATTTGAGTAGGGTTAACGAGATTTAAATTGAATTTAACTTAGAGGAAGTTAAATAAGTTTGAATGGGCAACCTGATTTGGAAATTTCAATATGAAACTGGGATTTAACTTGGGAAGTTAAATGGTTAATTTGAATTGGGAATATGTGTGATCTCAAAATGGGTTTTGAGATCTGGAAGTTGGAAATGGATGGATGTTTTAAAATAATTGGATAATATTACCCTATTATTGTTAATAATCTTTAAACTGTGAATTGGATTTGTTTGAAGAAATGGGGTATGGTAATATATCCATTATTAAGACAAAATGGAATTTGGATTCAGAATTAAATGGTTTAAAGATATAAGTTGATTTGATTTAAAGGATTAAATCAACATTTAAAAACTTAACTCGAATTTATACAAATCGGGATGGTTTAAATTTGAAATTTGAATTGAATTAGTTCAAACTGAATTTGATTTGAATTAATTGAAATTGTGATTGAAGATGGATAAGTTTAAAAATTCAATTGGAAAATTTGAATTGGATTGATTCGAAATGAAATTGAAGATGAATGAGTTCAAATTCAAATGGGAATTGAGATTAATTCAAAACGGAATGGATATGAATTGAAATTGGTTCAATTTGAAATTTATTTGAATTAATTGAAATTGTGGTTAAAGTTGAATAAGTAAATTCAAATGGAATTTGATTTGAATTTAGGAAAGAAATTGAGGATTAATTCAAATTGAATTGGGGATAAATTAATTTCAATGGAAATTGAAGTTATTTAAATTGGAATTGAGTCAATTTAAATGGAAATTAAAATTGAATTGATTGGAAATGGAGGTCGGGAATTGAACAGTTTGACTTTGGACTATTTTCAAAATAAATTGTTTTAGTACAAATCTATTTTTCGAAACAGTTTACAACTTTTCTTTTAAAACCTAAAACTATCTTATACATGCACAATTATTTCTTTGGAATTATTTAACAATTTTTCAACTGTTTTATAAACTAATTATTATTTTTCAACTATTTCACAAATTAATTACTATTTTTCAACTATTTTGCAATTATTTAAAATTTCTATAACTATTTGACTATTTTTCAAGTATTTTAGAATTACTTAACTATTTTACAGCTATTTTACAAACTAATAATTATTTTTCAATCACATATCTATTTTAACTTTTCAATCTTTTTTTTTTAAATTAAAGCTGGACAGAGTTCAAACTGTTTATGATTAAATATCCATTTGAGATAAGAATTGAGGTAATAATCGATATGGGATTGAAACAACTGTGAATAGGTGAATAGAAATTAAAGTGAATGTGAATATAAAAGAAGGTTGATTTGGTTAATAATCAATAAAGATAATACGTAGGATGTACGTATATTATTCTATTCGCATTGTGATTTGATCCGGATTCGAGCTCAGAATTTTGAGATAGTTTATCGATCCGAGTTAGGATTTTTCACTCGAATTTCGATGGCGAACCTGCATATGGATTGTTGATTGGTTCTGGATATTCTATATCAAAGTTATGGCTATGTAAGGAGAATGACGGTTTCTGATCAAGAAACCAGATCTGAGTCCGCACTAGGAAGTCGGGTGGACGATACTAGTTTAGAAGTGAAATTGTGTGACCGAGTGAGTAATCAGATTGATACTTCTTCCTTCCGGAATAGCCAACATAGGTGCACTAGACAACCTAGCCTTCATGTCCGAATGAACTTCCTATAGAAACCCTCTGATCCAGAACAAATGCGAACTTCCGTAGAAGTGTGTGGTTGCGTCCACTTTAGAACAGCTGCCGCCTTGCTTCCGCCTTGCAACTCTGACTTGTCGTCGATGAGAATGTCGTCGATGAACACGAACACAAACTTGATCAACACATCCCAGAAACACGGTTCATCAGATCCATATAGAGAAAACACAGAAGTCCCACGAAATCCTGAGCTTCTTCACCAAATCCTCTCTCTAGAAGCCATTCTCCTGCTTAGCTAAACCATTGGTATTGCTCTAGGAACCAAGTCGATATGAAAACTCAATCTCCCGTTGTTAAGGCAAACCCTGACCACTGCGGAAGTATCTGGAAAAAAAAATCTTCGAAAACTTTGATAACTCCAACTTCTTCTTGAGACACCTCAATCCCATGCAAAAGATTACCCAAGAGAACACTCCATTATCGCAAGTCACTTTGCGATCTACCCAGCCTAATTTCCAAAGATACTATTCTCTCTTCACAAATTAGAACAGCTTATACTTAACCAATCCATTTAAAATAGGGTCAAATCCCTCAAGGACATCTCACCAAATAGAAGAAGCTTACGGTGCACTCTGCTGCTTCTGAACCCACCACTAGGAAAATGCTTAGCCAAAGACCTTCCTACTGGCACACAAAACACTTTCGAGCTGCACTGCTACCACAGATGCCAAATATTTCGTATCCATAAGCTCTTTGATCCACAAAACCATACCAACCAATTTCACAAAGAGCCGTTGAGATGGTAAACATCTTCTCAAGAAACTCGGGCCTCAAACCAAGCGCAAACAGCTCATTGAACTTAGACTCATCTTCGATACAGACACTCCCTTGCTTGAGATCCAGAAAATCCTTATGCAGCCTAGTCTTCTCTACGACAGGTATCAACTGCTCCTTAAAAACTTCCTTAAACTTGCTCCAAAGAAAACACCTTTGGGAATATCCATGGTTACTGCGTCTCACCACGTAGCTACTCCTTTCTGAAGTTGCCAAGATGCCATCACTCCTTTCTGCACATCTGACAGATCCAAACTCTTGAAAATCCGCTCACACGAGTGCAACCAAACTTGCACTTAAATGATGGACTCGATACCTTTAAAAGACGATCCTCCGAGATTGGTGGAATTCTTATACCATGCTGCAAAGCTCACTCAAGGCGGTATTGGGTCAACAGCCTTGGTAGATACACATCCAATTTCAACACTCGGACTTCTCCCATTTAGTGGTAGTCGTGCTACGCACACCACTACCCTTCCTACCTCTAGAATTCATATTGTAAAACCCAAACAGGTAACCCAACAAATTAGGTAGTTATATATATATATACATACACACATACATACAAATACACACTCTCAAGATAGATATCACTCCAAAGCCTAGGTATTATCTCAACCTAGCGCTTTGATACCACAATTTAACGACCCACCTTTCATTCCACAGAAAGACGCATCAATAATAAGAAAGAAATGGATAGATAGAGATAAGATAAGAAAGAAAGAACTAAACAATATTAGAATCTCACAGCGGAACGAATAAATTATATTACATCACATAGATATTACATGGTATCATATACATCAGGGTTATACAGCATATACATCACAACACATTAGACAGTTATAAAACTTGTCTATCATACATCTCAAGATACAACACAGTGATACAACACAGTGGAACCACAATATCTATAAACGCTGAGGCCTCCTGCTCTGTATCTCCTCTAGAATTTCGTCAAAGCTAACCTGAATCCCTTGGCTACTCGTAAAAATTTGATTACCCAAGAGTTTAAGAAAACGGAAAATAAACTCCGGGTCAGACATGGGTCTGGTGTGAGTAAACGGGTTAAAGTTGCTTAGCTTTGAAAAACCTTTAAGAATAAAAGGTATCTCGTAAGACTTTCCACACATAAACACGGAAAAAAATTTACCTTACGATAACCAAAACATTTGATAGGAAATCCATTTATATTATAATAGTGTCTAGGGTTATCAAGTAAAATACAGAATTAACTGGAATGCTTACATCTTACATTACAACTTAGTTGGGCACAATCACAACGTGTGGCACTTATTGGAGATTGGATTCCATACAATGGCAGGGACACTGCGGTACCGTCCGTCACAGTATGTGGCCTTGATCACCGTACCGAGGATCCACCCTGGTCCCCTGCAAACAAGGCCGGAACTATCCCTTACTGGTTAATCTCGAATAAGACAACCCCGTAGTTGGCGCGCCCAACTGCCCACATAGCCGAATAAAAGGGACCTCTAGACAGGGGAAAATCTCATCCTACTCAGGTGCTACCCACTTAACCTTGCTGCACCTCCCCTATTTTAGCCATTCTCGGTTGATGAGGCTTGAGGCTACGATTACCTTTTAAGAACACATTTCTCGGAATGATCATCGTCCTTCACTGACGATGTTCTGAAAGCATTCATCCATACAAGTTCGTTCCAGGTTCGAACGAAACCGAAGGCGCTATCTTGCTATACTCATTTTGGAATCACCCTCAGAGTTAACGATAATGCCCTTGCACTCTGATTCTTCATCTCAATTGAAGGAACTATCTCTGTTAGACTCATTTTGGAATCACCCTCAGAGTTAACGAAAATAGACCTTCCTCTTTAAATCTTCAACTTGATCTTCTCTTGAGTAACACGACCTATCGTTTAATTTGGATCGATGTGGTTTTCGGATATCCAATTTGAAAATCCGATCCCCGTTTCATTGAAATCCAAAACGCCGTTTTAATGTCCAAGTTGTTTAAGT
Source organism: Allium cepa (assembly GCA_030765085.1). Taxonomy (NCBI): domain Eukaryota; kingdom Viridiplantae; phylum Streptophyta; class Magnoliopsida; order Asparagales; family Amaryllidaceae; genus Allium; species Allium cepa. Next base: position 980,384,326 of record CM060928.1, read on the forward strand.
TTAAACAATTTAATTTATTATTTAGAATAACAGATTCACACAGATAGGTAATTCACATTATCACAGATAGATAATTCATGTTATCACAATTCAACCAAAGCATCTCATATCACAAAGCAGCACAAATCACATATCAGTGATATCACAATATCCAAGGTAATCAATATCATTCAATCATCCATAAGCAAGATTGATTAATTACTAATTAATTTAATTAATCTCTAACTAAATTAATTACTAAACTTACTTAGAATACCTTTAATCCTACTTATTTAACATTAATTAATTACAAACCAATTAATTAATCATCCTTTAATTATCCATCTTAATTATCATCTTAATTAATCTTCTTGATTAATTATTCTTAATTATTCTTCCTTGTTTAATTATTCTTAATTACATTAAGTAATTAACCTTTAATTAATTACATAAATTAATTATCCTTTACCCATTCACATTAGTCAACCTTTAATTACTCTCATTAATTACATTAATTAATGATCCTCTAATTACTTTTATTAATTAATTATTCTTTTAGTTAATTACATTTAATAATTAATCTTTAATTTAATCACATTCATTAATCAACCTTAATTAATCACATTCAGTAATTAACTATCCTTTAATTACTTACATCAATTAATTAACTCCTTAATTATTTAATCCTTTTTATTAATTTACACTAAGTAATCAATCCTTAATTACTTCCACTAAGTTTTAATCCTCTAATTACTTCCATTAAGTAATTTCCTTTTTATTAATTACATTCAATAATTATCCATTAATTTCTTACACTCGGTAATTACACTTTAAAAATCACATTAAGTAATAATACTTAATCAATTTCATAAGTGATTATCCTTAATTAATTAATTATCTTAAATTAATCAGATTAATAAGTTTAATTAATTACATTGAGTAATTAATTCCCTTAATTTCTTCCATTAATTAATCACTCTTAATTAATTATCCTTTAATTATCTAGATTAATTAACCCTTAATTAACCAAGTAATTTAACTATCCTTAATTAATTAAAGCAAATATTTTTAAATTAATTACATTAATTAATTATCTCTTAATCATTAGTTAATGACTCTTAAATTAATTACACTCATAACAATCCTTAATTACTTTATTAAGTAATTATACTTTGATTATTAACATAAACTAATTAACCATTAATAATTACATTAAGTAATAACTTTTGATAAATTTCACTAATTTATTATTTGTAATTAATCACAACCTTAATTTATTAAAAATAAATTCTTTATCTTAATTGATTAATTATTTAAATCTTATTTAATTTAAATGCTTGAAATTAATTTATACAAAACTCATTTGAAATTCTTTGATTAAAATTAATATACTTTATCTAAACCACGACTAAATACATCATTAACTTCATTTGAAAACATTTAGGAATTAAATACATAATTACCCCAATATAATTACCTTTTAAACAAACACCTTTAAAACGTTTACCTTATATTTTGAATCTTTTTAAAACTTGTTTTTAAATAAATTCACTTTGGAATTTGATTTATATAGCGTTGAAAACATATCCGTTTAAATGCACTTTAAAAACTAGGCTAAATATTTCTTTGGAACTAAATTTTTTTAATAACTTTTTAAAACTTTGTACTTGATTAAACATTTTTCTTTTTATAAACAGTTCATGTTTTTGCTAACTTTAAAAACTGGTAACAAAACAAAACAACCAACCCGAGCAAAAACTGCAGAAAACCTCATGTCAACCCGAGCTATTCCCCGTGACACTCACGAGCAAACTCACTACCTTCGCCTTCAAGACAAACGCGAAACCAATACGAGAATTAACCCGAGAAAAAAAACTCGCCTACCCAAAAACTTCAACACGCCTGATACATCGTGCACGTTGCACCTGCTCCGATCATCGGACCATCTCCGATCCTCACCGGGGCATCCAACAAGTCGACGATCACCAAGCCGTCCTCTCCGACCTCACAGATCAAAGAACCCAAATGCAAATCAACAACGAAAAAATTGATTGAAAACTGGAACCAACCCCTACGACACAACTCCTCGCCGACGATGAACCAGACCACCAGAATTCCTGCCACCATGTCCAGAGCAGTACTACGTCACCATGCTACTATCCCTACCCTCGTGATCGAACACGAAGCATCATTGATGACCCATGAAACTCATCAGACACGTCGATAGAAACTCTCCATCAAACCCTAAATCAACGACGAACGGCAGCCACGACCATCATAAAATCCTCCACCTATTTTCCCCACGATCGTCAGCCTTCACACTATCTCCTACCTTGATCGCGACTGCTATTACCTCGCCATTCATCGACAAACGACGAAAACCAAAATTCAGATCAACTCATGAATTCACAACCACCCCATGCTTAAAAATCCTGATTTCAATGTTAAAATTCATTGTTTTCTAATGCTAATCTAGTCCTATAATCAAAATCTATAATTAAGATGTTTGATTTTTCTGGTTAAATTGATTTTCCTCTGTAAAAACACATTTTCGAAATACTAACTAAATAATTTCACCTAAAACTCTTTTTAAAAAAGAATTTACATTTTTATATCATTTCCCTTTTTATGATCATAGCTAGATACAGATTGGAAAGAAGGGAATTTTATTTTTGAACTTTATTTCCTAGCCTGTTAATCAAAACAAAGAGATGTATTTCATTTTACAGGCGTGCATTCAGACATATGCATAGGCACATCATATATATTCAAACATGCATTCACACTCAAAAACATATGCAACCATATTCCAATAACAATCCATCACAAGCATCTAGTTATGATCACAGATTTTGAAAGTGTTTTTAAAATTAAGGTTTACTCACCAATTTTAAGAGCAGAGAACAACTACAGGCTTCATTCCTTTTGATCTGAAACCATCTTGATGTATTTGATTTTGATCTCGTGCTTATTTTTTGATTAGCTTATTGAGTTGAATTGCTTTGATCTTCATATTAAAGCTTGAAAACTGAAATTTCTTTTGAGTAGAACTTGGAACAGGTTGTTATTGTTTTGATTTCCATTTTATTTTAATTTTCAGCTTTTAGTTTAAAAGATAAAGAAGAAAGAATAAATCAAGGAAGAAAAGGATTGAACTGAAAAATGAAAATGGTCAGATTCTTCTCAAAAAACTTATTTTATATAATTATTTTTAAAAAAACAATTGTTGCCGTTTATTAATTTGCACGCATATATGGGTTACAAATGTTGATATAAGTTTTAATTATTTTACACATGTCAAGTGTAATATTTAAATATTGCTCTTGTGCTTTTATATTAGTATATGTTTATATTTATATTAATCTTATGTTTATATTTTCACATATATATATTTTTACAAACCCTTCTATCTCATGTTAAATAAAAAGAAAGCATACAAAAACAAAGAAATGAACCTTAAATTAAATCTCATTTTTCATTTTAAAAGAAAATGTACTGCAGTTTTGTAACAAGTCCAATTGAGCTAAAATATTTTTTTATATAAATAAATATATAGCTACTATCTTAATTGTTTGAAAATATATAGTTTTATCTTTAAATAGCTTCTTGAAAGTTATTATATTGAATTTAAAATAAATCTTCCAATCATAATATATATATATTATAATTAGTCAACATGTTTAATTAAATTCAAACCAAAATTTTCCTATTCATAAAGTCTATACATTATATATATATATATATATATATATATATATATATATATATTACAAATATAATACATTTTTTTATTAGCTTTGAAAGATAAAATTTACCAATTTAAATATTATTAGCTTCTGAAAAGTTTAATTTTGCCAATTTAAATATTTATGAGAGAAAATTATTAAACAAATGTTACCAAATTCAAATGATTATTAGTGAAGACTATTAAATAAATATTGCCCAAAATTCCAGGACATCACATCGAGGACATCTAGAAAAGTGATAACATACCCTAATTAGGTGCGGCCCACTTAGCCTTGCCGCATCTTCCCTATTTTAGTCTTTCACGGATGATGAGGCTCGAGGCTAAGCTCTACCTTTCAAGAAACAATTCAACTTAGAATGCTCATCGTCCTCTAATGGCGATGTTCTAATAGCATTCGTCCAAACAAGTTGTCCTGGGCCTGGAAAAACCGAATCACCGTCTTTATCATCTTCATGGTATTCATTCGTAACTTTTAAACCAGATTGAAGTGGTTTTTGGCTAATTAATTTTGATCTCGGTCTCTTTAAAACGATTAAAGAAATTGGCCAATATTGATAATCGGGTATTTAACTATTAATAAAACATCCATAAGCAGTCACCAGGGCTTAATGTAAATTTTTCCAAAATATTTACATCAAAATATCTTTAAAAGATATATCGATCCATTCAACATTTGAAAACAATTTCAAATACTTAAATCCATAATCGGATATTCCCAAACTATCTCAATACTTTGAAATCTTTTCAAATTTCCATTTTTATTCTTAGGAAAATATTATAAATCTTATTTTCCAAAAATTCCTCAATATTAACGCTTTCCGTAACTTATCCCAAAGTCTCAAGAATCACTAATAAATTTCCTCTCTTCAAAACCATATCCTTCTGTAAGCCCCATTTACGAACCTCGAGAGAATTTATAAAATAAAAAATATCATTTCCTTTGAAACTTTATATATAAATAAGTATTTTAAGGATAATAATTTATTTTTAAAACATGGTCAAGTAATCATTTAAAAATATCAAAAACATTTTTTTATAAACAACAATAACTCTTTTATTTTAAATAAATATATAAATTTTCACGGCTGATTTTAAAAGTTAGAATTTACTAAAATAAATACTTAATTATTTGAAAATCTACTTACTGAAGTATCTCAATCCTATCTACTTTAAAATTTCATAAATTTTAAAAATAAAATTTTGCTTTTAAAAATGAACTTAACTTCTTAAAATAAAAATATATTTTTAAAAACCTCAATAACCAATTAAATTTATAAATTCTTCTCGAATCACATCATATTCTTCCATTCAGATCTTCTTAACTATTTCTACTTCCAAAAATAGTACCACTATTTTTCTCACCCTATTTCCATATTCTAACATAAATTCTTCCTATAAATTTATATTTCCAATCTATCATTTGATATGGATTTTCATTATTTATAACATTGTTTATAAATTTAATAACTCCTTTGAGTTTTACTTTATATTAAACTAATCTCGTTTATAAAATTCCATTATAATAAATCCATTACTTTACTAATTCCATTTATAACTTTCAATCTATTTTTAATATCGATTTCAACTCTTTTTTTATATTTTGGAAATATCATTTATAAATTCTCTTATATAATTCATTTTTTTTAAATCTCCATTTAATACTGCACAATGGTTAAGTGTAACCAAAAATCAATATAATTTCTCTAACTCAATTTCTTTAAAATACACCCCAATTCCAATATAAATATTTTTATATCAAAAATTCCCTTTTATGTCTTAAATTTAAAAAAATATTTATGTTATTTAAAATATCAAAATTCAGGCCAGTGCTACAACAGCATCCAATAATTCTAAATAGTACAGTAATCTATAATATATTATTCTATACAATCCATATATCACAATATATGAAATTAAATTTAACATTTTGAGGAATCCAGTTGGATCCCTCCAACCTGTTTCCCTGCATCCACAAATGTTAATACAAAATAGAAATAACAATTCCACTTCGAGGGGGATATCGCGGTATATAGGGTCATTTGCTATTATGCGGGGGTATAGGGTCTCATCCGCTATAATGTGCGGGAATATCACTCCAAATACTAGTATATACTACTATATAATATCATTAAGTAGATACTTATAATTTATCAATCCAATCAAGCATCAAATAATTTAATTTAAACATTAATTTAAACACCAAATTTAAATTTGGCAATCCAAACGAGTGAGAAATTCTCACCTTGATTTTTATTGCGATCCGTTCCCATTTTTAATTAATAGCCGCCTTTAAAAATCTCCAATTGATTCCAGATTAAAGTTCGCTATTTTTTTACCTCGTATGAATTTGTTACCATATTATAAGCATTTGATTTTTAATAATATAATTAACTTAATTAACTACAGCATTAATTTCAAATTTTAAACTAAAATAACCTTAATATTCTCATCCTGGCCTGTTAACGCTCAACCCAAAATCAATGCTCGAACACAAACGCCGATGTCGACCGACCATTTCCCCTTTTGGCGACCTTTGCCCTGATGTCTACACATCTGCACTATTACCACCTCCTATCACGAGCACCAACTGCCACAACTTCACCCTTAAATCCCATGCATCGCCACCTTAGTTCCATCACGTCGCCCTGACATCATGCAACAGCGACATTGTCACACCCTCCCCACTGCTTCCTGAATCCAGACACACAACCTTCCGTCCTTTAATCTGGACGCCGTCGACCATGAGTATGCACATGAATGAACAGTCGCACTCCGGTCCCTTCCATAATGTCGCGACCAGAGTCGAGCTTCATCAAATCGAATCACACCCCCTACATCCACTGCCGCGCGCCTCTGACGTCACCACGTTTATATGAAACCGCGATCGATTTCGATCGCAGTATATTTTTTTAGACGACACGATTTTGAATAGGAGACAAAAGGGAAATGAAAGCTCTCGACTTGAATTTGTTCCATTCTTCCCTTTAGTTTTGTTCTGAGAGAATGGTGTCTGAATTTTGTTTTTTTCCATTTTTTTCTCTGACGGTTTAAGAAAGAAAAGGGGAGATGGAAAAGAAGAGACATGATACAAAGGTTGCATGTATGAGAAGGTGGCGTGTTCGACTGTTCTAAACTCGACATGATACATTTTTTTTTCTTTTTTTTAAAAAGATCTCGTTCCACGCAACTCAAAATTTTGATCTCCTATCGACGTGTGCCGCGAGGCGTTTATAATGTTATACCCCTATTTCGAATGCAATGGAAAAGGTTTCGTGTCCAAATTCGATCGTATGGAGAAAATAGCTTTATGGACCCAATTATTATATTGAATTTTCGATATTAAATTCAAAGCGATTATATCTCATAAGACCAAACGATAACTTTGAACCCTATAAAATTTGAAATCTGATAATAATACAGTATTATAAATCTAATGGAACCGGTTTGAAATCCAAGACTGTTCCCTGGATTGCTATTTTAACTTGTCGATTAAATCGACGATTTCAAAAATTTATGAAATCGCTTGAAAATCCAGTTTTAAAATCTTGCTAACTAAATTATAATCCCAAATCTAATATTTGAACCATTTAAATATTGAAAACTTACCGTCAAAAAATTCGATATGTACATAATAACTAGCTGACTGTGAAGCCACCTGCTCCAGCTCCACCAAAATGCGGTTGTGAGAAACCTGGATCACTTGGCTACTCATACAAATCTTAGCACCCAAGAGTTTTAGGGTATCTCGTAATACCATGCCGCATATAAACATGGATGAGGTTTTACCTTACGCTAACCAAAACACTTTTATAGAAAATCCAATGATATTATAATAATGTTTAATGGTCCAAGTAAAATATGAATATAGTTGAATGATTACATCTCGCATTTTAACATTGTTAAATATATTTAAAACCATAAAGGCACGTATTGGAGAATGTATTTCATATTATAACAAGGTAAGGATCTGCCTTCCGATGGTACATCTCTAGATAAAATGCACCGGAGTCTGATAAGAACATCTTGTAACTTTGCCACACAGGACTGCCTTCCACTGGACTAGTAGTACTGAATGATCACCCAACTTTGGGCCCTAAAGCATACATGAGTTGACAGTAATCAATCTAGATTTGCGATGACCATATCCTTATGGAAGCGACCCACATGGCCCTGCTGCATGTCGATTTTTGTCATTTCCTAGTTGACGAGGCTTAAGGCTACATTTTACCTTTATATGGCACTTTCCATTAGGAATGATAAATTGTCTTCCAGTCGATGATACAATGTCAGCATTCATCCATACAAGTCATTTAGTAGATGAACGAACCGAAGGCGTTACTTCTACCACATCCATGTTGGAATCACCTTCCGGATTAGTAGCAAGCAGCCCTTGCACTTCAAAGAGCTCCATCTTCGAATTCCATCATCGTTAAGATGTCCTCACTTTGAAACACTTGAGTTGGATCGAAGTGGTTTTCGGATAACATATCCGATCCCGGTCTCTTCGAAACAATTTTCGATAAATTCAACCCTAGTTTTTTAGGAAAGAATCAGCCAAGATAAGAGTGGAGATTACTCCTAACCGTTAATGGACGGATTTTCTTATCGTTTATCCTAGAATAATGAAATGAATTTATACATACAACATAGCAACACTAATGGTGACTGTACCATATAATTTTCGTGTTTCTCTTAGATATTTCAAAGTAACGTTTTGGTCCAGATTTTGATAGTCGGTTATTTAACTATCAAATAAATAAACATTCAAACATGGATTTTATCCCATATATAATCCACTAAGCTTTTATTAATTTAATCTTTATTTAATAAAATCACTTTATAAAACTTGATCAAAAGATCTTTACACGACACAATTTCTAAAACCCTTGCTTTCCCTTTGTCAGGACACGATTCTTCGTCTTCCGAAAATTCGACATCGACATTCACTTTATCGACTGCCGAGAAATCGAACGACGGAAAACCGAACACTGAGGGTTTTAAAAAAAAAGAAATTTAGAAAAAGAAAAGAGAAAAAGATAGAAATTAGGGAGGAGAGAAGACAGAAGGTAGAAAATTTTAAAATAGAAAGAAAAAGAGACATAGAACAGAAAGAAAATAGAGAAAATGGGACGGAACAGAAAACAACAGAACAACATCAGAATCTCACAATTCGCAGCGGAACAACATATAATAATAGATGAATAATCTTTAAACAAAGACCTATATCAGTTATTACATTTTATACATTTCATTTCATTATATCATATCATCAGAGTGTACAACAACAACAACAATGCAGCGGAAAAAGAAATACTATATAAACTAGTAATACGCCATGCCATCCAGCTTGCCTCCAGCAACTCCTGAATATCCAGAATATCCTGATAAATCTAACTCTTGACTACCCGTGTGAAAATTGGTGGGCACCCAGAGTTTAGGAAGGAAAACAATAAACTCCAAGTCAGTCATGTGACTGGTGTGAGAACTCAAAACAGTTTATTTATCTTTAAAATCAAAATAGAGGAATATTTTTATTTCAATTCGCAATGCTTTAAAAAATGAGACTACCATAAGACCTCCTGCCACACACACAATGCAAACGCAGAATCGGAGGAGATTTCTCCTTATGATAGTCAAAGATGCTTGATACGCATTTAAAATAACATTTGATATTATTACTAGTGCATAGTGTAGTGGAAAATTCATTTCGAAAGTAGAATATAAATCTTAGCCAACATACGACCATTATCGTATGCCTACTATAGCTAACTATGTTCAATAGCAGGTTACCGCCACATTCCATAGCAGGTTATACAACTAAAACCGTACAAGTCACGTATTGTTTCTTTGGATTTCCAACAAATGGTCAGGCCAAAGAACTTCCCATTGCCACATGAGAATGCCTCTGGAAAGACATCCCCGAGAACCAAACCGGAACTCTGCCAACACAAGGCCGGGTTACCCCTAACTGGGTAACTACTGACACGAGCACGCCATTCCCCGATCGTAAACGACCTTTCTCACGGGATCCCGAAAACCAACAACCACAAAGTAATAAATTCGTAGTAACCACATAGGTTAAATATCTGGGCTCCATACCATGATACCACCTCTATCCAGAAGGAAATGTACATACCCTAAAGGGTGCTACCCCTCATAACCTTGCTGCATCTTTCCTGTTTTGACCATTTCCGGGGTGTGAGGTTCGACGAAGTCACGTCCACAAAAACATACTTTATACAAAAGCCATGCTTTGGGTCAACAAATGATCAACACAATGATCACCAAGATAGACGATCAAATAAACGATCCTATCACAATAATCAACACAATGATCATTTCAGCATCACTCAGCATATCACATTACCAAATTGGGAATATATCGCTGATAACTTCAACTATATAACCTCTGAGCTCGTACGTCTCAGAGAAGGGTGTTAAGCTAAAAGAATAAATTCTTCGCCACCAACAGAAATATATTTGAAAGAAATCGGCTTTATATCTCAACTTGTAATGTCAGACACACAATCCATACAAGTCTGTTCCGGGATCGAACAAAACCGAAGGCACTTACAAAGAAGTCCTTGCAATCCGGATATTCACAATCCTGATCGGATTTCCCATCACTTAGGAAGTCTCTATACCATTGCAACTCAGTGCAGAGACAATCGATAGGTCATCCTATCGCTCTCGCAAATACCGGGTCTTCAACACCGATCTTCAAATGCAATTCATAACGACGTATCACATATTCGGAATGGGTTATACGACCCCATGGTCCTTTCCCGGTTAACCCGAATAGTGAGCGCTTATTTAAAAATAAGTGTGGCATTCAAATTCAATCAAATCACATCATATACCCATTCAAAGGGAAATATTGATAGTCGGTTATTGAACTATCAATGGATATGCACACATCACCAGATTCCAAATAATTTTCCAAATATTTACTTTCCAAAATATCTTTACAAGATATATAATTTCAACACTTCAAAAATAAATCAATATTTATTTTTCTAAAGAACTTCCACTTCCTTTATAAATTCCTTAGTGAATTTATAATTCCAAAATATCAATGAATATTCGATTTCGATCATTCATTTCAGTTTATCTTCAAAAAGATGAATTCTAAATATCACTTCATATTGGAAACAATTCCATACTTATTTAATAAGTAATTCACAAATCTTTTTATTTTCTATACTTAGAAAATATTTAATATACTCTAATCGAAATTAAGTATATATTTCATCCTTTAAGGAAATCATTCTCTTAAACATATTTATTTGGGCCAAAACGAATGTTGCGTAAAACATCGTTACAACAACCCAAAATCACTAGTATAGGGATTCGAAATTAAAATAGATATATAAATCCCAATACTATACAAAACATTTCCTTTTGGAAATCATTTACTATAACAACAGTGTTATAGTCACCATTTCCTTTTATTTCTCGAAAACGTCTATTTCAACAATAAATGTTGAAATCTATGGTTTCGAATCTCAACACATTTTAAAACATCGTTAGATAGTTTTAATTCTATTTGAAATATCACATTCAAAACAATTTCTTTAACCTCTTATTCACTATTCAAAAACGTGAATATACTTCATTAACAATTTCATCCTTTTATACATTTTATTTCAAAGGATTATTCACAGTTCAAAAACGTGAATATAACTCCATTTATAAGTTATAACAATTAACTTATCAAAATAAGTCATTTGCGAATTTATAAAACAACGTTTATAAATTCCATTTCTATTTATTTATAAAAACTTCCTTTTATAAATTCTTTTATTAACCTATTCCAGTTTATAACTAAATTATAAACTAAAATTTCATATTATAAGTTAAATACTTATAAAACGATTATTTTACAAAAATCGTTCTTTTAACTTCATAATTATAAATCTTATAACTTATAAGATTCAATTATTTATCCAAAATTCATTCTTTCAATAACTTTATAAATTTTGTAAACCTACTGTTTATAAAATTCCATTTATAACTTCACTGTTTAAAATTCTATAAATTTCATTCATTTATGAAATTCATTTTCACTTCACTCAAACACTTATAAAAACTCGTTTTATAATGTCTATATTTCAATTTATAAATATCCATTTATAAATCTCTTAATATAAATCAATTTATATTATCCTTTTTAAACGTCTTTAAATTCCTTTAAAAACTTTATCCTTTTGATTCATAAAATAATTAAATTTTATAAACCCTATATTTCAACTTTTCACAATAATTCTAAAATCCCGATTAAACTATTTTATAAAATCATTAGCATCATATTCTCAAAAATCAGTTTTTAACTATATTTCTCAAAAATCATAATTTTTATAACATTAAAAATTATAACGTTTATTTATTTAAAATGGATCAATTCCAAACATATAGTATATTTTCATAAAATCACTTTATAAATCATTTTAAAATTCCAAAACTTGGTCCAATGATGCTACATACCAAATAGTCAATCACGACAACAACGATATCATATATCGTATATGATAGTCAACGAATATCAAAATATCCATAATCAAATAAATAATGTTGAGGAATCCAGTTGGATCCCTCCAACCTGTTTTCCTGCATCCAAAAACATTAGCACAATACCAATTTCGCTCCAGTACGAAATTATCGCGGTACATGTTCTTATTAAATATTATCCGCTTAATAACGGCGTAATAGGGTCTCATCCGCTAAACAAAAAATGCGGGAAATCAATAACTGCAATATATACATATGCCAATATATATATATATTGATATTATATATAATACCAATTTCACTGTTTATGAAATATTCGCGGTATATGTTTTTATTAAATAACATCCGCTTACTAACGGCGTATAATGTCTATTTTAACAATCAATAGATATCAATCAACATTCAAACATGCATTCAAATATTTTAAATCTAACTATTTAAAATAAAATCGAAACTAATTCGATTGAGTGAGAAGTTCTCACCTTGATTTTAATTTCCGTTTCAGCTTTTATTTCGAATAAAATTAAACGGACGTTTAATTTTACCCAAAATTATCACTAACTCCAAACGACTCCAAACCAACTCCATCGCGTAGTGCTCGTCCATACGATTCCAACGCAACTGGTTTCGTAATTTTTCGACCTCGTATGAAAAAGATATGAATTATTGAAGTTTGTATACGATTTTATATAAACAATTCAACATTAACTTAACTAATTTTTATACCAATCTAATCCTGGCCGTGCATAGCAGATCCAAGGCCGCACCTTTTCTTTCTCCTTCCCCTTCCATTCACGCGCGTGTATCCAGTAAAACAACCGAACCCAACTTTGAATTTTAGGGTTAAAAATCGCCACCTCCACATCGAGTTCTAGCATGATCAGGATACACCATCGTGAAGCCCTTCACTTGCTCAACCTTCGGCCATAAGCTCATAGAGCTCGGCTGCCTGATGCTCTTGGAAATGCGTGCGTCACTTCCCTAGGACGCGGGCCATTATCTCCCTCCTCGGTGCATCGTTTTAGATCATATCCGTTGAATATATAGAACTCGATACCCACTACAAGTCTCCAGTTAGAAGTTCGTCGAATCGTTGCACGGATTTGAAGAATTTTGGGGATGAAGATGGGAGCTTTCTGGCCGTTCAGGGGGGGTGGCGGCGGCTAGGGTTTAAGTTTTCTTTTGTTTTTTTTTTTGATGGTGGTGGTCTATTTATAAGGAACGAGCGACACTATTCATCCCGAAAATTCCGAACTCCGATTTACGCGCCGTAACCAGCGTTTCTAAGGTTTACCCCGCGTTCCGGACACAATGGAACAGGTTTCGAAAGCTAATTCGGAAGTATGTGCGAGTTATGGCTGTAAACGCTCAATTTGAATTAAACCGATTTAAGTCGATTTCTAGGCGTTTTAATTTGTACCGGACAAACGGTAAATCCAATTGACTTGAAATTTGAAACCTTACAATAATATCACATTACGGATCCGATGAAACTGGTTTCGTCGAAATCCGAGACTTTTTGAAAAATGGCTATTTTAGCTCGCCAAATTTAAATTAAAAAAAATTCGATGCGTTTCGAGCTGCCACGATCAAACGATAGCTCCGATTGACACGAAATTTGAAATCCGGTAATAACTAACTATTACGGATCCAATGGAACTAGTTTCGTTCAATTCTGAGACTGTTCAAAAATTGGCTATTTTCACTAGTCGGTTTAAATATTCAAATATTCAAATTTCACAAATTAACTTTTAATTCGATTTTAAAAGTTCTAAAATATCGTTCTAACTTCCATATGATAAAATAAAATTTTACAAAACATTTTCAATCATATTTAACTATATTTTCAATTATTTCCATAATTTAACATATTAAATTATCGATTTAATTATTCAATTAAATCCAAAAATTCAAATAAAAATTTATTTGACTTATAAATTCACTTATTAATATTTAAAATTAATTAAATATTCATATTTTAATTTCTAAAAATTCTGGGTCGTTACAATCTTCCCCACTTAAAAGAATTTCGTCCTCGAAATTATTAAGTAAGAAAAGTACAGAATTTATTAATTGTCCATAATTCATAGTTAAATTCCTTACAATAACTTACTAAGTTTTTCAAATCATACTTAGTTATCTTTTCAAAAACAATCTATATCATTTAACTTTCAATTCAAAATCAAAGTTAAAGTTTTCAAAATTTTCCAATTTTCTCAAAAAATTTCTAACGCCTTAAATTTCCGGAAAAATTCGCCATAGTCTCCTTTGCGCGGCTCGATCCGAAAAAAAAAATGACAGTATATATATCACAAATATACATCTCATCAAGTAATGAGGCATCCCGCAGGGAAAAAAGTGTAAAAGTACAGTATTTAATCCGAGATATGTACCTTATATTTTATTAGCAAGCATATACGGCTAATATAGCGCAAAAGCGAGCTCCAAATGCGAAGCAAACGCGATCCGCACCTACTAATTACTCAACAAACAACATGAGAATCATGCATATAGACAATAGTATCAATATACAACATATGGCAACATAATAACTATATATACTAACATAGCAAATGCAACATATTCAAACATCAACCAACTAGCATCCATAACCAATATATATTCATTTATATTCTCATTAATATTCAATGAATTGGTTTTCAATTTAATCACATTTGATTCATTAATAGTGGATGTTCTTTCTAACATTCATTTTCAATTAGTTTATATTCACTAATTCATATTCAAGTTGGTTCATTTCCAATCAAATTCAATTCCATTCAAATTTATTTACTTCTAATTTGAATTCAATTACATAGCTTTAAATTTCACTAATTCACTTTCATTAATACTTAATGAATTATATACAATCAACTAACAATCATATAACAACCAAAGTATATCTATCACAACCAAATTCCTTTGCTTACAATTGGTTTAATTTAATTGATTTTCATTCAACTATTCAACTTTCTAATAACATTAGATTTTAATGAATTAACACTTATATTCATTATTCATATCAACTTAAATTTACATTTAATTGATTAACATTCAATCCATTCATTCAATTCATTTATATAACTCAAGTTTATATTCATCACTTAACTTTATAAATTTTACTTTGATACTACTATCAACTTCATTCAATATCACTTAAGTTATATTCCATTTAACTTTAAATTCATTTTTATTTACTACTCATATTCATAAATATATTCATATAGTTTCACTTCTTATATATAAGTTTATTTCACAATTGTAAATGACTTTAATTATAATTTAATTCTTATAATTCTTTTGCTTATACAATTATTCTTTTATTTAGATTATTCAAATAACTAAACAATCAACTTATATACTTCTTTAATAATTCTGAAAAATTATTCCTTTATATATAAAATATAATCAAGGTAAAATTATTTCATTTACCCAAATTTTAAAACAATATTGTGTCGAATTGTTCTATTCAAGTGTTTAGAAACCCCTTCGATTCAGTTTCGAAGCTGCGCCGACGAAGGTTCATATACCACTCAACAAACCAATCATCACAATATAAAACAATTTTATATATTCACTATCAAATACGCTCTCATAGCTATTATTACACTCAAATTCATTCTAGAGTACTACTGACTCTATCTCTAATGAATTATACCCAACAGAACCATGGTTGTCGCTTAACCAT
The DNA here is from genome assembly GCA_030765085.1 of Allium cepa. Lineage (NCBI taxonomy): Eukaryota > Viridiplantae > Streptophyta > Magnoliopsida > Asparagales > Amaryllidaceae > Allium > Allium cepa. The sequence continues at coordinate 980,400,249 of CM060928.1, forward strand.
AAGCTCTGATACCACATTGTCAGGACACGATTCTTCGTCTTCCGAAAATTCGACATCGACATTCACTTTATCGACTGCCGAGAAATCGAACGACGGAAAACCGAACACTGAGGGTTTTAAAAAAAAAGAAATTTAGAAAAAGAAAAGAGAAAAAGATAGAAATTAGGGAGGAGAGAAGACAGAAGGTAGAAAATTTTAAAATAGAAAGAAAAAGAGACATAGAACAGAAAGAAAATAGAGAAAATGGGACGGAACAGAAAACAACAGAACAACATCAGAATCTCACAATTCGCAGCGGAACAACATATAATAATAGATGAATAATCTTTAAACAAAGACCTATATCAGTTATTACATTTTATACATTTCATTTCATTATATCATATCATCAGAGTGTACAACAACAACAACAATGCAGCGGAAAAAGAAATACTATATAAACTAGTAATACGCCATGCCATCCAGCTTGCCTCCAGCAACTCCTGAATATCCAGAATATCCTAATAAATCTAACTCTTGACTACCCGTGTGAAAATTGGTGGGCACCCAGAGTTTAGGAAGGAAAACAATAAACTCCAAGTCAGTCATGTGACTGGTGTGAGAACTCAAAACAGTTTATTTATCTTTAAAATCAAAATAGAGGAATATTTTTATTTCAATTCGCAATGCTTTAAAAAATGAGACTACCATAAGACCTCCTGCCACACACACAATGCAAACGCAGAATCGGAGGAGATTTCTCCTTATGATAGTCAAAGATGCTTGATACGCATTTAAAATAACATTTGATATTATTACTAGTGCATAGTGTAGTGGAAAATTCATTTCGAAAGTAGAATATAAATCTTAGCCAACATACGACCATTATCGTATGCCTACTATAGCTAACTATGTTCAATAGCAGGTTACCGCCACATTCCATAGCAGGTTATACAACTAAAACCGTACAAATCACGTATTGTTTCTTTGGATTTCCAACAAATGGTCAGGCCAAGGAACTTCCCATTGCCACATGAGAATGCCTCTGGAAAGACATCCCCGAGAACCAAACCGGAACTCTGCCAACACAAGGCCGGGTTACCCCTAACTGGGTAACTACTGACACGAGCACGCCATTCCCCGATCGTAAACGACCTTTCTCACGGGATCCCGAAAACCAACAACCACAAAGTAATAAATTCGTAGTAACCACATAGGTTAAATATCTGGGCTCCATACCATGATACCACCTCTATCCAGAAGGAAATGTACATACCCTAAAGGGTGCTACCCCTCATAACCTTGCTGCATCTTTCCTGTTTTGACCATTTCCGGGGTGTGAGGTTCGACGAAGTCACGTCCACAAAAACATACTTTATACAAAAGCCATGCTTTGGGTCAACAAATGATCAACACAATGATCACCAAGATAGACGATCAAATAAACGATCCTATCACAATAATCAACACAATGATCATTTCAGCATCACTCAGCATATCACATTACCAAATTGGGAATATATCGCTGATAACTTCAACTATATAACCTCTGAGCTCGTACGTCTCAGAGAAGGGTGTTAAGCTAAAAGAATAAATTCTTCGCCACCAACAGAAATATATTTGAAAGAAATCGGCTTTATATCTCAACTTGTAATGTCAGACACACAATCCATACAAGTCTGTTCCGGGATCGAACAAAACCGAAGGCACTTACAAAGAAGTCCTTGCAATCCGGATATTCACAATCCTGATCGGATTTCCCATCACTTAGGAAGTCTCTATACCGTTGCAACTCAGTGCAGAGACAATCGATAGGTCATCCTATCGCTCTCGCAAATACCGGGTCTTCAACACCGATCTTCAAATGCAATTCATAACGACGTATCACATATTCGGAATGGGTTATACGACCCCATGGTCCTTTCCCGGTTAACCCGAATAGTGAGCGCTTATTTAAAAATAAGTGTGGCATTCAAATTCAATCAAATCACATCATATACCCATTCAAAGGGAAATATTGATAGTCGGTTATTGAACTATCAATGGATATGCACACATCACCAGATTCCAAATAATTTTCCAAATTATTTACTTTCCAAAATATCTTTACAAGATATATAATTTCAACACTTCAAAAATAAATCAATATTTATTTTTCTAAAGAACTTCCACTTCCTTTATAAATTCCTTAGTGAATTTATAATTCCAAAATATCAATGAATATTCGATTTCGATCATTCATTTCAATTTATCTTCAAAAAGATGAATTCTAAATATCACTTCATATTGGAAACAATTCCATACTTATTTAATAAGTAATTCACAAATCTTTTTATTTTCTATACTTAGAAAATATTTAATATACTCTAATCGAAATTAAGTATATATTTCATCCTTTAAGGAAATCATTCTCTTAAACATATTTATTTGGGCCAAAACGAATGTTGCGTAAAACATCGTTACAACAACCCAAAATCACTAGTATAGGGATTCGAAATTAAAATAGATATATAAATCCCAATACTATACAAAACATTTCCTTTTGGAAATCATTTACTATAACAACAGTGTTATAGTCACCATTTCCTTTTATTTCTCGAAAACGTCTATTTCAACAATAAATGTTGAAATCTATGGTTTCGAATCTCAACACATTTTAAAACATCGTTAGATAGTTTTAATTCTATTTGAAATATCACATTCAAAACAATTTCTTTAACCTCTTATTCACTATTCAAAAACGTGAATATACTTCATTAACAATTTCATCCTTTTATACATTTTATTTCAAAGGATTATTCACAGTTCAAAAACGTGAATATAACTCCATTTATAAGTTATAACAATTAACTTATCAAAATAAGTCATTTGCGAATTTATAAAACAACGTTTATAAATTCCATTTCTATTTATTTATAAAAACTTCCTTTTATAAATTCTTTTATTAACCTATTCCAGTTTATAACTAAATTATAAACTAAAATTTCATATTATAAGTTAAATACTTATAAAACGATTATTTTACAAAAATCGTTCTTTTAACTTCATAATTATAAATCTTATAACTTATAAGATTCAATTATTTATCCAAAATTCATTCTTTCAATAACTTTATAAATTTTGTAAACCTACTGTTTATAAAATTCCATTTATAACTTCACTGTTTAAAATTCTATAAATTTCATTCATTTATGAAATTCATTTTCACTTCACTCAAACACTTATAAAAACTCGTTTTATAATGTCTATATTTCAATTTATAAATATCCATTTATAAATCTCTTAATATAAATCAATTTATATTATCCTTTTTAAACGTCTTTAAATTCCTTTAAAAACTTTATCCTTTTGATTCATAAAATAATTAAATTTTATAAACCCTATATTTCAACTTTTCACAATAATTCTAAAATCCCGATTAAACTATTTTATAAAATCATTAGCATCATATTCTCAAAAATCAGTTTTTAACTATATTTCTCAAAAATCATAATTTTTATAACATTAAAAATTATAACGTTTATTTATTTAAAATGGATCAATTCCAAACATATAGTATATTTTCATAAAATCACTTTATAAATCATTTTAAAATTCCAAAACTTGGTCCAATGATGCTACATACCAAATAGTCAATCACGACAACAACGATATCATATATCGTATATGATAGTCAACGAATATCAAAATATCCATAATCAAATAAATACTGTTGAGGAATCCAGTTGGATCCCTCCAACCTGTTTTCCTGCATCCAAAAACATTAGCACAATACCAATTTCGCTCCAGTACGAAATTATCGCGGTACATGTTCTTATTAAATATTATCCGCTTAATAACGGCGTAATAGGGTCTCATCCGCTAAACAAAAAATGCGGGAAATCAATAACTGCAATATATACATATGCCAATATATATATATATTGATATTATATATAATACCAATTTCACTGTTTATGAAATATTCGCGGTATATGTTTTTATTAAATAACATCCGCTTACTAACGGCGTATAATGTCTATTTTAACAATCAATAGATATCAATCAACATTCAAACATGCATTCAAATATTTTAAATCTAACTATTTAAAATAAAATCGAAACTAATTCGATTGAGTGAGAAGTTCTCACCTTGATTTTAATTTCCGTTTCAGCTTTTATTTCGAATAAAATTAAACGGACGTTTAATTTTACCCAAAATTCTCACTAACTCCAAACGACTCCAAACCAACTCCATCGCGTAGTGCTCGTCCATACGATTCCAACGCAACTGGTTTCGTAATTTTTCGACCTCGTATGAAAAAGATATGAATTATTGAAGTTTGTATACGATTTTATATAAACAATTCAACATTAACTTAACTAATTTTTATACCAATCTAATCCTGGCCGTGCATAGCAGATCCAAGGCCGCACCTTTTCTTTCTCCTTCCCCTTCCATTCACGCGCGTGTATCCAGTAAAACAACCGAACCCAACTTTGAATTTTAGGGTTAAAAATCGCCACCTCCACATCGAGTTCTAGCATGATCAGGATACACACTCGTGAAGCCCTTCACTTGCTCAACCTTCGGCCATAAGCTCATAGAGCTCGGCTGCCTGATGCTCTTGGAAATGCGTGCGTCACTTCCCTAGGACGCGGGCCATTATCTCCCTCCTCGGTGCATCGTTTTAGATCATATCCGTTGAATATATAGAACTCGATACCCACTACAAGTCTCCAGTTAGAAGTTCGTCGAATCGTTGCACGGATTTGATGAATTTTGGGGATGAAGATAGGAGCTTTCTGGCCGTTCAGGGGGGTGACGGCGGCTAGGGTTTAAGTTTTCTTTCTTTTTTTTTCTTTTTTTTTGATGGTGGTGGTCTATTTATAAGGAACGAGCGACACTATTCATCCCGGAAATTCCGAACTCCGATTTACGCGCCGTAACCAGCGTTTCTAAGGTTTACCCCGCGTTCCGGACACAATGGAACAGGTTTCGAAAGCTAATTCGGAAGTATGTGCGAGTTATGGCTGTAAACGCTCAATTTGAATTAAACCGATTTAAGTCGATTTCTAGGCGTTTTAATTTGTACCGGACAAACGGTAAATCCAATTGACTTGAAATTTGAAACCTTACAATAATATCACATTACGGATCCGATGAAACTGGTTTCGTCGAAATCCGAGACTTTTTGAAAAATGGCTATTTTAGCTCGCCAAATTTAAATTAAAAATAATTCGATGCGTTTCGAGCTGCCACGATCAAACGATAGCTCCGATTGACACGAAATTTGAAATCCGGTAATAACTAACTATTACGGATCCAATGGAACTAGTTTCGTTCAATTCTGAGACTGTTCAAAATTGGCTATTTTCACTAGTCGATTTAAATATTCAAATATTCAAATTTCACAAATTAACTTTTAATTCGATTTTAAAAGTTCTAAAATATCGTTCTAACTTCCATATGATAAAATAAAATTTTACAAAACATTTTCAATCATATTTAACTATATTTTCAATTATTTCCATAATTTAACATATTAAATTATCGATTTAATTATTCAATTAAATCCAAAAATTCAAATAAAAATTTATTTGACTTATAAATTCACTTATTAATATTTAAAATTAATTAAATATTCATATTTTAATTTCTAAAAATTCTGGGTCGTTACACCCTTTTTACTTGGAAAATATTTATACTTTTCTTAGGGGTATAAGTATATTATCAAAACATTTAGAAAATTCCTCCTTTCAAATTTCTTTTTGAAAACATTATCTACCATAAAACGATCCACTTATCCTTTACAAAAGTTCCCTTTTAAAAGCTCCCTTCACATTTACCTTTATAATTTCAAAAATCAATTTATATAAACATTTTTATAAGTCTACAAGATAATTTACAAAACCTCTTTAAAAACCTCTAAAATCATTTATAAAACATTTCCCCATTTAAACTGCTTTGATAAATCTTTTATAAGAAAAATCGTTCATAAAATATCTTTTGCGACTCATCCTTTTAAATCATTTTAAATAAACCTTTTTACTTAGTAAAACCCATTTTCATAAACAATTTATTATTTATAAACTAATAATATGACTTGAAAATTCATTTATAAACCTTAACTCCAATTTGATTAAAGAATTGAAATTAATGCAGAACCATACTTCATAATTCAAAAGGAGGCTTAGCAATCCAATAGGTATAATTTAAGTTGCTATTTAACATCAATTTCAGTTTCAAGTCACTTAACCATTTATTTACATCAGTCAACATATATGCAAATGCATCATATCCAAATCATGGAATAACATGTCAATACAACTCAACTAGCATATACATGTCCAAATAACATAATAACAAGAGGGTGATCCTTCTAAATAAATGTCCAAACAATTCACTATTTATAGAAAAATGTGAATTTATTCTACTAAACATATGTCCACACCATAAACAATTACATTATAGCAAACCGAGCATTTATTCTGCTAACAGATGTCCATACAATCAACTTATATCAAAACGGTGAGCTAACATATGTCCACACAATTAGGCCATTTGCATAACTCATTCATAGTTGTTTGTCTACTTAACGGTATTGACATTTGAATCTCTTGTGTTCAAAACTATCTTTGAAAACGAAGTACCTTTCAAACAATTTGATTCTCGAAAGAAAGGATTTATAACTTAAAACTCCCTTTTGGAAATGACTAATTATAAGTTTCACTCTTTATTAAATCATAATTAATCTTTATTAAATTTGAACTTAATTTAATTACAAATTAATAAATAATTAAACCTTTAATAAATAATTTATTTATAAAGTAAACACTTAATTAATCCTTTATTAATTACAAAATAATAATTTATAACCTTTATTAATAATTAACTATTAATTAATTACATATTTACATGTGTGCTCTCCTATATTCCAAAGGATCACACATTTATCTCAAAAAATTAACTATTAATTTAAATTAATTAATTAAATAATCATTTAATTAAAATATAAATAATAAATTAAACCTTTATTAAATAATTATTTTAAATTAAAACCTTAATTAATTAATTATTACAAAGAGTTAAACACTTGATTAATTAAATAAATAAATAACTGACCTTATATTTGATTAATAATTAACTGAAAATTAATCATGTAATTAACATATAAGTAATTAAAAATTAATCTTTCTTAACCAATAATTAATTAAATTTTAATCTTGTTTTTAAAAGATAATTAACTAAATTAATCTTCACTTAACTAAAGTTAATGAACCTTGTTTAATCTAAATTAAATTATTAATTACTAAACATAATTAATTAAAAAAATAAATTAGTAAATTCTTAATTAAACTCTAAAATTAACTTCTGAAACATCATTACTAAGTTTATAAAACATTTCAAAACATTTTTAATTATAAAAACCAAATTTTGCAAAAATGGGATTTTTGAGTGAAACTGCAGCCACATCGACTATCGCTATGGATGCCATAACTTGAAAATGTTTTTGGCTTTCCCTTATGAAAATTAAACCCTTAAATACTTGCTAAATTATCTCAAAACATACAATAATAGTTTGTATATGGAGACAAAGTTGAAACCTTTGAAATGATTTTAACTTCCTTTAGAACTAACACTAGTTTCATATAAAAATTCGATCGCCAATTTCATACCAATGTGTCAACTTCCTTAACATATATATCACATATCCAAGTCTATATATAACCAAAACATCCATAATCACATCACATTAAAAACACAAGCAAGATGTATGCTTTTACCATTTACAACAATTTTAGACTTCAAATTCAAGCCAAATATCATTTCACAGACAAGTAACATGTATATATAACAATCACATGATAATTTGGCCAATTCAAACCAATATATCTTGCAACAAACTAACTAACATAATAAGCCAAAAGCTTTCCCAAAATAAAGTTTTACTCACCGCAACTTAAACTTGAAATATTTAAGAACTTGCGAAGCTTGAAAACCCACAAAAATCAACTCGAAAATAGGTCACCTTCTCCTTGATTTTTGGCCATTTTACTCTTAGAATTTTGAAATGTGGTTAAAAGAAAATCTGCTGTAAATCTTATCTCTAAAATTTCAAAAAAAAGAATCACTCAATTTAATTTTTTTAAGAAAGATGTGGTCAAAAGATGGAGTGCTATTTTCGAACTTGAAAATATGGGTCCGAAAATGAGTCAGAAAGAAATATATTCTTGACCCAAAAATATTCAAAATTTGAAAAAGTGGTTCAAATGGAAGTTGTAGCCATCGAAATTCTATGTGGTTCAAATTTTTTTTTCTCTATTTAGTTAGCAGATGAGGAAGATATGATAGAAGCAAGATGAGGAAAAATTGAAGAAGTGGGAGGCTATTTACAAGCAATAAAAAAGCTAAATTACTAAACTTCCATTTATCCTTTGCCCTCCAATCATCCTTTGCCACCTCACCTATCCTGGTCTCCCTCCTAACTCCTCACGTTCCAACATGTCAAAACATGTTTTGTACTTAATTGTACTCGAGTCACTAGAGTGTCAAATCATGTCTAAGTTTGTTTCTTAAAGCATTTTTAATAAGTACATGTATGCACGTAAGTATATATGCCTTTGTATGTACCATTATACACTAACTTATTTACATTTTGAATGTATATAAACTTACACCATAGTTCACATTGTTTTTGATAATTTTTAGCTAATAAAAAGTCAAAAATTTGGAAAACGAATTCCGGTCGCATTTTTGATCTTTCTTTGACTAAATATTTTTGTAAACAAATTTGCAAAACCATTTCGCCATCATTAATTATTATTTGGAAGAGTTTTATTTTTATTATAAAACCTATTATTTGAATACTTAAAATTAATTAAATATTCGCAAATCAGAGTAGTGAAATTCAGGGTCATACAATGCCAAAACAATACAAAGCCTTTATATTTATAAAACTTGGCAAAGATATAGTCGATGAGAGTTTTTGCCCCTCTTTAATATAAAATTTGTTAAAGTATTTGATTTATAAGCATAAGGGTATACAGTAGAAGTTAACCACTTTGTTTGGCACATTATAATCCTTAAAAGAGTAGGGTCGACATAGATAAATCTCGGCATAACTGCCTTAAGGAAAGATATGTGGCTTCATTAGAACTGAAGTCAAAAGGAGTGCACCATAGTCGTCTTCGAAAACATATATAAAAGAATAAAGGTGAAGTAGATAAAACACTGCAACATATGGACGAAGTGATAATAGGCGGCTATATAGCCATTTTTCAAAACATGTTATAAAGATCAAAGTCATCAACCATTAAGGTTGAAGCGATAAAATGCGGCTTCGATGCCTTTCGGAGTCATTAATGATAGTATGTAGCATTGTTGCCTTAAGGGATTAGCTTCGGTATTGAAGATACATGGCAAGGAATCACGTCGAGGATCATGACATTGACTTCAATGCTGCGCGTCTTACTTTACCCAGGGCCGATGTATTTCACGCCAATGAGTGTTCATGTACTATACATTGTCCATGGTTGGCATCGAATACCTTAGAAGCGGCAAGATAGTAGGTAACATTGACCTTATCGGCGTGGCATAATGGTAACTACATTAAAACTGAAATTTTACTAATAAAACAAGTTCTTTTCCAACTACTCCATATATTTGTCAAACTCATGCTGGTTAACAAAATTGGATCATGTTTCTTTTCTAGAAAACCGATCGAAAGTAGATTTATCATTTCCAGAACATTTGCAAACCTTTAATCTTATATTAATATCTCAATAATAATTAAGCCATTCTAGCTTAATAATTTTATAACCCTCTATAAACACTTGGGAAAAATTCCCAAAAATCATTATAAATCCAATTTATTATTTCTTTTAATATATAAAATTTCAGGACCAAAACCAATATTTAATTATTTTTAATAATTGAAACCTGAAATAATTTATTTTCTCCATTTAGAAAATTCATAATATATTCTCACTTGCTTGGAAAATTATGAAATTTAAAACCCATTTCTAAAATAATGTTTCTAATATCATATCAAAATTCCAAGTCATTGATGTATCATATAATAGGTTTTCCAACTCAAACATATCAGTAAATTCTAATAAATCATATAAATTCATTAATAAGCATATAATCATCCAAATACTCTCACATGGCATAATATTCATCAAAATATTTTAGATTTATACTTAAAACCAATAACAATAAATAAAACTTGAGATGCATAATCATTATTCACCATGAAAGGTTTAAGAAAGTTGAGATTTGTATTTGATTTGATTCCCCTAAGCTACGACCTTATTTCCCTAGCTTACTTTCCTTGAAACCCTTGTTAATGGCCGGCCTTGGTCCTTTAATTTCATTTGTAATGAATGAAGTAAGGGAGGAAAGGAGAATGGGAAGGATTATGTTTAGGAATTATACATTTTCTTATTTTTCTCTCCTCGCATATCCTCCTTCTTATTAATGTTCTAATTAATTCCGCTAGTTCATTAATTAAGGCTCGACCCATACTAATTATCAAATCTCAATCTCCTTACTATTTTATATTATTTTATTTAATTTATCTAATTAAATATCCTAAATAATGTTAATCAAAATTAGGGTTGTTAACTCCTCTTACATAACTTCCTACTGTAAGTAGGTGGCACCACCGATTATAAGGAGTTGTTGATGTCGGCTATAGACTGCTAATCACACTCGGCCATGTTTGGGGCTTCATCTTCCTTCATTGTTTTAGCCATGGTTCACATATATATGAATTCGATGTGGCCTAGAAAATCCAAAGTTAACCTGGAGGGGAGGGTGAATGGATTGAGCAAATCTGGTCAAGTATAGGTTGACGGTCGAATTTCAGTAGGACGGTTTCAGATAACATTCACATCGAACACGTTCCAGCATTTGTGGTATTTTTCATCATTGCTTTAAGTCAGACATTTCATTTCAGAGTGCATATGAAGAGAACTTTTATGTCGCTCCGAATGACAATTTTTTTATTGTAGATCGTATGATAAATGGTAAAGTCCTACACACAGTTATAATGTGCAAGGTAGCTCGTTTTCCAACACGAGTAAGCTATCTACACAGAGTGTTTATGTTTACTGTGCTTTGGATATAGGAACCACACTACATAAACTAATTTATATATCACCACCCCTGTCAATGTATAAGATTTGATTGGCCAACACATGTTGACGTCTATTAAGTCTTATACATCGACTACATCAGGTATAATTTCAACATCTAGATTAAAGTTAATTTCTACCGGACTATGCTCATATATGGACTTTTAAATACTCACGAATCGTAGATGCTCCTCGCTGCTCTCTATGATAGGTGCAGGTCAATCAATATCAGAGTTTATCTCGACTTCAACTGAGTTAACTTCAATGTTAGGATCTTGTAACACCCCGAAAAACTGATAGGAAATTAATTAAGGAAAATCAAGTAATTAATAATAACGTTAAAAATAGAAATTTAGCCAATGCATGAAATTGGCCATAAAATTGCACCGTTGTGTTCGTAGCGATCTTCCAAGTAACTTTCATATATAAATCTTCGCGATCAGAGTTCAAACGAAGAAGTTAATGAAAGTTTAAAAATTATGGAGCGAAAATAATTCAAAACTTATTAAGGAATAATTATTAATACCTTAATGGTAAAGTAAAACATTAAATACAAACCTAACACTAATGTAAGCATTAAAAACAATGCTTGGGGGGACCATCGATCGACTGGTCATTGTTGTGATGGCTAGGGTTTTCCTTGGCTTGAATTGCCCAGATTCTAAACTATTAAAATATTCTCGATCCGATGGCTCTACCGCCTCCCAGAAACTATAAATAAGTGGTTAGTTCCCTCGTTCTTTTCATGAAAATCTAAAGCCAAGAATGACACAGTAACGACCTGAAATTTTCGACCTCGAAAATTCGACACTAATACGTTTACTGTAGCAATGCTGAATATCCAAACGCCAAAAATTTCTGATTGCTAGGGAAAAGAAGAAAAGAGGTAGAAGAAGAAACAGAACAAAATACAGATTCACACATTTGCAGCGGATAAAATATAATATCAAATAATAGCAGTTATACAAAGGAAAACTATATCAATTTATTTACATCAATACATCAGAGTTACAACCATTACACAAACACTGGACAGTTAAAATCAACTTGTCCCAGATAAACGAAAATAATATACTTAGTGGAATACACTCCATACGTTCCTGCCATCCGGCTCGCCTCCTGAGCTCTAGAACGTCCTTACCTGAAAATCTGTAATACTCGGTCTGACCCGAGCATTATAACAAAGTAACACCCAGGTCAGGCTGGAAACCAGCGTGAGTAAACCCAAATAACTTGAGAATACTGAGTTGTAAACCATAAAAGAAAACCGGAGGTAACTCATACCTTCTACGAGTTCTTAACTTACAAAGTCAACCATTTATTACAAATTCATATCCAAGAAATGTTACTTAGATCAAATGAACATTATACTCAATTTATTCCATTCCAGCCTATTTGATTCCAAACACAAATCTATATAAATATTGAAGATTACTAATTGAAGTGGTTTCGAATATTGCTGATACCCGACCCCGTCTCTTCGAATCCAACGTTGTTCTCTAAGCCAAGATATTAAGTTTAATCAATACAGTTTATATTCAGGATATCATATTACACAACAATTTCAAATCAGATAGATGATTTATATTTTTAGAGTTCAACTTAAACATATCAAAATACAGAACATCATAAATTATCAAACTTGATGTTTAATCCAATCATTCAATACAATTCAATTCAATCCAATTCATCGTCCTAATAGAAAGATCAATTAATCACCATTTCGAATTAATTATGTTTAATCACAAAATGGATTGAATTAAATTCCTTTAGATCCTACTTCCTTTAATTACTTTTATTAACTAATTATAATATAATTAGTTACATAATTAATAGTCCTAAATCAATTCCATTAATTAATCACTTGCATTAATTAATCATTCTTTAATTAATCACATTCGTTAATTATCCTTAATTTACTTATATTAATCAACTAACCCTTTAATTGATTTTATTCATTAACCCTTTAATTAAATTCATCAAGTAATTAATCCTTAATTACTTCCATTTAATTACTTCCATAAGTAATTACCCTCTTTATTTAATTATATCCAGTAATAATCCATTAATTACTCCCACTAAGTAATTATACTTAATTAGTTACATTAAGTGATTATCCTTAATTAATTAAACTAATTAATTATCTTAAATTAATTATATTAATTAATTAATTATCACTTAATCACTAGTTAATGATTCCTTCCTTAATTATATTCATTAACTATCCGTTATTTACTTTTATTAAGTAATTATCCTTTGATTATTAATATTAAACAATCATCACTTTTTAATTTCATTAAGTGATTAACTTTTAATTATTTTCACAAAATAATTATCTTTAATTAATCACTACCTTAATTGAATATAGATAAATTCTTATTTAAATTAAATACTTAATTACATCATTATTCTTTATTTGAGAATCATTTAGAAATTAATTTTATAATTATATCTCATATAATTACTTTTAAACAACAACGTGAAAATATACTAAATCAAAACAAATTAAATTACAAGATCATTTGACTGACAATTTATATTGAAATTTGGTTTGAGAACTTAACTATACTAGCTCTTAAATAAACTTGTTAAATTATTTTCCTTAAAATTTTAAAAACCCAGATAACTGATTGGAAAAAACCCCGAGCCCAATCCTAGAAAAACTCGATCGACAACTCGAGCCAAAAATCAAACTTCCCGAGCCGAAAACTCAAATACTTCCTTTATCGAACTCGAGAACAACCTCGAGTAAACCACCCTTCTTCCCTGAAGCTCAACGCAGCAATCCAACATCAGATATGAAACCGCCTTGTGCACCTGCACAACCACTCTGGTTACCTCCGACCGGCGCCGCAACCATCCTCATGTCAGCGACGTCATCGACGAGCCGCTCGACAACCCAGAAAACACTAAATCCGAACAACCCAAAATCGAGCATCATTGAGTGAACCCAGGTAAAAAATCGATCATCCAAAAACCTCCCGCCTCGCCACCATAAACCACCGGTGGCCACGAAACTCCGGTCCATGCTTCGTCATGACCTACTCCAACCATCCCCCTTCATGCGCATAACTCTGATCGGCTATCGACGGCGAAATCGAACCAAATCAGAGCTTGGCCAAAATGCCCCCTAAAACCCTACAATCACATCGTCCGGCCACCATGATTGATGAAAAGTTCTTCGACCATTTTTACATTGCTCTCCAACACACAAGCTTCCTTCCATATCAAGCACGATGTTCGTTCTGCCACCGATCGTGAATCGACAATAAACATAATACTGTTCTAATTAAAAATTTACAGCAATCCACCAACTTCTAGATCCCAATATTACTATTAAAATTCATCATTTTTGAATACGAGTTCGATTATATAATTCAAGCCTGGTAATCTAACACTCGACTTTTGACTTGAGTTGATTTCCCACTGCAAATTTCTAATTTCAAAAGATTTACAAAATATCTTAACTTGAAACTGTTTTTAGAAATGAAATTTTTATTTAAAGATCATACCCAAAAATAGATTAGGAAAACAAAATTTGATTTTTGAAAATATTTTATGTCTGTGATCAAGAACAGAGACTCCTAAATCAATATACAAACATGCATACACATCTCCTCTAAACTGATATACATGCAAGCATATTCATAAAAATACTTTACAACATTGCAACAAAATTTATCACATGAATCCAGGAAACGAAGGGATCTAGATTTTAGTTTACTCACAGTTCTTGAAGATATAGAGAAACAGGTTTTCAGTTTGAGCTAGAACTTGCACTTTGATTTGAAACTGAATTGATCTTGAATTAAATCCTAGCATTGCTGAAGCTTGAAACTGATGAAGTTGTTGCTAGCTTGATCATCCTCTAATTTTGGTTTTTAGTTTATTTATTCTTTTTCTTTTATTTCTAGGTTTGTGAAGTATGAAGCCTGGTCTCTCTCTTAAACCTATTTTACTTAAAATTCAAATTAAAAGAAGATGCTAGTTTTTCCATTTGTATTCATTATCCTCCACTTGTAAATCTATGTTTTTATTAAGCCTACACTTGTTAATTATTATGAAAAATATTTACATTTGTCAAAAACATGTATCTTTATGTCTAAATTCCTTATAAAAAAGTATTTCCATATGTTGTTAAGTACCTTATAATTTTACAAATGTGACAACAATTATTATATATGTATATATTGATTCTAACAAATATGAAAGAAAGCTTTAATATATTTGCCATCTAAGAGTAAGGTACCTTCCAATACCCCTTTGCCTTAAGAAGAAGAAGATGGACCGGCTTCCAGAGAAAAAACCTTATTCTTAGGCGCCCTCTGCAAAAGTGGACAATTCTTGATCATGTGACCAGGCTAGTGACAATTAAAACACAACGATCTCTAAACCATTGATGATCCTGGACTACTCTGACGTTGCTGTTGCTGAGTTCTTCCTTGAGGACACTGATTTGCCAAATGTCCAATTTGCTGACAATTATAACACTTGCAGGGTCCATTGTTGCTTCCTCCCGGTTTCTTTCCCTTGCCTGGACTTTTCCAAAGTGGATTAAACTTCCTTTTATTTGGGTTAACACAACTCCCTCTCGAAACTGCTATTGTTACCTCTGATTTCTTGTTCAACAAATTCTCATATCTCAAAGCCATATCAATTAAATCAACAAAGGATCCTTTTAAGAGCGCCGTCATCTTATCATGAAATTCAGGCCTCAATCCTTGCACAAACTTTTCATTCTTTTCGAGGGGAGTATCGATGAGTCATGGTCCATAGCACGAGAGTTCGTTGAATTTGGTTTCATACTCCGAAATAGACATGCTACCCTGCTTCAAATACAGAAAATCCTGATACAATTGGGTTTTCCCTCCCGTTGGCAAAAACTTCTCCTCAAATAACTCCTTAAATTTTTCCCATGAAATATCTTCCTCAGGAATATTTGCAACCGTTGCATCCCACCATGCTGTTGCGCTTCCCTGCAATTTCCACGATACCATTTCCCTTTTCCGATCATCAGATAACCTCATACTCTTAAAAATGCACTCACAAGATCGTAGCCAAGCTTGAACTTCACTTATCGATTCTGACCCTTTAAATGGTTGGCCTCCAAGGTTGTTGAAGTCCTTACATAAAGCTGCAAAACTAACTTGAGGCGGTACTGGATTTACAGCCTCACTAGCATTTTGACTTCGACCATTATCAATCGAAGTACTGGCCCTAACTCTGCCTCTTCTTCCAGAACTCATGTTGGCCACCTGGACAGGTAACTCAATAAATTTAGATAGATATATATAATTATAAGAAAATACAAATAAGCACTCTCAAGATAAATATTACACAAGAGCCTCGGTACTCGCTCAACCTAGCGCTCTGATACCAACTGTGACGATCCGCCTTTCTAGTCCTAGAAAGACGTATCATTATTAAGAAAGAAAGGGATAGAAATAGAAAAGAATAGAAAGAAAGAAATAACAACATCAGAATCTCACAACGGAATGGAACAAAATATAATACATCACATAACAATCATAATTATATATACATCAGATTTATACAATATCATACAACAGAACTGTCATATACATATATGTCCATACATACAACCAAAATACATCATACACTAACTAACACAGCAACTATATAGATAGATACATACGTCTGGTCTTCTGCTCCAACTCCTCCATAAAACTCTATACTCCGAAACCTATCACTTGATTATTCATAAAAATTTGAGTACCCAAGAGTTTATGAAAACAAAATATAAACTACGGGTCAGACATGGGTCTGGTATGAGTAAACGGTTTAAAGTTGTTTAACTTTGAAAATCATTTGAAATAAAGGTATCACATAAGACTCCCCACAAATAAATACGGGTAAGTTTTTACCTTACGCTAACCAAAACATTTTATAGGAAATTCAGTGATATTATAATAGTGTCTAGGGTTTTCAAGTAAAATACAGAAATAGCCGAAATGCTTACATCTCACATTCCAACATAGTTGGGCACAATCAAAACGTACGGCTCTTATTGGAAATTGGATCCCATACAATTGCAGGGCTACTGGGGTACCGCCTGTCACAGTACGTAGCCTAGATCATCGTACCGAGGAGCCACCCTAACTCCCCTGCAACACAAGGCCGAAACCATTCCTTACCGAACAGTCCCGAACAAGATAACCCCGCAGTTGGATGCAGACCAACCGCCCATACAGCCGAATAAAAAGGGACATCTAGACAGGGGTATACCTCGTCCTGCTTGGGCATGACCCACCTAACCTCGCTGCACATCCCCTGTTTTAGCCATTCCCAGTTGATGAGGCTTGAGGCTGCGATTACCTTCATAGAACATATCTCTTAGAATGCTCATCGTCCGCCTGACGATGTGCTGAAAGAATTCAATCCATACAAGTTCGTTCCGAGTTCGAATGAAACCGAAGGCATTATCTCGTTACACTCATTTTGGAATTACCCTCAGAGTTAAAGATGATAACCCTTGCATCTTGAAAAACACCATCTCGATCTTCACTTGAGATGTCATGACCTAACGTTTAAGTTGGATCGATGTGGTTTTCGGAATATCAAATTGACACCCGACCCCGGTCTCATCGAAATCCAAACGCCATTTTAAAGGCCAAGTTGTTTAAATAGTTTAAACAGTTTAATTCAACAATTGAATGCACATAACATTTATCACAGATAAATCATACACAGTCATCACAGATATATCCAGAATATCACAGAACATCACAAGATATAATTACATATCAGAGTCAATCAAACAGAATCATCGATTCATCTCAAATTTAGTTTGATTCATTTTAAACTTAATTACTTGCTTAAGAATAAACCATTTTATTCTTGCTAATTTAGTTACTAATCAATTAACTTATTTAAATTTATTAATTACTTATTAATTATTCACTTAATTAATTAATTAATTCTTAATTATTAATCAATAACCTTAATTATTGATTTATAAAACTCAATTACTCGTTTAATTATTACTAATTACTTAATTAACCATTAATTACTAATTAACTTAATCGTTTAATCCTTAATTAATTATTTAATCAGTTAACTACTATTTGTTAATTAATTAATTTTTAATGGTTAATTAAATTCTTAATTACAAATTGATTTACACACAATTATTATTAAAAATCTTTAATTACAAATTTAATTAAATCTTAAACTGCTTATTTAATTTTAATTATAAAATTAATTACATTCTTAATTAACGTCCAATTTAAATTAACTATCTTACGTTTGAAAACATTTCTTGATAAATTTAAATCAAGTTTGGCCTTAAAACCCTGCCGACATCAATAACTTAATTAATATCAACTTGTTTATCCCTTTAACTTAAGATTTTATTTTGTTATTCCCTGGAAATTAAACCCGAAGAGACATCGTGCAATGCTCGGGTCAAACTCGTGACTACCCAGGACGTTCAGGCGTCTATCTGCATCCCTCTTCTTCTACTACTATTATTTTTCTTCTTCTCTTTTTTTTAAGCTAAGTAAAAAAATAAACAACAGAAACATGCGAAAAGTCTCACATACCTACCCAGGCAACAACTCGAAGTAAACTGCCAACGTACTCGAGTGAAAACCCGGGACTACCCCAAACTCAAATCAACAGACACGTACGCCACCGTGCACGTGCATGGTGGCTCGCCAACATTCTGGCGACCCACGGCATCCCCAGCAAACCCCAATACAACATCTCGTTCGTAAACACCGCCCAGATCGATACAATAAATACGAAATCGAAAAATGCATGTTCGTATGAACAGCGACTCAGACTCGACCACGAAAAATCGCCATGATCTCAAATCCTCGACCACAGCAGCTACGTGGCTCCGGCCATACCACGGCGTCGACAACATCTACCTCCCCCTAAATTCTTGTGAAGCTCGGTTAATCTTTGGCAACGCAGTCATTCGAAATGCAGACCCCAAAACTGTCGAACCCAAAACCCTACTTTCAATGCGCCCTCAAGAATCCTGCATTTGAATTTTTTTTAATATTTTTCTTGTGTTCCCGAATCAATACTCTAGCTTCACGTTAAATTTCAACATCAATAATTTATTGAATCATCAGATATTCATATAAAAGCATTTTTGGTTCACTAATGAACTGCTCTGGGTATAGTTATCTAAAAATCATAATTTTTGTTTTAAAAATCATACTTTGTATGTTGTTTCAAGATATAAATTATAACTTACAGTTTAAGTTATTCGAAATCTAGCCATTTATTCACTTTTACTGTAAAATTTGAATTCACAGTGTTTATATTTCACAGCTACCTTTAAAAAAAAATTCAAGCCTTAATATTTAAATTAAACAAATTTATTTAGTTAAGTTTCTAAGTAAAGAAAATGTTTTTATGTAAAAAGTATGATTTATTCTCTGTATCTTTTATATCAGCAACATAAAAACTAGAAGAACATCATAAAGTAGAACATACAGTAACAAACATTACAGAGTAGTTTTATATCAACATAATATTTTTCATGAATCAATTATTAATAACTAAATTTCAAAAGTTAAGTTTACTCACCAAATAAACTGTTGAAACAGAGGAATTTTACTATTGAAAAACACTGCAGTTTGAAATGTAAATCCCTGTAACTTTCCTTTGCTTTGAATTTGTTTGAACTTGGAATTCAAAATGATGTTATTTGTATTTCTTTTCTTATCTCAGTTTTACTTCTTAAGTTGGAAACGAACTCAATATTATGAACAGGTAGTAGGGTGTTTAAATATATAAGAACAGTTTTTGAACAGTGTATTAGCTTCTAATATAAGCCTTCCTTGGTTATGATAACATTTTGTTTTATGTTTATGTACTAAAAATATGAGATGAAGCAAGTATTTCGGCTGAAAGATAATTTTTTTTGACAAATAGTAGTGCTAATTAAATGCTTGTGTCTTTATATTTGTTTACAACTAATTATGCTTGTTGACATTATATTTTGTATAAAGATATTTGTTTGCAGGTTTTTGTACAAGATTTTGTTATATTATCTTCAAACTTGAATAATGCATATATCTTTAGTCAGGTACTACTTCTTGTCTGATATGTATTTGTACAATGATTTTGGTTTTATTATCTCTTCTAGCTTAAAACATCACTTACACATATTTATGTCCAGATATTTATTTATACCTTGTCAAACTTCATGTTACGAAATTAACAATTTATTTTATAAGTTTTCTTCTGTTCTAAACTTATTATCTAGAACTTCGTTAACTTGTTTAGTTTATACTCATATTAATATTACTGTTTTCTTATGTCTACATGCTTATGTTTATAACCGTGTATATTTATTTTACTTATGTTCCATATTTATAAAATTGTTTCATTTAGAGTTAAATCTTCAATTATTTGATTTGTAACTTATATTTGCATTAGTATACTTTATATTTATATTTAATATGAATAGAATTGTGTTATTGTAAATATTATTATCATCAACTACATTTATATATCTGATATTAAATGTCATTAATACATAGCCTTTAATTTAATTGAATAAAACAGATTTTATTTTAAATATAGTTAAAAGAGTCTATTTTAAATTTTGAAATTAAAATTTCCTTTAGAACGCATATATAACTAAAAATGCCCAAAATCTTATTTATTTATAAATGAAAAACTTGTATTTTATTTAAATTAGATTAAAAACTTATTATAATAATATGGTCAAAATTCCGAGATGTTACAAATAAGCTAAAGATTATGACATTCTTTTTGGTGTTTTGAGAAGATTAGAGATATTGTTTGATTTTCATTGTTATCATATATTTCTGTTATATCTCTTATCCTATCTCATTTTATATGATATTTACAGCTAGACTGATCCGTTTATTATTTTTCTTCTTAAATAATACTCAGGTCAGACCGAGGTGTTACAGGTGCTTCCACTTGACTTCTTAGCAAGGACTAACTTCTGTCTTTTGGCTAACTACTTTAGTTTAGTAGTTTTTGCTTTTATACATTCGAGATAGAGACTCCTTGATGTATACATATTCTTTTGTCTTGCACTTGTACCTATTCTTTTGTGATGTAGTGGATCTTTTATGACCACTACTTTGATGTACACTTATATGTGTTATATTCATATCTATTTCCGCCTTAGTGATATGGATATCTGTGACTGATTTGTGTTATGCTTATTTTATATTTGTTTCCAAAGACCACTTAGTCACTGTGTAGTAGATTTGAGTTTATATTTGATGTGTCAAATTTCCTCTTGAAATGAAATGCATGTCATACTATCTGATATATCGGTACTCGCACAAAGCAATTATACAGATGGTCGTTCCTCAATAGCCTTATTCTTCGTGCTCGTCGACGATATTACCCCGTAGTGTCCTTGACTAGTGTGAGTATAGAGGTGGAGCATCATAATTTTTCTTGATGGTTTTCAAGTTCTCGAAGCATAGTAACTATTATAAAAAGAATGTATCAAAAATTGTTTATTTAGGCAACGAAAACTAGGTGCAAAGTAGTAGCAAAATCACATAAAACATAGCCCAAGACTTGTTGCAGCACTTATTAAGTGCTGTCTTTTCTTCTCAAACACTTCTTAGCTTATGCGAATTGTTCTCGCAGCATTAGCAGAAATGTTATCTTTCCTGTTTGAAACTATTAATTGTGTAAAAATGATATTTAATTAAATATTTTTCTCTAAAAATTTTAAGGTTGTTTTCTAACTTATAAAAGAGTGTTTTAAAATTGGTTTCAAATTGAAATAATTTTTTAAAAATTAATTATGAATTTCTAAATCAAGTAGCTTTTTAAACATATTTTTCTATTTATTTCAAAATTCCTTGTTTTTACATAAAATTCTATATAAATAATTATCATATATTCTAAGTATTTTAACACATTAATGAGTATTATATATATATAAGTTTTAAATATTAAATTGAGTATTTTATAAATAAATAAATATAATAAAGGGGGTTTGGATTTTAACACTTAATTTAAAATAAATTGTTTTATGAAATCAACTAAAAGTGTATCATCTTAATTAATAAGTGTGGATATGCTTTAATCTTTGAATAAATGTTTAAAGTTATTAATGGATAAGTATATAGTTTTGGGTTGTTGTAAATAGTGTTTTTAGCAACACTTATTTTTAACCTTTATTTTTTTATTTTTTTTGAATTGCCTAGAGAACCAAGCTTCGCTTGTAAACTCTAGGGAAGTATGTGCCTGCCAAACACATACTTTGGGTACTTGTTACAGGGTTGTCAGTTTCGGGGCTCGAACTCGTGACCTTCGGGAAGTATGACCTTTATTATTAATTATACTTAGGAATATAATTAGATATTTACTAATGGATATTTCATAGAAAAATACAAATAAAATGGTTTTGGGTTTGTTGTAACAAATATTTTGAGCAACACTTGTCTTTAACCCTTAAATATAAATAAATCTTTATGAAGGGAGTTTGAAAAATGAATGTTTTCAAAGCATAAAATGTTTGGGTTAGTTATGAAAAATGTTTTGAGCAACAGTTATATTTAACCCTTAAATGTGAATAAATCTTAAAGAAGAGAGATTTAAAGAGGAATGTTTTCAAAGTATAAAATATTTGGGTTTGTTGTGACAATTTTTAACAACATTTGTCTTTAACCCTTAAATGTAATTAGACCTTTAAAAGGAGAGTTTTAAAGATAATGATTTGATGGAATGGTTTTGGTTTTGTAGTAAACAATGTTTTAGCAACATTTACTTTTAAACCCTTGAATATATTTTAGAAGAAATATATAAATCTTTAACAATGGAAATTTTAAAGGTAATAACAAGGATTGAAATCTTTTATAAAGAGATAGAAAATGTTATATGTTTAATTTATAAAAGGATTTTAGTATAACAATGTTTTGGTAGTAATTGTTTTTATCTCTTTGATTATATTTCAAGCAACTAAAAAATTGTTTAACGATTTGTAAATACACTTATACCATTGGAATAAGTATATGAATACTTTCTAAGTATTAGAAGAATAAACGAATGGTTAAGTTTATAACGACAAATATATATCTTTTATAAAGAGAAATTCAATATATTTATACAAGTATATAAAGGAAGTTTTAATTAATAAAGGAAGTCTTGATTTATAAATGAAGTTTTATTAGATAAAAAGACATTTTACTAATAAAAAGGGATTTTAACTAATTAATGATAAATTAATTATAAAGGGATTAAAAGTCGTTTATGTGACTTGATTATACTTGGATGATAAGTAACAACTATGTAATGACTTAGTTTGATTGTTTATGAGATGTTAGTACTAATATGCTTAACATTAGAAGCCGAACGAGTAAGCTTCTCTATTTGTAAGAGTCAAGACAGATGTTTAGGTAGGACCGGAGCAATAGAGCTCTAACCTATCGACATTCATCTAGGCCGAGGAATAGTTAAGAAGAAAGGTAAAATACGTGTAAAGTGTGGAACCTTGATTCCCATAAGCAAGCACCCAAGGCTTGATAGCTGATTAATCGATTACCGATGTTGACCAAACTTAACTTAGGAAGTATACAGAATGCTTCACAGATTTATACCAATAAGAACCCCCGGGGAAGAGGATTGTTACGAAATGCCACTAGCTTTCGGTTACTTCTAAAAGAGCCAGAATTGAGTTAGCAAGAAATTCATCAATTGGTTTTGAAGAGTATGAGATCCATAAGTGTTTACTTACCGAATACCACTCCAAAACTATTATATATGCTCTATGATTTGAAAGTGGAATAATGGAAATCCTGTGTGGTTTTGAAATTAATTGAGGTGATGGGATCCATGTGGGACTCATTATTTGATTGAGTTTTGTTGAAAACTCGTACGAAAATGCCGAACATAGCTTCGACATCGGGAAATGACTAAAGATAGAGTAGGATGCATGATCCCAGGTTCAGCTAACCCAAATAGGGGGTATGTCAACTCCATTTTCTAGAGTATTCTTATTGATTTTTTGCGCAAGAGGAGTTGATGATACTTGTTTCACATGTTAAGATGTGGGGTGGTTGTGTCTACCTTATGGTGTATTTTATATAAAGATATATGACGCTCGGAAGGTAGTTTCTGTCCCTTGTTATAGGTGATCGCTCTTAGTATGGCTTACGAGTATAATGTGGAGGTCTCCGTGAAACATCCATTTATACGAATGTCCCGTAGCAGTTTTGTTTGTAGACCTGAGTATGCTGTCAAACGTAACCAATGTAACCATTTCAGCTATGATTTATATTTATATTGAACACCCTATATATTATTACAATACCACTAAATTTTCCTATAAAGTGGTTCAGTTATTGTAAGGTCTCCGTGAAACATCCTTTATATGAATGTCTCGTAGCGGTTTTGTATGTAGACCTGAGTATGCTGGCAAATGTAACCAATGTAACCATTTCAGCTATGATTTATATTTATATTGAACACCCTATATATTATTACAATACCACTAAATTTTCCTATAAAGTGGTTCGGTTATTGTAATGTATAAAAAAAACTCGTCCGTGTTTATTTACAGCATAGTCTTATGAGATACCTTTATTCTTTAAAGGGTTTTATAAATATAGTAATTCAAATTACTTGAGTTTTCTTGCGCTGGTTTACCAGACCATTCGGGTGTTATTCTTCTTGTAATGCTCGGGTCAGCCCCATGTGTATTTCCAGATTTCATTGATGATCATTGGAGCTCTTAAAAAGAGGAGCTGGATTGTTTCTTATCGTAGATTTTATTTCCACTGCATTTCTTTGTTTATTTTTATATCAACAATTGTGAGGACATGTTTTATAATTTTCCAGGCTAATGATAAGTTAGTTTACTTCGATTATTGTATCTATACAATTATCCTACGTAAAAATATCATTTTAATATTATTTGTAATCGTTCCGTTGTGAGATTCTGATATTGTGTTCTCTTCTTTTACTTTTCTTATTTTATTTTACCATAACATTCTGCCTTTTCGGCACTTGGATGCTCGATTTGTGAATATAGTGGATGTATTAGTATCAACATTTAAGAGTCAGAAAGGCGATCGTTACAATGTACTACCTAAATGGTACATTGTTCTAATTGTAAGAAACAATACATCCACTAGCATTCATCATCTAGAACATGTCCTAATGGCACGTTTTGCAACCGTTCCTACCATCCAGTGGTCTCTACCAAAACTGGAACCTAAACATAAAAGTAATCTATACTTTTTCCAACTAAAATGGAAACGTATCAGAAAAGAGTTCGGTATGGGTAGCTTAACTTTCTCTTCAAGCTCCCATGTACTCCCAACTAGTTCGTCTCCTTATTGGACTCTAAGTAATTTAATTATTTCATTACAGAGTCGATTTGTCTCATGCCCAAAAATAGTGGTAGGTGCATGGCATTAAGGGATTCACCTTTCCGCTTTAACTTTCTCTAACTGACACAACTTGACTATGGTAACTACATTACATAGACGCTTTTGCAAATATCTAATAACCACAACACCAGAACTGTCATTTTGTAACAGTTCTAACCATTGGTAATCAAATTTTCAATGGTTATAACCGTTGGTAACAGATACGTTAGGTTATAACTGTTGGGAATTTTGGTCATTCCCAACGGTTATAACCGTTGGTAATTAATGTCATTCCCAACTGTTATAACCGTTGGGAATTTTAGGACTTCCCAACGGTTATAACCGTTGGGAATGACATAAATTACCAACGGTCATAACCGTTGGAAAACTTGGTAATTTTCAACGGTTATAACCGTTGGGAATATGAAGTAATTCCCAATGGTTATAACCGTTGGAAACATTTTAATTTCCAACGGATATAACCGTTAGGAATTCCTTGTATAAATTAGCAAAATTACTAACACTTATAAGTGTTACAAATTTGGTATAACTTCATATCTTATTCAGAATCTAATAGTATTTCATTCAGCTATATCTATACGAATTTATAACAATAGAAAACACGAAACTAAAATTCAAAACTAACATATATCAATTTGTTAAAAAGCATCAAACATACAAAATAGTACATATCAAATTCTACAAAGCTCATTAAGACAACATCAAATGTCACTATTACAACATATCTAGAAGCTTACAAACAACGAATACGACACTTCGACCAAACTACAAAACCACCATCAACCAACTCGGACAATGTATAATGACCATTTTGAGGTGCATCAAAAAGTGGCTCGTCCGGATTAAAAACATCCTCCACCCAAACAACCTTTTCTCCATCTCCAACATTTCTACCATGACAAACCTTCTGCACTCCAAGATGTCCTTTAGCTACCACTTTCATTTTTCATGACAATAATTGCACCACTTGCCTTTCAACCGTAGAAGATCCAATACCAGCAATAGATGGAGTATGAGTAGGGCAGGATGGTGCTCGGTATGCGAACCAATTTCTGTTCTTAGTATCATCGCATTCGTTCCAATCTGACGAACAAGTTGCCGTATACATTGTTGCATTTCAGTTAGAGTTGAATTCGTTATTCTACTTTCTTCATGCATTTGATCAATCTTTTGTTGCATCTCCATTTTCCATCGCTTATCTTCATTCTCTTTGTAATTGATAATTTTTTTTGAAGCTTGAGTGAGTTTTACGTGCTTCACAGTAGATGTAGAACTAATTGCACGGCAATAGCTTCTTTTTTTAATCATTTTCAAAAACTTCAGGAACAACATCTCTTTCAAAAATTTTTAAACTAACTACTCCTTCATTACCATTAACACTAGCTTCTGATTTTTGTCTCTCCTCTACTGCTTCTATTAAAGCCCGAATATTAAAACGAATTGATATAAAAAGTCATGAGTATGTTATTAGCAGAACACAAAGTCAGTCTAGAGCAAGCCAACATATTTGTTCAAAGTTATAAGCTATTCTATTTCCTAGTTACCTAACAGTGTGACTAGTGATTTTTTCTTGTATTTGCAGTCTAGAGCAAGCCAACAGTGTAACTTGTAACAGTGTAACAGTATAACTGATAATGTATTAGTCCATATCTAATTTCATAAGATGGAATTGCAGAAGATCTAATTGCAGAAGATGTAACAGTGTAACTGATAATAAACTTTGCTTACGTTCAGGCATGCACTTTGCTTTGGCATATAACAACTTTGCTTACATTCAGGCATGCACATTGTAACTAATAAAAACTAACTTTGGCATATAACAATACACTTTGCTTTTTTGTACTCTGGGTAGTTAAATCACACATGCATGTAAGTTCAAGTGTATAGTAAGTTCTTTCTGCTTCTACTGCATAGTAAGTTCAAGTGTAAAGTAAATTTACATAATTGAGCCCCAAACATTTCCTTCCTTCAATTAAAATTTGCTTGCCTGACTCGAATTTTAAATGAAAATGCCTCATAATTACACCAAGGCAGGTATCCTTAGCACGACTAGGAAAAGAATATTGCCTTCAAGGATTAAAGAGATGAATATCAAACATGGTTATCTATAACTAGCATTCATAATGTACTGAAATTATAGGAGGGCAGGCACCTTATTTAGGTTTAACGAATATTACGTTCACTTGGAAATATAATTATCTACAGAAAGTAAAATAAAAATTGGTTCAGTAAATCAAATTAGGATGCAAGCACCGGGAAAAACAAAAATCAATCTAAACCGGGAAAGCTTTCGATGATCAAACTAATTTATGCAATTAAAATTGGAGAAATGATAACAATACTCAGCTTCAAAGCAAAACCATATAAAAATAAATGGGAATTCTGAATGGCCGCGGCGGAATAGGGTCTTTTTGCCTGAGGCTTACAGTTATATACTTCAATCCACCTAAAACTGTGCACACTGTGCACTGTGTTACCCTCAACCACCCCTCTCTGCTCCCTTCTTACTCCTCTTCAACTACCCTGCCAGTGCCTTCACTTCAACAATACTGTCTGCCTCCTCTCAAACCTACCGCAGTATCTAAAAACTGTAGCTATAATCATCACTGCAACATAACCTACGCATCCTCCCCATTGCTTCGACAACAGAACTCCAGCCATCCACAAAACTGTGACCATACCCTTCAAAAGCATCACAAAACTTCCCCCCTAATGGCACTACCACAAACCCCTATACCTTTAAACAAAACTACAAAGAACCAAACCAGCCTGCATCACCAGACCAGTATTTAAAATCATACAAACTTCTCCATTTCATCATTCGCTAACTTCTCCACTGTTATACCCACACAATTCCACCACGACCACCTGACCAAGCTTCTCTGCCAAACATCCTCCTTACTGAACACCACAGATTTCCCCCTGATACTCCTCAGTTTTCCACTGCACTTCTGTGTGCACTTCTACTTCATTCCACAACTCAACTAGAACTATTTAACTACTTCAAGCATACAACTGTGCAATTCACTGAAACTGTTTACCACTTGCATTACCACTCACCACTTGCATATCTTCATCATCCTACAAACTGCCCTGACCACTCCTAAACCAACATCGCAGTACTTCATACATATCCTGCTATACCATTTCTATAACAAACCTCCATTCCACTGACGTCCTCTATACTGCATCACAACATTACCCTTCAACCACCCTTGAATTGTCTGCAAATCAGCGCTATACCCCTGCACAGAAACCTTCAAACTGCTATTCAACTTATACACCTTGTTGCAAGTGCTGCTACCGCTACCCGGCATTCAAACCACCAGTTACATACATATCACCAAAACACTTCTATCTCCCTTCTTTTTTTCATAATAAACGCAAATATACTTTCTCTTCGATGGAACCAGTTAGCGTTGTCATACCCGTCCATTATTTCTCAGTTTTTTTTTTGCTAAAAGGGCTTATTATTATTATTATTAATAAAACAGAACGCTATACATTTTTATTTTGAACTCTTACTAAAATACACCTAAAATTGAAATGTATAGTGCTTGGTTGTGGTCTGCCTTATACTTTTGAATAGTATGCACGGTAATAGTTCCATATCTATAATGGATTCATTGGATTTAATAATTTTAGGATTAATGTTTCATCTTGATTATCTAATTATTTGATTTAATAATTCAAGCAGCCCTGAAATTTGTTTCTTCCAATCATTTGTTATATACAGGCATCGTTCCGTGTTTTCTAGCTTGTGTTTTGGAAGGAGTTTCTTAGGAATCACATGTCATGTGTGTGTATCTAAAAACTGCATACTCAATGAACTTAGAAACTGGATAAATTTACTTAAGTTAATTGATTATCTCAAGAATCCACCTGGATACGTATTTTACCATCTCGATAAACAAAAGTTATGCAAATATTAGTGTTTAATGCAGCAAGTTTAGTTACTGCTCTAAGCAACATCATCATCTTTTAGTTGCATTGACAGTTCATCATAAACACGATCAATGAAATCAATCAAAAACTTACATATTTTTCTGCTGCGCACGGAAGCACCTCTCCGGTTTTTCTACTTGTGTGCGCTACTTTCCACGTCTTTACTCGTGTAAGCTTGCATTCCGGATTCTCTGCTTCCTACATGAATATATATGAATATATTTGTAAATTATACATACCATTAAGACAACATTTATAATAATGACTACATACCAATTCTTCATAAAGTCGAGTATATGATTTTCTTCTCAAAGTATGAGTTATGGTATTTTTCCCTTTATTTTCAGCATTTGTTTGGCATTGTTTTCTTTTCTTATCAGTGTACTCAATATCAATGAATTTCTTCCACTGGACTTTATCAATGTCATTTGGACGATTATCAATCGCAATGCGTCTAGATAAAAACTCTTCATCTTTCTTCAAATATTTGTCTCGTAGCTTTGATTTTTTCGATCTAAAATATTGTGAAAAACTTCTCTCCAAAATAGGTCGAGCAATAGTCGGATCCAGATTCATGTCAAACTCTTTCTACAAAAGCAAAAGAAAATAATGTTTGATTTGCTAAATAATATTTCCATGGAAGAAAAAGACATGATTTAAATAATTAAATAATTGAAGTAAAATACCATAAGTTCTTTCTAAAAATTATCCTTATAAAAGCTATCTACTTTCCTCCAATCATCGTAACTAACCAGAATGAGTGCATGAATCAAAACCCCACAACGAGAACTCCATTTTTTCGCATCTCTACCTTTAGCACCATCCATTTCAACAATTATTGAGTGCTTTTTATTTGTTGGTGGAGGAGCAACGTCTTCTTCGGTGCTTTCTTGACACTGTGATGCATTGTTGCGACTAGTTGACATTCTGCAACTTTTATATAAGGTGATACTTGAAAACATACAAAAGGGCTTACATAAGGTGATACTTGAAAATATACATTATTGGAAAGAACTCAAAACACAAACAAATCAGTATCCAAGTATAGCAAACAGACAGTTGAAGCCATGACTCTCAAAAAGGACCAACTTATATCAATATGTCTTAACTATCAGTCGATCACTAGGGTTCCACCAATGTTCTAACACATGCCTTAACTATCATAATGGATTCAATACATCAGACAAAAAAAAGCATGTTTTACTACTGTAGAATTCAGATGTCAACATAGATTCAATACATCAAACAAAAAACACACAAAACATTACCAATTACAATCATGTTTTTCTATCTAGATGCCATGCATTTCAACAATGTTAAGTTGTGTTGCTCATTCAAATTGGAGTGGAAGTTTGTTCGCATCTCATAATCATCTGTGTCAACGGTCAAGTGCTTAGGCGAACGTTGCACAATGGACCAATCAGGATTTTGTTTGTCTTTTATGTAAAAGATTTGGCTTGCTTCAGATGCAAGAATGACAGGCTCATCATGTTCTCCATTACTACTTTTAAACTTCTTTAGATTTACCATCGGTAAACTAGAGTCCGGACAAACCTTAAATCCATGCGTTTTGTCGGCGATATTTACCCAGTCGTAGTAAAATACTACATGTTGAAAATCATAATAATCAACCTCAATGATCTCCATGATAACACCATAACAAGTAGTATCATCATCCATAGGATTTAAATCTTTTGCGCTTACGATAAACGTTGTAATTGCATCCATGCAAACACCACTATCTTGTGTTGAATGAGTGTTGTCGTAGTGCTAGGGAGAAAATACATAACCATTGATCCTGTATTTGAGATGAGTTTTTGCTTCCCACGTTGGATCACTAACATAATACCATAACAATGAATTCATACATTTTTCTTCCATTAACTGTTAAAACAACTAAAATATATTAAATAAAGTCATAATTGTGTAATAAAACTACTGTTTTCTTGAAGCCTAATAAACCTCGAAGTGCAACCAACCAATGAATTCGGATTGTATAATAACTTCTGCCTTTGTTTGAAGTCTTTTTTTATTACGGTAAGCATCTTCTAATGACAATCGATACTCGCTACAAAGTCAACATGTTATATATTAAGTAAATAGAAAGCTAAATTATAATTTGTTAAAAAACACAAACCTATAATAATCGTCTAGATCTGGCATATCCATTCTAAAAAGTATCCATCTTCGAATTTGTATGCGTTGTACGCCACTTAGCTTGATAGTTTTACCCTCAATAATGGAGCGTTCGTATGTATCATTACCATTCTCATCCAAGAATGGTGCTTGTTTAGAGCTATGATTTCCAGCGTGTGGATCTGGCATATACTCCATTGCATACCTAACATATTCTGAAACAAAATATGCTTCGGCAATTGACCCTTCCACATATCGTTTATTGCTTGGTATGTTTTTACACTCCTTCATAGCTCTAAGAAAACATAAAATAATGCACGTTTTTATATTATCGTTGGCTAATAATTTAGATTGTAATTATTAAAAAGAATGTCTCACCTTTCAAATGGATACATTCATGTATACTTAACCGGTCCACAAAGTAGTGCTTGATCGGCTCAATGCACCATTAAATGTATACTTATATAAAAAAACTGAGTGGGAATATAATGGACCAACACACATAATGCCTCCGCAATCATATCTTTGGCAGCTTGGACATGCTCTCGAATCAAAACCTTTGAATAAATAATGTTGAAGTACAAGCATATTTGCAAAATCGCACGCCTCAAGTCACGAAACTTTGGAAATGCATGTTGAACGATGACAGGCAAAAAATGTTGGATAATAATATGATAGTCGTATGACTTTCTAATATTCAAACTAGGTGGTTGAATGCTTACTAAGTTGCCTAACTTAGTTCCAAAGCATGATGGAAGTTTTATGTCTTTAAGAACTTGACAACATTGGATCTTGTAACGTTTATCAAATGCAAATTTAGAGGATTGTTTGGTTTTATCAAATAACAAATTAATAAAATGCTCTGCCACATTCTTCTCAGTATGCATTACATCGATTGTGTGTCGCACTTTATGGCCACTCCAATACTCTAAGGAAAAAAAGAATTGACTTTTTATACCATGCTGGTATTACACCATTGTCATTCTCTTTTTCAGAGTGTTCATCATGATCAAAATCATCTCCTATACGCTTCTTTTTTCTATTCAATTTACCGATTATGTATTTGATATGGTCAATTTTCTCTAAAAGAGCTGATCCTTTCAGTCGTATTGGAGGTTCCTTATACTCTA
The DNA here is from genome assembly GCA_030765085.1 of Allium cepa. Lineage (NCBI taxonomy): Eukaryota > Viridiplantae > Streptophyta > Magnoliopsida > Asparagales > Amaryllidaceae > Allium > Allium cepa. The sequence continues at coordinate 980,432,932 of CM060928.1, forward strand.
TATCTTTATACCATCCATGTTTTGGTGCTCTATATGGATGGTCGTTCTTCAGAAATCTTCTGTACTTCGTAGAAACAATCTTATTACCAACGTGTTCCGCTTCGGTCTCTGTAGCACAAATAGGGCATGCTTTATAACCATAGGTCACACAACCCGATAGATTTTCAAATGCAGGTAGATCATGAATTCCACACAATAGCATTGCTTTCAACGTAAAATACTCGTTCTTGTCCATGTCAAATGCAGGCACTCCTATTGTCCAAAGTTGTTTCAACTCATCCATAAGGGGTTCTAAATATACATCAATATCTTGACTTGGTGCTTTAGGTCCAAGAATTAATAAACATAACATTTGAAATTCTAATTTCATGCACAATAAAGGCGGTTAATTATAAGGAACCATATACACAGGCCAACAACTATAACAGTTAGACTGGATTGTATTAGGATTGAACCCATCGGTAGCAATTCCAAGCCAAACATTTTAAGCATTGTTAGCGAACTCTGGCCATTTATTCTTAAGCGATCTCCATTCAGCTAAGTCGATAGGATGATGCATGAAATTCCAATAAGTTTTTGCCTCACTATGCCATAACATTTTTCGAGCTATCCATGGTACAGTGTACAATCTAGTTAATCTAGGAATTAGTGGATAATATTTTAGAACTTTTCTTGGTTGCTTTGTGACTTTTACAATTTCACCTTCATCTTTAACTTTAAATCTCGAAGTATGGCAACGAGGACATTCAACGGCATCTTTATTCTCCTTCCAAAATAATATGCAATCGTTTTCGCAAGCATGTATGCACTCTACATTCATTCCCAAATCCTTTAATATTTGTTTCATTGTGGGGTATTTATCCGGTAGTGTATTTCCATTTGGAAGCCACTTTTTCAACCTCTTCAACAACTCGGTCATACTGTTTCCTGACCAATTGAATTCTTTTTTCAAATTATGTAGCTTTATAAGGACGCTTAACGTTGTAAGACCATCTTCACAAGAAGAATATAGTTTTTCATTTGCTTTTATTTTGTACTAGTTGTACTTTCTTCCCAGATAACCATCACCGATATCGTGAATGCTATCGTACACACCATATGCATTGTCAACAAGTTTTCCAAGAGCACCTTCTACATGGTTTTCCACTCGAATTTGATGAGAGATGCAAGCCTCATTGGCAGTAATATTTGGTGTAGAATTGACTACTGCATCTGTGTCGTTCCTCTCGCCATGAAAAAACCACTCATCATATGTTGGATCCATATCGTAAATGATTAAGTGTTTCTCGAATGTTTTGACAGATAGTTTTTTTTGAATTTCTACACTTTTTGCAAGGACAATTGCACATGTCAAAGCCAGGCGGTGCATGATGCTTTGCGAAATTTATAAACTGTCGAACTCCCTGTATGTACTCATCGGTGTTCCTACGTCGACATCTAATCCACTCTCTCGGAATAGATAACGACATTAGCAAGAACTTTTATCTCTTTCTGTCATTTCATATAAACACAAAAAAATTTAAGTAAATAATTCAACTGATACTAAAGCCTACTTCCCATTTCATATTTTTTAATTTTTAGTTTATTGGTTTTTACTATGATGGTCGGTCATCCTACTTCCCATTACTAACACAATAATGTAATTACATTTTATAAATCATTTTAGATTAACAATTTAACAAATTTCGACAGCACTTCCCTTTTGTTCCCTATATCGTACACAAATGCATGTACACAGGGAACGAGAAGGAAGTACTGTCGAAATTTTGTAAACCGTTTAAAATGAAATGATTTATAAAATGTAATTACTTTATTGTGTTTGTAATTTGTCCAATACAGGGACAAATCCAACAAATATTGTATCAGATGAATATAGATGTCCGTTCTGTTAAAAAAACGAATATCCATATAACGATCATATACAACACTTGTCAGACGGGGACAAAAACTCTATAAGGGATTAAAAAAATAAAACACATTTTACAATTACTATTTTAATAACTACAAAAACTATTTTATAATATTCTTGATTCATATAGATCTTCTTAACCTTTATCTTGCATTACATTGATTCAAAATAATAATCATCGTGTATCTTAGGTAATAAGTAGTCTTCAAATTTCTTTTCTTGTTTAAGTTGTAAGAAGCTTTACCTTACAGGAAGCTTGCATAATGAATACATTAAATAGCAGTCATAAAATAAACCATGATATCTAGAATTAATTGGATATTACATGAAATCGATGCCAAATTCAATATAATTTTGGTCAATTATATTGGAATTCCAAAATATATGAACATTGGAATTCCGAATTAATCTGAGTTATTCTTGCAATTCCAATATAATTTGAAGATAACTTGAAGCTAAATTCCAATTCCATACTAATTTTGAAATTCTTTTTCATAAAATTACAAATAACGTAATATTTTAATCATCATCTTTTGTCAATAAAATCGAAATCTATCGAAATCTAATTCAAAATAAGCTCAACTACTATAAATTTTTGAAAATTACGTTCTTTTACGTTTTTAATGCAATGAACGATATAATAATAAAAAAAATTATCAGTCGGTTCCCACCATTGCGCGGTAGTACTAGTATTAACTATTTAGAGGCACTTTATATAGCATAATTTAAGGATTAAGGAGGGGTTTTAGTTCCCTAGAGAAGTAAAAATCCCTCAGATATGCAATTTCTTAATGTTAAAGTAATAGACTGATTTACAAATGGATAATTTTTATTGCAATTCGAATATTGTCATTACTGTAGCCTTAACCCCAATGAATTTGAATCGACTATATAGACATGAAATGATTGGACAATTACACTAAGCCATGTTGTAAGAGTAATCAAGAAATTAGTATCATGTCACATTCTTTTTATACCCTATGTCGCAATCATTGGCATCTTTTGAGGGTTAAATGAATAGAAGATATTTACATTCCAAGAAAAACTTATGTAAAAATTGAAGGCAAAACTTCTGCAAAACCAGAACACTAGAAACTTGAAATTGCAATCTCGAATTTATCTACAGATCCCCCGGCTGCTATTTTTCTAATAACAGCCGCAAAGTTTTGGTTGTTCAGTTTTACCTAAAGTATCGGTAATGTTTCAGGAGAAGATTAGCATTTACATGATACACATGCACAACCCATCAGATGTACCTTTATGCGCACGTATAAAGACATTACATTTTCAGGCATGACACATACCTGGATTATCTCCAAAAATGATGCTGCTTTCTGCAGGTTCCACTCCAATTACCTGGATGAGATTACAAGACCTCCAGGATCAAAAGGTTTACTTGAGCTCAACATAGTAAAAAAGCTATTAGCAAAATTAAATGTCATACCAAGTTAAATGAAACTAAAGTAAAATGCTAGAACTTTTCAATCGAGAAAGTTCTATTATAAAGAAATTAAGGAAGGCGGTTGAAAAATAACAAACAAGGATATTTGCTTCATTTGAAGAAGCAAACATTCTCCTCTGACATCAATTTTTCATATCTACAAATTCGTAAAATGCTAAATTTTTGTAGACATGTAAAGATTATGAAGGTAATACTATGTTTGGAATGAATTTCAATGAAGAGTATCTAGCTATTATTCATCCCAAATGATGGGAGAAAGCGTCTTTAGTTGGCTAGTAAGTGGGTAAAATAAAAGTAGTTAACCCAGTGGCCAAATAACGAGGCCGAAGACTAGATAACGAAGAAATTGTATGCAAATGTTGTAGTCGGAATGTGTGAGTCATACTAATTGTGAGCAAGTCAATAAAGTACTCATATAGAAGATATATATACTGGACATAAGGTCCTACATTTTTCTTTTTTCTTCCTTTTTTTCTTCTTCTTCATTTAAGCTAGGTTCCAATCAGTAATTTTAATAGAAAATTTAATGCCTCCAAATTATATGAACATTAACACCCTCCATGTTGTATTCATTGACCATATTCACTTTACAATGCACCGGATTAGATATTATAAAAAAAACATACTTTCACTAAAGTTATAATCGAATAAAACTTAGTAAATTCATATGCAACCATATGCAACCTGCACACAGCCTCACAGGAGTGAACTAAGACAAGAGAAATATAAAGAAGGTTCAGAGTTATAATTTTGATCACATATTTCAAACATCAAATTAGACTTTAAAAGTAAATCACTTAAAGTGTTCATGAAGAAATCATAAAAGAAGGAGATATGATAAATATTAATTGTAGAGCATAAGATAATGCATAGCTACAAGGCTGCAATGTAAAGCATTTTAAAAATAACTCAGCTAGTTAGAATCAATAAAAGGATCAAAAACCTCAATCTTAGAGAGAATGCAATCTTTAGTTGTAACTCAGGATCAGATGACAAATATGTTCTTAAAAAAAACAAAGTGCATTCATTTATTGATAGACACAGTTCTCCCAGTAAAGGAATGAATATACAACAAATCTCAGAGAAGAAAGGTCGTTTATGATCAGGTTAGCATAGTCTTTTTTTTTTTGCTTTAATGCAAACTTTGCTGGGAACAGTTTTGAATTGGAAGCGATATTTAGTCAATGAATTATGAATTCACGGATGATGACAAATAAATCGACATTTTACAAGAATGTCAATGAATTCATAAAGTGACATTTTAAGGATGTCAACGGTGTCACATAATGATAAATAAAGTGAGTTTATTGCATATCTTTGTTAATGGTTGAAGGGATGACAATAGACTTTGTCATCTCTATATAACATATGGAGAGGACAATCAAGATTACATTAAAGAAAAGTGTATTCAAGAAGCACTGATTTACCTTTCTCCGACTGTTCAATAATCGAATATCATCTGATTGTTTGCTCTTCCCTAGACTAAATTACAGTTATATGTCTAATAAATCTACCTCGAAGCATGTGTCTGTAAGCAGATGTACAAACAGCCTATGTGTTATACATATTCTCAAATACTGTTTTAAGAGGCAATTCTGGATTCAAAGAAAAGATGCTAGACTTGGCATCAGTTTTATTTTTCTTTTCTTCTAGTTCTTTAAGTATATAAACATTCAACCTTTACAAATCTAACTAAAGGATTGGGAATAGTAACAAACAAGAATTTAGTGCTTTTACACTCACAGAATTATAACATATATTGTCACATATGAATGGTTCCCAAGAAAAAAAAGAAAGAAGAGAACATAAGCAAATGTTTCGCTGGTATTTATTCATGTTTATTATTCACCTTAAATGTTATAAATTTTTTTATGAACAATGTATGGCCTACTTATCTCATATACCGAAATACTATTCTTTATCACAGGTTCACTTGTCCGTAGGCCATAAGCCATAGCCTAGTGTCTGTTTGCATTAGAAACTTTAGCATAGGCCATAGGCTACATCTCAGACGTAAGCTTACGTTCGATGTATGTCCATAATATGCAAATTACAATTAAATTTTTGTTTTGTATAATTATTATTTCTACAATTGGAAAGGTACAAAAAAATTATTCTTTTTTTAAAGTAGAAAAAACTGCTGACATTTTCACTTGTCCAAAATCAGTTTACAAAGAATATTATGGTCTTCTTTTTTGATGATGAATTTTAGTTAAATGATCATACTAGTTAAAAATGATGATTGTTTGATTATTATTATCTTAAGTAATACATAACATATATCATAGTTAAATAATTTCTAATAAACAAGCACGAATTTAATTTTCAATTCAACTCCTTTTCTCTTTTTAAGCACACAACACTTTATGCCCCTAGCCTTGCCTTTGCAAATTTATCCTTAACTGCATTCCAAAATTTTACAAGGTAAGTATTCCTAGTGCATAGAGGCCTGTCAAATTATGCATCCATCTTCGGTTAGTGTTTTATATAAATCGAATCTGAAACCAAATTCAAACTTTTTGATGGGTTTCAAATTTATTTCAAAATCTTTTGGGTTTTGGATGTTTGTAGATAGATAACATATGTAGATATAAAACTGATGACTACTACATAACTCTTTAGTATTATTTAGCTAATCCATAACATGAAAAACCTGAAAGCAAGAAAGTGTAACTATATAACACTAAACCACAACTGTATATTTCTATTGAGAGCACAGAAGATGTTTTTACATATGTGCGCGCCTATGCATGTGCATGCATTTCTGTTTGTTTTATAAATTTGGATCGGACTGTACTTTCAAATATAGGGTTCAATCAGTTTTTCATAAACATAAAGTTAACCTATGGTGACACACATCCAAGGAAGTTTCTCCCTGTTGTGCTAAAGATCGATACGGAATAAATTTTTATAATCAAGTTCTAACATTTAGTACCACAACAACATGTTAGAAAATTCAATAAAGTAAGCTTGCATTATATTAACAGTTCACTTGCATATTTACATCATATTAAGTAATAAGTTTGACCAATTAATCACAATCTTCTCTGCATAGATATATTCATTTCTGAAAATTTTAGGGCTATCTAAATGTTCCTTTCAAGAATAGAATGATGCGAAAAATTGATGAGATTACCTTGAAATAAATAAACAAAAAAACCGTTCCAACTTTATTAAACTGCACAGACCAATTTTATTTTCTTTAAAAATACTTGTAGACTCTTTATATCAATAAATTTGACCTTTTTTTGTTAAACTTCCTGTAAAGTACTCAAAGCGGGCGTATAAAGTGATAAGAGAGGTACATATTTTACTTTTTGTGCATATTAAAGATTGTGTACAATGTGACATGAAAATATAAATTAAAGAGCAGTTCATCGTATTGTATATATTTTAGAATGCAAATAAGCTAACAATGGTTTGAATTACACTGTTGTACCGGTTAGCATACAATTTTTTTTATTGTCAAGTTACATATTCAATCATGCTGAGGATCTCATAAAAATATATATAAAATGCCACAGATATTGTTTTTAGGCTCGCACTCAAGCAAGCTACAGATCAAACCACTGGAATGCGATCTAGAACATGCAATATTAGCAACCATAATGTGTCTTGAAAAATGTAAAAGAGAATTCTAATAGTATAATGCACAACATCCAGAAAACAACATATGAAGGACATACCGTTATAAATTACGGCGGATTTGGCGAAAGAGATAGTGGATTAGGCGAAACAAATGGAAGGAGGCTTTGAAATTACTGCGATAGGCGGGCGACTCGCAACAAAAGAAGGCTGGAGTGTCGGCGATAGGCGGGCGACTCGCAACAAAAGAAGGCTGGAGTGTCGGCGATAGGCGGGCGACTCGCAACGAAGGAAGGCTGGAGCGGCGGCTTTAACCTAATTAGATTCAAGGAAGAAAGATAGAAGCCAGGAGCAGAAGTGTGACAAACAACCGAAGTAAGGATTGAAAGATAAATGACGATTCTATCCAATATCTTTTAGTTATTTACGAAAAGCCCAAATTTTGTCATGGAAATAACCGTGGTAATACAATGTAATAATAATAACCGTTACAAATTTCCAACATAAATAACCGTGACAAACTGAAACGAAAAAAATGTGACAAAATAGGTTGTTTGGTATAGTGAACGGCTTCACAATATTTTACCTATATTCTATCTCGCCTTGGGGATTTTTTACTTGTTTGCTTCCTAATTGTGGACTTAGCCCCACGGATTATAGAAAACTATCCTTAAACTACCCCATGCATCTAATTGGTACATGCTTTCTGCCTATCTTGTGCAGTCATTGTCCTTTTATTAATTGGATTCATCCATTTCTCTCAAATGCACTTCGCATCCTTTGCCATCGACATAATCTTTTTATCCAAGTGTATGCACATAGGTAATTCTCTACCACCCTTGCTACTAACTTAAATGGTGTCAACATGCACCATGCTAAATAACTTGAGCATAAGTATGCTCCCATGAAACCGTAGCTTCTAAGAAATTATCAATTCACAACATACCACCTCAACTCATCCAGTGATATTCCTAATCACCTCAACTTCTAAATACCAAGTGAGACAACTCAATTATGGACAATGCCTGCTCCATAATATTTCCTACCTAGCACTTTATTATTTCTCCACTTTATCCTAGGGTGTCCAAACTTGGTGATTTCTTAAATTGTTGAAAATAACAAAACTTCTTTTCCAACTTAATTTAATTTTAAATCATCTCATTTTACTTCTAAATGGTTTCTTTAGTCCATTAAAAATCATGGTACCTGGTTATCGCATTTAGAGTCTATAGGGATCCATCTAAAGTTCTACAAGTGAAAGTTTGGTCTATCTTCTCATTCAACCTTAACAATAAAAGTCCCAAAATTAATTGATGTCATAACTTAGAATCACTCTAATAATCATCTTAAGCGGTACTTTTTTCGCATGCGATTGTCATGCACACAACAGTGCATACTAAGCTAGCCCTCTATGAATTTCCTTAAGCAAATAGTCTCTTTCCAATTCGAAGGATAATTGAGAAGAATCCTTTTTATCCCTCCCTCCAAATCTTATCAAAAATTTCTCGATCAAGTCTCCTACGAAAATCGCTTTTGCATCACAACGCGTGCCAATAACAATATCTTTTTCTTGACCGAGACCTAAATCCTCGAATTAATCATCCATTGCAAGATCTTGACTATAACTTTATCTAGGATACCTTTTATGGCTTGAACTTCCAAAATCATACCATTTCTTAATGTCATCCCATAAATGAGACCTTTTACCAAATATAACCTCTTATCATCTTATTTCATGGTTGGGACAACTCATTATGGAATGATGCCTTGGCATTTTAATCTAATAACATGATGATCAATACTTTGATTTATACTTAGGGTTTTTTTATTTTAATACATTGGAACTACATCTCTCCTGAAGGAAAGGTTGACAATGTAAATTTCTATGTCTTATCCATAAGGAGAATTTGTGTTACATTTAGAATTGCAAGGAATTATCTTTTCATAGTTATTGAAATAGACAGTACAAAATATGGTAAATGTCCCTATTTTATACATCTCTTTCTTTTTGGGCATATTCGCTGTCATTTCAAATGATACACTTTTATTTATAAATCTGAACTTGATAACCCATTAAATTTACGTTGCAACCCTCTAGATTCTCATGGATTATAATACTACTTAAATCCCATTTCCAATTTATCATTACTTTAAATTTTTTCTACTAACCCATATCAATTTCCAACAAGACCTTGGATCACCAAAATCCCAACAAATTACTGTGGTAACTTAATTTACATTTTACTTGCGCACATCACTCAGATCTACGAATCCAAAAATATCACATGATCTATAAGTTTCATGGACTACTACTACCCAATACAAAATTCAGGGATTACTAATTCCCAACATTTTTCAAATTCAAATATGTGCAGATTTAGAACTCTTCAATTATAAGATTAACATTGGCATAGTTAGAACACATCTAGAATGATAGAACCCAATAAGGTAACATTGCCCGTAGACTAATGTGGAAACTAATTTCCACTAATACCACCGCATAATGCTACTACGAGAGCTGCTCTCCCACTAATACGACTTTCCACTCCCATCCACCTAGTCCCTCGTAGCCTTCAGGAGAAAAACACAATATCCGGATCGCTCATAACCTATAGGTATCCTATCCTTACCTATATGGTATCGACTAATACCCGGACCGCACCTTTGTCACTTAACTCGGTATATAACAATTGAAGCGGACCGTACTTGGTCTCTTTTTTAAAATTCAGACCGAATAAAACTCCTTACATATAACATCCATTGATAGTAACCACTACGGCTTACTTTTTCCTTATCATGGAATATGTTTTTTTCCAAACCATACTTAGGTAAAAAGATACAAGGTGATGCTCACCCTATACTACTACAGGAAGTTTGACCTAGTACTCTGTCCTTTTAATTCAACCGTTGATTGAAAAGGTCACTAAATTTCCATATTTCATTTTTATCGCTATCCCAACCATTTCAAGGCCTTCAAATTCCATGGTCAATTATATCCTAGCGGGCTTGTCTAACTTTGATTTATTTCTTCTAATTTTAGTTTAAGAGATAGTCATAGTATTTTCACTTTTCCCTTTTCAAATCAAAACCTTTGATTTTTAACTTTGTTTCCACAATACTAGTAAGTTTTAGAACGTAAAACTCTCCATCATTTTCCTTTTCATTTTAACAACATTTCATTCTTATTAAGATCATGATATTTTCCTTAATTAAATTATCAAAATGATTAAGCTTAATTTAGTAATACGTACATAAAATACACCTTTCCAGTATTTTTTTATAAATAAAGAATTTTCACAAAAGCATATTTTTAAAGACAATAGGGTATTTTTAACTTATTGTTATTATTATTGCTATTATTATTATTATTTTAGAACTTAAAAAAGACATTGATAAAAGACATTTTCAAATACCAACAATTTCTTATTTATAAACGGAGTTCAAAAGTTAGATCTTAGATATTTCTCAGTCATTTTCTTTCAAAATTTCTATTGATAAAAGCAAAGTGCACATTGAGGATAAGTGTAACAGTCTACCTAAAAGACAAAACCAAAGCTTTAAAACGGTTATTGATAAATTGCTTTTTATCAAATTCTCTAATTTCTCCTTTTTAAACAAATTCAATAAAGTTTGTCTAATTATTTTATATGAAATCATAAACCCGCCTTTTTTTCATTTAAATATCAGATGTCCACTGTTTCTAAATTTTAGAAAATATTTTCATTGGCTTGTTACTTAAATCAGAGAAGACAGTAGCAAACTACTTAACTTAGCCCACGTATACCTAATAATACTTTAGATGTATATATAAGGTTTCTGTCCTTCTTTCCAAAGATGGTTAATTCATGTTTATTTTCCAATTCAATATCCAACTTCAATACAAAAATATTCTAGCCATACTTTTAAATAAATAAGAGTCTTTGCAACTACTACCAATATGAGAACAAACTTTCGACTTTAATTGGGAAATCTACCTTTAATTTGTAAAGTCCCCATTATAATGTTAACATAATATTCCTATTATACAGATCACATAGTACTAATCTTCTTTACTCATCCTTAAGCCCACAATTTACTTGCTACTGCTAGTTGACATATAAAATCTCTACTAGCCTTTCTTTATGGGGTGAATTCCAATAAACATGAAAAGTTTATTTCTCACATCACCTATAATATCCTTAACACTTATTTTGACCCACAATTGTCTTTTTATATAAGGGATAAACCAACAATTGCCTTATAAGTCAAAATATATAGGTTGTCGGGTATTAATACACATATTAGAAAAATTATAGTTACACTCCCTTAGTCGGGTTAGTAACATCTTGTCTCCTCGCTTTAGATACTGACGGAACGATATAGGATGTTTACGTTTGGAATCTTTACTGCCTTTCTAAAGCCATTTCCTTAAAATTATACTCATTCTCACTATCTGTGATTGATAATTATTTTTTCCCAAAGATAGTATTTGGAAAGAATACTTGATATCGTTCTCTTTTGTTATACTTTTCATATATATGTAAAAACTTTGAAACCTTTTATCCATATACACACACACACACCTTTCAAAAGTCTATGTTGAAAAACCTTTTGCAAACCTTACTGGAAAACTCTTTCTCTTAACTTTTCAAATACGTTCTCTCAATACGCACTTAAATCCTAGGGAATCTTAAACCTAAGCTTTGACATCAAATGTAACAATCCACATATTCAAACGCACCGATCCAAAGCCTTGTGTAACTTTTGAACTCGCGTCATGTCAAGAAATACGAGTTATTGGGTTATTAAAACGTTACAAAGCATATTATAAGGGTAGACATTATACACTTTGAAGTCTCACATCGGAAGGAATAAAATATAAGTACTAAAAAAGAGACATATTAGAAAAACAATCTCCAAAATACTTTATTTTTTATATACACTATTTCAAACTACAAATATATTTTACAAACTTCTTATATAATAGTAACTACATGATGGATAACTAAGAATATGAGAACTACAACATGAAGCTCCTTTCTCCATGTACCATGCCCAATCAACTGCTAATCTGTCATCCTGTGTAGGGGAAAAATAAAGAGAAGAAAGATGGGTTAGACGAAAGTATGGCAAATAATTATAAGTTTAAAATGTGATGATCATGTATAGTTAATTTAATGCTACTTTAGATGACGTAGGGTGTGATAATAGTGTCCGTGAATTCCTAAGTTTGTTACCTAAGGTTCTTGTCTAATACATTCATACACTACAATTTATGTAAGCTACTACAATGGATCGAACTAAGGATCGAATCTCACATCTAACGATTGGCCATCGCTCATAGAGCTATTCAATATGTAAAACACCGCCCTCTTGGCTACTAATTATGGAAACACCACCACAAAGCCACCGTGGAACTACTCTCACCAATATCACCGCCTCTAGGCTACTGTAGAACCGATTTTCCCTCTAATTACTACTACATGTGACCCCACTATGCATCGAGGGGAACTCGGAGTGCCAACTCACAGAAATGTCTCATCGTCTGCATTTGTATCTACCTCTCGATCATAGCATTGTCTCTTATTGCACGCATCGAGACCCTCTATTTGAACCGTATCATGTAGCGTTAGTATTCGTGCATGCTAGAACTCCCATTATGATAGGCTACTCATCGGGATCCTCGTCAATGTTGTACGTCCACCGTGAAACCTCTTATGAGTACCATTTGCGAAATACATTGCACCGAGTCAATTACTCGATCCTAAATTGGGTAAACAACATTTACTCAACACCGTAACGACCTAGTATCCGCTCATAAAGGACTAGTTTTCCTACAACTCCTAGCGTACATCCAAATGCCCTTAAATAACTCACAAATAATCATCATTTATGTTAATTACTATTATTAAACTTGGGCCTTAGGCCTAGGTTTAAATATTGCAATTTACACGTCTACCGATTAGCCACTAACTCTAACCAGTCGACCGTTACCGATCGACCGCCAAGAATTAAGGGTCGACCGGCCGTAGGAAAAATTTAAGGGTTTGTTGATTTTTAATGTCCAATTTAATTCGTTTAATTTCGATTATTGATATCAGTAAGAGTAAACTCTAAGTACTAATTTTAGTAGCAAATATTGGCAATATTGACTTAAGGATACAAAGTTTAAATATACTACAAGAAAATCTAGTTTGAGTAGCAAATATTGGTTTTTCTCCCTGTAGGCAAATAAAACTTTTGGCCCCCAGCCCACCAATATCTTCAGGAAAAAAGTTTGTGTTATACAAATCCTTCGTTACTTCATCACTTTTCTTCTTCGTTTCATTTTCTTTACTTACCAAAAAAAACCTACCTTTACAATCTCTCTCAACCGCCCATGAATTCGTCATATCATTCATTATCCACGTCAACCATCAACGGTAAAGCCATACGTACCTCCAGCCGACTCCTGATGATCTCGCTTTTTATTACTAAGGATTCCTCACCGTTTTATCTGGAGTCACTAGTGCCATCTTGCAAGTATATGTTTTGATTTTTATTTCTTTTAAAAGTTGAGATTGATATTTTTATTGATTCCATCGATCTATTTTATTATTTCATGTTGTATTATTTATCTATTGAACATAAATTATGCATACTGGAAAAGCATGGAATTTGAGATGAAAATTTAGGGAATTGGGAAAGTAAGAAAATTGTCTGATTTTACTATGTCACTAGGGTTAGAAAGTAGGCATAGGATTCCTCTTATCGTTAGGGAACTTCACAAGATATTATGTAATTTTGTCCAATATAAGTTATCTTCAGCATTATACACAACTGTAGCAGCTGAACAGGGAAAGAACAACTAGCAAAAAAAGCCTGACAAAAGGATGAAAAGCAACTTAAAGTCCTAAGGACTCACCAGTAGCAGCACAATTTAACCAAGGCGAAGCAAAGGGAATCCAGCACAGAAAAGGAAAAAAGTGCAACAGTAATGCCAAAGTAACATAGCTTTTTACATTAAAATGTTTGGCAAACAAATTCTTCAAATAAAATAAAAGAAACGTGTCTCTAGAAAAACAATCAGATTAACAATAAACATTCATATAAGAGAAACACAATGCTAAATATGATATACGATCTCCTGAGTTCAAGACAAGGTTTCAATGTTTAACATAACCAAAGCATTAAACACATTAAATGTTCATAAGATCAACAAGGTGGCAAGCCCTGTTTATTCAGAGCAGCATGAAGTAGGATAGAATATGGTGAGCTTTACCATTAATTACAAGTTGGACAAATGACAGTACAAAGTTACTCGGTTTCTTCAGCAGTAGCAAGTAGTATAGAGAGAACTAGTATAGTAAAAATTGTGATAAGAAGGGTGAAGAGTGCTTAATTCTTAGAGATGCAGGAAGTATTATAGCTAGATGAGCTTTCATTCTACCGGCGCTTGAACTCATATGCTCATTCAAGCTCACTACAGTAATGGAGGGGTGGATTGAACCTGTGATCAAAAAGGTATAAAGGGAAAAATTCTCCCATTCTTTACTAGATATTTTAAATCTTTTTTGTTTCGTTTCTTTGCAGCACCATGCAGAGAAGTCCCTGGCCATTTATATAACATTAAAGAAGCAATGCATAATTAACTAAAGGCTGTGCATAAAATTTAGTGTTAATTCCACGTAACAAATACTAGCTAAAATATAACAAAATCCATAACAGGAGGTTAATTAAATATGAGATTGTAATGGTTAAAACTTCCATAATTGTATAGAGTAATGCTATTGGTAGTAGTAGTGTTGTGTGTCATAATGGTGCTTATCCAAAGCAATGATAAAAGGATAGCCCGATCGTGAATTAGAAGTGTCTAACTAAAAAAGGAAGAAGAAAATATTATGAACGTTGAGTAGCAGTACATTTTAAATTGTGCATCTACATCGTATGAACTAGAATGCGTTAACATAATTGGTCAAATAAACTGGTTAATGCATTTACATTATATCAACTCTACTATGACAACAGTTTCGCTTTGAGCGGCCCTTTCCTTATACTAACTTGGACTACCAAGGCAATAACTGAGGCTGAGAAAGTGGCAGCTATATACTCTTCTGGTCATGGCCGAGCTTTATTTGGATGGAGAACCGGTTAGTGGGTGTCCCTTTATGCAAGTGTCATAATTGCTGTTGTGGTCCTACTTGCTCGATGTTAGCTTCAAATTGCACTATTGATGCCATAACGCAAGCTAGATAACTGTAGTTGTATATTTTTGTTTCTAAATGCATTCCATATGCAATTATATATAGCTATATTGTATGTTATAAAAAGAGTAAATACACAATAGCCAGTGAATATACATGCATATGCAAGCACAATCACACACACGTACAAATTTGATTTTTGTTACAGTAATCGTACTAATAAAAAAATAAAGTAATATATAAGTGCCTAAAATTGAATGAAATAAGTTATTCATTTATTTTTTTACGATAGATCATCTTTTATTTCCGTAAGTTCATTACATCGGTTGGCAGATCATCAATGATTTTTACTTGTTTTTTGTTTTATTATTTAGTTTTTGGTACTAGTTAATTAACGAGAGTAAGCTAGCTTTCAAGATCGATGAAAAGGCAGAGCACAAATAAAATTCAAAATGAATATGGATATGTTTGATGGACCATCATAGCGCCATACACTATAAAATATTCTAGGTGCAAACCTTAACTTTACCATAAAAATGAATATAAGTTTTGAAAAGCAATACCATAAAGCTAAAAGCTGATGACGAAATCACTATTAATGAGAAATGAAATTTTTTTGGGCCTTAAATTTTGTGAATTAATCCATCGTTGAATAGATAAATTTAGTGCAATTTAAGCATCATTTTAATACGAAAAGTACATTACTATAACATTTGCTTGATAAATACTACAGCTTACCGATTGGTAGCAAAATTTAATCTTAAATATAACTGCAGTAGTGATGCGATGTTTCTAAAGAAGTACTAGCTTCATCATAGGGTAAACACATCTATTTTGGAATCTGAAGAGCATAGAATAATTATTTGAATAAACACAAATATAGCTACACTAGTACTGGACCAATTGTATATGCATGCTAGCTAGACAGTAGCATGGACTAACTGTTTCAACATGCATATACACCCACTATTGTATATCTCCATGTTCCAAATTGATATCAACTACACACACATTTATATCATGAATTAAATTCCTGGTTAATGCTCTTTCATGACTTTAGGTCATCTTATATATGATTTATTTAAATTCCAATTCCCTTGAGTTGCTTTTTATTTACTTATGATCCAGTGTTTCTGATTTGTTGTGATGAGTTCAATATAATGGCATACCAGTCTTCAATACCATTATTTATGTTATACATACACTACATTCAGTCTGAAAATTTCTGAAGATAAATGATTTTCAAGAATTTTTCCAAATGATATCTTTGATCGAACTTCTCTAATTAATGTTGTTTGCTTCAGTGTCTACCTCGTATTATCAAATTAAGTTTTCTTCCTGATATTTATGATACTTTTGTACTGCATTTGAGTTTGAACCTATAGCCCATATTTGCACCTTTGCAAATACTATTGCAAAAGTGCAAATATTAGTAATATTAATTTTTTGACAAGTAATCATCGGTTTATTCAGCTGAGTAATACCAGGTTCATGTTTTGGTAGTTCTAAAGGGTATGCGATGTTCATGTTTTGGAAAAGGAGTGCTAGGGAGTTAGCTATGCGGAGGAAATGCTTCAGAGGGAGAGGAGTAGTGCTGGGGTTTCGCTCTTGATTCAAGCTTTCAGAAAGATATTCTAAATAGACGTGACAGTAAATATTCTTCCTTTTAACTGATTTCCGTTATTTTTATTAAAATTTGTTTTCTTGTTTGTTGGTGTTTTGGTTGAGATAGTTAAAAATGTGGTCGATGATTTGTTTTCCGTTTACTGTCATTAATAAAGGTCAGGTAAAAATCTATTGATAATACTATTGGATTATTTTGATGATCATAATAGCTGATAGAAAGTGAATAAATCTATTTGTATCAAAATCCTATATAATTTTGGCAGTACAAAATTTTCTTAATATTAGTATTATATATCTGAAACAGAGTACCTACACATCTGGATGATAGTCAATTATAACCTTGCATCTAGGATGGTAGTAGATGATTTGTAAATGTGTAGCTTAAACGTGATACCTTCATGATATTGGAATTCAATATACCATAATTGTATTCGAACAGAAAGTTTCTTCTTTCATACTCATACGTAATGTTTCTAACTATGTTTCTTTTAGATCAAACCTTCATGATATCTGCATTTTTACATGGAGAAAACTATGAATGTTGACAGGAACAAGAGCAACATTCATTTATGCTTTTAGTTTTTCTTGGAACATAAACTAAGTAGAAACTCTTTCGCTATTCAACTATTCACACGTATATAATCACAGTTATACATTTTATTTTCTTGCCCTTCTTATGTTTTTATTTGAGTAGGAGTACATGTCACTCAGTCATCTACCCAATAGATAAGGGGATGGCCCATCAAAAAATTAAAGGAGACAAAATATATTCTCTATTTTTGCATTTGAAATTAAAAACGATTTCTTATAGAACCAGTAACTTCAAGATGTTTGCTGACATGAAGTCCGACCAACAAAGAAATTGATGTCCACTACTTCTCCAAGGCGCATGCCATTAATTCCTTAGTACCAATTGTAAAATGATAAAATACCCATATTCTATTGAATTGGTTGGTAAATGGAAACATTCTTTCGAAGTCATGGTAAATTACGTCTCCATTTAATTCAATACTGTTTTTTTATTTTATTTTTTGGCAAATACTCAAATATGTAACAATATTTTACACTATACTGATGTAATATTTTTATTGTCGGGAGATTCCATTGCTAATTGTTGTGATAAGGGGAACAACATAGGATTCCAAACAAAATACTTGGTACTGGATTTTGGTTTGTCCATGCTCTCATCTCACAGGTAAAATTGTGCACATTAGTGGAGAATATAAAGAATGGATTAATCATATGTTCACATATACATGACAATAGTCACATATTTTGATATATCAGATAGGTTGGCATAATTTTGCTTTAGCATGGTAGAAAATGTTCATGATCGTTATATTTTCCTATGTATTCATTGTTGACTAACATTTCAGCTAAAGTATTGTCATACAATCAAAGTCCTCTTAATTGTAAAGGACCATAATACATTTACAATCAGAGTTAATTATATTTGTACTAAAGGTGAGGATGAACTTAATTTTTAGTCACAGTGATGGATGCATAGTTAAAAGTTATCATGTATCTCTTTAATTTTATTGTCATGAATGACTGTCATCAATGGAATACTAATGTTATGTTCATCCATTTATATATAGGGTAAGGGAGGGCGGGCGGGCGGGCGGGCTAAGCATATATAATATACATAGTTATAAGGATTGAAGTTGGTATTTAATTCTAAGTATTTATATTATTAAAGTGGGATGGAAGTAGGAGTAGATGTTCATTTGAAAAGAAGGTTTAACTACGCTAATGATTGGATAGAAGGATCATTGTCTAAGGTTTCAATTGACGATACCGTCGAAAACATATGGTGAAATGTTTGTCAACTGATTATATCTTATGATAAGTTAATACTATAAAATGATTAGACTTTGAACAGTTCATAGAAACTGTAGAAAATCGTAGTAATACATGCATGGACACAATTATATATTTGTAGTCCAACATTATTGGGATAAGTTTTATTGACTTTAATGTTACAGTTTGTATATAATCTTTCTTTTTCGCTTCGTATAGCTCTCAGAATTAATGAATAAGTTAGCAAAGTAGGTTTAGTAGAACTGTACACACCGAAATATTTGTGGCTTTTATTCCTTTTGCTCTAATTCCAGTATCTTTGGGCCACATAGAATTTTGGATTAAAAACTCATGTAGCTTGCATAAACGTCTGTTAACTGCTTTGTGTTCCTTATTTTTATCTATGACCATAGAAGTTTACTGGTTTTTGTTTTTGTTTTTTTAAATTGAGGAAAAAGTGTAGCTGACAACGGTTTTAGGGTTGGTGACCTTGGCTATAGGTGGGACAAGGATTGTGGAATGGGAGAAAGGGATGGATTCATACGAGAGTATGGCGAAGAGAGGGAAGAAGGCAAAATAAGAAGGGGTTATTATGGTGTTCTTTGGTTTCAGGGGGAGAGCGATGCTTCAGCGAAGGAGGATGCAGTGTTGTATAAGGGAAGGATGGAGCGGTTGGTCGAGGATGTGAGGGCTGATCTTCAGGAGCCACATCTTCTCATCATTCAAGTAACCATCAAGATTTCTTTTTTCTTGAATATTGAAGTTAGCAGTGTTATACTGTTATGGGCATTACTTAGATATTTATCATACCTTATGTATCTAAGATATGTTCGTTGGTGCATAAGACTATCAAATGCCCGGCACTTATTGGTAAATCAAATTCCTATTACACTCTTTATATGTATCTAAGAAAGCAAATATTTAACAGTAGTCATGACTATTAATTATTTTTTCAGCATCTGGTTTTTATTTTTTTAACAAAAAATTTCTTATTTTCATGTCTGATCTCACCAAGATGATAAAAATGACTAAAAGTGGTATTTTTAAGTCAACTGTTTATGTTTCCTTGGAAACATTATAATTGATATCTCCAATATACTAACGCTGCAATTTACACTTTTATTTCATTTTTTTATTCCATAATCTAATTATGCATTCTTCGAAATCATTATGAAGCATTAATTATCAAGCATTATATCAAGCATTAATGTTACTGCTATAGATTTGAACACCGTACCAACTATCTCACACATACAACTGTAAATTACATATATAAAAAATTCATCAAGTATGATAATATCTTTGTTTCTCAAATACCACAGCTCATAAAAGTTCGAGACAAACATGGTTTTAGGTTTATCTGACCAATTTTTATTTCAGTAGAAATATCATAGTATATATGTATTGTTTTCGACATTGGTTTGCACAAAATATATTATGATATTTCTGCTTTATTATTTACTGTAGGATTAATATTTTACTTTCATTTTCAGAAGGTGTTGGATATTTATGCTTGAAGAGCTAGAAATTCATTAAATAAACTTAAAGCAATTTTGTTGGAGCACGCATCTTTGGATTAACATATAAAGAGCTGAATTCATAAAAATCTATTAGATTATGAAAGGGGTGAATGAAATTTCAAATGCCAATTACATTTAAAATATTAATTTTGGTAAGGCATAACGTCTTACTGAAATAATTTATTGTTCTTGAAATGTCAATTATCTCAGTAATAGGTTGGATCCATTTAAGTCAACTAAAGTAAAAATGGATTAGTTTATAATAACAAATTGACAAAATAGTTCATAATTCAATTTTCTCATACTAAATCCCAACAATTATTTCATCCAGACCTATTGTTGCGTGTGCTTCCCAATTGAACCTACCCTTGATTGTTGCTTCAATTTGTGCTTCATTTCAGGTGTGTTTTTCCTTATATCCAATTTTCTTTTGATTTAATTTTTTCATATATCCAGTTTTGTTTTGATTTAACCTTTCTCCTTACTATGTATTATTTGTTAAAAAATCTAAAGAGTATAAGTAATTCTTACTCTATTTATTTTATTTATGTTGCACGTTCAAATTGTTTGTATATTTCAAATATTACGATAATCTATGTTCCTCTGACTTTTTACGCCAAAATTAAGAAATAAATGAAAAATAAAATCATGTTTATCATATTCGGACAGTGAGATAGTGCCCAAAATGTGTTTACATACAAATTTGAATGAATAGGTTAAGAACAATGAATTTATCCTCTTTGTTTAGTTTATAATACGTGATAAAATATCTAGAGTATAAGCAAATCTTATTCTATTTGTATTATCTTATTTCTCTTCCATGTCAAATTCATTGATATATTTGGAACGTTTTGATAAATGGTGAAAGTAAAATATTTTACCATCCATAATCAGATGTCAAAATAGTGGGCAACACATATTCAAATGCAAATGTGAGTGAATAGGCTAATAATAACAATACTATTTAATAACACAATTGATTCATGGTAGCAACTCATATGTAGCCACTTTGCAGAGGGTGGTTTAGTTATATTACACACACAAATTTCATTAGTTCATGATAGTAAAGATGATATCAGAGCTACAACGAAATATTGGGATATTCTTGATAGTTTATGCTCAAAGATGTTTAGTACAAATGGTTATCTTATTTTATTTATGTTACATTTGGATGACCAGCAATTTTCCTTATTTCTTTGTTAGATTTTCAAGTGTTTTTTAAAGCATTATCTTTCATTTCAGCTCAGCGGTAAAAGCTTTTAAATAATTGGTTATCTTATTTTATATATATATATATTAACTTTGCATAAGCACCAATTTTCTTTTCTTTCTTCGATCTGCAAGTGTTTGTTATAGCATTCTCTTTCATTTTAGCTCAATAACTTTAAATGATAGACCATTTACGCAACTATTAAAACATTAAAATCATATTTATATGTTTTTTGTGACGCACATTAAAATGCAAAATTAAATTTTTTATATATGGAAAAGTCTATTCGGACACAAATTAAAGCACAGAATCTAACACAATATATCTTGATCATTGGACCCCTTTAATTTCATCCTTATATGTAAACACAATGTCGTGTTGAATTTTATGTTTTATTTATGTCTTAATATTTGAAATTCATATACTTTTAATAGATAGCCTAATTTACACGGGTTAATATTTAGTTTACACGGCTACCTCAATAGATTTAATTTCCATTGCTAGCTTAAAAACAATCAGGTATAATTTCTTCGACTAATACTTCTTGAAAACGATCTGTAGTTTATTGATATTTCTGTTGTATTTGATTGTTTTGTCAATTGTCCTTTCAATAGCATTATAGGAATCCCAAATATACCTTCAATTTTGAAATGAACACTATATCTTAATATGTAATTTCATATACTGGCACATGAACATTATATGATAATTAGCAATGAAATTTACAATGAATTTGTCACATGCGAAGTTTAAGGAGTGTTATATGCACCGCTTTCAGCATGTGGCTATCTATATTTGGAAACATTATTTTTTGATCCAAATCTGTTGTTACTAGGAGCATGTTGTTTTAGTGGAATAATACTATAAAATGTATTAACATAACGGGGGTTGGTAGTTCATTGTCGGCTATTCACAACAAATATGCAAGTCATGTGAAAATAGTATAAGAGGAAATGAAATACTGGCTAGGACACAGTTCTAGACAATATCTCTCTTTCAAAATGGATGATTATTCTAAGATAACGCATGTTGGATATTACTATGATTAAGTACATCAATGCATTCTTTGTCTTGAATGGAGGAAAATGTATGGTTATCAATTGGCGTAAGTGATCCATTTCAAATTTATATTTTTCATATCAAATATTTAGTTAAAAGCGTTTAAGAAAAGCTTAATGGTTTTTAAATTTGACTTTTACATTATGATTTAAGGCATTGTATTTGAATGTTAAAATACATGGCTTTACATCATAATTTCAACTACAAACATTTGTTATTTCAACCTTACAATGGAGAGTAGATGCAATTTAAGTTTTTCTAAGCCTTCACAACTGGATTGAACATATCTTTTTAACTAGAATGAAAATAAATTGGTGATGCTTAAAAATTTATTCACGTTTGTTTCTAACAAAAAAGTTGATCGATAATAAGAAATAAAGCTATAATATGGTTTAAAGGAAACTACTTTCTAAAAAAAACAAATTCAATAAACTATTTAATATGAAGATTGACATTGACATAAATAAGACATAATATGATATATATCAAATGGAAACTATTCTTTAAATGGAAAAAAGTCAATAAACTATGTAGTAAACAAAAAGGTATTAGTATGGATACTTCAAAATTTTGCCCATACTTATTTCCAGCTAAAACGGATGACCATGAAAAACTATGAAGTTGTAATATGTTTAAAATGGAAATAGTTTTATGAAAAGGAAAAAGATCAATAAATTATAATATACATACAAAAGGACTTTGATAAACTTGAATGTTTAAATAAAGAAAAAAATAAAACGACAAATGTAAAAACATTTAATAGAGCTTCATATTTTGATGTATCACATATTTCAATGATATTTTGATGGCACTAGCATTATCACGCTTAACTACTTCTTTCTTAGTTTATATTATGCGCTTGGTATGCTTTTTGTTGTATTGAAAACTCTTTGTTTTTTATTTTCTTTTAAGCAACAAGTGCAAATAGTGTAATATGTTTTTCCCAATACATGTGAGAAATTTTATTTCATAATCTCATTCCATTAAGCATTAAATGTAGCCACTTTATGAACTAAAACACTATCGAAACTGTTTGATATTTTAGTAATTATACCTTGAAATGCAACCTTCATTCTGATTTCTTTGTAACTCGAACCTTGGAATGAACGTCCGCTTACACTATCTAAAAGGAATTGAGTTAGTAGACATATAGAGCTCGATCTGGCATTTGGTAAAACAGTCAGAATTTGCCAAATATCTGATAACTTAGAACTCATCATTTAATGCTTAGGAAAAATGTTTGCATTTTAACTGTAAACAAAATATGCTAATTACAATTCTCATTTTTTCATCTGTTGTTAAAAGAATGCCATTCTATATCACATAAATCCACATTGTTCTCAAATCAACATCACAACTTAGGATGGTTCAAATTTGTGCTAAGCTTAGGAATAAGTGGAATGTAATATGAGTCATTGGTCTACATTGGAGTGGTCAATTATTGGATATTTTGCACGTCTATTTCATTTGCTGTTGGGACTATGTAAAAAGATTATGTAGATTAAAATGCGTTTATGGTACCTGAATTGGTTTGCTTTTATTCATTTGGACACCAATTTAATAAGCTTATTATTGGATGTAGAATGTACAAGAGGATATTAAAATCAATGTAATTTGCATATATATTTTTTTTTACCACAAGTTTTTTTGTTATATAATTACACCTGATACCCAGCTGCTAACTTTATTTGCTTATATTCATCTTCTGTTCTACAATAACTCAACTAAGAAGATACTGCAAAAGCATTTAGCTACCCACTAATGAATTTGTGCATCATTCAATCTACTTCCACTGATACCCATTTGTTTCAGTTCATCGCTAAGCTTAAACATTCAAAGATTCCATCTCATCCACGTTGAACATTGCAAGTCCTTTTTCCCCAGTTAAAAATTGGGGTAGGCCAAGATTATTATTCTATTTTGATTCTTTCAATATGACTCCAGTTTTTGATTTCAATGCCTTTTCTTTGAAAAACATAAGTGAGAATTGGTAAAGCAATCAAAATTGATAGATAATGTCTTCCGATTCCTTTCTAAAATCATTGAATAAATAAAACAATCATCGATTCCCATTTTACAATCCTATCGTCATCACTTTCTTATTGTTGAATGCTTTATTCATACAAAAAATTTCTCGAACAATTGTTAATTAATTCTTGCTTTACTTATTACTTCATGTTTTTTTATACTAACCGTTTCATGCCTGCTATTGTTTTACAGGAACAGGAAGAACAAACTGAAACAGTGGGTAGCGAGGAAGTGACACGTAGCGTATATTGCATGGTAGTTTTGACTTTTCATGTTGTACGTTAATGAGCGTTCTAAAACTAGATGATGTGATAATATTGATGTACTTTGCTTATGCATTTTATCTTTCCAAAAGGATAAGAGTGAATCTGATGTAAACTATTTTAAACATTTTTTTATCAATTGTGTTCAATTTAATAGATAAATTTGTGTTTTGCGTTCTTTAAGACAAAAAATTGTCAACTCATGATAATTTTCGTACTCTATTGCATGCTTTTACTGAGAAAAAAGATTATGGGATCAAAATAGTGTGCTTACAATTAATTCACTTTAAATCATCAAATAAGATTATGTTAAATAGTACTTATAATATAAAAGTAAAGTGCAAGTAAGAAATGAAACGTTACATTCTTTTTAATCATATTTCTCTACTACCATATGTTTCTTTACTACCACATGGTGTTTGATATTCTGAGAAATAAGTAAATTAATGGGTATGACTAATTAAGGGGAAATTTTGAAAAGTATATTTTTGAATGGAATAAAATATTAAATGGGTTGTTTTATTTATTTATTGATTAAAAGAACCTTACGGTATTCCTTTATATACAGTTTAATGAAGAAAATGAAAATATTAAATTTAGAAAATACTAAATTGCAAATTTACAAAACTACAAAATTAGAATTATAGAAAACAAAACAAAACTTATATGTATAGTTTGATAAATCATTTTTAAATTCCTATAAGTTTAAATGTTTAAAAATATCAGTGTTCAAGAAAATTTTGTTAAGAAACTCTACGACTTCTAGAAATTCATATTTAATACAATAAAATTCTTCGTAATTTTTCAAAACTATAAATTTGAGATTTCATTTATTAGGATGGTATTCTTTTTTATTTTATCAAACAATAAACTATGCTATTTATTAGCTTAACGAAAGGAGAAGATACATTTTCTTCATTTTCCTTATCAATTTAGTTTTCCACCACACAAATATATAAATAGTGCCCCTTATCTAAAGTTCTTTTTCTTTTATCAATTTCCAACATTCATAGCAGCATACATGTACTAACATTGATGTGAAAAAAGTTGTTATACTTTGTATGTTTCAAGATTACTTAAAAACATTTACCAACAGCTATCTATTAATAGTTTCAAGAAAAGATTAATCTAAATAAATTAGAATCCATAAACATTTACCAACAACTATCTATTAATAGTTTGAAGAAATGATTCTTATCCATGTTTGGTCCGATTATAATTATGATCCAACTTCGATGTCACTATCGTTGCTTCATTGATGTTGGTCTAAAATGATTTATAAGTGATATTGATATATTTAATGTCACTAGGTATGGTTATAACATTGTGCTTATGTCATTTCGGAAACATTAGGTATGGTTTCCAAATGATATTGATTTGAAACCAGAAAACATAATAAAAATTTTAACATCCAATTTCCATGATATCGATTGAGTGAAATGCGCAAGTTCATTATCATCACAACAATTTTTACGTAGGAAAACATATATTCAACTATAAATACAATAAAACTGTATACATTTTGAAATCAATGCACATGAATATTTGATTATCTATTTCAGTCTGTCTACTATCAGAACTCATAATGCATATAATAAAGTTCACCTAACGTTAACCTCTTATGTTGTTGACTGTTTCAAAAAATTGTTATATTTTCAACTCATTTATAGAATTTAAGTCTGACACAAATCCGAATAATTAGAACAATCTGCCATCTACTACATTATTGTTTTGAAAACTTGATTTATCACAACTTTTTTTACTTGCTAATTGATCTGATTCTTCTAATACATGTTGATTTATCACAACTTATTTTACTTACTAATTAATCCAATTCTTCTTATAGGAGTTTGATCGTAATATTGATCATTGTTGCTTTCAGTCCAATTATTACTAAGACAATATTAAATCATTTTCCTCATATCAATAATACCTCCAAAAAAGTCAAAAAATAATACTTTATGACTGTATTATACTATCAAAAATTTCAAATGAAAACCATGTGCATAGCACGGGTTCGCACTATATAATTGATATTTTTTTTCCCTATATCGCTCTTATAGATGGTTACTGCAAACATGGTAATATGGACATGGCATCCAGGCTGTTAAAAGATATGAATGCATATGGTATTAAACCAAATGTTGTTACCTACACCGCTGTTATAAATAGTTATTACCGAAGCAACAAATGGAATCAACGACATCAAATATTAAAGGAAATGATTGATAAAGGTATCTCACCAAATAAAGTTACATATAATACAATTATAAACTCTTATGTTATGCATGGAGTAACAGCTGATGCACACAATTTTGTAAAATTATCTGTAATGCACATCTAAGTCTAACTTAAATGAATTTATTTTCCACACATTGGTGATCATGATGCCAAAACCATCATGGCCCAATAGTCAATACCAGAGCCTGATATTGTACAATGGTGAGCCAATAGCGGATAACCTTCTCTTTATATTGTTGTATTTGCATGTATGTTCTTGCGTTACTGTCGTGTATGTGTGTATAATTTATGTGAATTGTGTGGAAATTTTATCTTTCAAATCATTTTTGTACGATATTTTACAATTGTTTATCAAGCACCAGTACTATCTGCATTACTGTTTTCAAAGATTTATACACAAGTTTTAGACAAAATGCAAACTTATTTGAAAATTGATAAAAAAAGATCAATATTTCTTAATCAATGAACCATATAAATCATTTAAACGTGTTATAATGATAAGAAGTTGAGTGCGGTCCGTATGCGAAGCACGGGTTCGTGCTAGTATTTACTTATTGCTCATTTTAACTTTTACGGCTGAAATCTATCCCAATTTCAACTTATTTTCTTAATTACTTTTACCTTTTAATTTTTTTTCACTTAAAGTTAAAAAATCATTATTCAGAACTACTTTAACACAGTTATAAATGAAGTTCCTCCTAAACGGTTCTATAACTGAATAGTGAGTTAAGCACTTTACACTTGTTGATAAGTTAATGTCAAGGTTCATCTAAAGCTCTTGGTTTTAACTGGCTACATCCTTGCTCACATTGTAGTAGCTGTGATAGAAACATCGAGCCATGATTCTTATTTTAGTTTGTCGAATCTGTGTGAAGGGTTGAGTTTGACAATATTTTTAACACATAGTTATACTTTCAAAACTTGGTAGTTTCAGACTTAAGATTACTTATATTATTGTTGGAGGAATGGATTATGGCCATTATATAAACTATAAGTGTCAGCAAAAGCTTGACACTTCTGAACAAAGCTTACATGTATTCAATGTGGTCTAAGAACATTACATGAAAAATGGTTAACTTTAGTGTCAGCAAAAGCTTGACACGTTTAGTATGCAAGGACCTTGTGAATATGGTGGCATGTCCAACGAGCTTTATAACACGATTGCACGTGTTGCTAATGGCATTTATGAAGGCATTGCAATTGGCGGCGATGTTTTTCCTGGCTTAACACTTTCTGATCATATTCTAGGGTTTGATAACATACCACAGGTAGCTTATTTATCTACTACATGACTATATTTTGTTTTAAATCAGTAGTACATTATATACATCAATCAAGTCACTTAGACTCTATTTATAGTACATGATCAACATCATTTATATAAATATGTGAAGTTTGTTCTTATAAATATGTGAATTTTCTTAGGTGAAAGTGATGGTTGTACTTGGTGAGCTTGGTGGGCATGATGTATACTCATTAGTGGAAGCTCTAAAGGAAAGGTTCTAAAAATAGTTGTTGCTTGGGTTAGTGGGACATGTGCACGAATTTTCAAGTCAGAAGTTTAGTTTGGTCATGCCGTAAGTTCTTGAGTTTTGGTTTTCTTTTCATCTTCTTCTCTTTCATTTTAACCGAATTACCATTTGAGTGACTTTTTTTACTAAAACCAAGGTGCTAAAAGCGGCGGTGAGATGGAATCTGCACAAGCAAAATATAGTGCACTTAGAGAAGCAAGAGCGGTTGTTCCAACCTCCTTCGAGTCACTAGAAAGTGCAATCAAAGCGACATTTGATAAATTGGTATATTTATATCTGATTTGATGATGATTTTTCAAGTTTTTCCTAGGATGTATTTTCTACATAAATAAGCTCTAACTCTGGTATCCAGTGATACAAATATATAATAATCTCCATATAGCTCTAGCAAAATAAATTTCATATTTGCATGAGATATAATTGAAATACTGTTTAAGTTTGGAAAATTATGGTGCTTGAATTTTGACAATTTACCACTGGTTTCAACTTAAAGTTTGCACTTTTTTTTTTGTTTTTCTCCTTCTTTTCAACTCTTATCATTGTTTAGGTTGAGGAAGGTAAAATTAGTCAAGTAACTGAAGTTACACCTCCTCAAGTTCTTGAAGATCTCAAAAGTGTAATTAAGAGTGGAAAAGTACGAGTACTAACACATATTATATCGACAATCTCTGATGATAAAGGTCTCATAAACACAATTTCCATCTTCTCCACGTTCCTGAATATATTAAACACATATAACTGTCTTTAGACACACCCACTTAATATCAGTGATGTGTTTAAATATTTTCTAGGTGAGGAGCCAACTTATGCTGGTGTGTGTCTGCTATTATTGAACAAGGTTTTGGCATTGGTGATGTCATTTCTCTTCTGTGGTTCAAGCGCAGTCCTCCTCAGTACTGTACACAATTCATTAAGGTAAGTAAATTTATTGTGTTAACTCTTCTTTTCTAGATAATGCACTAGAAAATGAAGGATGGAATTTCTTTCCTTGTGCTAATTATTAGATTTATCGTTGGATGTGCATCATGTTATGTGCTGATCATGGACCTTGTGTATCTGGAGCTCATAATGCTACAGTGACAGCAAGAGCTGGGTCTCTGATAGATAACTTCATAAAGTTTGTTAAGATTATTTTCCTTCCAATAATTGGAACTGTATTTGTACAACAGGATTGCTGACAATTGGTCCTCGCTTTGGTGGTGCCATTGATGACGCTGCTCGATATTTCAAGGATGCACATGACAGAGGGGAGCAGCTTTTAATGAATTAAGTAGGATAATTTTGAATGCTATAAATTTCTAGGATATTCTTCAAACGTTGCGCTTTTCTTCAGAACCTCACTCCTTACGAGTTTGCAAGTATGAAAAAAAAGGTATTCGTGTGCCAGGGATTAGACACATGCATCCAGTTATTCTTATGCATGAAGTTTCTATTTCTAGTTTATACATGGCATGCTTTATATGCTTTTAGTAATAGTTATCGATATACAGTACTATACTTTCTAAAATTAGTCAGAGTAGGATAACCGAATATTATGATAATTTTTTAAAGAAGTGCCTGTTGTTACGGGCAAACTGAATTATGAGCACTTATATTTATCTAATAATATTTATATTTGAATGACATTAAATACAACTTATAGTACACTCTTAATGTTATACTCTTTTCGTGGTTACTATAATAGCAACTGTAAACACTACAAATATCCACTTCCATCCAAGCTCTATTATTATGACCAGCCTTTTCTTGATCTATAAACGGATATAACCCTATTGGTGTGTCCTCACCATCAACCTAAAACATTGAGGTACTATTAGTTGATTCATTGCTATTTATTTACCCATATTGAGGTGCTAATAATTCAATTTTAATTGATTACCATGTGCACTTGTATTATTAAGAAAAAGCAAACACGGGATGTTGTAATGCAACATGCAACAAGACATTATCTTCATCCATCTAAGAAAATTTTGATGTTTAAAAAAGTTTTGTAAATCTTGATCGATCTAATAATAGAATGTACTACCAATAACCTTTAATTTTCATCACAAGTTTATATAATTATTTTCAAATTATTCTGAATTTTCAGAAAGTACTACCAATGACCGAAGACATGCATGAAGAAAGGCTTTGAGTAGTTCAAGTTCTTAGTGATTCATTTGGTACTTATAGACGTTAACTTTGAACTATGTTGTCTTTTGTTATCATGAATATATATTGAATTTGGTAACTCTTGTATTGAACTTAATTTTTGTTAGTTGATATTTTATTTTGTTATCATGAATATGCATTACATTTGCTGATTATTATATTTTTTTCGTTCATAAATTGTTCAAATTGTTATCTATTTAAAGATTCATTTTGATTGTTATTATTAAAATGTAATAGTGGGGTGCATCAAATATATAGTAAAATAAAGCATAGCTCCTAAAAAGCGTTATAACTATATGACATAAGTGCTATAAAAAGATAATGCAATGTATAAGGTTACTGTCAAAGGATAGCAGCAAATAGGCATAAATGTATCTATAATTTTATAACGGTACATATATGTTGTATAATATACTATAAACATGTTGATATATAGAGCGAAATAGACGCTACATAATAACTATTTTACAGCTTATGCTATGAAATCATGCTTTTCTATAGCAGTTTTTTTGTGTTAAATGTGAAATTCTTTTTTATAACATGTCGATATATAGCGTTTATCAAACTGCTATAGTTGTGTTTAATAGTGGCTATATGACACTATAAAAGACTGTTTTTCTTTTAGTGAATCTTTTAAACCTTTTTTAAACTGGGAACAAATTTGAAATCATTTCATTTTTTACTTAGGAAATATTGATCCGAGTAAACCAAATTTACTATCCCCTCCGTCGGGCCAGTCCGAATAGTCAGGGAGGGCAGGAAACTAGTTTTTCAAACTCAAGCCTATGGCGGTCAAGTTATTTGACCAGCTCTAAACCATTAAACATTTAATCATTCCATAGGTCCTTCAAATCATCTTTGAAATAATTTATTAATCATTTGAAAACATTTACAAAAGGTTTAGGAAAGAGTGGTTGGGTCTAGAACTTTATTTCCAACGTTATAAAAAAGTGCTACAAAAGTGCTTTTTAAGCTATATTGATCAAAATGACTATTTATCACTTGGAATTCGTTTTTATAATTCAAATCACTTTTAAAACATTTTAAGAGATTTTTAAAATTTATTTTATATTTTTGTGCAATTTTTAAGTATCATTTTCAAAGAAATCCTTTTATGGATTCTGAACTACAAAGCCGTGATTATTTTAAAAACTTGTTTTATTCATATTTCAAATCTACTTATTGAAATCTCAATTTTATTTCTTTGTCTGAAAACTATGAACATAATAGTTCAGAAAATTCTTATGTTGAAGAATTCCAAACTATATTCCATTTTACATGCTCATTCGACTTTTATGGCACGAAATTATGAGCTGCCATTACGCGATGCGCCTATTATTTCAATTACTATTCAAATTTCACCAAAACACTTTTAAATGTTTATAAAGCATCTCTAAATCGTATTAAATCCATTTTAAAGAGGTTTAACATTTCATATATACCAATTCATTAAATAGAGGAAAGTGATTTCATTTGTGCTTATCGACGTGTATTTCTATGACTTGCATATATGTTCAACATTCATATTAAACAACCATCATCAACAATCATAGTCAACATATTTAACATCCAATAGCATATAATATTACAGTTTAGGAGTTTCTCACTTTGGGTTTAAAAAACTAACTAAAAATTAGCTATAGCTCCACTATTTGGTTTTCAAAGCTCACGATCCTTCAGGTCTTAAGCTCCTAGGTGACTTGGCCTACACTAGGAATGTCTTTAAGAGCTCATGCCCTAGGGTAGAGGCATAGGAAGCTTGGCCTTCAAAGGAAGAGGGGGAGGTCGTGAATGTAGAGAGGAAGAGTGGAGTTTTAGAATTTTTTTTAAAGGTGCTTAAGAGTACAAAAGCATATATTATCAATATATATTCTTTTTAAGAAATATTTTGGAATTACTTCCTTTAGGTTGGAAGCCATGAGAATGTGGAGAGAGAGATCCCAGGAAATGAAGAAGAAGATGAGTGAAAATAAAGAGAAGAGTGTAGGGTATTTATATGAAAAGAAGAGTGCAAAAAAATATCTATGCATATATCACCATCACATGCATCCTCATCGTCACCCCCTCTCCCTTATGCACGGCTACAACTTCTCACCCACTTGCATAAGGGTATTTATAGGAAAATAAGAGAATAAAAACAAATCTATGCATACATCACCATCACAATCATACTCCTCTCCCCCTTATGCACGGCTACAACCTCTCACCCACGTGCCCATCACTTCCATCGCTTTAAGGCATGCATATGTTGACTTTTGTGTACTTAAGAATTTAGAAAACAAAAAATATCTTATATATATATATTATAATATTTATATACTTAAATATATATGTATACTTCTTTTCTGGTGAAGTGATATGTATCTCCACAACATTGAACAACTTCTATATGTTGTATCGTTATGAATTCCGATTTCAATTTCCGATCGTATTTTCACTTTTTAGTTAATATGTATATATTTATAAACTAAATTCGAAAATATGTTTATTATCATTTTTAACTAATTAAAATGATCATATTTCATTTATAAAACATATAAATTAATATTAATAATTTTTTGCAAAAATTGT
Source organism: Allium cepa (assembly GCA_030765085.1). Classification (NCBI taxonomy): domain Eukaryota; kingdom Viridiplantae; phylum Streptophyta; class Magnoliopsida; order Asparagales; family Amaryllidaceae; genus Allium; species Allium cepa. The sequence goes on from CM060928.1 coordinate 980,466,051, forward strand.
TATTATATCGATAAAGTGAAATGAATTTTTCTTATGGTTTCCAATCAAGTTTATATCTTTATGAAATCAATGATAAATTATTACTCTATAACTATTTAAAATGAGCTATCAAAATCTTTATAATTATTGACAAAAGATTTCAATCTCAATTAAATTTAACTAAATAAATTTATTAAAGTGATATACTTATGGGTTGTTACAACGATGTACTTAGGCTTTCAGTTGAATCAGTAAGCCCATCATGTTTAGAATATTTCCAACTTAAAGCACCTTAGTTAAGGTTGAACCTGAATTTAGGATTGGCATAATATATTCGAAGTCACTTATGAAGTTCAATCCCTTCCCTTTTAGAATACTAGGACAACTTTGGATTTAACATCTCTCATTTCATTAGAATAATTTTGGACTCAATTTTTTCAATTAAATGATGGGTCTTGTTGTTAGAAAGAAATCAATATTTGTTTAAAATTACATATAGAAATTTGTCATCCATTCTTTACTTTATTGCCTGACACGTTTCTATTTGATTTGGTGCAAGTAGAAGTCGACCGGAGTAGAGAGCTCATCTCGATTGGTTCACTAGCTATTTTTCTCCCAATGTCAGCTCTCATTCTTTTAAGGAACCAAGCAGCGTATCTCAGCCTTAAAGATCTTCCATGTTGCTGCTAGAAAACTTAGCCATTAGTTGCACGGCCATTCACTCGATGTCGATGTTTGAACCTATTTTAGCAAGATTATATCAAAAGGCTTTACCTGAAGCACCACGTGCTTTAGTTTCTGTCATCATGTCCTCAGAAGACTTATCTAAAGGTCTTAGCTACTTTGGATGAAGCAAGCCCATAGTACTCAACATACTTATCCACAATTCAACTGTGCCTCTTTTACCAAGTTATAGCAAGTCTTAACATGTACTATTCGGCATGCTTACGTGCCTTGGCACTTTTTAGATAGTTTGCACTTCATCTCCACACATTTATGCATGCCTACACACATCTCAATAAACTTCAAGCCACTTTATATTTGTAACACCCCGCATTTTTATAATTAAATAATCAAATACCAATGAATAGTGAATTTTTTTTTTGTAATTGTCGTAATATGGTTTTGAAACTTATACCATTGTGTTCCCGGTGATTTTCTAATCAATTTATATATATGCAACAACCTGATATTTTCAACCATTCTCATCTGCACATGTCGGACTTGAATAGCTCAAAATACCGAATTGTTAATTTAAATTTGGCAAAACTCAGAACATACAGCAAAAAAAATAAATCATAGATCACAGACACAAAGTAATAAAATGTAGCGGAAGAAAAGAGATAGTAGTTCATGAAGCTAGTTTGTAAATACATCAGAGTTAAACAAGCTACAACAGAAGTCTCAATATGATAAATCAAGTACAGAGCTGGATACAGTACTGGAATCAACTGAATAATTGGAATCTACTGGAAAACTGAAATGAAATAGATAGCTGGATCTTAAAGCATAGCTCCAACTCCGAAGGTGAGTCTCAAATGTTGTATCACTTAGTCTGACCCGAGCATAAAGCAAACACAAAACACTCGAGTCAGGACATACATACTTATACAATGTAAACGAACTCAAGTGAACTGTAATATAAAGGTAAAAGTAACTTAAAGGATACTTGGGACCGCCCATCCTCCAAGGATCCGTTAAACTATTTACTATGCAGTAATATTTCTCTATTATAATAATGTCTATAGTAAAATAAACTTACTTTTAAATAGCATTAAGCGGTTACCCATATAGCACTTACCACGTAATAGTCCTAGCAGTCTATCTAGTATCAGCGCATCTCCAGATCGGGAGACTACCGTAAATACTCCATGGGCTACGGGAGAACACCAAAGTCGTACAAGGCTCGTGTGACGACCCAGGATTTTGGCAATATTATTTTAATAAGTATTTAATCTAATTAAATAAAATACAAGCCTATCATTTTAAAAACAAATAAGACTTTGGTCATTTACCAGTTATTTATATATATGTGTGTATTGTGAAGGAAACTTTGATTTGAAAATTTCAAATAAAATCATTTAAAAATATTTAAAATAAAAATCTGTCTTATTCACATTTAATTAATGCTCTACCTTATTTACATTTGATATATATATATATATATATATATGGATGTAATACAGATAATAATATTTAAAATAAAATTTATCTTATCAGTATTAAATATAAGTATAAAAATATATGAATATAAATATAGCGTTTGATGGTTTAAGCTTAAAATAGAAATAAAAATAAAAACAAGAGTTTATGTTAAAAAATAGAAATAAATATATAAGGTAACTTCTATGTTTCTATGAAAACATAATATAAATACATAAAGGAATTCTGGAATATAAATATACTATGGAATACATGTGTGAATGCAAGGTAAGAAGATTATATAAGGAGTCTAGGAGTCATACCATAGGATTAATTCGAGTCTTCGTACCGATTCATCCTATTTCCTTTATGATTCCTTGTTTTATCTATCAAGATTGATTGATGTTCATTGGTGAATAACCTTCTTCCTTCTCTTCTTTCTTTCTTAAAGGAAGAGAATGTCTAGACCAGGCCGTCCCAGAACTGGATCATCTGGTGCTGCTTCCCCGGATGGAGTTTTTATGACTGCTCAACAGCTTCTTGATTTAGTAACTAATGCTCAAGCAGCTGGAGCTAACCCGGAACCTACTCACCCAAAGTCGGGATTTGCACGCTTGTGCAGCGATTACACCAACTTGGGTGGGAAGCCCTTCAAAGGTTCGAAAAATATCATCGAGGTCCAGGCTTGGTTAAAATCATGCGATCAAATCTTTTCTCGCATGAACCTTATCGATCTCCACCGCGTTCAGGTGGCTTCCAGCATGCTCCAGGAGAGAGCATTGGACTGGTACGAACTCCTTATTTCAGAAATTAATTAAGCGGATCTCACCTGGGAGCAATTTCAGGGACACTTCGAGTTAAAGTTTGTACCAGAAGCTGGGAAAGTAACCTTGGCTCGACGTTTTATAGACCATGTTCAAGGTCAATCCTCTGTGACTGATTACGTCGCAGCCTTCGAGTCGCTTTCCAAATATGGGGTTGAATACATCAACACCCCATTGAAGAAGAACCAGAGGTTCGTTTATGGCTTAAATAAGAATCTTATGAAGCCACTACTCCTGAAACTAGAAGTCGCATTTGATCAACTCGTCGATATCGCTCTTCGTCTTGAAGAGGCTGATAGAGAGAGTGAAGTTGAAGTGGAAGGCGCTAAACCAAACTTCAACAACAAGAAGAGGCCAAACAAATTCAAGGGTCCTTATCCCAACAAAAAGGGTAAGCAGGCAACCCCTGCGGCAAAGTCTCCTTCTCCTAGTGGTGCGAGTTGCTTCAACTGTGGGTCTGGGGATCATTATGCGAATAAGTGCTCTAAGCCCAAATCTTGTCGCTATTGTAAGAGCCCGGATCATTACATACATCAATGCCTCAAGCGTAAAGGCAAGAAGGAAGGAAAGTTGAATGTGGCTCAAGCCCCTGGCAACACATCTCGTGGCCAAGGTATTTCTCATTCCATTCTTGATGGTATTATTTTATTTCATGATCAACCTATTAAAGTTCTCTTTGATACGGGTGCATCCCATTCTTTTATATCAAAGGAACTGGTAGACACTTTTTCCTTAAGTGTTACTGCATTGATGACTTCTTTAAAAATTGCGAATCCTGTTGGTGGATCCGCAACTCTTAGTTTGCTTTGTAAAGATGTGGAGATTATTTTATGTGATTTTTCTTTCCTAGCCGATTTGCATGTCATGCGTTACTTAGGCTTTGGAATAATTTTGGGAATGGATTGGCTTAACCGTTATCAAGCCCATATCCTATGTCCTGAGCAGACTATTTATCTCCGACATCCACTATCTGTTAAACAGATTTCTGTTAATCTTAAAGATTTAGAATCATGTTTGGTGGCATCTTTATATTCTTTAAATCCTCGTGATGACGACGATGATGATGAAGATGATATTATTTCTCGTATTCACTTTGTTCGTGAATTTTTCGACATATTCGAGCCCGTTTTAGGTTTACCACCTGAACGAGCAATTGAGTTCAGAATTAATCTTGTTTATGGAGATCAACCTATTACTCGTCCTCCTTATCGCATGTCCAATAAGGAAAATGAGGAGATGCGTAAACAATTATCCGAATTGGAGACGAAGCAATTTATTCGCTCTAGTTCCTCACCTTGGGGAGCTTCGGCTATTTTTGTGAAGAAATCCGACGGTACGCTTAGGCTTTGCGTTGACTATCGCAAGCTTAACGATTCGACTATTAAAAATAAATATCCTTTACCTTGGATTGATGATCTATTGGATCAGCTTAGTGGTGCTAAGGTCTTTTCACAATTGGACTTGGCTACCGGTTTCCATCAGCTTCGTATCGCTGAGGATAGCATTCCTTTGACATCATTCCGTACTCGATATGGATCTTATGAATGGCTTGTTATGCCATTTGGGTTAACGAATGCTCCAGCTTATTTCGTTGACCTCATGAATCGAGTTTTCAAAGATTTCCTCGATCGGTTTGTTCTCATATTCATTGATGATATTCTTGTGTATTCAAAAACCGAGGAGGAACATGAGAAACATCTTCGGATTGTATTGGAAACTCTTAGGAGTAATCAATTAAAGGCGAAATTTTCTAAATGCCACTTTTGGCAATCTCGTGTGAAGTTTCTCGGTCATATTATTTCCGAATCCGGGATTTCCGTGGATCCTTCAAAGATTGAAGCGATTCAAGATTGGAAGAGACCGGAGAGTGTGACAGAGATTCGTAGTTTTCTCGGTTTGGCGGGCTATTACCATCGTTTTATTAAGGACTTTTCTAAGATTGCCGTGCCTCTTACTGTCTTGACTAAGAAGGGAGTTAAATACATTTGGTCGGACAAATGTGAAGCCTCTTTTCAGAAATTGAAAGAACTCCTTTCCGATGCTCCTATTCTTGTTATTCCCGTGGGGAATCAAGATTTTGTTGTTTATACTGATGCTAATCACGTTGCCGTTCTTATGCAAAAAGAACGTGTTATTGCTTATGCTTCTAGGCAATTAAAGCCGGCCGAGACTAGATATGCCACACATGATTTAGAACTCGCGGCTATTGTTTTCGCCCTTAGGATTTGGCGTCATTATCTATTGGGAGAGAAATTTATTCTTTATACGGATCATAAGTCTCTGAAATACTTATTTTCTCAAAAAGAACTTAATTTACGTCAACAGCGTTGGCTCGAGTTTCTTACACCTTATGATCTTGATATTCTTTATACCCCCGGTAAGGGTAATAGTGTCGCCGATGCTCTTAGCCGTAAACAACAAGCAGTTGTTTCTATGATGATATCCGAATGGAACGATCTCGAGATTTTATCCACTTGTGAGATTCGAGAGCGCGTATCCGATTTATGCTCATCGCTTGTTTTATGTAGCCTTGAGGCTCATCCTTCTCTTTTAGACCGCATTCTTGAAGCTCAAGGGCTAGATTCTGAATTGGCTTTTCTTGGCAAAAATGCTAAGGATAAAATTGATATTGAAGGTTTGAAAGACTTTGATATTGATTTCCGTGGCAGCATTCGAAAATTTGGTAGACTTATCGTACCAAATATTGGAGATCTTCGTAAAGATATTTTAGAAGATTCCCATCGTTCTAAATTCACCATTCATCCCGGTAGTAGTAAAATGTACGTTGATATGAAGCGACTTTATTATTGGGAGGGAATGAAATCTGATATTGCTAACTTTGTTAAGTGTTGCATGACTTGCCAACTTGTCAAGGCCGAACATCAAAGGCCTGGTGGGTTATTGCAACCTTTAGAAATTCCAATTTGGAAGTGGGATCAAATTTCCATGGACTTTATAGATGGCCTTCCCTGTTCTCGTTCGGGTCATGATGGCTTATGGGTGACCGTTGATAGGCTTACCAAATCCGCCCATTTTATTCCCGTTCGGTCTAACCGAACCGTTCCTTTTTTGGCCAAACTCTTTATCAAAGAAATTGTTAAATTGCATAGAGTTCCTACTTGTATTGTTAGCGATCGAGATCCATTGTTTACTAGTGGATTTTGGAAGAGTCTTCAAAAAGCTTTAGGAACGAAGCTTAACTTTAGCACTGCTTATCACCCCCAGTCCGATAGACAAACCGAGCGTGTGAATTAAACTCTTGAAGATCTTCTTCGTGCTTGTGTGCTTGATTTTGGTAGAAGTTGGGAAGATCATATTTCACTTGTTGAATTTTCCTATAATAATAGCTTCCAATCTAGTATTGGTATAGCACCTTTCGAGGCACTCTACGAAAGGCCCTGCCGATCTCCTTCTTGTTGGCTTGAGGCCGGTGAGAAGCTGGTTTTAGGTCCAGATTTTATTCGAGACTCCACAGAGAAGATTGAACTTATTCGACATAGGATGAAAGAAGCCCAGAGTAGACAAAAATCCTATGCCGATAATCGAAGAAGGAAATTAGAATTTTCTGTTGGAGATCCTGTTTTTATTCGTGTTTCACCTATGAAGGGTGTTGTACGTTTCAGTCGATCGGGGAAGTTAGCGCCTCGATATATTGGGCCATTTCCCATCACTGAACGTATTGGTTCCATTGCTTATCGCCTTGCATTGCCGGCTCAGTTTTCTGCTATGTATGACGTATTTCACGTTTCTCAATTACGGAAATGCCTTCGGGATTCCGATTCTATTCTTGAACCTGCTGTTGTGGAAGAAATTGAAGTTTCGTCGAATTTAACTTATGAGCAGCATCCTATTCGAATTATAGCTTCGGAGGTTAAACGACTTCGAAATAAAGTTTTTCCGCTTGTGAAGGTTCAATGGTCCTCAAATCCTAAGGATTGCTCTTGGGAATCCAGAGAATTCATCGAGCGAACACATCCGGACTTGCTTACTCCTGCTCTTTGAGGTGAACTTCCTATTTCAAATTTCTTTTGTGTTAATATGCTTTTATGGTTGTTACTTGTTATTTCCATCTTATATATTGCGAGGATGCAATTTATTTTAGGAGGGGAGTCTGTAACAACCCGCATATTTATCGATTTTATATTTAAATATTTTATTTAAATATTTTGTCGTTAATCGGATATTGGTACGAAAAGCTACTTTTTGCAAACGGTCAAATTAGGACTCGAGACCACTTCCATTGAGTTCGAAATGCCGTTTACAATTTTTTTAAGTATAAACATTGATATGATTGGAGATAGTAGAATTTCACTACTTTTTCACTTGAGACTTTGGGTTGGGCTTTTAGCCTATTAGACCCAACCTTCACCCCTCCTCTTCATAACTTCATTTCTATTTTCCTAAGTCTTCAAGCTTCTTCAAAAATGGTGGAGGGAATGGGAAATTAAAATTCCAAAACTCAAATTCAATTGCAATCCATCTTTCTACTCCAAATTCAAGAAGAAGACATTGGATTCAAGCTTCTTGTGCTTAGATAGAAGAGGGATTGATTCTTGCTTGCTTAAAACTTCATTTTTCATTGAATTTGTGCAAAGGTGAGATTTTTATCTCACAATTCTAGCCTATAACTATATTGGACTATTGGGAATGATTCCCTATCACTTTTGCATGCATATTAGCATTTGATTTGGATTGGATTGGCGAAAAACTCCAATTTTTAGCGTTTTGGTGAATTTTCTTCACTTAGGTCGTTCTGACCATTTTTGGTGCTCGGAGTTAGGTCGCTTGCGACCTAACCCTTGGGTCGCTCGCGAGTTAGCACCATAGGTCGCTGGGCCATCTAAATGCTTGTTCGGTGTTAGGTCGTATGGGCTTAGGTCGTAGGTCGTATGGACCCTAGGTCGTAGGTCGTTCTGGCCATTTCTAACGTCTTCGGAGTTAGATCGTAGGTCGTATTGACCTAGGTCATAGGTCGCTAGACCCTGTCTCCTTAGGTCGCAAGACCTTGTAAACCGTTAGGTCGCGTGACCTATATCCCGTAGGTCGTTGACCCCCTTAAGTCGTTAACTCGTTAACACGTACGACTCTTAACCATTTTAGGTCGCATGACCTTGTACTTGACTTAGGTCGTTAGGTCATAAGACCCTAAGCCGTTTTCCATTAGGTCGCTCAACCCTATTCCTCTTAGGTCGTTAGACCTCATTTTGTCTTCACTAGGTCGTACCGTTTTGGACGGGGCGCTGCCCCCTGGACCCCCACGACCTGACCGGGCAGGTCGAACCCCGTAAGCGGTGGCGTTGCCCCCGCACCCCCACCTTGGGGGGTTGCCACCCCCCTGGACCCCCCCTCCATAGGGGATCTTATCTGAAAAACATTGAGCTGATTTCCTTGGATTTTATTCACATCTCCGTATGCGATCTTTGTGATTGATTGTTTCTACAATTGCTTCTATGTTTTGTCATTTTATAATATAAAGGTTTCAATACTAGTAGTAAATATCAAAACTCTTTTAACAAACAATTTCAACTCTATTTTTAATAACAAAGCTCTTTTCTTAAACCGTTTTCCAATCTATTAGTATATACAAACCTTTACCTCACTCGGATGAGAAATCTAATTAAACGACTTAGTAAAACAAGTGGTATGAAACGCTTGCGTTCACTTCGTCGGTTAATTCTTGGACTTGTTCGATTGAACCTCTTGTGACAATTTTATTAGTGAAGATTTACAGTTTGTTCGTAAATATTTAAGTTAAGCAAGTGGTTATGGGACATGAAGCTAAACTTCTATATTTACTAGCTTAGTGTAGTTGACACTTCTCGTTGATCATGACGATCATTCTGATGCTTTAGACTAGCAACTGTGCGATGTCTCTTGTTACGAGGTTAGACTAGGCACCACTTGTGTGATTCCACTCACACATACCTTTTTGCTTTTTGGTTAGTCTGGACCTAATCTGTGTGATTCCATTCACACATGTGGGGTAGCTCCCCTTGGTCTTCGGACCGTCATGTGATAGGCCTCTTTCTCTTTTCTATGATTTCTGGACTTCTTGCATTGATTTCTAGAATTTATGTCATTGACTTGTTATGAGTACAAGTTTGGGGTATGATGCCCTTTCCGAATCTTTGAGAAGATTCTTGTGATATTGATTATCTCTTATTGATTGATCTTCTGTTGATCATTATTTACATACTTATAGTGGTATGTCATTATGGATATTTTATGTTTATGCCATATCTTTTATGTTATATCATGTCATCTGATATTTATAGCTAGACTGACCCGTTTATTATTTTCTTAAATAATACTCGGGTCAGACCGAGATGTTACAGGTGTTTCTGCTTGACTTCTTCCCAGGGATTCATCACTCTGACTTTTGGCTAACTGTTTAGATTAGCAGTTTTTGTTGTATACACTTGAGATATAGACTCATAGTTGTATTCTTTTGTATAGCACGTGTTGCTATTCTTTTGTATTATTGTGGATCTTTTGAGCACTACTCTGATGTACACTTTCATGTGTTAGTTATATATTCATATCTTCTTCCGCCTTTGTGATATGGATGGCTGTGACTGATTTGCGTTATGCTTATTTCTATGTTTGTTTCCGAAGATTATTTATAGCCACCGTGTGATAAGCAATTACATGGATGGTCGCTCCTCAACAGCCTTATTCTCCGTGCTAGTTGACAGCACTACTCCGTAGTGTTCTTGGCTAGCGTGGGTATAGAGGTGGGGCGTCACATATAACAACACCACATGCTTATGGGGTCAAACTTTATTTATATAAGGAACTACAGAATGACCATTGGAATAATGAAGTTGCGCAGACAAATATTAAAACCATATAGAACACCCATCACAATAGAGGTTTTGAAGGTGCAGAACGCGTATACATATTTGACAAATGTGTATGCCCACCCATGAGGATGAAACCCGAAAGAAAAGTAAACTGTATGCATGATGGCAAGGAAGAAAAGTTAAGGTGTACAAATAAATTACTTGACAATAACCTTGTTTTGGTACACATAGATCTGAAACAAATTATTGCTAAAGAGACCAATTTCATGTTAGTCGGTTATTACTATAAAACTAATGTATTATAGTTAAATTACTGGTTTTATATGGCCAAACCGTGTGCTTCAATTTCATAATATATATGTGTGTGCATACCTATGTGTGTTTATGAATACGAACATTTGTTTTTATATTTATATTTATTTATTAATTAAAATAATAATACAAAATTCGTTTTGTTCTCGGGTTTGTAGCGGCAATTAAAAAAATAGTTATTTTGTATCAATTATTAAATGATTTTGTTATTTAATATAAATGAACATTTGTACAAATACATTTTAATTATTTTATAGAAATTATTGCAAATGTTATTCCCACTTATTTATATATAAATATATGATTTTATTTTATAAATATATAATTTTATGTAAATATATATTGTACACACGCAAGCGTGCGCACACACATAAACACAGATATATATAATAGCGCGCACCCATGCATCGCACACAGTTGTGGCAAAATAAATGTAGTTTCATTGATATTTACAATTGCAAGGTGGCACTACAGCAATAATGTGTTGAACCATTATTCGTGGATATACATCTGACGAATAATAATAAGTTGGAAGGTAAACCTACGGAAATAAGCAGCAGACATTAATAATATATACCTTTAGTAACTAATTGAACAGTATACAAAGCTTGGTCAGTCTTTGGTATAAAACCAATCATCAGACTAAATGATTGTTGATTCAAAGACCTGCTAAAAATATTTCACATTTTTTTTAAACGTGATAAGAAATAAAAAGGCATTATAAATCACAATACCTCAACCCAACCAACAACAGTATACTATTACACATCAAAAGGACAATGGCAGTGCATAAATACAATGAAATTCATGTTTTTGTTAAACATCATTTGTTTTGCATTTATTGAAATAATAAGCAACGGGGTGAGAATGGAGAAATACTGAATTTTGTTTAGGGTAGCGTGCATGATAGTTTAGCAGAATAATGTCCATAATGCGTCACAGGCAGCCGCTGAAGCGTATACACCGCAGGTTTTCGAGTAGAAGACCATCTGCGCTTCCATTTTTTCCTGTTCCGTAAATATATGCAAGACATCTGTTTAGTAACGATAACCATATTGGGTATAGATAAGTTAACTTTGATAGGATGAGTATGCAGTACAACATAACAGCAAAACATCCCATAGGTTATATCGTAAATAATGCCTCACTCAACAAAAAGTCTGATTATATATCACATAGTTGCAACTCCTAGAGTACCAATCTTCAACCGTTCTATTGCATGTTAAAACAGTCCTCTACTTCAATGGTTTTGCGAGCGAGGACATAACATAATCTAGAACTATAAGAAGTTGCAAGCAATATAGAAAAAGTGAATATATTGTATCAGAAGCAAACTATTTGAGTTGGTGCATTAAAATCATATTTTTTTTAAGATTCTAATTCATATAATATTTGTCCGATAAAGAAAATATTGTCACTAAAATTGCAAGTTGAACATTTTGTACATGGGTATGCAAAGTGCACAGAAAATATAATACAAAAGGTTTGCAGCAGTAAGTGATGGATGTACTATTTATTAATTATCCGGAATCGTAATCGTAAACAGAACAGTAAGGTAACAGAACCATTTTCGATAAACAGACAATTGCTCATAAGTTACGTACATTGCTTAATAGCTACAAATGATGAGACAAAAATTTCAAGAAAAGTTTCAATACGGCAATGAATTATGGAGTAGATAAATAAAACATATTGAAATCAACGGAGTACAAAAAATGAAGTGCAAAGAGGTGAACTGTAAAGGGGAAAAATAGATGTAAAAGCCTAAAAGTCTTATAGTTTGGATGTTGTATTCGTATATGTTTTATATGACTATGTGTATACCCGATGTGTAAATTGTTATATATCAGTTTTACAATAGTATGTGTACCTATCAGTGGATAGAAATGTTGAATAAATGTTATGGGAAAGAAACAAAAAAACAGGAGAGAATACTATAAGGTTGAATTAAGAATAACATATGAAAAAACACACCCAAAAAATACACAGTTGAGTCAATAGCAAATTTTGATGAATGAGTTGAATTCATCCTACAAAAAAAGCAAATGAAAGCAAGGGAAAATTAAAAACCAAGCCAGGTTTCACGGATAAAACCTTACACCTATGAGTGAATACTAATACCTTATACCCATGCATATACAATAAAAATTTACCAATCTTTGAGCTAGACAGTAAAGAAGAGTGCTTAATAATAGCCTGGAAAAAGTACAACTTTAGTGAGAAATTGTGGTGTGAGATAGATAAAGAAGCAAAAAAGGCTTATTCTTATCTCTATTGTAGATACGCTTCATCTTTTAATCAAAAGAGTGTTATTAGCTTTCCTATTTGTAAAGAATACTCAAATAAAATTCGCATTTATTTCTATTGTTAGAGTCATTACGTCAATTCTAACAAAATATGCTTAACCTATTCCAACCTATAAATTATAGCCAATAATAAAATTATGCTATATATGCCCAAGGTATTTTTCCTTCATGGGATTTAACTTATCTGACTGCTAACTTAATGGTAATCAACTAAATCAATGCTCAAAATCGAGTGAATTTGGTGAATTTTTATTTTATTGTATATCATTAAGTACCATTTTCCTTGCCAATAAATGTCATAAAGCATAACATATACATGATATATACACGCATCAAGTATCAACAGTGTATCATAAAAACTACTCTCAGATTATTATAAATTAAATAAATTTTAATTCTACTCCATACCATTTAAAGAGTAGAACACAAACCTTAATTTGAAGGAGGTAAATAAACCTATGATTGCATCAAAAGTCCAACCATTTAAATAAAAAAGTATACATTACAAAGATGGGAACTCACATAGAAAACTAAAGAGCAAAAAACTGCTCTCATAATATTTTTCAGTTTTTCTGGTGTACAGCACTATACACAATGACCTCATGGTCAAACAATGGTTAAGTGTAAAAGAACAAATAAACTAACATGATGTGAAAGTGCAACATGAACCATGGTTCCATCATCCCAGTAATTAAGCCACTTGAAATTTAAACTGTAAGTCATTTGCTTATTTTAAATGGCAAATCAACAACATGGTTTAAAAATAGATTATTAAATAGGTGTGAAGCATTGAAAAAAAATATAGTTACAAAGAAAACACAGGTAACAAAATTTAAAAAAGAAATTATTTATTAGCTTTCAAGAGGTTAACACTTTTTTATATCCAAATTAATTGGCATTCTATACACAATAATCAAAATTCAAATCATGGGTGAACGTGGGGCTTTATGTTATACTTAAGGACTATGATAAATATTCAATAATCATCATTTAGTCACTGTTTCACATATAATAATCCTAACACCAAGTTTCACTAACAGATTCAATAATCATTAAGCACTTGAACAATTTATGTAATAAAATATTTCATTAATAGTTGATTGCATCTCTTACCCTTGTTTAAATTCCATTGATAATGTGGCCACATGTCTATTTCTATGCTACCTCAATGCCTTTTTGCAGATAATCATTATAATTAACTTGTATTATTGTATTGACCATTATATATGCAAAGTGATCCAAAAAATATTTAAGGACCAAAAGGACACTTTTGGTAAATAATATAGCACCCAAAATTCTATAAATATTATTCTATAGTTGACCAAACTAAAGTAAACAAAGATATTACTTGGAAATTTAATCCTACAACTTTTAAAGCTTACTCCAATTCATGAAATTAATGGATATATTTCAGTAAGAAGATAACCAAAAATATCAGCCAAAATTTTTAAATCAAGAGATAATGCGTGGATTTGTGAAGAATTCAGCAAGTAACGAAGCATTTGCTTACAAACAGCTGAACACGGGTGAATTGCTTACATATTTGTAATAACAACAAAAAAATTCTAAACCGATAGAAGAAATTTATTCAATTTGCTCAGGTTTTAATTTTACCTATATTGCAATATTAGCAAGTCCACTTAAATATCAAACATATTCAACATATTTAATCATTAACTTTTGTATACTGATACTATTTTATGAACACCAACTCCAGAGCAGTAACTCCAAAATAAAGAAAGTGTGCTAGAAATATGCGAGAAACATTACCATCCCTTTTTATCAGCTAAATACTACTTGTATGGGAATCATAATTACCTTATTTTCTTTTGTTATTATCGATCCTAATAATTAAATCCATAACCAAGTCAACATCAAATAGCAACTACAAACTTGAATAACACATTATGGATACAAATGTTTTGAAAATATTTCCATAGTAAACACTTAATGGGAAGATGGAACCAACACATCACTATTACAATACATAATTCTTTCTTTGATTTCCCTTGGCCCATATTGTTCATCTGGTTCATATTCAACCTAAATTTCATTAAATTATATTTAATGCTATTAACTTGCATGAGGTGGTACACAACCATAAACCTCTCCTTGTTGTTTCATCATTTAGTCACTATGGTGGAAATATAGTGAAATGTTTATGATAGAAAAAGGTCAGAAGCAAGTTGTGTGAAAAGAGTTTACATGTTAAGAGAAATACACAAGCTAAGGAATACATGCAATCTTTGGCAATAGATACTTGTTGTTATAGCTCTCCATGAACCTAAAACACAATCACATTTATTCAATCCTAGTTGGGTGGGAACACATTCTAGGATATTTTAAAACAACTCGCTGTCTAATATGTAAAAAATTAATTTTACCTTTAATTTGCTAAAGGTAATATTAGCCATTTATCTATTTTTAAATTACTTTTACTTGACTATTACTAGAATGTTAAATTAAGGTTTAAAGTTAAGGACAGGGCTAGCGAATGCATGATAGGGTTAAGCTTTAGATTTCCTTCTTTGTTTACAGTTAAGGACATGGTTAGTGTTATATGATTATCATCATTATACAATGTTCAGTTTAAGTCTGCACAATCAAGATTTATACGAACAGAAAATAGTCTTATCTAAGTTGGCCCAATAGTTCACATACGGAGAAAAATGATACAATAGTGAACTTAGAAAAAAATAGTTAACAGTCAATCTGCAAACCTCAACATGGCTGAATATGAAGTGATGTAGCTAGAGGCTACAACCCAACAACAAAAGCTAAATTAAGCTAATAAGGAACAGTTTAATAATATTATGTCGACATGACTTAAACAAAAGATGGTGGATGGGAACTGTATCTCAGTAGTAGAATCAGAAATTCATAATCAGAGCAACGAGTCAAACCATGTAAAAGCTATGCCAGTGGATGAAACTAAAGCAGATGCAATACCCAATAGCTACAAATGAGATAAATTTATTTAGTAAATTTTAAAATGCTAGGAAAAGTAGAATCGATGAAGTTATCTTTGAATTCAAAGCAAAAAATGATGAAGATGTGATAAGTAATCCAGTAGGATCAATATGCTCCCAACTCAAAAACTAAGGCTAGAAATGATGCGTGGGTGGAGAAAGATTAAAATCTAGAATGATGGGTGGGTGGAGAAAGATTACATTAGTAGTCAAGAAAGATTGCATTGGTAGTTAACTTATTAATAATCAGTCATTTAATAGAGTATTCTCTTCTGTTTTGTTGTATGTAATTTTCCCATTCATAGTATTGTTCGGCATACATGGGTATATAAATACATACATATTTAAGGTTTTTGTCAAGAAAACAGATAATTCTCACTGAGTAGTTTGTGAATAGCCATCTTACTATTTTTGGTGGAGTTCATTGCATAATGAAACTACTTCACTAAAGGAAACAATGTAGAAAAATATAAAAATACATTAAATTTCGTTTCAGAGACATTTCTATTATTGAGGTATCAGACTTGATTTTTTGCCTTTTCTACTACATATAATTTTGATAACCTGTCAACCAAAGTGATATTGAAAGTGGAAAAATAATGGACATCACCTTCAGATGGTTATATCATATTTTGTTGAATTGTTCGTTTTTTGATAAATACAATTTTTTTAAAAAAATCATCGAGAACATTTAGCTTTATGGTCACGTTCAACAAAGTAAAAAAAAAAGACCAACTCATACATTATTATATTTAAAAATAATATAAATGAGAAATTTATCAATAACCAATTTATGGACAAAACTCCATGTGCTTAGCAGATATGGAAGTGGATTTTTTATACACTTTATTCATTAGATTGTATTTCCTTATAGGATAACACATAGTAATATAAAACAAATAGAATGCGGTTTACACGTAGGTTTACACAGTCATATAAAACAAATATGAACATCAACAATGTAAGACTTTTAAATTTTTATATTTATTTTTATCCCTTTAGGTTTCATGTATTGGCAATTGAATTTTTGTCATCTACTGGTTTTATTATATTGTAGTAGCCAGCTGTATATTTCATTACCGTAGTTCTATTTTGATTGAAATCTTTTGCTGAACATCTGTGGCTATTTTGCAATGTAAGGGAATGATGTGCAGTTGTCTTTTTATCTGAAATGATAGTGTTAAAATTTTATGTTGTTCAACGGTATGTGTCTACTTGAGAAAGAAATTGTTGGTGCACCACTAACTGCTGTAGACTTTTTGAATTAAGGTTTTTGTGCACTTTTCATATCGAAGTATAGAAGATTCAGAATTACAAGGTTAGAACCATTATGATCTTTATATGAAAATTGTTATATCAATTAGACCCTTAATGAAAGGCAATTTTAAGGTGGAAAGATGCTTTGCTTCTCAAATGATGAAGTTGCATATTTTTATTGCTTGCAAGTGCTGATAGTTATAAGTGATGTTAGTATTTTTGATTCACAATGTTCTATGCACCAAACAACTATAGTTATATGATTGTATTCAGATTAAAGTTTTGTAATTTTTATAATTTCTGGAATGCAATCTTAAAGGTTAATACTTGGTTCTGCAAATGTTGTGCTTTACATATATAGTAGAGAATTTAGTGCCACGATTGAGAATTTAGTTCCATGTTCTTAATCTTTTGTTATGTACATTGGATGTTCAAATAGCTTATTCATAATATACTGTCAAATTTCCTTAACTGGCTATGTATTGAAAATGTACAACCACAACCGATGGCTATGTATTAAAAATGTACAGCCATAACCGATGAAGTGCAACACCTTAGAGATTCAACTGAAGCATTTTATACGATTGGATATGTTATCAGCTACGTCAATAAATTATGTCTTAGGCATCTGGCAATGGTTGGCTTAGATGGATTATTGTCCTTGCATTTTGCATTATAGGAATCTAGCGACCTCAACATTCATGTTGCACTATTGTTCCTATTTTTTTCCTGTACTAAGCATTCAAATATCTATATACTGAACCTTGCATTTTAACATTGACTGTTGTTTTTTCTGGGAGTTCCAATATGTTCCACCGATTGGACATAAAGTACTTACTTTATTCAATTAACTTATGCTTGCTTCCTTATGAGGTGTATTGGGCTTGTCAGATATACTATACTTTTTTTTAAAAGACTAAAACCATCCTTGGCTGTAATTATGATTTAACTATGCGTTTTGAAAATTGTGTCTATATGCTTTAACAGTAGTTTTGTAATCCTGTAATAGATGAAGGCCTTTTGGATACCAGTATTCATTTTTTTCAAATAATTGCACTATTCTTGCAGATGTTCATGACGCCACCTTTGTTGCCTATTTCATGAAATATGTTAGAAACATGTTTTAACTATGAGCAATTGAATTGATTATTGTGTTTGAGTGCTTCTTTTACTCTATAATCATTATATTGGTAAAAACTGAATTGCGTTTTGCTAAAATTTAATTTGAAGCTTTATACAATTGCAAAAGTTGTTCTAAATATAAATGTAGCGTTATGAAGATTATTAAAGATAAAAAAGTGTACCGGGTACATAGATATCTTATAAGGAAGTTAATCTTTCTATTTTTAGTGCCTTTTCCTACTGAATATTTAAGTTGAATCAAGATGAAAGTCATGTTGGTTGATATGTAAGTCCATATTTAGGCCAGAGATTAGAAATTGCTAACCAGTCCATTGATGTTACTGTTTGAATGCAAATACTGAATTATAGTAGGAAATTTTGATCGATGAATATGTGTAAGAAAAACATCAACTTATAGGCCAACCGTTACTTAAAAGATTTATATCTGTTATGAAGTATAGGATCCATTATTAGGACAACCGGCTCAAACAACTCGAGTCTAAGATTTTGTAGCTATTGAATCATTTTTCCTCCCGCCAATTAAACTGCAAGTTTCTTTTATTGTGCTTAGAGATTCCCATAAAACATTTTTTTCGAAGAGTACACATTTGTTATTTTTATCTTAATTTCTTCCCATTAAGAACAACCTATTTTTGAATATTTGTGTTGTTTCAGGTACAAATCTGATCCTGTCAACTACCATTCACTCGTGGCCATTAAAATAGGTAAAACGTCGAATTTTATGGTAATACATGTAGACAATACATATATCCTGTAGGTTATCACTAGGTCTAGAATAAAGTAATTTGGCATATTATTTCAGTTTATCTATATCAACACATTTAGAAATGAATTAGCAAATTGACTTATCAAACAATGAATCTCTAGGAAACTTTTTAGGTAAGTATGCCTTTTTCTTCCATGATTATACATATTTTCACATGTAACGCTTAATGAATGCCCTTATCTTACATGCTCAATTTATGTTCACATTGGCAATTGCTACTTTCAGACAACCATAAAATTAAATCCACGTCCAAGTCAAAGAATTTTATATTTCATTAACAATGTCCTATGCCCATAAATTTTTTAATATGTATAATTTTTTTGCATGCCAATGCATAACCATCCAGTTGTAAACTTTTGTAAAACGTTTGTAAAATCAAATAAGAAGAAAAAGATAATTCATATTATTCAGCAAGACGGCTGAGCAAACAAAGATTGATTACATTAGGGTTATAGAGATAGGTTTATATAGATAGACTAAAAAGCCCAACCCAGACGGGAAATGGATCAATATGCTAACATCCCCCCTCAAACACGTGATGGTACGACAAGAAGCATCAAGAGTTTTCCATTGAAAAATCTATACGTTCAATAGTGTGAGCCTTCGTGAAGAAATCAGCAAGTTGCGTCGATGACAAAGTAAAAGGCAGAGAAATAGTTCCATGCAGCAAGTGATACTGAGTGAAATGACAGTCAATCTCAACATGTTTGGTGCGCTTATGAAAAACAATATTGTGAGCAATTTGAATAGCGCTCTTATTGTCACAATACATAGGAGTGGGAGAAGAAATCAAAACACCCATATCCTCCAACAGCCAACGTAACCAAATAATCTTATATGTAGTGGAGGCCATAGCACGATACTCTGCCTCAGTGGAAGACCGAGAAACAACATCCTGTTTCTTGCTCTTCCATGAAATAGGGGAATCACCTAAAAATATACAAAAGCCAGTTGTGGATTTTCTATCCGTTGAGTCACCAGCCCAATCTGCATCAGAGAAGGCACGAAGCTCCAAAGATGAGGTCGATGGGAAACAAAGATTCTGATAAAGTGTTCCTTGCAAGTAACGAAGAATGCGCATAACAGCAGCCCAATGAACAGAGGCAGGGGAAGATACGAACTGACTAATAATGTGAACAGCATAGGCAATATATGGACGAGTGATGGTCAGATATACAAGGCAACCAACAATAGAACGATATAAAGTGGGATCAGAAAGAGAACTCCCATCGGTCGGAGTATATCGGGCATTTACCTCAAGCGGTGAATCAACATGACGTGTATCAGTAAGACCAGCACGATGAATAATGTCAGTAGTGTATTTGGACTGGAAAGAAGATAGCCTTTTTCTGAGGAAGCTATTTCAATCCCTAAAAAATAACGTAGATGACCCAAGTCCTTCATATCAAAACAACGAGACAATGTGGCTTTAATACTCACAATACCATTACTGTCATCACCTGTAATGATCATATCATCTACATATAGTAGAAGAAGAATACGGCCTGCAGAAGTCAATCTGACAAAAAGTGCTGAATCATGGGGACTAGAAGTAAAACCAAGTGATATAATTACATTCGAAAATCTCTCATACCAAGCACGTGGTGCTTGCTTAAGGCCATATAGAGCTTTCTTAAGCCTACAAACCTGACCTGGAGCATGAGAAACACCAGGTGGAGCAACCATATAAACTTCTTCCTTAAGATCTCCATTAAGAAAAGCATTTTTAACATCCATTTGAGAGATGTCCCACTTACGACTGGACGCAACAGCAATAAGAACCCGAACAGATGTCATCTTAGCCACAGGAGCAAATGTTTCCTCATAATCCATGCCATACTCTTGGGCAAATCCTTTAGCAACTAAACGAGCTTTGTATCGCTCAATAGAACCATCTGACTTGGTTTTAATCTTATACACCCATCGACAACCAATAGTTTTCTTCCTAGTAGGAAGGTATACAAGATCCCAGGTACAAGTTTTGTCTAAAGCAGACATTTCCTCAGACATAGCATGTTGCCACACAGGAGAACGAACAGCCTCCGAGTAAGAAGAAGGCTCATAGAAAGTGTCAATGGAAACAAGAAATGAAGCAAAAGCCCGAGAGTAACAAGAGTAAGCAAAATCAGATAATTGAGTAGATTTACGTGTGCGAGTGGGATAGCGAGGTTGAATAGGATCAGTCATCACAGGAGGTGTTTGAACAGTCGTAGTAGTAGGGGATAAAGTGTCACATGCAGAAGGAGGAGGAACAGAGTGTATGGATGACGGAGTATCAATGATAAGAGGTGGTGAATCAGAGGAGTTATCAGCAGGAAATGGATCAATGTGAATAAAATCAGACTTAGTCATACTATGAGGACTAGCTGGAATAGAGTAGAAGGGAATATGTTCAATAAAGGAAACATGACGAGAAACATATAGTTTATTTGAAGAAGGATCATAACAACGATGGCCTTTTTGTCCAATACCATACCCAAGAAAAACACATATAGCAACACATGAAGATAATTTTGTACGTTCTACGTGTGGACGAAGAACAAAACAAGTGGAACCAAACACTTTTAGGTAAGAGTAATAAGGAGTTTGACCAAACAACTTGGCATGAGGAGAAATACTAGAGTTATGAGAAATCAGGATCTTATTAATAAGATAAACGGAACTGAGAACAGCTTCTCCCCAAAATTCTTTTGGAACGCTAGCTGAAAGAATCATAGAACGGGCAGTTTCAACAATGTGTATGTTTTCTTTCAGCAACACCATTTTGTTGCGGGGTATCAGTGCAGGAAGTCTGATGCAAAGTACCATCAACCGTGAATATGTTAGAAAGGTCTCCCTTAGTGTATTCCCCCCGTAAATCAGAACGAAAGCATTTAACAATAGCAGAGTGTTGTGTTTTAACATATGCTTGAATGGTAGTATATATATCAAGAAACTCAGAACGACGTTTCATCAGATAAACCCAACAATAACGAGTATAGTCATCGATAAAAGAGACATAATATCTGCACCCACCTTTTGTGGGAATGGGTGCTGGACCCCAAACATCAGAATGAATTAAATCAAAAGGTGCAGTAGAAGTAGAAACACTTTGATTAAAGGGAAAAGCGGAAAATTTTCCAAGTTTACAACCCCTACAATCTGAAATATCATGAGAATGTAAATCTCCCAAAACACCAGAATTACACAAGAATTTAAGACGAGAGCTTGAAATATGACCAAGTCTAGAATGCCACAAATAAAACTTAGAAGACAATGAAGTTAAATGAAAAGAAGAAAGGTCAATACTAGCAGCAGCGGCATGACTTGGAATGTGCAAGTCATCCAAAACATAGAGACCGCCCTGCCTACGGCCTGTCCCAATCAATTTCTTGGAGCTGGGATCCTGAACAGAGCAAGTGGTAGAAGAAAAATGAACAAGATATCCAAGATCACAAAGTTGTCCGAACGACACAAGATTCATAGTTAATTTAGGAATACAATAAACATTTGGGAGGGAAACGTGTGTGGTTTGAATTGTACCAATTCCTGTTAATGGCAAAGGTGTACCATCAGCAGTCAAAATAGAAGGTGAGCGAGGATCAAAAGACATAGATATAAATGATGAACAATCATCGGACATATGATATGAGGCACCAGAATCCAAAATTCACAAAGGAGAATTCAAACCTGATATGGAGGGAGCTGACATGGCAAAGTGCTGAGATTGAGGAGCCGTCATGTTTTGAGACAAAGACTGGCTAGCAAGGAACTTCTGAAATTGTTCTGCAAGACGGTTTTGGGTTGATTAGTAGGATAGGGTTTTAGGACAGGGAGATCGGTAGGCTAGGGTTTCGGCAGGGAGAGGACGGGGCTCTGGGGTTCTGGGACAAGATCGACGACAGGCTAGGGTTTCGGTGGGTGCTAGGGTTCGGAGCAGGTAATGATACCAGGCTAGGGTTTCGGGTTGAGGCAGGAAGACAAGACAGCGACGAGGCAACGACTAGGCAGTAGGTAGAAACAAGAACGAGGCTCTGATACCATGTAAACGTTTGTAAAATCAAATAAGAAGAAAAAGATAATTCATATTATTCAGCAAGACGGCTGAGCAAACGAAGATTGATTACATTAGGGTTATATAGATAGGTTTATATAGATAGAAAACATAAACAATAAAAAGGCTAAAAAAGCCCAACCCAGACAGGAAATGGATCAATATGCTAACACCAGTAACCTAGGTTTCAATTTTTTATGCTTTCTAGGTTGCGGGTATATAGAAATATAAAATTTCATTCCTGCTTTTGCATATTGATTTTATTTCTTATCCAAAAAACAACTTACATTGTTATTTCTCTTTGCTGAGTTGTTAAAGAATCCTTTAATACTACCACTATTACTAACTTTAACATAATTAAATTGCAGGAAAACAAAGAATGAGACCAACTGACTAGATAGCCTACATTTGTGGCCAAAGAAAAACATTAAGCTTTTTTTTTTTGGCTCACTTGCTTGCTTTCAGACATCAACATGTTCCTAAAAACATAATTGTTAGTATCTGATTTTTTTGGATCTGTTGTAATAATAGCAAAAAATAAATCATATTTTGGCTGCAAAAGTCCACCTTCATTGTTACTTTTTGATCCATTAATCTTTTGGCAATATCTATTACTTATGTATGGTGCATAAATGTTTTCCAACTGAATTGTTTGAAGAAGATACATTGCTTTAATTATGGTTTGTCTACTAACTATTGTGATACTGTTTTATTTTTCTATGTGGTTTTCTCTGTTTTTTGTTAATAGTTAGCATATATATCTACAGTGTCATATACTGATTATTATATCTATGTCGTAAAAGCATAATAGGATTATACTTAAAGAACTACATATTATGTAATGGAAGCATTATTTTCTTATACACCTTCAATCCTATTTTATAGAACCAATGGTTGTTTAACCGCTTTAGTATATGCTTTTGTATTTTCGTTAATTTGTTATACAACTATATTTTTTCAACTTCCGTGTGCGAAGCACGGGTTCACACTAAGCTTAATTTCGAAACATGTATGAATAAATATCTTAAGTTGAAATGAGAGGCATATATTATAGGTCAATATTCTGTATCTGAATTTTAGTATTCTGCATATAGAACATTATAAGGTGAATTCAATGTATGTTCTTTTCCTATTAGTTCTTTGGCTTACATGATTAGATCAACCAATAATCTACAATAATATATCATGTAATTCGATTCAGGCATAGTTTATAAGCTAGGAGGCAAGCCATTCTAGACGTCAGTATCAATAACGGCAACATGTACAACTCGGTGCAACAAAGTAACACACTAAAGCAATTTGCTTATACTGATGCTACATTACATGGCTGTTTGGAATCTGCTACCCAGGTATCAATTATTCAGAAAATTCGATAGTTTTGACTTAACAGTCATAATTTGCTATAAAATATTGCAAATTTAGACAAAACTGTTATGCCCAGAAATATATACCAAAGTTTGCATGCAAAAACATTTTCTAAGCTTTATGATAGGGTGCGTTTTTTAAGCTTTGGATAAATCATAAAAAGTTATTCCAAAATTTTGAAATCGTACCTTTTGTAATATCCACCTAATAGTACATTTCTTTGAAATATGCATGGACCACATATCACACTCAGGTATCAAGTTTGTATGATTATATCAATGCTTTGATTATATCAATGCTTTGATAAGATTATAAACTGATATCACATGTTTTAATGTCCTATCTCAATCTTCTACCTAGATTAGTTGATATCTTCCGAAGTTTTATCTCAGTGCTTTGTATTAGCTGTTACATTAAAAATGTGAATAAAGTGATCTTATTTTAATAGGCACCACAAGCTCTAGGTCTAACTTACCAATTTAAGGACCCATGCATCGAAAATCAAATGAAGTATCAAAAGTACTTAACCGACTTGCTTATGGAATAAAATGTTATAAAAGATACCCTCCTACTGTACTTTCAAGCCATCTTCAGGAGGCTTATGATTAGTTAGAGCTGATAATTCATGATTCCAATTTGAAAAATGATGTATATATGTAAATACAAAGAGTGAAGACTCAAATATGGGACAAAAGGAAATGGATAATGACACCTCTACGTGTAAAGCAAATATTATACAAAATACATGAATTTATTTTTCTCAAAATACCAAAAATGTAGGACATTGAGCTCAATTTTTTTTAATTTAGATTCAGTATGTTTTATTTAGTTGTTATGGATATGATCCTTCTAGCTGATTAATTGTAAACATAATCAAATAAAAGTAAAGGTGACGTAAGCAGTCTTTTGTAGATTTTAGCCACATTTTGAGGACCAATAATTTGCTGCAGGTCCAATAAACTTGAATATCAATGGAACTCATATTGAAAGTGTACTTACCACTCAATGTGTAGCGGTGTGTTATATGGTTTATTCAAAAAATTTATCCCAGTAACACAGTTCCATTGAATCATTTGGACATATATATTGCTTATGGAATAAAATGTTATAAAAGATACCCTTCTACTGTACTTTCAAGCCATCTTCATGAGGCTTATGATTAGTTAGAGCTGATAATTCATGATTCCAATTTGAAAAATGATGTATATATGTAAATACAAAGAGAGAAGACTCAAATATGGGACAAAAGGAAATGGATAATGACACCTCTACGTGTAAAGCAAATATTTTACAAAATACATGAATTTATTTTTCTCGAAAGACCAAAAATGTAGGACATTGAGCTCAATTTTTTTTTAATTTAGATTCAGTATGTTTTTTTTAGTTGTTATGGATATGATCCTTCTAACTGATTAATTGTAAACATAATCAAATAAAAGTAAAGGTGACGTAAGCAGTCTTTTGTAGATTTTAGCCACATTTTGAGGACCAATAATTTGCTGCAAGTCCAATAAACTTGAATATCAATGGAACTCATATTGAAAGTGTACTTACCACTCAATGTGTAGCGGTGTGTTATATGGTTTATTCAAAAAAATTATCCCAGTAACACAGTTCCATTGAATCATTTGGACATATATCTTTAGCTTTTGACCTTATAATCATCTTGTATGCTCAGAAATATGTCACATGCGGAGATGAATCTATGAAACAAGAAAATGTTATTTTATAGCTTCAGTAAAAAAACAAACACTAAGGTTGTTTTATGAAAAAAATACACTTTCAATAAAATTCTCCATAGCTTTGTTATAAATGTTTACCCATATAAGTCAATATGAAGCCTGTTAAGTGATGGTTTTGTGGGTAAATTGATTAAGATCATATGCGTCATCTTTTATCATAGACGCTGATGCAATAACACTGTCACAGTCCATATCAATTTATAAAGTTTACATGTATCTTCTACCACTTACTGTATTCTATTTGAGCTATAGATGTATAAATTATGATCACATAATTATCTACATGGTTTGTATCTTGTGCACATTGTTATCAGTTTGGTTTATAGCAGTATGAAGTGTAGAAAAAGCATTGGAAGTTATTTATTCTAAAAAAAAGGTTTTTTATGGAAGGTATTCCCTATCTGCTGAAAAACAATTTCACAGTTACATTGGGACTGTATGCTTCTTTAAATCTTTTAAGGCAATGATTAATTTATTTGTAAATCATGGGAGGAATTTATACTATACTATACTATCATCACTTAGTTGAGTTTCTATAGGTCTGAAGGCCTCTGTCATTTCTCCATGAAAACATGTCATTTGTATTTTGAAACTTAAGGATATTTTCCCTCTCGCTTACCAAGCCCTTTTTTTTACCGTTCTTCCCTTCCTTCTTCTTACCCTAACCCAAAATATTTATTCCCCTTGATTTTAGAACTTTACTTTGAATCTGGTTGCCTCGCTGGCCGATATACCCACGACCAACATTGACCATTCTCCTACCAGTAGCGCCGAGCCACTTCAAATATGAAAATCCAGTTTCATTAGCTTTTAATTTCGATTAGCTCAATACCCATTGAAGGTCCATACCTTGATTTGTCGGAGTTACCTACAGTCCACTTTCGCCTTCCATTCCAATTTACAACGCGTGACATTGTTCGGTCATCGCCGGACTACTCACCGTCGTGCAACCTTTTCCATAAAACCATTCGACAACACTGCTTCACCAAAATTTATTTACTTACTCACCATCATATTTGCGAAAGGCAACTCCATTTTTTCCTTTCCATAAGAGAAAATTACTTTGCCTAATTTATGCCTACTGTATTATCTTTTTTTCCTATATGTTCTATTTTTTATGTTTACATATGAGGTAAGTAAAGAAAATAATTTCTCTTTTTTGTCCCATTACTTCAGTTTTTGTAGCTTTAAATTCAAATTTAGAACATGAATTTTGTTGTATATGATTTGAATCTTGGACACTTAAATAATTACAACTTTAGAATATGAGTTGTTGATTTCTTGTACTATATTTTATATGAAATCCCTGATTTAATTGGATTAATATAGTTTATTTGAAGTTAAATTTTTATTTATTACAAGGTTAAGCTTGAACATGAACACACAAATACATATAAATGTGTCACTTTTCTGTATATTTTTCATTTTTAAATGGAACGAAATTAAATATAGTGGTGTTGTGGTTCTTAAATTTTGCTGTGATGTTGTAAATTTTCAACGGCAAATAACTTTTCTAATTTTTGACATAGATTGTTGATTTTATTGGATATGTTAGTAATATGAACTCCAAAATATTATTTTAGTTGGAACAAAGTTGGTTTTTTTCTACTACAAAGTTAAATTTGAACGTGTATTTGTATCGTTTTCCAAAATGGTTATATGTGTTTATCCATATGTGTGTGTGTATTTATATCAGTTTCCACAATAGTTATATGTGTTTATATATATATATATATATATATATATATATATGTGTGTGTGTGTGTGTGTCTGTGTGTGTGTGTGTGTTTGTGTATTTGTATCATTTTCCAAAATAGTTATATGTGTGGATGTGTGTGTGTGTGTATAATGCATGTGTGTGTGTTTCCCCCTACTCTATGTCTTTGTTCTCATTTTTTAATAGAATGAAATTAAAGGAAGTTGTTTCTACATTTGGTCGGATTGCTATTATTTTGGTTGCTCCAATTGTGAATTTATGTATATTGATTTTGCCACAGATGTTATGAATTGTAGAAATATAAAAGTAATTCTAAATTTAGAACATTATTTGTTGAATTTTGGGGTTCCTTTCGCTCTTTGAGAAAAATTAATCGCTGTTGGTTTGCTAAATTGCATTCATCGTTTTCTTGCTTACTCTCAAACTAAACTTTTGTTATAATGAATAGAGAGTTTCATACTACAAAATAATAAAAAATCACATATCAAATTTAATTTATGTCCAAAATGAAGTTCCAAAAATATATCATAGTGAAAATAATGTATTTGTGATTTGGAAGGGAAATATTGTTTTCTTTCATGTGTATTAATCAATATTTTTGATTTTATGCTTTTTTGTCGTTGCTGATGGATTAGGAAGTAGTGTCTATAGTTGATAGGTATTAAATTAGTCTAAAATAAAAAATATTAATTGGTGCTAAGGCCAAATAATATCTGTTATACTAATGTTATAGTTATTGCCACCTTGCAAAAATAAATTATGGCTTATGTTATGACAACCGGTAAGAGCTAAGCATATTTACTTGAAAACAAGTGTGTAAAATGGAATCTTGGATTACATCCTTAAGTTTATACATTTTAATGCTGCTCAAACTACACATAGGTGATCAATCACATCATGTTTATTTGATAGTCAATTTCTAACATACTGTTATTTGAAGCTGGAATTGTTTAAGGGGCATTAATGGGTGCAATCTACTGTTATGGCCTAAAAGAGTAACACTGGAACCGGAATATGGAGTTGGAAGAAGGAATTCTTCTGTTGTTGCAAGTAATGCACTGAAAAAGGACAAATCGGTGTATGTATATTTAGTAATTTGTTGTGGGAAGAATATGAATGCAAAGCTGATGCGATTTTGTTCTTCAATCTTCTAACGGAGAAGGTGTTCCACGTCAATGGTCCAAAAGCTTCCAGTTCACATGGCTATGTTTTAATTTAACCCAATCACGAGAATAGTTCGCTAAAGAACAAATGAAATTTCAAGAGAGTTAGCAGTGAATTATGAGTATCGCTTCTTCCGTTTCTATCCCATCCACTTCTACTCTTATATATATTGGCCTTCTATATGCGTTTAACTTCACAACCCAGTTTAAATAAGTTCTGTGATTTGAAGACTCAGTCAACTTAGTACATATATGTAAAGTTAGCAATGTATTTGTATTTAGCACTTTGCTGTGGGAGGATACACGTTAATCAAAATGATATGTTATATTCTATTTTTGTGCATTATAAGTTGTAGTTTTATTTATGTTTGCATGTTGCGATTATGGTAATAGTTTTGCATGGTTTACATTGATTTGATATATTATGATGTAGATGGTTATTTACTACAGCAGTTTGTACTCAAATTTTTGATAAATTATGCAATATTTTTTGTTATAAGTACTTCAACTGATTAAGTTGCTTGGGTAGGTTGAATTTACTCATTTAGTAAATGGATCACTTAGGTAAGAGGAAATTTATCCCATCGTTTAGTTTTGATATGATCTGTTTACAATCCAATTCAACCTTTTAAAACATATATTTATTTATGACAATCATGTTTAAGCTATTATAAGTTTTGCTTTTTTTTGTTGCGCTTATAGAGAATGCGATCAGTTTTCTATATTAACAAATGTATGTCAGACGCTCGATTACCATCTGGATGAGGCTACCTAATGGGAAATGCATTTGTTTGTTTCTACTGCAATTTACAATGCTAAAATTTTAGCACTACTGTTCGCATGTAATGTTTATGGTTTTTGTCAGCTGTTCAAGTATGGTATGAGTTTGTTGTAGCTTATATATATAAACATAATGTTATTTCTTTTTTGATTTTTGTTGTTTGAAATGGTTTTTTATTCCTTCCACTATGTTATTATTATTTATTATAGACTTAACAGGCTATTAAAGCAAAAAAATTAGACAATTTGAATCCATTGCCAGTTGGTAGAATTGTATAAAAATGGAAGTTACATGTTCTAATAATTAGAGTGGATCGCAGGTGATCATGAAGAAGCCCAGACTTTAAATCAATGAGAGGTTAATTTTGTTAATCACCAAGGGTGTATGATATTATTTATGTTTACTGATTCCATGTTTAATTATCATCATATTTGGTTGTTGTAGAACAGAATGAGATTTTACTCAAATGTTACATTAGAAACTATGAGCTACGAACCGTGTGCGTAGCACGGGTACACACTAGTATGTTATAGTGATTAACAAATTTCGTCACGCATTGACTAAATCAATGTCATATATTTGCAAATGAATTTTGCTATTGTTTTATATTATTTTATAAGTCTAATATAATAGTTTTAGTTAATTAAAAATGATAAGAAATTTATGTTCAAGTTTTGTTTAAATAAATAAATAGTTTAACTAATACATCAAAATATGACCGCAAAACATTTTGTCAAAATTCAACGTTTTGTCGATTTAAAGTTGTCGTAACGTCGTTGCACCTTTGCGTACATATTCTTATAAACAGTATAACATATAGGAAGTAATTAAAAACTAGTTAATCAAGTTTACTTTTACTAATTAAGGTTAGAAAATTGTAGAAATATCATTAGCAAAAGTAAACTAATAAGAACATGCCCAACTTATTTTTTGGAATAGAAGTAAAAGAATCTGATACTCTTCTAAATATTATTTCCATATTACTACATAAAGGCAGAAAAAAGGAGTTTAAAATAAGTTATGACACAGTCCCTTTTAGATGCACACTACATAAACAGTTTAGACATAAGGAATCAACTCACACCCAATAATATAAAACACAAAGGATACCAAAGCACACAGTGGTGTGTGAAGTACAACGGAAGGGGAGAAAATAAAAATTTAAGAAACAATTGACTTTTATTGCACATTATATATGTTTTAATGGATTCCAAATGATGTTTTAATGCATGTTACTTTCAAGTCACGAGTGGTTATATGGAAATTTAGCTAGTTCGTTGTTTACATCAAAACAATTGCCTTTAATTGCACATTATAGATGTTTCTATACTAATCTTGCTATATATGCATGGGCTTCCTTTATGTAGAATGAAAGATTTGTCCATTAATTTTCTTCTAACTACAAGAAAACTTTGTAATAATGTGTGTAACATCTCAAAATTTTACCGTCTTGATCTTGAATATTTAATTAATTTTAAATATTTAAATAATCGGTGTTTAAAGATACAAATAACTTATATTCAAATATATCGATTATTTAAATATTTCAATTGTAAATTAAATATTAATTAAATGGATTTAATATCCTTATTTAACTCCCTTTAATTAATTAATAATAACGGTGGATTCATTTTATAAATTTATTTACAATAATAAATAGTTCGAATAAATAATAAGAAAATCAATTGTTAATTAAACTAGCTGATTTTTAGTGATGTACATTTAGATGATTTTTTTTATTTTTCCATAATTTTTATTTTGGAAAATATATAGATTTTCATTTGATGTATTTTACGGCAAACAACGACATTTTTAAAAACCTCACAGAATAAAATAATCTATGAATTTTGCTGATGATTTGGATTGTGTCACATTTTGGTGCATAGTCGTATTTTTATTTCTATCGTTAGTAATTCATGTGCAACTGACTATTGTCTAATGGGATGCCGCAAAAACATTCTTTTCATTTTTTCAAAAACCAAATCAAATTCAAAAAAATTTCAACTAATCTTAAAAGATGATTTGATTTTGATTTGATAGGCTACTTTTAAATTTTGTTTAACAAGATTGTTGCCTAGCTTGGATTGAAAGCAAAGTAGATTGTTTGGTTTAAAAGTAAAATCAAATTCAACACTTAGCGAAGCTAGGAGGGAACCAACTCCTTGTTCTACGTTGGAGAGCTCAACTTCATCAGATGATCATTGCAGATGTCGTAGAACCGACAGAAATCATGCAGAAGCATCTGCATATAAATATACAACCATTCCCAGCCTACCAAGACTAATTATACCCGATCCCTGTATAGGGACCGGGGCTGATCCCTCCTCTACAGGAGGAGCCTTACCTTTTTCTGATGGAACTTGAACTACCGTGGTTGTTCTAGATGCTGGAGTTCATTGGCGATAGTGTTAACTCACATCAAGAGGATGTTGAGCCAAGAAGGCATGGAATGGCCCATAGACATCAATCAGACCATTCACATAAGGTGGAACACGACTAACGCTTGGCTCCAACTACCCAAATGCCGTACTTAATGGTTATGATCAGATAGCAAGTGAGGGAAAGCCAAGATTTGACCAATGATGATTGGCGGATCTCAAGAAGCCTGTAACATCTCCCTACTAGGAGGCCCAAAACTAATGGCTATGGATGCTGCAGTCATCCATAGTTGTTAATCTTCGACGACCAAATACGGCAGTGCTAGATACATTGATACACAGATCATAGAAATATGGAAAAAATTTAGCAATTCAAAAATAGATTTCCATTTTCAAATCAAAAAACTTCATGTTCATTACATAATCCCAAATTTCATTAACCATGTTCAGCAAAATATAATTATTATAAATAAATATGCCAAGGGCAAGATATGAAGATGCCTCAATGGTTGATCAGAGTATATAGCAAGGCTAATAAATCTGCCTTTACAAACAAAACACATAACGGAAAGAAAACTATAAATATCTATCCGCCTCCTGCATGCCACTAGAAGCTTTATTCATCCAAGAAGAGAACCTGAAAACCCTAAACCGCAAACTACTAAAAATCAATTGAGTGCCCAAGAGTTTAAGGGGAAAACAAAAACATCGAGTTAGACATAAAGCCTGGTGTTTATAATAATCTAACATCTCAATCCTTTTTAGTTATCTAGTGAGACCATGCCACTTAGCGGAATGAGTTTTCCCCTCACTAGTATCCTAAAACCTTAATAAAGCCATATACTATGCTCCTGCATCCACAATGGTTAAAATATACATTTTGAAAATATTATGATGATATGCATACTTGAAAATAAATTAGATTTACCTTCACTGGTTTAAACTGACACCTTGTCGTAGTTATATTCTCTAGGGTCACTATTCATCTTTTTAGTTTTCATGGGTTTATTAATAACCATTAAATAAAATTAACATCCTGTCCTATTTATGGTTTTAGTGGGATCACTAAGAACCTATAGGCTCCTACCAGTTAACTTAATTAACTCATGGGTCCCTCCAAACCTATTAGTTATTCCAAAAACTAATCACCTTATCCTAGTTTTCATGGGTTGAGTAGGAACCTATGGACTTATCCAATAACTCGCTAGACATTCTAGTTTTCGTGGGTTGAATAGGAATCTATGGACTTATCCAGTAACTCGCTACACATCCTAGTTTTCTTGGGTTGATTAGGAACCTACTGATACTTCCATTAGCCACTCCCTTATCCTATTTTTCATGGCTTTACTAGGAACCTATTGAGTGATGTCAATTCTGAATCCGAATATAGTGTTCATGGGTTCACTACAAACCAATTAGCCCCTGCCAACTGTCCTTAATACATAGTATTCATGGGTTAGCTATGAACCATTTGGTTTCCACCAATAACTACCTTATCATAGTTTTCATGGTTTACTATGAACCATTTGATATACACCAATAACTAACTTATCATAGTTTTCATGGGTTTACTATGAGCCTTTTGGTGAACTCCAATAACTACAAAGTTTAGGCATCCTATATTTTTGGTCACCCTGACTCCATGGATGTAGTTCTACTCATTCAGGAGTTTAAGCAATTTATATTCACTATTAGGCTAACCTACTGGTTCTTCTACCCCTTTTCCCCAAAATATAGCTATGGGTTATCATGTGAATATACTCATATTTGAAAAATCAAAGCAATAATTTTACAATACCACTCCTATGGGTTTAAGGTTCCTGAAATACATATCGGAACATAGTTAACACCTTTAACTTATATTTTTAGCAAGGTAGTACTTCTTCAAAATTCCAAACTTAAAGCCATTACAAAACTCCTTTATATACAAGCCGTGGGTTTTTCCTTTTAAAAATAAGAGTATTGGTTTTCAAACCTTTTGACAATGTCGAAGGGTTATACTATCAACCTCTTTGAAAGGTTTAATCATCTGCTCTAAAAACAATAGGCTCCAGCCCTTTAATACTTTAAACACTTCCTTCAAAACCTTTCAACTTTGATAAAGTATTACTACTATAGATATAAGAGTAAAACCTTTCGAAATCATTGATATTCAAACCTTTCAAAAGCATTAGGTTTATACTTAAAAATATTACTTTGGATTATAAGTGAAAATTTTCAAAACCACCCTCTACTTCATAAAACATTAGGGAAGATATTTGAACCTTTCGAGTGTGTCAAAAGCTCCTGCTTTTGAACCCTTCGAAAGGTTTGGAAGCAGCTTGTATTTTATAAAACCAATAAAACTTTATGCTAAATCGAAAGCTCTTGCTTTCGACTCCTTCGGAGCGTTTGAATAAAAATAAAGGCGGCAGTTATTTTCGAAACCTCTTTGAAACAACCTTTTGAAACCAAACCTTTCGACCTAGTCGAAGGGTTTCTTAAATCCTTTCAACGCCTAAGCTTTCGACCTTGTCGAAAGGCCATATAAAACAACTTATAAAACCAAACCTTTCGACCTTGTTGAAAGGTTTTAAAACGAACTTTTTGCAAACCAAACCTTTCGACTTTGTCAAATGGTCTTTAGAAAACAGGCAAATGGTTTATCTTTTTCAAATCAAAAATAAACTAAGGATTCATCTCCTTCGGAAACAATCCTTCGAAAGCAACCCTTCGTCACTATATCTTTCGAATTTAGGTCAATTCACTACATATCACCTTAATAATATCATATGCATTGCTTTAAACCTTAGGTCATTGAAGTTGAAAGGTCCTGGTCGAGGGGTCTGAGTCGAAAGGTTTGCCAAAGAAGGCAGAACCGCCTCTTTCTGGGTAAAAGCTGACTTTTCCAAAATAAGTGTACTTTTTATAACTTGCCTACTTGTAAATGTTTATTGGCTTTCATGTTCTTTTAAATATTTAGGATAATATTTTCCCCAATTTTCTTAGATCTAAACTAGTTTAACATTTAAAAAATAAGCCATTCCTCTTGTAAAACGATTAAATCATTTAGGTCCTTCTTTCAAAATAATTTAATTTCCATACTAAATCACTTAGTAAAAATCCCCAATAATTCCAGAAATTCACTTTAAATATGTTATCCATCATATTAAAATTTTAGACCCAAACCCTTATTATAATTTCCAAAACATTTTATAAACCCAAATAACCATATTTTCCTTAGAAAATTCATAATAAATTCTCCACGACTTGGAAAATTATCAAAATTGGAACCCAACTCAAAAATAATATTTTCCCTCACATATAATTTTTCCATGGCATTTAAAAATCATTTCATCTCGGTTTTACCCAAAAAACATGTATATCCTTTTAACAACCTTGTTTTAACATATATAAATCAAAATCAAGCATATCATCATTTGATACGTCATAAAAATATATTTTTCCTTAAATCATTTGATGTAAAAATCAAAATAGAGATGTGGAAACTATTATTCATCTTAGAGTGGGTAAGGAAATTGAAGTTTGATTGAGATTGATTTCCTCTAGCTTGAATCCTAAGCTTTAAGTTGATTTTCTCTTCTCTTCTTCCTAATGGTCGGCTTTGCTTGCTTCCCACAATTATAAATTTTTGTTTTAAGTATAATGAACATGTATAACATAATGAGAATAATATAAGGGTGGGTCGTATGGTTATTTACCCTAATGCCCTGTGTTTGATTTCCTAACCATTTATACAAGTTCATTAGATTTTAAAGAAGCACGACCACCTAATTTATTGATCAACCTCAATCTCCTTATCTAGATTATTCTATTTAATTTATTCTAATTGAATCTACTGAATAATGTCAATAAAATTAGGAATGTTACAGGCTCCCTTCCTTAAAGAATTTTGTCCTCCAAATTCAATAAGGACTAACTAGCAAACATAACAATCATCTGTAACATCTCCTAGCAACCAATATATGTAAATCTACTATAGACATACCATCAAAATCGATAAGGTAAGCCTCTCGAATCCTGTCCTCAGTCTCCCAAGTACAGTCTTCTCGTCGTTACTCCACTGGACCTTCAGTAATTTGTCTGTCTTGGTCCTCAATCTCTTCTCATCTCTTTCTACAATCCGAACTGGGTGTCTAAAAAAGTTAAATTAGGCTCTACTACCAAATCCTCCAACTCTGTCTGAGGAATGTTAGACTCTGGATCATGCACATACTTATGAAGATGGGGAACATGGAATACATTATGGATACCTGCCAAACTGCTCGACAACTCTACTCTGTAAGCGAGCTTTCTAACCCTTTCTATAATCTACAATGGACCAACATATCTCAGGGCCAACTTTTCCGACTTTCCAAATCGTACCACACCCTTAATCAGTGTTACTTTAATGAAAACTTTGTCTCCCACTAAGAACTCTAAGTCTTCACGCCTTTTATCTGTGTAACTCTTCTTCCTGGATTGAGCATTTTTCATCCCTTCTCGGCTTAACTCAATCTTTTCTGGCACCTCTCTAACCAAATTAGGATCTATGACTAATCTATCTCCACTCTCTAACCAACATGCTAACGATTTGTATGGCCTTTCATACAAAGCTTCAAAAGGAATCATTCCTATACTAGCCTGATAACTATTATTATAGGAAAACTCAGTCAAATGTAGGTGATATGTCCAAGCTCCGCCAAAGTCCAATATGCATGCTCTTAACAAATCTTCCAAGACTTTGTTAACTCTTTCTATTTTTCCATCAGTCTGTGGATGATAAACGTATTCACGGTGAGCTTGGTTCCTAAAGCTTCTTGTAAACTTTTCCAGAACTCGCTAGTAAATAAAGAATCTCTATTGTTGAAAATACTACTAGGAATCCCATGCAGTTTAACCTAATCCTTCATAAATAACTTCACCAAAATATGTGCCATCCTAGTTGACTTTACTAGTATTAAATGGGCACTCTTATTCGATCTATCCATAATAACCCACATGCTTTCATTTTCTCTCATTGACCTTGGCAACCCATCTATAAAATCCAGTGATATCGAATCCCATTTCCAGACTAGAATATCTAATGGCTGAAGTAATCTACTTGGCTTCTGATGTTCGGCTTTCACTTGTTGACAGTTTACAACTGCCTTACCCACAAGCCAACATCCTTCTTCATGGCTTCCCATTAAAAGCTCCTCTTCGTATCTTGATACATCTTGATTCCTCCAGGATGAATCGTAAACTTCGATTGATGACATTCCTCTAGAACTTCCCTCCTTAAGTTCTCTATATTCGAAATGCAGAGCCATCCCTTCTTTCTCAACCATCCTTTTTGGTTAAGACTAAAATACTTTATGTCATCAATCTCTGATCCTTCCTCAAGCTTTCTTATCCTCTCTGCTAGAACTGGATTTTCTCTTTGCTTAAAAGTTATCCTCTCGATCAGCACTAGGCGAACTTCTAAACAAGATAACATGGCAGTACCCTTAGTAGAACTAGTAGTAGAGCTTAATTTCACACCATAAATGGTTAAATCTTCTAGATCCTTCCATTCTACTAACATCTCTAATAACACGTTTTGATGTTTTCTAGTGAAAGCATCTGCTACCTTATTTCCTTTCCCACGAGTATACTCTATACCAAAATCATAAGCAGCCAAAAAATCCAGCCATCTTTGTTGCCTCATATTCAACTCCTTATGAGAGAACAAATACTTTAATGACTTGTGATCGGTGTACAACTCAAATCTCTCTTCCAAAAGATAATGCCTCTAAATCTTCAAGGCAAAAATCACCGCGACTAACTCCAAGTCATGAGTGGGATATCTAATTTCATGCGATCTAAGCTGCCTAGATGCGTAAGCAATAACTTTGCCCACCTACATCAATACTGCTCCCAATCTAGTGCCATATGCATCAGTGTATACTGCTAACCCTTGGTTACCATCCAGGACTACTAACACTGGCGCATTGGTTAACGAATTCTTTAAATTGAGAAATGCTTCCTCACATTTGTCGAACCAAATAAACTTCACGTCCTTCCTGGTCACCATAGTCAATGGTGCTGCTATCCATAAGAAATCCTTGACGAATCTCCAGTAATAGCCACCAAGTCCAAGAAAACTCCTTAGTAAACCGATTATAGATATGCGATCATTCCAAGACACGGATATGGCTTAGATGACTTCCACTTTTAGAGAACTTTGATGTTTGTCGCCAGTATTCGTGGGGTAGTGCAGTTCAAGCGTATAGGTACTGCGAGTTGGGGGTGGGCATTTAACCGACTTAACCGATTTAACCGACTTAATCGACAGCAACCGAACCGACTTAACTTACAATTCCAATTAACCGACATCATTGGTTAACCGACCGACCTTAACCGCATATTTTCGGTTCGATTAACGGTTAACAAAATATGATCTTTCGGTTAACCGTTAACCGACTAAAAAATTTAGCTTTTTTTATACACTACAAAACCACTGTTAGCCTGTTTGTAAACAACCCATACCCGAACCGATCGTTATTAGCTAGCGTGCCCTAATATTCTCTTTTCCAGATCCAATTCTCATTTCTAATAATCAAAAAAGAAAACAAGAAAAGGCAAAACCTAGATCTACGTGATGCTTATCTCGTCTTCTAATCACTGATGTTCGCAACGTTTTGCGCTAGTGATGACCACCATTTGAGATGGTTCAGAAATTAATGGCTTCAAAAAGGAACAAAGGGAATGTGAATATGCTTTTCTGTTCATTAAATTATAAATTAGTGTAATTAGTAATTACCGTGTTCGATTGAATTGATTCTATTGATCTACTGTACTTATTTGAATTAAGTTCTGCTACTCTAGTCTTGTTACTTACCAAATTCAATTCGATATGTATATGTAATTTAAGTCGTGAATCAGTGTAAATAGTGACTTAATAGATGAATCTGGTTTCAATTTATTGATTCTGTTAGATTTACAAATTTATGTTTAAAATTTGTTCACTAAGAGAACGATATATATCACCATTTTCTTCCAATAATGCAGCGTTGATGATTCTTTTGGACAGACTTTTGTTAACAATGAAATGTTTTCTATTAATTATCTTGCTATAAAGGTATATAACTATTTCCAAATTAAGTTCAAACAAATAGTCTTAACGTAGCATATTTTGAAATTAATAATCTATTTTATCAACTTTTGGCATAGTCTGTTCAATAAAGATTTTTCATATATTATTATTATTTTATATAGAAGCAATTCACATTGTGTTATATTATTATTATACATGCCTTTTTTCTTCTCCATGTTCAATGGAATTACTATCTATCTATCAACTATACAACACAATTGCTTTGTACTGCTTTATACCTGAGTTCTTTTTCCATTTATCTAATATATATTTCCATTTAGTTGATATATTTATTTGATGTTATGCAGTCAATTGCATTTTTTACATGCCTTAGAATTTAGTTAATGGCCGATGACTAAATTATGTCTTAAACAATCATGAAGGTTCTTTAACCAAAATATCATAAGGCTTGGCATATATGTTTTTTTCCTTAGAAAAACAGCAAAAGGATCCTCAAACAGTTTAACAGTGACACTGTGATTGAAGTTGAAGGTGATGCATACAAGAACTTTAAGTAAAATGTTATTGCTCTTTAAAGCTGCTCCTTTAGTCCATAGTTAGTTGTAATAATATGGTCATGGTGACAGTACATTATTAGCTTGGAAATACATTTCTATTTTAAACTATGTTGTCAACAACTATAATTTAACACTTTAAACATAGTGTACAGTTTTATGTTTAACAAATAAAAGCAGACAAATGCCAAAATGTTACAGTTACCATAATCTGATGGTTTCTTATTCTAATTTCTAAGTTTAAGTTGAGATTAGTTAAATAAGTATGGCTATTTGTCCAAAGTGGATTTGATCCAAACACACACAACAACCAACATGTAGAAAATTGAATAAAGTTTCCAGTTACAGTTTACAGTTTACGCATTCAAGCTTTTACTGGGTTTTATATAATCTTATCAGTTTTATGATTATCGTCCATGTTTTATCATCAGTGATTTGGTTTCATTATTGGCTTGGAGCTTGAAGTTTTCTTATTGAGTTGCTGAGTTGTTAGCTGTCACGGTGAGCTTCATGAACAATTTCTTGTCGAGTAGCCAAGGTGTTGAGTTTCAACTTTGCAGAAACTTACTTTGTGATAATTTCGTAGTAACTTTGGTCTTGGGTAATGTATGTAATCCACGTAATTATTGAGATGTTAGTCTTAGGACTCTAGTCTTTGTTAATATGGTTGCTGAGTTTTCGTAGTCTGATTAATATTTTCTGTTTTGTTATGTAATATATGAGGAAGTTTTTGCTTCGGTCTGTTATGCGGAGTTGGTGATTAATATTTGGTGTACTATTATGCTGAGTTGTAATATAGCAATGCTACTATGTTACTGGTACTTGTTTGTATCAGTTTCCATTATTTTATAACTATTAATTGTAGTTGATTATTCGGTTAATCACAGTTAACTGATTATTCGTTAACCTGTGAAGCTTAGTCGGTTAACTGATTGGTATAGGCCGTTAACCGTGGTTAAAAATGAACGGTTCGGTCGGTATAAAGCATTCATTTTCATTTTCAGTTCGGTAAACCGAACCGTATAATTTAGTTGGTTAAATCGGTTAATTAACCGTTCGGTTCGATTAACCGACCGTGCCTACCCCTACTGCGAGTTGACGAGGCTTGCTTTGCAAGAGAGCACAAGCATAGGTGGTTGTGTGAGTTTAGTACAGGTGTGTCCAATATTTACTTTCGCCGACAGTTATTCTATATTCGTTTATCCAACTGAAATCATGTGTCTAATTTTATTTGCAGCTTTGGTGCTGGACTTATCTACCCATGGGTAGAATAACGATGAGGAGTACGGCGATTGATTTATCATTGCCATACGGTGCTAGGTATAATTAATTTTGTAGTATACTAAGTATAGATGTTGGGATTTGAGAAGTCAAATTGAATATTTCTACAGGTGGGTAGGACCTCAAAGCACGTATCATCGCCGATGCATCATGTTTCCTTCTACCGTAATGAGTTCGATGTGCTAGACCCTCATTCTGTGACTTGGACCCCGCACAATGATGTGCTTGGATATCTTCCAAACTTGTGTACCACTTCCACTCAACTGTGGACTGCTCGGGTTCCTCTCATTTGCTTTAATGACGTTGCCTATCATCTTCCTGACCGAGTGATGAGGAAGTTTGATATGGTCCAACATTTACCGGAACAACCGCCACATTACAGGATTGATATTGAAGGTGGGGAGTATGTTACGGCGATCGAGACATGGAACGAGCGCTACATGCACACGCAACAGGAACGCGAGTTCACATTGGACGAACAAGAATATCTTTCTTGGTACTGGAACATCACGCATCGATATGTTCTTCGTGCCATCGATCCACCTGCA
This sequence comes from Allium cepa, assembly GCA_030765085.1. NCBI lineage: Eukaryota > Viridiplantae > Streptophyta > Magnoliopsida > Asparagales > Amaryllidaceae > Allium > Allium cepa. The sequence goes on from CM060928.1 coordinate 980,507,171, forward strand.
GCACCTCCCATTGTTGCAGACCCTTACACTCCTAGAGCACCTCTCGAAAGGAATGTGGTACGTAGGTAGTACATACAGTCTTTATTTCAATATTTGAAATTTATACTTTTTCTTGCATTTTATGTCATGGAAGGTGGACGACATTTATCGGGCAATTGAGATTGTGGACGAGCTTGCACAAGAGGTTCCTGAAAGGTCGTAGGGGAAATGTTTTAGTTTAAAACGCATATTAGAATCTATTTTGGGAAGAAACAAATTAACAAGACCAAGACCGCCTCAACCGCCTCCTCCTCCTCTAGCACAGGGGCTCACCAAACATGCCATAGAAGCCCGTGGCGTTCCTCCTACTACTCGTACGTATCAGTGATGAAGACATCGAAAAGACGCCTCTTTATCTCAAGAAACACAGGTTTAAGTTGCTCCCGGGCCTTCACAGCCTATAGATCCTACGCAAGCAACTGAAGAGGATGATTCGCCGGATGAAATTCCACTGTCTAGACGAAAACCAAGATGAACTCCACTAGAAGTCCGTAGGTTGAAGTAGTGAGGATGGTATAAGTTGTTGATATGCTTTGTATGGTTATGTTTTGTTTAATGAATTATTGAAATATTGGAATTAGTTGTTTTGTTGAATTGTTGGATGCATGAATTGAAACTCAATTCCTGAATTGTAGGATGTTGGATTTTGAATTTAATTGTTGAATTAGTGGATGTTGTAATTGAGTTTTTGGATGGTTGAATTTTATTGAAATGTTGCATTTCGAGTGTATGATTTTTCTGTTGAAGTAGCGTAAATGGTGATGTATGGTTTCTGTTTTGAAACCCTGCACATCTGGGGCGACTTTTGAAAAATCGCCCCTGATGTGTGCAGGGTTTCGAAACAGAAACCCTGCCCTTCAACCTTCCTCATACTTCTCTTTACCAAATGGCAAATAGAGAAACCTAAAACCTAACCCACAACTCTCCTCCACAAATTCTAAATTTTCCGGTGAAAAAAGAATACCATTTAGAGATTTGAAGACGCAAAAAGAAGGTAAGATTCATAAGCACTATTAAATTTGTCTAATCTTTTGCGATTAAGTCCAACTCCAACATTGATATTCTCAAGAAAAAGGCTGTTGAGAATGGACAATTGGGAGCTAGGTGACGAGACGATGATGAAAATATATGAAGAATTTGAACAACAACGAGGCTTTGCGCCGGTTAACGAAGAAAATGGTGAGTTTGATTTCGTCCCAGAGACGTAGGTTGAAAACTTGCACCCCTCTAGGGTTGGCGGTACGTCGACATTGGTCATGGTTAGCGGTGAATCAATACACCAATCACTTCATGGAAAATCAATGGATGTGCTAGCTCGTCGTAAGACTAACAATGCTAGTTTAAGCCGGACACCATCTCGGGTACTTTGTTATTACGGAGATGAATGTGAAGTGGTTGTGTGTCGGAATGAAAGGAATGCGGGCCGTCGTTTTTACCGTTGTGAATCGTACAACGATAATAAGATACGGCCAAACGATGTTTATAGTTGTAACTTTTTTAAATGGAAAGATCAGAAAATTTGTCCGAGGGGAGTTGCATATGCCCTTGAGATGCAAGCAGAAAACACCCGTTTAGAGAAGTTGAACCTACAATATCGCAATGCTCTATTGAATTATGGTGTATCGTTTGATAAGTTGAGTCCTCGTACATTGTGCGAGGAGAAGTAAACACAAATTTGGATGTTCACTTATATGTAATTGAATTTTGTATCGGTAGCTTTCATTTATATGTGATTGAATTATGTATCGTTGAACAAGTATTGTAAAGAGTTATGTATCACTAGCTTACATTTGCATATGTTTACGTACCACATAACATTCATAATCTCAAACGAACATAGCACATGAAATAAAAACACAAACTGTTCTTACATAAACAACATATGGCTTACAAACATCAAACCAATAACAACACGCATACAAAAACTAAATAACTGAATTACAACGACTCCTTTTGTGACTATGCAGACCACATTTACTGCATCTATTCGGCCTTGGAAGCTGCATCTCGTCCATAACGCCTTTAATTCTAGTTGACTTAGGCCTTCCTGGAGCTCACCTTACGGGAGGTGACCATTTGACCTTCGTGTAGAGACCAATACTTTTTATCGCGTATGGGATGAAATTTTGCAGTGTGTGCCGCTAGGTAATTCTGAACGGAGTACCAATGTGATGCAAAATCATGATGAGCTCTGTTTGCGCCATTGGCCACCGGAGAACAAGCAGCCATCACATGGGCACAGGGGAGATGCTGCAATAATGGGATGTTTCATGTACATGAACAAGTGTTACAATCGATTATAACTTTGAATTCATCCTCCGAAGTAATGAATCACTTGCCATTCTATTTGACTGAAACGTACAATCCGACAACTTCTAGCATCGCTTGCTCTCTCCGCTATTTTTGCTTCCCATTTTGGCGTGACACGAAGTGTGGAATTCTTAACTAACTCTCTTCTTTGGCAAAAGTAGTCAACGGATCAATAGAAAGTACATGCAACAAGTGCTCTAATAGGCAAAGATCTTGCACCCCTTAGTACACCATTAAAACTTTCGGATGCATTTGTCGTCATAACATGAAAACGACCGCCATCATCTTACATAATGCCCAATTTTCCTCCTTCCACCCAAACTTCTCTCTATCCAGTTGTGTGCTCTTATACTGCCGGTTTTAATTTCTTCACGAATCTTTAAATACTCGATCTCCTCAAAGGCACATGCAGCAGCGTAATATAAACCGGTCAATCATTTGTCTCTAAAACTCGTTGCTTGAAAATTTGCTTTCAATTGTCTAGCACAGTATCTATGTTTATGTGGAACTAGCCATTTGCTCTGCAACGCTGTAGGTATTCCTTTCATTCAATCAGAAATGAAAGTAATATGACGATTGTTCACGCTGTGAATGAATCTTTGCATGCACGTGAAAAACCAACCCCAACTATCAATGGATTCGGACTCAACGATGCCAAATGCCAAGAGATATAGTGTAACAACCCGCATATTTATCGATTTTATATTTAAATATTTTATTTAAATATTTCATCGTTAGTCGGATTTTAGTCCAAAAAGCTACTTTTTGCATACGGTCGAATTAGGACTCGGGACCACTCCCATTGAGTTTAAAATGCCGTTTGCGACCTTTTTGAGTATAAGCTTCGATATGTTTGGAGAAAGTTGATTTTTGCTACTTTTCACTTTGAATTTGAGTTTGGGTTCAGCTATTAGCCAACTTATACTTAAAAACTGAACTCCTCCTCCCCATTCTCCCTCACTTCTTTCTCTTTTCAGTTTTTATAGCATTAATGGTGGGAGAGATTGGAAATTAAAACTCTAAAACCCTAGTTCCTCTTGCAACTTCAAATCCCTAGCTCCAAATTCAAGAGAACCCATTGGTAAGTATTCTCTTCATCTTCTCCAACTTATTCTCTTACCTGTTTCAGAAATTCCTAAACCTAATTTTGGGAATGTTCTTGTTTTTGAGCATAGATTCAAGCTCAATTGGGTTGTGTTGAAGAAAGGTTGATACTCCATTTTCTTTCAAGCTTCTTCTTGTTTGATTTTGTGAAAAGGTGAGATTTTTATCTCACATCTATGCTTATATTTATCTTCGATTGTTAGGTATGAATTCCTAACATTTATTCGTGTGCATTTGCTTTTGGTTTGGATTGATTTGGTGAATATTCCAATTTTTAGTGTTTTGAGTTCAATCCTTTAAAAATCATAACTTTGAGGTTCAAATGTGTTTTTGGTGATGCATCGAGGAGCCACTAGGGTCAGGTAGCCGTTAGGCATAATTCCCTAGCGTCCGTGCTCGTTCGGATGCGAATTGGTGGAGGTTGCATATCAATTTATGGGCATCAATTTGCAGAGCATCAGGTTCGGCCGACCGACCCCCCTGGTCTGGTCGACCGACCTGCTAGTAAAAGTGCCTCTGTTTCTGGTTCGGCCGACCGACCTCCCTGGTGCGGTCGACCGACCCCCCTGGTCTGGTCGACCGACCTGCTAGTAAAAGTGCCTCTGTTTCTGGTTCGGCCGACCGACCTCCCTGGTGCGGTCGACCGACCTGATGCCCGAGAAGTTTTTCAAAACAAGGTCCGGTCGACCGAGCCCTGCAGCCGGCCGACCGACCTGTGCAATTTTGCCTATTTTCGCCTAATTGCTTGAATTTCCAACTCTAATCGATTTGTGTTGTTTCCCTATTTGTTGTTATCATTTGTTATTGACTTTGATGACTTATTTTCTTTGGGAATTCTTGGAATATCCATTTCGATGGATTCGGTATCGATTTCTTTGGATTTTATTCACGTTTTCGAATGTGAATCTTAGTGATTGATTGTTCCTACAATCTTCTTTGTGATTTGTCACTTCAAAAATATAAAGGTTTTCTATACTAGTAGTAAATATCAAAACTCTTTCCTCAAACGATTTCAATACTATTTTAATACCAAATTCGTTTATAAAACCGTTTTTCCAATCTATTAGTATATATAAACCTTTACCTCACTCGTCTGAGAAATCTAATTAAACGACTTAGTAAAACAAGTGGTATGAAACGCTTGCGTTCACTTTGTTGGTTAATTCTTGGACTTGTTCGATTGAAACTCTTGTGACAATTTTCTAGTGGAGATCTACAATTTGTTCGTAAATATTTAAGTTAAGCTAGTGGTTATGGGACATGATGCTAAGCTCATATATTTACTAGCTTACTGTAATCGACACTTCTCGTTGATCATGACGATCATCTTTGTGATTTAGACTAGCAATGTGCGATGTCTCTTTGTTTGCGAGGGAGACTAAACCCCGTTTTGTGGAGTTTCGACTCAATTTGGTGGGGTAACAACCCATGGTCTTCGGGCTGTTTGTGGAGCTTCGGCTCAATTTGTGATGGTTAGCAACCATGGAATTAGCGTTCCGTTTGTGATACACGTGTTGGTGGGCTTTATGCTCCCGTTTGTGATAGGCCTCCCCCCCTTTGTGATTTCTGGATTTCTTGAGATGATTTCTAGAATTTGTGTTTCACCAATTTTATCCATATGAGTGTAAGAAATGGAGTAACTATGTTGAGATTCGTCGGGCCACTGTACAATTCAAAGAGCTTCAAAAAAGTATATATTTACATGTTGTTAGCAAATTTTGATAATGTACTTAGAATCAGCTCATACTCCAGGTCCATTGCATGGGTTGTGTGTGCATGCATATGTTTGAACACATACACGTGTTTAGGCAACTCATTGACATGCAATGCTCAATGATTTGCGGATGGTTGCAATGGAATAGTCGATTTCACAACCACACTTCAAATTTGATTTTATATGTTGTTATAAGCAAATGTTTAAATTTTAGCAAAGCCTGGGCATATTATATAGATTATAATTCTATGGTTTGAGTTCGAAAAAGATATGGCTAAGCTCTTAAGTACTGTTGCATTATACAAATTATTAGTCAATTTGAAAATACTGATTTGCATATGTCATGACCAACATATCATGAAAATTCATTATATAGACAAACTAATTATTTTGTATTCAATGGATGTATTTTCTAAGTCGTTCGATGAATTTGTAAAATGAAATTAACCCCATCAGTGTCGAAAGGTTTGGAAGCGGCAACTAAGCTTTCAACCTTGTCGAAAGCTATACCTTTCGACTTTATCGAAAGGTTGCAATTAAAACGAGAAAGTAAGCCAGTCGAAGCCTTTTTCTTTTGAACCATTTGACAATGTCAAAAGCTCCTTTTCAAAATCTAGCATGCATATTTTCTTTAAACCCAAGACAAAGTTTCATCTCCTCAAAAGCTTTTACCTTTCGTCCCTAAACCTTTCGACTTTATCCAATTCACTACGTACCAGTTGCCTGATACCATGTGCATTTGATTGATGTAATTTTGTGATTCTTCATTTAGGAAATTACATAGTCAATGATCGCTAAACCATTTATATGCGCATTGCTTTTTAATTTTTTTACAAGCTACCAAAATTTTATTCATTCCAATACAATTTCTATTTAATTTAGCTTACACTAAATTTATCCTCAAACAATACCTTTGGATTTAGTTGAGTGAGCATTTAATTCATTCAATATCATTCCTACTTAATTTAAATTCCATTTAATTCAATTCTTTTTCAAAATTTAATTCAAGTCCAACTAAATTTTATTTAGCCAACTTAAATTCATACCATTTCCTTTACTATTTTAAGTAAGAATTTATTTCCATTCAATATAATTTATAACACAATCAAATTTTGATTTCAACTCAATCCAAATTCATATATATTCCTTTTAATTTAAGTTAAATCCAATTTTTGTTTCTCCATTCAATTTAAATTTTTATCTTCTAATATATAAGTTCAAAAACTTATTTAGTAATCTGAGTCCATTCACCTTTTTATTTTTCTTCACCTTATTCCAATTTATATTTCATTTAGGATCAAGTTTTGAATTTCCCATAAAATTCCAACCGTTTTATGTTGGTTTTACAATTTCATTTCCTATTCTTAATTTCACCAGCTTATTTATTTAAAATCTTATATTGCCCATTTGAGTCATTCTCACCTTATAATCACAACTCCAAATTATATATATATATATATATATATATATATATGTCACTTAATAGCTTAAGGGTATAAAATTTCATTATACAATTATAATCATTGTACATTTCAACTTTATATTCAATTTAATTCAATTCCAATTTCAATTTTATTTTATATTTAACTTATCCTGAGTTAAATGCAAATATATTTTATTCACCACCATTCACTCAAGTTAAAATTAAATTCCAGGATTATAATTTCAGTTTCCTTTCTTACTTAAATCAACTTCACTTTATAAGTTCAATAGTTGATTCATTTTAACTTCCACATTTTTAAATAGAATTCCTAGAATTCGATTACCCGGTTTTATTTCAAAACCATTTTGAAATAATAATCAACACATACCTGCTTGGTATATTAAATCAAACTTCCAAATTTCAAAACAACTTGGTTTCACGAAGATAAATTTCCCTTTTGAAATTTCTAAAACAACTTGCATACCCATCAAGTCCAAACAAATATCATAACCAATCTCCACAGTAGCAATCCATCACTTAGAAACTCGAAAATGAATTCTGATGATGTGGCCATCATCATCAGGATTATTTTCCAGCGACTGAAGTGAGTTCAGTGCTTTCTTACTTCCACAAATTTATTACAAAACAATTTCCATTCAAAAAAAATATTTCCCAAAATAATACTCCATTATTTCCTTCAAATTTATGGAAAACATTTCCACCAGTCCCAAGATTCCAAACCTTTGTTTAAATACACTTTAAATGCTTTTCAAAATTTCTGGGATTTAAATTCTGCTTTAAATCAAATTTTAGTTATACTTATAGAATTCCATTTGGTTATAAACCATTTGAAATTTTTGATTCTTATTTGATTATAATATTAACAACCAAACATCCAAATATATATAATAATTTCAGAAAATTATTCCTTTTATATTAAAATATAAAATCTTGGGTAAAATTATTACATTTACCCTTAAAAACAATACCATGTCGATTTATCTTGTTTAAGAGTTTTGAAACCCTTATTGATACGGTTGTACTTCCCGTACCGACCAGAATTCATAAACACTCAACCGATAAGTCAACACGGTATCAAAACAAAGTTTATGTTCACTAACAAATACACTCTCATATCTATTAATACACTCAAACTCATTATAGAGTACTACTGATTTTTTTCTAATGAGTAATTTCCCCACCAGAGCAAAGGTTATCGCCAACCTAAGCTCTGATACCAAGTGAAACGACCCGCCCTTCTCGACCCTCGAAAATCGACACAAAATACACCATAGAGTAATATGCCGACGCACGAGTGTCGGAAAAGCCAGATTGTTGAGGAAAAAGAAAGAGGATAGAAGAAAGGAGGAACTAAGTAATAACATAATCTCACAATCGCAGCGGAACAAAATATAATAGTTAATAACATATCTTTACACAAAATGAAAACTAAATCTGTTTTATATATTACATCATAAGAGTATCACATACAAAAAAAAAATTACCAGCCTGATAATTTCATACAATCACAGCAGCGGAAATAAAAAAATACGGATAATACGTCTCGGACTACAGCTCCTCTCCTAAGCTCCACGGCATCCTTTCCTGTAATCTAAAATACTCGGTCTAACCCGAGCGTTATAAATAAATAAAACCCGAGTCATTTTGGAATACCAGTTGATAAAAATACACCCAAATTGATTATTAAAGTTCAAAAATCCTTTGAAAATCAAAAGCATCTTGTAAGACCACGCCACAAATAAACATGTCAAGTTTTTACCTTACGATAGCTAAAACATTTCTTATCAAAATCCTCTGATATTATAATAGTTTCTATATACAAATACTTATTCAAATAGCCAAAATTGTTACATTAATTATATTCTAGCTACTAGCCATAATCGTGGGTAATACAAACAAAACTATACAAGGCGCGTAGGGAGAATGGATTTCCAACTAATGACTAGGCACTGGGGTAGCACCTATCACAGTACGTGGCCTAGATCACCATACCGAGGATTACTCCCACCCCTGCAACACAAGACCAAGACTACCCCTTACTGGATAATCCCGAGTAAAATCACCCCACGGTCGGGATCAGCAACCGCACCACTAAGCCAAAATAAAAGGGACATCTAGACAAGGATGACCTCACCCTAATGGGTGCCACCCATTAGCCATGCTGCATAACGCCTGATTTTCAGCCATTCTCGATTGATGAGGCTCGAAGCTAAGCGTTACCTTTTAGAACGTTTCACTTAGAATGCCCATCGTCCACCTGACGATGTTCTGAAAGCATTCATCCATACAAGTCCGTCCCTGGTTCAAACGGAAACGAAGGCACTACTCCTACTACATCCATTTTGGAATCATCCTCAGGATTAGTAGCGATTAGCGCTTGCACTTCATTGCTCCATCTTCGAATCCAAACTCGTCTTCCTCATGAAAATGTGCAAACCGGATCGAAGTGGTTTTTGAGAAATAAATCCCGATCCCGGTCTCTTCGAATCGATCAACGCATTGGCCAATATTGATAGTCGGTGATATAACTATCAATTAACATTCACAAACATCCATCAAACAATAAATAATTTTCCAAACTGTTTATTAACCTCAAAATATCTTCACAAGATATATTTCCACTTTAAACCCCTTTGAAAACAATTTCCAAACCATCTTCCTTTACGGACTAAATTTTCCAAACATTTTCTATTTCCACTGAAAATAACCAAGTCCAAATACTTTAGATTTTAAAACATTAGATCACTTCGTTCTAAATATACCTTAAAATATTTACATTAACTACTTAAACATTTTATTCAAGATATATTTTAAAAATATTTAAAGCAGACTACTTTATAAAATGTAAGCAAAATTTTAAAATAAAGGTTAAGTTCAAACTAAATTTTAAAAGAGGAGTTACAAAATTCTATACTAGTTTCATAAAACCTCAACCAAACTATCTTTAAAATAAATCCATTTTATAAAATATAAGTATTAATAATATTCATTTCAAAACATAATACCAATTAACCCTTTAAAATAATTACCTCTATACTAATTTATTAAATTTTCACCTTTAAAACTTTTACAACTTAAATAAGAATTTACTTAAAAACATTCTTTTAAAATCAAATTTAAAACTTTTAACTTTAACTTAAAAATTTGCTTTAAAACGTAGTTGGCCTTTCAGGGAAATACACTTTCATTTCAAAATAGACCAAAGAATCCTTTTATAAATCTTGCTTGATTTATCTCAATTCGAATTTACATTTAAATCTCGTAAATTTCTTCCAACACTTTAAAAATAAACACCTTTCTATTTTTAACATATTTCCTATTTCCTAGAAATTACTTCCAAAATATATGCTTAAAATATTCAGATTAAGTCTACTAGAAATTTCTTAATTGAAAATAATACTTAAGAAAATATAGAGGAGTTTATAAGTAATTTAAAACAAAATTACCCTTTAATATAAGTTATTAATCAAATATTTATATTATAATTTCCTTTTTGAAAACTTAATTCTACTCTACCTTTAAAATAATTAAACATCACAAATACTTAAATATATTTACTTATACTTGAAAATAATTAAAAATAATATTTTTTCTAAAATATTCTAAAACACACTTTAAACTGCCCATTTATATTTTGAAAGCTTTTTTTTAAAACATACTAAATTTCCAGGAAAAAGTACACTTCCCATCCTTTAAAAATAACTTCACTATTATTTTTAAGCGATTTGCACTTCTTATGGAAATTCCCACCGAAAACCTTCACTTTCAATATTTATCCCCGATAAATATTCCACTTCATTTATAAATCCAGTTTATAAATTGTCATTTCACATTTCCTTTTAAATTAAAATTTCAAAAAACACTTTAATAGACTCCAAACCAATTTCCGAATTTAATTCCTTTAAATTCTTTACTTAAAAATTTCTTTTATTTCCTTTTAAACCCAATTTATTTTATTTATATTTTAAATTCCCAGATTGTATTCATCCAATCACAGCACAACACAATTAAATTTTCAAATTAATCTATCGCAGTATATAAATAAAACACATCATCAGTTACGAAAATAATTTCTATATTGTGAGGAATCCAGTTGGATCCCTCCAACCTGTTTTCCCTGCATTCACAGACGTTAGCATAACATATAAAATATCATGTCCAGACTGATAATAATGTTCACATTCAACCAATCAATCATTCATCTAAATTTTAACTATTTAAATTAATTGGAAATTCCTGATATGAGTGAGATTAACTCACCTTGAGTTTCGACGAGCGTTTTAAATTTTAAATTAAATCGAGCTCGTTCGATTTAATCTAAAATTTCCACTTTCTCAAACTGACTCCAGATCTGCACTACAGCGTAGATCGCGTCGCTACGATTCCGATGCCGCCAGTTTCGTCGAAATTTGACAACGTGCGCTCAAGTTACGAATATATAAAGGTTGAATATAGTTTATAAACAAATTTTTCTTCAATTTTTTTTTTATTACATCAAACATCGGCTGTCAGATCAAAGATGAACCAAAACCGTTACCTTCGTCTTCTACATGCACATTCCAGGTTAATACCACGCAATTGAACCCATAGCCGTCCACTAGGGTTTGGCGCCGCTCACCATACCCTCGACTACACAACGATCCAACGCTTCCACATCGAAGCCCAATGTCTCGTGCACCCATGGCCAGAAAACGAACGTGCTCGGCACCCCCTTCACCCCAAAATCGAGCATGAGCGAAACCCCTATCGGCCAAAATTCTGGCCACCACGTCGAGCTTCATGACCGTCCACCGTATGGATGTGAAGCCTACGTCGTGGTATCTAATTCACTACTTGAAAGTTTTGCGTAAAAACGTTTGGATTGAATGGAAATTGGAGGCGAAATGGGTGAAGTTTCGGCCTTTGGGTTGTTTTGTGGCGGCCGAAGAAAATAACTAGGGCTTCGGCCCCCTTAAACGTGTATATAATACGTATATACATAATAATTTAATATTAAATTCAATTTTAACGGGCATTTACAAACGAATTCCAAATCACACGTGCCGTCAGGTGTTTATATGGTTTTACCCGCATTCCAAACACAATGGAATGTGTTTCGAGGCCAATTCATTCATATGTGGAAGATAGCTTTTGAATCGAGTTTAAATATTAAATTTTCGATTTTAATTTCTACGCGTTTCTCACCCATACGAACAAACAGTAACTCCTAACGCTGCGAAAATTGAACTCCAATAATAACTAACTATTATGGATCCAATGGAACTAGTTTCGTCGAGTTCGGAGACTGTGCCCTGGGAGGCTATTTTATCCTGTCGATAAATTCGAACGATTTCCAAAATCGTCGAAATCACTTAAAATTTCACTTTTAAAGTTTTACTAACTTAATTATAAATCATATAGAATTTATAATCACATTTTGAAATCATTCTGATTCATTTCGAATCAAAATATGATTATTTGCATTATTATATTATTAAATTCCATTATTAAATTAATATAAAATTTTCAAATTCAGCTTATCGACTTTTGATTTCATCCAAAAGTCCAGCATCATTATTTAAATTCAAATAGACTTAAGATAAATTTTAGAAACTATTTTCATAACCATTTACATCTAAATTCACTAATTATCCCAATTCCAAATATTTAATTATTATTCAAATCAAATTGAATTGTCGTACTCGATATTTTAACTAATTATATCGATTTTACCAAAATCATCCTACTTTAAATCAAATTATAATTCACATTTAACATTTAAATTGAATTAAATATTCAAAATCTAACAACCAAAATTCTGGGCAGTTACATTAAGCCAGTGACATTGCCCTTGAGACATATGGCTCCTAGCGAAAGAAAGGAGGTAAGTAAGCAGATCGGTGAGCTATTAGAGAAAGGCTTCATCAAACGAAGCATATCTGAGTGGGGGCGCTAGTCATCTTCGCTACAAAGGCAGATGGTTCCCTTCGGCTTTGCGTGGACTATAAAGAGTTGAATAAGCTCACGAAGAAGAACTGTTACCTACTTCCTAGGATAAACGATCTTTTTGATCAGTTGGTTGGCTCTTCCGTATTTTCTCAGCTTGACTCAGCCACTGGATTTCATCATCTTAGGGTCGTTGACGATAGCATCGATAATGCAACATTTAGGACACCCGACGGATTCTTTGAGCAGTTGCTTATGCCGTTTGGGCTGACCAATGCCCCAGCCTATCTTTTAGATCTGACGAGACGTGTTTTTCAAGTTGTCCTATATAAGTTTGTTGTAGCGTTTGTGGATGACATTCTCGCGTTTTCCAAGGTTATGGAAGTGCATGTTATTCATCTTGAGGAGGTTCTTCGTACACTTCATGTTCATCGGTTGAAAGCGAATTCTTGAAGTGTCACTTTTGGCATGAGGAGGTGCTTTCCTTAGGGAATGTAGTCTCAAGAGAGGGTATAGCCGTGGATTCCACTAAGGTAGCAGCAGTATAGGATTGGAAGGCCCTCAAGAACGCTATCGAAGTTAGAAGCTTCCTAGGTTTGGCTGGTTATTATGGAAAGTTCATTAGAGATTTCTCTAAGATTTCAGCACTGCTTACTTTCCTCACTAAGAAGAATGCGGCATTCATGTGGGACATGGATTGTGAGGATTCCTTCATGATGCTAAAGAGGGCCCTTACTAATGTACCAGTGTTAGTTTTACCCAACGGAGCTAAGCCATTTACAGTATACACTGATGCATATAGGATTGGCCTTGAGGCAGTATTGAAGCATGAGGGGATGTAATATGCTATAGGAGTAGACAGTTGAGAACTCATGAGAAGAACTACTCCACGCATGATTTGGAGATTTTCATTGAAGTACCTATTCTCACAAAAGGATTTAAACTTGAAGCAGCAGCATTGGATGGAGTTTCCAGCATCATGTGACTTTAAGATAGCTTACACCTTTGGCAAGGGGAACGTGGTTGCGGATGCATTAAGTAGGAAGAGAAAAACCCTTAGACCAATGTTCATGGAGTGGAAAAGCTTAGAGTTTATTTCTACCTTTGATTTTAAGCCCTCTACGGACATTACTCCTGGATTATTGGCAGCGCTTGAGGTTAAGTCTACCCTCATGGATCAGATTGGCTCAAAGCAGCGAGAGGATTCAAAGCTTATGGATATTCTGGATAGGATTACCAAAGGAGAGGACTCTAGACATCTCCAATGCTATTCCATCGATAGAAAAGGGTGGCTAAGGATAGATGGAAGACTTCGTTTCCCCCGCACTGGTGATTTGATGGGTGCAGTTCTAGCAGAAGCACATCTTCTTGGATGACTATTCATTCGGGTGGTAATAAGATGTATGGAGACATGAAGAGAGTGTTTTGGAGTGGCATGAAGAAGAATGTAGAAGAGTTTATGGCTAAGTTTCTTATGTGCCAAAGGGTTAAGGCGGAGCAGCAGAAGCCTAGCCGATTGCTTCAACCGTTAGATGTACTCGAATGGAAGTGGGATAGTGTTTCGATGGACTTCATAAATGGTTTACCCCAATCTAGGAAGGGAATACCAGTATTTGGGTGATTGTATATCGTTTTACTAAGAGCGCCTACTTCATTCCGGTCAAGAGTAAGAGAACAACACCTTATTTGGCATCCATATATGTTCGTGAGATAGTTCGACTTCATGGAGTTCCCTCTAACATAGTAAGCGAAAGAGACCCTATCTTTACTAGAGAGTTTTAGAGGAGCTTGTAGAGGATTTAGGGACACAACTTAGATTGAGTACGGCCTATTACTCTCAAATGGATGGCCAAACAGAGAGAGTTAATAGAGTTCTTGAGGATTTTTTGAGGATGTGCACCTTGATTTTGGAGGGACTTGGGACGAGCACCTTCCTTTAGTGGAATTCGCCAGAGTTGGGATGGCTCCTTTTGAAGCCCTTTATGGAAGACCTTGCAAGTCGCCTTTGTGTTGGTTGGAGTCTACAGAAAGATTTCTACTTGGTCCCAACATGGTTAGAGAGACGTCGGAAAAGATTGATTTGATTAGAAGATGAATGAAGACAACCCAAGATAGACAGAAATCCAATGCAGATAAGTGGAGAAGGGATATTGAGTTTCGAGGTAGGAGATTTGGTTTTCATTAAGGTGTCTCCGCTGAGAAAGGTAGTGAGGTTTGGATCAAGTGGGAAACTTGCTCCCAGATTCATAGGATCGTTCCTCATTGTGGAAAGAATAGGGAAGATAGCGTATCGGATAAAGCTACCAGAGAGGCTCGTGGGAGTTCATGATGTTTTTCACGTTTCGCACTTGAGAAAGTGCTTACATGATTCGATAGAGGTATTGGAACCTAGCCAATTCGAGGAAGTTGAAGTGGAGAGAGAAGCATCGGTTCGTCGCATTCCTACCAAGATCGTTGGACATGATATCAAGAAGCTTAGAAATAAGGAAGTCCCTTTGGTTAAGGTGCAGTGGGGAGATAGTATTGATGTAACGATCCCGGATTTAAATTGAGTATGAATTGATAATTAATTTCATTTCTGAATAAAACTTGTGAAGTAATCGGTAATTAATATAAATTTAATATAAAATTTGAATTAATTGAGAATTAAATTGGATATTTGGAAATAAATATGTATATAAAAATATAAACTATTGCAATAAATATGTTGAAAAGAAATACAAGACAATAAGTAGTAAAGTTAAAAATAAACTTTGAGTTAGAAATTGAAAATTGAAATATATGTATAAGATAAATTATATAGCTTTGTAAAATAGGAGGTAAAAATATTAGCTAAAAGTTTAACAACATACAAAAAATAGAAATTAATTTAGGTTACAAATTAACAAGATTAAAGTAAGAAAATGAGGTATATTTATGTACAAGCAAATATAGATACGTATATATAAATATCTAGCAAAGGAAGTATAAGACAAAAGAAATAAAAATATATATATGAAAGACTTGCAAAACAAGATAGCAAGATATAGTCAAGCATTCAAACAAATTAAAGATAAAAATATAATCAAGTATTCGAACAAAGCAAAGAAATAAAATACATTCATAGATGAACAAAACATAAGTATGAACATATGAAAAGAAAGAAATAGATATGTACTCAACTATGAAACAAATATATATATGTACTAACTTGCTAACGAAGACAAAAGAAAAAAAAACATAGCTAAAACTACTTTACATCTATAATTATGAAGTACATGAACAAACTAAGTAATGGAATCTTGTATGTAGGCTGTAAATAAAACAACAAAACAAGGAAAAAAAAAGTGAGAAGCTTATAAAGGAAGACATCAACCTTGATATCATGTACAGCCAACAAAAATCTCTGACTAAATACAAACTAAAACACTTGAACAACAAAGCAATTAATGCAATATCTTTAGCCATCGAGACAAGAATCATCTCAGCCTCCATTTGAAATTATATCTGATCCTATTGTACAAAACACTATAATCACTTGTACAAATTATTTATCACCCTGTAGTCTGTTAATTCAATTTATATACATCACACTTCTTCATTTTTTCGTGCATCTGAGCTAAAAATATCTGAGTAAACCATATCTTTAAAACTCAAACAACAAAAACTTAAAACAAATTCAACAACTCAATGTAAACAACAATCTACTTCAAGATTCAAACCAGAGGGGTTCCAGCTTGGAAATTTCAAAGCTATTCAACATTATCAAGCTCTGTTCTTTCTTCTGAAACAAGTGAGTAACTTTTATTTTACACTTAAAAGTAAAACTGTTGAATACTTATCTGTGAGTAACATATAGCTATTTAGACTTGAATCTGTGTTGCTATTGCTCTGTTTGTACATACATGTGCCAGTGCTCTTTCTTCTCTGTTTAATTCCAAAGTGCTAACCCATAATGAAAATTCCACTTCCTCTTTCCAAACTGATATTAGGCCTTGATTTTAAAACAAGTTAGTCGTGTTTAAGTATGGATAACAATTTAAAACTGGTTTCATGGAAAAAATGTATATAGTATGAAAAATCTAAGTTTTTACAGTCAAAACTTTATACTCTAGGAATTTCGAAATTCAGGAAACATTGATTCAAGTGTATAGCCTAAATCCTGAATAAAAGTTATGATTTTTAAGTGTGGGTTGATGATTTTTAGTGATGGGAGTTAGCAGCAGTTGGTCTTTGTTTAAAAAGTGGAATTTTACCAATTTCTGGTGGTCGTTTGATTCGTGGATATCAGGGTTGTTTGTGGAGTGGAAGGGGCTACAGGGATGCCTGGAAAAATGGTCGGAGGTGGCGAAGATGACGGTGGCGATGGCGGCATGGGATTTTTATTCGTAGACCTAATTTTTCTGGTGTTCGATCATTTGATCGCCGCGACCTCCACAGTGCGTCGGGTTGCACGTCATTGGAGGGGGAAGAAGCTAGGTGGGTGGCGGAGTGGTGACCGGAGTTTGGAGTCGCCTAGTGGTCGGAGCTCGGAGAACTTGACGTTGACAGGTTCGAAGGGGTGTTGCTGTGTAAGTTTCCAGGTTCTGAGTCAAACTCAAATTTTTGATCTCAAGGCGGTGACGAAGTTCAAGGGGTCGGAGTTGGGTCTAGGGAGAATGGTCGACGTGATCGAAAATGCTGCGACGCCGGAAGATCGCCAGAGGCGATGTGCACGTGCACAGTGGAGTTGATCTGGGGTTTTTCATCTGGGTGCTGGGTAGTTCGTGTTTGCTCGAGTGATACTCGAAGTTTTTCCAAAGCTGACTCGAAGTTGGAGAGGAAACAACTCGAAGCACTTTTACTTTGCCTCGGGTTAGTTTGTTAGGTTTCAGGTTTTTGTAAACCTGATTGTGATTTGATTTTAAAGCAAAGTTTTAGACAAGTTATAAATCAAAGTTTAAATCCAGATTCAAATGTAGATTCAAATTCATGTCTGAATTCTAAAATGAAATAAAATAAAGTTTTTAATAATTTTAATGTTTGGTTTTCAGGTTTATGAAAAACCTGACAGTTTTCTGAAAATTAAATTAATTTTTTTTATTAAATTTAAAGTTGAAAACATCATTTGAACAATGGTTTAAAATTCAAAGTTAGGTTTAGTTTCCAAATAAACTTTTGAATCTTAAGGTTTTAAAATGAAATTGGATTTTTAAATCAAGTTTTAAATTCAAGGTTTTAAAAGCAAATTGAATCAAAGTTGTGAATCAAAAGCTTTCTCTTGTATAAGCAATAGATGTTATTTACATTTGTTTTTAAAGATTATAAATTGAGTTTTAAAAGAATAATCACTTTGAAACTTAAAATTTGAAATGTAATTTAAATTTAAATTTAAAAGTGAAATGTTTTACACTTAAATATTAGTGAAGTCATTAACAAAGAAATGAATTGCCTTAGAAAAAATTAAGTTGATTAAGTGATGTAACTAATATGATAATTAAGGGATGATTTATTCAATTTACAAACTAATGATTTAGATTTATTTATAATTAGAGATTAATTAAAAGAAATTAAGAAATGTTATTAGATAATTAACTAAAAAAATTATTAAGTATTAATTAAGGCAATTAATTTTAAATAATTAATTAGATTAATTAGTTTAAATAATCAATTATAAATTGTTTAAATGAAATTACTTAATGAAAGTAATTAAGGATTAATCACTTATTGTAATTGATTATGGATAAAATCATTAGATAAATTGGCAATTAATGATTCGTAATTAATAAATCAGAGATTTGATAATTAAGTCATAAGTACTTAAATTAAATTGGAAATAAATTGAATTAATTAGAATTTAATAATGAATTAATCCCGCTTATAAATGATTATTAAATGTTTGACCTTACTTATGGATGATCATATTATATGTGATGCCTTGAATTGATTGCCCTAACTGATCTGTGACATTTTGTTCTATGGATTGAACTGAGTATTTTATTCATTTACCGATGATACATCTGCATATTATCTGTGGATTGTGGATGGATGATAAGCGTTATAGTTTATATCGCTTATCAACTATATTTCTGTGGTTAATCTATGATGATTGAATAATATTGCACTATTGTGTTAAACCCCTGGACCACACCTATACACACACAAATATGGATTTCACGAGGAAATCAATCAAGTCACAGATTTTGAAATAGTTTTGAAGTTGAATATTTAAATTCAAATGTTTTGGAAATGAAATTAAAGTGAAAAGCTTTTGAAATGGAATTTCAAAGATGAAATTTATTTTGAATAACTTGATTAAGTTTTGAAATTTAAATATTCTGATTTAAATTTGAATTCAATATTCGAAATTGAATTCTATGATTTGAAAACTAGGGACTAAAGATGTTATACCAATTTATATGGGTTAAACTATTTTGAAAGTATCGATTTGGGAATTTGAATTTAAATTCAGTGGCTTTAACTCGTGTAAATATAATTGGATCTTTCTGAAATGAAAACTTATTGTTTCCAAATGATAAAAGCTTTCACTTAAGTAATGAACGTCCAAATCGTGTTAAAAGGATTTCAAGTTAGAATGGAAATGATTTTCCAAGTTATGGAAACGATTTGAAAGCTATACATTAAATCTTTAATTTAAAGATTTAACGAGTTAATCCAATTAAAATGGGAATTGTTTTGAAATCCATAAATGGATCTATATGAAAATGGGTGAACTTAGTGAAATAAATCTTTTTGTTTAAAGATTTGAAATGGTAATTCGTTTAAACCATTTGAAGGAAAGTTTTGAATTATTAAGTTGTGACTTAATTGAAATCTCATATCTATATGTTTTAAATGTTGCGCTCACTATTCGGTTTAGCCGGGAGAGGACCTTTGTGTCGTATAACCCATTCCGAATATGTGATACGTCGTTATGGATAGCATTTGAAGACCGGTGGTGAAGACCGGGTATTTGCGAGAACGATAGGATGACCTATCGATTGTCTCTGCACTGAGTTGCTCTAGTATAGAGATTTCCTAAGTGATGAGAAGTCCGATCGGGATTGTGAATACCCGGATTGCAAGGGCTTCTTCGGAAGTGCCTTCGGTTCTGTTCGAACCCGGAACAGACTTGTATGGTTACATGTCTGACACTACACTTTGAGATATAAAGCAGATTTCTTTCAAATACATATCTGTTGGTGGCGGAGAATTTATTCTCTTAGCTTAACACTCTTCTCTGAGACGTACGAGCTCAGAGGTTATGTAGTTGAAGGTTGTCAGCGATATACTCCCAATTAGGTAGTGTGGCATGCTGAGTGCTGTTGTGTGTTGATGATCATTTGTTGACCATTTGTGATCAGAGCATGGCTTTTGTATAAAGCGTAGCTTTGTGGACGAGACTGCATCAGGACCTCACACCCCGGAAATGGTCGAAATAGGAAAGATGCGGCAAGGTTATGAGGGTCGCGCCCTTTAGGGTGTGTCATTCCCTTCTGGTAAAGGGTGGTATTAGGTATGGAGCCCTGATATTTAACCTATGTGGTTGCTCCAATCTCATTTACTGTGTGGTTGTTGCTTAGAGACGCCTCGGATAAAGGTCCCAAAGGACCGGGGAATGGCATTTGGGCATGATTCCTTGTGTAAATGTCACTAGGTAACTTTAGAATAAGGGACTTCTAGACAGGGGTAAATCTCACTCTCAAGTGGGGGCTACCCACGAAGCCTTGCTGCACCTCCCCTGTTTTAGCCATTCCCGGTTGATGAGGCTTGAGGCTACGATTACCTTTAGAGAACACATCTCTTAGAATGCTCATCGTCCACCTGACGATGTTCTGAAAGCATTCAATCCATACAAGTTCGTTCCGGGTTCGAACGAAACCGAAGGCATTATTTCGTTACACTCATTTTGGAATCACCCTCAGAGTTAACGACAATAACCCTTGCATTCTAAAACTCCATCTCGATCCTTACTTGAGACGTCACGACCTAACGTTTAACTTGGATCGATGTGGTTTTCGGAAAACAATTCGATTCCCGATTCCGGTCTCATCGAAATCCAAACGTGTCTTAAAGGCCAAGTTGTTTAAAGATTTAAACAATTCAATTCAGATTTTAAACATAGCATCACACAACATTATCAACAGATAATAACCAATATCTATCACATATACAATATCTCATCACAGAGTACAACTCAACTATCATTCAACAGATATCAACCATATTTAGATATTCAATTCAAACAATCATCCATAAGCAAGCACTACTTTAACTCATATCATAATTAATTTAATTAATTTAAATTAAATTAATTACTTAAGAATTTATCACTTAATCTTGCTTAACCAAACATTAATTAATTATTCAAAATCATTTAATTAATTAATCACTTCTCAATTATCTTCATTATCAATTAATTAATCTTTAATTAATTAATAATCCTTTAATTATTTATTAATCACCCTAATTAATCATTATTAAAACTTGACTAAAACCTATCATTCCTTAATTGATTATTAATTAATCCTTAATTTACAATTAATTAATCTTAATTAATTACTTACTTAATTACAAATTAATTTATCTTGATTACTTAATTAATTATAATTAATTATCTTAATTACTTAATTTATTAAAATTAATTTACCTTAATCTTTTAATTAAGTAATTCTTAATCATTAATTAACTAACTATTAATTAAAATTTAATTAATGTTTAATTACTTAATTAATTAATCCAATCATTTAAGTAATTAATTTTAATCACCAATTAATTAATCACTAATCATTTAATTAATTAATTACTAATCACTTATTAATTAATCTTTAATTAATTAATTAATTAATTAACTATAATTTAATTTAATTTCTTAATTATCCATTAATCCATAATTAATTAATTAAACCTAATTAAATTAATTAATCAAAAATTGTTAATTATTTTAACCTTAATTACTTTATTAATTAAAGTAAACTTTAACCATAAATCTTAATTAAATTTTCAAAACAAAGCAATTTCATTAATTAATAAAAAAATTACATTTTAAAACCTTTCTAATTTGTTTTATAACTTAATTACATCTTAAAAGTTATGTTAAATGAATATAAAATCACTTTAACTCAATAATCATAATAATAAAGTACTTCCAACTAAAATGTTAAACATTTTACAAGGTAGTTCAATTTTTTTTTTAAAGTTTCAAAATTTAAAACAAATTTTTGAAGATTTTTTTAAAAACATAACTAACTAGATTCCGGGTTCGAACGACCCAAAATCGATCACTTGAACCTAACTTCACCTTCCCTTAACAATTCCTCTTTAGATTAAGTAAAGACTCAAATTTACTACAGGAAAGAAACAACACTTCCCTACCCTTCCCTTGGCACGAACAACGACATCGACCCGGTCCCTAACTCGAGCAAAACCCCACACTGCTCGATTCCAGTTTCGAGTCACCCCAATTTCCCAACCTCACTGACACGTAACAGTCTCGTGCACGTGTACGCCTCGCCGACGACGTCGCCTCCATCCTCGACACCGTGCGCAGACCACACTTCGACCACCCACACAACTTCGGCCCTCAAACCACACTTACACAAACCCGAATGCAAAAAGGTTTGCTCGAACCCAATTTCAATACTGCAGACGCCCAGGAAGAACCCATCATCCACGGCCATCCTACCACCATTCGACTCCAAACTCCGGCCATGAACTCGCACAACCCAAACACACATCCACCTCCAGCCTCGCGTAACTAGGTCAACCCTATGCTTCACGCGATCGAATATCACAAACTCAAAAAAAAAAAAAACAATACCCAAACCCTACAAATCCAAATTCCCAATTCTATGTTGCATAATAAATTCAAACAGTATTTTTCTAGTGTTTCACAACATTAAACAAAGCTTCGATTCTAATTTCAAAGTCTATAATCAATCAAGTCTTATGAATTTGACAAAAGTCCCAAATTTGGTTAATTTAAAAATTCATATTCAACTGTAAGTTAAAAATTCTGAATTCAATTTTAAAATTCATGTCATGCATTATAGATTCAGGATATACATTTGATTCATTAAAATTTAACAAAATTTACATGCTATAATTATTTGTTTTACTGCATGTCTACTTTTTGCATTTTTTTTAAACTGTTTCGTTGCATATTTTTTTTAACACTTTAAATCATATTGAATCAAACTCCTATATTAAATATTTCAACCTAACAATGTTTTACTTCATATAAATTTAAGGTTTAAATTTTCTTTGGAATCCTGAAGATACAGAGTTCCACTGTTACAATTTTAATCATACACAGTTAAACCAAAAACTGTAAACCAATATCTCACAAAATAAATAACATACAAGCATTTCATAACTAACTTTCACATGCAACATATCTTAAAGTTTGATTTAAGAATTTACTCACTTGTTTTTGTTAAGGCTTAAGCTGCAGGAAAGAATATGAACTGCAGATTTCTTTTTCCACTTCTTGAAATTTCTTGCTTATCTTTGATGATGCTTTAGCTCTTGAATTAATAGGTGATAAAACTGAGATTGTATGATGATGTTTGGTTGAAGATTTAAAGATTTATGGAGTTCAGATTTTGAAAATGAAGGAGTGTAAAATTTCTTGCTTAATAAAATGAGGAAGTATATAAGAAATGTCTTTTAAACATTTGCTTTATAAAATTTAAAGAAAATAAAACCTAAATTATGACACTTGTCACAAAACCTAACTAATTTTCTAACACATGTTAATAATAGAATTTAAATGTTAACAAGTGTTTATTCATGCAAAAAGAAATTAAAATGTTTTCTTAAATTGATTTTTCTTATATAAATTCATTTTTAAGTTCCTATAAATCAATTTCCCTTAAAGAATGAATATAAAACAAATGTTAGAATTTAAATAAATCATGAGCATATTACTTAATACTCAAAGTAAAATTAAGAATAAAAATTAACATAATTTAAATCTTTTAATTTATCTATTCAAACTCAATTTAAGTTTTAAAATCCAATTCAAAAATTAAATCTGATAAGAGTACAAATTTGACACATTCATTACCTTATATGTATATATATATATATTTAGTTTTAATTAGAATAAATTTATATTTACAATTCATTTATTTGTCGTTGAATAAAATAACAATTTTATCAATTTAAATTAGTTTATTATATAGATTATCATATTTAAATTGGGTGTGAAATTCCGGGATATTACAAGAACAGTAATCCTTCTAGTAAAATTCTGGACTAATTGCCCTTTTTATTTTCTTGAGAACATAAATCTTTATAGTTGACTTAAACCTTGAAATCATTTTCAAAAACAAGGAAAATATACCTCTACACATTATCCAAAATATCATGCCAAGATATATATATATATATATATATATATATATATGCTTTTATATAATAACATTGTTAAACTTTGAAATCATTCAGAGATTGTTGTATCTCAAAATCTTAGGCTATGAAGCCGTATATAACTAACCATTTGAATTGATAAAGTGCGAAATTGATATAGCTGTTGTGGGTTGTCGCATGTCTCTATGTCGCTATTATGTTAAAGCATCTGATTTAACATAGCATAAGACCACAAGACCAATATCATTTATGTCACATAACATTAACATATAGGTTGTCAAATATAAGCGGCGTAGTCTTCGGTATGCATTGCATAAAGCTTTAAAATTTTGAAATATAGGAATGCTAACATTGATGACCTTTGGCGTCAATATCATAGAGTCATTAATATCGTTTATATCAATATAGAAAATAGACGACATGATTGCCATTTATACCGATATCGAAAGTAAGGTTTATTGTTGTATTGCTGCCTAATGTTATAAAGCCATAATTATATATATGCGGTATAATGCCCTTTAATATCAATATCGAAGATGCGACATTACTCGTTATAAAATTGATGTTGGTATAAAAACAGGCGGCACAGAATGCGGCATAAAGACATGCGACATTATGATAGTTCAGGCATATATGGACTTCGACATTGATTAATAATGACGTGACGATCTCATAATTAACATAAAAAATGTTTTATTTATTTAAAAAGCAATTTCTTTTCACCAACTCCAGTCCCTTATCAAATTGCTGTTAGGTAATGAACTTCTTTATTTAAAAAATTGCTAGGCTAATGTAACTTTGTAGTAATACACTGACATCTTATTGTGTATGCAGACTTCATTTCGCTTATTATGCAGTCAAAAAATCATTATTTTATACATATTTTGGTTATTTTAATATATGGGAATAATATCCCATTTAGTACAAAAGATGACTTGTTACCTATTTGAGGTAGTAAAGGAAAGAAATAAATATTGAAACCTCATAAGCATGGTGTTTCATTAAACAACCATATAATACAATACATTATTTTGGTAAGAAATCCACTTTGGTAAAATATGATAGATTTGAAATAAAATGTATTTGTTTGAAGCAATAATAGTAGCCAATAATAGAGTAATTATTTCCTTCCATCCATACACACACACACACACACACACACACACACATCTGTGTGCTGATAGGAATTTTGTTTAAAGAGTAAAGAGAGTTAAACCTCATATTAAATCACATGTAAGCTAAGTAAATAGTAAACTGGGAATTTAATAGGTAAAATTAACCATGCAAAAAAGTAAAAGAGTTTAATATTTTAGAAACATTAAACTAAGCCCTCATGACTAATGAACAAACACAAACATTGACTAAAACATCTGAAGATATATATGCTTCTTTCCCTTTTCGAGCTACTAATGATTTCATACAAACCTCATTGGTCCTAGTTAAATTGTTCTGCAAAGCAAGAAAATATAAGTACATGTTAGTTTAGCAAAATTAATGTCATAATAATACAATGTAGAGAAATTCAGGTATTAGTGCAATTCAATAGTAAGCAGTAATAAGTAATCCAATATTGTTGGTACAAATCTTTTATCCCGAGTATCATTTGTGATCGTACGTGGATGTTGATTGTAAAGCTGAAACAAAGATCTCAATAAAAAATAGAAAAAATGAACCCATCTTAGGCACAAACCACATTTTGTGAATGAATTCTATAAAGGATAAAAAATTGCACAAGATTTTGATGATTGCGATTATATTTGAAATGTAGAACCACAGTGTAAGTTATTACAACTATAAGTTATTACAACTGTAAGATTAAAAAACCACACTATAAATTTCTACAACATTGTTAAACCAAAAACTACAACATTGTTAAACCACATTGTATTCATAAGTTATTAGAACTATAAGTTATTACCACATTATAAGTTATTACAACTGTAAGATAAAAAACCACATTGTAAGTTATTACAACTACAATCGAGTTACTATGTTGGATGTTATCTTTCCATTAGCTATTTTGTCAAACCACATTGTATTTGTCATCCACACTGTAAGATTAAAAAACCACACTGTAAGTTTTTTTTTGAAATGGTACTTTATATACAACAAATCATTGGGGCAACATATCCCATGTCAATAAACGTTCAAAAGAAAGTTTCAAACTTGTGACCTCTTGCACCAAAGCCTGTAAGTTATGACATCCCACATAGTAATTCGATTGCCAAATCAAAAGGTAAATAGTAATTTGATTTCTGAAAAAAAAAATCAATCTAACTACACTACTACACACTAACATGTTAATTCAATTTCTGCAACTTCCAAGATTGCAACAAATTAAACATGTCAATTTTCATATGCTAAACCAAAATTAGTACCTTTTCAACTACTGAGTTTCCATCAATATCTCAGCCTGTGTTTAGTCGAAGTCTTGGAGCTACCGCTGCCACCTGATTTGAAGTTGATGTCGAGTCGTGTGATAAGCTGAAATTGCTCAAAGTTTTCAGTCTCCACCAGCCCACCATTGATCGAAGTCTGGAATTGCATTGTTTGCCATGTCGGGGGGCCTGATAATGCTGCTTTTTGTTATTTTTCAACAGAGATACCTTCAAAATTAAAATTAAGCTTTATTACAAATCAATTTTTGAACTAATTGTCTAATTTTCATAAATATAAATATCTACCTCAAGAAGCATTTCATGTTAGTTATGTCCAAAACCAATATATCATGTAACAGTGAATTCTAATGTTTAAATTTATATAGATGGTAAAAAAGATGATAAACATTTAAATCATACGGTTACTGTTACAGGTTTTTCAATGAACACTAAGAAAATAAATAAATAAATAACTAGTATGGGTACAAACATGTATATCAATCGATTTTATGAAGTGTGCCAATCATATTTAGATGAAAATGTAGTATTTAGATTAACGGGACGTTTATTAATAGACAACGTAGGTGGTATGACATTGTCCATGAAAAATTTGCTTTCCATCTTAAAATAAGGTTATAGTAGGTCAATCAACAATTCAAAAATGTTTAAAAGTGAAAATTGGAATAATTAAGTTACTGAAGAATAGTAGTGAAAATAATTCGGACTCTTTAATGTTTGCCACACTATTATCATTGAACATGTAAGAAGACATCAAAAACTAAAGCTTTGGTTGTATGAATAACAACATATCGTAATCATTTTTCCCAATGATTACCTAATTTTTGCAGTAATTTCCACCTAAGATTGAAACACTTTCAATGCATAATACAAAATTTAGTTTCTTATGCTTATATTTCCATTTGTTGTATGTCTAGAAAATTACACTAATTATCATCGCATGCAAGAAAAATCACCTACGAACTCTTGGATGAAAATATACAATATAAAAATGACAAAAGAATATTTTGCGATTCTCTCTTTCTATCGTGCTCATTAAGAAACGCTCCTAACAACAATTGAAAGGCTTTGTCTACTTTGTGTATATTACGTATAGCTTATGCATCCTTCCATTTTAGTTGCACTATTTGTTTACGCACTTCTGGTTGACTAACATATTAAATTCTCATTTCTCTTTTCTATTGAAAGTTTCACATAAAAACTGAAGTTTCTAATTATGAATAACATATTGGTTAAGAAACACAAATGCCTCTATTAAATAAATTAAAAAGGTTGAAATTTTGAACTTACCCAAATGGTCATAGTTGAATAAATATCTTTGATAATTAGTTTTTACAGATACTCTATAATTTACTCAAATCACAAAAATAATTATAGTAAGTAGTAAATCAGCATGCTCATTTTGCAAAGGATAGAACCATTCATTTAATGGAACTTGCCATTAAATCTGATACAATTTTTTTCCATATTTCATGCATGTAATTCATACAAAATAAATTATGGCTAATACAAAAGTATAATAAGTACCAATTCAGAGGTTATTAAGGTAGTTTGGATCTAGGAACATTAAAAACATCGTGGCACAAATTTGGGTGTTTAATACAATTATTTTGTCCTACAAATCCAAGACATAGTTTGCCATCATATCCTCTTAGAATCAGTAGTACAACACCACTCTTCTAAGTATTGACATTGCCATATTTGATGCATAAATTAATGAAGCGAAAACAGTTAATTTTTTTGCCAATGTTTGCATGATATCATCAAAAGTTACTGCTTGTTTCAATTCATTCAAGGAAATAACTCCTAAATTTCATGCTAGTCTTATGTCCGTTCATAAGTTATAGTATGCATGTTGGTCCTTCAATTTTAAAAAGAAAAGGCATTTTTTCCTAATTACACACATATAGATTACAGTGACCGTGTGTTATGTAGAAGTTGAGTTTCATGGATTGAGATATGATTATTGAATATATAAAAAATACTGAATTAATAGAGGGTTGATTGTCTTTTATAATGAAATTTCTTTAAGCGATGTTAGTGAAATAATTTTTTCATTTAATATAGACAAACAAATGCTACATATAAATAATTGAATCACTATATGTGCATTTAGTAGATAGTACAGTTTTATTGATAGTTTAGGTTTGATATTTATCCTACACCATTCTAACAAAACCTAAGTATCTTGAAATATTTCACTCATTCTAGGCTATAGCTTATGTGTAGATATAACTGCACTAAAAAATTCTTACGATTTCTCCAATTACAGTAAATAAATATTATGTATACAACATAAATTTTATAAATAAGTGAAAATACTTTGACTAAAATTTAAATGTTATCTATGCTTTAAAATATTAAGATTCAAAGTCTTTATTTTTAAATGAAAATTTATAAAATATGAATTTTTCAACTATAAATTCTTTAATTATACCACGATTGTTCGATGATCAGGAATATCAAATAAAATTTGAATATTGAATAATAAGTTTCAGCATGGTGCCCTGAGCATGGTGTAAGATGATGAAATAGTGGAAATTGTTCCCAGTGGAGATTATTCGGGAACCTAAAGAGGTGGTAACGGAGGTGGGATATATCCAGGGGATGTTTTTCACAATAATGCTATAGCAACATTAACTATATGTGCAACTTAGTTCAACACCTTTTAATAAATAAATTTCTTCTAGCAGTGGGAATAAGTCGTTAAATGCATAACCGATGCAATGCATGCAAACATAAGCATGAACATAATATCCACCTTTTGAACATTATAACTATTATTCTCAAAATAATATCTAACACTATAAAAACATAAATAAGGTTCATACCACATTGTGTTCAAATACTAAACATGTTATGTATAACTAAGGGCTGAAATGGAATAGATTGTAAAATAAACTAATAAAGGAAAAGCTACATAATAATGCAGTATATATAAACATGAACAAATGAGAGCTAATGATGAAACTATTTTGGTAGAATAAAATTGCTGAATAGAGTAATAATAATCCAAATTGACATGTGGTTCTAAAGATTGTCCACTCCTTTAGTTATAAGTAAATATTTGCAGTGTGTTATCCCACCTTTTTCAGCAAGGCCGTGATATCAAAAGATCGACCGAGAAAACCAAAGATAGCTCATCTCAAAGATTGGTCAACTCAGCATCTCAATAAGGCAAGTTCTGTTGAAAGATTTCTCATCTAAGATCCCCTATAGAGGGGGGGGTCCAGGGGGGTGCCAACCCCCCAAGGTGGGGGTGCGGGGGAAACGCCACCGCTACGGTGTTCGACCTGACCGGTCAGGTCGCAGGGGTCCAGGGGCAGCGCCCCCCGCGGGGTTTGGGGCAGCGCCCCGTCCAAAACAGTATGCGACCTGGGGCATGGAGTATCCAACGAGCTAAAACTTCCAGCGAGTTAACGGGTTAGATCTTCCAGCGAGTTACGGGTTAGAGCTTCCAGCGAGTTAACGGGTTAGAGCTTCCAGCGACCTAACTGCTTAAAGGCATGAGCGACCTACCCACTCAGAAACTCATGCGGCCTAACCTGTTCACAACCTAACGACTTAGCGACCTATGACCTAACGACTTAGCGACATAAGACCTAACGACTTAGCAACTTAATACCTAACGACCTACTACTTACTCACTCCCTTAGATCGCCATTTCTTTAAGTCGTGAACCATACTTCCTTAGGTCGTTTATGACCTACCAACTCCTTAGGTCGCTCCTGGTACCTCAACATGTTAAGCTGCTTACCAATCTCCTTAGGTCGTCCCTACCGACCTAACCCTTAAGTCGTCCCTACCAACCTACGACCTAACCCTTAGGTCGTCCCTGCCGACCTAACTCCGAATTCTCCCATAAATACTCCACTTACTCCAACTAGAGGGGGACTTTTCCAGATTCCAAAGCACCGAGACTCTGCTGATTTCTCGACTCTCCAAACACTTCAAAGACTGAAGAATTTTCATCAAGTAATCTACTTCATTCAACATGAATCCAAGGAGCAATCCATCGTCAAAATTCTAATTTCCTTTCTCTAATCGTGTTGTAATCAAGAGATCATGTTGTAAAAGTGTTGTAATCAAGAGATCGTGTTGTAAAAGTGTTGTAATCTTGTAAAGTGTGCTCGAAAAACATAATGGAAGATGTAAAGTGGACGTAGGCTTATTAGAAGCTGAATTACTATAAAAATCTCCGTCTCTTTTACTTTTCGGCAATTTTCTTTTTTACTTTGGTTCCCGTGCAAATGGGTGGAGCTTTCACTTCATCACGAGCTACACCGGGTGTTAGCGTTAAAGCCATTTTTATCGTTAACAGAGTGTTTCCTTCCTGGTTGCATGAATTAAAAAAGACCATAGACAGCTTTTGCATTCTAATTGTGAAAAGAAAACAATTAAGATTTATATTATAGAAAATGTGCAATACCATTTCCATATAAGCAAGAAGTTCTCCAATCGAAGTAAAGAGAGATCTAAGAATTACCATATGTACTACAAAACGATATTTTGAAAATAATTTAACTCAAAAAGAGTAAAACTTTATATGTACTATATGCTCATAGAAATAGTCAGATAATGCAATTACATGAAAACAGATGATGACCACCCATTGTTCTAGTTTTTTTTTTGAGGGAAAAAACATTTAATAAGAGTTTGGAAGTTTCTTTTTTGACCATAAAATAAGAATATATGATCAAATAACCAAATAGTTTGGAATTTTCTTGTTTCCCATCGTTGATTTTACCAGGAACATGATTTTAATGTATTATGTAGTTTACAATATGGTTTGCTATGACTACCACTTCTCAGTATTGCAAATTTAAGAATGATAAGCCTCGATTAAGCTCTTATGATTATTAATAATTCCACATATTTGGATTATTAGTTTTGGGTATATATGTAAGGGAAAATAGGATCAGAATGGATGTCTCGTCATCTTTCTTGTTTGAATTTCATTCAGTTATGCTGCATTATATTACTAAATCTTTAATTGCTTTCTTAAGTTTATCGATTTCCTCACATGGCTTTGTAAATCGGTTTTCGAATAATGCAGATCAAAATGTTTCATTATATATACGTGCAAATGTACAACTCAACCGACTTTAACTGATATGCAAATTAACAAATATATGTGCATTCCTCATTATCATATACAGATACTAGAAAACTTCCTCTTCTTGACAGTTATAAAAAATGAAATAATGATATGGACAGTGTGTGTGTATTTGAGACAAATAGTGAACTTTCCTTTGTGCTGCACAAAATAATTGAAATAATTGGCAATCACTCATTAGTTCACATTATGTAAGCATTGTTGATCAGCGCTTTCGTACCACAAATAATGCAAACACAATTTATTTGAGTACCATCCAAATAAGAACACAAACCACATTATAATAACAAAATATTCAAACTTAGGATAACTAACCAAAAGCCATAGCTATGAAGCAAGATTAAAATTTACGTACAACACTTGCTAATACATTCGGGATGTTATTTAAAATGTTAACTATTTTCATAATAAGGAAATATCTCAACAAATTTTCCCGATTTATTTCAGTTTTTTACTGAGATGATGTATTATTGTCGTTTTGTTAAGATTTACACTTTCAATCTTTTGTAAGTTTCCTAAGTGTGTTCCAAACTTTGTATTTTTGGTCTATTTTAGCTCAATCAGAGAAATTAGTATGATTATGGATATCCCAAGTGCCATGTCCACTTTTAAATGTGGGTGAAATTTGAAAAGAACTTGGTTATCTAATACTGGCATCAAATAGTTGATTCAACAATTTTATATTTAAAATCTAAATTCATAAATTTGAATTGAAACTTCTAAAGGATTATAATTTTTTGCCCATTAAATACTGATTCATAGGATCATCACCATATCGAAGAACATGTACTCTCTTTTACTTGGTGATTTCCAAGTTAAAATAAATATAAATTTAACACTTCATGTTTGTTAATAATTTTCATTCTCTTGTTCCATCCAAATATATTACTTATTTGAGTTAAGTAATTTTAGTTTTTTTAATGCGCTAATATATGAAATTATGATGATCATTTTATTGAAAATTCATCACAACCAACACCCCTCCTTTTGGAAGTTTAACAACCACTTGTATAAGCCCAAACATTAAGTGTGATAGAGTAAATTGTCGCACCATAACTCTTCAGAATCCTCTTTACCATTTGATTGTTTGCTTTTCACTCTATAAAATTTTCACAAAGTAAGGAAGAAAATGATTATGCATATGCAATTGTAATTGTATAATACCTTTGCTTTGTTGCACAAAATGTGTTACATATTTTCCAAGCACTTATAGGTGCACATTTCAACAAAGGAGGCCTTGATTAGCTTTTCCCTGTCAAAGGTAATGAATTATTTAGTTAACTTGCAGATAAGAGCACAAACCAAAGTTAAGTGACTGTTGATTTACTATGGATAATTCACAAAAAGAAAAGGAAATTAAGTAAGATGGAAATTTACGTTTAATGTTTGTAAATTAATATATTTGGAGCATCATTTAAAAAATCTCTACTGTAATACATATATTTGTCGAATCTTTCAGTAAATATTCTTAATTTCTTACAACATTGCAATAAGCTAATTTTGGTATATGACCTTTTAATTTGCTATCATGTATGTCACACTTTATATTTTTTGTCCAGATCAAAACCACATTCATAAATATGAATATTGCATACGTCCAGTCTCTATTACATATGAGGAAACTTATAAAGTATTTTGGTTGTCGCAACACTAACCTCTGTTTGGCAGTTAATTTGTTTTCTTCGTTCCTTTTTTTCCCTATTTCTAATCTAGCGTGCTATAACTCAAACCATTAATCCTCTAAGGTAATGAGTTTGTATATGAGGAGGAAATTTTCATTGAATAATCATAAGTTGTAATGAATGAACATAAAATTTCAACATAGAAGTAGAGGAAGAAGCCAAATATTTGTTAAAAAACTAAGAAAAATGAAAGTATTTCTTGAGATTTTGTCTATACATAGAGTGGATTAGTGTAAAATAGATCTGATAACTTAATATATCAAAACTTCTGTTGATTAGTTAATATATAGATGATTAGAAGTGCTTTTTTATAAGGACACGATGTACCTAATAGTCTAATATAGTTAAATGGTTTTGAAGGTTTAAAATGCTATGATAAGTGAATATAGGATTTTTATTTTAAAAGTAAAGCAAATAACGTAAATAGTATAGATTCTTGTTGCCATAAAACGACCTGAAAATTGTACAAATTAGCGGTGCATAGAAATATGTTCAACATCAATTACAAAATGGAAAATGCTTTATTTGTGAATACCTATTTATCCATCAAATTTCTAGAAGATGAACTTGTCAAGTTATTTCAGCAGCATCCGATGTAGTTGCGAAAGTAAACATCGCACTTACCAAAATGAACATGTTATGGTATTGAGAAAATTAATTTTTTACATATTAGACAGCGAGTTGTGAAAAAGGTAAAATTGCCACCTTATTTAAGAAATGAACATCTGTAATCACATTTTTACACTTAGGCTATTCTTCCTATTTATCATGTTTGAAACCATTGTTTAAAACCTTTAAACATGTAATGACCCATATTTGTGACGTCTGTTAATCGGGTGATTATCTAATTTTATTATTGGAATATTAATTTTATAAGTTGAACAAATAAATTTCCGACAATTAAAATATCTGAATATATATAAATTGATTTAAAAACTATAATAAATATTGACTCATAAAATCTCTGGGTACGATAAATCCTATAGAAAAGAAAATAAATTATATGTATATATGTAAGCTCCACCAATTAAATTAAGACAAAACATCCATAAATATATATATAACATATATAAGTTTAATGGTGTTAAATATATATATATATATATATAAGTACATAGATAGGCATACGATTATTAAAAACACATGAGTACATGTATATATATATATATGTGTGCGTGTGTGTGTTAGGTAAAATAGTGAATAAGTAGGTATATACACATATTTATAAAAGTATCGTATCTGAAAATAAATACATATACAAGCATATGAGTAATACATATACATACACATATATATATGTATATGCCTATGCGAAGTAATGTACATGAAAGATATGTGTATAGAAAGTTTGTGTACATGTTATAAAAACAATGCATATGGTAAATATAAATATCTATATAAAAGTGTGTATATGTATATATATATAGGAAGATATATGCATGTGGGAGTGTGACAAAACATATTTATGCAAGCATATGTATAATAACAACAACATATATGGATAAGATACATAACTGTACATATACATACATACATATATACAAACAAAAGAATATATACATATAACAATTCACATAAAAAATATTTGTAAACATAAGAGGAGACAACACCGTAAATGCATTTCAAAATCAAGGTTAAAATCAAAATCAAAGTCATATAATACATTAAAGCTTTGTATAAAATCAAATCAGGTCAGCCTATTTTCAAAATAAAATAAAAACAAAAAGAAAAGTAAAAAGGAAACTCACTATGTACAAAAGAGCTGCAACACATTTCTCTTATATATACCTCTACCATGTCTTCTTTTTTTCATTCATTCTAACTAGCTAAGTAAAACAGAAAACCTACTACCATTTCAAACTTAGAAGAATCAAAACAGCTCAAGTTAACAAGAAGATCACCAACAAACCAAGCAGTAGTTCACTTGCAAATAACTGTGAGTAAACTTATTCTTTTATACTATAAACCTGGGTTATATTTTGGGAATGTATAAATTAAAGTATTTTCGAGATGTGTGATTGTACAGAAATGCATATATTCACCTACATATGGACATATGTTAAGGACTATAACCATATAACCCACAAGCCAGATCAACATCTTCTTATTAGCACTGCTCTTTTTTTTAAAAAAAGAAAAGAAATTGTAACAACCCGCATATTTAGCGATTTATATTTAAATGTTCAATTTAAATATAGCGTCGTTGGTCGGATTTTGGTCCGAAATGTTACTTTCTGTAAATGGCCGAATTGGAACTCGAAACTACCTCCATTGGTTCCAAAATGGCGTTTGCGATCTTTTTGAGCATAAACTTTGATATATTTGGAGTAAGTCGAATTTTGCTATTTGCTAAGTGGGCTTTTGGGTTTGGGTTTCACCCAAACTGTTCTATAAACCAACTCAGCCCTTTTCTCCTTCCATTCACTTATTCATTTCATAAAAACTTAAGCTAAAAATTATAATGGTGGAAGAGAATGAGAATTAGAAACTCCTAGCCCTAGTTTACATGCAAATCCAAATTCTTGCTCCAAAATAATAGAGAAGCTATTGGTAAGTTTATCTCCATCTTCTCTATCTCTTCTCCTCTTCAATTTCAGTAATTTTCCTAACCCTAACTTAGGAAATGCTTGCTTTGATTCTAGATTGAAACTTGTAGTATTGAAGTGGAGTGTGGTTGGTTGATTCCTTGCTTTTGTGCTTCTTCATCATCTTTGTTTGTGAGGTTAAAAGGTGAGTTTTTGTAACTCACATCTAAGCATGTTGCTTTTGCTGTGGTTGGATATGAAATTCTAACCTCGATTCATGTCTATTGCTGTGGAGTTGGATCGATTCGTTCCGATATGTTTTGGCCACTTTGGCCCAGGCAAATTGTTGCCCAGACCAGGTGACCAGACGTCTGGAGGCAAAGCTCAGACGTCTGGTTTTAAACCTGGAGTGAAAAATAATAAGCCACGACAGTTGGAAGAAAGTCAGAAACCAGGATCAGACGTTTGATCCTCAAGTTCAGACGTCTGAATGGTTTCAGACGTCTGGTTTGCAAAACCAGATGTCTGGTTGGGTTTTCTGGAATTTTTCCAGAGACCGAAACCAGACGTCTGAAGGCACCGCTCAGACGTCTGGAATCCCCTGTTTTGCCTGTTTTGCCTATGCTTGGTTGATATTTCATTGATTATCGATGTTTGTCGACTTTGTTTGTGATTATCATTCACGGTTGACTTTGATGATTTCATTTTGATTTCATTCACGGGTTTTTATAAATAAATTCTTCAAATCGTATTAAAAGTTCGTTCTCCAATTTATAAACCCTATTTAAAACACACGCACAATTTCGCACTTCGAGCGAAGTGGAAGGGTGATTAAATGGTTGGGCAAAACACGGACCATGAATCTGTGCGTTTCTCCTTTCGATTAATCCCCGACCTATTCAATTGATCGTTTTGACCTTCGGGTTTGGTTTATCGATGATATGAGGTAAATTTGTACTGCTTTGAGTGTGAAATAAACTAACGGATAGTAAACCGTTTAGTGCGAACGGGTGGTTATGGGACTCACGTTACCACTTTTCGGATTCCTCTCTGGGAGTTTGTGACACATGCTGCCTTTGGGATAGTGCCTTCGGACTGTCTCCTCTGGCTTGTTTCCTTTAAATATCGCCTTTGGAGTTGGCCTTTGGCCCGACTCGAAAAATATATGGGGTTGGCGGTTGTCTTTAGTATTGCTTTCGGAGTGGTTTCTTCACCACCGCTCAAGAGATGTTGGAGTGGTTTCTTCACCACCGCTCAAGAGATATTGGAGTGGTTTCTTCACCACCGCTCAAGAGATATTGGAGTGGTTTCTTCACCACCGCTCAAGAGATAACGTAGTGGTTTACTCACCACCGCTCATGATGTTTCATTTATATGTATATTCCCTAGGTATTGCTTTTCTTTATTGGTTCTATGGAGCCGCACGAAATATAGCGTCTACCTTGTGGAACTCGTATTATCGGTATTTGTTGTTTGCCTTATGGCTTGCTTTGGGATATTCTTATCCTTTGTTTCTATATGTTGCCGATGATATGATGCTTGATCTATATGATTCATCTTTCGTTAGATGATTGTGTATCTCTTTTAGAGATATTTATTATGCTTTGTAACCTTGCAGGTTTATTGTTGTTCAGTTTATTTAACTGATTTGTTTAGCTAGACCGATCCGTGTAATTTATACTCGGGTCAGACCGAGTTGTTTCAGTTAGGTGCTTTTGGACTTAGCCTATTTTGCTTCCGCATGGACTATTCTCTAGCTTCATTTTGTTGCAGCGTCTTTTGAGGTCCTTATCTGTTGTAACTCTGATATTTATATTTTTGTCTCGTCTGTATATTGTGGTCTCCTGTACCACTTGACATGTATTATTTTGTATACTCTGTTGTGTATCCGTTTATGTGTATATTATGATCGACTGTTCTGTGATGTGATTTACATTTGAGTTGTTATATTTTCTTCTGATAGATCCTATAGCCATTGTAGTTTTGCGTTAAATATTTATTGAATAGGTCGAATTTTAATGTGACTACTTTTCGACGTATTTAGTGAATAGTTAAGGTAAGATTACACATGGTCGCTTCCATTATACTCTATTGTCCGCGTTAGCCGACAGTATTATCTATGTAATACTATTTGTTAACGAGTCTCTTGGAGTGGGGCGTCACAGCGTGGTATCAGAGCTGAGTTCAGAACAAAATATGATAAACACAGAATAGATGCACATACTATGGTACATCAAAGTGTACAAGTGATACAAATCTTTGAATCATCGTGTCTCTTTATTCCACCAAGGCTAGATAGTATTTGGGAATACGTCTAGGATTATTCCATAGTATCCCATATTGAAATATCTACCTTATGAATAATCTTTTCCTTATCTTGACTTTCAGCTTATGTCTGGAAGAGGCAGAGGTCGACGTTCGGATGCTGGGCAATCTAGTGGCTCACATTCGGATGGCGTTTATATGTCTGCCGATCAGTTTATGGAGTTGTTTAGGAGCACTCAGCCTCCCGTTCCTCCTCGAGTGTCTCCACCTCGCAAGTCTGCTTTTGCACGTCAGTGCAGTGATTTTTCTCATCTTGGAGGAAAACCGTTTAAGGGTTCCGAATCCGTTCTTGAAGTCCAAGCTTGGCTTCGCACGTGCGAGCGTATCTTCTCTCGCATGGATCTTTCTGACCATGATCGAGTTCTTGTGACTTCTAGCTTATTACAAGAGCGTGCTCTTGATCGGTATGAGCTTCTTGTAGCCGAGATTGATGAGTCTACTCTTTCTTGGACTTAGTTTCGGGGACGATTTGAACTCAAGTTCGTTCCTGAATCTGAAAAAGTTTTATTGACCCGTCGCTTCCTTGAGTTGAAGAAAGGGAAATCTTCTGTTTCTGAGTATGTCGCATCGTTCGAGGCTTTATCTCAGTATGGTCTTGAATTTATCAGCACTTCTTACAAGAAGAATTTGAAGTTTGTTTCTGGTCTTAAGAAATATCTTAGGAAGTCTTTGTTGCTCTAGCTTAAACTTTCTTTCGAGGAATTGGTTGATTCGACACTTCACCTCGAGACCATCGAGAAGGAGGGTGATAGTGATGTAGATGTTGAGGTTTCTAAGAACCCCAACAAGAGGCCGTTTCCAATTCAGAAGAAGCCTTTTCCTTCTAAGAAGAAGAAGACCGGTGGTCCTAGCTCTCAGCCTCAGTCTTCCGGAACACCTTTCGTTCGAAAGTGTTTCAATTGTGGTTCTTCGGATCATATTATTCGAGCTTGTCCAAAGCCTCTCTTCTGCCGTTACTGCAAGAGGGAAGGTCATCGTAGTTCCACTTGTCCCATTGCTCCGAATAATTCTTCATCTGGCAAGTTAAATGTAGCGAATGCTTCTGGAGGTTCATCTCAATCCAAAGGTATGTCTCCATCTATTTTGGAGGGTTCAATTCTATTTCATGATCATAGTATACGAGTTCTTTTCGATACGGGTGCTTCACATTCTTTCGTATCGAAGAAGCTTGTAGATGATTTATCTTTGGATGTTTCTTGTTTGATTACTTCTTTAAGGATTGCGAATCCTATTAGGGGATCCGCGACCCTTAGCTTGTTTTGTGATGATATTGAGATTGTTTTATGTGGCTTTTCTTTCCGTGCGATTCTGCACGTTGTTTCTCATTTGGGTTTTGATATGATTTTTGGTATGGACTGGCTAATGAGGTACGATGCCAGGATTATTTGTTCCGAGAGAATTTTTTATCTCTGTCATCCTGATTTGCCTTCTCAGTTATCTCTTGTTCTTCGGAATGTGGATAATTCCGAGATGGCTTTATATTCTCTTGACTCGCGAGATGATGATGATATATCTCGTATTCCTGTTGCTTGTGACTTTTCTGATGTTTTTGAGCCTGTATCGGGTTTGCCACCCAAACAGGCAATTGAGTTCTACATTGATCTCATTCCAGGTGCGCAGCCAGTTAGTCGTCCTCCCACGAGGATGTATACAAAGGAAAATGAGGAACTCAAGAAGCAGCTTTTAGAGCTTGAATCCAAGCAATTGGTTTAATCTAGTTTTTCTCCGTGGGGATCCGCGGTCATCTTTGTGAAGAAGTCTGATGGAACTCTTAGGCTTTGCATTGACTATCGCAAGCTTAACGAGTTGACCATTAGAAATAGGTATCCTTTGCCTAGGATCGATGATATGTTCGATCTATTGAGTGGTGCTAAGGTCTTTTCTCAGCTTGACCTTGCCACAGGTTTTCATCAATTACGAGTTGCGGAGGATAGCGTACCTCTTACCGCTTTCCGCACTCATTATGGTTCTTTTGAGTGGCTCGTTATGCCGTTCGGTTTGACGAACGCTCCTGCTTTCTTTGTCGATCTCATGAATCGGGTATTCCGGGAATATCTCGATAAGTTCGTGCTTGTCTTCATTGATGATATCCTTATTTGTTCTAAGTCTGAAGCTGAGCATGCTAATCACTTGAGAATTGTTTTGAGTAGTCTTCGTCATCATCAGCTCAGAGCCTAATTCTCCAAGTGCCACTTTTGGGAGAATAAGGTTAAGTTCTTAGGCCATGTTGTATCTTCCGATGGCATTTCTGTCGATCCCTCCAAGATCGAAGCCATCCAGAATTGGAAGAGGCCTGAGAATGTTCATGAGATTCGTAGTTTCCTTGGATTGGCGGGTTATTACCATCGGTTCATTAAGGATTTTTCCCGTGTTGTGCTTCCTCTCACTTTCCTTACTCGGGAAGGCATTCGTTTTGATTGATCCAACAAGTGTGAAGCTTCCTTTCTGACATTGAAGGAACTTCTCACTAATGCTCCTATTCTTGTGGTTCCCGAGGGGAATCATGATCTTGTTGTCTACACCGATGCTTGTGGTAGTGGTCTCGGTGCTGTTCTTATGCAGAAGGATCGGGTAGTTGCTTATGCTTCTAGGCAACTATGTTCGAATGAAGTTCGCTATTCCACTCATGATCTTGAGTTAGCCGCCATTGTCTTTGCCTTGAAGATTTGGCGACATTATTTATTGGGCGAGCGCTTCATTCTCTATACCGATCATAAATCTTTGAAGTATTTGTTCACTCAGAAGGAACTCAATATGAGGCAACAGCGTTGGCTCGAGTTTCTTGCTTCTTATGACTTTGATATCCTGTATACCCCTGGTAAGGGTAATCGTGTTGCAGATGCGCTTACTCGCAAACATTCGGCTGTTGTTTCTATGATGCTAGCCGAATGGGATATTCTTGAGACTTTATCTTTTTGTGAAATTCGTGATCGTGATTTATCTTTTGATTCTTCGATTTCACTATTCAGTTTAGATGCACGGCCCTCTTTGTTGGATCGTATTGCCGATGCTCAGCGGTGTGATCCTAATTTGTTGCATCTTATTCAGCTTTGTGAGTCTGGATCTTGTGATGAGGCGTTGCAAGATCTTAGCATTGATTCTCATGGGTGTCTTCGTAAGAAGAACCGTCTTGTTGTGCCTTCTGATTCTGTACTTAGGCATGATATTCTTGATGATTGTCATCGTTCTAAAAATACCATTCATCCCAGTAGTACCAAGATGTATGCCGATATGCGTCGTCTTTATTATTGGGAAGGCATGAAGCGCGATGTGTCGAGTTATGTGAGCAATTGCATAACTTGTCAGCGTTTTAAAGCCGAGCATCAGCGTCCTTCGGGTCTTCTTCAACCTCTTGAGATTCCATTGTGGAAATGGTATCAGATTTCTATGGATTTCATTGACGGCCTACCTTGTTTGAGATCGGGCCATTCTAGCATTTGGGTTATTGTTGATCGCCTTTCCAAGTCTGCTCATTTTGTCCCTATTAAGTCTAATAGAACTGCTTCGCATTTGGCTAAGTTGTATGTCAAGGAAATCGTGAGACTTCACGGTGTTCCTAGTTCTATTGTGAGTGATCGTGATCCTTTATTCACGAGTCATTTTTGGAAGAGTCTTCAGCAAGCTTTGGGAACAAAGCTTAATTTTTCTACAGCTTATCATCCGCAGTCTGACGGACAGACTGAACGGATGAATCGTATTTTGGAAGATCTTCTCCGTATTTGTATCTTTGATTTCGGTGGTAGTTGGGAGGATCATCTACCTCTTGTAGAGTTCTCCTACAACAATAGTTTTCAATCTAGTATCGGTATGGCTCCTTTCGAAGCCTTATACGGAAGGCCATGTCGATCACCCTCTTGTTGGTTAGAACCTGGTGAGAAGCTTATTCTTGGTCCAGATTTTGTTCGTGATTCTTCTGAGAAGATTGATCTTATTCGGTTGAGAATGAAAGAGGCACAGAGTCGCCAGAAATCCTACGCGGACAACCGTAGGAAGCCTCTCGAGTTCTCGATCGGCAATCTTGTTTTTATTCGTGTTTCTCCTTTGAAGGGGGTTATGCGTTTCAGTACGACTGGAAAATTGGCTCCTCGTTATATAGGACCGTTTTCTATTACTGAACGTATTGGCCCTGTGGCTTATAGAGTTTCACTTCCAGCTCATTTATCTGGCATTCATGACGTGTTTCACGTCTCGCAACTTCGAAAATGTCTTCGGGAGTTGGATTCTGTTATTACTTCTCCTGATTTGCAAGAGCTTGAGGTCTCACCGGACTTATCGATTGTACAGCAACCTATTCGCGTGCTTGACACGGAGGTGCGACACCTTCGGAACAAGGACGTGCCGCTCGTTAAAGTTCAATGGTCCGCTAATCCCAATGACTTACTTGGGAAACCAGAGAATTTATTGAGCGATCTTATCCGGGTTTTCTTTCCTTGCTTTGAAACGGTGAGTGTGTCTTTTCATCTCAAGCTTATTTTCTTTTCTTTTGATTGATTGTATTTATGTATTTGTTACAAATATCGTCTCTAGAAATTGCGGGGACGCAATTTTGTAAGGAGGGGAGATCTGTAACAACCCGCATATTTAGCGATTTTATATTTAAATGTTCAATTTAAATATAGCGTCGTTAGTCGGATTTTGGTCCGAAATGTTACTTTCTGCAAATGGCCGAATTGGAACTCGAAACTACCTCCATTGGTTCCAAAATGGCGTTTGCGATCTTTTTGAGTATAAGCTTTGATATATTTGGAGTAAGTCGAATTTTGCTATTTGCTAAGTGGGCTTTTGGGTTTGGGTTTCACCCAAACTGTTCTATAAACCAACTCAGCCCTTCTCTCCTTCCATTCACTTATTCATTTCATAAAAACTTAAGCTAAAAACTGATAATGGTGGAAGAGAATGAGAATTAGAAACTCCTAGCCCTAGTTTACTTGCAAATCCAAATTCTTGCTCCAAAATCATATAGAAGCTATTGGTAAGTTTATCTCCATCTTCTCTATCTCTTCTCCTCTTCAATTTCAGTAATTTTCCTAACCCTAACTTAGGAAATGCTTGCTTTGATTCTAGATTGAAACTTGTAGTGTTGGAGTGGAGTGTGGTTGGTTGATTCCTTGCTTTTGTGCTTCTTCATCATCTTTGTTTGTGAGGTTAAAAGGTGAGTTTTTGTAACTCACATCTAAGTATGTTGCTTTTGCTGTGGTTGGATATGAAATTCTAACCTCGATTCATGTCTATTGCTGTGGAGTTGGATCGATTCATTCCGATATGTTTTGGCCACTTTGGCCTAGGCAAATTGTTGCCCAGACCAGGTGACCAGACGTCTGGAGGCAAAGCTCAGACGTCTGGTTTTAAACCTGGAGTGAAAAATAATAAGCCACGGCAGTTGGAAGAAAGTCAGAAACCAGGATCAGACGTCTGATCCTCAAGTTCAGACGTCTGAATGGTTTAAGACGTCTGGTTCGCAAAACCAGACGTCTGGTTGGGTTTTCTGGAATTTTTCCAGAGACCGAAACCAGACGTCTGAAGGCACCGCTCAGACGTCTGGAATCCCCTGTTTTGCCTGTTTTGCCTATGCTTGGTTGATATTTCATTGATTATCGATGTTTGTCGACTTGGTTTGTGATTATCATTCACGGTTGACTTTGATGATTTCTTTTTGATTTCATTCACGGGTTTTTATAAATAAATTCTTCAAATCGTATTAAAAGTTCGTTCTCCAATTTATAAACCCTATTTAAAA
Source organism: Allium cepa (assembly GCA_030765085.1). Classification (NCBI taxonomy): domain Eukaryota; kingdom Viridiplantae; phylum Streptophyta; class Magnoliopsida; order Asparagales; family Amaryllidaceae; genus Allium; species Allium cepa. The sequence continues at coordinate 980,550,819 of CM060928.1, forward strand.
CACACGCACAATTTCGCACTTCGAGCGAAGTGGAAGGGTGATTAAATGGTTGGGCAAAACACGGACCATGAATCTGTGCGTTTCTCCTTTCGATTAATCCCCGACCTATTCAATTGATCGTTTTGACCTTCGGGTTTGGTTTATCGATGATATGAGGTAAATTTGTACCGCTTTGAGTGTGAAATAAACTAACGGATAGTAAACCGTTTAGTGCGAACGGGTGGTTATGGGACTCACGTTACCACTTTTCGGATTCCTCTCTGGGAGTTTGTGACACATGCTGCCTTTGGGATAGTGTCTTCGGACTGTCTCCTCTGGCTTGTTTCCTTTAAATATCGCCTTTGGAGTTGGCCTTTGCCCCGACTCGAAAAATATATGGGGTTGGCGGTTGTCTTTAGTATTGCTTTCGGAGTGGTTTCTTCACCACCGCTCAAGAGATGTTGGAGTGGTTTCTTCACCACCGCTCAAGAGATATTGGAGTGGTTTCTTCACCACCGCTCAAGAGATATTGGAGTGGTTTCTTCACCACCGCTCAAGAGATAACGGAGTGGTTTACTCACCACCGCTCATGATGTTTCATTTATATGTATATTCCCTATGTATTGCTTTTCTGTATTGGTTCTATGGAGCCACACGAAATATAGCGTCTACCTTGTGGAACTCGTATTATCGGTATTTGTTGTTTGCCTGATGGCTTGCTTTGGGATATTCTTATCCTTTGTTTCTATATGTTGCCGATGATACGAGGCTTGATCTATATGATTCATCTTTCGTTAGATGATTGTGTATCTCTTTTAGAGATATCTATTATGCTTTGTAACCTTGCATGTTTATTGTTGTTCAGTTTATTTAACTGATTTGTTTAGCTAGACCGATCCGTGTAATTTATACTCGGGTCAGACCGAGTTGTTTCAGGTTAGGTGCTTTTGGACTTAGCCTATTTTGCTTCCGCATGGATTATTCTCTAGCTTCATTTTGTTGTAGCGTCTTTTGTGGTCCTTATCTGTTGTAACTCTGATATTTATATTTTTGTCTCGTCTGTATATTGTGGTCTCCTGTACCACTTGACATGTATTATTTTGTATACTCTGTTGTGTATCCGTTTATGTGTATATTATGATCGACTGTTCTGTGATGTGATTTACATTTGAGTTGTTATATTTTCTTCTGATAGATCCTATAGCCATTGTAGTTTTGCCTTAAATATTTATTGAATAGGTCGAATTTTAATGTGACTACTTTTCGACGTATTTAGTGAATAGTTAAGGTAAGATTACACATGGTCGCTTCCATTATACTCTATTGTCCGCATTAGCCGACAGTATTATCTATGTAATACTCTTTGTTAACGAGGTTCTCGGAGTGGGGCGTCACAGCGTGGTATCAGAGCTGAGTTCAGAACAAAATATGATAAACACAGAATAGATGCACATATTATGGTACACCAAAGTGTACAAGTGATATAAATCTTTGAATCATCATGTCTCTTTATTCCATCAAGGCTAGATAGTATTTGGGAATACGTCTAGGATTATTCCGTAGTATCCCATATTGAAATATCTACCTTATGAATAATCTTTTCCTTATCTTGACTTTCAGCTTATGTCTGGAAGAGGCAGAGGTCGACGTTCGGATGCTGGGCAATCTAGTGGCTCACATCCGGATGGCGTTTATATGTCTGCCGATCAGTTTATGGAGTTGTTTAGGAGCACTCAGCCTCCCTTTCCTCCTTGAGTGTCTCCACCTCGCAAGTCTGCTTTTGCACGTCAGTGCAGTGATTTTGCTCATCTTGGAGGAAAACCATTTAAGGGTTCCGAATCCGTTCTTGAAGTCCAAGCTTGGCTTCGCACGTGCAAGCGTATCTTCTCTCGCATGGATCTTTCTGACCATGATCGAGTTCTTGTGACTTCTAGCTTATTACAAGAGCGTGCTCTTGATCGGTATGAGCTTCTTGTAGCCGAGATTGATGAGTCTACTCTTTCTTGGACTTAGTTTCGGGGACGATTTGAACTCAAGTTCGTTCCTGAATCTGAAAAACTTTTATTGACCCGTCGCTTCCTTGAGTTGAAGCAAGGGAAATCTTCTGTTTCTGAGTATGTCACATCGTTCGAGGCTTTATCTCAGTATGGTCTTGAATTTATCAGCACTTCTTACAAGAAGAATTTGAAGTTTGTTTCTAGTCTTAAGAAATATCTTAGGAAGTCTTTGTTGCTCCAGCTTAAGCTTTCTTTCGAGGAATTGGTTGATTCGACACTTCACCTCGAGACCATCGAGAAGGAGGGTGATAGTGATGTAGATGTTGAGGTTTCTAAGAACCCCAACAAGAGGCCGTTTCCAATTCAGAAGAGGCCGTTTCCAATTCAGGAGAAGCCTTTTCCTTCTAAGAAGAAGAAGACCGGTGGTCCTAGCTCTCAGCCTCAGTCTTTCGGAACACCTTTCGTTCGAAAGTGTTTCAATTGTGGTTCTCCGGATCATATTATTCGAGCTTGTCCAAAGCCTCTCTTCTGCCGTTACTGCAAGAGGGAAGGTCATCGTAGTTCCACTTGTCCCATTGCTCCGAATAATTCTTCATCTGGCAAGTTAAATGTAGCGAATGCTTCTGGAGGTTCATCTCAATCCAAAGGTATGTCTCCATCTATTTTGGAGGGTTCAATTCTATTTCATGATCATAGTATACGAGTTCTTTTCGATACGGGTGCTTCACATTCTTTCGTATCGAAGAAGCTTTTAGATGATTTATCTTTGGATGTTTCTTGTTTGATTACTTCTTTAAGGATTGCGAATCCTATTGGGGGATCCGCGACCCTTAGCTTGTTTTGTGATGATATTGATATTGTTTTATGTGGCTTTTCTTTCCGTGTGAATCTGCACGTTGCTTCTCATCTGGGTTTTGATATGATTTTTGGTATGGACTGGCTAATAAGGTACGATGCCAGGATTATTTGTTCCGAGAGAATTTTATATCTTTGTCATCCTGATTTTCCTTCTCAGGTATCTCTTGTTCTTCGGAATGTGAATAATTCCGAGATGGCTTTATATTCTCTTGACTCGCGAGATGATGATGATATATCTCATATTCCTGTTGCTTGAGACTTTTCTGATGTTTTTGAGCCTGTATCGGGTTTGCACCCAAACGGGCAATTGAGTTCCGCATTGATCTCATTCCAGGTGCGGAGCCAGTTAGTCGTCCTCCCACGAGGATGTATACAAAGGAAAATGAGGAACTCAAGAAGCAGCTTTTAGAGCTTGAATCCAAGCAATTGGTTCAATCTAGTTTTTCTCCGTGGGGATCCGCGGTCGTCTTTGTGAAGAAGTCTGATGGAACTCTTAGGCTTTGCATTGACTATCGCAAGCTTAACGAGTTGACTATTAGAAATAGGTATCCTTTGCCTAGGATCGATGATATGTTCGATCTATTGAGAGGTGCTAAGGTCTTTTCTCAGCTTGACCTTGCCACAGGTTTTCATCAATTACGAGTTGCGGAGGATAGCGTACCTCTTACCGCTTTCCGCACTCGTTATGGTTCTTTTGAGTGGCTCGTTATGCCGTTCGGTTTGACGAACGCTCCTGCTTTCTTTGTCGATCTCATGAATCGGGTATTCCGGGAATATCTCGATAAGTTCGTGCTTGCTTCATTGATGATATCCTTATTTGTTCTAAGTCTGAAGCTAAGCATGCTAATCACTTGAGAATTGTTTTGAGTACTCTTCGTCATCATCAGCTTAGAGCCAAATTCTCCAAGTGCCACTTTTGGGAGAATAAGGTTAAGTTCTTAGGCCATGTTGTATCTTCCGATGGCATTTCTGTCGATCCCTCCAAGATCGAAGCCATCCAGAATTGGAAGAGGCCTGAGAATGTTCATGAGATTCGTAGTTTCCTCGGATTGGCGGGTTATTACCGTCGGTTCATTAAGGATTTTCCCGTATTGTGCTTCCTCTCACTTTCCTTACTCGGGAAGGCATTCGTTTTGATTGGTCCGACAAGTGTGAAGCTTCCTTTCTGACATTGAAGGAACTTCTCACTAATGCTCCTATTCTTGTGGTTCTCGAGGGGAATCATGATCTTGTTGCCTACACTGATGCTTGTGGTAGTGGTCTCGGTGCTGTTCTTATGCAGAAGGATCGGGTAGTTGCTTATGCTTCTAGGCAACTACGTCCGAATGAAGTTCGCTATGCCACTCATGATCTTGAGTTAGCCGCCATTGTCTTTGCCTTGAAGATTTGGCGACATTATTTATTGGGCGAGCGCTTCATTCTCTATACCGATCATAAATCTTCGAAGTATTTGTTCACTCAGAAGGAACTCAATATGAGGCAACAGCGTTGGCTCGAGTTTCTTGCTTCTTATGACTTTGATATCCTGTATATCCCTGGTAAGGGTAATCGTGTTGCAGATGCGCTTAGTCGCAAACATTCGGCTGTTGTTTCTATGATGCTAGCCGAATGGGATATTCTTGAGACTTTATCTTTTTGTGAAATTCGTGATCGTGATTTATCTTTTGATTCTTCGATTGCACTATTCAGTTTAGATGCACGGCCCTCTTTGTTGGATCGTATTGCCGATGCTCAGCGGTGTGATCCTAATTTGTTACATCTTATTCAGCTTTGTGAGTCTGGATCTTGTGATGAGGCGTTGCAAGATCTTAGCATTGATTCTCATGGGTGTCTTCGTAAGAAGAACCGTCTTATTGTGCCTTCTGATTCTGTACTTAGGCATGATATTCTTGATGATTGTCATCGTTCTAAAAATACCATTCATCCCGGTAGTACTAAGATGTATGCCGATATGCGTCGTCTTTATTATTGGGAAGGCATGAAGCGCGATGTGTCGAGTTATGTGAGCAATTGCATAACTTGTCAGCGTTTTAAGGCCGAGCATCAGCGTCCTTCGGGTCTTCTTCAACCTCTTGAGATTCCATTGTGGAAATGGGATCAGATTTCTATGGATTTCATTGACGGCCTACCTCGTTCGAGATCGGGCCATTCTAGCATTTGGGTTATTGTTGATCACCTTTCCAAGTCTGCTCATTTTGTCCCTATTAAGTCTAATAGAACTGCTTCGCATTTGGCTAAGTTGTATGTCAAGGAAATCGTGAGACTTCACGGTGTTCCTAGTTCTATTGTGAGTGATCGTGATCCTTTATTCACGAGTCATTTTTGGAAGAGTCTTCAGCAAGCTTTGTGAACAAAGCTTAATTTCTCTACAGCTTATCATCCGCAGTCTGACGGACAGACTGAACGGGTGAATCGTATTTTGGAAGATCTTCTCCGTATTTGTATCTTTGATTTCGGTGGTAGTTGGGAGGATCATCTACCTCTTGTAGAGTTCTCCTAAAACAATAGTTTTCAATCTAGTATCGGTATGGCTCCTTTCGAAGCCTTATACGGAAGGCCATGTCGATCACCCTCTTGTTGGTTAGAATCTGGTGAGAAGCTTATTCTTGGTCCAGATTTTGTTCGTGATTCTTCTGAGAAGATTGATCTTATTCGGTTGAGAATGAAAGAGGCACAGAGTCGCCAGAAATCCTACGCGGACAACCGTAGGAAGCCTCTCGAGTTCTCGATCGGCAATCTTGTTTTTATTCGTGTTTCTCCTTTGAAGGGGGTTATGCGTTTCAGTACGACTGGAAAATTGGCTCCTAGTTATATAGGACTGTTTTCTATTACTGAACGTATTGGCCTTGTGGCTTATAGAGTTTCACTTCCAGCTCATTTATCTGGCATTCATGACGTGTTTCACGTCTCGCAACTTCGAAAATGTCTTCGGGAGTCGGATTCTGTTATTACTTCTCCTGATTTGCAAGAGCTTGAGGTCTCACCGGACTTATCGATTGTACAACAGCCTATTCGTGTGCTTGACACGGAGGTGCGACACCTTCGGAACAAGGACGTGCCGCTCGTTAAAGTTCAATGGTCCGCTAATCCCAATGACTGTACTTGGGAAACCAGAGAATTTATTGAGCGATCTTATCCGGGTTTTCTTTCCTTGCTTTGAAACGGTGAGTGTGTCTTTTCATCTCAAGCTTATTTTCTTTTCTTTTGATTGATTGTATTTATGTATTTGTTACAAATATCGTCTCTAGAAATTGCGGGGACGCAATTTTGTAAGGAGGGGAGATCTGTAACAACCCGCATATTTAGCGATTTTATATTTAAATGTTCAATTTAAATATAGCGTCGTTAGTCGGATTTTGGTCCGAAATGTTACTTTCTGCAAATGGCCGAATTGGAACTCGAAACTACCTCCATTGGTTCCAAAATGGCGTTTGCGATCTTTTTGAGTATAAGCTTTGATATATTTGGAGTAAGTCGAATTTTGCTATTTGCTAAGTGGGCTTTTGGGTTTGGGTTTCACCCAAACTGTTCTATAAACCAACTCAGCCCTTCTCTCCTTCCATTCACTTATTCATTTCATAAAAACTTAAGCTAAAAACTGATAATGGTGGAAGAGAATGAGAATTAGAAACTCCTAGCCCTAGTTTACTTGCAAATCCAAATTCTTGCTCCAAAATCATATAGAAGCTATTGGTAAGTTTATCTCCATCTTCTCTATCTCTTCTCCTCTTCAATTTCAGTAATTTTCCTAACCCTAACTTAGGAAATGCTTGCTTTGATTCTAGATTGAAACTTGTAGTGTTGAAGTGGAGTGTGGTTGGTTGATTCCTTGCTTTTGTGCTTCTTCATCATCTTTGTTTGTGAGGTTAAAAGGTGAGTTTTTGTAACTCACATCTAAGTATGTTGCTTTTGCTGTGGTTGGATATGAAATTCTAACCTCGATTCATGTCTATTGCTGTGGAGTTGGATCGATTCGTTCTGATATGTTTTGGCCACTTTGGCCTAGGCAAATTGTTTCCCAGACCAGGTGACCAGACGTCTGGAGGCAAAGCTCAGACGTCTGGTTTTAAACCTGGAGTGAAAAATAATAAGCCACGGCAGTTGGAAGAAAGTCAGAAACCAGGATCAGACGTCTGATCTTCAAGTTCAGACGTCTGAATGGTTTAAGACGTCTGGTTCGCAAAACCAGACGTCTGGTTGGGTTTTCTGGAATTTTTCCAGAGATCGAAACCAGACGTCTGAAGGCACCGCTCAGACGTCTGGAATCCCCTGTTTTGCCTGTTTTGCCTATGCTTGGTTGATATTTCATTGATTATCAATGTTTGTCGACTTGGTTTGTGATTATCATTCACGGTTGACTTTGATGATTTCTTTTTGATTTCATTCACGGGTTTTTATAAATAAATTCTTCAAATCGTATTAAAAGTTCGTTCTCCAATTTATAAACCCTATTTAAAACACACGCACAATTTCGCACTTCGAGCGAAGTGGAAGGGTGATTAAATGGTTGGGCAAAACACGGACCATGAATCTGTGCGTTTCTCCTTTCGATTAATCCCCGACCTATTCAATTGATCGTTTTGACCTTCGGGTTTGGTTTATCGATGATATGAGGTAAATTTGTACCGCTTTGAGTGTGAAATAAACTAACGGATAGTAAACCGTTTAGTGCGAACGGGTGGTTATGGGACTCACGTTACCACTTTTCGGATTCCTCTCTGGGAGTTTGTGACACATGCTGCCTTTGGGATAGTGTCTTCGGACTGTCTCCTCTGGCTTGTTTCCTTTAAATATCGCCTTTGGAGTTGGCCTTTGCCCCGACTCGAAAAATATATGGGGTTGGCGGTTGTCTTTAGTATTGCTTTCGGAGTGGTTTCTTCACCACCGCTCAAGAGATGTTGGAGTGGTTTCTTCACCACCGCTCAAGAGATATTGGAGTGGTTTCTTCACCACCGCTCAAGAGATATTGGACTGGTTTCTTCACCACCGCTCAATAGATATTGGAGTGGTTTCTTCACCACCGCTCAAGAGATAACGAAGTGGTTTACTCACCACCGCTCATGATGTTTCATTTATATGTATATTCCCTAGGTATTGCTTTTCTTTATTGGTTCTATGGAGCCGCACGAAATATAGCGTCTACCTTGTGGAACTCGTATTATCGGTATTTGTTGTTTGCCTTATGGCTTGCTTTGGGATATTCTTATCCTTTGTTTCTATATGTTGCCGATGATATGATGCTTGATCTATATGATTCATCTTTCGTTAGATGATTGTGTATCTCTTTTAGAGATATCTATCATGCTTTGTAACCTTGCAGGTTTATTGTTGTTCAGTTTATTTAACTGATTTTTTTAGCTTGACTGATCCGTGTAATTTATACTCGGGTCAGACCGAGTTGTTTCAGGTTAGGTGCTTTTGGACTTAGCCTATTTTGCTTCCGCATGGACTATTCTCTAGCTTCATTTTGTTGTAGCGTCTTTTGTGGTCCTTATCTGTTGAACTCTGATATTTATATTTTTGTCTCGTTTGTATATTGTGGTCTCCTGTACCACTTGACATGTATTATTTTGTATACTCTGTTGTGTATCCGTTTATGTGTATATTATGATCGACTGTTCTGTGATGTGATTTACATTTGAGTTGTTATATTTTCTTCTGATAGATCCTATAGCCATTGTAGTTTTGCCTTAAATATTTATTGAATAGGTCGAATTTTAATGTGACTACTTTTCGACGTATTTAGTGAATAGTTAAGGTAAGATTACACATGGTCGCTTCCATTATACTCTATTGTCCGCGTTAGCCGACAGTATTATCTATGTAATACTCTTTGTTAACGAGGCTCTCGGAGTGGGGCGTCACAGAAATGTTATGCTCAGCTTTAAAAATCCCTATCTCCTCCTTTAAACTGTTTAAGGATATGTTGTAAAAAAGAAAACTATTTGTTTATGAGTATACGTTGTTTAAAAATTAGTTGAATTGAATATCATGAAGTATAGAGAAATAAAAGTGTAGCTTAGAGTAAGTTGACCCAAAATGTAAATTTTAGAATATCGTATTTTAATCTTTTTCTGTATAGACGCGATCCCTGGGTGAAATGAGGAATTTAGTGGTTGTTTTACGATTTTTAGTGGTGTAAATAATGAAATAATGGGAGATGATCATTTTTGGGTCGTGGATCAAATTCCGACAAATGCATCGAGGTTGGGGGTCGTGGATTGGTCGAGAGGGAGCTGTGGATTTGAGGAGCGTGGGAAAAATGGAGTGGCAATTTATTGGACGGTCGAGTGGTCAGATGTAGGCGATATAGTGTTTGGATGTCGAATGGGTCGTCGTCAGTTTTGTGGTGATGGTGGCATCATGGAAGGATTTGGGTGCCACGGTATGGGTGGATGGTGGAGAGGAGGGATGCAAAGCTTATGGTGAGGTGGTTTGAGCTCCATTGGTCGAAGATGGTGGTACAAGGCAAGGGAAGGTTGGTTTGTTTTCTGGTGAGGGTTTCCTTTTGTTTGATTTAGATTTTGGACTCTTGGGTGAATTCTGGGTGGCCAGAGTGGTTACGTGGGTCAAAGGGGATTTGGGGGAGTGGTCGGAGGTAGTCGACGATCATTGCGAGCATGTGCACATGTACGATGGAGGGTATGTGCAGGAAGAAGTAGTCGGAAAAAAAGGAAAGGTAAGAAAGGAACTGGAAGGAAAAGAAGAAGAGAAGGGAAAGGAGATGGGCCGGTTTGAGCCAAAGAAAATAAAAGATAAGAAAAAAGTAAGAAAAGAAAGTAAGGAAAAATAAAGAAAAAATGAAAGAAAAGGAAAAGGAAAGTAAAGGAAAAGAGAAAGAATAAAATAAAATGAAGAAAAGGAAAAGTAAAAGAAAGGAAAAGAAAGAAAATAAAATAAAATAGGAAAAAAGAGAGGTAAAGAAATGGTTGTTACTAATTTATTTATGTGACAATTTATTTTTTGCTTCTAAAAATCTATTTTAATTTAAAATTAAAATCTAAAGGCTCAATATTATTTCATAATTTAAAGGGTAATTAGTCTCGTTATTATGTGAACTGAAACTTATATAAATTAACTAAATAAACATTAAATAGAATGGTAAACTTTTGTTAACCAATAATAGGTTGTTTTTCTTCTAGTGTAGTTAATTTGGATAAAGATATAGATGGATTTGGTTAAGTAAGGTTAATGAAATCCAAATATGTGATATTGTTATCGATCGTTAAAGTGGTAACAATCTATATCTTGTCCTAAATTCTATTGGAGGTTAATTCAATTATCATTGTCTATACCGTTAAGTGGTCAGACAAGTTATACAGTAGGTTAAAATGATGATATGGTTATTGAATAAAATCGATAATAAATTCCCATATTTGAATACTGTCATCCTAAATGAAAATTTGTTTATTTTAAACAATTTACCCTTTTAAACTTTTCACTCGATATCGAAGAGGTTGGGATCGGATATCCGCGTTATCCGTAACCACTTCGGTTTAACAGGCACTGCAAATCTTTATGGGTTTGATTTTTAAGCATAATATGCTGGAGTTGAATGAACTAAGAAAATCTGGCTATTTTAAATAGGCAAATGTACCTGGATATCATTTTAAATATCAATGGATTTTTGTTTGGCTATAACAGGATAAAAACTCATAGTGTCGTACGAGTTACCTTGGTTCCAAAGAAGTTTTATAACATAAATGTTTCAATTTAAGTTGTTTTACTCACGCTGGTTTCCATCCTGACTCGGGTGTTACTTTATTGTAATACTCAGGCCAGACCGAGTATTACATGATTTCAGGTTAGAACGCTTTGGAGCCCGGAGACGAGCTAGATGGCAGAGACGTATTGTTTTATTCCGCTGTGAAGTATAGATTGTATAAACTACATTTAGGGACAAGTTATTATAACTGTCCAGATTTATTTATTGATGGCTATACTCTGATATCTTGTATGTATATTGACAATTAAAACTTTTCTTTGTTTAAAATGCTGCTATTTGTATATTATATTTTGTTCCGCTGCGATTGTGAGATTCTGTGCTGTTTTTTTGTTTTCTTCTTCTATCTCTTTTCTTCTTAACGCTAACAGTCTGGTATTTTTGGCTCTTGATTGCTCGACGCCTATATAGTGAACATATTAGTGTCGATTTTCGGGGTAGAAAATCTTTGGGCCGTTACAAAACAAACCATTCGAAACCCTAGAAAGTAACCCTTTCGAAACCACTGAAAATAACTCTTTCAAAAACAATAAAAGCCTATCCTTTGAAAGCTTTAAATTATTAGGCATCATCCTTTAAAAACTTGCCTTTCAAAAAAAAACCTTCCTTTTTCAACCCTGTCGAAACCCTGGAGAACCACCCCTTTCAAAGCCATTCAAAACCTTTCGAAGGAATAAAAAAGTCAACTCTTTTGAAAGCATTTGGGTTCAATTTAAAACCTATGGAAAACACCTTTCGAAAGATAAAACTTATCTCTTTCGAAACCAGTTGAGTTATACTTCAATCAAAATAAAAATGGCCTTTAAATCATTTGAGTCGAAAGCACCTATTTTGAAACCATTTCCTATGTAATGAAGTGATGGTATCAAAATAATCCATTCAAAAGCATTAGAGAGGTGGCGAAATTTTAGAAAATAAAAGAACCCATTCTAAATCATTTAGACTCGAAGGTAGGAAGCGACAACTAAAGCCTTCGACTCAGTTGAAAACAATTGTTTAGGAACAAAGAGCAACCTAATCGAAACCATTCTTTTTAACCATTTGACCTGGTCCAAAGCTAACTAAGTCGAAAGGATCTTAGCCGAAAGCAAGTATGTCCATTTTCTTTTAAAACCAAAACAATGCTTCAACCCCTTCAGAACCCCCTGGTTTCGACTCTGTAACTTTCACCTTCTTCCAATTCACTGCATACCTATTCCCTGATACCATATGCATTGGTTTAGATTGTGCCGGAAGCGAGGGAATGGAGGCGGAACCTAGTGCCGAAAGCATTGAAATAGTAAAAAACCTATTTATTTGCAGTTTTAAACTATTCTTTTGCACCTAACCTGCCTTGTTTGTCTAAATCTAATTGGTTGCAAGATTTCTCTTTTCAAAAGTGTTGTAGACTTTCCAGATTTAGCAATTTAAACATTTTTACAAAAAGCCCCTTTTCCTCCTTAATTATATAAAACATTTAAGTCCCATATCTTCAATAATTTTATATAACCATTAAAACACTTAGGAAAAATCTATGAAATTCAAGAAAATCACATTTTATATGTTTTCCAACATATAAAATTTTTGAACCCAAACAATTTATTATTTAACCGTAAATAATTTAACCCAAACAATTTATTATTTAGAAGGATCTCTAATATGAGGTAATATAGCCTTAGCCAACCTAGGCTTCAACCCCGGTATGATCTTCTCATTCCTCTTCATCACTGTATCCATTGAAGCATACCATATCTGGCCAACTCTTCGAACCTTCTAGCATACTCCTGAACAAACATCTCTCCCTTCTTGGATTCAGCAAAGTTTCTGATCAGAGCTGACTATGCCATAACGGAGATGAATCTTTGTTGGAACCTCCTCTTGAAATCTTCCTAGGCTATGGTCCCCTCATCCATCGCCACAGTCACACTATTCCACCAAAACAAAGAAGCTCCCTGAAGCTGTCTAGATGCCAATATCCTCTTCTGCTCATCGTTGAGCCCCAAATCTACAAAGATCATCTCACAATGCAGTAACAAGTTCTCCACCTCATGGCATCCTCCGTTCCAATAAACGGCTTCCCTCCAAGCTTAGTGTAATCTCCACTCAGCTTAGCAAAATGGTTAGCTACCAGAACTTCCCGATTCTCTGATCCTGCAGTATTTCCTCCTAACACTCCAGCTACAACTCCCACAAACATCATATTCCTGAAAAACTGATACATAGCTTTCATTCCAACTTGCGAGACACCAAAATTCTCTACTTATGCCCGACTTTGGGTTCTCCTAGCATTAGGTCTGGCATTCCCTTACGGCGTCTTCCTATCCTGGGTTAACTCTTCCTCTTCTACCAACCATATCTGTATTCAAATCTCATGAGATATAGAAAGATATTCTAATTAAAGATAGGCGAATAGAGATAAAGCACATATTTATATAGAGCAAATATAAGTACGTTATCATAGCGTTACCCCATACCCCAATATTACTCTAATTCCTTAGGATTATGTTTTCAAAACCATTTTTAGTCAAAGTATTTCATATACCTATGCTCAGATACCAACTTGTAACACCCTGTATCTAGAGACCAAAAGCTAAGCGCTATAGATATTGCAGTTATCTATAATATTAACTTCTAGTGACAAAATATGGTAATGCTAATGGTATCCATAATATTAGAAGCACTTGAATAAGAACAAAATCATAGATTTCAAAAAAAACAACATTTTAATTATTACATTTCAAATAAAATCATGTCCAATTACATAATCCTATAATCGTTCCCAAGTAATGATCAAATATAATTTACGATAATACGCCAAGAGCATTCTATGACGATACCCCCTTGGTTGATCAGAGAAAATATAGATATACTGACTTAAGACACATAGCGAAAAACAAAAGAGAAAAATATGTAATTCTTATTTAGTTGTTCTTCTACCACTTACTCATCTTCGGAAGCTTTATTTGTCAAAAAATGAAACCTAAAAGCCTCAACCCTCAGCCTACTCAAATTAATTTTGAGCACGCGAGAGTTTAAAGGGAAACAAAAACTTTGAGTCAGACATAAATCTTGGTGTGAATAATTCTGTTACATCTCGGTTTACTGATATTGAGTGAGACCACGCCGCTTACCGGAAAGGGTTTTCCTTCACTAATATCCGTTTTCAAAACATATATTTTGTAAATCCTTTATTCTAACCAAACATGTTAATCAAACTGATTTTGATAATAAATAATAACAAGATCCGTTATGATATATCAGGTAATAAATGGACTATATTTCCTAAATCTAGGTTGACTACCCTCAATCGGACTAACTGTCTACAATCTGGAATAACTATCCTCAAAGTGGGCTAATTGCCCTTTGGCTGACTTGAGCCTACCAGATACAATATCAAATAGTCTAAGCAACTATTAGACAAAACTTCTGGATGGTTTTTCCTTAACTTACGTCTCTAAGGGTCAACTGATCCTAATGGTTTTGTGGTTTACCAATAACCTACCTCTATACATAAATATTCCATTCTATGTGTAACCAACATTTTGGTCTTACTTGTGACTAAGCCCTATATACTGGAATTCTCAACTCATTTGAAAGCATCAAAAACTCAACTCTTTTGAAAGCATTTGGATTCAATTTAAATCCATGAAAAAACCTTTCGGAACCATAAAATTCATCTCTTTCGAAATCTTTGGGTTATACTTTAATCAAAAGAAAAAGGGCCTTTAAATCATTTAATTCAGAAGCACCTGTTTCGAAATCATTTCCTAAGTAGTGAAATGATGGTGTCGAAACCATCCCTTCGAAAGCATTAGAGAGGTGGCCAAGTTTTAGAAAACAAAAGAACCCCTTCGAAACCATCTGGATCAAAAGGGGAAGCGGTAACTAAAGGCTTCGAATCAGTCGAAAGCAATCATTTAGAAACAAAGGCACAATCCAATCGAAACCATTCTTTTAAACCATTTGATATAGTCAAAAGCTAACTAATTCGAAAGCATCTTAGTTGAAAGCAAGTAGGCACATTTTTCTTTAAAACCAAAACAATGCTACAACCCCTTCAGAACCCCCTGGTTTCGACTCTATACCTTTCGCCTTCTTCCAATTCACTATGTGCCATTTCCCTGATATCACGTGCATTAGTTTCGACTGCATCAAAAGCGAGGGAATAGAGGCAAAACCTGGTGTCGAAAACATTAAAGTAGTGAAAAACATATTTATTTGCACTTCTAAACTATTCTTTTGTACCTAACCTACCTTATCTATCAAAATTTGATTGGTTGCATGATTTCTCTTTTCAAAAGTGCTGCCGACATTCTTGGTTTAACAATTTAAACATTTTTACAAAATGCCCCTTCTCCTCCTTATTAAAACATTTAAGTTCCATCCCTTAAATAATTTTATATAACCAGTAAAACACTTAGGAAAAATATACAAAAATGTCAACAAAAATCACATTTTATATGTTTTCCAACATATAAAAATTTCGAACCCAAACAATTTATTATTTAACCGTAAACAATTTATAAACCAAAATAGCATTTTATTTACTGGAAAATTCATATTAATTCCATGAAAATTCAGAAAATCTAAAAAATAAAGCCCATCTCTAAAATATTATCCTAGATCTTCATAAAAATTGGCAAGGCAGCCAGATGTCATTTAATAGGGTTTTCATATAAAACAAGATGCCTAAAGTCTATATGGACAAAAGTAAATCATCAAAATTATTTATAATCATTCCATCACTCAGAAACATGGCAAATAAATGCAAAATATTTAGAATTAATTATAAAACCGAAAGCAACAAAAGATTTGAGATGTAAATATTATTCA
This sequence comes from Allium cepa, assembly GCA_030765085.1. Taxonomy (NCBI): domain Eukaryota; kingdom Viridiplantae; phylum Streptophyta; class Magnoliopsida; order Asparagales; family Amaryllidaceae; genus Allium; species Allium cepa. Next base: position 980,566,188 of record CM060928.1, read on the forward strand.
CATTAGCTTTAGAGATTAAAGGAGCATGAGATTTAGAAGAATTTGATTTGAATTAGCTTTTCCCTTAGCTTTTCTTAATTATTCTTCCTCTTTTAATTGCTAATCGCGGTTGGCCTTAATTTCAAATTTTTAGAAAATGAAACTGAACGTGTATTGAGTATACACGGCCATAGTTTAAGGGACATAGGAATAGTTTTCCTATTTTACCCCTTCCGTATTTCAATTTAAACTCTTCTTTAGTTCATTAATTTAAATGCCACGGCTACCCTTAACAAAAATAAAATCTCAATTCCCCATTCAGCACATAATTTTATTTAATTTAGTAAATTTAATATCCTAAATAATGTTACCAAAATCTGGGCTGTTACAATTCAGTTGTCGAAATCTTTTAAATCTATAAAGAGAAGGTGAATTGCAATGTAATGTAAGAATTCTGCATTTTTGATGAAATAATATGAGCGCTTTGATGTAAACGAAACAATGGTTAAGAAATTTAAAATGAACGTTTCGAGTTGAAGTGGTCGATTTATTTTAATTTAGAAATTTAATTCAAATTTAACTTATAATAAAATAGAATGGCAAGAAAAAAATTATTTGAATTTTGCTTTGGAAAAGTTACTGTGTTTACATAGGAAAATTCATTTCATTCCAATTTGAATTCGAAGTTACTGTGTTACATAGCAGCGCTACAGCGTTAAACTAGGTACGCAGCTATTTTCAGGGTAAATGGTATAGACAACTATACCCACCTCTTTATTGGTTTAAACATTTGTAAACCCTAGCTTTCGTCAATTCAAATTTCAACTTAAGATATTTATTCATTTCACATTTCAACTTTAGTAAAAATCATAAATATGATAAAAATCATTTTAAATTCATTTAAATTCAAATTATCATAAATTTATCATAATTTCATACTCAATTAAATTTCCAATTAAAATTAAATCAAAATTTCCAAAATAACTTACGTTCAAAATTTCTAACTTTTTCATTAATTCATTTCACTTACAATTATTCATAAAATCAATAATAATTTACAAAAAATTTATTTTTATTAAATTTCAAATCAAAATATTATATTAATTAAATTTCTAAAATATTTTAAATTTTTTAGAAAAGCATATTTTAACTACGGGCCTGTATAAAATTTTCTACGCTAGGTAAAGTGATACGGGTAATATATCATTTCAACCCGTAATTTACAAAGAAAAATCCTGGTTTTATCATTTCAAACCCGCAATCCCAAGTCAAAATGAAAAATTTAAAACCATTCAGGCCTATCATTTCAGCCTATAAATTTTTTTTTCTAACAGGGAACTTGCAGTGTGATCATATGCAGAAATAATATAAACAAGGTCAATATCACAATATACAGTCATATATCAGATGTCAGGTGAAAATTAACAGTTTTAACATGGTAATAACATGGAATAGCATATCATATGATCATCATTAACTTGCATAAACATTTTTTTATTACTAAACACTTGTCATCAATTCACTTTTCATAAGTATAAATGTCAGAGTGAGAAAGACTCACTTTTTCAAGCTGAAGACCAAAACAACAAACACAAGTGCGATTCCAAAAGCACGACAAGCACGATATAGCATGACTTTTGATTTGAATGAATGGAGAGCCTTGATATTTGTCTTGTAAACAATAACCAAAACAAGACAATACACACATAAATATTCAACGCAAAACAATGTTGAAACAATGAAAATACGAAGCAACAAAGGAATAGATTACTTGACCTTGCTTTAACCATTCAAATGCTTGGCCTAGGAGGTTCTTGGGTTCAGCCATGATGATGATATAGCTCAGGTTTGGCACCATAACTCATGGCTAGAAGGAGTATGGAGTGGTAGGATTATAACATGAAGCATACAATTGGTCAAGGCAACATATATGGAGTTTTTGAGCACAACAAGGCTCGGCCTTGGGTCAAGTGGGGCTTGGCCATACTTATACAGGTTTGGACAGTAGATGGAGGGGTGTGGGGAGGTCTGGAAAAGGTGGTGGTGGTGGCCTATGGTGGTGGCCAAGGTGGTGGATGAAGATATTAAGTGATAGGGTGGCTATCATGAATGTTTCAAGGCTTTATGCAGTGTTTTTTGTGGAGTTTTGGTTCATGGAGTCTTGGCCATGTCAATTTCAGATCTGGACAGAGGCTAAGATGAAGTGTAGTGGTGGTAGCAAGGTGGTGGTCGTGGCTAGAGGTGGTGGCCATGGATGGATCTGAAATGATGGCTGGAGATGATGCCAAGGAAGAGTGGTAGGGGATGGTGGAGAGTATGGTGGTGATGGTGGGTGGTAGAGGCCAAGCAATACACATGAGAAAACAAGGCAAAATATAAGAAAACAATGAAAAAAGAAGAGCAAAAAGAAGAGGAAAAGAGGAGACATTACCAGACCTTCCTAGCCGTGAAAAATGAAGTGGAGAGGAATGTTTTCACGTGAAAATGAGGTAAGAAATGCACAGCTACAATAAAGAAAGGAACGGCCAAAGGAAATTAAATCTATTAATTGGAAAAGAAACGGAAGAAGAAACGTTAAAACGGTTTTACGTTTCTTTGCTTTCAAACCTTTTAGACTTCCTATATATATTCATATACATCTTAAATAACTGAAAACACTTGTAAATTCTAGTTAGAATTCGAAAATATAACAGATAAACAAAATATTAATAATTAATTATTAATTAGATATGATTAAAATAAGAAAAATGGCACAGAAAAATGAAAACTAGACTTAGAAATTAGAAATAATTTCAATACACTTTGGAAAAAATTTCTTAAATTTAAATACATGTAAAATGAATAAAATAAAGTAAAACACAGCAATAAAAGTGAATGTATAAAATAAATCAATAAATTGATGTATTAATTGTAAAAAGAAACGGATAAAACGCCTTTACGTTTCAGGCTTTTAAGATCTCTTTACTTTCTAAACCTTTTGCATTTCCTTTTCTTTTTAATTTTATAAAAACAAAATAAACTCAGAAATGTTATTTAAAACCTAAACTAAGTAAGAATAAAATAAAATAAATAATTTATTTTAAGTAAAATAGAAAAAGGAAATAAGAAATTGCTTAAAAATAGCAACCCTGACATAAAAATTACATGAAAATCTCCAATGACTTTGGAAAATTTATTACTTCACAAAAAAAATATTATAACACAAAATTTGAATCAAAAATGGTTTTAAAACATTTTCAAGGTAAAATAATAATTTAGTTTTTATTAAATAGAAAGTTAAATAAAGAAAAATGCAGTAAATACCAACTAGGCTTTATAAATTGAAATAAATTCAGATAAACTTTAGAAAAACTATATTATCATTTTAAAAATACTTAAAGTCAAAATATACATAATATAACATATTATCACATATTAAAATAAAATATAACCAAGAAGAAGTAACTTATACAATTTAAAATAGTCATTGTTAAATAACCCTATATACGCACAATATTGTAAAGGGTATAACTTTCACAATTTACATCCAAATTCAACGAAACGAAAAGTGGTGTTCTTAGAATTTTATGTACTTTCATAATAAAAGAAAAAATTAAATTTTTTAAACTTTTAAAATTTTAAGTTGAAAGTCACAGTTTGACTATTTTGACCAAAATCAGCATTTCAGGCAAATATTCAACTTACACAAGTTTGGAATTATAACTCATAAAAAATCAAGATTATATTTAAATAATAAATTTAATCATTTCAAATAAGTAAAATAAGTTTTTAAATCAAAATCTTACATTAAAATAATTAAAATATACAATAAACTAATTACAAAATACAGAGTTGTTACACCGCGTATTTATAATGTGCCCTTCCATACCTCATTCCTTTACGGGGACGAAAAGTTTTGAGTGGGGGAGAGTGTAACAACCCTGTATTTTGTAATTATTTTATTGTATATTTTAATTATATTAATGTAAAATTTTGGTTTAAAAACTTATTTTACTTATTTGAATGATAAAATTTTATTTTTTAAATATAAAATCTTGATTTTATATGAGTTATAATTCCAAACTGTGTAAGTTAAATATTTGCTTGAAATGTTGATTCTAGTCAAAACAGTCAAACTGTGACTTTTAACTTAAAAATTTAAAAGTTTGAAATTTAAATTTTTTTCTTTTATTATGAAAGTACATAAATTTCTAAGAACACCACTTTTCGTTTCGTTGAAATTGGATATAAATTGTGAAAGTTATACCCTTTACAATATTGTGCATATATAGGGTTATTTAACAATGACTATTTTAAATTGAATAAATTACTTCTTCTTTGTTATATTTTATTTTAATATGTAATAATATGTTTTTTTTTGTGTATTTTGACTTTTAAATATTTTTAAATGATAATAGAATTTTTTCCAAAATTTACTGTATTTATTTCCTATTTTTAAAGGCTGTTTTATAATTTTCTGCTATTTTCTTCATATAAATTTTACTTAATTTTTTTTTTATTTTGTGAATGCATTTTATTTTATTTTTTATAAATATTTGTACAAGTCCATGAAGATTTTCTGTAACGACCCAGAATTTTTAATAATTTAAATTTGAATATTTAATTAATTTTAAATATTTATAAGTGAATTTATAAGTCAAATAAATTTTTATTTGAATTTTTGGATTTAATTAGATAATTAAATCAATAATTTAATATGTTAAATTATGAAAATAATTGAAAATTGAGTTAAAAATGATTGAAAATAATTTGGAAAATTTTATTTAATCATACCGGAGTTATAGAAATATTTTAGAACTTTTAAAATCGAATTAAAAGTTAATTTGTGAAAATTGAATATTTTAATATTTAATAATCGACTGTAAAATAGTAAATTTTTGAACAGTCTCAGAATTGAACGAAACCAGTTTCATTGGATCCGTAATAGTTAGTTATTACCGGATTTCAATTTTCGTGTCAATCGGAGCTATCGTTTGATCGTGGCAGCTCGAAACGCATCGAATTGTTTTTAATTTAAATTTGGCGAGTCAAAATAGCCATTTTTCAAAAAGTCTCGGATTTCGACGAAACAAGTTTCATCGGATCCGTAATGTGATATTATTGTAAGGTTTCAAATTTCGTGTCAATTGGATTTACCGTTTGTCCGGTACAAATTAAAACGCTTAGAAATCGAGTTAATTCGGTTTAATTTAAATTGAACGTTTTCAGCCATAACTCGCACAGATGTCCGAATTAGCTTCCGAAACCTGTTCCATTGTGTCCGGAACGCGGGATAAACCCTAGGTACGCTGGTTACGGCGCCTAAATCGGAGTTCGGAATTTACGGATGAATAGTGTTTCGTTTTTCTCTATAAATATGCACCCTACCCCCTTCATTTATAAAAAAAAATATATATAATAAAACCCTAGCCAGCCGCCACCCCATAATCAAAGGCCGAAATCATCCCAACTTCCCCCTCCAATTTCTCAAAATCCATGCGTCAATCCGTGAAAGTATCAACTACAATATCGTTAAGCATGATGAGAACTTCGATGTGAACGGCTGTGATGGGTTTTCGTTGAGTAAATGGACGGCAATTCTCAATTAAACGTCACGAGTTCGGCCTCGAACTGCGTGCGAGGGGGGGAACCGAGCTCAGTGCCATTTGGGCCGAGCGTGGAGTGGAGGGAGGCGCATCTCGTGGGGGTTCTTGATCGTGGTGGAGGTCGATGTTTTGCACGCGTAAATAAACCCTAATTTCTTATATGGGTTTCGGCTATAGCTGTAGCCGTGTGCGCGAGAGCGAAGGAGGGGAGCAGTTGCGTTCAAGGGCCAGATGCAAGCAAGAGTAAATCCTACGGCTACTGTTTGATGTGGGTTTAAAATTGGTTAATTTAGTTGTAAATTATATATATATAAATTGTATGCAAACTTGTAAATTACATAACTTTTTCATACGAGGTCGAAAGAATGCAAACTCAGTTGCGTTGGAATCGTATGGACGAGCACTACGCGATGGAGTTGGTTTGGAGTCGTTTGGAGTTAGTGAGAATTTCGGGTAAAATTAAACGCGCGTTTAATTTTATTCGAAATAAAAGCTAAAACGGAAATTAAAACCAAGGTGAGAACTTCTCACTCAATCGAATAGATTTCGATTTTATTTTAAATAGTTAGATTTAAAATATTTGAATGCATGTTTGAATGATGACTGTAAATTATTGATTGTTAAAATAGACATTATACGCCGTTAGTAAGCGGATGTTATTTAATATAAACATATACCGCGAATATTTCATAAACAGTGAAATTGGTATTATATATAATATCAATATATATATTGGCATATGTATATATTGCAGTTGTTGATTTCCCGCATTTTTTTGTTTAGCGGATGAGACCCTATTACGCCGTTATTAAGCGGATAATATTTATTAAAAACATGTACCGCGATAATTTCGTACTGGAGCGAAATTGGTATTGTGCTAATGTTTTTGGATGCAGGAAAACAGGTTGGAGGGATCCAACTGGATTCCTCAACAGTTTTTATTTGATTTTCAGATATTTTGATATTTGATGGATTATCATATCGATATATGATATCGTAGTAGTCGTGATTGACTATTTGATGTGTAGCATCATTGGACCCAGATTTTGGGATTTTAAAATGGTTTTAAAGTGATTTTTGAAAATATACTATATTTTTGGAATTGATCCATTATAAATAAATAAACGTTAAAATTTTTAAAGTTATAAAATTATGGTTTTTGTGAAATATAGTTAAAAGCTGGTTTTTGAGAAATATGAACCAATGATTTTATAAAATAGTTTAAACTGGATTTTTGAGTTTATTATAAAAAGTTTGAATATAAGATCTATAAAATTTGATTATTTTATAAATCAAGAGAACGGTGAAATTTTAAAGGAATTTAAAGACGTTTAAAAGAATAATATAAATTAATTTATATTAAGAGATTTATAAATGGATATTTATAAATTGAATTATAGACATTATAAAACGAGTTTTTACAAGTGTTTGAATGTAGTGAAAATGAATTTCCTAAATGAATGAAATTTATGAAATTATAAACCGTGAAGTTATAAATGAAATTTATAAATAGTAAGATTTATAAATTTGGTGAAATTATTTGAAGAATAGATTGGATAAATCATTAAATCTTATAAGTTATAAGATTTATAAATTGGAAAGTCTTTAAAAGAACGATCTTATAAAATAATCGTTTTATAAGTATTTAACTTATAATATGAACGTTTAGTTTATAATTTAGTTATAAACTGGAATAGGTTAATAAAGGAATTTATTAAAGGAAGTTTTTATAAATAAATAGAAGAGGAATTTATAAACGTTGTTTTATAAATTCGCAAACGACTTATTTTGATAAGTTAATTGTTATAACCTATTAATGGAGTTATATTCACATTTTTGAATAGTGAATAATCCTTTAAAATAAATTGAATAAAAGGATGAAATTTGTTAACGAAGTATGTTCACGATTTTTGAATAGTGAATAACACGTTAAAGAAAATGTTTTAGAATGTGATATTTTAAACAGAATTAAAACGATCTAACCATGTTTTAAAGGTGTTGAGATTCGAAACCATAGATTTCAACATTTATTGTTGAAATAGACGATTTCGAGAAATAAAAGGAAATAGTGGACTATAACACTGTTGTTATAGTAAATGATTTCCGAATGGAAATGTTTTGTATAGTGTTGGGATATATATATCTATTTTAATTTCGAATCCCTATACTAGTGATGTTGGGTTGTTGTAACGATGTTTTACGCAACATTCGTTTTGACCCAAATAAATATGTTAAGTGAATGATTTCCTTAAAAAAAATGAAATATATACTTAATTCGATTTAAGTATATGGAATATTTTCTAAGTGTTGAAAATAAAAGATTGTGAATTACTTATTTAATAAGTATGGAAATGTTTTCCAATATGAAGTGAATAATTAGAATTTATCTTTTTGAAGATAAATTGAAATGAATTATTGAAATCGAATATGCATGGATATTTTGAAATATAAATTCATTATGGAATTTATATGTGAAAAGTGGAATTTGTATAAAAATAAATATTGATTTATTTTTGAAGTGTTGAAATTAAATATCTTGTAAAGATATTTTGAAAAATAAATAATTTGGAAAATTATTTGGAATCTGGTGATGTGTGCATATCCAGTGATAGTTCAATAGCCGACTATCAATATTTCCCTTTGAATGGGTATTTGATGTGAAATGTTTGAATTTGAATGCCACACTTATTTTTGAATAAGCGCTCACTATTCGGGTTAACCGGGAAAGGACCATGGGGTCGTATAACCCATTCCGAATATGTGATACGTTGTTATGAATTGCATTTGAAGATCGGTGTTGAAGACCGAGTATTTGCGAAAGCGATAGGATGACCTATCGATTGTCTCTGCACTGGGTAGCTCCTGGTATAGAGATCTCCTAAGTGATGGGAAATTCGATCGGGATTGTGAATACCCGTATTGCAAGGGCTTCGTAAGAAGTGCCTTCGGTTCTGTTCGAGCCCGGAACAGACTTGTATGGATTGTATGTCTGACATTACAAGTTGAGATATAAAGCCGATTTCTTTCAAATATATTTCTGTTGGTGGCGGAGAATTTATTCTTTGCTTAACACCCTTCTCTGAGACGTACGAGCTCAGAGGTTATATAGTTGAAGTTATCAGCGATATATTCCCAATTTGGTAATGTGACATGCTGAGTGTTGCTGAAATGATCATTGTGTTGATTATTTGTGATAGGATCGTTTATTTGATCGTCTATCCTTGTGATCATTGTGTTGATCATTTGTTGACCCAAAGCATAGCTTTTGTATAAAGTATGTTTTTGTGGACGTGAATTCGTCGAGCCTCACACACCGTGAATGGTCAAAACAGGAAAGAAGCAGCAAGGTTATGAGGGGTAGCACCCTTTAGGATATGTCCATTTCCTTCTGGAAAAGGGTGGTATCATGGTATGGAGCCCAGATACTTACTCATGTTGAAACACTTTGTTTTTATGATTGTGTGAATTGATTAGAGAGCTCTCGGATAAAGGTCCCAAAGGACCGGGGGATGGCATATTCGGTCAGTTGTTACTCAGTTAGGAGTAACCCGGCCTTGTGTTGGTAGAGATCCGGTTTGGTTCTCGGGGATGTCCATCCAGAGGCATTCTCATGTGGCAATGGGAAGTTCCTTGGCCTGACCATTCGTTGGAAATCCAAAGAAACAATACGAGACTTGTACGGTTTTAGTTGTAGAACCTGCTATGGAATGTGGCGGTAACCTGCTATTGAACATAGTTAGCTATAGTAGGCATACGATAATGGTCGTATGTTGGCTAAGATTTATATTCTACTTTCGAAATGAATTTTTTTCTACACTATGCACTAGTAATAATATCAAATGTTATTTTAAATGCGTATCAAGCATCTTTGACTATCATAAGGAGAAATCTCCTCCGATTCTGCGTTTGCATGTGTGTGTGTGCGGGAGGCCTTATGGTAGTCTCATTTTTAAAAAGCATTGCGAATTGATTAAAAAAATATTCCTCTATTTTGATTTTAAGATAAATAAACTGTTTTGAGTTTTCACACCAGTCACATGACTGACTCGGAGTTTATTGTTTTCCTTCCTAAACTCTGGGTGCCCACAAATTTCCACACGGGCAGTTAAGAGTTAGGTTTATCAGGATATTCTGGATATTCTGGAGTTGCTGGAGGCAAGCTGGATGGCATGGCGTATTACTAGTTTATATAGTATTTCTTTTCCGCTGCACTGTTTGTTGTTGTATGATGTTGTACACTCTGATATGATGTGATGTAATGAAATGTAATGTAATAACTGATATGGTTCTTTGTTTAAAGATTATTCATTTATTATTATATGTTGTTCCGCTGCGAATTGTGAGATTCTGTTGTTGTTCTGTTGTTTTCTTTTGTCCGTTCTATTCTAAAATTCTTCTATCTTCTATTTTTAAAATTCTCTGTTTTCTAAAAATTATCTATCTTCTTTTCTCTCTATTTCCTATCTCTTCTCTCTTCTTTCTTTTTCTTTTCTTAAATTCTTTTTAAACCCCATAACATTCCGGTTTTTGACCTTCGATTTCTCGGCAGTCGATAAAGTGAGTGTCGATGTTGAATTTTCGAAAGACGAAAATTTTCGGGGCGTTACATTTGGTATCAGAGCTGATGGTTAAGCGACAACCATGGTTCTGTTGGGTATTACTCATTAGAGATAGAGTCAACAGTACTCTAGAATGAATTTGAGTGTAATAATAGCTATGAGAGCGTATTTGTTAGTGAATATAAAATTGTTTTATATTGTGATGATTGGTTTATTGAGTGGCATATGAACCTTCGTCAGCACGGTATGTACAACTATGCCGAAGGGGTTTCTAAACACTTGAATAGAACAATTCGACATAATATTGTTTTAATTGGGTAAATGAAATAATTTTACCTTGATTTTATTTTGAATATAAAGGAATAATTTTTCAGAATTATTAAAGTGTATATAAGTTGATTGTTAGGTTGTTTGAGTAATCTAAGCAAAAGAATTATAAGTATGAATTATAATTAAGGTGATTTACAATTGTGAAATAAACTTATATATATAAGAAGTGAAACTATATTAATATGAGTTGTAAATAAAAGTGAATTTTAAAGTTAAATGGAATATAACTTAAGTGTTGTTGGATGGAATTGATTTTGGTATCGAAGTAAATAATCAAGTGGATTAAATGAATATGAACTTGAGGTATGTAATAGAATTCAACTTTGGTAATTGAATTGAATGAATGGATTGAATAATAATCAATTGAATGTAAATTAAGTTGATATGAAATAATGAATATAAATGTTAATTCATAAAAATCTAATTTTATTAGAAGTTAAATGGTTGAATAAAAAAATCAATTTAATTAAACCAATTGGAAAAGTGATGGTGTTAAACCAAATTGAATGAATATAAGCAAAGGAATTTGGTTATAATTAATATACTTTGGTTGCTATATGGATGTTGATTGATTGTATAAAATTCATTAAGTGTTAATGAAATCGAAAGCTATGAAATTGAATTCAAATTAGAAGTAAATAAATTTGAATAGAATTGAAAGTGAATTGGATTTAATTAGTGAATGCAAACTAATTAAAATTGAGAATGAATGTTGATAAAATCCAATGTGAATAAATCAAATGTGATTTAAAGTGAAAACCAATTCATTGAATATTAATGAGAATATGAATAAAAATTCATTTGATTATGAATGTTAATTGGTTGATGGTTGCATTTGTTGCTTTAGTTGCATTTGCTATATTATGTAGTAGTTATGTTGATATATGTTGTATATCGATACTATGCTTTATATACATGATTCTCATGTTGTTTGTTGAGTTTAGTAGGTGCGGATCGCGTTTGCTTCGCATTTGGAGTTCGCTTTAGCGCTATATTAGCCGTATATGCTTGCTAATAAAATATAAGGTACATATCTCGGATTAAATATCGTACTTTTACACTTTTTTCCCTTCGGGATGCCTCATTACTTGATGAGATGTATATTTGTGATATATATACTGTCATTTTTTTTTCGGATCGAGCCGCGCAAAGGAGACTATGGCGAATTTTTCCGAAAATTTAAGGCGTTAGAAAAATTTTGAGAAAATTGGGAAAATTTTGAAAACTTTAACTTTGATTTTGGAGTTGAAAGTTAAACAATAGTAGTTGTTTTTGAAAAAATAACTAAGTATGATTTAGAAAACTTAGTAAAGTATTGTAAGGAATTTAATTATGAATTTTGGAAAAATAAATAGATTCTGTAACTTTCTTACTTATAATTTCGAGGACGAAATTCTTTTAAGGGGGAAAGATTGTAACGACCCAGAATTTTTAATAATTTAAATTTGAATATTTAATTAATTTTAAATATTTATAAGTGAATTTATAAGTCAAATTTTTATTTGAATTTTTGGATTTAATTAGATAATTAAATCAATAATTTAATATGTTAAATTATGAAAATAATTGAAAATTGAGTTAAAAATGATTGAAAATAATTTGGAAAATTTTATTTAATCATACCGGAGTTATAGAAATATTTTAGAACTTTTAAAATCGAATTAAAAGTTAATTTGTGAAAATTGAATATTTTAATATTTAATAATCGACTGTAAAATAGTCAATTTTTGAACAGTCTCAGAATTGAACGAAACCAGTTTCATTGGATCCGTAATAGTTAGTTATTACCGGATTTCAATTTTCGTGTCAATCGGAGCTATCGTTTGATCGTGGCAGCTCGAAACGCATCGAATTGTTTTTAATTTAAATTTGGCGAGTCAAAATAGCCATTTTTCAAAAAGTCTCGGATTTCGACGAAACTAGTTTCATCGGATCCGTAATGTGATATTATTGTAAGGTTTCAAATTTCGTGTCAATTGGATTTACCGTTTGTCCGGTACAAATTAAAACGCCTAGAAATCGAGTTAAATCGGTTTAATTTAAATTGAACGTTTTCAGCCATAACTCGCACAGATGTCCGAATTAGCTTCCGAAACCTGTTCCATTGTGTCCGGAACGCGGGATAAACCCTAGGTACGCTGGTTACGGCGCCTAAATCGGAGTTCGGAATTTACGGATGAATAGTGTTTCGTTTTTCTCTATAAATATGCACCCTACCCCCTTCATTTATAAAAAAAAAAAATATAATAAAACCCTAACCAGCCGCCACCCCATAATCAAAGGCCGAAATCATCCCAACTTCCCCCTCCAATTTCTCAAAATCCATGCGTCAATCCGTGAAAGTATCAACTACAATATCGTTAAGCATGATGAGAACTTCGATGTGAACGGCTGCGATGGGTTTTCGTTGAGTAAATGGACGGCAATTCTCAATTAAACGTCACGAGTTCGGCCTCGAACTACGTGCTAGGGGGGGAACCGAGCTCAGTGCCATTTGGGCCGAGCGTGGAGTGGAGGGAGGCGCATCTCGTGGGGGTTCTTGATCGTGGTGGAGGTCGATGTTTTGCACGCGTAAATAAACCCTAATTTCTTATATGGGTTTCGGCTATAGCTGTAGCCGTGTGCGCGAGAGCGAAGGAGGGGAGCAGTTGCGTTCAAGGGCCAGATGCAAGCAAGAGTAAATCCTACGGCTACTGTTTGATGTGGGTTTAAAATTGGTTAATTTAGTTGTAAATTATATATATATATAAATTGTATGCAAACTTGTAAATTACATAACTTTTTCATACGAGGTCGAAAGAATGCAAACTCAGTTTCGTTGGAATCGTATGGACGAGCACTACGCGATGGAGTTGGTTTGGAGTCGTTTGGAGTTAGTGAGAATTTTGGATAAAATTAAACGCGCGTTTAATTTTATTCGAAATAAAAGCTAAAACGGAAATTAAAACCAAGGTGAGAACTTCTCACTCAATCGAATAGATTTCGATTTTATTTTAAATAGTTAGATTTAAAATATTTGAATGCATGTTTGAATGATGACTGTAAATTATTGATTGTTAAAATAGACATTATACGCCGTTAGTAAGCGGATGTTATTTAATATAAACATATACCGCGAATATTTCATAAACAGTGAAATTGGTATTATATATAATATCAATATATATATATTGGCATATGTATATATTGCAGTTGTTGATTTCCCGCATTTTTTTATTTAGCGGATGAGACCCTATTACGCCGTTATTAAGCGGATAATATTTATTAAAAACATGTACCGCGATAATTTCGTACTGGAGCGAAATTGGTATTGTGCTAATGTTTTTGGATGCAGGAAAACAGGTTGGAGGGATCCAACTGGATTCCTCAACAGTTTTTATTTGATTTTCAGATATTTTGATATTTGATGGATTATCATATCGATATATGATATCGTAGTAGTCGTGATTGACTATTTGATGTGTAGCATCATTGGACCCAGATTTTGGGATTTTAAAATGGTTTTAAAGTGATTTTTGAAAATATACTATATTTTTGGAATTGATCCATTATAAATAAATAAACGTTAAAATTTTTAAAGTTATAAAATTATGGTTTTTGTGAAATATAGTTAAAAGCTGGTTTTTGAGAAATATGAACCAATGATTTTATAAAATAGTTTAAACTGGATTTTTGAGTTTATTATAAAAAGTTTGAATATAAGATCTATAAAATTTGATTATTTTATAAATCAAGAGAACGGTGAAATTTTAAAGGAATTTAAAGACGTTTAAAAGAATAATATAAATTAATTTATATTAAGAGATTTATAAATGGATATTTATAAATTGAATTATAGACATTATAAAACGAGTTTTTACAAGTGTTTGAATGTAGTGAAAATGAATTTCCTAAATGAATGAAATTTATGAAATTATAAACCGTGAAGTTATAAATGAAATTTATAAATAGTAAGATTTATAAATTTGGTGAAATTATTTGAAGAATAGATTGGATAAATCATTAAATCTTATAAGTTATAAGATTTATAAATTGGAAAGTCTTTAAAAGAACGATCTTATAAAATAATCGTTTTATAAGTATTTAACTTATAATATGAACGTTTAGTTTATAATTTAGTTATAAACTGGAATAGGTTAATAAAGGAATTTATTAAAGGAAGTTTTTATAAGTAAATAGAAGAGGAATTTATAAACGTTGTTTTATAAATTCGCAAACGACTTATTTTGATAAGTTAATTGTTATAACCTATTAATGGAGTTATATTCACATTTTTGAATAGTGAATAATCCTTTAAAATAAATTGAATAAAAGGATGAAATTTGTTAACGAAGTATGTTCACGATTTTTGAATAGTGAATAACACGTTAAAGAAAATGTTTTAGAATGTGATATTTTAAACAGAATTAAAACGATCTAACGATGTTTTAAAGGTGTTGAGATTCGAAACCATAGATTTCAACATTTATTGTTGAAATAGACGATTTCGAGAAATAAAAGGAAATAGTGGACTATAACACTGTTGTTATAGTAAATGATTTCCGAATGGAAATGTTTTGTATAGTGTTGGGATATATATATCTATTTTAATTTCGAATCCCTATACTAGTGATGTTGGGTTGTTGTAACGATGTTTTATGCAACATTCGTTTTGACCCAAATAAATATGTTAAGTGAATGATTTCCTTAAAAAAAATGAAATATATACTTAATTCGATTTAAGTATATGGAATATTTTCTAAGTGTTGAAAATAAAAGATTGTGAATTACTTATTTAATAAGTATGGAAATGTTTTCCAATATGAAGTGAATAATTAGAATTTATCTTTTTGAAGATAAATTGAAATGAATTATTGAAATCGAATATGCATGGATATTTTGAAATATAAATTCATTATGGAATTTATATGTGAAAAGTGGAATTTGTATAAAAATAAATATTGATTTATTTTTGAAGTGTTGAAATTAAATATCTTGTAAAGATATTTTGAAAAATAAATAATTTGGAAAATTATTTGGAATCTGGTGATGTGTGCATATCCAGTGATAGTTCAATAGCCGACTATCAATATTTCCCTTTGAATGGGTATTTGATGTGAATTGTTTGAATTTGAATGCCACACTTATTTTTGAATAAGCGCTCACTATTCGGGTTAACCGGGAAAGGACCATGGGGTCGTATAACCCATTCCGAATATGTGATACGTCGTTATGAATTGCATTTGAAGATCGGTGTTGAAGACCGAGTATTTGCGAAAGCGATAGGATGACCTATCGATTGTCTCTGCACTGGGTAGCTCCTGGTATAGAGATCTCCTAAGTGATGGGAAATTCGATCGGGATTGTGAATACCCGTATTGCAAGGGCTTCGTAAGAAGTGCCTTCGGTTCTGTTCGAGCCCGGAACAGACTTGTATGGATTGTATGTCTGACATTACAAGTTGAGATATAAAGCCGATTTCTTTCAAATATATTTCTGTTGGTGACGGAGAATTTATTCTTTGCTTAACACCCTTCTCTGAGACGTACGAGCTCAGAGGTTATATAGTTGAAGTTATCAGCGATATATTCCCAATTTGGTAATGTGACATGCTGAGTGTTGCTGAAATGATCATTGTGTTGATTATTTGTGATAGGATCGTTTATTTGATCGTCTATCCTTGTGATCATTGTGTTGATCATTTGTTGACCCAAAGCATAGCTTTTGTATAAAGTATGTTTTTGTGGACGTGAATTCGTCGAGCCTCACACACCGTGAATGGTCAAAACAGGAAAGAAGCAGCAAGGTTATGAGGGGTAGCACCCTTTAGGATATGTCCATTTCCTTCTGGAAAAGGGTGGTATCATGGTATGGAGCCCAGATACTTACTCATGTTGAAACACTTTGTTTTTATGATTGTGTGAATTGATTAGAGAGCTCTCGGATAAAGGTCCCAAAGGACCGGGGGATGGCATATTCGGTCAGTTGTTACTCAGTTAGGAGTAACCCGGCCTTGTGTTGGTAGAGATCCGGTTTGGTTCTCGGGGATGTCCATCCAGAGGCATTCTCATGTGGCAATGGGAAGTTCCTTGGCCTGACCATTCGTTGGAAATCCAAAGAAACAATACGAGACTTGTACGGTTTTAGTTGTAGAACCTGCTATGGAATGTGGCGGTAACCTGCTATTGAACATAGTTAGCTATAGTAGGCATACGATAATGGTCGTATGTTGGCTAAGATTTATATTCTACTTTCGAAATGAATTTTTTTCTACACTATGCACTAGTAATAATATCAAATGTTATTTTAAATGTGTATCAAGCATCTTTGACTATCATAAGGAGAAATCTCCTCCGATTCTGCGTTTGCATGTGTGTGTGTGCGGGAGGCCTTATGGTAGTCTCATTTTTAAAAAGCATTGCGAATTGATTAAAAAAATATTCCTTTATTTTGATTTTAAGATAAATAAACTGTTTTGAGTTTTCACACCAGTCACATGACTGACTCGGAGTTTATTGTTTTCCTTCCTAAACTCTGGGTGCCCACAAATTTCCACACGGGCAGTTAAGAGTTAGGTTTATCAGGATATTCTGGATATTCTGGAGTTGCTGGAGGCAAGCTGGATGGCATGGCGTATTACTAGTTTATATAGTATTTCTTTTCCGCTGCACTGTTTGTTGTTGTATGATGTTGTACACTCTGATATGATGTGATGTAATGAAATGTAATGTAATAACTGATATGGTTCTTTGTTTAAAGATTATTCATTTATTATTATATGTTGTTCGGCTGCGAATTGTGAGATTCTGTTGTTGTTCTGTTGTTTTCTTTTGTCCGTTCTATTCTAAAATTCTTCTATCTTCTATTTTTAAAATTCTCTGTTTTCTAAAAATTATCTATCTTCTTTTCTCTCTATTTCCTATCTCTTCTCTCTTCTTTCTTTTTCTTTTCTTAAATTCTTTTTAAACCCCATAACATTCCGGTTTTTGACCTTCGATTTCTCGGCAGTCGATAAAGTGAGTGTCGATGTTGAATTTTCGAAAGACGAAAATTTTCGGGGCGTTACATTTTCTAAAGTTCATTTGAAATTATTTCTAATTTTTAAAGCCTAGTCTGCAATTTTAAGCCATTTTCTTAATTTAATTATATATAATTAAAATTTATTGATTTATTTTATACATTCACTTTTATTGCTGTGTTTTTACTTTATTTTATTAATCTTGCATCTATTTAAATTTAAGAAAATTTTTCCAAAGTGTATTGAAGTTATTTCTAATTCCTAAGTCTAGTTTTCATTTTCTGTGCCATTTTTCTTATTTTAATCATATCTAATTAATAATTAATTATTAATATTTTGTTTATCTGTTATATTTTCGAATTCTAACTGAAATTTTTAAGTGTTTTCAGTTATTTAAGATGTATATGAATATATATAGGAAGTTTAAAAGGTTTGAAAGCAAAGAAAACGTAAAACCGTTTTAACGTTTCTTCTTCCGTTTCTTTTCCAATTAATAGATTTAATTTCCTTTGACCGTTCCTTTCTTTATTTTAGCTGTGCATTTCTTACCTCATTTTCACGTGAAAACATTCCTCTCCACTTCATTTTTCACGGCTAGAAAGGTTTGGTAATGGCTCCTCTTTTCCTCTTCTTTTTGCTCTTCTTTTTCCATTGTTTTCTCATGTGTATTGCTTGGCCTCTTCTCCATAGCCACGGCCACCACCTCCTACACCTCTTCCCTGCCATCGTCACCAGCTACCCCTCTGGTCTTGACCAAGGCCGAGCCCACCATGGTGCCAAAACTCCAAAAAAATGCAACAATGCCCTTGAACAATGCTAGTTTGACCACCTTTGCCTCATCTCCTTCAACCACCACCTTAACCACCACCATAGCCACCTCCACCACCTCTGACCTGACCTCCACCCTCTGCCACATCACCCACCACCCTCTGGAAATCAGACCATGACCAAGCCGTGCCCATCCATTGAAGCTAGCACCACAAAACTTCCACAAAACTCCTTAAAACATTGCCTAGACCACACATATCATCACCTACCCTCCATATCTTGCTTTGGCCACCCCTTAGACACCACCAACAGCAATTCCACCACCTTTGGCCGCTTCTCCAGCTACTGTCCAGACCTGTACAAGCATGGCCAAGCCACCACATGCCCATGGTCGAGCCAAGAATGTCACAAAAACTCAACTCATTTAACCTTGACCCTATATATGCTTTGTGTTGCACCACTACACCTTCATCTCCACTTGTTGCCTTGCCTATATGATGTTAAACCTGACCTATATGATGTCATACCTGAGCCAAAGCATCATCATAGCCAAGCATAAGTGTCCCTTAGGCCAAGCATTGAAGTGGTTGAAGCAAGGTCCAATCTATCTTGTTCATTTTGCTTTGTATTTCAAAATTGTCTCAATGTTATTTTATGTTGAATGTTTATATATTGTCTTGTTTGTTTTGTTTTGGGTTGTTGATACAAAATCATATCTTGGCTATCTTTCAACTCAAATCAAAAGTCGTGCAATTGTTCTTGTCGTGCCTTTGGAGTCGTGCTTGTATGTTGTTTTGGTCTCTAGCTTTGAAAAAGGTGAGTCTTTCTCACTCTGACATTTATACTTATAAAAAGTGAATTGATGACAAGTGTTTAGTAATAAAAATATTTATGCAAGTTAATGATGATCATATGATATGCTATGCCATGTTATTACCATATTATTACCATGTTAAAACTGTTAATTTTCACCTGACATCTGATGTATGACTGTATATTGTGATATTGACCTTGTTTATATTATTTCTGCACATGATCACACTTCAAGTTCCCTGTTAGAAAAAAAATGTTATGGGCTGAAATGATAGGCCTGAATGGTTTTAAATTTTTGATTTTGACTTGGGATTGCGGGTTTGAAATGATAAAACCCGGATTTTCTTTGTAAATTACGGGTTGAAATGATATATTACCCGTATCACTTTACCTAGCGTAAAAAATTATATACAGGCCCGTAGTTAAAATATGTTTTTCTAAAATATTTAAAATATTTTAAAAATGTAATTATTATAATATTTTGATTTAAAATTTATTAAAAATAAATTTTGTAAAGTATTATTGATTTTCTGAACAATTGTAAGTGAAATGAATTAATGAAAAGTTAGAAAATTTTGAACGTAAGTTATTTTGGAAAATTTGATTTAATTATAATTGGAAATTAAATTGAACATGAAATTATGATAAATTTATGATAATTTGAGTTTAAATGAATTAAAAGTGATTTTATATCATATTAATGATTTTTAACAAATTTGAAATGTGAAATGAAAAATATTTTAAGCTGAAATTTTGAAATATAACTAAAATTGGAAATTTATGAAATTGACTTAAAAGTGAACTTTTAGTTAAGTAAATAAAAATAAGATTAAGTTATATTTGAGAATTTGAACTTAAGTGTTAAGTTGAAATTTAATGTAATGGATTTATAATTGAACATTGCAATTTAATAAGTGAATTATTATTAAATCTTGATTTTTGAGCGGAAATTTAACTTTATAAGATCATGAACTTGAGGAAAATTTAAATGATGTTATAAATGTGAAAATGTATGATTTTATAAGTTAAAAATGTTTTAAATAAAAATAAATTGGTTGAGAAATTATATTGAATATTTGAAGTTAATTGACTGTATTTTTGAAATGCTATTAATTACAATGTAAATGACATTACATCATTTGAAAATGCTGTAGTTGATGATAATGAACTAAAAAGCTAAATTGAATTAAAAGCTATTATAGCATTTTTGTAAGTGCTATAAATTGTTGAATTTAACTAAGTCTATTCGAAATTTAAGTAAACCCTATTACAACATTTTAAAATGTTGTCTTTTGTTAAATTGAACTGTTTTGAATGTATTTTTCCATAGCGTTTTCTAAATGCCACGAAAAGTGAATTTTCGCTGCTTTGATAAACTTAAGTGAATAAATGAACTTTGGAAGTCGAAAATTTTGGAAATTTAATAATTTAATTATTAAACATAATAACTTCATTTTAATGGTTAAAAATGATTTTTGGAATATATACTGTTTTGAAATATGGATTGAGATGATATTTTAAATTGAATAAAATGAATAATGATTTGAAATGAATATGGTTTCAAAAAAATATGATATTTTGATATATTAAATGATTGAAATGTGGTTTTGAAAACATATAATATTTTGATATATTAAAATGGTTTGAAAATGGAGTTTTGAAAGATATGATATTTTGATATTAAAATAATTTGAAAAGAAGATCCGAAAGATATGATATTTTGGAATGATTTAATCTTTATTTTGATAAAGATTTGGATTGAAAAGGATATTTTATTTTGAAGTATAAAATATTGTTTTAAAATTATAACTACGGGTTATAATAACGGTTGGTTGTTAAAGAGACCGGGATCGGATATTGTCTTATAGCCGGCCAATACCGAAAACCACTTTAACAACTGTGTACGCGGTGGAGATTCCAGAATGAAGTAGGATGGTGGCGACGTTCTCGAGGTATATTACGTGGACCCAACTCCCGTGAGTTGGCATATATGACTAAAACAGGAGCTATACCGGGCTACACAAAGGGTCGCACCCTTTCATCGAGCATGCTCCATCGGAAACCATTCTATTACTGTTGTGATTCGATTCGGTGGCGCCACTTTGATTCGGGGGTATTGTTCAAGGTGGGCGGAAGCTGCTGGCTTGCCGTCACCACCGGTCCGGCAGTGGAAACGGTGTATCCACCCTGGCATTGCCTCGCGTGCCGTGTCATATCCTTATATCTAGCCCACTACGATTTTGGTTTTAAAGATCCGACCGCGTTAAGGTTCACCATCCCCTTAACGCTATTTTCTATATGATTATACTTTACTGATTAGACACTACCGTATATAGCGTGTATTACTACTTAGTAAATAGTTTAACGGATCCTTAGAGGATGGGCGGTCCCAAGCATCCTTTAAGTTACTGATGCATTTTGTTACTATTCACTTGAGTTGATTTACAGTTTATAAGTATGTATGTCCTGACTCGAGGGTTTTGTGTTTTGCTTTACTCTCGGGTCAGATTGATTGAGTTAGCATTCAAGATTCACCTTCGGCGTTGGAGCTTTCTTTGAAGATCCAGCCATCTATTTTGTTTCAGTATCCAATGGATCAGTGATGTATCTGATTTGTACCTGATGTGTTCTGTTACTCTTCTGTTGTATCTTATTTAACTCTGATGTATCTTATATTTTATATAGTAGCTTCATGAACTACTATCTCTTTTTCTTCCGCTGCATTTTTATATACTCTGTATTTGAGATCTGTGATTTTTATTTACTGTATATTCTGAGGTTTGCCAAAATTTTATTTACAACACGGTATTTTGAGCAATTCAATTCCGGCATGAGTGTCTGCCTATGCACTTATAATGGATGCGAATGGTTGAAAATACCTAGTTATTACAGGTGGTATCAGAGCTTTGGTTAGCTCTAGGCAAAACTCAGCATATGGAGTAGATGTATTTACAGAATCACTTTCATTCGAGTTGAATCTCTCTCTTTTGACTCGATTCCTTTGAATTTTGGAACGTTCCCTACGGTTCCAAAAATCCATTCTTATTCCCGCTACTCATCTTCACTTGATTCTGGAGTATCCCATAACTCCACTTCGAATGATCTTTATAGTGAATTGGTGGTCCCGTCAATCTCAAAAATTTTCTTGTAAAAGGAGTGAAACTCCTTTACAACAACTTCGATTCACCAAAAATTTTATATCCTCGGTTTAGATGCTGGTATCTCCTATTATCCCAAACTCTATCTCTTGAGGTCGAATGTAGATTTACCCCAGAAAATCCACTTCGATCTTATACTTTAAGTCACGGTTGACCCGATTAAGGTTGCCCGTGATTTATTTTAGCTTATCCGCCTCCCTACTCTGTATTTAATCATCTTGTCTTTTGTTTCCAACATATTTTCAAACATTTTGAATTGTATTTGTCAATCTATATTTTTTTATATATTGTGTTGTTGGAGTTGTTGATGTTGATTTGGGTTTCCGATCGATTCGTCTGATCAACGCTATCGATAGGATTTCTAGAACACTTTGACAGAACAAACTGACACGATATTATTTTAAAATTTGGTTAATGAAATAAAATTTTGATATATATATTTATGGAACTTAATAAAATGATTCAAATTGATAATTTGAAATGATAATACTTGATTTATCATTTATTGTTCTATAAATGAATTTATAAATAATTGTTTATAAGTTAATATGGGAACTTAAATGAATTTAGAAAAAGAAATTTGAGAATTTAATTTCCGATGGTTCCAAACCTTTTGTTTAAAAGTTTAAAGGGATATAATATTTAAAATATTTTCAAAAGTTTAAAATTAGTACTCTTCTCTTTGTCGCTGGAAAATAATTCCGGTGATAACTGCAGCATCATCGACGTTCATTTTCGAGTTTCGGAGTGAAGAGACTGTTCTGTAGTCTTGCTACAACTTTGTTTTGGGAATTAAATTGATTTGAATTTCTAAAATATGACTTGGTTTATAACATATATATAAATATATGATTGAAATTTGCTTTGACATATTATATATGTATATATATTATTACTTATCTCTAAATGGTTTGAAGAAATCGGAAATTTAATTCTTAAATTTTATTTTAAAGAATAATTCCAAAAAAAAATCAATCTATCAAAATTTTGGATGAATATCAAGCATGAAATGATTTAATTGGAAGGTTTATTTGTATAATACAATTGCATTCAAATATAACTTACCAAAATTTCAGAAGTTAAAAATGTAATTGGATAATATACAATAAAAAAAGGGATATATAAATAAAATTTGAGTGGTTATAATAAATGCTATAAACTTAAATTTTAAGTTATAAAACGATTAACAGAGTTAAAGAATAATAAAGGGTAATTGAATAACTTACAATAAAACAATGTTAGAAGAACTAAGACTAAAATAAAACAGTTATAATAAGTGTAAGTATATTTAACATCAGTGATGAATATATTGAGAGGAATAAATTTAAGTTTAATTAGGAATAAAGAAGAATTAAATTTATTAAGTACAATGTGAGTGTAATAAATGATTATTTTTCAAACCCATGGTTTTAAAAATTGTTAATTTAAGATGATTGGATAATAAGATAATGAAATTTGGGGTAGTTAAGATTTATTTAACTTGTGTAAAGATTTATTCTCTATTTAAGTTGAAATTTCCATGCGTTCAAATTTATTTCCTTATTTTGTTTTTCAAGCTATCTTTTGGTTGTCCTTATTATCCTTATCTTGCTATAGACCGGTATAGGTATCTTTCTATAATCTTTCTGTTTAGAAATCTTTCTATAATCTTGATAGACCTTTGGTAATCATTTTGAATCCACTTTTTTCGTGCTTGTGTTCTTGATTCTGGAGGATCTTGGAAAGATCACCTCCACCTTGTTAAACTTACCTATAACAACAGTTATCAGGTATAACTTCAATCTTCTTGTCTTTTTATCTTAATCCTATTTCACTCTATCTTTTCTGTGCCCTTCCATACCTCATTCCTTTTTGGGGACGAAAAGTTTTGAGTGGGGGAGAGTGTAACAACCCTATATTTTGTAATTATTTTATTGTATATTTTAACTATTTTAATGTAAAATTTTGGTTTAAAAACTTATTTTACTTATTTGAATGATAAAATTTTATTTTTTAAATATAAAATCTTGATTTTATATGAGTTATAATTCCAAACTGTGTAAGTTAAATATTTGCTTGAAATGTTGATTCTAGTCAAAACAGTCAAACTTTGACTTTTAACTTAAAATTTTAAAAGTTTTAAATTTAAATTTTTTCTTTTATTATGAAAGTACATAAAATTCTAAGAACACCACTTTTCGTTTCGTTGAAATTGAATGTAAATTGTGAAAGTTATACCCTTTACAATATTGTGCATATATAGGGTTATTTAACAATGACTATTTTAAATTGAATAAATTACTTCTTCTTTGTTATATTTTATTTTAATATATAATAATATGTTTTATTTTGTGTATTTTGACTTTTAAATATTTTTAAATGATAATAGAATTTTTTCCAAAATTTACTGTGTTTATTTCCTATTTTTAAAGGCTGTTTTATAATTTTCTGCTATTTTCTTCATATAAATTTTACTTAATTAATTTTTTTTATTTTGTGAATGCATTTTATTTTATTTGTTATAAATATTTGTACAAGTCCATGAAGATTTTCTAAAGTTCATTTGAAATTATTTCTAATTTTAAAAGCCTAGTCTGCAATTTTAAGCCATTTTCTTAATTTAATTATATATAATTAAAATTTATTGATTTGTTTTATACATTCACTTTTATTGCTGTGTTTTACTTTATTTTATTAATTTTACATGTATTTAAATTTAAGAAATGTTTTCCAAAGTGTATTGAAGTTATTTCTAATTCCTAAGTCTAGTTTTCATTTTCTGTGCCATTTTTCTTATTTTAATCATATCTAATTAATAATTAATTATTAATATTTTGTTTATCTGTTATATTTTCGAATTCTAACTGAAATTTTTAAGTGTTTTCAGTTATTTATGATGTATATGAATATATATAGGAAGTTTAAAAGGTTTGAAAGCAAAGAAAGCGTAAAACCGTTTTAACGTTTCTTCTTCCGTTTCTTTTTCAATTAATAGATTTAATTTCCTTTGACCGTTCCTTTCTTTATTGTAGCTGTGCATTTCTTACCTCATTTTCACGTGAAAACATTCCTCTCCACTTCATTTTTCACGGCTAGAAAGGTTTGGTAATGGCTCATCTTTTCCTCTTCTTTTTGCTCTTCTTTTTCCATTGTTTTCTCATGTGTATTGCTTGGCCTCTTCTCCATAGCCACGGCCACCACCTCCTACACCTCTTCCCTGCCATCATCACCAGCTGCCCCTCTGGTCTTGACCAAGGCCGAGCCCACCATGGTGCCAAAACTCCAAAAAAATGCAACAATGCCCTTGAACAATGCTAGTTTGACCACCTTTGCCTCATCTCCTTCAACCACCACCTTAACAACCACCATAGCCACCTCCACCACCTTTGACCTGACCTCCACCCTCTACCACATCACCCACCACCCTCTGGAAATCAGACCATGACCAAGCCGTGCCCATCCATTGAAGCTAGCACCACAAAACTTTCACAAAACTCCTTAAAACATTGCCTAGACCACACATATCATCACCTACCCTCCATATCTTGCTTTGGCCACCCCTTAGACACCACCACCAGCCACTCCACCACCTTTGGCCGCTGCTCCAGCTACTGTCCAGACCTATACAAGCATGGCCAAGCCACCACATGCCCATAGCCGAGCCAAGAATGTCACAAAAACTCAACTCATTTAACCTTGACCCTATATATGCTTTATGTTGCACCACTACACCTTCATCTCCACTTGTTGCCTTGCCTATATGATGTTAAACCTGACCTATATGACGTCATACCTGAGCCAAAGCATCATCATAGCCAAGCATAAGTGTCCCTTAGGCCAAGCATTGAAGTGGTTGAAGCAAAGTCCAATCTATCTTGTTCATTTTGCTTTGTATTTCAAAATTGTCTCAATGTTATTTTATGTTGAATGTTTATATATTGTCTTGTTTGTTTTGTTTTGGGTTGTTGATACAAAATCATATCTTGGCTATCTTTCAACTCAAATCAAAAGTCGTGCAAATGTGCTTGTCGTGCCTTTGGAGTCGTGCTTGTATGTTGTTTTGGTCTCTAGCTTTGGAAAAGGTGAGTCTTTCTCACTCTGACATTTATACTTATGAAAAGTGAATTGATGACAAGTGTTTAGTAATAAAAATGTTTATGCAAGTTAATGATGATCATATGATATGCTATGCCATGTTATTACCATATTATTACCATGTTAAAACTGTTAATTTTCACCTGACATCTGATGTATGACTGTATATTGTGATATTGACCTTGTTTATATTATTTCTGCATATGATCACACTTCAAGTTCCCTGTTAGAAAAAAAATGTTATGGGCTGAAATGATAGGCCTGAATGGTTTTAAATTTTTGATTTTGACTTGGGATTGCGGGTTTGAAATGATAAAACCCGGATTTTCTTTGTAAATTACGGGTTGAAATGATATATTACCCGTATCACTTTACCCAGCGTAAAAAATTATATACATGCCCGTAGTTAAAATATGTTTTTCTAAAATGTTTAAAATATTTTAAAAATGTAATTATTATAATATTTTGATTTAAAATTTATTAAAAATAAATTTTGTAAAGTATTATTGATTTTCTAAACAATTGTAAGTGAAATGAATTAATGAAAAGTTAGAAAATTTTGAACGTAAGTTATTTTGGAAAATTTGATTTAATTATAATTGGAAATTAAATTGAACATGATATTATGATAAATTTATGATAATTTGAGTTTAAATGAATTAAAAGTGATTTTATATCATATTAATGATTTTTAACAAATTTGAAATGTGAAATGAAAAATATTTTAAGCTGAAATTTTGAAATATAACTAAAATTGGAAATTTATGAAATTGACTTAAAAGTGAACTTTTAGTTAAGTAAATAAAAATAAAATTAAGTTATATTTGAGAATTTGAACTTAAGTGTTAAGTTGAAATTTAATGTAATGGATTTAAAATTGAACATTGCAATTTAATAAGTGAATTATTATTAAATCTTGATTTTTGAATGGAAATTTAACTTTATAAGATCATGAACTTGAGGAAAAATTAAATGATGTTATAAATGTGAAAATGTATGATTTTATAAGTTAAAAATGTTTTAAATAAAAATAAATTGGTTGAGAAATTATATTGAATATTTGAAGTTAATTGACTGTATTTTTGAAATGCTATTAATTACAATGTAAATGACATTACAGCATTTGAAAATGTTGTAGTTGATGATAATGAACTAAAAAGCTAAATTGAATTAAAAGCTATTATAGAAATTTTTGTAAGTGCTATAAATTGTTGAATTTAACTAAGTTTATTCGAAATTTAAGTAAACCCTATTACAACATTTTAAAATGTTGTCTTTTGTTAAATTGAACTGTTTTGAATGTATTTTTCCATAGCGTTTTCTAAATGCCACGAAAAGTGAATTTTCACTGCTTTGATAAACTTAAGTGAATAAATGAACTTTGGAAGTCGAAAATTTTGGAAATTTAATAATTTAATTATTAAACATAATAACTTCATTTTAATGGTTAAAAATGATTTTTGGAATATATACTGTTTTGAAATATGGATTGAGATGCTATTTTAAATTGAATAAAATGAATAATGATTTGAAATGAATGTGGTTTCAAAAAGATATGATATTTTGATATATTAAATGATTGAAATGTGGTTTTGAAAACATATGATATTTTGATATATTAAAATGGTTTGAAAATGGAGTTTTGAAAGATTTGATATTTTGATATTAAAATAATTTGAAAAGAAGATTCGAAAGATATGATATTTTGGAATGATTTAATCTTTATTTTGATAAAGATTTGGATTGAAAAGGATATTTTATTTTGAAGTATAAAATATTGTTTTAAAATTATAACTACGGGTTATAATAACGGTTGGTTGTTAAAGAGACCGGGATCGGATATTGTCTTATAGCTGGCCAATACCGAAAACCACTTTAACAACTGTGTACGCGGTCGAGATTCCAGAATGAAGTAGGATGGTGGCGACGTTCTCGAGGTATATTACGTGGACCCAACTCCCGTGAGTTGGCATATATGACTAAAACAGGAGCTATACCGGGCTACACAAAGGGTTGCACCCATTCATCGAGCATGCTCCATCGGAAACCATTCTATTACTGTTGTGATTCGATTCAGTGGCGCCACTTTGATTCGGGGGTATTGTTCGAGGTGGGCGGAAGCTGCTGGCTTGCCGTCACCACCGGTCCGGTAGTGCAAACGGTGTATCCACCCTGGCATTGCCTCGCGTGCCGTGTCATATCCTTATATCGAGCCCACTACGATTTTGGTTTTAAAGATCCGACCGCGTTAAGGTTCACCATCCCCTTAACGCTATTTTCTATATGATTATACTTTACTGATTAGACACTACCATATATAGCGTATATTACTACTTAGTAAATAGTTTAACGGATCCTTCGAGGATGGGCGGTCTCAAGCATCCTTTAAGTTACTGATGCATTTTGTTACTGTTCACTTGAGTTGATTTATAGTTTATAAGTATTTATGTCCTGACTCGAGGGTTTTGTGTTTTGCTTTACGCTCGGGTCAGATTGATTGAATTAGCATTTAAGATTCACCTTCGGCGTTGGAGCTTTCTTTGAAGATCCAGCCATCTATTTTGTTTCAGTATCCAGTGGATCAGTGATTTATCTGATTTGTACCTGATGTGTCCTGTTACTCTTCTGTAGTATCTTATTTAACTCTGATGTATCTTATATTTTATATAGTAGCTTCATGAACTACTATCTCTTTTTCTTCCGCTGCATTTTTATATACTCTGTATTTGAGATCTGTGATTTTTATTTACTGTATATTCTGAGGTTTGCCAAAATTTTATTTACAACACGGTATTTTGAATAATTCAATTCCGGCATGAGTG
Source organism: Allium cepa (assembly GCA_030765085.1). Lineage (NCBI taxonomy): Eukaryota > Viridiplantae > Streptophyta > Magnoliopsida > Asparagales > Amaryllidaceae > Allium > Allium cepa. Next base: position 980,595,273 of record CM060928.1, read on the forward strand.
TCTGCCTATGCACTTATAATGGATGCGAATGGTTGAAAATACCTAGTTGTTACAGTTGGTATCAGAGCTTTGGTTAGCTCTAGGCAAAACTCAGCATATGGAGTAGTTGTATTTACAGAATCACTTTCATTCGAGTTGAATCTCTCTCTTTTGACTCGATTCCTTTGAATTTTGGAAAATTCCCTGCGGTTCCAAAAATCAATTCTTATTCCCCGCTACTCATCTTCACTTGATTCTGGAGTATCCCATAACTCCACTTCGAATGATCTTTATAGTGAATTGGCGGTCCCGTCAATCTCAAAAAATTTCTTGTAAAAGGAGTGAAACTCCTTTACAACAACATCGATTCACTAAAAATTTTATATCCTCGGTTTAGATGCTAGTATCTCCTATTATCCCAAACTCTATCTCTTCAGGTCGAATGTAGATTTACCCCAAAAAATCCACTTCGATCTTATACTTTAAGTCACGGTTGACCCGATTAAGGTTGCCCGTGATTTATTTTCCGCCTCCCTACTCTGTATTTAATCATCTTGTCTTTTGTTTCCAACATATTTTCAAACATTTTGAATTGTATTTGTCAATCTATTTTTTTTTTATATATTGTGTTGTTGGAGTTGTTGATGTTGATTTGGGTTTCCGATCGATTCGTCTGATCAACGCTATCGATAGGATTTCTAAAACACTTTGACAGAACAAACTGACACGATATTATTTTAAAATTTGGTTAATGAAATAAAATTTTGATATATATATTTATGGAACTTAATAAAATGATTCAAATTGATAATTAGAAATGTTAATACTTGATTTATCATTTATTGTTCTATAAATGAATTTATAAATAATTGTTTATAAGTTTATATGGGAACTTAAATGAATTTAGAAAAAGAAATTTGAGAATTTAATTTCCGATGGTTCCAAACCTTTTGTTTAAAAGTTTAAAGGGATATAATATTTAAAATATTTTCAAAAGTTTAAAATTAGTACTCTTCTCTTTGTCGCTGGAAAATAATTCCGGTGATGACTACAACATCATCGACGTTCATTTTCGAGTTTCGTAGTGAAGAGACTGTTCTGTAGTCTTGCTACAGCTTTGTTTTGGGAATTAAATTGATTTGAATTTCTAAAATATGACTTGGTTTATAACATATATATAAATATATGATTGAAATTTGATTTGACATATTATATATGTATATATATTATTACTTATCTCTAAATGGTTTGAAGAAATCGGAAATTTAATTCTTAAATTTTATTTTATAGAATAATTCCAAAAAAAAAATCAATCTATCAAAATTTTGGATGAATATCAAGCATGAAATGATTTAATTGGAAGGTTTATTTGTATAATACAATTGCATTCAAATATAACTTACCAAAATTTCAGAATTTAAAAATGTAATTGGATAATATACAATATAAAAAGGGATATATAAATAAAATTTGAGTGGTTATAATAAATGCTATAAACTTAAATTTTAAATTATAAAACGATTAACAGAGTTAAAGAATAATAAAGGGTAATTGAATAACTTACAATAAAACAATGTTAGAAGAACTAAGAATAAAGTAAAACAGTTATAATAAGTGTAAGTATATTTAACATCAGTGATGAATATATTGAGAGGAATAAATTTAAGTTTAATTAGTAATAAAGAAGAATTAAATTTATTAAGTACAATGTGAGTGTAATAAATGATTATTTTTCAAACCCATGGTTTTAAAAATTGTTAATTTAAGATGATTGTCTTATATATATATATATATATATATATATATATATATATATATATATATTCCGCTGTGTTGAGTAGCTGTGTATTCAGTTGTATGTTATTGATGTTGAGCTGTGATTGATGTACTTTGATGATGTTATATATAATCAGAGGTATTTGATTTTTGAGTAAAGATTATTTATTATCTATTATATTTTATTCCGTTGCGATGGTTAGATTCTGTTGTTGTTTACTATTTTCTTCTTCTACCTCTTCTTCTTTAACCGAAATAGCTCATATTTCTGTACAACTTGAATTGATTTAGGTAGAATAGTGTTAACTCAAGGGGTACAGATTTGCGGGTCGTTATATTAGGTGAATGGAAATACGAACCGTTAGGGTTAAAGAAGTAGTGGTAGAAGAAGAAAATAGAAAACAACATCAGAATCTAACCATCGCAGCGGAATAAAATATAATAGATAGTAAATGATCTTTACACAAAACAAATACATCTGTTTATACATTATATCATCAGAGTACAGCATCATAGTTCAATACAAACAACAACACAACTCAGGATGGTTATAATATATCGTCCTTCCCAAAACTGAATACACGGCCATTTATTTCATACAAATACAGAAGTACGTGTCGCCATCCAGCTCCACACATCATTTTCTGTAATCTATAATACTCGGTCTGACCCGAGCATTATAGTGAAATAACACCCAAGTCAGTCTGGAATACCGGCATGAGAAAATCACACTCAATTTGATTATTAAAGTTTCAAAATCCTTTGAAATCAAAAGCATCTCGTAAGACCACGCCACAAATAAACATGCCAGGTTTTTACCTTACGATGTCCAAAACACTTTTTATCAAATCCGTCTGATATTATAATAGCGTCTATAGAAAGTAAAATAGAATCTAGCTGAAGTGCTTGCATCTCACGTTTCAACAATAGTTGGGCACAATCAAAACCATACAGGCACATAGGGAGAATGGATTTCCAACTTATGACTAGGCACTGGGGTACCACCTGTCACAGTACATGGCCTAGATCACTGTACCGAGTATTACTCCCAATCCCCTGCAACATAAGACCGGGACTACCCCTTACTGGATAATCCTGAGTAAGATCACCCCACGATTGGGATCAGCAACCGCACCACTAAGCCGAATAAAAGGGACATCTAGATAGGGATGACCTCACCCTAATGGGTGCTACCCACTTAGCTAGCCTTGCTGCATATCCCCTGATTTTCAGTCATTCCCGGCTGATGAGGCTCGAGGCTAAGCGTTACCTTTTAGAACATATCACTTAGAATGCTTACCGTCCACCTGACGATGTTCTGAAAGCATTCATCCATACAAGTCCGCCCGGGTTCGAACGGAACCGAAGGCACTACTCCTACTACATCCATTTTGGAATTACCCTCAGGATTAGTAGCGACTAACCCTTGCACTTCACTGCTCCATCTTCGACCCCGAACTCGTTTTTCCATGAAAACGTACAAACCGGATCGAAGTGATTTTCAGGAAATAAATAACATTCACAAACAACCATCAAACGTAAATAATTTCCCCAAATTATTAATTAACCTCAATATATCTTCGCAAGATACTTTTCCACTTTTCAATCCCTTTTGAAAATAGTTTTCAAACCACACTTTTCTCATGAAATAAATTATCAAATATTTATTTCCACTGAAAACACCAAGTACAAAAACTTTAGATTTTTAAAATAATTCAAAACACTTTATTATAAAATATCCTTTAAAACATTTAAATTAAAAATTACTTTAATACTTATTCAAAATATATGCTTTAAGAATATTTAAAATAAAACTACTTTGTACAATATAAACTGAATTTCTAACTTTTAAAACATAACACAAGCCACCTTTAAATAATTACTACTATAATAGATTAAAAGAAAATATTTACTTTAGAATTTAAACAGTTAGAACTAATAAGTTTTCTAAACATACTTTTTAAACAACTTTAAACTTTTTACTTATACTTAAAATTTGTTTGTAACGTACTTGGCTATCCAGGGAAATACGCTTCTCTTCCTCATCTTTTAAAAATAGTTTATTTTTAAACAAACTTACCCATTCCTTTAACAAATTCTCACCGTAAATTTATTCTTCCAAACATCCACCGATATATTGCTTCAATTTTATAAACCCACTTTATAAGTTTTATAGACTCAACTTCCTTTTGAAATTCCGATTCCAAACACTTAGATCAATTTCCAAATTGATTCCCAATTTACTTCATTTTGAAACAAATTTCTTTACTTACTTAATTTATTTCAAAATCCATTAATTTCAGACTTTATTCCCTAATTATGATTTAAAATCTTTTTAACTGAAATTACCAGTTTCATATTTTCCAAATTTCTTCTTTATCCTTGCAAATAAATTCAAACCTTGAATTTTAAAATAAATTCTCGATTTCTTGATACAACATCACTTAAGTTTAAAATTCATTATTTCTATGTTTGCTCACAATCCCTTTTTCATACTCGTGATTTTTTAGGATTTAAAAATCACTCTATTCCTTTCCAATTCATTCTTATTTTTATTCAAATTCTCTATAATTAATTTACTTAAAAATTCACTCTTATATTTCTTTCAAAAATCCAGTTCTATATATATTTTGATGACTCAATGTACCGAAATATATTAAATCAAACCATGGTATCCAATATTCCAATTATCAATATAATACATCACAGCATATCAAATAATCGTAGCACAGAATTATTAGAACAATCTAAATAATTTTGAGGAATCCAGTTGGATCCCTCCAACCTGTTTTCCTGCATCCACAAATGTTAGCACAATGTAAAATACGAATTCCACTTCGAGGTGGAATATCGCGGTATATGGGATTTATATAATATCATCCGCTATTATGCGGCGCATAGGGTCTCATCCGCTATATAATGCGGGAAATCAATCACTCCAATATATACTACAATACATTTAATATAGCACATCAAATCAATTCAATCATTCAACTAATTATTTAAATTTAACCATTTAAATGGAAATAGCAACCCAGAAGAGTGAGATTAACTCACTTTAATTTTAAGTTGCAATCCACTCCCATCTCGACTTGTTCTTCACGAATCTACACGATTCAGACCTTGAACAAACATTTAACATTTTATTAATATTTGAAATAGTCGAACAGTAAATTTTCCATTTATTAATTTAATTAACTAATGATTTCTCTTTTGAAATTACATATGTGTACCAAAAATGATGGATTTTCAAAAATCTAATTTTATACAAACCTTCAAATATTTTAAAATTCATATTTATTTCCAAAAGTCTTATATATATCTCTTAGAACTAATATATATATATATATATAATCTTAAACTACATAAGCTATATATATATATTACAAAAAATCCCTTCTTTTTATTTTCTTTCTCAGATTTACCTATACTGTAAATATGTATGTATATATAAATTGAAATAAGTCAATATCTATTTCAATGTTAAAGTTTTCTTTTGAATAAAACTGTTAAATCAAAATTTAAATTAGTAAAGGACTTTTTGATAATACAATATATCTACTTTGATTTAAATATAGTAGGTTTTAAAATATAACGTAGATATATATACACACTTTGATTTTTAAATATATTTGTAGTAAGAAATGATGATGTTGAAATGTAAATATAAACATTTTATGTTGATATTGGTTTTAAAATATATGTATATAAAGATTTTAAATATGTGTTTAAAATTAGGTATTGATTTTTTAAAGTATGTATATATATAGATTTTATTTTAAATATGTGTTTTTAAATTGAATACTGATTTTTAAATATAATATATATATATATATATATATATTGTATTTTCATCAAATCCAAGATTGTCCATCTTCCTTTGCTTGTTTCCATTGCTGTCCGAAGATTATTTCCACATCTCTAGCTTGTTTTTGCGTATCCATGTTTGTGCTTTCCATTCTCATTGTTTTCTCTAGCCTCGAAAGGTGAGCAATCACTCACGATTAGCATTCTTATATCTAGTAAATTTAATTCACATGAAATAACGATTGCTATTAATTTTAAATTGTTAAGTTATCTAATTGTTAAATATGATATGTCATTATCTGCAAATGGTTTACCTATGTCATATGACATCATAACATATTGTACATATTATATTTAAATTGTTACTGATGATAAAAGTCTGTTGTTGGTATGTTATATTATTATCATCATTGTTCTCACTCTACAAGTTCCCTGTTAGTTTAGAAATCCCCATGGGTTGAAATGATACATACTCGAATGATCTTGTAAATTAAGGGAAAATCATTATTGGTTGAAATGATAAACCCAAGCGATTTTCGTTGATTTTGAATTTTGGGATTGCGGGTTGAAACGATATATACCCATATATCTAAATAAATTACGGATTGAAATGATAAATATCCTCATCACTTGACCATAAGTTAGAAAACTATATATGGACACCGTTGTTCTATTTTGAAGGGAAAAAATGATTTTTGGAATTTTTTTAAAGGAAAATATATGGGTTTTGATAAATATTGATTTTAAATTAAAATATAAATATTTATTTAAAAAAATATAAATTTAGATTTTGAGTTTAGATGTTTTGGAAAATTTAAATTTATAAGTTAAGTTTTAAATTGTAAATTATAAAATGTTACTTATAACTTCATTATTTTTAAAATATATAAAATAAGATTTATAATAGATTTAATTATAATAAGATTTCATTTAATAATAACTAATATAATAAAATTTATCAAGAATTTAATTTAACTAATTATATATATAATGTGTTAAGTATTTATTGAAAAAATTATTAATATTAAACATAGATTTTTGTAATGACTTTAGGTAAAGGGAAGCTGGAAAGATATATTAAATAAGAATTGATTCGTAATTTAATTTGTTAAAAATTGAATTTAAATAAGAATTGATTTATAATTAAATTTATTTCGAATTGAATTTGAATAAGGTTTGATTTGAACTTATGAAAATTTGAAAGGTATGATTTTATAACTTGATTTGATAAAAAGTGATTAGATGAATATTTTCAACTTTAAATAAATTTGAGATTGAATATTTAATATTAACTTAAATTTGTAATATATGGGATTTTATTTAAGTGTTATTAAAAATGATTAAGTGAATATTTTGAGAATTTAATAGGATTAAAGTTGAATTTTGAAATATACATGAAATTTATTAATTGGGTTATTGTAAATTGTTTGAATATTTAGAGTTTGAAACTTACTGATTTGAAAATGGTCAGATTTGTAGTTCAACCCTGGATTTGAAATTGATAAAAAATTGTTTAATGAACAGTTTTAAGCAAATATTTATTTAAACTACCATGAGAAAGGTTAAATATTAAATTAAAGGCAAATTATCGATACATCAACAATGTGCGTGTTATCAGGACTAATCCAATCCGACGATCGATACTTCTTTATATGACACGAGTTTGAAAGTTACTTTAGGTTTTGAATTGGTGTATTTGAAGGTGCGAGTTATTACAACTCTCCCCCATTGTGCCAACATGTGGCACCTAGCACCTTAACAATAGAACCAATTTCAAGCAATGCTCAAAATTTGCAATAGGTAAGGACTTGATGTACATGTCTGATACATTCTCCTCCATGTGAACCTTTTGAAGATAAGCTAACATTTTTCATTCATTAAGACATGAAAGGACTCTCTCGCCTCTATATACTTCTTCCTTAATTTGAAAACCATATTTACTATTAAGTGCACTATGAAAGTGTGCTATGGATCGTGCAATATGGATATATGATAATATAGAGTACAATGATGATAATAATACTGTAAATAGTGCGGAAATAAAAAGAAGTATAGTAAAATGATACCAGAGATTTTTATACTAGTTCGGAGCATCGTCTTACGTCCAGTCCCAGACTCCTTCATGAATTTCACTAAAACAATAACCCTCACTTTGCCCGAAGGAGCGGGTCTATACACCCCTGAGCAGTCGAACGGGGACCTGAGCAGCAGAACAAGATTTCGCCTCAACAGCCAAAGAGGACTTCACTTGCCTAAGTAGAAGAACAGGACTTCAACTAATACAGAAATAGTTTTGACTAATGTGTATTCTGACACAGATTTGTCACTTGTAGTACACCCTTCCTATAATCTTCTCCTCAAGTATATATATATATATATATATATATATATATATATATATATATTTGAACTGTATGAAGAATATAAAGGTATAGTATTGCTTTAATGTAGAATAATTGAAAGTATGATAGCAAATGGATTTCATAAAGTAAGATCAGAGATAAAAGAGAAATCGATTGTGATTAAGTAATTTGAAATCAAGTTGGAGTTTGTATTTATAAGGGTTAGAAAGCAGCGACTGTTGGTGAAGCGTTTCGATCGAAGTGTTGCGTTCGAATCTTTTCGTTAAAGGTTTGTATCTCTTCACAAAAAGTCGTGTCTTTTCGAAAAGTGACTATTATAAAAATTCAGTCAAGCGAGCCTCTGGGTCAGTCGATTGAATATTCAAAGTAATTTTAATTTCAAAATTCGTATATCTATGTATCTATGCACATGTGCATATTGTACAATATTTTCTAGGTTAGCGACTGACCCTTCTGGGTTAGTCGACTGACCTGGTAAAATCTGTGCAATTTGTACAGGTTTTAGAAGTATAATAATATATATAATTTTAAATACTTCTATAATATAATATATATAACTTTAAACAATTATACATGCATATATATATATATATATATATATATATATATATATAAATTATTTGAAAATAAGCGATCAAATATGTAAGCTAATATATACTTAAACGAGGAGAGATTTTAACAAAATTAACCTAAGACTAAAAAATTAAATAATATAATTGATGCATCGATTTTGAAGTCTTGTCCCCTTGTAGTATATATTCTCTTTTTGTCATAGGAATCGTCAAATCTGTATGTCGTAGTGATAGCTTTGTGCCATGAATCAAAACCAAGTCTAAACATTCTCTCCCTTTTTGATTGATGACAACGTGTAAATAAATATAGATTTCGACTGTATATAATATAAATACATATAAATACTTACTCCCCCCTGAATTTTTGACACTCTATATCCTGCATTCTCAATGTTAGTAATAATATTTCTCCCCTTTTGTCATCGACAAAAAGGAATAAATAAAATGAAAGTATGAAGCATTGATAGATATTATGAAGAATCGATCATTCATACATTAAAATATCATAAACAAGAGTCTTGAATAATATATATCAAAATAAATACTACTTATAATGTAAGGTATCTGTAATGTCCCACCTTTTTATACGTTTTAAATCGACGATAAACCGCACACGTCAGACTTAAACCGTACAGAAGGCGGATTATTATGTGGTAAATAAGAAAATGCGCAGAAAGAAAAAAACAAAATAGAATCTTGCAGCGGAATGATAAAATATGATAATCAAATAAACAGTTCATGAAGTTGTTTTACGAAAACATTTGATTATACTTATACAATACAATATCAGAGTTGCACATACCAGAGAATAATCAATAACAATGCAGCAGAACAATGTGAATGTAGTGGAATACTATAATCAATAATAATAAATCTTCGTCTTTGTCCTTTAGAATACGGTCTTCCAAATCCTGAAATGCTTAGGCTAACCCAAGCGAATTGAAAAGATAAAACACTCGAGTCAGAACTAAAAGATCTTATGTAAGTTAAATCAACGAAAATAAATATGAGTGGAACGACGTCAGAGATGTTTACGGGATTCGACATCTCCTATCTAGTGTCTAACGTGAGTGCAGTAACTTAAGAGATGCTCGAGATTCACATCTCTTAAGGATCCGTTAAACTATTTACGATGTAGTAATATTTCGCTATTATAATAATGTCTATTAATAAAATAAACTTACTTTTAAATAGCGTTAAGGGGTTACCCATATAGCCCTTAACACGTAATAGTGCCAATAGTCTATACAGTACCGTAATACATCCTGATCGGGAGGCTACCAGAGGATACTCCATAGGTACCACAGAAATCAAACTCGTACAAGACTGCAACGACCCAAAAATCTCGAACCCGAAAATTCCAGATAGTTAGAAAAGAAAAGAAAGAGAAAGAAGAAGAAACAGGAACAAGTCACAGAAACCTCACATTCGCAGCGGATCAAAATATAATATCACATAATAACAGTTTACAAAAGAAGAACTGTATTAGTACACTAATATTTATACATCAGAGTTACAACCATTACTAATCACTGGACAGTTTTAAACAACATGTCCTAATTACACAATAATATATCACAGCGGTAAACACTCCATACGTTCCAGCCATCCAGCTCGCCTCTTGAGCTCCAAAACGTCTTTACATGAAAATCTGTAATACTCGGTCTGACCCGAGCATTACATCAAAGTAACACCGGGTCAGGCGGGAAACCAACGTGAGTAACCCCTCTAACAATGGATATAAAAGCATACAACCTATATAAACCCGGGTAACCTATATCAATTCACAAGTTGTTATAGACATTACTTATTTCACACATCAATTTCTAAGTACCAAAACTTAGATTAAATGGTTCAATTCACTCAAATCATTTTTTTCAGCATATTGATTTCACATATCAATCTATAAAGAATCGAAGTGGTTTCGGGTATTCACTAATACCCGACTCTGGTCTCTTCGAATTCAATACTCTCTTATCTCAAATTATTCAAGTGAAACACAATTAAAACTTTAAATATAGAGTGTCACCTATATGCATTTATTCATCATCAATGAACGACCATATTATCTCAGTTTAAAACCAACCATATCAAATCACATAGTATCTCAAAACATATACCCAAAATACCAATCAATCTAAGGCATATAATAATATTCAATCATTTCTATGCAAGATAAATCAGCCTCACCATTTCTAATTAATTTGAACAAATTTAATTAATTACTCCAATCACCCTTAATCCCGCTTATTTAACATTATTTAATTACGAACAAATTAATTAATCACCTTTTTCTTACCCATTTTAATTAATCATCCTTGATTAATTATCTTCAATTACATAAAGTAATTATCCTTTAATTAATTGCACAAATTAATTATTCTTAATTAATCTTTAATTACTTTCACTAATTACATTAATTACATTTATGATCCTTAATTACTTCCTTTAATCAATCTTATTCAATCATAACCAGCAATTAACCATCATGTAATTACCTACCTTAATTAATTAACTCCTTAATTAATTATATAAATCCTTAATTACTTCTCCTAAGTAATTAACCCTTAATTACTTCCCATTAAGTAATTTTCTTATATTAATAACATCAAGTAATTTATCAATCAATTACTTATAAATCTCATTAAGTAATAATACTTAATCCATTACCAAGTGACTATCTTTAATTAATCATTACATTAATTAATCACACTCATCTCATTAAATATAACAGAGTAATTCATCCCTTAATTACCCTATAAACCAATTAATTAACCATAATTACCATCATAATTAATTATTTATAATTAATTACCTTAACCCTCAATTAATTACATATTCTATAATTACTTCTTTTGATTAATTATCCTGATTAATCAATCCCTAATCAATTAATTAATTTCCCTCAAATTAATCTCTTTAATTAATTATCCATATCAAACAATTATCATTTAATTAATCTCTTGATTACATTTTCGAAATTAAGTTTAAATTAATTCACAAATTTAGACTAAACAAACCACATAGCTTCCTAAAACAAATGTTATATAAAACATATATTCATATAAAAGAATTTAAGAGACAGTCTTAAAACTTAATTTATTTAATTCACAAATCTGATTATTTGTCAACTTGAAGTTTAAACTCCACTTCAAACATCCCAGACAAACTCTTGCCAAAATTGGAGTGAAAACCTGTTAACATTCCCTACTTCTTTTCTTTCTCTAACTCTTATTACCTTCTCTCCTTGTTTACTCTACTAGGCCCAAACATTTTTTTCAGCCCAGTACTTCTTCTCCTCTTCCCTTAACCCTTTACTTCCAGCTCCTTCCTCCAATTAACCCAAGCGTGTACAACTGTGCATGAGATACGTGCACGCCGTCACATACCCTGACCGACGAATTTCACCGCCGACCTCTCCATCACATCGACTTCGACACTCATACCTTGCTTGACCAATAGGAAGAACACGACGACCCCTGGATCACAAAACCGACCATCATCCCAAACGTGGAACGAAATGAATCACCTTCCAACACCTTGCCTTGCCGACCATCACCACCATTGCTCGTCGAAATCTGCCTAAACGAGCACCGCATCATTTCCTTGCTTCCCCTTATACCGCAACCTCAGATCCTAGCAGCGACACCGTAATTCAACTGGAACCATCCTCCACCAAACAAGGCCCCAAAACCCTACACTGCCCTATTGCCATCACCGCCGTCACATAAAAATTATGCCGCCAATTTTCCCACAAACCTTGAACCATAACCTTCCTCCAACTTAAATCCCCACCCTACAGAGTTCCCCGATCACCTGAATTTGGACAAAACCCAAATTCCGTTCAACCTGGAAAATCTCGACAATTACTAGCTTAAAAATCAAGAGACCTATACCTAAAATCACCATTTCGAGATACGATTCTGATTATGTAATCAGATTTTAAAATGCACACGTTTGATTTTTGAGATAAAAATGATTCTACTGTAAAATCATTACTTTACAATATTTCTAAATATTTTTATCTATAGTTTTTACTTTCAAAAATGATATTACATAGCTACAATCATTTTTTCTTTAAAAGTCTTAGCCTGATTTACATTATAAAAGGTGAAATTAAATTTTTAAACTTGATTTAAAACCCTGTAACTAAGAACAGAGGTTTATACATACTCACATATTCAAATATCTACATATTTACAGACATAATCTCATCATGCAAACACTTTCCACAAATTTATTCAATGTTTTATTCACAAGCATTAATATTAACAGGATATAGCATAATTAAAAGTAGCAATCTACTCACTTGTTCCTAGACAGAGGCCTGAATCTTGAAAAAAACTATTCTGGGTTTGAATTTCAACTTGATGTTTACATTTGCTCTGATTTTTGAAAACTGGAATCACTGATTCTTGAAAACTTGATTGTTGCTTAGTTCAGTTAATCCTGCTTTAATCTGATATGAGGTTATTTTGCTAGCTAGGATGATCCATGCTTTGATAATTTTATTTTCCGGTTTTGATACACAGGTCATTATTTCTCTTAGTTTTACTTTTCTTTTTCCCAAAAATGAAGAAAGTGAAAACTTCTTGATATTAAAGAAAGAAGACACTTGTTAAATTTACTAACACTTATCATTTAAATTTGTTAATTATCTTACATTTGTAACTTTGCATGCAAAATCAATTTATAAATGTAAATAAAGCTTTGTTAATTAATTTCCTAATATCTAAATATTTATTTTAATTTATGTAAACAAAACAAAAAACTTTTTAAGGAAATAGAATAAGACAAAGTATATATATATATATATATATATCATCTCTTTTGGAATCCCAAATATAAATTCAATTCAATTTTTAAATACAATTTAAATTAATTTTAAAATCAATTTGATATATGTATTTAAACAACCACCTTTTCAAATATTCTACTTAAAATTTATAATCACATATATACATAATTATTGTTGTAATAACAAATTTGCCAATTTTGATTAAATTTATAGAGGAGATTATCTCCTTGAATTTCTTCGAATTTCAGGGATATCACATTTCAATAGTTAAACTCAGATAATTATTCAATTATCTGATACCCAAAAATCTGGGTTATTACATTCCTCCCTCCTTAGAATCTTTTCGTCCTCTAAATGGAACGAAGCTGGAATTTATAGAATGCTTATTATCAGAAAATTATTCTTGGATCATTTTTAAAACACCTTTTAAATCTACATAATATTATAAAATAGTTTTTTTTATTATGAAAATACTTTATAACTCGATGTCTCAACCAGTCCATCCTTGTTCTCACAGAAATTCGGTCATACGTTGATCAGGCGTAAGACTGAAAATCTATAAGTGCTTGGCAGACCCGTTTCCAACATCCAGTGAAAATACTTTGAAAAATAATTTTACTAAAAATATATAAAACGTTTTGAAAATAGAGGATAATCTTTGGTGAGAATGCTCAGGAAATCATCACCACCATCCATGGTTGCAGTTACATTCCAGGGTTACGTTGCCATCGCAGCAAAAGTCCATTTAACTGCAGGCTCTCCGCGGCCTCTCAATTACGCCATGGAACCCACAACAAATCGTAATTACATTCCAGGGTTACGTTGCCATCGCAGCAAAAGTCCATGTAACTACAGGCTCTCCGCGGCCTCTGATTTTCGCTGTCGAAATGAAACTTCTCCACTCCTACATAGGTCGCAGTCTACCGATATAAAATCTAACGCAGACTGTTGGCTCTTAGCAGCACACACGACTTTCGCTATGGTATACTCTACTCATAATCCTCAGGAACTAGTTTTGTCTGGACTCCTCATAGGATCAACTTTAGAACCCCCCTTGGGGCTCAAGGCAGCACCACCCGGTGGCACTCCTGAGAAGTTCATTTCAAGAGAGCGCCTTTTTCCCCAGAGCCATCATCAAAACATTTTATACTATACACATATAGTATTTTTCAAATCATACACCTAGTATGATCTCATACAAAGGTCCTTTACACAAAATCGATTATCCCAAAATCGATTATTCTCAAACTGGGCTTTTCAAATTTCAATATTGATTTTACCCAAAAATTAAAAGCCTTTCCAAATCCAAAGGTTTCCAAAACCTTTTTCCAAAATCCTCATCCATCACCAAACATTTTAAACAATGGAACCCTATATTTACTCGAATACCAATACGATTTGATAGGGTTTAAAGAACATATGTAGCCACTTTGCAGAGGGTGGTTTTGATACTCAAGAAATCAAAAAAATTCTTATGGTAAATAAAAGGGAGTCAACACAAATCAATTAAAGTTGGAATTCTCAAACAAATAGGCAAAAGAGTGTAGATTCAGACGTTTGAAATCAAGGATTTAAACGTCTGAATCTGGAAAATAAAATATTTTCCAAAACAGAATTCAGACTTCTGAATCTTTGATTTCAGACGTCTGAAATAGGCACATTTTAGCCTATTTCCTTTCTGGTTCCAAATGAACCAATTCAGACGTCTGAAATATAGATTCAGACGTCTGAATACTGAGGAGTAAAAATTCCCAGTATAATATTCAGACGTCTGAATCTTACGTTTCAGACGTCTGAATCAAGGGTTCAGGGCATTCCCTGAACCTAGGCCAAAAATGGCCAAACGGATACCGAAGCAATCGATCGAGCGACAACGACTAAGGATTTACACCAAGCGACAATCCAGCCTTAACGGCTCTTCGATATGCCTCAAATATCAATGTCCAAATATCCATAAAAGGATTTTCATAGGTTTTGATTTCAAAACACCAAAAATTGGAATATACACCAAATCAATCTAAACCAAAATCAATTGCACAAGAATAAGTGTTAGGAATTCATACCTAACAATCGAAGATAATTATAGACAAAGATGTGAGAAAAAAATCTCACCTTTGAACCCAAACAAATGAAGAAGAAGCTCGAAAGCAAAGGAGAATCAACCACTCTTCAAATCCAACTCAAGAAGCTTGATTTTAAGCTTTAAAAGAAGAACATTCCTAAAGTTAGGTTTTGGAATTTCTAAAATCCAAGAGAGAAGGAGTTGGAGAAGATGAAGAGAAGGCTTACCAATGGGTTCTCTTGAATTTGGAAGTAGAAGTTGGATTTGCTAATGAAGACTAGGGCTTGGAGTTTTAATTTCCTCTTCCACTCTCCATTATTATAAAAGCTTGAGTATTAGGAAATGAGGAATGAAGTAATGAAGAGGAGAAGGGGTTGGGACTGAGTTAGTAAGTGATTAATGGGTTCAGCCCAAACCAAAGCCCTAAGTGAAGAGTGGCAAAATTCCTCTAACTCCAAACATATCAAAGTTTACACTTAAAAAGATCGCAAACGACATTTTGAACTCAATGGGAGTGGTCCCGAGTCCTAATTCGACCGTATGCAAAAAGTAGATTTTCGGACTAAATTCTGAATATCGATAAAATATTTAAATAAAATGTTTAAATATAAAAATCTATAAATATGCGGGTTGTTACAGACTCCCCTCCTTAAAGAAATTGCGTCCTCGCAATATTTAAGAAGAAGATATATAGTAATAACCATAAAAGCATATCAACGCAAAAGAATTTTGAAGTAAGAAGTTCACCTTAAAGAGCATGAGAAAGTAAGTCAGGATGCGTTCGCTCGATGAATTCTATAGATTCCCAAGAGCAATCCTTAGGATTTGAGGACCATTGGACTTTCACAAGCGGAACATCTTTATTTCGAAGGCGCTTAACCTCCGAAGCAATAATACGAATAGGATGCTGCTCATAAGTTAGATTAGGCGAAACTTCAATCTCTTCCACAATACCGGGCTCAAGAAGAGAATCAGAATCTCGAAAGCACTTCCGTAATTGGGAAACGTGAAACACGTCATGCATGGTAGAAAACTGAGCCGGTAATGATAGGCGATAAGCCATGGAACCAATACGTTCAGTGATAGGAAATGGCCCAATATATCGGGGTGCTAACTTTCCCGACCGACTGAAACGTACAACACCTTTCATAGGTGACACACGAATAAAAACAAGATCTCCAACATAAAATTCTAATCTCCTTCTTCGATTATCGGCATAGGACTTTTGTCTACTCTGGGCTTCTTTCATTCTATGTCGAATAAGTTCAATTTTCTCTGTGGAATCACGAATAAAGTCTGGACCTAAAACCAGGTCTCACCGGCCTCAAGCCAACAAGAAGGAGATCGGCATAGTCTTCCATAGATTGCCTCGAAAGGTGCCATACCAATACTAGATTGGAAGCTATTATTATAGGAAAATTCAACAAGTGGAATATGATCTTCCCAGCTTCCACCGAAATCAAGCACACAAGCACGAAGAAGTCTTCAAGAGTTTGATTCACACGCTCGGTTTGTCCATCGGACTAGGGATGATAAGCGGTGCTAAAATTAAGCTTCGTTCCTAAAGCTTTTTGAAGACTCTTCCAAAATCCACTAGTAAACAATGGATCATGATCACTAACAATAGAAGTAGGAACTCCATGTAATTTAACAATCTCTTTAACAAAGAGCTTGGCCAAAAGAGGAACAGTTCGGTTAGACCGAACAGGAATAAAATGGGAGGATTTAGTAAGTCTATCAACGATCACCCACAAGCTATCATGACCCGAACGAGAACGGGAAAGGCCGTCAATAAAATCCATGGAAATTTTGTCCCACTTCCAAATTGGAATTTCTAAAGGTTGCAATAACCCACCGGGCCTTTGATGTTCGGCCTTAACGAGTTGGCAAGTCATGCAACACTTAACGAAGTTAGCGACGTCAAGTTTCATTCCCTCCTAATAATAAAGTCGCTTCATATCCGTGTACATTTTACTACTACCAGGATGAATGGTAAATTTAGAACGATGGGAATCTTCTAAGATGTCTTTTCGAATATCACTAATATTTGGCACGATAAGTCTACCAAATTTCCGAATACCGCCACGAGAATCAATGTCAAAGTCTTTCAAACCTTCAATATCAATTTTATCCTTAATATTTTGGCCAAGAAGAGCCAATTCGGGATATAGCCTTTGAGCTTCAAGAATGCGGTCTAAAAGAGAAGGATGAGCCTCAAGGCTGCATAAAACAAATGATGAGCATAAACCGGATACGCGGTCTCGAACCTCACAAGTGGATAAGATCTTGAGATCGTTCCATTCAGATATCATCATAGAAACAACTGCTTGTTGCTTACGGCTAAGAGCATCGACAACACGATTACCCCTTACCGGGGGTATAAAGAATATCAATGTGACGCCCCACCTCTATGCCCACGCTAGCCAAGGACACTACAGGGTAATGCCGTCAACTAACACGGAGAATAAGGCTGGTTAGGAGCGACCATCTATAGCCTTGCTCTAACTATCTATTGAATACATCGACAATAAAGATACCAAGCAGGTCGACATACCCAATGAATACTTAAAACAAAACCATAGGTGGTTGAAGGATCTATCAGAACAGAATATAACAACTCAAATGCAATCTACATCACAGAACAGTAGATCCTCATATACACACATACTGATACATAACAGAGTTTACAAAATAATACATGTCAAGTGGTATAACAAACCACAATATACAAACGATTCCAGATGAATACATATCAGAGTTACTACAAAAATGGGACTACACAAAAAGCTATGACAAAAAGAAGCTAGCAGAGTAGTCCATGCGGAAGCAAAATAGGCTAAGTCCAAATGCACATAACCTGAAACATCTCGGTCTGACCCGAGTACAAAATACACGGGTCAGTCTAGCTAAACAAATTAGTTAGATAAACTGAACAACAATAAACCTGCAAGGTTACAAAGTATAACAAATATCTCTAAAGGAGATAATGCAATCATCTAACCAAAGATGAATCATATGATAACAAGCCTCATATCATCGGCAACATATAGAAACAAAGGATACAAATATCCCTAATCAAGCCAAAAAGGCAAATAACAAATACCAATAAGGTATACAAGTTCCGCAAGGTAAACGCTACGCATCATGCGGCTCATAATGACCAACATCGAAGGGCGATACCTAGGGAATATACATATGAATGAAACATCAGAAAATTGCTTGAGCTCAGTACTGTATAAACAAGGATCCATGAGCCCGAAGACTCCAAACCCAATATCACCCATGCGGCTCATAACGACCAACATCGGAAGCGATACTAAAGGGCAACCCAATATCACCCATGCGGCTCATAACGACCAACATCGGAAGCGATACTAAAGGGCAAAAAACCCGAAGGCACATACCCGAAGGCAACAAACCGTAGTGGTGAAGGTCAGAGACCCAGTACTGGACACCACTAACTGGCGGAATGTGTCACAACTCTCGAAGAGGAATCCGAAAAGTGTTAACGTATGTCCCATAACCACTCATTCGTACTAAACGATTTACTATCCGTCAGTCACTTTCACACTCAAAGCAGTACAAAGTTTACCTCGTGTCATCGATAAACCAAACCCGAAGGTCAAAACGATCAATTGAATAGGTCGGGGATTAATCGGAGGATAAACGCACAGATTCATGGTCCGTGTTTTGCCCAACCATTTAACCACCCTCCCACTTCGCTCGAAGTGCGAAAGCGTGTGATTTAAATTGAATTTTATAAATTGGAGAAATGAGCTTTTAAATGCGATTCGAGAGATTATTTTATAAAAACCCGTGGATGAAGTCAAGAATAAGTTATCAAAGTCAAAGATGCAATAATAACTATTAAAAAGCAACTTGAATCGATAAAATTTGGAAAACCAATCAAAAATATGCAAAAATAGACAAAACAGGCAAAATATGAGCAGGTCGGTCGACCGGTTGCAGGGCTCGGTCGGCTGGCCAGATGCAGGAAATAAGACATGGCTCGGATTAGCAGGTCGGTCGACCGGCTATAGGGCTCGGTCGGCCGAACTGCATATTTCTGCAGTTTCTGCCCTTTTTCTAATGAAATGCCAATTCTTCCAAAACGCGATCGTTCGAGCAATGGACCTAAGGAGCCTTAGCCAATAGATACCCCAGCTCCATTAGCTCTCCGATTCGCTACCAAAAACATGTTCCAATATCAAAGTTAGGATCTTTAAAGAATTGAACCCAAACACTAAAATTTTGGATATTCACCAATTCAATCCAAACCAAAAACAAGTACATATGAACAAGGTGTTAGGAATTCATACCCAACATCAATGAATCAAGAGAAGTAGATGTGAGTTCAAAACTCACCTTTAACCCAAAACAAAGAAGAAGAAGAAGCTCAACAACAAGGAGAAGACCAACCAAACTCTACTTCAACCCAACAAGCTTCAATCTAAGAATAAAACATATATTTCCCAATTTAGGTTTAGGAAATTTTCTGAAATTGAAGAGAAGAAGAGTTGGAGAAAATGAAGAGGAGCTTACCAATGGCTTCTCTTTGATTTTGGAGCAAGAATTTGGAGTTTGCAAATGGAATTAGGGCTTGCAATTTCTATTTCCTCTTCTCTTCCACCATTTTCAATTTTAGCTTAAGAAATGGAATGAAATGAAGATGAATGAAGAGAAGGGGTTGAGTTAGAGGGTTAAGTGGAGATTGGGGCTGAACCCAAACCCAAAACCCAATAGAAAAAGTGGTCAAAATTTCACAAACTCCAAACATATCAAAGATTATACTCAAAAAGATCGCAAACGCCATTTTGTAACCAATGGAGGTAGTTTCGAGCTCCAATTCAGCCGTTTGCAAAAAGTAGCATTTCGGACCTAAATCCGACTAACGACGCTATATTTAAATAAAATATTTAAATATAAAATCGTTAAATATGCGGGTTGTTACAGATCTCCCCTCCTTACAAAATTGTGTCCCCGCAATTCCTAGAGACGATATTTGTAACAACCACATACATACAACATTCAAAAGAAAAAGGAAATAAGCTTGAGATGAAAAGACATACTCACCGTTCACAAGCGAAGAAAGAAAACCCGGATAAGATCGCTCAATAAATTCTCTGGTTTCCCAAGTACAATCATTGGGATTAGCGGACCATTGAACCTTAACGAGCGGCACGTCCTTGTTTCGAAGGTGTCGCACCTCCGTGTCAAGCACGCGAATAGGCTGCTGAACAATAGATAAGTCCGGTGAGATCTCAAGCTCTTGCAAATCAGGAGAAGTAATAACAGAATCCGACCCCCGAAGACACTTCCGAAGTTGCGAGACGTGGAACACGTCATGAATGCCAGATAAATGAGCTGGAAGTGAAACTCTATAAGCCATAGAGCCAATACGTTCAGTAATAGAAAATGATCCTATATAACGAGGAGCCAATTTCCCAGTCATACTGAAACGCATAACCCCCTTCAAAGGAGAAACACGAATAAAAACAAGATCGCCGATCGAGAACTCGAGAGACTTCCTACGGTTGTCTGCGTAGGATTTCTTGCGACTCTGTGCCTCTTTCATTCTCAACCGAATAAGATCAATCTTCTCAGAAGAATTACGAACAAAATCTGGACCAAGAATAAGCTTCTCCCCAGATTCCAACCAACATGAAGGTGATCGACATGGCCTTCCGTATAAGGCTATGAAAGGAGCCATACCGATACTAGACTGAAAACTATTGTTGTAGGAGAATTCTACAAGAGGTAGATGATCCTCCCAACTACCACCAAATCAAAAATACAAATACGGAGAAGATCTTCCAAGATACGATTCACCCGTTCAGTCTGTCCGTCAGACTGCGGATGATAAGCTATAGAAAAATTAAGTTTTGTCCCCAAAGCTTGCTGAAGACTCTTCCAAAAATGACTCGTGAATAAAGGATCAGGATCACTCACAATAGAACTAGTAACACCGTGAAATCTCACGATTTCCTTAACATACAACTTAGCCAAATGCGAAGCTGTCCTATTAGACTTAATAGGGACAAAATGAGCAGACTTGGTAAGGCGATCAACAATAACCCAAATACTAGAATGGCCTGATCTCGAACGAGGTAGGCCGTCAATGAAATCCATAGATATCTGATCCCATTTCCAAAATGGAATCTCAAGAGGTTGAATAAGACCAGAAGGACGCTGATGTTCGGCCTTAAAATGCTGACAAGTTATGCAATTACTCACATAACTCGCCACATCGCGCTTCATGCCTTCCCAATAATAAAGACGACACATATCGGCACACATCTTATTACTACCAGGATGAATGGTATACTTAGAACGATGACAATCATCCAAAATGTCATGCCTAAGCGCAAAATCAGAAGGCACAAAAGGACGGTTCTTCTTACGAAGACACCCATGAGAATCAATGCTGAAATCCCACAATGCCTCATCACAGGATCCAGACTCACAAAGCTGAATAAGATGCAACAAATCAGGATCACGCCGCTGAACATCGGCAATACGATCCAATAAAATAGGTCGAGCTCCCAAACTAAATAATAGAATAGGAGTATCATAAGATGAACCTCGATCTCGAATTTCACAAAAAGATAGAGTCTCAAGAATATCCCATTCGGCAAGCATCATGGAAACAACAGCCGAATGTTTGCGACTAAGCGCATCAGCAACACGATTACCCTTACCAGGGGTATATTGGATATCAAAGTCATAGGAGGCAAGAAACTCGAGCCAACGTTGTTGTCTCATATTGAGTTCTTTCTGAGTGAACAAATACTTCAAAGATTTATGATCGGTACAGAGAATGAAGCGCTCGCCCAATAAGTAGTGTCGCCAAATCTTCAAGGCGAAGACAATGGAGGCAAGCTCAAGATCATGAGTGGCATAGCGAACTTCATTCGGACGCAGTTGCCTAGAAGCATAAGCAACTACCCGATCCTTCTGCATAAGAACAACACCGAGACCACTACCACAAGCATCGGTGTAGACAACAAGATCATGATTCCCCTCGGGAACCACTAAAATAGGAGCATTAGTGAGAAGTTCCTTCAATGTCAGAAAGGAAGCTTCACACTTGTCGGACCAATCAAAACAAATGCCTTTCCGAGTAAGGCAAGTGAGAGGAAGCACAACACGGGAAAAATCCTTAATGAACCGACGGTAATAACCCGCCAATCCAAGGAGACTACGAATCTCATGAACATTCTCAGGCCTCTTCCAATTCTGGATGGCTTCGATCTTTGAGGGATTGACAGAAATGCCATCGGAAGATACAACATGGCCTAAGAACTTAACCTTATTCTCCCAAAAGTGGCACTTGGAGAATTTGGCTCTAAGCTTGTGACGGCGAAGAGTACTCAAGACAATTCTCAAGTGATTAGCATGCTCGGCTTCAGACTTAGAATAAATAAGGATATCATCAATGAACACAAGGACGAACTTATCGAGATATTCTCGGAATATCCGATTCATGAGATCAACAAAGAAAGTAGGAGCGTTCGTCAAACCGAAAGGCATAACGAGCCACTCGAAAGAACCATATCGAGTGCGGAAAGCTGTAAGAGGTATGCTATCCTCCGCGACTCGTAATTGATGAAAACCTGTGGCAAGGTCAAGCTGAGAAAAGACCTTAGCACCACTCAATAGATCGAACATATCATCGATCCTCGGCAATGGATACCTATTCCTGATGGCTTACATAGACCCAAAGAATGTCGGTCTGGGGATACACAATTACATTTTCGTCCTAAAAATCTCCAGACCCACACAACATGCCCATATGAAACTCTCTTAAAAAAAATTCACTTCCACAATACGTCCAATGTAATTTCTTATACAACATAATCTTCTCAACACAAAACTAGTTGACAGTCAGAAATCAAAATCAGAAATTGTTCGGTTTTCAAAAACAAACCCTGATGCTAATGGATGAAGCGATTGTGTGGGTTTCCCATTTTTTTCGAAGCAATTGGGAGGTTACGTTCGGGAGTTGGAAGTGGCAGGGGATTCACGTTTGATTTAATTTCTGGAATTTGAAGATGGTGGTAGGTGGGTTGCAGTTGGCCGTATGATGTTGAGGAGGTTTCGGATTGTGAGAGAAGTTGCGATTGATTTGTTCGATTGTGGACGATTGATTGCGATTTGTTTGTCGTGATTGAAAGGAATGCGATTAGGGTTTGGGTGAGGCGATGGAGGTAAGCGGCAATGGGAAGTTGTGAATTTCAGATGGGCGGTTGCAGATCGATTGAGATGATGGTTCTAGTGGGTTGGAGTAAGATGGTAGGCAGATGGTTGATTGTAAGGAGGGGAAGTAGGAGGTTGTCGCAGAGATGTGCATGGGTAGATGTAGTGGAAAGGAGGAGCAGTAGTGGTTGTAGAAGTGTAGCAAGAAGATGGTTGAGTTTGATGTTTGGACAGCGGTTAGCGAAGGTTAAACTTATGTTTCGGCACAGTTGTCAGTGCACAGTGAGTGGGTGTTGCTATGGTATGTAGAGGGAAGATGAATGGTAGAAAGATGTGAAGTATGTTAGCAGCAGAGGTGTGTGATGTGTAGTAAGTTGGTGGAGATTGCAATGCAAGGCTGCAGGCAGAGTGATGAGTTGAAGGGAAGAGGTAGAGGAGTTGAAACAGTTTTGGGCAGAGGCAAGTTTGACGATGAAACAGTTGTGGTATTGTGGTATGTAGGCAATTGTTAGTGAACTAAAGTTGTTAGCAACGGTGAAGTGTATAACAGCAGCATGGGATTGCTGGTTGGCAGGGTGGAGATGGAAGAAGTTGGTGGAAGTTGATGATGTGGTTTGACTGGGATGAAATCACAAGAGAGGAAGAGGTGGTTTTGGTTGTTGAACAGAGAGTGATGGGGTTGATGGTTGGAAAAGGACAGTGGGGACGTATGGGCAGTTGTGGAATGGCAAAGGTGGTGTGGTTAATGGACAGTCAGTGGTTTATCGGATGTACAAGTTGGTAACACAGGGACAGTTGTATGTTAAGTGTTTGGAAATGTGTAGGAGGTAGGGTGAATTTGAGGAGGCAGATGGAAGAACGGGCAGTAAGTGAATTATATATATATATATATATATATATATATGTACATATCGAAGTGGGATATATGCATATGTGTATTATATACAGTGGGATATCTATTATTTTATATTAAAGCAGAAACTTTCTGCTGCTGACGTGGATTACTCCCCTTGCCCTCATTTCAAAATGCTGCTTCCGTGTTCAACCCCGTCTATTTTTCTTCCCTCTTGCTATCACGTGCTCTGTCAGGTGCTCCATCACGCGTTCTGCAAACTGCCTTCTCTATACACTCCATTCGACTTCCTCCTTCCTAACAACTGTTCCATCGCAATTCCTCCTTCCACGCACGTTGCTTCTAACCTCCTTATCAAATTTCACGTTTTTTCCCCTCTACCCCTTCTCCAACCGCCACAGCACGTCCTTCATCCTGCTCTCGCTAAATTTCCATACTTCCTCTCTAATTCCCCTCTTCCTTCTCTAACTCTCGCTAAATTTCCCTGTTCCCTCTCTAATTCCTCTCTTCCCTCTCTAACACGTTCCTCCCAAATTCCACACCTCTACGCCTCCACCTCTATTCCGACCCACCGCCTCCTCCCCTTCCACTGCTAAACTCCTTCCCTCGAACTAATCGCCGCCCTTGGATTACAACTCCCCTCATCTATTGCTCCGGCCAACTGCCTTTCTGAACCTTCACCTTCCATTTGCGAAGCTTGCGGACGATTGCCCACCAGAAAATGGCCTAATTTAGCCCCTTCCTCCGCCTGATTGCTCGGTCGCCTGTGCAGGTAACGCCTTGAGTAATCGTAACGTCTTCTCATTTTCAAGTTGTGTATAGGCATAACATTTAAAACCGTTAATGCTGCTATAAGCTACCGTCTCAATGACCTTACTTAGCACTCCTACCCGCTATTGGTGCTAACGTATGTTCTTTCTGTTGTTGTTAGCGGTAGTGATCTTGAGTACACCGTTATAAATTAAAATTTACGTTTCAAATTTGGTTGAGTTCAACGTTGATTTATGCTCTACACGTTTTTACTTCTCCTGCATGATCTGTTGATTAATAATTTTGATTGCTTAATTTTTTACATCCCCGATCTGCATTACTTTCATGTATTTTCTTCTTGCTGTAGATGTGGTATCTGTTAGTTTAAGTTGTTCAGTTGCCTGCTTTATTTGAACTTTTCTCTAGATCCCCAGCCCGAGGTTAGATTACCTTTTTTTAGTTTAAATAAAAAATGTTTGACAACACACTGTCCTATGTTCTTGCTGACAGCTCCAAATGTATGGTAATTGGTGGTAAAACTTGATGAATTATTCTTTTTACATGGTATTTCAGACTATGACTTCCCTCTTGCCAATTTCACATATGTTGGACAGTGTTATTTGGTAGTATAATCCTACGATATTGGATTCAAGTATAGTTAAAGTGTGGCCAATTTTGATCTGTTGTCCCATGAAATGAACCTTACTGTTCTATTTGTCTACAATACATGCATGTAAATAATTCCTTACATCTGAGTTGTATGTAGTTTTATGTGTGGCTGGTGTTACCTAAAAAAAAATCCAGGGTTCACCATTATTTGTTTGATTGAAAAATGTCCTGGTTCACCATTATTACTTTACTTGAAAAATGTCCTGGGTTGACCAATATTTGTTTACATAAGAAATGTCTTAGGTTCACCATTATTTGTTTCTGTTTATGAATTTGCCGTGTTGAAGGTGGTTCTGCTGCCATGACTTAAAAGTTTAGTGCTAATATGTGTACAGGTTTATGTTTGCACTTCACTATGTTTTTTTTTGAATCCTCTTTACTGATAACTATAGTATAAGTTTGTAACCATTACTGCCATGTCGGTCGTATATGACGATAACCGTAGTATGAGTTTGCATTTTCCTCAATGCTGTGCCTAAACCAAGTAAATTTTACAGCAGCTCGCACGTAGGGAAAAAAATGACAGTGCTGTGGTAGCCATATTGAAGGGAGGATAGTATGAATCGCATTGAGTAATCCTAAGGGTACATACACATGGTATCGGTAGTTTTCACATGAGCGTAGACTACCAGAGGTCGTTTTCAGGCATATCTCAACAATCAAAATGTCAGTAACTGTTCAGAATGGTTGTATGAAAACAATTATTTTGAATATTATACCGAGCAAAACGTGATGAAAAAAATGACATGTGCGTAACTGACAGTAAAGTTAGCAGCCTGTAGAAAAGAGTATGTGTATTTCAGATTCGATGGTTAAACGACACGGTATCCTACCCTGTATTAACCACTGTATGCATATGACATGAACTAAACTTTTATTCACTATCGTCTGCAGTTGCTTTGTACAAAATTTAATACATGTTCTTGCTGTGATGTTGTCTTTGTTTATTTCCTTACCTGCAACCAAGTATTAGCAACATGAATGACACAAGACTCTGGTTGGATCAGGTACTAAATTCCTTTTAACTCCACTGTTTGCTTTTGCAGGCCGTCATCATCCGTGCCATCCAAACAGAAGTTATACCGATTGTTGTGCATTTTACCTGACGTCACGCTGGTTTAACAGTTGAAACTACATTCACCCTGCCTGCCTATGTCCTGCATCGAATTTTTACTGCGTGCTGATTTGGCGACAGTTTTCCACATCCCTTTCCACTTATCATTTGTTGAAACATATGCATTTCTTCATGTCAGCAGATGGTACTGATGCATCACTCACCTTTTCTCTTAATATCTCTTCTGCTTTTTCAGGTTAAGAACGAAACATCAATCTCCTTTCAGTTTCAGTAGGTAAATCTATGATTATTTATTAGTTTCCACGTCATATAACATTCTATTGCTAATGATTTGAAACCTCAATGTTCAACTTATAACTGTTTTCAGTTTAAAATTCGTAAGCATCATAAGTTAATACTTAGGAAGTTATTAAAACTTGATATTTTGACGAAAAAATTTTTGTTTCCAAATTAATTTGTCCACAATTGCGGGTTGTAGCATATGGCAGTGAATTTGAAATATTGAGTATTCTCTTTACAGTCATTTGCTTATTTATTTTAAATATTAATACATACTTTTCAGTGCATTTTATTTTTCTTGGTGTTCCTATGATTTACTTAATTTTATGGGCTGCTATGTTTGAATTGAATGTGCAATAACCCCTTCTGATATATCAAGTCTCAACTAGCAGAATCACTTTAATTACATTTTGGATGCCACTCTTTTTTCTTTTACTTTAATTTTACTTCGATTATGTGTTGCATTAATTTTATTTTGCTTCGTATTTTCTGTAATTTTTTTGTACATTTTCGATATCAATCTTTTTTTTTCAACAGTTTATCTACATATGCTTTATCTGTATTTTCATCATTTTTCATGAATATGGTATATTTGTATTGTAATGTTAATGGTAACAGTTTTGCTACGTGTCACCAAGAATCATCAGCATTAATTACATTATACCCTGACTGCACCGGTTACCTCCTTTTTTAAAGGCCGCTGTTTGCTTTTGCAGGCAGACAACGTTTTTGCAGCTCATAGAGAAGATTGGTACACATTTTGTGCCTACTGCAAAAATGGATAAGAGAAGGTGAGTCTAACCATGTTTAACTATTACTACTACTTTTTTGAAGCCCCTTTCTTTCTCAACAGCTGTCCTCGACTCGGCATAGTCATTATACCCAACTACCATAGGCTGGATGGTTGATTTTGCTGTCGGACATTAGCATGTTGCACAAGCGTGCATGTCAGCAATCGGTACGCACACTTTTGATACCATTTGTGTACACACTGTTCTACTGTTTATAGCTATCTTGTTGTTTCTTTACATTCTGCATGCTGTCATATTGATATTGCTCTGTCTGTCTTGACTTCAGTGTATGGTAAGAATATTTACATCTGGGCTAATCTGATGATGCTGTCATGCTGCACAGCTATAACGCGTTAGAGGTACAGTTCAACAGGAAGGCTGCGTTTGAGTTTTCACCAAACATTGGGTGGAAGCATAAGCTTCAGGCATTCAGTATTTTACCGTACACGATATGCTAACCATAAATCTGTATCACGTATGTGTTATCAAAAATTATGAGCAACTTGGGGCACCTTTTTACATTTGACTTTATGTCAGTTTCATTGCAGTCGGAAAATTTTATAAATATATTTACATTGCAGTTGATTTAATGTACTGTACACGAAAATTTGCTTTAGACTATTTTGTAGGATTGAAATTTTCTTTCCACATTTCAACATGCAAATTTTGAAACATCTGCAAAATTCAAACTGCTGTTCTAGTTGTTTGTTCTCTGTGAAATTAAATCACAATATGGGATCTATGCATAGCATGGGTTCATGTTTTTTTTCTTCTTATTACTGATTCAGCTGTACAATTGGTAGGTAAGCACAACCACCAATGATTCTCATATTAAAGGGTTTGCATCAGCATTATTTAATTAATACTCCCTTATTAGTTCTCACCAACGAAATGAACCGATGCCTATTGCTTTCTCTGTGATGTATTGTTATGATGTGAAATTTTCCAGACTAACATGTAAATGACACCTGTCGTTTTGTAAAAAAATTAGCTAAGATGGATGGGCTTTTGATGAAAACATTAGCAGCTCGGAATGCAGCTCGGAAATAGAAAGAACTATGCATAACATAAGATGTTTTGATGCTTTTTTTTGTTCGCTCATTATTTCAATACTACTTTTCAAACTGTTTTCAAAATGTATAAATGAAAGCATGGATAACAAATTGAGTGGAGGTAAAAGGAAAAACAAGCAAATTACAAGTTAAAAATGTAAACATTTTCTGATCGGATATTACAAGTAAACAAAGTATGTTCTTAATAATTATCACAATCCACTTGTACTCACATACGGTCAACATGGAAGTGCTAATTCAACAATTTGTTCTGCATATTACTCAAATTGTACCGTACTCCATGGTAAGACAAACCCAATTTGTCATGTGCCTACACAACTATCTACAACATATTTTGAAACATAGAACTTACTTACACTTACTATATAAGCCTGTACATCATATATCATCTTCACCCAGATTTCGTTTCATTCTGCGGTTTTGTTTGCGTTCATGTCTTTCCCACGACAACACATACCTCTAATATCTCTATGTTAAATCCAACACTGCCCGTGTGCGTAGCACGGGCCACTCACTAGTTTGTATATATGACAGGCAGCAGAAGGCAATGAAGGTTGAATGGTAGTTGTATGATGTTAGATGTAGTTGTAGGGTGGAGTTTGTTGCACAGAAATAGCTTAGTACAGTTATTTGGAAATATCTCTTCTATCTTCGTTGTTTTGTATTCTCGATATTTTCTATCATTATTTGTTTTCCATATTCCGTTACCAGAATAACAAGTTTATTAAATTCAAAAGAGAATGCCCAAATTTATGAAACGGTAATGGTAATGAAGTAAATTATGGTTTTGTTGCAGGAAGCCTTGGGTTGTACAACAAATGCAGGTTGGTTTTGAACAAAGAGGAAATAAAAACATATAAGGCAAGCAAGGAACACCTTGGCAATTTTGGTTGAAGATTTCAGGTCAAATTCATATACATGGCCTTGATTTTATAGTTATCATAGCACTTGATAAGTGATTGCTTTATGGAGGTTAATGATAAAAATATTTCTCCAAATATGGATAGAAAATGGATCATTAAAAAAGGAGGCTGCTTGCTTACATATATGTGAATGTGAAAACTAAATTTATATTTCAATACCAACTGTTATGACAACTTGAGGTCAAAAATTTCATTTTTTGTCTGACGTGTAAATTAACATTTACTTTTATAGGTTAATCGAATTTCTACATACAGTTTGTTGATTAGGACAAACATGAGTTCTATATATATATCTAATATTCTATTTTGTTATCATCTAGGGAGGACTGGAATACAGTGGAATACAAAAGAGCCATCAGCTTCACTAGCATTCCTTCCAACATCAGAGTTGCAAGGTATTGTTATTAAAACTAGCCTCATCATTTTGATTCTCACATCCTTTTGTTTATGTATTCTTTCTGAAGTGCTTCTTGCTTTACTAGACAAATAGTAGGGATTAAATTATGTTTTCCTATAGTTATTATTTCTTTAGCTTCTTTAGCATTGAAAATTACAATGTAAAAGTATATACATACTTTTCTTTATTTTCATAGTTGTTTTCAGTTGTTGGCTTAGTCCACTATTTGACTCTTTAACATTGTTTGTATGATTCACTTGCTATATAATGTATCTACACATCGGTTTATATTGCACCATCTTTGTCCATTTATTTGTGATAATTTATGTTCATCATCAGCTCTAAAACTTACATTTCCTTACCTATATTGGGAACTCGAATGAATAAGATGTAGCAGGAAGTTTTGAGTTGAAGTATTATTGCACCAATTGTAATTTGCAAATCCAACACTTAAAATTGCACTCATTTATGCACTTTTTCCATTTACGAACCAGTTTTTGTAACTCTATTTTAATTATGCGTAAATTTATCATATATATTCAACATTGGCTGGTCTTTGTACTAAAAAATATCTAGCTGATGTTGGAAATACACCTATATTATTGGAAGCTAAAGATGTTCTAGGAGGAAAGGTCTATAAGTTAATTCATAATATATTTTTATATTTGATCATAAATTAGTTTATGTAACAAAGTTTGTATACAATGGAATAGTGTATGTGCAACAGGTTGCTGCTTGGAAAGACAAGGATGGGGATTGGTATGAGAAAGGCATTCATATTTATTGTAAGCACCTACTTTAGTTTGAAAGAAAATACATCATTTTAGATTTCAATTCTATGTATAACTAAATAAGGTATAAATGCCATACATCATTTCTCCATCCACAATCATCAAATTTTATGTGTAGTTGAAGCTTATCCTAATGTACAAAATTTATTTGGAGTGCTTGGGATTAATGATCGATTGCAATGGAAAGAACATTCTATGATTTTTGCCATGCCAAATAAGCCTGGGGAGTTTAGTTGGTTTAATTTTCCTAAGGTTTTCCCTACCCCTTTGAATGGTATGCTAAAATTTCTTAGACATAATAGTTTGTATTTTATATTTGATTTTATTGAAGTGTCTCATGATAAAAATAGGAATATAGGCTACCTTAAGGAAAAATGAAATGTTGACTTGGCCTGAAGAAGTCAAATTTGCCATCATACTTTATTCCGTTTTTACTATGTGTGGTATACAACATTAGTTTATTACCATGAAACCACTAATGTAATAATGCTCTATTCTATGTTTCTTCATTTAAAAATTATTTTATCGAGTTTATTTGATGTATTTCCAAGGTTCTCTAAAGCTATACTTCTTGAAGTAGCACCTCTTGAAGTACCAGGTTAGTTTTTTTCTTTACATATTATTCATGCAAATAGCATTATAATTTTTCTTCACCTGAATATTTAACACTCACCTTCTACCTTTAAACAATGGTTATTATTTTAACCTTCTTTTTATGTTTGGTTGATTACATGTAAATTTAGTACTAGGTATACACACAATTGAATTTACCGTTACAAGCTGCAATTGAATCGGTCTAACTATTTCAACTCGAATTCTAATGAAGATTAAATGATTTTGTAGTTGGTAAATATTAAGTAAAGAATCGAAACCATAATTCTCAATATTTGTTTTCTGAAACTCGTATATCAATTCTTATTCAATGCTATGATAGTCTTTTTAGTGTCTTAATATGGTAAAGAGATTTCAAGCGCCTGCAATAGGAAAAACTAAACTGCGGAATGAAAAAGCACATGTTTGCTTATGTTCTATTCATTATTGTTATTGTTATTGTTATTGTTTCCATTGATCTACTTGCAACTTATAACAGTATGAATGCATTTTTTGTACTTATTTTTCCATTATTTCTGCGGTGTTTTTCTTTGACCTATGTTACCTAGAAACAGTACACATTTGATTCCTTTTAATGTTTTAGATAATTTATGCTAATTATTTCATATGAGCCAATGAGTTTTCTACCACTGTTGTGTATATACAACACGTAAACCTTTTATAATTTGTAATAATTTATTATTCAACATAAATTGATATGAACTCTTAACGATCGCATATAACTGTATACTAACCTTTGTATGTTATTGTTAGAAATTATACATTCTTTTCTATTTCAAATAACTCCATGTTAACAGCTGTAGGCATATAACAATTATCTTAATTAAAATTGACATTTTTCATTTATATAGTAATTTATTGAAAAGATAAATTCATGCCCAATCGGTTCATGAAATTCGGATTGATACTGTAGAATTTAAATGAAGCAACTTCATGCATTTAATGCTAAACCTATCTTCAATTTATCAACTGTTGTTTTACATTAGAACTATAAGTGAAATATGCAATTTTCCGTTCATTTTATTCATTCTTTTTTCTCATTGTTTTATGCATTAAATGAAAGTAATTTGTGAAATTATTTTATTACGAGGATAACTAATTCCAACTGTGGTTGATAGTGGTCGGTGGATGGTTACAGGTAATTATTTGTTTTATTTGAGAAATGGTTCCTCCAACAACCAAAGTATACATGCATCTGGTTCCAAACATAGGTACATTTATATATCATGTTTACTGTAACAAAGATATATTTCCCTATCGGTAATATAATGTTGACCATGCATTTATTATTCGCATCGTTCCATTTGTGCCTTATACTTTTTTTTGTTATGCTATAAATTTACAACTTCGAATTTCCTCTCCCGTTAACCATTTCATCTCTACATATTTCTATTATCGTTCAACGAGTTATCCCTTCCACTTTGGTTTTCCAAACTTTTAATGCAACATTAGATGTGTTAGTTATACCTTGAATTGTTTTGGTCCACATTGAAATGAAATTTTAACCTACAAGAAACACACTTTTCTACTATATACTCTCTTAGTTATAAGTTGGGTTATATACAAAAAGATGTATTTAGTTTTACTTAAACTCATCACATATCACATTCAAATTATATTTTTTATCAAGAATCTTTTTTCCTCTTTTTTCACTCTAAAAAAATAATTTTTATGATTATAATACAATTATACACCTTACCATAGGTTATATGATAATTAATTTCATTTAGTCTTGCATAAAGTTTAGGATTATTACTTTCGGCTGCAACTTTATCACTGTATTTTTTAATTTACACCCTGGCTTATGCAAACCTGTCTATTTTCTGGTGTATTTTTCGAAATATCCAATCTAATTTCATACTTATAGTAATTTTATCATGTCATACCTATATGTTCGTGGACCTTTCCATACACTTTATTCAACTGATTCTATTTCCTTATTGATTCACACATAATAATAAAAAAACAAATAGAATGCGGTTTACACATAGGTTTACAAGCTATATATAACAATATAAAAACAACATCCACATTATAAGAATGTTAAAATTTTACATCTATTTTTATCCCTTTAGATTTTGCTTGCTTGAAATTAAATTTTGGTTATCTGCTGATTTCATTATGTTTTAGTTCACAACTAGATATTACAGTACCTTACTTTTATTTTGATTTCTTTTGCTGATCATCTCTACCTATTTTGCAATATATGGATCTGAAGTCCAATTGTCTCTTTATCTGAAATGGTACTGTTAAACTTTTTATTTTTGTACGGGTATGTGTCCAACTAAGAAATACACGGTTAATATGCCACAAAATGCTACAAACCTTTTGTATTAAGTTATATGCATTATGCATATCGAAGTATATAAGATTCAAACTTACAATTTTAGAACCATTATGATCTGTGTAGGAAAAATGTTACATGTATTAGAATTTTAAAGAAAGATGATTTAAGGTCGAAA
This sequence comes from Allium cepa, assembly GCA_030765085.1. Taxonomy (NCBI): domain Eukaryota; kingdom Viridiplantae; phylum Streptophyta; class Magnoliopsida; order Asparagales; family Amaryllidaceae; genus Allium; species Allium cepa. The sequence continues at coordinate 980,629,501 of CM060928.1, forward strand.
CATTGATGATTTTCTTCAAAAATGGCAAATTTATGTTTTTAATATTTTTTGCAAATTCTAACAATTATAGGTTATGTTATATCCTTACTCACTAGAAATAACATCCAATGCCATATTAACGCATGTCAAAAGTGCAAACAAACAAAGTAATTAAAAAAAGTATAAAACCCATATCCAGTCATTAAATCTACATGTTTTCTAACCTTTATTCCGCCTTGCAAAATTCCAGGAATGAGTGCTTAGATACACTGAGACTTTGATTGGCCTACATTATTTAATGGAGATGGAAATGTCGTCGGGCAGCTTTTAAACACTACCAGTGCTACTAGCTTATTGGTTGCTTCAAGCTATTCATTTTGGATGTTTTATTTGTATACAAGTATGCAACGTTATAAATTACTTAAATTATCTGTTTCACATCAAATTGGACATGCTTATTTCCTACAATTATGTTTGCCTACATGCCATATAGTTATGTTGATTAAATATGTATTTATGGTTACAATTGTTCTAATGTGTTTCAGTGATTCTCTACCTGCATATCACTTAGACTGCACTAATATTACTTAACTACATTTTTAGATAATTATCATTTTTTTGTAATCTTCTCTTATATGACCATCGTCCCTTACATGCAATCAACATTAAATTTTACCAAGGATGCAAGGAACCATTTGTTGTACAATGCTATAACCTTTCTAATTATTCCTATGATTGATGTTATATCTCATCATACATCTTTCTTTTTAATAAAAGCTCTGCCTCCCTTTCTTTTTTGTAACGATAATAAAATTTTCTATTTAACAAGATTTTGTAACTTAATTTGGAAAGAAATAAAAAATTTATAATTTAATATTGAAATGAACGCTAAAATGAAATATAGTAATGGTAATTAAATCTAATTACTAACAATTTGAATAAAATTCTAATAAATGAAGTAGTGAAAGTGTTATACCTGGTTATAAATTGAATATGAGAAAATAAAAGTAAGTATTGAATTAATTAATGAAATAACACATTGTTAACAGTAATTGAATGTAAATTAAGGTAATAATGTTAATGCAAGTCAATAAATAAATAATTTAGTGCAATCCCAATTATTGAGACCAATTATAAGGTTATAACTGATTGTAATTAATAAATTGGAAAATAAGTTCAAAGTATATAATTGATGAAATAATACGTAATAAACTGTAATTGATAAAATCAATGTTAGATAAGTAATCATAATATTTGTTGCTTGATAAGTATATAAAGTCATGGATGCTTATTACAGGCGGGTCGTTACATATTACCCCATCATACACATATGTGATGTCTAATATATATGTGTCTATACACACACACATATATATAGTTTTAAATAATATAAAAATACTATTTGTAACATACAAATGTTTATATATGTATATGTATATATAATTGACATTATAATATAGAGTAATTGTAAATATTAATGTAAATAACTTTGACTTTAAATTCAAAATTCAAATTCGAATTTTAAATTTTAAATTTGGATCTATATAAAAATATCTAGAGATTTCAAATTCCAATCAATATATTACATTTTAAATAAATATATATTATTTATGTTTTTAAAGTAATGATTTTTTAGTTGCATATATACTTGTTCTTATATATATGTATATTATATTAATGTTTCAAATACACACACACACATAATAACCATATATATAAATATGTTCTAATGTGATTAAATGATCGTGTGTATGTGTATTAACATATATTCAACCTTGATAATGTCAACTAATCTTTGTAAAAGCTTACAGTTAAAAAATAGTTTTTTTAATTAAAATCTTTCGTATAGAAATTTTAATAAATTTTTTATGAAAGCTATTCCAAAACATTTGCATAATTTTTTATTAAATATTTATAAGTATATTTATAATCTATATATAATTATTTACTTTATATGAAATTAGTTATAATATCAAAATAAATTATATATATAATATCTACGGATTTAATCGTATATACGTAAAAAAAATTACTTTCAAAAACTTAATGTATATATAGATAAAAAATATATATATAGACCAACGATCCCTTAACATGCATATCCCAGCCATTTCCTTGCTCCATCTAGTTTCCATTCATCCTCGATAAACCATTCCACATTCGTTTCTTCCTATGATAGAACCGTTCAGCATTCTATGCATGGGTCACCCTTCCTAGAACCCACCCTTATGAACAATCATATTCACGGCTCCATTCAACATCGAGTTGTCGTCATTAAAACATAACTCATCGCCTTTGAGTTACCATCCTCGAAGTCTTAAAGCCATCTTCCTTCATTGTGCTACCACATCATAACCTAACATCAAACGAACGAACGAACACCTTCAGCACGACCTACAAGAATCCTTGAGTATCCCTTGGAAGTTTGGATAAGAGTGGCCTCTCCAATTCATGTCGGTACTGACCTAATCAGATCGGTACCAATATGAATTACTTAGCTAAATACTTGGCTATGTCCTTCATACCCAATCACTTCCTCCTTTGCATGCCTAAAGCTTCATATTCCATGCGTTAAGCTCCTAGAGTCCCCAGCACCAGCCCACATGCCAAAAAAGAGGACGGTACTAACCAGTAGAAGCTGTTACTGATACGAATTTTCTCTTCAAAATCTCAGCTAAGTCCTGCAACTTCCTTCCATCGCCTTTCCCAAATCGTTCTTTGAAGTTTTGTAGTCTAATTCCTTAAGCAAACCTCTTTCACCAACCTAAACTGCAACTTCCAGCAACCAACCGTCAGCTCAGAACCGATATGATGTTGGGTATCCAAATCAACTCCAAACAACTTGTGCCTGAAGTGTAGGCTTCTCCCCTCCTCTAGAGTTCCTCCTCCAAACCGGACCGAATATGAGTCACGCTTGAGCTAGCCTTGTTTAATGAGTTGGCTATTGAAGCCGTATTGAATTATGCCGAAAGACAATAGACTTGGAGTATTATTGAGTGGATGGGCATGCCTACAGCCAGACTGGATGTCGATCGCCATGACTAGACCGATTGTAGATGGGCTGGGCCGACTTAGACCGGGCCAAGCTATGCTTAATTGGCCTACTAGTTACACTTGCGAGAAATTTAAGCAACATTTTTCCCCCAAGCCCGCCTCTTGAGAAGGCGTAGGTTTGTTAGGTCAAAAAAATCCTACCGACCAGTTCTTCTACTATTTATTTAATGCATGCCCCACATGACCATTTGTCATTGGCTGAGACGGTTCGCTTCTTTCAAAATTGGCAGAATGCTCATATTTCCAAATGAAGTGATAATGACATCGATTACACCTAGACGATCGAGATCCGATAGTTCTTTGAATTCAAAGGTCGATATTAAGGGGATCGGCATTAAATAGCCTTTACATCTTCTTCTTCCATTTTTTACCAAAGCGGAAAAGTTTTTAATCATTAGCTACTCTTAAAAACCCTAAAACTCTCGACTTTTCAAGGTTTCATTGATATAAAAGTGAGTTTTCCATCTTCTCCTTCTTCTCCACCATTGCGAATGCCATAGTCATGGGCAAGTTCTTGAGTTTTCTAAACCTTTTGTGTTTCTTTGCTATTTTTTCTTTTTGTTGATGCTGCCGTTTTCTTTGAATGCTATTAATTGTGTTAAGCTCTGCTCAGAATCCATCTTTTTTCCTGGTCATCATTGAACATTAATAGATCATCACTTCCATGTTAGCAGTGGTCAATCAGCGTCGGTGAACTCTACAGCAGACCTGTGATTTTCGATAATAACATTAGTAATAATTTAGATAATGAGATGTGGAATAGACCAAACTTTAAATATTATTAGAAGCATGCATGCCTTTTATCTTATAAAGGAAGGAAACATCTTATTTAAGGGGGGTAATTGACAAATAAATACGGGATGGTAGATTGTAAAATTAGAAAACAAAGTTTAACAAATGATATATCTAAAGTAACTTTTAGATTATAATATGTTACAAATAATTGTTTTATTGGCATGACAGGGTTTGTTCAAAAATGTTCTCATTTTAAGCTCTTTTCATTTTCTATGAGTGTTTACACCTTATATTCAGTTTTAGGAGTGCAACTCATAATTTTTCAAAATGAAGTCGGATTGTAAAACTCAATTATGTTAAATGTATAAATTAATCTTGTGTAACTATTTATATACTAGTGCGAACTCGTGCTACGCACACGGATCATTTAATTATATATAGTGAAGACAAATTAGACATGATGTTAACTATAATGCATAATTTCACATATGTATAATTTGATTATAAGAATAATTATTTCATAACACTCATTGATTGTAGAAGACTGTGCGAATAATGGTAGAATATTGTCATGTTACTCGAATATCGTTGTTGATGAATGAAAATAATTTCGTTTGCATATGTTTTTTCATTAGACGCGGTTAGTATTTATGTATGTATCCATATTTTTATTCACGCACATACATACATTCATGTACATGCCTATATTTATGAGGGATATGCATCCCATTTTATTGCATCTTCGACTTTTGTCCATGCCAATGGAACGATGCATAGAAACGAAGCAATTTTAATGTAGACCAACTTAAATAAATTACACTATGTAAAAGTTATGCTTCCTCTAAGTGGTTTTCTACATAATTATGCATGATATGTCGCATAAATTCATTAATTAATAGAGTAGAAAGTACACTAAAATTAAAGGGAACACAGAAATATGCATTTACACAATTTATGTTTGCGTTTGAGGATACACTAATAAAAAACCATATTAGCATTAAACTGCAAACTGATTATTTATCATGGGTAGGCAAAAAAATACATCAATAAGGATCCTTAGGCATTCATTATTTATTCTGAATCTAAGCTGCGCATTAAAATCCAATCGTGATGAAGTCGGGAGAAACTAATGTTGAATCAAAAATATAAATACAACATCTTATCATGGCAATTTCGTTAAATTTTGATAAATCTTAATGCTTAATTTTCCACTTGGAAAATCTTCATCTTTTTCCTTTGCAAGCCAGCACTTGCAATGCCCCAAACCTAGCAGAATATGGATATAAATATTTAGCAAGATTCCTTAAAATAAAACAAATGAAGTAGTCAATGACATGATCATTATGAACCTAACTGGATGAAGTATTCATATGATATAATCAGTGAGTTTGGTGAGGCAGTAGATAAATATTTTTCATGCAGACCAACATTAAAGCAAATATCCATGTACGCTGCCACCATTTAACAATTTGGTTCATGTCTCGAAGCGCAACCACCAGTGCACTATGTTTAACTCACTCATTCAAGCAATCCCAAATCCCATGCTCAATAATCATTCTAAGCCATTTCAGCCACTCTACAGTGTTTGCAAACAAATTCTCACATACCAGCCACTTTCAAACTCTTTAGACGTGCAGTGAATAAATAGTATTATACTTACCAATACCAATAGTATTATGCAAACTAATGGTTTTTTATATACCAAATTAAATGTACTATACATGACCCATGTTATTAGAGAATAGAATTACAAAAACATATCTTAGCTATGAGATAAAATTGTATACTCAATAGTTTCAAACCATAAGTAAAATATTTAAAATTTACACATAACTCTTTAGTACCAGTATATACTTCACATCGACAAACGCCACTCTTTCTGAAATATGAAGCTTCTTTCTAATCCATAAAACTAAAAAATAATGAATACAAATAATGCTTTATTAGTAAAATTAACACTAAAATTTTAACATAATCATGCATCGTTTTATACGCCAAGGGAAAAAAGATTATGTTGTGTGAATTCAATGTTTGATGTCCAAACAATGGTTTCTAACTCAATAACTCCATCTTGCATCTTTTATGAATATGGTACATTGTCCCATGAATGAACCACATTTTTCATTTTCGTTGCCATTGTTTTTGTGGTCATTTCGAACAACTGCATTGGTGTAACATAAGGGTTGTGTGTCACAGTAATAACAATACATAGCCATAAGTTCCTAAAAATAAAATATTTTTTGCATTTATGTTCATAACAAATGCATAATGACATGGGTTAAAAATGGAGGAATGAAATACTCAACACTCCCATCGGCATCTTTACTTTCTACTTGATGACTTGTCAAAGTCTATTCACATAGATCTAGTTTTTTAAGCTAATTGGACATATAAATTAATTGCTTAAGAGGTTCATAAATATACAGCAAGTTGCATTATTTCAAAAACAGTGAGATTTATTTAGTCTTGTATGTATTATCATTGGTTGAAGTGTTTATATCTCCAACCTATTGCTAAAGCATGTAGATTACATACAACCAATCAAAAATTCATGATTACCAATGGGTTTCCTTTAAAAAAATTATAGCAGAATTATAAACAGCTTCAGGGAAAGCATTTAAGGCAATGGTGCTCTCCGTAAGACAGTAACAGTGTACTCCTAATTGTACACCAATACATATTATGATAAAAGAAAAAGAAGGTTTAAAAATTCTAATAGCCCTAAAGTAGAAGAATTTTTTTCATGAAAACACATTTCTAACATTTGTTGGCATATAACCCAAATTCTAAAAGGAAAAGAATACAGGGAAAAACAGAAGAAGACTTAATGATAAATGGAGAAAAACACTTAATATCTAATCCAAAAAATAAACTAAATAAGAACTAAAGTATAAATGTGAATAAATTATTAGAGTTTAGTTACTTTGTATGGTCCGATGAGGAAAAGACTGATTTTGAAACTGAAGATGTATGGCTCGTACCGAAGCAATAACAGATAATTATTTGTGTAAACAAATAAATATTAAATATATTTTTATGAGTATGCCAATAACGGTTGCAGTAGTGATTGAGTAGCTAGATGTCTTGCAGTAATATCATATTTGGTTGTATAACTTAGAAGTCATCAACCTATTAACTTTGTAGTACAATATGCAAAACCATATAACAATTAAAAACTAAAATCACTTTATAAAATTGTAAAGATCATTTTAAGCTTTTAAGTCATCATTTACACTGTAAAATACATACTTGCTATGGAATATAAAATTAGATAAATACACGTACTTAAAATTTGGGGCAAAAACAACTGAGAAGTTTAATCCAAAATAAAGCAACAATTAACATGCAATAAACATAAATATAAATATGAAATATGAAATATCAAAATATTAAAAGTGGTAGCACTTATACACACCTAGATTAATTGCTTGTTACAATAAAATATTCCAAAACCTATAATATGTGTACATATATCTTATTACAAAAGAAAATGGGTTATTCATTCTAAATGGCTTCAGTCGCTTCACGTAAGTCAATCATAGAAGTTAACCCTTTTTTTTGTTAGTATCAATAATATTAAAATTAGATATCAAGTTATTAATGGATATGGAGGTAATATAATAAGAAAAAGGGTGCGATATCTCTAACTTATTCATAAAAAATTACTTTTCTAAGGATGATCAAAACCTACATAAGAAGCAATCCGGACCAATACGTTGATATATATAATTTGCTTTCTTAGAAGCCAACGTGTATCTCTCGAAGAAAACTAATTTTTGCTAAGAAGTATCGACAATAACTCTTTCTGATTGAAGTTTTAATAGGTTTACTATGAACCTATTAGCCCCCGCCAATAACTTTTACTAAACAAAGTTTTCACGGGTATACTATGAACCTGTCTACCTGACAACTTTTTAAATTAGTGTTTAAAGATCTGATATTCTGGTCTACCTAACCTCCTAGATGCAATTATACTCATTTAGGAGATAACTCAACTTATATTCACTATTGGGTCAACCTAGCGGGTTATTTTGCCTTTTTCCCAAAATATAATTATGGTCCATATTAAAGTGAATATGTACATTTAGAAGAAGCAAACATAATAGCATAATAATACCAACACATGTGGTTTAATATACTTGAAATTATTTACATACTAAACATGGTTAATCGCTTTAACTTATTATTTTATCAAGTAAAGCTTCTAAAACAACTTCATAGTTAAAACCATTTCAAAACACCTTTATTTTAGCCATGAGTTTTCCTTTAAAAATGAAATTGAGTTCCTTGCTTTGAAAACTAGGGTTTTTGAAACCTTAAACTTTTACTTTCGAAACCACTGGATAATTTCCTTTGAAAGCATTCAAATCTTCTTTTCAAAACACTAAGCATATGGTTTTCAAAACACTAAGCATATGCTTTTCAAAACACTTTAAAACATCACTTTCAAAAGTACTAAAGAATTACTTATTAGCTCTTAGAAGCATAGCTATGAAACGACTTGAAAGTACACCTTTCGAAAGCAATGGGTTTGCATTTAAAAATATCTTTGGGGTCAAAGAGAATATATACAAACCCCTTTCGAAACCTTTAATCTTCATATAAGATTGTCTGGGGAAAATTGATGGCTTCGAAACCATCCTTTCAATAGCTCAAAACATTTACGTAAAATATTTGAAGGATAGCTTCGAACCCCTTTTGAAGTCATTGCCTTCGAAACCCTTGAATCCTTTCATAAGTTTTAGGAAGTGGCTTAGTACATGTTTAAAACAATAGTTACCTTTCGAATTGGTTGATTACTTCAATCAATTCGAAAGGCGTGGCGATGGCAGCAAGGTTTCGATTAGATTGAGATAAACCTTTTGAAAGTATTGAATTGAAATATATGGACTCATTTGAAAGCTACAGTTAAACAAAACGGTGCAGCCCCCTTCGAAAGCTATTTAGAAGACCTTTTGAAAGCATTTTTTTGAATCCTTCGAAAGCTTTTAGTAAAAACAAGCAAGCACATTTCTTTAGAAATTAAAACAAAGGTTTCGACCCCTTCGAAAGCAAGGATTTCTACATAGTGCCTTCCGCCTTTTTCCAATCCACTACGTATCAATGTATTGATGCCTTGTGTATTTGTTTCGCCTTGGTAGATTTCGACTTGGTTGAAGCCGAAGCATCTGGTCAAAAGGTTGGTTCTGAAAGAGGTGGAACATATTTTATGAATAAAGTCTGATTTAATGCCATTTAAATTAATTACTTTACAACTAACCTGCCTAATTATGAACCTTTAATTGGCTGCCATAAACTTTTCAAATCCTTTCTCAAAATAACTATCGTATAATTTCAGATCTAAACAAAGATTTGTTTAACAAATAAGCTCTTCCATTAAGCAAGACAATTAAGACAACTAAGTCCTCTTTCTAACATAAATTAATTTCCATAGTTAATTACTAAGGAAAAATCCCCAAAAATTACAGAAATTCACTTTTAATATATTATCTAACATATAAAAATTTCAGACCCAAATTCTTCATAAAATAACCAAAATTAATTTCTAAATCCAATTATTCATATTTTCCTTTAAAAATACATAATAAATTTTCCATAGCTTGGAAAATTATAAAAAGTTGGAACTCATCTATAAATTCATGTTTTACATAATATATAATTTCCTCATGGCATTCAAAATTCATTATAATCAGTTTTACTCTTAAAACCGTATAAACAATTATCAAAAAAATTTGTTTGAATCAAATATGTTATATATCTAAACATATCATCATCAAAATCATCATAATGGATTTAATCTTAAAACCGAAAATCAAATGGTCATAAAAGCAAAAATAGAGATGGTTTTGATTATTATTCACCTTGATTAGGATAAAGACTTTGAGATTTGATTCTTGATTAATTCCCTTAGCTTAAATCCTTAGCTTTAGATTTAATTTCTCCTTTGTACTAATGGTCGGCTTCTCCCTTTGATTTACATTTGTTTGTATTTTGTAAAAATAAACGTGAAATGAAAGGAAACATGGGTTCAAAGTATTAAGGAGTTTGGTGCGCAATTCCTAATATGCTTTTATTTTAACTAAGTAACATATAAAACCATTCATTAGCCCATTTATATAATTAAGATCGTCCTCTAAGTATTTATTCGAATCTCAATCCTTTACATTATTCTATTTAATTTATCTAATTAAATCTTCCGAGCAATGTTATTAAAAATTAGGGTGTTACAGGATCCCCCCTTAAAGCATTTCTTGCTCGATTAAAGAATTTCGTCCTTGAAATTCAGCAAAGACTAAATACTAAACATAGAAATAATTTGTAATCACTCCTAACAACCATACTAGCCTACCTCACTAGCAAATATCCATATAAAGCTAATATAGACATACCCTCAAAGAAGATAAGGATAAGCATCTCTAATCTTATCTACTGTCTTCTAAGTAAAGCCATTCTCTTTTGTTCCATTGAACTTTCACTAACTTGACCGTCTTGTTTCTCAATCTTTTCTCATCTCTAGCCACAACCCGAACTTGTTGTCTAAAAAAAGTCTAGTTCGATTATACTATCAAATTTTCCAACCCTTTTAGAGGAATAGTAGTCTCTGGATCATGCACATGCTTGCGAAGATGAGACACATGAAACACATTATGGACACCTGCCAAACTGCTCGGTAACTCTACTCTGTACGTGAGCTTCCCGATCCTCTCTATAACTTGGAACAGACTAACATATTTCGGTGCAGTTTCCCGACTGTCCAAATCATACATATCCTTCATCGACGATACGTTAATGAAAACCTTATCTCCAACTGAGAATTCTAGGTCTTTACGCCTCTTATCTGTGTAACTTCTATCTGGACCAAGCTTCCTTCATCCTTTCTTGAATCAACTCAATCTTCATTGTCGTCTCTTTAACCAGTTCTAGACCTAAGACCATTTTATCTCCAGTTCCCAACCAATATGCTGGTGATTAGCATGGCCTTTCATACAAAGCTCCAAAAGGCGCTATTCCTTTACTAGTCTGATAACTATTGTTATAGGAAAACTCAACTAATGTGGGTGATCTTCTCAAGATCCACCAAAGTCCATTACATAAACTCTTAATAAATCCTCGAGTACTTTATTGACTCTCTCTGTCTGTGCATCTGTTTGAGGGTGACATGCAGTACTCATCTTAAGTTTAGTGCCTAACACATCTTGCAGACTCTTCTAGAATTCTCTAGTGAATGAAGCATCTCTATCACTGACTATATTATGGCAATTCCATGTAGTCTAACTATGTTCTTCATGAACAACTTAGCTAAAACAAGTGTCATCCTGGTTGACTTAACTGGAATGAAATTGAAACTCTTAGTCAACCTGTCCACTATAATCCATATACTTTCATTTCCTCTATTCGACCATGGCAACCCATCCATAAAATCCATGTATATCGAATCTAATTTCTAACTCCATACCCCCAAAGGTTGAAGCAACCCACTCGACTTTTGATGTTCGGCCTTCACTTGTTGATAGTTTGCGACACCCTTCTTCATACCTTCCCAATAGAAGCTCCTCTTCATATTTTGATACATCATGGTCCCTTCAGAATGAATTTTAACTTTGGATCAATGACATTCTCCAAGAACTTCTTTCCTTAAGTCCTTAACATTTGAAACACACAACCGTCCCTTCTTTCTCAACCATCCTCTTCAGCCAAAATCCTTTAGATCATCGATCTCAGTTCCTACCTCTAGCCTTCTATTCATCTCGGCTAATACTTGGTCCCATTTCTGCTTAGAATCAATCCACATAATCAATGTTGGTCGTAATTATAGATAAGACAATGTGGCGGTGCTCTGACTAGAACTATCAGTTGATCTTAGCTGCACATTACAAGTAGTCAAAGCTTCTTAATCCTTTCACTCTATCAGCATAGCTAGCACCACATTCTGATGTCTTTTGCTAAAAACATCTTCTATCTTATTTTCTTTCCTAGGATTATACTCAATACCAAAATCATAAGCTGCTAAAAAATCTAGCTACATTTGCTGTCGCATATTCAACTCCTTCTGAGAGAATAAATATCTTAAGAACTTATGATATGTGTATAGCCCAAATCTCTACCCTAAGAGATAAGGTCTCCAGATAATCAATGCGAAGATCGTCGCTGCCAACTCCAAATCATGATTAGGATATCTTATTTCATACGGCCTAAGCTATCGTGAAGCGTAGGCAATAACTTTACCTTTCTGCATCAACACAACTCCTAATTCAGTCCGACATGCATCGGTATAAACCATTATCCCTCGTTTTCCGTCTGGAATTACTAACACAGGTGCGTTGGTCAACAAATGCTTTAGTTTAAGAAATGCTTCCTCATATTTTTTAGACAATCAAATATCACATCCTTCCTGGTTAACTTAGTTAAAGGTGCTGCTATCTGCAAGAAATTCTTGATGAATCTCCAGTAATAACCCATAAGTCCAAGAAAACTTCTAATCTCAGTCACTGTTTCCAGTCTCTTCCAATTAATAACAGCTTTGATCTTATCTGGGCCGACTGACAATCCCTTCTCTAAAACTACATAACCAAGAAACTTAACCTCTTTCTTCCAAAAATGACTTTGCTTTTAGCTGATACTGCTTCAGTGTCTCAAGCACTACTCTAAGATGAACTTCATGCTTCCTATCATCCTTAGAGCACACTAAAATGTCATCTATAAACACCAATACAAACCTATCCAAGTGCTCTCAAAAAACTCGATTTATCAAATCCATGAAGAAAGCAGGCGCATTCGTTAATCAAAATGGCATCACTAACCCTTCATATTAACCATACCTCTTGTCACAGGAATATTGTCCTCTGCCATTCTTAACTGATGAAAACCTGTCGCAAATCCAATTGGGAAAATACTGTAGCTCCATGCAACTGATCTAATAGATCATCAATTCTCGACAAAGAATGCTTATTCTTAATCGTCCTCTCGTTCAACTTACGATATTCGATACACTTCCTTAATAACCCATCTGGTTTCTTCACCAACACCACGGCCACAATCCTAGGTGAACTTATTGGTCTAATAAAATTCCTTCCTTCTAGATTCACTAGCTGCACCTTCAATTCTTTATCTAAGTCAGTGTCGTCCTACTAGGTGGTCCACTGACAGGTTCAGCTCTTGGCGCAAGATCTATCTGAAACTCAACGACTCATTTTGGTGGTAGTCCTATAACTGGTTCAAACACATCTGCAAACTCTCTTGCTACTTGAGCCTGACTTAACTATTCTTTTACTTCCACAGCACTTAACAAAGCACAACTACTCCAGTCAAAATTTTCCACTAAGAATATGATTCGGTTATGACTGTCAGGGTGTCATAGTGATATTTCCCTGTCCTGGAAAAATATCCTAACCTCGTGCTTACCCAGCCAATCCATGCCCAAAATGATCCTGAATTCTACGAAATCAATAAAATATAGACTACAAGCAAACTTATGACCTAACAAATCAAGTTATAATTGGTCACATCTCATCCCTAGAGTTGCAAATCCTTCTATTGGATTCACAACCTTTAAGGAAGTAACAAGGTATGTGGGTTCTATACATAACCTATCAACCAGACACTGAGATATAAACGAGTGTGATGCACTGGTATCAAATAGTACCCTAAGTGGTATAATCTGAATCATAAAGTACCTTCCATCACAGTATTCCTTTTTTCAGCTGCAGTTGGCTTAGCAGATGACGGTCCAACCGTAAAAACTTTTCCCTTATCGACCCAGACTAGTTGTGGACACTGATTCTTATAATGCCCAACTTGGTCATAATTGAAACACTACTCATTCTTCTTTTCCATAGTCTTCTTTCCCTTGCCTGACCGGCACTCATGGGCATAATGATTTTACTTGTCACACTTGAAGCAAACTAAATTAGCCTTTGCATTCTTGGCAGCGTCTCCCTTTTGGGCTCCCTTCTTCTTAAAGAACTTTCTCTTCTTCCCCTAAGAACCTTGGGTTTCAACCAGCATTTCTCTCGCACAAATAGCAAGCATCTCCTCATGTTGTATTTCCATCTCCATAACTACATGCAAGGATCATAGAGATGTTTCAGGGTTTCCCTAGCAATCCCGAGCCTCAATCCCCGAATAAACTTCTCATTCCTCCTGATGACGGTGTCTATGTTAGCATACCCATATCGGGATAACTCATCAACTTAGTAGCATACTCGATTACCGACATCTCTTCCCACATCAAATCCATAAACTTTCTCATTAATGCTAACTTAGCATCTTCAGATTAAAACTTCTGTTCAAATCTCCTTCAGAATTCTACCCAAGTTAACTCTTCTTTCGAAACTCCGATATTAACACTATTCCACCAATGCAGCGCTGCCCCTTCCAGCGACCGAAAGGCCAACCTCCACTCCTACTCATCATCTAAACCCATATCAACAAAGATTATCTCGCAATGCAACAGCTAATTTCCAACTTCAATGGCATCCTCTGTTCCCATAAACGGATTCCCACCAAGGCCTGTGTAGTCTGTGCTTAACTTATATAGTTATTCCCAATAGGAGCCTTAGGATTAGCTCCTCCAACATTCCTAAAAACTCCTGCAGTAGCTTTTGCTTGTATCAGATTGATGATGAACTGATACATCGCCACCATATCTGCTGTGGATTTCCAGCACCCGCATTGGTATCCTAATTCTGCAAGTACAACAGTAAATTACTTTACTGTAAATAAATTTTCTGTTAATCTAAATATATATGAATTTTAAAAACAATACCTCACTAGCTCTGCAAACCCAAATCGAACTGCTACCATCATCCCAATCGCAACCTTCATCGATGAATTTCTCTTTTCCCTCACTGACGCACGCCCACGGCCATGCTCGTGCTCGACCATCACCTTGGCCGACACTCCCCATGCGCACGCGAACACACGACGCTTCACCACTAACCCAATTCAACCCTAAAACCCATCGCCGCACGTAGTTCTTCCAAGCAATCGCTCGCATGCTTCGTTGACCTCACCCCTCTCTCTCAGCTTTCGAAGACCCAGGGAATCTCGAGTGCAATCGACTCGAATTGAACAGCATGAGTCGCCGATTCGATGGGCAGAAGAAAGAAGACATTCGGTTATGCCATTTTTTTAAACGAATGGGTTTCGATTATGGACTGGAAGAAGAAAGGGATTGCGAACTAGTTAAAGAGAATGGTGACGTTATTCCTTGCTTTGCAATTTGTTCGGCCATTAATTTATAAACGAACTGTCTCTTTCTCTTTTTTTTAAAAAAGAAGGGCTTTGATAAAAAATGATGAACGATGGTGTATACTAGAAGATAAGGGAAGCGTGCTGAGGAATGGATAAGGATGGCGTATAGAGGAAGCTTAATTAATTAAATTAAATTTTATTAGGTTATTACCAATTAAATCCATAGCACGTTAATATTTCGTACACTCACACACTAATTCCGATCAAAACGAAATTTGAAATCCGCTAATAATACAATATTACGGATCCAATGGAACGGGTTTCATCAAATTCCGAGACTGTGCCTCGGAATGCTATTTTTTTTTTAAATTCAATTTAAACAATATAAAATTTCAAAACTGAACAAATCACCATTAAATTAAATTTTAAACCTTCTATTATCTTCAATGTTATCAATATAAATTTTTATAAGCCTTCAAATTATTTTTAACAGACTTAAAATTTTAGATTCAACAATTTACCCAACTTCTAATTATTTATTTCAATAATTTAAGTTATCAAATAAATTGTGATATTCGTAATACCAGTTAAAATTACACCTTTAAATATTCACAATCAATTAAATATTTCGATTTTAAATGCTCGAAAATTCCAGGTCCTCACATTCCTCCCCCCTTGAAAGAATTTCGTCCCCGAAATTACTAGTTAGGAAGAACGGTCCAATACCCGTTTACTTTTTCCTAAAACCAAACGGTTTCTAACAATTCAACATCTTACTAACTATCTTTTATAAAAGACCATTATCATTCTTATTAACTTTCCAAATTTTCCCCTAGTTTGCAAACAATCCTGTTTGCCCAACCATTCAAGTTTTAATCTTAAAACCAATTTTGAATTATCAAAATTTCTCAATTTTTTTTCCTAACTCCCTAAATTTCCGAAATATTTCGCCAGCGTCTCCTTTGCGTGGCTAGCTCGGTACTACTACAAAATGGCTCTACGGCCTCCCAAATCCAAAAAGAAAACAAAAGGCCAAGTGGCTCAATCCAAAAACCCAATCGATTTTCATACCAAAATTTAAACACTTACCTTTTGTCGGGCAATTCATATTTATCTTCTGAAATCAAAATCAATTCTCTTTTCCCTTTTATAGTACCTACATATCCTGCTTAGCACTAATATCCAATCACACTATTCCCAAAACATCATATCAACTTTCTCACAAAATGCCAATATCTATTCCTTCCAATATTGACTTGAATTATATTAGTAGTATCAATTTTCATTTAAGAATTCACCATTCCCTCTTAAGTTGGTATAAGCATTCTATATACTTCTTTATTTGTTTTCACTTTACCACTTTAGTTAATATCTATTTCTATTCAAATTGATTTCCACATTACATATGAATTTCATTTATTTTCAACTTTGAACTTTAAATTTTATCTTTCATTTATAACTAATTTATGTCATTACTTTAAGTAGTTTCATTTACTAACTTATTTTAGTTTCCAATTTGAATTTGTTTGTCTTTAACAAAAAATGTCCAAAATTTTCTAACTCCCAAAATTTCTAAAATTTTTTGGCAGAGTCCCCTTTGTACAGAGGAGCTTTTGCAATTTGACAAAAGATATAAATATATATACATCGACCCACGCGGTCAGAAAAACCAAAAACAGTTCATATTTCCTATTTTTATTGCGTAGGCATACCTTATTTAGCATTTTAAGCAAGCAACTTATTATTTTTAACAAATAGCCCAACCAAATCCAGCCACACGGCTTCCAGGTACCTGTACTTACTCAATTTAAACATGTAAGTGCCAAACATATGCAGTTTAACTATATTTCACTTAGTTGCAATGGTTAAAACATATGAATTTTAAAGAAATGCACATCCAACATTTTCCGTAAGCAATTTTTTTTTCGACTTTCATAGTAATTCAACTATTTCAATTAATCTACAAACCATTTTCATTCAAAGTTGAATGGTTTAAACTCAATCGCTTACATTTAATTTATTCTTAAGCAAACTCAATTCATATTTAATTCCATTGCTTTCAAAATCAATTTATTTCACTCCTATTAATTCATAGAATTTTAATTACCTCCATTTACATCCAATGATATTTATTCTATGCAAATTTGACAAGATCTATGTGAACAAACAAATATTTATGTTTTATAACCAATTTAAATGGATTTCAACTAGATTTATACTTAATTCTATTCCATTTTTAAAAATTTATTCACAATCCATATATTCTGAGTTTCATTGCATTTCAATTTTATTAACCAAATTAGTTCATTCAAAACCATTAACAACTTAGGTTCCATCCCATTACCAATTAAATTTCCTTTTTATTTTAATCCATCCACAATCATTTATTTAGCTCGACACATTCCATTAAAGTTCATTTACAATCCATTTATTTACATTTCATTCCATGTTAGTTTATTCCAAACTATTTTGTTTAGCTCGAAGAGAATCCAAGCTATTTCATTCAATAACCATTTCTCAACTTATTTAAACCATACTTCCTTTGGTTCTTATTTATCCCATCCATTCACTTATTCAGTATAATTAACTTATCCACTCAATCCATTACGAATTTTCCATTTTCTTAAATATTATTACAACCCACCAAGTTTTATTTCAATCCATATTTATTTTTACTTGATTCAAATTTAATCCAATATCATTAACTTGGTTTAAGTTGAATTAAATTCAATTCTCTTCGATTTATTCAGCTTAAGTCAATTTACTTCAATTTATTCAAATTTTACACTTAAGCTCATTTTCATTTTACAAGTAAATTTTCTCTTTTATATTCAGCTTAACTCAATTGATTACAAGGCCATATCCAATTTATTTCCACATATTTGGATTTTATTCACAATACGAACCATCCCATTACTATTTTAATCAAATCACATTTTTATTCGATATATTCCCAATTATATTTAATTTGTTAACACTCCAAGTTAGATTTTAATCTATAACTCAAGTTCTGGATCCATTATCCATTTTCAAATTACCATTCACTTTTAAATTACCATCCAATTTTATTAACTTACATTGCAATTTCATTCACAAATCAATTAATTAATTTCAAGGCCACATTTAATTATATTTTCTTCATCGACAATGTAAGTCGAATTTAATTATAACTTGAGTTTTATTTTCTAACCTCATCATAAACTCACAATTCAATTTCATTAACTAATTTATTAACAAATTAGTTCTCTCCTATTTATAGTACAACACTTGATTTTATTTCCAAATATCACTTCATTTAATTTTCTTAGTTCACATTATTTTATAATTCAAGTTTGGCTTTTCTGTTTATTTTCCAATTCACCAAAGATATTTATTTTTGGGTTTTCTATCTCACCTTCAAATTTAACAAGTCACAACTTATATTTCATACAATCACACCCATTCTAGGCTTGAATATATTCATCTTTTATTTTTAACCCAAGCCTTATGCTTATTTATAACCCAAGCATATTTTTATTTCATGGATTTTTAATTCTTTTACAAGTCATTCTGATTTATTTAACTCAATCTAATTCTTATCCAACTTATTTCCCAGTTATCCAGGTAAAAATTTAATTTCATTTAATAACTTAATTGAATCCTTATTCCAATTCAATTTTATTTTAACTCAGTTTTATTTAATTCAATTCGATTGCAACTAAATTCGAATACAACTGGATATTATTTTCAGCTTATACAATTTATTTTAATCCATTTAAATTTTATTTTCCAATCCAAGTTAATTTCATTTTAACTTTTCACTTTAGATTTATATTCCATTATCCAAAGCTTAAATTTCTTCCTGATTTACAAACCATTTCCATTTATAAGCTTACAACTTATCTTATCCAGATTTTTTTTTAAACACCCAGCTTTGGTTTCAAATTGTTTTGAAATCTCCAACATCTCAAATCATATTTCTCACAAATTAAACCAATCCTGGTTTTATTCCCAACAAATTTCCTTTGAGATTTCCAAAAACAACTAACTTTTCTGAACAAATCAATTTGGCAGCAATCCATCACTTAGAAACTCGAAAATGAACATCGATGATGCTGCAGTCATCACCGAAGTTATTTTCCAGTGACTGAAGTGAATTCAATGCTATCTCACTTTCCAAAATTTATTTGAAACAATTTCCTTTCAGAAATACCCCAAAAACAACAATATTACTATTTATCTTCAAAATATTTCCAAAATCTTCGGGGTTTTAACGTTTCAAATTTTTATTTTAATTCCAATTTTAACTATAATGCATTTGTACAATTTATGCATATACAAATTCCCATTTTATTTTAATTCAATTTATAAATTACATTTACAATTCATATTTATAAATTTCATTTCATAATTGGATTTATCTTCTCAATCTTTGATTATATTTACAATTTCTAATTAAATATTTCACTTAACAATGATAATACTTTAATATTATCGTTTCTAACATCCAAGCAACCATAAAATAGCTATATAGTTTACCAAAAACTTTCTTTATATCAAAAATATATTTTGGATAAAATTATTTCATTTACCCATATTTAAAACAATACCGTGTCGATTGTTCTATTCAAGTGTTTAGAAACCCTTTCGATACAGTTGTCCAGACTGTGTCGACGAAGGTTCATATGCCACTCAATAAACCGATCAACACAATATTAAAACAATTTATATTCACTAACAAATACACGCTCATATCTATTGATACTCTCAAACTCATTATAGAGTACTACGGACTCTATTTTAAATGAGTAGTTCCCACCAGAGCCAAGGTTATCACCAACCTATGCTCTGATACAAAGTGTAACAACCCGCAAATCCGTACCCCTTGAATCAACACTATTCTACAACAATCAACTCAAGTTGCACAGAAATACGAACCATTTGGGTTTAAGAAGAAGAGAAAACCAAAATCAACATCAGAATCTAACCATCGCAGCGGAATAAAATATAATAGATAGTAAATAATCTTTACTCAAAATCAAATATATCTGTTTACATATATTACATCATCAGAGTACATCACTCACAGCTCGAAATTGAAATAGGCAAAAACTATTGGTTTGTATGAATAGAAAAATATGATAAATCATAAATTAAGTTACAAATTCGAGTAATGCTATTTATTATTTACTAAACATATCTTAGATATTTATCCAAAACAACTTATATGTTAACTTTTTCAGATACTTAGTTGATTTTGTTTTTAGTATTCTACAATTGTTATGGGAATTATTACTAGATTGTTATTACAGTTCGGTTACATTTCTTCTTGAGATTTGTTTTTCATTTCTCATTTCATTTTATTCTTTGCCCAAGTTTGGAAAGCTAATTTGAAAATTTTGATTAATCCAGTTTTTTATTGTGAAGCTCTGTCTTCTAGCGTAAATCAGACTCCGTATTGCTTTATAACTTCTCTTCCATCATTTTTTGCACCAAATTTTGAATTATTAGAAAAAATATATATATTCGTCATACATCCTTTAACATGACAAGTTAATTTGGTTTTAAAAGAATAAAAATTAAATAGCATGATATAAAGATCCAATACTTTTATTTAATAACAGATATTTTATTTGTGTAAATTATATGATACGACTTGGGTTTCACAACCACTAACTTGAATTTTTTAGCAAGTAAACAAATTTTATGATTATAAACTATTACATAAATGATTATTGGTAGTCTTTCTAAACACCAGTTTACTTTATTATCATAATTTATGCTAGAGGAATCATTTACAACCATGATATAAAAGACATGTTAATTGTTTGCAGTTTCCTACAAAAATTAGTAAACTTTAGAGTTTTCTATTTACATCTACATAGTTAGGTATAGTATATAACTGAAAAAATTCTCTGTTTTGCACAATATTGAAGTTGTACTCAATTCTGAAAAATCAAAAAAATCCCTGGGCATGTGTTTGTCTTCATATAATTATTCCACTTACTTAAATGAAGTTAAAAGTACATACATTTTATGGCATCAAAATTCTTTATATCAGTTTTACCAACCAGTGATATGTTGTTGAATAAAAAATGGTAATAATCTTAGGCTCTAAATGCTGATAATTTAAGTTCTAGATTGTAATTTTTTTGCACAACTAATTATTTATTGATTAGTTTGCAGTACTCAATTCCACCCACAGTCATGCTAAGTGCTTTGATGATGACTCCAAACACACTCCTCATGCTCCTATTCTTTATTAAAGTTTTTTTTCCCTGTTATATATTTGTGGATTTATTGGACCACAACACTAAACATTTGTCAAAGCTTCTAAGTGTTTGGCTTCCTTTTTTATTTATTTAAATTAGACATTGCCAAATTTAGATTCAGGTTGTTTTTGTTCCTAATCTCTAGATGTTAGAGTAGTTTCTTTCATCTCATTATTATACCCTTTACTAAAAACTTTGAGGTTTTTATTTAGTCTTATTATACCTAATTTATGTAATGTTTTTAAACTACAACAGTTTTTATCAATGAGATAATTTGAACTTTCACATTTATCATTTTGTACCGCAAGAACATATGAACATAAAAAACTTTGGAGTTAGTTTAATTTTGTCGTTTACGTAGACAAATGACTATTATATAGTTTTCCAACAACTAAAAGATTAAATTGAGTGCAAGGTATCCAGGTGCAAATGCTTGCAATTATAAGCCCAATGGTTTTTCTTTCTCTCACACCTATGAGCTTCTAAATTTGTGTCTTCAGGTATTACTACATCGTAGATAATCTAATGCTTATTATTGGTTTACGTCTAACAGTATAGAAGTGGGAAACATAGAGGTGGAGATAGTTGGGATCTACAATGGTAGTTCTTGCTACAGAAAGCATTCCAGGTTTGATGTCAGTAATTATTTTTTCAGCATCTGGTTTTTATTTTTTTAACAAAAAATTTCTTATTTTCATGTCTGATCTCGCCAAGATGATAAAAATGACTAAAAGTGGTATTTTAAGTCAACTGTTTATGTTTCCTTGGAAACATTATAATTGATATCTCCAATATACTAACGCTGCAATTTACACTTATTTCATTTTTTTATTCCATAATCTAATTATGCATTCTTCGAAATCATTATGAAGCATTAATTATCAAGCATTATATCAAGCATTAATGTTACTGCTATAGATTTGAACACCGTACCAACTATCTCACACATACATCTGTAAATTACATATATAAAAAATTCATCAAGTATGATAATATCTTTGTTTCTCAAATACCACAGCTCATAAAAGATCGAGACAAACATGGTTTTAGGTTTATCTGACCAATTTTTATTTCAGTATAAATATCATAGTATATATGTATTGTTTTCGACATTGGTTTGCACAAAATATATTATGATATTTCTGCTTTATTATTTACTGCAGGATTAATATTTTACTTTCATTTTCAGAAGGTGTTGGATATTTATGCTTGAAGAGCTAGAAATTCATTAAATAAACTTGAGCACACATCTTTGGATTAACATATAAAGAGCTGAATTCATAAAAATCTATTAGATTATGAAAGGGGTGAATGAAATTTCAAATGCCAATTACATTTAAAATATTAATTTTGGTAAGGCATAACGCCTTACTGAAATAATTTATTGTTCTTGAAATGTCAATTATCTCAGTAATAGGTTGGATCCATTTAAGTCAACTAAAGTAAAAATGGATTAGTTTATAATAACAAATTGACAAAATAGTTCATAATTCAATTTTCTCATACTAAATCCCAACAATTATTTCATCCAGACCTATTGTTGCATGTGCTTCCCAATTGAACCTACCCTTGATTGTTGCTTCAATTTGTGCTTCATTTCAGGTGTGTTTTTCCTTATATCCAATTTTCTTTTGATTTAATTTTTTCATATATCCAGTTTTGTTTTGATTTAACCTTTCTCCTTACTATGTATTATTTGTTAAAAAATCTAAAGAGTATAAGTAATTCTTACTCTATTTATTTTATTTCTATTGCACGTCCAAATTGTTTGTATATTTCAAATATTACGATAATCTATGTTCCTCTGACTTTTTACGCCAAAATTAAGAAATAAATGAAAATAAAATCATGTTTATCATATTCGGACAGTGAGATAGTGCCCAAAATGTGTTTACATACAAATTTGAATGAATAGGTTAAGAACAATGAATTTATCCTCTTTGTTTAGTTTATAGTACGTGATAAAATATCTAGAGTATAAGCAAATCTTATTCTATTTGTATTATCTTATTTCTCTTCCATGTCAAATTCATTGATATATTTGGAACGTTTTGATAAATGGTGAAAGTAAAATATTTTACCATCCATAATCAGATGTCAAAATAGTGGGCAACACATATTCAAATGCAAATGTGAGTGAATAGGCTAATAATAACAATACTATTTAATAACACAATTGATTCATGGTAGCAACTCATATGTAGCCACTTTGTAGAGGGTGGTTTAGTTATATTACACACACAAATTTCATTAGTTCATGATAGTAAAGATGATATCAGAGCTACAACGAAATATTGGGATATTCTTGATAGTTTTGCTCAAAGATGTTTAGTACAAATGGTTATCTTATTTTATTTATGTTACATTTTGGATGACCAGCAATTTTCCTTATTTCTTTGTTAGATTTTCAAGTGTTTTTTAAAGCATTATCTTTCATTTCAGCTCAGCGGTAAAAGCTTTTAAATAATTGGTTATCTTATTTTATATATATATATATATATATATATATGTTAACTTTGCATAAGCACCAATTTTCTTTTCTTTCTTCGATCTGCAAGTGTTTGTTATAGCATTCTCTTTCATTTTAGCTCAATAACTTTAAATGATAGACCATTTACGCAACTATTTAAACATTAAAATCATATTTAAATGTTTTTTGTGACGCACAGTAAAATGCAAAATTAAATTTTTTATATATGGAAAAGTCTATTCGGACACAAATTAAAGCACAGAATCTAATACAATATATCTTGATCATTGGACCCCTTTAATTTCATCCTTATATGTAAACACAATGTCGTGTTGAATTTTATGTTTTATTTATGTCTTAATATTTGAAATTCATATACTTCTAATAGATAGCCTAATTTACACGGGTTAATATTTAGTTTACACGGCTACCTCAATAGATTTAATTTCCATTGCTAGCTTAAAAACAATCAGGTATAATTTCTTCGACTAATACTTCTTGAAAAGGATCTGTAGTTTATTGATATTTCTGTTGTATTTGATTGTTTTGTCAATTGTACTTTCAATAGCATTATAGGAATCCCAAATATACCTTCAATTTTGAAATGAACACTATATCTTAATATGTAATTTCATATACTGGCACATGAACATTATATGATAATTAGCAATGAAATTTACAATGAATTTGTCACATGCGAAGTTTAAGGAGTGTTATATGCACCGCTTTCAGCATGTGGCTATCTATATTTGGAAACATTATTTTTGATCCAAATCTGTTGTTACTAGGAGCATGTTGTTTTAGTGGAATAATACTATAAAATGTATTAACATAACGGGGGTTGGTAGTTCATTGTCGGCTATTCACAACAAATATGCAAGTCATGTGAAAATAGTATAAGAGGAAATGAAATACTGGCTAGGACACAGTTCTAGACAATATCTCTCTTTCAAAATGGATGATTATTCTAAGATAACGCATGTTGGATATTACTATGATTAAGTACATCAATGCATTCTTTGTCTTAAATGGAGGAAAATGTATGGTTATCAATTGGCGTAAGTGATCCATTTCAAATTTATATTTTTCATATCAAATATTTAGTTAAAAGCGTTTAAGAAAAGCTTAATGGTTTTTAAATTTGACTTTTACATTATGATTTAAGGCATTGTATTTGAATGTTAAAATACATGGCTTTACATCATAATTTCAACTACAAACATTTGTTATTTCAACCTTACAATGGAGAGTAGATGCAATTTAAGTTTTCCTAAGCCTTCACAACTGGATTGAACATGTCTTTTTAACTAGAATGAAAATAAATTGGTGATGCTTAAAAATTTATTCACGTTTGTTTCTAACAAAAAAGTTGATCGATAATAAGAAATAAAGCTATAATATGATTTAAAGGAAACTACTTTCTAAAAAAACAAATTCAATAAACTATTTAATATGAAGATTGACATTGACATAAATAAGACATAATATGATATATATCAAATGGAAACTATTCTTTAAATGGAAAAAAGTCAATAAACTATGTAGTAAACAAAAAGGTATTAGTATGGATACTTCAAAATTTTGCCCATACTTATTTCCAGCTAAAACGGATGACCATGAAAAACTATGAAGTTGTAATATGTTTAAAATATAGTTTTATGAAAAGGAAAAAGATCAATAAATTATAATATACATACAAAAGGACTTTGATAAACTTGAATGTTTAAATAAAGAAAAAAATAAAACGACAAATGTAAAAACATTTAATAGAGCTTCATATTTTGATGTATCACATATTTCAATGATATTTTGATGGCACTAGCATCCTCACGCTTAACTACTTCTTTCTTAGTTTATATTATGCGCTTGGTATGCTTTTTGTTGTATTGAAAACAACTCTTTATTTTTTATTTTCTTTTAAGCAACAAGTGCAAATAGTGTAATATGTTTTCCCCAATACATGTGAGAAATTTTATTTCATAATCTCATTCCATTAAGCATTAAATGTAGCCACTTTATGAACTAAAACACTATCGAAACTGTTTGATATTTTAGTAATTATACCTTGAAATGCAACCTTCATTCTGATTTCTTTGTAACTCGAACCTTGGAATGAACGTCCGCTTACACTATCTAAAAGGAATTGAGTT
Source organism: Allium cepa (assembly GCA_030765085.1). Classification (NCBI taxonomy): domain Eukaryota; kingdom Viridiplantae; phylum Streptophyta; class Magnoliopsida; order Asparagales; family Amaryllidaceae; genus Allium; species Allium cepa. The sequence continues at coordinate 980,655,333 of CM060928.1, forward strand.
AGTAGACATATAGAGCTCGATCTAGCATTTGGTAAAACAGTCAGAATTTGCCAAATATCTGATAACTTAGAACTCATCATTTCATGCTTAGGAAAAATGTTTGCATTTTAACTGTAAACAAAATATGCTAATTACAATTCTCATTTTTTCATCTGTTGTTAAAAGAATGCCATTCTATATCACATAAATCCACATTGTTCTCAAATCAACATCACAACTTAGGATGGTTCAAATTTGTGCTAAGCTTAGGAATAAGTGTAATGTAATATGAGTCATTGGTCTACATTGGAGTGGTCAATTATTGGATATTTTGCACGTCTATTTCATTTGCTATTGGGACTATGTAAAAAGATTATGTAGATTAAAATGCGTTTATGGTACCTGAATTGGTTTGCTTTTATTCATTTGGACACCAATTTAATAAGCTTATTATTGGATGTAGAATGTACAAGAGGATATTAAAATCAATGTAATTTGCATATATTATTTTTTTTTACCACAAGTTTTTTTGTTATATAATTACACCCGATACCCAGCTGCTAACTTTATTTGCTTATATTCATCTTCTGTTCTACAATAACTCAACTAAGAAGATACTGCAAAAGCATTTAGCTACCCACTAATGAATTTGTGCATCATTCAATCTACTTCCACTGATACCCATTTGTTTCAGTTCATCGCTAAGCTTAAACATTCAAAGATTCCATCTCATCCACGTTGAACATTGCAAGTCCTTTTTCCCCAGTTAAAAATTAGGATAGGCCAAGATTATTATTCTATTTTGATTCTTTCAATATGACTCCAGTTTTTGATTTCAATGCCTTTTCTTTGAAAAACATAAGTGAGAATTGGTAAAGCAATCAAAATTGATAGATAATGTCTTCCGATTCCTTTCTAAAATCATTGAATAAATAAAACAATCATCGATTCCCATTTTACAATCCTATCGTCATCACCTTCTTATTGTTGAATGCTTTATTCATACAAAAAATTTCTCGAACAATTGTTAATTAATTCTTGCTTTACTTATTACTTCATGTTTTTTTATACTAACCGTTTCATGCCTGCTATTGTTTTACAGGAACAGGAAGAACAAACTGAAACAGTGGGTAGCGAGGAAGTGACACGTAGCGTATATTGCATGGTAGTTTTGACTTTTCATGTTGTACGTTAATGAGCGTTCTAAAACTAGATGATGTGATAATATTGATGTACTTTGCTTATGCATTTTATCTTTCCAAAAGGATAGGAGTGAATCTGATGTAAACTATTTTAAACATTTTTTTTATCAATTGTGTTCAATTTAATAGATAAATTTGTGTTTTGCGTTCTTTAAGACAAAAAGTTGTCAACTCATGATAATTTTCGTACTCTATTGCATGCTTTTACTGAGAAAAAAGATTATGGGATCAAAATAGTATGCTTACAGTTAATTCACTTTAAATCATCAAATAAGATTATGTTAAATAGTACTTATAATATAAAAGTAAAGTGCAAGTAAGAAATGAAACGTTACATTCTTTTTAATCATATTTCTCTACTACCATATGTTTCTCTACTACCACATGGTGTTTGATATTCTGAGAAATAAGTAAATTAATGGGTATGACTAATTAAGGGTAAATTTTGAAAATTATATTTTTGAATGGAATAAAATATTAAATGGGTTGTTTTATTTATTTATTGATTAAAAGAACCTTACGGTATTCCTTTATATACAGTTTAATGAAGAAAATGAAAATATTAAATTTAGAAAATACTAAATTGCAAATTTACAAAACTACAAAATTAGAATTATAGAAAACAAAACAAAACTTATATGTATAGTTTGATAAATCATTTTTAAATTCCTATAAGTTTAAATGTTTAAAAATATCAGTGTTCAAGAAAATTTTGTTAAGAAACTCTACGACTTCTAGAAATTCATATTTAATACAATAAAATTCTTCGTAATTTTTCAAAACTATAAATTTGAGATTTCATTTATTAGGATGGTATTCTTTTTTATTTTATCAAACAATAAACTATGCTATTTATTAGCTTAACAAAAGGAGAAGATACATTTTCTTCATTTTCCTTATCAATTTAGTTTTCCACCACACAAATATATAAATAGTGCCCCATATCTAAAGTTCTTTTTCTTTTATCAATTTCCAACATTCATAGCAGCATACATGTACTAACATTGATGTGAAAAAAATTTTTATACTTTGTATGTTTCAAGATTACTTAAAAACATTTACCAACAGCTATCTATTAATAGTTTCAAGAAAAGATTAATCTAAATAAATTAGAATCCATAAACATTTACCAACAACTATCTATTAATAGTTTGAAGAAATGATTCTTATCCATGTTAGGTCCGATTATAATTATGATGCAACTTCGATGTCACTATCGTTGCTTCATTGATGTTGGTCTAAAATGATTTATAAGTGATATTGATATATTTAATGTCACTAGGTATGGTTATAACATTGTGCTTATGTCATTTCGGAAACATTAGGTATGGTTTCCAAATGATATTAATTTGAAACCAGAAAACATAATAAAAATTTTAACATCCAATTTCCATGATATCGATTGAGTGAAATGCGCAAGTTCATTATCATCACAACAATTTTTACGTAGGAAAACATATATTCAACTATAAATACAATAAAACTGTATACATTTTGAAATCAATGCACATGAATATTTGATTATCTATTTCAGTCTGTCTACTATCAGAACTCATAATGCATATAATAAAGTTCACCTAACGTTAACCTCTTATGTTGTTGACTGTTTCAAAAAATTGTTATATTTTCAACTCATTTATAGAATTTAAGTCTGACACAAATCCAAATAATTAGAACAATCTGCCATCTACTACATTATTGTTTTGAAAACTTGATTTATCACAACTTTTTTTTACTTTCTAATTGATCTAATTCTTCTAATACATGTTGATTTATCACAACTTATTTTACTTACTAATTAATCCAATTCTTCTAATAGGAGTTTGATCGTAATATTGATCATTGTTGCTTTCAGTCCAATTATTACTAAGACAATATTAAATCATTTTCCTCATATCAATAATACCTCCAAAAAAGTCAAAAAATAATACTTTATGACTGTATTATACTATCAAAAATTTCAAATGAAAACCATGTGCATAGCACGGGTTCGCACTATATAATTGATATTAATTTTTTTTTCCTATATCGCTCTTATAGATGGTTACTGCAAACATGGTAATATGGACATGGCATCCAGGCTGTTAAAAGATATGAATGCATATGGTATTAAACCAAATGTTGTTACCTACACCGCTCTTATAAATAGTTATTACCGAAGCAACAAATGGAATCAACGACATCAAATATTAAAGGAAATGATTGATAAAGGTATCTCACCAAATAAAGTTACATATAATACAATTATAAACTCTTATGTTATGCATGGAGCAACAGCTGACGCACACAATTTTGTAAAATGATCTGTAATGCACATCTAAGTCTAACTTAAATGAATTTATTTTCCACACATTGGTGATCATGATGCCAAAACCATCATGGCCCAATAGTCAGTACCAGAGCTTGATATTGTACAATGGTGAGCCAATAGCGGATAACCTTCTCTTTATATTGTTGTATTTGCATGTATATTCTTGCGTTACTGTCGTGTATGTGTGTATAATTTATGTGAATTGTGTGAAAATTTTATCTTTCAAATCATTTTTGTACGATATTTTGCAATTGTTTATCAAGCACCAGTACTATCTGCATTACTGTTTTCAAAGATTTATACACAAGTTTTAGACAAAATGCAAACTTATTTGAAAATTGATAAAAAAGATCAATATTTCTTAATCAATGAACCATATAAATCATTTAAACGTGTTATAATGATTAAATACATCGCCTTCTTATCCATCTTCTTTCATTTTCTCTCATTTACATTAGAGGGCTTCTTTCCATCTCCATCAATCGGATCATGAAGATCATTGAGGTACAGAACATCCTCCATCAAGCTTCCAAATACCCCTATTTTTTCCATCCAAAATAGCCATCTTCGAAAACGAAATCATATCCGACATCAATCGTTTTTCAATCAAAAATTGCTCTATGTTCTGTGATGGTCTGTGCTCTGATACCAACCTGTTGTGAAAAAAATGGCAGCGCTATGTGGAAGCTAATATCAAGGGATCTTTGTCACCCAAATCACAAAGAGATAACTTGATTAAAAAGAAGACGGAATTGAAATTAAAAGCAATAAGACAAGATATTCCACCCAACCACCCACTTTATTGATTCACGAAAATATTTGTTTACAATTAATAGAACAAAGCTAAAATAAACAAAATACCATTGAATCAATAACCAAATTGAGAAAGGGAGCAAATATCTATATGGCTAAAATTGTTGGAGAAGAAGAACAAAGATGGAGAACAGGGAATTAGCAAATAGATTTTCCACCATACATTTACCCTCTCTTTTAGTCTCTATTTATATAATCAATTACTTAATGCCCAAGTTAATATTAGATGGCAAAAAATAATTTGATTAGCCAATTAGAGAAAGAAATAAACATACTCAATATGCCTATTAATTAGGAGAAACAAAATCTTCTCTTTCTTTCTTTTGCATATTTCTTTCCCTCTATTTGTGATTTTGTATCACCAAAATTTAACAATTACAAATATTTTCACTTTAAGCATACAAATGATGAAAATAATTTAAAAAAATGAGTAATATTATCAAGATGAACTGGTGGGGAATTCAACAGCCATATAAAGCACTGAAATAACATTAGTAGTAGTAATGAAATTTAAAGCTCCGCTTGAAGAAGAAAAGTTAATGGAGTGAAAAGAAGCTAATTTGATTATTGTACTGAAGAGTGGCCAGCCTTCATGTATTAAGTTATGATGGTCAGAAACGTGAATATTGTATTGAAAGCTTGTGAATAAGGTAAATACTTGGCTGAAACCAATGGTTTGAATTAGCAATATATTGTAATGAGTACAAGAAACAATCAATCTGCTTCGATGAAGTACAAGAACTACATCTTGGATTTCTTAGTCTACTATTTGTGATCAAAATATGAACTAGAAATGGTTGATGTATGTTGTTGCAATACATGGCAAGATGCAGGAATAGAACGACTACACTTTTTCATGGTATGATGACTTAGTACTGTTGGGCATGTCATGATTTGAACTATTTGCATTTTGGTTTGACCTTGGCTAGAACTGCTTGCATTCTGGGCTAAACTGTGTGACAGCATATGACAAGGGCATCTATCTTGATTGCTGAAGTGTAAGATGCATGTGGAGTGGTGTGGGATGAAATGAAAACTAGCAAATGACTGACAGAATTGCAACAATAGGCTAGGCACTGGTTGGCAGGCGCAAGACATATGACTAAATCACGGACTTAAAGGAAGTGTCAGGACTGGCATCTATGGTAGAGCTTTGTTAGTAAAGGGATAAAGCTATCCATGGAAGAAAAATTGTTACTAACCTGAATCAAGCAAGATTTCCAATATGCATTTGTTATTTGATCAAAAACCTAGAGTTGCTATTAAAAATTGTCAATTTTAGTTAATAAAACAAAATGCAACAAATCGTTATAATAAAACAAAATATAACAAACTTAGCTGCAGCTCATGTTTTTAATCCATATATATGGAGGGATAGCTCAGAAGTCTATTTGATATTGGTTTTTTGTCTCAACATTAGTAGGCATGTTGATAGTCCAATTTTGGTTTTTGTATGCTAGTCGTTAGACTAGACCAAACCTCTTTTCTTTTTTTCTTTCTTTTCCCATTCTTATACTTCAGTATACATACCAAATTTGAGTGAAGAGTGGTTATATCAAATAATCCTTTGAAATCCTTCTTATTTGTTCCCCAACCTTTTACCTTAGGCAACATTGGATTTTACTTTGTTAAATACCTTGTGGTTGTTAAGCCATTTAATAGAGCGGATAACAATTTGTGATCAATGTTTCAAGGTTTCCTAATCTAGGCCCAAACAAATATGTGAAGTAAACCAAAGCAATGCAACCATGTTATATGCTAGTGTCCATAACCAAATCTAACTACTTTTTTTATAGTAAGAGTGATCCTCAGGGAGATCACTAAAAATTTAATTCAATATAAAAAGTGTATAATATAACAAAAGTCCATAAAGGAGGCCAAAATACCAAAACATCCCACAAGAAATACAAAAGACAAGATCAACAAACAACCAATCAAAACACTGTTATGAGCTAATAAATAGATATATATGCATTACAAATCAAGCTCATAACATTAAATAGTGAATAGTAGTAGAACTGTAGTTGAACATAAAAGTTAGGAAAATGTAAGGCATCCTGAATTGTTGTTGAATATGAATAGTCAAAACAATGCGGAGACTGCATAACTAGATAAAACAATTGAGAGATTTGAAGTGATATTAAGAAGTAAATGTATATGAATTTAGATGCGCATGTAATAGACTAAAATGTATAAACATCAACTTACATGTTTTGTTAAACAAATATAATCAATACAGCTTTTGTTATCAATTTGTTGTATACGCTTGCTACTGATTGATGATAGACCGATATGGATATTTCTATTAATGAAATTCATTATCTACTAGTGTGAACTCGTGCTTCGCACATGGGTTGGTCAAAGTAGTTGTATTAAAATATTAATTTACAAATAGTTGAAAAGCACTTTAAGGAATTGATTTTTCATTTTTCAACTATAGTAAACTTTGAGCAGCAATGTAGCACTACACCTATTCACCATTTGAAAGTTGTAAAATAAAGGTATGTTAGTATTCACACTTTTTTGGCAACCTATGTACCCATTTTTTATTTCTGTGGCATATCACAATGGGTAAGAGAGCGGTAGTTCGGATTAAACAGATCCTAATAAACAATGATAATGGAATATAGTAGGCACGAATTGCTATAATAATGAATAATGTTCGGCGTGGAGCGAATAAAGTATAGTGTACACATGCATAACAGTTTATTGAATTTTGTAACCGATAATGCCTAATTTTCTAGAGATCAAACATCGGATGTGAAGTAAAATTAAGGGAAGTGAAACATGGGTAAGGTATGTAGGAACCATGTTGATTATCATAAGCTGTAAATATATCCGTTGCGGGTTAATTCAAAAAAAATGTACTTGCATGGTGGAACGTGATACAGATAACTGTAAATATATTAAATTATGATTAATAGAAACTACAACCCTTAAAATGTGTTGAAGAAACAGTCGAACAAACCAAAGTCTGGAAGTAATAGTTAAATAATCTGTCAAGACGGTGTTTTTACATGGATGTTTATTAATTATTAAAACGTGACTGAAAATAAAATTTAAATTATTGAGAGGCGGCAGTGTCAAATATATTTGATTCCTATCTGTGAGCCTTATTCCACCTATCCACATGGTTCATGTTACACATGTCTGCACCTACAACAAAAAATGATGTTGTTAGTTATAGGTATATATAACTTATAAATAGCGGAACAATGCTGCGGCATTACCAGTTATATATAGAATTATGAATGTATTTTGTAATGAAGATGATACTTATATCAAAATTAAAGCTTGTTAAATTTCTTTTGCAGCAGCAATAGGGGTGAAAATGGTGATATAAATTTGCTTACAGTGTAGTATGTGCAGCTGTAGATTTTTAGGTTCTTTGTTGAAGGTTGCAACATGATAATGCGAGGATAATTGACTTGACCAATTCATTTATTTTATTTTTTAGCCAATATTTTTAAAAGTTCCAATCAATATTTTTTTCCTACCTAACTCTTTTTAAAACGTTGTGTTTTGATCCATGCAACAAAATAAATTTTTCAATCTACCATGCTCCTATAAGAAATCTAAAATGGCCACTTAATCTTTTTTCTGAAATAAACTTAGGTACAAAAGGAAATTGATGTATGGAATAAACACAAAGTTATTTGGACGCACTTGATTGAAATAATAACATAAAGACCAACCTTTAATGGTTAGATTGCGAAAAGTTGATCAAATGTGTTTATAGTTGGAGCTGAATGAAGAACTAAAATATAAACATATACCTCTACAATTCTTTATAGAACTAAGATGAAGATGATTTATACATTGCATTTCAAGTTCATAACATTAGATAACACTTCTAGATACTATACAAAGCTAAAGAAATCCTGGGATTTGATGCGTTAGCACAGCAATAATTTAAACACATACTTTGCATACATGGTTCAATGCATAAACTCTTTATAGATGAACTGTTTACTTTAATTATTCGACTTGAAAACTTGAGTCTGATGACAGTTAGTGGTAAAATATGAATTGTTTGATTTATAGGTCCCATAGTAAACTATTCATTTGGATGAAATGAAAATAGAGCACATTATCTAATCATTTACTAAACAATCTATGTTAGTCATGTAGAAAACAACGTTTGGCACTTGATGCATAGTTCATTTATTGAGAACCTGAAGAGGACAAAAATTTATATCAACTTAAGTTTGGTAGAAATCTATAAAACGGCTTTAGCATTATGCTTTTGCATTTTCGCACCATATGTAACATGCTAGCATATACTTAACAAAATGTATTAAACCTCTATATTCAGTTTCTAAAAAAATCAATGTCATCTGGTAAAAAATTTGAATATAAATATACCCTAATTAATGCACTTGCAAGCCTTCACAGTTTTTTCTATCATATCAATCTATAACCTTTAATAGTGAGCACTAAAAGATAAGTCAATCTATTTTTGTCACGGAAATTTTTAGGTGGGATAGTTACATATCCGCAACCATATCCAGAATCATTTTGGGATATCAGATATCTGCATCTCATGATGTAGACATATATTAGATATATATTTTATCCATTGATGAATTTAAATAAAATTAGAAAATTTTGGTTTAACGTAAGTTTTGTTCAATTTCATTTGTTGTAAAATCATGAAAAATAAGTAAAATAAGATAATAAATAGTTTTTATATGCATTAGATGTGTACAATACAGATTATTAACTTAATAAAACAATAAATACATCTCTTTATACTAAAGTACACATATGATAAACCATAATGTTAAAAAAAATAGTTGAATAATTTTTGGATGCAAATTCATTCATATTTGCATCCATATTAATTTTTTCAGATATCAAATATTCCTCTTTTTTCCAAATAAGGATATGCATGGATTTTTATTTTTTTTAGGTATTTATTGATGGATTTATAGTTGATCCTTTCTTTTCTTCATGTTAAACTCAACAATTATGGTTATCTTATTAAAAACATTTTGGTCCTCCTAAATGATACCTTAGAGCAACATCTGATTATTAACCAAAGATATGAATATATACATATAGAATCACCTAAATACTACTTGTATGGTTTGTTTAGATTGTAGAAAACAAATACAGTTAAACAAAAGCAGAAAATAGGGAAAACCTAAACTTTTGCACCATTCTATTTATATCAATGTACATTCAACAGCCACAAAAATTATCTATTGAGAAGCTTGTATCCCGTATTTTAGCATAGTGATACTAATGCAAGTATCATCAAGGAATAAATATTAGCTAAATATTTTTTCATAGTTAATTAAACTAACACAATACAAATATCTTGTACAGCTAAAAAAATAATCATAATTCATACCCAGGTAGTTCTATAAGCAACTTTTGGAAAATCATGTGAAAGCTTTGAGCATCTTTAATACGAATACTTTAAAAATTATTTTAAAAAAAATAAAGTTATTTCTAACTTGAGAATATGCAAGAAAAGTGAATCGTATACCTTTACTATTTTCATCACCGTTTCCACGAAGTTTGAACTATATGCTCTCAGTTCGAGAATCCTGAGTGCAATAACATGATATTGTTACCCAGAATACAAAGTCAGACATTAATACTTATTGAATATTTAAGCATGTAAATCGAAAAATGATTCACAATCAGTTGTGCGTGCATGAAAACACATCACGATTTCAAATGAGAAAATGGACAGTTGAAGTATTTTTAAACATGCATGGATTATCAATCATTTGATTTTCCTGACAATACAAATACATATACATATGCTAACATTACTTTGTAGGATGATAGTACAACTGCTGAGCCAATCCATAACCATCCACCAATAGGCTAGGTCAATTCACTAAATCCTATTCTTTCAGAATTAGACGGCTCTTCTTATATAGCAGAGGGAAAATCTAATTATCTGGTGTATTTCATATATCATCATCATGTCCATTCTGATCTCACTAAGTGGTATCACCATCCTATTGCTTAAGCTAAAACAATAAAATAAAATAATCTAAAGCATTAATATATTCATTAATAAAACCGAGTGTACATTTATAACTCAAGCTGCTATTATAAACACCCATTAATGTGATACATCTGACCTCAGATTTTTGATTAGCCAAGTTAGAGTGGAATAAATGAGTAGCCTTATCCCTTTGACTCAACTTTTTAAATTTTGAATTTGCATATATTTAACTACCTGTTTCAAAATTAAATCATAAAAGTCACCTAATCCCCATTTGTAGTCATTCAGTAGATTCTGGTTAGGAGGCTCTTGGCACAACACGCCATAGAAATGATCTTTTTTTGCTCTTTGTTTGCAGGCATTAGAAATGCTGCATTTACCTTTTACCATGTCTTGAACCCATATTTGACGACCTTCGCTCAAATAAACATGCACCAATAAACATGTACCACCATGTACTTCTACGACTGAATTCCAACTGTCACTACGAGTATAATGGCACGCGCTTCGCGCGTGAATTGTTTTTCTTATAAATTGTATATGTTTAAATCAGTCAAAAAAATAATTTTTTATTTTCAAGTGATATTTTGTAAAGAAGTATTTTGAATCGGTAAATAAAGTTTAATTTTAAATCCTATTTTTAGAAGCATTTTGAATTTTAAAACATGTTTAGTTATTAGATCCTACTTTTATGGGCATTTGAATTTGTAAAAGAAATTTAGTATTAGATCCTAATTTTAAGTAATTAAGATTGGATAATATATAGAGGGGCATTTTTGGTAGTTCACGTTGATACCAAAAAAGTGTGACACCAAAGCTATTACAACTATTATTAAAGATGTTTAGTTATTAGATCCTACTTTTATGAGCATTTGAATTTGTAAAAGAAATTTAGTATTAGATCCTAATTTTAAGTAATTAAGATTGGATAATATATAGAGGGACATTTTTGGTAATTCACGTTGATACCAAAAAAGTGTGACACCAAAGCTATTACAACTATTATTAAAGATAATGTGTTGCTTTTTTGTAAGTAAAGCACATGATTGGGCGTAGTTATTACTAGGCCTATTGGATGGCTCTATCAAACTACTACATCAATGGTGTAAAATACATGTGGAAGCTAACATTTGGGCTAAGTTATTGTCAGGCCCAAAGGATGCAATGAAGCATGGGTGCATGATTATAATGTGATTTGGAAAAACAAGCGTGTCAAAGACATTGAGAACATTCTTTGAAATTTGTTCTACGCTATAGTTGAATTCTTCACAAATGTTAGTATAATCTGTGTTTGAATTTAATTGATCCTAAGTACATTAGTATATGAATAAATATTAATCAAAACATAATGATCATGAATTTTGCATATCTACTTGGATGTGCAATAATTCTCATTTTAACCTCTTCCCTTCATTCACTCTATTTGATAAAAGCATATAAATTCAATCACCGTTGTCAATTTTTTTTATTATATAAGATACAAAAAGTTCACCTACTTAAATTATCCTATGGACTTTAATTTTCATTTAAAACTATCAAATTTCAAAAGTATAAAATTGAATAAACTAATATTATCCCATGAGTTTTAATTTTCATATAGAACTATCAAATTTCAAGGGTATAAAGTTGAATAAACTAATATAATACCATATATTATATGAATCTATTTTTCTTAGTTTGTAAAATGAAAATCCAAACATCTAAATGTTCCATAAAAATCCAAGCTTCTCATTTTTTTAAATAAAAAGCTTAATATGAAGGTTGGTAAGATCTCACTCAAGATCATTATTATTATTTTCATAAATAATTTTAAAATGTAAGTACTCAATTCTCCTTAATTTAGTATACTCAAAAGAAAGTCACAAGTTCGAATATCACTAACCATGCGTATATCTAATGTATATTAGAATTACTCCACTTCTCTTTATTTATTTTATTTCCAAGCATGCAAGTTCGAATCTTATTACCTCATTTTACCTGATATATTTTGAAATCACTTTGCTCACTTTAAAAAGTTTCTAATTAAGATCATTTTTTCCTTATAAACTCCAGTCAAAAACCAAGCTCAATTCACATGGCTTTATATATTTTAGTTATTTTCACTAAATAAACAGGATTTTTATTTGATTTTCATTGATATTATTGATAGAAATGAAATCAAATGGAGGGAAATGTCACCGGTTTATTCACGAGAAAAACTCAAAATCCTTGTAGGTATAAGAATTTTTTTTAGAAAATTTGGCAAATTTATGTCAACATCCACTAATTTTTATCAATGTCCATAGGATCATGCACAGTTAAGCAAAAGTCAGCGGACTATCTGGAATAATCATGCTACGATGAAAGTGTTAAAGCGAATCAATTCATGGTAGAAAAGATATTACTTTTACTTTTGTATACTTTATTTAAGTATTTTTTTTATTTGCAATAATTCCCAACAATCAGCTAAAATTTTAATTTTTTTTATAAATCTAACAATTTTGAGAATCTTGGCGACTGTTCAGAGTTGATAGAAATTTTTGAAGAAGCTCGTACGAGAATAGATGTGAGATATAAGAGAAAAAAAATGTGGTCTTGGTTTTGTTTTAGGAAACAACAAATATACGATATGGATGCAAATTAACTAGGATTATATATGGATGAATTTAACAACAAAGTACTAGAATAGCAAAGACTTTATCATGTATGATAATAACATCAAGTAAGTTTACATTTTCATTTAGTGATATTGCCATATAATTTACGTAACATATGCAATTAATTTTAAGGAGATGATATCTATAATGATATATTTTTCTTCAATATGTTTCTTAGGGTTCACCTTATTGGTACCACGACCGTATTGTTTGCAAAAGGATCAAAGGTTTGAAGACTCTAAAAGAGAATGCAGGGCATGCATGCTTATATAGACAACTATACATAAACTTTTTGCTCTACCGGATATGCATATCGATTCTCCAAAGGTATGTTGATGCCTTATCATATGCTATTTTCACTATCTTGATTTATAGACATCTGAATCCTGTTTTTTAGTTCATATTTCGTACTATCTTAATATCATCACATTTAAATCCCTTTCGATCGACATATATTACTTTAAATTTTAAAAGTATGGAAACAGTGGACAATTTTTATTGTCCAACTGTATAAATATCATTTTGTAAGAAACATAAACCTTTCTTGAGCAATTAACTTTAAAGTCTAAATCAGAATATTACCAAAATCTTTACAAAGAAAAGGTTGGGACATTCCATGCTTTATCACATGTTCTTCAAGAATCTAAGAATTTGTCAAATCTCATAATCCAATTAGAATTTTATCTTATATCTTATTAAGTATGATTATCCGCCTTAATAATACAATTATATGTGTGACTATTTGACTTGAAACGCTGCTAATAACAAAATATTTTCTTTTACGTCTGATTATGCATTACATCTTGTGCTAGGGACTCTTTATGCTGCTATGAAAGCAGTTTCATAGTTGAAATTCAAAAGAATGCTTTGTTACTTATGTTCCATGAAGTTGGCGTGTTGGTGACAATAAAGAAATAAATTTCGATTACAATTAATGGAATGATTGGACTGAAAAATAAATGAACAGTTTTAATTTATAGGTTTACTTCATCCACCCAAATCTTCCTTCAGAGATAGTTGGATGAAATAAATATTACACATAAACTATGTCACTTAATTGCAAAAAATATAATAACTGAAATATGATATTTGTGCATATTGTGATGCCCCACCTCTATACTTAAGCTAGCCAGGGACACTACGGAGTAATGCCGTCAACTAGCACGAAGAATAAGGCTGTTGAGGAGCGACTATCCGAGTAATTGCTTTGTGCGAGCGCCGATAAAATAAATATTACACATAAACTATGTCACTGTTATCCCGCCTTTTTAGCAAGGTCGTGATATCAAAAGATCGACCGAGAAAAGCAAGATAGCTCGTCTCAAAGATTGGTCAACTCAGCATATCAACAAAGCAAGTTCTATTGAATGATTTCTCATCTAAGATCCCCTACGGAGGGGGGTCCAGGGGGTGCAGGGGCAACGCCACCGCTACGGTGTTCGACCTGACCGGTCAGGTCGTAGGGGTCCAGAGGGCAGCACCCCCGGCGGGGTGCGGGGCAGCGCCCCGTCCAAAATGGTATGCGACCTGGGGCATGGAGTATCCAATGAGCTAAAACTTCCAGCAAGTTAACGGGTTAGTGCTTCCAGCGAGTTAGCGGGTTAGAGCTTCCAGCGAGTTAACGGGTTAGAGCTTCCAACGAGTTAATGGGTTAGAGGCATGAGCGACCTACCCACTCAGAAACTCATGCGGCCTAACCTGTTCACGACCTAACTAGTACCCAACCTAACACTTCTGCCGACCTAAAGGTTGCAACCTAACGACTTAGCGACCTAAGACCTAACGACTTAGCGACCTAAGACCTAACGACCTACTACTTACTCACTCCCTTAGATCGCCATTTCTTTAAGTCGTGAACCATACTTCCTTAGGTCGTTTACGACCTACCAACTCCTTAGGTCGCTCCTAGTACCTCAACATGTTAAGCTACTTACCAATCTCCTTAGGTCGTCCCTACCGACCTACGACCTAACCCTTAGGCCATCCCCACCGACTTACGACATAACCCTTAGGTCATCCCTGCCGACCTAACTCCGAACTCTCCTATAAATACTCCACTTACTCCAACTAGAAGGGGACTTTTCCGGATTCCAAAACACCGAGACTCTGCTGATTTCTCGACTCTCCAAACACTTCAAACACCGAAGAATCTTCATCAAGTAATCTACTTCATTCAACATGAATCCAAGGAGCAATCCATCATCAAAATTCTAATTTCCTTTCTCTAATCGTGTTGTAATCAAGAGATCATGTTGTAAAAGTATTGTAATTAAGAGATCGTGTTGTAAAAGTGTTGTAATCATGTAAAGTGTGCTCGAAAAACATAATGGAAGATGTAAAGTGGACGTAGGCTTATTAGAAGCCGAACCACTATAAAAATCTCTGTCTCTTTTACTTTTCAGCAATTTTCTTTTTACTTTGATTCCCGTGCAAATGGGTGGAGCTTTCACTTCATCACGAGCTACACCGGGTGTTAGCGTTAAAGCGATTTTTATCGTTAACATTTTGGTGCTTTCACTGAGAAACGAACTCAGGAATCCTATTAATCAAGACTTGAATCCGGGAGATTGAGACTGAAATCTGAAGAATCATGGTAAGGCGATCCAGTAGATTGCAAAGACCGGAGAATGGTGAGCACGAAGGAAGTTAAGAGGCTTCTTCGAGAGCGAGCCACACTTTAGCCTTCGTTACAAGAGACGAGATGGAGGCAATGATGAAGAGGCAAGAAGATTTGATCCAGAATTTGTTTCATCAGATTGGGCAACTTGGAGCGCAGAATCAAAGAGAAACAGAAGCCCAACCAGAAGAACAAATTCCTCCATCCCCTCGTGAACTCGGCGGGCAAGACGAAAGCCAAGGGCGAGGACTGTCACTAAGAGATAACGACAGATTAGCGAAAATGGTCAAAAAGGCTATGAAAGGTGGTTTGGTAAACAAAGACTTGGAGGATGTCAATAGAAGTCCTTTTACCGTAACAATCAGGCGGGCTAAGAACCCACCAGACTTTAAGCTAACATCATGGATATGTACAATGGAAGGACAGACCCTACAGTTCATCTGACAAAATATATGAGGCATATGGAAGTGCTGGGGGCATCAGAGGAAGTTATGGCCCAGTGCTTTCTGTTGTACTTGACAGATATTGCGGCACTATAGTTCAGACAATTGGAAAATGGATCGATTGAAACGTGGAATGATTTGATTGAGAGGTTTATGAGGCAATTCAGGGTCCACTCTCGAGGCCCAAGAATGTTATGAGTTTGACAGTACTAAAGCAAAGAACTGGAGAATCTTTGAGAAGCTTTTTAACACGATTAAATACAGCTGCGGCATCGGTGGACCGGCCAGATCCATCCATGGTCCTAATGGTAGCCGTGTCAGGCATAGCTAACGGCACAGAGTTCAAGAATTCATTGACCAAAGATCCTCCTATGAATTTAGGAGAATTTTTCCATGAGGCCGACGGGTTCTTGCGATTAGAGGACGCAAAGGCTGAAACAGAGGGAGGAGAAGGAATCGATGTTTTTGCAGTCAAAGGTGGGAATCCTTCTGAGAAAGGTGTAGAAACTAACAAAGGTAAACGAAAAGCTGAAGATAACAACGATAAATCAGCACGCCAACAACGGGGATCAAGATTCACTTCATACTCAGAGTTGAATGAGACCTTGGAACGAATCTATCAAGACACCAAAGGACAAATTCCTTATCAAAAGCCAATTAAGAGAGATCCGACTAACAACGAGAAAAAGTCGGACAAGTACTGTTTGTTCCATGAGCTAAACGGTCATAGCACGAATGAGTGCAGGCACTTGAAAGATGAAATTGAGGGGCATATCCGGGATGGTTTGCTATCTCAATATGTGAAAAAGAAGACTGCAACGGTGGAACAAGAACGACCACCTGCACCAACTGGACACGCCTCAGGATAAAAACGTCGACCTGTTATCGAATAATTGAGGTTACGACAAATGAGTGGAAAAATCTACATCAACACAATTAAGTTGTTCACACATGTATGGGACCACGATCGATCCCCAGGCATGCTCTGATACAACTATAAATCATACTGATGTAGATGTTTGCACTCGGACGTCAATTCTTTGCTTTTGAATTTTACTTCTGATGGTTGACTACTTTACTTTTGTATTTTACTTCTGATGACTGATTACTTTGCCTTCTCTGTTTGGACTAGGCTTGACATTGCTTTCATGATTTGTTTCTGATGATTGAGATTGACTCTGCGATGCTTTCATGATTTGTTTCTGATGATTGAGTTTGACTCTACATGGCTTTCATGTTTTTCTTCTGATGTTTGAGTTTGACTCTACTTTGCTTTCATGTTTTGCCTCTGATGTTTGGATATAATTCCACTGTGCTTTCATGATTTGCTTCCGATGTTTGGATTTGATTCCACATTGCTTTCACGATTTGCTTGGAATGTTTGGATTTGAATTTTTCAGACATTTCTACTTGACAACTTTTCAGTTGAATATTTGATTTTTCATGATTTTGAAATGTGTAAGCCCTACGAATAGGCATCATCAAGCCCTACGAACAGGCACCCGACTTTGAACAGTCTCAATGATTAAGTCCTATGAACAGGCACCCGACTTTGAACAGTCAAAAACTCAAGGATTTAAGTGCTTGACCGCCAATAGTCGCTTGACTGTGGTCGGCCGCGCTTCAATTCATAACTCGATCCTAAGCGATCGTCGCATAGATTTAAGTGCTTGACCGCGTAGGGCCGCACTTGACCTCAAATGACTCGATCACGAATGGTCTTCGTTTGAAGTTAAGCGCTTGACCATGAACGGCCGCGCTTCACACCGTCAACAGTCGCACTTTCACCTCAAATGGCCCGACTCCGAATGGTCGTCGTTTGGAGTAAAGCGCTTGACTGTGGACGGTTGCATTTCAGCTCACTTGGCTTGATTCTGACCATCATATAAAGTTGAGTGCTTGACCACGGACGGCCGTGCTTCACCTCAAATGACTCGATCACAAATGGTCATCATTTGAATTAAGCGCTTGACCGCGAGCGGCCGCGCTTTACCACTTGATCGCTCAGGGCCGCACTTTACTACAAATGACTCGACCCCGAATGGTCGTCATTTGAAGTAAGGCGCTTGACCATGAACGGTTGAGCTCTACCACTAGACCGCACAGGGCCGCACTTTACCACAAATGGCTCGATCCCGAATGGTCGTTATTTGAAGTAAAGCGCTTGACCATGAACGGTTGTCATTTTGATCGCACAGGGCCTCACTTTACCACGAGTGGCTCGACCCTCGAATGGTCGTCATTCGAAGTAAAGCGCTTGACCATGAATGATCACATTTCACTACAAATGACCCGATTCCGAACGATCGTCGCATGGATTTAGACGCTTGACCGCGCAGGGCCGCACTTCACCTCAAATGACTTGACCACAAATGGTCGTCACTTGAAGTTAAGCGCTTGACCATGAACGGCCGCGCTTCATCCCAAATAGCTCGATCTCGAACGGTCGTCATTTTGGGGCCATATAAAACTGTCAATTCCTTTACAGGTTGTCAACAGGATATGAACGTACGGATTATGGCATTACAAAACACACCTTCCTACCGCAAGGCATGTTTTGGGGGGCAAGTGTTATCCCGCTTCTTTAGCAAGGCCGTGATATCAAAAGATCGACCGAGAAAAGCAAGATAGCTCGTCTCAAAGATTGGTCAACTCAGCATCTCAACAAAGCAAGTTCTGTTGAATGATTTCTCATCTAGGATCCCCTACGGAGGGGGGGTCTAGGGGGGTGCCAACCCCCCAAGATGGAGGTGCGGGGGCAACGCCACCGCTACGGTGTTCGACCTGACCGGTCAGGTCGCAGAGGTCTAGGGGGCAGCGCCCCGTCCAAAATGGTATGCGACCTGGGGCATCTAGTATCCAACGAGCTAAAACTTCCAACGAGTTAACGGGTTAGAGCTACCAGCGAGTTAGCGGGTTAGAGCTTCCAGCGAGTTAACAGGTTAGAGGCATGAGCGACCTACCCACTCAGAAACTCATGCGGCCTAACCTGTTCACGACCTAACTAGTACCCGACCTAACACTTCTGCCGACCTAAAGGTTGCAACCTATTGACTTAGCGACCTAAGACCTAACGACTTAGCGACCTAAGACCTAACGACTTAGCGACTTAAGACCTAACGACCTACTACTTACTCACTCCCTTAGATCGCCATTTCTTTAAGTCGTGAACCATACTTCCTTAGGTCGTTTACGACCTACCAACTCCTTAGGTCGCTCCTGGTACCTCAACATGTTAAGCTGCTTACCAATCTCCTTAGGTCGTCCCCACCGACCTACGACCTAACCCTTAGGTCGTCCCCACCGACCTAACTCCGAACTCTCTTATAAATACTCCACTTACTCCAACTAGAAGGGGACTTTTTCGGATTCCAAAACACCGAGACTCTGTTGATTTCTCGACTCTCCAAACACTTCAAACACCGAAGAATCTTCATCAAGTAATCTACTTCATTCAACATGAATCCAAGGAGCAATCCATCATCAAAATTCTAATTTCCTTTCTCTAATCGTGTTGTAATCAAGAGATCGTGTTGTAAAAGCGTTGTAATCAAGAGATCGTGTTGTAAAAGTGTTGTAATCTTGTAAAGTGTGCTCGAAAAACATAATGGAAGATGTAAAGTGGACGTAGGCTTATTAGAAGCCGAACCACTATAAAAATCTATGTCTCTTTTACTTTTCGGCAATTTTCTTTTTACTTTGATTCCCGTGCAAACGGGTGGAGCTTTCACTTCATCACGAGCTACATCGGGTGTTAGCGTTAAACCATTTTTATCGTGAACAGTCACGTAATTGCAAAAAATATAATAACTGAAATATGATATTTGTGCGTATTGTGACGTCCCACCTCAATACTCACGCTAGCCAAGGACACTACGAAGTAATGCCGTCAACTAGCACGGAGAATAAGGCCGTTGAGGAGCGACCATCCGAGTAATTGCTTTGTGCGAGCGCCGATATGTCAGATAGTGTAACATGCATTTCATCTCAAGAGGAAATCCAACATACCGATGCTAACTCAAAGCTACTACACAGTGGCTATAATATCTTTGGAAACAAATATAGAAATAAGCATAACACAAATCAGTCACAGAAGTTCATATCTCAAAGACGGAAATAGATATGAATTTAACACATAGAAGTGTACATCAGAATAGTGGTCAAACAAGATCCACAATAATACAAAAGAATATATACAAGTGCTACACAAAAGAATATGTATACATCAAGGAGTCTTTAACTCGTATGTATAATAACAAAAACTACAAATCTAATGTAATTAGCCAAAAGTCAGATAATACTCCCAAATGAGGAGTCAAGCAGAAGCACCTATAACATGTCGGTCTGACTCGAGTATTATTTAATAAGAAAATAATAAATGGACCAGTCTAGCTATAAATATCAGATAAAGTGAGATAGAATAAGAGATATAACAAAAACGTATGATAACGATAATGTCATACTGTGACAAGTATACATTCAACAACAACTAAAATCATACATCTCAAGAAATCTCATAACACCAAAAAGAATGTCATATTTTTTACCATATTCACCAAACCACAAATGTTGGCTAACATATTCATGCCAATCATAAAAATTGGTGAAACACAAATTCTAGAAATCATCAATTAGAAATCCAGAAATCGCAAAGAGGGGAAGACCTATCATAAAAGGAAGCATGGAAACTCACCAACATGTGTATCACAAACGGGACGCTATCCCATGGTCGCTAACCATAGAGCCGGTGCAACGACGTAGTATAACGGTATGCCCGAGGAACCTGAAACTCGAATAATTCGAAAAAACGGCGTAGTACAACGGTACGTCCGATGAACCTGATAAGTCGGAACAACGACGTAGTACAATGGTACGTCCGATAAAAAAATGAGACGAAACTCAATGAAACGAGGTATAGCCCCCTACGTGACATCGCATATCGCAAGTCTAAATCACAAAATGATCATCATTGGTCAATAAAAAAGGTGAATTACAGTAAGCTAGTAAGTAAATGAGTTTAGCTTCATGTCCCATAATCACTGTCTTAACTTAAATATTCACGAACAAATTGTAGATCTCCACTCTTAAATTGAACAAGAGTTTCAATCGAACAAGTCCAAAAATTAACCGACGAAGTAAACACAAGCGTTTCATACCACTAGTTTTACTAAGCCGTTTATTTAGATTTCTCAAACGAATGAGGTAAAAGTTTGTGTATACTAATAGATTGAAAAATGGTTTTATAAACGAGCTTTGTATTAAAAATAGAGTTGAATTCGTTTTAATGAAAGAGTTTGAGTATTTACTACTAGTATAGAAACCTTTGCATCTAAAAGCGACAAACCATAGAAATGATTGTAAACACAATCAATCACAAAAATTTACATTCGAAGACGTGAATTAAATCCAAAGAAATCGATACCAAATCATTAAAACGGATATTCCCCAAAAATCCCGAAATAGAAGTCATCAAAATCGTATAAATGATAACAACTCGGATAATCACGAATCGATAAGAAATTTGGAATTTTAATCAAAATAGGCAAATTGGGATGAAGCAGCAGGTCAGTCGACTGGACACTGAGTTCAGTCGATCCAATGCCTGGAAAACTCTCGGGTTGCAGGTCAGTCGACTGGACTCAGTGCGCTAGTCGACTGGAACCTGTTTTCCAGTATTTCATGCCTAGTCCCCAAAGGGGCAAGAATTCAAACAGAGCCGATCGATCGAGCAATTGCAACTAGGGATTTATGCCACGCGACAACCCAGTCTTATAGGCTCTACGACTCACCCCAAAGACATGTTCAAGCATCAAAGATAGGATTTTTAAAGATTTAAGTTCAAAACACCAAAAATTGGAACATTCATAAAACCAATTCAAACCAAAAGCAAATGAACATCAATAAGTGTTAGGAATTCATACCTAACAACAAAGTAGATATAAACATAGATGTGAGATAAAAATCTCACCTTTTACACAAAAAACAGGGAAGGAGAAGCTTGAAAACAAAGGAAGATCAACCACTCTTCATTCTCAACCCTAAAAGCTCCCATCTAAGATCATAAACAATAATTTTCCAAATTAGGTTATAGGTAATTTCTGAAATTGGTGAGAGATTGAGATAGAGAAGGAGAATGAGTTGCTTACCTAAGCTTCTCTTTTGAGTTTGAAGCTAGAACTTGAATTTACAAAGTAGCTAGGGCTTAGGAATTCTAATTTTCAATCTCTTTTCCTATTTTTCTAAAGCTTGAAAGGTTAGGAATTAGAAATGAAATGGATGAAGAGGAGTGAGGTGGAGCTTGGGTCTTAAGTTGGGGTTAATGGGCTGAAACCCAAACCCAAAGCCCTAAGTGAAAAGGTCAAAATTTTAGCTAGCTCTAAACATATCGATGTTTATACTCAAAAAGGTCGCAAATGCCATTTTGAACTCAATGGAAGTGGTCCCGAGTCCTAATTTGACTGTTTACAAAAAATAGCTTTTTGGACTTAAATCCGCCTAACGATGTTATATTTAAATAAAATATTTAAATATACAATCGTAAAATATGTGGGTTGTTACACGTATTTTCCCAAAAAACCACTATCATCATAGATGCATTTGAAGTATTTTATATATTATTTTCATCGCTCAAGTAAAAATTGAAACATGTAATGTGGCCGCATATTTGAGTTGTACTTGATTAGTTTTGATATTCTTTTAGACATGAAGATAGTGCAGGGTACATAAGTGATTGGTTATAAAGTCTGAATAATTAATATATGATATGAAAATTGTATGTCATGTATATAATTTTGTAACAAAATTGACATAGGCATAGTAAATGAAGAGTTTAAATTTATACATTTAATGAAAATCTTTTAGTGGAATGTCATGAATGTGTGATATCCAAGCTTGCCTACTTGAGGATGCTTTATTGAAGACCGAAAGTTATTGTTTATAGATTTATATAGCTATCAATACTTGATTAAGAATTATAATTTATATAACTATCAACTCTTGACTAAGAGTTGTGTAACTGCATAGGTAATGATTATCATAGTGGAATGTGTGATTTTTCTAATTCATATCCTTCTAATTTTTTTTTTCAACTTCACTTGCTATTTGGTGAATAAGAATGATAAATTTGAATCTTATGTTACGTTACCGATATCTTTTTTGATTCTTGGAGAATATTATATTATCTCCTTCATGTTTCTCTCGCCTACTCAATGTTGTTTCAATTAGTCCAATCTGATTGTTGTTGCTTTCATTTTATACTTCTGCAGGGAGAGTGGTTATTTTCATCATCAATATAGCATGGACCAAGCGATCATTTGATTAGTTTGTTTTGTTTAATATCGATGGTTCATAATTTCATATTTATTGGTTCCTTATGTGCATTTAAATAAATTTTGTATAAATGGTGCCATCCTTTATATATGTGAGTATACATGTATCTTTGTGTCTCCAACTTCTGTTTGTTTTATTAATCCATTTCTTCTATTGAAGTTGAATATATTTTGCTGAGACAAACTAATTCTCATGTACCATTTTATTCAGCACATAATTCACAAACAATCGTGTCAAATATTATTCAAAATAGTGGAGCAGGAGTGGGAAACATGTACACAGTGTAATTTCTATACTATGATAACTAAAATCAACTCATATACATGGCCATTATGTTAACTTATTTTTCCAATTTTACACTTAGGTGACACAATAATATCAGATAATTTTGTTCCCAATAGTTGCATTATTATCCTTAAGTGTTTGCATTAGTTATATAATATATATATATATATATATATATATATATATATTATGTTTTGAATGATTCTTTTCTCAATACTTGGGTAGTTATTTTGGCTTAAGGCATAACTATGAAACCTATCTCGAGTCCTTAAACAAACGTGATCATATCATAGAAACAATATATAAAGAATTAGCTGTTTGTTTCCAGGCTCCTCCAACTTCTGTAACCACATAAGGACTTTTCCATTTGGATATATCCAGGGCCGACCCAAAGACATTTAATGCCCTAGACGAGCTTTATTTTTTCATTTTTTTTTTTTGCCCTATTTTTTAAAAGAGAACGATAATTTTAAATGTAGAAATAAAATGAAATTTTAATGTAGAAACAATATGAAAACTAAATTACATATCAAAAACCAAAATGTCAACATGATATCATAGCATACTAATGCAATTAACGGAAAAAACTCCTTCTCGCATTTTTTGAAGCAAACTCGTCTATTATCTCTTCATAGTTAAGCATATCCAAGTACTCATTTTCAATTGAAATCATAGATAATCTGATTAACCTTTCTTGCGACATAGTAGTACGAATGTATGTTTTAATCAATTTCAACTTTGAGAAACTTCTTTCCGCCGAAGCAACCGTTACCGGAATGGTCAACAAAATTCAATAAGCAACACAAACATTGAAAAATCCACTTACATCTCGATAAGACCTCAGAAAATTTAAAATATCAATGGAATTAGTTACTTTTGATGGTAGAATCCTTTTTAATTGTCGAAGCTCGTAGAGTAATTCTTTACCACAAATATCTCGCTCTTCATTATATTTCAAAAAATCTTCTAATTTCATGCAATGGTTCTTTAACTCACCATGTATGAATATGATGGATCTAATCGACATAATCTTACATTATTCATCCTAAATTACAGCCTCTCGTGAAATGCATGTTTATTATAAGGCTACAACTTCATTCGACTCATTGGATTACTCGCGGTTTTGGTACAAAAATTTCAATAGCAACTGCGTATATTTTTTATCGATGCAATTATTCAACAAATTTTGTCATATATGTACACAACTAAGTAGCTCTATAAAGGGACATCTTAAACATAAATATGCATCGGGTTGTCAAACTAGAATAAGGATGGAAAAATAAGCACACAAAGCTCATATATTTTAAGAAAGGCATGAAAGGGGTTGCTACAGAAACTAGCCCCTTTAAATGATTATCCCATGAGGCTCTGCCTGGGTATGAACCTACCACCAGTAAGAACAAAATGATTTGCTTCACTAATCACTACAATGCCAGTTCATCTCTTCATTGCAAAATAGGAACGTGTATTTTTATTGTCTTTTTTTCTTTTCTTTTTCGGTGAAATAAGAACAGGATTAAAGTAGGATATTACCATTATATTGACACAATGACACTTATATTATTTGGAATAACATCTCTGATGGAACTGAAGACAGGACAGCAATCAAGTTTTCAACAGCAATAAGTTTTTCAACAGCCAAGTTTTTCAACGGCAATCAAGTTTTTCAAAAGCAATCATATTAATCCAACAGCAATCAAGTTTAACTTTAAAAATAAAATCAATAGAAAACTTACATTTCAAAAATCAACAAAGCACAGCAGCACAGCCACTGTTAGGGCAGCATAGCAGCAAAATTGAAAATTGAAATTAGGGAAAAATTGAATTTGGCGCTGCTATCACTTCCGTTCTGGTGGCGCACGAGTGGGTCTGGTGGTGCGCAGGGGGTTCCGGTGGTGATCGGCTGCCAGGTTGGTGGACTGCGACACGACTGTCGAGAGATCGAACGAGATTACTTTTTGTTTTTCTAATTTTTTTTGTTGCCCCTTGCGTGGCCGTTGCCCTAGACATAAGTCTTGTTTGCCTTGGGCTTGGGCCGGGCCTGGATATATCATAAGTTATTAGTTTGCTTTGCTTTACCCATGACAAACCTCTTCACTGGTTGTCTACTACACAACGCATGAGTCTGGGTTGAAGGAGGCACTACAAGTTGTTTCAAGTTTAAGCATAGTAAGACAATCAAAATAAGATAGTTCATTAAGAAATGTAGTAAAAGGTATGCATATGATCTCTATGTTAATAATTTTGCAAAAGAAAAAAGAATCACTAATGATTGCAAAAAATATATAACTGTACCTCATATAGAGAAAGATGTAAATATTGAAAAAATTTAATTTAATACATGGTCATTTTGTTAGTTTATTTTTACTAAATATATAATTAGAGTTACCATCATCTTTATAATGCATTGGCATACAACAATAAGACGGGACTATTTTGTTCCTAGTAGTTGCATTTTTGCTCTCACGTGTATATCTTCGTTGTTCCGAGTAGAAATTGTGATGAACATTACCAACTATCCTTATAAAAAAGGATAGCATTCGGCATGATAAAGGTTATTCACCCAAAATTAAGCAGGAAATTTTTTCCTCTTTGAGTAGTTTCGCTTTTAGCATTGGGCATGATTGTGAAATCGTAGACGTTAAAACAATTTATCTTAAAAGAACAGTTTCTTTTATTGAAACTTTAAATTTAAAATGAAGAGTTTTTCTACCAATGTAAATATTGACTTCTTAAAACAATTAAAATTTAGAATGGTATTCCAACAAAATAAGCAAATGTAATATTCAACTTATGTCATCACAATAATAATTTCACAAAAAAAGAACGACAATCGATAATTGAAAAAATTATAAATCAACACCGTGTGCGAAGCATGGGTTCGCACTAGTGAGAATAATAGTCATTGTCACAACTCTTGCTCAAAATAATTTGGTATTTCGAGGAGGAAATGAAAAGATTTATCAAGAGAACAACGGTGTATTTCTAAGCATGATAGAAATGATTGTCAAATTTGATCTAATAATGCAAGAACATATTAGTAGAATTCAAAGTAAAGAAATTCAGTAGCATTATCTTAGTCACAAAATTCAAAATGAATTGATACATCTAATTGCTAGTGAGATTAGAAAAACAATTATTGAAAAAAAAAAATCAAAGAATCAAAATATTTTTCTGTTATACTTGATTGTACTCCCGATGCTAGTCATGAGGAACAAATGACTTTAGTATTACGATGTGTGGATGTTTCAAAGAATATTGCAAAGGTGGAAGAGTTCTTTTTAGGATTTTTAGTAGTCGATGACACATTCGGTAGGATTTTTAGGATTTTTAGTAGTCGGTGACACATTTGGTATTGCAATGGTTAAATGTTGCTCTAAAGCCGTTTCTTTTTTTGGAGTAGTGCAACGCATATACACTTTATTTTCATCTTCTACTAAAACATGGAAAATATTCAAAGACAATGTAGATGGTCTTACATTAAAGCCATTATCACAAACACGTTGGAAAAGTCACGTTGAAAGTGTAAAAACAATTTGGACTCAAGCTCCAAAAATAAAAAATGCTTTG
Source organism: Allium cepa (assembly GCA_030765085.1). NCBI lineage: Eukaryota > Viridiplantae > Streptophyta > Magnoliopsida > Asparagales > Amaryllidaceae > Allium > Allium cepa. Next base: position 980,682,486 of record CM060928.1, read on the forward strand.
GTTCAATTAGCAAGTCTTAATGATGATCCAATGTGCAAAAGCGAGGCCGAATCCTTGGCAAAGTATGAGCTTGAGAATTTTGAGTTCTTAGTATGGTTATATGGTATAATTAATTGAATAATGTTAATAGAGTGAGCAAAGAGTTGCAAGTAGAAGACATGACATGGATGTCGCCATGGACCATCTAAAAGGGCTAATATGTTTTTTAAACATTTAGAGAAATTGGGTTTGAATCTTCATTGGTTGATGCTGACATTATAGCAAATGAAATGGAAATTGAACCATCATTTTATGAAAAACGCATAATACGTAGAAAAGAAACAATTTGATGAAATTAATAGTGGAGTGACGATTCTATCTCCAAAAGAATCATTTAGAGTTAATTATTTTTTAAACATTGTGTATCAATGGTTATCATCACTTGAAAGTAGATTTGAACAAATTAAATAATTTGATGACATATTTGGGTTCTTGTATGATTTAGAGAGATTAAAAATTTGTTCATGTGATAGTTTGAAGTGAGAAAGTCATTTTCTCTGCTTGCATTATTGGCTTTGACGTAATTATTGTAGCAATCTGTTATCAAATATTATTGAATACGAGGCTATATCAAATTTGGTTGACAAAGATGGTAGTTATTATTTATAATTTTTTGCTTCATCAGATTTCAGTCTGCATTCTAAGCATTAGCAAATTATGTAGGTACTGCATAATTTTTTCTAATTGAACTTAATAGGTATGTTCTTTGTTTCTCTGATAACTCAATGCAAACTGACTAAATAATTTTAAGTATTTCAAGAAAAGTATTATGATGATTTACTTTCCCCAACGACTCAGGTACAGATTAGTGATTGCAGTATAGTTTGAGTAGCCAAGTCTAATTTTATAAGAATCCTTTTGGTAAAAATTTAAAATAGTTAGTGAAGCTCCGATCGATATAAGACAATTCATCACATGCAAATATTCATGCCTAAATATGGGAAAGGGATAGTCATAGAAGTCATGAACTGGTAACCATTAGTTGTAAAATTTCTTTTCATGCAAAGTAGATAAAGTTTGAATTATACATGAGTACACTTTATGTTGCTTTGTTAAATGTGGAATTGGTTTGTGAGTTTATTAGCCCTTGAACAATGGTAATGTTTATTTTACTAAATCAAACTTGACTCGGATGACTAAATATTATTTCTTTATATTCTGTTTACTCTTATCCTTCAAAAGGTGCAACTTGAAAGAGTTAGTCTAACCTGACCTAATAAGCAATGACGTCTGAAGTAGGGTTAACCATATAAGAGAGTGGAGATTTTGTTACACAGTGACTCTTTATAATTGTGCACCACAATAGCTTGATATCCAAATAAAAATAATTATAACTGATGTTCAAAATTCATCTTTTGCAGTGGAAAGGGTGAGGATGTCAATGCGCTGGTAACACATCTGTTAACACCACCCTCCAACCTGTAGGCCTCTCCCTCTCTAATTTTGATTGGTTCTCATCTTTCATGCATTTAAAATCAATGTGTAATTGGAGTTGCATATCCATGTGTCCTTCCGCATTTCAAAAATGAGTGAAGGCAAGGACGAAAAGGTAGCTCAAACAAAGAAGCTAATATTTGTTGTTTCCAACCTTAATGTTGCTGCAATATACTAAAGAAATTATGCTAAAGGTACTCAAAAATACGTGAAGCAGCTGACACAGTTAACGTATGTTAATTTTCACCATTAATGTACCTATGAAAATTTTTCAATCCTATGTAATACAACTTTATGGGCAATTTCATGATTGATGCACAAAAATTTAACCTTTATTGAAGTAAATATCCTAACAATTTTTTTTTAGCGTATTCACGTATAAGGTCTTCATTTTTACATTGATTGGGTTCATTGTTATTAGGAAACTACGATTACATTCTAGCTTCTATCTCGTTAAGAGTTATGATGCCTCTAGGAGAAGAGAAAGTTGAATTTATGCATTTTACTCAAATTGTTTGATCATATATTTGATCCAATAACATTTACATAATATTACTTTCCTCCACATTTCTTTTCCCTTTTAATTCCAAATTTTTTATGTTGAAACTTGATGGAGTTTAGGCTGTGTGCTTTCACAAATATGGGTTCCATATTGTGCTGAAATTTTTAAGTCAAATAGGCCTAAAGAAAATGAGAAAAAGGAATTGTATTGTTTGACTAGTCCTTTTTAAAATTTACGTGAGTCTCCAAAATAGGTATGTTTTTTTTTTCCTGAATAAATCATGTAATTGTTGAGTTTTGATTAGTTTTAAATGATTCTGTTTCAATTGAGATTCTTCTCTCTACTCATTACATTTCAAATCAAATAGTCTCAGAAAATTAGAAAATTACATAAGCATCAAAAGACCATAATGTAGCACTTAATGAGTAACTAATATAAAAATATGAGTTGCAGCTGTTGGAACTGGACCAGCCCGCAACGGTAGTGGTGGGTGTATTTCAATTTTTTTAATCCTGTTGGATCTTTGTTGGACTTACGAAGTCTAATTCATTTAGAACAATACTAAATTTGTTTTGAATAAAATCTTGTATTTTATTTAAATTTAAGTATTTTGTAATGTAAAGTTAATTTGAATGATTTGATTTATATATGTACACGTATCATATACACATAGAAATGTGTGTGCATTTGTAATATAATAATCTGTGAAGCGTATAACGTGCCCATATATAAATGTTGAGATTTACATCGCAACAGACACATTAGCTCATTTCATAAGTATTGTATATTATCTAAATATGTGCATAAATCTATAATGCCAAAAATATATTTATATAAATACGTATACATATATTTAAAATATATTTTATAACTAAAAGTCTCAAAATTTAATATATATATATATATATATATATATATTTTAACATTTGTATAAATATATATATATATAAATATATATATACATAACTAAACATATAAAATTATATATATATATATATATATATATATATATATAATAATTTATTATATATAAGGTTAAGTAAAATGTATATCCATGAATAACTAATTACATTCAAATACTTAATACACACACACACACACTAGCATTATTTGTAGATTGAAATTAGAATAACAAACATAAAATAATAATTTTATATTTTTATCATTATTATATGCATATAATAAATAGTTATGATCATAATAATTAAAAATATTAGTAATAAATATTAAAAAGTCAAAATTTTAAATTTACAAAAATTTAAGATCATAAAATATTGGTTTAAATATTTTTTTAATGATATTTTGAAATAAAATATTATTTTTAATAAATAAAAGAAATCTTCAACTGAAGTAATTTAATTATTAATATTATTAAATATTAACAAAAATTTCGAAAAAATTTCCATGGATTATTTCATAGATGTAGCAATTTTAAAAAAATATAAAATCGAATTTTCGATGAAATAACAATTTTAGATATAATAAACAATTCAAATAATCAATCAAAGATAATTTAAAATTTTTTATGAATAAAAAAAAAATTATTTTCGAATTTGATAATTCATATTATGTATTAATAGGTGTAAGGAAAAATTCTAAGCTGTTTATACGTTATAAATATATGTATATACAATTATATGTTTAAGATGTAAACAAGGTATTTACTTACAATGTACGTATAGCAATCTATTTATAGGCAGCTGTCTAGTAATAATAATGAACAATGCACGGAGGCCAAAAAATATGGAAAATATACTACAATGCACGGGCAAGAATGGCTAACAGTATAAAAGTATGGAGTAGTAAAATATGCAAGTACAGATATGAATAGCTTTACACGCAGTCATGAATAATCCCAGCATAGCAAGCTTTAATCATATGACTAACAGCTGTCGGTAGTTGTGGCAGTTAGTGGACGTATAGGTTAAAACTCATTGTTGTAACTGCACAGGAGATTTTTAGTTGCTTCCTGAATAAGTATGTTTAGAGATATGTAGTGGATAGAAAGTTATAATACTTTATTTTAAACCAAACAGAGTACGTAACAGAAGTCAGATAACAAAGAAAAGTACTTGCACTACAGCATTAACGATAACATGAGATGTGTTTAAAAACAATGTAGAGTCTAAACGGCAGCCGTACGATTTTTCTTTCTCGGATTTCCTTTAGGCTGATTGATTTTGCTCTCTGAGATAGCTGGACCCTGTAGTGTTATAGCATGTTAGTGAAAATAAAAATTAGTTTACAAACAAATGGTTTATAGGTACTGGCAAAAAAAGTCAGGTATAAATGTAGCGTGTTGAACATAACAGTTGTTTGCACAAAGACATACATATATTGATGGTGAAACAGGTACCTTAGGAGTGATTTGTTCAGGTTGCATACTGTTTCTGTTGGTAGATGGAGGAGAAATTTTAGTTGCTGTTAATTTTTTCTTCCCAGCAGAAGTAGTATATGTGTCAACTTTGGCGTGAAAATTTTCAGTTTTACCGACTATTTGTTCGAGAATAGTTGCTACCTTTTTCGCACCCCCAACCTTCATGCAAAATAAATGTTTTGTTACTGGCACATATCTTGTATAATGTTGCAGCAGAGTAGGTAGATTATCTTAATTTCTAGGATAATTTCTAACATGCTATCTAACTTACCCTCCGCTCGGGATCTAGTTTTGTAGTATGGGTTTCAAGAGTAACGGTTTAATGTTAATTATCGTAATAATTTTCATTGGGTAATATGAATCCTTATATTTATTCTGTGATTTAGTTCTGAATGTCAGCCTACATTACTGTGAAATTGAGCTAAAACCATGTAGTATGGGATTAAATCACCTGGTACCATATTCCTGTTATGTCGTGTGATCAACTTGCAAAAATTGTTATAGAAAACATAAGTGTGGGAAAAAAACGGGCCACAAATTGAGGTAGAAAAGAAGACGAAGTGTATAAGACGCTTTACTACATTTTTTATTCTTTACAGGAACATCGGTAAACATTCTGCACTTAATGTTTCATTTTCTTTGAAAAAGTCTTGGTGGATTTTAACTTATTCAGAGGTTTTTTTTAATCTTCAGTATATTTTTTGCATCTTAATCGTGTGTTAAAAAACAAATTCATTAGTCCTTTTCTACATTATACATGTCAGCGACTACAGCTAGGTGTATAACGTATACAAATGACGTGACTGATTTTGGAGCATATGCTGACTTAGATAAATTAAGAAGTACCTCATTTCTCTGAATTAGGTATAAAGATTCAGCCTTTTGTGTCACAACAAACTCTGCCAATTTGTCAAATAGAAGGATTGGAACAGACGCGGTGCCATCATCAACGATTACTTCCAAACGAAACCTAGTAATGGAGAAAAGATAAAGGATGATGAGTGGTAAAAGTAGGTATACATGGAAGCATAATTGTGATGTCATTACCTATGCAATGGAAACTCGACATCTCTGTCGCACTTGCTGCAGTAATTCGTATGTGCCGATGTGCTTATGCGGGATTTGCAAACGTTGCAAGATAAGTATTCCCATCCATTGTCGAGAGAAAGTCCTGTTATTTTAGCTTCAAAAGCGTAGATTTTCCCCTAAAATAGAAAGGTTGATGTCGTGAGTGGTTGAAGTAGTATCGTAAATGAAGTAGAAGTCTGTTATGGCTATGATAAGTAAAGCAATACTATAAATACAGTAAGCAAGCATTGTAATGATCAAATATTTATTTGTCATTGTACCAAGAGAAAACAAATAGTAAAACGTAGTTAGAAAACATAGTTACTGTAAATATGGTAGCCATACAGATATAAGACAGGAAAGATAAATCAGTAAATTATAAACTGTCCAAGTTTAAACTCTTAAAATTAATTTGTTAAAACATGAAAATGCAAGATAAGGATGTAATTTTCCATAATTATAGTCTACGTGCAAGCATAGGGGGAAGTTTAAGGGAGAACTGTAGCATGGTGAGAAGGGAAAAATTACGCTCAGCATGAAAAATTTAGGAATGGACATGACCAGGTAGGTAAGTTGTTGGGGGAGAAAAAATGCCACGCAGTTTAGAAAAGTTAGCTTTTGACGATGAGTATGAACTTATGCATGCAAAGACTTGGCAAAGAGCAGAAGATCAGTTATGTAGGAATACAATTATCACCCCAGGTAAAAGGCAAATGTTGTCACAACCGTAGTGTTAAAAATAGTTGGATACACCGATTTTTTTAGGAGTGCAGTGTTTGGAAGGGAAAAAAACTGTACCAGGCAAGGCAAGTAGGCAGGGAGTGAGGTGTAGTGTACTTACCTCGTACGCAGATGGAAGATCCGAGCTGATTATTTCGGATATGCACTTATTAGTGATTATCTTGGCAGGTGTTTTGGACTGAACGTCCTCAGATGAAAACGCAGGGAATTTCCTTTTGCGGAAGCTGGGAAAACAGTAGAAAATGGTAGTGTTAGTAGGAGGCCGAAAGAAGTTTGGTTTTTTCGTAGTAAGTAATATTGATATGCGGTTAGTGGGGTCGACCTCTTAAGCATATCAGATCCCTCAGCAACATCCAAATCGGTGTAAACAAACATTGCAGTAGTTGAGCTCATGCTTGGTTTACCTATACGCCAAGGCAGCAGCAATGTGTTAGGGGTAACAAATATATAAACAAAGTACATGAGGATATGTAGATATAGGAAATATACCCCGGTAATTCTTTACGGTCATCGACGTAAGGATAACTGTTTTGGTGGTGTCAGTGACAGCGGAGTCGTCTATCAAGTTTGTTTTGTTGCCCCACAGTGTAGCGGCAATGCGGTTACCACTGTAGGTGAGATAAGTTAATGGTCATCTAAGAATATGTTAGAAGTTAAAAGGCAGTTAAGTAGTGGGTTGAAAAAATACAGAAGTAACAGATACCAGTGAAGATATAGGATAAGCTCGCGCTTAGTAGTCACTGAACCATTCCCGACAGACTGGTTGACGACAGCACCAACATGGTGGAGGACTCCAATGACATCTAAGTCGAGGGGTTGAGTCGTATTTGATTTGGAAATAGGTAAGTGGAAGGGTAATAGAATGAAATGGAAAGCAGATGGGATGTAGTATACTTACCAGTCAAGTATTTAACAGTATCGGTTCTGTTAATTATGGACTGATAGTCTGCAAAGGAAAACTTATGTGCAGGTATGGTGTCATCATGGTTGTCGACCTCTGTCACCTTTGTCAGCACAGTGAAGTCGATCTTAATTGGGTTGTGGAACGGAAGATAACTGCCACCAGCAGGTGTGACGTTGAAATCAACTATGTCGTAAATCAACCCTTCCTTAAGCTTGCCGAGGAATAGTGGCATGAAACTTGTTATCTATTAGTTTTATTAGCAAAAATTAGTAAAAGCTGTCAGTGACAAAGAATCCTTATTCCTATCAAATTTAATTGGGTAATTCGAGAGATATTGTTTGATGAACGGCGACATTGGGATGATCGGGTCTCGGTAGAAGCGAGCCGAGTGTTCATCGAGGTCGGGAAAAATGGCCCAAGAAATTTTCATTGTCGGAGATGGTTGGACGAGGCGAGGCTAGGATTTTCGATGGGTTCAAAGTCAAGGTTGGAAAATTGGTTGTTGCTCTGTCTTCAGAGCACCGGAGGAGGCCGGTCGTAGGGGAATCAAGGTAGAGGATCATGGCGAGGCTTCAGACGGAGAATGTTGATCTCTGGTGGTCGGCATCGGCTGGGCGAGATGATCTTTCGGTCAAAATATCTGTTTCGGTTGGTTCGAACTTGTTGAATTTCGATTTCGAGTTTGTTTTGGTGATTAAGTCATTGAGATCGGAAGAGGAGATTATCGATGACGTGGCGATAATGATCGTGGACGTCGGAGAGTCGCCGGTGATAGGTGAACGTGCACTAGATTGTCTGTGCACATGAGGTTTGGGTTTTGGGACGATAGTTTTCCTTCGGGCTCGACTCACGAAAAGGGTGAGAAAGCTCGGGTTATCATTCGAGTAACCCTATGATTTTCCCGGGTAAAATGGTTTTCTAAATTTTGAGTTCAATAATGTTAAGTTTTACAACTAATTATCTTTAAACTATTTTAAGTAATGCTTAATTAATTAATGTTTGTTAAATAAAGTTGAGAAGTTTATTTTAAAGATCAAGTTAATTAAGTCAATCCTTATTTGTTTTTAAACTTAAGTAATCATGTAATTAAAAGTTAATTAATTAAGATAAAGTGTTTTAATTATTAATTTAACTTCAAATTTTAAGTTAATCAATAGTTAATAATAATTTGATTCCAAGGTTATTAAGTGAGATTTTAAATGATAATTAAGAAGATAATTAAGATAAATGATTTATCATTCAATTAATTAATGGATTGATAATTAAAAATTAATTAATAAGTAATAGAAGATCAATTATTGGTGAATTAATTAATAATTAAAGATTAATTAATTAATAGTTAAGAGGAATAATTAATTAATGATTAATTAATTAAGGTTAATTAATCAATGTAATTAATTATGGTTAATTAACTATCTAAGATAAAATAATTAAGTTAGGACAACTAACTAATTATTGAGTAATTAAGAATTAATTAAGAACTTAATTAAGGATTAGTTAATTAATAAGAATCGTTGATTAATTTAATGAAAAATGGTCTGTAATTAACAAAAGTTAATTAAGCTAAGTTAAGTAATTAATTCATAGTAATTAATTTAATGAAATGATAAATTAAGATGGATCATTAATTGGGTAAATAATTAATGTTAAGTAAGCAGGATTAAGGTAATTCAAATGATCAAAGTTGGTGATTAATTTAATTGGAGATTAATTAAATTAATTAGGAATTATATCTAAAAGAGAATCTTGCTTATGGATGATTGAATAATATTGGATTTCTTGGTTTGTTAATGTCACTGATAGGCAATTTAGATGTGCTGTGGTTACACGGTAACATTGTGAGTTATCTATTTGTTAACGCTAAAAATGTACACTAACACCCCGGTGTAAGTTGCAGTATAGTGAAAGCAACATCCGTTGGTACGGGGACTGAAAAATAAGCAGAAAAATAGTAGAGAAATAGTAAAGAGACAACAATTTTTATAGTGGTTCGGCTCAAAGTCAAGCCAACATCCACTTAATCTCTTTTATTGCTGATTTGATTACAACTTGTTCAATGAATCTTCAAATACAACACAATCAAGACAAGTAGCTAGAACTTCGATGTAGAAAGGATCTTCGAATTCATGTTGAATGAGTTAGATCTTTCACAAAGTTCGTTGAAGCGTCTTCGATGTTTGAAGTGTTGAAGGAGTCGAGAAAACAACAAAGTATAGGCGTTCCAAAAATGATCCAAAAGTCCCCTCCCTAGTGGAACAGGTGTAGTATTTATAGGGAAATTCTGGGGTTAGGTCGTAGGTCATGAGCGACCTAAGGGTTAGGTCGTAGGTCGTGAGTGACCTAAGGGATACGGTTTAAGGCTTATCATGGTTGCACTTGATCACTTGAACTGGCTGGTAGGTCGTAGGTCTTGGGCGACCTAGGGGAGAATGGTTGGCGACTTAATCATGTCGAGGTACCTAGTGGAGCGACCTAGGCTGGTCGTAGGAGTAGCAGCGATCTAGTGCTGGTTCGACCTATAAGAAAGTGACATAACGATATGAAGCTTGTGGCTCACTAGGTCGTTAACTGGCTAGGTGGTTAACTCGCTAGGTCGTTAACTTGCTAGGTCGCTTAGGTCATTTAGTTACTAGATCGCTGAGCTCCTCTGTTGCGATATACTGCCATCTTGTATTGATTGCTAGGTCGCTTAGGTCATCACATGTTAGCCTAGCTCGCTCGCACTTTATCTCATTAGGTCGCTTGTGTGTTAAACCGTTAGGTCGTTTGTCTCCTTAATTCGTTAGGTCGTTAGGTCGCTAACTATTGCCATGTTAACTCGCTAGAGGCTTTATACCGTTAGGTCGTTTTTCTTTCGAGTACTTGAGTCGCCGTTCAAAGTAGTGTTAACACTTGCCCCTCGAAATATACGCCTATATCATAGGTCGTGTGCTTCGATCTAACTACTCTAGGTTCTGGGCGACTTAACAATCTTGCTAACTCGTGTGCCGATACGCCTTCTTTTCTTTCCCCTATATAATCCATTAGCTAGTTTCTTCCTCCTCATTCCACTGCTTGTACTCTACCGCCATTGCCATTCTTGAGCTCAAGAATCCTCAAAGCGAAACCCTTTGTTGCTTCGATCATTATTCCTAACAACAATCGTAGGTAAATCGATCACCTCTTCGTTGTATCTCCCATCAATTTCCTCGTAGTCACTTTCACACGGTTTTTATTACCTCGCCGTAAGATTTCCTCCTGATTCTCCCTCCGATCGCCATTGAACTGTATGTAATTGCTTTAAAAATGGATCAGCCTATGATTTCTCAGAGTTGCGAGGTGTGTGTTCGAGTTTGTGGAGCTTGATGATGTTTTCTAGAGATTCAAAGAAGAAGATGAGGCCTTAAGCGATTAGAGAAGGCGAAGGGATTTGTGGTTAACGAGTTAGTAGTTTTTTAGTTTAAGCCATGAAGTTTCGGGCGACGCAATGGTGGTGGACGCGTGGAAAAATATAATTGGGGAATAGGACTTTTTGCTTTTGATGGGAGATAGCTCAATATTGCGATCTACCTCCGGAGCGACCTAACGAATTCGACCGTCCTAACCACCCTTATGACCTAAAGGAAGCCGATCGAGCTAACAACCCTTGTGACTTAACTCTTTGCGATTTAAGCTCTTTGCGTCTTAAGCTCTCTGCGACTTAAGCTCTCTGCGACTTAAGCTATAGGTCGCGGCCACATCTGAACGAGCTAATACTTAGACAAAAATGCACTGCCTTGACTTGAAGTCTCATGCCTTGAACTCTTTGACTTGAACACTTTTTAATTCGTAGGAACATGACATTGCTGAACTATCTGACTTGAACAATGCGACTTAAGAAAGCTTTGACCTATGCTAAGCCGCTTGAGCTTGACTACTTGCAAAAATGTGACGGCAATTAACTTGAATTCTCAACTTGAACTGTCGAGATAACTTGCTTGAACTTGTTGCACTTCTTTACATATTATATTAACTTTAACGCTAACAACCTGTTAAACACAACATTTGCATAAAAATGGGACGAATATACTCATCATCGACTGCCCACATCGAGTGATGGATTAGATCAAAGAAATGATATTTTACTTAAGTAAAATAGTGTGATTTTGATTACAGATGAAGTAATGTGAATCAACTGATTTAAATGAAGAATTAACGCAAAATGCACACAATTATAACTGCTTATTGCTAAATATCATCAGCATTGATGCTACACTTAACTTTGGTTTAATAACAAGCCACGAAACTTCCTGAATTAACATGCATCAATCAGTAGTATTTCAAGTTTTACTTCATTTACTTGTTATTTCAGTACTTTTGTACAACACTTCACACACTTTTAGGAAACATGCACCTTCATATTTGAATATCCAGTTCCTTGTGTAGAATGACTTTTTAACAAGCACAAGAAGAGATAGTAGAGCGAGCCGAAGGGGTTTTCCCAATAGCTAACCCCTTGGAGAATTCTTCGGAAAGAGCTTCAACCACTTTGAATCAACAGGTTTTCAGTCAGTTATGCATTCAGTTCGGCATTGTTGAAGCGGACGCCCTGCTTCCTGGGGTTAATGATACTGCTGACAGGCCACCTCTTGGCTTTATTGCAGTTAATCGTTAGATGTTCTTGAGTGGATCCATTCCTCCCTTTAACGATTTTCTTCAAATGCTCCTTCTTTGATTAACCATCTCTCCTTTCCAGTTACACCCTAATGGCTATGCCATCTTGATGGGATTATGTGTACTGTACAGGAGGACGCTCGACCGTTCTCAAGCTTTGAAGAGATTTGCTACTTGTGTACATTTGCAAAGAACAAAGATCATCCTTTTATTACACTTGTGAGGAGCACTAGAAACCGTAAATTGATTACCGATCTTCCTGAAAGCGCCTATGGGTTTTTGAACCAATTTTTCTTTGTCCGCTGCCCCTCGGGATTTTACGGTATCTGCGAGTAGGAAGTAAGATTGCCTATCTCCGTTATTTTCATTTCTGAGCTTTTCAAAATTCGAGTTGTCAAGTACTAACTTCATTCTTTACTTTTACAGCACTTCCTCCTCTTTCTAAAGATTCCAGCCACAAGTCAACCTTTGAAAGACTAAGTGTCGTGTCTGACGAGGAGAGAAGCATTAGGTTCTTACTAAAGGATGAATTTTTGCATCAATTCGGAATTCTGCACTCTTCTCGATTCACTCAGCTTCGTGATGCCCCCGGTTCTCAAGTAGAGATGTCAGATGCCCCGGTTTCCGCAAAGGAACTTAAACCGAAGGAACCTGTTGCAGAGGCCTCATTGGTGAAATGTTCTACTCCTGTTGATGGTGCGGGGTCATCTGGCAAGCTTACACTTCCCCCGGTTATCGAAGAAGAGGAACTTCCTCAACATTCCGGGAAGGCTGCCGATGAGGGAGCTGAGAAAGAGAGTTCCGCTAGACATGATGGTGATGACATTTTCGGAGGGTTGAGCGACCTAGTTGTGACTTCACATAAGCTCTTCATAGATGATACCACTGCCTCTAAACTTGTTTCTCCAGAAGTCGAAGTGACATCCACCTTGCGACCAACTTTGTCAACCCAAGAGTTGACGCCTATTGCAAAAGTCGACATTACTCCCAAGCTGAAGAGTGGTTTGTAGCTCGACGCGCGTAGTCCGCACATCACACACATACTTAGGATTTTTGGCAATTATGCGCACTTAGCTTCTTTATTTCGAAGATTTCTGAACTTTGTCACTTCTTCATTTTCAGGTTCTCCAATGGGACGAAGTGGTTCGTACTACGACAACTTTCAACGCTATGGGAGGCGCGATTCTTACGACCACAGGCATTATTTTCCTGCCCCCCCAGAGAAACTGATGAGGAAAGAGCTTCCAGAAAAGCTCGTAAATGGTAGGATTACGAGGAGCGGTACGGAAAAAGGGATGACCGCCATGACTCGCACCCAAGGGATGATGATTCCCATAAAAGAAAGTCTCACGATGACAAAGGGAAGAGTTATGAAGCTGAAGGGTCCAGCAAGCGTGCCAAGCTTAGCAAAAAATCTTTATCTAAAATTTCCAAAGTGCCCGCTACTTCTATTTCTCTGGACATCCCTTCTAGTTTCCCTGCCCTCAAAAGAACGGAGATTCAGACAATCACTGATAGGCCTGCATATCAAGTTGAGAATCCCCCGCCTGCACTCCAAAGCCGGTTTCTAAACTACCGTTTAAAAGGAGTACGCTTTGACTTGGACTTGGTCCCTATTGATAAACAGGCTATGTTAAGAAATCTTGATGCTGTTAGGCTTGACATCGAAAGAATGTCCGGGTGGCAAAAGCAAGTCGATGAGCTTCAACGAGTGAACCGTTTAAATCTCGAAGCTATGCTAACCATGGAAAGTGACAAGTCTGAATGGAAAAAAGTTGTCGACCAGCACGACACGGAGATGAAGAACAACGCAGCATATAATGAGAAACTTGAAGCTGAAGTCGAGCAACTTAAAGTTGAACTTGCTACCACTTCCACTTCTTTTACTCAAAAGGAAGAGGTGCTTCAAAAGCAAGTTAGATATGCCCATGCAAGTCAACAAGATGTTGAGGCTAGACTTGAGGCACATCATATACTTGTGGAAAGCTACCGCACTGATGTTGCTCAGTTGCGAGAAAAGACTAGCTCCCATGACATGGAGATTGCTGGAAAACCAGCAGCTGAACAGTCTCATGAGGAGACGAAGGCCAACGTCAGTTCTACTTTATTTGAGTTTTACATTCACAATGTCTTGGGACATGGCAGTCTCTCATTATTGGGGCCAAAGTATGAAATTACCCTGGCGGAAGTGTGGGAAGCAGCGGTCGAAATGCTTAGAGGGGCCGACTATGCTGGGGCGGATCTTGAGGCGAATTATCTGGATGAAGAGGGTCGAGCCACCCTTGCCAAAGGGAAAGAACAACTCGCCCAAGCACAAGCCGAAGCGGCGGAAGGAGAGCATTCAGGGAAGGCACTTTTGACCGACCCGACTCTTCCTTCGGATTCGGTTGCCGTCGATATTACTGGCTCTAACTCTCATTCTCTGCCTCCATCCAAAACCGAGACCGGAATTACAACCGCCCACACCGAGTCCCAGGAAAACATTGAAGCTCAAGATTTCGAAATCGACGTGATAGAGCCCACTTCTACAGGTGACTTCAACAATGATCTAGCTCAAGTGGACTACTTGTTTGCTTCAAATGAGATTGATGAACTTTTTGATTACTACTTAAGCCTTGACGCGCCACTATCTCCTCTCTTTACGAGGAATACAGATTTTTAACTTCTCTTCTCCTGTAGTGAAAACGCCAAGTGCTGCACAGACTTCGCCTCCTCCTGCTGTTGCTCCTTCATATCTTCAAGTTACTCCCTCTCTTACTTCTCAACGGGGTCCCAAGAAAAACAGATAGAAGCTCTTCAAGGCTTGGATGACCCGGCCGCTTCACAAGAACTAAAAACTGAAGGGCTTGAAGAGGGTGAGAGGACCCTGGAGGAATTCGCTACTGACGATACAAAGTTGATTGATCTTATTGCTCCGGCCAGCGAATCTTCTTCGAAGAAGAGGGCGAAGCGCACAACTTCGAAGAAGAAAGAGAAAAGCACTTTTGCCAGTGAAGAGAAAGCGGAAGTAGACCCAGTTGTACCTCTTTCTCCTTCTTCCCCGACTCGTTCAGGCCGGCTCCCAATGTTAACCATTAGGCCAGGCGAGGGCTCTAAAGGTGGCGGGAAGAAGAAATAACGAGTCTCGCTTTACCCTTCTTGTTTTGCTTTTTGTTTGTATATAAAGGCTTGTATTGACCGGAGATTGTGCGGGTACCGGCCCCTTCTTTTTGAAACCTGCACATGTATAAATTTTTTACAGTATGGAATAAAATGATTCTTTTTACTTGTGCAATCTTTTGACTGTATTTGTGAATGCATTTATTCCTTATTTTGGCATAAGTTTCTTCATTTTCTTTGTGTGATATTGCAATAAGCTTGTGGTATGTTGCTTGAGCGCTGCTTTTATTAATGTAGCTATATTGTATTTCCCCCATACCATGGCTTATTGCAATTTCTTTCATTTTGTAAGACTTTGAAGAAAAATTCTTCTGTTTCGAGAAGACTTGCACTCTTAAGTTGGAGAACAAGTCTTCCATTTTGAGAAGGCTTGTACTATTACTTTAGAGAATAACTTTTCCATTTTGAGGAAATATTACTCTGCTTTAGTAGAGTGTGCCTTGTATTGGAGAAATCTTCTCTCTCTTTTGTTTGAAAAAGTTTTTACACTTCACTTTCGGAGACAGTCACTTTTATTTTTGACAAGTGGATTCCCTACGCGGTGAAGTGTGCCTTCGAAGAGGGCTTTGACTTGTTTGTGCCTCCGAAGGGGGCTTTTTGTTTATGCCTCTAGAGAGGGCTTTTTTGCTTGTGCCTCGGGAGAGGGCTTTCTTGTTTGTGCGTCGGGAGAGGGCTTTTGTTTGTGCCTCTTGGGAGAGGGCCTTTTGTTTTTCCCTATACGCGGGGAAGCATGCCCCCAAAGAGGGCTTTGGCACTTCAACTATGGTGAAGTGGGCCTCCGAAGAGGGCTTTGGCACTTCAACTCTGGTGAAATGGGCCTCCGAAGAGGGCTTTGGCTCTTCCCCTTGTGAGGAGAAGAGGGCCTCCGAAGAGGGCTTTTGGCTCTCCCCCCTTGTGAGGAGAAGAGGGCCTCCGAAGAGGGATTTTACCTTCGAAGAGGGCTTTGTTGTTCGCTTGGAGGGTTGCAACTCATAGTTAAGTGGATCCACGGACCAGACACAAGCTACCTAACTAGATGTTTGTTTGCACAAACGATCGCAATTAACTAGTAATGGCTTGGAACCTACTTTGGGAAGTTGGCCCTTCGGTGGTTCCACTAACCTTTTTGGTTGAGATACAAGATTCCATTTTGGCTGTTCTTTGTCTTCTTGCCCATGTCTTTCCACCGTCTGCCTCTCAGCGATTCCTCGTTATCGTTTCCAAGCACATGTTCCTTTCTTTTGCAAGTTGTTTGCTTTTTCCAAAGAAGTGCATTACATTGTTAAGTGAATCCATGGGGCAGATGCAAGCTACCTGACCGGATGTCCGTTTGCACAAACGATCGCAATCAGTTAGCAAGGGTATGGAACCTTCACGTTGGGAAGGTGCCCCTTCGGTGGAATCACCAACTATTTATGAGAAGCACTCCTTATGTAAGAATTGAATCTGGAATTTTTGCGACTTGACATTTGCTTGTTGAGTGATTTGTAGGGATCGCTTAGCCTTGTGATGTGTTGAATAGGTAAGCTTTGCTTTGATAGCCTGCATTATTAAATCGACATTTTAGCAATATATTTAAGATATATGCACATCGAAATGAGACAGGCATTTTACAGTAGATTTAGTTAAATTACCAGCTTTAAATCGATCTCTTGCCATTCTAAATACCTGGGCAAGTTCATTTGTTTCATCAAACATGTGTATTAGTTTATCTATCAAACTTGGATCCATGTCTCCATTTTTGCTGCTTGCGTAGACGTGCAACCTATTTTCCCTTTCATTTTCTGTGTCATAAACATAAAGTTGTGCAAATTTGGGAACGCCATCCACAGGGAGCAAAGATCCGATTTTATGATGATTTTTCCCTTTTAATCTAAAAACATAAACTCCTTTACCATCATTAACGCTATTTCCCACATGTCCTCCCATTGATGTGAATGCAAACATAGAATTATACATTCGGATTTGTTCTCGGAAACGTGAAGCTGTTCCGCCTTCTTCATAATCTAATAAATTTTTCAACAAAGGCGGGGTTTCCTTTAAAAGAGGTAAGAAATCTTTTCCACCTTGACAACAAATTGAGAAGGTCGCAGAGCTGGGGATATCATCCTTTCGATTTCTCTTCTCGAACCAAACACTGGCACCGTAATTACGGCATGTAAGAGTGGGATAGCCAAAATCCCATGATTTGAAGATACAACCTGTAATAGTTTAATGACGGGAAACAAATTATGGCCACAGAAGCTAGTAATATGACAGAAGGAAACAAAAGGCCGAAGATAACGTACGTTGATGTATGTTAATTTTAGGAATATTAAGTCCGGATAATTAGTGTATGTTTGGTATGATAAATATCTAAGATATGGTTTTGATAGGAATTTAATTAACTTCCAATAAGTGCTTATGCACCTGATAACACGCACATGAGATTTAGCAAATCATTTTGTTATAATCACTAATGTCTGTTTCTTTTCATTAGTTTCATAGTCGATTTAAGGACAGACTGACTTACTAGACTCAAACATTCATCCACTTAAACGTACAAATTTTGGTTTAGGTTGTTGTAACTTTCATATTGTAGAGTACTTCAATTTTGACAAAAAAATTCAGTTGATAAAAGTTGAAATTTTGTGCTTATGATTTAACTGAACATTTAGAAATCATGAAATTTTATCTTATTCACCTTACTGAATGGTTTTTAAACTATAGATTTTCTTAACCTTCATTGTTTTGGATTTCTTTCTAGTAAGTATCAAATTCTTTTGCATTGTTTTTCGTCCACACACAACTATATTATATATTATTATGGATTAGTACCTTATTAATTTTTTAAAAATATAATGCTAAAATTAATTAAGGGATCGGTGAATACTATACCAGTATGAAAGAACATTCTACAGGCTTGATGGACAACTTCCACTTTTCTATGGTAAATCCTTGACTTCAATTGTTTGCATTTTTCTCTCTATACCATTGTGATTAATTAGGTTTTGCTGCTAAACTACTACTTTTGAGTGAAATATTTTTTTTTACTATTCTTGAATGTTGTTTAGTAAGGAATATATATAAAGTCAAATGTTTGTTATTTTTTCAATGCTAATCAATTTTGGTTTAAGTTATGTTTCCGTCCGTGGTTCATATTTCTTGGCATATAACACTTCTTTTACAGCAATTATATATTATCAAAATAGCAACTTAGTAAATATTGTTAGTGTGTTATTTTTAAAATAAAATGCAGCCATCATGTTAGTATTAAAATGCGATTGATATTTTAAGAGACTAATGATTACAAGGAGGGCAAAATGTCAACATCTTTGTCTTTACTTTGTATTGAGTTCAAGGTTGCGATGTTTTTTTAATCTCATTTTGAAAATTTATTTTTTGAAAGTTAAAATTACTATAGGGTTTGGATTAATAATATGAGTTAAGATTAATTCTTCCGATAATAATATATACAAAAGTTTGGGTGGGCTGAATGTTCATAAGATTATTCTGTTTCCTCTGTGTTAAGAAATAGCATGTGATAGGTTTTCATATTGGATCAATATTTTATTTTAAGGGAGCTGAGCTGTAGAACTTATCTTAGTGGTGTATATTCTTTATTTCGTCAGCTAAAATCTACAACCCGGTTTGTATACCTTTGCAGATTTCCAGAATGTGTTATATGGAAAAGGCTTAAAGTTGAGTTCTTCGTAAATGGCATTTAGGTTTCTAGGAAATATTCCATGAAATTGCTACATTTGAAAATCAATTTTGCCTATCTTTATTTAATGTTCAAAATTATATTAAATCCTTGCAATATAGTTGAATACATCTTCAATATATAAAATACTATTGAGCAGGCAAGATGCTCTCATTGGTTAAAACAACTTAATCCTACGATTGTTTCTTTAGAAGGAATCAAAATTATTATTTTTGGGCATGAAAACCTCTAAATAAAATCACTGAAATAAAGATGTACCCCAAATTTGATAAATTTCAAAAAAGCAACACACAGTCAGTTAATAAATGCTGATAGGATGCAAAAGGTTTTCTAATATTTTAGATGAGCCAAAATGTTGAACCATGTTTTACCAGGTATGGTTCAAATATAAAATGAACATTTCTTTTTCCTTATATATTGGTATTTTAGTTAAGTTTTTATATTTTCATCTTATGTTTTGTTTCATATATGCAAGAAGTTGTGAACATTTTTGTTGAGAGTGAATTGTCAGGTGATTGATAGTCAAGATAGGGAGCTAAGGCATATTCTCTGTAAAAGGCTTTCCAAATTTCCACAAAATACTACTACTAACGAAAGAGCTTTTGTGTGAAGCCATAACTCAATTTGGCCTAGGAGTAACATAGGTTCAAAGGACAACTTCAAATACCCAAGACATCATGTGTGCGAGCTATTACTGAAATATAAAAAGCCAAGGTTTGAGTCTGTTTTCTTATCCTCTATCTCTGTAATTTATTACGGGATTCAATTTCACCGCATGATGTTCTAACCATTTACTTTCACTTCATATTGTTTAATGATTTATTTTTGCTTCTTGGTACCTAATTATTTGCTTCGTTTCATGGTGACTCTAACACAAGAACAAACTAAAAATATAAATTTTTAACAGCATCTAATTTCTAACTCAAGTTACTAAAAAAACAATACTGTGTCAAGCAATCAACTAATTTGTGTCACGGTTAGTACATTATACCGCCTCAAGTGTGGCTATTCACATATAAGTTTATGTACTGTGACAATTTATATATTTTTATTTGTTATGTAGAATAATTTTTTCTAGCGGAACATGGTATTTGGTGGTTTTCATGTACACCCATGGTTATCAGACATGTCTAGAGGAATAAGAGTCTATCATGTGAAATTATTTATTCACTTCTCCTTTTCTCATCGACACTGGTGCAGGCCGATAGATGTGGACGGCGTTGCTACAAAAACAGAGGTATTACATGCTTATAACAAAAGGAAAAAAAGTAAAGATTTTCTATGCATATCAGCACTTAGCTCAGATGGCAACATCACTGTGCTACATCATAGCAGCAATAGCCAGCACATCCTGTTGCATAGAAGCCATTTGACTGCTACTGTATGCAGTAGTACAGTGCTACTACATAGCAGCTATGTGACTGCTACTGTACGCAGCAGCGCAATGTTGCTGCATAACATGTAAGCTTTTTTGACGTTTAGCTATTATTAACTTCAAAGTTGATAAGATGCATGGTGCTGTGATTGGAAAATTTCATAATTTAGTTGTGTTTGGTTGTACTATTTTTTGACATCATATTACTTATGTTATATTTCTTACTTTCAGCATCTACTAATTATTAATTGTAGTTGTTTAGCTTATACTAAGATTTCATATTATGTTTGCTTGCATCAAGATTTTCTGTGATTAGTATTTTATTCCATATGTCCAAAAAACTTGGTTATTGCTCTGTCTCAGTTGAATTTTTTGTTGAATTTCATTTGTTAACATCTACCTTTTAGAATATATATTTATGATTGACATCTATTTACTGCAGTCCCTTATAAGTTATCCATATATCATTGTAGTTTTAGCTACTTATTATTCATTGTAGTCCTACAGTCATCTGTTCCTAAGGTTTAACTGAACATGATCTTTATAATGTGCTTAACCTGAAAATGGTATTGCTATCTGACAGTAATTATCGAGTTTCAACTATATTTTCCCCTTTTTTATGGTAGTTCAGAAGTATGGAACATAATTACATGGCTATTTAGTTTTTTTTTTGTTTATGATACTATTATCTGATGCTATTCACTCATGTGGTTAAAAGTATTATAATACTGTTGTATATATCCCATTGTACTTTGGTATATGCTAAAAGTCAGAAATATGGGAACTATATATTTTAAATAACCTAGACGATAAATTAATACATAGATTCCATCTATTAGGTTATGCAAAATCTTAATTACTTTTTTATTTTCAATTTAAGAATTATATATTTTAAAGATGGAAAAAGAAAAATGACATAGACATGGGCATCAAGATTTTGCTACCATGGTTGAGATGAAGATCTTAATCTTTTCATCTCCCGCGTTTCAGGTACGATGTGGTTCTTATCCCTTATTAATTATTGTTTTGTTTTCATTTTTATCGATTTCTATTTATGTTTCAATATGCATTGCAACAGTAATCATAATATTCATCCACGTCGAGTCATAAATTAATTTTTGAACTTTTTTGTTATTGAATGGTTAATCGTTGTTGATGAATACAAATGTCAATTAGATATAAAATGAAAAATGATCACTTAATTTATGATTATTTATAAATTATAAATTAGCTTAATATTATTATACTTAGGTTTTCAACCAGTATACAAATATTGTGCTTAAATTTGTAATGGTACAAGTAAAAGTAATTTACCAAAACACACACACGCGAGCCACAAACTTACATCAGTTAAGTTGATTTTGATCAAACTTTTTTCCCCTGATATTTTGAAGATTTTATATATTAATTATGAGCTGTTTTATATGATAAACAATGCAAACCTACTGCCATTAAGAGGTTTACAAAGATGTTCACGCATTTTGAGTCAACTACCATTAAGAGGTGGAAAAAAAAAGAAAAACAAGCTGAAAGAGAAGATTTAAAATAACATTTATTAGGTCTTAATCATTATATTAGCATTCAAGAGATCTCAAAGACAAGCATGATCCATGCACCATATACTATAATTCTAAAAACTAAACTGAAAGATTGTTTATGTTAATAACTAATTAAAGTAGGTTAACAGATATTATGCCATGGATAGAAATACAACGTTTCATATTGGGAAAAACACATAATATAAAGTGCCAATATATATTTATTATACAGGAAATGAATATGTTGCATATCATAAAATGTTGTTTGCTGTCAAGCATATTCCCCAGTTTTTTTGATTACAATTGGAATAAGTGCAATATTGTGTTATCATGTGCTATATAACAAAGAGCTTTGTATTTATTCCCTATTTTACATACTATATCTATATTATATTTGTGTGTAAGTTTCTTTGCATATACTACACACATCTGATTGGACAGGTGTCGAGCAATATGTGTTGAAGCATGAAAAAGTCCATTAGGTGTAAGACTAAGCGAAGGTATTGTGGTTTTAGCTGTTATTTCTAAATGTTGTGCATGTTATCCAAATTATTTACAGTCCATTTTTTTCGACCATATTATCCATCTTAACCATATTCAACTTAGCAGAATTGGTGAATAGATTGATGGCGTTGTCTATCGATTTCCAGCAAGTTGAGCATGAAATTTGTAGGCCTAGGGGATATATAAATAGCCGAACTTTAGTATTGGATGATTGTTGATGGTTGTGGACTAATGGATGCTTCAAATTCACTAATATTTAGTAAAATATTTGCAACAGTTCTGACCTTATGCTTCATGCTTTCCTGCACTATAGTTTAAGGCCGTGGATAAGTCACATAACATGTTGTGGTTAAATGTATTTTTAATGCTTACCTATCTTTTGGTATAGCAAAGTAACTGATTTTATGTAGTTGTACTAAGATTAAAGGTTGATAAAATGATTTACCTATTGAATCAGAAGTGGGAAAGTTATTATTGGGATTGAAATTGAAACTTGACATGAAGAATCACTATGCATCAGATTTGAAAAGAGAACAAAAAATAGTGACTTACTTTCCGATAATTAAATAATAATTGTGCAGTTCATTTTCTATATTTTCCATTTCTCAAAAATATACTACACAATTAATATGTGTACGGTATATCAGATTTCATATAAAGAAATTTTACAACCACATAAATCATACATTGATGATATATTTAGGGATTTATTTATTGCTAAATAAATAGGGATTTCTTTGTTGCTAAAATAGGTTCCGTAAATGAAAGTAATATAAGGAAATTGTTTCTAACATAGAATGTAGATAACAATTACATAGTATTCGCCAAAACTAGCAACGCCGATAAACAACAAGTGCTACAATCATAAAGAAGTTATCTATTACATCTGTGTGCGTAGCACGGGTTATAATACAACATGATTTTCAACATAAATGAATGAACTGTAGCCTTAAGAATGCAACATAATAAGGTTAGTTTAAATTAGTACCAACAGCATGAAGAAGCACGATATAATGCAACACGTAAAATATATACACAATCGGAAAATAGGCATTCGAAGAAATGATTATTAGGTGAAGTGTTGCAGCAGCCACCAGAGCATTCAGTTAGAAAATATTCAAATAAACTAAAATTTCTAAGACTACACCATCAGTAGTACCGAGTAAACAAAAAACATTTTACACTATCAGTGGTACCAAGTGGAAAAAAGCATTTTACTACAAATCACGCCCACAAAGTAGTATATTCAGTTGAGGTTGATTGACTATTAGAACAAAAAGTAGATAAATTTTAAGGCGATCAATATTTTTTCACCCTATAGTTTTGTGTTTGCGATATATTATATATATACTTAAATAAAAATATAGTCAATTGTACATATCGTTACTGTAAGAAGCGTGAAAGCAGGCTTAACACATTCTGTCATAAAATACACAAACAGTTTGAAATTGGAGAGACTCCGCCTACAGTAAGACAACCAAAAAAAGTAGACAAAATAAATGTTCAGACACAGGTTTATTTGTTGTACATAATGCATCGCCAAATGTAAAATTATTAGACTTATTGTTAGCTTGGGCTATTTAATTCTATAAGCTATATTCAAGTAATTTGCGCCTACATAATGAAAGAACGATATAGCTACAACTATTTATATCCATGACAATTTGAATAAGAACAAAATACAAATTATTATCAAAATACAGGTCCAGTACAGTTTTTTCTAGAGAGAGAATGAATTAATGCAAGTAGTAGTATAAGTTAGACCATATTGAAATCTTAATTTTATGTACACTATAAAAGACAACATTTATTCTTGAACCTCAATTATATGCAACTCCAAGCAACTTCAGATAGGGATTTCATGAAATAAGGTAGCATATAACATTAACTTCCATTGTTTAGCTATGATTTTCTTTTAAGTTATCAAATATTCATGGAATATTAAGACTTTTTCATAAGTAAAATTATGATGATATACTTATTGCGATATTTTCAATTCATGGTTACCAGTGGAAAATAAATATAAAATTCATGGACATTAATTATGATTTCTTTGCTATATGTATGTTTGTAACTAGCAATTTTTCCTAGATCTGAGAACTAAAATTTGTTTTTAGTTATTTTTTAATGTATGACACCATCATACAAGTAGAGGTTCACTAAATAAAAATTAGAATATGCAAAATAATTGAAGTATTGTATCCATGTTTTTCACTTTTCTTAGTTATAGTTACACGTAGTTTTCCTAACCATCACAGAGTGGTACTTTTCACTATACCTTTTAAATTGGTTAGTATAGAAGTATACTTTACGATAGACAGATCTTGAATCTTGAAATTTCAACAAAATATTCCTTGGCTATATGTGCCAATGAATTTATTCCAATGATCTTTATTATCAGTTGTAGGCATGGGGATTCAACATCATTACCATTTTATCGGTACACTATAGTTTATAGCCTGCATTTTCTATGAACTTCTGATACTACAAGATTTTTCATTTTTATCTGTCTGTGTGTGTTTTGA
The DNA here is from genome assembly GCA_030765085.1 of Allium cepa. Taxonomy (NCBI): domain Eukaryota; kingdom Viridiplantae; phylum Streptophyta; class Magnoliopsida; order Asparagales; family Amaryllidaceae; genus Allium; species Allium cepa. Next base: position 980,706,966 of record CM060928.1, read on the forward strand.
ATGCATATTGACCATTAATGGTGAAACTAAATAATTTATTAACAATTTAGGAAATCCTAGTGAAATTATCAATTGGCGTTAAAATTACATTGTATGTGATCAGTTTTTGACTTTATTGATGTTTCTATACACGACATTAACATTTTTTATGTTGATATCATGACCTAAAAGCAAAATCAGGGCTAAGAAATGGAAGTTAATGCTATATGATGCATCCCATGGTGAAATACTTATCTGAAGCTACCTGGAGTTGCAAATAACTGCGGTTCAAGAACAAGTATTGTCTTTTACTGTGTATGTAAACTTAAATAATTTCAATATGTTATGACTTACTATTGCTTGCGTTAAATTATGGTTTCTCTGTGCAAAAATGTAATAGAACTATATTAATTTTTGTTAGGTTCTAATTTGAATTTTATGCATATAAATTGTTCTAGCCACATTGTTTTTTCATTATGCAGGCTCAGATTACTTGAACATAGGTTATAAAATCAAGCTGCCTGAGCTAAAATTAAATCAGTGATTACCAGTTTACAATGCAATACGTACGCCAAACAAGTTACTAATGAAAATTTGTATTTATCATTTTGTTTTTTCATTGTTCAGATTATCAGTTTGCAATGCAATATGTCCATTAAACAAATTACTACTGAAAATTTCTATTTATCATTTTGTTTAAGTAAAAGCTAACGATACCCGTGTGCGTAGCACGGGTTCACACTAGTGTGTATATATATATATTAGTATGTCATATAGCATAAATTAAATGACTTATATTTAATTATGTCACCATATCATGTTAATAATTGATCTTATATTTTATATATGTATATTAACATTAATTATTATTTTAGAAAACTGTAAAGTATTTTTTTTAATGACTATTTACTATTATTTAAATCAAAATACAAGTTGAGTAATTCATACAAAATAATATATGTTTCAAAAATTACATTTTAATTTTATAAAATTATTTCATCACATTATCCATCGACCAAAATCCTAGAATTTAAAAAATAAATTTTTTTATTTTTAAAAACTCATTTATATGTGCAACCGATAATAAAAAATTAATAAAAAATTATTTATAGTTAAAAATTATGGAATTTTTTCTTGACCTAAAAATATCATGTTTGAATTTCCGAAACTTAAATTTGTGAAATATATTGCAAAAATATTAGAATTTTTTTCTTAACCTTAAAATATCATGTTTGAATTTTTGAAATTTAAAATTTGCAAAATATGTCACGAAAATATTTTTTACATTGTGTTAATGGTTTTCGGCCAATTGATATATATATATATATATATATAATTTAATAATATAAAATTATCATTAAATATTTCATGTGTTGTGTATTCGATCTAGAATGTAATAAAAAATATTTGTTTTTATTTAGTTTTCATTAATGATATAGTTATATATATTTAAATACATATATTTATAAATATTTTAGATATAAATATAATTATATGTTGATACATGTATATATATAATTTTGTTACTGTAAAATATATAAGTATATTTTATTTAAAAAACTTTATATATTATGTATGTATGTTTATCTATTTATATAATAATTTTTTTAATTAATATCTAATCCAGTATGTGTATATTTATAAATACTTTACATATGTGCAATACATATATTTTTCATATATATATATATATATATATATATAAGTATATATCTATATTGTTTTAATATTTATTTAAATAACAAGTTTATATATGTACATACACATGCATATATGTATATGATGAGCTAACATGTCTGTTGTGATGCAAATATCAGCATCTATATACGTGCATGTTATACCGTGCATGGGTTATCATATTACACGTGCATACACATGCATATATGTATATGATACAAATGTGTACCATTTTTTTTAATTGAATATAAATTAAATGAAATTCCATCTATTACTTATAAATTTAAATGAAACAAGAGATTTTATTTAAATTAAATTTAGAATTATTATAAATATATCAGACTTCATAGGCCTAAAATAGATCCAATAAAGGATTTTTTTGGAAATTCACCCATATCGTCCGCTGCGAGCCGACCCAGTTCCAGTAATAGTATCGAAGCTCAGTAGCCTATGCGGTCTAAATTAGTCATGTTAGGGTTAACTATTGAGTCGCAGCCTAAAAGTTGTCCCTAATAGAAAACCCCCAAATTTGAATCGGGTCTTGGGCTAATTTTTGGATTTTTTTTTAAAAGTTGAAATAAAAGATTTTAAATACAACATAATATAAAATATTATAAAATTATAATATAATAAAGTTTTTCAAAATGTTTGAAAATAATTTAAAATAATTTTGAAATTTTTATATATTTATTAATATACGATTAATAAATTATATAAACTGTTAGCTGAGATTTTAACCTAGTAGAATTCAACAGGAGTTAGAACATCTAGACTAAGCCAAAATGACTTGAAAATTAAACATGACATATAAAAGAACAAGCCAATGGAACTTAAGAGAAACAAACTAAAAATCCAATAAGTAGATGGATCGGTGGCGATCCATCATCCATGGATTGCTAGCAACCCAAAAGGAAGCACCATGAGTTGTCAAAGCCTCTTGCATCATGATCTACCACCTCTTCTAAGAATATTTGCCAAGTTTCATAGCATGCCAAACAATATAGCTCGAGAAGTGAAGACTCATCAGATTCAAACTGTGTGACCAAAGTCAGCTAACTTAAAATGGATATAGAGAATTCACACAGAGTCGGATTGACTTAAAATTTTGGTAGAACGCTTAAAAGAGATAAAAGAAGACTCACAAAAAGGGGATCAATTGGAGGTTGTTTGATGGATCATTAATGATCCTAGCGACCTAACTTGATGGTTCGCTAACGATCCATGTGGGTTGGGCCCCACAAATTTAAATTTATAGGGTAGGTTCTACACACCCTAGAGAGAGTACCTTCAATGTTTCATCTGGTTTCATTAAGTTTTAAGTGGGTTATCGATGATTCTTCTTTGATTTGGACCAGTTTGATCCATCGAGTCCAACCCATGAGGGGTGGACTCCGTGACCTATGATCCATAAAGGAGGCTCTCCTACTCATCTACATTGCATGTGTGAAGTTTCATGTGATTTGGTTAAGTATCTAGTGAGTTATGGACGATTCTTCTAGACTAGATGAACCATGAAGACGGATGATCAAACGAACTCCAAATTACTTGATGTTTGGACAAAGCACTTAGTAGAAGATAAAAAGATAACCAAACTAAAATCACTCAAAAATATGCTAAATGGATGGATAGCTAGCGATCCATCCCCTATGGATAACAGCGATCCATCCTATATAGATAGCCAGCGATCCATTAAGATAGGTCGAATCGCCATCAAACTTTCCAAGCTCCTTCATAGCACTAAGTAAAGGCTCCTGGTAGAAAAATATGCTAAGCTGATGGATATCTAGCGATCCATTCGCTATGGATACATAACGATCCATAGAAATGACTTGGCATAACAACTGGACTCTTCTGTACTTGGACTTCTAGCCCAATACTCAATGAAATCCCCTATAAATACTCACCTATCTATATCATAGAGAGACTCTTTTAGACTGGCTGCTGGAGCTCTATAGAGATTATTCTTCACTTTAGTCCTCCCACATAATAATCATGTAGGGGTTTATTGTGATTCTCGAGTGAACACATGTACTTATGACTTGATCTCTAACACCCTGTAAATTTTAATAATAAATTGAAATGTTAATGAGAATAAAAATGCAAATTTACATAAAAGGATGAAATCGTAAATTTTTACAAATAAAGGAATTTGGGAAATCTGACTTTTACATTGTGTCAAATAGATTTTTCTAGCCCAAATTCATATATAATATGTTAGAAACAGACAACGTATGAAAAAGATACGGAATGTTTATTTTAGTGCGCATTTTGTGTTTTGCGCATATTTTGGGAGTAAGATTAAAGATTAAAGATTAAAGAAAGAGTTAAGAAGACTTATTTGTTAATAAATAAGTTGAATATGTGTAGACTGACTATAAGAAAAGAAAAAAAATATAATGATGAGTATACATTTAAAAAGAAAATAATGAAAGACAAAAGCATGAGTGGCACAGTAGTAAGACATGTGCATTCCAAACAAGTAATCTGGGTTCAAGTCTCGCAGAGTACATTTTCTTATGAGCACATTTCAACCATAAATAAATGCATAAGAAGTTAAAAGACTAACATAAAATAAGTATGTAACCAAACATATTAATTAATAGGAGTACTTATTACCAAATACAGAAAGTTCATATGTTTATGAAACGTTGATTAAAAAAGAGAAGGAATGTGTTTCAGCTTATTCACATATATATGTAGGTTTTTCTTTCAGATTTAATAATTCAAATGTGATTATATATTACTGATTAAAGGTAGAAAAGAGAAAAATATGTATAAATACACATATTTGTGTGTATGTATATATTTAATATCTATGCTTAAATGGTTAGCAACACATGTACGTAAATGTATAAGTTAATTGGTTAGGAAGATATAGAATAAGATGTAATTGACTATTTAAATTAAGGAGGATTTAATATTGGTTAAAAGGGTAGAATTTATGTGAATTAGGGAAGTTAATTAATACCAATCGTTTTCAAAATTGATTGCGCGTTCGATAGTAAAGAATATAGTCAATTAAATACATATATGTATGTTTGATACCAAGTAATTGATATTAATAGACTAAATTAAAAGCTTAAACAAGTACATAATTTATTTAGAAAAGTGTCTAAGTTCAACGTATCTTATTTAACACTCCTAATTAATTCCCTTCACCCGAGGCAATTATCCAACGGCATATATAAATTTACAAATCCTATAAATTCAGCCTAAACCTAACATAATTCTCATTCTAAAAACTATTCTCTATTCTATTTCCTATTTTGGTTTCTCTTCCTCTTCTAAATTTTTGTCTTCTTCATAAAATAAATTATATAAAAATAAAATAAAGTTAGAAGCAGACCAGTAAATCGCAAGGGGGCTTGAAAAGGAGGAGTTAGGTACGCTTATATACATTGCAAGGATTCAGGTGAGTGGAATCTAAATTCTTAAAACAAAAGTTTAATATTCAGATCTTCTTCTACTTCTTCTAATCTAAAATCTATTCTGATTTTTATCTTTATTTTTATCTCTAATTTCAAGTATAATGAAGATTCCTTTCAGATCTAAATTATAAATTAGTTAATTTGGAATTGGATAAAATAATGCCTTGGTTTATATTAAATTTTAGGTAAAATGAATAGATCCTTGGAACTCTAAAATAGAACTAAACAAATCAAAGGAAATTATTTATAAACCATACAAGTAGAAGAGTATGGACTTAAAAATCAGGATTGGTGAATAAAATAAGGGACAAATGAAATTAAATCTTGATTCCCATACTGCTTTGTTTTAAATGGGAATGGAAACCATCTACAAAAGGTTATTTCTCCTTCAAAAAAACTTTGGAATTTATGAAAGGTCATGAAACTGAAAAGGATTGGCACATTGTTATATGGAATAAATTGTCCAAAAATATTCTATTATTATATCTATTTTGCAATTATTAACAGATTCCCCACTAGAGATAGATGCTTAAAATGAATAAAAAAGGGATACAATATGCCTGCTATGCCGAGAGGAAAATGAGTGTACCAATACATGAAGTCTTGGATAATTACATATGACTCAGAGATGAAGTAAGGTTCCTTATAAACAATGGTTGCATTTTTAATATCATAAGACTAATTTTTGGTACATATATACATAGCTGTATAACAAAATAGAGAAAATGATAAGTTGGTTAAAACCGAAGGTGACTCTTTCAAGGAACGTGTGGGCATTTATTACCAAACATGACCACAATTAGCTAGTCTTTTTTTTGAAGTAATACGTTGGCCCAAGGCCCATAAAATAGAACATGACATTATAGGATAATATGTTAGGATCACATGGGACTAGTTGGAGCTGCAGACTCATACAACTAGTTAGAATGAATCTCACTTATCTAGTTGTATTTAAAGTTTGAATATGTGTTCCTATTGAATAGGGACAAGTTGTTTTCTACTTCATATTTATCAGCCATGTTAGTTATAGCCGTTGTAGCTTGTAAAGGCTTTATATAAGCATGCATCTTATTCTTGAATAACGTAACAAGTTCATAATACACAATGTCTTGCATACAGATTTAATAATTGGTATCAGAGCTTATCTAGAACCTGACTGCAAACACAAGAGCGAGCTTGAGAAAATTTAGAGGCAGCATATCTCTTATAGTTGAGACTAGGTTAAATGATAGCAGATCGTTGACCGAAGAAGAATGCCGATTGCAGATCGGAGATAGCAAAAGGAACGACGACCTTAGTTGACAAATTTGTTCAACATGCAATTCCTAGATTCGATGGTCACTTTGACCATTGGTCAATGTAATGGAAAAAAAAATTAGAAGCAAGGAAATGTGGAGTTTGGTTGAAGGAGTACCGCACGACCTATTGGCACCTCTACTGTAAGTGATGCTAAAAGAAAGGTCTTAGACGAAGCTAAACTCAAATACTTAAGGTTCAAAACTTTCTCGTTCAAGCCATTGATAGAGAAATACTCGAGACAATTCTAGACATGAGCTAATCCAAGCCATACGGGATTCGATAAGGCAAAAATACGAAGGACCAATAAAAGTAAAAAGGGCACAAATTCAAGCCTTAAGGAAGGAATATGAGCTACTAGCAATGAAGGAGGGAGAATGCATTGATGCATAACTTACCAGGACCCCCAGCATTGTCAGCAAGATGAAGGTAAATGGAGAGGTACGACACCAAATGCAGCATTTTCAAAAATACTTCATTGTTGAAATGTGATTCAATACTCAGCCTATTTTTTAGCATAGCATTAGGAAAGTTTATTTTATTGTTTCTGGTGTGATTTGTACCCCACGATCTTAGGAATATGTTAACGTGATTAGTGGGAAGTAGTTATTGTTTAAAAAAATATAGTCTTTGGAAGTAATCTTTTTTCTTCTCAGTTTTCTTATATTCTTGCCAACAATTTTGGTATCAGAGAAAACACAATTATCTGGGTTCATATCTTGTGAGTTTGAGAGAAAAGAAAAAAATTGTTCGCAATGTAGAACAACAGATCAGGAAACAATGGATCTCTTCAATTGTCAATCTTCAAAGCATAAATTATAATTTTTGGTGTTTGAAAATGAATTTGTTTTTCAAGTCTCAAGAATTATGGGCATTAGTTGAGGATGGCTTTGAAGATACACAACCAGAAGAGCCAGATCAACAACTAAGAGAGAAGAGAAAGAAGTATTCTAAGGCTTTGTTTATGATTCAACCAGCCTTGGGTGACGAGATATTTCCAAGGATTGCTTCTGCAACCACATCAAAGATGGCTTGGGATACTCTAAAGCAGGAGTATCTTAGAGAAAATAAAGTGATCACTGTGAGACTGCAGTCACTGAGAAGGGAGTTTGAAACAACTCTCATGAAGGAGAAGGAGTCTGTTCAAGACTATTTGTCACGAGTGTCTGGTGTGGTGCAACAGACGAGATCATATGGAGAGACTATGACTAACGAGCATGTGTTGGAAAGGTCTTAAGAAGTCTCACAAGCAAGTTTGATCATGATGTGGTAGAAGAATCAAAGGATATGACAGAATATACATTAGATGAACTAATGGGATCCTTACGAGCACATGAAGAAAGGTTGAACAAATCTTGTGAAAAAAGAGAAGAGAAGGAATTCATGGGAAGAGAAGACTCAGAGAACTGAACACCACAGTAGTAGAGGAAGAGGTCGTAGGAGAATAGGCCAGACAAGTGTAGGGAGAGAACATAATGGTCAGTAAAGGAATATGATCAAGTGCTACTATTGCAAGAAGCCAGGACAAAGCATATGGAAGTGCAGCATCATTATGTCAGGAAGCTTGTGGCTAAAGAAAAAATTGTGCTAAGGTTCTATAGGACAAATGAGCAGAATGCAGATCAGTTTTCCAAGGCACTGAATCATGTTAAGCACAAGTTCTTCATGGAGAGAATTGGAATGTGCAAGTTTGAATCAATGGGAAGTGTTGAAATGTGATTCAATACTTAACCTATTCTTTTAGCATAGCAGTTATATTTTTGGCAAGTTTATTTTATTGTTTCTGGTGTGATTTGTACCCCACAATCTTAGGAATATGTTAACGTGATTGGTGGGAAGTAGTTATTGTTTAAAAAAATGTAGTCTTTGGCAATAATCTTATTTCTTCTCAATTTTCTTGTATTCTTTCCAACATTCATTGCTTAACTCCAAAGTTTAATTATGTTGTATGCTTGATTGAGTATTCCAGTGATTTGGATGTTATAACTGTTGATGAGTTACATGGTAACCACTTGGTTCAAGAGCAATGACTTTTAGCTCAGCAAAAGGATGAGCAGGTTTTGATAGTTGGTGAAGGCAAGAGAGAAGGGCAATGGTCTGGTAATAGAGGAAGAAGGGAATATAGAGGTGGCTCTAGAGAAAGAGGAAGAGGACAAGGTAAAGGATCCTTCAACAAAGCTCTTGTAGAATGCTACATATGCCATAAGCTTGGTCATTTTCAGTATGACTGTCCTTAATGGAACAAACAAGCTCGGTATGAAGAACTTAATGATGATGAGGAGATGGTACTCGTGGTCTACGTTGAAAAAGAACAAGCTAAAAGGGTGTAAGTCTCGTTTATTGATTCGGTTATAGTAACCATTTCGGTGGAGATAATTCTTGGTTCAGTGATCTTAATGAAATTTTAGACATTCAGTTAAGCTTGGCAATAATGCAAGAGGAGACTCATAGGGAAAGGAAATGTAAGATTTCAAGTGAATGGCGCAACGTATATGTGTACTATATTCCTGAGTTGATGAGCAACCTACTAAGTGTAGGTCAACTATAAGAAAGAGGAGTGGCAATACTGATCCGGTAGGACCTTACAAGATTTACCATCCTGAGAAGGGACTAATTATTAAGAGCAAGATGTTCATTCTCATTGCAACTGCGTTGACAAAGGTAACTCCTTGCTTCAACACAATCGTTCATGACTCTACATACCTGTGGCACTACAGGTATTGTCATCTCAATTATGAAGGATTAAGGACCTTGAAGTTTAAGAGAATGGTGGAAGATCTCCTTGACATTAAATCTCTAAGCAAGCACTGTCAAGATAGCATATTCATCCAATCTTATCCGAATCTAGCATAAAGAAGAAGTACATTGCAACTTTCGTAGATGGCTTTTCTAGAAAATGTTGGATATATTTTCTACATGATAAGAAACTGGTCATTGGTATCTTTAAGAAGTGCAAAGCGCTGGTGGAGAAGGAGTCAGACCGATCAATTATATTCCCTATAACAAATCGAGATGGAGAGTTTAACTCTCAAGAATTCAATAGCTCCCAGGGAATTACAAGACAATGGACAACAGCCTATACTCCTCAGTAGAATGGTGTATTTCAAAGGAAGACATGACTATCTTGAATATGGTCCGAAGTATATTGTTTGGAAAGGGTGTTCCTATGAAGTGCTGGCTTGAAGCTGCCTCCTGGACCATTCATCTGTTGAATCGAAGTCCAACTCTTGCTACAAAAGATGCTACTCCCGAAGAAGCATGGTCTGATAGGAAGCCTAAAGTTCACTGCCTCAAAACCTTTGGTTGGATAATATATGCAGATATACCTAAACATAAGAGAAATAATTTGGATCACAAGAGTGTCAAGTGTTAGATGTTCGGTGTTAGTGGTGAATCAAAGGCACATCGGTTGCATGATCTACTTGGTGATCAAATCATTATCAGTAGGGATGTGTTATTTGAGTAAGAGGAGCAATGAGACTAGAACTCTGATGAAAGCACCAAGGATCAGTCGTTACAGTGGAATGATGAATGAATTTTTTTAGGAAACCGAACAAACCAACCATTTGAGAATTGAGCATAAAACAACAGCTGATCATAATAGCCCTAGTAGCACTGAGAGTTTAAGTCAGTAATACAGATGATGTAAATCATGAAGGAAGAGTTTGAGATCCACCATTCTTGATGAAAGACTGCACCAATGGTGAATGTCTATCTGAGGAAGATGATGGCAATCAGCTAGCCTTGTTCACTTCATTAACAGATTCGAGCAACTGTAATCAAGCCTGGAAAGAGATATAGTGGAAGCATGCTATAAAGTTGGAGATGAAGCTATTGAAAACAACTAGACATGAGAATTGTATGGTCTTCCTAAAGGAGCCAAAGCTATTTGAGTTAAGTGGCTCTATAAGACCAAATTGAACTAGAATGGAGATATAGACAAATGTAAGGCTCATCTTACTGCGAAAGGCTGTGCATAATAGCATGGTATAGATTTTACAGAGGTATTTGCTCCTATATCAAGGTAGGACAGTTCAATACTTGCACTTGTAGCTCAGAAAGGGTATAAGGTATATTAGCTTGACGTGAAATCGTGCACGGAGAAATGTCTAAAACTGTGTATGTGGACCATCCTTAAGTCTATTTGATTCCTATATGTGAGAAGATGGCATGTAATTTGAAGAACGCGCTTTATGGCTTCATGTAGGTGTCTCGAGCATGGTATAATGGGATTGAAACCTAATTCAGGAAATCAGGGTTTTCAAAATGTCGACATGAGCATGCGTTGTTTCTAAAGACCGATCAAGCAAGTAATGCGCTCATTATCTCTCCCTATATAGATGATTTAACTATGATAGGAAGTAAGGCATCCATGATTGAAGAATTCAAGCGCTCCGTGAGATAAAAATTTGCTTGGCGAGATGAAATAGTTCCTTAGAGTATAAGTAATTCAAAAGGAGTCTGGCGTCTTTATGTGTCAACGCAAGTATGCTTGTGAAATACTTGTGAGGTTTAAACTGGAATCTTACAAACCAGTTCGTAACCCTATTGTCTTTAGAGTAAAACTTGTGAAGGAGGAACCAAGGAAGTGAGCAGATGCATGTATAAAAAAAATGGTTGGTTGCTTGATGTACATGGCAATAACATATCCTGATCTCATATACGTTATCTGTTTGGTTACTAAGTTCATGGAGAGTCCAGTATTAGCTCATATGTAGGCTGTGAAATGTGTATTTCATTACATTGACAGCACTAAGGATTATGGCATGCGATACAAAAGTGATGTGAACAAGACTCTAATAGCATTTGCTGATTCTGGTTATGCCGGAGATAATGAGATTAGAAGGAGTGCTTTTGGTTATGCAATTTTGTTGTGTAGTGCATCGGTTTCATGGTCGTCCAAAAAATAGCCCATTCTTAAACTATCAACTATAGAGGCGTAGCTACCTAGTCCCAATAGTTAAAAATGTGGTCGATGATTTGTTTTCCGTTTACTGTCATTAACAAAGGTCAGGTAAAAATCTATTGATAATACTATTGGATTATTTTGATGATCATAGCTGATAGAAAGTGAATAAATCTATTTGTATCAAAATCCTATATAATTTTGGCAGTACAAAATTTTCTTAATATTAGTATTATATATCTGAAACAGAGTACCTACACATCTGGATGATAGTCAATTATAACCTTGCATCTAGGATGGTAGTAGATGGTTTGTAAATGTGTAGCTTAAACGTGATACCTTCATGATATTGGAATTCAATATACCATAATTGTATTCGAACAGAAAGTTTCTTCTTTCATACTCATACGTAATGTTTCTAACTATGTTTCTTTTAGATCAAACCTTCATGATATCTGCATTTTTACATGGAGAAAACAATGAATGTTGACAGGAACAAGAGCAACATTCATTTATGCTTTTAGTTTTTCTTGGAACATAAACTAAGTGGAACTCTTTCTCTATTCAACTATTCACAGGTATATAATCGCAGCTATACATTTTATTTTCTTGCTCTTCTTCTTATGTTTTTATCATGTATTTGAGTAGGAGTACATGTCACTCGGTCATCTACCCAATAGATAAGGGGATGGCCCATCAAAAAATTAAAGGAGACAAAAATATATTCTCTATTTTTGCATTTGAAATTAAAAACGATTTCTTATAGAACCAGTAACTTCAAGATGTTTGCTGACATGAAATCCGACCAACAAAGAAATTGATGTCCACTACTTATCCAAGGGGCATGCCATTAATTCCTTGGTACCAATTGTAAAATGATAAAATACCCATCTTCTATAGAATTGGTTGGTAAATGGAAATATTCTTTTGAAGTCATGGTAAATTACGTCTCCATTTAATTCAATACTGTTTTTTTTCTTTTTTGGCAAATACTCAAATGTGTAACAATATTTTACACTATACTGATGTAATGTTTTTATTGTCGGGAGATTCCATTGCTAATTGTTGTGATAAGGGGAACAATATAGGATTCCAAACAAAATACTTGGTACTGGATTTTGGTTTGTCCATGCTCTCGTCTCACGGGTAAAATTGTGCACATAAGAATTAATACCTATAGTGGAGAATATAAAAGAATGGATTAATCATATGTTCACATATGCATGACAATAGTCACATATTTGGATATCTCAGATAGGTTGGCATAATTTTGCTTTAGCATGGTAGAAAATGTTTATGATCGTTATATTTTCCTATGTATTCATTGTTGACTAACATTTCAGCTAAAATATTGTCATACAATCAAAGTCCTTTTAATTGTAAAGGACCATAATACATTTACAAGGAAAAAAAAAATTAAGACCAAAATTTTCAAGTCGCGGCTCTCCTTTTCTCCACAGTCGGAAGCTACCGTTTATCTTCTACGCAATTGCAGATTGCAACAAGCTCCAGCTTCAACCTCAAAACCACTCCTACACACACAGGCAGTAGCTCCCTCTTCTCCGCCAACACCTACGAACATCAATATCGCTTAGGTCGAGTTCCTCTTCCGACAGCACCTTAGGTCGAGCTCTTCAATATTGGTAACCCTGATTAATTCAAACACCGCGTAACATAGTTTGCGTAATTTGTCTGATTCGAATGTAAATTGGTTTAGGTTTAATTTATTTAGGGTAATTTGTTTATTGTAATTAGTTTATTTTTTAGATACGGAAGTTCGATTCCTCAAAACCCTAATTTGTTTACTGTAATTAGTTTAATTTGAATGCAGGTTTTGTAATTTGATTTATTCTTACTTGATTTTTTAGTAATAGGTTAAATACTGATTTATTCTTTAAGTTTGAACCACTAAAACATGTTAAAAGTAGGCATATTTCTTCCTGTGCTTTTGCTGCTTTGCTGTGTTTTTTTAGTAATAGGGAATTGTTTATTTGTTGGTTTGAAGTTGCTTCGTAGCAAATAAAATGAACAATTTTAATGAAGATTGCAATACATTAATTTATTTATTCGGATTGACAAATATATTTCAAAAGATCATTTCATGAAGTTGGATCTTCTAAACTTTCTGCGTCTTCTAATAGTATCACGAACAATGATACCCACGACACTATTATTTCAAACTTAGTAACTCGAAACCATACTATGTTGATTCATGAGTTCTTTTACGCTATTTAAATAATTGACAAAAAAAAAGATGTTCGAGCCTACTGCCCCGAACCCCCTACCTTACTACATTGTGCCCTCCTCAACAAAAATTCCTGGCTATGCCACTGGTTAAAAGTTATCATGTATCTCTTTAATTTTATTGTCATGAATGATTGTCATAAATGGAATACTAATGTTATGTTCATCCGTTTATATATAGGGTAAACCTGACCATGCTCAACTAATTTACATTCAGACATGCAAGATATATACATATAGAGAGAGAGAGAACTAAGCATATATAATATACATAGTTATAAGGATTGAAGTTGGTATTTAATTTTAAGTATTTATATTGTTAAAGTGGGATGGAAGTAGGAATAGATGTTCATTTGAAAAGAAGGTTTACCTACACTAATGATTGGATAAAAGGATCATTGTCTAAGGTTTCAATTGACGATACTGTCGAAAACATGTGGTGAAATGTTTGTCAACTGATTATATCTTATGATAAGTTAATACTATAAAATGATTAGACTTTGAACAGTTCATAGAAACTATAGAAAATCATAATAATACATGCATGGACACAATTATATATTTGTAGTCCAACATTATTGGGATAAGTTTTATTGACTTTAATGTTACAGTTTGTATATAATCTTTCTTTTTCGCTTCGTATAGCTCTCAGAATAAATGAATGAGTTATCAAAGTAGGTTTAGTAGAACTTTACACACTGAAAGATTTGTTGCTTTTATTCCTCTTGCTCTAATTCCAGTATCTTTGGGCCATATAGAATTTTGGATTAAAGACTCATGTAACTTGCATATACGTCGGTTAACTGCTTTGTGTTCCTTAATTTTTTCTATAACCATAATAGTTTACTGGTTTTTTTTTTTGTTTTTTTTTAAATTGAGGAAACTGTGTAGCTGACAGTGGTTTTAGGGTTGGTGACCTTGGCTATAGGTGGGACAAGGATTGTGGAATGGGAGAAAGGGATGGATCCATACGAGAGTATGGCGAGGAGAGGGAAGAAGGCAAAATAAGAAGGGGTTATTATGGTGTTCTTTGGTTTCAGGGGGAGAGCGATACTTCAGCGAAGGAAGATGTAGTGTTGTATAAGGGAAGGATGGAGCGGTTGGTCGGGGATGTGAGGGCTGATCTTCAGGAGCCACATCTTCTCATCATTCAAGTAACCATCAAGATTTCTTTTTTCTTGAATATTGAAGCTAGCAGTGTTATACTGTTAAGTGTTATACTGTTATTGCTTAGAATAAGCTAAACGTATCATTGTTTTTTAACCATCGTGGTGAGTTTAGCTTAAACAGTAACATTGAACCAGTGTTATGGAAGGGGAAATAAATCATGTTTATTTTTCAGAAGAATGGGTTAACGGTTTAGAACATTAAGATTTGGTAGATTTTTAATTTTGATACAATATTGTGTTGTACAGTGATTTTAACCGCGAATAAGATTTTACACTACAAGAGGTTTCCAAAGCTAGTTCCTGTTACCTTATATATTAAATAGCTGTCTCAGTGGTTCGTGTTCAAGGTTCAAATCTGCAATTAAAACTATTGGATCGTAGAACCATGATATCTTCAAACATAATAATAAGGCGACAAATAAAGAGCTAATGCTTCATTGTTATATGCTCTCTTTAACCATGGAAAAACTATTAAATATACATCTGTTTGAGTGCGAAAATGGTGTGTGACACCCTAAATTAGATGAAGAATCGATATATTCTTTGACTGAACTGAGATGAGAAGTGTATTAAATTAAATTGCAGTTGTTCTGGATTGTTGAGATAAATGAAGAACTGAATTGCTTTAGCTTTGAAATGCAGGCCACGGTTTGAACTAAACGTATTTCATCTAAACATGAAGCATCCTTAACATGAAGATGTATTGGGTTGACAAACTGAGCTGAACTGGTATAGTATAACTCTAAATAAGAATGAATACCGTTAAAAAGAAAACTTATCAACATTCCTAATGCTTTGAAAATATAATTTTGTTGTGGACAACCATATGGTAGAAATGATGCTCGCCTCTGAGAGTGTTTCCTTCGTTTGTCATACCTTTCGATCTTGTCGAAAGGTTATTAAGGCTAATTAAACCCTTCGAACAGATTGATAAAATATTGGGTTGTCATACCTTTAACCTTATCGAAAGGTTATTAAGGCTAATTATACCCTTCGACCAGATTGATAAAATATTGGGTTGCCAACATTTCGACCTTGTCGAAAAGTTATTAGCATAATCACCCTTGAAGTACCTTTCGACCTTGTCGAAAAGTTATTAGCATTACCACTCCAACCTTTCGTCTAAGTTGATGTGGAAGAAAATAACTCAACCTTTACGACCTTGTCGAAAGGTTGTTTAAAAGATTATTTCATCCTTTCAACTAAGTTGGGACAGAAGCAAATTACCAAACCTTTCGACTTTGTCGAAAGGTGAGGTAAGGCTTTTCCAACCTTTCGATTAGGTTGACGTAATCCTTAGCCGTTCTACTTCCAGAAAGCAGTAAGTTGATGAGTTACATTTCCCCTTAGAATCAAAAGCGATTAGGGCCGGCGTCTTCTACTTCCCTTTTATCCGTGTCGAAAGGTAAGGTATGAAACCTTTCGACATTGTTGTAAGCAGATGCAAGGCTCTTTACCAACCTTAATTGCTTTTGGCCCCGTTTATGTCCATTTCATTCTATCGAAGTGATCCTAAGGGTTTGCTAATGCTTTAGGAAGTAGATTCCCTTCGAATGAGTCCATAGTTGATGGCTAAAAGATATATATATATATACATACACACACACACACACACACACATATATATAATCCAGGTTACTAATTGGGAGTAAACCATTCGACTAAGTCCAAAGGTTTTTTTCTCCTTTCAAAGCAGTCCTAGTCTATATCTTTAACCCCTTTACTCTTCTTACATAAGATTAATTTAATTATGCTCATATCTGTGCATTAACATATGCGACACACCATCATCACTTTAACTACCCATGTTTAAATATGGATTTCAACGACGATGTGCTTTGATTGTGAATATCTAAGTTGATCATATATATATATATATATATATATATATATATATATATATCAAAAGAGATTCTGAGAAAAAAGTTGAAATCGTGTGCAATTGATCATTAGACTAGCTAATGATCTTAATGATTCTCCTCATTGCCAATATACATCTTGAACGAGCAATCTCTATTTTATCCATATCTAAAATGAGTTACAAGAAATTGAGCTCTCTCCCTAATTAGATTTAGGGTTTTTCTAAGTACAACTATCACTATGAAAGTAGAGAAAAGGAGACGAATTCAATCTCCAGAATTTGGCCCTAAAACTGGACCTCTTGGGTCTTAATTATAGATATAGGTGGCTCTCCTTTCGACCCTATGCTTTCGACTAAGTTGAAAGGCCTCCTTTTTATGTCGCCTTAAACCTTTCGTCTTTATCGAAAGGTTATAAACCCTTCAACTGTGTCGAAAGGTTATAAATCTTTTGCGCTTCTCTACTTATCTCTTTTGCTTCCTCATTTTTCACCTTATCGAAAGGTCTCCTCCTTGTACATTGTTATGAACCTTTCGATTTTGTCGAAAGGTTTGTTTTCCATATGCTGCATGAACTCTTGATCTCATTGAAAGGTTTGCTTTGTCATGCCTTCTGATATTGTCGAAAGGTTCATCGACAACATGTTGTTCTAAACCGTTTGATATGTCAAGAGGTTTGTCTTCAATATGCATTAATGGACCTTTCGACCTCGTCGAAAGGTTTGCCACTCTTACGCTTTCAGTAACCTTTCAACTTCATCGAAAAGTTTGCCTTTTACATCTTTTGTGAATATTTCAACCTTGTCGAAAGGTTTGTCTTTACTTAAACGTTGTCGAGAGCTGCTTTTCATTCTTAGTTGACTTCTGAGTGTTTCTTTCTTCATAGCGCCTTTCGACGCTGTCGAAAGGTATACTGAAAGTGTCTTAACTATTTCGAAACGCTTACCAGGATTTCGAAAAGGCTACTTTGAAGCGAAATCTTTGACTTCGAAAGATTTGGTGTATAGTTGAAAGGAACGTTGTTGATTGCTTTCGAAAGGGGCTTTGAAGTCATTATTACTTTCTCATCTGTGTCGAAAAGTTGACGGTGGCGGAAGGTTCCGTTTGTTTTCATCTGAATCAAAGGCTTTGCATTGTATGAGTAATTGGAATTTTCGAACGTCCTTTTTAAGTCTTTCATGATGACTTGGATAATCTCTTCATCAAAACTCCAATTTGGTTATTCTTCTTTCATACTTCTGCCTTCAAGGAGGTTTTATAGTTAACATCCCCCCCTCCGTATGAAAGAAGCTTTTGTTCTTTAGGACAAAGTTTTTCATAGCTTTTCTACTCTTCATAATTTTGACTTTCCTGCAAAATCCAAAGTTAAAAGTTCCGTTTTTACTATCATTCTTTCTGTTTATTCAATAGTTGATCGGCATAGAAATGCTTTTATCTGCTTGATAAACATCATTTGAAATTCAGAGATACCCACTTTTAATTTTGGCATTGGGAAGACCAGTTTGGGATTTTTGGTTGCTTGCAATAGACTTAATTATATCATCCTCGGAATCTAACCCAGATTAGGGCATTTACTTGAGAAGTTTAAAGATTGATAACGTAATATTCAGAATCCAGATAGCAATATCCTAGAAAATTTTACAGATGACACTTCTAAGCCCAGATTCAGGTTTTTATGTCCAATTAAACAAGAACTAGTAGTATGATTCCCATATTAAACTGAGTCCATATCAGGACATATTTGAGTCAATTCTTTTTTTAGAAAGAATCTTCGGCTCGAATTAGGGCATATGTTTGTGTCAGTAGATAGTTGTTAGAATAGAAATCCCTTGCCCGTATTGGGGCATATTTTGAATAACCCGAAACTCATGGAGATTGTCTTCATAATAGATGTTTCGTACCCAGATTAAGGTATTTAGGAAAAATTTGATAATAATTCCAGAGCGTAAGTTTGAGTGCTAGGAATTGTAGCAACAAGCAATATACCTTGATTTGGGCTTAGTAAAGATGGCGATTGATAAAATTTCAAAACCCAGATTCGGGTATTAGACGTTGAAATTCATATATGAGAATTCCGAGCTTAGGTTCGAGCATTTGAGATGGATAATAATCCAAAGATCTTATACCCATATTTGGGTTTAAATAAACAGCAGTCTTGATACCTAGATTCGGGTATAATAAATTAGTAATTGATAATGACCCGAAACGTAGATTCGAGTGTTAGATCATGAATTCTTTACATGAAAGACCTGAAACCCAAATTCGGGTTTTAATGGCTAATGTATAGAGATGAAAATCCCAAAACTCAGATCCGGGTAATAGAAAGTGGAGTTCCATTCTACTTCATTGCTCACGTCTTCTTTGACGAGCATGAACCCTCCAGGTTTGAATGTATATGAAAATAATTTGAGTGGCTACTCTTCAGCTAGGACGTTTTAGTTCATGATTGAATATACTTCTTCTTGAGCTTGAATATCTTAGTTCAGTATGGATCGAGCTTCATTTGGGCTAGGACATCTTAGACCTTTTTTGATTGGACCTCTTTTTGGGCCTGGACATCTTAATCCATTATTGAATGAGCCTCACTTGGGCTTGGACATCTTTGTCCTTTTTTGATTGAGCCTCTTCTTGAGCCTGGACATCATAGTCCATTGTTAAATGAGCCTCACTTGGTCTTGGACATCTTTGTCCTTTTTTTGATTGGGCCTCTTCTTGGGCCTGGATATCTTAGTCCATTGTTGAATGAGCCTCACTTGGGTTTGGACATCTTAGTCCTTTTTTTGATTGGGCCTTTTCTTGAGTCTGGACATCTTAGTCCATTGTACGGTGCTCTTGGTTAGCTCATCTTAGAGGCTGGAACCAAGGACCAATCCGACCTCCCTCTAGGAGGCGCCTTACCCTGGCCCTTTTGCGGCGCGGATAGGGGTTTGTTCGGTGCTCTTCCCTAGTCATCTTAGGCATGGATAGAGGCTTACTCTGTAGTCTGTCCTCCCTCCAGGACATGCCTTAATCTGGCCATAGCGTGTCATGGATAAGGGCTTGTTCGGTGCACTACCCTGGCCATCTTAGGCACGGATAGCATCTTACTTCGTCGTTCCTCCAAGAGGTACTCTACCCTGGCCATCTCGGCGCGGACGCAGGCTTTTCCGGCATCTTAGATAGACTACCATCTTAGGTAGTATAAAATTTGAGGGCATTTCACTCCCAACCGTGTAGATTTTCTCTTTTAAAAGAAGTTCTTTATTAATCTGTTTTTGGAAAATATGGCCTTAAGTGTTCAGTATTCCATGTCCTAGGCACCATATTGCCGTCTGAGCGACATATTTTATAAGCACCTGGTGGGATTACTTTGCATATGATTAGTGACCCCCCCAGTTTGGTCCTAGGGGTCCATCTGCAGGATTCATAGTGTTGTCCATTACTCTACGGAGTACCAAATCCCCCTTTTGAAATGACTAAGCTCTTACTCTTGAGTTGTAATATTTAGAGTTCTCCTCTGATATTTGGCGGTTCTTACCGCTGCCTCATCTCTTAGCCCATGTATCAAATCTAGTGATTCTTTCTTCAATTCTTGATCCTTGTCAAATGCATAGGCAATCCTTCGTGTGAAGGTACTTCAATCTTAATTGGTAACATTGCCTCACACCTATATGTCAAAGAATATGGGGTATGTCCTGTTGTTGTCTTAACAAGCGTTCGGTAGGCCCATAACGCTAATGGTAGTTCTTCTACCCAATTTCATTTTGCTTATTCAGTCACTTCTTTAGAATGGTTTTTATAGTTTTATTTTCAGCTTCAACTGCTCCATTAGCTTTTGGATGTGCGATGGATGAAATTTTTTTAATAATTCCATTTTTCTGGCAGAATCTAGAGAATTCTTCACTTTCAAATTGTGTACCATTGTCAGAGATTATATTTTGGGGAATTCCAAATTTGGTTATGATATTCTTAATGATAAATCTCAATACTTTTCCCAAAGTGTTTTTGGTAGTGGTTTGGCTTCAACCCATTTGGTAAAGTAGTCGATTGCCACTACTGCATATTTAGCTCCTCCTTTTGAAATTGGCAATGGACCGATCAAATCTATTCTCGAAACATCAAAGGGCATGGGCTTGTAATTGGAGTTAATTGACTTGGAGGCAACCTGGGTATTTTTGAAAACTTCTGGCAGTTCTTACATCTTTTCACATAGTTTATAGCTTGGCTTACCATGCGAGGCCAATAAAATCCTTGCCTCATTACTTTCTTTGCAAGCTTTGTTCCATTTGAATGATCGCCACACAACCCCTCGTGTGCTTCTACTATTAACTCATCCCATCATTTATGCTCACATACCAAAGATAAGGTAGTGCATATCCCTTTTTATAGAGGATTTCGTCAATCAATACAAAGGTTTGAGCCTGCCTCCTGATTTTCCTTGCTTCTCCTTTATCGGATGGTAATGTTCCTTTAATTAAATACTTAACAATGGGAGCCATCCATGTACCGTCATATGTACATTTTGGACTGGGTTTGTCCACTCTTTCATTTGCTAGTTCTTGATCATTTTCTACTTCATCTTCCTTATGAGATTTGGCTTGACCTCTAGTCATCACAAGCAACTCTTTTCCTTATTCGGATGTTTCTTTTGCAATGCTCGGTTTTTCTTGATATCCAGCGGGAACAATTCATGTTTCTGGGGCTCCCATTGAGCTGGCTAATTTTGCTAAAGAGTCTGCCTATGCATTCTCTGCCCTTGGTACTTGATTTACTGAAAAATCCTCAAATAGGGCAAGTTTTTGCAATATCTTCTTCACATATAAAGATAACCTGGGCTCCTTTGTTTGGTATATTTGCTTCACTTGATTGACCATCAGTTGTGAGTTACTGAAAATCCGTATTCGGGGAATTTTGCCAAGGTTAGTTCCGCTACCATTAACTCATATTCTGCCACATTGTTGGTTTCGGGAAATCCTAATTTCATGGCATAGTGTAATCGATGTCCGTCTTAGGTTATAATCACATATCCTGCTCCGATCCCTTGCTCATTTGATGCCCTATCCACAAATGGTTGCCACATGGGCTTCTGGTCTTTCTTTTTTTCCAATTGTTCTTTTATAAAGCTAGTGCATTCATTGATGAAATCTGCTAGTGCTTGGCCCTTGACTACGGCCCTTGGTTGAAACTTTATTTTATATTGGTTGAGTTCAATCCTTCATTTTGCCAATCTCCCTGAATTCTCAGGCTTACTGAAAACTTACTTAAGAGAAAAGTTTTTCAATATTCTGATTGAATGTGTCTGTAAATATGCTGTAAGCTTTTGATCTGTAAGAATTAAGTAATAAGCTAGCTTTTTTATAACTGGATATCGTACTTCTACATCCTTTAACTACCTACTTACATAGTATATCGGGAGTTGTGTTCCTTTGTCCTCTCAAATGAGTAGTGAACTGACTGCATGTTCTGATACTGCCATGTATAGATACAAAGTCTCCTCACTCTCAATTCTTGAGAGTATTGGTGGCTTTTCCAAATGGCTTTTCAATTCCAACAAAGCTTTTCTGCATTTTTCTCCCCATTCAAATTTCTTTCTTTTCTTAATTACATCAAAGAAAGGTATGCATTTATCAGTAGCTTTGGAGATAAATCTGCTTAGGGCGGCTACTTTTCCGTTTAAGCACTCACTTCCTTACTAGTTTTTAGTTTAGCCATATACCTTGTAGCTTGATTCTGGTCAGGAGTTGCCTCTATTCCTTGAGCACTTACCAAGTAGCCTAAGAATTTTCTAGAATGGACTCGAAAAGAGCACTTTTGTGGATTTAACTTCATTTGATACCTTCGCAATGTCTCAAACATTTCCTTTAGATCTTTGAATTGGTTTTCAAGCTCGCGTGATTTTACCAGCATGTCATCAATATAAGCCTCCATATTTCTGCCGATATGTTCCTTGAACATTAGGTTAACCAATCTTTGATAGGTGGCCTCTGCATTCTTTAGATCAAATGGCATGGATTTGTAACAATATACTCCCCATTCTGCTGTGAAACTGGTATGGTCTACATCTGGCTTGAACATCGGTATTTGATTGTACCCTGAATAAGCATCCATAAGAAATAATAACTTGTTTTCACTCATTGCATCTACAAACTAATCTATTCGTGGCAACGGGAAACAGTCTTACGGACATGATTTGTTCAAATCTGTGTAATCAACACAAATTCTCCACTTTTCATTTGACTTTTTTACCAGAACTAGGATGGCTAACCATTTCGGGCAATATACTTCCCGGATTAATTCGCTTTCAAGTAGTCTATCAACTTCCTCTTTCAGGGCATATGTTCGAACTTTATCCAATTTCCTTTTCCTTTGCCTTATAGGGATTGCCCCTGGACTGATGTTTAGGGAATGACACATAACGGTCGAGTCAATTCCTACCATATCGGAATGTGACCAAGCAAACACATCCTTTTTATTTTGAAGAACTGAATCGGATCCTTTTTTAACTCACCATTAAGGTCTTTTCCTACTTTGACCACTTTGGAAACATCTTCAGAATTTATATGGGTTTCCTCAAGATACTTTATATGCCTTATTCTTTCTGTCTCACCCCGACAATCAAACTCTTTAGTATTCGACCTTTTTTCGCTGAATTAGCATCAACCCTTTTTCTCTTGTTTCCTTCAGAAATATACTTTTCATACATATGCTTATTAGACTTCTTATCATTAATATTTGCTTCAAATGTTGGTTGTAAAAATCCATCATCCGAAGGCTATAAAGTAATAGAAAAATTGAAATAAGTAGAATACTCCCTTTTATACCGATCGAGGGTGACAAAGTACATTTCACAAGAGCTGAATTACTCTCCCCACATAGTTCCACACATAGTTCCACAGCCTCGCTTTGTTAAGAACTTCACCATAAGGTACTTTGGCGAGACGAAAGCATCAATTTCATCCAAGGATGGCCTGCCAAAGAAAGCATTGTAATAGGAGGGTTGACCAATTATCACAAAGATGGTTTCAAATGTTCAGCATGTAGGAGGCACTTCCATTTGTACTAGATTTTTTTGCCCCACCAGAGTTGATCCTTTGTTGTTGAACCCAAATATTGGTTCAGAGCTTGGCTCTAGCTAGTGCTCTGGGATATTCATTTGATCAAAAGAATGCTTGAAGATAACATTGACTGCACTCCTCGTGTCAACCAGAATTTTGGAGACTATTGACAGTCCGATTTGTGCAGTGATCATAAGGGGGTCGTTATGTGGATGATGGACTCCTTTACGCATCTCCTGCGGAGTGACCACCAAATTTGGCATATGAATATTAAGTCGAGGGCTCTTCGTTGGAAGCTTTTCCTGAATAGAATAAATTCCCTCCTTAGCTTCCTTGATATATCTGTTTCGAGCTCCTTTAGTATTTCCTGCCAGATGCGACCCGCCGTGGATCACATCGATTCTGTTAACAGGTAGGCTTAAGCTCAGGGGATCTTCATCTTCCAGAACATTTACAACGCTACCAGACACTTCAAGGGAGCACTTTCGATTCTTTGGGCTTTGTGCTGATTTGGATAAATTCTTTGAGATAGCCTTCTCGGATCAGCTTCCGAATTATATCGACCAACACTCTACACCCATCTGTCTTATGGCCATTTGCTTTATGATAAGCGCAATAATCTCCTCCCTTCTTCTGCTCCAGATTATATTTTAGCTTTATAGGAGGTCAGAAAGTTGACTCTTTCCTTTGTTGTGGCGTATATGTAAGACAATGGCCTGTTTAAAGCGACTGCATTAGCGATTGGTTACTCCTATCTGACCCTTTTGTGGGTACGATCAAAGCCAAATTTTCCTCCTTCCTTTTTGGGAAGAGTCTTTCTCTAACAGTAGTAAAGCTCATCCATCTGGATGAATTTATTTACTTGAAGTGGAAGTCTTGGAGATTCTTGCAGCCATTGACGGATAGCTATTTCCAGAAAGGAGTATTTTCGATTAAACCAGAATGGACGGCTATAAGTTTGTCTCAGTCATTTATGTCCTTAGCCTTCGGAGCTTCTGCATTGAATATTTTCAAATAATCTCCCAAAGATTCACCCTATCTTTATTTTATGTTGGCCAAGACTGTATAATCAATGGTTGGATCCTTGCAAATACAGAATTGCGTTGAGAATTCATAGGAGAACTGTTTCCAAGAGTAAATGGTTTTCTCTCTATACTGCCTATACCACTTGGCTGCCATCCCATGAAGAGTATCGGGGAACAGTCGACACCTGAGTACCCAAAAGCATTGTATAGGTCCATCTAGCTATCAAATGACATAAGGTGGTCATCATGATCCGTATTCCTATGGTATTTCATAAATGGGATCTTCATAAGAAGGGATTGCTATTGCCATGAATTTATCAATAAATGGCGATACCTTCTCGTTGTCATTTACACTTACATCCATGGTTCTTTTGGCCTTTGAATTCATGATGTCCTTGATTGCCTTTTCAGTAGCATCTTTAAGGAAGACCTCTATATTACCATAATTTATTTGATCAGGTGATACTCATTAGAAGTTGAGCTTCTAAACCGCTCTAATGATTTTTCCAGAATTCCCCCTGATGATTAGCTTTTACTTCTAGAAGCTCTTTCTTCTTTGAGGAGGTCAAATCTATCTTATCTTTGCATTCCTTGGAGTTGGCTGTCAGATTTCTTCTAGGAGAAACAACCTCCTCTCCGTGAGTTTGCATTGGAGTTTTTAATGACCTTTGAGATAAAGCCATTTTTAACAAATCTTGCATTTCTTGTAATTGCTGCTCCAAATGCTTGATTTTCTCTATATTCTCATCTTGCTGCGCTGGAGATGAAGCTTGACCTGGAATGACTCCATCAGGGTTTGAAAGTTGGAGCAACATTCTCCTCAAGATTGGACGTGTGCACTACTCCCTCATTGAGTCCACTTAAGCATTTTGATCTCATTTTTCCATGGAAAGAAAGATGAACCACAATTAGTTTATTCAAAGTGACAGGGTTGGAGGTTTGAAGCCCTCATAGCGCCAAAAATGTTAACAAGAAAACTTGTCAACATTCCAATGCTTTGAAAAGATAATTTTGTTTTGGACATAACCATATGGTAGAAATGATACGCCTCTAAGATTATTTCCTTCGTTTGTCATACCTTTTGATCTTGTTGAAAGGTTATTAAGGCTAATTAGACCCTTCAAACAGATTGATAAAATATTGGGTTGTCATACCTTTCACCCCTATCGAAAGGTTATTAAGGCTAATTAAACCCTTTGACCGGATTGATAAAATATTGGGTTGTCATACCTTTCGACATTGTCGAAAGGTTATTAGCATAACCACCTTTGAAATACCTTTGGACCTTGTCGAAAGGTTATCAGCATTACCAACCCAACCTTTTAAGTTTATGTGGAAGGAAATAACTCAACCTTTCAACCTGGTCGAAAGGTTGTTTAAAAGATTACTACATCCTTTTGACTAGGTTGGGATAGAAGCGAATTACCAAACCTTTCGACTTTGTCGAAAGGTGAGGTAAGGCTTTTCCAACCTTTCGATTAGGTTGACGTAATCCTTAAATGTTCGACTTCCAGAAATCAGTAAGTTGATGAGTTCCATTTTTTCTTAGAGTCGAAAGCAGTTTGGGACGACGTCTTCTACTTCCCATTTAACCGTGTCGAAAGGTAAGGTATGAAACCTTCTGACATTGTTGTAAGGAGATCCAAGGCTCTTTACCAACCTTAATTGCTTTTGGCCCCATTTATGTCCATTTCATTTTACGAAATCGATTTGAAGGGTTTGCTGGTGCTTTAGGAAGTAGATTCCCTTCGAACGAAGTCCATAATTGATGGTTAAAAGATATATGTATAACCTAGATTAATACTTGGGAGTAAACCTTTCGACTAAGTCCAAAGGTTTTTTTCCCCTTTCAAAGCAGTCCTGATCTATATCTCTAACCCTTTTACTCTTTTACATAAGATTAATTTAGTTATGCCCATATCTGTGCATTAACATATGCGACACACCATAATCACTTTAACTCCCTCGTTTAAATATGGATTTCAATGATGATGTGCTTCGATGGGGAATTTCTAAGTTGATCTTATATATAACATAGATCAAAAGAGATTATGAGAAAAAGGTTGAAATCATGTGCAATTGATCATTAGTCTAGCTAACGATCTTAATGACTCTCCTCATTGCCAATATGCATCATGTAGGAGCAATTTCCATTTTATTCATATCTAAAATGAGTTACAAGAAATTGAGCCCTCTTGTCTCTCTTGCTTCCTCGTTTCCCACCTTGTCGAAAGGTTTAGTAGAAGGTACATAAACACTGCTACTCTCTCTCTCTTTTTGCCAATACATGTTCATTTCCCTTCAAATTTTGTAGCAAATATGTTACATATGTTTCATTTGAACTACCGCTTGATATCTTGTATCAGAATTTGCAACTCTTTGAATGTGTGACATTACAATTGAACAATATTAAATAAAATTGGGAATTTTGAAACGTATAATCTATAATAATTCTCAAATATTGTTTTCTCAGAGTGCTCAATACCAGAATGCGATTGAGAAGTTTGTTACAATATGCAAGCTAAACGATGATACTATGTCAGTCTAGATCGGATCAATATATTCAAAGCAAACCCTTCCAAAATGTAGTGGATGCGATCGCCATCAAATATTTTTGCTGGTATGCTGTGACGACCTTGAAATTTTTGGATATTTGAAATTGAAATGTTTAATTGATTTTAAATATTTGAAGGTTAGTTTAACTTGAATTTTAAATATCACTATTTGGTTGACAAATAAACTATTGAATTAAATAATTGGAAATCAGGTAAAATATGTATTTTGGGATTTCGAGTCTGTTAAAAATAATTTGAAGATTTATATTGATAATACCGAAGGTAATAGAACTTGTAAAATCGAATTTAAAAGCGGTTTATTTAGTTTTAAAAATATATAGTTTAAGTTGACGTTTAAAAATAGCTTTTCGAGGCACAGTCTTGGAATTTGATGAAACCAGTTCCATTGGATGCGTAATAGTATATTATTATCGGATTTCAATTTTCGTTATGTGTGGAGTTGTGTGTGATTATACGGTAAGTAAATGCGTTGAAATTTAAATCGAAAATTCAGTATAATAATAAGGTCCAAAAAGCTATCTTCTCCATAGGATCGAACTTGGACTCGAGACCTTTTCCATTGCGTTTGGAATAGGCGTATAACATTATAAACACCTAGCGGCGCGCCTCGATAGGAGTTTAAAATTTAGAGTTGAAATTTCAAGACGATATAAATTTGAATTTAAAATTTAAAATATATATTTATATACTCTAGCCAACATCAACTGTTTTTATCACCTCAGAACACCGAAGCAAGCCTGCAGACACGCAAGGCAATTTGAAAAACATGCGTCTTCTTCAAAGGAGAAAAAATAAAATAAAACACGTTTATTTCAAATCATTCAAATCGAGTCCTCTTCTCGGTCATTTCCCCAAATCGAACTCAAGAAAATAAAGATAGCACAGATAAAAAAATGGAAGTCGAAGAAAAAGAAGTGGCCGATCGAGTTCAAGGTCGCCGTAATATAAATGCGCCATGATCTGCTCTTTGAAATCGAAACAAATCCAAAATCAAACAAGTCGAAATCAAAACGAATCGAGGGAGGCTGTTCGAATGCAAATCTAGGGGGCGCCGTGTGTGTACTAGGTAGGGCAGAGGTCGGCGTTCGAGGAGGATCGATGAGTGGTTCGTGTGGGGGCGTAGGTTTAGAGTCGCAACCGGGAAAGGCTTCGATTGAATCACGATCGGTGGCAGTGATTGAAGGTCTGGGTCGAAGATCGTGCTCGAGCTCTGGCGTCGGGTTGGTGCTCACTGCTCATGGTGGGGTTTTGATGGTTATGGTGTGCCCTGGCTTTAGCACGCGCGTGAGTCGTTGAAAGGTAGGCAGTGAAGGTATTTTTGTTTCATTTTACTAAATTATATATATGTATATATGTATATATTAGAGGAATACTAGAAAATATATAGATAAGATTTTGATTTACCGCAAGATGAAAAACAATTCTACTTAATTTAATAAAGATATATATGTGTATGGGAAAAACGAAAATTATTTTATATAGATAAGGTTTAAAAAAGGGGGAAATTTTAGAATGCCGTAAAGTTTATAAAACTGATTTTTGAAATCTGTATAGATTATTTTTAAATGTACATAGGTTATATTTTTTTTAGTATATGGGTTTTAAAAGAAAAATAAATATGATTTATCATTGGGAAATTTTTCTAAAATTTAATCATTAGTTAATTAAACTGATTTAATGATACTTGATTGTTCAAATTTTTTTAGAATATTAATAAAACCATAAATGTTATACTAGGTCAAAACTCGTGGAGAATCAACCCAGTGTGGATCGGATTTGCAAATTAAAAATCAAGGTGAGTTAATGTCACTCTTTTGGAATACCATTAAATTTAAATAGTCAAATTTAAATTATTGGTTGTTGCTTGAATTGATAATTTATTATCAGCATTGGGTGTGATATGTTATATATATATATATATATATATATATATATATATATATATATATATATATATATATATATTGGAGTGATTGATTTCCCGCATTATATAGCGAATGACACCCTATGCGCCCCGCATAATAGAGGATGACCCCATATACCGCGATATTCTACCTCGAAGTGGAATTGATATTTTTATATTGTGCTAACTTCTATGGATGCAGGGAGACAGGTTGGAGAGATCCAACTGGATTCCTCAAAATATTTAGATTATTTTAATATTCTGTGATATGATTTATTTGATAATCTGAGATAGATTATATTGGTGATTGATTTACTAGATGCTATGGTTTGATTGAATATGTTTGGGTATACTGAGTTATCAAAGATAAAAGTTGAATTTTTAAAGGAAAATAAAATAGGAAATTTTAAGTAAAATAATTATTGAAAATTTGGATAAATTAAAGAATGAATTTGAAAAGGATAAAAATTGATTTTTAAATTCTAATAAATAAATTCTAAGTGTGGAAAAAAAAGATTTTCGAATAACTGGGAATAAATGAACTTTTAAACTTAAGTGATATTATTCAAAGGAATAAAGAATTTATTTTTAAAATTTAGTATGAAATTAATATTTCAGATTTTAAATAAGATTTCAAATCTAAATAAAGGAGTGAATATGGAATTAATGGGTTTTGAGATAAATTTGGATAAGTAAAGGAATTCGTTTTAAGAGGGAGTAAATTTTGGAAATCAATTTGAAAAATTGATTAGTATTTGAAACCGTGTTTTAAGAAAGGAGAATGAGATTATGAAATTTATAAACTGGGATTATAAAGTGAAATAAGGTATCAGTGGATATTTAGAAGTATAAATTCACATTGGAAATTTATAAAGGAATGGGTAATTTGTTTAAAAATAAATAGTGGTTTATTTTTAAAGGTATGGAAGAAAAGTTTATTTTCCTGAAAAGCCAAGTACGTTTTCAAAGCAGATTTTTGAGCGTAAGAAAAAGTTTAAAGTTATTTTAAAGGAATGTTTTTGAGAAATTAGTATTTAAGTTGTTTAGAATTTTATAGGTAAATATTTATTAGATTAGTTATAGTAGTAATTATTTTAAAAGGTTAATTGGTATTATGATTTGAAAAGATAATTATTAATATTTATATTTTATAAAGTAGTTTTATTTTTAAAGGTAGTTTGGCTAAAAAAATTATTTGAAAAATTAGTATAGAATTTCATAACTTTAATTTTAAATTAGTTTTGGTTTAAGTATTACATAGAAATTATTATAAGATTTCATAACTAGTATTTTAAACAGTTTATTTTCAATGTTTTAAAGTGTGTGTGTATATATATATATATATATTTGAATAAAGTGATTTAAATTATTTTAAAATCTAAGTGTTAAGACTTGGTGAATTTTAGTGGAAATAAACAATTTTGGAAATTTATTCCGCAAGAGAAAAGTGATTTGAAACTGTTTTCAAAAGATTGAAGTGTAGAAGATATCTTGCGAAGATATTTTGAAAAATAAATAATTTGGAAAATTATTAAGGCTGATGGTTGTTTGTAGATGTTATATGATAGTTAAATAACCGACTATTTATACTGGCCAATGCGCTGATCGTTTCGAA
Organism: Allium cepa; assembly: GCA_030765085.1. Lineage (NCBI taxonomy): Eukaryota > Viridiplantae > Streptophyta > Magnoliopsida > Asparagales > Amaryllidaceae > Allium > Allium cepa. The sequence goes on from CM060928.1 coordinate 980,737,677, forward strand.
GAGACCGAGATATGGATTAATTTTCCGAAAAAAACTTCAATCCGGTTTAGATGTTTTCGTTCAAATCGTTCAAATCAAGTCCTCTTCTCGGTCATTTCCCAAATCGAACTCCAGAAAACAAAGATAGCATAGATAAAAAATGGAAGCCGAAGAAAAAGAAGTGGTCGATCAAGTTCAAGGTCGCTGTAATACAAACATGCCACGATCTGCCTCTTCGAAATCGAAACAAATCCAAAATCAGATAATTTGAAATCAAAACGAATCGAGGGAAGCTGTTCGAATGCAAATCTAGGGGGCCGTGTGTGTACTGGGTAGGGCAGAGGCCGGCGTTCAAGGAGGATCAGTAGGTGGTTCGTGTGGAGGCGTAGGTTTAAAGTCGCCACTGGGAATGGCTTCGAGCGAATCACGATCGGTGGCAGTGATTGAAGGCGTGGGTCGGTGATCGTGCTCGAGCTTTGGCGTCGGGTTGGTGCTCACTGCTCATGGTGCGGTCTTGATGGCTATGGTGTAGCCTGGCTTTAACACGTGTGTGAGTCGTTGTAGAGTAGGCAGTGAAGGTATTTTTGTTTCATTTTACTAAATTATATATATGTATGAATGTATATGTATTAGAGGGAAATCAGAAAATATATAGATAAGATTTTGATTTACAGGAAGGTGAAAAACAATTCTGTTTAATTTAATAAAGATATATGTATATGGGAAAAAAAAGGAATTATTTCATATAGATAAGGTTTAAAAAAAGGGAAATTTTAGAATGCTGTAAAGTTTATATATAAATCTGTAACGACCCAGAATTTCTGTCATTTGAAATTCATATATTTAATTAATTTTAAATATTCACAAATAAATTTTATTTCGAATATCTAGGTTTAATTCGATAATTAAATCGATAATTTAATATGTGAAATTACTGAAGTAATTGGAAATTGGGTTTAAAGTGATTGAAAATGATTTATAAAGTTGTATTTAATCATATTGGAGTTAGAATGATGTTGTCGAACTTTTAAGATTTAATTAAAAGTTAATTTGTGAAAATTGAATATTTTAATATTTAATTGACGAGATAAAATAGCCATTTTTCAAACAGTCTCGGATTTCGATGAAACCAGTTTCATCGGATCCGTAATTTTATATTATTGTAGGATTTCAAATTTCGTGTCAATCTGATTTACGGTTTGTCCAGGGGAAGCTAAAACGCACAGAAATCGGTTTGAGTGAATTTTTAAATTTAAATAGTCGATTTGAAAACCTATCTTTCAAATATGATCGAATTGGTTCCCGATATATATTACATTGCGTTCGGAATAGGGGTAAAACATTATGAACGCCAGGCGGCACGCTTCGTTTGGAGTTCGGAAAATTTTTGGGTGAATAGTGCACGGAAATTTTCTATAAAAGGACCTTCATTATTTCATTTTACACACAAACCCTAGGTCAAAGGTTTCAGCCGCCACTTAGATTTTCAATGGCCGAAAATTCATTTCTTTCTCCTCTAATTTTCTTCAAATTTACACATTAATTCGACAAACTTCCTAAATGAAAGTTGAAGAGCACGTTGAGATCTTCCTATCCAACGGTCAAGATCGTAAATGGAGTTTTTGATCGTTGGCAATTTAAACTTGAAGGCCGCACGTATCGACACGTTTTTCGAGGCCAATATAGGTCCGAGCTTGATGATACTCTGGCCGAGCATGTAGTAGGCGACGAGATTTCTAATGGTGGTGGAGTGACGAAGTTTCGTGCATCGTGGTGGCCGTGGTGTCTAAACCTAATCACGGCAAGGATGGGTTCACGCGTGTGATAATTACCTGGACGTCAACGTGAAGAAGAAACAAAAGGGGTGGCCAAGATTTGCATCTAAGAATGGATGGTCCAGATGTGATAAGGTTTAAAAGTATAAAGAAAATTGTAAATTATTTATATTTAAATTCGTGTAAAATTTAAAAAGCCATAACTTTTTCATACGAGGTCCGTTTTGGACGAAACGACTTGCATTGGAAACGTATCGTCGAATACTATGCAATGGAGCTAGATTGGAATCGATTGGAGCTAGTGAAAATTTTGGGTAAAATTAAACGCGCTTTTAATTTTATTCGAAATAAAACGCTGAAACTGTATTCGAAGCAAGGTGAGAACTTCTCACTCAATCGAAATTGTTTCGATTTAAATTTTAAATAGTTAGATTTAAAATTGCTTGATTGTATGCTTGAATGATAAATTATTATCTGTTGTATTGAAATAGACCCTATACGCCGTATATTAAACGGATGTTATTTATTAAACACATATACCGCGATATTTCACCTCGATGTGGAATTGGTATTATATATGTACTTGGAGTTGATTTCCTGCATTATATAACGGATGAGACCCTATTGCGCCGCATACTAGCGGATAATATTTTATATAAACTCATGTATCGCGATATTCTGTCTTGAAACGAGATTGGTATTGTGCTAACATCTGTGGATGCAGGGAAACAGGTTGGAGGGATCCAACTGGATTCCTCACCCGTATTGATTTATTTTCAAATATTGTGATATATTCTATTATCATATTGATATATGACGTTTTGGATGTCGCGATTGTTATATTTAGTGTTGTTGCAGCATTGGGCCTATTTTGGAAAATTAAAAGTGTTAAAGTTATGATTTTCAAATTTAAAAAGGATTTTTAAGTGATTTTTGAAAGTATACGTTTTATTAAATTTTCGAATTAATTCATTTTAAATAAATAAACGTTAAAAATTTTATGTTATAAAAATTATGATTTTTGTGAAATATAACCGAAATGTGATTTTTGAAATAGTTGATTAATTTGTAAAATGGTTTAAATTGGGATTTTTGAATTATTATAAACGGTTTATATAAAAGATTTATAAAATTAATATTTATAAATTAAAATATTGGAATTATAAAATGAATTTTTATAAGTGTTAAAATGAAATATAAATGGATTTCGTAAGTAAATGAAATTTATAGATTTATAAATTATGAAGTTATAAAATGAATAGATTTTGTAAAATAAAAGATTTATAGCTAAATTTACTTATAATTTGGATTTGGCAACTAAATAAGATATAATAGAATTTGTAAATAATGTAATTTTATAACTTGAAGTTTTTATAATATATAAATGTGAATTTATAAACATTGATATATAAATCCAAAATCAATTGAAATTGATAAGTAAATATGAAATCTTATTAAAGGAGATATATCCACGATTTTGGACGGTGGATAATCCTTTAAATAAAATGGGTAGAAGTGTTGAATTTGGTAAACGAAGTATATTCATGATTTTGGACGGTGAATAATATATATTAAAGAAATGTTTTGGGGAAGTGTTATTTTAAATCGAATTAAAATGATTTAAAGATGTTTTAAAATGTATTAAGAATCGAAACCATAGATTTCAACATTCATTGTTGAAATAGATGTTTTCGGAAAGTAAAAGGAAATGGTGGACCATAACACTGTTGTTATACTAAATGATTTTCGAAAGGAGATGTTTTATGTAGTATTGGGATTTACATACCTATCTTAATTTCGAATCCCTATACTAGTGATTTTGGGTTGTCGTCACGATGTTTTACGCAACATTCGTTTTGACTCAAATAAATGTGTTTAAGAGAATGTTTTCCTTAAAGAATAAAATATATACATAATTTTGATTTAAGTATATTGAATATTTTCCAAGTGTTGAAAATAAATAGATTTGTGAATTACTTATTATTAAATAAGTATGGAAATGTTATCCAATATGAAGTGAAATGTTTTGAGATTTTATCTTTTAAAGATAAATTGAAAGCGAATATTTGAAATCAATTTGAAAATCGTATATCAGTGGGTATTTGGAAATTTAAATTCACCATGGAATATATAAAGGAAAGGGAAATTTGTTTAAAAATAAATATTGATTTATTTTTGAAGTGTGGAACAAATATATCTTGTAAAGATATTTTTGAAAAATAAATAATTTCGGAAATTATTTGGAATCTGGTGATGTTGTGCATATCTATTGATAGTTAAATAACCGACTATCAATATTTACCTTTAAATGGGTATTTGTTGTGATTTGCTTGAATTTGAATGCGGCACTTATTTTAAAATAAGCGCTCGTTATTCGGTTTAGCCGGGAGAGGACCTATGGGTCATAAATCCCATTCCGAATAGTGATACGACGTATATGGATGGCATTGAAGACCGGTGGTAAAGACCGGGTATTTTCGAGAACGAGAGGATAACTCGTTGATTGTCTCTGCACTGAGTCGCACCGGTATAGAGATTCCCTAAGTGATGGGAAGTCCGATCGGGATTGTGAATACCCGGATTTGCAAGGACTTCTTTGGAAGTGCCTTCGGTTCTGTTCGAACCTAGAACAGACTTGTATGGATTGTATGTTTAACATTACACTTTGAGATATAAAGCAGATTTCTTTCAAATACATTACTGTTGGTGGCGGAGAATTTATTCTCTTAGCTTAACACCCTTCTCCGAGACGTACGAGCTCAGAGGTTATGTAGTTGATGATTATCGGTGATATACTCCCAATTTGGTAGTGTGGCATGCTGAGTGCTGCTGACCATTTGTTGATCAAAGCGTGGCTTTTGTGAAAAGCGTATCTTTGTGGACGTGATTTCGTCAAACCTCACAACCCGGTTATGGTCGAAACAGGAATCGTGGCAGCAAGGTTATTTGAGGATAGTGCCCTCTAAGGGCATGTCATTTCCTTCTAGATTATAAGTGGTATCATGGTATGGAGCCCAGATATTTACTTCGTAGTTGCTGCATATTTATTGATTTGTGATTGGTTGAGAGGATCCTCGGATAAAGGTCGCAAACGACCGGGGGATGACATGCTCGTGTCAGTTGTTACCCAGCTAGGGGTAACCCGACCTTGTGTAGCAGAGATCCTGTTAGGATCTGGGGACGTCGCTCCAGAGGCGTTCCATTTTATTTGGGCAGTTCCTTTGCCCGACCATTTGTTGGAAATCCGTTCATCAAATACGAGCTCTTTATGGTTTTAGTTATAGAACCTGCCATCTAATATGGTAGCTATAGTAGGCATATTATAGTGGTACCTATGCTGGCTAAGATTTATATTCTACTTTCGAAATGTTTTCTACACTTTGCACTAATAATAATAATAATCAAATGATTCTGCGTAATAAGCATCTTTGACTATCATAAGGAGAAATCTCCTCCAATTCTGCATTTGCATTGTGTGTTTGGCGGGAGACCTTATGGTAGTTACATTTTCTAAAAAAAGCATGCGAATTGACTTCAAAATATATTTTTTGTTGCTTTTAAAGATAAACTGTTTTAAGTTCTCACATCAGTCCCATGACTGACCTGGAGTTTATTGTTTCCTTCCTAAACTCTGGGTGCCCACCAATTTCCACATGGGCAATCTAGAGTCAGATTATCAGGTCATTCTGGAATTCAGGAGTTGCTGTGGAGATCAGGAGCAAGCTGGATGGCATGGCGTATGAACTAGTATATAGTATTTCTTTTCCGCTGTTCGTTGTTGTAAACTGATAATGTAATGAAATGTGATGTAATGTAATAACTGATATAGTTCTTTGTTTTAAAGATATTCATTTATCTATTATATGTTGTTCCGCTGCGATTGAGAGATTCTGTTATTGTTCTGTTGCTTTTCTTCCTTCCTTCTTCTTCTACCTTCTTCCTCTTCTTCTTCTACCCTAACAATTCGGTTTTCCTGCCTTCGATTTGCTCAGGAGTTGATACAGTGGGCGTATTGATGTCGATTTTTGAAAGTCGAAAATTCGTGTATGTTAGAAAGTGGTATCAGAGCATATGGTTAAACGACAACCTTGGCTCTGTTGGGAATTGCTAGGAACTGAGTTGATGATGTTTTGATGACAACAACCTTATATAGTTATTATACTTTACTTTATAAAATATATACTAACATTTCGATGTATGTATGTATGTGTGTGTGTGTGTGTGTGTGTGTGTGCGTGCGTGCGCGCGCGGGCGCGCGGGCGCGCGGGCGTGCGTGCGTGCGTGCGTGCGTGCGTGCGTGCGTGTATGTATGTATGTATATAAGAAGTATATGCAGGTATCATCGAAGACTGATCAGTATAAAGACTCAAGCATCAAGATGAAGATTAGAGATTCAAGATTCAAGACTCTAGAGAATCAAGATTTCAAGATCTCAAGATAAGTGTTTAGTATTTTGTTAAAACTTCATAATAGCACTCTCATCTTTCTTCCAATTTTCTTTTGGGATGGAACCCAATTTCTATTGAAACCAGTGGCTTACAAACCCATGACAAGTAGCTTACAAACCTATGACAAGTGGCTTACAAACCCATGAAAATCAAAATCATTTAAACTACTTTGTACAAGTTCTCGAGTCCGATGGAGGAGCTCTGTAGGAAGGTTCTTGCAATTTCAGTTTGAATAGATTTTTCAAAATGTTTTTAAATCTATTTTCAAAATGTTTTAGCTTTCAAAATCATGTTTTCAAAAATATTTTCAAAATTTGTTTTAGCCTAGAAATATTCCTCTATTCTGATTTTAAAAACTTCTATTTTTAAAACATCAAATCTTATTCTGATTTTAAATATTACTTATATAATTGACGGTCTATATCAATTATATATATATATATTTAAAATAATATTTTATATTCATTCTCTATCTCAAAATATTGTTTAAACACTTTATTTTGCTTCAGAGAAGTTTCAACTTGTTTTAAATTCAAATGCCTTTACAAAACAACATCTCTATAATTTTGAACTGAGGGATGTCGACATAAGGGGATACCCCATGTCGACATGGTGACAGTTGGATTCAAAATTCAATTTTCAAAAGAAGTGTCCATTTGTTCGAAAACCTTTCGCCAATGGTTATGACTGTTGTGCATCTATATAAAGGCTTCCAAAACGAATTTTTTTAACAACTACTTTCTTATTTTCTTCACTCTTTCTTCTCCACCATTCCATATCCATAAAACTTCATATTTTCAAGATCGTGCCATCATTCTGCCAAATTCTCAATAGGAAATCATTTAGATACTCTCTCTATTTGATTCTCCATCGTTCCACTAAAGATCAAAGTGCTATTCAGAGTTATAGGATTAATTTGTATTCAAAAAGTCCATAGAGTCTATCCATTCAAAAGGATTGTTATTAAGAAGTATTAGGGTGATCTTGTGTCCCGTAAATCAAGAGAGTTTACCCCAGACTCGGAGATAGGAGGGTTCCTCAAGGCCTTAGAAATTTAGGGTTGTAATTTGGATATTGGCTTATAAAAACCTGTACAAGGATATTGTCTTCGTGCAGGACTAGACGTAGGAGGATTCTGAACCAGTATAAAATCCGATGTGTTCTTTCCTTTTACTTGCTTTACTTTACTATTTGCATTCATTGTATGATCTGTGATCATTCTGTGTTAGAATTCTGTTTAGATTTGTGTTGAAAGTTTTAATTTAGTCATATAGTTCATATATTCTTTAAAAAACTATTCACCCCCCTCTAGTGTTATTTCTGCCTTAAGATCCTTAATCTGCATCCCTAACAGGAATTACTCATTAGAGATAGAGTCAGTAGTACTCTAGAATGAGTATGAGTGTAATAATAGCTATGAGAGCATATTTGTTAGTGAATATAAAATTGTTTAATATTGTGATGATTGGTTTGTTGAGTGGTATTGTTTTAAAAGCGGGTAAATGAAATAATTTTTACCCAAAATTATATTTTACATATAAAGGGGATAATTTTTCAGAATTATTAAAGTCTATATAAATTGATTGTTTGATCGTTAAAAATATAAGAATATATATAATTTAATTAAAGGATGTTTGAATAAGTTAAATAAAACATATTGTAAAAGAATAAATTGTATAAGTAAATGAATTATTAAGTATGGAATTTTAATTATTATGATTTACAATAGTGAAACAATCTTATATATATAAGAAGTGAAACTATATGAATATATGTATAAATATGAGTTGTAAATAAAAGTAAAATAGAATTTACTTTAGAATTGGAATCTGAATTGGATTCATAAGTGGAAATTTAAGTTAAGTTAAACAAATGATGTTTAAATGGAATATAACTTAAGGAATGTTGAATGAAGTTGATTTTGGTATCAAAATAAATTAATAAAGTGAATTAAATGAATATGAACTTGAGTTATGTAATGAAATTCAACTTTTATGGTTAAATGAATTAGCAATTGAATTAATAAATCAATTGAATGTAAATAAATTGATATGAAATAATGGATGTAAGTGTTAATTCATTAAAGCTAATTAAAAGTGATGAACCAAATTGAATGAATGTAAGCAAAGTAAAATGAATTTGGTTGTATTGGATATACATTGATTGTTAGATTGATGGTTAGTTGGTTGTATAGAAATCCATATGAAATTGAATTAATGAAATTGAAAGCTAAAGTAATTGAAATCAAATTGGAAGTTAAGTGAATCTTAAATAGAATTGAATTTGATGTGGAAGTGAACTAACTTGAATATAAATTAGTGAATATAAACTAATTGAAAATGAATAAATGAATGTTAGTAAAGTCCAACGTTAATGAATCAAATGTGATTAAATGAAAAAAAATCAATTCATTGAATATTAATGAGAAGTGAATGTGTATTGATTTGGTTATGGATGTTAGTTGGATGATAGTTAATTTGATGGTTGGATTTGTTGCTTTTATTGCATTTGCTATATTGGCACGTATTGTTGTTGCTTCAGATATATGTTGTATATTGATATTTCTTTCATACATGCATGTTTCTCATTGTCGTTGAGTGCTTAGTAGGTGTGGATTGCGCTTGCTTCACATTTGGAGCTCGCTTTCGTCCTATATTAGCCGTATATGCTCGCTAATAATATATAAGGTACATATCTCGGATTACATATCGTACTTTTACACTTTTTTCCCTGCGGGATGCCTCATTACTTGATGAGATGTATATTTGTGATATATATTGCCATTTTTTCTGGATCGAGCCGCGCAAAGGAGACTATGGCAAAATTTTCTGAAAATTTAAGGCGTTAGAATATTTTCGAGAAAATTAAATTTTTTTGAAAACTATAACTTTGATTTTGGAGTTGAAAGTTAAAACAATATTAGTTGGTTTTGAAAAGATAACTAAGTATGATTTGAAAACTTAGTAAAGTTTTTATAAGAAGTTTAACTATGGATTTGGAAAAGTTAAAATGTTTATATGAATTTGAAATTTAATTTGAAATGGTTTTGAAAAGTTAATGGATTTTGTAACTTTTTTCTTACTTGGTGATTTCGAGGACGAAATTCTTTTAAGGGGGGAAGTTTGTAATGACCCAGAATTTCTGTCATTTGAAATTCGTATATTTAATTAATTTTAAATATTCACGAATAAATTTTATTTCAAATATCTAGGTTTAATTGGATAATTAGATCGATAATTTAATATGTGAAATTACTGAAATAATTGGAAATTGGGTTTAAAGTGATTGAAAATGATTTATAAAGTTGTATTTAATCATATTGGAGTTAGAATGATGTTGTCGAACTTTTAAGATTTAATTAAAAGTTAATTTGTGAAAATTGAATATTTTAATATTTAATTGACGAGTTAAAATAGCCATTTTTCAAACAGTCTCGGATTTTGACGAAACCTATTTCATCATATCCATAATGTTATATTATTGTAAGATTTCAAATTTCGTGTCAATCTGATTTACGGTTTGTCCGGGGAAAGCTAAAACGCACAGAAATCGGTTTGAGTGAATTTTTAAATTTAAATAGTCGATTTGAAAACCTATCTTTCAAATATGATCGAATTGGCTCTCGATATATATTCCATTGCGTTCTAAATGGGGATAAAACATTATGAACGTCAGGCGGCACGCTTTGTTTGGAGTTCGGAAAAATTTCGAGTGAATAGTGCACATAAATTTTCTATAAAAGGACCTTCATTATTTCATATACACACAAATCCTAGTTCAAAGGCTTCAGCCGCCACTTAGGTTTTCAATGGCCGAAAATACATTTCTTTCTCCTCCAATTTTCTTCAAATCTACACACTTCTATGAAAGTCGAAGAGCACGTTGAGATCTTCTTATCCAACGGTTAAGATCGAAATGGAGTTTTGGATCATCGGCAATTTGAGCTTGAAGGTCGCACGTCTTGGCACGTTTTTCGAGGCCAATATAGGGCCGAGCTTGATGATACTCTGGACGAGCATGGAGTAGGCGATGATCTTTCTAATGGTGGTGGAGTGATGAAGTTTCGTGCGTCGTGGTGGCCGTGGTGTCTAAACCTAATTACGGCAAGGATGGGTTCACGCGCGTGATAATTACCTGGACGCGAACGTGAAGAAGAAACAAAAGGGGCGGCCGAGATTTGCATCTAAGGATGGACGGTCCAGATGTGATAAGGTTTAAAAGTATAAATAATATTGTAAATTATTTATATTTAAATTCGTGTAAACTTTAAAAGGCCATAACTTTTTCATACGAGGTCCGTTTTGGACGAAACGACTTGCGTTGGAAACGTATTGTCGAATACTATGCAATGGATCTAGATTGGAATCGATTGGAGCTAGTGAAAATTTTGGATAAAATTAAACGCGCTTTTAATTTTATTCGAAATGAAACGCTGAAACTGTATTCGAAGCAATGTGAGAACTTCTCACTCAATCGAAATTGTTTCGATTAAATTTTAAATAATTAGATTTAAAATTGCTTCATTGTATGCTTGAATGATAAATTATTATCTGTTGTATTGAAATAGACCCTATACGCCGTATATTAAACGGATATTATTTATTAAACACATATACCGCGATATTTCACCTCGATGTGGAATTGGTATTATATATGTACTTGGAGTTGATTTCCCGCCTTATATAGCAGATGAGACCCTATTGCGCCGCATGATAGCGGATATTATTTTATATAAACTCATGTACCGCGATATTCCGTCTTGAAACAAGATTGGTATTGTGCTAATATCTGTGGATACAGGGAAACAGGTTAGAGGGATCCCACTGGATTCCTCAACCGTATCGATTTATTTACAAATATTGTGATATATTCTATTATCATATTGATATATGATGTTTTGGATGCCGTGATTGTTATATTTAGTGTTGTTGCAGCATTGGGCCTATTTTGGAAAATTAAAAGCGTTAAAGTGATGATTTTCAAATTTAAAAAAGGATTTTTAAGTGATTTTTGAAAGTATACGTTTTTATTAAATTTTGGAATTAATTCGTTTTAAATAAACAAACGTTAAAAATTTTATGTTATAAAAATTATGATTTTTATGAAATATAACCGAAATGTGATTTTTGAAATAAATAGTTGATTAATTTGTAAAATGGATTAAAATTGGGATTTTTGAATTATTATAAACGGTTTATATAAAAGATTTATAAAATTGATATTTATAAATTAAAATATTGGAATTATAAAACGAATTTTTATAAGTGTTAAAATGAAATATAAATGGATTTCGTAAGTAAATGAAATTTATAGATTTATAAATTGTGAAGTTATAAAATGAATAGATTTTGTAAAATAAAAGATTTATAGTTAAATTTACTTATAATTTGGATTTGGCAACTAAATAAGATATAATAGAATTTGTAAATAAAGTAATTTTATAACTTGAAGTTTTAATAATATATAAATGTGAATTTATAAACATTGATTTATAAATCCAAAATCAATTTAAATTGATAATTAAATATGAAAGCTTATTAGAGGAGATATATCCACGATTTTGGACAGTGGATAATCCTTTAAATAAAATGGGTAGAAGTGTTGAATTTGGTAAACGAAGTATATTCACGATTTTGGACGGTGAATAATATATATTAAAGAAATGTTTTGGGGAAGTGATATTTTAAATGGAATTAAAACGATTTAAAGATGTTTTAAAATGTGTTAAGAATCGAAACCATAGATTTCAACATTCATTGTTGAAATAGTCGTTTTCGGAAGTAAAAGGGAATGGTGGACTATAATACTGTTGTTATAGTAAATGATTTTCGAAAGGAGTTGTTTTATGTAGTGTTGGGATTTATATATCTATCTTAATTTCAAATCCCTATACTAGTGATTTTGGGTTGTCGTGACGATGTTTTATGCAACATTCGTTTTGACTTAAATAAATGTGTTTAAGAGAATGTTTTCCTTAAAGAATAAAATATATACTTAATTGTGATTTAAGTATATTGAATATTTTCCAAGTGTTGAAAATAAATAGATTTGTTAATTACTTATTATTAAATAAGTATGGAAATTTTTTCCAATATGAAGTGAAATGTTTTGAGATTTTATCTTTTAAAGATAAATTGAAAGTGAACATTTGAAATCAATTTGAAAATCGTATACCAGTGGATATTTGGAAATTTAAATTCACCATGGAATTTATAAAGGAAAGGGAAATTTGTTTAAAAATAAATATTGATTTATTTTTGAAGTGTGGAAAAAATATATCTTGCAAAGATATTTTTGGAAAGTAAATAATTTGGGAAATTGTTTGGAATCCGGTGATGTTGTGCATATCTATTGATAGTTAAATAACCGACTATCAATATTTACCTTTAAATGGGTATTTGTTATGATTTGCTTGAATTTGAATGCTACACTTATTTTAAAATAAGCGCTCATTATTCGGTTTAGCCGGGAGAGGACCTTTGGGTCATAAATCCCATTCTGAATAGTGATACGACATATATGGATAGCATTGAAGACCGATGGTGAAGACCGGGTGTTTTCGAGAACGAGAGGATAACTCGTTGATTGTCTCTGCACTGAGTCGCGTCGGTATAGAGATTTCCTAAGTGATGGGAAGTCCGATCGGGATTGTGAATACCCGGATTTGCAAGGACTTCTTTGGAAGTGCCTTCGGTTCTGTTCGGACCCAGAACAGACTTGTATGGATTGTATGTTTGACATTACACTTTGAGATATAAAGCAGATTTCTTTCAAATACATTTCTGTTGGTGGCGGAGAATTTATTCTCTTAGCTTAACATCCTTCTCTGAGACGTACGAGCTCAGAGGTTTTGTAGTTGATGGTTATCAGTGATATACTCCCAATTTGGTAGTGTGGCATGCTGAGTGCTGCTGATCATTTGTTGATCAAAGCGTGGCTTTTGTGAAAAGCGTAGCTTTGTGGACGTGATTTCGTCGAACCTCACAACCCGGTTATGGTCGAAACAGGAATCGTGGCAGCAAGGTTATTTGTGGATAGCGCCCTCTGAGGGCATGTCATTTCCTTCTGGATTATAAGTGGTATCATGGCATGGAGCCCAGATATTTACTTCGTAGTTGCTGCATATTTATTGATTTGTGGTTGTTGGTTGAGAGAATCCTCGGATAAAGGTCGCAAACAACCGGGGGATGACATGCTCGTGTCAGTTGTTACCCAGCTAGGGGTAACCCGACCTTGTGTAGCAGAGATCCGGTTAGGATCCGGGGAGGTCGCTCCAGAGGCGTTCCATTTTACTTGGGAAGTTCCTTTGCCCGAACATTTGTTAGAAATCCATTCATCAAATACGAGCTCTTTATGGTTTTAGTTGTAGAACCTGCCATCTAATATGGTAGCTATAGTAGGCATACTATAATGGTACATATGCTGGCTAAGATTTATATTCTACTTTCAAAATGTTTTCTACACTTTGCAGTAATAATAATAATAATCAAATGATTCTGCGTAGTAAGCATCTTTGACTATCATAAGGAGAGATCTCCTCCAAATCTGCGTTTGCATTGTGTGTGTGGCGGGAGGCCTTATGGTAGTTACATTTTCTAAAAAAAGCATTGCGATTGACTTTAAATTTTTTGTTGTTGTTGTTTTTAAAGATAAACTATTTTAAGTTCTCACAACAGTCCCATGACTGACCTGGTGTTTATTGTTTCCTTCCTAAACTCTGGGTGCCTACCAATTTCCACACAGGCAGTCTAGAGTCAGGTTATCAGGTCATTCTAGAATTCAGGAGTTGCTGTGGAGATCAGGAGCAAGCTGGATGGCATGGCGTATGAACTATGATATAGTATTTCTTTTCCGCTGTTTGTTGTTGTAAATTCTGATAATGTAGTGAAATGTGATGTAATGTAATAACTGATATAGTTCTTTGTTAAGAATTAAAGATATTCATTTATCTATTATATGTTGTTCGGCTGCGATTGAGAGATTCTGTTATTGTTCTGTTGCTTTTCTTCTTTCCTTCTTCTTCTACCTTCTTCCTCTTCTTCTTCTACCTTCTTCCTCTTCTTCTACAACCCTAACAATTCGGTTTTCCGGCCTTCGATTTGCTCGGCAGTTGATACAGTGGGCGTATTGATGTCGATTTTTGAAAGTCGAAAATCCATGTATGTTACAAAATCTAATTTTTGAAATCTGTATATGTTATTTTTAAATGTACATAGGTTATATATTTTTTAGTATTTGGATTTTAAAAGAAAAACAAATATTACTTATTATTAGGAAATTAGTCTAAAATTTAATCGGTAGTTAATTAAACTGATTTAATGATACTTGATTGTTCAATTTTTTTTAGAATATTAATAAAAACATAAATGTTATACAAGTTCAAAAATCATGGAGAATCAAGCCGGTGTGGATCGGATTTGCAAATTAAAAATCAATGTTGAGTTAATCTCACTCTTTTGGAATACCATTAAATTTAAATTATTGGTTGTTGCTTGAATTAATAATTTATTATCAGCATTTGATGTGATATGTAATTTATATATATATATATATATATATATATATATATATATTGGAGTGACTGATTTTCCACATTATATAACGGATGAGACCCTATGCACCCCGCATAATAGCGGATGACCCCATAAACCACGATATTCCATCTCGTAGTGGAACTGGTATTTTTATATTGTGCTAACTTCTGTGGATGCAGGGAAACATGATGGAGTCAAAGATGGAGCAGTGAAGTGCAAGGGCTAATCGCTATTAATCCTGAGGGTGATTCCAAAATGAATGTAGTAGGAGTAGTGCCTTCGGCTCCGTTCGAACCCGGAACGGACTTGTATGGACAAATGCTTTCAGAACATCGTCAGGAGGATGATGAGCATTCTAAATGAATGTGTGCTAAAAAGGTAACACATAGCCTCGAGCCTCATCAACCAGGAATGGCTAAAACAGGGGAGGTGCACACAAGGCTAAGTGGCTAGAAATCAATTAGGGTAAGTCACCCCTGTCTAGATGTTCCCTTATTTCGGCTGTGTGGGCAGTTGCTGATCTCGACCGCGGGATGAACTTTTTCGGGCTATCCAGTAAGGGGTAGCTCCGATCTTGTGATGTAGAGAATCAGGGTGGATCCTTGGTATGGTGATCTAGACCACGTACTGTAACGGGCGGTACCGTAGTAGCCCTGCCATTGATGGAAATCCATTCTCCCTACGTGAATTTACGGTTTTGTTTGTATACCTATTAGCTGGAATTTAATAATGTAACAATTTCGGCTATTTGAATAAGTATTTGTATGTAGGCACTACTATAATACCAGAGGATTTTATAAGAATTTTTTTGGTTATCGTAAGGTAAAACCCGACATGTTTATTTGTGGCGTGGTCTTACGAGATACCTTTGATTTCAAAGAATTTTGAAACTTTAATAATACAATTGAGTGTATTTTCTCACGCTGGTATTTCAGACTGACTCGGGTGTTATTTAACTATAATGCTCGGTGCAGACCGGGTATTATAGAATACAGAAAGGATGCTGTGGAACTGAGGAGACGAGCTGGATGGCGAGACGTATCCCATGTATTTGATGAATATTCCACTGTGCTTGATTAACTGCATAGTCAGTTGTGAGGATAGGTTATGATAACTGTCCAGTTGTGTGTTATGGATTTTGTTGTACTCCGATGATGTAATATATAAACAGATATAATTCCTTTTGTTTTAAAGATTAATCATTTATCTATTATATATTGTACCGCTGCGATTGTGAGATTCTGATATTGTTATCTATTTCTTCTCCTACCTCCTTTTTTAACCCTAATGATTCGTATTTCCATTCACTTTCAGTTGATATGTTAGAGAATAGTGTTAACTCAAGGGGTACGGGCTTGCGGGATGTTACATATGCCATATTAAAAGTAAACATTTTATTGTTTATGTTTATAATCAACATGATCTTCTTCATAATTGAGATGTTGTAATATATTCACTGTGATCATTTTTTGCTTTACAACCATAGATATAGCGAGAGAAGTAACTGATATTGGTCCGAGAGCAATTAATTTCAAGGAAGGCGATAAAGTATTTTCCATTCTTAATGTCACAATAAGAGCTAATAATTGAACACTGTCTCCCTCCTTATGTTTACATTTAAGTTAATTAAAATAATAATAAACAATAGTTTAAATAAATTAACTACGTTTTATATAAATTAACTAAGTATTAAAAAAATTGACAAGTTTGTAATAATAATAAAAATAAGTTTTATAAAAAAATTAACTAAATTTATAATAATAACAATAAAAGTAAATAATAAACTACAATTTGATAAAAATTAACCGTTCATAATAATAATAAAAATTACTAAGTCAACTATGTTTCATCTCACTTCTCTACTATTAAGAAATTCAATCAACATGATTTACACGGTATCATTTTAAAATTCCAAAATTACCCATATTTGTTAATGGAATCTCGCAATCCTTTCCGCCTATCCACCAAGAGAATTTTACTTTCAATTTGTCATTGTATCACCAACAAAACAACTTGAAATGTGCTGTGACTACAAAAACATTAGCATTTAAAACACACATTCATCCTAGATAAACATTTTTAGATATTAAATGCACGTACATGCGTTTGTATACTAGTAATAAATGTTAATAATAACAAAATTAATGATAACAATAATAATAATAACAATAATAACAAAATTAAGTTTATAAAATTAACTAAGTTGACTATGTTTTATGAAAATTAAATTAGTGTATAAAAACTAGCAAAGTTTATACAAAAATAGTAAATTAACAACAATGACAATAAATTAACTAAGTTTATGAAAAATTTATAAGTTCGAGATAATTTACAAAAATTAACTAAGTTAATAAAGATTAAATTTGAGATAATTTATAAGTTTAAGTTAATTAAAGTATAAGTTATGACATTTTAAGTTTTAGCAATTTAGATAATTTATAATTTTAATAATAATAATAGTAATAATAAATAGCAGTTTTAATAAATTAACTTAGTTTTATAAAAAATAAATACACTTATAATAATTTACTAAGTATTATAACAATTAACAAGTTTATAATAATAATAATAAACGAAGTTTGATAAAAATTAATTAAGTTTGATAATGAATTAACCAATTTTTATAAAAATTAAAGTAATTTTTACAAAATTTAACCAATTTTTAAATGTTAGCTAAGTTTTATATAATTTAACTATGCTCTATAAAAATTAAATAAATTTATGAAAATTGATAGAGTTTTATTAGAATTTTACTAAGTTAATAAGTTTTACAAACATTAAATAAGTTTATTATAAAAATTAACCAAGTTTTACAACCATTAACTAAATTAACTAATTTTTAGAAAATTTATTTAAATTTAATAAAAGTTTAACAAAGGATGTTTGATATACTTTAAATATGCAAAACGATTTCATAATCATTTGTCGATTGTTAAGTACATGTAATCATCTTTTTACAAGTAAAGAACAGTTGCAGCAAAGAATTGTGAATAAATAAGTAATGAACATGGCTTTAATTGTTATATATATATATATATATATATAACGTTTTGTTAGTGCTTATGTAAACTTATTTATGATTGGTTATGGATTTTATATGAATTTGCTCTTTTTTTTAAAACTATTATCGAAATGGTTATAGATATCATTTTTGATTCTGTGATTAACGCGTTTTTTCAATTGTTTGAATATGATGATTATGCAATTGATTAATTTATTCACTACAAGAAAAAGGCAGAATACCGACAGCCAAGACCGACGGCTTCCGACGGCCATTTTCCGACGGCTTTCGACGGGCCGTCGGCGGCCGTCGGAAGCCGTCGGAAATTTGCGATTATACCTGCCAGCCGAGCCCTTTCTTCCTCCTCCATTCCATACGAAAATAACTCAAAAAACCCCCCCAAATTCAACCCCCAAGCTTCCAATCCCTAATTTCTAGCTTCCGGATCTTCCAAGGCTCTCTAATCAAGCTTCATTACTCTTAATCTCAGGTATAAACTCTTATTTTTATGAAAAATTCAGTATTTACCCTAATTATAGATTTGCATAAATTGATAAATTAGGGCGAATTAATGATTGCAATTGTTTCCACTAGCGTAATAACGGTTTATAGCATCACATGGTATACCGATTTCATCTTTTATCGTGAAATTGTGATAAACACGTATAATTTGTGCTTGTTCATGTATATGTATTTTGTTGTGTATGCCTTGATTCGACGATTGTATACGTTATTTGGAATAAGATAAAATGATTGAATGAACTAGGAGTATTATATTGTGCACGTATTTAGTTATGACACAAAAAAAATGCATTACTCTAAATTATAATTGTGTGTATTGAAAAATGACAAAATGTTAAAGCAGCCCTAAGTTGATGCGTAATACGTCGAATAAATGTGTGAAATTAATATATAAATGTGAACAGTGAGTAAAACTGTATTTTTGAGTAAAATGCGCGCATGTTAACCGACAAATGTCCCTTAGAGAGTTTTTGGCCCCGTCTGACGAGTGTTGTACATGATCGTTGTATAAATAGTCGTTTTTTTTCGAAAAACGACCATTTATATTCATCTGGTACAATGTTTGTCGGATTTGTCCCTGTATTGGACAAGTTATGAACACAGTAAGAATTTACATTTTGTATACTACTTCGTCTCAAACGGTTCATAAAATTTCGCCCTAACTTTTCTTTTTTGTATCCTGCGTACACGCATTTGTGTACAATGCAGGGAACAAAAGGGAAATGCTGCCGAAATTTTATTGAATCGTTTGAGACGAAGTAATATACGAAATGTAAATGCTTACTGTGTTTGTAATGGGAAGTAGGATGTCTGACCAATGAAAAAAAATTATATATATTTTTAATCGTTACGTACGTCAAAAAATGAAATGTGCCCTATTTGAAAATATTTTTAAATTTGTGAAGTTGTTCTTTAAATTCAAAATATTATACGAACATGAAAATAATCTTTTTCGAATATGTATTCTTCAAAATAAATATTAAATTTTGAACTTCTCATTTTGTCAAATAGGAAAAATGATTGATTATTTTGTTGATCGAAGGAGATGGATGTACCAAAGAAAAGGACTGAGGGGCTCAATAAAAGAAGATTTTTATAATGGTATAAACGTGTTTGTTGAATTCGCCTTAAGTAATAACGGAAACGATCCAGAAATTCGTTGTCCGTGTAGTAGGTGTAGACATTTGAAGTTTTTGTTACCAGATATTGTGAAAGTTCATTTGTGCCAACACGGTTTCACACCCGAATATTATGTTTGGGATCGGCATGGAGAAGTTGTAGCAAATACTTCTGTAGAGTCTGAAAGTGTCGTTAACGAAATAGTTTCAACGACCCGTATAGAAAATATGGTCGAAGATGCAGCACGATCAATGTTTCCTATGGTTGAAGTTGACGACGATGATGTAAATGTTGAAGAACCAAATATTGAAGCTAAGAAAATTTATGATTTACTAGATGCAGCTAAGAAACCTATTTGGGATGGTTGTAAAAGCGGCACGCAGCTGTCAGTAATCGCAGAATACATTGCGATGAAGTCAAAATACAACATCACTGAAGCTGGGTTTACGGCTGTTGTACAAGCTGCAAAAAGACATATGCCGCCCGATAATCTAATGTGTGAAAATCACTACGAAGTTAAAAAACTTATGTCGGCTTTTGGTTTACCGTATCAGAAAATAGATACATGTTTAAAAGGATGCATGTTGTTTTGGAAAGAAGACGCAAACCTTAGAAATTGTAAAGTTTGTAACCAGGAGAGATACAAACCAAGAAAAAAGAAGGGTAAGGAAGTTCCGTACAAGCGTATGCACTACTTACCCATAACTCCAAGACTTCAAAGATTATATGCATCTTCTGTAACTGCGTCTAATATGAGGTGGCATAGCGTGAGAACGGAGGAAGAGGGTACGTTGACACATCCGGCCGATGGAGAAGCATGGAAGCATTTCGATAAAACGTATCCAAATTTTGCAGCGGAGAGTCGAAATGTTAGATTAGGATTATGTACGGACGGTTTTTCTCCATTTTCTCAATTTGGTTCTAAATATTCATCCTGGCCCATTATCGTCACACCGTATAATTTACCTCCATGGATGTGCATGAAAACGCAATATATGTTTCTTACTGTTGTCGTTCCTGGCCCCGACGATCCGACACAAGGAATCGATGTATATTTACAACCGTTGATTGAGGAGTTAAAAATACTGTGGAACGAAGGAGTAGAAACATACGATGTGTCAAAGAAGAAAAATTTTCGTATGTTTGCTTCTTTGTTGTGGACTATAAGTGATTTTCCTGCCTATGCAATGCTTTCGGGATGGAGTACTGCCGGTCGTCTAGCATGTCCATATTGCATGGATGAAACACGAGCGTTTTCTTTACCTCATGGTAAGAAAATTTCATGGTTTGACTGTCATCGATATTTTCTCCATGTAAATCATCCCTTCAGAGGAGACAAGAAAAACTTTTTAGCTAATAGAGTAGAAAACAGACAACCACCGACGATATGGTCAAGCGAAGACATATATGAACTTGTTAAGGACTATCCAAAGATATATGAAACGGGGGAGCAAACAGAAATTGAAGGCAAATCAGTTGTTCATAACTGGTGCAAACAAACTATTTTTTGGGAGTTGCCGTATTGGAAACATTTTCTGCTTCGCCATAACATAGATGTGATGCACAATGAGAAAAATGTATTTAATAATGTGTTTAACACAATTTTGAATGTGAAAGGGAAGACGAAGGATGATTTGAAATCAAGACGTGATATAGAAGAATTATGCAAACGTCCCGAGCTTCATATGAAACCAAATGATAGTAAAAAAACCAAAAGCTTGTTACGAATTAGATAATAATCAAGTTAAAGCTGTGTTAAAATGGGTGGAAGGGTTAAGATTTCCTGATGGGATATCATCAAATCTTCGTAGATGTGCTGACTTTAAAAATGGTAGATTGAGCGGAATGAAAAGTCACGACTGTCACATAATGATGGAAAATTTATTTCCCGTTATGTTTAAAGAACTACTGCCGTTAAAAGTTTGGAAGGTAGTAACGGAGCTTAGTATGTTTTACAAAGAGCTTTGTTCGACTACTTTAAAAGTGCAACGTTTACGTAAACTTGAAGTGGACATTCCTATATTGCTTTGCAAATTAGAGAAAATATTTCCGCCAGGTTTTTTTAATGTGATGGAACATTTACCTGTTCATCTTCCATCTGAAGCACGACTTCGAGGTCCTGTCCAATACGGATGGATGTATCCATTTGAGAGGTATGTAATATGTTATAACGTAATTTAATTGCATTTGAAAGATGAAGTTAATATAAATTAATGTTGCATAGATATTTGAATCATCTGAAGAAAAAAGTGAGACAAAAAGCACGAGTTGAAGGTTCGATATGTAAATCTTACATCGAAGAAGAAGCTTCGTTCTTTTTCTCTCACTATTTCAGTGACCATGTGAATATTTCATTTCAAAGTGTTCCTCGTAATGATGAAGGCGACGAACAAGAGTCCTCTCAAGCAATGTTATCTATTTTTAGATAACATGGTCGGCCTTCTGGAAAATGTATGGAAATATGGCTAGACGATAGAGATCTTCGTGTAGCACACACTTATATTCTTCTAAATTGTGCTGAGGTTGCACCGTTTGTTAGGTATTCTGAAATAATAATTTTTGTTTTATTCTTTTCTGTAATGCATGCGCGTGTATAACCTAATGTAATAATTTGTTTATATAAACAGTGTTTATGAACGGGAACATCCGAACGGAGATCTCAGTAAAGAATTTTCCCGTTGGTTTTCAAATTACGTTTATGAGCCGAAAAATTGTGTTGTTGACGAAGGGTTGAAACATCTTGCAATGGGACCAAAAAGAGTGGTCAAGACATATCCAATATATTTCGTCAATGGATACAAATTTAACACCAAAGAATACGGTGCAGAAAAATTAACAAATAATACTGGTGTATTTGTTAAAGGTAGTGACGATCCAGAAAACCATTTAAATGATTTTTATGGCGTTCTAACACAAATTTTGCAACTGACATATTTCTCAAGACCCGCGGAGGAGGTGTTTCTATTTAGATGCAATTGGTTTAGCAATGTTCCAGGTTCTGGAATTAATGTGCATAAGGATTATAATCTTATCGAAATAAAGCATACATCGCACTATCACAAGTATGATCCTTTTGTACTAGCCAAACAAGCATTGCAAGTTTATTACGCTCCTTATCCGTCTCTAAAAAGAGATAAAGCAGATTGGTCTGCAGTTTTTAAAACAAAGGCCAGATTCACATTCGATGGGAAGAATATTCCGGACGAACAAGCTTATCAGGCAGATCTTGAGCAAAATAACGAAATAATAATTACAGACGATCATACAGATTTTGGTCCTTTGATCGATGAATCAAATATTTTGGTAGAAGCGTTTGACAGTGCAGAGGAAAATATCGTCGAAAACGAGACCGAATCTGAATCAGAAGACGATGATGACTGATATAAATTTGAATCTGTTTTTTTGCAATTGATGTAACTATGTTGAATTCTTGATGTATTATGAAATTGATGTAACTATGAAACTAAATCCGTTTACTATTGTTTTATGTTATTTCAATTTGTCATTTATTTAGCAATTTTTTTTAGAAATGCAATGAACTCTGCTTATCGTAGGAAGAGTACACCCATTATGAATCAGGTATAACAAACTTACATTTCTATTTACATTTCAGTCATTATAATTAAGCAATTTATACCGTTGACGTCATGTTCATATGAAATATATTTCATTATCATGTTTTTATTCTCTTATATAATGATGTGTAAACGTCACAGGTTTATCATTATGTCACATAGAGGGAGGAGCTCTTCCCGTTCTTCAGGAGGCGATGGCAGTGGCCCATCGCAAGCGCCACACCGTCCAGTTGTTACGTTAGTCCCCAAAGCAGATGGGTAAAAATTAAATCTTATTCATCATCTTATTTTTTCTATACTATACGTACGTACTTATCTGTATCGTACTTAAAAACAGGGGGTTCGAGCTACTACCCACTAAGGTAGTGTTGGACGTCTCCAGAGCAGCATATCGTAGTAGGATGAGTGCGTGCTGGCCGAAGTGGGATACCATCCCTCCGCACATCATAGAGTGCATATGGCAGGATGTCCTAGTATGTGTAATTTTTATGTTTTCCATTTTTAATTCGTTTTTGTCGTTTTTCTACCGTTTATCGTTTAAAGTGTAATCTTTTTTTAACACAGGCTGAGATAGACATCCAGACAGATGATATGCAGCTGGCACGAGCATACTGGATGAGGAAGATGCGAAAGAACTACAGAGACACGATATCTGAGGTTAAGAAATCCGAGAAGAGACCACGGTGGATGGGGGAGAGCGTGTGGCAAGCTTGGTTGAGCTACTGGGAGACGGACGAGGCGAAGGCAAGTATACTAATTTTTTTTGAATTATTAATTTAACGTGATTGGAAAATAATGTATCAAATTTTGAATGTACAGGCAGAGTCAGATAGAAACTCTGCAAATAGAAATAAGAATCCCGTTACTCATCGCGGAGGATCGAAGTCGTTTCAGCAGTATCGGCAGGAGTTGGTAAATTTAATTACTGAATAATAAATGTAAATGGTTTATGCTATATGATTTTAAATGTATAATAATTGTATGTAACAATCAACTTCAGGAAGCCGAGGCACATGGTCCTGTCAGCTATATGGACGTGTTCACCCGTACGCATGCTGTCGAGCATGTTAATCCAGACGGGACTGTTTCGTACACATGGCAGGACGATAAATCCAGTAAAAGCCATGTAAGCATATTTCATTTTATTCAGTATTAGTAATTGTTTTAGTTGTCAAATTATTATGAAATAAGATATGATATTATTAATTTGTCAATGCAGGAGATGTTTATGGAGCAGCGACAGAAACTCCTTTCTGATACGGGTCGAGAGCAGCTGACGACCGATGAAGAGGAAGTTATTTTTGAGTCCGTTATGAGTCCACCAGAGCATGGTCGACGATACGGATTTGGCAATTTAGCGGTAAATAATTTAATTTTTCTTAAAATACTTAAAATATGATATTCTTACCTTTTCAAAACAATAAACTTTGATTTTATTTATTTTTCAATTATTGCAGTCCAGTAGTCAGAGTAGGAGACGGCGGAGTAGACCTCAGAGCGAGCTAGCAAGTATAGAAGAATTGCAGACTAGAGTTCAGCAGTTGGAGGAGCAGAACCGCCAACAGGCCATGCAGACGGCACAGTTATTTGAGTACATGCAGCAGTTTGGTGGCCGCTTCCCTTCATCGGCTGGCTCTGGATCTGGGGCAGATTGATTCATTGCTTTCTGATTCGTTCGTGCAGGTATGTTTAGTTTTAGTTTACAATGATTTGGTAGATGGAACAATTAATTGTTGATATGTATAATTATGTATAATACACTTGGTTCTGTAGCTGTATCAGGATATGCATGATTAGAACAGTTATTGTTAGTATTATTGTTAATGTTGGAATGTTATGTATATTTTGTATTTTATTTTTATTCCAATTTTGTTTATTTCTGTATCTATTGAATATTTTGGAGTATTAGTTTGCATGTTTGGTTGGATTATTGTTTATTGGATTGTGCAGTATTGATATTGTAGTGTTTGGAAGAGAAATGTGGTTGGAAGGCTCTATTTGCAGTAGATTTAAAAAAAAAAACAGCAGATTTCCGACGGCTCCCGACGGCTTATAGGTCGAAATTTTCATCGGTTACCGACGGCTCCCAGCGGCCTGATTTCCGGCGGTTTCCGACGGCGTCCGACGGGCGACGGAAGCCGTCGGAAACCGCCGGAAGCCGTCGGAAGCCGTCGGTAATCTATACGGCAGCACCCGTCGGTAGCCGTCGGAAACACTGCTCCCCGACGCCGTCATTTCCGACGGCTTTTTCCGACGGCCGCCGACGGCTTCCGACGGCCGCCGACGGTTTTCAGCCGTCGGAAATCCCCCTTCCCCTTGTAGTGATTGTTGGTTCGAATAGGGCAATTATGTGATTGATTGCCGGTTTTAATAAGACATTATGCAAGTAATGGCTGGAAATGATACAAATCTTTAACAGAAAACGGTAGATGTAAGGTATACTGAATATGAAAATATGACTCTCGTAGCGTTGATAAAACGCTACCAAAACTTTTAGTAGTGTTTCGGTAAACATTACGATATGATATGCTACTAGAAGCATTAAACTTTTTGTAGCCTTTCTAAAACCCTACAATAGGTCAAGTTTTCATAACGTTTTCTATAACATTACAAAAAGTTTAGGACTTTTAGTTGCATGTAGTATCGCAGCATTTGCCGAAAGAATGCTAAAAGTTTTGGTAGCATATTTTCAACGCTATGAAAGGTGTTTTCTAATGTAGTGATTGGAAGATGGTATGCTAACATTAATATAGTTTTAATATTTTATAGTGATTTCAGTTTTACCCTAGATTATAAGTTTCAAATTAGAGGTTTTCTAACATCATCCTTGATCATATGGAATAGATCAATTTTGACCTTAAATAATCACCTAATTAAATTTTTTTCCACTGACCTCAAGCCTAAGCTCTTCGTACCTTTTTGCTTGAGAATTGCTCCTTCGTATGTCTGCTCTGTTTGCTCCTTCTAGATCCACTTGTTTGTGTTCTTCTAAGTTGATTTTAACTACGATGTTCATATATATATATATGTATGTATGTATGTATGTCTGTATGTGTGTGTGTATTTGTATGCGTATGCGCGCATGTATTATAACTACAACGTTCATAAACATTTTTTGTTCTAAATTCTAAATGTTAAATCGTAATTTTATATACGTGGAAATTTACATGTATTATTTCATTTCAAATTTATAGAATAGATCTTGTGCAATAATGCAACATTTAACGTCAAAACTTTCTTTAACTGAAATCAAATTCATTAATGTTAACTTTGGATTTCAAATCACCTAAAATTATTTAATCTAATTTTAACACACACACGCACACACACATATGAATAATTATGGACAGTAAAGGCATATGTAAAGAAAAAATTAGTCTGTTGCAGTGTAGATCCCAAAACCTCCATATGGTCCTATTAATTATTGACACATCTTATCTACAACATGTGCACTTCACACAAACAAGTCTACTCGATCCACTTGTAAACCAAAACCTAAAGTTAAACTTAAATTAATTTCCTTAAATGTAATAAAATGAAGATTTTGTTCAAAATTTTCTATTATATCCAAATTCAATTTGGCTTCATAGGCATAATTGAGATCAAAATAGAAAGGAAATTTTGAATTTCACCCATTTGACTGCTTTTGACTTGCCCAATTCCAGTGTAACGATCCGATTTTTCGACGCTCGAAAATCGGCATCAATACGTCCACTGTATCAAATGCCGAACAATCAAATGCTAAAAAACCAAACCATCAGGTTTAAAGAAGAAGGAGGTAGAAGAAGAAATAGAAAATAATATCAGAATCTCACAAATGCAGCGGAACAATATATAATAGATAAATGACTGAATCTTTATACAAAAGAACTGTATCTGTTATATACATTACATCATCAGAGTACAACAAAATCAATAACACAATTCAGGACAGTTATGATAACTCGTCCTCCCAAAGCTAAATATACAGCTTATACGGTACAGCAAAATATACATTTACGGAAATACGCCTCGACATCCAACCCGTCTCCTGAGCTCCAAAGCAGTCCATCCAGAATCTGTACGCTATAATACTTGGTCTGACCCGAGCATTATAGTTAAATAACACCCGAGTTAGTATGGAAAACCAGAGTGAGAAAAAACACTCAATTGGATTATTACAGTTTTCAAAATTCTTTGAAATCAAAGGTATCTCATAAGACCACGCTACAAATAAACATGCCCGACTTTTATCTTACGATAACCAAAACATTTTTATCAAATCTATCTGATATTATAATAGTGTATATAGAAAGTAAAATAGAATCTAGCTGAAATGATTGCATCTCACGTTTTAGCATAGTTGGGCACAATCAAAACCCTACAGGCGTTTATTGGAGTTTGGATTCCTTACGATGGCAGGGCTACTGCGGTACCGTCCGTCACAGTACATGGTCTAGATCACCGTACCGAGGATCCACCCTGATCCCCTGCATCAAAAGACCGGAGCTACCCCTTACTGGATAGTCCAAATAAGATCACCCCACGGTTGGGATCAGCAACCTCCCACACAGCCGAAAAAAGGGACATCTAGACAGGGATGACCTTACCCTAATTGGTTGCTAGCCACTTAGCCTTGCGTGCACCTCCCCTGTTTTGGCCATTCTCGGTTGATGAGGCTCTAGGCTATGCGTTACCTTTATAGCACACATTCACTTAGAATGCTCATCGTCCTCCTGACGATGTTCTGATAGCATTCATCCATACAAGTCCATTCCGGGTCCAAACGAAACCGAAGGCACTACTCCTACTTTATCCATTTTGGAATCACCCTCAGGAGTAGTAACGATTAGCCCTTGCACTTCACTGCTACATCTTCGACTCCCAGCTCTTGTCTTCCTCATGAAACGATCAAATCGGATCGAAGTGGTTTTTGGAAAATAATTCCCAATCCCGGTCTCTTCGAAACGATTAGCGCATTGGCCAAATTGATAGTCGGTTATTTAACTATCAAATAACATCCGCAAATAACCATCAGATTTAAATAATTTTCCAAATTATTTATTGCAAAATATCTTCGCAAACTATTTTTCTACACTTCAACTCTTTGAAAATAGTTTTCAAATCACATTTCTCTCGCGGAATAAATTTTCAAATATTGTTTATTTCCATTGAAATTCACCAAGTCTTATTACTTAGATTTTTAAAATAATTTAAACCACTTTATCCAAAATATATACTTTAAAACATTTAATATAAAAACAACTTAAAACACTTTATTTAGAATACTAGTTTTGAAATTTATAATAATTTCTCCTGTAAACTTAAGCCAAAACTAATTTTTTTTTAAATAAACCATTAGATTGAATATAGATATTTAATAACCAACTTTTTAAATCAATTACTAGTTAAACCTTTTAAAATACTTTGCTTATAAAATTAACTTAATAAGTATTTGCTTTTTACAAAAAATTTAAAACCGCTAAATAATAATTACTTTTAAAAAAACATTCCTTTTAAAAACAACTTTAAACCTCTAACTTATACTTGAAAATCTTCCTTTGAAAATATACTTGGCTTTTCAGGAAAATACACTTTCCTTTCTATACCTTTAAAAATAAACCATTATTTATTTTTAAATAAATCATACTTTCCTCATAAATTCCCATTTTGAATTTATATTTCCAAATTGTCCTCTGATAAATATTTCATTTTATTTATAAACCCTGTTTATTAATTTCACAAACTCATTCTCCTTATTCACAGTTTTCAACATTTAGTCGGGTTTCAAATCGATCTCCAAATCCAACTCCATTGTAAAATAAATTCCTTTACTTATCCTAATTTATTTCAAAACTCATTTATCCTATATTCACACCTTTATTTATGATTTAAATTCTTAATTAAATCGAAAATACCAATTTCATACTTTATTTCAAATTCTCCTTTTATTTTCCCAAACTCATTTCAAATCTTAAATTTTAAAAATATATTTCTTCGTACTTACAAACAATATTGCTTAAGTCTTTATTTTAAATAAAATCCTTTTCCCATTTGTTCAATTCCCTATTTTCTCCCATCATTGAATTTAATATGTAGAATTAAAATCAATCCTTTATCTCTTTTCCAAATTCATTCCTTTAATTTATTTGAATGTACTATAATTATTTTACGTAAAAATTTCCCTTTTTATTTCTTTTAAAAACCCAAACTTTCTATATATATTTCATTTTTCTCAGATACCAATATATATTCAACCAAGCCATGGCATTTAAAATTTTTAATTCCAAATAAAATCAATATAATCCATCATAGATTATCACATACATCACATTACTAAATATAAAATAAATTCAACATTCGAGGAATCCAGTTGGATCCCTCCAACCTGTTTCCCTGCATCTACAGATATTAGCACAGTAATTTAAAATACCAATCTCGCTTCAAGGCAGGATATCGCGGTATGTAGGGTCATCCACTATTGTGCGGCACGCATAGGGTCTCATCCACTATATAATACGAGAAATCAGCCACTCCTATATATATATATATATATATATATATATATATATACTGCTATATATATAATATCATCCAACAGATAAATTACTAAATTATCCAAGCACATCTACTAATTTAAATTTATTCATTTAAATTATCTAGGTAATCCAAATGAGTGAGAAGAAATCACCTTTTCTTTTTATTGTGATCCACTTTAACCATGCCTTGGTTCATGATTTCAGACCTTACATAAATATTATACAGTTTATTAATATTTGAATTAATCGAACAGTCAATTCCCTTTTTAGTAAATTAACCAACTGATAGTTTAGTTTAAACCTATTTTCCCTTTCAAATATCTTTTAGTAACTAAATAATTTAAATAAGTTTATTAACCACATTAATCACCTTAATAAATTATTTTTAATTTAAACTAGTAAAGTAAAATGGATATAGGTGTATATATACTTTTTTCTCATTTAGAACTACATGTATATATGTTTTTAAAAAAAGTCAAATTCTTTTATATAAACTTTACAAAATTTAAAATTCCTATTTATTTTTCAAAATCTTATATACATATATTTTCTGTTTACTATATATATATCGATTAAATTCTAACAAAATTAAAAAATCCCTTCCTAGCCTATATACACATTTAAATTTCAAAACAGAACTGTCTTTGAAATCTCTCTGTAAATTTAAAATCTCAACTATATACTTTTACCTGCATGCATATATATTTCATTAATTTTAAATTGGAAAGGAAAAATTGAGAATACCTCACGTCGGTGTCGCCGCCTTAGCGTCACCATTGCGGTCATCACGACTCCAATGACCAAAACGTCGCCGCCACTGCATCGAGAACGAGATCTCCAGCGCCATTTCTCCCAAATCATTACGCCACTTGATCTTGCGTCTCCAAGCTGCGAACGCCCACGTGAATCACCAGACCGTCGCCTCCTCCTACTCGCACGACGCCACTGACCTTGGCCTTCCAACGTCGCTTGCGTGAGCGTCTCAATCGAACGCCGCACAGTCACTTGCGATGCCATCGATCTCCTTCGTGAGATTTGAGTGTCGAATTGAGGCTCGACCCCTTTCATTCTTCGATTTCAATTTCGATTGCCAGCGCCGTCTTTTTTCTTAGATATGAATTGATCTATGTGAGGAAGCACGCGATTGAAGAAGAAGGATTTTTTTAACAGTGGCCTTTTTTATTTTGACTGAATTCGATTTTGTTTTTGAAGATGAAGAAAGGCTCTTTTTCTTTTATATAATGCAAAAAAAAATTTCTTTTGATTTGAACTGGGTGAAAGGAAGGAAATGTGTCCAAATTATTTTGCTATAGTGACATTTAGAACGACGGAAAAAAAAGTCCTGATGTGAGGATAAACGTAAATCAGCCAAATTTATGTATAATCATGTTAAATCAGTCCTGATGTGAGGATAAACGTTAATTGATTTGAACTGGGTGAAAGGAAGGAAATGTGTCCAAATTTTAAACAGGGGAGGTGCATACAAGGCTAAGTGGCTAGAAATCAATTAGGGTAAGTCACCCCTGTCTAGATGTTCCCTTATTTCGGCTGTGTGGGCAGTTGCTGATCTCGACCGCGGGTTGAACTTTTTCGGGCTATCCGGTAAGGGGTAGCTCCGATCTTGTGATGTAGAGAATCAGGGTGGATCCTTGGTATGGTGATCTAGACCACGTACTGTAACGGGCGGTACCGTAGTAGCCCTGCCATTGATGGAAATCCATTCTCCCTACGTGAATTTACGGTTTTGTTTGTATACCTATTAGCTGGAATTTAATAATGTAACAATTTCGGCTATTTGAATAAGTATTTGTATGTAGGCACTACTATAATACCAGAGGATTTTATAAGAATTTTTTTGGTTATCGTAAGGTAAAACCCGACATGTTTATTTGTGGCGTGGTCTTACGAGATACCTTTGATTTCAAAGAATTTTGAAACTTTAATAATACAATTGAGTGTATTTTCTCACGCTGGTTTTTCAGACTGACTCGGGTGTTATTTAACTATAATGCTCGGTGCAGACCGGGTATTATAGAATACAGAAAGGATGCTGTGGAACTGAGGAGACGAGCTGGATGGCGAGACGTATCCCATGTATTTGATGAATATTCCACTATGCTTGATTAACTGCATAGTCAGTTGTGAGGACAGGTTATGATAACTGTCCAGTTGTGTGTTATGGATTTTGTTGTACTCCGATGATGTAATATATAAACAGATATAATTCCTTTTGTTTTAAAGATTAATCATTTATCTATTATATATTGTACCGCTGCGATTGTGAGATTCTGATATTGTTATCTATTTCTTCTCCTACCTCCTTTTTTAACCCTAATGATTCGTATTTCCATTCACTTTCAGTTGATATGTTAGAGAATAGTGTTAACTCAAGGGGTACGGGCTTGCGGGATGTTACATATGCCATATTAAAAGTAAACATTTTATTGTTTATGTTTATAATCAACATGATCTTCTTCATAATTGAGATGTTGTAATATATTCACTGTGATCATTTTTTGCTTTACAACCATAGATATAGCGAGAGAAGTAACTGATATTGGTCCGAGAGCAATTAATTTCAAGGAAGGCGATAAAGTATTTTCCATTCTTAATGTCACAATAAGAGCTAATAATTGAACACTGTCTCCCTCCTTATGTTTACATTTAAGTTAATTAAAATAATAATAAACAATAGTTTAAATAAATTAACTACGTTTTATATAAATTAACTAAGTATTAAAAAAATTAACAAGTTTGTAATAATAATAAAAATAAGTTTTATAAAAAAATTAACTAAATTTATAATAATAACAATAAAAGTAAATAATAAACTACAATTTGATAAAAATTAACCGTTCATAATAATAATAAAAATTACTAAGTCAACTATGTTTCATCTCACTTCTCTACTATTAAGAAATTCAATCAACATGATTTACACGGTATCTTTTTAAAATTCCAAAATTACCCATATTTGTTAATGGAATCTCGCAATCCTTTCCGCCTATCCACCAAGAGAATTTTACTTTCAATTTGTCATTGTATCACCAACAAAACAACTTGAAATATGTTGTGACTACAAAAACATTAGCATTTAAAACACACATTCATCCTAGATAAACATTTTTAGATTTTAAATGCACGTACATGCGTTTGTATACTAGTAATAAATGTTAATAATAAAAATATTAATGATAACAATAATAATAATAACAATAATAACAAAATTAAGTTTATAAAATTAACTAAGTTGACTATGTTTTATGAAAATTAAATTAGTGTATAAAAACTAGCAAAGTTTATACAAAAATAGTAAATTAACAACAATAACAATAAATTAACTAAGTTTATGAAAAATTTATAAGTTCGAGATAATTTACAAAAATTAACTAAGTTAATAAAGATTAAATTTGAGATAATTTATAAGTTTAAGTTAATTAAAGTATAAGTTATGACATTTTAAGTTTTAGCAATTTAGATAATTTATAATTTTAATAATAATAATAGTAACAATAAATAGTAGTTTTAATAAATTAACTTAGTTTTATAAAAAATAAATACACTTATAATAATTTACTAAGTATTATAACAATTATAAAGTTTATAATAATAATAATAAACGAAGTTTGATAAAAATTAATTAAGTTTGATAATGAATTAACCAATTTTTATAAAAATTAAAGTAATTTTTACAAAATTTAACCAATTTTTAAATGTTAACTAAGTTTTATATAATTTAAGTATGCTCTATAAAAATTAAATAAATTTATGAAAATTGATTGAGTTTTATTAGAATTTTACTTAGTTAATAAGTTTTACAAACATTAAATAAGTTTATTATAAAAATTAACCAAGTTTTACAACCATTAACTAAATTAACTAATTTTTAGAAAATTTATTTAAATTTAATAAAAGTTTAACAAAGGATGTTTGATATACTTTAAATATGCAAAACGATTTCATAATCATTTGTCGATTGTTAAGTACATGTAATCATCTTTTTACAAGTAAAGAACAGTTGCAGCAAAGAATTGTGAATAAATAAGTAATGAACATGGCTTTAATTGTTATATATATATATATATAACGTTTTGTTAGTGCTTATGTAAACTTATTTATGATTGGTTATGGATTTTATATGAATTTGCTCTTTTTTTTTAAACTATTATCGAAATGGTTATAGATATCATTTTTGATTCTATGATTAACGCGTTTTTTCAATTGTTTGAATATGATGATTATGCAATTGATTAATTTATTCACTACAAGAAAAAGGCAGAATACCGACAGCCAAGACCGACGGCTTCCGACGGCCATTTTCCGACGGCTTTCGACGGGCCATCGGCGGCCGTCGGAAGCCGTCGGAAATTTGCGATTATACCTGCCAGCCGAGCCCTTTCTTCCTCCTCCATTCCATACGAAAATAACTCAAAAAACCCCCCAAATTCAACCCCCAAGCTTCCAATCCCTAATTTCTAGCTTCCGGATCTTCCAAGGCTCTCTAATCAAACTTCATTACTCTTAATCTCAGGTATAATCTCTTATTTTTATGAAAAATTCAGTTTTTACCCTAATTATAGATTTGCATAAATTGATAAATTAGGGCGAATTAATGATTGCAATTGTTTCCACTAGCGTAATAACGGTTTATAGCATCACATGGTATACCGATTTCATCTTTTATCGTGAAATTGTGATAAACACATATAATTTATGCTTGTTCATGTATATGTATTTTGTTGTGTATGCCTTGATTCGACGATTGTATACGTTATTTGGAATAAGATAAAATGATTGAATGAACTAGGAGTATTATATTGTGCACGTATTTACTTATGACACAAAAAAAATGCATTACTCTAAATTATAATTGTGTGTATTGAAAAATGACAAAATGTTAAAGCAGCCCTAAGTTGATGCGTAATACGTCGAATAAATGTGTGAAATTAATATATAAATGTGAACAGTGAGTAAAACTGTATTTTTGAGTAAAATGCGCGCATGTTAACCGACAAATGTCCCTTAGAGAGTTTTTGGCCCCGTCTGACGAGTGTTGTACACGATCGTTGTATAAATAGTCGTTTTTTTCGAAAAACGACCATTTATATTCATCTGGTACAATGTTTGTCGGATTTGTCCCTGTATTGGACAAGTTATGAACACAGTAAGAATTTACATTTTGTATACTACTTCGTCTCAAACGGTTCATAAAATTTCGCCCTAACTTTTCTTTTTTGTTTCCTGCGTACACGCATTTGTGTACAATGTAGGGAACAAAAGGGAAATGCTGCCGAATTTTATTGAATCGTTTGAGACGAAGTAATATACGAAATGTAAATGCTTACTGTGTTTGTAATGGGAAGTAGGATGTCTGACCAAAGAAAAAAAATTATATATATTTTTAATCGTTACGTACGTTAAAAAATGAAATGTGCCCTATTTGAAAATATTTTTAAATTTGTGAAGTTATTCTTTAAATTCAAAATATTATACGAACATGAAAATAATCTTTTTCGAATATGTATTCTTTAAAATAAATATTAAATTTTGAACTTCTCATTTTGTCAAATAGGAAAAATGATTGATTATTTTGTTGATCGAAGGAGATGGATGTACCAAAGAAAAGGACTGAGGGGCTCAATAAAAGAAGATTTTTATAATGGTATAAACGTGTTTGTTGAATTCGCCTTAAGTAATAACGGAAACGATCCAGAAATTCGTTGTCCGTGTAGTAGGTGTAGACATTTGAAGTTTTTGTTACCAGATATTGTGAAAGTTCATTTGTGCCAACACGGTTTCACACCCGAATATTATGTTTGGGATCGGCATGGAGAAGTTGTAGCAAATACTTCTGTAGAGTCTGAAAGTGTCGTTAACGAAATAGTTTCAACGACCCGTATAGAAAATATGGTCGAAGATGCAGCACGATCAATGTTTCCTATGGTTGAAGTTGACGACGATGATGTAAATGTTGAAGAACCAAATATTGAAGCTAAGAAAATTTATGATTTACTAGATGCAGCTAAGAAACCTATTTGGGATGGTTGTAAAAGCGGCACGCAGCTGTCAGTAATCGCAGAATACATTGCGATGAAGTCAAAATACAACATCACTGAAGCTGGGTTTACGGCTGTTGTACAAGCTGCAAAAAGACATATGCCGCCCGATAATCTAATGTGTGAAAATCACTACGAAGTTAAAAAACTTATGTCGGCTTTTGGTTTACCGTATCAGAAAATAGATACATGTTTAAAAGGATGCATGTTGTATTGGAAAGAAGACGCAAACCTTAGAAATTGTATAGTTTGTAACCAGGAGAGATACAAACCAAGAAAAAAGAAGGGTAAGGAAGTTCCGTACAAGCGTATGCACTACTTACCCATAACTCCAAGACTTCAAAGATTATATGCATCTTCTGTAACTGCGTCTAATATGAGGTGGCATAGCGTGAGAACGGAGGAAGAGGGTACGTTGACACATCCGGCCGATGGAGAAGCATGGAAGCATTTCGATAAAACGTATCCAAATTTTGCAGCGGAGAGTCGAAATGTTAGATTAGGATTATGTACGGACGGTTTTTCTCCATTTTCTCAATTTGGTTCTAAATATTCATCCTGGCCCATTATCGTCACACCGTATAATTTACCTCCATGGATGTGCATGAAAACGCAATATATGTTTCTTACTGTTGTCGTTCCTGGCCCCGACGATCCGACACAAGGAATCGATGTATATTTACAACCGTTGATTGAGGAGTTAAAAATACTGTGGAACGAAGGAGTAGAAACATACGATGTGTCAAAGAAGAAAAATTTTCGTATGTTTGCTTCTTTGGTGTGGACTATAAGTGATTTTCCTGCCTATGCAATGCTTTCGGGATGGAGTACTGCCGGTCGTCTAGCATGTCCATATTGCATGGATGAAACACGAGCGTTTTCTTTACCTCATGGTAAGAAAATTTCATGGTTTGACTGTCATCGATATTTTCTCCATGTAAATCATCCCTTCAGAGGAGACAAGAAAAACTTTTTAGCTAATAGAGTAGAAAACAGACAACCACCGACGATATGGTCAAGCGAAGACATATATGAACTTGTTAAGGACTATCCAAAGATATATGAAACGGGGGAGCAAACAGAAATTGAAGGCAAATCAGTTGTTCATAACTGGTGCAAACAAACTATTTTTTGGGAGTTGCCGTATTGGAAACATCTTCTGCTTCGCCATAACATAGATGTGATGCACAATGAGAAAAATGTATTTGATAATGTGTTTAACACAATTTTGAATGTGAAAGGGAAGACGAAGGATGATTTGAAATCAAGACGTGATATAGAAGAATTATGCAAACGTCCCGAGCTTCATTTGAAACCAAATGACAGTAAAAAACCAAAAGCTTGTTACGAATTAGATAATAATCAAGTTAAAGCTGTGTTAAAATGGGTGGAAGGGTTAAGATTTCCTGATGGGATATCATCAAATCTTCGTAGATGTGTTGACTTTAAAAATGGTAGATTGAGCGGAATGAAAAGTCACGACTGTCACATAATGATGGAAAATTTATTTCCCGTTATGTTTAAAGAACTACTGCCGTTAAAAGTTTGGAAGGTAGTAACGGAGCTTAGTATGTTTTACAAAGAGCTTTGTTCGACTACTTTAAAAGTGCAACGTTTACGTAAACTTGAAGTGGACATTCCTATATTGCTTTGCAAATTAGAGAAAATATTTCCGCCAGGTTTTTTTATTGTGATGGAACATTTACCTGTTCATCTTCCATCTGAAGCACGACTTCGAGGTCCTGTCCAATACGGATGGATGTATCCATTTGAGAGGTATGTAATATGTTATAACGTAATTTAATTGCATTTGAAAGATGAAGTTAATATAAATTAATGTTGCATAGATATTTGAATCATCTGAAGAAAAAAGTGAGACAAAACGCACGAGTTGAAGGTTCGATATGTAAATCTTACATCGAAGAAGAAGCTTCGTTCTTTTTCTCTCACTATTTCAGTGACCATGTGAATATTTCATTTCAAAGTGTTCCTCGTAATGATGAAGGCGACGAACAAGAGTCCTCTCAAGCAATGTTATCTATTTTTAGACAACATGGTCGGCCTTCTGGAAAATGTGTGGAAATATGGCTAGACGATAGAGATCTTCGTGTAGCACACACTTATATTCTTCTAAATTGTGCCGAGGTTGCACCGTTTGTTAGGTATTCTGAAATAATAATTTTTGTTTTATTCTTTTCTGTAATGCATGCGCGTGTATAACCTAATGTAATAATTTGTTTATATAAACAGTGTTTATGAACGGGAACATCCGAACGGAGATCTCAGTAAAGAATTTTCCCGTTGGTTTTCAAATTACGTTTATGAGCCGAAAAATTGTGTTGTTGACGAAGGGTTGAAACATCTTGCAATGGGACCAAAAAGAGTGGTCAAGACATATCCAATATATTTCGTCAATGGATACAAATTTAACACCAAAGAATACGGTGCAGAAAAATTAACAAATAATACTGGTGTATTTGTTAAAGGTAGTGACGATCCAGAAAACCATTTAAATGATTTTTATGGCGTTCTAACACAAATTTTGCAACTGACATATTTCTCAAGACCCGCGGAGGAGGTGTTTCTATTTAGATGCAATTGGTTTAGCAATGTTCCAGGTTCTGGAATTAATGTGCATAAGGATTATAATCTTATCGAAATAAAGCATACATCGCACTATCACAAGTATGATCCTTTTGTACTAGCCAAACAAGCATTGCAAGTTTATTACGCTCCTTATCCGTCTCTAAAAAGAGATAAAGCAGATTGGTCTGCAGTTTTTAAAACAAAGGCCAGATTCACATTCGATGGGAAGAATATTCCGGACGAACAAGCTTATCAGGCAGATCTTGAGCAAAATAACGAAATAATAATTACAGACGATCATACAGATTTTGGTCCTTTGATCGATGAATCAAATGTTTTGGTAGAAGCGTTTGACAGTGCAGAGGAAAATATCGTCGAAAACGAGACCGAATCTGAATCAGAAGACGATGATGACTGATATAAATTTGAATCTGTTTTTTTGCAATTGATGTAACTATGTTGAATTCTTGATGTATTATGAAATTGATGTAACTATGAAACTAAATCCGTTTACTATTGTTTTATGTTATTTCAATTTGCCATTTATTTAGCAATTTTTATTAAAAATGCAATGAACTCTGCTTATCGTAGGAAGAGTACACCCATTATGAATCAGGTATAACAAACTTACATTTCTATTTACATTTCAGTCATTATAATTAAGCAATTTATACCGTTGATGTCATGTTCATATGAAATATATTTCATTATCATGTTTTTATTCTCTTATATAATGATGTGTAAACGTCACAGGTTTATCATTATGTCACATAGAGGGAGGAGCTCTTCCCGTTCTTCAGGAGGCGATGGCAGTGGCCCATCGCAAGCGCCACACCGTCCAGTTGTTATGTTAGTCCCCAAAGCAGATGGGTAAAAATTAAATCTTATTCATCATCTTATTTTTTCTATACTATACGTACGTACTTATCTGTATCGTACTTAAAAACAGGGGGTTCGAGCTACTACCCACTAAGGTAGTGTTGGACGTCTCCAGAGCAGCATATCGTAGTAGGATGAGTGCGTGCTGGCCGAAGTGAGATACCATCCCTCCGCACATCATAGAGTGCATATGGCAGGATGTCCTAGTATGTGTAATTTTTATGTTTTCCATTTTTAATCCGTTTTTGTCGTTTTTCTACCGTTTATCGTTTAAAGTGTAATCTTTTTTTAACACAGGCTGAGATAGACATCCAGACAGATGATATGCAGTTGGCACGAGCATACTGGATGAGGAAGATGCGAAAGAACTACAGAGACACGATATTTGAGGTTAAGAAATCCGGGAAGAGACCACGGTGGATGGGGGAGAGCGTGTGGCAAGCTTGGTTGAGCTACTGGGAGACGGACGAGGCGAAGGCAAGTATACTAAATTTTTTTGAATTATTAATTTAACGTGATTGGAAAATAATGTATCAAATTTTGAATGTACAGGCAGAGTCAGATAGAAACTCTGCAAATAGAAATAAGAATCCCGTTACTCATCGCGGAGGATCGAAGTCGTTTCAGCAGTATCGGCAGGAGTTGGTAAATTTAATTACTGAATAATAAATGTAAATAGTTTATGCTATATGATTTTAAATGTATAATAATTGTTTGTAACAATCAACTTCAGGAAGCCGAGGCACATGGTCCTGTCAGCTATATGGACGTGTTCACCCGTACGCATGCTGTCGAGCATGTTAATCCAGACGGGACTGTTTCGTACACATGGCAGGACGATAAATCCAGTAAAAGCCATGTAAGCATATTTCATTTTATTCAGTATTAGTAATTGTTTTAGTTGTCAAATTATTATGAAATAAGATATGATATTATTAATTTGTCAATGCAGGAGATGTTTATGGAGCAGCGACAGAAACTCCTTTCTGATACGGGTCGAGAGCAGCTGACGACCGATGAAGAGGACGTTATTTTTGAGTCCGTTATGAGTCCACCAGAGCATGGTCGACGATACGGATTTGGCAATTTAGCGGTAAATAATTTAATTTTTCTTAAAATACTTAAAATATGATATTCTTACCTTTTCAAAACAATAAACTTTGATTTTATTTATTTTTCAATTATTGCAGTCCAGTAGTCAGAGTAGGAGACGGCGGAGTAGACCTCAGAGCGAGCTAGCAAGTATAGAAGAATTGCAGACTAGAGTTCAGCAGTTGGAGGAGCAGAACCGCCAACAGGCCATGCAGACGGCACAGTTATTTGAGTACATGCAGCAGTTTGGTGGCCGCTTCCCTTCATCGGCTGGCTCTGAATCTGGGGCAGATTGATTCATTGCTTTCTGATTCGTTCGTGCAGGTATGTTTAGTTTTAGTTTACAATGATTTGGTAGATGGAACAATTAATTGTTGATATGTATAATTATGTATAATACACTTGGTTCTGTAGCTGTATCAGGATATGCATGATTAGAACAGTTATTGTTAGTATTATTGTTAATGTTGGAATGTTATGTATATTTTGTATTTTATTTTTATTCCAATTTTGTTTATTTCTGTGTCTATTGAATATTTTGGAGTATTGGTTTGCATGTTTGGTTGGATTATTGTTTATTGGATTGTGCAGTATTGATATTGTAGTGTTTGGAAGAGAAATGTGGTTGGAAGGCTCTATTTGCAGCAGATTTTTAAAAAAAACAGCAGATCTCCGACGGCTTCCGACGGCTCCCGACGGCTTATAGGTCGAAATTTTCATCAGTTACCGACGGCTCCCGGCGGCCTGATTTCCGGCGGTTTCCGACGGCGTCCGACGGGCGACGGAAGCCGTCGGAAACCGCCGGAAGCCGTCGGTAATCTATACGGCAGCACCCGTCGGTAGCCGTCGGAAACACTGCTCCCCGACGCCGTCATTTCCGACGGCTTTTTCCGACGGCCGCCGACGGTTTTCAGCCGTCGGAAATCCCCCTTCCCCTTGTAGTGATTGTTGGTTCGAATAGGGCAATTATGTGATTGATTGCCGGTTTTAATAAGACATTATGCAAGTAATGGCTGGAAATGATACAAATCTTTAACAGAAAACGGTAGATGTAAGGTATACTGAATATGAAAATATGACTCTCGTAGCGTTGATGAAACGCTACCAAAACTTTTAGTAGTGTTTCGGTAAACATTACGATATGATATGCTACTAGAAGCATTAAACTTTTTGTAGCGTTTCTAAAACCCTACAATAGGTCAAGTTTTCATAACGTTTTCTATAACATTACAAAAAGTTTAGGACTTTTAGTTGCATGTAGTATCGCAACATTTACCGAAAGAATGCTAAAAGTTTTGGTAACATATTTTCAACGCTATGAAAGGTGTTTTCTAATGCAGTGATTGGAAGATAGTATGCTAACATTAATATAGTTTTAATATTTTATAGTGATTTCAGTTTTACCCTAGATTATAAGTTTCAAATTAGAGGTTTTCTAACATCATCCTTGATCATATGGAATAGATCAATTTTGACCTTAAATAATCACCTAATTAAAAAAATTTCCACTTACCTCAAGCCTAAGCTCTTCGTACCTTTTTGCTTGAGAATTGCTCCTTCGTATGTCTGCTCTGTTTGCTCCTTCTAGATCCACTTGTTTGTGTTCTTCTATGTTGATTTTAACTACGATGTTCATATATATATATATGTATGTATGTATGTATGTATGTATGTATGTATGTATGTGTGTGTGTGTATTTGTATGCGTATGCGCGCATGTATTATAACTACAACGTTCATAAACATTTTTTGTTCTAAATTCTAAATGTTAAATCGTAATTTTATATACGTGGAAATTTACATGTATTATTTCATTTCAAATTTATAGAATAGATCTTGTGCAATAATGCAACATTTAACGTCAAAACTTTCTTTAACTGAAATCAAATTCATTAATGTTAACTTTGGATTTCAAATCACCTAAAATTATTTAATCTAATTTTAACACACACACGCACACATACATATGAATAATTATGGACAGTAAAGGCATATGTAAAGAAAAAATTAGTCTATTGCAGTGTAGATCCCAAAACCTCCATATGGTCCTTTTAATTATTGACACATCTTATCTACAACATGTGCACTTCACACAAACAAGTCTACTCGATCCACTTGTAAACCAAAACCTAAAGTTAAACTTAAATTAATTTCCTTAAATGTAATAAAATGAAGATTTTGTTCAAAATTTTCTATTATATCCAAATTCAATTTTGGCTTCATAGGCATAATTGAGATCAAAATAGAAAGGAAATTTTGAATTTCACCCATTTGACTGCTTTTGACTTGCCCAATTCCAGTGTAACGATCCGATTTTTCGACGCTCGAAAATCGGCATCAATACGTCCACTGTATCAAATGCCGAACAATCAAATGCCAAAAAACCAAACCATCAGGTTTAAAGAAGAAGGAGGTAGAAGAAGAAATAGAAAATAATATCAGAATCTCACAAATGCAGCGGAACAATATATAATAGATAAATGACTGAATCTTTATACAAAAGAACTGTATCTGTTATATACATTACATCATCAGAGTACAACAAAATCAACAACACAATTCAGGACAGTTATGATAACTCGTCCTCCCAAAGCTAAATATACAGCTTATACGGTACATCAAAATATACATTTACGGAAATACGCCTCGACATCCAGCCCGTCTCCTGAGCTCCAAAGCAGTCCATCCAGAATCTGTACGCTATAATACTTGGTCTGACCCGAGCATTATAGTTAAATAACACCCGAGTTAGTATGGAAAACCAGAGTGAGAAAAAACACTCAATTGGATTATTACAGTTTTCAAAATTCTTTGAAATCAAAGGTATCTCATAAGACCACGCTACAAATAAACATGCCCGACTTTTATCTT
Source organism: Allium cepa (assembly GCA_030765085.1). NCBI lineage: Eukaryota > Viridiplantae > Streptophyta > Magnoliopsida > Asparagales > Amaryllidaceae > Allium > Allium cepa. Next base: position 980,780,632 of record CM060928.1, read on the forward strand.
ACGATAACCAAAATATTTTTATCAAATCTATCTGATATTATAATAGTGTATATAGAAAGTAAAATAGAATCTAGCTGAAATGATTGCATCTCACGTTTTAGCATAGTTGGGCACAATCAAAACCCTACAGGCGTTTATTGGAGTTTGGATTCCTTACGATGGCAGGGCTACTGCGGTACCGTCCGTCACAGTACATGGTCTAGATCACCGTACCGAGGATCCACCCTGATCCCCTGCATCAAAAGACCGGAGCTACCCCTTACTGGATAGTCCAAATAAGATCACCCCACGGTTGGGATCAGCAACCTCCCACACAGCCGAAAAAAGGGACATCTAGACAGGGATGGCCTTACCCTAATTGGTTGCTAGCCACTTAGCCTTGCGTACACCTCCCCTGTTTTGGCCATTCTCGGTTGATGAGGCTCTAGGCTATGCGTTACCTTTATAGCACACATTCACTTAGAATGCTCATCGTCCTCCTGACGATGTTCTGATAGCATTCATCCATACAAGTCCATTCCGGGTCCAAACGAAACCGAAGGCACTACTCCTACTTTATCCATTTTGGAATCACCCTCAGGATTAGTAACGATTAGCCCTTGCACTTCACTGCTACATCTTCGACTCCCAGCTCTTGTCTTCCTCATGAAACGATCAAATCGGATCGAAGTGGTTTTTGGAAAATAAATCCCAATCCCGGTCTCTTCGAAACGATTAGCGCATTGGCCAAATTGATAGTCGGTTATTTAACTATCAAATAACATCCGCAAACAACCATCAGATTTAAATAATTTTCCAAATTATTTATTGCAAAATATCTTCGCAAACTATTTTTCTGCACTTCAACTCTTTGAAAATAGTTTTCAAATCACATTTCTCTCGCGGAATAAATTTTCAAATATTGTTTATTTCCATTGAAATTCACCAAGTCTTATTACTTAGATTTTTAAAATAATTTAAACCACTTTATCCAAAATATATACTTTAAAACATTTAATATAAAAACAACTTAAAACACTTTATTTAGAATACTAGTTTTGAAATTTATAATAATTTCTCCTGTAAACTTAAGCCAAAACTAATTTTTTTAAAATAAACCATTAGATTGAATATAGATATTTAATAACCAACTTTTTAAATGAATTACTAGTTAAACCTTTTAAAATACTTTGCTTATAAAATTAACTTAATAAGTATTTACTTTTTACAAAAAATTTAAAACCGCTAAATAATAATTACTTTTAAAAAAACATTCCTTTTAAAAACAACTTTAAACCTCTAACTTATACTTGAAAATCTTCCTTTGAAAATATACTTGGCTTTTCAGGAAAATACACTTTCCTTTCTATACCTTTAAAAATAAACCATTATTTATTTTTAAATAAATCATACTTTCCTCATAAATTCCCATTTTGAATTTATATTTCCAAATTGTCCTCTGATAAATATTTCATTTTATTTATAAACCCTGTTTATAAATTTCACAAACTCATTCTCCTTATTCACAGTTTTCAACATTTAGTCGGGTTTCAAATCGATCTCCAAATCCAACTCCATTGTAAAATAAATTCCTTTACTTATCCTAATTTATTTCAAAACTCATTTATCCTATATTCACACCTTTATTTATGATTTAAATTCTTAATTAAATCGAAAATACCAATTTCATACTTTATTTCAAATTCTCCTTTTATTTTCCCAAACTCATTTCAAATCTTAAATTTTAAAAATATATTTCTTCGTACTTACAAAAAATATTGCTTAAGTCTTTATTTTAAATAAAATCCTTTTCCCATTTGTTCAATTCCCTATTTTCTCCCATCATTGAATTTAATATGTAGAATTAAAATCAATCCTTTATCTCTTTTCCAAATTCATTCCTTTAATTTATTTGAATGTACTATAATTATTTTACGTAAAAATTTCCCTTTTTATTTCTTTTAAAAACCCAAACTTTCTATATATATTTCATTTTTCTCAGATACCAATATATATTCAACCAAGCCATGGCATTTAAAATTTTTAATTCCAAATAAAATCAATATAATCCATCACAGATTATCACATACATCACATTACTAAATATAAAATAAATTCAACATTCGAGGAATCCAGTTGGATCCCTCCAACCTGTTTCCCTGCATCTACAGATATTAGCGCAGTAATTTAAAATACCAATCTCGCTTCAAGGCAGGATATCGCGGTATGTAGGGTCATCCACTATTGTGCGGCACGCATAGGGTCTCATCCACTATATAATACGAGAAATCAGTCACTCCTATATATATATATACTACTATATATATAATATCATCCAACAGATAAATTACTAAATTATCCAAGCACATCTACTAATTTAAATTTATTCATTTAAATTATCTAGGTAATCCAAATGAGTGAGAAGAAATCACCTTTTCTTTTTATTGTGATCCAATTTAACCATGCCTTGGTTCATGATTTCAGACCTTACATAAATATTATACAGTTTATTAATATTTGAATTAATCGAACAGTCAATTCCCTTTTTAGTAAATTAACCAACTGATAGTTTAGTTTAAACCTATTTTCCCTTTAAAATATCTTTTAGTAACTAAATAGTTTAAATAAGTTTATTAACCACATTAATCACCTTAATAAATTATTTTTAATTTAAACTAGTAAAGTAAAATGGATATAGGTGTATATATACTTCTTTCTCATTTAGAACTACATGTATATATGTTTATAAAAAAAGTCAAATTCTTTTATATAAACTTTACAACATTTAAAATTCCTATTTATTTTTCAAAATCTTATATACATTTATTTTCTGTTTACTATATATATATATCGATTAAATTCTAACAAAATTAAAAAATCCCTTCCTAGCCTATATACACATTTAAATTTCAAAACAGAACTGTCTTTGAAATCTCCCTGTAAATTTAAAATCTCAACTATATACTTTTACCTGCATGCATATATATTTCATTAATTTTAAATTGGAAAGGAAAAATCGAGAATACCTCACGTCGGTGTCGCCGCCTTAGCGTCACCATTGCGGTCATCACGACTCCAATGACCAGAACGTCGTCGCCACTGCATCGAGAACGAGATCTCCAGCGCCATTTCTCCCAAATCATTACGCCACTTGATCTTGCGTCTCCAAGCTGCGAACGCCCACGTGAATCACCAGACCGTCGCCTCCTCCTACTCGCACGACGCCACTGACCTTGGCCTTCCAACGTCGCTTGCGTGAGCGTCTCAATCGAACGCCGCACAGTCACTTGCGATGCCATCGATCTCCTTCGTGAGATTTGAGTGTCGAATTGAGGCTCGACCCCTTTCATTCTTCGATTTCAATTTCGATTGCCAGCGCCGTCTTTTTTCTTAGATATGAATTGATCTATGTGAGGAAGCACGCGATTGAAGAAGAAGGATTTTTTTAACAGTGGCCTTTTTTATTTTGACTGAATTCAATTTTGTTTTTGAAGATGAAGAAAGGCTCTTTTTCTTTTATATAATGCAAAAAAAAATTTCTTTTGATTTGAACTGGGTGAAAGGAAGGAAATGTGTCCAAATTATCCTGCTATAGTGACATTTAGAACGATGGAAAAAAAAGTCCTGATGTGAGGATAAACGTAAATCAGCCAAATTTATGTATAATCATGTTAAATTTTAAATTCAAGTTGCTTCAATAAATGCATTTAAAATCCCGATCTCCTATCAAGGCATGTCGCTAGGCTTTTATAATGTTAAACCCTATTTCAAACGTAATGGAAAAGGTTTCGAGTCCTAATTCGATCATATGGAGAAGATAGGTTTTTGAACCAGTTATCGTATTGAAGTTTCGATATAAATCTAGCGCTTTTATATACCGTATGATCACACAACAACTCTATACATTACAAAAATTGAAATTCGATAATAAAACAATATTACGGATCCAATGGAACTGTTTTCGTCGAATTCCGTGACTGTGCCTCGGAAGGCTATTTTTAAATATCGATTTAAACGATATATTTTAAAAACTGAACAAAACACTTCAAACTTCAATTTCAAGGCTTTCATTATCTTCAGTGCTATTAATATAAATTTTATAAGCTTTTGAAATATTTTTAACAAGCATAAAACTGAAGATTCAATATCTTACCCGACTTCCAATAATTAAATTCAATAATTTAATTGCCGAATAAATAGTGATATTTGAAATTCAAGTTAAACTAACTTCCAACTATTTAAAGTCGATTAAATATTTCAATTTCTAATATCCAAAATTTCGGGTCGTCACATTCCCCCCCTTAAAAGAATTTCGTCCTCGAAATTACTATTAAAGAGGAATGGTCCACAATCGTTCGTCATTTTTCCTAAACCAAACAGTTTTCAACAATACCAAAACAATCATTTTATTAAGTCACACTATCACCGTTACTAACTTTCCAAACTCAACCATAACTTCCAAACAATATTATTTACTCAACAATTCAAATTTAAATTTAAAACTAAATTTAAAACTATCAGAATTTCTCAAAAAATTTCCAACTTCCTAAAATTTTGAAAAATTTCGCCAGCATCTCCTTTGCGCGGCTAGACCAGTACAACTACAAAATATCACTACGGCCCCTCAGATTTCAAAAGAAAACAAAAGGCCAAGTGGCTCGACCATAAAATCATCAAATTTCATACAGAAATTTAAATACATACTTTTTTGTCGAGCAATTCAATTTATCTTCAAAATTCAAAACACCAATTTTCTTTTCTTAAAAACACCTATATATCCTACTTAGCAATAATATCCAACTACGGATTTCAAAATCATTTTATTCACTTTCTTTCTAAAATTTCCATTATTTATTTAACATAAGCTCGTATGATGTACACATATCATCCGTATGCAATATCAAATCCGATCGCTCACTCAGTCACAAATTTAACTTCTGAACTAGTATCATCCACCCGACTTCCTAGTACAGACTCAGATCTGGTTTCTTGATCAGAAACCATCATTCTCCTTGCATCGCCATAACCATAAAACAGGATTTTCAGAATCAATCAAAAATCCATATCCAAGGTTCGCCGTCGAAAACTGAGTGAAAAATTCCAACTCGGATCAGTATTACTACCTCGAAATTCTGTGCTCGAATCTGGATCGAGTCGTTATGCGAATAAATTAATACACGTACATCCTACGTATTTTGCCCCAATTGATTATTAGCTATATCATTTCTCTTTTTTATTTACAATTATTTTTGATTTCCATTACCATTTCACAATCATTCCATTTTCCAACTTCTAGTTTAATCTTCACTCAATTATTAACTTCGTATATTTCTAATACCAAATTTACTTAAGAATTTAACCATTTTTTTTTTGAAGTTCAATATAAATATTTTATATACTTCTTATATTTATTTTTACTTCACTACTGAAGTTTATATCCATTTGTATTCATCTTGCCTTTACAATTCCATTTGAGTTCAATTTACCTTCAAATTTAAATATTGAATTCTATTCATCTAAAACCATTTTTACTTTCAAACTTTAATTATTTTAGTTCACTTTGAACTAATTCTTCAATTTTACTTTACTTAACCCAATATTCTCTTTCAATTCATTTATTTACCCTTTTTTTAATTAATCAGTTCACTTTCTAATTTTGGTATCAATTTCATTTATTTACAATTTAAATTAGTTTATTCATTCACACTTCTATTTCAAACTTAATCTAGTCAAATTTCACTTCCATTCAAATTTTAAACATATTAATTTTATTTTAACGACCATTCCATTTAGCTCACTTAGATTCATTCCCTTTAAGTTAATTCGGTTACATTTCCATTAATTCAAATTTTTAACTTCTATAAGTTTCCCAACTCATTTACTTTCATTTGCTAACTTCTTTTAACTCTCTTCAATAAATTAGCTTACCTTCCAACTTATTTTGTTTTTCACACTTACTTTCATTTAACCCTTTTTAAGTTGAATCTTATTCCAACAAATTTCAAATTTATATAAGTTATCAAACTTATCTATATTCTGTAAACATTTTGAATAAGATTCCAGAGTCTTTTAAACAATTACTCACTTTACAAAATCATTTTTGAAATCAATTATATACACAATTCATTTGCATATCAAATTATCTTTTAAATTTTAAAACCAATCCCATTTTTGCAAAGAACTCAAATTAAACCATTATGGTAGCAATTGCACTCTTGGAAACTCGAAAATGAACATCGATGATGCTGCAATCATCACCGAAGTTATTCTCAAGTGACTGAAAAGAGTTTAGTGCTTTTATCTCATTTAAAGACCCTCCCAAATATATTTAAATTCCAAATTTCACTAGATTTCAAATCCAGTTCAAAAATATTTCTGAAATAATATCACTATTATTTCTCCAAACCATTGAAAAAATCATTTTCAAATTCAAAGGAAATTAAATTTCCTAATTTTTCAAACTTTCAAATCCTTCCATGTATTTTCATATATTTCTTTGGAATTCTATTTCAAATTATAAATCACATTTACAATTTACATTTACAAATCCCATTTTGTTATATAAATTTATTTCCTTAACCTTTGGTTATGATTTCAATTCCTATTTTAAATTTCTACATAACAATGATAATAATTTAATATTATCATTTCCTAACAACCATGCAACCATATGTAACTCTAATAATTTACGGAAATTATTTCTTTTATATACAAAAATAATTTGAGTAAAATTATTTCATTTACCCTATTTCAAAACAATAATATGTCGGTTTTCCTAGTTTAATAGTTTAAAAATCCCTATCGATACAGTTGGCCAGACTACACCGGCCAGGATTTATAAACACTCGACCGATAAGTCGACACAGTATAAAACAATTTTTATATTCACTAACAAATACGCACTCATATCAATTAATACACTCAAACTCATTTTAGAGTTTATGGACTCTGTGTTTAATGTGTAATCCCTAACAGAGCCAAGGTTCTCGCTTAACCTTCAGCTCTGATACCAAGTGTAACGACCCGATTTTTTGATGTTCGAAAATCGGCATCAATACGTTCACTGTATCAAATGCCAAACAATTGAATGCCGAAAAACCGAACCATTAGGGTTAAAGAAGAAGGAGGTAGAAGAAGATATAGAAAATAATATCAAAATCTCACAAACGCAACGGAACAATATATAATAGATAAATGACCGAATCTTTATACGAAAGAACTGTATCTGTTATATACATTACATCATCAAAGTACAACAAAATCAACAACACAATTCAGGACAGTTATGATAGCTCGTCCTCTCAAAACTTAATACACAACTTATACGGTACAGCGGAATATACATCTATCGAAATATGTCTCGACATCCAGCTCGTCTCATGAGCTCCACAGCAGTCCATCCAGAATCTGTACTCTATAATACTTGGTCTGACCCGAGCATTATAGTTAAATAACACCCGAGTTAGTCTAGAAAACCAGTGAGAAAACACACTCAATTGGATTATTACAGTTTTCAAAATCCTTTGAAATCAAAGGTATCTCGTAAGACCACGCCACAAATAAATATGTTGGGTTTTTATCTTATGATAACCAAACTTTTTTTATCGAATCCGTCTGATATTATAATAATATCTATAGAAAGTAAAATAGAATCTAGCTGAAACGCTTGCATCTCATGTTTCAGCATAGTTGGGAACAATCAAAACCGTACAGGCGCTTATTGGAGTTTGGATTCCATATAACGGCAGGGCTATTGGGGTACCGCCCGTCACAGTTCGTGGTCTAGATCACCATACTGAGGATCCACCCTGATCCCCTACATCACAAGACAGGAGCTACCCCTTACTGGATAGTCCGAATAAGATCACCCCGCAATTGGGATCAGCAACCACCCACACAGCCAAAAAAAGGCACATCTAGACAGGGATGACCTTACACTAATTGGTTGCTAGTCACTTAGCCTTGCGTGTACCTCCCTTGTTTTAGCCATTCCCGGTTGATGAGGCTCGAGGCTATGAGTTACCTTTTTAACACACATTCACTTAGAATGCTCATCATCCTCCTGATGATGTTCTAATAGCATTCATCTATACAAGTCCGTTCCGGGTCCGAACGAAACCGAAGGCACTGCTCAAACTACATCCATTTTGGAATCACCCTCAGGATTAGTAGCGATTAGCCCTTGCACTTCACTGCTCCATCTTCGACTCCTAGCTCTTGTCTTCCTCATGAAACTTCAAACCAGATTGAAGCGGTTTACGGGAAATTAATCCCGATCTCTTCGAAACGATCAGCGCATTGGCTAATATTGATAGTTGATTATTTAACTATCAAATAACATCCACAAACTACCTCATATTTTAATAATTTTCCAAATTATTTATTTCAAAATATGTTTGCAAACTATTTTTCTGCACTTCAACTCTTTGAAAATAGTTTTCAAATCACCTTTCTCTCACGGAATAAATTTCAAAATATTGTTTATTTGCACTGAAATTCACGAAGTCTTATTACTTAGATTTTTAAAATAATTTAAATCACTTTATCCAAAATATATACTTTAAAACATTTAATATAAAAACTACTTAAAACACTTTATTTAGAATACTAGTTATGAAATTTATAATAATTTCTCATATAAAATTAAGCCAAACCTAATTTTTTAAAAATAAGTTATTAGATAGAATAAAGATATTTAATAATCAACTTTTTAAATCAATTACTAGTTAAACCTTTTAAAATACTTAACTTATAAAATTAACTTAATAAATATTTACTTTTTAAAAAAATAAAATTAAAACCACTAAATAATAATTACTTTTTAAAAAAAACATTCCTTTTAAAAACAACTTTAACCACTAACTTATACTTGAAAATCTACTTGGCTTTTCAAGAAAATGCACTTTTCGTTCCACACCTTTAAAAAAAATCAATATTTATTTTTAAACAAATCATCCTTTCCTCATAAATTCCCATCCTGAATTTATATTTCCAAATTATCCTCTGATAAATATTTCATTTTATTTATAAACCCTATTTATAAATTTCACAAACTCATTCTCCTTATTCACAGTTTTCAACACTTAGTCGGGTTTCAAATCGGTTTCCAAAACCTACACCATTTGAAAATAAATCCCTTTACTTATCCAAATTTATTTCTAAATTCATATATCCCATATTTACACCTTTATTTATGATTTAAATTCTTATTTAAATTGAAAATACCAATTTCATACTTTATTTCAAATTCTGCTTTTATTTTCCCAAACTCATTTCAAATCTTAAATTTTAAAAATGTATTTCTTCGTACTTACAAACAATATTGCTTAGGTCTTTGTTTTAAATAAAATCATTTTTCCCATTTCTTCAAATACCTATTTTCTCCCATCATTGAATTTAATATATAGAATTAAAATTAATCCTTTATCTCTTTTACGAATTCATTCCTTTAATTTATTTGAATTCACTATAATTATTTTACTTAAAAATTTCCCTTTTTATTTTTTAAAAAAAAATCCAAACTTTATATATATTTCATTTTTCTCAAATACCAATATATATTCAGCCAAGCCATAGCATTCAAAAATTTTAATTCCAAATAAAATCAATATAATCCATCACAGATTATCACATACATCACATTACTGAATATAAAATAATTTCAACATTTGAGGAATCCAACTGGATCCCTCCAACCTGTTTCCCTGCATCCACGGATATTAGCACAATAGTTTAAAATACCAATTCCACTTCAAGGCGGGATATCGCGGTATGTATGGTCAACCGCTATTGCGGGGCACATAGGGTCTCATCCGCTAAATATTGCGAGAAATCAATCACTCCAATATATATACTACTGTATATATAACATCATCCAACAGATAAATTATTAAATTCATCCAAGCATATCCAATAATATAAATTTATTCATTTAAATTATCTAGGCAATCCAAATGAGTGAGAGGAACTCACCATTGCTTTTTATTGTGATCCACTTCAACCTTGTCTTGGTTCACGATTTCAGACCTTGTATAAATATTATACAGTTTATTAATATATGAATTAATCGAACAGTCGATTTCCTTTTTAATAAATTAATCAACTGATAATTTAGTTTAAAACAGTTTTCCCTTTAAAATATCTTTTACTAACTAAATAATTTAAATAAGTTTATTAACCACATTAATAAATTATTTTTAATCTAAACTAGTAAATTAAAATGAGTATAGGTATATATATACACTTTATTTCTCATTTAGAACTACATGTATATATGTTTATAAAAAAAATCAAATTCTTTTATATAAACTTTACAACATTTAAAATTCTTATTTGTTTTCCAAAATCTTATATACATACATTTTTTGTTTACTATATGTATGTCAACTAAATTCTAACAAAATTAAAAAATCCTTTTCTAACATATATACACATTTAAATTTCAAAACAAAACTGTCATTGAAATCTCACTGTAAATTTAAAATCTCAACTATATACTTTTACCTACATGCATATATATTTCATTAAGTTTAAATTGAAAAGGAAAAATCAAGAATAACTCACGTCCGTGTTGTTAGTCCATGATATGATGGTTCTGATGACAACGACCTTAGAATAGATTATAAAATATAAATACAAACATTATAAGTTTAGATATATATGTATATGCAGGAATTAACCATGTAGGTATCAAGAATGAAGACTGTACAGTATAGAGATTCAAGATATCAAGACTGAAGACTCATGAGTATCAAGATTATCAAGAGTTCAAGAATTCAAGTAATTTATTCTTTAAATTAGAATTTTTTTTAAAACTCCTAGAAAAACACTGGCATCTTTAAATCCAATTTATTCATGGAATGGAATCCACTTCGGGCCTGTTAAAGGGATGGAACCCTAAGTAGGATAGAACCTACGAAAAATATAGTGGAACATTGTTTTGTATCCGCTAACCTTTTATTCAAAATAATTTTTTTTCAAAATTATATCTTGTTTTCAAAATGATTTCAAAACCTTCCTTTTAAAAGCATCAAAAACATCTATCCTGATTTTAAATAATTTTAGCCTCAAAATCATCTTTAATTTCAAAGTCAAATTACTCCCGATTTTAAACTCTTTTAATATAATATATTTAACTTTTAATATTTATACTTAGATTTAAATATAAAATTATAGTTAAATTCTATATATATTATTATCTATATTTACTTTTGAATTTTAACTATAGTCAAGTATATTTATAAAGTTTAAAATAGTTTTAATATAAGATAAGGTTATTTTCAAAGAAAATCAAATCATCAAAAAATGCTTTGGGATGTCGACATACTCATGGTGACCATGTCGACATGGTGTCAGTTGAGTTCAAAATTTCAATTTCAAAAGAAGTATCTATTCGCCATAACTCTTCACGAATGGACATGACTGTTGTTCTACTATAAATAGGGGTCAGTTTCAACGAATTTTACATCAGATTTTCTGGGTTTTCACTCCTCTTATTCTTCCACTTTTCTTAATAAAAATTCTTATCATTACTCTGCCGAAATCTACATTGAATTGAACTCGATCATTCGTAGCTTGATTCTCTATCACTCTCTCAACAAGATCTTCAGTGCTATTCAGAGTTATAAGGCTTTTGTAATCAACTTAGCGAGAAAAGGTGTGATTGTAGCCTTGAAAATCAATTGGGTGAACTTGTTGCCCGTAAAATCAAGTGGGTGAACTTGTAGCCCGGAAAATCAAGTATCTCTACCCAGAGGATTGTGATTCTGGAGGGTGTATTTCGTAGCCTTGAAATCGAGGGTGTAATAGTAAAGATTGCTTTTGAATTCCGTACTTGTGTTGCGGGACTGCATGTAGGGTAACTCCGAACTAGTATAAAAACCGGTTGTTCTTTCCTTTACTGCCTTTTATTTTATTTCTGCATCTGTGTTTGTTTCTGTGATCATATCTGTGTCTGTATATTACACACATCTATGTTTAAATTAACATAAACTCAAGAAGATTTAGTAATTCTTTATAAACACTATTCAACCTCCTCTTTGTTAATTCTAGCCTTAAGATCTGTAATCCGCATTTCTCACAATTGGTATCAGAGCGAGGTTTTCAAAGTTTCATAATCTAATTTTTGAAAAAATTTCAAAATAGCCACCAATACTGGTACTGTTACTAACACTAATATCCCTGTCACTAGTTCATTTGTAGAAGGTTTGTCTACTGTCAGGTCACCACTTTTTAATGGCAGTAACTATGCATATTGGTCATGTAGGATGAAAATATATCTACAGTCTATAGGATTAGACACTTGAAATATTACACAAATTGAATATTCTGAACCCACAACTGATTTTTCACAGTGGACTGCCGAGCAAAAGGCCGTTGCACAAAATAATTCTAAGGCAATGAATATTTTGTTTTGTTCACTAGATAGAAATGAATTCAATATAGTGTCAGTTTGTAAGTCTGCATATGAAATCTGGAAAACTTTGCAAGTTACTCACGAAGGAACAAGCAAAGTTAAACAGACCAAAATTTTCATGCTCACAAATCAGTTTCAATTATTTAAAATGAATTCTAATGAGTTTATTTCAGATATGTATAGTAGATTTCAGGATATTGTGCACTCTCTAATATCTTTAGGAAAGGAATTTTCTGAAGAAGATCAAGTCAGAAAGATTTTAAATTCTCTTACTCCAGAATGGGATCAAAAGAAACTTGCTATCGAAGATGAAAATGACATCAGTACTTTAAATATAGAAGAATTAACTGGAAATCTAATGTCATATGAAGTTCAAATGGTCGGGAGAAGAGAAAGCAAAGCATCTGAAAAGAAATCAATGGCATTCAATGCATTGACTGATGGATCATATTCAAACAGCGATAATGATGAAGAAATAGCCTTAATGACCAGAAATTTTAGGAAATTCTTGAAATACAGAAAGATGAATAATCTCAAGAGAAACAACTATAAGAACTCTGGAAATCAGAATGTAGTGCCAAATAATGTCAATTGTAACAACTGTGATGAACCAGGCCATATCAAAAGAGACTGTCCATATCCAGATAGGCAAAGTCCTCCTATGAATAATGATCCAGCAAAGAAACGGAAATGTGCATTTGCTGCTACTCTAGATGACTCAGGCTCATCCTCAAGTGATGATGATCAAAGAACAAATAATTCAAATTTGTGTTTCATGGCAGTTCACGACTTCGACGAATTCAGAGAAACAGACTCAGAAAAAGGTACACATTTACAATATAATTGGTTGAAATTGCTTGCTTAGAATTAGATGTTTGATTGCTTGATTAATTGATTTTGAATTGGCGTGTTGTTTGAATTTTAAAAATTTATTTTCTATTTTTTATTTTTTATTATTATTTTTGATAGTATAATAATACTTTCTGAAATATATTATTAGTCCAATAATATCTTAGAAATATATAATAAAGTATATAAATTTATTACAGAACATAGGAAAAATAATTCACAAAAATTCACTGGACATGTCGACATGGTCCCTACCATGATGTCGACATGGGTACCAGAATTTGAATTTCAAAATTTGAATTCAAATGTTTGAATTTCCCTCCATCTTTTCATTTCATTCAATTCTCTGAAAAGCTACCTTTTGACCGGCGAATATGTCCTTTGAGAATCTATTTATTCACTATCTTTTATCGTATCTTTTCACTCTCATTTTCAAATTCAAACTCTCTTTTCAAAACTTCAAGCTCTCTACTCTCTACTTTAATGGCTTCTTCAAGCAACCCCTCCACCATTAGAATTTCCAGAAAAATAAAAGAGTAACTCTTCAATGATCCGGAGGTAATAAAAGCATACATCAATTATGCTAATTATGCCAAAGTCCATCCCGGAAAGTTTGCTATTTTTCAAGATTTTCCTTCTTATGAACTTGATTCTCTTTTTGCAAACAATGGAGTTCTTAGTCTTATTGATGCTTCTCAAAATGATTTTGTCTGCTATCCAAATCTTGTCAAAATTTTCTATGCTAATTTAAACCGTGGATTTTATAATGGAAATGAGGATGAAATTTGGAGTAGTGTCAAAGGCACTAGAGTTGTTTTGAATTGTGATCTTTTGGGTACCATTCTCAATTGCAAGTGTACGGGAATGGATCTTTCTAATTTTAAAATCGATGAAAATGATCGTGAGATATTTCATCACATTTTTGAAGGGAATGATAATTTTGAATTCGATAATCGAAATTTTCGACCAAAGGCAAGAATTGTCAATCTTCTTTTGCAACATACTTTGACCCCAAGATCAAGGAATTTTAACAATCCTACTTCAAAAGTTTGCAAAGCACTTTTTGCTATTTTTGGAAATTATGACATAAATTGGGCGCAAGTTATTTTGGATGAACTTCGTCCTAAAAATCTTGAAATAGGCGAGAATACTTTGTATCATGGAATTTATCTCACTCGAATTTTCAACTATTTTGGAGTGGATTTAAAAGGCGAAGAATTTGTTTCTAGAAAAGTTTTCAATCATTCCAACATTTCGCTTATGAAAATTCCATTTTTTTTCAACCTTATGAGAGCCTTGCCGAAAAGGAAGAGCGTTTGGCTCATGAGGAAATGGAAGAAGAAGAAGAGGAAGAAGAAGAAGGGGATGAAATGGAAATTGAAGAAGAAGAAGGTGAAACCTCTTTGGAAAGCATCGACTATCCTCCTAATCCATCCACCAATACCCTTCTCAAGAACCAAAAGACGATTGTTGAGAATGAACAGATTCTTAAACGATCCGCTAGCAAGAAGTTGGACAAAATTTCATCCAAGATGAACAAGTTCATTTCCAAAGTCAGCAAGAAACTTGGACTTTCTTCATCATCATCATCCTCTAACTAGAGTTATCTTTTCGTATTTTGTTGTATGTGTTTTAGCTTGTTTTAATTCGAAAGTTCATTTAGTTTCATATGTTTAATCATTGTATCATCTTAGTATGCAATGTAATGGAATTTCCTTTCTGTTATCTAGCTTATCTTATCTCCAGAATAAATGTTAGTATATTATGTGTGTGTATATATATATCTACACAATTATTCACAAAATCTAGTTAGTCATATTTTTTCACTAACCCATGTCGACATACCCCCTATGACCATGTCGACATGTACAAGTCAGAAATGACAATTCATTTTGAATTTGAAATTTGAATAACTACCATATGTCTATTCATTTCAAACGAATTTCTACACCTATATATACCTATTTCTACCAGAATTCTTCATTGAAAATTATTTCTTATCTTCTAATCCTTCATTTCTTTCACAAATTCAACTATGGCTAATCCAATTCACAATTTATACGAAAATCTTGAAGAAACTCTTAATTCATTCAAGAATATTCTCTCGTTCATTCTCCGTAACCAGCGATACTTAGAATTGAGTCAAATACAGACGATCAAGGAGCAAAAACGGCATTTCGACGCATTACGATGGATGATTTCCTCCCTACACAAGGATGATAACGAAGCACATCCTCATGTCTCTCTCACCAATGACAATGAAAATTAGGATGCTATTAAAGCAGACCTTATCTTTGGAGAAGAAGGATGGGTGAAAGTTCCTCTTAACGTTTAAATTTTATTACTTTGTTTGAATTGTTTGTTTGAATTGATTTGATGGTTTAGATTGATACTTGGTGTGGATTGATTTCTTAATTTAGTTCGATGTTTGATGTATAAAACATGTAAATATACATTGAAATGTATATACTTTTTTATTAAATATCATGCTCATAAGTATAATTATTTCTTAATCTATATATTATAAATTTCTTTATATAGTTTATCAATGCAGGTACTTTAGTCCAAGAATGAGGGGGAGTTAGCTTTTGTTGATGACAAAGGGAGAGAAGTATAAAATAGGGTAGTTAGGAATAGATTAAGGGGGAGTTATTAGTTTTAGGGGAGTTATTAGGATATAAGTAATATTTTATAAACAAAGGTTGTCATCATTAAAAAGGGGGAGATTGTTAGTCCATGAGATGATGGTTTTGATGACAACAACCTTACAATAGATTATAAAATATAAATACTAACATTATAAGTTTAGATATATATGTATATGCAGAAATTAACCATGCAGGTATCAAGAATAAAGACTGTATAGTATAGAGATTCAAGATATCAAGACTGAAGACTCATGAGTATCAAGATTATCAAGAGTTCAAGAATTCAAGTAATTTATTCTTTAAATTATAAAATTTTGTTAAAACTCCTAGAAAAGCACTGGCATCTTAAAATCTAATTTATTCGTGGAATGGAATCCACTTCGAGCCTATTAAAGGGATGGAACCCTAACTAGGATAGAACCTATGAAAAATCTAGTGGAACATTGTTTTGTATCCGCTAATCTTTTATTCAAAATAATTTTTTTCAAAATGGTTTCAAAACCTTCCTTTTAAAAGCATCAAAAACACTATCCTGATTTTAAATAATTTTAGCCTCAAAATCATCTTTAATTTCAAAGTCAAATTACTCCTGATTTTAAACTATCTTTTAATATAATATATTTAACTTTTAATATTTATACTTAGATTTAAATATAAAATTATAGTTAAATTCTATATATATTACTATCTATATTTACTTATGAATTTTAACTATAGTCAACTATATTTATAAAGTTTAAAATAGTTTTAATATAAGATAAAGGTTATTTTCAAAGAAAATCAAATCATCAAAAATGCTTTGGGATGTCGACATACTCATGGTGACCATGTCGACATGGTGTCAGTTGAGTTTAAAATTTCAATTTCGAAAGAAGTGTTTATTCGCCATAACTCTTCACGAATAGACATGACTGTTGTTTAACTATAAATAGGGGTCAGTTTCAACGAATTTCACATCAGATTTTCTAGTTTTTCACTCCTCTTCTTCTTCCACATTTCTTAATAAAAATTCTTATCATTACTCTGCCAAAATCTAATTGAATTGAACTCGACCATTCGTAGTTTGATTCTCTATCACTATCTCAACAAGATCCTCAGTGCTATTCAGAGTTATAGGGCTTTTGTAATCAACTTAGCGAGAAAAGGTGTGATTGTAGCCTTAAAAATCAATTGGGTGAACTTGTTGCCCATAAAATCAAGTGGGTGAACATGTAGCCCGGAAAATCAAGTATCTCTACCCAGAGGATTGTGATTCTGGAGGGTGTACCTAGTAGCCTTGAAATCGAGGGTGTAATTGTAAAGATTGCTTTTGAAAAGAAATCTGTACTTGTGTTGCGGGACTGGATGTAGGGTAACTCCGAACCAGTATAAAATCCGGTGTGTTCTTTCCTTTACTGCTTTTTATTTTATTTCTACATCTGTGTTTGTTTCTGTGATCATATCTGTGTCTGTATATTGCACACATTTGTGTTTAAATTAACATAACAGGGAATTAGGCTGAAGGAAAAACCTGAGAACACTTTTAGTTTAAAGGACAGAAGTTTTAAAATTTAGTCTGAAGGACAAAAAATGATATATTCATATAGCATTGCACATCCATAATGCTATATTCATATAGCATTACACAGCTGCTTGTTTGTGTATGCAGAAACTTATAAAATTGTGTTGTATATAACATTATAAATGTGTAATGCTATATGAATATAGCATTATGGATGTGTAATGCTATATGAATATATCATTTTTTGTCCTCCAGGCTAAATTTTAAAACTTCTGTCCTTCAGACTAAAAGTGTTCTCAGGTTTTTCCTTCAGCCTAATTCCCTCTTAACATAAATACAAAAAGATTTAGTAATTCTTTATAAACACGATTCACCCCCCTCTAGTGTTAATTCTCGCCTTAAGATCCGTAATCCGCATTTCTCACACGTGTCGCCGCCTTCGCCTCACCATAGCGGTCATTGTGACTCTAATGACCAGCATGTCATCGCCACTGCCTCGAGAATGAGGTCTCCATCGCCATTTCTCCCAAATCATCATGCCACCTGATCTTGCGTCTCTAGGTTGCGAATGCCCATGCGAATCACCAGACCATCGCCACCTCCTACTTGCACGACGCCACTGCCCTCGATCTTCCCATGTCGCTCGCGTAAGCGCCTCAATCAAACGCCGCACAGTCACTTGCGACGCCATCGATCTCCTTTGTGATATTTGCATGCCGAATTGAGGCTTGACCCCTATCGTTCTTCTATTTCAATTTCGATTGCCAGCACCCTCTTTTTTTTCTTAGACACGAATTGATCTACGTGAGGAAGCACGCGATTGAAGAAGAAGGACTTTTTTACAATGGCCATTTTTATTTTGACTGAATTCGATTTTATTTTTGAAGACGAAGAAAGGCTCTTTTTTTTATATAATGCAATAAAAAATTTCTTTTGATTTGAACTGGGTGAAAGGAAGGAACATGTCCAAATTATACTGCTATAGTGACATTTGGAACGATGGCAAAAAAAGTCCTAATGTGAGAATAAACGTAAATCAGCCAAATTTTATATAAATATGTTACATTTCAAATTCAAATTGCTTCGATAAACACAACTCAAAATCTCAATCTCATATCGAAGCGTGTCACTAGGTGTTTATAATGTTAAACCTCTATTCCGAACGCAATGGAAAAGGTTTCGAGTCCTAATTCGGTCGGATGGAGAAGATAGCTTTTTGAACCAATTATTGTATTGAATTTTCGATATAAATCTAGTGTGTTTATATACCGTATGATCACACGACAACTCTAAACATTACAAAAATTGAAATTCGATAATAATATAATATTACGGATCCGGGAACTGGTTTCGTCAGATTCCGAGACTGTGCCTTGGAAGGCTATTTTTAAATATTGATTTAAACGATATATTTTAAAAACTGAACAAAACACTTCAAACTTCAATTTTAAGGCTTTCATTATCTTTAGTACTATTAATATAAATTTTATAAGCTTTTGAAATATTTTTAACAAGCATAAAACTGAAGATTCAATATCTTACCGACTTTCAATAATTGAATTCAATAATTTAATTGCCGAATAAATGGTGATATTTGAAATTCTAGTTAAACTAACTTCCAAATATTTAAAATCAATTAAATATTCCAATTTCAAATGTTCAAAATTCTGGGTTGTCACATCCAGTATATGCCAAGGCCAGAGAAGGAAGGAGAAATTGGACGAATTAAGGTTGTAGTAACAGTGGTAGATATCGTTATGACTGCACTTAGACTTGAGGCATGAGTAGCTGGCGGTGAAGGAGGCAATGGTGTATGACCTATAATTTGACGGAGAGAAATGTAACGACCCAGAATTTTAGACATTTGAAATTCGTATATTTAATTGATTTTAAATATGCACAAGTAAATTTTATAAGATGAATAACTTATATTTGAATACAAGGATTTAATTGGATAATTAAATTGATAATTTAATATTTGAATTTGTTAAAATAATTGGAAATTGGATTTAAAATGAATAAAAATGATTTGTAAAGTGATATTAAATTTTATTTGAATTAGAATGATATTAGAGAACTTTTAAAATTAAATTAAAAGTTAATTTCTAGAAATGGAATACTTTAATATTTAATTGACGAGTAAAAATAGCCATTTTTCAAACAGTCTTGGATTTCGAAGAAACTAGTTTCATTGGATCCATAATATTATATTATTGTAAGATTTCAAATTTCGTGTCAATCAGATGTACGGTTTGTCCGAGGCAAGCTAAAACGCGTAGAAATCGGTTTAAGTGAATTTTAAATTTAAATAATTCGATTTGAAAACCTATCTTTCAAATACGATCGAATTGGCTTTCGATATATATTCCATTGCATCTGGAATAGGGGTAAAACATCATAAACACCAGGTGGAACGCTATGTTTGGAGTTCGGAAAAATTACGGATGAATAGTGCGCGCGAATTTTCCATAAAAGGCCAAAACTATATTCATTTTTCACAAAACCCTAAGGTGTAGGACTAGCCGCCACTTCTTCATTCAATGGCCGAAAATGTTCATTTCTTCCTCCTCGTTTTTCTTCTAATCCGTAAATAATTATGAAAACGTCCCAACTAGAAAATGTTAAGCTCATCAAGAACTACGCATTCAACGGTCATGATCATTTAAAACGAAGTGAGGTGTCGGCAAAAGGGGTTTGAACGGCTGAAATTTGTGCGCATTTATCGAGGGGATGGGGCTGCCGAGCACGACCGGATCTTGAGCGAAGGTGCAACGCGCCATGGTCTTCGATATGGCATTGTCTGACCATCGGCTAGGTGATCCGATGTGGCGTGAAAATTTGATGGAAACGACAGCTTCATGGGTTCTATGCGTACGTGAAACTGAAGGGGGAGAAGAAAAAGGACATGCCCCTAATGCAATCAAAGGAATCGTGCAGCCAGAAATAAAAGCAAGGGTTTGGAAATTAAAATAAAAGTTGAAATTATTATATATTAATTTTACGAACTTTAAAACGCTATAACTTTTTCATACGTGGTCTGTTTCGCACGAAACGACTTGCATTGGATTCGTATGGATGAACACTATGCAATGGAGCTGGTTTGGAGTTGATTGGAGCTAATGGGAATTTTAGGTAAAATTAAATGCGCCTTTAATTTTATTCGAAATAAAACGCTGAAACCGCTATTGGAATCAATGTGAGTACAACTCACTCTTTCTGACTCACTAATATTTTTATATAAGTGAGAATAAATATTATTTATGATGATTGATGATTGTTTGAATGATATATGATATATTGATTGGTATTTGGATACAGACCTGCCTATTAGAGCAGATGAGACCCTATACGTTCCCGTGTATGAGCGGATGACCCTTTGTACGCGCATCTGCCTTGAAGCGGACATTGTACACAAATTCTAATATGTATATTTATTGCAGGTGACAGGTTGGAGGGATCCAACTGGATTCCTAACCCGTATTTATTTATTTATAGATATTGTGATATATTCTGTTATCATATGATATATGATGTTTTGGTAGCCGTGATTGTTGTATTTGGCGCTGTTGCAGCATTGGGCCTATTTTTGGAATTTTAAAATGTTAAAGTAACGATTTCGAATTTAAAAGGATTTTAAAGTGATTTTGGAAATAAACGTTTTATTGATTTTTGAATCATTAAGAATTGATTTATTTTGAATAAATAAATATGATAATTTTTATGTTATAAAAATTATGATGTTTTGGGAAATAAATAGAAATTATGATTTTTGTGAAATAAAACCAGAATATGATTTTTGGAATGTGAAGTTAACTATTTTGTAAAATGGTTTAAATTGATATTTTTGATTTATTATAAATAATTTATATAGAAGGTTTATAAAATTGGTATTTTATAAATTACAATATTGGAATTGTAAAATGAGTTTTATAAGTGTTGAAATAAAGTTATAAATGGATTTTTACAAGTGAATAAGATTTATAATTTGTGAATAAAATGAATGAATTTGTGAAATAAACGATTTATAAGCAATTAACATATAAATTGGATCCTTAAATGTAAATAAGGTGTAAATGGAATTTGTTAATAAAGTAGATTTATAAATTGAAGTTTTTATAAAATATATAAATGTGAATTTATAAACATTGTTTTGTAGATCCGAAACCAATTGAATTTGATAAATTAAATATAGAAGTTTATTAAAGGAGATATATTCGCGATTTTGGACAACGAATTATCCTTTAAATTAAATGTTGTAATAATAAAGAATTTGGTTGAGAATTATATCCATGATTTTGGATAGTGAATTATCCTTTAAATAAATGTGTAGAAGTATTGAAATTGGTGAACGAACTATATTCACGATTTTGGACAGTGAATAATCTTTTAATAAATGTTTTAGAAAGTGATATTTTAAATGAAGTTGAAATGTTTTGAAGTTGTTTTTAAAATGTGTTGAGTATCGAATACATAGATTTCAAAATTTATTGTTGAAATATAAGTTTTCGAGAAGTAAGGAAATGATGGACTATAAAACTATTGTTATAGTAAATGATTTTCGAAAAGAAATGTTTTTGTATAGTATTGGGATTTATATATCTATCTTATTTTCGAATCCCTATACTGTTGGTTTGAGTTTTCGTAACGATGTTTTACGCAACATTCGTTTTGACCCAAATAAATTCGTTCAAAGTGAATGTTTTCCTTATAGAATAAAATATATACTTAATTGCGATTTAAGTATATATAATATTTTCTAAGTGTTGAAAATAAATAGATTTGTGAATTACTTATTATTAAATAAATATATGGAAATGTTTTCCAATATGAAGTTAAATGTTTTGAGATTATATCTTTTAAAGATAAATTGAAGTGAATATTTGGCAAGTGATTTTATTAATGAAAGATTAATAAAAGGGCCTAGTGATTATTATGGTGCTAAATATTTGTTTGTTAGTTTTGATAGTTAAATAACCGACTATCAAACTTGGCCAAATTTTAGTTCCTTGACTTGATGTGGGAACTATTTAGTCGTACACTTAGTACGTAGCCTTCTGTGTAGGCTTGATTATCGTTTGTGTTGAGGATGTTGATTTGTATAGTGCGGAGTATTACTACAATCTATCAAGCTTCCTTCTTGGGCCAAAGCATAGCAAGTTGAAAGTTGAAAACATGATAAGTCTATGAGACTTAGTTTCTGTGTGAAGTTGAGAAACGCTTTTGCGTTGTTGGTGCAAAGAGACCGGGATCAGATTTATCTGAAAACCACTTCGACCAACGTATATGCGACGATTGTGTAGGTTGATTGTAATGATATTGATATTCCGGAGTTTCATAGTGGGGGACTGCTTGTTGATCATTTGGGGTTAAAATCCCAATATACATCCAGTAGCAGTGGTCTCTTTATTATGAAATATCCAATGAGAGGACTATTCGCTATTAATCCTAGGGATTTCCTGACAGGATGTGGTAAGAAAGTACCTTCGGTTTGTCCTGTTTCTGAACAAATTGCATGGATGTTTTTCTGACATTGCATTTCTATAGATTACGTACATCGATTTTGCTTGATTATATTCAGCCTGATAAGGGGTTCTCGCTTCTTGTTAGGTAGAGAACGGATGACTCTTGCCCCTACATGTCCCTTGAGTGAAAGGGTTGGTTGTAGTCGAGAGGCTGGCCGTAAAAGCAAAAATGCAAGGTATCAGTGTGAGCTACAGTGGGTATTACCCACTGGTTGCGTCCCGTCACATTTGGTATCAGAGCTAAGATTTCGCATATTCCTAAGCTTTGATTTGTACTCGGTATAGATAGGGACAGTAGCACCCTAGATTGAGTTTGAGTGTATTATATATGAGCACGTATTTGTTAGTGATATAAAATATTCTGTATTGTGTTTACTTATCTGTAGAGCTATTTGTGAATTCTGGTCGGTATGTGGGACACCATATTATCGATAGGTATTTCCAAACACTTAAACGAGGCAAGTCGACATAGTATTATTTTAAATTAGGTAAATGAAATAATTTTACCTCGATTATATTTTATATATAAAGGAAATAATTTTTCAACAATTATTAAAGTGTATATAAATTGATTGTTTGGTTGTTTGAAAATATAAATATATATTGGTTAATGAAAGATGTTTGAATAATCTAAATAGAAACAACAATTGTAGAAGAATAAATTATATAAGCAAATGAACTATAAGTATGGAATTATAACTAGTATGATTTACAAATGCGAAATAATCTTATATATAAGAAATGAAACAATATGTGTTATAAATAAAAATGGATTTAACTAAGAATTTGTGAAATTCAAATCCCGTAGATTTTGAAAGTTGTTTTTCAAAGTTAAAGATGTTATAATATTATAAATCTAGATAAGATGAATAAATTTGGAATGATCTTATATAAGTAAAGTGAAATAGTGAAATTATATAAGTAAAAGATTTGTAAATGTGATTTATAAATAGAAGGAAATTTTAAAAAAGAACATAAGCACTGAATTCACTACTGTCACTGGAAAATAATAAGGGTGATGACCGCAGTATCATTTTCGAGTTCCTGTGTGATGGATTTGCTAAAATAGTAAATTGAAATTGAAGTTTTGTATGATAAACAAATTTGATTTAAAAATCCAAGTTGAAATTGATAAATATGAGTAAAATAAGTTTTGGACTTATAATATGAAGTAAGAGTTTACTTTAGCAAAGTTGAAAGAAATTTGAGTTAGTAAGTGAATTATATGATTTGAAATTTAACTAAGGAAGGTTAAATTAAATTGTATTTGAATTGGATTAGATATGTTATTGGAATGGAAAATTAAACTTAAGATGGTAAATGATTACATAGTATGAATTTGGTAATTTATAAAAATAAGTTGTGTAACATATAAAATGAGATAAGGTAAGTAAAACCAATTGTTAAAATGGTTAAGTAGTTTTGTTAAGCAAAACAAAATCTGAATTTGGAGTAGTGATATGAATTTGACTTAAGTAAGAGTTAAATAAAGTAGAATTTGAATTAAAGTAGAAGTGAACTTAAGTTGTATAGTGAAAGAACATGTAAATGAAGTTGAAATGAAATATAACTTAAGTAATATTGAATAAAGTTGATTTTGGTATCGAAGTAAATTAATAAAGTGAATTAGATGAATATGGACTTGGGTTATATAAAGAAATTCAACTTTAGTGGTTAGATGAATTAGCAATCTAATTGAAAATGAATTGATGTGGAATAAAGGATGTAAATATAAATTCATTTAAAGCTAATTAAAAGTGTTAAACCAAATTGAATGTAAGCGAATTAATTAATTTGGTAAATGTTGGATATGTATTGGTTGTTAGATGGTTGTTAGATGGTTGTTAATTGATTGTGTAGAAAATTCATATGGAATTGAATTAATGAAATTGAAAGTAAAATAATTGAATTCAAATTGAAAGTGAAGTAAGAATAAATAGAAATGAATTTGATTTGATTTGGAAGTGAACAAATTGGGATATGAATTAGTGAATGTAAACTAATTGAATATGAATAAAAGAATGGTTAGTAAAATCCAGTGTTAAAGAATCAAGTGTGATTTAAATTGAAAATCAATTCAATGAATATTAATGAAAAGTGAATGTGTATTGATTTGTTTATGGATTGATTTGGTTATGGTGTTGTTGGATGATAGTTATTTGATGGTTCGATTTGTTGTTTTGATTGCATTTGCTATATTGGCATATATAGTATTTGTATTGGTATAGGTTGTATATTGATATTACTTTCATATATACATGTTTCTCATTGCTGTTGAGTGTATAGTAGGTGCGGATGGCGCTTGCTTCGCTTTTGGAGCTCGCTTTCGTGCTATATTAGCCGTATATGCTTGCTAATAATATATAAGGTACATATCTCGTATTACATATCGTACTTTTACACTTTTTTCCCTTCGGGATGCCTCATCCTGGATGATGAGATATATATTTGTGAAATATATATATTGCTATTTTGTTTTCCGTATCGAACCGCGCAAAGGAGACGCTGGCGAATTTTTTGGAAAATTTAAGGAGTTAGAAAAATTTTTGGAAAATTTTTTGGTAACTAAAGTTTTTGATTTTGAGTTGAAAATTAAAACGATATAGTTGGTTTTGAAAAGATAACTATATATGGATTTGAAAACTTAGTGAAGTTTTACAAGAAGTTTAACTAAATGATTTTGGAAAAGTTAAACACTTAAATGATTTTGGTAAATCTAGTTTTAACGAATTGTTTTGAAAAGTTAATGGATTTTGTGACTTTTCCTACTTGGTTATTTCGAGGACGAAATTCTTTTAAGTATGGAAGAATATAACGACCCAGAATTTCGGACATTTGAAATTTGTATATTTAATTGATTTTAAATATGCACAAGTAAATTTTATAAGATGAATAACTTATATTTGAATACAATGATTTAATTGGATAATTAAATTGATAATTTAATATTTGAATTTGTTAAAATAATTGGAAATTGGATTTAAAATGAACAAAAATGATTTGTAAAGTGATATTAAATTTTATTTGAATTAGAATGATGTTAGAGAACTTTTAAAATTGAATTAAAAGTTAATTTCTAGAAATTGAATATTTTAATATTTAATTGACGAGTAAAAATAGCCATTTTTCAAACAGTCTCTCATTTCGACGAAACTAGTTTCATTGGATCCGTAATGTTATATTATTGTAAGATTTCAAATTTCATGTCAATCAGATGTACGGTTTGTCCGAGGCAAGCTAAAACGCGTAGAAATGGGTTTAAGTGAATTTTAAATTTAAATAATTCGATTTGAAAACCTATCTTTCAAATACGATCGAATTGGCTCCCGATATATATTCCATTGCATTCGGAATAGGGGTAAAACATTATAAACGCCAGGCGGCACGCTATGTTTGGAGTTCGGAAAAATTACGGATGAATAGTGCGCGCGAATTTTCTATAAAAGGCCAAAACTATATTCATTTTTCACAAAACCCTAAGGGTTAGGGCTAGCCGCCACTTCTTCATTCAATGGCTGAAAATGTTCACTTCTTCCTCCTCGTTTTTCTTCTAATCCGTAAATAATTGTGAAAACGTCCCAACTAGAAAATGTTAAGCTCATCAAGAACTACGCATTCAACGGTCATGATCATTTAAAACGAAGTGAGGCGTCGGCAAAAGGGGTTTGAACGGCTGAAATTTGTGCGCATTTATCTAGGGGATGGGGCTGCCGAGCATGACCGGATCTCGAGTGAAGGTGCAACGCGCCATGGTCTTCGATATGGCATTGTTTGATCATCGGCTAAGTGATCCGATGTGGCGTGAAAATTCGATGGAAACGACGGCTTCATGGGTTCTATGCGTACGTGAAACTGAAGGGGGAGAAGAAAAAGGACATGCCCCTAATGAAATCAAAGGAATCGTGCAGCCAGAAATAAAAGCAAGGGTTTGGAAATTAAAATAAAAGTTGAAATTATTATATATTAATTTGTACGAACTTTAAAACGCTATAACTTTTTCATACGAAGTCCGTTTCGCACGAAATGACTTGCATTGGATTCGTATGGACGAACACTATGCAATGGAGTTGGCTTGGAGTTGATTTGAGCTAGTGTGAATTTTAGATAAAATTAAACGCGCGTTTAATTTTATTCAAAATAAAACGCTGAAACGGCTATTGGAATCAATGTGAGTACAACTCACTCTTTCTGACTCACTATTATTTTTATATAAGTGAGAGTAAATATTATTTATGATGATTGATGATTGTTTGGATGATATATGATATATTGATTGGTATTTGGATATAGACCTGCCTATTAGAGCAGATGAGACCCTATATGTTCCCGTGTATGAGCGGATAACCCTTTGTACGCGCGTCTGCCTTGAAGCAGACATTGTACACATATTCTAATATGTATATTTGTTGCAGATGGCAGGTTGAAGGGATCCAACTGGATTCCTAACCCGTATTTATTTATTTACAGATATTGTGATATATTCTGTTATCATATGATATATGTTGTTTTAGTAGCCGCGATTGTTGTATTCCGTGCTGTTGCAGCATTGGGCCTATTTTTGGAATTTTAAAATGTTAAAGTAATTATTTTGAATTTGAAAGGATTTTAAAGTGATTTTGGAAATAAATGTTTTATTGATTTTTAAATCGTTAAGAATTGATTTATTTTGAATAAATAAATGTGATAATTTTTATGTTATAAAAAGTATGATGTTTTGGGAAATAAATAGAAATTATGATTTTTGTGAAATAAAACCAAAATATGATTTTTTGAATGTGAAGTTAACTATTTTGTAAATTGGTTTAAATTGAGACTTTTGATTTATTATAAATGGTTTATATAGAAGATTTATAAAATTGATATTTTATAAATTAAAATATTGGAATTGTAAAATGAGTTTTATAAGTGTTAAAATAAAGTTATAAATGGATTTTTACAAGTGAATAAGATTTATAATTTGTGAATAAAATGAATGAATTTGTGAAATAAATGATTTATAAGCAATTAACTTATAAATTGGATTTTTGAATGTAAATAAGGTGTAAATGGAATTTGTTAATGAAGTAGATTTATAAATTGAAGTTTTTATAAAATATATAAATGCGAATTTATAAACTTCTTTTATAGATCCGAAACTAATTGAATTTGATAAATTAAATATAGAACTTTATTAAAGGAGATATATTCACCGTTTTGGACAGCGAATTATCCTTTAAATTAAATGTTGTAATAATAAAGAATTTGGTTGGGAATTATATCCACGATTTTGGACAGTGGATTATCCTTTAAATAAATGTGTAGAAGTATTGAAATTGGTGAACGAACTATATTCACGATTTTGGACAGTGAATAATCCTTTAATAAATGTTTTAGGAAGTGATATTTTAAATGAAGTTAAAACGTTTTGAAGTTGTTTTTAAAATGTGTTGAGTATCGAATACATAGATTTCCACATTTATTGTTGAAATAGAATATTTGAGAAGT
This sequence comes from Allium cepa, assembly GCA_030765085.1. Taxonomy (NCBI): domain Eukaryota; kingdom Viridiplantae; phylum Streptophyta; class Magnoliopsida; order Asparagales; family Amaryllidaceae; genus Allium; species Allium cepa. Next base: position 980,809,030 of record CM060928.1, read on the forward strand.
AAGGAAATGATGGACTATAACACTATTGTTATAGTAAACGATTTTCGAAAAGAAATCTTTTTGTATAGTATTGGGATTTATATATCTATCTTATTTTCAAATCCCTATACTATTGATTTTGGGTTGTCGTAATGATGTTTTACGCAACATCCATTTTGACCCAAATAAATGTGTTTAAAGTGATTGTTTTCCTTATAGAATAAAATATATACTTAATCGCAATTTAAGTATATATAATATTTTCTAAGTGTTGAAAATAAATAGATTTGTGAATTACTTATTATTAAATAAGTATATGGAAATGTTTTCCAATATGAAGTGAAATGTTTTGAGATTATATCTTCTAAAGATAAAGTGAAGTGAATATTTGGCAAGTGATTTAATTAATGAAAGATTAATAAAAGGGCCTAGTGATTGTTATGGTGTTAAATATTTGTTTTTTAGTTTTGATAGTTAAATAACCGACTACCAAACTTGGCCAAATTTTAGTTCCTCGACTTGATGTGGGAACTATTTATTCATACACTTAGTATGTAGCCTTCTGTATAGGCTTGATTATCATTTGTGTTGAGGATGTTGATTCGTATAGTGCGGAGTATTACTCCAATCTATCGAGCTTCCTTCTTGGCCTGAAGGATAGCAAGTTGAAAGTTGGAAACGTGATAAGTCTATGAGACTTAATTTCTTTGTGATGTTGAGAAACGCTTTTGCGTTGTTGGTGCGAAAAGATCGGGATCAGATTTATCTGAAAACCACTTCGGACCAACGTATATGCGACGATTGTGTAGGTTTCTTGTGATGATATTCATATTCTAGAGTTTCATAGTGGGGGACTGCTTGTTGATCGTTTGGGGTTAAAATCCCAACATACATCCAGTAGCAGTGGTCTCTTTATTATGAAATATCCAATGCGAGGATTATTCGCTATTAATCCTAGGGATTTCCCGATAGTATGTTGTAGGAAAGTACCTTCGGTTTGTCCTATTCCTGGACAACTTGTATGGATGTTTGTCTGACATTGCATTTCTATAGATTACGTACATTGGTTTTTACAAACGTACATCGGTGGCGGCGGAGAAGGCAACTTCTCTTAGCTTAACACCCTCTTTCAGACATACAAGCTTAAGGGTTGTATTTTTGTGGAAGGCAATTAGTAGTCAACGAAAATGGCCGTGTGGCATTCTACGTGATGTGATTGTGCTTTTTGAAAGGTAATCGTTACCTCTAGCCTCATCAACCGAAGATGACCAAAATAGGGTTAGATGCGGCATAGCTAACTGGGTCATTCCCAAGTAGGATATGATCATCCTCTTATAGATATATCTTTGCACGCTATGACGTTGTGTTTCTGATTATTGTGGTTTGTATGCTAGAGGGCCCTCGATAAAGGTCGGTAATGATCGGAGGATGACATATTTGGTACCATCTTGTTATAGAGGTGGGCCCGTCTTGTGTTGGTAGAGGGCAGATGTTCTGTGCCTTGGGACATCCATCTAGAGGTGTACCCCTTCGGAAGGTAGTCACTTCACCTGGTCATTTGTATGGAAATCCAAACTCTACTACGTGCTTGCCATTTTGATTGTATTACCCAATTGGGCTATATGCTAGAATTTAATCAATGTAACAATTTCGGCTATGATTAATATTATTTTTATATAGTAGACACTACTATAATATAACATGAGATTTGATATGATATGTTTTAGTTATCGTAAGGTAAAAACATGTCCGTGTTTATGTGTGGACTTGTCTTACGAGATACTTTTGTTTTGAAAACTAAGAAAAAGTTTGGTAATTTAATAAATTCGGTTGAGTGTGTTTCTTACGCTGGTTTACCAGACTGATCTGGGCGTTCTTCCTTTTCAATGCTTGGGTCAGACCAAGTATATTTACAGGTCCAAATTTGATGCTTTTGGAGCTTCAGCAGGAAAGATGGAGATCTTCATTTTCGTATACACGTACTTGTTTTGATTATCCGTTGTGCTTGGTTTATTGTTGTATATTATCAGCATTTGTGAGGACAGGTTATTATAACTGTTCAGGTTGATAACTATGTTGATTTTTGAACTCTGATGGATGTATGTATATACAGTTTCTGTTTTGTGAAGATCATTGATATGATATTATATATTTTCCGCTGCGTTGTGAGATTCTGTATTGTTCTGTTTGGTTCTATCTTCTCTCTTTCTTCTCTTCTCTTATTCTCTCTTCTTTTCTTTCTCTTGACTTTCCGTCAGTCTATGCTTTTTGGGTCGGACATGCGTGGATTATTGTCAATTCAAAGGGTACGGATTTGCGGGTCGTCATAAGAGCGGTATGTGTTAGTGACATCCTCAAGTGAGAATCATAGTTTCTTGAAGACGGTAGTGCTAGAGATATATCTTGACTATAAGTGTCCTTTAATGGGGACTTAACGATCTCTCCCTCGTTGAGAGAAGATTAGGTCAGTTGAGCGGTTAGAGAAACAAGATTTAGAATATCAGCATGGATGCTGCAAGTATAGATGTCTCAGTGATGTTGGCCTCAGAAGCAATCATTATGGAAGTAACGATGTCTGCTGAAGGCTGCTTTGAAGTCGGAGTGCAAGTTTCAACATGATCCGATGTTCTGCAACTAGCGAGGGCCTAAGGAGGCGTGTGCCTAAGCACCAAGATCTGCTCGTAAGATTTCTTCCCTTTTCCAGGGCCACTAAATTTCCTTCATCCAAGAATATTGATTCAATATAAACTTCTTAGAAGCCATGATCAGATTTATTAGCCATATGTAATATTTATTCCCAAGCATATGCAAGTGTCACCGTATAGCTATCTCCGAGCCACTTTAAAATTTCATTTCAATAACACTGGGAAATAATTAAAGAAGAGTGTCTCCCGTCTCTTCCTCGGTTTGAATTGTCTTTGCTTTAAGGTCTGTGATTTCCTCTTTGGCACCGACGAGTTCGACTTGGACATTTTCCTTAGATTATGTTTTAGCTTTCAAGTCGGCCTAAAGTTTTTCTAATTCATTGAGCATCGCAAAATGTTCTTCCTTTTCTTTAAGCTTTTCCTTAAGCTTAGCATTACCAGCATATGCAGTCTTTAGTTGATCATTCATAACCACAGTCTCTCGCACATAGACCCTAGATAACTCGGTTATTTTCTCTTTAGTGTCATTAGCTAATTATGCTGTTTTTTTCCTTTACTCTGTAATTGTAGCCAAGTATATTTTGCAGCCGTCAACTATTTTTTCATGACTAGCCCTCTTCTAGTCGAAGGAATGGATGATCAACTAGTTAGCCCGATTGACATTTGAGAGGCCATTTACAAGCTTCTTACATTCAAACAGCTACTCCACAACCTGCTTAACTTTGTCAATTAGCTTTTTTTTGAGAAATGTACCTAATAATACAATCAAACAACACTCTTTCTAGGTAGAAGCCAGAAAAAGCCACTTGCATCTTGATAGTAATAGTGGTAAATTAATCCTTCTAGGGGTAGAATAGAAGGAGCGTGACCTAAAGAAGGTTCCTTACTAGCCCAGTATGATAGAAGCAATTGTGCAAGACCGATTGCTTGGAATGATGGGAGCTAAAAAAAGCAATGGTAAGAGGTTGAGATGGCAGAGACTGTGGCTGGGAAAATAGGAGTGAGGATGCGACTTATAAGGTTTGGAGTCGTTCCCGAAGTGTTGATGTGATTGCCATTGTTCCTCATGGTGGTGTTATTTTATTTCACCATTGCATCACTCCTACGTTCGTCACAACTCCACATGTCTTCTATATCTCTATGCCGTTATACTTTTTTCCTCCTTCTTTTAGAGTCCGACTTCTTGTAAGATCAAGGGCCTTGGTAGTAAGTCTCAAGAGTGGAAGAACAATGCTAGTCTATGCCAGTATGGAGATGGATCAAGCATGGCTTGTCCATTGCACCAGAAAAGAAGAAGGGATGTATAAAAATTGTGTGTAAAATGCTGACGTTTCCCTAAGTATCCTATGGGCAAAATTTGAGGGGTCTTAGTGATGGAGTTTTATTATCTTCACTGGCCGCAAATTTATCCCGAAAAGGGAAGCTAAATTTGTGGGGACTAGTGTTTAGAATATATCTGAAGTTTATTCCCTCAAAACTAAAAGCAGAAAGGTTCTCAAGGTCGCCTAGGGAGCCAAAGTTGTTATCGGAGGAGCCTATATGAGGAGTTAATTCTTTGAAAGGTTCAAGGCTTGGTCCGGATGCAAATTGTGAAGACTTGATGACTAATCATCTCGGTCAGGGAGGTATTGTGACTGTTATCCCCTCAGGAGATGTCTCTCCATATGACTCATCCCCACCAATATCATAATCTTCATCGTCACCATCCCCTTCTTCGTTTGCGTCTTCTCCTTCCTCTCTTCCTTCTCCTTCTTAGACTATATTTTCTTCTTCTCATCTTTCTTCCTCTTTTATATTTTCCTTGCCTTCTTGGCCTTCTTCGTTTTTTTTATCTTTGTCCTCAGAGTCATGGGTTGGGTAGAAGGACCGATGACCGTCGAGTTCTTTTGATAGGAAGTCTATTATGAACGACACTCTTACTGTTGTATAGAATATGATACTGGAGCATTCGAGCGTTCATGGGATGATAAGAAGTTGTATGAAGATCCAAATCAATCTCCTTCAAGAACGCTAAGATATATGAATAAGCGTCGGAGGCATCTCGTTCGAGGAGATCTATGAAGGATATAGAGAGAATGTTAGATGCTTGGGGGAAGAAAACCCAAATATAGAGGAGACATTAGATAAGAGGACTTATGGCCAGACAACTAGAATCAGGCGTAGCCTTTGGGATAGCAAACAAAGAAATATTAATTGATTACAATTGTTATAAAGCCCCTCGATAACTTTATAGCGATTTTACTCTTTAGTGATAACAAGAAAGGTGTTTCCTTTCTCCTTTTGAAGCATTAAAGTCAAGTGACTCTCTGAATGTTGGAGGACGAGCTAGTTGCATCATGAAAAGAATGAAAAGAGAACCGAGTAGGGCACAACTATTGGGATGTACTTGGGTAGGAGTCAGCTTGAGCTTTTGGAGGAAGAATTTGAGGAATTTATTAAATGGCGGTGCGACTTCAGAAAGAAAGATATACATATTGCATGCTATATTGTAACACCACCCCATAAAAATTAATAAAAACTAGTTAACTAATAATAATGCTACACTGGAAATTATGCAAATGTCATAATTTGATTGTAAAAGTCACACTATTGTGTTCGTGGTGATTTTCTGATCAATTTTCATATTTAAAGTTTCACGATCCGAGTTAAAATGGAAAAGTTATTAACATTGAAGTTTTCAAATTTAAAATAATTCGAATGAATTCGAATGTAAAAATTAAATAACATTAACGATTAGAATTAAAAAGTCAATGAATTTTATTTTGACATTAAAGAGAAGCTTAGGATATAAGCTAGCATTAAACAAATGTTAATGTTAGTGTTAAAAAAGGGAAATAAATAAGCGAATTATAGTAGTAAAAGTTTGGATTTGTTTTATGCCTTAAGAAATTTTGTTTATGAAAATCCTAAACCCTAAAACCCTAAAATTTTCCCAAATCAAATGTCAATTCTGGAATTTATTAGAATTTCAATTACTTAAGGTTAATGTAAAAGAATTGAATTTGTTGTTTGCAATTTGAATAATTTATGTCTATTTCACCTCTAAATTCTACTATTGCGATAAATGGGTTCAAAAAGGTAGCTATTAGGGAAAGTTGTGCAAAGTATGGATATTTTATTTGTAGTTTGCATCACCTAATTCCATAATATAAATAAATATAAATTTCTTTTTCCACTTAAGGTCGCATATATAAAAATTGAATAGAATATAAAAGGTTTAAATTTAAGTTTTGTTTTCTTAAAATAGATGCAGAAATTCTATTTTATTAATGTAAAATAAATTTGGTATTACATTTTTGAAATATTTATACAAGTCTGTTTTGTCTAGCTAAGGATATTAACTATTTGGTAAATTACTATATGGAACTTAGGCCTATATGGATATGGTAGTTTTGACATTATAAATAATTAGTATAGAAAGTGAAAACTTTATAATAGGATCATCTTTACATTACGCATGTCAAGGAATATTTAGCAAGCTTAAATATACATATTTATAAATATATTATTAATGTATAATTAATAGCATATTAATTGCATAATAATGAATAAAATGTTTAGTAAGTAACATTAGACCATATAAGAAGGAAGCTTAGAATAATTATGGAATTAATCCATAATAAAAGGCGAAATAAGGGGCTTTCCTTATATGGCCTTAAGCCATAAATGTGGTGAGATATGTGTATGTGTATGTGTGTGTGTGTATTAGTATGTTAGGAGAGTAGAAATATGACTAATTTATAGCGATGCGAGGTAAGTCACAAGCACATAAAAGTCTATCCACCTAATCTAGCTACCAACAGTGTGACTTTGAAACTGATGTGAGACTTCATCGATAATTAGTACCCACATGGATAGGCGGTTGTTCCCATCTTTTTAAGGTAAATCTGCCTGGCTAATCTAACAATCAGTACCTATGAATAGTTGAACTAATGTGAGATGTCACATTTTGGGTAACTGATCATAAGATAGATATCCCAATAGGTCTTGCTTCTGGGTCGTGGTATTATGTGGCTATTGCAGGTCTTCCTCCTTCATAATTAAGAAGTATTAAATGGTCAGGATTATCTTTTAGATGGGGTAGAGGAGAATATCGTGAGGGGTTTGCTTTGGGATTAAGGAATTAAGTGGCTATTGTGGGATTTGCCTCTTCCCTTAAAAGAAGTATTACGTGGCCTGTTGAGATTTCTTGTGATGTTAGTTGGGGAGTATCAAAGAGGGGTTTGCCTTGGGTTAGGTTTTAAATTACAGGGATCTGCCTAGGGTATAGGTATTAAATGGTCAAAGCCTGCCTAATTCCTATTAAAAAGGTATTAAGCGGCTCAAGTACTTTCCCCTACATCGTTAAGGTATGATTGACGATAGTTTCGTTGCATCCACATTGGAATAGTAGAATTGAATTGGAAAGGGCATTTTATGCAACGACCCATATTATTAACGTCTCAAATGTGAATATTTAAATTATTTAAATATCCAGATTTGATTAGAATTTGATAAATAATAAGAAAATTTAATTTTTTATAAAGACTCGATTTTTATTGACATATATTTAATTTAATTTATTTGATTTTTCCTTAATTTTTAACTTGAAAAATATTTAATTTTTGTTTGACAATTTTTCAGCAAATGACGGTATTTTTGTGAATTTACATAATACGTTAAGTAGTGTATATTATTTTATTTTGGGATCGGGTCACATTTTTTAGCACGACCGTTTTTTTATTGTTTGGGTTCGTACCCGAACAAAATACTGTGTAGCAACGCCGAAAATCACAAGATACATATAGCCTAGCACTTGGACAATTCGACTTGCTGTGACATTTCTTTCTTCCTTCTCTTTGCTTTTAATCAATCTAATAACAAAAGGAAAGTAGCTCAAAAACTTCAAAAATCAAAAGCAAGAGAAATACTTAATGAATTTTTTTAAAGTAAGTTTCTTTGAGCTTGTTATCACTCGATCTACATTTCTTTACCCATTTCATTGTTTGCAGTTGTGATTCATGAGCTTCATAGTATGAATGTGGGTAATAGAGAATTAAGGTTTTTCTTTTCGGGGATTTAGGTGACGGGAGGCTTAATAAAGATTTTGATTTGGGTTTCGCTTTGTCAAAGAGCAGCTGGTGGCCGTTTTTCATGTGGTGTAATGATGGACATGGGAATGTGATAGTTTGGGTGTCGAATGATTAACATCGGGTCGCATTTCTTAGTAAGGAACTGAGGCGTATATTGTTGGGTGGGTTGTCGAGCTCTGGTGGAGAGGAGTTAAATGGAGCTGTTGAGGCATGATTTCGTTGAGTGTGGAGGTAGTTTTGGTCGTGCGTGTACATATGAGGTCGTGCATGTACGTATGGTTTGTGTGTACACATGTAGGAGAGGTGATTAGAGGAAGAAGAAGAAGAAGAGTTAGTGGGATAATTGTAATTTAATAAATGTTATTAGTGTATAAATTATAATTTTAAAATCAAAATATTATAAATTTAATAACTTTTCCATATGAGGTCTAACCGAAATGTGGTCTTTTGCATTACGTTCGTAATGACAACAGCTACGCGATAGAACTGGTTTCGATGAATTTGGAGCAAATGGAATTTTGGGCTAAAATCGAACGTCGTGCAATTTTAATTTAAATTGGAAGGCCTAAGAATCTACTGAAATTTCATTGAGTTAAACTCACCTTTTTTAAATAATCGATATGATATATAGTAGATAATTTTTTTGTTTGGATGAATTTTTGATTGATTTGGTTAAATATCCGCATTAAAAAGCAATTAACATTTAAATGAGATACATTGAATTTTTTTGGCCATATTTTTTAACATTTTGATTTTTAATTTCCAGTTATATTCCTATTGATTTTATTTTAGTTATATACCAATGGATATAAATGGTTAAATGTCAAAATTTTGTATTTGACCATATTAGTTGTGACACCGACATATGCTTAAAAATTGAACCTTTTTAGAGAAAAATTAGTATTATCATTTGGTTAAGTGCTATAATAACTACTCGCCTTGTTGTAGTGTTTTGAAAAAATACTGTTAATATTGCTGTTTGATTTAGAAATGGGTTTCAATTTGGAAAATGATATTTATATCTAATTTTTTTATTGAATTTCTGTGATATTTTAATGAAAACGAGTTTTTGAATTTCTCCAATTTATCACAACTTCTTTTACTATTCTTTCTAATATATCTAAGTAAATGTGTTAAATTTATTTTTGAATATATTTATTTTTATAGAAAAAATTATTACAAAATGAGTGTATACTTTAAAAGAAAATAACGGTTTATCATTTATTTTAAAAAGATTTTTTAAAAAAGATAGAAATATTTGAAATAAATGTTAAAGAATAATTTATATAAAATGTTGCAAAAAGGGATAGATTTATAAATAATATTTTATAAGTGGAAGATAGTTTTATACGTAGTATTTTATAGATAAAAGAATGGTTTTATAAATAATATCCTATGAAAGGAAATCAATATCATTTTGATAAATTGTAATACTTAATTCTGTTTGTGAATTTATTGTATATATGGAATGATTATAGTGGGGGAAAGGATATGAGTTTTACAATTATATTTGGAGTTGGGTTTTATATTCGGAGTTTGGACTTTTATAAAAAGAGTTGCAAATAAATTTGGGAATTTATGAAATGAGTTTATAAATAATATCTTATAAAGGAAGCATTATAAAGAATTTTAAAAATAGTAAAAATGGATGTTTACAAAAGGAGTTTATTAAATAAATTTGGAAATTTATAAAAGGAGGGTGTAATTATTTATAGATATTTATAAAGGAATTTATAAATAATATTTTATAAAAGGAGTTGTAAATATAAGGGGTTTTATAAAGGAATTTTATAAAGGGATTATAAGAAAAAGGAGACCTAATTTCCATAAATGATCAATTCAACTTATGGTAGTATGGAAAATGTTCTTTTCATACTTAACACCAAATTTCAAGGTATGGAACTCATCTCTATCTTGAGAATTAAGAATGCGTATCAAAGAAATGTTAGTTTTCTAACTTGTTCAGTTTCGTTGTTAATCGAGAGATAGCACTGTTTGAAATCGGGAAGTGGTCGTGAGTATATTTATCCCAATTTCCATACAGCCTGTTTACTTTGCACCAAAGATGTTTTAGGTTTATTTTTATAAATGTCTAAGTACTTTTGTTTAACCTATATAAGTATGTTTTGAAAGCGAAATCTTTCTAAAGATGCATGAATATACTTATACCCTTGAAACAAGTATATGGGCACATTTCCCTAAGTATGGCAAATATAGCATTTATGAATATATTTGTACTATTAATATGAGTATATGGAAAAGTTTTCCTAAGTTTTTGAAAGTGAAATGTTTTGTGAATATACTTAAATAGTTGAGATAATTATATGAAATATTTCAAGTATTGAAAATAGTAGAGAAGACTTGTGAATACACCTTTGTAAAAGTATTTTAATTCAAGCTTTTACAAAGTGGTTTTAAGAAAAGATTAATTAAAGACGTCCAGCGATTACTTTATGCTTGATCATTCTTGGTTAAATCTCTGGTTGAACTGTCTTTTTATTTGATAATTAAATAACCGACTATGAAATGTTAGCCTGTTTTTAAAGCTATCATTGTCAGTTTGGAGAGACGGGGATTGGATATATTATCCGAAAACCACTTTGAACTATCATAAGCTTTTCGAATTGGGACGTCTTGAAGATGATCAAAGATGATGCTATTTGAAGCGCAAGGACTACTTGCTATTAATCCCAAGGGTGGTTTCAAAGTGGATGTAGTAGTAGTAGTGCCTTTGATTTGTTTGTATTCTGAACAAATTGTATGGACGAATGCTAGCATTGCATTATTCTTGGAGGGTAGTGTTAGTACTCCAAGTGGGACTGCTATGTAAAAGGTAAATGTAGCCTCTAGCATCATCAACCGAGAATGACCATAACATGGCATATGCAGCAGGGCTATGTGGATCACACCTATTAACGTACGTTATCACCCTTACACACACACAAACACACTTATTTATGGATTTGGTTGTGCATGAGAGCTCTTGGTAAAAGATTGCAAGGCAACCGGGATAATGACATATTCGATACTATCCAGTAAGAGGTTGGCCAGTTTTGTATAGCAGGGTTGCAAGATGTTCCGGTTGACCTCAGTACATTTTTCTAGAGGTATACTATGACATGCAGTATCCCGATGCGTTGTCGTTGTATGAGATCCATTATCTAATAAGTGCCCTTCGGACTTAGTTGTATACCCATTATGTTGGAATTTAATTGATATAACAATTTCGACTAATATTCAATATTTATTTTAAACCTTGACATTATTATAATATCACAAGATTTCCTATGAAATGGTTTGGATATCGTAAGGTAAATACATATACGTGTTTATGTGCAGCGTGGTCTTACGAGATACCTTTATTTTAAAAGGTTTTATAAATTAATATCCATTTGAGTGGTGTTTCTCATTCTAGTTTACAAGACTGATCCGGGTGTTATTCTCTTATAATGCTCAGGTCAGACCAAGGATATTTGCATATTTAGTTATAGATGCTTTGGAGCTTCAGAGGATAAGTTGGATGGCTCCAAGACGTATTCCCATATATTTTATTTTCCACTGCATTTGTTGGTTGTATTTATCAGCATTTGTGAGGACATTTTGTTATAACTGTCCAGGTTGATGGAAGATTAGAATACTCTGATTTTGATGTATGTATGTTATAGTTTTCTTTTGTAAAGATCTATTTTATATTATATATTACTCGTCATGATATGAGATTCTATTATGTCTTTTCTTTCTTTTTCCCCAACAATTTGTCATTTCAACACTTGGATGCTCGGCACGTGCATACAGTGGATGTATTAGTATCAACTTTTGAGGGTCAGAAAGGCAGATCGTTGCATTTTGCTTACAGTTGAAGGTATGTTATGGAGCTCGACTGGAAGAGCCTTTCAGCTTATAGTTGAAGGTATTCTTGGTAGGATATAGTATTAGATGTGTAAGGCATATTATTTATCTAAATGATACTACCCGAATACTGTCATGATAAGGATTGAGATTTTCATTCACCAGATAATATTATTCTAAACCTCTCCTTATTACAACACATAGGTTAGGAGAAATGGTGCAGATGGAGAAGATGAAGATGGGGGCGAAGATTTGTGGCATTTTATCTATTTATCTTGTTTTTGATATATTATGATGTACCCAGTTCAGGACGTATTGATGTTATTTTGAGATATTGTATTTTGGATATTTGGAATGATATGTTCGTATATCTGAGATTTAAAATTTTATGAAATGGGTACTTAGTTCTGTTATTATATTTTATCCCTTCCGTTGTGATATTCTAAAAGCATGGATGAATAGCTATATATTGTTCACCGTATCAATTCTACCAGTTAATAGTCAGCTTTTGAGTGAGCCTAAGTTTCGATGGGGGTTGAAAACTAGGCTTATTTTAGAGAGAGTTGTTACACTGGTATCAAAAATTAGGTTACCTGGTCAACGGGAATATGAATATGTAAGAATGCGTATTTTTTATTTTTGAAAGTAATTTTCAAAACCCTACTGTGTATATACACACTCTTTTATGAACATATGCAAACATACTAGGAAAATTCTTATTTCAGCAAGTAATATTATCTTAGGAAGCTGTAACTAAAAGCTTAAACCTATTGATAGTCGACTATGGCTGAAACAATAGCTTGGAGGGTGGGAACTCTCCACTCAAGAAATACCCTCCATTTGATGTATGCTAAAATGGTGCAAACAACAACTAAGGCATGTGGGGGCAAGTTTCCACCCCTCAACAAGCTGCACCAGTAGCACTAGCATCCCCGCTTGCTAAAGTAGCACCCCACTGGACTTCTCTAAAATATGTAAAGATTTCCTAAATATAGAAGGACGGATGTACGTGGGAGTCGAATATTTTATTGAAACAATGTCTTGGATTATTGACCATGAACATATATTTCAAGACCTTTTATGAGAGGACTAAATCAAGAGAAGAATGACTGCATGTTCTTTGAAGGGAGTGGCGCGAGATTGGTAGACCATTATAGTTGAAGAGAATGCAGAGGGAAGGATTACTTGGGATGAATTTGGTGCTCTCTTTGAGTAACGATTCATGTCTTAAGCTAAGGTAAGTTTGCCGTTGGAGAATTTTATACAACTAAGGCAAGGAGACTCCAAAGTGAAGGAATATATGAACAAGTTCGTAGAATTGGCTAAGTTTGGATTGAATCTTATTGGCACTCTTATAAAGAAGGCTATAAAATTTGTTGATGGCCTAAATTCTTCACCAAGGACCCAAATTCCTGTAGACGCCATTTATGAGAAAGTAGTTGAAATGGCCTTGCTTCAAACTATTGTTATTGAGGAGACAGAGAAGGTAGGACGTGTGTAAAGTCAACGTAGAGCTAAGAAAGGAGGATTTTGGGTTGATAAGAATACCAAAGGAAATATCAAGAAAGAAAGTGTGATATACCATAGATGTCAAAAGAAGGGATCCATTGCTAAGGACTATAACGTGAGTTTGATGAAGAAGGAGTTCAAAGGGAGATGCTATCACTACCATAAGGTGGGATGCTACAAAATTGGGGTCCAAAGTTAGCTAAAGATGGATAAAGTGGACAAGCTTATACCATTAAGCCAGTACCTATCTCAAGTAAACCCCCTTCTAGATACCAAGGAAAGGTTGCAATGGAAAGTACAACTCTTATCTTTGGAAATACTATTTGTACCTTATTTGAATCATGAGCATTACATTTGTTCATAGCTAGAAACATAGTCAAATCCTTGAGTCTAGAAACCCAAGTTGTCATTGACCCAATAGTTGTATCAAATCCTATTGAGGGGTCGACACATGTTTCTTTGATCCATAAAGACCTGGTTATGGATATATGTAACATATGGATTTTCTTATTTGTGGTTTGCACCGCCTATTTTCGTAGTATAATTAAATATGAATCTATATTTCCACTTCGAGGTTGCATATGTAAAAGTTGAATAGAATACAAAAAGTTTAAATTGTAAGTTTTGTTTCCTTGAAACAGAGGCAGAAATTTTATCTTATTAATTTAAAATAACTTTGGTACTATTCTATTTTTTAATATTTATTTAAGTGTGATTTGGCTAGCTAAGGATATTAGCTATTTAGCAAATTACTATATGGAACTTAGGATTGTATAGACATGGAAAATTTGATGTTTTAAACGATTAGAATAGGAAGCAAAAACCTTAGAATAGGAATATATTTACATAGAGCACGCTTAGGAATATTTAATTAGCCCAAATATACATAACTTAATAACGTATAATTAATAGCGTATTTTTAATGACCTGCCTTTTCGACCCTCGAAAGTCGACCCCTAATACATCCACGATATTACAATGTCAAACATCCAAGTGCTTCAAAGGCAGATTGTCAGGGTAAAATAAAAAAACAAGAGGAAGCATAATCTAATAGCGGAACGATAATATATAGTATAACAAAGATAGTAAAAATTGTCACTATAAGAAATAAGATATATCAAAGTTAAAAACAAATCTAATCAGCTTGGACAATAATAATTTTCCGACCTTACAATTGCTAACATTCTTAATTTTAAGAATAATAAGATTTTCTTTAATGTTTAGTGCGAAGTGTATATTTTTTATAAACGAATCAAACAGCCAATTTCATTAGACTCACACTTATGCTTGATTGTCACATCACAAATATTTGTAAAAAACACTTTAAAGACATTCTTTCAAAATATTCTTTTTATGGAGTTAAATAAATTTCTAAGTGTATTAACAAAAGAAGGGCCAAAAACAAATGTCATTAAGACATTGTTTACTATAAACCCAAAACAAATTGCACTTAATTTTATTTTCAAACATTACTTCTTTTAAAGATTTTCTTATTTATAAACAGTTAAACCACCTTTTGACAAGGCAGCATACAAGCGGATTCAACCCAATCGACTGCACGATTATCGAGGATGCAATGTAATAGATTTGGTTCAAATGAATGGATAGACAATCGATTACGGATAGTAAACATGAATATGTACCCGGAATTCGGCATGGTCGATGGGCGAACGACGTAGGGTACTTGGAATATGTGTTTAGCGACGGACTTTCTATCGGTTTAGAAAATCAACGATAAATTTGGAATTAAATTTCTACTGCAAGCGCATGGCATACTATCATAGTGCGTGGCGAGTACGGGTCAATCTGTAGGGAATTGTTGATTTAAATTTCATATTCAGTCAAATTAAACCAAAGTTGAAGAGAGTGTTAAGCTAGAAAAGGAGAAAAATAAGCAAAAGAAAATTGATAAAAATATAAGAGTTTGAGAGATATTTAGAGATAAATCCACTCTCTAGATCACATAAATCAACAAAATGAAGTTATGGTCGCTCTTTTCTTGTCAGTAGTGTAATTGGTTGACGTTTTTATCATAGGTATGGTATATTTATGCTATTAATTAGCCCAATATAAACCATCAAACTATAACACAACCATTAATAAACATTAAATCTCATGAAATATGACAACCAAGTTGAAAGCAAAATCTATTTTAAGCATGGCCTATAACTATTGTTTAGAAATGTAGGCCATCAAATTTTAATTTCAACATTCACTTCTTTGCCATAATCATATGAAAATGAAGAGGCAATTTGTGTTTTATTTGTTTAAGCATAGCCTATTTGTTATGAACAACATAAGCTATCAAACTCAAAGCTAAACAACATCATTAAACCACTTCAAGTGTTCCCATTAAAGCACAAAAAGAGAGTATAAACATCAAAATGTTGCATTTACATACTAGAGATGTGGCGCCCCAGCTCTATAATTACACTATCCAAGGACACTATGGAGTAATGCCGTCAACTAGCACAAAGACTGTTGAAGGGCGACCGTCTGTATAATTGCTTTATGCGAGTACCGATATGTCAGATAGTACTACATGCATTTAGTTTCAAGAGGAAATCTGTCACAACAATAACAAACTCAAAACTAATACACAGTGGCTCTGTGATCTTCGAAAACAAAGATAAAATAATCATAACATAAATCAGGCATGGATATTCATATCACTAGGCAGAAACAAATATGAATATAACACATAAGAGTGCACATCAAAATAGTGGTCATGCAAGATCCACTACATCACAAAAGAATAGGTGCAAGTGCTAGACAAAAGAATATGTATACATCAAGAAGTCTTTATCTCGAATGTATAAAAAGAAAAACTACTATAAAGTAATTAGCCAAAAGTCAGAAGCTAGTCTCTGCTAAGAAGTCAAGTAGAAGCACCTGTAGCACCTCGGTCTGACCCAAGTGTTATTTAAGAAGAAAAATAATAAACGGAGCAGTCTAGCTATAAATATCATATAAAATGAGATAGGAAAAGAGATATAACAGAAATATATGATAACAATGAAAATCATAGAATATCTCAAATCTTCTCAAAACACCAAAAAGAATATCATATTCTTAATTTATTCACAAAACCTCAAATATTGACAAAGCCTATTAATGCCAGTCGCAATAAATGGTGAAACATAAATTCTAGAAATCATCAATTAGAAATATAGAAATCATAAAGGGGGAGGCCTATCAAAAACGGGAGCATGAAAACTCACCAATACGTGTATCACAAACGGGTCGCTATCCCATGGTCGCTAACCATAGAGCCGGTGCAATGACGTAGTACAATAACGGTACGCTCGAGGAACCTGAAACTCGAATAATTCGAAACATTGACCTAGTACAATAACGGTACGCCCGATGAACCAGAAACTCAACAAATACGGAAAAAAGAAGTATACAATAATGGTACATCCGATGAACATGACAAGCCAGAAGAAGGATGTAGTAAAACAACGGTACGTCTGATGAACCCGAACTCTAGAAAAGAACAGGGGTCGCTAGCCCATAAATGTGAGTCGAAACTCTATAAAACGAGGTACATTCCCTCACGAAGGCAAAGAGACATCGCATATCGCTAGTCCAAACCATAAAATGATCATCATAGATCAATAAAAAGTGTGGATTACACTAAGCTAGTAAATAAATGAGTTTCGCTTCATGTCCCATAATCCTTGACTTAACTTAAATATTTACGAATAGATTGTAGATTTCCACTCAAAATTGTCACGGGATTTCAATCGAACAAGTCTAAGAATTAATCGATGAAGTAAACGCAAGCTTGTCATACCACTTGTTTTGCTAAGTCGTTTAATTAGATTTCTCATATGAATGAGGTAAAGGTTTGCATATACTAATAGATTGGATAACGGCTTTAAAAACGAGCATTGTATTTAAAAATAATGTTGAAATCGTTTTTTATGAAAGAATTCGAGTATTTACTACTAGTATAGAAACCTTTGTATTTTAAAGTGACATCGCAGAAATGATTGTGAAAAAATCAGTCATCAAAAATCACATTCGACAACGTGAATTAGAACCAAATAAATCGATATCAAATCCAATCAAATGGATGTTCTAGAAAATCTAGAAAAGAAGTCATCAAAGTCGATAATAAATAACAACAACCAACCGGATCAACAAAAATCGATAAAAATCGAAAATCCAATCGAAAACAACCAAAATAGGCAAAATTGGCAGCTCCAAACGTCTGGAGGTTCAATCCAAACGTCTGGATTTGGGTTCTGGAAATATTTCAGAAACCTCCAAGACGTTTGAACTCCAACCGGACATCTAAAAACTAACCAGACGTCTGGTAGGTTTGGACCAGTTGTCTAGTCCAAGTCTCTACCTTTTTTATCTTCTGTCGTATATTTTTTTTTGTCTACTGCCCTAACCTTATGTCTGGACCTTCCAACTAGACGTCTGATTGCTTGTTCTGGGCAGCAGTTTGTGTGACGCCCCACCTCTATACCCACGCTAGCCAACAACACTACAGAGTAATGCTGTCAACTAGCACGGAGAATAAGGCTGTTGAGGAGCGACCATTCGTGTAATATCTTTGTGCGAGCACCGATATGTCAGGTAGTAGAGTATATATAAATTAAGGAGGAAATCCGACATACCGATACAAACTCAAAGCTATCACACAGTGGCTATATATAATCTTCGGAAACAAATATAGAAATAAATATAACACAAATCAGCCACAGACATCCATATCACAAAGACGGAAGAAGATATGGATATATAACTAACACAAGAAAGTGTTCATCAGAGCAGTGGTCTAACAAGATCCACAATATAACAAAAGAATAGATACAAGTGCTATACAAAAGAATATGTATACATCAAGGTGTCTATTTCTCAAATGCATACAACAAAAACTACCAAACTAAAGTAGTTAGCCAAAAGATCATATGATGGTCCGATAAGGTGGCAAGCAGAAGCACATGTAAAATCTCAGTCTGACCCGAGTATTATTTAATAAGAAAATAATAAACGGATCAGTCTAGCTATAATTATCAGATAAAACGAGATATAAGAAGAGATGTAGTAAAAACGTATGATAACCAAAAATGTCATACTACGACAAGTATACATAGAAAAATCAACAAAGGAAAATCATACAAATATCTCAAAAATCTCGTAACACCAGAAAGAATATTTCTTTATTTCATTCACCAAGCCACAGTAAATGACATACATATCAATGCCAATCGTAAAAATTGGTGAAACATAAATTCCAGAAATCAATAATTAGAAATCCAGAAATCACAAAAGAAGGATGGCGAATCCCAAACGGAACGCTATTCCATAGACCGAACATCGACGCATCTAAATAGAGACGCCCCATGTACAATCAAACATTGACGCACCTAGAAAGGTACGACCCATGCAAAGACAAACATCGACGCACCTAAATAGATACGCCCCATGTAATGTCTAGCATCGATGCACCTAGAAAGATACACTCCATGCATAAATAAGCATCGACGTATCTAGAAAGATACGCCCCGTGTAATGTCTAACATCGATGCGCCTAGAAAGATACACCCCATGCAAAGTTGAACATCGACGCACCTAGGAAGATACGTCCCATGTATAGACGAACATCGACACACCTAGAAAGATACGGCCCATGCCCCGACTTATTGAACCGATTGCTCCACGAAGTAAACAAACACCGACGCATCTAAATAGATACGACCCATGAGTAAATAAACATCGACGCACCTAGATAGGTACGACCCATGCGAGAAATGAGACGAAGCTCAATAAAATGAAGTACAGTCCTCCACATGGACAAAGAGACATCGCACATTGCTAGTCTAAGCCATAAAATGATCATCATCGATCATCAAGAAGTGTCAATTACAATAAGCTAGTAAATATATGAGCTTAGCTTCATGTCCCATAACCACTAGCTTAACTTAAATATTTACGAACAAATTGTTGATCTCCACTAGAAAATTGTCACAAGAGTTTCAATCGAACAAGTCCAAGAATTAACCGACGAAGTAAACGCAAGCGTTTCGTACCACTTGTTTTACTAAGCTGTTTATTTAGATTTCTCATACGAGTGAGTTAAAGGTTTGTATATACTAATAGATTGGAAATCGGTTTGAGAAAACGAGCTTTGTTATAAAATAGTGTTAAAATCATTTGAAAAAAGAGTTTTGATATTTAGTACTAGTATAGAAAACCTTTGTATTTTAAAGTGACAAATCATAGAAGTGATTGTAGAAACAATCAATCATCAAAATTCACATTCGAAGACGTGAATAAAATCCAAAGAAATCGATACCGAATCCATCAAAATGGATATTCCCAAAAATCCCGATATAAAAGTCATCAAGTCCATAATAAATGATAATCAACAAATCGGAATCAACATAAATCGATTAAAGTTGGAATTCTCAAGCAAATATGCAAATAGGCAAAAAGAGTGCAGATTCAGACGTCTGAAATCAAGGATTCAGACGTCTGGATCTGGAAAATAAAATATTTTCCAGAACAGAATTTAGACGTCTGAATGGTTGATTTCAGACGTCTGAAATAGGCACTTTTTAGCCTATTTCCTTTCTGGTTCCAAATGAACCAATTCAGACGTTTGAAATATAGATTCAGACGTCTGAATACTGGGGAATAAAAATTCCTAGTATAATATTCAGACGTCTGAATACTACGTTTCAGACGTCTGAAACCTGGGTTCAGGGCATTCCCTGAACCTAGACCAAAAATGGCCAAACAAATATCGGAAGCGATTCGGACGAGCAAACGACGACTAAGGATTTACGTCGAGCGACAACCCAGCCTTAACGGCTCTCCGATACGCCTCAAATATCAATGTCCAAATATCCATAAAAGGATTTTCATAGATTTTGATTTCAAAACATCAAAAATTGGAATATACACCAAATCAATCCAAACCAAAATCAATTGCACAAATAAGTGCGACGACCGGACTTCCTAACTCCAGGAAATCGTATCATCAATGAAGAAAGAAAGGGATAGAAGAAGAAAAGAAAGAGAAAGAAGAAAGACAACAACATCAGAGAACTCACAGCGGAACGAAAAAAATACAATATAACACATAAAATATTGCACAGTATCATAATACATCAGAGTACACAACTATACAACACATATTAGACAGTTATAAACATCTATCTAATTCATACAACTCAAGTATATAAGATACAGATACCAACCAAGCACAGCGGAACCAATATATCTACACGTGGAAGCCTCCTGCTCCATTACTCCTTCAGAATTCGTCAAGCTAACCTGAATCACTTGACTACTCATACATAATATGAGTACCCAAGAGTTTAATAAAACAGAAAAATAAACACTCGGGTCAGACAGGGATCTGGTGTGAGTAAATGGTTTAAAATTGCTTAACTTTAGAAAATCCTTTGAAAAGAAAGGGTATCACGTAAGACTTCCCACACATAAACATGGAAAAGTTTTTACCTTACGCTAACCAAAACATTTGATAGGAAATCCAGTGATATTATAATAGTGTCTAGGGTTTTCAAGTAAATATGAAATAGCCGAAATTGTTACATTCATTAAATTCCAGCTACTAGCCACAAAAGTGGGTAATACAATCAAAACCGTAGAATCTCGTAGGAAGAATGGGTTTCCATCAATGGCAGGGCTACTGGGGTACCGTCCGTCACAGTACGTGGCCTAGATCACCGTACCGAGGAGTATTCCCACTCCCCTGCAACACAAGACCGGGACCATTCCTTACTGAACAGTCCCGAACAAGACAACCCCAGCGTTGTCCGGAATTCAACCGCCCCACACAGCCGAATAAAAAGGGACTTCTAGACAGGAGTAAATCTTGCTCTCCAGTGGGAGCTACCCACGAAGCCTTGCTGCACCTCCCCTGTTTTAGCCATTCCCGGTTGATGAGGCTTGAGGCTGTGATTACCTTTATAGAACACATCTATCTTAGAATGCTCATCGTCCACCTGACGATGTGCTGAAAGCATTCAATCCATACAAGTTCGTTCCGGGTTCGAACGAAACTGAAGGCACTATCTCGTTGCACCCATTCTGGAATCACCCTCAGAGTCAACGACCATAGCCCTTGCACTCTAATCACCATCTCGAATCTGTAAGTACTATTCCGTCAAACTCATTACGGAATCACCCATAGAGTTATGCTGACGTATAGCCCTTACACCTCGAGTCTTCACTTGCTCCACTTGGATTAACGACCTAACGTTTAATTGGAATCGATGTGGTTTTCGGATTCCAAATATAGAAACCCGATCCCGGTCTCATCGAAACCAAACGCCATTTTAATGTCCAAGTTGTACTTAAGGGTTTTAAACAATTTAACTTATATTCTGTATGAAATAAACAAATAGATGAATCATATTACCACAATAGATAATTCATATCAATATTCATCTTCACAAAGCAGCATATCACAAATATCATAGTCATCCAAATCATCCAGTATCAACCAATCATCCAATATCATTCAACATCCAATATCAATCACTCAATATCAACCATTCAATACTAATCAATCACCCATAACAGAATTGATTAACTCTTAATAAATTTAATTAACCACTAATTAAATAAAATACTATCCTTTAATCACTTGGATTATTGATTTATTACAAATCAAATTCATAATCATCTCTTATTGATCTTCCTTAATTAATCTTCTTCGATTAATTATCCTTTAATTACATTCAAGTAATTATCCTTAACCATATTCAGTAATTAAACTTTAATTACTATCATTAATTGCAATAATTAATGATCCTTCATTAATTAATTAACTATTTTTAATTTCATTAAACCTTAATTAATTAATCATATTTAAATTAATTACTTCATTAATTATATTAATTAAAAATCTTTATTAATTAATAATCCTTTAATTAATTAAATAATTAACTTGTAATTAATCATCTCATTAAACAATAATTAACAATTTGTAATTACTTATCTTAATTAATTAACCTCTTAATTAATTATATTAACCCTTTGATTAATTACTTTAATTAATAAATCTTAATTACTTCATTAAGTAATTATTAAACAATTTAAAATAACAATTAATCCTTAATTAATTACTTAATTAATTAATTTCATTTTAATTAATTACACTTATTAATTAATCTTAAATTAATCTCATTCATTAATTAATTAATCACATTAATTGATTAACTAAAATAAATTAAGTAATTAACTCTTAATTACTTACATAAGTAATTATCTCTAATTACTTTTATTAATAAATCTTAATTACTTTCTTAATTAATTACTTAACAAATAATTAATTCCATCATTAAATAATTCTTAATTCATTAATTAATTACTTCATAATTAATTAACTTTAAAACAATTAAGTTAATTAATTCCTTAATTGACAACATTTGGTGATTATCCAAAAATCACTTCAATTTAAATTACTCCCATGAGTAACCTCCAATAATTTCTTCCATATTAATTACTTTCGTTCTTAATTATATTCAAAGATTAACTCTTGATTATTTCATTAAGTGATTACACTTATATTCAAAAATAATTAACTAATTATTTAAAAATAATTAAACAATTAATTAATTTCTTATAATTTCAAAATCCTTAATTAATTATGAAAGCATTAAATCTTATTTAAACTTTACTTATTCACAAATCAAATTTAACATTTATATTCAAATCAAAGATAAATTAACCTTTATTCATCTTGTAATGAATTATTTGAACAAATCAAATTTTAACATCTTAAACAAATTATCCAATTTGGTTTTCAAAATCATAATGATAATCTTATTAGAAAATAGGAAATTTAGAAACAAATTTCAAAATTTAGAATACTTTATAAACATCCAATTTAAACATATCTATTTTAAAATAAATTTGAAACTTGTTATTAAAACATTATTTCAAAATTTACTTTAAAACTTTGATTTAATAATTCAATTCAACTTTTCTTTTAAAATTTGAAATTTTAAAACTTAATTTAAGATAACTATTTTTAAAATCAAACATCTTAAATCATTTTAAAATTTAAATATAAATCAAAATTTTACTTTTAAAGGTTTGATTCACTTTCACTTTGAAAACAACAAGTTTAGCTTATATATGTTGCTTCCTTTAACTAGTTTTCTAACTTAAGCTTGATTTTATGTTTATTTAAAACAACAAACCAAACCTGCATTATCACTATAGAACTCAGCCGAAAAAAAATAATCTCGAGTTCAACCCCTAGTTACCCCATGCTTGCCTCAAGACACAACCTAAACCTAACTGCTTCGAGACGACACTATGATATCGCGAGTTCCCCACCGAGACAATCACTCGTCTTCCCTAAACAAACTCCCCTGCCTAAACCCATGAGCTTCCAGGAACACAGCGTACATGCGTGCACAATGCACGGTGAGCCAAGCATCACCGATCTTCCCTCTGACCATCCCCAAGTTAGGAGCTACCACGTCGTGCCTTACGACCAACCCAAACCTAAAATCTTATCACGAAGCGAAATTTGACCCAAGGCTCGAACCATTGCAGCAGCAACTCAACACCAAACTCCCAACGCCGACCACCACATCGACGATATGCTCCGCCGACCTCACCATCGAGACGCTACGACACAAACTTCAAATTCCCCTAAGTGCGCACGGTTCCGGTCTCCAATTCAAATCTCAGAAACCACTACAAACAAACCAAAAAAAAAACATGCTAAACCCTAACTCCTCCAAATTCCCTTAATTCACTTATTAGAAAAATTATTTTGCATTTTTCCCAATATCATCCATCTACAAGCTAGCCTCGTCCACAATTTCGAATCAATTACTTGCGTGAACAATCGGCAATTCGCCATAAACCCAAAAACCTTCAAACCCAAAATTCACACCAATTTCTCAACTAAAATTTACAATATGCCAATCAAAATTCATGATTTCCCTTTGTGATTACATGCATGTAATCCAAGTTGGAAATTAAAATAGTTAATTTTTTATCAAAATTTAGTTTCACTGTTATTTTTTTAAAAATTCAACTTGAATATTTATTTTAAACTCGTAGAAAGATTTAGTAATGAAATTTCATGATTTCAATCATCTCCAGCATTGCAATTTACATATTATCAATGCATAAAAATGTGTTACTGAATTTAAAGAGAGGTAAGATCAAAATGGCAGAACCTATATTTCAATGTTCAGGCATTCAAACAAACATATTTTCTTGTCAACTAATATCCATAATCCAAGCCAAATTTTATTGCATGCATACACAACTAACTTCAGATTAGTAAATCTATTTTTAAAAATAATTTTACTCACCTGATAAATTGCAGAGCACAGCACAGAGCAAATTTTGATTTCTTCCAGTCTTTAACTTTTATTTGAAAAAAATACTTTGATGTTTGCTGGTAAAATCCTACTGCATGCCTTTGATTTGGTGAATTTAAAAGTTGAAACTTGTAGGTTTTAATTGAATTCAGCTTGAATCTTGATCCCTTTGAAATTGCAGGTTGAATTCATTTGCATATGCAGATTTGAAGAACCTCCATTAGTTGCAGTTAGATTGAAGTTGATTAGCATTTGCAGTTTGAAATTGCAGCACTTATTTTGCAGATTTCCACTTGCTTTTGATTTGTTTTTTTTTACTTTTAATTTCAGGTTGCCATTAGTTTTGAAAGAATGAAGAAAAGAAAACAAAGAGTGAAAGTGTTTGAGAAAAATTAATTTTCTTCTTTAATCATTTATTAAAAATATGTTGCCACTTGTTATTAATTTGAAAAAATGTCACAAACATATTTTAAAAGTTAACAAGTGTTATTAAGATGATTAATAGGGTGACACATGTCTTTAAGTATTTTAAATAAACTTTTATTTAATTTAAATGTAAATATAAACTAATATGTTTAATTTGCTTTATTAATGAATACTTACATATGTGAATATAAATTAAATCCTTTAAAGAAAACATTAGAAAACTAATTATAATATAAATAAATCTTATACATGTATTTTTAAAAAAAAATCTAAAACTTATACATATGCATTTATAACCATTTAAATCTAAGCATTTTAAAACAAAACAAGGCTTGTTTATATTCTTTTGAAACTATCATATTTTAAATACTTTAAGAGAAAGACAAAACAAAACTTTGTTTAAAACCTTTTTAAACTATCTTATTAAAAATAAATAAATATCTTATATTTGAAACAATTGAATTAAACTAAATTATCTTTTGAAAAAAATACATTATGTTTTAAAACAAAGCTTCAATTACAATATTCAATAATATATAGTTTATTAATAGATTAAATTAAATTTTCAAAACAAATATCAAATTATAACATATGCTTACATGTATTACAATTTGAAAATTCAACTTTTAATTTAAAACAAAAGATATTCCCATTCACAATATATATCAAACATATATATTATAAATAGAATAAAATTTATTAGCTTTTGAAAAACAATTCTAACCAAATTTTTTAAATTGTTAAAAGATATTGATCACACTAACCAGATTAAATATTTGTTATTCTTCATAAGATTAATTTCACCAATTTAACTTAAAATTATAAAGAAAATTTATCAAATCAATTAAATTATTATTACTGATTATTAAATCAATATTGCCCAAAATTCCGGGTCGTTACAATAAGTGTTAGGAATTCATACCTAACAATCGAAGATAATTATAGACTAAGATGTGAGATAAAAATCTCACCTTTGAACCCAAATCAATGAAGAAGGAGCTTGAAAACAAAGGAGGATCAACCACTCTTCAATCCCAACTCAAGAAGCTTGATTCTAAGCTTAAAAGAGAAATATTTCCCAAATTAGGTTTAGGAAATTTTTGAAATGGAAGGAAAATGAGTTGGAGAAAAAGAAGGAGATGCTTACCAATGGGTTCTCTTGAATTTGGAGCTAGAAGTTGGATTTGCTAATGAAGACTAGGGCTTAGAGTTTTAATTTCCTCTTCTTTCCCCTATTTTTGCTTTAGCTTGAAGTGTTAGGAATATGAAATGAAGTAATGAAGAGTTGGAGTGGAGCTACAGTCTTAAGATGGAACATTGGGCTGAAACCCAGACTCAAACCCAAAGTGAAAAGGTAGCAAAACTTTACTAACTCCAAACGTATCGAAGGTTATACTCCAAAAGGTTGCAAACGACATTTCGAACTCAATGGAAGTGGTCTCGAGTCCCAATTTGACTGTTTACAAAAAGTAGGTTTTCGGACAATAATCCGACCAACGATGAAATATTTAAATAAAATATTTAAATATACGATCGATAAATATGCGGGTTGTTACAGACTCCCCTCCTTGAAGAAATTGCGTCCTCGCAATACTTAAGAAAAAAATAAAGAGTAACAACCATAAATGCATATCAACACAAAAGAAATTTGAAATAGGAAGTTCATCATAAAGAGCATAAGAGAGTATGTTGCTCATCAGTCAAATCTGGTGAAACTTCAATCCCTACTATAACACCAGGCCCAAGAATAAAAATCGGAAACTTAAAAGCATTTCCATAGTTAAAAGACACAGAAAACGTCAAGAATAGAAGAAAATTGAGCCAGTGTAACGGTGTAGTACGAAAACGGTACGCCCGAGAAATGAGGAACTCGGATAATTTGGAACACCGACGTAGTACAAAAACGGTACGTCCAATGAACCGAACACCAAAAAAGAACATCGACGCTAGTCCATAAAAGAAATGGGATAAAGCTCAATAAAATGAAGTATATCAAAATATCCGATGAACTTGATAAAAAGATAATTCCTTTCAAACATCATCAAAGAATCAACCACTTGTTGCTTACGACTAAGCGCATTTGGCAACACGATTTCCCTTCCGGGAATAAAAAGAATATCAAGATTATAAGATGCAAGGATCTCTAGCCAACATTAAGTTCCTTATGAGAAAATAAATATTCCAAAGATTTATGATCGGGGTAGAGAACAAATTTCTCATCCAAAATGATGATGCCAAATTCTAAAAGTAAAAACAATAGCCGCGAGCACTAGATCATGAGCGGCATATCTAGTCTCGATAAGCTATAACGATTTAGAAGCACAAGTGATAACACGTTCTCATTTGCAAGAGAGCGGCATCCAAACCAATATGATTAGCATTGGTACAAAAGATAAAGTCTTGGTTCCCCTCGGGAATCACAAGAATAAGAGTATCGAAAAGAAAGAATTTCTTTTAAATAATCTTCTTTCCTGAAAAGTTAAAACTTTCAAAATTACATTTATCTTTATGTAATAATCTTTCTAGAAAAATTTACATAAGTCAATATATATCGTGTCTTATTGTCTCATCAAAGCGTTTAGGAAGTTCTTATCGATAACGTTGATCAAGCGCATCGACCAGAATTCTTAAAGCACTCAACGGGTAATACAATCACAAAATCATCTTCTATATGAATGTTTCTTAAAAACCTTTAAGAATATTCTTTGCTCGTCTAAGAGCAAAATCAAATCGTACTTATAAATAAATCTTATGAAAAAGATTTACAAAATTTTAAATTTCTATTTTCATCCAAAATCAATAAATACAAAAATGAAGTCATCGAGATATTCATAGAATACTCGATTTATAAAATGGATGAAACAAGATGGGCAAACTGAATGACATAATAAGTCATTCATAAGAATCATAACGAGTGCGGAGTGCGTAAGTGGAATGCTATCTCACGCAACTCGTAGCCAAATGAAAATCGGTGGCAAGGTCGAGCTGAAAGACCTTAACACCACACAAAAGATTTCTTAGGTGATAATCCTAAGACAAACTCAAAAATACCGGAAAAGTTTCACAAATTATTTAGATAAGAGAAATAACACTTTTCTCATCTTGAGGGCTTAAAGAATAAAATGTTGCCTTCAAGTTGGAATTGAAATCACAAGAAAAATAGAAATCTACTTAACAGATAGAAAATGTCGAAGATGAATAGTCCACACGGAAAATAGGATATGGGCTTCACAACGATTAAGCCAATCCTTACAAAAATCAATTTCCAAGCCTAAGTAATATCGGCTCGGAAAGAAAAATCACATAAAATAATTTCGACATCAATAAAAAGAAACAAATTAAGGGTTGCAGATCTACCATCCGGATTCGCAATCCTCAAAGAAGTCAACAATCCCAGAAATGTTTAAAGGAAAAGGAATCAACTAGTTCTTTTGATATAAAAATAATGAGATGAACCCATATCAACAAGAACACGAAAGGATGATCACAAAACAAATGTAATCAAGGATTAAATGAGAAATACCTTGACCACGAGAAGTGCTACCAGGAGCTTGCACTACATTGAGCTTTCCCTCCTTCCTACTTTGAAGTATGGTACATGCAGTTATATGGTGACCCGAATTTTTGCGATAGCGACAATAAAGAGGTTTTGGACACTCCCTTGCATAATGTCCGTGGAACCACAATTGTAGCATTGCCCACGACTAGAGGTAGGAACCTTCTACCGGGGTTTCTTGCCTCCCTTTCTTGTTGGGAATGGGGCCTTTGATTTTAATAGGCCTCTTCATGTTGTTTTTGAAGTTTTGTTTGGCACCCACAACTTCAACATCACACTCCTTATCGGCCTCTTCAAGACGAAGAGCGATATCAATAAGCTGATCAAAAGAAACTTCTAGTTTCAAAAGTAATGGCTTCTTAAGATTCTTATTCAAGCCATAGACAAATCTTCGATTTTTCTTCAATGGGGTATTAATGTACTCAACCCCGTATTTGGACAGAGATTCGAAAGATGCGACATAGTCTGTCACAGAAGATTCACCTTGAACAAGGTCAATAAAACGCCATGCTAAAGTTACTTTTTCAGCCTCCAGCACAAACTTTAGTTCGAATCGTTCTCGGAATTGCTCCCAAGTAAGATCCGCTTCGATTATGTCCGAAGTCAAGAGCTCATACCAATCTAACACTCTTTCTTGGAGCATGCTAGAAGCCACTTGGACTCGATGTAGATCAATAAGGTTCATGCGAGAAAAGATACGATCGCATGATTTGAGCCAAGCTTGAATTTCTATAACACTTTCGGATCCCCTGAATGGCCTTCCACCCAAATCGGTGTAGTCTCTGCACAAGCGTGCAAAACCGGATATAGGATGAGTAGGCTCTGGAATGGGTCCGGCTGCTTGAGCGTTCTTTACAAGATCAAGAAGCTGTTGGGCAGACATAAATACTCCATCCAGGGGAGTAGCACTAGATTGGCCGACGCTGGGACGGCCAGGTCTAACCATTTCTCTTCTTTAAGAAAGAAAGAAGAAGAAAAGTTATTCTCAAAATAAATATCAAGCAATCTTGATAGATAAAACAAGGAATCATAAAAGAAAATAGGATAGGACGGTACGAAGACCCGAATAAAATCCTAAAGCACGACTCCTAAGATAGACTTAGGACGATGATCCTTGTTAAGTTATTCTACATTGTTCCGAAGTTTGGCTCTGATACCAAGCTGTGACGCCCCACCTCTATACCCACGCTAGCCAAGAACACTATGGAGTAATGCTGTCAACTAGCACGGAGAATAAGGCTGTTGAGGAGCGACAATCCGTGTAATATCTTTGTGTGTGCACCGATATGTCAGGTAGTAGAGTATATATAAATTAAGGTGGAAATCCGACATACCGATACAAACTCAAAGCTATCACACAGTGCCTATATATAATCTTCAGAAACAAATATAGAAATAAACATAACACAAATCAGTCACAGACATCCATATCACAAAGACGGAAGAAGATATGGATATATAACTAACACAAGAAAGTGTTCATCAGAGTAGTGGTCTAACAAGATCCACAATATCACAAAAGAATAGATACAAGTGCTAGAAAAAAGAATATGTATACATCAAGGAGTCTATTTCTCAAATGCATACAACAAAAACTACTAAACTAAAGTAGTTAGCCAAAAGATCATATGCTGGTCCGATAAGGTGGCAAGCAGAAGCATCTGTAAAATCTCAGTCTGACCCGAGTATTATTTAATAAGAAAATAATAAACGGATAAGTCTAGCTATAATTATCAGATAAAATGAGATATAAGAAGAGATGTAGTAAAAACGTATGATAACAAAAAATGTCATACTACGACAAGTATACATAGAAAAATCAACAAAGGAAAATCATACAAATATCTCAAGAATCTCGTAACACCAAAAAGAATATCATATTCTTTATTTCATTCACCAAGCCACATTAAATGACATACATATCAATGCCAATCGTAAAAGTTGGTGAAACATAAATTCCAGAAATCAATAATTAGAAATCCAGAAATCACAAAAGAAGGATGGCCAATCCCAAACGGAACGCTATTCCATAGACCGAACATCGACGCATCTAAATAGAGACGCCCCATGTACAATCAAACATTGACGCACCTAGAAAGGTACGACCCATGCAAAGACAAACATCGACGCACCTAAATAGATACGCCCCATGTAATGTCTAGCATCGATGCACCTAGAAAGATACACCCCATGCATAAATAAGCATCGACATACCTAGAAAGTTACGCCCCATGTAATGTCTAACATCGATGCGCCTAGAAAGATACACCCCATGCAAAGTCGAACATCGACGCACCTAGGAAGATATGTCCCATCTATAGACGAACATCGACGCACCTAGAAAGATACGGCCCATGCCCCGACTTATTGAGCCGATTGCTCCACGAAGTAAACAAACACTGACGCATCTAAATAGATACGACCCATGTGTAAATAAACATCGACGCACCTAGATAGGTACGACCCATGAGAGAAATGAGACGAAGCTCAATAAAATGAAGTACAGTCCTCCACATGGACAAAGAGACATCGCACGTTGCTAGTCTAAACCATAAAATGATCATCATCGATCATCAAGAAGTGTCAATTACAATAAGCTAGTAAATATATTAGCTTAGCTTCATGTCCCATAACCACTAGCTTAACTTAAATATTTACGAATAAATTGTTGATCTCCACTAGAAAATTGTCACAAGAGATTCAATCGAACAAGTCCTAGAATTAACCGATGAAGTAAACGCAAGCGTATCATACCACTTGTTTTACTAAGCCGTTTAATTAGATTTCTCATACGAGTGAGGTAAAGGTTTGTATATACTAATAGATTGGAAATCGGTTTGAGAAAACGAGCTTTGTTATAAAATAGTGTTAAAATCATTTTAAGAAAGAGTTTTGATATTTACTACTAGTATAGAAAACCTTTGTATTTTAAAGTGACAAATCATAGAAGTGATTGTAGAAACAATCAACCATCAAAATTCACATTCGAAGACGTGAATAAAATCGAAAGAAATCGATACCGAATCCATCAAAATGGATATTCCCAAAAATCCTGATATAAAAGTCATCAAGTCCATAATAAATGATAATCAACAAATTGGAATCAACATAAATCGATTAAAGTTGGAATTCTCAAGCAAATAGGCAAATAGGCAAAAAGAGTGCAGATTCAGACGTCTGAAATCAAGGATTCAGACGTCTGAATCTGGAAAATAAAATATTTTCCAGAACAGAATTTTGACATCTGAATGGTTGATTTCAAACGTCTAAAATAGGCACTTTTTAGCCTATTTCCTTTCTGGTTCCAAATGAACCAATCCAGACGTCTGAAATATAGATTCAGACGTCTGAATACTGGGGAATAAAAATTCCCAGTATAATATTCAGACGTCTGAATACTACGTTTCAGACGTCTGAAACCTAGGTTCAGGGCATTCCCTGAACCTTGGCCAAAATGGCCAAACGAATATCGGAAGCGATTCGGACGAGCAAACGACGACTAAGGATTTACGTCGAGCGACAATCCAGCCTTAACGGCTCTTCGATACGCCTCAAATATCAATGTCCAAATATCCATAAAAGGATTTTCATAGATTTTGATTTCAAAACATCAAAAATTGGAATATACACCAAATCAATCCAATCCAAAATCAATTGCACAAGAATAAGTGTTAGGAATTCATACCTAACAATCGAAGATAATTATAGACTAAGATGTGAGATAAAAATCTCACCTTTGAACCCAAATCAATGAAGAAGGAGCTTGAAAACAAAGGAGGATCAACCACTCTTCAATCCCAACTCAAGAAGCTTGATTCTAAGCTTAAAAGAGGAATATTTCCCAAATTAGGTTTAGGAAATTTCTGAAATTGGAAGGAGAATGAGTTGGAGAAGAAGATTAAGATGCTTACCAATGGGTTCTCTTGAATTTGGAGCTAGAAGTTGGATTTGCTAATGAAGACTAGGGCTTAGAGTTTTAATTTCCTCTTCTTTCCCCTATTTTTGCTTTAGCTTGAAGTGCTAGGAATATAAAATGAAGTAATGAAGAGTTGGAGTGGAGCTAGAGTCTTAAGATGGAACATTGGGCTGAAACCCAAACTCAAACCCAAAGTGAAAAAGTAGCAAAACTTTACTAACTCCAAACATATCGAAACTTATACTCAAAAAGGTTGCAAACGGCATTTCGAACTCAATGGAAGTGGTCTCGAGTCCCAATTCGACTGTTTGCAAAAAGTAGGTTTTCGGACAATAATCCGACCAACGATGAAATATTTAAATAAAATATTTAAATATACGATCGATAAATATGCAGGTTGTTACAGACTCCCCTCCTTAAAGAAATTGCGTCCTCGCAATACTTAAGAAGAAAATAAAGAGTAAAAACCATAAAAGCATATCAACACAAAAGAAATTTGAAATAGGAAGTTCATCATAAAGAGCATAAGAGAGTATGTTGCTCATCAGTCAAATCTGGTGAAACTTCAATCCCTACTATAACACCAGGCCCAAGAATAAAAATCGGAAACTTAAAAGCATTTCCATAGTTAAAAGACGCAGAAAACGTCAAGAATAGAAGAAAATTGAGCCAGTGTAACGGTGTAGTACGAAAACGGTACGCCCGAGAAATGAGGAACTCGAATAATTTGGAACACCGACGTGGTACAAAAACGGTACGTCCAATGAACCGAACACCATAAAAGAACATCGGACGCTAGTCCATAAAAGAAATGGGATAAAGCTCAATAAAATGAAGTATATCAAAATATCCGATGAACTTGATAAAAAGATAATTCCATTCAAACATCATCAAAGAATCAACCACTTGTTGCTTACGACTAAGCGCATTTGGCAACACGATTTCCCTTCCGGGAATAAAAAGAATATGAAGATCATAAGATGCAAGGATCTCTAGCCAACATTAAGTTCCTTATGAGAAAGTAAATATTCCAAAGATTTATGATCGGGGTAGAGAACAAATTTCTCATCCAAGATGATGATGCCAAATTCTAAAAGTAAAAACAATAGCCGCGAGCACTAGATCATGAGCGGCATATCTAGTCTCGATAAGCTATAACGATTTAGAAGCACAAGTGATAGCACGTGCTCATTTGCAATAGAGCGGCATCCAAACCAATACGATTAGCATTGGTACAAAAGATAAAGTCTTGGTTCCCCTCGGGAATCACAAGAAAAAGAGTATCGAAAAGAAAGAATTTCTTTTAAATAATCTTCTTTCCTGAAAAGTTAAAACTTTCAAAATTACATTTATCTTTATGTAATAATCTTTCTAGAAAAATTTACATAAGTCAATATATATCGTGTCTGATTGTCTCATCAAAGCGTTTAGGAAGTTCCTATCGATAACGTTGATCAAGCGCATCGACCAGAATTCTTAAAGCACTCAATGGGCAATACAATCACAAAATCATCTTCTATATGAATGTTTCTTAAAAACCTTTAAGAATATTCTTTGCTCGTCTAAGAGCTAAATCAAATCGTACTTATAAATAAATCTTATGAAAAAGATTTACAGAATTTTAAATTTCTATTTTCATCCAAAATCAATAAATACAAAAATGAAATCATCGAGATATTCATAGAATACTCGATTTATAAAATGGATGAAACAAGACGGGCAAATTGAATGACATAATAAGTCATTCATAAGAATCATAACGAGTGCGGAGTGCGTAAGTGGAATGCTAACTCACACAACTCGTAGCCAAATGAAAATTGGTGGCAAGGTTGAGCTGAAAGGCCTTAACACCACACAAAAGATTTCTTAGGTGATAATCCTAAGACAAACTCAAAAATACCGGAAAAGTTTCACAAATTATTTAGATAAGAAAAATAACACTTTTCTCATCTTGAGGGCTTAAAGAATAAAATGTTGCCTTCAAGTTGGAATCGAAATCACAAGAAAAATAGAAATCTGCTTAACAGATAGGAAATGTCGAAGATGAATAGTCCACACGGAAAATAGGATATGGGCTTCACAACGATTAAGCCAATCCTTACAAAAATCAATTCCGAAGCCTAAGTAATATCGGCTCAGAAAGAAAAATCACATAAAATAATTTCGAAGCGATCGGACGAGCGACGGTGGTTAGGGATTTATGCCAAGCAACAACTCAGCCCTATAGGCTCTTTGATACACCCCAAATCTCATTTCGAAATATCCAAGATAGGATTCTTAAAGATTTTGACTTCAAAACACCAAAATTTGAAAAAAAATTCACCAAATCAACTCAAATCAAACGCAATTGAACATGAAGTAGATGTTAGGAATTCATACCTAACAACAGTGTAAGTTATAGAAAGATGTGAGTTTAAGAACTCACCTTTAAATCCAAAAACAATAAATGAGAAGCTTTAAAACAAAAGAAAGATCAAATGAGAAGCCTTAAAATAAAGAAAAGATCGACCAACCTTCACTTCAACCCAAGAAGCTCAAATCTAAGCTCATAAGCAAATATTTCCTAAGTTGGAGTTTAGGAATTCCTGAGAATTGAAGAGAGATTGAGGTGGAGAAGAAGAAAAGGATGCTTACCTAAGCTTCCTTTTGAATTTTGGAGCTTGAATTTGAATTTCCTAGTAAACTAGGGATTAGAAATTTGATTTCCCATTCTTTCCCCTATTATCACTTTAGCTTGAAAGCGTTAGGAAATGAAAATGAATGAACATGAGAGGGGGTGGAGTTAGGGTATTATGTTGGGTTAATGGGCTGAAACCCAAACCCAAAGCCCAATAGAAAAATAGAAAAATTCTAGTCAACTCCAAACATAATGATGTTTATACTTAAAATGGTCGCAAACGCCGTTTTGAACACAATGGAAGTGGTCTCGAGTCCTAATTCGACAGTTTACAAAAAGTAGCATTTCAGACTTTAATCCGACTAGCGATGTTATATTTAAATAAATCATTTAAATATACAATCGTAAAATATGCGGGTTGTTACAAACCCCCCATCCTTAAAGGAATTGCATCCTCGCAATACTTAAGAAGAAAATAAAGAGTAACAACCGTAAAAGCATATTGACACAAAAGAAAATTTGAAGTAAGATGTTCACCTTAAAGAGCACGAGAGAGGAAGTATGGATATGTTCGCTCGATGAATTCTCTAGATTCCTAAAAGAGCAATCCTTAGGATTTGCGGACCATTGGACTTTCACAAGAGGAATATCTTTATTTCGAAGGCGTTTAACCTCCATAGCGATGACACGAATAAGATGTTGCTCATAAGTCAAATTAGGTGAAACTTCAATTTCTTCAATAACACCGGGCTTAAGAATAGAATTGGAATCCCTAAGGAATTTCCGTAGTTAAGAGACGTGGAATACGTCATGAATAGCATAAAATTAAGCAGGTAATAAAAGGCGATAAACCACGGAACCAATACGTTCGATCATGGGAAATGGACCAACATATCGAGATGCTAATTTTCTCAATCGAATGAAACTCACAACACCCTTCATAGGTGAAACACTAATGAACACCAAATTTCTAAGGGTGGAAACAATGGCCGCGAGCACTTAATCATGAGTGGCATATCCAGTCTCGGTAGGCTTTAATTGTATAGAAATATAAGGGATAACGCGTTCCTTTCGGGAATCACAAGAATAGGAGTATCGGAAAGGAGTTCTTTTAAATGATCCTCTTCCCGAAAAACTTAAGACTTTAAAAATTATAATTAACTTTATGTAATCATTTTTTTAGAAAATTTACATTTTCCCAGTCAATTTAGTATGTCTGCTTGTCTCATCATAGCTTTTAAGATATTTCTATCGATAACGTTGATCAGGCGCATCGATCAGAATTCTTAAAGCACCCAATGGGCAATACAACACAAAATCATCTTCTATATGATAAATATGTCTCTTAAAACTTTACGAATATCCTTTAGTCATTTTAAGAACAAAGTCCAATTATACTTATAAATATCTTATGAAAAAGATTTGCAAATTTTAAATTGTTGTTTTCATCCATAACTAATGAATACTCATCGAGATATTTGTAGAATACTCGATTCATATGATGGATGAAATAAGCTGGACAAACCGAATGACATCATGAGTCATTCATAAGAATCATAATACGTGCGGAATGCGAAAAGGGGAGCTATCCTCTGCAACTCGTAGCTGATGAAAACCAGTGACAAGGTCGAGCTAAAAAGACCTTAGCACCACTCAAAAGATTTCTTAAGTGATAATCCTAAGACAAGCTGAAAGTTACTAGGAAATTCATGAACTACTTATATGAGAGAAATATCATTTTCCTCATCATGTGCGTTTAAGAACATAAGGATGCCACCGAATTGGAATCAAAATCATTAAGAACGATAGAAATCTGCTTAACAGATTGAGAATGTCGAAGATGAATAGTCCTACCGCTATATAGGATATGGGCTACATAATGATTAAGCCAATTCTTTCACAAAAATCAATTCTGAAATCTAAGTAGCACATAACATGAAAATCAGATTGGAAAGCATCGTCACATAAAATAATCTCGACATTTTTACAAAGTAAATTGAGTGTTGCGGATCCACCAACCGGATTCACAATTCTCAGTATAGTCATCAGCTCCCAAAATGTTTAAAGAAAAATAATCAACAAGTTCTTTTGATATAAAATAATAAGATGAACCCATATCAAAGAGAACTCGAATAGGATAATAATAAAATAAATGTCATCAAGGACTGAATGAGAAATACCTTGACCAACAGAAGTGTCATTAGGAGCTTGCACAACATTCAGCTCTCCCTCTCTCTTGCTTTGAAGTTTGGAACATGAAGATATATAATGATCCGAACTTTTGCAACAGCGGCAAGAAATAGGCCTTGAACACCTATTTATATAGTGGTCCTTAGAGCCACAATTATAGCATTCTCCATGATTAAGGATTGGAGTCTTTGCTACCGAAATTGCTTGCTTCACTTTCTTGTTGGGATTAGGACTTTTGAACTTAATAAAGGGATGCCTCTTCTTATTGATGTTGAAGTTCTTATTGACACCCACAGTTTCAACATCACTTTCTTCATCGTCCTCTTCAAGTCGAAGAGCGATATCTACAAGCTGATCGAAAGAAACTTCTAGTTTCAAAAGTAAAAGCTTTTTGGGGTTCTTATTCAACCCATAGACAAACCTCTGATTTTTCTTCAATGGGGTATTAATGTACTCACCCCATATTTAGAGAGAGATTCAAAAGATGCGACATAGTCTGTCACGGAAGATTCACCTTGAACAAGATCAATAAAGCGCCGGGCCAAAGTTACCTTTTCAGCTTCCGGCACAAACTTCAAC
Source organism: Allium cepa (assembly GCA_030765085.1). Classification (NCBI taxonomy): domain Eukaryota; kingdom Viridiplantae; phylum Streptophyta; class Magnoliopsida; order Asparagales; family Amaryllidaceae; genus Allium; species Allium cepa. The sequence goes on from CM060928.1 coordinate 980,846,707, forward strand.
TCAAACCTTTCTAGGAATTGCTCCCAAGTAAGATCCTCTTCAACGATTTTCGAAATCAAAAGCTCGTACCAATCTAATGCTCTTTCTTGGAGCATGCTGGAAGCCACTTGGACTCAAAGTAGATTCACAAGATTCATGTGAGAAAAGATACGGTCGCATGTTCTAAGCCAAGCTTGGATTCCTATAACGCTTTCGGATCCCTTGAATAGCCTTACACCAAATCGGTAAAATCTCTGCACAAGTGTGCATATCCAGATTTAGGGTGAGTAGGCTCTAGAATGGATCCGGCGGCTTGAGCATTCGTTACAAGATCTAAAAGCTGCTGGGCAGACATAAATACTCCATCCTGAAGACTAGCACTGGATTGACCAGCACCGGGAAGGCTAGGTCTAACCATTTCTCTTCTTTAAGAAAGAAAGAAAGAAGAGGAAAAAGTTATTCCTAGAATGAATATCAAACAAACTTGATTGATAAAACAAGGCATCATAAAAGAAATTAGGATAGAACGGGTCCTAGGACTCGAATAAATCCTAAGGCACGATTCCTAAGAAAGACTTAGGACAATGATCCTTGCTAGATTATTCTATATTGTTCCGAAGTTTGGCTCTGATACCAAGCTATGACGCCCCACCTCTATATTCACACTCCCAAGGACACTACGGGGTAATGCCGTCAACTAGCACGAAAAATGAGGCTGTTGAGGAGCGATCATCTATGTAATTGCTTTGTGCGAGTACCGATATGTCAGATAGTATTATATGCATTTCGTTTCAAGAGGAAATCTGACACATCAATAACAAATTCAAAACTGCTACAAAGTGGCTGTATGATCTTCGAAAACAAATATAAAATAAGCATAACGTAAATCAGGCATAGATATTTATATCACTAAGACGGAAACAGATATGAATATAACATATAAAAGTGCACATCAAAGTAGAGGTCATGCAAGATCCACTACATCACAAAAGAATATGTACAAGTGCTAGACAAAAGAATATGTATACATCAATGAGTCTTTATCTCGAATGTATAAAAATAAAAACTACTAAGCTAAAGTAGTTAGCCAAAAGTCAAAAGCTAGTCTCTGCTAAGAAGTCAAGTAGAAGCACATATAGCACCTCCATCTAACCCGAGTATTATTTAAGAAGAAAAATAACAAATGGATCAGTCTAGCTATAAATATCATATAAAATGAGATAGGATAAGAGATATAATAGAAGTATATGATAACAATGAAAATCGTAGAATATCTCAAATCTTCTCAAAACACCAAAAAGAATATCATATTCTTAATTTATTCACCAAACCTCAAATATTAACAAAACATATTAGTGCCAATCGCAATAAATGGTGAAACATAAATTCTAGAATCATCAATTAGAAATCCATAAATCACAAAGGGGGAGGCCTATCAAAAACGGGAGCATGAAAACTCACCAACACGTGTATCACAAACGGGTCGTTATCCCATGATCGCTAACCATAGAGCCGATGCAATGACATATTACAATAATGGTATGCCCGAGGAAATAGAAACTCGAATAATTTTAAACAATGAAGTAGTACAATAACGGTATGCCCGATGAACCAGAAAATCAAGTAATTCAGAACAATGACATGTATGATAACGGTAAATTCGATGAACTTGATAAACCGGAACAACGACGTAGTACAACAATGGTACGTCCGATGAACCCGAACCCCATAAAAGAACATGGGTCGCCAGCCTATAAATACGAGTCGAAACATTATAAAACGAGGTACAGTCCCCCACACTGACAAAGAGACATTGCATATCGCTAGTCTAGACCATAAAGTGATCATCATAGATCAATAAAAAGTGTGAATTACGCTAAGCTAGTAAATAAATGAGTTTCGCTTCATGTCCCATAACCACAGGCTTAACTTAAATATTAACGAACAGATTGTAGATTTCCATTCGAAAATTGTCACGAGATTTCAATCGAACAAGTCTAAGAATTAATCGACGAAGTAAACGCAAGCGTTTCATATTACTTGTTTTGCTAAGTCATTTAGTTGGATTTCTCATACGAATGAGGTAAAGGTTTGTATATACTAATAGATTGGAAAACGATTTAAAAACGAGTTTTGCATTTAAAAATCATGTTGAAATCTTTTTTTTAAAATAATTCGAGTATTTACTACTAGTATAGAAACCATTGTATTTTAAAGTGACAAATCACATAAAAGATTGTAAAAACAATTAATCACCAAAAAACCATGTTCGACAACGTGAAGTAGAACCATAAAAATTGATATCAAATCCAATCAAATGGATATTCCCAAAAATCTAGAAAAGAAGTCATCAAAGTCGATAATAAATGATAACAATCAATCGGATCAACAAAAGTCGATAAAAATTGGAAAATCCAATTGGAAACAGCCAAAATAGGCAAAAATGGCAGTTTCAGACGTCTGGAGATGTCTGGATTTGGGTTCTGGAAATATTTAAAAAACCTCCAAGACGTCTAAACTCTAACCAGACGTCTAAAAACTAACCAGATGTTTGGTAGGTTTGGACCAGACGTTTGGTCTAAGTCTCTGCCATTTTTTTCTTTTTTTCCATATTTTTTTTGTCTGATGCCCTAACCGGACGTCTGGACCTTCCAACCAAACGTATGATTGCCTGCACTGGGCAACAGTTTGCCTAGGCCAATGATGGCCAAATTGATTCGAAAGCGATCGGATGAGCGACGGAGGCTAAGGATTTATGCCAAACGACAACCCAGCCCTATAGGCTCTTTGATACACCCTAAATATCATGTCCAAATATCCAAGATAGGATTTCTAAAGATTTTGACTTCAAAACGCCAAATTTGGAAAAATTCACCAAATCAATTCAAATAAAAAGCAATTGAACATGAAATAGATGTTAGGAATTCAAAAATGAAAGCTATAGACATAGATGCGAGTTCAAGAACTCACCTTTAAACCCGAAAACAACGAATGAGAAGCTTTAAAACAAATGTAAGATTAACCACCCTTCACTTCAACCCAAGAATCTTAAATCTAAGCTCATAAGCAAATATTTCCTAAGTTTGGGCTTTAGGAATTTCTGAGAATTGAAGAAAGATTGAGGTGAAGAAGAAGAAGAGGATGCTTACCTAAGCTTCTCTGCGATTTTGGAGCTTGAATTTGAATTTTCTACTAAACTAGGGCTTAGGAATTTTGATTTCCCTTTCTTTCTCCCATTTTTACTTTAGCTTGAAAGAGTTAGAAAATGAAAATGAATGAACAGGTGAGGGGTGGAGTTAGGGTTATGTTGGGTTAACGGGCTGAAACCCAAAGCCCAATAGGAAAATAGCAAAATTCTAGTCAACTCAAAACATATCGATGTTTATACTTAAAAAGGTCGCAAATGCCGCTTTGAACTCAATGGAAGTTGTCTCGAGTCCTAATTCGACCGTTTATAAAAGGTAGCATTTCAAACTTTAATCCGACTAATGATGCTATATTTAAATATACAATCGTAAAATGTGTGGGTTCTTACAAGAGAGCTTCATTACCCCTAAATTATAGGGATTACGCTCTCATATTTTTTATCATATCAACACTTGTAGCTTGCAACATGAAAGAAAATGAAAAGGAAAAGGAGAGAAAATAAAAAAAAGCTAATTAACAAGAAATAACACTAACTACTTGCATGAAAAGTAAACTACACTATCAAGATGTAAATAAGCATGAAAAGGAAAAGAACATGTATTAAAGTTTTTTTAAAAAAATTACGTGAAATAAGAAATGGCTAAATAGCCATGAAAAGAAAGAGAAGAGCTTTGATTTATTTTCTAACTAAAACTAACTAAAGAGAAAGCGAGCTTGAGTTTTATTTTGGGCCTAAACTAATGAAGAGGAAGAGAGGAGGGTTTCATGAAGATATGAGGTATTTATACAAGTTAGAAACCCTAATTCATTTTCTTGGGGAATGCCTAAAATACCCTTGAGATAGTGTGGCCACCAAGTAATCATTCGCATGTCTCAATCCCCCTCTTAAATATGCATGAAGCTTTTATGGCCTTTAGCATGTGCATTAGCTTCTAATTGAAAATCAAGGTAAGTGGGTGGGGTCCTCCATGTTTGTCACTTTCAATTATTTCTATCTCCATTCTTTTGTATCTTATTTGTGCATGCATATTTCTTCATGAACCACTTGTAAAATTCACTAAATTTCCTACAAAGCAACTGATATGCACGTAATTGTGCATATATTTACATCCATATTTTATCTCTTTTTATTTAAATAATCATCATATTTGGGCATTTTAATATGTTTAAAACCAAAATTCAATTATTTCCAAGCATCATATTTTCATCTTCATTCAGGGGCAAAACGGTCATTTTGTGCATGTTTCAATATAAGAATTTTTACTTGGACATTTTTTAATAATTTTTATAGGAATTTGGATGCATATGGAAGAGGCTTATATGAAGATATATGCATGCAAAAATGAATACAAAGGAAAGAAGAGGGAAATAATTCAAGCCATGAACATGGATGACCCCACCCACTTACCTAAAAGTACAATTTGGAGCTAATGGACAACTAAGTAGAGGTTAAAGCTTCATGCAAAACAAATGATGGATTAATTAGTGGTTAATGGTTACTTATTGGCCACACTTTCTAAAGGGCATTTTAGGTAGCCCTCTAAAAATAGAATTAGGGTTTTACGCATGTATATATAGCCCTCTTATGTATATGAAACTATCTTCTACTCTTTCATTTTACTTAGGAAATTAAGAAATCAAAGTGTAAGCTCAATGTTCGATGAAATAATAATGGCTTCCAAGCCTCTTTCTTCTCTCTTTTCTACATGCTCTTCTTTGTTTTATTGTTAATGTTTATTTATATGCTCTCTTTCTCCTTATGTTCATAGCTTAGATTTACATTTATGCAAGTAGTTAGTAGCTAATCTCTTTTGCTTTCTTTGCTTATTTTCTATTTTCTTTTCTTTTTAATGTTGAAACTTACTTGTGTTGCTTCAATGCCACAAATGAGTAGCTAAACCCCTTCAATTTAGGGGTGATGAAGCTCTCTAACTTTATGTAATTTCAACATTTTATGATTTATGATCTCATTTGGTTTATGCTTCATGAAGTGGATTTTAATGCAAGTTTATACAAGTGAGTTTGATAGCCTATATGGCTTATGCAAATGAGCTATTCTTATTCAACATAAACACAAGTTGCATCATCATTTGCTAATCCATTTTTGATTGTGAAATTAAAGTAAAAATGAAATTTGATGATCTATATTACTAGATACAATAGTAAATAGATCATGCTTAAAATAGCTTTTGCTTCATTTTCATGAGAATTATAAGTGGGTATTTGTTGCATTATAGTTTGATGGTTTGAGTTATGTTAATTAATAACATAAACAAACCAGGCTTATGATAAATACAACAATATTTCACTTAAATCAAAGTTAGAGATCATAAATTGTTTGTTGTTGATTTACAAAAATATGAGAGTGGATTTGCCTCTAAATTGTTCTCTAGTTCAATAGTTTAATAATCACATTTTAATTCTAGTTTAGCTTCATTTTAGTTCTAGTCAACAATTTCACTCGACTTTGGTATAATTTGATTGAATAGAAATTTTAAAATCATCAATTCCCTACGGGTCGACCCGTATTCGCCACGTGCTACATTCGTACACCGTGCGCTTGCGGTTATTTTTAAATTTATATTCGTTCGACGATTTTCTAAACCGATAGAATTTTTGTTGATGAACAAATTTTTGGCGCCGTTGCCGGGGAATTGCTTTGATTTTTGATTTCTTTTCTTCGAATTATTTTATTTGATTTTATCGTGTGTTTGTTTCGTGTGCTTGTTTTCATAAAAAATAATTTGTGTTGTGTGAATTTTGTTTGCAATTGTTTGTGTGCTTGTTTTCTTTTAGTTTGCATTGCATTTGCATTTGTTTTAAAAAAAATCAAACGCATTTGCATTTGAAAAAAAAAATTCATTCCATTTCATTTTCAAGTACATTTTCCAATTTCAATTTACATTCCATTTACAATTTAAAAAAAAACTGTTACACTGCACTGTTTTCTATGTTTCTGCTTGCACTTCTTTGTTCTCTGTTTTCTGCTGCTAACAGTCCCTTCCTGACTCTGTGCACTGCCTGTAACCTCCAGCATTGCCAGCTTCCCCTGTGCACACCGAACAGTGCACATCCATCTTGGCAACACTAGACTACATCCGCTTCACGTCACATTTCTATCCCCTGACCTACTTCTTCAACATTCTCACCTATCATGAGCCAGACCATACTCACAGCAACAACTGCAATCACCTCACCTCCAATCTGCTGCCAATACTTCATTCCATAACAACAACATCATTACCCATCCTCACCATCACCATCTGACTCATGTCCTCTTACATACAACAACGACATCTACATTTACTGCAGTTCACCTTCCTCCAGTACCATACTGTCACTCCTCCTCCACTGGTCGTTACCACTGTTACATCTCAATATCACTTCACTTCCCTTGCCAATCAACCACATCCCCTGAAACCATTCCATCACTTCTCATTGTCATAAACCCTTCCTCCTTACTGCAACTCACTTCTCCGTGCACTGCTAACTTCAAGACTGTGCATACCACCTCAACTGCTTACTCCAGCCTCACCACTCACCACAATTTGATCATACACTTTAAACACCCACCACAACTCCTGTCATTCAAACAAACAGCCTGTGTACTTCAAATTTTGTGCATTTCTGTGTCTTCATATCAACATAAAAACTTCTGCATACCTTCCAGACAACAATCAAAATTCCTCCATCCACAAAACAACTGCAGCAAATCCGCCCTGTACTTGCAACGGTGCCTCAAACACTCACCACTCCACTGTGCTGCATTACACCACCATCAACATCTCAACAAATATCCACAGTCCTCCACCCCATTTCCACTGAAACAACCCAATATCCACTGCTGTTCACATTGCAAACAATTCATTGACCAAAAGGAAAAAAAAAAACTACATCAGCATCGAACTCCTTCACCAAATTCAAACAAGCTACCATACAACCCATTCCTAATTCGTCGACCATTGCTAACGACTTCCAGAACCACAACAGCTTCCACTTCATTTCTAACAGCAAACCAAAGCTCATCTCTGTCTAACCATCATCACCTCCTGCCGTTCACAGTGCCGCATACTTCACTGCTTCGAACATCTCCATCTCACAGCAAATCGAACACTTCAACCCCATCGCGACACTCAATCTCGAAACCACGACTTCAAACTCTTGAAACAGCGAACACGAACAAGTTTGCGGCTCAGCTTTAATTTTGTGTTGAAGTGGATAATTTTGATTAGTAATTTGCTGTGAAAATTTGTGAGAATTAAGGGAATTTGGAAAATTGTGTTCGAAAACTGATAGAATTGGTCGTTTTAAAAAGTAGTGGTCATTTGACTAAACTGGGAATAATTTTTTTTTTTTGATAATTTGTGTTTGGGCCGGGCCCTAGTTAGATTCTTTAAAAAAAACAAGTTTAGTTAGTTTAGTTCTTCCTTTATTTTGTTTCAATTTTATTTTACTTTCTCCTTTATTCAAAAAAGAATTGTAAATTTTATTCAGGTAAACCCTACTTTTAAGTTTCCTTTCAAAAAAAAAAATTTGTTTAGCGAAGATTTTGAATTTTTTGGGGCTTGTAAGTGTTTGATTTTAGTGTGTCTTCTTTTGTTTTTTATTGTTTGTTTAATTTCTAACCAAAAAAAAACAATTGTCATAGAAAAACTTGTTATGTTTTGGTTCTTTTGTTTCAATAGTTTTGATTTTACTTTGTTTAGTTTCTCCTTTGATATACAAAAAAAAAACAAATAAGTTTCTTTTTGCTTTGTTTGAAAATCTTTTGTTTTGTTTCTTTTGATTTCAACAGTTGTTTTATTTCGTTCGATATATAAAAAAAATTGTAAATATATCTTGTTCTTCATTTCAGGTTGCCAAAGCAGAAATTCAAAAGGGAAAAATGCTTGCCAACAAATAAACTGCTTTGCTTTGCTAAGAAAAATCGCCACTAAAAAAAATATTGCTAAATAATCTACACGCTCTGGTATCGTACACATTTATCCTTGTTTTTTTTATTGCATTGTTGGTTGCTTGCATTTGCATTTGTATATAAAAAAAATTCAAAATCCAAAAAACAAAAACAAACTTCATTTTAGTTGCATTGTAATTTCACGTTTAATTTCTGCTTTGCATTCATCTGATCTTGGTTTTCTTTTCTAAGGGCAATACCCCAATTCACATAAGATGAGGGATTTCATCACCCTTTCCTTAGTCCACAAACGCATTTCATCGTAGAATTTGACTAATAATAAAGGTTAGACGTTGGACCTAAGGGTGTCACGAGCTCACTTAGGGCTTAATTGTATCTTCACAATTGTTTTATTTGAACGATTTTATTTCTTGGTGTCTAGGCTATGGCAGAGTAATAACCAGTTATAAAAATTACGGTGATACGTAAATATTATACTAGTTGTTCCTCTGAAGGTACTTAAACCTTCGGCTGCATTGCTACGGTGATTCGTGGTGCACCGATAACTCCTGTCCGTTACCAGGCTGAGAAATATTTTTGTTGATTTAAGACAAAGTGTGATTATACAATTTTGGGTTAGGACCTACTAAGGACAGAAAATTGTAATTAAGTACTTTGCATTCATTTAGTTGCATTAGTCCATGCACATTTAAAAAAAAATTAAAAAATCCAAAATTAAAAAAAAATTGTAAATTTTAACTTGATTTTTCATTCAAAAAAAAATCCTTTTCTTTCTTTCGTTTGAAAATATTCAATCAAAAACAAAAATCCAAAAAAAAAAAATATAATCTTTTCAAAAAGAAAAAAAATTGAAAAACAAAAATCAGTTTCCATTTTCTTAAAAAAAATCTATTGGTAAATATTTAAAAATTCAAAAAACAAAAAAAAATACAAAACCAAAAACATAAAAAAAAATTGAAAAAAAAACCAAAAAAAAATCAAACTTTTCTTTTGAAAATAAATCTCACTTGTTAAATAGTTGTCTCCCTTGTAAAAAAAAACAAAAACACGTTTTCAAATCTTCTTTCATCCCCTAAACTCAATTCTAACTCCTTTCTCTTCTCGACTTTCACTTGTGCATGAGTACTTGGACTCGTGACACAACAACGAATCGTTGGATTCGCGACCCTTCTACAAACCGTTTAACTCGAACAGACAATCCTCCTGAAATGGCGAACGAAAACGCCCCTCGAACTCTTATGGATAGAATCTTTCCCGATAGAGTTTCTATTCCATCTTGCATCACGTTACCCGCCCCTACGGGTAACCATTTTGAAATCCATTCAAACCATATTGCCACGCTTCCAAAATTTGGCAATTTCGAGCACGATGATCCATACATCTTTTTGACTAAATTTGAACAAGTTTGTGCAACCATTAAACTCCAACAACTTTCTGATGACGGAATCAAAATTCGATTAATCCCATTTGCTCTTACGGATTACGCTGAAAAATAGTTGTACAGCTTACCTTCGAACTCAATTGAAACGTGGAAAGAATTTGTAAAAGCTTTCTTAAAAAAGTTCTACCCCTTGGAAAAAACAAGTAGAATTCGAAACGAAATTGTAAATTTTCATCAATTCAAGGGTGAACCATTTGGAAAATATTTTCAAAGATTCAAAGAGCTTCTGATAAAATGTCCACACCATAATTTTGAAAAATGGACAATTTGCCAAATCTTATACGATGGGCTAGAAAATAGCTCACGAACGATGCTCGAATCAATGTGCCAAGGCAATTTTCTTGCCCAACATCATGATGATGCTTGGCAATTTCTTGAAAACCTCGCTGAAAAGTGTCCCAATGGGAACGCTCGAACGAAAAATCAATCTACTCAAGATCGAGTGCACACTCGATAGGATCTTCTGTTGCTTTGGAAGCTAAGACCGACGCAATGATTAAAAATTCGATAACGTTTTCTCATCGAATCAAATGAACCAAGCTTCCCAACCGATGTGTTATAAATGCAATGATCCTAATCATATAGCTGATCAGTGTCCCAACTCTATCGAACAAATCAATGCTTTCAATAAAGCCAAAAACGATCCGTTTTCTCCAGCGTACAACCCTGGATGGAGAAATCATCCGAATTTTGCGTGGAGCAAAAACAATCCCAACACTAATACGATTCATCCCAATTTTCAAGCATTTTCGAATAATGTTTCGAATCCTCCCTTTCAGCCCAACAATTTTCAACCAAACTTTGCGGGTCCATCCCATAATCAACCACAACAATCAAATTTTCAAACAAATTCTGCTCATCCTCCCCAAGACGATAAACGTTTAACTTCACTTGAGAAAACTCTTGAAACGTTGGCTAAGGCAACTACTCAAAGCCTTCAATCAAACAACAATTTGCAAAATTCATTGACTTCATATATGCAAAACATGAACCAATCAATTGCAAAACTCGAAATGCAAATAAGTCAATTAGCCACATCTTTAAGTGAACGTGAACGAGGAACATTCCCAAGCCAGCCCCTTCCAAATCCCAAAAATCAAAACGCAAATTCAAATCAAGCCCATGTTGTTCAAGATAGCAACGTCACACAGTTGAATGCTATCACAACTCTCCGTTCTGGTAAATAAATCGATAATCAAGTCGTTAATCCAAATGATTTACCGAAAACTTTTCTCGACACTTCTAAAACAACGAACGACTCAGAATAGAACGTGGAGCCAAACGTCGAATCGAACGACAATCAAAATTCTTCTTCTTCTACTCGAGTAGACCCGCCTACCGAGTATCGTGTTCCATTTCCACATCGTCTTCGACCAAAGAAACACTCGGACCAAATGGAAAAGATGTTGGAAACTTTTAAACAAGTAAAAGTGAACATCCCGCTTCTTGACATCGTTCAGCAAGTCCCCACTTACGCGAAATTTCATAAGGACTTGTGCACCCAAAAGCGACACACTCAAGTGCCCAAAAAAGTCTTCTTAGCCGCTTGTTTGAGTGAAGTCTTGTCCCAATCCATGCCCGTTAAATATAAAGATCCTGGCTGCCCTACGATTTCGTGTATAATTGGAGACAAGACGATTAACAAATGTTTGATAGACTTAGGCGCGAGTGTCAACTTGATTCCATACTCCGTGTACGAACAATTAGGCTTAGGTAAGCTCAAACCCACGAAAGTTACGCTTCAATTTGCCGATCGTTCCATTAAGAAGCCCGTGGGAGAAATCGAAGACGTGCTCATTCGAGTAGGGCAATTTATATTCCCCGTTGACTTTATCGTTCTCGAAACACAACCCGTGACGAATCCCTCGATTCAAATTCCGTTGATTTTAGGCCGACCATTCTTAGCCACCTCAAATGTCTTAATCAATTGTCGTAACGGATCAATGAAAATCTCTTTTGGAAACATGTCTTTGGATCTTAACATTTTCAATCTTGAAAGCCAATCGAATGAACCTCATGACGAAACGTTGGAAGTTATTGCCACTCATGAAAACTTTGAAAACGAGACACTTGACCTTAACAACGAACGCGAAGCCGAGTACGAAAAGTTGTTTCCCGAAATTCCCAACGAGATTGAATACAATCTTCCCTTTAAATCGCTTCAAGATGAGTCCGAATCTCGATCCAACTCTTTGATCGAAAAACTCCCGAAGTTGGACCTCAAACCACTTTCCGATCACCTTAAATATGCATACTTAGGTGAAGACGAAACATTACCCGTCATAATTTCCGCAACTCTCTCTCTTGATCAAGAAACCTCGTTACTCTCTATCCTTTCGAAAAACAGAGAAGCAATTGGATGGTCGATTTCCGATATAAAGGGAATTAGTCCCACTCTTGTTCAACATCGCATCCATTTAATCGACGATGCCAAGCCTACTCGTGACGCGCAGCGAAGGCTTAATCCAAAAATGAAAGATGCGGTGCGTGATGAAATTCTTAAACTCTCAATAACGGAATCATTTACCCAATCTCCGTTAGTTCATGGGTTAGCCCAATTCACGTTGTACCGAAAAAGTCTGGCCTAACCATTGTCAAGAACTATTCAAACGAGCTTATTCCAACTCGTACTCAAACAGGTTGGCGTGTTTGCATTGACTACCGAAAACTAAATGTCGCAACACGTAAGGATCACTTCCTCCTTCCTTTCATCGGCCAAATGCTCGAACGTTTAGCCGGCCATGAATTTTACTGCTTCCTTGATGGTTATTCTGGCTATAACCAAATTCCAATCGCTCCCGAAGAACAAGAGAAAATGACTTTCACATGTCCATTCGGTACCTTTGCTTATCGACGTATGCCATTCGGACTATGTAACGCTCCTGCGACTTTCCAACGATGCATGGTTGGCATCTTTTCCGACATGATTGAACGTTTTTTAGAAGTTTTTATGGACGATTTCTCAATCTTTGGTGATTCCTTTTCCCAATGTTTACATCACCTCAAGTTGGTTCTGAATCGATCTAAAGAAAAACATTTGACTTTGAATTGGGAAAAATGCCACTTTATGGTCAAACAAGGCATATTCCTTGGACATATCATCTCAAATAGAGGCATTGAGGTAGACATAGCAAATATCGATGTCATTGCAAATCTACCCATTCCCAAATCTGTTAAGAACATTCGATCATTTCTAGGACACGCTGGCTTTTACCGTCGTTTTGTGAAAGACTTTAGCAAAATGGCACGTCCTTTGACGACCCTTCTTGGAAAAGACGTTCCTTTCGATTTTAACTCTGATTGTATCTCTTCTTTTGAACGTCTTAAGAGCGAACTCATTTCTACCCCAATCCTTTGCGCACCCAATTGGGATCTTCCTTTCGAAATAATGTGTGATGCTTCGAACTTTGCCGTTGGTGCTGTCTTGGGACAACGCATCAACAAGATCCTTCATGTCATTTACGATGCAAGTATGACCTTGAACGACGCTCAACTCAACTACACAACAACCGGATAAGAGCTTCTAGCTGTCGTTTTTGCGCTTGAAAAGTTTCGACCATACTTGATAGGTTCACACATTACGGTCTACACTGACCATTCTGCGCTTCGATATCTCTTCGCTAAAAAGGATGCTAAATCCCATTTGATTCGTTGGATCCTTTTACTTCAAGAATTTGACCTTACAATCAAAGACAAAAAGGATCCGATAATGCCATAGTCGATCACTTATCTCGTCTTCCGAACGCACCATCTTCCTTGCCGATCAATGAAAACTTCCCCGATGAACAACTTCTTTCGATTTCTATCGATCCATGGTACGCTGATATAGTGAACTACTTAGTCACTAAAGACACTCCCTCATCTTGGTCCAAACAGGACAAATGTAAATTCATGTCCCAAGTGAAATATTTCTATTGGGACGATCCATACTTGTTCAAATATTGTCCCGACCAAATCATCCGACGTTGCATTCCGAATAATGAGATATGGAGTGTTCTTTCATTTTGCCACGATCAAGCGTGCGGTGGACATTTCGGTCCTCGAAAAACCACGAAAAAGGTGCTTCATTGTGGTTTCTATTGGCCTTCTCTTTTCAAGGACTCATTCGAATTTTGTAAAACTTGTGATCGATGTCAAATGCTTGGACGAATTTCTCGACGAGATATGATGCCTCTAAACCCCATTCTTACGATCGAAATCTTTGATGTTTGGGGTATCGATTTATGAGACCTTTTCCAAATTCTTTTGGAAACTTGTATATCCTTCTCGCTGTCGATTACGTTTCAAAATGGGTCGAAGCCGTTCCTTGCAAAACCAATGACCATAGAATTGTTGTGAAATTTCTCAAAGAAAACATCTTTTCGAGGTTCGGCACACCTCGCACGATAATCAGTGATAACGGAACCCATTTTTGCAACCATTCTTTTGAAACTTTAATGAAAAAATACTCTATAACCCACAAGCTATCCACTCCGTATCATCCTCAGACTTGTGGCCAAGCTGAAGTTTCAAATCGACAAATAAAACAAATCTTGGAGAAAACTGTCAATAAAAATTGAAAAGATTGGTCTCAGAAATTGACCGACGCGCTTTGGGCTTACCGTACTGCTTTTAAAACTAACCTTGGGATGTCCCCATTTCGTTTAGTTTACGGTAAAGCTTTCCACTTACCCGTTGAAATTGAACACAAAGCGTTGTGGGCAATAAAAAACTTAAACTTTGATCATGAAAAAGCTGGCGAAAATCGAAAACTACAACTCAACGAACTAGAAGAACTTAGGAATGACGCGTATGAAAACGAGAAAATTTACAAAGAAAGAACCAAAGTTTTTCATGACAAGTCAATCCTAAGGAAAAAGTTTTCACCTAACCAGAAAGTTCTTTTATATGACTCGAGACTTCATTTATTCCCTGGGAAACTTAAATCAAGATGGACTGGACCATTTGTTGTACGAACTGTTTTTCCACATGGTGCCATAGAAAAAGAAAACCCAAAGGATGGATCGATTTTCAAAGTCAACGGTCATCGGTTAAAACCCTTCTTGGAAATTCCCGGTAACCAAGAGGAGGAGCTCATGATCCTTCATGAGCCAAGCTACGTCTAGTAAGAATGTTAACCCCATTTTGTAAATATGTACATATTTTTCCCCGTTACACTCATTATATCATGCATCGACCGTGGGGACACAGTCAAAATTAAGTGTGGGGGGGGGAGTTTCATTTTCATTTTCTTTAGTTTTTCATGGCATTTTTGAATTTTCATTTTCTTCAAAAAAAATCTCAAAACTCCTAAATCTCAAAAACATTTTCTTTTTACCATTTTGATTTATTTTTGAAGAAACACCATGGAATAAGTATAAGTTTTGGTTAATAAATTGAAATTTTTGAAAATTTATTTGTCTTAACAAAAATAAAAATGAAGTTTGATTACACATAACAGTGGTTTTACTAGTATATAGGAAGGTTCATTTATGTTAATTATGAAGTATGTTCTAATTGAAAATATTTGTTTAAAAAGTGGTAAATTTAAAGTAAGGATATAACATTTTTGTCTTCTAAGTTAAATGGTGCTAAGATGGTTTTGCAAAACTCTCTCTCTTAAAATATATATATATATATAATACAAAATAATAACATCTAAAGTATTCACTCTCATTTAAAAGTCCTCACGGTTATGCATGGGTGAATTACTTGGAATCTTTGATTGTGTGCTTTCATACTCATTTAAAAGTCCTCACGGTTATGTATGTATGGAACACATACACACAAAAAAAACAGACTTAATAAAAACCACCTACGGTCGATAGGTGTATGCACGAAAGTGTGTGCACTCGCCATGCTCTGTACTCCCCTCACATAAGCCCGAAAGGCAGTGCACGGGTGGTATATCTGACCTCAGTTTACCTGAGCTAGGTGTGTAATTTTTCTTGCAAATAATGAGAGAGCAAGCAATTGAAATCCTAGCACTGCTTTAACTTGTTTGATTTAACTTGATATTGAAAAGAAATGAAAATACCACTTTAATAAACTTTGATAATCAACTAAGGATCCATTTCATAATTACATTATGTTATCAACCGAAACAACTAGCCAAACTATGGTCTATCTGTTATGACAACTTGATTTTTATTGGAAATTTTGACGAGTAAAATTTTCAAGACAATGACCAAAACTTGTATTTAACTTATTCGTGTCAATTTAAAAATAAATCCTTCATTTGTAAATATTTTCAAAAACTCGCATTCATCTCTTTGTAAATAAATCTTGCATTTTGTAAATATTTTCATCATGCATTTGGATTTTGTAGGTAGTATCCGCTGAAAACGCTCAGGAGACAACACTCGTCCTACTGGGGACACCCAGAGGTTTACCGGCTTGTTGCATACGCTCAATGCAATCGTGCTCCCTACGAAAACGGATTTATCTTAGTTTTTCTTTATTCGAGGAAGAATAAAAACATAAGTGTGGGGGTATTTGATATGCACGTAATTGTGCATATATTTACATCCATATTTTATCTTTTTTTATTTAAATAATCATCATATTTGGGCATTTTAACATGTTTAAAACCAAAATTCAATTATTTCCAAGCATCATATTTTCATCTTCATTCAGGGGCAAAACGGTCATTTTGTGCATGTGTCGATATAAGAATTTTTACTTGGACATTTTTTGATAAATTTTATAGGAATTTGGATGCATATGGAAGAGGCTTATATGAAGATATATGCATGCAAAAATGAATACAAAGGAAAGAAGAGGGAAATAATTCAAGCCATGAACATGGAGGACCCCACCCACTTACCTAAAAGTACAATTTGGAGCTAATGGACAACTAAGTGGAGGTTAAAACTTCATGCAAAACAAATGATGGATTAATTAGTGGTTAATGGTTACTTGTTGGCCACACTTCCTAAAGGGCATTTTAGGTAGCCCTCTAAAAATAGAATTAGGGTTTTATGCATGTATATATAGCCCTCTTATGTATATGAAACTATCTTCTACTCTTTCATTTTACTTAGGAAATTAAGAAATCAAAGTGTAAGCTCAATGTTCGATGAAATAATAATGGCTTCCAAGCCTCTTTCTTCTCTCTTTTCTACATGCTCTTCTTTGTTTTATTGTTAATGTTTATTTATATGCTCTCTTTCTCCTTATGTTCATAGCTTAGATTTACATTTATGCAAGTAGTTAGTAGCTAATCTCTTTTGCTTTCTTTGCTTATTTTCTTTTTCTTTTCTTTTTAATGTTGAAACTTACTTGTGTTGCTTCAATGCCACAAATGAGTAGCTAAACCCCTTCAATTTAGGGGTGATGAAGCTCTCTAACTTTATGTAATTTCAACATTTTATGATTTATGATCTCATTTGGTTTATGCTTCATGAAGTGGATTTTGATGCAAGTTTATACAAGTGAGTTTGATAGCCTATATTGCTTATGCAAATGAGCTACTCTTATTCAACATAAACACAAGTTGCATCATCATTTGATAATCCATTTTTGATTGTGAAATTAAAGTAAAAATGAAATTTGATGATCTATATTACTAGATACAATAGTAAATAGATCATGCTTAAAATAGCTTTTGCTTTTGCTTCATTTTCATGAGAATTATAAGTGGGTATTTGTTGCATTATAGTTTGATGGTTTGAGTTATGTTAATTAATAACATAAACAAACCAGGCTTATGATAAATACAACAATATTTCACTTAAATCAAAGTTAGAGATCATAAATTGTTTGTTGTTGATTTACAAAAATATGAGAGTGGATTTGCCTCTAAATTGTTCTCTAGTTCAATAGTTTAATAATCACATTTTAATTCTAGTTTAGCTTCATTTTAGTTCTAGTCAACAATTTCACTCGACTTTGGTATAATTTGATTGAATAGAAATTTTAAAATCATCAATTCCCTACGGATCGACCTGTATTCGCCACGTGCTACATTCGTACACCATGCGCTTGCGGTTATTTTTAAATTTATATTCGTTCGACGGTTTTCTAAACCGATAGAATTTCCATCGACGAACAGCAACATAGAAAATTCCAAGTAAATTTTCATAATTTAATAAATGCAAAAAAATGACTATTTTGCCCTTATATGAAGTGAATATGTGACAATTTGAAAGTAATTTGAATTTTGATTTAAACAAGTTAAAATACCCGATTTGATCATTTATTTAATTTAAAAGTGGTAAACATATGCACATTACGTGCACATCAATATGGATTTTGACAAAGGATGGGTTTCTCGGAGTTTTCTTCGAGTCACCATATGGTTTGCTTCGGGTTCTAATTCGGATAACAGGATGTACTTCAGTCAGGTTGGCATTGCTTCGAGTTCAGCTTCGGGTTGGCATTGGTCTTTCTTCTAGTTCTACTTCAGGTCACGATTAGATGCACTTTGGTCTGGTCAATATTGCTCTTGCTTGGGGTCGTATCGACATCTACTTGGGGTCAACATAAGGAAAACTTAGGGTCGGCATGTTTATTTGGGATCGGCATTGCTTGGAGTCGACATCAGGAAAACTTAGGGTGGGCATCCGAAAAACTTGGGGTCGATGTAACGACCCAAAATTTTTGTCAATTTAAAATTTGGATATTTAATTAATTTTAAAATATTAATAAGTTAAATTTGTAAGTCGAATAATTTATTTTTCGAATATTGGATTTAATTTGGACAATTAAATCGACAATTTAATATTTAAAATCCAGAAATAATTGAAAATTGAGTTTAATATGATTGAAAATGATTTGTAAAATTTTATTTTATCATATTGAATTTATAATGATGTTATAGAACTTTTAAAATTGAATTCAAAGTTAATCTGTGGAAATTGGATATTTTAATATTTAATCGACTAGTGAAATTGGCCATTTTTCAAACAGTCTCGGATTTTGACAAAACTAGTTTCATCAGATTCGTAATGTCATATTATTGTAAGGTTTCAAATTTCGTGTCAATCGGATCTACCGTTTGTCCGAGACAAGCTAAAACGCATAGAAATTTGATTAACCGATTTAATTTTAAATCGATCATTTATTGCCGTAACTCACACAGATGATCGAATTAGCTTCCGAAACCTGTTTCGTTGTGTCCGGAACGCGGGATAAACCTTAGAAACGCCAGTCACCGCGCGTAAATCAGAGTTCGGAAAAGCCGGATGAATAGTGTTCGGCGAATTTCCTATAACAGAACCTCAATTATTCATTTTTTGGCAAAATAACACAAATTAGGGTTTTAAAACCCTGGCCGCCATCTCCAAATTCGAAGGCCAGAAATGCACCCAATTCATCCCCTCCGATCTCCCAATCCGTCGACATTCACGCGAAACCTTCAACATGAAAGTTGTAGAGGGCATCGATATCTCTCTATCCAACGGTTATGATCGGGTTTCGATGCACGAATCAACGGCAATTGCTCCTCAAAGTTGCGCATTTGCTCATGTTTTTCACTGCATGGAGATGGCCGAGCTCCACCGCATTCTGGCCAATGGTAGCTCGCGTCACAAGCTTCAAGGCGCCGCTCTCCGATCGTCTCCAGGTAGCTCGTAGGTGGTGCGGCCTTGAAGAGTTTGAACGTTGCTTTGGGTTCGCGTACGCGACCTGGGTGAGGGAGAGGAGATAAACGCGCGTGACATATACAGCCGGGATTCCATCTTTGAAATCGAACGGCAGATGTGAGCTGATGTTTAAAATTATAAAAGAAATTGTGATTAAATTATATTATAAATCGTACGATGTTTAAAAATTGATAACTTGTTCATACGAGGTCCGTTTTGGACGAAACTAGTTGCGTTGGAACCGTATGGACGAATACTACGCTATGGAGCTGGATTGGATTCGTTTAGAGCTAGTGAGAATTTCGGGTAAAATTAAATGCGCGTTAAATTTTATTCGAAATAAAACGCGAAAATTGAATTGAAAGCAAGGTGAGAACTTCTCACTCAATCGAATAGTTTCGACTTAAAATTTTAAATAGTTAGACTTAAAATTTGTTTGAATGTATGTTTGAATGATGATTGTTATCTACTGATTGTTAAAATAGACATTATACGCCGTTAGTAAGCGGAGGTTATTTATTAAAAACATATACCGCGAATATTTCACAGTATAGTGAAATTGGTATTATATATGTACTTGGAGTTGATTTTCCCGCATTATATAGCGGATGAGACCCTACTGCGCCGCATAATAGCGAATAATATTTTATAAATCCTATATACCGTGATATTCCGTATTGGAACGGAACTGGTATTGTGCTAACATCTTTGGATGCAAGGAAAAAGGTTGGAGGGATCCAACTGGATTCCTCAACTATATTGATTTATTTACAGATATTGTGATGTTTGTTGATTATCATATCGATATATGGTATTTGGATGTCGTGATTGACTATTTGGTGCTGTTGTCAACGAATCCATTTTTGAAGTTTTAAAATAATGATTTTTGATTTTTAAAAGAATTTTAAAGTGATTTTTGAAAGTATACGTTTTATTGAATTTTGAATTGTCAAAATAAATAAACATTATAATTTTATTGTTATAAGAGATATATTTTTTTGAAAAATAATACTTAAGTATAATTTTGGAGTTATATAAGTTTTAAATAACGTTTTGTAAATTATTTAAAAGGATTGGTTTATTTAAATTAAGATTTTTGAATCATTATAAACGGTTTATATAAAAGATTTCTAAGATTAATAATTATAAAAAAAATATAGGAATTATAAAATGAGTTTTTATAAGTGTTAAAATGAAGTATAAATGGATTTCACAAGTGAATAAAATTTATAGATTTATAAATTGTGAAATTATAAAATGAATAGATTTTTGTAAAATAAAAGATTTATAAGTAATCAACTTATAAATTAGATTTCGGCATTTTAATTGAGATTTTCGAATAAGTATAAATGGTTTATAGATGAGATTTATAAAATATATATTTTATAAATCGAAATAATGGAATTATAAAAGAAGTTCTGTTAATGCTGAAAATGAGGTTATAAATGGAATTTTATAAGTAGTAAGATTTTTAAATCTTGTAAATTGAAGTCCTTATAAAAATATAAATGGGGATTTATAAACATTGTTTTATAAATCTGAAACCGACTTATTTTGATAAGTCAATTATTTTAGATTTCTAAAGGAGATATATTCATTATTTTGAATGGTGGATAATCCTTTAAACAAAATGTGTAGAAAAATGTTGAATTTGGTTAACGAAGAATATTCACAATTTTAGGACAGTGAATAATATATTAAAATGTTTTGGGGAAGTGATATTTTAAATAGAATTAAAACGGTTTGAAGTTGTTTTAAAATGCATTAAATGTCGAAACCATAGATTTCAATATTCATTGTTGAAATAGACGTTCTCGAGAAATATAAGGAAATGGTGGACTATAACACTGTTGTTATAGTAAATGATTTCCGAAAGGAAATGTTTTATATCGTATTGGGATTTATATATTTATTTTAACTTTGAATCCCTATACTAGTGATTTTGGGTCGTCGTAACGATGTTTTACGCAACATTCGTTTTGGCCCAAATAAATGTGTTTAAGTGAATATTTTCCTTAAAGAATGAAATATATACTTAATTTCGATTTGAGTATATTGAATATTTTCCAAGTGTTGAAAATAAATGGATTTGTGAATAACTTATTATTAAATAAGTATGGAAGTGTTTTCCAATATGAAGTGAATATTTTGAGATTTTATCTTTTAAAGATAAATTGAAAATGAATATTAAAAATCGATTTGAAAATCGTATATTCATAGATATTTTGGAATTGTAAATTCACTATGGAATTTATAAAAGAAAGGGAAATTTGTTTAAAAATAAACGTTGATTTATTTATGAAGTGTGGGAATAAATTTACGGATTTGGAACGTAAATATAAAGTAAATCGGTAAGGACTTATTTAATTGGTTTAAATGAACCATTTTGAAATGAAAGTATTTCCACGTAAGGAAAATGTTTGAAATTTGTTTTCAAAAGTTGTAAAGGTGAAAAGAGATTTGAAATTTGTTTTCAAATGTTGAAGTGTGGAAATTATATATGTAGTAAAGATATTTTTGGAAAATAAATAATTTGGGAAATTATTTGGAATCTGATGATGTTGAGCATGCCTATTGATAGTTAAATAACCGACTATCAATATTTACTTTTAAATGGGTATTTGTTGTGATTTGCTTGAATTTGAATGACACACTTATTTTTGAATAAGCGCTCACTATTCGGTTAGCTGGGAAAGGACCTTGGGGTCGTATAACCCATTCCGAATATGTGATATGTCATTATGAATTGCATTTGATGAACCGTGTTGAAGACCGGATATTTGTGAAAACGGAAGGATTACCGTCGAATGTTTCTGCATCGGCTGATCCCCGATATAGAAATTTATTACCCTTTGTGATGGGAAGTCCGGTCCTGATTAGTTAATATGCGGATTGCAAGGACTTATTTGTAAGTGCCTTCGGTTCCGTTCGATCCCGGAACGGACTTGTATGGATGTGTGTCTGACGTTACAATTTGAGATGTAAAGCTGGTTTCTATCAAATATGTTTCCGTTGGTGGCGGAGAATTTATTCTCTTAGCTTAACACCCTTAGAGGTCATGTAGTTGATGGTTACTAGTGATACATTCCCAAATTGATAATGTGGCATACGAAGTGCGGTTGAGCATTTGATTATCAAAGCACGGCTTTTGTATAAAGCGTGGCTTTGTGGATGAGACTTAGTCGGACCTCACACCTCGGAAATGGTCAAAAAAGGAAGGATGCAGCAAGGTTATTAGGGGGTAGCGCCCCTTTAGTGTATGTCATTCCTTCTGGATAGAGGTGTTATCATAATATGGAGCCCAGATACTTAACTTATGTTGTGGCTGCAAATTTATTGCTTTGTGGTTATTGGAAATCGAGGATCCTCGGATATAGATCGGTTACGATCGGGGAATGACATATTCGTGTCAGTGGTTACCCAGTTTGAAAGGTAACCCGGCCTTGTGTTGGCAGAGATCCGGTTAGGTTCTCGGGACGTCATTCCAGAGGCGTTTCCATGTGGCAATGGGAAGTTCCTTGGCCTGACCATTTGTTGGAAATCCAAACTTCAATACACACCTTGTACGGTTTTAGTTGTAGAACCTGCCATTTACTTATGGTGGTCACCACTGTTTAGATGGTAGCTATAGTAGGCATACGATAATGGTCGTATGTTGGCTAAGATTTATATCTTTACTTTCGAAATGTTTTCTACACTATGCACTGGTAATAATATCAAAAGTTTCTTTTTAATGCGTATCAAGCATCTTTGACTATCATAAGGAGAAATATCCTCCGATTCTGCGTTTGCATTGTGTGTGTGTGCGGGAGGCCTTATGGTAGTCTCATTTTCTAAAAAGCATTGCGAATCTATTTTAAAATTATCTTGTTCTTTGTTTTAAAGATAAACTGTTTTAAGTTCTCACACCAGTCACATGGCTGACTCGGAGTTTATTGTTTTCCCTCCTAAACTCTAGGTGCCTACCAATTTCCACACGGGTAGTCTAGAGTCGGGTTATCAGGATATTCTGAAATTCAGGAGTTGCTGGAGGCAAGCTGGAGGGCATGGCATATTCACCAGTATATAGTATTTCTTTTCCGTTGTTTGTTATATGTTGTTGTACACTCTGATGATGTAATGTAATGTAACGTGATGTAATGTAATAACTGATATAGTTCTTGGTTTAAAGATTATTCATTTATCTATTATATGTTGTTCCGCTGTGATTGAGAGATTCTGATATTGTTATGTTATTTCTTTCTGTTCTGTTCTATCTTTTTTCTCTTCTTCTATCTTTTTCTTCTTCTTTAACCCTAAAGACTCGTAAGTTTGTTCCTCTTTGGCTGTATTGTTATGGAATGTTGCCAATTCAAAGGAGTATGGATTTTCGGGCCTTTACATTTGGTATCAGAGCATATGGTTAAGCGACAACCATGGCTCTGTTGGGTATTACTCATTAGAGATAGAGTCGGTAGTACTCTAGAATGAGTGGGAGTGTAATAATAGATACGAGCGCGTATTTGTTAGTGAATATAAATTGTTTTATATTGTGGTGATTGGTTTGTTGAGTGGTATATGGATTCTGGTCAACACGAGTAATTAACGTTGTTGATAGGGATCTCTAAACACTTGTACAGAACAAATTGACACGATATCATTTTAATAGGGTAAATGAAATAATTTTACCTCGATTATATTTTATATATAAAGGAATAATTTTTCAAAATTATTAAAGTGTACATGAATTGATTGTTTGGTTGTTGAATAAGTTAAATAAAAACAACAGCTGTAAAAGAGTAAATTATATAAGCAAATGAATTATAAGTATGAAATTATAATTAAAATGATTTACACTTGTGAAATAATCTTATATATAAGAAGTGAAATTATATAAGTAAAAGGTTTGTAAATGTGATTTATAATCTGAAAATAAAATTGCAGAGAAATGTTTTGAAAGGATTTGATATTTTGGGAAAATTGTTTTGGAGAAATTAAAGCTCTAAACTCTTTTCGGTCGCTGGAAAATAATTTCGATGATGATCGCGACATCATTGGTGTTCATTTTCGGGTTTTCAAAAGAGGGATTGCTGCCAAGTTATTTTAAATGGAAGTTGTTTGGAAAATTTGGATTTGGTTTTGGAAATTCAAAAAGATAATTTGAATTGGTTTCAAAAATGGTTTTGAAAGATTGAAAAGACTCTGGAATCCTATTTAAAATATTTATGGGAATGATAAATGAGTTGATAACTTATACAATTTGAATTTTGATAGAATAAATTTAACTTAAAGGATGGAGTTAAATTAAAGGAAGTATGAGTGAACCAATAAAAAATCCAAGTGGTAATTGTTGAATATAAGTCGTATAACTTATAAAATGAGAAAATGTAAGTGAAACCAATTATTAAAATGGTTAAACAATTTGTTAAGCAAAATAAATTTGAATAAGTGATGAAAATTTGGCTTTGGTAAAAAGTTAAAAAGAAATGAAATCTGAATTGGATTTATAAGTGGAAATTTAAGTTAAATTAAACAAATGATGTTTGAAATGGAATATAACTTAAGTGATGTTAAATGGAGTTGATTCTGGTATCAAAGTAAAATTAATAAGTGAATTAATGAAATGAAGTCATTAAGAATTTGAACTTGAGTTATATAAACGAAATTCAACTTTATATTGTTAAAGGAAATTAGCAATTGAATTGATAAATGGATGGAATGTAAATCAATTGAATGTAAAAGAATTGATATGGGATAATGAATGTAAGTGTTAATTCATTTAAAAGCTAATGTTATTGGAAGTTGAATAATTGAATGAGAATCAATTTAATATGAACCAATTGGAATTAAAAGTGTTGAACTAAATTGAATGTAAATTAGTAAATGCAAACTAATTGAAATTGAATATGAATGAATGTTAGTAAATCCAATAATAATGAATCAAATGTGATTTAAATTGGAAAACCAATTCATTGAATATTAATGAGAATATGAATGAATATTTATTTGGTTAGTTGGGTGATAGTTGGATGATGGTTGCATTTGTTGCTTTTGTTGCATTTGCCATGTTGGCACATGTAGTTATTATGTTGTTATATGTTGTATATTGATATTATTTTCGTTTATGCATGTTCTCATTTGTTTGATTGAGTGTATAGTAGGTGCGGATGGCTTATGCTTCGCATTTGGAGCTCGCTTTCACGCTACATTAGCCGTATACGCTCGCTAATAATAAATAAGGTACATATCTCGGATTAAATATCGTACTTTTACACTTTTTCCCCTGCGGGATGCCTCATCACTTGATGAGATGTATATTTGTGATATTTATACTGTCATTTTTTTTCGGATCGAGCCGCGCAAAGGAGACTCTGCCGAATTTTTCCGAAAATTTAAGGCGTTAGAATATTTTTGAGAAAATTGAGAAATTTTTGAAAACTAAGTATGATTTGGAAACTTAGTAAAGATTTTGTAAGAATTTTAACTATGAATTTTGGAAAAGTTAAACACTTAAGAGATTTGTAAAAAATCTAATTTGAACGGTTTGTTTTGGAAAAGTTAATGGATTTCAAGACTTTTTCTTACTTGGTAATTTCGAGGACGAAATTCTTTTAAGGGGGAAAGTTTGTAACGGCCCAGAATGTTTGTCAATTTAAAATTTGGATATTTAATTAATTTTAAAATATTAATAAGTGAAATTTGTAAGTCGAATAATTTATTTTTCGAATATTGGATTTAATTTGGACAATTAAATCGATAATTTAATATTTAAAAACCATAAATAATTGATAATTGAGTTTAATATGATTGAAAATGATTTGTAAAATTTTATTTTATCATATTGAATTTATAATGATGTTATAGAACTTTTAAAATTGAATTCAAAGTTAATCTGTGGAAATTGAATATTTTAATATTTAATCGACTAGTGAAATTGGCCATGTTTCAAACAGTCTCGGATTTCGACGAAACTAGTTTCATCGGATCCGTAATGTCATATTATTGTATGGTTTCAAATTTCATGTCAATCGGATCTACCGTTTGTCCGAGGCAAGCTAAAACACATAGAAATTTGATTAACCGATTTAATTTTAAATCGATCGTTTATTGCCGTAACTCACACAGATGGTCGAATTAGCTTCCAAAACCTGTTCCATTGTGTCCGGAACGCGGCATAAACCCTAGAAACGCTGGTCACCGCGCGTAAATCGGAGTTCGGAAAAGCCGGATGAATAGTGTTCGGCGAATTTCCTATAAAAGCACCTCAATCATTCATTTTTTCGCAAAATAAAACAAATTATGGTTTTAAAACCCTGGCCGCCATCTCCAAATTCAAAGGCTAGAAACGCACCCAATTCATCCCCTCCGATCTCCCAATCCGTCGACATTCACGCGAAACCTTCAACATGAAAGTTGTAGAGGGCATCGATATCTCTCTATCCAACGGTTATGATCGGGTTTCGATGCACGAATCAACTGCAATTGCTCCTCAAAGTTGCGCATTTGCTCACATTTTTCACTGCCTGGAGGTGGCCGAGCTCCACCGCATTCTGGCCCATGGTAGCTCGCGTCACAAGCTTCAAGGCGCCGCTCTCCGATCGTCTCCAGGTAGCTCGTAGGTGGTGCGGCCTTGAAGAGTTTGAACGTTGTTTTGGGTTCGCGTACACGACCTGGGTGAGGAAGAAGAGATAAACACGTGTGACATATACGGCCAGGATTCCATCTTTGAAATCGAACGGCAGATG
The DNA here is from genome assembly GCA_030765085.1 of Allium cepa. Taxonomy (NCBI): domain Eukaryota; kingdom Viridiplantae; phylum Streptophyta; class Magnoliopsida; order Asparagales; family Amaryllidaceae; genus Allium; species Allium cepa. The sequence continues at coordinate 980,873,476 of CM060928.1, forward strand.
TGAGCTGATGTTTAAAATTATAAAAGAAATTGTGATTAAATTATATTATAAATCGTACGATGTTTAAAAATTGATAACTTGTTCATACGAGGTCCGTTTTGGACGAAACCAGTTGCGTTGGAACCGTATGGACGAATACTACGCTATGGAGCTGGATTGGAGTCATTTGGAGCTAGTGAGAATTTCGGGTAAAATTAAACGCGCATTTAATTTTATTCGAAATAAAACGCGAAAATTGAATTGAAAGCAAGGTGAGAACTTCTCACTCAATCGAATTGTTTCGATTTAAATTTTTAAATAGTTAGACTTAAAATTTGCTTGAATGTATGTTTGAATGACGATTGTTATATATTGATTGTTAAAATAGACATTATACGCCGTTAGTGAGCGGAGGTTGTTTATTAAAAACATATACCGCGAATATTTCACAGTACAGTGAAATTGGTATTATATATGTACTTGGAGTTGATTTTTCCGCATTATATAGCGGATGAGACTCTATTGCGCCGCATAATAGCGAATAATATTTTATAAATCCTATATACCGCGATATTCCGTATTGGAACGGAATTGGTATTGTGCTAACATCTTTGGATGCAGGGAAACAAGTTGGAGGGATCCAACTGGATTCCTTAACTATATTGATTTATTTACAGATATTGTGATGTTTGTTGATTATCATATCGATATATGGTATTTGGATGTCGTGATTGACTATTTGGTGCTGTTGCATCATCGGATCTATTTTTGAAGTTTTAAAATAATGATTTTTGATTTTTAAAAGAATTTTAAAGTGATTTTTGAAAGTATACGTTTTATTGAATTTTGAATTGTTAAAATAAATAAACATTATAATTTTATTGTTATAAAAGACATATATTTTTTTGGAAAATAATACTTAAGTATAATTTTGGAGTTAGATAAGTTTTAAATAACGTTTTGTAAATTATTTAAAAGGATTGGTTTATTTAAATTGATATTTTTGAATCATCATAAACGGTTTATATAAAAGATTTCTAAGATTAATAATTATAAAAAAAATATAGGAATTATAAAATGAGTTTTTATAAGTGTTAAAATGAAGTATAAATGGATTTCACAAGTGAATAAAATTTATTGATTTATAAATTGTGAAATTATAAAATGAATAGATTTTTGTAAAATAGAAGATTTATAAGTAATTAACTTATAAATTGGATTTTGGCATTTTAATTGAGATTTTCGAATAAGTATAAATGGTTTGTAGATTCGATTTATAAAATATATATTTTATAAATCGAAATAATGGAATTATAAAAGAAGTTCTGTTAATGCTGAAAATGAGGTTATAAATGGAATTTTATAAGTAGTAAGATTTTTAAATCTTGTAAATTGAAGTCCTTATAAAAATATAAATGGGGATTTATAAACATTGTTTTATAAATCCAAAACCGACTTATTTTGACAAGTCCATTATTTTAAAATTTTAAAGGAGATATATTCACGATTTTGGACGGTGGATAATCCTTTAAACAAAATGTGTAGAAAAATGTTGAATTTGGTTAACGAAGAATATTCACGATTTTAGGACAGTGAATAATATATTAAGGTGTTTTGGGGAAGTGATATTTTAAATAGAATTAAAATGATTTGAAGTTGTTTTAAAATGCATTAAGTGTCGAAACCATAGATTTCAACATTCATTGTTGAAATAGACGTTTTCGAGAAATATAACGAAATGGTGGACTATAACACTATTGTTATAGTAAATAATTTTCGAAAGGAAATGTTTTATATGGTATTGGGATTTATATATTTATTTTAAGTTTGAATCCCTATACTAGTGATTTTGGGTCGTCGTAACGATGTTTTACGCAACATTTGTTTTGGCCCAAATAAATGTGTTTAAGTGAATGTTTTCCTTAAAGAACGAAATATATACTTAATTTCGATTTAAGTATATTGAATATTTTACAAGTGTTGAAAATAAATGGATTTGTGAATTACTTATTATTAAATAAGTATGGAAGTGTTTTCCAATATGGAGTGAATATTTTGAGATTTTATCTTTTAAAGATAAATTGAAAATGAATATTAAAAACTGATTTGAAAATCTATATTCATAGATATTTTGGAATTGTAAATTCACTTTGGAATTTATAAAAGAAAGGGAAATTTGTTTAAAAATAAACGTTGATTTATTTTTGAAGCGTGGGAATAAATTTACGGATTTGGAACGTAAATATAAAGTAAATCGGTAAGGATTTATTTAATTGGTTTAAATCAACCATTTTGAAATGAAAGTATTTCCGCGTAAGAAAAATGTTTGAAATTTGTTTTCAAAAGTTGTAAAGGTGAAAAGTGATTTGAAATTTGTTTTCAAATGTTGAAGTATGGAAATTATATATCTAGTAAAGATATTTTTGGAAAATAAATAATTTGGGAAATTATCTGGAATCTGGTGATGTTGAGCATGCCTATTGATAGTTAAATAACCGACTATCAATATTTACCTTTAAATGGGTATTTGTTGTGATTTGCTTGAATTTGAATGACACACTTATTTTTGAATAAGCGCTCACTATTCGGGTTAGCCGGGAAAGGACCTTAGGGTCGTATAACCCATTCTGAATATGTGATACATCGTTATGAATTGCATTTGATGACCGGTGTTAAAGACCGGATATTTGTGAAAACGGAAGGATTACCGTCGAATGTTTCTGCATCGGCTGATCCTCGATATAGAAATTTATTACCCTTTGTGATGGGAAGTCCGATCGTGATTAGTGAATATCCGGATTGCAAGGACTTCTTTGTAAGTGCCTTCGGTTCCGTTCGATCCTGGAATGGACTTGTATGGATGTGTGTCTGACGTTACAATTTGAGATGTAAAGCTGGTTTCTATCAAATATGTTTCCGTTGGTGGCGGAGAATTTATTCTCTTAGCTTAACACCCTTAGAGGTTATGTAGTTGATGGTTACTAGTGATACATTCCCAAATTGGTAATGTGGCATACGAAGTGTTGTTGAGCATTTGATGATCAAAGCACGGCTTTTGTATAAAGCGTGGCTTTGTAGACGAGACTTAGTCGGACCTCACACCTCGGAAATGGTCAAAACAGGAAGGATGCAGCAAAGTTATTAGGGGGTAGCGCCCCTTTTGTGTATGTCATTCCTTCTGGATAGAGGTGGTATCATGGTATGGGGCCCAGATACTTAACCTATGTTGTGGCTGCAAATTTATTGCTTTGTGCTTGTTGGAAATCGAGGATCCTCGGATATAGATCGGTTACGATCGGGGAATGACATATTCGTGTCAGTAGTTACCCAGTTTGAAAGGTAACCCGGCCTTGTGTTGGCAAAGATCCAGTTAGGTTCTCGGGACGTCGTTCCAGAGGCGTTTCCATGTGGAAATGGGAAGTTCCTTGGCCTGACCATTTGTTGGAAATCCAAACTTCAATACGCACCTTGTACGGTTTTAGTTGTAGAACCTGCCTTTTACTTATGGTGGTCACCACTGTTTAGATGGTAGCTATAGTAGGCATACGATAATGGTCGTATGTTGGTTAAGATTTATATCTTTACTTTCGAAATATTTTCTACACTATGCACAAGTAATAATATCAAAAGTTTCTTTTTAATGCGTATCAAGCATCTTTGACTATCATAAGGAGAAATCTCCTCCGATTCTGCGTTTGCATTGTGTGTGTGTGTGCGGGAGGCCTTATGGTAGTCTCGTTTTCTAAAAAGCATTGCGAATCTATTTTAAAATTATCCTGTTCTTTGTTTTAAAGATAAACTGTTTTAAGTTCTCACACCAGTCACATGACTGACTCGGAGTTTATTGTTTTCCCTCCTAAACTCTGGGTGCCCACCAATTTCCACACGGGCAGTCTAGAGTCAGGTTATCAGGATATTCTGGAATTCAGGAGTTGCTGGAGGCAAGCTGGAGGGCATGGCGTATTCACTAGTATATAGTATTTCTTTTCCGCTGTTTGTTATTTGTTGTTGTACACTCTGATGATGTAATGTAATGTGATGTGATGTAATGTATTAACTGATGTAGTTCTTGGTTTAAAGATTATTCATTTATCTATTATATGTTGTCCCGCTGCGATTGAGAGATTCTGATATTATTCTGTTATTTCTTTCTGTTCTGTTCTATCTTTTTTTTCTCTTCTTCTATCTTTTTCTTCTTCTTTAACCCTAAAGACTCGTAAGTTTGTTCCTCTTTGGCTGGATTGTTGTGGAATGTTGCCAGTTCAAAGGAGTACGGATTTTCGGGCCTTTACAGTCGGCATGTTTGTTTGGGATCGGCATTGCTTGGGGTTGGCATAAGGAAAATCGGCATTGGACTTGGGGTAGACATTGATCTTACTTTGGGTCATCCATAGGTTTGCTTCGGGTTTGCACCGAGTTTTCTCTCGGTCGACATGTTGTTTACTTCAGGTTAGCGTTTTTGGACGAGTTGGGCTCGATGGTCACTTATGTGTGCCCACATAGGTGAGGAGGTATTGTAGCTAGGAATTCACCTATAAATATAGCAGAATTGGCTTCAGAAAAAAGATTCTCATTCTGCTTCTCTCCATCTTCTTCTACAAAATGCTACTCTGCCATTTTTGTTTCAAAAATTCTTGATTGTAATTGTAATCATGTTTTAGTATAATAAAAAAGAATTTCTGGAGTGAACGTAGGCCGAAGTTAGCCAGCCACTTTAAATCTGTCTTTTTTACCGTGTCTTCATTTTAATTTTGATTATTCTACATATTATATTGTCTACATATATTCTATCTGTGATCTATGACTGGATATCAGTGCTTTCACTTGCAATTGGGTGTTTGTGACCAATTTTGGCTCAAATATTTTGGTGCTTTCACTGAGAAAGCTAGCACTCAGGAATTTGGAAGCTTGGATTTTGAATTTGAAAGCTTAGGAACTTGGATTCTAGAAGTTATGGTTAGGCAATCAACAAGAAGGCAGATGACGGTGAGGAGTCAGCATGAGAGAAATCAAGAAGCTTCCTCCAGAGCAGGAGCAGATCAGGCATCCATCTACATTATAAGGGATGAAATGCATACTATGATGGATTCCATGCTGGAATGACTGCTGAAAAGGCAGGAAAAGATGATACAAAATCTCTTCGGGCGAATGGGAACGGTTGGGACACAGAACCTAGGAAATGTACTAATCGCACCTGTTGGCAATGTAGAATAAGGAGTCGGAGCAACAGAAATCTCTGGACTTCAGATCCAAAATCGAAATGGAGAACATGAAGGGAACCGGCAAAGGCTAGGGGCAGGCCTTGAGATCAAATATTGGAAGGCCCGTGAATGAAGCTCGGTATGCTGAGGCCAACATAAACGTGAATGAACAACATGAAGAGTACTACCCAAAATACTCCCAGAACATGGGGGACAGGGTAGAAACGTATATAGGGGGCGATCCCGGATGGATACGAGCAGATGGCTGGATTAATAAGAAATATTATGAGAGGAGGGCTACCGAGAGAGGCTTGGAGGAAGTTAATCGGAGTTCGTTCACTCCAAATATCAAAAACGGAAGGAACCCTCCAGAATTCAAACTACCAACGCTGGAGGCCTTTGATGGGAAGTCAGACCTAACTATGCATGTAACCAGATATATCAGGCATATGGAAGTGTTGCGGGCATCTGAAGAGGTTATGGCAAGATGCTTCCCTTTATACTTGACGGACTTGGCTGCGCTCTAGTTCAGGCAGCTAGAGAATAGATCGATCGGGACATGGGGCGAACTAGTGGAACGCTTCATAAGACAGTTTAGGGTCCATGTTACGTGACCCAAGAACGTAATGACACTAGCATCGATGAAGCGAAGGACATGAGAGTTTGTAAGGAATTTTATAATGCGGTTCAATGCAGCCGTAGCTTCAGTGGATTGCCTGGATCCATCAATGATTTTGATGTCGGCAGTGGCAGGAATTGTAGAAGGCATTGAGTTTAAAGATTCATTGGCACGGGATCCACTATAGGATCTCGGAGAGTTCTACCATGAGGTGAAAAGTTTCATATGATTAGAGGATGCATTCGCCGAAAGCCAGGAGGTAAACGCCGCGCAAGGCGAAGGAACATTTGGAGAAGGACATGGGATGGATAAAGTTAAGCGAAAGCAGGACAGTGGATATGATGGTTCTAACAAACGGAGGAGAGACCAAGAACCCAAATTCACAACATACATAGACTTGATGGAGACTTTGGAATGAATTTACTTGGAAACACAGGGGCAACTCTCTTATCGAAAACTACCCAGAAGGGATCCCACAGAGCGGGAGGTATTGCCTATTCCACGAGCTGGGAGGGCATACCATAGATGAATCGTGCCACTTGAAAGACATGGTGGAAGAACAAATTAGAGAGTGGAAAATTGCCATGGTATGTGAGGAACCAAACAACTGCGGTGGAAAATGAGCGGCGGCTAGCGCCAGCACCAAACAGGAATGACCCTAGATTAGGGTCACGATTCGTCGTCATCTAATCGTGATGGCAAGGGCCAAGTTCAGTATTTGATCTTCGGTCATCAAATAATCTTTCTGGTTTTGTTTCTAAAATAAAGCGGCTATGCCACTCACACATGTAAGGAAACCGAGGCGATTCCCAGGCATGCTCTAAGATGGTAGTAGACCGCTTTACCGAGAGAGGCAACACTTAGTTTTTGTTGTTTCTTCATTGAACATTTGAAATGTGGATTTAATAAACGGATTTGGTTGCGAAAAAAAATCCCTAACCAGAGAGTTAAGGGATGGATACAAGAAGTTAACTGGGAATTGATCGCTCTATGACCCTATCCGTGGAGACATGGACCGGAGTGCAGGAAGTGAGTCGCTTTGCCGGAGAGCGACAGGATCGGCTCACTCGATGTTGGTTCCCCTTCAATAGAGAGTGATAGGATGGGATCCAAAAAGAGCCCAGAGAGGCTATAATCGGTCTAGGAGGACCAGGACATCGTTATATGCCCCAGCAGGGGCCGGAGTGTAAGGGAAAGGTTGTTTCGCCAAAGCGCGTCAGGATCTTCCTATTCAATCGTTAAGTTTGGATCGAGCTTAGCAAGGGTCCAGAGAGGCCGTCGATGATCTAGAGAGATCGTAGGATTCGGTTATTGACTTCCAAGACATGAAATGGATATTGATTCAGCTTTAAACTGCTAAGGATTTGGTTAAGGACCCGGAACAGTCGTGGATTTGGCTATCTGACTTGGATGGAATTTCTTGGTAATGGATTAAATTATGGATTGGATGATATGGCTATGGATGGAATATAGACTTTGGATGTCAAATTTAAATCTATTCAAAACACGCCTTTCTATTGCAAGGCATGTTTTGGGGAGCAAAGTGTTAACCCACCTTTTGGCAAGGTAGCATGCAGGCGGATTCAACCCAATCAACTTCATGGCTATCGAGGCTGGAATGTTATAGACTTGGCTCAGATGAATAGATAGACGGTCGATTATGGATAGTAAACATGAATATGTAGCGGGATTCGGCATGGTCGGTGGGTGAATGAAGTAGGGTAGTTGGAATATGGATTTCGACAATGGATGGGTTGCTTAGAGTTTTCTTCGAGTAACCATGTGGTTTGCTTCAGGTTCTACTTTGGGTCATAATAGGATGTACTTCGGTTAGGTTGGAATTGGCATTGCTTCGGGTTCTACTTCGGATCATGACTGGATTCACTTTTCAGGTCAGTTAGGTTGGAATTGGAAGCTCTTCACTTTTAACTCGTCAATTAAATATTAAAATATTCAATTTTCACAAATCAACTTTAAATTCGATTTTAAAAGTTATGTAACATTACTATAACTCAAATATGATAAAATAAAATTTTACAAATCATTTTTAATCATTTTAAACCCAGTATCCAATTATTTCTGTAATTTCAACTATTAAATTATCGATTTAATTAACCAATTAAATCTAGATATTCGAAATAAAAATTATTTGACTTACAAATCTTACTTGTTAATATTTAAATTCAATTAAATATACGAATTTTAATAAATAGAAATTCTGGGTCGTTACAAAATTCCCCCCTTAAAAGAATTTCGTCCTCAAAATTACCAAGTAAGAAAAAGTTTTGAAATCCATTAACTTTTCAAAACAAACCGTTCAATTTGATTTACATATCTCTTAAGTGTTTAACTTTCGTAAAATTCATAGTTAAACTTCATACAATAAATTTACTAAGTTTTCAAATCATACTTAGTTATAGTTTTCAAAATTTTCCAAAATTCCCAAAAAATTTCTAACGCCTTAAATTTTCAGAAAAATTCGCCATAGTCTCCTTTGCGCGGCTCGATCCGAAAAAAATGACAGTATATATATCACAAATATACATCTCATCAAGTGATGAGGCATCCCGCAGGAAAAAAAGTGTAAAAGTACGATATTTAATCGGAGATATGTACCTTATATTTTTATTAGCGAGCATATACGGCTAATATAGCGCGAAAGCGGGCTCCAAATGCGAAGCAAGCGCAATCCACACCTACTAAACACTCAACAAACCATGAGAAACATGTATATATGAAAATAATATCAATATACATCATATAGCAACATAACAACTACATGTGCCAACATAGCAAATGCAATAAATGCAACCATCAAACAAATATCATTCAACTAACGTCCAACAAATTCATAACCAACTCAATATACTTCCATTTCTCATTAATATTCATTGAATTGGTTTTCAATTTAATCACATTTGATTCTTTAACATTGGATTTTACTAACATTTATTTTCAATTAGTCTACATCCACTCATTTATATTCAAATTGGTTCATTCCCAAATAAAATTCAATTCTATTTAAGATTCACTTAACTTCCAATTTGATTTTAATTACTTTAGCTTCCAATTTATCAATTCAACTTCATTAACTCTTAATAAATTTATATACAATTAACTAACAACTAAATAACAACCAATGTATTTTCAACACAACCAAATTCATTCAATTTACTTTCAACATTCAATTTGGTTCAATGCTTTTAATTATCTTTAATGAATTAACATTTGCATCCATTATTTCATATGAATTTATTCACATTCAATTAATTTACATTCAATTCATTCATATTAGATTGATTAATATTCAATCCGTTTATTAATTCAATTGCTAATTCATTTTACATTTCAAGTTGAATTTCATTTATATAACTCAAGTTCATATCCTTAATGACTTCATTTCATTAATTCACTTATTAGTTTACTTTGACACCAAAATCAACTTCTTTCAACATCCCTTAAGTTATATTCCATTTCAACTTCATTTACATTTTACTTCCACTATACAACTTAAGTCCACTTCTTATTTATTTCAAATTCTATTTCATTTAACTTTTACTTAAGTCAAATTCATATTAAGATTCAAATTCATATTTCATTTTACTAATCAAAATTATTTAACCATTTATCATTTGGATTCACTTACATCTTCTCACTTTACAAGCTATACAACTTACTTATTTAAACTTCCAAATCTGACTTAATTTACTTAACTCCCTTTAGTTAAATTCCAAATCATATGTTTTGTTATGCCAACTCAAATTCTTAAACTTTACCAAAGCTAAAAATTTTATCTCATAATATAGGTTCAAAACTAGTTTTACTTATATTTATCAATTTCAACTTGGATTTTCAATTTCAAATTTGTTTATCACAACAAAACTTCAAGTTCAATTTACTATGGTAGCAAATCCATCACACAGAAACTCGAAAATGATACTGATGATGCTGCGGTCATCACCCTTATTATTTCCCAGTGACAATAGTGAATTCAGTGCTTTTAAATTCTTTCAAAAAATTTCCTTTTCATTGTTTATAAATCACATTTATAATTTTTTTTCCTCATATAATTTCACTATTTATATATAAGATTATTTTACAATTGTAAATCATTTTAATTATAATTCCATACTTATAATTCATTTGCTTATACAATTCATTCTTTTACAACTGTTGTTTTTATTTAACTTATTCAACAACCAAATAATCAATTTTATATACACTTTGATAATTCTGATAAATTATTCCTTTATATATAAAATATAATCAAGGTAAAATTATTTCATTTACCCAATTTAAAACGATATCGTGTCGAATTGTTCTGTATAAGTGTTTAGAGACACCTATCGATAGAGTTGTACAGACTATACCGACCAGAATCCATATACCACTCAACAAACCAATCATCACAACATAAAACAATTTTATTTTCACTAACAAATACGTGCTCATATCTATTATTACACTCAAACTCATTCTAGAGTACTACTGACTCTATCTCTAATGAGCAACACCCAACAGAGCCATGGTCGTCGCTTAACCATATACTCTGATACCACGTTGTCAAATCTAGGCTTTTCAACCATCGACAGCGGCTAATAACCGCCATGGCTACAACTGGTATCCCAAACTTGCTTTTACGGCCAGCCTTTCGACTGTCACGGCTTACGCCTAACTAACCCCTATTCACTAAGAGAGGACATGTAGGGGTAAGAGTCTCCCGTTCGCCACCTAACCGCGAAGCGAGAACCCCCCATCACGTTTCACTAAGATAAGCAAGACGGGTGTGAGAACTAAAACAGTTTATCTTTAAAACAAAGAACAGGATAATTTTGTTTTATTGATTCGCAATGCATTTTAGAAAATGAGATTATCATAAGGCCTCCTGCACACACACACAATGCAAACGCAGAATCGGAGGGGATTTTTTCTTATGATAGTCAAAGATGTTTGATACACATTAAAAAGAAACATTTGGTATTATTATTAATGCATAGTGTAGGAAAACATTTCGAAAGTAAAGATATAAATCTTAGCCAGCATAGGCATTTCGCACTTATGCCTACTATAGCTACCATGTTCAATAGCAGGTTACCGCCACATTCCATGGCAGGTTATACAACTAAAACCGTACAAGGATCGTATTGTTTTATTTGGATTTTCAACAAATGTTCAGGCTAAGGAACTTCCTACTGCCAAATGGGCTCGCCTCTGGCGGGACGTCCCGAGAACTTAACCAGCTCTCTGCCAACACAAGGCCGGGTTACCTTTGTCACTAGGTAACTACTACACGAATATGCCATCCCCCGGTCCATTTGGACCTTTATCCGAGCGCTCGATAACCAACATCACACAGTAATAAATATAGTGTGTCAACATGAGTAAGTATTTGGGATCCGTACCATGATACCACCCTTTCCAAAAGGAAATGACATACCCTAAAGGGCGCGACCCTCATAACCTTGCCGCATATTCCTGTTTTGACCATTTCCGGGGAGTGAGGTCTGACGAAGTCTCGTCCACAAAGCTACGCTTTTTCACAAAGCCATGCCTTGATCAACAAATGATCAATAAATAATCATCACACAGCAACACTAAGCAAGCCACATTACCAAATTGGGAATATATCGCTGATAACCTTCAACTACATAACCTCTAAGCGCGTACGTCTCAGAGAAAGGTGTTAAGCTAGAGAATAAATTCTCCGCCACCAACAGAAATGTATTTGAAAGAAATCTGCTTTATATCTCAAAATGTAATGTCAGACACGTAACCATACAAGTCTGTTCCGGGTTCGAACAGAACCGGAGGCACTTCAAAAGAAGCCCTTGCAATCCGGGTATTCACAATCCCGATCGACACAAAGTAAATCTCCATACCATAGCTAACGGTATGGAGACAATCGATAGGTCATCCTATCATTCTCACAAATACCCGGTCTTCACCACCGGTCTTCAATGCTATCCATTACGTCGTATCACTATTCGAAATGGTAATCCGAATAACGAGCGCAATAATTTAAAAATAAGTGTAGCATTCAATTTCAACCAATTCACAACAAATACCTATTCAAAGGTCAATATTTGATAGTCGGTTATTTAACTATCAATCAATATTCACAACATCACCCGATTTCAAATAATTTCCCAAATTATTTATTTTCAAAAATATCTTTATAAGAGATATATCCCACACTTCAACCATTTGAAAACCAATTTCAAATAAATTTACACCCTTACAACTTTCATTTCAAAATGGTTCATTTAAACCAATTAAATAAATCCTTACCGATTTATTAAATTTACGTTCCAAATCCGTAAATTAATCTCCACACTTCAAAATAAATCAACATTTATTTTTAACTGATTTCCCTTTCTTTTATAAATTCCATAGTGAATTTACAATTCCAACATATCTATGAATATACGATTTTTAAATCGATTTCTAATATTCATTTTCAATTTATCTTTAAAAGATAAAATCTCAAACATTCACTTCAATTGGAAAAACATTTCCATACTTATTTAATAATAAGTAATTCACCAGTCTATTTATTTTCAACATTTTGAAAATATTCAATGTACTTAAATTCAAATTAAGTATATATTTTATTCTTTCAGGAAAACATCTTCTTAAACACATTTATTTGGGTCAAAACGAATGTTACGTAAAACATCGTTACGACAACCCAAAATCACTAGTATAGGGATTCGAACTTAAAATAGATATACAAATCCCAGTACAATATAAAACATTTCCTTTCGGAAATCATTTACTATAACAACAGTGTTATAGCCCACCATTTCCTTCTATTCCTCGAAAACGTCTATTTTAACAATAAATGTTAAAATCTATGATTTCGATACTTAACACAATTTAAAATGTTTTAGAATCGTTTTAATTCTATTTAAAATATCACTTTTCCAAAATATTTCTTTAATATATTATTCACCGTCCAAAATCATGAATATACTTCATTAACCAAATTCAATTTCTACATATTTTATTTAAAGGATTATTCACTGTTCAAAATCGTGGATATATTTCCTTTAATAAGTTATAATAATTAAACTTATTAAAATAAGTTGATTTCGAATTTATAAACAACGTTTATAAGTTCGATTCATGTTCTATAACAACTTCAACTTTGAAAATCACTTTATTAACAAATTCTATCCATATTCCAGTTATACGCCAAAATCCAGTTTATAAGTTAATTACGTATAAATCTTTTATCTTACAGAACCTATTCATTTTATAACTTCCCAATTTATACATCTATAGATTTCGTTCACTTATGAAATCCTTTTATATTTCATTTTAACACTTATAAAAACTCGTTTTATAATTCCAATATTTTTAATTTATAAATATCAATTTTATAAATTTTTTATATAAATCATTTATAATAATTCAAAATCCCCAATTTAAACAATTTTATAAATTAATCAACTACTTATTTCAAAAAAATCACATTTCGGTTATATTTCGCAAAAATCATAATTTTATAACATAAACATTTCAACGTTTATTTATTTAAAATGAATCAATTCCAAAATTAAATTTTATTATAAATTCTCTACTTAAATTTTCAAAAATCAATTTTTTATTTATTTTCAGCATCTAACGATACCAATTATATTCGGCTAAATTTTAGCCTTTAACCATTTCAATCGCAAAGATAATCACGCAGATTATAAATAGATCAACAAATAGATCAACACATAACATTGAAACCAATTCAATCATTTGAGGAATCCAGTTGGATCCCTCCAACCTGTTTCCCTGCATCCAAAGATTTTAGCACAATACCAATTTCGCTTAAAGATGAAATATCGCTGTATATGGGATTTATAAAATACTATCCGCTATTATGCGGCGCAATAGGGTCTCATCCGCTATATGATGCGGGAAAATCAACTCCAAGTACATAGATAATACCAATTTCACTTCGCAGTGAAATATTCTCGGTATATGTTTTTAATAAATAACCTCCGCTTACTAATGTCGTATAATGTCTATTTTAACAATCAATAGATAACAATCATCATTCAAACATACAATCAAGAAATTTTAAATATAACTATTTAAAATTTAAATCGAAACAATTCGATTGAGTGAGAAGTTCTCACATCGCTTTCAATTCAGTTTCCGCGTTTTATTTCGAATAAAATTAAACACGCGTTTAATTTTACCCGAAATTCTCACTAGCTCCAAACGATTCCAATCCAGCTCCATAGCGTAGTGCTCGACAAAACGAAGCCAACGCAATTTGTTTCATGCGTTTTCGACCTCGTATGACAAAGACACATTAGTTTAAAGTTTATACGAGTTATTATACAATTTTCTTTTCAAATTATAACATCCAAATTATCGCGGCCACACATTTTCAAACCCCAAGACCAAGGCCATGCAATTTCCTTCTCCTTCCACGTTCAAATTACCAGGTCGCGTAAACAACCCATTGTCGTCCTCTACATCAAATTTCGCGACCCCCACCACCAACTTCCACGTCGATCAGCGAACTTCATTCGAAAGCCCACGTCCCTATCTACCACCGCGCCAAGTTTCAACGAGCTCGGCCCCCTGTAGCACTTGGAAAACGTGTCCAAATGCAGCGCCTTCACGAATGATTTGTCGTTGATTCCCTTCGAATTTTCTGATCATGACCGTTCACATCGTAGAGCTCGCGAAGCTCTTCATCTTTCGTGTTGAAAGTTTCTTGAAATCGTTTGTGGATTGGAAGTAATTGAGGGAAGAAGAAGATAAATTTTCGGCCCTTGATATTAATGGTGGCGGCTAGGCTGTTGAATTAGGGTTTTGGCAATTGAAATGAATAAAGGTCCTTTTATAGAAATTTCAACGAAAAATATTCACTTGATTTTTTCCAAACTCCAAATCTCGCGCGGTGACCGGCGTTTATAGGGTTTAACCCGCATTACGGACATAATGGAATAGGTTTCGGAAGCTAATTCGATCATTTGTGCTAGTTACAGCAATAAACGATCGATTTAAAATTAAATCGGTTAACTAAATTTCTATGCGTTTTAGATTGCCCCGGAAAAACGGTAAATCCAATTGACACGAAATTTGAAATCTTACAATAATAAAACATTACGGATCCGATGAAACTGGTTTCGTCGAAATCCGACACTGTTTGAAAAATGGCTATTTTAACTCGTCAATTAAACATTAAAATATTCAATTTTCACAAATCAACTTTAAATTCGATTTTAAAAGTTCTGTAACATTACTATAACTCAAATATGATAAAATAAAATTTTACAAATCATTTTTAATCATTTTAAACCCAGTATCCAATTATTTCTGTAATTTCAACTATTAAATTATCGATTTAATTAACCAATTAAATCTAGATATTCGAAATAAAAATTATTTGACTTACAAATCTTACTTGTTAATATTTAAATTCAATTAAGTATACGAATTTTAATAAATAGAAATTCTGGGTCGTTACAAACCTCCCCCCTTAAAAGAATTTCGTCCTCAAAATTACCAAGTAAGAAAAAGTTTTGAAATCCATTAACTTTTCAAAACAAACCGTT
Organism: Allium cepa; assembly: GCA_030765085.1. Lineage (NCBI taxonomy): Eukaryota > Viridiplantae > Streptophyta > Magnoliopsida > Asparagales > Amaryllidaceae > Allium > Allium cepa. The sequence goes on from CM060928.1 coordinate 980,888,841, forward strand.
CAATTTGATTTACATATCTCTTAAGTGTTTAACTTTCGCAAAATTCGTAGTTAAACTTTATACAATAAATTTACTAAGTTTTCAAATTATACTTAGTTATAGTTTTCAAAATTTTCCAAAATTCCCAAAAAAATTCTAGCGCCTTAAATTTTCGAAAAAATTCGCCATAGTCTCCTTTGCGCGGCTCGATCCGAAAAAAATGACAGTATATATATCACAAATATACATCTCATCAAGTGATGAGGCATCCCGCAGGAAAAAAAGTGTACAAGTACGATATTTAATCGGAGATATGTACCTTATATTTTTATTAGCGAGCATATACGGCTAATATAGCGCGAAAGCGGGCTCCAAATGCGAAGCAAGCGCAATCCGCACCTACTAAACACTCAACAAACCATGAGAAACATGTATATATGAAAATAATATCAATATACATCATATAGCAACGTAACAACTACATGTTCCAACATAGCAAATGCAATAAATGCAACCATCAAACAAATATCATTCAACTAACGTCCAACAAATTCATAACCAACTCAATATACTTCCATTTCTCATTAATATTCATTGAATTGGTTTTCAATTTAATCACATTTGATTCTTTAACATTGGATTTTACTAACATTTATTTTCAATTAGTCTACATTCACTCATTTATATTCAAATTGGTTCATTCCCAAATCAAATTCAATTCTATTTAAGATTCACTTAACTTCCAATTTGATTTTAATTACTTTAGCTTCCAATTTATCAATTCAACTTCATTAACTCTTAATAAATTTATATACAATTAACTAACAACTAAATAACAACCAATGTATTTTCAACACAATCAAATTCATTCAATTTACTTTCAAAATTCAATTTGGTTCAACGCTTTTAATTAGCTTTAATGAATTAACATTTGCATCCATTATTTCATATGAATTTATTCACATTCAATTGATTTACATTCAATTCATTCATATTAGATTGATTAATATTCAATCCGTTTATTAACTCAATTGCTAATTCATTTTACATTTCAAGTTGGATTTCATTTATATAACTCATGTTCATATCCTTAGTGACTTCATTTCATTAATTCACTTATTAGTTTACTTTGACACCAAAATCAACTTCTTTCAACATCCCTTAAGTTATATTCCATTTCAACTTCATTTACATTTTACTTCCACTATACAACTTAAGTTCACTTCTTATTTATTTCAAATTCTATTTCATTTAACTTTTACTTAAGTCAAATTCATATTAACATTCAAATTCATATTTCATTTTACTTATCAAAATTATTTAACCATTTATCATTTGGATTCACTTATATCTTCTCACTTTACAAGCTATACAACTTACTTATTTAAACTTCCAAATCTGACTTAATTTACTTAACTCCCTTTAGTTAAATTCCAAATCATATGTTTTGTTATGCCAACTCAAATTCTTTAACTTTACCAAAGCTAAAAAATTTATCTCATAATATAGGTTCAAAACTAGTTTTACTTATATTTATCAATTTCAACTTGGATTTTCAATTTCAAATTTGTTTATCACAACAAAACTTCAAGTTCAGTTTACTATGGTAGCAAATCCATCACATAGAAACTCGAAAATGATACTGATGATGATGCAGTCATCACCCTTATTATTTCCCAGTGACAATAGTGAATTCAGTGCTTTTAAATTCTTTCAAAAAATTTCCTTTTCATTGTTTATAAATCACATTTATAATTTTGTTTCCTCATATAATTTCACTATTTATATATAAGATTATTTTACAATTGTAAATCATTTTAATTATAATTCCATACTTATAATTCATTTGCTTATACAATTCATTCTTTTACAACTGTTGTTTTTATTTAACTTATTCAACAACCAAATAATCAATTTTATATACACTTTGATAATTCTGATAAATTATTCCTTTATATATAAAATATAATCAAGGTAAAATTATTTCATTTACCCAATTTAAAACGATATCGTGTCGAATTGTTTTGTATAAGTGTTTAGAGACACCTATCGATAGAGTTGTACAGACTATACCGACCAGAATCCATATACCACTCAACAAACCAATCATCACAACATAAAACAATTTTATTTTCACTAACAAATACGTGCTCATATCTATTATTACACCCAAACTCATTCTGGAGTACTACTGACTCTATCTCTAATGAGCAACACCCAACAGAGCCATGGTCGTCGCTTAACCATATACTCTGATACCACGTTGTCAAATCTAGGCTTTTCAACCATCGACAGCGGCTAATAACCGCCGTGGCTGTAACTGGTATCCCAAACTTGCTTTTACGGCCAGCCTTTCGACTGTCACGGCTTACGCCTAACTAACCCCTATTCACTAAGAGAGGACATGTAGGGGTAAGAGTCTCCCGTTCGCCACCTAACCGCGAAGCGAGAACCCCCCATCACATTTCACTAAGATAAGCAAGACGGGTGTGAGAACTAAAACAGTTTATCTTTAAAACAAAGAACAGGATAATTTTCTTTTATAGATTCGCAATGCTTTTTAGAAAATGAGACTATCATAAGGCCTCCCGCACACACACACACAATGCAAACGCAGAATCGGAGGAGATTTTTCCTTATGATAGTCAAAGATGTTTGAAACACATTAAAAAGAAACATTTGGTATTATTACTAATGCATAGTGTAGGAAAACATTTCGAAAGTAAAGATATAAATCTTAGTCAGCATAGGCATTTCGCACTTATGCCTACTATAGCTACCTTGTTCAATAGCAGGTTACCGCCACATTCCATGGAAGATTATAAAACTAAAACTGTACAAGGATCGTATTGTTTTATTTGGATTTTCAACAAATGGTCAGGCTAAGGAACTTCCTACTGCCAAATGGGCTCGCCTCTGGCGGGACGTCCCGAGAACTTAACCAGCTCTCTGCCAACACAAGACCGGGTTACCTTTGTCACTAGGTAACTACTACACGAATATGCCATCCCCCAGTCCCTTTGGACCTTTATCCGAGTGCTTGATAACCAACATCACACAGTAATAAATATAGTGTGTCAACATGAGTAAGTATTTGGACTCCATACCATGATACCACCCTTCCCAGAAGGAAATGACATACCCTAAAGGGCGCGACCCTCATAACCTTGCCGCATATTCCTGTTTTGACCATCTCCGAGGAGTGAGGTCTGACGAAGTCTCGTCCACAAAGCTACGCTTTTTCACAAAGCCACGCCTTGATCAACAAATGATCAATAAATAATCATCACACAGCAACACTCAGCATGCCACATTACCAAGTTAAGAATATATCGCTGATAACCTTCAACTACATAACCTCTAAGCGCGTACGTCTCAGAGAAGGGTGTTAAGCTAGAGAATAAATTCTCCGCCACCAATAGAAATGTATTTGAAAGAAATCTGCTTTATATCTCAAAATGTAATGTCAGACACGTAACCATACAAGTCTGTTCCGGGTTCGAACAGAACTGGAGGCACTTCAAAAGAAGCCCTTGCAATTCGGGTATTCACAATCCCGATCGACACAAAGTAAATCTCCATACCGTAGCTAACGGTATGGAGACAATCGATAGGTCATCCTATCATTCTCACAAATACCCGGTCTTCACCACCGGTCTTCAATGCTATCCATTACGTCGTATCACTATTCGGAATGGGTAATCCGAATAACGAGCGCAATAATTTAAAAATAAGTGCAGCATTCAATTTCAACCAATTCACAACAAATACCTATTCAAAGGTCAATATTTGATAGTCGGTTATTTAACTATCAATCAATATTCACAACATCACCCGATTTCAAATAATTTCCCAAATTATTTATTTTCAAAAATATCTTTATAAGATATATATCCCACACTTCAACCATTTGAAAACCAATTTCAAATAAATTTACACCCTTACAACTTTCATTTCAAAATGGTTCATTTAAACCGATTAAATAAATCCTTACAAATTTATTAAATTTACGTTCCAAATCCGTAAATTAATCTCCACACTTCAAAATAAATCAACGTTTATTTTTAACTGATTTCCCTTTCTTTTATAAATTCCATAGTAAATTTACAATTCCAACATATCTATGAATATACGATTTTTAAATCGATTTCTAATATTCATTTTCAATTTATCTTTAAAAGATAAAATCTCAAACATTCACTTCAATTGGAAAAACATTTCCATACTTATTTAATAATAAGTAATTCACCAGTCTATTTATTTTCAACATTTTGAAAATATTCAATATACTTAAATTCAAATTAAGTATATATTTTATTCTTTCAGGAAAACATTTTCTTAAACACATTTATTTGGGTCAAAACGAATGTTACGTAAAACATCGTTACGACAACCCAAAATCACTAGTATAGGGATTCGAACTTAAAATTGATATACAAATCCTAATACAATATAAAACATTTCCTTTCGAAAATCATTTACTATAACAACAGTGTTATAGTCCACCATTTCCTTCTATTCCTCGAAAACGTCTATTTCAACAATAAATGTTGAAATCTATGATTTCGATACTTAACACAATTTAAAACGTTTTTGAATCGTTTTAATTCTATTTAAAATATCACTTTTCCAAAATATTTCTTTAATATATTATTCACTGTCCAAAATCGTGAATATACTTCATTAACCAAATTCAATTTCTACATATTTTATTTAAAGGATTATTCACTGTTCAAAATCGTGGATATATTTCCTTTAATAAGTTATAATAATTAAACTTATTAAAATAAGTCGATTTCGAATTTATAAACAACGTTTATAAGTTCGATTTATATTTTATAACAACTTCAACTTAGAAAATCACTTTATTAACAAATGCTATCCATATTCCATTTATACGCCAAAATCCAGTTTATAAGTTAATTACTTATAAATCTTTTATTTTACAAAACCTATTCATTTTATAACTTCCCAATTTATACATCTATAGATTCCGTTCACTTATGAAATCCTTTTATATTTCATTTTAACACTTATAAAAACTCGTTTTATAATTCCAATATTTTTAATTTATAAATATCAATTTTATAAATCTTTTATATAAATCATTTATAATAATTCAAAAACCCAATTTAAACAATTTTATAAATTAATCAACTACTTATTTCAAAAAAATCACATTTCAGTTATATTTCACAAAAATCATAATTTTATAACATAAACATTTCAACGTTTATTTATTTAAAATGAATCAATTCCAAAATTAAATTTTATTATAAATTCTCAACTTAAATTTTCAAAAATCAATTTTTTATTTATTTTCGGCATCTAACGATACCAATTATAATCGGCTAAATTTTAGCCTTTAACCATTTCAATCACAAAGATAATCACGCAGATTATAAATAGATCAACAAATAGATCAACACACAACATTGAAACCAATTCAATCATTTGAGGAATCCAGTTGGATCCCTCCAACCTGTTTCCCTGCATCCAAAGATGTTAGCACAATACCAATTTCGCTTCAAGACGAAATATCGCGGTATATGGGATTTATAAAATACTATCCGCTATTATGCGGCGCAATAGGGTCTCATCTGCTATATAAGGCGGGAAAATCAACTCCAAGTACATAGATAATACCAATTTCACTTCGCAGTGAAATATTCGTGGTATATGTTTTTAATAAATAACCTCCGCTTACTAACGGCGTATAATGTCTATTTTAACAATCAATAGATAACAATCATCATTCAAACATACAATCAAGAAATTTTAAATATAACTATTTAAAATTTAAATCGAAACAATTCGATTGAGTGAGAAGTTCTCACCTCGCTTTCAATTCAGTTTCCGCGTTTTATTTCGAATAAAATTAAACGCGCGTTTAATTTTACCTGAAATTCTCACTAGCTCCAAACAATTCCAATCTAGCTCCATAGCGTAGTGCTCGACAAAACGAAGCCAACGCAATTTGTTTCATGTGTTTTCGACCTCAGATGACAAAGATACGCTAGTTTAAAATTTATACGAGTTATTATACAATTTATTTTCAATTTTCTTTTCAAATTTATAACCTCCAAATGATCGCAGCCACACATTTTCAAACCCCTAGATCAAGGCCGTGCAATTGCCTTTTCCTTCCACGTTCAAATTACCAGGTCGCGTAAACAACCCATTGTCGTCCTCTACATCAAATTTCGTGACCCCCACCACCAACTTCCACGTCGATCAACGAACTTCATTCGAAAGCCCACGTCCCTATCTACCACCGCGCCAAGTTTCAACGAGCTCGGCCCCCTGTAGCACTTGGAAAACGTGTCCAAACGCAGTGCCTTCACGAATGATTTGCCGTTGATTCCCTTCGAATTTTCTGATCATGACCGTTCACATCGTAGAGCTCGCGAAGCTCTTCATCTTTAGTGTTGAAAGTTTCTTGAAATCGTTTGTGGATTGGAAGTAATTGAGGGAAGAAGAAGATAAATTTTCGGCCCTTGATATTAATGGTGGCGGCTAGGCTGTTTAAATTAGGGTTTTGGCAATTGAAATGAATAAAGGTCCTTTTATAGAAATTTCAACGAAAACACTATTCACTTGATTTTTTCCAAACTCCAAATCTCGTGCGGTGACCGTCGTTTCTAGGGTTTAACCCGCGTTCCGGACACAATGGAATAGGTTTCGGAAACTAATTCGATAATTTGTGCGAGTTACAGCAATAAACGATCGATTTAAAATTAAATCGGTGCGTTTTAGATTGCCCCGGACAAACGGTAAATCCAATTGACATGAAATTTGAAATCTTACAATAATAAAACATTACGGATCCGATGAAACTGGTTTCATCGAAATCTGACACTGTTTGAAAAATGGCTATTTTAACTCGTCAATTAAATATTAAAATATTCAATTTTCACAAATCAACTTTAAATTCGATTTTAAAAGTTCTATAACATTACTATAACTCCAATATGATAAAATAAAATTTTACAAATCATTTTTAATCATTTTAAACCCAATATCCAATTATTTCTGTAATTTCAATTATTAAATTATCGATTTAATTACCAAATTAAATCTATATATTCGAAATAAAAATTATTTGACTTACAAATCTTACTTGTTAATATTTAAATTCAATTAAATATACGAATTTTAATAAATAGAAATTCTGGGTCGTTACAATATGTTTCTATTTCTGGCCATTGCTTACTCCATAGTTTCAATATCTATTTACATTCTTTCAGTTTATATAAGAAGCCATATTTATTATCTCTCAAAACTTGTATGCTTTGATAGAGTTAGGGTTATTCCCTAGTGGTAATTCTATAATATCCGATAAGTTATTAACTTTGTAATAAAATCTTATTCTAAATAAAAGGTGTTTATGTCTTATTATACATTCGTCATAATGTATTATGTTAATTATGTATTTAGTTTAAGTACATTTAATAGAAGATATTTAAATGATATGTTTTGTGATAGTAATTACAATGTGTTGTAATTACGAGAAATTTATCATAATGAAAATAACATATTATTTAAATAGTGGAAATTAGCCACAAAGGCCTCTGTAGCAAGTGCAATTAGTTTCTAAGATACACAACTGAAATAATTACTTTTAAGGACAAAATGAAAAATAATTAGTTTCTAAGACCTAAAAAACTATGAAATTATGTCCATGAAAGTAATTGGACTGCCGACTTTGTCTTTAAAAGTAATTATTCTGCTGACTTTTGCCTTAAAATTAATTTCTGTGGACGTATGTCCTAGAAACTAATTGGATTGCAATGTTTATCCTTATGGTGAAATGACCCTTTTAAATATTCCCAATCAATATATTTCAAGACATGATATCGACACACCCATTGAGATTAGAGTATGTAACATCCTCTAAATTTTAAGCAATATATTACACAAGGTTGTTGGAGGAACCTAGAGGTTACGTATTGATTTTTTTAACATGTACTTTATTTAATCGGTATAATATAAATTTTGGGAATAGAAGGAACAAATACTGAAAATAAAGGGAGTACTGATAGTTATTAGATAAATATGGAAACTCGCTCGATAGTTTTCTGTTGGTTAATGTAACTAAGGTCAAACGAAGAATATCAATGTGACGATATTTGCACGGTTCTCTCGACTTGAGAATACTATTAAACTTCAATGTGGACACTCAAATTTGATTATAGCTAAATTGTGCAAAAACTTCTATTTAATGACTATAGCCAGGTCTGAGTTGAAGCAATGGAAATGAAACACTATTCAATAGAGAATTCATCTTCTCAGTTATATGAGGTTATTATGATAGTCAATTATTTCCAACTCAAAGTCAAAGTCTCTAACCATAGCAGTATGGTTAATAATAATTGTTATTACTAAATCAAGAACATTTTATTTAGATTATACAAGTTGAATGTGCACAATATCAGAATTTTGTCCAAACCAGATTCTATAGGTCCTAATGTAATATAGCTCTAATTAAGAGAATTGGTGCAATAAATTTTTACTACCAAGGACCGCATAAATAGTAAAATTGGATTTTTACCAAAAAATGCATAAGCGGTAAATTCGACCAAACTGTCACACCACTAACTAAGCTGGCATTCGGATGTTATTATTCAAATAATTCAATATTAATCACCAACTGAATTTACACCTATAACTATTAGTCGCACAACCGCAATGTTGAATATTCTGAAGTACTACATAATTTAATTAAATTATAATTTTCATAAATTAGATAAGTTTATTAATGTTTATGAAATACTAATTATAATTTTTTTTGATTTAATTGAACCAATATTTAACAAGGTAGGTATATTAAAGTTATATATGTGTTTGCACCAAAAATTGGCCACAACACTCTTCGGGAGTCGTTGAAGAGATAATAGTGAAGAATGTAGATTCGAAACAGATATTATCTAACAAAAACTCCAATCAACAGTAAAGTAAATGCGTAGACAAGCGATTTATAGTGGTTCGGCGTGTTGCCTACGTCCACTGATGTTTTTTTGGTATTTTATTGATTCTCTTTTAATGATTACAAGTTGTTACAGCGATCAACAGTGAGTTACAACCAGAAATTCGAAATCAACAGCAAGTATATGATGTAGGATGGTGGAAATCTCGATCCGGCAGAGTCTGGGCGCTTGAGAGTCGAAAGATCCTTTTTCTGTTGGCTCTGGGGCTCTATTTATAGGCGTAGGATGCTGATATTTCACTGAAAACTCGGAAGACCACTTCTGGCACGTGAGGGGGCCCACGTGCCCGGTCTTAGGAAATTTGGGCCCACTTTGGCATCGATTCGAACTACATTCGAATCGATCATAAAATCATCCAATCGAGGTGAAATTTGGTGTGGACATTCTTCAACATGTATGCAAGCTTCTGTGAAAATTTCGTAGCATTTGGATCAATGGATTGGGAGACATGATGGGTTCGAGATTACTTTCTTCGAGTGGCTGTTCGGTTCGAAACCATCCATTCGAATCGATGGTTTCGAATTGATGGTGGCACGCACCTTCGTGGTGACGTGGAGCGCAAACTTCGAACCGATCTGGTCTTCACTCCGAGTTGACCGCGTCGACTCCATGTATCTCGGCGCATTCGAACCGATGGATGACACGTCATCGTGGCTAGTTGACCCAGTGGATTCGAACGAAGCTTCATAGATGGGTTCGAAGTTGATAGAGTCGAACCGAGGTACTCTGATGGGTTCGAGGTCCATCGATTCGAAGGCGATCGGTTCGAATGGTGTTTGGTGATGGGTTCGAAGACACCTACCATGATGGATTCGAAACCAGTGTTTTTGCCTTCAAGTTGAATCGATCATAACTTGAGCGTACGAACTCGGATTGACTCAAAATTTGAGATGACGACTTCTATGATCTTCCTTGTCATGTCCTATCAATTGTAGCTCAACCTGGGATCGGACAAAATTCTGTGATATCCATAGCGAAACGAAGTATGACCAATCTTTGAGACGAACTGTTCTCCGTTTTCGATCGTTCTTTTGGTATCGCGGCTTTGCCAAAAAGCGGGATAACATTTTGCCCCCCAAAGTACATCTTGTGGGAACATGACGTGCTTTGAATAGCTACAATTTCTCTCTGAACAATCATTGCTCTCCCTTTTGTTGAGACTCGTACTCTGTATTGTTGTAACCTTGCGTTGATATGATTGATTGCTGTATAATAGTGCTTTAGCCGTTGGCTGTTGCATTTGTAGCAAGATGAGTATTCGATCCCTGTAAATGTTTAAAATTGAATGTTAGTTCGACATGTATGCACAAATGTTAGTTTGACCTTTGTTAACGTCGTGCGTCCACGAGTCGTTGTCGGTTTGGTTTGCTATCGAATTTCACATCGATTCTCTCCTGAACCGATTTGGAAACTTAAGTCGAGACAATGCATGATGGTTGTTCTGAAAAGTCCCTTCGTGTCGATCCTCTCCTGAACCGATATAGAAGGTCGAAGGAAACGATTTTGGGTTGCGCGAATGTAATACTTTGAACCAACGTGTTGGAGCATTGATGGATTCGAAATCTACATTCGTATGGATGGAGTACGCTTATGTTATGATGGGTGCGAATCTGACATTCGAACCGATGGCTTGGACGAGTATGAAACGTTCATTCGTACCGATGAGAAAGAATGGATACGAAATAGCAGTTCGCATCGATATGAAATGATGGATACGAAACAGTCGTTCGTATCGATAGGTTGTGATGGTATGAAATCTCTGTTCGTATCGGTCAGTTATGGATGGGGTTGTGGGTTTGCTGATGTGAACAGGGTTTTCGAATCAATGTGCCCACTGTTGGTTTCGCATCGATGCGACTCGTTGTTTTGCCGTGTGCTTCGTATCGATGAAATATGATGTTAACTTCGAACCCACAAGGCATTAGGCAAATGGTTTCGAATGGAGATTTCGAACCGATCCACGCTTTGACTGATTGCGACCGATCAAGTTTACCGAAAGGGGAATCGTCTCGGTCGGCCTCAAAGCTCCATGTAAATAGCAGTTGGCTTGCCACTTTTTCACTTTTTACTTTTTTACTCTTGCCTTGCGTTTAATGCATTCTGCATCGTCTCGAAGCTTCGTAGAAGAAGGCACTGTGTTACGTATTCGAACCATTCAAGATCCAAGTCTTTAATTCTTCGAATCCATCACTCAAATTAGGTAATTAGCCTCGAACCCAAACGACAAGGTTATTTCGAACCTATCTCTTCTTCATCGGTTGTCCACTCTGGTGATTGCAAAACTAGATCTGGTTTGGGGAAAGCTTCGAATCGATGAGTGGATTCGAGTTCGAATCGATGATGGCGGCGTCATTTTTTATTGGATTTCGCATCGATCCCTGGAATGACTTTATGGGGGTGACGCAGTTCGCACCGATTGACCATCTTTGATGGGTCCATTCGAATCGATGGATTCGAATCCATCAGCTATCGGTTCGAAGTTCTCAACTTTGCATCGATACAGAGGGTATCGATTCGAACGTGGTTGATGTTAAGTTGAGGGTTTCCTTATCGGTTCGAACCAGTTAACCAAGGATCGATTCGAAGTCATCCTTCATTGATCAATTCGAACTTGACACCTGATCATCGATTCGAAGCGCGCCTTTCTGCATCGATTCGAAGTGATGTTAGGATGGGTTCGAATGAGTTCCCTGTGATCAGTTCAAACCCTCTATGATGGATACCAAAGTTTGACATTCTCTAAGCATAATTCCGACGAGCTTCATCCTTGCATATTTGGACTTGATAATCACACTGCATACTTGACCACCTTTCGAAGCTCGTCGATGGAACCATAACAACTTCTATCCAAGTCAAATTCCATCATACAAACGGTTTAGTGATGACGGTCAGCGATGACGGTCATTATAACTGGGCTCCGTAGCTTTGTCGTTTGCATATTTCCTTTAACTCTGTGACACTTATTCAAGTAATGCATGGCACTGCACAACATACATTCATACACTTTACACTGGGGAACGCACATGTCCTTTGTAGTCTAACGATGGTTTCTCATGAGTTAGCTAGTCATGGAACCTTCAAGTTCGCAACAGCAGGAGGTTCAAAGCACAGTTACTCCGAGACTAGAGGTTCCAGATATTGAACCTGAGATCGTCGGCCTGGCTTCGGACGAACTTCCCAATGCGTCTTTCATTGCCAATCCGTCGGATTCCGTTCGATCCAATATTTCTGAAGATATGTTGGGGAGAATATGCTTAAGGCACGGCCTGTCGCTGGGCGACGTGTTATTGCCGAGGCCGAATGATAGACCACACAATCCACCGGAGGGATATACAGCATTTAATCGCCACGCGTGTGTGGCCGGGACGCTTCCCCCGTTCAACGAGTACATAAGGGAAGTGTTGTCTTTTTTGAGGATCGCTCCGTCTCAACTACACCCGAACGGATATGCTTCTGTGAACAGCTTACTCATCGTCTTCATGGAGTATCTGCATAGACCATCTGCATAGACCACCGATCCCGATCGAGATCAGATATCTATTTAATTTCAAAACCTGAGGTGATTACCCTTCCTTCACATTCCTGGAAGCAGTGAGGAATTGCCAAGTGGTCACTGGGTCCTGGACCAGGTTGAGTTACTACAGGACGGAATGGTACTATGTCAGATGTCCTCCGGGGTTTGCTCGGCGATGGTTATTCAGACGTGAGTGTAGCCAAGCTATCAAATAATAATTAAGGCAATTGCAGTCAAAGTGAAACTTATGTTTTTTTTCTCTTTTTTTTTACAGCGACGATTCAGCGACCTGAGGGCGAACATTTTAAGGAGATGGTGCGAGTACTTCGAGAAGCCCCGAGTGAAGATAGGGATATCGAGTCGCTTTTGACCGATAGGAATCTCCGGACTTACGGGTTGATTGAACGAGGGCAGAGCATAAAGTTCGACGGGGCATCGAGGATCGTTTCGAAGAAACGAGTCAAGCACAAGGAGCCCAAAGTTATTATAGCCGAGGAGGCTGATTCTGAAAGAACTCATACCGACGACGAGCCGTTGTTGGAGCCTACAGACGTGGTTCAGGACGTCGCGGAGCAAAGAAAAGGCAAGGCAGCCGTCGTCACGTCAATTAAGAAGGGGAGATGGAAATCGGTTGTCACGGCCCGATCCTCTCCCGGAGTTAGAATTTCGGAGATGTCTCCTCCGAGAACTGAAAGTCTTTACGAAGGGCTCGTCGATATTCCAATTCCGGACGATGTGTCCCTGCAGCATGATGCCAGATTGGAAGAACTTTCAGAAACTTTAGTTTTGAGCGAGTCTTTTCCCACTGGTGTGGCAGACACATCCGGTTGGTCGGGGGGTTGCACATTCATACATATTTCACAACACTGCATAACCTTTGACTATAAACCACCTGTATCGAAGAGTGATTAATCCTGCTTTATTTTGTCCTGCATATATCATGTCCGGGCGAGGTTCTATGTTAGGGAGTCTCCGACACGCGCGCAAATCTTCATATCATGGGTCGCGCAGATGGGAAGGGGACATAGATTATGACCATGGACGCTTTGGGTACTCTGGTCAAGAGAGATATGACACGGATAGAGGCTATAAGCGTCGATCCCGATTGTGTACTCCTCCTCCTCCCAGAGATCTCATACAACCCCCTGTTCATGTCTCCCGTCCTTCTGAATCTTCACACTATATGTCGGCCTCTCAATCTTCTAGGCATGAATCCCGCCATTCTAGGAGCGAAACGATGATTGTTGTCGTTACAGAACAGCCCCCCGTGGAAATTTCAGGGGAAGGAGCAATCAGGCTTGCTCAGCTGAAAAGAGATTTCCCAAACATCTGCTTCGACAACTATATCTTTCCTCCACATTTAAAGAAAATCCCGGAGGAAGCTGAGCAATTGGTACATGACTACGTACACGATTTTTACGCTTAGTACAAAGCGTGGTCGAAAGCGGCTGACAAAGCGTCGGCATTGGCTTTTGAGCGTGGGGCCACCATCGAGAGGTTGCAGGCTGAGCTAGCTCAAAAGAGCCATATTATTGGGGTGCTAAACACTGAGGCAGAATCTTCTTGGAAATCTGAAATGGAGGCTATCAAAAAAGTCAACGAAGCCCAAGCAACGATGGATAGGATGAAACGTGAGCATTATGCCACGGTAGAGGATATAGGCCATCGAAACACCCTGGTCACTGCCGAGAGGGATGCAGCCCTGAAGGAGTTAAACGAGCTTAAGTCCAGATTTGCCAAAATCGCCAAGGATAGGGATGATGCGAATAACGCAGCCCAGGAGGCGTGTGAACAAGCCGTGATTCTCCGGATTGAACGGGATGCGGCAGTAGCCAAGGTCCAGGTGGTAGAGACGGAGGTTGAGGAGAAAGTTCGACAAGCGGAGGCTAGGCTGGAGGTCGATATTGAAGATTTTCTCATCACTTACAATGCCAATGTGTTGAGACACAGAAATTTGGCCTGGCTTCAAGACTACCCGGTACACCTCCGCAGCGCTTGGGGTCGATTGGTTGAGGAAGAAGAGGAAGCGCGTCCGGATGAATCGGTCGACCGATTCGAACTCGAAAACCGGTTGCTGACAGCTGATGAGAAGAAGATCCTCCATGACGCTATTATTGCTCATGAGAAGGAGATGATTGGTGGCCGATCTCTGGAGGTTGGAGAGGGATCAGGTGTTGAGCATCACGCCACTGTTACCGACATCACCGCTCCACCTTCATTAGAGCCTGTATCTATGGTTGGTTCACAATATGTTCCCGCTTATGACCCGGAACAGCCGTGATTATCTCCCATCCGGGAGCACATCTCTGAGGCCACTCAGCCGTCCGCAAGCCATACTGAGGAAGGTACTCCGAATATATCTCAAGTGTGTTTTCATTAGAGCATTTGTTTTGAAGCGGTTACTAATAACTTCTTCTTATCTTTGCTTAGTGACCGGAGTTGCGCCGATTGGCGCGACCCAAGAATCAAGTAAAAGGGGTAAGGCCATCACCACTGAGACTACTGTCGTAACAGCAGTATCAACTGAGACGGCGCAGGGGAGCGGATTATCTCTTGACGAACAAATGGTGAGCGAGCTGCTCGGTGTGCAGGGTGGCTTCTCCACAGACCTGCCGTTCATCATTAGTGACCTCCCGCCAACCTCTAGCTCTTCAATGCAGACTGCGGATGCCCCCAGCCAGGCCCAAGTGACTCATGACGAAGAAATTCTGGCCGAGATCAACGCCGAAATAGAGGCTGCGGAGCAAAGTGGTAGTATTGGTGGTAGCACGGTGGCTCATAGCTCAGCACCTGTAGGGATGGTGTCATCGGGTGACACTATCCCATCTTTCATTACGGATCCAGTCCCTCCTACTCCTCCGGTGGAAATCCTTCACATGGATTCGAGCTCTGAGGAGGACATTGACATTATGCCCCCAGCCGAAGAGCAGCCACCGGAGAGGAAGCGCTCCAAACGAAGGATCTCTGTCTCCAGCGAGTCCGAAGACGAACCGCTGATAAGGAGATCCAAAAAGAGGAAGTAGATGGGCCGTTTAAGCAGATTTTTTGGTAGATAGGTCGTGTATAGATGCAGGTTCGGCCCCTGCAAGTAGGAATTTTTTTGGAAGAACTTATTTGTACGTAAGTCCTTGTCTCTAGTTAGTTGAAATAAAATTCAGTTTCTTTGTTTCATTTCTCATTTCTTTTGTGCTTAAGTGTTTGTAGTGTTTTGTTTGCTAAGTCTGAAAATCTTGGTCATATGTTGTTATCGATGAACAAGTTGAACTTCAGACATTGTATCACTTTGGCTAGTGACTAACACTTAGCTTTTTTGCCCCCCAGTTTCGGGGAACAACATTTGTATTTTGGTAGTTGATCACATTTATTGCGCATCTGAAGCACATGTCCACATGCTGGGGACTTAGGATAATTTGAGATCGATAATCCGGTTCGCGCTCCGGAAATTTGAGAGTTATCGATGTTTGTAACATGGTTCGCGCTCCGGGAACCTGGAATTGATGTTCATACTCCAATTCACACTCTGCGAATTTAGAGTTAGTGTTGGTATTTCGGTTCGCACTACGGGAACTTTGACTTGGTATTTGTGCTCTGATTCACATTCTGGGAACTTGGAGATAACATGTATGTTAGGGTTCGCACTTCGGGAACCTGGAATTGATGTTTGTACTCCGACTCGCACTTCGGGAATCTGGAGTTAGCCTGCTTATTTGGGCTTTTTAGGAGTTCGTTCACACTTTGGGAACGATAAATTTGACGTTTATACTCCAATTCACGCTCTGGGAAGTTGGAGTCCGTTCGCACTCTGGGAACGAATTATTGAATGTTTATGCTCCAATTCACACTCTGGGAAGTTGGAGTCCGGTCACGCTCTGGGAACGAATTATTGAATGTTTATACTCCAATTCACGCTCTGGGAAGTTGGAGTCCGTTCGCTCTCCGGGAATGAATTATTGAATGTTTATACTCCAATTCACGCTCTGAGAAGTTGGAGTCCGTTCATGCTCGGGGAACGAGTTATTGGATGTTTATACTCCAATTCACGCTCTAGGAAGTTAAAGTCCGTTCGCGCTCTAGGAACGAATTATTGAATGTTTATACTCCAATTCACGCTTTGGGAAGTTGGAGTCCGTTCGCGCTCTGGGAACGAATTATTGAATGTTTATACTCCAATTCACGCTCTGGGAAGTTGGAGTCCGTTCGTGCTCTGGGAACAAATTATTGAATGTTTATACTCCAATTCACGCTCTGGGAAGTTGGAGTCCGTTCGCTCTCCAAGAACGAATTATTGAATGTTTATACTCCATTTCGCGCTCTGGGAAGTTGGAGTCCGTTCACGCTCTGGGAACGAGTTATTGGATGTTTATACTCCAATTCACGCTCTGGGAAGTTGGAGTCCGTTCGCGCTCTGGGAACAAATTATTGAATGTTTATACTCCAATTCACGCTCTGGGAAGTTGGAGTCCGTTCGCGCTCTGGGAACGAATTATTGAATGGAATGTCGTGTGTTGGTCCAATTCAGCCTTTGACGTGATGGCTTGCCCCCGAGCTGGGGTTTCACTTAGTGAGTGGCCGGTCGTATCACAGTCACTCGCTATTTGAATAAATTCCATTGTTTGATGGAACTTAGCTCTTCGTGTGTCGTGATTGTTGAACGTTGTATTCGGTGAACCACAGCTCTAGCTTGAAGAGATGGTATTTTATTGCTGAAATAAGAAAATATGGCAAAGTCAGTGCCTTATTACAAATTCAAATTTCAGAATGTAAAGGAAACTGCAAAATATTCACAGATTAAATGAGCCTGTCATGTGTGACAGTGACGAGGATCTTCGTCGTTCCAGGCTCCTGAGTAAGTTGGTCCACCACTGATGGCGTTTATCACCAATCTTCCACGGGGACAAGTTGAGTCCTCCTGTCTCAGTCGATTGGGTCCATTGTTTGGATTTGATGGCCCCACTTCTCTGGGCTACGGTGTCCGCACAAACAGTTCCAGCTTCCTTTCTCTGATCAGTTTTTCAACGAGATCCTGTAAGTGACGACACTCGTTCGTATTGTGCCCGTAGCTTTCATGGAACCTGCAAAACTTTCCCGTCTGGATTTGTCTCTCTGACGACGGTCTTGGTGCAGGTTTTTGATATTGAATTGTGTCACAGGTTTGTAAGTACAAGTCCTCTAGTGATGTATTCAGAGGAGTGTAACTGTCAAACATTGGATTCTTGCGCTGCGGGCCCCGATTTTGATCTTGTTTTTTAGTTTGATTCACGCTCTCTCTTCGCCGAGCTTGTTTGTTTTTAACGTTCAACTGAATTTTTCCGGAGCTCTCGCCGGACTGTTTGATTGCAACATTGCTTTGGATCCCTTCCATACTCGGTCCTGCATCAGTTTGCTTCCTAGACTGTTTTTCATCTTCCCGTCTCAGGAATTGAGCCACCTTGGCATTGAAACGGTCCAATGATGCAGGTGGTTTTCCAGCTAGCCAATTGCCAAATTCAGAATCGGGGTCGATCCCCTTAGTCAACGCCATAAGGATGGAGTTATCGTTTGGATTGCTGATCTCCGCACATGCAGTACGGAATCTCTCTAAGTAGTGTCTGAGTGTCTCTCCGGGAGCTTGAGTGACACTAGATAGAGTGTTGACATCTTTTGGCCTCGCGACGTGCATACGGAATTGCTCAACGAATTTCGTGGCTAACAGGTCGAATGAAGAGATGGATCGAGGTGGCAGTCGAGTGAACCACATGGTAGCGATGCCCCCCAAGGATATGGGGAAACTACGACACTTCACTGCATCGTCGGCTCTGGCAGCGGTGATCGACCATTCATATTTCAGAATATGTTGGTTAGGGTCGGAGTTTCCTTCATACATGGGTAGAGTTGGCATCCTGAATCGCCGTGGGGGTTCAGTAGTAAGAACATCGTCCATAAAGGGAGTGTGACTTCGGGAAACTCCCCAATCGTCGTTTGTGAATCCCTGACTCTCACGGATCATATGACGCATCATAGTTGACAGATCCGGCATCTGTGCGCTTTGTGCGTCCTGCACCGGAGTATGATCGTGTTCCATTCTTCGGGGTTGGACCAGATATTGTCGACGGTCCAAGTCTTGCCTTCGTGGCTCATAGTCTTCCGGGACGTATGGTTCAGGAGTACGTCCGTGTTGGTAACGGTCCAGGTTCGACTGATCTTGGGCGTCAATTCCTGGTTCAGCCGCAACGTTAGTGGTGCGGTATTCTGCGGTGTGATGAGGAACGACACCCCCTCGGGTGGAGGGTCCGGTTTGGAAACTGGCTGATGGACCGACTCTCAGTTGTCCAACGGTTAGTGTCGGTTGATTTCCAACAGGTGGCATACGACTTCCATCTAGCCGGGGTCGTGGAGGCCGATTATGATAATTAAAAGATAAAGAACTTTCGCTGGAGGAGCGAGAAGCATGATCTCTCATGGATCTCTTTCGTTTCTGGCGATCTAGCTTGTTGATTAGCTCAGCGTTAGCGCGTAGCTGTTCTTCTAGTTGCTGCCGACTCTAGGTCAGCTCTTGGAGTAGCAACTGCAACTCTTGTCGTGTAACCGGACCGGACGGTTCAGAGTGCCTAGTAGCATCCTGATTAGGTGGAGGTGGAGGCACAGGATTCTGTCTATCCTGTTCTTCTTGATTGACAGCGTTTGAGGTGGTTCTTGTGCTAACCATCTTGAGAGTTGGATTCCTTTCCTAGACTTTATGCAAATCTGAGTAGAAGGGAAGGAAGTTGGATTTAATGATCTGGATCTCTCTCTTAAATTTATTCAATCCGGTATCGATGACAGATCCAACGAGCAGGAGCAAATCTGGGTTCTCAGTGAAAGCACCAAAGTGTTTGCACCAAAGATTGGCCACAAAACTCTTCGGGAGTCGTTGAAGAGATAATAGTGAAGAATGTAGATTCGAAACAGATATTATCTAACAAAAACTCCAATCAACAGTAAAGTAAATGCGTAGACAAGCGATTTATAGTGGTTCGGCGTGTTGCCTACGTCCACTGTGAAGTTTTTTTGGTATTTTATTGATTCTCTTTTAATGATTACAAGTTGTTACAGCGATCAAAAGTGAGTTACAACCAGAAATTCGAAATCAACAGCAAGTATATGATGTAGGATGGTGGAAATCTTGATCCGGCAGAGTCTGGGCGCTTGAGAGTCGAAAGATCCTTTTTCTGTTGGCTCTAGGGCTCTATTTATAGGCGTAGGATGCTGATATTTCGCTGAAAACTCGGGAGACCACTTCTGGCACGTGAGGGGGCCCACGCGCCCGGTCTCAGGAAATTTGGGCCCACTTTGGCATCGATTCGAACTACATTCGAATCGATCATAAAATCATCCAATCGAGGTGAAATTTGGTGTGGACATTCTTCAACATGTATGCAAGCTTCTGTGAAAATTTCGTAGCATTTGGATCAATAGATTGGGAGATATGATGGGTTCGAGATTACTTTCTTCGAGTGGCTGTTCGGTTCGAAACCATCCATTTGAATCGATGGTTTCGAATCGATGGTGGCACGCGCCTTCGTGGTGACATGGAGCGCAAACTTCGAACCGATCCGGTCATCACTCTGAGTTGACTGCTTTGACTCCATGTATCTCGGCGCATTCGAACCGATGGATGACACGTCATCGTGGCTAGTTGACCCAGTGGATTCGAATGAAGCTTCACAGATGGGTTCGAAGTTGATGGAGTCGAACCGAGGTACTCCGATGGGTTCAAGGTCCATCGATTCGAAGGCGATCGGTTCAAATGGTGTTTGGTGATGGGTTCGAAGACACCCACCATGATGGATTCGAAACCAGTGTTTTTGCCTTCAAGTTGAATCGATCATAACTAGAGCGTACGAACTCGGATTGACTCGAAATTTGAGATGACGACTTCTATTATCTTTCTTGTCGTGTCCTATCAATTGTAGCTCAACCTGGGCTTGGACAAAATTCAGTGATATCCATAGCGAAATGAAGTATGACCAATCTTTGAGACGAACTGTTCTCCGTTTTCAATCGATCTTTTGGTATCGCGGCTTTGCCAAAAAGCGGGATAACAATATGTACGTATCGACATATGATATCGATAAATATTTCAAATTCAATTTGAGACGAATAGGTATTAATTGAATTTGGAAATTTATATGGGAGCATTCGGCTAAACAATGGTAGAAAAGGGGAGATTTTTTTTTGAAAAATATTGTTTTGAATTGGCAAGAAGAAAAGATAAATTAGCAGATCCCGATCTTCTCTTTTTACTCCATTCTCTTGCCCATCCATCCCCTCTCATTTTCAGTTTACTTTTTTAAGCCTCCACCCACCTACTATGCCGAAAATACAAAGGCATTTTTGCCATTTAATTTCCAAAATAAAATTCTATAAAAATCAATACTTGTAGTGTAGTGTTCATCTCTTGCTTGCAACAAATTCAAGGATGTTTGGGATTGGATCTAAGGAGTTTAGGATTCAACATTTAAGTAGAACATTTAAGGCCAAAATATTGGTGAGATCTAAGATATTTTCGTTATATATATATGTATGTATGTATGTATGTATGTGTGTGTGTATGTTAATATACATGCATAGAATAGATCTTTTTTTATCACAAATTTATTTATTCATTTGTTGTCTACGTACATATGTACACACTTTAAAATTGAATTAATTTTTGACATATTCATAATATATATACACGAATTAATTTTTGGCCAAATAAAAAAATTTAAAATTTAAAAATAAGTTTGCAACGTTTTAAATTAAAATATGAATTTTAAATTAGTATACATACATATATATAAAATACATATAAAAATTAATTTCTTAGTTTATATATATATATATATATAAACAAATATACATACATATAATAAGATATGAAAAAATTAAAATTTACAAATGTATTATAAACCGTTTAAAATAATATTAATTTATATATAAATTTATTTAAATATAAATCCATACCGATTTATGCTAAAAGATTATGAAACCATACCGATTTATATAAATCCATCCGCATGGATTTCTTAGTAAAATATTATTTTTATTAAATATTTTCAAACGAAGATTAAAAATTAATTTAAATATGTTAGTTTATATTTACTAATTAATATTCTATAATAAATTTTAAAATTATATGCATATTTTTCTGAATCTTGATTACACACAGACACACACACATATATATATTTGTATACATATATGCATGTACATATAATCAAATATATTACCATTTGAAATTTCAATTTCGGATCTGATGTAGATTTTTATTCTAGATCTAAATCTGTTTTTAAATTTAAATCTATCTTAAGATATTTTAATACTAATTTGAATTAGTAGAATTGGTCAACATATTCAAATTATATATGTGTGTGTGTGTGTGTTTATATTGATAGACATTAAATATGTATATAAAGAGTCTAATGTGTCTATTGTAGTGTAAATCTCAATACTTATATGTGGGCAAGTTAGTTTATGTACATACCTATATGTTGCACGTGCAATATACATGGACATGTGTATTTGATCCACACACATTATAAACTATGTTTGTAATAAAATCAAATCTTTTATAAACTAATAACATAAAATAAATATTTTAATCAAAATTATTTAGATTTGATCCAAATTAGTTTAAACTTCATAGGCCTAATAAGATCTAAAAATAGAATTTTTTTCAACAATCATCCATTTAACCCGCTACGTGCTGATCTAGTTCCATCATCTTTAAACCTTGTTGTATACTTTCATAATAACCATCCAACTAGGATCATGAGTTATCATATCTGAATGAACTCCCTTTACATGAATCACTCTGAATCAAATTAATTGATAGAGGATTATGATCACTAGGATAGTTAGGAAAAATTAAATATCATTGACAAGTATCTTATCAATATTATCGATAGTTCCTCTCATTCTTTATGTATGATTGAAACCTAATGGTTTAATTTTTGTTAGTTCAGATTGAAGTAAACAATTATCAAAGAACCTAAGCTGATTAAAAGGAAAAGGTAGACTACCCTTTTCATATGTAACAGATAGTGCCTTGTTGAAATCACCCATAACTATCCATGCTTTGGTAATAATTTGAGACCTGAAATTATTTGCTGCCATAAAATTTCCCTCTCATTTTGAAATTGCCTGCATAAATAGTGGCAAAGATAACAAAGAAGGCTCTAGCATCATTTGCCTCTACTATTAAATGTTTCATGGATTCCGATACTTTAGTTATACTCAATACATTTTGATCCCAGATCAATAAGATCCTTCCTCTGTATTCTGTAGAATTATTAGTGGTAGCAGCCCAATAGGATTGTAAATTTTGCACAAAGAAAGCTATGTTTCTATCTTTAAGTTTATTCATAGTAAATCAACTGTAGTTGGTTTATATTTCATTAGGAGTATGAGCATGTCTTAAGTACATTTATAATTAGTGATAGTCATTTAACTTTCATACTGCTCCTCAAGCTTCTTTTAGAAGGAGCCTTTGCACGGTTATTTTGTTAACAGTGATTTTCTTAAATTTTATTTGTAGTAACATGCCTAATACATATGTGGTTACTTTGTCTTCGGGCACTTCATCAATGATAACTTCAGTAATATTATCAATAAGTCTTCAATATTTAACTCTACAGGCAGTTCTTCGTTTAGAAAACTAAGCTCGGTTAGAATCTTTGCAAACTATCATTTTCCTTCGTTGTATTCATTCGAATAGGCTTACTGATGTAACTTGATATTATAGATGATGCATCAACACTCCACATTTCCATATCTAAGTTACGTAAATTAGCCCATATCTGAACTTTTTTAAGCTTATTGCTTTATATTTGAAATTGGGATGTCATGCTTCTACTATCATTAATTTTTTGAACAAATAATATGTTTGTTTGCATAAAACATACTCATAATCTTCAACTTTAGAAAATTGAATTGCATAGCAATTGTTCTTAGCTTTATGTATCATGTAAGTAACTTTGGGTTTTTAGATTCAAGTAATAAAATCTTTAATTCCAAAATAAGATAGTTTAATTCCGACTGCAAAAAGCATAATCGTTTTCTCCCATGTATCAGTTGCCTTGAATATGGATTTTGGTATACAAACATATTCTTCAGTCGGATAAACAAATTTTAGCACGTCGGTTTTCGTCTCTTCTTTTTCCTTAATAGATCCTTCATTCTTAACTACTTTAGTGCAAAATTCGATATGTTCTCCCTTCAAGTTGGTATGGATTGGCGGCCCATCGTCTTCCTTATCTTGTAGTTGGTTATTACCTTGTCTCCACTGACTTCTTCCATTTTTTAGGTTCTATATACACACATATATATGGAAAATCTATGTCTGTTTAGACATAATTTGTGACACAAAGAATTTCCACCATTGGATTGCCCCCTGAATTCCACCTTCCTAAAAAGACAAAAAAAATTCAATAGTCTGAATCTTTTGTGTCACCATTTTATGTTTAATTTTGTGTTCATATAGCCGGCCTCATATATATACATATACATACATACATACACACACACACACACACATATATATATATAACACACACGGCCAAAATAATAATAATTTTTAAAAAATATGTACAAAAATTTTAGATATGCAAAATTTGCTCATTTTTTGAACGTGGTTCTTCATGGTACAAGTAAAAATAAAAACAAAATTATTATTTACAACTGTTTGGATTGCTGCTAGAAACCCTCTGCCCGACCCGTATTTAATACTTATATTGCAAAATTTACATCATTCGCCTACTTCAATTTAGACCAGTCAAAATATGACCCAACCCATTAACCTAACCCATTTACCCTACTTATAAATGGGTTGGGTCAACACATTTATGAATATTATCAAAAGGGTTATGGGTTGGGTTGGCCCATCTTTAAAAGGGTTATAAATGGGTAACCTATATACCCATTTATTGAAAACATTAAATTTTAATATAAATTTGTAAAATAAGAATTTTGAACATACATTGTACTTTTTCATGGAGACTTACAATTGTATTTAGAAAATATCAGGCTATCGCATCCCATATTTGAACTCCGCCTAGTGCAGAAGCCGCTATTTTTTTGTTCGTACTGCAATAACTCCTTCATTCCAGCTCGAAATCAGGCTGGACTTCAACCGGTTAACTCCATTCTAAATTACGACGTTATGGAACACTCGGATACTTCATCGTGTGAACGTACACTGTAGTTCTCCTAAGGGACTGACAGTTGTACTTAGAAAATAACAGGCTACCACATACCCATATTTGAACTCCGCCTAGCGCAGAAGCCGCTATTTTTTTGTTCGGACTGCAATAACTCATTCGTTCTATCTCGAAATCGGGCGAGACTTCAACTGTTTAACTCCCACCTAAATTACATACAGTTTGGAAAACTCGGATACTTCATCGTGTGAACGCACATTGCAGTTCTCCAAGGGGACTGACAGTTGTACTAAGAAAATAACAGGCTACCACATCCCCATATTTAAACTCCGCCTAGTGTAGAAGCCGTTATTTTTTTTGTTCGGATTGTAATAACTCCTTCGTTCTAGCTCGAAATCAGACGAGACTTCGACCAGTTAACTCTCACCTAAATTACGGACAGTATGGAACACTCGGATACTTCATTGTATGAATGCACTGTAGTTCTCCAAGGGGACTAACAGTTGTACATAGAAAATAACAGGCTACCACATCTCCGTATTTTAACTCCGCCTAGTGCAGAAGCCGCTATTTTTTTTGTTCGGACTACAATAATTCCTTCGTTCTAGCTTGAAATCAGGCGAGACTTCGTCCAATTAACTCCCATCTAAATTACGGACAGTATGGAACACTCGGATACTCATCGTGTGAACGCACACTGCATTTCTTCAAGGGGACTGACAGTGGTACTTAGAAAATAACAGGCTGCCACATCTCCATATTTGAACTCCGCCTAGAGCAGAAGCCGCTATTTTTTTTTGTTCAGACTGCAATAACTCCTTCATTCTAGCTCAGAATCAGACGAGACTTCGACCGGTAAACTCCCACCTAAATTACGGACAGTATGAAGCACTTGGATACTTTATCGTGTGAACGTACACTGTAGTTCTCCAAGGAGACTGACAGTTATACTTAGAAAATAATAAACTACTGCATCCCTATATTTGAAATTTGATGAAAGTTAGTATTACAATTTCAATTTTTTATCGAAACTCAAAATATAAAAATTAGAATTATTTTATATTTATTTGTTTTTTATTAGTCAAATTAAATTTAAATTTTTAAATGGGTTAAATGGGTAACCCGCTTATTAAGTGGGTTGGGTCATAAATGGGTCGGGTCATAAATGGATAAAAAATAATGGGTCACAAATGGGTTGGGTCAAACTCAACTCAATCCATTTTGACCCGACCCGACCCGTTTGACAGGCCTACTTCAATTCATTACTTCAGTTGAGAAACTAAAAGATATTCCTCTTTTGAGCCTTTAGTAGCAACAGACTAAATAAATAACATCCCCTATTCTTAGTGAATTAAAATTTCTTGTGTCTTCGCCTACTACAATGCTACACCATCGGTCCACTTTCAAACAGTGGTGTAATCTTCAAACATCAAATCTAGATCAATTTCAACGGATCTAAGTAGCATTAATGAATGTTCTCAAATTTTGCCTTCTATTTGTTAATAAAGTGACGATCTCCCAAAAGATGATTGCATATAAGAAGATGAAACCCACACCTTATTATTCATCCCTTTCATTGAATCAGTAGATTAATGTCGTTCTTTATGCTTTGCAAGCATGCAACTGGAGGCTTCTATCGTGGCATATTTGAATCTGTACCTACTCTTTTGCTTGAAAATGTAATTGCTATTTCCAAAACCTGTATTAATTAGGGTAAAATAAATGTTAAAATCCTAAGATTTGAAAATTTGTACATTTTGAATCATAGTCGAGATGAATAATTATATACTTATATATATATAAATATGTATATATATATATATATGTATATATATATATATGTATACATAAAGTTTGATAATAAATAAAATATAATTTATATAGCATCATTAATAAGACTAACAAAAATAAACACAATACTATAAAGCAATTTTTATCACATGTACACACACATATGCATATGCATATGCATACATACATACATACATACATACATATATGTGAATATGTGTGTGTATTGTATATGTATAGTAATCTGAATTTCATTTATAAACAACTTTTATATCAGTTCAAAATCAATGATAATAATATATGTTACATACATCAATATGAGTCATGGACGAGCATATATGAATAGGTAACATAAAATAAGAAATGGAAATTTGGTTCCGTCTGTTATTTTCAATCTGGTACCTGAAAAACCCTTTGTAAAGACATGTTTTAAGCTACACCTCTATTTTTAATTTTGGTAAATTTTTTATCCATCTTTTTAAAAAGTAAATTTGAACTTTAATTGCATGTTTTTATGATTAACACATTCTTTTTGAAATTTTTTGATAAAATGAAAATATTTACAAAGAAGTCCGCAAATATTTGCAGTGCTCTCTATGGGTATTTGCAATACAAAAACTTAATATATTTGCAGACTTCTCCGTAAATATTTGCAAAGTTACTTATAAATATTTGTAGAGTTCCACATAAGTATCTTAAAATTTAAAAATAATTTTTTTTTAATCTGTTTTTGAGGAGAAACGATTGTGTATTTTGAAACCTAAAGAGGGTACTTTCACGAAAGTTTCCAAATAAAAGTGGTACTTAATCAGATCTAGCTCTTCGTGGCAGGTCAATTTGAGAATTAATTCCTGATTGCTTGATTCACCACTTGATGAAACAATGATCGAATGAACCACCTAGAGTTTATTTAGGGTAGAAATTAGTTTCGGCCATGGGAAGGGATGAAGGAGATGGCATTCATAAAATGAGAGAGGAGAAAGAAGGAAAAATTAAAATTGAATTAATGAGATGTATTTGTTTTTACGGAGATAAGGAAAACCTCTCTCATTCCTTCTTTAGAACCTTCCTTTTGATTCCCTATTTAGTCTAAATCAAATATTTAAATCATTTGTTTCCTCCCTATGGCCGGCCATGCTTGCATCATATATGTACCAAATTTTCCAAAGCCCGTCTAAGTGATTACATATATTTACAACCTGTTTAGATATATATATATATCGATATCACATATTGATACGTCCATATATAACTTTTATATACAAGTCCAAATAAAACAACACCAAAAAAACATCTAGGAGATGCCACTTACTAATGATACGTCAACCATCAAATATAATAATAATTTATGTTCTAAAATATTAATTAATTTACAATACTTCATGAACCAGTTAAATTATGTGTTTTTTCAGAGAATTCACAAGATTCGGAGGTGTGATTTCGATCAGCGATTAATATTGAAAAATTCAAATATTAACATTTACACATCAAATTTGCTAAATTTGTGAGAGTTTGACCAAATTAATCGCTTACAATTGTTTTTGGTAAAATCATATTTTACACTACTTTAAGCGATACCAATAGTGAAAATAATTAACACACATTCTCTTTGTCCACACTATTCACTTAAGGGTATATAGGGTCTGATATTGCTCAAAACCCCAATATTACCCACATGTAACCAAATGTATCCATAAACTAAGTCCTTGGACTTTGAGTTGGCTATAGTCGACCATGATCTAACCTCAACAATCACGGAGACAACTTAATTAAATAGTAATTCACTTACGCTGCTTCAAATCAAACCAACTATAGTTGCTTGATGGTCATCATGTCATGATTTAGCCATAGTCAAAGTGGAAGGTTCACATTAAAGTTTCAAATAATCTCAACTTGAGAGAACTATGTAAGGTCATCATATTGAGATTTCTTGTTTGACCTAGTTATTATAAACCAAAAGGAAACTCTTGAGTCGAGTCATTTTTCAGTTATCCAATAACTATAAGTACATAACACATGGTGCCCCCAGCAACCATGAGTAATAAATTATCCAACATTTGGAGAGCATTACAAACTCTAGTCTCAATCGATATATCTTTTCTCGAAACGTCTTGACTAAGAATTTTTGATACAAAATGTTATTTTATATAGTGATTAATTACTCACGATTGCAACTACTCATAATACATTTACATAACATTTTATTTAAGATATAGATTGAATTAATTACTTAATTAATTATACTACCATATAACAAATTGTATAAAAGAAAGCAAAAACACCTTTATTATAAATAAGAAGATGGTTACAATGTTATATGTATGCAACAAATTACATAACTGCCTATAGGACATATCTCTAACTCTTTCATATACTTATAAATTGCTTGTCCCCTTCACTTAATTTTCGGACAAGTTATTTTAAAAAAATTGATACACATACATATATATTATAAACATTCATTTTGTTAATTACACACACGTATATAATATACTAAAATTAATTTTCACAAAATAAAAGATAAGAAAAAAAATTCCAAATTTGAAAACATTATATATATAAAGCAAAATATTTTTTGATTTTCTAAAAAAATTATTCATTTTATTCTTTACTTTTTCGATTCATAATATATGCACATACACATTTAAAATTTCTGTACGGCTTAAAAAACTATTATAACCTTTTTTCCGATCTCGTTAAGTAAAATAATATATTTTTTATTATTCGAAAGTTAAATAAGATTAAAATTCCATTTTAAAAAAAATTAAAATAATTTCAATCGAAATTTTTAAATAAAACATTTAATGCCTTTTCTTTTAGTAGTAGTAAAAAAAATTATTTTTATAATTAACATTTTATTTTGAATAAGTATACAATATTTCAAACTTGAAAAAGTCAACTCTTTTAAACCTAAATTTTAAATTTGTTAAATAATTTTAAACTAAATATTTATTATAATATACATATACACACATTTAAATATAATTTTCATACAAATTATTTTATTATATATTAATATTTTAAATTATGTTGTGTGTGTGTGTGTGTATGTATGTATATTCATATACATACATACATACATATATACATGTATGTATATGTGTGCATATATATTACAAATTCATTTTGAATAAAATTTAAATGGTCGATTAAAAAAGTTTTCTTCTTAATTTAGTATATGTATAAAACATAACACTAATAATTATATTATTCCATATGACATTAATGTGCATGTAAATGTGCATATTTTTACTTCTATATTTTATCGAATTTAATTAAATAAATCAGCATTTTGGGTATTTTAACATGTTTAAACCTAAATTCAAATTATTTTCAAATCGTCATATATTCATATTCATATAGAGGCAAAAATGATAATTTTTTTGCATATATTAATTTGAGCAAATTTACTTAGAAACTTTTATGTTATTTTGTTGGAATTTGAACTCAAATTACAAGTGGCTTCATGGAAAATATGCATGCACAAGGAAAGACAAGCAAATGAAGATGGAAATAATTCATTTCATGAATCATGGAGGACCCCACCTACCCACTTACCATAATCACCTATTAGGAGCTAATGCACATGCTAATGGAGCTTAAAGTTTCATGCACATTTAAATGGTGGATAATCTCATGCTAATGATAACTTGGTGGTCACACTTCCTCAAGGGTAGTTTGGGTAGTTTTCAAAAATATGATTAGGGTTTCAAAACATGTATAAATACCTCATATGTTCATGTAATTAGTCTCTTCTCCCTTAGCCTCCTTTGAGCCTCCTCTTTAGTTTAGTTTTAGGCTCAAAAATTAAATATAAGTTCTCTTTTCTTTTTCATTGCTACTGAGCCATTTTCTTCTTTCATGTAAATTTCATTTTATGCAGTTTTAATTCATTCTCTTTTTATTTTCTTTTATGTTAGTAGTGTAGTTTATTCTTATGTAAGTAGATTAGCTTAGCTTCTATTTCATTTTAATTAGCTCTCTTTTTACTTAACTTTCGTATTCTTCTTGTTTTTATTTCATATTGAATGCTACATTTGTTGAAATGATAATAAATATGAGATGCTAAACCTCTTCAATTTAGGCGTAATGAAGCTCTCTTAATCATGTAGATTCAACACTTTGCTAATTTTTGATCTCTTTTTATACTTAATGGAAATATTTGATGTGCTTTAACTTGTTGTTTTAGTTTTCAATTTGATAGCCTATATTGTGGACACCAAATAGGCTATGCTTAAACAAACAACATACACGAATTACCTCTTCATCTACATACGATTGTTGTAATGAAGTGAATATTGAAATCACAATTTAATGGTCTATATTTCTAGTTGATAGTTAATAGATCATGCTTATAATAGATTTTATTTTCAAGTTCATTATCATTTTCATGATAATTAAAAAGTGATTTAGTGGTCGTGTTATAGTTTGATGGTTTATTTTGGGCTAATTAATAGCACAAATATTCCATACTTATGATAAACACATCAATTAACTTCACTAATGACGAAAAAGTGAGATCATAATTTAACGTTATGTTGATTTATGTGATCACGAGAGGGTTTATCTCTAAATTGCCTTCAAACTCTTATATTTTTATCCATTTTCTTTTGTTAGTTTATTTACATTTTCATTTCTAGCTTAACAACACTCTCAACTTTGGTTAATTTGATTGAATATAAATTTTAAAATCGAAACAATTCCCTGTAGATCGACCCGTACTCGCCACGTACTAGAATTGTACGGCACGCGCTTGCGGTTATTTTTAATTTAAATTTATCAATGATTTTCCAACTCATAGAAAAACCGTCGTTAAATAAGTTTTTGACGCCGTTTCTGGGGAATAGTCTTGATTTTAATTTTCTTTTCTTCGAAATATTTTCGTTTGATTTTATTGTGTATTTGTTTTGTGTGCTAACTTGCATTTAAAATAAAATTTGTACTGTGTGTTTGTGTGATTTTTGTTTAAATTTGGTGCTTCTTGTTGCAGTAATTTCATTTGCATTTGCACTCTTTTTATACATAAGAAAAAAACTTCCACAGTTTCATTTCAAAAACAAACATAAAAAATTATTTCATTTTCAAGTTACAATTACAGTTTTCAATTTCAGCATTACAATTACAATTACACATTTCACTGCCTTTTTCAAACTGTGCACCGTGCACATTTCCATTCTCTGTTACAAACTGTTTTTGTTACAAACTGTTACTTCTGTTCCTCGCCTCTGACCACCATCCCATCTGCTCTATACAAAACACTCCATATATATACATACAACTCCCCTTTGTTGCCTCTAAACCAGTCACCATTCCCGTAAATTCCAGCCTCATTTACCATCTGCCACAACCTGACCACAAAACAACATCATGCCCATCAACATTTCTGCCCATTAGTTCACACGTCACATTCAGTTCAGCTTCAGTTCAACTGCTCCTTCTACAAAACTGCTCCTCTGCCTTGCAACTCCTCCAACATTTTAGCATACATCTATCCCTGTCACAACAGCATTCTCTGCAATACTTCACTTTGCCATACTCAAGCAATAATACATCAATACATACAAATTCACAGTCAAATACAACAGAACTTCACCTTGCCATACTCTATTGCCAACCACACTTCATTCATCAACACTCCAATTCATTGCTATGAACTCAACAGTGCCACCATTTCCTCCTTCACTTCAACACCACCAGCTTGTAAACTGTCAACTCACAACAACTGCTCACTACAACTCAACCATCATCACAACCTTCTGTCAGCTTGTAAATTGTGCACTGTGCCTCCTCACAACAACTTAACCATACACTTCCTCTTACATCATGGCAACTTCAAACTTCCACAATAACATTTCATCTCATCTCTGGTCACAGCCTACAACACTCCACCTCCTTACTACCAACCATCTACATACTTCATCACTAAAATCTTCTACATAACAACACCTTCATCTCCTTGCTGCACACATCAAAACCAGACCATACATACACCTATAACATCCTATTGTTGTACCACAACTCAAGCAAGTGAACACCACCAGAACCCCACTAACCACGCCAGTAACCAAAAACTTCAACAACCCACACTGCCAACTTCATCAGAGCATTCTTCACATCACCATACTTCTGCCTACCTGTACAAACCACAAAACATCAATAATTGTTGCCTTCACCATCTCAACTGCCTCTGCTAATTACATTTCTATGCCAATCACTCGTCTTCAAAAGCGCCACAGCTGTAAACAAACAATACTGTCACATACCACATTATACAGCCATATTGCCACATTCACTCACATTCCCCTGCCTTGCCACATTCATCCACATTTACAAATCAATACACCACCAATTGCCAACTTCCATCAAAACAGTAACCCAAATTCTTCAACATTCTCAATACACTACCCTTTCTTGCTGACAACATTCTTCAACACACTTACAATTTCATATCTGACCATCATCAAATTCCTCTCTTCAAATCCCCCTACCATCAACATCATATCTGACCATCAGCAAAATAGCCTGTGCAACTGTGCTACACAACCATCTCCAACATCATCTCCAAATCCCTTATGCTTGCCTAAAACACTGCTACTACAACACCATAACAAGCAACCCATCAACTCACACCACAGAGGAACCTGCAACAGTGCACATTACCCCCTTTCAAGCATCTACTACACTTCACCAAACCATCAAACTTGCATCCATCTCCATAATTGTTTTCACTGTCTATGCACCAGTCAAGCCATCACTTCAACTAACCAAGCCTTCTTCACCTCCCCTCTGTTTCATCACATAACATCACATAAACGCATACATATAGCAGCTCCAACTCCCCTCTGTTTCATTACCTGCACATCCAACCACTACCATATAAACAACCACTGCCCATCATTACTGCCTTATAACAACACTACCAACTGCCTTATACCAACAGCGGTCTACCACTTCTTCAAACTGACCACTAACTCGACTACAACCATCAACAAAACTGACCACCACTTCTTCAAACTGTGCATAGGTTTGCACTTCTTCTACATCTAAATTACCAATTCAATACATCTTTTCTACAACCATCTCATTCCTCCTCCATAATTTAATGCCACTTCCCTATTCTACGACCACTTCTATCAATTCAATTCCACTACGATTGCCATATCACTAGAGAAAAACAATCCAACATCATCAACAGCAGCCTCTGTAGGATCTAGATTAACCCTAGAGGGGAGGTGAATAGGGTTATAGCAAATTTTCTCGAATTAAACACAGAAATATAATAGCAGAAATAAATATGCTGAAAAATAAATCACACACAAAATTTACCCAGCTTCGGCAACCCCTGCCTACTGCTGCATTCACAGATTTCTATTAGAATTAAACAGAATCATGCTTACAAACACTCTACTAGACTCGCAGACCCTTTTGCTCCCGCTCACAAACACTCTACTAGACTCGCACACCCTGCTCCCGCCTATAGAGTTTCGCTCACTCGCAAACACTGCTCCCGCCTATAGAGCTTTGCAAACTCGCACACCCTGCTCACTGAACTAATTCAAAATAGACAATCTGACACTACCTAAACCTAGGTGGTGATTTACCAAGATTCTTTGGTTCGTAAAATAAAAAAAACAATAATTAAGAAACAATAGAAAATAACCCTAAAAACTAATTAATATAATAAAGCCTTAAATTAAAAACAAAACCCCCTTTTGATTTTAATAAGACCGGCCCACTTAAACCCGTTCCTTTCTTTGTTATCTCCAGCCCGATCCCCTTTTGTCTCGTTCGTGAGAATAATGGCGGCTTCGTTTTGATTAGGGCTTCGTTCCCTTTTGTTCCAGTTAGGGCTTCGGCTCTTTGTTCCAATTAGGGCTTCGGTTTCTTCAATTGATCTGTTATATGTTACCCTAGCTCGCTGCTTCTCTGATGGTTGACTATTGCTCGTTTTGCAGTTGCTCGATCGAGTTCGTTGCTTGTGAATTCGGTATGTACTGTCTCCTTTTGCTTTTCTAAATTGATACTTGAACTCGATCCCTTATGCAGATGATGATTTTGGGTATTTATAGGATTCGAAATCCTATTTTTGCGTTCGTATTTTCGTGTTTGAATTTGTCTACTGAATCACCTCGGCCACTTGATGATGCTTGAATGTTTGAGATTTATCTGACTTTGTCAATTTTGTATTTTAGATGCTTGGTTGACACGGCTTCGATTTTGACTCGTTCAACATTGAAATTCTTGCTATCCACGGCACAGCTTTGATATTGTTTCTGTTGATTTTATTCTCATGGTTTCACGAAAAATAAATAACCACTACACTTTGAAACTACTCCTTGACTTGTCTTCACTGTGGCACTATGTCACTGTGTTTGTTTATGCGATTCCATGATTTTGGTTTAACTTTGTACCATTGACTTGATATTCTTAACTGCCTGTATTTTGCATTCATGTACTTGCTGCTATGTTGGTGGCAATCTTGTGTAAGTGCTTGTGTCATCACTTGTTTGCGGTGACATTGTGGTTTGCATTGAGCATTTTGTATGCTTGAAATTTTGGTTTTACAGTTGCACTTGGTTTTGTTGAGTTTGCACTGCTTCACTATATGTTTAGGTTGCTGCACCATGTTGTTTGCTGTGGATACTGTGTTCATGTTTGTCGTGCTTGTAGTCTGGTCCATTGAGTTTGATCATCCATTGTAGCTTTTGTGCATTTCTGTGTGTTCATGTTGCTGGACTTGAATACATCTGTGCATGTCACTGTTATGTCTGCTCTGAACTTTTGATCATGTTGCCTTCGTGTTGTTGTTTGCTTCACTGTTGCATTCCACTTGTGTTTGCACAGCACTGCATGTTATATTTCTTGATCATGTTGGCCATTTGGTCGAGTTGTAGTCCAGTCCACTCATGTACATGCTTCACTGCAGCCTTCTTTGCATTGTTCATTTTACTGTCTTTATTGTGGCATACTTTGATTCTTTTGAAACTGACTTGCACACTACTGTCTTCTGGCCATTCTTTGTTGGTTCATTGGTGTTTGTACACTTTTGTTGCAGTGGTTTTACATTTGTGCACATTGAATCAGTTTCACTTGGGTCTGGTTGGTCTTGCCATTGTAGCTGTTTGAGTTGCAGTGGTTTATATGCACTTCATCACTTCAGTATTGCATTGTTTTCACCTCTGACCTGTTGTAGTTTGATTGTGTTCATATACATTACTGCCTTGAGTTGAACCTATCTTGGGTTTGACCTTGTTTTTGATTTCTGTGCTTTTGTTTGATTTTTGCACACGAGTTGGCGAGGCAGTGCACACGTATACGAATGTACACGTGTGTATTGCAGCCACTCATAGTTACCTGTCCCTGATAGAAAATACTGATATGCACAGATATTGCACAGTCAAAAATGATGACGAACAACCCAAATAACTGAGGCAAACAATGTTTTCAAAATCATCGTTTCTTTCAAATTTCAAAAATATTTATCTTTCAATTTTACTGCGTTTGAAAATATTTTTGCAGATTACTCAGATGCTGGATACAAACCGGAATGCAGTTGAAGACAAAATACGAGTGTGAGTGATATGTAGTGAGGTTAACTGTAAATGTGAAATGTGATGTGATTGTAATCAAAAATGTATATGTATAGTGAGAGCATGAAATTGTACTATTTAAAATTGTAATAAATATTTGTTTGAATAAAAATTTCTGTTTGAATTCAAAATCTGTTTAACTTGTTCTGTTTGAATTCAAATTCGAATTCTGTGTAATTTAATTTTATTCAACAGATATTTATCTAACCAAATACATACTATTCAAAATATTTGTTTGAATAAAATTTCTGTTTGAATTCAAAATCTGTTTAACTTGTTCTGTTTGAATTCAAATTCGAATTCTGTGTAATTTAATTTTATTCAACAAATATTTATTTAAACTATGAAAAACAAAATAGTACATTACCAAATACATTTGTATGAATGTATATATGTTTATTATCATCAAACAAAAATCATATAGCGCAAAGCGCATATTCAACAATCTCCCCCTTTTGATGATAACAAACATATATTTAAGATTTTGAATATATTAAATGTATTTGATAATTTCATTTGCTCCCCCTATTTGAATGCTTCCTTTTTATGTGATACTCCCCCTACATATATGGCTCCCCCTACATATATGCATACAAATAAAAATATGTAAATGAGCCTATATGCAAATTGAAAGTTATTTGACCTTTGCTTGATTCTATTTGACAAAATCTTAACTTTTCTCTCCCCCTTTTGTTATCAGCAAAAGAATAATAGTGTTATAAAATAGGGATGAAGTGATAAACATGAATCAAACATTTAACTCAATTAAATATAAATATCAAATCTCAATAAAACTCAAATAAAAATCATAATTACCCTTGTCAAGTGCATATTCCACTTTCAGAAGTGATGGAGATAGAATCATCAAAAATTCATATAGATATGTCTATTTGTGGTATATTTATTTCTGGAAATTTGAATATCTACTAACCATGCATAACCGTTAGGACTTTTAAATGAGATTAGTAGTATTCCAATTTAATTTAAAAAATGAAATCAAGTATCTTCTAACCACGCATGACCGTGAGGACTTTTAAATGGGATTAGAATCAACTTGTCTATTAAATCAATTATTTTTAATATGCGTTCCATACATGCATAACCGTGAGGACTTTTAAATGAGCATGGAAGCACATAATCAAAAATCCAAGTAATTCACCCATGCATAACCGTGAGGACTTTTAAATGAGAGTGAATACTTTGGATATTTATTTTTATTGCTAAATATAATAAGTTGAAGCACAAATAATTTCCTTTACAGATTTAAGATATTGAAGAACAAATGATTTCCTTTGTAAACTACCACAAATTTACATACTAAATATGATCTTGATGAGTGATGTTCGATAGAAAGATGATAGAAATAGAAATGGTCATGGAATTATTACCCAACAAAAGTTTTTATAACTCTTGTTATGAAATTCTAAAGAAATTTTCTAATTATACTTTCTCGAGTTATAATATATGATAAATATCAACACTCATCTCTTTTTCAGTCACTATTTATCTTTTCGATAATCAAAGGGAGTCAGATTAGTCAAATTTGTCATTTAAAATCAAATTAAAAATTATAAAATCAATTTTTCAAAAATGATTAAGCTGTAAATATGGTCAAACATGATTTTCTTGAGGGGAGTTTTATAAGAAAATTTTCTGCTATTTGAAAATTATTTCAAGTGAAAAATATGCAGATATTTTCTTTGAAAAAAAACGATGCAGCAAATGAATGTTTCAAAAATTAATCACGTTACACTAATAATTTTTCTATCAACTATATTACCAGTGTAATCCGCATTTGAATTTAAATTTCACTCAATATTCACTTGTTGAATCAAACCATGAGATGTGCACCAAAAATTTCAAAACATCATTCTTTTGAATTTGAATTTAAGCCGTGTTAACACTCAAAAAAATATCATGATGTTAATTTCAGAAACCAGAGGATAAACAATTATTTTCATGAGTAATCAACAGTTAATCAACATCATAATTATTTCAAAAACAATTTCTTAAAATCCTTTTTCTCATGAATTTGAAATCGTGCAAATTTACAAGCAGTGATCAAAATGTCAGAACCAATATATCTACGTGTAGCATGAGTAACCAACATTTGACCGAACAAATTTATATAAATTAGTTCGAAATTGAAAATCTGATTGGTCATCAATTAAGCACAAATTAATGTCATAAATAAGAACAAGTCAAAAAATCATATCAATTAAGTCCGAATCAGTCAACCATCATAATTACTCCAAGTAATTCTATTTAAAGATGGTCAGTCAATATTTTAAAAAAAAAATCATAGCATCAAAATCATCATCTTTTGTTCATCTCAATATTGGCTGATTTTAATTTAGAGTATGGTGCAGATAATCACATTTAAAAACAATTACCTGTTTTACCTTTACGATAATTTTTCGTGATTGCCCATTGTGATTCTGTCACCTTTATACTAGGCTAAGGAACTTTTCTTTGTCGCCCGTTGTGTTTCTGGAACAGCCGAAATCCAGAGAACACTGTTGTTGTTCCTTAGCCTGCCACCACACCTACACGATAAAAGATTTGTGTGACCTATTTGTTTTTATAGGTCCATTGTTGTTAGTGGCAGAATATGAAAAATATGTTTTTGGAGACTCAAAACTGTTTATATATGTTCCTTTTGGCACCCAAATTTGTTTGACTTTCAAAGATTTTATATTTGTGCCTTTTGGAACCCAAATTGGTATAGTTTTCACGTGTTTGGGTCTATAACAACAATTATTTCGATTATGTCCAAATTTTCTGCAAATAGAGCACATTAAGTCGACTTGATTAAATTTTGTGTTCATATGACTATGATGTCCAATTATTTCAGACCGAGCAACACTTTTACCTTTATCATCATTTTGTGATTTCCCAAAGCCTAGTCCTTTTCTATTGTTAGCAAAAATTTGATTTCCCAATAGCATGTTGAAAGATTTTTCGCCTCTTGAAAAGTTATTCAAAGATTTCTCGAGATTTTGGACTTTGGTTTTTAATGTTGAGTTTTCAGTAACATGTGAGGTGCATCGATTAATAAAATCCTTTCTCCTAGTGTCGATGGTTTCCTTAAGATTCAAGTTTTCATTTTCAAGACTTTCAAAGTTATTCCTCAGTTTTGATAATTCTGAATCTAAAATCTTACATTTTTTACATTCTAGGTTTTGAATATTTTCAAGTTCAGTTTTTAACCTAAAATTTTCACGAGCAAATTCTCTCCTATCAGATTTCAGTTTTTCAATTTTAGATTCAAGAGTATCCACTACCTTAGTAAGATCAGAACACATAAAAACAAGTTCTTTATAAGAAAACTCACCTGCCTCACTAGATTCGTCGGAGGTTGCTTCTGATTCTGATTTTTCCATGCAACACAAGTTAGCCTCCTCTAGGCTGCTATCCGAAGCTTCCTCTCCTTCTTCATCATCCCAAGTCGCTGCAAATACCTTCTTCGCCTTTTTCTTTTCTTTGTTGTTTTTGAGAAGTGGGCATTTTGGTTTGATGTGGCCAGGCTTGTTGCAGTTATAACATGTCAGTTCATTATCGGAATTTTCGGAATCTTTTGACCTATTGCCCTTTGTTTTCTTCTTGCATGGCTTGAATCTAGACCATCTTCTAAGATTATTGACAGCCATTGCAAGCTCTTCAATTGGATCTTCTTCATCGCTTTCTTCTTTACTTTTTAAGGCAATCGTCTTCTTCTTTGGTTCGGAGTTGTTGCGTTCTTCCTTTGCTTTTAACTCAAGCTCATATGTCATCAAGTTGCCAATCAACTCCTCCATGCTTAGTTTGCTCAGATCTTTCGATTCTTGGATTGCTGTGACTTTTGCCTCAAAGTTCATTGGT
Source organism: Allium cepa (assembly GCA_030765085.1). NCBI lineage: Eukaryota > Viridiplantae > Streptophyta > Magnoliopsida > Asparagales > Amaryllidaceae > Allium > Allium cepa. The sequence continues at coordinate 980,928,721 of CM060928.1, forward strand.
AAAACTCGTAGTATCTTCCGCACAAGCTCTACCTCAGTGAATACCTTCCCAAGCGCTCTAGCATTGTATACCAAGGTTGAAAAGCGTCCAAACATATCCTTTATGCTCTCGCCTTTGTCCATCACAAAGTTTTCGTATTCATTGTTGAATAGGGCTAGCCGAGACTCCTTGACTTGAGAAGTTCCTTCGTGTGTCACCTCCAAAGTATGCCATATTTCCTGTGCTGTTGTACAATGAGAAATTCTATTAAATTCGTTTTTATCAAGAGCACATATCAAAGCATTCATGGCTTTAGCATTTGTCGTTTTCAATTTCTTATCGTTTGCATCCCACCTATCCTTAGGTTTAGGAATCTCAGTACCACCAATGATTATAGTGGGAGGTTTATAGCCAGTTTCAATAATATCCCAAACATCATAATCAACGGAACTAAGATAAATACTCATCCTAACTTTCCAATAAGCATAACCGTTCCCGTTAAACATGGGTGGCCTAGCAATAGATTACCCCTCAGAAAAAGCATTATTTTGTAGACTCATGACTCTAGAGTTAAATAAAAAAATATACCGGGCTCTGATACCACTTGTAGGATCTAGATTAACCCTAGAGGGAGGGTGAATAGGGTTATAGCAAATTTTCTCGAATTAAACACAGAAATATAATAGCAGAAATAAATATGCTGAAAAATAAATCACACACAAAATTTACCCAGCTTCGGCAACCCCTGCCTACTGCTGCATTCACAGATTTCTATTAGAATTAAACAGAATCACGCTTACAAACACTCTACTAGACTCGCAGACCCTTTTGCTCCCGCTCACAAACACTCTACTAGACTCGCACACCCTGCTCCCGCCTATAGAGTTTCGCTCACTCGCAAACACTGCTCCCGCCTATAGAGCTTTGCAAACTCGCACACCCTGCTCACTGAACTAATTCAAAATAGACAATCTGACACTACCTAAACCTAGGTGGTGATTTACCAAGATTCTTTGGTTCGTAAAATAAAAAAAAACAATAATTAAGAAACAATAGAAAATAACCCTAAAAACTAATTAATATAATAAAGCCTTAAATTAAAAACAAAACCCCCTTTTGATTTTAATAAGACCGGCCCACTTAAACCCGTTCCTTTCTTTGTTATCTCCAGCCCGATCCCCTTTTGTCTCGTTCGTGAGAATAATGGCGGCTTCGTTCTGATTAGGGCTTCGTTCCCTTTTGTTCCAGTTAGGGCTTCGGCTCTTTGTTCCAATTAGGGCTTCGGTTTCTTCAATTGATCTGTTATATGTTGCCCTAGCTCGCTGCTTCTCTGATGGTTGACTATTGCTCGTTTTGCAGTTGCTCGATCGAGTTCGTTGCTTGTGAAATCGGTATGTACTGTCTCCTTTTTCTTTTCTAAATTGATACTTGAACTCGATCCCTTATGTCGACGATGATTTTGGGTATTTATAGGATTCGAAATCCTATTTTTGCGTTCGTATTTTCGTGTTTGAATTTGTCTACTGAATCACCTCGGCCACTTGATGATGCTTGAATGTTTGAGATTTATCTGACTTTGTCAATTTTGTATTTTAGATGCTTGGTTGACACGGCTTCGATTTTGACTCGTTCAACATTGAAATTCTTGCTATCCACGGCACAGCTTTGATATTGTTTCTGTTGATTTTATTCTCATGGTTTCACGAAAAATAAATAACCACTACACTTTGAAACTACTCCTTGACTTGTCTTCACTGTGGCACTATGTCACTGTGTTTGTTTATGCGATTCCATGATTTTGGTTTAACTTTGTACCATTGACTTGATATTCTTAACTGCCTGTATTTTGCATTCATGTACTTGCTGCTATGTTGGTGGCAATCTTGTGTAAGTGCTTGTGGCATCACTTGTTTGCGGTGACATTGTGGTTTGCATTGAGCATTTTGTATGCTTGAAATTTTGGTTTTACAGTTGCACTTGGTTTTGTTGAGTTTGCACTGCTTCACTATATGTTTAGGTTGCTGCACCATGCTGTTTGCTGTGGATACTGTGTTCATGTTTGTCGTGCTTGTAGTCTGATCCATTGAGTTTGATCATCCATTGTAGCTTTTGTGCATTTCTGTGTGTTCATGTTGCTGGACTTGAATACATCTGTGCATGTCACTGTTATGTCTGCTCTGAACTTTTGATCATGTTGCCTTCGTGTTGTTGTTTGCTTCACTGTTGCATTCCACTTGTGTTTGCACAGCACTACATGTTATATTTCTTGATCATGTTGGCCATTTGGTCGAGTTGTAGTCCAGTCCACTCATGTACATGCTTCACTGCAGCCTTCTTTGCATTGTTCATTTTACTGTCTTTATTGTGGCATACTGATTCTTTTGAAACTGACTTGCACACTACTGTCTTCTGGCCATTCTTTGTTGGTTCATTGGTGTTTGTACACTTTTGTTGCAGTGGTTTTACATTTGTGCACATTGAATCAGTTTCACTTGGGTCTGGTTGGTCTTGCCATTGTAGCTGTCTGAGTTGCAGTGGTTTATATGCACTTCATCACTTCAGTATTGCATTGTTTTCACCTCTGACCTGTTGTAGTTTGATTGTGTTCATATACATTACTGCCTTGAGTTGAACCTATCTTGGGTTTGACCTTGTTTTTGATTTCTGTGCTTTTGTTTGATTTTTGCACACGAGTTGGCGAGGCAGTGCACACGTATACGAATGTACACGTGTGTATTGCAGCCACTCATAGTTACCTGTCCCTGATAGAAAATACTGATATGCACAGATATTGCACAGTCAAAAATGATGACGAACAACCCAAATAACTGAGGCAAACAATGTTTTCAAAATCATCGTTTCTTTCAAATTTCAAAAATATTTCTCTTTCAATTTTACTGCGTTTGAAAATATTTTTGCAGATTACTCAGATGCTGGATTCAAACCGGAATGCAGTTGAAGACAAAATACGAGTGTGAGTGATATGTAGTGAGGTTAACTGTAAATGTGAAATGTGATGTGATTGTAATCAAAAATGTATATGTATAGTGAGAGCATGAAATTGTACTATTTAAAATTGTAATAAATATTTGTTTGAATAAAAATTTCTGTTTGAATTCAAAATCTGTTTAGCTTGTTCTGTTTGAATTCAAATTCGAATTCTGTGTAATTTAATTTTATTCAACAGATATTTATCTAACCAAATACATACTATTCAAAATATTTGTTTGAATAAAATTTCTATTTGAATTCAAAATCTGTTTAACTTGTTCTGTTTGAATTCAAATTCGAATTCTGTGTAATTTAATTTTATTCAACAAATATTTATTTAAACTATGAAAAAAAAAATAGTACATTACCAAATACATTTATATGAATGTATATATGTTTATTATCATCAAACAAAAATCATATAGCGCAAAGCGCATATTCAACAGCCTCTCTGCACATATCAAAACTGATAAAAACCATGCCATACCAAAACAAAAACCTGCTACCTAACCTCTACTCCACCCATCAAATATTCATCATTCCTATATCAGTGCACTGCTACTTCAACAACCATACTCCCTTCATCTTCTTCTGTAACCAACAAATTACTGCCCAATTGAACAACCCAAAATCACTCACGCTGTCAGAACTCCTCCAACAATTGCCAACCTACAGCAATTCAACAACAACTCCCTAATTCGACATCGAATTCACTGTGACCACCGGAACCATCCTCAAATCGCCTCATCTCTACCAATCAGCAACCAACAAAAATCGCCTATGATTCACAATTCGCTGCAACCCAATCAATCGCGAAAACCGATTGTGAGAATATACGAAAAGAGGAGACCCAACTGAATTTCGTTTTGAATTGAATTTTTTTTTTTTTAAGAGGAGAGAATGATTTGATTTTGATGAAATTTTCAATTATATGACAAGGATTTAATTGTGGTTAATCTTGATTTGGTTTGAGAATACACGAAAATTGTTTGGGCTTGGCAGTGACTTGCAATTGGGCTGGACCTTTTTATTTATTTGTTTAGTTGTTTAGAATTGATTTAGCCTAATTTTTCTTTGATTATTTAAAAAACACAAAAAAAACATACAAGTATTTTGTTTCATTTGATTTCAGCTGTTTTGATTTTCCTTTCCTTGGTTTCTTCCTTGATATATATGTGTGTGTGTGTGTGTGTATAATTTGTTTTGTTTTCACTTTTCATCTGTTGTTTTCAATTTTCTTTTATTGTTTAAATTTTCATGTTGCAAAAGCAAAAACTCAACAGAAGAAGACTTGCTTTGCTTGCTTATAAAAAATAATAATTTTGCCGCTTTAAAATAAATTGCTAATAATTCTGCACGTTCCGGTATCGTGCCCTTAGCCCATATTTTTATTTGTTTTGCATTGTTGGTTATTTGCATTTTAAAAAAAAAATCAGAAACAAAAAAAGTCCATTCGTATTTACATTTTTAATTCACGTTTAATTTCAGTTTTGCATTTGCATTCTAGAATTTGCTAATAATAACGGTTAGACATCTTAAGGGTGTCACGAGCTCACCTAGGGCTTAATTGCATGTTGACAAGTTGTCATCTTTCGATAATTTAATTTCTTGGTGTTTAGGCTACCGTAAAACAATAATCAGTTATAAATATTACGGTGACTCGTAAATATTACATTGATTGTTTCTGTGAAGGTACTTAAACCTTCGACTGCATTGCTACGGTGATTCATAGTACACCGATAAATCCTGTCTGTTACCTGCTTGAGAACTATCTTGTTGGATTGAGACAAAGTGTGATTATACAATTTTGGGTTAGGAGCTACTTAGGTTAGAAAATATGTAATTAAATCCTTGCATTCATTTAGTTATATTATTTCATGCATATTTAATAAAAAAGAAAAAAAGAATAAAATCCAAAACTAAAAAAATTATAAATATTCCTTAACTTAGTTTTTAAATCCTTTCTTTTGAAATTTTTCAATGAAAATCAAAAGTTCAAAAAAAAATTGAGTTAATATCTTTTTAGAAAGCAAAAATCCAAGAAAATATAAAACCTTTTCAAAAAAAAAATTGAAAATCCAAAAAAAAAAAAAATCAAATTTACCTTTGGAAAAATAAATTCCTTTTGGTAAATAGTTTTCCTTTATAAAAAATCCAAAAAAAAAGAAACAAAAACTTTTGAAAAATGTCTCAATTTCCCTATTCACATGAATTTTACGATTGTTGTAAAAATCAATATAATCCATATAATTTCATACCAAATTCATATGGATGTTTTAACAATAACTATTGTACAAATGACTCGAATTTTGAACCATGAAATTTTCAAAATAATGAACAACCCTAACTCTTGAAAATAGCATTAAAATGATTTCATCTTTACTTGAACTCTCTACACAACAAAATCAAAAGATAAATGATTTGTGTAACTCATACTTGTGCAAGAACTCAAGTCAATTTTCAAAATAATCAAGATTTGATTTTAGTTCAAAATTCAAATGATTTCGATTATGACCCATGCCAATTCAATTTTGAACTTCAAAATGAATTTCAAAATCAAAATCAAAATGGAAACGGTTGTTTAAATGATTTTGGCAATGAGAGTTGTTTCAATTCTGGTGAAAATTTTAACTCTCAACAATTTCAAATTGAAAATCCTCAAATTAATAATTATAAAATTGATTTTGTTAAGAAAATGGACGAAATGTACAATGATCATACGGATTTGTTGTTTGAAACATATATGAGACAACATGAGCAACAAAATCAAATCCCAACGTGTGACAAGGCAAGTGATAATCCACCTTTTACCATAATTGACGATTTTCAAATAACAACTTTTGAAATTAAAAACGACAATCTTAATGAAGTTGTTGAAAAAGGCAATTAAGTTGGATTTCAATTCTTTTGAGGGTGAGAAACTCGATTTAAAATTCGATCTTTCTTTTCCCGATTTTGAAAATTTGAATACAACAACTTTGGATTTTGAAATTGATACATGCAATGAAGTTGCTGATTATCCAACAAATGAAAACGAATTTAATGAACGATTTCTTAGGACTTGTCGAAGATGAGTTATTAAATTCTGAAGGGGAAATTTTAAATCACCATTTTGATTTTGAAATCAATAATTATGAAGAAATTTCCAATGATAGGTTTGTATTTCAATTTGGTGAAAACAAACTTGAATTTCAACCAATCGTTCTATCTACCCCAAAAATCTCGAAAATAAAACAACTCATACGATTTTTAATTAATCGACATTAGCTATTCCAAATCAACATTCAACTTTGAAATCTTTTATGGTTTTGTTTTCTGTGCTTAAGTTGGGTCTCTCATACTTGACGAGGCAAATGAATTGGTTTTTGGAAGGCTACATGTAAATATAGGTCATATTTTGTTTCTATTTTTATTTTTCTCCATTCACTTGGGTTGACTGTGAGGACACGGTCAAAATCAAGTGTAGGGGAGTCTCATCTTCATTTTTTATTTTTCATGGTTAATTTTTTGCATTTTCTTTCCAAAACTCAAAAAAATAAAAAAATCCTGAAAAAATTCTTTTTAATTACTTTTAAACAAACACTATAGGATAAATATATCGTTTGGTTATTAAATTGAAAATTTTGAAAATTTATTTGTCTTAAAGAAAATAAAAATAAAGTTTGATTGCATGTAACTATGGTTTATCTATTATATAGGAAGGTTCATAGGTGATAATTATGAAGTATATCCTAATTGAAAATCTTTGTTTAGAAAAAAAGTGGTGGATTTAAAGAAAATATATAACATTTAATATCTTCTAAGTTAAATGGTGCTGATGTGATCTTGCAAAATTCCCTCTTCAAAAAAAAAAAACAAACAAACAAACATATTTGTATATTGTTAACCAAATTTATAGTCAACACCCCAAAGTTATGTTAAGGAAGATGAAGGTCCTTTCATTGGATGGTGGATGTGATACTTTATGGAATTGCTTCAAATACAGCTTTATTGATTGATTGCCTTCGAGTCAGACCCTTCGACGGAAGGTACAGGTGATGAATTATAAATCTTTTCAAATTTATTAGGTTGGTATGAGATCCTCTAAAGGTTAAGATGATAGCCCTCTATGGGTTTTAGGTAAAATATTAAACTCTTTAAAAGGTATGTAGAAGCTTTTGACTTCATCGAAAGGTTAATCCACTTGAATTATAATTCTGAAAGGTTATTAATACCCTTATAGTGTAAGCGCCTATGACCTAGGTGGAAGGTTTAGATTGTAGAATTGAAAATTTCAAAGGGTTGCGGTGATTTCTTGTAGTAGAAGTGTGGTGGACCTCGACGGCAGGGACTTTTCGATGGGATTGAACCTGAAAATATGAGTTCATCCAACAAAGGTATAAGAGACAATAAAGTAATTGAAAGAGTTGAGGACTTCCCTTTATTTCCGGAAAAAAAGCTTTCTTTTATTAATTTCTCCCAAATTACACTCAACTAGGGCTACAATAGTTTGATTAAGAGGTTACAAGACTAGAATGAGAAAATTTTGGATCCCCAAAATAAGACTCCTTGGGTTTTATTTATAGATGCAGGTGGCCCTCCTTTCGACCCCATGCTCTCGACCGGGTCGGAAGGTCTCCCATTTTATATGTAACTTTAAATCTTTCGACTTTATCGAAAGGTTTGCCTTTCATTTGCTGCACTAGACCTTTCGACTTAGTTGAATGGTATGCTTCTCCTTTTGATTTCATAAATCTTTCGGCTTTGTCGACGAGTTTCCCTTTTTTACAGTTGTGAACATTTCGGCCTTGTCGGAAGGTTGCTCTTTCCTTTGTTGTTGTGATCCCTTCGACCTCGTCGGAAGGTTACCCTACGAATGTTGCGCTTTCCTTAACCGTTTTCGAAGGGTTTTTTTTCATACTTTATTGACTTATGAGTGTTGCTTTCTTCTTAAACCCTCCATCATCGTCGAAAGGTAACCTGCTTTGACTTCTTTACCCACTTTGAAAGGTAAAATCACCTTGGACATTAGAGACAGAACCCTCCGACTCCTTCGGATGGTTTAATGCTGATGAATTTTAATGACTGCATTCCTTCGACTCCTTTGAAAGGTTTGGGTTGTGCTCCTTTTCCTTCACTTTTGTTGAAAGGCCTTTCGTCTTGGTCGGAAGGTTGATTTTGAGTGTAACATTAGCCCCCTCCATTCAAAGGGATGCTCTTGACTTTCCAATTCATCTTTGTTGAAAGCTATGAAACTTCCCGCATCTTGTCCTTCACGCGTCAATCTGGGACATTTATTCAAGTCTGATCCAATGGTCAAGAATTCAGGTGATCTTTCTTATATAGTATACTACTTTTCTTTCTTCCTTTTATTCTTGCAAACAAAATCGTCGTGTACGAGTAAAAGAATTCTCTCAAACTTCTTGAACAATAAAGTAACTTCTCACATTCGATTTAAACTTTAGGGTAACCTCCTTTCTTACTCGTCTTTTAAGGAAGACTTGAAAACAACACTTATTATTTTGAGTTTGGCTATGTCTTACGAGGTAACCTGAATCCCGCTAGTGTACAGTTTGGTGACTAAAAATGACTTTTCTATCTCGTCGAAGGGGACTGAAATGGCAATGACGAATTTGCCCTCTTTGTACCTTTTAATGGGGTTGGAAGGTATTGTGATGCCAATCTTCCGTTGTTGTCGAAAGATTAGATAATTAAATGGCCCAACCTTTCGACAACAAGCTCTCGACAAGGTTGGGGAGTTTCAAACCTTTCATCTATCGGCTTTCGACGAGGTTCGAACTCCTCAACCTTTGTCTTGTCTATGCCCATTTTGTCAGAACGTTCAAAGTTCTCATGAGTTAAACTTGAAACCTCTCGACCTCAATGGATATAACATATTTTTACAATTTTCACCAGACCTTTCGACATTATTAATAGCTTCAATATTTTTTAATTTGGGAATTTTGAGGTTTTGGGTTTGATCACGTCGAAAGATCTGACCACTTATCTTCATGTTACTTTTGGAATAGGTTTAGGTTTCCATAAAGCTTTCGACAAGGCTGGAGGGTCTTTTCCTATTAACCTTGCGACTTTGTCGAAAGGCTTTTCTATAAACCTTCCGACCTCGTCGAAAGCCTTCTCTATGAACCTTTCAACTTTGCCAAAAGCTCAAATTGTTAAGTTCTTGTCTTAAACTTTATGTGTATTTTATACCTAGGCCTTTTAAAGCAACTTCGTTTTCTATTTTATGAGATCAACAAATTTTAGGAGAACCAGTTTTTGTTCAAATTCGGCTACCCAAACCTTCTTTTAACTTTCAGTATAACATATTCAACAAAATACTAATACATTAAGTGCATTTCTAATTACATAATATCATTCCAAAATCAACTTTTAACAACAATTTAAACATTAGGAAACTTTAACTTGTATACAGTATGTGTTACATCCCACAGAATCTAACCCCTCGAAGCTACTATTAGTAACCAATTAGCATATACATATTCAAAATGATGCTATTATTTCAAAATCAAACATCGGGGACAAATTAGCAAAAGGATGAGATAACTCTCCAATTATTGCTCATTCGAAAAGGGGTAGGTCTGGAACTAAATGGGTGATTATTGGTCCAACCCATATTGGTTGATAAGGTGAATACATTACTACTATAGGGTTTTCATTGAAGGTGTCCCAGATGGCCAAATCCATCCAGAACGTGGCCATAGTCAAGTCGTAAAGCATAAACCATGTAGCCATTATGTGATGGTTAAAGAAATTAGGTTGTTGATGAACTGTGTTGCAAGACTGAGTGCTTTTTACTTCCTTCGCCTCTTGCGATTGATCTAATAGTCCTAGTGCATAATAGCAACAACAGTGTGGCACTTCCACATCGAAAAAATCGGGATGAATTGGTGAATTCTACGGGTTGCCATTGGTGTTCTTTTTGTTTGTGAAGATGAATGACTTAATATTATAGTTATTATAAAAGAGGGGAGAAGATGAACAAGTTTTGATCGGAATTTTGGCAGGAAGAATTAGGCATTCTCTCTTATATTTCTAGAAATTTAATTGAGTTATGTTGTCATTTTTTAGCATTATAATTTTTATTTGATCTAAAAATAAGCAACGAACAGGAATTATTAAGAATTACTTGGCAAATTCTTTGCATAAGACAAATTTCCATATGAAATACTTTGAAGTCATGGATCATTGCGAAACCCCCAAATTGTTAACCAGCTCCGCGCTATTATCTTTCAAATATTAGAGAGATGCTCCTTTTAAAGAAAGCGTGTCTCTAGTACGATGCTCTTACAAAGAGAAATAGAGAGTTAACAATTCTATTCTGGATGATGACAGGAGAGAGACATTTTAATTAATTTCTTATATAAAGCATGTTGTAGACTCTCAACCGTAGATTTTTCATATTTAGGTGAATTTAGTGAGGGTCTTCTTGGACGTTTTCATAAAATACTTAAATGAATTCAGATCTGACCTCCATCCTTGGACATGCTAGAATTTACCTCATGTTAGTTTGATTTCTCAATATCTCCCTGCTGAAGAACTTGAGCATTATAAGGATAAATTTGTTTTTAAGTTTTCACTTAAGTTTTCCTATATGAATTTGATGAGTGATCGTAAATATGTAACAAGCAGCTGATTTATGAATACATATTTTTGTAGTGCTCCCTGTACTTAGCTTCTTTTTACCATGCTATTTCAAAATATCAGTTCTTTAGTTCATGTCATCCCAAGAGACCTCCTAAGCCAATATGTTAACCTAAGAAGATTTTACTCTAAAAATGCACCCCTCTTTGAAACTTCCAAGTTATCGAAATATTGGTTTCTTCGGGATTTACAAAAAGTATACTTGGAATACCCTCATCTCTGTTTTGACTCCCCTGATGAATAGAAGGAAGGTAACTTTCTCAAAAGAAACCAGAATATTTCATTCATGGTTGATTTGTGATCGGGATATCCTATCAGTCGGGATATAGGATTATAGTAAAGGTTTACCAGTTATCACCCTTGAAGGAGTTACCATACTATCTGAGTCAACAGTTACGTTTTTCGTTAATACTCTAGACAAAGTTAGGAATGTTGCCTTTCCACTTTAAATGTAATAAAAGAGTTTGATGTTCCCCTCAACTTTGTGGTTACTTGGATTTTAATCCGTTATTATTGTAATAAAGATATATCACCCAAAAGTTCATAGCTAGCAATCATAAGAATCACATTGACCAACTTGAGACTAGGATTAAGAGAAACGATGGAGCGACTTAAGCGATAAGTGAAGTAAAGTCCTACAATCGACTATAGCAGCAAGATTTTTGAACCCATCCATCAGATAAGTAATTAAAAGTTGAGAGATAGTCAAGCTCAATCTTCCTCTTCCCACCAACTCTCTTGGCAAGACCAGAGAAATTATATCAAAAGTTGTATCGAAATAAAACAGACTTTTAATGCGTAAATTTATGAGGGATTGTATCTATTCCAATGCCAATGTTCAAGAATTCTCCAAAAAAAAATGAGAACTTAAAGTTAAATCTTAAGGAAAGGGAATGAGGTATTAAAGTTTAAAGTCCTAAAGCATTCTGTTAATAGAGATACTAGTATCGAACTTGACTATAAAGTGACCAAGCTTTATGAGAGAATCGATGGCTTGGAAATAAAAGATAGCCAAGCATCATATAAATCTTTGGAACTTATACTTGGGAATTCAACTTCTGGTGTTGATTCTATAATATCTATGGTTTTGCAAAAGCATATGATTGAGCTGCAATAATCTCAGTATATATATAATATATTTTACATACCTTAATAATGTTATGTATCATAATGCAATGAATTATTTATAATGTTGTAAATACTACCTGTTTTGTCGTCTTTGTTTGCACCTTATTTTCCTTTTCAATTGAATGTGCCTCCTGAAGGTTTATACACTTCTCGAGCTTTCCCTCTTAGTCCATGACCCCTCTTTTGATTAAGTAAATCTAGATTTCCTGTTATTCTGACTTTCCTGAGAAACATGTAGCAAATAGTATTCTTAATTGTTAGCTTGAAATTGACATATTCGTCTAAAATATATCATTTTCCCAGATCAGCAAACCATCTTGTCAATAGTATGAAAAGTAATTGATTCAAAACGTCGAGATCTTGTCTTTAACCCATGATGAGAGGTGATCGTGGATTTAATTCCTTCTACTTGCTCGAAATGCCTGATTAGATGTAAATGTCTGAAATTTTGCTGTAGTAGCTCTTCGGCCCATTCCTAGTTATTAATGGAATTTTAAAAAGTTAAAAGCTTGAAGTTCGCATTTGGAGGCTTTTAATAGCGATCTTCTTTTATAATTTTCTTTGACCCAGATTTAGGCACTTGAGATGAGCAAAAATCCGAAGATTTTGTACTCGTATTAGGATTTTTAAATAAACAGCAATCTTGACACCCATATTTTGATGTTAATGATAGACTCTTATGAGAGGCCATCGGACCCAGATTCGGGTATTAGCAGATGGAAGATAAGTTCAAAGTCACTTTTACGAATCCTCTTCGGTAATAAAGTCAAAAACTCATATATGTTAATAGGATGTCATGATACTTAATTTCTTAGTCCGTCGGACATTTCATCCGGGTTTCTGGTGCACTCGGCTAGCTTATTCTCAAGCAGGGCCTGAGGACTTACCCGATCACCCTCCAGGACGCGCCTTAACCTGGCCATAGTTTTACGCAGCTAAGGGCTTGTTCGGTACCTTGCCAGGCCATAGCATGGCGGGACCAAGGGTTTGCCCTTCCTCCCTCTGGGAGGCGCCTTATCCTGGCCATAGCGTGACACTGATAAGGGTTCATGCTACTTTTAATCTGGCTATTTCTGACTTTGGTGTGGCTAAAGGCTTACGCCCTCCCTCCAGGAGGTGCCTTGATCTGGCCATCTTAGCGCGATTAAGGGGTTTTCTATCATATTGGTAGCCTACCATTTTAGGTAGTCCAAGTTTCTGAGGAGAATTTTACTCCCAACCATGTAGACTTCTCTTATTTTGAGAATAGAATTTTATTCCAAAACTAGTTCAATCCATTACAAACTCTTTAAGTTTTCCTTGTCTTAGAAAATGTAGGACCATCTTTTCAAGTCCTTACATTGATTTGTATCATGTTCATTCATCAGATGAAAGTTGCAATATAGTGCCTTGGGTTTTCTTTCAAATCCTGGCTTCTTTTTCTGAGAAGGCCAATAATTCAGTTCTTCTTTGGTTTGGTTGTAGATGTCTTCGATCGAGGTAGTAAGATTATATTCTCTAAGAAGTCTTGATTTTTGAGCCATCTTATGGCTTGGTTCAAATACTTCTTGGAGATTAGCTTTCCTTTTCATTGTTCATTGATCCTCTTTTAAGGGTCTTTCTTTTAATCTTAGGGTTTCGGTTGGAAATTTCTTGATAATCCTTATATTTCCACTTGGTAATTCCTTTATTATCCTTAGTTATTCGGTTGTGGATTTTTTTGTACGTTCATGGTTTTCCCTCAGACGGTGAGCCTCATTTATAATCTTACTCCATTTATGTGTAGAATTGTCATAATCTTTTATCATTTCTTTTTCAAAGATAGTCCCATGGGAATATGACTGAATGGTCCTTCTCATTTACAAAAAATAGGTCTTCTTTTCTCGAATTCTCCTTCATGAAAGCAAAGATTGGGGTTGATCCCAAATAGAATGGGTTGATACTCCATTTTGAAGGGTCATAGGGCCTAACTTGTATTTTCCTCTTGACCTATAGAGCTTGAAGCTGAAGGGTTTGCTCTTCAAGTTGTGTAGGTTATTCTCCACTTGACGATTAGACTTTACATCTAGAGGTTCCGTGGACCCTTGAACCAATTTCCTTTGCAAAAACTTTCTCTTGTTTCGATCGTCGAACCCATTCCTTATCCTTTGAATGCAGTTAGAACAACTATGGGTCTTTTATCCAAAATAGATTCTTTCTTGTCAAAAAACAAAGAGTTGATAAGTCTAAAAAGTTTTAACCAAATAGAAGAGTAGTAGGAGAATGTAATAAGGCCGGAGTTCAAGCCCTCCTTCTAGCGCTAAAAATGTTAACCAAATTTATGGTTAACACCCCAAAGTTCTATTAAGGAAGACGAAGGTTCTTTCTTTGGATGGTGGATGTGATACTTTATGGAATTGCCTTCAAATTTAGCTTTATCGATTGATTGCCTTCGAGTCAGACAATTCAAAGTCATCGGAAGATATAGGTGCTGGATTATAAATCTTTTCGACTTAATTGGTGTGACGGTTGAGATTTTTTGACCTTCGAAAATAGACATTAATACGTTCACTATATTACATGCCGAACAATCGAATGCTAGAAATACCAGATCGTTTGGTATAAGAAGAAACAGGTAGAAGAAGAAAATATAAACAACAAAACAGAATCTCACAATCGCAGCGGAACAACACATAATAGATAACAAAAGGTCTTTATACAAAAAGAACTATAACTGTTATTATACGTTACATCATCAGAGTACAATACATCAATGACAAAATACCGAACAGTTATAATAACTTGTCCTCACAAAAGCTGAATATACAGCCTGCAATACACAGCGGAATATAAACCAGATACGTGTAATACATCTTCTCCATCCAGCTTGTCTCCTGAGCTCATAGCATACTATCATGTATCTGTAATACTCGGTCTGATCCGGGCATTATAATAAAATAATACCCGAGTCCGTTTGGAAAACCATCATGAGAAAACACACTCAATTTGAATTATTAAAGTTATCAAAATCCATTGAAAATCAAAGGTATCTCGTAAGACCACACCACACATAAACATGACTGGCTTTTACCTCACGATAACCAAAAACATTCCATATAAAATCCTCTGGTATTATAATTACAAATACTTATTCAAATAGCTGAAATTGTTACATTAATTAAATTTCTGCATACTAGGTTCTATAATAAAAAAACATAAAGTGATGTATTGGAGAATGGATTCCATACGAATCACTAGGTACTCGGGTATCACCTATCACAGTACACGTCTAGAACACTGTAACGTGGACCACGACGGGATCCCCTGCAACACAAGACCAGACTATCCCTAAGATGGATAGACCAAATATGCCATCACTCCGGGTGTTCCCACCCTTTTCCGAGCTCCTTCCATAAATCGTAGTAGTAATATCCGAGGGTATCTAGAAAGGTGATAAAAATACCCTAATTGGATGCTACCGACATAGCCTTGCTGTATCTCCCTTGCTTTTCAGTCATTCCCGCTTGATGAGGCTAGAGGTTACGATTACCTTTTTAAGGAATTTTTCACTTAGAATGCTCATTGTCCTCCAATGACAATGTTCCGATAGCATTCATCCATACAAGTCCGTTTCGGATCCAAACGGAACCGAATGCACTATTCCTACTACATCCATTATGGAATAATCCTCGGATTATTAGCGATTAGCCCTTGCACTTCACTGCTCCATCTTCGACCCCATACTCTTGTTTTTTCACATCGAAAACATACTCTTTGGATCGAAGTGGTTTTTGAATAACAAATCTGATCCCGGTCTCTTCGAAACAACATTCAGTATTTTCGGTAAACTCAACCTCGATTTTTTTTAAAATAGTCGACGAAATAAGATCAGAGATCACCTTCTAACCGTTAGTGTACAGATTTCCTTATCAACGTCCTAGAAGAACGAAATGAGTTTATACGTACAGTATATCACGTCGAACGGTAAATGTACCATATAAATCCTGTATTACCTCTAGATTTCCCAAAGTTATATTTTGGGTCCATATTTGATAGTCGGTTTTTTAACCATCAAAAATCAATAATTCAACCAAATATTTCCTTTCCATTGAGAATACCAAATCCCTTTTTAATTTAATTTTAATAAATTAAATCTCTTTATCCAAAATATATACTTCCTTACCAAATTTAGTATATTCACACTATTCTTTTCAAAGATATTTGGAAGCCTTTAAAATAATTTGGAAAGTAAGACTGTGTTATCAAACCATGGATTCACAGCTCAATGATTACGTCTCTATCCCAAAGAAATCCAAGACTTAACTACAGCTACTCATTGCCTCCGATTACGCCATGCGAATATACCATTACTTCCTGAAAAATTTGTTTACTAATTTTTCAAAATAATACTTATGAAATTTCTATAATAATTTTTCCAAGTTAATTTTAGGCAAACTACTTTTAAATAAAAGCTATTATAAAAATATTAATATTTAATGGTTCATCCTTTTAAAATAATAATATTGATTAATCCTAAATAATAATTAACTTAATATAACTAAATTAATTCATATATTAATATAATTTTAAAAAAATTAATAACTAAATAATTAATTTTCTAAAATATTCTAAAACACTTTTAAATTTTCTAGTTAATACTTAAAAATCCTACTTTTTAAAATAAACTTAACTTTTTCGGAAAATATATTTTCAACTCCAATATAGCCAGCCTAATTGTTTATAAATCCCTATCAATTTATCTCTAGCTTGATTTACGTTCCAAATCCGAAAATTCCCTTTTTCACATTTCTAAAAATAAATCAACTATTTATTTAACCGATTTACCCATCTCCTTATAATCCTCATTGTGCATTTATAATTCCCATTTATCCACTGATAATTTACTTTACTTAATTTATAAACTTCGTTTATAAATTTCATAGTCTTATTTCCCGTTTACCACTATTTCACAACACTTAATCGATTTTAAACCAATTTTCTAAATTAAATTCCATTTTTACTCTAATTTCTTAAATAACCCAAACATATTCCAAACCCCGCTAATTTCATATCTTACTTCCGTTTTATGAATTAAAATCTTTTTTAAATCTGGAACACCAATTTCATCTTTTATTTTCAAATTTCTTTTTTTTTTCCAAACTATTTTAAATCTCAATTTTAAAAATAAATCCCTTTTTCACTTAAACCAACACCACTAAATTTTTATTATTTAAAATCCTTTAATCTAGCTTATTTCCAAAATCCCTATTTTCCTTATTCAAAATTATCAAGCCGAATTTTGAAATCAAACTATTTATTTTACCCAATATTCATTTCCTTAAATAAATCCAAAATTCCACTATAGATATTTTTACTTCCACTTTCCCTTTTAATTTCCTTTTAACTTCAAAAACATTTATTATTGGCTTTTAAAAGATACCAAAGTCCAGGCCAATACTACCATAGCATCCAACAGATTCAAATTGCACTATAATCTACTACATATTACTTTAACGGATCATTTATCAATATATATGGAATTAAATTCGATATTTTTAAGGGATCCAGTTGAATCTCTTCAACTTGTTTACCTGCATCCATAGATACTAATACAATATAAAACTACGAATCCCACTTCGAGGGGGATATCGTGGTATATAGGATCATCCGCTATTATGCGTGGAGTATAGGGTCTCATCCGCTATATATATAGGAATATTAATCACTCCAATACACACACACACACACTACATACAATACCATCCAAACGGATAATAATTATCAAATTCCATAATCAACCAATAATTAATTTTAACTACTTAAAATTAATTGCAGCATTCCAAATTTAAGCGAGATTAACTCACTTTGATTTTCTGTCGCTTTCGCGTTTCGTTTCCGATTGAATCCGAACGCGTTCGAAATTGTCTAAAATTTTTGAAAGCTCCAAACTCGTCCAAACCATTTCCTATGCGTAGACGACGACAATACGGTCCCAACGCCTCTTGAATCATCCGAATCAGAACTCGTATGCATGAGAAACGCATTTTTATAAGTCGATGATAATTTAATTTAAGTAAACATTGATTTATTTTAAAATTTTAAACCATAACCAACTAAACAAAGCCTGATCCACATTCTCCTTCCCCCTAGCCTTCTCCTTCTTCCCTAAACAATGCATGTACATGAGAAACCCACTCCTCTGTGCACGTTTTCCACTTATACGCTCCACCACCTCACCATCGACCAAACCAGAAACACGTACGAACTCCACCCGTTGAGATGCGCCTCCTCGACCCTACAAACTTCGACTCGAACCACCACCAGAGGACGCGACCTACTCACGTGCACTTCGACCATGACCAAATGCGCTCCCCCCCAACTACGATAGCACGCCACCAGAATTCTCCCCCGGGTGCACCTCACCATGCCGAACCCACATTCAAGCTCGAATTCCAAAATCTTCGACTAATTTTGATGAAAAATGCAACCCTACTTCGAAACAAGTACCGACGCCCTACAGTCGATTACCACAACGACCGTTGCATTCCAACAATATATATATATATATATTAAATCGAAGAGGAGGAGGAAATAGGATTTTAGGAATTCGTTTTGCATTTTTCCGTGAAGTATAACTTGAGGAAATGAATTTCGAAGCTTGCATAAATTTTTCTTTTTCCCTAAACTTTTCTGCTGCGCACGCTTTTAAAAATAAAAGAAGAGATCATTGCGTGTTTGAACAGGTGAACAGTGACTTGAAAAGAAGAATAAAGCTAGTATAAAAGAAATTGTCAAGTCAATCCCATAATTTTATTATTTAAATCCAAATCGTCTCTATTTCGTAGCTTAAAATCTCGACCTCCTATCGAGACGTGCTGCTAGGCGTTCATAATGTTATACCCTTTTCGAGCACAATGGAAAAGTTTTCGAGTCCTAATTCGATCGTATGGAGAAGATAGTTTTTTGGACCCAATTGTTATATTGGATTTTCGATATAAATTTCAGCGCATTTATATCCCGTATGACCAAACCTTAACTCCAAACGTTACGAAATTTGAAATCCGATAATAATACACTATTATGGATCCAATGGAACTCGTTTGGTCAAAATCCGAGACTGTGCCTTGGAGGCTATTTTTAAATATTAATTCAAACATTATACTTTTAAAACTAAACAAATCACTTTTAAATTTAATTTAAAAGCCTTTATTATCTTTAGTATTATCAATATAAATTTTCTAAGCCCTTTAAATTATTTTAACAAGCTTAAAACTCCAGATAAAATATTTTACCCAATTTTCAATTATTTAATTCAATAAGTAAATTATCCAAAAAATAGTTATACTTGAAATTCAAGCTAAAAATTAACTTTTAAGTATTTAAAATCAGTTGAATATTTTGAATTTCAAATATCTAAAATTCTAGGTCGTTACATTCTTTCCCCTTCATAAGAATTTCGTCCTCGAAATTGCTAGGTAAAAAGAATGGTCCAAAACCCAATAACTAATTCCCAAAACCACATAGTTTAAACAACTTTCCAAATCAATTTATTGTAAACAAAATATCACATTTACTAATTTTCAAATTCATCCATAGATTCCAAATAATATCATTTTCTCAACCACTTCAAATTTAAATCCCAAATCAAATTTTAATTACCAAAATTTTCTTCAAAATTTTCTAGCACCTTAAATTTTCAAAAAAATTCACCAGCTTCTCCTTTGCATGGTTAGATCTGAACAACTACAAAACTGCCTCTTCAGCCCCAAATCATAAAAAGAAAACAAAAGCCAAGTGGCTCAATCAGAAAATCATCAATTTCATACAACAATTTAAACACATACCTTTTTGTCGGGCAATCAAATTCTGAAATCGAAGACATCAATTTAGCTTTTGTTGTTAAATATCTACAACTTACTTTTCAATAGTATCCAATCATACAGTTCAAAATCATATTATTTATTCCCTATCAGAATTTTCAATATTTGCTCCACTTAAGCTCGTATGTTGTACATATATCATCCGTATGAAATATCAACTTTAATCGCTCACTCGATTACATAATTTCACTTCCAAACTAGTACCATTCACACGACTCTCTAGTGCGGACTTAGATCTGGTTTTTTGATTAGAAACCGTCATTTTCCTTACATAGCCATATACTATGATAGAGAATCCCAGAACCAATCAAAAATCCATATTTAGGGTTCACCAACGAAAATCGAGTGAAAAATCCTAACTCGAATCGGTATAAAATATCTCGAAATCTTGTGCTCGAATCAGGATTAAATCGTTATGTGAATAAAATAATATATGTACAACCTACGTATTAATTTACAATTGATTATTAGCTATATCAACTCCTTTTATTCACACTCATTTCATTTACCATCAATTATTTACAATTATCCTTTTATACACCTTATATTTAATCTTCATTACTTAGTATATTCCATTTCATACTCATCTTATTTATATTTACAGGTAAATAGACACAAGGAAGAAGTTGCAAAAAGTCTCAGGGACAACAAGTTTGCCTTTTAGTTTGAAGGACACTTTTTAGTGTAAACTGAAAATGATAGTTACAACTATCATTCTGCGATTTACACTAAAAAATGTCCTTCAGGCAAAAAACAAACTTCTTGTCCCTGAACCTAAATTTTTCTGTAACTTTTTCCTTTAGCCTAAAAACCCCTTATATTTACTTATTCACAATTATCACTCACATTTATTTTAATTTCCATTCACTTATTCACAATTATCACATACAATCACTTATTTACTCAGCATACTTCTCCAATTCCATTTTTTTTAAGAATGTCACCATCAATTTCTTAAGCCTGTTATAAACATTTGATACAACGTTCTTAGATTTATTTCCACTTCATCACTTTCATTTATATCCATTTATATTCAAATTAAATTTTCAATTCCAAATTTAACTCGATTTAACTCCAAACTTTAAATATTGAATTTTATCAACCATATTTCAACCGATATTTAACTAATCACTTATTGTAATTAGTCTCATCCACCAATTCATTATAATCAAACCCGTTTAGCTTACTAATTTAATTAATTTGTTTATCCACTCATTTATTTACAATCTTAATAAATTCTATTTCCAATAATTATTTCATTTAACCTACTTAGGCTAAATTTTCAAAATTTTCTTTATTTAACTTAATTTAAGTTAAATTTCACTCCACTAAAATCAAATTTCGAATTGTTATAAGTTTGCAAAATTATTTATATTCCATTCACCCATTTCCTTCCAATTTACTTCTTCTAATTGGTATACTTTACTAGTTTATTCCATTATCACTCTTACTTTCATTTAACCCTTCGTAAGTTAATTTCATTCCCAACAATTTCAACCTTTTATAAGTTATCAAACTATTTTATCATATTTTCCAAATAACATTTTAAATGAAAATTCATGAGTTTAACTCCTTGTACCTAATTTATTTCAAACCATTTTTGAAATCAAAAACATATACACAATCCATTAATATATCAATTATTCCTTTGCATTTCAAACCAAAACCAGTTTTGTAACAAACTGCAATTCAAAACATTCATGTAGCGATTCCTCTCATAGAAACTCGAAAATGAACATCGATGATGTCGCGGTCATCATCGAAATTATTTTCAGCGACCGAAGTGAGTTCAGTGCTTTTAATCCTTTATAATCATTTTAAAAACATTTCATCGCTATAATTTTCCAACTTTGAAAAACATTTTCAAAACCAACGGGATTTAAATTTTCAAATTTCTAACCTATAAATCCTTTTAAATCTATATTTATAAAACATATCATCTTTAAATATTCCTCAGGAGATTTCATTTCATTTCAAATTATGCATTTATAAATTAATATTTACAAACTCCATTTTGTTATATAAATTTATTTCTTAACTTTTGGTTATAATATCAACTTTTATTTCAAACACCACAACAACTAACGATAATAATTTAATATTATCGTTTTCCTAACAATCAAGCAAACCATATAGAACTATAATAATTTACGAAAATTATTTCTTTTTATATATAAAAATAATTTGGTTAAAATTATTTCATTTACCTCAATTCAAAACAAATCGTGTCCAATTGTTCGATTATAGTGTTTAGAGACCCCTATCAATAATGTTAATTACTCGTATTGACCGGAATTCATAAGCCACTCAATAGACCAATCAACACCATATAAATAATTTTATATTCAATAACAAATACGTGATCGTATCTATTAATATACTCAAACTCATTCTAGGGTGTTACTAGCCCTATCTCTAATAAGTAATCCCCACCAGAGCCAAGGTTCTCACTTAACCTTCAGCTCTGATACCAAGTGTGATGGCCTCAATTTTCGACCTCCGAAAATCGACATCAGTACATTCATTGTATTACATACCGAACGATCAAATGCTGAAATTACCAGATCATTACGAAAAATAAGAAAGAGTTAGAAGAAGAAAATATAAACAACACAGAATCTCACAATCGCAGTGGAACAATATATAATAGATAACAACAGGTCTTTATACGAAAAGAACTATAACTGTTATTGTACATTACATCATCAGAGTACAATACATCAATGACACAATACCGGACAGTTATAATAACTTATCCTCGCAAAAGCTGAATATACAGCCCATAATACACGGCGGAATATAAACCAGATACGTGTAATACATCTTCGCCATCCAGCTCGTCTTCTGAGCTTCATAACATCCTATCATGTATATGAAATACTTGGTCTGACCCGAGCATTATAATATAATAACACCCGAGTTAGTCTGGAAAACCAGTGTGAGAAAACACACTCAATTTGAATTATTAAAGTTATCAAAATCTTTTGAAAATCAAAGGTATCTCGTAAGACCGAGCCACACATAAGCACGATGGGTTTTACCTTGCGATAACAAAAAACAATCCATATCAAATCCTCTGATATTATGATAGTGTCTAAGTACAAATACTTATTCAATTAGCTGAAATTTTTACATTAATTAAATTACAGCATACTAGGCTCTGTAATCAAAACCGTAAGGGACATATTGGAGAATGGATTCCATACGAATGACTAGGTACTGGGGTGTTACCTGTCACAGTATACGTTTGGAACAGCGTATCGAGGACCATGCCGGGATCCCCTACAACACAAGACCGGACTATCCCTAACTTGGATAGACCGAATATGCTATCACCCCGGTGTTCCCATCCTTTTCTGAGCTCCTTCCATAAATTGTAGTAGTAATATCCGAGGATATCTAGAAAGGTGATAAACATACCCTAATTGGGTGCTACCCACTTAGCCTTGCTGCATCTTCCCTGCTTTTTAGTCATTCCCGGTTGATGGGGCTAGAGGCTACGATTACGTTTTTAAGGAATTTTTCACTTAGAATGCTTATTGTCTTCCAATGACAATGTTCTGATAGCATCCATCCATACAAGTCTGTACCGGGTTCGAATGGAACCGAAGACACTACTCCTACTATATCCATTTTGGAATAATCATCAAGATTAGTAGTGATTATCCCTTGCACTTCACTTCTCCATCTTCGACCCCATGCTCTTGTTTTTCACATCGAAAATGTACTTGTTGGATCGAAGTGGTTTTTGGATAACAAATCCGATCTCGGCCTCTTCGACACAACGTTCAATATTTTCGGTAAACTTAACTCGGGTTCTTTAGGAAATTGTGGCGACCGGAAATTTTAACAAATTAAATTAGAATAATTAATTGTTTTTAAAATAGTTAAAAGTTAAATTTAACTTGAATTCGAAATATTAATATTTACTTGACAATTAAATCATTGAATTTTTTTTAGTTTAAAATATTGAATTTGATAATTGAAATTGGGTAAAGTGTTGAAGTCGGATTTTTAAATCTGTTAAAAATATAATTTGAAGACTTATAAAACTTATAACGATAATATTGGAGATAATTGAATGGTTAAAATTTAAATTAAAGGTGATTCGTTCAATTTTAATAATATATCGTTTAAATTAATATTTAAAAATAGCCTTTCGAGAGACGGTCTCGGAATTCGACGAAACCAGTTCCATCGGATCCGTAATAGTTAGTTATTATTGGATTTCAATTTTCATAGCAATAGAAGTTGTCGTTTGACACTGGCAGCTCGAAACGCTTAGATTTATTTGGATCGATTTAATTTAATAGCGATCGTTTAATTCTTTAACGAGATATTTTCTATATTAAATTATTTTATAGAATCGTACTCACGAAGCTTCCTAAAATCTATATCTTATCTTCGTCTACCTCAAGTTCCAGAAAAAAAGAAAATCAAACGAACGAGAAAAAAAAATAGGAAGAAAAGGGTACAGCTTCGTGAAGTTTCCCTTTCCTCTTCTTCTTCATAACCGAGCTTCTCTTCATAAAAAAAAAGAACCCCAAACCAAACCTATTCGAATCAAGCCGTGCTCCTCCATCAATTTTTTTTTCTTTTCAAAATCGAATTAATGGCCGTAGCCTATGGATCCAAGTCGTGTACAAATCGAAGAGGCCGATTCCTCCTTCTGATCTAAGGAGCGGCGACACTGCTCTTGAGCAAGTTCGCGCGCGCGACCGTGTGAACTCGTACGTTCGAGTTTCGGCAGGCAGTATGGTGTACGAGGTCGATTTATACTCTAGGAGAAAGAGAGTCGCGGTCGCTTGAAGGGAGGGGAAGCTCGCGTTGGTGAATGCGAATTTAGGGCTGGAGTTTCCGTGATTTGGGCTTCGCGTTCGATCAAGGTGGGCGGCTCTGGCAAAAGGATGGGGGGTTGGGTGATGCGCGGCAGTGACGTGTGGAGACGACAGTGAGGAGGTAGCTCGAGTAGGGTTTTGGAGTTTGCGGTGAGTAATTCTCGACTTATATACATATATATATATGCATATCGGTATTAGTCATGTTAATTTTATTGCCGAAGAGATTATATTCAGTATGAATTTTAATTTGAAGAGAGAAAGAAAAAAAAAACTGAATTTAGTGGATGAATTACAAATTTGTTAAAGTAAGTTAAGGGTTAAATAAATAAATGAATAGCTGATAAAATTTAGTAGTTAATGTTATCTTAAGATAATTACAGGAAGTTATTTCTAAAATTTAAATTTTAGATAAATAAAATTTTAGTTTAAATTGAAATTATTATTCAAATTATTAGATAGATTAAAATCAATAAATAGTGATGACTATCTGATTTTTCCAGATATTAATAAGTTATGTAATGTTTCTACAAAGTCAATAGTGGTAAAGAAAACATGTCAGGATAGGATGGAATTGCGAATAAAACAAAGTGAGTAAATCTCACTCAGCTGAGTTGTTATTAAATTTCAATAGTCAAATTTAAATGATTGTTCGAATGCTTAAATTGATTTGATGTGTGTTGAGAATAGATGATTTGATGACTTTGGTTTGTTGGATGGTTTTCAAGTAAATTGTTGTTTGACTCAAAGTATTGGGGTTTAAATTGTTTAAACTCCAAAAGTAAATAGGGATCGAATTAATTGATTAAGGATCAAGTTAAGTAATGAAATTTAATGAAGTTATTCTAACCAGTGGGCGGTTTAATAAGTAGTTACTTAAGTAATCAATAAAATATAATTATTTTGTGAAATAACTCAAGGGATAAATTAAATAGTGAATCAAGATATAGTTAATTTATTTAACGAAATAAATAAAAGAAGTTAGACAATTACAGGACGAGATTAATCAAGAATGATTAATATTTGATTGGATTAAAGTAATTGATTTAGATTAGGACAAATTAAAAATATAATTGGAAATCATTAATTTATATAACTAATGAAGTAATTGAAGATTTAATTAATTGAGATTAATTAATTCATAATAAGTGACTTATGAGAAGTCAATTAAAATAAGTATTAGGAATTAACGTAATTGATTATAGTTAATTAAATTTGAAGGAATTAAAGATTACTCGTTGATTTGGTAAGAATAACTAATATCATGAAATTAATTAAAGAAAATTACGTGAATGGAATTGGAAGATAATTAACCCCGGGTTGTTAATCAAGAATGAATGGATATAGAGGGGTTGATAAATTAATTGATTTGGAATTAATTAATAATCTAAGTGAAGGTGGTTAGAACGTTCCATTAAAATCGATGGAATTAATTTGTATCTGATTAAGCTTTGCTTATGGATGATTAAATGGTATGGAATACTTTGAATGGGTTGATATCGTTGATATGAAGTGTTGTGATTTCATTTGGATAATTTGGGATTTAGAATGACATGAGATCCGAGGAGACTGGGGTCGGGTATTAGAGAATACCCGAAACCACTTTGGATTAAAAACAAATTGATGTGTGGAATCGATAGGTTGGAATAAAACGATTTAAGTGAATCGGATTATTTTATCTAAGTTTGGTACTTAGGAAATGGATGTATGGAATTTGTGATGGCTATAACAAAATTTTGGCCCGTGAATTGGAATAAGTTACCCGGGTTTTATATAAGTTGCTTGCTTTAGTATTCCTTGTTAAATGGGTTTACTCACGCTGGTTTCCAGCCTGACCCGGGTGTTACTTTGGTGTAATGCTCGGGTCAGACCGAGTATTACAGATTTTCAGGTAGGTACGTTCAGGAGCTCAGGAGGCGGGCTGGATGGCGATATCGTATAGACTATTCCGCTGTATTTATATTATTGTTAATCTCAGTCATGATAATTGTAAATATTCAGTTCTGCGTATATATGTGAAACTCTGATGTATTTTAAATGTAATCAACGGTTATAGTATTCTTTGTAAACTGTTATTATTTATTATTATATTTTATCCGCTGCGAATGTGAGATGTTTGGTGTTCTGTTCTTCTTCTTCTTCTATCTTTTTCTTCTTTTCATAACTATCTGGAATTTTCGGGTTAGAAAATTTTGGGTCGTTACATTTGGTATCAGAGCTGAAAGGTTAAGCGAGAACCTTGGCTCTGGTGGGAATTACTCAATAAATAGAGTTCGTAGAACTCTAGAATGAGTTGAGTGTGTGTGTGTGTGTGTGTGTGTGTATGAGCGCGTACTTGTTATTTTCTTATATAAAGGTTTTAAATGGTTTTATGTAAAATATATTTTGAAATATAAAGCAATATTTCTTTCTAATAAATATTAAGGTGATTGGTTGTTAAATTATTGGAATTAAAATTGAGGAATAATATAATATAACCAAACTGAAATTTAATAAAGATAAGTTTGAAATGGATTCAAACTGAAACTGAAGTTTAGAATTGGAATTAAATTAAGTAGGAAGCAAAAATAATATAACTAAATTAAAATTTAAGTGATTGAGAATGAAAATTCAAAATCTAATCCCGGAATTTCAAATATAGATTGGGAATGGAATTTATAAATCGAAATAAATTTCATAAATAAATGAGATTATAATTTGAAATAGAATGCCAGAGAATAATTGAAAATAAAGTAAGATGAAAATTCTAGAGTAATGTTTAAATATGAATTCTATGGATTGGGAATTTGGAATTTTTGGAAAAATTTAAAATTCCTTTGGATTTGGAAGTGGTTTCCAAAGGTTTTGAAAATAATAATAATAATAATAATATTATTATTTCAAATATATTTTTGTGTTGAATTTGAAATCTGGGAGATTTGAAAAAATATATATTTGGAAATGTTTTTAAAGAGATAAAAGCATTGAACTCTTTCGGTCACTGGAAAATAACGTCGGTGATGACTGCAGCATCATCGATGTTTATTTTCGAGTTTCTAAAAGAGAAATTGCTACCAAAATATTTTTTTATTGGAATTGTTTGTGAACTGGGTTTGGATTTGAATTCAAAGGGATAAATGAATTTGCCAAAGAAATTTTGGATATAGTTGAATACTAAGGTGATATTGAAATTTTGGAAATTTGTTTAAATTCTGGAATCTTGATAAAATGTTTATGGAATAATGAAAAAAAAATTAAATGGGAAATTGGATTGGATTAAATTGAAGTGATTTGGATTCTGAAATTAAATTGATAATAATTCAAATTGATTGGAATAATATGAACCTATAACTAAAATTGAACAGGATTAAAATCGACTAAAATTTGATTTAAAATTTGGAAAGGAATCAAGATTGATTCAACTTGAATTGGGAATTAATCAAGTCCGATGGAATTTGGAGTTATTTGAATTGGAATTGAGTCAATTTAAATGGAGATTTAAATTAAATTGTTGGGGAAGTGAACAGTTGGCTCTTGACTATTTTCAATATAAATTGTTTTGATATAAACTTATTTTTCTAAGCTATTAAATATATACAACCTTTCTTTCTTAATGCCAAATTATTTTATATACTTGTTTTACGATTATTTTTGAAGCTATTTAACCATTTTTTTCAACTATTTTCTAAACTAATTACTATTCTTCAACTATGTTACAAATTAATTACTATTTTACAACTATTTTACAATTATCTAAAATTCCTGAAATTATTTAACTATTTTCTAACTAATTTACTATTAGTTAACTGGTTTACAGCTATTTTGCAAACTAATAATTATTTTTCAACTACTTATCTATTTTTAAAATTTTCAAGCTATTTTCTAAATATAAACTGGTCGGAGTTCAAACTATTATTGATTAAAATACCCAACTGAGATAAGGATTGAAGTGATAATCCAAATGGGGATTAATGTAAAGGTGAATAAGGAATGTGAAATGGTTCTTTTAAACTGAAAGAATATTTTGAGAAATATGAAATGAATAAAGATGGAAATTAGATATTTCTATGGTTTTTGAGAGTGTTTGGAGTATAAAAGGGTTTTATACAAGAAAGTAAGGATCCAAAGTTTTAAAAATTTATATATATATATATATATATATATATCTGAATATATATAACGGATCTTAAGAGGATTTTGGGAAAGGCTTTTGATTTTTGGGGAAAATCAATATTGAGTTTTGGAAAGCCAATTTTGAGAATTATCGATTTTGGGATAATCGATTTTGTGTAAAGAAGCTTTGTATGATATCATACTAGGTGTATGATTTGAAGATACTATATGTGTATAGAATAAAATATTTTGATGATGGCTCTGGGGAAAAAGGCGTCCCCTTGAAATGAACTTCTCAGGAGTGCAACTGGGTGGTGCTGCCTGGAGCCCGAGGGGGTTCTAAAGTTGATCCTGTGAGGAGTCCAGACAAAACTAGTTCCTGAGGATTATGAGTAGTGTATACCATAGCGGAAGTCGTGTGTGCCGCGGAGAGCCAACAGTTTACGTTTGATTCTATATCGGTAGGCTGCGACCTATGGTATAACATAGCGAAAGTCGTATGTGCCGTTGAGAGCCAACAGTCTGCAATTGAGTTTATCTCGGTAGACTGCGACCTATGTAAGAGTGGAGAAGTTTCATTTTGATAGCGAGATCAGAGACCGCAGAGAGCCTGCAGTTACATGGACTTTTGTTGTGACTGCAACGTAACCCTGGATGTAACTGTGATCTGTTGTGTGGGTTCCATGGCGTAATCGAGAGGCCGCGGAGAGCCTGCAATTACATGGACTTTTGTTGTGACTACAACGTAACCCTGGTATGTAACTGTGACCATGGAATGGGGGTGATGATTTTCAGAGCATCCTCACTAAAGATATTTCCTCTATTTTCAAAAAAAAAACGATTCCTATATTTTCAATAAAATTATTTTTCAAATGTTTTACTGGGTGTTGAAAACGGGTTTACCAAGTACTTATAGATCTTCAGTCCAATGCATGATCAACGTATGACTGAATTTCTGTGAGAACAAGGATAGACTGGTTGAGACATCGAGTTATAAAAGTATTTTCTAAAAAGAGCTATTTTATTAAGTATGTTGTGAATTTAAAAGCATTTCTAAAATTTTAAATAAAGGTGTTGGAATTTTGGGAAAATAAAAAGGAAATCCAAACTAGAATTTCAATGAAGTGATTTGTAATTAAATTCGAATATTGATTTAGAAATTGGAAATAAGCTAATTGGTTAAATAATTGTGAGATTGAGTATGTTAATAAAATTTAACTTTGGTAAATAAATGGATTGTAAGTTAATAATGGAGTTTGGAAATGAATTCGAATTGTAAATAGAACTCGACTTGGATTTAACAATGAAATAAATTAGAAGAGATGTTGTAAAAATAAAATAGAGTTGGATTGAAAATGTGATGGTTTGACTTGCAAATAAAAATTCAAGTGATTTGAATAATATATAGTGTAATTTGCAAGTAAATTTTGATAAAATGGAAGTGTTGAAATAAAAGCGAATTATAATAGAAATGGTTTGGGTTGCACACAAAACCCAAGTGAATAAAAAATAAATTGAGAATGACCATGTATTAATAAAATAAATTCGAAATTGAATTAAATAAGTAAATTTAAAATTTAAAATGGGTTACTGGGATTATAAAGTAAAGGGATGAAGTCTGATTGAAAAAAAAAACTAAATCAAAGTTGTGATTGGAATTTGATTAACACACCGAACTTGAGTTCGGTAGCATATCAATTTGAAGTATAAATGAGTTAAGTATGTGTTGGATATTACTTTGATGAATTGAGAAGGTGAATTAAATTTAAAATTAAAGTGGATGAGCTAACTAAATTTAATGGGATTTGATTTGATGAGAATCAAATTTAATGGAAGTGAACTTAAGTTGAGGTGGAAATAGATTGAAGTAATTAACCTAAGTTTAAAATTTATGAAAACTTGGCTTCGAATAAGGATAAAAGCCCATTGAATAAAAGCTCGGTTTAAATTAATTTGGGAATGGTTAGTATTACACAAGCATGGAATGTGTCGAGCTAAATAAAATGATTGTGAATAAATTAAAATGGAATTGCATTAAATAAAACTGATTTGGAATCAATTTTAATTGGTTATAAAACTTAAATAATTAATTATTCACATGGATATTATCAAATTGCGTAGAAATGATTATCATTTAACGTAAGCGAGTTTTAATCAAATTAAATGCTATGAATTAGTGGAAGCGATATAATTGATTTTTGAATCAATTGAAGTGAATATGAGATTGTTTCGCTTAAAATGAGTTGAATGCAAGTAATTGTGTGTAAACCATTAAAATTGAATGAAAAGGCATATAAATTTGGTTGGAAACAATTAGATGTGCTTTAAAACATATAAATTGCTTATTGGAAGTGTTTGGTGCTTGTTATTTATGTAATGCTTGTTTTTAGCTATAAAAAGTAAGTGAAATGTTAACAGATTTTCTATGTATGACACTTACGTACTTAAATTGAGTAAGTACAGGTACAGGGAAGCCGTTTGACTAGATTTGGGTATGCTAATTGCTAACATTTATAAGCTGCTTGCTTAAATTGCTAAATAAGGTACGCCTACGCAATAAAAATAGAAAATATGAACTGTTTTTGCTTTTTCCGACCGTGTGGGTCGATGTATACATATTTATATCTATTGTCAAATTGCAAAAACTCCTACGTACAAAGGAGAATCTGCCAAAAAATTTCGAAATTTTTGGGAGTTAGAAAATTTTTGGAAAATTTTGATAAATTTTTGTTAACGACAAAACAATTTCAAACTGGGAAATTAAAAATAAACTAGTAAATGAAACTAATATGAATCAGCTTAACTAAAAGATAAAATTCCATATTAGAAATTGCAAATAAATTGAATTCATATGAAACGGTGAAAACTAATCTGAATTGAAATAGATATGAGACTTATGTAAGAGGATATATGAAATGATTGTGGAAAATTGTGATTGGATATTAGTGCTAAGCAGGATATGCAAGTATTATAAAAGGGAAGAGAAAATTGGATTTGATTCCAAAAGATAAATTCGAATTGCCCGACAAAAAGGTATATATTTAAAATTCTGTATGGAATTGGATTTGGTTTTTGATGTAGCCACTTGGCTTTTGTTTTCTTTTTGGAATTTGGAAGCCCGTAGTGGCATTTTGTAGTAGTACCGAGCTAGCCGCGCAAAGGAGATGCTGGCAAAAATTTTCGGGAATTTAAGGAGTTAGAAAAATTTTGAGAAAATTCTGATAAGTTCAAAATTTGATTTTAAATTGAAATTTAAATGATTGAGCAAAATGGGTATTGCTTGAAAACTACAGAAGTTTTGGAAGGTTGGTTGAAGTAATAGTGGGTCTTAATAAAAGAATGTCGGGGCAAGTTGATATAACTGTTGGTTTTGGGAGAAAAGTAAACGGGTTTGTACCATTCTTCCTAGTTAGTAATTTCGGGGACGAAATTCTTTTAAGGGGGGAGGAATGTGACGACCTGGAAATTTTAACAAATTAAATTGGAATAATTAATTGTTTTTAAAATAGTTAAAAGTTAATTTTAACTTGAATTCGAAATATTAATATTTACTTGACAATTAAATCATTAAATTTTTTTTAGTTTAAAATATTGAATTTGATAATTAAAATTGGGTAAAGTGTTGAAGTCGGATTTTTAAATCTGTTAAAAATATAATTTGAAGACTTATAAAACTTATAACGATAATACTGGAGATAATTGAATGGTTAAAATTTAAATTAAAGGTGATTCGTTCAATTTTAATAATATATCGTTTAAATTAATTTTAAAAATAGCCTTTCGAGAGACAGTCTCGGAATTCGACGAAACCAGTTCCATCGGATCCGTAATAGTTAGTTATTATTGGATTTCAATTTTCATAGCAATAGGAGTTGTCGTTTGACACTGGCAGCTCGAAACGCTTAGATTTATTTGGATCGATTTAATTTAATAGCGATCGTTTAATTCTGTAACGAGATATTTTCTATATTAAATTATTTTATAGAATCGTACTCACGAAGCTTCCTAAAATCTATATCTTATCTTCGTCTACCTCAAGTTCCAGAAAAAAAAGAAAATCAAACGAACGAGAGAAAAAAAATAGGAAGAAAAGGGTACGGCTTCGTGAAGTTTCCCTTTCCTCTTCTTCTTCAGAACCGAGCTTCTCTTCATAAAAAAAAAAGAACCCCAAACCAAACCTATTCGAATCAAGCCGTGCTCATCCATCAGTTTTTTTTTTTCAAAATCGAATTAAAGGCCGTAGCCTATGGATCCAAGTCGTGTACAAATCGAAGAGGCTGATTCCTCCTTCTGATCTAAGGAGCGGCGACACTGCTCTCGAGCAAGTTCGCGCGTGCGACCGTGTGAACTCGTACGTTCGAGTTTTGGCAGGCAGTATGGTGTACGAGGTCGATTTATACTCTAGGAGAAAGAGAGCCGCGGTCGCTTGAAGGGAGGGGAAGCTCGCGTTGGTGAATGCGAATTTAGGGCTGGAGTTTCCATGATTTGGGCTTCGCGTTCGATCAAGGTGGGCGGCTCTGGCAAAAGGATGGGGGGGTTGGGTGATGCTCGGCAGTGACGTGTGGAGACGACAGTGAGGAGGTAGCTCGAGTAGGGTTTTCGAGTTTGCGGTGAGTAATTCTCGACTTATATACACATATATATATATATATATATATATATATGCATATCGGTATTAGTCATGTTAATTTTATTGCCGAAGAGATTGTATTCAGTATGAATTTTAATTTGAAGAGAGAAAGAAAAAAAGAAAAAGAAAAAAAAAGAAACTGAATTTAGTGGATGAATTACAAATTTGTTAAAGTAAGTTAAGGGTTAAATAAATAAATGAATAGCTGATAAAATTTAGTAGTTAATGTTATCTTAAGATAATTACAGGAAGTTATTTCTAAAATTTAAATTTTAGATAAATAAAATTTTAGTTTAAATTGAAATTATTATTCAAATTATTAGATAGATTAAAATCAATAAATAGTGATGACTATCTGATTTTTCCAGATATTAATAAGTTATGTAATGTTTCTACAAAGTCAATAGTGGTAAAGAAAACATGTCAGGATAGGATGGAATTGCGAATAAAACAAAGTGAGTAAATCTCACTCAGCTGAGTTGTTATTAAATTTCAATAGTCAAATTTAAATGATTATTTGAATGCTTAAATTGATTTGATGTGTGTTGAGAATTGATGATTTGATGACTTTGGTTTGTTGGATGGTTTTCAAGTAAATTGTTGTTTGACTCAAAGTATTGGGGTTTAAATTGTTTAAACTCCAAAAGTAAATAGGGATCGAATTAATTGATTAAGGATCAAGTTAAGTAATGAAATTTAATGAAGTTATTCTAACAAGTGGGCGGTTTAATAAGTAGTTACTTAAGTAATCAATAAAATATAATTATTTTGTGAAATAATTCAAGGGATAAATTAAATAGTGAATCAAGATATAGTTAATTTATTTAACGAAATAAATAAAAGAAGTTAGACAATTACAGGACGAGATTAATCAAGAATGATTAATATTTGATTGGATTAAAGTAATTGATTTAGATTAGGACAAATTAAAAATATAATTGGAAATCGTTAATTTATATAACTAATGAAGTAATTAAAGATTTAATTAATTGAGATTAATTAATTCATAATAAGTGACTTATGAGAAGTCAATTAAAATAAGTATTAGGATTAACGTAATTGATTATAGTTAATTAAATTTGAAGGAATTAAAGATTACTCGTTGATTTGGTAAGAATAACTAATATCGTGAAATTAATTAAAGAAAATTACGTGAATGGAATTGGAAGATAATTAACCCCGGGTTGTTAATCAAGAATGAATGGATATAGAGGGGTTGATAAATTAATTGATTTGGAATTAATTAATAATCTAAGTGAAGGTGGTTAGAACGTTCCATTAAAATCGATGGAATTAATTTGTATCTGATTAAGCTTTGCTTATGGATGATTGAATGGTATGGAATACTTTGAATGGGTTGATATTGTTGATATGAAGTGTTGTGATTTCATTTGGATAATTTGGGATTTAGAATGACATGAGATCCGAGGAGACTGGGGTCGGGTATTAGAGAATACCCGAAACCACTTTGGATTAAAAACAAATTGATGTGTGGAATCGATAGGTTGGAATAAAACGATTTAAGTGAATCGGATTATTTTATCTAAGTTTGGTACTTAGGAAATGGATGTATGGAATTTGTGATGGCTATAACAAAATTTTGGCCCGTGAATTGGAATAAGTTACCCGGGTTTTATATAAGTTGCTTGCTTTAGTATTCCTTGTTAAATGGGTTTACTCACGCTGGTTTCCAGCCTGACCCGGGTGTTACTTTGGTGTAATGCTCAGGTCAGACCGAGTATTACAGATTTTCAGGTAGGTACGTTCTGGAGCTCAGGAGGCGGGCTGGATGGCGATATCGTATAGAGTATTCCGTTATATTTATATTATTGTTAATCTCAGTCATGATAATTGTAAATATTCAGTTCTGTGTATATATGTGAAACTCTGATGTATATTAAATGTAATCAACAGTTATAGTATTCTTTGTAAACTGTTATTATTTATTATTATATTTTATCCGCTGCGAATGTGAGATGTTTGGTGTTCTGTTCTTCTTCTTCTTCTATCTTTTTCTTCTTTTCATAACTATCTGGAATTTTCGGGTTAGAAAATTTCGGGTCGTTACAAAAATAATCAGACAAAATAGGATCGGAGATCACTTCCTAACGATTAGCGTATGGATTTCCTTATCGACGTCCTAGAGAACGAAACGGCTTTATACGTACAATATAGCACCTCGACGGTAACTATACCATATAAATCCCGTATTACTCCTAGATATTCCCAAAGTTATTTTTTGGGTCCATATTTGATAGCCGACTATCAAAAATCAATCATTCAACCAAATATTTCCTTTCCATTGAAAACACCAAATCCCCTTTTAATCTAATTTTAATAAATTAAATCTCTTTATCTAAAATGTATTCTTTCTTACCAAATTTAGTATATTCACACACTATTCTTTTCAAAGATATTTGGAAGCCTTTAAAATAATTTTGAAAGTACCACTGCAATGTCAAACGATGGATTCACAGCTCAATGGTTACGTCTCTATCCCGAGAAATCCAAGACTTAACTGCAGGCACTCACTGCCTTCGATTACGCCATGCGAGTATACCATTACTTTCTGAAAATTTTATTCAATAATTTTTCCAAATGTACTTATGAAATTTCTATAATAATTTTTCCAAGTTAATTTTAGGCAAACTGCTTTTAAATAAAAGTTATTATATAAAAAATTAATATTTAATAGTTCATCCTTTTAAAATAATAACACTAATTAATCCTAAATAATAATTAAGTTAATATAACTAACTTAATTCTTGAATTAATATACTTTAAACAAATTTAAAATAACTAAATAATTAGTTTTCTAAAATATTCCTAAACACTTTTAAATTTTATAGTTAATACTTAAAAATCCATCTTTTTGAAATAAACTTAACTTTTTCGGAAAAATATATTTTCAACTCCAATATAGCCAGCCTAATTATTAATAAATCCCTCTCAATTTATCTCTAGCTTGATTTACATTCCAAATCCGCAAATTCCCTTTTTCACATTTCTAAAAATAAATCTGCTATTTATTTTTAAATAAATTTACCCATATCCGTATAAATCCTCATTGTGAATTTATAATTCCTATTTATCCACTAATAATTTACTTTACTTAATTTACAAACTTCGTTTATAAATTTCATAGTCTCATTTCCCGTTTACCACTATTTCACAACACTTAAGCGATTTTAAAACGATTTTCCAAATTAAATACCATTTTTATTTTAATTTCTTAAATAACCCAATATATTCCAAAGCCCACTAATTTCAGATCTCACTTCCTTTTTATGATTTAAAATCTTATTTAAATCTAGAACATCAATTTCATCTTTTATTTTCAAATTTCTTTTTTTCCAAACTATTTTAAATCTCGATTTTAAAAATAAAACCCTTTTTCATTTCAGCCAACACCACTTAAGTTTTATTATTTAAACTCCTTTAATTTAGCTTATTTCCAAAATCCCTATTTTCCTTATTTCGAAATTATTAAGCCAAATTTTTAAATCAAACTATTTATTTTACCCAATAATCATTTCTTTAAATAAATCCATAATTCCACAAAAAATATTTTTACTTCTACTTTCCCTTTTAATTTCCTTTAAACTTCAAAAATATTTATTATTGGCTTTTAAAAAAACCAAAATCCTAGCTAATACTACCATAGCACCCAACAAATTCAAATTGCACTATAATCTACTGTAGATTGCTTTAACAGATCATATATCAATATTTATGGAATTAAATTCAATATTTTTTAGGAATCTAGTTGGATGCTTCCAACCTGTTTTCCAGCATCCACAGATACTAATACAATATAAAAAATATTAATCCCATTTCGAGAGGGATATCGCGGTATATAGGGTCATCCTCTATTATGCGGGAGGGCATATGGTCTCATCCGCTATATATATGCGGGAATATCAATCACTCCAATATACATATATATATACTACTACTAATAATAACATTCGAACTGATAATAAATATCGAATTCCATAATCAAATAATAGTTAATTTTATCCACTTCAAATTAATTGCCGTATTTGAAATTTGAGTAAGATTAACTCACTTTGATTTTCTATCGCTTTCGCTTCTGTTTCCGATTGAATCCGAACGCGTTCAAAATTATCTAAAAAATTTGGAAGCTCCAAACTTGTCCAAACCATTTTCTATGCATAGATGACGACATCACGGTCCCAACGCCTCTTAAATCGTCCGAATCGAACCTCGCATGCATGAGATACGCATTTTTACAAGTGGATGATAATTTAATTTAAGATAACATTGATTTATTTTAAAGTTTTAAAGCCATACCCAACTAAACAAAGCCCGGCCCAGATTCTCCTTCCCCCTAGCCTTCTTCTTCTTCCCTAAACAATGCATGTACACGAGGAACCCACTACCCTGTGCGCGTTTTCCCCCCACACGCTCCTCCATCTCGCCATCGATCAAACCAGAAACACGTATGAACTCCACCCATTGAGACGCACCTCCTCGACCCCACAAACTTTGACTCGAACGACCACCAGAGGACGCGACGTGCTCGCATGCACTTTGGCCACGACCAAACATGCCCCCCCCCCAACTACGATCGCACGCCACCAGAATTCTACCTCGGGTGCGCCTCACCATGCCGAACCCACATCCAAGCTCGAATTCCCACATCGTCAACTAATTTTGATGAAAAATACAACCATAGTTCGAAACGAGCACCAACGCCCTACAGTTGATCACCACAATAACTGTTGCACCCTATAATATCTACATAAATCGAAGAGGAGGAGGAAATATGAGCTTTGGAATTCGTTTGGCATTTTTTCATGAAGTATAACTTGAGGAAATGAATTTTGAAGCTTTCATGAATTTTTCTTTTTTCTGAACTGTTCTGCTGCGTGCACTTTTAAAAAGAAAAGAAGATGAGATCATTACGTGTTTGAATAGGTGAACAATGACTTGAAAAGAAAAATAAAGCTGGTATAAAAGAAATTGTCAAGTCAATCCTATAAATGTATTATTTAAATTCAAATCGTCTCGATTTCGTAGCTTAAAATCTCGACCCCCTATCGAGGTGTGCCACTAGGCGTTAATAATCTTACACCCCTATTCCAAGCGCAATAGAAAAGGTTTCGAGTCCTAATTCGATCGTATGGAGACGATAGCTTTTTGGACCCAATTATTATATTGAATTTTTCATATATATTTCGACGCATTTATATCCCGTACGATCAAACGTTAACTTCAAATGTTATGAAATTTGAAATCCGTTAATAATATAATATTACAAATCCAATGGAATTGTTTTCGTCGAAATCCGAGACTGTGCCTCGGAAGGCTATTTTTAAATGTTAATTCGAATGGTATATTTCTAAAACTGAACAAATCACTTTTAAATTCAATTTTAAAGCCTTTATTATCTTCAGTATTATCAATATAAATTTTATAAGCCCTTTAAATTATTTTAACAAGCTTAAAACTCCACGTAAAATATTTTACCTTCCAATTATTTAGTTCAATAATTAAATTATCCAATAAATAGTTATATTCGAAATTCAAGTTAAAAAAATTAACTTTTAAATATTTAAAATCAATTGAATATTTTGAAATTCAAATATCTAATATTTTGGGTCGTTACAATTGGGTTGATATGAGATTTCAAGTTTGGAAGACGAAACCAGTTTCATCGGATTCGTAATAGTGAATTATTATAGAATTTCAAGTTTGGTAGCAATCGGGCTTATCTTTTGGTCGTATAAGCTTGAAACATATGGAATTTATTTTTATAACATTAGTTAATATAATTCGATTTTGAAAAGCTATCTTCTAAATATAATGGAATTGGTTTCTGATATATGTTCTATTATGTTCAGAATAGGGATATAACATATAGAATGCCAAGTGGCAGACTTCGTTTGGAGTTTGAAAATTTCACGAAAGAATAGTGCCACGAAAATTTACTATAAACAGGGTCTTTGCTTTCTTCCATTTGCATAACCTAACCCTAAAAACAAATCTCAGCCTACGCTAAACCTAGAAATCAACGGCCTTGGTTCATCGGAGTCTTTAAAGGCCGAATTAGCCTTCAACTTCAACTAGGAAAACGTAGAGCACATTGATACAAAGCTATCCAAAGATCGGACCGTCATCATTCATCGTGTGGTGGTCGAAAATGGCTCGTGTTTCATTGTAGTTTTTGGGTTTTTGTGCGTGTGACCCACGCACGTGCTGTAGTGGCGCACGCTCATGCTGTTGCGGCGAAGTGGAGATGGCGCAGAGGGAGGTGCGAGCGTGGGGGTCCACGATGATTACGGTTGTGTGGCAATCGTTGATTGAGTATATATAAAAAAGAAATGTGTTCGGCATCGGAAGGAGAGAAGCGTGCGTGAGGTGAGAGAGGAAGATATAGGTTAAGTTTAGTTGTTAATTCAATTATGTTAATTAAATTTTGATTATCTTGTTATATTAATAAATTTGTAACCTTTCGTATGAGGTCAAATTCGAGCGAAACAAGTTGCGTTGAATTTGTATCGAAGTCATCTATGACATGGAGATGGATTTGAATTTGTTTGACTCTAAACAATTTTCAGTTCCAAATAAAGGTGAGTGTTTTAAACTGCTCCTGAAATACTAAAATATTCCGATGTTAGTTAAATTGAAATCATGAAATGATTTATCTTTATTGACCGTTGTTTGGTAATTTAACTGACATTTAAATTGACCTATGGTTTGAACTGATAGTAAGTTTAATCGACAGTTAAATCGGAATTGCAATTAAACTGCTAGTTAAACACTCGATATTGATAGCTAGTTAATTGTTGTGATATATTGACTGTTTGGATGTTGATTTTGATGGATGGCCACTAGTTGATATTTTGGATGATTGGATGTTTATTTATTTTATATATATCATGATATCACCATGCATGTTATTTGACAACATATAGAATGTTATTTGAATTATGTTCGAATGAATTAAGAAATAGGTTGAAATGATACATACCTATGACACTTTGATTTGGATTGAAATGATAGATATCCATCCCTGTAATTAAATGTGAAATAACCGATCATTTGGCCGTAGGATAGAAAATTATATATGGTCACCCTATTGGTTATATTAAATGGTTTTAAATTCTTGAATTTGAATCCATTTAAATGATATTGTTTTAAAGAAATAAAAATTGAATTTATAAAGATTGGATTATTTTCAAATTTGATCTTTGAAATGTTGAAGGTGAAATTTGTAAAATAAATTGTTTAAAGAAA
Source organism: Allium cepa (assembly GCA_030765085.1). Lineage (NCBI taxonomy): Eukaryota > Viridiplantae > Streptophyta > Magnoliopsida > Asparagales > Amaryllidaceae > Allium > Allium cepa. The sequence continues at coordinate 980,969,124 of CM060928.1, forward strand.
TTATTTTGGAATTTGAAGTTATAATCGATATACGACTTGAATTATGGAATTGAATTACTTTAAAGGTTTGAAATTTATTCGAACTTTGAAATTTTATCCTGGTTAAAAAATTTAGATAGATATTTCAAATTTGGGATCGAAACTGAAATATTCAAAGTTAAATTAATTTAAAGATTTGAATCTAAATTCGAACATTGAAGTTTAATTGGATTAAAGTGATCTAAAATCAGTATTTCTGCAATGGACTTGAAATCTATATAATTGGAATGGTTTAAAGTGAGAGTTGAATTGAAACTTAAGCCATTGAATCGAAGGTTGAATTGGATTTGAAGTTAAAAATGTATGTATTGAAATTGAAGTTAATTCCAATTGAAATCGAAATTGGAGTTGATATGAATTGAAATCAGAATTTAAGTTGATTTGAATTGAAATCGAAATTGAGACAATTTGAATTGTTTTGAGAATGAAGATGATCTGAATTGTAAGATTCGAAACTGAATTAATTTGACTGAAATTTGGGTCTGAGTCCAGATTACTGGAAATGGAAAGAAACGGTTTTAAATTTGAAACTATTTTCACTATAAACTATTTTACTCTACACCATTTAAAATTCATCTTTTTAAATTTCAAATTATTTAAATTTTCGAACCATTTTGGTATATAAACCATTTTCGATACTCAAGCTATTTTAACTCAAACTGTTTCAATCTCTAAACTATTTAAATTATTCAAACTATTTCCAAAATTCAAGCTGTTTAAGGTCGGAACTGTTTATGTTTAAATCACTGATTTAAAACTTGAATGTTGTTAACATGAAGTTATAACCAAAGTCAAAATTCGAAACGATTCGGAAATGAAATTATTTCCGAAGTGAATATAATAATTTTGAAGTGAAATTGATTTTGTGGTGAAAAAAAATGTTATTTTGAAGTGAATATGACATATTGAAGTAAATATGATATTTTGAAGCGAATATGGTATTTTGATATCAAGTAATCATTCACTTTTGAAATGTAAAAGAACCAACAAGTGTGGAAAACGGTATGGAAAACGGTGTTGGTTCTTAAAGAAACCGGGGTCTATTATTGGCATACTTCTTTCAATGTTGGTACCACTTTAAAAACTGTGTACGTAGAGGAGACTCCAAAATAAAGTGATTGGATTTGGTGTAAGTTGAAGGATTTGAACGAAGAGAATGATTATGGATATCCCGGACCCTTGTGTCAATTTGAAATGACTAAAACATGAACCTTATCAACCGGCCAAGTAGGCTGGCTACCTTTAGCGGACACATTCCTTCGTATTTCTATCATTACATCGTTGTTACTAGTCATCACCTTCTGATTGTGGGAGTGTTGGACGTGGTGGATGGTCACTGCAGCGATATATTACCATCAGCCCAGATGGGTAAACTGGTAGTATTCGATCTTGGGTAGTGCCTCATGTGCATTGTCAAATGTTTTGCATCCTCATCTCCTGACGTTCTACTGGGGTGTTATATGCAAACTGTACGCCAATGCTTTAAAACGATTTATGGGGATTAATGCAAAGCCTTAACGCTAGGAAAAATATTTATTTTATCGATTAGACATTACATATATAGCATATGCTACTATATATTGATATTTTGACGGATCCTTAAGAGATGGAAATTTCTGTAACATCTCTTGAGTTATTGCACGCACGTTATACACTGAATAGGAGATGTAAAATCCCATAAACATTTCTGATGCTATTATACTCATGCTATATTGATATTGATTTAATTTATATAAGATAATTTAGTTCTGACTAGAGTGTATTGTTTTGCTTTATGCTCGGGTCATCCTTGAGTTTTCAGTGCCTTGAAGATCATATTATTTTGGAGAACGAAGACGAAGATTTTGTACTATATTACTAGTATTATTCCCCATCATCATGTTGTTCTTCTGCGTTGTTTCATTTTGCCTCTGTTGTATGCACAACTCTAATTGATGTTATAAAGGTTAAATCAAATGTATAATGTAAACAGCTTCATGAACTATTTAATTGATTATTATATTTTGGCATTCCGCTGCGAGATTCTTTGTTTATTTTTTTTCTTTTCTTATTTTTCTTAGTTAAATCCATTGATTATCTGTGTTTCAGATTGTTTTGAGTTAGACATGTGTTTTTTCTTATCGACTTGAACCATCCAAAACGTGGGTTGTCACATATGGTGTATATGCTAATTGGTTTAAATTATGGCCATTTGCATTATATGTATTGTCATATCATTTGACCATAAAATAAACATTAGATCTTAACTGGGATTCATGAGATACCATAGTAGATTAAAATGGAAATAAATTTAACCAGATCAAATGAAAATAATAAAGGTGCTTCTAAATAAGTCTTCGCAAATGCATGACTAAAGATGCAATGAAATTCGATCTCAGGTCTCCTGCATTAATAATCCAAAGCCTTATCGCTACCAATTCAAAAAATAACACGAATATGATAAAATTCATTAACCCGATTGTCAATGCTTATAGAGAGAGCAGTGACATGTGGTAAAAATGGTCCAAGAACTCGGTATCAATCTCTGTTTCATCGGTTTAGAATTTCCTAAGTTTTAGTCGATTTCAGAAATTTCAAAAGTTTCGGCTTTGGTTGGTTTGCTATTTGTAGTTTTAGATTTCCGTTCAAACAAAAAAAACATGATGCATGTATTTAAGAAAAAACAATTAATTTGGAGAATTAAGTTAATGTGAAAAAAAGGAAAACAACTTTATTTTGTTTTACATGTTTTAGAAAATAAAAAAAGCACGAGAAACATTCATCTCTCCGCCATCCCTCCATCCCCTTTGTCATCATCCATCGCCCCTTCATCCCTCCAGCATCGTCTTAATGACATAAAATTCTAAATATTTTTCTCCACTTTTCCCATATTTTGTAATAAATTGCAAAAACGCAAAACAAGAAACTCAAAATGAAAACGAATGGACCTTTCGATTTTAGTTTCGATTCCACCTTCTATTTTTGTTATTTTTTTAATGAAAATGCGACAACAAAGTAATAAATAAAATGCAAATGCATTCTTAAGAAAATAAAGTGCAAATACAACAATATGACATCTAGAAGCCAAACTAAATTAGAATTAATTAAACTAAATAGCATGAAATTTACTTAAGTTATATCCAAAACCCTAAAAATGCAATTATTCAACCTAGCCCGTAAAACCAAAACAATTAATAAACAAATCCTCTGTCCATGTTTGTGTATTCTAAACCCAACGAACTACTAATTATTTTCTACAATGCTGCTAAATCGATTGGCATATTTAATTATATTTACGAGTATTGCAGCATGGCTTCGCGCGTGAATTGTTTTCCTTATAAATTGTATATGTTTAAACCAGTCAAAAGAATGATTTTTTATTTTCAAATGATATTAAGGTTTGTATATTTATAAAGAACTATCTTGAATTTGTAAAGAAATTTTAATTTCGATCATATTTCTAGAAGTGGTCTGAATTTGTAAAGCATGTTTAATTGTTAGATGCTACATTTAGGTGCGCTTAAATTCGTAAAAGAAGTTTAACATTAGAACCTATTTTAAGTGATTACGATTTGAAAATATATAGAGGAGCATTTTTTGTAATGACCCAGGATTTTTAATAATTAAAATTTGAATATTTAATTAATTTTAAATATTTATAAGTGAAATTTATAAGTCAAATAAATTTTTATTTGAATTATTGGATTTAATTGGATAATTAAATCGATAATTTAATATGTTAAATTATGGGAATAATTAAAAATTGAGTTAAATATGATTGAAAATGATTTGTAAAATTTTATTTTATCATGTTGGAGTTAGAATGATATTTTAGAACTTTTAAAATCGGATTAAAAGTTAATTTGTGAAAATTGAATATTTTAATATTTAAATCGACTAGTGAAAATAGTCAATTTTTGAACAGTCTCAGAATTGAATGAAACCAGTTCCATTGGATCCGTAATAGTTAGTTATTACCGGATTTCAAATTTCGTGTCAATCGGAGTTATCGTTTGATCGTAGCAGCTCGAAACGCATCGAATTGTTTTTAATTTAAATTTGGCGAGTGAAAATAGCCATTTTTCAAAAAGTCTCGGATTTCGACGAAACTAGTTTCATCGAATCCGTAATGTGATATTATTGTAAGGTTTCAAATTTCGTGTCAATTGGATTTACCGTTTGTCCGATACAAATTAAAACGCCTAAAAATCGATTTAAATCGGTTTAATTTAAATTGAACGTTTTTAGCCATAACTTGCACAGATGTCCGAATTAGCTTTCGAAACCTGTTCCATTGTGTCCGGAACGCGGGGTAAACCCTAGAAACGCTGGTTACGACGCGTAAATCGGAGTTCGGAATTTCCGGGATGATTAGTGTTTCGTCGGTTCCCTATAAATAGACCAACACCCCTCTCTCTCATTAAAAAAAAATATAAAACCTAAAACCCTAACTACCGCCGCCTCTAACATTTTCTATGGCCAGAAACTTCCCAAATTCATTCCTTAATTACTTCCAATCCGTTCATCGATTCGAGAAACTTTCTACATGAAAGTTGTCGAGGGCACTACAATCTATAAATCCAACGGTGGATTTGGGTAATCATCGTCGTTTGAAGACGATAAGTGGCTGTGTTCCCTGGTATTTGCGCACGTTTTTCGAGAGACTATGGGGAACCGAGCTTGACCGGATTGTGGCCGCAGGTGGAGCAAGGGGCGGTGCATCTCGTGGGGTTGCCTGATCATCGTGAAGTCGAGCGAGGTGATTGCGTGATTTAGGGTTTTGAGGCGTATATGGGTGCGTTTGTTCAAGATACTGGAGAAGAAGCATACCCGTGCACGTGAAAGGAGAAGGAGGATTGTAAGTTGCGGCCTGGATTGCTGGAGTTTGAAATCAAGGGCTGTGATGTAAAAGGTTAAAATTAATCAAGGAGATGTAGATTTTATTATATTAAAAATCGTTCAAACTTTAAAAATTAATATCTTTTGCATGCGAGGTCGGAATTGCGCGAAACTAGTTGCGTTGGAATCGTATGGACGAGCACTACGCGATGGAGTTGGTTTGGAGTCGTTTGGAGTTAGTGAGAATTTTGGGTAAAATTAAACGTCCGTTTAATTTTATTCGAAATAAATCGCTAAAACGAAATTGAAATCAAGGTGAGAACTTCTCACTCAATCGAATCAGTTTCGATTTTATTTTAAATAGTTAGATTTAAAATATTTGAATGCATGTTTGAATGATGATTGATATCTATTGATTGTTAAAATAGACATTATACGCCGTTAGTAAGCGGATGTTATTTAATAAAAACATATACCGCGAATATTTCATAAACAGTGAAATTGGTATTATATATAATATCAATATATATATATTGGCATATGTATATATTGGAGTTATTGATTTCCCGCATTTTTTGTTTAGCGGATGAGACCCTATTGCGCCGTCTATTAAGCGGATAATATTTAAATCCCATATACCGCGATAATTTCGTACTGGAGCGAAATTGGTATTGTGCTAATGTTTGTGGATGCAGGAAAACAGGTTGGAGGGATCCAACAGGATTCCTCAACAGTATTTATTTGATTTCAGATATTTTGATATTTGATGGATTATCATATCGATATATGATATCGTTGTTGTCGTGATTGACTATTTAGTGTGTAGCATCATTGGACCCAGATTTTGGGATTTTAAAATGATTTTAAAGTGATTTTAGAAAGTATGCGTTTTATAAAATAATTTTGGAATTGATCCATTTTAAATAAATAAACGTTATAATTTTTAAAGTTATAAAAATTATGATTTTTGAGAAATATAGTTAAAAACTGATTTTTGAGAATATGATGCTAATGATTTTATAAAATAATAAAATCGGGATTTTAGAATTTATTGTAAAAAAGTTAAATATAGGATTTATAAATTTTAATTATTTTATGAATCAAATTGGTGAAATAATAAAGGAGATTAAAGTCGTTTTAAAAGAATAATATAAATTGATTTATATTAAGAGATTTATAAATGGATATTTATAAATTGAAATATAGACATTATAAAACGAGTTTTTATAAGTGTTTGAATGAAGTGAAAATGAATTTCATTAAAGAATGAAATTTATAGAATTTAAATGGTGAAGTTATAAATGAAATTTATAAATAGTAAGATTTATAAATTTTATAAAGTTATTAAAAGAATAGTTGAATAAATCATTGAATCTTATAAGTTATAAGATTTATAATTATGAAGTTCAAGGGAACGATTTTTGTAAACGAATAAATTATAAGTATTTAACTTATAATGTGAACTTTTGTTTTATAATTGAGTTATAAATCGAATAGGTTAATAAAGAAAATTTATAAAAGGAAGTTGTTATAAAATAATTAGAAATGGAATTTATAAACGTTGTTTTATAAATTCGCAAATGACTTATTTTGATAAGTAAATTGTTGAAACCTATTTATGGAGTTATATTCACGTTTTGACTGTGAATAATCCTTTGAAATAAAATGAATAAAAGAATGAAATTTATTAACGTAGTATATTCACGTTTTTGAATAGTGAATAATATGTTAAAGAAAATGTTCAGAATGTGATATTTTAAACTGAATTAAAACGATCTAACGATGTTTTAAAATGTGTTGAGATTCGAAACCATAGATTTCAACATTTATTGTTGGAATAGACGTTTTCGAGAAATAGAAGGAAATAGTGGACTATAACACTGTTGTTATAGTAAATGATTTCCGAAAGGAAATGTTTTGTATAGTATTGGGATTTATATATATATTTTAATTTCGAATCCCTATACTAGTGATTTTGGGACGTCGTAACGATGTTTTACGTAACATTCGTTTTGGCCCAAATAAATATGTTTATGAGAATGATTTCCTTAAAGAATGAAATATATACTTAATCTCGATTTAAGTATATTGAATATTTTCTAAGTGTTGAAAATAAATAAAATTTGTGAATTACTTATGAATAAATAAGTATGAAAATGTTTTTCCAATATAAAGTAAATATTAGAGAATTTATCTTTTTGAAGATAAATTGAAAATGAATATTATAAATCGAATTGAAGCCGTATATTCATTAATACTTTGGAATGTAAATTCACTATTGAATTTATAAAAGAAAGTAGAATTGGTTTAAAAATAAATATTGATTTATTTTTGAAGTGTTGAAAATTATATATCTAGTGAAGATATTTTGGAAAATAAATAATTTGGAAAATTATTTGGAATCTGGTGATGTTGTGCATATCCATTGATAGTTCAATAACCGACTATCAATATTTCCCTTTGAATGGGTAATTGATGTGATTTGTTTGATTGTGAATGCCACACTTATTTTTGAATAAGCGCTCACTATTCGGGTTAACCGGGAAAGGACCATGGGGTCGTATAACCCATTCGGAATATGTGATACGTCGTTGTGAATTGCATTTGAAGATCGGTGTTGAAGAACCGGTATTTGCGAAAGCGATAGGATGACCTATCGATTGTCTCTGCACTGAGTTGCAACGGTATAGAGACTCCCTAAGTGATGGGAAATCCGATCAGGATTGTGAATATCCGGATTGCAAGGACTTCTTTGTAAGTGCCTTCGGTTTTGTTCGATCCCGGAACAGACTTGTATGGATAGTATGTCTGACATTACAAATTGAGATATAAAGCCGATTTCTTTCAAATATATTTCTGTTAGTGGCGGAGAATTTATTCTTTTAGCTTAACACCCTTCTCTGAGACGTACGAGCTCAGAGGTTATGTAGTTGAAGGTTATCAGCGATATATTCCCAATTTGGTAATGTGACATGTTGAGTGTTGCTGTAAATGATCATTGTGTTGATTATTTGTGATAGGATCGTTTATTTGATCGTCTATCTTTGTGATCATTTCTATGATCATTTGTTGACCCAAAGCATGGCTTTTGTATAAAGTATGTTTTTGTGGACGTGACTTCGTCGAGCCTCACACCCCGTGAATGGTCAAAACAGGAAAGATGCGGCAAGGTTATGAGGGGTAGCGCCCTTTAGGATGTGTGCATTTCCTTATGGAAAAGGGTGGTATCATGGTATGGTGCCCAGATATTTACTCATGTTGAAAACACTTTGTTATGATTGTGTGAATTGATTGCGAGCGCTCGGTGAAAGGTCCCAAAGGACCGGGGGATGGCATATTCGGTCAGTTGTTACTCAGTTAGGGGTAACCCGGCCTTGTGTTGGTAGAGATCCGGTTTGGTTCTCGGGGATGTCCATCCAGAGGCATTCTCATGTGGCAATGGGAAGTTCCTTGGCCTGATCATTCGTTGGAAATCCAAAGAAACAATACGAGACTTGTACGGTTTTAGTTGTAGGACCTATCATTCACTTATGGTGTCGCAACACTGTTTGGATGGTAGCTATAGCAGGCATACGATAATGGTGGTATGTTGGCTAAGATTTATATCTTTATTTTCGAAATGATTTGTTATACATTATGCACTAGTAATAATATCAAATGTTATTTTAAATGCGTATCAAGCATCTTTGGCTATCATAAGGAGAAATCTCCTCTGATTCTGCGTTTGCATTGTGTGTGTGTGCGGGAGGCCTTATGGTAGTCTCATTTTTAAAAGCATTGCGAATTGAATTTAAAAATATTCCTCTATTTTGATTTTAAAGATAAATAAACTGTTTTGAGTTCTCACACTAGTCACATGACTGACTCGGAGTTTATTGTTTTCCTTCCTAAACTCTGGATGCCCACCAATTTCTACACGGGCAGTCAAGAGTTAGGTTTATCAGGATATTCTGGAGTTGCTGGAGGCAAGCTGGATGGCATGGCATATTACTTATATAGTATTTCTTTTTCCGCTGCACTGTTTGTTGTTGTTGTATACTCTGATGATATGATGAAATGAAATGTATAAAATGTAATAACTGATATAGTTCTTTGTTTAAAGATTATTCATTTATTATTATATGTTGTTCCGCTGCGAATTGTGAGATTCTGATGTTGTTCAGTTGTTTTCTGTTCCGTTCTATTTTCTTTCTTCTCTCCATCTTCTATCTTTTTCTCTTTTTCTTTTCTTAAATTCTTTTTCTTAAACCCTCAGTGTTCGGTTTTCCGTCGTTCGATTTCTCGGCAGTCGATAAAGCGAGTATCGATGTTGAATTTTCGGAAGACGAAAAATCGGGTCCTGACAATGTGGTATCAGAGCATATGGTTAAGCGACAACCATGGTTCTGTTGGGTATTATTCATTAGAGATAGAGTCAGTAGTACTCTAGAATGAGTTTGAGTGTAATAATAGCTATGAGAGCGTATTTGTTAGTGAATATATAAAATTGTTTTATATTGTGATGATTGGTTTGTTGAGTGGCATATGAACTTTCGTCAGCTTGGTCCGCAAGACTATGCCGAAGGGGTTTCTAAACACTTGTACAGAACAATTCGACACAGTATTGTTTTAAAATTGGGTAAATGAAATAATTTTTGCCTTGATTATATTTTTATATATAAAGGAATAATTTTTCAGAATTATTAAAATGTATGTAAGTTGATTGTTTAGTTGTTTGAATAATCTAAATTAAAGAATAATTGTATAAGCAAATGAATTATAAGAATTGAATTATAATTAAAGTGAATTACAATTGTGAAATAAACTTATATATAAGAAGTGAAACTATATGAATATATTTATGAATATGAGTTGAAATAAAAGATGAATTTAAAGTTGAATGAAAATCAATTTAATTAAACCAATTGAAAGCAAAGGAATTTGGTTGCAATTAATATACATTGATTGTTATATGGTTGTTAGATGATTGTATATAATTCATTAAGCATTAATGAAATTGGAAGTTAATGTAATTGAAATCCAATTGAAAGTTAAATGGATCTTAAATAGCATTGAATTTGATTTGGAAGTGAACCAACTTGAATATGAATTAGTAAATATAAACTGATTGAAAATGAATGTTAGTAAACATCCACTGTTAATGAATTAAATGTGACTAAATTGAAAACCTATTTCATTGAATATTAATGAGAATATGAATGAATATATATTGGTTACGAATTTGTTGGATGATAGTTGGTTGATGGTTGAATATATTGCTTTTACTACATTTGCTATGTTGACATATATAGTTATTATGTTGCTATATGTTGTATATCGATACTATTGTCTACATGCATGTTTCTCATGTTGTTTGTTGAGTGATTAGTTGGTGCGGATCGCGTTTGCTTCGCATTTGGAGCTCGCTTTCACGCTATATTAGCCGTATATGCTCGCTAATAAAATATAAGATACATATCTCGGATTACATACCGTACTTTTATACTTTTTCCCTTCGGGATGCCTCATTACTTGATGAGATGTATATTTGTGATATATATACTGTCATTTTTTTTTCGGATCGAGCCGCGCAAAGGAGACTATGGCGAATTTTTCCGGAAATTTAAGGCGTTAGAAAAAATTTGAGAAAATGGGAAATTTTTTGAAAACTTTAACTTTGATTTTGAAATTGAAAGTTAAACAATAGTAGTTGTTTTTGAAAAGATAACTAAGTATGATTTGAAAACTTAGTAAAGTTATTATAAGAAATTTAACTATGGATTTATGGAAAATTAATAAATTCTATAACTTTTCTTACTTGTTAATTTCGAGGACGAAATTCTTTTAAGTGGGGAAGATTGTAACGACCCAGGATTTTTAATAATTAAAATTTAAGTATTTAATTAATTTTAAATATTTATAAGTGAAATTTATAAGTCAAATAAATTTTTATTTGAATTATTGGATTTAATTGGATAATTAAATCGATAATTTAATATGTTAAATTATGGGAATAATTAAAAATTGAGTTAAATATGATTGAAAATGATTTGTAAAATTTTATTTTATCATGTTGGATTTAGAATGATATTTTAGAACTTTTAAAATCGGATTAAAAGTTAATTTGTGAAAATTGAATATTTTAATATTTAAATCGACTAGTGAAAATAGTCAATTTTTGAACAGTCTCAGAATTGAACGAAACCAGTTCCATTGGATCCGTAATAGTTAGTTATTACCGGATTTCAAATTTCGTGTCAATCGGTGTTATCGTTTGATCGTAGCAGCTCGAAACGCATCGAATTGTTTTTAATTTAAATTTGGCGAGTGAAAATAGCCATTTTTTAAAAAGTCTCGGATTTCGACGAAACCAGTTTCATCGGATCCGTAATGTGATATTATGGTAAGGTTTCAAATTTCGTGTCAATTGGATTTACCGTTTGTCCGATACAAATTAAAACGCCTAGAAATCGATTTAAATCGGTTTAATTTAAATTGAACGTTTTTAGCCATAACTTGCACAGATGTCCGAATTAGCTTTCGAAACCTGTTCCATTGTGTCCGGAACGCGGGGTAAACCCTAGAAACGCTGGTTACGATGCGTAAATCGGAGTTTGGAATTTCCGGGATGAATAGTGTTTCGTCGGTTCCCTATAAATAGACCAACACCCCTCTCTCTCATTAAAAAAAAAATATAAAACCTAAAACCCTAACTGCAGCCGCCTCTAACATTTTCTATGGCCAAAAACTTCCCAAATTCATTCCTTAATTACTTCCAATCCGTTCATCGATTCGAGAAACTTTCTACATGAAAGTTGTAGAGGGCACTACAATCTATAAATCCAACGGTGGATTTGGGTAATCATCGTCGTTTGAAGACGATAAGTGGCCGTGTTCCCTGGTATTTGCGCATGTTTTTCGAGAGACTATGGGGAACCGAGCTCGACCGGATTATGGCCGCAGGTGGAGCAAGGGGCGGTGCATCTCGTGGGGTTGCCTGATCATCGTGAAGTCGAGCGAGGTGATTGCGTGATTTAGGGTTTTGAGGCGTATATGGGTGCGTGTGTTCAAGATACTGGAGAAGAAGCATACCCGTGCACGTGAAAGGAGAAGGAGGATTGTAAGTTGCGGCCTGGATTGCTGGAGTTTGAAATCAAGGGCTGTGATGTAAAAGGTTAAAATTAATCAAGGAGATGTAGATTTTATTATATTAAAAATCGTTCAAACTTTAAAAATTAATATCTTTTGCATGCGAGGTCGGAATTGCGCGAAACCAGTTGCGTTGGAATCGTATGGACGAGCACTACGCGATGGATTTGGTTTGGAGTCGTTTGGAGTTAGTGAGAATTTTGGGTAAAATTAAACGTCCGTTTAATTTTATTCGAAATAAATCGCTAAAACGAAATTGAAATCAAGGTGAGAACTTCTCACTCAATCGAATCAGTTTCGATTTTATTTTAAATAGTTAGATTTAAAATATTTGAATGCATGTTTGAATGATGATTGATATCTATTGATTGTTAAAATAGACATTATACGTCGTTAGTAAGCGGATGTTATTTAATAAAAACATATACCGCGAATATTTCATCTACAGTGAAATTGGTATTATATATAATATCAATATATATATATTGGCATATGTATATATTGGAGTTATTGATTTCCCGAATTTTTTTTTTAGCGGATGAGACCCTATTGCGCCGTCTATTAAGCGGATAATATTTAAATCCCATATACCGCGATAATTTCGTACTGGAGCGAAATTGGTATTGTGCTAATGTTTGTGGATGCAGGAAAACAGGTTGGAGGGATCCAACAGGATTCCTCAACAGTATTTATTTGATTTCAGATATTTTGATATTTGATTGATTATCATATCGATATATGATATCGTTGTTGTCATGATTGACTATTTGGTGTGTAGCATCATTGGACCCAGATTTTGGGATTTTAAAATGATTTTAAAGTGATTTTAGAAAGTATGCGTTTTATAAAATAATTTTGGAATTGATCCATTTTAAATAAATAAACGTTATAATTTTTAAAGTTATAAAAATTATGATTTTTGAGAAATATAGTTAAAAACTGATTTTTGAGAATATGATGCTAATGATTTTATAAAATAATAAAATCGGGATTTTAGAATTTATTGTAAAAAAGTTAAATATAGGATTTATAAATTTTAATTATTTTATGAATCAAATTGGTGAAATAATAAAGGAGATTAAAGTCATTTTAAAAGAATAATATAAATTGATTTATATTAAGAGATTTATAAATGGATATTTATAAATTGAAATATAGACATTATAAAACGAGTTTTTATAAGTGTTTGAATGAAGTGAAAATGAATTTCATTAAAGAATGAAATTTATAGAATTTAAATGGTGAAGTTATAAATGAAATTTATAAATAGTAAGATTTATAAATTTTATAAAGTTATTAAAAGAATAGTTGAATAAATCATTGAATCTTATAAGTTATAAGATTTATAATTATGAAGTTCAAGGGAACGATTTTTGTAAACGAATAAATTATAAGTATTTAACTTATAATGTGAACTTTTGTTTTATAATTGAGTTATAAATCGAATAGGTTAATAAAGAAAATTTATAAAAGGAAGTTGTTATAAAATAATTAGAAATGGAATTTATAAACGTTGTTTTATAAATTCGCAAATGACTTATTTTGATAAGTAAATTGTTGAAACCTATTTATGGAGTTATATTCACGTTTTGACTGTGAATAATCCTTTGAAATAAAATGAATAAAAGAATGAAATTTATTAACGTAGTATATTCACGTTTTTGAATAGTGAATAATATGTTAAAGAAAATGTTCAGAATGTGATATTTTAAACTGAATTAAAACGATCTAACGATGTTTTAAAATGTGTTGAGATTCGAAACCATAGATTTCAACATTTATTGTTGGAATAGACGTTTTCGAGAAATAGAAGGAAATAGTGGACTATAACACTGTTGTTATAGTAAATGATTTCCGAAAGGAAATGTTTTGTATAGTATTGGGATTTATATATATATTTTAATTTCGAATCCCTATACTAGTGATTTTGGGACGTCGTAACGATGTTTTACGTAACATTCGTTTTGGCCCAAATAAATATGTTTATGAGAATGATTTCCTTAAAGAATGAAATATATACTTAATCTCGATTTAAGTATATTGAATATTTTCTAAGTGTTGAAAATAAATAAAATTTGTGAATTACTTATGAATAAATAAGTATGAAAATGTTTTTCCAATATAAAGTAAATATTAGAGAATTTATCTTTTTGAAGATAAATTGAAAATGAATATTATAAATCGAATTGAAGCCGTATATTCATTAATACTTTGGAATGTAAATTCACTATTGAATTTATAAAAGAAAGTAGAATTGGTTTAAAAATAAATATTGATTTATTTTTGAAGTGTTGAAAATTATATATCTAGTGAAGATATTTTGGAAAATAAATAATTTGGAAAATTATTTGGAATCTGGTGATGTTGTGCATATCCATTGATAGTTCAATAACCGACTATCAATATTTCCCTTTGAATGGGTAATTGATGTGATTTGTTTGATTGTGAATGCCACACTTATTTTTGAATAAGCGCTCACTATTCGGGTTAACCGGGAAAGGACCATGGGGTCGTATAACCCATTCCGAATATGTGATACGTCGTTGTGAATTGCATTTGAAGATCGGTGTTGAAGAACCGGTATTTGCGAAAGCGATAGGATGACCTATCGATTGTCTCTGCACTGAGTTGCAACGGTATAGAGACTCCCTAAGTGATGGGAAATCCGATCAGGATTGTGAATATCCGGATTGCAAGGACTTCTTTGTAAGTGCCTTCGGTTTTGTTCGATCCCGGAACAGACTTGTATGGATAGTATGTCTGACATTACAAATTGAGATATAAAGCCGATTTCTTTCAAATATATTTCTGTTAGTGGCGGAGAATTTATTCTTTTAGCTTAACACCCTTCTCTGAGACGTACGAGCTCAGAGGTTATGTAGTTGAAGGTTATCAGCGATATATTCCCAATTTGGTAATGTGACATGCTGAGTGTTGCTGTAAATGATCATTGTGTTGATTATTTGTGATAGGATCGTTTATTTGATCGTCTATCTTTGTGATCATTTCTATGATCATTTGTTGACCCAAAGCATGGCTTTTGTATAAAGTATGTTTTTGTGGACGTGACTTCGTCGAGCCTCACACCCCGTGAATGGTCAAAACAGGAAAGATGCGGCAAGGTTATGAGGGGTAGCGCCCTTTAGGATGTGTGCATTTCCTTATGGAAAAGGGTGGTATCATGGTATGGAGCCCAGATATTTACTCATGTTGAAAACACTTTGTTATGATTGTGTGAATTGATTGCGAGCGCTTGGTGAAAGGTCCCAAAGGACCGGGGGATGGCATATTCGGTCAGTTGTTACTCAGTTAGGGGTAACCCGGCCTTGTGTTGGTAGAGATCCGGTTTGGTTCTCGGGGATGTCCATCCAGAGGCATTCTCATGTGGCAATGGGAAGTTCCTTGGCCTGATCATTCGTTGGAAATCCAAAGAAACAATACGAGACTTGTACGGTTTTAGTTGTAGGACCTATCATTCACTTATGGTGTCGCAACACTGTTTGGATGGTAGCTATAGTAGGCATACGATAATGGTCGTATGTTGGCTAAGATTTATATCTTTATTTTCGAAATGATTTGTTATACATTATGCACTAGTAATAATATCAAATGTTATTTTAAATGCGTATCAAGCATCTTTGGCTATCATAAGGAGAAATCTCCTCCGATTCTGCGTTTGCATTGTGTGTGTGTGCGGGAGGCCTTATGGTAGTCTCATTTTTAAAAGCATTGCGAATTGAATTTAAAAATATTCCTCTATTTTGATTTTAAAGATAAATAAACTGTTTTGAGTTCTCACACCAGTCACATGACTGACTCGGAGTTTATTGTTTTCCTTCCTAAACTCTGGGTGCCCACCAATTTCTACACGGGCAGTCAAGAGTTAGGTTTATCAGGATATTCTGGATATTCTGGAGTTGCTGGAGGCAAGCTGGATGGCATGGCATATTACTTATATAGTATTTCTTTTTCCGCTGCACTGTTTGTTGTTGTTGTTGTATACTCTGATGATATGATGAAATGAAATGTATAAAATGTAATAACTGATATAGTTCTTTGTTTAAAGATTATTCATTTATTATTATATGTTGTTCCGCTGCGAATTGTGAGATTCTGATGTTGTTCAGTTGTTTTCTGTTCCGTTCTATTTTCTTTCTTCTCTCCATCTTCTATCTTTTTCTCTTTTTCTTTTCTTAAATTCTTTTTCTTAAACCCTCAGTGTTCGGTTTTCCGTCGTTCGATTTCTCGGCAGTCGATAAAGCGAGTATCGATGTTGAATTTTCGGAACGAAAAATCGGGTCCTGACATTTTTGGTGGTTCACATTGATACATGAAGACACCTAAATTGTTTTTCTGCTAGTTGTATTTTTTAATACATTCAAAATAAGATGATTTCCACGAATATTGAGCTATATTTTTATGTTAAATAATACATATTTAATTTGAATTTTTATTTTTAAATTGCAATATCTAATTTTTTGTTAGTTTATATTTTTATTTATGTTATTAATTAATAAAAAACAAATTTGCAAAGCAGTTTATTTGTTAGATCCTATTTTTACGTAACATTGATAAATATTATAGATGAAATTTTGAATATGTAAAGAAAACTTAATTGTCAGATCCTATTTTAAGTAATGCTGAATCTTAATAATAACATCTGTAGAGAGGCATTTGGTCTTTCATACTAATGCTAAAGGAGTGCGACGACAAATATATTACAACTATTAATAAAGAATACATATAAGGGTATTTTTGTAACTTCGCAGTCGGATCAAAAAATTGTGTTTCAATTCCGACAATATTTAAATGAGTGTTACAGCACGCACTTCGTGCGTGAATTATTTTCCTTGTAAATTGTGTATGTTTAAATCAGTTAAAAAATGATTTCTATTCTCAAGTGATATTAAGATTTATATATCTTTAATAATAGTTGTAATACCTTTGATGTTCACTTTTCGGTGTAAATGTGAACTTCCAGAAGTACCGTTTAAACAATTTAAAAAAATCTCCCTCAACCTAAAAAAATAGCATCGTAGCATCCGCATAATACGTAAATTCAAAAATAATATTACCGAATTCAAAAAAATGCCACCGGTCATACTAATCTTATTCACTAAGATTTGTGACTCTAATTTAATTCATCAAGATTCTATTCGTTTTGGCAATAAATATATTCAACACCATTATTTATTTTACATTCAGTACTAGCATAAATATCTTAAACATTTATATGCTTACCGTGTCATAAGCAACTCCTATGCCTATCTCTGTCCTAAGATAACGTGAGGAGTTGTACTTTCCTCTCTATAAATATGACGCCATACATCCCCCTCGGCCCTCATTTGCAACCTCGACCATAAACAACAGTCACACCCTATTTCTTCCTTTCAAAACTCAAACAGCATGCAAATCCAATTTACTCAGTATACTGCATTGCATTTGTTGCTTATTGTACCTACAACTCTAAACTATACGGTAATTTTTGTTATTGAATAATTTTAGTCAATTATGGGAATGCACTTTTTCCAACAATACTTCAGCTGGTAGTTATCAAAGAACGTGCTATCATTCCCCTGAACGTATGTTAGTGTTAGTGTTTGTGACAATATACGTGTATATTTACAAGCACGCAGGCTTATTTCTATGCATACAGTTTAACTTTGTGATGAAAGAAGTGTTTTTCCAAGGCTAAATATGTATAGATGTTCAAACATGCACGTGTATATTTACAAACATGCAAGCCTATTTCTATGCATACAGTTTAACTTTGTGACGGAAGTAGTGTTTTTCCAAGGCGAAATATGTGTAGTTGTTCAAACATTTATTTCTTTCATTTATTAACTGAAAAGGTAGAAGATGGATTTGACCCTTCTTTTATAATTTTGTCAGACTGAGTCTGGTAGAATTTGGCAGATCGTAGGTATTTGGATAAAAGCCCAAATTAATAATAAATTTGTATACTTTACCCAGCGCAGCGCAAGCTCTAAGATTATTCATCAGCCAACAATGCTTTACCCGGTCACTAGTTTATCCAATCAACGCGCATGAATTGGATGCATAAATATAATCATCGGCTAATAGTATTTACACCCGCAAGCTCTAAGATTAAATATCACTATGTTTACTGAGTAGATAAATTGAGCAAGTCCTATGCCTATTTTTTACTCAAAATCTATGTAACGACCCGTAATTTTTGATAATTAAAAACTATTAAATTAAATGAGATTTTAAAATTTAATATTGCGATAAATTAAAATTTATGATTTATTAATGAGAAAATAATTAGAATATAATTATATAAGGCTAATTGAATGAGCTTGACAACTGTTTAAGGTTACTGCAGTTAATGGTAATAATAAAGGTAAATAAGGATTTAAACCAATGTTGTATTAAAAAGGAGAAATTGTTTGTAATTAATTGAAATTGGTTAGTGAAGAATGGAATCAATATATGGTCAGTAATTTATCAACCTTTGTTGGTAAATAATAGGTTAATAGAGATGAATTATTAATGTACAACAGTTGATTTATTATCATCTTGATATTTAATCAGTTTGAAATTTCTTGGTAAATTAGTTGCAATTAATGTAATTAAATACTGCAGTTAATATGAATTAAGATGATAACTGTAAAATATGAATGTAATAAAATGTAAATTAACGTTAATTATATTCATAAGGTAATAGTTGATTCAATAATAAAAGTGAGAATTAAAATAAAATAATTTATTTGAATTTAAATTATAATAAATTATGAATTTATCGCAGTGGTAATTGAACGCTGAAATTAGTGTAATATTTAAATCTTGTATTTAATATGGAAAATTTATTTTAAAAGATTATAAATTTCTATGTAATCAAGAGTAATAAAATTGTTAACTTTTAAATTTGAATTTAAAAGCGATTAAATCAATTTAATAATAATTTATTTAATTAACGTGAAAATGACCATTTTGGCCACTGTCTCGGATTTCGACTAAACTAGTTCCATCGGATTTGTAACAGTGAACTATTGTAAGATTTCAAGTTTCATAGCCATCGGACGTGTCGTTTGGCCGTGCGAGCTTGAAGCGCGTAGAAATCAATTAGTGGAATTTAAATGAATATAATTTGATTTTGAAAGCTAACGTCTGTATACAACAGAATTAGGGTTTGAAACTAACTCCATAGAGTTTAAAATGTCGAAAACATATATTTTGATATATGAATGACCTACTTTGATTTCGGGAACGAAACGGGCTTTTTAGGTCGTGTTATCGTTTCGAACCAATTCGATCTGTCCATTCGTTCTTGTTTGCCTTTATTATATAGCCTATTATAAACCCTAACAGTTTCTCATTTTCTTTTTCTATACGTATCTATTCATTCATCTGTTTCTTCTTCTCAAACATTAGAAAATCAAAAACCTAATTCCCAATTCGAAAACCCTAATTTCAAATTTCAAATCAAAATCAAAAAATTCAAACTCCTCAAACAATGTCGTATTATATATCGTTAGAAAGTTCTTGACGATCGTAATCTAGGTCTGCTATTTGTTTTTCGATTTCAGTCTTGGATTGGCTCGACCATCCATTCTAGGTTTTCAATTTCAATGGTGGATCGTCGACCGTTTGACGATCGAGAAGTTGCTGCTGATAGAGGAAAGCGAGGTGAGTGCATCGGTACGGTAGGTTCGTGTTGTAGGCGAAGAGAGTCGCCAAAAATCACAAAGAATGTAGGTGGCGGTGTGGGGGTCTTGAAGGCGTCGGATGACGTCGATCTTGGCCGGAGGGGGCGGCTAGCGATGAGCAAGGAAATGGCGATGTCAGATCTTGGTGGATGTCCATGTGGGCGGTGCAATTATTTAGTGAACGTGATGGCAGTTCGTGGTCGGTAGTGCGTGAGCTCGATTGTGTTCGTAGTTAGGGTTTTCTGAGGGATGCGAAATTACTTTTTGCCCTTATTTTAATATTTAATTTAATTTAAATTTTGAATGTTCTAACATGCATAACTTTTTCACATGAGCTCGGATTTGGATGTAGTTTTATCCATTACAATTGTATTGAAATTCCGAACATTATGGAACTCGTTTGGCTGCATTTTGAAACTATTCAAATTTAGGCCTTCGTTTGGATTTAAGTCGACGACAAATCAAAGGCGAGTGATTTAACCCAGTCACAAATACTAAACCATCTTATATTAGTTAAATTAAATTTAAGATGTGATAAGAATATTTTTGATAGATGTTTGGTAGTTTAATTTGATAGTTTAATCGAAATTTGAATTATTGAATTAAATTGTCATCTAAGTTAATATTGAATTTAAATTGTTAGTTAAATATCTGGTAATGATAATCAGTTATTTGTTGTGGTCTATTGGCTGATTTGGATGTTGATTGTGATGGATGTTTATTTGTTGGCATTTTGGATGATTTGATATTATATCTCTGTTATCACTATAGAATGTAATGATACATAACGAACATTTTTCTAGATTAGGGAAAATCATTATGGGTTAAATGATAAACCTGAGCGATTTTATTGATTTAGAAATTACTGATTCAGGATGTTACCCGGGAAATTTAACTAATCTGGGTTGAAATGATACATACCCTACCGCTTGGCCATAGGGTACACGGTTGGTCGGTTTTAAATTATTTCCTAAATAGCAGAGTATATTTCAATTATAAATTTGATCTTTAAAGTTACTTTAATGATTTTATATAAAAGAATTATTTGGAAAATAATTTATTTTATATGTTTTAAAAGTTTCAAATTACAAGTTAATACATGGTTTTAAATGTAAATTTAAGATTTTAACTTATAATTTTATTTAGTTTTTAAATATATAATTAAAATAGTTTAAAATTTAATTAATTAAATATTTAATATAGTTTCAAAATATTTATTTAAAATTTTATATAATACAATAAATATAGTTTTAATTTAATATAATAAGTATAGATTTTTATAATAACTTTAATAACTAAAAAATGTAAGGGGTTTTGTAAAGAATTTATAAAGGTTTTGTAGAGATTTTATGAATTTTTTTTATAAAAGTATTTTTATAAAAGATTTTAATAAATGATTTATAATATCTTATAAAGGATTTTAAAAAGGGTGTAAAGGATCTTATAAATGGGTTTCATAAAAGAATCTATATAAAGGGATTTGGATGCTTTTAAAGGAATTTTTCGTAGAAGTCTAGGAAAAGGGAAAGAGTTGTAAATTGTATTAGAATTTATAAATGCTTTATAAATGGTTTTAAAGCATATAAATAGTTTAAAAATGGTTTAAGAGAGATTTATAAATTATTTTTGGAATTGATTGGAAGAAATCTTCCTTGGTATTTATGAATATATTTATATTTTTGGAATAGGTATATGAATACCTTGATACGAAGATATAAACTATTTTATGAATTATTATTATTATAAATGTTTTATGAAATGACCACAGTGTGAAAAATATAACGATTGGTTGTTAAAGAGACCAGAGTCGGACATTTTCATACTCTCTGCCAATTTCGAAACCACTTTAACAACCATGCACGTGGTGGAGAATCCATAACGAATTAGGATGGTTTGGCAAACATTGCTGTATGAGGTATGAATGCAGCCCCCTAGGTCAGCTTGATATGACTAAAACAAGAGCTATCCCGGGCGAAGCGAAGTCGCTCCTCTTATCAGACATGCTTCTTCGATACCATATCTGTTACTTTGCAAATGATTTGGTGGCCACCTTCTATTTGATTATGGGAGTGTGTTCCATGTAGGCGGTAGTAGCTGATATGCGTTACCACTAGTCCGGGCGTGCAAAATGGTAGAATCTTACCCTGGGCATTACCTCGCACGTCTTATCATATGCTTTATCAATCCCACTACGATTTTGGCTTGTATTGTAACTATGGAGTGCTCCCCAATTATCCACCGTTTTCATGGAATTTACGGTACTATATAGACTACGGCGCTTATAAAATGTGTTAAGCGAGATATGGATAACGTCTTAATGCTATTTTAATACGTTACTTTATTGATAGAAACTACATATATAGCGTACATTACTACATATAAATATTTTAATGGATCCTTAGGAGATGGAAAATCCCGAACATCTCTTAAGTTATCGCACGCACGTTATACACCGGACATGAGATATAAAATCCCATAAACATCTCTGAAGCTATTACACTCGTATTTATTTACGCTTGATTTAACTTGTATAAGATCTTTTAGTTCTGACTCGAGTGTTTTATCTTTTCATTACGCTTGGGTTAGCTTGAGCATTTCAGCGTTGAATACTTTATTTTTTGGAGGACGAAGACTGAGTTTGGTATATTATATTATTAGTAAATTTTTCCGCTGCATCATATTGTTCCACTGCATTATCCTATTATAGACGTTGTATGTCTAACTCTAATTGTATTGTAAAAGTGAAATCAAATGTATTTATGAATCAGCTTCATGTACTGGTTATTTTATTATTATATTTTATCGTTCCGCTGTGTGATCCTGTGTTTTATTTTTCCTTCTTTCTCTCTTATTTTTTATTTGCCCTATAAAAATCCTCCCATTTGAATGGTTTGAGTTGACATGTGTGGTTTATTGTCGATTTGAACCGAAAAGGTGGGTCGTTACAATCTATGGTTGCAACTGAAATTATATTTCCATTTCACCATTCGAAGTCCCATTTCAAAATTTTCTTTGTGAGTGCGATTTGAGAATTATTGATTTTGGCAAAGCCGATTTAAGCTTTTAAATTGATGTGTTTAGAGGGATAAACTGGTGAGAGACAAAGAGAGAAATGAGAGCCATATCATGTTTCGATAAAGTCTGCATGTCGATTTCGTATAACATCAATACTTTGTCCATAGTTAGCTTTTTTATTAATTTTGCTTCTAATCATTTCAATTGAAAAGATGTTATTGCATGGCATTCAATTCGAAAAATTAGGAAGCCTCATTCTTTTTCCATTTATGTCCCTAGTGATGTTTACTATTAATTATGGATGATATATATTAAAACGAAGGACATTATAATTACTTGGAATTCATGGATACATGATTTAAGAACAGGACAATGGAACATGAATAAGACTACGTCCAACAGCGTTTGGCTTTACCGGATTTGATTAGTTGGATCCATTGGTCTTTATGGACTAGAAAAATATGTGCATCCATGACTTTACTGGATTTGATTATTTCTTTAATACTAATTATGTAATTTAAGTTTAGAGAAGGTAAGTACGAACGGTGCAGTTTTTGTATACGTTAACACGTCACATGTTTATGAATATATAAATTTTTAAAAGATGGCCAAACAGTGGCATTATGTAACTGTTTGACATGTAAGTTCACCGTGATGATAAAAAAGGGGATAAAATATTATTATTCCAAAAATAGTAGGATTTTTTCCTAATTTTTCCGAATTTACTTTTTAAAGTAAATAGTGTGGTAAAGATGAAGAATGTGAAAAGATAAAGAGAGAGAGAGTGTGTGTGTGTGTG
The DNA here is from genome assembly GCA_030765085.1 of Allium cepa. Classification (NCBI taxonomy): domain Eukaryota; kingdom Viridiplantae; phylum Streptophyta; class Magnoliopsida; order Asparagales; family Amaryllidaceae; genus Allium; species Allium cepa. Next base: position 980,992,593 of record CM060928.1, read on the forward strand.
TGTGTGCATATATGTTGGTGGAGTGGGGGAGAGACATGAAGAATATGCACAGTCCTACCATGTCTTACAACTATAGCCTGAACCCGTATATTATGTTATATAATATATTATGTTATATACGTTTCGGTTTTGCTTTATTTTGAAGCCCATTTACCAAATCATTCAATCGCCAGTATTTGCATGTACCCATCTTTATCTTTTCATTAATAATACATATATATAAATAGAGCCCAGCACGTACACAACAAAAATACACACATATGCATGCAAATAATATAAACTCAATAAGTCACATCAAGCCCGGTACAAAAATCAGTTCACCGTAGCAAGATAGTCGAAAAACTAGGTGTAACATCCCTAAATTTTAATGATGACATTATTCGGGAGATTTAATTAGGATAAATAAATAAAGTAATGTAGGTAAGGAGATTGAGGTTGATCAATAAAATACGTGGCTGTGCTTATTTAAAATGAATGAACTTATAAGTGGTTAAGTATTAAGTAATTAAACATAAGAGCATTAGGGTAAATAGCCACTCATATTTCCTACCCTTATACTATTTTACTTAGTCATACATGTTCATTTTATCTCAAACAAAATTTATAACCGTAAGAAAGAGCAAGGCCGACCATTTAAGAAGATAGTAAAGAAGAGAAAATCAATCTAAAGCTTAGATCAAGCTAGATGGAACCAATCATCGATTTCTTTATCCAATCTAAGGTGAATAATAATTTCTACATCTCTATTTTGGTTTTATAATCATATAGTTTTGGATTTAAGAGATAAATTCACTTTATGATATGTTGAATTATGATATGCTTGATTTACAAATTTATATGTTTTAAACAAGGTTGTTTAATGGAGAAAGGCATGGTTTTAGGTAAAACTGAGATCTAATGATTTTTAAACGCCATGGAAAAATTTTATGCTAAGAAAAACATGATTTTGGAGTTGGATTTCAATTTTTATAATTGTCCAAGCCATGGAGAATTAGTTATGAATTTTCAAAGGAAAATATGGTTATTTGTGTTTATAAATTTATTTTGAAAAATATATTAAGAATTTGGGTTTGGAATTTTGATATGTTAGATAATATGATTAAAGTGAATTTATGGAATTTTTGGGTATTTTTACTAAGTGATATGGTATGGAAATTAAATTATATTGAAAGAAGGACCTAATGATTTAACTGCTTCTATTATAGGAAGGGCTTGTTTGTTAAAAGTTACCTTAATTTTTAGATCTAAGAAAATATGGCAAATATTATCCAAATTATTTAAAAATTTATGGAAGCCAATCAAATGTTTACAAGTAGGAAAGTTTGTTATAAAAAATTTACTTTATATAGAAAAAACAGCTTTTGCTCGAAAAAATGGGGTTTCGCCTTCTTTGGAAGCTTCTTTCGACCAAGACCTTTCAAGTTCATCGAAACCTTCTAGGTTGAGACCAATGCACATGATATCATTCAGATGGTACGTAGTGAGTTGGACCAAGGCGGAAGGTATGGTGTCGAAAGGTTGCTTTCGAAGGAGTAGGTTCCTTAGTTACTTTTGTTTGAAATGAAAATCTCTTACCTGTTTTTAAAACGCTTTAGACACAGTTGAAAGCTATGGTTTTGACACAGTCGAAAGCCATGGTTTCGAAAGGATGTTTTTTAAAGGGGTTTCGGCATAGTCAAAACCTATGGTTCCAAAAGGATAGTTTATAAAGGGGTTTCTACAGAGTCAAAACCTATGTTTTCGAAAGGGTATTTCAAAGAGGCTTTCGAAAAAAGCTACCGCCTTTGTTTAAAGGAGTTGCTTTTGAAGGGGTTACTTAGTTATTGTTTAAAGCTTTCAAATGAATAGTTTCGACCAGGTCGAAAACCTTTTGAGAATTTGTGACTTTCCGATGGCATCGAAGGCATCGATGTTGTCGAAAGGTTCAATTGTTTTTATAGATACAAGCCGTTTTCTAATGCTTTCGAAAGGGGTTAGGGGTTTCGAAAGGAGTTTTGAAGCCAACCTTCAATTGTTTTCCCAGATGTTTTAATGCTTTCGAAAGGGTGGTTTCGACACCATCGAACTTCCCTAATATTTTATAAAATAAAGAGTGATTTCGAAAGAGATTCTTTCACTTATGTTCACTTTGACCCAAATTATTATTTTAAGTATAAACCCAATTTCAAAAGGATGGATTTTCAATGAATTCGAAGGATAACCTTCATTGGTTTCGAAATGGTACTTTCAAGTGGTTTCGAAGCTATGCTTCTATTCTTATATAATAATATTTTAACATAGTCGAAAGGTTTAGAAAGAGGTGTTTTAGAGTATTAAAAATGATGGAGCCTATTGTTTTAAAAAATATATTTTATGCTTTCAAAGGGGTCGAAAGCAAAGCTTTCGAAGGGGTCAGAAGCAAAGATTTCGACGTTGTCGAAAGGTTTTAAAACCCAAACTCAAATTTTTAAAGGAAAACTCACGGCTTATATAAAGAAGTTTTGTAATGACTTTAACTATGTAATTTTGAAGAAGTATTGCTTTGATAAAAATATAAGTTAAAGGTGTTGACTATGTTTTTGTATGAAATGTATTTCAGGGATCTTAGACCCACATGAGTGGTATTGTTAATTGTTATGTTTACCTATGAAGCATTCCGAAGATATATGTTTGTCATTCATATTATTGTTAATTTTTATGTTTACCTATGAACCCAATGGACAATTTGCTGGAGATCGAGTTTTCTTACCAAGAATACCAATGAAGCCTTCCGAAGATATACGTTTGTCATTCACATTATTGGGGAAACAATTTCCTGTATAGTTGAGTTTATAATGTAAATACTGTGGTAAATGTATATCGTTGGAAGGCTTCATAGGTATTCTTGGTAAGAAAACCCGATCTCCAGCAAATTATCTAGTGGTAATCTCTGCATCTGTAAGGTTTTTATAAAATTCACAACATATTAATCCGGTACCATTGCATAATCCATTCATTGGATCAAGATTCCGAAGTAGCATGGTCGAAGCTCCTTTCTTTAAGACCAACTTATGTGGAGGCAAACCACCTGGAGCTATTGAATTAAGGTATTCGAGTTGGTATAGATTTCTTGTGTCATCTTCAACAAAATCAAATGAGTAGTGCGTATGTAATTTTCCAAAAAATAGATCAAAAACTTGGTTATTCAACTTACCAATGCATTCAGTAAGAGGAGTAATTAAAGCTTTTGCCACAATATATTCCTTTTGGAATGCATTTTCATGTAATGTGCGAAAAAATGTATTTATAAGAGTAGTTATTGAACGTTCATCTTCCTATGCATGTTACAGAATTTCAGAAAAGAGGACTACCTCATGCTCATATTCTTATCATATTAGATGAGGAAGATAAGTTTCATAGCCCGGATGATTATGATGTTGTTGTAAGAGCAGAAATCTCAAACCATGACGAAGAACCGAAATTATATAGACTGTTAATAAATGGATGATTCATGGATCATGTGGAAGACATCGACCAAATTCCCCATGTATGAAAGATGTAAAATTATAGGATGGATTTATAGCGTTTCACCATCAGAAGCAGAACGTTACTACTTGAAAATTCTTTTAAATCATGTAAAAGGACCAACCTCATTTGAATATCTTCTCACAGTTGATGGTATTAAATATCCAACATTTCAGAAAACAGCGGAGAAGATAGAACTCTTAGAGAAAGATCAAAGCATTAGAGCATGTTTGCAGAAGCATCAACAACACGAATGCCATCATCTTTGAGAAGACTATTCACTACAATCTTGATTTATTGTACACCAACCGGTATTAGAAAATTATGGGATGAACTTTTCTACTATATGATAGAAGATTATTCGAGTTCAAGTATAACAAGTTGAGTTATACTTGAAAATTGTCTTCTAAAAGATCTTAATATTTTATCAACGAACCATTATAAAAAAAAATTCTGATTACAACCTTCCTATAATTAGAGATGACATAGATGATCATTCATTAACTTCGAGATTAATAACTGAGCAATATTCTATAATAATACCAGAAGAGGATTTAACTTTTGCCAGCAAGTTGAATGAATCCAAATTGCATGAATATACTGCAATTATGAATGTTGTTAAAAATAAAGAGAGCAGGACTTATTTTATTGATGGTCCTGGTGGAACGGGAAAAACTTTTCTCTATCAAGCAATACTTACAACACTTCGACAAGAAAGTTTGATTGCACTTGCAATAGCCATATCATGGATTGCTGTGACTATTCTACCTGGTGGTCGAACGATGCATTCAAGATTCAAAATCCCAATTAATCCAACATCTGAATCAATGGTTATAATATCTAAACAATCAGATTTAGATGATCTTTTGCGTCAATCATCCATTCTTATTTGGGATGAAGCAACTATGACTCATAGAAATGCTTTCGAAGCATTGGATAAATCCTTTAAGGATATTATAGGAAATAACTTGCCATTCGGAGGAAAAATTCTTATTATTGAAGTGGATTTTCGACAAGTCTTACTCGTTGTGCAACATGGTACAATAACAGAAACAATTGATGCATGCATTGTTAAATCGCCACTATGGAATCATGTAGAAGTCATCCAACTTACTCAAAATATGAGAGCAAAAGAAGATTCTTTCTATTTCAATTTTCTATTACATGTTGGTGATGGGAATGAATGACACATAGGTGACGACTTGATTCGAATTCCGGATGAAATTGTAGAGCATATATGCTGCAACTAAATTGAGAACTTGTTTGCTATAAATATCATCCTTCGGTGGTTCATATTTTGCATGAAATATTCTTATCGTAAGATACAGACGATCTTGAGCCGATTGTCCATATAGTAGTTCAGAAGTGATTTCATCTTATGAAACATTACATGTCATTGTAATGAAAATGTCGGGTTTTTCAAACTTCTGCATCAAAACCATAGTATCTTGGTAACGTTGGTACATGTTGCGTGAGCTTTCAATAAATGAAGCAGGTAATACTGTTCTTCTTCCGATGTTTCCTATATTTAATTTTCGAATCGATTTTAGTATGTTGATGATGTTATGTATGAATGTATGTTTGTAAAATTTTCAAATCAATTTTCTATATTTAAAATATACATACAAATAGGCTCGCGTGTTTGTAAATATACACGTGCATGTTTGAACAGCTACACTAATTTAGCCTTGGAAAAATACTACTATGCGTAGAAATAGTATGTATATCCCGCTGTTCTTCCGCCATTTTAGTAATAGATCCGCATAAAACGTATAACCCAACCCGCTCCCTCTTTATAACTTGCGCAGGCCCTGGCTATCGAAATTTTAATATAATAAATTGTAAAAGAAAATCTCCAATTTTACCGAAGAATCTCGAATTTTATTACTGGTGAAGAAAATCAAATTAGGGCTTGACTTTTTGAAGAGCAGCTTGGGTCTCATGTAAGTCTTTCAATCTTCCTTTTTTGGGGATTTTTGCTGCTGAGAATCTGTGACAACTATATTCTATTTATGCAATAAAAACGTATAAGTTGATCAGCCACATAATTTGGTATAAACAAATTTTACATTCAATAAATATTATATTGATAACTACATCTAGTACGAAACTCAGTTGGTTTTGGTTAGATCGTCACTATTCATTATTTTGATGTGAGTGATACACAGACGCTTTTAGTTTATCATCAATAAGTTTCAGAATAAACAAAACGCTGTTACAACTTAGAAAAGCAACGAATCTTACAAATAATAAAATGAATGCCATCAAAAATTAAACTAACCGAGTAAATTTTGTAAAGCCTGAAAATTGTGTGTTTGTCTTTCATTATTATTTGTTGAATGGTTGCGTACAAATTTTGAATTGAAATACATGAAGTGTGATTAAATTTAAAATTATATTAGAAGATGAAAAACGTTTATAACTAATTAAGTAACCCCGTTTTTTTAGTGTAATTATATTTAATATAATCAAGGCTAAGTAAATGTATAGCATCAATAAAAGCTTTGTGCTCAGATGACGTCTCGGATAAGGGACAGAATAAAGCGCCATTGTAAAAATGTGATGCATCAAAACTAATAAGTAATGGCTAATTAGCTCTCTGCAGTGCCTTGGTTGCGTTGTAGCTTTTGCTCCATCATTACCATGTAACCTCATTTTGCTATCTATACATGTGTTGTAAGAATAGTTGCAGTGAAAGTTGATGGTTAGTAACAATTAATAATTTGGCTTTTTTTGATGAAAACATGTAATATGGTGTAGTTAGAGTGTTAGATATATTTGTTCGACCATTTGTTTTTGTACTTAATACTGTATGTGATATTATTTGCTGAAGTCTTTAGTTAGGGTTACAACATTGGGAAGTTTTGTTCGTAACTTATTTGCATGAAATTTCATTCTGATACTTAATCTAAAAGGTATGCATGCATAATGTATTGCTTTTGAAATAAATTATATTCATAATGGACGACTCCTGTAATTACTTCAATTGAATCTTAGTAATTTATTCTACAAATTATTATACATAGTATTTTGTATGCATAGTACGAATTTGCATGTATTTTAATTTTTGGACTTAATAGAATCAGGCAGTTGAAAATTTGACTTTCAAACTCAGATTAGGATTTCACAATGGCTAGATATAGAGAAGCGAGCCTCCATTCTAGAAGAAAATCCAAAAGAAGAACAAAGTCTTCCGTAATCACCAAGAAGCAGATTGTAGAGTACATGACAAAGAAGTCAGAGAAAAAGGTGGTTTATTTATTATTATTATTTTCAAGAAAAATTGTTTGTGTTTCAGACTTTTGATTATTTTTGTTGATTCGTTTGATGTGTTTGTAGGCAATGAAAGTTGCAAAGAAACTAAAGTCGCAAGCAATATCAGGATACTCAAACTGTTCAAACCCCTTCGGTGATTCTAATTTGGGTGAAAAGTAAGGATTTTAGTTTCATCTGAATTATATAAGTTGGTATTCATGTACACACCATTAGTATCGAACTTTTCATTGAAACCAAAACAATGCCTTTTAGGTACTGCATTGGTCTTAAATATTTATAATTGAGAATAAAAAAGATGCTTTCCAACAACACATCATGCTCACGTGTAGATTTTCGTGTGGTATGAAGAGTGAAAATTAACTGTTTATCCTGTATACTTTAAAATAGGTATAAAATATGAAATTCAGCTTTAATACTCTCAATATAATCTTCCTGAAATTAGCAATTACAAGGAGAAGCCTCAATGCAGTCTATACCAATATCTGACAGTATAATTTTGCTTCAACTGAGTTTACCAATAAAATGATGCACATTTTAGAACATCCCAATAAGGGCAACAAGTGGGAAAAGACCCCGCTTTTCTTGCTAAAGGGTAGCTAAATTCAGATATCTGGTAGTTTCAACTTGTCCGAGGTTCATAAGCTCAGACAAGTCACTGTTTTTTAGTCATTTTGTGATGTTTTTAATTTACAGGGCTCTGAATCCACCAATCAGATGTTTTAATGTGTAGGGCCCTGCATGTATTGATGTATGTTTTTATGTTTTTAGGGTTCAATTCCTCAACACTTTGCTATCCATTGTTGGAGTAAAAAAAGTTTTCAACTAGAAAAGAGGCAAAAAAAGATGCTGCCCATTGTTTGGAATGCTCTTAGGAACATCAGAATTAAAATCAAGACGATGTTTGCGTGAAGGAATGTTTGCTTGAGTGAACCTTCTGATACAATCTGTGGCATTGACTGCTATGTGATCAGAACTGAATTTTAGCACTTTAAACTATGCTTCAAGATGATGTTATTTTATATGGACTTGATTATTCTTTTTGCCTGAATATCATGGAATAAGAGCTAATGCATGTGGTCTCTCAATGTGATCTGATTGTTTACTTTTCAAAAGCTTAACAACTTAATTATTGTGTGCAGCTTCGTTTGGAGAAAGAAGATTGCACGTGATGTTGTCCAAGGCCGATCATTTGACATATCTGTCAAAGCGGAGAAGAAAAGACAAAAGGAAAGAATGGTATGTGATAGGTTTTAACATTGAAATTCAATGCTATTGTTTTGTAGAAGTTAATAGCAAAATGGAAACTTATCGTTCGAGATGTCATAATGTATATGTTTATATATTGATTTCATACTTTGTTATTTTTCCATTAAAATTTGTTGCATTCACCATTCATTTTTATTGGAGGACAACTACTCGGTTTCACGATTACATTTTCATAATTTCATCACGTGGGTTGTGTCTGTCTGTAATATCCATAATATCCATGCGATAACTGTTTACTGTAACATCATCTTAATTCGAAGTGCTAAGTTTGTGGAAATAGAGAAATGCTTGCTTCTGAATGTTGCCTCTAAAAACAAGTTGCACAAAACATTTTCAATTACTAATACACCTCCTGCTCATGTTATGTGTGCTAATTTTAATCTGGTTGATATTCTTTTGGTTTGCATGATTATTATATTGACCGATATGCACAATGTCATGCACACATAGTTGTGAATGAATTTGTATGTTCAATGAATGGATGGTGCACCTGAATGTATGTACGATGTGTGATGTGCTGCAGACATTATATTCACGTGCAAGTAATTAATCTTTCAGTATTACCCCTCCCCTTCCTATTCTGCTCCTACTTATTCATTTGGAGAAGGAATCATCGTGACATAGTTGAAACATTTGAAAATACGATGGTCTGGTTATTAATAGCAAAGATATACTAGTGCGTAACTTATGTGTTACGCACAGACGATGCTGAAACATTATGATATTAACATTGTAATTGTATGACAATGAGCTATACGGTTCTTAGTTTGTAAGTTGCAGATCTATGTTTTTTCCTTCAATTTTTCATCATGGTTTGTAAATGATATTAATTATAATGCCAGAAAAATTGTCTAAGTAACGAAGAACAAAATCATTATGATTCAAGCAATATTAGTGTCAAATAATTGTGATCAAACTATCATTATAGTACTATATATATATATATATATATATATATATATTATACAAGGCATATCATTTGATGATTTTAATTCAATTCATTCAAAAATAATTTAATATATGGAATTTTGTTTTATTATTAAATTTCTTGTAAATTTAAGCATTCTGATAAAAGTAATGAACTCTGTAGGTTGCTATTTGTTAGAGTTGAAAAATTAGTTTTATTTTCCATAAATAAATTTATCAACTAGAAAATTCTTTAGATATTTTATGTTGAAATGTGTCAAAAATTGTAGGTGGTTTGACTAATATTTTAATTAAGAATAATATATACAAAATGAATCGAGAGCAGCAGTATTGCCATATTAGCATTAAATGGTTGTGCATTTGGTGGAGCTAAAATCGTAACTTTTGACATAACAATATATAGGCAGATAGTTAATGTGATCATCCATTTGTCATAACTCAAACCCTCGACATCTGGTTTGATTATGTATTTTAACAGAGCTAATGACAGAGTTAGAAATAAATAATAAAGAAAATATGTGATGTCATGTCATCATGCTTGGCTTCTCCTATTATTAAAACTAATTGATTTGATTTGATTTTTGAAGAACGCTCAATATCCAATATTTTGGATATTCCTATTTTATCTCATATATGGATGTGGTCACCTGCAATTCAATGTTTTGTCTTTCTAACTTTTGGATACAATGTGCTCCCTTTTTCTTCTACACAGGCTGAGCTTGAGAAATTAAAAAAATGGAGAGAGGAGAGAGCTCTGGAAAAAGCCAGACATGAGGAAGAAATGGTAGGTGTCTGTATTCCATGATTGTCTTGTTTGTTACTTCATCCTAAGATTAAATTTAGGATATTTCAATGTACAATTCAAATTATATTTCAGGCATTGCTTGCTCGTGAGCGAACTAGAGCTGAATACCAAGATTGGGAGAAAAGAGAAGAAGAGGTGTCACTTCTCATACATATATACATACATATACATACATATATATATCGTCCTTTTGAAATTATTTATGAAAGTAATAGCTATATTGAAGTAACATAAATTATGTTTACAGTTCCACTTCGATCAAAGCAAATTAAGCTCAAAAATTAGAGTTCTCGAGGGCCGCATGAAGCCAATAGATATCCTTTCTAAGAATCTTAATGTGTCAGATGATTTCGATATAGATGTCAATGAACCATGCATGGTGTTTAAGGTGAGGATTTCTGTTTATGTATTGTATTACCGTATTTTGCCTGCATTGAAAATTGGTTAACATTGACATGGAAATCTATCCTTTTTCTTTTCCTTTTGGGCTGTCTTTTTTAAATTGTTGTGAATGAAAATGGACTACAGGGTCTTACCGTGAAACAAATGGAAGAGCTCCATGATGATATTAAGATGCACCTTGATATGGATCGAGCAACACAGACTCATATAGAATTTTGGGAGGTACATATCTAATTTCATTTCTTTACAGTATTTTTTAACAATAAAATGCATAGAATGCCACATTACTGGCAATTAATGTGTGAATAACAGAGTATTTGGCACGCACGATGCACATGCATATGAAAGGATAGACAAAGAATTTCTCACGAATATTAAAAAATATTATGAATGTAGCTGCTAAAATTTCAGTAAATATATTATCCTAGTAAATAAAATTGTTGTATGGACTATGTAACAAAATTCCAACAATTATCAGGTAAACATAATGCTATGCACGAACTTTGAACAAAACACGAGTTTCTTAAATTTGAAAATTATTATCTTTATCATTTATCTTTCCTAGATATGTTAGTTTTTTTTTCCATGCTAGGTTATTGCACTTTCTCGTAATATTCTATAATGAAAAGTTTGAGTTTTAGTTATATCATTCCTATTTTATATCCAAAATTCTCTTTTCATTTTATTGATGTTGTTGTTTTAATATTGTTAATTTTTTATTTTATGTATCGTTATTTTACTTCTTTTATTGATTTATGATATTCTTGATTTGATTGAAGTATATGTGTATGTTCACGTTCATAAAAAACTGGGGCATAAAGGTTTTTACAATCACTATTAAAGATAAAGATCGCTAAAATTTTGGAGAATAACTAAATAAAATAAAAATATTTTAAAGTAACTTCGAAATCATTCTAGTTCATATTTTAAAGAATTTATACTTGGGTAAAATTTGTAGAATTTCAAGATTAGAAAAAAGCACAAACATTTTCGGAATAGTTCCAACTTCCTAATTATGGCAATGAATACTTGTGCATAATATTAAAAACTTTGAGTTCTATTTTGAAAATTAGAAGTTAAAAAGATTGATTAACCATGAGTTGTTTTTAATTTGATAAATATTGTTACGAAGATAAAAAGTTAAATGAATAAAATATTAACTTTGCCCTTGTAAAACAAAATCATGAAAGAATATACATACATACATATATATATATATATATGTATGTATGTATATGCAATATTTCCTTTTTTTAATACACTCAGGAGAATCCAGCGGACCGGGAAATACCTAAGTGGAATTAAGTTGCGCTGCTCCGCTTCAATTTGGAATATTCTTATGGTATTAAGATGAAGATAGAGAGTTAAAAAAAATCACCGAATATATATATTTGTAATACAAATCTTTAAAGAACATGTACTATTTTATTTTTTTGTCGTACTAAGATTGTAAATTACATAAAATGAAAATATATGAAAAAAAATCATGTTTTTATTAGGGTTAAAATTCGAACTCGTGGCCTTATATGAATGAAAAATACATTTTTGTGACAATGGCCTTCAAACTCGTGACCTCATAAAATATATAAAGGTAATTTATTTAGAGTGATATGAACCATGACTTTATGTACGATGTACGGGCATTTTTGGCAGTTCACTTATATATACCAAAAAAGCATGACAGCGAAGTTATTACAATTATCGACGCATTGTAACAACCTAATAAAGAAGAAGAGAGTGAACCTATGAACTACTTTAATTGATCGGCTAGCATGTGTTCAACTACATCTTTGATGAGTTCCATTATTTACTGTCATGTATGAGTTCTTTTCTTTATCTTCTTGGTGACAATTGTATATCTGTCCATGATAGTAATTTCTGATAGAGACGATCTTTGTAATTTCTGGTAGAGGCGATTCGGTTTGTTTGCTGAACTTTAGGACGTTAGGTATGTAAACATTTAATTGGTTTCCACCTTGTTGGATGCTCGGGTGTAATGCAATGCTTGTATTGTGTGCATTACACATCAATTAGCACAAGGTTGCTTGATTTGAGTTTATTGATGGTACATATATCTATCTATCTATTTCATAATAGAAGCATTAGTTTCCTAATTTCTGTCCTGTTGGCTGTTATACGTCGTAGCTTGTAAATTTCTTCTTGCCATTGTTTGCACAACTTGTTTATGCATACAGCCTAACAACCGGGATATCGATGTTAATGCAAAGTTGGATGGGCCATACGTTGTTTTTTAATGGTGCATGTCCTGATGTAATATAGATCATATGTTATTATTTTTCCGCTAAATTTTGCTGCATTCACCCTTCATTTTTATAGGAGGACAACTACTTAGTTTTACGATTGCTTTTAACATCAGTGCTGTCAATGATGATAGTGCATTTTTATATTCTTGAATCACACGACTCGACTGGTTGAGGCATGCAAAACATACACTTAGCATGTCTCAAGGTGCTGGAAATATGTATTAGTCAGGCTATGCTAAAATACATGTAGATGGTTTTTGTCCTATGCTAAAATGCATGTCGTATTCTTCTTATGGAAGGACAAAAGGTTGAAGCAATTAATTTGTGATAAGACAACTATGGTGTGAATCAACAGTCATCTGTTTTTTGATATATTTATGTATGATACTGTTCTATTAGTGGTTCTTTATAAGCTTGTGTTTTGGCACGCACTATGCACATGCATATAAAAGGATAGACAAAGAATTTCTCACGAATATTAAAAAATATTATGAATATAGCTGCTATCATTTTAGTAAATATATCATCCTAGTAAGTAAAATTGTTGTATGGACTATGTAACAAAATTCCAACAATTATCAGGTAACCATAATGCTATGCACGAACTTTGCAGGCTATGATCATGGTTTCAACTTAGATGCTAAGATTTTTCTTCTTTGCAGGCTATGATCATGGTTTCAACTTGGGAGCTAGCAGAAGCTCGGAAAAGAAATGCAATAGATAGAGCTAAGATTAGAGGAGAAGAACCTCCTTCCGAAATTTTTGCTGAAGAGAAAGGTTTACATTCGAACATTGAAGCAGATGTTAAGAATCTTTTGGATGGTAAATCATCAAAAGAGATTGAATTTATGCGACAGCAGATTGAATCTAAGATGGAGTCAGGAACAGCAAAGAACGTCGAATATTGGGAAGCAATTTTGAAACGGCTTCAAATATACAAAGCGAAGGTACATTCCATCCAGCATTTTTCCTGTGAATTAGCGTTTTTTTTCCAACCTCCCACAATCACCAACCTAGTACTGCTGCATGACCGATGCTCAAATTATCAACCACTTGGATTTTGCACAGTAGTTCATATGTTTAACAAGTGACCTGATTAGATTGATCTTGCATGTTAGTTTAGTGATAATGAACCTGAATCATAAGTTATAAAAAGTTAGTTGGATGGATGACCTTGAATCATCATAGATCATGCATATCTTCGGTTTTAAACATGATTTTTCTTTTCAGCATGGCTATTTGCCTGGTTGTGAACTGTACGCTTTGAGTAGTACATGTAGTCAAAGATGCTCTCTGTCAACATCTTTCTTGAATGAAACTATTATCTATGCAGGCACATTTGAAGGAAATCCATGCTGATTTGTTAAGAATGCATTTAAAGCATCTAGAACATCCCATGGAGTACACGGAAGTTGTGAAAAGCAACAAAGATACAGAGAGCGACGAAGAGAAAGTTGACTTCATATCAGATGACATGACTGGTGTGTACCTTATCAGTGTCTTATTTGAAAAAATTCTCATTCTTTCTTGCGCAGAAGATTTAATAATCTGTAGTTCCCTTTTATGCAGAAGACCAACAACATCACTTTGTGAAAAATGAACCAACACTCGAGCCAAAGGAGGGCGAGATGACATTTGGTTCCGAGGCAGAAGTCAATTTAGATTCACAGGTGTACTTGTGGCATGTTAAGTACCGGGCTAGAAAGCCGAAGTATTTGAACCGTGTTCATACTGGATACGAGTGGAACAAATACAACCAGACCCATTACGGTCACGACAACCCGCCTCCAAAAGTCGTACTGGGATACAAGTTCAATATATTTTACCCTGACCTCATCGACAAGGCAAAAGCGCCAACGTACACCATTGAAAAAGATGGCAATGGAGAGACATGCATTATTAGATTTCATGCTGGTCCACCATATGAGGACATAGTAAGCTGTTTTTTCTTTATTCTTTCATACTACATGAAATATTAGCGTGTGTGATTTGTACAGTCTGCTTTCAGTTTTAAGCTAACATAATTTTTTTCTCTCTAAAAAACAGGCGTTTAGGATTGTAAATAAAGAATGGGAATGTTCGCACAAGAAAGGATTCAAGTGCACGTTTGAGCGTGGAATCATGCGGTTGTACGTTAACTTCCAGAGACATAGGTATAGAAGGTAGCAGCATATTCAAGTGGCGTATTCGGTTCTTATTGTGACTGAAAATTGGTGCTGGAAATATGTATTAGTCAGGCTATGCTTAAATGCATGTAGATGGTTTTTGTCCTATGCTAAAATGCATGTCGTATTCTTATGGAAGGACAAAAGGTTGAAGCAATTAATTTGTGATAAAGACAACTATGGTGTGAATCAACACTCGGCTGTTTTTTGATATATTATTTATGTATGATACTGTTGTATTAGTGGTTCTTATAGGTTTTATGTTCTGTGAATAGCTTGCATAACACTAGTGGAGTTTCACTGTTGAATATTGTGCATTAAGTTGCTGTTTGAACTACTTGCTTTTGTTGAAATTGTTTCAGATTGATAACAAATATTGAATATAATTTTATTAGCTAAATAAATTGTACCTTTTTCTGTATGCGGTTTGTATTCTAGTTCTAGGCCAATGGTTTCTTATCCGATGGTTGTGATGTTGTAAGAATAAGCAGACATGTTGATTTTCTTTCTCCCAGTGCTGATCTACTAGGAAGGCCCAAAGCCTAGTTATTGACATGCTGACTAATTCTCTATTACGCTTGCAAATGTGACAGTGGGTGGGAGTTGATGCACAAATGTGACAGCTGATGACCGTGTTAGGTGCACAAAGAGTCCTTTTAGCTTAGATCTATTGGAACCTCACGATCGATCTATGAATCAATGCGAACTTTGTCGCAAACTTTTACACATACGATCTATGTCAATGGATTTGCTAGTCTGAAACTTTATATTTTGTTGTTGATGTTTTTCTCTTTCTATGCTAGTTATCATGCTATCTATTTAAGCATCATCAGTTTGAACTCCATGAACTAATTTTCGTTCTAGTTATGTTAATGCTATGATGTTTGTAAATTGTTAAACTACTGCGTGCTTTTCATACATATTTCATATGATATTGGTTAGTTTATTGCTCATGGAGCTTATCCTTCTCTTTTCGACAGAAAAAGGTGTTTCGATGTCATAATAGGCCAAAATACATAATAATCAAAAGAGTCAAAAGAATTTTATTTTAAAAATAGAATTCCTTGACTAAAATTTTGAATCAAATCAATACTTTTCATAAAATAATAATTTAATTTACTTTACTTTAATCAAATCAATAATTTACTTTACTTTAATATAATTTAAAAATGTACTTCATATACACAAGAAACAATCATTTGAAGAATCAAATTCTTAGCTTATTCTCAACCAAAATCCAGAAAGCTCCACATTTACCGTATCGATTTAGCATAAATCGGAATTCGCTTCGACCCATCGAGTAAAATTAAGCAATCCAAAATAATAATTAGACCCCTTAATCAATAGTTTTGAGAACACAAACTATTTTCTTTGCCTAATGATTATAATTATGGGCTATGGGTTATACACTAAATCATACAAAATTTTACTACTCAATTATTTCTAAAATGCTGAAATTTTTAGTCACTTCGGAGAATCTCGATGGTATGAAGTGTATCCCAAAAAATAACAACACTTAAAACATAAACTAAATTCATACATTTATATCGCAAAATAAATTTATACAATTTATTTCTCAATACAAGAATTTCAATTATTACCAAACTAGTGAGACATTCATCTACACCTTACTTTATAAAAATGTAAAAAGTTTCTAAATTCCACTTTCCCTTTCTGCATAAAGTTAAGCACAAAAATTTCTCTTCAAAAAAATTAAATTAGGTTATACGATGATCACCCATTATCCAAATTATTTTGCATTAAGCACCACTGTATAAACACATTAAATTAAGCTACCACTTTTGAACATTTGTACTAGATCATTAAGTCAATTATATTGATGGTCATTTTATGCATAGCAAAACTGAAAATCTTGTAAAACTTAAAACAAAAGTTTTCTTTACTATCTTAGCTCTCTAGAAAGAGCAAAATTACTCAAATTGGACTTTCCATTCAAAAGCTATGATCAAAATAAGTTGATGTCATAATCCAGAAATTAAATAGCACGTCAAAGTTTCTAGTTTAGCTTAAACTAGTATTTAGCTATAAAATATTGCAGAATTTGATGAAATGGACAAAATAATAATTGTTCTTTATTGAAATAGCTTTCGAACCCAAAAAGAATCAAAATGATAGTATTAAAGACTAAAAAATTATAGTTATTCTATTACAACTAGATTTTTTTTAAAACAAAATTTTCTACAACGAAGCTGTTTTAGAAATTCTTATTTCAATCTCAGATGTTACCCTGAGAATGTCCTTTAATAAAATTTCTTTAGACCAATTTTTATAATAAACAAATTCATTTATTCTAGCAAGCCAAAATTCGTAAATTAAAAAATTTCATTATCTAACAAGCTTAGGTATTTAAGATCACTTTTTACCGTTATATTGTGCCTAATTATTTAGTGTAAAAACTCAAATATTCTTACTTATTTTTCGAAAATGAGTATAGAACCTAACTTGTGTGCTTATAATTGCATTATAAGCCTTTCTAATGAAATAGAAAATAACATAACACTTATAGGAGGTACTTTATATCAAATGCCTTCAAATTTATTGTCATCTCAATAAACAATAAAATTTCAATTTTGAACATAGTTCAAAACAATTATAATACTATTATTCTTTTCTATAAAAACCAATTATTTTGAAATCTTTATATACACGTTAAGTAAAAATTTATTTACTCCTATGACTAACTTTTTTTTGAAAAGTTAAAACTATGCAATTCAACATTCTCATGGTATATTTATCATAACTTTCGCCTCCCTACAAAATTTCAAAAATACCTTTTAATGTTTTAAATATCCTGCTCTAAATAAATTTCCTTTCCAACTATGAGTTTCTAATTTTACATTTTATCGTTAATGTAAAATTTTCCTTAAGGTATTTAATTCTAACCAATTTTATTTATTTATCATTTAATACTAACCACATTATCCAAATCTTTTAAAAATACAAAATAGCTTCTGCTTTAATT
Source organism: Allium cepa (assembly GCA_030765085.1). Lineage (NCBI taxonomy): Eukaryota > Viridiplantae > Streptophyta > Magnoliopsida > Asparagales > Amaryllidaceae > Allium > Allium cepa. The sequence continues at coordinate 981,010,164 of CM060928.1, forward strand.
ACTTTCTTACTTTTAAAGTTTCCAAAAAACTGCTTCCACAATCACTTTTCATTCTTTATTACACAAATTTCTTTTACACTTTAAACTATTAAAACCCTGAAGTATTCAAGATATTTAAATTTCTTTAATATCTTGATTTAGAAACAAGAAATGATAGAAAGATTTTTCAACAATAAAATAATCTTTACTGTTTCCAATTTATACGTCCTCTTTCAAATTCGAAAAATTTAAAATGCCAAACTTCATATTCACAAAAAGCAATTCTTAATCAAGAAACGACTTAACTGATTTTCAACAATTTATCTAATAAATAATTAATCTATGGTTTTATTTCAACTTTCATCAAACTATAACTTAAAGTCTCACTTTCATCAAATTAATCTATGCATTAGGATTGATTGACCGATTGTGCATCTTATGAGATGTTTGACTGCTGTTTTCCAATTTTGAATTGGAATTTGATTTTCCTGACTATTATGAATAGTCGAACACTACCTAATTGAGAATTAATTTCCAAAGTTAAGTATTTTGGAAAGTATATAAAGTTTAGTTTGGAAAATTTTAAAATAAAGACAAATTGAAGTTGGAATTTTTTTTAAAAGCTAAATACTTTGATAAGTAAAGTGTATAAGTTTATTTTGAATTATACAAGTACAAAATTTAATTTTGAGATGTTTTTAAATGGAAAGAATTTTAAGAAATGTTTTGAACGTAGTAAATAATTATAAAATCTTACTTTTGGCAAATTGATTTTTGTAAGCAGTTCTGACTTTGTATAAATATGAAAAATAGGCTGGAAAGGTTTATAATGGAACGTGTATTAAGAAAAAGTTTGAACCTAGTAAATGTTTATGAAAGAAAAAAAAGGTTTTGAGAAGAATTCGGTTTAGATCGAAATTTGATTTTATCCGAATTTGATATAAACGGAAAACTGAAGTTGTGAAAAACTATATATTTAAAATTTGGAAAATTTTGAATTTGAATGATATGTGATTTGAAAGGAAAAATGATTATTGAGATCGTATATGGTCTTGAAAGATATTTGAAATGGATTGATTTCAAAGACCTTTAACACTATAATAATATTTGATTTGGAAGTTGTCGACTTTTATATGATAATGGTCTGTATATGTATGAAGTTATTTCGAAAACTATTTATTTTGAAAGGTATTCAATCTAAAAAGTGATAATCTTATATATATATATATATATATAACAAAATTTATATAGGAATGGTATGATATATTCAAGATTATTGATTTTGGAAAGTACTCGATTTGGAAATGAAATCTTTTATATGATGGAATTTATATAAGTGTGATATTTGAAGTTGTGATTTGGAAAGGGCGCTATATATAGTATGACATATTTCAAAGTAACAGATATGGGAAGTACCCTCCGTGATTTCCGATAATCCACTTGGTGGATTCATTCTATCTGGTGGATTCATTCTATTGATTGATTTTGATCGTCCGGACATAAACTCATGAGTTCCTTCAAATTGCATAGCGCAACCTATAGTATTATGATTCAATTAGCATAGCGTAATTCGTGGGGCGTCATGGGTACGGTCTACTTATGATTTCGCTGGGACAGCGATGTAACCATTGTGTAGCTGCGATTTATGGTCGGTCTATTTGGCGTAATTCGAGATGGCGGAGATTGCCTGCAGTTTACTATGTTTTCGTTGGGATAGCGACGTAACCATATGGTGTAACCACTAAGTAAACTGCGATGCACATAGCGTAATTTAAGGTGGCGGTGATTATCTATAGTCTACTATATTTTCTATGGGATAAAGACGTAACCATTGGCCGTAACCGTTATGTAGACTATGATCCATGGGTGATTTGATTTGCATGGCGTAATTCACGGGGTAGAGATTACCAAAAGTTACAGATGTTTCCTCTGGGATAGAGGTGTAACCATTGTGTAACTACGTTCCATAATTGATTTTCGAGTTGTGCTTTCCATCTTTATTTTTAAAACTTTTTCAAGTATATTCACTGGGTGTTGAAACAGATCTACTAAGTACTTAGAGATTTCTAATCTTACGTCTGATCAATGTATTGTTGGATTCTGTAGGAACAAGGATAAACTTATTGAATCATCGAGTTATCAAAAGTATTTTCAATCTAAAATTATTTCGATGTAAAAGTATTTCGTTATAAAAGAATTTGTGACAAAGAAAATTTCAAACATTTAAGAATTGAGTATAAAAACCCACTTGAATTATCTATTGGTGTAATTAAGAAACAAATGAAATAAATACGTAGGTTATATATAGTCCATTCTATTTGCATTTACAGTTTTGACTCAGATTTGAATACACAATTTGTAACGACCCAGAATTCCTGTCATTTGAAATTCGTATATTTAATTGATTTTAAATATTAACAAGTAAAATTCGCAAGTCGAATAAATTATATTTTGAATATCTAGATTTAATTGGGTAATTAAATCGATAATTTAATATATGAAATTACAGAAATAATTGAAAATTGGGTTTAATGTGATTAAAATTGATTTGTAAATTTGTATTAAATCACATTGGAGTTAGAATGATGTTATAGAACTTTTAAAATTGAATTAAAAGTTAATTTGCGGAAATCGAATATTTTAATATTTAATTGACGAGTAAAAATAGTCATTTTTCAAACAGTCTCGGATTTTGGCGAAACCTATTTCATTGGATCCGTAATGTTAAATTATTGTAAGATTTCAAATTTCGTGTCAATCGGATTTACGGTTTGTCCGGGGCAAGCCAAAACGCATAGAAATTAGTTTAACCGATTTAATTTAAATTTGATCGTTTATTTCCGTAACTCGCACATATGATCAAATTAGCTTCCGAAACATGTTCCATTGTGTCTGGAACACGGGTTAAACCCTAGAAACGTTAGTCGGCACGCTTCGTTTGAAGTTCGGAAAAATTTCGGGTGAATAGTGTTTCAGAATTTTCTATAAAAGGATCCATTATCTTCTATTTGCAAACCCTATCTTCCTCTAACCCTAGCCGCCAGCATATTCTTCAATGGCCGACAATACACCATCTTCTTCCTCGTTTATCTCCTCATCCATCGACTTTTACAAGAAACATCCTAAACGATACTTGTAGAGAGCATCAAGATCTCTCTATTCAACGGCTATGGTTGAAATCAATGCGGCGGATCGTCGGCAAAATGGCTATGAACGGCCGAAGTTCGTGCACGAATTTTGAGTGGAATGCTCGACCGAGCTTCACGTCGTTTGGGCTGTGGGAGAAGCTAGGGTTGGCGCATGTATCGATGGTGTTTGATCGGCCTCTAGGGCGGTGTGGTGGTCGCGATAATTGGGGGTAGGTGGCGGCTCAATGGGTTTGTTCGAACGTGGATTACCTGTTGGAGGAGAAGCAAATAGCAACGGCCTGGATTGGTTCTAGGTTAAGAAAAATAAAATAAAAAATGAAATTGCTTTATATTAAAATCGTGTAAACTTTAAAACACTATAACTTTTTCATACGAGGTCCGTTTTGGACGAAACGACTTGCATTGGATTCGTATTGACGAGCACTACGGAATGGAGCTGGATTGGGAATTATTTGAGCTAGTGGAATTTTGGGTAAAATTAAACGCGTGTTTAATTTTATTCGGAACGAAACACTGCAACTGTATTGGAAGCAAGGTGAGAACTTCTCACTCAATCGAATTTGTTTCGATTTAAATTTTAAATAGTTAGATTTAAAATTGCTTGATTGTGTTGATTATATGCTTGGATGATAAATTGCTATCTGTTGTATTGAAATAGACCCTATACGCCGCATATTAAGCGGAGATTATTATATTAAACCCATATACTGCGATATTCCACCTCGAAGTGGAATTGGTATTATATATGTACTTGGAGTTGATTTTCCGCATTATATAGCGGATGAGACCCTATTGCGCCACATAATAGCGCATGATATTTTATGTAAACCCAAGTACCGCGATATCCCGTCTTGAAACGGGATTGGTATTGTGCTAATATCTTTGGATGCAGAGAAATAGGTTGGAGGGATCCAACTGGATTCCTCAAATAATTGAATTTGTTTCAATGTCGCGTGTTGATTATTTATAATCTCTGTGTGATTATCTTTGTGATTGAAATCGTTGAAGGCTAAAATTTAGCCGAATATAATTTTGGTATCGTTAGATACCGGAAATAAATAAAAATTTGATTTTTGAAAAATTCAGGTTGAAAGTTTATATTAATTTTTTTTGAGAATTGGATAAATTTAAAAGAAGGAATTCTAAAATAATAAAGTTTATTTATAATCTTATTGAATAAAATTTCAAAATATGGGAAAAGCTTTAATAAATGGATTTCAGGTAATATTATTCAAAGGTTGAAGAATTTATTCAAAATACAGATTTTAAAGAGTCTGAAATATAAAAGAATTCATTTGTTTAAAAGGGAATAAAATTTGAAACCCATTTGGGAATTGATTTTTTTTTTGCTTGAATTTAAATCTTTTGAAATCCATTTGGAAATTTATTAGGTGTTTTGAAAAGAATTTGGAATCAATTTGAAAATTGATTTGGGGTTTAGTAGAAATTGGTTTCAATTTAAGATTTGAATGAAATTCACTTGATGTTTAATTTCTTGGAAAATCAATATGGAATTTGTTTTGGTTGTTTTTGAAATCAACTGAAAAATTGAATTGTTGTTGAAAGTGAATATTTGAAATCGATTTGAAAATCGTATATCAATATATATTTTGGAAATGTGAATTCACATGGAATTTATAAAGAAAAGGGAATTTTGTTTAAAAATAAACATTGACTTATTTTTGAAGCGTGGAAATAAATTTACGGATTTGGAATGTAAATTTAAAGTAAATCGGTAAGGATTTATTTAATTGGTTTAAATGAACCATTTTGAAATGAAAGTGTATTCTCCCTGGAAAGTCGAATAAAATTTCTGAATAGCTTTGAAAGATATATACATATACATACATACATATACATATACATACACATACATACATATACATATACATATACATACATACATATATACATACATACATACATACATACATACATATATATATATATATATATAATTCTAGAATTGGTTTTGAAAAGGATACTTTGGAGAAATTTACTTCTTAAATTGTTTTGAATCATTTAAGTAAAGATTTATTAAGTTGATATAGAAACGATTATTTCTAAGATTTAATCAATAATTGTTTTAGAAAATAGTTATTGAAATAGTTATACTCTATCTACTAATTTTATTTTGAAAATTGGTTTGGCCTTATTATATGTAATATTGGTATAATATTTTTATAACTAATATTTTAAGTAAAGTGTTTAAAGAAAAATAGTTTTATTTCAAAGTGTTTTCCCGATATATTTTGGATAAGTGTTATAAATTATTTTAAAGTATTTGAACTCGGTAGATTTCCAGTGAAAATGAATATATTTGGAAGTGTTTCCGCGTAAGGTAAATGATTTGGAATTTGTTTTCAAAAGTTGTAAAGGTGAAAGGTGATTTGAAATTTGTTTTCAAATGGTTGAAGTGTGGAAAAAATATATCTTGTAAAGGTATTTTTGGAAAATAAATAATTTGGAAAATTATTTGGAATCTGGTGATGTTGTGCATATCTATTGATAGTTAAATAACCGACTATCAATATTTACCTTTAAATGGGTATTTGTTGTGTTTTTCTTGAATTTGAATGCTACACTTATTTTAAAATAAGCGCTCGTTATTCGGTTTAGCCGGAGAGAACCTTTTGGTCATAAATCCCATTCCGAATAGTGATACGTCGTAATGGTTAACATTTGAAGACCGGTGTTGAAGACCGGATATTTCCGAAAATGGAAGGATTACCGTCGAATGTCGCTGCATCGGCTGATCCCCGATATAGAGATTTTATCATCCTTTGTGATGGGAATTTCGGACGTGATTAGTGAATATCCGGATAACAAGGGCTTCTTTGGAAGTGCCTTCAGTTCCGTTCGATCCCGGAATGGACTTGTATGGATTTATGTCTGATGTTACAATTTGAGATGTAAAGCTGGTTTTTATCAAATACATTTCTGTTGGTGGCGGAGAATTTATTCTCTTAGCTTAACACCATTCTTTGAGACGTACGAGCTCAGAGGTTATGTAGTTGATGGTTACTAGTGATATATTCCCAATTTGGTAACATTGCATGCTGAGTGTTGCTGATCATTTGTTGATCAAAGCGTGGCTTTTGCGAAAAGCGTAGCTTTACAGACGAGACTTCATCGAACCTCGCAACTCGGTAATGGTCAAAACAGGAAGAATGCAGCAAGGTTATTTGGGGATAGCGCCCCCATAGGGTATGTACATTTCCTTCTGGATAGAGGTGGTATTATGGTATGGAGCATAGATACTTAACCTATGTAGTTGCTGAAAAATTTATTTCTTTATGGTTGTTGGTGAATCCCGGGATAAAGGTCGGTTACGACCGGGGGATAGTATACTCATGTCAGTAGTTACCTAGTTCAGAGGTAACCCGACCTTATGTTGGCAAAGATCCGGTTAGGTTCTCGGGGCGTCTTTCCAGAGGCGTACCCATGTGGCAATGGGAAGTTGCTTGGCCTGACCATTTGTTGGAAATCCAAACTCCAATACGCACCTTGTACGGTTTTAGTTGTACAACCTGCCATTTACTTATGGTGGTCACCACTCTTTAGATGGTAGCTATAGTAGGCACAGTTCGGAATGTCTACGCTGGTTAAGATTTATATTATACTTTCGAAATGTTTTCCTACACTTTGCACATATAGTAATAATATCAAAGAAATTTGCGTATCAAGCATGTTTGACTATCATAAGGAGAAATCTCCTCCAATTCTACGTTTGCATTGTGTGTGTGGCAGGAGGCCTTATGGTAGTTACATTTTCTAAAAGCATTACGAATCCATTTTAAAATATTTCTTTGTTTTTTTTAAAGATAAACTGTTTTAAGTTCTCACACTAGTCCCATGACTGACCTGGAGTTTATTGTTCCCTTCCTAAACTCTGGGTGCCCACCAATTTCCACACAGGTAGTCTAGAGTCAGGTTGTCAGGTCATTCTGGAATTCAGGAGATCCTGTGGAGATCAGGAGCAAGCTGGATGGCGAAGCGTATCACTTGTATATGATATTATCTTTTCCGCTGTGTATTCAGTTGCGAGGACAGGTTTATATAACTGTCCATTATTATGTGGTGTTGTATATTGACTTTGATGATGTAATGTATAAAATGTACAGTTCTTTTGATTTAAAGATTATTCATTTATCTATTATATGTTGTTCCGCTGTGATTGTGAGATTCTAATATTGTTTCTGTTGCTTCTTTCTTTCTTTCTTCTTCTACCTCTTCTTCTTTAACCCTAACAATTCGGTTTTCCGGCCTTCGATTGCTCGGCAGTTGATACAGTGGACGTATTAATGTCGATTTTCGAAAGTCGAAAATCTTGGATCGTTACATTTGGTATCGGAGCATTTGGTTAAGCGACAACCCTGGCTCTGTTGCGAATTACTCATTGGAGATAGAGTCAGCAGTACTCTAGAATGAGTATGAGTGTAATCATAGATACGAGCGCGTATTTGTTAGTGAATATAAAAATGTCTTATATTGTGTTTGCTTATCCGTTGAACTGTTTGTGAATTCTGGTTGGTATGTGGGATGCCATATTATCGATAGAGATTTCTAAACACTTAAACGAGGCAAGTCGACATAGTATCATTTGAAATTGGGTAAATGAAATAATTTTACCTCGATTATATTTTACATATAAAGGAAATAATTTTTCAGAAAATATTAAAGTATATATAAATTGATTGTTTGGTTGTTGAAAATGTAAGAATATATATAAGTTAATGAAAAGATGTTTGAATAATCTAAATAAAAACAACAATTGTAAAAGAATAATTGTATAAGCAAATGAATTATTAAGTATGAAATTATAATTAATGTGATTTACAATTGTGAAATAATCTTATATATATATATAAGAAGTGAAACTATATGAATATATTTAGAAATTTGAGTTGTAAATAAAAATGAATTTGGACTTTGAATTTGAAAGCTTTGAATCCCGTCTATTTTGAAAGTTTTTTTTCAAAGTTAAAGATGTTATTAAGTAAGATAAATCAATTTGGAATAATCTTATGTAAGTGAAGTGGAATAGTGAAATTCTATAAGAAAAAGGCTTATAAATGTGAGTTATAAGTAAAAGAATTTTTTTTGAAAGAATTTAAAGCACTTGATTCGCTACTGTTGCTGGAAAATAATAAGGGTGATGACTGCAGCATCATCAGTATCATTTTCGAGTTTCAGTGTGATGAATTTGCTACCATAGTAAATTGGAAATTGAAGTTTTGTTGTGATAAACAAATTTGAAAATTTAAAATCCAAGTTGTAATTGTTGAATATAAGTAATCAAGTTTTGGACTTATAATATGAAATAATAAAGATTTTACTACTTTGGTAAAGTTGAAATAAATTGAGTTGGCATACTAAAACATATGATTTGAAATTTAACTAAATGAAGGTTAAATAAATTGATTTGGAGTAGATAAGCTATCGAAATGGATATTAAACTGAAATGATTATATAAAATAACTTTGAAGTTTAAATAAGTTGTATAACTTGTAAAGCGAGAAAATGTAAGTGAAACCAAATGATAAAATGGTTAAACGATTCTGTTAAGCAAGATATGAATTTGAATAAGTGACTAAATTTGACTTTGGTAAGATTTAAATAGGATTTACTTTAGAATTGGAATCTGAATTGGATTTATAAGTGGAAATTTAAGTTAAGTTAAACAAATGACGTTTGAAATGGAATATAACTTAAGTAATGTTGAATGAAGTTGATTTTGGTATAGAAGTAAATTAATAAAGTGAAGTGATGAATATGAACTTGAGTTATGTAATGAAATTCAACTTTTGTGGTTAAATGAATTAGCAATTGAGTTGAACTAATGAATTGAGTATTAATCAATCGAATGTAAAAGAATTGATATAGAATAATGAATGTAAGTGTTAATTCATTAGAAGCTAATGAAGTTGAAGAAAATTGAATAATTGAAAGAAAAGTCAATTAGATATTAAACCAATTGGAGATTAAAAGTGTTAAACCAAATTGAATTTATACAAAGTGAATATGAATTGTTGAATGTAAATTTAATAAATTTGATTGTATTGAATATACATTGATTGTTATATGATTGTTAGTTGATTGTATATAATTCATTAAGTGTTAATGAAATTGAATTGATAAATGGAAAGCTATGTAATTGAACTTGAATTGAAAGTGAACCACTGTGAATTGGTTGCAAGCAATTAAAATTTGTATCGAAACCTTATAAATTGCTTATGGGAATTATTTTGATTGCATTGCTTATGAAAACTATGTGTTTTCTATTGGAAATCAGTGAAATGTAAATGAATTTCCTATATATGTCACTTACATGTTTAAATTGAGTAAGTACAGGTACCGGGGCTGTAGTTGGCTGGATTTGGTCACGCTAAAATGCTAATAAATAACTGCTTTGCTTAAAAATGCTAAAAAGGTACGCCTACGCAATAAAAAATAGGAAATATGAACTGTTTTTCCGTTATCCGACCGTGTGGGTCGATGTATATATATATTTATATCTATTGTGCTATTGCAAAAGCTCCTCCGTACAAGGGAGACTCTGCCAAAATTTTCCGTAAATTTTGGGAGTTAGAAAATTTTGAAATTTTTTTTGTTAACGAAAAGTCAATTTCTAAATTGAAATCAAAATGTAGGAATTGAACTAGAAAAGTGTAACCATCGGATTTTCGAAAAGTTAAGGAATTAAAATGAATCTGAAATCAAGTTGGAACGGTTTGTTTTTGAAAAAAAGTTAATGGATTCTGTAATTTTTCTTACTTGGCAATTTCGAGGATGAAATTCTTTTAAGGGGGGAAGTTTGTAACGGCCCAGAATTCCTGTCATTTGAAATTCGTAAATTTAATTGATTTTAAATATTAACAAGTAAAATTTGTAAGTCGAATAAATTATATTTCGAATATCTAGATTTAATTGGGTAATTAAATCGATAATTTAATATTTGAAATTACAGAAATAATGGAAATTGGGTTTAGTGTGATTAAAATTGATTTGTAAAGTTGTATTAAATCATATTGGAGTTAGAATGATGTTATAGAACTTTTTAAATTGAATTAAAAGTTAATTTGCAGAAATTGAATATTTTAATATTCAATTGACGAGTAAAAATAGTCATTTTTCAAACAGTCTCGGATTTCGACGAACCAGTTTCATTGGATCCGTAATGTTAAATTATTATAAGATTTCAAATTTCGTGTCAATCGGATTTACGGTTTGTCCGGGGTAAGCCAAAACGCATAGAAATTAGTTTAACCGATTTAATTTAAATTTGATCATTTATTTCCGTAACTCGCACATATGATCAAATTAGCTTCCGAAACATGTTCCATTGTGTCCGGAACGCGGGTTAAACCCTAGAAACGTCAGTCGGCACGCTTCGTTTGGAGTTCGGAAAAATTTCGGGTGAATAGTGTTTCAGAATTTTCTATAAAAGGACTCATTATCTTCTATTTGCAAACCCTATCTTCCTCTAACCCTAGCCGCCAGCATATTCTTCAATGGCCGGCAATACACCATCTTCTTCCTCGTTTATCTCCTCGTCCATCGACTTTAACAAGAAACATCCTAAACAAAACTTGTAGAGAGCGTCAAGATCTCTCTATTCAACGGCTATGATTGAAATCAATGCGGCAGATCGTCGGCAAAATGGTTACGAATGGCCGAAGTTCGTGTACGAATTTCGAGTGCTCGACCAAGCTTCATGTCGTTTGGGCCGTAGGAGGAGCTAGGGTTGGCGCGTGTATCGATGGTGTTTGATCGGCCTCTAGGGCGGTGTGGTGGTCGCGATAATTGGGGGTACGTGGCGGCTCAATGGTTTTGTTCGAACGTGGATTACCTATTGGAGGAGAAGCAAATAGCAATGGCCTGGATTGGTTCTAGGTTAAGAAAAATAAAATAAAAAATGAAATTGCTTTATATTAAAATCGTGTAAACTTTAAAACGTTATAACTTTTTCATACGAGGTCCGTTTTGGACGAAACGACTTGCATTGGATTCGTATTGACGAGCACTACGCAATGGAGCTGGATTGGGATTTATTTGAGCTAGTGGAATTTTGGGTAAAATTAAACGTGTATTTAATTTTATTCGGAACAAAACACTGCAACTGTATTGGAAGCAAGGTGAGAACTTCTCACTCAATCGAATTTGTTTCGATTTAAATTTTAAATAGTTAGATTTAAAATTGCTTGATTGTGTTGATTATATGGTTTAAATGAACCATTTTGAAATGAAAGTGTATTCTCCCTGGAAAGTCGAATAAATTTTCTGAATAGCTTTGAAAGATACATACATACATACATATACAGACACACACACACACACACACACACATATATAAATCTAGAATTGGTTTTGAAAAGGATACTTTGGTGAAATTTACTTCTTAAATTGTTTTGAATCCTTTAAGTAAAGATTTATTAAGTTGATATAGAAATGATTATTTCTAAGATTTAATCAATAATTTTTTTATAAAATAGTTATTTAAATAGTTATACTCTATCTACTAATTTTATTTTGAAAATTGGTTTGGACTTAAGTTATATGTAATGTTGGTGTAATATTTTTATAACTAATATTTTAAGTAAAGTGTTTAAAGAAAAATAGTTTTATTTCAAAGTGTTTTCTCGATATATTTTGGATAAGTGTTATAAATTATTTTAAAGTATTTGAACTCGGCAGATTTTCAGTGAAAATGAATAAATATTTGGAAGTGTTTCCGCGTAAGGAAAATGATTTGAAATTTGTTTTCAAAAGTTGTAAAGGTGAAAGGTGATTTGAAATTTGTTTTCAAATGGTTGAAGTGTGGAAAAAATATATCTTGTAAAGATATTTTTGGAAAATAAATAATTTGGGAAATTATTTGGAATCTGGTGATGTTGTGCATATCTATTGATAATTAAATAACCGACTATCAATATTTACCTTTAAATGGGTATTTGTTGTGATTTGCTTGAATTTGAATGCTACACTTATTTTAAAATAAGCGCCCGTTATTCGGTTTAGCCAGGAGAGGACCTTTGGGTCATAAATCCCATTTGGAATAGTGATAAGTCGTAATGGATAGCATTTGAAGACCGGTGTTGAAGACCGGATATTTTCGAAAATGGAAGGATTACCGTCGAATGTCTCTACATCGGCTGATCCCCGATATAGATATTTTGTCACCCTTTGTGATGGGAATACCGGACGTGATTAGTGAATATGCGGGTAGCAAGGGCTTCTTTGGAAGTGCATTCGGTTCCGTTCGATCCCGAAACGGACTTTTATGGATGTGTGTCTGACGTTACAATTTGAGATGTAAAGCCGGTTTCTATTAAATACATTTCCGTTGGTGGCGGAGAATTTATTCTCTTAGCTTAACACCCTTCTCTGAGACATACGAGCTCAGAGGTTATGTAGTTGATGGTTACTAGTGATATATTCCTAAATTGGTAACGTGGCATGCTGAGTGCTGCTGATCATTTGTTGATCAAAGCGTGGCTTTTGTGAAAAGCATAGCTTTGCGGAACCTCACAACCAGGTAATGGTCAAAACGGGAAGAATCAGCAAGGTTATTTGGGGATAGCGCCCCCATAGGTTATGTATATTTCCTTGTGGATAGAGGTGGTATTAAGGTATGGAGCCCAGATACTAACCTATGTGGTTGCTGCAAAATTTATTTCTTTGTGGTTGTTGGTGAATCCCGCGAAAAAGGTCGGTTACGACCGGGGGATGGCGTACTCGTGTCAGTAGTTACCTAGTTCAGAGGTAACCCGACCTTGTGTTGGCACAGATCCGGTTAAGTTCTCGGGGCGTCTTTCTAGAGGCGTACCCATGTGGCAATGGGAAGTTCCTTGGCCTAACCATTTGTTGGAAATCCAAACTCCAATACGCATCTTGTATGGTTTTAGTTATAGAACCTGCCATTTACTTATGGTGGTCACCACTGTTTAGATGGTAGCTATAGTAGGCATAGTTCGGAATGTCTATGCCGGCAAAGATTTTTATTATACTTTCGAAATGTTTTCCTACAGTTTGCACTTATAGTTAATATCAAAGAAATTTTCGTATCAAGCATGTTTGACTATCATAAGGAGAAATCTCCTCCAATTCTACGTTTTCATTGTGTGTGTGGCGGGAGACCTTTCTTATGGTAGTTACATTTTCTAAAAGCATTGCGGATCTATTTTAAAATATTTCTTTGTTTGTTTTTAAAGATAAACTGTTTTAAGTTCTCACACCAGTCTCATGATTGACATAGAGTTTATTGTTCCCTTCCTAAACTCTGGGTGCCCACCAATTTCCACACGGGCAGTCTAGAGTCAGGTTATCAGGTCATTCTGGAATTCCGGAGATGCTGTGGAGATCAGGAGCAAGCTGGATGACGAAGCATATCACTTGTATATGATATAATCTTTTCCGCTGTGTATTCAATTGTGGGGACATGTTTATATTCCATTATTGTGTGGTGTTATATATTGACTCTGATGATGTAATGTATAATATGTACAGTTTTTTTGATTTAAAGATTATTCATTTATCTATTATACGTTGTTCCGCTGCGATTTTGAGATTCTGATATTGTTTTTGTTGCTTCTTCTTTCTTTCTTCTTCTCCTCTTCTTCTTTAACCCTAACAATTCGGTTTTCTGGCCTTCGATTGCTTGGCAGTTGATACAGTGGACGTATTAATGTCGATTTTCGAAAGTCGAAAATCTTGAATCATTACATAATTTTAAGGTGATTCGCACCTGTTCGATTTAGGATTGTTCGCTCGATTCTCGATGACGAACACTGATACGGATTTTTGATGCGAATTTGAAGTTTTCTATCACAGTTTATTACTGTATAAGGAGGATGGAAGTTTCTAATCAAGAAATCGGATTAGAGTCCATACTAGAGCAGTCAGGTTACCAATACTAGTTCGAAACAAAATTGCATATTCGAGTAGGAGATCAAAATTGGTATACAATCAAATGGCATATATATATATATATATATCGTACGGATTTTAATAAAATGATTGTATATATGATTGCTAGCTATGATTGTTCCTTGATTAGGATTGCTATGCTGTTTGGTTGCATGTAGTTTAACATCATCCTTATCAGTTGCATTACATTTATGTGTTGCACATAATTGTCATAAAAATTTCTTTTTGAATTTAGCCTTTACATCATTATAATTTCGTAGAACTACATCATCCTTGTAGTTGCGTCGTATTACCATGTTTTATATGGTTGCTTTGTTTTTATTAATGCTTATGCTTATGGTTTAAATTAAGAATTTATGTTATATAGTTCTATAAAACTCATGCTTGCTTCTATAGCTTTTATAAACAACTAATATTCAAATTTAGTTGAGATAGCACATTCGAAGACCTTTTGGACGTATATGCGTTTTGACTCGGTTTTGCTCACTTTGATATGAGCGAACTCGCTCATATTAATAATAATAAGCTACATATATCAGATTACAAACCACACTTTTATATTTTTTCGTACAGGATGCATCATCATTGAGATGAGATGTATATTTGATATATATTTGGGTTATATATTGTATTGAATTTTTTTCGATGGAGCCGCGCAAAGGAGATGCTGCCGAAATTTTTCGTAAATCCAGGTGTTAGAAATTTTTTAAGGTTTTAAAATTTTATAGCTTGTTTTCTATATAAGTTGTAATTTCCGTAAGCCGACTGGAGTGGCATAGTAGAAGTGTAATAAAGGTATTCTAATAAGATTTTAAAGTTTATAAGTTGATTATTTTGGAATAAAATATATCGTAGTGTTAAATTCTCTACTTAACCCCGTTTTGAGAACGAAAAGTTTTAAGTGGGGAAGATTGAAACGACACGTATTTCTAACTATTTTAAATTATTAATTTTATTAAATTTTTGAATAAAAATGGTTAATATATATATATAATTTAACGATTTATATTGAAAAGATAAATTGAATGATATTAGTTGTGAATAATAAATAATAGAAATAGTAAAGTTCATTTTGAATAAGAGATTGATATATGTAAGTAACAGAAGGACATGAGTTACAACATTTAATTGAAAGTCTAAGATGACACAATTCTAAAATGATGACAGGTTGTAAGAAAATAAAATCTGCAACTTATATTAAAATTGGAATTAATGATATTGGGTTCTGATAAATTTATAATAGAAATTAAGATAGTAAGTGTTAAGTTAAAATGAATGAATGTCTATTAAATGAAGCTTATGTTATTAATTAAATTTTACTTCGGTAAGTTGCGTGATCGGAGTTTTAACAAATTAAGATTTAGTGAATTAAATGATAATTTCAGAATAAGAAAAATTTTTAAATTTAATTTTGAAATGCGTCTAATGAGTGATAGTAAAAGAAATTTTATTTTTTGTGAAATATGTAAATTTATCAGTTTTGAGTTTTAATTCAAAAATAAATTAATATTTTATTGGAAAATATTATTTTTTGACATATAAATATTTTTACATAGAAATGATCTAGAAAGTTTTACGATTGAAACATTTTTTCGTCCATATCTGATCTTTTTAGCTCCATTTATCATGATTTGTCGTTTGACGTACGTTCTAATCGGGGTAACTAGCGACAACAGTAGATTTTTGATACGATTGCCGTAATACGGATTTTATTGCACCATTTGATTCGTCTCATCGCGGTGATCTCCGTGGTATATTTGCTTTTGTATTTTGAAGTCCGATGTGCAACGTTAAGTGGTCAAATTTTAGTAAGTATCGGTTTCCGGTTTGCAATGTTAACGATTTAATAAAATATCTCAGTCATTCAATTTCTTGTGCTGCCATCTTATCGCTTGGACTAGAAAAATTTGCCAGTGCATTAAAGTCTATTATTACTACTGACGTATAAAACATGTTACCCTAAATAATAATAATAATATTTTATAAAAATAAACTACAGTTCCACCTTCATTATGAACTCTGCATCTCAAATCACCTTGCCCAAATGTTAGTCCACGCCTTCATTTCTAAACAAAGAAATGAAAACCAAAAATAACAAAATATATAGAAACATATATTTTTCTCACTCCTCATACGCACGTACACACACACTTCCGCCTGCTCTCATTCTCTCTCTCCCATCATTTTCTAACTTCTACCCAATCACTTCCTCACGTCCATTTTCGAATGCCGCCTTCTCCATGCCTTTCGCCAGTCCACCAAGGCCGCAATCCACCTCCGTTCCAGTTCCTCTATCCATCACACCCGCCTAGTCAACTATCGTCACTGTCCTGAAACCCATGCACCCAAGATCGCTCGAGCCTCCACCTACATCACCGCCCTCCACTTAGCTGCCAACATTTACCGATGTCTTATCCTTCCCTTCACCTCACCACTTCCTTGCCTCGTTGCGAGACCCCCACTACCCTCTGCAGCCTCCCCTTCCACTTCGTCACCCTCACTCTTTGTCGTTAGCACCCATCAGCCAGTCACATCCTTCGCCTCTGCCCCACGAGTCACCCAAAATCGAGCTGCTTCCAATCTCCTCCATCGACCGTCCCCTGTCGAGCTCTTCCTCCACCTAGCAGCCTACACGCAGCATTCCTGGCTCCGCCTCCCAAAGCTGCTTCCTTGCAACCACCCACCGTCGAGGTCCTCTGCCTGCGTCCATCACCCACTGTCGAAGTCCACCCAGATCTTCTCGATGGATAGAGCAACTGCTTGTCTCCGCTGCATCCGAAGGCTACCTTATCGCTGCATATTACCGACAAACTTTTGCTTCTGTCCAGTTATCTTTCTGCTTGCTGCCAGTCGTCAAGGCCGAAGTCTTTAGTTTTATGAGTCGCAACGGTAGTTCATCTTCAAAGCGAATTCTTGTTCGGAATTGTTCTGCAAAAAAATAAAATTCCTTCCATGCATGTGCGTGTCCGTCTATCCGTGGCTGCAATCACCATATCCGGGTCATCTTGTGTCAACCGTTCATGCTTTTATGATTCGTGGAATTCAGATGAGTGTTTCAAACCACTCACGAAGTACTAAATTTCCTACTTTAAGTTAAACCCATTTACGAAATGATAAAATTATATTGATTGCTGTTTGAAATTTAATCGGTTGAATTTGAATTAATTGACAGTTAAACCGACATTTAAAATTTGATTGATAAATGAATTGAAAATGAAATGGTAAACCAAAATGAAAACGGTTTGGTATTATGGTAAAAGAACGGAAATTCAAAAAATTTAATTTTTAATGTAGGGTGAATTGAAAAGGAGTAAACTGAAAATAAATATAAATAGTGAAGTGATTATATAACTATAGGTTATAAATATTGAATGTGAATAAACTTAAGTGGAAAATTCAAGGAATTGTGAATAAAGAAGGTATATAACTTATTAAAGTGGGAAAGTGAAAAGTATAACCAAGTTAAAAGGTTAAGTAATTGATAACCAAGAAAAAGAATTCAATTTAAGGGTGAATGAATTGAATATAAATTGAAATATGACATTGGGAGTATAGTTGGGGTATGAACTTAAGTTATAAGTTGAATATAACTTAAGCAGTGATATGGAATGTCTATAATAAACCTTAGAAATAATTTTATTAAATGGTTTATAATAAATTAGCATGGAATGAAATGTCGTTCACTATGAAATAAAGTGAATAACACTATGTGAATGAAGAAATGATAATATATTGATAGAGGTTTTTAGGCTCAAGGAAGAAGTTGGAGAAAAATTTAATTTTAGGGTAAGAAGTTTGTTTTTTAGGCTGAATGACACTTTTTAGTGTAAATCACAGAATGATAGTTGTAACTATCATTTTCAATTTACACTAAAAAATGTCCTTCAGTCTAAAAAGCAAACTTGTTGTCCCTGAAGCTAAATTTTTTTGCAACTTTTTCCTTGTGTCTATTTTCTTGATATTGATATGTATTTTGTTTTCCGACTGTGTGGGTCGATGTATATAAATTTATCTCTCTTGTCATATTGTAAAAGGCTCTTCGTACAAAGGAGACTCTGTCTAAAAATTTAGAGTGTTAGAAAATTTTTAAAATTTTTTAGGAAATTTTTTAATTGTATGAAAAATCAAGGATTGTGAATTAGAAATGAAAGCCAATTGTTTTGGATAAAAACTAAAAGGGTTTAGAGAAATGAATGTAGGATTTTAATTAAGTGGGTTTAGAAAAGTAAATGAGTTGGTAACATTTTTCCTACCTTAGCAATTTCGAGGACGAAAATTTTATAATGGGGAGGAATGTAACAACTCGGAATTTTGGTCGATTAGTTTCGAATATTTAATTCATTTTAAATGTTGAATTTGAATTATTTATTGATTTTGAATAAGGAAGAATCAGTGAAATGGTTTATAATTTCAAATATAGCGATTAACATATTCAGTAGACGGTAATTTAACATTTGAAAATCGGGTAAATTTGTGAATCTGGTGTGATTGTGGATGGAAATGATTTCTATGATTGGTTTAAGTTCTATTTGGATTTTAATTATAATATTGGACTTTTGAATTGGATTAAAAATCGATAAATTCAAAGTTTGAAATTTATATATCAATCAATAGTGCTTTATATATATATATATATATATATATATATATATATATAATAGTGTAGATAATGGAATTTTGATTTAAAATAAATCGGAATGATTTCTAATATGAATATAAATTATATTTGAAATATAACGGAGTTAGTAAGTTTTAAGAATTGAAAATTTAAATGATTTCGACGATTTTAAAAATTTCTCGATATAATCGACGCGTTAAAATAGCCTTCGGGGCATAGTCTCGGAATTTGACGAAACCAGTTCCATTGGATCCGTAGTAGTGTATTATTATCGGATTTCAAATTTCATAGCGTTTGGAGTTACCATTTGGTCGTACGGAATAGAAACGCATTGAAATAAGTTATCGAGAATTCAATATTATAATTCGATTCAAAAAGCTATCTTCCACATAAGATCGAATTAGGCCTCGAAAAATGTTCCATTGTGTTTAAAATAGGAGTAAAATATCATAAACGCCTGGCAGCACGTCTTGTTTGGAGTTCGTTTGAAAAAGAACGTTAATTTTGGAAGTAATATTAAAATAATGTATATATACGTTTATAAATACGTTGCAACAGTGAAACCCTACGCCGTTTTAACGTAGCCGCCACAAACGAATTAAAGGCCAAAAGTTTATCTCATTCTTCCTCAATTGTTCTCCAATCCGTAAGCTTTCGTCGAAAATCTCCAACTAGTAAATCGAAGAGCTCGTCGAACTCTACATTGTGAATGGCTGCGATTGAATTTGGGACGGTGGATCGACATCAGGAAGGCCACGTTCATTGGCTATTTGGTGGAGAAATTCGAGACGATGGCGTGGCTTTAGGGGTGCGGTCGGTGGCCGTGGGTGGTGCTCACGATGTCCTTTCAAGTGGTAGTCGCCGGTCATCTTCCGTGGCCTATAGGAGGGAGGGCAATCGACTTTTTGATGGTGGTGATGAGTTTTAATGTGATCGGCCTGGCGAACGAAGAAGAGAAACAAAAGGGGCGGCCACGATCTTTCTAAACCAAAGTGAACGGCCATATATAGGTTACTTTTTTTAAACAATTTATTATTATAAATTATATTCAAAACTTTGAAATTGCATATCTTTCTTATACGAGGTCGAAATCGGACAAAACAGACAGCGTTGAAATCGCAGCAACGAGCAATACGCTGAGGAGTAGATTTGGAGACGATTGGAGCTAGTTAAAATTTTAGGTTAAATCGAACGTGTTCGATTTAATTTAAAATTTGAACGTTTGGCGATTTAAAACTCAAGGTGAGTTAATCTCACTCAAATTTTGGACTGCTGGCTTTAATTTTGAATAATTGAAATCAATTAATGATTGATTGGTTGAATTTATATATTTTTATCAGTTGGATGTGATATTTTTTATAGTAGTGTATATATATTGGAGTGATTGATATTCCCACATATATATAGCGGATGAGACCCTCTACTCTCCGCATAATAGCGGATGACCCTATATACCGCGAAATTCCACCTCAAAGCGGAATTGGTATTTTTATGTTGTGCTAACATCTGTGGATGTAGGAAAACAGTTTGGAGGGTTCCAATTGGATTCCTAAGAAATGTTGAATTTAATTTCACATATGGTGATATATGTTTTGTTGGAATAATCTGTGATAGTTTATTGTGTGTTTTGAATTGCTTTGATGTTATGGTAGTTAACCTGGATTTTGGTGCTTTTAAATAACAATAAAATATGGTTTAAATTGGTAAGGAATTGTAAATAGGGATTTTGAAGAAAAATATTTATAGAGTTTTTGGGTAAATCTATTGGATGAAGTAAATGGTTTTGAAATTGTAACGTAACTATTTCGGGTTATTGTGAACGGGGATTTCTGGAATAAGGTTTATAAAAGGATATTTTTATAATAAATGCTAAGTGGCACTTGTTTTAAATATAAAAGGTTTACAATCGATTTTTTTAACAGATTGGAAGATAGAAGTGAATTTGGAAATAAGTATAAGATTGGTTATATTGGAACTCAAGTAAGGTTTCCAAATTTACGAAATGGAATTGGAATTGAGGAATTGGACTTGTTTTAAAAAGAGGATTTTTAAGTATTAATTTGGTGATTTTAAAAGTATTAAAAATATTCTAGAAATTAGTTATTTAATTATTTTAATTTGTTGAAACATATTTAATTGTTAATTAGTTACCTTATAATGATTGTTAAAGATTTATTATTATTTAAGACCAATCAGCATTTTTGTTTTTAAAAAATAATTGTTAAAATTTAATATGGCTTTGTATAATAGCTTCTAATTAAGTATATTTGCCTGGTTTAAACTTGAAACTTATTTTAGAATTTACAAGCATTATTTGAGATAATTTTTAAATAAAGTTTTCGAGAAGTAATGGTATACTCGCGTGGCGTAAATCAGAGGCAGTGAGTGCCTGCAGTTAAGTCTTAGAATTCTTTAGGATAGAGACATAACCATTGAGCTTTGATCCATGGTTTGATACTGCAGTGGTACTTTCCATATTATTTTAAAATGGTTTTCAATTATTTTTTATATGGATAATTTATGAATATACCGAATTCGATAAGATAAGGACATGACCTTTGATAAAAAGATTTGGTTTATTTAAAATTTAAATTAAATAAGACTTGGTGTTTTTCAGTGAAAATGAAGAATTTGGTTTAATGATTGTTATTTGAATTTGATAGTTAAATAACAAACTATCAAATCTGGACCTAAAAAAAACTTTGGATATATCTAGAAGAAGCATATGATTATATGGTACAATTACCGTTCGAGGTGTTATACTGTACGTATAAACTCGTTTCGTTCTTCTAGGACGTTGATAAGGAATTATGTCCACTAACGGTTAGGAGGTGATCTCCGATCTTATTTTCGTCTGTTTATTTCCTAGAGAACCGGAGTTGAGTTTACCAAAAAATATCGAACGTTGTTTCCGAAGAGACCGGGATCGGATTTGTTATCTGAAAACCACTTCGATCCAACGAGTATGTTTTCGAAAGGAAAACAAGAATATGGAATCGAAGATGGAGCAGTGAAGTGCAAGGGCTGATCGCTACTAACACTACTAAAAAGGGCCAATATTCCGACAACACGCAACGACGGCTAATTTCCGACAGGCCGTCGACGGCCGTCGGAAGCCGTCGAAAATTCACGAATTACAGGCCCAGCCGAGCCTTCTTCATCCTCGTTTTGCAGCTCGATTTTTTTACCAAAAACCCCCAAATCCCTCCTACAAGCTTTCAATCTTCAATTTCGAGCTTCTGGATCCTACACGACTGCCTAAGCAAACTCTATTGTTCTCAATCTCGGGTATAATATCCTAATTTGGGCAAAAATCTAATTTTTGCCCCAAATCTTGATTTGCATAAGATGATAAATTAGAGCTAATTAGTGATTGCAATTGTTTCCAATTGCGTAATAATGACTTATAGCATCCCATGGTATACCTATTTCATATGTTATCGTGAAATTTTAAAGAGTGTGCATAATTTGTGATTGCATGTGTATATAGTTAGTAAAACTGTATTTTTTCGTAAAATGCGAACATTTAATTAATTAATGTCCCTTAGAGAGTTTTTGGTCCTGTCTGACGAGTGTTGTACATGATCGTTATATAAATAGTCGTTTTTTTCAAAAAACGACCATTTATATTCATCTGGTACAATGTTTGTTGGATTTGTCCCTGTATTGGACAAGTTATGAATACAGTAAGCATTTACATTTTGTATACTACTTCGTCTCAAACGGTTCATAAAATTTCGACCTAAATTTTTTTTGTATCCTGCGTACACGCGTTTGTGTACAATGCAGGGAACAAAAGGGATATGCTGCCGAAATTTTGTTGAATCGTTTGAGACGAAGTAATATACGAAATGTAAATGCTTAATGTGTTTGTAACGGGAAGTAGGATGCCTGACCATGGAAAATAATATTATTTTGTACAAAATTTTGTATCGATACGTTAAAAAATAAAATGTGTCATATTTGAAAATATTTTTTAATTTGTGAAATAGTTCTTTAAATTCAAATATTATACAACCATGAAAATAATCTTTTTCGAATTTGTATTCTTGAAAATAAATATTAAATTTTGAACTTATGACTCATTTTCTCAAATAGAAAAAATGATTGATTATTTTGTTGATCGGAGGAGATGGATGTGCTAAAGAAAAGGATTGAGAGGCTCAATAAAAGAAGATTTTTATGATGATATAAACGTATTTGTTGAATTCACTTTAAGTAATAACAGAAATGATCCAGAAATTCATTATCCATGTAATAGGTGTAGACATTTGAAGTATTTGTTACGAGATATTGTGAAAGTTCATTTGTGCCAAAACGGTTTCGTATCCGAGTATTATGTTTGGGATCGGCATGGAGAAGTTGTAGCAAATACTTCTGTAGAGTCTGAAAGTATCATTAACGAAGTAGTTACGATGACTCGTATAGAAAATATGGTCGAAAATGCAACACGATCAATGTTTCCTATGGTTAAAGTTGACGACGATGATGGAAATGTTGAAGAACCAAATATTGAAGCAATTTTTTTATTATGATTTACTAGATGCTGCTAAGAAACCTATTTGGGATAGTTGTAAAAGCGGTACTCAACTGTCAGTAATCGTAGAATACATTGCGATGAAGTCAAAAATACAACATCACTGAAGCTGGGTTTACGGCTGTTGTACAAGCTGCAAAAAGACATATGCCTCCCGATAATCTAATGTGTGAAAGTCACTATGAAGTTAATAAACTTATGTCGGCTTTTGGTTTACCTTATCCGAAAATAGGTACATGTTTAAAAGGCTGCATGTTGTTTTGGAAAGAAGACGCAAACCTTAGAAATTGTAAAATTTGCAATCAGGAGAGATACAAACCAAGAAAAAAGAAGGGGAAGGAAGTTCTATACAAGCGTATGCATTACTTACCCATCACTCCAAAGCTTCAAAGATCATATGCATCTTCTGTAACTGCATCTAATATGAGATGACATAGTGTGAGAACAGAGGAAGATGGTACGTCGACACATCCGACCGATGGAGAAGCATAGAAGCATTTCGATAAAATGTATCCAAATTTTGTAGCGGAGAGTCGAAATGTTAGATTAGGATTATGTAAGGATGGTTTTTCTCCATTTTCCCAATTTGGTTCTAAATATTCATCCTGGCCCATTATCGTCGCACCATATAATTTACCTCCATAAATGTATATGAAAACGCAATATATGTTTCTTATCGTTGTCGTTCCTGGCCCCGACGATCCGACACAAGGAATCAATGTATATTTACAACCGTTGATTGAGGAGTTAAAAATATTGTGGAACGAAGGAGTAGAAACATATGATGTATCCAAGAAGAAATTTTTTCGTATGTTTGCTTCTTTGTTGTAGACTATAAGTGATTTTCCTGCCTATGCAATGCTTTCAGGATGGAGTACTGCCGGTCGTCTAGCATGTCCATATTGCATGGATGAAACACGAGCGTTTTCTTTACCTCATGATAAGAAAATTTCATGGTTTGACTTTCATCGATATTTTCTCCATGTAAATCATCCCTTCAGAGGAGACAAGAAAAACCTTTTAGCTAATAGAGTAGAAACCGGACAACGGCCAACGATATGGTCAAGCGAAGACATATATGAACTTGTTAGGGACTATCCATAGATATATGAAAATGGAGTGCAAACAGAAATTGAAGGCAAATCGATTGTTCAAATGTTTTGGTAGAAGCGTTTGACAGTGCAGAGGAAAATATTGTAGAAAACGAGACCGAATCTGAATCAAAAGACAATGATGATTGATAAAAATCCGAATCTGATTTTTTTTGCAATTGATGTAAATATGTTGAATTCTTGATGTGTTATGAAATTGATGTAACTATGAGACCAAATTTGTAGGTTTACCATTATTTATATGTTTTATGTCATTTCCATTTGTCATTTATTTAGCAATTTTTATTAAAAATGCAATGTATTCTGCTTATCGTTGGAACATGAGACCCATTATGAATCAGGTATAACACGCTTCCATTTCTATTTCCATTTCAATCATTAATTTAGCAATTTATACCGTTGATGTCATTTACCTATGAAATATATTTCATTATCATGTTATTATTCTCTTTTGAAATGATGTGTATATATGTCACAGGTTTATCGTAATGTCATCTAGAGGTAGGAGCTCTTCTCGATCTTCAGGAGGCGATGGTAGTGGTCCATCGCAAGCATCACAGCATCATGTAGTTTCTTTAGTACCTAAAGTGGAGGGTCGAAGTCATTTTAGCAGTACCGGCAGGAGTTGGTGAATTTACCAAATGCAAATTGTAAATAGTTTGTGCTGTAAAATTTTAAATGTACAATAATTGTATGCAAAATCAATTTCAGGAAGCTGAGGCACATGGTCTCATGGGCTATATGGACGTGTTTACTCATATGCATGCTGTCGAGCATGTAAATCCGGACGGGACAATTTCCTATACATGGCACGACGACAAATCCAGCAAGAGCCATGTAAGCATATTTCATTTTATGCAGTATTAGTAATTGTTCTACTTGTTAAAATATAATGAAATAAGATATGATGATATTAATTTATTAATGCAGGAAAAGTTTATGGAGCAGCGCCAGAAACTCCTTGCTGATACGGGTCGAGATCAGCCGACAACGGATGAAGAGGATGCTATTTTTGAGTTAGTTATGGATCCATCGGAGCATGGCAGACGATACGAATTTGGAAATCAAGTGGTAAGTAAATAACATATTGGGTATCGTATAAGTTTTCAATTCAGTACATTGGTTTTGAGTCACTTTGTTGTGAAAGCATTATGCATTACCAAAATATATTAATTCGTTACTTGAATGTCATTTCAAAAAAAACAACGAAAAAGACATGTTATTTAATTTAGTTTGCCTGATATATGCTGTATACATGCATAAATTTGTTACATTTACTGTTAAAGAGATCAAAAGCAGCGATTTCGTAATGTAACGTACTATTATTTTTGTTAATAAATGGTTGAATCATAATTTAAAAACGACCAAAAGAACATATTTTCAAATGTATACATTATACATAAATAATGGTTAGAACTTCATTAATGAGTAAATTATTGTAGCTTTGATTTTATTGCATTAAATATCAGGAAGAAATTCAATGCGGCAAAATGGTAATGGACAGAGTTTTGAAATAGAGTTACTTTGCCATAAAAGCCTTAGGTGCTTCCGACGACATATTTGTATTTATTTATTAGCAACTAATGTACATGTGGATTCATTTTTGAAAATACTCGAGTAACATATGATTTTTGAATGAAAATATATAAACTGAACGAGTACTTGTACATTTGTTTTGAAATAAAATAATACAAGGATAAAATTATTTTGCATCGACATAAATTATTTTATTGCTAATTTTTCCTTCATTTTAGGACTAGTATCTTGATTAACAAGTATAAATGAACACACAAATATGAAGTACAAATACTTTAATAGAGTAGATTACATATGACTGTAATAATTTGTAAATAAAGGCCTTTAGTGTTTCAGTATCAAAACGGCGGTTTATGTTGTGCGTACTACATCGATTAATGTTTTTTCCCATCATATAATATATGTAAATTCTAAGTTCAAATGATGAGTAATTTGTTAAAATGCAAAATAAAGTTTTGTAATGGTTGATATTTGTCCAATATATTGTCAGCCTCATTCAGTCTACAGTTTCATAGTTTAGTCGCATGACCCTTCTTAACCAATTTGCAGACCACTTTTTAAAATTAGTCATTTTCTTTCAAAATAGTTATCCCTTTGCTGGGTGACAGAACTATTCGTATCTATAAATTGGCCAACATCCCTCTCATTTGAGAGGTAGAAAACAGAGTAGTTTCAAATTTATTGCTCTCATCCTTCCATATGGTTACTTTACTTATGCTAAAATTTTCAAACTTATTGTATTTCAAAATATAATCAACAACCTAATCACTGTAATTATTTGGTGTTACCACAATCTAAGATGTTATCAACATGCAAACACACTTACATAAACATGCGTAAACTAAATTAAATAACATTATCACACTGCTAATCATTCACATACCTGCACATGCACATAGAAAATCACATAGCTAAATTAAATATTTATTACATGCCAGTAGTCAGAGACGGGGTAGACAGACTAGAGTTCAGATCGATCTAGCAGTGATCGAAGATTTGCGGGCTAGAGTGGCGCAGCTGGAGGAGCAGAACCGTCGGCAGGCCATAGAGACCACACAGTTGTTTGACCAACATATCGCCGAGTACATGCAGTAGTATGGTGGCCGCTTCCCTTCCTCTATGGGCTCTGATTCTGGAGAAGATTGATTGATTGCTTTGGTCAGTATGTTTTTTTCTGTTTTGTATGATTTGGTAGATGGTGGAGGTAGTTGTTGATTTATGTACCATATTATGATACACTTAGCTGTTTTGTTGTAAAATTATGTGTTTTGACTTAATTTTATGTATTTTTTGTTTGGTAAATTGTGTATATTTTGGTTTTTGATATTTGGTTGGAATATTATATTTGGATTCTGCAGCATTGGTGGAAAAGTGTTTGTATGGGAAATGTGGATGGAAGGCTATATTGCAGCAGAAATATAAAAAAAATTGCAACAGATTTCCCACGGCTTCCGACGGCTTTTGACAGCTTTTAGGTTAACGGCTTTTGACCGCTTTCAGATCAATTTTTCCAACGGTTTCCGACTGCTTTCGACAAGTGTCGGAAGCCGTCGAAAATACGAACTGCGAGATGTGTCGGAAGCCGTCGAAAACGCTGCACCTTGACGCCTTATTTTCCTACGGCATTTTCTAACGGCTTCCGGCGGCCTCCGACGGCCGCCGACGGTTTTCGACCGTCGAAAAATGCATTTTTCCTTGTAGTGTAATCTTGAGGGGGGTTCCAAAATGGATGTAGTATGAATAGTGCCTTCGGTTCCTTCGAAGCCGGAACAGACTTGTATGAATGACTGCTATGAGTACATTGTCATTGGAGAACAATGAGCATTCTAAATGAAAATTCCTTAAAATATAATCGTAACCTCTAGCCTCATCAACCGGGAATGACTGAAAAGCAAGGGAGATGCAACAAGACTAAGTGGATAGCATCCAATTAGGGTATGCTTATCACCTTTCAAGATACCCTCGGATATTATTATTACTTTGATTTACGGAAGGGGCTCGAGTAAGGTGGGAACACCCGGGGTGATAGCATATTCGGTCTATCCAGGTTAGGGATAGTCCAGTCTTGTGTAGCAGGGGATCCCGACATGGTCCTCGGTACGTTGTTCTAGACGTGTACTGTGACAAGAGATACCCTAGTGTCTAGTCATTCGTATGGAATCCATTCTCCAATATGTGCCTTAACGGTTTTGATTGTGACCCTAGTATTCTGGAATTTAATTAATATAACAATTTCAGCTATTTGAATAAGTATTTGTACTTAGACTCTATTATAATATCATAAGTATTTGTACTTAGACTCTATTATAATATCATAAGATTTGATATGAAATGTTTTGGTTATCGTAAGGTAAAAACCCGTCATGTTTATGTGGAGCGTAGTCTTATGAGATACCTTTGTTTTTCAAAGGATTTGGAAACTTTAATAATTCAAAATTGAGTGTGTATTCTCATGCTGGTTTTTCAGACTGACTCGGGTGTTTTTTATTATAATGCTCGGGTCAGAACGAGTATACAGGTTCAGGTTAGGATGCTATGGAGCTCAGGAGACGAGCTGGAGAGCGAAGACGTATTGCTCGTATTTGATTTTATTCCGCTGCAGTGTTTTGTTGAAGTTATCGGCAATTGTGATGGCAGGTTGTTATAATTATCTGGGCTGGTAACTATTGATTTGTGTACTCTGATGTGAGATATGTATATTACAGTTTTGATTTTTGTAATGAACTGTTCATATTATATGTTATTCAGTCCGCTGTGAGATTCTATTGTTTGTTTTCTCTGTTTTTCTTCTACCTACATTCTTTCCCCCAACAATCTGCCTTTTCAGCACTAGATCGTTCGACGTGTTATATAATGAGCGTATTTATGTTGGTTTTCAAGGATCGAAAAGGGCAAGTCGTCACAATTGGAAAATTCCACTTAATAAACATTATTACTGTTTATTGACGGCCGCAGTTGTAGCAAATAAAATCAGTAATTCCTCACACTCGTATCATTTGAAGGATATCATTCCCAACTTTGGTGGGAAAACGGATATGATTTTGCAAGAGAAGAAGCAACAGTTTTGTTCGTAATATCTAAAACGGTGATAAAGTTCAAATCATTAGTGATTTCGATGTATGTATGCAAACTTTTGGTTATTTTTAGCGTTTCTTCATTCTCCCACTACACACCAATGAGTTAAGTTATTGCCTTCAAATTAATAATGCTTCAAATCATATGTAGACAAGAGCATTGCACTATGTTAGTGATAAGTTAACAACCAGTTTTCCTAGCGATGAGAAGCCTGCGGCGAGGTGAAATTTTGCTTTGAAAGGGTTGAAAACAATGTCATATGGTGGAGTTTCTTACCTGTTAAGGTTGCATCGAGTTTTGTATAGTCAGATTTGTGATGTTGATTTGCTATAGAGATATTTTTGAAAGCATTTTCCCGTTATTGAGTTATTTGGTTTTTGGCAATATATTATCATCTATTGTAATATTCTTCATTATAGAAGTTGATTTGGAGAATAAGATGATACTAATAAGTAATAACTCATGATGATGATACAAATATTAATTCATAGCTGAGAGATGATATAATTTTATTTTCTTTGACATGACATTGCTTTCCACATTGTGGAACTTTTGTAAAATGTTTTATAGTATAACATGTTAATGTGAGCTACTGAAGGGTTCGATTGTTTATCGGTAAAACTATAGTTAAGTAGTAATATAGAAGTATGAAGGTTACTGTTATAATAGCATGAAGGACATGTTAATCATATGCTTGTCGTTACTACAAAATAAAAAAATAAATAGATCAAAAGTGATACATACTGCCTAAAATCACGTCATAATTATGTCAGGTGAAATGGCATTGACATAATTATGTATACAAGCTACGGCAATGCAATCAAAATTAGGTTTTACATCACAGTTTCTATAATGAAAAAAAAGAACATATCAGCAAGTACAGCGAACAACAATACAAACAAGCCCTTCAGTTACCTATCTTCTATATAAATGCAGGGACGAATCCATGGCCAATGCAACTTGGGCTATAGCCCAGGTGAATATATGAAATATTTTATATTATCAATATATCTTATTCAAATGATGTAAAGCCCATTAGTCTTAACTTTTTCATTTTCAAAAAAGACTAAATCTTCTCTGTGAAAAACTATATCATTGATCAGATGTTTTTTTTCCACAGTTAAGAAGTCTGACTGAAATGATGATGAGGAAATAACTGAAATGGTGGTACATATTTAATTTTTGACTGTTATTTCATTTCTACTTTTAGCCTATCAGTTTTTATTTCAATATATGCATATTCAACCAATTTTCCTGCTATCCTACATATTTGATCCAAGAATAATATTACATAGCCCTTGGTGATTTGAAATTCTGGCACCGTCCTTGTATAAATGTCACAACTTCTTCCGCTTTTTATAAAATGTGCATGATTGTACATGCTATTTTGCACTAAATAAAAATTAGCTTAAATTATTTTTTTGCACATCGTTTGAAGCTTCAAAAATTACATTAATACATTTGCTATACATTAATTAAAAATAAAGCGACAGAAGGATGGTTTGGTCATTGCTAAAAATAAAACCAAAGCATACTTTCTGTATATAACCCATATAACCCCGCTATTCTTCCGCCGTTTATTATTCCGCCGTTTATTATTTGATCCGCATAAAACGTATCCCCGTCTTCTGAACCCAACCCACTCGCTCCCTCTTTATAACGAGCGTTATAACTAGGGCTATCGAAATCTTTATATATAATATATATTCGAGATTGTAAAAGAAAATTTCCAATTTTACTGGAGAACCTCGAATTACTTCAATTGAATCTTATCAATTTATTCCACAAAATATCATACATAGTATTTCGTATGCATAGTTCGAATTTGCATGTATTGTAATTTTTGGACTTAATAGAATCAGGCAGTTGAAAATTTGACCTTCAAACTCAGATTAGGAGTTCACAATGGCTAGATATACAGAAGTGCGCCCCCATTCTAGAAGAAAATTCAAAAGAACGAAGTCTTCCGTAATCACCAAGAAGCAGATTGTAGAGTACATAGCAAAGAAGTCAGAGAAAAAGGTATTATTATTTTCAAGAAAAATTGTTTGTATTTCTGACTTTTGAGTATTTTGTTGATTCGTTGGATGTGTTTGTAGGCAATGAAGGTTGCAAAGAAACTAAAGTCGCAAGCAATATCAGGATACTCAAACTGTTCAAACCCCTTCGGTGATTCTAATTTGGGCGAAAAGTAAGGATTTTAGTTTCATCCGAATTATATAAGTTGGTATTCATGTACACACCATTAGTATCGAACTTTTCTTTCAAACCGAAACAATGCCTTTTAGGTACTGCATTGGTTTTAAATATTTATAATTGAGAACAAAAAAGATGCTTTCCAACAACACATCATGCTCGCGTGTAGATTTTTGTGTGCTATGAAGAGTGAAAATTAACTGTTTATCCTATATACTTTAAAATAGGTGTAGAATATGAAATTCAGCCTTAATACTCTCAGCATAATCTTCCTGCAATCAGCAACTACAAGGAGACCCACAATGAAGTCTATACCAATATCTGACAGTATAATTTTGCTTCAACTGAATTTACCAATAAAAGGATATGCACATTTTAGAACATCCCAATCCCAATAAGAGCAAAAGTGGGAAAAGACCCCGCTTTTCTTGCTATTGAGTAGCTAAATTAAAATATCTGGCAGTTTCAACTTGTCCGAGGTTCACAAGACTTGACAATCTGTGGCTTTGACTGCTATGTGATCAGAACTGAATTTTAGCACTTCAAACTATGTTTCAAGATGATGTTATTTTATGTAGACTTGATTATTCTTTTTGCCTGATTATCATGGAATAAAAGTCAATGCATGTGGTCTCTCAATGTGATATGATTGTTTACTTTTCAAAAGCTTGACAACTTAATTATTGTGTGCAGCTTCGTTTGGAGAAAGAAGATTGCACGTGATGTTGTCCAAGGTCGATCATTTGACATATCTGTCAAAGCAGAGAAGAGAAGACAAAAGAAAAGAATGGTACGTGATAGGTTTTAACATTAAAATTCAATGCTATTGTTTTATTGAAGTTAATAGCAAAATGGAAACTTATCGTTCGAGTTGTTATAGTGTATATGTTTATATATTGATTTCATACCTTGTTATTTTTCCATTAAAATTTGTTGCATTCACCCTTCATTTTTATAGGAGAACAACTACTCCGTTTCACGATTACATTTTCATAATTTCATCATGTGGGTTGTGTCTGTCTGTAATATCCATGTGATACTATAACATCATCTTAATTCGAAGTGCTAAGTTAGTGGAAATCAGAGAAATGCTTGCTTCTGAATGTTGCCTCTAAAAACAAGTTGCACAAAACATTTTCAATTACTAATACACACCTCCTGCCCATGTTATGTGTGCTAATTTTAGTTTGGTTGATATTCTTTTGGTTTGCATGATTATTACATTCACCGATATGCACAATGTCATGCACACATAGTTTTGAATGAACTTGTATGTTCAATGAATGGATGGTGCACCCGAATGTATGTACGATGTGAGATGTGCTGCATACATTATATTCACGTGCAAGTAATTCATCTTTCAGTATTACCCCTCCCCCTCCTACCCTGCTCCCACTTATTCATTTGGAGAAGGAATTATTGTGGCATAGTTGAAACATTTGAAAATAGGATGTTCTGGTTATTGATAGCAAAGATATACTAGTGCGTAACTTATGTGTTACACACAGAGGATGCTGAAACATTATGATATTAACATTATAATTGTATAACGATGAGCTATAAGGTTTTTAGTTTGTAAGTTGCAGATCTATGTTTTTTCCTTCAGTTTTTCATCATGGTTTGTAAATGTATTAATTATAATGCCAGAAAAATTGTCTAAGTAATGAAGAACAAAATCATTATGATTCAAGCAATATTAGAGTCAAATAATTGTGATTAAAATATTATTATAGTAAAATCTTTCAAAGTATATCATTTGATGATTTTAATTTAATTCGTTCAAAAATAATCTAATATATGGAATTTTGTTATATTATTAACTTTCTTGTAAATTTAAGCATTCTGATAAAAGTAGTGAACTCTATAGGTTGCTATTTGTTAGAGTTGTAACATGAAAAAATAGTTTTATTTTCCATAAGTAAATTTATGAACTAGAAAATTCTATAGATATTTTATATTGAAATATGTCAAAAATTGTAGGTTGTTTGGCTAATATTTTAATTAAGAATAATATATACAAAATGAATCGAGAGCACCAGTGCTGGCATATTAGTATTAAATGGTTGTGCATTTGGTGGAACTAAAATC
Organism: Allium cepa; assembly: GCA_030765085.1. Lineage (NCBI taxonomy): Eukaryota > Viridiplantae > Streptophyta > Magnoliopsida > Asparagales > Amaryllidaceae > Allium > Allium cepa. The sequence continues at coordinate 981,043,383 of CM060928.1, forward strand.
GTAACTTTTTACATAACAATATATAGGCAGATAGTTAATGAGATCATCCATTTGTCATAACTCAAACCCTCGACATCTGGTTTGATCACGTATTTTAACAGAGCTAATGACAGTTAGAAATAAATAATAAAGAAAATATGTGATGCCATGTCATTATGCTTGGCTTCTCCTATTATTAAAAGTAATTGATTTGATTTGATTTTTGAAGAACGCTCAATATTCAATATTTTGGATATTACTATTTTGTCTCATATATGGACGTGGTCACCTGCAATTCAATGTTTTGTCTTTTTTAACTTTTGGATACAATGTGCTCCCTTTTTTCTTCTACACAGGCTGAGCTTGAGAAATTAAAAAAATGGAGAGAGGAGAGAGCTCTGGAAAAAGCCAGACATGAGGAAGAAATGGTAGGTGTCTGTATTCCATGATTGTCTTGTTTGTTACTTCATCCTAAGGTTAAATTTAGGATATTTCAATGTACAATTCAAATTATATTTCAGGCGTTGCTTGCTCGTGAGCGAACTAGAGCTGAATACCAAGATTGGGAGAAAAGAGAAGAAGAGGTGTCACTTCTCATACATACATATATACATACATATACATACATATATATATCGTCCTTTTGAAATTATTTATGAAAGTAATAGCTATATTGAAGTAACATAAATTATGTTTACAGTTCCACTTCGATCAAAGCAAATTAAGGTCAAAAATTAGAGTTCTCGAGGGCCGCATGAAGCCAATAGATATCCTTTCTAAGAATCTTAATGTGTCAGATGATTTCGATATAGATGTCAATGAACCATGCATGGTGTTTAAGGTGAGGATTTCTGTGTATGTATTGTATTACCGTATTTTGCCTGCATTGAAAATTGGTTAACATTGACATGGAAATCTATCCTTTTTCTTTTCCTTTTGGGCTGTCTTTGTTAAATTGTTGTTAATGAAAATGGACTACAGGGTCTTACCGTGAAACAAATGGAAGAGCTCCACGATGATATTAAGATGCACCTTGGTATGGATCGAGCAACACAGACTCATATAGAATTTTGGGAGGTACATATCTAATTTCTTTTCTTTACAGTATTTTTTAACAATAAAATGCATAGAATGCCACATTGCTGGCAATTAATGTGTGAATAACAGAGTATTTGGCACGCACGATGCACATGCATATGAAAGGATAGACAAAGAATTTCTCACGAATATTGAAAAATATTATGAATGTAGCTGCTAAAATTTCAGTAAATATATTATCCTAGTAAATAAAATTGTTGTATGGACTATGTAACAAAATTCCAACAATTATCAGGTAAACATAATGCTATGCACGAACTTTGAACAAAACACGAGTTTCTTAAATTTGAAAATTATTATCTTTATCATTTATCTTTCCTAGATATGTTAGTTTTTTTTTCCATGCTAGGTTATTGCACTTTTTCGTAATATTCTATAATGAAAAGTTTGAGAGTTAGTTATATCATTCCTATTTTATATCCAAAATTCTCTTTTCATTTTATTGATGTTTTTGGTTTAATATTGTTAATTTTTTATTTTATGTATCGTTATTTTACTTCTTTTATTGATTTATGATATTCTTGATTTGATTGAAGTATATGTGTTTGTTCGCGTTCATAAAAAACTGGGGCATAAAGGTTTTTACAATCACTATTAAAGATAAAGATCACTAAAATTTTGGAGAATAACTAAATAAAATAAAAATATTTTAAAGTAACTTCGAAATCATTCTAGTTCATATTTTAAAGAATTTATACTTGGGTAAAATTTGTAGAATTTCAAGATTAGAAAAAAGCACAAACATTTTCGGAATAGTTCCAACTTCCTAATTATGGCAATGAATACTTGTGCATAATATTAAAAACTTTGAGTTCTATTTTGAAAATAAGAAGTTAAAAAGATTGATTAACCATGAGTTGTTTTTAATTTGATAAATATTGTTACGAAGATAAAAAGTTAAATGAATAAAATATTAACTTTGCCCTTGTAAAACAAAATCATGAAAGAATATACATACTTATATATATATATATGTGTGTGTGTGTGTGTGTATGTAATATTTCCTTTTTTAATACACTCAGGAGAATCCAGCGGACCGGGAAATACCTAAGGGGAATTAAGTTGCGCTGCTCCGCTTCAATTTGGAATATTCTTATGGTATTAAGATGAAGATAGAGAGTTAAAAAAAAAATCACCGAATATATATATTTGTAATACAAATCTTTAAAGAACATGTACTATTTTTTTTTGTCGTACTAAGATTATAAATTACATAAAATGAAAATATATGAAAAAAAAGTCATGTTTTTATTAGGGTTAAAATTCGAACTCGTGGCCTTATATGAATGAAAAATACATTTCTGTGACAATGGCCTTCAAACTCGTGACCTCATAAAATATATAAAGGTTATTTATTTAGAGTGATATGAACCATGACTTTATGTATGATGTACGGGCATTTTTGGCAGTTCACTTATATATACCAAAAAAGCATGACACCGAAGTTATTACAATTATCGATGCATTGTAACAACCTAATAAAGAAGAAGAGAGTTAACCCATGAACTACTTTAATTGATCGGCTAGCATGTCTTCAACTACATCTTTGATGAGTTCCATTATTTACTGTCATGTATGAGTTCTTTTCTTTATCTTCTTGGTGACAATTGTATATCTGTCCATGATAGTAATTTATGTTAGAGACGATTTTTGTAATTTCTGGTAGAGGCGATTCGGTTTGTTTGCTGAACTTTATGACGTTAGGTATGTAAACATTTAATTGGTTTCCACCTTGTCGGATGCTCGGGTGTAATGCAATGCTTGTATTGTGTGCATTACACATCAATTAGCACAAGGTTGCTTGATTTGAGTTTTTTGATGGTACATATATCTATCTATCTATTTCACAATAGAAGCATTAGTTTACTAATTTCTGTTCAGTTGGCTGTTATATGTCGTAGCTTGTAAATTTCTTCTTGCCATTGTTTGCACAACTTGTTTATGCATACAGCCTAACAACAGGGATATCGATGTTAATGCAAAGTTGGATTGGCCATATGTTGTTTTTTAATGGTGCATGTCCTGATGTAATATAGATCACATGTTATTATTTTTTCCGTTAAATTTTGCTGCATTCACCCTTCATTTTTATAGGAGGACAACTACTTAGTTTTACGATTGCTTTTAACATCAGTGCTGTCAATGATGGCAGTGCATTTTTATATTCTTGAATCGCACGACTCGACTGGTTGAGGCATGCAAAACATACGCTTTGCATGTCTCAAGGTGCCGGAAATATGTATTAGTCAGGCTATGCTAAAATACATGTAGATGGTTTTTGTCCTATGCTAAAATGCATGTCGTATTCTTCTTATGGAAGGACAAAAGGTTGAAGCAATTAATTTGTGATAAGACAACTATGTTGTGAATCAACACTCATCTGTTTTTTGATATATTTATGTATGATACTGTTCTATTAGTGGTTCTTTATAAGCTTGTGTTTTGGCGCGCACTATGCACATGCATATAAAAGGATAGACAAAGAATTTCTCACGAATATTAAAAAATATTGTGAATATAGCTGCTAACATTTTAGTAAATATATCATCCTAGCAAGTAAAATTGTTGTATGGACTATGTAACAAAATTCCAACAATTATCAGGTAACCATAATGCTATGCACGAACTTTGCAGGCTATGATCATGGTTTCAACTTGGATGCTAAGATTTTTCTTCTTTGCAGGCTATGATCATGGTTTCAGCTTGGGAGCTAGCAGAAGCTCGGAAAAGAAATGCAATAGATAGAGCTAACATTAGAGGAGAAGAACCTCCTTCCGAAATTTTTGCTGAAGAGAAAGGTTTACATTCGAGCATTGAAGCAGATGTTAAGAATCTTTTAGATGGGAAATCATCAAAAGAGATTGAATTTATGCGACAGCAGATTGAATCTAAGATGGAGTCAGGAACAGCAAAGAATGTCGAATATTGGGAAGCAATTTTGAATCGGCTTCAAATATACAAAGCGAAGGTACATTCCATCCAGCATTTTTCCTGTGAATTAGCGTTTTTTTTTCTCCAACCTCCCACAATCACCAACCGAGTACTGCTGCATGACCGATGCTCAAATTATCAACCACTTGGATTTTGTACAGTAGCTCGTATGTTTAACAAGTGACCTGATTAGGTTGATCTTGCATATTAGTTTAGTGATAATGAACCTGAATAATAAGTTACAAAAAGTTAGTTGGATGGATGACCTTGAATCATCATAGATCATGCATATCTTCGGTTTTAAACATAATTTTTCTTTTCGGCATGGCTATTTGCCTAGTTGTGAACTGTACACTTTGAGTAGTACATGTAGTCAAAGATGCTCTCTGTCAACATCTTTCTTGAATGAAACTATTATCTATGCAGGCAAATTTGAAGGAAATCCATGCTGATCTGTTAAGAATGCATGTAGTACACGGAAGTTGTGAAAAGCAACAAAGATACAGAGAGCGATGAAGATGGTTTTTGTCCTATGCTATGCTAAAATGCATGTAGATGGTTTTTGTCCTATGCTAAAATGCATGTCGTATTCTTCTTATGGAAGGACAAAAGGTTGAAGCAGTTAATTTGTGATAAGACAACTATGGTGTGAATCAACACTCAGCTGTTTTTTGATATATTATTTTTGTATGATACTGTTGTATTAGTGGTTCTTATAGGTTGCTTGCATTAAGTTGCTGTTTGAACTACTTGCTTTTGTTGAAATTGTTTCTAGGCCAATGGTTTCTTACCCGATGGTTATGATGTTGTAAGAATAAGCAGACATGTTAATTTTCTTTTTCCCACTGCTGATCTTCTAGGAAGGATCAAAGCCCAGTCATTGACATGCTGACTAATTCTCTATTATGGTGCGCTTGCAAATGTGACCGTGGGTGGGAGTTGATGCACAAATGTGACAGCTGATGACCGTGTTAGGTGCACAAAACCCAACCATGTTGTTTATCAGAGTTTTTATAGAGTCCTTTTAGTTTAGATCTATTGAAACCTCACGATCGATCTATGAATCAATGCGAACTTTGTCACAAACTTTTACACATACGATCTATGTCAATGGATTTGCTAGTCTGAAACTTTATATTTTGTTGTTGATGTTTTTCTCTTTCTATGCTAGTTATCATGCTATCTATTTAAGCATCATCAGTTTGAACTCCATGAACTAATTCTCTTTCTAGTTATGTTAATGCTACGATGTTTGTAAATTGTTAAACTACTGTGTACTTTTCATACATGTTTCATATGATATTGGTTAGTTTATTCCTCATGGAGCTTATCCTTCCCTTTTCGACAGAAAAATGTGTTTCGATGTCATAATAGGCCAAAATACATAATAATCAAAAGAGTCAAAAGAATTTTATTTTAAAAATAGAATTCCTTGACTAAAATTTTGAATCAAATCAATACTTTTCATAAAATAATAATTTACTTTACTTTACTTTAATCAAATCAATAATTTACTTTACTTTAATATAATTTAAAAATGTACTTCATATACACAAGAAACAATCATTCGAAGAATCAAATTCTTAGCTTATTCTCAACCGAAATCCAGAAAGCTCCACATTTACCGTATCGGTTTAGCATAAATCGGAATTCGCTTCGACCCATCGAGTAAAATTAAGCAATCCAAAATAATAATTAGACCCCTTAATCAATAGTTTTGAGAACACAAACTATTTTCTTTGCCTAATGATTATAATTATGGGCTATGGGTTATACACTAAATCAAACAAAATTTTACTACTCAATTATTTCTAAAATGCTGAAATTTTTAGTCACTTCGGAGAATCTTGATGGTATGAAGTGTATCCCAAAAAATCACAACACTTAAAACATAAACTAAATTCATACATTTATATCGCAAAATAAATTTATACAATTTATTTCTCAATACAAGAATTTCAATTATTACCAAACTAGTGAGACATTCATCTACACCTTACTTTATAAAAATGTAAAAAGTTTCTAAATTCCACTTTCCCTTTCTGCCTAAAGTTAAGCATACAAATTTCTCTTCAAAAAAATTAAATTAGGTTGTACGATGATCACCCATTATCCAAATTATTTTGCATTAAGCACCACTGTATAAACACATTAAATTAAGCTACCACTTTTGAACATTTGTACTAGATCATTAAGTCAATATCTTGATGGTCGTTTTATGCATAGCAAAACTGAAAATCTTGTAAAACTCAAAACAAAAGTTTTTTTACTATCTTAGCTCCCTAGAAAGAGCAAAATTACTCAAATTGGACTTTCCGTTCAAAAGCTATGATCAAAATAAGTTGATGTCATAATCCAGAAATTAAATAGCACGTCAAAGTTTCTAGTTTAGCTTAAACTAGTATTTAGCTATAAAATATTGCAGAATTTGATGAAATGGACAAAATAATAATTGTTCTTTATTGAAATAGATTTCGAACCCAAAAAGAATCAAAATGATCGTATTAAATACTAAAAAATTATGGTTATTCTATTACATTTAGTTTTTTTTAAACAAAATTTTCTACAACGAAGCTGTGTTATAACTTATTTCAATCTCAAATGTTACACCGAGAATGTCCTTTTATAAATTTTCTTTAGACCAATTTTTATAATAAACAAATTCATTTTTTCTAGAAAGCCAAAATTCATAAATTAAAAAATTTCATTATCTAACAAGCTTAGGTATTTAAGGCCACGTTTTACCCTTGTATTGTGCCTAATTATTTAGTGTAAAAACTCAAATATTCTTACTTATTTTTCGAACATGAGTTTAGAACCTAACTTGTGTGCTTATAATTGCATTATAAGCCTTTCTAATGAAATGGAAAATAACATAACACTTATAGGACGTACTTTATATCAAATGCCTTCAAATTTATTGTCATCTCGATAAACAATAAAATTTCAATTTTGAACATAGTTCATAACAATTATAATACACTTATTCTTTTCTATAAAAACTACTTATTTTGAAATCTTTATATACACGTAAAGTAAAAATTTATTTACTTCTATGACTAACTTTTTTTTGAAAAGTTAAAACTATGCAATTCAACATTCTCATGGTATATTTATCATAACTTTCGCCTTCCTACAAAATTTCAAAAATACCTTTTAATGTTTTAAATATCCTGCTCTAAATAAATTTCCTTTCCAACTATGAGTTTTTAATTTTACATTTTATCGTTAATGTAAAATTTTCCTTAAGGTATTTAATTCTAACCAATTTTATTTATTTATCATTTAATACTAACCACATTATCCAAATCTTTTAAAAATACAAAATAGCTTCTGCTTTAATTACTTTCTTACTTTGAAAGTTTCCAAAAAACTGCTTCCACAATCACTTTTCATTCTTTATTACACAAATTTCTTTTACACTTTAAACTATCAAAACCCTAAAGTATTCAAGATATTTAAATTTCTTTAATATCTTGATTTAGAAACAAGAAATGATAGAGATTTTTCAACAATAAAATAATCTTTACTGTTTCCAATTTATACGTCCTCTTTCAAATTCGAAAAATTTAAAATGCCAAACTTCATATTTACAAAAAGCAATTCTTAATCAAGAAACGACTTAACTGATTTTCAACAATTTATCTAATAAATAATTAATCTATGGTTTTATTTCAACTTTCATCAAACTATAACTTAAAGTCTCACTTTCATCAAATTAATCTATGCATTAGGATTGATTAACCGATTGTGCATCTTATGAGATGTTTGACTGCTGTTTTCCAATTTTGAATTGGAATTTGATTTTCCTGACTATTATGAATAGTCGAACACTACCTAATTGAGAATTAATTTCCAAAGTTAAGTATTTTGGGAAGTATATAAAGTTTAGTTTGGAAAATTTTAAAATAAAGACAAATGGAAGTTGGAATTTTTTTAAAAAGCTAAATACTTTGATAAGTAAAGTGTATAAGTTTATTTTGAATTATACAAGTACAAAATTTAATTTTGAGATGTTTTTAAATGGAAAGAATTTTAGGAATATGTTTTGAATATAGTAAATAATTATAAAATCTTACTTTTGGAAAATTGATTTTTGTAAGCAGTTCTGACTTTGTATAAATATGAAAAATAGGGTGGAAAGGTTTATAATGGAACGTGTATTAAGAAAAAGTTTGAACCTAGTAAATGTTTATGAAAGAAAAAAAAGGTTTTGAGAAGAATTCGGTTTAGATCGAAATTTGATTTTATCCGAATTTGATATAAATGGAAAACTGAAGTTGTGATAAACTATTGATTTAAAATTTGGAAAATTTTGAATTTGAATGATATGTGATTTGAAAGGAAAAATGATTATTGAGATCGTATATGGTCTTGAAAGATATTTGAAATGGATTGATTTCAAAGACCTTTAACTCTATAATAATATTTTATTTTGGAAGTTTTCGACTTTTATATGATAATGGTTTGTATATGTATGAAGTATTTCGAAAACTATTGATTTTGAAAGGTATTCAATCTAAAAATTGATAATTATATATATATATATATATATATATATAACAAAATTTATATAGGAATGGTATGATATATTCAAGATTATTGATTTTGGAAAGTACTCGATTTGGAAATGAAATCTTATATATAATGGAATTTATATAAGTGTGATATTTGAAGTTGTGATTTGGAAAGGGCACTATATATAGTATGAGATATTTTAAAGTAACAGATATGGGAAGTACCCTCCGTGATTTCTGATAATCCACTTGGTGGATTCATTCTATTGATTGATTTTGATCGTCCGGACATAAACTCATGAGTTCCTTCAAATTCCATAGCGTAACCTATGGTCTTATGATTCGATTAGCATTGCGTAATTCGTGGGGCGTCATGGGTACAGTCTACTTATGATTTCGCTGGGATAGCGACGTAACCATTGTGTAGCTGTGATTTATGGTCGGTCTATTTGGCGTAATTCGAGATAGCGGAGATTGCCTGCAGTTTACTATGTTTTCGTTGGGATAGCGACGTAACCATATGGTGTAACCACTAAGTAAACTGCGATGCACATAGCGTAATTCGAGGTGGCGGTGATTATCTATAGTCTACTATATTTTCTATGGGATAAAGACGTAACCATTGGGCGTAACCATTATGTAGACTATGATCCATGAGTGATTTGATTTGCATGGCGTAATTCACGGGGTAAAGATTACCAAAAGTTACAGATGTTTCCTCTTTGATAGAGATGTAACCATTGTGTAACTACGATCCATAATTGATTTTCGAGTTGTGCTTTCCATATTTATTTTTAAAAGTTTTTCAAGTATTTTCACTGGGTGTTGAAACAGATCTGCTAAGTACTTAGAGATTTCTAATCTTACGTCTGATCAATGTATTGTTGGATTCTGTAAGAACAAGGATAAACTTATTGAATCATCGAGTTATCAAAAGTATTTTCAATCTAAAATTATTTCGATGTAAAAGTATTTCGTTATAAAAGAATTTGCAACAAAGAAAATTTCAAACATTTAAGAATTGAGTATAAAAACCCACTTGAATTATCTATTGGTGTAATTAAGAAACCAATGAAATAAATACGTAGGTTGTATATAGACCATTCTATTTGCATTTACAGTTTTGACTCAGATTTGAATACACAATTTGTAACGACCCAGAACTCATTTCATTTGAAATTCGTATATTTAATTGATTTTAAATATTAACAAGTAAAATTTGTAAGTCGAATAAATTATATTTCGAATATCTAGATTTAATTGGGTAATTAAATTAATAATTTAATATTTGAAATTACAGAAATAATTGGAAATTGGGTTTAATGTGATTAAAATTAATTTGTAAAGTTGTATTAAATCATATTGAGGTTAAAATGATGTTATAGAACTTTTAAAATTGAATTAAAAGTTAATTTGCAGAAATTGAATATTTTAATATTTAATTGACGAGTAAAAATAGTCATTTTTCAAACTGTCTCGGATTTTGACAAAACTAGTTTCATTGGATCCGTAATGTTAAATTATTATAATATTTCACATTTCATGTCAATTGGATTTACGGTTTGTCCGGGGCAAGCCAAAACGCATAGAAATTAGTTTAACCGATTTAATTTAAATTTGATCGTTTATTTCCGTAACTCGCACATATGATCAAATTAGCTTCCGAAACATATTCTATTGTGTCCGGAACACGGGTTAAACTCTAGAAATGTTAGTTGGCACGCTTCGTTCGGAGTTTGGAATTTTTTTGGGTGAATTGTGTTTCGGAATTTTCTATAAAAGGACCCATTATCTTCTATTTGCAAACCCTATCTTCCTCTAACCCTAGCCGCCAGCATATTCTTCAATGGCCGGCAATACACCATCTTCTTCTTCGTTTATCTCCTCATCCATCGACTTTTACAAGAAACATCCTAAACGAAACTTGTAGAGAGCATCAAGATCACTCTATTCAATGGCTATGATTGAAATCAATGCGGCGGATCGTCGGCAAAATGGCTACGAATGGCTGAAGTTCGTGCACGAATTTCGAGTGAAATGCTCGACCGAGCTTCCCGTCGTTTGGGCCGTGGGAGGAGCTAGGGTTGGCGCATGTATCGATGGTGTTTGATCGGCCTCTAGGGCGGTGTGGTGGTCGCGATAATTGGGGGTAGGTGGCGGCTTAATGGGTTTGTTCGAACGTGGATTACCTGTTGGAGGAGAAGCAAATAACAACGGCCTGGATTGATTCTAGGTTAAGAAAAATAAAATAAAAAATGAAATTGCTTTATATTAAAATCGTGTAAACTTTAAAACACTATAACTTTTTCATACGAGGTCCGTTTTGGACAAAACGACTTGCATTCGATTCGTATTGACGAGCACTATGCAATGGACCTGGATTGAGATTTATTTGAGCTAGTGAAATTTTGGATAAATTTAAACGCGTGTTTAATTTTATTCGGAACGAAACACTGCAACTGTATTGGAAGCAAGGTGAGAACTTCTCACTCAATCGAATTAGTTTCGATTTAAATTTTAAATAGTTAAATTTAAAATTGCTTGTTTGTGTTGATTATATGCTTGGATGATAAATTGCTATCTGTTGTATTGAAATAGACTCTATACGCCGCATATTAAGCGGATGTTATTATATTAAACACATATACCGCGATATTCCACCTCGAAGTGGAATTGGTATTATATATGTACTTGGAGTTGATTTTCCGCATTATATAGCGGATGAGACCCTTTTGCGCCGCATAATAGCGGATGATATTTTATATAAACCCAAGCACCGCGATATCCCGTCTTGAAACGGGATTGGTATTGTGCTAACATCTATGGATGCAGAGAAATAGGTTGGAGGGATCCAACTGGATTTCTCAAATAATTGAATTTATTTCATTGTTGTGTGTTGATTATTTATATTCTCTGTGTGATTATCTTTGTGATTGAAATCGTTGAAGGCTAAAATTTAGCCGAATATAATTTTGGTACCGTTAGATACCGGAAATAAATAAAAATTTGATTTTTGAAACATTCAGGTTGAAAGTTTATATTAATTTTTTTTTGAGAATTGGATAAATTTAAAAGAAGGAATTCTAAAATAATAAAGTTTATTTATAATCTTATTGAATAAAATTTCAAAATATGGGAAAAGCTTTAATAAATGGATTTCAGGTAATATTATTCAAAGGTTGAAGAATTTATTCAAAATACGGATTTTAAAGAGTTTGAAAAATAAAAGAATTCGTTTTTTTAAAAGGAAATAAAATTTGAAACCCATTTGGGAATTGATTTTTTTTGTGCTTGAAATTAAATCTTTTGAAAATCCATTTGGAAATTTATTAGGTGTTTTGAAAAGAATTTGGAATCAATTTGAAAATTGATTTGGGGTTTAGTAAAAATTGGTTTCAATTTAAGATTTGAATGAAATTCACATGGTGTTTAATTTCTTGGAAAATCAATATGGAATTTGATTTGGTTGTTTCTGAAATCAACTAAAAAATTGAATTGTTGTTGAAAGTGAATATTTGAAATCGATTTGAAAATCGTATATCAATAGATATTTTGGAAATGTGAATTCACATGGAATTTATAAAGAAAAACGAATTTCGTTTAAAAATAAACATTGATTTATTTTTGAAGCGTGGAAATAAATTTACGGATTTGGAACATAAATTTAAAGTAAATCGGTAAGGATTTATTTAATTGGTTTAAATGAACCATTTTGGAATGAAAGGGTATTCTCCCTGGAAAGCCGAATAAAATTTCTGAATAGCTTTGAAAGATTCATATACATATACATACATACATACATACATATACATATATATATATATATATATATAATTCTAGAATTGATATAGAAATGATTATTTCTAAGATTTAATCAATAATTGTTTTAGAAAATAGTTATTTAAATAGTTATACTCTATATACTAATTTTATTTTGAAAATTGGTTTGGACTTAAGTTATATGTAATATTGGTATAATATTTTTATAACTAATATTTTAAGTAAAGTGTTTAAAGAAAAATAGTTTTATTTCAAAGTGTTTTTCCGATATATTTTGGATAAGTGTTATAAATTATTTTAAAGTATTTGAACTCGGTAGATTTTCAGTGAAAATGAATAAATATTTGGAAGTGTTTTCGCGTAAGGAAAATGATTTGAAATTTGTTTTCAGAAGTTGTAAAGGTGAAAGATGATTTGAAATTTGTTTTCAAATGGTTGAAGTGTGGAAAAAATATATCTTGTAAAGATATTTTTGGAAAATAAATAATTTGAGAAATTATTTGGAATCTGGTGATGTTGTGCATATCTATTGATAGTTAAATAACCGACTATCAATATTTACCTTTAAATGGGCATTTGTTGTGATTTGCTTGAATTTGAATGCTACACTTATTTTAAAATAAGCGCTCGTTATTCGGTTTAGCCAGGAGAGGACTTTTGGGTTATAAATCCCATTTCGAATAGTGATACGTCGTAATGGATAGCATTTGAAGACCGGTGTTGAAGACCGGATATTTTCGAAAACGAAAGGATTACCGTCGAATGTCTCTACATCGGCTGATCCCCGATATAGAGATTTTATCACCCTTTGTGATGGGAATTCCGGACGTGATTAGTGAATATCCAAATAGCAAGGGCTTCTTTGGAAGTGCCTTCGGTTCCGTTCGATCCCGGAACGGACTTGTATGGATGTGTGTCTAACGTTACAATTTGAGATGTAAAGCTGGTTTCTATTAAATACATTTCTGTTGGTGGCGGAGAATTTATTCTCTTAGCTTAACACCCTTCTTTGAGACGTACGAGCTCAGAGGTTATGTAATTGATGGTTACTAGTGATATATTCCTAATTTGGTAACGTGGCATGCTGAGTGCTGCTGATCATTTGTTGATCAAAGCGTGGCTTTTGTGAAAAGCGTAGCTTTGCGGACGAGACTTCGTCGAACATCACAACCCGGTAATGGTCAAAACAGGAAGAATCAGCAAGGTTATTTGGGGATAGCGCCCCCATAGGGTATGTACATTTCCTTCTGGATAGAGGTGGTATTATGGTATGGAGCCCAGATACTTAACCTATGTGGTTGCTGCAAAATTTATTTCTTTGTGGTTGTTGGTGAATCCCGGGATAAAGGTCGGTTACGACCGGGGGATGGCATACTCGTGTCAGTAGTTACCTAGTTCAGAGGTAACCCGACCTTGTGTTGGCAGAGATCCGGTTAAGTTCTCGGGGCGTCTTTCTAAAGGCGTACCCATGTGGCAATTGGAAGTTCCTTGGCCTGACCATTTGTTGGAAATCCAAACTCCAATACGCACCTTGTACGGTTTTAGTTGTAGAACCTACCATTTACTTATGGTGGTCACCACTGTTTAGATGGTAGCTATAGTAGGCATAGTTCGGAATGTCTATACCGGCTAAGATTTATATCATACTTTAGAAATGTTTTCCTACACTTTGCACTTATAGTAATAATATCAAAGAAATTTGCGTATCAAGCATGTTTGACTATCATAAGGAGAAATCTCATCCAATTCTACGTTTGCATTGTGTGTGTGGCGGGAGGACTTATGGTAGTTACATTTTCTAAAAGCATTGCGGATCTATTTTAAAATATTTCTTTGTTTGTTTTGAAAGATAATCTGTTTTAAGTTCTCACACCAGTTCCATGACTGACATGGAGTTTATTGTTCCCTTCCTAAACTCTGGGTGCCCACCAATTTCCACACGGGCAGTCTAGAGTCAGGTTATCAGGTCATTCTGAAATTCAGGAGATGCTGTGGAGATCAGGAGCAAGCTGGATGGCGAAGCGTATCACTTGTATATCATATTATCTTTTCCGCTGTGTATTCCGTTGTGGGGACAGGTTTATATAACTGTCCATTGTTGTGTGGTGTTGTATATTGACTCTGATGATGTAACGTATAAAATGTACAGTTCTTTTGATTTAAAGATTATTCATTTATCTATTATATGTTATTCCGCTGCGATTATGAGATTCTGATATTGTTTCTGTTGCTACTTCTTTCTTTCTTCTTCCACCTCTTCTTCTTTAACCCTAACAATTCGGTTTTCCGGCCTTCGATAGCTCGACAGTTGATACAGTGGACGTATTAATGTCGATTTTCGAAAGTCGAAAATCTTGAATCGTTACATAATTTTAAAGTAATTCATATCTGTTCGATTTAGGATTGTTCGCTCGATTCTCGATGACGAACACTGGTACGGATTTTTGATACGAATTTGAAGTTTTCTATCACAGTTTATTACTGTATAAGGAGGATGGAAGTTTCTAATCAAGAAATCGGATTAGAGTCCACACTAGAGCAGTCAGGTTACCAATACTAGTTCGAAAAAAAAAGTGCATATTCGAGTAGGAGATCAAAATTGTTATACATTCAAATGGCATATATATATCGTACAGATTTTAATAAAATGATTGTACATATGATTGGTAGCTATGATTGTTCCTTGATTAGGAATTCTATGCTATTTGGTTGCATGTAGTTTAACATCATCCTTATCAGTTGCATTACATTTATGTGTTGCACATAATTGTTATAAAAATTTCTTTTTGAATTTAGCCTTTACATCATTATAATTTCGTAGAACTACATCATCCTTGTAGTTGCGTCGTATTACCATGTTTTATCTGGTTGTGTTTTATTAATGCTTATGCTTATGCTTATGGTTTAAACTAAGAATTTATGTTATATAGGTCTATAAAACTCATGCTTGCTTCTATAGCTTTTATAAACAACTAATATTCAAATTTAGTTGAGATAGCACATTCGAAGACCTTTTGGACGTATATGCGTTTTGACTCAGTTTTGCTCGCTTTGATATGAGCGAACTCGCTCATATTAATAATAATAAGCTACATATATCATATTACATACCACACTTTTATATTTTTTCGTACGAGATGCATCATCATTGAGATGAGATGTATATTTGATATATATTTGGGTTATATATTGTATTGAATTTTTTTCGATCGAGCCGCGCAAAGGAGATGCTGCCGAAATTTATCGTAAATCCAGGTGTTAGAATTTTTTTGAGGTTTTAAAATTTTATAACTTGTTTTCTATATAAGTTGTAATTTCCGTAAGCCGATTGGAGTGGCATAGTAGAAGTGTAATAAAGGTATTCTAATAAGATTTTAAAGTTTATAAGTTGATTATTTTGGAATAAAATATATCGTAGTGTTAAATTCTCTACTTAACCCCTTTTTGAGAACGAAAAGTTTTGAGTGGGGAAGATTGAAACGACCTGTATTTCTAACTATTTTAAATTATTAATTTTATTAAATTTTTGAATAAAAATGGTTAGTGTATATATATATATATATATATATAATTTAATGATTTATATTGAAAAGATAAATTGAATGATATTAGTTGTGAATAATAAATAATAGAAATAGTAAAGTTCATTTTGAATAAGAGATTGATATATGTAAGTAACAGAAGAACATGAGTTACAACATTTAATTGAAAGTCTAAGATGACACAATTCTAAAATGATGATAGGTTGTAATAAAATAAAAGCTGCAACTTATATTAAAATTGGAATTAATGATATTGGGTTCTGATAAATTTATAATAGAAATTAAAATAGTAAGTGTTAAGTTAAAATGAATGAATGTCTATTAAATGAAGCTTATGTTATTATTTAAATTTTACTTCGGTAAGTTGCGTGATCGGAGTTTTAACAAACTAAGATTTAGTGAATTAAATGATAATTTCAGAATAAGAAAAATTGTTAAATTTAATTTTGAAATGCGTCTAATGAGTGATAGTAAAAGAAATTTTGTTTGTTGTGAAATATGTAAATTTATCAGTTTTGAGTTTTAATTCAAAAATCAATTAATATTTTATTGGAAAATATTATTTTTTGACATATAAATATTTTTACATAGAAATGATCTAGAAAGTTTTACGATTGAAACATTAAATTTTATTTCGTCCATATCTAATCTTTCTAGCTCCATTTATCATGATTTGTCGTTTGACGTACGTTCTAATCGGGGTAATTAGCGACAACAGTAGATTTTTGATACGATTGTCGTAATACGGATTTTATTGCACCATTTTATTTGTCTCATCGCGCTGATCTCCGTGGTATATTTGCTTTTGTATTTTGACGTCCGATGTGCAACGTTAAGTGGTCAAATTTTAGTAAGTATCGGTTTCCGGTTTGCAATGTTAACCATTTAATAAAATATCTCAGTCATTCAATTTCTTGTGCTGCCATCTTATTGCTTGGACTAGAAAAATTTGCCAGTGCATTAAAGTCTATTATTACTACCGACATATAAAACATGTTACCCTAAATAATAATAATATTTTATAAAAATAAACTACCATTCCACCTTCATTATTAACTCTGCATCTCAAATCACCTTGCCCAAACATTAGTCCATGCCTTCATTTCTAAACAAAGAAATGAAAACCAAAAATAACAAAATATATAAAAATATATATTTTTCTCACTCCTCATACACACACACACACTTCCGCCTGCTCTCATTCTCTCTCTCCCATCATTTTCTAACTTCTACCCAATCACTTCCTTACGTCCATTTTCGTATGCCGCCTTCTCCATGCCTTTCGTCGGTCCACCAAGGCCGCAATCCACCTCCATTCCAGTTCCTCTATCCATCACACCCTCCTAGTCAACTATCGTCACTGTCCTGAAACCCATGCACCCAAGATCGCTCGAGCCTCCACCTACATCACCGCCCTCCACTTAGCTTCCAACATTTACCGAAGTCTTATCCTTCCCTTCACCTCACCACTTCCTTGCCTCGTTGCGAGACCCCCATTACCCTCTGCAGCCTCCCCTTCCACTTCGCCACCTTCACTCTTTGTCGTTAGCACCCATCAGCCTGTCACATCCTTCGCCTCTGCCCCACGAGTCACCCAAAATCGAGCTGCTTCCATTCTCCTCCATCGACCGCCCCTGTCGAGCTCTTCCTCCACCTAGCAGCCTACACGCAGCATTCCTGGCTCCGCCTCCGAAGCCGCTGCCTTGCAACCACCCACCGCCAAGGTCCTCTGCCTGCGTCCATCACCCACTGTCGAAGTCCACCCAAATCTTCTCGATGGAAAGAGCCACTGCTTGTCTCCACTGCACCCGAAGGCTGCCTTATCGCTGCTTGTTGCCAACAGACTTTTGCTTCTGTCCAGTTATCTTTCTGCTTGCTGCCAGTCATCGAGGCCGAAGTCTTTAGTTCTATGAGTCGCAACGGTAGTTCATCTTCAAAGCGAGTGCTTGTTCGGGAATTGTTCTGCAAAAAAATCAAAGTCCTTCAATGCATGTGCATGTCCGTCTATCCGTGGCTGCAATCACCATATCTGGGTCATCTTGTGTCAACCGTTCATGCTTTTATGATTCATGGAATTCAGATGAGTGTTTCAAACCACTCACGAAGTACTAAATTTCCTACTTCAAGTTAAACCCATTTACGAAATGATAAAATTATATTGATTGCTGTTTGAAATTTAATTGGTTGAATTTGAATTAATTGACAGTTAAACCGACATTTAAAATTTGATTGATAAATGAATTGAAAATGAAATGGTAAACCAAAATGAAAATGGTTTGGTATTATGGTAAAAGATTAGAAATTTAAAAAATTTAATTTTTAATGAAGGGTGAATTTAAAAGGAGTAAACTAAAAATAAATATAAATGGTGAAGTGATTATATAACCGTAGGTTATAAATATTGAATGTGAATGAACGTAAGTGGAAAATTCAAGGAATTGTGAATAAATAAGGTATATAACTTATTAAAGTGGGAAAGTGAAAAGTATAACCAAGTTAAAAGGTTAAGTAATTGATAACCAAGAAAACGAATTCAATTTAAGGGTGAATGAATTAAATATAAATTGAAATATGACCTTGGGAGTATAGTTGGGGTATGAACTTAAGTTATAAGCTGAATATAACTTAAGCAGTGATATGGAATGTCCATAATAAACCTTAGAAATAATTTTATTAAATGGTTTATAATAAATTAGCATGTAATGAAATTTCATTCACTATAAAATAAAGTGAGTAACACTATGTGAATGAAGAAATGATAATATATTGATAGAGTTTTAGGCTCAAGGAAGAAGTTGGAGAAAAATTTAGTTTTAGGGACAAGAAGTTGGTTTTTTAGGCTGAATGACACTTTTTAGTGTAAATCACAGAATGATAGTTGTAACTAACATTTTCAATTTACACTAAAAAAAAATCCTTCAGTCTAAAAAGCAAACTTGTTGTCCCTGAAGCTAAATTTTTTTGCAACTTTTTCCTTGTGTCTATTTTCTTGATATTGATATATATTTTGTTTTCCGACTGTGTGGGTCGATGTATATAAATTTATCTCTCTTGTCATATTGTAAAAGGCTCTTCGTACAAAGGAGACTCTGTCTAAAAATTGCAAAAATTTAGGGTGTTAGAAAAATTTTAAAATTTTTTAGGAAATTTTTTAATTGTATGAAAAATCAAGGATTGTGAATTAGAAATGAAAGCCAATTGTTTTGGATAAAAAATAAAAGGGTTTAGAGAAATGAATGTAGGATTTTAATTAAGTAGGTTTAGAAAGTAAATGGGTTGGTAGCATTTTTCCTACCTTAGCAATTTCGAGGACGAAATTTTTATAATAGGGAGGAATGTAACGACACAGAATTTTGGTCGATTAGTTTTGAATATTTAATTCATTTTAAATGTTGAATTTGAATTATTTATTGATTTTTAATATGGAAGAATCAGTGAAATGGTTTATAATTTCAAATATAGCGATTAACATATTCAGTAGACGGTAATTTAACATTTGAAAATCGGGTAAATTTGTGAATCTGGTGTGATTGTGGATGGAAATGATTTCTATGATTGGTTTAAGTTCTATTTGGATTTTAATTATAATATTGGACTTCTGAATTGAATTAAAATTCGATAAATTTAAAGTTTGAAATTTATATATCAATTAATAGTGATATATATATATATAATAGTGTAGATAATGGAATTTTGATTTAAAATAAATCAGAATGATTTCTAATATGAATATAAATTATATTTGAAATATAATGGAGTTATTAAGTTTTAAGAATTGAAAATTTAAATGATTTCGACGATTTTGAAAATTGCTCGATATAATCGACGCGTTAAAATAGCCTTCGAGGCATAGTCTCGGAATTCGACGAAACCAGTTCCATTGGATCCGTAGTAGTGTGTTGTTATCGGATTTCAAATTTCGTAGCGTTTGGAGTTACCATTTGGTCGTACGGAATAGAAACGCGTTGAAATAAGTTATCGAGAATTTAATACTATAATTCGATTCAAAAAGCTATCTTCTACATATGATCGAATTAGGTCTCGAAAAATGTTCCATTGTGTTATAAATAGGAGTAAAACATTATAAATGCCCGGTAGCACGTCTTGTTTGGAGTTCGTTTGAAAAAGTACGTTAATTTTGGAAATAATATTAAAATAATGTATATATACGTTTATAAATACGTTGCAAAAGTGAAACCCTACACTGTTTTAACGTAGCCGCCACGAACGAATTAAAGGCCTAAAGTTTATCTCATTGTTCCTTAATTCTCCTCCAATCCGTAAGCTTTCGTCGAAAATCTCCAAATAGTAAATCGAAGAGCTCGTCGAACTCTACATTGTGAACGGCTGCGATTGAATTTGGCACGGTGGATCGACGTCAGGAAGGCCACGTTCATTGGCTATTTGGTGACGAAATTCGAGACGATGGCGTGGCTTTAGGGGTGTGGTCGGTGGCCGTGGGTGGAGCTCACGATGTCCTTTCATGTGGTGGTCGCCGATCATCTTCCGTGGCCTATAGGAGGGAGGGCAATCGACTTTTTGATGGTGGTGATGGGTTTGAATGTGATCGGCCAGGCAAACGAAGAAGAGAAACAAAAGGGGCGGCCACGATCTTTCTAAACCAAAGTGAACGACCATATATAGGTTATTTTTTTAAAGAATTTATTATTATAAATTATATTCAAAACTTTGAAATTGCATATCTTTCTTATACGAGGTCGAAATCGGACAAAACAGGCAGCGTTGAAATTGCAGCGACGAGCAATACGCTGAGGAGCAGATTTGGAGACGATTGGAGCTAGTTAAAATTTTAGGTTAAATCGAACGTGTTCGATTTAATTTAAAATTTGAACGTTTGGCGATTTAAAACTCAAGGTGAGTTAATCTCACTCAAATTTTGGACTGCTGGCTTTAATTTTGAATAATTAAAATCAATTAATGATTGATTGGTTGAATTTATATATTTTTATCAGTTGGATGTGATATTTTTTGTAGTAGTATATATATATTGGAGTGATTGATATTCCCACATATATATAGCGGATGAGACCCTCTACGCCCTGCATAATAGCGGATGACCCTATATACCGTGAAATTCCGCCTCAAAGCGGAATTGGTATTTTTATGTTGTGCTAACATCTATGGATGTAGGAAAACAGTTTGGAGGGTTCCAATTGGATTCCTAAAAAATGTTGAATTTAATTTCACATATGGTGATATATGTTTTGTTGGAATAATCTGTGATAGTTTATTGTGTGTTTTGAATTGATTTGATGTTATGGCAGTTAACCTGGATTTTTGGTGCTTTTAAATAACAATAAAATATGGTTTAAATTGGTAAGGAATTGTAAATAGGGATTTTGAAGAAAAATGTTTATAGAGTTTTTGGGTAAATCTATTGGATGAAGTAAATGGTTTTGAAATTGTAACGTAACTACTTCGGGTTATTGTGAACGGGGATTTCTGGAATAAAGTTTATAAAAGTATATTTTTATAATAAATGCTAAGTGGCACTTGTTTTAAATATAAAAGGTTTACAATCGATTTTTTTAACAGATTGGAAGATAGAGGTGAATTTGGAATTAAGTATAAGATTGGTTATATTGGAACTCAACTAAGTTTCCAAATTTACGAAATGGAATTGGAATTGAGGAATTGGACTTGTTTTAAAAAGAGGATTTTTAAGTATTAATTTGGTTATTTTAAAAGTATTAAAAATATTCTATAAATTAGTTATTTAATTATTTTAATTTGTTAAAACATATTTAATTATTAATTAGTTACCTTATAATGATTGTTAAAGATTTATTATTATTTAAGAGCTAATCAGCATTTTTGTTTTTAAAAAATAATTGTTAAATTTTAATATGGCTTTGTATAATAGCTTCTAATTAAGTATATTTGCCTGGTTTAAACTTGAAACTTATTTTAGAATTTACAAGCATTAATTGAGATAATTTTTAAATAAAGTTTTCGGGAAGTAATGGTATACTCGCGTGGCGTAAATCGGAGGTAGTGAGTGCCTGCAGTTAAGTATTAGAATTCTTTAGGATAGAGACATAACCATTGAGCTTTGATCCATGGTTTGATACCGTAGTGGTACTTTCCATATTATTTTAGAAGGGTTTTCAATTATTTTTGATATGGATAATTTATGAATATACCGAATTCGATAAGATAAGGATATGACTTTTAATAAAAAGATTTGGTTTATTTAAAATTTAAATTAAACAAGAATTGGTGTTTTTCAGTGAAAATGAAGTATTTGGTTGAATGATTGTTATTTGAATTTGATAGTTAAATAACCGACTATCAAATCTGGACCTAAATATAACTTCGGATATATCTAGAAGAAGCATATGATTATATGGTACAATTACCGTTCGAGGTGTTATACTGTACGTATAAACTCGTTTCGTTCTTCTAGGACGTTGATAAGGAATTATGTCCACTAACGGTTAGGAGGCGATCTCCGATCTTATTTTCGTCTGTTTATTTCCTAGAGAACCGGAGTTGAGTTTATCGAAAAATATCGAACGTTGTTTTCGAAGAGACCGGGATCGGATTTGTTAGCTGAAAACCACTTTGATCCAACGAGTACGTTTTCGAAAGGAAAACGAGAACATAGAATCGAAGATGGAGCAGTGAAGTGTAAGGGCTGATCGCTACTAACACCACTAAAAAGGTCCAATATTCCGATAGCACGTAGCGACGGCTAATTTCCGACAGGCCGTCGGAAGCCGTCGAAAATTCACGAATTACAGGCCCAGCCAAGCCTTCTTCTTCCTCATTTTGCAGCTCGATTTTTTTTATCAAAAACCCCCAAATCCCTCCTACAAGCTTTCAATCTTCAATTTCGAGCTTATGGATCCTACACGGCTGCCTAAGCAAACTCTATTGTTCTCAATCTTAGGTATAATATCCTAATTTGGACAAAAATCTAATTTTTGCCCTAAATCTTGATTTGCATAAGATGATAAATTAGAGCTAATTAGTGATTGCAACTGTTTTCAATTGCGTAATAATGATTTATAGCATCCCATGGTATACCTATTTCACATGTTATCGTGAAATTTTAAAGAGTATGCATAATTTGTGATTGCATGTGTATATAGTTAGTAAAACTGTATTTTTTCGTAAAATGCGCACATTTAATTAACTAATGTCCCTTAGAGAGTTTTTGGTCCTGTCTGACGAGTGTTGTACATGATCGTTATATAAATAGTCGTTTTTTTCAAAAAACGACCATTTATATTCATCTGGTACAATGTTTGTTGGAATTGTCCCTGTATTGGACAAGTTATGAACACAGTAAGAATTTACATTTTGTATACTACTTCTCTCAAACGGTTCATAAAATTTCGACCTAAATTTTTTTTGTATCCTGTGTACACACGTTTGTGTATAATGCAGGGAACAAAAGGGATATGCTGTCGAAATTTTGTTGAATCGTTTGAGACGAAGTAATATACGAAATATAAATGCTTAATATGTTTGTAATGGGAAGTAGGATGCCTGACCATGGAAAAAAAATATTATTTTGTACAAAATTTTGTATCGATACGTTAAAAAATAAAATGTGTCATATTTGAAAATATTTTTTAATTTGTGAAATAGTTCTTTAAATTCAAATATTATACGACCATGAAAATAATCTTTTTCGAATTTGTATTCTTGAAAATAAATATTAAATTTTGAACTTATGACTCATTTTCTCAAATAGAAAAAATGATTGATTATTTTGTTGATCGGAGGAGATGGACGTACTAAAGAAAAGGACTGAGAGGCCCAATAAAAGAAGATTTTTATAATGATATAAACGTATTTGTTGAATTCACTTTAAGTAATAACAGAAATGATCCAGAAATTCATTGTCCATGTAATAGGTGTAGACATTTGAAGTATTTGTTACGAGATATTGTGAAAGTTCATTTGTGTCAAAACGGTTTCGTATCAGAGTATTATGTTTGGGATCGGCATGGAGAAATTGTAGCAAATACTTCTGTAGAGTCTGAAATTATCGTTAACGAAGTAGTTACGATAACTCGTATAGAAAATATGGTCGAAGATGCAGTACGATCAATGTTTCCTATGGTTGAAGTTGACGACGATAATTGAAATGTTGAAGAACCAAATATTAAAGCAATTTTTTTTAATGATTTACTAGATGCTGCTAAGAAACCTATTTGGGATACTTGTAAAAGCGGTACTCAACTGTCTGTAATCGTAGAATACATTGCGATGAAGTCAAAAATACAACATCACTGAAGCTGGGTTTACGGCTGTTGTGCAAGCTGCAAAAAGACATATGCCGCCCCATAATCTAATGTGTGAAAATCACTATGAAGTTAAAAAACTTATGTCGGCTTTTGGTTTACCTTATCCGAAAATAGATACATGTTTAAAAGGCTGCATGTTGTTTTGGAAAGAAGACGCAAACCTTAGAAATTGTAAAATTTGCAATCAGGAGAGATACAAACCAAGAAAAAAGAAGGGGAAGGAAGTTCTGTACAAGCGTATGCATTACTTACCCATCACTCCAAGGCTCCAAAGATTATATGCATCTTCTGTAACTGCATCTAATATGAGATGGCATAGTGTGAGAATGGAGGAAGAGGGTACGTTGACACATCCGGCCGATGGAGAAGCATGAAAGAATTTCGATAAAACGTATCCAAATTTTTTAGCGAAGAGTCGAAATGTTAGATTAGGATTATGTAAGGATGGTTTTTCGCCATTTTCCCAATTTGGTTCTAAATATTCATCCTGGCCCATTATCATCACACCATATAATTTACCTCCATGGATGTATATGAAAACGCAATATATGTTTCTTATTGTTATCGTTCCTGGCCCCGACGATCTGACAGAAGGAATCAATGTATATTTACAACCGTTGATTGAGGAGTTAAAAATTATTGTGAAACGAAGGAGTAGAAACATATGATGTATCCAAGAAGAAATTTTTTTGTATGTTTCCTTATTTGTTGTAGACTATAAGTGATTTTCCTGCCTATGCAATGCTTTCACGATGGAGTACTGCTGATCGTCTAGCATGTCCATATTGCATGGATGAAACACGAGCGTTTTCTTTATCTCATGATATGAAAATTTCATGGTTTGACTGTCATCGATATTTTCTCCATGTAAATCATCCCTTTAGAGGAGACAAGAAAAACTTTTTAGCTAATAGAGTAGAAACCGGACAACCGCCGACGATATGGTCAAGCGAAGACATATATGAACTTGTTAGGGACTATCCATAGATATATGAAAATGGAGTGCAAACAGAAATTGAAGGCAAATCGATTGTTCAAATGTTTTGGTAGAAGCGTTTGACAGTGCAGAGGAAAATATTGTAGAAAACGAGACCGAATCTGAATCAAAAGACGATGATGATTGATAAAAATCCGAATCTGGTTTTTTTTGCAATTGATGTAAATATGTTGAATTCTTGATGTGTTATGAAATTGATGTAACTATGAGACCAAATTTGTAGGTTTACCATCGTTTACATGTTTTATGTCATTTTCATTTGTCATTTATTTATCATTTTTTATTAAAAATGCAATGTATTCTGCTTATCGTCGGAACATGAGACCCATTATGAATCAGGTATAACACGCTTCCATTTCTATTTCCATTTCAATCATTAATTTAGCAATTTATACCGTTGATGTCATTTACCTATGAAATATATTTCATTATTATGTTATTATTCTCTTTTGAAATGATGTGTATATATGTCACAGGTTTATCGTAATGTCATCTAGAGGTAGGAGCTTTTCCCGATCTTCAGGAGGCGATGGCAGTGGTCCATCGCAAGCATCATAGCGTCATGTAGTTTCTTTAGTACTTAGAGTGGAGGGTCGAAGTCATTTCAGCAGTATCGGCAGGAGTTGGTAAATTTACCAAATGCAAATTGTAAATAGTTTGTGCTGTAAAATTTTAAATGTACAATAATTGTATGTAAAAATCAATTTCAAGAAGCTGAGGCGCATGGTCTCGTGGGCTATATGGACGTGTTTACTCATATGCATGCTGTCGAGCATGTAAATCCGGACGGGACACTATCGTATACATGGCACGACGATAAATCCAGCAAGAGCCATGTAAGCATATTTCATTTTATGCAGTATTAGTAATTGTTCTACTTGTTAAAATATAATGAAATAAGACATGATGATATTAATTTATTAATGCAAGTAAAGTTTGTAGAGCAGCGCTAGAAATTTCTTGCTGATACGGGTCGAGATCAGCCGACAACGGATGAAGAGGATGCTATTTTTGAGTTAGTTATGGATCCATCGGAGCATGGCAGACGATACGAATTTGGCAATCAAGTGGTAAGTAAATAACATATTGGGTATCATATAAGTTTTCAAATTCAGTACATTGGTTTTGAGTCACTTCGTTGTGAAAGCATTATGCATTATCAAAATATATTATTTCGTTACTTGAATGTCACTTCAAAAAAAAATAACGAAAAAGACATGTTATTTAATTTAATTTGCCTCATATATGCTGTACACATGCATAAATCTGTCACATTTACTGTTAAAGAGATCAAAAGCAGTGATATCTCGTAATGTAACGTACTATTATTTTTGTTAATAAATGGTTGAATCATAATTTAAAAATGACCAAAAGAACATATTTTAAAATGTATACATTATACATAATTAATGGTTAGAACTTCATTAACGAGTAAATTATTGTAGCTTTGATTTTATTGCGTTAAATATCAGGAAGAAATTCAATGCGGCAAAATGGTAATGGACAGAGTTTTGAAATAGAGTTACTTTGCCATAAAAGCCTTAGGTTATTCTGACGACATATTTGTATTTATTTATTAGCAACTAATGTACATGTGGATTCATTTTTGAAAATACTCGAGTAACATATGATTTTTGAATGGAAATATATAAACTGAACGAGTACTTGTACATTTGTTTTAAAATAAATAATACAAGGATAAAATTATTTTGCATCGACATCAATTATTTTATTGCTAATTTTTCCTTCATTTTAGGACTAGTATCTTGATTAACAAGTATAAATGAACATACAAATATGAAGTACAAATACTTTACTAGAGTAGATTACATATGACTGCAATAACTTGTAAATAAAGGCCTTTAGTTTTTCAGTATCAAAATGGCGGTTTATGCGGGGGAAACTACATCAATTAATGTTTTTTCCCATCATATAATATGTATAAATTCTAAGTTCAAATGATGAGTAATTTGTTAAAATGCAAAATAAAGTTTTGTAATGGTTGATATTTGTCCAATACATTGTCAGCCTCATTTAGACACAGTTTCATAGTTTAGTCGCATGGCCCTTCTTAACCAATTTGCAGACCACTTTTTAAAATTAGTCATTTTCTTTCAAAATAGTTATCCTTTTGCTGGGTGACAGAACTATTCGTATCTATAAATTGGCCAACATCCCTCTCATTTGAGAGGTAGTAAACAGAGTTGCTTCAAATTTATTGCTCTCATCCTTCCATATGGCTACTTTACTTATGCTAAAATTTTCAAACTTATACTATTTCAAAATATAATCAACAATCTAATCACTGTAATTATTTGGTGTTGCCACAATCTAAGATGTTATCAACATGCAAATACACTTACATAAACATGCATAAACTAAATTAAATAACATTATCACACTGCTAATCATTCACATACCTGCACATGTACATAGAAAGATCACATAGCTAAATTAAATATTTATTACAGGCCAGTAGTCAGAGACGGGGTAGACAGACTAGAGCTCAGATCGATCAAGCAGAGATCGAAGATTCGCGGGCTAGAGTGGCGCAGCTGGAGGAGCAGAACCGTCGACAGGCCATAGAGACAACACAGTTGCTAGACCAGCGTATCGCCGAGTACATGCAGTAGTATGGTGGCCGCTTCCCTTCCTCTGTGGGCTCTGGTTCTGGAGGAGAATGATTGATTGCTTTGGTCAGTATGTTTTTTTTTCCTGTTTTGTATGATTTGGTAGATGGTGGAGGTAGTTGTTGATTTATGTACTATGTTATGATACACTTAGCTGTTTTGTTGTAAAATTATGTGTTTTGACTTAATTTTATGTATTTTTTGTTTGGTAAATTGTGTATATTTTAGTTTTTGATATTTGGTTGGAATATTATATTTGGATTGTGCAGTATTTATGGAAAAGTGTTTGTATGAGAAATATGGATGGAAGGCTATATTGCAGCAGAAATATAAAAAAATTGCAGCAGATTTCCCACGGCTTCCGACGGCTTTTGACAGCTTTTAGGTTAACGGATTTTGACCGCGTTCAGATCAATTTTTCCAACGGTTTCCGACTGCTTTCGACAAGTGTCGGAAGCCGTCGAAAGTACGAATTGCGAGATGTGTTGGAAGTCGTTAAAACACTACACCTCGACGCCTTTTTTTCCTACGGCATTTTCTGACGGCTTCCGGCGGCCTCCGACGGCCAAAGACGGTTTTCGACTGTCGAAAAATGCATTTTTCCTTGTAGTGTAATCTTGAGGGGGGTTTCAGAATGGATGTAGTAGGAATAGTGCCTTCGATCCGTTCGAACCTGGAACGGACTTGTATGGATGAATGCTATCAGTACATTGCCATTGGAGAACAGTGAGCATTCTAAATGAAACGTAGCATTTAGCCTCATCAACCAGGAATGACTGAAAAGCAAGGGAGATGCAGCAATACTAAGTGGGTAGCACCCAATTAGGGTATGTTTATCACCTTTCAAGATACCCTCGGATATTATTATTATTTTGATTTACGGAAGGGGCTCAAGTAAGGTGGGAACACTCGGGGTGATAGCATATTCGGTCTATCCAGGTTAGGGATAGTCCAGTCTTGTGTAGCAGGGGATCCCGACGTGGTCCTCTGTACGCTGTTCTAGACGTGTACTGTGACAAGCGATACCGTAGTGCCTAGTCATTCGTATGGAACCCATTCTCCAATACGTGCCTTAACGGTTTTGATTGTGAGCCTAGTATTCTGGAATTTAATTAATATAACAATTTCAGCTATTTGAATAAGTATTTGTACTTAGACACTATTATAATATCATAGGATTTGATATGAAATGTTTTGGTTATCGTAAGGTAAAAACCCATCGTGTTTATGTGGGGGCGTAGTCTTATGAGATACCTTTGTTTTTCAAAGGATTTGGAAACTTTAATAATTCAAAATTGAGTGTGTGTTCTCACACTGCTTTTACAGACTGACTCGGGTGTTTTTATTATAATACTTGGGTCAGAACGAGTATTACAGGTTCAGGTTAGGATGTTATGGAGCTCAGGAGACGAGCTGGAGGCGAAGACGTATTGCTCGTATTTGATTTTATTCCGCTGCAGTGTTTTGTTGAAGTTATCAGCAATTGTGATGGCAGGTTGTTATAATTATCTGGGCTGGTAACTATTGATTTGTGTACTATGATGTGAGATATATATATTACAGTTTTGATTTTTGTAAAGAACTGTTCATATTATATGTTATTCAGTCCGTTGTGAGATTCTATTATTTATTTTCTCTGTTTTTCTTCTACCTACCTTCTTTCCTCCAACAATCTGCCTTTTCAGCACTAGATCGTTCGACATGTTAGACAATGAGCGTATTTATGTTGGTTTTCAAGGGTCGAAAAGGGCAGATCGTCACAATTGGAAAACTCCACTTAATAAACATTATTACTGTTTATTAACGGCCATAGTTGTAGCAAATAAAATCAGTAATTCCTCACACTCGTATCATTTGAAGGATACCATTCCCAACTTTGGTGGGAAAATGAATATGATTTTGCAAGAGAAGAAGCAACAGTTTTGTTTGTAATATCTAAAACGATGATAAAGTTCAAATCATTAGTGATTTGATGTATGTATGCAAACTTTTGGTTATTTTTAGCATTTCTTCATTCTCCCACTACACACTAATGAGTTAAGTTATTGCCTTCAAATTAATAATGCTTCAAATCATATGTAGACAAGAGCATTGCACGATGTTAGTGACAAGTTAACAACCCGTTTTCCTAGCGATGAGAAGCCTGCGGCGAGGTGAAAGTTTGCTTTGAAAGGGTTGAAAACAGTGTCATATGGTGGAGTTTCTTACCTGTTAAGGTTGCATCGAGTTTTGTATTGTCAGATTTGTGACGTTGATTTGCTATAGAGATATTTTTGAAAGCATTTTCCTGTTATTGAGTTATTTTGTTTTTGGCAATATATTATCATCTATTGTAATATTCTTCATTATAGAAGTTGATTTGGAGAATAAGATGATACTAATAAGTAATAAATCATGACGATGACACAAATATTAATTCATAGCTGAGAGATGATATAATTTTATTTTCTTTGACATGACATTGCTTTCCACATTGTGGAACTTTTGTAAAATGTTTTATAGTATAACATGTTAATGTGAGCTACTGAAGGGTTCGATTGTTTATTGGTCAAACTATCGTTAAGTAGTAATGTAGAAGTATGAAGGTTACAGTTATAATAGCATGAAGGACATGTTAATCATATGCTTGTCGTTACTACAAAATAAAAAAATAAATAGATCAAAAGTGATACATACTGCCTAAAATCACGTCATAATTATGTCAGGTGAAATGGCATTGACATAATTATGTATACAAGCTACTGCAATGCAATCAAAATTAGGTTTTACATCACAGTTTCTATAATGAAAAAAAAGAACATATCAGCAAGTACAGTGAACAACAATACAAACAAGCCCTTCAGTTATCTATCTTCTATATAAATGCAGGGACGAATCCATGGCCAATGCAACTTGGGCTATAGCCCAGCTGAATATCTGAAATATTTTATATTATCAATATATCTTATTTAAATGATGTAACATTAGTCTTAACTTTTTCATTTGTCAAAAAAGACTAAATCTTCTCTGTGAAAAACTATATCATTGATCAGATGTTTTTTTTCCACAGTTAAGAAGTCTGACTGAAATGATGATGAGGAAATAATTGAAATGGTGATACATATTTAATTTTTGACTTTTATTTCACTTCTACTTTTAGCCTATTAGTTTTTATTTCAATATATGCATATTCAACCAATTTTCCTGCTATCCTACATATTTGATCCAAGAATAATATTACATAGCCCTTGGTGATTTGAAATTCTGACACCGTCCCTGTATAAATGTCACTACTTCTTCCGCTTTTTATAAAATGTGCATGATTGTACATGCTATTTTGCACTAAACAAAAATTAGCTTAAATTTTTTTTTTGCACACGTCCAACGGATGTACCATATATACTGGTATATATAATGAGGATATCTTCGTTTGAAGCTTCGGAAATTACATTAATACATTTGCTATACATTAATCAAATCGACCGTTAGAGAGATTTGCTTACTGTCACTGGCCAAAACCAATTTTTCTGAAGCCAAAAAAACGTGGATCGTGTCTCATCGCAGTTGCCCTAAAAACGTGAATCTTGCCTCATCGTGGTTTTCCTAAACTTCCTCCTTTTATTTCGCGCTTCAAAGATTCCAAATTCAAATCTTTTATGATTTTCAAATTCTAAATTTTAATATCAAATCGACAATTTTGAATGCTTTGATTAAAATTTAAATTTGAAATTCATATCTTCAGATTCAAATCTCAATTTATTCTTTTCCGACATATTATCAATTAATGTTTAAGTAATATTAACAAAAATTTTAAACGTATATTTCTTATCAAAGTTATACAATCGAACGGTCGCTTTCTACACCGTTGTGCGGTTATAATAGTTAAAAATAAAGCGACAGAAGGATGGTTTGGTCATTACTAAAAATAAAACCAAAGCATATTTTCTATATATAACCCCATATAACCCCGCTATTCTTCCGCCGTTTATTATTCCGCCGTTTATTATTAGATCCGCATAAAACGTATCCCCGTCTTCTGAACCCAACCCACTCGCTCCCTCTTTATAATGAGCGTTATAACTAGGGCTATCGAAATCTTTATATAATATAGATTCGAGATTGTAAAAGAAAATTTCCAATTTTACTGGAGAACCTCGAATTACTTAAATTGAATCTTATCAATTTATTCCACAAAATATCATACATAGTATTTCGTATGCATAGTTGCATGTATTGTAATTTTTGGACTTAATAGAATCAGACAGTTGAAAATTTGACCTTCAAACTCAGATTAAGAGTTCACAATGGCTAGATATAGAGAAGTGCGCCCCCATTCTAGAAGAAAATTCAAAAGAACGAAGTCTTCCGTAATCACCAAGAAGCAGATTGTAGAGTACATAGCAAAGAAGTCAGAGAAAAAGGTATTATTATTTTCAAGAAAAATTGTTTGTATTTCTGACTTTTGAGTATTTTTGTTGATTCGTTGGATGTGTTTGTAGGCAATGAAGGTTGCAAAGAAACTAAAGTCGCAAGCAATATCAGGATACTCAAACTGTTCAAACCCCTTCGGTGATTCTAATTTGGGCGAAAAGTAAGGATTTTAGTTTCATCTGAATTATATAAGTTGGTATTCATGTACACACCATTAGTATCGAACTTTTCTTTGAAACCGAAACAATGCCTTTTAGGTACTGCATTGGTTTTAAATATTTATAATTGAGAACAAAAAAGATGCTTTCCAACAACACATCATGCTCGCGTCTAGATTTTTGTGTGGTATGAAGAGTGAAAATTAACTGTTTATCCTATATACTTTAAAATAGGTGTAGAATATGAAATTCAGCCTTAATACTCTCGGCATAATCTTCCTGCAATCAGCAACTACAAGGAGACCCACAATGAAGTCTATACCAATATCTGACAGTATAATTTTGCTTCAACTGAATTTACCAATAAAAGGATATGCACATTTTAGAACATCCCAATCCCAATAAGAGCAAAAGTGGGAAAAGACCCCGCTTTTCTGGCTATTGAGTAGCTAAATTAAAGTATCTGGCAGTTTCAACTTGTCCGAGGTTCACAAGACTTGACAATCTGTGGCTTTGACTGCTATGTGATCAGAACTGAATTTTAGCACTTCAAACTATGTTTCAAGATGATGTTATTTTATGTAGACTTGACTATTCTTTTTGCCTGATTATCATGGAATAAAAGTCAATGCATGTGGTCTCTCAATGTGATATGATTGTTTACTTTTCAAAAGCTTGACAACTTAATTATTGTGTGCAGCTTCGTTTGGAGAAAGAAGATTGCACGTGATGTTGTCCAAGGTCGATCATTTGACATATCTGTCAAAGCAGAGAAGAGAAGACAAAAGAAAAGAATGGTACGTGATAGGTTTTAACATTAAAATTCAATGCTATTGTTTTATTGAAGTTAATAGCAAAATGGAAACTTATCGTTCGAGTTGTTATAGTGTATATGTTTATATATTGATTTCATACCTTGTTATTTTTCCATTAAAATTTGTTGCATTCACCCTTCATTTTTATAGGAGAACAACTACTCCGTTTCACGATTACATTTTCATAATTTCATCATGTGGGTTGTGTCTGTCTGTAATATCCATGTGATACTATAACACCATCTTAATTCGAAGTGCTAAGTTAGTGGAAATCAGAGAAATGCTTGCTTCTGAATGTTGCCTCTAAAAACAAGTTGCACAAAACATTTTCAATTACTAATACACACCTCCTGCCCATGTTATGTGTGCTAATTTTAATTTGGTTGATATTCTTTTGGTTTGCATGATTATTACATTCACCGATATGAACAATGTCATGCACACATAGTTTTGAATGAACTTGTATGTTCAATGAATGGATGGTGCACCCGAATGTATGTACGATGTGAGATGTGCTGCATACATTATATTCACGTGCAAGTAATTCATCTTTCAGTATTACCCCTCCCCCTCCTACCCTGCTCCCACTTATTCATTTGGAGAAGGAATTATTGTGGCATAGTTGAAACATTTGAAAATAGGATGTTCTGGTTATTGATAGCAAAGATATACTAGTGCGTAACTTATGTGTTACACACAGAGGATGCTGAAACATTATGATATTAACATTATAATTGTATAACGATGAGCTATAAGGTTTTTAGTTTGTAAGTTGCAGATCTATGTTTTTTCCTTCAGTTTTTCATCATGGTTTGTAAATGTATTAATTATAATGCCAGAAAAATTGTCTAAGTAATGAAGAACAAAATCATTATGATTCAAGCAATATTAGAGTCAAATAATTGTGATCAAACTATTATTATAGTAAAATCTTTCAAAGTATATCATTTGATGATTTTAATTTAATTCGTTCAAAAATAATCTAATATATGGAATTTTGTTATATTATTAACTTTCTTGTAAATTTAAGCATTCTGATAAAAGTAGTGAACTCTATAGGTTGCTATTTGTTAGAGTTGTAACATGAAAAAATAGTTTTATTTTCCATAAGTAAATTTATGAACTAGAAAATTCTATAGATATTTTATATTGAAATATGTCAAAAATTGTAGGTTGTTTGGCTAATATTTTAATTAAGAATAATATATACAAAATGAATCGAGAGCACCAGTACTGGCATATTAGTATTAAATGGTTGTGCATTTGGTGGAACTAAAATCGTAACTTTTGACATAACAATATATAGGCAGATAGTTAATGAGATCATCCATTTGTCATAACTCAAACCCTCGACATCTGGTTTGATCACGTATTTTAACAGAGCTAATGACAGTTAGAAATAAATAATAAAGAAAATATGTGATGCCATGTCATTATGCTTGGCTTCTCCTATTATTAAAAGTAATTGATTTGATTTGATTTTTGAAGAACGCTCAATATCCAATATTTTGGATATTCCTATTTTATCTCATATATGGACGTGGTCACCTGCAATTCAATGTTTTGTCTTTTTTAACTTTTGGATACAATGTGCTCCCTTTTTTCTTCTACACAGGCTGAGCTTGAGAAATTAAAAAAATGGAGAGAGGAGAGAGCTCTGGAAAAAGCCAGACATGAGGAAGAAATGGTAGGTGTCTGTATTCCATGATTGTCTTGTTTGTTACTTCATCCTAAGGTTAAATTTAGGATATTTCAATGTACAATTCGAATTATATTTCAGGCGTTGCTTGCTCGTGAGCGAACTAGAGCTGAATACCAAGATTGGGAGAAAAGAGAAGAAGAGGTGTCACTTCTCATACATACATATATACATACATATACATACATATATATATCGTCCTTTTGAAATTATTTATGAAAGTAATAGCTATATTGAAGTAACATAAATTATGTTTACAGTTCCACTTCGATCAAAGCAAATTAAGGTCAAAAATTAGAGTTCTCGAGGGCCGCATGAAGCCAATAGATATCCTTTCTAAGAATCTTAATGTGTCAGATGATTTCGATATAGATGTCAATGAACCATGCATGGTGTTTAAGGTGAGGATTTCTGTGTATGTATTGTATTACCGTATTTTGCCTGCATTGAAAATTGGTTAACATTGACATGGAAATCTATCCTTTTTCTTTTCCTTTTGGGCTGTCTTTGTTAAATTGTTGTTAATGAAAATGGACTACAGGGTCTTACCGTGAAACAAATGGAAGAGCTCCACGATGATATTAAGATGCACCTTGATATGGATCGAGCAACACAGACTCATATAGAATTTTGGGAGGTACATATCTAATTTCTTTTCTTTACAGTATTTTTTAACAATAAAATGCATAGAATGCCACATTACTGGCAATTAATGTGTGAATAACAGAGTATTTGGCACGCACGATGCACATGCATATGAAAGGATAGACAAAGAATTTCTCACGAATATTGAAAAATATTATGAATGTAGCTGCTAAAATTTCAGTAAATATATTATCCTAGTAAATAAAATTGCTGTATGAACTATGTAACAAAATTCCAACAATTATCAGGTAAACATAATGCTATGCACGAACTTTGAACAAAACACGAGTTTCTTAAATTTGAAAATTATTATCTTTATCATTTATCATTCCTAGATATGTTAGTTTTTTTTTTCCATGCTAGGTTATTGCACTTTTTCGTAATATTCTATAATGAAAAGTTTGAGTGTTAGTTATATCATTCCTATTTTATATCCAAAATTCTCTTTTCATTTTATTGATGTTTTTGTTTTAATATTGTTAATTTTTTATTTTATGTATCGTTATTTTACTTCTTTTATTGATTTATGATATTCTTGATTTGATTGAAGTATATGTGTTTGTTCGCGTTCATAAAAAACTGGGGCATAAAGGTTTTTACAATCACTATTAAAGATAAAGATCACTAAAATTTTGGAGAATAACTAAATAAAATAAAAATATTTTAAAGTAACTTCGAAATCATTCTAGTTCATATTTTAAAGAATTTATACTTGGGTAAAATTTGTAGAATTTCAAGATTAGAAAAAAGCACAAACATTTTCGGAATAGTTCCAACTTCCTAATTATGGCAATGAATACTTGTGCATAATATTAAAAACTTTGAGTTCTATTTTGAAAATAAGAAGTTAAAAAGATTGATTAACCATGAGTTGTTTTTAATTTGATAAATATTGTTACGAAGATAAAAAGTTAAATGAATAAAATATTAACTTTGCCCTTGTAAAACAAAATCATGAAAGAATATACATACTTATATATATATATATATATGTGTGTGTGTGTGTGTATGTAATATTTCCTTTTTTAATACACTCAGGAGAATCCAGCGGACCGGGAAATACCTAAGGGGAATTAAGTTGCGCTGCTCCGCTTCAATTTGGAATATTCTTATGGTATTAAGATGAAGATAGAGAGTTAAAAAAAAATCACCGAATATATATATTTGTAATACAAATCTTTAAAGAATATGTACTATTTTTTTTGTCGTACTAAGATTATAAATTACATAAAATGAAAATATATGAAAAAAAAGTCATGTTTTTATTAGGGTTAAAATTCGAACTCGTGGCCTTATATGAATGAAAAATACATTTCTGTGACAATGGCCTTCAAACTCGTGACCTCATAAAATATATAAAGGTTATTTATTTAGAGTGATATGAACCATGACTTTATGTATGATGTACGGGCATTTTTGGCAGTTCACTTATATATACCAAAAAAGCATGACACCGAAGTTATTACAATTATCGATGCATTGTAACAACCTAATAAAGAAGAAGAGAGTTAACCCATGAACTACTTTAATTGATCGGCTAGCATGTCTTCAACTACATCTTTGATGAGTTCCATTATTTACTGTCATGTATGAGTTCTTTTCTTTATCTTCTTGGTGACAATTGTATATCTGTCCGTGATAGTAATTTCTGGTAGAGACGATTTTTGTAATTTCTGGTAGAGGCGATTCGGTTTGTTTGCTGAACTTTATGACGTTAGGTATGTAAACATTTAATTGGTTTCCACCTTGTCGGATGCTCGGGTGTAATGCAATGCTTGTATTGTGTGCATTACACATCAATTAGCACAAGGTTGCTTGATTTGAGTTTTTTGATGGTACATATATCTATCTATCTATTTCACAATAGAAGCATTAGTTTACTAATTTCTGTTCAGTTGGCTGTTATATGTCGTAGCTTGTAAATTTCTTCTTGCCATTGTTTGCACAACTTGTTTATGCATACAGCCTAACAACAGGGATATCGATGTTAATGCAAAGTTGGATTGGCCATATGTTGTTTTTTAATGGTGCATGTCCTGATGTAATATAGATCACATGTTATTATTTTTTCCGTTAAATTTTGCTGCATTCACCCTTCATTTTTATAGGAGGACAACTACTTAGTTTTACGATTGCTTTTAACATCAGTGCTGTCAATGATGGCAGTGCATTTTTATATTCTTGAATCGCACGACTCGACTGGTTGAGGCATGCAAAACATACGCTTTGCATGTCTCAAGGTGCCGGAAATATGTATTAGTCAGGCTATGCTAAAATACATGTAGATGGTTTTTGTCCTATGCTAAAATGCATGTCGTATTCTTCTTATGGAAGGACAAAAGGTTGAAGCAATTAATTTGTGATAAGACAACTATGTTGTGAATCAACACTCATCTGTTTTTTGATATATTTATGTATGATACTGTTCTATTAGTGGTTCTTTATAAGCTTGTGTTTTGGCGCGCACTATGCACATGCATATAAAAGGATAGACAAAGAATTTCTCACGAATATTAAAAAATATTGTGAATATAGCTGCTAACATTTTAGTAAATATATCATCCTAGTAAGTAAAATTGTTGTATGGACTATGTAACAAAATTCCAACAATTATCAGGTAACCATAATGCTATGCACGAACTTTGCAGGCTATGATCATGGTTTCAACTTGGATGCTAAGATTTTTCTTCTTTGCAGGCTATGATCATGGTTTCAGCTTGGGAGCTAGCAGAAGCTCGGAAAAGAAATGCAATAGATAGAGCTAACATTAGAGGAGAAGAACCTCCTTCCGAAATTTTTGCTGAAGAGAAAGGTTTACATTCGAGCATTGAAGCAGATGTTAAGAATCTTTTAGATGGGAAATCATCAAAAGAGATTGAATTTATGCGACAGCAGATTGAATCTAAGATGGAGTCAGGAACAGCAAAGAATGTCGAATATTGGGAAGCAATTTTGAATCGGCTTCAAATATACAAAGCGAAGGTACATTCCATCCAGCATTTTTCCTGTGAATTAGCGTTTTTTTTTCTCCAACCTCCCACAATCACCAACCGAGTACTGCTGCATGACCGATGCTCAAATTATCAACCACTTGGATTTTGTACAGTAGCTCGTATGTTTAACAAGTGACCTGATTAGGTTGATCTTGCATATTAGTTTAGTGATAATGAACCTGAATAATAAGTTACAAAAAGTTAGTTGGATGGATGACCTTGAATCATCATAGATCATGCATATCTTCGGTTTTAAACATAATTTTTCTTTTCGGCATGGCTATTTGCCTAGTTGTGAACTGTACACTTTGAGTAGTACATGTAGTCAAAGATGCTCTCTGTCAACATCTTTCTTGAATGAAACTATTATCTATGCAGGCAAATTTGAAGGAAATCCATGCTGATCTGTTAAGAATGCATGTAGTACACGGAAGTTGTGAAAAGCAACAAAGATACAGAGAGCGATGAAGATGGTTTTTGTCCTATGCTATGCTAAAATGCATGTAGATGGTTTTTGTCCTATGCTAAAATGCATGTCGTATTCTTCTTATGGAAGGACAAAAGGTTGAAGCAGTTAATTTGTGATAAGACAACTATGGTGTGAATCAACACTCAGCTGTTTTTTGATATATTATTTTTGTATGATACTGTTGTATTAGTGGTTCTTATAGGTTGCTTGCATTAAGTTGCTGTTTGAACTACTTGCTTTTGTTGAAATTGTTTCTAGGCCAATGGTTTCTTACCCGATGGTTATGATGTTGTAAGAATAAGCAGACATGTTAATTTTCTTTTTCCCACTGCTGATCTTCTAGGAAGGATCAAAGCCCAGTCATTGACATGCTGACTAATTCTCTATTATGGTGCGCTTGCAAATGTGACAGTGGGTGGGAGTTGATGCACAAATGTGACAGCTGATGACCGTGTTAGGTGCACAAAACCCAAGCATGTTGTTTATCAGAGTTTTTATAGAGTCCTTTTAGTTTAGATCTATTGAAACCTCACGATCGATCTATGAATCAATGCGAACTTTGTCACAAACTTTTACACATACGATCTATGTCAATGGATTTGCTAGTCTGAAACTTTATATTTTGTTGTTGATGTTTTTCTCTTTCTATGCTAGTTATCATGCTATCTATTTAAGCATCATCAGTTTGAACTCCATGAACTAATTCTCTTTCTAGTTATGTTAATGCTACGATGTTTGTAAATTGTTAAACTACTGTGTACTTTTCATACATGTTTCATATGATATTGGTTAGTTTATTCCTCATGGAGCTTATCCTTCCCTTTTCGACAGAAAAATGTGTTTCGATGTCATAATAGGCCAAAATACATAATAATCAAAAGAGTCAAAAGAATTTTATTTTAAAAATAGAATTCCTTGACTAAAATTTTGAATCAAATCAATACTTTTCATAAAATAATAATTTACTTTACTTTACTTTAATCAAATCAATAATTTACTTTACTTTAATATAATTTAAAAATGTACTTCATATACACAAGAAACAATCATTCGAAGAATCAAATTCTTAGCTTATTCTCAACCGAAATCCAGAAAGCTCCACATTTACCGTATCGGTTTAGCATAAATCGGAATTCGCTTCGACCCATCGAGTAAAATTAAGCAATCCAAAATAATAATTAGACCCCTTAATCAATAGTTTTGAGAACACAAACTATTTTCTTTGCCTAATGATTATAATTATGGGCTATGGGTTATACACTAAATCAAACAAAATTTTACTACTCAATTATTTCTAAAATGCTGAAATTTTTAGTCACTTCGGAGAATCTCGATGGTATGAAGTGTATCCCAAAAAATCACAACACTTAAAACATAAACTAAATTCATACATTTATATCGCAAAATAAATTTATACAATTTATTTCTCAATACAAGAATTTCAATCATTACCAAACCAGTGAGACATTCATCTACACCTTACTTTATAAAAATGTAAAAAGTTTCTAAATTCCACTTTCCCTTTCTGCCTAAAGTTAAGCATACAAATTTCTCTTCAAAAAAATTAAATTAGGTTGTACGATGATCACCCATTATCCAAATTATTTTGCATTAAGCACCACTGTATAAACACATTAAATTAAGCTACCACTTTTGAAAATTTGTACTAGATCATTAAGTCAATTATATTGATGGTCGTTTTATGCATAGCAAAACTGAAAATCTTGTAAAACTCAAAACAAAAGTTTTTTTACTATCTTAGCTCCCTAGAAAGAGCAAAATTACTCAAATTGGACTTTCCGTTCAAAAGCTATGATCAAAATAAGTTGATGTCATAATCCAGAAATTAAATAGCACGTCAAAGTTTCTAGTTTAGCTTAAACTAGTATTTAGCTATAAAATATTGCAGAATTTGATGAAATGGACAAAATAATAATTGTTCTTTATTGAAATAGATTTCGAACCCAAAAAGAATCAAAATGATCGTATTAAATACTAAAAAATTATGGTTATTCTATTACATTTAGTTTTTTTTAAACAAAATTTTCTACAACGAAGCTGTGTTATAAATTCTTATTTCAATCTCAAATGTTACACCGAGAATGTCCTTTTATAAAATTTCTTTAGACCAATTTTTATAATAAACAAATTCATTTTTTCTAGAAAGCCAAAATTCATAAATTAAAAAATTTCATTATCTAACAAGCTTAGGTATTTAAGGCCACGTTTTACCCTTATATTGTGCCTAATTATTTAGTGTAAAAACTCAAATATTCTTACTTATTTTTCGAACATGAGTTTAGAACCTAACTTGTGTGCTTATAATTGCATTATAAGCCTTTCTAATGAAATGGAAAATAACATAACACTTATAGGACGTACTTTATATCAAATGCCTTCAAATTTATTGTCATCTCGATAAACAATAAAATTTCAATTTTGAACATAGTTCATAACAATTATAATACTCTTATTCTTTTCTATAAAAACTACTTATTTTGAAATCTTTATATACACGTAAAGTAAAAATTTATTTACTTCTATGACTAACTTTTTTCTGAAAAGTTAAAACTATGCAATTCAACATTCTCATGGTATATTTATCATAACTTTCGCCTTCCTACAAAATTTCAAAAATACCTTTTAATGTTTTAAATATCCTGCTCTAAATAAATTTCCTTTCCAACTATGAGTTTTTAATTTTACATTTTATCGTTAATGTAAAATTTTCCTTAAGGTATTTAATTCTAACCAATTTTATTTATTTATCATTTAATACTAACCACATTATCCAAATCTTTTAAAAATACAAAATAGCTTCTGCTTTAATTACTTTCTTACTTTCAAAGTTTC
The DNA here is from genome assembly GCA_030765085.1 of Allium cepa. Lineage (NCBI taxonomy): Eukaryota > Viridiplantae > Streptophyta > Magnoliopsida > Asparagales > Amaryllidaceae > Allium > Allium cepa. Next base: position 981,085,178 of record CM060928.1, read on the forward strand.
CAAAAAACTGCTTCCACAATCACTTTTCATTCTTTATTACACAAATTTCTTTTACACTTTAAACTATCAAAACCCTAAAGTATTCAAGATATTTAAATTTCTTTAATATCTTGATTTAGAAACAAGAAATGATAGAGATTTTTCAACAATAAAATAATCTTTACTGTTTCCAATTTATACGTCCTCTTTCAAATTCGAAAAATTTAAAATGCCAAACTTCATATTTACAAAAAGCAATTCTTAATCAAGAAACGACTTAACTGATTTTCAACAATTTATCTAATAAATAATTAATCTATGGTTTTATTTCAACTTTCATCAAACTATAACTTAAAGTCTCACTTTCATCAAATTAATCTATGCATTAGGATTGATTGACCGATTGTGCATCTTATGAGATGTTTGACTGCTGTTTTCCAATTTTGAATTGGAATTTGATTTTCCTGACTATTATGAATAGTCGAACACTACCTAATTGAGAATTAATTTCCAAAGTTAAGTATTTTGGGAAGTATATAAAGTTTAGTTTGGAAAATTTTAAAATAAAGACAAATGGAAGTTGGAATTTTTTTAAAAAGCTAAATACTTTGATAAGTAAAGTGTATAAGTTTATTTTGAATTATACAAGTACAAAATTTAATTTTGAGATGTTTTTAAATGGAAAGAATTTTAGGAATATGTTTTGAATATAGTAAATAATTATAAAATCTTACTTTTGGAAAATTGATTTTTGTAAGCAGTTCTGACTTTGTATAAATATGAAAAATAGGGTGGAAAGGTTTATAATGGAACGTGTATTAAGAAAAAGTTTGAACCTAGTAAATGTTTATGAAAGAAAAAAAAGGTTTTGAGAAGAATTCGGTTTAGATCGAAATTTGATTTTATCCGAATTTGATATAAATGGAAAACTGAAGTTGTGATAAACTACTGATTTAAAATTTGGAAAATTTTGAATTTGAATGATATGTGATTTGAAAGGAAAAATGATTATTGAGATCGTATATGGTCTTGAAAGATATTTGAAATGGATTGATTTCAAAGACCTTTAACTCTATAATAATATTTTATTTTGGAAGTTTTCGACTTTTATATGATAATGGTTTGTATATGTATGAAGTATTTCAAAAACTATTGATTTTGAAAGGTATTCAATCTAAAAATTGATAATTATATATATATATATATATATATATATATATATATATATATATATAACAAAATTTATATAGGAATGGTACGATATATTCAAGATTATTGATTTTGGAAAGTACTCGATTTGGAAATGAAATCTTATATATAATGGAATTTATATAAGTGTGATATTTGAAGTTGTGATTTGGAAAGGGCACTATATATAGTATGAGATATTTCAAAGTAACAGATATGGGAAGTACCCTCCGTGATTTCCGATAATCCACTTGGTGGATTCATTCTATTGATTGATTTTGATCGTCCGGACATAAACTCATGAGTTCCTTCAAATTCCATAGCGTAACCTATGGTCTTATGATTCGATTAGCATTGCGTAATTCGTGGGGCGTCATGGGTACAGTCTACTTATGATTTCGCTGGGATAGCGACGTAACCAGTGTGTAGCTGTGATTTATGGTCGGTCTATTTGGCGTAATTCGATATAGCGGAGATTGCCTGCAGTTTACTATGTTTTCGTTGGGATAGCGACGTAACCATATGGTGTAACCACTAAGTAAACTGCGATGCACATAGCGTAATTCGAGGTGGCGGTGATTATCTATAGTCTACTATATTTTCTATGGGATAAAGACGTAACCATTGGGCGTAACCGTTATGTAGACTATGATCCATGAGTGATTTGATTTGCATGGCGTAATTCACGGGGTAAAGATTACCAAAAGTTACAGATGTTTCCTCTTTGATAGAGGTGTAACCATTGTGTACTACGATTCATAATTGATTTTCGAGTTGTGCTTTCCATATTTATTTTTAAAAGTTTTTCAAGTATTTTCACTGGGTGTTGAAACAGATCTGCTAAGTACTTAGAGATTTCTAATCTTACGTCTGATCAATGTATTGTTGGATTCTGTAAGAACAAGGATAAACTTATTGAATCATCGAGTTACCAAAAGTATTTTCAATCTAAAATTATTTCGATGTAAAAGTATTTCGTTATAAAAGAATTTGCAACAAAGAAAATTTCAAACATTTAAGAATTGAGTATAAAAACCCACTTGAATTATCTATTGGTGTAATTAAGAAACCCATGAAATAAATACGTAGGTTGTATATAGACCATTCTGTTTGCATTTACAGTTTTGACTCAGATTTGAATACACAATTTGTAACGACCCAGAACTCCTTTCATTTGAAATTCGTATATTTAATTGATTTTAAATATTAACAAGTAAAATTTGTAAGTCGAATAAATTATATTTCGAATATCTAGATTTAATTGGGTAATTAAATTAATAATTTAATATTTGAAATTACAGAAATAATTGGAATTTGGGTTTAATGTGATTAAAATTAATTTGTAAAGTTGTATTAAATCATATTGAGGTTAAAATGATGTTATAGAACTTTTAAAATTGAATTAAAAGTTAATTTGCAGAAATTGAATATTTTAATATTTAATTGACGAGTAAAAATAGTCATTTTTCAAACTGTCTCGGATTTTGACAAAACTAGTTTCATTGGATCCGTAATGTTAAATTATTATAATATTTCACATTTCATGTCAATTGATTTACGGTTTGTCCGGGGCAAGCCAAAACGCATAGAAATTAGTTTAACCGATTTAATTTAAATTTGATCGTTTATTTCCGTAACTCGCACATATGATCAAATTAGCTTCCGAAACATATTCTATTGTGTCCGGAACACGGGTTAAACCCTAGAAACGTTAGTTGGCACGCTTCGTTCGGAGTTTGGAATTTTTTTGGGTGAATTGTGTTTCAGAATTTTCTATAAAAGGACCCATTATCTTCTATTTGCAAACCCTATCTTCCTCTAACCCTAGCCGCCAGCATATTCTTCAATGGCCGGCAATACACCATGTTCTTCTTTGTTTATCTCCTCATCCATCGACTTTTACAAGAAACATCCTAAACGAAACTTGTAGAGAGCATCAAGATCTCTCTATTCAATGGCTATGATTGAAATCAATGCGGCGGATCGTCGGCAAAATGGCTACGAATGGCCGAAGTTCGTGCACGAATTTCGAGTGAAATGCTCGACCGAGCTTCACGTCGTTTGGGCCGTGGGAGGAGCTAGGGTTGGCGCATGTATCGATGGTGTTTGATCGGCCTCTAGGGCGGTGTGGTGGTCGCGATAATTGGGGGTAGGTGGCGGCTTAATGGGTTTGTTCGAACGTGGATTACCTGTTGGAGGAGAAGCAAATAGCAACGGCCTGGATTGATTCTAGGTTAAGAAAAATAAAATAAAAAATGAAATTGCTTTATATTAAAATCGTGTAAACTTTAAAACACTATAACTTTTTCATACGAGGTCCGTTTTGGACAAAACGACTTGCATTCGATTCATATTGACGAGCACTATGCAATGGACCTGGATTGAGATTTATTTGAGCTAGTGAAATTTTGGGTAAATTTAAACGCGTGTTTAATTTTATTCGGAACGAAACACTGCAACTGTATTGGAAGCAAGGTGAGAACTTCTCACTCAATCGAATTAGTTTCGATTTAAATTTTAAATAGTTAAATTTAAAATTGCTTGTTTGTGTTGATTATATGCTTGGATGATAAATTGCTATCTGTTGTATTGAAATAGACTCTATACGCCGCATATTAAGCGGAGGTTATTATATTAAACCCATATACCGCGATATTCCACCTCGAAGTGGAATTGGTATTATATATGTACTTGGAGTTGATTTTCCGCATTATATAGCGGATGAGACCCTTTTGCGCCGCATAATAGCGGATGATATTTTATATAAACCCAAGCACCGCGATATCCCGTCTTTAAACAGGATTGGTATTGTGCTAACATCTATGGATGCAGAGAAATAGGTTGGAGGGATCCAACTGGATTCCTCAAATAATTGAATTTATTTCATTGTTGTGTGTTGATTATTTATATTCTCTGTGTGATTATCTTTGTGATCGAAATCGTTGAAGGCTAAAATTTAGCCGAATATAATTTTGGTATCGTTAGATACCGGAAATAAATAAAAATTTGATTTTTGAAACATTCAGGTTGAAAGTTTATATTAATTTTTTTTTGAGAATTGGATAAATTTAAAAGAAGGAATTCTAAAATAATAAAGTTTATTTATAATCTTATTGAATAAAATTTCAAAATATGGGAAAAGCTTTAATAAATGGATTTCAGGTAATATTATTCAAAGGTTGAAGAATTTATTCAAAATACGGATTTTAAAGAGTTTGAAAAATAAAAGAATTCGTTTTTTTAAAAGGAAATAAAATTTGAAACCCATTTGGGAATTGATTTTTTTTGTGCTTGAAATTAAATCTTTTGAAAATCCATTTGGAAATTTATTAGGTGTTTTGAAAAGAATTTGGAATCAATTTGAAAATTGATTTGGGGTTTAGTAAAAATTGGTTTCAATTTAAGATTTGAATGAAATTCACTTGGTGTTTAATTTCTTGGAAAATCAATATGGAATTTGATTTGGTTGTTTCTGAATCAACTAAAAAATTGAATTGTTGTTGAAAGTGAATATTTGAAATCGATTTGAAAATCGTATATCAATAGATATTTTGGAAATGTGAATTCACATGGAATTTATAAAGAAAAACGAATTTTGTTTAAAAATAAACATTGATTTATTTTTGAAGCGTGGAAATAAATTTACGGATTTGGAACATAAATTTAAAGTAAATCGGTAAGGATTTATTTAATTGGTTTAAATGAACCATTTTGGAATGAAAGTGTATTCTCCCTGGAAAGCCGAATAAAATTTCTGAATAGCTTTGAAAGATACATATACATATACATATACATACATACATACATACATACATACATACATACATACATACATATATATATATATAATTCTAGAATTGATATAGAAATGATTATTTCTAAGATTTAATCAATAATTGTTTTAGAAAATAGTTATTTAAATAGTTATACTCTATATACTAATTTTATTTTGAAAATTGGTTTGGACTTAAGTTATATGTAATATTGGTATAATATTTTTATAACTAATATTTTAAGTAAAGTGTTTAAAGAAAAATAGTTTTATTTCAAAGTGTTTTTCCGATATATTTTGGATAAGTGTTATAAATTATTTTAAAGTATTTGAACTCGGTAGATTTCCAATGAAAATGAATAAATATTTGGAAGTGTTTTCGCGTAAGGAAAATGATTTGAAATTTGTTTTCAGAAGTTGTAAAGGTGAAAGATGATTTGAAATTTGTTTTCAAATGGTTGAAGTGTGGAAAAAATATATCTTGTAAAGATATTTTTGGAAAATAAATAATTTGAGAAATTATTTGGAATCTGGTGATGTTGTGCATATCTATTGATAGTTAAATAACCGACTATCAATATTTACCTTTAAATGGGCATTTGTTGTGATTTGCTTGAATTTGAATGCTACACTTATTTTAAAATAAGCGCTCGTTATTCGGTTTAGCCAGGAGAGGACTTTTGGGTTATAAATCCAATTTCGAATAGTGATACGTCGTAATGGATAGCATTTGAAGACCGGTGTTGAAGACCGGATATTTTCGAAAACGGAAGGATTACCGTCGAATGTCTCTACATCGGCTGATCCCCGATATAGAGATTTTATCACCCTTTGTGATGGGAATTCCGGACGTGATTAGTGAATATCCAGATAGCAAGGGCTTCTTTGGAAGTGCCTTCGGTTCCGTTCGATCCCGGAACGGACTTGTATGGATGTGTGTCTAACGTTACAATTTGAGATGTAAAGCTGGTTTCTATTAAATACATTTCTGTTGGTGGCGGAGAATTTATTCTCTTAGCTTAACACCCTTCTTTGAGACGTACGAGCTCAGAGGTTATGTAATTGATGGTTACTAGTGATATATTCCTAATTTGGTAACGTGGCATGCTGAGTGCTGCTGATCATTTGTTGATCAAAGCGTGGCTTTTGTGAAAAGCGTAGCTTTGCGGACGAGGCTTCGTCGAACATCACAACCCGGTAATGGTCAAAACAGGAAGAATCAGCAAGGTTATTTGGGGATAGCGCCCCCATAGGGTATGTATATTTCCTTCTGGATAGAGGGGTATTATGGTATGGAGCCCAGATACTTAACCTATGTGGTTGCTGCAAAATTTATTTCTTTGTGGTTGTTGGTGAATCCCGGGATAAAGGTCGGTTACGACCGGGGGATGGCATACTCGTGTCAGTAGTTACCTAGTTCAGAGGTAACCCGACCTTGTATTGGCAGAGATCCGGTTAAGTTCTCGGGGCGTCTTTCTAAAGGCGTACCCATGTGGCAATTGGAAGTTCCTTGGCCTGACCATTTGTTGGAAATCCAAACTCCAATACGCACCTTGTGCGGTTTTAGTTGTAGAACCTACCATTTACTTATGGTGGTCACCACTGTTTAGATGGTAGCTATAGTAGGCATAGTTCGGAATGTCTATACCGGCTAAGATTTATATCATACTTTAGAAATGTTTTCCTACACTTTGCACTTATAGTAATAATATCAAAGAAATTTGCGTATCAAGCATGTTTGACTATCATAAGGAGAGATCTCCTCCAATTCTACGTTTGCATTGTGTGTGTGGCGGGAGGACTTATGGTAGTTACATTTTCTAAAAGCATTGCGGATCTATTTTAAAATATTTCTTTGTTTGTTTTTAAAGATAATCTGTTTTAAGTTCTCACACCAGTTCCATGACTGACATGGAGTTTATTGTTCCCTTCCTAAACTCTGGGTGCCCACCAATTTCCACACGGGCAGTCTAGAGTCAGGTTATCAGGTCATTCTGAAATTCAGGAGATGCTGTGGAGATCAGGAGCAAGCTGGATGGCGAAGCGTATCACTTGTATATCATATTATCTTTTCCGCTGTGTATTCCGTTGTGGGGACAGGTTTATATAACTGTCCATTATTGTGTGGTGTTGTATATTGACTCTGATGATGTAACGTATAAAATGTGCAGTTCTTTTGATTTAAAGATTATTCATTTATCTATTATATGTTATTCCGCTGCGATTATGAGATTCTGATATTGTTTCTGTTGCTACTTCTTTCTTTCTTCTTCCACCTCTTCTTCTTTAACCCTAACAATTCGGTTTTCCGGCCTTCGATAGCTCGGCAGTTGATACAGTGGATGTATTAATGTCGATTTTCGAAAGTCGAAAATCTTGAATCGTTACATAATTTTAAGGTAATTCATATCTGTTCGATTTAGGATTGTTCGCTCGATTCTCGATGACGAACACTGATACGGATTTTTGATACGAATTTGAAGTTTTCTATCACAGTTTATTACTGTATAAGGAGGATGGAAGTTTCTAATCAAGAAATCGGATTAGAGTCCACACTAGAGCAGTCAGGTTACCAATACTAGTTCGAAAAAAAAAGTGCATATTCGAGTAGGAGATCAAAATTGTTATACATTCAAATGGCATATATATATCATACAGATTTTAATAAAATGATTGTACATATGATTGCTAGCTATGATTGTTCCTTGATTAGGATTGCTATGCTATTTGGTTGCATGTAGTTTAACATCATCCTTATCAGTTGCATTACATTTATGTGTTGCACATAATTGTTATAAAAATTTCTTTTTGAATTTAGCCTTTACATCATTATAATTTCGTAGAACTACATCATCCTTGTAGTTGCGTCGTATTACCATGTTTTATCTGGTTGTGTTTTATTAATGCTTATGCTTATGCTTATGGTTTAAACTAAGAATTTATGTTATATAGGTCTATAAAACTCATGCTTGCTTCTATAGCTTTTATAAACAACTAATATTCAAATTTAGTTGAGATAGCACATTCGAAGACCTTTTGGACGTATATGCGTTTTGACTCGGTTTTGCTCGCTTTGATATGAGCGAACTCGCTCATATTAATAATAATAAGCTACATATATCATATTACATACCACACTTTTATATTTTTTCGTACGAGATGCATCATCATTGAGATGAGATGTATATTTGATATATATTTGGGTTATATATTGTATTGAATTTTTTTCGATCGAGCCGCGCAAAGGAGATGCTGCCGAAATTTATCGTAAATCCAGGTGTTAGAATTTTTTTGAGGTTTTAAAATTTTATAACTTGTTTTCTATATAAGTTGTAATTTCCGTAAGCCGATTGGAGTGGCATAGTAGAAGTGTAATAAAGGTATTCTAATAAGATTTTAAAGTTTATAAGTTGATTATTTTGGAATAAAATATATCGTAGTGTTAAATTCTCTACTTAACCCCTTTTTGAGAACGAAAAGTTTTGAGTGGGGAAGATTGAAACGACCTGTATTTCTAACTATTTTAAATTATTAATTTTATTAAATTTTTGAATAAAAATGGTTAATATATATATATAATTTAATGATTTTTATTGAAAAGATAAATTGAATGATATTAGTTGTGAATAATAAATAATAGAAATAGTAAAGTTCATTTTGAATAAGAGATTGATATATGTAAGTAACAGAAGAACATGAGTTACAACATTTAATTGAAAGTCTAAGATGACACAATTCTAAAATGATGATAGGTTGTAATAAAATAAAAGCTGCAACTTATATTAAAATTGGAATTAATGATATTGGGTTCTGATAAATTTATAATAGAAATTAAAGTAGTAAGTGTTAAGTTAAAATGAATGAATGTCTATTAAATGAAGCTTATGTTATTATTTAAAATTTACTTCGGTAAGTTGCGTGATCGGAGTTTTAACAAACTAAGATTTAGTGAATTAAATGATAATTTCAGAATAAGAAAAATTGTTAAATTTAATTTTGAAATGCGTCTAGTGAGTGATAGTAAAAGAAATTTTGTTTGTTGTGAAATATGTAAATTTATCAGTTTTGAGTTTTAATTCAAAAATCAATTAATATTTTATTGGAAAATATTATTTTTTGACATATAAATATTTTTACATAGAAATGATCTAGAAAGTTTTACGATTGAAACATTAAATTTTATTTCGTCCATATCTGATCTTTCTAGCTCCATTTATCATGATTTGTCGTTTGACGTACGTTCTAATCGGGGTAACTAGCGACAACAGTAGATTTTTGATACGATTGTCGTAATACGGATTTTATTGCACCATTTTATTTGTCTCATCGCGCTGATCTCCGTGGTATATTTGCTTTTGTATTTTGACGTCCGATGTGCAACGTTAAGTGGTCAAATTTTAGTAAGTATCGGTTTCTGGTTTGCAATGTTAACCATTTAATAAAATATCTCAGTCATTCAATTTCTTGTGCTGCCATCTTATTGCTTGGACTAGAAAAATTTGCCAGTGCATTAAAGTCTATTATTACTACCGACATATAAAACATGTTACCCTAAATAATAATAATATTTTATAAAAATAAACTACCATTCCACCTTCATTATTAACTCTGCATCTCTAATCACTCTGCATCTCAAATCACCTTGCCCAAACATTAGTCCATGCCTTCATTTCTAAACAAAGAAATGAAAACCAAAAATAACAAAATATATAAAAATATATATTTTTCTCACTCCTCATACACACACACACACACACTTCCGCCTGCTCTCATTCTCTCTCTCCCATCATTTTCTAACTTCTACCCAATCACTTCCTCACATCCATTTTCGTATGCCGCCTACTCCATGCCTTTCGGCGGTCCACCAATGTAACGACCCAGAATTTTGAATAATTTAATTTGGAAATATTTAATTAATTTTAAATATTTAAATGATGGTTTGAATTGAATTTTCAATATAACTTTGAAATTTAGCGATTAAATTATAGAATTTAATCTATTGAGAGTTGAATAAAAATTTGAATCTTCAATTTTAAGCCGATTAAAAATATTTCAAAGGCTTGTAAAATTCATATTGATAATACTGAAGATAATAGAAGCTTCAGAATTGAAATTGAATGTGAATTGTACAGTTTTGGAATTTTTATCGTTTGAATTGAATTTAAAATAGTCGTCCGAGGCACAGTCTCGGAATTCGACGAAACCAGTTCCATTGGGTCCGTAATATTGAATTATTCTCGGATTTCAAATTTCGTATTTTTTGGAGTTTATATGTGAGCACACGACACATAAACGCGTTGAGGATTTTAAAACGAATTTAAAATTTAAAATTTAAATTGAGTTAAACATCAACACGTTCTCCCTCTTTCACGCCTAAAATCACGTTATCTTCCTTCTATCACGCCTAAATTCGTGTGAGCATGGCCGAGCATACCTCCTTCACGTTTAAATGTTCTTCCCCCTTCACTCTCGTTCAAAAGAAAATCAAACGAGGTTGAAAAATTAATGGCCGAAGCCGTATTTTCTTTTCCCCCCTTGTTCATAACCGGAACCCCTTTTCTTCTTCTTCTCTCCTCATCTCCAAAACCCAAAACCGAAATCCCCTTCTTCAGATAGAAAAAAAAAATGGGGGAAATTCGCGTTCGTGCTCGCGCGTGATTGGGAGCACGGCGGCTTCAAGCGAGGCAGGCGTCGCGACTTCATGTTGACGCTCGCGCGCGCGTGAGGCGGCGATGGGTGTTGGTGGCTGTGGAATCTGGAGGTCGCGGCAACAATTTTTGGGTCGAGCGAATTGGGGGCGGCGACAACACTCGTACGCGGCGCGCGCGCTTGGGGCTGGGTTGCGACAGCATGGCAAATGGCGACGACTCGATTCAAGTTTTGGGGCAAGCGCGAGGCCGACGTTGATGATGGCGGCAATCGCGAGCTCGGCAGTGTCGTGAAGCAGATGCGAGGCGGCGCTCGCGTTGGGTTCTCTGGCGTGGGTTCGTATGCAGGCAGTAAGGTATAAAATTTATTTTGCTTTTATTATTTAATTTAATTTAATCTGAATATATTTATATATCACAGTAAAGTATATTCAAATTTTTCAGTTCAATTTAAATTTGAAAATGAATATAAACCCTGTACAGTTTATTATGAAATATATAAGTGTAAAAGAAATTTTAGTTTAAATTAAAAACATTAGTTAATTTAAATTATTTTTAAGTTACTAAGAGATATTTATTAAAAAGGAATTTGCTAGTTAAAATAAAATCTTGGTTAAATAAATTTAATTTAAAAGGAAATTTAATTTAATAAGTGAAACGATTTATTAAAGGAAATTTTGTTCAATTGGAAATTTCTAGTTAAAATTATTTTAAAAGTAAAATAATTAGTTAAAATAAATTATTAAATAAGAAACTGGTTTAAATAAAACTATCAGTTAATTTAAACTATTAAAGGAGAAAACCGATAATTAAAACAATCAAAAATGAAAATTTATTATTCGATCTGTTCGAATATTAATGAATTGTGTAAATATTTATACAAGGTATAAATGAAGAAAACAAGTTGAATTGGAAGTGGATGGCAAACGGGAATAAAGGTGAGAACTTCTCACTCAAAAGGAATTTTATTGTTTATTTAAATTTTAAATAGTTAGATTTAAAATTTGCTTGACTGTATTGATTGAATGATTGAATGATGATTGTTATATATATATATATATTGGATGTGAATAGACCCTATACGCCGTTAGTAAGCGGAGGTTATTTATTACACACATATACCGCGATATTCCACCTTGAAGTGGAATTGGTATTATATTATATATAGCAATATATATATATTGGCATATGTATATATTGCAGTTGATTGATTTCTCGCATTTTCTTTTAGCGGATGAGACCCTATTGCGCCGTTAGTAAGAGGATATATATTTATAAAATCCCATATACCGCGATATTCCGTCTTGAAACGGAATGGTATTGTGCTAATGTCTGTGGATGCAGGGAAACAGGTTGGAGGAATCCAACTGGATTCCTCACAAATATTTGTTTGATTTCATATATTGTGATATTTGATTGTTATCATGGATGATATATGATGTTTGAAAGTCGTGATTGACTATTGATGTGTTGCATCATCGGATCCAATTTTTGAAGTTAAAACAACGATTTTGATTTCTAAAGTGATTCTTGGAAATATACGTTTATAAAATATTTTTGGAATTGATTCATCTTAAATAAATAAACGTTATAATTTTAATATTATGAAAATTATGATTTTTGAGAAATACAGTTAAAAGTTGATTTTTGAAGATATGGGATTAGTGATTTTATAAAATAGTTTGAACCGGGATTTCTGAATTTATTATAAGAAGTCTAAAAATAGGATTTATAAAATTTTTATTTTATAAATCAGAATGATGAAAATTATGAAAGAGTTTAAAGATGTTTAAAGTAATAATATAAATTGTTTTATATTAAAAGATTTATAAGTTGATATTTATAAATTTAGAATATCTTGAATTATAAAACAAGCTTTTATAGGTGATAGAATGATTTGTAAATGAATTTCATAAAGGAATGAAATCTATAGAATTTATGAAATTTGATTATTTTATAAATTAAAATGATGAAATTATAAGGAGCTGAAAGACGTTTTAAAATAATAATATAAATTGTTTTATATTAAAAGATTTATAAATTGATATTTATAAATTAAAAATATTGGAATTATAAAACGAGCTTTTATAAGTATTAGAAAGAATTGTGAATGAATTTCACTAATGAATGAAACTTATAGAATTATAACGGTGAAATTCTAAATAGAATTTTATAAATAAAATTTATAAAGTTATTTAGGAAATAGATGTGGATAAATAAATGAATCTTAGAAGTTATAAGATTTATAGATTTGGGAAGTTTAAAGGAATGATTTTGTAAATAAATAAATTATAAGTATTTGACTTATAATATGAAATTTTAGTATATTATTGAGATATGAAATTGAATAGATTTATAAAGGAAATTTATAAAAGGAAGTTGTTATAAAAATAAATAGAAATAGAATTTATAAACGTTGTTTTATAAATCCGCAACGACTTATTTTGATAAGGAATTGTTGTAATTTATTTATGGAATTATATTCATGTTTTAGACAGTGAATAATTCTTTAAAGTAAAATGAATAAAAGAATGAAATTTATTAACGTAGTATATTCACGTTTTTGAATAGTGAATAATATGTTAAAGAAAATGTTCAGAATGTGATATTTTAAACTAAATTAAAACGATCTAACGATGCTTTAAAATGTGTTAAGATTCGAAACCATAGATTTCAACATTTATTGTTGAAATAGATGCTTTCGAGAAATAAAAGGGAATGGTGGACTATAACACTGCTGTTATATTAAATGATTTCCGAAAGGAAATGTTTTTGTATAGTATTGGGATCTATATATCTATTTTAATTTCGAATCCCTATACTAGTGATTTTGGGTTGTCGTAACGATATTTTACGCGACATTCGTTTTGACCCAAATGAATATGATTAAGTGAATGATTTCCTTAAAAGAATGAAATATATACTTAATTTCGATTAGGGTATATTAAATATTTTCTCAGTATAGAAAATAAAAAGATCTGTGAATTACTTATTTTTAATAAGTATAGAAATGCTTTTCCAATATTAAGTGAATATTTGGAATTTATCTTTTTGAAGATAAATTGAAAATGAATATTAGAAATTGAATGGAAATCGTATATTCATAAATATTTTGGAATGTAAATTCAATATAGAATTTATAAATGAAATTGGGAAATTAAATTTTAAAATAAATATTGATTTATTTTTAAAGTATGGAAATTATGTTTATATCTTGTAAAGATATTTTTGTGAAATAAATAATTTGAAAAATTATTTGGAATCTGGTGATGTTGGCATATCTATTGATAGTTCAATGACCGACTATCAATATTTACCTTTAAATAGGTATTTGTTGTGAATTGTTTGAAATTGAATGCCACACTTGTTTTTTTAAATAAGCGCTCACTATTCGGGTTAACCGGGAAAGGACCTTGGGGTCGTATAACCCATTCCGAATATGTGATACGTCGTTATGAATTGCATTCGAAGATCGGTGTTGAAGACCGGATATTTTCGAAAGCGAAAGGGTTTCTTGTTGATTGTCTCTACACTGGCTGATCCCTGGTATTGAGATCTCCATATGTGATGGGAAATCCGAACGTGATTAGAGATTATTCGGATTGCAAGGACTTCTTTGTAAGTGCCTTCGGTTCTGTTCGAGCCCGGAACAGACTTGTATGGATTGTGTGTCTGACATTACAAGTTGAGATGTAAAGCCGATTTCTTTCAAATATATTTCTGTGGTGGCGGAGAATTTATTCTCTTAGCTTAACATCCTTCTCTGAGACGTACGAGCTCAGAGGTTATATAGTTGAAGTTATCAGTGATATATTCCCAATTTGGTAATGTGACATGCTGAGTGTTGCTGTAAATGATCATTGTGTTGATTATTGTGATAGGATCATTTATTTGATCGTCTATCTTGGTGATCATTGTGTTGATCATTTGTTGACCCAAAGCATGGCTTTTGTATAAAGTATGTTTTTGTGGACGTGACTTCGTCGAGCCTCACACCCCGGAAATGGTCAAAACAGGAAAGATGCGGCAAGGTTATGAGGGGTAACTCCCTTTAGGGTATGTACATTTCCTTCTGGATAGAGGTGGTATCATGGTATGGAGCCCAGATATTTAACCTATGTGGTTACTACGAATTTATTACTTTGTGGTTGTTGGCTATCGAGATCCCATGAGAAAGGTCGTTTACGATCGGGGAATGGCGTGCTCGTGTCAGTAGTTACCCAGTTAGGGGTAACCCGGCCTTGTGTTGGCAGAGTTCCGGTTTGGTTCTCGGGGATGTCTCTCCAGAGGCATTCTCATGTGGCAATGGGAAGTTCCTTGGCCTGACCATTTGTTGGAAATCCAAAGAAACAATACGAAACTTGTACGGTTTTAGTTGTAGAACCTATCATTCACTTATGGTGTCGCAACACTGTTTGGATGGTAGCTATAGTAGGCATACGATAATGGTCGTATGTTGGCTAAGATTTATATTCTACTTTCGAAATGAATTTATTCTACACTATGCACTAGTAATAATATCAAATGTTATTTTTAATGCGTATCAAGCATCTTTGACTATCATAAGGAGAAATCTCCTCCGATTCTGCGTTTGCATTGTGTGTGTGTGCGGGAGGCCTTATGGTAGTCTCATTTTTTAAGAGCATTGCGAATTGAATTAAAAATATTCCTCTATTTTGATTTTAAAGTTAAATAAACTGTTTTGAGTTCTCACACCAGTCACATGACTGACTTGGAGTTTATTGTTTTCCTTCCTAAACTCTGGGTGCCCACCAATTTCCACACGGGCAGTCAAGAGTTAAGGTTTATCAGGATATTCTGGATATTCTGGAATTGCTGGAGGCAAGCTGGATGGCATGGCGTATTACTAGTTTATATAGTATTTCTTTTTCCGCTGCACTGTTTGTTGTTGTTGTTGTACACTCTGATGATATGATGTAATGTAATGTATAAAATGTAATAACTGATATATTTCTTTGTTTAAAGATTATTCATTTATTATTATATGTTGTTCCGCTGCGAATTGTGAGATTCTGATGTTGTTCAGTTGTTTTCTTTCTGTCCCGTCCTATCCCGTTATGTTTTTCTTTTTCCCTCTATTATCTATTTTTCTTCTTTCTTCTTTTTCTCTCTTCTTCTTTTCTTAAATTTTTCTTAAAACCCCTAAGGGTTCGTATTTTCGTTCATCTTGAATTAAACAAAGGAGATTAGTGTCTATTCAAGGAGTACGGATTTACGGGTCTTTACAACCAAGGCCGCAATCCACCTCCATTCCAGTTCCTCTATCCATCACACCCGCCTAGTCAACTATCATCACTGTCCTGAAACCCATGCAACCAAGATCGCTCGAGCCTCCACCTACATCACCGCCCTCCACTTAGCTTCCAACATTTACCGAAGTCTTATCCTTCCCTTCACCTCACCACTTCCTTGCCTCGTTGCGAGACCCCCACTACCCTCTGCAGCCTCCCCTTCCACTTCGCCACCTTCACTCTTTGTCGTTAGCACCCATCATCCAGTCACATCCTTCGCCTCTGCCCCACGAGTCACCCAAAATCGAGCTGCTTCCATTCTCCTCCATCGACCGCCCCTGTCGAGCTCTTCCTCCACCTAGCAGCCTACACGCAGCATTCCTGGCTCCGCCTCCGAAGCCGCTGCCTTGCAACCACCCACCGCCAAGGTCCTCTGCCTGCATCCATCACCCACTGTCGAAGTCCACCCAAATCTTCTCGATGGAAAGAGCCACTGCTTGTCTCCACTACACCCGAAGGCTGCCTTATCGCTGCTTGTTGCCAACAGACTTTTGCTTCTGTCCAGTTATCTTTCTGCTTGCTGCCAGTCATCGAGGCCGAAGTCTTTAGTTCTATGAGTCGCAACGGTAGTTCATCTTCAAAGCGAGTGCTTGTTCGGGAATTGTTCTGCAAAAAAATCAAAGTCCTTCCATGCATGTGCATGTCCGTCTATCCGTGGCTGCAATCACCATATCTGGGTCATCTTGTGTCAACCGTTCATGCTTTTATGATTCATGGAATTCAGATGAGTGTTTCAAACCACTCACGAAGTACTAAATTTCCTACTTCAAGTTAAACCCATTTACGAAATGATAAAATTATATTGATTGCTGTTTGAAATTTAATTGGTTGAATTTGAATTAATTGACAGTTAAACCGACATTTAAAATTTGATTGATAAATGAATTGAAAATGAAATGGTAAACCAAAATGAAAATGGTTTGGTATTATGGTAAAAGATTAGAAATTTAAAAAATTTAATTTTTAATGAAGGGTGAATTTAAAAGGAGTAAACTAAAAATAAATATAAATGGTGAAGTGATTATATAACCGTAGGTTATAAATATTGAATGTGAATGAACGTACGTGGAAAATTCAAGGAATTGTGAATAAATAAGGTATATAACTTATTAAAGTGGGAAAGTGAAAAGTATAACCAAGTTAAAAGGTTAAGTAATTGATAACCAAGAAAACGAATTCAATTTAAGGGTGAATGAATTAAATATAAATTGAAATATGACCTTGGGAGTATAGTTGGGGTATGAACTTAAGTTATAAGCTGAATATAACTTAAGCAGTGATATGGAATGTCTATAATAAACCTTAGAAATAATTTTATTAAATGGTTTATAATAAATTAGCATGGAATGAAATTTCATTCACTATAAAATAAAGTGAATAACACCATGTGAATGAAGAAATGATAATATATTGATAGAGTTTTAGGCTCAAGGAAGAAGTTGGAGAAAAATTTAGTTTTAGGGACAAGAAGTTGGTTTTTTAGGCTGAATGACACTTTTTAGTGTAAATCACAGAACGATAGTTGTAACTATCATTTTCAATTTACACTAAAAAATGTCCTTCAGTCTAAAAAGCAAACTTGTTGTCCCTGAAGCTAAATTTTTTTGCAACTTTTTCCTTGTGTCTATTTTCTTGATATTGATATATATTTTGTTTTCCGACTGTGTGGGTCGATGTATATAAATTTATCTCTCTTGTCATATTGTAAAAGGCTCTTCGTACAAAGGAGACTCTGTCTAAAAATTGCAAAAATTTAGGGTGTTAGAAAAATTATAAATTTTTTTTAGGAAATTTTTTAATTGTATGAAAAATCAAGGATTGTGAATTAGAAATGAAAGCCAATTGTTTGGATAAAAAATAAAAGGGTTTAGAGAAATGAATGTAGGATTTTAATTAAGTAGGTTTAGAAAGTAAATGGGTTGGTAGCATTTTTCCTACCTTAGCAATTTCGAGGACGAAATTTTTATAATAGGGAGGAATGTAACGACACAGAATTTTGGTCGATTAGTTTTGAATATTTAATTCATTTTAAATGTTGAATTTGAATTATTTATTGATTTTTAATATGGAAGAATCAGTGAAATGGTTTATAATTTCAAATATAGCGATTAACATATTCAGTAGACGGTAATTTAACATTTGAAAATCGGGTAAATTTGTGAATCTGGTGTGATTGTGGATGGAAATGATTTCTATGATTGGTTTAAGTTCTATTTGGATTTTAATTATAATATTGGACTTCTGAATTGAATTAAAATTCGATAAATTTAAAGTTTGAAATTTATATATCAATTAATAGTGATATATATATATATATATATATATATAATAGTGTAGATAATGGAATTTTGATTTAAAATAAATCAGAATGATTTCTAATATGAATATAAATTATATTTGAAATATAATGGAGTTAGTAAGTTTTAAGAATTGAAAATTTAAATGATTTCGACGATTTTGAAAATTGCTCGTATAATCGACGCGTTAAAATAGCCTTCGAGGCATAGTCTCGGAATTTGACGAAACTAGTTCCATTGGATCCGTAGTAGTGTGTTGTTATCGGATTTCAAATTTCGTAGCGTTTGGAGTTACCATTTGGTCGTATGGAATAGAAACGCGTTGAAATAAGTTATCGAGAATTTAATACTATAATTCGATTCAAAAAGCTATCTTCTACATACGATCGAATTAGGTCTCGAAAAATGTTCCATTGTGTTATAAATAGGAGTAAAACATTATAAATGCCCGGTAGCACGTCTTGTTTGGAGTTCGTTTGAAAAAGTACGTTAATTTTGGAAATAATATTAAAATAATGTATATATACGTTTATAAATACGTTGCAACAGTGAAACCCTACACCGTTTAAACGCAGCCGCCACGAACGAATTAAAGGCCTAAAGTTTATCTCATTCTTCCTTAATTCTCTTCCAATCCGTAAGCTTTCGTCGAAAATCTCCAAATAGTAAATCGAAGAGCTCGTCGAACTCTACATTGTGAACGGCTGCGATTGAATTTGGCACGGTGGATCGACGTCAGGAAGGCCACGTTCATTGGCTATTTGGTGACGAAATTCGAGATGATGGCGTGGCTTTAGGGGTGTGGTCGGTGGCCGTGGGTGGAGCTCACGATGTCCTTTCATGTGGTGGTCGCCGATCATCTTCCGTGGCCTATAGGAGGGAGGGCAATCGACTTTTTGATGGTGGTGATGGGTTTGAATGTGATCGGCCAGGCAAACGAAGAAGAGAAACAAAAGGGGCGGCCACGATCTTTCGAAACCAAAGTGAACGACCATATATAGGTTATTTTTTTTAAAGAATTTATTATTATAAATTATATTCAAAACTTTGAAATTGCATATCTTTCTTATACGAGGTCGAAATCGGACAAAACAGGCAGCGTTGAAATTGCAGCGACGAGCAATACGCTGAGGAGCAGATTTGGAGACGATTGGAGCTAGTTAAAATTTTAGGTTAAATCGAACGTGTTCGATTTAATTTAAAATTTGAACGTTTGGCGATTTAAAACTCAAGGTGAGTTAATCTCACTCAAATTTTGGACTGCTGGCTTTAATTTTGAATAATTAAAATCAATTAACGATTGATTGGTTGAATTTATATATTTTTATCAGTTGGATGTGATATTTTTTGTAGTAGTATATATATATATTGGAGTGATTGATATTCCCACATATATATAGCGGATGAGACCCTCTACGCCCTGCATAATAGCGGATGACCCTATATACCGTGAAATTCCGCCTCAAAACGGAATTGGTGTTTTTATGTTGTGCTAACATCTGTGGATGTAGGAAAACAGTTTGGAGGGTTCCAATTGGATTCCTAAAAAATGTTGAATTTAATTTCACATATGGTGATATATGTTTTGTTGGAATAATCTGTGATAGTTTATTGTGTGTTTTGAATTGATTTGATGTTATGGCAGTTAACCTGGATTTTTGGTGCTTTTAAATAACAATAAAATATGGTTTAAATTGGTAAGGAATTGTAAATAGGGATTTTGAAGAAAAATGTTTATAGAGTTTTTGGGTAAATCTATTGGATGAAGTAAATGGTTTTGAAATTGTAACGTAACTACTTCGGGTTATTGTGAACGGGGATTTCTGGAATAAAGTTTATAAAAGTATATTTTTATAATAAATGCTAAGTGGCACTTGTTTTAAACATAAAAGGTTTACAATCGATTTTTTTAACAGATTGGAAGATAGAGGTGAATTTGGAATTAAGTATAAGATTGGTTATATTGGAACTCAAGTAAGGTTTCCAAATTTACGAAATGGAATTGGAATTGAGGAATTGGACTTGTTTTAAAAAGAGGATTTTTAAGTATTAATTTGGTTATTTTAAAAGTATTAAAAATATTCTATAAATTAGTTATTTAATTATTTTAATTTGTTAAAACATATTTAATTATTAATTAGTTACCTTATAATGATTGTTAAAGATTTATTATTATTTAAGAGCTAATCAGCATTTTTGTTTTTAAAAAATAATTGTTAAATTTTAATATGGCTTTGTATAATAGCTTCTAATTAAGTATATTTGCCTGGTTTAAACTTGAAACTTATTTTAGAATTTACAAGCATTATTTGAGATAATTTTTAAATAAAGTTTTCGGGAAGTAATGGTATACTCGCGTGGCGTAAATCGGAGGTAGTGAGTGCCTGCAGTTAAGTCTTAGAATTCTTTAGGATAGAGACATAACCATTGAGCTTTGATCCATGGTTTGATACCGCAGTGGTACTTTCCATATTATTTTAGAAGGGTTTTCAATTATTTTTGATATGGATAATTTATGAATATACCGAATTCGATAAGATAAGGATATGACTTTTAATAAAAAGATTTGGTTTATTTAAAATTTAAATTAAACAAGACTTGGTGTTTTTCAGTGAAAATGAAGTATTTGGTTGAATGATTGTTATTTGAATTTGATAGTTAAATAACCGACTATCAAATCTGGACCTAAATATAACTTCGGATATATCTAGAAGAAGCATATGATTATATGGTACAATTACCGTTCGAGGTGTTATACTGTACGTATAAACTCGTTTCGTTCTTCTAGGACGTTGATAAGGAATTATGTCCACCAACGGTTAGGAGGCGATCTCCGATCTTATTTTCGTCTGTTTATTTCCTAGAGAACCGGAGTTGAGTTTATCGAAAAATATCGAACGTTGTTTTCGAAGAGACCGGGATCGGATTTGTTAGCTGAAAACCACTTTGATCCAACGAGTATGTTTTCGAAAGGAAAACAAGAACATAGAATCGAAGATGGAGCAGTGAAGTGCAAGGGCTGATCGTTACTAACACCACTAAAAAGGTCCAATATTCCGACAGCACGTAGCGACGGCTAATTTCCGACAGGCCGTCGGAAGCCGTCGAAAATTCACGAATTACAGGCCCAGCCGAGCCTTCTTCTTCCTCATTTTGCAGCTCGATTTTTTTAATCAAAAACCCCCAAATCCCTCCTACAAGCTTTCAATCTTCAATTTCGAGCTTATGGATCCTACACGGCTGCCTAAGCAAACTCTATTGTTCTCAATCTTAGGTATAATATCCTAATTTGGACAAAAATCTAATTTTTGCCCTAAATCTTGATTTGCATAAGATGATAAATTAGAGCTAATTAGTGATTGCAACTGTTTTCAATTGCATAATAATGATTTATAGCATCCCGTGGTATACCTATTTCACATGTTATCGTGAAATTTTAAAGAGTATGCATAATTTGTGATTGCATGTGTATATAGTTAGTAAAACTGTATTTTTTCGTAAAATGCGCACATTTAATTAACTAATGTCCCTTAGAGAGTTTTTGGTCCTGTCTGACGAGTGTTGTACATGATCGTTATATAAATAGTCGTTTTTTTCAAAAAACGACCATTTATATTCATCTGGTACAATGTTTGTTGGAATTGTCCCTGTATTGGACAAGTTATGAACACAGTAAGAATTTACATTTTGTATACTACTTCTCTCAAACGGTTCATAAAATTTCGACCTAAATTTTTTTTGTATCCTGTGTATACGCGTTTGTGTACAATGCAGGGAACAAAAGGGATATGCTGTCGAAATTTTGTTGAATCGTTTGAGACGAAGTAATATACGAAATATAAATGCTTAATATGTTTGTAATGGGAAGTAGGATGCCTGACCATGGAAAAAAAATATTATTTTGTACAAAATTTTGTATCGATACGTTAAAAAATAAAATGTGTCATATTTGAAAATATTTTTTAATTTGTGAAATAGTTCTTTAAATTCAAATATTATACGACCATGAAAATAATCTTTTTCGAATTTGTATTCTTAAAAATAAATATTAAATTTTGAACTTATGACTCATTTTCTCAAATAGAAAAAATGATTGATTATTTTGTTGATCGGAGGAGATGGACGTACTAAAGAAAAGGACTGAGAGGCCCAATAAAAGAAGATTTTTATAATGATATAAACGTATTTGTTGAATTCACTTTAAGTAATAACAGAAATGATCCAGAAATTCGTTGTCCATGTAATAGGTGTAGACATTTGAAGTATTTGTTACGAGATATTGTGAAAGTTCATTTGTGTCAAAACGGTTTCGTATCAGAGTATTATGTTTGGGATCGGCATGGAGAAATTGTAGCAAATACTTTTGTAGAGTCTGAAAGTATCATTAACGAAGTAGTTACGATAACTCGTATAGAAAATATGGTCGAAGATGCAGCACGATCAATGTTTCCTATGGTTGAAGTTGACGACGATAATTGAAATGTTGAAGAACCAAATATTAAAGCAATATTTTTTAATGATTTACTAGATGCTGCTAAGAAACCTATTTGGGATACTTGTAAAAGCGGTACTCAACTGTCTGTAATCGTAGAATACATTGCGATGAAGTCAAAAATACAACATCACTGAAGCTGGGTTTACGGCTGTTGTGCAAGCTGCAAAAAGACATATGCCGCCCCATAATCTAATGTGTGAAAATCACTATGAAGTTAAAAAACTTATGTCGGCTTTTGGTTTACCTTATCCGAAAATAGATACATGTTTAAAAGGCTGCATGTTGTTTTGGAAAGAAGACGCAAACCTTAGAAATTGTAAAATTTGCAATCAGGAGAGATACAAACCAAGAAAAAAGAAGGGGAAGGAAGTTCTGTACAAGCGTATGCATTACTTACCCATCACTCCAAGGCTCCAAAGATCATATGCATCTTCTGTAACTGCATCTAATATGAGATGGCATAGTGTGAGAATGGAGGAAGAGGGTACGTTGACACATCCGTCCGATGGAGAAGCATGAAAGAATTTCGATAAAACGTATCCAAATTTTTTAGCGGAGAGTCGAAATGTTAGATTAGGATTATGTAAGGATGGTTTTTCGCCATTTCCCAATTTGGTTCTAAATATTCATCCTGGCCCATTATCATCACACCATATAATTTACCTCCATGGATGTATATGAAAACGCAATATATGTTTCTTATTGTTATCGTTCCTGGCCCCGACGATCCGACAGAAGGAATCAATGTATATTTACAACCGTTGATTGAGGAGTTAAAAATATTGTGAAACGAAGGAGTAGAAACATATGATGTATCCAAGAAGAAAATTTTTCGTATGTTTCCTTATTTGTTGTAGACTATAAGTGATTTTCCTGCCTATGCAATGCTTTCACGATGGAGTACTGCTGATCGTCTAGCATGTCCATATTGCATGGATGAAACACGAGCGTTTTCTTTATCTCATGATATGAAAATTTCATGTTTTGACTGTCATCGATATTTTCTCCATGTAAATCATCCCTTTAGAGGAGACAAGAAAAACTTTTTAGCTAATAGAGTAGAAACCGGACAACCGCCGACGATATGGTCAAGCGAAGACATATATGAACTTGTTAGGGACTATCCATAGATATATGAAAATGGAGTGCAAACAGAAATTGAAGGCAAATCGATTGTTCAAATGTTTTGGTAGAAGCGTTTGACAGTGCAGAGGAAAATATTGTAGAAAATGAGACCGAATCTGAATCAAAAGACGATGATGATTGATAAAAATCCGAATCTGGTTTTTTTTGCAATTGATGTAAATATGTTGAATTCTTGATGTGTTATGAAATTGATGTAACTATGAGACCAAATTTGTAGGTTTACCATCGTTTACAAGTTTTATGTCATTTTCATTTGTCATTTATTTATCAATTTTTATTAAAAATGCAATGTATTCTGCTTATCGTCGGAACATGAGACCCATTATGAATCAGGTATAACACGCTTCCATTTCTATTTCCATTTCAATCATTAATTTAGCAATTTATACCGTTGATGTCATTTACCTATGAAATATATTTCATTATTATGTTATTATTCTCTTTTGAAATGATGTGTATATATGTCACAGGTTTATCGTAATGTCATCTAGAGGTAGGAGCTTTTCCCGATCTTCAGGAGGCGATGGCAGTGGTCCATCGCAAGCATCACAGCGTCATGTAGTTTCTTTAGTACCTAGAGTGGAGGGTCGAAGTCATTTCAGCAGTATTGGCAGGAGTTGGTAAATTTACCAAATGCAAATTGTAAATAGTTTGTGCTGTAAAATTTTAAATGTACAATAATTGTATGTAAAAATCAATTTCAAGAAGCTGAGGCGCATGGTCTCGTGGGCTATATGGACGTGTTTACTCATATGCATGCTGTCGAGCCTGTAAATCCGGACGGGACAGTATCGTATACATGGCACGACGATAAATCCAGCAAGAGCCATGTAAGCATATTTCATTTTATGCAGTATTAGTAATTGTTCTACTTGTTAAAATATAATGAAATAAGACATGATGATATTAATTTATTAATGCAAGTAAAGTTTGTAGAGCAGCGCTAGAAATTTCTTGCTGATACGGGTCGAGATCAGCCGACAACGGATGAAGAGGATGCTATTTTTGAGTTAGTTATGGATCCATCGGAGCATGGCAGACGATACGAATTTGGCAATCAAGTGGTAAGTAAATAACATATTGGGTATCATATAAGTTTTCAAATTCAGTACATTGGTTTTGAGTCACTTCGTTGTGAAAGCATTATGCATTATCAAAATATATTATTTCGTTACTTGAATGTCACTTCAAAAAAAAAATAACGAAAAAGACATGTTATTTAATTTAGTTTGCCTCATATATGCTGTACACATGCATAAATCTGTCACATTTACTGTTAAAGAGATCAAAAGCAGTGATATCTCGTAATGTAACGTACTATTATTTTTGTTAATAAATGGTTGAATCATAATTTAAAAATGACCAAAAGAACATATTTTCAAATGTATACATTATACATAAGTAATGGTTAGAACTTCATTAACGAGTAAATTATTGTAGCTTTGATTTTATTGCGTTAAATATCAGGAAGAAATTCAATGCGGCAAAATGGTAATGGACAGAGTTTTGAAATAGAGTTACTTTGCCTTAAAAGCCTTAGGTTATTCTGACGACATATTTGTATTTATTTATTAGCAACTAATGTACATGTGGATTCATTTTTGAAAATACTCGAGTAACATATGATTTTTGAATGGAAATATATAAACTGAACGAGTACTTGTACATTTGTTTTAAAATAAATAATACAAGGATAAAATTATTTTGCATCGACATAAATTATTTTATTGCTAATTTTTCCTTCATTTTAGGATTAGTATCTTGATTAACAAGTATAAATGAACATACAAATATGAAGTACAAATACTTTACTAGAGTAGATTACATATGACTGCAATAACTTGTAAATAAAGGCCTTTAGTTTTTCAGTATCAAAATGGCGGTTTATGCGGGGGAAACTACATCAATTAATGTTTTTTCCCATCATATAATATGTATAAATTCTAAGTTCAAATGATGAGTAATTTGTTAAAATGCAAAATAAAGTTTTGTAATGGTTGATATTTGTCCAATACATTGTCAGCCTCATTTAGTCTACAGTTTCATGGTTTAGTCGCATGGCCCTTCTTAACCAATTTGCAGACCACTTTTTAAAATTAGTCATTTTCTTTCAAAATAGTTATCCTTTTGCTGGGTGACAGAACTATTCGTATCTATAAATTGGCCAACATCCCTCTCATTTGAGAGGTAGTAAACAGAGTTGCTTCAAATTTATTGCTCTCATCCTTCCATATGGCTACTTTACTTATGCTAAAATTTTCAAACTTATACTATTTCAAAATATAATCAACAATCTAATCACTGTAATTATTTGGTGTTGCCACAATCTAAGATGTTATCAACATGCAAATACACTTACATAAACATGCATAAACTAAATTAAATAACATTATCACACTGCTAATCATTCACATACCTGCACATGTACATAGAAAGATCACATAGCTAAATTAAATATTTATTACAGGCCAGTAGTCAGAGACGGGGTAGACAGACTAGAGCTCAGATCGATCAAGCAGAGATCGAAGATTCACGGGCTAGAGTGGCGCAGCTGGAGGAGCAGAACCGTCGACAGGCCATAGAGACCACACAGTTGCTAGACCAGCGTATCGCCGAGTACATGCAGTAGTATGGTGGCCGCTTCCCTTCCTCTGTGGGCTCTGGTTCTGGAGGAGAATGATTGATTGCTTTGGTCAGTATGTTTTTTTTCTTCCTGTTTTGTATGATTTGGTAGATGGTGGAGGCAGTTGTTGATTTATGTACTATGTTATGATACACTTAGCTGTTTTGTTGTAAAATTATGTGTTTTGACTTAATTTTATGTATTTTTTGTTTGGTAAATTGTGTATATTTTAGTTTTTGATATTTGGTTGGAATATTATATTTGGATTGTGCAGTATTTGTGGAAAAGTGTTTGTATGAGAAATGTGGATGGAAGGCTATATTGCAGCAGAAATATAAAAAAATTGCAGCAGATTTCCCACGGCTTCCGACGGCTTTTGACAGCTTTTAGGTTAACGGCTTTTGACCGCGTTCAGATCAATTTTTCCAACGGTTTCCGACTGCTTTCGACAAGTGTCGGAAGCCGTCGAAAATACGAATTGCGAGATGTGTTGGAAGTCGTCGAAAACACTACACCTCGACGCCTTTTTTTCCTACGGCATTTTCTGACGGCTTCCGACGGCCTCCGACGGCCAAAGACGGTTTTCGACTGTCGAAAAATGCATTTTTCCTTGTAGTGTAATTTTGAGGGGGGTTTCAGAATGGATGTAGTAGGAATAGTGCCTTCGGTCCGTTCGAACCTGGAACGGACTTGTATGGATGAATGCTATCAGTACATTGTCATTGGAGAACAGTGAGCATTCTAAATGAAAATTCCTTAAAATGTAAACGTAGCATTTAGCGTCATCAACCAGGAATGACTGAAAAGCAAGGGAGATGCAACAAGACTAAGTGGGTAGCACCCAATTAGGGTATGTTTATCACCTTTCAAGATACCCTCGGATATTATTATTACTTTAATTTACGGAAGGGGCTCAAGTAAGGTGGGAACACCCGAGGTGATAGCATATTCGGTCTATCCAGGTTAGGGATAGTCCAGTCTTGTGTAGAAGGGGATCACGACGTGGTCCTCTGTACGCTGTTCTAGACGTGTACTGTGACAAGCGATACCGTAGTGCCTAGTCATTCGTATGGAACCCATTCTCCAATACGTGCCTTAACGGTTTTGATTGTGAGCCTAGTATTCTGGAATTTAATTAATGTAACAATTTCAGCTATTTGAATAAGTATTTGTACTTAGACACTATTATAATATCATAGGATTTGATATGAAATGTTTTGGTTATCGTAAGGTAAAAACCCGTCGTGTTTATGTGGGGGCGTAGTCTTATGAGATACCTTTGTTTTTCAAAGGATTTGGAAACTTTAATAATTCAAAATTGAGTGTGTATTCTCACACTGCTTTTACAGACTGACTCGGGTGTTTTTATTATAATACTTGGGTCAGAACGAGTATTACAGGTTCAGGTTAGGATGTTATGGAGCTCAGGGGACGAGCTGGAGGCGAAGACGTATTGCTCGTATTTGATTTTATTCCGCTGCAGTGTTTTGTTGAAGTTATCATCAATTGTGATGGCAGGTTGTTATAATTATCTGGGCTGGTAACTATTGATTTGTGTACTCTGATGTGAGATATATATATTACAGTTTTGATTTTTGTAAAGAACTGTTCATATTATATGTTATTCAGTCCGTTGTGAGATTCTATTATTTATTTTCTCTGTTTTTCTTCTACCTACCTTCTTTCCTCCAACAATCTGCCTTTTCAGCACTAGATCGTTCGGCATGTTAGACAATGAGTGTATTTATGTTGGTTTTCAAGGGTCGAAAAGGGCAGGTCGTCACAATTGGAAAACTCCACTTAATAAACATTATTACTGTTTATTAACGGCCATAGTTGTAGCAAATAAAATCAGTAATTCCTCACACTCGTATCATTTGAAGGATACCATTCCCAACTTTGGTGGGAAAATGAATATGATTTTGCAAGAGAAGAAGCAACAGTTTTGTTTATAATATCTAAAACGATGATAAAGTTCAAATCATTAGTGATTTGATGTATGTATGCAAACTTTTGGTTATTTTTAGCATTTCTTCATTCTCCCACTACACACCAATGAGTTAAGTTATTGCCTTCAAATTAATAATGCTTCAAATCATATGTAGACAAGAGCATTGCACTATGTTAGTGATAAGTTAACAACCCGTTTTCCTAGCGATGAGAAGCCTGCGGCGAGGTGAAAGTTTGCTTTGAAACTATGTGATCAGAACTGAATTTTAGCACTTCAAACTATGTTTTAAGATGATGTTATTTTACGTAGACTTGATTATTCTTTTTGCCTGATTATCATGGAATAAAAGTCAATGCATGTGGTCTCTCAATGTGATATGATTGTTTACTTTTCAAAAGCTTGACAACTTAAATATTGTGTGCAACTTCGTTTGGAGAAAGAAGATTGCACGTGATGTTGTCCAAGGTCGATCATTTGACATATCTGTTAAAGTAGAGAAGACAAAAGGAAAGAATGGTACGTGATAGGTTTTAATATTAAAATTCAATGCTATTGTTTTATTGAAGTTAATGGCAAAATGGAAACTTATCGTTCGAGATGTTATAGTGTATATGTTTATATATTGATTTCATACCTTGTTATTTTTCCATTAAAATTTGTTGCATTCACCCTTCATTTTTATAGGAGGACAACTACTCCGTTTCACGATTACATTTTCATAATTTCATCATGTGGGATGTGTCTGTCTGTAATATCCATGTGATACTATAACATCATCTTAATTCGAAGTGCTAAGTTAGTGGAAATCAGAGAAATGCTTGCTTCTGAATGTTGCCTCTAAAAACAAGTTGCACAAAACATTTTCAATTACTAATACACACCTCCTGCTCATGTTATGTGTGCTAATTTTAATTTGGTTGATATTCTTTTGGTTTGCATGATTATTATATTCACTGATATGCACAATGTCATGCACACATAGTTTTGAATGAACTTGTATGTTCAATGAATGGATGGTGCACCCGAATGTATGTACGATGTGAGATGTGCTGCATACATTATATTCACGTGCAAGTAATTCATCTTTCAGTATTACCCCTCCTCCTTCTACCCTGCTCCCACTTATTCATTTGGAGAAGGAATTATTGTGGCATAGTTGAAACATTTGAAAATAGGATGTTCTGGTTATTAATAGCAAAGATATACTAGTGCGTAACTTATGTGTTACACACAGAGGATGCTGAAACATTATGATATTAACATTATAATTGTATAACGATGAGCTATAAGGTTTTTAGTTTGTAAGTTGCAGATGTATGCGGTTTGTATTCTAGTTCTAGGCCAATGGTTTCTTACCCGATGTTGTAAGAATAAGCAGACATGTTAATTTTCTTTCTCCCACTGGTGATCTACTAGGAAGACCCAAAGCCTAGTTATTGACATGCTGACTAATTCTCTATTATGGTGCGATTACAAATGTGACAGTGGGTGGGGGTTGATGCACAAATGTGACAGCTGATGACCGTGTTATGTGCACAAAACCCAAGCATGTTGTTTATCAGAGTTTTTATAGAGTCCTTTTAGTTTAGATCTATTGAAACCTCACGATCGATCTATGAATCAATGCGAACTTTGTCACAAACTTTTACACATACGATCTATGTCAATGGATTTGCTAGTCTGAAACTTTATATTTTGTTGTTGATGTTTTTCTCTTTCTATGCTAGTTATCATGCTATCTATTTAAGCACCATCAGTTTGAACTCCATGAACTAATTTTCGTTCTAGTTATGTTAAAGCTATGATTTTTGTAAATTGTTAAACTACTGCGTACTTTTCATACATGTTTCATATGATATTGGTTAGTTTATTCCTCATGGAGCTTATCCTTCCCTTTTCGACAAAAAAAGGTGTTTCGATGTCATAATAGGCCAAAATACATAATAATCAAAAGAGTCAAAAGAATTTTATTTTGAAAATAGAATTCCTTGACTAAAATTTTGAATCAAATCAATACTTTTTACAAAATAATAATTTACTTTACTTTACTTTAATCAAATCAATATTTTACTTTACTTTAATATAATTTAAAAATGTACTTCATATACACAAGAAGCAATCATTTGAATAATCAAATTCTTAGCTTATTCTCAACCGAAATCCAGAATGCTCCACATTTACCGTATCGGTTTAGCATAAATCGGAAATCGCGTCGACCCATCAAGTAAAATTAAGCAATCCAAAATAATAATTAGACCCCTTAATCGATAGTTTTGAGAACACAAACTATTTTCTTTGCCAAATGATTATAATTATGGGCTATGAGTTATACACTAAATCATACAAAATTTTACTACTCAATTATTTCTAAAATGCTGAAATTTTTAGTCACTTCGGAGAATCTCGATGGTATGAAGTGTATCCCAAAAAATCACAACACTTAAAACATAAACTAAATTCATACATTTATATCACAAAATAAATTTATACAATTTATTTCTCAATACAAGAATTTCAATTATTACCAAACTAGTGAGACATTCATCTACACCTTACTTTATGAAAATGTAAAAAGTTTCTAAATTCCACTTTCCCTTTCTGCATAAAGTTAAGCATAAAAATTTCTCTTCAAAAAAATTAAATTAGGTTGTACGATGATCACCCATTATCCAAATTATTTTGCGTTAAGCACCATTGTATAAAAACATTAAATTAAGCTACCACTTTTGAACATTTGTACTAGACCATTAAGTCAATTATATTGATGGTCATTTTATGCATAGCAAAACTGAAAATCTTGTAAAACTTAAAATAAAAGTTTTCTTTACTATCTTAGCTCTCTAGAAAGAGCAAAATTACTCAAATTGGACTTTCCGTTCAAAAGCTACGATCAAAATAAGTTGATGTCATAATCCAGAAATTAAATAGCACGTCAAAGTTTCTAGTTTAGCTTAAACTAGCATTTAGCTATAAAATATTGTAGAATTTGATGAAATGGACAAAATAATAATTGTTCTTTATTGAAATAGCTTTCGAACCCAAAAAGAATCAAAATGATCATATTAAAGACTAAAAAATTATGGTTATTCTATTACATTTAGTTTTTTTTAAACAAAATTGTCTACAACGAAGCTGTTTTATAAATTCTTATTTCAATCTCAAATGTTACCCCGAGAATGTCCTTTTATAAAATTTCTTTAGACCAATTTTTATAATAAACAAATTCATTTTTTCTAGAAAGCCAAAATTCATAAATTAAAAAATTTCATTATCTAACAAGCTTAGGTATTTAAGACCACTTTTTACCCTTATATTGTGCCTAATTATTTAGTGTAAAAACTCAAATATTCATACTTATTTTTCAAAAATGAGTTTAGAACTTAACTTGTGTGCTTATAATTGCATTATAAGCCTTTCTAATGAAATGGAAAATAACATAACACTTATAGGACGTACTTTATATCAAATGCCTTCAAATTTATTGTCATCTCGATAAACAATAAAATTTCAATTTTGAACATAGTTCATAACAATTATAATACTCTTATTCTTTTCTATAAAAACTACTTATTTTGAAATCTTTATATACACGTTGAGTAAAAATTTATTTACTCCTATGACTAACTTTTTTTTTGAAAAGTTAAAACTATGCAATTCAACATTCTCATGGTATGTTTATCATAACTTCCACCTTCGTACAAAATTTCAAAAATACCTTTTAATGTTTTAAATATCTTGCTCTAAATAAATTTCCTTTCCAACTATGAGTTTCCAATTTTACATTTTATCGTTAATGTAAAAATTTCCTTAAGGCAATTAATTCTAACCAATTTTATTTATTTATCATTTAGTACTAACCACATTATCCAAATCTTTTAAAAATACAAAATAGCTTTTGCTTTAATTACTTTCTTACTTTTAAAGTTTCCACAAAGTTGCTTCCACAATCACTTTTCATTCTTTATTACACAAATTTCTTTTACACTTTAAACTATCAAAACCCTAGAGTATTCAAGATATTTAATTTATTTTAATATCTTGATTTAGAAATATATAAAGCTTTTTCAACAATAAAATAATCTTTACTATTTCCAATTTATACGTCCTCTTTCAAATTCGAAAATTTTAAAATGCCAAACTTCTTATTTATGAAAAGCAATTGTTAATCAAGAAACGACTTAACTGATTTTCAATAATTTATCTAATAAATAATTAATCTATGGTTTTATTTCAACTTTCATCAAATTATAACTTAAAGTCTCACTTTCATCAAATTAATCTATGCATTAGGATTGATTGATTGATTGTGTATCTTATGAGATGTTCGATTGCTGTTTTCCAATTTTGAATTGGAATTTGATTTTTCTGACTATTATGAATAGTCAAACACTACCTAATTGAGAATTAATTTCCAAATCTATGTATTTTGGAAAGTATATAAAGTTTAGTTTGGAAAATTTTGAAATAAAGACAAATGGAAGTTGGAATTTTTTTTAAAAGCTAAATACTTTGATAAGTAAAGTGTATAAGTTTATTTTGATTTTGAGATGTTTTTAAATGGAAAGAGTTTTAAGAAATGTTTTGAACATATTAAATAATTATAAAATCTTACTTTTGGCAAATTGAATTTTGTAAGCAGTTCTGGCTTTGTATAAATATGAAAAATAGTTTGGAAAGGTTTATAATGGAATGTGTATTAAGAAAAAGTTTGAACCTAGTAAATGTTTATGAAAGAAAAAAAAAGATTTTGAGAAGAATTTGGTTTAGATCGAAATTTGATTTTATCCGAATTTGATATAATCGAAAAAAACTGAAGTTGTGAAAAACTATTGATCTAAAATTTGGAAAATTTTGAATTTGAATGATATGTGATTTGAAAGGAAAAATGATTATTGAGATCGTATATGGTCCTTAAAGATATTTGAAATGGATTGATTTCAAAGACCTTTAACTCTACAATAACATTTGATTTGAAAGTTTTCGACTTTTATATGATAATGGTTTGTATATGTATGAAGTTACTTCGAAAACTATTGATTTTGAAAGGTATTCAATCTGAAAAGTGATAATCTTATATATATAACAAAATTTATATAGGAATGGTATGATATATTCAAGATTATTGATTTTGGAAAGTACTCGATTTGGAAATGAAATCTAATATATAATGGAATTTATATAAGTGTGATATTTGAAGTTGTGATTTGGAAAGGGCACTATATATAGTATGATATATTTCAAAGTAACAGATATGGGAAGTACCCTCCGTGATTTTCGATAATCCACTTGGTGGATTCATTCTATTTGGTGGATTCATTTTATTGATTTATTTTGATCGTCCGGACATAAACTCATGAGTTCCTTCAAATTCCATAGCGTAACCTATGGTCTTATGATTCAATTAGCATAGCGTAATTCGTGGGGCGTCATGGCTACAGTCTACTTATGATTTCGCTGGGATAGCGACGTAACCATTGTGTAGCTGCGATTTATGGCCGGTCTATTTGGCGTAATTCGAGATGGTAGAGATTGCATGCAGTTTACTATGTTTTCGTTGGGATATCGACGTTACCATATGGTGTAACCACTAAGTAAACTGCGATCCACATAGCGTAATTCGAGGCGACGGTGATTATCTATAGTCTGCTATGTTTTCTATGGGATAAAGACGTAACCATTGGGCATAACCGCTATATAGACTATGATCCATGGGTGATTTGATTTGCATGGCGTAATTCGCAGGGCAGAGATTACAAAAAGTTACAGATGTTTCCTCTGGGATAGAGGTGTAACCATTGTGTAACTACGATCCATAATTGATTTTCGAGTTATGCTTTCCATATTTATTTTTAAAAGTTTTTCAAGTATTTTCACTGGGTGTTGAAACAGATCTACTAAGTACTTAGAGATTTCTAATCTTACGTCAGATCAACGTATTGTTGGACTCTGTAAGAACAAGGATAAACTTATTGAAACATCGAGTTATCAAAAGTATTTTCAATCTAAAATTATTTCGATGTAAAAGTGTTTCGTTATAAAAGAATTTGCAACAAAGAAAATTTCAAACATTTAAGCATTGAATATAAAAACCAACTTGAATTATCTATTGGTGTAATTAAGAAACCAATGAAATAAATACGTAGGTTATATATAGACCATTCTATTTGCATTTACAGTTTTGACTCAAATTTGAATACACAATTTTAAGGTAATTGACACCTGTTCGATTTAGGATTGTTCGCTCGATCCTCGATGACAAACACTGATACGGATTTTTGATATGAATTTGAAGTTCTCTATCATAGTTTATTACTGTATAAGGAGGATGGAAGTTTCTAATCAATAAATCGAATTAGATCCACATTTGAGTAGTCAGGTTACCAATACTAGTTCGAAAAAAATAAAATTGCATATTCGAGTAGGAGATCGAAATTGTTATACATTCAAATGGCATATATATATATATATATGTATGTATGTATCGTATGGATTCTAATAAAATGATTGCATATATGATTTCTAGCTATGATTGTTCCTTGATTAGGATTGCTATGCTGTTTGTTGCATGTAGTTTAACATCATCCTCATCAGTTGCATTACATTTGTGTGTTGCACACAATTGTTATAAAAATTTCTTACTGAAATTAGCTTTTACATCATTAGAATTTCGTAGAACTACATCGTCGTTGTAGTTGCGTCGTATTACCACGTTATATCTGGTTGCTTTGTTTTATTAATGCTTATGCTTATGGTTTAAATTAAGAATTCATGTTATATAGTTCTATAAAAAGTCATGCATGCTTCTATAGCTTTTATAAACAACTAATATTCAAATTTAGTTGAGATAGCACATTCGAAGACCTTTTGGACGTATATGCGTTTTGACTCGGTTTTGCTCGCTTTGATATGAACGAACTCGCTCATATTAATAATAATAAGCTACATATCTCAGATTACACACCACACTTTTATATTTTTTCCTACGGGATGCCTCATCATTGAGATGAGATGTATATCTGATATATATTTAGGTTATATATTGTATTGAATTTTTTTTTTGATCGAGCTGCGCAAAGGAGACGCTGCCGAAATTTTTCGTAAATCCAGGTATTAGAAATTTTTTAAGGTTTTAAAATTTTATAACTTGTTTTCTATATAAGTTGTAATTTCCGTAAGCGATTGGAGTGGCAATGTAGAAGTGTAGTAAATGTTTTCTAATAAGATTTTAAAGTTTATAAGTTGATTATTTTGGAATAAAATATATCGTAGTGTTAAATTCTCTACTTAACCCCTTTCTGAGAACGAAAAATTTTGAGTGGGAAAGATTGAAACGACCCGTATTTTTAACTATTTTAAATTATTAATTTTATTAAATTTTTGAATAAAAATGGTTGATATATATATATAATTGAATGATTTATATTGAAAAGATAAATTGAATGATATTAGTTGTGAATAATTAATAATAAAAATAGTAATGTTCATTTGAATAAGACATTGATATATGTAAGTAATAGAAGAACATGAGTTACAACACTTAATTGAAATTCTAAAATGACACAATTCTAAAATGATGACAGGTTGTAATGAAATAAAAGCCGTAACTTATATTAAAATTGGAATTAATGGTATTGGGTTCTGATAAATTTATAATAGAAATTAAGATAGTAAGTGTTAAATTAAAATGAATGAATGTCTATTAAATGAAGCTTATGTTATTATTTAAAATTTACTTCGGTACGTTGCGTGATCGGAGTTTTAACAAATTAAGATTTAGTTAATTAAATGATAATTTCAGAATGAGAAAATTTGTTAAATTTAATTTTGAAATGTGTCTAATGAGTGATAGTAAAAGAAATTTTATTTGTTATGAAATATGTATATTTATCAATTTTGAGTTTTAATTCAAAAATCAATTAATATTTTATTGGAAAATATTATTTTTTGACACATAAATATTTTTACATAGAAATGATCTTGAAAGTTTTACGATTGAAACATTAAAGTTTATTTCGTCCATATATGATCTTTCCAGCTCTATTTATCATGATTTGTCGTTTGACGTACGTTCTAATCGGGGTAACTAGCGACAACAGTAGATTTTTGATACGATTGTCGTAATACGGATTTTATTGCATCATTTGATTCGTCTCATCGCGATGATCTCCGTGGTATATTTACTTTTGTATTTTGACGTCCGATGTGCAACGTTAAGTGGTCAAATTTTAGTAAGTACCGGTTCCCGGTTTGCAATGTTAACCATTTAATAAAATATTTCAGTCATCCAATTTCTTGTGCTGCCATCTTATCGCTTGGACTACAAAAATTTGCCAGTGCATCAAAGTCTATTATTACTACTGACGTATAAAACATGTTACCCTAAATAATAATAATAGTTTATAAAAATAAACTACCGTTCCACCTTCATTATGAACTCTGCATCTCAAATCACCTTGCCCAAACATTAGACCACGCCTTCATTTCTATACAAAGAAATGA
The DNA here is from genome assembly GCA_030765085.1 of Allium cepa. NCBI lineage: Eukaryota > Viridiplantae > Streptophyta > Magnoliopsida > Asparagales > Amaryllidaceae > Allium > Allium cepa. Next base: position 981,122,088 of record CM060928.1, read on the forward strand.
AAACCAAAAATAAAAAATATATAAAAACATATATTTTTCTCACTCCTCATATATATATATATATATATATATATATATATATATTTCCGCCTACTCTCATTCTCTCTCTCCCATCATTTTCTAACTTCCACCCAATCACTTCCTCACGTCCATTTTCGTATGTCGCCTTCTCCATGCCTTTCGCCTGGCCACCAAGGCCGCAATCTACCTCCGTTCCAGTTCCTCTATCCATCACACCCGCCTAGTCAACTATCGTCACTGTCCTGAAACCCATGCACCCAAGATCGCTCGAGCCTCCACCTGTGTCACCGCCCTCCACTTAGCTGCCACCATTTACCGAAGTCTTATCCTTCCCTCCACCTCACCACTTCCTTGCCTTGTTGCGAGACCCTCACTACCCTCCGCAGCCTCCCCTTCCACTTTGCCACCCTCACACTTTGCCGTTAGCACCCATCAGCCAGTCATGTCCTTCGCCTCTGCCCCACGAGTCCCTCAAAATCGAGCTTCTTCCATTCTCCTCCATCGACCGTCCCCTGCTGAGCTCTTCCTCCACCTAGCAGCCTGCACACAGCATTTCCGGCTCTGTCTCCCGAAGCCGCTGCCTTGCAACCACCCACCACCGACGTCCTCTGCCTGCATCCATCACCCATTGTCGAAGTCCACCCAGATCTTCTCGACGGAAAGAGCCACTACTTGTCTCCACTGCACCCGAAGGCTGCCTTATCGCTGCTTGTTGCCAACAGACTTTTGCTTCTGTCCAATTATTATTCTGCGTGCTGCCAGTCATCGAGGCCGAAGTCTTTAGTTCTATGAGTTGCAACGGTAGTTCATCTTCAAAGCGAGTGCTTGTTCGGGAATTGTTCTGCAAAAAAATCAAAGTCCTTCCATGCATGCATGTGCGTGTCCGTCTATCCGTGGCTGCAATCACCATATCCAGGCCATCTTGTGTCGATCGTTCATGCTTTTATGATTCGTGGAATTCAGATGAGTGTTTCAAATCACTCAAGAAGTACTAAATTTCCTACTTCAAGTTAAACCCATTTACGAAATGATAAAATTAATTTGATTGTTGTTTGAAATTTAATTGGTTGAATTTGAATTAATTGACTGTTAAACCGACATTTAAAATTTGATTGATAAATGAATTGAAAATGAAATGGTTAACCAAAATGAAAATGGTTTGGCATTATGGTAAAAGAATGGAAATTCAAAAATTTGAATTTTTAATGAAGGGTGAATTGAAAAGGAGTAAACTGAAAATAAATATAAATGGCGAAGTGATTATATAACTATAGGTTATAAATACTGAATGTGAATAAACTTAAGTGGAAAATTCAAGGAATTGTGAATAAATAAGGTATATAACTTATTAAAGTGGGAAAGTGAAAAGTATAACCAAGTTAAAAAGTTAAGTAATTGATAACCAAGAAAACGAATTCAATTTAAGGGTGAATGAATTAAATATAAATTGAAATATGACCTTGGGAGTATAATTGGGGTATGAGCTTAAGTTATAAGCTGAATATAACTTAAGCAGTGGTATGGAATGTCTATAATAAACCTTAGAAATAATTTTATTAAATGGTTTATAATAAATTAGCATGGAATGAAATGTCGTTCACTATAAAATGAAGTGAATAGCACTATGTGAATAAAATGAAGTGAATGAAAAGGATGTAATATAGGTTGAAAATAAAGTAATATAGGTTGAAAATAAAGTTAATGGAAATACAAGTGCAGTAGCCATGTTATGATATAATAAATTATTCGAGAATTGATTTACATGGAATGATTCCCCAATGATATAGGATAAATTGGATATACTAAGTAAATGGAAGTGAATAAACTGAATGAAATCAATTTGAAAGGAATTAGAATTTGATTGACATGTAAACTTAACTTAAGTGATTATTTATGGATACAACATGAAGCAAACAAAGTTGGGTGGATAACTCGAATGGGAAACAATGAAAAATATATGAACTGATTTAATTAAAGCTTAATAAGTTGGATATGAATAAAATAAGTGTGAATGTGAATAGAACGAAATTGAATGGATTTCGAATCAAGCTAAAATTGAATAAATGGTACGGAAATTAGAAAAATTTATTTAGAGTCAATATAAAAATGAATAAATTGAAACTGATAAAATGCATTTGCATATAATGAAAGTCAATAATGAACGGAATGCAAATAAATTGATTCTGAATCAATTTGAAATTGAATAAAAGTAAATTTATGCAGGTAAGGCTCATGCAAATCAATTTGGAATGAATATGAGTTTGTTGGTTGTAAACATGAATTGAATGCAATAAATTTGGCTGTAAATCATTTCGAGTTGAATGAAATGATGTATGGATCCATGGAAAAGAATAAAATTAGCGTTGGAACCTTATAATTGCTTGTAATATATGACTGGCATGTTTGGGTTATGAAGTTTACGTGTTTAGCTAGTTAAAGTAATGAAATGTTACTAAAATTTCATGTTTATGAAAACTTATGTACTTGTTTTGAGTAAGCACAGGTACAGGGAGCTGTTTGGGTAGATTTTGGTTGCGTAAATGCATATAAAATAAGCTGCTCGCTTAAAAATCCTAAATAAAGGTACGCCTACGCAATAAAATAAAGAAATGATAAAATATTGATAGAGGTCTTTAGACTCAAGGAAGAAGTTGGAGAAAAATTTAGTTTTAGGGACAAGAAGTTTGTTTTTTAGGCTGAATGACACTTTCTAGTGTAAATCACAGAATGATAGTTGTAACTATCATTTTCAGTTTACACTAAAAAATGTCCTTTAGACTAAAAAGCAAACTTGTTGTCCCTGAAACTAATTTTTTTACAGCTTCTTCCTTGTGTCTATTTTCCTGATATTGATATATATTTTGTTTTTCGACTGTGTGGGTCGATGTATATAAATTTATCTCTCTTTTCATATTTTAAAGGCTCTCCATTCAAGGAGACTCTGTCAAAAAATTTCGAAAATTTAGGTTGTTAGACAATTTTTAAAAATTTCTAGGAAATTTTTGTTAACTAGAAAGGTTGATTTTTTACTTGTATGAAAAATCAAGGATTGTGAATTAGAAATGAACGCCAATTATTTTGGATAAAAACTAAAAGGGTTTAGAGAAATGAATGTAGGATTTTAATTAAGTGGGTTTAGAAAAGTTAATGGGTTGGTAGCATTTTTCCTACCTTAGCAATTTCGAGGACGAAATTTTTATAATGGGGAGGAATGTAACGACTCGGAATTTTGCTTGATTAGTTTTGAACATTTAATTCATTTTAAATGTTGAATTTGAATTATTTATTGATTCTGAGTATGGAAGAATCAGTGAAATGGTTTATAATTTCAAATATAGCGATTAACATATTTAGTAGATGGTAATTTAACATTTGAAAATCGGGTAAATTGGTGAATCTGGTGTGATTGTGGATGGAAATGATATCTAAAATTGGTTTAAGTTCTTTTTGGATTTGAATTATAATATTGGACTTTTGAATGGAATTAAAAGTCGATAAATTTAAAGTTTGAAATTTATATATCAATTTAATAGTGAATTTATATATATATATATATATATATATATATATAATTAATAGTGTAAATAATGGAATTTTGATTTAAAATAAATCGGAATGATTTCTAATATGAATATAAATTATATTTGAAATATAATGGAGTTAGTAAATTTTAAAAATTGAAAATTTAATTGATTTCAACGATTTTGAAAATTGCTCGATATAATCAACGCGTTAAAATAGCCTTTCGGGACATAGTCTTGGAATTCGACGAAATCAGTTCCATTGGATCCGTAATAGTGTATTATTATTAGATTTCAAATTTTGTAGCGTTTGGAGTTACCGTTTGGTCGTACAGAATAGAAACGCGTTGAAATAAGTTGTCGAGAATTTAATATTATAATTCGATTAAAAAAGCTATCTTCCACATACAATCGAATTAGGCCTCGAAATATGTTCCATTGTGTTCAAAATAGGAGTAAAACATTATAAACGTCTAGCGGCACGTCTTGTTTGGAGTTCGTTTGAAAAAGCACATTAATTTTGGAAATAATATTAAAATAATGTAGATATAAGTACATAAAGACGTTGCAACAGTGAAACCCTATGCCGTTTTAACGTAGCCGCCACGAACGAATTAAAGGCCGAAAGTTTATCTCATTCTTCCTCAAATCTCCTCCAATCCATAAGCTTTCGTCGAAAATCTCCAACTAGCAAATCGAAGAGCTCGTCAAACTCTACATTATGAACGACTGCGATCAAATTTGGAACAATTGATCGATGTCAGGAAGGCCACGTTCATTGGCTATTTGGTGGAGAAATTCGAGACGATGGCGTGGCTTTAGGGGTGCGGTTGGTGGCCGTGGGTGGAGCTCGCGACGTCCTTTCAAGTGGTGGTCGCCGATCATCTTCCGGTGGCTTGTAGGAGGGAGGGCGATCGACTTTTTGATGGTGGTGATGGGCTTGAACGTGATTGGCCTGGCGAACGAAGAAGAGAAACAAAAGGGGCAGCCACGATATTTTTAAACCAAAGTGAATGGCCAGATCTTGGTTATGTTTTCTTATAAAGAATTTATTATTATAAATTATATTCAAAATTTTGAAATTGCATATCTTTCTTATACGAGGTCAAAATCGAACAAAACAAGCGACATTGAAATCGCAGCGATGAGCACTACGCTGTGGCGCAGATTTGGGGATGATTGGTGCTAGTTAAAATTTTAGGTTAAATCGAACGTGTTCGATTTAATTTAAAATTTGAACGTTTGGCGATTTAAAACTCAAGATGAGTTAATCTCACTCGAATTTTGGACTGCTGGCTTTAATTTTGAATAATTAAAATTAACTAATGATTGGTTGGTTGAATTTATATATTTTTATCAGTTGGATGTGATATTGTTTATAGTAGTGTATATATATATATATATATATATTGGAGTGATTGATATTTCCGCATATATATAGCGGATGAGACCCTATGTGCCGCGCATAATAGCGGATGACACTCTATACCATGAATTTCCACCTCGAAGCAGAATTGGTATTTTTATGTTGTACTAACATTTGTGGATGGAGGAAAATAGTTTGGAAGGATCCAATTGGATTCCTAAAAAATGTTGAATTTAATTTCAAATATGGTGATATATGTTTTGTTGGAATAATCTGTGATAGTTTGTTGTATGTTTTGAATTGATTGGATGTTATGGCAGTTAACCTGGATTTTTGGTGTTTTTAAATACCAATAAAATATGGTTTGAATTGGTAAGGAATTGTAAATAGGGATTTTGAAGAAAAATGTTTACATAGAGTTTTTGGGTAAATCTATTGGATGAAGTAAATGGTTTTGAAATTGTAACGTAACTATTTCGGGTTATTGTGAACGGGGATTTCTTGAATAAAGTTTATAAAAGGATATTTTTATAATAAATGCTAAGTGGCACTTGTTTTAAATATAAAAGGTTTACAATCGATTTTTTTAATAGATTGGAAGATAGAAGTGAATTTGGAAATAAGTGTAAGATTGGTTATATTGGAACTCAAGTAAGGTTTCCAAATTTACGAAATGGAATTGGAATTGAGGAATTGGACTTGTCTTAGAATTCTTTGGGATAAAGACGTAACCATTGAGCTGTGATCCATGGTTTGATACTGTAGTGGTACTTTTCATATTATTTTAAAAGGGTTTTCAATTATTTTTGATATGGATAATTTGTGAATATACCGAATTCGATAAGATAAGGACATGACCTTTAATAAAAAGATTTGGTTTATTTAAAATTTAAATTAAATAAGACTTGGTGTTTTTCAGTGAAAATGAAGTATTTGGTTGAATGATTGTTATTTGAATTTGATAGTTAAATAACCGACTATCAAATCTGGACTTAAATATAACTTTGGAAATATCTAGAAGAAGCATGTGATTATATGGTACAGTTACCGTTCGAGATGCTATACTGTACGTATAAACTCATTTCGTTCTATTAGGACGTTGATAAGGAATTCTGTCCACTAACGGTTAGGAGTTGATCTCCGATCTTATTTTCGTCTATTTATTTCCTAGAGAACTGAAGTTGAGTTTATCGAAAAATATCGAACGTTGTTTTCAAAGAGACCGAGATCGGATTTGTTATCTGAAAACCACTTTGATCGAACGAGTACGCATTCGAAAGGAAAACAAGAACATGGAATCGAAGATGAAGCAGTGAAGTGCAAGGGCTGATCGCTACTAACATACTAAAAAGGTTAATATTTCGACAGCACGTAGCGACGGCTTCCGACGGTTAATTTTCGACGGCTTCCGACGGCTAATTATCAAAAACTCCCAAATCCCTCCTACAAGCTTTCAATCTCCAATTTCGAGCTTCCGGATCCTCCACGGCTGCCTAAGCAAACTCTATTGTTCTCAATCTCAGGTATAATATATTAATTTGGGAAAAAAAATCTAATTTTTGCCCTAAATCCAGATTTACATAAGATGATAAATTAGAGCTAATTAGTGATTGCAATTGTTTCCAATTGTGTAATAATGGTTCATATCATCCCATGCTATAACTATTTCATATATTATCATGAAATTTTAAAGAGTATGTATGATTTGTGATTGTGTGTGTGTATAGTTAGTAAAACTGTATTTTTTCGTAAAATGTGCACATTTAATTAACTAATGTCCCTTAGAAAGTTTTTGGCTCCGTCTGACGAGCGTTGTACATGATCGTTATATAAATTGTCGTTTTTTTAAAAAGATGACCATCTATATTCATCTGGTACAATGTTTGTTGGATTTGTCCCTGTATTGGACAAGTTATGAACACAGGAAACATTTACATTCTGTATACTACTTCGTCTCAAACGGTTCACAAAATTTCGACCTAACTTTTTTTTGTTTCCTACATACACGCATTTGTGTACAATGCAGGGAACAAAAGGGAAATGCTGCCGAAATTTTGTTGAATCATTTGAGATGAAGTAATATACGAAATGTAAATGCTTACTTTGTTTGTAATGGGAAGTAGGATGCCTGACCATGGAAAAAAAAAATCTTTTTGTACAAAATTTTATATCGATACATTAAAAAATAAAATGTGTCGTATTTGAAAATATTTTTTTAATTTGTGAAATAGTTCTTTAAATTCAAATATTATATGACCATGAAAATAATCTTTTTCGAAATTGTATTCTTGAAAATAAATATTAAATTTTGAACTTGTGACTCATTTTCTCAAATAGAAAAAATGATTGATTATTTTGTTAATCGGATGAGATGAATGTACCAAAGAAAAGGACTGAGAGGCTCAATAAAAGAAGATTTTTATAATGGTATAAATGTATTTGTTGATTCACTTTAAGTAATAACGGAAACGATCCAAAAATTTGTTGTCCATATAGTAGGTGTAGACATTTGAAGTATTTGTTACGAGATATTATGAAATTTCATTTGTGCCAAAACGGTTTCGTACCCGAGTATTATGTTTGAGATCGGCATGGAGAAGTTGTAGCAAATACTTCTGTAGAGTCTGAAAGTGTCGTTAACGAAGTAGTTATGATGACCTGTATAGAAAATATGGTCGAAGATGCAGCACGATCAATGTTTCCTATGGTTGAAGTTGACGACGATGATGGAAATGTTGAAGAACCAAATATTGAAGCAAATTTTTATTATGATTTACTAGATGCTGCTAAGAAACCTATTTGGGATGGTTGTAGAAGTGGCACTCAGCTGTCAGTAATCGCAGAATATATTGCGATGAAGTCAAAATAAAACATCATTAAAGCTAGATTTACGGCTGTTGTACAAGCTGCAAAAAGACATATGCCGCCCAATAAACTAATGTGTGAAAATCACTATGAAGTTAAAAAACTTATGTCGGATTTTGGTTTACCTTATCAGAAAATAGATATATGTTTAAAAGGCTGTACGTTGTTTTGGAAACAAGACGCAAACCTTAGAAATTGTAAAATTTGTAATCAGGAGAGATACAAACCAGGAAAAAAGAAGGGGAAGGAAGTTCTGTACAAATGTATGCATTACTTAGCCATCACTCCAAGACTTCAAAGATTATATGCATCTTCTGTAACTGTATCTAATATGAGATGGCATAGTGTGAGAATGGAGGAAGAGGGTACGTTGACACATCCAGCCGATAGAGAAGCATGGAAGGATTTGGATAAAACGTATCCAAATTTTGCAGCAAAGAGTCAAAATGTTAGATTAGAATTATGTATGGATGGTTTTTTGCCATTTTCTCAATTTGGTTCTAAATATTCATCCTGGCCCATTATCGTCACACCGTATAATTTACCTCCATGTTTGTGTATGAAAACGTAATATATGTTTCTTACTGTTGTCTTTCCTGGCCCCGACGATCCGACACAAGGAATCGATGTATATTGACAACCGTTGATTGAGGAGTTAAAAATACTGTGGAATGAAGGAGTAGAAACATACAATGTGTCCAAGAAGAAAAGTTTTCATATGTTTGCTTCTTTGTTGTGGACTGTAAGTGATTTTCCTGCATATGCAATGCTTTCAGGATGAAGTACTGCCGGTCGTCTAGCATGTCCATATTGCATGGATGAAACAAGAACGTTTTCTTTACCTCATGGTAAGAAAATTTCGTGGTTTGACTGTTATCAATATTTTCTCCATGTAAATCATCCATTCAGAGGAGACAAGAAAAACTTTTTAGCTAATAGAGTAGGAACCAGACAACCACTGACGATATGGTCAAGCGAATACATATATGAATTTGTTAGGGACTATCCAAAGATATATGAAACTGGAGTGCAAACAGAAATTGAAGGCGAATCAATTGTTCAAATGTTTTGGTAGAAGCGTTTGACAGTGCAGAGGAAAATATCGTAGAAAACAAGACCGAATCTGAATCAGAAGACGATGATGATTGACAAAAATCCGAACCTGATTTTTTTGCAATTGACGTAACTATGCTGAATTCTTGATGTATTATGAAATTGATGTAACTATGAAACCAAATCTGTACGTTTACCATTGTTTACATGTTTTATGTCATTTCCATTTGTCATTTATTTAGCAATTTTTATTAAAAATGCAATCTAATCTGCTTATCGTCGGAACATGAGACCCATTATGAATCAGGTATAACACACTTCCATTTCTATTTCCATTTCAGTTATTAATTTAGCAATTTATACCGTTGATGTCATTTACGTATGAAACATATTTCATTATCATGTTATTATTCTCTTTTGAAATGATGTGTATATATGTCACAGGTTTATCGTAATGTCATCTAGAGGTAGGAGCTCTTCCCGATCTTCAGGAGGCGATGGCAGTGGTCCATCGCAAGCATTACAACGTCCTGTAGTTTCTTTAGTACCTAGAGCAGAGGGTCGAAGTCATTTCAGCAATATCGGCAGGAGTTGGTAAATTTACCGAATGCAAATTGTAAATAGCTTGTGCTATATAATTTTAAATATTCAATAATTGTATGTAAAAATCAATTTTAGGAAGCTAAGGCACATGGTCCCGTGGGTTATATGGATGTGTTTACTAGTATGCATGCTATCGAGCATGTAAATCCGGACGGGACAGTTTCATATACATGGCACGATGATAAATCCAGCAAGAGCTATGTAAGCATGTTTCATTTCATGCAGCAGTAGTAATTGTTCTACTTATTAAAATATAATGAAATAATATATGATGATATTAATTTGTTAATGCAGGAAAAGTTTATGGAGCAGCGCTAGAAACTCCTTGCTTATACGGATCGAGATCAGCAGACGACGGATAAGGAGGATGCTATTTTTGAGTCAGGTGTGGATCCATCGGAGTATGGCAGACGATAAGGATTTGGCATCACTTCAAGGCTTGAAAGATTATATGCATCTTCTGTAACTGTATCTAATATGAGATGGCATAGTGTGAGAATGGAGGAAGAGGGTACGTTCACACATCCAGCCGATGGAGAAGCATGGAAGCATTTGGATAAAACGTATCCAAATTTTGCAGCGGAGAGTCAAAATGTTAGATTAGAATTATGTATGGATGGTTTTTCGCCATTTTCTCAATTTGGTTCTAAATATTCATCCTGGCCCATTATCGTCACACCGTATAATTTACCTCCATGCTTGTGTATGAAAACCTAATATATGTTTCTTATTGTTGTCTTTCCTGGCCCCGACGATCCGACACAAGGAATCGATGTATATTTACAACCGTTGATTGAGGAGTTAAAAATACTGTGGAACGAAGGAGTAGAAACATACAATGTGTCCAAGAAGAAAATTTTTCGAATGTTTGCTTCTTTGTTGTGAACTGTAATTGATTTTTCTGCATATGCAATGCTTTCAGGATGAAGTACTGCCGGTCGTCTAGCATGTCCATATTGCATGGATGAAACATGAGCGTTCTCTTTACCTCATGGTAAGAAAATTTCATGGTTTGACTGTTATCAATATTTTCTCCATGTAAATTATCCATTCAGAGGATACAAGAAAAACTTTTTAGCTAATAGAGTAGGAACAAGGCAACACCGACGATATGGTCAAGTGAAGACATATATGGATTTGTTAGGGACTATCCAAAGATATATGAAACTGAAGTGCAAAAAGAAATTGAAGGCGAATCGATTGTTCAAATATTTTGGTAGAAGCGTTTGACAGTGCAGAGGAAAATATCGTAGAAAACGAGACCGAATTAGAATCAGAAGACGATGATGATTGATAAAAATACGAATCTGATTTTTTTGCAATTGATGTAACTATGTTGAATTCTTGATGTATTATGAAATTGATGTAACTATGAAACCAAATCTGTACGTTTACCATTGTTTACATGTTTTATGTCATTTCCATTTGTCATTTATTTAGCAATTTTTATTAAAAATGCAATGTAATCTGCTTACCGTCGGAACATGAGACCCATTATGAATCAGGTATAACACACTTCCATTTCTATTTCCATTTCAGTCATTAATTTAGCAGTTTATACCGTTGATGTCATTTACTATGAAATATATTTCATTATCATGTTATTATTCTCTTTTGAAGTGATGTGTATATATGTCATAGGTTTATCGTAATGTCATCTAGAGGTAGGAGCTCTTCCCGATCTCCAGGAGGCGATGGCAGTGGTCCATCACAAGCATTACAACGTCTTGTAGTTTCTTTAGTACCTAGAGCGGAGGGTCGAAGTCATTTCAGCAGTATCGGCAGGAGTTGGTAAATTTACCAAATGCAAATTGTAAATAGCTTGTGCTATATAATTTTAAATATATAATAATTGTATGTAAAAATCAATTTTAGGAAGCTGAGGCGCATGGTCCCATGGGCTATATGGACGTGTTTACTCGTACGCATGCTGTCGAGCATGTAAATCTGGACGGGACAGTTTCGTATACATGGCACGTCGATAAATCCAGCAAGAGCCATATAAGCATATTTCATTTCATGTAGTATTAGTAATTGTTCTACTTATTAAAACATAATGAAATAAGATATGATGATATTAATTTGTTAATGCAGGAAAAGTTTATGGAGCAGCGCTAGAAACTCCTTACTGATATGGGTCGAGATCAGCTGATGACGGATGTGGAGGATGCTATTTTTGAGTCAGTTATGGATCCATCGGAGTATAGCAGACGATATGGATTTGGCAATCAAGTGGTAAGTAAATAATATATTGGGTATCATACAAGTTTTCAAATTCAATACATTGGTTTTGAGTCACTTCGTTATGAAAGCATTATGCATTACCAAAATATATTAATTCGTTACTTGAATGTCATTTCAAAAAAATAACGAAAAAGACATGTTATTTAATTTAGTTTGCCTGATATATGCTGTACACATGCATAAATTTGTCACATTTACTGTTAAAGAGATCAAAAGCAGTGATATCTCATAATGTAACGTACTATTATTTTTGTTAATAAATGGTTGAATCACAATTTAAAAACGGCCAAAAGAACATTAATAATTCAAAATTGAGTGTGTTTTCTCACGCTGGTTTTCCAGAATGACTCGGGTGTTAGTTTATTATAATGCTCGGGTCAGACCGAGTATTACAGATTCAAGTTAGGATGCTACGGAGCTCAGGAGACGAGCTGGAGGGCGAAGACGTGTTGCTCTTATTTGATTTTATTCCGCTGTAGTTTCTGTTGAAGTTATCAACAATTGTAAAGGTAGGCTGTTATAACTATCTGGGCTGGTAGCTATTGATTTATGTACTCTGATGTGAGATATGTATATTACAGTTTTGATTTTTGTAAAAAAACTATTCATATTATATGTTATTCAGTCCGCTGTGAGATTCTATTGTTTGTTTTCTCTTTTTTTCTTCTACCTACCTTCTTTACCTCAACAATATGCCTTTTTGGCACTCGATCGTTCGGCATGTTATACAATGAGCGTATTTACGTCGGTTTTCAAGGGTCAAAAAGGGCGGGTCGTCACAATTGGAAAACTCTACTTAATAAATATTATTACTGTTTATTGACGGCTACAGTTGTAGCAAATAATAAAATCAGTAATTCCTTACACTTGTATCATTTGAAGGATATCATTCCCAACTTTGGTGGGAAAATGAATATGGTTTTGCAAGAGAAGAAGCAACAGTTTTGTTCGTAATATCTAAAACGATGATAAAGTTCAAATCATTAGTGATTTCGATGTATGTATGCAAACTTTTGATTATTTTTTGAGTTTCTTCATTCTCCCACTACACACCAATGAGTTAAATTATTGCCTTCAAATTAACAATGCTTCAAATCATATGTCGACAAGAGCATTGTAGTATGTCAACGATAAGTTAACAACCAGTTTTCCTAGCAATGAGAAGCCTGCGGCGAGGTGAAAGTTTGCTTTGAAAGGGTCGAAAAAAGTGTCATATGGTGGAGTTTCTTACATGTTAAGGTTGTACCGAGTTTTGTATAGTCAGATTTGTGATGTCGATTTGCTATAGAGATATTTTTGAAAGCATTTTCCAGTTATTGAGTTATGTTGTTTTGGGCAATATATTATCATCTATTGTAATATTCTTCATTATAGAAGTTGATTTGGAGAATAAGATGATACTAAAAAGTAATAACTCATGATGTTGATACAAATATTAATTCATAGCTGAGAAATGATATAATTTTATTTTCTTTGACATGGCAATGCTTTCCACGTTGTGGAACTTCTGTATAAAGTTTTATAGTATAACATGTTAATGTAAGATACTGAACGGTTCGATTGTTCATCGGTCAAACTATAGTTTAGTAGTAATGTAGAAGTATGAAGGTTACAGTAGATATACACACATACGTACATACATACGTAGATATACACACACATACATACTCGAGATGAGTGTCGAGTTGGTATGTATACTTACACACATACGTAGATATACACACACACATATATATTTATCTACATATGTATTCATATGGGTGTATGTTTGTATATACACATACACACACAGTGACACATATACGCATACATATATATGTATGTATACACACACATATACACACACACATATATAGCTGTATGTATACATATATACATATATATTCTAAGTTGGATGCTAAGATTTATCTTCTTTGCAGGCTATGATCATGGTTTCAACTTGGGAGCTAGCAGAAGCTCGGAAAAGAAATGCAATAGATAGAGCTAAGATTAGAGGAGAAGAACCTCCTTCCGAAATTTTTGCTGAAGAGAAAGGTTTACATTCGAGCGTTGAAGCAGATGTTAAGAATCTTTTAGATGGGAAATCATCAAAAGAGATTGAATTTATGCGACAGCAGATTGAATCTAAGATGGAGTCGGGAACAGCAAAGAATGTCGAATATTGGGAAGCAATTTTGAAACGGCTTCAAATATACAAAGCGAAGGTACATTCCATCCAGCATTTTTCCTGTGAATTAGCGTTTTTTCCCCACCTCCCACAATCACCAACCGAGTACTGTTGCATGACCGATGCTCAAATTATCAACCACTTGGATTTTGTACAGTAGTTCATATGTTTAACAAGTGACCTGATTAGATTGATCTTGCAGGTTAGTTTAGTGATAATGAACCTGAATCATAGGTTACAAAAATTTAGTTGGATGGATGACCTTGAATCATCATAGATCATGCATACCTTTGGTTTTAAACACAATTTTTCTTCTCAGCATGGCTATTTGCCTAGTTGTGAACTGTGCACTTTGAGCAGTACATGTAGTCAAAGATGCTCTCTGTCAACATCTTTCTTGAACGAAACTATTATCTATGCAGGCACATTTGAAGGAAATCCATGCTGATCTGTTAAGAATGCATTTAGAGCATCTAGAACATCCCATGGAGTACATGGAAGTTGTGAAAAGCAACAAAGATACAGAGAGCGATGAAGAGAAAGATGACTTCATATCAGATGACATGACTGGTGTGTACCTTCCATGTCTTCTTTGAAAAAATTCTCATTCTTTCTTGCGGAGAAGATTTTAATAATCTGTTGTTCCTTTTAATGCAGAAGACCAACAACATCACTTTGTGAAAAATGAACCAGCACTCGAGCCAGAGGAGGGCGAGATGACATTTGGTTCCGAGGCAGAAGTCAATTTAGATTCACAGGTGTACTTGTGGCATGTTAAGTACCGGGCTAGAAAGCCAAAGTATTTGAACCGTGTTCATATTGGATACGAGTGGAACAAACAACAAGACCCAATACGATCACGACAACCCGCCTCCAAAAGTCGTACAGGGATACAAGTTCAATATATTTTACTCTGACCTCGTCGACAAGGCAAAAGCGCCAACGTATAACATTGAAGAAGATGGCAATGGAGAGACATGCATTATTTGATTTCATGCTGGTCCACTATATGAGGACATAGTAAGTTGATCTATCATTTTTTCTTTGTTCTTTCATACTACATAAAATATTAGCGTGTGTGATTTGTACAGTTTGCTTTCAGTTTTAAGCTAGCTTGATTTTTTCTCTCTAAAAAACAGGCGTTTAGGATTGTGAATAAAGAATGGGAATACTCGCACAAGAAAGGATTCAAGTGCACCTTTGAGCGTGAAATCATGCGGTTGTACTTTAACTTCCTGGGACATAGGTATAGAAGGTAGCATATTCAGGTGGCGTATTCGGTTCTTATGGTGACAGAAAATTAGTGCGGGAAGTATGTATTAGTCAGGCTAAGCTCTAAATGAATTGCTGTAGATGGTTTTTGTCCTATGCTAAAATGCATCGACTTATTCTTCTTATGGAAGGACAAAAGGTTGAAGCAATTAATTTGTGATAAGACAACTATGGTGTGAATCAACACTCATCTGTTTTTTGATATATTTATGTATGATACTATTGTATTAGTGGTTCTTATAGGCTTGTTTATGTTCTGTGAATAGCTCGCATCACACTAGTGGAGTTTCACCGTTGAATATTGTGCATTAAGTTGCTGTTTAAACTACTTGCTTTTGTTGAAACTGTTTCAGATTGATAACAAATATTGAATTTAATTTTATTAGCTAAATAAATTGTACCTTTTTCTGTATGCGGTTTTTATTCTAGTTCTTGGCCAATGGTTTTTTACCCGATGGTTATGATGTTGTAAGAATAAGCAGACATGTTAATTTTCTTTCTCCCATTGTTGATCTACTAGGAAGGCCCAAAGCCTAGTTATTGACATGCTGACTAATTCTCTGTTATGGTGCGCTTGCAAATGTGACAGTGGGTGGGAGTTGATGCGCAAATGTGACAGTTGATGACCGTGTTAGGTGCACAAAACCTAAGCATGTTTTTTATCAGAGTTTTTATAAAGTCCTTTTAGATCTATTGAAACCTCACGATCGATATATGAATCAATGTGAACTTTGTTACAAACCTTTACACATACGATCTATGAATCAACGCGAAGAACATTATAAGTAACGTCGTTTAATCACACGGATAATACGGCCGGTTAAGAGCGACCTTATCTGACTATATCTTTGGACTAACACTGATACGCTTTAATACTTTTTTGAGGATCTGAACTAAAACTTTTGACGTGTACAGTATCAATACAAAGTAATAGACGCAGTGGTTTAAAATATCCAGAACAATATATAATATAAATTAATCAGAATCAAAGTCACCGATCACAGCGTAATATTATACATCATATACATAAAAAATGCGAGTCTGCAAAATATCAGAACTAGACCCACAAAATATATACATCGCATTTAAAACACTGTATCAGATACATAGTGAGTACTAAATAATATACATGACATATCCTCCTAAATGTCAATATATATAATAATAAAGTAAACTGAAACAGTCAAAATAGCATACTCCGGTGCTAGTACAAAAATCCAAAAGTCATCGAGTCCCCGTATCTGTAAAGTCTCGGCCTAACCCGAGCATTATAAAATAAACAGGTTTAGACTATATCTAAGAAAAAGACGTAATACTATTATTATAAATATATAAAAAATCCAAAAGTCATCGAGTCCCAGTACTTCTAGAGTCTCGGCCTAATTCAGGTATTATAACATAAATGGGTTTAGATTATATCGAAGAAAAAGATGCAATACTAATATTATAAATATATGACTTAACATTTTAATAAGCCATAATAAAATATGCCTGAAACCAATAATCATAATAAGGCATATTAATCAAAATCACCATTTCATAAATCCCTTATCATAAATATACGGCTTAACTATAAAATAAGTCATAGTAGAAATATGCTTCAAACCAAAAATCATAATAAGACATATCAATCAAAATCACCAGTTCCTAAATATATATTATGTCTCCAATGGACTCTCATCAAAAATATGGTGATAACAATTAAAAATTCTCCGAAGCCAAAAGGTACTAAATATTCATCCCAAAATCTCTAAAGAAACAATCATTGCTAATAAATAATCATAATCTCAGACCCGAAAAAGTTTATGATAGCCTATTGCAGTTTGACCATGTAGCTATCACCTCTCTCGTAGTCTGATCAAGTCGCCAACACCTTTCTCGTAGTTTGGTTAGGTTGCTAATACCTCACTTGCAGTTTGGTCAGGTTGCTAACACCTCTCTCTCATAGTTTCGTCAAATGACAAGGTTGCTAACACCTCTTAAATTGATGGATAAAACGAGTCATCGTTACTCAGGATTTGTCGGTATGAAATATGAACACCCTATGTTAATACAACTCTAAGTGTAGCTCACTTTCACTTTAGTAATTACTATAATCTAACTAACTATCCCATACTAGAAAGTGAAATTATAGTATTTACTAAAAGCTAGTAAACTGCACTCAAACTTTATTTAACCAATTATAATAATAAGCGAAAGAATTGTACGAAATGTCACAAACCAATCCGACATTTTAATCGTTTATTAAAATTCTTTATTTCCAATAAATTTTTTAATCAAAGCTTATTCTTTTGTATTTAAAAAGAAAAGAGTTAAAAGAATTTTATTTTAAAAATAGACTTCCTTTACTAAAATTTTGAATTAAATAAATACTTTTCATAAAATAATAATTTACTTTACTTTACTTTAATCAAATCAATAATTTACTTTACTTTAATATAATTTAAATTTTTACTTCATATACACAAGAAAAAATCATTTGAATAATCAAATTCTTAGCTTATTCTCAATCGAAATTCAGAAAGATCCACATTTACTGTATCAATTTAGCATAAATCAGAATTTGCTTCGACCCATCAAGTAAATTAAACAATCCAAAATAATAATTAGATCCCTTAATTGATAGTTTTGAGAACACAAACTATTTTCTTTGCCTAATGATTATAATTATGGGCTATGAGTTTTACACTAACTCATACGAAATTTTACTACTCAATTATTTCTAAAATGCTGAATTTTTAGCCACTTCGGAGAATCTCGTGGTATGAAGTGTATCCAAAAAAATTACAACACTTATGTGACGCCCCACCTCAATACCCATGCTAGCCAAGGACACTATGGAGTAATGCTGTCAACTAGCACGAAGAATAAGTCTGTTGAGGAGCGACCATCCGTGTAATTGCTTTATGCGAGCACCGATATGTCAGATAGTATAACATGCATTTCGTTTCAAGAGGAAATCCGACATACCGAAATAAACTCAAAGCTACTACACAGTGGCTATATGATCTTCGGAAATAAATATAGAAATAAGCATAACACAAATCAGTCACATATGTTCATATCACAAAGGCGGAAATAGATATGAATATAACACATAGAAGTGTACATCGGAGTAGTGGTCATACAAGATCCACGACATCACAAAAGAATAGGTACAAGTGCTAGACAAAAGAATATGTATACATCAGGAGTCCCTATCTCGAATGTATAACAACAAAATCTACTAAACTAAGTAGTTAGACAAAATTCAGGTGATGGTCCCAGATAAGGAGTCAAGCAGAAGCACCTGTGTCATCTCGGTCTGACCCGAGTATTATTTAATAAGAAAATAATAAACGGATCAGTCTAGCTAAAAATATCAGATAGAAATGAGATAGAATAAGATATATGACAAAAACGTATGATAACAATAATGTCATACTGTGATAAGAATACATTTGAAAATCAACCAAAATCATAAAATATCTCAAAGAATCTCATAATATCAAAAAAAACCACATTCTTTATTTTTATTCACCAAGTCACAAAAATTGGCAAACATCTCAATGCCAACTGTAAAAGTTGTTGAAACACAAATTCTCCAATGCACAAATATTGATAAACTCATCAATGTAAACCACTGAAATTGGTGAGACATAAATTCTAGAAATCATCAATTAGAAATCCAGAAATCACAAGAGAGGGAGGCCTATCACAAAATGGGAGCATGAAAACTCACCAACACGTGTATCACTAAATGGGTCGTTATCCCATAAAAATGAGCCAGAGCTCCTCCTAACAGGGTATAGTCCCTCATTGCGGACTATGAGCCGAAGCTCCTCCTGATGAGCCAAAGCTCCTCCTGATAGGGTATAGTCCCCTATTGCGGTCTATGAGCCGAAGCTCCTCCTGATGAGCCGAAACTCCTCCCGATGAGCCGAAGCTCCTCCAAACAAGGTATAGTCCCCCATTGCGGACTATGAGCCGAAACTCCTTCTGATAGGGCATAGTCCCCCATTGCGGACTATGAGCCAAATGTCCTCCTGATGAGCCGAAGCTCTAACAAACAGAGTATAGTCCTCCATTGCGGACTATGAGCCGAAGCTCCTCCTGATGAGACGTAGCTCCTCCTGATGAGCCGAAGCTCCTCCAAACAGGGTATAGTCCCCCATTGCGGACTATGAGCCGAAGCTCCTCCTGATAGGGTATAGTCCCCCATTGCGGACTATGAGCCGAAGTTCCTCCTGATGAGCCGAAGCTCCTCCTGACGAGCCGATGCTCCTCCAAACAGGGTATAGTCCTCCATTGCGGACTATGAGCCGAAGCTCCTCCTGATGAGCCGAAGCTCCTCCAAACAAGGTATAGTTCCCCATTGCAGACTATGAGCCGAAGCTTCTCCTGATGAGCTGAAGCTCTATAAAATCGAGGTATAGTCCCCCCACGTGGACAAAGAGACATCACACATCGCTAGTCTAAATCATAAAAAGATCATCATCGATCATCAAGAAGTGTCAATTACACTAAGCTAGTAAATAGATGAGTTTAGCTTCATGTCCCATAACCACTGGCTTAACTTAAATATTTACGAACAAATTGTAGATTCCCAATCACAAATTGTCACAAGAGTTTCAATCGAACAAGTCCAAAAATTAACCAACAAAGTAAACGCAAGCGTTTCATACCACTTGTTTTACTAGTTCGTTTAATTGGATTTCTCGAACGAATGAGGAAAAGGTTCGTGTATACTAATAGGTACGAAAAATGGTTTTATAAAGAGCTTTGTATCAAAAATAGAGTTGAAATCATCTTTGTAAAAGAGTTTGAATATTTACTACTAGTATAGAAACCTTTGCGTTTTAAAGTGACAAACCATAAAAATGATTGTAAAAACAATCAATCACCAAAATTTCACGTTCGAAGACGTGAATTAAATCTAGAGAAATCGATACCAAATCCATCAAAATGGATATTCCCAAAAATTCAAAGAAAGAAGTCATCAAAGTCGATAAAAGCGATAACAACTAATTGGATCAACAAAAAAAGATTAACGTTGGAAATATAGTCAAAAATAAGGCAAATAGGCAAAACTGCATTGTTCCAGACGTTTGTGGGGATGAACCATACGTCTGGATTTGGTTTTTGGAAATATTCCAAGAAACCATCCAGACGTCTGAAATCTAAAATCAAACGTCTGAAAGCCTTCCAGACGTCTGGGGGTCAATCCAGACGTCTGGTTTGACGTCTGAATTCTCAAATCAGACGTCTGACCTCCTTTCAGACGTCTGAAATGATATTTCAGACGTCTGAAATTAGTTATTGCCCTTTTTATTTTTCTTCCATGGATTATTTTTCTCCAGAAGGCCAAACCAGATGTCTGGCATAGGTATCTAGACATCTGAATACCTGATCTGGGCAATAATTTGCCTAGGCCATGATGGTCAAAACGATTCGGGAGCGATCGAGCGAGCAATGACGACTAAGGATTTATGCCAAACGACAACCCGACCTTATAAGCTCTTCGATACACCCCAAACAACATATCCAAACATCCATAGTAGGATTTTTCATAAAATTGGACTTCAAAACCAAAAATTGGAAAATCACCATATCAATTCAAATCAAAAGCAAATGATCCTGAATAGATGTTAGGAATTCATACCTAACAACAAAGATAGATATAGACATAGATATGAGATAAAAATCTCACCTTTTTCTCAAAAACACAAGTGAGAAGCTATAAAGCAAGGTAAGAACAACCACTCTTCAATTTTAACCCAAGAAGCTTCAATCTAAACTCATGAGAAAGACATTTCCTAAGTTAGGGTTTAGGAAATTTCTGAAATGGAATAGGAATTGAGATGGAGAAGATGTAGAGGATGCTTACCTAAGCTTCTCTTTGATTTCTAGCTTGAAGTTGATAATTTTCTAAGAATCCAGGGATTAGGAATTTCTATTTCCTTTTCTCTTCCCTCATTTTTACAAAAGATTGAGTGTTAGGAAATATCATGAAGGAATGAAGAGAAGTGGAGTGGAGTTGGGTTAATATGTTTGGTTAATGGGATGAAACCCAAACCCAAAGCCCTAAATGAAAACATTAAAATTTTAATCAACTCCAAACATATCATTGTTTATACTCAAAAAGGTCGCAAACGCTATTTTTAACTCAAAGGAAGTGGTCTCCAATCCCAATTCGACTGTTTGCAAAAAGTAATATTTCGGACTTTATTCCGACTAACGATGCATATTTAAATAAAATATTTTAATATATAATCGTAAAATATGTGGGTTGTTGCAGACTCCCCTCCTTAAAGAAATTGCGTCCTCGCAATTCTTAAGAAGAAAACAAAGAGTAAAAACCGTAAAAGCATACCAACACAAAAGAAAGTTTGAAGTAAGAAGTCCACCCAGAAGAGCACGAGAGAGTAATTCCGGATTTGTTTGCTCATAAGTCATATTAGGTGAAACTTCAATTCCTTCAATACCACCAGCCTCAAGAATAAAAATCGGAATCCTTAAGGCATTTCCGTAGTTGAGAGACACGGAAAAATGTCATGAATAACAGAAAATCGAGCTGGTGAAAGGACGAAATTCAATAACGGTATGCCCGAATAATTCGGAACAACGACGTAGTATAATAACAGTACGTCCGATGTACCCGAAACTCAAATAAATTGGACAACGACGTAGTACAATAATGGTACGTCAGATGAACCTGTCCAAAAGAACATTCCATTCGGATATCATCAAAGAAACAACCATTTGTTATTTACGACTAAAGGAATTGGCAACACGATTTCCCTTTCTAAAGTACAGAGAATATTCAAGATCATAAGATGCAAGGAACTCGAGTCAACGTTGTTGACGCAAATTAAGTTCCTTTTGAGAAAATAAATACTCCAAAGATTTATGATCGGTGTAGAGAACAAATTTCTCTCCCAAAAATAATGATGCCAAATTTCCAAAAGCAAAAAAATAGCCGCGAGCACTAGATCATGAGTGGCATACCTAGTCTCGATAGGCTTCAATTGTATGGAAGCACAAATGATAGAACGTTCCCTTTTGCAAGAGAACGATACCCAAACCAATACGACTAGTATCAGTAAAATAGTGAAGTCTTGGTTCCCTTTGGGAACCACAAGAATATGAGTATCAGAAAAGAGTTCTTTCAAATAATCCTCTTTCCCGAAAAGCTAAAACTTTCAAAATTACAATTAACTCAATTTACTTATTCCAGTCAATTTAATGTGTCTGATTGTCTCATCAAAGCATTTAGGAGATTCCTATCGATAACGTTTATCAACCGCACCGACCAGAATTCTTAAAGCACTCAATGGGCAAAACAACACAAAATCATCTTCTATATGATAAAAATATCTCTTAAAAACTTTACGAATATTCTTTTCTTGTTTTAACAACAAAATCCAATTATACTTATAAATAAATCTTATGGAAAAGGCTTGCAAATTTTAAAGTGCTATTTTCATCCATAATCAATAAATTCAAAAACAGACTCATCGAGACATTCGTAGAACACTCGATTCATAAAATGGATGAAAGAAGCTGGATGGTTCGTCAAACCAAATGGCATAACAAGCCATTCATAAGAATCATTATGAGTGAGGAATGCGGTTAGTGGAACGCTATCGTCCGCAATTCATAGCTAATGAAAACTGGTGGCAAAGTCTAACTAAAAAGACTTTAGAACCACTCATAAGATCGCTTAGGTTATAATCCTAAGACAAGCTCAAACATACCGGAAATTCTCGAACTACTTGAATGAAAGGAATAACATCTTCCTCAAAAGTCTAGAGAATAAAATGATGCCTCCAAATTGGAATCGAAATAATTCAGAAAAATAGAAATCTGCTTAACAGATGGAAAATGTCAAATATGAATAGTCCACTCGGGACATGAGATATGGCTTTATAATAATTAAGCCAATCCTTTCACAAAAATCAATTCCGAAGCCAAAGTAATGCATAACATGCAAATTGGCTCAGAAAGAATAATCACCTAAAATAATCTTGACATCTTAAAAAAAGAAAACTGAGTGTTGCCAACCGGGTTAGCAAATCTCAGTGAAGGCATCAAGCCCAAAATATTTAAAGAAAAAGAATCAATAAGTTCTTTTGATATGAAATAATGAGATGAACCCATATTATCAAGAACTTGAATAGGATAATCTCAAAACAAATGTCATCAAGGATTGAATGAAAAATACATTGACCAAGAGAAGTGCCACTAGGAGCTCGCTCTACATTTAGCACTTCCTATCTCTTGCTTTGACGTTTGGGACACGAAGATATATAATGATCCATACTTTTGCAATAATGGCAAGAAATAGGACTTGGACACCTATTTACATAATGGTCCTTAGAGCCATAATTGTAGCATTCTCCACGATTAAGGATTAGAGTCTTTGCTATAGAAGTCACTTGCTTCACCCTCTTGTTTGGATTAGGACTTTCGAACTTAATAAAGGGATGCCTCTTCTTATTGACACCCACGATCTCAACATCGCTTTCTTTATCGGCCTCTTCAAGTCGAAGAGCGATATCTATAAGCTGATCAAAATAAACTTCTAGTTTCAGAAGTAAAGGCTTTTTAAGATTGTTATTCAACCCATAGACAAACCTTTGATTTTTCTTCAATTGGGTATTAATATAATCGACCCCATACTTAGAAAGAGATTCGAAAGATGCGACGTAATCCGTCATAGAAGATTCACCTTGAACAAGGTCAATAAAACGTCGGGCCAAAGTTACCTTTTCAGCTTCCGGCACAAACTTCAACTTGAACCTTTCTCGAAATTGCTCCCAAGTAAGATTCTCTTCAATAACTTCAGAAATCAGAAGCTCATACTAATCTAATGCTCTTTCTTGGAGCATACTAGTAGCCACTTGGACTCGATGAAGATCAATAAGATTCATGCGAGAAAAGATGCGATCGCATGTTTTGAGCCAAGCTTGGATTTCCATAACGCTTTCGGATCCCTTGAATGACCTTGCATCCAAATCTGTATAGTCTCTACACAAACGTGCAAATCCGGATCTAGGATGCGTAGGCTCTGGAATAGGTCCGACAGCTTGAGCATTCTTTACAAGATCCAAAAGTTGCTGGACAGACATAAATACTCCATCCTGAGGAGTAGCACTAGATTGACCGGCACTGGGACGGCCTAATCTAACCATTTCTCTTCTTTAAGAAAGAAAGAAAGAAGAAAAAGAAGGTTATTCTCAAAATGAATATCAAACAATCATGATTGATAAAAAAAGGCATCACAAAGAAAATAGGATAGAACGGGTCCAATGACTCGAATAAAATCCTAAGGCACCACTCCTAAGAAGAACTTAGGACGATGATCCTTGCTAGATTATTCTACATTGTTCCAAAGTTTGGCTTTGATACCAAGCTGTGACGCCCCACCTCAATACTAATGCTAGCCAAGGATACTACGGAGTAATGCCGTCAACTAGCACGAAGAATAAGGCTGTTGAGGAGTGACTATCCATGTAATTGCTTTGTGCGAGCACCGATATGTCAGATAGTATAACATGTATTTCGTTTCAAGAGGAAATCCGACATACCGAAACAAACACAAAGATACTACACAGTGGCTATATGATCTTCGGAAACAAATATAGAAATAAGCATAACACAATTCTGTCACAGATGTTTATATCACAAAGGCGGAAATAGATATGAATATAACACATAGAAGTGTACATCAGAGTAGTGGTCATACAAGATCCACTACATCACAAAAGAATAGGTACAAGTGCTAGACAAAATAATATGTATACATCAAGGAGTCTCTATCTCGAATATATAATAACAAAAACTACCAAACTAAGTAGTTAGACAAAAGTCTGATGATGGTTCCTGATAAAGAATCAAGCAGAAGCACCTGTATCATCTTGGTCTGACCCGAGTATTATTTAATAAGAAAATAATAAACGGATCAGTCTAGCTATAAATATCAGATAGAAATGAGATAGAATAAGAGATATGATAAAAACGTATGATAACGATAATGTCATACTGTGATAAGTTTAAATTTGAAAATAAACCAAAATCATACAATATCTCAAAGAATCTCATAATATCAAAAAAAAAAAAAAATCATATTCTTTATTTTTATTCACCAAGTCACAAATATTGGCAAACATCTCAATGCCAATTGTAAAAGTTGTTGAAACACAAATTCACCAATGCACAAATATTGATATACTCATCAATGTAAACCACTAAAATTGGTGAGACACAAATTCTAGAAATCATCAATTAGAAATCCAGAAATCACAAGAGGGGGAGGCCTATCACAAAACGGGAGCATGAAAACTCACCAACACGTGTATCACTAAATGGGTCGTTATCCCATAAAAATGAGCCGAAGCTCCTCCTGATGAGCCGAATCTCCTCCTGATGAGCCGAAGCTCCTCCTGATAGTGTATAGTCCCCCATTGCGGACTATGAGCCGAAGCTCCTTCTGATGAGCCGAAGCTCCTCCAAACAGGGTATAGTCCCCCATTGCGGACTATGAGCCGAAGCTCCTCCTGATAGGGTATAGTCCCCCATTGCGGACTATGAGCCGAAGCTCCTCCTAATGTGCCGAAGCTCCTTCTGATGAGCCGAAGATCCTCCAAACATGGTATAGTCCCCCATTGCGGACTATGGGCCGAAGCTACTCCTGATTAGCCGAAGCTCCTCCTGATGAGCCGAAGCTCCTCCAAATAGGGTATAGTCCCCCATTGCGGACTATGAGCCGAAGCTCCTCCTGATAGGGTATAGTCGCCCATTGCGGACTATGAGCCGAAGCTCCTCCTGATGAGCCGAAGGTCTTCCAAACAGGGTATAGTCCCCCATTGCGGACTATGAGCCGAAGCTCCTCCTGATGAGCTGATGCTCCTCCAAATAGGGTATAGTCCCCCATTACGGACAATGAGCCGAAGCTCCTCCTGATGAGCCGATGCTCCACAGAAATCGAGGTATAGTCCCCCCATGTGGACAAAGAGACATCGCACATCGTTAGTCTAAATCATAAAATGATCATCATCGATCATCAAGAAGTGTCAATTACACTAAGCTAGTAAATAGATGAGTTTAGCTTCATGTCCCATAACCACTGCTTAACTTAAATATTTACGAACAAATTGTAGATTCCCACTCACAAATTGTCACAGGAGTTTTAATCGAACAAATCCAAAAATTAACCGACGAAGTAAACGCAGGCGTTTCATACCACTTGTTTAACTAAGTCGTTTAATTGGATTTCTCGAACGAATGAGGAAAATGTTTGTATATACTAATATGTAGGAAAAATGGTTTTATAAAGAGCTTTGTATTAAAAATAGAGTTGAATCATCTTTATAAAAGAGTTTGAATATTTACTACTAGCATAGAAACCTTTGCATTTTAAAGTGACAAACCATAAAAATGATTGTAAAAACAATCAATCACCAAAATTTCACGTTCGAAGATGTGAATTAAATCCAAAGAAATCGATACCAAATCCATCAAAATAGATATTCCCAAAAATTCAGATAAAGATGTCATCAAAGTCGATAAAAGTGATAACAACTAAGTGGATCAACAAAAATCGATTAACATTGGAAATATAGTCAAAAATAAGGCAAATAGGCAAAACTTCATTGTTCCAGACGTCTAAGGGATGAACCAGACATCTGGATTTTGTTTCTGGAAATATTCCAGAAAACCATCCAGACGTCTGAAATCTAAAATCAAACGTCTGAAAGCCTTCAAGACATCTGGGGTCAATCCAGACGTTTGGTTTTGATTTCTGGAAATATTTCAGAAAACCAACCAAACGTCTGAATTCTCAAATCAGACGTCTGACCTCCTTTCAGACGTCTGAAATGATATTTCAGACATCTGAAATTAGTTATTGCCCTTTTTATTTTTCTTCCGTGGATTATTTTTCTCCAGAAGGCCAAACCAGATGTCTGGCATAGGTATCCAGACATCTGAATACCTGATCTGGGCAATAATTTGCCTAGGCCATGATGGCCAAAATGATTCGGGAGCGATCGAGCAAGCAATGACGACTAAGGATTTATGCCAAATGACAACTCGGCTATATAAGCTCTTCGATACACCCCAAACAACATATCTAAACATCCATAGTAGGATTTTTCATAAAATTGGACTTCAAAACCAAAAATTGGAAAATCACCATATCAATTCAAATCAAAAGCAAATGATCCTGAATAGATGTTAGGAATTCATACCTAACAACAAAGATAGATATAGACATAGATATGAGATAAAAATCTCACCTTTTTCTCAAAAACACAAGTGAGAAGCTACAAACCAAGGTAAGAACAACCACTCTTCAATTTTAACGCAAGAAGCTTTAATCTAAGCTCATAAGAAAGACATTTCCTAAGTTAGGGTTTAGGAAATTTCTGAAATGGAAGAGGAATTGAGATGGAGAAGACGAAGAGGATGCTTTCCTAAGCTTCTCCTTGATTTCTAGCTTGAAGTTGATAATTTTCTATGAATCTAGGGCTTAGGAATTTCTATTTCGTTTTCTCTTCTGCCATTTTTACAAAAGCTTGAGTGTTAGGAAATATTATGAAGGAATGCAGAGAAGTGGAGTGGAGTTGGGTTAATATGTTTGGTTAATGGGCTGAAACCCAAACCCAAAGCCCTAAATGAAAACATCAAAATTTTAATCAACTCCAAACATATCAATGTTTATACTCAAAAAGGTCGCAAACATCATTTTGAACTCAATGGAAGTGGTCTCGAGTCCCAGTTCGACTGTTTGCAAAAATTAGTATTTCGGACTTTAATCCGACTAATGATGCTATATTTAAATAAAATATTCAAATATATAATCGTAAAATATGCGGGTTGTTACAATTTAAAACATAAACTAAATTCGTACATTTATGTCTCAAAATAAATTTATACAATTTATTTCTCAATACAAGCATTTCAATTATTACCAAACCACTGAGACATTCATCTACTTTATAAAGATGTAAAAAGTTTCTAAATTCCACTTTTCCTTTCTGCATAAAGTTAAGCACAAAAATTTTTGTTCAAAAAAATTAATTTAGGTTATACGATGATTACCCATTATCCAAATTATTTTGCATTGAGCACCACTGTATAAACACATTAAATTAAGCTACCACTTTTGAAAATTTGTACTGGATCATTAAATCAATTATATTGATGGTCCTTTTATGCATAGAAAAACTGAAAATCTTACAAAACTCATAAAACAAAAGTTTTCTTTACCGCCTTAGCTTTCTAGAAAGAGTAAAATTACTAAAATTGGACTTTCCGTACAAAAGTTTTGATCAAAATAAGTTGATGTTATAATCTAGGAATTAAATAGCAGGCCAAAGTTTTTATTTTAGCTTAAACTGTATATAGCTATGAAATATTGTAGAATTTGATAAAGTGGACAAAATAAAAACCGTTCTTTATTGAAATAACTTTCGAACCCAAAAAGAATCAATATGATCATATTAAAGACTGAAAATTTATGGTTATTCTATTACAGTTAATTTTTTCTAAATAAAATTTTCTACAACGAAGCTATTTTATAAATTCTTATTTCAATCTCAAATGTTACCCCGAGAATGTCCTTTTATAAATTTTTTAAACCAATTTTTAGAATAAACAAATTCATTTTTTCTAGAAAGCAAAAATTCACAAATTAAAAAAATTCATTATCTAACATGCTTAGGTTTTTAAGACCACTTTTTACCCTTATATCGTGCCTAATTATTTAGTGTAAAAACTCAAATATTCTTACTTGTTTTTCGGAAATGAGTTTAGAACCTAACTTGCTTATAATTGCATTATAAGCCTTTCTAATGAAAAGAAAAATAACATAACACTTATAGGAGGCACTTTATATCAAATGCCTTCAAATTTATTGTCATCTCAATAAACAATAAAATTTCAGTTTTGAACATAGTTCAAAACAATTATAATACTATTATTCTTTTGTATTAAAACTTCGTATTTTGAAAACTTTATATATACATTGAGTAAAAAATTTATTACTCCTACGACTAACTTTTCTTTGAAAAGTTAAAACTATACAATTCAACATTCTCATGGTATATTTATCATAACTTCCACCTTCCTACAAAATTTCAAAAATACCCTTTAATGTTTTAAATATCTTGCCCTAAATAAATTTCAATTCCAACTATGAGTTTCTAATTTTACATTTTATCGTTAATGTAAAAGTTTCCTTAAGTTATTTAATTCTACCTAATTTTATTTATTTATCGTTTAAAACTAACCCCATTATCCAAATCTTTTAAAAATACAAAACAGCTTCTGCTTTAATTACTTTCTTACTTTTAAAATTAATTCAAGGAATGGCTGCCAGCTCCCCAAAATTGAAAGATTATGGAAGAAAAGTCCTTTCCAAAAATGTTACGAAAAATAGGTCCTTATTTTTAGCTTTTGGCTAATTTAAGCTACTTTTACCCTTGATTTCAATCCTAAGCCGTTTTTCTAGGAGGGGACAGTTTGGTAAAAAATAACAAAATAGAGACCTAATTTACATGGGTTTAAAATTTCCAAAAATCTGCTTTCACAATCACTTTTCATTCTTTACTACACAAATTTCTTTTACACTTTAAAATATCAAAACCCTAAAGTATTCAAGATATTTAATTTCTTTAATATCTTGAGAACAAGAATGTGAAATAATCAAAAGATTTTTCAACAATAGAATAATCTTTACTGTTTCCAAATTATATGTCCTCTTTCAAATTCAAAATTTTTAAAATGCCAAACTTCATATTTACAAAAAGCAATTCTTAATCAAGAAAACAACTTAACTGATTTTCAACAATTTATCTAATAAATAATTAATCTATGGTTTTATTTCAACTTTCATCGGATTATAACTTAAAATTCGCACTTTTAACTTTTATATAAATCACCATATGCTATATATAATCAATTAATGAAAGTAACATATACGATTCACTTAAGCATATATTCTATAAATCAACCCACAAAAACTCCACAAACACCAATTAATATAACGACATTGCCTTACCATCTATTAATAGCGAATTACTTCATCAATTGGCTGTAATTTGACCAAGGGGTCAACACTGCCTCACCACTGATCTCAGTTATTTCTAAGATTCGATAGCTGCAATTGTCATTTAAATAAAATCAATACTTACATGTATCCTTATAATTTATTATAATTGTTTCAATCATTAGAATTTTGTAACACATAAAGACTACTTTTATATTAATTTTCTTCTCAAGATCTTTACAAAAACGTTTTTCAAAATATATTCTTTTTTTTCAAACAATGCATAACCTCATATTAAATCACTTTCAATTTATTATCAAATTTTTATATGATACTTCCTTTCAAAAT
This sequence comes from Allium cepa, assembly GCA_030765085.1. Lineage (NCBI taxonomy): Eukaryota > Viridiplantae > Streptophyta > Magnoliopsida > Asparagales > Amaryllidaceae > Allium > Allium cepa. The sequence goes on from CM060928.1 coordinate 981,152,579, forward strand.
AAATATACTACTTCTAACACTTCTTAAAATTATTATAACATATGCATGTACGAATTTTTCCAAAACATTCTCTTCGTTTTTAAAGTGATATACAACTTACTTAAAACTTTACTTCCTTAGTAATTATATCATTTATTCTTTTTCATAATTATTCATAATATTATAGATATTATAACTCAAAGTACTATGTCTGACTACCTCGTCCTAGTATTTAGGAACCACCATCGACAACATTGATCAGACGCATCGACCAGAATTTTAAAGCACTCAACAGGCAATTTAACACAAAACTAATTTTCAAAATTTTCTTTATCAATCCTTATATTACCATATAAATGATAATCTACTAAGAACAATTAAATAATACAACCATGCATCTAGGCATACATCCAACAATCATTCAATTCTAAATCTATAAGTATTTCAAGTACACATCAAAGGTTAAAATCACCTTAATACTCAATTATATATATATATATATATGTATATATATATATATGAATTAAAACTTCATTTTATACTCTGAATGTTGATGGATCAAAATCCTACCTTTTAATTCCAAGCCATCTAATGTCTAATTTATATTTATTCATCAAATCTCACTTTTAACAAAAGTGAGTTCTAAATTTTATTTATGCTTTCATATCAATAATTTGTATAAATTCTAAAATCTACAAATACGTCCCGATGATTATTTCTAATAATCATATATATTGCTGTCCTGAAGTGGAATTTTTTTCTAAATTCATCCCTGTACCCCCAAGGGATGGACTCTAAGTATGTCTAGGCCAAGATTTACATTTATTACACTCTATGTTACTTTGAACCTCTATTTCCTATCCTTAATAGTAAATTAATTTACTAATTATTACACGCTCAAGTGATGGGATTCTAGGTCATCTAGGTTCAAATTCGACTCTATACCATTTATATTATATAATGTTCTAAATACAGTTCATATACATAGAATTTAAAACAACTACATAGAGCAACAGACTTGGTGCACATGGATAACTATCCTTTAAGGGTAGAATTTAAAACAACTACATAGGGCATATCTATCATAATCCCTATATACTAAATCTCATATCGAAAGGAACTAATATGGTATCAGCGTAAACATGCAATAGACTTGGTGCACATCATACCAAAGAGACTTAGGATTTATTATAATACATAGGGAAAATGGCACTTCGAATCTCATATACAACATCTCTCAAGGTTCAAAATAGTTCGCATGTCAATATTCCAAAATACTGGAAAGAAATAATCAAGGTGGTAATAGTTATGTCTCAATGACTTGCCTTCAACTAGTAGAATCCTTATATCTAATTCAACCTACTTGAAGAATTGACAACAAAAATGATAACTGTAAAGACCCATATTTTTAGCTATTTTAAATTATTAAATTTAATAATTTTTTTGAATAAAAATGGTAAATATATATATATATATAATTTAATGATTTATATTGAGAAGATAAATTTAATGATATTAGTTGTGAATAATTAATAATAGAACAAGTAATGTTCATTTTGAATAAGAGATTGATATATGTAAGTAACAAAAGAACATGAGTTACAACATTTAATCGAAATTCTAAAATGATGACAAATTGTAATAAAATAAAAGTTGTAACTTGCATTAAAATTGGAATTAATGATATTGGGTTGTAATAAGTTTATAACAGAAATTAAGATAATAAGTGTTAAGTTAATATGAATGGATGGATGTTTATTAAAAGAAGCTTATGTTATTATTTAAATTTTGTTCTGGTAAGTTGTGTGATCGGAGTTTTAACAAATTAAGATTTAGTAAATTAAATGATGATTTCAGAATAAGAAAAATAGTTAAATTTAATTATAGAAAATTTAATTTTGAAATGCGTATAATGAGTGATAGTAAAAGAAATTTTATTTGTTGCGAAATATGTAAATTTATCGGTTTTGAGTTTTAATTCAAAAATCAGTTAATATTTTAGGGGAAAATATTATTTTTTGAAATATAAATATTTTTACATGGAAATGATCTTGAAAATTTTTCAATTGCAACATTAAAGTTCATTTCGTCCAATTCTGATCTTTCTAGCTCATTTATCGCGATTTGTCGTTTGACGTACGTTCTATCTGGGTAACTAGCGACAATAGTGGACTTTTGATACGATTTTCGTAACAAAGATTTTATTCCACTATCTGATTCTTCTCATCACACTGATCATCATAGTATATTTTCTTATGTATTTTGACGTCTGATGCGCAACGTTAAGTGGTCAAATTATAGTACGTGTTGGTTCCCGGTTTGCAATGTTAACCATTTAATAAAATATCTCTGCCATCCAATTTCTTGCGCTGCCATCTTGTCGCTTGGTCAAGAAAAATTTGCCTGCGCATTATAGTCTATTAATTACCACTAACGTATAAAACACGTTACCTTAAATAATAATAATATTTTATAAAAATAAACTATTCTTCATCCTTCGTTATAAACTCTGCATCTCAAATCATCTTGCCTAAACATTACTCTACGCCTTCATTTCTAAACAAAAAAATGTAAACCAAAAATAACAAAATATATAAAAACATACATATTTCTCACTCCTCACACACACACACACACACACACATATATATATATATATATATATATATTCTGCCTGCTCTCATTCTCCCTCTCCCCTTATTTTCTAACTTCTACCCAATCACTTCCTCATGTCCACTTTCGTATGCTGCCTTCTCCATGCCTTCCACCAGTCCACCAAGGCCGCAATCCACCTCCGTTCCAGTTCCTCTATCCATCACACTTGGCTAGTCAACTATCATCACTACCCTGAAACCCGCGCACCCAAGATCGCTCGAGCCTACCCCGGCGTCACGGCCCCTCACTTTACTGCCACCATTTGTCGAAGCCCTATCCTTCCCTCCACCTCACCACTGTCTTGCCTCGCTGCCAGACCCTCACTGCCCTCTGCAGCATCCCCTTCCACTTCGCCACCCTCACCCTCTGCCATTAGCACCCATCAGCCAGTCACGTCCTCCGCCTCTACCCCGTGCGTCACCCAAAACCGAGTTGCTTCCATTCTCCTCCATCGACCATCCCCTGCTGAGCTCCTCCTCCACCTAGCAGCCTACATGCAGCATTCCCTGCTTCGCCTCCCAAAGCCGCTATCTTACAACCTCCCACCCTCGACGTCTATGCCTGCGTCCATCACCCATTACCAAGTCCACCCAGATCTCCTCGACGGACAGAGCCACTACTTTTCTCCACTACACCCGAAGGCTGCCTTATCAATGCTGATCGCCAGAAGACTTTTGCTTCTATCCAGTTATCTTTCCGCTTGCTACCAGTCGCTGAGGCCTAAATCTTTAGTTCCGTGAGTAGCAATGGCAGTTCATCTTCAAAGCGAGCGCTTGTTCTGGATTGGTTCTGCAAAAAAATATAATCCAACTCCTTCCATCGTGTGCATGTCCGCTTATCCATGGCTGTAATCGCTATAGGGTCATCCTGTGTCGATCGTTCATGCTTTTCAGATTCGTGAAATTCAGGTGAGTGTTTCAAACCACTCACAAAGTACTAAATTTACTATTGCAAGTTAAGCCCATTTACGAAGTGATAAAAATATATTAATTGCTGTTTGAAATTTAATTGGTTGAATTTGAATTAACTGATAGTTAAACCGACATTTAAAATTTAATTGATAAATTTGATATTAAAATTTATAGTGTAAATTGACCTTCAAAAATTGTTAGGAATTTTACTATTAAATGGATGGTTGAAATTGATGGTAAATGTGATGTTTAGATTTGATAAATTTTTTTGACAATTTATACACTTATTAGATCAGCATCTAAATTTGATATTTAAATCAATATTGGATTGCATATCACCTTTAGTTAAACACCCCGACACTGATATTTAGTGATTGGTGAATGAAATAGTTGAATTGGTTGATTTGGATGTTAACTTATATTGTGATGGATGATATTGTTGAATTGCTATATGTTGTTAGTGTTTTTGATATTTCTGTATTATCATGCTGTTATTAACACTATTGATATGATTGACCAGTTGGACATTTAAATTTGACATGACCGTTGGATATCCTATTTGATATGTGAATTTGGATGCATAGTCGACTGCTTTGGCCAAAAATTATGATTTTGTGATTCTATCGCCGTTCGGTGAAAATTGAGTTTTATCTATTGAATTTATAAAAAGCTTTAAAATCTAATCTTAGAAATTTATATATGATAAAGAATTTGATTTTGTGAATCAAATTAAATTTAGTTTTTGAAATTAACATAGATTTCAATTATAAAATTTAAATTCTAATTTTTATAATAATTTAATTTTCTAAAGAGCAATAAAAGGGTTTGCAAATTTTTCTATAATTTTAATAAATAAAAAGGAAAGGTTATAAGAAGGCCAACGTTTGAAATCCAACCATTAAACAATTTTGGTACTTGATATGATTGAATTGGATTATTTTAAAATTCGAGCTTTGGGAAATGTTGGAATTCAAATTTGTTGAATGAATCTGTGTAAAGAATTCTATTTGAAAATTTGAAGTTATAAGCAATATATGTTTTGAATTATGGAAATTTGATTATTTTAAAGATTTGAATCTTAAAGTTCGAGCATTGAAGTTAAATTGACTTAAGTAATTTAAATCCCTGTATGGAGATTAGACTCGAATTTATATAAACTGAAATGGTTTTGAAATGAAATTCGAGTTGAAATTCGAACCACTAAATTAAATCGTCTGAATCAAAATTTAAATTGAATGGAATTGAATTTGAAAGGAATTAAATTGAAACATTGGAATTCAATTCATTTGTTTGGAATTCAGATTTGTTGGAAATGGAAAGAAATAGTTTATTTTGAAAACTACATTTCCTTGATTTTGATTTTGACTCACATGAGGATTTTAATCCTGACTTGAGTGTTTTGTTTTTCATCACGCTCGGGTCAGATCGAGTTTTCAGTTATCGAAGACAGTTATTCCTAAAGACGAAGACGAAGACTTGATATATCATATCTACTAGTATTTATTCCGCTGCACTATTTCATTCTGTATATTGAAATGTATAACTCTGATAATACTGTATACAACTCTAACGATGTTATAAATTGAAACCTAATGTATATATGTTAAACAACTTCATGAACTGTTTATGTGATTATTATGTTTTGTCATTCCGGTGCGAGATTCTATTGTTGTTTCTTCTTTTCTTTTTATTTCTTTAAAATAAACTCATTGATAATCTATCTTTAAACGGTTTGAGTTGAACATGTGTGGTTTATTGTCGACTTAAACTATTCAAAAAGGTGAGTACTTAGAGATTTCTAGTCTTGCGTCTGATCAACGTATTGTTGGATTCTGTAAGAACGAGGTTAAACTTGTTGAAACATCGAGTTATCAAAAGTATTTTCAATCTAAAATTATTTCGATATGAAAGTATATCGTTATAAAAGAATTTGCAACAAAGAAAATTTCAAACATTTTAGAATTGAATATAAAAATCCACTTGAATTATCGATTGGTGTAATTAAGAAATCAATGAAATAAATACGTAAGCTATATATAGACCCTTTTATTTGCATTTACAGTTTTGATTCAGATTTGAATACACGATTTTAAGGTAATTTGCACCTGTTCAATTTAGGATTGTTCGCTCGATTCTCGATGACGAACACTGATACAGATTTTGGATATGAATTTGAAGTTCTCTATCATAGTTTATTACTATATAAGGAGAATGGAAGTTTCTAATCAAGAATCGGATTAGAGTCCGTACTAGAGTAGTCGGGTTACCAATACTAGTTAAAAAACAAATTGCGTATTCGAGTAGGAGATCGAAATTGTTATATATACAAATGGCATATACATATATCGTATAGATTTTAATAAAATGATTGTATGTTGTGATTTCTAGTTATGATTGTTTCTTGATTAGGAATGTTATGCTATTTTGTTGCATGTAGTTTAACGTCATCCTTACCAGTTGCGTTACATTTATGTGTTGCATATAATTGTTATAAAAATTTCTAGTTGTATTTAGCTTTTACATCATTATAATTTCATAGAACTACATCGTCCTTGTAGTTGCCTCGTATTACCATGTTATATCTGGTTGCTTTGTTTTATTAATGCTTATGCTTATGGTTTAAATAAGAATTCGTGTTATATAGTTCTATAAAACTCATGCATGCTTCTATTTTTTTAAACAACTAATATTCAAATTTAGTCGAGATAGCACATTCGAAGACCTTTCGAATGTATATGCATTTTGGCTCGTTTTTACTCGCTTTGATATGAGCAAACTCGCTTATATTAATAATAATAAGGTACATATCTTAGATTACATACCACGCTTTTATATTTTTCCCTATAGGATGCCTGATGAGATGTATAATTGATATATATTTGGGTTATATATTGTATTGAAATTATTTTTAGATCGTGACGTGCAAAGGAGACGCTGCCGAAATTTTCCGTAAATCCGCGTGTTAGAACAATTTTGAGGTTTTAAAATTTTGTAACTTGTTTTCAATATAAGTTCTAATTTTCATAAGCCAATCGAAGTGGCGTAGTAGAAGTGTAGTAAAAGTATTTTAATAAGATTTTAAAGTTTATAAGTTGATTATTTTGGAATAAAATATAGTGTTAAATTCTCTACTTAACCCATTTTCGAGGATAAAAATTTTGAGCGATGGAGATTGTAACGACCCGTATTTTTAACTATTTTAAATTATTAAATTTAACAAAACTTTTTGAATAAAAATGGTTAAAGAAATTATATATATAATTTAATGATTTATATTGAAAAGATAAATTGAATGATATTAGTTGTGAATAACTAATGATAGAAACAGTAATGTTCATTTTGAATAAGAGATTGATATATGTAAGTAACAGAAGAACATGAGTTACAACATTTAATTGAAAATCAAAAATGACAACATATTGTAATAAAATAAAAGCTGCAACTTATATTAAAATTGGAATTAATGATATTGGGTTGTAATAAATTTATAACAGAAATTAAAATAGTAAGTGTTAAGTTAAAATGAATGAATGAGTTTATTAAAAGAAGCTTATGTTATTATTTAAAATTTATTCTGGTAAGTTGCATGATCGGAGTTTTAACTAATTAAGATTTAACGAATTAAATGATAATTTTAGAATATGATAATAGTTAAATTTAATTATGGAAAATTTAATTTTGAAATGCGTCTATTGGGCGATAGTAAAAGAAATTTTATTTTTTGCGAAATATGTAAATTTATCAGTTTTGAGTTTTAATTCAAAAATCAGTTAATATTTTATTGGAAAATATTATTTTTTGACATATAAATATTCTTACATAGAAATGATCTAGAAAATTTTCTGAATGAAATATTAAAGTACATTTCGTCCAATTCTGAATCTAGCTCCATTTATCGCGATCTATCATTTGACGTACGTTCTAATCGGGCTAACTAGCGACAATGGTGGATTTTTGATACGATTGTCGTAACACAGATTTTATTGCACCATTTGATTCGTCTCGTTGCGCTCATCACCGTGGTATATTTGCTTCTATATTTTGAAGTCCGATGTGCAACGTTAAGTGGTCAAATTTTAGTACGTACCGGTTCTCGATTTGCAATGTTAACCATTTAATAAAATATCTCTATCATCCAATTTCTTGCGCTATCTTCTTGTCGCTTGGACTAGAAAATTTTTCCAGCACATTGAAGTTTATTATTTATTACTGACGTATAAAACACGTTACCCTAAATAATATTAATATTTTATAAAAATAAACTACCGTTCAACCTTCGTTGTGAATTCTGCATCTCAAATCACCTTGCCCAAACATTGCTCTATGCCTTCATTTCTAAACAAAGAAATGAAAACCAAAAATAATAAAATATATAAAAACATATATATTTCTCACTCCTCATACACATGCACACACACTCCCTCCTGCTCCCATTCTCTCTCCCCTTATTTTCTAACTTCTACCTAATCACTTCCTCACGTCTACTTTGGTATGCCGCCTTCTCCTTGCCATGCGCCAATCCACCAAGACCGCAATCCTCCTCCATTCCAGTTCCTCCATCCATCACACCCGCCTAGTCAACTTTCGTCACTGCCCTGAAACCCATGCACCCAAGATCGCTCGAGGCTCCACCAGCATCACCGCCCTCCACTTCTCTGCCACCATTTACCGAAGTCATATTCTTCCTTCCACCTCGCCACTGCCTTGCCACGTTGTGAGACCCTCACTGCCCTCCACAGCCTCCCTTTACACTTCGTCACCCTCACTCTTTGCCGTTAGCACCCATTATCCAATCACATCCTCCGCCTCTACCCTACAAGTCACCCAAAACCGAGCTGCTTCCATTCTTCTCCATCGACCATCCCCGGCTGAGCTCCTCCTCCACCTAGCAGCCTACACGCAGCATTCTCCGCTCCGCCTCCCGAAGCCGCTGCCATGCAACCACCCGCCGCCTACGTCCTCAACCTGCGTCCATCACCCACTGACGAAGTCCACCCAAATATCCTTGATGAAAAGAGCTACTGCTTGTCTCCACTGCACCCGAAGGCCACCTTATCGTTGCTTGTCGCCAGCAGACTTTTGCTTTTGTCCAGTTACCTTTTCGTTTGCTGCCAGTCACCGAGGCAGAAGTCTTTATTTCTATGAGTCGCAGCGGTAGTTCATCTTTAAAGCGAGTGCTTGTTCGGGATTGGTTCTGCAAAAAAAATTCAAGTCCTTCCGTGCATGCACGTGTCCGTTTATCCGTGGCTGCAATCGCCATATCCAGGTCATCCTATGTCGATCGTTCATGCTTTTCTGATTCGTGGAATTCAGGCGAGTGTTTCAAACCATTCAGAAGTATTAAATTTCCTACTTCAAGTTAAACCCATTTACGAAGTGATAAAATTACATTGATTGCTGCTTGAAATTTAATGGTTGAATTTGAATTAATTGACAGTTAAACCGACATTTGAAATTTGATTGATAAATTTGATATTAAAATTTATAGTGTAAATTGACCTTAAAAAATTGTTAGGAATTTTATTGTTAAATGGTTAGTTGGAATTGATGGTAAATGTGGTGCTTAGATTTGATAGAAAAATTTGACACTTTATACACTTATTAGATCATCTTCTAAATTTGATATTTAAATCAATACTAGATTGCATAACACCTTTAGCTAAACATCCCAACACTGATAATTATTGATTGTTGTGTGATATGGTTGAATTGATTGATTTGGAGTTAACTTATATTATGATGGATGATATTGTTGAATTGTTGTACGTTGCTTGTGGTTTTTGATATTTTTATGTTATCACGCTGTTATTACCATTATTGATGTGATTGATCACTTGGACATTTAAATTGACATGGACGTTGGAAATCCTATTTGATACGTGAATTTGGATGCATAGTCGACTATTTTGGCCAAACATTGTGATTTGGTGATTCTATAGCCGTTCGGAGAAAATTGAGTTTTATTTATTGAATTTATAAAAGCTTTAAAATATATTCTTTAGAAATACACAAAAAATAAAGAATTTGATTTTGTGAATCAAATTAAATTTAGTTTTTGAAATTAACATGGATTTCAATTGTAAAATTTAAATTCTAATTTTTATAATAATTTACTTTTCCTAAAGAGCAATAAAAGGGTTTGTAAATTTTTCTTTAACTTTAATAAATAAAAAGGAAAGCTTATAAAAAGGTCGGTGTTTGCAATCCGACCATTAAATGGTTTTGATACTTGATACGATTGAATTGTATTATTTTAAAATTCGAGCTTTGGGGAATATTGGAATTCATATTTGTTAAAAGAATTTGTGTTAAGAATTCTATTTGAAATTTCGAAGTTATAAGCAATATATGTTTTGAATTATGCAAATTTGATTATTTCAAAAATTTGAACCTTAAAATTCAAGCATTGAAGTTTAATAGATTTAAGTAATTTAAATCCCTGTATGGAGATTAGACTCGAATTTATATAAACTGAAATGGTTTTGAAATCAAATTCGAACCACTGAATTAAATCATTTGGATTGAAATTGAAATTGATTTAAATTATAATCAAAATTTAAATTGAATGGAATTGAATTTGAAAGGAACTGAATTGAAACATTGGAATTCAATTCATTTGTTTGGAATCTAGATCTGAGTTTTTAGATTTGTTGGAAATGGAAAGAAAAAGTTCATTTTGAAAACTATATTTCCTTGATTTTGATTTGACTTACATGAGGATTATAATCTTGACTCGAGTGTTTTGTTTATCATTACGCTCGGGTCAGACCGAGTTTTCAGTTACCGAAGGCAGTTATTCTTGAAGACGAATACAAAGATCTGATATATCATATCTACTAGTATTTATTCCGCTGCACTATTTCATTCTGTATATTAATATGTATAAATCTGATAATACTGTATATAACTCTAATGATGCTATAAATTGAAATCTAATATATATTTGTTAAACAGCTTCATGAACTGTTTATGTGATTATTATATTTTATCGTTCCACTGCAAGATTCTGTTGTTGTTTCTTCTTTTCTTTTTATCTCTTTAGAATAAACTCATTGATAATCTATCTTTTAAATATTTTGAGTTGGACATGTGTGGTTTATAATCGACTTAAACTGTTCAAAAAGGTAGGTCGTCACAATAAAAAAGAGAGTATCAGACATATAACAAAGAGAGGATCAAATTATACTCCGGTAAAAAGAAATCGATAGATTTAGGGATATGCCTTAAGGGCAATGCTGTAATTTATGGCAAATTATTAACTCTATAATAAAATATTATCCAAAATAAAAGGTATTTTGTTATCTATTATACAGTTGTTAAAACATGTTATGTTAATTAATTATTCAATTTAAGTATATTTAATAGAAATTCCATTAATCATGCATTTTATGATAGTAATTACAAAGTGTTGTGATCAAAAGCAATTAATCACAATATAATAATCACATTGCTTAAAAATTCATAGTTAGTATGTGTCGAGACTGGATATCGATACATCCGTTGAAACTAAAGTAGGTTATGCTCTTCAAATATTGGACATTGTATTATTCATGGCTATTGGGGGTAGTAGGGGGTTATGTATTAATAGTTATTGTATAACCATGGAATGACTCATTCGATGGTTTTCTATTGGTTATATAACTAAGGTCAAATAGAAAATATTAATGACACAATATTACATAATTCTCTTGACTTAAGAATATCGTCGAGCTGAAATATGACAACTTCGCTTTTATTATAGTTAAATTGTGGCATGACATCCATCAAATGACTATAGTTGTGTTGGGTGAAAGCATTGAAAGTGAGACACTATTCAATAGAGAATTTGTCTCCTCAGTTACATGAGGTTAATATTACGGTCAACTAAAGTCAACTCAAAGTCAAAGTCTCTGAGCAGAGCAGTTCGGTTAATATTAATTGTTATTATTGAACCAAAGACTTTGTGTTTGGAATGTACAAGTTGAATGTGGATGATATTGGAATTTGACCATCACCAAATTTCTTAACTCCTAATGTGATATACTTTTGACGAAAATAATTGATGCAAATTCTTGTCACCATGGTACTGCTTAAAATAAGTAAAATTGGATTCTACTAAAGCTATGTAAGCAATAAATTTGGCCGTAATGTCACACCGCTTGCTAAGATGATGTGTGAATGTTAATATTCAAATTATTTAATATTAACCGCGGACCAAATTTACGCCTAAGAGTCACATAACCAAAACTTTGAATACTTTGATTGCTACATGATTTAATTAAACTATAATTCTTTATATAGTAATTAAATTGATTTATACTTTTGAAATTATAATTATAAAATTTTATTTGTTTTGAAAATAGTGCGTATATAAAAGTTGTATATGCACATATCGTTATACATTTTAATTTGATTTAAATGTATAATGTTTGATCGGGCTTGAAATGAAATGAAGGCCCATATATACGATAGGTGTGGTTAGCCATAGTGGTGGGAAAAGGCGATTGAATTTTATTCAAATGAGGTTCGAATTGGTAGAGAGAATAGTGGATCTAAACCCATAATTTGCACCTTACTTTCTCTTTTAGTTAAGCTCCTTTAGTGCTTATTTTTAGTGATTTTCTTTTTTGCATCTTCCTCATCCATCTCTAGTTGTACCTAGCCCACCTCCTTCACTAATTCAAGCATAAAAAACAAATAGTAAAATAAAAACATTGCATCAGTGTGTAACGCTTTCAATCGGGTAGCTCTTTCTGGAATGACTTAAATTCAGATTCAATAGAGTATCAGTTTTCACATTTAAGGTATTACTAATGGCTATACTTCAGGTAACCTTCTCGTTTGCATATATATATATATATATATATATAAAACTAATTATTTGCCATTATTTATATTTATATGTGGTTAGTTTAGATGTCTATTAGAGTCTTTATATATTTATTAATGTATGTGTGTGTATATATGTATGTATGTGTGTGTGTGTATATAATACATACACATAGTCAATATATGATGTGAATATATATATACACATACATATATATATATATTACGACTAAAATTATATATGATCGCAGCCAGAGAATAAAATCTAAAAAAATTTAGAATTAAAATTGATTTTAAAAGGGTCATTAAAATAAAAATTGATTTTTAGTATATAAATTCAAATTTGTAATACGTATAAAATTCTGTTAAATCATATTCTTGATTATATTTTGAAAATTGTGTATTTATATATATTAATTCATAAATTCGTGTGAGTGTATATTTCTCTATGTGTGTGGTTTTTTATATTTAGAAATATAGTATATTAATTTATTTAATATATATATAATAAACACAAAAATGTACATGTTGTGAAATTATTATTTTTTATTTTCTTGTTTTTATTGTGGTAAGCCGACATTACAGTGTGTTGTGCAACTATTGTTAAAATAAAGAGAAAACGGGTAATTTGCACATGCACAGAACAACTCAATGGTTTTATAGTGTGCATCCCACTTATAAAATGAAATACAAGAGAGTGGCATAGATGCCTCAACTGCTATCGGGTAATACAAATATAGAGCAGAAGTTAAGCTACATGCCTAAACTACTAAAGACCAAGACTAGATTCCTACAGAAGGGGCTGCCAAGACCGGTCCATGGAAAAGAACAAACTTAGAGAAAATCCAGGCAAGAGAAGGATCAAAGCCGATGGAAGCATTACTGTAAATGAATCGCCTGTTCCTAGTGGTATCAAAAAACAATCTCCTGTTATCCTCACCAATAATATCCTCCCTGGTAAGGGGATAGACCCTCACCCTCAATATGATTTTATACCCCCTACTCTCACCAACGGCATCACTCACAAACTTGTAATAGGTATCACTCATTGTGAGTAAGTCATATCAAAAAGGATGTGTACCCAAATTTGTTTTTCGAAGATCCAGGAAATAGAGGGAACCTTGGCAACTGGGACCTCTTCCTCAACTATTGCAACATGAGAACTTTTACGGGAAGACACTATCTGGGAAGCAGAAGCAATACGGACTAGAAAAACTTTCAGGACCCACTTTATGACCGGAGGTCGATGAAGAGGGACCCTATCAGCTAGTGGGATAGGGCAACTGCAGGAATACCATTGTCTATTCGAAAAGTATAAGTTTCCCCAATGTGATAATCCGGATTTTTTGGCATTGGTAACTAATAGATTTTAACAATTGAAACACTAATGTATAAGTTGAACAAATAATTCTAATAAAAAATATATATATCTGGATGTACATAAATGAATTTGAACTATAATAATTGCTGAATTATAAATCTTATAGCAAATTAAATATATTAATAAATATGTGCAAACTTTATAATATTGAAAATTTTAAGTGTATACATATACAAATATATAAGTATGTATATATATATATATATTTACGTATATATATATTGTGATTTGAAAGCATGGATTTGAATTCAATGTAATAATTTTCAAAAGCCATTTGAAGTTAAATTTTATATTTTCAAAAACACTTAAGATAAATATTTATTAGTTCAAAAAGTATTTTAGCTTAAGTTTAAAATGAGATTTAATAAAAAGGTCTAATACACTTTTCTTTTATACTTAAAATAAAGATAGTTTGTATATATATAAAAGTTTTAAAACCTAATACATATATAAACGTAATTTATAAAAACATAAGTAATTAATAAAATAAAGGGTTTAAAAACATTTGTAAGTTTGTTACCATGCATTAAACATTTGTAGGCTAAGGATTACATGTAAAGGCAAGTGGCATTAGTTTATTTTTTCAAATTGAAATATATTAATAATAAGTAGTTAGAGGAACCGGGCTGTTTACAATTTTATTTACAACCTCTTCTTCTCATTCTTCTTTTATCTTTCTAAAAAAACCCAAACCAAAAGAAAAACTGAATCAAGCAACTTCAAATTCGACTGAAGCAAACAAAATTCAAGCTTCCAGTTCAGATCAAAATAAATCAATTCCAGACAATAAGAAAATTACTGTTCTATGTTCTAAAAAAAACTATGAGTATTCTCCTCTCTGTTTGATAACCTAGTAGTTTCGTATGTCACTGTTAAAGTCTGTAGCTTCATTTTATGATCTAGTTGAGTGCAATGATCAATACAAGTTGAATTGGATGTGAATCTAGTTGTACAAGTTGCTAGTGTGATTTTATCTCCATTTATTTAATAGTAGAGTACTGGGAGTAGGTACACTATTTACTGGTCTTTTCTCTAAGTGCTATTTATATATCCTACTTTTTTGATGTTTTAGAAGCTGAAACTATCGTCTTATTACACAATAATTAGATAAGCTATGCACTGAAAGGCAGCCCACAAATTACATTAGCCGTGCACTCGAGTACATATTACAAACCAGTGAGTTAGAAGCATATTTTTATTTTATTAAATCCACATTAGCTAATGAAATTTGACTCACTGGTTTTAGATAATGGGATATTACAGACTCATTTTTGTAACTCACAGGTCAGTCAAATGTAATTCACCGGTCAGTATGGGCTATGCTTTGATTAAAGGTCTTTTCATATCTGACTGACTGAAATTATATTCTGTATTCCACACTTTGATTTCCCTTCTTGTTATCTCTTTGATGAAGTTTGATTATGGTTTAATCTTTGATTTGCTTGATCCTCATATTAATAATCTTTGTTCCTAATATGTAAAGGTATGCTTAGATTTACGAAACTCTCTAAAAGTTGAGCATTCATTTTAGCTCTAAAAAATAGAAGTTTCAGATGACATAATCTACTTAATTTTATTACTGGCATAAATATTGGAGTTCTATATTATATTCAGATATTAGGAATATGGAGGAATATCGGTGTGCACCCATTTCTCTGCTTTTGACAAAGGTTTAAAATAAGAAAAACCATGTCTCACATGAGTTTCAAAGGCAGCATTTTGTCTAAAACTTGCAAATTAAGGAGAACCGTATAAGACATAGGACTTTTAATCATCTATTCTAGCAAGTAGAAAACCATATGTTTATCGATAAATGTGGGTCTCCATACATTTGACCGTTTGGAAAATGTACTTATTACTTGATCTAGAAGACTAGACAAATCATTGATTTAACATAGAGGTCCTAGTTTATAAGTGAATTCTGTTGGTTTTCAATCTTGCAAGAGCACTGAGCACATGATCTAACTTATAGATACATGAATGTGTAGAGAGATCCTAAATGCTTTTCTTTTTTTCCATCCTCCAAAACTGCTCCTTCCACCTGTAATACATCTACATACATATACATAGACACACACACACACACATACACATACACATACACATACACATACACATACACATACATTTAAGATCTCATGTGATTTTGTATAAATTAATTTCAAGCATTTAATTTAAATAAGATTTAAGTAATAATTGATTAAGGTCTTAAGAAATTAAAGGATAATTACTTAATGTAAGTAATTTAAGGATAATTAATGTAAGTAATTTACGGATAATTAATCATTGTGAATAATTAAGAGATGATTAATTAATTTCATTAATTAGTTAAATAATAATACACGGTTCATAATTAATTTTAATTAAGCATGATTTAAAAGTAATTGATTTAATTTATTTGGTGATTAAATCAAATTGATTAGGAATTGTATAACTAATCAATCTTGCTTATGGACGATTAAATTGTATAAAAAGTCTGAATTGATTATAATCCGTAGATTGATAATTTGTGATGCTCTATGCTATGAGATGTTTGGGTTGAACTATGATAATGTGGGTTATCTATGGATGATGAATTGCTGTGTAGATGTGACACCCTGTGTTTAAAATCAAATTGTATTCACTTAAACATCATGGATTAAAGATGGTATTGGATTCGAAGAGACCGGGGTCGGGTATCAGCAAATTCCCAAAACTACTTCGATTAGTAATCTACAATAATTCTTTATGGATTTGATTTGTAAAATCAAATAGGCTGGAATGAAATAAAGTAACATGGCCATTTAAACTGAGTAACGGTTCTTAAATATTGTTTGGTAATAAGTGATTGACTATAACAAGTTAAGAACTCGTAGTGAGGTATGAGTTACCTCGGGATTTCAAATAAGCTTTATGACTTGCAATTTCAAATTATATGGGTTTACTCACGTTGGTTTCCAGCTTGACTCGGATGTTACTTTAATGTAATGCTCGGGTTAGACCGAGTATTTCATATTTTCAGGACATTTTAGAGCTCAGGAGACAAGCTGGATGACAGGAACATATGGAGTACATATTCCACTGTGTATTAGAGATGTATTGTTTGTTTTCTGTGACGAGTTGTTACAACTGTCCTATTTATTTGTGATTATGGTTGTGCTCTGATGTATTGAATGTAAATTGACAAATACAGCTTTTCTTTGTATAAATGCTATTATTTGATATTATATTTTGATCCGCTGTGAATGTGAGATTCTGTGTTTTGTTTTCTGTTCTTCTTCTACCTCTTTTCTTCTTTACCCTAACAATATGAGATTTTCGGCATTCGATTGCTCGGCACTTCTATATTGAACGTATTAGTGTCGAATTCTCGAGATTGAAAATTTTGGGTCATTACATTTTGGTATCAGAGATGAAGGTTAAGCGAGAACCTTGGCTCTAGTGGGTTTACGCATTAAAGAAATGGTCGGTAATACCCTAGAATGAGTTGAGCATATTATATATGAGGGCGTATTTGTTATTTTCTTATATAAAGATTTCAGAACGGTTTTAAAATTAGTTTTTATAAACTTATATTTTGATATAAAGCAATGGTTTTTGTAATTATTATATATATTAAAGTAATTGGTTGTTGATTATTGGAATTAAATGTAATACTAAGAATTAAGTGGTAGTAGAAATACAACCAAATAAGAATTGGATAATATGAACTATAAAAATAAGATAAGCTTGAAATGGATTCAAACTATATTTAAAATCCTAGAATTTTTTTCCAAAGCATTGAAATAAGTTACCTTGATATGATTTTCCAGCAAATGATTATGGAATATAAGGTGTATATGATTTCTAGGTATGATAACAGTTATAAATTGGGCATTGTATCTTAATAAAGGATGTTTATTTTTAAAATAAACAATGACAAAGAAAAATGGAATGTTTTAAGGAAGTAACAATTTAGATAAGTCAGAGCGCAAACTGTTTATAATTGAAGCGAAAACCCAAATGGAAATTGAAGTAATTGTGAATAAGTGAATAGAATCAAAATGAAGATAAATACGTAGGATGTACATATATTATTCTATTCGCATAACGATTTGATCCAGATTCAAGCATAGAATTTTGAGACAGTATACCGATCAGAGATGGGATTTTTCACTCGATTTTCGACGGCGAACCCTGGATATAGATTTTTGATTGGTTCTGGAAATTCTCTATCATAGTTATGGCTATGCAAGGAGAATGACGGTTTCTGATCAAGAAACCAGATTTGAGTCCGCACTAGGAAGTCGGGTGGACGATACTAGTTCGGAAGTGAAATTGTGTGATCAAGTGAGCGATCAGATTTGATATTGCGTACGGATGGTAAATGTACATTATACATGCTTGAATAAAATAAATATTGGAAATTTTGAAAAGAAATGTAAAATGATTTTTGAAATGAAAAGTATATTTTGAGAAATATTGATGAATAAAAGTGGAAGTTGGATATTTCTATGATTAAAATTCACTTTATGAAAGTAAGTAATATGGTAAATAACTTTATACCATATACTTTATAAGGGAAATCAAACTTGAATATTTGATTTGGCATAAATAAAGTTATATATATATATATATATATATTTGTTTTATATGATAACTACCCTTGTTAAATCTATAACCAGAGGAAGGATCTTTAAAAAATATGTGAAGTATAAAAGGGAATTTATACAAGTATGAGGCGATCCATAGATTTTTCAAGTTGGAAAGAATAAGTTATATATATATACAAATGGTTTTATAAGAATGATTTTGGAAAAAAAAGGGTTTGGAAACCCACTGATTTTGAAAGGCTTTTAATTTTTGGGAAAGATCAATTTTGGAAATTTGGAGTGCCAAGTTTGGAACTATTGATTTGAGATATCGATTTTGTGTAAAGGAGATTTATGTGAATCGTAAAGAGTATGATTTAAAAGATACTATTTGTGTATAGTATAAAATGTCTTGAGATTGGCTCTGGGAAAAAGGCGCTCCCATGAATTGAACTTCTTAGGAGATCCACGGGGTGGTTCTGCCTTGATCCCTAAGGGGGGGTTCTAAATTTGATCATAAAAGGAAGTCCGGACAAACTGAAGTTCCTGAGGATTGTGTGTGGGTAGAGAAAGTCGAGGGCGTTGATGCCTACAGAGACATTTGGGTTATGCTGTGAAGACAGTGTAACTCGATGTCACTGCGATCTACTACGGACCATAGCGGAAGTCGTATGGCAGTGAGTGCCATAGGTCTACGTTTGATTTCGCCGTGAGGGCGACGTAACATCGGTAGACTGCGGTCTATGAAGACATCGAGAAATTCGTGTGGCAGTGAGTGCCTATAGGCTACATTGGGACTCGACTGATGTAGTCTGCGATCTATGTAGGAGTGGAGAAGTTTCATTCGGCAGCGAAATTCGAGGGCGCTAATGCCTACAGTTACAGGGTTTTTTTCGTGATGGCGACGTAAAACCTGTGTGTAGCTGCGATCTGTGGTGGGTTCCATGGTGTAATCGAGGGGCTCGGAGTGCCTACATTTTTTATGGATTTTGCCGGGATAGCAACGTAACCATCCGGTTAACTGCGACCATGGAGGGGGTGATGATTTCCAGAGCATTCTTACCAAAAATATTTTCTATATTTTCTAAAATGTTTTCTATATTTTCACAAAAGTTTTCGAAAATATTTTCCAAATATTTTCACTGGGTGTTGAAAACGGGTTTACCAAGTACTTGTAGATTTTCAGTCCTACGCCAGATCAACTCATGACCGAATTTATGTGAGAACGAGGATGGACTTGTTGAGACATCGAGTCATAAAAAGTATTTTTATAAAAACTATTTTGTCAGTATTATGTAGATTTTAAAAGTATTTAAATTTTTTAAATAAAGGGAGTTAAGAGTTCAAATGTTTAAAGGATAATTTAACTCATAATAAACATTTTGATAAAATTCTGGCTTCGTTCCTTTTCGAGGATGGAAAGTTCTAAAGGAGGAAGGAATGTGATAATCCAAATTTTTAGGCATTGGTAATTAACAGATTTTAAATATTAAAACATTAATGTATAAGTTGAACAAATAATTCTAATAATATATATATATATATATCTGGATGTACATAAATGAATTTGAACTATAATAATTGCTGAATTATAAATCTTATAGCAAATTTATAAATATATTAATGAATATATGCAAACTTTATAATATTGAAAAATTTAAGCGTATACACATGCAAATATATAAGTATGTATATATATATATATATATAAATATTTATGTACATATATATTATGATTTGAAAGCATGGATTTGAATTCAATGTAATAATTTTCAAAAGCCAATTGAAGTTAAATATTATATTTCAAAAACACTTAAAAATATATTTATTAGTTTAAAAAGTATTTTAGTTTAAGTTTAAAATGAGATTTAATAAAAAGGTCTAATGCACTTTTCTTTTATACTTAAAATAAAGATAGTTTGTATATATATAAAAGTTTTAAAACATAATACATATATAAACATAATTTATAAAAACATAAGTAATTAATAAAATAAAGGGTTTAAAAACATTTGTAAGTTTGTTACCATGCATTAAACATTTGTAGGCTAAGGATTACATGTAAAGACAAGTGGCATTAGTTTATTTTTTTCAAATTGAAATATATTAATAATAAGTAGTTAGGGGGAACCAGGCTGTTTACAATTTTATTTACAACCTCTTCTTCTCAATATTCTTTTATCTTTCTAAAAAAAACCCAAAACCAAAAGAAAAATTGAATCAAGCATCTTCAAATTTGACTGAAGCAAATAAGATTCAAGCTTCCAGTTCAGATCAAAATAAATCAATTCCAGATAATAAGAAAAAGCCTTCTCTCTGTTCTAAAAAATAAACTGTGAGTATTATCCTCTTTGTTTGATGACATAGTTGTTTCGTGTTACCTTGTTAAAGTCTGTAGCTTCATTTTATGATCTAGTTGAGTGCAATGATCAGTACAAGTTGAATTGGATGTGAATCTAGTTGTACAAGTTGCTAGTGAGATTCTATCTCCGTTTATTTAATAGTAGAGTACTGGGAGTAGGTACACTATTTATTGGTCTTTTCTCTAAGTGCTACTTTATATATCCTACTTTTTTGATGTTTTAGAAGCTGAAACTATCGTCTTATTGCACAATAATTAGATAAGCTATGCACTGATAGGCAGCCCACAAATTACATTAGTTGTGCACTTGAGTACATATCACAAACCAGTGAGTTAGGAGCATATTTTTATTTTATTAAATCTACATTAGCTAATGAAATTTGACTCACTGGTTTTGGATAATGGGATATTACAGACTCGTTTTTGTAACTCACTGGCCAGTCAAATGTAGTTCACCGGTCAGTAATGGGCTATGCCCAGATTAAAGGTCTTTTCATATCTGACTGACTGAAATTATATTCTATATTCCACACTTTGATTTCCCTTCTTGATATCTCTTTGATGAAGTTTGATTATGGTTTACTCTTTTATTTTCTTGATCCTCATATTAACAAGCTTTGTTCCTAATATGTAAAGGTATGCTTAGATTTACGAAACTCTCTAAAAGTCGAGCATTCATTTTAGCTCTCAAAAATAGAAGTTTCAGATGCACGATCTACTTAATTTTTTATTACTAGCATAAATATTAGAGTTCTATATTATATTCAGATATTAGGAATATGGAGGAATATTAGTGTGCACCCATTTCTCTTCTTTTGACAAAGGTTTAAAAGAATAAAAACTATGTCTCCAACATACATGAGTTCAAAGGCAGCATTTTGTCCAAAACTTGCAAATTAAGGAGAACTGTATAAGATGTAGGACTTTTAATCATCTATTCTAGCAAGTAGAAAACCATATGTTTATCGATAAATGTGGGTCTCCATACATTTGACAGTTTGGAAAATGTACTTATTAGATCTAGAAGACTAGACAAATCATTGATTTAACATAGAGGTCTTAGTTTATAAGTGAATTCTGCTGGTTTTCAATTTTGCAAGAGCACCGAGCACATGATCCAACTTATAGATACCTGAATGTGTAGAGAGATCCTAAATGCTTTGATTTTTTTCCATCCTCTAAAACTGCTCCTTCTACCTGTAATACATCTACATACATATATATAGACACACACACACATACATATACATGTATACACACATATACACATACACATATACATACATTTAAGATCTCAAGTGATTTTGTATAAATTAATTTCAAGCATTTAATTTAAATAAGATTTAAGTAATAATTGATTAAGGTCTTAAGAAATTAAAGGATAATTACTTAATGTAAGTAATTTAAGGATAATTAACGTAATTAATTTAAGGATAATTAATTAATGTGAATAATTAAGGGATGATTAATTAATTTCGTTAATTAATTAAATAATAATACATGGTTTGTAACAATTTTAATTAAGCAGGATTTAAAAGTAATTGATCTAATTTATTTGGTGATTAAATTAAATTGATTAGGAATTGTATAACTAATCAATCTTGCTTATGGATGATTAAATTGTATAAAATGTCTGAATTGTTTATAATCCCTAGACTGATAATTTGTGATGCTCTATGCTATGTGATGTTTGGGTTGAACTGTGATAATGTGGGTTTTCTATGGATGCTGAATTGTTGTGTACATGGGACACCCTGTATTTAAAATCAAATTGTATTCACCTAAACATCTTGGATTAAAGATGGTATTGGATTCGAAGAGACCGCAGTTGGGTATCAGCAAATATCTGAAACCACTTCGATTAGTAATCTACAATAATTTTTTATGGATTTGACTTGTAAAATCAAATCGGATGGAATGAAATAAAGTAAGTAACATGGCCATTTAAAATGAGTAAAGGTTCTTAAATATTGCTTGGTAATAAGTGATTGACTATAACGAGTTAAGAACTCGTAGTAAGGTACGAGTTACCTCGGGATTTCAAATAAGCTTTATGACTTGGCATTTCAAATTATATGGGTTTACTCACGCAGGTTTCCAGCCTGACTCGGGTGTTACTTTAATGTAATGCTTGGGTCAGACCGAGTATTACAGATTTTCAGGTTAGGACGTTTTGGAGTTTAGGAGACGAGCTGGATGACAGGGACGTATGGAGTATATATTTCGCTGTGTATTGGTGTTGTATTGTTTGTTTTCTGTAAGGAGTTATTACAACTGTCCTGTTTATTTATGATTATGGTTGTGCTCTGATGTATTGAGTGTAAATTGACAAATACAGCTTTTCTTTGTATAAATGCTATTATTTGATATTATATTTTGATCCACTGCGAATTTGAGATTCTATGTTTTGTTTTCTGTTCATCTTCTACCTCTTTTCTTCTTTGCCATAATAGTATGAGATTTCTGGCGTTCGATTACTTGGCACTTCTACAGTGAACGTATTAGTGTCGATTTATCGAGGTCGAAAATTTTGGGTCGTTACACCCAAGGTGTCCAAAGGATTGACAGGTCGTGCAAATGTCTAGTTTCCAACCGTATCTAAAACTACCTCTGCAACATGTCCCTCTGCTACTCCGACCTTAATCTTATCCGAGAGAGGCTTATCTGGGGATATTTCAATCAACACCTTAGCAAATACAAGCTTGTCTCTAGCAACCGTATTAGCATCAATGCACTTCAATATTCCAACGACATTAGCTAGCCAATTTATACTGATCAAAGGTTGAAAACGGAAGAAATATCCAAAAAATATGTCCAAATAGGAATAGACTATACCTACCCTCTTGCACTATCGATAGACAGAGTCCATGAAGTAACTATAAAAGGCTTGCCTCTAATGAAAGTTGGTTCTTCTTAAAGGATATGGAGCCGCTCCTCCGAGCTTGAGAACTTGAAGTAAAACATAGAGTTATCCATATGCACATGTAGACTACCTCTTACCTTCCAAATGTTGCCACAATGTTATTTTATTGCGGAATACGGCGGGTTGAAATCCAAGAAAAAACAAACCAGAAAATCAGACCAATGTCCAATGCCTGCTTGTAACACCTCCTCAGAAGGCTCCATAACTCCATTGATTTCAACCATTTTAAAAGTGCAGAGCTTGTATACACCTACATTTCTCGAAAAAGAAGTGAACAATGAGGTCCACTTAACTTCCTTATTTGTCTCTTTAGTTTCATTGGCACAACAAGGACTTGCAACGGCATCAAAAGGCTACAAATTTTTCTAAACAATAGGTGAGCATGAAGGCTCAATCAAATTGAAACTACCAACGACATTATCATTGTTCCCTCCATCCAAATCATTAATAACAGTTTCATTATTCAGCCCAATAGAGGTCTTATTCCAGCATTAAGCATTACAAGTGACATCTAACATATGAGATAAGGAATGCTTACCTTGGCTAAGGAACCTACAAACAAGACATGGACCAAAAGCAGATTACGATTAGATGTCAGCCAACAAGCCGAGAAGGGGATTCATAGTACCAATCAGCCCTAAGTCAATTGCTACTAATCCCGAGGATGATTTCAAAATGGATGTAATAGGAATAGTGCCTTCGGTTATTTTCAGATCCAGAACGGACTTATATGGATGAATGCTTTTAGTACATTGTCATTGGAGGACAATGAGCATTCTATGTGTAAATGCCTTAAAAGGTAATCGTGGCCTCAAGCCTCATCAACCAGAATGACCGAAAATCAGGGGAGATGCAGCAAGGCTAAGTGGGTCACACCCAATTAGGGTATGTTTATCACCTTTTTAGATACCCTCAGATATTATAAATATGGTGCATGGGAATGAGCTCGATAAGGGTGGGAACACCCAGGGTGATAGAATATTCGGTACTATCCAGGTTAGGGGTAGGCCGGTCTTGTGTTGTAGGGGATCCCGACGAGGTCCTCGATTCATATTTCTGGATGTGTACCGTGATAGGTGATACCCCAGTGCCTAGTCATTGTATGGAAATCCATTCTCCAATACGTGCCTTTACGGTTTTGGTTGTAGAGCCTAGTATGCTGGAATTTAATTATGTAACAATTTTGGCTATTTGAATAAGTATTTGTACTTAGACACTATTATAATATCATTGGATTTTCTATAGAAGGTTTTGGTTATCGTAGGAGGAAATCCCGTAGTGTTTATGTGTGGCGTGGTCCTATGAGATACCTTTCATTTTTAAAAGGATTTTAAAAGTTAAGATGAATAAAATTCCTTGTGATTTAAATTCTCATGCCGGTTTTACCAGACTGACCCGGGTGTGGTTTTTTCCTAATTGCCAGGGTTAGACCGAGCATATTTTCAAGTTTAGCTGGAAGGATCGAAGCTTCAGGAGAGAAGCTGGAGGCCCAGAGACGTATTCACATAGATGACTATTTTTCCGTTGCATTATAGTGTGTATATCAGTAGTTGTAAGGACATGTTGTTAAAACTGTCCGTGCTGAATATGTTAGTTTACTCTGATTGATATATGTCTGTATATATATTAATTACGGTTTGTATATGTAAAGATTGTTCGATATAATAGATTATTTGTTTTCGCTGTGAGATTCTGTGTTGTTTAGTTTTCTTTCTCTCTTCTATCTACCTTCGTTTCTTTTAACTATATGCCCTACCACACAATTTGGGCTGGACAGGTGTGGTAAATTGTTAGTTTAAACTGTGCGAAGAAGTGGTTCGTGACATCGTGGTATCGAAGCTTGGGATGAGAGAATACCTAGGCTTTGGTGGGATTACTCATTAGAGGTAGGGTCAATAGTATCCTAGAATGAGTATGAGAGTGTGTGTGTGTGTATATATATATATATATATATATATATATATATATATATATAGACACACATAAGAGTGCGTATTTGTTAGTGATATAAAATGTTTTATATTGTGTTAATTGATCTGTTAAGTCGCTTATGGATTTTGGTCAATACGAGTATCTAACATTATTGACAGGGATCTTTAAACACTCGAACAAGGCCAACAGACACAATATTGTTTTAGGAGGATAAATGTAATAATTTTACCAAGGATATATTTTATATATAAAAGGTAATGATTTCAAAATATATAGTATTTTGATATATTGTTTGATAAGTGATGATAATATTCTATCATTATCATCTAGGATTTGATTGGCTATAACCATTTAGTGCTAAGTATCCTCTATTGCCTGTCCTTCTGACTTGAGTATTCCTTTAGAATCTGGGTCTTATAGATAGAAACTTTGGGAAATTTGGAATTTTGAGTAAGGAATTTAAAATATTTTAAGATAAATATTTTAGGAAGATTTTTCGTACATAGAAGCTAATTTTATAATATTGGATAAGAGGATTTAGAACTCCGATGATTTCGGAAAATTGTTTTAAACAAATTTTTGAAGGAAAATGATTATAGTATTGCTTAAAGTAAAAACTTTAATAGTAGTGATTTAAAAGAGGATTTATATAGAGTATGTATCTATATGTATTCTTTAGCATATGTGAATTCTCGAAAACTTAGGATCTCATTCTTAGGTTGTGTTAACTGATTATAGAGGACTCATAGTGTCGTCCGAGGAGAATGGATGAAGATTATGTAGTATTTCAGTAAAGAAGTGGCTAGAGAGATTATGGAACATGTTGAACAACCATCGCTGTATGAAGAGGAATATGAGATAGAAGAGGAGCCCAAATCGTAAAATAATAATGCTATTATCTGGGAAATGGGCGAGATTGTTAGTGAGCTACTTGCAGACTGGAATACCTTTCTAAGGGATGACTTATGGCCTAGGGCAGAGATGTTAGTGCCTAGGGAACCAAGCCCGGAGAATGTATGGATTTCGGATAGTGATGTTGAAAGTAGAGAGATGAAAGGGCCAAAAGTGGAGGACTCCGATGGAGAGAGTGCTCTGTGAGAGTAGCTTAGGTTGGGCAATTCTCTTAGGATGTACACCGTATTAGTATAGATTAGTAGCCATAGACGTCATGTTTGTTTGGATTGTAAATTAATGAAGTATCTTAGTAGATGCGTTGGTATGGGTATATATGTATAACTGACTAGTGGTTATAGATATCTCCAGGATATATGTATATGTATACAGTGACTGTAGCTGTGAAAGTATCTTAGTTGTGTATGACTGATATTATGGGATTTAAATATACATGATTGAAATTGTGTGATATGGTTGTTTATTAGTATGTTAATAAAATAAAATTTGGTTAGTTTTGTTTACTAGCCTGGTTATAGCAATTTCGGGGACAGAATTTTTTTAAGGGGGGAGGAATGTAACGATATGGAACTTTTGTCGTCTTGAGTTTTGAATATTAATTTTTAATATTCAATAATACGGTATTTTAATTAAAATAAAACCCTTGTTAAATGATAGTTGGTAAAATTAAACAGTTTTAAACCATGATAATATTTTGAATTCCCAGATTTTATTTGTAAAAAAGAAATTTGATTTAATTTGAATTTTTTATATATGTATATATACAACAGAATTTATATGTAAATTAAAAAAAAGTTCAAATAAATATAGATGAAAAGAAAAGAATATATTATAAACAGAATTGAATATAGTCTATGAAATATAATGTTGTATAAATAGAAAGAGTTTAAAATTGAAATTTTCTTATGTATATGTAAAGTAAAAACTAATTCAAAATATAAATAAGTAAATGAGAACAATGTGTGTGTGTATAAGTTCATAAAGGAAAATATAGCACTTATAAACAAATAAAAATGGTACACTAAAAATAATATATATAATGGTAAGTGAAAAAAATGAAAAAGAGAAATATATATAATAATATTATATTGTAGAAATGAGAAGATTTAACAAGTTATTAAAAATCATTTTTGTATATGAAAATCTTCTTTTTAAAAGTGTTAACCAAAATTTTATTTTATTAAAAATGGAATCGCAAAACTTTTAATGTCTTGAGTTATATATTTTAAACAGAAACACACACACACACACACACACACACACACACATATATATATATGAAGACTTAAGTTGTTTATTTAAAACCACTTTACATGTTGTTTATATATGGAAGCATGTTATAAATCAAAAGAAAACTAACTAAGTAAAGAAAAGAGAAAATAACAAAAGAAAAAAGGTGAAACAAGTAAAAAAAAAAGGTAAAACATATATATATATATATATATATATATATATATGTATATATAAACAAACATATACATGTCTAGTTCAAAATAGGAAAGACTAAAAACATTATCTTAACTTCATTTCAACCTCAAACTAAACATCAACTCAAAGTCGCCAAATCATTTCAACCTATGACAATTATACAAAAACTTTGTACAAGTCTGAATTTCTCTTAAGCCAAAACATTGAAAAAAAATACATCATTTCGTTTATATAAGCATGTGTATGTATGTATATGTATATATATAGTGGAAATTAGGTTGAAGGGCTTCTATTTGCAGGGTAATAAGTTTTAAGGACAACACTTTTGAATAATTAGTTTTAAGGACAATTTACAACATAATGATAAATTTATTTATCTTTTTAAGTTATACATGAAAATGATAAATCATTTTATAACTAAAAATGATAAATTCTTTTATCTTTTTCCTGTAAAATGTCCTTAAAACTAATTTTTCAGAAGTAGCGTCCTTAAAAATTATTACCCTACGCAAATAAGCCCTTGAAGTGAAAATCCCTACAAATATGCATATATATATATATATATAGGCTGGTATGTGTATTTAAGCTTCAGTTGTTAAAAAGCCTGTAAAGAAAAAAATACTCTGTAAACAAAACACAATTCTCTGTAAAACAAAGCACATTGCAAAAGAAAAGAAAAAAGAAGCATACTGTTCAAATCAAAAGCAAAGCAAGGTTTCAAGATTTCAAGTTATAAACCGGATTCAATTTGAATTTTTATAAAGAAAATAAAACATGTTCAAGGTGAGAGTTTAATTAGAAAATACCTGGAAGTGTTTTAAATTCTACTCTATTATGTTAACAGTGGAAAACTTTCATACGTGCTCAACTTCAAAAATCATCTTCTTTCAATACAATTGGAATTTGCTAATAGTGTAAACTAGGAAAACGTTTATTTTTTATTATAGATTGTGCTAAAAATAGTTCGAAGCTTGGTCGTCATGTATATTGTGTAAAATTACAAGTTTACAGTGAATGACCTAGTTTTTGTCAAATTTCAACGTATCCGAAACATTGAATCAAGTTGGCAATTAGGATTGTATGATCAAACCATGAATTTTAGTGAAGAAATTATGATTTTTAGGATATTAGATTGAGAGAAATTGGGAGTTGATCGTTTTTCAGAAAAAAATTAATTTTCGGTGTTTGGGTCGTCGAGGGGGTGTGCGGCTTGGTCGAAGAGGAGCGTGATGACGAGGGGAAGGGGCTCATCATGGTGGAATTGTGAATAAGGCATTGATTTGAGTGGGTGAGGTGATTTTAGAGTTAGGATGAGTGTCGGGGTTAGGTTCGGGTTTGAGGCGATGGTGGTGGCATGAGGCAAGGAAAGGCGTGTGGTAGGGGGAAAAGAAGGAGGGGACGTCAGCGAAGTCGTGGGCAAAACCTTGTTGGTGATGGTGGTCGGTGGTGGTAAGACGATTGGTAGTCATGGCTGTGTTTCCCGTTCTCGGTTGAGGGTTGAAATTTCAAACTGGGTTTGTGTTGTGGATTTCAAGTGGTTGGGTGAGTTGAGGAGGTCGATGGCGACGCGTGCTGGTGGCTGGCGGTGCGTATCTGGGCTGGTGGTAGGTGTGTACGTGCACATGATCGTGCACGTCTTCTTGTATTCGATTTGAATAAGAAAGGAGAGAAAAGGGACTGGAAGAATTTGGGGAAGAAATGGGGAAACGGGTTCGTATGGGTGGGTTGGGCTTCGGCCTAAAACAAATGAAGAAAAAAAAGTGTAAATGTGTTATTTTGAAAAAAGGTTTTTCTTTTGAAACTTTAAAATTTAATTTCTCGAAAACCGTAAACCCGATTTATGCAAAACTATTGCGTTGGGTTCGTATCGATGAACACTACGTCGTCGTATAATCTATTATCAAGTTTGAATAAGTGAAAATTTTAAGCAATTTAAAATGGACAGATTTTAATTATCAATTTAAAACATGTATCGTTGTTTAGATTTATATGACCTATCTATTGAAGTTATTTTCCCAGATAAAAATAACGATGAGTTAATTTAAGTTAACTATGATATTTTAACATATCTTTAGTGGAATAAAACACCGTTCCACTAATTGTATTTAATTGGATCCCTGTTGGTAGAATAAATCACCGTTCTGCCATTATTACTGAATATATGTGTGTTTTGGACATTGACTGGCAGAAATAAAACCCTGTTCTACTATCATTTTTGTATGAACATCTATTTATTATATTGATAATTATATTGGGCAATATGATGTTGAACTAATTATTAAAAATGAATTGATGTGAATATCTAAATCTGCTATTCTGGATTTTAATGGAATGAATGGTAACTTGATTAAGTACCATTGAAAATTTATAAGCCTCTTTCCAAATTTGGAAGTTGATTTTTGAATCAAAGTTATTTAAAGGATAATTTATTAATGTCATTTTAAAGATAAATATTAATTATTTAAAAATGATTTAAGGTTAATTATTTTATGATTCTTTAATGTTATTCAATTATTGTTCAAATTTATTTAATTATTTCAGATGTTTTAATTTATTTTAATTATTTATTTAAGGTTATTTTGTAGTAATCGGATTTAAAGGTTAATTTTTATTTAAGAGTTAATTAGTATTAAAGTATTATTATTTGAAAGATAATTTATTCGAATATTAATAATGTTTAAAAAATATATTATTATATAGTAAACTTTTATAAAAGAGTATTTTTTTCTAATTTAAACTTGGAAAATTTATATAGAAACTTTGTAAGTATTAATTTGAGATAATTATAATATAATGTTTTCGGAAAGTAATGTTATACTTTCATGGAAGAAATCGGGAGGCAGAGATTGCCTAAGTTAAGTTTGGATTTCTCTGGGATAGAGGCGTAATCATTAAGCTGCGAATCCATGGTTGATACCGCATGGTGCTTTCCATATTTATTTTGATAAGTTTTCAGATATTTTGAAAGGAATGATCGGTGAATATACTTATTCCGGTGAGATTAGTATATACCTTTGATAAAGGGATTTAATTTATTGAAACTTAAATAAGGCTTAGTGATTTCAGTGGGAAATGGAATCTTTGGTTGAATGATGTTTATTTGATAGTTAAATAACCGACTATCAAATCTGCACCAAAACGCAATGGTACAGTTACCGTCGAGGTGCTATACTGTACATATAAACTCATTTCATTCTTCTAGGACGATTATAAGGAAATCCGTCCACTAACGGTTAGGAGATGATATCCAATCTTATTTTCGCCTGTTTATTTTCTAAAGAACCGGGGTTGAGTTTACCGGAAATATCGAGTGTTGTTTCGGAGAGACCGGGATCGGATAAGTTATCCGAAAACCACTTCGATCCAACTAATACGTTTTCGAGTTGAAGACAAGAGCATGGAATCAAAGCTGGAGTATTGAAGTGCAAGGGCTAGACGCTACTAATCCTGAGGATGATTCCAAAATGGATGTAGTAGGAATAATGCCTTCGGTTTCGTTCAGACCCATAACGGACTTGTATGGATTAATACTATCAGTACATTATCATTGGAGGACAATGGGCATTCTAAGTGTAAATGCCTTAAAAGGTAATCGTTGCCTCCAGTCTCAACAACCGGAATGACTGAAAATCAGGAAGATGCAACAAGGCTAAGTGGGTCGCACCCAATTAGGGCATGTTTATCACCCTCCTAGATACCCTCAGATATTATAAATACGGTGCATGGGAAGAGGCTCGATAAGGGATGGAACACCCGGGGTGATAGCATATTCAGTACTATCCATGTTAGTGGTAGGCCGGTCTTGTGTTGTAGGGATCCCGACGAGGTCCTCGGTACATGTTTCTAGTGTGTACCACGATAGGTGGTACCCTAATGCCTAGTCATTGTAAGGAAATCATTCTCCAATAACTACCTTTACGGTTTTGGTTATAGAGCCTAGCATGCTGGAATTTAACTAATGTAATGATTTCGGCTATTTGAACAAGTATTTGTACTTAGACACTATTATAATATCATTGGATTTTTTGTAAAAGATTTTGGTTATCGTAAGGGAAAAACCCATCGTGTTTATGTGTGGCGTGGTCTTACGAGATACCTTTGATTTTTAAAAGGATTTTGAAAGTTAAGATGAATAAAATTCCTAGTGATTTAAATTCTCACACTGGTTTTACCAGACTGACCCGGGCGTGGTTTTTTCCTAATTGCTTGGGTCGGACCGAGCATATTTCCAGGTTTAGCTGGAAGGATCGGAGCTTCAAGAGAGGAGCTGGAGGCCCAAAGACGTATTCACGTAGATGACTATTTTTCCATTGCATTATAGTGTGTATATCAACAGTTGTAAGGATAGGTTGTTATAACTGTCCATGCTGAATAGGTTAGTATACTCTGATTGATATATGTCTGTCTGTATGTATATATATATATACATATATATATATATTACGGTTTTTTATGTAAAGATTGTTCAATATTATAGATTATTCATTTCCACTGTCAAATTCTATGTTGTTTAGTTTTCTTTCTATCTTCTATCTACCTTTCTTTTCTTTTAACTATCCGCCTTCCCATACAATTTGGGCTGGAAAGGTGTGGTAAATTGTCAGTTTAAACTGTACGGAAAAATGGTTCATGACAGTTAGGTGGTTGTTTGCTTGTGATACTGTAATTAATTCTTCATTTGGTTAATGCATGTCATCCAAATTTTAGTTGGTTATCCCATCTAAATTTCTACTTAAAGACGTAATTTGTAGCCTTTCTCTGCGTGGTCTATAAGCATGACGATGTCAAGCAAGATATGCTTCTCATTCCTTCGGAGTCACGGCTTGTCTTTGTTCTCTTGCTCTTACTCGGTTAATTTCTCTTTGTTCATCCGTTGAAGCATTTATTCTTCTATTCTTCCTTCTTTGATTATTAAATTTTGGCATGCAACTGTATTAGAAATATAAATATTTATATATGATTAATAAGGCTTTTAATTTTTTAATAATGCATAATAATTTCTATAGTATCAAGAAATGGCAAGATCATATAACTAACAAACAAAAATGTTAAACAAAAATCTAACGGTGAAGCATTTAATGCGATAATACTTAACAACGTACATTTGTCTTTAATAACTATTATTAAGAATTTGACGATAATGATTTCATCTAAGCTGTATTCTTTGTTACCATCCATTTTAATTCACTATTGGGTTATGCAATTTACATTCACTACTGGGTTAACCTACCTGCTTCTTCTACCTCTTTAATCCCCAGAACACAATTATAGGTTATCATGTGAGTATATTCATATTTGAAGAAGTAAACATGACAATTAACAATACCACTCCTGTGGGTTTAAGACCCTTGAAATACATTTCATATAAAACATAATTAATACCTTTAACTTATATTTTTATCAAGGCAATACTTCTTCAAAATTACAATAGGCTCCGGCCGTTTTAATACTTTAAAACACCTCTTTCAAAACTTTTCAATCATGTTAAAGTATTATTATATAAGAATAGAAGCATAGCTTCGAAACCACTTGAAAGTACCCTTTCAAAACCAATTGCCCTTCGAAGACATTGAAAATTCATCCTTTTGAAAGCATTGGGTTTATACTTAAAACATTAATTTGGGTCAAAGTGAACATAAGTGAAAGCATATTTTTTGAAACCACTTTTTATTTTATAAAATATTGGGGAAGTTCGATGGTGTCGAAGCCACCCTTTTGAAAGCATTAAAAATATGGGAAAAATATTGAAGGTTGGCTTCGAAACCCCTCTTGAAACCATTACCTTTGAAACCCCTAACCCCTTTCCAAAGCATTAGGAAGCGGCTAGTATTTATAAAAAAAACTGAACTTTTCAAACAACATCGATGCCTTCGATGCCATCGGAAGGTCACAAATTCTCAGAAGGCTTTCGACCTGGTCGAAAATACCCCTTCGAAGGCTTTAAACAAAAACTAAGTAATCCCTTCAGAAGCTACCTCTTTAAACAAAGGCGACAACTTTCTTTCAAAAGCCTCTTTGAAATACTATTTCAAAAACATAGGTTTCGACCATGTTGAAACCTCACTACAAGAAAAATTGCTTTTAACGGCAGTGGAGAACAGCATTTATATGTCGATTGCTGTTGTCCAACCTTTTATAGGTAGGAAAATTTGAAGACAACATAGGAAAACGCTGAGTTTTTGTTCATCAAATTGCGTCATTCCCGTTGAAAATTTCGTTGCTGCGTATAAATAATTTCTCTCTTCTACCCAAAATAAGCAACCCTAAATCACCTACGCCTCCAAATTTTAACCGCTTCCTCTCTGCAAATCTTTTAAAACGACTCCTCTCCAAATCTTAATTTCTTCTGCTCAGCAAATTCTTTAAAACCACTCCTCTCTATCACAGTTGTTGCTCACAAAGCCGTGTGTCTGCTTGGCTATGCTTGTGTCCAATCGTATTGATTGGAGCTTAGTCGCGTTGCACTCGCCACCCTATACTCTTCATCGCCGCCATCGGTAAGCAGAGAACTGCAAATTCGAGCTAGAAATTAAATTAGTTCAAATGAGATTAAATTTTGAATTCGAACTTTGATTTTCTTTATTCAATTGTTAAATTTAATAGTTTATCGCACTTGCTATTGAACTAATCGCTGATATTTAGGAAAAATTGAAATCGCTATGTTGGTGTGTGTTTTATTTATCTTCCTACTGCTAAAGTGTTTGATTCATATTGTCTTGAAATTAATTTTATTACATAGACACTTGAAAAATTAAAATGCTTCATTTGATTACTAAATAAATCTTTTAAATCAGATGTTTGATTTGTAATTAATTTTATTACATAGACATTTGGAGAATTAAAATGCTTCATTTGATTACTAAATAAATCTTTTAAATTGGATGTTTATGTTGCATTGACTTCTGATCAAAGTCTAGATTTTAATTTTAGTGGATTGGCAAAGGCATGTTGCAAACATATATTTGATGTATAACTTTAACCGAGAGTGGAGCTTTAAATTATGTAAGAATTGAGCATTATTTTTCAAGATGCAAATGAAAAGCCTCTCTGATTAAAATTATTGGGAATTTGAGAGCCATAAATCACATCCTGTCTATTCTCTCTATTTAGGAGGTGTCACAAGAGACTTTTTTAAAATGTATTGTATACCATCACATCCGTTTGGGGAAGTGCATCACTAATAGACCACATTATCTATCCTAATACCCACCAGTGAAAATGATTTCTACACAATATCATTCACTAAAATAAAAAATGCAATTTTCAGATGATTTCTACATAATATGTGAGTCAATTTTTTTGATATATTCGTCAGTTGTAAAGTAATCATTTTGCATAATGCTTCATAAAAGTTCAACCAACTGTTAAAAATATAAAATTTCTTAGTATGCATCAATTCGGATTATATTTTTCTCTAAAATCTGGTATTAATATTAATGATTAAAATGTTGAATTTTGATTTCTGCAGGTGGTCACTTGGGGCTATCATGTATGAAATGCTTATTGACTTTCCTCTATTCCATTCCAATGATGCTCTCACAACGTGTAGAAAAGCAAGCAGAAAACTGAAATTGAATCATACCTTAGAATATTTTTAAAATTACTTTACCTTCAAGTTTAAAATCACATATGATATTCAGTTCGAACAAGATATTGCAGAATAGAGTACATATTGTTAAGCCCTTTATATAAACTTTTTTAAACATGGTCAAGAAATGCACATGGCCACATGCCAATACTAGTGACTGTAGGGATAGATTTTTGTATGATTCTTAGAGAGAAATGGCCTAACCTAGGAGTATGTAAAGAGAAAAAAGTAAGTAGTCATCACCATACAACGTAGCTTTGTTAATTAAGGTGAAGTCATAATTTTGATTTGATATCATATACTTCAAAATCAATTATTGAATATTTCAAAAAATATGCAGGTCAGGGTATATAGGGAAAAGTCAACTGGCCATGTTTATGCAATGAAGAAGCTAAACAAGTATGAGTAGTTCGTCACAGGCAAGGTTTTATATATAATAATTCTTCTATTATACCTTCATCTTACTTATCAACCTCTATAATTTGGTTGAAAATTTCCTAACATAATTTTGATCTATGATGATGTTACCTATGGTTAAACCCATTACTCAGGAAAATTCGATAATGTATTGGTGGACACTTTGTGCTATATCTTTATCTTTATTGCACGTTAAATAAATTAAGGGTGTTAGATAAATGAAAGAAAAAGTTAGTAAAGTGGTTCAGCTATGCTAGAAATTACACTTATCAAATTACAACGTTGAGATTTTAATCCTCTCTAATACACATGCAACATGGAACTCCGATATTGATTAACATCTCTATCAAAGGTCTAGTATTATTATGTAATATTTAGTTTATAAAGCCAAAGCCAAACACATTATTACAAGGTTGGTGTTATGTAATCTCAATCTTGCCCTAAGGAGAAAAGACGCATACTATCATTATGCTGTCTACTATGAATATACATTCATTTTCAACTTATAGCTTACTTTACTTACATAATTCTATAATGTCATGAATGGAAAAAGTAACCATAAAGCTTTAGTCAATTCATTAATGGCATAAGTGACCTTAGAAGAAGGTGAGCTGGACAAAGGCCTCACATCAATGTTTCTCATATCATAATTGGTAGATTTTCTCATACATCAACGCAATGTAGATATTTTTATAAAGATTTCCTTCCAATCTGGAAAATGCTACTTTGTTGTAATGTATTAATAAAGTGAATTTACAACGTCTATTATTTCTTCTTGCTTATTTCTTATTTTTTATTTAAAAAAAATACTTATTCCTATTTTTTCGTTAGCCATATATGACATTTATTAAATGGGATACTGTACCTTTTTCTATAACCAGACATTGCCGATAATGATTATTTGATGGCTGTAGGTACTCAACCTATTTTTGAAAGTCAATTTACGTGTCGTCGTCTGTGACACCTCGACCAAAAATAGGTTTTTTTGCCTCGATTTAGAGGATACTATAGACCAGCCCTGAATTATTTACCACTAAAACCTGACCTGACATCTTACTGTGAATTGATAAGTAAAAAAGTAACAGACTTACTATTTTAATTACGAATTGCAGTGCCGGTGCGTAGTTATGGTATAGTTGGAACAGATGTTCAATTATCATCTATTTTGAAATTAAACTATATTGCTGCGCAATTTATGATGGATTTATGATGTTGATATTATAGGCTTCTGCCTTGCACGATATATATTTATATATCATTATAACTAAGATTAATAAAGATTAACTAAGATTTATAAAAATTAACTAAGATTTATAAAAATTAAATAAGTTTATAAAATTAACTAAGATTTATAAAAATTAACTAAGTATTATAAAAATTAACTAAGTATTACAAAAATTTAACTAAGTTAACTAAGTTTATAAAAACTAACATGCTTATAATAATAATAACAATAATTAATAAGTTTATAAAAATTAACTAAGATTTATAAAAAATAAATAAGTTTATAAAAATCAACTAAGAGTTATAAAAATTAAATAAGTTTATAAAAATTAACTAAGTATTATGAAAATTTAACTAAGTTAACCAAGTTTATAAAAACTAACAAGTTTATAACAATAAAAAGTTAACTAAGTTTATAAAAACTAACAAGTTTGTAATAATAATAATCAACTAAGTTTATAAAAATTAAATACTATTTATAAAAATTAAATAAGTTTATAAAAATGAACTAAGATTTATAAAAATTAAATAAGTTTTAAAAATTAACTAAATATTATAAAAATTTAGCTAAGTTAACTAAGTTAACTAAGTTTATAAAAACTAAAATTTTTATAATAATAATAATAATTAACTAAGTTCATAATAATAATAATGAATAATAAAATATTAACCAAGGTAACCAAGTTCTATAAAAATTAACTAAGTTTCATTTGATTGTCCTAAAATGAACTAAGATTTATAAAAATTAAATAAGTTT
The DNA here is from genome assembly GCA_030765085.1 of Allium cepa. NCBI lineage: Eukaryota > Viridiplantae > Streptophyta > Magnoliopsida > Asparagales > Amaryllidaceae > Allium > Allium cepa. The sequence goes on from CM060928.1 coordinate 981,190,406, forward strand.
TAAAAATTAACTAAATATTATATAAAAATTTAGCTAAGTTAACTAAGTTTATAAAACTAACAAATTTATAATAATAATAATAATAATAATTAACTATGTTCATAATGATAATAATAAATAATAAAATATTAACCAAATTAACTAAGTTCTATAAAAATTAACTAAGTTTCATTTGGTTATCCTATTTAGGACATTCTACTGTAATTTTTTTTGTAGAAAATGATAGTTTGGTAGCATAGCTAGTTTATTATCTGGCTACCTCTTAATGCAGTGTTTTAATGTAGATTTTTAATTATTATTTTAATGTAGAGTTTTAAAGTGGAGTTTTAAAGTTAAGTCAAGAAACAAAAATAAAGTAACTACTTGGGCATTTAAAATGTCACATTAAGAGTTGAATTTCAAACTATTTACATTTCTTGAAATATTATATATATAAATACATGTTACATGTATCATGTAAATAATAGTCAAATGACTCATACATGATCCATTGTTGCATTTATTTTGCTGAATAAAAAAGGGTAATGGTAGGTTGCTTTGGCAAAGAAAATTCGACGTTCAAAATTATTTAGAACCAAATCAACTTTTCTCAAATGAAATTGCTTTTTTCCAGAAGTAAGAGTCAAGATAATAGAAGAAAATTTCAACAATAAAAGTGGTTTTCACTATCTAAAATATTTATAATATTATACAGAAAGAGAAAATGTTGTAAACAATAAAAATTGAGGAATTTTACAAATAGGAAAACAGTGGGAGAGAGCAAAGAGAGCTCGGTGGCGGTAAACGACAAGTAGAAGCACCAAAGTGTGGTAACAGACAACTAACTCTCTACTGCTTCTCCATGAATTCCCTTATCTTATGTGCCAATCTTTTGCAGTAATCTGTCTCATACTGAGAAAAGTATACGTCAACCCTTTTTAATGCATAAAATTTATCTCATTTAAAACTCCATGGCAAATATTTATTTTACTTTCCGAGACCATATCTATAAGAAAATTTACAAGGGCTAGTTATTTGTTCACAGTCGTACATAATATGTCCCATACTATATAACAAAAAGAATGACTGTAACATGATTCATACATTGATACATTCAGATTGGGGACAAACTATCTTAGTAGAAAATATTAATACAAATTTTAGTATTCAATTTTGAGTTGGATAAGATATATAGGATTTAAATTTTCCAAGAAAAAAGGATAAAGTTTTTGTATTCAAGGTAATATTGTATATAAAACACAGTTGCATTTATTGTTTTGGTTGGGGGAAGTATGGCAGCATCAGCATGGTCATGGGACCAGAGTGTGATAAACCTATGATGGCTTTCATTGATAAGGATTATGTTGAGATGAATGAATATCCAGTTACCACTGAGCTCCAAGTTTTTTCTTTTCCTTTAATATATGCAATACTATATTATTACATAAATTTAAGTTATCAAAAGAAAATTTTCAAAATGTTTGGCATATTATATTATTCACTCTGTTGAATTAAATCACAAATTTCTAATAGCTGATTTACTAGAACTGCAGTAAGTGCAAATCATGTTGATCGTGTTGCTTAAACACATCATGGCAGGACTACTAGATCAGTACACAACTGCTGGTAATGCTCAGGCTTTACATATGGTTACTAAGATAGCAGACTATTTTGCAAATCGAGTGAAAAATGTGATACAAAATTATAGCATTGAAAGGCATTGGACATTCCCCAATGATGAAACAGGAGGCACGAATGAACTTCTTTACAAACTGTACAAAATAACTGTAAGCATCTTCACTTTCATATTTTTAGATAACAGGTACTGTTTTGTTCATTACTAACATATGCCGAGTATACTCCACGGGACTGTTTAAAGGACTCCCGAAATAGTTAAGAAGTGTATTATTTTCTCCTAATCTAATTATTGTTATGAGAGGACACTATATTTTGTTTTCCTTTATAATCTAATTATTGATTTCATTTTAGCCTCAAATAATAAAATTTCTTAAATCGTAAGGCACTTGAATAATTTTCATTGACATGATATTAAACACCTTTTTACATTTTGTTTCATCATTACATTACAAAAATCAAATATTTTGTTTATACACTAAACTATAAATCGTTTATTTAATTCTGTACGATAATTATTCATATAAAATCTCCATATTTTTTCCTAATAAAATACAATAAAAAGATTTTGTCTTACCATTGAAATTGTGTTGAAGTTAGTTATGATGGATTTGAGTCCGGTTCTTTGTGACTAAAAATAAGAGTATGTGATTTCTTTTTATTCAGAGTCGTCATTATCGAGAATCCACATAGAAAAATTCCACCTTAACCATTTTGGAGCCTCTTTAGCGGTTTCCTAACTTATTATGCTAATATTTAAGCAGACTTTTGATTTATAACCACATCATCTGTTGGCTTTTATTTATTTATTGAATATTTGAATTAATGCAGGGTGATCAAAAGCGCTTAACTTTGGCTCATCTTTTTGACAAGACATGCTTTCTAGGTCCACTTGCATTAAAGGTCAGTTAGCTTCTTTTGATACCTGCTTGAATCATGAAATAGGCTAATGCTACTATTAGGGCATTGGATATATTAATAACCAACTAAAATTTTAATTATTTATTTATTGACTGAATCAACGAGAATCTATTATTTGTGGTTTTGGTGTAGGTTGATGATTTTTTGGGCTTCCATGCCAATACACATATTCCAATTGTTATTGGAGTACAAACGCGCTATGAGGTTACTGGTGATCAGCTTTATAAGGTGATACGATTGGTAACATCTAGTCAAAAGTGAAGATTTTACCCGATAAACACAAATGTAACCCAGCCTTAAAATATACCAAATATTATACGTTGAAACGACTTACAAATTCATCTAACTAAATCTGAAGATACATTTATTTCTCCTAAACTTTCTAGGAAATAGCAACTTTCTTTATGCATATTGTCAACTCTTCCCCCACTTACGCAACAGAAGGAACATTTGCCGATGAGCATCGGTAAAATAATGAAAGAATATTTACTTAATCTAATGTTCCACTATAGAATTTGATACTGTACATAGTTGATGATTGTTTTATTTCTACGTGAAAATTCATTTCATCATTTGCAGGTTAGATCCAAAGCAACTTGCAAACACTCTTATTGATGAAGACCAAGAATCATGTACCACTTATAACATGCTTAAGGTAATTCACTTTTATTTCATGATGCCAACAGTGAACCAATTGAGCTTTGTTCATGTTAAGGCATTCATGGTCCTCAACATATATTTGGAAAACCTCTTGTCAATCTTATATATATAGGAACTGCATCATAGTATTCAGAGACATTCATTCTTCTTTGTAGCCCAATATAGTAGCGAGTAGAAGCACGGTCTCCATTTGCGCGACTGGTGCTAGCATTCTTCTTTGTATTTCAGCACGAGGTTTCTACCCAACTAAAACAAATCAATATTAAATGCAAAATTAGACTTTCATAATTTCAATTCAATATGTATTTTCTTTCAAAACTGTATTTACACACAAGTAGTACTAATATATTTCAATGTACTACGGAGCAAGGATCTCTCATAACTTGAGACAACCTACAAATTTGGGACTGTAATTTGAAAAGTTTGTTGTGACAATTTTTGTCTGGTTAGGAATTGATTTTCTTACTTGTTCCTTCAGACAATGGATTTATATTCAACAAAATCGGGTTTCACCCTTAAAGCTACCAAAAACTAGGATATTACATTCACCACTTGACACTTTACATCATCATATGTCCTGGCCTATCCTTCTGCACCATCACTTAGCTACTTATCAATACATTATTCATTAGTTGACTCAGAAAAAGATTCAAGTCTAACTGAAATTACAATATTTGCTCCATACCTTTATTGATATGAAAATTTAGCGTAGGGTTCAATGTCTGCTGTTGGTTTGTATTGTCGTGTTGCTGAAAGAAATGAAAAAAGGGAATTAGGGAAAATAATAACAAAAAAATCAAAAAACTAAAAAATAACACGTGATTGATTTATTCAAGGATTTATGTAATAAAGGTGTCCCATTAGCTACAAGATGTTCATGGAGATTTCTATAACTCTTGTCAATGTTTTTCAAGTTTGGATTGGTTCTTGTATTAAATGCCGGATCTTTTATATGCTTATCTCCTACGAACAAAATGAATATAAGTAAGATGTAAAATTTGGAATGAAATCTGAATTTCGAAAAGGCAGCGTCGATAAATTGTATAGTGAAATTAGCAAGGCACCATATATTTAATTTATAACCTTCTCAGTAACAGGTTCTAAATTTTAGTAAAGTGAAATTAATAGTCCGCCCCTTTATTCGCAACCCCAGAATTATCATTTTGTAACGGTTATAACCGTTGGTAATCCAATTCCCAACGGTTTTAACCGTTGGCAGTGGGTACGTTATAATTTTTTTTACATATTTTGTAATGGTTATAACTGTTGGGAATTTTGGTTATTCCCAATGGTTATAACCGTTGGGAATTTTGGTTTTTCCCAACGGTTATAACCATTAGGAATTTTGAAACTTCCTAACGGTTATAACCGTTGGAAATGATCAAAATTCCCAACGGTTATAACCGTTGGGAAAAACCGTAATTTTTAACGGTTATAACCGTTGGGAATGACCAAAATTCCCAACGGTTATAACCGTTGGGAAAAAACCGTAATTTTCAACGGTTATAACCGTTGGGAATCGTGGTAATTCCCAACGGTTATAACCATTGGGAATTACTTCACACCCCAACGGTTATAACCGTTGGGAATTACTTCACATTCCCAACGGTAATGCCAGCTCCTATAATGATTCCCATGAGAAAATTAAGGACTACGCTAGCTATAGCCATCATCAAACTCTTGACCACAGTAACACTGGCGTACAGGCACAAGATGAAAAACAAGTAGTGTACAAAACCAGGGTGAAGGCGAACCATGAAATATCATAAAGTTCCAGAGATAAAAAAATACCAGAATTGCGCTATATACAGTCCCAACATTGAAATAAATAGTTCCAATGCAGATGTTTACAAGAATGTTAATCAAGAGCCTCAGCCAGTTGTTGTGAAAAAATGGCAGCGCTTTGCGGAAGCTTATATCAACGGATCTTTGTCACCCAAATCACAAAGAGATAACTTGGATTAAAAATAAGACGGAAGTGAAATTAAAAGCAATAAGACAAGATAATCCACCCAACCACCCACTTTATTGATTCACCAAAAATTTTGTTTATAATTAATAGAACAAAGCTAAAATAAACAAAATACCATTGAATCAATAACCAAATTGAGAAAGGGAGCAAATATCTTTATGGCTAAAATTGTTGGAGAAGAAGAATAAAGATGGAGAATAGAGAATTAGCAAATAGATTTTCCACCATACATTTACCCTCTCTTCTGGTCTCTATTTATATAATCAATTACGTAATGCCCAAGTTAATGTAACGACCCGTATTTTTACGGATCGAAAGATTGTAAAACTGTCGACATTAAGTCGTTGATGTTGTTAAGTTGTTTAGAGTTTGAGTCGACCAAAGCTTAAATCGTGTGAAAGTTAACTCGTGTGGTGCTTAAGTCGTGGACGAGTTAAGGAATGGAGCGACCTATAGGTTTGAACGAGTTAACAGTTTAGTGTGTAGAACGACTTAAGACAGTGAGCGAGTTAGTGTGTTAGAACGAGTTAACGGGTTAAGGAATAGGTCGTTAACGAGTTAGTAGTTGGAGTAGGTTAACGAGTTACGACTTATAGATTGAGACGACCTAAATACAGGAAGCGACCTAAGGTAGTTAGCGGCTTAGGAGTTTGAGTGACCTATAGGTTTGACCGACCTAAGAAGCTAGTGACCTAAGAGAGTTAGGTCGTGAATGAGTTATGGCTTAGGCGCATAGTTAGGTCGACAGGCTGGTTAGGTCGTATGAAGATGTAGGTCGTGGGTTGTGTTAGGTTGCTTTCCCCTGTTGAGTCGTTAGGTCGTAGGGGTGTTAAGTCGCGCATTAGCTTGTGTCGTAGGTCGTAACTCGTGTAGTTGTTAGGTCGCGCATTGGCGTAAGGCTTAGGTAGTTGGGTAGTTAAGTCGCGCATGCGTTAGGTCGGCAAGGGCTGTTAAGTCGTGGACGACTTATGGGGATGATGAGTCGTGACCGACTTAAGGGGGTACGAATTAAGGGATTTTAGCCTATAAATAGAGGGGTTTGGTTCACTTTTTGGCACCGGATTTTGAAGTGACGAAGTGCTGCCATTTTGAGAGCTCGACTACAACACTTCTTCACTTCTTTTCTCCACTTTAATCTTGTGATTCCTTCCATCTAGATTGAAGATCAAATCGAAGATCCAAGAGCCAAAGTTGAAGATCTCCATCTATCGAAGAGAGATTTCTTTGTTTAAAGCGGAGCTTTGGAGGATCAAGCTTGATTCTTTGCTGTCCAGATCTGACGTTGGTTGTTTTTGAGGTGTTTAGGTGATTCGGTGAGTGGTGGTTATCTCTCACACGGACCCAAAGGAGTATATTGGGCCGGTGGCTTGTTTGTGTGTTAAAGATAGCGATTTCATGCATTTTCCTTAAGTCTGCATGTAGATCTATGGTTCATGATGATTCAACACCTATTTTACTATATGTTCACCTATGCAAGTTCATTCATTAAGTTGTAGGGATGTTGCTTAGAACTCATACTTATTAGATTTGGACTCTTTATTTACGAAATTGCCATTATTGCTGTAATTGTTTATTTAGATCTTGTTTGATTGATTACTTGGATTAATGTTTGATTTGATTGATTAGTTGATTGATAACTTGGTTTGGTCAAGTTGGTTGAAGATGATTCAAAAGCTAAGTAGAAAGGCTCTTGAATAAGGAAAGCTGCTTGTGGCATATGAAGCAGATGTTGAAGCTCATATGGATAGACTTGATGATGAAGTTGAGATGAGACTTTGCCATGATGCGATGAGGCAAACCATGATGTTGAGATGGAACTTTGCTATGATGCGAAGAAGCAAAGTATGATGTGAGAAAGCCTTGGTTTAATCCAGACGGGATCATCCCAAGCATGATGATACTCGATGATGTGGTTCGAGTTTGTGGATAATGGTTGGCTTGAGAGGCGCTTGAGCTAGTATGAAAATAGTCGTCAAGGAGGATGACTAGAAGGCTGAGATCTCATCGTTATTGAAGGTTCTAGCATGCTCAAAGCAAGAGTACGTTGGGGCGGGATGCGACGACGTCCCAGGCACGGGCTGCGACGACGTGCTAGTACTCTGGGCAGATTCGATAGTCCTAGGCACGGGCTGCGACGACGTGCGGAGTTATGTCTAGAACCGGGGTTGTCATTAGCCCTTGGCGGATGGATGAGACAATGTGACAGTCATTCAATTAACGGTGAAATCAAGGCAATGATAACAGTGATAGCCAGAGTCATGGATGTTTGGATGTTTGGTTATATCGTCGCTTGGGCCAAGAGCGATGTTTTCAGAGTGCTTATCTGATCTTGGTTTAGGCCTTGGGGGTTTGTACTTGGAAAACATCGACCTTGACTCGAGTGATAATCGCTTTGCTTTGAATGTCTGAATTGCTATGTTTGCTTCTGCTTAGTGTGTCTGGGGGCTATCACTGTAGGGAGAAGTGGAGTGGGATGGTTGGGTTCCTATTCCTTTTACCCTTTATGCTCTTTTGGTATGTTTGATAGTTGATTTACCGCTCACTAAGACTTTTGTCTGACTCAAGGTTTTATGTTTAACTCTTATTACCTTGGGCTGTTCATCCATGTTGGGATGGGCAGACTAGGTAGCAGGTGACAGGTGTTGTTCTTAGTAATCGACGCTGTTGATGACGAAGTTGAGCTGGAGGCTTTTGCATATTGTTTTCTTACTATATGTACTGGATGTTCCGCTGTTTGTTTGATACTCTGAGTGTTATGTAGTGAGGCTTGATGTATTGACTATTCAGATGTTTGTAATAAACTACTATGAGTTTATATGATAAGATTCTGTTCAATGAGCTTCACTATGTATACTTTTCTATTGTATTTTATCCCTGCGCTATGAGTAATACGATAGACTATTATGTTTACCCTACCTTGATGATCGTCCATGGCGGCCTGGCACACTTTTCAGCGCATTATTCCTTGTTTAAGTGCAGGAGTCTTGGGCGGTCGTCACATTTGGTATCAGAGCTTTGGTTAATCGATTTTAGCCAATGCTCGCTGACGTAACTGTGCATGAGAGACGTAATTGTAATTTTGATGGATGATTACTATATATAATATAGTAGCTTAGAAGAATTTGAACTTCTTATGCAGTTGTTTCTCAGGGTATATTAATCATTTCTTTTAGATTTTAGGAATGAGTCGAAGAGGGAGACCATCTGCTAGGGAAGGCCGTGCTGTTGAGGGGGCTGCTGATTATGCTTCTATGTTCGAGGCTATGATGACTTCGATCATGAGGAGGATGCCAGCTCCGGGGCCATCAGTAGATGTTGGAGTTCAAGTTCAAGCTCCAAGACCAGTGGATTTTGCTAAGTTGTGTAAGGACTATACTGCTCTTGGAGGAAAGGTTTTCTTAGGGACATAGTCAACCATAGAAGTCCAGAGGTGGATAGATGCTTGTAGAAGGATCTTTGGTGATTTGGGAACCGAGAATGCAACCAAGAGTAAGCTTGCATCAAGACAACTTCAAGGGAGAGCTTCGGATTGGTGGAACTCTATCACCATAGATACTCCAGAGGAAGAAATTACTTGGGAGCAACTCCAAGCTAGATTTGAAGCTAAGTTCATTTCTACAGCTCAGAAATCTGTTCTGTTTAAGAAGTTTGTGGAACTCAAGCAAGGTGGAAGACCAGTTCTTGAGTATGTTTCTAAGTTTGAAGCTTTGTCCAAATATGCTCGGTCGTATATTGAATCCCCTTATCAGAAGAATGAGAAGTTTGTGACAGGATTGGACACTTATCTTGGGAGGCAGTTGGTGGATCATCTGGATGATCCATTTGAGAAGCTTGTGGAGAAAGCTCTCAGGCATGAGAATTTGTTTCCTAAATAAGGATCTGTTGTTGCTGTGACCAAGGAGCAAAATGGAAACAAGAAGAGAAAGCAGCAGCAGCAGAAGGGTAAAGATGGCCAGAAGAAGCCGAAGGGTGAAGTGACCTGCTACAACTGTCAGCAGAAGGGTCATCTCTCCAGGGATTGCAAGAAACCAAAAGTGCCGGCGAAGTGCCACAACTGTGACAAACCGGGGCATTTTAGGAAGGATTGTACGGAATCGAGGAAGGACAAGCAGATTGTGCAAGCCTATGCTTTGGGGGATGTTCCATCATCTTTGAAAGCTCCTACTGTGGAAGAGAAAGGAAAGAGTGTGGTGGTTCAAGGTATTCTTTCCATTTGTGGTGTTCCAGTTAGGGTGTTGTTTGATACTGGAGCGTCGCATTCCTTTGTTTGTAATGAGTTGGTAGACCGGTTGGGTTTGGAACCGGATATTGTTGATAGACCATTGGTTGTGACTAATCCAGTTGGGGGTTCGTCTTGTTTGTGTATGTTATGCAGTGGTCTAGTTGTGTCGAGTCATGATTGCTCTTTTGTTTGTGATTGCTTTGTTCTGAACTTTGCGGGGTTCGGGATTATTTTGGGTATGGACTGTCTTAGGAAGTATGCGGCAAAGGTTGATTGTGAGAGGCTTGAGGTGACAGTCGAGAATGTGGAGAGGCGAAAAGTTGTGATACGATGTAAGCATGAGGAAGGTGTCTTCATGAGCTTCATGTATTCGCTGGTTGTTCCACGGGATGGACTGTCATCGGTGCCTATTGTGAATGGATTTGAGGATGTCTTTGACGAGGTCAAAGGGTTACCGCCGCATAGAGAGATCGAGTTTCGTATCGATCTAGTTGAGGGAGCCAGACCCGTTGTGATGCCTCTTAGGCGGATGGCGCCTAGGGAACAACAAGAGTTGAAGGTGTAAGTTGATGACCTTTTACAGAAAGGATTCATTCGGCGTAGTGTGTCCGAATGGGGTGCACCAGTTGTGTTTGCAACCAAAGCGGATGGATCGTTGATGTTGTGTGTGGATTATCGTGAGCTGAATAAAGTGACTAAGAAGAACAAGTATCCACTGCCGAGAATAGATGACTTGTTCGATCAGCTTCACGAAGCTAAGGTGTTTTCTCAGATGGATTTAGCAACGAGATTTCACCAGTTGAGAGTGGCAAAGGATACTGTGCCGAAGACTGCTTTCAGGACACCATCCGGTTTCTATGAGTGGCTGGTAATGCCGTTTGGATTGACTAATGCACCAGCATATTTTGTGGATCTTATGAATAGAGTGTTCAGGGATCAGTTGAACAAGTTCGTACTTGTGTTCGTGGATGATATTTTGATTTATTCCAGAACCAAAGAAGAGCACAAGACGCACTTACGTGTTATTTTGGAAATCTTGCGGAAACATCAGCTGAAGGCTAAGTTTTCGAAGTGTCACTTCTGGAAGAGCGAAGTGAGGTTCTTAGGCCATGTTATCTCTGGAAATGGAATAGCGGTTGACCCCGCCAAGATAGTAGCAATCCATGATTGGGGTAGACCTAAGAATGCATCTGATGTGAGAAGTTTTCTTGGATTAGCAGGATACTATCGTCGGTATATCAAAGACTTTTCCAAGATAGCTGCACCGTTAACAGGATTGACGAAAAAGAACCAAGTGTTCAGATGGGATGCTAAGTGTGAACAAGCTTTTGGAATCTTGAAAGAGCAACTGACCAGTGCTCCTATTTTGACTATTCCAAGTGGAAATGATGAGATGGTGGTTTACACCGATGCATGTGGTACTGGACTTGGAGCAGTGCTAATGCAGAAGGATAAAGTTGTTGCATATGCAAGTCGACAACTGAAGCCGCATGAAAGGAATTATCCGACTCATGATTTGGAGTTAGCGGCGATTGTATTTGCTCTGAAGATGTGGAGACATTATCTATTGGGAGTTCAATTTGAGTTGTTTACAGATCATAAGTCGTTGAAGTATCTGTTCTCCCAAAAGGATTTGAATCTTCGACAGCAACGATGGCTAGAGTTTTTAGCATCATATGATTTTAGTATAGCCTATACTCCGGGAAAAGGTAACGCAGTGGCAGATGCGTTAAGTCGAAGACATGCAGGATTGGGAGCCATGTTTTCAGAATGGAAGAGCCTTGAGTATTTAGCTGGATTTGACTTCAGGCCTAGATGTGAATTGGAACCTGAGATGTTGGCAAACTTATCGATAAGACCTACTTTATTGGAAAGAGTTGGCGAGAGCCAAAAGCGAGACGATAAGCTTGTCAAGATTATCCGAGATTTGGAATCTGGATCAGACCCAGAGAAGGGTAAAGGATTCGAAGTCGATCGAGAGGGTTGGCTTCGGAAGCAAGGACGATTAGTTGTTCCCGATATAGATGGATTGAGAGATGAAGTTTTAAAAGAGTGTCATCACTCGAAGTTAACAATTCATCCAGGCGGAAATAAGATGTATCGGGATATGAAGAGAACCTATTACTGGGAAGGTATGAAGAAGGATGTTGGAAATTTTATTTCCAAGCGTATGAACTGCCAGATGGTAAAAACCGAACAGAAGAAACCCAGTGGATTACTTCAGCCATTAGAAGTTCCTACATGGAAGTGGGAGCAGATATCGATGGATTCTATCGATGGACTACCTGGAACAAGAACGGGAAATGAAGGGATTTGGGTAATCGTAGATCATTTGACTAAGAGTGCAAGATTCATTCCTGTTCGATCAACTAGGACTGCATCGAAATTAGCTGAGTTGTATGTTAAGTGGATAATTCGATTCCATGGTATTCCGAAAAGTATAGTGAGCGATCGAGATCCATTGTTCACTAGTGGATTTTGGAAGAGCTTCCAGGAAGTTTTGGGAACCGAGTTGTGTTTGAGTACAGCTTATCATCCCCAAACAAATGGTCAGACCAAGAGGGTCAATCGAGTTTTGGAAGATCTCCTCAGAGCATGTGTCTTGGACTTCGGAGGATCATGGGAAGATCATCTTCATTTGGTGGAATTTGCATATAATAACAGTTACCAGTCAAGCATTGGTATGGCACCGTATGAAGCATTGTATGGAAGACCGTGTAACTCTCCGACATGCTGGTTGGAAACTGGAGAAAAGCTGATACTTGGGCCCGAAATGATTCGACAGACTTCGGATTGCATAGAGATCATTCGGCGACGAATGAAGGCAGCCCAAGACCGTCAGAAAAGTTATGCTGATAAGCGTCGTAAGGATTTGGAATTCGACGTAGGTGATATGGTTTTTGTGAAGATTTCTCCATTGAAGAATGTTATTCGATTCGGTAAGAAAGGAAAATTGACTCCGAGATTTGTCGGACCATTCCCGATCATCGAGCGAATTGGAAAGCTCGCTTATAAGTTGGAGCTACCGGAAAAGATGACGAGTGTGCACAATGTTTTTCATGTATCATATCTACGAAAGTACATGCACGACTCGAATACAGTGGTTTCTGCTGATAACTGTGAAGATTTAGAAGTTGATCCAGTTGTTACGAGACCTCGTAAGCCGGTTCGTATTGTTGAAACTGACACGAAACAGCTTAGGAGGAAGACGATTACGTTGCTCAAGATACAGTGGAGTGATGATGTTAACGACTGTACATGGGAGGAGGAAGAGAGGATGAAGGCAGCTCATCCTGAACTCTTCGAGGTATGACCCTAAGGTGTCGTGACATCTCACGACATTGTAACTTGTTCTTATCTTAGAATTCTTCATGCTAGGATAGTAATTGGATGCATGGTTTATTGGTTGCTATGGATGGTAGGCATGCGGAATAGTGTTGGTTGCTCTTGTTTGTTTGGAATTTCGGGGGCGAAATTCCTAAGGGGGAGAGAATGTAACGACCCGTATTTTTACGGATCGAAAGATTGTAAAACTGTCGACATTAAGTCGTTGATGTTGTTAAGTCATTTAGAGTTTGAGTCGACCAAAGCTTAAATCGTGTGAAAGTTAACTCGTGTGGTGCTTAAGTCGTGGACGAGTTAAGGAATGGAGCGACCTATAGGTTTGAACGAGTTAACAGTTTAGTGTGTAGAACGACTTAAGACAGTGAGCGAGTTAGTGTGTTAGAAAGAGTTAACGGGTTAAGGAATAGGTCGTTAACGAGTTAGTAGTTGGAGTAGGTTAACGAGTTACGACTTATAGATTGAGACGACCTAAATACAGGAAGCGACCTAAGGTAGTTAGCGGCTTAGGAGTTTGAGTGACCTATAGGTTTGACCGACCTAAGAAGCTAGTGACCTAAGAGAGTTAGGTCGTGAATGAGTTATGGCTTAGGCGTATAGTTAGGTCGACAGGCTGGTTAGGTCGTATGAATATGTAGGTCGTGGGTTGTGTTAGATTGCTTTCCCCTGTTGAGTCGTTAGGTCATAGGGGTGTTAAGTCGCGCATTAGCTTGTGTCGTAGGTCGTAACTCGTGTAGTTGTTAGGTCGCGCATTGGCGTAAGGCTTAGGTAGTTGGGTAGTTAAGTCGCGCATGCGTTAGGTCGGCAAGGGCTGTTAAGTCGTGGACGACTTATGGGGATGATGAGTCGTGACTGACTTAAGGGGGTACGAATTAAGGGATTTCAGCCTATAAATAGAGGGGTTTGGTTCACTTTTTGGCACCGGATTTTGAAGCGACGAAGTGCTGCCATTTTGAGAGCTCGACTACAACACTTCTTCACTTCTTTTCTCCACTTTAATCTTGTGATTCCTTCCATCTAGATTGAAGATCAAATCGAAGATCCAAGAGCCAAAGTTGAAGATCTCCATCTATCGAAGAGAGATTTCTTCGTTTAAAGCGGAGCTTTGGAGGATCAAGCTTGATTCTTTGCTGTCCAGATCTGAGGTTGGTTGTTTTGAGGTGTTTAGGTGATTCGGTGAGTGGTGGTTATCTCTCACACGGACCCAAAGGAGTATATTGGGCCGGTGGCTTGTTTGTGTGTTAAAGATAGCGATTTCATGCATTTTCCTTAAGTCTGCATGTAGATCTATGGTTCCTGATGATTCAACACCTATTTTACTATATGTTCACCTATGCAAGTTCATTCATTAAGTTGTAGGGATGTTGCTTAGAACTCATACTTATTAGATTTGGACTCTTTATTTACGAAATTGCCATTATTGCTGTAATTGTTTATTTAGATCTTGTTTGATTGATTACTTGGATTAATGTTTGATTTGATTGATTAGTTGATTGATAACTTGGTTTGGTCAAGTTGGTCGAAGATGATTCAAAAGCTAAGTAGAAAGGCTCTTGAATAAGGAAAGCTGCTTGTGGCATATGAAGCGGATGTTGAAGCTCATATGGATAGACTTGATGATGAAGTTGAGATGAGACTTTGCCATGATGCGATGAGGCAAACCATGATGTTGAGATGGAACTTTGCTATGATGCGAAGAAGCAAAGTATGATGTGAGAAAGCCTTGGTTTAATCCAGACGGGATCATCCCAAGCATGATGATACTCGATGATGTGGTTCGAGTTTGTGGATAATGGTTGGCTTGAGAGGCGCTTGAGCTAGTATGAAAATAGTCGTCAAGGAGGATGACTAGAAGGCTGAGATCTCATCGTTATTGAAGGTTCTAGCATGCTCAAAGCAAGAGTACGTTGGGGCGGGCTGCGACGACGTCCCAAGCACGGGCTGCGACGACGTGCTAGTACTCTGGGCAGATTCGATAGTCCTAGGCACGGGCTGCGACGACGTGCGGAGTTATGTCTAGAACCGGGGTTGCCATTAGCCCTTGGCGGATGGATGAGACAATGTGACAGTCATTCAATTAACGGTGAAATCAAGGCAATGATAACAGTGATAGCCAGAGTCATGGATGTTTGGATGTTTGGTTATATCGTCGCTTGGGCCAAGAGCGATGTTTTCAAAGTGCTTATCTGATCTTGGTTTAGGCCTTGGGGGTTTGTACTTGGAAAACATCGACCTTGACTCGAGTGATAATCGCTTTGCTTTGAATGTCTGAATTGCTATGTTTGCTTCTTCTTAGTGTGTCTGGGGGCTATCACTGTAGGGAGAAGTGGAGTGGGATGGTTGGGTTCCTATTCCTTTTACCCTTTATGCTCTTTTGGTATGTTTGATAGTTGATTTACCGCTCACTAAGACTTTTGGCTGACTCAAGGTTTTATGTTTAACTCTTACTACCTTGGGCTGTTCATCCATGTTGGGATGGGCAGACTAGGTAGCAGGTGACAGGTGCTGTTCTTAGTAATCGACGCTGTTGATGACGAAGTTGAGATGGAGGCTTTTGCATATTGTTTTCTTACTATATGTACTGGATGTTCCGCTGTTTGTTTGATACTCTGAGTGTTATGTAGTGAGGCTTGATGTATTGACTATTCAGATGTTTGTAATAAACTACTATGAGTTTATATGATAAGATTCTGTTCAATGAGCTTCACTATGTATACTTTTCTATTGTATTTTATCCCTGCGCTGTGAGTAATACGATAGACTATTATGTTTACCCTACCTTGATGATCGTCCATGGCGGCCTGGCACACTTTTCAACGCATTATTCCTTGTTTAAGTGCAGGAGTCTTGGGCGGTCGTCACAGTTAACATTAGATGGCAAAAAATAATTTGATTAGCCAATTAGAGAAAGAAATAAACATACTCAATATGCCTATTAATTAGGGGAAACAAAATCTTCTCTTTCTTTCTTTTGCATATTTCTTTCCCTCTTTTTGTGATTTTGTATCACCAAAATTTAACACTCCACCTTGATGCAAAATCATATATCTCCAACATATCAAACATGCCATATCTAGATCTATCACAACTCCATATATCTCAATCATACCAAATTACAAACTTCTACCACCGACTGCAAATGATGCATCTCCCACATGAGGTGCACCACACAAATCCGGTCTCAAAAACGTTTGTAATACCACAAAGATCTCCGTCTTGTCTTTGTGGATTTTGCAACTCGACACCCGTCTATCACTCGATCTAAGTTCATTGCCTGATCACTATCGATCCCTCGAGCATCATCAACATGAAGACCTCTGTCTAAAATATGATCCTCAATGCTAGAATCATAAGCAGTGACCACATTAACCTCTCCACCTTGTTGTGGACTAGATTCTTCAACCGTCACTCGCTTTCCATAGTCGACTACAGAACCAACCAAGCTATAAAGGTTTCCTTCTTGCAATACTCCTCTCATCCTTACACGACCACCTTTCTTCACTCTCAAAACTCCACCTTGAGTCTCATAAGTGCAACCACGACGATCCAACTGACCGAGAGAAATAAGATTATGCGAACAAGTGGGTACATGTCTCACTCCAGAGACTTCTCTAACCACACCATCATGCATACGAAACCGGATAGATCCAATACCACAAATCGGTAGCTCTTCTCCATTGGCTGTCCTAATCATGTCGACACTTTTCTCATAAGAAGAAAAACAATTCACATCTCTACAAATGTGAAAATTGGCTTCCGAATCCATCTTCCAAGGCTTGTTTTCACTAAAGAGGACATCATAAGAAGCATCACTATCGATACCTTCAGCAAAACCTGCATGTGCATCACTACTAGTATCACCGTGCGCAGCCTTTTTCTGATCTCTTTTATAAGCATAACACTTGCTGCGTATGTGACCTTTCTTATTACAATAATGACAAGTGATAACACCTTTACCATTAGCATCCTTCTTCTTCCAAATTGTATCTTTCTGCGAGTCCCTTGCCACCATAGCCTCACTTGGAATTGATTTCATACCTGACCATTTTCTTCTAAGCTCCTCATTCAAAAGACTGCTTCGAACAGTTTCCAAAGAGATAGTTCCATTAGCATTGGAATTACTCAATGAAACAACCAAAGTTTTCCAACTTTCTGAAAGCGAACTCATCAATAAAAGAGGCTGTAACTCATCATCAAAATTGACCTTCATATTTGCCAATTGATTTATTACATCCTGAAATTCATTCAAATGCTCTACAACAGACTTCACTTCATCTAATCTCAGTTGTACCAACTTTCGAACTAGAAAAGCCTTGCTAGTAGCACTCTTTGACTCATATAAAGATACCAACTTATCCCACAAAGCCTTTGTGGATTCACAACTAGCCACATGATGGAAAACTGAATCATCAAGATATCGGCGAATCAAAGCAATCGCCTTCTTATCCATCTTCTTCCATTTACCCTCATCTACATTAGAGAGCTTCTTTCCATCTCCATCAATCGGATCATGAAGATCATTGAGGTACAGAACATCCTCCATCTTAGGCTTCCAAATACCCCAATTCTTCCCATCCAAAATAGTCATCTTTGAAAACGAAATCATATCCGACATCAATAATTTTTCAATCAAAATTACTCTAAGCTTTGCGATGATCTGTGCTCCGATACCAATCTGTTGTGAAAAAATGGCAGCGCTTTGCGGAAGCTTATATCAACGGATCTTTGTCACCCAAATCACAAAGAGATAACTTGGATTAAAAATAAGACGGAATTGAAATTAAAAGCAATAAGACAAGATAATCCACCCAACCACCCACTTTATTGATTCACCAAAAATTTTGTTTACAATTAGTAGAACAAAGCTAAAATAAACAAAATACCATTGAATCAATAACTAAATTGAGAAAGGGAGCAAATATCTATATGGCTAAAATTGTTGGAGAAGAAGAATAAAGATGGAGAATAGGGAATTAGCAAATAGATTTTCCACCATACATTTACCCTCTCTTCTGGTCTCTATTTATATAATCAATTACTTAATGCCCAAGTTAACATTAGATGGCAAAAAATAATTTGATTAGCCAATTAGAGAAAGAAATAAACGTACTCAATATGCCTATTAATTAGGGGAAACAAAATCTTCTCTTTCTTTCTTTTGCATATTTCTTTCCCTCTTTTTGTGATTTTGTATCACCAAAATTTAACACCAGTAATATCCGAAATCTCTCGACATATTTATGAATGAACGCTTTGTTAGAGTAAAGGTCTGCATGAAGAAACTCGCTTGGCTGCCTCCTGATTCCAAAACTGTTCCTTTCTGTAACAAGACAGTACTACTTCCTTAACAAGATTGTATTTACATAGGAATCAGAAACTTAATATTTTGATACGTACAACACGTGACATCTCATCTACTTTCTGCTAGCAGCATAATAATACTGTAAGTGGCAGTAAAACTGTGTTAACCTTTGAATTGCTTCACTGGTGGTTATTTTATCAAGAGGATCATCATTTTTCATTAGCTTTCAACATACACAAGAAATGCTTATATTTGTTATTTGATTACGGAAACGTTAAGAAATAACTGATTAAAAATTTACCTTCGTTTTCATAGAACCCTGCAAAGTTGATTTCACCTTATCAAAATCAGAGTTTACACAACGCAAAAAGTGATCTGATGGATTCCTTAGTGTAGGACAAGGAAAGCCAGCTTGATCAAAGAACTGCATAAACGAAGGGGAGAAATAATTCAGAACAAGATAATTTAATATAAGCTAAATTGTCATAAATTCTCCGAAAAGTGCTATTCTCTATATCAAACAAAAGTTCCCTCATGTATCCGTTCACAACATAAACTCGTGCAGATCTTGACAGTTTAGCATTTTACTGTGCTATTTATTATTATGTTAGATACAGTAAATATAAGTTCTATCAATATGGAATATTAAAGTTATGTAAAATTGGACTTTCCAGTTCTGATTTTTTACCCTCCAGAAAGAATACATTTAGGGTTAAGAATGTCTAAATACCTCACATAATCATATGTTTTGGACAAGTATTTTTATGCTCAATTCCGTTAATAGTGCCATATCTACTAAAAATTATCACGACAGTTCAAGAAAAGAGCGACCGACGAATATATATTCAACGCTTAAAAAAATGGCATGATGAAGGTAATGCCAAGGGACGTAGTAGAAATATTTACAGACAAGTGAAATAAAATAATCTTAATAGCTGAAATTTCATAGAATGACAACAAACCTCCAAAAAAAGAAAAATCCTTCCATTAAGTTCTTAAAACTGTCAACGATCTATAACTCACTAATTAAGTTCTTGAAGTTCCAACGTATATAACTGAAAACAAAAAAACAGATAATGTATGATGACATTAAATTTATGGACTAAGCTCCCAATTTCATTAGGCGTTAATATTCACGTGCAACTATAACTCAAAACAGATATACTACATCTAAAAGTCATGGGAAATAAGCCATATTCAATCATCCTAAAATGGAAATTTTTAAGTAAAATCTGTAAAACAACAGCACTTACATTTATAGTTGAGGCAGCGATAAAACATTAGGATGTGTAGATAAGACTATTATTTGTAGTTGAGGAAAATGCCAATTTCTAACTGCAACTAAAATACTAATTTGTCCCAGTGCACTTAGATTGAAAACAGGATATTTCTGGGAATGATGAGTATCTACCTTAAACATGAACCATGTCTCAGATAATTTCATTAATCAATTTATTTATGCAAAATAAACTCCTTATTTTTAATTGCTTCAGTGCTATAATAAAGTTTTCTCCTTAGCCTTAATAACATTGTTGACAGTATTGAAATGTCGACGCGGTTAATGGACGCTAAAAGACACAAATGAAAGGAACAGAAAGACGCTCACCAATGAAAGCATAGCATGGACTATCTCCAGTCTTGTAGTCACAAATTATGTCAGCTCTGCCAACAAAAATACATTAAATTTCAGTCGAAAACAAATTCAAAATGGAATTCTAAGGATCCATACTTACGATGTAACCGTCCCAAATCGAGAAAATATGGTAAACAAATCCTCATCCTGAAATAATAAATATATTATAGAAAGGTAAGCTAAATGGGTAATGACAAAAATGATAACTAAACAACACTCTCACCTCTGTTAGTGGATTAAGTTTGCAAACAAACAAAACATTCTCCAGTGGCTTTACCTCGGCATCTGGTACGTCCCCAATCTGATTATGTGATTTACAATTAATACAAAATGGAGAGTGAATGTTCAGGAAAAAAATATGTATAATTTTTTTTATGTACTAGAAGTTAAGTACATGAAACATGATCACTTCAATGAAATCATTGGCATGTAACTGTCAGCTTTGGTGAAATTTTGATGCCTTAAAAAATTGAATAAAAATGTTTAACATGCAGTGCAGATTGAAAACTTGCTTTAAAATTAAATTCAGATAAAAGAAACATTTGAGAAATAACAGGCTATCTAGCAAGAGCTGTACTTCTTACATTATCCCCGGAACTCGTTTATATAATCATTTTATAATTTGCTGAACACATATTGTTTCCTTTGACTGGCCTTGATTGCAGTGTCGATTGCGAGGCAAAATTGACTCTAATGGATGCATAGCTTCTTTTTTGGAAGAGCGTCTAAGTATGGGTGTAAATTTCATCCTATCTGCCGAGGTGAGAAAGACAAATACATCATTCCTATCCTTTATAATTTGATAGCAATATAAAATGTACACACATGCCCTAATGGGTGGTTAAACCAGTTTTTCATATTCATCCTAAATTTATAAATTGTGTGCAGATTGATCATGTGAAGAAAGACTACAAATTTGGATTTGGAATGACCGTAGGCGAATAACTTCTCTTTGTAGTATCATCTTTTCTCAAGGTCGAACCATTCGTGTTTGGTTCACTTAAATCACAACCACTAAATTATTAGATATTTAAAAACTGACTAACGACCAATTTAGAAATCAAAATTCTGTTTCTATACGGTTATAAATATTAATGACAAACTAAAAACTGAATTTCAGTCTTTAATATTTGAAAGTAAATACTATAATTTTTGTTATATCAATCTTAATTTCAGTCTTTAATTAAATGTTTTTTGATCGTGAAAGTCATTTGAAGCATGCAATTTTCATTTATTTTTATTTTTAAAAATGCACTGAGCAGTGTTAGCATATAAGAATACCATCATATCTGAATATATGTTTTTAACTTTCCAAGGCATAAATTCATACCATTAAACTCATACTATGTGTACGAGTATATATGCATGTCCAGGTGGACTTGCATTTAATCGTAATGTGCATGCATTTATAGTCGTATCCCGGTTGTAACCCCCTAAGTAGATTTGATAGTGTCATTGCTAGTAGAAACTGAATTTGAAGCAGTGCCCAAAAAATCAAGACAACCAAAGAACAGCCATAAAACAATTTTTTTTATAATGCTAAAGTTGTCATTTTTTTCTTTTTGTTTTAGTTTATTTTTCTTATATTATGGAAAATGGTAATAATATTTGTACTTTTACATGTGATATAATGTTGATGAGCATTAAATAGTATTTTTCTTACATATTAGAAACTATAAATCAAATTCAATTTTGGTTATTGAATTGTGGTTCAACCTTAAAGAGTCTTGTATTTGAATGATATGTTTTTAGGCATAAACTTTCGGACATGACTTTTTTCTTTCGTACTGCTCGTCATTTATATATAACGTTCGATTGCCTTAGGATTATGCTCTTAGCTAATATGGGCTCTGAGTGAAAATGTACCTTAACACATGATCACTTCACAGCATAGCTTCAATTCAAATGAAACTACAAATAATATTAACTTTGAAACATTTAATCTACTTTAGTTTATATTTATCCATAACTCGATCCGCGATATCCAAAAATGCTAGTAAATAATTATCTAAAACAAACCAAAACCATATAAAATGATTAATCAAAACTCAATTCTAATCTTCAATAATAAATGAAAAACCCTAAAAAGAAAAACAATAAGTAGAAATAAGAACATGAAACTCCACCTACCCAAGCGTGGTATATTTGGAAAGTTGCAGATTCACCAATCGAAGTTTAATGGATTTGATTGTCCAAATGGATCATGTGCTACGCACACGGCTAGGTTATATTGGTAGAAGAAGTAAAAAAACACGTCGACGACAGAGTTATATACAGAAGCTCAAGGTAAAAGAGTATATCGTGATTGGTGACACCTATCCCATTATTGTTTAGCTGCATCCTAGTCAAATTTACCCTTATTTTGGCATAGTAATCTATTTCTTATTTCTACTACTTGATCCTGACGCAAACTATCCTTCATTTAACTGTTTCATCCAAGCCGTTGTCATGTATTTTGCTTCGTATGCATTATTGTATATACTATGGTAAATCTAGTAGCAGAAAGTAAAGAATAGTGCAAAGTAAAATATGTTTCTTTACATACACGTAAAATGAAAAATGGAAATTATGCATGGCCTAAGCATACAAATAAATAAAGTACACTATTACAATCTTAAAGCAATACCATATACATAGATTTGCAGATAAGGACGGATACAATGAATGTTCAAAAAAAGTACAAATCTAGACATAAAATATTTTAATACATTAATTGACACATAGAAGGCAGGTAGCAATACATGACTGGAAGAAATAAAGCACTGGATAATAAATTATTTTGTTTACTAACATGTTAGAGCAAAAAATCAGTTTTATAATAGACGAACAAAAACTAATTCATTGTCAAAAGAACAAATGTTAATGTTATCTCTTAAAGCTTTCATTATAAGAGCGACATTATTATTTCTCAATGCATCCACTTGCTATTTCATGAGATCCCAAGCCATTGATTAACTGTAAAAGGGAAATGTAAAGTCAGAAAACATACATAGTATTAAACTAAGAACAACTGAAGTTCATATTAAACTAAGAACAGCTGAAGTTCACCCAGCTGAAAAAGCAGAAACACCGTAAAAATAAATTTATATATACAAAGTTGCAAATGCAGTGCAAATTGACCACGGTTTAAGAAAAATGAAGGCATTTAGATGTTTTATGGTTAATATTCCCTTTAAGTAACTACAAATTTTATGTAGTTTAAGGACAAAGGTTGAATACTGTTCAATGGTATTCATTTTTGATAAAGTTTTTGATTAAAAATTGCTAAGGCAGCTGCACATAAGGGAGTTTTGCTCGAGTAGTCTAAAGATTTGCTATCAGTAGTTGCAAGGATGTATGTACGTATACAGCATATGTGTAACTTTGTTTAGATACGTTTTATTTCTCATCTTGGTTAAAAAATATGATTATGCAGGTGAGGTAGTGTTGTCTGAGAAATCAGATACTACAATTTATGACTTAGTCCATCCATTTCATTTTGCTTTGTTTATTTGGATTTAGTTAGATAATTTCTATAGTATCTGAACTACTTTTATAATCTATCGGTCAGAATTCGAGTATTTTTAGTGTGGCTAGACACGTGATTCCACTGCAATAATAATGTTGTTAGTTTCACGATTGCATAATTTGTAGTCTAATAATTACTATTGTAGCTTCTTAATTTGACGAAAAAAGAACGTAGTATAACTCCTTATAGATTGAATAGTGAATATTATGTCTCAATCTTTTAGGTGGTACATTTATTTTTATTTAGTTTCAATTGTTCATTTACAACAAAGCAATCAATGAAAAGAAGTGGATTGTTGAGATGGATTCATGTATTGTGTGGAAAGCTGGAAAAAAAGACGTTCATGTATACATATTTTTGTACTGTTGTCCTTATTTGCATTGAAACAATGCAACGACTACCCCAATTTCCATTGGGACGGTGCAATTGCACTATGTCAGTGCAAACCATGAGAGATTGTCCAGTTAGTTTGCACTATTCTAATTGCCTTTTACCATAATGTTTTATGTTGGTTGTTTTGATCTTAAAAGTTAAAAACTTGGTTATTACGTATATTTTTTATCTTTCAGATGGTTGAAAAAATGGTGCTGTTAAATTTGTTACGAAGAAGCCATGTTTGTTTAGGGAGCAAATAATGCTGGTTGACCATGATCCATCGTTAGGTGGTTTGGATCCGAAGAATGTTATTCCTCTTCAGTGGTCTGGTCATCATCTGTAAGGATATGGGACACATCTAAAAATGTCATTATTTATGAAGAGTGGGGCAATGATAACAGTTAGAGATTAACCGAAGCTTAACTGAAGAGGAAGAGGAGGTTATAGATGAGGTGAAGCCAACTAATTATATATAAAACTACAAAGATTGAGACATAATCCTCTAATGAATGCTGGAAAAAAAGGGAAAACAAAAAAAACTTAAACATTAGACTTTCCTTTTCTACACACATATGCTTGCAATTAGAAGGGAAAAAAATGAGCATCAACTAATTATATATAAAACTGTAATGAAACACAAAGTTTTTTTCAGTTGTCAATTGAAAAAATGTAAACATCAAAAGCAATAATAAAAATGGTAAAAGAGACAGTACATATATTATGCACAAATTTAATGTCAGTGATACTAAAATCAAAACTGTATGAATACCTCAATGCAGCTCGGTTTGGAGTATTGTCAAGGCATGTATAACTTCAGGATCGGATGTAGAAAAACTGAAACAAAACCGGCATTGAGCATAGTAAGAACTAACAGTGAATGTACTCTGGTAGATATTACGCAAAATCAGTACATGTGAATGAAAATTAATGAGAAATTACCTTTGATGGATGTCTAATGGATAACTGCATAGTGATGGTTGAGCGTGGCCGTCATTAGTTGCCAGTCATCATTGCTACTGCGAAGACAAACAAA
Source organism: Allium cepa (assembly GCA_030765085.1). Classification (NCBI taxonomy): domain Eukaryota; kingdom Viridiplantae; phylum Streptophyta; class Magnoliopsida; order Asparagales; family Amaryllidaceae; genus Allium; species Allium cepa. The sequence continues at coordinate 981,214,988 of CM060928.1, forward strand.
GAAATGAAAATGCACAAAATCGCGAACTAAAGGAATGAAACAAAAGAAATACTTGCTGATTTATTTAATATTTAGTTGAATATGTATAAGGAAAAACTGATTTCTTTGTACAAAAGAAAATTTTGCTAAAATTTCCATCCATAAAATAGTTTAATAAATTCTAAAAATGATAGTCAAGAATTTGGTACCAAGCAAATTCTAAAATTTTTCTAAAATTTCCATCTATAAAATAGTTTATCCACCTTTACGTAATGATCTCATCTTCGAACAGCACTTACTAATGCACTTAATGAACTAAAACTTTCAAACAAATTATATTACGATAAAATATAGCAAATAAGGAGCATAGTTAAAAACCCAACTATTTTGAGTTAGCATATTTTGTGATAAGTTTTGCAATAGAAATAAAATGATGTTAAAAGCAACTGTCTAAATCACCTAATACATACAAAGAGTAAATCGGGAATATTGAGTAAAATCCTTGTTTACACACACCCCTACCTCAATACATTAGAGACTTAAAATAGTATAGGATAGTTGGATAAAAATCTAGTGAGAACCAAATATAATGGTAATAATATGAAATTCACTAAAAATAAAGCAAGTGTCTTCTTCATGTTTGAGTTGCTTCAGCAACTCAGTTTGAGAGTTGCTTTAGCAATTCAGTTTGAACCGAGTTACTTCGGTATGCTTAGAGCTGAGTTGCTTCGGCAATTCAGTTTGAACTGAATTACCTAGAGCATTACTGCTCCAGGTCCATCATTAACCGGTCAACTGCCATGAATGGCTGTTCGACTGGTCATAGCAACCTGGAGAAGTAATGCTCTAAGTAATACACATAAGTTATATGTTTTTTTTCCTTTTCTTTTCTTTCTTGATTCCTGAACTTTGAGTGATGAACTGAAATTGGCCATTTACCTTCACAGGTATCATAGAATTGAAGTTAAAGCATTAAACCAATAATTGGTGAAGACTGAAGCTCACTGTAAATACACCTTTTTTATTTATTGATGACAGTGAGTTTGCTTCTCATTTCTTCTTCTTGCTTTTGTTTTCTTGCATACTAATCATTATATTAAGCTGAAATATACCACATATACAACATCAAACAACCTGGTTTTACAGAGATTCCAAAATGCAAGAAGTAGAGTGTTGGTTTTAAGAGTAAAGTACCTTGTGTAATACTAAAGTAGGAAATTTTGTTTTGCTTTTCTTATTTCTTTCCATTATATTATGTTAGAGTCATGAAAATTTAAATTTTGCATTCAAGTTAGTGTCTATACATTAGTATTTACTTTTATTTTTCTTTTTTCATATTAAGAGCAATTTACTTTACATTGAATCATAATTATATTATGAACATATATATTTGTTTATATTCAACTTTTATATATTCTTAATTCTTGTTTATATCGGTGTAAAATGGATACTAATTAACGTTCTTTGGTTATAACCATATTTTATCGTATAAAAAAAACAAAGGTTAATTGGGCATCAAAATATGAAACAATAACCACTCAACAAACTAATATGTAACTGGATTATTAAGCATCGAGTGGTACATCCAACTCTAGCAAAACTGACATAAAACATATGTAAATTCTAGTTTTCCAAAAAAAACATAACCATTTAAATCCAAATAGCATAAATAAGTAAAGAACCATTAGAATAAGTGCATATTCATAAAACAGCTGAATACAACACCATCTAAATTTAACAGCTAACGAAACTAAATTTAGATGAAATCGATATCGGCTGTATTGCACAATGCACCTCCAATCGATGGGACTGAATGCATAATAATCTTATCATAGCAGAACAACATTTCACTAATAAATGAGATGGAACCGAACAATAAATTTTGAAAACAAAACCAATTCCAAAAAACACTATTGGTTAAGTATTTAGGAAAGCACTGCTGCTTTTGATAAGAAGTATTAATTGTTCATAAGCAACAATAAATTGGATGGTATTTTCTCCTTTTGATTATTTAAACGAATTGATTATGGAAGCAACGAATGCACACTTTGCTTAGTCAAAGAATTAAGTACTGCAGTTCTTAACGCTTCAAAAGCAATTTTAAATTGAAACGTGAATTAGTTTATTACCACCTAATCGAGAAGTTCAATAAAACCTATTGTGCATATTAACAGCCTCATCAATTTAAGTTCTCAAAACACAAAACTGAAAGTCATTGACGCTTTATTAGCGTAGCAAATTACCGTATGTTTTAAGTCGATCTGGACGATGGAGGATTCATGGGTAGCCTGGACTAAACCGCGGGTAAACATGATGACGGCGACGATGTTTTCAATCGATCTGTAGGATGGAGGATGTATGGGTAGTGCGGATTTGATCTAGGGCAACAGCTTGATGATTTCTGAGGCGTTGATGGCGACGACGATGTTGATGGCGGCGAATTTGATCTAGGGCAAGCGCGGATAAACAATAAATTGGATGGAGGATGATAGCGATGATGTTTTCAATGGATTTGGAGGATGGAGGCTGTATGGGTAGTGCGGATTTGATCTAGGGCAACAGATGATTTCTGAAGCGTTGATGGCGATGATGATGATGGCGATGAATTTGATTTAGGCAACCGTGGATAAACAATAAATTGGATGGAGGATGATGGCGACGATGTTTTCAATCGAGTTAGAGGCATTGCTGATTTCTGAGGAGAACATCGGTGAATCGCCCTGGCGATTAGGGATTAGAGATGAGGAGGATGAGCGATGCTATCGATTTATTAGCAGGAGGCGTTTAATATCTGGGGAGGATGAGCGGTGAATCGCATTCGCGTATGTGAACAGAAGTGGACGAAATATGACCCAAAGAAAATAGGGGACGGAAGGGCATTTTTGGTACTTCAGACACGGTTGAATCATGTTCAAAGAACTCTTATTATTAGTAGTAAAGATTTCACAGAACAACCACATGAAGATTTACGTATGTATAGAGCTTTCATCTTCATTATTTTTGCAACACTAAACAACATAGCTTGGTACAAATAATAGCTCATCTATGTTGGAAGTAACATACACATTTCAGCTATCACTTGAAAATCATGGAACATATATGATAATATTATGTACAAAGTTTAACCTTTATGTTTGTGAGTGTAGACAGACCTGTAATATTTGGATATGCATGAAGACTGTTATATAACAGCTTTGCAATCATAAAATTTACATTGCTTCATCAATTGTATTTTGATCTATGTCCAATTAGTAGAATTGCTTCACCTTGACATGTTAACTACAGGAAAGTACGCCTAGACTGCTTGTCTCTTTATTTCTATAACTTCAACTTCTCTATTATAACTGAATTTTGACAATATTACACCTGTGGGGATTCATCAAAGCATTTCTTTATGCTTTTGACATCGAAACGTATCACATTCTAAACTTTTGTTCCAGATGTTGATTTAGAAAATACTAAAATCCAAGTAAAAGCAACTACTTAAATTTGGTTATACACACACACACACATGTGTGTGTAATTATGTTATAGGAGTAGCAATCAACAATTAAGCATTTTATGTAGGAATTTAGTCGTAGAAAAATATTAAAGTAGACAATTGAGATAAGAGGTGAGCACAAAAAAAATGAATTTGGATGTTTACATGCCTACATTTAAACAAATACATTATAGAGTATAGAATAAAAACATATAGCAGCAGATACGAACTGTGAAATATAAAATGAGTAACAAAAGATTAAATTCTATGAAAAAGTGCTTAGGACTGATAGTATTAAAACGGTAAAACCATTCAAGTTTGAAATTTTGATACATTTATTACCCAACATGCAGATTTAAATAATAATCCCTATAGGAGGTTTGCTAGACTGAATAGGTAGGCTGAGTTGCTGTAAAGAAACTATGCAGAATATTTGAGCCATTATTGGCTGTGTTTTGGCCTTTACTACTCAGTGGGACCCAATGTTCTTTGTAAATAAAATAAAACAACCGAGTTAACCAATAAAAGGGTGAGTAATATTCATAGTCGCTTGATCCAGTTTGACAAACCTATGATCCCTGAACTTATCTTCCATCATGAATTTATATACCACTTATCAGTCCCTTAAATCATGAAATCAGGACTGAAAGTGGCATCGCTAACAAATCAAATTATGAAAAGTAAAGGTCATAGCATTAAATAGAAACGGATGTATAATAACTAAGCTCGAATGTAACAAATAATGGTTAGTTATTAACAGTGATAAGCTCTCATCAACCTTAGTTTTAAAATAATTTTTTACATAAAAGGCTAATTATAATTTCATCAAATTACTGAAATATTAATTTTCATCATTCAGTTTTCATTAAATGAAAGTATAATGTTGAGAAATCATCATATTAAACTATTTGATCATTCCCGTTTAATGCCTTCCTTCAATTTATCTGCTTGTATGCAATACTTGGAGAATTCAAACTTCATTATTAATAGGGAGGATTCGGTTTTCATGCTCGTCAGTAACCTTCTTCTTTATTGTGCTTTTACAGACATATATGTACAAGTATGAATTAAAACTCTACCAAAGTTTTGTTCTCAATTTAGACATACGAAATTACCACATGTTTGAATTTATCGTTACCAAATGTTTTAATTTATATTACCAAATGAATTACAAATTGCCATATAACAGGAAATAATAGTCAAGTTAGAACAAAGTTTATCTGAATGAGTTTTATATAAAAGCAGAAAAGGACTAAAAAAATAAGTAGTGTACAAATAAAGGGCTATTAGAAACCGCATTCTACTAATAAATGAAAAGGTAGCAACATTTTTATTTTCATTTTATATTTTGTGAGACCCAGATTGCTATTAGATACCGCATTGTACTAATTTTCAGGACCTTTGCTATTTCTTTCTTTGTTGTTTAGCCCCGATTTTTGGAGAACTATCATGTAGACATTAGGCCTTCAAAATTAGCAACTGATTCTGTTAAAAGTAAATAATAAAAAACTTACCAAGTTAAGCAAAAAATTCAACATTTTATGATTAAATGAACCAAGTAGCAGATCAAATTTGAGTATAATACTTCAGGCATCATTTCCAGATCTGGACGTGAGCTTTTCAAGCTTCCAAGCAGCGACGCAGTGAGCACTTCTACATATAGAAACATGAGGTATCATATCCTTGAATATTCACAGCATCGTTGTGGCTTCATCATGGAAATCATTAGGCTATGGTCAGTGACAGAAATCAGACCGAAAAATTTAACCAAGCACGCAATCAGCAAGTTGCCGAAGCTGGATCAACTTTCTAGGCAACATCCTATCCAATTATTACGAGCAAAAGTGTGAGCATCCCCGATTTGATGCGGCCTTTCAATTGTATTTCTTTCACTGGAAAGAAATCAACATATTTGATTTAAGAAGGAAGGGGCGTTGCGATTTTTTAACTGCTGAAGAATGAAATCAATTTGGGAGCCAATTTTTGAAGAAGAGGAAGCTACTATTGGTAATTTGGATCTGACCAGACTATGGCTGATGATCGACGGCATCAACCCTTGTAGCTTGGCGAAGAAATTTTGAATGAGTCGGGGAGTGGCAATTAAGGGGAGCGGCTAGATCCGAAGGAAATAGGGGAAAAGCATTTGAAACTAGGGTTGAAGTTGAAATTACTACGCCATCCAACGTAGTTTGACGTATTTACAGTATTACCTTGTTGTTGTAACGATAAAAATGCATGGCAACTATTTATAACGATAATAACCGTTGGTAACTTGTAACGGATATAACTGTTACAAATCTAAATGAGAAAAATGTTACAAAATGGACTGTTTGATGTAGTGATTTTATCGATAACACACTTTAAATACCAGGCTGCTAAGCTTGCTTTAAATCATGACAACTCGTTTGTCGACGGTTTTTCTAACAGATATTCCATAATCCACTGTTTATAAGAATCAAGTTGCAAAAATTTATATTGAAATTCAAATAGGCCCGAAGTTTATTTAATTTTCCAAGATGTACTAACCATTCAAGCAGAAAGTAATTTAGAAATTAAATAGAATATACTGGTTGAAATAAAATCCAAATTGAAATTATTCTAGGAGTAACTAAACAAACAAATAATTTGAATTCACGGGCTATTTGTTCGGTGAAATGAATTTCGAAATTGGAATTAATTCAAGCAAAATGAATGCACCCATTTTAAGCAAAAAAATGACCATGCAAGTTTATATTTCGGACCAAAAATCTTAGACTTAGAAACGATAATCAAATCACACATCATTATCTTATATTTGTTGGTTATGAATACCGGGTTCAGATTAGGTGAAGCCTGTGCAATCAATGGCTCCACCTAAGCTCCATTAGGCTATCCCTATGTTGGTTATTAAATAACACTTTAATGTGCTATAATAAATGTAGGATGCAATACACAGTAACTGTACTCGTAACACTTCCACATTTCATGGCAAGGCATTTTAGAAGTCACATCTATGAAGCATGACTTAGGAATTTTAGTGAATACGAAAAATGGAAAAATATCCCTTAATTTTTCTAAATTTGTTTATTTTATTGTATATATATAGATTATTCAGTTTTCTTTTATGATGCAATGAAATATTTAATTATCTTATCCTGTTATATGTTAAAAATCAACACAATTTTGTGTATGATTTAATCGATTCTCCTTTCATGTTCATCTATTTAATGTAATGTTGCTATCTATTTTTTGAAGTTAACATGCAACTACAAATATTAAGAGAAGATTTTGAGATCCAGTAAAAGCAATTTTTATATAGCAACTATGAAAGTAACATTGAATCTGAATTTAATAATATATGTATTGGATTTTGGGCTTAGTTAACCTATAATGTAGTCATCATTCTGCCTCATTATTGTGGAATGTAACCTCATATCGCTATAATACATGAAGTTTGTTATATTTGAAAGTATCTATGTTCGAGTATTTCAAACAGAGTAATGGTGGTCAGATAGATATTCTACATGAAAAGAGGCATATGCTCATCTTTTGCTAGATTAAGTCCTATAGTACACACTCTTATAACTTCTATATTTCAATTATCTGTGATGTATCGTCATATAATGTTGATGTCAATTATGTGAATTAAGTTCTGTTAGCAATGAATTCCATTCCTTATGTTTTGATGGTCTTTTGGCATAATTGGAGTCGGTGTATGATGATTTTTGTCAAAACATTTTGAATGCTTAGCGGTCTTGTTTTGGCAATAAATAGGTTACCTCAGAACTCATGTCATCCTAATGCAAATTGGATCGTGATATTTAGCGTAAAAATAAGCATGATAAACAACAGAACACATATATATAGACTTGGCCTTAAATGTGGTAGGGTTAGTTTTATTTTTATACCAGACGTGGTATCAACAATATTCAATATATTGAGAACTAGCTACTTAAATGTTTAAGTCTTTTTACGCCTTATCAAGCACACATAACCAACGAACTTTTACTTTATAGGTGGATAGATATATTTGATGAAAAAAAGTATCAACCTGCCACAACAAGTCATGGGTTCGAAGTTACTATTGATGTTAACTACATTTTGATTTGTTTGTTGTTATGTATTACTACTTTTAGTTACTAGCGACGGCTTGTTTACATTGTGGACTTATATGAATTTGATAATTTATGTTTTATTATGTGGTGTTACATTTTGATTAAAAGGCGTGGTTAACATAATATGTTGATTATAAAGTGTGTGATTTGTATGATATATATGTTCATTTTGAAATATGTGTGTTTATATAGACTGTGTTACATATAAATTGTGCCTGCATATCGAATTGTAACCTACATATTGATGGGGAATTGTGCAAAATAGAAAAGTGTTTTACAAAATGCTGTTAAAGGTTTACATAGCTTTTATTAAACGCTAATGAATCAGTTCAACAACGTTTTTGAAATGTTGTTGAAACCTTTAACATCATTTTGTAAAACACTGTAAATAATCATTGTGGCAACAACTGGGAACGATGTAATAAGAAATCATCGCAAGAAAGTCAACGCTATCAAAAGTTAATACAACTTAATATAACCACTATGGAATATATTTCTTAGCAAAGATGAAATGCTAAGGGAAGAAATTTAGCTCATCAACCAAACGCTGTAAAATGTATTAATGACTTCCAATAAACGCTGTAATTATATTGATTCTACTGCATTTTTTGTATTGCTATGGTAGATGTTTGATTTATAATGTCATGTAAATATACAACGTAGTTAAAAACGGTGTTAAAGCTTTTTACAGCATTTTTAAAAGGCTGTTATAGGTGCATTTTGTTATAGCGCCCCCTTTATGAACTATCCTTTCAAAACCATAAGTTTCGAATGTATCGAGACCCCTTTAAAAATTATCCTTTCGAACGCATAGCTTTCGACTATGTCGAAAGTCTTTTAAAAACAGACAAGTGATTTTCTTTTCAAACCAAAATAACTAAGGAACCAACTCCTTCGAAAGCAACCTTTTGACACCATACCTTCCGCCTTGATCCAATTCACTACATACGATCTGAATGACATCATGTGCATTGGTTTCGACCTAGAAGGTTTCAATGAAGTTGAAAGGTCTTGGTCGAAAGAACCTTCCAAAGAAGGCAGAACCCCATTTTTTTTAAGCAAAAACATATTTTTTCTGAATAAAGTAAACTTTTTATAACAAGCTTGCATACTTGTAAACATTTGATTGGCTTCCATAAACTTTCAAATAATTAGGATAATATTTGCCGCATTTTCTTAGATCTAACAATCAAGGTAACTTTTGACAAGTAAGCCATAATCAAAACAATTAAATCATTTACGTACTCCTTTGAAAATAATTTAATTTCCATAATATATCACTTGGTAAAAATCCTCAAAAATTCAAGAAATTCACTTTAGTCATGTTATCTAACATATCAAAATTTCAGACTTAAATTCTTAATTTATTTTCCAAAATAAATTTATAAACCCAAATAACCATATTTTCCTTTGAATTCATAATTAATTCTCCACGGATTGGAAAATTATAAAAATTTGAAATCCAACTCAAAATCATTTTTTTCTTTGCATAAAATTTTCCCATGGCATTTAAAAATCATTTGGTCTCGGTTTTACCCTAAAACATTGCCTTTATCCTTCAAACAATCTTGTTTAAAACATATAAGTTTGTAAATCAAGCAAATCATCATTCAATATATCATAAAACAAATTTATCTTTGAAATCCAAAACTATATGATTATATAACCAAAATAGAGACGTAGAAATTGTTATTCATCTTAGATTGGAAGGAAATTGATGACTGATTGAGATTGATTCCTTCTAGCTTGATCCTAAGCTTTAGATTGATTTTCTAGTCTTTGCTATCTTCTTAATGGCCGGCCTTGCTCTTTCTTATGGTTATAAATTTTTGTTTGAGATAAATGAACATGTATGGCTAAGGGAAATAGTATAAGGGTAGGAAATATGGGCAGTTATTTACCCTAATCACCTTATGTTTAATTACTTAATACTTAACCATTTATAAGTTCTTTCATTTTAAATAAGCACGGCCACTTACTTTATTAATCAACCTCAATCTCCTTATCTACGTTATTTTATTTTATTTATTCTAATTAAATCTCCTGAATAATGTAATCAATAAAATTTAGGGGCGTTACACATAGTTGTTCGACCATCTTGCTATAGCGAACTTATTCTTGTACCGGGCTTGATGTGATTTGCTGAGTTTCTATCCTTTGCATGCATATGTGTGCATTTTTGATGTGCATGTGTTGGGCTCTATTTATATATACATATTATTAAAGAAAAGATAAAGATGGGTAAAAGCAAATACTGGCGGTTGAATGATTTGGTATTTGGGCTTAAAAATAAAGCAAAACCGACATGTATATAACATAATATATTATATAATATAATACATGGGTACAGGCTATAATTGTAAGGCATAGCAGGAATGCGCATATTCTTCATGTTTCTCCCCCACTCCACCAATACACACACACACACTCTTTCTCTTCATTTTTTCACATTCTTTATCTTTGCTACGCTTCTTAATTTAAAAAGTAAATTCTGAAAAATTAGGAAAATACTATTTTTGGAATAATAATATTTTATCCCCTTTTTTATCATCACATGGAACTTACATGTCAAACAGTTACCTAACGTCACTATTTGACCATTTTTGAAACTTTATATATTCATAAACATGTGATGTGTTAACGTATACAATAACTGCATCGTTCGTACTTACCTTCTCTAATCTTAAATTACATAATTGGTACTAAAGAAATAATCAGATCAAGTAAAGTCATGGATGCTTGCATTTTTCTAGTCCACAAAGACCAATGGATCCAAACCAATCAAATCCGGTAAAGCCAAATGAGGTTGTACGTAGTCCTATCCATGTTCCATTGTCCTGTTCTTAAATCATATATCCATTAATCCCAAGTAATTTTAAATTCCTTCATTTTTAATATCTATCATCCATAATTAACAGTGAGCATCATGCAGACTTTATCGAATGCTCCATCGTTAAACGTGATGTGGCACTCATTTCTCTCTTTATCTTTAGCTAGTTTATCCCTTTAAACACAGCAATTTAAAAACTTAAATCGGCTTTGCCAAAGTTAATAATACTCAAATCGTTAGTTATATGCTCACGAAGAAAATTTCGAAATAGGACTTTGAACAGTGAATATAATTTCAGTTGCAACCATAGACTCTGAGAAAGAAATAAGCATTGGACTTGCTCAATATATTTACTTAGTAAATATAGTGATATCTAACCTTAGAGCTTGCGGGTGTGTAAATACTATTGGTTGATGATTATATTTATGCATCCAATTCATGCACATTGATTGGGTAATTCAATGACCGGGTAAAACACTGTTAGCTGATGAATAATCTTAGAGCTTGCGGTGGGCTGGGTAAAGCATACTTCTATTATTAATTTGGACTTTTATCCAAATACCTACAATTTGCCAAAATCTACCAAACTCAATCTGACAAAAATATAAATTATGGGTCAAATCCATCTTCTACTCTTTTCAGTTGATAAATGAAAGGAATAAATGTTTGAACAACTATATATATTCAGCCTTGGAAAAACACTACTTTCATCACAAAGTTAAACTGTATGCATAGAAATAGGCCTGCATGCTTGTAAATATACACGTGCATGTTTGAACAGCTACACATATTTAGCCTTGGAAAAACACTACTTTCATCACAAAGTTAAACTGTATGCATAGAAATAGGCCTGCATGCTTGTAAATGTACACGTGCATTATCACACATACACTCTAACACTAACATATGTTCAAGAGAATGACATCATGTTTTTTGATAACTACCACCTGAAGTATTATTGGAAAAAAATACCTTCCTATAATTGATTAAAATTATTCACTAACAGTTTGAATTGTGAAAATAGTTCGAATAATTTAAACATAAACATTTCCGACCTTAAACAGCTTGAATTTTGAAAATATTTTGAATAATTTAAATAGGTTAAACAGTTTAGAAACTGAAACAGTTTGACGTAAAATAGTTTGAGTATTGAAAATGGGTTATATATTAAAATGGTTTGAAAATTTAAAAAGATGAATTTTAAAACAGTTTATAGTGGAGTAGTTTACAGTGACAATTGTTTCGGATTTAAAACCGTTTCTTTCCATTTCCAATAAATCTGGACTCAGGTCCAAATTTCAATCAAACCGATTCAACTTCGAATCTTCCAATTCAAATCATCTTAAATCTCAAATCAATTAAAGTTGGATCAATTACGATTTCAATTCAAATCAATTTAAATTTTGATTTCAATTCATATCAACTCCAGTTTTGATTTCAATTGGAATTAACTTCAATTTCAAAATGTACATTTTTAACTTCAAATCCAATTCAACGGCTTAAGTTTCAATTCAATTCTTATTTTAAACCATTCCAATTTATATAGATTTCAAGTCCAATTCTGAAATACCGATTTTAAATCGCTTTAGTCCAATTAACTTCGGTGTTCGAACTCAGATTCAAATCTTTAAATTAATTCAATTATGAATATTTCAGTTCCAAGCCCAAATTTAAAATATCAATCTAAATTACTTTAACCAAGATAAATTTTCAAAGTTCGAATAAACTTCAAACCTTTAAAGCAATTCAATTCCCATAATTCAAGTCGTATATCGATTATAACCTCAAATTCCAAAATAAATTCTTTAAATAATTTCTTTTACAAATTTCACCTTCAACGTTTCAAAGCTCAAATTTGAAAGCAATTCAATCTATATAAATTCAATTCTTATTTCTTTAAAACAATACCATTTAAATAGGTTCAAATTCCAGAATTTAAAACCATTTAACTTAACCAATCCAGTGCCCATATATGATTCTCTATCCTATGGCCAAATGATTAGTTATCTCACTTTTAATTGCAGGAATGGATACCTATCATTTCAATCCAAATCAAACTGTCATCGGTACGTATCATTTCAACTTATTTTCTTAATTTATTCGAATATAATTCAAATAACAGTTTATATATTGTCAAATAACATACATGGTGATAACATGATATATATAAAATAAATAAACATCTAATCATTCAAAATATCAACCAATAGCTATCCATGACAATCAACATCCAAAACAGTCAATATATCACACAATTAACTAGTTATCAATATCAGGTGTTTAACTAGCATGTCCATTCCGATTTAACTGTCAATTAAAATCCCTACCAATTCATACCATAGGTCAACTTAAATATTAGTTAAATTACTAAACAATAGTCAATAAAGATAAATCACTTCATGATTTAAATTTAACATCAGAATATTTTTGTATTTTGTGAGCGGTTTAAAACACCCACCTTTATTTGAAATTGAAAATTTTTCAGAGTTAAACAAATTCATATCTAACTCCACGTCGTAGGCGACTTCGATACAAATCCAACGCAACTTGTTTCATTCGAATCCCACCTCGTATGAAAAGGTTACGAATTTATTAATATAATGAGATTATCAAAATTTAAACAACATAATTAAATTAACAACTAAACTTAACCTATATCTTCCTCTCACTCCTCACACGTGCTTCTCTCCTTTCCAGGCCAAACGCGTTTCGTTTTGTGTTATACTCGATCGACGATTGCCACGCAATAGTAACCACAACGGACCCCTATGCTTGCGCCGCCCAATGCGCCACCTCCGCTTTGCCGCTATAGCACGCGCGTGCATCACTACAGCACGTGCGTGCCACGTGCACAAAAACCCGTAAAAAATTTCAACAAAACGTGAGCCATTTTGGGCCACCACGTGATGAATGACGACGATCCGACCGTTTGATAGCTTTGTATCGATGTGCTCTACGTTTTCCTAGTTGAAGTCAAAGGCTAATATGGCCTCTAAAGACTCTGATGAACTAAGGCCGTTGATTTCTAGGTTTAATGGAGGCTGAGATTTGTTCTTAGGGTTAGGTTATGCAAATGGAAGAATGTAAAGGCCCTATTTATAGAAAATTTTCGTGGCACTATTCGTCCGTGAAATTATCGAACTTCACACGAAGCGTGCCACCTTACATTCTATATGTTATACCCTTATTCCGAACACAATGGAATATATATCAGAAACCAATTCCATTATATTTAGAAGATATCTTTTCACAATCGAATTATATTAATTAAGGTTATGAAAATAAATTCTACGTATTTCAAGCTCGTACGACCAAAAGATAAGTTCGATCGCTACTAAACTTGAAATCTTATAATAATTCACTATTACGGATCCAACGAAACTGGTTTCGTGCAATCCTGAGATAGTTCCTTGAAAGGCTATTGTTGATGCATTAATTAAAACAAGCTATTTTCCGAAACAAATTTATTCACTATAAATTCAATTTTTTAAAGCAAACTATTTTCCAAAATAAATTTATTCACTTTAAATTCAACTTTAAAAGTTAATGGTCTTCATTCTTGTTTAAATGAAATTACGCTTTCGAAATCATTCTTATTAAAATCAAAATACCTATTACAAATTAATATAAACGAACGTTTCTTAACATAAACTTGTAAATTTCCATTTATTTCGCTTATGAATGAATTTTTTTAAATATCAAGTTTTAAAACGAATTCTATTTATAAACAACTGCTACCCACTTTACAAAATTAAAATCATAATCAATAACTTGCATTCAAATTCGTATCTCAAATATCTTTTGGTAAATAAAATGTTAGTTCAGATTTTTATACATCCAATTTCTTACATTAAATGCATAGACAATTTCACTTCTTTGACTAAAACCTTCCAAAATCCAATTGAAATGAGCTTCAACATTGGATTCAAATGAATCTTAATTAAAATCAATCATTTTTTATTCAACTAAATAATTCGACATTTATTTTTCAAGTTAATATTAAATAACAACATAAATAAAACTCAAAATTTTATTTTCAACCATTTTATTCAATAATTATATTAAAATTAAATATTTTTAAATAGCTAAAAATATGGGTCATTACGCCATATCTGTGGTCATTACAAATTGCATGTAAATCCATTTTTTTAACCCTAAAAAACAATTTTTAGTGATAAAATTAAGATTCGAGTAAGTGGATTAGAGCAAAAGTGAAAAAAGGTTAAAGAGTGCGATTCAGCTTCTCAGCATTAGTGACGATACACCAAGGCTCGAGTATCAATTATTTTAGAGATTTTTCAAAATGCATATGTGTGTATGTATCACTAACCCAAGCCCAAATGAGTTATATCATCAACAATAGCTTGAGGTAGATGAATTAAAACCCAATCGCAAGGCAAGTCCAAACCCACTAAGCCGAGTTCCTGGTGTAGGATCAAGGGCATTGGTGTTAGGGTAAAAAATGAATTTCAAAAATAAAAAATTAAATTACGCAAGATCTAAGTTCATGTTAATGTGAATATAATTTAGTTACAATAAATCAAATTTAATATTTAGTTAATAAAATTAGTTTGAGAAACATTTCAATTTATTTATTTTATTTAAAATATTTGTTTGTTTATTAATGTGAAACAATAATTTTTATTACTAATTTAAACGAAATTTAATTTAATTTAATTTATTTTAATTTCATATATTAATGTTTTTAAGATGTTCATATTCATAATATGAACATCATAACAATGTTAAACTATAAACTAACCTAGGGATATAAAGGAAAAATTAGTCGCCGTGTCCTATGGTTAATAAAACATCAATGCGATAACTTAAAACAATGTCTGTTTAACGATGTTTTTTCTATGAGTCAGAAAATTGCCGATAAATTTAAATTAAAAATAACTCAAGCGGACGACATACAATTCTAGTATATGGAAAGTACGGGTCGATCCTCAAGGAATTGTTTAGATTTTAAGATTTCTATTCAATAAAATTAACCAAAGTTGAGAGTGTTGTTAAGCTAGAAATGAAAATGTAAATAAACTAACAAAAGAAAATGGATATAGAGTTTGAAGGCAATTTAGAGATAAATCCCCTCTCTTCATCACATAAATCAACATAACATGAAATTATGATCTCTCTTTTTGGTCATTAGTGAGTTTAATTAATGTGCTTATCATAGGTATGAAATATTTGTGTTATTAGTTAGCCCAATATAAGTCATCAAACTATAACACAACCACTAATTCACTTTTTAACTCTCATGAAAATGATAATGAAGTTGAAAATAAAATCTATTCTAAGCATGATCTATTAATTATTGACTAGAAATATAGACCATCAAATTTTAATTCTAATATTCACTTGATTGCCATAATCATATATTGATGAAGAGGTAATTTGTGTTTTTTTAGCATAGCCTATTTGGTGTTAATAACATAGCCTATCAAATTCAAAGCTAAAACAACAAGTTAAACCACATCAATATTTCCATTAAGCACAAAAAGAGATCAAAAATTAGCAAAATGTTGAATTTACATGATTAAGAGAGTTTCATTATCCCTAAATTGAAGGAGTTTAAGCTCTCATATTTGTTACCATTTCAACAAATGTAGCATTCATGAAATAAAAACAATAAGAAAATGTAAGCTAAGTAAAAAACGAGCTAATTAAAATGAAAAAGAAGCTAAGCTAATCAACTTGCATAGGAAATAAACTACACTACTAACATAAAGGAAATAACATGTAATAGAAAAGAGAATGAATTAAAATTGCATAAAAAGAAATTTACATGAAAGAAGAAAATGTCTAAGTAGCCATAAAAAATAAAAGAGAAGTTATATTTTATTTTTGATCCTAAAACTAAACTAAAGAGGAGGCTCAAAGAAAGCTAAGAGAGAAGAGACTAATTACATGAATATATGGGGTATTTATACGTGTTTTGAAACCCTAATCCTATTTTTTGGAAACTATCCAAACTACCCTTGAGGAAGCGTGACTACCAAGTCATCATTGGCATGAGATAATCCACCATTTAAATGTGCAGAAAACTTTAAGCTCCATTAGCATGTGCATTAGCTCCTAATAGGTGATCATGGTAAGTGGGTAGGCGGGGTCCTCCATGATTCATGAAATGAATTATTTCCATCTTCATTTGGTTATCTTCTTGTGCATGAATATTTTTCATGAAGCCACTTGTAATTTGAGTTCAAATTCCTAAAAAATAACATAAAAATTTTCAAGCAAATTTTCTCAAATTAAAATATACACAAAAGTGACCATTTTGCCCATATATGAAGATGAATATATGACATTTGGAAATAATTTGAATTTTGGTTTAAACATGTTAGAATACCCTATATGCTCATTTATTAAATTAAATTCGATAAAATATGGAAGTTAAATATGCGCATTTACGTGTACATTAATGTTATAGGAAATAATATAATTACCAGCGTTATGTTTTATACATATACTAAATTAAGAAGAAAACTTTTTTAATCGACCATTTAAATTTTATTCAAAATGAATTTGTAATATATATGCACACATATGCATACATACATGTATGTATGTATATAAACATATATATATATATATATGTATATATACATAACATAATTTAAAATATTAACATTTAACAAAACAATTTTTATGAAAATTATATTTAAATGTGTGTATATGTATATGATAATAAATATTTAGTTTTAAATTATTTAGCAAATTTAAAATTAGGTTTAAAAGAGTTGACTTTTTCAAGTTTGAAATATTTTAGACTTATTCAAAATAAAATGTTTATTATAAAAATATATTTTTTTCTACTACCAAAAGAAAAGGCATTAAATTTTTTATTTAAAAATTTCGATTGAATTTTTTTTAATTTTTTAAAAATGGAATTTTAATCTTATTTAACTTTTGAATAATAAAAAATATATTATTTTACTTGATGAGATCGGAAAAAATGTTATAATAGTTTTTTAAGCCGTACAGAAATTTTAAATGTGTATATGCATATATTATGAATCAAAAAAGTAAAGAATAAAATGAATAATTATTTTAGAAAATCAAAACATATTTTGGCTTTATATATATAATGTTTTCAGATTTGGAAAAAACAGATATTTTTATTTTTTATTTTGTCAAAATTAATTTTTGTATATTATATATGTGTGTGTAATTAATAAATGAATGTTTATAGTATATATATGTGTGTGTCAATTTTTTAAAATAACTTGTCCGAAAATTAAGTGAAGGGGACAAGCGATTTATATGTATATAGAAGAGTTAGGGATATGTCCTATAGGCAGTTATGTAATTTGTTGCGTACATATAACATTGTAACCATCTTCTTATTTATAATAAAGGTGTTTTTGCTTTCTTTTATACAATTTGTTATATGGTAGTATAATTAATTAAGTAATTAATTCAAAGTATATCTTAAATAAAATGTTATGTGAATGTATTATGAATAGCTGCAATTATGAGTAATTAATCACTATATAAAATAACATTTTGTATCAAAAATTCTTAGTCAAGACGTTTCGAGAAAAGATATATCGATTGAGATTAGAGTATGTAATGCTCTCCAAATGTTGGACAATTTAGTACTCATGGTTGCTGCACGCACCATGGGTTACGTACTTATAGTTATTGGATAACTGAAAAATGACTCGACTCGAGAGTTTCCTATTGGTTGATAATAACTAGGTTAAACAAGAAATCTCAATGTGATGACCTTACATAGTTCTCTCAAGTTGAGATTATTTGGAACTTCAATGTGAACCTTCCACTTTGACTATGGCTAAATCATGGCATGATGACCATCAAGTAACTATAGTTGGTTTGAGTTGAAGCAGCCTAAGTGAACTACTATTTAATAGATAATTTGTCTCCTTGATTGGTGAGGTTAGATCACGGTTGACAATAGCCAACTCAAAGTTCAAGGACTTTGTTTATGGACCAATTGAGTTTAATGTGGGTAATATTAGGGTTTTGAGCAATACCAAACCCTATATACCCTAAAGTGAATAGTGTGGACAAAGAGAATGTGTTAATTATTATCGCTATTGGTATAGCTTAAAGTAGTGTAAAATATGATTTTACCAATAACAATTGTAAGTGATTAGCTTGGCCAAACTCTCACAAAATTAGCAAACTTGATGTGTAAATGTTAATATTTGAATTATTCAATACTAATCGCTGATCGAATTCACACCTCCGAATCTCACAATTGTATTTGTAAATTCTTTGAGAAAACACATAATTTAACTGGTTCACGAAGTATTGTAAATTAATTAATATTTAAGAATATAAATTATTATTATATTTGATGGTTGACGTATCATTAGTAAGTGGCATCTCCTAGAAGTTTTTTTTAGCGCCGTTGGTAATTATTTGGACTAGTATATAAAATTTATATACGGACGTACCGATATATGATATCGATATATATATCTAAAAGTTTGTAAATATATTTAATCGCTTAGACATACTTTGGAAATTTTGGTATGTATATGATGCAAGCATGGCCGACCCTAGGGAGGAAACAGATGATTTAATTATTTGATTTAGACTAAGTAGGGAATCAAAAGAAAGGTTTTAAAGAGAGGAATGAGAGAGGTTTTCCTTCTCTCCATAAAAACAAATCCATCTCATTATTTCAATTTTAATTTTTCCTTCTTTCTCCCCTCTCATTTTATGGATGTCATTCCTTCATCCCTTCCCATGGCCGAAACTAATTTCTACCTTATATAATATCGTACAAAATAAAAATCCAGGTGGTTCATCCGATTATTGTATCCTCAAGTGGTGACTCGAGCAATCAGAAATTAGTTCTCAAATAGAGCTGCCACAAAGAGCAAAATCTGATTAAGTACAACTTTTATTTGGGAACTTTTGTAAAAGTACCCTCTTTAAGTTTCAAAATACACAATTGCTTCTCCTCGAAAATAGATTAAAAAAAATACTATTTTAAAATTTAAGATACTTATGAGGAACTCTACAAATATTTATAAGTAACTTTGCAAATATTTATGGAGAAATCTGCAAATATATTAAGTTTTTGAACTGCAAATACGCATAGAGAGCACTGCAAATATTTGCAAACTTCTTTGTTAATATTTGCATTTTATCAAAAAATTCGAAAAGAGCGTGTTTATCATAAAAACATGCGATTAAAGTTCAAATTTATTTTCTAAAAAGATGGAATTTTTTTTACCTAAATTAAAAATAGAGGTGTAGCTTAAAACATGACTTTACGAAGGATATTTCATGTACCAGATTGAAAATAACAAATGGAACCATATTTCCACTTCTTATTTTATGTTATCTGTTCATATATGCTCGTCCATGACTCGTATTGATGTATGTAATATATATTATTATCATTGATTTTGAACTGATTTAATATAAAAATTGTTTTATAAATGAAATTCAGATTACTATACATATATAATACACACACACACATTCATATATATGTGTGTGTGTGTATATCTGTTTGTGTGTGTGTATGCATGCATGTATGTAGTATGTATGCATATGCATATGTATATGCATATGCATATGTGTGTGTATATGTGATAAAAATTGCTTTACAGTATTGTGTTGAATCATGTTAGTCTTGTTAATGATGCTATACAAATTATATTTTATTTATTATATATATATAAAATAAATATATATAAAATTAGAACCTAAAAAATGGAAGAAGTTAGTGGAGCCAAGGAAATAACCAACTACAAGATAAAGAAGATGATGGGCCGCCAATCCATGCCACCTTGAAGGGAGAACAAAATTTTACTCTAAAGTAGTTAAGAATGAAGGATATATTGAGGAAAAAGAAGGGACGAAAACTGATGCGCTGAAATTTGTATATCTGACTGAAGAATATGTTTTTATACCAAAATCCATGTTCAAGGCAACTGATACATGGGAGAAAACGATTTTGCTTTTTGCAGTCGGAATTAAACTATCTTATTTTAGAATTAAAGATTTTATTAATTGAATCTAAAAACCCAAGGTTACTGTAACGCCCCACCTCTATGCTCGCAATAACAAAGAGTATTAAAAGAAATACTGTCTGTTATCGCGAAGAATAAGGCTGGATAGGAGCGGCCATCTGTAGTTAGGCCTTATACTAGTATTAGTTACCTCGATAGGAGTGGTATATATTTTTATTTTTCATCTCATATTTATTTACTCCCATCGACATACCCAATTCTAGTATAAAACGAACTACGATGGTTCATAATAGTTTAGGACAATAGATATAATAATAACACAGATAATATAAATGCGGAACCCAGATAAAACAAAAGTCTCATATATATAATAACTGATGTCAGTTACAATACATGTGATACAGTACATATGATACAACTACCACTGTCAACTCTGGAAGTTACGTATACAAGTACATTATCATATATAATATACATGAATACATATCTTCCTATACAAATAAACCGACCACTATAAATGACGACGACTACTCCAAAAGATATGAAGTGACTTCATAGCTCAAGCAGCAACCCAAAGTAAGATATCAACAACCTGTAAATACTCGGTCTGACCCGAGTATTACATTCGAAAGAAAATAATACGCGGGTCAGTCTAATTCAAACTCAGTTATTAATGCACAGAAGCAATAATAATTAAATAAAGATTAGACGACAGTAAAAGTAAATCTCGTCTATCTGACCCTTTTAATAAAGAATCGGATAACGGTAAATATAACACTTAATAGTGTCAAACAACAAATCAGCAGATTCAAATCATCAACAAGGATAAGTGAAAAGAATATCAATGAAGATAATTTAGAAAAACATCCAAATTGCCTAATCGGCAATTAACAACGAAATCACCAAATTAAACCAATCAAATTACAATTCAAATCATATTGAATTGAATAAACAAAACAGTTCAAACAATTGAAATATCAATTAAAATAACTATACGGTTAGGGCTGCAGTACACGCACGCGTGCACTGCCTCGCCACTACAGCATATGGATTACGGAAAAGATCAATACCGTGTGGCTGCAGTTCACGCTTGCGTGCACTGCCTTGCCACTACAGTGATGATGTACCCAAAAGATCAACGAACCAAAATCAATGAAGATTCAAATATCAATGCCACAGACTCAATGGTCAAAGCAGACAGACATGGACAATGTGCACGTATGTACACCATGAAAATTCACAAACGAACACAAAGTCAAGCCCGAATTACTGGATTCAACTCAAGTGAATTCGAAAACAAATCCAATTGCATCCAGGCAATGCAAACCAACAAGGGCAAAGTGCAACAAAAAACAGCAGCCACCACAGAATCCCACATAAAGACAACTTAATGCACCCACCAACCCAAATGCAGCAGGGTTTCAAATGAACATGACTACATGGTGAAACACAAATCAGGTAAATGGTAACCAGTGGAGAAGTGAAACAACAATGGTGCGACAACATGATGAAGTCAGTGCCAACAGTAGATGGCAACAACTCAGTCAATATGATATGTAGTGCACAACATACTGGAAGATCAAGTTCAAAACTAACAGTGGTGTAGTAGACCACATAAAACCAAACAAATATGCATATACAACTACAACAAGAACAATGCACATAGGAGTGCGAGAGCAAATAGTCAAAATGCAAAAGTCAAGTCACTGACTCAACAAATGCATATATATGACACTGTGCACATGTGTACACACTGCTACAATAAAACGAACACCAGCTTCAGACTAAAATATACATGAATCACCCATGATATGGAAGCAAAACCTATCCAGGTTAAACAAGAAAGACTATACATGAGAATGAAACAGGTCTGCAACAGATGAAGCATATGTACTAGCATTTCATATCTCAAAACAAAGCACCAAAATACAACACGCAGTGTGCTGTGATACAAGCAACAAAAGTATAGCCTCTATAATGAAGAGATAGTGGAGATTCAAATATCAATGCCACTGCCTAAATAGGTACAGTGCAACAGGTCCAGGCAGCAAACATTCATGAAACAAAAGGCCAATTGGATGACTCAATTGATACTAAGACCAGGCAACATCACTTGAAGCTAGAAACAATGCAGCAACCTGAATGTGAACACGGCACATTTGCACAAAACAAAGCACATCGTACCAAAACTTGAAAACATATATATGTTAACAAGCAAGTACAACCCAATTAAACGCATGGAAAACAAGAGCAAGCTATAAGGCCTAACACGGTGCTTAAGGGAGAAAGATCAAAGTGCACAGCATCTGATATGCAAAACAAATCCAGGCACAGGCAAGAAAAATATCAGACGCGCATAAGGCCAAATTGATACAAAGAAGGTAAACACAAAAACTGGTGCAATAACAAGTGCACAGTTCAATCGCAACTGAAGCCGTGGCGGCCATAAAATTCAACAGTGCCGAGATGACCGAGGCTGAAGATAATACAGGGGAATCACATACACAAAATCATATAACCAAAATCAAATGAAAATCAGGCCGAGAGTATCAAATATCAAAATAATTCAATTTTGTTAAAATCAGAGGGACATCAACCTCGAATTAAAATCGAATACTGAAGCACGGTTGTATTAGATCTGGGTGAAATAAAATTACTCACACGAAATAAAATGGCCGAAGCTAAATACTAAAGATGAATTAGTATGTGAGTGAAAGGAATCACTAACCTTGCTTCCCTTAGCACGAATCGAATTCGACATTCAAAGTCACTGAATTGCCTACTCACGCAACCTCGAACTTCGACTGAGAAGGAGCAGCCGCACGCATCTCAGAGACGAGCAACATCGAGTTGTAATCGACATCTACAAATTTGCGAAAACCCTAATTTTGAGATGTGGAACAAACGACGAATGAGAGCCGCCATTTTTCATTTTCTTTCGTTTTAGGGTTCGAATTGAAAAAAATGGGTAGAGGGATGATGGTATCGGCCTTAGATAGATTTCACAACACCAATATCAAACGTGGGCCGAGACTAATTTAATTTTTTTTTTAAAGCCCAAACTACACTTAACAAATTTTTAAACAAATTTCGATTGGTTAATTGCCAAAAGCAAATAGCAGCCAAATTAAATCGTCATTTGACGATACTTAATTATCACAAATCTCTGGGTTGTCATAGTTACTAACATGATACGTAAAGCTAAGAACAATTGCTATGCAATTCGGTTTTCTAAAGTTGAAGATTATGCGTATGTTTTATACAAAAAACACATTATTTCTTTGAAAAAATTAATGATGGTAGAAGCCTGACATCCCGATTTTGAATATAAGGCAATAGACTTAAATAAAGTTCAAATGTGGTTAATTCACATAACTTAGATATGGAAATGTGGAATGTTGATGCATCATTCATAATATCAAGTTACATCGGTAAGCCTATTCGAAAGAATATAACAAAACAAAAACGATAGTTTGCAAAGTTTCTAATTAAGGTTAAAGCATAGTCCAACTTAGTTACTTCCAATTTCATAACACAATGGAATTAAATAAGAAATTTTAGTGGCTTATGATTTCATTCTTCCAAAATGCTTAATTTGTAAAGCTTTCGGACATAAATATGAGTCACATACTGAACAAGCCCAACCCTATTGGATCCTAAAAATTGTTGTTGCAACAAATGGACCTCCTGATCAAAATCAAAATAAATTTTCAGTGAACAAAACTTGAAATAAATAAGGATTGTGCAAATGTAGAACAACTAGAAATTGATAATGCAAATGCCGAGACATATCAACCAAGTGATGAAAGCTTAGGTCTACGGACCCATACCATAGGAAAAGTAAATGCATCTCATGAAATAATATTTTTGAAAGGCTCACAAATGCTAGAATATCAAAAACCTTAGTTGAGAAAGAATATACGCTTAATTTTCTAAACGAAGAACTGCCTATAGAGTTAAATATTGAAGACTTATTGATAATATTATTGAAGTTATCATTGATGAAGTGCCTGAAGACAAAGCAACCACATATGTATTAGGTACATTACTACAAATAAAATTTACATGAAAACGCTGTTTAAAAAAACTATGTAAAGGCTCTTAAAGAAGCTTGAGGAGCAGTATGAAAGTTAAATGACTATCACAATGTCGTACGTTAGGGATATTAGTATTGATAAATGTACCTAAGGCATACTCATACTCCTAATGAAATATAGAAAAACCATAGTTGGTTTACTGTAAATAAACTTAATGACTGAAACCTTGCTTTCTTTATGCAAAATTTACAATCCGATTGCACTGCCACTGCTAATGATTCTGCAGAATACAGAGGAAGGATCTTATTGATTTGGGATCAAAACGTATGGAGCATACCGAAAGCATATGAATCCATAAAACATCCAACAACAGAGAGAAATGATGCTGGAGCATTCTTTGTTATCTTTACCACTATTTGTGCAAGTAATTTTCAAAATGAGAGGGAAATATCATGGCAACAAATAACTTCAGAATCTAAATTATTACCGAAGCATGGATAGTTATGGGTAATTTCAATCACACTATCTCTTACGGGTAAAATAGGTTGTGCTCCTATTCCTTTTAATCAGCTTAGGTGCTTTAACGATTGTTTACTTCAGTTTGATCTGAAAGAAATTAATCATTGGGTCTTAATTATACATAGAGAATGAGAGGAATTGCCAATAATATTTATAAGTTACTTGCCAATGACAGGTTGCTTTACGCTTTAATATTTATGAGATCTCTGATTTTGCCTAAATATTCTAATGATCACAATCCTCTATTGATTAATTTGATTCAGACTTATGTAGTCAAAGCTCTTAGCGGTTCTATAGGAAGAGGTGCAAAAAGTAATGGTGGGGATAAAACGGATATAGCGAAAAATAACGAAGGTGCAAAAAGCTTCATTATATATATATATATATATATATATATATATAAACCAATATTTAAAGTTATTTATCCTCATTCTCACATCATTTGTGTAAATAAGTATTATTTAATCTTATGTAACAAAACCAAAGAACAACAAAATTCATGCAGACTAGATTTAGTGACTGCAATAGATTCATAACTTATATTGAGTACTTATACCTTAAAATTAGGTCTTTATCCTAACTTTGTGATTTGGTTTAAGAGAGAACTAATCAAATCAACCTTTGTATGTTATTATCGCTAAAGCGGGTGCTAAAAAGCCTTGATTTAGCAGGTGTAGCGGAAAATACCGAAGATTGAAGAGTAACTACTATTTAATATTGCTATTGAAATAGCGTAGCGATCGAAGAGCACTATGTGCTATAGCAGGGATTTTGTAGGGTTTTAAAGGGGATTTAACTGCGCAAATTCAGACTGATGCACATAAAGGGAGACCATTCAGATATGGTAATTCTTGGTCCTTGTTGGATGCTTACTATGAAAATATACAACAAGGTTTAAACGTGATGGACCTGGACCAGCACGCAACAGGTTAAGTTGATGAATTTTGAAAAAATTCCATTTTTAATGTTTTTAGGCCTACGAAGTTTAAACTAATTTAGACCAAATCAAAATAGTTTTAAATAAAATCTTAATTTTATGTTACTAGTTTATAAAAGATTTGATTTTATTACATACATTACTTATAATGCATGCATGCGGCGAGTACATCAAATAAACGCATACATGTATATTGCACGTACAACGTATAGGTGTGTACATAGATTAATGTGTACATATATGAGTGTAGGAATTTACACTGCAGTAGACACATTAGTCCGTTTGTATGCATATTTGATATCGATAATTAATTTATTAATATAAACATACACACACATACATATATACGTATAACACACATATGTATGTAATTTGAATATATTGACCAATTCTACTAATTAAAATTAGCATTTAAAATATCTTAAGGTAGATTTCAATTTACAAACGGATTTAGATCTAGAATAAAAATCTATTTCAACTTAAAAATTCAAATGATGGTATATTTAAATACGCGAACACATATATGTACACCAACATATATATATATATATATATGTATGTATATGTATGTATGTATGTATGTATATATGTATGTTAACCAACATTCGAAATAATATGCATACAATTTTAAATTTTTATTATAGAATATTAATTGGAAAATATAAACAAACCTATGTTAAAAATTAACTTTTTTATTTCGTTTGAAAAATATTTTATATAAGTAATATTTTATTTACAAACTTATGTGGGTTTGAAGAAAAGAATCCTTTTAATATAAAATCCACATGGTTTCATAATTTTTTAATTATACATCCACATGGATTTATATTTAAAGAAATACATGTAAAAAATATAATATTATTTTAAAAGGTTTAAAATACATTTGTAAGTTATTATTTTTATGTTTGGATTTAATTATACATATATTTTTTTATTTATTATATATATGTATATGAATTGATAAATTAATTTTTATATGTGTTTATATATGTATATGTATGTGTGTACCAATTTAAAACTCGTATTTTAATTTAAAACATTGTAGAATTATTTTTAACTTCTAATTTTTTTAATTGGGCTAAAAATTAATTCATTTTTGTATATTATGTATATGCAAAAAAATTATTCAATTTTGAAGTGTGTATATATGTATGAAGACAACAAATAAATATATAAATTTGTGATAAAACAAGGATCTAATCTACACATGTATATTTGCACACAAATATATGTATATAACAAAAATATATTAGATATTACCAACCTTTAAAGTTCATCTTGAATGTCCAATCCCGAACTCCTTAAATCCTATTCAGAACATTCTTGAATTTGTAACAAGCAAGAGATGAACACTACACTACAACTATTGATTTTGATATAATTTTATTTTGGAATTAAATGGCAAACATACCTTTGTATTTCGGCCAAGAAGGTTGGTGGAGGCTTAAAATGAGAAGGGTCGGATAGTTTATATAAGCAAGAGAATGGAGTAAAAAGTAGAGATCGAGATCTACTAATTTACCTCTTCTCCTTACCAATTCAAAACCCTATCTTTCAATAAAAAAATCTCTTGTCTATCACCCTTGTTTGGACGGTCATATATAGGCTTTATAGTCCCGTATAAATTTCCAAATTCAATCAATATTTATTAATTTTAAACCGAATTTGAAATGTTTATCAATATCATTTGTCGATATACGTACATTACTTCTATATACCACCATATTAACTATTGGTTCAAAAAAAACAAATAAATTTAATTATTAGTATTTCATACACATAAAAAAAATTAGTTAATTTATAAAATTCATAATTTAATTGAATCATGTGCGAATAATTTGAATATTAATGTTCACATGTTATCGTACTAGTGGTGTAACAGTTTGGTTGAATTTATTGCTTACACATTTTTGGTAAATCCAATTTTACTATTTTAAGTTGTCCTTGGTAGTAACGACTATTTACACCAATTCTCTTCATTAAGACTATATTACATTGGGACTTATAGAATCTGGTTCGGTCAAAATTTCAATCTAATTCATATTCAACTTGTATAACCAAAATACAATGTCCTTGGTTCAATAATAATAGTAATTATTAGCCGTATTGCTATGGTTAAAGGCTCTAACTTTAAGTTGACAATAACCGACTGTGATACTAACATCATATAACCAAGAAGATTATTCTCTATTGAATATGTTTCGCTTCCAATGCTTCAACTCAGACCCAGCTATAGTCGTTCAATAGACATTATTTCACGATTTAACTCTAATCGAAGTTGAGTGTCCATATTGAAGTTTAACGGTATTATTAAGTCGAGAGAATCGTGTAATATCGTTACATCGATATATTATGTTTGTCCTTAGTTATATTGACTAACAAAAAAACCATCAAGGGAGTTTCCTTAGTTATCCAATAACTATCAATACCTGCTCCCTCTATTTATTCCTTATATTTCCCAATATTTGTTCCCTTTTATTCCCGAAATTTGTAATCCTTTATTTCCGAGTAAATAAAGCACATGTTCAAAAAAAAATACATAACCCCTTGATTCCTCTAACAACCTTCAGTAATACACTGCTCAACATTTAGAGAGTGTTAAATACTCTGATCTTAATGGGTGTGTCGATATCCTATCTCGAAACATCTTGACTTGGAACATTTAAAATAATATGTCATTTTCATTATAATAAATTTCTCATAATTACAACACATTGTAATTAGTATCACATAACTTATCTTTTAAAAGAATTCTATTAAATATACATAAACTAAATATATAATTAACATAATACATTATGACGAGTATATAATAAGAAGTAAAAAAAACTTTTATTTCGAACAAGATTTTATTATAAAGTTAAGAATCTACGGTAAATTGTAGAATTTCCACTAGGGCATAACCTCAACTCTACAAAACATACTAGTTCTAAGAGATAATAAATATGGCTTCTTATATAAACTTTATAAACGTAAATGGATATTGAAGCTATGGAATAAGCAATGGCCAAATATAGATACATATTTTGAAGATACTAAAAAACAATATAATTTTAGCTAAAGCTAATTGATTAATATCCTGGACTATTGAAACATATTAGTTAATATAGTTGGTTAGGCATAAATTCCAAACATAATAAAAGCTCAAATTAAGGAGTAATAAGAAACAATCAAAGTTGCAGTGGCTACAACAGAGGGATATTAGTTCTAATTTTTTCCATGCTAGAACGTCTCAAAGGAAATATGCCAACAACATTCAGCACTGGTTAATAATGTGGGTGAATTCATACACAAGCCTGAAGACATAGAGAGTGCAACTGTTAAATACTATTCAGACTTATTTTGTGGGAACAAGAAGACTAATTTTTCAGCTATTCAATGTAGAGCCTATATCAATGATGCTGGGGAAAAAAATTAGCACAGTTAATTCAACTTGAAGAAGTTAAAGAGCTAGTTTTTTTAGAATACCAAGAGAAATTCCCTAAGTTTGATGGTAATAACATGTATTCTACGCTACATATCGGAGTGATATATTAGTAAATATTAGACGATATATCGATAATGATTTTTATGCAACATTTTGAACAAAAATATTGACTAAGGAGCGATATAAGATATATCGATAATGATTTTTATGCAAAATTTTGAACAAAAATATTGACTAAGGAGCGATATAAGATATATCGATGATATATAAATAATATAGCCGATATTAGCTCCTTAGGTTTCGAATCTCGAAAATAATGCAATTTCAGGTTTAACAGCAATTCGTGGAAAATTTTGGGCTATAGAGGTGAGGGTGAAGAACAAGAGCCAAAATTATATTTCACATTGCTCACACTCGTTCTTATATGCAAAATCATCCATCAAATGATCACGGAGAACCTGGTAAGAACTCGAAACCATGTGATTAGGAACGAAGAATGAGTATTTTTCAAAACAAAATCATTTTATCAACGAGTATAATCTTATCAGTATCGACCGTATTTTACTCGATGGTAGATTACTTTTCCATCATACTTTTTCGCATCTTCAAGTTTCCAAAACTTTCTTCTAAAAATTGTTCCTCAAATTATATCGGCACAGACATGATCTGTCTTATATGAAACCTGTCTTTTTATGCAAAGTACTAAAGTAGTTCATCTACTTGCTCAGAAGTTGGTCCCTTTTAAAAAAACTCAGTATTGACCAAAACATGTCGGTACCGACATGATTATAGTTAGTACCGGCCATAATCGACTTACCCCAATTTTGATCAAATTTCTTGTGCCACATTATTCCATCATTTTGAGCCGCCCCCAAAGTCCTTAATCCATTTATCATCTCCTAAAATCCAAATACACTGAGAAGTCGCTTAGTCCAAATGCTGGACAATACTTGCCCCATTAGAGTATGCTTTCGTAAAAATAAAGCATGCTTTGGATCAAGATAAGCAACTTGATGTCACTTGTACAAGGTTCATTAGTTGACAATCCATCATCTTTGAAGCATCGTGTCTATTCCTTGAGCATCCATTCATTACGACAAATAGTTGGTGTACTATTCTTTTTCCACAACAGAGTTAGAGCCTTCAACTTTTTGGAAGTTACGTTACATCCCAACTAAATAGGCTTCTCTTTCTTTCTTTTTTTTTAAAAATTAACGAACAAAACATGTCGGTACCAACCATAATCATGTTGGTATCGACTTGACTTCCAAAATGTGCTATATATTCTAAAACTTAGATAAAAATTCATTACAATTTAGTTCCAAGCATATCATTTTTCTTGCAGTTTTGATTTTTAGTTATCAGCATCCTTTGCCTTTACTATCATCACCACCAGCTTTACCCCCACCATCAACTTCAACATCACCATAACCAAATCTTATCATCGAGATCAAGTTAGCACTAAACATTTCAATCCAATCCATTTCAGATTCCAATCGCAATCTAGGAGGATTTCTCTACCATGGTGGTGCTAGTACCGTCAATCGCAATCTATGAAGGTTTCTCTACCATGGTGATGCTAGTCCTGTCGTCGTTACTTAATCTTCATCGCCATCCAAATGACGTGATCTATGCCATGGTTGTAGCCGTCAACACCTATTCGATTTATCCATTATGATTTTACCCTTTTACTTCAATTCACTAACCCGAGATCTTGGCTAAGAATTGACTCGAAGTCTCCCTAATTCCTTCCAGTGTTACCTAATTTTTACCCACATTGGCCACATGAAGTTCACCAGGCTTCGACTTCATGTTTTTTGAGTATAAGCTTCACATGTGAGAGTGTCAATTTCCCTTGTTTTAAGTTCCAAATGAACAAGGATTGACGACTAAGCTTTAGTGGGACGGTTTCAAGGAATGGTCCCCTTGAATGCACTCGGGCTTTTGATTGAATCATATGACAACACTTCAATTTGAACATTATTATCCTGAAAACCTCCAAAGAAAGCCCCATGATGCTTCAGGCAATGGTTCCGTTATCGTATACTCTATGCTAACGGGTAAAATCTAACACATAATTCTATAACATAAGGAGCTCGTTTGCATAGCATAAGGAGCCAATCTATGTAGAATTTTCATCTATACCATGCTCTAGACACAAGACAGACACTTTATACGTCAACACTTTACATTACCTCGATCAAT
The DNA here is from genome assembly GCA_030765085.1 of Allium cepa. Lineage (NCBI taxonomy): Eukaryota > Viridiplantae > Streptophyta > Magnoliopsida > Asparagales > Amaryllidaceae > Allium > Allium cepa. Next base: position 981,246,456 of record CM060928.1, read on the forward strand.
GTGCAATATTTGCTACATGTGTTTTGATTAAAATAATTCGTTAAAATAAAAGAAACCTAACTATGTTCACTGTCAAGCTTTTTAGTTCAAAATAACCAAACAATATCCTCATCTTCGTGTCAACATTAGCCCATCAACCCCTATGACGAGGCTCCTCTACTACTCGAGGCTTTACATCTATTCTATCCGAAGTGAGGCTTTCCATTCCAAAAGATCTTTACCTCTAGCCCCTTCCAACCACCTAGCCTCTTGATCATGCCCCTCAAATGGAAGAAAGACCCACCCAAATGGTCTTGGATAATCCTCAAGATCATACGCCATCCAAACTGATTATAAAGGAACTTTAAAAAAATCTATCTTAAGCACATGATCCTCAAGGACGAGGTCCTCTTACCTACAATCGACCATCGGGCTCATCTCCTGCTAGTAGGCTATACGTGTAATAACCCTCTCTAAAACAGGCCTAATTTTCGACACAATAAAAGCCCATCGAACCTTAGACCTATTCCAAAGCTGGCTGTTGGTTGGTAAAATTAATAAAATAAATAATATATAGGATCGTCTACCAATGCTTTCAAAATCTCAAATCTCATAAATGCAACTTATCATCATAAAAATAAAAAGTAAAATATCAAAATAACACCAATATGTCTAAAACTGGGTACATCATAATATATCGAAATATAGAGAAATAGATAAACTGCCACAAATCATCACCGCCGCCTTCACCTTCTAATCAACATCGTTTCTCCAAACATGTGTGCGTTAATAAGGAGGGGGTCGGAACAACAATGTCTGATGAATGAAAATTTGAAGCCTTAACATGACGGATTTGGGCAATATCATATAGATAATATACATGTCTTACGCATCAAATACTATATCCTACTAAGAAATTCTCCAAATGTAACCCCAAAGTCTCTTCCAGTCCAGCTCCATAACCTACCTTGAACTATACACCAAACGCCCTTTCTAGTCTAACTTTACCACTATAACGTGGCTGCAATGCAACTACCGTTAGTCATACCATAATGATGTAGGGAAAGTACCAGAGCCACTTAATGCCTCATGAGAATTAGGTAGACTCTGACGATTTAATACCCATACCTTTGGTAGATCACATCATTTAATACTTAACCTAAGGTGGACTACTCTTTGATAATCCCTAACTAACATTGAAAAAGATCTCACTAGCTTTTTATCCTCAGTTATTCTCAACTGGTGGAATCCGGTGGCTAAGTTTAACTGAGACAAGATTTTGGCTCCAATAAGATGGTCAAATAAATCATCTTAAAGGATACTATTTTTCTTAATCAACTCGTTAAGCTCTCTATAGTCAATGCATAACCTCAAAGAACCGTCTACTTTAGTGGTGAAGACAACAATTATTCCTCATTCTAAAGTACCATGGCAATACCTTCTACAATTGCCTTGAAATCTGCTTACCCAACTCTCTCCTTTCTTTTGGAGCCATATGCCTTAATGAAAGCGGGGTTGGTCTAACTTGCTTCTCTAAGGCAATCCTGAACTCTATCTCTCTTTGGGGTGGAAGACTCGAGACTTCTTAAAAATCATTAGGAAATTCTCAAACCACAGGAACACATGAGAGTTTGTCATATGAAGGCTAAGAGAGAATTGAGTTTTAGGGTGTATGTAACATCCCGTTTTTTGTATGCTTCAAATCGACGATAAACCACACACGTCAGACTTAAACCATACAGAAAGGCGGTTTGTTATGGGGTAAATAAGAAAAAGCAGAGAAAGAAAAAAAAATAGAATCTTGCAGCGGAACGATAAAATATAATAATCAAATAAACAGTTCATGAAGCTGTTTTACAAAAACATTTGACTATACTTATACAGTACATATCAGAGTTACACATACCAGAGAAAAATAAAAAACAATGCAGCGGAACAATGTGATGCAGTGGAATATAATAAATAATAGTAATGCAAATCTTCGTCTTCGTCCTCCAAAAATAAAGTCTTCGAATCTTGCAATGAGCAGACTGGCCCGAGCGAATTGAAAAGACAAAATACTCGAGTCAAAACTAAAAGATTTTATGTAAGTTAAATCAACTGTAAATAATATGAGTGGAACGGCGTCAGAGATGTTTACGGGGTTTGACATCTTCTATCCAGTGTCTAACGTGAGTGCAGTAACTTAAGAGATGTTCGGGATACACATCTCCTGAGGATCTGTTAAAATATTTACTATGTAGTAATATTTCACTATTATAATAATGTCTATAGTAAAATAAATTTACTTTTAAATAGCGTTAAGGGGTTACCCATATAGCCCTTACCACATAATAGTCCTAGTAGTCCATCCAGTATCAGCGCATCTCCAGATCGAGAGACTACCCTAAATACTCCACGGGATACGGGAGAAAAACAAACTCGTACAAGGCACGCTAGGGTAGGTGACACGGTATAACTAGGCAATGCAAGGGTAGATATACCAATTACGCTTCCGGACCGGTGGTAGCGCGTAGCAGCTACTACCGCCCACCTCGAGCCACACCCCAAAATCAAAAGGGGCCTTAAACAATCACAGAGTAATAGAATGGTATCAAAGGAGTGTGTTCGATAAAAGGTGCTGCCTTCTAAGCCCATCGATCGCTGCTGTTTTAGTCACCTTATGCCAACTCATGAGAGTCGGTTCTACATATATACCTCAAAGGAAACGCCACCACCATCCTACTTCATTCTGAAATCTCCACCGCGTACACGGTTGTTAAAGTGGTTTTTGAAGTTGGCAGAGAGTATGACAACTTCCGATCCCGGTCTCTTTAATAACCAAATGTTATTATAACACCACGGTCTTTTCAAAATAATTTATACTTCAAAACTAGAATATGATATCCATTTCGAAACCATATAAATACGATATCCTTTCCATTTCAAAAACCATTATGATATCATTTTTGTAAAAAACCAAATCAATATAATATCATTTTATTTCGAAGACATCTCTTTTCCAAAATCATAGCACTTTCAAATTTATAATATTTCGAAACCAAACGCTTGAAATATAACATTTCAAAACATAATACTACGAATTTCATAGCTTCTAAACCATAACTTCCAAAACTTAGATGGTTTGGATATTCAAACAGTATATAAAATAAAATAGTTTGAATTTAAAATTACTTTATAAAGTAGAATAATTTCCTCGACTTCACAATTTTATTCACTTTAAGTTAAATCTCAATTCATAACTTTCAACTCACTTTCAGTTTCAATAAACCATTTCAATTTCAATATATTTCAGGCTTTGAGTATTAACTAATTCCAAAACTAAAAGTTGGTAATTACGATTCAACAATTCAATGGTCTATTATTTAGTTTTGAAATATTTGCATAATAAATCCATTATGATTTAAATAAAACTCCGTTTTCAAATAACTAAATAATTCCTTCAATTTATTTATACTTTAAATATTCGTTTAATTCATCTTAGACCAAAAATCCAATTATAAAAATCATACCTTTAAAATCTCAATTTTTTAAATTTCAAATCAATTTCATATTTATTTCCCACCTTATTCTCATTTAAGTCATTATAAACTCAAGAAATATAATTTAAATAAATACTTAACCATATTATCTTAAAAAAATCAAATTTTTATTATTAAACTTCTTTTATACTTTAAACCAATTTTATACCTAGCTTAAAACCAAGAATTTAACTATATATAAAATAACATCTATAAAATATCCAAATCGATATCTCATAAAACCATATATTTCTTTACAAAACCATAGAAAATCATTTCAAAATATTTTTATATGTAGACCATGGTGTTTGTATATAATTTTCTACCCTATGGTCAAGTGAACAGATATTTATCATTTCAATCCGTAATTTAAAATAAAAATACGGTTACATATCATTTCAAACTGCAATCCCAAATGAAATAAAAATGCATAACAACGTGCAGTTTATAACAATATAAATACAACATCCATTCATCCAATAACAATCATCAACCACTTATCATAATCATCACCCAATTCAAACAATAACATCAATATATAACAGATAATAAGCAACTTGTATTTACTGGTAGTTTATATTCAATAATAAATTAAACAACTATTTAACTAGCAGTTTATATGTAATAATAAATTAAATAATAATTTAACTGGCAGTTATTATGCAATAATAAATTAAATAACAATTTAATTGGCAGTTATTATGCAATAATAAATTAAATGACAATCAAGTTCAATAAATTCAATTTAACTGAGATGATGATTAAAATATGCCAAACAGTCATAAATCGATTTCTAATCACATCATATATCAATTTAACAAACATAAGAAATTTTAGAAGTTGTGAGTGGGTTAAAACACTCACCTTTTGAATTTAAATTGAATTCAAGTTCAATTTAAACCTAAAAATTGAATAGTCTTAAAATTCATCCAAACCAGCACCAAAATGTACGGTATTTCAATACGAACCAAGTGGAGAAAACCGCGCGTGAAACGGACCTAGTATGAAAAATTACGCATATTAGAACGATTGAAATTGAAAAAAAAATTAAAAAAAAAAACAAACACACCCCCACCACATCAGCGCTATCTCCTCACGCAAGCTAAAGGGAAACTCACTGCTTCATTAGTTCGAGCTACAGAAATCGCGCCCTACATGATGCCGTCGTCGAGAACCCTCATCGCGCCGCCTCTTGCCGATCGCGGCCTCTGTCACCGCCGATCTCGCGCCACAGCTTGCGCCCCTCTCTGGCCCACTATCCTCCCACGCGACGCACGAACCAGCCCAGCCGCCGCTTATTCAACCAAACCCTAATCGAATTTTGCTGTAGATCTAGCCGTCGATTCGCCATATAAACTGCATAGATGAAGTCCCCTCGGTCCACTCTACAATACCCAGAAATAGATTCGAAGATCGGACAATTTTGGTCGCGGCGTGATGAACGGCCGTGGATAGATCATCGATTTCCGGCCACAACGAAACCCAGATTGAAAAACGAGTCAAAGCTCGTCGAGAAATTTAAATCCATATATAATTCGATATAGTTTGAGGAGTTTGAAATTTTGATTTGGTTTTGAATTGCAATTGGATTTGGAAGTGAGTATTTGTTTGTCTGCCATTGAGGAGGAGAGACAGCTGAATTGTACGTACAAAAATGGCCAATAAAAGACAACCAGGGTTTATAACTGGATATATATAGATAGGGTTGAAAATAAAAGAATGGATATGAATGTTTAGATCGTTGAACGATAAATGGCCCAAAAAGCCCGTTTTGACTCCAGAACGAAATTGGATCAACCGATATATCAAAATGGATTTAAATATTTTAAACGCAATGGAATAGGTTTCAAGTCCAAATTCCATCGTATGAAGAAGTTATGCTAAAAATCAAGTTATTTCAAAATGATTTCAACTGATTTCAATTAAAATGATTTCAAGGCGTTTCAAGTCCGTACGATCAAACGACAAGTCCGATCGCTACGAACTTGAAATCCTACAATAATTTACCATTACGTACCCGATTAAACTGGTTTCATCGAAATCCGAATCAGTGGCCAAAATGATTATTTTTCAGTTAATTAAATAAATTAAAAATTAATTAAATTAAATCACCTTTCCATTCAATTATCGATATTTCCTATTTCTATCACTTTATATTATTTAGAACTTTAAAATCTTTTGAAACAAATTCTCTTATCAACTTATTATTGGGAATTTCACAATTTACGACATTCAATTTCAATTTCAACTACTACAGTAATTATAAATCAAAGTCCAAAAATTCAAGGTAATAGACTCTCCATTTTTCACTAAATTTCACTGTACAGTATAATTATTATGATTCGTATCTATTACATTGATGTTTCATGATTTTATCTTAATTCTAATCGACATGGTATTTAATTTTTAATTACCTTCAATAATTATTATAAATTGGATTTCAATGGATTGATTTGTTTCAATTCAAATCTTTTTATTAAGTTCATTACTACTCAATAAACTTAGTTACCTTGTTTTTCCCTTCATTACCTTAATATACTCCAATTTAACAACTCCTAAATATTGTATTACATTTCACATTAATGTAACATTTATTTACATTTATTAAAATTTATTTACAATTCCAATACCATCAGAACATGTAACTTAAATTTTTTTGTTATAATTAACTCTCAATCACATTCTTACAAGTTTAATCATTTCCAAACCAATGTTATAATTTCTTACTAAACATTGATTATATTCAATTACCATTCTATATATATTAATTCATTAATTAATTCGATATTTACGTTTGTTTTCTTATATTTGATTTATAGCCTCGTATAACATTTACATTAATTCCGTCAATTGTAACTTCATTCAAATAGTTAATATTTAACTTAGATTAGCCTTATTACATCTCATTTAAGTTATTATTTCATTGGTTAATTCAATACTTACTTTTACTTGCTTATTTTCAATTTTTATAACCGAATGCAACAATTTACACTATTTCATTATAAATTATAATTTTTTTTATTTCTTTCTAGATTTTGTTACAAAAATCTTATTAAATTAACCAATTTTAATTATTGAATATTTACGGGTCGTTACACTCTCCCCCACTCAAAACTTTTCATCCCCGAAAAGGAAAAGAAGGGAAAAGAGGAACTTATAAATCAATATATATTATTTAAAACATTATATTCATAACAATAAATTTAAAAAATAGGACAATTTAAATAAAATATATAGATATATAAACAATTGAATATTTTTATATTCAAATTAATAAAGTTTGGAAAATATTTTTCAAAATTTTCTAAGTCCAAAATTTACGGAAAATTTTGACAGAGTTTCCTTTGTACGGAGAGGCTCGGGAGAAAATATAGTTTCAAATATAACAATATATAACAATATTTCAAAATAATATATCCCAACAACAAAATATATTTATATATATATATATATATAATAGCGTAATAAAATCGTAATCCGAAAACGTACCTATTAGTCGGGCAATTAACGCTTATATTATGAAAACCAAATGTAGTAGCAATTGCTTCCATAACCTGTATTTCACTTATATAATCCAAAATGAGTTAATAATTATATAAAATGAAATATTTAAAGTTGTTTCAGTCACTGACAACAAATCAATATAAACAACAATCACTAGCAACAAGGCATACAACCATCACATAAAATCAACACAAATCAATCATTCGTTCATATCAAGTAAAACAAATAGTTGTTCGGGTTCAAACTTTAAACTGTACAGAATGGAAATTAAACTACTAAGTGCACCCTTTTACTCAACGGTCTTAGATGAACTAGATAGATTATTCTTACATCCAAACAATTTTAAGTACCCTTGCCCAAGCAACCATAAACCATTCAAACAACCATTTCAAACAACAGATCAGGTTCATTCTTATTAATTTCATTCTTAAACATTGTTGTGTGATTCCCTTTTTCACTCATATAATGTTTTATCTTTTTAATTTACATTTATTTCTTGCAAATTTTCATTTCCATCCATTGATTCTGTGTCTATTTCACCTTCTTGCACTTATACTTACATAAATTTATTTTATTTATTCATATTATATAAATTTTCATTTTATTGCATTACATTCATTCACTATTACATAATTCCATTGATTAACATTCATTTATTCATAGTATTCATGTTTAATTCAATTTCTTTGCATATTAATTCATTTACCTAAGTTTATAATCTTATGCTTACAATACTTACTTCCTATTACCTTTATTACAGTAACACTTCAATTATAACTTAAGTTCATAACAATTACAACATCAAATTCTTATTTATAAAGGAATTTCATTACATACTTCCATTACCTCAAGTTTATTACTTGTATAATATCCATTACATTTTCTTATTAAACATTAAAACTTTTAATATTTGGTAAGTTACATATATGCTTCTAAGGATGCAATTGAAAATCATACAAGTTTATCCCATTTCTTTTAATTAATTCAATGTTCAATAATTTTATTTTTTTTCTTATAAGTTACAATTTCAACTTTCTTTTAATTTCCTTTATAACTTAGCATTAAACCCCTTATTTCATTTGGAGGTTTCAATCATTAGTTAAATTCCATTTCACTACAATAATTGAACTATTAATTAATAGAAACTTAAGAACTAAATACCGGGTTAAATTTAAAATCATTTTTAAAATAATAAATGAATGTATATACTTACACCTTATATATATTGAATTATATTTAAAACAATTTAAAATTTATATTTGTTTATCAAAACAAATCTGTAGTAAAACTACTACAGTGGCCTTCCTACTTCGAAACTCGAAAATGAATGTCGATGATGCGTGCACTTATCACCGAAATTATTTTTCAGCGACAGAGAGGGGAGTCCATAGCTTATTTCTTTCCATAATTTCTTTAAAACAATTCTTTCAAATTATATTGAAATATTTATATCAGAAAATACTTCTAATAATATTATTACTATATTCCAAAATCATTCGAAAGGAAGTTTCAAAAGCCCGGAACTTAAGTTCTAAATTTCCAATTTCATTTATTTTATTTTCAAATCCTACCTTATTAATATTTATAGATTACACTACCTAACAACCAATATATTGCAACCAAATATATATATCATCTATAATTTTTTTATATATATAGGAAATATAATAGGCAAAATTATTTCATTCATCTATATTCAAAATAAATATTGTGTCGGTCTATCCTATTAAGTGTTTAGAAATCCCTATTAATATCATAGCGTCCTATGCACCAACCAGAATTTATAAATACAAATCAGAACAAACTAACACAATATTAAAACCTTTTATAACACTAACAAATACGCTTTCTCATATATATATATATACGCTCAACGACTCATCATAGGGTATTACTACCCTATTAATAAAGAGTCAGACCCCACAAAGCTAAGGTTTATCGCTAAACCTCGCTCTGATACCAGATGTAACATCCCGCCTTTTTGTACGCTTCAAATCGACGATAAACCACACACGTCAAACTTAAACCATACCAAAGGGCAGATTGTGATGGGGTAAATAAGAAAAAGCAGAGAAAGAAAAAAAATAGAATCTTGCAGCGGAATGATAAAATATAATAAACAGTTCGTGAAACTGTTTTACAAAAACTTTTGATTATACTTATACAATACATATCAGAGTTACACATACCAGAGAAAAATCAATAACAATGCATTAGAACAATGTGATGCAGTGGAATATAATAAATAATAATAATACAAATCTTTGTCTTTGTCCTCCAAAGATAAAGTCTTCGAATCCCGAAATGCACAGACTGACCCGAGCGAATTGAAAAGACAAAACACTCGAGTTAGAACTAAAAGATCTTATGTAAGTTAAATTAACTATAAATAATATGAGTGTAACGATGTCAGAGATGTTTACAGGGTTTGACATCACCTATCCAGTGTCTAACGTGAGTGCAGTAACTTAATAGATGTTCGGGATTCACATCTCCTAAGGATCCGTTAAACTATTTACTGTGTAGTAATATTTCGCTATTATAATATTATCTATAGTAAAACAAATTTACTTTTAAATAGCATTAAGGGGTTACCCATATTGCCCATACCACATAATAGTCCCAATAGTCCATCCAGTATCAACGCATCTCCAGATCAAGAGACTACCCTAAATACTCCACGGGCTACGGGAGAAAAATAAACTCGTATAAGGCACGCTAGGGTAGGTGACACGACACAACTAGGCAATGCCAGGGTAAATATACCAATTACGCTTCCAGCCGGTGGTAGCGCGTAGCAGCTACTACCGCCCACCTCGAGCCATACCCCCAAATCAAAAGGGGTCCCAAACAATCACAAAGTAATAGAACGGTATAGCAGGAGTGTGTCCGATAAAAGGTGCTACCTTCTTAGCTCGTCGATCGCTCCTGTTTTAGCCACCTTATGCCAACTCACGCGAGTCGGGTCCACGTATATACCTCAAAGGAAACGCCACCACCATCCTACTTCATTCTAGAATCTCCATCGCGTACACGGTTGTTAAAGTGGTGTTCGGAGTTGGTAGAGAGTATGACAACTTCCGATCCCGGTCTCTTTAACAACCAAACGTTATTATAGTAACGCGGTCTTTTAAAAATAATTTATACTTCAAAACCATAATATAATATCCATTTCGAAACCATATAAATATGATATCCTTTCCATTTCAAAAACCAAATCATTCTGATATCATGTTTATAAAAACCCAAATCAATATAATATCATTTTATTTCAAAGATATCTATTTTCCAAAATCATAGCACTTTCAAATTTATAATATTTCGAAACTATACGTTGAAATATTACCTTTCAAAACATAATACTACGAATTTCATAGCTTCTGAACCATAACTTCCAAAACTTAAATGGTTTGGATATTCAAACAGTATATAAAATAAAATAATTTGAATTTAAAATTACTTTATAAAGTAAAATAATTTCCTTGACTTCACAATTTTATTCACGTTAAATTAAATCTCAATTCATAACTTTCAACTCACTTTCAGTTTCAATAGACCATTTCAATTTCAATATATTTCAGGCTTTGAGTATTATACAATTCCAAAACTCAGGTTGGTAATTACGATTCAACAACTCAATGGTCTATTATTTAGTTTTGAAATATTTGCATAATAAATCCATTATCATTTAAATAAAACTCAGTTTTCAAATAACTAAACAATTCCTTCAATTTATTTATATTTGAAATATTCGTTTAATTCATCTTAAACCAAAAATCCAATTATAAAAATCATACCTTTAAAATCTCAATTTTATTAAATTTCAAATCAATTTCATATTTATTTCCCACCTTATTCTCATTTAAGTCATTATAAACTCCAGAAATATAATTTAAATAAATACTTAACCATATTATCTTAAAAAAAATCAAATTTTTATTATTAAACTTGTTTTATACTTTAAACCAATTGTATACCTAGCTTAAAACCAAGAATTTAAATATATATAAAATAACATTTATAAAATATCCAAATCAATATCTCATAAAACCATATATTTCTTTACAAAACCATATAAATCATTTCATAATATTTTTATATGTAGACCACGGTGTCTGTATATAATTTTCTACCCTATGGTTAAGTGATACAGATATTTATCATTTCAATCCGTAATTTAAAATAAAAATATGGTTATATATCATTTCAAACCGCAATCCCGAATTAAATAAAAATGCATAACAACTTGCAGTTTATAACAATATAAATACAACGTCCATTCATCAAATAACAATCATCAACCATTTATCACAACCATCATCCAATTCAAATAATAACATCAATATGTAACAGATAATAATCAATAGGTATTTACTGCCAGTTTATATTCAATAATAAATTAAACAACTGTTTAACTGGCAGTTTATATGCAATAATAAATTAAATAACAATTTAACTGGCAGTTATTATGCAATAATAAATTAAATAACAATTTAACTGGAAGTTATTGTGCAATACTAAATTAAATGACAATTAAGTTCAATAAATTCAATTTAACTAATATGATGATTAAAATATGCCAAACAGTCATAAATCAATTTCTATTCATGTCATATGTCAATTTATCAAACATAAGAAATTTTAGAAGTTGTGAGTGGGTTAAAACACTCACCTTTTGAATTTCAATTGAATTCAATTTAAACCCAAAAATTGAATAGTTTTAGAATTCATCCAAACTAGCACCAAAATGTCCCGAATTTCAATACGAACCTAGCGAAGAAAACCGCGCGTGAAACAGACCTAGTATGCAAAAGTTACGCATATTAGAATGATTGAAATTGGAAATAAATAAAAAAACAAAACAAATACACCCCTCACCACGTCAGCGCTATCTCCTCACGCAAGCTAAAGGGAAACTCACTGCTTCGTTCGTTCGAGCTAAAGAAATCGCGCCCTACATGATGCTGCCGCTGAGAACCCTAATCGTGCAACCTCTTGCCGATCGCGGCCCCTGGCACCGCCGATCTCATGCCATAGCTTGCGCCCTCTCTGGCCCACTATCCTCCCACGCGACGCACGAACCAGCCCAGCCGCCGCCTATTCAACCAAACCCTAATTGAATTTTGCTGTAGATCTAGCCTCGATTCACCACATAAACTGCATAGATAAAGATCAGACGATTTTGGTCGCGGCGTGATGAACAGCCGTGGATAGATCATCAATTTCCGGCCACAACGAAACCCAGATTGAAAAAGAATCATATATTTGACTTACGCTCGTCGAGAGCTTCAAATCCATATATAATTCGATATAGTCTGAGGAGTTTGAAATTTTGATTTGGTTTCGAATTGCAATTGGATTTGGAAGTGAGTATTTGTTTGTCTTCCACTGAGGAGGAAAGACAGCTGAATAGTACGTACAAAAATGGGGAATAAAAGACAACCAGGGTTTATAACTGGATATATATAGGTAGGGTTGAAAATAAAAGAATGGATATGAATGTTTTAGATCGTTGAACGATAAATGGCCCAAAAAGCCCGTTTTGACTCCTTAACGAAATTGGATCAACTGATATATCAAAATGGATTTAAATATTTTAAACGCAATGGAATAGGTTTCAAGTCCAAATTCCATCGTATGAAGAAGTTATGCTAAAATCAAGTTATTTCAAATTGATTTCAATTAAAATGATTTCAAGGCATTTCGAGTCGTACGATCAAACGACAAGTCCGATCGCTACGAACTTGAAATCCTACAATAATTCACTGTTACGGATCCGATGAAACTAGTTTCGTCGAAATCCGAGTCAGTGGCCAAAATGGCTATTTTTCAGTTAATTAAATAAATTAAAAATTAATTAAATTAAATCACTTTCCATTCAATTATCGATATTTCCCATTTCTATCACTTTAGATTATTTAGATCTTTAAAATCTTTTGGAACAAATTTCTTATCAACTTATTATTGGGCATTTCAAAATTTACGACATTCAATTTCAATTTCAACTACTACAGTAATTATAAATCAAATTCCAAAAATTCAAGGTAATAGACTCTCTATTTATATTCACTAAATTTCACTGTATGGTATAATTATTATGATTCATATCTTTTACATTGATGTTTCATAATTTGATCTTAATTCTAATCAACGTGGTATTTAATTTTTAGTTACCTTCAATAATTACACTTATTATAAATTGGATTTCAATGGATTGATTTGTTTCAATTCAAATCTTTTATTAAGTTCATTACTACTCTATAAACTTAGTTACCTTGTTTTTCCCTTCATTACCTTAATATACTCAACAACTCCTAAATATTGTATTACATTTCACATTAATGTAACATTTATTTACATTTATTAAAATTTATTTCCAATTCCAATTCCATCAAAACAGGTAACTTAAAAAATTTGTTATCATTAACTCTCAATCACATTCTTACAAGTTTAATCATTTCCAAACCAATGTTATAATTTCTTGCTAAACATTGATTATATTCAATTACCATTATATATATATATATATATTAATTCATTAATTAATTCAATATTTACGTTTGTTTTCTTATATTTGATTTATAGCCCAGTATAACATTTACATTAATTCCGTTAATTGTAACTTCATTCAAATAGTTAATATTTAACTTAGATTAGCCTTGTTACATCTCATTTAAGTTATTATTTCATTAGTTAATTCAATACTAACTTTTACTTACTTATTTTCAATTTTTATAACTCAATGCAACAGTTTACACTATTTCATTATAATTTTTTTTATTTCTTTCTAGATTTTATTACAAAAGTCTTGTTAAATTAACGAATTTTAATTATTGAAGATTTACGGGTCGTTACAGTGTATATCGAACAGTTTTCATCCCTTACAACTCCTTAACCATACAATCCTCTTATTATAATATACGAAGGCCCGATAGTATGATAACCAATCCATCCCTAAATAAATCCATACACCTCAGTACCCAAAACATACACATTACATGTAAAATTGACGTTACATACATCCATAACTAGGTCTTTATACGAAAGATGTATCGACCCCCCAATAAGATTATATACTACTATTGCATCGGTGATAGTTTAGGTTTTTAGACTCAAGAATTTGACTACATTTCTAGCTATAAATGAATGTGATACTCTTGAGTCAATAAGGTACGAATGGTATTTTCGGAGATAATAATTGTACCTTTCATTGTAGATTTTCCTTGGTCTCTATAAGGGGTCTATTTGAGATAGGTACAATCTCAAGGGTACACAGCCTTCGAGCTAATGCTGAAATAAAGTTTCATCAAGTGTGTTTGCATATATTCATGAAAGTGTGTATATATACTTAGTAGGGTTTTCAAAAATATTTCTAAAATAACAAACATGCACTCACGTATGCATAGTCCCGTTGATCGAGTAATATAAGCTTTGATACTAAATGTAACAGCCTTCTTTGAAAAGACCTAATTTTTGAATTAATAAAAGCATATCGAACCTTAGGCCTATTCAAAAACTGACTATAGGTGTAACATCCCTAATTTTTGATAACATTATTCAGGAAATTTAATTAGATAAATTAAATAGAATAATGATAATAAAGGGATTGAGCTTTGAATAAAATTTATAAGAAGGTCGTGCTTAATAATAAAATGAATGGGCTTTAAATGGGTTATTAATTAATTGATTACACATGGGCATATTAGTAAAAATAGACACATCACTATACATGGTTATATACTTCTTACCTTGTCCATTCATGTTCGTTTTCTCAAATCTAAATTAATGCAAAACCTTAAGGAGCAGGCTGTTATCAAAGAGGAAGGATTTAATTTGAAGCTAAGGATCAAAGCTAGAAAGAGTTAGTCAATAACAAATCTCGAATTCCTTATCATATCTAAGATGAACAATAATTTTATCTCATCTCTATTTTATTCTATGATTATATGTTTTAGGATTTATGTTTAAATTTGTATTTATGTTGATATGGATGATGATATGCTTGAATTACATTACGTTTGACTGATTTTAATTCATTTACACATGAATTGGTACAATTTTAGGGTAAAACCAAGAGTTTATGGTTTTAGAATGCCATGGAAAATTTTTATGTTAAGTAAAACATAATTTTGGAGATGAGTTTTAATTTTTAGAATTTTCCAAGCTATAGGAACTTTATTATAAATTTTAATAGAAAATATGATATAATTGGGTTTAATATTAAATTAAAGTATTTTAGGAAGAAATTGGGTCTGAAATTTTAACATGACTAATTACGCGGTGAAATTAAATTTCTATGATTTTTGGGGATTTTTCCTAATTTATTTGCTAGGGAAAAAAAATTATTTTAAAGCCATTTTATCCATCACGGCTGTTAATTCTAAATCGTATACATTGTAAGTCATCATATCTACCATGCCTACTATCATAGTAGACTTCTCAGTGCCTAGAGGGCTATACAAGAGATAACCACGTTTCCATGGCTTTCCTATTCTTATGTAGTAGTCTTTGCTTTTGCTGAAAGTGAGTAGATCTTGAACTATTTTTTTCTTTTGGTCTGGGTCGATTGCTACTGTCTTAAATGTGGCTGGATGTTCGAATGAGACATGACTCCATTGCAGAAGTTGCCTGCCTCCATATTGTTGTGGGTTATTTATATATAGATTTCTTCCCCTCGTTTTTGTTTGTACAGATTTACCTTGTTCCATTACATATTCTTGGTAGGAATATATATTATTTTTGAAAGACTAATGGTATGCTAACTTGTAAACCCTACAATATACATTTGTATTTCATGTTAAATTAAAATCTAGTGTATTAATCACTGTACATAATGCCATATCTACAACACAGTTTGTTTGGCTTTTGAAACCACTGTGGTTTAAAAGTAGCATTCATTGAAGAAATAGATATCATGAACCAGATAATAGTACATAAGTACCTGGGATCATCAGGTGGAGAATATAGAGAAAGGGATTACCCTTTAGATGAGACCTTTCTAGCTAGCCAGGTAAATACAACACCTTCATATTCATCACTAACTTCTTCGTATTCTTCCATACTGAACCGAAACTTTCGGCTATCCCTTTCCTTGTCAACCTTTAACTGCTCTGCACCTTTTGTGCAGTTGTCTGAAAGATAGTATTTTATGGCTGTATAAGCCTCGCTCCTTGTACTAGCGAACCTCTCTCAAAACGTTGTAGCGACAGTTACAGATTATACCAAAAAAATTATGGAATCTTGCATGGTACAATATATTTATTTTAATATATAGATATAAAACTACTGTACATGTGTTTTTATTTGTCATACGTTGTTGATTCTTTTATCTGTACCGATTATTGAGATGAAAGGCTTTATATTTGTATACAAGTGGAAAGCCCGTGTGTTGCATGGGGCTTATGAATTAGTTGTTGGATTATGTTTGGTAAATATTTGGATTATACTTTTAGATTGATTGTATGTGTTAAACTTTGATGAACTCTGTTGAAATAGTATAAGTATGCAAGTCGTTATTGTTTGAATAACCATTCTTGTTATGTGTGCTGAATGACCATTTCCAAGCACTATATGACATTCTTCTGCCGTTTATCTCTAATTGTTTTTTTTATGTAGTAATATTGCACTTTTGAAGGAGAAGAGCTTGGAATTTTCTTGCTCTTTTAACAAACCTTTTTTATAAGATCTTACATCGCTAACATTTGAGTGAAACATGGTTTTTAAAATTTTGTATATGACCAAATCTTATAGTTAATGAAATTGATGTAGCTTTGATTATGTTAAATCTTTAAAGTTGATTATTATATCACATTATTGTGTTAAATTGAGTAGTTTGTTATTGAATACATTAGCTATAACTAGTTTAAAATTGCTACAGTAAATGAAAAAAATGAAGCAAAACTTTGATATACTACAGCGTTTTTAGATTGCTACAAACTAAAATAGCAAAATGTTGCAAAACAACAATCCGAAGCTAAAAAAGGCTATAAGTATCATACTTAACAACAAAAATGCTACATTATATACTGTTGCGGCTTTTCATAAATGATGCTATATTAATGACTTGTTGAAGCATGTTTTTTGACCGCATTCTTCAAAATGCTGCTAAATGAATTCACATTATTTAGAAAACATTGCACTAACAACTTTCGCAGCGTTTCATAAATGCTTTAGTATCCATTTTTTAGTAGAGAAGCTGTGGTATCTTCGTTTTTAGCAACATTTTAGAAAACGCTGCGGTATATTCGTGTTATTCTACAGCGACACATAATACAGCATTCTTCAAAATGCTGTGGATGATAATGACAGCAATTCTAAAAGGCTGCAAAAGTCCCTTTTTGTTGGAGTAAAGGAATGTTATTAGACCAAGCAGTTCGCCTTGGGGGTCGGCCGCGTTATTCGTAGAGAAATAAGATGGGTCGTTGAGGATGTGTATCGACTATTATAAGTTGAATGAAAGGACGATAAGAATAAGCATCCTTGGCCAAGAGTATATGATCTGTTTGATCAGTTGAGTGAGGCTAGAGTGTTTACCCAATTAGATTTGGCAATAGGTTTCCATCAGCTAAGAGTGGTGGAGGATAGTATATCTTTGACAGCATTACGGACTAGATATGGTTCACATGAGTGGTTAGTGATGCCATTTGGATTGACAAATGCACCTTCTTTCTTCGTGGATATGATGAACCGAGTTTTCTGAGAATATTCGGATAGGTATGTACTAGTATTTATAGATGACATTCTAGTATACTCTAAGGATGAGAGAGAGCATGAAGTTTATCTTAGAGTGGCGCTTGAAACGCTGAGACAAAATCAGCTAAAGGCAAAATTTTCCAAGTGTCATTTTTGGAAGAAAGAGGTTAAGTTTCTTGGTCATGTAGTTTTAGAGGAAGGATTGTCAGTCGATCTAGATAAGATCGAAGCCGTGAATAATTGGAAGAGACCAGAAACGGTGACCGAGAATAGAAATTTTCGTGGACTTGCTGGCTACCACCGGAGATTCATTAAGGATTTCTCGGATAGCAGCACCTTTAACTAAGCTAACCAGAAAAGAGGTGAAGTTTCTTTGGTCCCACAAACATGAGGAAGCATTCCTTAAGTTAAAGAATTTGTTGACCAATGCACCGGTGTTAGTAGTTCCAAATGGAAACCAAGGATTGGTGGTGTATACTGATGCATGTAGAACTGGATTAGGAGCAGTGTTGATGCAGAATGGTAGAGTTATTGCTTATGCATTTAGGCAGCTTAGGCCACATGATGTTAGATATCCTACACATGATTTAGAGTTGGTGGTAGTGGTCTTCGCATTGAAGATATAGAGACATTATCTCTTAGGGAAGAGGTATGAGCTTTATACCGATCATAAGTCTTTATGGTATTTATTCTCTCAGAAGGAGTTGAATATGAGGTAGCAGAGATGGCTGGAGTTTTTGGCTGCTTATGATTTTGGTATAGAGTAAACCAAGGAAAGGCAATAAGGTAGCAGATGCTCTTAGTAGAAAACACCAAAATGTGGTATTAGCTATGCTAGTAGAGTGGAAGGATTTAGAAGCTTTGGCCAATTATGGGATACAGTTAAGACGACTACTAGTTTTAGTCAGAGTACCGCCACAATATCTTATTTAGAAGTTAACTAGTATTAATTGAGAGAATTATTTCTAAGCAGAAGGAGGATCCAGTGTTAGCTGATAGGATCATAAGACTTGAGGTTGGAACTAAGATCGATGACTTAAAGTATTTTAGCCTTGACCAGAAAGGATCGTTGAGAAGGATGGGACGTTTGTGTGCTCTGAATATTGAGGACTTGAAGAAGGAAGTTCTTGAAGAATGTCATCGGTCCAACTTTACGATTCATCTTGGAGGAACCAAAATGTATTAGGATATGAAGAGGAGCTTCTATTGGGAAGGCATGAAGAGGGATGTTGCCTTATGGGTTAGGCAGTGTGCAAACTGTCAACAAGTGAAAGCTGAACATCAGAAACTAAGTGGGTTGCTTTAGCCTTTAGAGATTCCAGTATGGAAATGAGATTCGTTATTCATGGATTTTATAGATGGGTTACCAAGGACAAATATGAGTAATGAAAGTATATGACTTATAGTGGAAAGATTGGCTAAGAGCGCCTATTTCATTCCAGTTAAGTCAACCAGGACGTCACCAGTTTTAGCTAAATTATACATGAAGAACATAGTTAGACTGCATGGAGTTCATTGTAGTATAGTCAGTGGCAGAGATGCTTTGTTTACTAGTGAATTCTGGAAGAGTCTACAGGAAGTGATGGGTACCAAGCTTAATATGAGTACCGCATATCACCTCAGACAGATGGGCAGACAGAGAGAGTCAACAAAGTACTTGAGGATTTACTGAGAGCTTGTGTATCCGACTTTAGTGGATCTTGGGAGGATCACCTACATTTGGTTGAGTTTTCCTATAATAATTGTTACCAGACTAGTATAGGAATGGCGTCGTTTGAAGCTTTGCATGGAAGGCCATGCAAATCACCTACATGTTGGTTGGAAACTAGAGACAGATTAGTCTTAGGTCCATATTTTGTTAGAGAGGCATCAGAGAAGATTGAGTGGTCCAAGTAAGGATGGTGGAAGCTCAGTCCAGACAAAAGAGTTACACGAATAAGAGGCGTAAGGACCTAGAATTCTTAGTTGGAGTTAAGGTTTTCATTAAAGTATCACCTATGAAGGGTGTGGTACGATTTGGAAAGTCAGGGAAGTTAGCCCCGAGATATGTTAATCCATTATAGATTTCAGAGAGGATTGGAAAGCTCGCATACAGAGTAGATTTGCCGAGCAATATGGTAGGCGCCCATAATGTATTTCATGTATCTCGTCTTTGTAAGTATGTGCATGATCTAAAGACTACTATTCCCTCGATAGGGTTGGATGACATAGTGGTAGAGCCTATTTTGACTATTGTTAGACAACCACTTTGGGTTGTAGCTAGAGATGAGAAAATATTAAGGAAAAAGACCGTCAAGTTGGTGAAGGTTCAGTGGAGCGACAATGAGAAAGACTGTACTTGGGAAACAGAAGACAAGATTAGAGATACTTATCCTCTGAGGGTGTTTCTATATTAGATTTATGTAGGTAGTTACTAGTCAGATAGGCTAGTGTGGTGGTAAGGAGTTGTTACAAATGATTGCGACGTTTAGTATTTAGTCCTTACTAAATTTTGATGACGAAATTCTTTAGGGAAGAGCCTGTAACATCCCTAATTTTTAATAACATTATTTACGGAATTTAATTAAATAAATTAAAAAGAATAATGATGATAAGGGGATTGAGATTTGAATAAAATTTATAAGAAGGTCATGCTTAATAATAAAGTTAATGGGCTTTAAATGAGTTATTAACTAGTTAGATTACACATGTGCATATTAGTAAAAATAGCCACATCGTTATACATGGCTATATGCTTCTCACCTTGTCCATTCACTGTGATAACCCGAATTTTTGGACAACTGTAATTGATGAACAAACTGGGTTAATTAATAGAATATTGATTTACAGATTGAACAAATAAATCTGATAATAAATATTTATACTTGGATAGATGTTTATCTGATAATCTTCTAGTATAATTATTTTAAAATTTGCAAAATTATTATTTTTAAACAAATGTAATGTGTGTTTGTTTAAAAATGTATATGTGTCAATTTAAATTTAATTCGAATTTGAGATTGAAAATTCAAAGATAAATATCTTAAAGTAAATTGGAATAAAAATAATGGATATCTTAAAGAAAGCATTTATTTGTTTAGAGATGTATTTATTCACTAGGAAAATTAATTTAAAAAGCCTCTTAAAAATCTTTAAAAAAAATAAAATAAAATGAAAGATTACTAGTATTGATTTATTAAAGAACATAAATACATAAGTAAGTGGATTAAAAGTAGGATGTGACAGGTGTAGCATTTGTACACAAGTGTCAAGATTTATTTTTATTTTTTAAATTCTAAATTAAATCCTAATTCACATTTTATAAACTCTCCTCTCCTCTCTTTTATTTCTTTTCCATCTTCACTTTCTAAAAAAAAAAGAAAAAAATTTCAAAGCCATGTTCATTCATCTAAAAATCTAAACTTCACCTTAAAAACTAGAAAATGATCAATCTGAAAGTAATTCCTCAAAACAATTCCTCAAACCAAAATCATACTCAAACAAAACCTGAAAATGCAAATCAGTAAACAAATTCACAAACCTGAGCAGATCAAAGCAAAAACATATTCAAACAGCAATCTCAAACCAGAGAATTCATCAAGCAACAAATCTTCAATTCGTAGCATTCACCTTTCAGATTTAAACAATTCAAGTTTTCAAAATCTCGTCTGTTTCATTCTGCTCAACATCTACAGGTGAGTAAACTACTCCTTTAAAGTTGAGTCCGTTTTAGGCTTTGATGAATGTGATGAATTTTTGTTATAATGTTGTGAAATTGTTTTGCTTGGATGTTTAAAGGTGCAAATCTGGCTTATATATATGAAAATACTGGATATATGACTGAATGGAAGCATGCAACTTCTTAAATGAAAGAAGTGAACTTTATCTTTAAATTTAAATCTGCTTAAAGTATGTGTGTAGACCTTAATTCTTTTAAGATTAAATCATCTATATAGTTTATGCATGCCTCAAATCAATGATAACAGTAACTTAATATGATTTGGAATATGTGTTGTCTGGGTATACAAATGGAATTTCTGTTGTATTCCTGAATGAATATATGCATGATTCTGTTAATTGCAACAGACCAAAATATGTTTAGAGATAAAATTTAAATCTCTTTACCTGATTTATTTTTAGCTTGAGATGTTTTAAAGGAAGTTGATTGTGATGTGTAAAAAAAATTAAAAAAAAAGAAGTTACCAGTGTTTATGTTAAGAAAATATTTAGAGAACAAGAAATCACGATAAAGAAAAAAATTCAAGTTCCAAAATTTCAAAAGTAAAGCTCTGTTCATTTGTTAAACAAAATGTATGTAACAATTTTATAAAAATAAACTAAGTAAATATGATTTCATGTTAATTTCGGAGGTAATTGTGTTTGTATGAATATGTAGATGGTTCTGTGTGTATATGGATGTATATAGTTGTGTATGCATGTTGCTGTACTTCTCTGTTTTGAATCCCAGGCTTCAGTTTTGATTCAAAATCATTTTCCTTTAATCCAATCTTTGTTTGGATTCAAGTTTAAAATAAAAATTGTTTGTTTTGTCATAGAGAAGGGTTTAAAAGTTTGCTTAAGTTAAATTAAATCTGAAATGTCACTGGAAATCAAAATTAACAGTATATACTTAAGATAGGTAAAAATTTCAACTTCCCCGATTCATGAATTCAGAAACATAAATCAAATCCTTATTCGAAAACATGATTTTTAAAACTGAAATCTCAATTTTTAGAGGAGGATCGAATGAGTAGTTCGAATTTGTTTTGTGTTTGTGTTTTGAGGGAATTCAAACACAATCTAGGAGATTGGTGAAAGCGTGGTCATCACTGTAGGTAGTAGAGCAATAGGGAAGTTTGGGAAAATTGTCGGATAGGCGAATTGATCAATGTGGAAGCGGCGGTGGAGGATTGTAGCATGAAAACCTAGTTTTGGTATGCTCTTAAATTTTGATCGGCATTTCTTCACTGGTTGATCGAGTTCAACATACTCCAAGGGAATGATAGCTAGGGCATAGACGAAGTCCTGGCCGTAGGTGAAGGCACTTCAGTGGATGGAGGCGCGAGAACGAAGGGTTTCCAGATTTGGGTGTTTGTTCCAGTTTTTGGGTTCGACCGTTCGATTTTGATTCCGATTGAATAGTGAAGTTATGATGATCGTGGTGGTGTGCGAGGGTGTTTTCTGACGTGCTGAAGTTATGGGGTTGACCGGTGAGGGTCAGAGCCACCGTGCATGTGCACGGTGCTCTTGGTTTCTGATGATCTGAGTTTTGTTAGCTGGGTTGTAGAATGGTTTTGTATTCGAGTTTTACTCAAGTTGATTAGGGAATAGCTCGAAGCACTGGGGTAATTGACTCGTAGTCAATTTAGTTTGGCTCGGGCCATTTAGATTACAGGTTTTAAAGAAAACCTGACAGTGTTTAGATTTTGAAATTAAACTAAATTTGAATATGGAAAACAGGTTTTTAATCTAAGTTTGAAGCAGATTTAAAGTATGGATTCAAAAAGGAATTTGAATCCTAGTTTCTAAAATGAATTGGTTTAAAGAAAAATGAATGAATGAAATGTTTTAACAACTTAAAATTTGTTAAGGTATATTTTATATAGGGTTTGAAATAAAATAAAATAAAATTAAAAAATTAAAATCAATTGTATATATTTTAAATTTTAAATTTAAAATGGAATTTGAAAGTAAATTGATTAATTAAGATTTAAGTTAATTAATTAAAGGAATCAATTACTCAAGGTAATTAGTTAAAATTAATGTGATTATTTAAGTTGATTAATTGGTTTAATCAATTTAAATAATCATTAGTTGTGGGGTTAAATATAATTACTTAGTGTAATTTATAAGTACTAATTACTTAGTAAAGTAATTAGTGAATAATTACAGGATGTAATTAATTGGAGATTTGAAAGTAATTTTGTGTTTATTTACCTTGTGTAGCTAATATGAAGGATTATTACTTAGTGAGTGTAATTAATAATTAATTACTTAGTGTAATTAATCTAAAAATTGATTAATAATTAATTAAGGACAATTAATTACTGAGTGGGATTAATCAAGGGGAATTGAATAATTAATTAAAGAGTAATTATTAATTAAAGAGTAATTTATTTATTTAATTAAGTAATTAATTAAGGATAGTTAATTACTATTTGAAATTAATCAAGAGTGATTAATAATTATGGTTAACAATTATTTAAATAGGTAATTAAGGCATCACTAATTAATGATGTAATTAAGGGATGATTAATTAAAATTTATTAATCCATAATAAGTGATTATGAGGTAATTAGTTAATGTAATTAATTTAGGATTAATGTAATTAGTTATAAGTTAATTAATAAATGAGAGTAATTAAGGGTTAATTATTGTAAATATTAAGGATAATTAATTTGTGAAATTAATTCAAGGATAATTACTTGGTAGAAGGAATTAAGTGATAAATTGCTCAGAGTAATTAAAAGATTTATTAATATAATTAATCAAGGAGTAGGTTTAATCGATGGAGTAATTTAAGAGAGTAATTTCTGATTTTGTTTAATCAAGGGAGATTAATGATTTAATTATGTCAAGGGTTAATTATTAGATGAAATTAATGAAGAAATTAGAGGAACATTAAGTAATGTAATTAATGAAGCAATAAATCTTGCTTATGAATAATGGAATGATGGTGAGTGCTTGAATTAGTAGATATTCCTGATATGAATTGCTTCGTGAAATGATTGTTGGGTGGTCAATGATAATGTGATTCTCTATCAATTAAGAATTTCTATATCCAGTAATTTAAGTTGAATTGTATTTGAATTGAATAAACTGGGTTTGATGACATTGAATTCGAAGGGACCGGAGTCGGGTATTAGTGAATACCCGAAATCACTTCGATTTAAACTAAAATTGACATGTGGAATCAATAGGCTGGAATAGAATGATTTAAGTAAATTGGACCCTTTAATATAAGTTTTTGGTACCTAGAATTGATATGTGATATTAGTGTTGACTATAACAAGTTGTAAACTTGTAGAATGAACGGGTTACCCCGAGTTTTAAATAAATTCTTCACATTGGAATTTCTTGTTAGATGAGTTTACTCATGCTGGTTTCCAGCCTGACCCGGGTGTTACTTTGATGTAATGCTCGGGTCAGACCGAGTATTACATATTTTCAGGTAAGGACATTCTGGAGCTCAAGAGGCGGGCTGGATGGAAGGAATGTATGGGGTATTCTCGCTGCGATATATTATAGTTTATCTAGGACAGGTTCTTTTAAACTGTCCAGTGTTGTGTAATGGTTGTAACTCTGATGTATAAAAATATAAGTGTAAAGATACAGTTCTTCTTTATAAAACTATTATTTATGTGGTACTATATTTTATCCGCTGCGAATGTGAGATTCTGAGTTTGAGTTTTCTGTTCCTTTTTCTTTCTCTTTCTTCTTTTCACTAACTATCTGGAATTTTCGGGATCGAAATTTCCGGGTCGTTACATTTGGTATCAGAGCGAGGTTAAGCGAGGACCTTGGCTCTGGTGGGATTACTCATTAAGGATAGGGAAAGTGGTACCCTAGGATGAGTTGAGTATATAAATATATGAGAGCGTACTTGTTATTTTCTTATATAAAGATTTTTAAATGATTTTTATAAGAACATATTTTGATATATATAGCAATATTTCTTTCTAATAAATATAAAGGTAATTGGTTGTTAAATTATTGGAATTAAATTAAGTGGTAATAGAAACACAACCAAATTGAAATTAATTTAAAGATAAGTTTGAAATGGATTTAAACTGAAATTAAATCTTGAAGTCGGGGAAGAATTTCTAAATGAGATGAATCAGAATTGGTTTCAAACTGGAGAAATAGAATGGTTATTGTATTTAATAATGGGATGATTGTTTTCCAATAAACAATAAAATGTTTTAAGGAAGTAACCATTTGATGAGGATAACTTGTAAATTTGAAATGATGTAAATTAAAGTGGGTTTCAAATTGTGAAGTTCTGGGTTCTAAATTTAAACATTTGAAATTGTTTTCAAAATGTTAAAGGAAATAATATTATTCAAACTATTTTGAAGGTAATCTTACTTTAGAATAAGAAATTGTTTGTAAACTTTAAAGGAATTTGTTTGAATTAAAACCAAGGACGGTTTAAATTCTAAAATTCGGCTTGGTGGGCCAACAAGAAAATATGAATATATGTGAGGAATATATATAATATCAAAGATGGTTTGAAATAAACTCTAAATGATGAGTTTTAAATTTGGAATGAGATGTGAAAACCCAAAGTGATAAGTTTTTGAACTTATAGATGGGAAAGTATTTTGAAATTTGAATGGGAATTCAAATTGTAAGTCTGACCGGATTAAGTAAATTGAATTTAATTGGAAGAAGTTAAATAAGTTTGAATGGACAATCTGAATTGGAAATTTCAAGATTAAATTAAGATCTAACTTGGGAAGTTAAATGGTTGATTAGAATTGGGATCAATTCAAATTGGAATTGAATCAATTTAAATAGAAGTGGAAATTTAAATTGAATTGATTGGAATGGAGGTTGGGAATTGAACAGTTTGACTCTGGACTATTTTCAAAATAAATTGTTTTGGTACAAATCTATTTTACCAAACTATTTACTATACAACTTTTCTTTCTAAACCTAAAACTATCTTATACTCGTTTTACAATTATTTTTGAAACTGCATAACGATTTTCCAATTGGTTTATAAACTAATTACTGTTTTTCAACTACTTTATAATTAATTACCATTTTATAGCTATTTTGCAATTATTTAAAATTTCTATAACTATTTGACTATTTTCCAACTATTTTGCAATTACTTAACTATTTTTACAGCTATTTTACAAACTAATAATTTTTTTCTACTATTTATCCATTTTAAACTTTTCAAGCTATTTTCTAAATTTAAGCTGGACAGTGTTCAACTGTTTATGATTAAACACCCAATTGAGATAAGAATAGAGGTGATAATCCAAAATGGGATTGAAGCAGTTATAAATAAGTCAATGAAAATTAAAGTGAATGTGAATAGAAAGAGAATTGATTTGGCTAATAACCAATGAGGATAAATACATAGGATGTACGTATATTATTCTATTCGTATAGTGGTTTGATCCAGATTCGAGCACAGAATTTCGAGATAGTTAAATCGATCTGAGTTGGAATTTTCCCCTCGATTTTTGAAGGCGAACCTGGATATGGATGGTTGATTAGTTCTAGATATTCTCTATCATAGTTATGAGTATGCAAGGAGAATGACGGTTTTTGATCAAGAAACCAGATCTGTGTCCGCACTAGGAAGTTGGGTGGACGATACTAGTTCGAAAGTGAAATTGTGTGGTCGAGTGAGTGATCAGATTGGTATAGTGTACGGATGATATGTGTACATCGTACAGATTTGAATGAAAATGATATTGAAAGGAGTAATCAAATTCGAATATTTGATTTTGAGTAAACAAAGTTAAATATCTTTGTTTTATAAAATGAAACTCTCATTGTTGAATCTTTTGCCAGAAGAAAAGGGTTTTTGAAAATGTTTGAAGTATAAAAGGATTTTATACAAGTTTAAAATGATCCAGAGATTTTTATCAAGGATTATATATATATATATATATATAAAGGATTTTTATCAAGTTTAAAAGGGTCATTGATTTGTACGACTTGTTCAATACTGAAAACCAAATCAAAGACCTCGCCTTTTGCAGTTTTGGCACGATAATCTTCCATATTTGGAGAGAAAGAAATGCTAGAATTCATGAAGGCAGAGAGACTGACAAGTTTCAACGATGGAACTATATGGAGATTGATGTTAAATACCCAATGTCAAAAAGCAAGAGGAAGACTAAGATATCTAAAGAAAATGAAGAAATTCTAGAGAGGTGGGGCATTGACTTAGTGAATAACGGTTAACTTCGATTTCTGTTTTACATGGGTTGATATGATATGTTCTGTATTGTTATTGTATCGGGTGCATTTTCAATTCCCGTTGGGCAGTTTAACTTTTTTTTTTGTATTGGCACTGTTGCTGATCTGTAAATCATTATATTCAGTGATATATTAATAAAGCACCGCACTCTTTTTTCCATACTAGGTATCAAGTTGATAACTAGTAAGGTTTTTAATGAGGCAGTTTACCCAGTTTCAAAAAAAAAAAATATAAAGGATCTTATGAGGATTTTGGAAAAAGGTTTTAGGAACCTTTGGATTTGGAAAGGCTCTTGATTTTTGGGTAAAATCAATATGAGAATTTGGAAAGCCCAGTTTGAAAATTTTCGATTTTGGAATAATCAATTTTGTGTAAAGGGGCTTTGTATGAGATCATACTAGGTGTATGATTTGAAGATACTATGTGTGTATAGTATAAAATGTTTTGATGATGACTCTGGGGAAAAAGACGCTCCTTTGAAATGAACTTCTCAGGAGTGCCATCGGGTGGTGCTGCCTTGAGCCCCAGGGGGGGGGGGGGTCCTAAAGTTGATCCTGTGAGTAGTCCGGACAAAACTAGTTCCTGGGGATTATGAGTAGAGTATACCATAGCGTAAGTCGTGTGTGCCGCTGATAGCCAACAGTCTGCGTTTGATTTTATATTGGTAGACTGCGGCCTATAGTAACATAGCGAAAGTTGTGTGTGCCGCTGAGAGCCAACAGTATGCGTTTGATTTTATATTGGTAGACTGCGACCTATGTAGGAGTGGAGAAGTTTCATTTCGACAGCGAAAATCAGAGGCCGCAGACAGCCTGCAGTTACATGGACTTTTGCTGTGATGGCAACGTAAATCTAGAATGTAACTGTGATCTGTCGTGGGTTCCATGGCGTAATCGAGAGGCCGCGAAGAGCCTGCAGTTACATGGACTTTTGCTGTGATGGAAACGTAACCCATGATGTAACTGCGACCATGGATGGGGGTGATGATTTCCAGAGCATTCTCAACAAATATATTCTCTCTATTTTCAAAAATGTTTTCAATATTTTTAATAAAATTATTTTCAAAGTATTTTTACTGGATGTTGAAAACGGGTCTACCAAGCACTTGTAGATTTTCAGTCTTACGCCTGATCAACATATGACCGAATTTCTATGAGAACAAGGAAGGAATGGTTGAGGCATCGAGTTATAAAAAGTATTTTTATAAAAGCTGTTTTGCAATATTATATAGATTTAAAAAGATGTTTTAAAAATAATCAAAGAAAATCTGTATGAATTTAAGCATTTCAATAAATTTCTGGTTTCGTTCCTTTTCGGACATCTGTAATTGATTAACAAACTGGGTTAATTAATAGAATATTGATTTACAGATTGAATAAATAAATCTGATAATAAATATTTATAATTGGATAGATGTTTATTTGATAATCTTCTAGTATAATTATTTTGAAATTTGCAAAATTATTGTTTTCAAACAAATGTAATGTGTGTTTGTTTAAAAATGTATATGTGTCAATTCAAATTTAATTTGAATTTGAGATTGAAAATTCAAAGATAAACATCTTAAAGTAAATTGGAAATAAATATAATGGATATCTTAAAGAAAGCATTTATTTGTTTAGAGATGTATTTATTTACTAGGAAAATTAATTTAAAAAGCCTCTTAAAAATCATTAAAAAATATATGAAAGATTACAAGTGTTGATTTATTAAAAAACATAAATACATAAGTAAGTGGATTAAAAGTAGGATGTGCCAAGTGTAGCATTTGTAAACAAGTGTCAAGATTTATTTTTATTTTCTTTATAAATTAAATCGTAATTCACATTTTATAAACTCTCCTCTCCTCTCTTTTATTTCTTTTCCATCTTCACTTTCTAAAAAAAAGAAGAAAAAAATTTTCAAAGCCATGTTCATTCATCTAAAAATCTGAACTTCATCTTTAAAAACCAAAAAATGATCAACCTGAAAGTAATTCCTCAAAATAATTCCTCAAACCAAAATCATACTCAAACAAAACCTGAAAATGCAAATCAGTAAACAAATTCACAAACCTAAGCAGATCAAAGCAAAAACATATTCAAACAGCAATCTCAAACTAGAGAATTCATCAAGCAACAAATCTTCAATTTGTAGCATTCAGCTTTCATATTTAAACTATTCAAGTTTTCAACATCTCGATTTTTTCATTCTTCTCAACATCTACAGGTGAGTAAACTACTCCTTTAAAGTTGAGTCCGTTTTAGGCTTTGATGAATGTGATGAATTTTTGTTATAATGTTGTGAAATTGTTTTTCCTGGATGTATAAAGATGCAAATCTGGCTTATATATATGAAAATACTAGATATATGACTGAATGGAAGCATGCAACTTCTTAAATGAAAGAAGTGAACTTTATCTTTAAATTTAAATCTGCTTAAAGTATGTGTGTAGACCTTAATTCTTTTAAGATTAAATCATCTGTATAGTTTATGCATGCCTCAAATCAATGGTAACAGTAACTTAATATGATTTGGAATAGATGTTGTCTGGGTATACAAATGGAATTTCTGTTGTATTCCTGAATGAATATATGCATGATTCTGTTAATTACAACATACCAAAATATGTTCAAAGAGAAAATTTAAATCTCTTTACCTGATTTATTTTAAGCTTGAGATGTTTTAAAGGAAGTTGATTGTGATGTGCAAAAAAAATTAAAAAAAAAGAAGTTACCAGTGTTTATGTTAAGAAAATATTTAGAAAACAAGAAATCACAGTAAAGAAAAAAAATCTATTCTGGACAGAAGAAAAAAAATTCAAGTTCCAAAATTTCAAAACTAAAGCTCTGTTCATTTGTTAAACAAAATGTGAGTAACATTTTTATAAAAATAAACTAAGTAAATATGATTTCATGTTAATTTCTGAGGCAATTGTGTTTGTATGAATATGTAGATGGTTCTGTGTGTATGTGCATGTATATAGTTGTGTATGCATGTTGCTGTACTTCTCTATTTTGAATCCCAGGCTTTAGTTTTGATTCAAAATCATTTTCCTTTGATCCAGTCTTTGTTTGGATTCTAGTTTAAAGTAAAACTTGTTTGTTTTTTCATAGAGAAGGGTTTAAAAATTTTTTTAAGTTAAATTAAATCTAAAATATCACTGGAAATCAAAATTAACAGTATAAACTTAAGATAGGTAAAAATTTCAACTTCCCCGATTCATGAATTCAGAAACATAAATCAAATCCTTATTCAAAAACATGATTTTTAAAACCGAAATCTCAATTTTTAGAGGAGGATCGAACGAGCAGTTCGAATTTGTTTTGTGTTTGTGTTTTGAGGGAATTCAGACAATCTAGGAGATCGGTGATGGCGTGGTCTTCACTGAAGGTAGTAGAGCAATAGGGGAGTTTGGGAAAATTGTTAGATAGGCGAATTGATCAACGTAGAAGCGGCGGTGGAGGATTGTAGCCTGAAAACCTAGTTTTGGTATGTTCTTAAATTTTGATCGACATTTCTTCACTGGTTGATCGAGTTTAACATAATCCAAGGGAATGATAGCTAGGGCATGGACGAAGTCATGGCCGTAGGTGAAGGCACTTCAGTGGACGGAGGCGCGAGAATGAATCCTGGTTTGGGTGTTTGTTCCAGTTTTTGGGTTCGACCGTTCGATTTTGATTCCGATTGAATAGTGAAGTGATGATGATCGTGGTGGTGTGCAAGGGTGTTTTCTGACATGCTGAAGTTATTGGGGTTGACCGGTGATGGTCAGAGCCACTGTGCATGTGCACGGTGCTCTTGGTTTTTGATGATCTGAGTTTTGTTAGCTGGGTTGTAGAATGATTTTGTATTCGAATTTTACTCGAGTTGATTAGGGAATAGGTCGAAGCACTGGGGTAATTGACTCGAAGTCAATTTAGTTTGGCTCGGGTCATTTAGATTATAGGTTTTAAAGAAAACCTGACAGTGTTTAGATTTTGAAATTAAACTTAATTTAAATATGGAAAACAGGTTTTTAATCTAAGTTTGAAGCAGATTTAAAGTATGGATTCAAAAAGGAATTTGAATTCTATTTCTGAAATGAATTGGTTTAAAGAAAAATGAATGAATGAAATGTTTTAACAACTTAAAATTTGTTAAGGTATATTTTATATAGGGTTTAAAATAAAATAAAATAAAAAATACTAAAATCAATTGTATTTATTTTAAATTTTAAATGGAATTTGAAAGTAAATTGATTAATTAAGATTTAAGTTAATTAATTAAAGGAATCAATTACTCAAGGTAATTAGTTAAAATTAATGTGATTATTTAAGTTGATTAATTGGTTTAATCAATTTAAATAATCATTGGTTGTGGGGTTAAATAAAATTACTTAGTGTAATTTATAAGTACTAATTACTTAGTAAAGTAATTAGTGAATAATTACAGGATGTAATTAATTGGAGATTTGAAAGTAATTTTGTGTTTATTTACCTTGTGTAGCTTATATGAAGGATTATTACTAAGTGAGTGTAATTAATAATTAATTACTTAGTGTAATTAATTTAAAAATTGATTAATAATTAATTAAAGGCAATTAGTTACTGAGTGGGATTAATCAAGGGGAATTGAATAATTAATTAAAGATTAATTATTAATTAAAGAGTAATTTATTTATTTAATAAAGTAATTAATTAAGGATAGTTAATTACTATTTGAAATTAATCAAGAGTGATTAATAATTATGGTTAACAATTATTTAAAAAGGTAATTAAGGCATCATTAATTAATGATGTAATTAAGGGATGATTAATTAAAATTTATTAATCCATAATAAGTGATTATGAGGTAATTAATTAATGTAATTAATTTAGGATTTATGTAATTAATTATAAGTTAATTAATAAACGAGAGTAATTAAGGGTTAATTATTGTAAATATTAAGTATAATTAATTTGTGAAATTAATTGAAGGATAATTACTTGGTTGAAGGAATGAAGTGATAAATTTCTCAGAGTAATTAAAAGATTTATTAATATAATTAATCAAGGAGTAGGTTTAATCGATGGGGTAATTTAAGAGAGTAATTTCTGATTTTGATTAATCAAGGGAGATTAATGATTTAATTAAGTCAAGGGTTAATTATTAAATGAAATTAATGAAAGAAATTAGAGGAACATTAAGTAATGTAATTAATGAAGCAATAAATCTTGCTTATGAATAATGGAATATGGTGAGTGCTCGAATTAGTAGATATTCCTGATATGAATTGCTTCGTGAAATGATATGTTGGGTGGTCAATGATAATGTGATTTTCTATTAATTAAGAATTTCTATATCTAGTAATTAAAGTTGAATTGTATTTGAATTGAATAAACTGGGTTTGATGACATTGAATTCGAAGGGACCGGAGTCAAGTATTAGTGAATACCCGAAATCACTTCGATTTAAACTAAAATTGACATGTGGAATCAATTGGCTGGAATAGAATGATTTAAGTAAATTGGACCCTTTAGTATAAGTTTTTGGTACTTAGAATTGATATGTGATATTAGTGTTGACTATAACAAGTTGTGAACTTGTAGAATGAACAGGTTACCCCGGGTTTTAAATAAATTCTTTACATTGGAATTTCTTGTTAGATGAGTTTACTCAGGCTGGTTTCCAGCCTGATCCAGGTGTTACTTTGATGTAATGCTCGGGTCAGACCGAGTCATATTTTCAGGTAAGGACGTTCTAAAGCTCAAGAGGCGAGCTGGATGGCAGGAATGTATGGGGTATTCCCGCTGCGATATATTATAGTTTATCTAGGACAGGTTCTTTTAAACTATCCAGTGTTGTGTAATGGTTGTAACTCTGATGTATAAAAATATAAGTGTAAAGATACAGTTCTTCTTTGTAAAACTATTATTTATGTGATATTATATTTTATCCGCTGCGAATGTGAGATTCTGAGTTTTAGTTTTCTGTTCCTTTTTCTTTCTCTTTTTTCTTTTCACTAACTATCTGGAATTTTCGGGATCGAAATTTCCGGGTCGTTACATTCATGTTCATTTTATTAAATCTAAAATAAATGCAAAAACCCTATGGAGCCGACTATTATCAAAGAGGAAAAATTCAATCTAGACAAAAGGATCAAAGCTAGGAAGGGTTCATCAATAACAAATCTCAAATTCCTTATCATATCTAAGGTGAATAATAATTTTATACCATCTCTATTTTATTCTATAATTATATGTTTTTTGATTTGTTTGCACAAAAAATGAGCAAACACCTCCAAGTCGTATGAATTAGTTGATTTTATGTTGTTTCTGGTGATTTGGATGATTTACACAAATATATAAAAAGCGGGGACTAAACTGTAAAAGACACAGATTTATAGTGGTTCGGCCAGAACGTGCCTACATCCACTTTATATGTTATTCTCCTTTTCTATTCAGATTACAAGTACAAAGCTTTGATTACAAGTAACCGAAAGTTGTTTGAAAGTTCTCTTCGTGCTTGAGCTCTCAAACTTGTCTGCCATTGTTGTACTCCTGCCCCTCTATTTATAGAGTGAGGCTGGGGGCAGGGGTCCTGGGCTGAAGCAATCTGGCCTGGCAACGTGGTTCGATGGAGGTGGGATAAGTGGTCCGGTGGTGCCTTGGATCGGTGGTGTGGAGTTGGAGAGGCTTTTGGTTCGGTGGTTTGGTGGCACGTTGG
The DNA here is from genome assembly GCA_030765085.1 of Allium cepa. Taxonomy (NCBI): domain Eukaryota; kingdom Viridiplantae; phylum Streptophyta; class Magnoliopsida; order Asparagales; family Amaryllidaceae; genus Allium; species Allium cepa. Next base: position 981,280,743 of record CM060928.1, read on the forward strand.
TCCGGTGGTCTGGTGGCACGTTGGTCCGGTGATGCTTGGGTGGTGGGTTGGTTCGGCATTGGTATGGGGTGGCTCTGGTTCGGTGAGATCCTGGTTCGGCGAGGCTTTGGACCGGTGGCGGGTGGTCCGGTGGTGAAGTGGTTCGACAGGCATGGGAGAGGTGGTTGGTTCGGTAGGGTGTGGAAACGCACCCAACAGGATTCATGATTAAATTCGTTTTTATGTTGATATGGATGATGATATGCTTCAAATGTATTATGTTTGATTTATTTTAGTTCATTTACGTATGAATTAGTACGATTTTAGGGTAAAACCGAGAATTTATGACTTTAGAATGCCATGAGAAATTTTTATGTTAAGTAAAACATAATTTCGGAGATGGTTTTTAATTTTCAGAATTTTCCAAGCTATAGAAAATATATTATAAATTATTATAAAAGAAGGACATTTATGCAATCATTGGTTTCGATACATGGAAGAGCTTAAACGTTATATGTCTTTAATTTAAATCTAATTAAATGTGGCCGTTTTGAATGAAAAGTATTTGAAAAGTTTGATGGTAACCAATCAAAGAATTACAAATAGGCAAGTGGTTATAAAACAATTACTAAAAGTGGCTAAATTTCAGCCTTTAATTCAGAATAGTAGGTTCCGCCTAAAATAGCACGCCTTTCGACTCCATTGATTCTGCCCCATCTCAGTCGAAACCCACACAGTCTAAACACACGTAGTCGAAACTAATATGCAATGCATCATTTAGATTGCATGTAGTGGATTGAAAGGAAGGCGGAAGCCTTGGTATCTAAAGGTAGGCTTCTGTTGGGGTTGAAACTCTGTTTTATTTTTAAAAGAATAAGATCTTGCCTTGTTTTACTTGAAGCCTTCGACATAGTCAAAACCTATGCTTCCAAAAGGGTTTATATAAATATCTTTCGAAGGAGTTTTCCATACTATGTAAATGTGTTAGCTTTCAAAGGATTACCTATATTTTAATCTTCCTGAATACTTTCGAAGGGGGTTGAAGGTTTCGAAGGCAATGAAGTCGAAAAGGGGTTTCGACTCTATCGTTTGAAGTTTTAATTTGAAGGTTGCCGCTTTCGACTAGATGGTTCCGACACTATCAACTTTTCCCCCAAATGATTTCATAATTGGTTCTTACAAAGGTACTTTCTTATAGAACCAATTTGACCTAAAAATGATTTTAAAGAGTAAGTCCAATACTTTCGAAAGGGAGCATTTTTTTTTTGAAGCTATGCTTAAAGAAAGTTTTGATACCATCAAAAGATATAATTGGCTTCGAAAGAGAATATTAACAAGGGCTTTGAAAGGTATGTTTATTATGTTTTGAAAAGGAAGTTTTTTGCTTTCAATGGAAGTCTTCCAAAGGTTTTGAAAGAGACCATTTTACGATTTTAGAAAATAAGCCAAATCTCAAATTTAAAGGAATAACCATGGCATAAATAAATAGAGGGTTTTAAAACAAAGAGTTTTTCATTGATTATAAAGGTATAGGGTTTAATATATATATATATATATATATATATATATATATAAAAGATAATAAACCATAGGTGTTGGTATATATGTTGTATACTTCTTCATATACTTCTTCACATGGTTATTAACCCGTAATAGTATTTTAGGGAAGGGCATAATAACCAGCTAGGTTGACCCAGTAGCGAATATAATTTAAGAAATGCTAAAATTTAAATTAAAGATATTGAAAGGGGCCAATAGATTCACATTAAGCCCATGAAAACTATGTTTAACTAAAGATACTGGCAGGGGCCAATAGGTTCATAGTTAGCTCATGAAAACTATGATTTGATATTGGCAGGGGCCAATAGTTTATAGTTTTTCCATGAAAACTATATTTGGATTAAGATATTGAAAGTTAGTTAATAAGTTCCTAGCTAGACCATAAAAACTAGGATAAGAGAAAAGATATTGGTGTTACCAATAGGTTCTTAGTAATCCTACGAAAACAATGAAATTAAACAAATAGTCCATAAACATTTACCAGGTTAATAGCTTTTTATACTAGGCTTTACGTGGGACTCGAAGTTTTTGTTTTCCCCTTAAACTCTCAAGTACACAATTGATTTTGAGTAGATTGAGAGTTAGGGTTTCCAGGTTTTCTTTTAGATGAATAAAGCTCCAAGGACATGCAGGAGACAAGCTTGTTATTAGAGTTGCTTATTTCCGCTGTGAGTTTTGATTGTAAAGACAAATTGTTTTAGTGCCTTATATATATATATCACACACACTCACACTCTCTCTCTCTCTGATCAACCAATGGGGCATCTTCATATTTTGCTCTTGGCGTATTTTGTGTTAATTATATGTTATCTGAACGAGGTCTGCGTAATGGTATCATGTAATCAATTTGAAATATTTTGAAATGGAATGTGGAATGTGTTTTCTCTTTCAAATTTTTCTATGTTCTTGTGTTTCTGTTTATCAATATATCTTATATCGGCATATTTGGTCGTCGAGGATTAATAACTATGGATGACTGTAGCACCTATAGCTATTAGTTTTGGGCCTCCAAGTAGGGCGATGTTACTGTAGGTTAATATAATCGATACAATGGACAATATACAGAGCTATCTGTCTATGCTTTCAAAATCTCACAGTAGAAGGGATAAAATATAATAACAGAAATAAGTATCCATTTCATTGAAATTCAAATCTCAGAAATACACCATATCATTCCAAATATCCAAAATAAAATATCTCAAAATGATATCAACATGTCCTAAATTGGGTACATCATAATATATAAAAACATAGAAAAGTAGATAAACTGCCATAAATCTTAGCTTCCGCGTTCATCTTCTCCAACAACATCATTTAACCTAACCTATGTTTTGCAACCAGAAGGGGTTTATGACAACAATATATGATGAATGAAAATCTCAAGCCTTATCATGATAGTATTTAGGAAGTATCATTTAGATCAGTAATATGTCTTTCGCATTATATACTATATCCTACGAAGAATACCTCCAACTGTAAGCCCAAAGGCTCTTCCACTCCAGCTCCATAACTTACCTTCAACTATAGGCTAAATGCCCTTTCCAGTCCAACTTTAATATTATGAAGTAGGTGCAATACACTGCTGTAAGTTATACCATAATGATGTGATAGAAAGTAACTGAGCCACGCAATACCTTTTTAATGAGAATTAGGCATACTCTGATCATTTATTACCTATATCCCAAGAAGATTCCTATCACCTAAAACCTAACCCAAGGCAGACTCCTATCTAGTACTCCCTATTTGACATCGTAAGGAATCTCACCAAGCAACTTAATACTTCTTTTATGAGAAGAGACAGGCCTTATAATAGCCACTTAATACCTCAACCCTTAAGTAGGTCCGTCTCGAGATTCCTTACTACCACACCTAAGAGATAATTCAGACCATTTAATACTTCTGTGACGACTCGGAATTTTTAAGTATTTAAAATCGGAATATTTAATTGATTTTGCATATTCGATAGATTAATTTCTACTTGAATTACGAATATCACAATTTATTTGATAATTGAATTATTAAATTTAATAATTTAAAATTTGATGAAATGTTGAATCTATAATTTTAAGCCTATTAAAAATAATTTGAAAGCTTATAAAATTTATATTGATAATACTGAGGGTAATAGAAGTTTTAAATTTTAATTTAACAGTAATCTGTTCAGTTTTGAAATTTTAAAGTTTAAATTGAATTTAAAATAGCCTTCCGAGGCACAGTCTCGGAATTCGACGAAACCAACTCCATTGGGTCCGTAATATTGAATTATTATCGGATTTCAAATTTCGTATTTATCGGAGCTAGTGTGTGAGTGTACGATGTAGAAACGCGTTGAATTTTTTTTTAATTTAAATTGATGAGCCTTCTTGTGTACGCCTCCTCACTTAACTTAAAATCAAATACAGATCGTCTTCTTGCAGAAGCCATCTTCTTTCCCACTTTCTCTTTAAAATTCTTACTTTCCAATCCCCTTTTTCTTCAATTCAAATCGCAGAGAAATAAGATAATAATGGCCGAACTATTGTAAACGAAAATCACGCTTCACCCTCTCTAAATTATTAGCTCACCGGTTCCCTTTAGTTTTCTTCTTCCAGGTCATAGATTGAAAATCATTCGGAAAAAAAAGATAAATGAGCGATTGAAATATCGCAATCAAGAAGGGCCGAGCATTTCGTTCGAAACCCTAGATGAAGCAATCACGTCTGCATCGAGTCGAGGTCGCGAAAGAGGAGGAAGGTTTCGAAATTTCTGGTGGAAGCCTCCGTGTATCGCGCGAGGACTGTTTGAGTCGTGGGGTTGTGGCGCGGCGAGTGGCATCGCGAGCTTGAGTGGTGTCGCGATGTGCTGTACGACTTCGAACTCGAAGTGCGTGGTGTGGATTGTGGTGGTTCTCGTCGCGCTCTGGTTCATGGGGAAATGGGGGGAGAAAGTCGAGCGCAGGTGTGAACTTCTATGTTGATGTTTGCAGAGGTTATTTCTCAGAGAGGCATCGATTTCATCCCTAATTCAAATTTATATCGATCGAATGTTTATGTAAATATCAATTTTAAACCTATCCAGATTACTTGTATAAGTACATATTAATATATATAAATAGTTTCAGAGAAAGAAAAATAAGAAAAATAAATAAAATATAGTGGAACAGTAAAGTAAACGCTTGTTGTTGAGGTTTATTGTGACTTGAAGAATAGTTTAGTTACCAAAGAATATTTTATACAAAGGAGAGTAATTTAAAATAAACAATTGGCGAGATAAAATTATCAAAGGGGAATAATTGTTCAGCAAGTTCAAAATATTAATAAAATGTAAAATGTTTATACAAGGTAAACTGTGAAGAATTATGACGAAACGAGCGGATTCGGAAATGGATTGCAAATGGAATAAGGTGAGTTAATCTCACTCAGTTTAAATTTAAATTTAAAATGATTGAATTTAAACAATTGATTGTATGGTTGAATTGATTGATGTGATATAGTATAGTATAATTTGTAATTGGCATATTATGTGATGCTAACGTCTGTGGATGCAGGGAAAACAGGTTGGAGGGATCCAACTGGGTCACTCAACATTTATTTAAATTATTTAGCATTCTCTGTTGTGATTATTGGATATTCTATGATGAGTTATATTGGAATATTGAATGTTATGATTCAATTGGATATAATTGGGTATAATGAATAACCAAAATATATAAATTGGATTTTGAAAAAATATATAAAGGAAGTAAAATTGCAAGTAAAATAACTATAGCGAAATTTGAATAAATTTAAGAATGAATTGGAGAAGAAATAAAGTGATTTAAATTTTTAATAAATGAATTGCGAGTATAGAAAGGAAAATTTGAATAAACAGGAAATTAATGAATTTTAAAAATTCAGTGTTATTATTCAGAAGAACAAGCATTTATTTAAAAGTTAAGATTTAAATTATTGGGAAAAACCTGGAATTTGTATATTTCACTTAAAAGTTAAAATCAAATGAAAAATAATAACAACAACGATAATTAAGTCCATACTTAATGGATTTTGAAATGAATTCAGTAATTAAAGAAATTTATTTCAATGAAAATAAATTGGGAATCAATTTGGAAAATTGATTTAAGTGATTGAGATTGGAAATTCTCCCTGAATAACCAAGTACGTTTTTAAAGTAAACTTTTAAATATAAATTAAATGTTTTAAAGTTGTTTTTAAAGGAAGCAAGTTTTGTAAAATTTATTATTTCTAATATGTAAAGTCTAAAGTAAGTATTTTCTTTTAATCTATTTTAGTAGTAATTATAAGAAGTAACTTAGTATGTTGTTTTAAAAGAAGAAATCTAGTTTTATATTTTATTAAGTAACCTTATTTTCAAAATTCATATAATGTGTATTTTAACATATTATCTAAGTAGTTTTATTCTAAGTGTTTTAAAGTATATATATATTTCAAAGTAAAGTATTTAAAATTATTTTTAAAAATCTATTTTTTGTGCTTGGGATTTCAGAGGAGATAGTAAATATTCGAGAAAGTTTATCCTGAAAGGAAAGATGGTTTTGAAACTGCTTTCAAAGGATTGAAAATAGAAATATATCTTTGAGGATATTTTAAGATAAATAAATAATTTGGAAAATTATTTATTGTTTGATGGATGTTTGTGAATATTAATTGATAGTTAAATCACCGACTATCAATATTGGACAAATGTGCTGATAGTTTCGAAGAGACCGGGATCGAGATTAATTTCTCGAAAACCACTTCGATCCGGTTTGTACGTTTCATGTAACGTGTTCGGAGTCGAAGATGGAGCATTAAAGTGCAAGGGCTAGTCGCTACTAATCCTGAGGATATTTCCAAAATGGATGTAGTAGGAATAGTGCATTCGGTTCCGTTCGAATCCGGGACGGACTTGTATGGATGAATGCTTGCGAAACATCGTCAGGTGGGCAATGGGCATTCTAAGTGAAAACGTTCTAAAGGTAACGCTTAGCCTCAAGCCTCATCAACCGGGAATGACTGAAAATCAGGGGATATGCAGCAAGGTTAGGTGGGTCATGCCCAAGCAGGACAAGATATTTCCCCTGTCTAGATGTCCCTTTATTATTTCGGCTTAGTGGGTGGTTGGTCGCGCCAACCACGGGGTTTATCTTGCACGGGACTGTTCAGTAAGGAATGGTTCCGACCTTGTGTTGCAGGGGATGAGGGGAGTTGTAACGTCCCGAAAATTTTCGACTTTCGAAAATTCGACATCGATACTCACTTTATCGACTGCCGAGAAATCGAAGGCCGAAAACCGAGAAGTTATGGGTTTTAAAAAGGATTTTAGAAGAGAAAAAGAGAGAAATTAGGGAGGAGAGCAAACAGAAAAGAAGATAGAAAATTTTAAAATAGAAGAAAAAGAGAATAGAGGAAAAAGAAAACAACAGAACAAAAAGAACAACAACAGAATCTCACAATTCGCAGCGGAACAACATATAATAATGAATGAATAATCTTTAAACAAAGAACTATATCAGTTATTACATTACATCACATCATCAGAGTGTACAACAACATACAACAACATAACAGTGCAGCGGAAAAAGAAATACTATATAAACTAGTAATACGCCATGCCATCCAGCTTGCCTCCAGCAACTCCAGAATATCCAGAATATCATGATAAACCTAACTCTTAACTGCCCGTGTGGAAATTGGTGGGCACCCAGAGTTTAGGAAGGAAAACAATAAACTCCAAGTCAGTCATGTGACTGGTGTGAGAACTCAAAACAGTTTATTTATCTTTAAAATCAAAATAGAGGAATATTTTTAAATTCAATTCGCAATGCTTTTAAAAATGAGACTACCATAAGGCCTCCCGCACACACACACAATGCAAACGCAGAATCGGAGGAGATTTCTCCTTATGATAGCCAAAGATGCTTGATACGCATTTAAAATAACATTTGATATTATTATTAGTGTATAGTGTAGGGAAAATTCATTTCGAAAGTAGAATATAAATCTTAGCCAGCATAGACATTTCGAACTATGCCTACTATAGCTACCATCCAAACAGTGGTGACCACCATAAGTGAATGGCAGGTCCTACAACTAATACCGTACAAGTTTCGTATTGGGAATTGGATTTCCAACGAATGATCAGGCCAAGGAACTTCCCATTGCCACATGAGAATGCCTCTGGATGGACATCCCCGAGAACCAAACCGGATCTCTACCAACACAAGGCCGGGTTACTCCTAACTGAGTAACAACTGACCGAATATGCCATCCCCCGGTCCTTTGGGACCTTTATCAACCGAGCGCTCGTAATCAATTCACACAATCATAAAGTGTTTTCAACATGAGTAAGTATCTGGGCTCCATACCATGATACCACCCTTTTCCAGAAGGAAATGGACACATCCTAAAGGGTGCTACCCCTCATAACCTTGCTGCTTCTTTCCTGTTTTGACCATTCACGGGGTGTGAGGCTCGACGAAGTCACGTCCACAAAAACATACTTTATACAAAAGCCATGCTTTGGGTCAACAAATGATCAACACAATGATCACTAAGATAGACGATCAAATAAACGATCCTATCACAAATAATCAACACAATGATCATTTCAGCATCACTCAGCATGTCACATTACCAAATTGGGAATATATCGCTGATAACTTCAACTATATAACCTCTGAGCTCGTACGTCTCAAAGAAGGGTGTTAAGCAAATAATAAATTCTTCGCCACCAACAGAAATATATTTGAAAGAAATCGGCTTTATATCTCAAATTGTAATGTCAGACATACAATCCATACAAGTCTGTTCCGGGCTCGAACAAAACCGAAGGCACTTCTTACGAAGCCCTTGCAATACGGGTATTCACAATCCCGATCGAATTTCCCATCACTTAAGGAATCTCTATACCAGGAGCTACCCAGTGCAGAAACAATCGATAGGTCATCCTATCGCTTTCACAAATACTCGGTCTTCAACACCGATCTTCAAATGCAATTCATAACGACGTATCACATATTCGGAATGGGTTATACGACCCCATGGTCCTTTCCCGGTTAACCCGAATAGTGAGCGCTTATTCAAAAATAAGTGTGCATTCAAATTCAAACAATCATATCAAATACCCAATCAAAGGGAAATACTGATAGTCGGTTATTGAACTATCACTGGATATGCACACATCACCAGATTCCAAATAATTTTCCAAATTATTTATTTTCCAAAATATCTTTACAAGATATATATAATTTCAACACTTCAAAAATAAATCAATATTTATTTTTAACAAGTTCCACTTTCACATATAAATTCCATAATGAATTTATATTTCAAAATATCCATGCATATACGATTTCACTTATCCATTTCAATTTATCTTCAAAAAAAATAAATTCTAATTATTCACTTCATATTGGAAAACATTTCCATACTTATTATTCATAAGTAATTCACAAAACTTTTTATTTTCAACCTTGGAAAATATTCAATATACTTAAATCGAATTAAGTATATAATTCATTCTTTAAGGAAATCATTCACTTAAACATATTTATTTGGGCCAAAACGAATGTTGCGTAAAACATCGTTACGACAACCCAAAATCATTAGTATAGGGATTCGAAATTAAAATAGATATATAAATCTCAATACTATACAAAACATTTCCTTTCGGAAATCATTTACTATAACAACAGTGTTATAGTCCACTATTTCCTTCTATTTCTCGAAATCGTCTATTTCAACAATAAATGTTGAAATCTATGGTTTCGAATCTCAACACCTTTAAAACATCGTTAGATCGTTTTAATTCTGTTTAAAATATCACATTCTAAAACATTTTCTTTAACGTGTTATTCACTATTCAAAAATCGTGAACATACTTCGTTAACAAATTTCATCCTTTTATTCAATTTATTTTAAAGGATTATTCACTATTCAAAAATGTGAATATAACTCCATTAATAGGTTATAACAATTAACTTATCAAAATAAGTCGTTTGCGAATTTATAAAACAACGTTTATAAATTCCTCTTCTATTTATTTATAAAAACTTCCTTTAATAAATTCTTTTATTAACCTATTCCAGTTTATAACTAAATTATAAACTAAACGTTCATATTATAAGTTAAATACTTATAAAACGATTATTTTATAAGATCGTTCTTTTAAAGACTTTCCAATTTATAAATCTTATAACTTATAAGATTTAATGATTTATCCAATCTATTCTTCAAATAATTTCACCAAATTTATAAATCTTACTATTTATAAATTTCATTTATAACTTCACGGTTTATAATTCTATAAATTTCATTCTTTAATGAAATTCATTTTCACTTAATTCAAACACTTATAAAAACTCGTTTTATAATGTCTATATTTCAATTTATAAATATCCATTTATAAATCTCTTAATATAAATCAGTTTATATTATTCTTTTAAAACGTCTTTAAATTCCTTTATAATTTCACCATTCTATTGATTTATAAAATAATTAAATTTTATAAATCCTATTTTTAATCTTTTCATAATAGATTCAAAAATCCAATTTAACTATTTTATAAGGTCATTAATTCATATTTCTCAAAAATCAGCTTTTAACTATATTTCACAAAAACTATAATTTTTATAACTTTAAAAATTATAACGTTATTTATTTATAATGGATCAATTCCAAAAATATAGTATATTTTCAAAATCACTTTTAAAATCATTTTAAAATCCCAAAATCTGGGTCCAATGATGCTACACACCAAATAGTCAATCACGACTAACAACGATATCATATATCGATATGATAATCCATCAAATATCAAAATATCTGAAATAAAATAAATACTGTTGAGGAATCCAGTTGGATCCCTCCAACCTGTTTTCCTGCATCCAAAAACTTTAGCACAATACCAATTTCGCTCCAGTACGAAATTATCGCGGTATATGTTCTTATTAAATATTATCCGCTTAATAACGGCGTAATAGGGTCTCATCCGCTAAACAAAAAATGCGGGAAATCAATCAACTGCAATATATACATATGCCAATATATATATATTGATATTATTTATAATACCAATTTCACTGTTTATGAAATATTCGCGGTATATGTTTTTATTAAATAACATCCGCTTACTAACGGCGCATAATGTCTATTTTAACAATCAATAGATATCAACCAACATTCAAACATGCATTCAAATATTTTAAATCTAACTATTTAAAATAAAATCGAAACCGATTCGATTGAGTGAGAAATTCTCACCTTGATTTTAATTTCCGTTTTAGCGATTTATTTCGAATAAAATTAAACGCGCGTTTAATTTTACCCGAAATTCTCACTAACTCCAAACGACTCCAAACCAACTCCATCGCGTAGTGCTCGTCCATACGATTCCAACGCAACTGAGTTTTCATTTTTTCGACCTCGTATGAAAAAGTTATTGATTTTACAAGTTTACTCGATTTTAAATCAACTAATTTACAACTAAATTAAAGATTTTAATACCCTAAGCTTCTGAACCCTTGGATCCAACCTGAGCAAATCTGGGCCGTCCCCAACATCCTCCTCTTCTTCCATCTCTCACGCGCAAGCTACAGATGATCAAAATGGAGGCCGAATCCATACATTCATCTCTAGGGTTAAATATTACAACCTAATTACTCGATGGAACTTCGATCAAGACGCGCCGTTGCGAAGCCCTACACCCCCACTGCACTCGGCCCCCACCATGCCAGGCTCAGCCACCTGTAGAGCACGGGAATGCGTGCGAAAACTGATGGGAACGGCCACCTCTAGCTCCCTCTACGCAACTCCAAACTCGATCATCACCGTATGAAATTAAAGCTCTCTCCATGCTCTTCAATGTTGTAGTTAACAACTTTGGCCAATTCTTGATGGATTGGAAGAGATTAAGAGATGAATGAGAATGATTTCTGGCCATTCATGTATAAGTGGCGGCTACAATAATTAGGGTTTAGGTTTTTAATTTTATAAAATTTGTGATTTTAACTTCTATTTATAGAAAAAGCAAGCGTAAACACTATTCATCCCGGGAATTCCGAACTCCGATTTAGACGCCGTAACCAGCGTTTCTAAGGTTTACCCCGCGTTCCGGACACAATGGAACAGGTTTCGGAAGCTAATTCGGAAGTATGTGCGAGTTATGGCTGTAAACGCTCAATTTAAATTAAACCGATTAAATCGATTTCTAGGCGTTTTAATTTGTACCGGACAAACGGTAAATCCAATTGACTTGAAATTTGAAACCTTACAATAATATCACATTACGGATCCGATGAAACTGGTTTCGTCGAAATCCGAGACTTTTTGAAAAATGGCTATTTTGACTCGCCAAATTTAAATTAAAAATAATTCGATGTGTTTCGAGCTGCCACGATCAAACGATAGCTCCAATTGACACGAAAATTGAAATCCGGTAATAACTAACTATTACGGATCCAATGGAACTGGTTTCGTTCAATTCTGAGACTGTTCAAAAATTGACTATTTTACTAGTCGATTTAAATATTAAAATATTCAATTTTCACAAATTAACTCTTAATTCGATTTTAAAAGTTCTAAAATATCATTCTAACTTCAATATGATAAAATAAAATTTTACAAATCATTTTCAATCATATTTAACTCAATTTTTACTTATTTCCATAATTTAACATATTAAATTATTGTTTTAATTATCTAATTAAATCCAAAAATTCAAATAAAAATCTATTTGACTTATAAATTCACTTATTAATATTTAAAATTAATTAAATATTCAAATTTTAATTAATAAAATTCTGGGTCGTTACAATCTTTCCCCCTTAAAAGAATTTCGTCCTCGAAATTACAAGTAAGAAAAGTTACAGAATCTATTAATTTTCCAAAATTCATAATTAAACTTCTTTCAAATCTTTACTAAGTTTTCAAATCATACTTAGTTATCTTTTTCAAAAACAATTATATCATTTAACTTTCAACTTTAAAACAAAGTTTAAAGTTTTCAAAATTTTCCAATTTTTTCTCAAATTTTTCTAACGCCTTAAATTTTCGGAAAAATTCGCCATAGTCTCCTTTGCGCGGCTCGATCCGAAAAAAAAATGACAGTATATATATCACAAATATACATCTCATCAAGTAATGAGGCATCCCGAAGGGAAAAAAGTGTAAAAGTGCGATATTTAATCCGAGATATGTACCTTATATTTTTATTAGCAAGCATATACGGCTAATATAGCGCTAAAGCGAGCTCCAAATGCGAAGCAAACGCGATCCGCACCTACTAAACACTCAACAAACAACATGAGAATCATGCATATAGACAATAATCTCAATATACAACATATAGCAACATGATGACTATATATGTCACATAGCAATGCAACAATAGCAATATATATTCAACCATCAACCAACTACCATTCATAATCAATAATATTCATTCATATTCTCATTAATATTAAATGAAATGGTTTTCAATTTAATCACATTTGATTCATTTACATTGGATGTTCTTACTAACATTCATTCTCAATTTTAATTAGTTTGCATTCACTAATTAAATCTAATCCACATTCAATTCTATTCAAATTTATTTACTTTCAATTTGAATTCAATTTACTTTAGCTTTCCACTTCATTAATACTTAATGAACTTATATAAAATCAACTACAATCATATAACAACCAAAGTATATTAATTTCAACCAAATTCCTTTGCTTTAAATTGATTTTCATTCAATTTTATTCAACTTCTAATAACATTAGATTTTAATGAATCAACACTTATATTCATTATTTTATATCAACTTAAATTTACATTTAATTGATTAACAATTCAATTCATTTATTCAATTCAATTACCAAAGTTGAATTTCATTCACATAACTTAAGTTCACATTTCTTTTAATCCACTTGATTATTTACTTCGATACCAAAATCAATTCCATTTAACAACACTTAAGTTATATTTCATTTAACCTTATATTCATTTTTATTTACAACTCATATTCATAGATATATCCATAAAGTTTCACTTCTTATGTATATAAGTTTATTTCACAATTGTAAACACTTTAATTAAAATTCAATTCTTATAATTCATTTGCTTATACAATTACTCTTTATTTAGATTATTCAAACAACCTAACAATCAACTTACATACACTTTAATAATTCTGAAAAATTATTCCTTTACATATAAAAATATAATCAAGGCAAAATCATTCCATTTACCCAATTTAAAATCAATATTGTGCCGAATTGTTCTATTCAAGTGTTTAGAAACCCCTTCGGCTCAGTTTCGAGGCTGTGCTGACGAAAGTTCATATGCCACTCAATAAACCAATCATCACAATATAAAACAATTTTATATTCACTAACAAATACGCTCTCATATTTATTATTACACTCAAACTCATTCTAGAGTACTACTGACTCTATCTCTAACGAGTAATACCCATCAGAACCATGGTTGTCGCTTAACCATCAGCTCTGATACCAAATGTAACGTCCCGAAAATTTTCGACTTTCGAAAATTCGACATCGATACTCACTTTATCGACTGCCGAGAAATCGAAGGCCGAAAACCGAGAAGTTATGGGTTTTAAAAAGGATTTTAGAAGAGAAAAAGAGAGAAATTAGGGAGGAGAGCAAACAGAAAAGAAGATAGAAAATTTTAAAATAGAAGAAAAAGAGAATAGAGGAAAAAGAAAACAACAGAACAAAAAGAACAACAACAGAATCTCACAATTCGCAGCGGAACAACATATAATAATGAATGAATAATCTTTAAACAAAGAACTATATCAGTTATTACATTACATCACATCATCAGAGTGTACAACAACATACAACAACATAACAGTGCAGCGGAAAAAGAAATACTATATAAACTAGTAATACGCCATGCCATCCAGCTTGCCTCCAGCAACTCCAGAATATCCAGAATATCCTGATAAACCTAACTCTTAACTGCCCGTGTGGAAATTGGTGGGCACCCAGAGTTTAGGAAGGAAAACAATAAACTCCAAGTCAGTCATGTGACTGGTGTGAGAACTCAAAACAGTTTATTTATCTTTAAAATCAAAATAGAGGAATATTTTTAAATTCAATTCGCAATGCTTTTAAAAATGAGACTACCATAAGGCCTCCCGCACACACACACAATGCAAACGCAGAATCGGAGGAGATTTCTCCTTATGATAGCCAAAGATGCTTGATACGCATTTAAAATAACATTTGATATTATTATTAGTGTATAGTGTAGGGAAAATTCATTTCGAAAGTAGAATATAAATCTTAGCCAGCATAGACATTTCGAACTATGCCTACTATAGCTACCATCCAAACAGTGGTGACCACCATAAGTGAATGGCAGGTCCTACAACTAATACCGTACAAGTTTCGTATTGGGAATTGGATTTCCAACGAATGATCAGGCCAAGGAACTTCCCATTGCCACATGAGAATGCCTCTGGATGGACATCCCCGAGAACCAAACCGGATCTCTACCAACACAAGGCCGGGTTACTCCTAACTGAGTAACAACTGACCGAATATGCCATCCCCCGGTCCTTTGGGACCTTTATCAACCGAGCGCTCGTAATCAATTCACACAATCATAAAGTGTTTTCAACATGAGTAAGTATCTGGGCTCCATACCATGATACCACCCTTTTCCAGAAGGAAATGGACACATCCTAAAGGGTGCTACCCCTCATAACCTTGCTGCTTCTTTCCTGTTTTGACCATTCACGGGGTGTGAGGCTCGACGAAGTCACGTCCACAAAAACATACTTTATACAAAAGCCATGCTTTGGGTCAACAAATGATCAACACAATGATCACTAAGATAGACGATCAAATAAACGATCCTATCACAAATAATCAACACAATGATCATTTCAGCATCACTCAGCATGTCACATTACCAAATTGGGAATATATCGCTGATAACTTCAACTATATAACCTCTGAGCTCGTACGTCTCAAAGAAGGGTGTTAAGCAAATAATAAATTCTTCGCCACCAACAGAAATATATTTGAAAGAAATCGGCTTTATATCTCAAATTGTAATGTCAGACATACAATCCATACAAGTCTGTTCCGGGCTCGAACAAAACCGAAGGCACTTCTTACGAAGCCCTTGCAATACGGGTATTCACAATCCCGATCGAATTTCCCATCACTTAAGGAATCTCTATACCAGGAGCTACCCAGTGCAGAAACAATCGATAGGTCATCCTATCGCTTTCACAAATACTCGGTCTTCAACACCGATCTTCAAATGCAATTCATAACGACGTATCACATATTCGGAATGGGTTATACGACCCCATGGTCCTTTCCCGGTTAACCCGAATAGTGAGCGCTTATTCAAAAATAAGTGTGCATTCAAATTCAAACAATCATATCAAATACCCAATCAAAGGGAAATACTGATAGTCGGTTATTGAACTATCACTGGATATGCACACATCACCAGATTCCAAATAATTTTCCAAATTATTTATTTTCCAAAATATCTTTACAAGATATATATAATTTCAACACTTCAAAAATAAATCAATATTTATTTTTAACAAGTTCCACTTTCACATATAAATTCCATAATGAATTTATATTTCAAAATATCCATGCATATACGATTTCACTTATCCATTTCAATTTATCTTCAAAAAAAATAAATTCTAATTATTCACTTCATATTGGAAAACATTTCCATACTTATTATTCATAAGTAATTCACAAAACTTTTTATTTTCAACCTTGGAAAATATTCAATATACTTAAATCGAATTAAGTATATAATTCATTCTTTAAGGAAATCATTCACTTAAACATATTTATTTGGGCCAAAACGAATGTTGCGTAAAACATCGTTACGACAACCCAAAATCATTAGTATAGGGATTCGAAATTAAAATAGATATATAAATCTCAATACTATACAAAACATTTCCTTTCGGAAATCATTTACTATAACAACAGTGTTATAGTCCACTATTTCCTTCTATTTCTCGAAATCGTCTATTTCAACAATAAATGTTGAAATCTATGGTTTCGAATCTCAACACCTTTAAAACATCGTTAGATCGTTTTAATTCTGTTTAAAATATCACATTCTAAAACATTTTCTTTAACGTGTTATTCACTATTCAAAAATCGTGAACATACTTCGTTAACAAATTTCATCCTTTTATTCAATTTATTTTAAAGGATTATTCACTATTCAAAAATGTGAATATAACTCCATTAATAGGTTATAACAATTAACTTATCAAAATAAGTCGTTTGCGAATTTATAAAACAACGTTTATAAATTCCTCTTCTATTTATTTATAAAAACTTCCTTTAATAAATTCTTTTATTAACCTATTCCAGTTTATAACTAAATTATAAACTAAACGTTCATATTATAAGTTAAATACTTATAAAACGATTATTTTATAAGATCGTTCTTTTAAAGACTTTCCAATTTATAAATCTTATAACTTATAAGATTTAATGATTTATCCAATCTATTCTTCAAATAATTTCACCAAATTTATAAATCTTACTATTTATAAATTTCATTTATAACTTCACGGTTTATAATTCTATAAATTTCATTCTTTAATGAAATTCATTTTCACTTAATTCAAACACTTATAAAAACTCGTTTTATAATGTCTATATTTCAATTTATAAATATCCATTTATAAATCTCTTAATATAAATCAGTTTATATTATTCTTTTAAAACGTCTTTAAATTCCTTTATAATTTCACCATTCTATTGATTTATAAAATAATTAAATTTTATAAATCCTATTTTTAATCTTTTCATAATAGATTCAAAAATCCAATTTAACTATTTTATAAGGTCATTAATTCATATTTCTCAAAAATCAGCTTTTAACTATATTTCACAAAAACTATAATTTTTATAACTTTAAAAATTATAACGTTATTTATTTATAATGGATCAATTCCAAAAATATAGTATATTTTCAAAATCACTTTTAAAATCATTTTAAAATCCCAAAATCTGGGTCCAATGATGCTACACACCAAATAGTCAATCACGACTAACAACGATATCATATATCGATATGATAATCCATCAAATATCAAAATATCTGAAATAAAATAAATACTGTTGAGGAATCCAGTTGGATCCCTCCAACCTGTTTTCCTGCATCCAAAAACATTAGCACAATACCAATTTCGCTCCAGTACGAAATTATCGCGGTATATGTTCTTATTAAATATTATCCGCTTAATAACGGCGTAATAGGGTCTCATCCGCCAAACAAAAAATGCGGGAAATCAATCAACTGCAATATATACATATGCCAATATATATATATTGATATTATTTATAATACCAATTTCACTGTTTATGAAATATTCGCGGTATATGTTTTTATTAAATAACATCCGCTTACTAACGGCGCATAATGTCTATTTTAACAATCAATAGATATCAACCAACATTCAAACATGCATTCAAATATTTTAAATCTAACTATTTAAAATAAAATCGAAACCGATTCGATTGAGTGAGAAATTCTCACCTTGATTTTAATTTCCGTTTTAGCGATTTATTTCGAATAAAATTAAACGCGCGTTTAATTTTACCCGAAATTCTCACTAACTCCAAACGACTCCAAACCAACTCCATCGCGTAGTGCTCGTCCATACAATTCCAACGCAACTGAGTTTTCATTTTTTCGACCTCGTATGAAAAAGTTATTGATTTTACAAGTTTACTCGATTTTAAATCAACTAATTTACAACTAAATTAAAGATTTTAATACCCTAAGCTTCTGAACCCTTGGATCCAACCTGAGCAAATCTGGGCCGTCCCCAACATCCTCCTCTTCTTCCATCTCTCACGCGCAAGCTACAGATGATCAAAATGGAGGCCGAACCCATACATTCATCTCTAGGGTTAAATATTACAACCTAATTACTCGATGGAACTTCGATCAAGACGCGCCGTTGCGAAGCCCTACACCCCCACTGCACTCGGCCCCCACCATGCCAGGCTCAGCCACCTGTAGAGCACGGGAATGCGTGCGAAAACTGATGGGAACGGCCACCTCTAGCTCCCTCTACGCAACTCCAAACTCGATCATCACCGTATGAAATTAAAGCTCTCTCCATGCTCTTCAATGTTGTAGTTAACAACTTTGGCCAATTCTTGATGGATTGGAAGAGATTAAGAGATGAATGAGAATGATTTCTGGCCATTCATGTATAAGTGGCGGCTACAACAATTAGGGTTTAGGTTTTTAATTTTATAAAATTTGTGATTTTAACTTCTATTTATAGAAAAAGCAAGCGTAAACACTATTCATCCCGGGAATTCCGAACTCCGATTTAGACGCCGTAACCAGCGTTTCTAAGGTTTACCCCGCGTTCCGGACACAATGGAACAGGTTTCGGAAGCTAATTCGGAAGTATGTGCGAGTTATGGCTGTAAACGCTCAATTTAAATTAAACCGATTAAATCGATTTCTAGGCGTTTTAATTTGTACCGGACAAACGGTAAATCCAATTGACTTGAAATTTGAAACCTTACAATAATATCACATTACGGATCCGATGAAACTGGTTTCGTCGAAATTCGAGACTTTTGAAAAATGGCTATTTTGACTCGCCAAATTTAAATTAAAAATAATTCGATGTGTTTCGAGCTGCCACGATCAAACGATAGCTCCAATTGACACGAAAATTGAAATCCGGTAATAACTAACTATTACGGATCCAATGGAACTGGTTTCGTTCAATTCTGAGACTGTTCAAAAATTGACTATTTTACTAGTCGATTTAAATATTAAAATATTCAATTTTCACAAATTAACTCTTAATTCGATTTTAAAAGTTCTAAAATATCATTCTAACTTCAATATGATAAAATAAAATTTTACAAATCATTTTCAATCATATTTAACTCAATTTTTACTTATTTCCATAATTTAACATATTAAATTATTGTTTTAATTATCTAATTAAATCCAAAAATTCAAATAAAAATCTATTTGACTTATAAATTCACTTATTAATATTTAAAATTAATTAAATATTCAAATTTTAATTAATAAAATTCTGGGTCGTTACAGGAGTAATCCTCGGTACGGTGATCTAGGCCCCGTACTGTGACAGGTGGTACCCCAGTGCCTAGTCATTGTTGGAAATCCATTCTCCCTCCGAGCCTTGTACGAGTTTTGTTTTATTACCCACTTTTGTGGCTAGTAGCTGGAATTTAATAATGTAACAATTTCGGCTATTTTATAAGTACTTGTATATAGACCCTATTATAATATCAGAGGATTTATATAAAAATTGTTTTAGCTATCGTAAGGTAAAAATCCGACATGTTTGTTTGTGGCGTGGTCTTACGAGATGCTTTTGTTTTTCAAAGAATTTTTGAAACTTTAATAATCAATTGGGTGTGATTTTATCACGCTGGTATTCCAGACTGACTCGGGTATCATTTAATTGTAATGCTCGGGTCAGACCGAGTGTTATAGGATACAGGATATGATGCTGTGGAGCTCAGGAGACGAGCTGGATAACGATACGTACTCTCGTACTTGTTTATATATATTCCGCTGTTTGAGTTGTGTATCCATTGTACGATATTGGTGTTGAGCTGTGATTGATGTACTCTGATGATGTAATATATAAACAGAAATATTTGATGTTGAGTAAAGATTATTTATTATCTATTATATTTTATTCCGCTGCGATGGTTAGATTCTGATGTTGATTTTGTTTTCTCTTCTTCTACCTCTTCTTATTAAACCCAAATGGTTCGTATTTCTGTGCAACTTAAGTTGGTTTAGGCAGAATAGTGTTGACTCAAGGGGTACGGATTTGTGGGCTGTTACACTTGGTATCAGAGCGTAGGTTGGTGATAACCTTGGCTCTGGTGGGAATTACTCATTTAAAATAGAGTCTATGGTACTCTATAATGAGTTTGAGCGTATTAATAGATATGAGTGCGTATGTGTTAGTAAATATAAATTGTTTTAATATTGTGTTGATTGATTTATTTAGTGGCATATGAACCTTCATCGACACAGTCTGCGCAACTGCATCGAAGGGATTTCTAAACATTTGAATAGAGCAATCGACACGGTATTGTTTTAAATATGGGTAAATGAAATAATTTTACCCAAAAATATATTTTCGATATAAAGAAAGTTTTTGTAAGCTATTTAGCTAATATATGGTTGCTTGGATGTTAGAAATGATAATATTGAAGTATTATCATTGTTAAATGAAAATTTAACTAGAAATTGAAAAAAAATAACCAAAGTTTGAAGGAAATAAAGTCATAATGAAATGAAATGTATAAATATGAATTATAAATGTAATTATAAAATTGAAATGTATTCAAGTGAGAATTTGTATAAGCATAAACTGTACAAAAGATATATAGTTAAAACTTATTTAAGCAAGATTTGGAAATTTAAATCCCGGGGATTTGGAAGTGTTTTGAAGATAAATGATAGCATTGTTTTGGAGATATTTCTGAAAGGGAATTGTTATAAATGGATTTTGGAAGTAATATAGCATTGAAATCACTTGGATTATTGGAAAGTAATTCTGATGATGATGGCCGCATCATCAGTATTCATTTCCGAATTTCTAAGTGAAGAATTGCTACCAAATTGATTTGTTTAGGAAAGCAGATGTTTTTGAAAATTTCAAAGGAAATTTGTTGGAAATAAAAGCCAGGATTGGATTAAAATTTTTGAGAAATGTGGTTTGTGATATTGGAGATTTCAAAATAATTTGAAGCCAAAGCCGGGTGTTTAGAAATCCCGATGAGATGATTGTAAGCTTATAAATTGAGATGATTTTTAAATCATGAAAGAAATATAAGCTTTGAATGTTGGAATTTAAATTTAAAGAGGAATGTTAAAAATGAAATTAACTTAGATTGGGGGAAATAAAGATTTACTGGACTGAAATTCATTGGATAGGCTGAAATAATATCCAGTTGTATTCGAATCAAGTTGAAATTGAATTGAATTAAATAAATTTGAGTTAAAATAGAATTAAATTGGAATAAAATTCAGTTGAGTTATGGGTGATATTGAATGGATTAAATCCTTACTTGAATAAATGGAAAATAAGTTGGATAAGAAGTGGGTTGAAATAGATAAATCAGAATAACTTATAAAAGAATTAAAAATCCTTGGGAATAAAATATGCTTGGGCTATGAATAAATAGAAGGCTTGAGTTAAAAATAAAGGATGAATATATTCAAGCTTATGATGATTGGAATTGTATAATAATAATAATAATAATAATAATAATAAGTTGTGACTTATAAAATAAAATGTAATACAAAGCCCAAATTTAATATTTTGATGAATTGGAAAATGAAAAGAAAATCCAAACTTGAATTATCAAGTATATTGAACTTAAGGAAATAAAGTGAAGTGATATAAATTCAAGTGTTGGATTATAAATAAGGGAAGAACTAATTAGATACTAAATTAGTTAATGAGATTGAATTGTGAGCTTACGATGAAGTTTGGAAATAAACTCAAGTTATAAACTAAAATTGATTCAAATTGTTGATGAAGTGAAAGTAATTGAGAATGAAGCTGAATTATGAGTAAATAAATTGGATGGTAAATTGAAAGTGAATAATAGAATCAGAACTAGAGTTATTAAATTGAAAATTTAGCTTGAAGTGTTAACAAATTAAATATAATTGAAGTGTATCGGATAAAAATGTAAATGGATTAAAATAGCAATGTTTGAATGTGCAAATAAAATCCATAAGTGAAGATAACTTGGAAATAGCCAGGGAATAAATTGAATGGGTTAAATCTGAAAAGTTAAATTTTATAATAACTAATCAAATAAGTTTGAAATGAGATTGGATTGAGATAGAATCAAATTGAATTGAAAAGAGAAATTTAATTGTAAAAAAGAAACGAGCTTAAGAATAGAAAGAAAAAAAAGGGGAGATTTACTGGAAAATAAAATGGGCTTAAGTATAAAATTGGAGTGAATAAACTTAAGCTAAAATAAAGAAAAAAAATGGAAATGAGCTGAATTGCATTCAACTTAAAATTAAGTTTAATAATAGTAAATTGGATTTAAATCAAGTAAGAATAAATTTTAATTGAAATAAAATTCGGTGTGATGCCGATGATATTTAATGGAGTGAAAATGCTTAAATAAATAATTGCAAACCATTTAAATTATTAAGGGATTGAAATAACTTGAGGCAATAAGAAAAATAGAATGTTTCAAGTTTATTAGAATGGTTTAAGTGAATGTGGGTAAACTAATTTTATTGAATAAATGAATGGATGAGATAAATAAGAATCAAATGAAGTATGGTTTAAATAAGTTGAGAAGTGGTTATTGAATGATATGGCTTGGTTGTTTTGAGCTAAATAAAATAGTTTGGAATAAACAATTACAGAATGGTTTTAAATGTAAATGAATGGATGTGAATGAATTAAAATAAAAAGGAAATTTAATTGGTAATGAAGATGGATCTAAGTTGTTAATGGTTTTGAATGAACTAGTTTGGTTAATAAAATTGAAATGCAATGAAACTGAGAATATATGGATTGTGGATAAATTTAAAAATGGAATGGAATTAAGCGTAAGTTGAGTTGGAGTCAATTTAAATTGATTATTAAACTCAAGTGCTTATTTATTCACATAAATCTCGTCAAATTGCAAAGAATAAATTATCATTTGGTGTGAATAGAAGTAATTAAAAATTCTATGAGTTGATAGTAGTAAAATAAATTGATTTTGGAAGCAATTGAATTAAATATGAGTTCACTCTTCTTAAGAATAAATTAAAAGTAAGCAATTGAATTCTAAACCATTCAAATTGATGGAGTTGTATACGAATGAATCGAAAACCATCCGAATTGAGTGAAAAAGGTTATAAATAAATTGGAACAGTTGAATTAGCATGGAAACTATATAAATTGCTTACAGGAAAACGTTTGGTATGAGTTTCTTTTAGAATTCATATGTTTTAACTATTATAAATAAGTGAAATGTAGTTAAACTGCATATATTTGGCACTTACATGTTTAAATTGAGTAAGTACAGGTACCTGGAAGCCGTGTGGCTGGATTTGGTTGTGCTATTTGCTAAAATTAATAAGCCGCTTGCTTAAAATGCTAAATAAGGTACGCCTACGCAATTAACATAGGAAATATGAACTGTTTTTGATTTTTCCGACCGTGTGGGTCGATGTATATATATTTATCTCTTTTGTCAAATTGCAAAAGCTCCTCCGTACAAAGGGGACTCTGCCAAAAATTTTCAGAAATTTTGGGAGTTAGAATTTTTTTGGAAATTTTGGAAAATATTGTTAACGACAAAATGATTTCAAACTATTAATTTGAAATAAGTTAGTGAATGAAACTAATTAAAATAATGACATGAATTATTTATAAATGAAAAATAAAATTTAACATTTGGAGTTGAAAATAAATTGAATTCATATGGAAATGAAGGAATCAATTTGAATAGAAATAGATATAAACTGAAGTGGTAAGATGAAAATAAATATAAGAAACACATAAAATACTTATACTAAACTTAAGAAGGAATGGTGAAGTCTTAAATGGAAATTGATACTACCAATGTAATTTAAGTCAATATAGGAATGAATAGATATTGACATTTTGTGAGAGTCGATAAAATGTTTTGGAATGTTGTGATTGGATATTAGTGCTAAGCAGGATATGCAGATATTATAAAAAGGGAAAGAGAATTGGTTTTTGATTCAGAAGATAAATTTGAGTTGCCCGACAAAAGGTATGTATTTAAATTTGGTATGGAATTTGATTGGGATTTGGATTTGGATTTTGATTGAGCCACTTGGCTTTTTGTTTTCTTTTGGATTTGGGAGGCCGTAGAGCCATTTTTGTAGTTGTACCGAGTCAGCCGCGCAAAGGAGACGCTGGCGAAATTTTTCGAAAATTTAGGAAGTTAGAAAAAAATTGAGAAAATTTTGATAATTCAAATTTGGTTTTAGGATTAAAAACTTGAATGGTTGGGCAAATAGGATTGTTTACAAACTAGGGAAAGGTATGGAAAGTTAATAAGAATAATAATGGGTCTTTTATGAATTTTTTTTATAGTTGGTAAGATGTTGAATTGTTAGAAACTGTTTAGTTTTGGAAAAGTAACGGGTCTAGGGCCATTCTTCCTAGTTAGAAATTTCGGGGACGAAATTCTTTTAAGGGGGGAGGAATGTGACGACCCGGAATTTTTAAGTATTTAAAATCGGAATATTTAATTGATTTTGCATATTCGATAGATTAATTTCTATTTGAATTACGAATATCACAATTTATTTGGTAATTGAATTATTAAATTTAATAATTTAAAATTTGATGAAATGTTGAATTTATAATTTTAAGCCTATTAAAAATAATTTGAAAGCTTATAAAATTTATATTGATAATACTGAGGGTAATAGAAGTTTTAAATTTAAATTTAACAGTAATCTATTCAGTTTTGAAATTTTAAAGTTTAAATTGAATTTAAAATAGCCTTCTGAGGCACAGTCTCGGAATTCGACGAAACCAGCTCCATTGGGTCCGTAATATTGAATTATTATCGGATTTCAAATTTCGTATTTATTGGAGCCAGTGTGTGAGTGTACGATGTAGAAACGCGTTGAATTTTTTTTTAATTTAAATTGATGAGCCTTCTTGTGTACGCCTCCTTACTTAACTTAAAATCAAATACAGATCGTCTTCTTACAGAAGCCATCTTCTTTCCCACTTTCTCTTTAAAATTCTTACTTTCCAATCCCCTTTTTCTTCAATTCAAATCGCAGAGAAATAAGATAATAATGGCCAAACTATTGTAAACGAAAATCACGCTTCACCCTCTCTAAATTATTAGCTCGCCGGTTCCCTTTAGTTTTCTTCTTCCAGGTCATAGATTGAAAATCATTCGAAAAAAAAAAGATAAATGAGCGATTGAAATCGCGTAATCAAGAAGGGCCGAGCATTTCGTTCGAAACCCTAGATGACGCAATCACGTCCTCATTGAGTCGAGGTCGTGAAAGAGGAGGGGGGTTTCGAAATTTCTGGTGGAAGCCTCCGTGTATCGCGCGAGCACTGTTCAAGTCGTGGGGTTGTGGCGCGGCGAGTGGCATCGCGAGCTTGAGTGGTGTCGCGATGTGCTGTACGACTTCGAACTCGAAGTGCGTGGTGTGGATTGTGGTGGTTCTCGTCGCGCTCTGGTTCGTGGGGAAATGGGGGGAGAAAGTCGAGCGCAGGTGTGAACTTCTATGTTGATGTTTGCAGAGGTTATTTCTCAGAGAGGTATCGATTTCATCCCTAATTCAAATTTATATCGATCGAATGTTTATGTAAATATTAATTTTAAACCTATCCAGATTACTTGTATAAGTACATATTAATATATATAAATAGTTTCAGAGAAAGAAAAATAAGAAAAATAAATAAAATATAGTGGAACAGTAAAGTAAACGCTTGTTGTTGAGGTTTATTGTGACTTGAAGAATAGTTTAGTTACCAAAGAATATTTTATACAAAGGAGAGTAATTTAAAATAAATAATTGGCTAGATAAAATTATTAAAGGGGAATAATTGTTCAGCAAGTTCAAAATATTAATAAAATGTAAAATGTTTATACAAGGTAAACTGTGAAGAATTGTGACGAAACGAACGGATTCAGAAATGGATTGCAAATGGAATAAGGTGAGTTAATCTCACTCAGTTTAAATTTAAATTTAAAATGATTGAATTTAAACAATTGATTGTATGGTTGAATTGATTGATGCGATATAATATAGTATAATTTGTAATTGGCATATTATGTGATGCTAACGTCTGTGGATGCAGGGAAAACAGGTTGGAGGGATCCAACTGGGTCCCTCAACATTTATTTAAATTATTTAGCATTCTCTGTTGTGATTATTGGATATTCTATGATGAGTTATATTGGAATATTGAATGTTATGATTCAATTGGATATAATTGGGTATAATGAATTACCAAAATATATAAATTGGATTTTGAAAAAAAAATAAAGGAAGTAAAATTGCAAGTAAAGTAACTATAGGGAAATTTGAGTAAATTTAAGAATGAATTGGAGAAGAAATAAAGTGATTTAAATTTTTAATAAATGAATTGCGAGTATAGAAAGGAAAATTTGAATAAAAAGGAAATTAATGAATTTTAGAAATTCAGTGTTATTATTCAGAAGAACAAGCATTTATTTAAAAGTTAAGATTTAAATTATTGGGAAAAACCTGGAATTTGTATATTTCAGTTAAAAGTTAAAATCAAATGAAAAATAATAACAACAACGATAATTAAGTCTATACTTAATGGATTTTGAAATGAATTCAGTAATTAAAGAAATTTATTTCAATGAAAATAAATTGGGAATCAATTTGGAAAATTGATTTAAGTGATTGAGATTGGAAATTCTCCCTGAATAACCAAGTACGTTTTTAAAGTAAATTTTTAAATATAAATTAAATGTTTTAAAGTTGTTTTTAAAGGAAGCAAGTTTTGTAAAATTTATTATTTCTAATATGTAAAGTCTAAAGTAAGTATTTTCTTTTAATCTATTTTAGTAGTAATTATAAGAAGTAACTTAGTATGTTGTTTTAAAAGAAGAAATCTAGTTTTATATTTTATTAAGTAACCTTATTTTCAAAAATTCATATAATGTGTATTTTAACATATTATCTAAGTAGTTTTATTCTAAGTGTTTTAAAGTATATATATATATATATATTTCAAAGTAAAGTATTTAAAATTGTTTTTAAAAATCTATTTTTTGTGCTTGGGATTTTGGAGGAGATAGTAAATATTCGGGAAAGTTTATCCTGAAAGGAAAGATGGTTTTGAAACTGCTTTCAAAGGATTGAAAATAGAAATATATCTTTGAGGATATTTTAAGACAAAAAAATAACTTGGAAAATTATTTATTGTTTGATGGATGTTTGTGAATATTAATTGATAGTTAAATCACCGACTATCAATATTGGACAAATGCGCTGATCGTTTCGAAGAGACCGGGATCGAGATTAATTTCTCGAAAACCACTTCGATCCGATTTGTACATTTCGTGTAACGTGTTCGGAGTCGAAGCTGGAGCAGTAAAGTGCAAGGGCTAGTCGCTACTAATCCTGAGGATATTTCCAAAATGGATGTAGTAGGAATAGTGCCTTCGGTTCCGTTCGAACCCGGGACAGACTTGTATGGATGAATGCTTGCGAAACATCGTCAGGTGGGCGATGGGCATTCTAAGTGAAAACGTTCTAAAGGTAACGCTTAGCCTCAAGCCTCATCAATCGAGAATGACTGAAAATCAGGGGATATGCAGCAAGGTTAGGTGGGTCATGCCCAAGCAGGACAAGATATTTCCCCTGTCTAGATGTCCCTTTATTATTTCGGCTTAGTGGGTGGTTGGTCGCGCCAACCACGGGGTTTATCTTGTTCGGGACTGTTCAGTAAGGAATGGTTCCGGCCTTGTGTTGTAAGGGATGAAGGGAGTAATCCACGGTACGGTGATCTAGGCCCCGTACTGTGACAGGTGGTACCCCAGTGCCCAGTCATTGTTGGAAATCCATTCTCCCTACGAGCCTTGTATGAGTTTTGTTTGTATTACCCACTTTTGTGGCTAGTAGCTGGAATTTAATAATGTAACAATTTCGGCTATTTTATAAGTACTTGTATATAGACCCTATTATAATATCAGAGGATTTATATAAAAATTGTTTTAGCTATCGTAAGGTAAAAACCCGACATGTTTATTTGTGGCGTGGTCTTACGAGATGCTTTTGTTTTTCAAAGAATTTTTGAAACTTTAATAATCAATTGGGTGTGATTTTCTCACGCTGGTATTCCAGACTGACTCGGGTATTATTTAATTGTAATGCTCGGGTCAGACTGAGTGTTATAGGATACAGGATATGATGCTGTGGAGCTCAGGAGACGAGCTGGATGACGATACATACTCTCGTACTTGTTTATATATATTCCGCTGTTTGAGTTGTGTATCCATTGTATGATATTGGTGTTGAGCTGTGATTGATGTACTCTGATGATGTAATATATAAACAGAAATATTTGATGTTGAGTAAAGATTATTTATTATCTATTATATTTTATTCCGCTGCGATGGTTAGATTCTGATGTTGATTTTGTTTTCTCTTCTTCTACCTCTTCTTCTTAAACCCAAATGGTTCGTATTTCTGTGCAACTTGAGTTGGTTTAGGTTGAATAGTGTTGACTCAAGGGGTACGGATTTGCGGGCTGTTACAACTTCTTACTTAGGAAGAAGGGGGATCCTACAATATCCACTTAATACCTTAGCTTGAAGCAGGCCCTACTGGGATATCCATCTTATGACCCATAACCCAAATTGTGACATCTCACATTAGTTCGACTATTCGTAGGTACTATCAGCCAAATTAGCTAAGTAGACTTACTTTATAGAATTGGGACTAACCTTCTATCCATGCGGGTATATATTATAGGCAATGTTTCATACCAATCCTAAAATCACACTACTGGTAGCCAAATTAGCTGGGTAGACTTCTGTGTACTTTTGATTAACCTTGAATCCCTATAACTTAGTCATATTTCTGCTCTTCTAAAATAGTGCCATATATATACATACCACATATATAATATCCCACCACATTTACGACATAAGGCAATATAAGGAAAGCTCCCTATTTCTCCTTTAATTATGGATTGATTCCATAATTATTTAACTCCTTCATATATGGTCTAACGCTATTTACTAACCAATTTATTCTATACTACGCGATTAGTATGCTAAGGATTATACATTAATAGTATATTTATAATTATGTATATTTAAGCTAACTAAATATTTCTAAGTTTGAACAGTGTAAAGATAATCCTATTCTAAGGTTTGTGCTTCCTATACTAATTATTTAAAATATTCAAATTCCCATATCCATATACACCTAGTTCCATACAGTAATTTACCAAATAGCTAATATCCTTAGCTAAATAAAAAGGACTTATATAAGTATTCAAAAATAGAATAGTAACAAACTTACTTTACATTAATACAATAAAATTTCTACCTTTATTTCAAGAAAGCAAAACATACAATTTTTTTTATATACTATATTCAACTTTTACATATATAACCTTGAAGGGAAAAAAGGATTCATATTTATTTGTATAATGGAAATAGACGGTGCAAACTACAAAAATGAAAATCCATGTTTTGCATAGAATTTTTTATAGTTACCTTTTTGAATCCTTTTATCGCAACAATCAAATTTAGAACTAGAATAAAACATAAATTATTCAAATTGCAAACAAAATTTAATTCTACTACACTAACATAAAAGAATCTGAAAATCCATTCAATCAAAGAATTGACATTTGATTTGGGAAAATTTGAGGGTTTTAGGGTCTAGGGTTTTCGCAAACAAAATTAGCTAAGGCGTAAAACAAATCTAAGGCATGAACTCTTAGGATCAACACATAGTGATATATGCGGGTCAGTGCCTCTAAGCATCAAAGATAAAAGTCTTAATTTTTTTACCATCATTGATGATTTCTCAAGACTAGGATATGTTATCTTATAAAGAACAAATTCGATGTCTATGAGAAATTTGTTAAACATAAATACGTAGTAGAAAACCAAACAGGCTGTATGATTAATATTTTTCAATCAGATCGAGGAGGTGAGCATGTTGGATATGAATTCCAACAATACTTAAAAGATAATGAGATTATCTCTCAGAGTACTCCTCCCATACCCCACAACCCAATGGTGTGTCAGAATGAAGGAATCGAACCTTATTGGATATGGTACATTCCATGACGTGTAAGGCTGAGTTATCTCTGTTTTATTAGGGATATGCGCTAGAAAACGCAATGCATATGTTGAACTTGTTTCCTACTAAATCCATGCCTAGAACAACATATGAAATGTGGCATGGTAAGATATCCCCAATAAAATATTTGAAGGTGCGGTATTGCCTGACATACGTTAAGAATGTTGGTCAGAATAAACAAGAACCAAGATCAGTATTGTGTAAATGTATAGGATATTTTAAAAATTCAATGGAATATATATTTTACAGTCCCGAGAAATAAAAGATTATTTCTTGACACCCTATAAATTTAAGAAAAGGAATTTCAATCAAAGAAAATTAATAACGAAGTTGTAGATTTGGATGAGATCCTAAAGTTAACACTGAGGCTGAACTAGTAGGAGAACCAAGCTTACTCGTATCGAAAACACGTAACCTATTAGAAGGTCTAATAGGGAATTTTGCATATTAGAGAGATACTATAGTTTTCTCTTGGACGACGAAAAGGAGAACCATGTCTTAGATGATGGCACTCCTTTATCTTTCTAATAAGCATTGTAGAGTAAAGACTCTACACTCTGGCTTGGAGCAATGAAATCCGAGATGGATTCCATGTACAAAAACAAAGTTTGAACTTTGTCAAACATGCTCGAAGGGATAAAACCCATTGGATGCAAATGGAATTTTAAGGAAAAGCTAAATGCAGATGGGGAAGTAGAAACTCGTATAGGAAGGCTAGTTACTAAAGGATTTTGTCAAATTCAAGGTTTTGATTATGACAAGGCCTTTTCAACCATAGCATGCTTAAGTCTATTTGGATTATGCTAGCCATTGCTTAATTCCATACAGATCTAAATGGTGATTTGGAAACGACCCTTTATATGTCATAGCCCTAGGATTTTGTGGTTAATGTAAGTGAGGGCAAGGCTTGTGAATTTTTAAAGTTCATTAATGGACTTAAACAAGCTTCAAGAAATCGGAACAAGTGTTTTGTTAAGATAATCAAACAGTTTGGTTTTTATCAGAACACAGATGAAGCATGCATACACAGAAAGGAACAGGGCAATGCTTTCATCTTCTTAGTGCTATACATTGATGATCTATTATTGATTGGCAAGGACATCTCATTATTGCAATTAGTGAAAGCTTGGCTTTCCAAGAACTTCTCCATGAGGGATTTGAGACAAGTAGTGTATAAACTAGGTATAAATATCAATAGATACAGATTTAAGAGGCTAGTAGCATTGTCCAAATCCCTGTACATATATACCATGTAGAACAGGTTCGGTATGGAGTATTCCAAATGTAAAAATATTCCCATATAGTCTAGAGTTGTCCTTTCTAATAATAACGCTCCTCGTACAGATAAGGAGAAAGAGCATATGAAGAGAATGCCCCTATGCTTCAGCCATAGGATCTATAATGCATGCTATGTTATTTACTAGACCGGATATGGCATATACACTAGGATGCGTAAGTCGATACTAGTTTAATCCTGGAGAAAAACATTAGACAACCATAAAATGTATAACGAAGCATTTAAGAAATACTCAGAACTTATTCCTTATATATGAGAATGGAGACCTATTTATGAAGGGGTATATGTATTCAAGCTTTTAAAGTGATTTAGATGGTAGTAAATTGGTGTTTACTTATGTCTTTATGCTTAATGGTGGAGTCGATCGCCAGTTGGAAAAGTTCCAAGCAAGAAACAATAAATAATCCGATGACGGATGTTGAGTATGTAACGATCTACCTTGCTAACTCCTAAAGACGACACTTAATACATCCACAGTATTCATATGCCGATCATCTAAGTGCCTGAAAGACAAGCCGTTAGGGTAAAAAGAAAAGAAAAGATAAAGAAGAAACAAACACAGAATCTCACAATGCAAGACGATCACACAAAATAGAATATAAAATAGTACATCTGATCACACCCAACATAATATATCAGAGTCACAACAAGCACTAACTTGTTCGGGGATAGTTATAACTGCCCGCCCCCACAACGCCTATACAAAATATACGTACACAACAGAAATAAAATAGAAAAATAGATAACATCAAAGTCTCCTACTCCATGCTCCTCTAAAATGCATCCGTCAGAACCTGGACTACTTGGATACTGATACAAATTTGTTTACCCAAGAGTTTGAAGGAAAGAAAGAAAAACTTCGGGTTAAACATGAGTCTGGTGTGAGTCAGCTCCAAACAACTGAATTATTATACTTGTAGATTCTTTTAAAAAATAAAGGTATCTTGTACGACCATGCCACATATAAAAACAGATGGGTTTTTTATATCTTACGATAACTAAAATATTTTTATAGAAAATCCAGTAATATTGTAATAATGTCTAGGGTTTAAAGTAAATATTGAACATAGCCGAAATGGTTATATTAATTACATTCCAACATAATATGTATACAACTATGTCTATAAAGGCACTTATTGGAGATTTGATTCCATCAATGTCAAGGCCTGTGTTGTACAGCCTGCCACAGCACATCTCTAGATATAACATGTCAAAAGCCCCACATGGACCCCCTTCCAACACAGACCGGCCTACCACTTAATTGATAGCATCGAATATGTCACCAAAACTTGCTTGATAGCAAATACCCCTTGCACTTCAAACATCTTCCTCTTCGTTTCTGTCATCTTTTAAATGTTTCCAATTCAAACACTTACGTAGGTTCAAAGTGGTTTTGGATAATTCATGTTATCCAACCTGGTCTCTTTGAACCAACATTTGATAATTTTAAAATTGGCCAAGTTATCGATAGTGGACAGATCCAGCATCTGGGATGTGTATATATATGTATATGAAAAATAAGACATCATATACTTATCCCCACTTTTTAATTCAAACAATACTATCCCTTGATTAACAATGAAATTGGATAAATTAAAAACTAACCATGGCTCGACGTAAATTCTTACTTATCAGGATAGAGGTGAGTTTCCATACCTTAGAATTTAGTGTTAAGTATACAATGAAATATCCTCCATATACTTAATTTATCTGACCCATTTGTCAAAATTAACTCTCTTATATTTATCCCTTTTTTGACATTTCGACTTCTCTATCCTTCGCCTAGAAAATCAAGTTCTAGATCTCATACATAGAGTAGAGTCTACTCATTAACTTTTAGTGCTAAATGAGAGATGACTTACTTTCAATAAAATGCATCAACGTTTTATCATAACTTATCATATTTGTTCGGCTACTTAATGACATAGTTAAAAAAATCCCTTGTATTAAAAACCCATCTTTTGTAAAACAATGTTGATTTTAAAAAAACCGACCTTTTGAAATAAAGGGATTAAAAAATAATTTTTTTTAAATTAATTAGTAATAAATCTGAATTAAATCTTAACTTAATTAATAATTAAGTAACAATTAAACTTTTCATGATTAATAATTAATTGATAGTTAAACCTTATTTAATTAATAATTAATTAAATAATCTTACCTTTTCCTTAATTAATAATTAATTAATAACTGACCTTCACTTAATAAATAAATAATCAAGTAATAACTTAAATCTGACTTAATTAATTAATAGTTAACCTTTATTTAATTAATTAATAATTAAACAATACTTAATTAATAAATAGTTAACCTTTCTTAACTAATAAATAATTACCTTAATTAATAATTAAGTACTAATTACCTTTAATTAATTAATTATTAATCATTATCTCCTTAATTAATTAAATAATAATTTAACCTTTTAATACTTATAATATAGTCCTAAACACTCTTCAAATATATATAAAGTGAAAACCCATTTTAGTTTACACAAAAATTATCGTTTTACGAACTGCACCTAGGGATAACATAACCTTAAAACTTGTTTTATAAATCAAATAGCCTTTAGACCTTTACGTTGTATATTTAAATTACTTTATAAACTTTGTACAAAGGTTTGGAAACAAAAAGTAAAGTTTTGAAAACTTTATAAAACATTTCTAGAAAATAATAAGTAAACAAGTTTAAGACACACGGGATCTCGATGCACAACATAAACAAATCCAAGTGCTAACTTTCCCTTTAGCATACAACATCCATATAAAAAGCTTACACATATATACAAATGCAATAAAATCCATACAAACAGTAAAGATCATCACTTTCAAACCATCACTTAACATTTCGATTTCATTTTCAAGTCCATAACAAAACATTACATATAAACACATATATGTAAAACGCAAACAACATCGCTTTCCAAACCAAACCACTAAAATAATTATTATCTATAATAATAAAGTTAAAACTTTGATTTTAAAGGTGAGATTTACTCACCAAAATCAACATGAAATCAAGTCACAATCACTACCACTTTGCATCAACACCCAGACTAGGATTTTCCTTGTAAAAATTTGTTTTTTAAGAGCCTAAAGTGGCTAAATGGATTCAGCCTTAGGGTGAGTAGGCTTGGCCTAGCTTTGAAATGTGGTTTTGGGTTTTTTTGTGGAGTCTAAGGGAAGTAGAAAGTAAAATTAGTGTTTTTATATATTTTTTAAAGGATTTAAAGGAAAAGAAGGGATTTTTGTCTTTAGATTTAAGAAGCCATGGGAATAAAAATGGGAATGTTGAAAAAAAAGAAGTAGAAGTTTTTGAAAAGTGAAGGAAAAATAAATGAGAATTGAATAAAAGGAATTGATGTAATATAAAATGAAATAGAGAAACTACTTTTTTACCCCTTTGTCCCTTACCATCCATACCATGATGCTACCTCACCCTCCCTTTCCTCCATGAACACACAACCATCAATCGACCCTCCTTCGTTCCATCACATCATCACTTTTGTATATACTAGGTTGAGTTTTATGTCATGTGACATTTCCTTCTCCCTTTTTTTATTTATTAAATTTTAAAAAGAGAAGTCAACTTTCCTTATTTCCTAAAGTAAACATTTAAACCTATCTTAACTCTAACCATTTCATATATTACTATATAAGAGAGAGAGTGTATGTGTGTATACACTCTGGTATACACAATGTTTTCTGATAACTTTTAGACAATGAAAAGTCGAAAATCTGAAAAACGATTTTCGGTCACATTTTCGATTTATCCCTGAACTAATTATTTTTTTAAACCAAATTCCAAAACAACTTCACCGTTATTAGTTAATACTTAAAAGATGTTTATCTAGGTTATAAAATCAATCAATTAATTATTTAAAATATATTAAATATTCATATTTAAAGTGATTAAATTACGGTTTATTACAGTACACACGCCCTCAATCAAGCAGCTAAAGAGGCAGTCTAGATGCATAAATTTTTGAGTGAGTCAGAGTGATTCCTTATACCGAGAATCCCATGGCATTGTTATGTGATAACAATGCGGCATACGGATCGTAAAGGATCCGAGAGCAAACAAGAAGTCATAGCATATTCTTTGGAAATTCCACCTAATTAGAGAATTCGTTAAGAAGAAAGAGGTTATGTTACAAAGGGTAGATACTAAAGAGAACATAGCATATCCATTCACTAAGGGTCTAGCTTGGTTGGTTCTCGAGAAGCAAATTAAAGTAATGGGATGAAGATTCTATAGTTGGCCCCAAGTGTATGTGTGAGATTGAAATAGTTAGAGGTATGCACAAGGGGGAACTCAGTAATCTATTGTAAATTAATTAACTCTGTAATCAATTCCAATTCATAATAAATGTGTTTTTCATTTTGTTACATATTTCTTATAATGTGTTATAATTACTAAATATTTAAAAAAATAATAATTAATAGAAAACCCTAAAATACCGTGTTTTTGATAGTAATTACAAATTGTTAAATCATGAATATTGTGTCACAATATTATAATCACATCATTTTAATATTCTTAACCAAGATGCATCGAGACTGCATATCGATATATCCATTGGGACTAGAGTACATAACACTCTTGACTACTGGGGGAACCAAGAGGTTACGTACTGATAGTTATTGGATAACTATGGAATGACTCAATCGATAGTTTTCAATTGCTTAATATAACTAAGGTCAAATAGAAACATCGATGTGACTAATTTACACAGTTCACTTAACTTGAGAATACTATGATATCCAATATGAAAGTTCTGTATTAATTATAGTCAAATAAAAGCACGATGCCCATCAAGTGACTAAAGTTAGGCCGAGTCGAAAAATTGGAAGTGAAACACTAAAGAGGATTCGTCTCCAGAGTTATATAAGGTTAGTATCACAGTCAACTCAAAATTAAAATCTCTAACCAAAGTAGTTTGGTAAATAATAATTGTTATCACTGAACAAAGGACTTTTTGTTTGGACTATAAAGTTGAATATGGATGATTTTGAAATTTTTACCATTACAATATTCCATAAGTCAAAAATGATATAGTACTAACAAAGATAATTAGTCTAAATAATAGCCATAGCCGGGTAACGCTTAACAATGTTAAGCCGAATTTTACCAAAACCAAATAAGAAATAAATTTGGCTATAATGTCACACCACTTGCTAAGTAATATGTGAATGTTAACATTCGAATAGGCCGATATTAATCGCTAACCAAATTTACACCTAATGGGTCACACAATCGAAATTGTGAATACTCCTTTGACCAAACAATTTAATTAATTTGTAATTGTTATAAATTAGTTAAATTAATTATTATTAACATTAGTTATAAAAATTTACTTGATTCGATGAACAAATATTATTAAATAAATTTATATTAGTTATAAATATAATAACAATACATAATATCGAAATACGTTTAAATTGGATTTTAAATGCTAAATATATTGTTTGGGCTTCAAATGGGTCTGAATCCCATATAGTGTAACAACTTGTCATTTTGAACCATTCAAATCGACAGTAATCCACACATGTTAGACTTGAATTGCTCAAAACAAAAGATTATTAATTTATATTTGGCAAAACTTAGCATATACAATAAATAAATCAATCAAAAAATCACATACACAGAGTGATACAACAATAAGCAGTGGAGTAGATATATAATAGTTCATGAAGCTACTATAGAACATTAGAGTCTGAAAAATATACAACAAAAAATCCAAAGTACATCAAAGTCACTAATACAAAAGCAACTGACAAGTCTGAACATAAACAACTGGAAACAACTGGAATAACTGAAAGCTGAATAGACAAAAGACAGATCTCCAAGCAAAGCTCCAGGCTCTAAAGGTGAGTCTCTAATGATGTGACACTCAGTCTGACTCGAGCATAAAGCAAAACACAAAACATTCGAGGCAGGATTAACATTCTTATGCAAGTAAATCAACTCAAGTGAAATGCAAAATAACTTAAAGGATGTTTGGCATTCCCATCCTTAAAGGATCTATTAAACTATCTACATACATGGTACAATACGCTAATGCTACATAGAGTGTCTACAGTAAAGTAAAATATTAAAATAGCATTAAGGCGTTACCCATATCCTTCTTAACACATTTTTATATAAATGTTGTAGTCTATACAGTACTTTAAACTCTACCAAACTGCTGGTCTATCAAGGGCACTCCATAGGTACGACACAAATCAAACTCGTAGTGGACGCGATATGACATGTGAGAAGGCACGTGAAACAATGCCCACGGTAGGATGCTACTGTTTTGCAGAAACGGGCTGATGGTAATGCATAACAACTACTACCGCCCATCTTGAGGCACACTCCCATAATCGAAGGTGCTCCCAATCAAATCCAAAAGTAATAGAATGGTATCAAAAAGGCATGCACGATCAGAGATGGACCTCACTTGGCCTAGGTATAGCTCCTGTTTTAGTCACATTAAGCTAACTCGCGAGAGTCAGGGCTACGTTCATACCTCATCTAGACGTCGCCAAACCATGCTACTTTGTTCTGGATTCTCCACCATGTACATAGTTTGTAACGACCCAGAATTTTTAGAAATTAAAATATGAATATTTAATTAATTTTAAATATTAATAGGTGAATTTATAAGTCGAATAAATTTTTATTTCGATTTATTGGATTTAATTGGATAATTAAATCGATAATTTAATATGTTAAATTATGGAAAATAATTGAAAATTGAGTTAAATATGATTGAAAATGATTTGTAAAATTTTATTTTATCATATGGGAGTTAGAATGATATTTTAGAACTTTTAGAATCGAATTAAAAGTTAATTTGTGAAAATTGAATATTTTAATATTTAAATCGACTAGTGAAAATAGTCAATTTTTGAACAGTCTCAGAATTGAACGAAACCAGTTCCATTGGATCCATAATAGTTAGTTATTACCGGATTTCAATTTTCGTGTCAATCGGAGTTATCGTTTGATCGTGGCAGCTCGAAACGCATCGAATTATTTTTAATTTAAATTTGGCGAGTCAAAATAGCCATTTTTCAAAAAGTCTCGGATTTCGAACGAAACCAGTTTCATCGGATCCGTATTGTAATATTATTGTAAGGTTTCAAATTTCAAGTCAATTGGATTTACCGTTTGTCCGGTACGAATTAAAACGCCTAGAAATCGAGTTAAATCGGTTTAATTTAAATTGAGCGTTTACAGCCATAACTCGCACATACTTCCGAATTAGCTTCCGAAACCTGTTCCATTGTGTCCGAAACGCGGGATAAACCCTAGGTACGTCAGTTTCGGCGCCTAAATCGGAGTTCGGAATTTCCGGGTGAATAGTGTCGATCGGTTCTCTATAAATACACACCCACACCTTTCATAAATAAAAAAAAAATATCAAAACCCTAATTTTATAACCCTAGCCGCCTATGCTAAGACCAATGGCCAGAATTGTCTCTCACTTCTTCATCAATCTCTCTCAATCCGTAAGGAATTACGCGAAGTGTTCAACACGGAAGTCGAAGAGCTCGACGAGAGCTTCGATTCCATACGGTGATGATCGGAAATGGTGCAACGTAGGAGGAGCTATGGTGGGCCGTTCATAGCAGGTCACGCACGCAACTCGAGGGGTCTAGAGCAGGCCGAGCTTCAGGTGGGGGATGGTGGTGGTAGCTCTCGCGAAGAGCTTCGATTTGCAAGTGGTTTGATCGAGTTTCGTTGAGTATTTGTGGAGAATTATTAAACCCTAGTTGAGCTTGATGGGTTAGGTGTGCACGGCCTTTACCTGTAGAATGCACGCATGAAGAAGATGAAGATGGGGATGGTCCAGATGTGGGGGTGTTGGATCTTGTGGCTAGGATTTGCTGTAGGGTTTTAATTATTAAGTTTATGTTGAAATTAAGTTATAAAATCGTGTACAATCTTTAAAAAATCATAACTTTTTCATACGAGGTCGAAAAAATGCGAAACCAGTTGCGTTGGAATCGTATGGACGAGCACTACGCGATGGAGTTGGTTTGGAGTCGTTTGGAGTTAGTGAGAATTTTGGGTAAAATTAAACGTCCGTTTAATTTTATTCGAAATAAATCGCTAAAACGGAATTTAAAATCAAGGTGAGAACTTCTCACTCAATCGAATCAGTTTCGATTTTATTTTAAATAGTTAGATTTAAAATATTTGAATGCATGTTTGAATGATGATTGTTATCTATTGATTGTTAAAATAGACATTATGCGCCGTTATTAAGCGGATGTTATTTAATAAAAACATATACCGCGAATATTTCATAAACAGTGAAATTGGTATTATATATAATATCAATATATATATATATTGGCATATGTATATATTGCAGTTGATTGATTTCCCGTATTTTTAGCGGATGAGACCCTATTACGCCGTTATTAAGCGGATAATATTTTAAATCCCATATACCGCGATAATTTCGTACTGGAGCGAAATTGGTATTGTGCTAATGTTTTTTGGATGCAGGAAAACAGGTTGGAGGGATCCAACTGGATTCCTCAACAGTTTTTATTTGATTTCAGATATTTTGATATTTGATGGATTATCATATCGATATATGATATCGTTGTTTGTCGTGATTGACTATTTGGTGTGTAGCATCATTGGACCCAGATTTTGGGATTTTTAAAATGATTTTAAAAGTGATTTTTTGAAAATATACTATATTTTTAGAATTGATCCATTTTAAATAATTAAACGATATAATTTTTAATGTTATGAAAATTATAATTAAAGTGATTTACAATTGTGAAATAAACTTATATATATAAAAAGTGAAACTATATGAATATATTTATGAATATGAGTTGTAAGTAAAAATGAATTCAAAGTTAAATGAAATTTACTTTAGAATTGTAATCTGAATTTATTTATAAATGGGAATTTAAGTTAAGTAAAAACAAGTGATGTTTGTGAAATGAAATTTAACTTAAGAGATGTTAAATGAAGTTGATATTAGTAATAAAGTAAATGGAATATAACTTAAGTATAGTTGAATGGAATTGATTTGGGTATCGAAGTAAATAATCAAGTGGATTAAATAAATGTGAACTTAAGTTATATAAATAAAATTCAACTGTTGTAATTGAATTGAATGAATGGATTGAATATTAATCAATTGAATGTAAATTAAATTGATATGAAATAATGAATGTAAGTGTAATTCATTAAAATTTAATGTTATTGAAAGTTAAAAGATTGAATGGAAATTAATTAAAATTTAAACCAAATTGAATGAATATAAGCAAAGGAACTTGATTGTAATTAATATACATTGGTTGATATATGATTGTTAGTTGATTGATTGTATATAATTCATTAAGTGTTAATGACATTGGAATTCTATTGGAAGTTAAGTGAATCTTAAATAAGATTGAATTTGATTTGGAAGTGAACCAACTTGAATATGAATTAGTGAATATAAACTAATTGAAAATGAATGTTAGAAAAATCCACTGTATATGAATCAAATGTGATTTAAATTGAAAACCATTTCATTGAATATTAATGAGAATATAAATGAATATACATTGTTTATGAATGCTAGTTGGTTGATGGTTGCATTTGTTGTTTGTTTCATTTGCTATGTTGACATATATAGTGATTATGTTGCTATATGTTGTATATCGATACTATTATCTATATGCATGCTCTCATGTTGTTTGTTGAGTGATTAGTAGGTGCGGATCGCGTTTGCTTCGCATTTGGAGCTCGCTTTCGCGCTATATTAGCCGTATATGCTTGCTAATAAAATATAAGGTACATATCTCGGATTACATACCGTACTTTTATACTTTTTTCCCTTCGGGATGCCTCATTACTTGATGAGATGTATATTTGTGATATATATACTGTCATTTTTTTTTCGGATCGAGCCGCGCAAAGGAAACTATGGCGAATTTTTCCGGAAATTTAAGGCGTTAGAAAAAATTGGGAAAAATTTTGAAAACTTTAATTTTGATTTTGGAATTGAAAGTTAAATGATATAGTTGTTTTTGAAAAGATAACTAAGTATGATTTGGAAAACTTAGTAAAGATTTGTAAGAAGTTTAACTATGGATTTTGGAAAATTAATGAATTCTGTAACTTTTCTTACTTGTAATTTCGAGGACGAAATTCTTTTAAGGGGGAAAGATTGTAGCGACCCAGAATTTTTAGAAATTAAAATATGAATATTTAATTAATTTTAAATATTATAGGTGAATTTATAAGTCGAATAAATTTTTATTTCGATTTATTGGATTTAATTGGATAATTAAATCGATAATTTAATATGTTAAATTATGGAAAATAATTGAAAATTGAGTTAAATATGATTGAAAATGATTTGTAAAATTTTATTTTATCATATGGGAGTTAGAATGATATTTTAGAACTTTTAGAATCGAATTAAAAGTTAATTTGTGAAAATTGAATATTTTAATATTTAAATCGACTAGTGAAAATAGTCAATTTTTGAACAGTCTCAGAATTGAACGAAACCAGTTCCATTGGATCCGTAATAATTAGTTATTACCGGATTTCAATTTTCGTGTCAATCGGAGTTATCGTTTGATCGTGGCAGCTCGAAACGCATCGAATTATTTTTAATTTAAATTTGGCGAGTCAAAATAGCCATTTTTCAAAAAGTCTCGGATTTCGACGAAACCAGTTTCATCGGATCCGTAATGTAATATTATTGTAAGGTTTCAAATTTCAAGTCAATTGGATTTACCGTTTGTCCGGTACGAATTAAAACGCCTAGAAATCGAGTTAAATCGGTTTAATTTAAATTGAGCGTTTACAGCCATAACTCGCACATACTTCCGAATTAGCTTCCGAAACCTGTTCCATTGTGTCCGAAACGCGGGATAAACCCTAGGTACGTCAGTTTCGGCGCCTAAATCGGAGTTCGGAATTTCCGGGTGAATAGTGTCGATCGGTTCTCTATAAATACACACCCACACCCTTCATAAATAAAAAAAAAAATATCAAAACCCTAATTTTATAACCCTAGCCGCCTATGCTAAGACCAATGGCCAGAATTGTCTCTCACTTCTTCATCAATCTCTCTCAATCCGTAAGGAATTACGCGAAGTGTACAACACGGAAGTCGAAGAGCTCGACGAGAGCTTCGATTCCATACGGTGATGATCGGAAATGGTGCAACGTAGGAGGAGCTATGGTGGGCCGTTCATAGTAGGTCACGCACGCAAGTCGAGGGGTCTAGAGCAGGCCGAGCTTCAGGTGGGGGATGGTGGTGGTAGCTCTCGCTAAGAGCTTCGATTTGCAAGTGGTTTGATCGAGTTTCGTTGAGTATTTGTGGAGAATTATTAAACCCTAGTTGAGCTTGATGGGTTAGGTGTGCACGGCCTTTACCTGTAGAATGCACGCATGAAGAAGATGAAGATGGGGACGGTCCAGATGTGGGGGTGCTGGATCTTGTGGCTAGGATTTGCTGTAGGGTTTTAATTATTAAGTTTATGTTGAAATTAAGTTATAAAATCGTGTACAATCTTTAAAAAATCATAACTTTTTCATACGAGGTCGAAAAAATGCGAAACCAGTTAC
This sequence comes from Allium cepa, assembly GCA_030765085.1. NCBI lineage: Eukaryota > Viridiplantae > Streptophyta > Magnoliopsida > Asparagales > Amaryllidaceae > Allium > Allium cepa. The sequence goes on from CM060928.1 coordinate 981,324,012, forward strand.
GTTGGAATCGTATGGACGAGCACTACGCGATGGAGTTGGTTTGGAGTCGTTTGGAGTTAGTGAGAATTTTGGGTAAAATTAAACGTCCGTTTAATTTTATTCGAAATAAATCGCTAAAACGGAATTTAAAATCAAGGTGAGAACTTCTCACTCAATCGAATCAGTTTCGATTTTATTTTAAATAGTTAGATTTAAAATATTTGAATGCATGTTTGAATGATGATTGTTATCTATTTATTGTTAAAATAGACATTATGCGCCGTTATTAAGCGGATGTTATTTAATAAAAACATATACCGCGAATATTTTATAAACAGTGAAATTGGTATTATATATAATATCAATATATATATATTGGCATATGTATATATTGCAGTTGATTGATTTCCCGTATTTTTAGCGGATGAGACCCTATTACGCCGTTATTAAGTGGATAATATTTTAAATCCCATATACCGCAATAATTTCGTACTGGAGCGAAATTGGTATTGTGCTAATGTTTTTTGGATGCAGGAAAACAGGTTGGAGGGATCCAACTGGATTCCTCAACAGTTTTTATTTGATTTCAGATATTTTGATATTTGATGGATTATCATATCGATATATGATATCGTTGTTTGTCGTGATTGACTATTTGGTGTGTAGCATCATTGGACCCAGATTTTGGGATTTTTAAAATGATTTTAAAAGTGATTTTTTGAAAATATACTATATTTTTAGAATTGATCCATTTTAAATAATTAAACGATATAATTTTTAATGTTATGAAAATTATAATTTTTGTGAAATATAGTTAAAAGCTGATTTTAGAGAAATATGGACTAATGATTTTATAAAATAGTTTAATCGGGATTTTTAGAATTCATTGTGAAAAGTTTAAATATAGGATTTATAAAATTTAATTATTTTATGAATCAAAAGGGTGAAATAATAAAGGAGATTAAAGAAGTTTTAAAGAATAATATAAATTGATTTATATTAAGAGATTTATAAACGGATATTTATAAATTGAAATAGTGACTTATAAAACGAGTTTTTATAAGTGTTTGAATGAAGTGAAAATGAATTTCATAAATGAATGAAATTTATAGAATTATAAACTGTGAAGTTATAAATAAAATTTATAAATAGTAAGATTTATAAATTGGTGAAGTTAATTGAGGAATAGATTTGGGTGAATAATTAAATCTTATAGGTTATAAGATTCATAATTATGAAGTTCAAAGGAACGATTTTGTAAAATAATCGTTTTATAAGTAATTAACTTATAATATGAACTTTGAGTTATAATTGAGTTATAAACTGGAATAGGTTAATAAAAGAATTTATAAAAAGGAAGTTTTTATAAATAAATAGAAATGGAATTTATAAACGATGTTTTATAAATTCGCAAATGACTTATTTTGATAAGAAAATTGTTGGAACCTATTAAAGGAGTTATATTCACATTTTTGAATAGTGAATAATCCTTTGAATTAAAACGAATAAAAGGATGAGATTTCTTAATGAAGTTTATTCACATTTTTGAATAGTGAATAACACGTTAAAGAAATTGTTTTGGATTTGGTGTTTTAAATAGAATTAAAACGATCTAACGATGTTTTAAAATGTGTTAAGATTCGAAACCATAGATTTCGACATTTATTGTTGAAATAGACGTTTCGAGAAATGAAAAGGAAATAGTGAACTATAACACTGTTGTTATAGTAAATGATTTCCGAAAGGAAATGTTTTGTATAGTATTGGGATTTATATATCTATTTTAATTTCGAATCCCTATACTAGTGAATTTGGGTTGTCGTAACGATGTTTTACGTAACATTCGTTTTGGCCCAAATAAATATGTTTAAGAGCATGATTTCCTTAAAGAATGAAATATATACTTAATTTCGATTGAAATATATTGAATATTTTCCAAGTGTTGAAAATAAATAAAAATTGTGAATTACTTATGAATAAATAAGTATGGAAATGTTTTTCCAATATAAAGTGAATATTAGAGAATTTATCTTTTTGAAGATAAATTGAAAATGAATATTATAAATCGAATTGAAGTCGTATATTCATTAATACTTTGGAATGTAAATTCACCATTGAATTTATAAAAGAAGGTGGATTTGGTTTAAAAATAAATATTGATTTATTTTTGAAGTATGAAATTTTATATCTTGTAAAGATATTTTGGAAAATAAATAATTTGGAAAATTATTTGGAAACTGGTGATGTTGTGCATATCAATTGATAGTTCAATAACCGACTATCAATATTTCCCTTTGAATGGGTATTTGATGTGAATTGATTGAATTTGAATGCCACACTTATTTTTGAATAAGCGCTCACTATTCGGGTTAACCGGGAAAGGACCATGGGGTCGTATAACCCATTCCGAATATGTGATACGTCGTTATAATTGCATTGAAGATCGGTGTTGAAGACCGAGTATTTGCGAAAGCGATAGGATGACCTATCGATTGTTTCTGCACTGGGTAGCTCCTGGTATAGAGATTCCTTAAGCGATGGGAAATTCGATCGGGATTGTGAATACCCGGATCGCAAGGGCTTCGTAAGAAGTACCTTCGGTTTTGTTCGAGCCCGGAACAGACTTGTATGGACTGTATGTCTGACATTACAAGTTGAGATGTAAAGCCGATTTCTTTCAAATATATTTCTGTTGGTGGCGGAGAATTTATTCTTTTAGCTTAACACCCTTCTCTGAGACGTACGTGCTCAGAGGTTATATAGTTGAAGTTATCAGCGATATATTCCCAATTTGGTAATGTGACATGCTGAGTGTTGCTGAAATGATCATCGTGTTGATTATTTGTGATAGGATCGTTTATTTGATCGTCTATCCTTGTGATCATTGTGTTGATCATTTGTTGACCCAAAGCATAGCTTTTGTATAAAGTATGTTTTTGTGGACGTGAATTCGTCGAGCCTCACACCCCGGAATGGTCAAAACAGGAAAGATGCGGCAAGGTTATGAGGGGTAGCTCCCTTTAGGGTATGTGCATTTCCTTCTGGAAAGGGTGGTATCATGGTATGGAGCCCAGATATTTACTCATGTTGAAACACTATATTTTATTACTGTGTGGTGTTGTTGGTGACGAGCGCTCGGTTAAAGGTCCAATGGGACCGGGGGATGCCATATTCGTGTAGTAGTTACCTAGTGATAAAGGTAACCCGGCCTTGTGTTGGCAGAGAGCTGGTTAAGTTCTCGGGGACGTCCAGCCAGAGGCGTTTCCATGTGGCAATGGGAAGTTCCTTGGCCTGACCATTTGTTGGAAATCCAAAGAAACAATACGAAACTTGTACGGTTTTAGTTGTATAACCTGCTATGGAATGTGGCGGTAACCTGCTATTGAACATAGTTAGCTATAGTAGGCATACGATAATGGTCGTATGTTGGCTAAGATTTATATTCTACTTTCGAAATATTTTCCTACACTATGCACTAGTAATAATATCAAATATTATTTTAAATGCGTATCAAGCATCTTTGACTATCATAAGGAGAAATCTCCTCCGATTCTGCGTTTGCATTGTGTGTGTGTGCGGGAGGCCTTATGGTAGTCTCATTTTCAAAAGCATTGCGAATTGAATTAAAAATATTCCTCTATTTTGATTTTAAAGATAAATAAACTGTTTTGAGTTCTCACACCAGTCACTTGACTGACTCGGAGTTTATTGTTTTCCTTCCTAAACTCTGGGTGCCCACCAATTTCCACACGGGCAGTCAAGAGTTTAAGGTTTATCAGGATATTCTGGATATTCTGGAATTGCTGGAGGCAAGCTGGATGGCATGGCGTATTACTAGTTTATATAGTATTTCTTTTTCCGCTGCACTATTTGTTGTTGTTGTTGTATACTCTGATGATATGATGAAATGAAATGTATAAAATGTAATAACTGATATGGTTCTTTGTTTAAAGATTATTCATTTATTATTATATGTTGTTCCGCTGCGAATTGTGAGATTCTGTTGTTCTGTTGTTGTTCTGTTGTGTTCTATTCCGTTCTATTTTAAAATTATTTTTCTATTTTTTCTTTCCCCTCCATTTTCTATCTCTTCTCTATCTTTCTTCTCTTCTATTTTCAAATTCTCTATTTTCTGATTTTCTGTTTTCTTTCTCTATTTTCTGTCTTCTTCTCTCTTCTTCTGTCTTTTTCTTTTCTTAAATTCTTTTTTAAAAAAAAACCCATAACTATTCGGTTTTTCGGCAACGAAAATCCGCGTGCGTTACATAGTTGTTAAAGTGGTTTTCGTTATTGGCTGAGAGTATGAAAATATCCAATCCGGGTTTTTTAATAACCAAACGCTTATTTCACACCGTGGTCATTTATATTTCAAATCGTTTATACTTCATATCAAAATATCATAATCATTTCAAAACCATATCATTTTTGGAATCATATTCACTTTTGAAATCATTATTCACTTTAAAAATCATATTCATTTCCAAAATCATAACCACAAAATAGGTTAAAACATCATATCAAAGTATTTGCATTTAAATCCATTAAATCTAAATTTTAACAGTTCCAACGTAAATAGTTTGAATATTGAAAGTAGTTTATATATTGAAATAGTTATACAATAAAAATAGTTTATATTTAAAATAGTTTATAGATTATAATAGTTTATATATTAAAAATAGTTTATATATTAAAATATATGTATTTAAAATTGTTTATAAATTGAAAATAATATATATTAAAATAGTATTTATATTAAAAAGAGTTTACATCGAAAATAATTTCAAATTAGAACTGTTTCTTTCAATTTCCCAAATCAATTCAAATCAACTTTTGTTCCAAAATTCAGTTTAAATAAATCTCAGTTCAACAATTTCAATTAAAAGGGTTAAAGGTTCAATTCAATTTCTCATTAAAACTATTTTTAATTTAGATCGATTTCAAATCCAGGTTTGAACTACAAATATAAACCATTTCCAATTCAATAGTTTTCAAAGTTTAAATATTCAACAATTTACAATTACTCAACTTAATAAATTTCATTTATATTTCAAAATTAAATAATTTTATTTAAATTTGAAATATTCACTTAATCATTTTTAAATAAAATTTAAACAAAATCTCAAATTACAAATTTAAACAAATATTAAATATTCAATTTCCTTTTTATTTAAATATAAAAATATTCATTTAATCACCTTTAATCAAAGTCCAGTTATCAAGTTAAAAAAATATATCTTTAAAATCTTAAAATCAAAAAGTTTCAAATCAATTTTATTTAAAATCAATTCTTAAACAAATTAAATTACAAACCATCTTTAATTTATCTTCCCAACCTTGATTTATTAAAGTTATTACAAAATCAATTTAAAAATATTAATATAATTTTAAATAAATATTTTAAACACAATATATATACTTATCCTATTAAATTCTATTAAATTAAATTTTATTATACTAAATATTATTAAATTAAATCTTACTTAATTAAATCTATTTTATTTTACATTTTACTATATTTTATATATTTAAAAACAATAAAACTATAAGTAAAATCTTAAAATTTACCCTTTTCAAAACTTAACTTACAAATTTAATATTTCCAAACATATAATTTAAAAATCTAATTTTTACTCATATATTAAAATAAAATCTTGATATTATATTTAAGATCAATATTTATTAAAATCCATATATTTCTATTTTCTCAAAATTTTGGAAATCAGTTAAATATAGACCAACGGTGTCCACATATAGTTTTCTATCGTATAATCAAGTGATACAGATATTTAACATTTGAATTCGTAATTTACGGGCATATATCTTTTCAACCCGCAATCCCAAAATTTCAAAATCAATAAAATCGCTTGGGTTTATCATTTCAACTCATAACGATTTTCCTTAATCTATAATATCATTCGGATATGTATCATTTCAAACCATAGGAATTTCCTAAACTATCAAGAAACTTGTAGAGTGAGAACAATAAAATAATAGCATAAAATGACATAGCATATTAATGGCAAACATGATCACAATTAACAATTTAAATATAATATATTTACAACATGTTATGGTATGATATGTCAAATAACATAGGTTAACAAATGCAGATAATAATATATCACACTTAACAATTAAATTTCTAACCAATTCAAAATTTAACAACATATTCAATCGTTATTTCATGTGAAATCAATTCACTAAACATAAGAATATTAATCGTGAGTGATTACTCACCTTTCGAGGCTAGAGAAAATGGTCAACACAACAAGCTACAATTTTGAATCACAAACTCGACAATTGACCAATCCAAGCGACGATTTCCAAAGCAAAGCAAGTTGGACTCGAGATCAATGAATTTAAAAAAATATATCTAAAAAATCATGTATTTAAAATAAACCTTTATATATTATATTTTAAAAATCAATATTCAATTTAAAACACATATCAAAATCGAATCTTTATATATATATATATATATAATTTTAAAATCAGTATTTAATTTAAACACATATTTTAAAATCAATATATATATATATATATATATATCATATTTCAAAAACAATACTTAAAAGTAAATATTCTTTTTTTATAATAGAGGAGAGAATTGCAAATGAAAAACAATATATATATATATATGCGCGCTCAATGGATGGTCTGGAGGAGTGCACGGCAAGGCGTGGCAGCTCGAAAATGGTGGGAGGGCTATGAAGAGGCTTGCTGCTTGGTGTCGGCTGTTTGGTCAAGGTGAGGTTGAAGGATTGCCGATCGGTAGAGCGAAGGATGCGGTGAAGGGATGACTAGCAGCGAGCTCAGAATTTGGCTGATAGGTCTTAGTTGAAGGGTGGAGTTTGGGTTGCATGGAAGAGGTAGGCTTCAGCTGTTGGGGCTGGGGAGGATCTGATAGGGGGTAGCAGACTGTAGAAGCAAGGCTGTGGTTGCAAGATCGGTGGAAGGAGTTGGTTGCTATGGGTGGACGAGGTCAGAGGCGGAGTGGAGGTTAGCCGATGTGGGAAGGAGATGGGCTGCGAGACTATGTTGCTGGAGACGGAGTTGACGTGGAGAGGAGGATGGTCGGTGTTGTTTCATGGTGAGAGGTGGTGTAAGACAAGTGGTTGGTGGCTAGCTTTTAGCATAGAGGGTTTCAGGTGGAGAGATGGTCATGAGTGGAAGGTGCGGCGTGCTGAAGGATAAGGAAGATAAAAGTGGAACGACATTGGCGTTTTGTCGAGCTTGAGGTTGAGATTGGGTATGGGGAAAGACAAAGACTAGCTGATTTGTTATGTGTTAGATGTTTCGGGATGGCTAGAGCGAGGCAAGCCGGAGGGAAGAGATGGGATAGAAGGCGAGTTCGGTCAGGGAAAGTGGCAATTGGCTATAGGCTGAGTGGTGGTAGGTTGCTAATGGACGAGCAGGTATATTCACAAACCAAGATGGCTTTATTTTTTTCTGAACTATGCATAGCAATAAAGATGAAGAAAAGAAGGGAGAGAGGAGCAGGATTAGATTAGCAAGCTTCAGTTAATACGAAATATATATTATATTATATTTTTCTGATAGAAATGAAGAGAAAGCAGAGAACCAAAAGGATAACGAACCAGCAAAGAAAATGAAACAAAAAATATAATAAAATGGTAAAAATAGTATAGGTCAGCCATCAAATTCAAAAAATAATAAAGGCTAGTGACCATAGATTTTCTTACAGGAACAAACGAATGGACATAGTGAAACCCAAAAGGTTCAAATACGGAATTGATATGACTAATCTTTTTGACGATTTCACCACGTATCGGGCACCAAAATACACAAATGAATGTACTGCAGAGATCGGCATGATGAGATAAAAGAATGGTACATAGATACGAGTGACTCGACCCATCCATCGAAACTCGATATTTGCTGCCAAAAATGCCGCTAAAACGCCAAAAATAATATAAACGGTACTAGAGCAGTACAACTTTGGCGAAACGAAATATGACGTCTCACACAGAAATGGTTTACATTTTTCTAATATAAACATATTCAGATTTCAATAATATTTCATTTCTAACAAATTTTAACTGATTTTAAATTTTAAATTTCACAACCAAACAAACTTGCATATTTTCCAAGGAAAATCTGCCACTTTGTATGCTGAAATAGATGCATACCAAAAATCAAATTTTCATTGCTAAAATTTAATTGCTTATTTTCTTGGATAATTTAGTTTATAACATTATTTAAATCGTTAAAATTTCCGCATCGTTACACTCGCCCCCACTCAAAACTTTTCGTCCTCGAAAAGGAATGAGATCGGAGAATAGAAACAACATAAAGGAAAATAGATTCATAATACATAGTAACAGATATAATAATTAATTCGAAGCCATATAAATTTCATTTTGGACATCTCATTACTTATATTTATATTTTATATTATTCCATTACATTTTCACATTAACATTCAAACTTTTCCTAGGTAAGTTTTATAAAAGATTCTGAATGTAATTGAGCACTATACAAATTTACCTTTTATTTACAATATTTCTATTAATCAAAATTTAGTTTGAACATTTTTATCACTTAATTTTTTTATAACCTTCAATTACATATTCACATAACATTTTAACTTTTTGAATATTTCAGGTAAGTTATGAAAGGGACAGCGGATTAAGGATCTTAAGGCTAATTTAACACTAGAGGGGAGGGGAGGGTGAAGTGTTTAATAAATTCTAAGACTTATATGGACTAATTTAAAATTATTACACAAACAAATGTAGAATTTAATCATAGAACAATCATAGAATCAAACACAGATGCAGAAAGTAAATAAAAAGCAGTAAAAGGAAAGAACACACCAGATTTTCTACTGGTTCGGAGTTACCCTACATCCAGTCCTGTGCCAAGGGAAACCACCTCATATAGATTTTTATTATACCAATGCCGAGATTACATTCCTCAATTTCTAAAGGCCTTGAGGTACCCTCCCGTCTCACGATTCCGGGGCAAACTCTCTTGATTTACGGGCCACAAGATTACCCAATTTATTTCCAGGCATAACCATGACTTATAGGGAGACTCGATAAACTTTTGATTACAAATTGATCCTATAGCTCTGAATAGCACTTTGATCTTCGAGAGAGGACAGAGAATCAAACAAGAATGAGATTCTAATTTGATTCACTTGAGAATTCGACAGAATTTCGGCACGATCTTAAAAGTATGAAAATTATAGAATATGGACTTGTGGAGAAGAAGAAGTGAAGAAAAACAAGAAATTAGTTAGTTAAAAAATTCGTTTGTGAAGGCTATTTATAAAGCACCGACAGTCATAACCATTCGTGAAGAGATTTAAACGAATAGACGCTTCTTTTGAAAATTGAAACTTTTGAATTCAACGGCCATCATGTCGACATGGGGTATCCCATGATGACATACCTATGTTAAAAAACAATGCAAAATTTGTTTTGAAAATGAAGTTTAAAACAAGAGTTTATTTTAAAACAAAAAAAATATATTTTAAGGCTAAAACATCTTTTTAAAAAATCATTTAAAAGATAATTTTAAGGCTAAAATATTTTGAAAAGCAGTTTTGAAAATCATTTTGAAAAACCATTTCGAAGTAGTTTTGCAAGCTTCTTCCTTCAGAATATCTCATCACATCAGGACTCGAGAACTTGTACAAAACCAGAATATTCATGGGTTTGTAAGCCACTTGTCATAGGTTCGTAAGCTATTTTTCATGGGTTTGTAAGCCACTAAAAAGGTAGAAATGGGTTCCATCCCGAATGAAATTCGGAATGAAGGTTACCATGCTATTTTGAAGTTTTAACAAAACTACACATATCTTGAAATCTTGATCTTGATACTCTAAAGTCTTCAATCTTGAGTCTTGAGTTTTTATACTGATCAGTCTTCAGTAATCAATACCTGCATATATATATATATATATATATATATCCTGCATATACATACCTATCTAGACAACAGTGTTAGTATATATTTTATAATAATATAAGATAAAAAGGTTGTTGTCATCAAAACCAACATCTCAGTTCCTAACAATCTCTCCCTTTTTGATGATGACAACCTGTATTTATAAAATATATTTACCATACCATAACTCCTATCATAACTCCCTCTTACTCCATAACTCCCCCTTACTCCAAGCCAACTATTATTTTATAACTCCCCCTCTTTATCATCAACAAAAACTTCTAACTAATAAATTCCCTGAACTTGATATAAGATAATCAACCATAATAAAATAGAGTAATCCATATATAAATGTAATAAGTGCTAAGTGTGATCATAAGTATGAAATGTGATCATAAGTGTAATCTAAAAAGTAAATCAATCATCAACTAATCATATTTACAGTAATTAGTCAATCCAAACATATATACAAACCACACCAAATAAGTTAAGTCAATCAAGTTTTAAAATACACCAATCAAATCAAACAAATAACATACAAAATGACTAGACATTCCTTGGTTCTTCCACCCATCCATCTTCTCCAAAGATAGGGTCTGCTTTGATGGCATCCCATTCTTCTTTATCCTTGTCAAGAGTGACTGGTGGATTTCCTTCGAGATCGTCCTTATTAAGGGCTAAAATGTCTCTCTTGCTCCTTAATCATCTGTATTTGACTCAGTTCTAAGTGACACTAATTACAAAGTATGAATGTAAGAATGTTCTTGAGGAAATGAGAGTTTCTTTAAGATTATCAATTAGATTCTTAATCGGAGAAGCCATACTTCAAGAAATAGGAAGAATTAGGAAAGAGAATGATTGAAGATAAAGTTTGACAATTTATTCTGGAAAAAACAGATATAAATAGGGGTAGAAAGTCGTTTGAAATGAATAGACACAAGTTAGTTACTTGAAATTAAAATTTGAAAGTGTAACTAGTTTCTGCCCGTTATATGTCAACATAGGGGGATGGTGTATGTCGACATGCCTCTGCCTAAAGTGACATTTTGCTTTGTTTTGAATATTACGAACAAATCTATTAAACTAAAATTTGTATAATATAAAAAAAGCAATTACAGAGATAAGTGAAGTTGAATAACAGGAAATGAAGGATTTCATTAATAATTTTAGTCGACATTACATAAGATAATATAATATTAACTAAAATAAATAAAATACAAAGATAGAACAAGATAACATGAACTAGAACTAATTGGATGAAATTAAAGAAGATGATAGTCCAAGCTTTCTACTAATTTTCCCAAAGAACTTGTCGATTTTAGTAGAAATCTTATCCATTTTCTTACTCATTGATCTTTTAAGTGTCATTTGATTTTTCACTATAATTCTTTGATTATTGAGAATGGTCCTGTTGGATAGATTAGCACGATTAGTAGGATATTCTATACTCTCAAAGGAAGTTTCTTGATCTTCCTCTTCCTCCTCTTCAATTTCCATTCCTTCTTCTTCTTCTTATTCTTCTTCTTTCATTTCTTCCATCTCTTCGTGAGCAAGTCTCTCTTCCTTTTCCGTAAGCGTTTCATATGGTTAAAACACTAATGGAATTTGCATAAGGGAAATGTTTCCATGGTTGAACACTTTTCTAGTTGTAAATTCTTCCCTTTTGAAATCAACTCCAAAGTAGTTAAAAATCCGAGTGAGATAAATTCCATGGTATAATGTATTTTCACATAGTAAAATCTTGGGCCTTAGCTCATCCAAAATAACTTGAGCCCAATTAATATCATAATTTCCTAAAATTGCAAAAAGAGCTTTGCAAACTTTCAAAGTTAGGTTGTTGTAGTTTTCCGATCTTGGAATAAGAGTGTGTTGGATAAGAAGATTAACAATTCCAGCTTTTGGATGAAAATAACGATTTTTGAATTTGAAATTGTCATCCTCTTCAAAGATGTGATGAAATGTCTCTCGATCATTTTCATTAATTTGAATTTCGATAGAATCATTCCGGTATACTTGCATCCCAAAATATTTTCCAAAATTTCACAATCCAAAACAATTTGTGTTACTTTAACACTACTCCAAATTTGTCCTTCTTCCCTATCATAAAAACCAAGATTCAGATTTGCATAAAACATCTTAATAAGATTTGGATAACATGCAAAATCATTTTGTTTGTTATCTACTAAACTAGGAATAGAACATTACTGAAAAATATTTTCAATTTCATAAGAAGGAAAATCTTAAAAATAGCAAATTTTCCCGTATGAATTTTACCAAAGTTTACATAGTTGATGTAAGCTTTGATAGCTTTCAGGTCATTAAAAAGAAAGTTTTTGATAGATTTTGGAAGCCTAATGGTGTTAAGAGTTCTTGAAGAGGCCATTGAAGAAGTTTGAGAGGAGTTGAAGATAAGTTTGAAATTTGAAATAAAAGTGAAAAGAGACGATAAAGAGAGTGAGATAAATAGAGAATCTATAGACATGTTATCTGGTCAAGAGGCATCTTTCCAGAGCATTGAAGTTGGTGAAAAGGTGGAGGGAAATTCAAAAGTTTGAACTCAAATTTTGAAATCAAATTCTGAGGGGCATGTCGACATGGGGTATCCGGGTATGTCGACATGTGTCTATTGAATCAAAGGATAGTTTCTATTCCTAATTTCTAATAAATGTATATATTATATCCTATATTCTAATTATATAATTCCTGTAATAACATTAAATATAATAATACTTAAATATTAATAATTTAATATTTAAAATATTATTAAAGTAATATTATTTTTAAATTTAAAATTCAAATTTTAAGAGATAAATTTGAATTTGAAATTTAAGGAATTTAAAAATAATCAAGTAAACAAGCAAGCATCCATTCAAACAAGAAAAAACTAAAAATAACGTAAATGCATACCTATTTTTAGATCCATACTCCCATCGCCATCTGATACACGAATAACAGTGAAACACATATTTGAATTATCCGTCTTCTTTTCATCATCACTGGATGATGAGTCCGAGTCATCAAGGGTTGCTGTGTGTGCTTTATTTCTTTTTCTCGACGAGTCAATGTTTGGAGAGAACAATTGTTTATCTAGATATGGACAATCTTTCCTATGATGCCCGACTTTATTTCAATTGTAGCATCTATCATTGTTGACGTTCTCAGTATTATTTTTGGAATTACTTTGATCATTTCTTTTGTAATTATTCATTTTTCTATATTTTAGGAATTTCCGGAAGTTTCTTATCATGAAAGCAATCTCCTCATCACAGTCTAGTTCCGAATCTTCAGTTGTTGCATTGAATGCTAATGATTTCTTTTCTGTAGCCTTATTTTCTCTTCTTCCCTACAGTTGAACTTCACAAGACATCAAATTCCCAATTAATTCTTTTATTTTCATGAGACTGATATCATTTGCTTCTTCAATTGCAAGTGTCTTTTGATCCCATTCTGGAGTGAGTGAATTTAGAAATTTTCTGACTTGGTCTTCCTCCGAAAAGCTTTTTCCTTGTGCAATTAGTGAATGAAAAATATCTTGAAATCAACAATACATGTCGAAAATGGACTCATTTGCATGCATTTTAAACAATTGAAACTGATTAGTTAATATGGAAATTTTAGTCTGTTTAACTTTGCTTGTTCCTTCATGAGTAACTTGCAAAGTTTTCTAGATTTCAAATGCAGACTTACAAACAAACACTCTATTAAACTCATTCCTATCTAGTAAACAAAATAATATATTCATGGCCTTTGAGTTATTTTGTGCAACACCCTTTTTCTCAGCAGTCCACTGGGCAAAATTGGTAGTTGATTTAACATCCTCAGTTTGTGTGATATTTCAAGTGTCCAATCCTACAGATTTTAAATAAATTTTCATTCTATAAGCCCAATATGCACAATTACTGCCATTGAAAAATGACGGTCTGACCGTAGACCGACCTTCTACAAATGAATTAGTGTTAGTGATAACAGAACTAGCGCCAGAGTTGACATTACCAGTGTTGGTAGCCATTAAAACAATTTTCAAGTTTCAAATTATGAAAACTATGAAAACCTTGCTTTAGTACCCATTGAAAGGGACAATGGATTAAGGATCTTGAGGCTAATTTAACACTAGAAAGGGGTGAATAGTGTTTAATGAATTTTAAGACTTATATGGACTAATTTAAAATTATGACAGAAACAAATGCAGAACTTAATCACAGAACAATCACAGAATCAAACACAGATGCAGAAAGTAAATAAAAAACAGTAAAAGGAAAGAACACATCGGATTTTATACTGGTTCGGAGTTACTCTACATCCAGTCCTGTACCAGAGTAACCACCTCATATAGATTTTTACTATACCAATGTCGAGATTATATTCCCCAATTTCTTAAGGCCTTGAGGTACCCTCCCGTCTCACGAGTCCGAGGCAAACTCTCTTGATTTACGGGCCACAAGATTACCCAATTGATTTCCAGACACAACCACACCTTATAGAGAGACTCGAAAAACTTTTGATTACAAATTGATCCTATAACTCTGAATAGCACTTTGATCTTCGAGAGTGGATAGAGAATCAAACAAGAAAGAGATTCTAATTTTATTCCCTTGAGAATTTGGCAGAATTTCGGCACGATCTTAAAAATATAAAAATTATGGAATATGGATTTTTGGAGAAGAAGAAGTGAAGAAAAATAAGAAATTAGTTAGTTAAAAAATTCGTTTATGAAGGCTATTTATAAAGCACCAACGGTCATAACCATTCATGAAGAGATTTAAATGAATAGACACTTCTTTTGAAAATTAAAACTTTTGAATTCAACGGCCACTATGTCGACATGAGGTATCCCATGATGTCGACATCCCTATGTTAAAAAAATGTAAAGTTTGTTTTGAAAATGAAGTTTAAAACAAGAGTTTATTTTAAAATAGAAATAAATAATATTTTAAGGATAAAACATCTTTTTTAAAAATCATTTGAAAAGATAATTTTAAGGCTAAAATATTTTGAAAGCAGTTTTGAAAATCATTTTGAAAAACCATTTTGAAGTAGTTTTGCAAGCTTCTTCCAATAGAATATCTCATCACATCAGGACTCAAGAACTTGTACCAAACCAGGATGTTCGTGGGGTTATTAGCCACTTGTCATAGGTTTGTAAGCTACTTCTCATAGGTTTGTAAGCCACTAAGAAGGTAGAAATGAGTTCCATCCAAAATGAAATTCAGAATGAAGGTTTCCATGCTATTATGAAGTTTTAACAAAAACTAGACACATATCTTAAAATCATGATCTTGATACTCTAGAGTCTTCAATCTTGAGTCTTGAGCCTTTATACCGATCAGTCTTCAGTAATCAATACCTGCATATATATATAATTATGTATGTCCTACATATACATATCTATCTAGACAACAGTGTTAGTATATATTTTATAATAAGATAAGATAAAAAGGTTGTTGTTATCAAAACCAACATCTCAGTTCCTAACAAGTGATATTTGTTTTAAAATGCAACTGAGTATTATACGGTTAAATTTTATCCAAGTTCAACTTTTTCAAGTTGTTTCAATTCCATTTCTCATTTTAGACACTCCAACCACTCAAATTTTTTGCTTCATTTCAATAATTAAAAACCATTACTTAATATAAAACTTAAGAGTTCAATTTTTGGTTTAACTTCAAACCATTTTGAAATATATATATATATATATATATATAAATATATATATATATAATACATCAAATCATAGTCCAGAAATTCAAATCAAATCCATTTTCCAAAACAAAAGTGTAGCGAAGCTACTAAGTGATCTCCGACTCTAAGATTCGAAAATGAATGTCGATGATGCTGCAGTCATCATCGAAATTATTTTCTAGCGATATAAGAGGAAAGTACTAACTTACTTCTTTTAAAATTCTTTGGAAACAATTTCCATTCGAAAATACTTTCAAATAATATATTTTCAAAACCTTTGAAAACAAATTTCGAAAAACACCGGAAATTAAATTCTTGAATCCTTAATTTAAATTCATTTCATTTTCAAATCAGATTTATAAACCATGTTTTAAAATTTCATCTCCTTATAACATACAACAATTGCAAATCTAGTACTATCATTTATAACAACAAATTCATTTTACTACCTAATTTCAGAAAATTATGCTTTTATATATAAAAAATATAAACATACATAAAATTATTTCATCTATCAGTTTCGAAAACAATATTGTGCGAGTTTGCTCTATTCAAGCGTTTTGGGATTCCTATCGATAGCGTTGGCAAGAGTTAGCAATCGAAACCAAAAATTCAAACTTAACAACTCAAACAACACAATATAACACATTTTCATATCAATTACAAATACGCTCTCTCATAGGTTGATTCAAGCATGGATTTAAGAACAAGGATATAGATTCAAATTTAAAGGGACCCTAATCAAAGAGAATTCTAACTAAGAAGATATGCTCAAAAGGAAGAAGATAATTTAATTACAAAAGAGAAAAGATGGATAGACTTATATTTATTGCATCGATCTTAATTGTGTCAACCGGGACTCCATTTCAGAAACAATATGCCCAAGAAATCGGACTTCATCTCTCCAAAAGCGGGATTAGAAAATTTGGCTTTCAACTAATGACTCTAGGAGTTTCCAGCACATAGCCCAAATAAGGTTCATGATCCTTCTCCAACTTAGAAAAGACGAGAAGATCATCAACGAAAATGGGGACAAACTGGTTGAGAACATCGCAGAAACACGATTCATAATATCGACGAAGAAGACAAGAGCATTTGTTAATAAAAAAGGCATGACTAACTCTTCATAGAAGCTATTCTCCATTTGGAGAGCTATCTTGGGAATGCTCTCCTTGGCTATATGAAGCTGGTAAAAACCGATAGCAAAATCGAGTTCTAGAATAAGATCGATGTGGAATTCAATTTCCTGCTTAGGAGGAAGAGAATCACCAAAGACATCTAGAAGTAGTTGGGCAGTAGGAGTAGATTCAAGATCACTAGGCTGAGAATCAAGCGAGAAGATAAAACTGCATGCATAATCCTAAGGCATTCGACATTTGATCACAAGAGAATTACCCTGGTCATCCACTAGAGAAATGGTTTGGGCTTCGTAAGAAATTACTGCATCAAAACCAAGGATGTAGAATTATCCATTGAATCGATGCCTGTTTTAAAGGAGCTTCACCCCTTTACACATACTAAGATTGGCCTGACCACCGATGGAAGTAGTCACACAATGCCAATTGAGTTTGCAAGATGTGCTTAAATTTATTACAGAGATCAACAAAAATAAAGCTATAGGATGCTCCATTATCCAGAAGAACATGAACAACAAAAGACAAGAATGGATTTCAAAATGAAGGGAACATTCCAAAATTCAAAAGGAATCCTAAGCCAAGAGGATCCAAACGAAGAATTTCAAGCTCGAACAAAGATGATTCTAAAATTAATTTTACTAACTCTAGGGTATTAGTACCCTATCTCTAATGAGTTTTTACTCCATATGCTAAGTTTTGCCTAAACCAGAGCTCTGCTACCAACTGTGATGACTTGTCATTTCAAACAATTCAAATCGACAGTAATCCACACATGTTAGACTTGAATTGCTCAAAACAAAAGATTGTTAATTTATATTTGGAAAAACTTAGCATATACAGTAAATAAATCAATCATAGAATCACAAATAAAGAGTAAAACAGCAATAAGCAGTGGAATATATAAATAGTAGTTCATGAAGCTACTATAGAACATCAAAGTCTGAAATATATACAACAGAAAATCCCAAGTACGTAGAAGTCACTAATGCAAAAACAACTGACAGTTATGAACATAAACAACGGGAAATAACTGGAATAACTGAAAGCTAAATAGAAAAAAGTTAGATCTCCAAACAAAGCACCAATCTCCAAAGGTGAGTCTCAATAGCTGTGACACTCAGTCTGACCCGAGCATAAAGCAAAACACAAAACACTCAAGTCAGGATTAACATTCCTATGCAAGTAACTCAACTCAAGTGAAATGTCCAAGTGAAATGCAATATAAATTAAAGGATGTTTGGGATTCCCATCCTTTAAGGACCCGTTAAACTATCTATATACATAGTACAATACGCTACATATATAACGTCTATAGTAAAGTAAAATATTAAAATAGCGTTAAGGCGTTACCCATATCCCCCTTAACTCATTTTTATATGAGTGTCGTAGTTTATATAGTGCTGTAAACTCCACTAAACCGGTGGCCTATCAGGGAGCACTCCATAGGTATGACATAAACCAAACTCATAGTGGGCATAATAAGGCATGTGACAAGGCACGCGAGGCAATGCCCAGGGTAGGATAATACCATTTTGTAGAACCAGGCTAATGGTAACTCATAACAGCTACTACCACCCACCTTGAGACACACTCCCATAATCGAAGGTGCACCCAATTAAATCATAAAGTAATAGAATGGTATCGAAGAAGCATGCTCGATCATAGGTGCGACCTTACTTGGCCCAGGTATAACTCCTGTTTCAGTCGCATTAAGCTGACTTCGAGAGTCAGGGCTGCGTTCATACCTAATATAGACATTGTCAAACCATCCTACTTCGTTTTGGATTCTTCACCACGGGAACAGTTGTTAAAGTGGTTTTCGGTATTGGCATAAAGTATGGCAATATCCGATCCTCGTCTCTTTAACAACCAAACGCTTATTTCACAACGTGGTCATTTTATATTTTAACAGTTCATACTTCATATCAAAATATCACAATCATTTCAAAATCATATCATTTTCGAAATCATATTCATTTTTGAAATCATTATTCACTTTAAAAATCATATTCATTTCCAAAATCATAACCACAAAATAGGTTAAAACATCATATCAAAGTATTTGCATTTAGATCCATTAAATCCAAATTTTAACAGTTCCAACTTAAACAGTTTGAATATTGAAAGTAATTTACATATTGAAATAGTTATACATTAAAAATAGTTTACATTTAAAATAGGTTATAGATTGAAATAGTTTATATATTTAAAATAGTTTATATGTTAAAATATATATATTTAAAATTATTTATAAATTTAAAACGATATATATTAAAAAAGTATATATATATATATTAAAAAGGGTTTATACTGAAAATAGTTTCAAATTAGAATTGTTTTTTCCAATTTTACAAATCAATTCAAATCAACTTCAGTTCCAAAATTCAATTTAAATCAATCTTAGTTCAACAATTTCAATTAAAAGGGTTAAAGGTTCAATTCAATTTCTCATTAAAACCATTTATAATTTATATCGATTTCAAATCCAAGTTTGAACTACAAATTTAAACCACTTCCAATTCAATAGGTTTTAAAGTTTAAATATTCAACAATTAACAATAACTCAACTTGATAAATTTCATTTATATTTCAAAATTCAACTTTAATTTTCTTTGAATTTGAAAATATTCACTTAAGTATTTCTAAATAACATTTAAATAAAATGTCTAATTACAAATCTAAACAAATATTCAATTTCAATTTTATTTAAATTTGAAAATATTGATTAAGTCACCTTTAATCAGAATCCAGTTATCAAGTTATAAAAATCATATCTTTAAATCTCAAAGTTAAAAAGTTTCAAACTAATTTCATTCAACTTCAATTTTTAAACAAATTAAATTACAAATCATCTTTAATTTATCTTCCTAACCTTGATTTATTAAAGTTATTACAATTTTTTTTTCAAATATTAATATAAATTTTAAATAAATATTTTAAATACAATATATATACATTTATCCAATTAAATTCTATTAAATTAAATTTTTTTGTAATAAATATTATTAAATTAAATCCTAGTTATTAAATTTATTTTATTTTATATTTAACTATACTTTATATATTAAAAATAATAAAATTATAAGCAAAATCTTAAAATTTACCCTTTTCAAAACTTAACTTATAAATTTAAAATTTCTAAACATATCATTTAATAATCTAAATTTTACTCATATATTAAAATAAAATCTTTATATTATATTTAAAATCAATATTTTTTAAAATCCATATTTTTCTCTTTTCTTAAAGTTTTGGAAATCATTTAAATATAGACCGATAGTGTCCGTATATAGTTTTCTATCCTATGGTCAAGTGGTACAGATATTTATCATTTGAATCCGTAATACTTTACATTTACGGCTATATATCATTTTAACCCGCAATCCCAAAATTTCAAAATCAATATAATCGCTTGGGTTTATCATTTCAACCCATAATGATTTTCCTTAATTTATAATATCATTCGGGTATGTATCATTTCAACCTTAATGATTTCCTAAATTACCAGGAAACTTAGAGAGTGAGAACAATAAAATAAAAACATAAAATGACATAGCATATCATTGGCAGATATGATTATAATTAACAATTTAAATACAATATATTTACCACATGTTATGGTGTCATATGTCAAATAACATAGGTTAACAAATGCAGATAATAACATATCATACTTAACAATTAAATATCTAACCAATTCAAAATTTAACAACATATTCAATCATTATTTCACGTGAAATCAATTCACTAAACATAAGAACGTTAATCGTGAGTGATTGCTTAACTTTCGGGGCTAGAGAAAATAAACAACACAACAATAAGATTTTGAATCATGAATTCAACAATCGACCAATCCAAATGATGATTTCCAACGCAAAGCAAGGTGGACTCGAGATCGATAAAAACAAAATTTAATTTTTTTTAAAATTTACTCTCGCATTTAAAATAAACCTTTATATATTATGTTTTAAAAATCAATATTCAAATTAAAACACATATCAAAATAGAACCTTTATATATATATTATATTTAAAATCAATATTTAATTTAAAATGCACATTTTAAAATCAAAATATCTATATATCATATTTTAAAATAAATACTTAAAAATCAATATATATTTTTGTAATAGAGGAGAGAATTGAAAATGAAAAACAATATGTATATAATATATAATTTTTCAATATATATAATAGATGAAGGGAAGCCTGTTGTGCTCAGTGGTTGGTCTGGATGAGTGCACGACGTGGCGTGCTAGCTCGTAAATGGTGAAAGGGCTGTGAGGAGGCTTGCTGCTTGGTGTCGGTTGTTCGGTCAAGGTTAGGTGGAAGGCTTGTCGATCGTTAGAGGAAAGGATGCGGTGAAGTGATGGCTAATGGCTAGCTCAGAATTTGGCTGACGAATCTCGATGGACGGGTGGAGTTTGGGTTGCGTGGCAGAGGTAGGCTTCGGCTGCTGAGGATGGGAAGGATCCGATAGGGAGTTGCGGACTGTAGAAGCAAGGTCGTGGTTGCGTGATCGATGGAAGGAGTTGGTTGCTATGGGTGGACAAGGTCAGAGTTGGAGCGATGGTTAGCCGATGCAGGAAGGCGATGGGCTGCGAGGTTATGTTGCTAGAGATGGAGTTGACGTAGGGAGGAGGATGGTCGGTGCTGTTTCATTATGAGAGGTGGTGTAAGCCAAAAGGTCGATGGCTAGCTTTCGGCATGGGGGGTTTCTGGTGGAGAGGTGGTCACGAGTGGAAGGTGCTTCGTGCTGTGGGATAAGGCGGATGAAAGTGGAACGACACTGGTGTTTTGTCGAGCTCTGGGTCGAGGCTAGGTGTTGGGAAAAGGCAGAGACTAGCTGATGGGTTATGCACCGGATGTTTGGGGATGGCTGGAGCTGCACGTGCCGGAGGGAAGAGAGGGGAAAAAGGCAGTGTTCAATCAGGGAAAGTGGCGATCAGCTGTGGGTTAAGTGGTGGTAGGTTGCTAATGGACCAGCAGGTATATTCACAAACCAAGATGACTTCATATTTTTTTTTGACCTACGCATAGCAATGAAGATAAAGAAAAGAGAGGAGAGAGGAGCAAGATTAGATGAGCAAGCTTCAATTAATATGAAATATATATTATATTACATTTTTCTGATAGAAATGAAGAGAAAACAGAAAACCAAAAGGATGAACGAACCAACAAAGAAAATGAAACAACAAATATAATAAAATGGTAAGAATAGTAAAGGTCAGCCATCAAATTTAGAAAATAATAAAGGCTAATGACCATAAGTTTTCTCACAGGAACAAACGAATGGACAAAGTGAAACCCAAAAGGCTCAAATACGAAACCGATACGGCTAATCGTTTTGTCGATTTCGCCACGTACCCAGCACCAAAATACACAAATAAATACACTACGGAGATCAGTACGACGAGACGAATAGAATGGTACACAGATATGAGTGACACAACCCATCTATCAAAACTTGATATTTGCTGCTAAAAATGCAGCTAAAACACCGAAAATAATATAAACGGATCTAGAACAGCACAAATTTGATAAAAAAAATATGGCGTCTCACTCAGAAAATGATTTACATTTTTTTATACAAAAATTTTCTGTTTCAAAAATATTTTATTTCTAACAAATTTTAACTGATTTTAAATTTTAAATTTTAAATTTTAAATTTCACAACCAAATAAACTTTCATATTTTCCAATGAAAATCTGCTACTTGCTATGGTTAAATATATGCATACCAAAAGTCAAATTTTCATTGCTAAATTTTATTGCTTATTTTCATGAAAAATTTAGCTAATTACGTTATGTAAATCGATAAATTTCCGGGTTGTTACATATAGGGACCTGCTTGGGTCGGCCATGATGTGGACATGAAAGCGGTGCGGCCGTATGATTGCAAGCGGGTTTGATTTGGATGGTTAAGTTAAATATAATTGGTAAGAGAAAAATGAGGTTCTTGATTCTAACTTGTCTCTAAACTCTCCTCTATACATGCATCTCAACCCACACCCATTGGAGGACTTTTGAAGCAACCTAATCCTCTACTTCTGGACAAAACTATACCTTCGTATCTCTTTATTTCCAAACTCAAATCAAAGTAGAACAAATACAATTCAAGAATCGATGGTCAATGGTTAAGGGACTAGCACTCTACAGGATTGGATAAGAGATTAAGGAATATCTCATCGTTTCAAGGTGTACTTATAGGCCTTGGTAATAAGGTAGATTTTCAATCTATTAATGAATTGTAATGTGCAGATAATATTTTTATCATGTATATTATTTTATTAGTTAGATGAAGATTCTATTATATTAATATATTATCATAATCAGATTGGTTATATTTTTATAAACTTATATATTTATAATAATAAATTTATTTTTACATATAACTACCTACGATATGCATGGATCGTAATTTCAAATCAAATTTTATTATTTTAATAAATTTAAAATGCATTATTTGATTACATATAAGTTTTATAATTTAGATTCTATATCTTATTCTACACAAAACATGGTTTGTAATTTTATATAAATAATTACATATTTACAATTTTTTTGGCAGAAATAAAATAACTTTTATACATATGAATATTATTTTTAATATTATTTAAATCAATTAGTCATGTAAATTAATTATATCAATATATATGTATTATATAAAATATATTCTATATTTTATAAAATTAAGTGAGTACCTAGTATACTTTCAATTAAAAAATAAAAAAATTATTTTACATAATTTAAATATTTGAATATCAACCAAAAATAAAAAATATACATTAATATTGTATTTAGATTATAAAATAAAATTATATATATTAAATATTAAAATAGTAAAATATCACTTCGAATTTTACTAAAATTTTAAGTTTCAAAAATTATGTTTCGAAAATTAATTTTTAATTAATTTTTTCTATTTTCCCAGATGGATATTAATTTAAAATTTATATATTTAAATTAAAAAACATTCTATGTCATGTGCATTATCAAGTGTTTATTTATATATATTTAGCACATATTTTTTGTATATTTTAAAGTATTAATATATATATATATGTGTGTGTGTGTGTGTGTGTATGTATATATGTGTATATATGTGTGTGTATATGTGTGTGTATATATGTGTGTGTATATATATGTATATATTGACCGCGGGCTTGGTCGGGTGATGGGGTGATATGCCTCCCATATGGGAGGTTTGAGGTTCGATTCCCACGTGGGAGGAGTGGGGTGATACGCCTTTCATATAGAAGGTTTGAGGTTCATTCCTGCCTTCTGCACCATGCCAACCGAAAGGTGTGGCTTACATGGAATAATGGTTGTGGTGGGCTAACCATCTATTCCCTAGGTTTACTATTCAGGAATCGCATGTCGGTAGTGATTCAACAGGTTTCCCTGGTTTCATATATATATATATATATATATTTGTTATTGTATGATTTATATATAAATATATATGTTTATTTAATATATCTGTGTGTGCATATGTTTATATATATGTTGCTTTATGTTTTGCAACAAAGAAAAAATTAAATTTAATATAATTTATAAATGTTTTATTACATATTTATATAAATAATGTTAAAATTTCATGTATATATATAATTATTTAATATAAAATATAGCTTATGTTGTGTGTGTGTGTATTTGTAAAATTTTTTATATATAAATTAAAGTATATAAACATACATTTATATAATATATTTGTACTCTAGATGAACCAACATGTCTGTTATGGTGTAAATCCCAACACTTATATATGGGCATGTTATACCTTGCATAGATTGCTATGTTACATAGGCATACACATATAGAAATATATGTGTGTGTATGGTACACGTATATATAATATAATATTTTTCTTGGCAAGGTCAGCCGGTTTTATAGTGGCCGTCCACTTTTTATTATGAACGTAATAAAACTTTTAATACAGGAGAAAAGTAAAAGCACCTTAACTACTGAGAAAAAGGAAACTACAGCACAGGATTGTGACTGAGATGCCACATCTACTATAAATATCACATCGACTAGGTCTCCTCAGAAGAGGAAGAAGCACCTACGTCCACTAACACCTGGGAAGACTCCATAGGGACATTCCCAATAATACTAGTAAAAGGGAAAAAAGGCACAGCAAGACAAAGGTCACAATCATCAGAATCAGAAGAGTATATAAAAGATCGATCCCAGGTAGTATTAGCTAACATGACAGAATTCGACCTCGCAAATGGTCCGTCCAAATCAAGAACTAAAGAATCACCAAAAGTACCGTAACAAAGGCATTTGAGGTCCAGATGACCATCGAATACAAACCTAAAAAAGGATCCCTCCAAGGGGTTAAATCTCATACCAGATTTGAGATCAACCCAACACCTTTCGGACTCAACCCAAACAATACGTAACCACGGGGGTGCAGAATCGGGAGCAGCTAAAGGAATAGCTGAAGCGGCACAAGGGACCATGGGATCAATGGAAGAAGGGATGGCAGGCCTAGAAAAGTCATAAGGAACTCAAAACTAAGGATCAAAGGGTGAGGTGGAGGATCCGAAACAGGATTAGGCTCAATAGGAAGCTTAACTGACGGAGAGGCAGAGGAAGAGACCTTAGGAACCCATATCCTAAGCGGGGGGCGAGGCAAAGGAATATAACATAATATTAATTACATAAAATAAAGTTATTCAATAAATTTAAATAAAATAATAATTTTATTTAAAAAGGAATATAGAAATGTTCTAAATAAATTAGACTTCATTAGCTTAATAGTGACCCAAAATGGAAAAAAATTGAAATTCACTCATTACGTCCATTGTGGGCTAGCCCTGTTCCATAAGGTCAACATTCAAAATTTATTGGTAAGTATATTTTTAAATTTTATTTGCCAATATTAATTCCTTTCATTTTTATATCATAACTGATAAACAGTTTATCAATTATATTAATTGCACAAATTTATTAATGTGGATTATTATAACTTATATAGTTTATGCTCTTACAATATTAGAAAGGTTAAATATTACAATTTCATTTTTCTAACAAGGCTCCCACCAGTCTTTTATGTTTCTCCAAACGCTATGACGAAACATAGAAGTATTTCGACTTCACTAGTGGGTGTTAAGACTTGACTATCTTAGGATTTCTCACCATATATAAGGTCGCTCAACAAGTAATATCCCTATACATGATTAATAACTCCTTATCGATTGTATTACATAAACTCCCAACCTTGTGATCTTTTGTGACGCCCCACCTCTATACCCACGCTAGCCAAGAACACTACGGTGTAGTGCTGTCAACTAGCACGGAAAATAAGGCTGTTGAGGAGCGACCATCCGTGTAATTGCTTTGTGCGAACACCGATATGTCAGATAGTAAAAACATGCTTTTAATTTCAGAAGAGAATCCGGCATGCCGATGCAAACTCAAAGCTACCACACGGTGGCTATAATAGTCTAGGACAAATATAAACTAATAACACAGATAAATATAAATGCGGAACACAGATAAATCAGAAAATCTCATATATATATAACTGATGTCAGTTACAATACGTTTACACGGTACATGTGATACAACTACAATAGTCAACTCAGGAAGTTACATATACAAGTACATTAACGTATATAATATACATGAATACATATCTTCCTATACAATAATACAGACTACTACAAATGACGACTACTCCAAAAGATATGAAAGAACTTCATAGCTCTAGCAGCAACCCAAAGCAGAATATCTACAACCTGTAAATACTCGGTCTGACCCGAGTATTAGATTCAAAAGAAAATAATACTCGGGTCAGTCTAATTCAAACTCAGTTATTAGTGCACAGAAGCAATAATAATTAAATAATGAATAGACGACAGTAATTAAACCAAATCAGTATGCAATTCATAATATTGAATTGAAACGAACAAAACAGTTCAAAACATTTAAATATCAGTTAAAATATTAATTCAAGTAGGGCTGCAGTACACGCACGCGTGCACTGCCTCGCCACTACAGAATATGGAATACGCAAAAAGATCCATAAGTCAAAACAAAAGAATATC
Organism: Allium cepa; assembly: GCA_030765085.1. Taxonomy (NCBI): domain Eukaryota; kingdom Viridiplantae; phylum Streptophyta; class Magnoliopsida; order Asparagales; family Amaryllidaceae; genus Allium; species Allium cepa. The sequence continues at coordinate 981,350,777 of CM060928.1, forward strand.
ATACACGCCATACCGTGTGGCTGCAGTTCACGCTTGCGTGCACTGCCGTGCCACAACAGTGACGATGTACCCAATGAATGTACATAACAACTGCACATGGAAAATGATTCAGAGGTGCAACGGGAAGCAGTATAACTCAAATGAGAAAGTGCAAATAAGTAAGCTGCACAGATAGTAGGGCCAGGCAACACATTGCCAAAGAATTCAACAAAGTATCGAACAAGCCCAAGACAATGCCGAAATAGTCAAAAGAAGATGAAAATAGGGGTATAGTGGACCACAGTAGATTCAGAAGTGTATAAGTCAATGCACTGCAAGGCACATCAGACTCAAAACAGTCACAATATAAAGACAGCAAGAAAACTGCAATGCTCAAAGTCAGGTGGACAGCACTGACTTAAGTACACAAGTGACACGGCAATGCATAGAACCAAGATACAAAGGAATGTCAAAATGGTAGTGAAGTGGTCAAAGAATAGCCATACACAAAGGTAAAGCACAATCCAGACCAGGTGGTACAAGTATCAAGACCGAAGTCAGATGAAACAATGCCCAAAAATCCAACATGCTCAAAGTAAAAGCATATATACAAGCAATCTGGAGGCAACATGACCATATGATCAGAGGGACGCATACAAGTACATGGTGGAAAAGCCACAAATGCACATGCACCAGACATAAATGATCAGTACGACCAAGTATCAGACTCGAACATAAAGGTTACAACTGAAGACAGTGAAACAATAATGCAACAAAGTTCAAAAGAACCAAAGTCAGAAATGACAGACAGCGATGAAAAGGCAGTGATGATAACACATTGAAGCAACTGCATGCATGCTTATATATATAAATGCAAGAAACAATACATATGAACTCAGGTGGGAACATATATATATATGGAGTGAAATTGTAAATCTGGACAGTGCTACCAGGTTGAAAACTTATTATTGGATAAAGCATAATTAAAGTCTCCAACATATAAAACAATGAATCCAATAAATGGAAACATCAACAGGGAACTGTCTCGAATGGTGCAACATATAGTGGAAACAGTCACAACCAAATTCAAGCTAGCAGTAGTCAGAGTTGAGACTACAACTCAAAACATAACACATGAAGAACAAGTATGCAAGTGAAGACAAACGAACACCGTGAAGTACAACCCAATGCAAACTGTAAGAATGGTCACAGGCATAACACCCAAATAGATATATGCAGTGGTGAAACAAGACAATGCAAGTTAATGACGTGAACGATGCACAAGCTCCACTGACATATGTATAAATGCTACATGAAAATGGACAGAATTAACTCGACCATAAGCAGTGGACACAAGTGTAGTGGTGCAAACATCGACATGAACAAGGCTCCATTCAACGTGACAGAAGCGGTGCAATACATATGTACCAGTTAAACAACTACTACATAATGGAACAACCAACAAAAGTTCAGTGAAAACAAGACAAGCCGGAATTACAAAGTGAACCCGAGGAAATTATTTTCAAGTTTAAAAGTCACGGCAGATGCCAACTAAAAATCAACGCTGTGATGGCCATCAAGGAAAACGCAAGTTCAAAACCATGAATGTCAAGCTACAGGTCAAAGGCAAGGTCAACTCAAGGCATCTACAACGACTAGCGACAATTCAAAGTAATGCCGAGGTCAACGAGTCAGAACGAGTTCAAAATCATGAAACAACAGTTGAAAATCAATACGTGGTAGCCACGAAAATCCAGCACAAAATCACGAAATTGCAGAAGTAAGAAATCATCATGTGCTTGAATTAGATGCGAGTGAAAAAATATCACTCACCTTTGCTATCGGAGCAAGCGACGACCCCTCGAGCTCGATCAAAAATCGAAGCAATCGAAAGCCCTAGCTTCTGAAGATTGATTCGAGCGGAGTTCGAACCCCTGAAGCCATAGCCTTCGATCTCCATGCCCTAATTTTGGAGACGAACGATCGAACGAAGGAACTAACGTGGCCGCCATTATCTCCTTGTTGATGGTATTAGGTTTTCGAACGAAAAAAAATAAAGAAAAGGGGACGGGTTCGAAAATGAAAAGAGAAAATGGGGGAGGGTCGAACGACATTCAAAAATAAATAGCCGGTAATCACAAATTTCAAAGCTCACAACACATAACAAATTTTATTTTATTTTATTTTTAAGAATTTCTTTTAACAATTTATAAATCCATTTAAAATTAAAAATTTGTAAAAGAATTTAAAAAAATTCAAATTTAAAAACTTCAATTGGAAATTTGTGTCAATATTAATCGTTTAAATTGTCGATTATAATTCGACACGAATATCGGGTTGTTACAGACTCCCCTCCTTAAAGAAATTGCGTCCTCGCAATCTTAAGGAATACATGGACAAAAGGTAACAACCAAAAGAGCATATCATCACAAGATGAAGAAATTCGAAATAGGAAGTTCACCATAAAGAGCATGAAGGAGCAAGCCTGAACGTGTTTGCTCAAAGTCAAATCTAGTGAAACTTCAATTTCTTCAATAATACCGGGCTCAAGAATAAGGATCGGAAATCCCAAAGGCATTTCCGTAATTGGAAGACGTGGAAAACGTCATGAATAGCAGAAAATTGAGTCGGTAGACTGGCGTAGTACAATATAAACGCCAAAGAAATCTTTTAATTTCATAAAGGAAATTCACAAATTATCAACAAAATCTAATTATCAATAGATAATTCAGAGATCTCAAATCACAAATATTCGATTATCAAAAACGATAATCAAATCAACAAGTATTCGATTATCAAAATCGAAAATCAATCTTAAATCACAAATATTTAATTATCACAAACGACAATTAAATCTCAAATATCTAATTATCAATAGATAATTAGAAACAATAAATATCTGATTATCAAAAACGATAAATTAGAAATCACGAATCAACGATTATTTAATTATCACAATTGATAATCAAATCACAAATATCTAATTATCACAAACGATAATTAGATCTCAAATATCTGATTATCACAAGCGATAATCAGAAACAATAAATATCTGATTATCAAAAACGATAAATCAGAAATCATAAACATCCAATTATCAAAACGATAATCAGAAATTTCCGCAACGGTAATCAAATTTCAAATTACAAATTTTTCAATTAACGAGTCCGAAATTAACCGAAATAGCAAACGCACATGACTCATAACCACGAGTTTTACTAAATCGTTTAATTCACTTCATCGTTTCCTTGAAAGTTTTAAATTGTGTATTTTAAATAAATAACATTTTACGTTCTCAAACGGACAAGTCCGGAATTAAGCGAATCAGTAAAAGAAAGGGGTCATAGTCCTCGATTTTTCTGAAACGTTTAATTCGCTTCCTCATTCTTTTGAAAGCGCAAATCGTAAAGATTTTGAAAACAATTTTGATTTATATTTTGAAATATTTTGAAGAATAACAATTTTTTTTAAAACACGTGATTAAAATAGCAATGTCAGTAGCAACTTCGATATACGTCAAAATTTCATCGAAATAATTGGCATCAAAATATAATACCAATGAATTTTCGTTCATCAAAAAGGTCACAAGAATCTTCTCAAAGATAGAAAGGGATATCATACCCTAAACTTGTATTCATAACAAGTCAATAACACACGAATTCACCAATGCACAAGAATTGATAAAACTTATCAATAGAAATCACGAAAATTGGTGAAGCACAAATTCTAGAAATCCTCACAAGAAATCCAGAAAACACAAGCTAAGAGTATGAGAACTCGAACGCGAGTATGAAAACTCGAACCGGAGTATGAAAACTCGAACGCGAGTATGAAAACTCGAACCGGAGTATGAAAACTCGAACGGAGTATGAAAACTCGAACGGAGTATGAAAACTCGAACAGAGTATGAAAACTCAAACGGAGTATGAAAACTCAAACGGAGTATGAAAACTCGAACAGAGTATGAAAACTCAAACAGAGTATGAAAACTCGAACGGAGTATGAAAACTCGAACAGAGTATGAAAACTCAAAGGAGAGTATGGAAACTCACCAACACGCGAGCATGAAAATTCATCAACACATGTAACGCATAACGAGAACGGGAGCACGAAAACTCACCTACATGCGAGCATGAAAACTCACCAACACGTGCAATGAAAAGCGAGAACGGGAGCACAGAATCTCACCTACACGTGAGCATGAAAATCACCAACACGGGCAACGCAAAGCGAGAACGGGAGCACGGAATCTCACCTACACGCGAGCATGAAAAATCATCAACACATGCAACGCAAAGCGAGAACGGGAGCACGGAATCTCACCTACCCGCGAGCATGAAAAATCATCAACACGTGCAACGCAAAGCGAGAACGGGAGCACGGAATCTCACCTACACGTGAGCATGAAAATCACCAACACGGGCAACGCAAAGCGAGAACGGGAGCACGGAATCTCACCTACACGCGAGCATGAAAAATCATCAACACGTGCAACGCAAAGCGAGAACGGGAGCACGGAATCTCACCTACCCGCGAGCATGAAAAATCATCAACACGTGCAACGCATAACGAGACGCTATCTCATGGTTGCAAGCCATTAATTTTGACACACGAATGGCCCGAAGACCGTGGGGCGCTACCCCACATGTGTGAGTCGAAATCACACAGATTGAGGTCCAGACTAACCAAAAAAATCAAAAGAGGTATGTGTGAGTGGAATCACACAAGTGGTGTCTAGTCTAACCTCACAATCAAAAGAAAAGTATGTGTGAATGAAATCACACAAGTGGTGTCTAGACAATCCTCAAAGCCCAAGAGATATGTGTGAGACGAAATCACACCGATGAGGCCTAGTCTAACCGTAAAAATGATCGTCATGATCAACGAGAAGTGTCAATTACACTAAGCTAGTAAATATAAAAGTTTAGCTTCATGTCCCATAACCACTTGCTTAACTTAAATATTTACGAACAAACTGTAAATCTTCACTAATAAAATTTGTCACAAGAGATTCAATCGAATAAGTCCAAGAATTAACTGGCGAAGTAAACGCAAGCGTTATATACCACTCGTTTTACTAAGTCGTTTAATTAGATTTCTCATACGAGTGAAATAAAGATTTGTATATACTAATAGATTGAAAAACAGTTTCAAAAACGAGTTTGGTATTGAAAATAGAGTTGAAAACATTTTGATACAAGAGTTTTGATATTTACTACTAGTATTGAAACCTTTATATTTTTAAAGTGACAAATCACAAAAATGATTGTAGAAACAATCAATCACAAGAATTCACATACGAAGACGTGAATAGAATCCAAAGAAATCGATACCGAATTCATCGAAAGGTATGTTCACAAAAATCCCGAAGAAAAGGTCATCAAAGTTGCTAATAAATGATAGCAACAAATCGGGAAATAATCAAGAATCGATTAAATTCGAAAACCAAATCAATTCACTAAGATTCACATTCGAAGACGTGAATAAAATATAAAGAATTCGATTCCAAATCCATCAAAGTAGGAATACCCAAAATTCCTGAAATAGAAGTTATCAAAGTCAACAAAGGTGATAACAACTAGCCGGAAAGGAAGAATCGATCAAGTCGACAATTGAAACTCAATTTGTCTCAAAGATTGATACCCAAAACTTAATTGCATGGAGACTGCATTAAGTACACGAATCAGAGATAAGAATGCATATATATAGCAGTTCGAATAAACAATGCGAGTTCAAATCGAAGTGGGTACTAGTTGCAGCAATATGCAACTTGGTAGAGCATATATACTCTGATACTTAGAAGTGTAAACTCAAGTGAGCAAGTGCGACAGAATAGCAGCAATACTCACGAATAAGAGTTAGGAATTCATACCTAACAATTCAAAGACAATCATATGCAAATATGAGAGATAAAACGTCGACAAATAGTTGTAACACATGTACTATCTAAGTTATGTTTTATATTTGTTCTAAACCCCAGGCTCTGATACCAAGCTGTGACGCCCCACCTCTATACCCACGCTAGCCAAGAACACTACGGTGTAGTGCTGTCAACTAGCATGGAGAATAAGGCTGTTGAGGAGCGACCATCCGTGTAATTGCTTTGTGCGAACACCGATATGTCAGATAGTAAAAACATGCTTTTAATTTCAGAAGAGAATCCGGCATGCCGATGCAAACTCAAAGCTACCACACGGTGGCTATAATAGTCTAGGACAAATATAAACTAATAACACAGATAAATATAAATGCGGAACACAGATAAATCAGAAAATCTCATATATATATAACTGATGTCAGTTACAATACGTTTACACGGTACATGTGATACAACTACAATAGTCAACTCAGGAAGTTACATATACAAGTACATTAACGTATATAATATACATGAATACATATCTTCCTATACAATAATACAGACTACTACAAATGACGACTACTCCAAAAGATATGAAAGAACTTCATAGCTCTAGCAGCAACCCAAAGCAGAATATCTACAACCTGTAAATACTCGGTCTGACCCGAGTATTAGATTCAAAAGAAAATAATACTCGGGTCAGTCTAATTCAAACTCAGTTATTAGTGCACAGAAGCAATAATAATTAAATAATGAATAGACGACAGTAATTAAACCAAATCAGTATGCAATTCATAATATTGAATTGAAACGAACAAAACAGTTCAAAACATTTAAATATCAGTTAAAATATTAATTCAAGTAGGGCTGCAGTACACGCACGCGTGCACTGCCTCGCCACTACAGAATATGGAATACGCAAAAAGATCCATAAGTCAAAACAAAAGAATATCATACACGCCATACCGTGTGGCTGCAGTTCACGCTTGCGTGCACTGCCGTGCCACAACAGTGACGATGTACCCAATGAATGTACATAACAACTGCACATGGAAAATGATTCAAAGGTGCAACGGGAAGCAGTATAACTCAAATGAGAAAGTGCAAATAAGTAAGCTGCACAGATAGTAGGGCCAGGCAACACATTGCCAAAGAATTCAACAAAGTATCGAACAAGCCCAAGACAATGCCGAAATAGTCAAAAGAAGATGAAAATAGGGGTATAGTGGACCACAGTAGATTCAGAAGTGTATAAGTCAATGCACTGCAAGGCACATCAGACTCAAAACAGTCACAATATAAAGACAGCAAGAAAACTGCAATGCTCAAAGTCAGGTGGACAGCACTGACTTAAGTACACAAGTGACACGGCAATGCATAGAACCAAGATACAAAGGAATGTCAAAATGGTAGTGAAGTGGTCAAAGAATAGCCATACACAAAGGTAAAGCACAATCCAGACCAGGTGGTACAAGTATCAAGACCGAAGTCAGATGAAACAATGCCCAAAAATCCAACATGCTCAAAGTAAAAGCATATATACAAGCAATCTGGAGGCAACATGACCATATGATCAGAGGGACGCATACAAGTACATGGTGGAAAAGCCACAAATGCACATGCACCAGACATAAATGATCAGTACGACCAAGTATCAGACTCGAACATAAAGGTTACAACTGAAGACAGTGAAACAATAATGCAACAAAGTTCAAAAGAACCAAAGTCAGAAATGACAGACAGCGATGAAAAGGCAGTGATGATAACACATTGAAGCAACTGCATGCATGCTTATATATATAAATGCAAGAAACAATACATATGAACTCAGGTGGGAACATATATATATATGGAGTGAAATTGTAAATCTGGACAGTGCTACCAGGTTGAAAACTTATTATTGGATAAAGCATAATTAAAGTCTCCAACATATAAAACAATGAATCCAATAAATGGAAACATCAACAGGGAACTGTCTCGAATGGTGCAACATATAGTGGAAACAGTCACAACCAAATTCAAGCTAGCAGTAGTCAGAGTTGAGACTACAACTCAAAACATAACACATGAAGAACAAGTATGCAAGTGAAGACAAACGAACACCGTGAAGTACAACCCAATGCAAACTGTAAGAATGGTCACAGGCATAACACCCAAATAGATATATGCAGTGGTGAAACAAGACAATGCAAGTTAATGACGTGAACGATGCACAAGCTCCACTGACATATGTATAAATGCTACATGAAAATGGACAGAATTAACTCGACCATAAGCAGTGGACACAAGTGTAGTGGTGCAAACATCGACATGAACAAGGCTCCATTCAACGTGACAGAAGCGGTGCAATACATATGTACCAGTTAAACAACTACTACATAATGGAACAACCAACAAAAGTTCAGTGAAAACAAGACAAGCCGGAATTACAAAGTGAACCCGAGGAAATTATTTTCAAGTTTAAAAGTCACGGCAGATGCCAACTAAAAATCAACGCTGTGATGGCCATCAAGGAAAACGCAAGTTCAAAACCATGAATGTCAAGCTACAGGTCAAAGGCAAGGTCAACTCAAGGCATATACAACGACTAGCGACAATTCAAAGTAATGCCGAGGTCAACGAGTCAGAACGAGTTCAAAATCATGAAACAACAGTTGAAAATCAATACGTGGTAGCCACGAAAATCCAGCACAAAATCATGAAATTGCAGAAGTAAGAAATCATCATGTGCTTGAATTAGATGCGAGTGAAAAAATATCACTCACCTTTGCTATCGGAGCAAGCGACGACCCCTCGAGCTCGATCAAAAATCGAAGCAATCGAAAGCCCTAGCTTCTGAAGATTGATTCGAGCGGAGTTCGAACCCCTGAAGCCATAGCCTTCGATCTCCATGCCCTAATTTTGGAGACGAACGATCGAACGAAGGAACTAACGTGGCCGCCATTATCTCCTTGTTGATGGTATTAGGTTTTCGAACGAAAAAAAATAAAGAAAAGGGGACGGGTTCGAAAATGAAAAGAGAAAATGGGGGAGGGTCGAACGACATTCAAAAATAAATAGCCGGTAATCACAAATTTCAAAGCTCACAACACATAACAAATTTTATTTTATTTTATTTTTAAGAATTTCTTTTAACAATTTATAAATCCATTTAAAATTAAAAATTTGTAAAAGAATTTAAAAAAATTCAAATTTAAAAACTTCAATTGGAAATTTGTGTCAATATTAATCGTTTAAATTGTCGATTATAATTCGACACGAATATCGGGTTGTTACATCTTTTGTCCTAATCTCATCTTGACCTTGAGGAAAGCTCAAAAATAAAGTGAGATTATTCACTCGTGCCCATCTTTTCACGACGGCCTAAGTATAATATTCATACCATGACAAAAGGTCAATATATATATATATATATATATATATATATATATATATATATATATATATAAGCATCTTACCCGTCCAGTCTACCTATTAATAATACTACACATATCATCCCAAACTGGAGGAAAGTTCAACAACTAAGGAGTATGCAAGTAATTTATTAATATATAAATTGTAGAGGACAACACTTACATTTAAGATTCATAATCTTTAATGGAGTGATATCGACTTATGGAATAATGTATTTCTTATCAAAAACTATCGTGATTCAAATGTCAAACACATCGGAAATCACGGTAAATGTACTTTTACATATGTATGTATTCCTTAAGTCTATTTAGGGTTTCTTTAATGTTCCACCATTAGTTTATTCATTTACATTACATACATTTTATTATTATTATATAAAATTTATACTTTAACTTATATAATATTTTAAGTATAACATTATATTAATTAAATCATATTTAATTAATTTAATTAATTAACACAAATAATTATTATATTGTTCGATTATAATATTATTATTTTTTAAAAGTGGCTTAATGGTTTTATTTCTCATATTGGCTTTGCAGCCCAAGCCCCTACAAATTGATCAACGCAGTAACACTACAATACAAAAACCGCTTTTCATTCATATCTAAACATCCTTACACTTTAGTAAAAGTTATTCAAATTAGGTCAGAAGCTAATTCGTTCATGATAGCCATAAATTCTCCTATTGAATTCTTTTTTCCTAGCTCCAACTCTCCACTAGTCGTCGCTCTCGTTCCTTTATGTTGGTGAGTTTCTTCTCAGCAACTTTTCCTAGGATGACAGCAACATCTCAAGCTATGTAACTAGATATAACTAATTACATATAAATATGTATGTACACACACACACACACTCTATAACCTTGTAGTAATACATAGACATCTTTTATATATATGTATGTATGTACTTTAATTTATTAATTAACTTTTAATTAATTTATTTAATTAAATTCTATTTGTTTTGAAAATTCTTTTATATACACATGTTTACTCATATTGTCTTAAACAATTCAAGACAACGTGACATATATAATTATATATACGCGTGTGTGTGTATTATGCATGTACATATATAGTCACTTACCATTTAGAAATCAATCTAATAACTGTTATGTATTTACTATTAGTTGAAAAACCAATTACCAACGTAAACTACATTTGGTAAGTTCGATTAACTTTTCTTACCAAACCTTTTTTAGATTTAGTATAAATATATTAATATCTTAACTTTTATATACAATGTTTTAATTTATAGTTAAACATGCTACAAACACATACATACATATATAATTGTAGGTATATGTATATACATACATACATTCACACACACACACACATCACATTTTATTGGTATGAAATTGAAAAGGAACCAAATTTTTGCAAGAATACATGCAAGTGAGAGAATATATTTTTGATCTGAGATGCAGTTCTATGATATATATATATATATATATATATATATATAACATTTTATTGTTTTGAAATAGAACAGAAACAAAATTATGAAAATGTATATGGTAGCAAGGGAATCTATTCCTGACTAGAGATGCACTTCTCTGTTATTTACTGCTGTATATGTACAAAAAAATAAGGGAAAATACCATGGTTATTTCTCAAAACTACATAATATATATAAGATTATATATACTAATAAGTTTATTATGCTTAATAACAGATAACTGATTTGGACACATAACTAAATAATATGTTGGAAGTAAGGTGTGGTATTCTTTTCGAAAATAGCACATACTTCTTCGAATAGTTTATATGATTTTTGAATTTGTATTTCATTTTCACTCTGTTTTAGGTGGCCAAGCATTTTGGGTCACTATTCCATCTCATGGAAGATCCCACTTGCACTAGCCACATCTCGATTGGATTAATACATCTTCGCATGCAATACACATAACATATGCATCCCTACTAACTACAGCTAGCAGCACATATGCTAAAGCACTGATAGCATAGTGTACACTGCCTTGTATTAGCCTTTGTGCCACTTTTAGTCTTGTAACTTTAATCCTTCAATAGAAGTAGTGTATCACTTTATGGAATAATCATGTTCGGTGCTAGAACCTTTTCCTGACTATACCACAAGTTAGTTTGAGCCACCGCTGCCTCAAATGTCTCACCTCTTTTTGGCCCCAAATTATCTTGTTTAGCTCATGTATGCCAGTTAGAGCAAGTGTCTTGAATTGTACATATGCAAGTGCTATTTTCCAATAACGTTTCATTTATTCAACTAGCACTCAATCTCTAATCGTGTGTTCATCCACTACCTATATAACATAACATGTAGCATTCAATCAACCTTACATTGCTCTCCATATACTCTAATTCAGAAAGCAATTGCTTCTTTTCGGTTGTAGTTCTAATAATCCCATAGCAATACAACTTTAAGCTTGTATTTTGCTAAATCTACCACCAGCACAATAATTTTTTAACTAATGATCATAAGTTTCCAAATTCTATTTATAGTTTATTAATTCCTTTCTTGTTTCTTATGATAATCATCTTGGTGAAGATTGCTTATTTTGTATATATAAAAATGATTGTAACGTCACCCATTAGACGTTTTGATGGCTTTTCTTATTTTTTAATCTAATTTAATAATGAGTGCTCCCCTCAATTTGAGGACCAATCTTTAATCAAACAATACATACATACATACATAAAAATATATATTTAATTAACTTACTTATTTAACCGAGTTATTTATTTTATTAATCTTATTAATAAATAATATTTTGGAAATCAATTTTATAACTATTTCAACTATTTTGAAAATTTATACTATAACTTCTATAGTATGTGTTTTATTTTAAATTTAACTTTTAAATTTAAAACTTTTATTTCAATTTTCAAAACAATTTGAAGATCTATATTATAACATTTACAATAATTTTTTATTATAAATTTAAATATTAAATTTAAAAAATTTATTTTAATTTTAGAATAATTTTGAAATTATCCTAAGGCACAAATCAATTTGAGCCTTTATATTGGGTATAACCTTGGGCTTACCTCGTCCTTTCGGGCGAGGCCAATAACCAGGCAGTATAGAGTACTTGATTACACAAGCCAAACTTTTGACACCACTTTTATAGACACTCTACTATATGGGTAGGCTTTGATAAGTTAGCCCTAATATTGCTAGATTATAGAGGCTATTTGGCTTCGAAACCATTATTGGGTCTGGGTCACCGTACAATAGATGAATTTCTATACAATCAACTAACATTCATCTAACAACCAATGTATAACCAACATTACCAACTTTATTTACTTTGCTTACATTCAATTTGGTTTAAACACTTTTAATTTCAATTGGTTGATATTCAATTTAAATTGAATTCTAGTATTCACTATATTCACTTTTCTATACAACACTTCCAATATTATTATTAATTCACAACTTCTTAACTTAAGTTTTATTCAATTCTTAACAACAACATTTCTAATCCATGTTTATTCACTAATTCACTTTTACAATTAAAGTTTAATTTCACTTATATAACTCAAGTTCATATTCATCAATTTACTTTATCAATTCATTTGATATCAGATTCAACTTCATTCAACATCACTTAAGTTTAATTTCATTTCAACTTTCATTTCTAATGTCATTTTATTTAATTTTTACTTAAGTCAAATTTCATATCACTATTCAAATTCAGATCCTCGTTTTTGCTTACAAAATTGTTTAACCATTTTTAATAATTGATTTTACTTACATTTTCTTATTTTATAAGTTATACAACTTATTTATTCAAACTTCCCAAATTCATATTATATAATCACTTTACTACCATAAGTTCAATTTAATTTCCATTTCAACAACTTATCTAATCCAGTTCAAATCTGATTTACTTTATTTAACCTTACAAAATTAAATTGTAAATCATATATTTATTATGCCAACTCAAATTTATTATTTCATATTTTAAGTCCAAAACTCATTTTACTTATATATATCAATTACAACTTGGATTTTAAATTCAAATTTGTTTATCACAACAAAACTTAAATTTTCATTTTACTATGGTAGCAAATCAATCACATAGAAACTCGAAAATGATACTGATGATGCTGCAGTCATCTCCTTTATTATTTTCCAGTAACAGTAGTGAATTCAGTGCTTCTATATTCTTTAAAAATCCTTTTATTATTTATAAATCACATTTTTAAACTCTTTTTACTTGTATAATTTCACTATTTTACTTAATTTATATAAGATTCATTCTAAATTTATTTATTTTATTTAGATTTATAATAAAATAATATCTTTTTTACTTTGAAAAATAATTGTCAAAATCAACGGGATTTAAATTCTCAAATTCTTAGTTTAAATTACTCATATTTATAAATATACTCATATAATTTCACTTCTTATATATAAGATTATTTCACCATTTTAAATCATATTAATTATAATTCTATACTTTATAATTTGTTTGCATATATTATTTCATTCTTTTACAATTGTTGTTTATTAGATTATTCAAACAGCTTTTATTAACTTATATATATTTACATTTTCAAACAACTAACAATCAATTTACATACACTATAATATTTCTGACAAATTGTTTCCTTTATATATATAAAATATAATCGAGGTAAAATTATTTCATTTATCCAATTTATAAATAATACTATGTCGACTTGCCTCATTTAAGTGTTTAGTAATCCCTATCGATAACATAGTATTCGACATACCGACTAGAATTCACAAACAACTCAACGGATAAGTAAACACAATATAAAACATTTTATAATCACTAACAAATACGCGCTCATATATATAATACACTCAACTCTATCTAGGGTGCTACTGTCCCTATCTATACTGAGTGCACATCAAAGCTTAGGAATATGCAAAATCTAAGCTTTGATACCATGTGTGACGACCCTCTGTACCCTTTAAATCGACAATAAACCACACATGTCCAACCCAAAAGGAACAGACTGACGGAAAGTCATAAGAAAGAAAAGAAGAGGGAAGAAGAGAAGAGAAGAAAGAGAGAAGAGAGAACCAAACAGAATAATATAGAATCTCACATCACAACGGAATAACATATAATATCATATCCATGATCTTTACAAAAAAACTATAGATACATACATCAATTAGAGTACAAAAATCAAACAGTAGGTATCAACCGGAACAGTTATAATAACCCGTCCTCACAATTGCCGATAATATACAACAACTAATCAAAGCGAATAATCAAAACAGATACGTGTATACAAAATGAAGATCTATAGCTTTCATGTTAATGCTCCAAAAGCACCAAATATGAACCTGTAAATATTCTCGGTCTGACCTGAGCACTGAAAGTGAGGAACATCTAGATCGGTCTGGTAAACTAGCGAGAGAAACACACTCAACTGAATTTATTAAATTACCAAACTTTTCCTTTCAAAACAAAAGTATCTCGTAAGTCACGCCCACACATAAACATAGACATGTTTTTACTTTAAGATAACTAAAACATTTCATCAAATCCTCTTATATTATAGTAGTGTCTATTATACAAATAATATCAACCTTAGCCGAAATTATTACATTGATTAAATTCCAGCATATAGCCCAAAGTGGTTAAAGCAATCAAAATGGCAAGTACATAGCGTTGTTTGGATTTCCATACAAATGACCGAGTGAAGGGACTACCTTCCGGCGGTACATCTCTAGAGGAATGTACCGAGGACCATCACAAAGGATCTTCTGCCAACACAAGATCGGCCTATCTATATAACTAGATGGTACCGAATATGTCATCCTCTGGTCGTTACCGACCTTTTTCGAGGGCCCTCACAGCATACAAACCATAATAATCAGATACATGATGTCACAACGTGTAAAGATATATCTAGAAGAGAAAGATCATATCCTACTTGGGAGAGACCCACTTAGCCTTGCTGCATCTAACCCTATTTTGGTCATTTCTGGTTGATGAGGCCTGAAGTAACGATTACCTTTCTCATATCACATCACTTTGAATGCCACACGGCCATTCCCGTTGACTACTAATTGCCTTCCATAAAAATACAACCCTTAAGTTCATACATCTCAAGGTGGGTGTTAAGCAAAGAGAAGTTTCCTTCTCCGCCACCATTGATGTACGTTTGTAAAAACCAATGTACGTAATCTTTAGAAATGCAATGTCAGACAAACATCCATACAAGTTACCCAGGAATAGGACAAACCGAAGGTACTCTCTACCACATCCTGTTGGAAAATCCCTAGGATCACTAGGGAATAGTCCTTGCATTGGATATTTCATTGCGAAGAGACTACTGCTACTGGATGTATATTGGGATTTTAACCCCAAACGATCAACAAGCAATCCTCCACTAAGAAAATCTATAATATCAATATCATCGACCAAGTTGCACAATCGTCGCATAAATGTTGGCCCGAAGTGGTTTTTGGATAAACCGATACCCGTCTCTTCGCACCAACAACGCAAAAGCATTTCTCAACTCCACATAGAAACTAAGTCTCATAGACTTATTATGTCTCTAACTTTCAGCTTTCTATACATCGGCCAAGAAGGAAGCTCGATAGATTGGAGTAATACTCCGCACTATACAAATCAACATCCTTAACACAAACGATAATCAAGCTACACAGAAGGCTACATACTAAGTATACGACTAAATAGTTCCCACATCAAGTTAAGGAACTAAAATGGCCAAATTTGATAGTCGATTATTTAACTATCAAAACAAACAAACAAATATTTAGCACCATAAGTAATCACTAGGCCCTTTTAATTAATCTTTTATTAATTAAACCATTTGCCAAATATTTACCTCAAATTATCTTTAAAAAGATATAATCTCAAACCATTTCAATATTGGAAAACATTTCCATATACTTACTTAATAATAAGTAATTCAGAATTTAATTTATTTTCAACACTTAGAAAATATTACATATACTTAAATCAGGATTAAGTATATATTTATTATTTAAGGATAATATTCTCTTAAACATATTTATTGGGATAAAATGAATGTTGCGTAGAACATCTTTACGACAACCCAAAATCACTAGTATGGGGATTCGAAAAGTTGATAGATATATAAATCCCATAACTATACAAAAACAGTTCTTTATTTCTCAAAAACGTCTATTTCAACAATGAATGTTGAAATCTATGTATTCGATACTTAACACATTTCAAGACATCTTCAAACCATTTAACTCCATTTACAAAATATCCCTTTTCAAACCTGTCTTTTAATTTAAAAGATTATTCACTGTCCAAAATCGTGAATATAATTCATTTACCAAATCCAATATTTCTAAACATTTATTAAAAGACTACCCACTGTCCAAAATCGTGGATTTAATTTCTAACCAAATTCATTACTATTGCAGTTTTAATTAAAGCATTACCCACTGTCCAAAATCATGGACGAAATTCCTTTTATAAACTTCTATATCTAGTTTATCAAAATCAATTGATTTTGGATTTATAAAACAATGTTTATAAATTCCGTTTCATTTTTATAAAAGCTTCGATTTATAAAATTCCTTAATTAACCAATTCCATTTAAATCTCATTTATATGCCAAAATCCAATTTATAAGTTAATTACTTATAAATCCCTTTATTTACAAAAATCATTCTTTTTATAACTTCACCAAATTTATAAATCTTATTACTTATAAGATTCATTTATAACTCATTTTAACATTTACAAAACTTGTCTATAATTCCATTACTTTGATTTATAAAATACCAATTTTATAAATCTTATGTATAAACCATTTAATATAATTCAAAAATCTAAATTTCAACTATTTACCAATAAATCAACTTCATATTTCAAAAATCACATTTTGATTATATTTCACAAAAATCATTATTTTTATAACATAAAAATTATAGCTCCTATTTATTAAAATAAATCCATTTATTTAACAATTCAAAAATAAACAAAACATCTATTTTCAAAATCACTTTAAAATCCTATTAAAATTGAAGTCATCACTTTAATATTTTTAAATTACCAAAATATGGCCAAATGCTACAACAACAGTAAATACATTAATCACGGCGTCCAAAACAACATATATCATATGATGACAACATATATCACAATATCTATAAATAAAACCAATACTGGTGAGGAATCCAGTTGGATCCCTCCAACCTGTCACCTGCGGCAAATATACATATTAGAATATGTGTAATGTCCACTTCGAGGCAGACGTGCGTACAAACGGTCATCCGCTCATACACGGGAGTGTATATGGTCTCATCTACTCCAATAGGCAGGAATATATCCAAATACCAATCAATATATAGATAATATATCATGTAACATCATCAATTAGCTTAAACTAAATTTATTCTCATTTATCTAAAAATATCAGTAAGTCAGATAGAGTGAGTTGTACTCACATTGATTCCAATAGCAGTTGCAGTGTTTTATTACGAATAAAAATAAACAGGCGTTTAATTTTACCCAAAATTTACATTAGCTCCAATCAACTCCAAACCAGCTTTAAAATGTAGCGCTCGTCAATACGGACGTAACGCAACTTGTTTCGTCAAAAACAGACCTCGTATGAAGAAGTTATATCATTTAAAAGTTTGTATGAATTTATAATATAATAATTTACAATTCTTATTTCATTTTCAAACCTTATTCAATCTAGGCCATGCGTTTTGCATCATCAAACCTAGAGCGCCCGCTCCATCTTCTTCATCAACGTTCCTAGGTTCCAAACGAAACCGATGGCAGCCATTTACATCAAATTGCCGCGACCACCATGATGCATTTAAAAGACAATCAGCTACCACCAATCGAACGCGCATGCTCCACTCCACCTTCGGCCCAAATATCATGAAGCTCTGTCACCTACGTTCCTCGAAAAACGTGAGTGAATGCGCAACCTTTCAACTGAAATTGCCGCAAATCTGCCGCCTTGATTTCGATCATCATCATTGATTTTGAAGATCTCGACGAGCCCTTCGATTTTCTAGTTGTAAGTTTCTCGTGAAAGTCGATGGATTGTGATAAAATGGAGGAGACAGAATCTAATAATTATGGCCATCGAATTCTAAACGGCGGCTAGAAACCCTAGTTAGGTTTTGTGAAAAATGAAAATAGTTTTGGCCTTTTATAGAAAATTTACGTGCATTATTCATCCGAAATTTTTTCGAATTCCAAACGAAGCATGCCTCCCAGCGTTTATAATGTTTACCCCTATTCCGAACACAATGGAATATATATCGAGAGCCAATTCGATCGTATTTAGAAGATATGTTTTCGAATCGACTATTTAAATTTAAATTTACTTAAACAAATTTCTATGCGTTTTAGCTTGCCACGACAAAACCGTAAATCCGATTGACATGAAATTTGAAATCCTAAAATAATATAATATTACGGATCCAACGAAAATGGTTTTGTTGAAATTCGAGACTGTATGAAAAATGGCTTTTTTTACGCGTCAATTAAATATTAAAATATTCAATTTCTAGAAATTAACTTTTAATTCAATTTTAAAAGTTTACCAACATAATCGTTCTAATTCAAATAGAATTTAATTCATCTTTATAAATAATTTTTATTCACATTAAATCCAAATTCTAATTATTTACACAATTTCAAATATTAAATCAACGATTTAATTATCCAATAAAACCCTTATATTTCAAATATAAGTTATTTAGCTTATAAATTTAACTTGTGAATATTTAAAATATATTAAATATACGAATTTCAAATGATAGAAATTATTGATCGTTACAATATGTGTATCATGTACACATATATGTGCACGTGCACGTGCAACTTAATAAAGTGTGCATGATTTGACATGCTCGTGTATAGTTATTGGTATTTACACTATAACGGATATGTTAGCCCCTGTGGCAACGTGTTGTCTAAATGAATATATGTATAAAATATTATATATACATAAAATTATGCATATGTAATATACAATCATACGTACATACATACAAACATACATATATGCATACATAAATACATACATACATACATACATACATATATCTGTGTGTACGTTATTTGTACGAAAATAACAATTATAATCTTTATTGATGGTTGTAATACCTTGGTGTCACACTTTTTTGGTGTTAGCGTGAACTACCAAAAACAGCCCTAATACCAAATCTTAATATCACTTGAAAATAGTTACTAACACTTAAATTTATTTACAATTTCTAAATTCTCGCCTACAATATTTTCAAATCTTAATATCACTTAAAAATAGGATCTAAAAAATAAAGTTTTTTTTTTTGCAAGTTCGAAATGCCCATCCACAAATCTATCAAATCTTAATATCATTTAAAAACAAGATCTAACTAATAAATTAGTAGATAACAATATAAATAAAAATTCAAACTTTAAAAAATTAGATGTCGCAACTTAGAAATAAAATTTCAATAGATAACAAATGATTTCAACACGATTATGGTTAAATGTTTCTACAAACCATTTTCTTTTGAATGTACTAAACTTATACATTTGTAATAAAAACAATTAATTAGAAAAGCGCAGGCCATTATCGCGTGCGAAGCACGTGCCGTAACACTCGTAATTTATATATGAAAGGTTTAAGATGTATTTGCACAAATGTTCATTTATATCAAATAACAAATCATTATAATTAAGGTTCAATTATTTTATTCGAATTACTAATGCAAATTTATGAACAAAATTAATTTTTTTATATTTAATTATAAACATTTATAAATACATGAACATATATGCATACATATACATAAATAATTTTCTATAACTAACAAAAATTGACTTTGAAATCATGGAACAATTTTATTTTGGACGAGATAATTTTTGGATAAGAATTAAAAATTATATGAAAACCGACTAAAATTAATTCATAAAATTATTAAAAAAATTCTTTTTAAATTCTAAGAATCAATTCATGCTATTAAATAAAATTTTATACTTCATTTCAAATTATATTATACATATATTTATAATCAATTTGTAGTTAAATAAATTGTTATATTAGTACTTAAATATATAATAAATATAAATATATATTAAAATATAGTAATCCTTGCTACCAAATATTATTGTGCAAAAACAAAATTTTGTAAACTTTAAAATGTTTATTATATGATTCTAGTCCTTAGGATATACTTTATTAATTTATAAAATCACATATAAAATTATTTAATGACAGAAAATGTTTATTTAGACCATGAGCTTTATACCTACAAGGGTACGAAAAATAATTTTATATATTTATATGTATATCTATATGCACCAATATATCCAACCATCTAATATGTGATAGAATATCGATACACTGGATTCGTAATGAAATCTAACAATCCACAATATAATGCAATAAAAAATAATTAAATTAAATGAATCGGTAAATAAGTAAAATAGCTTTCATCAAAGCTTAGAGATTTCGCTTTGAAATGATGAAATAGCATTTTGAATCGAATTCTAAGTTCCAACGTTGCTAGCTCTTGAATTGCTTTACCACCAACGATCGGCTCAAAGAATTTCAATGTGACTTGAGCTCGGATTTCTTTCAGGTAACCATGCGGGTTTGCAGGTCAACATTTTGCATGAGAAAAGAGAGAAAAAAGTCTAAAAATAAAAAGCATAGAGAGCGACGTATAAATAAGAAGTTAAATGGAAAGAAAAATGGATCACATCCTCACTTCTCTCTTACCAATTTTACTCTATTAAACCATTCAAAAGCGTCTCTCATTTTCTAAAAATTGGTTAGCCCGTCCAAGCTATTTTGATCGAAATTTGGAACCCTATATGGGTCTCAAAACCAATTCCAGCTCGAATAATTTCTGTTGCATTTAACTCTGAATTGAAACGCGTACCGGTATCGCTTATCGATTAATATATTTATAACTATTGTAAATAAATTGTTCAACATTATTCAACAAATCAAATACAAAATTTTGCAATTAATATAAAATATTTTATAAATATTACTTAATTTAGTTTATTTATAACAATTAAAAATTAACTAAATTAGGTGATAAAAGGTGTATTCATAATTTCGGTTATGTGACACTTGGGTGTAAATTTAATCAACGATTAATTTCTAACAATTCGAATATGATCGTTCACACATCACTTAGAAGGTAGTGTGACATTCTGATCAAATTTATCGCTTATTTGTTTCAATAAAATGCAATTTTACTTTATTAAGGGTTACCCGATTGTGTTAATTTGTTATACCAATTCTCTTCATCAAAGCTCAATCCCTTTGGACTTATAAAATTTGGAAATGGTCAAAAATTCAGTATCATCCATATTCAACTTTATAGTCTAAACATAAAGTCCTTGGTTCAATAATAACAATTATTATTAACTGAACTGTTCTGACCAGAGATTTTGACTTGAGTTGACTTCATTTGACCGTGATATTAACCTCAGATAACCAAGGAGCAGAATCCTCTCTTGAATAGTATTTCACTTTCAATGCTTCCAATCGACCCAATTAGAGTCATTCGGTGGACGTCTTGCCACAATGTAACTGCAATCAAAGTGGAGTTTCCACATTGAAGCTGATGGTATTCTCAAATCGAGGGAATTATGTAATATTGTTACATCGATATATCTGTTTGACTTTAGTTACACTAACCAGCTGAAAACTATCGAGTGAGTCATTCCATAGTCATCCAATAATTATCAGTGCGTAACCCCTTAGTGCCCCCAAAAGCTATGACCAATACACTGCCAACATTCAAAGAGCATTACATACTAGTCTCAACAGATGCATCGATGTCTAGTCTCAATACATCTTGACTAGGAATATTTAAAATAATATTTTATTTTATTATGATAAATAACTCATAGTTACAATGCTTTGTAACTACTATCATAAAACATTTCATATACCGGTTTTTTTAAATTAATTAAAAAATAACACATTATATCAAGTATATAATAGAAAGAAAACATATTTTATTTCGAACAAGATTGTTTATCGAGTTAGATATATGTAAATGTTTCATAATTGCTCTTAGGACATACTCTTATTTGTGCTTGTATATGCCATAAATATGGCATTCATTCCATTTTGTCTAATGCTATGCTACAATAATGCTTAGTTTCGACTTATAAAACATGATAAATACACTAGTAGCTTTGTGATGTGTTTGCTAGCATCAAAATACAAGTTGTATTTTTAACATTACTGTAGGTATAAATATAGAATGATTGTGAAAGGACATGCACAAAGGAAATGAGTGTGAACCTTTTGTCTGTGGTGCAGCGTCATTATGCCTATAGTTTATTATCTATTACCATTATTCGTGACATGGAGATATGCCAACTTGAAGTAAAGATCGCTTTCTTGAATTGTGACTCAGAAGAAGTAATTTACATGAAATAACCATATGATTTTTAGTAGATGAAAAACAAATCAATTTTATAAATTGAATAAGTCATTTTATGATTTGAAGTGGTGGTCTAGATAGTAGTATAAGTGATTTGTTGATTTATGCTTGGGAGTGCTTTTATCGAAAGGGAAGTCAACCATGAGTTATTTTTTACTTTCAATAGTGTGGTTATTAGTTAGTGAGCGAGGTTTCAATCTAAAGCTATGATGTCTACTACAAATGTTGAGTTGATATTTATTCAGCTGACTAAAGAAGTACTTTACCTACAATTTTTGATATGGATTGGCCTTATGTGCATGGGAGCGTGATAGTGAATTATGATAGTCAAAGTATAATTTACCTTTTTAAAAACTGGTTTTCAATACTAAGGAAAAATATATTAAGGTAGGAGAGTCATTCTTGGTTATTCTGAATTATGCGATTCACATAGAGGATAACACAATAGATTGTAGAATATGCTAGTGCATGATTTTTTTTTTGATGATAATAAACATATATATATATATATATATATATATATATTTGTTTAAATGTATTTGTTGTTGCACTATTTTATTTTTCCACGGAATTAAATAAATATTTTTTGAATAAAATAAATAACTCAGAATTCATATTTAAACGAATATTTTATTCAAACAAATATTTTATTACAAATTCAAATAGTATAAAATTAAGCTCTCACTACGTTTACACATTATTAATTACAACACAAGTCTCACTATACAACACAATTTTCACCTCACTACATATTCACTCTTTATTTGTATTTTGGTCTTCAACTTTGTTCCAGCCTGCATCCAACATCTGAATTATCTGCAAAATAAACACTGACGCAGTAAAATTGAAAAAGAAATATTTTGCAGTGTATAATGAAGTGTGTGTTTGAAAATATTGTTTGCCTTAGTTATTTGGGTTGTTGTCATGATTCTTTTTAATCCATCTTACACGAACAACTTTTGACATGCACAATGTACTGTACATGCCATAAAGCCGTGCATACTGATATATACTTGCTTATTAAAACTGCAGGGACAGGTGAGCACAAGGGCAGACCCAAGCCGAAACTGGATTCAACACAGGTGCATGAAATTCGATATAGCAAGTCCAACATGCATGTGTAGACATGTTCAACATGTAGTGACAATCAGACAGTGGCGAACACAATGCAAGTGTAACAAGACCAAACAACATGTGGAACCAAACCCAGTTCAAACCACAATTTAACTCAAAGCAGCAATAACAATAGAACAATGCATACGGTCAGAGAACACAATGGCACAAGTACATGAAGTACACAAGATAAGGTCAGGCACTGGCATGAATGATCAGAACAAGTCCTTCAGAGGCAACAAGACATGTACAACTTCAATGCACAGGGGCTCGAAGCAAATGTAAGACTACACAAGGGAACCTAACCAGAATCCACATGTACAAAGGCATAAAGAAGCACATATGGTCAGGAGAAATGAATCAAGCTACAAGCAAGACTGCAACAACATAGTTGTAAACATAAAGAAGTAGACCATTGGAGATCTATTTGAAGTGCAGACTCAACCAACATATAACACACATGAATACATGAAAACTCAACATGAAAACAACTCATAAATCAGACCACCGACTAAACAAAATGTACAAGTGCGGACTCAAATTGATTCCCACCAGAATCAGTAATGCAACCAGACTCCAAGAGGAACAAGATCATAACATATACAACATGGATTCAAACTAGAACGAAACCAAGTCAGTTCATGCATCAAGTACACCAGACTCCAATCAACCAAGTTCATGTGCATATGAACAAAGAAAGGAGACTCAACAATGAAATGGCCAGGAGAAACAAAGGCAATAAGCTTCGGGAACTCAAAAACAACAAGCCATTGAAATAAGACTACAGAGACTTCATGGTGACATTTGAACCAGACTACAACATCATAGGGCAAAACGATGACAGTGATCAAGTGCATGCATGAACAACTTCAAAATGCAGACTCCAAAATAACACCGCAATACAAAAGCACTTCAATGAGACTAGCATACATACATACATACATACATACATATATATATATATATATATATATATATATGCAGTGACAACTAGTTCTATACATATGAACAAAGGCCTGACAAATGAATACACATGAAGGCAACTCTGGCATGAAAAACACCATGCAATGCAACACAAACCAATTCACCAGACACTAAAGTCTGACTCAAACAAAACAGGACTACAACATACAACTAGAATTGATGTCGAGCCATCACACACACACATATATTTATATGTATGTATATACGTGTAGATGACACTTCAAAAACAAGACAGTGAAGCTGGTTACATGTGTATATAGTGAAGCAGATTATATGTTTATAGTTATTAATAATAGCAGTTTGAACAAGTCTAGGAGCAGTTTCAAAGTATAATGGAAAATTGAAAATTATCAGTTGAAGCCGTGGTTAATCAAAACACTATTGAAGTGTACAACAATTGCCAGTAGCAGTTCAAAAATTTCCAATAAGTCAATGATGAACCAGTCAATCAAAATTAACCCAATATATTATCTCAACAATTCAAATGCCAAAGTCAAAGGAGCAAAGAATGGAACCGACTCAAAGAGATTCAAGAAATTCAATAATGAACAAGTCAGAATAAATCACATCATTTAGGAAATAATCTAATGGCCAAGCAAAATAATTGAAGAATTCAAAGAAAAATACATGAACGACAATTTAGGGAATTGATACCTAATTAACCCAATTTCATCATCGACATACAACCATTTGAGTTCAAGCAAATAACAAAGCAAAGCCTTGAAATAAATCACGAAACTCAAATCGAAGTCGAGCAAAAGCAAAATCGAAAAAGAGAAAATCACATACCAATTCATACCATTCGAGCTCGACATACTTGAAGCAACCACATGCACTCAAGCTAGGGAACGATTGACGAAGCAAACCAGAGTTGAATTCATCACTTCAATTGATTGATATCAAGGCGGCAGCTTCAATCACAAAACTCTAATCTTTGAAGAGGAGCAAAGAAAGAACGGCCGACGACATTACACGAGCAAAAATAAAAAGGGAGTCAGATCTCTTTTGTTATATTACACTTGGGCTGGCTCAAATTTTTATTGGGCTTAATTTTTACAAATAGAGTTTTGTTCTTGTTTTCATTTTAATTGTAACTTTCTACTTTTGTTTTGATTCAAATTCTAGTTGTGTAACTAGGTACGAACTACGGTTTTGTAGTTCGAGAATTCGCAACTCAGTGGCTAAGTTATGGAAGGGTTTTGAGCTTAGAGTTAGGTTAGTCAAGTTAATAGGTGTCGCAAGTTTACGTGTGTTTGTAAGCATCTGACTACTAAATTTTTAGTAGAAACCTTGGGAGCAGCACATAGGTAGGTTTTTGTCGAAGCTAGGTAAATTTGTGTGTGATTTTTACTGCATTACTTTCTGTGTTTATTTTTATATCCGCATTAATTTTAGTATTACCCTATTTCCCCTCCCCCTCTCAGGTTAAAACTATCCAACAAAGATATGCTTACTACTGCATTGCATATTGTGAATTCAAGCATTACTTGAATTTGGTTCTCTAATTGAAGTGCTAGATGCTACTATATATCGATGTTATTGATTAAAGTAAGGATTTATATAGGCTTGTTTTTTAGGCGATATTTTGTATTGACGTAGAGTATAGAAATATGCGATACAATATATCGAATCAAAGAGAATTTTGCGTATTTTTCAATAGTGAAGCAAATCACAATATGAAGTCCTAAGAAGAAGAAATGATCAAAACAGTGAAGATTACACAATAGACAACTCAAATGAAGTAGAGGATGGAAATAGTTTGTCAAGTCAAGTAGCTAATAGGTCGATTGATCGCTCAATCTGCATAGGCCCACGGTCAAAGGAATCAAATTATAGATTTAGTTCACCATTTGATGTTTTGCATCTCACATTCCCAACTTGAAATGCCCATTATCCTTGATTCACTACATCAAACCAAATCATACACCTTTATCAAATTTGTAATCAATCCATCGAAAACAAGTAATAAAAATCTCTTCCACAAATTAGATGAAATATAAAGAAATAAATTTTACTTATTATGCTGAAACATCCTTCAAGAAAAAAGCATAATGCCAAAACAATACAGAAGTTCTTTATCTTGAATAAGAATTACATGCGATACTGCCAGCAGAATGTCATCCAACAAAAACTTCTGTAGTAATTCATTCAGAGTTATATACTCCATGCAAACTTATGAACAAATCTCCTTTTATACCCATGTCGTTTGCCAATGGGATGTACTACCTTGTATACCTATGTCGTTGGAAGTTAACATACAAATGCAGGATTCCACGCTCAAAGATGCACTTGAATCCATTCCTGTATGGGTATTCCCATTCTTTATTCACTATCCTAAATGCTTGTTTTCAGCAAAAAAATGTATGCCAGCTTAAAACTTAAAAGAGACTGTAAAAGTCGACACCAAAGATAATATTTTATATAGTATAAAAGAATAAAGAAAAAAATGACGGATCAACTTACTATGTCCTCATATGGTGGACCGGCGTGAAATCTAATAATACACATCTCTCCACTGCCATCTTCTTCAATGGTATATGTTGGAGCTTTGGTCCAATAGCGATAACCCGGATTTTTGGAAAACTGATAATTGGTAATTAACAGGATTAAATTTATTAAAAATACTGATTTGAAAGTTGAACAAATAAAATTCTGATAATTATAAATATTCGGAAATGATAAATCTTATGGTAAATTAACACACACAGATATATATATATATATATATATATATATATATATATATATATATGCAAACTTTATGATGTTGAAAATTTTAAGTGTATACATAACAAGTATATACGTGTGTGTATGTATATATATGTATATATATTGTGATTTGGAAGCATTGATTTGAATTCAATAATTTTCAAAAGCAATTTAAAGGTAAATTCTATATTTTAAAAACTCTAAAAGATAAATATTTATTTATTTAAAAGTATGATAGCTTAAAATAAGATTTAATAAAAGGTTTAAAATACTTTCTTTTAAAATTTATACATGATATAAATATGGTCTGTACATACAAAAATTTAAAACATAAGAAAATATATAATATTGTATTTAGGACATTTGAAGCTTAGGGTATCATGAAAAATAACAAGTGGCAATATCTCTTTTCTTTTAAACTAAATATTAATAAAAATAAAAGGGAGAAACCAGGCTGTATACTTATTTTTCTCAATCCTTTTTCTTTCCTTCTTTCAAAAACTAAAACTAAATAAAGACTAAAACAAATTCGACAACTTCAAGTTCAACTTGAGCAAGAAAAACGGATTCAAATCAAAGATCAATCAAATTCAAATTTAAACTTAAGATCAGTTCTATATCGTGTAGCAGATCAAATCAATATCAAGTGGCAGTTCCTGATCATAAAGAAAATAGGCTTTGTCTCTCTGTTTTCAAAATACAGATGAGTAAAACCTTAAACATTTTTTATTAAATCATCATTATTTACTGATGCATGTGATAAATAATTGTTGTAATGTTGTGAATATAATGTGCGTGGATGTATTTTTCCTAGAAAATGGCTGAATTACTATGTATATATATGTCCATGTGTATATAGATATTTGCCTCTGTCTTTGTTCTCAACAGACTAAATCAAGTTCAAAAATTTATATCTCTTTATATAAATTGTTTTATGTTATGATTTTTAAAGGAAATTTGTTTGTATTAACCAGATTCAACTTTCAAAAATATTTTTAAAGTATAGTTAGCAAGGAATTTTACTGGAAGAAGATAGAATAGTGAAAATCAAATCAAGTCAGAAATTTAATTGTTTAAATCTCGACTTTTTCTTATATCATCAGATTCGACTTTAAAAATGATGTTTTTTAAAGGTAATATAATAATTTTTAAATTAGTATTGGTTGAGTTATTATGAGTTGAACGGTAATTGGTTTCTCTACGATTTCCGATGAACCAATTGTGGGTAGGGGTCGATTTTTGGCTAGGAGGTAGCTGAAGGGGCGGCGAGCTAAGGAAAAATAGGTCTGATTTTTTCTAATGGAGGAGTTGACTGATCGAGGTGGATCTAGGGTTTAAGGACAGGGTCGAATAGGCGTCAGATTTTGAGCAATGGTGAGGTGTTGTGTGGTAACCTAAATTTTCGGATATCTGTTAATTGGAAACTAACAGGATTGAATTTATTAAAACACTGACTTATTTATTTATTTTTGAATGTGATAATCTCCTTGAGTTTTAAATAATTTTTAAATTAAAAGGTTCATTTGTTTTAAATATTCTTTCATTATAAAATTCTAACATAAGATAAATTTGGTTTGGAAATTTTGTATATAGAGTTAAAATAAATTTCTCAAGCTTATAAACAGATGATACATTTAATTGGATCAAAACATAAGTTATTTATAAATAAATATTTATTTGAATTCACATAGTTATATATATATATATACACATAGCTTAAACAAATTTAATAAAAGACATGAATGATACTAGTAAGTACATATAGTATAAAAACAAAACTAGGCAAAGGATATATGTTGCCATGAAGTATATATGCAAGGTAAGAGAAAAAAAATATCTATATACAAAATTCAAATGGATATGTATGTAAACTTATAAGGAAACATTAGCATTAAATACTATCATTTCAGCACAAACACAGTCAATTCGAAATGTTGCAAAATCATTTATGTTAGAAAAGAAAATCCAGTGAAGTCAAAAAAAGAGGCTAAGGCCTGCACACTCATACTTCAGCTTAGCTTCTTCAACACTTCATTCCTATGTTATATATACATTGCCTTGTTATCTCCTCATATACTTTACTTTATTAAAAAAAAGCTCAAGTGCGATAAGATCAGAACAAAAGCAAATAAACATTTCAATATATATATATATATATATATATATATATATATAAATAAAGAGGAACAAAGACTTAGCAGAGCAAACTTAAGGCTGGAAGCGAGTAAAGGCAGGCAGCAGTTCATCTCTTCTGTGAGTAAATTTTTATTTTTATTTTTTTTGGGTGGTTGAATCTTTGATGCATGTGCCGAAAATCTGGTAGAAATATAGTCTATAATGCTTACATGAATGTTTGGATGTATGTGCATCGTCAATGTGTATAAATGTTCTGTTATAAACAACAGGCTCAACTTTATATTGAAAATTTATATCTTCCCATTCAAACGATTTAAGCTTATGATCTTTAGATGAAACATGATTACAACAGTGTAGTATGGTGTTTAAAAATAATTTCAGATGTTTCAATTTTTTATTTGATTCAAAAATAAGGTAATAACAGTAGAAATCTTTAAGTCAAAAACAAATGTTCAAAATTGCATGCTAGGATTTCGTGAATTGATTCATATTGGAAAACAAGGATTTTTAATAAGCATTTCGAGATTTTTAAACTTGTATAAGTTGAGATATCCTTAGTTGTTCAGATTTGGGATTATAGGTGAATTTCGATGAACGGCGGCGAGTTGAGGGCCAAAGTTGTTTTCGGAGGTAGTTTGCAAGTTGGTGGTCATTAGAAAATTAGTGGCGAGATTTGTAGATGGCCGTAGTGTTCTGGCGGCGATGAGTTAGGGTTTAAGGGCGGTTTTGATTTGGGTGGTGTCGCGAGTGAATCAGGATTTGTAGGCGCAACCGGAGTGGGAGATTTTTGGAAGAATGGAAGAGTAGTGTGTGGGCTTCCAATCGGTGAAGGCGGCGAGGGAATCAGATGTAAATGATGATCGCAGTTCGTCGATTTGTGGAGGCATGTGAGTTTTCCTGGTTCAGGAAATTCAAGCATTTGACCGAATTTTTGATCGAAAGTTTGGGGGTCTTTGGCGATGCTGTCTTTGGGATCGAGGGATGCTGAGTGACTGGTGAGCCAGTCGCGGCAGTGAGATGATCGTAGGTGAGTTTGTACACGTGCACAGCGTGCACGTGGAGGTTCTTTGTACGGGTGAAGCAAGTGAGGTGTTTGGAATGGGCTCTCTATTACGTCTTATTCGAGGATCAGGCGATGATCGATTAATAGTTGTCGCGTTATCGGAGTTGAGCTTTCTGTATTTTGCGTGGAATTGAAATTCAACCCATTGAGTGATTTCCTGGAGCAGGGGTTGGATGGGTAAGAAGATTAGGAAGGTGTTCTGATGTTGTTTCGTTGCTTGGGGTTCGGGTTCGTCCTGATGCTATCGCGTATGGAGCTTTGGTCCAACGGTTTTGTTTAATAAAACAGATTGGTAAACGAAAGAAATTTGGGTTTAAATTAAAACAAAATCAATTTACTTTCCAAAAGTTTAACTAAACATCTACATTAAAGTAAATTGGTATTTTAAAATGTGAAAGTTTCAAAGTAAATGTAAACCAAGTTTTTTTTAATGAAGTATTGGAAAATTTTAAACGAATTTCCAAAGTTTAATATGTTTTCAAATTGTTATTTTAAGGTAAATTTAAGTTGTAATTAATTAAAAATATTGATCATTTAATATATCAGGATGATTAATTGATTAAAGTTTAATGAATTTGTGAAATCAATTTTAAAGATTGATTTATTAATATAATCAAGTAATTAATCCTTAATTAATCAAAGTATAATTAATTAAGTTAATGAGGTTAATTTTAGTTAATTAATTAAGTTTAATTAATTAAAGGTAATCATTTGATGTTGGGTTAAGTATAATTACTTAAGGTAATTAATGAGGTATAATTACTTAGTGAAGTAATTAGTGGATAATTATTGGATGTAATTAATTAAAGGAAATTACTTGATGGGAAGTGATTAAAGGATAATTACTTGGTGGAAGAAATTAAGTGATGATTACTCAGTGTAATTAAAGGAGTAATTAATAATTAATCAAGGAGTTGGTTTAATTGATGGAGTAATTAAGTAAAGTTAATTTCTGATTGTGATTAATCAAGGCTGATTAATGAATGTAATTAAGTTAAAGGTTAATTATTAAATGAAATTAAGAATAATTAACTAAAGAGAGTAATTAGAAGATCATTAATTAATGTAATTAATGGAAGTGATCAATCTTGCTTATGAATGATTGAATGATGATAAGCGCTTTGGATTTGCTGATATCTCTAATATAAATCACCGTGTGATATGATATGTTGGATGGACAGTGATAATGTGATTATCTATCAATTATAAATTGCCGTATAAAAGTGTTATCCGGTAATTAAAATTGAACTGTAAATAATTGAATAATTTGGGTTTTGATGACATTAGATTCGAAGAGACCGGAGTCGGGTATCAGAAAATACCCGAAACCACTTCGAATAGTAATATAAAATTCCTTATAACTAGATATGTGAGATTAACCAGGATGGAATGAATAAGTTAAGTAATCTGGACATTTAAACCTAAGAACTGTTGTGTGTGATAAATGATTTACTTAAATAAGATATAACTCGTAGAAAAGCACGAGTTACCTTGGAAATTCACTTAAGACATAGGGCTTGGTATTTCATGTTTTATGAGTTTACTCACGCTGGTTTCTAGCCTGACCCGGGTGTTACTTTGGTGTAATGCTCGG
This sequence comes from Allium cepa, assembly GCA_030765085.1. NCBI lineage: Eukaryota > Viridiplantae > Streptophyta > Magnoliopsida > Asparagales > Amaryllidaceae > Allium > Allium cepa. Next base: position 981,383,030 of record CM060928.1, read on the forward strand.
GTTAGACCGAGTATTACAAATTTTCAGGCAAGGACGTTCTGGAGCTCAGGAGGCACGCTAGATGGCAAGCACGTATAAAGTATTTCCGCAGTATTATATTATTGCATATATGGGCATGATAACTGTGAATATACAGTGTCTGTATAAGTGTGTAACTCTGATGTATTAAAATGTAACCGACAGATATAGTATTCTTTTGTAAACTGTTATTATTTGTTTTATATTTTGTCCGCTGCGAATGTGAGATGTTGATGTCTTTTTCTGATTTTCTTCTTCTTCTTCTATCTCTTTCTTCTTTTCCTAACTATCTGCAATTTTCGGGTTCAAAAATTCTGGGTCGTTTCAGTTGGTATCAGATCTGAAGGTTAAGTGAGAACCTTGGCTCTGGTGGGTGTACTCATTAAGGATAGGGTCAATAGTACCCTCGAATGAGTTAAGAGTGTGTGTGTGTGTGTGTGTCTATATATATGAGAGCGTACTTGTTATTTTCTTATATAAAGATTTAAAATGATTTATATAAGATTATATTTTAATATATAAAGCAATATTTTTCTAATATTAAGTTAATTGGTTGTTAAATTATTGGAATTAAATTAAGAAGTAATAGAAATACAACCAAATGGAAATTAAATAAATCTAAGTTTGGATTGGATTTAAACTGAAATTAAATCTTGGATTTAAGGAAAGTTTCAAAAAAATAAATTGGTTTTTAGATATGATAATCTTGGTTATTATCATAAATGATTGTTGTGTGTTTAATAATAAGATGTATATTAATAAGTAAGCAAAATGAAATGTTTTAAAAAAGTAAAACATTTAGGTAAAACATTACTTATAAACTGAAATTGAAAATGCCTAAATTATGAAATTTTAAATCTGGGTCCGGAATTTGAAAATTTTGTTTCAAAGTGATAAAGAAATAATAAATGTATTTTAAATAAAGGGGTCATATTTCAAACAAGTATTGTTTGAAAATTTAAAAGAATTTGTTTGAATTCAAAACCAAAGGTGGTTTAAAATTTAAGGATGACTTAGTGTGTAAAGGAAATATTATGTATATATGAGGAATATACGTAAATAAAAAATAGTTTGAATAAAAGGGACTTGTTGCAAATAAGAGCTGTTTGAAAATTTAAAGAAATTTGTTTTGAATTAAAAACCAAAGGTGGTTGAAAATTTAAGTATAACTTGGTATGTAAAGGAAAATACTATGAATATGTGGATATACATAATATCAAAGATGGTTTGAAATAAACTCTAAATGTTGAGTTTTAAATTTGGAATGAGATGTGATACCCAAAGTGATAAGTTTTTGAACTTAATAAGTGGAAAGATTATTAATGTGAAGTTTAAAAATTGAATTGGGAATTCAAATTGAGTAAGGTTGATTGGATAAGTAAGTTGAATTTAACTTTGGAAAAGTTAGATAATTTAATAAGCAACCTGAACTAGAAATTTCAGGATGAAATTGGAATTTAACTTGGAAAGTTAATTGGTTAATTTGAATTGGGAATTTGTGTGATCTCAAAACGGGTTTGAGATCTAGAAATTGCAAATGGATGGATGTTTTTAAATACATTGGATAATATTATCCTATTGTTATTAAAAATCTTTAAATTGTGGATTGGATTTGTTTAAATGAATAAGAAATGAAGTGAGGTAATATATCCATTATTGAGATAAAAGGAAAATCTAACTTTAATTTGAAATTAAGGATAAGGGATTACATTGAACTAAAAATTTAAACAATGGCATTTGTAAATTAAATTTTTTAAAGAACTAGTTTCAAACTGGAAGATAAAATTGAGTAATAAATTAATTTTTAAGATAAATTTTTTTGAACTCTTATTTGAACTTTGGAAAAAGTTAAGTAAAGATAATTTAAAAATGGAACTTTGAGAATTGTTTAGAGAAATGGGTTAATTGAATGAAAAACAATTAAATGGATGAGGTCTGATTTAATAAAATTAAATCAAAATTTTAATTGGAATTAGGTTATCGGAATGAACTTAAGTCCAGAAGCGTATTAATTTGAAGTAAAATTACTTAAATAAAGTTTGGATTAAATTTATATGGAAAATGGATAGTAATAAGCATCGAATGTGACAAGCTCAATGAAATAGTTTTAAAATGAATCCAGTGCGAAGATAAAATGAAATGCAATGAATGGTTGGTGAATAAATTAGAAATGAAATGGAATTAAATACAGAATGAGTTGAAATTAATTTAAAGTAGTTATAGACTAAAAATAAATACTCTATTAAGCGAATATTGTTGAATTTGCATAGAATGAATTGTCGTTTGACGCAAATGATGGGTTGAGACATCGAGTTATAAGAAGTATTTTTATAAAAAGATATTTTAATAGTACTATGTGAATTTAAAAGCTTTTCTAAAAATTTTAAAATAAAATGTTGGAATATTGGAAAATGAAAGAAATCCAAACTGGAATTATGAAATTTTTTGAATTCAGGAAACTTTAATGAAGTGATTTTTGTAATAAAATCAAACATTGATTTAAAAGTTGGAAGTAAGCTAATTAATTAAAGTTGAACAGAATTAAAATCAAATGGAATTTGATTTGGATTGGGAAAGAAATCAAGATTGATTTAACTTGGATTGGGGTTAAATAAATTTTGATGGGAATTGAGGTTATTCAAGTTAGAATTGAGTTAATTTAAATAGAAATGGAAATTTAAATTGAATTGATAAGGAAGTGAACAGTTTTGACTCAGGACTATTTTCAATATAAATTGTTTTAATATAAACTTATTCTTCCAAGCTATTTAATAAATACTACCTTTCTTTTTAAAGCCAAATTATTTTATACTTGTTTTACGATTATTTTTCGAAATATTTAATAGTTTTTCAACTGTTTTATAAACTAATTACTATTTTTTCAATTATTTAAAAATTAATTGCTATTTTACAACTAATTTTCATTTATCTAAAATTTCTGAAACTATTTGACTATTTTCCAACTATTTTACAATTATTTAACTATTTTATAGCTATTTTATAAACTATTAATTGTTTTCAACTACTTATCTATTTTTTAACTTTCCGAGCTATTTTCTAAATATAAAAAACTCCGAGTCTAAACTGTTATTGATTAAATACCCAACTGAGATAAGAATTGAAGTGATAATCCAAATGGGATTCAGACAAATGTGAATAAGTGAGTGAAATTCAAGTGAATGTGAATAGAAAGGAAATTGATACGGCTAATAATCAAAGAAGGGTAATCAAATTTGAATATATGATTTTGAATAAACAAAGTTATATATCTTTGTTATATAAGGTGAATCACCCCTTGTTGAATCTATTGATGGAAGTAAAGGATTTTTGAAAGTGTTCGGAGTATAAAAGGAGTTTTATACAAGTTTGAAATGATCCAAAGTTTTTAAAATTATACATACATACATACATACATACATACATACATACATACATACATACATACATACATACATACATACATACATACATATATATAAAGGATCTTATGAGGATTTTGGGAAAAAGGTTTTGGGGAACCATTGGATTTGGAAAGGCTTTTGATTTTGGGTAAAATAATTATTGAAATTTGGAAAGCCTAGTTTGAGAATTATCGATTTTGGGATAATCGATTTTGTGTAAAGGAGCATTGTATGTGTAACGATCCTGAAATTTTGAACAATTTAAATTGAAAATATTTAATTAATTTTAAATATTTGAGTGATAATTTAAATTGAATTCCCAATATAACTGTGAATTTGGCGATTAAATATTAAAAGTTTAATCTATACAAAGTTGAATAAAAATTTAAATTTGACTTTGGAGTTGAAGTTGAATATTGAATTTGTATTTTTAGTTCAAACTAATGACTTAGAAAAATAATATTGGATACAAGGATTTTTATTTATGTAAATTTATAAATGGGTGGTTAGTTTTTAAATAACATCTTTCTTTTCTTTAAAGTAAAAAGGAATAAAATTTTAATCAATACAAATAGATGAATAAATACACATAGTAAAAATTTAAACAACATATTTATAAATTTTGAAAAATATTGTGTAACTACATTGGAGAAATTTTAACAACATAACTTAAACAAAAACATAACAAAGCAAAGTAATAATAAAACCCATTGAAATTCAAAATAAAAATATAAGAGGAAAATTTGTTGATTGTTGTTTGGGCTTTGAAAATTTTGGTCGACCCACGTTTGATATTGGTGTCGTGATTAAGTATACCCATTCCCTCATTTCTCCATTCGATTCGTAACCCTAAACAAAGGAAAAATAATGGCGGCTCTCAATTTCTTTCTTCCTCCGATCGACTAAATTAGGGCTGGTGATAATTTGGGGCTTTCGTTCGATTGCGCTCTTTGTTCCAAAACAGGGTTTTTGCATAGCTCCGGTACTAGTTCGTCGTGTTTGCTGCATCGTCTTCTACCCAGCGAGCAATGGTGAGTTTTTCTCACGATTAATCTTATTCAAGTTTTTATATTTGTTTGAATTGGGTGCTTGGTTACATGCTATGATTTGTGTTGCTATGGTCTGATGTTTTGCGAATGATTCACATACATATCTGATGAGAACAGACACTGCATGTATGGTTGTTGGGTGTTATTTGCTATCATTTGCTCTGTTAATTTGATTTAAACTGATAAGAACAGATAAAAACAGATAAGACACTGCATGTATAGTTGTTGGGTGTTGTTTGCTTCCATTTGCTCTGTAAATAAATTTAAACTGATGAGAACAGATGCTATCAAAACTTTGCTTGTTTTGTTTTGCTGCATGTGTTGAATCTTTGAAGCTGGTTAAGGAAAATGTAGCAAGGAAAATGAATACTTATGAGCGAACTTGAAAATCTTCCCTTTGAATATGATATCTATAAATCTGTGAATTTGCCTTGTTGTGCTTGCTTGTTGATATTGGATTGCTGCATGTTGTTTGTCTGGGAACAAGTATAATGTTCTTGGTTTATAGCTTTGAGAATTTGAGTTAAGAATCTATATTTTCTTGTTTAAATAAATTCAAGCCCTGAGTACTGAAAGTAGATGTTTATGATGTTATAAAGTCATTCCAAAGATAATTTCAGAAGAAAATATTTAGTATTTAAACAAAATATAGGAAGTAACAAGGAGAACCGAAATACGCAGATCTAATTAAATCAAAAACAATCTGGTCTCTGTTTCTTTTGGAATCCAGGTGAACAAATCTTATTTTTTTTAAACCAGGGTCCTTTGTTTCTTTACCTATGAGTAACTCCATTTTATTTTAAATGGGTAAAAGTTTGAGTTGCATGCTAGTATACTGAAATGAACGAATATTGCATATGTTTATAATAAATTGTAAAACTACAGTGCCTCATTTTCTTTTAGATAAATAACCCATAATATTAAAAAGCTTTAATCTATATGTTGCATGTGAATAACATCACTCTTCCTAAATTTTAGTATGAATCTAGTTGCATTTATTTGTCAGGTTTACAAAGTAAACCATATTGAAACCCAAATCTCACTCTTCCCTCTTTGGTTCTGAAATGGCAGTAAACAGTTAGAAAAAAATTGTTGTTTAACCCTGTGCATTTTAGTAAATAAAACTGTGAGTGAACATTATTAAAAAGATTAGCAGATAAATGTTTGTTGCATATGAATTTCTGTAATGAAGAGTGTTGCATGTGTATCTTAGCATAACCTCTGTATTTTGGTACCTGGTTTAAGCATGCATGTTTGATAGCCTGGTTAGACCCTGTTTACAGTTCAGGATTTAAAGTGTTATCAAAAAGAAAATTTCAAATCTTCCCATCTGCACTTCGTTAGATTTTGGGATTCAACAAGAATGATTTGTTCAAACCTAATTTAAGATATGAAATTTATAATTAATGAAGAAAAGTTAGAGTATCACTTGGGAAGGTAAATAACAGTAAAACATTTGCTAAATGTTAAAATCCAAACTTAACAATTTTTTTTATGATTTCCCTTTATAACCTGAATATCAGTTTCAAAATTTTAAATCTGAAGCTTTTAATGTTAAGAAATTTTTTAACCCAGTTTCATTGTCTTGACTTGATCATTGCTTTGAGTTTCACTGTCATACTTCCATGTAATTTCGACTTCCCCACTGTTGACATTTGTTCACTTCAGTTTTCACAGTTGCACATACTTATTTGAGTTTGCATTGGTGCATTTCCTTACTGAATTTGGTCGAGACTTGTCCTTTGATGTATTTCATTTGGCTTGAGTGTTGTCTCTGACCTGATGGCTTGGTTTTCATTGTCCACACATGTTCATGCTTTACTGTAGCTTGCATGACTGGTGTACTTTGAATGCATTCATGTTGATTTTCATGGAGTAGTCGTCTTGACACTGTTGTACAATTGCCTGAGTGCCAGTTTGCCTTGTATCTTTGTGAAGTTGTAGTTGGTGGTCTTTCATAATGTATTTTACTTTGGCCATTTCCGTTCATCCCTGTAGGAGCTTTATACAATTCTCTGGCCCATACTGTTGAACTTGACCTGTCTGGTTCCTGTTCTTTGTTGATTTGCATTTGCATTTTCATTGTTGCTCTGCCTCCATTTAAAAGTATTGTTGCCGTGATTATTTGAGCTTGTATACTTGATGTTTTGGTTGGCTGCCCAAATTTGTACTTGCTGGTTTGATATAAGTGTTCCCCTGTACACTTCTAATGCTCACCTGTGGGCATTTGCCTTATTTGCGCTATTTGACTGATCCAATTTGCTTTGATTATCTCTGCTGGCACTGCACTATCAACCCTGTTGGGCCGTTACCATTTTATTCAGTTCATTGCAAATTTATTTACTTGAATAAAGATTAATTCTGACTCGAGTGTTTTTGTGTTTTGCATAAAACGCTCGGGTCAGACCGAGTATTTTTACAGCTTGAAGATTTTCATGCAGTGAAGTTAGAGAGGGGGGGAACCGCATCACTAAAGTTTTTCAGGAAAATTTTTCTTGTACTAAATAATAAATAAATTGTTCCGCTGTATTAAAATGTAATGCATTGTATAAACTCCGATATTTGTATATGAAAGAAAAATTCATTTATGTGAAATGTTATTATTATTCTGTGATTCTGTGGCTGATTCTGTTTAAACTCTATAAACTAAATAACAATCCGTCATTTTGAAAGTTTCTAGTTGGTTTAATTACCGACTGGAGGCGGTCAAAAAGGCGGGTCGTTGCAAAAATGGTATCAGAGCTTTGGTTTACACAAAGCTTAGTTTATGGCGTTTAATATGAATAGTTACTAGAATCACTTTAAAGACAATGTGTTTTCAAATCTAAAGAAGGAAGTAAAAGGTAGTTTGAAAATTCAAATCATTTTCGGAAAATTCCCCTCTCTAAATTTAGGTTTGCGATAGTTTCTCTTCGGTAAGGTCTCCTTAGATTTGAGTCCCGATCATTCGAAAACCCATTATCGAATTGCTGAGATTTATGAAGAATAAAATATAAGTTAAGTGAATTAATGAATTGGTTTAAATTAAATATTTTGAATATCTCCAAAGTAATAATTGAGAAATAAAATGACATGTTAATTTAGTTATAACCAAGCGGATCATTGAATTATAACTTGGGAATTTGATTCTGAATTCTTTTGAAAATTTATTTCAAATGTTTTGACGAACAGATTAGTAAATAAATGGATTATAAGTATTTAACTTATATATGGACTTTTGGTATGTAACTGAGTTATATAAATTGAATTGAATTAATAAAGGAGATTTATAAATCAAAGTTTTATAAATAGAAATGGAATTTGTAAAGATTGTTTATAAATTCGAAATCAATTGAATTTGATAAACGAAACATAGAAGTTATTAAAGGAGATATATTCGTGATTTTGGACAGCGAATTATCCTTTAAGTTAAATATTGTGATAATAAAAGTTGGTTGGGAATTTTATCCATGATTTTGGACAGTGGATAATCCTTTAAAATAAAATGTGTAGAAACATTGAATTGAATAAATAAGTATATTCACGATTTTGGATAGTGAATATATTATTAAATAAAACGGATATGTTTAGGGAAGTGATATTATGAAATGAAGTTAACTGATTTAAAGATGTTTTAAAATGCATTAAGTATCGAATACATAGATTTCAACATTCATTGTTGAAATAGACGTTTTCGAGAGAAATAAAAGTTAATGGTGGACTATAACACTGTTGTTATAGTAAATGGTTTCCGAAAGGAAATGTTTTATATAGTATTGGGATATATATATCTATCTTAAATTCGAATCCCTATACTAGTGATTTTGGGTCGTCGTAACAATGTTTTACGCAACATTCGTTTTGACTCAAATAAATGTGTTTAAAAGAACGTTTTCCTTGAAGAATGAAATATATACTTGATTATGATTTAAGTATATTGAATATTTTCCAAGTGTTGAAAATAAAATGGATTTGTGAATTACTTATTATTAAATAAGTATGTAAATGTTTTCCAATATGAAATGAAAGATTTGAGATTTTATCTTTTAAAGATAAATCGATAACGACTATTTGAAATCGATTTGAAAATCGTATATTCATGGATATTTTGGAAATGTAAATTCGTTATGGAATTTATAAAAGAAAGGGAAATTTGTTAAAAATAAACATTGATTTATTTTTGAAGTGTGGAAATAAATTTACGGATTTGGAACGTAAGTTTAAAATAAATCGGTAAGGATTTATTTGATCGATTTAAATGAGCCATTTTAAGTTAAAATGGATAAATATTTGGAAATGTTTCCGTTTAAGGAAATTGCTTTGAAATTTGTTTTCAAAGATTGAAGGGTGAAAAATGATTTGAAATTTGTTTTCAAATGGTTAAGTGTGGAAAATTATATATATCTTGTAAAGATATTTTGGGAAAGTTTGAAGTTGGTTTAAAACCAATATTGTGAAAAGTATGCGGAATTCAAACTATGAATTAAGTCGAAGTTGAAAAAGTTAAATGGAAAATTTGAACATTTAGTTCAACTTGAAATTTTTCCAAAAAAATTGAATCTTGTGTTAAATTGAATTTAATTTCGACCCCAAAAACAATATAAGTTGAGTTTTGAAATTGGATGGTTGATTTGGATTGTATGTCTAACATTGTGAATTGACGACATAGCAATTGATCTCTATTAAATATATATCTGTTTGGTGGCGGAGAATTTATTCTCTTAGCTTAACACCCTTCTTTGAGACGTACGAGCTCAGAGGTTATATATCGGTAGACATCAATTATGTGTTGAGAATTGACGATGTAACGTAAAATCCAAATCGAGTGTGAAGTCGATAATGAATTGAATTATGAATGTGAATTGGGTTTGAGATAACCTTAAAATTCTAAATCGACTTAGAGAAAAATTTTAAATCGGTAATGAGATGGGAAACTCATGAATCCTCTATTTGTTATGGGTATGAGATATTGAGGTTTTGGGAACTTATATATATATATATATGAAAATGTAGTAAACTCGAAAACCATCAGTTTAGAAAGTAATTGGTATGGAAAACTTATGTAAGTTTACATAGGTATGATGTGTACGAAATGTGTAATGAAGTACTATCTATGTATGATATTATGTTTTCTAAACTGAGGATATGGAAAAGTACCTTCCATTTAAAATTTGTGAAGGCTGTTGGAACTCGATATGAGTGTCTATTTGAAAATCGTAGCTACGTAGAATTTCCATAAGTTGGTGTGTCCATTTGGACTAGAATCCCTGGCGATAGATCATCGTGATGGGATCATATTGGTTTTGATGTATGCTAGCGAAATTCGAGGGGCGAGATGCCTATGGTTACAAGCGATTCCACTGGGATAGTGGCGTAACCACCGTGTAAACCGCGATTTAGATATACAGGGGTGATAGCGTAATTTGAGGGGCGCGATGCCTACAGTTACAAGCGATTCCACTGGGATAGTGGCGCAACCGCCGAGTAAACTGCAATCTAGAAGCCAAAGCGAAATTCGAGGGGCGAGATGCCTATGGTTACAAGCGACTCTACTGGGATAGTAGCGTAACCGCCGTGTGGACCGCGAACTATGGCAACAATCATGGCGAAATTCAAGAGAGATGAGAAATCTACGGTTACAAGCGATTCTACTGGGATAGTAGCGGAACCGCCGGGTAAACTGTGATCCATGGGGGAACGTGCTTTCCATATCCATTTTTTAAAAGAATTTTTAAAAGTATTTTCACTAGAAATTGAAGCAAGTATATTTAGTGCTTGAAGATTTTTAGTCCTGCGCCTGGCCAGCGTATGCCTAATGTCTTTAAGAACGACAATAGACTTGTTAAATTTCGAGTTAGCAAGTATTTTCAAACTTTAAATAGAAAATCAATAATCTGAAATTAAAGTAACATAAATTCCAACCTAATGAACTAAAGACGAGGATTTTTGAAATGTTTTGAAAGTCCACAGCTTTGGAAAGGTTATACTATGTAAATTTCTTAAATGAAGAATTGCAAATTTAAAATTTGGGTTTTGTAAGTTGAAAGCTTTAGTAAAAGACTTTTTCATCTTGATTGTAGAAAATGATGAGCAAATGAGTTAATTAACAAAGCTAATGAGACAAAACAAATAGAATGAATCCTATACTTATTTATTTATTTTTAATAAGTTTCAAACTTGATAAAATTGAGTAGGGTATAAATATTAGTGAAATTTTAACAATCATTTTTCCTTACTTGTAATTTCGGGACGAAATTCTTTTAAGGAGGGGAGATTGTAACGATCCTGAATTTTTGAACAATTTAAATTGAAAATATTTAATTAATTTTAAATATTTGAATGATAATTTAAATTGAATTCCCAATATAACTGTGAATTTGGCGATTAAATATTAAAAGTTTAATCTATACAAAGTTGAATAAAAATTTAAATTTGACTTTGGAGTTGAAATTGAATATTGAATTTGTATTTTTAATTCAAACTAATGACTTAGAAAAATAATATTGGATACAAGGATTTTTATTTATGTAAATTTATAAATGGGTGGTTAGTTTTTAAATAACATCTTTCTTTTCTTTAAAGTAAAAAGGAATAAAATTTTAATCAATACAAATAGATGAATAAATACACATAGTAAAAATTTAAACAACATATTTATAAATTTTGAAAAATATTATGTAACTACATTGGAGAAATTTTAACAACATAATTTAAACAAAAACATAACAAAGCAAAGTAATAATAAAACCCATTGAAATTCAAAATAAAAATATAAGAGGAAAATTTGTTGATCGTTGTTTGGGCTTTGAAAATTTTGGTCGGCCCACGTTTGATATTGATGTCGTGATTAAGTATACCCATTCCCTCATTTCTCCATTCGATTCGTAACCCTAAACAAACGAAAAATAATGGCGGCTCTCAATTTCTTTCTTCCTCCGATCGACTAAATTAGGGCTGGTGATAATTTGGGGCCTTCGTTCGATTGCGCTCTTTGTTCCAAAACAGGGTTTTTGCGTAGCTCCGGTACTAGTTCGTCGTGTTTGCTGCATCGTCTTCTACCCAGCGAGCAATGGTGAGTTTTTCTCACAATTAATCTTATTCAAGTTTTTATATTTGTTTGAATTGGGTGCTTGGTTACATGCTATGATTTGTGTTGCTATGGTCTGATGTTTTGCAAATGATTCACATACATATCTGATGAGAACAGACACTGCATGTATGGTTGTTGGGTGTTATTTGCTATCATTTGCTCTGTTAATTTGATTTAAACTGATAAGAACAGATAAAAACAGATAAGACACTGCATGTATAGTTGTTGGGTGTTGTTTGCTTCCATTTGCTCTGTAAATAAATTTAAACTGATGAAAACAGATGCTATCAAAACTTTGCTTGTTTTGTTTTGCTGCATGTGTTGAATCTTTGAAGCTGGTTAAGGAAAATGTAGCAAGGAAAATGAATACTTATGAGCGAACTTGAAAATCTTCCCTTTGAATATGATATCTATAAATCTGTGAATTTGCCTTGTTGTGCTTGCTTGTTGATATTGGATTGCTGCATGTTGTTTGTCTGGGAACAAGTATAATGTTCTTGGTTTATAGCTTTGAGAATTTGAGTTAAGAATCTATATTTTCTTTTTTAAATAAATTCAAGCCCTGAGTACTGAAAGTAGATGTTTATGATGTTATAAAGTCATTCCAAAGATAATTTCAGAAGAAAATATTTAGTATTTAAACAAAATATAGGAAGTAACAAGGAGAACCGAAATACGCAGATCTAATTAAATAAAAAACAATCTGGTCTCTGTTTCTTTTGGAATCCAGGTGAACAAATCTTATTTTTTTTAAACCAGGGTCCTTTGTTTCTTTACCTGTGAGTAACTCCATTTTATTTTAAATGGGTAAAAGTTTGAGTTGCATGCTAGTATACTGAAATGAACGAATATTGCATATGTTTATAATAAATTGTAAAACTACAGTGCCTCATTTTCTTTTAGATAAATAACCCATAATATTAAAAAGCTTTAATCTATATGTTGCATGTGAATAACATCACTCTTCCTAAATTTTAGTATGAATCTAGTTGCATTTATTTGTCAGGTTTACAAAGTAAACCATATTGAAACCCAAATCTCACTCTTCCCTCTTTGGTTCTGAAATGGCAGTAAACAGTTAGAAAAAAATTATTGTTTAACCCTGTGCATTTTAGTAAATAAAACTGTGAGTGAACATTATTAAAAAGATTAGCAGATAAATGTTTGTTGCATATGAATTTCTGTGATGAAGAGTGTTGCATATGTATCTTAGCATAACCTCTGTATTTTGGTACCTGGTTTAAGCATGCATGTTTGATAGCCTGGTTATACCCTGTTTACAGTTCAGGATTTAAAGTGTTATCAAAAAGAAAATTTCAAATCTTTCCATCTGCACTTCGTTAGATTTTGGGATTCAACAAGAATGATTTGTTCAAACCTAATTTAAGATATGAAATTTATAATTAATGAAGAAAAGTTAGAGTATCACTTGGGAAGGTAAATAACAGTAAAACATTTGCTAAATGTTAAAATCCAAACTTAACAATTTTTTTTATGATTTCCCTTTATAACCTGAATATCAGTTTCAAAATTTTAAATCTGAAGCTTTTAATGTTAAGAAATTTTTTAACCCAGTTTCATTGTCTTGACTTGATCATTGCTTTGAGTTTCACTGTCATACTTCCATGTAATTTCGACTTCCCCACTGTTGACATTTGTTCACTTCAGTTTTCACAGTTGCACATACTTATTTGAGTTTGCATTGGTGCATTTCCTTACTGAATTTGGTCGAGACTTGTCCTTTGATGTATTTCATTTGGCTTGAGTGTTGTCTCTGACCTGATGGCTTGGTTTTCATTGTCCACACATGTTCATGCTTTACTGTAGCTTGCATGACTGGTGTACTTTGAATGCATTCATGTTGATTTTCATGGAGTAGTCATCTTGACACTGTTGTACAATTGCCTGAGTGCCAGTTTGCCTTGTATCTTTGTGAAGTTGTAGTTGGTGGTCTTTCATAATGTATTTTACTTTGGCCATTTCTGTTCATCCCTGTAGGAGCTTTGTACAATTCTCTGGCCCATACTATTGAACTTGATCTGTCTGGTTCCTGTTCTTTGTTGATTTGCATTTGCATTTTCATTATTGCTCTGCCTCCATTTAAAAGTATTGTTGCCGTGATTATTTGAGCTTGTATGCTTGATGTTTTGGTTGGCTGCCCAAATTTGTACTTGCTGGTTTGATATAAGTGTTCCCCTGTACACTTCTAATGCTCACTTGTGTGCATTTGCCTTATTTACGCTATTTGACTGATCCAATTTGCTTTGATTATCTCTACTGGCACTGCACTATCAACCCTGTTGGTCCGTTACCATTTTATTCAGTTCATTGCAAATTTATTTACTTGAATAAAAATTAATCCTGACTCGAGTGTTTTTGTGTTTTGCATAAAACGCTCGGGTCAGACCGAGTATTTTTACAGCTTGAAGATTTTCAGGCGGTGAAGTTAGAGAGGGGGGGATTACCGCATCACTAAAGTTTTTCAGGAAAATTTTTCTAGTACTAAATAATAAATAAATTGTTCCGCTGTATTAAAATGTAATGCATTGTATAAACTCTGATATTTGTATATGAAAGAAAAATTCATTTATGTGAAATGTTATTATTATTTTGTGATTCTGTGGCTGATTCTGTTTAAACTCTATAAACTAAATAACAATCCGTCATTTTGAAAGTTTCTAGTTGGTTTAATTACCGACTGGAGGTGGTCAAAAAGGCGGGTCGTTACAGTATGAGATCATACTAGGTGTATGATTTGAAAGATACTATATGTGTATAGTATAAAGTGTTTTGATGATGGCTCTGGGGAAAAAGGCGCTCCTTTGAAATGAACTTCTCAGGAGTGCCATCGGGTGGTGCTACCTTGAGCCCCGGGATGGGGGGTTCTAAAGTTGATCCTGTAAGGAGTCCGAACAAAACTAGTTCCTGAGGATTATGAGTAGTGTATACCATAGCGAAAGTCGTGTGTGCCGCTGAGAACCAACAGTCTACGTTTGATTTTATATCGGTAGACTGCGATCTATGGTAAGATAGCGAAAGTCGTGTGTGCCGCTGAGAGCCAACAGTCTGCGTTTGATTTTACATCGGTAGACTACGACCTATGTAGGAGTGGAGAAGTTTCATTTTGACAGCGAAAATCGTGTGTGCCGCTGAGAGCCAACAGTTACACGGACTTTTGCCGCGATGGCAATGTAACATGGAATGTAACTGCGACCATGGATGGGGATGATGATTTCCAGAGCATTCTCACCAAAGATATATCCTCTATTTTAAAAAAACTGTTTTCTATGTTGTTAATAAAATTATTTTTTTAGTATTTTCACTGGATGTTGAAAATGGGTCTGCTAAGTACCTATAGATTTTCAGTCCTACGCCTGATCAACGTTTGGCTAAGTTTCATTTGGCTAAATTTCAATGAGAACAAGGATGGACTTGTTTAAACATCGAGATACAAAAAGTATTTTTTATTTAAAAAATATTTTTGGAATAATATTATATAGATAGTAAAAAGTGTTTTAAAGATGATCAAAGAATATTTATCTAATATTAAGTATTTTAATAAATTCTGATTTCGTTCCTTTTCGAGGACCAAAAGATTCAAAGGGGGAGAAATGTGATAACCTGGATTTTCAGATATCTGTTAATTGGAAATTAACAGGATTGAATTTATTAAAACACTGATTTATTTATTTATTTATTAATGTGATAATCTCCTTGAGTTTTAAATAAGTTTTAAATTAAAAGGTTCATTTGATTTAAATATTCTTTCATTTTAAAATTCTAACATAAGATAAATTTGGTTTGGAAATTTTGTATATAGAGTTAAAATAAATTTCTCATGCTTATAAACAGATGATACATTTAATTGGATCAAAACATAAGTTATTTATAAATAAATATTTACTTGAATTCACATAGTTATATATATATACATAGCTTAAACAAATTTAATAAAAGACATGAATGACACTAGTAAGTACATATAGTATAAAAACAAAACTACGCAAAGGATATATTGCCGTGAAGTAGATATGCAAGGTAAGAGAAAAAAAAATCTATATACAAAATTCAAATGGATATGTACGTAAACTTGTAAGGAAACATTAGCATTAAAAACTATCATTTCAGTACAAACATAGTCAATTCGAAATGTTGCAAAATCATTTATGTTAGATAAGAAAATCTAGTGAAGTCAAAAAAAGAGGCTAAGGCCCGCACACTTATACTTCAGCTTAGCTTCTTCAACACTTCATTCCTATGTTATATATACACTGCCTTGTTATCTCCTCGTACACTTTACTTCATTAAAAAAAAGCTCAAGTGCGATAAGATCAGAACAAAAGCAAATAAACATTTCAATATATATATATATATATATATATATATAATAAAGAGGAACAAAGACTTAGTAGAGCAAACTTAAGCCTGGAAGCTGGTAAAGGTAGGCAGCAGTTCATCTCTTCTATGAGCAAACTTTTTTTTATTTTTATTTTTTATTTTTTTGGGGTGGTTGAATCTTTGATGCATGTGCTGAAAATATGGTAGAAATATAGTCTATAATGCTTACATGAATGTTTGGATGTATGTACATCGTCTGTGTGTATAAATGTTTTGTTATAAACAACAGGCTCAACTTTATCATGAAAAATTATATCTTCCCATTCAAACGATTTAAACTTATGATCTTTAGATGAAACATGATTACAACAGTGTAGTATGGTGTTTAAAAATAATTTCAAAAATTTCAATTTTGTATTTGATTCAAAAATAAGGTAATAACAGTAGAAATCATATTTAAGTCAAAAACAAATGTTCAAAATTGCATGCTGGGATTTCGTGAATTGATTCATATTGAAAAACAAGGATATTTAATAAGCATTTCGAGATTTTTAAACTTGTATAAGTTGAGATATCTTTATTTGTTCAGATTTGGGACTGTGGGTGAATTTCGATGAACAACAGCGAGTTGAGGGCCGAAGTTGTTGTCGGAGGTAGTTTGAAAGTTGGTGGTCATCAAAAAATTAGTGGCGAGATTTGTAGATGGTCGTAGCGTTCTAGCGAAGATGAGTTAGGGTTTAAGGGCGGTTTTGATTTGGGTGGTGTCGCGAGTGAATCAGGTTTTGTAGGCGCAACCGGAGTGGGAGATTTTTGGCAAAAAGGAAGAGTAGTGTGTGGGCTTCTGAACGGTGAAGGCGGCGTGGGAATCAGATGTAAATGATGATCGCAGTTCGTCGATTGGTGGAGGCATGTGAATTTTCCTGGTTCAGGAAATTCAAGCAATTGATCGAATTTTTGATCAAAAGTTTGGTGGTCTTTGGCGATGTGGTCTTTGGGATCGAGGCATGCTGAGTGAATGGTGAGCCAGTCGCGGCGGTGACATGATCGTAGGTGAGTTTGTACACATGCACAACGTGCACGTGGAGGTTCTTTGGGCGGGTGAAGCAAGTGAGGCATTTGGAATGGGCTCTCTGAATATTCGAGGATTATGCGATGATCGATTGATAGTTGTCGCGTTATCGGAGTTGAGCTTTCTGTATTTTGCGTGGAATCGAAATTCAACCCATTGAGTGATTTCCTGGAGCAAGGGTTGGATAGGGAAGAAGATTAGGAAGGTGTTCTGATGTTGTTCATTGCTTGGGGTTCGTGTTCGTCCTGATGCTATCGCGTATGGGGCTTTGGTCCAACGGTTTTGTTTAATAAAACAGATTGGTAAACGAAAGAAATTTGGGTTTAAATTAAAAAAAATCAATTTACTTTCCAAAAGTTTAACTAAACATCTACATTAAAGTAAATTGGTATTTTAAAATGTGTAAGTTTCAAAGTAAATGTAAACCAAGTTTTTTTTAATGAAGTATTGGAAAATTTTAAACAAATTTCCAAAGTTTAATATGTTTTCAAATTGTTATTTTAACGTAAATTTAAGTTGTAATTAATTAAAAATACAGATCATTCAATATATCAGGATGATTAATTGATTAATTGATTAAAGTTTAATGAATTTGTGAAATCAATTTTAAAGATTGATTTATTAATATAATCAAGTAATTAATCCTTAATTAATCAAAGTATAATTAATTAAGTTAATGAGGTTAATTTTAGTTAATTAATTAAGTTTAATTAATTAATAGTAATCATTTGATGTTAGGTTAAGTATAATTACTTAAGGTAATTAATGAGGTATAATAGTGAAGTAATTAGTGGATAATTACTAGATGTAATTAATTAAAGGAAATTATTTGATGGGAAGTGAGTAAAGGATAATTACTTGGTGGAAGAAATTAAGTGATGATTACTCAGTGTAATTAAAGGAGTAATTAATAATTAATCAAGGGGATGGTTTAATTGATGGAGTAATTAAGGAAAGTTAATTTCTGATTGTGATTAATCAAGGCTGATTAATGAATGTAATTAAGTTAAAGGTTAATTATTAAATGAAATTAAGAATAATTAACTAAAGAGAGTAATTAGAAGATCATTAATTAATGTAATTAATGGAAGTGATCAATCTTGCTCATGAATGATTGAATGATGATAAGCGCTTTGGATTTGCTGATACCTCTGCTATAAATTGCTCTGTGATATGATATGTTGGATGGACAGGGATAATGTGATTATCTATCAATTATAAATTGCTGTATAAAAGTGTTATCCAGTAATTGAAATTGAACCGTAAATAATTGAATAATTTGGGTTTTGATGACATCGGATTCGAAGAGACCGGAGTCGGGTATCAGAAAATACCCGAAACCACTTCGAATAGTAATCTAAAATTCCTTATAATTGGATATGTGAGATTAATCAGGCTGGAATGAAATAAGTTAAGTAATCTAGACATTTAAACCTAAGAACTGTTGTGTGTGATAAATGATTGACTTAAATAAGATAGAACTCGTAGAAAAGCACGAGTTACCTTGGAAATTCAGTTAAGACATAGGGCTTGGTAGTTCATGTTTTATGGGTTTACTCACGCTGGTTTCCAGCCTGACACGGGTGTTACTTTGGTGTAATGCTCGGGTCAGACCAAGTATTACATATTTTCAAGCAAGGACGTTCTGGAGCTCAGGAGGCACGCTGGATGGCTAGCACTATAGAGTATTTCCGCAGTATTATATTATTGTATATCTGGGCATGATAACTATGAATATCCAGTGTCTGTATAAGTGTGTAACTCTGATGTATTAAAATGTAACCGACAGATATAGTATTCTTTTGTAAACTGTTATCATTTGTTATTATATTTTATCCACTGCGAATGTGAGATGTTGATGTTTTTTTTTCTTCTTCTTCTATCTCTTTTTTCTTTTCCTAACTATCTGGAATTTTCGGGTTCGAAATCCTGGGTCGTTTCATGTTGGGGAAACAAGGGGACTGTGCACGTGTTGGGAAAGAGGGAGAAGGTCGCGGCGATGCTACGGGTGGATTTCGACGGTCGACGATGGTCTGGGGTGTTGTGACGGGGTGTTTGGGTGGGATCGTTTTTGCTCCAGGAGGGTCGAGCAGTTCGAATTCACGAACAATGGTTGGACCACGTTATGCTGATGGATGTCGAGTCGTGGGGCCATGGGCGATCGACGAGGGCGGTGGATGGCAGGTTCTGATGAATGGAGGTGGTGTGTATGTGCACAGTTGCATGTATCGTTTCGGTGCACGTTTTAGTGTGTTCTAATGGAAGAAGCAAAGAGAAGTATAAGGTAAGGAATAACAAAGGGGATTGGGCTGAGGGTTTGGGCCGGAATAGTCGGGCCGGAATTATCAAGGAATAGAATTTAAATATAAAGAAATAATGATGTCTTTTGTATTTCCAAACGCAAGTTAACATTTAAATTATTTACCTTTAAACCCAAATTCCCTGATTTTGTATAAACAAAGGAACCAAGTTGATATATTCGCTTGACACTTGCTAATATGATTATTAAGTAAAATGAAATGTTGTAATTGAGTAGGTGATTAAGATAAGTGTATTAAACTTTAGTTAATGAAAGGTTCTCAAGTGATTGTGTATGTTAATAATAAATTAATTTCAACATTTAATTCAAATACAATTTAAATGATAATTAAGTAATTAATTAAGATAAATGGTTATCTTTAATTAAATAAGGTCTTAAGTAATTAAAGGATAATTAATTAGTGTCAATGATTTAATATCATAATAATAAATGGTTTGAAATTAAATAATGTTAATTTAGCAGGAATTATAAAAGTAATTAATTTATTTTGTGTTTAATTAAATTAATTAGGAATTGTATAACTATTTAATCTTGTTATGGATGATTTGATTGTATTGAATGCTTGGATTGATTAATACGTGTCGTCTGATAAGTTGTGATGTTCTGTGATATGAAATGCCTGGATTGAACTATGATAAATGTGAGTTATCTATCTGTAAAGAATTGCTATGTGAATATGTTATTCTGAATATAATTTAAATTGTTTATACTTAAACAACTTGGCTTAAAAGGTGGCATTGGGTTCGAAGAGATCGGGGTCGGATATCAACAATATCCTGAACCACTTTGATTAGCAACTACTATAATTCTTTGAAGATTTGATTATGAAATCAAATAGGCTGGGATGGAACAAATTAAGTAACTGGACCATTGAAACTAAGTAACTGTACTTAGATATTACTTTGTAGAGTAAGTGTTTGACTATAACAAGAGAAAACTCTAGTAATGTACGAGTTACCTTGGTTTTCAAAGAAGGTTTACAATTTAGTTTTCAAGTTATATGGGTTTACTCACGCTGGTTTCCATCCTGAGTCAGGTGTTACTTTAATGTAATGCTCGGCTCAGACCGAGTATTATAGATTTTCAGGTTAGGATGTTCTGGAGCTCAGGAGGTGAGCTGGATGGCAGAAACGTATGGAGTATATTCTGCTGTGTATTTGAGATTGTATTGATAGTAGTCTGGGACAAGTTGTTACAACTGTCCAGTTTATTTGTGAATGATTATACTCTGATATATTGCCTGTAAATTGATAGTTACAGCTTTTCTTTGTATAAATGCTATTATTGATATTATATTTTGTTCCACTATGAATGTGAGATTGTGTGCTGTTGTTTTTCTGTTTCTTCTTCTACCTCCTTTTCTTCTTATCCTTAACAATCTGGGATTTTCGGCGTTCAATTGCTCAGCACTTCTATAGTGAGCGTATTATTGTCGAATTTTCGGGGTCGAAAATTCCAGGATGTTACATTTGGTATTAGAGCTGAAGGTTAAGCGAGAACCTTGGCTCTGGTGGGGTTACTCATTTGAATAAGGGTCAATAGTACCCTAGAATGAGTTGAATGAAATATATATGAGAGCGTACTTATTATTTTCCGATATAAAGATTTTAACCGGTTTTAAAAATGATTTTTATATAAGCTTATATTTTGATATACAAAGCAATAATTTTTGTAATTATTATATATACTAAGGAAATTGGTGGTGGGTTATTGAAATTTGAATAAGATAATAAGAATTAAGTGGTAATAGATAGAAGTTTGAGTAAGGATTAACTATGAAGATAAGTTGTGCTAAAAGTGGATTCAAAACAGAAGTTAAATCCTAGAAAATTTGAAATGAATTTTCAAAAGTATTGAAATAAGTTACCTTGATTTGATTTTCCAGCAAATATTTATAGAATATATGGTGTGTATGATTTCTAGATGTGATAACTATTATAAATTGGGTATTGTATCTTAATAAAGGGTTGTTTAATTTCTAAATAAACAATGATAAAGTAGAATGAACCGTTTTAAGGAAGTATCATTTAGATAAGTATGACTTATAAATTGAAAAGGATTTACATTCTGAAATTTTTAAATCTATGTCCAAAAAATTTAAATTGTTTAAAAATGTTAAAAGGAATAATATTTTTTAAATGTAGGAACCTTATTTTCAAACAAGAGTTGTTTAAAATTTTTAAAAGGAATATGTTTTGAAATTGAAAACCAAGAATGTTTTAAAATTTAAAATTTGACTTGGTGTGCAAATGAAATAGATATGTATATATGTGGGATATACATAATATCAAAGTGTTGAGTTTTGAATTTTCCCTGAAATGTGAGACCCAAAGAAAAATAAGTTTTGAACTTATATGTGAGAAGGGATATTAATAAGTAGTTTAAAATTTGAAATGGAGAATTCAAATTGAGTGAGGTTGACTGGATTAAATGAATTGAATTTAACTTAGGGGAACTTAAATAAGTAACGAACAACCTGAATTGGAAATTTCAAGATGAAATTGAGATTTAACTTTGGAAAGTTAAATGGGTTGGTTTGAAAAGGGAGTTATGTGTGAGCTCAAACGGGTTTGAGTTCTGAAAATTGGTAATGGATGCTATTGATGGATGTTTTAGAATTTGGATGTTTATTTACTTTGACATATCCTAATATCATCCTGTTGTTATTAATAATTTATGGAACTGTGAATTGGATTGTTTAAATCAAATTAAGAAGTAGATTGAGATAATATATACCCATTACTGAAATTAAATAGAATTAAACTTTATTTTGAAAGCATTTAAAATATTTTGATTTTTTTAGAGGTAGAGATTGAACTTATGAAAATGAAATCACTTTGAACTTAGGATTTGAACGTTAAGAATTGAACTTGCAAACTAAAATTGTTAGGAATTGGTTTCAAAGTTGAAGTTAAAATTGGGTAATAAATTAGATTCTGGAAATTAAACTGTTTAAAAAGTTTTGAAATCTTACTTGAACCTTTAAAAAGGTTTATGTAGAAGTATAGGTAATTTAAATGAATATTAGAAATTTGAACTGAAAATTAAATTGTTTAAAGACTTAGGTTGTTAAATTAAAAGTAAAGGTTAATTTGATTTAAGGGATTAAATCAACATTTGGAATTTAAATCGAATTTATATAATTCGAGATGGTTTAAAGTTAAGAAAGGAATTGAAGTTAATTCAAATTAAATTGAAATTGAATCAATTAAATGGAAGTGGAAATTGGGAAGTGATTGGAATGAGAGATTGGGAAATTGAACGAGTTTGGCTCTGAAACTACTTTCAAGTAAATTGTTTTAATATAAACTGTTGTAAATCTATTTTCCTAGCTATTTACTATACAACCTTTCTTTTTAAAACCCAAACTATCTTATACTTATTTTACAATTATTTGAAAATTAATTACTATTCTACATCTGTTTTATAAATTAATTACTATTTTATAACTATTTTGCAACTATCTAACTATTTTACAACTATTTAACTATTTTACAACTATTTTGTAATTACTTAAAATTTCTTCAGCTATTTTACAACTAATAACTATTTTACAACTACCTATCTATTTTAAACTTTTCAAGCTATTTTCTAAATTCAAGTTGGTCAGAATGCAAACTGTTTAGAATTGAAGTGATAACCCAAATGGGAATTGAAGCAATTGTGAATAATTGAATAGAAATCAAAATGAATGTGAAGTAAAATAAAATTGATTTAACTGATAATCAACGAAGATAAATACGTAGGATGTATGTATATTATTCTATTCGTATAATGATTTGATCCAGATTCGAGCATAGAATTTCGAGATAGTTATATCGATCCGAGTTGGGATTTTTCTCTCGATTTTCGACGGTGAACCCTGGACATGGATTTTTGATTGATTATAGAAAATCTCTACCATAGTTATGGCTATGCAAGGAGAATGATGGTTTCAAAGCAAGAAACCTGATCTGAGTCCGCACTAAGAAGTCGGGTGGATGATACTATTTCAGAAGTGAAATTGTGTGATCGAGAAGCGATCGAATTTGATATTGCGTATGGATGATATATGTATATCATACGTGTTTGAATGAATTGATATTGAAAATTTGAAAAGGAAAGTAAAAATGATTTTGAAATGGAAAGGTATATTTTGAGAAATATATGATGAATAAAAGTGGAATTT
Source organism: Allium cepa (assembly GCA_030765085.1). Classification (NCBI taxonomy): domain Eukaryota; kingdom Viridiplantae; phylum Streptophyta; class Magnoliopsida; order Asparagales; family Amaryllidaceae; genus Allium; species Allium cepa. The sequence goes on from CM060928.1 coordinate 981,406,462, forward strand.
GGATATTTCTATGATTGAAATTCACTTTATGAAGAGTAAGTAAGCTGGTAAATAACTTTATAAAAGAAATCAAACTTGAATATTTGATTTGGCATAATAAAAGCTATATATATATATAAATATATATATATATATATATATATTTGTTTTAAATGATAAACTCTCCTAGTTGAATCTTCAACCAGAAGAAAAGACCTTTGAAAAATATTTGAAGTATAAAAAGGAATTTATAAGAGTAAGATGTGATCCAAAAGTATTTTGTTCTAGATAAAGGAATAAACTTATATATATAAATGATTTTATGAGAATGATTTTAGAATTTTTTTTGGAACCCATGGATTTTGAAAGGCCTTTGATTTTTAGGAAAAATCAATTTTGGAATTTGGAAAGCCTAGTTTGGAACTATTGATTTGAGATATCAATTTGGTGTAAAGGAGATTTATATGTGTTTCATATAAAGAGTATGATTTGAAAGATACTATATGTGTATAGTATAAAATGTTTTGAGAATGGATGTGGGGAAAAAGGCACTCCCGTTGAAATGAACTTCTAGTAGGAGATCCACGGGGTAGTTCTGCCTTGAGCCCTAAGGGGGTTGTGCAACGACCCGATTTTACGACGCTCGAAAGTCGATATTTATAAGTCCACTGTATCAAATGCCGCGCAATTGAATGCCGGAAAACCGAACCGTTAGGGTTTAAGAAGAAGAAGATAGAAGAAGAATAGAAACAATAACATAATCTCACATTTCGCAGCGGAACAAATATAATAGATAAATATCTATAAATATCTTTAAACAGAATCACTATACTAGTTATTACATTACATCATATTACATTATCAGAGTGTACAACAACAAACAGCAGAAGAAAATTATAACATATACTAGTAATACGCTTCGCCATCCAGCTTCAACTCCTAATCTCTACAGCAACTCCTTTCTGACTTCGCTTCCGGATAACTGAAACCAGACTCTAGGCTGCCCGTGTGGAAAATTATGGGCATCAAGAGTTTAGAAAGGGCACAATAAACTCCAGGTCAGTCATGGGACTGCTGTGAGATCTTAAAAACAGTTATTCTTTAATAAAAGGAAAACAAAAGATTTTAAAGAAATCCGCAATGCTTTTGAAAAAATAAACTACATAAGGCCTCCCGCCACACACAGAATGCAAACACAAAATTGGAGGAGATTTCTCCTTATGATAGTCAAACATGCTTAATACGCAAAATCTCTTTAATATTATTATTAGTGCATACTGTAGAAAATATTTTGAAAGTATAATATTAATCTTAGCCAGCATACGTACCATTATAGCATGCCTACTATAGCTACCATATTAAATGGCAGGTTTTACAACTAAAACCGTACCGGGTTCGTATTGGGAATTTGATTTCCAATAAATGGTCAGGCCAAGGAGCTTCCCATTGCCACATGGGTACGTCTCTGGATAGACACCCTGAGAACCTAACCGAATCTCTGCCAACACAAGGCCGGGTTACCTCTGCAAAAATAGGTAACTACTACACGAGTATGCCATCCCCCGGTTGTAAACAACCTTTATCCGAGGATCCTCAACAACAACAATCACAAAGTAATATATACATGCGATATTCACATAAGTTAAGTGTCTGGGCTCCATACCATGACACCACTTCTATCCAAAAGGAAATGTACATACCCTAAGGGGCGCTACCCCCTAAAACCTTGCCGCATCCTTCCTGTTTTGACCAATCCGGGGTGTGAGGTCCGACGAAGTCTCGTCCACAAAGCTACGCTTTTCACAAAAGCCATGCTTCGATCAACAAATGATCAGCAGCAATTCGTATGCCACATTACCAAATTGGGAATGTATCACAAGTAACCATCAATTACATAACCTTTGAGTTCGTATGTCTCAGAGAAGGGTGTTAAGCTAAGAGAATAAATTCTCCGCCACCAACAGAAATGTATTTGATAGAAACCAGCTTTACATCTCAAAGTGTAACGTCAGACACACATCCATATAAGTCCGTTCCGGAATCGAACGGAACCGAAGGCACTTCAAAAGAAGCCCTTGCAATCCGGATATTCACTAATTACATCTGGAATCCCCATCACAAAGGGTGATAAAATCTCTATACCGGAGCAACCCGGTGCAGAGACATTCGATAGGTAATCCTTTCGCTTTCGAAAATACCCGGTCTTCAACACCATTTTCAAATGCAATTTCATTTCGTCGTATCGTTATTCGAAATGGATTTTATGACACAAGGTCCTCTCCCAGCTAATCCGAATAACGAGCGCTTATTTTGAAAATAAGTGTTCATTCAGATTCAATAAATCACAACAATTTCTCTTTGAACTTTTAAACAAAAGATCCATCACAACCACAAAGGTTCGATGTGGGTTTCGAATATCCATTTGGAATTCGACTCCCGGTCGCATCGAAATTCAAATGCCGATTAAAAAGGCCAATATTGATAGTTGGTTATTTAACCATCAATCGTCATTCAAAACGATCGCAAGGTTCCAAATAATTTTTCCCCAATTATTATTATTTTCAAAATATCTTTGCAAGATAAAATTTCACTTTTCAACACTTTGAAATCAAATTCAAATCAATTTTTCACATTTCAATCCTTTGAAAATAAATTTCAAATCAAATTTCCCTTACGCGGAAAACATTTTCAATATTTATTTATTTCCACCGAAAATCAGTCGATTTCAAATATTTTAAAATAATATAAATACTTATTCAAAATATACTTGGGAACATTTAAATAAACTATTTTAGAATATTTGCTTAAATATTAGTTATGAAATATTATACTAATATCTCATATAAAAATTCAGGCCCAAATCTAATTTTAAAATAAAATTAGTAGATAGAGTATAAATATTTAAATACCTATTCTCTAAATCAAAAATCAATTTAATCTTTTAAATAATCCTTATATAATTAGTTAGATAAATTTTTACTTTAAAAAATTTCCAAAAACTAATTTCTCCAACAATATTATTTTAAAACCAAATCTAAAACTTTTAAATTTTATTCAAAAGCTATTTTAAAAATATACTCAGCTCTCCAGGGATGAATTCTTTTTCCATTACAAAATGGTCCATTCCAATAAATTAACAAATCTTCTTGATTTATTTTAATTTACATTCCAATTGGTAAATTTCTTTCCACACTTTAAAAATAAACCAATATTTATTTTTAAACAATTTCTCTTTCTTTTACAAATTCCCGTTGTGAATTTACATTCCAAATATCAACTGATATATATGAATTTTAAATCGATTCCCAAATATCATCTTCAAACCAAATCAAAGTCCAAATTTAATTCCAATTTATTTCATGCACAAAATCAAATTCCACTTTGATTTCCCCAAATAAATTTTCCAATAACAAATGAAATCAATTTCAAATTGATTTCCCAAAATTATTTCCAACAAATTAATTTCAAATTGATTTTCCAAGTTATTTCCAAAACACCTAACCAAATTTCCAAGTCGATTCCTAAGATAAATTTCAACCCTAAATTAATTTCCAAATCGATTTCTAAAATAAATTTCAACTCTAAATTAAATTTCAAATTAAATTTCTAAATTTATTTCCTTTTGAAATAAATTTCTTTATCTCTTTCAAATATTTAAAATACGTATCTTAAATAAATCCTTCCACTATTAAACAACATTACTCGAAATTCCTTTATTAAAATATTTTCCCATATTTTTGGAATCAATTCGATCGGATTATAAAAATCAACTTAATACTTAAATTATAACGGTCTAGGCTTTTCTACTTTAATTTCCAAAAATCCAATTTCATATCTCTGGTATCCTACGATTCCAAATATATTTGGCTAAATTACAACCTTCACGGTTTCAATCACAAACATTCACACGAATTAAAAATAATCAACACACAACATAAGCAACAAATTAAATATTTGAGGAATCCAGTTGGATCTCTCCAACCTATTTTCCTTGCATCCACATACGTTAGCACACAATTAAATACCCATTCCACTTCAAGGTGGAATATCGCGGTATATAGGATTTATAAAATATTATCTGCTATTATGCGGCGCATAGGGTCTAAACTAATATAACTAATAATAAACAAATTATCCAAACACATAATCAATTTTAATTTAACTATCACAATTCCACAACCAATCAATAACTGGAATTTTCAATTAAATTTTTTGAGTGAGAAGATCTCACCTTTTTCTCACGCATGCAATCATTTTCCAATCCAGCTCATTTTCCCAAATTTCTTTGACCTTGTATAAATAATTTATACAATTGATTAATATTCGAAATGATTGAATAATTCATTTTTATTTTATAAAGTTTTATTTTATATCAAAAATTTAATTTCAACAAATTTCCTTTTAATAAAATATTTTGAATTAATTGAATAATTTCTTACCATTAATAATTAAATTAGCTAATACTTTAGTTTTGAACTAGTGTTTAATTCTAAATTGATAATTATATTTTAACTAGTTTCTTTAAATAAATGTATTTAACCAAAACTAAATTTAAACCTAAATCAAATCCAACATTTGTTTTATAAAATATCCTTATTGATAAAATATTTTTTTAATAAGTTTATTAATAGATAAATCACATATTACATTATTTAAAATAATTAGTAATTTGAACAATACATATTTGTGTACTTATTTTCTTATTTTATATAAATAACACAGTAAAAAAAATTACTCTACTGTAAAAATAAAATCCTGTTCATATTGTTTCCTAACCTGAATGTAAATTTTAAGCATTAATTTCTAACTTTTGTTAATTATACAGCCTACATAAATTTAAAATAAAATTAAAGTTATTACCTCACTACCATGATTCGAACTCCATCCCTCGCGATCCTAGATGTTCGCACATGCCCTAGCCCGAACCTCCAGAAATCGCGATCGCCACTGCTATCTACGGCTAAACCCTAATCGCGTGCGAACCATCACCAGCCTCGACTCGAAAAAAAATCATCGCTTCCCCGAAACTTAGCCCTAATTCGAACTCGACTTTCAACATCGGCCTCGTCGTCTCTCGATCGCCATGTCGCCTTGACCATCACTTCGAACCTGGCATCCAAACCCTTGCGATCGCATGCCCCAATTGCGACCCATCCCACATGCAACACAATGCTTCAAGTCGCGAAGCCTTCACGAACGCGAGTTCCGAAGTCGCGATGCCATACCCCTTTCTCTTTCTTGATTTAGTTCATACGATAATGGGGATTAGGGCTTTCGATTTTGAATTTCTTATAGAGAGCGGCCATTATTTTTATGATGCCAATTTGATTTGAATTGAATGAAGAAAAGGGTTTTCGCTCGCATATGTTTTTTTATTTTTTTATTTTACTGGCTCTAATATTTATTCAACGAACACGTGTTGAAAATTTGAGAGAAAACAAAACACGTGCTTGAATTTAACTCTATGTATCCTTGTTTAGCTGCAATATTTAAATTTTATTATGTTATATTCAAATTTAAAATTCAAATTTTAAATCATCTCTATTCCACAATTCACAATCTCGATCTCCGATTGAGGCATGTCGCCAGTCGTTCGTAATGTTATACGCCCATTCCGAATGTAATGGAAAAGGTTCCGAGTCCAAATTCGATCGTATGGAGAAGATAGCTTTTTGGACCAGTTATTAAATTAAATTTCGATATAAATTTCAACGCGTTTGCTTGTCGTACGGCTAAACGATCACTCCGAACGCCATGACTTCCTCGGATGCCCCCAGCACTTCCATGTGCCTAATATACCTGGTAATATGCATGGTTGGGTCTGACCTCCCGCCATAAGGTTCTAGCGTTGGTAGTTTGAATTTTGGAGGGTTCCTTGCGTTTCGGATGTTCGGAGTGAACGGACTCCGACTAACTTCTTCCAGCCCTCCACTAGGTAGTCCTCCTCTCATGATTCGTCGCATTAGGCCAATCATTCTCTCGTCTCCGTCTAGGGGTTACCCCCTTGTCAAGTTCCTATCCTGCCCCCCGAGCCTCGAAGGGAATTCTGGTACATATTCTTCTGGTGGTTCGTTAGCATATGTATTGACTCCAGCTTGTTGAGCTCCGTCTGTCGGTCTTCCAGCATCGGACCCTGAGGGTCTACCCCCAAGTCCTTGTTGATCACCTTCAACTCCTATATTCTGGTCCTGAACCTGACCTTCATTAGCTTCTGTAATCCTGATTCCTTATCCCGCACTAGCAGTTGTTGTGGTTGGTCCAAGGTTCTGCATATTCGTCACCCTCATTTGTTCGAGGAAATTCTGCAGCATCTCCTGTTGGATCTTTATCATGCTTTCGCGTATTGAATTAGCCATAGCCTCCATTTCATCTCTAGTGATGTAGACGGAAGCTTGTCCTTCTCCTGCTCCAGAGGATGCTTCTTGGCTTCCTCCTTGTTGGCTCCGATCAATTCTTTGTCTTGTTTGTCGAGTCATTGTCTTTGAACCGTAAGTCTTCAAACTTTTAAATCTGAATTCTGAATCCGATGTAGCGGGTGCTAGTTCCTCTCAGTGAAAGCACCAAAGTGTTTGTGCCAAAATTGGTCACAAACCCCAAGCGTTGTGAAAGCACCAGTGTTGGAATATAAATCAGCAAATATTCAAACACAAATCACAGATCTAAGCAAGCAATACGCAGCAAAACAGAAATTATGAACAAGAACACACGATTTATAGTGGTTCGGCTATCTCCGGCCTACGTCCACTTCAAAGGTTTTCACTTTTATTGATATTCTTCGCTGATTACAGTTGATTACAGCGGATTACAATGGATTGTAGCTCTGAAATTCGAGTACAACGGCAGTATTGAGGTGCAGAGTAGAGTCTGGTAGAGTCAGGATGTTTTCGAATCAAGATCCCCTTTTCTGAATGAACTGGGGCTCTATTTATAGGCGTAGGAGGCTGATATTTCTCCTAAAAGTATGGTAGACCGCTTCAGGCACGTGAGGGGGCCCACATGGCCGAAACCAGGAGATCCGGGCCCACATCGGGATCGATTCGACCCTTGGTTCGAATCGATTGAAAAAGTGTTCAATCGTGATGAAACTTGGCGTGAACATTCTTCGTCATGTAGGCAAACTCCTATAAAATTTTTAAGGCATTTGGATCAAGGGATTGAGAGATACGATCGATTCAAGATGGGGATTTTCGACGTGCTGGCTGCTTCGAATCGATCCTATGGGTTCGTTCGAATCGATACGGTTCGAACCCATAGGGTCGAATCCATGCTCCTGTGACGTGTCGCGCGCTCTCCGTATCGATCCTCTTATTTCTCCGAGTTGAATGGGTCGACTCCGAGTTCGTAGCCGTGTTTACTTGATGGTTTCGAGGTTATCGATCCGAAGAGTTGCTTCCTTCGAACCGATAGAAACTAGCACTTCCTTCGAATCGATTAGGAGCGGTTCGATGCTTTCTCTCCACGGGGATTCGAAGACATAGAACACTTCGATGGATTCGGTCTTATGGCCTTGTGGACAGATTCGAATCGATGCATAGTTGATAGAGTCGAAGTACTGTCACTCAGATGGAGTCGAAGCAAGGGTGCTCCTCATGGATTCGAAGCAAGGATATGGAGTGGCTTTAGTTGGATGGATACGAAGGAAGGTCATGGGATGGATTCGAAGTAAATGGAGTCGAAGTTGATGGACGCGAGGCCGGCACTAGCTGATGGATTCGAACGTCGTCTCTGCTTATGGATTCGAACGTGATGCCTGCCCTGATGGGTTCGAACTAGATGGGTTCGAACCAATGAAGGGGTGATGGATTCGAACCGAGCAAGGTCCATCTCTCTCAACTCGAACCCATCATAACTTGAGCATACGAACTCGAATTGACTTGAAATTTGAGATGCGGACTTCTATGATCAATCTTGTCATGTCCTATCAATTGTAGCTCAATCTGGACTCAGACAAAACTCATCGATATCCATGGTTATCCTGCAATGTATGGTTGATATTCAAGAATAATAATCATTGATTTTTAGTAAATTTTAGGTATCTCCACTTTGCCAAAAGTTGGGATAACACTTTGCCCCCCAAAACATGCCTTTTTGTAAAAGGTATGTTTTGAACGGTCTTAAATCGGATGTAGTAAATTCACGTTTCATTCATTGCTGCAGTATTATCAATCGAGTTTATGGCTATTCGAAGCCGAATCAACATTCATGAAGTTCCGTAGTCTCTTCGGACTATTAATGGCTACTCTGAACCCTTACTAAGTCCATTCTAGACTTAGTGGTTGAATAGAAAGATCCTATTGCACTCGGGCGTTGCCTTATATCCCTTGCACTCTGGTCCTGGTTAGGACATATAGCGATGTCATGGTCGTTCTGGACCGATCATAGCCTCTCCGGGCTCTTGCTGGATCCCATCCTGTCACTCTTCGGTGAAGGGGAAACCACGCTTAAGTGAGTTGATCCTGTCGCTCTCCGGCGAAGCAACTCACTTCTTGCACTCCGGTTCAGTGTATCTGAACATTAAGCGATGTCTTGATCGTTCGAGACCGATCATAGCCACTCCGGGCTCTTGCTGGATCCCATCCTGTCACTCTCCGGTGAAGGGGAAACAGCGCTTAAGTGAGTTGATCCTGTCGCTCTCCGGCGAAGCAACTCACTTCTTGCACTCCGGACCCCGCCTCTCCGGGTAGGGTCATAAAGCGATCATTTTTATATTGGTATTAATGTTCATCTTCTGACTCTCCGGTCAAAAGGTTTATTGCAAGAAGTTCTAATTTATTTATTTAAAATTCGAGTTCTAGATGTTCAATCTCAAACATCAGAAAAAGCTAAACATTGCCTCTCTGGGCGTATCGGTTTATCTCCATCTCAGAGCATGCCTAGGGATCTCTCCGGTTCCCGTACATGTGTAAGTGGAGTAACCGTTTATTCTGAAAACAAATCTAAATAGAATTATTCGACCGAAGTCCAAATCCCGGACTTAGCCTTTGCCATCTTCAATCAGTGGATGATGAGTCGTGATCCCGATCCAGGATCGTTCCTGTTAGGAGGAGGCGGTAGTTGTTCAGGCCTTACCGTCGCTGTCTGTTCTCTGACAAATTGTGGCAATCTACCTCCCCTGGCGTGTTCTTCCACCTCATCCCTTAGGTGGCGGCATTCATCTGTGGTGTGCCCATCCAGCTCATGGAATAGGCAATATTTTCCTGTCCTGCACTCCCGCTCAGTGGGATCCCTTATAGGTGGCTTTCGATAGGGGAGTTGCCCCCAAGTCTCAGTGTAAATTCTTTCTAGGCCTGCAGTCAGATCTGTGTACTGCCTAAATCTTGGTTCTCGGAATTTCTTCTGTTTATCAGGACCGTCATGTCTGTCATCTTGTTTCCTCTTTCTCTTGTCCGCTCCGGACTGTTCTCTGGAGGTTCCTTCGCTCCGCGCAACATTTGTTTCCAGCCTCTCGGCTCGTGATTCTTCTAATCGGATGAACTTTTCAGCTTTATGAAAGAACTCTCCAAGATCTTGTGGTGGATCTTTAGTCAGAGAATCTTTAAATTTTGTGCCTTCCGCGACTCCTGCCACCGCTGCCATCAAAATCATCGATGGATCCGGGCGATCTACAGAAGTCACTGTTACATTGAATCTTAGTACGAAATCTTTTATGGACTCTCCGGCCCTTTGCTTGATCGAAGCTAAAGTCATCACGCTCTTGGGTCGCGTCACATGGACCCTGAACTGTCTCATGAAGCAGTCTACAAGCTCACTCCATGTTCTGATTGATCCAGTCTCTAGTTGCCTGAACCAAAGTGCAGCCAAATCCGACAAATATAGAGGGAAGCATCATGCCATCACTTCCTCGGATGCCCCCAGCACTTCCATGTGCCTAATATACCTGGTAATATGCATGGTTGGGTCTGACCTCCCGCCATAAGGTTCTAGCGTTGGTAGTTTGAATTTTGGAGGGTTCCTTGCGTTTCGGATGTTCGGAGTGAACGGACTCCGACTAACTTCTTCCAGCCATCCACTAGGTAGTCCTCCTCTCATGATTCGTCGCATTAGGCCAATCATTCTCTCGTCTCCGTCTAGGGGTTACCCCCTTGTCAAGTTCCTATCCTGCCCCCCGAGCCTCGAAGGGAATTCTGGTACATATTCTTCTGGTGGTTCGTTAGCATATGTATTGACTCCAGCTTGTTGAGCTCCGTCTGTCGGTCTTCCAGCATCGGACCCTGAGGGTCTACCCCCAAGTCCTTGTTGATCACCTTCAACTCCTATATTCTGGTCCTGAACCTGACCTTCATTAGCTTCTGTAATCCTGATTCCTTATCCCGCACTAGCAGTTGTTGTGGTTGGTCCAAGGTTCTGCATATTCGTCGCCCTCATTTGTTCGAGGAAATTCTGCAGCATCTCCTGTTGGGTCTTTATCATGCTTTCGCGTATTGAATTAGCCATAGCCTCCATTTCATCTCTAGTGATGTAGACGGAAGCTTGTCCTTCTCCTGCTCCGGAGGATGCTTCTTGGCTTCCTCCTTGTTGGCTCCGATCAATTCTTTGTCTTGTTTGTCGAGTCATTGTCTTTGAACCGTAAGTCTTCAAACTTTTAAATCTGAATTCTGAATCCGATGTAGCGGGTGCTAGTTCCTCTCAGTGAAAGCACCATAGTGTTTGTGCCAAAATTGGTCACAAACCCCAAGCGTTGTGAAAGCACCAGTGTTGGAATATAAATCAGCAAATATTCAAACACAAATCACAGATCTAAGCAAGCAATACGCAGCAAAACAGAAATTATGAACAAGAACACACGATTTATAGTGGTTCGGCTATCTCCGGCCTACGTCCACTTCAAAGGTTTTCACTTTTATTGATATTCTTCGCTGATTACAGTTGATTACAGCGGATTACAATGGATTGTAGCTCTGAAATTCGAGTACAACGGCAGTATTGAGGTGCAGAGTAGAGTCTGGTAGAGTCAGGATGTTTCCGAATCAAGATCCCCTTTTCTGAATGACCTGGGGCTCTATTTATAGGCGTAGGAGGCTGATATTTCTCCTAAAAGTATGGTAGACCGCTTCAGGCACGTGAGGGGGCCCACATGGCTGAAACCAGGAGATCCGGGCCCACATCGGGATCGATTCGACCCTTGGTTCAAATCGATTGAAAAAGTGTTCAATCGTGATGAAATTTGGCGTGAACATTCTTCGTCATGTAGGCAAACTCTTGTAAAAATTTTAAGGCATTTGGATCAAGGGATTGAGAGATACGATCAATTCAAGATGGGGATTTTCGGCGTGCTGGCTGCTTCGAATCGATCCTATGGGTTCGTTCGAATCGATACGGTTCGAACCCATAGGGTTGAATCCATGCTCCTGTGACGTGTCGCGCGCTCTCCGTATCGATCCTCTTATTTCTCCGAGTTGAATGGGTCGACTCCGAGTTCGTAGCCATGTCTACTTGATGGTTTCGAGGTTATCGATCCGAAGAGTCGCTTCCTTCGAACCGATAGAAACTAGCACTTCCTTCGAATCGATCAGGAGCAGTTCGATGCTTTCTCTCCACGGGGATTCGAAGACATAGAACACTTCGATGGATTCGGTCTTATGGCCTTGTGGACGGATTCGAATCGATGCATAGTTGATAGAGTCGAAGTACGGTCACTCGGATGGAGTCGAAGCAAGGGTGCTCCTCATGGATTCGAAGCAAGGATATGGAGTGGCTTCAGTTGGATGGATATGAAGGAAGGTCATGGGATGGATTCGAAGTAAATGAAGTCGAAGTTGATGGACGCGAGGCAGGCACAAGCTGATGGATTCGAACGTCGTCTCTGCTTATGGATTCGAACGTGATGCCTGCCCTGATGGGTTCGAACTAGATGGGTTCGAACCAATGAAGGGGTGATGGATTCGAACCGAGCAAGGTCCATCTCTTTCAACTCGAACCCATCATAACTTGAGCATACGAACTCGAATTGACTTGAAATTTGAGATGCGGACTTCTATGATCTATCTTGTCATGTCCTATCAATTGTAGCTCAATCTAGACTCAGACAAAACTCATCGATATCCATGGTTATCCTGCAATGTATGGTTGATATTCAAGAATAATAATCATTGATTTTTAGTAAATTTTAGGTATCTCCACTTTGCCAAAAGTTGGGATAACACCAGTTCCATTTCCTTTAATACACCTGTATATCCTGATATCCATAATATCCAATTAAAATGTTCAAATATCATTTTGCACCTTCCATTCCAAAGTTTTCAATATATATGCTTCTTGTACCATTTTTACTTCACTATTGAAGTTACATATCCATTTTCATTCAATCTTGCATTTTCAATTTTATTTTAATTCAATTTACACTACAATTCTATTTGAATTCAATTTATCTTCTACTATGAATATTGAATTTTATCTTTCATTAATAACTGATTCATATTATTATTTCAAATCAGTTTCATTCACTAATTTACTTAAATTTCCAATTTGAAATCGTTTGTCGCTAATAATTTTTTCAAAAATTTTTCTAACTCCCAAAATTTTCAGAAAATTTTGGCAGAGTCTCCTTTGTACGGAAGAGCTTTTGCAATTTGACAAAAGATATAAATATATATACATCGATCCACCCAGTCGGAAAAAACAAAAACAATTCATATTTCCTATTTTTATTACGTAGGCATACCTTATTTAGCATTTTTAAGCAAAGCGGTTTATTATTAGCATTTAGTACGTCCAAATCCAGCCAAACGGCCCTCCTGTACCCGTATTTACTCAATTTAAACAAATAAGTGACATATATAAGAATTTATTCACATTCGACTTATTTCCAATAGTAAATACATAGTTTTCACAAGCAATAAATTCAAAATAGTTCCCATAACAATTTATATGGTTCTGATACAAATTTAATTGCTTACAATCAGTTCACATACCATTTCCGTTCAATTCAAGTGATTTAAAACTTACTTTCTTTCATTCAATTTATTTTTAAGCGAAATAAACTCATATCTATTTCAATTGATTCAAAAATCAATTTGATTTGCTTTTATTAACTCTTAGAATTTTATACATACTCGTTTGCATCAAACAACAACTATTGCTATGCAAATTTCGACGATGTTCACTTAATAGAATATCCAATCTAGTTTATAACTAATTTAAATTAATACAAACCCAATTTACTCTTTATTCTATTTCATTTCCAATTGATTCTATTCAATTCATTTTGCATTCCATATTCATATTCATTTTAATTAAAACCATTTCACAATTTCCAGTTTATCCTCCATTTAATAATTTAGAATATTTCCTAACTCTAAATTTTACGTAAGAATTTTACCATTTATTTCTTAAGTTCAAGATAATTATTCTATATACTTCTTATATTTATTTCCAATTCACCACTTTGATTTATAACCACTTATATTTAAACTGGATTCCAAATTCCATATGAATTCATTTTACCTTTTATTTAAAATTATTGAATTCAATTCATTTTGAACCATATTTAAATTTGTCATTCTTTTAATTAGTTTCGTTAACTAATTTTAATTCCTTTGTTAATATTTAACTCCATTTGATCCAATATTTACTTAAGTTATTTCAATTCAAAATTCAAAATTATTTTTCCTTGTAACACTTCCCAATTTAAATCCTTGATTTTATTTTCATTTATCAAATTCACTCCATCTACTAATTTAATTAAATTAGTTTTACTCACTTATCCATTTAAATTTCAACTTTCCTTTCTCAATTCATCTTGGATTTATTTTATCAATAACCAGGAAATTTTGAATTTATTTCTACTTACTTGAATTTATCTGCAAATTCAAACCATTTTTATTTAACTCACAATTCAAGTTTTGATTTAACTAATTCAACTTTCCTATTTCATGAATTGATTATTTATCGTATTAGTTTACTTGAATTCAATCCATTAAATTTTCTTTTTTCCCAAGTTTGGATTTTTATTCAACTTGATCCAAGTCAAATCTCATTTCAATTTATAAAACTCATTTATACATTCACATTACCAATTTCATTCCATTAATGAATTTTATTCCAAATTAAAAATTACATTTAAAATTTGCATTTACAAATCTCATTTGAATTTTTATTTTCTTAGCTTTTGGTTTTGATTTCAATTTCTCATACAACGATGATAATAATCTAATATTATCGCTTCCTAACAACCAAGCAACCATATATTATAATAATTCACAGAAAAATTATTTCTTTTATATACCCGAAAATAGTTTTGGGTAAAATTATTTCATTTACCCTATTTTAAAACAATACTGTGTCGGTTTATCTTGCTTAAAAGTTTAGAAACCCCTATCGAAACAGTTGGCCAGACTGCATCGACCAGAATCTATAAATAATCAACCGATAAGTCAACACAATATAAAAAAATTTTATATTCACTAACAAATACGCGTTCATATCTATTATTACACTCAAACTCATTCTAGAGTACTACTGACTCTATCTCTAATGAGTAACACCCAACAGAGCCAAGATTGTCGCTTAACCAAATGCTCTAATACCAAATTGTAACGACCTGATTTTACGACGCCCGAAAGTCGACATTTATACGTCCACTGTATCAAATGCCGCGCAATTGAATGAAGGAAAACCGAACTGTTAGGGTTTAAGAAGAAGAAGATAAAAGAAGAACAGAAACAATAACAGAATCTCACATTTCGCAGCTGAACAAATATAATAGATAAATATCTATAAATATTTTTAAACAGAATCACTATATCAGTTATTACATCACATCATATTACATTATCATAGTGTACAACAACAAACAGCAGAAGAAAATTATAACATATACTAGTAATACGCTTCGTCATCTAGCTTCAACTGCTGATCTCTACAGCAACTCCTTTCTGACTTCGCATCCAGATAACTGAAACCTGACTCTAGGCTGCCCATATGGAAAATTTGGGCACCCAGAGTTTAGAAAGGGAACAATAAACTCCAGGTCAGTCATGGGACTGGTGTGACATCTTAAAAATAGTTATTCTTTAATAAAAGGAAAACAAAAGATTTTAAAGAAATCCACAATGCTTTTTGGAAAATGAAACTACCATAAGGCCTCCCGCCACACACACAATGCAAATGCAGAATTGGAGGAGATTTCTCCTTATGTTAGTCAAACATGCTTAAAACGCAAAATCTCTTTAATATTATTATTAGTGCATAGTGCAGAAAATATTTCGAAAGTATAATATTAATCTTAGCCAGCATACGTACCATTATAGTATGCCTACTATAGCTACCAGGTTTTACAACTAAAACCGTACTGGGTTCGTATTGGGAATTGGATTTCCAACAAATGGTCAGGGCAAGGAACTTCCCATTTCCACATGGGTACGCCTCTGGATAGACGTACCGAGAACCTAACCGGATCTCTGCCAACACAAGGCCGGGTTACCTCTACAAAAACAGGTAACTACTACACGAGTATGCCATCCTCCGGTTGTAAACAACCTTTATCCGAGGATCCTCAACAATAATAATCACAAAGTAATATATATTTGCGATATTCACATAAGTTAAGTATCTGGGCTCCATACCATGATACCACTTATATCCAGAAGGAAATGTACAAACCCTAAGGGGCGCTACCCCTAAAACCTTGCCGCATCCTTCCTATTTTGACCATTCCGGGGTGTGAGGTCCGACGAAGTCTCGTCCACAAAGCTACGCTTTTCACAAAAGCCATGCTTCGATCAACAAATGATCAGCAGCACTTCGTATGCCACATTACCAAATTGGGAATGTATCACTAGTAACCATCAACTACATAACCTCCGAGCTAGTGTGTCTCAGAGAAGGGTGTTAAGCTAAGGGAATAAATTCTCCGCAACTAACAGAAATCTATTTGATAGAAACCAGCTTTACATCTCAAAGTGTAACGTCAGACACACATCAATACAAGTCCGTTCCGGAATCGACGGAACCGAAGGCACTTCAAAAGAAGCCCTTGCAATCTAGATATTCACTAATTACGTCCGGAATCCCCATCACAAAGGGTAATAAAATCTCTATACCGGAGCAACCCGGTGCAGAGACATTCGATAGGTAATCTTTTCGCTTTCGAAAATACCCTGTCTTCAACACCATCTTCAAATGCAATCCCATTTCGTCGTATCGTTATTCGGAATGGATTTTATGACACAAGGTCCTCTCCCGGCTAATCCGAATAAGAGCGCTTATTTTGAAAATAAGTGTTCATTCAAATTCAATAAATCACAACAATTTCACTTTGATCTTTTAAACAAAAGATCCATCACAATCATAAAGGTTCGATGTGGGTTTCGAATATCCATTTGGAATTCGACTCCTGGTCGCATCAAAATTCAAATGCCGACTAAAAAGGCCAATATTGATAGTTGGTTATTTAACTACCAATCGTCATTCACAACAATCGCTGAGTTCCAAATAATTTTTCCCCAATTATTATTATTTTCAAAATATCTTTGCAAGATAAAATTTCACTTTTCAACACTTTGAAAACAAATTCAAATCAATTTTTCACATTTCAATCCTTTGAAAATAAATTTCAAATCAAATTTCCCTTACGCGGAAAACATTTCCAATATTTATTTATTTCCACCGAAAATATGTCGATTTCAAATATTTTAAAATAATATAAAATACTTATTCAAAATATACTTGGGAACATTTAAATAAACTATTTTAGAATATTTGCTTAAATATTAGTTATGAAAAACATTATACTAATATCTCATAAAAAAATTCAGGTCCAAATCTAATTTTAAAATAAAATTAGTAGATAGAGTATAAATATTTAAATACCTATTTTCTAAATCAAAAATCAATTTAATCTTTTAAATAATCCTTATATAATTAATTAGATTAATTTTTTCTTTAAACAATTTCCAAAAACTAATTTCTCCAACAATATTATTTTAAAACCAAATCTAAAACTTTTAAATTTTATTCAAAAGCTATTTTAAAAATATACTCGGCTTTCCGGGGATGAATTCTTTTTCCATTACAAAATGGTCCATTCCAATAAATTAATAAATCTTTTTGATTTATTTTAATTTACATTCTAGTTGGTACATTTCTTTCTACGCTTTAAAAATAAACCAATTTTTAGTTTTAAACAATTTCTCTTTCTTTTACAAATTCCCGTTGTGAATTTACATTCCAAATATCAACTGATATATATGAATTTTAAATCGATTCCCAAATACCATCTTCAAACCAAATCAAAGTCCAAATTTAATTCTAATTTATTTCAAGTACAAAATCAAATTCCAATTTGATTTCCCCAAATAAATTTTCCAATAACAAATCAAATCAATTTCAAATTGATTTCCCAAAATTATTTCCAATATCAAATCAATTTCAAATTGATTTTCTAAGTTATTTCCAAAACACCTAAACAAATTTCCAAATCGATTCCTAAGATAAATTTCAACCCTAAATTAATTTCCGAATCGATTTCTAAACTAAATTTCAACTCTAAATTAAATTCCAAATTTAATTTCTAAATTTATTTCCTTTTGAAATAAATTTCTTTATCTGTTTCAAATATTTAAAATACGCATCTTAAATAAATCCTTCAACTATTAAACAACATTACTCGAAATTCCTTTATTAAAATATTTTCCCATATTTTTGGAATCAATTCGATCAGATTATAAAAATCAACTTAATACTTAAATTATAACGTCCTAGGCTTTTCTACTTTAATTTCCAAATATCCAATTTCATATTTCTAGTATCCTACGATACCAAAAATATATTTGGCTAAATTACATCCTTCACGGTTTCAATCACAAACATTCACACGAATTAAAAATAATCAACACACAACATAAGCAACAAATTAAATATTTGAGGAATCCAGTTGGATCCCTCCAACATGTTTTCCCTGCATCCACATACATTAGCACACAATTAAATACCATTCCAGTTCAAGGTGGAATATCGCAGTATATGGGATTTATAAAATATTATCCGCTATTATGCGACGTATAGGGTCTAAACTAATATAACTAATAATAAACAAATTATCCAAACACACAATCAATCAATTTTAATTTAACTATCACAATTCCACAACCAATCAATAACTGGAATTTTAATTAATTTTTTTTAGTGAGAAGATCTCACCTTTTTCTCACGCATGCAATCATTTTCCAATCCAGCTCATTTTCCCAAATTTCTTTGACCTTGTATAAATAATTTATACAATTGATTAATATTCGAAATGATCGAACAATTCATTTTTTTTATAAAGTTTTATTTTATCTCAAAAATTTAATTTCAACAAATTTCCTTTTAATAAAATATTTTGAATTAATTGAATAATTTCGTACTATTAATAATTAAATTAACTAGTACTTTAGTTTTAAACTAGTGTTTAATTCTAAATTGATAATTATATTTTAACTAATTTCTTTAAATAAATGTATTTAACCAAAACTAAATTTAAACCTAAATCAAATCCAACATTTATTTTATAAAATATCCTTATTGATAAAAAATAATAATTTAATAAGTTTATTAACAGATAAATAACATATTACATTATTTAAAATAATTAGTAATTTGAACAAATACATATTTGTCTACTTATTTTCTTATTTTATATAAACAATACAGTAAAAAAAATTACTTTACTGTAAAAATAAAATCCTGTTCATATTGTTTCCTAACATGAACGTAAATTTTAAACATTAATTTCGTTCTTTTGTTAATTATACAACCTATGTTAATTTAAAATAAAATTAAAGTTATTACCTCACGGCCATGATTCGAACTCCATCCTTCGCGACCCTAGATATTCACGCATGCACTAGCCCGAACCTCCAGAAATCACGATCGCCACTGCTACCTACGGCTAAACCCTAATCGCGTTCGAACCATCATAAGCCTCGACTCGAAAAAAAATCATCGCTGCCCCGAAACTTAGCGCTAATTCGAACTCGACTATCGACATCGGCCTCGCCGTCTCTCGATTGCCATGTCGCCTTGACCATCACTTCGAACCTGGCATCCAAACCCTTGCGATCGCCTGCCCCAATCGCGACCCATCCTACATGCGACACAATGCTTCAAGTCGCGAAGCCTTCACGAACGCGAGTTCCGAAGTCGCGATGCCATACCCCCTTTCTCTTTCGTGATTTAGTTTATACGATAATGGGGATTAGGGCATTCGATTTTGAATTTCTTACAGAGAGTGGCCATTATTTTTATGATGCCAATTTGATTTGAATAGAATGAAGAAAAGGGTTTTCGTTCGCATATGTTTTTTTATTTTTTTATTTTACTGGCACTGATATTTTTCAACAAACGCGTGTTGAAAATTTGAGAGAAAACAAAACACGTGTTTGAATTTAACTCTACGTGTCCTTGTTTGGCAGCAATATTTAAAATTTTATTTATGTTATATTCACATTTAAAATTCAAATTTTAAATCATCTCTGTTCCACAACTCACAATCTTGGTCTCCGATTGAGGCGTGTCGCCAGTCATTCATAATGTTATACGCCCATTCCGAACGCAATGGAAAAGGTTCCGAGTCCAAATTCGATCGTATGGAGAAGATAGCTTTTTGGACCAGTTATTAAATTAAATTTCGATATAAATTTCAACGCGTTTGCTTATCATACGGCTAAACGATCACTCTGAACGCCACGAAAATTAAAATCCGATAATAATACAATATTACAGATCCAATAGAACTGCTTTCGTCAAATCCGAGGCAGTGCCTCGGACGGCTATTCTTAAATATCGAGTTAAACTATATAATTTCAAAACTAAACAAGGTATTTCCAAGTCAAAGTTTGAAACTTCCATAAATCTCAGTATTATCAATATAAATTTTTTAAACCTTCGAAATATTTTTATTCGTTTTAAAACTGAAGATTCTAATTTTTATCCAACTTCTATAAACTAAATTCAATAGTTAAATTGCCAAATCCATAATAAATTTTGAAATTCAAGTTAAACTATCATTCAAACATTTAAAATTAATTAAATATTTCGATTTCAAGTATCCAAAATTCTGGGTCGTCACAGGTTCTAAATTTAATCCTAGGAGTAGGTCCTGACAAACTGAGGTTCTTGAGGATTGTGTTGGGGTTGCAAAAGTCGAGTGCACTGATGCCTACAAAGACATTTGGGTTATGCTATGAAGACTGTGTAACTCGATGTCACTGCAATCTACTGGGCACCATAGCAGAAGTCGTGGGGTCGCGATTGCCTACGGTCTACGTTTGATTTCGCCGTGAGGGCGACAAAAAATCAGTAGACTGCGATCTATGAAAAGATAGCGAAAGTCGTGTGGCAGTGAGTGCATATAGGCTACATTGGGACTCGGTTGATGTAGTCTGCGATCTATATGGGAGTGGTGAAGTTTCATTTTACAACGAAAATCGAGGGCGCTGATGCCTATAGTTACATGGGCTTTTGCCACGATGGCGACGTAAAACCTGGGTGTAGCTGCGATCTTTGGCGGGTTGCATGGTGTAATCGAGGGGCGCGGAGGCCTACAGTTTTCTATGGGTTTGCCGGGATGGCGACGTAATCATTGGGTTAACTACGACCATAGAGGGGGTGATGAGCTAGAACATTGTCACCAAAAATGTTTTTTATATTTTCAAAAATGTTTTCTATATTTTCAGAAATATTTTTGTATTTTCAAAAATGTTTTCTATATTTCAAAAATGTTTTCCAAGTATTTTCACTAGGTGTTGAAAACGGATCTGCTAAGTACCTATAGATTTTCAGTCCTACGCCTGATCAACGTATGACCGAATTTCTGTGAGAACAATGATGGACTTGTTGAGACATCGAGTTATAAAAAGTATTTTTATAAAACTATTTTGGTAATATTATGTAGATTTTAAAGTGTTTTAAAAAAATTTAAATAAACAGAGTTAAGAGTTAAAGATGATTAAGAATAATTTAACTGATAATAAGCATTGTAATTAAAATTCTTACTTCGTTCCTTTTCGGGACGAAAAGTTTTAAGGGGGGAGGAATGTGATTAACCGGATTTTTGGACAACTGATAATTGGTAATTAACAGGGTTAAATTTATTAAAAATACTGACTTGTAAGTTGAACAAATAAAATTTTAATAATTATAAATATCTAGAAATGATAAATCTTATAGTAAATTAACATATATATATATATATATATATATATATATATATATATATATATATTTTGTGTGTGTGTGTGTAAACTTTATGATGTTGCAAATTTTAAGTATATACATACACAAGTATATAAGTGTGTGTATATATATGTATATATATTGTGATTTGGAAGCATTGATTTGATTTCAATAATTTTCAAAAGCTATTTAAAGGTAAATTCTATATTTTAAAATCTCTAAAAGATAAATATTTATTTAAAAGTATGATAGCTTAAAATAAGATTTAATAAAAGTTTTAAAATACTTTCTTTTAAAATTTATACATGATATAAATATGGTTTGTATATATAAAAATTAAAAACATAAGAAAATATATAATATTGTATTTAGGACATTTGTAGCTTAGGGTATCATGCAAAATAACAAGTGGCAGTATCTCTTTTCTTTTAAACTAAATATTAATAACAATAAAAGGGAGAAACCAGGTTGTATACTTATTTTTCTCAATCCATTTTCTTTCCTTCTTTCAAAAACTAAAACTAAATAAAGACTAAAACAAATTCAACAACTTCAAGTTCAACCTGAGCAAGCAAAACAGATTCAAATCAAAGATAAAGCAAATTCAAATTTAAACTCAAGATCAGTTCTATATCAAGTAGCAGATCAGATCAATATCAAGTGGCAGTTCCTGATCATAAAGAAAATAGGCTCTGTCTCTCTGTTTTCAAAATACAGGTCAGTAAAACCTTAAACCTTTTTAATTAAATCATCATTATTTTTGCTAATGCATGTGATAAATAATTATTGTAATGTTGTGAATATAATGTGCGTGGATGTATTTTTCCTAGAAAATAGTTGAATTACTGTGTATATATATGTGCATGTGTGTATATAGATATTTGCCTCTGTCTTTGTTCTCAACAGACTAAATCAAGCTCAAAAATTTATATCTCTTTATATAAACAGTTTTATGTTATGATTTTGAAAGGAAATTTATTTGTATTTACCAGATTCAACTTTTAAAAATATTTTTAAAGTATAATTAGTAAGGAATTTTACTGGAAGAAGATAGACTAGTGAAAATCAAATCAAGTCAGAAATTTAATTATTTAAATCTCGACTTTTGCATCTATCATCAGATTTGACTTTAAAAATGATGATTTTAAAGCTAATATCATAATTTTTAAATTAGCATTGGTTGGGTTATTGTGAGTTGAACGGTAATTGGTTTTTCTTCGACTTTCGACGAACCAATTGTGGGGAGGGGGGTCATTTTTTGGCCGAGGGTAGCTGAAGGGGTGGCGAGCTTAGGAAAAATGGGTTCGATTTTTTCTAATAGAGGAGTTGACCGGTCGAGGTAGATCTAGGGTTCAAGGAGAGGGTCGAGGTGGATCTAGGGTTCAAGGAGAGGGTGGAGTGGGCGTTAAATTTTGAGCAATGGTGAGATGTTGGGGAAACGAGGAGACTGCACACGTGTCGGGAAAGAGGGACAAGGTCGCGACGATGCTATGGGTGGATTTCGCTGGTCGACGATGGTCTGGGATGTTGTGGCGAGGTGTTTGGATAGGCTTGTTTTTGCTCCAGGAGGGTCGATCAGTTCGAATTCACGAACAAAGGGTGGACCACGTTATGCTGATGGATGTCGAGTCGTGGGGCCATGGTCGATCGGCGAGGGCGGTGGGTGGCAGGTTCTGATGAACGGAAGTGGTGTGCAGGTGCACAGTTGCGTGTATTGTTTCTGTGCACGTTTAATTTTGTTCTGATGGAAGAAGCAAAGAGAAGTATAAGGTAAGGAATAAGAATGGGGATTGGGCTGAGGGTTTGGGCCGGAAGAGTCGGGCTGGAATTATCACGGAATAGAATTTAAATATAAAGAAATAATGATGTCTTTTGTATTTCCAAACCCAAGTTAACATTTAAATTATTTACCTTTAAAACCAAATTCCTTGATTTTGTATAAACAAAGGAACCAACTTGATAAATTTTCTTAACACTTGCTAATATGATTATTAAGTAAAATAAAATGTTGTAATTAAGTAGGTGATTAAGATAAGCGTATTAACTTTAATTAATGAAAGGGTCTCAAGTGATTGTGTATGTTAATAATAAATTAATTTCAAACATTTAATTCGAATAAAATTTAAATGATAATTAAGTAATTAATTAAGATAAATGGTTATCTTTAATTAAATAAGGTCTTAAGTAATTAAAGGATAATTAATTGGTGTCAATAATCAATTATAATTATAATAAATGGTTTGAAATTAAATAATGTTAATTTAGCAGGAATTATAGAAGTAATTACTTTATTTTTTGTTTAATTAAATTAATTAGGAATTGTATAACTAATTAATCTTGTTATGGAAGATTAGATTGTATTGAATGCTTGGATTGGTTAATACCTCTAGTCTGATAAGTTGTGATGTTCTGTGATATGAAATGCCTGGACTGAACTATGATAAATGTGAGTTATGTATCTGTGAAGAATTGCTATGTGAATATGATATTCTGAATATAAATTAAATTGTCTAAACTTAAACAACTTGGCTTAAAAGGTGGCATTGGGTTCGAAGAGATCGGGGTCGGATATCTGCAATATCCAGAACCATTTCGATTAGCAACTACTATAATTCTTTGAATATTTGATTATAAAATCAAATAGGCTGGAATGGAATAAATTAAGTAACTGGACCATTGAAACTAAGTAACGGTACTTAGATATTACTTTGTAGAATAAATGTTTGACTATAACAAGAGAAAACTCATAGTAATGTACGAGTTACCCTGGTTTTCAAAGAAGGTTTACAACTTAGTATTTCAAGTTATATGGGTTTACTCACATTGGTTTCTAGCCTGACTTGGATGTTACTTTAATGTAATGCTCGGGTCAGACCGAGTATTATAGATTTTCAGGTTAGGATGTTTTGGAGCTCAGGATATGAGCTGGATGGCAGGAACATATGGAGTATATCCCGTTGTGTATTTGAGATTGTATTGATAGTAGTATGGGACAAGTTGTTACAACTGTCCAGTTTATTTGTGAATGATTGTACTCTGATATATTGCCTGTAAATTGACAGTTAGCTATTATTAGATATTATATTTTGCTCCGCTGCGAATGTGAGATTCCGTGCTGCTGTTTTTCTGTTTCTTCTTCTACGTCGTTTTCTTTTTAACCCTAACATTCTAGGATTTCTAATGTCGAATTACTCGGCACTTCTACATTGAGCGTATTAGTGTCAAATTTTCGGGGTCGAAAATTCCGGGATGTTACACCTATCAACGAGGTCGGGGTAAAATACGTTGAACTTGTATCCTTGTACTACTTTTAGAGGCGGATCGTTGTGATCATAATGAGTTTGGTTGTATTTTTTCCACTCATATCCAGTATGAATACGGTTCAATTACTTTGGCTTTCTAGCACGATACTTATCAAGCCACCAGTACACTTATGAATCTAAATTGACTTCTACAATGGAATCAAATGTCGTCTCGCCCTCCTCCATTGCCCCATCCATTTTATTGCTTTAATCTCCAATTCATCTTGCACTGCTACTTTTGCTGCCATTACTTCTTTCCCTTTTCTTTGATGTTCTTCCATCACTGCCTCCCATTTTCTAAGCTGTATATTTGGGACTATTAATTGATATATTGATGCATATTTGCTAGAACCACGTGTTGTTTTGTCCAGATGGTGTTTTTCAATTTAAAGAATCATCTTCTAAAAATAATTCAGTAACATGCAAGGACATTATTCCACGTTAAATTCATGTACAGTCTGGACTATAAACCATATATAGTCCTTAGCTTCATGCATTGGCAATTCAAGGAAGCCATACAAAGTTAACCTAGATAAACTGAAACATAAAAGAGAGACGCCTCTCTTATGCAACAACCGATTGAAATTTCATTTTCTTCATCACATCACAAATTTTAGCGATTTCCAATAGGATTCATACACAGAAGTTTTGGTGAAATTTTAAGTTTTGCAAATATTTTCAAAAATATTAATGATGTGAACACAATTTACAAATATTTGCAATTTGCATGCAAGACCGAATATTTGCATTTTCTCAAATTCGAACCATCTACATTGGAGTTCCTATTTTACCGTTGTATCATAAGTTGTATAGTTTTTCAGCAATATTCATAAGCTATTTCATTTGGTAAAAATTTATTGATATAAAAATTTAGCAATCTGAAGTAAAAGCTGTAACTATATGCAACTCGAAACACAGATTCCAAATACTTGTGATTACCTACAAAACACGAGACTTTTTCGAAACATATAACACATATGAATCATATTGAAAAGAGCGTAAAATTATAATTTTATGGTGCAAACGAAAATTCGTTAAACAAGTATCTATGAAAAGAAGCATAGACTTTTTTATGTTAAAAGGGATTAAAATTATGGACGTGATGTGTAAATTATGGATATCAGAGCCCAGAGCCCTATTGGGACAAATTCAAGGGACTTTAGTCAAAATAAAAGATCCTTTTAAAATTATTATGTCAAACTAACATCGCAGAGCAATTAGATTAAGAAACTAGATTATCATCTTAGCTTGATCAGCTTCACGGTCAATTGCTTCTTTATCTTCATCTATATGTAATAACTAAGACAAGAAAGAGCCCGCTTCATGTATTATTTAATACCTCTTTCAAGTCTTAGCTCATCTTAACATGAAAAAGCTAGATGGTTTTTTTTATTTAATTAAAAAAAGCATCTTCTAAATTTTTTTTGGTAACATGCAAGGATGTTATTCCACGTTACATTCATGTACAACCTAGACCATAAGCCATATAAAATCCTCAACCCTAGTTTCACGCATTGGCAATTCAAGGAAGCCATACAAAGTTACCCCATATAAGTTGAAACATAAAAGGGAGACGCCTCTCTTATGCAAAAACTGATTGAAATTAGTAAGATTAAATTTAAGGAGAAGTAATTCATTATGAATGTAATTTATTTCAAAAGCAATACATTATGTTTGCATGCCTCTAAGATTAAGTACCAAAATGAAATTTAATGCAAATGAGTTACAAAAAGAACTTCCCATTGTTGTGATCCCAATTAAAGACTTCAACAAATAATACCACATACGGTATAAGTACATAAACAACTGGTCAAACAAATATATCTAACACATCAAAACCTACAGCGCCACTAAGGTATTGTAGAGAGCTAATTAGACGTTACTTGTTAGTTTTAACGCATCGTATTTTTACTTTGACGCTTTATCCCATCCCTTATCTGAGACTTCATCTTAGCGCTAAGCTTTTATTGAATGCTAAGAAAAAGGTAGTTTTAGCACATTTACTTAACCTTAATTAAAATTAAATATAGTTATACCAAAAGCACTTTGTTACTTAATTAATTATAAAAGCTTTTCATCTTCTAATATAATTTCATATTTTATTACACTTCATGTATTTCAATTCAAAGTATATAAAAACTATTCAACAAATAATAACTAAAAACTAACGTGCAGTTTTCAGGATTTACAAAATTTACTTAGCTATTCTTTAGTTCTAAGAAATTTAAATGTAATGGAAAAGATCCTCATTTATTTTGTACTTGTTTGAAATTTGCTTTTGATTATTTGGCATAAAAATATTTCACTATAATATGGGATGATTTTTATTAGTTTATTTTTCGATGGCGTACATTTTATTATTTATAAGTTTTGTTGATTTGTAAGTTATAAAAGCATTTTCTTATTCTAAAACTTATTGATGACAAACTAAAAGTGTGTATATATGTGTGTGTATATCACTCACATCAAAATAATAAATAGCGATGATCTAACCAAAACCAATTAAGTTTCGTATTATATGTAGTCACTAGTATAATATTTGTTTAATGTAAAATTTGTTTATACAAAATTATATGACGAGCCTTAGAACCTCGCTCTACTCTGCCTCAAACAACATAAAGAAAAACCAAAAAAAAGTGCAGCTCCACATAAAGCCAGGCACTATAGTCAAAAAAAGGGGAAAAAAAAAATTCTAATGTGTAGAACGCAAACCTTATCATCATAAATAAATTTCGCTCCATGCTTTCAGAAAAACCACCAACTAATAAAGAACCGCCCAAAGTTAAAAGAAGATTTAGAATTACATTGAACTAACGATTGGATTTTAATGGTATAAGGCACCAGACAACACGGTATCATTCAATACCGGTCCAGAACTGGCCAAAAAAAATCCAGTTTCGGGCTGATCTACTTTTACTTTTTTATTGCATAAATCGAATGTATTCGTCTCAAATTCTCAACATGTGAAGAAGTAGTAGGTAAAAGGAAAGAATTGAACTAAAAAGTAGCAAAAACCAAAAAAAAAGGGAAGATTGAACACTTACATAAGTAAAACTCGAGCTGCTCCTCACCAAGTCAAGCCCTAATTTGATTTTCTTTACCAATTCGAGCTCTTCATGAGTAAAATTCTATTTTTTCTTTTACAATCTCAATTATACAACTTTTTTAAGTTTGATAGCCTTAGATTACAAGAGGAAGAAGATATCGCTCACCTTAAGCAGCTGTGGAATTATAGAGACAAAGCGGGTTGGATTCAGAAAATAGGGTTTTGTTGGAACAGAGGATATACGTTTTATGCGGGTCTAAGATTAAATGGTAGAAGATTGGCCTCAGAGTTTGCAATTGAAATATGCTTGAGAATCAATTTCACTTTTCACTGTTAGTCATCTTTACATGTAGTACATTTGTGTCATTAATGAAAATATTAACGATTAGTGCATCGATGATTTTAACATTTCATTTCTTTATGATATACATCTTTATATGTATATTTTTTTTGATGAAAGCTTAATGCAAGCGATTGATTAAAGAGATACTGAAGCTATTACCTGGGCTTCAGCTTGATTTGAAAATGATAAGTCTATTTTATTTAAGTTCTCTCTAACCTTTATATGAAAACAAACTTGTTCAAATACTCTAGAGACCACTTGTGTATCTATAATCTTATAATAAATTCATACGATTCTTTTTACAGCTCTGCATATAAATCTAAATTAATTTTCCTTGTACATAAATATAGTGGCCTGGTAGTGGTTCACCATTATATGCTGGCTTAGGCACACAATCTTCCATTGAGAGGTATACTGCATGTTGCTTTCCTCTAATCTAAACATGCTTGCTTTCATTTTCATCTTTACCTCTAATATAACATTAACATTTAAATGTTACGTTCTTTCCTTTCCAATTGAAAACTATCTACTTATTTTACATGTTTTCAGCAAGGTTGCTGATGGGCATCGTGGTATGGCATTAGTTGTTTTTACTGAAGGAGTAATCTTTCCTAAAATCGCCGCTCTTCTTTTTTTGAGTTCACAAGCACATATTTCCCTCTTTACTTTTAACATCATTAAGTATAAGAACAGAGTGTAGGAACATGCACCTTATAATCCTATTCACTTACTAATGCTATAGTGCTTAAACTCAATTTTCCACATTCTTGTATATAAAGCACATTAGTATATCATCAACAGTGCAACCACTATGTGCTAAAAAACCCACATAATTTGTTTCAAAAAAGAAAAGCCTCTCATGTAAATGCATTAGTTATGATATTTTATTTTAATGTCTTTGCAGAAAGGGATGGGATATGACTTCATAGTTGCAATAACAAAAATGGTGAATGGTATCACTATATGTGAAATTCTCATGCCTAATAGCAGTTAGAGGTTGGCAACACATTTTGAATCTTGAGCGGTCATTGAAGTGATTGAAAATCATATTACATTGCACCATTATTGCAACATATTTTTAAGTTTGTCTTAATTTTAGCAGTACTTCGACGTATTTTTGGGGTCTCAAAATTGCTGTGATTATAGTTGTGTATTGGCGGCGATAGCGTATTTACAGAAATGAGAAGTTAGGAGTATTTTGTGACCAACGTTGTTTGTGTGATCACGAACTTAATTTGTTTACTCAGTTGTCAATTTAAATAGATGTGCAAGTTTTTTGATTTTATGTACTTTGATTCTTGAGTTTGAAAGCCCTATATCATGTTTTTATTTGTTGAACATTAATTATATGGATTCGTATACAATCGTCTTCTTGTGTTGTATATCATATTATTAGGCTTGTACTGGGTTCTTAACAGTTAGACTAAGATCACTTTGAGTATTTGTATAATAAATCGCACTGACAACGTTAAACCAAACCCATAATAAAATGATAAATAACATGTGCTTAATTATTAATTTGATTAGGCTCGAATCAGACTGGGTTACGACGAAAATATACTTGTCCTAATTTTAACTGGGTTGGCCTTTGTTGTATCTTAGTAGTTAGAGCTAAAACCATAGTCATATTAACATGGTGGGTTTGGATTGGATTTGGATCATGGGCCTATATGTAACAACGTATGAATCTTAAAGTTAATTTCAGATAGATCATGATTTTTATATTCTAGAAAGTAGGCCTTCCCTCAACATTCGCATATTGTGCATATGCCTTTACATCAAATCTTGATTTGTCTTAATTTAAAGTTTTCTAAAATGTCTTTTTGGTGTTGCTGTTCTGTCTGCATGAGTGAATTCGTAGATGTTTACATATAAGGGTTTTGTATATAAAAGTCTAGTAATATAGTACAATCATTATAAATGTACTTGTGTTTATTAGTGAAGTTCACAATTTATTGGTGAACAAAAATGCTATAGGTGTGAGTTGAAGTTGTATTACATGATTTTCAGATTAGTTAATGTGATGTTCATTATGTTTATGGATCTCATTAACAAACCAAATTAATACTATTTTTAATTATAAATCATTTATTCATGAACTTAAACCTATGATATTGGAAGGAACCAATAATCATTTATTTAAATGTAATGGAGAAGATCCTTATTAAAAGACAGTGCAGCTCCACCTAAAGTAAGGCACTATAGTCAAAAGAAGGAAAAAAGATATTCTTCTGTGTAGAATGCAGACCTTACCATCATAAATAAATTGTGCTACTTGCGTTCAGCAAAAATCACTAACTAATAAAGAACTGCCCAAAGTTAAAAGAAGATATAAAATTAAATTGAACTAACGTTAGAATTTAATGGTATAAGGCATCGGACGGTACGTTATCATTCAATATCGGTCCAGAACTGGAAAAAAATCCTGTTTCAAGCTGATCAACTTTTACTTTTTTATTGCATAAATCGAATGTAGTCATCTTAGATTCTCCGTGAAGAAATAGTAGGTAAAAGAAAATAACTGAATTGAAAAGTAGCAAAAATCCACAAAAAAGGGAAGATTGAACACTTACATAAGTAAAACCCGAGATGCTCTTCACCAAGTCAAGCCAAAATTTGATTTTCTTCACCAATTCGAGCTCTTCTTGAGTAAAATTAAAAATTTTCTTTTACAATCTCAATTATATTATTTTTTTAATTTTGATAGCCCTAGATTACAAGATGAAGAAGATATCACTCACCTTAAGCGGCTGCGGAAATTATAGAGACGGAGTGGGTTAGGTTCAGAAAATAGGATTTGCTAGAACAAAGGATTAAACGGTAGAAGATTAGCATAGGAATTTGCAAAGGAAACATGCTTGAGAATTATTTTTACTTTTCACTATTAGTCATATACATGTAGTACATTTGCGTCATTAATGAAAATATTAATGATTAGTACATCGATGATTTTAACATTCCATTTATTTATGATATACATTTTTATATGTAAGTTTGTTTTTTGATGAAAACTTAGTGTAGGCGATCGATTGAAGAGATACCGAAGCTATTACCCGAACCTTTGCTTGATTTAAAAAGGTTAAATCTGTTATCTTCAATTTCTTTCTTACCTTTATATTAAAACAAACTTGTTAAAATACTCTAGATACCCTTGTAGCTCTACAATCTTATAACAAACTCATACTACTCTATTTACAGCTCTACATATCAAACTAAATTAATTTTCCTTGTATATAAATATAGTGGCGCTGGTAGTTGTTCACCATTTTATGATGCCCCACTCATACAGTCTTCCATTAAGAGGTATAATGCATGTTGCTTTCCTCTGATCTAAACATGCTTGCTTTCATTTTCATCTTTGCCTCTAATATAATATTAACATTTAAATGTTACGTTCTTTTCTTTCCAATTGAACACTGTCTACTCATTTTACATGCTTTCAGTAGGGTTGATGATGGGCGTCATGGTATAACATTAGTTGTTTTTATTGAAGGAGTAACCTTTACATGCTTTCAGTAGGGTTGATGATGGGTGAATGGTGTCACTATAGTAGAAACTCTTATGCCTAATAGCCATTAGAGGTTGCCAACACATTTTCAATCTCAGATGAGCAGTTGTTGAGTGATTGAAAATCATATTACATCGCACCATTTATGCAACATATTTTTAGGTTTGTCTTAAATTCAGCCGTACTTTGATGTATTTTTTGGGTCTCAAAATTTTTGTGATCATTGTTGTATATAGGCAGCGATAGCGTATTTATAAAAGTGTGAAGTTGGGAGTATTTTGTGACCAACTTTGTTGGCCTGATCACCAACTTGATTTGTTTACCTAGTCGTCAATTTAAATAGATGCGCAAGTTTTGTGGTTTTATGTACTTTGATTCTTGAGTTTGAAAACCCTATGTCATGTTTTTATTTGCCTATCATTAGTTATATGGATTCATATACAATCGTCTTCTTGTGTTGGTTTTTTTATATCATATTATTAGGCTTGTACTGGGTTCTTAACGGTTAGGTTAAGATCGCTTTGAGTATTTTTTTTAATAAGTTGCAAAGACAATGTTAAATCGAACTCATAATAAAATGAAAAATAACATGTGCTTAATTAGTAATTTTGTAAAGACCCGGATTTTCAGCGATCTGATATTGGGAAAATTAACTAATTTTAATTATTGAACTAATGATTTTTATAAATCAAATAGATAAACTTTCTGACAATTGAAATATCTAAATCTATAAATTGATTAAACTTATAAAATTTTGAAATGTAAATTTTTGAATAAGGAAAATTAATATATATATATATATATATATATGTATGTATGTATGTAAAGTTCACCATTTCAAACTTATAATGGAAAATAATATATAAGTATGTATATAGGTATATATGTGTATATGTAAAAAAAAATATACGTAGATATATAAACTTCATAATGGTAAATTTCAAATTTATGACTATATATATATGGGTATATGTTTATAAAAATAATGCATATAGAAATATACATACATACATACATATATGTAAACATGCGTATATCTAAAAATATAAATGTATATGTAAATATGACAAAATATATTAGTATATGTATATGTATATGGTATATAAAAAATAAGGATATGTAAATATATATGTGTATATATATGGTAAAAATAGAGTATATGTAAATCTATATACACACACACACACATAAGAGATTCATGATGGCAATATCTAGTCAACCACACCAAAACTTCAACCCAAGAAATCAAATCACACATAATAAATCAAATCAAATTATAAAATCAAATCATCCACCAAAGGTTCAAAAGAGAGAGAGAAAAAAGAGAAATAGGACCTGTACATGAAAAACACTATAGCCACCATTCTGCCTCATGGTCTCCTTCACTTCTTCTATAAATATAAAGCTAGACTAGTTGCTTTTTCATATACAAAATAAAATAAAAAAGTGCTGCCATTTGAATTAAAAGAAGATAGATCAAGTTAGTGAAATTTTAAAGCAGGAAAATACAAGCGGCAGTGTTCGTTTTTCCTACTTACTTTGAGTAAACGCTTCATATTATTTTCTTGGTTTACACACTTATATGGTTGTTGTTGGATAGATCTTTGAGCTATACAAATTGTATCTGGCATATGTATATGTGAATGAATATGTGCTTAGACATGAATGGATTCCACATGTACATCAAAGAAATATTGTTCTTCATCCAGTGTTCATGTTATGGTAATAGTGGTAGCCTTCTACTTTAAAAATCAAGAACCCAACAACCATTCAAATTTTAAACATGACTTCAAAACAAAAGCTACTTGAGTTGTATGGATTGTTTTAAATTTTATTTCATCAAATTTTGATAAGTATAGAGAGAACAAAACCCATATCACAGTAGGGTAGGTTGGTTGAGGAAATAATTCAACCATCACAATTTATCAAATGGGTTATATAGTTGAAATCCTTATTGAAAAGCATGATTTTTAGAATTAATTTGAAATTTTTTAATGGCGTATGTAGGTAGGAAAGGGGGGATGATCAGAATTAGGGGTAATGGCAAATTGAGATGATCGAGTTGATTTCAGGTCGTGGTGTTCGGTGTGGAGGAGGTGCAGGTGATGGCGCACGCGAGAAAACTGCTGCGATGAATTTTAGTGGAGGTAATAGGTTGGACGAGGTTGTTGTAGAGTTTAGTGTGATGGTTTGTTGGGTTTTGGGTTCAGGGTAGTGGCCAAGAAGAGGGAGAAGGAGAGGGTTGCGCACCTTGGGGAGAAGGACGAGGAGATTATGGCGAAGCTTGTGGTAGGTTCTGGTGATGGATGGCGATGTGGGTGGTCATGGCAAGGCGGTCGACTGGGCACAGTTTTCATTCTAGTGGTGGTGAGCAGTTCGAATTTCGAACTAAGGATCAATCACAATTTCCGATGGTCGAACATGTTGTGGTGGTGGAGAGCGACTCACGTGGATGATCGATGGCAAGGAGCGAAGATCGGAGGTCGTGTACATGTGCATGGAGTCGTGCACGTTTGAGTTCGTTCAAATGGAAGAAGATGGGAAGTAAACTGGGACGAAGTGGGCGAAGACATGAGTTTTGGGTGGGTCGGCCTTCATTGGATTTGGGCTGGGCACTTTTAAAAAGCGAATTAAATTTATTTTTGTTATTAGTAATCTATAAAATGAATTTGACTATTTCTCTTCTGTTTCAAAACCAATCAATGCGCAGATTGTTGCATTGGGACCCTATCATCGCGTACTTTCATCTGAATTAATATTGTTGAGCTTTCTGTAATGTCAAAAATTTAATGATTTACAATATTTGAAGTGAACAAATAAGAAATCTCTAATTTGATCCATAAATTTTTAAAATGGACTGTTTAATTTTATCGTTAATTTGATTTCTTTGACTAACAAGTAAATGGGATTTAAAAAAAATATAACTAGATTTAGTTAATTTAAACTTATTAAGTTCGGAATTGTAAATTATAATTGTTGATTGAGTTAATGAGCTATGCTTTGGCTGATATCTCCGTTGGATATTGATTTCAATTATCTATTGTCTATGCCATTAAGTAGCCATACAAATTAAAGTAAATAGAATAAAATGTTGACACGTTTTTATTGGAAGTAAATCGATGTAACTGATCACTATTCCGAATTCTGGAAAATGTGGTGATTACAAGCGAATCAATTTCGATGGACTGGTCGTGATAAAGCATATACATGGGATGAATTTCCATATGTGAATATTGACACCCTGATTGTGAAATTGTTATTTAAACGACTTGGCCTTTTAAAAATTTACCGTTTGGACTCGAAGAGACCACGATCGAATATCAGCATTATCCAAAACCATTTTGATCCAATAACCACCACGAACCTTTATGATTTTGATTTTAGAGCCTATTATGCTAGAATTTAATTGATGTAACAATTTTGGCTATTTTAAACAAGTATTTGTACTTAGACACTATTATAATATCACCGGATTTTCTAAAAAAATGTTTTGGTTGTCGTAATGGAAAAACCCGCCGTGTTTATGTGTGATGCGGTCTTATGAGATACCCTTGTTTTTTCAAAGGATTTTAATAACGTTAATAATTCAAATTGAGTGTGTTTACTCACGTTGGTTTTCCAGACTGACTCAGGTGTTATTTTATTATAATGATTGGGTCAGACTGAGTATTACAGATTCAGGTTAGGATGCTAT
The DNA here is from genome assembly GCA_030765085.1 of Allium cepa. Taxonomy (NCBI): domain Eukaryota; kingdom Viridiplantae; phylum Streptophyta; class Magnoliopsida; order Asparagales; family Amaryllidaceae; genus Allium; species Allium cepa. Next base: position 981,441,487 of record CM060928.1, read on the forward strand.
GGAGCTCATGAGATAAGCTGGACGACTAAGACGTATTACGCGTACTTGATTATAGTCCAATGTGTATTGTAGGCTGTATATTCAGCACTTTTGAGGACAAGTTAATATAACCGTCCAGATTTCTATGTTGATGGTCGTAATCTGATAAATTGTATGTATGTTGACAATTGCAGATTTTTTGTATAAAAATCTGTTATTATATATTATATTTTGTTCCACTACAATTCTGAGATTCTGTGTTGTTGTTATTTCTACTTCTTCTATCTCTTTTCTTCTTAACCCCTAATGATTTGGTATTTTCGGCACCCAATTGCTCGGCATTCTATACAGTGAACGTATAAATATCGATTTTCGAGGTCGAAAATCCCAGTTCGTTACAAATTTGATTAGGCTCGAATCAGAGCGGGTTATGATGAAACTATACTTGTCCTAATTGTAACTAGGTTAGCCTTTGTTGTGTCTTAGAGTTAGAGCTAGAACCATAGCCATATTAACATTGTGGGTTCAGATTGGATTTTGATCATGGGCCTACATGTAAAAACGTATGCATCTTAAAGTTAATTTCATATAGATGATGATTTCTCTATTCTAGTAAGTAGGCCTTCCCTCAACGTTGGCATATTGTGCATATGCCACTATATCAAATCTTGATTTGTCTTAACTTAAAGTTTTCTAAAATGGTTTTTTGGTATTGCTGTTGTGTCGGCATGTGTGAATTCGTAAATGTTTAAGTATAAGGGTTTTGTATATTAAATTCCAGTAATATAGTATAATCATTATAAATGTACTTATGTTTATTAGTGAAGTTCATAATTATTAGTGAATAAAAATGCTATAGGTGCGAGTTGAAGTTGCATTACATGATTTTCATATAAGTTAATGTGATGTTCATTATGTTTATGGATCTCATTAACAAAACAAATTAACAATATTTTAATTATAAATCGTTTATTCATGAACTTAAACCTACGATATTAGAAGGAACTGATAACCATGTATATAATAAACAACATCTTTGGGCAGTTTAACCCACTAATCTGAGTTCCTGTTGTTGGATTAGGTGTATTGGTATTAGGATAAAATTTGTGAGTTTGAAAAAATTATACTAAGTTATGCAAGCTCTTAGTTTGTGTTTATGTGAATATAGTTTAATTACACTAAATCAAAAAACAAAATTTGAAAATATATTTTATTTAATATATATATATATATATACACATATAATGTTTTCAAATTGGAAAAAAATAATTTTTGCTTTTTTATTTTGTTGAAATTCATTTTAGTGTATTATATATGCATGTAATTAATAAATGTGTTTATAATATGTGCGTGTGTGTGTGTCAATTTTTTGAAATAATATGTCTGAAAATTAAGTGAAGGGGACAAAGGATATATTAGCATATAAATAGGTTAGGGGTATGCTCATAGGACTGTTATGTGATTTGTTGCATATATCTAACTTTGTAACCAAACTTGTTTATAATAAAGGTGCTTTCTTTCCTTTAAACACTTTGTTCTATTGTAGTATAATTAACTAATTAATTAGTTCAAAGTATATAGATAAAAAACTCTTGAATAAAATGCCACATGTATATAATTGTGAATAGTTGCAATTTTAAGTAATGAATCACTATAGAAAATAACATTTTTTCAAAACTTCTTAGTTAAGTTTTTTCGGTAAAGTATATAATCGTTGAGAACATGGTACATAACGCTCTTCAAATATTGTATAATGTATTACTCATGGTTGCCGGAGGCACTAAGGGTTATGTACTAATAGATATTGGATAACTAAAGAATGACTCGACTCGAGAGTTCTTTGTTGGTTGATGACAACTAGGTCAAATGAGAAATCTCAATGTGATGATGTTACATAGTTCCCTTAAGTTGAGAATATTGCTGAACTTTAATGTTAACATTCGACTTTGACTATTAAAATCATGACATGATGACTATCAAGTGACCATGGTTAGGTTTTGAGATGAAGTAGCATAAGTGAATCACTATTCAATAGAGAATTTCTCTCTTTGGTTTATGAAGTTGGTATTACGGTCAACTATAGTCAACTCAAATTCCAAGGACTTTATTTATGGACTAATTGAGACAAATGTGTATAATATTAGGGTTTTGACTAATACCAAACCCTATATACCCTAAATTGAATAATGTTGATGAAAGAACATGTGCAAATTATTGTCATAATTTTTACAACTCAAAGTAGTGCAAAATATGATTTTACCAAAAACAAATATAAGTAATGAGTTTGGCAAACTCTCACAAAATTATCAGATGTGATGTGTGAACTTTAATATTTGAATTGTTCAACATTAATCCCTATCTTAATTCACACATCTAAGTCCCACAATTATATTTGTGAATTCTTCATAAAAACACACGATCTCGTTGGTTCAAAAGTATTATAAATTAATTAAATTAAAAAATATTTAACAATATTAATTATTATTGTATTTGATTATTAGGGTATCATTAGTAAGTGGCATCTCCTGGAATTATTTTTGGTTGTACTAGTAGTTGTTTGAATGTGTATATGAAAGTTATATATGCAAGTATCAATATATATTTAAACAAACTAAAAAATATATTTAATTACTTAATTATGAAATTTGGAAATTTTGGAACATATAAGATGCAAGCATGGCCGGCCATAGGGAGAAAAATATGATTAAATATTTGATTTAGATTGAACAGAGAATCAATGAGAAAGGATAAAGAGAGGAATGAGAAAGGTTTGCCTCCTCTCCACAAAAATAAATCCTTCTCATTGATTCAATTTAAAATTTTCCATCTTTTCCCTTCTCATTCATAGATGTCATTTCCTTCATCCCTTCCTATGGCTGAAACTAATTTCTACCCAAAATAATAACAAAGAAAACAAAAATCTAGGTGGTTCATTCGACCATTGCAACATAAAATGGTGACCCATGTAATTTAGGAATTAATTATGGAATTGAGCTGTCATGAAGGTCTAGATATGATTAGGTACAAATTTTATGTTGGAACTTCCATATAAATACTCTTTTTAAGTTTCAAAATACATTATTGTCCCTCCTCAATTTAAAAAAAAACATATTTTAATATTTTAAGATACTTATGGGGAACTCTACAAATATTTAGATAGAACTTTGCAAATATTTACAAAGAAATCTGCAAATATTTCAAGATTTTGGATTATAAATATCTATAGAGAGCACTTCAAATATTTTGCTGATTTCTTTGTAAATATTTGCATTTTATCAAAAAAATTCAAAAGAATGTATTTACAGTAGAAACATGCGATTAATATCCAGATATATATATATATATATATATAATATCTATGTGTGTCTCTATATATATAATTATTCATTTTGGCTATAATTCAAAATGTAACTTTTTTATGTTTTATGATTTTTACATTTACTTTTACCCTAATTAATATAAAGATTGGAAATAACAAATACAGTTTCAACCCGTTTAGTGAGTACATAAATGTTATAGTTTCAAATTAGTTTGAGGATGCGTATGAACCTTCCTCATTGCAGGAAGTTTCATCTTCTACTTAGTTGTTGTGGTCTTATGCTGTGAGCGTTCATTATAAACTCGTTTAATTGTTGTGGCGATTTTGTCACACACCTGTACTATTTTTTTATTGTAAAGTTGTACGGCCACTATAATCCGGTTGCCTGCAAAATAACAAAGCTTGTTTTGTCTGCGAAAGACAAATACATTTTTAAGTAGAAGAGTAGGTATAAATTTAAATATGTCGCGATAGAAATCTCTAGTTGCATGCTTGTAAAGCTTTAACAATGACATTAATCTACCGATTCAATGAAAAGAGATGAATAGCAAGGAATGGGTATCATCTTCTTATGCATAGTCGTCTTTTGGAAGATCGCCACTTTATTAACAAATGTAAGGCGAAATTTGAGAACATTCATTGCATGCCACAAATCTACTTAAATTTGTTAAAGTTGATCTAGATATGATGTTTGAAGATTTACACCATTGTTTGCACATGAGCCGATGGTGCAGCAGTGTAGTAGGTGAAGAAAGAAGGAATTTTTATTGAATAAAAATGTGAGAAGTTAATTATTTAGTGCGTCGCCATCAAAGGCTCAATAAAGGAATATCTTTCAGTTTCTTAACTGAAGTAAAGAATTGAAGTAGGCCAATGATGGATTTCGTAATATAAGTAATAAATATGGGTCGGATAGAGGGTTTATGGTTGCAATCAAAACATATGTAAACGATTATTTTGGTTTTTTTGTACTTGTAACTTTTCTTTGAAAGAAATAAAGAATAAAGAATCGCAGTCAAAAAAATGAACAAATTTTATATATCTAAAACTTTTGTATATATTTTTAAAAAATTAGTATTATTTTGGCCATAAACACACACATATATGTACACATATAATCAAAACATAAAGAAGACTATCTGCCACCAACTCATACAAACTCGAAGTAAGAACCGACCAGATCTTTTGCTGGAAGTAGTTTGGAACGAATGGCTTATTAAAGAAAAAGACGAGACGAAAGCCATTATGCTGAAGTTTGTAGATTAGAGTGAAGGTTATGTTTTTTATACCAAAATCCATGTTCAAGCAACTGATACATGGGTGAAGATGGTTATGCATTTTGTAGTCGGAACTAAACTGTCCTATTTTAGAATAAAAGCTTTTATTTATTGACTTTGTAAACCCAGAGTTACTTACATGATACATAATGATATAGATAATTGAAATGCAATTAAATTTTCTAGAGTTGAAGATTACGAGTATGTTCTATATAAACAAACATATTATTTCAATTATTGACAATAGAAGCCTAACATCCTAATTTCGAATATGAGGCAGTAGACTTAAATAAAGTTCAGATATGGGCTAATTTACATAACTTAGATACGGAAATATGGAGTGTTGATGCATCACCCATAATATCAGGTTACATCGTAAGCCTATTTGAATAAATACAACAAAAGAAAATTGACACATTGCAAAAGTTCTAATTGAGGTTGATGTGGGCAATTCAGCTTAATTACAACTGTTCCAATTTTACTATAAATGGAATTAAATAAGAAATTTTAGTGACTTATGATTTCATTTCACCAAAATGCCTAATTTGCAAAGCTTTCGGACATAAATATTAGTCACATGCTGAACATACTAGCCCTGTTGGATCCCAAAGATGGCCATTTTAATAAATGAACCTCCTTCTCAAAATCAAAGAAATTTTCAATGAAAAAATTAAAATAAATAAGATAGTGCAAATGTAAAACAACTAGAAATTGATAACGAAAATGTCGAGACATATTAACCCAGTGAAGAAAATATTAAACCTGCGGATCTATACCATAGGAAAAGTAAATGCATCTCATGAAATAGAAAATTTGAAAGGCTCGTGAATGCTAGAATATCTATAAAAAACTCTGTTGAAGAAGAAGACTCGCTTAATTTTCTAAATGAAGAACTGCCCATGGAGTTAAATATTCAAGATTATTGATAATATTACCGAAGTTATCATTAATGAAGTGGCCAAAGACAAAGTAACTAGATATGTATTAGGTATGTTACTACAAACAAAATTTACATGAAAATCATTGTTAACAAAAAATAACTATGTAAAGGCTTCTTCCAAAAGAAGCTTGAGGAGTAGTATGAAAGTTAAATGACTATCAAAATATTGAATTTTAGGGGTAAGAGCAATGATAAACATACTTAGATATACTCATACTCCTAATATAAACCAACCATAGTTGGTTTACTGTACATAAACTTAATGATAGAAACATAGCTTTCTTTATACAAAATTTATAGTTCTATTTGGTTGTTGCTACTAATAATTCTATAGAATTGTAATGATCCAATTTTCGTACAGTTTAAGCGGCTAATAAACCACACATGACCTACTCAAATTGAATGGAAAGACAGATAGTTAAGGGAAAAAAGAAGGAAAAAAACAAGAAGAAACTAAACAACACATAATGTCACAGCGGAATGAATAATCTATAATGTAAAACAAATCTTTATAATAAAAAACTATAATCTAAGTATATATAGACATAAATCAGAGTTTACTAACCTATTTCAGCTTGGACAGTTATAACAACCTGTCCACACAGTTTGTTGATAAATACAACAATGAATGCAAAGGAAAAATAAATAAGTACATGAATACGTTTTGGCCTCCAGCTTATTTCCTGAAGCTCCAAAACATCCAACTAAACCTGGAAATATCCTCGGTCTGAAAGAAAAGCAAGGACAAAGTGAAACATGTTGGCTAGTGTGTGGGAAATGTGTATATAAATCTTTGTTTGAAAACAAGTAAATTTAGGGTACCCCGCCATGCCATATCGCGTCCGCGTACGAGCAATAAACGACAAAATATAAAATAAGATCGCATATAACAATGTTATACGGTCACAAAACAAAAATAAAATAGACAAGTTATGTTATCCTATGAAGTTTCAAAATGGCAATGTTTGCCATAAAATACGTCAAACGAATATTTACTTATTTTCTAAACTAATTTTTTTTGAAAAATTCTATAAATCAAACTATAAATACGTCATAAAAAATCAAACAGTTATTTGGAACATGGATTTCATTACATTTTAAACAGAACCCCAAATTGAATATTTAAGATAACTAAATATTCCCAAAAGTCAAAGTAATAAAATTCTGGGTCATTAGACTCTTCCCTCTTAAAAAGAATTTCATCCCCAAAATTTCACCACATGAACATCCAATACTGTCTATAATGCCACATGATGTTCATAGATCATTCACATATAGAATCTGATTCACTCACTACTCGAATACATAACTTCACTTCCAAACTAGTATCGCTCATCCAATTTTCTATTGCTGACTCTGATCAAGCTTCTTAATTTAAAACCTCTGTTCTCCTTACATACACTCATCAAGTGCTCGCCACCAAAAAATGAGTAATAGATCCTTATTTGGAACGGTGTGAAACACCTCAAAACCATGTACTCGAATTTTAGATCAAAACTATAAGGAAGAGAAATGATCAACGTCCACCCTACGCAATCATTTAATTAGTTTTACTAATATCAATTCTATTCCTTCTAAAATTTACTTTCGTAAAAACATTTTTATACGACATAACTTAGGTTGTAAAACTTGTAATATATTCTATCATACCCTAAGGGTATACACAACTATCAGATTCAAACTTTTCTTTTGAATTCATTTAAGAATTTAAACACCCAGGTCTTTAATCAGAACATTTTTGAAATAATACTATATATTTTTAATCCATAATATATATATATATATATATATATATATATATATATATATATATATATATATATAACTCGAGTAACTCCAAAATTATACAAGGAACTTGGTACTACCAAACAGTATCCCATATTGTTTTTACTATAAGGATAATACTGAGAGAAATGTTTACCATTCAAACACATCTCTTACCCTTTTTTTAGTTATTTTCAAGACACTCGAACTAGTTAACTTAAAAGCACTTCTTTTTTTTAAATCCATTTTGAAACAATACTAAATATGTTTCCTAATAAATAGTTTTTATTAAACTATCAACTTCCAACTTACTTTGGATTCGTCCGGTTTCGAACTCGTCCCAACCGTACAATAACAAAAAGAATAATTTACCAAGTGCAGAATATCGTTAACCTGAGCAAACATTTGAACATCATTTAGAAGATTATTCTAATCACCACAAAACAATTCAGGACTCATTTCCCAAACCAAATCCAAAGGAACACACATTTGTTTTAAATTCTATTTGAAATATATATATATATATATATATATATATATATATATATATATATAACATATATTATTAAGTAAACTGTCACAACTATTTTCAAAATTATTTGAAATAATGTACATAGTATTTTCTTTCGTAAATCAAACCATGCTTTTGAGGTAAAATAAATCTATTTTATCAAACAATTATATAGCAAGATCCTAATGGTAGCAATTGCCCACTTAAAAATCGAAAATGAACATCGACGATGTTGCAATCATCATCGGAATTATTTTCCAGCGACTGAAGTGAGTTCAATGCTTATATCATCTTGAAAAAACTTAGAAATATTTTTATTCCAAAAAATATTTTCAAATACTATTAGTAACTTGTAAACCTTGACAACTATTTTCCAGAATACCGAGATTTAAATTTCAGATTCCTTGTATTTATAAAATATATCCTTTTAAAGGAAACTATTTCTCAAATATTTATTGCGAAAGTATTTTAGCTGTCTCATATAAATAATTTTTCAAGTATTATTTCAAAACTATTTAATTTTTCTTTTAATAAACTTCTTTTATAGAACTTCAATTAAATAAGAAAAACTTTTCTATACAATCATCTCCTAAATATTTATTTCAAAATATTCTAATTTTCTCCTAATAAAACAACGTTTATCAAAACACAATTTTAACCCAACCTTGACGAACGTCTTATAGTCAAATTGCGAAACTTAATTCACAAGTTGTTCATTTCAATGTTCCAAAAATTCCTATCCGACCCAAGTTTTAAAAGGAAGATTCTAGATAGGTTAACCAATAATTTGTCAATGCTCAGAACTATGAGAGCATGACATACCAAATTCTGGATGATGATGGAATATTATCATTTCTATCAACCAAGCACAACCAAGAATAACTATATTAAAATTATGAAAAATTATTCTTATGTATATAATATATGCTAGGTAAAATTACTCCATTTACCCATTTTTAGAACAATATTATGTCGATTTGGCCTTGTTCGAGTGTTTAGGAAATCCCCATTGATAACGTTGGCCAAACACATCGATTAGAATTCTTAAGCCACTCAACAGATCAAACAACACATTATAAAACATTTTTGTATCACTAACAAATACGCACTCTTATATATGTACATATATATACATATCCTCAAACTCATCCTAGGGTCTCACTTGCCCTATCTCAAATGAGTCAACCCCGTCAGAGCCTAGGTGTATGCTTAACCTAAGCTCTGATACCATATTGTAATGACCCACTTTTCCGTAAAGTTTAAGCATCCAATAAACCATACATCACCCACTCAAATTGCAGGGAAAGACAGATAGTTAGGGGAAAGAAAGAGGGAAGAAGAAAAGAAGAAACTAAACAAAACAGAATCTCATAATAGAATGAATAATCCATAATATAGAAAAAATCTTTATACAAAAAAACTATAATATAACTATACATAGACATAAATCAAAGTTTACTAACCTATTTCAGCCCGAATAGTTATAACAAAATGTCCTCACAATCTATTGGTAAGTACAACAAATGTGATGGAAAAATTATCAAGTATGTGAATACGTCACTGGGCCTCTAGGTCGTCTCCTGAATCTTCAAAACATCCAACTAAACCTAGAAATACACTCGGTTTGAAAGACAAGCAAGGACAAAGTGAGAAACATGTTGGATGGTGTATGGTAAATGTATATATAAATATTTGTTTAAAAAATAGTAAGTTTGGAGCACCCTGCCATACCATATCGCGTCCGCGTATGAACAACAAACGATAGAAAATAAAATACGATCACGTAAAACAATGTTACACGATCACAAAACAAAAAAATTGATAAGTTATCTTATCCTGTGAAGTTTCAAAATGCCTACTTTTTTCGTAAAATATGTCAAACGAAAATTTACTTATTTTCCAAATTAAATTTTTTGGAAAATTCTATAAATCAAATTAAAAATACGTCATAAAAGATCAAGCAATTATTTGGAACATAGATTTTATTAGATTTTAAATAGAACCCCAAATCGAATACTTAAAACAATTAAATATTCCCAAAAGTCCAAGTAATAAAATTCAGGGTCGTTACAAGAATACAGAGTAAGGATGTTATTGATATGGGATCAAAATATATGGAGTATAACTAAAGTATCTGGATCTATGAAATCTATAAGACTAGAGGCAAATGATGTTGGAGCATTCTTTGTTATCTTTAGACTATTTAACCAAGTAATTTTTAGAACGGAAGGAAATTATTATAGCATCAAATAATTTTAGGATCTCAAATTATTACAAAGCATGGATAATTGCTTGTAATTTCAATAACGCATTATATCTTATGGATAAAAAGGTGGTCTTTCTACTCCATTTAATCAACTTAGGTTCTTTGATAGTTGTTTACTTCGATTTGAACTAATATAAATTAAACCATTGGGTACCAATTATACATAGACAATGAGAGGAATTGCCAATAATATTGATAAGGTACTTGTCAATGATGTGTTGCTTTAGACTTTTATATTTATGAATTCTATGATTTTTACTAATTATTTTAGTGATGTAGTCCTCTATTAATTAATTTGATATAGACTGATGCACATAAAGGGAGGCCATTCAGACATAATAACCCGTGGTCCTAGTTTGATGGTTATGATGAAAGAGTACAACGAGGTTTAAACATGATGGAACTGGACCAGCACGCAATGGGTTAAATGGATGAATTTTGAAAAAAAATTCCATTTTGAGATCTTACTAGGCCTATGAATTTTGAATTAATTTGGACTAAATCTAAATAGTTTTAAATATAATCTTTATTTAATGTTACAAGTTTATAAAAGATTTGATTTTATCACATACATAGTTTATAATGTGTGTGTATCAAATACATATATACACATATATTGCATGTGCAACATATAGATGCATACACAGATTAATATGCCCGCATATAAGTGTTGGGATTTACACTACAATAAACACATTAACCCCTTTATATACATATTTGATGTCTATTAAAATAAACATACAGACACATACATATATATGTATAATATATATATATATATATCTGTGTGTGTGTATGTGTGTGTAATTTGAATATGTTGACCAATTCTACTAATTCAAATTAGTATTTAAAACAAGTATTTAAAACAACTTAAGGTAGATTGAAATTTAAAATAGATTTAAATCTAGAACAAAAATCTATTTAACATTCAAAATTTAAATGATGATATATTTAAATACACACATAAATATACATATATATATGTGTGTATATATATATATACTGAATCAACATTTGAAATAATATGCATATAATTTTAAATTTTACTATAGAATATTAATTGGTAAATATAAACAAACATGTGCTAAAATTAATTTTTTATTTCATCTGAAAATTATTATATAAAAATGATTTTTAATTTATAAATCTGTGTGGTTAAAAAGCAACCTTTTTAATGTAAAATCTGTATGGTTTCAATTTTTTATAATTGTAAATCCATACGGCATACGAGTTTATATTTAAAGAAGTATGTATGTATATATAATTAATATTATCTTAAAAGTTTTTTATAATATATTTGTAATTTTTTTATTTAATGCAAAACCTGTACGGTTTCAATTTTTTTAATTATAAATCCATACGAATTTATATTTAAAGAAGTATGTAGTGTATATATATAATTAATATTATTTTAAAAGTTTTATAATAAATTTGTAAGTTTTTATTTTTATTTTCGGATCTCATTATATATATATATATATTTGTTTGTCTATTTATATATGTATATGTGTATGAATTAATAAATTAGTTATATATATGCATGTATATATGTATGATAATTTAAAATTCGTATTTTAATTTAAAATGTTGTAAAATTATTTTTAGCTTTTGAATTTTTTTATTTGGCTAAAATTTAATTCGTATATATATATTATGTATATAAAAAAATAGTTCAATTTTGAAGTGTGTATATATGCGTGTAGACAACAAAAAAATACATGAATTCGTGATAAAACAAGGATCTAACCTACACATGCATATTGACATACACAAATATATATATATATATATATATATATATATATGAAATATACTAGATATTACCAATATTGTTGCCTTGAATGTTGAACCCTGAATTCCTTAGATCTAATCCAGAACATCCTTGAATTTGTAACAAGCAATAGGCGGATACTACATTATAATAAATGATTTTGATGTAATTTTATTTTGGAAATTAAATGGAAAAATGCCTTCGTCTTTTCAGCCAAGTAATTAGGTGGAGGCTTAGAAAGGTAAATTGAAAATAAGAAGGGATGGATGGTTTATATAAGTAAGGGAATAGACTAAAAAGTGGAGATCAGGATATGCTAATTTACCTCTTCTCTTTGTCAATTCAAAATCCGATGTTTTTTATAAAAAATTTCTCCTCTCTCCCACACTTGTTTAGCCAATCATATATGGGCCTAATGGTCCTATATAAATTTCCAAATTCAATCAATATTTATTCATTTCAAACCAAATTTGAAATGTTTATCGATATCATATGTCGATACGTACATATATAACCTTTGTTTACCCACCTTACTAAATATTGGTTCAAATAATTCAAACAAATATAATAAGTAGTATTTCATAAAAATTAATAAATTTAACTAATTTATAAAAATAATAATTAGAACACGTGGTATTTCAGAATATTCAATGCTACAGTTGTGGAACTCATAGTCATAGGTGTAAATTCAGTCGGCAATTAACATTAAATAATTTAAATATTGACATTTACATTTCATCTTAGCTGGTGGTGTGATAGTTTGGTAAAATTTATCGCTTACACATTTTTGGTAAAATTCAATTTTACCATTTTAAGCTAGTTTTGGTAGATTTACACCAATTCTATTCGTTAAAAACTATATTACATTGCAACTTCTGGAATCTGGTTTGGTCAAAATTCTAATATCATCCACCTTCAACTTATATAATCCAAATACAATTTTCTTAATTCAATAATAATAATTATTATTAACCATACTGCTATGGTTAGAGACTTTGACTTTGAGTTGACAACAGTTGATCGTAATACTAACCTTATATAACTAAGGAGATGAATTCTCTATTGAATAATGTTTCACTTCCAATGCTTTAACTCAGACCTAGCTATAGTTGTTCAATAGACGTTGTTGCATGATTTAACTATAATCAAAGCCGAGTGTATACATTGAAGTTTAGCAGTATTCTCAAATCCAGAGAACTACGTAATATCATCGCATCAAGATTCTTTGTTTGACCATAGCTATATTTACCGAAAGAAAATTGTCGAGTGAGTTTCCATAGTTATCTTATAACTATCAGTACAAGTTCCCTCTATTTGATCCCTATAGTCCCAGTATTTTTTCCTTTTATTCCCATAGTTTGTAATCCTTTTGTTCCTAGTAAATAAAGTAAATGTTAAAAAAATTCAATATGCAACCCATGCTCCTTCAACAACTTTGAGTAATACACTACTTGATATTTAGAGAATGTTACATACTCTAGTTTCAATGGGCGTATCTATATCCGGTCTCAAAACATCTTGATTGGGGATATTTAAAATAAAATGTTATTTTCATGATGATAAATTTCTCATTATTACAATGCATTGTAATCCGTATCACAAAACATATCATTTAAAGATTTTCTATTAAATATTCTTAAACTGAAGATATAATTAAAATAATATATTATGACGAGTATATAATAAGAAGAAAATTACATTTTATTTCGAACAAGATTTTATTACAAAGTCAAGAATTTACAGTAAATTATGGAATTTCCATTACAGCATAACCCTAAATCTATCAAAACAGATAAGTTCTGAGAGATAATGAATATAGCTTCTTGTATACTTGAAAGAATATAAATGGATATCGAAGCCACAGAGTAAGCAATGACAAAAAATAGATACATATTTTAGAGATGCTGAATTAGAAAACAATTCTATGTTGGAGCTAGTTGATTAAGATCATGAACTATTGAAACATATTAGTTAATGTTGTTGGTTAGCATAAATTTCAGACACAAATTAAAGATCAAATTATGCAGTAATAAAAAAAATCAAAGGTGGAGTGGCTACAATATGGGGAAACCAGTTTTGAGTTTATCATGCTAGAATGCCTCAAAGGGGATATGTAAACAACATTCAACCACTAGTAAATAATGTTGGTGAATGCATGTATAAGCCTGAAGATGTAGAGAGTGCAACTGTTAATTACATTCAGACTTATTTAATTAGGACATAAAGAAAGATTTTGCAACCATTTAGTGTTCAGCCTATATCAATGAAAAATTAGTGCAGTCAATTCAACTTGAAGAAATTAAAGAGCTATGGTTTTCAGAACACCAAGGGAAATTCTTTAAGCTTGATGGCGCGAACTCTAAATTTTGCAAATATTGTAGGTCAAAAATTGACAAAATAACCCAGATCAATCACAAATGTGAGTAAATAGTTTAAAACGAAAATGAATCGTAAATACACAAGAATATTTATAGTGGTTTGACGTTAAATCACTGCCTATGTCCACTCTAATTTTACTTCAAGGGATTTGATGCAACGGCCCGCATTTTACATGTCGGAGGATCGTAAAATATTTCTATTTTGTTCATATAAGGTCATATGCCTATATAATTTTGTGATACAATCTTAGGAACATTTTACATACCTATGATTTTTTCTAAATTTCTATGTGACCATTTTGACCCTAAAAACCTTGCTTAGGGTATAACTTTTGATTGGATTTGAATTAGGGTCTCAAGCTAGTTTCATTACTTCAAGATGATGGTTTTTCATTTCATAGAATATTAATAATAGGAAAACAGACTTACCATTAGAAAGTTAAGCCTATTTTAATTAGTCGCTGGCCAGTATAAGTGTGTAACTAATTATGCCTATAGGTAGGCCCATTAGTCTAATTCAAGATTAGTATAGATGGTAGATTATAGGAGTCAAATTAAAACTTTTCCCTCTTTTCCAAATTAGATCTAAACCCCATTAACCCTAGATTCATCCAAAATCACATAAATTACTCTTTAATCTAGCTAATCGTTAAATAGAGAGAAGATATTCAGCTAGAAAATATAGATAATCCTTTTCGTTGATTTGCATTGCTTTCTGTTGCTATCAACATTGGATCTACCGAGAATTGGTTTTGCTTATAGGTGAGTGTTTTATTTTGATAGATACATTATTGATGCTTTCATTTGATATTGGGATGTTGTTTCATCTTTTGATGCAACAACCCCTATTATTATTTTAATTTATTTATTAAAATTTTTAGGGTGTTACAAAATTCCTTTCTTTAAGACTATATGTCATAAAAATTTCACTTCTTTCTACCAAAAGTGACACTTTAAGAATTTAGCTTTGACTTTATGTACCCTTAGAGTTTCTAACATCGTCTTCATATGATCAACATGTTCTTCTTATGATATCAAATACACGAGAATATCATCGCTAATTTATCCAAATAACTTCTAAACACTCGACTCACTAAATTGACGAGGCAAGTTGAGATGATACACCTCCTCGATCCTTAGAAATCAATAGTAATACATCCTCGGCATTCACATGCCGTAAATCCAAGTACCAAAGAGGCAGATTATCTTAGGGTAAAAGATAAAAAAGTATAAGACGAAACAATAATAGAATCTGACGTCGTATTTAACAAGTTGTAATCATTAAGGTGCTACATATAATCACTCTCAAAGTGAGATATCAAAGTCATGATAAGTACCAACCCAATTAGGATAGTTATAATGGCCTATCCCTATAGGTGCTGGTAGATATATATATACATAATACAAAAATAGTAGAAAGTGGTGGTAATAACAAAAAGATCAAAATGGCTTCATGCTCCATGCCACATGCTTTATGCTCCAGAATACTCCTAATTAGCTAACTACTTGGCTACGCGACAAAAATAGGGCATCTAGAGTTTAAAGGAAAAGAAAAATAAACTCCGCGTTAGTCATAGGACTATTGTGAGAAACTAAAAATATGTATTTTAAAAACAAAGGTATCTCATAAGACCACGCTGCACATAAACATGAAAAGGGTTTTTACTTTATGATAACAAACATTTTCTACGTAAAATCAATGGATATTATTTTTAATGACATCCTTTGAAAAACAGTTTTCAAGAAAATATATTCTAATAGCTGAACTTGTTATATTGTTAAAATTTAATGGCATAATAGGTTTGCAATCAAGTCTGAAGGCATTTATTGGAGAATGGATTTCCATGCAATCGTAGGTAAGGGACTACCTTTCATATAGTACATTTCTAGAGGAATGTACCGAGGATACACAAACAATCCTCTACATCAAGCAGGACCAGTCTGTCACTATTTGGCACTCATACATGGCCTGGATAGAAACCAAATATGACATCACCCTAGTTGTAACTGTCCTATCCAAGATCCCATAGCATACACCACATACTCGACATATAGAAGATTAATCAAGAAAGGTGATGACCATATCCTAATGGTTGCGAACCATATAGTCTTGCAGCGTACCTTGTTTATACCATTATCGGGTGATGAGGCACGAGGTAGCGATTACCTTTCACATAACACATTCCACTTTGAATGCCACATTTCCATCCCATAGCCATACAACTGATTTCTACAAATGTATAACTCCTAAGCTTGTACGTCTCAAGAAAGAGTTTAAAGCTAAGAGAAGTTATCTTCTCTACCACCAAATAGATGATTCGTTCATAGAGTTCAATTTATGTAACTAGCAATGCAACATCGAACATTCATCTATAAAAGTTGTCCAGAAATAGGGCGAACTGAAGGCACTCTCCTACCACATCCTATAGGGAATTACCCTTAGAATTAGTGTTGAGAAGTCCTTGCATCGAAGATCTTAAATGAAGAACTACTACCATATAATATGATATGGGAAATTTGCCCTGAAGGTCAGTGGCAAGCGGCCCTACATTCCATCTTCCAAATTATATTCATGGCTTCACTTCGAATACGTAAATTGGTTTGAAGTGGTCTTTGTGTATGAATCATCTAAATCCGACCCCGGTTCCTTCGAACCAATCATCGATAAAAAGGTGTTCTATCAATAGGGAATTATTCCCTGATTGATTAATTTCTTTTATCAAAAATATCTTCAAGCGATATATTTTTTTTAAAAATTTCTTTTCCGTATATACAAAATCATTGAACCTCCCTTATCAAATACTTTGATTACTTTAAAACCATTTCAAACCTCTCTTAAGTACAAGAAGATTATCTCCAATAAAATCCAAGTTATTTATATTCGAAAAATCATATCCTTTATACATTGCAAGATTTTGTCGAGTAAATCTAATTCACCATTCCCTCCGCCGGGCCAGTCCAGATGGCCAAGGATAGTAGGAAACTGATTTTTCAAACTCAAGCCTAGAGATTATCTCTCTGTCATCCATAAGGCGGTCAAGTAATTCGATCGACTCTAAATCATCTAACATTTAAAAATTCCATAAATCCATCAAAATAACTTTAAACTATTTTATTAATCATTTAAAAACATTTATAAGAGATTTGAAAAAGAATGTTTGCGTTGAAAACTATTTTTCAGAAGTTAAAAAAATGCTGCGAAAAGTGCATTTTTTTCCATATTGATTAAAACCATTTTTTATCATTTGGAAATTCATTTTTATGACTCAAATCACTTTTAAAACATTTTAAAATATTTTTAGGATTTATTTCATATTTTTAATTTTTTTTTTATAATATCGATTTCGAAGAAATCCTTTTATGGATTTCGAACTGCAAAATCGTGATTTTTCCAAAAGCTTGTTTTACTCATATTTCAAAATCTACTTATCAAAATCTTGATTTTCTTTCTTTATTTGAAAATTATGGATGTAATAATTTAGAAAATTCTTAGCTCAAAAAATTCTGAGTTATATTCCATTCTATATATTCGTTTGACTTTTATGGCATGAAATCGCGAACTACCGTTAAACGATGCGCCTATTTTTGACTCAATTTCTATTTACTTTTCAAAGTTCACTAAAATACTTCATATTATTATAAACATTTCAAACTTATTTTAAAACCTTTTTAAAGAGGTTTAACATTCCATATACACTAATTCATTAATAAAAGAAAGTTATTTCCTATGCTAATTGACGTGTAATACCATGACTTGCATATGAATTCAATATTTCTATTAAACAACAATCATCAACAATAATATCCACACATATATATCATCCAATAGCATTTATACTATAGTTTTAGTAGTTTATCACCTCAGGTTAGCTCCACTATTTGGATTTTAATGCTCACGATCCTTTAGACTTAAGCTCCTAGGTGGCTCGTGCTAAGCTTGGGATGGCTTGAAGAGTTCACGGCCTATGCAGGGGAAGAGGAAGGCTTAGCCTTTGATGGAGGAGGTTTAGGTCATGAGTGGTAAGGAGGAAGAGTTGAGCTTTGAAATCATTATGAGGTGCTCAAGTGTATATAAGTATATATTATAATTTTAAATTATTTTTGAGAAATATTTTGGCATCATTTTTTTTTGTTGGAAACCATGAAAGTATGGAGAGAGAGCTTAAGAAACGAAGAGGAAGATAAATGAAAATGAAGAGGAGAGTATAGGGTATTTATAGAGATGGAAGTTGAGGAAAATATCTTGAATATTTTATGTAATGCATCATTACTTGCATCACCACTCACTCCACCCCACCTCCCCTAGGTTTGGCCGCAAGTACCCAAGCCGCAAGTACCCCTTCCCCGATGTGCTTGCAATGATGCTTGTACTATAGTGGACTTTTGGTTAGCTTGGGTAGTAAGGAAAAGAGAAATATCTTGGATACTTTATACATATATGTTTTTATATTTATATGTATATGTGTGCATATATGAATAATCATGTTCATGGGAATATATCTTCATGACTGCACATGTTATGTGCATATGTATCTCTACAACATTGTATAACTTCTATACATTGTATCATTACGAACCCTGATTTTGATTCCCGTTCATATTTTCACTTTTTAGTTAATATACTCATATTTGTAAACAAAATTTGAAAATAAATTTCTTATCATTTTTAATTGATTAAAATGATCACCTTTGTATGATAAAACCATACAAATTAATAATAATTAGTTAAAAAATTATTATTATATCGATAAAGCGAAACAAAATTTCTTATGATTTTTTAACAAGTTTATATCTTTGTAAAATAAATTATAACTCTATAGTTATTTAAAATGAGTTATCAAAATCATTATAATAATTATTAAATCATTTTAATCTCAAATTAATTTAAATAAATAAATTTATTAAAGTGATATATTGTAGGTCGTTACACAAGCCGTGGTATTTGTTAATCGGAATGGTGTTGCTAATCATTCGTACAAATCGTGTCTAGTATGAAATTATGTGAGTAGAATCTTACTTTTCGCAACTCGAAGTTGATGAAAACCTGTAGCAAGGTCGAGCTGTGAAAAGACATTCACACCACTCAATTGATCGAATAGATCATCTATACTTGACAATGGATGTTTATTCTTAATTGTGAAATTTCATTCGACTTTTTGTAATCTATACAAAGTTGAAGAGATCCATCCCTCTTATTAAAAAATAAAGACGATGAACCTAAGTAGAACTGCTCGTATTAATGAAATTCTTTTGTTCAAGGTCTTCTATTTGAGATTTAACTCCTCCATCTCACTAGGGGACATTCAATTGGGTGGTCTACTAAATGGTTGAGTGACAGGTTTCAAATCTATCATGAAATCAACTACTCGATGAGGAGGTAAATCAATAACCACTTCAAAAATATGTGAAAAAACTCTAACCATTGGAATCCACTCTATTTCATCTTCATTGGATTCCAAGGATAATAAAGAATAACCTAAACTAGCATTCACTCTTTCTAGAGCTATAAGAACTCGTTCAGAGTGATCGGGATGCTAGAGAGTCATTTTCCATTCTACATAGAATAATCGAGCTTGATACTGCTCGAGCCAGTCCGTTCCCAAGATAACTTCGTAACTCAAAGAATCCATGATAAATAAATTCCTCAAGAAAAAATACACAAATAAACGGATCACCACTTCATTATACTTTATTCTTAGAGTAGCACACTTACAACCAGAATTAGCCACTCTAAGAGACGTGATAAGTGGTGAAATATCCAGTTTTATTTTTTCTATTGATTCTTTTGATATAAATGAATGTGATGCATCGGTATCAAAAATAGTCTATATAATTGATTCCATAAAGTAGTACATTCTAAGGCCGAGGCTCGTTTTCCCTTATTTGGTGATGTTGAGTTGGACCTTTTATATCGAACATCTTTCCTTGAGTTATCTTCTTTGGCTTTGTGCCCTATCTCGCTATATTCCCAATCTCATTGTTGTTGGATATTTTTTCATAGAACCCTGTGCCGTGTCTCTACATTCATTAGCGTAATGACCCTCTCACATTATAGCATTCCACTTAAGCTTTAACTTGTTTCTCTACTTAATCTTATTATTTAGGTTGGAAAGGTTACATGTTCATTGGAAATTTTGCACTCTTCTTTGGGAAGAATGACCTCACCTTTGTTGTTGGGATTTCTAAGTAAGTTAACTTTCCGGAACTGAATCTTGTTCCCTGACCTTTCGTATCTTAATGCCATATCTATAACTTCCTAAAATGGAAATCTAAGTTGAGTTAACAAATGCATTTGTTGGCTCAATGTTTAGGCCAGGAACAAACTTCTCTTTTTAAAAAAAGGGTTAATAGAGCTAGACCATACTTTTATGAGGCATTAAATTCATTTACATGCTTAATTCTTGAATTGTTTTCTTGCCTCGGATCTATAAACTTGCGGAGTAATGAAGCTTTTTGGGCCTCTGTTCGTCGATGAAATTGTATCGGTTTAGAAAACCGTCGAACTAAATTTAAATTTAAAAATAACCGCAAGCACACGGTGTACGAATGTAGCACGTGGCGAATACGGTTCGATCCGCAGGGAATTGATGATTTTAAAATTCTACTCAATCAAATTAACCAAAGTTGAAAGAGTGATTAACCAAAAAAAGAAGAAAAATGACAAAAGAAAATATATAAAAACATGAGAGTGTTAAGACAATTTAGAGGCAACTTCCACTCTCTAGAACATATAAATCAACAAAATGAAGTTAAGATCTCTCTTTTCTTTGTCACTAGTTAGCTTAATTGATGTGCTTATCATAAGTATGACCTATTTGTGCTATTAATTAGCTCAACATAAGCCATTAAACTATAGCACACCCCTTAAACCATTTACTAACTCACATAAAAATGATAACAAAGTTGAAAGCAAAATCTATTTTAAGTATGGCCTATTAACTATTAATTAGAAATTTAGACCATCAAATTTTAATCTCAACATTCACTTCATTACCATCATCATATGTAGATGAAGAGGTAATTTGTGTTAGTGATTATTTAAGTATAGCCTATTTGGTGTCAACAATATATGCTATCAAATTCAAAGCAAAAACAACATGTTAACCACTTCATACATTCTCATTAAAGCACAAAAAGAGAGTATAAAACATCAAAATGTTAAAGCTACATGATTAGAGGCTTCATTACCCCTAAATTGAAGGGATTAGCCTCTCATTTGTATTATCATATCAACACAAGTAGCATGCAACATGAAAGCAAAAAGAAAGAAAAATGAAAGCTAATGGAAAAGAGATCTATTCTATTTGCATAAAAGAAAAAGAGATCTACACTACAATATGAAAGGAATAAACAAAGAAAGGAAAAGATCATGTATTAAATTGCATAAAAAAAAGAAATTATATGAGAATAAAAATGGTTAAGTAGCCATGAAAAAAGAAAGAGAAGGGCTTTGTTTATTTTGAGCCTAAAACTAATGAAGAGGAAGGTTACATGAAACATAAGGGGTTATTTATACATGCATGAAACCCTAATCCATAATTTGTGGAATGACCAAACTACCCTTGAGAAAATGTAGAGGCCATGTAATCATTAGCTTCTACTAATCATTATTTAAGTGTACATGAAGCTATTAATTCCATAAGCATGTGCATTAGCCTTTAATTTGTACATTAAGGTGGTGGGTAGGTGGGGTCCTCCAGATCTTCACTTTGAATTATTTCCATCTTCATTCCTTTATATGCATGTTGTGCATGCATGTGTCTTCATGAAACCACTCCTATTTAAGACCAAATTCCTACAAATATATATAAATTTCCAATTAATTTTGCTCAAATAAATATATGCACACAAATGACCGTTTTTCCCCTATATGAAGATGGATATGTGACAATTTGGAATTAATACGGATTTTGGTTAAAACAAGTTAAAATACCCAATATGATCATTTATTTAATTTAAAAAGAATAAATATGGTGGTAAAAATATGCACATTTACGTGCACATCAAATACCCCTACACATATCTTTTTATTCGTCCTCGAATAAAGGGAAACTAAGATAAATCCATTTTCGTAGGAAGCACGATTGCATTGAGCGTATGCAACAAGCCGTTAAACCTCTGGGTGTCTCCAGTAGGACGAGTGTTGTCTCGTGAGGGTTTTCAGCGGATACTACCCGCAAAATCCAAATGCAGGATGAAAATATTTACAAAATTAAAGATTTATTTACAAAGAGACGAGTGCAAGTTTTTGAAAATATTTACAAATGAAGGATTTATTTTTAAATCGACACGAATAAGTTAAATATAGGTTTTGGCTATTATCTTGAAAATTTGTCATTTGCTCGTCCAAATTTTGAACAAAAATCAAGTTATCATAACAAATAGACTATAGTTTAACTCGTTGTTTTGGTTAATAACAAAGTGTAACTTTGAAATGGATCCTTAGTTGATTATCAAAGTTTATCAAAGTGGTATTTTCATTTTTTTTCAATAACAAATCAAATCAACTAAGTAAAAATAGTGCTAGGATTTCAATGCTCTCTCATTATTTGCAAGAAAAATTACACACCTAGCTCAGGTAAACTGAGGCCTGATATACCACCCATGCGCTGCCTTTCGGGCTTATGTGAGGGGAGTACAGAGAATGGCGAGTGCACACACTTTCGTGCATACACCTATCGACCATAGGTGGTTTTTATTAAGTCTGTTTTTATGCATGTGTTCCATACATGCATAATCGTGAGGACTTTTAAATGAGTATGAAAGCACATAATCAAAGATTCCAAGTAATTCACTCATGCATAACCATGAGGACTTTTAAATAAGAGTGAATACTTGGATGTTATTATTTTTTATATTTATGTTTTTTTTGAAAGAGAGAGAGTGTGTTTTGCAAAATCATCTTAGCACCATTTAACTTAGAAGGCAAAAAAATGTTATATCCTTTACTTTAAATCAACCACTTTTTAAAATAAAGATTTTCAATTAGGATGTACTTCATAATTAACACATATGAATCTTCCTATGTACTAGTTAAACCATAATTATTTGTAATCAAACTTCATTTTTATTTTGTTAAGACAAATAAATTTTCTTAAATTTCAATTTAATGAACCAAAACCGTATATTTATCTTAGTCTTTCTTTTAAAAATAAATCAAAAGAAAATTTGTTTTTGTGATTTTTTTGAAATTTTAAAGCAAAAATAAACCATGAAAAAAAAATTGAAGATGTGTCTCCCCCCCACACTTGATTTTGACTGTGTCCCCAAAGTCAACCCAAGTGGAAGGAGAAAAATAAAATAAAAATCCAATATTTACATGAAAGATTATTATTTACAAGAGATGAGAAAGTATACAGTCAAAAAGTAAATGAAACGGTCTTCTAAAGACCGATTCATTTGTCTAGTCAAATGTGGGAGACACAGCTTAAGCACGAAAAAACAAACCTTAAAAGATTTCGAAGTGAATGTTGATTTGGAAAGACGAATGTCGTTTTATTGAAAATTGAATGAGTGGTTTTGTTTTCGATGATTTTTAGGGTTGATAAAACAATTGATTGAAATTCAAGTTTATTTTCACCAAATTGAAGTTCAAACTTATCATTGAAAACTTCTTCAAAATTATCGATTTCAAAATCAAAATGGTGATCGAAATTTTCCCCTTCAGAATTCAACAACTAGTTTTCGAAAATTCCATAAAATTCATGTTCATTATATTCGTCTTCCTTTATTGGATTATCAACAACTTTATTACGTGTCTCAAGTTCATAATCCAAAGTTGTATTCAAATTTTCCAAATCGAGAAATGAAAGATCGAATTTTACATTTGGTTCCACACCCTCAAAAGAATTGAAATTCAACTCAATTACCATGTTTTCAAAGACTTCATTAAGATTGTTATTTTCGGTTTCAAAAGTTGTTGTTTGAAAATCATCGATTTGGGTAAAAGATGGATTATCATTTAACTCGTCACATGTTGGGATTTGATTTTGTTTATCACGTTGTTTCATATATGTTTGAAACAATAAATTTGTGTGATCATCGTAAATTTCATTCATTTGATCAACAAAGTCAAATTTGTTATTATTAATTTGAAAATTTTCGATTTGGACTCGTTGAGAACAAGAATTGTCAGTTTCGATAAACGGTAGATTATTATTTGATTCTTCGCAAGTTGAGATTTGATTATGATTTTCACGAAAAGTTTTATATTTTTTAAGTAATAAATCCTCGTTATCTTTTTCCATTTGGTCAGCAAAATCAAATTCATGATTGTTAATTTGAAAATATTCATTTTGAAATTGTTGATAACCAAAGTTTTCTATCATCTTATTGAAACTATTTCCACTGCCAAAATTATTTGAAAATTGGTTCACATTTTCATCTTGATTTTGAAATTCATTTTGAAGCTCGAAATTAAATTGGCATGGGTTATACTAAAAAACATTGGAATTTTGAAGTGAATTCAAATTTTGAAATCCTTGACTCGAGTTATTACACAAATCATTTATACTTTGATTTCGTTGTATGGAGAATTCAAGTAAAGATGAAACATTATTTTCAAGAGCAGAGGGTTGGTCCTTGTTTTGAAAACTTTGTTGTTCAAAATTCGAGTCGGTTAAAGAATAGTTGTCGTTAAAATATTCATATGAATTTGGAGCGAAATCATATGGATTATATTGATTTTCACAACTATTATAAAATTCAAGTGAATATTGAAATTTGGACATTTTCAAGAATTTTCTGTTTTTTATAAAGAATAAATATTTACAAAGAGGAATTATTTTTCCAAATGAAAAATTGATTTTTTTTCTTTTTGGTTTTTCAATTTTTTATTTGTTTTTGAAAAGATTTTTTTTGAATTTTTGATTTTCTAAATTTTTTTGGGTTTTTGAAATTTCAAAGGAAAAGGATTTAAAAATTTCATAGAAAAACAAAAGGAATATTTACAATTTTTTTAGTTCTGGATTTTTGAAATTTTTTGTTTTTTGTTTTTTTAAATATGCATGAACTAATGCAACTAAATGAATGCAGTGATTAATTACAAATGATTTATCCTAAGTTAACTCAAAATTGTATAATCACAATTGTCTTAGATAGACAAGATAGTTCTCAGCCAGGTAACGGGCAGGATTTATCGGTGCACCACGAATCACCATAGCAATGCAGCTGAAGGTTTAAGTACCTTCAGAGGAACAACCACTATAATATTTACGAATCACTGTAGTATTTATAAATGGTTATTACTCTGCCGTAGCCTAGACACCAATAAATTAAATTGTTCAAAGAAGATAACTTGTCAGTACACAATTAAGTTTTATCAATGTCTAACCATTATTAATCAAAATCTAAGACAAAATGCAAAACAGAAATTAAACGTGTATTAATAATGCAACTATGAATGGATTTTTGTTGTTTTTTTAATTTTTTTTCTCAAATGCAAGTAAACAACAATGCAAGACAAACAAAAAAATAGATATATACAATGTAGGGCAAATAAAAGGAAAATTATAAATAAGCAAACAGTTATTTTTTTGGCAAGATCAGCAAATCAAGCAATTTATTTTAGCAAGCACTTCTGCTCCTTCCTTTATTTGCTTTGACAACCTGAAATGAAAAACAAGATATATATATATACACACACACACACACACATATATATATATACACAACCTTTTTTTTATTTTTATTTTTGGTTCTCTCAAAAGGAAAATTTTGGTTCCCAAAGGAAACAAAAACAAACCCCTTTTTTTTATTAAAGAATAAATGAAAACAAAAACTAACTTTTTTTTGTAAAGATGGACTAAAAAAAGTGTGAAACAATCAACTTAAAACTAAGCAAAAGAAGAGTAAATTTCACTGCCTATACGCTAGGCTTTATAACCCGGCCCAGTTAAAATAAAGTTAAAATCGCGTTTACTCCTTCACAATCAGACAGCAACATGACCAAACTTCCAAATCGATTTTCTCACTACTCCAAATTCTCAAATCGAATTCAACTATGCTAATCAAAAATTTCTCTTTATTTTTTTATGGGTAATAGCAGAGGTTTAGGTAAATCATTTGAATTGATTTGGTTAGATTGACAGGCGAGGCGGTTGTTTGGTTTAGGTAGAGGAGTTCGATGTATGGTGGCGGAAGGTGATTCTTTGGGGGATCGCAGTTGGGTTTCAGGCGATTGGTCATGGTGATGTTTGATGATAGGGCGGATTGGGTTGTTCGAACATGCCGATTTTGGTGAATTTGGGTTGCGATTTAGGAGGCGAAGTGATTCGATGTAGGGGTGAGTTTGATTTTGGGGTTTGGGTACTTGCGGGGGTGGTTTCTGGAGCGCGATTAAGGATTGGCGATGGAGACTATGGGTATGGGTTGCGAAGTGGTTTGAGCTCAAGCAGCTGTTGGTCAGGGGTAGTGGTGAATGAAGTTGCGATAGGCAAGGTAGTTATGCCTTCGGGGGAACTTGTAGGTCAAAGTGGATGAAGATGGGCAGTTGTAGCTCTGAAAGTAGTGGTATTGGATGACTGTGTCTGAACTGGGATGGAAGTATTGACTTGATGGACGAGCAGTTGTGGCAGCAGGCAGTTGTACAGGGGAAGTTTGTGATGATCTTGCGATTGTGAAGTTGGATGTTTGGATGTGGAGTGATGCATGGGAAGTATAAAGAAATGGGTTGGGGGACTATGTGCAGGAAGAGTGCACAAAACTGTGCACTGTTGTGTTACAGTAAGTAGTTTGACAGAGGGCAGAGAGGAAAAACTGTGAAGCAGAGAGAAAGTGGTAAACAAAATGAAATTTGTAGATGCAAAGATGAAATGCCAAATCGTAATGTAAATGTATTTGAAAATAGGATGATTTTTTTTTCAATTGAAATTATGTGAATGATTTTTTTTCTCTTTAGAATATGAAATGCAAATGCAAATGGAATTAGAACAATAACAAACACACAAATGAAAATGCAAGCAAAAATCAAACAAAAACACAAATTGTTTTTTATTTTTATAAATGCAAACACACACAACAAACACACAAATAAAATCACACAAAAATAATCCAAAGAATAGAAAATTAAAATCAAAACAACTCCCCGGCAACGGCGCCAAAAACTTGTTCATAGACGAAATTCTATCGGTTTAGAAAACCGTCGAACGAATTTAAATTTAAAAATAACCGCAAGCGCACAGTGTACATGAATGTAGCACGTGGCGAATACGGGTCGATCCGAAAGGAATTGATGATTTTAAAATTCTAGTCAATCAAATTAACCAAAGTTGAAAGGGTGATTAACTAAAAGAAGAAGAAAAATGAAAAAAGAAAATATATAAAAATATGAGTTTGTTAAGACAATTTAGAGACAACTTCCAATCTCTAGATCACATAAATCAACAAAATGAAGTTATGATCTCTCTTTTCTTTGTCATTAGTTAGCTTAATTGATGTGCTTATCATAAGTATGACCTATTTGTGCTATTAATTAGCTCAACATAAGCCAGCAAACTATAGCACACCCCTTAAACCATTTACTAACTCACATAAAAATGATAACAAAGTTGAAAGCAAAATCTATTTTAAGTATGGCCTATTAATTATTAATTTGAAATATAGACCATCAAATTTTAATCTCAACATTTACTTCATTACCATCATCTTATTTAGATGAAGAGGTAATTTGTGTTAGTGATTGTTTAAGTATAGCCTATTTGGTGTCAATAATATAGGCTATCAAATTCAAAGAAAAAACAACAAGTTAACCACTTCACATTCTCATTAAAGCACAAAAAGAGAGTATAAAACATCAAAATGTTGAAGCTACATGATTAGAGGCTTCATTACCCCTAAATTGAAGGAATTAGCCTCTCATTTGTGTTTTCATATCCACACAAGTAGCATGCAACATGAAAGAAAAAAGAAAGAAAAATGAAAGCTAATGGAAAAGAGATCTATTCTGTTTGCATAAAAGAAAAAGAGATCTACACTACAACATGAAAGGAATAAACAAAGGAAAAGATCATGTATTAAATTGCATAAAAAAAGAAATTACATGAGAATAAAAATGGCTAAGTAGCCATGAAAAAAGAAAGAGAAGAGCTTTGTTTATTTTGAGCCTAAAACTAATGAAAAGGAAGGTTGCATGAAACATAAGGGGTTATTTATACATGCATGAAACCCTAATCCATAATTTGTAGAATGACCAAACTACCCTTGAGAAAGTGTGGAGGCCAAGTAATCATTAGCTTCTACGAATCATTATTTAAGTGTACATGAAGCCATTAATTCCATAAGCATGTGCATTAGCCTTTAATTTGTACATTAGGGTGGTGGGTAGGTGGGGTCCTCCATGATCTTCACTTTGAATTATTTCCATTTTCATTCCTTTATATTCATGTTATGCATGCATGTGTCTTCATGAAACCACTCCTATTTGAGACCAAATTCCTACAAATATATATAAATTTCCAATTAATTTTGCTCAAATAAATATATGCACACAAATGACCATTTTGTCCGTATATGAAGATGGATATGTGACAATTTGGAATTAATACGGATTTTGGTTAAAACAAGTTAAAATACCCAATTGATCATTTATTTAATCTAAAAAGAATAAATATGGTGGTAAAAATATGCACATTTGCGTGCACATCATCCTCCGATAAGAATGTGACTTGAAATGGTCTTTAAATATTTGCCATGAGATTTCTTCCTCCGGTTTCTCCGTAGCAAACGTATCGTACTTTTCGAATGTGCTCTATTGTAATTATCGAGGTGCTAGTATTTTTTTTATCTCGATCCACCTATTCCAAATCATCAATTATTCTTCCACACCTCCTTAGCCAGGAATGAAATACAATTACTTCTTCATTACCCAAAAAGGCTTGCCTCTAAGGCTTGCTTAGTCACTACAAAATCTAGTGAATTTCGAAAGTTGATTCAGATTTGGACTCGAAGGACCTATGGCTGCTTCCATTCCTCATACATGCCTCATAACTTCCACCCATTAGTCCATAGTTTAGACTCTAAGATTTTTGAATCCACTTTCCTGACTTGTGGTTGTTTTTATTGAAGCGTCCGTTCTTGGATGTCTTGGTCCTACAATTTTTTATTTAACATTTATCACTTTAGCGGATAGATGCCAATTATTATTTTTAATATACAAAACCAACTAATAAGTATGTTTCATGAGACAAATAATTGGATATATAATATCTAAGTATTCACCCTTTTGTAACACTTATCAAAACTCATCATATTTCACAATATACGAGTTATCCTAAACTCTTCCCTGGCCATGCTTAGGATGACCACTTTCTACGTTTATCCTTTTTATTTGGATTCCTAATTTACTTAATTTTGACCAGTCAAGATAAAGTCTTGCTCTAATGTTAAACCCTAACACTAGTGATTGAATTATCAAAGGGAATTTACCGCTTGGTGTAACGGTCCTGACTCGGCCTTCGAAAATCGGCACCGAATACGTCACCTACATTCAAATGTCGTAGATTCAAACGCCGAATCTGTCTCGCCGGAGCTTATAACACATTAAGTATAACAACACAGCGGAAGAAAAAGATGATATCATTGATACACAACAGATACAATATCTGATATGATATGATACAACAGAATGATACAATAGATATTAATACAAATATTAAAGACAAGATGCAATAGCGGAAGGAGATAATATAAGCTTGAACTCCAAAGAAGGAACTCTAACATCAACTGCAACTCCAAAGCACCAATCCCAAAATAGCTCGAACTCCCAATTCACGCTGCACAAAGATAAAAAAGGTCAGCCATGAATGCTGAAGTGTAGCAAATGCGATCCACAAATCCAAAGGCTTCGAAGGCTATTGAATCTACACCTATTACTGTAGGCACCCAGAGTTTAGGAAGGGAGCAATAAACTTCGAGTCAGTCATGGGACTGGTATGAGCAAACAAAAACAGTTTATCTTTATCAAAAGCAAAACAAAAGATTTTAAAAGAAATCCGCAATGCTTTTTGGAAAATGAAACTACCATAAGGCCTCCCGCCACACATACAATGCAAACACAGAATTGGAAGAGATTTCTCCTTATGATAGTCAAAAATGCTTGATACGCGAAAACCATTTGATATTATTATTAGTAAATAGTGCAGAAAATCTTTCGAAAGTATAATATTAATCTTAGCCAGCATACAACCATTATTGTATGCCTACTATAGCTACCATGTTCAATAGCAGGTTGCCGCCACATTTCATGGCAGGTTATACAACTAAAACCGTACAAGGCGCGTATTGTTTTCTTTGGATTTCCAACAAATGGTCAGGCTAAGGAACTTCCTATTGCCACGTGAGTACGCCTCTAGAGGGACGCCCCGAGAACCTACCCGGCTCTCCACCAACACAAGGCCGCGTTACCTCTGTAACTAGGTAACTACTACTCGAGCATGCCATCCCCCGGTCGTTTGCGACCTTTATCCAAGCGCTCGACACCAACAACCACAAAGAAATCACAAAGTAATAGATTTTCAGTGACCACATGCGTTAAGTATCTGGTCTCCATACCATGATACCACCCTTTTCCAGAAGGGAATGACACACCCTATGAAACGTCCCTCCTTTTCGCACACTTTAAACCGACACACATGACGATTCAAACCATACGGAGGGGCGGATTGTTATGGGGTAAATAAGAAAAACAGAGAAGAAATAAAACAAAAAAGAATCTCACAGCGGAAGGATAAAATATAATAATCAAATATACAGTTCATGAAACTGTTTTACAAAATATTTTATTTTACTTGTACAATGAATATCAGAGTTACCCATACCAATACTATCAATGCAGCGGAATTAAACGGTGTAGTGAAATAATATAGTAGATACTAGTAATACAAATCTTTGTCTTCGTCCTCAAGAGCTAAATCCTCAAATCTTGAAACGCTCGGACTGACCCGAGCGAATTTGAAAAGACAAAAACGCTCGAGTCAGAACTAAAAGATCTTATGTGAGTAAAATTAACAGAAATAAATATGAGTACAGTAACTCAAGAGATGCTCGGGATTTACATCTCCTAAGGGTCCGTTAAACTATTTACTATGTAGTATATTGCGCTATTATAATAATGTCTATTTATAAAACAAACTTACTTTTTAATAGAGTTAAGGGGTTACCCATATAGCCCTTAACATGGAATATATTCCCATAGTCTATACAGTACCGTAATCTCCCCCGTAATGGGCGTCGTCAGAGGGCACTCCATAGGTATGGTACAAAACAAAACTCGTAGTAAAGGCTCAGTATGGTAGGTGACACGGCACAACTAGGCAATGCCAGAGTAGATATAGCAATTGCTATCCGGGCTGGTGGAAATGCGCAGCGCGCAGCTGCCGCCCACCTCGAACAAACTCCTCCAAAATCAAAAATAAAAGTGGCCACTGAATCAATCCAAAGTCAAAGTATAATATCGATTAGGAGTGTTCGATCAGAGGAATGACCTCATTGGCCCGAGAATCGCTCCTGTTTTAGCCACCTTATGCCAACTCACGGGAGTTGGGTCCACGTATTTACCTTACAGGAAACGCCACCACCAACCTACTTCATTCTGGAATCTCCACCGCGTACACGGTTAGTCAAAGTGGTTTTCGGTATCGACAGAGAGTATGTCCATATCCGATCCCGGTCTCTTTGCCAACCAATCTTATTATAACACTGCGGTCATTTAAAATAGTTTATACTTTAAAACCAGAATAAAAATTCCATTTCAAAACTATGAATACGATATCATCTTCAAACCCAAAACAATATGATATCATTTTATCCAAATATATTTCTTTTCCAAAATCATACTGCTTTAAAATTTAAAATATCTGGAAACCAAATATTTGACTTATAATTTCAAAGCATAATATTTTGAAATTCATATATTTTAAAACCATAACTTCTAAAACTTGAATGGTTTGGATATTCAATGGTATATAAAATAAATGGTTTGACTTTAAGGTTACTTTGTAAAGAAAATAATTTCCATGGCTTTACAAATATATTTCTTTATTTAAAGTCTAAACCAAAATTTAAATATCACTTTCAAGTTCCAAAACCACTTCAATTTCTATATATATATATATATCCATTTGGAGTATTAATATTTCAAAACTAAAGTTGGAATTTATTCCTTCAACCAAATTAAATGTTCTATTATTTAGTCTTGAATATTTACATAAAAATCCATAAATAAAACTCCAATTTCTAGCAATTAAATATTTTCTTCAATTAAATTATACTAGAATATTCATTTTAAATTTATCTTGGAAAAATCCAGTTATAAATATCATACCTTAAAATTTTCCAAACTTAAACATATAATATGAATTATCAAATTCCATTTCTCAATTTTCCCATTTTTATTTAATAGATTTATACACAGCTTAAATTCAAATTTTTTAACTTCATATGTATATATATAGAAGAATAACATTTATAAAATATCAAAATTAAAATTTTTTATAAACCGTATCCCATCCAAACCATAGAAATCACTTTAAAATAATTTATATATAGACCACGGTGCCTGTATAAAATTTTCTATCCTATGGTCAAGTGATACGGATATTTATCATTTCAATCCGCAATTTAAAAATAAAATTTGCGGTTGTATATCATTTCAAACCACAATCCCGAATGAAACGAAAATGCATGATAACTTGTAGTTTAATGATATACAATAAAACATCCATTCACCCATCATCAATCAAAATTATTCCAAACATCATCAGTTTAACAACCATCAATATATATACAATATAACATGAAATAATTGACAGTTATTAACTAACATTTTATATTCAATTAAATTTATAATTGTTTAACTAGTAGTTTATATGCAAATAAATAAATTCTAACTGTCAATTAATATGCAATCAATGGTTTAAATTGACAGTTAAATTAAATAAATGCGAATTAACCGATATGTTGAATAAAACATGCCAAACAATCATAAATAAATTTCTACTCATATCTAAAATAAATTTAAAAAACATAAAAACTTTTAGAAGTTGTGAGTGGGTTAAAACACTCACCTTTTGAATTTAAATCGAATTTAAATTCAATTTAAACTCAAAAATCCAACGGTCTCCAAATCTGTCCAAACCAGCGTCATCAGATCCGGAATTTAATTACGATCCTAACCAAAAAAATTCGCACGAAACGGGTAACGTATGAAAAAGTTGTTCAATTTTAATGAGTTGAAACAAAAATTAAATAAAACAAAATTAAACAACAACCTAATTAAAGCTTGCCACGTCATAAAGCTTCTTCTCAACTCACGTATGCTCGTCCAGGGAATGAACCCATTTCAACGCACGCCCTCCCCATCTTTGACCGTGCCTTTAGACCGCCCCAGGCCACCAGATGGTGACGCGCCTCCACCATTACGACTTCCCTATCCGAGCTCTCCAATACCCCGAAACCAATTTGCAAATAGTCGCTCCAAATCAATACGCCCAAATTGACTTAGGTTTCGAATTTCCTGATTTTGACCGTGATTTGCCGCTGACTCGAGTATCGATTTCGAAAACAGAGACTGCGACGTAGATTCGTATGGATGAAATCTACAACGTATATTTTTTTTGGAATTTTTCTGAGATGTTTGAATTTTCATTTGAAATTTGAATAGAAATAGATCCAGGTTTGCATCCATTTGAGGAGGAGAAGGAGTTGAAGAAAAGAACGTACAGACAAATGATAGAAGATGGAGGCTAGGTTTTTTTTTCCGTCTATTTATAGATAGATCGCAAAAGAATAGGTGTGCACGAATTTTAACGTGCAAACGGAAGTGGTCCCAAAAGATAAATAATATTAATTACACACGTTACGGATTTAGGAAATAAATAAATTCCTTACCATTTACATTTTATTTTAACGTATATACAAATGTAAATCTAGACGTTTCGTTTACGTTTCAAAATATATCCATAATTTTATTAGTTTCCAAATTGATCTAAACAAATTTAGATGTAAATTAAAAGCTGATAAGTCTATCCATTGCAGTGTTAATTTCTCCACTTTCTTATATTTAGAAATTATAAATTAAGTTTTCAAAAACCTATTTTTGATTTCCAACTTTTATATACTCATCTTTTACCAGTAATAAGGATGCATTAACATTTGTTCATGGTTTCACCTTATTATCCTCAACTTCCATTTTAATTTTAAATAATTACAATTGTTGAATGTTGATACTTTAATTAAATTTATACATCTTGCTTTCTATAATCTATATCAACAAATGGTCCAATTATAAATAGAATTAGCATTAACTTCATCTTATAGGATTAACTACTCCAATTACAAAACAAATCTACGCTAACTGCACGATTTAAGTCAATTTTGTAATTGAGTCTACATTAAATGTTATAAATTATAAATTGGAACCTC
Organism: Allium cepa; assembly: GCA_030765085.1. Taxonomy (NCBI): domain Eukaryota; kingdom Viridiplantae; phylum Streptophyta; class Magnoliopsida; order Asparagales; family Amaryllidaceae; genus Allium; species Allium cepa. The sequence goes on from CM060928.1 coordinate 981,476,110, forward strand.
AATAAATTCGCTTATTGATTTAAAATCTTTCTATTCAGTAAATAGACATTTTATGGGTATAAATAACATTTGAATTATAACACATGTCATTAGTGCATGCTTCATTTCTTATAAACTCCCCTTTATTAACTAGAACACATTAACCAAAACAAAATAATTAATTTAGATTTATTTCAATCGACTGCCATTCTTAACTTAACATACTCAAAATGGTTAACCTAAATAATTGTTACCCTTTTACATTCAAATTCACTTACAACCATCAATAACAACAATGTTGCCATATATTTAGATTCAATTAAATAAATTAGATGAATAGGTAAAATTTTGTAATTATCACTAATGCCAAATATATATGCATTAATTACTACTTATTATTATGAATTCATTTATTAATTTACTAGTTGCCTTTGTCTTCTTATATCCTATTTACTACCAAACTTTCTATTTAGTTATAGTTTATCAATATATATATATACTTAGGCAAATCAAGTTCTTGTCTTTTCTGTTATTTCAATTAAATCGGGTATGCACAAATAAATTGTTTATTAACTTATTCTTACAAAATTATTTACATGCATTCAGTTACACCTAATTTAATGCATTGATTTTCATTTATAAATTAAAAGGTTTTTTTTTTCCTTTAAAAGCTTTTATTACTAACCATACTCCAACCTCTACAGGACATTGATTTATTAAATTTGCACTTATTATGCATACTTTTAGCAACTCATATGTACTTTGCGTCTATTCCCCAAATTTCACATTCTATTGTTACATAAATTTGCATTGATTACTATTTATTATTATTGCTTTACTGATAAATTAGATATTTGCATTGGTTTTGCTTATGCTAAATTAATTTCCCATAATAAATAAGGTTTCAAAACAATCAATAACATTTTCTTAGCCCAAACCCCGTTTGCCAATTATTTTCCTTCAATAATTCATGTTGCTATAAATACGTACATTTACACTTTATAGTTATTCTAATATACCTATTCCAACACTCTTAACCCTTATCTTTACGTTCACCCACTTGTAACATTAATTATATTTATTACAATTCAATGTTGGCATTTATTACTATTAATTTATACAATGTTTATTGCCCTTGTTTCAATTTCTTCCATTTTCAGTTGCTACTCTACTATTCACAGTTTCTTTGGTATACTCCTTTCCTATATAATCCAATATACACAAATTCCAATTAAATCCAATTATTACCTTAAATAAAACATAACATTCGAATACCTCTTATTAAATTGGAATGTTTCATTTAAGTTTATAAATGATCCACTTGTATTAACATAAATTTTTATTTTCAAATTTATTCCCATTTACGGTTAATCAAATGTTATTTTACATTAACCAATTTTAATATTCACCTTTAATTTCACATCTTCAAAGTATATCTAGGAAAAATCTTTCCACCACTTAATTTACTGAATCTTATGCAGTCTTACTATAAATAGGTTTTAAATTACCATTACTGTACATTCAATTACTATCCAAAGTATTTATTCATAAATCAATTCGATATATACGTTTGTTTCCTTCTATTTGATTTATACCTAGTATACGTTTTCCTAAATCCTGTTTCATTACCTTCATTAAATGGTTATCGCATTGAGATCAAATTTATTAGCTTATATCGCATTATTACCATTAATTAAATTGGCTTACAAATTTTTTTTTTCAATACTCTAAATAAATAACATATTATTCCATAGTTACTCTTGTTTTCATATATTCCATTCAAAAATTAAACCACAATATTTACATTATTTTATTGAATTGGAAATCTCATTTTAAATTTTTAACTTTTAATAAGAACAAATGGCAACACCAAATTCCTAACATTCATTTTATTAAAAATTATGGAAAATATGACAAATTTAGTTAACGAAATTTTCGGGTCGTTACACTCTCCCCCACTCAAAACTTTTCGTCCCCGAAAAGGAAAAGAAGGGAGAAGAAAGAATTAAATAACAATACATCTTATTCAAAATATTTAACTTATAAACAGTAATTTACCAAATTTATTACCTTAAATAAAATATACCCGTTTTATAATCATTATATCCTTTTATACTTAAATAATTAAAGTTTGAAAAACATTTTCAACTTTAACGTCCCGCCTTTTCGCACACTTTAAACCGACACACATGACGATTCAAACCATACGGAAGGGCAGATTGTTATGGGGTAAATAAGAAAAACAGGGAAGAAATAAAACAAAACAGAATCTCACAGCGGAAGGATAAAATATAATAATCAAATATACAGTTCATGAAACTGTTTTACAAAATATTTTATTTTACTTGTACAATGAATATCAGAGTTACCCATACCAATACTATCAATGCAGCGGAATTAAATGGTGTAGTGAAATAATATAGTAGATACCAGTAATACAAATCTTTGTCTTCGTCCTCCAGAGCTAAATCCTCAAATCCTGAAACGCTCGGACTGACCCGAGCGAATTTAAAAAGACAAAAACACTCGAGTTAGAACTAAAAGATCTTATGTGAGTAAAATTAACAGAAATAAATATGAGTACAGTAACTCAAGAGATGCTCGGGATTTACATCTCCTAAGGGTCCGTTAAACTATTTACTATGTAGTATATTGCGCTATTATAATAATGTCTATTTATAAAATAAACTTACTTTTTAATAGCGTTAAGGGGTTACCCATATAGCCCTTAACACGAAATATATTCCCATAGTCTATACACTACCGTAATCTCCCCCGTAATGGGCGTCGTCAGAAGGCACTCCATAGGTATGGTACAAAACAAAACTCGTAGTAAAGGCTCGGTATGGTAGGTGACACGGCACAACTAGGCAATGCCAGGGTAGATATACCAATTGCTATCCGGGCTGGTGGAAACGCGCAGCTACCGACCACCTCGAACAAACTCCCCCAAAATCAAAAATAAAAGTGGCCACTGAATCAATCCAAAGTCAAAGTATAATATCGAAGAGGAGTGTCCGATCAGAGGAATGACCTCATTGGCCCGAGAATCGCTCCTGTTTTAGCCACCTTATGCCAACTCACGGGAGTTGGGTCCACGCATTTACCTTACAGGAAACGCCGCCACCAACCTACTTCATTCTGTAATCTCCACCGCGTACACGGTTAGTCAAAGTGGTTTTCGGTATCGACAGAGAGTATGTCCATATCCGATCCCGGTCTCTTTGCCAACCAATCGTTATTATAACACCACGGTCATTTAAAATAGTTTATACTTTAAAACCAGAATAAAAATTCCATTTCAAAACTGTGAATACGATATCATCTTAAAATCCAAAACAATATGATATCATTTTATCCAAATATATTTCTTTTCCAAAATCATATTGGTTTAAAATTTAAAATATCTGGAAACCAAATATTTGACTTATACTTTCAAAGCATAATATTTCGAAATTCATATATTTTAAAACCATAACTTCTAAAACTTGAATGGTTTGGATATTCAACGGTATATAAAATAAATGGTTTGACTTTAAGGTTACTTTGTAAAGAAAATAATTTCCATGGCTTTACAAATATATTTCTTTATTTAAAGTCTAAACCAAAATTTAAATATCACTTTCAAGTTCCAAAACCACTTCAATTTCTATATATATATATATCCATTTGGAGTATTAATATTTCAAAACTAAAGTTGGAATTTATTCCTTCAACCAAATTAAATGTTCTATTATTTAGTCTTGAATATTTACATAAAAATCCATAAATAAAACTCCAATTTCTAGCAATTAAATATTTTCTTCAATTAAATTATACTAGAATATTCATTTTAAATTTATCTTGGAAAAATCCAGTTATAAATATCATACCTTAAAATTTTCCAAACTTAAACATATAATATGAATTATCAAATTCCATTTCTCAATTTTCCTATTTTTATTTAATAGATTTATACACAGCTTAAATTCAAAATTTTTAACTTCATATGTATATATATAGAAGAATAACATTTATAAAATATCAAAATTAATTTTTTTTATAAACCGTATCCCATCCAAACCATAGAAATCACTTTAAAATAATTTATATATAGACCACGGTGCCTGTATAAAATTTTCTATCCTATGGTCAAATGATATGGATATTTATCATTTCAATCCGCAATTTAAAAATAAAATTTGCGGTTGTATATCATTTCAAATCACAATCCCGAATGAAACGAAAATGCATGATAACTTGTAGTTTAATGATATACAATAAAACATCCATTCACCCATCATCAATCAAAATTATTTCAAACATCATCAGTTTAACAACCATCAATATATATACAATATAACAAGAAATAATTGACAGTTATTAACTAACATTTTATATTCAATTAAATTTATAACTGTTTAACTAGTAGTTTATATGCAAATAAATAAATTCTAACTGCCAATTAATATGCAATAAATGAATTAAATTGACAGTTAAATTATATAAATGCGAATTAACCGATATGCTGAATAAAACATGCCAAACAATCATAAATAAATTTTTACTCATATCTAAAATAAATTTAACAAACATAAAAACTTTTAGAAGTTGTGAGTGGGTTAAAACACTCACCTTTTGAATTTAAATCGAATTTAAATTCAACGATTTAAACTCAAAAATCAAATGGTCTCCAAATCTGTCCAAACCAGCGTCATCAGATCCGGAATTTAATTACGATCCTAACAAAAAAAATTTCGTGCGAAACGGGTAACATATGAAAAAGTTGTTCAATTTTAATGAGTTGAAATAAAAATTAAATAAAACAAAATTAAACAACAACCTAATTAAAGCTTGCCACATCATAAAGCTTCTTCTCAACTCACGTATGCTCGTCCAGGGAATGAACCCATTTCAACGCACGCCCTCCCCATCTTTGATCGTGCCTTTAGACCGCCCCAGGCCACCAGATGGTGACGCGCCTCCACCATTACGACTTCCCTATCCGAGCTCTCCAATACCCAGAAACCAATTTGCAAATAGTCGCTCCAAATCAATACGCCCAAATTGACTTAGGTTTCGAATTTCCTGATTTTGACCGTGATTTGCCGCTGACTCGAGTATCGATTTCGAAAACAGAGACTGCGCGTAGATTCGTATGGATGAAATCTACAACGTATATTTTTTTTGGAATTTTTCTGAGATGTTTGAATTTTCATTTTCATTTGAATAGAAATAGATCCAGGTTTGCATCCATTTGAGGAGGAGAAGGAGTTGAAGAAAAGAACGTACAGACAAATGATAGAAGATGGAGGCTAGGGTTTTTTTTCCGTCTATTTATAGATAGATCGCAAAAGAATAGGTGTGCACGAATTTTAACGTGCAAACAGAAGTGGTCCCAAAAGATAAATAATATTAATTACACACGTTACAGATTTAGGAAATAAATAAATTCCTTACCATTTACATTTTATTTTAACGTATATACAAATGTAAATCTAGACGTTTCGTTTACATTTCAAAATATATCCACAATTTTATTAGTTTCCAAATTGATCTAAACAAATTTAGATGTAAATTAAAAGCTGATAAGTCTATCCATTGCAGTGTTAATTTCTCCACTTCCTTATATTTAGAAATTATAAATTAAGTTTTCAAAAACCTATTTTTGATTTCCAACTTTTATATACTCATCTTTTACCAGTAATAAGGATGCATTAACATTTGTTCATGGTTTCACCTTATTATCCTCAACTTCCATTTTAATTTTCAATAATTACAACTGTTGAATGTTGATACTTTAATTAAATTTATACATCTTGCTTTCTAAAATCTATATCAACAAATGGTCCAATTATAAATAGAATTAGCATTAACTTCATCTTATAGGATTAACTACTCCAATTACAAAACAAATCTACGCTAACTGCACGATTTAAGTCAATTTTGTAATTGAGTCTACATTAAATGTTATAAATTATAAATTGGAACCTCAATATATTCGCTTATTGATTTAAAATCTTTCTATTCAGTAAATAGACATTTTATGGGTATAAATAACATTTGAATTATAACACATGTCATTAGTGCTTGCTTCATTTCTTATAAACTCCCCTTTATTAACTAGAACACATTAACCAAAAAAAAATAATTAATTTAGATTTATTTCAATCGATTGCCATTCTTAACTTAACATACTCAAAATGGTTAACCTAAATAATTGTTACCCTTTTACACTCAAATTCACTTACAACCATCAATAACAACAATGTTGCCATAGATTTAGATTCAATTAAATAAATTAGATGAATGGGTAAAATTTTGTAATTATCACTAATGCCAAATATATATGCATTAATTACTACTTATTATTATGAATTCATTTATTAATTTACTAGTTGCCTTTGTCTTCTTATATCCTATTTACTACCAAACTTTCTATTTAGTTATAGTTTATCAATATATATATATATATATATATATATATATATATATATATATATACACACTTAGGCAAATCAAGTTCTTGTCTTTTCTGTTATTTCAATTAAACCGGGTATGCACAAATAAATTGTTTATTAACTTATTCTTGCAAAATTATTTACATGCATTCAGTTACACCTAATTTAATGCATTGATTTTCATTTATAAATTAAAAGGTTTTTTTTTCCTTTAAAAGCTTTTATTACTAACCATACTCCAACCTCTACAGGACATTGATTTATTAAATTTGCACTTATTATGCATACTTTTAGCAACTCATATGTACTTTGCGTCTATTCCCCAAATTTCACATTCTATTGTTACATAAATTTGCATTGATTACTATTTAATATTATTGCTTTACTGATAAATTAGATATTTGCATTGGTTTTGCTTATGCTAAATTAATTTCCCATAATAAATAAGGTTTCAAAACAATCAATAACATTTTCTTAGCCCAAACCCCGTTTACCAATTATTTTCCTTCAATAATTCATGTTGCGATAAATACGTACATTTACACTTTATAGTTATTCTAATATACCTATTCCAACACTCTTAACCCTTATCTTTACGTTCACCCACTTGTAATATTAATTATATTTATTACAATTCAATGTTGGCATTTATTACTATTAATTTATACAATGTTTATTGCCCTTGTTTCAATTTCTTCCTTTTTCAGTTGCTACTCTACTATTCACAGTTTCTTTGGTATACTCCTTTCATATATAATCCAATATACACAAATTCCAATTATTACCTTTAAATAAAACATAACATTCGAATACCTCTTATTAAATTGGAATGTTTCATTTAAGTTTATAAATGATCCACTTGTATTAACATAAAATTTTATTTTCAAATTTATTCCCATTTACGGTTAATCAAATGTTATTTTACATTAACCAATTTTAATATTCACCTTTAATTTCACATCTTCAAAGTATATATGGGAAAAATCTTTCCACCACTTAATTTACTGAATCTTATGCAGTCTTACTATAAATAGGTTTTAAATTACCATTACTGTACATTCAATTACTATCCAAAGTATTTATTCATAAATCAATTCGATATATACGTTTGTTTCCTTCTATTTGATTTATACCTAGTATACGTTTTCCTAAATCCCGTTTCATTACCTTCATTAAATGGTTATCGCATTGAGATCAAATTTATTGGCTTATATCGCATTATTACCATTAATTAAAATTGGCTTACAAATTCTTTTTTTTCAATACTCTAAATAAATAACATATTATTCCATAATTACTCTTGTTTTCACATATTCCATTCAAAAATTAAACCACAATATTTACATTATTTTATTGAATTGGAAATCTCATTTTAAATTGTTAACTTTTAATAAGAACAAATGGCAACGCCAAATTCCTAACATTCATTTTATTAAAAATTATGGAAAATATGACAAATTTAGTTAACAAAATTTTCGGGTCGTTACACCCTAAAGGGCGCGACCCTCATAACCTTGCCGCATCTTTCCTATTTCGACCATTTCCAGGGTGTGAGGTCCTGATGCAGTCTCGTCCACAAAGCTACGCTTTTTACAAAGGCCATGCTTTGATCAACAAATGATCAACAAATGACCAATAACACACAGCAGCACTTAGCATGTCACACTACCAAATTGGGAGTATATCACTGATAACCTTCAACTACATAACCTCTGAGATCGTACATCTTAGAGAAGGGTGTTAAGCTAAGAGAATAAATTCTCCGCCACCAAGAGAAATGTATTTTAAAGAAAACTACTTTATATCTCAAAGTGTAATGTCAGACATACAACCATACAAGTCTGTTCCGGGTTCGAACAAAACCGAAGGCACTTCCAAAGAAGTCCTTGCAATCCGGTTATTCACAATCCGATCGGACTTCCCATCACTTCGGGAATCTCTATACCGGCGTGACTCGGTGCAGAGACAATCGACGGGTTATCCTTTCATTTTCAAAAATACCCGGTCTTCACCACTGGTCTTCAAATGCTATCCATAACGACGTATCATTATTCGGAATGGGTTATATGACACAAGGTCCTCTTCCGGCTAAACCGAATAATGAGCGCAATATTTAAAAACATATGGATATTGGGATTTCAGTTAAGTCACAACTTATTACCCAAAACTTTTCCTTTAAATGGTTTAAACAAATTACCATTTTAAATCTTTTTAAACAAAAAGATTCACTTCACAAAGTTCACCAATCTTCCACAAAGGTTAATTCATCTTTTTTATATAAAGATACACCCTCAAGATTCTCTTTAATTTGGAAATAAAGTTCACAATTCTTTCACAAAGATTCATTCACAGATTCCAAAATAATTTTCATTTCAAATTGGATTTACTCATGCAATCTTTAAATGAAAGATTTAATTCATAGCTTTCAAACCATTTCTGATTCAAATCGTTTATATAAAAGATACACCGTTTAAAATATTCTTCGATTCCAAAACAAGGTTTAATAATCTTCCACAAAGGATCATTCATAGCTTTCAAAAAAATTCGCAATTTCATTTCAAACTTGAAATCTTTCGATACAAATTGTAAATCCTTTCTTTTTATGAAAGCTATTATTATTTGAAAACAAATAGTTTTCATTTCGGAAAAATACGATTTCATTTATACAAGTTAAAGTCCTTGGGTTAAATTCAAATTCTCAAAACAACACTTTAAAAATGGTTTAAAACCCATATAAACTTGTATAACCTTTTTAAATCATAAATAGAATTCAATATCAAATTTTGAATTCAAATTTAAATCAAAATATTTAAATTTCGAAAACTTTATCAAGTTATTCAAAATAACTTTTATCTTTGAAATTCCTTTTTAAAAGCTTTTCACTTTTCCATAACCATTTGGATTCAAAATTCAATTTTAAAACAAGTTCAAAAATCTGTGACTTAACCAATTTCCTCGTGCAACCCATATTTGTGTGTGTATAAGTGGGGTCCAGGGGTTTTACATAATAAAAGTGCAACATCATCAATCACTACAGATTCAAACACAGAAATATCGATAAGTGGTATAATCCTATAACTCTTATCTACATATACAGAATCATAGATAAATAATACACATTCATCACAGATAAAATAAATTACATTCATCACAGCTTGAATTAAAACAATTCATATCACAAAGCATCACACAGTAGAGATAACAAACAATTCACAGCAATTCAATAGAATCAGTCATCCATAAAGAAGTTTAATTGATTATCTGATTAATTGAAACCAGATTAATCACTAATACAGGTTAATTAGTATTAATTAATTACAACCCATTTAATCAATTATCTTTTAAATAAAAGAATTAACCTTTATTTAATAACTAATTAACCTTTAATTATTTAATTAACCACATTAATTAATTCCCTTAATTAATAACCATTAATTAGTTATCCTTAATTAATTATAGTAAGTGATTATCCTCAATCATAAATTAATTAGTTCGGGTAATTTTCCTCGAATTACATAATTAATCAACCTTAATCATCAATTAATTACTTTTAATTAAGTAATTATTCTTATTAATTAAAATAAGTGCTTATCCTTAAGTAATTAATTACTCTTTAATTACTTATCATTAATTAATTATCCCCAAACTAATTATCTTAATTAATTTATCATATTAATTAATTATCCTCAAATTAATTACCTTAATTAGTCAATCACATAGATTAATCATCCTTAAATTAATTATTCTTTAATCACCTGATTAATCCACTTTAATCATTAATCAATTACTTTAAATTTAAGTGATTATCTTTAAATGATTAATTACCCTTTACTTACAATAATTAATTACCCTCAAATAAATTTCACAAAGTAAAACAGCTTTAATTTAATTACACTAAGTAATTTGCTTTTAAATCAATTTACAAAGTAATTAACCTAATTTTAATTACACAAGGTAATTGTTCATCAATTAACTTTTAAAACCATTTAATCTTTAAATCTTAAATCTTTGAAACAAAAATAAATATTAATCCATAAATTAATTTAAGACTTTAAAATCAAACAACAAATTTTAAACATCATCCTCTTTTAAATTAATTTCTTAATCAAGCTTAAACTTAATTAACTTTAAAAATAATTTACTTTAATCTAATCCCAAAACTAAATTAAAACATTTATTATTCTTCAAGAATGAATCAGAAAAGATTTACAACTTGATTTAATTCTTTACTAAAACTTAGTTAAAGTCATTTACTTTTATTATATTATTAACTTAAAAACTTGTTCAAGCTTCCCGTAAAAACTGATTTAAAAAAAAACCTTTCTTTATATTTTAAAATCTGGTTACCAATTTCTTTTAAATTTAAAACTTAAACATGTAAACTTAATTAAAATTTAAATCCTGGACGACTAATCAACCCAAAACCCGAGCCATAAATTCATTTACCCGAGCTCAACTTCGGTTCTTTTCGAACATCACTCGTCTTCGAGTTCCTTCCCGAAATACTTCGGGTTTTCCCCCGACCCCCCTTCATCTTCCTTAATCAATAAATACACACCAAACATAGATGATACCTGTGCACATGCACCGATCATCGGAGCCACTTCGATCAACCATGCTACCTCCAACAAGTCATCATCGACCTCGCCAATCAACCCAAACACTCAGCTCCGATGGTTTCATCGGAATTTGGAATTAGGCTACTCGATCCATTTCTGGACTAAAACCCATCGTCAGAAAATCTCCATGCATCGCCAATCATCACCGTCGGTGACCATGCCATCACGTCCAAAGCATCACCATACGTCCACACTTCTAATCCTCTCGGTCCCATCCAACTTGATGCAGCGTTGATGACGATCTAGCCACTAACTCAACAGACCCCCAAACCAGACCTTTAGCCCTAACTTCTCTTCGCCCAGCCGCCATGGTGGACTAGAATTCCATCCATTATTTTTCTGACATTCTCCATCCCACCAACTATCTTCAGTACTCATCACGACGATCAACTTGCCGTCGTTTGTCAGAAACTGACAAAACTATGTTTTCTGTTGAAATCGAAAAATCTCGACCACCCCAATCTTAAAAATAATGATTTCTTTTTCTAAATTCATCATTTGCAAGCACTAATCAGATTATAGAATCAAAACGTGAGATTAAATCGTTTGATTTCCTGACTAATATTGATTATCACTGTGATACCTTATTTTTAGAATTAATTGCTTAATGTAATTGCTTGGAATTATTTTTAAAAATGAATTTTGGGTGACACTAACACATTTCATTCAGAGATCATATCCTATAAAAGTTTGAGGAAAAAGAAATTGAGTTTTTAAAATTTATTTTTATCCTAGAAAACAAAACAGAGGTGTGTTCATTCATATACAGGCATGCACATCAACATACATACATACATACATACATACATACATATATATATATATATATATATATATATATGTATATATATATTCAACATGCAAGCAAATTTTTTAATCACACATTAACAGATCATCTCATGCAATCAGGATGTGAACCAGATTTAAAGTTTTGGGATGTAGTTTGTTCACCTGGAGATTATGTTGACAGAGAACAGGAAATGAAAATTTGAATTTGAATGTCTAGAACTCTGATTTTTTATGTTGTTGATTTTATCCACAGGTTGAAGATTGTTTTCTGGTTCAATTTCTTTGATTTGAGAACTTGTTTTCAATGTCAAATCTGATCTGGATCCTGATTTGTTTGAGAAGGTAGTTGATGCTTGATCTTGTTGAAGCTTGAGCTATTTGATCTCAGGCTTTTGATGTTGATGCAGATCTTTGTTTGATACACTGATTGCTTTGATTTGAAATGCTTCAGATTGAATTGGTTTTGTTCTGATTGCTTGAAGCTTTATTCAGGTTGGTTTGCTTCAGGCTTTTGATTTATCTTGTTTTGATTTATACTAATTCCAGATTTGAACTTGCATTTTCCTTTTGGTTGCTTTTTCTTTGATCTGGCTTAAGCTTTCTCATGTTTTGTTTCCTTTTTTTGTTTCATTTTAGAATAGAAAAGATGAAAGATTGAGGAGTAAAGAAGTATGAAATCTGACTTTTCTCCAATATTACATTATAGATCTGCTTTTTTTTCTTCTTCAATTTAAAAGAAGCTATGCCACTTGTTTCTTCCACGTTCATTAAGCCTACACTTGTATTATCTTGCGTAATTATTGTACAAATGTCTCTTTTTGGTTAAATTGTGTTTAAACCCTTTGTTAAACTTTTATTTGCCTTGCATTTTAAATCCTTATGTTAATTTATTTATCTATCATGTTTTCATAAAATTGTTATTTACATATGTATTATATTCCCTATTTATATTTTCAATTTAAATGAATCCATTTTCCTTTACATATATATACATAACAAATTAAAATGTAATGTTTCAAATCCAATACAATTTAAATATATACAAAACTAATTTATTTCAAGTATAAAGGAAAAGTATTTTAAACTTTTTATTAATTCTTATAATTAGAAAACAAATCTTTATTAATTCCAAAATATATAGTTTTAAATCCATGTAACGACCCAGAAATTTCAATCCTGAAATTTCCAAATAGTTAGTAAAAAGAAGAGAAAGAAAGAAGAAGAACAGAAAACACAAACTCAGAATCTCACATTCGCAGCGGACAAGGTATAATATCACATAACCAATAGTTTACAAAGAAGAACTGTATCATGACATTTACATTTTTATTTAACAGAGGTACATCCATTTCTAATCTCTGGACAGTCTAAACTACACATAAATTATACAATAATATATCATAGCGGTAAGCACTCCATACGTTCCAGCCATCCAGCTCGCCTCCTGAGCTTCAGAACGTCCCTACCTGAAAATATGTATTACTCGGTCTGACCCGAGCATTACATCAAAGTAACACCCGGGTCAGGCTGGAAACCAGCGTAAGTAAACCCATCTAACATGAATGACAAAAGCATACAACTTAAATAAACCCGGGGTAACTTATATCAATTTACAGCTCCACAAGTTGTTATAGACATCACCTATTTCCCATAACAATTTATACAGAATCGAAGTGGCTTCGGGAATTTACTAATACCCGACTTCGGTCTCTTCGAGTCCAATGTCATCTTAACCAAAATTATCCAATTAAATACAATTCAACCTTAATTACCAGATAACATTTTTATTCACGTCAACTCATAATTGATAGGTAATCACAATATCATCATCCATTCAACATATCATGTCACAAAACAATTCATATCAGAGGTATCAACCAGTCCAAAGCACTCATCATCATTCAATCATAAATTAGCAAGATTGATCACTTCATTAATTAAATTAATTAATGATCATCAAATTACTTTCATTAGTAAATTATTCTTAAATTTCATATAATAATTAACCTTTACCTTAGTCACATTCATTAATCAATATTGATTATTCATCAACAGATATCAATTCAATAGATATCATCCAATCCAGACATTCAACAACTAATCATCCATAAGCAAGCATTATCGATTCATATCATAATTAATTTAGTTACTTAAATTTAATTAATTTCTTAAGGATTAATCATTTAATCTTGCTTATATGATCATTGATTAATTACTAACCTTAATTAATTAATCACATCTTTGATTAACTCAAATAATCAATTTATCAATCCTTAATCCCACATTAATTATCCTTTATTTATCAATTATTAATCCATAATTATTATTTAATTTCCTTTAATACAAATTAATTAATCCTTAATTACTTCCATAGTCAATTAATTAACCTTTAATTAATCCTTCATTAACTATTAACCCATCCTTAATCAAAGATAATCAATCCTTAATTACCATTTGATTAATCCTTAATCACCATTGATTAATCAAGTAATTACCGTTTAAAAACTTCTTAATTAATCTTTAATTACGAATTAACTATTCTTTAATTATTAATTAATAAAACCTTAATTATTAATTAATAAAGCTTAATTACAAGTTAACACTACTTAATTATTAGTTAAGTAACCCTTATTACTTAACTAACAACTTATTAATTAATTTCTTAATCAATCCTTTATAATTAAACTAATTATTAAACTTAATTTCTTTGAATTGACTTAATCAAAATTAAGATATTAAAACCTTAATTAAAATAAAACATTTATCTTATAAATGCTTTAATTACCCTTAACACATTTGCATCATTTACTTTATAACAATCTTTGCTTAATTAAATTATTAATTAAGTTTTTTTAAAAATAAAACCATCATTTAACTTGATAAAAATTAAAGTTATCAAAACACAACTAAAAATAGCTTAAATATTTATCAATTATTAGTTGTTTTAAACTATTTCAATTGGGATTTAAAACTTGTCTTTTATATAAACTTCTCAAATAACATTCAAACTCGATTTTTAAAATCACTTTAAAATTTCTTAACAAAGTTTAAATTTAACAAACTTCAAAACTTCTTAAAATATGTTTAAGAAAACGTTTATTAAAACATCAAATAATTTATATAAGAGTTTTAAACTAATTTAAATTTTTAAATATCAAAACACAAACTTTTAAAACCTTAATTACTGTTTACTTAAGCTGCTTCGGGTTAAACCCGTAGCTTACTCGGGTCATACCCGAGTTTCCTTATCTTTTCCATCTCAATTTATTTTAAAATTTTAACCCTGTAGCAACCTAAACTGTTAACAACTAATCATCATGAGCTACTCGCGTTTATACTCGAGCAAATTTCCCTCAGACCCGAGCTTCAACCCGTGTCCCAATCTTCCTCCTCAATTACTGACACCAGAACTTGCTGTGCAAGTGCACCAGCGATCTCCGAAGCTCCGGCCACCACGACCTCCCTTGACAAGTCACCGACGCCACACCCATTTGTTTTCGATCACCCAAATTTCCTTACAAACCCCAAAATAAGATCGAGCTATCACGATCGAACTCGAAAAACACCCATCAGCAGAAAACTGGCCGAAACCATGACACCGAACCTCAGAAGTTGCTACGACCTCGGCCACGCCTTCCCGAGCTTCCACGATGCGTTTGCCCAAGGTTTCGTGCAACTCGATCACTGAAGTTGCTGCAGTGACGTGAGATTTTGATCTCTCCAAAACTAGGGTTAAAAAAAACACTCCAACCCATCGCCGCTGCCACGGTGGCTTGTCCACCCATCTACCATTTTTGCCAACATCCTAGATCATCCAGCTAACTCAGGCAAAAATCTCGACCCTCCACAATACTCCGATCACCCACAAATGCACAAAACTCATATTATGATCAAACCCCAATATCTCACTCTGAATTCAATTAGAATTTTTGATTTTCATTCTAAAAACCATATTTCACCATGAAGATTCAGGTTACATTCCTGAAACAACAATTTTAAATGTTTGATTTTTAACAAGATTAAAAGAATCTTCACTGTCTTTTTTTTTAATCAACCAATTATTTTCTTAAATTCATTTCAAAGATTTAATTTATAACTAATCTAACACTTCTTGTTTGTAAATTTAATCCTAACAGAAATCAGTGGTAGAGAAAACAAAATTTATCCAAAATTTAGACCCTGTAACAAGTGACAGAGTTTACAGCCATGCACATCATAAACCCATATGAACAAACAAAGATTTTTTTATATATATATACATACATGCAAAGTAATCTTCATTTCAGAAAATCACATTCAACAGATTTCACTTATTTAAGCTTATGAATTTAAATGTAGATTCTGAGTTCTGGGAAACGACAGAAAGGTTATATACACAATCATCTATATTTATATCCCTGCATTCATATAAATCCATTCATGCATCAAAATTTCTTCAGCCATTATATCACACACATCAGGTTTAAATCAAATTGTAAGGACCCGGTTCTTCGACTTTCGAAAACCAATATCAATACGTTCACTGTATCAACTGCTGAGCACTCGAATGCCGGAAAGCCGAACACTTAGGGTTTTAAGAAAAAGAAAAAGAAGAAAAAGATAGAAGAAGAGAGAAAAGATAGAACAGAACAGAAAGAAAACAACAGAACAATATCAGAATCTCACAATCGCAGCGGACAACATATAATAGATAAATGAATAATCTTTAAACAAAAGAACTATATCAGTTATTACATTACATTACATTATCAGAGTGTAAAACAATCAAACATTATCAGAGAACTAAAACAGTTTATTTTTATCTTTAAAAACAAAATAGAGGAATATTTTTAAAGTCAATTCGCAATGCTTTTAAAAATGAGACTACCATAAGGCCTCCCGCACACACACACAATGCAAACGCAGAATCGGAGGAGATTTCCCCTTATGATAGTCAAAGATGCTTGATACGTATTAAAAAGAACATTTGATATTATTACTAGTGCATAGTGTAGGCAAAATTCATTTCGAAAATAAAGATATAAATCTTAGCCAGCATAGTCATTCCGCACTTATGCCTACTATAGCTACCATGTTCAATAGCAGGTTACCGCCACATTCCATGGCAGGTTATACAACTAAAACCGTACAAGATCGTGTTGTTTCTTTGGATTTCCAACAAATGGTCAGGCCAAGGAACTTCCCATTGCCACATGGAAACACCTCTGGAATAACGTACCGAGAACCAAACCGGATCTCTGCCAATACAAGGCCGGGTTACCCCTAATTGGGTAACTACTGACACGAATATGCCATCGCCCGATCGTAACCGATCTACATATGAGGATCATCGATTTCCAACAACCACAAAGTAATAAGTTTGCAGCAATAACGTAGGTTAAGTATCTGGGCTCCATACCATGATACCACCTCTATCCAGAAGGAATGACATACACTAAAGGGCGCTACCCCTAATAACCTTGCCGCATCCTTCCTGTTTTGACCATTTTCGGGGTGTGAGGTCCGACGAAGTCTCGTCCACAAAGCCACGCTTTGGTACAAAGCCATGCTTTGGGTCAACAAATGATCAAAGTAATGATCACAAAGATAAATGATCAAACAAATGATCATATCACAAATGATCAACAATGATCATTTCACAGCAACACTCGGCATGTCACATTACCAAATTGGGAATATATCGTTAGATCGTTTTAATTCTGTTTAAAATATCACATCCAAAACATTTCCTTTAACATATTATTCACTATTCAAAAACGTGAACATAATTCATTAACCAATTTCATCATTTCTATACATTTTATTTTAAAGGACTATTCACTGTCTAAAACGTGAATATAACTCCATTAATAAGTTATAACAATTTACTTATCAAAATAAGTCGTTTGCGGATTTATAAAACAATGTTTATAAATTCCATTTCTATTTATTTTATAACGACTTCCTTTTATAAATCTCCTTTATTAAGCTATTTCAATTTATAACTCAATTATATACCAAAAGTTCATATTATAAGTTAAATACTTATAATTTATTTGTTTACAAAATCGTTCTTTTAAACTTCCCAAATTATAAATCTTATAACTTATAAGATTCATTTATTTACCCAAATTTATTCTTTTAATAACTTTACGAATTTTATAAATCTACTGCTTATAAAATTCCATTTATAACTTCACCGTTTATAATTCTATAAATTTCATTCATTTATGAAATTCATTTACACTTCATTCTAACACTTATAAAAACTCGTTTTATATTTCAAATATTTTAATTTATAAATACCAATTTATAAATCTTTTATATAAATCAATTTATATTATTATTTTAAAACGTCTTTAAACTCCTTTATAATCTGACCATTTTCTTTGATTTATAAAATAATCAAATTTCATAAATCCTATATTTAAACTTTTTATAATAAATTCAAAAATCCCGATTTAAACTATTTTATAAAATCATTAACCCCATATTTTCAAAAATCAACTTTTAACTACATTACTCAAAAATCTTAATTTTTATAACATTAAAATTATAACGTTTATTTATATTAAATGAATCAATTCCAAAAATATTTTATAAACGTATACTTTCATAAATCACTTTAAAAATCCTTTTAAAATTCCAAAATTGGCCCAATGATGCTACACACCAAATAGTCAATCACGACAACAACGACTTCATATATCGATATGATAATCAATCAAATATCAAAATATATGAAATCAAATAAATACTGTTGAGGAATCCAGTTGGATCCCTCCAACCTGTTTTCCTGCATCCAAAGATGTTAGCACAATACCAATTCCGTTCCAGTACGGAATTATCGTGGTATATGGGATTTAAAATATTATCCGCTTAATAGACGGCGCAATAGGGTCTCATCCACTATACAATGCGGGAAATCAACTCCAAGTACATAAATAATACCAATTTCACTATACTGTGAAATATTCGCGGTATATGTTTTTAATAAATAACCTCCACTTACTAACGGCGTATAATGTCTATTTTAACAATCAATAGATAACAATCATCATTCAAACATACATTCAAGAATTTTAAATCTAACTATTTAAAATTAAAATCCGATTCGATTGAGTGAGAAGTTCTCACCTTGATTTCAATTTCGTTTTCAGCTTTTATTTCGAATAAAATTAAACGGACGTTTAATTTTACCCGAAATTTTCACTAGCTCCAAACGACTCCAATCCAATTCCATAGCGTATTACTCGTCCATATGATTCCAACGCTACTTGTTTCGCGCGTTTTTGACCTCGTATGAAAAAGATACGAATTTTTAAAGTTACATGAATTTTTAATATAAAATTTTACAACATATATTTTATTTTCTTAAACCTAATTAGATCTCAGCCGTGATCCAAGCCCCTGCAACATCGTGGCCGTCCCTTGCTTCTTCCATCTCCCTCCCTCCAGTAACACTCACGCAACATAGAACCCAACCTAGCCGCCGCTTTCAACAACTTTCGCACCCAATATACTCGACTTCACGTTGATCGGAGTGTGCCACTTTGAAGCTCGCCTCGAGGGGCACCACCGCCCCCAGCATAGTGAAGCTCGGTTCCCCAGGTGCATAGAAAAACGTGCATGACCGGCGCTTGAACGCGAGTAAAATTCGAGCAATCCATTTCATTAAACAACATCTCGGCCGTTGGATCTGGAGTTCTCGATGAGCCCGACATTTTTCCAGTTGAAAGTTTTGGATGAAAGTCGATGGATGAGGAGACAAACGAGGGGGAAGTTGATTAAGTTTCGGCCATTGATATAGAAAGGAGGCGGCTGAACGTATAACCCTAGGGTTTAATTTTTCTTTTGCAAAATGAAATTTTAAGGGGCTTATATAGAAAATTTCGCAAACACTATTCATCCCGGAATTTTCGAACTCCAAATGAAGCGTGCCGGCTGGCGTTCTTAAGGTTTACCCCACGTTCCGAACACAATGGAACGTGTTTCGGGAGCTAATTCGATCATCTGTGCGAGTTATGGCAATAAACGTTCGATTTTAAATTAAATCGGTAAATCAAATTTCTAGGCGTTTTGGCTTGCACCGGACAAACGGTAAATCCGATTGACACGAAATTTGAAACCATGCAATAATATCACATTACGGATCCGACCAAACTGGTTTCATCGAAATCCGAGACTGTTTGAAAAATGGCTATTTTAACTCGTCAAATTAATATTAAAACAATTTCGATGCGTTTCGAGCTGCCACTGTCAAACGAAAACTCTGATTGCTACGAAAATTGAAATCCGATAATAACAAACTATTACGGATCCAATGGAACTAGTTTCGTCCAATTCTGAGACTGTTTGAAAAATGGCTAATTTCACTAGTCGATTTAAATATTAAAATATTCAATTTTCACAAATTAACTTTTAATTCGATTTTAAAAGTTCTAAAATATCGTTCTAACTCCAACATGATTAAATAAAATTTTACAAATCATTTTCAATCATATTTAACCCAAATTTTCAATTATTTCTGTATTTTCACATATTAAATTATCGATTTAATTATTCAATTAAATCAAATTATTCGAAATAAAATTTATTCGACTTATAAATTTCACTTATTAATATTTAAAATCAATTAAATATACGAATTTCAATTGACAGAAATTCTGGTTCGTTACATACTTCCCCCTTAAAAGAATTTCGTCCTCGAAATTACCAAGTAAGAAAAGTTACAGAATCTATTAACTTTCCATAAATCCATAGTTAAACTTCTTACAATAACTTTACTAAGTTTTCAAATCATATTTAGTTATCTTTTCAAAAACAACTACTATCGTTTAACTTTCAATTCCAAATCAAAGTTTTTAGTTTTCAAAATTTTCCATTTTTTCTCAAAAAATATGCTAACGCCTTAAATTTTTGGAAAAATTCGCCATAGTCTCCTTTGCGCGGCTCGATCCCTAAAAAAAAATGACAGTATATATATCACAAATATACATCTCATCAAGTGATGAGGCATCCCACAGGGAAAAAAGTGTAAAAGTACGATATTTAATCCGAGATATGTACCTTATATTTTATTAGCGAGCATATACGGCTAATATAGCGCAAAAGCGAGCTCCAAATGCGAAGCAAACGCGATCCGCACCTACCAAACACTCAACAAACAGATGAGAAACATGTATATAGACAATAGTATCGATATACAACATATAGCAACATAATAACTATATATGCCAACATAGCAAATGCAGTCAAAGCAATATATTCAACCATCAACCAACTATCATCCAACTAGCATCCATAACCAATAAATATTCATTCATATTGTCATTAATATTCAGTGAAATGGGTTCTCAATTTAATCACATTTGATTCATTAACAGTGGATGTTTTTACTAACATTCATCTTCAATTAGTTTATATTCACTAAGTCATATTCAAGTTGGTTCACTTCCAAATCAAATTCAATTCTATTTAAGATTCACTTAACTTCAAATTGGATTTCAGTTACTTTAGCTTTCAATTTCATTAATACAATTGCATATGGGTTTTTATACAATCAACTAATTATCATATAACAACCAATGTATATTAAGCACAACCAAATTCCTTTGCTTTATATTCATTCAATTTGGTTTAACACCATTACTTTCAATTGGTTTAATTAAATTGATTTTCATTCAATTATTCAACTTTTTTCAATAACATTAGATTTTAGTGAATTAACACTTGCATTCATTATTTCATATCAATTATTTACATTAAATTGATTTTATATTCAATTCATTAATTCAATTCAATTACAAAAGTTGAATTTCATTTATATAACTCAAGTTCACATTTATCACTTAACTTTATTAATTTACTTTGATACCAAAATCAACTTCATTCAACATCTCTTAAGTTATATTCCATTTCAACATTATTTGGCTTTTACTTAACTTAAATTCCCACTTATAAATCAAATTCAGATTCCAATTCTAAAGTAAATTTTATTTAACCTTTACCAAAGTCAAATTTCATCACTTATTCAAACTCATTTTTATTTACAACTTATATTCATAAATATATTCATATAGTTTCACTGCTTATATATATAAGTTTATTTCACAATTGTAAATCACATTAATTATAATTTCATACTTATAATTCTTTTTACTTATACAATTATTCTTTTATTTAGATTATTCAAACATCCTTTAATTAACTTATATATATATTCTTACATTTTCAACAACCAAACAATCAACTTATATACACTTTAATAATTCTGAAAAATTATTCCTTTATATATAAAATAATCAAGGTAAAATTATTTCATTTACCCAATTTAAAACAATATCTTGTCAGTTTATCTTGTTTAAGAGTTTAGAAACCCCTATCTACGATAGTTAGCTAGACTACATCGACCGGAATCTATAAACAATCAACCGATAAGTCAACACAATACAAAACAATTTTATATTCACTAACAAATACGCACTCATAGCTATTATTACACTCAAACTCATTCTAGAGTACTACTGACTCTATCTATAATGAGTAATACCCAACAGAGCCATGGTTGTCGCTTAACCATATGCTCTGATGCTACGTTGTAAGGACCCGGTTCTTCGATTTCCGAAAACCAACATCAATACGTACACTGTATCAACCGCCGAGCACTCGAATGCCAAAAAACCGAACACTTAGGGATTTAAGAAAAATAAAAAGAAGAAAAAGATAGAAGAAGAGAGAAAAGATAGAACAGAATAGAAAGAAAACAACAGAACAATATCAGAATCTCACAATCGCAAACGACAACATATAATAGATAAATGAATAATCTTTAAACAAAAGAACTATATCAGTTATTACATTACATCACATTATCAGAGTGTTCAACAATCAAACAACAATAAACAGCGGAAAAGAAATACTATATACTAGTAATACGCCATGCCATCCAGCTTGCCTCCAGCAACTCCTGAATTCCAGAATATCCTGATAAACCTTAACTCTTGACTGCCCATGTGGAAATTGGTGGGCACCCAGAGTTTAGGAAAGAAAAACAATAAACTCCGAGTCAGTCATGTGACTGGTGTGAGAACTAAAACAGTTTATTTTTACCTTCAAAAACAAAATATAGGAATATTTTTAAAGTCAATTCGCAATGCTTTTAAAATGAGACTACCATAAGGCCTCCCTCACACACACAAAATGCAAACGCAGAATCGGAGGAGATTTCCCCTTATGATAGTCAAAGATGCTTGATACGTATTAAAAAGAACATTTGATATTATTACTAGTGCATAGTGTAGGCAAAATTCATTTCGAAAATAAAGATATAAATCTTAGCCAGCATAGGCATTCCGCACTTATGCCTACTATAGCTACCATGTTTAATAGCAGATTACCGCCACATTCCATGGCAGGTTATACAACTAAAACCGTACAAGATCGTATTGTTTTTTTGGATTTCCAACAAATGGTCAGGCCAAGGAACTTCCCATTGCCACATGGAAACGCCTCTGGAATGACGTCCCGAGAACCAAACTGGATCTCTGCAAACACAAGGCCGGGTTACCCCTAACTGGGTAACTACTGACACGAATATGCCATCCCCCGATCGTAACCGATCTACATCCGAGGATCCTCGATTTCCAACAACCACAAAGTAATAAGTTTGCAGCAACAACGTAGGTTAAGTATATGGGCTCCATACCATGATACCACCTCTATCTAGAATGAATGACATACACTAAAGGGCGCTACCCCTAATAACCTTGCCGCATCCTTCCTGTTTTGACCATTTTCGGGGTGTGAGGTCCGACGAAGTCTCGTCCACAAAGCCACGCTTTGGTACAAAGCCATGCTTTGGGTCAACAAATGATCAAAGTAATGATCACAAAGATAAATGATCAAACAAATGATCATATCACAAATGATCAACAATGATCATTTCACAGCAACACTCGGCATGTCACATTACCAAATTGGGAATATATCGCTGATAACCATCAACTACATAACCTCTGAGCTCGTACGTCTCAGAGAAGGGTGTTAAGCTAAGAGAATAAATTCTCCGCCACCAACAGAAATATATTTGCAAGAAATCAGCTTTATATCTCAATTTGTAATGTCAGACATACTATCCATACAAGTCTGTTCCGGGATCGAACAGAACCGAAGGCACTTACAAAGAAGTCCTTGCAATCCGGATATTCACTAATCACGACCGGACTTCTCATCACATGTGGAGTCTTTATACCGGGGACCATTCAATGCAAAGACATTCGACGAGTTGTCCTTTCGCTTTTGAAAATATCCGGTCTTCAACACCGGTCTTCAAATGCAATTCATAACGACGTAACACATATTCGGAATGGGTCATACGACCCCAAAGTCCTTTCCCGGATAACCCGAATAGTGAGCGCTTACTTAAAAATAAGTGCGGCATTCAAATTCAAACAAATCACAACAAATACCCATTCAAAGGTAAATATTGATAGTCGGTTATTGAACCATCAATGGATATGCACAACGTCACCAGATTCCAAATAATTTTCCAAATTATTTTATTTTCCAAAAATATCTTTACAAGATATATAATTTCACACTTCAACCATTTGAACACAAATTTCAATCATTTTCCTTACGTGGAAAATACTTTCATTTCAACATGGTTCATTTAAACCCATTAAATAAATCCTTAACGATTTACTTTATATTTACGTTCCAAATCCGTAAATTAATTCCCACACTTTAAAAATAAATCAACGTTTATTTTTAAACAATTTCCCTTTTCATTTATAAATTCCATAGTAAATTTATATTTCAAAATATCTATGAATACACGATTTCAATTATTCATTTTCAATTTATCCTCTAAAAGATAAATTCTCAAAACGTTTCATTTCACATTGGAAAAACATTTCCATACTTACTTATTGATAAGTAATTCACAAATCTATTTATTTTCAACATTTGGAAAATATTCAATATACTTAAATCGAAATTAAGTATATACTTCATTCTTTAAGGAAATCATTCTCTTAAACATATTTATTTGGGCCAATACGAATGTTGCGTAAAACATCGTTACGACAACCCAAAATCACTAGTATAGAGATTCGAATTTAAAATAGATATATAAATCCCAATACTATACAAAACATTTACTTTCGGAAATCATTTATTATAACAACAGTGTTATAGTCCACCATTTCCTTCTATTTCTTGAAAACGTCTATTTCAACAATGAATGTTGAAATCTATGGTTTCGAATCTTAACACATTTTAAAAGCATCGTTAGATCGTTTTAATTCTGTTTAAAATATCACATCCAAAACATTTCCTTTAACATCTTATTCACTATTCAAAAACGTGAATATAATTCGTTAACCAATTTCATCATTTCTATACATTTTATTTTAAAGGACTATTCACTGTCTAAAACGTGAATATAACTCCATTAATAAGTTATAACAATTTACTTATCAAAATAAGTCGTTTGCGGATTTATGAAACAATGTTTATAAATTCCATTTCTATTTATTTTATAACGACTTCCTTTTATAAATCTCCTTTATTAAGCTATTTCAATTTATAACTCAATTACATACCAAAAGTTCATATTATAAGTTAAATACTTATAATTTATTTGTTTACAAAATCGTTCTTTTGAACTTCCCAAATTATAAATCTTATAACTTATAAGATTCATTTATTTACCCAAATTTATTCTTTTAATAACTTTACGAATTTTATAAATCTACTGCTTATAAAATTCCATTTATAACTTCACCGTTTATAATTCTATAAATTTCATTCATTTATGAAATTCATTTACACTTCATTCTAACACTTATAAAAACTCGTTTTATAATTCAAATAATTTAATTTATAAATATCAATTTATAAATCCTTTATATAAATCAATTTATATTATTATTTTAAAAACGTCTTTAAACTCCTTTATAATTTGACCATTTTCTTTGATTTATAAAATAATCAAATTTCATAAATAATATATTTTAAACTTTTTATAATAAATTCAAAAATCCCGATTTAAACTATTTTATAAAATCATTAACCCCATATTTTCAAAAATCAACTTTTAACTACATTTCTCAAAAATCATAATTTTTATAACATTAAAATTATAACGTTTATTTATATAAAATGAATCAATTCCAAAAATATTTTCTAAACGTATACTTTCAAAAATCACATTAAAAATCCTTTTAAAATTCCAAAATTGGCCCAATGATGCTGCACACCAAATAGTCAATCACGACAACAACGACTTTATATATCGATATGATAATCAATCAAATATCAAAATATCTGAAATCAAATAAATACTGTTGAGGAATCCAGTTGGATCCCTCCAACCTGTTTTCCTGCATCCAAAGATGTTAGCACAATACCAATTCCGTTCCAGTACGAAATTATCGCGGTAAATGGGATTTAAAATATTTCCGCTTAATAGACGGCGCAATAGTGTCTCATCCGCTATATAATGCGGGAAATCAACTCCAAGTAATAAATAATACCAATTTCATTGTACTGTGAAATATTCGCAGTATATGTTTTTAATAAATAACCTCGGCTTACTAACGGCGTATAATGTCTATTTTAACAATCAATAGATAACAATCATCATTCAAACATACATTTAAGAATTTTAAATCTAACTATTTAAAATTAAAATTGAAACCGATTCGATTGAGTGAGAAGTTCTCACCTTGATTTTAATTTCGTTTTCAGCTTTTATTTCGAATAAAATTAAATGGACTTTTATTTTTACCCGAAATTTTCGCTAGCTCCAAACGACTCCAATCCTATTCCATAGCATAGTACTCGTCCATACGATTCCAACGCAACTTGTTTCGCGCGTTTTCGACCTCGTATGAAAAAGATACAAATTTTTAAAGTTACACGAATTTTTAATATAAAATTTTACAACATATATTTTATTTTCTTAAACCTAATTAGATCTCAGCCGTGATCCAAGCCCCTGCAACATCGTGGTCGTCCCTTGCTTCTTCCATCTCCCTCCCTCCAGTAACACTCACGCAACATAGAACCCAACCTAGCCGCCGCTTTCAACAATTTTCGCACCCAATATACTCGACTTCACGTCGATCGGAGTGTGCCACTTTGAAGCTCACCTCGAAGGGCACCACCGCCCCCAGCATAGTGAAGCTCGGCCCCCCAGGTTCATAGAAAAATGTGCATGACCGGCGCTTGAACGCGAGTAAAATTCGAGCAATCCATTTCATTAAACAACATCTCGGTCGTTGGATCTGGAGTTCTCGATGAGCCCGACATTTTTCTAGTTGAAAGTTTTGGATGAAAGTCGATGGATGAGGAGACAAACGAGGGGGAAATTGATTGAGTTTCGGCCATTGATATAGAAAGGAGGCGGCTGAATGTTAATTTTTCTTTTGCAAAATGAAATTTTAAGGGGCTTATATAGAAAATTTCGCAAACACTATTCATCCCGGAATTTTCGAACTCCAAACGAAGCATGCCGGTTGGCGTTCCTAAGGTTTACCCCGCGTTCCGAACACAATGGAACATGTTTCGGGAGCTAATTCGATCATCTGTGCGAGTTATGGCAATAAACGTTCGATTTTAAATTAAATCGGTAAATCAACTTTCTAGGCGTTTTGGCTTGCACCGGACAAACGGTAAATCCGATTGACACGAAATTTGAAACCATGCAATAATATCACATTACGGATCCGATGAAACTTGTTTCGTCGAATCCGAGACTGTTTGAAAAATGGCTATTTTAACTCGTCAAATTAATATTAAAACAATTTCGATGCGTTTCGAGCTGCCACGGTCAAATGAAAACTCTGATTGCTACGAAAATTGAAATCCGAAAATTACAAACTATTACGGATCCAATGGAACTAGTTTCGTCCAATTCTGAGACTGTTCGAAAATGGCTAATTTCACTAGTCGATTTAAATATTAAAATATTCAATTTTCACAAATTAACTTTTAATTCGATTTTAAAAGTTCTAAAATATCGTTCTAACTCCAACATGATTAAATAAAATTTTAAAAATCATTTTCAATCATATTTAACCCAAATTTTCAATTATTTCTGTATTTTCACATATTAAATAATCGATTTAATTATTCAATTAAATCAAATTATTCAAAATAAAATTTATTCGACTTATAAATTTCACTTATTAATATTTAAAATCAATTAAATATACGAATTTTAATTGACAGAAATTCTGGGTCGTTACACAAATATACTAGTGAAGGATGGTTTACTCACCGTTTGAAAAGCAGAGGTTTTAAACTGGATTTGAAACATTTGCATTGCTTGACTTCCTTAAAACTGAAAAGGCTTTGATCTCTTTAAAATGAAAAGCTTTAGCTAATGTTTTTGATTAACACTGGAATAACTTTGATGATTAAGGCTTGTTTTCAGGTTGCTGCTTTTCTGGAGATGATTCAGGTTTTGATTCATGCATTTTCGAGTTTGCAAAGTTTTGGATTGCATGAAAATTTCTGTTTTTCTTTTCTTTTGGAGATGAACACAGTTTCTTTTGATTTAGAAATGAGATTAGGGGAAAAATATTTGATGGGAAAAGATAAAATTTTATATAAGTTAATTTCAGATTTTCTTAAAATTAAAAGAAAATTCAAATAATGAGACACTTGTCTCTTACCTTACTTAGTATGTTCACACATGTACTAAAGAGGTTTATAACTTTAACACTTGTCATTATTTATATTTACTTTATTTTTAAATGATATAAAAAGCTTTTCTTATTAACTTCCTTATTAACAAATACATTTATAAATTTATAAATGTTTTCTAAATTTTATATAAATACAATCTAAAATCATGATTTAAAAGATCACATTATAAATTAATTGGTTATTTATATTTAAAGATAACAATTTTATCAATTTATATTTTGTATTTATATTCACACCTTTCTAGTATTTATACATATAAAATTTTTCAAAAGAGAAGACTTTAAAAATCTTAATTATACACTAATATAATTATTCTTTGAATTTCAAACCTCAAATTCAAATTCAAATTTAAATTAAATTGACTCATATACATATTTTAAACAAACACACATTACATGTGTTTTGGAAATATAATTTTGCATATTTTAAAATTATTATACTAGAAGATTATCAAATAAATTTATATCCCAGTCTAAATATTTATCATCAGATTATTTGTTTAATCCATAAATCAATATTATATATTTTATTTTATATATATTTATTTATTTTTAAATCAGATAATTATACAATTATCTGATGCCAGAGAAATCCGTGTTATCACATTCCTCCCCCCTTTTGATTCTTTTCGTCCTCGAAAAGGAACGAAGCCAGATTTATTAAAATGCTTGTAATCAGATAAATTTCTCTTTGATTCTTTTAAAAAACTTTTGAAATTTATATAGTATTATAAAATAGTTTTTATGAAAATAGTTGTTATAACTCGATGTTTCAATAAGTCCGTCCTCGTTCTCATAGAAATTCGGTCATACGTTGATCAGGCGTAGGACTGAAAATCTATAAGTACTTATTAGACCCATCTTCAACACCCAGTGAAAACACTTGGAAAATAATTTTATTGAAAATATAGAAAATAGTTTTTGAAAATAGAGGATATATTTTGGTGAGAATGCTCTGGAAATCATCACCTCCATCCATGGTCACAGTTACATCCAGGGTTACGTTGCCGTCACAACAAAAGTCCATGTAACTGCAGGCTCTCAACGGCCTCTCGATTACGCCATGGGTCCCACACAACAGATCACAATTACATCCAGGGTTAAGTTGCCGTCGCAGCAAAAGCCCATGTAACTACAGGCTCTCAACGGCCTCTGATTTTCGCTATCAAAATGAAACTTCTCCACTCCAACATAGGTCTCAGTCTGCCGATATAAAATCAAATGCAGACTGTTGGCTCTCAGCGGCACACACGACTTCCGCTATGGTATACTCCACTCATAATCCTCAGGAACTAGTTTTGTCCGGACTCCTCACAGGATCAACTTTAGAACCCCCCCTTGGGGCTCAAGGCAGCACCACCCGGTGGTACTCCTGAGAAGTTCATTTCAAGGGAGCGCCTTTTTCCCCAGAGCCATCATCAAAACATTTTATACTATACACATATAGTATCTTTAAATCATACACCTATTATGATCTCATACAAAGCTTCTTTACTCAAAATCGATTATTCCAAAATCGATAATTCTCAAACTCGGCTTTCCAAATTCTCATATTGATTTCAACCAAAAATCAAAAGCCTTTTCCAAATCCAAAGGTTCCCAAAACCCTTTTCCAAATCCAAAGGTTCCCAAAACCCTTTTCCAAAATCCTCATAAGATCTTTATATATATATATATATACACACAGATATATAAAATCTTTAAAACTTTGGATTATTTCAAACTTGTAAAACTCCTTTTATACTTCAAAACACCTTCAAAAATCCTTTTCTTCTGGCAATAGATTCAACACGGGGAGTTTCATTTTATAAAACAAAGATATTTAACTTTGTTTACTCAAAATCAAATATTCAAATTTGATTATTCCTTTCAATATCATTTTCATTCAAATCCGTACGATGTACACATATCATCCGTACGCTATACCAATCTGATCGCTCACTCGATCACACAATTTCACTTTCGAACTAGTATCGTCCACCCGACTTCCTAGTGCGGACACAGATCTGGTTTCTTGATCAGAAACCGTCATTCTCCTTGCATAGCTTAACTATGATAGAGAATACCCAGAACCAATCAACAGTCCATATCCAGGTTCGCTGTCGAAAATCGAGTGAAAAATCCCACTCGGATCGATATAACTATCTCGAAATTCTGTGCTCGAATCTGAATCAAATCACTATGCGAATAGAATAACATACGTACACCCCACGTATTTATCTTTATTGGTTATTAGCCAAATCAATTCTCTTTCTATTTATATGCACTTTAATTTTCATTCACTTATTCACAATCGCTTAAATCCATTCGGATTATCACCTCTATTCTTATCTCGATTGGGTATTTAAACAATAACAGTTTAAACTCTGTCCAGTTTAAATTTAGAAAATAGCTTGAAAGGTTAAAAATAGATAAGTAGTTGGAAAATAATTACTAGTTTGTAAAATAGGTGTAAAATAGTTCGGTAGTTGTAAAATAGTAGAAAAATAGTCAAATAATTATAGAAATTTTAAATAATTGCAAAATAGCTATAAAATAGTAATTTGTTATAAAGTAGTTGAAAAACAGTAATTAGTTATTAAAATAGTTGAAAAATTATTAAATAGTTCAAAAAATAATTGTAAAACAAGTATAAGATAGTTTGGCTTTTAAAAGAAAGGTTGCGTATATAATGAATAGCTTGCAAAAAATAGGTTTATATTAAAACAATTTATATTAAAAATAGTCCAGAGTCAAAACTGCTCACTTTCCAATCTCCATTCAAATCAATTCAATTTAAATTCCACTTCCATTCAAATTGACCCAATTCCAACTTAAATAACTTCAATTTCCATTGAAATTGATTCAATCCCAATTCAAGTTGAATTAACTTCACTTCTTTCCAAATTTAATTTTATTCAACCTTGAACTCAAATTCTACTAATTCAAGTAAATTTCAATTGAACTAGTTCCAATTTCAATTCATTTCAACCCCAGTTTGAATTAATCCCAATTTCAAACTCCATTTTCCAAACCAAGTTGAATTATTCTTGATTTCCTCCCAGATTTAATTCAAACTCCATTTGAATTTTATACTATTCAATTTTAATTACAATTCCAAATTATTCAAATCAACCCAATTCAAATTTAACATTTCATTCTTATACTCATACATCTTCAATCACAATTTCAATTAATTCAAATCAAATTTAATTTGAACTAATTCAAATTTCAAATTTAAACCATCTCGAATTATATACATTCGAGTTAATACTTCAAATGTTGATTTAATTCCTTTAAATCTATTTTGTTTTAAAGTTTTTTAAACAATTCAATTCTGAGTTCAAATTTTAAAATTCCATTTTAAATCATCTTTACTTAACTCATTACATGGTTCAAGTAAGAGTTTCAAACAATTTTAATTTACAAATTCAATTACTCAAATTTTTAGTTCAAGGTAATTCCGTACCCTTGATTTCAAACTAAAGTTTAATTTCTCTTTTATCTCAACAATGGGTTACCATACTCCATCTCTCATTCATTTAAACAATTCCAATCTTAGATTAAAGATTATTAATCACAACGAGATGGTATTATTCAAATTATTTTAAAACATCCATCCATTTCCAATTTCCAGATCTCAAACCCATTTTGAGATCACACAAACTCCCAATTCAAATTAACCATTTAATTTCCCAAGTTAAATTCCAATTTCATCATCAAAATTTCAAATCAAGTTGATCATTCCAACTTATTTAACTCCTCCTCAAGTTAAACTTAATTCACTTAACCCAATCAACCCTACCCAATTTGAACTTCCATTTCAAATTTTAAACTTCTCATAAATAATCTTCCACTTATTAAATTCAAAAACTTATCACTTTGGGTATCATATCTCATTCCAGATTTAAAACTCAACATTTAGAGTTTGCCTCAAATCATCTTTGATATTTAAGTATATCCATACATATACATATTTACTTCTTGGCTCGTCAAGCCAAATTTTAAACCACCTTTGGTTCCAATTCAAACAAATTTTCTTTCAAATTTTCAAACATTTCTTGTTTTCTTTTAAAATAAGATCATATTCAAAGTAGTTTGAATAATATTATTTCCTTTAACATTTTGAAACCAATTCAAATTTTTAAATTTAGAATTCAGAACATCATAATTTGAAACCCACTTTAATTTACATCCTTACAAATTTACAAGTTATTCTCATCAAATGGTTATTTCCTTAAAACATTTTATTGTTTAGAACTATCATCCCATTATTAAACACAATAACCATTCAATTTCCTGGTTTGAAACCAATTCTAATTCATCTTATTTTGAAATTCTTCCTTAACTTTAAGATTTTAATTTAAGTTTGAATCCATTTCAAACTTATGCTTATTTAATTTCAATTTGGTTGTATTATATTACTTCTTAATTCTTACTATTACTTTTAATTTAATTAATACTACAACCAATTTCCTTAATATAATAGATAATCTATTTCTTATATAAGATTCATTTACTTTTGAAATCATTTAAAAATCTTTATATAAGAAAATAACAAGTATGCTCTCTCATATATATCTACACTCAACTCACTCTAGGGTACCAAATACCCTATCCTTAATGAGTAATCCCACCAGAGCCAAGGTTCTTGCTTAACCTTCAGCTCTGATACCAAATGTAACGACCCGGAAATTTCAATCCCGAAATTTCTAGATAGTTAGTGAAAGGAAGAAAAAGAAAGAAGAAGAACAGAAAACTCAAACTCAGAATCTCACATTCGCAGCGGATAAAATATAATATCACATAACCAATAGTTTACAAAGAAGAACTGTATCAGGACATTTACATTTTTATTTAACATAGTTACATCCATTTCTAATCTCTAGACAGTCTAAACTACACATAAATTATACAATAATATATCATGCGACGATCCTGACTCGACCTTCGAAAATCGGCACCGAATACGACACTGCATTCAAATGCCGCAGATCCAAACGTTGAATCTGGTTCGCCGGAGCTTATAACACCACTAAGTAAAACAACACAGCGGAAGAAAAAGAATATATGAATATACAACATTGATATAATATCAGATACAATATGATACAACAGATGATACAATGAATATCAATATACATCAGAGGTATGATACAAGATAATAGCAGCGGAAAGAAAAAATAACACTAGCAGCGGAACAAAAACTCCAATATGGTCTTCAAGAAAGAACTCCATCTTCAAAACACAAATCCAGAAATAGCTCGAACTCCCAATAACGACGCACAAAGATAAGCAAGTGCAGTTCAGATCCAAAGACTGAACTAGCTCCATATAACCTACTAAACCTGACTATCTGAAAAAATCAACTCTAGACTGCCAGTGTGGAAAAATAGTGGGCACCCAGAGTTTAGGAAATGAAAAATAAACTCCAGGTTAGTCGTGGGACTGGTATGAGCAAACAAAAACATTTGGTCTTTTAAAACAAACAAAAGAATTTAAAGTTTGAAATCCGCAATGCTTTTTAGAAAATGAAACTACCATAAGGCCTCCCGCCACACACACAATGCAAACGCAGACTTGGAGGAGATTTCTCCTTATGATAGCCAAATATGCTTAATACGAGAAAATTCTCTTTGATATTATTACTATAAGTGCAAAGTGTGGAAAACCATTTCGAAAGTATAATATAAATCCTAGCCAGCATAGGCATTTCGCACTTATGCCTACTATAGCTACCATGTTCAGTAGCAGGTTACCACCACATTCCATGGCAGGTAATACAACTAAAACCGTATAGGGCGCGTATTGTTTTGATTGGATTTCCAACAAATGGTCAGGCTAAGGAACTTCCTACTGTCAATGGGATCGCCTCTGGCGGGACGTCCCAAGAACCTAACCGGATCTCTGGCAACACAAGGCCGGGTTACCTCTGTAACTAGGTAACTACTACTCGAGTATGCCATCCCCCGGTCCTTTGTGACCTTTATCCGAGGCGCCTCAAAACCACAAAGCAATCACTAAGTAATAGATCTGCAGTATCCACATGAGTAAGTATTTGGGCTCCATACCATGATACCACCCTTTACCAGAAGGGAATGACACACCCTAAAGGGCGCGACCCTCATAACCTTGCCGCATCTTTCCTGTTTCGACCATTTCCGAGGTGTGAGGTCATGATGCAGTCTCGTCCTCAAAGCTATGCTTTATAAAAAGCCATGCTTTGATCACAAATGATCAACAAATGATCATCAACACACAGCATCACTTAGCATGCCACACTACCAAATTGGGAATATATCACTGATAAATATCAACTACATAACCTCTGAGCTCGTACGTCTCAGAGAAGGGTGTTAAGCTAAGAGAATAAATTCTCCGCCACCAAGCAGAAATGTATTTGATAGAGATCAGTTTAATATCTCAAAGTGTAGTGTCAGACATACAACCATACAAGTCTGTTCCGGGTTCGAACAGAACCGAAGGCACTTCCGAAGAAGCCCTTGCAAATCCGGGTATCCACAATACCGATCGGACTTCCCGTCACTAAGGGAGAACTCTATACCGGAGCAACTCAGTGCAGAGTCAATCGACAGGTTATCCTATCATTCTCGAAGACACCCGGTCTTCAACACCGGTCTTCAAATGCAATCCATAACGTCGTATCACTATTCGGAATGGGTTATATGACACAAAGATCCTCTTTCGGCTAAACCGAATAGCGAGCGCAATATTTAAGAACATATGGATATGGGATTTCAGTTAAGTCACAACTTGAAAATCCAAAGTTTCTTTTTTAAATGGTTAAACAAATTACCATTTTAAATCTTTAAATAAAAAGATTCATTTCACATAGTTCACCTAGTTTCACAAAGATCATTCATAGATTTCAAACAATTCCATTTCAATTGGGTTAACATATTAAAATTTTAAATTAAAGATTTAATTCATAGCTTCAAAACACGTTTCCAAAGATTTATCTATAACTTGGGAAACTATTTCCATTTTAGACTTGAAATCCTTTTAACCCGAATTGGAAATTCATTTCTTATGCGAAAGCTGTTATTATTTGAAAACATCTAGTTTCCGTTTCAGAAAAATTCAATTATATTTATACCAGTTAAAATCTTTGGGTTTAGAATTTAAATTCCCAATCAACGCTTTTAAAATGGCTTAAAAACCCATTTATAAGTTGAATGGCTTAAAATCTTTCATCTTTTCCTTTTAAAATTCATTTTCAAAGTTCCAATTCTAATTCCAAAACTATTTTGGATTAAATCTTTAAAACAATTTGAAGAATATGTGACTTAACCCATTTCCGCGTGCAATCCATATTTGTGTGTGGATAAGTGTGGTCCAGGGGTTCAACACAATAGTGCACAACATCAATCATCACAGATTCAATCATATCGATAAGCGGTATAACCCATAACGCTTATCTTTATTCACAGATTCATAGATAAAATAAATTCATCAATCATAAAGATTCACCAATATGATTCGATGTGGGTTTCGGATAACCCATTGGAATCCGACTTCCTCTCGCATCGAAATTTAAATGCCGTTTTACGGGCAGAAGGGGTTTTACAAACATATAGGAACAAATCATAAATCGCAATTCATCACAAAGCAACAGCATCAGAACAAAAATGTCAATCCAGTACAGAGTGTTTGATGATGGTCAATCGTCGTTGATTCAAGTGATTGTGATTTAGAGTGAATTAACCATATAATTGCCTTTATTAATCATTTTAAATTAATGTTTAATTCTACTTAATTATGAATTATTTTAATTGGCTTAATTAATTAATTATCCTTCAACTTATTCTTTTAATTTATTAATTCTTAATTGCTAATTAATTAAGTTTAATTATTTTTATAAATTTCCCATTCTTTAATTAATTAATCTTAGATTGTAAAATCATTGCAAGCCTTAAGGGTTAATTATCCTTTCATTTTTATAAATTAACATTTAAACATATATTTTACTTTTATGAATTTTGTTAAGTCAAACTTTAAAACAACCTTTTTTTTAAAATGATAAATTTGAAATGCCATTTGTTTCATATGCTATTTACCATCATCGTTAAATTATTCAGAAAATAAATTTACTTGAGTTTTTCAAACATTGGCAAAAACTGGGTTACTGTTCCATTTCACTCACTCGAGACTTGCTCCGGGTTTACGCCGAGCCATCATCCCCTTAGCTTCGGGTTGAGGACAATATTGACCCGAGCAAAAACATTTTTCACAAAATTTGTTAAAGTTTTTAAGTTAACCTTCACCACGCTAAAACCCCTCGAGTCCTTCTTCGAGTTCCCACGCGATATCCCCGTGCTGTGCTTCGAGTTCTCCTCGTCCTCCCCAACCCATCACACTGACACACCACCATATCCACGTGCACGCGCACCGGCACCGGAGGCGATTCCGACCACTGGCGAACATCGCCGCACGCCAACCCCCAACCCAGCAACCATCTCCATTCGAAGTGCCCCATCTCCCCTCAATTAAAAATCGAGCTGTTAGCCTCGAACTGGAAAACAACTGCCCGACCGAAACCACCCCGACCATGCGACGCCGACCACCTGACCTCGTACCACCTCGGCCACATCACCACCGATGATCCACGAAGCTAACCCCAGACCCTCGTCCAACTCGATGCGCCGAGGATCATCAGCGACCCATTCTTCAACCAAGACTAAAAATAGGTTTAGGAACCTAAACCTATTCGCCATCGACGCCACGATGGTCAGACACCTCTCCGACCATTTTTCCTAGTCTTCTCGATCACCCACCCATCTCCAGACGAAACCCAGACGTCCCCGATCACATAGGTCAAACGGAATTTCTCAAAAATAATTTTCCAGTCATTTCCAAATTTCTAACTCAATACTATATTAAAAATTCCAACTCTAGTTTTAAAAATCATGGTTTCCAAAATGGTTTCGAATTATAATCCTAAATCAATAAATTTTGATACTGGTATTTATCATATTCGAGCCTTTTCCTGCAATTCCAAGTTTTCTTGAAAACTTTGTTACGGTTTAACTTTAAATTATTTTTAAGGGTTGAATCCTGTTGAAACTAACATTCTTTGTTTAGACAATATTGGCTGAAATGATTTAGAGAAATAGGGAATGATTTTTGAAACAATTTCAATAGCCTGTGAGCCTGGGAGTTCATCCTTGGTCTGATTTTATCAATACCCAGCCTCTTCATTTATCAATTCACATGCAAAGCCATTCACATTCATATAAGCATTCATATAAGAATCCAAACACAAAGGAAATTAGAGCAAGCATAGGTTTACTCACCTGTTTTTTTTCTAGAGAGTTTCCAAAGCAGAAAATGAAGCCTGGATAATTCTTTTCTTTTTCCTACTTTGATTTTGAAATTTAAATCTACAGCTTGAAATTATAACACTTTGTTTAATCTCTATTGCATGCTCTTGTTTTATTCAGTTTATTAATATCAAAACAAGAATTTTAAATTTACTTACTGTTTTGAATAAAACAGAGAGCTATTTCCTGGAGCTTTGATAAAAAAAGCAATTTGTTTTGAGTCTTTGATCTTATACTTTCCTGCAAATAAATTGATTGATTCAATTGGTTAAATTCCTGTTTTCATTCATGTTTAACAAATTTAACTTAAAATCTTAAAAAAGAAAATCCACTTGCCTTGAATTTGTTTTAGAAATCACTGCGCTGCTTTCTTGGCCAAAACCTAAAGCATTGTCTAACCTGCAGTTTTAAATTTATTTGTATTAAAACTTGAGTCTAAAATCATAATTTCAGTAAACAATAAAGTTTAAAACTACCTGAAAGATGGAATTTGTAGACCATAGCTTGAGTTTTGTTTGTATGTTTTTTTTTCAGATTTACAAACTTTGGATTGAAGAGGAGAGCATTCTTACTTTTTTTGTTTTTCTGGTTTGATGGTTTTTTAAGATTTGCAAGATCTTCTTGGTTGTATTTTAGAGATTTGAGGCTTATAATTTCGAAATCTTGGGAGCTGAAAGGTTTTTAAATTTTTTTATTTGAATATTTTTTTTTATAAAGACAATTCATGCCATTTGCAAAAAGCAATGATGAAAGCAAGATTTTGTTCATTTTCCTACTCATGTGTATGTACTTACATTTAAATTTTTAAAGACAAAAGAATGGTTATAAATCTCTTTATGTCATATTTATTTTATAAATGAACACACGTTTTATTTCATTAGCATATGTATCTATACAAGGTTGAAAGAAAATTGTTTTTTTACCAATATTTAATTATATATATACCATACATCTTAATTCTTTTTAAATGCTACTTAAAATTTTAACATTTATTTTAAATTTAATTTCAAATTCCAATTCACTTGAATAAAATTTCATTTATGTCTATTATTTTTACTTATACCGATTTAAAGAAAGAAATGATTTTTTAAAACTAATTTCATTAATAAGTGAATTTCTTTTCTTTTCAAAGAAGGTAGGTGTTATATACATATATATAATTTGAATTCAAATTTTTTTTTCTTTCAAAATATTTATTATTTGAAGATTTCTAAGCTCAAAAGAAATTGGAATTTATTCATGTATAGTTATTACTTATTTCATTTGTTTGAGATTTCCTTTCAATCTATTTTCAAATTAAATTTCAAAATTTTAAAATATATCATTATTTTATATTGACAAATTTTAGGATGTTACTTTTTCATTTACTAGATTTTAAATACACAATTTCAAATCCATAGTTAAAATTTTAAAAATAAATGTCTAAATAAATAAATATCCTATTTTAATTTGAAAAATTCAAATTAATCTACAATTTTATCCCAAAATTCACTTAAATTATCAATTTAAATTTAAGTAAAAATCGAGATCGTTACAGATTCCCCCCTTAAAAAAAATTTCATCCTCGAAATTTACAAGGGAGACAACAAGGAAAAGATGAAAGATAGAGAAATATATTTCCAAATAAAACTGGATATCAATTCTGTATTTGGCTTACCAAATAAGAATATCAACAATATGAGAACAAGCTCATATAATATTACACAAGATATTCGGGTCCATCGGTCTACGAATATACGAGGGCATTGATTAGTTCGAAGGATAACTAATCGTTCGTAGAATATATCGTATCCCAGAGAATAGATAGATGGATTCAATCTTCCATAATTTCTCAAACACTAGATATGGATTCCAAATTTAGGTCGGAACACCCCAAAATATATATCAATTTGTCCCTCTTTGGACTTTGATATACACATGAAATTACAATAGGATTTCAAATTTGGTTTTAACCGATATCGTTTTATTTATACAATTCAAATTCAGCTTCATATTAGTTAACCAATTTACTTAATTTAAAATTTCCAATTTACTTAAAATCTTCAATTTCAAATTCAAATTCAAATTCATTAGAGTTTAGATCGAAAAGCTGATAAGAAATCAATGAAGATACAAAGTAAGGATTTTCTACGACGATTTACAGGGCCACCATCGCACCGAAACTTTTTCTTGTAGCCATCACGAAGCAATGAAAATAATTTTGGAATCGAATCAAGGGAGATTGAGGAGAAAGTTGTTTCCACTGTTGTAGGGTATTGACCATTTGTAGTGGTACTTCCCTGTCCCCTATCTCGTCCTCTTCTCACACTCATACTTACTATCAGTGAATAGTAAGAGAATTTACTGAGGCGCTCGAACGGATATCTTAAGGATATACTCATTCTAGGGTATACTTCACCCTATCTCTAATGAGTTACTTAATGTGTTATACTCCTGAGCTAAAGTTTTAACCTTCAGCTCTGATACCAAATTGTGACGATCCTGACTCGACCTTCGAAAATCGGCACCGAATACGACACTGTATTCAAATGCCGCAGATCCAAACGTCGAATCTGGTTCGCCGGAGCTTATAACACCATTAAGTAAAACAACACAGCGAAAGAAAAAGAATATATCAATATACAACATTGATATAATATCAGATACAATATGATACAACAGATGATACAATGAATATCAATATACATCAGAGATATGATACAAGATAATAGCAGCGGAAAGAAAAGATAACACTAGCAGCGGAACAAAAACTCCAATATGGTCTTCAAGAAAGAACTCCATCTTCAAAACACAAATCCAGAAATAGCTCGAACTCCCAATAACGACGCACAAAGATAAGCAAGTGCAGTTCAGATCCAAAGACTGAACTAGCTCCAAATAACCTACTAAACCTGACTATCTGAAAAACTCAACTCTAGACTGCCAGTGTGGAAAAATAGTGGGCACCCAGAGTTTAGGAAATGAAAAATAAACTCCAGGTCAGTCGTGGGACTGGTATGAGCAAACAAAAACATTTGGTCTTTTAAAACAAACAAAAGAATTTAAAGTTTGAAATCCGCAATGCTTTTAAGAAAATGAAACTACCATAAGGCCTCCCGCCACACACACAATGCAAACGCAGACTTGGAGGAGATTTCTCCTTATGATAGTCAAATATGCTTAATACGAGAAAATTCTCTTTGATATTATTACTATAAGTGCAAAGTGTGGAAAACCATTTCGAAAGTATAATATAAATCCTAGCCAGCATAGGCATTTTGCACTTATGCCTACTATAGCTACCATGTTCAGTAGCAGGTTACCGCCACATTCCATGGCAGGTAATACAACTAAAACCGTATAGGGCGCGTATTGTTTTGATTGGATTTCCAGCAAATGGTCAGGCTAAGGAACTTCCTACTGTCAATGGGATCGCCTCTGGCGGGACGTCCCAAGAACCTAACCGGATCTCTGGCAACACAAGGCCGGGCTACCTCTGTAACTAGTTAACTACTACTCGAGCATGCCATCCCCCGGTCCTTTGGGACCTTTATCCGAGGCGCCTCAAAACCACAAAGCAATCACTAAGTAATAGATCTGCAGTATCCACATGAGTAAGCATCTAGGCTCCATACCATGATACCACCCTTTACCAGAAGGAAATGACACACCCTAAAGGGCGCGACCCTCATAACCTTGCCGCATCTTTCCTGTTTCGACCATTTTCGGGGTGTGAGGTCCTGATGCAGTCTCGTCCTCAAAGCTACGCTTTATAAAAAGCCATGCTTTGATCACAAATGATCATCAACACACAGCAGCACTTAGCATGCCACACTACCAAATTGGGAATATATCACTGATAAATATCAACTACATAACCTCTGAGCTCGTACGTCTCAGAGAAGGGTGTTAAGCTAAGAGAATAAATTCTCCCCCACCAAGCAGAAATGTATTTGATAGAGATCAGTTTAATATCTCAAAGTGTAGTGTCAGACATACAACCATACAAGTCTGTTCCGGGTTCGAACAGAACAGAAGGCACTTCCGAAGAAGCCCTTGCAAATCCGGGTATCCACAATACCGATCTGACTTCCCGTCACTAAGGGAGAACTCTATACCGGAGCAACTCAGTGCAGAGTCAATCGACAGGTTATCCTATCATTCTCGAAGACACCCGGTCTTCAACAACGGTCTTCAAATGCAATCCATAACGTCATATCACTATTCGGAATGGGTTATATGACACAAAGGTCCTCACCTGGCTAAACTGAATAGCGAGCGCAATATTTAAAAACATATGGATATGGGATTTCAGTTAAGTCACAACTTGTAAATCCAAAGTTTCTCTTTTAAATGGTTAAACAAATTACCATTTTAAATCTTTAAATAAAAAGATTCATTTCACAAAGTTCACCTAGTTTCACAAAGATCATTCATAGATTTCAAACAATTCCATTTCAATTGGGTTAACACATTAAATCTTTAAATTAAAGATTTAATTCATAGCTTCAAACACGTTTCCAAAGATTTATCTATAACTTGGGAAACTATTTCCATTTTAGACTTGAAATCCTTTTAACCCGAATTGGAAATTCATTTCTTATGCGAAAGCTCTTATTGTTTGAAAACATATAGTTTCCGTTTCAGAAAAATTCAATTATATTTATACCAGTTAAAATCTTTGGGTTTAGAATTTAAATTCCCAATCAACGCTTTTAAAATGGGTTAAAACCCCATTTATAAGTTGAATAACCCTTTTGAACCATAGTTTCCAAGCCATAGAATTCAATTCCAAATGTTGAATTCAAATTTAAATCAAATTATTTAAATTTCAAAACTCAATCAAGTTATTCAAAATAACTTTTATTTTTGAAAATTCATTTTCAAAGTTCCAATTCTAATTGCAAAACTATTTTGGATTAAATCTTTAAAACAATTTGAAGAATCTTTGACTTAACCCATTTCCACGTGCAATCCATATTTGTGTGTGTACAAGTGTGGTCTAGGGGTTCAACACAATAGTGCACAACATCAATCATCACAGATTCAATCATCGATAAGCGGTATAACCTATAACGCTATCTTTATTCACAGATTCATAGATAAAATAAATTTATCAATCATAAAGATTCACCAATATGATTCGATGTGGGTTTCGGATAACCCATTGGAATCCGACTTCCTGTCGCATCGAAATTTAAATGCCGTTTTACGGGCAGAAGGGGTTTTACAAACATATAGGAACAAATCATAAATCGCAATTCATCACAAAGCAATCACAACATCACAACAAAAATGTCAATCCAGTACAGAGTGTTTGATGATGGTCAATCGTCGTTGATTCAAGTGATTGTGATTTAAAGTGAATTAACCATATAATTGCCTTTATTAATCATTTTAAATTAATGTTTAATTCTACTTAATTATGAATTATTTTAATTGGCTTAATTAATTAATTATCCTTCAACTTATTCTTTTAATTTATTAATTCTTAATTGTTAATTAATTAAGTTTAATTATTTTTATAAATTTCCCATTCTTTAATTAATTAATCTTAGATTGTAAAATCATTGCAAGCCTTAAGGGTTAATTATCCTTTCATTTTTATAAATTAACATTTAAAAATTTATTTTACTTTTATGAATTTTGTTAAGTCAAACTTTAAAACAACTTTTTTTTAAAATGATAAATTTGAAACGCCATTTGTTTCATATGCTATTTACCATCATCGTTAAATTATTCAGAAAATAAATTTACTTGAGTTTTTCAAACATTGGCAAAAACTGGGTTACTGTTCCATTTCACTCACCCGAGACTTGCTCCGGGTTTACCCTGAGCCATCATCCCCTTAGCTTCGGGTTGAGGCCAATATTGACCCGAGCAAAAACATTTTTCACAAAATTTGTTAAAGTTTTTAAGTTAACCGTCACCACGCTAAAACCCCTCGAGTCCTTCTTCGAGTTCCCACGCGATATCCCCGTGCTGTGCTTCGATTTCTCCTCGTCCTCCCTAACCCATCACACTGACACACCACCATATCCACGTGCACGCACGCCGGCACCGGAGGCGATTCCGACCACTGGCGAACATCACCGCACGTCAACCCCCAACCCATCAACCATCTCCATTCATCGAAGTGCCCCATCTCCCCTCAAACAAAAATCGAGCTGTTAGCCTCGAACTGGAAAACAACTGCCCGACCGAAACTACCCCGACCACGCGACGCCGACCACCTGACCTCGCACCACCTCGGCCACATCACCACCGATGATCCACGAAGCTAACCCCAGACCCTCGTCCAACTCGATGCGCCGAGGATCATCAGCGACCCATTCTTCAACCAAGACTAAAGCTCGGTTTAGGAACCTAAACCTATTCGCCATCGACGCCACAATGGTCAGACACCTCTCCGACCATTTTTCCCAGTCTTCTCGATCACCCACCCATTTCCAAACGAAACCCAGACGTCCCCGATCACATAGGTCGAACGGAATTTCCCAAAAATAATTTTCCAGTCATTTCCAAATTTCTAACTCAATACTATATTAAAAATTCCGATTCTAGTTTTAAAAATCATTTTTTCCAAAATGGGTTCGAATTATAATCCTAAATCTATAAATTTTGATACTGGAATTTTATCATATTCGAGCCTTTTCCTGCAATTCCAAGTTTTCTTGAAAACTTTGTTACGGTTTAACTTTAAATTATTTTTAAGG
Organism: Allium cepa; assembly: GCA_030765085.1. Taxonomy (NCBI): domain Eukaryota; kingdom Viridiplantae; phylum Streptophyta; class Magnoliopsida; order Asparagales; family Amaryllidaceae; genus Allium; species Allium cepa. The sequence continues at coordinate 981,520,649 of CM060928.1, forward strand.
GTTGAATCCTGTTGAAACTAACATTCTTTGTTTAGAAAATATTGGCTGAAATGATTTAGAGAAATGGGGAATGATTTTTGAAACAATTTCAATAACCTGTGATCCTGGGAGTTCATCCTTGGTCTGATTTTATCAATACCCAGCCTTTTCATTTATGACAAAAAAAAGGTTCCAGAACTTTAAACAATTATACAAACACATTTTCAAACATGCAATACTAACTAACTTCAACCCTATTTCACAATCATCAAATTTTGAGGTGTTTCATGCTTCTAGTTTTTTTTTTTACAGAGGACGAAGAACTAAGGTTTAAAGTCAACAACAGAAGTGATTCATGTGCATCATGTATTTGTTGCCTAAGCTTTTAAAAATAAAAGTCTACTTACTTGTTTCTTAATTCAATTTTTTTTCCAAAAGAAATGGGGAGAGAGATTTTAGATATCACTGTAACTAAAATGTTACATGAAGACAGAGACATGGAAACAAATGTTTCCAGGAAAATCAAACACAAGCTTGGCCACTCATTCACATGCAAAGCCATTCACATTCATATAAGCATTCATATAAGAATCCAAACACAAAGGAAATTAGAGCAAGCATAGGTTTACTCACCTGTTTTTTTTTCTAGAGAGTTTCCAAAGCAGAAAATGAAGCCTGGATAATTCTTTTCTTTTTCCTACTTTGATTTTGAAATTTAAATCTACAGCTTGAAATTATAACACTTTGTTTAATCTCTATTGCATGCTCTTGTTTTATTCAGTTTATTAATATCAAAACAAGAATTTTAAATTTACTTACTGTTTTGAATAAAACAGAGAGCTATTTCCTGGAGCTTTGATAAAAAAAGCAATTTGTTTTGACTCTTTGATCTTATACTTTCCTGCAAATAAATTGATTGATTCAATTGGTTAAATTCCTGTTTTCATTCATGTTTAACAAATTTAACTTAAAATCTTAAAATAGAAAATCCACTTGCCTTGAATTTGTTTTAGAAATCACTGCACTGCTTTCTTGGCCAAAACCTAAAGCATTGTCTAAACTGTAGTTTTAAATTATTTGTATTAAAACTTGAGTTTAAAATCATAATTTCAGTAAACAATAAAGTTTAAAACTACCTGAAAGATGGAATTTGTAGACCATAGCTTGAGTTTTGTTTGTATGTTTTTTTTCAGATTTACAAACTTTGGATTGAAGAAGAGAGCATTCTTATTTTTTTTTGTTTTTCTGGTTTGATGGTTTTTTAAGATTTGCAAGGTCTTCTTGGTTGTATTTTAGAGATTTGAGGCTTATAATTTCGAAATCTTGGGAGCTGAAAGGTTTTTAAATTTTTTTATTTGAATATTTTTTTTATAAAGACAATTCATGCCATTTGTAAAAAGCAATGTTGAAATCAAGATTTTGTTCATTTTCCTACTCATGTGTATGTACTTACATTTAAATCTTTAAAGACAAAAGAATGGTTATAAATCTCTTTATGTCATATTTATTTTATAAATGAACACACATTTTATTTCATTAGCATATGCATATATACAAGGTTGAAAGAAAATTGTTTTTTTACCAATATTTAATTATATATATACCTTACATCTTAATTCTTTTTAAATGCTACTTAAAATTTTAACATTTATTTTAAATTTAATTTCAAATTCCAATTCACTTGAATAAAATTTCATTTATGTCTATTATTTTTACTTATACCGATTTAAAGAAAGAAATGATTTTTTAAAACATTTTCATTAATAAGTGAATTTCTTTTCTTTTCAAAATAGGTAGGTATTATATACATATATATAATTTGAATTCAAATGTTTTTTCTTCTTTCAAAATATGTATTATTTCAAGATTTCTAAGCTCAAAAGAAATTGGAATTTATTCATGTATAGTTATTACTTATTTCATTTGTTTGAGATTTCCTTTCAATCTATTTTCAAGTTAAATTTCAAAATTTTAAAATATATCATTATTTTATATTGACAAATTTTAGGATGTTACTTTTTCATTTACTAGATTTTAAATACACAATTTCAAATCCGAAGTTAAAATTTTAAAAATAAATGTCTAAATAAATAAATATCCTATTTTAATTTGAAAAATTCAAATTAATCTGCAATTTCATCCCAAAATTCACTTAAATTATCAATTTAAATTTAAGTAAAAATCGGGATCGTTACATATCACAGCGGTAAGCACTTCATACGTTCCAACCATCCAGCTCGCCTCCTGAGCTTCATAACGTCCCTACCTGAAAATATGTAATACTCGTTCTGACCCGAGCATTACATCAAAGTAACACCCGGGTCAGGATGGAAACCAGCGTGAGTAAACCCATCTAACATGAATGACAAAAGCATACAACTTAAATAAACCCGAGGTAACTTATATCAATTTACAGCTCCACAAGTTGTTATAGACATCACCTATTTCCCATAACAATTTATACAGAATCGAAGTGGCTTCGGGAATTTACTAATACCCGACTCCGGTCTCTTCGAGTCCAATGTCATCTTAACCAAAATTATCCAATTAAATACAATTCAACCTTAATTACCAGATAACATTTTTATTCACATCAGCTCATAATTGATAGGTAATCACAATATCATCATCCATTCAACATATCATGTCATAAAACAATTCATATCAGAGGTATCAACTAGTCCAAAGCACTCATCATCATTCAATCATAAATTAGCAAGATTGATCACTTCATTAATTAAATTAATTAATGATCATCAAATTACTTTCATTAGTAAATTATTCTTAAATTTCATATAATAATTAACCTTTACCTTAATCACATTCATTAATCAATATTGATTATTCATCAATAGATATCAATTCAATAGATATCATCCAATCCAGACATTCAACAACCAATCATCCATAAGCAAGCATTGTCAATTCATATCATAATTAATTTAGTTACTTAAATTTAATTAATTTCTTAAGGATTAATCACTTAATCTTGCTTATAGAATCATTGATTAATTAGTAACCTTAATTAATTAATCACATCCTTGATTAACTCAAATAATCAATTTATCAATCCTTAATCCCACATTAATTATCCTTTATTTATCAATTATTAATCCATAATTATTATTTAATTTCCTTTAATACAAAGTAATTAATCCTTAATTACTTCCATAATCAATTAATTAACCTTTAATTAATCCTTCATTAACTATTAACCCATCCTTAATCAAAGATAATCAATCCTTAATTACCATTTGATTAATCCTTAATCACCATTGATTAATCAAGTAATTACCGTTTAAAAACTTCTTAATTAATCTTTAATTACGAATTAACTATTCTTTAATTATTAATTAATAAAACCTTAATTACAAGTTAAGCACTACTTAATTATTAGTTAAGTAACCCTTATTACTTAACTAACAACTTATTAATTAATTTCTTAATCAATCCTTTATAATTAAACTAATTAATTAAACTTAATTTCTTTAAATTGACTTAATCAAAATTAAGATATTAAAACCTTAATTAAAATAAAACATTTATCTTATAAATGCTTTAATTACCCTTAACACATTTGCATCATTTACTTATAACAATCTTTGCTTAATTAAATTATTAATTAAGTTTTTTTTAAAATAAAACCATCATTTAACTTGATAAAAATTAAAGTTATCAAAACACAACTAAAAATAGATTAAATATTTATCAATTATTAGTTGTTTTAAACTATTTCAATTGGGATTTAAAACTTGTCTTTTATATAAACTTCTCAAATAACATTCAAACTCGATTTTTAAAATCACTTTAAAATTTCTTAACAAAGTTTAAATTTAACAAACTTCAAAACTTCTTAAAATATGTTTAAGAAAATGTTTATTAAAACATCAAATAATTTATATAAGAGTTTTAAACTAATTTAAATTTTTAAATATCAAAACACAAACTTTTAAAACCTTAATTACTGTTTACTTAAGCTGCTTCGGGTTAAACCCGTAGCTTACTCGGGTCATACCCGAGTTGCCTTATCTTTTCCATCTCAATTTATTTTAAAATTTTAACCCTGTAGCAACCTAAACTGTTAACAACTAATCATCATGAGCTACGCGCGTTTATACTCGAGCAAATTTCCCTCAGACCCGAGCTTCAACCCGTGCCCCAATCTTCCTCCTCAATTACTGACACCAGAACTCGCTGTGCAAGTGCACCAGCAATCGCCGAAGCTCCGGCCACCATGACCTCCCTTGACAAGTCGCCGACGCCACACCCATTTGATTTCGATCACCCAAATTTCCTTACAAACCCCAAAATAAGATCGAGCTATCACGATCAAACTCGGAAAACACCCATCACCAGAAAACTGGCCGAAACCACGACACCGACCCTCAGAAGTTGCTGCGACCTCGGCCACGCCTTCCCGAGCTTCCACGATCCCTTTGCCCAAGGTTTCGTGCAACTCGATCACTGAAGTTACTGCAGTGACGTGAGATTTTGATCTCTCCAAAACTAGGGTTAAAAAAAACACTCCAACCCATCACCGCTGCCACGGTGGCTTGTCCACCCATCTACCATTTTTTCCAACATCCTAGATCATCCAGCTAACTCAGGCAAAAACCTCGGCCCTCCACAATACTCCGATCACCCACAAATGCACAAAACTCATATTATGATCAAACCCCAATATCTCACTCTGAATTCAATTAGAATTTTTGATTTTCATTCTAAAAACCAGATTTCACCATGAAGATTCAGGTTACATTCCTGAAACAACAATTTTCAATGTTTGATTTTTAACAAGATTAAAAGAATCTTCACTGTCTTTTTTTTAATCAACCAATTATTTTCTGAAATTCATTTCAAAGATTTAATTTATAACTAATCTAACACTTCTTGTTTGTAAATTTAATCCTAACAGAAATCAGTAGTAGAGAAAACAAAATTTATCCAAAATTTAGACTCTGTAACAAGTGACAAAGTTTACAGCCATGCACATCATAAACCCATACAAACAAACAAAGATTTTTTTTATATATACATACATGCAAAGTAATCTTCATTTTAGAAAATCACATTCAACAGATTTCACTTATTTAAGCTTATGAATTTAAATGTAGGTTCTGAGTTCTGGGAAACAACAGAAAGGTTATATACACAATCATCTATATTTATATCCCTGCATTCATTTAAATCCATTCATGCATCAAAATTTCTTTAGCCATTATATCACACACATCAGGTTTAAATCAAATATACTAGTGAAGGATGGTTTACTCACCTTTTGAAAAGCAGAGGTTTTAAACTGGATTTGAAACATTTGCATTGCTTGACTTCCTTAAAACTGAAAAAGCTTTGATCTCTTTAAAATGAAAAGCTTTAGCTAACGTTTTTGACTAACACTGGAGCAACTTTGATGATTAAGGCTTTTTTTCAGGTTGCTGCTTTTCGGGAGATGATTCAGGTTTTGATTCATGCATTTTCGAGTTTGCAAAATTTTGGATTGCATGAAAATTTCTGTTTTTTTCTTTTGGAGATGAACACGGTTTCTTTTGATTTAGAACTGAGATTAGGGGAAAATATTTGATGGGAAAAGATAAAATTTTATATAAGTTAATTTCAGATTTTCTTAAAATTAAAAGAAAATTCAAATAATGAGACACTTGTCTCTTACCTTACTTAGTATGTTCACACATGTACTAAAGAGGTTTATAACTTTAACACTTGTCATTATTTATATTTACTTTATTTTTAAATGATATAAAAAGCATTTCTTATTAAATTCCTAATTAACAAATACATTTATAAATTTATAGATGTTTTCTAAATTTTATATAAATACAATCTAAAATCATGATTTAAAAGATCACATTATAAATTAATTGGTTATTTATATTTAAAGATAACAATTTTATCAATTTATATTTTATATTTATATTCACACGTTTCTAGTATCTATACATATAAAAAATTTCAAAAGAGAAGACTTTAAAAATCTTAATTATACACTAATATAATTATTCTTCGAATTTCAAACCTCAAACCTCAAACTCAAATTCAATTTAAATTGACTCATATACATATTTTAAACAAACACACATTACATGTGTTTTGAAAATAATAATTTTGCAGATTTTAAAATTATTATACTAAAAGATTATCAAATAAATATCTATCCCAGTCTAAATATTTATCATCAGATTATTTGTTTAATCCATAAATCAATATTCTATATTTTATTTTATATATATATTTATTTATTTTTAAATCAGATAATTATACAATTATCTGATGCCAAAGAAATCCGGGTTATCACATTCCTCCCCCCTTTTGATTCTTTTCGTCCTCGAAAAGGAACGAAGCCAGATTAATTAAAATGCTTGTAACTAGATAAATTTCTCTTTGATTATTTTAAAACACTTTTAAAATTTATATAGTATTATAAAATAGTTTTTATGAAAATAGTTTTTATAACTCGATGTTTCAATAAGTCCGTCCTCGTTCTCGTAGAAATTCGGTCATACGTTGATCAGGCGTAGGACTGAAAATCTATAAGTACTTAGTAGACCCATCTTCAACACCCAGTGAAAACACTTGGAAAATAATTCATTGAATATTGATATCTAGGATATTTTATAAGTAAATAACTTATAATAGTTGATGAAATTCATATTCAAATACACATAAACTAATATATTATCATAAACACATGCACATTTCATCATAAATCATTCCATTTGATTAGATTTCAAAATTTTCGTCCAATGGTTAGAGTCTGATTTTTAATAAATCTATACTCTAACCGCCTTTTAGTCAAACTGCACTTAAATCATCATTTTATACCCATTTAGAAATCTATTTGAGGTGTTTTATCCAAATTTTATTTCATTCTTATAATGACTTTTGCATTTAATTCATCGTTTTATACCCTTTTAAAAATCTACATGAGGTTCTTTCTCCAAATTTTATTTCATTCTTATAATGATTTTTCCTCTACTAAAATATTATTTTACGATTTCAAAAATTTTAAAATAATTTTTATTTCCAAAACAATTCCAATTTTTCACAAATACATATATATATATATGTATATATATATTTAAAGAAAATTTTCAAACTTTTGAACTTCAAAATACAATTCGAATTTAAAATTTGATTTTAATATACCATTCCTCAATTAAATTCCAAAAATCACTTTTATTGAATTAAGTTAAATAGAATTTCCAAAATCATTTTCTAATCCCATTTATTAACAATTCCATCCCTTTATCAAGTAAAAGTAGTTATCCATAATAAACATCCAAATTTCTTCAATTGAAATTTCAAAAATCCATGTATTCATTAAAATGTGCAAGTAAAATTTTCAAAAATAAATTTTATTACAATTAATCAAATAGCTGGATGTTACAACAATTATAGCAAGCAAGCTACCACTTGTCCTTCTTTTATTCATCTTTGTTATGGAACTACTTTTTTTATTGTTCATGTACTTTTTATTGCCTCTTATATTTGCTTGTGGCTTTAGTCGTCTATAGAAACAATAGCTTCCTACACTGGGTATAAGAACTCATCTCGTAAAGCCTTTTTGACCAAGTTCTCGAAGCTCTCATCAATGTGACCAATTACTCACTTCCCAACATGAACATTCAACCTGATGATAAAATTTTCATTCTTCTTCAATGGATTGTCTATGATAGAAATCCCATACTTCAACAAACTATTCGAACTTAGTAACGTACTATGAAATAGATAAGTCCCCTAGCTTTAGATTCATAAATTTATGGAATAGGACCGACTTCTGAACTGCTAGTATGAATTTAGCATCAAATCGAACGTTGGAGCGATCCCTAGTGAACTGATCCTTGGGAATAGTAGCTCGAAGAGTGTCCTCCAATTCATCGCTCAACCTTGGAGTTGCCTCGAGGCCAACCTCCTTCTTTAACATCAACCAACTCCTAGTCTTCAAGGACCCTTTTGCAGATGTCCAACAAATCATGCACTTCCATAGTCATTTCTGTCCCTTGGAATGGTTTACCGCCAAGGCTAGTATAGTACTTTTTCAGCTTGGCAAAGTCAGCTCTAGGCATCTGCACCTGAGAACCACCACCAACACAACAACCAACGCGGCCAATTGAGCATTTCGCATCATGTTCCTCATCATCTCATTGAGCATGGCTTTCATATTGGGTTAGTCATCCACGAACATGCCTCTCTTCTACTCTAGAGAGGAATTCCTAGCAGCATTTCTTATTTACTGGCTCATTTATATTCTATAGACAAGAATGATCAGTCTCTCGAAAAGAAAAGTTGCATTAAGTGTACTTGTGCGTGTAATGCATCTTAAACTACATATACTAATACATAGTTTTGAAAATTAAAAGTATATAACAAGTATGCACTCTCGTATATGTTCGATCCATTATAGAATAATAACTCCTCCTCTATCTATGGTGGATCTCGATATCCCTTGGTTATTATGCAAATAAGCTCGGATACCAAGTGGATGACCGCCCTACACCTTTGTTATCCAAAGTATAACTTACAAAGAGCACAGTTATGGTCCCTGGCCGATGTAAGACGATAGTCAAGGGAATAAAGTAAAGTAGGAATCATTTAGATTCAGAACCTGTCGTATATCTCAGAACGCATAAAATATAATATAATAGTTATAACATATATAAAATAGGAGAGACATTAATAACAAAACAAACCACATAATCATAGTACATAGATTCACTACAACTAAATAAAAATATCATAAAGTTTATACATCAAATAATAAACTCATATGTACCACCTCTAATATAATATAAAGCATTGATAAAGCTCTATAGTGCTACACAATAGAACAAAGCAATAGTAAACCCAAGTAGAAGTATATGAAAGCGCACTTCTATCGGTCCATCTGCACAGCGCCATGTGTGATCCCATACCTGCTATCTAGTATACCCATTTAAGAGTATTTAAGATAATAAGAAGCAAACCATAAAACCTCATGACGGACACCGGTATAGTATGAGTGATCTACAATCTCAAAATACTATAAAAGCCGATATAGTAAGGTATATGATATAGGGTATTGAGAATCATACTTGATCTATTCCAGTATCCAAAGAGTTAGCACATAATGGTATATGCTAATCTACTACCGTCATCATCTTATGGGTGTACTAAAAGTCAAAGTATAGTGTTAGGTGTTTGGGTATCAAGTCAACAATATCTACGTCATGTGATATGCAAGAGTGACAAAGAAAATATAGCAAACATAACACCCATCAAACAATCTTCAGGTTACTCAAGTGAATTGGATGTATGATAATTCATATTGCCATAACCTACTATAGAGTAATGAAAAATCATGGTTTCTCGGTGCTCAAATCCATGCCGCTTCATAAGGCCAGGACTAGACCGACATGTTCTTAGGTTCTATTTTAAGACAGATCTAAGTCAAGCACTCCAGGAGAAAGTCAAATCCAAGTGACATCCTCATATGCATCCTCTTCATGAGCACATTGGAAACCTTCGAGTATTTATGTCCCTTTGCGCATATCTTCGTTGTCGAACACATCATCGTTCCATTCCATTCCAATTATCACCATAGTAGAACCCATTATCATCATTCTAACAAGTTCATATCATCAAACTTTCTTTTATGGATCATGATCACCACTCCTGTCTTTGAGACACCTATCATAATTCGCATAATCACTAAGTCAAACTTTACATACCCAAAGCATCGTGTCATTACTTCACTCACAAAATTGCTCATCGAAGGACTATAATAAAAAACCAAGCACTGAACAAATGAACAAATCTCCATCACACCAAGCCCTAAGTTCACTGTTTGTCCTCTTAAAAATTGCCCAAATATAGCCAACATCAATAATGGTCGGTACCGACCACTTTAGAGAGGTTGGTCACAAGCACTTTGTTAGACATTAAGCTATTTAGGCTATGTTTTCAAACCTCTCCACACAAGCAAATTCTTCCAGAGCTATCCATTCATCATCACACAACAGTGCGGTGCCAAACCCGAAGTAATCATACATGTGCCTCTAAAAGCTTTCGGTGCCAAGAACAATTACACCTCTACCCCAAAAAATTTGCTAAGTCCGCATATTCTCTCGTCTATTATTTGCCCTCGAAGATTTTGTTGCCAAGTCGTGAAGTAGACTACCCCAAGACCTCTCGAGGGTAACAACACCAACAACTCCTTTACATCCCCAAAACCTTGATCCTTTATAACTCAAATAACTTACGACCAAAACTATAGCCCTCTTAGGCCTTCATAAACACTCCATGTCAATTTCATCATGTTTCGAACAACTTTGCTCCCTGTTTGCTCAAATGATGACCACTCTCAAACCATGCTAACTAAAACGAATCAAAATACAACCAAATGACCATATATAAGAAATATACATCATTCATGCATCATAAACAAGTAATCCAAATACGATTTAAGCATTTATATTATCGTTGATCAATCAAAATAACAAATGACGATGGGTATGGTCCAATACATAACAACGAATCAAAATCAATGTTTATCATTTTAGAACCATTTGAAAGAAAATCTAAGTTTGTATTTATCATTGAAATAATTTTTACATTCAAAAAGCATTTTAAACCATCATTTTTACTATACAAATTAGCATTGAATAGTGACAAATGCAAAACTACTCACCTAGACATAATTAAGCATAAATACCACTGAAATCTAGTGATGAACAATAACCTTTGTGTTTCTCAAGATGCCCAAATAATAGACAAGCTAATCCCCTTGCTAATTACCTTATAATGACAAGATTTGACTAATTAGAGTAAGGACAAAGATTTCCTTTTGGCAGGGAGATGATTAATGGAGTTTACAATGTTTTAGGGATGTGGAATAATGAATAAAGGATGTCCTATCAAACCCAATTTTCTCTAATCTAGAAATGAGCTTTTGGACTTATACCAAACATCACTAAATATCCACTTAGCTTTCTAAAAACTATCTAGCTTTAAACAGTCATATGTCGTAAAAAAATAAAATGAAATGCTACTATGACCACTCCATGGAAAGTGAAACCGCCATAGCTTTCTAATGGAAGTGGTGTTAGACATTAATTTTGTTGCCATCAAAAGTTATATCCTTTAAAAAAATTAATGTCAAAATCATCCAATAAAATGACCAAGGATAAAAAATATTAGTACTCAACATGACCTAAAGTTATAGCAACATACCTTCCAATATGAATTTTAAATATAATATTTTACGATCCTGCAATATATAAGTTGCATGTCGTTACATTATTACCTTGCTTTGGGAAGGAGTATATGAGTAGAGAAAGGTTTGCAACATTTGAGAATGATATTATCAGATGAATGCGTAATTTGATGTGAAAGTAGAGTTGTTATATTTGAAAAATGGTTGAAATGGTTTACTGCCAAAAAGTCGTTTGTCAAGTATGAAGATACTCATCCGAATGTTGATTGACTTATAACAAGGGCATGAATCTAAATATAACAACATCATTGCAGAGTCTCTTAATGACACTAAAACGTCGAAGGTGGGATAAAGCATGATGAATGGGAAAGAGGTCTAATGATTTTCCACTATAGAAATTCTTCCATCAAGGTTCATCCCTAGCCTCATCGAGTGTTTAGACATCTAAAGACAAATTTCAAACATTTGAATTTTATAGAAATTTGTCATGCATCATTCCAATGTAAAATTAGAGTTTTCAAGCATTCAAATTTTCCGTTAGATGTCTGGAATCAGGGTCATACGAAAGCTTATGTCCAGGCGTCTAAACTAATGTGTGATTGAGCAATTGGTTTATGTTTTGAATTTGAGACTTAAGGAGTTCAAATTTATTTTTTGGATCCACGTGATGCTTATAAGATTCATAGTGATTATAGCAATGATGAATGTTTTATAAGTTATCCCCGAAGATGATATATTGAATATGAATTGATAAGGAGGTCAGATTTATTTTTTTGGATCCACGTGATGCTCATAAGATTCTGAGTGATTACAGCAATAATGATAGTTATATCCAAAGGGATATGATCATTGGCTGCAAATGTGTCTTTACGAGAAAGACAAATGCATTTTGAATATAGTGAGCCACATTGATAAGAATATTGTTGAAATTCACGTAACAATTCACCATTCAATATGTTCAGGTTGGTTTGGATTTTACGCAAAAAATTATTACCTAGCATGACTTTATGTTTTAGTATACATGTTTTGAAATAGAAAGTTCTAAATATAGATTTAGACTGGTCTGTTTGCATATAACAAACAAAGCTTCTCGAAGTCGGTGGAAATGATATTGAAGTTGTGGTTTTTCAAATATGATTCAAGAAATGATAGATAATATCATTTTATAAGCATCATAATTAAATTAATATTTTGACAGAAATATCAAATAGTTTGATTATTAGTCAAAATGCAGAGGAAGCATATATTCACAAGAAAGAACGTTAAAACGTACACATATATTTTTAAACCATAAGTAAACAACACGTTGGTTATTAACGATGTAACTGTGTTAAAATCAATTTTGGTGTTTTAGTGCTCAATGTTGAATTTGTAAACGATGTCTTTTACAACAAGTATAAAAGATATTAGGAATGTCCCAAAATGATATGCAAGGACACCTTATAAATATGTTTAATATGAAACATGTAAGATGGATACCTTATGCATTGGTAATAGAAATTATCGTACATGTTATGTTGCCACGATATCATAATTTTTTTATGATTTGATACATGAAGCATATTTCAAATCCAAATTGATATCACTAAATGATAGTTTGGAATGTTCTTGTGTATTTGTTAAATATTAAACAATTGTTTAAAAAAACAACAAACTTTTTATGAAGGAGTGTTTGAACTCGAACTCTCATAAGTGATATCGAGTATAGTATGTCGATAATAAATTCAAGTTAAAAATATTTAAGTTGGAAATTTTCTAAATGAAAGACTGTGATCGATTCAACGAAAAAGGCTAAGTACATCGCCTTCAATAATGTCACAATAAAAATAATGTATATAAATAAAAATGCAAAAAAATTATAACTGATTTGAGCGTAATTCCAAATGTTGAGAATCTCTTAACATTTCTATATTACAACAATGCCATGACATAGTTCATAACAGAACTTCAAACTCATTAGAAGTCGAGAGAAATACTTCAAATTGTTCTACATGAGAAAGCAGTTTATCAGCATCGAGGAAGTTAATTGACAGAGTAGATAATTAAAGCTTAATAGCATACCCATACACCGAGGGGCTAACCCGATTGGTTTTGTGGAAACCGATTGGACCCCAAATGCAAGTGGAAGATTGATAGAGTTAGTGGTAAGCCCTAGTATGTAATTTGTTACATATAAATAACTGGATAATAAATCTTGTTCAAAATAAAAAGTGTTTCCTTTCTATTATATACTTCATATGATGTGTTATATTAATTAATTAATTTAATTAAAAGCATATTTAATAGAAAATCTATAAATGGTGTGTTTAAGGTAGGAATCACAAATACTTGTAACCATGAGTACTGTATCACAATATTATAAAACACATCATTTTAAATGTTCCCAGTTAAGATGCATAGAGATTGGATATCAGTGCATCCGTTGATACTAAAGTACGGAATGCTGTCTAAATGTCGAGTAATGTATTACTCATGGCTAATGCATGCACCTACAAGTTACAAATTGATAGTTATTGGATGACTATAAAATGACCCACTATATAGTTTTCTGTTGGTTAATATAACTAATGTAAAATAAAAAATATCAATGTTATTGATAACACAGTTCTCTTGGCTTGAGAACACTGTCAATCTCAATATGAAAGCTCTGATTTAATTATAGTCAAATCATAGCACAATGTCTATTGAGTGGTTATAGTTGGGTCAACTAGAAGTTTTGGAAGTGCAACATCATTCAAGAGAGGATTCATCTCCTCAATTATATGAGGTTAGTATCATGATCAGTTAAAGTCAACTTAGAGTCAAAGTCTTTGACCAGAGTATTTCGGCTAATAATAATAATTATTATTATTCTTGAACCAAAGACTTTGTTTTCGGACTATAGAGTTGAATATGGATGATATTGGAATTTTACCATTATCAAAATCCATAAGTCCAAACAGATATAGTTTCGATGAAGGGATTTGGTGTAAATATTAGTCACAACTGGATTTGCTTATTGAAATCAAGTAAGTGACAAATTTGGCCAAAATGTCGTACCACTTGCTAGGTGAAGTATGAATGTTAATATTCAAATAGTTTAATATTAATAGTTGACCAAATTTATATCTAACGAGTCATACAATCAAAATAATGAAATCTAATTAATTGTAATTGTTATAAATTATTTAAATTAAATAATATTTATGGAATATTATCATCATTTTAATTTTGATTTGGTAAACAAATAATAAATGTATTTATCAAAGTTATAAATACATTAATCGATGTACGATGTTGATAAGCATTTTAAATAAGATTTAAAATGCAAAATATTTATTGGGGCTCTAAATGGGTTTAAGGCCATGATTTGGGTTAGTCATTCCGGGTTAGACAAGGAGTCAGGGCTACAATATGGGCTAGAGAGGAGTGAAAATGGATGGCTGAGATGGAAGGAGATCAGTAAAAGATATGATCCTAAATTCTCTCCTTCCTTCCTCGGTTTAAATATCTCTTCCTCCATCTGATGCTGATCTTTTGGAGCCTGCACACCTATTGATTGCTCGCCGAAATTCCTCTCTCTCCTTTCCATCTTTCTTAAGTTAAAATTATATTAATTCAACTGCTATATGATAGCTGGTGGTCAACGGTTCAAGGATTAACATCCTTTTGGATCGAAAATTGTTTCAAAGGGCATATAATATAATTTGAAGGTGTACTTCAAGGCATTGGAAGTGAGGTATATTTTTGATCAAAATACTATTATTAATGCTTAAATGTAATTCTTTATTATATACATATATTTTATATTGTCAACTAGGTGATGATTTTGATATTCAAATGATATTATCACAAAATTGTTTTGGTCGTAATTATATATTTAAAAATAGAAAATACATAAAAGAAATTTTTATGCTCATACTTATAATATAATGGCTCATAAATAAAATAAAATAATATTTTATTTATTATATATATATTATAAATATTATTTATTTGATATGTATTATAAATACATGCATATATATATATATATATATAATTAACAATATAATTACTTCATCATGCATTATACAAACGTGTTATATAAATTTTATATATAATGTGCAATGCATATATAATATGCTGTAGTAATAAAATAATTTTTTGTATCATTATTTAATTATTATTTAAATAATTTAATTACAATAATTAAATATATTAGTATTATATAAAATTATGTTTAACATTTTATGAAATTAAATTAACAAGATAAATTCTACCAAAAATTTATTGAAAAACATTTTTTATTATACAAAATCACTTTAAATATAAGCTGGAAATTAATAATTAATTATAAAATTAATTTTAAATCATAATGTTATGAAATAAATATTCAAAATACAAAATATCATTTAGAAATTTACTGAAAATTTAAATATCAAAATTTTGTATTGAAATTATTTTATATTATTTTTAAGTCAAATCCCAATAAAATTAATTAAAATTTTATTTATAATTAAAAAAATTCTGAGTCATGTGTAAGACCAACTATACATATTTTATTAAAATATCTTTTTTATTTATAGGTATTAATTTATATTTTTAATATACCATTATACATTTATTAATAAGTAATTAATTTAATATATATATATATTATTTGTTTACATATGTATGTATTGCTCTCGGTTTTAAAAAATAAAAAATAATTTACTATTATTTATTTTATTTAATATATAATTGATTTAAATATAATCACATAATTATATATATATATAATGCTAACATTTCATAATTATATTTATATTCGTATTTTCTACATTTATATTTTTAAAAAGTTAATTAAAGTTTATGTATATATTTAAAATTTAAAATATTTTATTTATGCAAATAAAAGTGTGTTTCTACGCGCACATTTTTAGACTACATATTTGCATATTGAATTCGCAACAATTAAACTCAGTTACTGTCATGCGAGCTATTCACCGAGCATAAGCTTATAAGAACCACCATCAGAACAATATCATACATACATGTATCAAAAACTAGACGAGTGTTGATTCACACCATGGTTGTCTTATCACAAATTACTTAATTAAGCCCTTTGTGCCTCCATAAGAAGAATAAGTCGATGCATTTTTAGCAAAACATCTATAGTAATTCATTAAGAATTTAATTCGACTAATATATATTTCAGGTACTAATTGTCAGTCACAATAAGAATCAAATACACCTACGCTACCTCCTATACTTATGTCGTTGGAAGTTAACATGCAAACGCAGGATTCCATGCTCAAAGGTGCACTTGATTCTTTTCTTTCGCCAGTATTCCCGTTCTTTATTCACTATCCTGAACGCCTATTTTTCAGCAAAGAAAAAAGTTATGTTGGATCAAAATTGAAACGAGACTGTAAAAGTTGGCACCAAAGAAAATATTTTATATAGCAGGAAAGAACAAAGAAAAAAATGATGGATCAACTTACTATATCATCATATGGTGGACCAGCATGAAATCTAATAATACAGGTCTCTCAACTACCATCTTCTTCAATGGTATATGTTGGCGCTTTGCTTTTGTCAACGAGATCAGTGTAAAATATGTTGAACCTGTGTCTATGTACAATTTTTGGAGGCGGGTTGTCGTGATCGTAATAAGTTTGGTTGTATTTATTCCACTCGTATCCGGTATGAAGATCGTTGAAATACTTTGGCTTCAAGGCCGCCACTTGTCATGCAACCAGCATACTTGTAAATCTAAGTTGACTTCTGCTCCGAAACCAAATATCATCCTGCCCTCCTCCATTGCCCACATGGCTTTTAGTGCTTTAAGCTCCAATTCATTTGGCACTGTGCTTTTTCTGCCGTTGCTTCTTTCACTTTTCTTCGATGTTCTTCCATTGCAGCCTTGCGTTTTGTAATATGTATATTTGAGAATATCGATCGATATATTGGTGCATATTTGCTAGAACCGCTAGTACTTTTTTCCAAATGGTGTTTTAATTTTAAAATATGTCCTAAACGAAATTCGAATTCGAAATATAATTGATTGTAAAAGCTTTTCATCTTCTAATAAATTTCAAATTTTATTGCACTTCATGTATTTCAATTAAAAATATATAGACAACCATTCAACAAATAATAATTAAAAAATAACATGTAGTTTTCAGGCTTTACAAAATTTAATCAGATGTTCTTTAGTTCTAAGAAATTTAAATGTAATGGAGAAGAACCTCATTAATTTTGCACTTCTTCGAAATTCAGTTTTGATTATTTGGTATACAAATATTTCATTATAATCATGGGATAATTTATTTTGATGGCATACATTTTATTATTTATAATTTTTATTACTTTGTAAGTTTTAAAAGCGTTTTGTTTATTTTGAAACTTATTGATGATAAACTAAAAGTGTGTATGTGTGTGTGTATCACTCACATAAAAATAATAAATAGTGATGATCTAACCAAAACCTATTAAGGTTTGTATTATATGTAGTTATTAGTATAATATTTATTTAATGTAAAATTTATTTATACCAAATTATTTGGTGAGCCTTAGGGCCTAACTCCACCTCAAACAACATAAATAAAAACTAAAAGATAGTGCAACTCCACCTAAAGCATGGCACCATAGTCAAAAAATAATAATTGTTATGTGTAGAAAGCAGACCTTGTCATCATAAATAAATTGTGCTCCATGCTTAGCAAAAATCACTAACTAATAAAGAATTGCCCAAAGTTAAAAGAAGATCTAGAATTACGTTGGACTAACCGTTAAATTTTTAATGGTATAAAGCACCGGACGGTATGGTATCATTCGGTATCGGTCTAGAACTAACAAAAAAATTCCAGTTTCGAGTTGATCAACTTTTGCTTTTTTATTGTATAAATCAAATATGGTGGTCTCAGATTCTCAGCATGTGAAGAAATAGCAGGTAAAAGAAAAGAATTGAATTGAAAAGTAGCAAAAAAGTTGAAGACTGAACATTTACATAAGTAAAACCCAACCCGCTCTTCACCAAAGTCAAGGCCTAATTTAATTTTCTTCACCAATTGGAGCTCTTCTTGAGTAAAATTCGAGATTCTTCAATTAAATTCTAGATTTTCATTAGTTCGGGCCTTCTAGTCGGCTTATGAATATAATTAAGTTGTGATTAATTCTGTAATGGACGTGCTTTGTTGTAGCTGGTTAACCTAACAACATTATAGAAAATATTTTTAGTTCTTTGAATTTAGGATACATGTACCCAGACAGTGGATTTGTTTATTAATTGTTAGGTGTTATAGGCTGAGCAATAGATTTTTTTATTAATTTTTTAGGCAGTAGGGCTAAAACTTTTGAAATTTCTGAAAGCGATCGAAACTTAAGAAATTTCAAACTAGCGACACCTAGATTGATACAGAATTCTCGGACAACGTATACCACATGCCACTGCTCTCTATAAAAGCATCGACAATTGAGTTAATGAATTTTATCTTATTCGTGTTTTATTTTGAATTAATAGCAATAAGGCTCTGGATTATTAATGTAGGTGACCTGAGATTGAATTTCGTTGGTATCTTTAATCATGTATTTACAAAAACTTATTGAGAAGCAACTTATTATTGTCATTTATCAAGCTAAAGTTTATTTCTATTTTAATCTACTAAGGTCTTATGAATCTAATTTATGATCTAATGTTTATTTTATCATCAAATGATATGACCATACATATAATGCAAATGGCCATACTTTAAACCCATTAGCGTATATGCCATATATAAGGTCAGCAAAAAATGCATGTAACCTGTATTTTTAACCTTAAAAAACCAATTTTTAGTGAATAAAATTATGATTTGGGTAAGCAGACTTATAGCAAAAGTGCAAAAAGTTTAAAAAGCGCAATTTTGTTTCTTAGCATCGGTGCCAATACGCCGAGGCTCGAGTATAAATTATTTTATAGAATTTTCAAAATGCATATATGAATAAATTTATAGTATATATTGTTAGGAACTGAGTTGATGATGTTTTGATGACAACAACCTTATATAGTTATTATACTTTACTTTATAAAATATATACTAACATTTTCATATATATATATATATATATGTATATGTATATGTATATAGGAAGTATATGCAGGTATTATCGAAGACTGATCAGTATAAAGACTCAAGCATCAAGATGAAGATTAGCGATTCAAGATTCAAGACTCTAGAGAATCAAGATTTCAAGATCTCAAGATAAGTGTCTAGTATTTTGTTAAAACTTCATAATGGCACTCTCATCTTTCTTCCAATTTTCTTTTAGGATGGAACCCAATTTCTATCGAAACCAGCGGCTTACAAACCCACGACAAGTAGCTTACAAACCTACGACAAGTGGCTTACAAACCCACGAAAATCAAAATCATTTAAACTACTTTGTACAAGTTCTCGAGTCCTATGGAGGAGCTCTGTAGGAAGGTTCTTGCAATTTCAGTTTGAATAGATTTTTCAAAATGTTTTTAAATCTGTTTTTCAAAATGTTTTAGCTTTCAAAATCATGTTTTCAAAAATGTTTTCAAACTCTGTTTTAGCCTTAAAATATTCCTCCATTCTGATTTTAAAAACTTCTATTTTTAAAACATCAAAACTTTGATTTTAAATATTACGTATATAATTGACGGTCTATATCAATTATATATATAATTAAAATAATGTTTTATATCCATTCTCCATCTCAAAATATTGTTTAAACACTTTATTTTGCTTCAGAGAAGTTTCAACTTGTTTTAAATTCAAATGCTTTTATAAAACAACATGTCTACAATTTTGAACTGAGGGATGTCGACATATGGGGATACCCCATGTCGACATGGTGACAGTTGGATTCAAAATTCAAATTTCAAAAGAAGCGTCCATTCGTTCAAAAACCTTTCGCCAATGGTTATGACTGTTGAGCATCTATATAAAGGCTTCCAAAACGAATTTTTTAACAACTAACTTTCTTATTTTTCTTCACTCTTTCTTCTCCACAATTCGATATCCATAAAACTTCATATTTTCAAGATCGTGCCATCATTCTGCCAAATTCTCAATAGGAAATCATTTAGATACTCTCTCTATTTGATTCTCCATCATTCTACTAAAGATCAAAGTGCTATTCAGAGTTATAGGATTAATTTGTATTCAAAATGTTCATAGAGTCTATCCATTCAAAAGGATTGTTATTAGAAAGTATTAGGGTGATCTTGTGTCCCGTAAATCAAGAGAGTTTACCCCAGACTCGGAGATAGGAGGGTTCCTCAAGGCCTTAGAAATTAAGGGTTGTAATTTGGATATTGGCTTATAAAAGTCTGTACAAGGATATTGCCTTGGTGCAGGACTGGATGTAGGAGGATTCCGAACCAGTATAAAATCCGGTGTGTTCTTTCCTTTTACTTGCTTTACTTTACTATTTGCATTTGTTATATGTTCTGTGATCACTCTGTGTTAGAATTCTGTTTAGATTTGTATTGAAAAGTTTTAATTTAGTCATATAGTTCATATATTCTTTAAAACACTATTCACCCCCCCTCTAGTGTTATTTCTGCCTTAAGATCCTTAATCCGCATTCCCAACAATTGGTATCAGAGCAATGGTTTTCATTGTTTTCATAATCTGAAATTTTGAAAAGTTTTAATGGCACAACACACTAGTAATGTCACTCCTGTCACTACTACGTCTGTCAACACAAGTACTAACCCTAGTTCATTTGTAGAAGGTCAGTCTACTGTCAGACCACCACTTTTTAATGGCAGTAATTATGCATATTGGGCATGTAGGATGAAAATTTATTTACAATCCATAAGTTTAGATACTTGGAATATGACACAAATTGAATATGTTGAACCAACTACAAATTTTGCCCAATGGAATACTGAGCAAAAGACAGTTGCACAAAATAATTCTAAGGCTATGAATATACTATTTTGTTCACTAGATAGGAATGAGTTTAATAGAGTCTCTGTTTGTAAGTCTGCATTTGAAATCTGGAAAACTTTGCAAGTAACTCATGAAGGAACAAGCAAAGTTAAACAGACTAAAATTTCCATATTAACTAACCAGTCTAAAATGCATGAAAATGAGTCTATTTCCGACATGTATTATCGATTTCAAGGCATTGTACACTCATTGATTGCTTTAGGAAAGGGTTTCTCAGAAGAAGATCAAGTCAGAAAAATACTCAATTCACTCACTCCAGAATGGGATCAAAAGACACTTACTATTGAAGAGGCAAATGATGTTAGTCAAATGAAGATCGAAGAGTTAATCGGTAATCTAATGTCTTATGAAGTTCAACTACAAGGGAGAAAAGAATCTAAGGCAACGGAAAAGAAATCGATCGCATTCAAAGCAACAACTGGAGATTCAGAACAAGAGAGTGATGAAGAAATTGCTTTCATGGCCAGAAATTTCAGGAAATTTCTGAAGTATAGAAAGATGAATAACTTTAAAAGAAATGATCAAAGAAATTCCAGAAATACTTCGAAGAACTACAACAACAACAATAATTGTGATAGATGCTATAACTGCAACAAAACAGGGCACTACAAGATGGATTGTCCATATCCAGACAAACAGACATTTCAACCAAACAACGAGCAACCAAAGAAAAGAAAGAAGGCATATGTAGCAACTCTTGACGATTCAGATTCATCCAGTGATGACGAGAAGAAAACTGATAATTCAAATCTGTGTTTCACGGCTATTCTCGAATCAGAAGACGATCGGAGTTTGGATCTAAAAATAGGTACACATTTATTTTAATTTTATTGGATGCTTGCTTGCTTTGATTTTGTTTGCAATTTCTTGAATTTTTAAATTCAAAATCACCCTTTGAAATTTGAATTTTTAAATTCAAAATAATATTATTTTAATAATATTTTAAATATTAAAATATTTTAATATTATTATATTTAATATTATTACTGAATTAAATATAGATATTGAATATAGATTAGTTTTCTTAGGATTTTAGGAATTTATTAGATTTTAGAAATAGACACCTCCTTTCAAATTCAACAGGCACATGTCGACATGCCATGATACCCCATGTCGACATGCCTCTCAGAAATTTGATTTCAAAATTTGAATTCAAACTTTTGAATTTCCCTCCACCTTTTCACTTACTTCAAAATTCTGAAAAGACACCTCTTGACCAGAGAACATGACTTTAGAGAATCTATTTAATATACTTCTCTTATCATCTCTTTTCACTTTATTCTCATAATTCAAACTTTCTTCATTATCTTCTACTCCTCTCAAACACTCATAAATGGCTTCCTCAAGTAACCCATCAACTATGAGGCTGCCCAAATCCATCAAAAATGATCTTTTCAATGACCCGGAGGCTATCAAAGCTTACATAAACTATGTAAACTATGGTAAAGTCAATACGGGAAAATTTTCCATTTTTGATGATTTTTCTTGTTATGAAATCGATCAACTTTTTGAAGAAAACTCCATTCTTAGCTTGATTGATAACAAGCAAAATGATTTCGTTTGTTATCCAAATCTTGTCAAAATGTTTTATGCAAACCTAAATCATGGATTTTATAATGGAAATGAAGATCAAATTTGGAGTAGTGTTAAAGGAGCACTTATTGTTTTGGATTCCGATATTTTGGGTACTATTTTGGGTTGCAAATCTACCGGTATGAATCTCTCGGAATTTCAAATCAATGAAACCGATCGAGAGACTTTTCATCACATTTTTGAAAGCGATGACTATATGGATTTTAAGAATCGCTTTTTCCTCCCAAAAGAAAGAATTGTCAACCTTCTTATTCAACACACAATTATTCCTAGGTCGGGAAACTACAATAATCCCACCTCAAAAGTGTGTAAAGCTCTTTTTGCTATTTTTGGAAAATATGATATTAATTGGGCACAAAGTATTTTGGATGAGTTAAGACCCAAAAATTTTAATATGGGAGAAAACACTCTTTATCATTGAATTTACCTTACTCGGATTTTCAATTATTTTGCTGTGGATGATAAAAGGGAAGAGTTTGTAAGTAGGAAAGTGTTCAATCATGGGAACATTTCTCTTATGAAAATCCCACTTATGTTTCAACCATATGAAACACTTGCCGAAAAGGAAGAGAGACTTGCTCATGAAGAGATGGAAGAAGAGGAAGAAGAAGAGGAAGAAGAAGGGGAAGGAATGGAAATTGAAGAAGAAGAGGAAGATGAAGATACCTCTTTGGAAAGTATAGAATATCCACATACACCCGCCAATCCATCCAACAAAACCATACTCAAGAACCAAAAGATACTTGCTCAAAACCAAAAGGTTCTTAAGAGATCTATTAGCAAGAAAATGGATAAAATCTCCACCAAGATCGACAAGTTCTTTGGGAAGATAGGCAGGAAACTTTGCTTGTCCTCATCATCATCTTCATCAAACTAATCCTAGCCATTATCTCTCTAGCTATCGTTTATCTATCTTTGTATTTTCTACTTTTTTAGTTAAGATTATGTAATGTTAACTAATATAAGTAATGCTATCTCATTCTCTGTTTTCCAGCTTTATATATCTCTGTTAGTTATTTATTTTAAGTTTATATAGGTCCACGAGTACAAAAATAAACTTAGAAATAAAAAATAACTCAACTTGGTCATTCTGTCTAGACCATGTCGACATGCCCCATCCCCCCATGTCGACATATAACAGTCAGAAAGTAGTTACAATCTCTAATTTCAAATCCTTGTAACTACCAAGTGACAATTCATTTTGAACGGCCAATAACTCCTATAAATACCTATTTCTTCCAGAAAAACTTCTCTACCTCCATTTCTATTCATCTCCTCTCATACTTCAACTTATTTCTTAAATTATGGCTTCTCCAGTTAAGAAGTTAAGTAAAAATCTTAAAGAAACTCTTACTTCTTTCAAGAATATTCTCTCGTTTATACTTAGAAATCAAAGGCACTTAGAATTAAGCCAAATGCAGATGATCAAAGAGCAAGAGAAACACTTCGACGCACTTCGTTGGATGATCTCAAGCCTTAGCAAAGACGAACCCGAAGCAAATCCACCAGTCACTCTCGACAAAGATAATTGGGATGTTATCAAAACTGATCCTATCTTTATAGAAGATGGATGGGTGGAAGTCCCAAGGAATGTCTGATCATTATGTATGTATGTTTGTTTGCTTGATTTGATTTAGATTTGATTAGGATTTGATTGAATTGTTTACTTAAGTTTGATTTGGATTTGGTTTGTATATAACTTCATATACCATACATGATTGGTTTGCTATGTATGATATTGATTTGATTGTCAAGTTACACTTATATATATGCACACACACTTGATCACTTACACATTCACTTTACACTTTTATTCTATATATACTTTAGAACAGGTAAATCTTTTATTCCTTTTTGTTGATGACAAAGGGGGAGAAAGTTATAAAAATATATGTGCTTGGTGTAAGAGGGAGTCATGGAATAAAGGGGAGTAGTAGTTTTAAGAAGAAGTCACGGAGTAAGGGGGAGTTATGGGGTGTTATGGTATGGTAAGAATATTTTATAAATAAAGGTTGTCATCATCAAAAAGGGGGAGATTATTAGGAACTGAGTTGATGATGTTTTGATGACAACAACCTTATATAGTTATTATACTTTACTTTATAAAATATATACTAACATTTTCATATATATATATATATATATATATATATATATATATATGTATGTATATAGGAAGTATATGTAGGTATTATCGAAGACTGATCAGTATAAAGACTCAAGCATCAAGATGAAGATTAGAGATTCAAGATTCAAGACTCTAGAGAATCAAGATTTCAAGATCTCAAGATAAGTGTCTAGTATTTTGTTAAACTTCATAATAGCACTCTCATCTTTCTTCCAATTTTCTTTTGGGATGGAACCCAATTTCTATCGAAACCAGTGGCTTACAAACCCACGACAAGTAGCTTACAAACCTACGACAAGTGGCTTACAAACCCACGAAAATCAAAATCATTTAAACTACTTTGTACAAGTTCTCGAGTCCTATGGAGGAGCTCTATAGGAAGGTTCTTGCAATTTCAGTTTGAATAGATTTTTCAAAATGTTTTTAAATCTGTTTTTCAAAATGTTTTAGCTTTCAAAATCATGTTTTCAAAAATATTTTCAAACTTTGTTTTAGCCTTAAAATATTCCTCCATTCTGATTTTAAAAACTTCTATTTTTAAAACATCAAAACTTATTCTGATTTTAAATATTACTTATATAATTGACGGTCTATATCAATTATATATGTATATATAGAATAATGTTTTATATTCATTCTCTATCTCAAAATATTGTTTAAACACTTTATTTTTCTTCAGAGAAGTTTCAACTTGTTTTAAATTCAAATGCTTTTACAAAACAACATCTCTACAATTTTGAACTGAGGGATGTCGACATATGGGGATACCCCATGTCGACATGGTGACAGTTGGATTCAAAATTCAAATTTCAAAAGAAGCGTCCATTCGTTCAAAAACCTTTCGCCAATGGTTATGACTGTTGAGCATCTATATAAAGGCTTCCAAAACGAATTTTTTAACAACTAACTTTCTTATTTTTCTTCACTCTTTCTTCTCCACAATTCCATATCCATAAAACTTCATATTTTCAAGATCGTGCCATCATTCTGCCAAATTCTCAATAGGAAATCATTTAGATACTCTCTCTATTTGATTCTCCATCATTCTACTAAAGATCAAAGTGCTATTCAGAGTTATAGGATTAATTTGTATTCAAAAAGTCCATAGAGTCTATCCATTCAAAAGGATTGTTATTAGAAAGTATTAGGGTGATCTTGTGTCCCGTAAATCAAGAGAGTTTACCCTAGACTCGGAGATAGGAGGGTTCCTCAAGGCCTTAGAAATTGAGGGTTGTAATTTGGATATTGGCTTATAAAAATCTGTACAAGGATATTGCCTTGGTGTAGGACTGGATGTAGGAGGATTCCGAACCAGTATAAAATCCGGTGTGTTCTTTCCTTTTACTTGCTTTACTTTACTATTTGCATTTGTTATATGTTCTGTGATCACTCTGTGTTAGAATTCTGTTTAGATTTGTGTTGAAAAGTTTTAATTTAGTCATATAGTTCATATATTCTTTAAAACACTATTCACCACTCCTCTAGTGTTATTTCTGCCTTAAGATCCTTAATCCGCATCCCCAACATATATCACTAATCCAAGCCCAAATCAGTAATTGCAACAATAGCTTAGGGTGGACAAATTGAAATCCTATCCTAAGGCAAGTCCCAATCCACTAATCTGAGTTCTTGTTGTTGGATTAGGTGTATTCTTAGAAGGGAAAAAACGGTGAATTTCAAAAATAAAAAATTAAATTACGCAAGATATTAGTTTGTGTTTATGTGAATATAATTTAGTTACACAAAATCAAATTTAATATTCAGTTAATAAAATTAGTTTAATATATTTCAAATAATTTATTTTATTTAAAATATTGGTTTGTTTGTTAATGTTAAACAATAATGTTTTATTATTAATTTAAGTGAAATTTAATTTAATTTTAATTTCATATATTAACAATTTTAAGATGTTCATAATCATAATATGTACATCATAAAAATATTAAACCGTAAAATAACCTAAGGATATAAAGGAAAAATTGATTGGTGTGTCCTACGGTCAATAAAATGTCAATATGATAACTTTTGTCAAAACAATATCATAGAGAATAATATAACTATTAGCGTTATGTTTTATATATATACTCGTTAATAAATCTCTTCATCAACACTCAAAAGTGTTAGGAAATTGACTTTGTTAAGAAAATGCTAGGGCGATCATATGCCAATAAACTAGGTCAACATGGGCTCAATGTCAAATCCGTGGTAATCTTGTGCGTATCTAATATCAAGGCTATAGTCATGTAGAAAGTCATCAAATTAATGCAAGTCACAAGTTAGAATCAAGTCAATATGCTATTCATAAGTCATAAATCATCTAATCGATATGATATGCACTTGTTTAATGTCCAATTCCTTGCATGTACAAAATTTAGGTGCTACAATTGGCAAAGATAACCAATTCGATTAGGGGTCACAAAGTTTGAAATGCAAGAAAGGACACAAGAAATAATTGGTCCCTCCATCATCCCCCTAGGTTTGCATTTATTAGGAAGGAAATGCGGCATGGCGCGTGGTGCCAGGATGCTTAGCTTCGTCGACAGATTCAACGACAGCAATGTTGTAAGGCATTGGATCCATGTTGGCGTTGATGATATTCATTTCATGCGATGATTCTTCATCTTTGTCCTATTAACAAAGAGAGGCGGCATTCTTGAACTTCAGTATGGATGACTCCTTTTATGCCGATCAACTTCGATATTGACAAAGAATGGTATTGGATGGGGGTGGCTTCATCCATTTAATGTTCATGCTTGGATCGATAATAATCAGTTAGATTGAATAATGGTTTTGTTAGGATTTTATTGAATTGTTTTAGTAGGTTTTAAGGAAAGCTTATCATTTTGATCTCTTATTGTTTTGAAATTTGAATATGTTGTGTAAAACCATATTTTGAAGATGGGTTTTCAATTTCCTAATTTTCCAAGTACATATGAAAATATTATGAATTTCCTAAGTGGAAAAGGTGTACATTTTTGAGGCATTTAACTATTAAAAATAATTAGATTAATGTATTGGTCTTAAATTTTTTGTATAAGGAAGAAAAAGAATATTCATATTTTTAGTGATTTTTGGGATTTTTTTCTAGCTGTTGTGATTTTCTCTGAATTTATTATTCTAAAAAAGTTGATAATTAATATGAGTTAGTAAATATTAATTTTAAGGTTCTACAAGTTAATTGGAAAGATAGAACGTGATCTACCTGAATTTCTACAAAGAAAACAAAATGTGTTTTATTATCCAATGAAAATTTGACAAGGGGAAAGAGTTAGTGGAAAGTTTTAACTTTAACAGGAAACAAATCAATTTTTAAGTTATTTATAGAAATGTCATTGACATTATACTTAGAGTCTCGGTACACTTACGTTCATAGAACTTCGATATCCATAGGGTCTGATGCATGCAATACTTACTTGACAGTTGGGTGATGTATTAAATTCCTTAAGGACTCGACACCCAATAAATTGTAAAGGTTTGGTATCCAAAGTTTTGTAAAGGGTTGATACTCTTTGTTTATAAAGGTTCCGATCCAATGTTATGTAAAAGTTCGTTACTCAATGTTCTATAAGGGTTCAATACCAAATGTTTTGTATAGGTTCGATACCCAATGTTTTGTTATGGTTCGGCAACCCTATGGTTTAGAGACTCAACACCTTCTTTTTAAAGTTCACCACCCTTTGTGTTTAAGGGGCTAGACTCTTCATGATTTTAAAAATTCGACACACATGTTTAATTGTGTCTCAATAGCTTTTTTGTAGCTATTCGACAATTGTATTTAAGCAGCATGAATGTCATATGTTTTACAAACCTAATAGCTATGTTTCAGAGGCTCGATAGCCTTTGTTTTCTATGGGCTCAACAATCTTATTTTTCTATCAAATGTTTTGAAATCCATATAAAGATGATGTATATTTTTAGTGGCTCGATAGCCTTATGTTTTACAAACCAAATAGCAATGCTTCGTAGGCTCGATAGCCAATGTTTTATAGGTGCTCGACATCCTAGTGTTGACAGCAAATATTTTAAAAGCTATGTAAAGATGATAATGCTTTGAACATGATTTTGGCTATGTTTTCCTTGTTTTAAGAATAATTTCAAGTGGTTTATCAATTATAATGATTAATATTTTCAGGGAAGTAAAATAGTGTTTTGGCCCAATTTTATATAAATTTTTCCAAAGGAAAATATTTCTTAAACTTAAGTAATTTTGATACGGATATAACAATTGATTGAACATATTGTGACATATAATGTTTTATGTTCTTGTGATCAATTGATCAGTTAAATTTGCATACTTTATCATTTGTCATACTCACATTTTAATTATCCAACATTGCACCTGGGACTTAGGAAACGAATTACCAATTAGAATGTTTCGATTGTGAGTATGGTTATAAACTCCCGAGTGAGTAGAATTGCATCTAGGAGATCAGATAGATCAATTATGTTAGGCTACCTTGAACTGATCAAAAATATACGACTCATGGATTTAAAACCAGATAAGATTTTTTGGGATTTCGTGTGAGGTCGCCCCTATGCTTCAGCCGTTAGCCTCCTGTTTGTAAATGTCCATAATTCCAATAAGTAGGGCTTTGTCAGTAGTAAGACTAAAAGATGCATATGCACAGAAAGGAACTGATAGCTCTATATGCTTATTATATTGTATATTGAATTTACTCCTAACCATATTTGGAGATTTTGAGACATTTACTTATGTTTTGACCCATGTTGGCCAGAAAGGTTATTTGTTGGCCTTGAAGACTAATAGGTTCATATTGACTCTAGGAAAACTATGATTTAAGATTCACAATCAAATTTATAGGCCCGCTAAACTTTGAGAATGCATAACCCTTTAATGACAGACTAGTCACATTAACTTATATTACATGCATATGGTCATATTATCTTTTGTTTTAACTATTATGGTTGCAGGTGCATGATTTATGTTTAGATCGACATATTTGATAAAAATACTAGTTAGGAAAAAGTTGTTCCGTTCCGTGGCGTGGTCCCACTAGATATTTGTTTTTGTTTCGAGATGTTATATTATTATTCATACTAGAATTTTTGTCGGACCCGAAGTTTTTGTTTTTCCCTTTAAACTCTCGTGCACTCATTCAAGTAGATCGAGAGTAGGGTTTTTAGATTAGATGAATAAGTTTCTAGAGACGTGCAGGAGGCAAGCTAATATTAGGAGTTATTTCTGTTGTGTTGGTTGAAGTTTTATTTTGGTTGAATGTATGTAATGATAGAATTTATAACTATCGAGCATTACAACAAACTGGACATTTTATTGCATCTCAAAAACACTGTAAAAGGTTATGACAGCATTTTTGACTATGCATTTTAATGACATGCCATTATAGATCAAAAAGATATCATAACATCAGGTCAAACGCTGTGAAAAGTAATTTTAATAGCGTTTTCTGGATGTTATTAATACATTTTATAGCGTTTATGCTGATGAGCTAAAGGCTTTCTTAACCCTTGATTAATGCTATCAAATCATTTTATAGCGGTTAACTCTTACTATGATATCTATTTAAAACTTATCGTGTGCTGCTATAAATGTTCTTTTACGACATTTGCTGAAACATTGTTGAAACACTTTTACGATGTTGCTAAAACACTTTTGAAAATTATAACAGCAGTTTTAGAATGCTATTGATAGTTTACACAACACTTTGAAAAGGTTGTCATTTAGGTCTTCTGCATTTCCCCTACATAATTCGATTTCCACACATCCACCCAAATTTATATACCAACGTAGTTAAAATCAACATGCATATTTTATAATCAATATATTAGATTAATCATACATTTCATTATCAACATTTTAAATTAGTCGCATATCTCGTAATCAACATAGTTTACATTGCATAAGAAAAATATGCAATATTATTACATCAAAACATATATAATACATCCATAATATTTCATAAACAATGTATAACAAGTAGTAGCTAGTGACCAAAATTAGTAATACATACAAGTGTACAAACCAAAATGTAGTTCTAGCAGCACAAATAAATTCGAATCTAGAACTTTTTATAGCACTTTTTCCATCAAAGAACTCTATCTACCTGTAAAGTAAAAGTTTAAAAAGTATCAAAATTAGAACATATGAAATGCATATTACAAATAACCAAATTAGAATACAATATCTTTAAAAGTAGTAATACATAAAACTAGAATAAAAAAGAACAATATACATAGCCATGTTATGGTGAAAACCAGCTACACTTTGAGGTAAGAGGTAAATATACTAAATTCAAATTAACAAACGGCTTCAAACTTCGTAATTCAAACCTACCATAAATAAATATGTCAACTCATGAATCCTATAAAACTAAAGGTATTTCAAAAGAATGTTGGACCAGAACAGCATAGTAAACGTATATGTACTAACAAACTTTTCTTGTAGTGAATGTCCATTTGTTCAAGATTTGCAAAACTAATTCAAAAATTTTGTTATAATTCTTGCTTTCTTTTTGTTGGTTTAGTTGTGATATCTAATAAAATGTCTTTTTAATAATGCGTGGGATACTTTCTTAAAAGTCAGCTTAATCATACTAAGATCTGTATCAAACTTGTAAATGGTTTGTTATTTGATTTTCTAAACGTATTTAATCCTCCCAAAATATAATAAACAAAATTGATCATTATGATGTACAATATCTTGGAAAAAAAGCATACAATATAAGTGTCTGTGTTTATGTGTGTGTCTATATATGTACATATAAATATATTATTTGGATAATAAATGCAGGATTACCAATATCGTGCCAAAAGACTTCTGCTGCTCCATGCACATAAAAAATCATCAAGATTTGTTAAATATAAAAATAAGTATCAGAACTGTCATGCACTTAATGTGTACTACTACTCTCTTGCTTGCAAGGTTTGTAATGAAATTTCCTTATACGTATTGGACAACCAGAAAGTTTTATAGTAATGCATCATATCTGCAATATAGCTGGTAATGGCGTTTCGCTATATGGTTTATAATGGAATTTTACTAATGTTAGTTATTGAATGAAACTTTATTATGAACCCTAGTGAACCGTAGAAAAGAAAATCATATGGATTATACTTATGTGTTAACTTCATAGTAAAGAAACTAACCGAATCCTATATTATTTTAGGTTTTCAAACATTATAGCTTTAATCTACATCAATTTAGATTTCTTCGATAATAAAATTCGCCGCCATTCCAAATCCTACTACTACCAGTTAAAGAATGGTTTCAAATAAAGAGCTTTATTGTTACAACTCATCTAGTACAAATTATTGTACTTATGCCCACTAGTGTTGATCACATACATATGCTCTTGACTATACAAGGTCATGATAGGAACATGTTATCCTAAATTAATATAACAACCCGTATTTTGGGGTCTTCAAATTTGAATAATTAATTTATTTAAATATTCAGATTTGAATTTAAATTTTGATAAAACATCTATTTCAAATTTAGACTTCATTTTTTTGACGGATTTTTTAATAAAATTATAGAATTTTTCCATAATTTTTGATATGGAAAATAAACAAATTTTCGTTTGACGTATTTTACGGCAAATGCTAGCATTTTGAGACTTCATAGAAATTAATAACTTTTTAATTTTATTTTTGTTTTGTGATTGTATAACATTGTTGAACGTAATTTGCTTTCTGTCAATCACGGTTCGTAATTAGACGCGATCTGGTGTGGCAAGGTACTTGAATCTAAATTAAAATCTAACATATGTACAGTACACACAGTACAAGGATTTTACGCACAACATCCATCTTGCTGCCTTGTTGCTGCCTGGCTCCTGCTTCTCCTTTCTTTTGGTTTCTTTGTCCCCTTGATATTTCCTTAGGCCAGGCTAAAAATAAGAAATCAAGATGAGCCACAGAGGGGGATTTTTTTTAGTTTCTTCATTCTCTTATAGTTAACATTTCTAAATAGAGAAATATGGTTTTCTATTCAAAAATCAAATTCCTCCAATCTATTCCATATTAGCCAAAACTTCCAACTACAAAGTTGTTCTTATAGATCAATAGGATTTTTAAAATTGATGGCACTCGATTTCATTGAGTTTCGCTCTATATTCCTAAAAGTCTGAAAGGAAACAATATTGTTCATAAACTTCCAAAAAGGATTTCTCTCAATCCACTTCGAATCATTCCGCACCGCTAGTGTCATTGAGATCGTATAGAGGTAGAGAATTTTTGGTAGCATTTTGGCACGTTTCCGTGATGGTGATTGGAGTTGGTCGATTTCTAGGATTTTGGATTTATGAACGATTTAAGCATCGATTGAAGAAACGAAGGTTGCCGTGATGTTGAGCTTGGAGAGGGCTTTCGTGTGGAAATTTTTGGTGGGATTAGTTGAGATTTTCTCTCATGAATTTGTAGCCCGAAATTTGATTTGGACTAAGGATGGTCGATACTCGAGGCTCGGGGCTGAAGCTGTAGCAGATGGGTGCATCGTGACGAGGGCGGAGCGACAAGTTTGTGGGTGGCCTTTGATCGAAGGACGGTGATGCGCTGCCGCATGCACGTTGCACATGCGTGCACGGAAGTTTTATTGGAAGTGAACGATTAAAGAGAGAAGGGGATTTAGGGAAGAAGGAGGTGTAGCTATGGGTATTAGGCTCGACCTGTTTGGGTTGGGTGGGTGAGTAATTTTTGTTTAATTATATAGTTAATTATATTAATATGCTCAAATCTTTGAAATGCCATAACATGATCATTTTAAACTCGATTTACACCAGGATTTCCATGTTGTACTCATATGGATGAGTACAACATTTTAGTATAGCCTGTCGGTAGCTATTGACATGTAAAAATTTATGACATATTTAAACGGACTAGATTAAAATCATAATATTTTAATAATAACGTCGATTAAAATTTCTGTACCTTAAATATCGATGTTTATTTGACTAAATAAAATACTGTTGAGTTAAATTGGATCGAATATGATAATTGGACATTGGTTTAGCGGAATAAAGCATGTTCTGCTAATTGAATTAATTTGACACTTAAGTCTCGTTCTACTTCTTTATAGATTTGAACATTCGGTTATATGTCATTAATTGATATCCTGCTTTGAATAAGTGCTTAACCGATTATGGTTAAGTGTGGGACTTATTTAAATAGTCGTGGATTATGTAAATATCTGTTATTAACTTAAAAAGCTAAATTGAATAATATGGTAGCTTATTTAATTACCATGTTGATCATTAAGCCTCCTATAAAATTTGAAAAGCTAATTATTAATTTGGAAGTTATTTAGAAATAATTATTTTTCTTATAACGTTTAAAGATAATTATTATTTAGTAATAAGATATAAAAATGGTTAATAGTATTAATGTAACGTACGCAGATTTTCGTTGCCGAAAAACCGAATAGTTATGGGTTTTAAAAAAAGAATTTAAGAAAAAGGAAGAAGAAAGAAGAGAGAAAATAGAGGGAAAAGATAGAGAAGAAAACAGAAAATAGGAAGAAGAGAAAATAGAAAAGAGAACAGAAAATTTTAAAATAGAAGAAAAAGAGAATAGAACGGAACAGAAAGGAAACAACAGAACAACAACAGAATCTCACAATTCGCAGCGAAACAAAATATAATAATAAATGAATAATCTTTAAACAAAGTACTATATCAGTTATTACATTACATTTCATTACATCATATCATCAGAGTGTACAACATCATACAACAACAAACAGCGGAAAAGAAATACTATATAAGTAATATGCCATGCCATCCAGCTTGCCTCCAGCAACTCCAGAATATCCAGAATATCCTGATAAACCTTAACTCTTGACTGCCCGTGTGGAAATTGGTGGGCACCCAGAGTTTAGGAAGGAAAACAATAAACTCCGAGTCAGTCATGTGACTGGTGTGAGAACTCAAAACAGTTTATTTATCTTTAAAAATCAAAATAGAGGAATATTTTTATTTTAATTCGCAATGCTTTTAAAATTGAGACTACCATAAGACCTCCTGCCACACACACAATGCAAACGCAGACTTGGAGAAGATTTCTCCTTATGATAGTCAAAGATGCTTGATACGCATTAAAATCAAATCAATTTTGATATTATTATTAGTGCATAGTGTAGAAGAAATTCATTTCGAAAGTAGAATATAAATCTTAGCCAGCATAGGTACCATTATATTATGCCTACTAATAGCTACCATATTAGATGGCAGGTTCTACAACTAAAACCGTACAAGTCACGTATTGTTTCTTTGGATTTCCAACGAATGATCAGGCCAAGGAACTTCCCATTGCCACATGAGAATGCCTCTGGATGGACATCCCCGAGAATCAAACCGGATCTCTACCAACACAAGGCCGGGTTACCCCTAACTGAGTAACAACTGACCGAATAAGCCATCCCCCGGTCCTTTGGGACCTTTTCACCGAGCGCTCGTAATCAATTCACACAATCATAACAAAGTGTTTTCAACATGAGTAAGTATCTGGGCTCCATACCATGATACCACCCTTTTCCAGAAGGAAATGCACACATCCTAAAGGGCGCTACCCCTCATAACCTTGCTGCTTCTTTCCTGTTTTGACCATTCACGGGGTGTGAGGCTCGACGAAGTCACGTCCACAAAAACATACTTTATACAAAAGCCATGCTTTGGGTCAACAAATGATCAACACAATGATCACAAGGATAGACGATCAAATAAACGATCCTATCACAAATAATCAACACAATGATCATTTCAGCATCACTCAGCATGTCACATTACCAAATTGGGAATATATCGCTGGTAACTTCAACTATATAACCTCTGAGCTCGTACGTCTCAGAGAAGGGTGTTAAGCTAAAAGAATAAATTCTCCGCCACCAACAGAAATATATTTGAAAGAAATCGGCTTTACAACTCAATTTGTAATGTCAGGCATACAATCCATACAAGTCTGTTCCGGGCTCGAACAAAACCGAAGGCACTTCTTACGAAGCCCTTGCAAATCCGGGTATTCACAATCCCGATCGAATTTCCCATCACTTAGGAGATCTCTATACCAGGAGCTACCCAGTGCAGAAACAATCGATAGGTCATCCTATCGCTTTCACAAATACTCGGTCTTCAACACCGGTCTTCAAATGCAATTTACAACGACGTATCACATATTCGGAATGGGTTATACGACCCCATGGTCCTTTCCCGGTTAACCCGAATAGTGAGCGCTTATTCAAAAATAAGTGTGGCATTCACATTCAAACAAATCACATCAATTACCCATTCAAAGGGAAATATTGATAGTCGGTTATTGAACTATCAATTGATATGCATACATCACCAGATTCCAAATAATTTTCCAAATTATTTATTTTCCAAAATATCTTCACTAGATATTAAATTTCAATACTTCAAAAAATAAATCAACATTTATTTTTAAACCCATTTTCCAATTTCATTTATAAATTCAATAGTGAATTTACATTCCAAAATATTCATGAATATACGATTTCAATTATTCATCTCAATTTATCTTCAAAAAGATAAATTCTCTAGTATTCACTTTATATTGGAAAAACATTTCCATACTTATTTGTTCATAAGTAATTCATAAATCTTTTTATTTTCCACCTTGGAAAATATTCAATATACTTAAATCGAATTAAGTATATATTTCATTCTTTAAGAAAATCATTCTCTTAACATATTTATTTGGGCCAAAACGAATGTTGCGTAAAACATCGTTACGACAACCCAAAATCACTAGTATAGGGATTCGAAATTAAAATAGATATACAAATCCCAATACTATTCAAAACATTTCCTTTCGGAAATCATTTACTATAACAACAGTGTTATAGTCCATTATTTCCTTTTATTTCTCGAAAACGTCTATTTCAACAATAAATGTTGAAATCTATGGTTTCGAATCTCAACACCTTTTTAAAACATCGTTAGATCGTTTTAATTCTATTTAAAACATTCACGTTCAAAACAATTTCTTTAACATCTTATTCACTATTCAAAAACGTGAATATTCTTTGTTAACAAATTTCATCCTTTTATTCATTTCATTTTAAAGGATTATTCACAGTTCAAAAACGTGAATATAGCTCCATTTATAAGTTATACCCATTTACTTATCAAAATAAGTCGTTGGCGAATTTATAAAACAACGTTTATAAATTTCCACTTCTATTTATTTTATAACTCCTTTTTATAAATCTCTTTTATTAATCTATTCGATTTATAACTCAATTATAAACCAAAAGTTCACATTATAAGTTAAATGCTTATAAAACGATTATTTTACAAAATCGTTCTTTTAAAGACTTTCCAATTTATGAATCTTATAACTTATAAGATCCATTTATTTAACCAATCTATTCTTCAAATAATTTCACCAAATTTATAAATCTTACTATTTATAAATTTCATTTATAACTTCACAGTTTATAATTCTATAAATTTCATTCTTTAATGAAATTCATTTTCACTTCATTCAAACACCTATAAAAACTCGTTTTATAATGTCAATATTTCAATTTATAAATATCCATTTATAAATCTCTTAATATAATTCAATTTATATTATTCTTTAAAACGTCTTTAAATTCCTTTAAAACTTCATCATTTAGATTTATAAAATAATCAAATTTTATAAATCCTATATTTTAACTTTTTATAATAATTTCAAAAATCCAATTTAAACTATTTTATAAAATCATTAACCCTTATTTCTCAAAAATCAGTTTTTAACTATATTTCACAAAAACCATAATTTTATAACTTTGAAAATTATAACGTTTATTTATTTAACATGGATCAATTCCAAAAATATTTTATACTTCAAAAATCACTTTAAAAATCATTTTAAAATCCCAAAACTTGGTCCAATGATGCTACATACCAAATAGTCAATCACGACAACAACGATATCACATATCGTATATGATAATCAACGAATATCAAAATATCCATAATCAAATAAATACTGTTGAGGAATCCAGTTGGATCCCTCCAACCTGTTTTCCTGCATCCAAAAACATTAGCACAATACCAATTTCGCTCCAGTACGAAATTATCGCGGTATATGTTTTTAATAAATATTATCCGCTTAATAACGGCGCAATAGGGTCTCATCCGCTAAAAAATACGGGAAATCAATCAACTGCAATATATACATATGCCAATATATATATATTGATATTATTTATAATACCAATTTCACTGTTTATGAAATATTCGCGGTATATGTTTATATTAAATAACATCCGCTTACTAACGGCGTATAATGTCTATTTTAACAATCAATAGATATTAATCAACATTCAAACATGCATTCAAATATTTTAAATCTAACTATTTAAAATAAAATCGAAACTGATTCGATTGAGTGAGAAGTTCTCACCTTGATTTTATTTCCGTTTTAGCGATTTATTTCGAATAAAATTAAACGGACGTTTAATTTTACCCAAAATTCTCACTAACTCCAAACAACTCCAAACCAACTCCATCGCGTAGTGCTCGTCCATACGATTCCAACGCAACTGAGTTTGCATTTTTTCGACCTCGTATGAAAAAGTTATTGATTTTACAAGTTTGTACACAATTTTATATAAACTAATTACAACAAAATCTTTATAATATTAAACCTTCTCAAAATCTGCCGTTAGATCCTACACCCCCCCATCTCAGCCGTGCATTTGCTTTCTTCTTCACGCGTGTGTTTGCCTCCAGTAAACAACGCAAGGCCGAACCCATGAATCACATACTAGGGTTAAATTTATCGCCTCAACCACTCGACTATACTCCATCACCACCCCACCACGTCGAAGCTCGCTCCTGACTCCACCTCCACCCTCAAACCGCACCCACTCGGCTCCCCCATCGCGTCGAAAAACGCGCACGAAATACGGTAGTTTGAGCTCGATTTTCTGGCGATCCACTACGTTATTTTCGATCTCAACCGTTGAATCGATAGATCACAACACCCTTTACAACTTTGTAGTTGATAATATTTCGAATAGATGTATAGATCTGGAGAAATCGAAGGAATAAATCGATTGTTTTCTGGCCGTTGAATACATAGGTGGCGGCTGCAACGTGATTAGGGTTTTGTATATATTTTTTTTTATTAAGTGGGGGGCTATTTATAGAGAAAAATTCGAACACTATTCATCCGGAAATTCCGAACTCCGATTTACGCGCCGAAACTGACGTACCTAGGGTTTATCCCGCGTTCCGGACACAATGGAACAGGTTTCGGAAGCTAATTCGGACATCTGTGCAAGTTATGGCTGAAAACGCTCAATTTAAATTAAACCGATTTAAATCGATTTCTAGGCGTTTTAATTCGTATCGGACAAACGGTAAATCCAATCGACTTGAAATTTGAAACCTTACAATAATATCACATTACGGATCTGATGAAACTGGTTTCGTCGAAATCCGAGACTTTTTGAAAAATGGCTATTTTCACTCGTCAAATTAAAATTAAAAATAAATCGATGCGTTTCGAGCTGCCACGATCAAACGTTAACTCCGATTGACACGAAAATTGAAATCCGGTAATAACTAACTATTATGGATCCAATGGAACTGGTTTCGTTCAATTCTGAGACTGTTCAAAAATTGGCTATTTTCACTAGTCGATTTTAATATTAAAATATTCAATTTTCACAAATTAACTTTTAAATCGATTTTAAAAGTTCTAAAATATCGTTCTAACTTCAATATGATAAAATAGAATTTTACAAATCATTTTCAATCATATTTAACCCAAATCTCAATTATTTCCATAATTTAACGTATTAAATTATTGATTTGATTATTCAAATAAATCCAATAATTCAAATAAAAATTTATTTGACTTATAAATTCACTTTTTAATATTTAAAATTAATTAAATATTCAAATTTTAATTTCTAAAATTTCTGGGTCGTTACAATCTTCCCCACTTAAAAGAATTTCGTCCTCGAAATTACAAGTAAGAAAAGTTACTGAATCTATTAACTTTCCCAAAATTCATAGTTAAACTTCTTACAAATCTTTACTAAGTTTTCAAATCATACTTAGTTATCTTTTCAAAAACAACTACTATTGTTTTACTTTCAATTTCAAATCAAAGTTAAAGTTTTCAAAAAATTTCCCAAATTTTCTCAAAATTTTCTAACGCCTTAAATTTCCGGAAAAATTCGCCATAGTCTCCTTTGCGCGGCTCGATCCGAAAAAAAAATGACAGTATATATATCACAAATATACATCTCATCAAGTAATGAGGCATCCCGCAGGGAAAAAAGTGTAAAAGTACGGTATGTAATCCGAGATATGTACCTTATATTTTATTAGCAAGCATATACGGCTAATATAGTGCGAAAGCGAGCTCCAAATGCGAAGCAAACGCGATCCGCACCTACTAATCACTCAACAAACAACATGAGAACATGCATATATGAAAATAATCTCAATATACAACATATAGTAACATAATAACTATATATGCTAACATAAAAAATGCAACTAAACAACAAATGCAATATATATTCAACCATCAACCAACTATAATCCATAACCAATAAATATTCATTCATATTCTCATTAATATTCAATGAACTGGGTTTTCACTCTAAATCATATTTGATTTATTTACATTGGATTTTATCAACATTCATTCTCAGTTTTAATTAGTTTGCATTCACTAATTAAATCCAATTCACATTCAATTCTATTCAAATTTATTTACTTTCTATTTGAATTCAATTTCACAGCTTTCAATTTCATTAATACTTAATGAATTATATACAATCAATCTAACAATCATATAACAATCAATGTTTATTCATTCTCGTTCAATTTATTCAACTTCCAATTACATTAGATTTTAATGAATTAACACTTTCATTCATTATTTCATATCAATTTTATTTACATTCAATTGATTAACATTCATTTCATTAATTCAATTCAATTTCAAAAGTTGAATTTCATTTACCTTTGAATTCACTTTCATTTACAACTCATATTCATAAATATATTCATATAGTTTCACTTCTTATATATATAAGTTTATTTCACAATTGCAAATTACTTTAATTATAATTCAATTCTTATAATTCTTTACTTATACAATTATTCTTTTATTTAGATTATTCAAACAACTAAACAATCAATTTATATACACTTTAATAATTCTGAAAATTTATTTCTTTTATATATAAAAATATACTCAAGGCAAAATTATTTCATTCACCCAATTTTAAAATCAATATTGTGCCGAATTGTTCTATTCAAGTGTTTAGAAACCCCTTCGGCATAGTCTTGCGGACCACGCTGACGAAAGTTCATATGCCACTCAACAAACCAATCATCACAATATAAAACAAATTTATATATTCACTAACAAATACGCTCTCATAGCTATTATTACACTCAAACTCAATCTAGAGCACTACTGACTCTATCTCTAATGAGTAATACCCAACAGAACCATGGTTGTCGCTTAACCATAAGCTCTGATACCAAATGTAACGTACGCGGATTTTCATTGCCGAAAAACCGAATAGTTATGGGTTTTAAAAAAAGAATTTAAGAAAAAGGAAGAAGAAAGAAGAGAGAAAATAGAGGGAAAAGATAGAGAAGAAAACAGAAAATAGGAAGAAGAGAAAATAGAAAAGAGAACAGAAAATTTTAAAATAGAAGAAAAAGAGAATAGAACGGACAGAAAGGAAACAACAGAACAACAACAGAATCTCACAATTCGCAGCGGAACAAAATATAATAATAAATGAATAATCTTTAAAGAAAGTACTATATCAGTTATTACATTACATTTCATTACATCATATCATCAGAGTGTACAACATCATACAACAACAAACAGCGGAAAAGAAATACTATATAAGTAATATGCCATGCCATCCAGCTTGCCTCCAGCAACTCCAGAATATCCAGAATATCCTGATAAACCTTAACTCTTGAGTGCCCGTGTGGAAATTGGTGGGCACCCAGAGTTTAGGAAGGAAAACAATAAACTCCGAGTCAGTCATGTGACTGGTGTGAGAACTCAAAACAGTTTATTTATCTTTAAAAATCAAAATAGAGGAATATTTTTATTTTAATTCGCAATGCTTTTAAAAATGAGACTACCATAAGACCTCCTGCCACACACACAATGCAAACGCAGACTTGGAGAAGATTTCTCCTTATGATAGTCAAAGATGCTTGATACGCATTAAAATCAAATCAATTTTGATATTATTATTAGTGCATAGTGTAGAAGAAATTCATTTCGAAAGTAGAATATAAATCTTAGCCAGCATAGGTACCATTATATTATGCCTACTAATAGCTACCATATTAGATGGCAGGTTCTACAACTAAAACCGTACAAGTCACGTATTGTTTCTTTGGATTTCCAACGAATGATCAGGCCAAGGAACTTCCCATTGCCACATGAGAATGCCTCTGGATGGACATCCCCGAGAACCAAACCGGATCTCTACCAACACAAGGCCGGGTTACCCCTAACTGAGTAACAACTGACCGAATATGCCATCCCCCGGTCCTTTGGGACCTTTTCACCGAGCGCTCGTAATCAATTCACACAATCATAACAAAGTGTTTTCAACATGAGTAAGTATCTGGGATCCTTACCATGATACCACCCTTTTCCAGAAGGAAATGCACACATCCTAAAGGGCGCTACCCCTCATAACCTTGCTGCTTCTTTCCTGTTTTGACCATTCACGGGATGTGAGGCTCGACGAAGTCACGTCCACAAAAACATACTTTATACAAAAGCCATGCTTTGGGTCAACAAATGATCAACACAATGATCACAAGGATAGACGATCAAATAAACGATCCTATCACAAATAATCAACACAATGATCATTTCAGCATCACTCAGCATGTCACATTACCAAATTGGGAATATATCGCTGATAACTTCAACTATATAACCTCTGAGCTCGTACGTCTCAGAGAAGGGTGTTAAGCTAAAAGAATAAATTCTCCGCCACCAACAGAAATATATTTGAAAGAAATCGGCTTTACAACTCAATTTGTAATGTCAGACATAAAATCCATACAAGTCTGTTCCGGGCTCGAACAAAACCGAAGGCACTTCTTATGAAGCCCTTGCAAATCCGGGTATTCACAATCCCGATCGAATTTCCCATCACTTAGGAGATCTCTATACCAGGAGCTACCCAGTGCAGAAACAATCGATAGGTCATCCTATCGCTTTCACAAATACTCGGTCTTCAACACCGGTCTTCAAATGCAATTTACAACGACGTATCACATATTCGGAATGGGTTATACGACCCTATGGTCCTTTCCCGGTTAACCCGAATAGTGAGCGCTTATTCAAAAATAAGTGTGGCATTCACATTCAAACAAATCACATCAATTACCCATTCAAAGGGAAATATTGATAGTCGGTTATTGAACTATCAATTGATATGCATACATCACCAGATTCCAAATAATTTTCCAAATTATTTATTTTCCAAAATATCTTCACTAGATATTAATTTCAATACTTCAAAAAATAAATCAACATTTATTTTTAAACCCATTTTCCAATTTCATTTATAAATTCAATAGTGAATTTACATTCCAAAATATTCATGAATATGCGATTTCAATTATTCATCTCAATTTATCTTCAAAAAGATAAATTCTCTAATATTCACTTTATATTGGAAAAACATTTCCATACTTATTTGTTCATAAGTAATTCATAAATCTTTTTATTTTCCACCTTGGAAAATATTCAATATACTTAAATCGAATTAAGTATATATTCCATTCTTTAAGAAAATCATTCTCTTAACATATTTATTTGGGCCAAAACGAATGTTGCGTAAAACATCGTTACGACAACCCAAAATCACTAGTATAGGGATTCGAAATTAAAATAGATATACAAATCCCAATACTATTCAAAACATTTCCTTTCGGAAATCATTTACTATAACAACAGTGTTATAGTCCATTATTTCCTTTTATTTCTCGAAAACGTCTATTTCAACAATGAATGTTGAAATCTATGGTTTCGAATCTCAACACCTTTTTAAAACATCGTTAGATCGTTTTAATTCTATTTAAAACATTCACGTTCAAAACAATTTCTTTAACATCTTATTCACTATTCAAAAACGTGAATATTCTTTGTTAACAAATTTCATCCTTTTATTCATTTCATTTTAAAGGATTATTCACAGTTCAAAAACGTGAATATAGCTCCATTTATAAGTTATACCCATTTACTTATCAAAATAAGTCGTTGGCGAATTTATAAAACAACGTTTATAAATTTCCATTTCTATTTATTTTATAACTCCTTTTTATAAATCTCTTTTATTAATCTATTC
Source organism: Allium cepa (assembly GCA_030765085.1). Lineage (NCBI taxonomy): Eukaryota > Viridiplantae > Streptophyta > Magnoliopsida > Asparagales > Amaryllidaceae > Allium > Allium cepa. The sequence continues at coordinate 981,564,820 of CM060928.1, forward strand.
GATTTATAACTCAATTATAAACCAAAAGTTCACATTATAAGTTAAATGCTTATAAAACGATTATTTTACAAAATCGTTCTTTTAAAGACTTTCCAATTTATGAATCTTATAACTTATAAGATCCATTTATTTAACCAATCTATTCTTCAAATAATTTCACCAAATTTATAAATCTTACTATTTATAAATTTCATTTATAACTTCACAGTTTATAATTCTATAAATTTCATTCTTTAATGAAATTCATTTTCACTTCATTCAAACACTTATAAAAACTCGTTTTATAATGTCAATATTTCAATTTATAAATATCCATTTATAAATCTCTTAATATAATTCAATTTATATTATTCTTTAAAACGTCTTTAAATTCCTTTAAAACTTCATCATTTAGATTTATAAAATAATCAAATTTTATAAATCCTATATTTTAACTTTTTATAATAATTTCAAAAATCCAATTTAAACTATTTTATAAAATCATTAACCCTTATTTCTCAAAAATCAGCTTTTAACTATATTTCACAAAAACCATAATTTTATAACTTTGAAAATTATAACGTTTATTTATTTAACATGGATCAATTCCAAAAATATTTTATACTTCAAAAATCACTTTAAAAATCATTTTAAAATTCCAAAACTTGGTCCAATGATGCTACATACCAAATAGTCAATCACGACAACAACGATATCACATATCGTATATGATAATCAACGAATATCAAAATATCCATAATCAAATAAATACTGTTGAGGAATCCAGTTGGATCCCTCCAACCTGTTTTCCTGCATCCAAAAACATTAGCACAATACCAATTTCGCTCCAGTACGAAATTATCGCGGTATATGTTTTTAATAAATATTATCCGCTTAATAACGGCGCAATAGGGTCTCATCCGCTAAAAAATACGGGAAATCAATCAACTGCAATATATACATATGCCAATATATATATTGATATTATTTATAATACCAATTTCACTGTTTATGAAATATTCGCGGTATATGTTTATATTAAATAACATCCGCTTACTAACGGCGTATAATGTCTATTTTAACAATCAATAGATATTAATCAACATTCAAACATGCATTCAAATATTTTAAATCTAACTATTTAAAATAAAATCGAAACTGATTCGATTGAGTGAGAAGTTCTCACCTTGATTTTATTTCCGTTTTAGCGATTTATTTCGAATAAAATTAAACGGACGTTTAATTTTACCCAAAATTCTCACTAACTCCAAACGACTCCAAACCAACTCCATCGCGTAGTGCTCGTCCATACGATTCTAACGCAACTGAGTTTGCATTTTTTCGATCTCGTATGAAAAAGTTATTGATTTTACAAGTTTGTACACAATTTTATGTAAACTAATTACAACAAAATCTTTATAATATTAAACCTTCTCAAAATCTGCCGTTAGATCCTACACCCCCCCATCTCAGCCGTGCATTTTCTTTCTTCTTCACGCGTGTGTTTGCCTCCAGTAAACAACGCAAGGCCGAACACATGAATCACATACTAGGGTTAAATTTATCGCCTCAACCACTCGACTATACTCCATCACCACCCCACCACGTCGAAGCTCGCTCCTGACTCCACCTCCACCCTCAAACCGCACCCACTCGGCTCCCCCATCGCGTCGAAAAACGCGCACGAAATACGGTAGTTTGAGCTCGATTTTCTGGCGATCCACTACGTTATTTTCGATCTCAACCGTTGAATCGATAGATCACAACACCCTTACAACTTTGTAGTTGATAATATTTCGAATAGATGTATAGATCTGGAGAAATCGAAGGAATAAATCGATTGTTTTCTGGCTGTTGAAAACATAGGTGGCGGCTGCAACGTGATTAGGGTTTTGTGTATATATATATTTTTTTTATTAAGTGGGGGGCTATTTATAGAGAAAAATTCGAACACTATTCATCCGGAAATTCCGAACTCCGATTTACGCGCCGAAACTGACGTACCTAGGGTTTATCCTGCGTTCCGGACACAATGGAATAGGTTTCAGAAGCTAATTCGGACATCTGTGCGAGTTATGGCAGAAAACGCTCAATTTAAATTAAACCGATTTAAATCGATTTCTAGGCGTTTTAATTCGTATCGGACAAACGGTAAATCCAATCGACTTGAAATTTGAAACCTTACAATAATATCACATTACGGATCCGATGAAACTAGTTTCGTCGAAATCCGAGACTTTTTGAAAAATGGCTATTTTCACTCGTCAAATTAAAATTAAAAATAAATCGATGCGTTTCGAGCTGCCACGATCAAACGATAACTCCGATTGACACGAAAATTGAAATCCGGTAATAACTAACTATTACGGATCCAATGGAACTGGTTTCGTTCAATTCTGAGACTGTTCAAAAATTGGCTATTTTCACTAGTCGATTTTAATATTAAAATATTCAATTTTCACAAATTAACTTTTAAATCGATTTTAAAAGTTCTAAAATATCGTTCTAACTTCAATATGATAAAATAAAATTTTACAAATCATTTTCAATCATATTTAACCCAAATCTCAATTATTTCCATAATTTAACGTATTAAATTATTGATTTAATTATTCAAATAAATCCAATAATTCAAATAAAAATTTATTTGACTTATAAATTCACTTTTTAATATTTAAAATTAATTAAATATTCAAATTTTAATTTCTAAAAATTCTGGGTCGTTACAATTTAAAAGTTATTTAGTTAGGGTTTAAAAATATTTTAATTATACTTTGATTAATTATTTAAAATGATTATCTATACTTTAATTTATAATTAAAGTTAATTAATTATGTTGACTTAATTATTTAATTATATTTAAAGGATAATTAATTTTTATATTAATATTATCTTAAGGTTAGTTAGTTACTTTTTTTAATAATGTTTAAAGTTAATTACTTATTATATTATTAATATTGTTTTGAAGTTAACTTATTAATACAATAATAGTGTCTAAAATTTATTTAATATATTATTAATGAGTTTTTAAAAGATAGTATTTTAAATGAGGTCTACTTTGAAGGAAATAAAAGGATGTTTACATAATAAGTTATTATTTAAAGTTATGTTAAATAATATATGAGTTATTAAGGGAACCTTAATGACTCAAGGAGTTTATTAAATAAGCTGTGTATGGGAAGTTTTTTATAAATGGTTCTGGATATCTATAATAGGATTATATGTAAGTTTTTAAAGATCGGAGAGGAGAAGATTTATAAATGATTTTGAGATTCGTAAAGAATATTTTATAAATAGATTTGAAATTTTATAAAGGAGATATTTATTTATAAAATAAAAGAAATGTATGGATGGGATTGGTGTTTTTGGTTTCTCCGTTTTAAATGACATTTGGGTTTAATCATTTAAAATATGACTTTAAATTAGAAAAATCTTTCTAAATGTTTGGTGAGTGTACTTATATCTCTGTATAAATTTATGAAGTTCCAAGTTTTGAAAGTTAAATGGTTTATGAATATACTTACACCATTAAGATAAGTATATGGTTATATTTTCTTATTATCGAAAATATAGTAGTTTGTAAATATATGTGGTTTGTAGATATACTTATCCTGTTAAGATAAGTACATGGAAGTGATTTCTAAGTATTTGAAATGTGATTTTAAATTAATGAAAGATAAATTTAAGAAGCTTAGCGATATCCATGGAAAATGTAATCTTTGTTTTAAATGTTTGTTTATTTGATAGTTAAATTACCGACTATCAAATCTTGGCCTAATATGTAATCCTTCTTAATTTTAGTGGTATGGAAATATTCCCCACTTAACACCGAAGGATTTTAACTCTGGAAATATCTAGGGGAAACATGGGGAATATATGGTATAGTTACCATCTGTAGTGCTATATTGTACGTATAAACTTGTTACGTCCCTTTAGGAGAAACGATAAGGAGGTCCGTCCACATAAACGGTTAGGGGGCGATCCCCGCTCTTATGTGTTGTCTGATTATTTCCTAAAGGACCAATATTAAGCATTTCAAAAATCGGCTTTTTTTTGTGGTGCACCCAGGAAATGGAAGAGTGTACTCATAACAGATGACTCGAACCCGCGACCACTTCGAAAACAACATACGGTTCTATAGAGGAGATTCGTGGTATATTGAGATGTTGGGATCCATATGTGATTCCGAAACCCATTGGGATATGGGAATCCGGGTAAGATTCCAAGTTCTAATTAAGATGTAGGAATATATGTGTGATTCCGAGACCCGTTGGGATATTGAAATCCATATGATATTCCTTGATCTATTTTGATAGCGGTGCATGAGCTGGAATGCCGGACGTAGCCTCATCGGTAGGAATGACTAAAACCAGAGATAGGAGGCATGGCCAATAGGGTTGGCAATCCTATAGGGTGTAGTCGGCTCCTCCTAGATGTCACATACAGTTGTTATGAATTCATAGGGCGATGCACTCAGTCTTAGCAAGACTAGCTATATTTTTCCTATGGTACATCACTAAGGAGGTATGGTGGTTCGGAAGGATATCTCTGATCCTTGTGCAAGAGGACCGTTCCTCGAAGTACTGAGGGAACCTCCATGGAAATCCTACGCGATTAGCGAACGAGTCTTATCGGTTTTCCGATTATATACCAAGTATTGTCATGACGTACACTCATGAGCATCATAGTTACTTGGTTATTATTATTCATCCCTTAGACATTATTATAATATCACTAGATTTTCTGATATAAAGGTTTTGGTTATCGTAAGGTAAAAACCTATCCGTGTTTATGTGCTGCGTAGTCTTACGAGATGCCTTCGATTTTAAAGGATTTTGCAAGTTAAAATAAATAACATTCCTAGTGATTTGAGTTCTCATTTTGATTTAACCAGACTGACCCGGACGTTGTTTTCCTATAATGCTCGGGCTAGACCAAGCATATTTTCAGGTTATGCTGGAGAATTGAAGCTTCAAGAGATGTGTTGGAGGCTCAGAGACGTATTCACGTAGATGATTATTTTTCTGCTGCATTCATTGTTGTATTTATCAACAATTATGAGGACATGTTTTTATACCCGTCCCGCTGAATTGGTTAATATACTTTGACTGGCATATGTATATACATATATTACAGTTTTGATTTTGTGTAAAGATTTGTCGTATTTATAGATTATTCATTCCGTTGTGAGATTCTGTGTTGTTTAGTTTCTTCTTATCTTCTTTCTTCTTTATTTTTCCTTACCATCCGCCTTTCCATTCAATTTGGGTTAGACGTGTGTAGTTTATTGTTAGCTTAAAGTGTATGGAAAAGTGGGTCGTTGCAGTTGGTGTCAAAGCTTAGGTTGAGCAAACACCTAGGCTTTGGTGGTGTTGACTCATTTGAGATAGGGTAACCGAGACCCTAGGATGAGTTTGAGGGTATATATATAAGAGTGTGTATATGTTAGTGATATAAAAATAGTTTGTTTTGTGTTGTTTGATCTGTTGAGTGGCTTAGGAATTCATGTTGATGCATTTGGCCAATGTTATCGATAGGGATTTCTTAAACACTCGAACAAGACCAATTGACACAATATTGATTTAAAAATCGGTAAACGAAATAATTTTACTTGTAAATGTAATTTTTATATATAAAAAAAGAGGATAATATTTCAAAAGTTATTATAGTTATTCTTGGTTTTGCTTGGTTATTAGGAGTGATAGTATTCCATCTAGGATTTGATTGGTCATGCTCGCCCATTTCTGAGCATTACCTATCATCGATTAATCTATCTTGAATCTTCCCTTTTTGAAACTGGGTTGGGTAGATAGGAATTTGGGAATATTGAAACTAATATCTTGTGAATTAAGTTTAACAGTTTGAATATAAGCCGTGCGTTGATAATGTTGAGTTAAAAAAATTTGATTTCTAATGATTGTTTATTTAAAAGAAAATTCTAATATTTCGTAGAAATAATTTTATATAAAGAATTAATTTGATGAAATTAAGTTTTAATAAATGTTGTTTTATTAAAAGAAGAAATATTTTGGAATAATATTTGGGATGGTTGAATATAAAAGTTGGTTGTTTATAAATTGGGATTTTATGAAAGAAGTTTATTAAAAAAATATTTCTAAAATAATACTTGGAAATTGAACAATATGAGAAAGTTAGAATATTTTTTCAAAAAAAAAATTGAGAATGATTTCCTTCAAAAGTAAGCATTTTATAAATTTGATTTATAAATATGTATTATAAATAAAAATGAACTAAATATTCTCTATCCTGGTGATTTTGGCAAAACGATTTTCATGGTTTATAGAGTTACTAATAGTAATTGAAAATGTTCTTAGGATAAAAAGATTTAAGTAGAGGATTGCTACCTTAGTTGGAGTATGAATGATTTGGAAATGATAATAGTAGTTTTCTTAAAGGGTTTTTAGTGCATCAATATTTTGGACATAATACATTTAGAAATATATCTAAGTATAAATATCTTTGTGCATCGATATTTTGGAAATAATACACTTAGAAATATATCTAAGTATAAATATCTTTGAAAGGTATTTTATGGAAATGTGTATTCCTTTGGATTTTGGTTCGAAAAATACGTCTCGATTTGTTTTATAGTGATTAGAATAATCTTCTTAGTGATGATCAGATGTTTGCTTAGGAGAACGTATTGTGTACTTGGTAAATAATTCCTTTTGTCATTGTATGGTTGGGACGAGTTTGAATCTGGACGAATCCGAAGTAGGTTGAAAATGTATAGTTTGTTAAAACCATTTATTTAGAAATATATTTGTATCGTTTTAGAAAGGGGATTTCGAAAAGTGAAAAATTGTATTCAGGTTAACTTGTTCGAGCAGCTTGAAAATAACTAAAAAAGGGTAAGAGAAACTTTCAGATGGTAAATATTCTCTTGACTATTATCCTTCTAGTAAGGAAATGTATGACACTGTTTGGTAGTACCCAGTTCCTTAGTATAATTTTGGGTTACTCGGGCTATATATATATGTGTGTGTGTGTGTGTTATGGATTATACATACATACATACATACATACATACATATATATAATACCGTTTCAAAGGTTTTTGAAAATAAATATCGATGTATTTACCCTTAAGTTTCCAAAATATATTGTTTCTTTTCAAAAAAGTGCTCTAAGTAGAAACTTGGTGTTATAAATTCTTAAGTGAGTTCAAAATAAAGGTCCGAATCTAATAGTTTGTATACCCTTAAGGTATAATGGGGAATTTTATAAGTTTTACAAATTCAATGGAGTTATACAAAAATATTTTAGTGGAAATGGAATTGGTATTAGGAGTAACCAATTAAATAAGTGTGTGAGGTGGACATAGATTATTTCTTCTTCTCATATAGTTTTGATCTAATATTCGAGTACGAGGCTTTGAGGTGTTTTTACACCGTTCCTAATAAGGATCTATTACTCGATTTTGCCGGCGAACGCTTGATGAAGGTTTTTGATATGGAACCAAGGTTTCCTATCATGGCTATGGCTATGTGAGAAAAGAAGAGGTTCCTAACCAAGGAGCCTGATCAGTGTCCACGCTAGAAAATGGGATGAGCGATACTTGTTTGGAAGTGAAATTATTATTCGAGTAGTGATCGAATCCGATTCTGCATATGAATGATCTATGATCATCATGCGATTTGTGAATAATATTGAGAGTTCTTGTGCTCAAATTTCAAGGACGAAATTCTTTTTAAGGAGGAAGAATATAACAACCCGTATTTTGAGTCTTCAAATTTGAACATTTAATTTATTTAAATATTCGGACTTGAATATAAATTTTGATAAAACATCTGTTTCAATTTACACTTGATTTTTTTATGACATATTTTTCAGTAAAATTTTAGAAATTTTCCATAATTTTTGATTTGGAAAATAACTAAACTTTCATTTGATGTATTTTACGGCAAATGCTAGCATTTTGAGACGTAACAGAATTTAATAACTTGTCTATTGTATTTTTGTTTTTTGATCGTATACATTGTTATACGTGATCGTAATTTGCTTTCTATCAATTGCGGTTGGTAATCGGACGCGATCCGGTGTGGCAGGTACCAGAATCTAAATTAAAATCTAACATACGTACAATACACACAGTATAAGGATTTTACGTGCAGCCTCCATCCTGCTGCCTTGTCGTTTCCTGGCTCCTGCTTCTCCTTCCTTTTGGTTTCTTTTCCCCCTTGATATTTCCTTTGGCCAGGCTATAAATAGAAACCAAGATGAGCAACAAAGAGGGATTTTGTTTAGTTTCTTCATTCGCTTACAATTAACATTTCTAAGTAGAGAAATATGGTTTTCCTCTCATTCAAAAATCAAATTCCACAAATCTGTTCCATGTTAACTGAAACACCCTACTACAAAGTTGTTCGTATGGATCCATAGGACTCTAAAAAATTTACGGCACTCGATTTTGTTGAGTGTCGCTCGAGTTATTCCCAAAAATATGAAAAGAAACAATATTTTTCATAAACTTCAAAAAAGGATTCCTCTCAATCCGCTTCGAATCTTTCGGCGCCGCTGGTGTCTTTGAGATCGTATAGAGGTAGAGAATTTTTGGTAGCATTCAACACGTTTCCGTGATAGTGATTGGAGTTGGTCGATTTCTTGGGTTTGGATTTGCGAACGATTCGAGTGTCGATTGAAGAAACAGAGGGGCCATGACGTTGATCTAGGAGAGGGCTTCGTTGTGGAAATTTTTTGGTGGGATTAGACGAGATTTTCTATCGCAACTTTGTAGCCTGCACGTGATTTTTGTTTTGGTCGGAGGTTGGGCAATAATTGAGGATCGAGGCCGGAGCTATGGCAGATGGGTCCATTGTGACTAGGGCAAAGCGACAAGTTTGCAGATGGTATTGATCGAAGGATGGTGATGGGCAGCCATGTGCACGTGCACACACATGAACAGAAGTTTTACTGGAAGTGATTGACTAATGAGAGAAGGGGATCTGGCGAAGAAGGGGGTGTAGTTATGGGTATTAGGCTCGGCCTGTTTGTGTTGTGTGGGCGAGTAATTTTTGTCCAATTATATAGTTAACTATATTAATATGCTCAAATCTTTGTAATGTCATAACTTGATCATTTTAAATTCGATTAACACTAAGATTTTTACATTGTACTCGTATGGACGAGTATAACATTTTAGTATAGCCTGTTCGTAGCTTTGGACATGTAAAAATTTATGACATGTTTAAATGGCTTGATTTAAATCACGTTATTTTAATAATAACGTCGATTAAAATTTATATTCCTTAAATATCGATGTTTATTTGGCTAAATAAAATACTGTTGGGTTAAATTGGATCGCATATGATAGTTGAACATTGGTTTGGCGAAATAAAACCTATTCCGCAAATTAAATTAATTTGACATTTAATTAGAAGTATAAATCGCCATTCTCCAACTTTATAGATTTGTACATTCGATTATATATTGTTCAATGATACCCTGCTTTGAATAAGTGCTATTATAACCAATGATGGTTAATTGTTAGATTTTTTTACGTAGTCGTGGAGTATGTAAATATCTGTTATTAACTTGAAATGATAAATTGAGTAATATGGTAGCTTATTTAAGTACCATGGTGATTGTTAGGCCTCCTTCAAAATTTGAAAAGCTAATTATAGATTTGGAAGTTATTTAAAAATAATTATTATAATGTTTAAAGATAATTATTATTTGGTAATAAGATTTACGAATGGTTAATTACTATTTAAAAGTTATTTAGTTATGGTTTTTTTTTTAAATTCTATTTAGTTAATTATTTAAAATGATTATCTATACTTTAATTTTTAATTGAAGTTAATTAATTATATTGATTTAAGTTATTTAATTATATTTTTAAAGGATAATTAATTTTTATATTAATATTAGTTACTTATTATGTTATTAATACAGTTTTGAAGCTAACTTATTAATATAATAATAGTCTCAAAAATTTTATTTAATATATTATTAATGAGATTTTGAAAGATAGCATTTTAAATGAGGTCTAATTTGAAGGAAAAGAAGGATGTTTAAATAATATCTTATTATTTAAAGTTATTTTAAATAATATATGGGTTATTAAGGGAACCTTAATGACTCAAGGAGTTTATTAAATAATTTGTTTAAATATGAGAAAGGTTTTATAAATGGTTTTGAATATCTATGATGCCCCACCCCGAGATCTACATTAACAAAGAGCGTTACGGAGGAACACTGTGTGTTAATGAAGAGAATAGGGCTTCTTAGGAGTGACCATCCATAAGATTTGTCTTAAACAAGTATTGAATACATCGATTGGGTGCTTTATTTTTTTTGTTTTACGTTTCTCAAGTGGATCGACATACTCAATAAATGTTTAACACAAAACTACGACGGCTAACAGATCCACTAGAACAAAATATAACAACAACAAATACAATAGATCACAGAATAGCAGTCACTCACATATATACATATATATAAATACATCACAGTACACTATACAGTGATATACAAGTGGAGTACATAGACCACGATATATACAACGAGTCAAAAGAATATGTACATATCAGATTACACAAAATAACTACAAGTCTACACAAAAGATGACCAGCATCCAAAAGGAAGCAAGATAATCCATATCGGAAGCGGCATAGCAGTAATCTACAGCAGGTGACTAACCTGAAACAACACTGTCGGACCCAAGTATATAAAATACACGGGTTGGTCTGGCTTATATAAACTGATTAGCACAAGATAGATGAAGTATATGGATAAATGATAATATTTCTTCTCGAAAGAGAAGAAGAAACACCATATATATATATATATATATCAATTACTCATGAGATATGTTATTACCAAAATATCATATGAAAATTTCTTGAAAGAGGCAAGATCAACAACCACATCAATTAGACACAAATAATCGCCTCATATCATCGGTATCCACAATAACCAATATAATGGCTTCCGTCAAAAATAACTCCTAAATAGAAAATCACAAATCTTAAAAACCCGCCAAAGGATGGAAACCACAAATCACAATGTGTAGAACTCGGCTAAGAGTTCAAACTCCAAAATGCAATCACCATATAATAAATTCTCAAATGGCTCAAAGGCCCGATAATCTCAAAATGGCGAAAACATTCAAAAATCACAAAATATCACAAAAGATGCACGTGCTCAACAAAATGGCTGAAGCCCACCAAGTACCGTTTCACAAATATGGCACCTAAAATGACACGAAGGCCAAACAACCTAAAGGTCAAACAACACGAAGGTCAAACAACCCGAAGGTCCAACAGCTAAAAATCCCAAATGACCCGAAGGTCCGGTACGGGCATACAACCCGAAGTTTCATGAAACGTGTATAGCGTCAATAGAAAGAATCCAGAAATAATCAAAGAAGTAAATGCATGTATCTCATATCACATGTTTTACTAAATCATTTAAATCACTTCATCGTTCTCTTGAAGAGTGTAAAAATGTGTATTTTATACAGGAAATACTTTGCTTTCAGAAAACTAGTTTTAAAATAATTTTTTCTGAAATCGTTTGGAAATTCACGGCTTTGAATTTCTCTTTATTATAGAGAATATATATTTTAAATAGCTTCAAAAATGATTATAAATATTGTAAAATATTTATTTCAAAGGCTATTTTATTATAAAAATCATTCCAAAATCGGTTTAGAAAATACGTGCATGAAAACAACAAAAATCACCGAAAACGCCATAAAATCGGCATTTGAAATCGGCTTGAAAAACACATCAATCTAGATCATGAATCAACAATAATGTTGGCTTACCTATTAATAGGTTTAATCCCTTCCAAACACTTCCGAGTATCACAAGCATTGGTCACCAAAATCACTGGAATAAGAAGAACAATCAAAACAGTGCAAAGGAAGGTAGAAGAAAACAACCTAAACAAATATAACAACAATGGTCGACCCTTAAAAGGGTCAGGTCGACCTTAGGGAAGCATGGGTCAACCCGTATTTTTCTTAGGTCGACCCCCACTGTTCTTGGGTTTAACTGACGGTCGCGAATTCTACAGTCATTCTGCCTGTTTCGTTTTCAACTTGAGCACAGATTTCAGACATTTCCAGGTTGAATCAAGATATGAAATTTGACATGCACGTACAAATAAACAGGATCTATGATTCAGAAAAGATTTCACTCAATTTCAGTATGAAACAAAAGAGATATGGGTTCACAAAGTTGAACCCAGACAAGATTCTTACTGTAAAATGGAAATTTCAAATTCACAGTTATAGTATATAATAAAAACAACGCAAATTGAAATAGATTTTTATAAGCAGCTTGTTTTGGCTAGAGGTGTGAGTTACTACTCACCTTGCTAAGATTTACAGCGATTTGAATTGCAAGCGGTGGTCTTTAGACTTTGGAGAAGCCTAAATTACCTGGAAATGGGGAGAGAACAAACATGCGAATACAGAAAACAAAGTTACAGTAAACCAAAGTTTCTCAAACTAGGAATTGATGAAATAATCTTATGATTTTAATGGATTACCAATTAACTCTCTTGAATTCATAAATTTTCCCTTTTATTTTGTTTAAATTGGAGCTAAATTTGAATTTTTAGGAGAAGGTAGCCATTTTTGCTCTTTTCAGGTTTTACAGAGGAACCCAGAAAAGAAAATGAAAAGAATAAATGTATATACGGCTCACCATCCTCTTTTGATGATCCTAAAGAATGGGTTTGGGCTTGAACCCATTACCCAATATGCCTAACCCATTACCCAATATGCCTAAATGTTAATACTTAGTTAAATTTTAACAAAGTTAATTATGTTAACACAATTTTCACCATATTTACACATATTATTACTACATAAATCTGTACAACATTATTTTAACACAATTTTCACCATATTTACACATATTTCTATTCACCATATTTACGCATACAACACATATTTTAAGATTTTAACTAAATATTTCTATACAACATATTCGAAGCCTTATACGGAAGGCCATGTCGATCACCTTCTTGTTGGTTGGAATCTGGTGAGAAGCTTATTCTTGGCACAGATTCTATTCGTGATTCTTCTGAGAAGATTATTCTTATTCGTCAGAGAATGAAAGAGGCACAGAGCCGCCAGAAATCCTATATGGACAACCGTAGGAAGCCTCTCGAGTTCGTGGTTGGTGATCTCATCTGTATTCGTGTTTCTCCTTTGAAAGGAGTTATGCGTTTCAGTATGACCGGAAAATTGGCTCCATGCTTTATAGGACCATTTCCTATTACTGAACGTATTGGCCCTGTTGATTATAGGGTTTCGCTTACAGCTCATCTATTCGGCATTCATGACGTATTTCATGTCTCTTAGCTTCGAAAGTGTCTTCGAGAGTCAGTTTCTGTTATCGATTCTCCTGAGTTGCTAGAGCTTGAGATCTCACCAGACCTATCTATTGTGCATCAGCCTATTCGCATACTTATTTTGGAGGTGAAACGCCTTTGAAAGAAGGACGTGCCGCTCGTTAAAGTCCAATGGTTCGCTAACCCTAATGACTGCACTTGGGAAACCAAAGAGTTTATCGAGCCATCATATCCTGGTTTTCTTTCTTCGCATAGCGATGGCGAGAATCTTTTTATCTCAAGCTTATTTCTTTTCTTTTGAGTGATGAAATATATTGTTGCACACATACTTTGCCCTAGGGATTGCGGGGACGCAATTTTGTTAAGGGGGGAGTCTGTAACAACCTTGGTTTTGGAGATTACCTATTAATATTAAATTATAACGGTAGTTATAATTTAATATTGTAAATTAAAATTGAATTGCATATTTTATATTGTTTATTTGAAATAAACAATGATTTTTGGAATTAAACCGTGAAAATAAAATTTGGAACTCTATTTTATTTTGTTCGGGTTGGTAATAGATGGGAAATGGGTTTTATTTAGTGAAAATGCAATAATTTCATTAATTATTGCCAATTGCATCTTTTAATAATTTTTAAAAGAGGTATTTGATTTTTAAAGGGTGTTTATTTAAATAAAAAGATGGAATTTAGTGTAAAAATGAGTTTTAATTATAAACTTGAGCTTAGAATGGTTAGTTATACTTTTCTAAGCAAGAAAAGTATTTTTGGTGAAATTTAGAAGTTAAAAATTAGGTTTTATTCATTTATTTGAGTAAATAGTCTGTTTTTCTAAATTAAAAGGTTTCAATAATAAAAATGTTTCGAAAATGTAAAATTATATTTTTATATAATGAAAAGTATTTTATTTACTATGTGTATAAGTTTACATATTTTGTTTGTATGGAAATTTGAAGAAAAATGTATTGTTTTATAACATAAGATGTGAGCAATTGCTTAAGTATGTGATATAATTACTTAGGCTAGTTAATTTATTTCTCTAATTGGGTCCAACAGGCACATTAGCCTACTTAATCAGGCATTGAGAAGGTGAGAAACTATTACCTGTATGTACAAGTAATTGCTCTCATCTTCTTCCTCTTGCATGTAAAAGAAAGTTCTCATTTTTCTCAAAATCAAAGTTTTAAATCTTCATACTTCTTCAAAAAAACTGAGATTTTTATCAATCTAGAGTAGATCTAAAGGTAATCTCTTCCAAAACTGAAAATTTCATCAAAAAACTTAATTTGTTTGAAGATAGGTTGATTAATGGTTTTCTTTTTCTTTGCATGTCGGTATATTGATTTCTACAGGTTATTAAAGGCCAATTTCACCTCCAAGCTCCAAACTTTTTGGTTAAATCTGGGATTTTTCTCAACTACAGCAAGGTGAGTTGAAATACTCGCATAATCTAGCTGAACCAAGCTCAAAAAATTGCAAAAGCAAACAAAAATTTAGTTTTTGTCGATAAATTTTTGTTGTTGTTTTCTGTTTGAAATATGTTCTCTGTTGCATCTTTGAGAGCTTATAACTTTTGATTCCGGCAATGAAATGTTGCCGGATTTCTTGCATTTGGTAGCTTTCATGTTGAAATTAATTTATGCAAATTTTGATTGAAAAATATTGTCATTTGAGTGTTCAAACTGTTGTTGCAAAATCAATAAAACACAGTTTTTCTGCCTGTAGAAATTGTGTTTTGTGAGTTGCTGCAAACATGACCTGAGTCCATGTTTGAGATAGCATAACTCTTTCATGTTTTATTCAAATTGCATGATTCTTTTTTTTAAAGATGAAGTTCTGTACTATAAACAAACCAAATTTTAGGCCATTTCGACATAGATAGCTTATATAAATATGCTGCTAAACTTTGACCTGGACCATGTTTTTTCCCAGAGTTCTACGGTGAAAACACTGTCTGCGTTCAACTTTGAGACATCATAACTTTCTCATATTTTATCCAAATTGCTTGATTCTTTTTTTTTTGAATGATAAAGTTTTATACTACATGCATATCAATTTTGAGCTCAATCCGATGATATTTGATCCTTTGTTTCATGCCTGGAAGTTGAACCGACGATGATTTTAAGCCTATACATTTTTGGTTTTTGAACAATTACAAACTTGGCCTGGGTTCATGTTTGAGACAACATAACTCATTCATTTCAAATCGGATTTGACTAATTATTTTAAGGATTGAAGTAGGAATGTTGATTTACATTCCTGCAAAATTTCATGACAATCTGGGTTCGATTGCTATTTCAAAAATGCCGTCGAACTTGAACCCGCAGCCTGCTGGAATTCAGCGATTTAACCTTGTTTTGGTCCAACTTTGAAACGATGCAGATTCTTCGTTTCAAATCGGATTTGAATGATTCTTTTTGTAGATTGAAATAGGAATGTTGAAATACATTCTCCCAAATTTCAAGTCATGTTGACACTGTTAACTTATTCAAACCTACTGTCAAATATTGAGTCCTAGCTTATTTTAAACGGATAATACTTGGTGTAATTTCCGTTATTTCGATGTTCTCTTGATATTTCTTTTTGGATTTCATATATGGGTTTTTATAATGTGTTTTAAAAATACTTTTCAAATAAATGGGCTTTTGAAACTATTATTTTATATTTTTTTAAGTATAAAATTATATACTCTATAATAAGGGAATTTCAAAGGCAATTTCTAAAGCAGTTTCGAAGCGTTCATAAAACTCATTTTCTTCAGCTTAATTTCTATATAAAACACACAATTATGCACTTCGAGCGAACAGGGTGGAGAATTAAATGATTGGATAAAACGCGTGCTATGAACACATGCGTTTATCTTTTCAGTTAATTCCTAACCTATTCGTTTGATCGTTTTGGCCTACGGGTCTAGTTTACCGATGATATGAGGTGAACCTTTTACCGCTTTGGATGTGAAATTTACTAGCGGTTAGTAAACCATTTGGTGTGAACGGGTGGTATGGGACACATGTTAACACTTTTTGGGCTCCTTTCCGAGAGTTTGTGACACATATTGCCAGTTAGTGGTGTCCAGTATTGGGCCTTCGAACCTTCACCACTACGGTTTGTTACCTTTGGGTTTGTGCCTTCGGGTTTATTGCCTTCGGGTTTGTGCCTTTGGGTTTGTGCCTTCGGGTTTATTGCCTTCGGGTTTGTTGCCTTCGGGTTTGTTGCCTTCGGGTTTGTTGCCCTATCGTATCGCTTTTGGAGTTGGTCCTTCTTCACCGCTCGAGAGATACTTGGGTTTGTGGCCTTCGGGCTTGTGGATCATTGTTTATACAGTACTGAGCATGTGCATCTTTTATTTCTTTGATATTTATATATTTCCCTAGAGTATCGCCTTTCAGAGTAGTTCCTTTGAACCACATGATACATAGCGATTACCTTGTGGAAACTGTGTTACCTTCATTGGTATTTGTTATTTGCCTTTTTGGCTTGATTTGGGATATTCATATCCTTTGTTTATTTGAGTTGCCGATGATATGAGGCTTGTTATGATTCATCATTTGTTAGATGATCATGTTATCTCTTTTAGAGATTATTGTGGTACTTTATGACCTTGCATGTTCATTATCATTTAGCTTATCTAACTGATTGTTTTGCTAGACTGACCCATGTATTTTATACTCAGGTCAGACCGAGGTGTTTCAGGTTAGGTACATTTGGACTTAGCCTACTCTGCTTCTGCATGGACTCTATTATGCTAGCTCTTTTGTTATGGCTTTTGTGTGGTCCTTTTTGGTTGTAACTCTGATATTTATATTCTATTGACTTGCTTGTATATTGTGGTTGCTACACCACTTGATATGTATCATTTTGTATACTCTGTGATGTAACCGTATTATGTGTATATGTATGTGATGATCTACTGTTCTGTGATGTACTTTACATTTGAGTTGTTATATTTTGTTATATTAGATCTTATAGCCATTTAGTTTTGTATTAAATATCTATTGGATATGTCGATCCACCTGAAAAGAAAATATGCTACATTTATCGACGTATTCAGTAGAAAGTTAAGACAAGGCTATAGATGGTCGCTCCTATCCAGCTCTATACTCCGTATTAGCAGACGGTATTACCTTGTAATACTCTTTGCTAATGTGGATCTCGCAGTGGGGCATCACAGCTTGGTTTCAGAGCCGAGTTCAGAACAAAATATGATAAATACAGAATAGAAGCGTATATTATGGTACATCAAAATGTAATACAAATGTTGTGAATCCCTAGATCATCGTGCTTTTGTTCTTTCCGTGTTCTTTGGGGTAGATAAAATTTTAGGAATACATCTAGGAATGCATTTTAATTCCATAGTATTCCATATTTGAATTAATGATATCTACCATGTGAATAATCTTTATCTAATCTTAACTTTTAGTTAATTGCTGGAAGAGGCAAAGGACGATGTTCGGATGCGGGGCAATCCAGTGGCTCCCATCCGGATGGAGTATATATGTCTGTCGATCAGTTCATGGAATGATTTAGGAGCACCTAGCCTCCAGCTTCTCCTTCGTGCAAGTCTCCTTTCATACGCATGTGCAGTGACTTTGCACATCTTGGAGGCAAGCCATTCAAAGGCTCCGAGTCGGTTTTAGAGGTTCAGGCTTGATTCGTTCTTGCGAGCGGGTATTTTCTCGCATGGATCTTTTGGATTATCACAGGGTTCTTGTAGCATCCAGCATGTTACAAGAGCGTGCTCTTGATTGGTATGAGCTATTCACTACCGAGCTCGACGAGTCTACTCTTACATGGACCCGGTTTCGGGAACGATTCGAGCTTAAATTCGTTCCTGAGTCTGAGAAAGCATCTCTTTCCCGTCGCTTCCTTGAGCTAAAGTAAGGGAAATCTTCTGTTTCTGATTATGTGTCTTCTTTCGAGGCTCTTTCTAAGTATGGCCTTAAGTATATTAGCACTCCATATAAGAAGAACCTCAAGTTTGTTTCCGGCCTTAAGAAGTATTTGAAGAAATATTTGATGTTGCAGCTTAAGCTTTCTTTTGAGGAGCTAGTTGACTCGGCGCTTCATCTTGAAGCCGTCGAGAAGGAGATTGATAGTGGTGATGATGTTGAGGTTCGTAAGAACACCAACAAGAAGCAGTTTCCATTTTAGAAGTCCAAGTCTTTTCCTTCCAAGAAGAAGAAGACTGGTGGTTCTAACTCTTAGACTCAGTCTACTGGAACACCTTCCATTCGGAAGTGTTTCGAGGTCCTCCTGATCATATGATTCGAGCTTGTCCTAAGCCTCTTTTCTGCCGCTATTGCAAGAAGGAAGGTCATCATGTTTCCACCTGCCCTACTATTCCTGCTAGTGCCAAGTCTAGCAAGCTCTATGCTGCTAAGGCTTCTGGAGGCTCTTCTCAGCCCAGAGGTACATCTCCTACTGTTCTTGAAGGTTCTTTATTATTTCGTGATCGTTCTATTCGAGTCCTCTTCGATATGGGTGCGTCACATTCATTCGTATCAAAGAAGCTCGTGGAGGATTTGTCTTTGGATGTATAACGTATGGTTACTTCATTGAGGATTGCAAATCCTATTGGGGGGTCCACGACCCTTAGCATGCTTTTTGATGATGTTGAGATTGCTTTATGTGGCTTTTCTTTTCGTGTGAATTTGCATGTTATTTCTAATTTGGGATTTGATTTGAATTTGGGTATGGACTGGCTAGTGCGGTACGATGCCACGATTATTTGTTCTAAGAGAATTTTATACCTTCGACATCCTGATTCGTCTAGTCCGCTATCACTTCTTCTTCAGAATGTGGATAATTCTGAATTGGCTTTATATTCTCTAGGCTCACGAGATGCTGATGATATATCTCGTATTCCTATTGTTTGTGACTTCTCTGATGTATTTGAGCATGTTTCGGGTTTGCCACCCAAGTAGGCAATTGAGTTCCACATTGATCTCATTCCAGGTGCGCAGCCAGTTAGTCGTCCTCCCACAAGGATGTCTACAAAATAAAATGAGGAACTCAAGAAGCAGCTTTTGGAGCTTGAGTCCAAGAAGTTGATTCATTCTAGTTCTTCACCGTTGGGGGCCGCGGTTGTATTTGTGAGGAAGTCCGATGGTACTCTTAGGCTTTGCATTGACTATCGTAAGTTTAATGAGTTGACCATCAAGAATAGGTGTCCATTACCTAGGATTGACGATATGTTCGATCAGTTGTGTGGTGCTAAGGTCTTTTCTTAGCTCGACCTTGCCACTGGTTTTCATCAGTTACGAGTTGCGGAGGATAGCGTTCCTCTTGTAGCTTTCTGCACTCGTGATGGTTCTTTTCAGTGGCTCGTTATGCCATTCGATTTGACGAACGCTCCTGCTTTCTTTGTCGATCTCATGAATCGAGTATTCCAAGAATATCTTGATAAGTTCATCCTTGTGTTTATTGACGAAATCCTTATTTATTCTAAGTCCGAGACAGAGCATGCCCACCATTTGAGGATTGTCTTAGGTACTCTTCGTCCGCATCAGCTCAGAGCCAAATTCCCAAGTGCCATTTTTGGGAGAATAAGGTTAAGTTCTTAGGACGCATTGTGTCTTCCGAGGGCATTTCAGTTGATCCCTCGAGGATCGAAGCTATCCAGAATTGGAAGAGGCCCGAGAATGTTCATGAGATTCGTAGTTTCCTTGGATTGGTGGGTTATTATCGTCGGTTCATTAAGGATTTTTCCATGTCATGCTTCCTTTTACTAGCCTTACTCAGAAAGGCGTTTGTTATATTTGGTCGGACAAGCGTGAAGCTTCCTTTCAGACATTGAAGGAACTTCTCACTAATGCTCCTATTCTTGTGGTTCCCGAGGGGAATCGTGATCTTGTTGTCTACACCGATGCTTATGGAAGTGGTCTCGATGCTGTTCTTATATAGAAGGATCGGGTAGTTGCTTATGCTTCTTGGCAACTCTGTCCAAATGAATTTCGCTATGCCAATCATGATCTTGCGCTAGCCGCCATTGTCTTCGCTTTGAATATTTAGCGCCATTACCCATTAGGCAAGCACTTCATTCTCTATACCGATCACAAATCGTTGAATTATTTGTTCACTCAGAAGGAACTCAATATGAGACAATAGCATTGGCTTGAGTTTCTTGCCTCTGATGATATTGATATCTAGTATACCCCTGGTAAGGTAATCGTGTTGCTGATGTGCTTAGTTGCAAACATTCGGCTATTGTCTCTATGATGCTAGTGGAGTGGGATGTTCTCGAGACCTTGGCACTTTGTGATATTCAAGATCGAGCTCCATCGTCTGATTCTCCTATCTTATTGTTTAACAAGGAAGCTCATCCTAGTTTGTTGGATCGTATCGCCGTAGCTCAGCGACAAGATCCAAAGTTGTTGCATCTTATTCAGTTTTGTGGGTCTAAATCCCATGATGTGGCACTGTGGGATTTCAACATTGATTTTCATAGGTGTCTTCGCAAGAAGAACCGTATTATTGTGCCTTTTGAATCTGCACTTAGGTATGACATTCTTGATGACTGTCATCGCTCTAAGTATACCATTCATCCTGGCAGTAGTAAGATGTATGCTGATATGCATTGCCTTTATTATTGGGAAGGCATGAAGTGCAATTTGTGAGTTATGTAAGTAATTGCATGACTTGCCAACGTATCAAAACCGAACATCAACGCCCTTCTGGTCTCCTTCAGCCTCTAGAGATTCCATTGTGATAATGGGATCAGATTTCGATGGATTTTATCGATGGCCTACCTCGTTCGAGATTGGGTCATCGTAGTGTTTGGGTTATTGTTGATCACCTCACCAAGTCTGCTCATTTTATTCATATTAAGTCTAATAGGACTACTTCTCATTTGGCCAAGCTTTATAACAAGGAAATCGTGAGACTTCACGGTGTTCCTAGTTCGATTGTTTGTGACCGTGACCCTTTGTTCATAAGTCATTTCTAGTATGGTCTTCAACAAGCTTTGGAAACAAAGCTTAATTTCAACACAGCTTATCATCCAAAGTCTGATGGACAGACTAAACGGGTGAATCGTATCTTGGAAGATCTCCTCTGTATTTGTATTCTTGATTTCGGAGGTAGTTGGGAGGATCATTTACCCCTTGTAGAGTTCTCCTACAACAAAAGTTTTCAGTCCAGTATCGGTATGGCCTCTTTTGAAGCCTTATACAGAAGGCCATGTCGATCACCTTCTTGTTGGTTGGAATCTGATGAGAAGCTTATTCTTGGCCTAGATTCTATTCGTGATTCTTCTAAGAAGATTATTCTTATTCGTCAGAGAATGAAAGAGGCACAGAGCCGCCAGAAATCCTACTCGGAAGACCGTAGGAAGCCTCTCGAGTTCTCGGTTGGTGATCTTGTCTTTATTTGTGTTTCTCCTTTGAAAGGGTTTATGCGTTTCAGTTTGACCGGAAATTGGCTCCTCGCTTTATAGGACCATTTCCTATTACTGAACGTATTGGCCCTGTGGCTTATAGGGTTTCGCTTCCAGCACATCTATTTGGCATTCATGATGTATTTCACGTCTCTCAGCTTCGGAAGTGTCTTCGAGAGTCAGATTTTGTTATCGATTCTCTTAAGTTGGTAGAGCTTGAGATCTCACCAGACCTATCTGTTGTGCAGCAGCCTATTCGCCTACTTGC
Source organism: Allium cepa (assembly GCA_030765085.1). Lineage (NCBI taxonomy): Eukaryota > Viridiplantae > Streptophyta > Magnoliopsida > Asparagales > Amaryllidaceae > Allium > Allium cepa. The sequence continues at coordinate 981,586,775 of CM060928.1, forward strand.
TTTGGAAGTGAAACGCCTTCGAAACAAGGATGTGCCGCTCGTTAAAGTCCAATGTTCCGCTAACGTCAATGAATGCACTTGGGAAACCAAAGAGTTTATCGAGCGATTCTATCCTGGTTTTCTTTCTTCGCATAGCGATGGTGAGAATCTTTTTATCTCAAGCTTATTTCTTTTCATTTGAGCGATGAAATATATGTTGCATACATACTTTTCATTAGGAATTACGGGGACGCAATTTTGTTAAGCGGGGAGTCTGTAACAACCCTGGTTTTGGAGATTACCTATTAATATTAACGGTAGTTATAATTTAATATTGTAAATTAAAATAGAATTGCATATTTTATATTGTTTATTTGAAATAAACAATGAGTTTTCGAATTAAACTGTGAAAATAAAACTGGGAACTCTATTTTATTTTGTTCGGGTTGGTAATAGATGGGAAATGTGTTTTATTTAGTGAAAATGTAATAATTTCATTAATTATTTCCAATTGCATCTTTTAATAGTTTTAAAAGAGGTATTTGATTTTTAAAGGGTGTTTATTTGAATAAAAAGTTGGAATTTAGTGTAAAAATGAGATTGAATTATAAATTTGAGTTTAGAATGGTTAGTTATACTTTAATAAGCTAGAAAAGGTTTTTTGGTGAATTTTAGAAGTTAAAAATTAGGTTTTATTCATTTATTTGAGTAAATAGTGTGTTTTTGTAAACTAAAAGGTTTCAATAATAAAAATGTTTTAAAAATATAAAATTATCTTTTGTATAATGAAAAGTATTTTATTTACTATGTATATAAGTTTACGTATTTTGTTTGTATGGAAATTGGAAGAAAAATGTATTGTTTTATAACATAAGATGAATATGTGAGCAATTACTTAAGTATGTGATATAATTACTTAGGCTAGCTAATTTATTTCTCTAATTGGGTCCAACAGGCCCATTAGCCTACTTAATCAGGTATTGAGAAGGTGAGAAACAATTACTGTACGTACAAGTAATTGCTCTCATCTTATTCCTCTTGCGCGTAAAAGAAAGTTCTTATTTTTCTCAAAATCAAAGTTTTAAATCGTCATACTTCTTCAAACAAACTGAGATTTTTATCAATCTAGAATAAATCTAAAGGTAATCTCAACCAAAACTGAAAATTTCATCAAAAATCTTAAATGATTTGAGGATGGCTTGGTTAATGGTTTTCTTTTTCTTTGCATGTCAGTATATTGATTTCTACAGGTTATTGAAGACCAATTTCACCTCCAAGCTTCAAACTTTTTGCTTAAATCTGGGATTTTTCTCAACTACAGCAAGGTGAGTTGAAATACCCACATAATCTAGCTGAGGCAAGCTCAAAAAATGGCAAAAGCAAGCAAAAATTTAGTTTTTGTCCGTAATTTTTATTGTTGTTTTCTGTTTGAAATCTGTTCTCTGCTGCATTTTTGAGAGCATATAACTTTGATTCCGGCAACACAATGCTGGCGGGTTTCTTGAATTTGGTAGCTTGCATGTTGAACTTCATTTTTGTAAATTTTGATTGAAAAATATTGCCATTTGTGTGTTCAAACCGTTGTTGCAAAATTAATGAAACACAATTTTTCTGCCTGTAGAAATTGTGTTTTCTGAGTTGCTGCAAACATGGCCTGAGTCCATGTTTGGGATAGCATAACTCTTTCATGTCTTATTCAAATTGCATGATTCTTTTTTTTGAAATATGAAGTTCTTTACTATAAGCAAACCAAATATCAGGTCATTTCGACATAGATAGCTTATATTAATATGCTGCCAAACTTTGACCTGGAGCTTGTTTTTGCCCAGAGTTTTACAGTGAAAACACTATCTTGGTTCAACTTTGAGACATCATAACTTTCTCATATTTTATCCAAATTGCATGATTAGTTTTTTTTCTTCAAAGATAAAGTTTTCTAACACAAGAATATCTATTTTGAACTCAGTCTGATCCTATTTGATCCTCTGTTTCATGCCTGGAAATTGAAACCAAGATGGTTTCAGGCCTGTACATTTTTTGTTTTTGAACTATTGCAAACATGGCCTGAGTCCAGGTTTGAAACAACATGACTTATTCGTTTCAAATCGAATTTGAGTGATTCTTTTTGTATATTGAATTAGGAATGTTGAAATACATTCCTGACAAATCTCATGACAATCTGGGTTCGTTTGCTATTTCAAAATTGCTGTCGAACTTGAACCCGCAGCCTACTACAATTCAACGATTTAACCTTGTCTTGGTCCAACTTTGAAACGACGCAGATTCTTCGTTTCAAATAGGATTTGAATGATTATTTTTGCAACGTGAAGTAGGAATGTTGAAATACATTCCTGCAAAATTTCAAGTCATTTTGACATATTTAACTTGTTCAAACCTGCTGTCGAATATTGAGACGCACCTTGTTTTAAACGGATAATACTTGGTGTAATTTCCGTTATTTCGATGTTCTCTTGATATTTCTTTCTTGATTTCATACATAGGTTTATATAATGTGTTTTAAAAATGTTTTTCAAATAAACGGGCTTTTGAAATTATTATTACATATTTTTTAAGTACAAAAATTATACACTCTATAATAAGAGAATTTCAAAGGCAATTTCTAAAGCGATTTCGAAGTGTTCCTAAAACTCGTTTTCTTCAACTTAATTTCTATATAAAACACATAATTTTGTACTTCGAACGAAGAGGGAGGAGAATTAAATGATTGGATAAAACGCGTGCTTGAGCCTATGCGTTTATCTTTTCAGTTAATTACTAACCTATTCGTTCGTTCGTTTTGGCCTACGGGTCTAGTTTACCGATGATATAAGGTGAACCTTTTACTGCTTTGAGTGTGAAATTTACTAGCGGTTAGTAAACCGTTTAGTGTGAACGGGTGGTATGGGACGCACATTAACATTTTCGGGTTCCTTTCCGAGAGTTTGTGACACATATTGCCAGTTAGTGGTGTCCAATAATGAACCTTCGGACCTTCGCCAATACGGTTTGTTACCTTCGGGATTATTGCCTTCGGGTTTGTGCCTTCGGGATTTTGCCTTCGGGTTTGTTGCACCCGTGTTTGTTGCCCTATAGTATCGCTTTTGGAGTTGGTCCTTCGTCACCGCTTGAGTGATACTTGGGTTTGTCGCCTTCGGGCTTGTGGATCCTTGTTTATACAGTACTGAGCACATGCATCTTTTGTTTCTTTGATATTTATATATTTCCCTAGAGTATCGCCTTTCGGAGTAGGTCCTTTGAACCAAACGATAAATAGCAATTAACTTATGGAAACTTGTGTTACCTTCATTGGTATTTGTTACTTTACTTTTTGGCTTGATTTGGGATATTCATATCCTTTGTTTATTTGAGTTGCCGATGATATGAGGCTTGTTATGATTCATCTTTTGTTAGATGATAATGTTATATCTTTTAGAGATTATTGTGGTAGTTTATGACCATGTATGTTCATTATCATTTAGCTTATCTAACCGATTATTTTGCTAGATTGACCCATGTATTTTATACTCGGGTCAGATCGAGGTGTTTCAGGTTAGGTACATTTGGACTAAGCCTACTCTGCTTCCGCATGGACTCTATTATGCTAGCTCTTTTGTCATAGCTTTTTGAGTAGTCCTTTTTGGATGTAACTCTGATATGTATATTCTTTTGACTCGCCTGTATATTGTGGTTGCTACACCACTTGACATGTATCATTTTGGACACTCTCTGATGTATCTGTATATGTGTATATGTATGTGATGATTTTGTGATGTGTTTTACATTTGAGTTGTTATATTTTGCTCTGTTAGATCTTATAGCCATTATCGTTTTGTATTTAATATCTACTGGATATGTCGATCCACCTGAAAAAAATATGCTACATTTATCGACGTATTCAGCAGATTGTTAAGACAAGGCTATAGGTGGTCGCTCCTATCCAGCTCCATTCTCCGTATTAGCAGACGGTATTACCTTGTAATACTCTTTGCTAATGTGGGTCTCGCTATGAGGCGTTCCAAGGTGAGATCTTAAGCTCATCAAAACATAAGAATCATCAGTAGAACTTGAATCTCGAAGACATTTAAAGAATTAAGATTCATGAAATACATCATGGATACCAGAAAACTAAGTAGGAAGTGATTCATGATGAGCAACTTGGCCAATACGCTTAATAGTTTGGAATGGTCCTATATCAAGGAGCCAACTTCCCTGGACTGACTGAGACACATTTCCCTTTTGAACGAAAAAACTCGAAGGAACACAAGATCCCCAACAGAGAAATCGAGAGGCTTCTTACGGTTGCTTGCATAGGATTTCTATCTGCTCCATGCCTCTATCATTCTTTGACAAATGAGATCGATCTTTCAGAAGCTACACTAATAGAGTCGGGACTTTGCATGACTTTACCCCGGCCTCTAACCAACAAGATGGTAATCGACATGACCTTCCATATAAAGCTACGAAAGGAGCCATACCGATATTAGATTAACAACAATTGTGTTAAGAAAACCCAACAAGAGGTAGGTAGTCTCTCGAAATACCACCAAAATCATATGACTGCATCACTACAACAAAAAGTGTCTTTTATAGCGGCATATAGCCGCTATTAATCACAACCATAGCAGTTTGATAAGCGCTGTATATCGACATGTTATAAAAAACTGTTGAATATTTATAACACAAAATATGCCGCTATGGTTGAGCTTAGTTTTGTAACGCAAATTCGCCGCTATGGTACTTTAATTCAATAGCTCATTATAGCCACTATAATACAGCTAAATCTCAACAGAACTGGAAATCTTTATAACACCATTTTGCCGCTATAAAATATTTATTCAATAGCTTATTGTAGCCGCTATAATGCAGCTAAATCTCAACGGAATTGGAAATCTTTATAACACCATTTTTTCGCTATAAAATATTTATTCAATAGCGGTCATTTCACGCTATTAAATCAACATGTTATAGTATTGATATATTTTTCATTACAGTGTACAAACATTAAAGCAAGTGCATAACCATTGAATAAAACATAAGCCTGTAGCCAAGTTAAGACAGAGAAACAAAAAATAATGTCAATTTAATAAGTGTACAAACATTACAGAGTACAAACATTAAAGCAATCCTTCCAAATATTACAGAGTACAAACATTACAGAGTTCCAGCATGCAAGATCTGATCTAGTTGCGTACTAAGGACCTTGCTTCTTTCCAAATACGTGCCCGGGCCAGAAGAAGAGGTGTTGCTAGAAATGCAACTGTCGCTACTGCCACCCATATAATTTCACACTTTACAAAATTAAAAAACAACCCAACCATTAAATCACTATTAAAATAATTTACAGATTCAAACCACTTTCAGAATTATGCACAAACACAGATCAATTTATATGTTTGCCTTCTTTTGCTCTCTGGATATGTCTAGTCCCTTTAGATAATAATCATTTGATTTTAGCTCAAACATAAGACTTTCATCACAGTTTGGGTCTGTAAATACCTCCTATTAACTTCAAATTTTACAAACCAGTCCGGCTACTTCATTTACAAATTAGTAGCAAAACTCATGTGCAATAAGTTGGGTTACCTGATGATCAAGGACTTCTCGAATGTTACTCATGTCCTTAAACCAAAAGAATTAAAGCACTCATATACAAAAATTAGATTCAGCTCAAACAGTATAATGAAAAATTGTAAGGTGATAAGATCACTAATTATTTGCACCTAAATAGAACATGCTTTCGTACCTGAAATCTTAGAGGAAAACAACTTGAAATAGCACTGGCAAATAAGGGTTGCTCTACACAATTTTCTACAGACAATGAGGGCATGTTTGCTTCTTTTTTCGCTTATCCAAAGATATTGAACTCGAGAAGCTATCTAGCTAGTGTTATCTATTAATTGTTTATTTGAATAAACATTTGACTTATAAATCTTATATGATCATAATCTAGAATAGCTTATCCATATATGTGGCAATGTGTAAATATTAGTAATGGATTATACCTAGTAATTTACAATAAAAATATCACAAACGCAGATACTACGTAGATAAAGATTAACAATAACGCTAATGAATCTAACTTTTGATTCTTTGAAACGATTCAATTATAATTGTTATTCATACTATATACTTTTTTTAATTTAAAACAACGGACGAAAATAATTTATTGTAATGCATAAGAAATCAAAAAAAGCACATATGAATAAAACCATTTTAGCAAAAACATCTTTCACTTTTCTTAGTAAAGTCTTCAAATAGTATGTCAATTATAATATTTTTGCAATTCAAAATTTCATATACAACTAAAGATACCACTAATCCCTTTAACATCTGTTCTTAAAGAATAAAAAGTAGTCTAAAGAAAATTTTCTATTACCTTCAAATAAAAAATAACACTATCCACGTTTAAACTGATAAAGCACTGCATCTTCCATCCATAACTCGTCTTTTCTCAAATTCGGTTTATATCATTATGTACTGGTACTCCACTAACCAGAATTTAAAGCTAATAACTAAATGTAACAATAAACAAAAAAATGAACGTTAAAGACTTACTCAAAATTCATTCCATTACGACGTGCGTAGCAGGCCAAGCTATAATAGAACAGAGGGCATCTTCCATGTACTGTAATTCGGATGTTTGCCTCCATAGCTGTACCGTTGGCTCTTTTACGGTCAACCCACTCTGAGTAATTTTAGAAAGTATAGTACTGCATATTGATAAATATTACTACAAGCATGTAAAGCATGCCTATGTATAAACTGGAAACAACAACTTCATGTATAATAATAAGTGGATACCTATGTCCAATCCCTGGTACACGAATACCTTTCTTTTTCATACTTTCGAAAAACTCGTAAGGAGTGAGGTCCTGAAGGAAAGCGCAACGTTTGAAGAATATCCTAGAAATTTATAACATTCAAAATTATACTATTGAATTCATTCAAAGCTACTCACCATGTCATGTCCTTTCCAGCTCTTGTTGTCACTATAGCATTATGAGCTCCAGATTCACAAGGTCCATGTTCAGCACATAACATGATGCACATCTAGCAATAAATCCAATAATTAACATAAGGATAGAAAGTTGATCCTTCATTTTCTAGTGCATTATCATAGAAAAGAAGAGTTAACATGATAAATTGTGTTAACGTTCGTGTGCTTTGTAATAATTACCAATTCCTATGCGTTTTTGTAATTGTAATTTGTTTTCGAATCAAACATTGTTTAGAGTGGAGGAAAGATGATAGTAGAGAGGAGAAGAGATATGAAAATTGGTGTAAAGAAGGAGGAGGATGATAAAGTTGGCTTATAAGGAAAATGGAAGTGAATGGAAATTAAACTGTTGGGAAGTATAATGCGTCGGACGTCAACGTTATACTTCCCAACGATCGATGAACGGGGTAGTGGTGGGGTAAAAACAACGTTGGGGCATCTAACGCGTAAGACATGTCACCAACGTTAACGGAAAAAAAATGACTGCGATGTCCCCACTTTCATTACCTTTTAATTAACATTATTTTCTATTTTTTTTCTAGCCAAATGATAAGATTCTATTCTTACTAAAGCAAAAGCTAAAAAAGAAGGTGGTGGTTAAAGGACTGCACATTTGGATATAAGAAGGTTTTCAGTGCGTGGCCGTCAAATTTGGATTTTTTTTTTTTTGGAGTTGGGTTTGGTCGAACTTTTTGACCCGTCGTACCTAAAAGTGGAGTCACTTTGTGAGTGCCCAAAAAGAAAGCAAGGCTGCACTTTTTATTTGTAGACGGCAGATGAACATTGAACACCCATGAAATAGAAATGAAAATAAAATTCCAGAACTAATTTATATATGTAACAGGATTGTTTGTGCTCCATGATACTTGAATAATTTAGCAAGGAAAGATACTATATTACAGAACCTTTCTTAGTTGTTAAAAGAACGAATTTGTATCAATTCAAAGATATTTAATAAAATAGGATGGGTCATGAATGGTTAACATATAATGCATGACTTCTAACGTAATTAAATACAAAATTATATTGGTGTACATAGCAACTCGACCTACATCAAAGATATCGATTAGGAGACATGACAGTACATGTTAATGCGTCAAGAATATCACGGTTTACAAGCTAGATTTGTTGGCAATCCTCACTTTCTTCTAACTTAAAAAACAAGATAAGAAATGGTGTAAATAAATCAATATTAGATCCATTTCCTGATTCAAATATAAAGAACGCGACGATTCACGTAAATTAAAATCTTTACTGGTTTCACCGATGCTTGGTCTTTAGTAACTCCATACATAAGATAAGCACACAATAATTCACACAACAAATGAAAGGAAAAATACGTCCATAATGTTTCACAAATAACTACCTTGCATCGTTTTTCAATGTTGAGTGAATATCCTAATCCTCTGTCCCCTGTCTGCCCTATTACAGTTGCAAATGCAGTTGCACGATAAAATCCTAACAATAAAAACATAATCTTCATAGGTGAACCATCCATTAGCTTCTTGATTCTAGAGGTTATCTTATGCTTGAATGATTTAATAACTCTAACTAATCAAGTCCCTCTGTTACTATCTTGATTCTAGAGGAAAACCCAATATTAGCATATCAGTAGACTACAAGGCTTCCAAAGATACTCAAGTATGCTATCTTTCAATCATGTGCTCTTATGAGTTGAAAACTATTTCCCTCTAACGTGTTTTATGTTAGTGGATTATTTGCTGGATAACAGAATTTGGTTTTGATTCATAATGCTGTGTTTAATTAAACAAGTAGTCCATAAATGTTATCGATTTTGTAGTGGTAGATGATAGTTCTAAGGTAGTATAAAGAAACCTAATATAAGCTTATTCATTAGAAATACCTAGGGAATTTAATGTTTTATTCTATATGCTTATATTTAGCAAATATTTCATTGAAACATTCTATATACTAGTGGCCTGCATATTGGATAACATCTGGATGAGATTGTGCAGAAAGATGTAATACGGATTTTTTTTCCTATTCGTTGTTCTTCTACTTTGTTTTGTTATATTATAGGACGACGGTACTGGATGGTCTATTTTGTTCTATTGCAACAAAATAGGCTAGCAAATCATCCGCCAAATCAAAATCAGTAACAGTAGGGTTGAATTCATTTATGTTCATATAAGTATCTTCTATAAACTAAATCGTTGCTAGGAGCATCGTAAACATGTAATTAAATGAACATCGAATCAAGAAGATATTGATGAAGAGCAGTAGCGTAGTCAGGGTTTAAGTTTGGTGAGGTCATAAAAATGTGGGGGTTCGGGAGTGGTAATCTCCAAGAATTTTTTTTGTAGAAAGCATTCGACGAAATTAAAGAAAATTTCATTATAAACAATTGAATAACCATAGACAATAAATAATAAAATAATATTTGATTACAAATACAGTCGATTATTTTGATCTTTTAAAATTAAAAAACCATAACATAAATACTAAAAATATCTAACGTTGTTCTTGTCGAGTTCTCATATTTTGAAACTCATCGATGATTATTACTAATCTAAAATAAACAAAATACTTCATTATAATTTCAGTAAAGTATATTACTTCTTTGCCAAACTCATCATTATTGTACCATACTTATATTATTTCATCAAATTCTTTACCAAATAATGGAAAATTTAGCAAATTCATTAACATTTCAGTAAATTCATTACCATTTCAGCAAATCTATCTCTACAAGGAGTATCATTTCATAAAATTTCATTTCAGTCATAATTTAACGAATTAAACTTATTCAAATCAACCCAAAATCACTAGCTATGTTCAAATCAGTAGCTCCGTTCCATTTAATAATAAATTCAAGTAAAATCCTAAATAATTAGGTTCAAATCAATGAGAATTAAAACTATGGTTAGCAGATTACCATTACTGTTGATGGGATGAAATAAATGGAGTAAGATGATGCTAGAGAGGCACGGAAAGCTGATTTGAAACGCCTGGTTTGGATCGACTTTTGCTCGATGACTTGAGAAGAAACTTGCGATTAACATTTATTTTTTTTGTTTTTTTATGAAAACGCGTTTTTTTTAACGGCTTCTAATTTTTTATGTGAATTTCATTTCTGAACTTCCCTCCATCCCCGATGAAGAGCGAAATCGAAGATTGGAGATTAGGGTTCGAGACGATGTCGACTTCACAACTGTTGAAGATCGGAGATGGACTAGAACGGCTGAAGTTAGATAACTAGAGACGGAGATGGAAGAGAACGTCGGTTAGGGTTATTTCGTTTTGGGAGGGAGATGAAAATTGTTAATTGTTATTTGGGAGGGAGACCTTTTTGGAGGTAGACGCAAATTTTGGGGCCAAAATGTTACACATGTACCGTACAAAACAAAAGGACAAATAATTAAAGGTAAATAATAACGCTTTAGAATAATGCGTTATTAAATGGCGTTATTAATAAAATGTTTTCTTGCAGTGATAAACGCAAGTCACTTAATAATTGCACTAAGGAAGTCAAACACAAAGAATGGATTTTATCATTTCTTTTACTAATCAAATGTTCTTAGAGTTTTTAAATCCATTATCTTCGTAAATAAATCTCAAATTTCAACACTTGAAAGTTTTCCTAGCTTTTTACTTCAATTTTAATTTAATCTCATTACTCTTTATTTAAAGTAAATAAAATTTGAGTTGTTTCATCCTCTAATTCTACCATAAATATACTACAGTTTGTAATATATTTTTCTACACTAATAATCAATCTCAAAACAATTTATACAAGACTTGAAAATCACAATTATTATTATTAGACCCTTCATCGATGGCTAACTACACATGGCTATCTCCCTCACCCATTTGCTACTATTATGAACCTTGAGTCTTACATAACTCATTTAGAAGATATTAAAACTACTCAAAACCCATGGATTTTTTTTTAAATTCATTTGTCAAAATTTTCTAAGTGCTAATATTTTTTGAAAAAACCGACAGAGTCTCTTTTTTACTGAGGGCCATCTACAAAATTACAAAAATAATTTATATAATATACATCGACCATTGGGTCAAAAACATAATATATATATCAACATCTAAAATTTAAAAACTTAATCCAAAAACATACCTTACTTTTTAAAACGAGTTAGCTTAATCTTATATATGATCCTTTTACTCAAAATAAAGTCCAACTATCCACTTTCACCTATAACTAACTCAAATAAATCATATTAGGTTACATTCATAAAATATGATGTGACGCCACACCCCGAGATCCACATTAACAAAGAGTATTACTAGGTAATACCGTCCGCTAATGTGGAGAATAGGACTGGTTAGGAGCGACCATGTATAGCCTTGTCTTAAATATCTATTAAATACATTGATAAATGCTCTATATTTTTTTCTTCTAATTCAAGTGGATCGAAATAATCAATAAATACTTAATACAAAGCCATAGGTGGCTATAGGATCTACCAGAACAAAATACAACAACTCAAATGCAAAATACATCATAGAACAATAGATAATCAGATATATGCACATGTACGGATACATCATAGCGCATACAAAAAGATACATTTGGTATGACGACCACAATACCAACACAAGTCAAAAGAATATACATATTAGAGTAGCAACAAAAAGGACTACACAAAAGCTACAACAAAAAGGCCTAGTAGAAAAGTCCATGCAAAAGCCGTAAGTCCAAAGGGTACCTAACTTAAAACACCTTGGTCTGGCCTGAGTATAAAATACACGGGTCAGTCTAGCTAAACAAATCAGTTTACAAGGATAAACGATAATATGAGCATAAGGATAATGTGATAATATTCCCGAATAGGAAGGAACAATCTAAAGTGTATGATTACATCAAGTGATAATATGGTATTGCTACACAAACGTATAATCTCAAAGGAGATAAAATAACCCATTAAACGCTAAAAGTAGCGAGCCTCATATCATCGGCATTCGTAAAACATCAAATATGGTTTAGAGGAAAATCTAAACCCGTCATCTTGGAAAACCCAAAATATGCATAAAGAGATCTCATCTCAAACACACCATAAGACAAATATATCTAAAAAGAGGAGAATAAAATCTCAAGTAAACACCAAAAGGCAAACCTCGTATAATGCCAGTGTAGGCAATTCAAATCTCAAAAATAGATCTTCCAAGAGTTCAAATTCTCGAAAGGTAATCGCCATAAATATATATATCGAAAATGGTTCAAAGGACCAATTCCGGAAAAGGGCGATACACTAGGGAAATCACAAACATCAATGAAATCATCTCAAAGATATAGCATGTGCTTATGGTCGAAGCCCGCCAAGTACTACTCTCTTAATGTAAGACGTCACGTCTCTTAGACAAATGTCCCGAAGGAAAATAAATACATCTCTTAGATATCCCGAAGGAAAACATACCGAAGGACAAATACGTCGCAATGGACAAATATGTCTCTTAGACAAACGTCCCGAAGGACAAATGACCCGAAGGTCCAGTAGTGGCAAATACGTCTCTTAGAAAAACATGTCACAAACTTTCGGATAGGAACCCGAACAGTGTTAACGTGTGCCCCATACCACACATTCGTACTAAACAGTTTACTAGCCGCTAGTAAATTTCACGCTCAAAGCAGTAATTTTTTTACCTCATCTCATCGGTAAACTCGACCTGCATGTCAAACGATCAAACAGACAAGTCGGGAATTAACCGATAAGAAAAACGCACGTGTTCCGTACCACATGTTTTACCAAACCGTTTAATTCTCCTTCTCATTCTCTCGAATAGTGCGAAAATGTGTATATTATGTATAGAATAATTTACTTGAGAAAAAAAGCTTTTAATACCAATTTTGAAAGCCATATTTGAAAATTCCCTTATTATCAAGAATAAATAGATTCAATATTTAAAAATACTTCAAAAACATTATATAATAATAATAATTTAAAATTCCCATTTATTTTAAAAAATATGTCAAAAAGGTTTGAAAAAATCCGTGCTCGAAAACGAATAAAAACCTAAGAAATCACTCAAATCGATATTCAATCCAAATTAAATTCAAATTTAATCCAAAATTTGAATTTCAAAATCTCCAACATTTGGCTACTCTATCGATAGACATCATGGCCTCAAAATATTTCAGAACTACTGCAAAAACCTGAAGTAAAAATCAAAAGTCGGATGGAAAAAGAACAAAAAATTGCATCGGCAACACATTACCCAGGTCTGAGATCTTCTTTGGGTTCAATTTTCGGACATGAAATAGGTGGCCAAATGACCTTTGATTGAACTAAAAATTGGTGTGCACAAAGTAGAAAACTTCGGCTTTTAAACGAAAAAAGATTCGATGAATTTCAACTGGAAATGAAAAGGTTAAGATGTCTCAAACATGGAATTGGGCCATGTTTGCAACAGTTCAAAAACCCAAATATGCCACGACCTGAAAACCATCTTTGGTCCATCTTACAGGCCTGAAACAGAGGACCAACGGCCACATACTGAGCTGAAAATTGGTATGCACATAGTTAAAAACTTCATCTTTCAAACAAAAAAGAATCAGTGAATTCCGACTGGAAATGAAAAAGTTACACTGTCTCAAACATGGACTCAGACCATGTTTGCAATAGTTCAAAAAAGTACAGGCCTGAAAACCATCTCGTGTTCAACTTCCACGCATAAAACATAGGACCAAATTACCTCGGATTGAGTTAAAAATTGGTATGTCCATAGTAGACAACTTTATCTTTCAAAAAAAAAGAATCAATGAATTATAATAAGAAATGAAAGAGTTATGCTCTCCCAAACATGGACTCAGGCATGTTTGCAGCAACTCAGAAAACATTCTCCACAGGCAAAAATCTGTGTTTGAGTTGATTTTCTACCACTGTTTTGAACTTCCAAATGACAATATTTTTCGACCAAAATTTGCAGAAATAAAGTTCAACGTGCAAGCTACCAAATGCAAGAAATCCGGCAGTATTTCGTTGCTGGAATCAAAAAATATTAGAATGCAAAATACCAACCAGAGAAAGTTTTGACACAAACAAAATTGAAGGTAAGAACAAATTACAATGCAATTTTTTCACAGATTTGAGCAGTTTGAAGCATTGGCTTCGGCTAGAATTATGAGCTATTCAACCCACCTTGCAAAATACTAGAGCTACAAGTGCAAATCAGAGAAAAGGCGCAAGCTTTGGCCTTGAAAGATGCTTCAACAACCTGAAAAAGAGTTTACAAAGACATGCAACACCAAGTCTTCAACTACAGACACCAACTTGAACAAATCAGAAATAAATGAAAGGAGTTTGGGTTTTGGCTTTGATTACCTGAAGTAAATTGGCTTTGAATTGATTATTACAGCAAAAGATTGACTAAAGTTAGAGATTTTGGCTTTTGTTTTGAAAGAGGAAGTGGGTTTTTCTTTCTTTTTCTTAGTTTATAGGAAGAAGAAGAAAATACAGTACGTTCTAGAAATGAGAAGGAGATGTTTCTTCTTTTATGGTTATGAAATTTAATGGGCTAAGACCCAACAACTAAATTAATTTAGCCTCTAAATGAAATTAACACACCAACTAATATATTTCAAGTTATAGCAATTATATGTAAATGTTTTCATTTCTATAAAATCACACAACATATTTTATGTTCTAAAATTTATTTTACAAAAAAATAAAAGATATTTTTGATTTAAAATTTATTTTCATTAATAAAAATTCTTATTTTAATTCAAAACACAATTTACACAAATATCTACACAAAAACACCATTTTTAACTCCAAAAATTATATAAAATAATTTTCTTGTATTATAAAATGCAACAAACCATTTTAACATCAATTTTATATCCAAAACTTATTTTTAGGCAAAATTCCTTCTTTTATTTATAATATACACGTTTTAAAACAAATACTTCTTTTAAAAATTAATAAAAGAAACATTTAGCAATAATTATTAAAAATTATTGCATTTCTCTAAATTAAATCATGTTTTACACATTTTTAGCACAAATACCAAAATTAAGTTTCAAAACTTTATTGCATAATTTTAAACCAATTGTTTATTCCAAAAAATAATTTAAATCTCCAGTTTATTTTATTTCACAATATTAACTATAACCACTATTATAATTTAATATTACATGTAATCATCAAAACTAGGGTTGTCACATATAAGCACTACATTTGACTCTTTGTAACGACCTGTAATTTTCGATAATTAAAAATTATTGATTTCATAAGATTTTTTGTGATTTAATGTTGTGAGAAATAAAATATTGTGATTTAATAAATAGAATATTATTGGAATGAAATGTAATAGTATTAATTTAAGCCAAAAGCAAATTAAGGTAACCTATAATTGCTTTAAATGTGATTCCAATTAAATAAAATGATTAGAGGTTACAATTAGTTATAGAGTGTAAATTAATTGTGATAATATGTGTATTAATTGATAATTGAATTTAAAGGAGAAATTGATAATTTAAATGTTGTATTGATCTAATGAATTAATAAGTAATAAATTGTAATTGCATAAAATTAGTGTTGTATCAATAACTATATCATTTGTTTGTAAATAATAAACTTACACGTGTTATTAAATGTAGAATTGGTAACGATTGGTATTTGTTACCAATTTAATAATTAATTACAAATAAATAATAATTGTTACATTAATGTGGGTTAATAAATTACAAATAAATGTAAATAACTTTTACATTAATGTGAGTTAAGACAATAACTGTAAATTGAGAATATAACAAAATGTATAGAAATGTTAATTATATTCCCAAGGGAATAATTAATCTAATAACATGAGTGCAACAAAGATAAATTAATTTATTGGGTTTTTGAATTATAATAAAATTTACATAAATTCGATGCAATTGAAATATTGCAACTAGTGTGTTAAAGAATGATAATTGTAGAATATTAGTGTAATATTAGCGTAACAAGATATAAACAATGATAATTATGTCTGTAGAGTAGTAATTGTTAGAATAAAAGATAGAAATCTAATTAAAACAATTTATTGGATTTAGAATATAATTAATTAGAACTTATTGTAATTAAATATTACGGTTAATGTAAAAAAAGGTGTCAATTGTAGAAAATGAGGATAACAAGAAAGAAACCTATGTTAACAATTTCATAAGGTATTAGTTGATTTAATAGTAGGAGTGTAAATCAAAATAAAAGAATAAAAATGAATAATTTAAGTAAAGGAGCAAACATATGTTTATTTATTTGAAATGTTTGGTAACTGAAAGATTAATTGTAGAAATGAGAAACTATTCTTTAGTAAGAAATGTGTAATTACTATTTGTATCCAATAGTGTATAAATATTTTTAAATTACAATTAGATAGGAAATAATTGTTCTACTTCTCATTTCATTCATTTAGTCCATTTTGAAACATAATCAACTAAAATTAATGTAATTGAAAATTTTCAATTAATAGGAGAGAGAATACAAAATTGTAAATTAATAAGTGTAATTAAAAGTAGCTTACGTTTTGTGAAAATATAAGAAAAAATCGATTTAATGAAAAGAAAATTTACATCATATAAAATGAATGTTTCATTTGTGAATCTAGGTTTAATTTCATTAAAATAAAGAATAGAATGATTGATTTTATAGGAAGAAATATATGTTTATTTGAACTGTGTTTCAGCTTGTAGATTGATTACAAGAATAGGAAAATAATATATTTCAGTAAGTTATTTATTACTCTTGTGTATAAACAACAAATTTATAAACGTGATTAATTAAACAATTGTTCTAATTTTTCATTCATTTAGTTGTCTGTTTTGAAATTTAACTTTGTAAGTAATTGCAATTAATGTAATTCAAATATTTCAATTAAAAGGAAAGTAAACTTTGATTGCAATTAATAGATTTAATAAAAGAAACATATGTTTTGTGTTAAAACAAAAAGGGTGTTTTAATGGAAATAAAAGATCATTTTGAGAAAACCAAATTGAACGTTTTCATTTTTAAGGCAAGTATTTTTTTTGTTATGCGTAGATAAAAACCTAAATGCGTGAAAATTTGAATTATTTGAGTTAATGAAATTAATTTAGTTTCATTTCAAAACATTTGAATTCTAAAGGTTTGTTGGTAGTGTACATTTGGTCCGTGCATTCCTTTATCATTATTTAATATATACCACATTTCTTTCCTCATTTTTTGTTGTTTCTTCGATTTCATTTATTTGCATCTATGAGAAATGCGGATTAGGGATCTTAAGGCTAGGATTAACACTAGAGGGGGGATGAATAGTATTTATAAAGAATTACTAAATCTTTTTGAGTTTATGTTAATTTAGACACAGATGTATGCAATCTACAGATACAGGGATAATCACAGAAACAAACACAGATGCAGAAATAAAATAAAGCAGTAAAGGAAAGAACACACTGGATTTTATACTGGTTCGGAGTTACCCTACATCCAGTCCTGCAACACAAGTACGGATTTCCTTTCAAAAGCAATTGTACAATTACACCCTCGATTTCAAGGCTACGAGGTACACCCTCCAGAATTTCAATCCTCTGGGTAGAGAAACTTGATTTCCGGGCCGCAAGTTTACCCAATTGATTTACCAAGCTACAATCACACCTTTTCTCGCTTGATTGAATTTCAAGGCCACAACCACACCTTTTCTCGCTTAATAGATTACAAAGAAGTCTATAACTCTGAATAGCACTGAGAACCTTGTTGAGATAGTGATAGAGAATCAAACTAGAAGTAATCGAGTATGATTCAATATTGATTTCGGCAGAGTAAAGGTAAGAATATGTATTAAGAAATGTGGAAGAAGAAGAAGAGTGAAAAACCAGAAAATCTGATATAAAATTCGTTGAAACTAAACCCTATTTATAGAAGAACAATAGCCATGTGCATTGATGAAGAGTTATGGCGAATATATACTTCTTTTGAGATTTAAATTTTGAACTCAACTGACACCATGTCGACATGGTCACCATAGGCATGTCGACATCCCAAAGCAATTTTTGATGACTTGATTTTCTCTGAAAA
Organism: Allium cepa; assembly: GCA_030765085.1. NCBI lineage: Eukaryota > Viridiplantae > Streptophyta > Magnoliopsida > Asparagales > Amaryllidaceae > Allium > Allium cepa. Next base: position 981,604,763 of record CM060928.1, read on the forward strand.
TAACCTTTATCTTATATTAAAACTATTTAAAACTTTAAATATACTTGACTATAGTTATAATTCATAAGTAAATATAGAGAATAATATATATAGAATTTAACTATAATTTTATATTTAGATCTTAAGTATAAATGTTTAAAAGTTAAATATATTATATTAAAAGATAATCTAAAATCAAGAGTAATTTGACTTTGAAATTAAAGATAATTTTGAGGCTAAAATTATTTAAAATCAGGATAGAGATTTTTGATGCTTTTAAAAGGAAGGTTTTGAAAACATTTTGAGAACATGATATAATTTAGAAAAATCATTCTAAATAAAATGTTAGCGGATACAAAACAATGTTCCACTAGATTTTTCGTAGGTTCCATCCTACTTAGGGTTCCATCCCTTTAACAGGCTCGAAGTGGATTCCATTCCATGAATAAATTGGATTTTAAGATGCCAGTGCCTTTCTATGAGTTTTAACAAAAATTCCTAATAAAAATACTTAACCTTGAAATCTTGAACTCTTGATAATCTGGATACTCATGAGTCTTCTATCTCGATATCTTGAATCTCTATACTTTACAGTCTTCATTCTTTGTACCTTTATGATTAAATCCTGCATATACATATATATCTAAACTTGTACTGTTAGTATTTTGTATTTTATAATCTATTCTAAGGTTGTTGTCATCAAAACCATCATCTCACGGACTAACAATCTCCCCCTTTTTGATGATGGAAACCATTGTTTATAAAATATTACTTCTATTCTAATTACTCCCCCTTAATTTATGCCTAACTAACCTATTTTATATTTCTCCCCCTTTGTCATCAACAAAAACTAACTCCCCTTCATTCTTGGACTAGAGTACTTGCATTAATAAACTATACAATGGAATATATAATAGATAGATTAAGAAATAATTATTCTTATGAACATGATAATTAATCAAGGACTATATACATTTCAATGTATATATACATGCTTTATGTAGCAACCATCAAACCAATTTAAGAAATCAATCCACACCGAATGTCAATCCAAACCAAATCAAAATAATTCGAACAAACAATTCAAACAAAGCAAACAAATAAAAATCAAACGTTACGTGGAACTTCCACCCATCCTTCTTCTCCAAAGATTGGGTCTGCCTTAATAGCATCCCAATTATCATTGTCGTTGGTGAGAGAGACTGGAGGATTTGCTTCGTTATCATCCTTGTGTAGGGAGGAAATCATCCATCGTATTGCATCGAAATGCCTTTCTTACTCGTTAATCATCTGCACTTGACTCACTTCTAAGTGTCGCTGGTTATGAAGAATGAATGAGAGAATACTCTTGAACGAATTAAGAGTTTCTTCAAGATTTTCGGATAAATTGTGAACTGGATTAGCCATAATTGTATTTGTGAAAGAAATGAAGAATTAGAAGATAGGAAATAGTTTTCAGAAGAATTCTGGAAGAAATGGGTATATATAGGTGTAGAAATTCGTTTGAAATGAATAGACATATGGTTGTTACTCAAATTTCAAATTCAAAATGAATTATCATTTCTAACCAGTACATATCGACATGGTCATAGAGGGTATGTCGACATGGGTTAGTGAAAAAATATGACTATTTAGATTTTGTGAATAATTGTGTGTATATATATATATATATTTATATAATATACTAACATTTATTTTGGAGATAAGATAAGCTAGATAACAGAAAGAAAAATTCATTTCATTGCATACTAAGATGATACAATGATTAAACATACGAAACTTCATGAACTTTCGAAGTAAAACAAGCTAAAACACATACAACAAGACACGAAAAGATAAAACTAGTTAGAAGATGATGATGATGATGAAGATATTCCAAGTTCCTTGCTGACTTTGGAAATAAACTTGTTCATCTTGGATGAAATTTTGTCCAACTTCTTACTAACGGATCGTTTAAGAATCCGTTGATTCTCAACAATCGTCTTTTGGTTTTTGAGAAGGATTTTGGTGGATGGATTAGGAGGACAGTCAATGCTTTCCAAAAAGGTTTCACCTTCTTCTTCTTCTTCAATTTCCATTTCATCCCCTTCTTCTTCTTCTTCCTCTTCCTCTTCTTCCATTTCCACATGAGTCAAACGCTCTTCCTTTTCGGCAAGGGTCTCATAAGGTTGAAAAACAAACGGAATTTTCATAAGCGAAATGTTGGAATGACTGAAAACTTTTCTAGAAACAAATTCTTCGCCTTTCAAATCCACTCCAAAATAGCTAAAAATCCGAGTGAGATACATTCCATGGTATAAAGTATTCTCATCCATTTCAGGATTTTTAGGATGAAGTTCATCCAAAATAACGTGCGCCCAATTTATGTCATAATTTCCAAAAATAGCAAAAAGAGCTTTGCAATCTTTTGAAGTAGGATTGTTAAAATTCCTCGATTTTAGGGTCAAAGTATGTTGCAAAAGAAGATTGACAATTCTTGCCTTTGGTCGAAAATTTCTATTTTTGAATTCAAAATTATCATTCCCTTCGAAAATATGATGAAATGCCTCACGATCATTTTCATCGATTTTAAATTAGAAAGATCCATTCCCGTATACTTGCAATTGAGAATGGCACCCAAAAGATCACAATTCAAAACAATTCTAGTGCCTTTGACGCTACTCCAAATTTCATCCTCATTTCCATGATAAAATCCACGGTTTAAATTAGCATAGAAAATTTTGACAAGATTTGGATAGCAAACAAAATCATTTTGAGAAGCATCAATCAGACTAAGAACTCCATTGTTTGCAAAAAGAGAATCAAGTTCATAAGAAGAGAAATCTTGAATAATAGCAAACTTTCCGGAATGGACTTTGGCATAATTAGCATAATCGATGTATGCTTTTATTGCCTCTGGATCATTGAATAGTTGCTCTTTTATTTTTTTGGAAATTTTCATGGTGGAGGGGTTGCTTAAAGAAGCTATTAAAGTAGAGATTAGAGAGCTTGAAATTTTGAAGAGAGAGTTTGAATTTGAAAATGAGAGTGAAAAGATATGATAAAAGATAGTGAATAAATAGATTCTCAAAGGACATATTCTCTGGTCAAAAGGCAGCTTTTCAGAGAATTGAATAAAGTGAAAAGGTGGAGGGAAATTCAAACATTTGAATTCAAATTTTGAAATTCAAATTCTGGTACCCATGTCGACATCATGGTAGGGACCATGTCGACATGTGCCAGTGAATTTTAATAAATTATTTTTCCTAAGTTCTCTAATATATATATATATATATATATATATATATATATATATTATTTTTAATGTCAATATATATATATATGAAATATTATTCGATTTATAGTATATTTCTGAAAATTATACTATTAAAAAATAATAAAAATAATAGTAAAATAATAATAAAAAATAAAAAATAAATTTTAAAATTCAAACAACGCACCAATTCAAAATCAATCAATCAAGCAACTAATTCTAAGAAAGCAATTTCAACCAATTATATTGTAAACGTGTACCTTTATCTGAGTCCGTTTCTTTGAATTCGTCGGAGTCGTGAACAGTTGTGAAACACAAATTCGAATTATCTGTCTTCTGATCATCATCACTTGAGAACGAGTCTGAGTCATCTAGAGTAGCAGTAAATGCATGCTTTCGTTTCTTTGCTGGATCATTGTTCATAGGAGGATTTTGCTTATCTAGATGCAGACTGTCTCTTTTGAAATGGCCTGGTTTATCACAGTTGTAGCATTTGTCATTATTTGGCGCTACATTCTGTTTTCCAGAGTTCTTATAGTTGATTCTCTTGAGATTATTCATCTTTCTGTATTTCAGGAATTTCCTAAAATTTCTGGTCATAAAGGCTAGCTCTTTATCATTATTGCTGTTTGAGTCTGATCCATCGGTCAATGCATTGAATGCCATTGATTTATTTTCAAATGCTTTAATTTTTCTTCTCCCGATCATTTGAACTTCATATGACATTAGATTTCCAATTAATTCTTCTATCTTTAAAGTACTGATGTCATTTGCCTCTACGATCACAGGTGTCTTTTGATCCCATTCTGGAGTTAGAGAGTTTAAAATCTTTCTGACTTGACTTCTTTAGAAAATTCCTTTCCCAATGATATTAAAGAATGCATAATATCCTGAAATCTACTATACATATATGAAATAGAATCCTTAGGATTCATTTTAAATAATTGAAACTGATTTATGAGCATGGAAATTTTGGTCTGTTTAACTTTGCTTGTTCCTTCGTGAGTAACTTGCAAAGTTTTCCAGATTTCATATGCAGACTTACAAACTGACACTCTATTGAATTCATCTATCTAGTGAACAAAAAAGAATATTCATTGCCTTAGAATTATTTTGTGCAATGGTCTTTTACTCAGCAGTCCACTGTGCAAAATTAGTTGCGGGTTCAGAATACTCAGTTTGTGTAATATTCCTAGTGTCTAATCCTATAGATTGTAAGTATATTTTCATCCTACGTGCCCAATATGCATAGTTACTGCCATTAAAAAATGGTCGTCTGACAGTAGACTGACCTTCTACAAATGAACTAGTGACAGGAATACTAGTGTTAGTAACAGTACCAGTATTGGTAGCCATTTTGAAAACTTTTCAAAAATCTGATTATGAAACTTTGAAAACCTTGCTTGATACCAATTGTGAGAAATGCGGATTACGGATCTTAAGGCTAGGATTAACACTAGAGGAGGGTGAACAGTGTTTATAAAGAATTACTAAATCTTTTTGTGTTTATGTTAATTTAGATACAGATGTACGCAATCTACAAATACAGGGATAATCGCAGAAACAAACACAGATGCAGAAATAAAATAAATGCAGTAAAGGAAAGAACACACCGGATTTTATACTAGTTCGGAGTTGCCCTACATCTAGTCCCGCAACACAAGTATGGATTTCCTTTCAAAAGCAATTGTACAATTACACCCTCGATTTCAAGGCTACGAGGTACACCCTCCAAAATTTCAATCCTCTGGGTAGAGATACTTGATTTCTAAGGCACAAGTTACCCAATTGATTTACCAAGGCTATAATCACACTTTTTCTCGCTTGATTGATTTTCAAGGCCACAATCACACCTTTTCTCGCTTAATAGATTACAAAAAAGTCTATAACTCTGAATAGCACTAAGAACCTTGTTGAGATAGTGATAGAGAATCAAACTAGAAGTAATCGAGTATGATTCAATATTGATTTCAGCAGAGTAATGATAAGAATATGTATTAAGAAATGTGGAAGAAGAAGAGGAGTGAAAAACCAGAAAATCTGATATAAAATTCGTTGAAACTAACCCCTATTTATAGAAGAACAACAACCATGTCCATTCATGAAGAGTTATGGTGAATAGACACTTCTTTTGAAATTTAAATTTTGAACTTAACTAATACCATGTCGATATGGTCACCATAGGCATGTCGACATCCCAAAGCAATTTTTGATGATTTGATTTTCTTTAAAAATAACCTTTATCTTATATTAAAACTATTTAAAACTTTATAGATATACTTGACTATAGTTATAATTCATAAGTAAATATAGAGAATAATGTATATGGAATTTAACTATAATTTTATATTTAAATCTTAAGTATAAATTTATAAAAGTTAAATATATTATATTAAAAGATAGTTTAAAATCAGGAGTAATTTGACTTTGGAATTAAAGATAATTTTGAGGCTAAAATTATTTAAAATATGGATAGAGGTTTTTGATGCTTTTAAAAGGAAGGTTTTGAAAACATTTTGAATACAGTATATAATTTTGAAAAATCATTTTGAATAAAAAGTTAGCGGATACAAAACAATGTTCCACTAGATTTTTCGTAGGTTCCATCCCTTCAACAGGCTCGAAGTGGATTCCATTCCATGAATAAATTAGATTTTAAGATGCAAGTGCTTTTCTATGAGTTTTAACAAAAATTCCTAATAAAAATACTTAACCTTGAAATCTCGAACTCTTGATAATCTTGATACTCACGAGTCTTCTATCTTGATATCATGAATCTCTATACTGTACAGTCTTCATTCTTGGTACCTGCATGATTAAACCCTGCATATACATATATATCTAAACTTATACTGTTAGTATTTTATATTTTATAATCTATTCTAAGGTTGTTGTCATCAAAACCATCATCTCACGGACTAACACCTTCCACTTTTTCCTGAAGCTACATCTTCTCAAATGTGAATTTCATTTTATATGTATACATATTTTTTTTACCTTTCTTCACCTCTATACACCGTGTCCTACCTCCAATTCCTAAAAAATTGTGAGTTCTTTATTTTCTCCATCTCATTTCATATTTCTACAGCCACTTCAATTCTTTTCATTTTGTTTTCCTGTAGCCTTCTTCCACAACCTCATATTTTTGTTTTTATTTTGGTAGCCTATATTTCCTAAAGCCTTCATTCTTGGAACGTGACATTTATTTTTGTCCCTCCACCTTTATTTCTCTATTATTAAATAACCTACCACTTTATTTCTTCTTTTATATTTTGTTTCTCTTGACACCTCATATTCAATTAGTTTAAATTATTCTTTGCTGAAGCTATAATCTCATAGCAAATTGTTCACGTATTTTTAATTGTTTCTTCATTTTTTTATCACCGCTTCATATCCTATGTTTAGATCTCCATTTCAAATCTTCCTTCCCTTGAATCATTTTAATATGAACTTGCAAATTCAAAAGCTCTCATTTTTGCAAATTCAAAATTTTTCTTTTATGAAAATGAGTTTCATTTTTTTTTTCATTTTTTCTACATGTCCTGCCTACATCTTAGTTTGTTCTTCAATCTTTGACTGAAGCCTTATCTTGAGAAAAATGTAAGTATTAAACTTTTTTTATTGAAACGTGTACCAATTATTATTTTAATAATATTTCTTATAACATGAATATCTTTTGCATATAAATTTCGATTCACGCATGATTTCTTCTATTGGAATTTTGGGCTTTTATTTGGATTTCAAACCGATTTAAAATCAAAGGTGAGTGTTTTAATCCATTCAAAACTTCTAAAATTTCTTATGTTAGTTAAATAAAATTTATTATGTGAAATTTATTGATTGTTGTTTGGTATGTTAAATTGTCATTCTGATTAAATTTGACTTTATTGCATTTAATTATCATTTAATTTAATATTAAATTCAAATTGTCAAATTAATAGTTGTGTTGATGATTAGTTATCTATTGATGTTTATTGATTGATTTGGATGATAATTGTGGTGGATGTTTGATTATTGATACTGGATGATTGGATGTTGTATTTTATACTGCTATAAACTGCATGTTCACTATGGGTTGAAATGATACATACCCGAACGATCTATAGATTAGGGAAAAATCGTTATGGGTTGAAATGATAGACTCTAGCGATTTTAGGCATTTTATTTAATTTGGGATTGCGGCTTGAAATGATATATAACCATAAAATTTTAAATTGTAGATTGAAATGATAAATATCTGTATCACTTGACCCTAGGGTAGAAAATTATATATGGACACCGGAATGGTTAAATTAAATGATTTTTGAATCTTTGAAATTTCGAATTTAGTTAACTGGCATTTTGAAATAGAATTGATTTCTATAAACTGAATTATTTTTGTTAATCCAACTATAAATGCTGAATGTTTGCACAAAAAATGGGCAAACACCTCCAAGTCGTATGATTTAGTTGATTTTAAGTTGTTCTTAGTGATTTGGGGTGATTTATGCAAATATATAAAAAGCAGGGACTAAACTGTAAAAGACATACAGATTTATAGTGGTTCGGCCAGAACGTGCCTACGTCCACTTTATATGTTATTCTCCTTTTCTATTCACATTACAAATATAATGCTTTGATTACAAGTAACTGAAAGTTGTTTGAAAGTTCCATCCGTGCCTGTGCTCTCAAACTTGTCTCCCATTGTTGTACCTTTGCCCCTCTATTTATAGAGTGAGGCTGGGGGCAGGGATCTTGGATGTATATAGCTACTGGTGGGCCTGGGCTGAAGCAATCTGGCCTGACAGAGTTGGTCCGGTCGTGTCCTCCCTTGCTTCTGGTTCGGCAGCGTGTGGAGGTGGGTTGGTTCGGTGGGACATGGTCTGGTGATGTGTGGAGGTAGGTTGGTTCGGTGGGACATGGTCCGGTGGTGAGTGGATGGAGATGGTCCGGTGGTGAGTGGATGGAGCCTGGTTCGGCTATGCTTTGGTCCGGTAGGTGTTGGAGAGGCCTTGGTTCGGCAGTGAAGTGGAAAGGCTTGGTTCGACAATGGAGTGGAGGGGCTTGGTTCGGCAATGAAGTGGAGGGGCTTGGTTCGGCAGTGAAGTGGAGAGGTTTGGTTCGGTGGTACCCTCCTTGTAATGGCTCGATGGAAACACCCCCAACACTTGCCTCCCAAAGTGGGGCATATGCTTGTATATGTCGCGCTTTGTTCTAGCTTGGGTGTTTTCATACGGTCCTATGTGCCGAACTAGCCGGTCCGGTCATCCTGCGTTCGCCTATAAGTAGGGGTGTTATGCCTTCGTTATTCCCTACCAAGCTTGATAGCCGAATCAGATTCTCTCCTGCTGAATCAAACTCACTGCCGAATCACGTTAGATTGCCGAATCAGGTGATTGCCAAATGGGGTTTTAATCTTGAACTACCGAGTGTGCTTGAGTACCAAATGAGCTGAGGAGTATAGCGCTGAATGGCCTTTTGCCTTGCTCTACCGAATGGGCTCGGTAGTTTGAGTGCCGAATGGCCTTTCGACCTTGTACTACTGGATGGACTTGGGAGTTTGAGAAGTGCGAGGCCGAATGGACTTTAGCCTCAAACTTTTATGGTTCGTATTGAGAATGAGACTCCAGGCTGCATGTACTTGTTTGTTTATATTTCCATACTCCTGCTTTAACGATGTACTTTCTTGTGTTGCAAATAAATGTCTCGTAAAGTGGAAACTCGATCAGATAAGAAGAAATCCAAGGGCGAAGGAGAGTCCCCCGTTGTGCCCCTAGCCCAACCAGGACCGAAACGTCATGGACCCGCCCCGAGATCGCTTGTAGATGGGTATGGTCCTCAAGAGCTTTTGAATTCTCCGTCTGACTGCTTTCCTAGCTCTCTCAAAGAAGAGCAGCTTGATGTTATCTCCCGCTCCTTTGGGATTGATAAAGCACGCATGCTGTTGCCAGGGAAGGGGGTCATGCCATATAATCCCCCTAAAGGATACTTCGCTTATAGTAGGTACCACTGCATGTATGGGGCCATTCCTCCAATCAATGCTTGGATAGTTAGCTTCGTCACCTATTTGAAAGTGGCCCCTTTCCAGCTCCAGCCCAACTCCTACGCTATCTTGGTGTGCCTATTCGTTATTTTCCAGAGAAAGTATGGGCGCCCCCTAGTAACCGGGAGATTCGTTATCTATATAACTTGAGAGATTACAAGAAGGGGTCTCCATACATCAGCTTGGAATCGGCCGTGTCCTTCAAGCCGGTCCTGGAATTGTATTCAAAGTTCACCATGTTTAAGAAGGAATGGTTCTTCGTCCAGGATGACACCGTTTCGATCCACCGCTTCACCTCTGGCTGTAAGTTGAAGCTTATTTATAATTTCTGTTCTGACTGAGATGCTTCTTCTTATGTGTTTTTATTTCTTTCTAGCGACAGGTGGCTTTGCGGTCGTGAAGAATGATCACCTGGTTCAGATGGCCGCGGAGATAGAGGCCATTTCGGGAAGGGATAGGTCAGCTTCTTACCTAATCAGGAATTCCACTCTCCTAGGTCACAACTTGATTCTACCACATCAGTCTGTGGTTAAGTAGAGGGATATGGCCGAGGAAAGAGCTGCCAAAACCAAAGGAGGGGCCACGACAAAGAGCAGCAAGAGGAGACCCTTCTCGATAACTCCAGTCATCGGGGGGAAGAAGCTCAAGAAATCTGATGGACCCTCTCCCAGCACACGCCCAGATGTTCCGGAAGAGGAAAGTGGAGAGGAGGAAAGAGGCGAGGAGGAGAGCGAAGGTGATGGAGAAGGTGATGGTGGTAGCGGTGGCGAAGGACAGAGTGGTAGTGGCGTTGGTGCCTTGACCTCTAGGCAAGCAGGTGAGATTCAAGAGTGGACGGATGATGCTTTCCGTCAAGCCTTTGAGGGGTTGGAGGAAGGGTCGGCCTTGGTGGAGAAACCGAAGAAATATGATAAGGCCGGGACTGGTGCCAGTCCATCTTCTGAGAGCATTTCAGCTAGGGCAACTCCGGCGGTTCAAGGTGAATTTTTGACTCCTCTTTTAACTTCACATGTTCCTTGGATTATAGTTTCATGCATGCTTGTAACACTTGGTTTTTATTCCAGGAACGGGTAAGGCGGCCAAGACATCAGACATTCGGCACCGCCTCGAGCAATTCAAACTCCTCAAAGCTTCTGCTAAACCGAAGCCCTCGACTGACCATTCCGGGGGCGTAGTCGGCTACCATCCTCTTTTCGGAGTCATAGAAGAGGATATTCAAAAGAGAAAGAGGAGGCATTCCATGTTTGAACCTTCACTTGGACCTCAGCCCCCAACCCAGCCTATTCATGACATCACGGGGGAGGATACTGAGTCCATACCATCTCCGCATCCATCAGAGAATCCTACCATTACTCATGTTGATCGTCCCGGCTTGGCTCGTAACCCATTTGCGGGTCATCCAGTTCTGGACCCGAGTTCTCATGATATTTCCTTCGATGAGGTTACCGGTGAGCACCTCCTACCCCGCAATCCTATGGTAAGGGTGCTTGATAAGGCTAAGTCTTTGGATCTCGACTTGTTGACCACTCGGATTGTGACTATGGGGGATGAGGCCAAGGCAAACATCGATCGGGTGGCTGAGGAGACCAAGAAGTTGATGGGGCATCACGCCCGACTGGTCAAGGCTGGAGAGGAAATCGGAAGCGCTAACATTCAGCTGCGGCTAATGGTTTCCGATCAGGCCAAATAGCTTGCCGATCAGGCCATTCAGATCTCCCAGCATGAGGCGGCCTCCAGATGACTAAAGAAAACCATGGAAGAGGCTAGCAAGGCAGAATTGCGAAAGATGGAGGCTGCTTGCAGGAAATGAATTGACACGGCCATCGCAATGGTGGATGAGGTTCGAAGAGCGGATCTCGAGCAGGTAGAGGAGTTATTTGGAAGGCTCGAAGCCGCAGAGCTTGCTTAAGCCAAGATGAAGGAGGAGATGGAGGCGATGCGAAAATCCCTTCAGGCTGACTGCTCGAGATACCGATTGGAGAGAGATGCTGCCGTTGCAAGGCTATCGGCTTCCGAGGCCCGGATGAGAGAGTTTGAGGAGAACGAGGGGATGATGGATGAGATGCTCCAGGACATGTACTTCCGTAATTGGAAGCAGGGCAACCTATCCTGGATGGACGATTATCCCCGGGTCATGGCTAGGATATATCTCCGGGCTTTGGAGGAGGCCAAGGATGAGGCGGATAAGGAGGGTGGTGTAGCTTTCAGAATGGTTGTGGTCACGGCCCAGTTTACCGAGGAGGAGAAAGTGGTGGTGAAGGAGGGCATGCGGCTGCTTACCGCCGAGGAAGTGGGTATGTAGTTGGAGGATGATGATCAGGGAGCAGATGCTGGTAAGTCTTCCCTCTCAATCTTTTCTTAACTTGATTGCGTATCATTTACCTGATGGATTCTTCTCCTGAATCGGACAGGTGGGACCTCTGGCCAGCATGCTGAAAGTTCTGATCCTGCGGTCAAGAAGATCCCGGAGGGCTAGCAGGATAGAGGCGGAGCCCTGCTGCAGCTGACTATTTTTTGGTTTACTTGGCATTCATAAATATACTAGTCCAAAACATTAATGTACTTTCAGGCTGTAATTATGTAATTATGTCATTGTAGCGAATGATTTTATTCTTATATAATTTTATAACATAAGCTGATTCTGTCATATTTGAATGCTGTCATTATTTTGATGTGTTGCATAAGAAATATAGCTGTGTATATGCATGTGCTTCAATCGTGTTTGATGCTAAGCTCTTGCTTAAAATATAATTTCATGTCTCGCAATGTTAGTGTGATGTGTGAATAGGCTATAACTACATGTTTATGTACAAGAAACGGAAGTACCGCCCTTCATGTTTTAGTTGTAGACGGTAGCTTTGAATGTCTTGTGTGACTGAGGATGGAATGCAGCCGAGTGACCTGTTATCCAGTTGTGAGTTCTCATTTCCACTAGCGAGTGTCTCCTATTTTGTGTCCTGTACTTTAGTGATCGTTATAGAGGATATGAGGAAAGTTTTTATAAATAAAATGGAAATATAAGAAATATTAAAACTTCCAATCACGGAAGGCCTTCGATGTGCTTAAGTTCAAGGAAAACGGGTTTTGTAGTCACTTTCCCTAGCTGAGGGTCTTGGAGACATTCGTCACCCATCTTACGCCTCCGCGGGGAGTTTTCTTTTTTACCACAGCCGTACTTAAGACACATCGGAGCCGAGATCGCGCACAGTAACTACCCGGGCCATTATGGCCCGTAATCGTGGGTATTATTCGATTTACCATGGCCGGCTAGCGGGGGTGCCGATCGTCAACTGTGAACTGCCCCTGGCTGGCCATACCTTATGTTGGGGCTTATAATCGGTTCACAGTCGCCAGCAAGCCGAATGCCGTAATGAGCTGCCTCGGCTATAGTCGGCCTTCTCGGTGGCTTATGATCGGCTCATTACAGTTGGCTTTGAGGGCCGTCGCGAGCAATGAGTTAACCTGCAGCAGAGGGATGCTGGAGCAAAAGTGTCTCATTGACGAGGGCATAGATTCGTATAGTACATGTTAGGTCTTGTCAGGGTGAGGTTGTACCGTGAAGTGTCCAGAATGGAAATGCCGTTATACAGGATTTTGTTCAACAGAAAAGGTTAAAGCTTAACAAGCAGCCAAGATATAAAGGAACAAGTTAAAAAGAGACAAGATTTTTAAAGTGGTTCGGCAAGAAAATGCCTACGTCCACTGATTCTCTTTGTTAATTCACTTCATATGGGCAGTACAAGTTAAGAAAAGTATCGACGAAGGTGTTGGATGTTCCATGACCTCTGGAACACCTCTCCGTCCACTGTTGACAAAATATAAGCTCCGTTGTGGAGATCTTTATGAATTACATAGGGTCCGTCCCAGATAGGATCTAGCGCTTCGGGGCGCGGGAAGATCCGTTTGAGAACAAGATCTCCTTCTCGTAAGCTGCGATGCTTGACTTTGGAGTTGTATCATGCTGCCACTTTTTGCTTGTGAGCCGCCGCTTTAAGTGCTGCATCATTTCTTCTTTCTTCAATTAGGTCCAAAGACATGTGTAGGAATTCTTCATTCTCTTCTGGGTTGTAGTGGATCCTACGGTGGGAGGGCACTACAGTTTCAACTGGGAGCATGGCCTCCGATCCGTATGCCAAAGAGAAGGGAGTATGACCTATTGATGTTCTGAAAGACGTGCGGTAGGCCCAAAGTGCCGTAGGAAGTTCATCCACCCAAGCGCCTTTTGACTTTTCAAGCTTCTTCTTGATCAGAGTTTTGAGAATTTTGTTGACAGCTTCGACTTGTCCATTTTCCTAGGGATAAGCCACAGATGAGAAGCTTCTGTGAATTCCGTGCTCTCGGCACCAGTCAGTGAACTCCTCGCCGTCAAACTGAAGTCCATTGTCCGATATGATTTTGAGCGGAACCCCGTACCTGCATAGAACATTTTTGATCAAGAAGTTAATAACTTTTGCCGAAGATATTTTATTTAAAGGTTCCGCTTCCACCCATTCGGTGAAATAGTCGACCGCCACTATAGCATATTTGGCTCCACCTCGGCCCATCGGCAGTTCGCCAATCAGGTCAATTCCCCATACCGCAAAGGGCCAAGGACTGGTCATTTGAGTAATCTCATTTGTTGGCAGTCGAGGAATCTTAGCAAATTTATGCATCTGTCACATCTTTTGACGAAGTCTAAGGCGTCTTTGTATAAAGTGGGCCAGTAATACCCATATCGGAGTATTTTCTTTGCTAGAGTCTGCCCTCCAGTGTGATCTCCGCAACTTCCTTGATGGATATTGGACAGGACTTCCTTGGCTTCCCTTCCAGCGACACACCTTAATAAGGGGTTGGAGAAGCCGCACCGATAAAGGATGCCTTCTTGTATTGTGTAGCGGGAAGCTTTCCTCAAGATTTTCTTGACTTCGTTACGCCCGTCGGGCAGTGTGCCATCTTGTAAGTATTTTCGGATGGGAGTCATCCAGGTTTCTTCTTCGATTGCAGCTATCAGATTCACTTGCTCGAAACTCGGGGCTAGTTGCTTTGAGATGGTTATTGCTTCGGAAGTGGTGCCATCCTTCATGCTAGCTTGCTTTGCCAGTTCGTCGGCCTCCTGATTCTCTCCTCGAGGAATGTGTTTGATTAAATAGTAATCTAATTGATTGAGCAGCAGCTTGGTCTTCTTTAGATATGCGGTGATTCGTTCTCCTCGAGTCTGGAATTCTCCCAGTATTTGATTTACAATAAGTTGAGAATCACTATGGAGGCATAAAGAACCGACTCCAATCTCTAGGGCAAGTTCTAATCCGGCTATCACTGCTTCATATTCTGCATCGTTGTTGGTGGCGGCGAATTCCAGCTTTAGGGCATAGTGCAGCTTCCTTCCCCTGGGGGTGATTATCACAATACCTGCACCCGAGCCTTGTTCGTTTGATGCTCCATCTACAAAGAGATTCCACTTGATATCTTTTGTTATTTCAGATCGATCTTTACCTTCGTTCGTAGTGAATTCGGCAATGAAATCGGCCATGACTTGTCCCTTGATGGCGGTGCGAGGGTGGTAGGTGATATCATATTGACTCAGTTCAACGCACCATTTAAGTAGTCGCCCAGAAGTGTCGAGGCGATGGAGTACCTGCCTTAGCGGTTGATCGGTTAAAACTTTGATGGAATAAGATTGGAAATAGTGTCGTAGTTTCCGTGACGTGATTAGTAAACAGTATGCTAGCTTTTCAATTTTAGGGTATCTGGCTTCTGCCCCTGTAAATCTCTTGCTTACAAAGTATATGGGCTGCTGCACGCGGTTGTCCTCTCTCACCAAAGCGGCGCTTAAAGCATGGGACGATACAGCAAGGTATAGGTATAGTTCTTCGCCTTCATTTGGAGTTGATAGTACTGGTGGTCTCTGAAGGTGTTCGATTAGGTTAAGGAAGGCTGTTGAGCATTCGTCGGTCCATTCGAACTTTCCTTTGTCTTTCTTTAGAGCTTCGAAGAAAGGGATGCATTTGTCGGTTGCTTTAGAGATGAACCTGCTTAGGGCGGCCACTTTCACGTTTAGGCTTTGCATCTCTCTTCGAGTGGATGGTATCTTGATATCTTGTAGAGCCCGGACTTGTTCGGGGTTTGCTTCAATCCCCCTGGCATGGACGATGAATCCCAAGAACTTTCCCGATGATACTCCGAAGGAGCACTTTAAAGGATTCAGCTTCATTCCATATTGGAGAAGTACTTGAAACGTCTCGTCCAGGTGGATTATATGATCGTTGGCTTTCCTTGATTTTACCAGCATGTCATCCATATAAACTTCCATAGTTCGTCCTATTAGTTCCGCAAACATCTTGTCGACGAGGCGCTGATAAGTAGCTCCGGCGTTTTTAAGTCCAAAAGGCATTACTCTGTAGCAGTACAATCCCCAGTCAGTGATGAAACTAGTGTGGTCTTGATCGGGGGCGTGCATAGGGATCTGGTTGTATCCTGAGTATGCGTCCATAAAGGATAAGAGTTCGTATCCGACTGTGCTGTCCACGAGTTGATCGATTCGGGGGAGTGGGAAGTAGTCCTTTGGGAAAGCGTCATTTAGGTTGGAGAAGTCGATGCATGTTCGCCACTTCCCATTAGCCTTTTTTACCAGTACCGGGTTGGCGATCCATTCTGGGTAGATGGCTTCTCGTATGAAGTTATTGGCAAGTAGGTTCTTTACTTCTTCCTCGAGGGCTGCTGATCGTTCTGCCCCCATGCGTCTCTTTTTCTGCTTTACTGGCACCTTGGTGGGATCGATGTTCAGTACGTGGCATGCTACGTCTGGGGAGATTCCAGTCATGTCAGCGTGCGTCCATGCAAATACATCCATGTTGTGGCGAAGAAAATCAACGAGTTGATCCTTCAATTCCGCTCTTAACTGAGACCCGACTCTCAGCAGTCTACTTGGGTCGTGTTTGTCTACAGATACAAATTCCATAGCCTCTGCAGGCTCGGTGGTGGCCTCCTCCTCCTTGTCTCTGGGGTCTAATTCGTTGAAAGGATCGCTGGTGTATCGAAGAGGAGGGGCTTTCTTTAATTTCTATGCTTCCAAGTTTTTCTTGCAGAGAGAAGTCTCTGCATCCTTCCCTTTATCCTTCCTACGGTTATTGCGAAGTTCAGTCACATAGCAATCTCGAGCGGCGTCTTGATCTCCCTCTATTTCTCCTATTCCGTTATCCGTTGGAAATTTCATCTTCAGGCACCACGGGGCTAGGACAATTTGGAAGTCAGACAAGGCTGGCCTTCCCAAAAAGGCGTTGTAGGCCGAGTGGTTCTCTATTAGCACAAATGTTTGTTTTCACACAACAGAGCGGGGATGACTTCCTATTTCGACAAAGAGGTCCAGTTGCCCGAGGGGCATCTTCGCATCTCCAGTGAAACCATGTAGCGGTTTGCTGCAGGGAGACACATCCTTCATTGATAGCTTCAGTTTGTCGAAAGCATGCTTGAATAGGATATTTACTGAGCTTCCAGTGTCTACTAGAATTCGGAAAACCTTGGCTGGACCGAACCAGGAAGAGATGACCATAGGATCCATGTGAGGGTACTGCCTTCCCTCTAGATCACGCCTACTGAATGTGATGTCATCATTCTCTTTCCGTTTCGGGTGGCGTTCTTCTTTAACAGAATTAATGTAGCCTTCATTGTTTCTAAGTGACTTACCGTATCTCTCCATCTCTGCCCAGCTTCCGTCGGCGATGTGTGGTCCTCCTGATATGGTAAGAACCGTTATCTTCTCTTGACTGGAGCCGCTGGTGTTGCGATTTCTTCCGTCTACTTCCAGGAGGGGCAACCCTGGGTTCTCATTGGCAGGAGTTGAAGTCCTATTCTGACCTTTCACATAGCGCTCTAGTTTCTTCCTTCTGATGTGTTCTTCAATCAAGTCCCGGAGATGATGGCATTCATTGGTGTCATGCCCATGAGATTCGTGGAATCGGCAGAACTTTCCAGACTTAATTGCATTATCTGATTCCTTTTTGTGCGGAGAGCGCTTGTATCTAACTTCGTCTTGGGTGGCCAAGAAGATGTTTTCGATTGTTTCATTTAGAGGAGTGTAAGAGTCAAATCTCGGTCCTGGCCTATATAAGCGCTTTTCCCCCTTCTTGCCCCCAGTACTATCTCTGAAGTCATTTCTTCGAACGTCCTTTGCTACTACGGATGTGTTGCCATGAGCTGCCTTGGTTTGTTGCCCTATCTGCCTTTCAATGGCAGCGTCTTCAAGTCTCATATATTTCCCGGCTTCGTGCAAGAATTCGAGTAAGGTAGCTGGCTTTTCTTTCGTTAATCTCCTAGCAAACTTAGTATCCGGATGCACACCACTGCAGAGGGCCATTAGGATAAGTTTCTCGCCGGCATCTTGGACTGCGGCTGCTGCGGCATTGAATCGGATTAGATATTGTTGTACTGTCTCCCCGGGCTTCTGTTTGATATTAGATAGGGAATAAGCGTCCTTGGGTTGTTCCACATGAATGCGGAACTGGCTGATGAACTTTTCTTTCAACATTTCCCATGAGCTGATGGATCCTTGGGGCAGATGGCAGAACCAGGAGGTAACTAGATCTGCCAAGAATAGTGGAAAGCATTTACACAACACTCCCTCTGTTGCTCCGCTCATGAGCATATGCTGTGTGTATCTCTACAAGTGTACAACGGGGTCAGAGGTTCCCTTGTAAGGTTCCATTGTTGGCATTTTCCATTCCCTGGGGGTGATGGCAGTTTCGATATTGCGGGTGAAGGGGCTGGTTACCCTAGCGCCTATCCCCCGATCCCTTTGTTCCTGTTGGACACACTCTCTGAACAATTGTGCCATCCTTTCATCAGGACTTGGAGCGGATAGAAATGAGTTTGGTTCTTCCCTGCGGGATTGATTCCGTCCAGATGACCTGTAGGGATGGTATCGTCTATCAATCCTAACATTCTCCAATGACGGCCTCTGGTCTTTCGGGGGCATGCTGGGGTCAGCCACAGTTGGCCCTTGCCTTGATCTTCCCCTGCTGGGTTCTGTTCTCAGCACTTCCTCGGGCCCAACTTCGGGCTGGACTCCAGCTCGGTCCCGTCTATTGGTGTTTCCATGGTTAGGTAGCATGGCAGGTTCAGCTACATCCGACCCCTGCCTGGTACCTCCTCTGTTGGGTTCGGTTCCAAGTGTTTCCTCGGGTCGGAATTCGGGCTGAGTCCGGGCTCGGCTCCTACCATTGCTGTTTCTGTTGTTAGCCTCTTCGAAGAAGAAAGATCTTTGTCGTCTCCCAGATCCTCCAGACCGGGACTTACCCCATGATTCAGTGTTGTGGTTAGTTTCTTCAACATCCCTTAAGCGTGACATGAGTTGATCCACCAAGGCTTCTTGTTGAGATGCGAAGCAGTTAGTTACTTCAGCCACAACCCTGTCCAGATCCGCCCTTGTAATTGGTTGTTCCGTAGCAGGGGTTGTCGGATTTGCCTGATTTCCTTTTGCTGTTGGAACCGGACGATTGTCTTGATCTCTGATCACTGGATCTGGGATACTGCCAGTTGCAAAGTTCTTTCCTTTGTTAGCATCTTTCTTCTGTCCGGGAGGCATGTTTACCAAGCAATGAACGATGCTGATAGGAAAAGGGTTAAGTGGGAGAAGTTGAAGCTTCGAGCTCCTGTTCTCAGTGAAAGCACCAAAAATATTTGCACAAAAAATGGGCAAACACCTCCAAGTCGTATGATTTAGTCGATTTTAAGTTGTTCTTAGTGATTTGGGGCGATTTATGCAAATATATAAAAAGCAGGGACTAAACTGTAAAAGACACACAGATTTATAATGGTTCGGCCAGAACGTGCCTGGGCTGAAGCAATCTGGCCTGGTAGAGTTGGTTCGGTTGTGTCCTCCCTTGCTTCTGGTTCGGCAGCGTGTGGAGGTGGGTTGGTTCGGTGGGACATGGTCCGGTGATGTGTGGAGGTAGGTTGGTTCGGTGGGACATGGTCCGGTGGTGAGTGGATGGAGATGGTCCGGTGGTGAGTGGATGGAGCGTGGTTCGGCTATGCTTTGGTCCGGTAGGTGTTGGAGAGGCCTTGGTTCGGCAGTGAAGTGGAAAGGCTTGGTTCGGCAATGGAGTGGAGGGGCTTGGTTCGACAATGAAGTGGAGGGGCTTGGTTCGGCAGTGAAGTGGAGAGGTTTGGTTCGGTGGTACCCTCCTTGTAATGGCTCGGTGGAAACACCCCCAACACTAAAAGTGGGAATTTATTTAATGAATTGTTCAAAGGATTTTCAAAGTTGAAGTGTCAAATATAAATGAATTTATTGTAATTGAGTTATTGAATTTGTTTAGTGATAACTTTAAAATCTATTTTAAACTAATTTAATCTTTTTTTATCAATTTAAACTTCTTTAGTTTATTTTAATCTATTATAACCTATTTAATACAATTTAATTCATTTTTAACTATTTTAAATTAATTAAATTTTATTTAATCCATTTTATATCTATTTAATATAATTTAAATCTATTTAGTCTATTTAAAATCTAATTAATATAATTTAAATACATTTAAATCTATATTTAATCTATTTAAATCATTTTTAAACTAGTTAAATTAATTTTAAATCTATTTAAACTATTTTACCAATTAATACTTTTTAAATCTATTTAAACTATTTTAAACTATATAAACTATTTACAAATACCTAAACAACTTTCTAAAAATTTCAGACTGTGTTAAGTTGAAGTATTTTTATCTAAGTCCTTGATGATGATACAACCTTAGTTGAAATTTGAAATTTGACACATGTTGTGAAATGACATATTTGAGTAAATATGATTTTGAAAGTGAATGTGATTTTTGAAAGTGAATATGATTTGAAATGATATGATTGAAATTGAATATGATATTTTGTTATAAATTGGAAATTGATTTTTTGAAATGTAAAAGAACCGTTCGGTGCGTAATAAACGTTTGGTTGTTAAAGAGACTGGGATCGGATAATGTCACACTCTCTGCCAATACCGAAAACCACTTTAACAACTATGTACGTGGTGGAGATTCTAGAAATGAAGTAGGATGGTTTGGCGAACGATTTCTGGTTAAGGTATGACGTGATTCGGACTCCCGTGAGTCAGCTTGGATGTGACTAAAACAGGAGCCATGCCGGGCTAAGTGAGCTCGCACCTCCGATCGGACACATTTCTTCGATACCATATTATGACTTTGTGATGATTTTGTGGCCACCCCTTGATTTTGATTATGGGAATGTGTTTCGAGGTGGGTGGTAGTAGCTGCTATGCGTTACCACCAGTCCGGATACGCAATTGGTATATCTACCCTGGCATTGCCTTGACTGCCGTGTTCACATGCCCTAGCGCGCCTTCTACGAGTTTGTTTTATACCATACCTATGGGGTGCCTTCTAGGTAAACCTCAACTTTATGGAGGAGCTTACGGTACTGTATAGACTATGGAAATATATAAAATGTGTTAAGGGGGATATAGGTAATGCCTTAATGTTATTTTAATACTTTTACTTTACTGTAGACATATTATAATCGTATTGTACTACATAGTAGATAGTTTAACGAATCCTTAGGAGACGGGAATCCCGAACATCTCTTAAGTTACTGCACTCACGTTAGACACTGGATAGGAAATGTCAAACCTCGTAAACATCTCTGACGCTGTCACACGCATATTTACCGTTGATTTAACTTACATAAGATCTTTTAGTTCTGACGCGAGTGTTTTGTCTTTTCAATTCGCTCGGGTCAGCCTGAGCATTTCATGGTTGAAGACCTTATTTCTTGAGGACGAGGATGAAGATTTGTACTAATATTATTTATTATATTCCGCTGCATGATGTTGTTCCGCTGCATTTATTATTTATTTATTCTTGTTTCTATAACTCTGATTTTTGTGTTGTAAAAGAATAGTCAAATGTACTTATAAAACAGCTTCATGAACTATTATTTGATTATTATATTTTGTCATTCCGCTGCGAGATTCTGTATTTGTTTTTTTCTTTTTCCTTTTATGCTTTTTCTTATTTACCCCATAACAATCTGCCCTTTTGAATGGTTTGATTATGGCATGTGTGTCTGCTTAAAACGTCCAAAAAGGCATGTCGTTACACTATTAAGGGAAACAAATCATTTTATTCTACTTCAAAGCTACTGTAAAGAACTCGAGTTTTGACGCAGCAAACTTCAAAATCTGAGAACACTTATAAAATGAAAGATGTTCTACTAAGTCTAAGCTTTCTAGCAATTCATCCAAATTGAGCACATGATTTGAAAGTTATTCTAAATTTACTTTCAGCTTAAATCTTAGAAATTTTCATAATAGGATAAAGATGTCCATCTATTTTCAAACCCATTTTAGACTGAATAAAATACAAAATCTTCCAAAGTGGTAAGGAGAAGATTTACAGCTTACTGATAGCACTTTCATTACTTTTATTTACAATAAGACTGAGCTCATTTGGAGTTAGAAATCTTAAGTTATCGCCGTTTTAATACAACACTTTTCCAAATGAAATTGCAGCTTTTAAAATCAATTTGAAATTTGAAATTCCCAAACCATTCTAATTCCAAACCACATTTTCTAAACAAGCATTTTATGCTAAATCATTTATTACATAATCCTCTTTTCTAATAAGCTAAGACATTGAAAATTATAGTTAACTTCATGTAATCATCTTTTAAAAGAAACGATTCACTAATTAAAAACACTTTCATCACTTTACACAATCAAGTTTTTCGAATAGTTAATTTTCGAAGACTCATTTTGAATAGGATAACTAATCTCTTCCATTATCAAGAGATAATTATCCATCCAAAATAAATTTTAAAGTTATATATTAAATTTTAATTTTTTCTCAAAGTTTAAAATGATTGTATCTTATGCCTTATTCATTTATTATACCTTGCACTTCTTAATATAGCATTTTAAATTAAATGAACCATTCAAATTTGTATTTCCTCTTATCACAAATTAAATTTTCATCTTATTAGCAACATAAAACTAGCTAAGGCTGATAATTAACTTAAACTTGTTTTCAAAAGAATTTTACAAATTCATGCCTATAAATTTTTAATACTATCAAAATTTAAAAACAAGAACTTTCTCACAAATTCATGCTAAAAGTTTAAAATTAGCACTTACTCGTTTCCTTTAAGATAGAGTTTTGTACCATACCATCTTTTATTATCCAAACAACCAAGTGTCAAAACAAATTTTCATAGTCATCATTTATAACTTTGTACTAAAATATCCTTTCAATTGATATTTTAATTTTCTAACCAATGTATTTCTTATCTTGAATACATCATTCTATTAATCAATGCATCACATGATATTTTCTTCCAACTAAGATATCTCCTTAATTAGAATTATTTACTCTACTTACTAAGATAACCATATGATATCATTATTTAAATTCCTATAGGTTATACTTAAATAACCAATTAAAAGCATAACCATATTCAATTTTACAAATACCAATAATATAATGGCATTACCTCGCCATTTAGTTATAGTGAATGACTTTATCAACTGGCTGTAGAGTTGACCAAATGGTCAAAACTGCCTCGCCATTGATCTCAACAATCACGAAGGTTCGATGGCTGCATTTGTCATCTAAAATAAAAAATAACACTCAATTTCGTATTAACTTATTTTCAAACTTTTATTTATTACAACTAAATTTATTGTATTCGACTGTTCCATCATATTGTTTAGGAAATCCCTATCGATAACGTTGATCAGGCGCATCGACCAGAATTCTTAAAGCACTCAATAGACTATTCAACACAAAAATAATTTTCTATATGATAAACATGCCTCTTATATATTTTACGAAATATCTTTTATTTTCCTCAATAAACAAAATCCAATTATACATATAAGTATATCTTCTATTAGAAAGATTCGCAATTTAAATTGTTGCCTTTACTCATCATCACTTTTTTTTAAAAGCTCTTTTAATAATCCCAATTCTAAGAAACAATCTCTTTTACAATGCATCCATACAATTCTCAAAACATTTAATATATATATATATATATATATATATATCCAATTTAACCCTTGGTTTAATTTCACTTATGAATTAAATTTTATTTTCTCAATTTAATCTTTCTAATACTCCTTGCGATAGCCACACTTTGGTGATACCGCAAATTTTTATTGAGTAGATTTCTAATTCACTATTGTAACTTCCACTCAATATGAAATTATATATATGTATATATATATTTCAATAATTACAATTTTATTAAACATCTATGTAACTCTCAACCAAACAAACATTTATTAAAACAACTACTAAAGGTGCTCGGTAAAATCCGTCCCACTGTTTCCATTGTGCAACTCTGATCACTCTGATATCGGGACACACAATTTAAGTCTAAGTCATCCGAGGTCTAATTTCTATAAATACCACTTTTAAGGTAAAGTGAAATTTAAAATCTTATAATATTTTCAAAATTTATAATCTACCCCCAAAGACATGAAATGATTAAAGGCACGATTAAGGATAACGATGATTGGGGACTGTGTTAGCAGTTGTATTATACTATAATACAAGCTCCATTCTGTGTCTATCGTATCTTATTCTAAACTCATCTCTGATACCAAGCTGTGACACTCCACCCAAGATCCACATTAACAAAGAGCATTATGTAGGAATATTGTCTGTTAATGTAGAGAATAGGGCTGGTTAGGAGCGACCATCTGCAAGATTTGTCTTAAACAAGTATTGAATACGTCGATCGAGTGCCCTAATTTTTTTTCTTTTACCTTTCTCAAGTGGATCGACATACTCAATAAATGTTTAACACAAAATTACGATGGCTAACGGATCTATCAGAACAAAATATAACAACAACAAATACAACAGCTTACAGAACAACAGTCGCGCACACACACAGATATATATATATATATATATATATATATATATATATATATATATATATATACAGATATATCATAGTATACTACATAGTGATACACAAGTGGTGGTACATGGACCATAATATAAACATCAAGTCAAAAGAATATGTACATATCAGAGTGCAAAAAATAACGAAAGGCTACACAAAAGATGACTAGCATCCAAAAGAAAGCAAGATAATCTATAGCGGAAGCAGCATAGCGATAATTTACAACAGGTGACTAACCTGAATCAACTCGGTTGGACCCAAGTATATAAAATACACTGGTCAGTCTAGCTTAAATAAACCGATTAGCACAAGATAGATGAAGTATAGGGATAAACTATAA
Source organism: Allium cepa (assembly GCA_030765085.1). Lineage (NCBI taxonomy): Eukaryota > Viridiplantae > Streptophyta > Magnoliopsida > Asparagales > Amaryllidaceae > Allium > Allium cepa. The sequence continues at coordinate 981,629,255 of CM060928.1, forward strand.
TATTTCTTCTCGAAAGAGAAGAAGCAACACCAAATATATATATGTATGTATGTATGTATGTATGTATGTATGTATGTATGTACATCAATTACTCATGAGAGATGGTATCATCAAAATGTCATATGAAATTTCTCGAAAGAGGCAAGATCAACAACCACATCAATTAGAAACAAATAATCGCCTTATATCATCGACATCCACAATAACCAATATAATGGCTTCCATCAACCATAACTCCTAAATAGGAAATCACAAACGTCAAAAACCCGCCAAAGAATGGCAACCACAAGTCAGAATGTGTAGAACTCGGCAAAGATTTCAAACCTCCAAAATATAATCACTATAAAATAAATTCTCAAACGGCTCAAAGGCCCAAAAATCTTGAAATGGCGAAAAAATTCGGAAATCACAAATAAATCAAGAAATATCACAAAAGATGCACGTGCTCAACAAAATGGTCAAAGCCCACCAAGTACTGTATCACGAATATGGCGCCTAAAACAACCCAAAGGCCAAACAAACCGAAGGTCAAACAACCCGAAGGTCCAACAACCCGAAAAGTCCAAATGACCCAAAGGTCAAACAGCCTAAATGACCCGAAGGTCCATGAAGTGTGTATAGCTTCAATAGAACGAATCTGAAATTAACCAAAAAAGTAAACGCATGTGTCCTATACAACATGTTTTACTAAATCGTTTAAATCACTTCCTCATTCTCTCGAAGAGTTCAAAAATTTGTATTTTATACAGAAAATACTTTGCTTCGAGAAAACTAGTTTTAAAATAATTTTTTCTAAAATCATTTGGAAATTCATGGCTTTGAAATTCTCTTTATTATAGAGAATATATATTTTAAACAGCTTCAAAAATAATTATAAATATTGAAAAATATTTATTTAAAAAGCTATTTTATTATAAAAATCATTCCAAAATCGGTCTAGAAAATACGTGCATGAAAACAACAAAAATCACCGAAAACGCTATAATCGACGTATGAAATCAGCTCAAAAAACACGTCAATCAGAAGTACAAATCAACAATAATATTGGCTTACCTATTGATAGGTTTAAGTACTTCGAAACACTTTAAAATATCATAAGCATTAGTCACAAAAATCACTGGAATAAGAAGAATAATTAAAACAGTGCACAGGAAGATAGAAGAAAACACCCTTAACAAATAAAACAGCAATGGTCGACCCTTAGAAGGGTCAGGTCGACCTAAGGGAAGCATGGGTCAACCCATATTTTTCTTAGGTCGACCCTAAGGTCGACCCCCCGTGTTCCTGGGTCTACCTGATGGTCACGAATTCTACAGTCAATTCTACCTGTTTCGTTTCCAACTTTAGCGCTAATTTCAGACAATTCCAGGTTGAATCAAGCAATGAAATTTGACATGCACATACAACTAAACATGATCTATGATCCGGAAAAGATTTCGCTCAATTTCGATATGAAACCAAGGAGATATGGGTTCACAAAGTTGAACCTAGACAAGATTCCTACTATAAACTAGAAATTTCAAATTCACAGTTTACAATATATAATAAAAACAATGCAAACTGAATTAGATTTTTACAGGCAGCTTGTTTTGGCAAGAGGTGTGAGTTAGTACTCACCTTGCTAAGATTTACATCTATTTTAATTACAAGCAGTGGTCTTTACGCTTTGGAGAAGCTTAAATTACCCGGAGATGGAGAAAGAACAAACATGCAAATACAGAAAACAAAGTAACAGTACAACAAAGTTTCTCGAACTAGGAATTGATGAAATAATCTTATGGTTTGAATGGATTGCCTGTTAACTCTCCTGAATTGAAACTTGTTCCCTTTTTTATTTAAATTGGAGCTAAATTTGAATTGTTAGGAGAAGGTAGCCATTTTTGCTCTTTTCAGGTTTTACAGAGGGAGCTAGAAAAGAAAATGAAAAGAAGAAATGTACGTACAACTCACCATCCTCTTCTGATGATTCTAGAGGATGGTATTGGGCTTGAACCCATTACCTAGTAAGCCTAAATGTTAATACTTAGTTAAATTTTAACTATGTTAATTTATGTTAACACAATTTTCACCATATTTACAAATATTTTAACTCGATAAATTTATACAATATATTTCTATGCTTACAAATTTTTTTTACAACATACAAAATAATATAGCCGTTTAAAACTATTTTCCATCATTAAATTCTAATTTTTATTTAAATACTTCAATTTACACTATTATTTACACAAAACAATATTTTTGACACAAAAATTTGCATAAAAATCATTTTCTTATCCAATCAAACATTGCAAATCATATTATTGTTAATTTTATATCCAAATGTTATTTTTACACAATTTTTCATATTTTTATTTACAATATTCACCATATTAAATTTTAATACATCATTAAAATTAATAGAATCAATATTTTATCACTTTTTCCACAATTATTATATTTTATCAAAATAAAATCATCCAATGCTTATTTTTATCACAAATTCTCATAACAAAGTATCTAAAACTTTATTTCCAACATTATTTAGTTATTTACAACAAATGATATTGAATTAAGTTCTTTTACTTCACTTATTTAAATAATATACCACCAAAACATCATATTTCCATAAATCTCATTATTAACCAAACCAACCCAATACCATCTTATTTTACCAAAATCAATTGTTTATTTAAAATAAACCATTTCAACTAATTTTCATCTCTAGTTTATTTTTTCCTCCATCATTAAATAATAACCACCGTCATAATTTAATTTCACAACTAATCACCAAAACCAGGGTTGTTACAATATATATAAAAGGACTATAGGTAAGTTTGTAAAGATCGAAGAGGATAGGTTTTATAAATAATTTTAAAGATTCGTAAAGCAAATTTTATAAATAGATTTGAAATTTTATAAAGGAGATATTTATTCATAAAATAAAAGAGATGTATGGAAGGGATTGGGGTTTTTGGTTTCTCCGTTTTAAAAGACATTTGGTTTAATTATTTAAATATGACTTCAAATTAGAAAATCTTTCTGTGTGTTTGGTGAATGTTCTTATATCATAGTATAAATTTATGAAGTTCTAAGTATTAAAAGTTAAATGGTTTATAAATATACTTATACCATTAAGATAAGTATTTTTTGCGCCAAAATTGGTCACAAACACCCAATTGCGGATGAAAGCACCAAATCACAGTCATAGATCGTAGATAGATTGTATGTAGTAGAATTAAATATGAAGAACACTCCAAAAATTAAAAGGAAAGCAGTAGAAAGACAAGATTATATTGGTTCGGCGTTATAGCCTATATCCACTTTGAAGAGTTGCTGTTTTATTGATAATTCTCTACTGATTTACAAGAGTACAATTGATAGTATCCGAATTACAATGGAGTCCAGCATAGTAATAGCGTAGAAAAGCCAAAAAGATCCCTTTTCTAAAGCTCTTGGACTGTTATTTATATGTGTAGTCTAAAAATATCTCGTCCAAATCTCGAAAGACTCCTTCTCTCGCTGGGTAGGCCCACGTAATTGATCCCTTGACATTTCGACTCGATCCATGATCGATACCTACCACATTCATATCGATCCAAAATTTCTCCTTTTGGGTTAGGATCGATCATGGACATTCTTGAGGTTGTACGCAAGCTCCTATGAAAATTTGGTGGCATTTGGACTCGTAGATTGTGAGATATGATCGATGCAAGTTTGGATTTCCAATGTATAGCCAAGTTGTATCGATACGTTCGTATCGCTTTTGTTCGTATCCATAGGATGCACGTGATTGCAAGATTATGCGGTGCTATATTTTAGTCTTGATCCACATTTCATGCCGAGTTGACTGCTTACACACTCGAACGTGCTTACTTCGTATCACTTCAGTGTAACCTCCTTCGTACCATACATTTCATATCCTTCATGTGTGTTGCCTTCGTATCGATCAGCTGCCAAGCCTTTCGTATCGATCTTCAACTCGTTCTTTCATATCGATGTTTCTTTTTTGGTTTCATATCGATGCCAAAAACCTTTCCTTAGTATTGATAATGTGGCTCTTCGTATCGATCAAATGAATGATCGATACAAAGTGTGTCGTGGTTGCATAGATACAAATTGGGAAGTTTGGGTAGATTGATACGAATGGGATGGGGATTGATACAAAGTGGTAGGAAAAGTTTGATGGATAAGAACTAATGTGAATCCCTGGTTTTGATCGATCCATAGCTATGACTCAAAGTAGCCACCTCCTTGACCCGAAGTAACCCTGCCACTAACTCGGAGCGAACATATTGCCAACCCGAAGTAGGTTGTTTGATGGCTCGAAGTAAAATGTTCCTCAAAGACCCAAGTGAACACTCCTTTAACCTGAAGTAAGCAATCTTAAACCCAAAGCAAACGTGTAGGTGAATTGGAGCAAACTCCAAGCAACTTGAAACGACTTGATCATTGTTGAAACCATATTTTAAACATCTTGAGCTGTTTGTTCGTCGACTAAGCTATATTCTGGCTTGATGATCATGTTTATTATCTGTGAAAATCGAGCTTCGATTATTTTGCAATTAATTAGGTTAAATTCACCTGTACGTTGCCTTGCTAAAGGCGAGTTAACAATTTCCCCCCCAAAGCATGCCTTGCGATAGGAAGGTATATTTTATTGTTTGATAAGTTGGATGTTTGTATCTCGTTAATGACTTGTAAAGAGATTGATAATCTTACCTGACTGTGAATAATGACCATTCAAGATCATATGCCGTTCGGGGCGATATGTGACTGTTCGAGGTTGGATGTCGTTCGAGGCGAATTGTGACCATTCGCGGTCGGGTGCTGTTCGAGGCGAATGGTGACCATTAGTGGTCGGGGGCCTTTTAGGCGTATTATGTCTGTTCGTGGTCGGGTTCCGTTTGAGGCGAATCGTGAGTGCCTTGGGGGCACTTAGTATAATTAATGTCAGATTTCACGTTCGAGTGAGTTTCTGAATTGTTTGTTATGGCAGTTTATCGTCATCTCATAGCATGCCCGAGGACCATTCACGATCCCATGCATGTGTAAGTGACTTGGCCATTTTGGAGTTATAAAACCAGATTTACATTTAATTGAGTCTTACAACAAAATTTCCAACTAAATCAAGTCCAGATGCAAAAAATAGAAAACAAAAGAAAAACAGAGACGTGAAAGTGCAAATACCTACACTGATGCGGTTGGTAGTCGTCTCAGAGCATGCCTGTGGACCGTTCGTGATCCTGAACATGTGTAAGCAACTTAACCTTGTTAGTGTGGAGTTTGCCACTTATTCATCTTTATTTCAATCAGTTGATGACAAGCGGATGCCTTGATCCAAAGCCGTCCGTAGTTGGTGCAGATGGTGATCGTTCTTGCTCCACCGTTGCTGCTCGCCTACTCACATACTATAATAGCACATCATTTCATATATGCCCTTCTATCTCATCCCTCAAGTGCCTGCAATCATTGGTACTATGGCTGCTTAGCTCTTGGAATACGCAATACTTGTCTGATTTCCTCTCATTGTTGGTCGGATCTCTCCTCATTGGCCTCCAGTAGGGAACATGCCCCCTGGTGTTTTAGTAGATTTGTTCCAAAGTCTCATTCAATTCCGTATAAGAGTTGAATCTCGGTTCCTTTCGCGGCCACTTTGGCTCATCACATCTATCATGTACTTTCTGTTTCCTTTTCTCCTTGCTTGAATCCTTTCCGGGCGGATCTCCGCTTTTAACTGCTTAAACTTTAACTCCCTCTCCTTCCTCTCTTTCAGCATTTGCATCCTCTTGTCGTAGAAACCTTTCTACCTCATGGTAAAAATCTCCTAGATCCATAGGTGGATCCCTTGTCAATGAGTTCTTAAATTATGTGCTATCGGCTATGTAATATACAGCTGCCATCAAAATCATGAATGGATCTGGTTGAACCACCGATTCTGCCACTGCATTGAATCGTGTCAGAAAACTTCTCAAAGATTCCTCGATTCTTTGCTTCAGTGTTGTCAAACTCATCACATTCTTGGATCTTGAAATGTGAACTCTTAACTGCCTCATAAACTTCTCGGTCAACTCGGTCCATGTTCCAATGGAGCCGCTCTTCAATTGCCTAAACCATAGGGCTGCTATGTCTGTCAAATACAATGGGAAACACCGGGCCATGACCTCCTCCGATGCCCCCAATATGTCCATATGCCTCATATACCTCGTCAGATTAACAACAGAATCTGTTCTCCCATCGTATGTCTCCAGTGTTGGTAGCCTGAATTCTGGTGGATTCCTAGCCTGCCTTATTGTGGGAGGCAATGGGGATCCTGTTCACATCATCCAGATCTCTAGTCACTAGTCCTCCTCTCATGGTTTATCTGACCATCTCCGCCAATCTATCATTATCTCCAAGTTGTAATCCTTGTCCGTTGCCTCCAATCTGCCCCCCGAGTTCATGAAAGAATCCTCGGATCTGCTCTCCTAGACGAACATCCATTCCTCTATCAACACCGTGTTGAACAGCTCCGCCAGTATCCTGCCTAGGGTTGGATCAACATGCTCCTGGGGAGTGCCACCCATCTCAGGGGCTTCTCCTGATGGTCCTGCTCTATCTGATTGCCTGTTAAATCATTATGGTCCAGCTCCGAAGATTGGACTCCAGCTGCTCCTGCTGTTCCAGCCTGTCCAAACTGTTTGAGAATATTCTGCATCATCTCCTCCTGCCTTTTCAATAATTCTTCATGCATCGTCGCCATCATCATCTCTACCTCATCTCTGGTGATGAAGGCCGAAATCTGATTAGCTCTTGAGGATGCTTCCTGTCTTCCTTTATGCTGAATTCTCTCCGCTCTTTGTCTCCTTGTTGATTGCTTCGTCATAGCTTTCCAGACCCAAGTTTTTAAGCTTCCAGATCCAAAGTCCAAGTTGTAGAATCCTTGAATGCTAGTCTTCTCAGCGAAAGCACCAAAATGTTTGTGCCAAAATTGGTCACAAACACCCAATTGTGGATGAAAGCACCAAGTCACAGTCACATATCACAGATAGATTTTATGTAGTAGAATTAAATATGAAGAACACTCGAAAAGTTAAAAGGAAAGTGGTAGAGAGACAAGATTTATAGTGGTTCGGTGTTGTAGCCTACATCCACTTTGAAGAGTTGTTGTTTTATTGATAATTATCTGTTGATTTACAAGAGTACAATTGAAAGTATCCGAATTACAATAGATTCCGGCAGAGTAACAACGTAGAAAAGCCAAAAAGATCCATTTTCTAAAGCTCTTGGACTGCTATTTATAGGTGTAGGCTGCAAATATCTCGCCCAGATCTCAGAAGACTCCTTCTCTTACGTGGGTGGGCCCACGTAACCGATCCCTTGACATTTCGACTCCATCCATGATCGATACGTACCAAATTCACATCGATCCAAAATTTCTGTTTTTGGGTTAGGATCGATCATGGACATTCTTGAGGTTGTATGGAAGCTCCTGTGAAAATTTGGTGGCATTTTGACTCGCAGATTGTGAGATATGATCGATGCATGTTTGGATATTCAATGTGTTGTCGAGTTCGTATCGATACGTTTTATCGCTCTTATCCATAGGATGTATGTGATTGCTAGATGACGCGGTGCTATCTTTTAGGCTCGATCCATTTTTCATGCCTAGTTGACTGCTTCCTCACTCGAACACGCTTACTTCGTATCGCTTTAGTGTAACCTCCTTCATACCATACATTTCGTATCCATCATGTGCGTTGCCTTTTGTATCGATCTTGTGCTCTTGCTTTCGTATTGATCAGCTGCCAAGCTTTTCATATCGATCTACATCTCGTTCCTTCGTATCGATATTTCTTGTTTAGTTTCATATCGATGCTAAAAACCTTCCCTTCGTATCGATAACGTGATGTGCTCTACGTATCGATCAAGTAAATGATTGATATGACGTGTGCCGCGGTTGCATGGATACGAATTGGGAGGTTTGGGTGGATGGATACAAACGAGATAGGGATTGATACGAAGTGGTAGGCGGAGTTTGATGGATACGAACTGATGTAAATCCCTGGTTGTTAATTGATCCATGGCTATGACTCGAAGTAGCCACCTCCTTGACTAGAAGTAACCATGCCACTTACTTGGAGGGAACATGTTGCCTACTCGAAGTAGGTTTTTTGATGGCTCGAGGTAATTTGCTCCTCAAAGACCCGACGTGAACGCTCCTTTGACTAGAAGTAAGCCATCTGAAAACCCGAAGCAAACGTGAAGGTGACTCAGAGCAAATTCCGAGCAACTTGAAGCGGCTCGATCATTGTTGAAAGCATATTTTAAACTTCTTATGTTGTTTGTTCATCGACTAGGCTATATTCTGGCTTCATGATCATGTTTATTATCTTTGAAAATCCAGCTTTGATCATTGTAAAGTTAATTGGGTTAAATCCTCCTGTACGTTGCCTTGCCAAAAGGTGGGTTAACAAGTATATGGTTATATTTTCTAAATATTGAAAATGTAGTGGTTTGTAAATTTATATGGTTTGTAAATATACTTATCTTGTTGAGATAAGTATATGGAAGTGATTTCTAAGTATTTGAAATGTGATTTTAAATTAATGAAAGATTAATTTAAGAGGCTTAGTGATATCCATAGAAAATGTAATCTTTGTTTTAAATGTTTGTTTATTTGGTAGATAAATAACCGACTATCAAATCTTGGACTAATATGTAACTCTTCTTAATTTTTATGGTAGGGAAATATTCCCTACTTAATACCGAAGGATTTTAAGTCTGGAAATATTTAGGGGAAATATGGATATTATATGGTACAGTTACCATCGATGGGGCAATATTGTACGTATAAACTCGTTTTCATCCCTCTAGGACAAATGATAAGGAGATCCATCCACTTAAATATTTAAGGGGCGATCCCCTCTCTTTTGTATTGTCCGATTATTTCCTAAAGAACCAGGATTGAGCATTCCGAAAATCGACGTTTAGTTTTGTGGAGAACCCAGGAAACAGAAGAGTGTACTCGGAAGAGATGACTCGAACCCATGACCACTTCGAAAACCATATACGGTTCAATGGAGGAGGTTCGTGGTATATTAAGATGTTGGGATCTATGTGTGATTTCGAAACCCATTGGGTAATGGGAATCCGAGTGTGATTCCACGATCTAATTTAGATGTGGGAATCTACGTGTGATTGTGAGACCCATTGGGGTATTGGAATCCTTGTGGGATTCCTTGATCCATTTTGATGGCGGTGCATGACTTGAAATGTTGGACGTAGCGTTATCAGCGGGAATGAATAAAACCAGAGATAGGAGGCATGGCCAGTAGGGTTGGCAAACCCATAGGGTGTAGTCGGCTCCTCATAGACGTCACTTACAGTTGTTATGCATGCATGGGGTGATGCATTCGGTCTTGCAAGACCAGCTATGTTTTTCCTATGGTACATCACTAGGGATGTTTGCTGCTTGGAAGGATATCTATGATCTTTATGCAGAAGGACCTTTCCTCGAAGTACTGAGGTGTGACGTCCCGGAATTTTGAGCAATATCAATTTGATAATCTTTGTTAATAATTAAATTGATTTGATCATTTTACATTATAAATTGATAAGTTAAAATTCTTTTAAAGATTAATGATAATAATTTCATAATATCTATCAACATTTTTCTTAGCAACATAAAGTTTGGCAAGTTTAATTCTTTTGAAAACTAATAATATTTTAATTTGGAAATATTTATTTTAGCAATTTAAAACAGGTAGGATTTATTTTTCAAAAGCTAATCAAAATATTTTCTATTTATAATGTATGTATATAGGTATATATTATAAATAGGAAGTCTTTAAGTAATAAAAGCAATATATTCAAATTGTAATATATATGAATGTATATATTGTGATTTGAAATTGTGTCTAAAAATTTAATACGGTAATTTTCAAATATAATGTTAAAATGTTTTCCATTTGAAATGAATATATATATATATATATATATATTTGTATATATATTAGAAAGGGGAAAAATTATTGTTTTGCATTTAATAAAGTGTTTTCAAATTTTATTATATATAATTTGTAATTTGGAAATTTTTAAATTTGACTTAATACTTTTGAAAATGACATTTGAGATTTAAATTTTAGTAACAAAGATAATTTCTTATTTAATATAGATATATATATATATATATATATATTTAACTTGAGTTCTAAATAAGATTTAAATTTAAAAGTTCAATTGTTTCAATATTCTTTCCTTCTAAAATTTTAACATATGATAGATTTGTTTTAAATTTTTTATATAAAGAGTTAAATTGAAACTCTCAAGCATACAAGCATATGTTATATAAATTGAATCAAAAGCATAAGTTATTTGTTAATAAATGTTTACATGCACTTTTATATTTATTAAAATCTAAAGCTTATTTATACAAGATAAAAACATTTTATAATCATACAAATATTACATAATACATACATATACATATTACATGCAAGGCTTAAATAAATTATAAAAATAAAAATAAAAATAACACCTGTAGGTGTATTTGGCTTATTAAAAGACATTTTTAAATACATGTGCACAGGTGTAAGATAATTAGAACATAAGGTAGACAAATATCAATACTCTCTTGAAAATTTAATTTAAAATCAAATAGTAAAATAAGGAGAAGAGTTTTATTTTCAGCTAAGAATTTCTTTCTTCTCTTCAACAAAAGGAATATAAAAAAAGAATAGGAAATCAAAAATCAGAAAAAAGAAATCCGAAAACAAAATAAGACAAGCTGGAAAATTTAAATCAAAGGCAAGATTTTCAAATTCAATCAACATGCAAAATTGGAAATACAGCAGCAGATTTTAATTCAACATGCAAGATAAATTCAAGAACTTGGAAATCAGTTTCTGTCTTCTGCATATTAAGGTGAGTAAATGAAATTTAAAAAAAAACAGTTTAAATCCCGATTTCAACTTGTTATTGTGATGAATATCATGATGTTAATGGAATATTTGAATTTAATTGCATGCATATCTGAATATATGTGTTTGAATGCATGTATAGTGTTAATATAGTTTCTGTTTGAAGAATAGGTTTAGATTTTCATAAATAAAATCAATAACTCCATGTTAAATTCGAATTGGCCTTTGATTTGTAAATAAAAGTTATTTGTAATCATTTAACCTTTCATCTAAAAATAATTATAAGCTTTAAAAATGAATAATTAGCTCGTTTTTTTTAAATTACAGTAAAATCAAATTGGGTCAAAAAAATTATGAATTCAATTTTTAGTTTTGATTGCATGATTGAAATAACAATAGGAAATCATGATTTTTAATGCTTGTCTCATGATTTTTAGTTGGGTAATTCTTGTGAATTCTGGGGTTGAACGAATTGAGTATTTTGGGCGATTGCCGATGAACGACGTGGAGAAGTTGATCAATTTTTGGTATGGAGGTGGTTCGATCGATGCTGAGCATGGGAAAAATACTGGTGATTTTTCTTAGGGGCCGTGGTGTTTGGATTCGATCAATCTAGGGTTTAAGCTAGTATTTTGTTCGTCTTGGCTGTCGTGACATTTGTGACATGGGAGGTGGACCGGAGGCGATCGCGTGTTAGGGGATGGAGGCTTGGTGTCACGACGGTGCTTTGGAAGGGTCGATGGTGTTTCTAGTGGTGGCGATCATCAGTGGCGATTGGTTTTTGGGTCGAGGTTGCTGCAGTTTTTTTTCGAGCAATAGGTCGATCTTGATTTGTGGTAGGATTTTTGGATCTGGGTTGAGGAACAGGTCATCGAAGTCGTGTGGGGTGGTCGACGATCAGATAGTTGGTCGGAGTAGCTTGGTTGGGTCACGCACGTACACGCGTGTACGTTGTGCACTGGTAATGGTGGGTTTGGAAAGACGAAGGCTGGGCTCGGGATGGTCCTCGCGTTTTTCGTAGTGACGACTCGAAGTAGAGGAGCATGGGGTTTGTCTTCGGGGCAGGCTCGGGTTAATGTAGAGTTCGACTCGAGTTTCTTTTAGGGTGGTATGCTTATTTGGTTAAGCACTGTAGAAGAAGATAAGTTTACAAGTTAAACTTGTTATTTTAAAAAAATAAAATCAGAGCTAAGTTTTTATAAAAAAAAAGAAAATAAATTTTCAAAGTTAATGCTTGTTCTTTTGAAGTAAAAATAAATCAAACTTTTAAAATATTAATTGAATTTATTTTAAACTTAAATTGTTTAAGATGTTTGTTTTTGAAAGTAATCATCTTAATTAAATTTTGAATTTTAATTTAAAAAGAAGTGTTTTCAATTAATGCATTAAATCAAAGTTTAAAGTAAATTCTAAAGTAATGTTTTAATAACTAAGTTTTCAAATTTATATTGAAAATGAATAAGTTTAAATTAGATAATTTAAGTGTTTTAAATTTCAAATTAATTTCTAAATGCTTTATTTTCAAACAAGGTTAATGTTATAATTTTGTAAACCAAATTAAATAATTTATCCTTAAGTTATTAAGATTGGATTAATTTTAAATAATTAATTTGTGAAGAATAATAAGGTTAATTTATTATTTTTTTGAACTTAAAAATACTTAATTATTATGATTTGTTAATAAGCAAAAGTTTAATTAAGATAAATGATTTTCTTATTTAATATAAGAAGTTAACTAATTATTTAATTTATTTTAAATGATTAATTAATTCTTTATTTAATTTTAAATAATAACTTAATTATGAATTAATTAAGTGTAATTACTTAATGAAGTAATTAATGGTTAATTATTGAATGTAATTAAGGAAAGAGGAAATTACTTATGGAAGTAACTAGTGGAAAATTACTCATGGGAGTGATTAAATGGAAGTGATAAACGGATAATCAATTGATGTTATTAATTAAGGAATTGATTAATATAATTGTTTTAAAGTTAATTAATTATGGAGTAATTAATTAATTAAAGAATTAAGGATTATTTAATGATGGAATTAATTACTTGTTAAGTAATTAATTAGGAGAGTAATCATCTAATGGAAGTAATTAGAAGATAATTACTTATGTAAGTAATTAAGGGTTAATTACTTAGTTAATTTTAGTTAATTAATTAATGTGATTAATTAATTAATGGACGTGATTAATTTTAAGATTAATTACCAAGTGTAATTAATTAAAAATGTAATTAATTAATAAAGTAATTAATTAAGGATTTATTAATTAATTTTATTGATTAATAATTACTTGATGAAGTAATTAAAGATTAATTAATTAGAATAATTAATCAAAGATTAATAAAATTAATTAAGATCTTAATTAAGATAAGTAATTACAAGTTATGAATTACTGTTTATGATTAATAAGATGGTTAATTACAATTTATTAAAGAAATTATTAATTAATAAGGATTATTAGTTAATATAATTAATGAAATTAATCAAGATTGATTAATGGAAGTGATTAATTTAAGTGTGATTAATTGATTGTAATTAATTGAGGTTTAATGTAATTAATCATAGTTGATTAATTAATGGAAGCAAATGAAGGATCATTAATTAATGTAATTAATAATAGTAACTAAAGGTTCTTTACTGTATATGGTTAAGGATAATTAATTTGTGGAATTAATTAAAGAATTGAAGCTAATTACTTGAATGTAATTAAAGGATGATTAATCATGGGAGATTAATTAAGAAAGATCATTAAGAGATCATTAATTAATTAATTTGTAATTAATTAATGTTGAGTAAGAAGGGTTAAGGTTAATTAAATTGATTAAGAGTTAATCAATTCTGCTTTTGGATGATTCATTGATATTGGATGATTGATATTGGATGTTTGTTGGATAATTTGGGTGTGATATCTCTGATATGTGATATGCTGCTTTGTGAGATAATTGGTTGATATGAATTATCTATTGTGATAATGTGATTCATCTATCTGTTTATATCATCCTGAATATAAGTTTAATTGTTTAAACCCTTAAACAACTTGGACATTAAAATGGCGTTTGGATTCGATGAGACCGGGATCGAGTTTCCATATTTGGATAATCCTAAAACCACATCAAACCAAAATAAACGTTAGGTCGTGAATCCAAGTGGAGCTTAGTGAAGACTCGAAGTGTAAGAACTATTCGTCAGTATAACTCTGGGGGTGATTTCATGATGAGTATGACAGAAATAGTACTTTCAGGTTCGAGATGGTGATTCAGAGTGCAAGGGCTATGGTCGTTGACTCTGAGGGTGATTCCAAAATGAGTGCAACAAGATTGTGCCTTCGGTTTCGTTCGAACCTGGAACTTGTAGGATTGAATGCTTCCAGAACATCGTCAGGTGGACGATGACATTCTAAGATAGATGTATTCTATAAAGGTAATCGCAGCCTCAAGCCACATCAACCGGGAATGGCTAAAACAGGGGAGGTGCAGCAAGGCTAGGTGGGTAGCACCCATTTCAGGGTGCGGTCATCCACGTCTAGATGTCCCTTTTTATTCGGCTTAGTGGGTGGTTGGTCGCGCCAACCACGAGCTGATCTTACTCGGGACTATCCAGTAAGGGGTGGTCCCGGCTTTGTGTTGCAGGGGATTGAGAGTAATCCTCGGTACAGTGATCCTCGGTACAGTGATCCTCGAAAACCCATTCTTCCTACGAGACCCTACGATTTTGATTGTATTACCCACTTTTGTGGCTAGTAGCTGGATTTAATAAATGTAACAATTTCGGCTATTTCTTATTTACTTGAAAACGCTAGACACTATTATATCACTGGATTTCCTATCAAATGTTTTGGTTAGCGTAAGGTAAAAACTTTTCCATGTTTATGTGTGGAAAGTCTTACGTGATACCTTTTTCTTTTAAAGGTTTTTCTAAAGTTAAGCAATTTCAACCCGTTTACTCACACCAGACCCCTGTCTGGCCAGAGTGTTTATTTTCTGTTTTATTAAACTCTTGGGTACTCATATTATGTATGAGTAGTCGAGGGTTCAGGTTAGCTTGACGAATTCTGGAGGAGTTTTGGAGCAGGAGGCTTCCGCGGGTAGATATATTATGGTTCCGCTGTGTTTGTGTTGTGTTTGTATCTTATGATATCTTGAGTTGTATAGTTAGACAGATGTTTATAACTGTCTAATATGTGTTGTATAGATTGTGTAACTCTAATGTATATGATACTATGTAATATTTTATGTGACATATTATATTTCATTCGTTCCGCTGTGAGTATCTGATGTTGTTGAGTTTCTTCTTTCTTATCTTTTCTTCTTCTATCCCTTTCTTTCTTAATTCATGATGCGTTTTTCTGGAGATAGAAAAACGGGTCGTGACAGCTTGGTATCAGAGCATTAGGTTGAGTGAATACATAGGCTCTGGAGTGGTGTCTTTCTTGAGAGAGCGTACTTGTAATTTTTATATATAACTATATATATATATATATCTACCTAAATCTGTTGGGTTATCTGTTCGGGTTTTCCAACATAAGTTTTAAAGGTAGATGGAGCAGTGGTGTGTGTGTAACACGACTGCCACTAATGGAAGAGGTCCATATGTTTGAGGTTAGATGTGTATTTGTCGAGACTGTAGACCCGATACCGTCTCGAGTGAGATTTGCAGCTTGGAGTAATGATTTCTCTGATCTCCGAAGGAAATCATTTTTAAAGATTCGAAGTCCATCTTTGAAGTGTAAGTTTGGATTTGTCGGAAGTGCAGTAGTAAGTGATGATATCTTGATAACTGCGTGATGAGATGCAGTATCCATGGATATTTTCCAAAGATGTTTTCTCTTAAAGCAGTTTTAGAAGTAGTTGAGGAGCAGTCTTTAATTGCTGCAGAGAAGACTCGTCTGTGTGGAAGTTATCTGGATCTTTAACAAGGAGGTTGGCTGTTTTGGAATATGAGACTAAGGTCTATAAGTTGTTTCGCTTCGGCATGGTCTCATTTGTCATTCCTTAAGGAGAGCGAGATGTTGATGCTTGGTTTGGAGCCCAAATTTCTTGAGAGGATGTATGCCATCTCGAAGGTCCGTTGTGTGGTTTGATGATCATTTTGGTTTTCGAGAAGCCTTTGGATTAGAAGCCTTTGGTTAGCTGTGGTAGAAGTTTCAGCTCGAAATGTTCGGTGTGCTGACAAGAAGGTCTTTTGGCTTCGCAGTATCATCGAGGTAGAGTTTGGAAGCAGCAGTGTGGTCATTTCTCCGATAGTTCAGGAATCTTTGTGGTTTTTCTTTCAGCAGTCCGGGCAGATGGTGAAAGTTTTCTTGAAGGGTTAACCTTGTTTGGAAAAGTTTAAGGTTGTTCTAATTAGTAAAGAGAGGACGGTTTCTTTGGAATCCGAACTAGGTAGGATCGCAAAAGTGACTTGCGATTAGTTTGGGAATTTATCTTAGGCAATCTTTTGTTTTAGACTGAGGGTTCTCATGTGGAAGTAGGAGCTACTGATGTAATCAGAAGTTTGTCTGCATCTGGAGTTGAGTTTCATATTGATTTGGTTCCAGAAGTGATTTTGGTGGTTAGCCTGGTAGTAGGATGGCTCTTGAAGAAGGAAGAGTTGGTGTAGCAACTCAGAAATATTTGGAGTTTGGATTAGTCAGATCTAGTTTTTGAGTTTGGATTTCTGCTATAAGGATGTGTGACCGAGTCAGATGGGTCACTAAGATTTTATGGATTTGATGAACAAAGTTTCCCTGATATATTGGATAAGTTTGTACTCGTGTTCATCAACAGTATTCTCATCTATTTCAAAATCAGAGTTATGCAGCGGAAGCGAGGTAGCAGCTGTGCAAGGAAGGAATTAAGTTCAGTTTGCTACTGCTTGGGAAGTAGAGCTTGTGTTCTGGATTTCGACGGATCTTGGAAGACCTTTCTGTTGAATAGGATCCAAGAACTGGTTTGCTTTGGTCTAGATGTTTCTGGAAGCATCAGCATAGGTTGTGCTGATCAATAGGATGGGCAGTCCGAGATTGTCTGTTGAGTTATGCAGATATGAGATAAGGAGTTTGGAATTCAAAGTTGAAGACTTTATTATTGTTAAGATTTCTCTGGTTAAGAGAGCAGTAATTGGGTAAGATTGGATGGCTAGTTCTGAGGCATTTGAGACTTTTATCTGTGTTTTGATAGGATAAGTTCCTTTGTCTATAAGATTGAATTTCCAGTTTGGATAGCTGGAATTCATTGTATTTCACGTATCTCTGAGGGAGTACGCATATGATTCATTGTTGGTTGTAGAATCTGCAGTTCAGTTGGATTTGGAAGTTGTGCTAGACTTGGGTATAATCTGATGTTTTGTTCAGATTGATGGATCTAGAGATGAGAGGAGCTCTAGATCATAGTGGTATTGTTAGCTTCTATAGAGCGAGTCTTCCCGTGATTTATCCTTGGGAAACTCTAGATAGTGTTAGTAAGATCTATCCTGATTTATGTCAGGATAATTGGTTTGGTTTGTTTGTGTGATTGATTGCTATGGTTGTTAGTAACTGGTTGATGGTATGCTTTGCTGTTTGAAATTGAAATCTTTGCTGGATTATTAAATTATCTTTGCTTTTAAATTTCGGGGACGAAATTCTTTTAAGGGGGAAGGAATGTGACGACCCGGAATTTTGAGCAATATCAATTTGATTATCTTTGTTAATAATTAAATTGATTTGATCATTTTACATTATAAATTGATAAGTTAAAATTCTTTTAAAGGTTAATAATAATAATTTGATAATATCTATTAACATTTTCCTTAGCAACATAAAATTTGGCAAGTTTAATTCTTTTGAAAACTAATAATATTTTAATTTGGAAATATTTATTTTAGCAATTTAAAATGGGTAGGATTTATTTTTCAAAAGCTAATCAAAATATTTTCTATTTATAATGTATTTATATAGGTATATATTATAAATAGGAAGTCTTTAAGTAATAAAAGCTATATAACAAATTGTAATATATATGAATGTATATATTGTGATTTGAAATTGTGTTTTAAAATTTAATACAGTAATTTTCAAATATAATGTTAAAATGTTTTCCATTTGAAATGAATATATATATTTGTATATATATTAGAAAGGGGAAAAATTATTGTTTTGAATTTAATAAAGTGTTTTCAAATTTTATTATATATAATTTGTAATTTGGAAATTTTTAAATTTGACTTAATACTTTTGAAAATGATATTTGAGATTTAAATTTTAATAACAAAGATAATTACTTATTTAATATAGATATATATATATCTTAAACATGAGTTCTAAATAAGATTTAAATTTAAAAGTTCAATTGTTTTAATATTCTTTCCTTTTAAAATTTTAACATAGGATAGGTTTGTTTTAAATTTTTTATATAAAGAGTTAAATTAAAACTCTCAAGCATATAAACATATGCTATATAAATTGAAACAAAAGCATAAGTTATTTGTTAATAAATGTTTACATGAAGTCACTTTTATATTTATTAAAATCTGAAGCTTATTTATATAAGATAAAAACATTTTATAATCATATAAATATTACATAATTACATACATATACATATTACATGCAAGGCTTAAATAAATTATAAAAATAAAAATAAAATAAAATAACACTTGTAAGTGTATTTGGCTTATTAAAAGACATTTGTAAATACATGTGCATAGGTGTAAGATAATTAGAGCATTAGGTAGACAAATGTCAATACTCTCTTGAAAATTTAATTTAAAATCAAATTGTAAAATAAGTAGAAGAGTTTTATTTTCAGCTAAGAATTTCTTTCTTCTCTTCAAAAATAGGAATAAAAAAATTAAGAACAGGAAATCAAAAATCAAAAAAAAGAAATCTGAAAACAAAAGAAGACAAGCTGGAAAATTTAAATCAGAGGCAAGATTTGCAAAATTGGAAATACAACCGCAGATTTTAATTCAACATGCAGGATAAATTCAAGAACTTGGAAATCAGTTTCTGTCTTCTGCATATTAAGGCGAGTAAATGAAATTTTAAAAAAATAGTTTAATCCTGATTTCAACTTGTTATTGTGATGAATATCATGATGTTAATGGAATATTTGAATTTAACTGAATGCATGTCTGAATATATGTGTTTGAATGCCTGTATAGTGTTAATACAGTTTCTGTGTGAAGAACAGGTTTAGGTTTTCATAAATTAAATCAATAACTCCATGTTAAATTCGAATTGGCCTTTGGTTTGTAAATAAAAGTTGTTTGTAATCATTTAACTTTTCATCTAAAAATAATTATAAGTTTTAAAAATGAATAATTAGCACCTTTTTTTTTAAATTACAGTAAAATAAAATTGGGTCAAAAAAATTATGAATTCAATTTTTAGTTTTGATTGCATGATTGAAATAACAATAGGAAATCATGATTTTTAATGCTTGTATCATGATTTTTAGTTGGGTAATTCTTGTGAATTCTGGGGTTGAACGAATTGAGTGTTTTGGGCGATTGCCAATGAACGGCGTGGCGAAATTGATCAATTTTTGGTATGGAGGTGGTTCGATCAATGTTGAGCATGGGAAAAATACTGGTGATTTTTCTTAGGTGCCGTGGTGTTTGGATTCGATCAGTCTAGGGTTTAAGCTAGTATTTTGTTCGTCTTGGCTGTTGTGACATTTGCGACATGGGAGGTGGACCGGAGGTGATCGCGTGTTGGGGGGTGGAGGCTTGGTGTTGCGACGGTGCTTTGGAAGGGTCGTTGGTGTTTCTGGTGGTGGCGATCATTAGTGGCGATTGGTTTTTGGGTCGAGGTTGGTGCTGGTTTTTTTCGAGCAATAGGTCGATTTCGATTTGTGGTAGGATTTTTGGATCTGGGTTGAGGAACAAGTCGTCGAAGTCGTGTGGGGTTGGTCGACGATCAGATAGTTGGTCGGAGTCGCTTGGTTGGGTCGCGCACGTACATGCGTGTACGTTGTACACTGGTAATGGTGGGTTTGGGGAAGACGAAGCCTGGGCTCAGGATGGTGCTCGTGTTTTTCGTAGTGACGACTAGAAGTAGAGGAGCATGGGGTTTGTCTTCGGGGCAGGCTCGGGTTGTTGTGGAGTTTGACTCGAGTTTCTTTTAGGGTGGTATGCTTATTTGGTTAAGCACTGTAGAAGAAGATAAGTTTACAAGTAAAACTTGTTATTTTAAAAAAAATAAGAGCTAAGTTTTTATAATAAAAAATTCGAAGTTAAAGCTTGTTCTTTTGAAGTAAAAATAAATCAAACTTTTAAAATATTAATTGAATTTATTTCAAACTTAAATTGCTTAAGATGTTTGTTTTTGAAAGTAATTATCTTAATTAAATTTTGAATTTTAATTTAAAAAGAAGTGTTTTCAATTTAAAGCATTAAATCAAAGTTTAAAGTAAATTTTAAAGTAATGTTTTAATAACTAAGTTTTCAAATTTATATTGAAAATGAATAAGTTTAAATTAGATGATTTAAGTGTTTTAAATTTCAAATGGATTTCTAAATGCTTTATTTTCAATAAGGTTAATGTTATAATTTGGTAAACCAAATTAAATAATTTGTCCTTAAGTTATTAAGATCGGTTAATTTTAAATAATTAGTTTGTGAAGAATAATAAGGTTAATTTATTATTGGTTTGAACTTAAAAATACTTAATTATTATGATTTGTTAATAAGTAAAAGTTTAATTAAGATAAATGATTTTCTTATTCAATATATGAAGTTAACTAATTATTTAATTTATTTTAAATGATTAGTTAATTATTTATTTAATTTTAAATAATCACTTAATTATGAATTAATTAAGTGTAATTACTTAGTGAAGTAATTAATGGTTAATTATTGAATGTAATTAAGGAAAGAGGAAATTACTTATGGAAGTAATTAGTGTAAAATTACTCATGGGAGTAATTAAATGGAAGTGATTAATGGATAATTAGTTGATGTTATTAATTAAGGAATTGATTAATATAATTGTTTTGAAGTTAATTAATTATGGATTAATTAATTAATTAAAGAATTAAGGATTATTTAATGATGGAATTAATTACTTGTTAAGTAATTAATTAAGAGAGTAATCATCTAATGGAAGTAACTAGAAGATAATTACTTATGTAAGTAATTAAAGGTTAATTACTTAGTTAATTTTAGTTAATTAATTAATGTGATTTATTAATTAATGGATGTGATTAATTTTAAGATTAATTACTAAGTGTAATTAATTAAAAATGTAATTAATTAATAAAGTAATCAATTAAGGATTTATTAATTAATTTAATTGATTAATAATTACTTAATGAAGTAGTTAAAGATTAATTAATTAGAAAATTAATCAAAGATTAATAAAATTAATTAAGATGTAATTAAGATAAGTAATTACAAGTTATTAATTACCGTTTATGATTAATAAGATGGTTAATTACAAATTTTTAATTAATAAGGATTATTAGTTAATATAATTAATGAAATTAATCAAGATTGATTAATGGAAGTGATTAATTTAAGTGGATTAATTAATTGTAATTAATTGAGGTTTAATGTAATTAATCATAGTTGATTAATTAATGGAAGCAAATGAAGGATCATTAATTAATGTAATTAATGATAGTAACTAAAGGTTATTTACTGTATATGGTTAAGGATAAATAATATGTGGAATTAATTAAAGAAATAAAGCTAATTACTTGAATGTAATTAAAGGATGATTAATCATGGGAGATTAATTAAGAAAGATCATTAAGAGATCCTTAATTAATTAATTTGTAATTAATTAATGTTGAGTAAGAAGGGTTAAGGTTAATTAAATTGATTAAGAGTTAATCAATTTTGCTTTTGGATGATTGATTGATATTGGATGATTGATATTGGATGTTTGCTGGATAATTTGGGTGTGATATCTCTGATATGTGATATGCTGCTTTATGAGATAATTGGTTGATATGAATTATCTATTGTGATAATGTGATTCATCTATCTGTTTATATCATCCTGAATATAAGTTTAATTGTTTAAACCCTTAAACAACTTGGACATTAAAATGGCGTTTGGATTCGATGAGACCGGGATCGAGTTTCCATATTTGGATAATCCTAAAACCACATCGAACCAAAATAAACTTTAAGTCGTGAATCCAAGTGGAGATTAGTGAAGACTCGAAGTGTAAGAACTATTCGCCAGTATAACTCTGGGGATGATTCCGTGATGAGTTTGACGGAAATAGTACTTTCAGGTTCGAGATGGTGATTCAGAGTGCAAGGGCTATGGTCGTTGACTCTGAAGGTGATTCCAAAATGAGTGCAACGAGATTGTGCCTTCGGTTTTGTTCGAACCTAGAACGAACTTGTAGGATTGAATGCTTCCAGAACATCGTCAGGTGGATGATGAGCATTCTAAGATAGATGTATTCTGTAAAGGTAATCGCAGCCTCAAGCCTCATCAATCGGGAATGGCTAAAACAGGGGAGGTGCAGCAAGGCTAGGTGGGTAGCACCCATTTCAGGGTGCGGTCATCCATGTCTAGATGTCCCTTTTTATTCGGCTTAGTGGGTGGTTGGTCGCGCCAACCACGAGGTGATTTTACTCGGGACTTTCCAGTAAGGGGTGGTCCCGGCTTTGTGTTGCAGGGGATTGGGAGTAATCCTCGGTATAGTGATCTAGGCCATATACTGTGACGGGCGGTACCCTAGTAGCCCAGCCATTGATGGAAACCCATTCTTCCTACGAGACCCTACGATTTTGATTGTATTACCCACTTTTGTGGCTAGTAGCTGGAATTTAATAAATGTAACAATTTCGGCTATTTCTTATTTACTTGAAAACCCTAGACTATTATAATATCACTAGACTTCCTATCAAATGTTTTGGTTAGCGTAAGGTAAAAACTTTTCCATGTTTATGTGTGGAAAGTCTTACATGATACCTTTTTCTTTCAAAGGTTTTCTAAAGTTAAGCAATTTTAACCTGTTTACTCACACCAGACCCCTATCTGACCCGAGTGTTTATTTTCTATTTTATTAAACTCTGTGGTACTCATATTATGTATGAGTAGTCGAGGGATTCAGGTTAGCTTTACGAATTCTGGAGGAGTTTTGGAGTAGGAGGCTTCTGCGTGTAGATATATTATGGTTCCCCTGTGTTTATGTTGTGTCTGTATCTTGTGATATCTTGAGTTGTATAGTTAGACAGATGTTTATAACTGCCTAATATGTGCTGTATAGATTGTGTAAATCTTGTGTATATGATACTATGTAATATTTTATGTGATATATTATATTTCATTCGTTCCGCTGTGAGTACTGATGTTGTTGAGTTTCTTCTTTCTTATCTTTTCTTCTTCTATTCCTTTCTTTCTTAATTCATGATGCGTTTTTCTGGAGATAGAAAAATGGGTCGTGACATGAGGGCACCTCCATGGAAATCTAACATGATTAGCGAACAAGACTTATTGGTTTTTTGATTATATACCTAGTATTATCATGATGTACACTCACGGACATCATAGCTACTTGATTACTATTATTTTATCACCTAGACATTATTATAATATCACCGGATTTTTTCGATACAAAGGTTTTGGTTATCATAAGGTAAAAACCTATCTGTGTTTATGTGCGGCGTGGTCTTACGAGATGCCTTTGATTTTAAAGGATTTTACAAGTTGAAATAAATAAAATACCTTGTAATTTGAGTTCTCACGCTGGTTTTACCAGACTGATCTGGACGTTGTTTTCCTATAATGCTTGGGTCAGACCGAGCATATTTTCAGGTTTTGCTAGAGAATTGGAGCTTCAAGAGATGAGCTGGAGGCTCAGAGACGTATTCACACAGATGATTATTTTTCCATTGCATTCGTTGTTGTATTTATTATCGATTATGAGGACAGGTTGTTATAAACATCCATGCCGAATAGATTAGTATACTCTAATTGACATCTGTATATACATATATTATAGTTTTGTTTTTGTGTAAAGATTTATCATATATTATAGATTATTCGTTCCGCTGTGAGATACTATGTTGTTTAGTTTCTTCTTGGCTTCTTTCTTCTTTCTTTTCCCTAACTATCCGCATTTTCGTTCAATTTGGGTTAGACGTATGTGGTTTATTGTCAACTTAAAGTGTATGGAAAAGTGACACATTACAATTTGCAACTGATGTTTTGGAACGACTACACAAGTATTGGGAAAATATATCTTAAATTGGCAATGTGCCCACTAAAAACAGGCGACTTTTGGTTTGTCTATTTTGTAAAATTCTTCAATTAACCTATGATTTAACCTAGGCATATATCAAAAGTGTCATGAACACTATGTGTTTTGAATATCAATAATACTGGTAAGTATTTTGAATATCATATTAGACCTATATCGATTAGTATAATACTGTTATAATTTATGCTATGAGAAATATGTGTGCTATGAATTAAATTATGCATATATGTAATAGTGTTTATGCCAACTATGAATTATATCAAAACTACTCCAAACTATACATATTATCGAAACTAATAAAACTAGTGCTCTTTAAACTATATGTGAAAGAGTTGGCACAAGAAAAACTAATGCCAAAATCAAACATTCAGGCATAAATTAATAACTACTGCAACTTTGTTTTCAATGTCTTCACATCATCAAAAGACCCAACCATGACCTCCCATCACCCATCAAAAACTAACTAGATACCCTAGGTACAATAACTTGAACCAAAAGACTCTCAGATAAGGTTTTGTTGCAAGATTAGAAAATGCAACATAAAATTGGAGTAACCGATGGTTATCCAAATCTAAAATAGTTGACATTATCAAACTTCAATGGAATAAATATTGGCATTATCTTAAGGTATTTAAAGTACATTAATAAAGAAAGATATGAGACTATAAGAAGGAAGCTTAGTTAGGTGGAAGCCTAATACTGCAGATGAATTTATTCAACTAGATTTGATGTAGTGAAGCTCGACACTAGGTGAAAATCCACTTCCCACTCCTCTTAATTACTCTAGCCTTTGATCCTAAAGGCCTGGTGTACGAATAAGGTGGTATTTTGTTTCTTTCAGTGTGAATATTGGTAATACAGATCATAAAAAGTCCACTTGTATGATTTTTTGGTTTTATAACAACATTGCCGGAATTTCTTAGAAGTGACAAAATTAACAACAGTTTAACATCACAAAATTGATTGGTTTTTTTGAATTACACATGATTTAATATCTATTGTTCCTAACCTTAGAGGGTAGCTTAACTAAACATAGATTAGGATAAGAGAGTTGCAACGATTGGTTGGTGTAGTCCTTCTGAATCATTTAAAATATATATTTCTATGTTAATCCACACCTGCTCAAAATATTTATAGGATAAGATCATTTGCATTGATAGTGTTAAAACAAAAGTGTCACTCAACTCATTTTTCTTTCCTAAATTGCAATATGCCTAATCAATTTTCGCAGCATCATTTGTTTTTACAAAGGAAAAGTTATCTTATTTGTAGTTTTCGTTTTGTTATAAAGTAAAATCCACAAAAAGAAGCAGGAAATTAACTTAGATCTCCCACTTGAGATGCAGCTGACTTTACAACTTAGCAACATCAACATTTATTCATCTAGATATTATGGTTTGTATACGCTGATAAAAATGTTTTAAGTGCAAGGCCTGCATAGAGCTTTATGATTATGGAAAACTATGCAGAGATCATAACAATAGTAGCTAAAGGCCTTTTCTACCAAACACCTTGAATCAGAAGTCTATTTGTTAATACTCTATATGCATAGAACTTTACGCTTTACTATTCTAGATTTATCTATGATTAGCTTGATTAATACAAAATTAATTGCATTAACGATATATCACTGGAAAACATATTGTTGACATTAATTTTAAAATTTTACCTTATTTGGATCTTGTATATATAGTCAAAAATTAGCAATAATCCAACGATAAATTTTAGAATCTTTGGTAAAAATCTATGGCAAAAACATAAAGTTTTGGCAATAATCTACACAAAATATGGCAAGCAGCAATTTATATACCAAAAATTAGCCAACGTAACTCATTTATTTCATTAAAAAATAATTGGAAAGTGTATTTGGACACAATTGGTGACACATTGGATCTCAAGTATTGGATATCCCCCTGAATTCCACCTTCTATATAGAGATAAAATGATCCTATGGTCCTGATCTTTTGTGTCACCATTTATTCCACTAATTTGTGTCCAAATAGTTTGCTTGGAAGCGCAAATTTTAGTCCGACCATGATTTTTCAAAATTTCCCTTTATACGGGACATGAAAAAAAAGTGTTAATGTATAAAAAATTTAAACAAATGAATATATCTTGATTTATTATATACCATATTTGTCGACTTATAAATTTCAAGGTTATGCATTAAATTATGAATAAATGATACAAATATCAAAACATATATGTATGAGAAACTTAATGAGTGCAAAATTAGATTTAAGGAAAGAGAAATAAAATGATTGAAAGTGGAATTAATAAGCCTTAATTTCATTTAATTCAATAATGTTGTTTATTATATCGATTTAGGCACAAAATAGAAATATTCAAACTTCATAACACAAATATAGCATACTAGAAATATCTACCAAATCCTATGAATGCTACTCACTCTATGCATCCATATTCACATCCCTTTCCACCCTATTCCTTTCCACTTATCTCTCCTGTCATCTCCATTCAGATTTCTCAGCATCGATGTTTCCTTTTGAGCGCGCTTCATTAAGTTGCTCGCTATCATTAATCTCCGATATCACAGCTTGAGATTGGTGTAATTATACCACTGAAACAATGCTTTACGCTATAGCCCTATCTTTCACTTTTATATTTCAATCTTATTATACAGTGAGAAAAATCATTTCTGGAACTACAACTTCTGGTTTATATTAAAAAGGTAATTTGCACTTTTAAATTTGTTGTATTGTTTATTTAAGTGCATTGCTCTACATGTTATTTACGGACATAAAATCAACTAATCAATGAAAATTTATTCTTTTTCATGTTGTTTTTTATTTTTAAATATATTTCAATCTTATTCTACAGAAGAAGAAAACATTTATATGACTTCAACTTTTACACTTCTATTTTATATTAAAAAGTTAATTTGCACTCTTTAGAATTTGGTTGTATTGTTTATTTAAGTACATTGCTCCGTGTATTCTCAAAATAATACCATGACTACATGTTATTTACAGACATAAAATCAACTGATTGACGAAAATTTATTCTTTTTTCATGTTGATTTTTATTTTTAAATATACACAAAGATTGTGCTTCTTACAATAAATTGTCAAAAGTGCATGTAGCTTATCACGTTATTATTACTCTAATTATATATTAAAAAGGGTACTTTTGGCATAGGTCCTTGATAGGTTTCAAAATTCACAAAAACCCTAGTGGAAAAAAGTATGTAAATTAGGTCCTTATTTTTTTAAAATCATAAAAAAACACGTAAAAAACAAAAAAGAACTTCCAAATTTTAAAATTTATTTCAATTAATATTTATCTTTGTATTCAAGTCAAAAAAATCAAAAAACAAGTATGAAAAGGGAAAAAATGACACAAAGTATTTTTCAGGAATACTTGCAGACATTTATGCAATTTTAGACAATAATTATAGACATGTCCGCACTTATTCTGGATAGCATGCCTTTGCAACTAAAAATTGATATGTCTGCAATTTAAGGAATAAGTGCAGATATTTACGTAAATATCATGATTGTTAAATCAAGTTGCTGTTATTCAGTGAATTATTGTATACATGTCTGCAAATATATGGAATTATTGCAGACATGTCTGCAATTATATAGATTTTTATTCAACGCAGTTATTTAGTGAATAATTGTGTACATGTCTACAATTATATGGAATAATTGCACATATATCTGCAATTATTTAGATGTTTATTGAATGCAATTATTCAGTGAATAATTGCAGACATATGTGCAATTACATGGAATAATAGCAGATATGACTGCAATTTTTTTCTTTCAGAAACCTAGTTATAATAATTATAATTTTTTGAAATTTTTTAAGTACTGGTACAAAAAAACATGAAAAATGCATGCTGCTACAGTAAAATAATTATAAGGACCTGTTTTACAACTTTTTTTTAGGGAGGATGTCATTTGAATTAACTTTGGTTTTAGGGATGCGAGACTAATATTCATTATTAAAAAATTAATTCAACATACAACATAATTTATTAGTGAACTAATGGATACTAAACACTTTGATAAGCAATGAACGACTAAAAAAGATGATATATCTCCAAAAACATCTTCAACGAAAGATAGTGTACATATTCAGAAATCAACAAATGACGATAAAATATCACCCTCAACAAATTTACCCATGAAGCATATGCTATCGCCACTCGTGAAGCGTGTTTCGTAACACTCATTAATTATTTTGGGCCCAGCTATTTGGACACAAATTGGTAGTACAAATGGTAACACAAAAGATTAGGATCATACGATCTTTTTTATGTCTTTATATGGAAAGTAGAATTAGAGGGGCAATCCAATGATAGAGATCCATTGTGTCACCAATTGTGTCACCAAATTGTGTTCAAATAGACTTTTCCAATTATTTTTTAATGAAATAAATGGATTACATTGGCTAATTTTTAGTATAAAAATTACTGCTTGCCATATTTTGTGTAGATTACTGCCAAAATTTTATGGTTTTGTCATATGTTTTTAATAAAGATTCCAAAATTTATCAGTGGATTATTACTAATTTTTGACGTATATACAAGGAATGAATATCCAAATAAGGTTATATTTTGAAATTAATGTCAACACTATGTTTTGCAGTGATATACCATTAATGCAATTGATTTTATATTAATCAACCTAATTACAGATAATCTAGAATATTAAAGTGTAAAGTTCTATACATATAGAGTACTAACAAATAACCTTCTAATTCTGAGTATTTAGTAGAAAAAGCCGTTAGTTACTTTTGTTATGATCTCTATGTAGTTTTCAACAATCATAAAGCTCTACGCAAGCCCCCTCAAAACATTTTCATCAGCATATGCAAACCACAATATCTAGATGAATAAATTTTGATGTTGTTAATTTGTAAATTCAGTTGCATCTCAAGTGGAAAATCTTAGTTAATTTCCTGCTTATTTGTATATATTTCACTCTGTAACAAAAAGAACGCAACAAACAAGGTAACTTTTCTTTTGTAAAAATAAATGATGTCGTGAAAATTGATTACACACTTTGCAATTTAGGAAAGAAAAATTAATTGAGTGATAATTTTGTTCTAATAGTATCAACGCAAATGACCTTATCCTATAAATATTTTTAGCAGGTGCGGATTAACATAGCAACACATCCTTCAAATGAATCGAAAGGATTTACACCAACCGATCTTTGCAATAGATATTATGTATAGTTAAGCTACCTTTAAGGTTAGGAATAATAGATATTAAATTATGTATCCTTTAAATGATCTTATCCTAATCTATGTTTTGTTAAGCTACCCTTTAATGTTAGGAACAATAGATATTAAACTATGTATAATTCAGAAAAACAAATCAACTTTGTGATGTTAAACTGCTATTAATTTTGTCACTTCTAAGAATTCTGGTAATGTTGTAATAAAACCAACAAATCGTACATGATGGGCTTTTTGTGACCCGTATTAACAAGATTCACACTGAAAGCAACGAAATGCCACCTTACTCGTACACCTGGCCTTTTGGAGTGATTAAAAGGAGTAGGAAGTGGATCGTAGGATTTAGAAGGGTTTGATACAGAAAGAAGCGTGTTGGAAATAGTTTTATGTTTCAGTTCATAGCGGAAGTTATGCTTAGAGATTTAATTTAATTTATTAATTAAACGAGTGCAGTTATAATCCAAAGTTTACAAGGCTCTGTGAATAAGTGCACAAGGAAGAACGATTATGCAAAGCAAGTTTACATGCTATGTCAGCAAAACATAGAAGTCCTAGCATCTTGTAGAAGGATATTATACGCCATTGCATAACAATATATAAATCTAATTGCCCGGTTGAATTACATACTCGTGTAATATTTCTAAGCTTCCAATATACAGCTCAACAACCCATTGTAAGAATATATTCAGTTTTGGTTCCAATTATAAATAGCAAATTAATTTGTTCCCATGCATATTTCATCTACCAAAAGCCATTCAACAACATTAAAAAGGTAGCTAAATTGATGATGATTATCAAGAGAAATTAGGAAGAGAATAATGATTCATACCTCCCTTTGAGATTTTGATGTGCACGTGTGCATATTTTTACTTCCATATTTAGCCTAATTTAATTAAATAAATGAGCATATAGGGTATTTTACATGTTTAAACCAAAATTTTAATTGTTTTCAAATTATCTTTATTCATCTTCATTTGGAGGCAAAATGGTCATTTTTGTGTGTGAATTAATTTAAGAATATTTATTTGCATAATTTATTTTTGTTTGTACGAAATTGGATAGAAAAATATGAAGTCGCTTCATGAAAATATGCATGCACAAGAAAAGATGGTAAATGAATGAAGAAATAAATTAATTATTGCAACATGAAAGACCCTACATACCCACTTACCATGATCTTCAATTAGGAGCTAATGCTTATGTAGTGGAGATTAAATGCACATGAACATTTAATGAAAGATTAAGTACATGTTAATGATAACTTGGTGCCCACACTTCCTCAACGGGAAATTTGGGTAGTCCCCTAAAATATGACTAGGGTCTTAGGCATGTATAAATACCCCTTAAGTTTCATGTAATGAGCTCTTAGCTGCTCCTCTTTAGTTACTTTAGATGTAGGGACAAATTGTAAATATAAACTCTCTTCTCTCTTTCATGGCTTCTCAGCCTTTTTACTCTTATGTAATTTTCTTAATGCAATTTTAGTTCATGCACTTTTTTATTTATATGCTCTCTTTCCTTTCATGATAGTCGTTTAGATTTCTTTATGCAAGTAGATTAATTCTATTTCTATTTTAATTACCTCTTTTCTTACTTCGCTTGCTTTTTAATGTTTAAATTTACATGTGTTGAAATGATAACAAATATGAGAAGCTAAACCCCTTCAATTTAGGGGTAATGAAGCTCTCTTAATTATGTGGACTCAACATATTTGTTAAATTATGACCTCTTTTTGAGCTTAATGGAATGTTTGATGTAGTAAAAAATTTATTGTTTAGCTTTGAATTTGATAGCTTATATTGCTAACACCAAATATCAAGTTAGATATGGAAATGCGGAATATTGATGCATCATCCATAATATCAAGTTACATCGGTAAGCCTATTCAAAAGAATATAACAAAAGAAAAATGATAGTTTGCAAAGTTTATAATTAAGGTTAAAGCGTACTCCATCTTAGTTACTTCCAATTTCACAACACAATGGAATTAAATAAGAAATTTTAGTGGCTTATGATTTCAGTCCTCCAAAATGCTTAATTTGCAAAGCCTTTGGACATAAATATGAGTCACGTACTGAACAAGCGCAACCCCGTTGGATCCTAAAAATTATTGTTGCAACAAATGAACCTCCTGCTCAAAATCAAAATATATTTTTCAGTGAACAAAATTCGAAACAAATAAGGATTGTGCAAATGCAAAACGACTAGAAATTGATAATCCAAATGCCAAGGCATATCAACCAAGTGAAGAAAGCTTTAGGTCTGCAGACCCATACCATTGGAAAAGTAAATGCATCTCACGAAATAAAAAAATTTAAAAGCTCATAAATGCTAGAATATCAAAAAACTCGGTTGATAAAGAAGACACGCTTAATTTTCTAAACGAAGAACTGCCTATAGAGTTAAATATTGAAGACTTATTGATAATATTATTGAAGTTATCATTGATGAAGTGCTTGAAGACAAAGTAACCACATATGTATCAGGTACATTACTACAAATAAAATTTACATGAAAACCACAGTTTAAAAAAAACTGTGTAAAGGCTCTTAAAGAAGCTTGAGGAGCAGTATGAGAGTTAAATGACTATCACAATGTAGTACGTTAGGGGTATGAGTATTGATAAATGTACATAAAACATACTCGTACTCCTAATGAAATATTAACCAACCATGGTTGGTTTACTATAAATAGTTAATGATTGAAACATTGCATTCTTCATGCAAAATTTACAATCCCATTGCGCTGCTACTACTAATGATCTGCAGAATACATAGGAAGGATCTTATTGATTTGGGATCAAAACGTATGGAGCATAACTAAAGCATATGAATCCATGAAACATCCAACAGTAGAGGCAAATGATGTTGGAGCATTCTTTGTTATCTTTAACACCATTTATGCAAGTAATTTTCAAAATGAAAGGGAAATATTATGGCAACAAATAACTTCCGAACCTAAATTATTACCGTAGCGTGGATAGTTTTGGGTAATTTCAATAAAGCACTATCTCTTATGGATAAAATGGGTTATGCTCCTATTCCTTTTAACCGGCTTAGGTGCTTTAACGATTTTTTACTTTAGTTTGATCTAATAGAAATTAAACATGGGGTCTCAATTATACATAGAGAATGAGAGGAATTGGTAATAATATTCATAAGTTACTTGTCCATGACAGATTGCTTTAGACTTTAATATTTATGAAATCTCTGATTTTGCCTAAATATTCTAATGATCACATTCCTCTATTAGTTATTTGATTCAGACCTATGCAGTCAAAGACCTTAGCGGTTCTACAGCGGTAGAGGTGCAAAAAGTAATGGCCGGGATAAAGCAGATATAGCAGAAAATAATGGAGGTGCAAAATGCTTCATTATATATAAACCAATATTTAAATTTTAATTTACTCTCATTCTCACATCATTTGTGTAGAAAAAAATACTATTTAATCTTATGTAACAAAACCAAAGAATGTCAAAAATCATGCAGACTAGATTTGGTGATTGCAATAGATTTATAACTTATATTGAGTACTTATACCTTAAAATTAGGTCTTTACTCTAACCTTTTGATTTGGTTTAAGAGAGAACTAATCAAATCAACCTTTGTATGTTATTATCACTAACGCGGGTGCTAAAAAGCCTTGATTAGCAGGTGTAGTGGAAAATACCAGAGATTAAAGCATAGCTACTATTTAATATTGCTAAATTGAAATAGCGTAGCGATCGAAGAGTACTATGTGCTATAGCGGGGATTTTGCAGGGCTTATTGAGGCTTTAACTGCACAGATTCGGATCGATGCACATAAATGAAGACTATTCAGATATGGTAACTCTTGGTCCTTGTTAGATGCTTATTATGAAAGTATACAACAAGGTTTAAATGTGATGGAACTGAACCAGCATGCAACAGGTTAAGTGGATGAATTTTGAAAAAAAAATTCCATTTTCAAATGTTTTTAGGCCTACGAAGTTTAAACCAAATTAGACCAAATCAAAATAGTTTTAAATAATATCTTAATTTTATGTTACTAGTTTATAAAAGATTTGATTTTATTACACACATAAGTTATAATATGTGCATGCATGCAAGTACATCAAATACACGCATACATGTATATTGCACGTGCAACATATAGGTCTATACATAGGTTAATGTGCACGTATATAAGTGTAGGGATTTACACTGCAGTAGGCACATTAGTCCCTTTGTATACATATTTGATATTGATAATTAATTTATCAATACAAACATACACATGCATACATATATACATAAAACGCACACACATATGTAATTTGAATATTTTGACTAATTCTACTAATTCAAATTGGTATTTAAAATATCTTAAGGTAGATTTAAATTTACAAACAGATTTAGATCTAGAATAGAAATCTATTTCAACGTCAAATTTCAAATGATGATATATTTAAATACACACACACACACACATATATGTACACCAATATATATATACACACACATATATGTACACATATGTATGTATGTATGTTAATCAACATTCGAAATAATATGCATATAATTTTTAATTTTATTATAGAATATTAATTGGAAAATATAAATAAACCTATATTAAAAATTAATTTTTTATTTCGTTTGAAATATATTTTATAAAAATAATATTTTATTTACAAACCTATGCGAATTTGGAGAAAAGAAGCCTTTCTAATATAAAGTCCATATGGTTTCGTAATTTTTTAATTATACATCCATATGGATTTGTATTTGAAGAAATATACATAAAAAATATATTATTATTTTAAAAGGTTTAAAATACATTTCTAAGTTATTATTTTTATGTTTGGACTTAATTATATATATATATTATTTCATTATATATATATGTATATGAATTGATAAATTAATTTATGTATGTGTTGTTTATGTATATGTATGCGTGTACCAATTTAAAACTCATATTTTAATTTAAAACATTATAGAATTATTTTTAGCTTCTGATTTTTTCTTAATTTGGCTAAAATTAATTCATGTATATGTATTATGTATATTCAAAAAAATTATTCAATTTTGAAGCGTGTATATATGTATGTAGAAAATAAATATATAAATTTGTGATAAAACAAGGATGAAATCTGCACATGTATATTGTCATACACATATATATGTATATATGTATATAACAAAAAAATATCAGATATTACCAGCCTTTAAAGTTCTTCTTGAATGTTCAATCTTGAACTCCTTAGATCCAATCCAGAACATCCTTGAATTTGTAACAAGCAAGAGATGAACACTACACTACAACTATTAATTTTGATATAATTTTATTTTGGAATTAAATGGCAAACACACCCTTGTATTTCGGCCAAGTAGGTGGGTGGAGGCTTAAAATGAGAGGGGATGGATGGTTTATATAGGCAACAAAATGGATTAAAAAGAGGAGATCGAGATCTACCAATTTACCTCTTCTCCATGCCAATTCAAAACCCTGTCTTTCAATAAAAAAATATCATGTCTATCACCCTTGTTTGGCCAGTCACATATATGCTTAATAGTCCCGTACAAATTTCCAAATTCAATCAATATTTATTTATTTTAAACCGAATTTGAAATGTTTATCAATATCATTTTTCGATAAACATACATAACTTTATATACCACCATATTAACTATTGGTTCAAAAAATTAAACAAATTTAGTTATTAGTATTTCATACACATTAAAAAATTAAATAATTTATAAAATTTATAATTTAATCGAATCATGTGTGAATAATTTGAATATTAACGTTCACATGTTACCTTACTAGTGGTGTAACGGTTTGGCGGAATTTATTGCTTACGCATTTTTGGTAAATCTAATTTTACTATTTTAGGTTGCCCTTGGTAGTAAAGACTATTTACACCAATTATCTTCATTAAAACTATATTGCATTGGGACATATGGAATATGGTTCGGTCAAAATTCTAGTATCATTTACATTCAACTTGTACAACCAAAATACAATGTCCTTGGTTCAATAATAATAGTAATTATTAACTGTATTGCTATGGTTAGAGGCTTTGGCTTTGATTTGACAACAACCGACTGTGATACTAACTTCATATAACCAAGGAGATGAATTCTCTATTGAAAATGTTTCACTTCCAATGCTTCAACTCAGACCCAGCTATAGTCGCTCAATAGACGTTGTTGCACGATTTAACTATAATCAAAGTTGAGTGTCCATATTGAAGTTTAACGGTATTCTTAAGTCGAGAGAATCATGTAATATCATCACATCGATATTCTATTTGTCCTTAGTTATATTAACTAACAAAAAACCATCGAGTGAGTTTCCATAGTTGCCTAACAACTTTCAACACCTGTTCCCTCTATTTATTCCTTATATTTCCCAATATTTGTTCCATTTATTCCCAAAATTTGTAATCATTTTATTCCAAGTATATAAAACACATATTCAGAAAAATTAATACATAACCTCTTGGTTCCCCCAATAACCTTCAGTAATATGCTGCTCAACATTTAGAGATGTTAAATACTCTAATCTTAATGGGTGTGTCGATATTCTATCTCGAAACATCTTGACTTGGAATATTTGAAATAAAATGTTATTTTCATTGTAATAAATTTCTCATAATTACAACACATTGTGATTACTATCACATAATGTAACTTTTAAAAATTTCTGTTAAATATACATAAACTAACTATATAATTAACATAATACATTATGATGAGTATATAATAAGAATAAAAAAACCTTATTTTCGAACATGATTTTATTATAAAGTTAAGAACTGCAGTCAATTATAGAATTTCCACTAGGGCATAATCCTAACTCTACGAAACATACAAGTTCTAAGAGATAATAAATATGTCTTCTTACATAAACTGAATAAACATAAATGGATATTGAAGCTATGGATAGCAATGGCCAAATATAGATACATATCTTGAAGATACTAAAAAAGAATATAATTTTATGCCGAAGCTAGTTGACTAATATCCTTGACTATTGAAACATATTAGTTAATATAGTTGGTTAGGCATAAATTCTAGACATAATTAAAGATTAAATTAAAGAGTAATGAGCAACAAGTGGCTACAACAGAGGGATACTAATTCTAATTTTTTTCATGCTAGAACGTCTAAAAGGAGTTATGTAAACAGCATTCAAGCACTAGTTAACAATGTAGGTGAATGCATATACAAGCCTGAAGACATAGATAGTGCAATTGTTAATTACTATTTAGGCTTATTTTATGGGGACAAGAAGACAGATTTTTCAGCTATTCAATGTAGAGCCTATACCAATGATGCTAGGGAAAAAATTAATGTAGTTAATTCAACTTAAAGAAGTTAAAGAGCTAATTTTTTCAGAAAACCAAGAGAAGTTCCCTAAGCTTAATGGTATGAACTCTAAATTTATGCAAATGCTATAAGATCAAAAATTGACCAAATAAGCCAGATATATCACAAATGCGAGTATAGAGATTAAAAACAAAAATGAAATCCAAATGCATAAGAACTTTATAGTGATTCGCAGTCAAATCACTACCTATGCCCACTTTAATTTTATTGCAGGAAATTTGACATGAATACAAACGAATTACAATGTTTTGGACTAAGTAGTTAACATCGGTATGGTTACATATCGGTCAAGTATCAATATGGGATATTTCAAAATATTTCCATAATATCGGTGATACATCAAACAAGTTTTTAACACGTTATAAACAATGTTGTAGCATGTTATACTTGTATAATTATGTTTGCTTTTAAATATTTGGATCTGCATTGTCAAATTACTACCAAAGTCTCACTACATATAGTTTATGGATTACAACCTATTTATAGGTTATTTTTTTAAAATACAAATCCTAAATAGCCTCACAAAAACAAAGAAATTTTTATATTGTGCATCTTTTTTACATTCTTCACTTTTATACTATATTCTTTATTTCTTCATCCATCTAATCATCTCTACTATTTTCCAAATTTCATATTCATGATTTCTTCATTTTCATTTTCACTTAAATTATCAAATTGGTAATGTTGATTTGATACTTATAACCCCTTCTTTATTAATGCAAATATATAACCTTACCGCTCTTCAACATTTAGTTCTTGGTGCATGATAATAATAAAATACATTGAATTTTCGTAAGCTAACTTAGCAATAAGAAATAATAAACAAAGAAAACATTGAAAAGGTAGTACTTACATGACCTTATTCATTGTGGTAAGTGTTCATGCAAAATAAAGCATACGAAATAATGGAATAAAATTTTCTTTATTGAAAACATATTGAGGAGAATTGTAAGAATATAATAAAAGTAAAAAAATTATTGCATTTGGACTTGAAATATGGTCTATATATTGTCATTCACCATATATTATAAACAAACTCTAAGAATGTGAAGTTAATTATTTATCATTTTATCTTCACCAACAATTATAATAATGAATGATATTCTTTATAAATAACATGTATTCTACACTACATATCAGAGTGATATATTAGTAAATATTTGATGATATATCGACAATGATATTTATGCAACATTTTGAATAAAAATATTGACTAAGGAGCGATATAAGATATATCGATGATATATAAATAATATATCAAATATCATCTCCTTAGGTTTTGAATCTTGAAAATAATGAAATTTCAAGTTTAACAGCAATTCGTGGAAATTTTGGGCCATAAAGATGAGGGTGAAGAACAAGAGCCAAAATTCATTTTCACATCGCTCACAGTCGTTTTTATATGCAAAATCATCCATAAGAAGATCGCAGAGAACCAGGTAAGAACTCGGAATGATGCGATTAGGAAGGAAGAATTGAGTATTTTTCAAAACAAAGTCAATTCAGCACCGACTATAATCTTGTCAGCATCGACCATAATTTACTCGGTGGTAGATTATTTTTCCGTCGTACTTCTGCATCTTCAAGTTTCCAAAACTTCATTCTAAAAATTGCTCCTCAAATTACATCGGTACCGACATGATCTGTCTTATATGAAACTTCTCTTTTTATGCAAAGTAATGCATTAGTTTTTCTACTTGCTCAGAAGTTAGTTCCTTTTAAAACAACTCGGTATTGGCCAAATGTCAGTATTGACATGATTATGGTTAGTACCGGCCATAATTGACTTGCCCCAATATCAAACTTCTTGTGCCACATTATTCCATCGTTTTGAGCAACTCCCAAGTCCTTAATCCATTTTACCATCTCCTAAATTCCAAATATACTGAGAAGTCGCTCAGTCCAAATGCTGGATAATACTTGCTCCTCTAGAGTATGCTTTCGTAAAAACAAAGCATGCTTTGGATCAAGACAAGCAACATGATGTCACTTGTGCAAGGTTCATTAGTTGACAATTCATCATCTTTGAAGCATTGTGTCTATTCCATGAGCATCCATTCATCACAACAAATAGTCAACGTACTATACTTTTTCTACAATAGAGTTAGAGCTTTCAACTTTTTGGAAGTTACATTACATCCCAACCAGGTAGGCTTCTCTTTCTTTATTTTTTTAAAAATTGAAAAATAAAACATGTCGGACCCACCATAACCATGTCGATACCGACTTGACTTCCAAAATGTGCTACATATTCTAACACTGAGAAAAAAATCACTTCAATTCAGCTCCAGGCATATCATTTTTCTCGCAATTTAGATTTTCAACAATCGGCATCCTTTGCCTTTGTTGTCATCACCACCAGCTTTACACCCATCATCAACTTCAACATCACCACAGCCAAATCTTGTTATCAAGATCAAGTTAGTGTTAAAGATTTCAATCTAATCCTTTTCGAATTCCGATCACAATCTAGGAGGATTTCTCTACCATGGTGGTGCTAGTACCGTCAATTGCAATATATGCGGGTTTCTCTATCATGGTGGTGCTAGTCCCACCGTCGCTACTTCACCTTCATCGCCATCACAATGTTGTAGTTGATGCAATGGTTCTAACCCTCAACACCTATTCGATTTATCCTTTGTTATTTTTCTTTTTCACTTCAATTCACTAACCCGAGAACTTGACTAAGGGTTGACTCGAAGTTGTCCCTAATTCCTTTCGGGTCTTACCCAATTTTTACCCATACTGGCCACATTAAGTTCACCAGGTTTTGACTTCATGTTTTCTGAGTATAAGCTTCACATTTGAAAGTGGCAATTTCCCTTGTTTTAAGTTTCGAACTAACAAGGATATATGACTAAGCTTTAGTGGGACGGTTTCTAGGAATGGTCTCCTTGAATGCACTTTGGTGTCTTTGAATCACATGCTAACACTTCAGATTGAACATCATATCCTGCATTTCTCCAAAGAAAGCCCTATGATGCTTCAGGCACTGGTCCCATTAACGTATACTCCATGCTAACGGGTAAAATCTAACAGACAATTCCATAGCATGACGGAGCTCGTTTGCATAGCACGAGCAGCTAATCTACATAGAGTTTTCATGTATACCATGCTCTAGACACAAGATGGACACTTTATACATCAACACTTTAAACTGCCTTGACCAATGTGAAAAATTTTCTACATGGGTTTTGATCAAAATAATTCGTTAAAATAAAACAAACCTAACTACGTTCACGATCAAGCTTTTTAATTCAAAAAAACCAAATGATATCCTCATCTTTATATCAACATTATCCCATCTACCCCTATGATTAGGCTGCTCTACTACTCGAGCCTCTACATCTAGTCTGTCCAAAGTGAGGCTTTCCATTACAAAATGGCTTCACCTCCAACGCCTTCCAACCGCCCAGCCTCTTGATCATGCCCCTCAAATGGATGAACGACCCACCCAAATGGCCTTAGATAATCCTCAAGATCATACGCCATCCAAGTTGACTATAAAGGAACTTCAAATAATCTTCTTAAGCGCAAGATCCTCAAAGATGAGGTCCTCTTACCTACAGCCGACCATCAGGCTCATCTCCCTTCAACAGGCTATAAGTGTAACAACCCTCTTTGAAATAGGCTTAATTTTCGACATAATAAAAGCCCATCGAACCATAGACCTGTTCACGCTTTCAAAATCTCAAATCCCATAAATGCAACTTATCATCCTAAAAATCCAAAACAAAATCTCAAAATAACATGAATATGTATGAAACCGGGTACATCATCATATTTTGAAAACAAAGAGAAATAGATAAACTTTCATAAATCATCACCGCCGCCTTCATCTTCTCATCATCATCGTTTCCTGAACCTATATGCGATAATGAGGTGGGGGTTCGGAACAACAATGTCAGATGAATGAAAATATGAAGCCTTAAAATGATAGTATTTGGGCAATATCATTTAGATAAGATATATGTCTTATGCATTAAATACTATAACCCACCAAGAAATTCTCCAACTATAAGCCCAAAGGCTCTTCCAGCCCAGCCCCACAACCTACCTTGAACTGTACACCAAAGGCCCTTTCTACTCTAACTTTATCACTAAACATGGCTGCAATAGAACTATCGTTAGTCATACCATGACGTTGTGAGAGAAAGTACATGAGCCACTTAATGCCTCTTTAATGGGAATTAGGTAGACTCTGACCATTTAATACCTATACCTTTGGCAGATCACATCATTTAATACTTAACCTAAGGTTGATTTCTCTTTGGTAATCCCTAACTAACATTGCAAAAGATCTCACTAGCATTTTATCCTTGGCTATTCTCAATTGATGGAATCCAATGGCTAAGTTTAACTAAGAAAAGATTTTGGCTCCAATAAAATGACAAGTAAATCATCATAAAGGATGCCTATTTTTCTTAATCAGCTTGATAAGCTCTCTATAGTCAATGCATAGCCTTAAAAAACCATCTGCCTTAGTGGTGAAGATAACAATTATTCCTCATTCTAAAGTACTATGGTAAATAATACCTTCTACAATTGCTTTGAAATTTGCTTACCCAACTCTCTCCTTTCCTTAGGGGACATATTCCTTAATGGTAGCGCGGTGGGTCTAGCTTCCTTCTCTAAGTCAATCCTGAAATCTATCTCTCTTTGAGGTGGAAGACTCGAGACTTCTTCAAAATCATTAGGAAGTTCTTGAACCATGGACACATATGAGAGTTCGTCTTATGAAGGCTAAAAGTGTATAACTTGCTTAACTCAATTGAGTTTTAGGGTGTATAACGAACATGTATATCTCATCCCTTACAACTCCTTAACCATACATACCTCTTATTATAATCTAAGAAAGCCACATAGTAAGATAACCAATCCATCCCTAAATAAATCCATACCCCTAAAAACCCAAAACATACACATTACATGTAAAGTTAACGTACATATATCCACAACTAGGTCCTTACTTGAAAGATGTATCAACCCCCCAATAACATTCAATACTACTATTGGGTTGGTGACAAATTAGGTTTTTAGACTCAACAATTTGACTACATTTCTAGCTATAAATGAATGTGATACTCTCTAGTCAAATAAGGTACGGATGGTATTTTCGGAGATAATAATTGTACCTTTCATTGCAGATTTCCCTTGGTCTATGAGGGGTCTATTTGAGATAGGTACAACCTTAATGGCATAAGATTTTCCACTTTATCTCTCCTTAGCCAGCTTTGGATGGAGAATTTTATAGTGTCCCTCCTCATTGCACTGATAGCATCTCCCATTGAACTCCTTCATCAAACCCACCTCACAGCCCTTAGCAACGTGCCCTTCTTTTAACAGCTACGGCACATCACACTTCGATTCTTCATCTTTCCCTTAGTCTTATTATCAGCTCAAAATCCTTCTTTCTTAGCTTTACCTTGAATTTGCACCTATCCTAACTTCATTTTCTCCTTAATACCAACAGTCTAAAGCTAGGCCATTTCAACTATCATCCCATAAATGGTGACTAATGGAATCTAGGTCAAAAGCAGCTCCATCAATGAAGAATT
Source organism: Allium cepa (assembly GCA_030765085.1). NCBI lineage: Eukaryota > Viridiplantae > Streptophyta > Magnoliopsida > Asparagales > Amaryllidaceae > Allium > Allium cepa. The sequence goes on from CM060928.1 coordinate 981,671,454, forward strand.
TAGGCCTTTAACAAACCTCGTAGCCTTCTTTATAGGAGTGTCAACTAAACTCAATCCAAACTTAGCCACTCTTGTGAACTTATTGATATACTCCTTCAACGTGGAGTCTCCTTGCCTCGATTATATAAACTCCTCAAATTTCAAACTTGCCTCAGCTTTGGATATGAATCTTGACTCAAAGCGAGCCCTAAATTCAATCTAAGTGTTCCTTCCCTCTACATTCTCTTCAACTATAATGGTCAGCCAGTCTAGTGCTTCCTTCTTCAAATACCACACAACTATCCTCCTCTTGATTTGGTCCTTCCATCCAAGCTCCCGAAAGATACGTCCATAGTTAGTAATCTAAGCCTTTGTTTCAACAAAAATCATTTTATCCCATATGCACTCATCCACCCACATGTTGGAAGTCATTACACATTTTAGGGAAGTCTAATGTGCCTGATTCTACTTTAGTAGGTGGAGTAGCTTGTGCAGCAGGTGCAGCTTGTTTAGAGATGAGAACTTGCCCCTGCATGCCTTAGGTGTTGTGTGAACCATTCTGCATACCTCAAATGGTGGGTAGTTCTTGAGTAGAGGATTCCCAGCCTCCGAGCTAATGCTGAAATAAACATTCATCAAGTGCGTTTACATATATTCATGAAAGTATGTACATATACTTAGTAGGGTTTTGAAAAACATTTGTAAAATAACAAACACATAATCACGTATGCATATACCCGTTGACCGACTAATCTAAGCTTTGATACTAAATGTAACAGCCTTCTTCGAAAAGGCCTTTGACTTAATAAAAGCATATCGAACCTTAGGCCCATTCAAAAACTGACTATTGGTATAACATCCATAATTTTTGATAACGTTATTCAGAAAATTTAATAAGATAATTTAAATAAAATAATGATAATAAGGGATGGAGCTTTGAATAAAATTTATAAGAAGGCCATGCTTAATAATAAATTAAATGGGCTTTAAATGGTTTATTAACTAATTAGATTACACATGGGAATATTAGTAAAAATAGCCACATTACAATACACAACTATACACTTCTTACCTTGTCCATTAACGTTCATTTTCTCAAATCTAAAATGTACACAAAAGCCCTAAGGAGAAGGCCATTATCCAAGAGGAAGGATTCAACCTAAAGCTAAGGATCAAAGCTAGGAAGACTTAGTCAACAACAAATCTAAAATTCCTTATCATATCTAAGTTGAATAATAATTTTATATTATCTCTATTTTATTCTATGATTATATGTCTTTGGATTTATGCTAAAATTCGTATTTAGGTTGATATGGATGATGATATGCTTGAACTATATTATGTTTGATTTATTTTAATTCATTTACACATGAATTAGTATGATTTTAGGGTAAAACTGAGAATTTATAATTTTAAAATCCATGGGGAATTTTTATGTGAAGTAAAACATGATTTTGGAGATGAGTTTTAATTTTCAGAATTTTCCAAGCTATAGAAAATTTATTATTAATGGAAAATATGGCTTAATTTGGTTTAAAATTAAATTCAAGTATTTTAGGAAGAAACTGGGTCTGGAATTTTTACATGATTAATTACGCGATGAAATTGAATTTCTATGATTTTTGGGGATTTTTCCTAATTTATTTGCTAGGGAAATAAATTACTTTAAAGCCGTGTTATCCATCGTGGCTGTTAAATCTAAATCATACATATCGCAAGTCATCTTATCTGCTATGGCTGCTATCATAATAGACTTCCAGTGCTAGGAGAGCCATACAAAAGATAACCACGTTTCCATGGCTTTCCTATTCTTACGTAGAAGTCTTTGCTTTCACTAAAAGTGAGTAGATCTTGAATTATTTTTTCCTTTTGGTCTGGGTCGATTGTTACTGTCTTAAACGTGGCTTAATATTCAAATGAGCCATGACTCCATTGTAGAAGTTGCCTGCCTCTGTTTTGTTGTAGGTTATTTATATATAGCTTTCTTCCCCTCGTTTGTGTTTGTACAGCTTTTCCTTGTTCCATTACATGTTCTAGGGAGGAATCTATATTATTTCTGAAAAAATGATGGTATGCTAACTTGAAAACCGCACAATATACATTTGCATTTCGTTTAAATTAAAATCTAGTGTATCAATCATTGCACACGATGCCACAGCTACAACACAGTTTGTTTGGCTTTTGAAACCACTAAGGTTTAAAAGTAGTATTCATTGAAGAAAATAGATATCATGAACCATATAATAGTAAATAAGTACCTAGGATCATCAGGTGGAGAATATAGAGAAAAGAATTGCCCTTTAGATAGGACCTTTCTAGCTTGCCAAGTAATTATAACACCTTCACATTCATTACCAACTTCTTCGTATTCTTCCATACTGAACCGAAACTTTCGGCAATCCCTTTCCTTGTCCGCCTTTAACCGCTTTGTAAAATTTGATATACCGCAGCGCTTTTAAAATGCTACAAACTAAAATAGTAAAATGCTGCAAAATAACAATCCGAAGCTAGAAAACGCTACATGTATCAAACTTAGGAACAAAAACACTACATTATATATTATTGCAGCATTTCATAAATGATGCTATATTAATGACATGTTGAAGCATGTTTTTTGACTGCGTTCTTCAAAATGCTTCTAATTAAATTCAAATTATTCAGAAAACGCTGCACTAACAACTTTTCGCTGCGTTTTATAAAGCTTTAGTATCCATTTTTTAGCAGCCATTTAGAAACTTGGCGTTATATTAGTTTTTAGCAACATTTCAAAAAACATTGTGGTATGTTCGTGTTCATTTGCAGCGACACATAACACAGCGTTCTTAAGAAACAATGCGGATGATAATGATAACAATTATAAAATGCTGCAAAAGTATCTTTTGGTTGTAGTAAAGGAATTTTATAGACCAAGCAGTTCGCCTTGTGGAGCGGCCGTGGTTTTCTTCAAGAAACCAGATGGGTCGTTAAGGATGTGTATCGACTATCGTAAGTTGGACGAAAGGACGATCAAGAATAAGCATCCTTTGCCAAGAATAGATGATCTGTTCGATCAGTTGAGTGGGGCTACATTTTTTTACCAGTTAGATTTGGCGACAGATTTCCATCAGTTAAGAGTGGCGGAGGATAGTATATCTTTGACAACATTTCAGACTAGATATGTTTTATATGAGTGGTTAGTGATGCCATTTGGATTGACAAATGCACCTGCTTTCTTCATGGATTTGATGAACCAAGTTTCTCGAGAACATTTCGGTAGGTTTGAACTGGTATTTATAAATGACATTCTATTATGTTCTAAGGATGAAAGAAAGCTTGAAGTTCATCTTAGTGGGGCGCTTGAAACGTTGAGACAGAATCAGCTAAGGGCGAAAATTTCCAAGTGTTTGTAACATCCCAGAATTTGTTAAATTAAATTTGGTGTCTTATTTGAACTTTTGAATTTAATTTGAAAAAGTTTCAAGGGAAATAAAATATTATTAAATAAAGAAAGATGTATGGAGTTAAATAAATAATTGATAGTTTAAATTTTAAATAAATAATGAATAAAATATGTAGCAAACAAGAAATTGTATTAAACAATAAAAATAATAATAAAAACAAACATTAGCTAACAAAAGAAAAGAAAGAATGCACATTCAAATATAGACATAAGAAAACATTAACTAAATTTTTTTCCTTCATTTAGCAAAGTCTGCCAAACAAAAAAAGACATAGTACTTACAGAAAAAAATCATCAAACAACATATGCTGTGAACATACAAGGAAGTATGAACATTTAATGCTTCATTAAATGCTTTCTTCTCAGACACCCTTGAAAGAAGGAGGAAAGTCTTTGGTTGTACAAAGCCTGTATAAAATAATTATACAAAATAATATTTCAGTACTTCACTTGAACCTGTACACCTCTTTGTATACATGAACATTGCCTCCAGTTCATTCAAACAAAGAAAGAAAAAAAAAATAGCAAAGAACAGAAAATAAAACGAAAAGAAGAACATCACTTTATATTCAAATTTGAAAACATTTTACTGAAGAAAGAAAAAGGAGAAGAAGATCAATAATGTTTCTTTTTCAAAACAGAAGCATCTCTGTTCATTCATATTTCAAAGTGAGTAAACACAAAATTTCTATCAAGTGTTAAGTTGTATTTCATCTTTGTTTGACTCATGATTATGATGTGCATGCTTGGGAATTTTTCTTCAGATTCAACTCTGTATATATAGAGGATGAAAATGTTTTTCTACTTCCTCTCTGTTTTCTTTGAGACAGGTTTCAGCTTGCAAGCTAACTTAAATTCCTCTTTATCAGGTTTGTTTTTTTTTAACTTCAAGTTTAACATAAAACAGGTTTGTTTCCGTCATTATAAAGATTTAAGAATAGACTCAAGGAAGAAAAACATATACAGTAAGAAAAGAATAGGATTTCACAGTGCAAATTCAAATTTTGCATAAATTTCGTCCATATTAATTTGAAGATTCAATTTTATATCTAGAATCCTTACTTAAAAATAGGCTTTTTAAGCCCAAAATGATAATTTTTAAGTGAGTGTGCAAAGAGCAGTTTCATGATGATTGAATTTTGGTTTTCGACGAAATTCAGGTGGCCGGAGGAGTTTTGGGAGACGGGGTTGTGTGAGGAGGTGGTCGAGCCTACGGTGGTGGTAGGAAAAATATCTGAAGGTGGCATCGTCCACGGCGGCGACGACAAGCGTTTTAAATTCGTAAACCTAGTTTGGCCGGGGTTGGTTATTTTGATTCATTTGTTCTCTGTGGTTGATCGAGTGCCATGTGGTTCTAAGAGATTGGAGAGGGGACGTTGGCGATGGCTTGGCCGGAGTGGCTGACCTCCTGGTGGTCGGGGTTGAGTGTACGGCGAATTTTCCAAGTTTGAGTGATGTTCCAGTTTTAGCTCCAGGTTTGGCTCAATCACTCGATTTCGATTTCGAGTTGTTTTGTGAATTTTGATGGTCGGGGTTGAAGGAAGGGAGATCGCCGATGTGAGGAGGCCGTTTTGGTTGACCGGAGTGGGTTGGAGTCATGGCGCAGGTGCACGAACCGCTGATGTGAATCAGTGGCATGAGGTTGAAGAAGAAGATCTTGGACTCGAGGTAATCCTCGAGAAATTTGCATGATAGCTCGAGTTCAGGCTCGTGTGCTTTTAGGTTCATACCGGGTCAATTTTTAACACTTAAATAAAATTTTAAAATTTACAAGTTCTCGGGTAAGTTTGGGCAAGAACTCGAAGGAAGTGATGCTTTGACTCGGGAAAACACTTGGGTTTGACTCGGAGTAGGAAAGTTTGTACTCAAAGTAAATTTTATTTGTTACGGGTTTGGTTATAAAACCTATCTGTTTAATTTTTAAAACAGAAATTGAAATTTAAATACAGATTTTAAAACTGAATGTTTTTAAAAATACACTTTAATACTAATTAAATCGTTAATAAAGAAATAAATTATCTTAGAGGCAACTAAAGGGTGAAAATGATTCAAAATTATAAGATAATTAAGGAATGATAGTTTATTTAATTTATAAATTAATGATTTAGATTAATTCATATTAGAGATTTATTTAAAAGTGATTAAGAAATGTTATTAGTTAATGAAGATAATTAACTAAGAATGTTAAGTATTGATTAAGGTGATTAAATTTAATAATTAATTAGATTAATTAATTTAGATAATCAATTATAAATTGTTTAAATGTAATTACTTAACGAAAGTAATTTAGGATTATTCACTTATTGTAATAAATTTTGGATATTTTGATTAATTAAAGTTAATTAATTATGTAATTGGTTTAAAGGTTGATCTAATTAATATGATTAATTAAGAATAATTTAATTAATTAAAGTTTTTGATGAATTAATTTTATATCAAATGATTTACAATTAATAAATCAGGATTGGATAATTAATTCATAAGTAATTAATTTACTTGGAAATAAATTGAATTAATTTGGATTAAACCATTAATTAATCCTACTTTTAAATGACTATTGAATGCTTGACCTTACTTATAAATGATTGTATTATATGAGATGCCTTGAATTGATTGTCCTAAAATTAATTTGTAATTGAGAATTTGTTAATTAGATAAATTAAGTTAATAAATTAAAATTAGCAGTTAATTAAAATAACTAATTAAGAAACAATTAATCAAGTTAATAAAGATTTAATTAATTTATTCAAATTTATCACTGATTTTAAACATCACTACAAATAATTGTGTGGTTAATTTATTTAAACCACATTGGAAAATAATTAACTACTACCGTGCACTAGATTGATATTTTTGTTCTGGTTGCGATACTATGTGATGTAGATTGCTATGTACTACACTGTGTTTGTGTTTGTTCTGTATTGATGTGAAAACTCCTTTGCCCCTAAAATGGCATTTAAACTTCGATACGACATGGAATCGGATTTCAGTTATTTATCCGAAACCCACATCGAACCTGTGAATTTTTGCGAACGACATATCCATATGTTTTTAAAAATTGGCGCTCACTATTCGGTTTAGCCGGGAGAAGACCTTTGTGTCATATAACCCATTTTGAATAAGTGATACGACGAAATGGATGAGCATTGAAGACGGTGGTGAGTACCGGACGTCTTTGAGAACGATAGGATAGCCTGTCGAATGACTCTGCAATGAGTTGCTCCGGTATAGAGTTCTCCATATGTGATGGGAAATCCGATCGGGATTGTGGACGCTTGGATTGCAAGGACTTCTTCGGAAGTGCCTTCGGTTCTGTTTGAACCCAAAACAGACTTGTATGGATTGTATGTCTGACATTACATTTGAGATATAAACAAGATTTCATTCAAATACATTTCTGTTGGTGGCGGAGAATTTATTATCTTAGCTTAACACCCTTCTCTGAGACGTACGAGCTCAGAGATTATGTAGTTGAAGGTTATCAATAATATATTCCCAACTTGGTAATGTGGCATGCCGAGTGCTGCTGATTATTTGTTGATCAAAGCGTGGATTTTGTGAAAAGCGTAGCTTTGTGGACGAGACTTCGTCGAGCCTTACAACCCGGTAATGGTCGAAACAGGAAAGATGCAACAAGGTTATTGGGGGTAGCGCCCCTTAGAGTTTGTGCATTTCCTTCTGGATAGGAGTGGTATCATGGTATGGGGCCCAGATACTTAACTTATGTGGATATCACAACACACACACACACACACACACACACATATATATATATATATTACTTTGTGATTGTTGTTGGGGCCCCGGATAAAGGTTGGTTACAACCGGAGGATGGCATACTCGTGTCAGTAGTTACCTAGTTTAGAGGTAACCCGGCCTTTTGTTGGTAGAGATCTGGTTAGGTTCTCGGGTCATCCCTCCAGAGGCGTACCCATGTGGCCCAGGAAGTTCCTTAGCCTGACCATTTGTTGGAAATCCAAAGAAACAATACGAACATAATACGATTTTAAATTGCATAACCTGCCACACCTTAGGTGGTAGCTATAGTAGGCATAGTATAATCGTAAATATGCTGGCTAAGATTAATATTATATTTTCGAAATCATTTTCTACACTATGCCCTAATAATAATATCTGAAAATGTTTTCTCGTACCAAGCATATTTGACTATCATAAGAAGAAACCTCTACCAATTATGCGTTTGCATTGTGTATGTGGCGGGAGGTCTAATAGTAGTTTTGATTTTTTTAAAAGCATACCGAAATTCTTTTATAAATCTAGTTTCTTTAAAAGCAATTGTTTTTATTTACTCATACCAGTCCCATGACTGACCTGGAGTTTATTGTTTCTTTCCTAAACTCTGGGTGCCCATAATTTCTACACGGGCAACCTAGTAGCAGGTTTCCGTGTTATAGTGAAGCAGTATTTTGGAGCTTTTGCTTTGGTGATATCTTAGGAGCTTTTGGGGATCTCAGGTGTTTAGTCTTTGGGAGTTCGCTATCGCTTCCTTCCTTTGAAGACTTTTTGGATATATGATCACCAATGTATTATTATGATGTTTATTTGGAGTTATGGTGTATGTATTAAAGATATTATGATGTAGTTATGGATATTATGATATTTTATCTCTAATGTATTCATGATATTCATTCTGTTCCGCTGTTTTATTTTCATCTGATGTTGTTATAAGCTCCATCCGAACTGAAATTTGACGTTCGAATCTCCGGCATTCGGATGCAAGTGAGGTATTTGATGTCGACCTTTGAACGATGAATTTTGGGTTGTGACAAATTAGTATCAGGTCTGAAGGTTGAGTAAGAACTTTAGCTACGGAGTATAACACATTAGATGGCTCATTAGAGATAGGGTGAAGTATACCCTAGAATGAGTGTAACCGAGACTGAAACTCTAAATTTTCTTAGTCTATTACTTTTTACTGCTGATATTCCTTAAGATATTTCGTCCATATATCTAAATCAATTTTCTTACTAATTACAGATAGTAAGAATGAGCGGACGAAGAGGAAGAGTTAGGGGTCAAGGGAATGCAGCACCTAATCAAATTCCCCCAGCAGCAGAAGCAGCAATACCTACTCAGAATTAGCCGAATATGACTGATTTATATAAGAATTTCTCAAAGCTTGGTGGCAAACCGTTCACCGACAAGGAGTCAATTGTTGAGGCTCAAGCGTGGGTAAGATCGTGTTAGAAATTTTTTAAAGGGCTAAAGCTACAAGACGAGCAGAAGCGACTCACAGCTTCTTGGCAACTCCAAGAAGAAGCCTCAGCCTGGTGGGAAAATGTCATTATAGATGAACCAGAAGAAGAGTTTACTTGGAATCGATTTAAGAAGGTGTTTGAAAAGCGTTACATGCCGTCGGCAGGAATTTCCAGAATGTATCAAGAATTTATGGATTTAAAACAATAAAGCTTGTCATTTGAGGAGTATTTAAATAAGCTCAACGAACTATCCCGTTTCGGTCTAGAGTTGTTAAACACGCCTCTTAAGAAAAATGAAAGGTTCATCCGTGGAATGAACCAGAAGTATCACGAAAGGATGACAGCACACGTCAAAGAATCTTTTTCTGATCTTATTGATATGGGATATAGGTATGCCACACTGGATATGCAAGAGATTCCAAGGGAAGGAGGAAATTCAAGTAATCAGAATTGGAAAAAAAGGAAGTTTGGGGGCAAGAGGCCACATCAAGACAAGGATAAGAAGAGCAGTCAAGGAAATTCGGCAAGAAATATAACTTGTTACAATTGCCAAGAGAAGGGCCATTATTCAAACAACTGCAAAAATCCAAAGAAGCAAGTTAAGAAGGAACAACCTGTGAGGAATGACCAAGGAGCTAAAGAATGCTATAATTGTCACAAGCCTGGACATATTGTTAAAAATTGCCCGGTAATGAAGCAAGCACAGGTGGCAAATGTTTATGCGATAAAGAAAGACCCTCCAACTTCGACAGCAGATAAAGGAAAAGGTGTTCTGGAAGGTAACCTTACTATTTATGATAGAGCTGTTAGTGTTTTATTTGACGCGGGAGCTTCACATAGCTTTATCTCCCAACAAACCGTGAATTAGAACTTAAAACTGAATTTGTTGAAGACCCTATTTGCATGAAAAATCCAGTTAGAGGTCCCGCAAATCTTTGTTTGTATTGTAAGAAAGTTCCTATTTCATATGCTTGCTATCAATTTCCTATCAACCTTTATATCCTCGAATTTAATGAATTTGAAATCTTACTCGGAATGAACTGGTTATCGAGATACGAAGCTAAATTGGATTGTAATAATTGGACAGTTTTGGTCAAAACAAGCCTTAGAAATTTTATTAAAATCTCTTGTGAGGATTCGAGTCCAAAGAGAGATAGATAGATGTATACATTGGGATATCCTGAACCCAGTTAGTAGTCTATACCTGTTGCTCGGGAATTTTCCGACGTATTTGAAGAAGTAAAATCCTTACCTCCACATAGAGAAATAAATTTCAGAATTGACTTAGTACCTAATGCCCGTCCTGTTGTTCATGCAAGTCGCAGAATGGCACCTAGGGAAAGAATTGAATTACTCAATCAAACTCGAGATTTCCTAAAGAAAGGATTGATTCGCCCTAGTGTTTTCGAATGGGGTTCAGCTGTCGTATTTGTGGCTAAATCGGACGGATCTTTGAGATTGTGTGTAGATTACCGCGATCTCAATAAGCAAACTCTTAAGAACAAATTTCCTTTACCTAGAATTGATGATCTATTCGATCAACTTCATGGCGCTCGATTCTTTTCTAAGATGGATCTAGCTCAGTGATTCCATCAGCTGCGAATAGCCGAAGATTGTGTAAATTTAACTTCTTTTAGGGGTCCCAATATCTTCTACGAGTGGTTAGTTATGCCCTTCGGGCTAACCAACGCTCCCGTGTACTTCGTAGATTTAATGACCCGAGTGTTTCGAGAGGTATTGAACAAATTTGTCCTAGTATTTATTGATGATATTTTGATTTACCCCAAAACCGAAGAGGAGCATGCTGAACATCTCAGAACTGTTTTGGGGATATTGAGGAGGAATATCCTATTCGCTAAGTTTTCTAAGTGTCACTTTTGGGTCAAAGAAGTCAGATTTTTCGGTCATATTGTTAATGAAGAAGGAATTTCTGTTGATCCAAGCAAGATTTTTGCAATTCTGGACTAGAAGCAACCCACTACTCCTAGAGAAGCTCAAAGTTTTCTGGGTTTAGCGGGATATTATAGAAAGTTTGTACAGGATTTTTCTAAGTTGGCTAGCCCATTGACTAAGCTAATAATGAAGAATGATAAATTCGATTGGACTCCAAAATGTGATGAAGCTTTCCAGGAATAGAAAAGGAGATTAACTACTGCTCCTGTTCTCGCTATCATTAACAGGAACCAAGGCTTATCTGTCTATACTGACGCATGTGGTGATGGGGTAGGTGCAGTATTAATGCAGAATGAGAAGGTAGTTGCCTAGGCGAGTAGACAATTACGTCCGCACGAGATAAACTACCCAACACATGATTTGGAGCTTTTGGCTGTTGTTTTCGCTTTAAAAATCTGACGACACTATCTTCTGGGTGGGAATCTTTTCAGCTTTCTTAACAATTTACGAAATTAACTAAACTTAAATAATATCTTAATAAACTCTCTTTGTTTTAGGTGAAAAATTTGAATTATTCACCGACCACAAATCTTTGAAATATCTCTTTACCCAGAAAGATATGAATTTACGACAACAACGTTGGTTGGAATTTCTGGCATCGTATGACCTAGATATTTTATATACGCCGGTAAAAGCCAATGTAGTTGCCGATGCTTTGAGTAGAAAACATGCTATTCTTTCTTATCTTATTATCACTCCTACTCCCCTTGAGAAGATTTCCAGCCAACAAAAAGAAGACGAGTTTCTTCATCAAATTTATGAGAAAATTCGTCGTGGAGAAAATACTAGTTTTTAGATTGACAACAATAATGTTATAAGATTGAAAGGAAGAATTTGTGTCCGTGACATTCCGGAGCTGAAACGGGAAGTTTTGGATGAATGCCACAAGTCCAAACTCAGTATCCATCCAGGAATTAATAAAATGTATATAGATATTAAAAGAAATTTTTGGTGGAAGACAATGAAGAGGGACATATCCATATATGTGAGTCGTTGTGCTACTTGTCAACAAATTAAAAGCAATCAAAAGAAAGTGGCCGGTTTACTTCAGCCTTTGGAAGTACCAAAGTGGAAATGGGATCAGGTGTCGATGGATTTCATCGACGGATTGCCACGAACTAAGAAGGGAAATGAAGCAATTTGGGTTATAGTGGACCGTCTAACCAAAACTGCTCACTTTATTCCAGTGAAATCTACTCGGACTGCAGCAAGCTTAGCAGGGCTATATATAAAGAAATTGTTCGTCTCCATGGTATTCGTAGCAGTATAGTGAGTGATCGTGACCCGATCTTCACTAGTAGATTTTGGGAGGTATTCCAAGCCCCTTTGGGAACAAAATTGAATTTCAGCACTGCTTATCACCCCCAATGTGATGGGAAAACTGAGAGGATCAACCGAATTCTAGAAGACCTATTGCGTGCTTGTATTCTCGATTTTGGTGGTTCTTGGGAGGACCATTTGCATATGGTTGAGTTCTCATATAACAACAACTATCAGGCCGGTATAGAAATGGCTCCTTTCAAAGCTTTATATGGTCGTCCGTGTCGATCACATACATGCTGGATCGAATCAGGTGATAGACTCGTCCTTTGACCAGATATGATTACAGAAGCCACGGAGAAGGTTGATTTTATTCGAAAGAAATTAATAACTGCTCAAGGTCGTCAGAAGAGCTATTATGACCGCCGAAGAATAGATTTGGAATTTCAAGTTGGCGATTCTGTATTTCTGAAAGGTTCGGGAAAACTGGAAAGTTAGCACCACGTTATATTGGTCCTTTTCCTATTCTGGAGAGGATCGGTCCTCTAGCATATCGTGTGCAGTTACCCAACTGGTTGTCTGGCGTGCATGATGTGTTTCACGTTTCTAGTCTTCGGAAATATATGCACGACCCAGATAGTATTATTAAAGAAGCTGCTCAACAGGATCTCGAAATCACTCCCAACTTGGCAGTAAAGAGGGAACCGATAAAGATTGTATATCGTGATGAGAAGCGATTGAGAAACAAAGTTGTGAAATTGGTTAAAGTTCAGTGGAGTGGCGATCCAATGGACTGTATTTGGAAAACTGAAGATAATATGAAGAAATCATATCCCAATTGCAGAGTAGACATCTCGGCTTAAACTGATAAGCCATTTCCTTATTTTTCTGAATTCATGTATTCTTTGTTTGCGTTTCTCTCTCTTTCAATTTCGAGGACGAAATTTTCTTAAGGAAGGGATATTGTAACATCCTAGAATTTGTTAAACTAAATTTAGGGACTTATTTGAACTTTTGAATTTAATTTGACAAAGTTTCAAGGGAAATAAAATATTATTAAATAAAAGAAAGATGTATGGAGTTAAATAAATAATTGATAGTTTAAATTTTAAATAAATAATGAATAAAATATGTAACAAACAAGAAATTGTATTAAACAATAAAAAAAACATTAGCTAACAAAAGAAAAAAAGAATGTACATTCAAATATAGACATAAGAAAACATTAACTAAAACAATTTTCCTTCATTTACCAAAGTCTGCCAACAAAACAAGACATAATACTTACAGAAGAAAAAAAATCATCAAACAACATATGCTGTGAACATACAAGGAAGTATGAACATTTAATGCTTCATTAAATGCTTTCTTCTCAGCCACCCTTGAAAGAAGGAGGAAAGTCTTTGGTTGTACAATGCCTGTATAAAACATTTATACAAAATAATGTTTTAGTACTTCACTTGAACCTATACACCTCTTTATATACATGAATATTGCTCCCAGTTCGTTCAAACAAAGAAAGAAAAAAATATATAGCAAAGAACAGAAAATAAAAAGAAAAGAAGAACATCACTTTATATTCATATTTGAAAACAATTTACTTAAGAAAGAATAGGAGAAGAAGATCAAAACTGTTTCTTTTTCAAAACAGAAGCATCTCTGTTCATTCATATTTCAAGTGAGTAAACACAAAATTTATATCAAGTGTTAAGTTTTATTTCATCTGTGTTTGACTCATGATTATGATGTATATGCTTGGGAATTTTTCTTCAGATTCAACTCTGTATATATATAGAGGATGAAAATGTTTTTCTTCTTCCTCTCTGTTTTCTTTGAGACAGGTTTCAGCTTGCAAGCTAACTTAAATTCCTCTTTATCAGATTTTTTTTAACTTCAAGTTTAACATAAAACAGGTTTGTTTCAATCTATATAACGATTTAAGAATAGACTCAAGGAAGAAAAACATATACAGTAAGAAAAGAATTGGATTTCACAGTGCAAATTCAAATTTTGCTTAAAATTCGACCATAATAATTTGAAGATTCAATTTTATATCTGGAGTCCTTACTTAAAAATAGGATTTTAAGCCCAAAATGATAATTTTTAAGTGAGTGTGCAAAGAGCAGTTTCGTGATGATTGAATTTCGGTTTTCGACGAAATTCAGGCGGTCGGAGGAGTTTTGGGAGACGGGGTTGTGTGAGGAGGTGGTCGAGCCTATGGTGGTTTTAGGGAAAATATCCGGAGGTGGCATCGTCCACGGTGGCGGCGAAGGAAAGCATTTTAAATTCTTAAACCTAGTTTGGTCGGGGTTGGTTATTTTGATTTATTTCTTATCTCTGGTTAATCGAGTGCCATGTGGTTCTAAGAGATTGGAGAGGGGACGTTGGCGATGGCTTGGCCGGAGTGGTTGGCCTCCTGGTGGTCGGGGTTGAGTGTATGGCGAGTTTTCCAAGTTTGAGTGATGTTCCAGTTTTAGTTCCAGGTTTGGCTCAATCACTCGATTTCGAGTTGTTTTGTGAATTTTGATGGTCGGGGTTGTAAGGATGGGAGATAGAAGATGTGAGGAGGCCGGTTTGGTTGATCGGAGTTGGTCGATGTCACGGTGCAGGTGCACGAACCCCTGATGTGTATCAGTGGCATGAGGTTGAAGAAGAAGATGTTGGACTCAAGGTAATCCTTGGGAAATTTGCATGATAGCTCGAGTTCAGGCTCGTGTGTTTTTAGGTTCATGCCGGGTCAATTTTAACACTTAAACAAAATTTTAAAATTTACAAGTCCTCGGGTAAGTTTGGGCAAGAACTCGAAGCAAGTGATGCTTTGACTCGGGAAAACACTCCGGTTTGACTCGGAGTAGGAAAGTCTGTACTCAGAGTAAATTTTGTTTGTTACAGGTTTTGTTATAAAACCCGTCTGTTTAATTTTTAAAACAGAAATTGAAATTTAAATACAGATTTTAAAACTGAATGTTTTTAAAAATACACTTTAATACTAATTAAATCATTAATAAAGAAATAAATTATCTTAGAGATAAATAAAGGGTGAAAATGATTTAAATTATAAGATAATTAAGGAATGATAGTTTATTTAATTTATAATTAATGATTTAGATTAATTCATAATTATAGATTTATTTAAAAGTGATTAAGAAATGTTATTAGTTAATGATGATAATTAACTAAGGATGTTAAGTATTGATTAAGGTGATTAAATTTAATAATTAGTTGGATTAATTAATTTAGATAATCAATTATAAATTGTTTAAATGTAATTACTTAATGAAAGTAATTAAGGATTAATCACTTATTGTAATAAATTTTGGATATTTTGATTAATTAAAGTTAATTAATTATGTAATTGGTTTAAAGGTTGATCTAATTAATATGATTAATTAAGAATAATTTAATTAATTAAAGTGTTTGATGAATTAATTTTATATCAAATGATTTACAATTAATAAATCAGGATTGGATAATCAATTCATAAGTAATTAATTTACTTGGAAATAAATTGAATTAATTTGGATTAAACCATTAATTAATCCTACTTATAAATGACTATTGAATGCTTGACCTTACTTATGAATGATTTTATTGTATAAGATGCCTTCAATTGATTGTCCTAAAACTAATGTGTAATTGAGAATTTGTTAATTAGATAAATTAAATTAATAAATTAAAATTAGCAGTTAATTAAAATAACTAATTAAGAAACAATTAATCATGTTAATCAAGATTTAATTAATTTATTCAAATTTAATCATTGATTTTTAACATCACTTCAAATAATTGTGTGGTTAATTTATTTAAACCACATTGGAAAAAAAT
Organism: Allium cepa; assembly: GCA_030765085.1. Classification (NCBI taxonomy): domain Eukaryota; kingdom Viridiplantae; phylum Streptophyta; class Magnoliopsida; order Asparagales; family Amaryllidaceae; genus Allium; species Allium cepa. The sequence continues at coordinate 981,687,129 of CM060928.1, forward strand.
TAACTACTGCCGTGCACTAGATTGATATTTTTGTTTTGGTTGCGATACTATGTGATGTAGATTGCTATGTACTACATTGTGTTTGTGTTTGTTCTGTATTGATGTCAAAACCCCTTTGCCCGTAAAACAACATTTAAACTTCGATGCGACAGGGGATCAGATTTCAGTTAGTTATCCGAAACCCACATCGAACCTGTGAATTTTTGTGAACGACAATTCCACATGTTTTTAAAAATTGGCGCTCACTATTCGGTTTAGCCGGGAGAGGACCTTTGTGTCATATAACCCATTCCGAATAAGTGATACGATGAAGTGGATGAGCATTGAAGAAGGTGGTGAAGACCGGACGTCTTCGAGAACGATAGGATAACCTGTCGAATGACTCTTCATCGAGTTGCTCCGGTATAGAGTTCTCCATATGTGATGGGACATCCGATCGGGATTGTGGATGCCTGGATTGCAAGGACTTCTTCGGAAGTGCCTTCGGTTCTGTTCGAACCTAGAACAGACTTGTATGGATTGTATGTATGACATTACATTTGAGATATAAAGCTGATTTCTTTCAAATACATTTCTCTTGGCGGCCGAGAATTTATTCTCTTAGCTTAACACCCTTCTCTGAGACGTACGAGCTCAGAGGTTATGTAGTTGAAGGTTATCAGTAATATATTCCCAACTTGGTAATGTGGCATGCTGAGTGCTGCTGATCATTTGTTGATCAAAGCGTGGCTTTTGTGAAAAGCGTAGCTTTGTGGACGAGACTTTGTCGAACCTCACAACCCGGTAATGGTCGAAACAGGAAAGATGCAGCAAGGTTATTGGGGGTAGCGCCCTTTAGGCTATGTGCATTTCCTTATGGATAGGAGTGGTATCATGTTATGGAGCCCAGATACTTAACTTATGTGGATATCGCAAACATATATATATATATATATATATATATATATATATATATATATTACTTTGTGATTGTTGTTGGGGCCCCGGATAAAGGTTGGTTACAACCGGGGGATGGCATACTCGTGTCAGTAGTTACCTAGTTTAGAGGTAACCCGACCTTGTGTTGGCAGAGATCTGGTTATGTTCTCGGGTCGTCCCTCCAGAGGCGTACCCATGTGGCCCAGGAAGTTCCTTAGCCTAACCATTTGTTGGAAATCCAAAGAAACAATACGAACATAGTACGATTTTAAATTGCATAACCTGCCACCTTAGGTGGTAGCTATAGTAGGCATAGTATAATGGTACCTATGCTGGCTAAGATTAATATTATATTTTCGAAATCATTTTCTACACTATGCCCTAATAATAATATCTAAAAATGTTTTCTGGTACCAAGCATATACTATCATAAGAAGAAATCTCCTCCAATTCTGCGTTTGCATTGTGTATGTGGCGGGAGGTCTTATGGTAGTTTCATTTTTTAAAAGCATACCGAAATTCTTTTATAAATCCAGTTTCTTTAAAAGCAATTGTTTTTGTTTACTCATACCAGTCCCATGACTGACCTGAAGTTTATTGTTTCTTCCCTAACTCTGGGTGCCCATAATTTTACACGGGCAGCCTTATAGCAGGTTTCCGTGTTATGGTGAAGCAGTATTTTGGAGCTTTTGATTTGGTGATATCTTAGGAGCTTTTGGGGATCTCAGGTGTTTAGTCTTTAGGAGTTCGCTATCGCTTCCTTCCTTTGAAGACTTTTTGGATATATGATCACCAATGTATTATTATGTTGTTTATTTGGAGTTATGGTGTATGTATTAAAAATACTCTAATGTTGTTATGGATATTATGATATTGTATCTCTGATGTATTCATGATATTCATTCTGTTCCACTGTTTTATTTTCATCTGATGTTGTTATAAGCTCCATTCGAACTGAAATTTGATGTTCGAATCTCCGGCATTCGGATATAAGTGAGGTATTTGATGTCGACCTTTGAACGATGAATTTTGGGTCGTGACAGTGTTATTTTTGAAAGAAAGAGGTTAAGTTTCTTAGTCAAGTGGTTTTAGAGGAAGGATTATTAGTCGATCTAGATAAGATCGAAGCCGTGAATAATTGGAAGAGACTAGAAACGGTGACCGAGATTAGAAGTTTTCGTGGACTTGCTGGGTACTACCAGAGATTCATTAAGGATTTCTCGCGGATAGCAGCACCTTTAACTAAGCTAACTAGAAAAGAAGTTAAGTTTCTTTGGTCTGAAAAATGTGAGGAAGCATTCCTTAAGTTTAAGCATTTGTTGACCAATGCACCGGTGTTGTGACGACCCGTCTTTCAATAACCAGAAAGACGTTTCATCAATAAGAAAAGAAAGAGATAGAAATAGAAAGATAAAAAGAAAAGAAACAACAATCATCAGAATCTCACAGCGGAAACGAACAAAATATAATATTACATATATCCCTTACATAGTTTTACATATCAGAGTACACAAAATAATATTACTCCATTACATCTGACATTCATAAGAGTTCTTCACAACCCATGCAACTCAAAACATAACCCCTAAAATGCCACTACAGCGAATATAGATAGATAGTACATCTGGACTCCAGCTCCAGCTTCCAAAACATGCTAATCCAAACCTAATCACTTGGCTACTCATAAAAATTTGAGTACCCAAGAGTTTATGAAAAACAAAATAAACTCCGGGTCAGACATGGGTCTGGTGTGAGTAAATCAGTTAAAATTGTTTAACTTTAAAATCATTTTGAAAACAAAAGGTATCACGTAAGACTTCCCACAAATAAATACGGGTAAGTTTTTACCTTACGCTAACCAAAACCTTTGATAGGAAATTCAGTGATATTATAATAGGGTCTAGGGTTTTCAAGTAAATAGAAAATAGCCGAAATTGTTACATCTATTAAATTCCAGCTACTAGCCACGAAAGTGGGTGATACAATCAAAACCGTAGGGTCTCGTAGGGAAAATGGGTTTCCATCAATGGCAGGGCTGCTAGGGTACCGCCCGTCACATTACGGGGCCTAGATCACCGTACCGAGGACCACTCCCGATCCCCTGCAACACAAGGTCGGACCCATCCCTTACTGGATAGTTCCGAACAAGACAACCCCGCAGTTGTGGCCAACAACTGCCCATACAACCGAATAAATAAGGGACTTCTAGACAGGGGTAAATCTCACTCTCAAGTGGGGGCTACCCACGAAACCTTGCTGCACCTCCCCTGTTTTAGCCATTCCCGGTTGATGAGGCTTGAGGCTACGATTACCTTTAGAAAACACATCTCTTAGAATGCTCATCGTCCACCTGACGATGTTCTGAAAGCATTCAATCCATACAAGTTCGTTTCGGGTTCGAACGAAACCGAAGGCATTATTTCGTTACCCTCATTTTGGAATCACCCTCAGAGTTAACGACAATAACCCTTGCACTCTAAAACTCCATCTCGATCCTCACTTGAGATATCACGACCTAACGTTTAACTTGGATCGATGTGGTTTTCAGAAAATCAAATTTGATTCCCGATCCCGGTCTCATCGAAATCCAAACGTGTCTTAAAGGCCAAGTTGTTTAAAGATTTAAACAATTCCATTCAGATTCAAACATAGCATAATACAATATTATCAACAGATAATAACCAATATCTATCACAGATATACAGTATCCTATTACAGAGTATATCAACTATCATTCAACAGATATCAACCATATTCAGATATCAATTCAAACAATCATCTACAAGCAAGCACTACTTAATCATATCATAACTAATTTAATTAATTTAAAATTAAATTAATTACTTAAAAATTTATCACTTAATCTTTCTTAACCAAACATTAATTAATTAATCACAATCATTTAATTAATTAATCACCTCTTAATTATCTCATTACTAATTAATTACTACTTAATTAATTAATAATCTTTATTTAATTATCAATTAATTACTATAATTATTTATTAATTAAAATTTGATTAAAAATTAATCATTCCTTAATTGGTTATTAATTAACCCCTAATTTATAATTAATTAACCTTAATTAATTCTTAATTACCTTAATTAATTCTTAATTAATCACAAATTAATTTATCTTAATTACCTAATTAATTATTCATTAATTACCTTAATTATTTAATTAATTAATGTTTAATTACTTAATAAATTAACTCTTAATCAATTAATTAATTAACTTCCTAAACACTAATTTATTAATCATTAATCAATTAATTAATCAATTATTAATCACTTATGAATTAACCTTAGATTAATTCATTAATTAATTAATAACCTATTAATTGTTATTTAATTTAATCCTTAATTACCTATTAAATAATTCATAAGTATTTTAATTAAATCTTAACAAATTAATTAATCTAAATTGATTAATTAATTCCAACTCTAATTTTTAATTAATTAAAGTAACTTTAATTTCAAAATTTAATTAACTTCCAAAACCAAACAATTTTCATTCATCTTTAAAACTCTTACATATTTAAATATTTCAATTCATTAAAACAAATTACTTTTTAAAGAGTTAGATTTAAAGATGAAAAATTATTTCAAAACATCAACAAATCAAATGTGATTTTCTTTTGAAATAAAATATTGAAATTTTATAAAGTAGTGAAATATAAAGTGTTAAATTTAACTTAAAACAAAATTTACATTTAAACCAAGTTTAAACCTTGTCTTCATTTATTTGCTTAACTCGACCAAAATCAAACTAACACGACTTCTACTCCATCTCTTCCCTTCCTTCTACAACACTCCCTTGAACCCAACATTCACACATGCAACGGCACATAACCACACGCATCAACTCACCCACCCGAGCGTTCACGCAATAATCACGACCCAAACTCGAGCGTGTCTTCGAGTTGAAACCCAACGCACGCGGAAAAAAAACCCACTGACACGAAACAGTCTCGTGCACGTGTACGCCTCGCCGACGGCGTCGCCTTCATCCCCGACCCCATGCGCAAACCATACTTCGACCACCCTCTCAACTTCGGCCCTCAAATCACACTCATTCAAACTCGAAAGCAAAATGGGTTGTTCGAACCCAATTCAATACTACAGATGCCTGGAACACATCCTATTACCCACGACCATCCTACCACCTTTCGACGCCAAACTCCGGCCATGCGTGCGCAACACCCAAACACAACTCCACCTCAAACCCCATGATACTCGATTACCTCTACTCTTCACGCGATCGAATTCTTCAAGCTCAAAAAAAAACACATTACCCAAACCCTACAAATCAAATTTCCCAATTCTGTGTTGCACCATAAATTCGATCAGTATTTTTCTAGTGTTTCACAACATTAAACAAAGCTTCGATTCAAATTTCAAAGATTAAAATCAACCCAGTCACGAGAATTGTAAGTTAAAAATTCAAATTTCAAAATTCAAATTTCAAAATTCAAATTCAATTGTAAGTTAAAATTCTGAATTAAATTTTAAAATTCATGAAATGCATTTTAGATTCAGCATATATATTTGATTCATCAAAATTCAACAAAATTTACAAGCTAAATTTTTTGTTTTTCTGCATATTTACTTTCTGCAGTTTTTTTTCCTAAACTGTTTCATATGCATTTTTAATTTAACACTTAAATCATGTTGAATTTAAACTCCACACTTGAAGATATCAACTCACTATCACCTTGCTGAATTTAAATTTGAAGATTGTTTCAGAAATCTACTCTGTACTTGAATTTAGAGAGGAGTGCAATTTACTTTTAAATATGCACAGCAAAATTTTCAACTTGAAAATAAATACTTCACAAAATAAATGACATGCAAGCATTACATAACTAACATTCAACATGCAACATTTCTATACTTAAAGTTTGATTTAGGAATTTACTCACCTGTTTGTGTTGTGAAGATTCAAACTGCAGGAAAAATATATGAACCGCAGATCTTAAAAAGTGAAATCACTTGATGTTGTTGCTTTGAAGATGCCTCAAACTTGAATTAATAGATGATAAAAACTTGAGATTGTATGAGAATTTGGTTGAAGATGTAAAGATTGAAGAAGTTTAGATTTTGAAAATGAAGAATGTAAAATTTCTTGTTTAATAAAATGAGAAAGTATAAAAGAATGTCTTTTAAAAATTCGTTTTATAAAATTTAAAGAAAATAAAACCTAAATTATGACACTTGTCACAAAAATGTGTAGTTTTCTAACACATGTTTAATAATATGGTTTAAATGTTTAACATGTGTAAATTCATGCAAAAAGAAACTAAAATGTTTACTTATTGATTTTCTTATATAAGTTTATATTTTAAATTCCTATAAAATCAATTTCCTTTAAAGAATGAAGATAAAACAAATGTTAGAATTTAAATAAAATCATGAGAATATTACTTAATACTCAAAGTAAAATTAAGAATAAAAATTAACATATTTTAAATCTTTTAATTTATCAATTCAAACACAAATTAAATTTTAAAATCCAATTCAAAAATCAAATTTGATAAGAGTACAAATTTGACACATTCATTACCTTATATATATTAGTTTTAAATTAGAATAAATGTATATTTACAATTCATTTATTTGCTGTTGAATAAAATAACAAATTTATCAAATTAAATTAGTTTATTATATAGATTATCATATTTAAATTGGGTTTGAAATTCCGGGATATCACAATCCTTCCCCCTTCAAAGAATTTCGTCCCCGAAATTTAAACAAAAGATAATCCAAAATTTCATTTTATTCAACACTTCAAACATACATAACATCCATACATAAGCAACCATCAAACAAAACATCCAAACAAACATTCATTCAATACAAACACCACTAGCTATCCGGACACATATCCGGATAAGCCTTCCTAAAGCTATCCAGAGTCTCCCAGGTACAATCTCTTGGATCCTCACTCCACTGGACTTTAACGAGCTTCACTATCCTGTTTCTGAGTTGCCTCTCATCTTGATCAACAATCTGAACAGGATGTCGGACAACTGATAAGTCCGGCTCAACCTTCGATTCTTCCTACATAGCTGGCTCCACAATAAGAGATGGATCGTGTACATATTTCCGTAGATGAGATACGTGGAAAACATTATGAATTCAAGCCATCCGGACTGTAATTCAATCCTGTATGCTATAGCACCAATCCTCTCGAGAACTCGGAACGGACCAATGTATCTCGGAGCGAGTTTCCCTGTCTTCCCGAATCTTACAGCTCCTTTAATAGGGGAAACTTTGACAAAGACTAAATCACCAATCTCAAACTCCAATTGTCTTCGTCTTTTATCACCATATTTGTTTTGTCGATCCTGAGCTGCTCTCATCCTTTTCTTGATAAGCTCGACTTTAGCAGATGCTTCACGGATCAGATCTGGTCCCAACACAATACGGTCCTTCGACTCTATCCAACAAGCTGGAGATCTACACGGTCTTCCATACAATGCTTCATAAGGAGCCATCTTGATACGTTCTTGGTAACTGTTATTATAAGAGAACTCCACTAGATGTAGATGATCCTCCCATGATCCTCCAAAATCTAATACACAGGCTCTCAGCATATCTTCTAGAATTCGGTTAAGCCTTTCTGTTTGTCCATCTATTTGTGGATGATATGCTGTACTCAATCTCAAATTAGTCCCCAAAGCTGATTGCAATGCTTCCCAGAATTTGTTGGTGAAGATTGGATCTCGATCACTTACAATGCTGACTGGAACGCCATGCAATCTCACAATCTCTTTCAAGAAAATTTTTGCCAAAGAAACTGCAGTCCGGTTTGCCTTAACTGGTATAAAATGGGCGCTCTTGGTAAGACGATCCACAATTACCCATATTCCTTTATTCCCCTTCTTAGTTCTAGGCAGACCGTCGATGAAGTCCATCGAAATCATCTCCCATTTCCATGTCGGGACCTCCAAAGGTTGTAACAAACCGGCTGGCTTCTGCTGATCTCCTTTCACTTGCTGGCAGATTGCACATCTATTAATGAATCTGGCTACATCCTTCTTCATCTTTGGCCACCAGAAAACTCTCTTCATATCCTTGTACATCTTCGAGATTCTTGGATGGATATTCAATCTGGAGCGATGACTTTCTGACAATACCTCCTGACGCAGATCTCTATCATACGGAACACAGATCCTTCCGTTAATCCTTAGTGTTCCTTGATCATCAATCTCAAAACTAGGACACTGCCCCTTCCTAACTCTTCTGATAATTCTTTTCAACATTAAATCATATTTTTGCTTACTTGAAATCCTTTCCAGAAGAGATGGAAACACTTCCAAAAGAGAAAGAACCGCATTTCTGCTAAGAGCGTCTGCCACGACGTTCGCCTTTCCCGGAGTATACAGAATATCCAAATCGTACGATGCCAAGAACTCAACCCATCGCTGCTGTCTTAGATTAAGATCTTTTTGAGAGAAAAGATATTTCAACGGTTTGTGATCCGTGAATAACTCAAACTTTTCTCCTAAAAGGTAATGCCTCCATATCTTTAAAGCAAAAACAATAGCCAACAGCTCTAGATCATGCGTAGCATAGTTCCTCTCATGTGGCTTCAACTACCGACTCGCATACGCAATAACCCTACCATTTTGCATAAGCACAACTCCCAATCCAACAATACAGGCATCAGTATACACTTCAAACTTGCTCTTACCATCAGGAATAGCCAATACAGGAGCACTTGTCAACTTTGCCTTCAGTTTCTGGAAAGCTTCCTCACATTCCGGTGTCCACTTGAATTTAGTTCCCTTCCTTGTCAGCTTTGTTAGGTGAGAAGAGATCTTAGAATAATCCTTAATAAACTTCCTGTAGTAACCGGCCAATCCATGAAAACTGCGAACTTCTGTAGGAGTCCGAGGCTGCTTCCATTCCAGAATAGTCTCAACTTTAGCTGGATCAACAGAGATTCCCTCACCAGAAACAATGTGGCCCAAAATTTTTACTTCAGATTTCCAAAAATGACACTTAGAGAACTTCGCCTTCAGCACATGCCTTCTCAGAGTTTCCAAAACTATTCTCAAATGCTGCTTGTGTTCTTCTTTCGATTTAGAATAAACCAAAATATCATCGATGAATACTAAAACAAACTTATTCAGAACATCTCTAAAGACTCGGTTCATCAGATCTACAAAATAAGCAGGAGCGTTGGTTAACCCGAAAGGCATAACCAACCACTCATAGAAACAATTAGGTCCTCTAAATGCGGTTAAGGGAATACTGTCTTCAGCTACCCTTAACTGATGGAAACCTGATGCTAAATCTAACTGAGAAAAAATAGATGCACCATGAAGCTGGTCGAAGAGATCATCAATGCGAGGAAGAGGATACTTATTCCGAATGGTCACCTTGTTCAATTCACGGTAGTCTACACATAACCTTAGCGACCCATCCGACTTGGTGACAAAAACTGCAGCAGAACCCCAACAGGAAAAACTTGGTCTAATCAGACCCTTCTTCAACAAATCTTGAGTTTGCTTCACTAATTCCTCCCTCTCCCTTGGAGCCATTCTCCTACTAGGTTGAATTACAGGTACTGCTCCAGGAACCAAATCTATACGAAACTCTATTTCCCGATGCGGTGGCAAACACTTAACTTCCTCAAATACGTCTGAGAAATCTCAGACTACTTCAATATCTACAACCTCCTCTTGAGAAGTCTCTATTCCATGTAAAAGACTACTCAAGTGGATTCCAGAGTTATCACACATTACTCTGGCAACCCTACCTAGATCAGTTTCCAACGAAACTGTTCTTTCATCACAATTTAAGATGGCCTTATATTTTTCAAGCCAATCCATTCCCAATATAAGGTCGAAACCTTAAAAATCCAATGCATAAGGATCACAGGAAAAACTATGGGATAGATAGGAGATTCTCAAATCTTTACAAATCCTATCCAATTGGGTTACCCGTCCTATAGGATTTGATACACAAATGGGATTGTCTATGATACTAGGAGTAAGTAAGAAATTCTCTACAGTTCCCAAGGAAATAAAACTTAAAGAAGCACCAGAATCAAATAAGACTTTAATATATTTTCCATTTAAAAGTAAAGTACCTTCTAAAACTCCCTTGCCTTTCGATGAGTTTGATGGTGCGCCTTCCAAAGCAAATACTTTGTTCTGTTGAACCTTATGAAGGAGCGGACAGTCTCTAATCATGTGTCCCGGTTGGTGACAGTTAAAGCAAAGAGACTTCTGAGCTAAGGCTGACCCTGGTCCACTATACTGCTGCCGCCGCTGCTGAGATCCTTTGCTGGGACACTTGTTTGCCAGATGGTCTTCTTGTTGACAAATATAACACTTTCGGGGTCCATTATTGTTCCCAGACTTCTTCTTGTTTTGCTTCTTCCAGTTAGGATTGAATTTTCTCTTATTCTGGATAGAAGAATTCCCTCCTGATGCGGCAACTTGTGCCACTGACCTGTTTTTCATCAAATCTTCATATCTTAACGCCATATCGATAATCTCCACAAAAGACCCTTTCAGATGTGCAGTCATTCTCTCATGATACTCAGGCCTCAATCCTTGGACAAACATCTCGTTCTTCTTAAGAGGTGTGTCTATAAGTCCTGGACCATAGCAAGATAACTCATTGACTTTAATCTCGTATTCAGCTATAGACATATTCCCTTGTTTCAGATTCAGAAAGTCTTGATAAAGCCAAGTTCTTCCTGCAGCAGGCATAAACTTTTCTTCAAACATCTTCTTAAAATCTTCCCAAGACATACCATCCTCCGAGATATTAGCAGTCACTGAATTCCACAATACTGTGGCACCACCTTGCAATTGCCATGCAGCCATTATTCTCTTCTGCTCATCTGATAACCTCATGCTCTTAAAAATCTTCTCACAGGAGCGAATCCATGCTTGAACTTCTATTATAGTTTTTGATCCCTGAAATGGTTTTCCTCCAAGATGAACAAAGTCCTTGCATAATGCGGCAAAACTGGATGGAGACGTAACTGGATTAACAGTTTCATTATCAGTATGCTCTCTTCTGTTACCAGTCGATGCACTCCCAACAACTCTTCCCCTTCGACCTCTTGAACTCATAATGGCTACCTGAACAGGTAATCCAATCAATTTAGATAGGGATATAGTTATAAAAGAAAATTACAAATACGCACTCTCAAGATAGATACTACTCCAGAGCCTAGGTGTTTCTCAACCTGGCTTTGATACCAACTGTGACGACCCGTCTTTCAATAACCAGAAAGACGTTTCATCAATAAGAAAAGAAAGAGATAGAAATAGAAAGAAAGAAAGAAAAGAAACAACAATCATTAGAATATCACAGCGGAAACGAACAAAATATAATATTACATATATCCCTTACATAGTTTTACATATCAGAGTACACAAAATAATATTACTCCATTACATCTGACATTCATAAGAGTTCTTCACAACCCATACAACTCAAAACATAACACCCAAAATGCCACTACAGCGAATATAGATAGATAGTACGTCTGGACTCCAGCTCCAGCTTCCAAAACATGCTAATCCAAACCTAATCACTTGGCTACTCATAAAAATTTGAGTACCCAAGAGTTTATGAAAAACAAAATAAACTCCGGGTCAAACATGGGTCTGGTGTGAGTAAATCAGTTAAAATTGTTTAACTTTAAAATCATTTTGAAAACAAAAGGTATCACGTAAGACTTCCCACAAATAAATACGGGTAAGTTTTTACCTTACGCTAACCAAAACCTTTGATAGGAAATTCAGTGATATTATAATAGGGTCTAGGGTTTTCAAGTAAATAGAAAATAGCCGAAATTGTCACATCTATTAAATTCCATCTACTAGCCACGAAAGTGGGTAATACAATCAAAACCGTATGGTCTCGTAGAGAAAATGGGTTTCCATCAATGGCAGGGCTACTGGGGTATCGCCCGTCACAGTACGGGGCCTAGATCACCGTACCGAGGACCACTCCCGATCCCCTGGAACACAAGGCCGGACCCATCCCTTACTGGATAGTTCCGAACAAGACAACCCCACAGTTGTGGCCAACAACTGCCCACACAACCGAATAAATAAGGGACTTCTAGACAGGGGTAAATCTCACTCTTAAGTGGGGGCTACCTACGAAACCTTGCTGCACCTCCCCTGTTTTAGCCATTCCCGGTTGATGAGACTTGAGGCTACGATTACCTTTAGAAAACACATCTCTTAGAATGCTCATCGTCTACCTAACGATGTTCTGAAAGCATTCAATCCATACAAGTTCGTTCCGGGTTCGAACGAAACCAAAGGCATTATTTCGTTACCCTCATTTTGGAATCACCCTCAGAGTTAACGACAATAACCCTTGCACTCTAAAACTCCATCTCGATCCTCACTTGAGATATCACGACCTAACGTTTAACTTGGATCGATGTGGTTTTCGGAAAATCAAATTTGATTCTCGATCCCGGTCTCATCGAAATCCAAACGTGTCTTAAAGGCCAAGTTGTTTAAAGATTTAAACAATTCAATTCAGATTCAAACATAGCATCATACAATATTATCAACAGAAAATAACCATTATCTATCACATATATAAAATATCCTATTACAGAGTATATCAACTATCATTCAACGGATATCAACCATATTCAGATATTAATTCAAACAATCATCTACAAGCAAGCACTACTTAATCATATCATAACTAATTTAATTAATTTAAAATTAAATTAATTACTTAAGAATTTATCACTTAATCTTGCTTAACCAAACATTAATTAATTAATCACAATCATTTAATTAATTAATCACCTCTTAATTATCTCATTATTAATTAATTACTACTTTATTAATTAATAATCTTTATTTAATTATCAATTAATTACTATAATTATTTATTAATTAAAATTTGATTAAAAATTAATCATTCCTTGATTGGTTATTAATTAACCCTTAATTTATAATTAATTAACCTTAATTAATTCTTAATTACCTTAATTAATTCTTAATTAATCATAAATTAATTTATCTTAATTACCTAAGTAATTATTCATTAATTAACCTTAATTATTTAATTAATTAAATCTTAACCCTTAATTAATTTACAATTAATTATAAATTAATTAATGTTTAATTACTTAATTAATTAACTCTTAATCAATTAATTAATTAACTTCTTAATCACTAATTTTTTAGTCATTAATCAATTAATTAATCAATTATTAATCACTTATGAATTAACCTTAAATTAATTAATAAACTAATTAATAACCTATTAATTGTTATTTAATTTAATCCTTAATTACCTATTAAATAATTCATAAGTATTTTAATTAAATCTTAACAAATTAATTAATCTAAATTGATTAATTAATTCCAACTCTAATTTTTAATTAATTAAAGTAACTTTAATTTCAAAATTTAATTAACTTCCAAAACCAATCAATTTTCATTCATCTTTAAGACTCTTACATATTTAAATATTTCAATTCATTAAAACAAATTACTTTTTAAAGAGTTAGATTTAAAGATGAAAAATTATTTCAAAACTTCAACAAATCAAATATGATTTTCTTTTGAAATAAAATATTGACATTTTATAAAGTAGTGAAATATAAAGTGTTAAATTTAACTTAAAACAAAATTTACATTTAAACCAAGTTTAAACCTTGTCTTCATTTATTTGCTTAACTCGACCAAAATCAAACTAACACGACTTCTACTCCATCTCTTCCCTTCCTTCTACAACACTCCCCTGAACCCAACATTCACACATGCAACAGCCCACAACCACACGCATCAACTCACCTACCCGAGCGTTCACGCAATAATCACGACCCAAACTCGAGCGTGTCTTCGAGTTGAAACCCAACGGACGCGAAAAAAAAACCCACTGACACGAAACAGTCTCGTGCACGTGTACGCCTCGCCGACGGCGTCGCCTTCATCCCCGACCCCATGCGCAAACCATACTTCGACCACCCTCTCAACTTCGGCCCTCAAATCACACTCACTCAAACTCGAAAGCAAAATGGGTTGTTCGAACCCAATTCAATACTACAGATGCCTGGAACACAACCCATTACCCATGACCATCCTACCACCTTTTGACGCCAAACTCCGGCCATGCGTGCGCAACACCCAAACACAACTCCACCTCAAACCCCGTGATACTCGATCACCTCTACTCTTCACGCGATCGAATTCTTCAAGCTCAAAAAAAACACCGTACCCAAACCCTACAAATCAAATTTCCCAATTCTGTGTTGCACCATAAATTCGATCGGTATTTTTCTAGTGTTTCACAGCATTAAACAAAGCTTCGATTCAAATTTCAAAGATTAAAATCAACCCAGTCACGAGAATTTGAAGAAAGCCCCAAATTCAGTAAATTTCAAAATTCAAATTCAATTGTAAGTTAAAAATTCTGAATTAAATTTTAAAATTCATGACATGCATTTTAGATTCAGTATATATATTTGATTCATCAAAATTCAACAAAATTTACATGCAAAATTTTTTGTTTTTCTGCATATTTACTTTCTGCAGTTTTTTTCCTAAACTGTTTCATATGCATTTTTAATTTAACACTTAAATCATGTTGAATTTAAACTCCACACTTGAAGATATCAACTCACTATCACCTTGCTGAATTTAAATTTGAAGATTGTTTCAGAAATCTACTCTGTACTTAAATTTCAGAGGAGTACAATTTACTTTTAAACATGCACAGCAAAATTTTCAACTCGAAAATATATACTTCACAAAATAAATGACATGCAAGCATTACATAACTAACATTCAACATGAAACATTTCTATACTTAAAGTTTGATTTAAGAATTTACTCACCTGTTTGTGTTGTGAAGATTCAAACTGCTGGAAAAATATATGAACTGCATATCTTAAAAACTGAAATCACTTGATGTTGTTGCTTTGAAGATGCCTCAAATTTGAATTAATAGATGATAGAAACTTGAGATTGTATGATAATTTGGTTGAAGATGTAAAGATTGAAGAAGTTCAGATTTTGAAAATGAAGAATGTAAAATTTCTTGTTTAATAAAATGAGAAAGTATAAAAGAATGTCTTTTAAAAATTTGTTTTATAAAATTTAAAGAAAATAAAACCTAAATTATGACACTTGTCACAAAAATGTTTAGTTTTCTAACACATGTTTAATAATATGGTTTAAATGTTTAACATGTGTAAATTCATGCAAAAAGAAACTAAAATGTTTACTTATTGATTTTCTTATATAAGTTTATATTTTAAATTCCTATAAAATCAATTTCCTTTAAAGAATGAAGATAAAACAAATGTTAGAATTTAAATAAAATCATGAGAATATTACTTAATACTCAAAGTAAAATTAAGAATAAAAATTGACATATTTTAAATCTTTTAATTTATCAATTCAAACACAAATTAAATTTTAAAATCCAATTCAAAAATCAAATTTGATAAGAGTACAAATTTGACACATTCATTACCTTATATATATTAGTTTTAAATTAGAATAAATGTATATTTACAATTCATTTATTTGCTGTTGAATAAAATAACAAATTTATCAAATTAAATTAGTTTATTATATAGATTATCATATTTAAATTAGGTTTGAAATTCCAGGATACCACAGGTGTCAATAGTTCTAGATGGAAACTAAGGATTGGTGGTGTATACTGATGCATGTGGAATTGAATTAGGAGCGGTGTTGATATAGAATGGTAGAGTTATTGCCTATGCATCTAGGCAGCTTATTCCGCATGATTTTAGAAATCCTACTCATGATTTAGAGTTAGCGGTACTGATCTTCGCATTGTAGATATGTAGACATTATCTCTTAAGGGATAGGTTTGA
Organism: Allium cepa; assembly: GCA_030765085.1. NCBI lineage: Eukaryota > Viridiplantae > Streptophyta > Magnoliopsida > Asparagales > Amaryllidaceae > Allium > Allium cepa. Next base: position 981,702,906 of record CM060928.1, read on the forward strand.
GCTCTGTACTGATCATGAGTCTTTATGGTATTTATTCTTTCAGAAGGAGTTGAATATGAGGTGGCAGAGATGGCTGGAGTTTTTGGCTGCTTATGATTTTGATATAGAGTATACTAGGGAAAGGTAATAAGGTGGCAGACGCTCTTAGTAGAAAACACCAGAATGTGGTATTGGCTATGTTAGCAGAGTGGAAGGATTTAGTAGTTTTGGCCAGTTATGGGGTACAGTTAAAATTGACTGCTAGTTTTAGTTAGAGTGCTGCCATGCTATATTGTATAGAAGTTAAACCAGTATTGATTGAGAGAATTGCTTCTAATCATAGGGAGGATCCGATGTTAGCTGATAGGATCAAAAGACTTAAAATTGGAACTGAGATCGATGACTTCATGGATTTTAGCCTTGACCAGAAAGGATGTTTGAGAAAGAGGGGACGTTAGTCTGTTCTGAATATTGAGGACTTGGGGAAGGAAGTTCTTAGAGAATGTCATTGGTCAACATATCGATTCATCTTGGAGGAACCAAAATGTATTAGGATATGAAGAGGAGCTTCTATTGGGAAGGCATGAAGAGGGATCTTGGCTTGTGGGTTGGCAGTGTGCAAACAATCAACAAGTGAAAGCCTAAAATCAGAAATCGAGTGGGTTGCTTCAGCCTTTAGAGATTTCAATCTGGAAATGGGATTCGATATCGATGGATTTTATAGATGGGTTACCAAGGACAAATATGGGTAATGAAAGTATATGGGTTATAGTGAATAGATTGACTGAGAGTGCCCATTTCATTCCAGTTAAGTCAACCAGGACCTCACCAGAATCTACAAGAAGTGATGGGTACCAAGCTTAATATGAGTACCACATATCACCCTAAAACAGATGTGCAGACAGAGAGAGTCAACAAAGTACCCGAGGATTTACTGAGAGCTTGTGTATTCAATTTTGGTGGATCTTGGGGGGATCAACTACATTTGGTTGAGTTTTCCTATAATAATTTTTACCAGACTAGTATATGAATGGCGCTACTTGAAGCTTTGTATGGAAGGCCATGCAAATCACCTACATGTTGGTTGAAAACTGGAGACAAATTAGTCTTAGGTCCATATTTAGTTAGATAGGCATCAGAGAAGATTGAGTTGATCCAAGAAAGGATGAAGGAAGTTCAGTCTAGACAAAAGTGTTATGAAGATAAGAAGCATAAGGACCGAACATTCTTAGTTTGAGATAAGGTTTTCATTAAAGTATCATCTATGAAGGGTGTGGTGCGATTTGAAAAGTCAGGGAAGCTATCCCTTAGATATGTTGGTCTATTATAGATTTCAGTGAAGATTGAAAAGCTCGCATACAAAGTAGATTTGCCAAGTAGTATGGCAGGTGTCCATAATGTATTTCATGTATCTCATCTTTGTATGTATATGCATGATCCAGAGACTACAATTCCTTCGACAAGGTTGGATGACTTAGTGGTAAAGCATAATTTTACTATTGTTAGACAACCACTTTGGGTTGTAGCTAGAGATGAGAAAATATTAAGGAACAAGATAGTCAGGTTGACGAAGGTTCAGTGGAGCGACAATGAGTAAGACTGTACTTGGGAAACAAAAGACATGACTAGAGATACTTATCCTTATCTGTTTTGACGGTATGTCTATATTATATTTATATACATAGTTATTAGTCAGATAGGCTAGTGTGGTGGTAAGGAGTTGTTACAAATGATTGCTACATTAAGTATTTAGTCCTTATTGAATTTCGAGGATGAAATTCTATATGGGGAGCATGTAGCATCCCTAATTTTTGATAACATTGTTTAGAAAATTTAATTAAATAAATTAAATAGGATAATGATGATAAGGGGATTGAGATTTTAATAAAATTTATAAGAAGGTCATGCTTAAGAATAAAATGAATGGGCTTTAGATGGGTTATTTTGATTGGATTACACATGGGCATATTAGTAAAAATAACCACATCATTATACATGGCTATATACTTCTCACCTTGTCCATTCATGTTCATTTTCTCAAATCTAAAATAAACACAAAAACCCTAAGGAGCCGATCATTATCAAAGAGGAAAAATTCAATCTAAAGCTAACGATCAAAGCTAGGAAGGGTTAATTAATTAAAGAGTTACAAATAGGCAAGTGGTTATAAAGAAATTACTAAAATTGGCTAAATTTCAGCCTTTAATCCAGAATAGTAGGTTTCGCCTCAAATAGCAGTGCCTTTCGACTCTATTGACTCCACCCTATCTCGGTCGAAACCCACATGGTCGAAACACACATAGTCGAAACTAATACACAATGTTTCACTTAGATGGTACGTAGTGGATTGAACGAATGGTGGAAGCCTTGGTATCTAATGGTAGGCTTCCAATAGGGTCGAAACCCTATTTTGTTTCCATAAAATAAGATCTTGTCTTGTTTTACTTAAAGCCTTCAACATAGTCGAAACATATGTTTTCGAAAGGTTTTTATAAATAGCTTTCGAAGAAGTTTGAAAATGTGTTAGCTTTCAAAGTATTACCTCTATTTTAAACTTCTTGAATGCTTTCGAATGGGGTTGATGGTTTTGAAGATAATGGAATCGAAAAGGGGTTTCGAATCTATCATTTGAAGTTTTAATTTTAAGATTGTTGCTTTCGACTAGATGGTTCCGACAACATCAACTTTTCCCCTAAATGATTTTATAATTGGTCCCGAAAGAGGGACATTCTTGTATAACCAATTTGACCGGAAGGATGATTTTAAAGAGTAAATCCAATACTTTCGAAGAGGAACATTTATTTGTTTCGAAGATATGTTAAAGAAAGTTTTGATACCATCAAAAGATATAATTGGTTTCGAAAGAGAATACCAACAAGGGATTCGAAAGGTATATTTATTATGTTTTGAGAAAGAAGTTTTTGCTTTCGACGGAAGTCATCGAGAGGTTTTGAAAGAGATATTTTTAAGATTTTAGAACATAAGCCAAATCTCAAATTTAAAGGAATAACCATGGCATAAATAAATAGAGGGTTTTAAAATAAAAGTGTTTTTCTTTGATTTCAAAGGTAAAGGGTTTAACCGAGCTATATATATATATATATATATATATATATATATATATATATAGAAGATAATAAATCATAGGTGTTGGTATTATATATTATATACTTCTTCATATACTTATTCACATGGTTATTAACCCATAATAGTATTTTGGAGAAGGGCATAATAACCAGCTAGGTTGACCCAGTAGTGAATATAACTTAAGAAATCTTAAAATCTAAATTAAAGATATTGGTAGGGACTAATAGGTTCACACTAAGCCTATGAAAACCATGTTTGACTAAAGATACTGTCAAGGGCCAGTAGGTTCATAATTAGCCCATGAAAACTATGATTTTATATTGGCAGAGGCCAATAGGTTTATAGTTAGCCCATGAAAACTATATCCGGATTAAGATATTGACAGTTAGCAATAGGTTCCTAGATAGCCCATGAAAAGTAAGATAAGAGAAAAGATATTGGTGTTACCAGTAGGTTCTTACTAGTCTTATGAAAACCATGAAATCAGACAAATAGTCTATAAACATTTAACAGGTTAATAGTGACCCATGAAACTAAAATTGAGACAGATAGTAAGAATGAATGGGGATGGGTAATCCAAATTTAATTTACTTGTATTGCGTATCATCATAATACTTTGAAATACTATATTTCAACCATTATGGATGTAGGTCTAAAATATATGGTTTTATAAATGTTTTGGGATACTAGTGAGGGGAAAACCCGTTCTGCTAAGCGATGTGGCCTCAATAGATATCTAAATGGTTTGAGATGGTAAATTATTATTCATACCAGGCATTATGTCTGACTCAAAGTTTTTTCCCCTTAAACCCTCGAGTACACAATTGATTTTTGAGTAGATTGAGAGTTAGGGTTTCCAGGTGTTCTTTTAGACGAATAAAGCTTCCAAGGACGTGCAGGAGGTAAGCTTGTTACTAGAGTAGCTTATTTTCGCTGTGAGTTTTCATTGTAAAGGAAGATTGTTGTAGTGCCTTATACACACACACACACACTCTGTTCAACCAAGGGGGCACCTTCATATGTCGCTCTTGGCGTATTTCATATTAATTATATGTTATATGAATGAGGTCTTCGTAATGGGATTATGTAATCAATTTGGAATATTTTGAAATGAAATATGGAATGTGTTTTTTGTTTCAAATTTTTCCATATTCTTGTGTTTCTATGTATCAATATCTTACATCGCCGTATTTGGTCGTCGAGGATTAGTAATTATGGATGATTACATTATCTGTATCCATTAGTTTTGGGCCTTGAGGCAAAAGGATGTTACAATATGTTAATATAATTGATACAATGAATAATATACAGAGCTACCTGTCTACGCTTTCAAAATCTCACTGTAGAAGGGATAAAATAAAATAACAAAAATATGTGCCCATTTCATAGAAACTCAAATCTCAGAAATACAACATATCATTCCAAATATCCAAAATACAATATCTCAAAATAATATCAACATGTCTAAATTGGGGACATTATAATACATAAAAAACATTAAAAAACATAAAAATATAGATAAGTAGATAAACTTTCACAAATCTTTACCGTCGCATTCATCTTCTCCAACTGCATCATTTCACCTAACCTGTGTTTTACAACGAAGAGGGGTTTATGACAACAATATACGGTGAACGAAAATCTCAAGCCTTATCATGGCAGTATTTGGGAAGTATCATTTAGATAAGTAATATGACTTTCGCATTATATACTATATCCTACCAAGAATACCTCCAACTACATGCCCCAAGGCTCTTCCATTCCAGCTCCATAACTTAACTTCAACTATAGGCTAAATGCCCTTTCCAGTTCAACTTTACTATTATAAAGTGGGTTCAATGCACTACTGTAAGTTATACCCTAATGATGTGATAGAAAGAACTTGAGCCACGTAATACTTTTCTAATGAGAATTAGGCAAACTCTGGCCATTTAATACTTATACCCCAAGCAGATCCCTATCATCTAAAACCTAACCCAAGGCAGACCCATATCTAGCACTCCCAATCTGACATCGTAAGGAATCTTACCAAGCAACTTAAAACTTCTTTTATGAGAAGAGGCTGGCCTTGTAATAGCCACTTAATAGCTCAACCCTTAAGCAGGCACCTCTTGAGATTCCCTACTACCACACCTAAAAGATAATTCAGACTATTTAATACTTATTAGTTAGGAAGAAGGGGGATCCTACAACAACCACTTAATACCTTAACTAGAAGCAGGCCTTACTGGGATGTCCATCTTATGACCTATAACCCAAATTGTGACATCACACATTAGTCCGACTATTCGTAGGTACTGGCATCCAAATTAGCTAGGTAGACTTACCTTAAAGAATTGGGACTAACCTCGTGTTCATGCGGGTACATATTATGGGAAATGTTTCATACCAGTCCTAAAATCACACTACTGGTAGCCGGTAGACTTCTATGTACTTTTGACTAATCTCGCATCCCTATAACTTAGTCATATTTCTGCTCTCCTAAAATACTACCATATATACATACCACATATATAATATCCCACCGCATTTACGGCATAAGGCCATATATGGAAAGCTCCTTATTTTTGTGGATTGATTCCATAATTATTTAACTTCCTTCATATATGGTCTACCGCTATTTACTAACCTATTTATTATATACTACGCGATTAGTATGCTAATGATTATACATTAACATTATATTTAAAATTATGTATATTTAAGCTAACTAAATATTTCTAAGTGTGCATAACGTAATGATATTTCTATTCTAAGGATTTTGCTTCCTATGCTAATGATTTAAAATATTAAATTTCCCATATCCATATAAGTCTAGTTCCATACAGTAATTTACCAAATGGCTAATATCCTTAGCTAAATAAAATAGACTTATATAAGTATTCAAAAATGGAATAGTACCAAACTTATTTCACACCAATATAGTAGAATTTCTGTCTTAATTTCCAGAACGCAAAACTTACAACTTTTTTTTATTATATTCAACTTTTACATATATAACCTTGAAGCAAAAAAGGGATTCATATTTATTTGTATTATGGAAATAGACGGTGCAAACTACGAAAAAGAAAATCCATATTTTGCATATAATTTTTTAATAGTTGCCTTTTTGAATCCTTTTATTGCAACAACCGAATTTAGAACCGGAATAGAACATAAATTAGTCAAATTGCAAACAACAAATTTAATTCTATTACATTAGCATAAAAGATTTTGAAAATCCATCCAATCAAAGGATTGACATTTGATTTGGGAAAATTTTAAGGTTTTAGGGTTTAGGGTTTTCGCAAAAAAAATTCTCTAAGGCATAAGACAAATCCAAGGCATGAACTCTTAGGATTAGTACATAGTGATATATGCAGCCTGATGCCTCTAACCATCAAAATAATAATTCTTAATTTGTTACTATCATTGATGATTTCTCAAGACTAGGATATGTTATCTTATGAAGAAAAAATTCGATGTCTATGAGAAATTTGTTAAACATTAAAATGTAGTAGAAAATAAAATAAGTTGTAAGATTAATATTCTTTGATCAGATCGAGGAGGTGAGCATGTTGGATATGAATTCCAACAATACTTAAAGGACAATGAGATTATCTCGTAGATTACTCCACCCATACTCCACAACCTAATGGTGTGTCAGAATGAAGAAATCGAACCTTATTGGATATGGTACGTTCCATGATGGGTAAGGCCGAATTATCTCTGTTCTATTAAGGAGATGCGCTAGAAAACGCAATGCATATGTTGAACTAGTTGCCCACTAAATCCATTCCTAAAAAACCACACGAGATGTAGCATGGTAAGACATCCCAAATAAAATATTTGAAGGTGTGGGATTACCCGACATATGTTAAGAATGTTTGTCCGAATAAACAAGATGCAAGATCGGTATTGTCTAAATTTATAGGATATTTTAAAAACTTAATGGAATATATATTCTATAGTCCCGAGGAATAAAAGGTTATTTCTTGACACCCTATCATTTTAGAAAAGGATTTCCAATCAAAGAAAATTAATAGCGAAGTTGTAGATTTGGATGAGATTCAAAAGTTAACACTAAGGCTAAACTAGTTGGAGAACCAAGTTCACTCTTATACGAAAACACATAACCTATTAGAACGTCTAGTAAGGAATCTCGCATATCAGAGTGATACTATAGTTTTCTCATGGACGACGAAAAAATCGTGTTTTAGATGATGGCACTCCTTTATCTTTCCAATAAGCACTGTAGAGTAAAGACTCTACACTCTAGCTTGGAGCAATGAAATCTGAGATGGATTCCATGTACAAAAACAAAGTATGAACTTTGTCAAATGTGCCCGAAGGGATAAAACCCATTGGCTGCAAATGGAATTTTAAGGAAATGCTAAACGCAGACGAGGAAGTAGAAACTCATATAGCAAGGCTAGTTGCGATAGGATTTTGTCAAATTCAAGATTTTGATTATGACGAGGCCTTTTTAACCATAGCCATGCTTAAGTCTATTTGGATTATGCTAGCCATTGCTTAATTCCATACAAATCTAAATGGTGATTTGGAAAAACCATTTATATGCCATAGTCCTAGGATTTTATGGTTAGTGGAAGTGAGGGCTAGGCTTGCTAATTGTTAAAGTCCATTGATGGACTTAAACAAGCTTCAAGAAATTGGAACAAGTGTTTTGTTAAGATAAAATAGTTTGGTTTTTATCAGAACGCAGATGAAGCATGCATATACAGAAAAGAACAGTGCAATGCATTCGTCTTCTTAGTGTTATACGTTGATGACCTATTATTGATTGGCAATGACATTTCATTATTGCAATTAGTGAAAGCTTAGCTTTCGAAGAACTTCTCCATGAAAGATTTGAGACAAGCAGTGTATACACTAGGTATAATGATCTACAGATACAGATTTAAGAGGCTATTAGCATTGTCCCAATCCCTGCACATATATACCATGCAGAACAGGTTCGGTATGGCGAATTCCAAACATGAAAAAGTTCCCACAGAAACTAACCATGACTCAATGTACATTCTTACTTATCGGGATAGAGACGAGTTTCCATACCTCAGAATTTAGTGTTAAGTATACAATGAAGTATCAACCATATACTTAATCTATCTAACCCATTTTTTGAAATTAACTCTCTTATATTTATCCCTTTTTCGACATTTCGACCTCTCTATCTGCCTAGAAAATCAAGTACTAGATCTCACAGATAGAGTAGAGTCTACTCATTAACTTTTAGTGCTAAATGAGAGATGACTTACTTTCAATAAAACACATCACTGTTTTAGCATAACTTATCATATTTGTTCGGCTAATTAATGACATAGATAAAAAATTCCCTTACATTAAAATCCCATCTTTTGTAAAAGAAAGTTGATTTAAACAAACCGACCTTTTGAAATAAAGGGATTTAAAAATAATTTTTTTAATTATTAGTAATAAATCTTAATTAAATCTTAACTTAATTAATAATTAAGTAACAATTAAACATTTCTTGATTAATAATTAATTAATATTTAAACCTTATTTAATTAATAATTAATTAAATAATCATACCTTTTACTAAATTACTAATTAATTAATAACCGATCTTTACATAATAAATAAATGATTAAGTAATAACGTAAATCCTACTTAATTAATTAATAGTTAACCTTTACTTAATTAATACATAGTTAACCTTTACTTAACTAATTAATATTAAATAATACTTAATTAATAAATAGTTAACCTTACTTAACTAATAAATAATTACCTTAATTAATAACTAAATACTAATTACCTTTACTTAATTACTTAATTATTAATCATTAACACCTTAATTAAATAAATAAATAATAATTTAACCTTTTCAATACTTATAATATAGTTATAAAGACTCTTTAAATATATCTAAAGTGAAAAACCATTTTAGTATACACAAAAATCATTGTTTTACGAACAGCATCCATAGTAACTATCGCTAGGGATACCATAACCTTAAAACTTGTTTTATAAGTCAAATAGCCTTTACACCTTTACCTTGTATATTTAAATTACTTTATAAACTTTATATAAAGTTTTGGAAACAAAAAGTAAAGTTTTGAAAACTTTATAAAAAAATAATAAGTAAACAAGTTTAAAACACACGGGATCTCGATGCACAACATAAACAAATCCAAATGCTAACTTTCCCTTTAGCATACAACATCCATATACAAAGCTTACACATATATACAAATGCAATAACATCCATACAAAAAGTAAAGATCATCACTTTTAAACCATCACTTAACATTTCGACTTCATTTTCAAGTCCATAACAAAACATTACATATAAAAATATATACGTAAAACGCAAGCAACATCACTTTCCAAACCAAACCACCAAAAATAATTACACAATAATAAAGTTAAAAACTTTAGTTTTAAAGGTCAAATTTACTCACCAAAATCAACAAGAAATCAAGTCACAATCACTACCACTTTGCATCAACACCCAGACTAGAATTTTCCTTTAAAAAATTGTTTTTTAAGAGCCTAAATGGCTAAATGGGTTCGGTCTTCGGGTGAGTGGGCTTGGCCTAGATTTGAAAGGTAGTTTTGGGTTTTATTTGTGGAGGCTAAGGGAAGTAGAAAGTAAAAGATGTGTTTTTAAATAGTTTTTAAAGGATTTAAGGGAAAAGAAGGGGTTTTTATCTTTAGATTTAAAAAGCCATTGAAATAAAAATGGGAGCTTTGAAAAAAGGAAGTAGAAGTTTTTGAAAAATGAAGGAAATATAAAATAAGAATTGAGAAAAATAAATTGATTTTATATAAAATGAAATAGAGAAACTACTTTTTTACCCCTTTGTCCCTTACCCTTCATAACATGATGCTACCTCACCCTCCCTTTCCTCTATGAATTCGCAACCATCAATCGACCCTCCTTCATTCCATCACATCATCATTTTTGTATATACTAGGATGCGTTTTATGTTATGTGACATTTCCTTCTCTCTTTTTTTATTTATTAAATTTTAAAAAGAGAAGTCCACATTCCTTATTACCTTAAGTAAATATTTAAACCTATTTTAACTCTAACCATTTCTTATGTTATTATATAAGAGAGAGAGAGAGAGTGTGTGTGTGTGTACTCTACTATGCACAATGTTTTCTGATATTTAGACAATGAAAAGTCGAAAATGCGAAAAATGATTTTCGGCTAAATTTTTGATTTTTCTCCGAACTAATTATTTTTGTAAACAAAATTCCTAAACAACTTCATTATTATTAGTTAATACTTCAAAGATGTTTATCTAGGTTATAGAATCAATCAATTAATTGTTTAAAAATATATTAAATATTCATATTTAAAGTGATTAAATTACGGGTCATTACAGTGCAGATCGCCCTCAATCAAGCAGCTAAAGGGGCAGTCTAAATGCGTAAATTTTTGAGTGAGCTTAGAGTGATTCCTTATACCAAGAATCCCAAGGCATTGCTATATGATAACAATGCGGCAATACAGATCGTAAAGAATCGGAGAGCAAACAAGAAGTCACAGCATACTCTTTGGAAGTTCCACCTCATCAGAGAATTCATTAAGAAGAAAGAGGTCTTGATACAAAGGGTAGATACTAGGGAGAACATAGTAGATCCATTCACTAAGTGTCTAGCTCGGTTGGCTCTCGAGAAGGAGATTAAAGTAATGGGATTAAGATTCCATAATTGTCCCCAAATGTAAGTGGGAGATTGATATAGTTAGGGGTATGCACAAAGGGTAATTACATAATCTATTGTAGATTAATTAACTCTCTATAATCCATTCCAATTCATAATAAATGTGTTTTTCGTTTTGTCATATATTTCTTATAATGTGTTATAAATTACTAAATATTTTAAAAAAATTAATAGAAAACCCATAATACTGTGTTTGTGATAGTAATTACAAATAGTTAAATCATGAATATTGTATCACAATATTATAATCACACATCATTTTAATATTCCTAATCAAGATGCACCGAGACTGCATATCGATATATCCATTAGGACTAGCGTATGTAGCGCTCTTCAAATGTTAGGCAAAGTATTACTCTTGACCGCTAGGGCCACCAAGAGGTTACATAATGACAGTTATTGGATAACTATGGAATGACTAACTCGATAGTTTTCAATTGCTTAATATAACTAAGGTCAAATAAAAATATCTATGTGACTAATTTACACAGTTCACTCGACTTGAGAATACTATGATATCCAATATGAAAGCTCTGTATTAATTATAGTCAAATCAAAGCATGATGTCCATCAAGTGACTATAGTTAGGTCGAGTTGAAATATTGGAAGTGAAACAATTGAGAGGATTTGTCTCCTCGGTTATATGAGGTTAATATCATCGTCAACTCAAAGTCAACTCAAAGTTAAAATCTCGAACGAGAGTAGTTCGGTAAATATAATTGTTATCACTGAACCAAGAATTTTGAGTTTGGACTATAGAGTTCAATATGGATGATATTTGAATTTTTACCATTACAATATTCCATAAGTCAAAAACGATATAGTTCTAACAAAGAGAATTAGTCTAAATAATAGCCACAGCCGTGTAACACTTAACAGAGTAAAGCCGGATTTTACCAAAACCAAATAAGCGATAAATTTGGCTATAATATCACACCACCTGCTAAGTAATGTGTGAATGTTGACATTCGAATAGGTCGATATTAATCACTAACCAAATTTACACCTAATGGGTCACATAATCGAAACTTTGAATATTCCTTTGACCAAACAATTTAATTAATTTTTAATTGTTGTAAATTAATTAATTAAATTATTATTAATATTATTTATAAAAATTTACTTTATTCGATGAACAAGTATTATTAAATAAATTTATAATAGTTATAAATATAATAACGATACATTATATTGAAACACGTTTAAATTGGATTTTAAATGCTAAATATTTTGTTCAGGCTTCAAATTGGTTTGAAGCCCATATAATGTTACGACCTATCATTTTGAACCATTCAAATCCACAGTAATCCACACATGTCAGACTTTAATTACTCAAAAAAAACAGATTGTTGATTTATATTTGGCAAAACTTAGCATATACAATAAATAAATCAATCATAGACACAGAGTAATACAACAATTAGCAAAGGAATAGATAAATAGTAGTTCATGAAGGTACTAAAATATCGAAGTCTGAAACAAATACAACGGAAAATCCCAAGTACATAGAAGACGCTAATACAAAAGCAATTGACAAGTCTAAACATAAACAACTGGAAATAACTGGAATAACTAAAAGCTAAATAGACAAAAGACAGATCTCCAAGCAAAGATCCAAAGGTGAGTCTCAAATATTGTGACACTCGGTCTGACCCAAGCATAAAGCAAAACACAAAACACTCGAGTCAAGATTAACATTCTTATGCAAGTAAATCAACTCAAGTGAAATGTCCAAGTGAAATGCAACATATCTTAAAGGATGTTTGGGATTCTCATCTTTTAAGGATCCATTAAACTATCTACTTACATAGTACAATACGCTACATAGATAATGTACAGTAAAATATTAAAATAGAATTAAGGCGTTACCCAAATCCCCTTTAACACATTTTTATATAAATGTCGTAGTCTATACAGTACTGTAAACTCCACCAAACCGGTGGGCTCTCAGGGAGCACTCCATTGGTACGACACAAAACAAACTCGTAGTATGCACGATAAGGCATGTGACAAGGCACGCGAGGCAATGCTCAGGGTAGGATACTACAGTTTTGCAAAACCGGGCTGGTGGTAATGCATAGCAGCTACTACGCCCACCTCGAGACACACTTTCATAATCAAAGGTGCACCTAATCAAATCACAAAGTAATAGAATGGTATCGAAGAAGCATGCTCGATCGGAGGTGCGACCTCACTTGGCCCGGGTATAGCTCATGTTTTGGTCACATCAACTAACTCGCTTGAGTCAGGGACGCGTTCATACCTCAAATAGACGTTGCCAACCCATCCTAATTCATTCTGGATTCTCTACCACGTACACAATTATGAAAGTGATTTTCGGTATTGGCAGAGAGTATGACAAAATTCGATCTCAGTCTCTTTAACAACCAAACACTTATTTCACAACATGGTTATTTTATATTTCAAACAGTTCATACTTATATCAAAATATCATAATCGTTTTAAAATCATATCATTTTCGAAATCATATTCACTTTTGAAATCATTATTCACTTTAAAAATCATATTCATTTGCAAAATCATAACCGCGAAATAGGTTAAAACATCATATCAAAGTATTTGCATTTAAATCCATAAATCTAAATTTTAACAGTTGCAACTTAAATAGTTTGAATATTGAAAGTAGTTTATATATTGAAATAGTTATTCATTAAAAACAGTTTATATTTAAAATAGGTTATAGATTAAAATAGTTTATATATTAAAAATAGTTTATATATTAAAAATTGTTTATATATTAAAAAATATATATTTAAAAAAATTATAAATTTAAAATAATATATTTTAAAATAGTATATATATTAAAAAGGTTTGTACCAGAAATAGTTTCAAATTAGAATTGTTTCTTCCAATTTCATAAATCAATTCAAATCAACTTCAGTTCCAAAATTCAATTTAAATTAATCTCAGTTCAACAATTTCAATTAAAGAGTTAAAGGTTCAATTGAATTTCTCATTAAAACCATTTTTAATTTATATCGATTTCAAATCTAGGTTTGAACTGCAAATTTAAACCACATCTAATTCAGTAGGTTTCAAAGTTCAAATATTCAACAATTTACAATAACTGAACTTGATAAATTTCATTTATATTTCAAAATTCAACTTTAATTTATTTAAATTTGAAAATATTCACTTAATCATTTTTAAGTAACATTTAAATAAAATATTAAATTTCAAATTTAAACAAATATTCAATTTCAATTTTATTTAAATTTGAAAATATTCATTTAATCACCTTTAATTAGAATCCAATTATTAAGTAAAAATCATATCTTTAAAATCTCAAAATTAATAAGTTTCAAATCATATTTATTCAAATTCAATTCTTAAAAAATTAAATTACAAATCATCTTTAATTTATCATTCCAACCTTGATTTATAAAAATTATTACAAAACCTATTCCAAAATCTTAATATAAATTTTAAACAAATATTTTAAATACAATATATATACTTATGCAATAAAATTCTATTAAATTAAATTTCATTATATCAAAAATTATCAAATTAAATCTTACTTTATTAAATCTGTTTTATTTTATATTTAGCTATATTTTATATATTTAAAAATAGTAAAATTATAAGTAAAATCTTAAATTTACCCTTTTCAAAACATAATTTATAAATTTAAAATTTCTAAACATATAATTTAAAATCTAAATTTTTCTCATATATTAAAATATAATCTTTATATTATATTTAAAATCAATATTTATTAAAATCCATATATTTCTCTTTTCTCAAAATTTTGGAAATCATTTAAATATAAACCAATGGTGTCCGTATATAGTTTTCAATCTTATGGTCTAGTGGTATTGATATTTATCATTTCAATATGCAATAACTTATATTTGCGGATATATATCATTTTAACTCATAATCCCAAAATTGCAAAGTCAGTAAAATCGCTTGGCTTTACCATTTCAACCCATAGCGATTTTCCATAATCTATAATATCGTTCGGGTATGTATCATTTCAATCATAGGGATTTCCAAAACTATCGGGAAACTTGCTGAGTGAGAATAATAAAATAATAGCATAAAATGACATAGCATATCAATGGCAAATATGATCATAATTAACAATTTAAATATAATATATTTACAACATTTTATGGTGCCATATTTCAAATAACATAGGTTAACAAATGCAGAAAATAACATACCATACTTAACAACTAAATTTCTAACCAATTCAAAATTTAGCAACATATTCAATTGTCATTTTATGTGAAGTCAATTCACTAAACATAAGAATGTTAATCGTGAGTGATTGCTCACCTTTCGAGGCTAGAGAAAATAGACAACACAACAAGCTACAATTTTGAATCACGAACTTGACAATCGACCAATCCAAACGACGATTTCCAAAGCCAAGCAAGGTGGACTCGAGATCGATGAAAAAAAATTAAAAAAATCTAAAAATATTGTATTTAAAATAAACCTTTGCATATTATATTTTAAAAATCAATATTCAATTTAAAACACATACCAAAATAGAACATTTATATATCTTGTATTTTAAAATCAATATTTAATTTGAAATGCATATTTTAAAATCAAAATATCAAAATATCATATTATAAAATCAATACTTAAAAATCAGTATTTTTTATAATAGAGGAGAGAATTGCAAATGAAAAACAATACATATATATAATATATAATTTTTTTTCTTATATATATAATAGAGGAAGGGAAGCTAGCAATGCTTAGTGTATGGTCTAGAGGAGTGCACGTCAAGGCATGGCAGCTCGAAAATGGTGAGAGGGCTATGAAGAGGCTTGCTGCTTGGTGTCGGCTGTTCGGTCAAGGTGAGGTGGAAGGCTTGTCGATCGGTAGAGGGAAGGATGCATTGAAGGGATGGCTGGCGGCGAGCTTAGAATTTGGCTGATAGGTCTCGGCTAAATGGTTGAGTTTGGATTGCGTGGCAGAGGTAGGCTTCGGTTGCTAAGGATGGGGCGGATCTGACAGGGGGTTGCGGACTGTAGAAGCAAGGCTGTGGTTGCGTGATCAGTGGAAGTTGTTGGTTGCTATGGGCGTACGAGGTCAGAGATGGAGCGGAGGTTAGCCGATGCGGGAAACGATGGGCTGCGAGGCTGTGTTGCTAGAGATGGAGTTGACATGGAGAGGAAGATGGTCGATGTTGTTGCATGGTATGAGTCGATGCAAGGCAAGTGGTGGGTGGCTAGCTTTCGGCATGGAGGGTTTCAGGTGGAGAGATGGTCACGAGGGGAAGGTGCAACGTGCCAAGGGGTAAGACGTATGAAAGTGGAACGACACTGGCGTTTTGTCGAGCTCTGGGTCGAGGCTGGGTGTGGGGAAAAGGCAAAGACTAGTTGATGGGTTATGCGCTGGATGTCTGGGGACGGCAGGAGCTACGCAGGCCAGAGGGAAGAGAGGGGATAAAAGGCAGAGTTCGGTCAGGGAAAGTGGTGATCGGTTGTGGGTTGAGTTATGGCAGGTTGCTAATGGACAAGCAAGTATATTCACAAACCAAGATGACTTCATAATTTTTTTCAAACTATGCATAACAATGAAGATAAAGAAAGGAGGGGAGAGAGGAGCAGGATTAGATGATAAAGCTTTAGTTAATACGAAATATATATTATATTATATTTTTCTGATAGAAATGAAGAGAAAACAGAAAACCAAAAGGATGAACGAACAAGCAAAGAAAATGAAACAACAAATATAATAAAATGGTAAGAATAGTAAAAGTCAGCCATCGAGTTCAAAAAATAATAAAAGCTAGTGACCAAAGGTTTTCTCACAGGAACAAATGAATGGACACAGTGAAACCCAAAAGGCTCAAATACGGAACCGATACGGCTAATCTTTTTGCCGATTTCACCCTGTACCGGATGCCGGAATACACAAATGAATATACCGTGCAGATCAGCACGACGAGATGAATGGAATGGCACAAAGATATGAGTGACATGACCCATCTATCAAAACTCGATATTTGCTGCCAAAATTGCTGCTACAACGCCAAAAATAATGTAAACGAAGCTAGAGCAGTGAAAATTTGGCGAAACGAAATATGAAATCTCACATAGAAAATGATATGCATTTATCTTATATAAAAATATTCAGATTTTAAATAATTTATTTCCAACAAATTTTAACTGATTTTAAATTTGAAATTTGACATTTCATAACCAAACAAACTTTCATATTTTCCAATGAAAATATACCACAAGCTATGCTTAAATAGATGCATACCAAAAATCAAATTTTTATTGCTAAAATTTAATTGCTTATTTTCATGAAAAAGTTAGTTAAGTACGTTATTTATATCGCTAAAATTTTCGAGTCGTTAGATATAGGGACCGGGTTAGTTCGACCATGATATGGACATGAAAGTGGTGCCGCCATATGATTGCAAGCAGGTTTGATTTGGATGGTTAAGTTAAATATAATTGGTAAGAGATAAAGGAGGATCTAGATTCTAACTTGCCTCTAAACTCTCCTCTACATATGCATCTCAAACCTACCTATTAGAGGACTTTTGAAGCCACCTAATCCTCTACCTCTGGCCAAAATCTATACCTTCATATCTCTTCAATTCCAAACTCAAATTAAAGTAAAACAAATATTATTCGAGAGTCGGTGGTTAATGGTTAAGGGGCTAGCAGTCTATAAGATTGGAAACTAGATTAAGGAATATCTCATCGTTTCAAGGTGTACTTATAGGCATTGGTAATAAGGTAGAATTTCAACCTATTAGTGAATAGTAATGTGCAGATAATATTTCTATCATGTGTATTATTTTGTTAGTTAGATGAAGATTATATTATATGAATATAGTGTCATAATCAGATTGGTTATATTTTTATATACTTATAATAAAAATTTATTTTGACATATAACTAATTATGATATGCATGGCTCAGAATTGAAAATCAAATTTTATTATTTTAATAAATTTAAAATACATTATTTGATTACATATAAGTTTTATAATTTAGATTCTAAATCTTATTATACACAAAATATGGTTTTATAATTTTACACAAATAGTTACTTATTTACAATTTTTTGGCAGAAATAAAATAACTTTTATACATATGTATATTATTTTTTAATATTATTTAAATCAATCAGTCATGTAAATTAATTATATCAATATATATGTATCATATAAAATATGTTCTATATTTTATAAAATTAAGTTAGTACCTAGTATACTTTCGATTAAAAAATAAAAAAATTATTTTACATAATTTAAATATTTGTATATCAACCAAAAATAAAAAATATACATTAATATTGTGTATAGATTATAAAATAAAATTCTATATATTAAATATTCAAATAGTAAAATATCACTTCGAATTTTACTAAAATTTTAAGTTTCAATAATTATGTTTCAAAATTAATTTTTAATTAATTTTTTCTATTTTCCCTTATGGATATTAATTTAAAATTTGTATATTTAAATTAAAAATATATTCTATGCCATGTGCATTATCAAGTGTATGTGTGTATTTAATACATATTTTTTGTATATTTTAAAGTATTAATATACATACATACATACATACATACATACATATATATATATATATATATTTGTTATTATATTATTTATATATAAGTATATATATTTATTTAATTTATTTGTGTATGTGTGTTTATATATATATAGGTATTGCTTTCTGCTTTGCAGCAAATAAACAATTAAATTTATTATTATTTATAAATGTTTTAATATATCTTATATAAATAATGTTAAAAATTCCATGTATATATATATAATTATTTAAGATAAAATATAGCTTATATTTGTGTGTGTTTATGTGTGTGTGTGTGTGTCTATATATATATATATATATATATATATATTTGTAATATTTTGTATATATAAATTAAAGTATATAAACATACATTTATATAAAGGGAATTTCACTAGAAGGACAAACTTTGCAGTCCAATTAGTTTCTAGGACACACATCCACAGAAATTAATTTCAAGGCAAAAGTTAGTAGAATAATTACTTTTAAGGACAAAGTCAGCAGTCTAATTACTTTCAAGGACATAATTTCACAGGTTTTTAGGCCTCAGAAACTAATTATTTTTCATTTTGTCCTTAAAAGTATTATTTCAGTTGTGTGTCCTAGAAACTAATTGCACTTACTAAAGAGGCCCTTGTGTCTAATTTCCACTTTATATAATATTTTTTTTTCTAGATTAACTAACAAGTCTGTTACAATTTAAATACCAACATTTATATATGGACATGTTATACTTTGCATAGGTTGCAATATTACACATGCACACACATACACACACGTCTATAAATATATGTGTATGTATAATACACGTATATATATAATATAATATAATATTAATTACATAAAATAAAATTATTATATAAATTTAAACAAAATAATAAATTTATTTAAAAAGAAATAGAGAAATGTTCTACATAAATTAGACTTCATTAGCTTAATAATGATCCAAAATGGAAAAAAATTGAAATTCACTCATTACTTCTACTACGGGCTAGCCCAGTTCCATAAGGGTCAACATGCAAAATTTATTGGTAGGTATATTTTTTAATTTTATTTTCCAATATTAATTCCTTTCATTTGTATATCATAACTGATAAAAATTTTATCAATTATATTTATTGCATAAATTTATTAATGTGAATTATTATAACTTTATATAGTTTATGTTCTTACAATATTAGAAAGGTCAAATATTACAATTTCATTTTTTAACATGGCTCCCACCAGTCTTTTATGTTTCTCCAAATGCTATGACGAAACAAAGAAGTATTTCGACTTCACTAGTGGGTATTATGACTTGACTATCTTGGGATTTCTGACCATATATAAGGTTGCTCAACAAGTCATATCCCCATAAATGATTAATAACTACTTATCGATTGTATTACATAAAACTCCTAACCTTGTGATCTTTTGTCCTAATCTCATCTTGACCATGAGAAAAGCTCAAAAATAAAGTGAGGTTATTCACTCATGCACACCATTTCATGACAGCCTAAGTATAATATACATACCATAACGAAAGGTCAACATATATATATATATATATATATGTATATATATATATATAAGCATCTTACTCGTCCAGTCTACATATTAATAATACTCCATATAATATCCCAAACTTGATGAAAGTTCAATAACTAAAGATTTTGCAAGTAATCTATTAATATATAAATTATAGAGGACAACACATATCTTAAAGATTCATAATCTTTAATTGAGTGATATCGACTTATGGAATGATGTATTTCTTATCAAATACTATCGTAATTGAAATGTCAAACACATCATAAATCACAGTAAATGTACTTTTACATATGTATTTATTCCTTAAGTTTATTTAGGGTTTCTTTAATGTTCAACAATTAGTTTATACATTTACATTACATACGTTTTATCATTATATAACCTTTATACTTTAACTTATATAATATTTTATGTATAACATTATGTTAATTAAATCATAATTAATTAATTTAATTAATTAACACTTTAAATAATTATTATATGGTTCGATTATAATTTTATTATTTTTTAAAAGTGGGTTAATGATTTTATTTCTCATATAGGCTTTGCAGCCCAAGCCCTTACAAATTGATCAACGCCGTAACACTACAATATAAAAATCACTTTTTATTTATATCTAAACGTTCTTACACTTTAGTAAAAGTTATTAAAATTAGGTCAAAAGCTGATTCTTTCGTAATAGCCATAAATTCTCCTGATGAATTCCTGTGCTCTTTTTTTTAGCCCCAACTCTCCAATAGTCATCATTCATGCTCCTTTATGTTGGTGAGTTTCTTCTTAGCAACTTTTCCTAGAATGACAGCAGCATCTCAAGCTTTGTAATTAGATATAACTAATTACATACAAATATATATGTACACACACACACACACTATAACCTTGTGTTATACACAGATATCTTAGATATATATATATATATATCTATGTATGTATGTACTTTAGTTTGTTAACTGACTTTTAATTAATTAATATAATTAAATACTATTTATTTCAAAATTTCTTTTATGTGCATGTTTATTTGTATTGTCTTAAACAATTCAAGACAACACGACATATATAATTATATGTGAGTGTGTATATAGTATACATGCACTTATATAGTCACTTACCATTTAGAAATCAATTTAAATAATTTTTTTGTATTTAATATTAGTTGAAAAAACAATTACCAAGGTAAACTACATTTGGCAAGTTCGATTAACTTTTCTTACCAAATCTATTTTAGATCTAGTATAAATATATTAATATCTTAACTTTTATATACAATGTTTTAATTTATAGTTATACATATGTGTATACATTCCACACACACATACATATATAATTGTAGGTATATATATACCTATAAATATACATACATTCAACCATACATACACACACACACACACACATATATATATTTATTTTTATTGGTTTGAAATAGAAAAGAACCAATTTTTTGCAGGAATACATGCTAGTGAGAGAATATATCTTTGATCTGAGATGCAGTTCTATGATATATATACATATATGTATGTATGTATGTATATAACATTTTATTGTTTTGAAATAGAAAAGAAACAGAATTATGAAAATGTATATGGTAGTGAGAGAATCTATTCTTGATTAGAGATGTCTTCTCTATTATTTACTGCTGTATATGTACAAAATCTGTGGGAGACTACCATGGTTATTTCTCTAAACTAAATATGGGGGAATTAATTTAAAGGACAAAAATTAGTATATTTTTAGCCTCAAGGACACGACCTCAATCTTTTAACCACTAGGACAAACATTCTTCCAAAATTATTCATAAGGAAAAACATTATTCCAAAATTATTCATCAGGACAAACATTATTTTAAAACTGCTACCAAACTAAAAACTGATACCTAAAAAATGTTACCGGTAACTACAAACTGATACCTAAAAACTACTATCAATAACTAAAAACTGATACCTAAAGAAAGTTGTCCTTCAGGCTAAAATACTGAAAGTTTGTCCTTGAGGCTAAAACGTGGAGAAATTTTGTCCTTCACAATAATTTCCTGACTAGAATATTATATCGATAAGATTATATATACTAATATGTTTATTATGCTAAAACTAACTAATAAAAGATAATTGATTTGGGCACATAACCAAATAATATATTGGAAGGTGTGGTATTCTTTTTGAAAATAGCACATACTTCTTCGAATAGTTTATGATTTTCGAATTTGTATTTCATTTTCACTATGTTTTAGGTAGCCAAGAATTTCGGGTCACTATTCTACCTCATGGAAGATCCCATCAGCACTTGCCACATCTCCATTGGATTAATACATCTTCGTATGCAATACACATAACATATGCATCCTTACTAACTGCAACTAGCAGCACAAATGCTAAAGCATTAGTAGCATAGTGTACAATGCGTTGTATTAGCCTCTATGCCACTTTCAGTTTTCTAACTTCAATCCTTCAACAGAAGGAGCGTATCACTTTATGGAATAATCATGTTCGGTGCTTGACCCTTTGCCTGACTATACCACAAGTTAGTTCAAGCCGCCGCTACCTCGAATATCTTACCTCTTTTTCGCCCCAACTTATCTTGTTTAGCTCATGTATACCAGTCAGAGCAAGTGCTTGGAATTGTACATATGCAAGTGCTATTTTCCAATAACGTTTCATTTATTCAACTAGCACTCAATCTCTAATTGTGTGTTCATCCACTACCTATATAACATAACATGTAGCATTCAGTCAACCTTACATTGCTCTCCATATACTCTAATTTAGATAGCAATTGCTTCTTTTCTATTGCAGTTCTAATAATCCCATGACAATATAAATTGAAGCTTATATTTTGCTAGCTCTACCATTCATACAATAATTTTTTAACTAATGATCATAAGTTTCCATACTCTATTTATAATTTCTTAATTCCTTTCTTATTTCTTATGATAATCATCTACGTGAAGATTGCATATTTTGTATATATAAAAATGATTATATCATCACCCATTAGACGTTTTAATGGCTTTTCTTATTTTCTAATCTTATTTAATAATGAGTGCTCCCCTCAATTTGAGGACCACTCTTTAATCAAAAAACACATACATACATACATACATACATACATATATATTTAATTTAGTTATTTAACTGAGTTATTTATTTTATTAATCCTATTAATAATTAATATTTTGGAAATCAATTTAATAACTAATTCAAACATTTTGAAAATTTATACTATAATGTCTATAGTTTGTGTTTTATTTTAAATTTAACTTTTAAATTTTGAACTTTTATTTCAATTTTCAAAACAATTTAAAGATCTATATTATAACATTTATAATAATTTTTTATTTAAATTTAACTATTAAATTTAAAACTTTTATTTTAATTTGGAATAATTATGAAATTAGCCTATAATTTGTGCCTTTATTTTGGGTATAACCTTGGGCTTACCTCATCCTTTCGGGATAGGCTAATAACCAGGCAATGTAGAGTACTTGATTACCCAAGCCCAACTTTAGACACCACTTTTCTAGACACTCTACTATATGGGTAGGCTTTGATAAGTTAGACCTAATATTGGTAATTTAGATTATAGAGGCTATTTGGCTTCGAAACCATTATTGGGTCTGAGTCAACCAACAATAGAAGATATGAGTGAGTATCAAACTTTGTTTTACCATTTTTGGATCTATATTTGGAATATGGAGTCTGATTCATTTGGAACTTTTCTAAATTTATTTTAAATAAAATAATTATTTTATTTTATAAATAAAATTTTACTTTATATTATTTTGTATTATGTTTGAATATGTGTATCATGTACACATATATGTGTACGTGCACGTTCAACATACTAAAGTGTGAATGATTTGACATGCTCGTGTAGAGTCGTTGGTATTTACACTGTAACGGATGTGTTAGCCCCTCTGGCTACGTGTTGTCTAAATGAATATATGTATAAAATATTATATGTACATAAAATTATGCATATGTAACATACAATCATACGTACACACACACATATATGTGTGTGTGTACGTATGTATCTGTATGGAAATATCAATTATAATATTTATTGACAGTTGTAATACCTTAGAGTCACACTTTTTGGTGTTAGCATGAACTATCAAAAACGCCCCTAATACCAAATCTTAATATCACTTGAAAATAGAATCTAACATTTAAATTTCTTTACAATTTCAAAATGTTCATCTACAATATTATCAAATCTTAATATCACTTTAAAAAAGGATCTAAACAATAAAGTATTTTTACAAGTTTGAAGCCTACTTACAAATCAATGAAATCTTAATATCATTTAAGAACAGGATCTAACTAATAAATTATTAGTTAATGGTAAAAATAAAAATTCAAACTTCAAAAAACTAGATGTCGCAACATAGAAATAAAATTTAAACATATAAGAAATGATTTCAACACGATTGTGGTTAAATATTTCTACAAACCATTTTCTTTTGAATGTACTAAACACATACATTTGTATAAAAATAATTCACTGGTAAAGCGCAGGCCATCATCATGCACAAAGCACGTGCCGTAATGCTCGTAATTTATACATGAAATGTTTAAGATGTATTTGCATAAATGTTCATTTATATCAAATAACAAATCATTATAATTAAAGTACAATTTTTTTTATTCGAATTACTTATGCAAATTTATGAAAATATTAAATTTTTTACATTTAATTATAAATATTTATAAATACATGAACATATATGCATACATATACATAAATAATTTTCTTTAACTAACAAAAATTGACTTTGAAATTATGGCACAATTTTATTTTGGATAAGATAATTTTTGGATAAGAATTAAAAATAATAAGAAAACCGACTAAAATTAATTTATAAAATTATTAAAGAAATCCATTTTAAATTCTAAGAATCATGTAATGCTATTAAATAAAATTTTATACTTCATTTCAAAATATATATACACACACACTTATATATAATCAATTATAGCTAAAAAAATTGTTACATTAGTACTTAGCATATAGTAAATATAAATATATATTAAAATATAGTAATCCTTGCTACCAAATGATTATTGTGCAAAAACAAAACTTTATAAACTTTAAAATGTTTATTGTACGATTCTAGTCTTTAGGGTATACTTTAATAATTAATAAAATCACATTTAATATTATCTAATTATAAAAAAATATTTTTTTAGACCGTGAGCTTTATACCTACAAGCATACAAAAAATAATTTTAAATATATGTATATATGCACTAATATATTCAACCATCTAATATGTAATGGAATATCAATACACTAGATTCGTAATGTAATCTAACAATCCACAATACAATGCAATAAGAAATAATTAAATTAAATGAATCAATAAATAAGTAAAACACCTTTCATCAAAGCTTAGAGATTTCAATTTGAAATGATGAAATGGCCTCTTTAATCGAATTCTAAGTTCCAATGTTGTTGGCTCTTGAATTGCTTTACCACCAACAATCGACTCAAAGAATTTCGATGTGACTTGAGCTCAGATTTCTTTTAGGTAACAATGGGGGTTTGCAGGTTGATATTTTGCAGGAGGAAAGAGATAGAAAAATCTGAAAATAAATAGCATGGAGAGCGGCATATAATTAAGAACTTAAATGGAAAGAAAAATGGATTCATTTCTCTCTGACCAATTTTACTCTTTTAAATCATTCAAAAGCCTCTCTCATTTTCTAAAATTGGTTGGCCTATCCAAGCTATTTTGGTCAAAAATTTATGCTCCATATGGGCCTCAAAACAAATTCCAGCTCGAACAATGTCTATTGCATTTAAATCTGAATTTAAACACGTACCGGTATCGAATATCGATTAATATATTTACAATTATTATACATAAATTGTTTAACATTATTCAACACATCAAATAAAAATTTTTGTGATTGATATTTCATAAATATTATTTAATTTATTTAATTTATAACCATTACAAATTAACCAAATTAGGTGATAAATGATGTATTCATAATTTCGGTTATGTGAACCCTAGGTGTAAATTTGATCAGCAATTAATATCAAACAATTCTGTGACGACCCACTTTTTTGGTCAATTCAAGTCGTCATTTAACCACGAATGACCAACCTCGAGTCATTAAAAAAGACGGATTATCAAGGGGTTTTGTAACAACCCGCATATTTATCGATTTTATATTTAAATATTTTATCGATACTCGGAATTTAGTCCGAAAAGCTACTTTTTGCATACGGTCGAATTAGGACTCGAGACCACTTCCATTGAGTTCAAAACGTCATTTGCGTTCTTTTTGAGTATAAGCTTTGATATGTTTGGAATTAGTGGAATTTTGCTACTTTTTACTTAGGGCTTTGGTTTGGGCTGAGCCCAATAACCCCACTTATGTATTCAGTCCCAACACCTTCTCCTCTTCATTACTTCATTCCTAATTTCCTAATACTCAAGCTTTTATAACAATGGAGAGTGTAAGAAGAAATTAAAACTCCAAGCCCTAGTTTTCTTTTGCAAATCAAACTCTAGCTCCAAACTAATAGAAGAACCCATTGGTAAGCTTCTCTTCTTCTTCTCCAACTCATTCTCTTATCAATTTCAGAAATTCCTAAACCTAACTTTGGGAATGTTCTTCTTTTAAAGCTTAGAATCAAGCTTCTTGAGTTGGATTTGAAGAGTGGTTGATTCCCCTTTGCTTTCAAGCTTCTTCTTCAATCGTTTGGGTTCAAAGGTGAGATTTTTATCTCACATCTTTGTCTATAATTATCTTCAATTGTTAGGTATGAATTCCTAACACTTATTCTTGTGCAATTGATTTTGGTTTGGATTGATTTGGTGTATATTCCAATTTTTGGTGTTTTGAAATCAAAATCTATGAAAATCCTTTTATGGATATTTGGACATTGATATTTGAGGCGTATCGAAGAGCCGTTAAGGCTGGGTTGTCGCTTGGCGTAAATCCTTAGTCGTTGTCGCTCGAGCGATCGCTTCCGATAATCGTTTGGCCATCTTTGGCCTAGGTTCAGGGAATGCCCTGAACCCTTGATTCAGACGTCTGAAACGTACAATTCAAACGTCTGAATATTATACTGGGAATTTTTATTCCCCAGTATTCAAACGTCTGAATTGGTTTGTTTTGGGCCAAAAAGGAAAAACGCTAAAAATTGCCTATTTCAGACGTCTGAAATATTGGGTTCAGACGTCTGAATTGTGTTCTGGAAAACAATTATTTTTCCAGATTCAGACGTCTGAATCCTTAATTTCAGACGTCTGAATCTGCTGTTTGGGCTCTATTTTTCCTATTTAGCTTGAGATTCCAATTTTATCAATTCGTGTTGACTCCCTTTTGTTGTTATCATCCATTATCGACTTGATGACATTTTCTTTGGGATTTTTGTAAATATCCTGTTTGATGCATTTGATATCGATTTCTTTGGAATTAACTCACATCTTCGTATGTGAATTTTAGTGATTGATTGTTCCTACAATCTTCTTTGTGATTTGTCACTTTAAAAATATAAAGGTTTTCTATACTAGTAGTAAATATCAAAACTCTTTCTTCAAATGATTTCAACACTATTTTATTACAAAGCTCGTTTTCTCAAACCGATTTCTAATCTATTAGTATATACAAATACCTCACTCGTATGAGAAATCTAATTAAACGGCTTAGTAAAACGAGTGGTATGAAACGCTTGCGTTTACTTCGTCGGTTAATTCTTGGACTTGTTCGATTGAAACTCTTGTGACAATTTTCTAGTGGAGATTTACAATTTGTTCGTAAATATTTAAGTTAAGCTAGTGGTTATGGGACATGAAGCTAAGCTCATATATTTACTAGCTTACTGTAATTGACACTTCTTGATGATCATGACGATCATTTTTGTGGTTTAGACTAGCAATTGTGCGATGTCTCTTTGTCCACGTGGAGGATTGTAACTCATTTTATTGAGCTTCGTCTCATTTCTTTGTGGGGTAGCTCCCCATGGTCTTCGGGCCATTCGTGTGTCAAAAATTAATGGCTAGCTACCATGAGATAGCGTCTCGTTTGTGTGATACATATGTTGGTGAGTTTTTATGCTCCCGTTCGTGTTATAGGACTTCCCCTCCTTTTTTGTGATTTCTGGATTTCGTGTGTTGAATTCTTGAATTTATGCTTCACCAATTTTTGTGATTTTCGTTGATAAGTTTTATCAATATTTGTGCATTGATGAATTTGTGTGTCATTGACTTTTGTGATTGATATTGATATAATCGTCAATATTTATGGTTTGGTGAACGAAATAAAGAGTATGACATTCCTTTTGATCCTTGAGTAGATTTTTGTGATATTGATTAATCTCTTGTTGATTTTCAATTACTTATATATATCACAGCTTGGCATTGTGATTATTATGTGTTTAGTCGTACCTCGTATTCTATATCGCTTTATCTGATATTTATAGTTAGACTGATCTGTTTATTATTTTCTTATTAAATAATAATCGGGTCAGACCGAGATGTTACAGGTGCTTCAGCTTGACTTCTCACTTGGGATTGATTTCTTTGATTTTTGGCTAACTACTTAGATTAGTAGTTTATTTTGTTGTATACACTTGAGATATGGACTCATAGTTGTATGCTTTTGTATAGCACGTGTTGCTATTCTTTTGTATTATTGTGGATCTTTTTGACCACTACTCTGATATACACTTTCATGTGTTAGTTATATATTCATATCTTCTTCCGCCTTTGTGATATGAATTATCTGTGACTGATTTGTGTTATGCTTATTTCTATATTTGTTTCCTAAGATTATTATAGCCACTGTGTAGTAGTTTTGTGTTTGTATCGGTATGTCAGAATTCCTCTTGAAATAAAATGCATGTTATACTATCTGACATATCGGTGCTCGTGCAAAGCAATTACACGGATGGTCGCTCCTCAACAGCCTTATTCTCCGTGCTAGTTGACAGCGTTACACCGTATTGTCCTTGGCTAGCGTGGGTATAGAGGTGGGGCGTCACAGCTTGGTATCGGAGCCAGACTTCGGAGCAATTTGGAATATTATAACAAGGATCATCGTCCTAAGTCTTTCTTAGGAGTCGTGCTTTAGGATTTAATTCGAGTCTTCGTACCGATTTATCCTATTTTCTTTATGATTCCTTGTTTTATCTATCAAGATTGCTTGATATTCATTTTGTGAATAACCTTCTTCTTCTTCCTTCTTTCTTTCTTAAGGAAGAGAAATGGTTAGACCTGGTTGTCCCAGAGCTGGACCATCTAGTGCTCCACCCCAAGATAGAGTTTTTATGACTGCCCAGCAACTTCTTGACCTTGTCACAAATGCTCAAGAAACTGGTTCTAATCCGGAACCTACTCACCCAAAATCTGGGTTTGCACGTTTGTGCAATGATTTCACCAACCTGGGTGGGAAGCCATTTAAAGGTTCTGAAACTATTATTGAAGTCCAGGCTTGGTTAAGGACATGTGATCGAATCTTTTCTTGCATGAACCTCATTGGTCTTCACCAAGTTCAGGTGGCTTCTAGTATGCTCCAAGAAAGAGCATTAAACTGGTACGAGCTTCTGATTTCTGAAATAAATAAAGCGGATCTCACTTGGGAGAAATTCCAAGAGCGCTTCGAGTTAAAATTCGTACCAGAAGCTGAGAAGGTGACTTTGGCTCGCCGTTTTATTGACCTTGTTCAACGTGAAGCCTCCGTGACTGATTATGTTGCATCCTTCGAGTCACTTTCCAAATATGGGGTTGAATACATCAACACCCCATTGAAGAAGAACCAAAGGTTTGTCTATGGCTTAAAAAAAAATCTCAAGAAGCCATTACTTCTAAAATTAGAAGTTCCCTTCGACCAACTCATTGATATCGCTCTTCGTCTTGAAGAGGCGGATAGGGAAAGTGATGTTGAAGTGGTGGGTTCCAAACCAACTTCAACAACAAGAAGAGGCCAAACAAATTCAAAGGTCCTTATCCCAATAAGAAAGGGAAGCAAGCAACTCCTGCTGCAAAGACCTTTTCCTCTACTGAAGAGAAATGCTTTAACTATGGTTCCAGAGACCATTTTGCGAACAAGTGTTCAAAGCCCCGTTGTTGTCGCTATTATAAAAGTCCAGACCATTTTATGCATGTATGTCCCAAACTTCAAAATAGGAAGGAGGGAAATTTAAATGTTTCTCAAGACCCTGGCAACACATCTCGTGGTCAAGGTGTATCTCATTCTATCCTTGATGGTATTATTATATTTCGTGATCAACCTATTCGAGTTCTCGTTGATACGAGTGCATCCCACTCTTTTATATCAAAGGAACTTGTCGATACCTTTTCTTTAAGTATTGTTGCTTTAATGACTTCTTTAAGAATTGTGAATCCGGTTGGTGGATCAGCGACTCTTAGTTTGCTTTGTAAAGATGTGGAGATTATTTTGTGTGATTTTCCTTTCCTAGCCGATTTGCATGTCATGCGTTATTTAGGCTTTGGAAAGATTTTGGGAATGGATTGACTTAACCGTTATGAAGCTCACATCCTATGTCCCGAGCGGACTATTTATCTTCGACATCCTCAATCTGTTAAGTAAATTTTTATTATTCTCAAAGATTCAGATTCCACTTTATCTACATCTTAATATTCTTTAAATCCTCGTGACGACGATAATGATGATGAGGAAGATATTATTTCTCTTATTCACGTTGTTCGTGAATTTTATGACATATTTGAGCCCGTTTTAGGATTACCGCCTAAGCGAGCAATTGAGTTCAGAATTAATCTTATCCCTGGAGCTCAACCTATTACTCGTCCTCCTTATCGTATGTCCAATAAAGAAAATGAGGAGATGCACATACAATTATTCGATTTGGAAACGAAGCAATTTATTCGCTCAAGTTCCTCGCCTTGGGGAGCTTCGGCTACTTTTGTGAAGAAATCCGATGGTACACTTAGGCTTTGCGTTGACTACCACAAGCTTAATGATCTTACTATCAAAAATAAATATCCTTTACCTCGGATTGATGATCTATTCGATCAACTTAGTGGTGCTAGAGTCTTTTCACAATTAGACTTAGCTACTGGATTTCATCAGCTTCGTATTGCAGATGATAACGTTCCTTTGACATCGTTCCGTACTCGGTATGGATCTTATGAATGGCTCGTTATGCCATTTGGGTTAACAAATGCCCCGGCTTATTTCGTTGACCTTATGAATAGTGTTTTCAAAGACTTCCTCGACCGTTTTGTTCTCATCTTTATTGATGATATTCTTGTGTATTCAAAAACCGAGGAGGAACATGAGAAGCATCTTCGGATTGTATTGGAAACTCTTAGGAGTAATCAATTAAAAGCAAAGTTTTCTAAATGCCACTTTTGGCAATCTTGTGTGAAGTTTCTCGGTCATATTATTTTTGAATCCGGAATTTCCATGGATCCTTCAAAGATTGAAGTGATTCAAGATTGGAAGAGACCGGAGAGTGTGACAGAGATTCGTAGTTTCCTTGGATTGGAAGGTTATTACCGCCGTTTTATCAAAGACTTTTCTAAGATTGCCGTGCCTCTCACTAGCTTAACGAAGAAAGGTGTTAAATACATTTGGTCAGACAAATGTGAAAACTTCTTTTCAGAAACTGAAGGAACTTCTTTCAGATGCTCCTATTCTTGTTATTCCCGAGGGGAATCAAGATTTCGTTGTTTATACCGATGCTAGTCGCGTTGGTTTGGGTGTCGTTCTTATGCAAAAAGAACGTGTTATTGCTTATGCTTTAAGGTAATTAAAGCCGGCCGAGACTAGATATGCCACACATGATTTAGAACTCGCGGCTATTGTTTTTGCTCTTCGGATTTGGCGTCATTATCTTTTAGGAGAGAAATTTGTCCTTTAAACCGATCATAAGTCTTTGAAGTATTTATTCTCTCAAAAGGAACTTAATTTGCGTCAACAACGTTGGCTCGAGTTCCTTGCACCTTATGCTCTTGATATCCTTTATACTCCTGGAAAGGGGAATCGCGTTGCAGATGCACTTAGTCGAAAGCAACAAGTGGTTGTTTCTATGACGATATCGGAATGGAACGATCTCGAGATCTTATCCACTTATGAGATTCGAGGCCGCGTATCCGATTTATGCTCATCATTTTTTTTATGTAGCCTTGAGGCTCATCCTTCTCTTTTAGACCGCATTCTTGAAGCTCAAGGGCTAGATCCAGAATTGGCTCTTCTTGGCCAAAATGTTAAGGATAAAATTGATATTGAAGGTTTGAAAGAATTTGATATCGGTTCTCGTGGCGGCATTCGGAAATTTGGTAGACTTATCGTGCCAAATATTGGTGATCTTCGTAAAGATATTTTAGAAGATTCCCATCGTTCTAAATTTACCATTCATCCCGGTAGCAGTAAATGTACGCGGATATGAAGCGACTTTATTATTGGAAGGGAATGAAACTTGACATCGCTAACTTCGTTAAGCATTGCATGACTTGCCAACTCGTTAAGGTCGAGCATCAAAGGCCCGGTGGGTTATTGCAACCTTTAGAAATTCCAATTTGGAAGTGGGACCAAATTTCCATGGATTTTATAGATGGCCTTCCCCGTTCTCGTTCGGGTCATGATAGCTTATTGGTGATCGTTGATAGACTTACTAAATCTGCCCATTTTATTCCCGTTCGGTCTAACCAAACTGTTCCTCTTTTGGCCAAACTCTTTGTTAAAGAGATTGTTAAATTGCATGGAGTTCCTACTTCTATAGTCAGTGATCGTGATCCATTGTTTACTAGTGGATTTTGGAAGAGTCTTCAAAAAGCTTTAGGAACGAAGCTTAATTTTAGCACCGCTTATCATCCTCAGTCCGATGGACAAACCGAGCGTGTGAACCAAACTCTTGAAGATCTTCTTCGTGCATGTGTTCTTGATTTTGGTGGAAGTTGGGAAGATCATATTTCACTTGTTGAATTTTCCTATAATAATAGCTTCCAATCTAGTATTGGTATGGCACCTTTCGAGGCACTCTATGGAAGGCCATGCCGATCTCCTTCTTGTTGGCTTGAGGCCGGAGAGAAGTTGGTTTTAGGTCCAGATTTTATTCGTGATTCCACATAAAAGATTGACCTTATTCGTCATAGGATGAAAGAAGCCCAAAGTAGACAAAAATCCTATGCCAATAATCGAAGAAGGAGGTTGGAATTTTCTGTTGGAGATCTTATGTTCATTCTTGTGTCACGTATGAAAGGTGTTGTACGTTTCAGTCGATTGGAAAAATTAGCGCTTCGATATATTGGGCCATTTCCTATCACTGAACGTATTGGTTCCGTGGCTTATCGCCTTTTATTACCGGCTCAGTTTTCTGCTATTCATGACGTGTTTCACGTTTCTCAATAACGGAAGTGCCTTCGAGATTCCGATTCTATTCTTGAGCCCGGTGTTGTGGAAGAAATTGAAGTTTCATCTAATTTAACTTATGAGCAACATCCTATTCGTATTATTGCTTCGGAGGTCAAACGCCTTCGAAATAAAGATATCCCGCTTGTGATAGTTCAATGGTCTTCAAATCTAAGGATTGTTCTGGGGAATCTAGAGAATTCATCGAGCGAACGCATCCTGACTTACTTTCTCATGCTCTTTAAGGTGAACTTCTTACTTCAAAATTCTTTTGTGTTAATATGCTTTTATGGTTGTTACTATATATCTTCTTCTTAAATATTGCGAGGACGCAATTTCTTTAAGGAGGGGAGTCTGTAACAACCCGCATATTTATCGATTTTATATTTAGATATTTTATTTAAATATTTTATCGATACTTGGAATTTAGTCCGAAAAGCTACTTTTTTCATACGGTCGAATTAGGACTCGAGACCACTTCCATTGAGTTCAAAACGCCGTTTGCGATCTTTTTGAGTATAAGCTTTGATATGTTTGGAGTTAGTGGAATTTTGCTACTTTTTACTTAGGGCTTTGGTTTGGGCTGAGCCCAATAACCCCACTTATGTATTCAGTCCCAACCCCTTCTCCTCTTCATTACTTCATTCCTCATTTCCTAATACTCAAGCTTTTATGACAATGGAGAGTGGAAGAAGAAATTAAAACTCCAAGCCCTAGTTTTCTTTTGCAAATCAAACTCTAGCTCCAAACTAATAGAAGAACCCATTGATAAGCTTCTCTTCTTCTTCTCCAACTCATTCTCTTATCAATTTTAGAAATTTCTAAATCTAACTTTGGGAATGTTCTTCTTTTAAAGCTTAGAATCAAGCTTTTTGAGCTGGATTTGAAGAGTAGTTGATTCCCCTTTGCTTTCAAGCTTCTTCTTCAATCGTTTGGGTTCAAAGGTGAGATTTTTATCTCACATCTTTGTCTATAATTATCTTCAATTGTTAGGTATGAATTCCTAACACTTATTCTTGTGCAATGATTCTGGTTTGGATTGATTTGGTGTATATTCCAATTTTTGGTGTTTTGAAATCAAAATCTATGAAAATCCTTTTATGGATATTTGGACATTGATATTTGAGGCGTATCGAAGAGCCATTAAGGCTGGGTTGCTGCTTAAATCCTTAGTCGTTATCGCTCGATCGATCGCTTCCGATAATCGTTCGGCCATCTTTGGCCTAGGTTCAGGGAATGCCCTGAACCCTTGATTCAGATGTCTGAAACGTACAATTCAGACGTCTGAATATTATACTGGGAATTTTTATTCCCCAGTATTCAGACGTCTGAATCTATATTTCAGACTTCTGAATTGGTTTGTTTTGGGCCAGAAAGGAAATAGGCTAAAAATTGCCTATTTCAGACGTCTGAAATATTGGGTTCAGACGTCTGAATTGTGTTCTGGAAAACAATTATTTTCCAGATTCAGACGTCTGAATCCTTAATTTCAGACGTCTGAATCTGCTGTTTGGGCTCTATTTTGCCTATTTAGCTTGAGATTCCAATTTTATCGATTCGTGTTGACTCCCTTTTGTTGTTATCATCCATTATCGACTTTGATGACATTTTCTTTGGGATTTTTGTAAATATCCATTTTGATGGATTTGATATCGATTTCTTTGGAATTAACTCACATCTTCGTATGTGAATTTTAGTGATTGATTGTTCCTACAATCTTCTTTGTGATTTGTCACTTTAAAAATATAAAGGTTTTATATACTAGTAGTAAATATCAAAACTCTTTCTTTAAATGATTTCAACACTATTTTATTACAAAGCTCGTTTTCTCAAACCGATTTCTAATCTATTAGTATACACAAACCTTTACCTCACTCGTATGAGAAATCTAATTAAACGGCTTAGTAAAACGAATGGTGTGAAACACTTGCGTTTACTTCGTCGGTTAATTCTTGGACTTGTTCGATTGAAACTCTTGTGACAATTTTCTAGTGGAGATCTACAATTTGTTCGTAAATATTTAAGTTAAGCTAGTGGTTATGGGACATGAAACAAAGCTCATATATTTACTAGCTTACTGTAATTGACACTTCTTGATGATCATGATGATCATTTTTGTGGTTTAGACTAGCAATTGTGTGATGTCTCTTTGTCCACGTGGAGGACTGTAACTCATTTTATTGAGCTTCGTCTCATTTCTTTGTGGGGTAGCTCCCCATGGTCTTCGGGCCATTCGTGTGTCAAAAATTAATGGCTAGCTACCATGAGATAGCGTCCCGTTTGTGTGATACATATGTTGGTGAGTTTTTATGCTCCCGTTCGTGTGATAGGCCTTCCCCCCCCCTTTTTTGTGATTTCTGGATTTCGTGTGTTGAATTCTGGAATTTATGCTTCACCAATTTTAGTGATTTTCGTTGATAAGTTTTATCAATATTTATGCATTGGTGAATTTGTGTGTCATTGACTTTTGTGATTGATATTGATATGGTCGTCAATATTTATGGTTTGGTGAACGAAATAAAGAGTATGACATTCCTTTTGATCCTTGAGTAGATTTTTGTGATATTGATTAATCTCTTGTTGATTTTCAATTACTTATGTATATCACAGCTTGGCATTGTGATTATTATGTGTTTTGTCGTACCTCTTATTCTATATTGCTTCATCTGATATTTATAGTTAGACTAATCCATTTATTATTTTCTTATTAAATAATACTCGGGTCAGACCGAGATGTTACAGGTGCTTCAGCTTGACTTCTCACTTGGGATTGATTTCTCTGATTTTTGGCTAACTACTTAGATTAGTAGTTTATTTTGTTGTATACACTTGAGATATGGACTCATAGTTGTATTCTTTTGTATATCACGTGTTGCTATTCATTTGTATTATTGTGGATCTTTTTGACCACTACTCTGATATACACTTTCATGTGTTAGTTATATATTCGTATCTTCTTCCGCCTTTGTGATATGAATTATTTGTGACTGATTTGTGTTATGCTTATTTCTATATTTGTTTCCGAAGATTATTATTGCCACTGTGTAGTAGTTTTGTGTTTGTATCGGTATGTCGGATTTCCTCTTGAAATAAAATGCATGTTATACTATCTGACATATCGGTGCTCGTGCAAAGCAATTACACGGATGGTCGCTCCTCAACAGCCTTATTCTCCGTGCTAGTTGACGGCGTTACACCGTAGTGTCCTTGGCTAGCGTGGGTATAGAGGTGGGGCGTCACAGGTTTAAAAGAAAAGAAAAGGAAAAGAGAAAGATGACAATATATAGAATCTCGCGGCGGAAGGTTAAATATAATAATAACATAATTACAAAGCTAATTATCAATGTACATTTAATTCCATTTCAATATTATCAGAGTTATTCATTTAACCGAACATGTCAATATAGTGCAGCGGAATAATAGTTGTAAGTATAGTCTTCCAATCTCTGTCTTCGTCTTCCAGCGACTAAGGTCTTCGAGAACTGAAACAACTCGGGCTGACCCTAGCATAATGAAAAACAAAACACTCGAGTCAGGGCTAAATATTCTTATGTAAGTAAATTCAAATCAAACAGTATAGGTACAGTAATTTAATATACTAAACTAGTTGCATCGACTTTGTATGAGCAATCAAATTCAAGTTTGGACTTCGTTTTAACATTTCGATTCATGAATTCATATCAAACTTATTAGTAATATACTCAATCTCGGAAATAATATCTTCGACCAATTCCCGATTTAAGTTCGAAAGAAACCATTTGAAATCAGTTTCAAATCCACTGGGATTTAAGTTCTCGAAATTCCCTTTATTCAATAAATACTTTTACAAACCATTCTTTATATAAATCTTTATATAAAGTCGCTTTCCAATACTTATTAACAAAAATATTTATTTTAACATATTATGTAAAACATTTCACAACAAATTCTTTTATAAAAACCATCACTAAAACAATTTTGTTAAATTTAAGTTCAAATTTTAAATGTTAAATTGGTATAACTGATGTAATAATTAAATAAACCAATATTATCGCTAAACACCTTTTGGTCAAATCGTGAAATAAATCACAAGGTATTAGCCTACAAAAAAATTTCTAACCCGTCCATGCATATGGATAATAATTACTCATAAACTGGTCGGCCAAAGTCAACAATCAATTAATAAGAATCAAAGCCCATAAACCGGCCGACCACAATCCAAACAACCAAATAATCAATCAATAACAATAATAAATAGCAACACATCTATTAATCAAATAATAACTAATCAACATATTAATTAATCTTAATATAATCGTTTTACTTGCAAGCACAAAATGGTGTTTTAAGCTCCTCAATAAATGTCCATAATGATTTATTCAATTTAATTACATTATTTGTAATTAAATTTAACCAACTGATATATTATCAATATTTTATACTTGACCAAAGTGTCAATAAACTTCATTAGTGTGTTTTATTCATTAATACGAATTTAACGTCGCAGACCGTGGGTTAAACATACATAATATGGGGAAGTTACACTTTTCAATGGTAAACATTTTTAAACTATACTAAATTTAAATAAACTAAAACACTTAACTAAATTATATCTAACCAACGTAAATGAAGTCCTACCCTTTATCTTCAAACATGCAAAACCAAAATTAACGGCCTAAAGCCAAATCTTACCCATCACGCTAGGACACCCATACCCAAAAGCAAAAAAAACTCTCCCTCCCATCGTGCAAAATAACACATTAATATGTGCCAAAAATACAATTTCCCTTTTTATTTGGACAGTATCCAAGTCTCCTTTACTTCATATTGCACATCAGCATTGAAAATTTGAAATTTAGGGTTTTCTTCTGCCATGGGAGAAAACAATTTCTCTCTCAAATCCAAATCCAATCCTTCTCTCTCTCGTCCTTCTCCTCAAGACATGCCACCTGAATCTCATTTCAGAAAGCCGAATAATGTCATCATTGACAATGAGGGCATCCAATTGGTTCAACCAAGATTACAAAGAAGATTCAGCCAAGAAATAATAAGATTCGGTCTCAATTTAATGATGAGCTGAGGAAGAAAGATGATCAGAAGACCAACTCCTTCCAGGACAGGACCAAACTGATGCAAATCAGTAAGCTGCCAATAAAGTTCTCTCTGAATAAAGAATTAGGGCAGAAATCTTAGGCTGGTATTGTCTCTGAGAAATCAAAGGAACCAAGAGATGAAGAATGCAGTCTTGAAACCATTTCTCCTATTCGAATCAATAACAAGAAATATGGTGTAGTGAAGGAGGCTATATGTAAAAGAGCCACAGAATGCTGGAATAACTCCATTTTGGTTTATGAGATTAGCAATAAACCTTATTTCTTGTTTTCCAAAGAATATATTAGAAGAGTGTGGAAACCAAAAGGTGATTTTGAAACCTTTCAAGAGAAAATGGGTTTTTTCTAATCAAGTTTAATAATTAACAAGACCGCAATTCTATTATTAAGAATGGTCCTTACTTCTACAATGGCAAACTCATCATCATGAGAAGGTGGACTGAGTCATTGAAGTTGGACATAGATCTTCTGTCAACCATGCCGATATGGGTTAGATTACCCAGTGTAAACCTCAAACTATGGGATAGAGAGGCGTTCGGTATCATGGCGAGTATTATCGGAAAACCCACAAAAATGGACGCAGCAACAACCATGAAGTCGAGATTGAATTATGCTCGGCTTCTCGTGGAAGTTTCTGCAACTGATGAACTTCCAGATGAAATTTGTCTTAATCTTTATATTGGTGAAATCATTACACAAAAAGTCGAATATGAATGGGTTCCACCAAAGTGTAGCATCTGTAAGTGTTTCGGTCACAGTAATGAACAATGCAACGGAGACAGATGTGGATCCCCAAAAAGAATGTTAAAGATGCAACAATTATTCAAGAAAATAATTCCAAATTTGTTCAAGAAATGAGTATCAGTAAAGGCACAAAAATCCAATCAAGATCCCAAGGGGGGAAAGATCGAATCTATCAAGAAGATTTCATTTTCGATCAAAAAAACAATAATAGAGAGCTCACCGACCAAAATGATCAGATCGTGGCAATGGAAGTTCATTAGCAAAAAGACTATGTAGAAATCTCAAATGTTCTGATTTCGACAAGTATAAAGGAGGGTAAAAAGTACAGTTCTTTAACTCTGAAACCCCCCAAATTTTAGAGCCATGTTTAAGTACAGACCAGAGTATTACAAAAGTAGACAACTATAATCATCAGTCTTCAATCCTGAAGTAGGAAACTATTGTTGAGTAGGGATCTTCCTCTATGCTTGCTGCAGATGTTGAGGGAATGAATAGTAACTCAACATTGCCTCGCAAGTGTGATCCACCTCCAGAGC
Organism: Allium cepa; assembly: GCA_030765085.1. NCBI lineage: Eukaryota > Viridiplantae > Streptophyta > Magnoliopsida > Asparagales > Amaryllidaceae > Allium > Allium cepa. The sequence continues at coordinate 981,742,460 of CM060928.1, forward strand.
AGGCTGCAGTGACTGACTGCAATGAGCCAGTCATGCCTCGCACAGCATCATTTGATATTTCCTTAATCAAGATTCCAGAATATGCACAAATGGTGGAAGATAAATCTGAGAAGGGGGACACGATAGAAGAATTTGAGTTATCAGAATTACATATTGCTAGAACAAAATCATCTGATAAGCTAAAGGGAAACAAAGAGAAAAAAGCTTTTAAGCAAAAATATATCTCAATCAATCCAGAATGGGACCAAATGTCTACCAGACTGAAAGCTAAAGGTGTTGATAATAAAAGGAGAGGTAAAAGTGCTATGGTGCCAGGTACCATTTAAAATTCATATTTTATTATCATGTATACGTCAATATTTGCGTGGAATGTAAGGGGGATGAATACCCCTGCTAAACAATCTGATATCCTCTATATGATTAATTTTTATAAACCTTCTATTATTGCTTTAATTGAAAATAAAATGAACGATGAGAATTTTGAAAGATTTTGTCTTAAAATGTCCAGTAATTGGAAAGCTATACATAACAATGATTGTGGCTGTAAAGGAAGAATCATTGTTATCTGGGGTTCTAATATCTGGACAAATACAAATAGAAACAAAGATTGCCAATTTATAGATTGTAGTTTTAGAAACATTGGTGGTTTTTATTTGCAAGTTACTAGTGTTTATGGCAGTAATTTTGAATTAGAAAGAAATGCTTTGTGGCAAAAACTTAAATCTCTAAATTCCATATATGATTTCCCCCGAATTGTATTAGGGGATTTCAATACTGTTTTTCATGTTAATGAGAAGTTTGGAGGGGTTAAAATCGCTCAAAATAAATTGGATAGAGTCAATAAATTTCTATTAGAATCTGGTCTTATTGAACCAATTATCAATGGTAACAAATATACTTGGAAATCTGATTTAGCTAAAAATATTTACTACAAATTAGATAGAATTTTGTATAATAAAGATTTTTCTAAAAGATTTTCGGATAGTGCTTGCTCTACTTTGGAACAAAACTTAAGTGATCACACTCCTTTAATGGTTAAGCTTTTTGTAAATGGTGAATTTAATAGTAAAGCTCCTCCCTTTAGATTCAACAACAGCTGGATGATAGAGGAAGATTACAAATCTTTAATAGAAAACTGTCATAATTTTTCTTGTAAAGGATCTAAACAGTACCAGTTTTATATGTTTTTGAAATTCACAAAAAATAATCTTAAAAACTGGAAGAAGAACAACTATTTAAACAAAACCAAGATTGTTAGTTTGAAAAAAGAAGGCAAACTTTTACAAATGAATGCTGATAATAAGCCTGATGATATCAATGCAATAAATAAAAAAATTCAAAATAAAAAGGAATTGTCTAATGAAATGTATAAAGAATTAGTTAATGCAAGACAAAAGCAAAGGTTGATTGGCTTACTTTAGGTGATGACTGCACCAAGTTTTTTAATGCTAAAATGAGCAATAGAAAACACTTAAATAACATGGGTTGCATAATAGATAAAGAGGGAAATTTAGCAAATGCAATTGACAAAGTTTCTGCTGAAGCTATAAATTTTTAGAAGGAGCTGTAATTTTCTACAACTAATGAAAAGGAGTTTCCATATATAACATGTAAAAACATTTTAAATCATAATGCTTCTAAAATCTTACAGGCTCGTGTGAGTCTAGACGAAATAAAATTTATTGTTTTTAATGTTGGAGATAACAAAAGTCCTGGCCTTGATGGTTTCAATGCAAAAAATTCTAATAATAATTGGGAATATATTAGACAACAAATGTTGGATGTTGTCAATGAGTTTATAGAAAAGGGTAAAATTCTTAAAAGTTTAAATCATACTTTCATTACCCTTATTCCAAAAAATAAAAATCCCACTAATATTGGTGATTATAAGCCTATTTCTTGTTGCAACTTTATTTATAAAATTATTGCTAATGTCCTTAGTAACAGAATAAAAGTGTTCTTGCCTTTTCTTATCTTAGAAATCAGAGTGCATTTGCTCCTGGTAGGCTTATCTATGAAAACTCTCTTTTAGCACATGAGATGGTCAGGAAATTTAACACTAAACAGGGTGATAATGTATGTATTAAAATTGACTTGCAAAAAGTATATGATAAGGTAAACAGACACTTTATTCATCATATTATGAAATATATGGGTTTTCCTATTAAGTTTTGTGATTTGGTGTTTGAGTGTATTAATACTCCTACCTTTTCTATTCTGATTCAAGGAAAGGCAGAAGGGTTTATTAAATCTAACAGGGGGTTAAGACAGGGGGACCCCTTATCACCTTATCTTTTTGCTATTGTTATGGAATACTTTTCTATCCTTATGGAAATAGAGAGTATTAAAGGTAATGTTCAACCTATAAATAAAATCTTGCCCTGTGTTAATCATCCGATATATGCTGATGATCTCATAGTGTTTGTTAAAGCTAATAAAGATAATGTAGATTCTATTAAATCAATTTTTGATAATTTAAAAAATTATGCTGGACTTCAACTCAATGTGAATAAGTGTAAAGCTTATTTCAGTAAATCTTGTAAGTTTAAAAGAGAATTTTTAAATGTTTTGCAAATAGAAGAGGGATTTCCCCCAATCAAATATTTAGGTCTGTCTCTTTCTACAAATATGGTTAAGGACCCTGATTGTTCTATTCTTATTGAAAAAATCCAAGATAGAATGGAGACTTGGTCTTGTAAGTTACATTCCATTGCTGGAAGACTTGAACTTATTAAGACAGTGATTTATGCTATTATCCTATACAGGCTTCAAACTTTTCAAATCCCAGCTGCATCTATTAAAAAATTGGAAAGTGGATGCGCTGATTTTTTATGGAAAGGTAAATATCATAAAATTAGCTGGGAGAATGTATGCCGGCCTAAAAATGATGGGGGTCTTGGCATTATAAATATTAAGGATCTGTGTGCTACTTGCCATTTAAAATTATTTTGGAGATTCCTTAATTCTGAATCTTTGTGGGCTAGATGGATGAGATCCAAGTATTTGAAATAAAAAAATTTCTGGACTGCAGTACATAATAGCAATCAATCAAATACTTGGAAACAAATATTAAATTATAGGGAAATTGGTAAATCTCTGATTGAAAGAAAATTTAAATATGGTAAAGATACAAACTTATGGTTTGATCCTTGGTTTAAAAATGAGGCATTTATAAATAAGGTTGGGTGGAATAGCCTTGTTATATGTGGTGGATCAAATAATAAAGTTTCTGATATCATTGTAAATAATCAATGGCAACCACAAATTTATCCTATTACTAATCCTCATAAAGTTGAAATATGCAAAATGCAATTTGATACTTTTGCAGAGAATGACTACTGGGAATGGAAAGCAAACAACAGAGGGAAGTTTTCTTTTAAAGCAACTTGAAATTTTATTAGAAACAAATACCCAACAGAAGAATGGTATCATTGCATATGGAATAGAGTGAATTTTCCCAAGATGGCATTCTGTACTTATTTTGCAATAAAGAATAGATTGCCAACTTGGGATAGATTAAATAAATGGGGCAATAATATAAATTCACTCTGGTCCCTGTGCAATATATGTAATGAAAATGCTAATCACATATTTTTTGAATGCAGTTACTCCTTTTTTATATGGAACCAAATCAAAGCTACTCCGAGCATAGATGACAACAGGCATATGGATCTAATGAATATTATAAAGTTAATCAACAACAACTTCAGATCTAAATCTAAAGAAGCAGATTATGCTCACATTTTGCTAACTACGGCAGTTTTCAACTTGAGGAAAGAAAGAAACTTGCGTGTGCACAACAAAGGCAGCAGAAGTAAAGAGCAAGTTTGGTTAATTATAAGTATGGACAAAAAGATTATTCTGCAAAGATCTAAGAAAATATTTAAAAACCAAACCAAATTTGCTTCCCTTGCTGAGGACTGGAGATCTGAAGCTGAAAGCAAACATTTAGAAGCTTATCTTTTGCATTCGAAATGCTTGCAGACCAACAATTATTTTCTTAGTGAGGTAGGCAGTGTCAACCAGCAAAGGGGGATTGATATAACTGATAAAGATCAGCTTCTTTGAGGCTGATAACAACTGCGCTAACCCACATCATGCTACGGCCAGCAATTCGTATAGTATCGGAGCTAATCTGGGCAGTAATACCAACTCGAGGAAAACATCGTTAGATCTAGGTCACGTTGACGCTAGATCAAACGAATCTGTATATTCCAGCAAAATTAACTCGAGTAGAAGAGCTAATCTGAGTAGATGTAACAAATTGAAGAAGGAATCGTCAGATCTAGGTCGCGATGACACTAGATCTAACAATTATAGGCATCTTAGGAACTATAACAACTATAGCAACTATCACATAGCTTCTGACAACTTAGAGAGCGGCAGAGGTATGAAAGTTGGTTCTAATAAAGCCCTTTCATACTGGGAGCGAGGAGAGAGTAGCAGAATGAAGAACAAAAGAGAAATGGCTTCGGAGATCAGCCATTTTTGAGTTTCATTTGTGCTTTTTGCTTTTTTTTCTGTTTTGCTGTGTTTTGGAGTGTCGGCGTTGCTTTTAGGGTTTGAGTGGGTATGTTAGATTATTGATTCGGGTATGCTTTACCTACCCTGTTTTGTTTGTAAGCTTTTGGGCTTGGCCCATTTAACCTTTATTCAAAAAAAAGTCTCCTTTACTTCAAAAACATGGCTTCAGGTATAAGTCACGCACAGACCCGATGTCTCCCCTTCATAATTTCTCACCTGCTCATGCATGTTCCATGCAAAACCCCTTCCCAAATACTTGCGCTCACACCTCTCCTCCTCCTCCTCCTCCTCTCTCTCATGCAAGCTCTTCCCTCAAGCATTCGTGCTTCTCCTCCTTCCAGTTGACGTGCATGTGTGTGTGTGTGTGTTGGCTGTGTTGCTATTTTCCAGAAAAACAATGGGAATGGGTACATGTTCTTATTGTTGTGAATTCATTCTCATTTGCAGTGAAGGAGCGAAATAGAAAATGTACTTCTATGTTTTCATGCATGTCTTTCCATTGAATATATTTTGTTTACATTTTTTTTCAATTCTTTTATAGAAAAGAAAAGTGAAAGATGATGTAAATATAAGCATAAAAGGTGTGCTAACTTTTTGTTAACAAAGAAGTAAATCAAAAGGTTTGCTGTCCATTCCACGTTGCCAAAATAGAGGACGTTACATGCATGTAGAAATATGTTTATAAGGAAAATAAGTGTTTGAAATGTGTACAAGTGGATAAAGAAATGAAAATGAGGGGAGAAATAAAATTCTGTCCATTTTTTCAAAGCAGAGAAGGAAAGTAAATGGCCAAGTTTTGTAAAAATGAATGTTAACCCAATTCTCAAACATCAATTCGCTAAACTTAAATTTCATAAAATATAAATGTCGTGAGTTCTAACACTCACCTATGCTGATTAGAAAAACAGCATGGACACGGCGACACAGCTATGGACAGGTGCACACGCACTAACCGCTGGAAGGCGACGGCTGATTTTGTGAAACGTTGCAGCGTACGGGTTTGGTGAAGTGGACAACGTGCGGATCAAGGTGAGGTCGATTGGCTGATGCGGGCTAGAGTTCGGTGGGTGACCAAGTGGTTGCTGCTTTGCCTCGGGTTCGGGGACGGGGTGGTTCAGTCGTAGGGTGGTGGAGCAGGTGGTGGGACGGTGGTGGGTGCAGGCGGAGGTTGGGCAGTAGGGATGGTGAGGATGTGGCTGGAAGTGCAAGATGGGAAGGAAAAAAAAAGAGAGGGAGAGGAATTAATGTGTAGGGAAGATATTTTTTTTTGAATAAAGTTAAAATGGGCCCAGCTCAGATACAAAAATCGGGTACATAATACGAACAGGAAATTATTGTGAAGGACAAAATCAGCATTTTAGCCTAAAGGACAGAACTTTAGTATTTTAGCCTAAAGGACAACTTTCTTTAGGTATCAGTTTTTAGTTATTGATAGCATTTTTTAGGTATTAGTTTGTAGTTATAGGTAGTAGTTTTTAGGTATCATTTTTTAGTTCGGTAGCAGTTTTGGAAGAAGTTTTGTCCTTATGAATAATTTTGGAAGAATGTTTGACCTTTTGAATAATTTTTAGGAGAATGTTTGTCCCTGTAGTTAAAATATTGAGATCGTGTCCTTAAGGCTACTAATATACGAATTTTTGTCCTTTAAATTAATTACCCCTAATACAAACCCGAAGCCACAACAAAATACAAAACACCTCTTCTAGGGTTAGGGTTGCCGACATAACTTAACCATAATCTCTATGAAGCAAGTAGAAAGAAAAAAATGGCGGACGATGCTCCTTAAATCTTCGCCAAATCTTCTTCTTTCTTCAAACCACTAGTTTCTCCATGCTCCCAGTAAGATAAAGCATTGTTAAACCCTTCTCTCATACCCCTACCGCTCTCAAATTTGCTCGGAACTCTTAATTTATTGCTAGGTACAGAGAGTTGAAAGATCTAGCGTCATCGCGACCTAGATCTAAGATGTCATCCTTGAATTGCAGTTACCACCCAAATTAGCTCTAAGACTCGAGAAGTTGATGGCTGGAGCTTGCTGGGGGTTAAAGTAATTGTCTTCGGTCTCATTAGAGCAGTTCTTATCAGTTTTATCAGCAAATCCTTGCTGGTTGACGAAGCATGACTCTCAAATTAAACTGTCAACATGATTGTCGGTCTGTAAGCTTTTCGAATGCAAAAGATAAGCTTCTAAATGTTCACTTCCAGCTTCAGAACTCCAGTCATCAGCAAAGGAAGCGAATTGGGTTTGGTTTTTAAATATTTTCTTAGATTTTTGAAGAATAATCTTGCTATCAGTACTAATAAGTAACCAAACTTGCTCTTTATTTCTACTGCCTTTGTTGTGCACTCGCAAGTTTCTTTCTTTCCATAAATTGAACACTGCAGTAGTTAATAAAATGTGAGCATAATCTGTTTCCTTAGATTTAGATCTGGATTTGTTGTTGATCATTTTGATAATATGCATCAGATGCATTTGCCTGTTGTCATCTATACCCAGAATAGCTCTGATTTGATTCTAGATAAAATAGGAGTAATTGCATTCAAAAAATAGGCGATTAGCATTTTCATTACATATATTGCACAAGGAACAGAGTGAATTCATATTATTTCCCCATTTATTAAGTCTATCCCAAGTTGGCAGTGTGTTCTTAATTGCAAAGTGTGTACAAAATGCCATCTTGGGGCAGTTCACTCTATTCCATATGCATTGATACCACTCTTCCATTGAGAATTTATTTCTAATAAAATTCCAAGTTGATTTAAATGAAAACTTTCCTATGTTGCTTGCTTTCCATTCCCAGTAGTCATTCTCTACATAAGTATCAAATTGAATTTTGCATATCTCAACTTTATGGGTGTTAGTAATAGGGTGTAATTGTGGTTGCCACTGATTATTTACAATGATATCAGATACTTTATCATTTGATCCACCACATATGACTAAACCGTTCCACCCAACCTTATTTATAAAAGCCTCATTTTTAAACCATGGATCAAACCATAAACTGGTTTCTTTACCATTCTTAAATTTTCTTTCAAGCAATGATTTCCCTGCAATTTAATATTTGCTTCCAAGTATTTGATTGGTTACTGTTATGCACAAAAGTCCAAAAAAAAATTTGTTTCAAATACTTGGATCTCATCCATCTAGCCCACAAAGAGTCTGAATTAAGAAATCTCCAAAATAATTTTTAGTGGCAAGTAATACTTAGGTCCTTAATACTTTAATGCAAAGACCCCCTTCATTTTTAGGTCTGCACACATTTTCCCAACTAATTTCGTGGTATTTACATCTCCATAAAAAGTCAGCGCATCTACTTTCCAATTTTTTAATAGATGCAGCTGGGATATGAAAAATTTGTAGCCAGTATAAGATAATAGCATAAATCACAGTCTTAATGTGTTCTATTCTTCCTAAAATGGAAAGTAACTTACAAGACCAAGTCTCCATTCTTTCTTGGATTTTTTCAATTAGGATAGAACAATCTGAATCCTTAATCTGATTTGTAGAAAGAGGCAAACCTATATATTTGATTGGAAGAAATCCCTATGCTATTTGTAATACATCGAAAAATTATTTTTTGCATTTACAAGACTTAATAAAATAAGCTTTACACTTATTAACATTAAGCTGGAGCCCAGCATAAGTTTTTAAGTTATCAAAATTGTTTTTATAGTGTCTGCATTATCTTTATTAGCTTTTATAAACACCATGAAATCGTCAGCATAAATCAGATGGTTAATACAGGGCTGATTTCTATACATAGGGTGAACATTACCTTTAATATTCTCTATTTCCATAAGAATAGAAAAATACTTCATAACAATAGCAAAACGATAAGGTGATAAGGGGCCACCCTGTCTTAAACCCTTGTTACTCTTAATAAACCGTTCTGCCTTTCCTTGAATCCGAATAGAAAAGGTAGGAGTGTTAATACATTCAAACACCAAATCACAAAACTTTGTAGGAAATCCCATGCATTTCATAATATGATGAATAAAGTATCTATTTACCTTATCATATGCTTTTTGCAAATCAATTTTAATACATACATTATCACCCTGCTTTGTGTTGAATTTTATGACCATCTCATGTGCTAAAAGAGAGTTTTCATAGATAAGTCTACGAGGTACAAATGCACTCTGATTCTCAGAGATAAGAAAAGCCAAAAACACTTTTATTCTATTACTAAGTACATTAGCAATAATTTTGTAAATAAAGTTGCAGCAATAAATAGGTCTATAATCCCCAATATCAGTGGGATTTTTATTTTTTGGAATAAGGGTAATGAATGTATGATTTAAGCTTTTGAGAATTTTTTCTTTGTCCATAAATTCTTTGACCACTTCCAGCACCTACTGTTTTATATTATCCCAATTATTTTTAAAAAAATTTGCATTGAACCCATCAGGGCCAGGACTTTTGTTGTCCCCAGCATTAAAAACAATGAATTTTATCTCATCTAAACTCACAGGAGCAAGCAAGATTTAAAATGCATTATGATTCAAAATATTTTTACAAGTTATATGAGGAAATTCCTTTTCAGTATTTGCACAAAAATAAAGCTCCTTATAAAAGTTGATAGCTTATGTAGTAACTTTATCATATGCATTAGATAAATTTCCCACTTTATCTATAATCCAACCTATATTATTTAAGTGCTTTATGTTACTCATTTTAGCATAAAAGAATTTGGTGCAGTCATCACCTAAATTAAGCCAATCCACTTTTGCTTTTTGTCTAGCATTAACAGACTCTTTATACATTTCACTAGACAACTCATTTTGATTTTGAAAGAATTTATTAATTATACCGATATCATCAGGCTTATTATCAGAACTCAGCTGTAAAAGTTTACCTTCTTTTCTCAATCCAATAATCTTATTTTTATTCATATAGTTATTTTTGTTCTAGTTTTTAAGATTATTTTTAGTGTATTTCAAAAATATATAAAATTGATACTATTTAGTCCCTTCACAAGAAAAATTTAGACTGTTTTCCATTAAAATTTTATAATCTTCTTCAAACACCCTGCTATTTTTGAATCTAAAAGGAGAAACTTCACTATTAAACTCACCACTGACGAAAAGTTTTACCAATAAAGGAGTGTGATCACTTAAGTTTTGTTCTAAAGTGGAACAGATAAAATCAGGAAATCTTTTTGGAAAATCTTTGTTATACAAAATCCTATCTAATTTGCAATGAATATTTTTAGCTACTCCAGATTTCCATGTAAATTTGTTCGCACTAATAATTGGTACAATAAGACCAGATTCTAATAGAAATTTATTAACCCTATCCAATTTATATTGAGGGATTTTAATTCCTTCAAATTTTTCATCGACATCAAATACAGTATTAAAATCCCCTAACACAATCCAGGGGAAATCATATATGGGATTTAGAGATTTAATTATTTGCCATAAATCATTTCTTTCTCTTTCAAAATTACTGCCATAGACACTAGTAACTTGCAAAGAAAAACCCCCTATGTTTTTAAAACTGCAATCTATAAATTTACTATCTTTGTTTATGTTTATATTAGTCCAGATATTTGAACCCCAAGTAATAATAATTCTACATTTACAACCACAATCATTGTTATGAATGGCTTTCCAATTACTGGACATCTTGAGGCAAAACCTTTCAAAATTCTCATCATTTAGTTTATTCTCAATTAAAGCAATAGTAGAAGGTTTGTAAATATTAATCATATAAAGGATATCAGATTGTTTAACAGGGGTATTCATCCCCTTGAAATTCCAAGCAAATAAAGTCATATATTTAATAATAAAATAAGAAATTTAAATGGTACCTGACACTATAGTACCTTTACCTCTCCTTTTATTATCAACACCCTTAGCTTTCAATCTGGTAGACATTAGGTCCCATTCTGGATTGATCGAAATATATTTTTGCTTGAAAGCTTTCTTCTCTTTGCCGCCCTTTAACTTACCAGATGCTTTTGTTTTGGCAATATGTAGATCTGATAAGTTGAATTCTTCTATGTTGTCAACCTTCTCAGATTCATCTTCCTCCATTTGTGCAGATTCCAGAATCTTAATTAGGGAAATATCAAACGAAGCTGTGTGAGGCATGACTGACTCATTACAGTCAGTCACTGCAGCCTGCTTTGGAAGAGGATCACACTTGCGAAGGAAGATATATATTTGAACTTAGTATTATTTTCTCTGATGCAAAGAGCCAGCAGAAGCAACTTGCATATATATATATATATATATATATGGAATATAAGATGCACGGCAAGAATTAAATGCAGCAATTAATAAATTGGTCTACGCACGCAAGGAATATGCTGAAGAGAAATAATATCTGCTGAAAAGAATGTAGAAAAGAATGTAGGTTTGCTATGACAAGAATGGTGTAATTATGACTCCAGGACACAGTCATGGATCACTATCTCACCCATCTAGCATTTTGCAACAAAAGCCAAAATACAAAAAAAAAAATACGGCGGAGACTAGTGCGGCGGGACGATTCCAACGGTATAATCAAATCTATGCTACGACGTTTGTAGCAAAATTTCATTTACCGCCGCGTTACCGCTTCGAAATTTGATGACGATGTCAATTTTAGATAAATGGTGCAACACAGTTCAAAATTGGACCGAATGAACTTTGACGTTTTAATCAGAAAATTTTCTAGATCATTTCCGTGTAAAAATATTCACATGTCGAAAAATGATATTTTGCCCTTAAATTTATTAACCCGTATTTACTTAAATTTGAACGACATAAATTTCAATAAAATTTGAAATCTGAATTAATAGATTAGAATTACTAAAAACACATTTTAATTATACAACTTCAATTTATTGAAATTTTGAGTTTACGTGTTAAAATAAATTCTATATCGAATTACGATTGTTTTCATTGACCGTAATATATTATCACCAAACCCAAAATATCTTTTTTTTAAATTCTACTTACCTTTAGGATGGAAACGTACATTTTATTTTTCTCAAAATATTCTTTTATTTTCGTTAAAACATTTATTTCAATTCAACAAAAACGCACGGTAAATTTTGTATGAGATGTAAACGTTTATTATCCTATTTCTATTACCATCATCTCTTATCCTATTACACATTCGCTCACTTTTTTTGCAACATCTTAAATTTTTGTTTCTAACCATTTTTATTCAAAAATTATATTAAATCTAATATTTTTAAATGGTTGAAAAATTCGGGTCGTTACAAATTTGAATATGATCATTCACACATTACTTAGCAGGTGGTGCGACATTCTGACCAAATTTATTGCTTATTTGTTTTAGTAAAATGCAATTTTACTTTATTAAGTGTTACCCGATTGTGATAATTATTTATACCAATTCTCTTCGTCAAAGCTCAATCCCTTCGGACTTATAGAATTTGGAAATGGTCAAAATTTCAATATCATACATATTCAACTCTATAGTCTAAACACAAAGTCCTTGGTTCAATAATAACAATTATTATTGGCTGAACTGCTCCGGCCAAAGACTTTGACTTTGAGTTGGCTTCATTAGATCGTGATATTAACCTCAAAAAACCAATGAGAAGAATCCTCACTTGAATAGTATTTCACTTCCAATGCTTCCAATCGACCCAATTAGAGTTGTTTAGTGGGCTTCATGCCACGATATGACTGCTGTCAAAGCAGAGTTTTCACATTGAAGTTGATGGTATTCTCAAGTCGTAGGAATTATGTAATATTGTCACATCGATAGTTCTGTTTGACCTTATTTACACTAACCAACAGAAAACTATCGAGTGAGTCATTTCATAGTTATCCAATAAATATCCGTTTGTAACCCCTTAGTGCCCCCAAAGGCTATGACCAATACACTACCCAATATTTAAAGAGTGTTACATACTCTAGTCTCAATAGATGCATCGATATCAAGTCTCAATACATCTTGACTAGGATTATTTAAAATAATATTTTTATTTTATTAGGATAAATCACTCATAGTTACAATGCATTGTAACTACTGTTATAAAACATATCATATACAGATTTTTTTTAAAATTAATTAATATATAACACATTATATCATGTATATAATAGAAAGAAAACACATTTTATTTCGAACAAGATTGTTTATCGAGTTAGATATATGTAATAATTTCATAATTGCTCTTAGAACATATTTTTATTTGCGCTTGTATATGCCATAAATATGGCATTCAGTCCATTTTGTCTAATGCTATGATACTACAATGCTTAGTTTCGACTTATAAAACATGATAAATATACTAGTAGCTTTGTGATGTGGTTGCTAGCATCAAAATACAAAAGTTATATCTTTAACATGATTGTAGGTATAAATGTTAGAATGATTGCAACAGGACATGCACAAAGGAAATGAGTGTGACCCTTTTGTCTATGGTGCAGCATAATTCTGCCTGTTATTCATGACATGGAGATATGACAACTTGAAGTAGAGATCGCTTTCTTGAATTGTGACTAAGAAGAAGTAATTTAGATGAAATAACATATGATATTTAGTATGTTGCAAATCAAATCAATTTTCTAAATTGAAGAATTAGTTTTATGATTTGAAGTGATGGTTTAGATAGTAGTATAAGTGGTTTGTCGATTTATGCTTGGGAGTGCTTTTGTTTGAAGGGAAGTCAACCATAGGTTATTTTTTTACTTTTAGTAGTGTGGTTATTCTTTGGCGAGTGAGGTTTCAATCTAAAGCTATGATGTCTACTAGAAATGTTGAGTTGATAGTTATTCAGCTGACTAAAGAAGTACTTTAACTGTAATTTTTGTTATGGATTGGGCTTGTGTGTATGGGAGTGTGATAGTGAATTATGATAGTCAAAGTACAATTTACCTTTTTTAAAAATTGGTATTCAATACTAGGGCAAAACATATTGAGGTAGGAGAGTCATTCTTGATTGTTATGAATTATACTATTCACATAGAGGATAACACAACGGATATGTTTACTACTGCATTGCATATTGCGAATTCAAGCATTACTTGAATTTGGTTCTCTAATTAAAGTGCTAGATTGTAACGACCCAGAATTTCTGTCAATTAAAATTTGTATTTAAAATTGATTTTAAATGTTAATAAGTGAAATTTATGAGTCGAATAAATTTTATTTCGAATAATTGGATTTAATTGGATAATTAAATCGATAATTTAATATTTGAAAATACAGAAATAATTGGAAATCGAGTTAAATATGATTGAAAATGATTTGTAAAATTTTATTTAATCATGTTGAAGTTAGAATGATGTTATAGAACTTTTAAAATCGAATTAAAAGTTAATTTGTGAAAATTGAGTATTTTAATATTTAATTGACGAGTTAAAATAGCCATTTTTCAAATAGTACTGGATTTCGACGAAACCAGTTTCATCGGATCCGTAATGTGATATTATTGTAAGGTTTCAAATTTTGTGTCAATCAGATTTACCGTTTGTCCGGGGCAAGCCAAAACGTGTAGAAATTAGTTTAAATCGATTTAATTTAAATTGATCGTTTATTGCCGTAACTCACATAGATGATTGAATTAGCCTTCGAAATCTATTCCACTGTGTCCGGAACGCGGGGTAAACCCAAGAAACGCCGGTTACCGCGCGAGATTTGGAGTTCTGAAAAGTCGGATGAATAGTGTTTGGTGAGAATTTCTAAAAAGGAACCCTTGGCCATAATTTCTCAAACCCTATCTCCCAGAAAACCCTAGCCGCCACCTGCATTGTTCTCAACAGCCAGAAATATCGATTCTTTCTTCCTCGATTTCTCCTAATCTATCAACAATTATGAAAAACTTCCAACTACAATGTTGTAGAGCTCTGCGGGCTCTACAAATCCAACGGTTAAGATTGTTAGTGGCGTAACGAATCAACGGCAATCGGAGCTGGCAGCGCGCGCGTTCGACCTTGTTTTTCTCGGCCATAGATAACCGAGCTTCACGTCATTCAGGGTATGGGAGGAGCTCGTGGTGGCCGTTCGTTTGGCAGCACTTGATCGACGTCACGTTGCCGATAGGAGGTGCGGCAACGAGGGTTTCGTGTGAGATGATGGGTTCGCGTGCATATTTTTTCGCCTGGGGATGTTCATGCACGCGTGGAAGAGAGATGATGCGGCCTGGATGAAGCAAAGGGAGATCGAACGGCTTTGATGAAGTATAGGGTTTAAAATGAAATAAATTTTGTAAATTAATTTATATAAAAATCGTATTAACTTTGTAATATCATATCTTTTTGATGCGAGGTCGGAAACGTACGAAACCAGTTGCGTTGGCTACGTTTTGTCGAGCTCTACGCTATGGAACTGGAGTGGACTCATTTGGAGCTAGTGAGAATTTCGGGTAAAATTAAACGTCCGTTTAATTTTATTCGAAATAAAATGCGAAAACTGAATTGAAAGCAAGGTGAGAACTTCTCACTCAATCGAAATTGTTTGATGTTAATTTTAAATATTTAGATTTAAAATTATTGATTGTATGCCTGAATTATAAATTGTTATCTGTTATTGGTTGAAATGGACATTATACGTCGTTAGTAAGCGGAGGTTATTTATTAAAAACATATACCGCGATAATTCCATCTTGATTGGAATTGGTATTATTTATGTACTTGGAGTTGATTTTCCCGCATTATATAGCAGATGAGACCCTATTGCGCCGCCTATTAAGTGGATAATATTTTATAAATCCCATATACCGCGATACTCCGCTTTGAACGGAATTGGTATTGTGCTAATGTTTGTGGATGCAGGAAAACAGGTTGGAGGGATCCAACTAGATTCCTCACCAGTATTTATTTGATTACAGATATTTTGATGTCTGTAGATTATCATATAATGATATATGATGTTTGTTGTCGTGATTGACTATTGGGTGCTGTTGCATCATCGGATCCATTCTTAAAGTTTAAAAATAACGATTTTTGATTTTAAAAGGATTTTTAAAAGGATTTTTCAAAATATACGTTTTATTTAATTTTTTGAAATGATTCATTTTAAATAATTAAAACATTATAAATTTTTATGTTATAAAAAATTAAGATTTTTATGAAATATAACCAAAAGGTGATTTTTAAATAGTTTAAATTTGGATTTTTTGAATTATTATAAAGGATGTATATAAACGATTTTTAACATTGATATTTATAATAAATATATATATATATATATATATATATATATATATTGGAATTATAAAACGAGTTTATTAAGTGGTAAAATGAAGTATAAAATGGATTTCATTAAAAATTATAAATTTATAAATTGTGAAGATTATCAAATGAATAGATGTTGTGAAACAAAAGATTTATAAGTAATTAACTTATAAACTGGATTTTAGCATATAAATGGGATATTAATAGAAATTGTTAATAAAGGATATTTTATAAGTTGAAGTTATTATAAAATATAAATGAATCTTATAAGTAATAGAAGTTTTAAAAAGAACGATTTTGTAAATAAATGAATTATAAGTATTTAACTTATAATATGGACTTTCGGTATATATTTGAGATATATAAATTGAATTGGATTAATAAAGGAGATTTATAAATCGAAGTATAAATAGAAATGGAATTTATAGACATTGTTTATAAATTCTAATTCAATGGAATTTGATAAATTGAATATAAAAATTTATTAAAAGAAGTATATTCACGATTTTGGATAGCGAACTATTCTTTATATAAAATGTGTAGAAATATTGAAATTTGGTTAGTGAAGTATATTCACGATTTTGGACAGTGAATATATTATTAAATAAAATGGTTATGTTTTAGGGAAGTGATATTATAAAATGAAGTTAAGTGTTTTAAGGATGTTTAAAATGGATTAACTATCGAAACTATAGATTTCAATATTTATTGTTGAAATAGACCTTTTCGAGAAATAAGGAAATAGTGGACTATAACACTGTTGTTATAGTAAATGATTTCCGAAAGGAAATGTTTTATATAGTATTTGGATTTATATATCTATCTTACTTTTGAATCCCTATACTAGTGATTTTGGGTCGTCGTAACGATGTTTTACGCAACATTCGTTTTGACTCAAATAAATGTGTTTAAGCGCATGTTTTGTTTAAAGAATGAAATATATAATTAATTTCGATTTAAGTATATTGAATATTTTCCAAGTGTTAAAATAAGTGAATTTTTGAATTACTTATTATTAAATAAGTATGGAAATGTTTTCCAATATGAAGTGAAATGTTTGCGATTTTATCTTTTAAAGATAAATTGAAAATGAATATTAGAAATCGATTTGAAATCGTATATTCATAGATATTTTTGAATTGTAAATTCACTATGGAATTTATAAAAGAAAGGGAAATTTGTTTAAAAATAAACGCTAATTTTTTTTTGAAGTATGGGAATAAATTTACGGATTTGGAACGTAAATATAAAGTAAATCAGTAAGGATTTATTTAATTGGTTTAAATGAACCATGTTGAAATGAAAGTATTTCCACGTAAGGAAAATGTTTGAAATTTGTGTTCAAAAGTGGTAAAGGTGAAAAGTGATTTGAAAATTTGTTTTCAAATGGTTAAAGTGTGGAAATTATATATCTAGCAAAGATATTTTGGAAAATAAATAATTTGGGAAATTATTTGGAATTTGGTGATGTTGAGCATGCCTATTGGTAGTTAAATAACCGACTATCAATATTTACCTTTAAATAGGTATTTGTTGTGATTGCTTGAATTTGAATGCCACATTTATTTTTTAAAATAAGCGCTCACTATTCGGGTTAGCCGGGAAAGGACCTTGGGGTCGTATAACCCATTCCGAATATGTGATATGTTGTTATGGATTGCATTTGATGACCGGTGTTGAAGATCGGATATTTGTGAAAACGAAAGGATTACCGTCGAATGTTTCTGCATCGGCTTATCCCCGATATAGAAATTTATTACCCTTTGTGATGGGAAGTCCAGTCGTGATTATTGAATATCCGGATTGTAAGGACTTCTTTGTAAGTGCCTTCGGTTCCGTCGATCCTGGAACGGATTGTATGGATGTGTGTCTGACATTACAATTTGAGGTGTAAAGCTGGTTTCTATCAAATATATTTCCGTTGGTGGCGGAGAATTTATTCTCTTAGCTTAACACCCTTAGAGGTTATGTAGTTGATGGTTACTAGTGATATATTCCCAAATTGGTAATGTGGCATACGAAGTGCTGTTGAGCATTTGTTGAACAAAGCACAACTTTTGTATAAAGCGTGGCTTTGTGGACGAGACTTCGTCGGACCTCACACCCCGGAAATGGTCAAAACAGGAAGGATGTGGCAATGTTATTAGGGGGTAGCGCCCTTTTAGTGTATGTCATTCCTTCTGGATAGAGGTGGTATCATGGTATGGAGCCAGATACTTAACCTATGTTGTTGCTGCAAATTTATTGCTTTGTAGTTGTTGGAAATCGAGGATCCTCGAATATAGATCGGTTACGATCGGGGAATGACATATTCGTGTCAGTAGTTACCCAATTAGGGGTAACCCAGCCTTGTGTCGGCAGAGATCCGGTTAGGTTCTCGGGTCGTCTTTCCAGAGGCGTATCCATGTGGCAATGGGAAGTTCCTTGGCCTGACCATTTGTTGGAAATCCAAAGAAACAATACGATCTTGTACGGTTTTAGTTGTAGAACCTATCATTCATTTATGGTGGCGCCGCAATGTTTGGATGGTAGCTATAATAGGCATACGATAATGGTCGTATGTTGGCTAAGATTTATATCTTTACTTTCGAAATAATTTTTCCTACACTATGCACTAGTAATAATATCAAATGTTTCTTTTTAATGCGTATCAAGCATCTTTGACTATCATAAGGAGAAATCTCCTCCGATTCTGCGTTTGCATTGTGTGCGTGTGCGGGAGGCCTTATGGTAGTCTCATTTTCTAAAAAGCATTGCGAATCTATTTTAAAATTATCGTGTTCTATGTTTTAAAAATAAACAGTTTTAGTTCTCACACCAGTCCCATGACTGACTCGGAGTTTATTGTTTTCCTTCCTAAACTCTGGGTGCCCACCAATTTCCACACGGGTAATCTAGAGTTAGGTTATCAGGTTATTCTGGATTCAGGAGTTGCAGGAGGTAAGCTGGATGGCATGGCATAGCATATTATCTATTGTATATAGTATTTCTTTTCTGATGTTTGTTGTTGTAAACTCTGATGATATGATGTAATGTAATAACTGATATAGTTCTTTTGTTTAAAGATTATTCATTTATTATATGTTGTTCCGCTGCGATTGTGAGATTCTGATGTTGTTCTGTTGTTTCTTTCTATTCTGTTCTATCTTTTTCTCTCTTCTTCTACCTTTTTCTTCTTCTTTAACCATAACGGTACGGTTTTCCAGCATTCGATTGCTCGGCAGTTGATACGGTGGACGTATTGATGTCGGTTTTCGAGCGTCGAAAAGTCACGAACGTTACATTTTGGTATCAGAGCTTATGGTTAAGTTACAACCTTAGCTCTGTTGGGTATTACTCACTAGAGATAGAGTCGGTAGCACTCTAGAATGAGTGTGAGTGTAATAATAGCTATGAACGCGTATTTGTTAGTGAATATAAAAATGTTTTATATTGTGTTTGCTTATCCGTCGAGCTGTTTGTGAATTCTGGTCGGTAGATGGGACGCCATATTATCGATAGGGATTTCTAAACACTTAAACGAGGCATGTCGACATAGTATTATTTAAATTGGGTAAATGAAATAATTTTACTCGATTATATTTTGTATATAAAGGAATAATTTTTTAGAATTATTAAAGTGTATATGAATTGATTGTTTGGTTGTTGAGTAAGTTAAATAAAAACAACAGCTGTAAAAGAATGAATTTTATAAGCAAATGAATTATAAGTATGAAGTTATAATTAAAATGATTTACACTGGTGAAATAATCTTATATATAAGAAATGAAATTATATAAGTAAAAGATTTATAAATGTGATTTATAATCTAAAAAACAAAATTCCAGAGAAGTGTTTTGAAAGGATTGATATTTTGGAAAATTGTTTTGGGGAGATGAAAGCTCTAAACTCTTTTCGGTCGCTAGAAAATAATTCCGATGATGATTGCAACATCATCGTTGTTCATTTTCGGGTTTCCAAAAGAGGGAATGCTGCCAAATTGTTTTAAATGAAAGTTGTTTGGAAAATTTGGATTTGGTATTGGAAATTCAAAAGGTAATTTGAATTGATTTCAAAAATGGTTTTGAAAGGTTGAAAAGACTCTAGAATCCTATTTAAAATATCATGGGAATGATAAATGAATTGATAACTTATACAATTTGAATTTTAATAGAATAAATTTAACTTAAATGATGGAGTTAAATTAAAATAAGTATAAGTAAATCAATAAAATCCAAGTGATAATTGTTGGATATAAGTTGTATAACTTATAAAATGAGGAAATGTAAGTGAAACCAATTATTAAAATGGTTAAATGATTTGTTAAGAAAAATAAATCTGAATATGAATAAGTGATAATAAATTTGGCTTTCGTAACAAGTTAAATAGGAACGAAATCTGAATTGGATTTATAAGTGGAAATTTAAGTGAAGTTAAACAAATAATGTTTGAAATGGAATATAACTTAAGTGAAGTTGAATAAAGTTGATTTTGTGAATTAAATGGATATGAACTTGAGTTATAGAAATGAAATTCAACCTTATATTGTTAAAGGAATTAGCAGTTGAATAAATTAATGTATTGAATGTTAATCAATTGAATGTAAATAAGTTGGTAAGGGATAATAAATGTAAGTGTTAATTCATTAAAAGCTAATGAAGTTGAGAAATTGAATAATTGAATGAAAATCAATTTAATATAAACCAATTGGAATTAAAAGTAAAAGTGTTGGACCAAATTGAATGTAAATTAAATAATTTGGTTATGTTGAATATGCATTGGTTGTTATATGATTATAAATTGATTGTGTATAATTCATTAAGTGTTAATGAAATTGAATTAGCAAAATTGGAAGCTAAGGTGATTGAATTCAAATTGATTATATGTAAATTTGAATAGAATCAAATTTGATTTGAATTGAAAGTAAACTAATTTAAAAACAAATGAATGTTAGTAAAATTCCAATGTTAATGAATCAAATGTGATTAAAATGAAAACCAATTCATTGAATATTAATGAGAAATGAAAGAATATTGATTTGGTTATGAATTGTTTTGGATAGACATTGATTGTTGGATGTTTATTGGTTGGATAGTTGTTTGATGGTTGCATTTGTTGATTGGATGCATTGCTATGTTGGCACATGTAGTTGTTATGTTGCTATATGATGTATATTGATATTAATTTCATATATACATGTTTCTCATGTTTTGTTGAGTGTTTAGTAGGTGCGGATTGCGCTTTCTTCGCATTTGGAGCTCGCTTTCGCGCTATATTAGCCGTATATGCTCGTTAATAAAATATAAGTTACATATCTCGGATTATATCGTACTTTTACATTTTTTTCCCTGCGGGATGCCTCATCACTTGATGAGATGTATATTTGTGATATATATACTGTCATTTTTTTTCCGGATCGAGCCGCGCAAAGGAGACTATGGCGAAATTTTTCGAAAATTTAAGGCGTTAGAATATTTTTGAGAAAATTGGGAAATTTTTGAAAACAAAGTTTGGATTTGGAAACTTAGTAAAGATTTTGTAAGAAGTTTAACTATAAATTTTGGGAAAGTTAAACACTTAAGAGATTTGAAAAATCTAAATTGAATGGTTTGTTTTGGAAAGTTAATGGATTTTGTTACTTTTTCTTACTTGGTAATTTCGAGGACGAAATTCTTTTAAGAGGGGAAGTATGTAATGACCCAGAATTTCTGTCAATTAAAATTTGTATATTTAATTGATTTTAAATGTTAATAAGTGAAATTTATGAGTCGAATAAATTTTATTTCGAATAATTGGATTTAATTGGATAACTAAATCGATAATTTAATATTTGAAAACACAGAAATAATTGGAAATCGAGTTAAATATGATTGAAAATGATTTGTAAAATTTTATTTAATCATGTTGAAGTTAGAATGATGTTATAGAACTTTTAAAATCGAATTAAAAGGTAATTTGTGAAAATTGAATATTTTAATATTTAATTGACGAGTTAAAATAGCCATTTTTCAAACAGTCTCGGATTTCGACAAAATCAGTTTCATTGGATCCGTAATATGATATTATTGTAAGGTTTCAAATTTCGTGTCAATCGGATTTACCGTTTGTCCGGGGCAAGCCAAAACGAGTAGAAATTAGTTTAAATCGATTTAATTTAAATTGATCGTTTATTGCCGTAACTCACACAGATGATCGAATTAGCCTCGGAAACCTATTCCATTGTGTCCGGAACGCGGGGTAAACCCTGGAAACGCCGGTTACTGCGCGAGATTTGGAGTTCTGAAAAGTCGGATGAATAGAGTTTGGTGAAATTTTCTATAAAAGGAACCCTTGGCCTTCATTTCTCAAACCCTATCTCCCAGAAAACCCAAGCCGCCGCCTGCATTGTTCTCAACGGCTAGAAATATTGATTCTTTCTTCTTCGATTTCTCCTAATCTATCAACAATTATGAAAAACTTCCAACTACAATGTTGTAGAGCTCTGCGGGCTCTACAAATCCAACGGTTAAGATTGTCAGTGGCGTAACGAATCAACGAAAATCGGAGCTGGAAGTGCGCGCGTTCGACCTTGTTTTTCTCGGCCATAGATGAACCAATCTTCACGTCGTTCAGGGTATGGGAGGAGCTCGTGGTGGCCGTTCGTTTGGCAACACTTGATCGACTTCACGTCGCCGATAGGAGGTGCGACAACGAGGGTTTCGTGCGAGATGATGGGTTCACGTGCGTATTTTTTCGCCTGGGGATGTTCATGCATGCGTGGAAGAGAGATGATGCGGCCTGGATGAAGCAAGGGGAGATCGAACGGCTTTGATGAAGTATAGGGTTTAAAATGAAATAAATTTTGTAAATTAATTTATATAAAAATCGTATTAACTTTGTAATATCATAACTTTTTGATGCGAGGTCGGAAACGTACGAAACCAGATGCGTTGGCTTCGTTTTGTCGAGCTCTACGCTATGGAACTGGATTGGAGTTGTTTGGAGCTAGTGAGAATTTCGGGTAAAATTAAACGTCCGTTTAATTTTATTCGAAATAAAACGCGAAAACTGAATTGAAAGCAAGGTGAGAACTTCTCACTCAATCGAAATTGTTTGATGTTAATTTTAAATAGTTAGATTTAAAATTATTGATTGTATGCCTGAATGATAAATTATTATCTGTTATTGGTTGAAATAGACATTATACGCCGTTAGTAAGCGGAGGTTATTTATTAAAACATATACCGCGATAATTCCATCTTGATTGGAAATGGTATTATTTATGTACTTGGAGTTGATTTTCCCGCATTATATAGCGATGAGACCCTATTGCGCCGCCTATTAAGCGGATAATATTTTATAAATCCCATATACCGCGATATTTCGCTTTGAACGGAATTGGTATTGTGCTAATGTTTGTGGATGCAGGGAAACAGGTTGGAGGGATCCAACTGGATTCCTCACCAGTATTTATTTGATTATAGATATTTTGATGTTTGTTGATTATCATATGATGATATATGATGTTTGTTGTCGTGATTGACTATTGGGTATTGTTGCATCATCGGATCCATTTTTAAAGTTTAAAAATAACGATTTTTGAATTTAAAAGGATTTTTAAAATAATGTTTCAAAATATACGTTTTATTTAAATTTTTGAATTGATTCATTTTAAATAATTAAAACATTATAAATTATTATGTTATAAAAAATTAAGATTTTTGTGAAATATAACCAAAAGGTGATTTTTAAATAAATAGATTTATAAAATAGTTTAAATTTGGATTTTTTGAATTATTATAAAGGATGTATATAAAAGATTTTTAACGTTGATATTTATAATAAATATATATATATATATATATATATATATATAAATATTGGAATTATAAAACGAGTTTATTAAGTGTTAAAATGAAGTATAAAATGGATTTCATTAAAAATTATAGATTTATAAATTGTGAAGATTATAAAATGAATAGATGTTGTAAAATAAAAGATTTATAAGTAATTAACTTATAAACTGGATTTTAGCATATAAATGGGATATTAATAGAAATTGTTAATAAATGAGATTTTATAAGTTGAAGTTGTTATAAAATATAAACGAATCTTATAAGTAATAGAAGTTTTAAAAAGAACGATTTTGTAAATAAATGAATTATAAGTATTTAACTTATAATTTGGACTTTTGGTATATATTTGAGATATATAAATTGAATTGGATTAATAAAGGAGATTTATAAATCGAAGTATAAATAGAAATGGAATTTATAGACATTGTTTATAAATTCTAAATCAATGGAATTTGATAAATTGAATATAGAAATTTATTAAAAGAAGTATATTTGCGATTTTGGATAGCAAACTATTCTTTATATAAAATGTGTAGAAATATTGAAATTTGGTTAGTGAAGTATATTCACGATTTTGGACAGTGAATATATTATTAAATAAAATGGTTATGTTTTGGGGAAGTGATATTATAAAATGAAGTTAAGTGTTTTAAGCATGTTTAAAATGGATTAACTATTGAAACTATAGATTTCAACATTTATTGTTGAAATAGACCTTTTCGAGAAATAAGGAAATAGTGGACTATAACACTGTTGTTATAGTAAATGATTTCCGAAAGGAAATGTTTTATATAGTATTGGGATTTATATATCTATCTTAATTTTGAATCCCTATACTAGTGATTTTGGGTCGTCGTAACGATGTTTTACGCAACATTCGTTTTGACTCAAATAAATGTGTTTAAGCGCACGTTTTCTTTAAAGAATGAAATATATACTTAATGTCGATTTAAATATATTGAATATTTTCCAAGTGTTGAAAATAAATGAATTTGTGAATTACTTATTATTAAATAAGTATGGAAATGTTTTCCAATATGAAGTGAAATGTTTGAGATTTTATCTTTTATAGAGAAATTGAAAATGAATATTAGAAATCGATTTGAAATCGTATATTCATAGATATTTTGGAATTGTAAATTCACTATGGAATTTATAAAAAAAAGGGAAATTCGTTTAAAAATAAACGCTGATTTATTTTTGAAGTATGGGAATAAATTTACGAATTTGGAACGTAAATATAAAGTAAATCGGTAAGGATTTATTTAATTGGTTTAAATGAACCATGTTGAAATGAAAGTATTCCGCGTAAGGAAAATGTTTGAAATTTGTTTTCAAAAGTGGTAAAGGCGAAAAGTGATTTGAAAATTTGTTTTCAATTGGTTAAAGTGTGGAAATTATATATCTAGTAAAGATATTTTGGAAAATAAATAATTTGGGAAATTATTTGGCATCTGGTGATGTTGAGCATGCCTATTGGTAGTTAAATAACCGACTATCAATATTTACCTTTAAATAGGTATTTGTTGTGATTGCTTGAATTTGAATGCCACACTTATTTTTTAAAATAAGCGCTCACTATTCGGGTTAGCCGGGAAAGGACCTTGGGGTCGTATAACCCATTCCGAATATGTGATACGTCGTTATGGATTGCATTTGATGATCGGTGTTGAAGACCGGATAGTTGTGAAAATGGAAGGATTACCGTCGAATGTTTCTGCATCGGCTGATCCCCGGTATAGAAATTTATTACCCTTTGTGATGGGAAGTCCGGTCGTGATTAGTGAATATCTGAATTGCAAGGACTTCTTTTTAAGTGCCTTCGGTTCTGTTCGATCCTAGAACGGGCTTGTATGGATGTGTGTCTGACATTACAATTTGAGATGTAAAGCTGGTTTCTATCAAATATATTTCCGTTGATGGCGGAGAATTTATTCTCTTAGCTTAACACCCTTAGAGGTTATGTAGTTGATGGTTACTAGTGATATATTCCCAAATTAGTAATGTGGCATACGAAGTGCTGTTGGGCATTTGTTGAACAAAGCATAGCTTTTGTATAAAGCGTGGCTTTGTGGACGAGACTTCGTCGGACCTCACACCCCGGAAATGGTCAAAACAGGAAGGATGCGACAAGGTTATTAGCGGGTAGCGCCCCTTTAGTGTATGTCATTCCTTCTAGATAGAGGTGGCATCATGGTATGGAGCCCAGATACTTAACCTATGTTGTTGCTGCAAATTTATTGCTTTGTGGTTTTTGGAAATCGAGGATCCTCGGATATAGATCGGTTACGATCGGGGAATGACATATTCGTGTCAGTAGTTACCCAGTTAGGGGTAACCCGGCCTTGTGTTGGCAGAGATCCTGTTAGGTTCTCGGGTCGTCTTTCCAGAGGCGTACCCATGTGGCAATGGGAAGTTCCTTGGCCTGACCATTTGTTAGAAATCCAAAGAAACAATACGATCTTGTACGGTTTTAGTTGTAGAACCTATCATTCACTTATGGCGGCGCCCCACTGTTTGGATGATAGCTATAGTAGGCATACGATAATGGTCGTATGTTGGCAAAGATTTATATCTTTACTTTCGAAATGATTTTTCCTACACTATGCACTAGTAATAATATCAAATGTTTCTTTTTAATGCGTATCAAGCATCTTTGACTATCATAAGGAGAAATCTCCTCCGATTCTGCATTTCCATTGTGTGTGTGTGCGGGAGGCCTTATGGTAGTCTCATTTTCTAAAAAGCATTGCGAATCCATTTTAAAATTATCTTGTTCTATGTTTTAAAAATAAACTGTTTTATTTCTCACACCAGTCCCATGACTGACTCGGAGTTTATTGTTTTCCTTCCTAAACTCTGGGTGCCCACCAATTTCCACAGGGGCAGTCTAGAGTTAGGTTATCAGGTTATTCTGGATTCAGGAGTTGCAGGAGGCAAGCTGGATGGCATGGCGTAGCATATTTTCTATTGTATATAGTATTTCTTTTCCGCTGTTTGTTGTTGTAAACTCTGATGATATGATGTAATGTAATAACCGATATAGTTCTTTTGTTTAAAGATTATTCATTTATTATATGTTGTTCCGCTACGATTGTGAGATTCTGATGTTGTTCTGTTGTTTCTTTCTGTTCTGTTCTATCTTTTTCTCTCTTCTTCTACCTTTTTCTTCTTCTTTAACCATAATAGTACGGTTTTCTGGCATTCGAATGCTCGACAGTTGATACAGTGGACGTATTGATGTCGGTTTTCGAGCGTCGAAAAGTCGCGAACGTTACATAGATGCAACTATATATTGAATGTTATTGATTAAAGTTTGGATATATATAGGCTTGTTTTTTTAGTGATATTGTATCGACGTAAAGTATAGAAATAATGCGATACAATATATCAAATCAAAGAGAATTTTGCGTATTTTCCAATGGTGAAGCAAATCACAATATGAAGTCTTACAAAGAAGAAATGATCAAAATAGTGAAGATTACGCAATAGACAACTAAAATGAAGTAGAGGATGGAAATAATTTGACAAGTGAAGGAGCTGATAGGTCGATCGATCGCTGAATCCACGTAGGCCCATCGCCAAAGGCATCAAATTGTAGATTTAGTTCAACGTTTGATGTTTGGCATCCCATATTCCTAACTTGAAACGCCCATCATCCTTGCTTCACTACATCAAACTAAATCATACCTCTGTCAAATTTGTAATCAATCCATCGAAAACAAGTAACAAAAATCTCATCCGTAAATTGGATATAATATAAAGAAATAAAATTTACTTTTATGTCCTCCACGAAAAAAGCATAATGCCGTTATAGAAGTTTTTATCTTGAATAAGAATTACACGCGAGACTGACAATAGAGTGTCATCCAACAAAAACATCTATAGCAATACATTCAGAGTTATGTACTCCACGCAAACTTATGAACAAATCTCCTTCTATACCCATGTTGTTTGCCTATGGGATATACTACCTTGTATACCAATGTCGCTGGAAGTTAACATACAAATGCAGGATTCCATGCTCAAAGCAACACTTGAATCCATTCTTGTGCGGGTATTCCCATTCTTTATTCACTAAACTAAACACCTGTTTTCAGCAAAAAAAGGTAGGCTGGCTTAAAACTAAAAGGAGATCGTAAAAGTCGACACCAAAGATACTATTTTATGTAGTATAAAAGAACAAAGAAAAAATGACGGATCAACTTAGTATGTCCACATATGGTGGACCAGCGTGAAATCTAATAATACACATCTCTCCACTGCCATCTTCTTCATCGGTATAGGTTGGAGCTTTGGTCCTATCAAAGAGGTCTGGGTAAAATATATTGAACTTGTATCCTTGTATAACTTTTAGAGGCGGGTTGTTCTGATCGTAATAAGTTTCGTTGCATTTGTTTCACTCATATCTAGTATGAGTGCTTGGCTTTCTAGCCCTGTACTTATCATGCCACCAGTACACCTATGAATCTAAATTGACTTCTGCTCTCGGAACCAAATGTCGTCTTGCCATCCTCCATTGCCCCCATGCCTTTTACAGCTTTAAGCTCCAATTCATCTTGCATTGTTGATTTTGCTTCCATTGCTTCTTTCCCTTTTATTTGATGTTCCTTACTCACTGCCTCCCATTTTCTAATCTGTATGAGTATTAATTGATATATTGATGCATATTTGTTGGAACTACATGTAGTTCTGTCCAGATGGTGTTTTTTTAGTTTAAAAAAAATATCTTCTAAACAAAATTCGGTAACATGCAGGGACATTATTCCACATTAAATTCATGTATAGTCTGGACCATGAGCCATATAAAATCCTCAGCCTTAGTTTCATGCATTGGCAATTCAAGGAAGCCATACTAAGTTACCACATATAAGTTGAAACATAAAAGAGAGACGCCTCTCTTATGCAAAAACTGATTGAAATTTCTAAGATTCAATTTAAGAAGAAGTAATTCATTATGAATATAATTTATTCCGAAAGCAATACATTATATATGCATGCCTTTAAGATTAAGTATCAAAATGAAATTTAATGCAAATGAGTTACAAACCGAACTTCCCAATGTTGTCACGCCGACTAAAGACTTCAGCAAATAATACCATATCGGTATAAGTACAAAAACAGTTAGTCAAACAAACATATCTAACATAGCAAAACCTACAGCGCCACCAAGGCATTACAGAGAGCTAATTAGACATTACTTATTAGTTTAAATGCATCACATTTTTACTTTGGCGCTTTATTCCGTCCCTTATCCGGGACTTTGTCTTAGCGCTAAGCTTTTATTGGATGCTAAGAAAAAGGTAGTTTTAATACATTTACTTAACCTTAATTAAAATTAAATATAATTATACCTAAAGCACTTGGTTGCTTGATTAATTATAAAATCTTTTCATCATCTAGTATAATTTCAAATTTTATTACACTTCATGTAATACAATTAAAAATATATATACAACCATTTAACAAATAATAACTAAAAACTAACATGCAGTATTCAAGCTTTACAAAATTTACTCAGCTATTCTTTTGGTTCTAAGAAATTTAAATGTAATGGAGAAGGTCCTCATTAATTTTCCACTTCTTCGAAATTAGGTTTTGATTATTTGGTTTACAAATATTTCGCTATAATCATGGGATAATATTCATTAGTTTTTTCGATGGCATAAGTTTTATTAGTTATAATTTTTGTTGACTTGTAAGTTGTAAAAGTGTTTTGTTTAACCCGAAACATATTGATGATAAACTAAAAGTGTGTATGTATGTGTGTGTATATCACTCATATTAAAATAATAAATAGCGATGATCTAACCAAAACCAATTAAGTTTCGTATTATGTGTAGTCACTGGTATAATATTTGCTTAATGTAAAATTTGTTTATACCAAATTATATAGCGAGTCTTAGGACCTCGGTCTACTCCGCCTCAAACAACATAAAGAAAAACTAAAAGACAGTGCAGCTCTACCTAAAGCAAGGCACTATAGTCAAAAAAAGCATAAAAAAAAATCTCATGTGTGGAATGAAGACCTTATCATCGTAAATAAATTGCGCTCCATTCTTTCGCAAAAACCACCAACTAATAAAGAACCGCCCAAAGTTAAAAGAAGATTTAGAATTACATTGAACTAAAGATTGGATTTTTAATGGTATAAGGTATCGTACGGTACGGTATCATTCAATATCGGTTAAGAACTGGCAAAAAAAAATCTAGTTTCGGGTTGATCTACTTTTACTTTTTTATTGCATAAATCGATTGCATTCGTCTCAAATTCTCAGCATGCGAAGAAGTAGTTGGTAAAATAAAAGAATCGAACTGAAAAGTAGCAAAAATCCAAAACAATGGAAGATTGAACACTTACATATGCAAAACTTGAGCTGCTCCTCACCAATTCAAGCCCTAATTTTATTTTCTTCACCAATTCGAGCTCTTCTTGAGTAAAATTCAATATTTTCTATTATAATCTCAATTATATGTTATTTTAATTTTGATAGCTCAATATTACAAGATGAAGAAGATATCGCTTACCTTAAGCGGCTGTGGAAATTATAGAGACGGAGTGAGTTGGGATCAGAAAATAGGGTTTTGCTGGAACGACGTTTTATGCCGTTTTAAGATTAAACGGCAGAAGATTAGCATCGGAATTTGCAATGGAAACATGCTTGAGAATCAGTTTTACTTTTCATTGTTAATCATTTGTACATGTCGTACATTTGTGTCATTAATGAAAATATTAATGATTAGTACATGGATGATTTTAACATTTCATTTCTTTATGACATACATTTTTATGTGTAAGTTTGTTTTTTGATGACAAATTAATGCATGCGATCGATTGAAGAGATACTGAAGTTATTACCCGGGCCTAAGATTGGTTAAAAAAGGGTAAGTCTGTTTTCTTCAAATTCTCTCTTACCTTTATATAAAAACAAACTTGTTCAAATACTCTAGAGACCCCTTGCAACTGTACAATCTTATAACAAATTAGATTCTATTTACAGCTCTATTAATCATCTAAATTTATTTTCTATGTACATAAATACAGTGGCCCTGGTAGTGGTTCATTATTTTATGCTGGCCCAAGCACACAGTCTTCCATTGAGAGGTATAATGGATGCTACTTTCCTCCAATCTAAACATGCTTGTTTTCATTTTCATCTTTACCTCTAGTATAACATTAACACTTAAATGTTACTTTTTTTCCTTTCCAATTGACCACTGTCTTCTTATTTTACATGTTTTCAGTAGGGTTGTTGATGGGCGTCGTGGTATGACATTAGTTGTTTTTATTGGATTAACCTTTCTTGAAATCGCCACTCTTCGTTTTTTCAGTTCTCAAGCACATATTTCCGTCTCCAATTTTAACATCATTAAGTATAAGAATAGCTTGTAGGAACATGCACTTTTATAATCCTGTTCACTTAATAATGCTATAGTGCATAAACTCATTTTTCCACATACTTGTATGTAAAGCACATTATTATATCATCAACAACGCAACAATTATTTGCCCAACCTACGTAATTTTTTTGAAAAAAGAAAAATCTTTGACGTAAATGCATTAGTATATGATATTTTATTTTAATATCTTTACAGGAAGGGATGGGCATGACTTCATAGTTGCAACAACAAAAATGGTGAATAGTATCACAATATTAAAAACTCTCATGCCTAATAGTAGTTAGAGGTTTGCAACACATTTTGAATCTCAGTTGGGAAGTTGTTGAAGTGATTGAAAATCATATTACATAGCACCATTTATGCAACATATTTTTAGGTTTGTCTTAATTCAGGAGTACTCTGATGTATTTTAGGGTCTCAAAATTGCTGTGATCATTGTTGTATATAGGCGGCGATAGCGTATTTATAAAAGTTTGAAGTTGGGAGTATTTTGTGACCAACTTTGTTTGCCTGATCACCAACTTGATTTGTTTACCTAGTTGTCAATTTAAATAGATGCACAAGTTTTGTGGTTTTATGTACTTTGATTATTGAGTTTGTAAGCCCTATATCATGTTTTTATTTGTTGATCATTAATTATGTGGATTCGTATACAATCGTCTTCTTATGTTGTTGGTTTTCTTATACCATATTATTAGGCTTGCACTGGGTTCTTTATGGTTAGGCTAAGATTGCTTTGAGTTTTTATTTTAATAAGTCGCATAGACAATGTTAAACCAAACTCATAATAAAATGATAAATAACATGTGCTTCATTAGTAATTTGATTAGGCTCAAATCAGACTGGGTTACGATGAAACTGTAATTGTCCTAATTTTAACTGGGTTAGCCTTTATTGTATCTTAATAGTTAGAGCTAAGGCCATAGTTTTATTAACATGGTGGGTTCAGATTGGATTTGGATCATGGGCCTACATGTAACAACATATGTATCTTATAGTTAATTTCAGATAGATAATGATTTTATATTCTAGTAAGTAGCCCTTCCCTCAACATTAGCATATTGTGCATATTCCTCTACATCAAATCTTGATTTGTCTTAATTTAAAGTTTTCTAAAATGGCTTTTCTGGTGTTGCTGTTGTGTCTGCATGTGTGAATTCATAAATTTTTACATATAAAGGTTTTGTAAATTAAATTCCAGTAATATAGTACAACCATTATAAATGTACTTATGTTTATTAGTGAAGTTCACAATTTATTGGTGAATAAAAATGTGTACTTGTGTTTATTAGTGAAGTTCACAATTTATTGGTGAATAAAAATGCTATAGGTGTGAGTTGAAGTTGCATTAAATCATTTCATATAAGTTAATGTGATGTTCATTATGTTTATGGATCTTATTGACAAACCAAATTAATACTATTTTAATTATAAATCATTTAGTCATGAACTTAAACCTATGATATTGGAAGGAACTGATAACTGTTTATATAATAAACAACATCTTGGGGCCGTTTAATTGAAATCCAATCACAAAGCACGTCCAAACCCATAAATCTGTGTTCCTATTGCTGAAACATCCTTCATGAAAAAAGCATATGCAGCATGTTACAGAAGTTCTTTATCTTGAATAAGAATTACATGCGAGACTGACAACAGAGTTCATCCAACAAAAACATCTAGCAATTCATTCGGAGTTATATACTCCAAGAAACCTTATGAACAAGTGGCCTTTTATACCCATGTCGTTTGCCTATGGGATATACTACCTTCTATACCCATGTCGTTGGAAATTAACATACAAACACAAGATTCCATGCTTAAAGGTGTACTTGAATCCAATCTTTTGCGGGTATTCCCATTCCTTATTCACTACCCTAAACGCCTATTTTCAGCAAAAAAAGTTATGACAACTTAAAACTAAAAGGAGAAAGTAAAAGTCGACACCAAAGATAATATTTTATATAGTATGAAAGAATAAAGAAAAAATGATGGATCAACTTACTATGTCCTCATATAGTGGAGCAACGTGAAATCTAATAATACACATCTCTCCACTACCATCTCCTTCAATGGTATACGTTGGAGCTTTGGTCATGTCAACGAGGTCAGTGTAAAACATGTTGAAATTGTATCCTTGTACAACTTTTAAAGGCGGCTTGTTATGATCGTAATAGTTTGGTTTTATTTGTTCCACTCATATCCAGTATCAATACGGTTCAAATACTTTGGATTTCTAGCCCGGTACTCATCATGCCACCAGTACACCTGTGAATCTAAATTAACTTCTGCCCTGGAACCCAATTTTGTCTCGCCCTCTTCCATTGCCCCCTTGCCTTTTCCTGCTTTAAGCTCCAGTTCATCTTGCACTACTGCTTTTGCTGCCATCGCTTCTTTCCATTTTCTTTGATGTTATTACATCACTGCCTCCTATTTTTTAATCTGTATATTTGGGATATTATTTGATATATGGATGCATATTTGCTAGAACCACGTATAGTTTTGTCCAAATGTTTTTTTTATTTTAAAAAAAGCATCTTCGAAACAAAATTCGGTAACATGCAAGGACATTATTCCACGTTATATTCATGTACAGTCTAGACCATGAATTCAGTAACATGCAAGGACATTATTCCATGTTATATTCATGTACAGTCTAGACCATGAGCCATATAAAATCCTCAGCCTTAGTTTCATGCATTGGTAATTCAAGGAAGCTATACAAAGTTACCTATATTAATTGAACCATAAAAGAGAGACGCCTCTCTTATGCAACAACTGATTGAAATTTCATTTTCCCCATTACATCACAAATTTTAGTGGTTTCCAACAGGATTCATAAGTAGATGTTTTGGTGTAATTCTAAGTTTTGCAAATTTTTCAAAAATATTAATGATGTGAATATAATTTACAAATATTTGCAATTTGAACGCAAGACCAAATATTTTCACTTTTCTCAAATTTGAACCATCCACATTAGAGTTCCTGTTTTACCATTGTATCACAGGTTGTTTCCAACAGTATTCATAAGCTATATCATTTAGTAAAAATTTATTGATAAAAATATTTGGCATTTTCAAGTAAAAACTGCAAATATATGCAACTCGAAACACAGATTCCAAATATTTGTGATTACCTACAAAACACGAGACTTTTTCGAAACATACAACACTTATGAATCATGTTGAAAAGAGCATAAAATTATAATTTTATGGTGCAAACGAAAATTCTTAAAATAGTAGTTTGAAAAGAAACATAGGCTTTTGTATGTTAAAAGTGATTAAAATTATAGAAGTGACGTGTAAATTGTAGAAATCAGATATTATGGACAAATTCAAGGGACTTTAGTCAAAACAAAAGATGCCTTTAAAATTATTATGTCAAGCTAACATCACAGAGCAATCATACTAAGAAACTAGATTGCCAGCTCAGCTCGATCAGTTTCAGGGTCAACTGCTTCTTCGTCTTTATCCACATGTAATAACTGAGACAAGAAAGAGCCTGCTTCATGTATTATTTAATACCTCTTTCTGGTCTTAGCTCATGTTAACATGAAAAGGCTAGATGGTGTTTTTTATTTTATTAAAAAAAGCATCTTCTAAAAAAATTTGGTAACATGCAAGGACGTTATTCCACGTTAAATTATTTACACCTCGACCATGGGCCATATAAAATCCTCAGCCCTAGTTTCATGCATTGGCAATTCAAGGAAGCCATGCAAAGTTGCCCATATAAGTTGAAACATAAAAGAGAGAAGGCTCTCTTATGCAAAAACTGATTGAAATATCTAAGATTCAATTTAAGAAGAATAATTCATTATGAATGTAATTTATTTCAAAAGCAATACATTATGTATGCATGCCTTTAAGATTAAGCATCAAAATGAAATTGAATGAAAATGAGTTAAAAAAAAAACTTCCCAATGTTGTGACCCCAACTAAAGACTTCAGTAAATAATACCACATACGGTATAAGTACAGAAACAACTGGTCAATATATCTAACATAGCAAAACCTACAGCGCCACCAAGGCATTGCGGAGAGCTAATTAGATGTTACTTGTTAGTTTTGGCGCATCATATTTTTACCATGGCGCTTTATTTCATCCCTTAACCGAGGCTTCGTCTTAGTGCTAAGCTTTTATTGGATGCTAAGAAAAAGGTAGTTTTAGTACATTTACTTACCCTTAATTAAAATTAAAATTAATTATACCAAAAGCACTTGGTTACTTAATTAGTTATAAAACTTTTCATCTTCTAATATAATTTCAAATTTTATTACACTTCATGTATTTCAATTCAAAATATATAGACAACCATTCAACAAATAATAACCAAAAACTAACGTACATTTTTCAGGCTTCACAAAATTTACCCAGCTATTCTTTGGTTCTAAGAAATTTAAATGTAATGGAGATGATCCACATTAATTTGCACTTCTTTGAAATTTGGTTTTGATTATTTGGTATACAAATATTTCACTATAATCATGGGATAATTTTTATTACTTTATCTTTCGATGGCATACATTTTATTATTTATAATTTTTGTTGATTTGTAAGTTGTAAAAGCATTTTGTTTATTTTGAAACTTATTGATGATAAACTAAAAGTGTGTATGTATATGTGTGTGTATCACTCAAATCAAAATAATAAATAGTGATGATCTAGCCAAAACCAATTAAGTTTCGTATTATATTTAGTCAGTAGTATAATATTTATTTAATGTAAAATTTGTTTATACCAAATTATATGGAGACCCTTAGGACCTCGCTCTAATCCACCTAAAACAACATAAAGGAAAACTAAAAGATGATGCAGCTCCACCTAAAGCAACGCTCTATAGTCAAAAAAGGAAAAAACGAAGTTCTTATGTGTAGAATGCAGACCTTATCATCATAAATAAATTACGCTCCATGCTTTCAGCATAAACCACTAGCTAATAAAGAACTGCCCAAAGTTAAAAGAAGATTTGGAATTACATTGAACTAACGATTGGATTTTTAATGGTATAAGGCATAGGACGGTACAATATTATTCAATATCGGTCCAGAACTGGCCAAAAAAATCATGTTTTGGGCTGATCAACTTTTACCTTGTAATTGCATAAATCGAGTGTAGTCGTCTTAGATTCTTAGCATGTGAAGAAATAGTAGGTAAAAGAAAAGAATCGAACTGAAAAGTAGCAAAAATCGACAAAAACGGGCGAATGAACACTTATATAAGTAAAACATGGGCTGCTCTTCACCACGTCAAGCTCTAATTTGATTTTCTTCATCAGTTGGAGCTCTTCTTGAGTAAAATTTCAAATTTTCTTTTACAATCTCAATTATTATATTTTTTAATTTTGGTAGCCCTAGATTACAAGATGAAGAAGATATCACTCACCATAAGCGGGTGTGGAAATTATAGAGACATAGCAGATTGGGTTCAGAAAATAGGGTTTTGTTGGAATGGAGGATATACATTTTATGAAGTCTAAGATTAAACGGTGGAAGGTTAGCATCAGAGTTTGCAATGGAAATATGCTTGAGAATCAGTTTTACTTTTCACTGTTAGTCATCTTTACATTTAGTACATTTGTGTCATTAAAGAAAATATTAACGATTAGTACATCGATAATTTTAACATTTCATTTCTTTATAATATACAATTTTATATGGAAGTTTGTTTTTTGATGAAAACTTAATGCAGGCGATCGATTGAAGAGATACTGAAGCTATTACCCGGGCCTTAGCTTGATTTAAAAAGGGTAAGTCTATTGTCTTCAATTTCTCTATTACCTTTATATATATAAAAAACTTGTTCAAATACTCTAGAGACCTTTTGTAGCCCTACAATCTTATAATAAATTCACACGATTCTATTTATAGCTCTACTTATAAACCAAAATTATTTTTTTTGTACATAAATACAGTGGCTCTAGTAGTGGTTCGCCATTTTATGCTGGTCTAGGCACACAGT
This sequence comes from Allium cepa, assembly GCA_030765085.1. NCBI lineage: Eukaryota > Viridiplantae > Streptophyta > Magnoliopsida > Asparagales > Amaryllidaceae > Allium > Allium cepa. The sequence continues at coordinate 981,779,308 of CM060928.1, forward strand.
CTTCCATTGAGAGGTATAATTCATGTTGCTTTCCTTCAATCTAAACATGCTTGCTTTCATTGTCATCTTTACCTCTAGCATAACATTAACATTTAAATGTTACGTTCTTTTCTTTCCAATTGACCACTGTCTACTTATTTTACATATTTTCATTAGGGTTGCTGATGAGCGTCGTGGTATGGCATTAGTTGTTTTTATTGGAGGAGTAACCTTTCCTTATCGTCGCTCTTCATTTTTTGTGTTTTCAAGCTCATATTTCCATCTTTAATTTTAACATCATTAAGTATAAGAACAGCTTGTAGGAACATGCACCTTAAAATCCTGTTCAGCTATCAATGCTATAGTGCTTAAACTTATTTTTCCACATTCTTGCATATAAAACACATTATTATATCATTAACACTGCAACCACTATGTGCTTATCTCATATAATTTGTTTGAAAAAAGAAAATCCACTGATGTAAATGCATTAATATATGATATTTTATTTTAATGTCTTTGCGGGAAGGAATGGGGTATGACTTCATAGTTGCAATAACAAAAATGGTGAATGGTATCACTATATTAGAAATTCTCATGCCTAGTAGCAACTAGAGGCTGGCAACACATTTTGAATCTTAGTTGAGTAGTCATTGAAGTGATTGAAAATCATATTATGTCGCACCATTTATGCAACATATTTTTAGGTTTGTCCTAATTTCATTGGTACTTTGATGTATATTTAGGGTCTCAAAATTGTTGTGATCATTGTTGTATATAGGTGGCGTTGGCGTATTTATAAAAGTGTGAAGTTGGGAGTATATTGTGACCAACTTTGTTAGCCTGATCACCAACTTGATTTGTATACCCTATTGTCAATTTAAATAGATGCGCAAGTTTTTTGGTTTTATATACTTGGATTCTTAAGTTTGAAAGCCTTATATCATGTTTTTATTTGCTGATCATTAATTATATGGATTCGTATACAATCGTCTTCTTGTGTTGGCTTTTTATATCATATTATTAGGCTTGTACTGGGTTCTTAACTGTTAGGCTAAGATCGAAGTCGCATGGACAGTGTTTAAAAAAACTCATAATAAAATGATAAATAACATGTGCTTAATTAGTAATTTGATTAGGATCGAATCAGACTGGGTTACAATGAAGCTATACATGTCCTAATTTAACTGGTTTAGCCTTTGTTGTATCTTAGTAGTTAGAGCTAAAACACAGTCATATTAACATGGAGGGTTCGAATTAGATTTGGATTATGGGCGTACATGTAACAACGTATGCATCTTAAAATTAATTTCAAATAGATGATGATTTTTATATTCTATTAAGTAGGCCTTCCCTCAAAATTAACATATTGTGCATGTTCCTCTACATGCATTCTTGATTTGTCTTAAATTAAAGTTTTCTAAAATGGCTTTATTGGTGTTGCTGTTGCGTCCGCATGTGTGAATTCATAAATGTTTACATATAAGGGTTTTGTATATTAAATTCCAGTAATATAGTACAATCATTATAAATGTACTTGTGTTTACTAGTAAGGTTCACAATTTATCGGTGAATAAAAATGCTACGGGTGTTAGTTGAAGTTGCATTACATGATTTTCATATAATTTAACGTGATGTTCATTATGTTTATGGAGCTCATTAACAAACCAAGTTAATACTATTCTAATTATAAATTTTTTGTTCATGGACTTAAACCTATGATATTGGAAGGACTGATAACCGTTCATATATTCTTATATTTGATTGTAATTGCTTTGTATTTATTTCACTAGAACGCATGGAAATGGAAAAAGGATTAGTGGGAATTATATAAATATAATAAACTGTGCCGATTGATCTAGCAACATTGCATCAATGATTTATAAAGTAAATATATGACCAAATTAGAACAACACAGGCCACAATTTTATGCAACAAAATCAAAACATACATATAATGCAAATGACCATACTTTAAACTGATCTGCATATATCAATATACATGGTCAGTACAAAATGCATGTAAATATGTATTTTGACCCTAAAGAACAGTTATTAGTGGCTAAAATTAAGATTCAGGTAAGTGGACTTACAACAAAAGTGAAAAAAGGTTAAAAAGCACAATTCAGTTTCTTAGCATTGGTGACCATACTTGAGGCCCAAGTGTAAAATATTTTAGAGTTATTAAAAATGCGCGTGCACGCGCTTGTGTATGTACGGGTGTTGTATATATCTGTAACATCCCGAATTTTCCAATGATTAATTTTGAATATTTAAATGGTTTTAAAAGTTGGTTTTGGAATATAAATTGATTTTTGAATATGAAGATTTTGGTTGAAATTGTTGAATGAATTTAAATTTCAAATATAATGATTTATCATAGTACGGAAATGGTGAATAATTGAAATTTTGGTTGAATATAAATCGAAACAATTTCCAATATTAATATAAATTCTATTTGAATTAGAATTGAGTTAATAAGCATTTAAAACTGGAATTTCATGTGATTTCGTTAATATTTTAAATAATCGAGTTAATCGAAGCGTTAAAATAGCGATCCAAGACACAGTCTCAGAATTCGACGAAAGTTGTTTCATCGGATCTGTAATAGTGTATTATTACAGGATTCCAATTTCGTAGCATTTAGAGTTACCGTCCGGTCGTACGGGATAGAAACGCGTTGAAATTTATATCAAAAATTTAATATAATAATTGGGTTCAAATGGCTATCTTCCATATAACATCCAATTAGGTTCCAAAACTTGTTCAATTGGGTTTGGAGTAGCGGTATAAGATTAGGAACGCCGGGCTTAATAGGAGTTTGATATTTCCCTATATATAATACGTGATATTTTTGAATATAAAATTATAAATGTTAAATCACAACCGCCCTAGTTATGTACGAGCCAACCTATGCCTGACCAGCCTCTTTCTTTTCGTTTAAAAATCGTGAATTTCTTCAATCTCCTTCCTCTCAAAGACAAATCAGTTCATCAAAAGCAAAATAAAAAAAACATGCGATTGAAATCGAATTCTAAAACAAATTGAGAAGCCTGGGAAGCAAAGGAAGTCGAGGCTCATCAGCGAGGGAGGCGAGGCGAGTTCGAGAAGTTTAGGGTTTAGCTTGATTGCTTGCACACGATGGAAGGGTGGAGTTCGTTCTTGAAGGCGGTGTTGAAAATTTTCAAAGAGATTTTGGGGTTTGGGTTTTGTTTTGGAAGAGTAGAAGAAAAGAAAGAAGAAGAAAAGAAAGTAAAGTCCCACATTGTAGAAAAGAGGAGACTATACTTGCATAATTATAGCTCTCTCATGTGGATGTTGATGACTTGGGGCTCCCACATGTTTGCTTTGTTGTGAGGAGAGAAGTCATGCAACACCATACGCGCGCCGCTGCCGTCCGTCCGACCGACCGAACCGAACCGGGCCGGGCCGGGTACCGGTTTCGGGTTCGGATCTGAAAATATTTTTGGATCAAAATATGAACTGTAACGGGCCAAATTTCAGCCCGTTAAGGACCCAAAACCGAAATTCAGAATTTGAACGTTACAAATATGGATAGACGCGACGTTTGGTTTTTTGAACCCGTTCGTAACAGTTGCGAACCGTTGCTAACGGTCGCGACGCTTTGCGAATGGACGCCTCTTCAACACTATAAATAGCAACGTCCAGAAGCATTTCATAACAGTTTTTCTATCCTCTTCTTCTTCCCAAATAGTTCTGCGACGCCATTAATCCACTGCTCTGTTTTGTAACGCCTCCAAGGTATTGCAAATTCAAAAACCATTGCAGAATTGTTCTCTTCTTCCTCTTCATTCTATTCCATATAAATTGCATCATCAGATACAGTTTCTAAAGTATTCTTGGTCGGATCAAAGTCGTACAAACTTTGAATTCGATTACGCTGTTATAGGGCTTCATTGAATCCTAAAAGTCGATAGTTCGATAACCCGTTTGTACCTGGTGGGTTGAACTATTGTCTGAAAGAATCTATTCCATAGATCCTTGAAGTTGGAAGTACAACATTGTTCTCTTTGCAAATCGCCATCAAATTCGTCTCGAACCGCAAAATTCCCAACAGGCGGTGGGCTAGTGACGTGTGGTCGGCGACGTCATGGTAGAGATCAGGTTACGTGCGTTCATCCGTGTCACGATGGTCGTTGTCGCGTTTTCAAAAAGTGGGTTCGAGCAGATGTCGAGCTTGGAATTTTGGGTGAAGGCACTTTTTGATGGTCGCAGTCGAGATGGTGGAAAATGTGGAGGAGTGGAGTCGCATGGATGAAGCAGGAAGAGGCGGCTATAGTGATTCATACAAATGTTGGTTTTGGGGAGATGGTTAATGCAGTTAATTATGGAGTTTAATAACATGATTAAGGTTTTTTGAGCTAATGCTGTAGTTAAATTTATTTAATTATATTTTAAAAAAAATCGAATGCTTATAGATATGATAACTAATTCGTACGAGGTTCGATCGAAATGAAACAAGTCGGTTTGGTTCGTAACTGTGAAATCTATGCAATAGGATTGGTTTGGGATTTTTCGATGTCAATTGGGATTTTAGGAAATTTAAAATTTGGATGTCCGACAAAATAAAAATCAAGGTGAGTAAATCTCATTCAAATTGGTTGACTAATTTAATTGATAATCATTAAAATTAATTATTGGATGATTGGATGAAATTGATATATTATTATCAGTTAGATGTTATACTATATATAATAGTATATGTATTAGTAGTTAGATATATATTTCCCATCGACTGTAGCAGATAAGACCTTATGGACCCCGTGTAGTAGTGGATGACTCTATATTACCGCGATATTCCACCTCGAAGTGGGATTGGTACTTTAAGTTATATAACATCTATGGATGCAGGGAAACAGGTTGGAGGGATCCAACTGGATTTCTCAAATATATTGATTGTTTTTCACACATAACGATATATAATGTGATTGAATAATTTGTTTTGGATTGTTGTGTGGTTTGATTTATTGGATGCTATAGTAGCGTTGACCTAAATTTAGCATTTTAAAAATAATATTTTGAATTTAAATAGGAAATTCAAAGATGATTTTGGAAATGAAAATATTTTTATTTAATTTTGGGATTTATAAAACAAAATAGATTTGGATAAAATAATAATTTGATTTTGGATGTTTATTAGCTATTTCATAAAATGGTAGCAACAGAAATTTTAAATTGAGTATTTTTATACAATGGATTTTAAATGAGATTTCTTAAAATATGAAAAGGAAGGTGAAAATGAGACTTTGAATTAAATTGGATTAAAATTAGGATTTATTAAGAAATAGATTTCTAAATGGGTTTTACATTGAATCGATTTATAAATGAATCTAGTAACAAGAATCTGTTATTTACAAGGGAAGGACGGAAATGAGTTTATAGATTTATAAGCATCATTGTTAGATAAAAGGAAATGACTTACATTTGATAAATTAGGGATATAAATTCATACCAAGAATTTATAATGAGATATGAAAATCAGCTTAAAAAGAAATAGTGGATTCTGTTTTGGAATTGGAAATAGTGTGATATTGGAAATGAAAATCGATTTGTGATAAATCGAGGGAGATTTATAAATATAAAATGGTTTCGTTAAATTTTAAAATTAAATTTTATTAAGAAGTTAAATTTTTGTTAAAAATGAGATTAAATTCCTTAAACTATGGAATTTATAAAATATTACAGTATTGAAATATTTCAAAAAGTTGGTTATACAAATATTCAATACTAGTTGAAATGAAATTTTAATTTTTATAATAAACTTTGTGAATCGGTTATTATTACTAATAAACGATTTAGAAATTAGTTATCGCCCTCTGTTTAAAGGTAGTTTAATATTTTAGATAATTACTTAAACATTTTCTAAAAATAATTATTATTCTTTAAAAATACTTAGCATATATATATAGTTTTGAATGACTATAATTTATTTTTAAAATGCTCTCAAGATTTGTAAGCGGGGTTTATTGAATGGATGTGACTTTATAAGAGAAATCTTGTAATGGAATTCTCGAAAATTAAGAAATTTCCAAAGAGTTTAAAAATAGAAACTTCGAAAATGAATAAAAGAAGTTTGAAATGGATAGTTGGAAATTAGACAAGTGTAATCGATTTTGGAAATTTTAAATGAAATTACTTAATGAATTCCGGAAACTTGTAGAATCCATTATAAATAAGTTAAGGGATTTACAAATGAATAGTAAAAGATTTTGAGAAATTGGAAATAAATGGAATATTTCCTTAGTATTTGAAATAAAATGATTTTTGGAAAATATACTTATTAATATTTTCGAAGTATTGAACTGGAAGGATTTGAAATATTTTGATTACGAGATTATTATTATAGAAATTTTTGTCTAAGTGTTGAAATATAAATGGAATTGAAAAAATATATTCTAAGTGTTGATATGGATTTGAATATCCTGTTATGGATATGAGAATTTTAATTTGTTTCGAAATATTGAAATACCGAAAGATATTAGATATACATCTTTGCAAAGATATTTTCAAATAAATGTTCTAAAGATTTTTAAAATAAGACCTAGTGACTGCTTATGTGTGAAATTTGATAGTTAAATAACCGACTATCAAAATCTTGCCAAATTTGTTAACCATTTCAAAGAGATCAGGATCAGATTTAAATTATCCGAAAACCACTTCGATTCGGTTCGTGCGTTACGAACTGTGATATCTTGAAGATAATGGAGATGGTTATCTTGAAGGAGATTTGGTTTGTTCAGACCCAGGACAACTTGTATGGATGCATGCTATCATTACATTGTCGCCTAGAAGGCAGTGTTAGCATTCCAAGTATGAATGCTATTATAAAGGTAAAACTTAGCCTTAAGCTTCATCAATCGAGAATGACTAAAACTGGGGAGATGCAGCAGGGCTAAGTGGGGCGCATCCAAGTAGGGTATGTTATCACTTTTTTAGATACCCTCAGATATATTATATTATATTATATTATAATTATGGATATGGTTGTGCATGAGATAGAGAGCGCTCGATTAGGGTGGGAACACCCAAGGAGATAACATATTCGGTACTATCCAGGTTAGGCGTGGGACGGTCGTATGTTGGAAGGCGATTCAAGCGAGGTCCTCGTACATTTTTCTTGAGGTGTATTGTGGCGGGAATTACACCAATACCCCAATACCATATTAGTTATCGCCATCTGTTTAAAGGTGGTTTAATATTTTAAATAATTACTTAAACATGTTCTAAAAATAATTATTATTCTTTAAAAGTACTTAGCATATATATATAGTTTTGAATGACTGTAATTTATTGTTAAAATGCTCTCGAGGTTTGTAAACGGGGTTTATTGAATGGATATGATTTTATAAGAGAAATCTTGTAATGGAATTCTGGGAACTTAAGAAATTTCCAAAGACTTTAAAAATAGAAACTTCGAAAATGAATAAAAGAAGTTAGAAATGTTTAGTTGGAAATTAGACAAGTGTAATCGATTTTGTAAATTTTAAATGAAATTATTTAATGAATTCGAAAACTTATTGAATCCGTTGTAAATGAGTTAAGGGATTTACAAATGAATTGTAAAAGGTTTTGAGAAATTGGAAATAAATGGAATATTTCCTTAGTATTTGAAATAAAATGATTTTTAGGAAAATATACTTATTAATATTTTCGAAGTATTGAACTAGAAGGATTTGAAATATTTTAACTACGAGATTATTATTATAGAAATTTTTGTCAAAGTGTTGAAATATAAATGGAATTGAAAAAATATTCTAAGTGTTGAAATGGATTTGAATATCCTGTTATGGATATGAGAATTTTAATTTGTTTCGAAATATTGAAATACCAAAAGATATTAGATATACATCTTTGCAAAGATATTTTTAAATAAATGTTCTAAACATTTTTAAAATAAGACCTAGTGACTGCTTATGTGTGAAATTTGATAGTTAAATAACCGACTATCAAAATCTTGCTAAATTCGTTAATCGTTTCGTAGAGACCATGATCAGATTCAAATTATCCGAAAACCACTTCTATTCGGTTTGCGCTTTACGAACTGTGATATCTTGAAGATAATGGAGATGATTATCTTGAAGGAGATGTGGTTTGTCCAGACCCAGGACAACTTGTATGGATGTATGCTATCATTACATTGTCGCCTGGAAGGCAGTGTTAGCATTTCAAGTATGAATGCTATTCTAAAGGTAAAACTTAGCCTTAAGCCTCATCAACCGAGAATGACTAAAACTGGGGAGATGCAGCAGGGCTAAGTGGGGCGCACCCAAGTAGGGTAGGTTATCACTTTTTTAGATACCCTCAGATATATTATATTATAATTATGGATATGGTTGTGCATGAGATAGAGAGTGCTCGATTAGGGTGGGAACACCCATGGTGATAACATATTCGGTACTATACAGGTTAGGTGTGGGCCGGTCGTGTGTTGGAAGGCGATTCAAGCGAGGTCCTCGGTACATTTTGCTAGAGGTGTACTGTGGTGGGAAGTACCCCAGTAGCACAGTCATTGTATGGAATCCAATATCCACTACGAGCCTGTATGATTTTGATGGTGCCCAACTATGCTGAAATGTGAGATGCAAGCAGTTCAGCTATTTTCTAATATATTTTCTATAGACACTATTATAATATTAGAAATATTTGATATCAAATGTTTTAGTTATCATAAGGTAAAAACCGATTGTATTTATGTGTGGCATGGTGTTATGAGATACCTTTGTTTTTTAAAGGATTTTGATAGCAGTAATAAATTTAAATTGAGTGTGTTTTCTAATGCTAGTTTTCCAGAGTGACTCGGGTGTTATTTTATTATAATGCTCGCATCAGACCGAGTATTACATATTTAGGTTAGGATGCTATATAGCAGAGGAGACATGCCGGAGGATTCTCGGGCCAATTTCGTACTCGATTATATTCCGTTGTGTGTAATAAACTGAATACTCAGTATTTGTGAGACCAAGTTGCTATAACTGTCCACATTGATTTGTTAATTGTTGTATTCTGATGATGGTATGTACAAAAAAGTTACAATTCTTTTTGTATATAGATCTGTTATTATATATTATATTTTGTTCTACTGCGATTGTCAGATGTTGTATTATTATTTCTGTTTTCTTTTATCTCTTTCTTCTTCACCCCTGATCATTTGGTATTTCCGCCATTCGATTGCTCGACATGCTATATGGGAACGTATTAATGTCGATTTTTGAGGTCGAAAATTCCATGCTATTACAATATCACTAATCCAATCCAAATCGATTATAGAATAAACAACATCCTGGGGCAGTTTAATTAAAATCCAATCGCAAGGCACGTCCAAACCCACTAATCTGAATTCTTGTTATTGGATTAGTTGTATTGGTGGTAGGATAGAATTTGTGAATTTGAAACAAATTATACTAAGTTATGCGAGATCTTAGTTTGTTTTTATGTGAATATAGTTTAACTACACTAAATCAAATTTAGTAGTCAGTTAACAAAATTAGTTTGACAAACAATTCAATTTATTTATTCTATTTAAAATATTTGTTTTGTTTCTTAACGTTAAAAAATAATGCTTTATTATTAATTTAAATGAAAATTAATTTATGGATTTTATTTTATTTTACTTTTCATAATGTTTTTAATATGTTGATATTCATAATATGAACATCATAACAATATTAAACCATAAACTAACTTAGGGGTATAAAGGAAAAATTCATCACTGTGTCTTACGGTCCGTAAAATGTCAATGTGATAACTTATGTCAGAACAATGACACAGGGATTAATATATATATTATCACTATTATTATAATTGTACTAAAATAAGAAGATAATTTTTTAGTCGACCATTTTAAATTTTTATTCAAAATGAACTTATAATATATGTGTATGTGTATCCATATGTACGAATGTATATAGACATATATATATAAACATAATTTAAAATATAAATATATATTATAAAATAATTAATACGAGAATTATATTTAACAGTATATATATATAGTAATAAACATTTTTTTAAATTATTTAACAAATTTAAAATTTAGATTTAAAAGAGTTGACTTTTTCAAATTTTAAATATTTTAAACTTATTCAAAATAAAATGTCTAAAATAGATTTACTTCTTGCTACCAAAAGAAAAGGCATTAAATTTTTTATTTAAAAAATTTGAGTGAAAAGAAATTAATTTGCAAATATTAAAAAAATAGATTTTTAATTTTATTTGAATTCCAAATAACAATAAATGTTATTTTTAACTCCAAGAGATCCAAAAAGAAAGGTTATAATATATTTTTAATTCGCACGGAAATTTTAAATGTATGTGTGTATTATGATCTAAAAAGTAAGGAAGAAAAGAAATATTTTTTTATATAATCAAAAAACAAAATTTGAAAAAAATAGATTTTATTTAATATATTTATATATAATGTTTTCAAATTTGGAAAAAATTAATTTTTGTTTTTATATTTTGTCGAAATTCATTTTAGTATATTATATGTGCGTGTAATTAATAAATGATTGTTTATAATATGTGTGTGTGTTGATTTTTTGAAATAATATGTCCGAAAATTAAGTGGAGGGGACAAGTCATTTATTAGCATATAAAAGGTTATGGGTATGCTCAATAGGTAGTTATGTAATATGTCACAGATATCTAACTTGTAACCACTCTTGTTTATAATAAAGGTGCTTTCTTTTCTTTAAACCCTTTGTTATATTGTAGTATAATCAACTAATTAATTAATTCAAAGTATGTAGATAAGTAAACTCTTGAATAAAATGTCATGTGTATGTAATTGTGAATAGTTGCAATTGTAAGTAATGAATTGCTATATAAATAACATTTTGTTTCATAAATTCTTAGTCAAGTTTTCTTAAGAAATATATATCCGTTGAGACCATAGTACACAATGCTCTCCTAATATTAGACAATGTATTACTCATGGCTGCTGGAGGCACAAGGCTTATGTACTTATAGATTTTGGATAACTAAAGAATGATTCGACTCGAGAGTTATTTTTTGGTTGATAATAACAGGTCAAACGAGAAATCTTAATGTAAAGATGTTACATAGTTCCCTTAAGTTGAGAATATTGCTTTACTTTAATGTGAACATTCGACTTTGACTATGGTTAAATCATGGCATAATTACTGTCAAGTGGCTATAGTTAGGTTTAAAATGAAGCAGCATAAGTGAATCACTATTCAATAAAGAATTTCTCTCTTTGATTTTTGAAGTTAGTATGAATGTCAACTATAATCAACTCAAATTCCAAGGACTTTATTTATGGACTGATTGAGTCAAATGTATATAATATTAGGGTTTTGACTAATACCAAACTCTATATACCCTAAATTGAGTAATTTTAATGTAAGAATATATGTAAATTATTTTCACAATTTTTACAACTCAAAGTAGTGCAAAATATGATTTTACCAAAAACAACTATAAGCGATGAGTTCGGCCAATCTCTTACAAAATTATCAAAGGTGATGTGTGAACTTTAATATTTGAGTTGTTCAATACTAATTCCTGTTTGAATTCTTCCAAGTGTCAGAATCATATTTGTGAATTCTCCATAAAACACATGATATTCCACTAGTTAATAAAGTATTATAAATTAATTAAATTAATTAATATCTAAGAATATTAATTATTATTGTATTTGATTGTTGGAGTATCATTAGTAGGTGGCATCTCCTAGAACTATTTTTGGTGCTATTACTAATTATTTGAATGTGTATATAAAAGTTATTCATGCATATATCAATATACAATAATTATTAGTAATTAATGTTTTTGAAACCGCATTTCCAGGCTTCAAGCAGGTGTACAAAGGATATTCCTGTCAACTTCATTCCTCCTTTTTCTAAACTTTATAAATAAAAATAATACATTTTAAAAGGAACTCATGCATAGGCTATTTGGTTGGAATGCACTCAAGAAAGGAATGAAATCATATTTGTTCCAAGTGGGTGGTATCATCAAGTTCACAACTTGGTAACGTTTGTATCTGTTCTAATCTTTGTTTTCAACTTAAATAAATGACATGATGTTGTTCTAAAAACTTGTTTGGAAACATATAAAATTCACATGTAAATCTAATTATAGTGCTTCTTTGTTTTAGTCCAGTTTCTAAAGTTCCTTATGTGTTAACCTTGATGTTCACTGCAGGGACATACGATGTCGATAAATCATAATTGGTTCAATGGTTATAATCTTTCTTGGGTGGTAGGTCTATCTGTAGATGTATATTAACAAATAGTTAAAAGAGTATCACTTTTCTCGGATGGCATATGTATCCGTTTTCTAGTGGAATCTTCTTATGAAGGACTACAAAGAAGCAAAAGAGTATATAGGAGATAATCGCAATATTTGTGATTACTTTGAGAGCCTTTGTTAAAGAAATATTGCTGCTAACATAAGTAAATCTTTGATTGCTGAACTATATATCTATATGTTCCACAGACCCTAAATCTTACTGCAAAAAATGCTGCCAATATAGCTACACCATTTTTAATTAATCTGCAGCAATCAACCTGTTCTCGTTGATATAATATTTCCCGGTCTTTTGATCTATGTTAAGATGGGAACATTGCAAGCTTACTATTGCAAGCTTGCTGGAGAGCAAGCTTGCAACACAAGCAAGCTTGCATATGGTGCAAGCTTGCTATTGCAAGCTTGCTGGAGAGTAGCAAGATTGCTGGTGCAAGCTTGCTCCAACAAGCCTGCAAAAGGCACGCTTGCACCAAGCAAGCTTACTCCAGTAAGCCTGCATTAGCGCTGCTAATTATTCTATTATTATATGTTAAGCCTACACCAGGTAAGCTTGCACTAGCACTGTTAATTACTCTATTATTGTATGTTTTGGCTAGTAGAATGAATATTTTCTATCAAACTAGAAGTTTGCATGAATTAACAAGTCTATTTGAAATAGTTTGTCTTGTTTGAATTTCTTGTCTACTTTGAGTTAGCCATTGTGGATATTTAATAGTTGTTTTGAGTGATTAACTCATAAAGTTACTATTTGAAACCATGCTGTTTAGTACTTATACATTTCTACATTTATGACTAACATACACACGTATGTGCTTCTTTTTTACGGATGTTGTAAAATGCTTTTGAGGTTTCTACATGACGTCGCACTCTTTCTCCTTCAAATCAGTCATGCTTGCATCAATGTATCGTCTATCGACGTTCGTACGTCTTTTTTTAGTATGTAAATATTATGCATATATATATATATATATATATATTGTGGTTTGGTTTATGACTCCATTTGATTATGTACATGGCAATGTAAGTGTGGTTTTGTGAATTGTTATAATATATAAGTTAAAATAAGTTTAATAGAATTGAAAATTGTAATCTTGAATGTATATGGCAATAAAAAATGAAATGGAATTTTTTTATAGCGTTTTAACTATGCTATGAAAAAAATTGTTACGACTTTCAAATACTATAGCATTATGCTGGTGCTATATAAAATATTATGCAAGGATTAAACAGTTTTCGTAGCAAAAACAATGCTATAATAGATAGTAATGAAGTTTCTAGCGTTAATGCGTAATAACAGATTGACATAATATTTCCACATCGCATAATATTTCCACAGCATTTTTAGACGCTATAATAATATGGTATGTCAACATATTACAGCAATTAAAGAATATCATTATTGTTAGTATTATAAAACACAACTATATGTAAAAGATCTATAGCAACCTTTAAACGCTATAGAAAGTAGTTGTACAGATACGTCTAGTCTAAGATGGCAACAAAAACACTGTTAAAAGTCCATTTTCCATTATAATTTTGAAACTCTATTGTATTTATCAGACTTATTACGATTTGTTGATCTATGGCGCTTATAGAAACGTTATAGATGGCTTCAATAGTGGTCTTTAAATGCTATAAAAAGGTCTATTTGTTGTACCATGTGATTGACTTAGGTCCGATTGGTTCTACGAATCCTTTTCTTAGCTTGTTGGCCAACATCCAATTACAATCTACTTCTGCTTCTTGTTTTTTTTGTAGATTCCTTAGCCAAGGTAAGCATTCCTTACCTCCAATGTTAGATGTCACTTGCAATGCTTCATGCTAGAACGAGACCTCCGTTGGGCTAAATAATGAAAATGTTATTAGTGATTTGGTTGGATGAAACAATGATAATGTCGTAGGTAGTTTCAATTTGATTGAGCCTTCGTGCTTACCTATTGTTTAGGAAAATTCACAGTCTTCGGATGCAGCTGCAAGTCCTTGTCGTGTCAATGAAACTAAAGAGCTAGGTAAGGAAGTTAAGTGGACCTCGTTGATCACTTCTTTGCCGAGGAATGCACGTGTATACATGTGACGACCCACCTTTTTGGATGGTTTAAATCGACAATAAACCACACATGTCAACGAAAATCAATCGAAAGGGAGGATTGTTAAAGGGGTAAAAAAGAAATAAGAAAAAAGAAAGGAAAAAAAACACAAAATCTCACAGATGAATGACAAAATATAATAATCAAATAAACAGTTCATGAAGCTGTTTTACAAACTAACATTTGATTACACTTTTACAATACAATTAGAGTTATACATACAGCAAGAACTCACAAATAATGCTACGGAACAACATGATGCAGTGGAATAAATATAACAAGTAGTAAATATATACTGAATCTTCGTCTTTGTCCTCCGAAAAATAATCTTCAATACACTGAAAAGCTCAAACTGACCCGAGCGTAATGAGAAGAAAAAACACTCGAGTCAGAACTAAAAGATCTTATGTAAGTTAAATTAATAGTAAGTAAATAAGCGTGTTACAACGTCAGAGACGTTTACGGGATATTACATCCTCTATCCAGTGTACAACGTGTATGCAACAACTTAAGAGATGTTCAGGATTCCATATCCTAAGGATCTATTAAACTATTTACATACATAGTACAATACACTATTATAATATGTCTACGGTATAGTGGAGTATTAAAATATCGTTAAGGCATTATCCATATCCCGCTTAACATATTTTTATATAAATGTCATAGTCTATACGGTACCGTGATTCCTCTGTAAACAGGTATCAGAAAGCACTCCATAGTGTACGACACAAACCAAACTCGTAGCGGGCACGATTAGTATAAATATGACAAGGCACACGAGGCAATGTCCAGGGTAGGTTACTGCTATTTTGTGGATACGGACTAGTGGTAACACATAGCAGCTACTATCGCCCACCTCGAAACACACTTCCATAATCAAAATTGAGGGGTAGCTACCAAATCAATCACAAAGTAATAAATATAGTATCGAAGAAATGTGCCCGGTAGGGGGAGCGACCCTACTTGGCCCGGCATGGCTCCCGTTTTAGTCATTTTAATTATGAAAAGGTCAAGGCTATCCACCATCGTTCTCCTACTTCATTCCAGTAGCATTTTCCAAACCATCCTACTTCATTCTAGATTCTCCACCACGTGCATAGTTTTTAAAGTTGTTTTCGATATCGGCAAAGAGTATGACAATATCCAATCTCGGTCTCTTAAACTACCAAATGCTTATTTCACACCGGTTGGTTGTTTTACATTTCTAAAACCAATTCATGATTGATATCAAATTCAATTCGAAAATCATATCACTTTCGAAATCATATTCATTTTCGAAATTATTATTCACTTTATACCATATTACTTTAAAAATCATGACCACATCATAAGTTAAACCATCATATCAGATTATTCGCACTTAAATCAATTAAATCTAAATCATAACAGTTCCAACTTAACAGTTTGAATACCTAAAAGTAGTGTGTGTGTATTGGAAAAGTTAGACGTTAAAAATAGTTTATATTTTAAAAATAGGTTATAGATTAAAAAGGTTTATATATATATATATATATATATATATATTAGAAATAGTTTATATACTAAAATAGGATATATATTAAAAATAGTCAATGTTTTAAAAATATTTATAGTAGTTATAATAGTTCAAAATAGTTTTAATTAGTTTAATAATTTAAATAGTTTAAGGATTTTAAGCAATTAAAATAGTTTAGTATAAAATGGTTTGATTATTGGAACTGTTTATATAGTAAATAGTTTGAAAATCTAAATAGTCTAAATTTTAAAATAATAGATTTTAAGCAGTTTATATTGAAATAATTAATTTGAAAATAATATCAAGTTAAACTATTTCTTCCATTTCGACAAATCTGGACCATATCCAGATTTCAAATCAACAAAAATCAATTTTAATCCTTCAATTCAAATTCTCATTAAAACCATTTCAATCTATATCGATTTCAAATCCATGTTGAACTACAAATTTAAACCACTTCACATTCAATAGATTTCAAAGTTTAATATTCAACGTTTACAATAACTTAATTTTGATAAATTTCATTTATATTTCAAAATTCAACCTTAAGATTTTAATTTTTATTCTTTAAAGAAATTATTCAAATCGATTTCAATTTCAACATTTTAAAGCTTGGATTTTGAAAATAATTTAGTTCATATAAATTAAATTTTATTTCAAAATATCATTTAACTGGATTCAAAAAAAATTTAGGATTTAAAATCATTTAGTTTAACCAATCTGATGTCCGTACATAATTTTCTACCCTGTGGTCAAGTGATACAGATATTTATCATTTTAACCAGTAATAATTTAAATTTTTGGATATATATCATTTTAACCCGCAATCTCGAATAAAATTTCCAAATCCATAAAATCGCTGGGATTTATCATTTCAACCCATAACTATTTTTCCCTAATCTGTAAGACCATTCAGATATGCATCATCTCAACTCATAGTTATTTTCCAAACAATAACTAAGGGAACTTACTATGTGATAGCAACATATAAAATAAATATAATAACATCATCCAAATATCAACAATTAAACATCCATCACAATCATCATTCAAATTAACCAATAAATCATAACAAATAAACTGTTTATATTATTAAGTAATTAACTGGCAATTAAATTCAATATTAAATTAAATAGCAATTCAATTTAAATAAACTCAAATTAAATTTAAATGATAACTAAAATTACCAAACAACAATTAGTAAATTTCTAATCACATCATAAATTCAATTTAACAACATTAGAAGATTTAGTATTCTTGAGTGGGTTGAACACTCACCTTTGATTTTTATCGATTATAAATCAAATTAAAGCCCAAAAATCTAACATTCTCATAATGTCGCCAAACTTGTTCCTTAATGTCTGAATTTTGTTACGATCGTAATGGAGAAAACCACGTGTGAATCCGAGCTCGTATGAAAAAGTTATTAATGTTAAAACGATTGAGTTTGAGAAAATTTAAAATAAAAAAAACAACAGGGGCAAGGAAGTAAATTCACACCTTCTCAGAACCCATGACCATCGCGTTCAACCATCGTCCATGCACTGTACATGTTTAGCTACCTTGATCAAATGCCATTCACCACCAAAACAGGTACTTTCACACAGATCAGAGCACGCCATCGAGTTCGGCGACCAAGGCTGCCTCTTCCCTGGCCGAGCGACCCACCACAACCTCCCCTAGGACACACACCACCGTCTCCCTTTAAACGCAGATTTTGGCGAATTCATCAACCTCTATCATGAACAAACATGATCCCCAAGACCTTCTTGACATCCTCTTCCCTACGCCACTTCCCAATCGTCAAACGATTGACGATCCAACGTTGGATCAAAAACCCTATAAATGAACGGCCGAGGTTCTTCACCGATTTTTGGTCAAACGATGCATAAAATCAGAAAATGAATTCTTGTGGTAGATTTTTCTCGTTGAGAGCTTTCCTATGATATATAATTTGCTATGATTTGAGGAGTTCAAATTTTCCGATTTGATTTTGATTTGCAATCAGGGTTTTGAATTTGCAGCCATTGGGAAGGAGGAGGAAGGAGATAGATAGAATTGTACGTACAGAAATAAGGAATAAAAAAGATGCTAGGGTTAGGAAAAAATTATTATATAGGAAAAGATAGAAAAGAATGAATGGTATAGATTTAATTGGTCGAAATGATAACAATGACCCGAAAAGCCTGTTTCGTTTCCAAAACGAAAATGAGCTATCCAATATATTAAAATAGATGTTTTGATGTTTTAAAACTCAATGGAACTAGTTTCAAATCCAAATTCTGTTGTATACAGATGTTAGCTTTCGGAACTAATATATTCATTTAAATCATTTTAAATGATTTCTATGCATTTCGAGCCTGCACGATCAGACGATAAGTCCGATCGCTACGAAACTTGAAATCCTATAATAATTCACTGTTACGGATCCGATGAAACTTATTTTTTCGAAATCCAAGACAGTGGTCATAATGGCTAAAATCGCGTTAATTAAATAAATTATTATTAAATTAATTTAATCACTTTTAAATTCAAATTTAATAGTTAACAATTTCATCATTCTAGATTACATAGAAATTAATAATCCATTAAAATATATTTTCTATGTTAAATCCAATTTGTAACTATTGCATAAGTTTTAGCATTTGATTACAATTGCAACAAATTCATTAATTAAAACTTAAATTCAAATAAATTCATTATTTTGATTTACATCTTATTATTCAATCAACTGTCACCTTATGGATATAAATAACATTGGTTCACATTTTATTACCTCAAAATTCTACATTTATCATCATAATTCATATCAAATGCAATATTTAATTAGATTAATTTCAATTGATTTACAATTAATTTCAACAGATTAAATAATGAAATGATAATTAAACAATTATTACACATTAATAATCTAAACACATTTATGTGTTGATTGTTTAGAAACAAAGCAAATTAATTCGAATACTAATTAGTTGATTTCATATTCCTTAATAAACCTATTCCAATTTATAACATATAATTTCAATATTAAATCCAACATTTAATTTATTCTATGTTTACAATTTTAACCAAATTAACTTTACAATTAATTCATTGGATTGAAATTACATTAAAACAGTTGTCAATAACATTCAAATAACATTATTAAATCATTATCTAATTATTTTTCTCATTAATACATCATAAATTTTATTTCTTACAATGTTAAATTCTAAAATCCTGTTTAATTTAATATTTTAAATTATCGAAAAATACGGTTGTTACACTCACCCCACTCAAAGCTTTTCGTCCTATAAAAGGAACAAGAAGGAATTAAGAAACAAATTTATTATTATCCGAATAATCAATTTATAACACTTATACTTACATAATTAAGTATTTAAATAAAATATATCGATTTATAAGCAATTAATTCACATAATTTAGACTAATAAGAATTTGAAAATAATTCAGCTTTCACAAAAAATTTCCATGTCTTAAATTCACAATTTTTTTGGGCAGAGTCTCCTTTGCGCGGCTAGATCCGAGAAAATAATAATATCAATAATTACAATATATATATATATATATATATATATATATTAAAAATAAAACATCCTAAACCACGGGTAAACAATATAATATCACTATAAAACCATAATTCGAAAACGTACCTATTTGTGAGCAAACAACTTTATTTATGAAACCAAAAGCAGTAACTATTGCTTCCATAAACCTGTATTTCACTTGTATAAACCAAAATAGTGAGAATTTTATTCAAGAGAAATATTTAGTTGTTTTCAATTCGTAATAAAAGAAAATCAATACAAAACATATGCAAACAAAACAACACGAAAATCATATGCAACAAAGGAAATCAATTAATCATACATCTATAGCAGCCAAAACTAATGGTTTGTTCAGATTCAGAAACTTTTAATCATGAAAGGTGATAAATAAACTATCAAGTGTACCCTACGCTCAACATCCTTAGATAATTACTTTATAGATTATTCATACAACCTTAAACGATTAGAAGTATCCTTTCCCAAACATCCAATAAGCAAAAACAACCAAGAATTTAACACATTATTTAAGTTTTCTCAATTGGTTTTTTTCATCATCATTTACTTTTATTTATTTCCATTCATTCATACAATGTCATCTTTTGTTAATTTACATTCATTTACATATGTTATTCTCCATTCAATTATTTAGAACATCAATAAATCATTATATAAGTTTCTTTGCAAATTTAATTTCCCATTTATTACTTACTTATATAACATGATTTCCATTTAATATTATTCAACATTAAAACACATTCATTACTAAAGTTTTACTTATATAATATTTTATTACATATTCCTATTTAACACTACAACTTATTAAACAATTCTGCTAAGTTAGGTATATGTTTTGAGAATGTAATTGAATGTTACACAAGTTTATCGTATTCAATTTAGTTAACAAAATGTTCAATGATTAAATATTCTAAATTTTCATATTTTTTGATTTACACGTTACAAATTTCCAATTTCTTATATATTTCATTAATCATTAAGCAACTAATTTCTTATTTTGCATTTTTGAAGTTTCCAACTATTAAGATTCCACTTTATTTCTACAACTGAAAACCACTCATTTAACATGAACTTAAGAATTCAAATTCTGGATTTATTTAAATCACTTTTGAAATAATATACATACTCATATCTTTAATATATATCAAATCGTATTTAGAAATTTAAAATTAAGATTTGTTTATTAAGATAAATGTGCAGTAAAATTACTTCAGCGGTCCTCCCACTTTGAGACTCGAAAATAAACGTCGATGATGCATGCTCTCATCACTAAAATTATTTTCCAACGACGTAAGAGGGAAATACATAACTTATTTCCTTTAAAATTATTGTAAAACATTTCTTTCAAATTACATTGAAAACACTTCTATCCAAAAATACTTCCAATTAATAATAATATTATATTCCAAAATATCTGAAAACCAATTTCAAAACCCCGGAACTTAAGCTCTTAAATTTCCAATTTATATTTACTTTATTTGTAAATTCTGTTTAACACCCAATATTTGTAAAATTTCACTACCTAACAAACAATCATATCACATACAATAATATATATTTATACAAATTATTCTTTTATAAACAGAACATAATACTACGTAAAATTATTTCATTTACCTATATGTCAAAAGAATATTGTGTTGGTCTGCCCTATTAAGTGTTTAGATATCCCTATCGATACCATAACGTCCTATGTACCAACCAGAATTTATAAATATTAAAAACAGAACAAATTAACACAATGTAAAAACATTTTTATAACAGCAAAAAATACATTCTCTCATATATACACAATCCGACAGGCTCGTCCTAGGATATTACTACCCTATCTCTAATGATTCAGACCCTAGAAAGCTAAGGTTATCGTTAAACCAAAGCTCTGATACCAACTGTAACGAGACACCAATTAGTGGGGTAACGCCCATCGTAGCATTCAATGGTACATGTGTTCTGCTTTTACGGCCAGCCTCTCGACTGCACCAACCCCACGGTACATGTAAGAGTAAGAGTTATCCATTCGCTACCAAACCCAAAAGCGAGAATACCCTATCATGCTGCACCCGCCAAGTGCATAAGAAGACACACATGTCAACTCAAACCATTCAAAATGGAGTATTGTTAATGGGGTAAATAAGAAATAAGAGAAAAGAAAGGAAAAATAAAACACAGAATCTGACAGTAGGATGACAAAAATATAACAATCAAATAAATAGTTCATGAAGATGTTTTACAAAATAACATTTGATTACACTTTTACAATACAAATCAGAGTTATAAATACAGCTGTAATAGATAAATAATGCAGCGGAACAACATGATGTAGTGGAATAAATATGATAAATAGTAAATATATACTGAATCTTCGTTTTCGTCCTCTAGAAAATAGTCTTCAATACAATGAAAAGCTCAGAATGACCTGAGCATAATGAAAAGACAAAACATTTGAGTCAAAACTAAAACATCTTATGTAAGTTAAATCAACAGTAACGAAATATGAGTGTAACGGTGTCAGAGATGTTTACGGGATTTTACATCTTCTAACCAGTGTACAACGTGTGTGGAATAACTTAAGATATGTTTGAGATTCTATCTCTTAAGGATCCATTAAACTATCTACATACATAGTACAATACGCTATTATAATATGTCTACAATAAAGTAAAATATTAAAATAGTTTTAATGTATCACCCATATCCCTCTTAACACATTTTTATATAAATGACGTAGTCTATATAGTACCGTAATTCCTCCGTAAACTGGAGGGCTATCAGAGGGCACTCCATAATGTACAATGCAAACCATACTCATAGTAGGCGCGATGAGAATAAATATGACAAGGCACGCGAGGCAAAGCTCAGGGTAGGATACTACCTTTTTGCAGATCCGAACTAGTGGTAACACATAGCAGCTACTACCGCCCACCTCGAGACACACTTCCATAATCAAAATTGAGGGGTGGCCACCAAATCAATAAAAAGGTAATAAATATTGTCTCGAAGAACAGTGTTCCCGATAGGGTGAGTAACCTCTCTTGGCTTGGCATGGCTCCTATTTTAGTCATTTTAATTATGACCCGAAGGTCAAGGCTATCCATCATCGTTCTCTTACTTCATTCCAGTAACATTCGCCAAACCATCCTATTTCATCTTGGATTCTCCACAATGCAGACAGTTATTAAAGTGGTTTTCGGTATTCGCGGAGTGTATGACAATATCCGATCTCAGTCTCTTTAACAACCAAACGCTTATTTCACATTGGTTGATTCTTTTACATTTCCAAAACCAATTCATAATTGATATCAAAATATCATATTTAATTCAAAAATCATACCACTTTCGGAATCATATTCACTTTCAAAATTATTATTCACTTCAAATCATATCACTTTCAAAATCATAACCACAACATAGGTTAAACCATCGTATCAAATTATTCGCATTTAAATCAACTAAATCTAAATCATAATAGTTCCAACTTAACAGTTTGTATCCCTAAAAGTATTATATATATTGGAATAGTTAGACATTAAAAATATTTTATATTTTAAAATTAGGTTATAGATTAAAATGGTTTATTTATATTAGAAATAGTTCATATATTAAAATAGGATATATATTAAAAATAGTTAATGTATTAAAAATGGTTTATAGTAGTTACAATAGTTAAAAATAGTTTAAAGTAGTTTTATTAGTTTTAAATAGTTTAATAGTTTAAATAGTTTAAGGATTTTAAATATTTAAAATAGTTTAGTACAAAATGGTTTGATTATTGGAATGGTTTATATAGTAAATAGTTTGAAATCTAAATAATGTAAATTTTAAAATAATAGATTTTAAGCAGTTTATATTGAAATAATTAATTTGAAAATAATATCAAGTTAAACTGTTTCTTCCATTTCGACAAATCTGGACCATATCCAGATTTCAAATCAACAAAACTCAATTTTAATCTTTCAATTCAAATTCTCATTAAAACCATTTCAGTCTACATCGATTTCAAATCCATGTTGAACTACAAATTTAAACCACTTCACATTCAATAGAATCCAAAGTTTAAATAATCAAACATTTACAATAACTCAATTTTAATAAATTTCATTCATATTTCAAAATTCAATGTTAATATTTCAATTTATATTCTTTAAACAAATCATTTAAACCAATTTCAATTTTAACATTCTAAAGCTTGGATTTTGAAAACAATTCAGTTCATATAAATCAAATTTTATCTAAAAATATCATTTAACTAGATTCAAAAAATAGGATTTAAAATCATTTAATTTAACCAATCTGGTGTTCGTATATAATTTTCTACCCTACGGTCAAGTGATACGGATATTTATTGTGACGATCCTGACTCGACCTTCGAAAATCGGCACCGAATACGACACTCGTATTCAAATGCCGCAGATCCAAACGCCGAATCTGGTTCGCCGGAGCTTATAACACATTAAGTATAACAACACAGCGGAAGAAAAAGAATAATAGATATCAATATACAACATTGATACAATATCAGATACAATATGATACAACAGATGATACAATGAATATCAATATACATCAAAGATATGATACAAGATAATAGCAGCGGAAAGAAAGGATAACATAGCAGTGGAACAACAACTCTAATATGGTATTCAAGAGAGAACTCCATCTTCAAAGCACCAATCCAGAAATAGCTCGAACTCCCAATAACGATGCACAAAGATAAGCAAGAACAGTCGTGATCCAAAGACAGAACTAGCTCCAGATAATCTACTAGACCTGACTATCTGAAAAACCCAACTCTAGACTGCCCGTGTGGGAAAATAGTGGGCACCCAGAGTTTAGGATAGGAACAATAAACTCCAGGTCAGTCATGGGACTAGTGTGAGCAAACAAAAAAATTTGGTCTTTAGAACAAAAAAAAGAATTTAAATTTGAAATTCGCAATGCTTTTTAGAAAATGAAACTACCATAAGGCCTCCCGCCACACACACAATGCAAACGCAGAATTGGAGGAGATTTCTCCTTATGATAGTCAAATATGCTTAATATGAGAAATTCTTTGATATTATTATTATAAGTGCAAAGTGTGGAAAACCATTTCGAAAGTACAATATAAATCCTAGCCAACATACGACCAGTATCGTATACCTACTATAGCTACCATCCAAACAGTGGGGCGCCACCATAAGTAGATGGCAGGTAATACAACTAAAACCGTACAAGGCGCGTATTGAAGAATGGATTTCCAACAAATGGTCAGGCTAAGGAACTTCCTACTGCCACATGGGATCGCCTCTGGCGGGACGTCTCGAGAACTAACATTACGGTTAGATCTCTGCCAACACAAGGCCGGGTTACCTCTGTAACTAGGTAACTACTACATGAATATGCCGTCCCCCGGTGCTTTGAGACCTTTATCCGAGGCGCCTCAAAGCAACAACTACACAGTAAATGAGATTGGAGCAACCACATGAGTAAGTATCTGGGCTCCATACCATGATACCACCCTTTACCAGAAGGGAATAACACACCCTAAAGGGAGCGACCCTCATAACCTTGCCGCATCTTTCCTGTTTCGACCATTTCCGGGATGTGAGGTCCTGATGCAGTCTCGTCCACAAAGCTACGCTTTATACAAAAGCCATGCTTTGGGTCAACAGATGACCAAAGCAATGATCACAAAGATAAATGATCAAACAAATGATCATATCACAAATGATCAACCAATGATCATCACACAGCAGCACTCAGCATGCCACATTACCAAATTGGTAATATATCACTGATAAATATCAACTACATAACCTCTGAGCTCGTACGTCTCAGAGAAGGGTGTTAAGCTAAGAGAATAAATTCTCCGCCACCAAGCAGAAATGTATTTGATAGAGATCAGTTTAATATCTCAAAGTGTAATGTCGGACATACAACCATACAAGTCTGTTCCGGGTTCGAACAGAACCGAAGGCACTTTCGAAGAAGCCCTTGCAAATCCGGGTATCCACAATCCCGATCGGACTTCCCATCACTTAGGGAGAACTCTATACCGGAGCAACTCAGTGCAGAGTCAATCGACAGGTTATCCTATCGTTCTCGAAGACACCCGGTCTTCAACACCGGTCTTCAAATGCAATCCATAACGTCGTATCACTATTCGGAATGGGCTATATGACACAAGGTCCTCTCCCGGCTAAACCGAATAATGAGCGCCATATTTTAAAACATATGGATATGGGATTTCAGTCAAGTCACAACTTATAAATCCAAAACTTTTCTTTCAAATGGTTATGAAATTACCATTTCAAATCTTTAAACAAAAAGATTTATTTCACAAAGTTTCACCCAGTTTCACAAAGGTCCATTTATAGATTTCCAAAATGAACTTCCATTTCAAATGGATTAACTCATTAAATCTTTAAATTAAAGATTTAACTTATAACTTTCGAAACATGTTTCCAAAGATTTATTCATAACTTGGAAAATTATTTTCATTTCAAACTTGAATTCCTTTTAACACAAATTGGAAGTTCATTTCTTATGTGAAAGCTTTTATTATTTGAAAACAATATAGTTTTCGTTTTGGAAAAATCCAATTTCATTTATACAAGTTAAATCTTTGGGTTAAATCTAAAGTCCCAAAACAACACTTTTAAAATGGTTTAAAAACCCATATAACATATCTATAAGTTGAATAACCTTTTTGAACCATAGTTCCAAATCATAGAATTTGATTTCAAATATTGGATTCAAATTTAAATCAACTTATTTAAATTTCAAAACCCAATCAAGTTATTCAAAATAACTTTTATTTTTGAAATTCATTTTCAAAATTCCAATTCTAATTCCAAAACTATTTTGAATTAAATCTTTAAAACAATTTCAAAAATCTGTGACTTAACCCATTTCCACGTGCAATCCATATTTGTGTGTGTATAGTGTGGTCCAGGGTTCAATACAATAGTGCACAACATCAATCATATCGATAAGCGGTATAACCCATAACGCTTATCTATATTAACAGATTCATAGACAAAGTAAATTATCAATCATAAAGATTCACTAACATGATTCGATGCGGGTTTCGGATAACCAACTGGAATCCGACTCCCTGTCGCATCGAAATTCAAATGTCGTTCTACGGGTCAAGGGGTTTTTATATTCATACGACAGTATATACACCACCAATATAACAGCTCAGCGCAAAGCATTACATAACATCACATCACATATCAAATATATCAATCCATCACATAGCATTTAATAACAATCAAACATCTACAATTAAGATGAATAATTGGGTGGTTTTTAATTTATTACCAACGTAATTAGTAATCTTTGATTATCATTAACTACAATTGATTAAGTTTTAATCACCTTCATGATTTATCATTCTTTAATTAATAATCTTAATTAATTAACCCTTAATTATAATTAATTGAAACTTAGCTACTTTTATTAATCAACCTTAAATTAATTATTTTAATTAATGAATCCTTAATTATAAATTAAATCTTAATCCCAATTAATTATCCTTAACTAGTTATTCTTAACTTAAATCACCCTAATTAATTAACCACATTAATTAATTATGCTTTAAAGTAATTAATCCTTAATATTGATTAATCAATCTTTAATCTTTAATTATCTTCCCTTGATTACTTTCACTATGTAATTATTATTTTTATTTAATCATTCATTAAATTCTTGATTCATTAACTTGAATTCTTAATTAATTTCTTTAATTACTTTAATTTATTCCATTAAGTAATCCACTTCTAATAATAGTTTCCCTTTAACGATTGTGCTTCTTAAACTTTGGAAGTTACTTAACTAATTTAAAACATCCTTTATAAAAATAATAATTTCTTTATACATTATTTAAGGAGATAACCATAAAATCTAAGTTAATTAATTTTAAACCATTTCTTTAATTAACAATCAATTTACCTTTTTTTTTACATATATTATCCAATCGTTAATTTCTTAATTAATTAAAAATAGAGAATATTTCATCTTTATTTATTTATGAATTTATCCTTTTAAATCTTAAATAAATATTCTTTTCCAAAGTAATTTATCCTTTTAGCCGGTTTCAAAACTTGGGTTTAACAAAAAATTTGTTTAAAATAAATCTAACTTGGTTAAGAGATTAAAGAAAACTTTTTTTTTAACTCTCAATTTTATAAACCCGAGCAACTTACCCAAAAGCCCCGAGTCAAAACACTAATTTTTTCCAAGCCCATCTGCAAGAAACCCACGCTCTTCATTTCTTCTTTAAAACATGACTTGTTTCAAAAAAATTTCCTTTTCTGCTTCATTTTCTAAACCCACGCAAATGCCCCGAAGTCAATATCGTGCCTACCCTCTATTTTCTCATGTTCCATCTCCATCCTATCAGTTCCAAGTTTTCAAAGATCATCAAATAGGAACGTGCACCGTGCACCTTGCACAGCAACCTGACCACCCTTGATCATCGCCGCAACCTCCCACCAGTCGCCATCGACCTCGCCAACGAACATCATCGCCTAGTTTCGAATGGTTCACCTTGAATCACAATCAAGCACATCAGGGTCAATTGAACCCAAATGGAAATCAGGAAAACCCATTGCCCCGACCATCTAGTCCACCAGTCACCACGCCACCTTGGCCACAGCTGCACCTTTATCCCACGCTGCTTCTCCCCCTAGTCCGATCACCCATAGCCAATCGTCGACAATGTAGCAATCCCAAAAACTCGGCAAACACAAACTGTGAACCTAACCCTAATTCGATGCCACGCCGCCTCTACGGCGTGCTAAAATTTTTTCGAGTATTTTTCCCACGACCATCATCACTTGAGCCCCCTCCAGTGACTTTCGCGTTGATCAACTCCTCATCGATCAACAGAATTTACCCAAAACGCATTTTTCGTTCATCACGCAAATGCTCGCGACTCCTCCACTTAAAAATCGAGATTCAATTATCAAAATTCATTAAATGGTATTATGTATCAGCTTGCAAAGTCAAATTACCAAATTAAAACCATTAATATTTCTGATTTTTACAGATTTTTACTGTAAATCTAAATTTTAAAATATTCACCTATTGACTTTACTTAGGACAAATTTTAAAATTTAAAGTTTTATGTTACAACCAATTTCTCTTTGAAGATCAAAACTTAATCTATCTCGAGAAGAAAGATATGACCCCTTTTTTTTTCATTGGGTTTTCCTGGGTCTGGGAATATAACAGAGGGAAGTATATGTTTATACACAGACATACACATCCCTACTAACCCATATATTCAAATATAAAGCATACTATGTAAACTTTTCCACTACATACTTCAAACCCCAACCATAATACCAGAAGATATAGGCAGATATGAGTGGTTTGCTCACTTTTTTTTTCTTCTTTCAGATGATGAACAGAGGACAGAGGTCTGTCTGTACGCACAGTACCCCATATATATATACACAGGTATATTTATACTTGTGCAAGCACAATCCACAACCAAACATTCAATGCTAATTACATGCAACTTCAAAATAAAAGTAAAAATGGGTTTGAGAGTTTGCTCACCTGGAGTTTAGAAAGAACAGAGAGGGGCAGAGGCAAAGAACAGAAATCTAAGAATGATGACCTTTTTCTTTTGCACTTGGACTTTTTTTTTCTTTAATTCCTGGAGTTTAGATCTGCAAATCTATTAATACCGACCTTTGCTTAATTTCCTATTGTATTTACTAACTTTCTTTAACAATAACAAACACTTTTGATTTTTACTTACAGTTTAAATTCTTTTATTTTTTTTGTTGAACAGAGAGCTTTCTTTTCTGGAACTTGAAACTGGAAATAGATTAAGGTCTTGATCTTGATTACTTTGCTTGAGTTTGTTTTAGAAAACACTACACTGTTTCTTGCTAATCAAAGCCTGAAGCTCTATCAATCTGAAAGATGGAATTATAGCTTG
The DNA here is from genome assembly GCA_030765085.1 of Allium cepa. Lineage (NCBI taxonomy): Eukaryota > Viridiplantae > Streptophyta > Magnoliopsida > Asparagales > Amaryllidaceae > Allium > Allium cepa. The sequence continues at coordinate 981,808,665 of CM060928.1, forward strand.
AACTTGTTTTTGCTTCTGATGCTGTTGTTTAAGATTTGAAGCCTGATCTTCTATTTCATTTGCATTGCTCTAGATCAGATTGTTGCCTGATCCAAATGCATGCTTTTCATTTCCAGATTTGTGAAGTTGCTTGATTTCTTTTTTCTTTGAAACTTTACTTTGATTGCTGTTTGTTTGCCTGAACTTGCATGTTTCCCCCAGGCTTTGAAATTGCTCCCAGGCTAAAGCTTCCAGATTTTCATTTGTATTGAGTTTTTCTTTGTTTCAGGTTTCATTTCCTTTGTTTCATATTCTCTGGTTTGTTTGATTCAGTTTTCAAACTTTGCTATTTGAATTTCGAACTGTAGGCTTGATGAATATTAACTGAAACAGGTTCAGCTGTATGATATTGTGATGCCCAAACCCTTTTGTTCTAATTTTCTTTTCTTTTTTCTTGCTTGTGTGTTGGAGTTTGCAATGCAAGATCTTGTTACTGATTTGGCCAGATTTGGTGAGAGTAAATATAATTACTTATGGGGAGATGTAAAGTTTCTTGTAATTTTAAATTTCATCATTTTAAATAAAAGTAATGATTTTATTGGTATGTATATAGATATGTAAGATCTAAAGGTATGTTTACATTTGTTTTGTTTTCATGTACTTTAAACTTTACACTTTCAAATTATGCATTCATCTCAAAGCTTTGTATAAACAAAATTTGTTTGTATATATGTATAGGTGCTATGTGTTTTAAGTCCTTCTTATTTTATCAAATCTAATTATTAAGTATACAAGATAATTTAGCTTTTGTAAACTTTTGTTTATATCAATTTTACAATATCACTTTTTAAACAAATATTATTTTAGACTTAGTTCAATATATTCTGAACTAAAACTATTATATCTTTTAAACAAAAAATTATATATATATATATATATATATGTTATTTTAATTTTAAACTTTTATTTCTTGTTTTATATACATATATTTTGTTTAATTATTCTCTACTTATATTAATTTAAGGAAAGAAATGAATTTTTAACTAAATATGTTTTTGGTAATTAAACATGTATCAATTAATCTTATAAAAATATAAATGATTGAATTTTCAATTTAAAAATTCCATTTTTAAAATATATACTTTTTAGTAATCTCTAAGTTTTTACATTCTATTTACAATATAATTTAATATTAGAATTTCCAAATTTCAAGTCAATTCAATTTTTTATTTACTTGTAATCAAATTTCTATTTAAAATATAAAATTTTAAGTTTTATTCGGGAAATCTCTAATTAATTCACAAATAATCCCACAATTTAATTTTAAAATTAAATTAATTATTGAATCATTTCGGCTAATATTCCAGGAATGTTACAGATTTCCCCCACTTAGGAAATTTCGTCCCCGAAATTTGCTAGGAAGACGAGAAAGAATAGATGAAAGATAGAGAAATATCTTTCCAAATCAAACTGGATATCAGTTCTGTATTTGGCTTAGCAAATAAGAATATCGACAATATGAGAACAAACTCATACAATATTACACAAGATATTTGGGTCCATCGGTCTACGAATATGCAAGAGCATTGATTAGTTCGAAGGGATAACTAATCGTTCGTAGAATATATCGGATCCCAGAGAATAGATAGATGGACTAAATCTTCCATAATTCTCAAACACTAGATATGAATTCCAAATTCAGGTCGGAATACTCCAAAATATATATCAATTTGTCCCTCTTCGGACTTTGATATACACAAGAAATTACAATAGAATTTCGAATTTGGTTTTAACCGTTATCATTTTATTTATACAATTCAAATTCAACCCAATTTAAAATTTTCAATTTATTTAATTTAAATTTTCAATTTCAATTTCAAATTCAAATTCATTTGAGTTTAGATCGAAAAGCTGACAAGAAAACGATGAAGATACAAAGTAAGAATCTTCTATGACGATACGTAGGGCCACCATCGCACCGAAACTTCTTTTGGGAGTTGTCATGAAGAAATCAAAAGAATTGGAATCGAATCAAAGGAGATTGAGAAGAAATGTTGTTTCCACTGTTGCAGGGTATTGACCATTTGTAGTGGTACTTCCCTGTCCCCTATCTCGTTCTCTTCTCGCACTCATACTTACTATCAGTGGATAGTAAGAGAATTTACTGAGGCGTTTGAACGGATATCTTAAGGATATACTCATTCTAGGGTATACTTCACCCTATCTCTAATGAGCTACTTAATGTGTTATACTCCTGAGCTAAAGTTTTAACCCTCAGCTTTGATACCAAATGTGAAGGCACGAGGCAATGGCGACCGGTAGGCTTTGCAACCATCCCAGACCCACCGTGGCATACAATGGTACCCCAGACCTTGCTTTTACGGCCAGCCTTTCGACTGTCTCGGCTTGCGCCTAACCAACCCCTATTCACTAAGAGAGGACATGTAGGGGTAAGAGTCTCCCGTTCGCCACCAAACCACGAAGCGAGAACCCCCTATCACATTCACTAAGAGAGCAAGACTGGTGTGAGCAAACAAAAAAATTTGGTCTTTAAAACAAACAAAAGAATTTAAATTTGAAATTCGCAATGCTTTTTAGAAAATGAAACTACCATAAGGCCTCCCGCCACACACACAATGCAAACGCAGAATTGGAGGAGATTTCTCCTTATGATAATCAAATCTGCTTAATACGAGAAATTCTTTGATATTATTATTATAAGTGCAAAGTGTGGAAAACCATTTCGAAAGTACAATATAAATCCTAGCCAACATACGACCAGTATCGTATGCCTACTATAGCTACCATCCAAACAGTGGGGCGCCACCATAAGTAGATGGCAGGTAATACAACTAAAACCGTACAAGGCGCGTATTGAAGAATGGATTTCCAACAAATGGTCAGGCTAAGGAACTTCCTACTGCCACATGGGATCGCCTCTGGCGGGACGTCCCGAGAACTAACGTTACGGTTAGATCTCTGCCAACACAAGGCCGGGTTACCTCTGTAACTAGGTAACTACTACACGAATATGCCATCCCCCGGTCCTTTGGGACCTTTATCCGAGGCGCCTCAAAGCAACAACCACACAGTAAATGAGATTGGAGCAACCACATGAGTAAGTATCTGGGCTCCATACCATGATACCACCCTTTACCAGAAGGGAATGACACACCCTAAAGGGAGCGACCCTCATAACCTTGCCGCATCTTTCCTGTTTCGACCATTTCCGGGGTGTGAGGTCCTGATGCAGTCTCGTCCACAAAGCTACGCTTTATACAAAAGCCATGCTTTGGGTCAACAGATGACCAAAGCAATGATCACAAAGATAAATGATCAAACAAATGATCATATCACAAATGATCAACCAATGATCATCACACAACAGCACTCAGCATGCCACATTACCAAATTGGGAATATATCACTGATAAATATCAACTACATAACCTCTGAGCTCGTACGTCTCAGAGAAGGGTGTTAAGCTAAGAGAATAAATTCTCCGCCACCAAGCAGAAATGTATTTGATAGAGATCAGTTTAATATCTCAAAGTGTAATGTCGGACATACAACCATACAAGTCTGTTCCGGGTTCGAACAGAACCGAAGGCACTTCCGAAGAAGCCCTTGCAAATCCGGGTATCCACAATCCCGATCGGACTTCCCATCACTTAGGGAGAACACTAAACCGGAGCAACTCAGTGCAGAGTCAATCGATAGGTTATCCTATCATTCTCGAAGACACCCGGTCTTCAACACCGGTCTTCAAATGCAATCCATAACGTCGTATCACTATTCGGAATGGGCTATATGACACAAGGTCCTCTCCCGGCTAAACCGAATAATGAGCGCCATATTTTAAAACATATGGATATGGGATTTCAGTCAAGTCACAACTTATAAATCCAAAACTTTTCTTTCAAATGGTTATCAAATTACCATTTTAAATCTTTAAACAAAAAGATTTATTTCACAAAGTTTCACCCAGTTTCACAAAGGTCCATTTATAGATTTCCAAAACAAACTTCCATTTCAAATGGATTAACTCATTAAATCTTTAAATTAAAGATTTAACTTATAGCTTTCGAAACATGTTTCCAAAGATTTATTCATAACTTGGAAAATTATTTTCATTTCAAACTTGAATTCCTTTTAACACAAATTGGAAGTTCATTTCTTATGTGAAAGCTTTTATTATTTGAAAACACTATAGTTTTCATTTTGGAAAAATCCGATTTCATTTATACAAGTTAAATCTTTGGGTTAAATCTAAAGTCCCAAAACAACACTTTTAAAATGGTTTAAAAACCCATATAACATATCTATAAGTTGAATAACCTTTTTGAACCATAGTTCCAAATCATAGAATTTGAGTTCAAATATTGGATTCAAATTTAAATCAACTTATTTAAATTTCAAAACCCAATCAAGTTATTCAAAATAACTTTTATTTTTGAAATTCATTTTCAAAGTTCCAATTCTAATTCCAAAACTATTTTGAATTAAATCTTTAAAACAATTTCAAAAATCTGTGACTTAACCCATTTCCACGTGCAATCCATATTTGTGTGTGTATAGTGTGGTCCAGGGTTCAATACAATAGTGCACAACATCAATCATCACAGATTCAATCATATCGATAAGCGGTATAACCCATAACGCTTATCTATATTCACAGATTCATAGACAAAGTAAATTATCAATCACAAAGATTCACTAACATGGTTCGATGTGGGTTTCAGATAACCAACTGGAATCCGACTCCCTGTCGCATCGAAATTCAAATGTCATTTTACGGGTCAAGCGGTTTTTATATTCATACGACAGTATATACACCACCAATATAACAGCTCAGCGCAAAGCATTACATAACATCACATCACATATCAAATATATCAATCCATCACATAGCATTTAATAACAATCAAACATCTACAATTAAGATGAATAATTGGGTGGTTTTTAATTTATTACCAACGTAATTAGTAATCTTTGATTATCATTAACTACAATTGATTAAGTTTTAATCACCTTCATGATTTATCATTCTTTAATTAATAATCTTAATTAATTAACCCTTAATTATAATTAATTGAATCTTAGCTGCTTTTATTAATCAACCTTAAATTAATTATTTTAATTAATGAATCCTTAATTATAAATTAAATCTTAATCCCAATTAATTATCCTTAACTAGTTATTCTTAACTTAAATCATCCTAATTAATTAACCACATTAATTAATTATGCTTTAAAGTAATTAATCCTTAATATTGATTAATCAATCTTTAATCTTTAATTATCTTCCCTTGATTACTTTCACGATGTAATTATTATTTTTATTTAATCATTCATTAAATTCTTGATTCATTAACTTGAATTCTTAATTAATTTCTTTAATTACTTTAATTTCTTCCATTAAGTAATCCACTTCTAATAATAGTTTCCCTTTAACGATTGTGCTATCTTAAACTTTGAAAGTTACTTAACTAATTTAAAACATCCTTTATAAAAATAATAATTTTTTTATACATTATTTAAGGAGATAACCATAAAATCTAAGTTAATTAATTTTAAACCATTTCTTTAATTAACAATCAATTTACCTTTTTTTACATATATTATCCAATCGTTAATTTCTTAATTAATTAAAAATAGAGAATATTTCATCTTTATTTATTTATGAATTTATCCTTTTAAATCTTAAATAAATATTCTTTTCCAAAGTAATTTATCCTTTTAACCGATTTCAAAACATGGGTTTAACAAAAAATTTGTTTAAAATAAATCTAATTTGGTTAAGAGATTAAAGAAAACTTTTTTTTTTACTCTCAATTTTATAAACCCGAGCAACTTACCCAAAAGCCCCGAGTCAAAACACTAATTTTTTCCAAGCCCATCTGCAAGAAACCCACGCTCTTCATTTCTTCTTTAAAACGTGTCTTGTTTCAAAATCTTTTTCTTTTCTGCTTCATTTTCTAAACCCACTCAAATGCCCCGAAGTCAATATCGTGCCTACCCTCTATTTTCTCGTGTTCCATCTCCATCCTATCAGTTCCAAGTTTTCAAAGATCATCAAATAGGAACGTGCACCGTGCACCTTGCACAGCAACCTGACCACCCTTGATCACCGCCGCAACCTCCCATCAGTCGCCATCGACCTCGCCAACGAACATCGCCACCCAGTTTCGAATGGTTCACCTTGAATCACAATCAAGCACATCAGGGTCAATTGAACCCAAATGGAAATCAGGAAAACCCATTGCCCCGACCATCTCGTCCACCAGTCACCACGCCACCTTGGCCACAACTGCACCTCTATCCCAGGCTACTTCTCCCCCTATTTCGATCACCCATAGCCAATCGTCGACAATGTAGCAACCCCAAAAACTCGGCAAACACAAACTGTGAACCTAACCCTAATTCGACGCCACGCCGCCGCTACGGCGTGCTAAAATTTTTTCGAATATTTTTCCCACGGCCATTATCACTTGAGCCCCCTCCAGTTACTTTCGCGTTGATCAACTCCTCACTGATCAACAAAATTTACCCAAAACGCATTTTTCATTCATCACGCAAATGCTCGCGACTCCTCCACTTAAAAATCGAGATTCAATTATCAAAATTCATTAAATGGTATTATGTATCAGCTTGCAAAGTCAAATTACCAAATTAAAACCATTAATATTTCTGATTTTTACAGATTTTTACTGTAAATCTAAATTTTAAATTTTATTCACCTATTGACTTTACATAGGACCAATTTTAAAATTTAAAGTTTTAAGTTACAACCAATTTCTCTTTGAAAATCAAAACTTAATCTATCTCGAGAAGAAAGATATGACCCTTTTTTTTCATTGGGTTTTCCTGGGTCTGGGAATATAACAGAGGGAAGTATATGTTTATACACAGACATACACATCCCTACTAACCCATATATTCAAATATAAAGCATACTATGTAAACTTTTCCACTACATACTTCAAACCCCAACCATAATACCAGAAGATATAGGCAGATATGAGTGGTTTGCTCACTTTTTTTCTTTCTTTCAGATGATGAACAGAGGACAGTGATCTGTCTGTACACACAGTACCCCATATATATATACACAGGTATATTTATACTTGTGCAAGCACAATCCACAACCAAACATTCAATGCTAATTACATGCAACATCAAAATAAAAGTAAAAATGGGTTTGAGAGTTTGCTCACCTGGAGTTTAGAAAGAACAGAGAGGGGCAGAGGCAAAGAACAGAAATCTAAGAATGATGACCTTTTTCTTTTGCTCTTGGACTTTTATTTTTTTGTTTTCTTCAATTCCTGGAGTTTAGATCTGCAAATCTATTAATACCGACCTTTGCTTAATTTCCTATTGTATTTACTAACTTTCTTTAACAATAACAAACACTTTTGATTTTTACTTACAGTTTAAATTCTTTTATTTTTTTGTTGAGCAGAGAGCTTTCATTTCTGGAACTTGAAACTGGAAATAGATTAAGGTCTTGATCTTGATTACTTTGCTTGAGTTCGTTTTAGAAAACACTGCACTGTTTCTTGCTAACCAAAGCCTGAAGCTCTATCAACCTGAAAGATGGAATTATAGCTTGAACTTGTTTTTGCTTCTGATGCTGTTGTTTAAGATTTGAAGCCTGATCTTCTATTTCATTTGCATTGCTCTAGATCAGATTGTTGCCTGATCCAAATGCATGCTTTTCATTTCCAGATTTGTGAAGTTGCTTGATTTCTTTTTTCTTTGAAACTTTACTTTGATTGCTGTTTGTTTGCCTGAACTTGCATGTTTCCCCTTGGCTTTGAAATTGCTCCCAGGCTAAAGCTTCCAGATTTTCATTTGTATTGAGTTTTTCTTTGTTTCAGGTTTCATTTCCTTTGTTTCATATTCTCTGGTTTGTTTGATTCAGTTTTCAAACTTTGCTATTTGAATTTCGAACTGTAGGCTTGATGAATATTAACTGAAACAGGTTCAGCTTTATGATATTGTGATGCCCAAACCCTTTTGTTCTAATTTTCTTTTCTTTTTTCTTGCTTGTGTGTTGGAGTTTGCAATGCAAGATCTTGTTACTGATTTGGCCAGATTTGGTGAGAGTAAATATAATTACTTATGGGGAGATGTAAAGTTTCTTGTAATTTTAAATTTCATCATTTTAAATAAAAGTAATGATGCTATTGGTATGTATATAGATATGTAAGATCTAAAGGTATGTTTACATTTGTTTTGTTTTCATGTACTTTAGACTTTACACTTTCAAATTATGCATTCATCTCAAAGCTTTGTATAAACAAAATTTGTTTGTATATATGTATAGTTACTATGTGTTTTAAGTCCTTATTTTATCAAATCTAATTATTAAGTATACAAGATAATTTAGCTTTTGTAAACTTTTGTTTATATCAATTTTACAATATCACTTTTTAAACCAATATTATTTTAGACTTAGTTCAATATATTCTGAATTAAAACTATTATATCTTTTAAACAAAAAATTATATATATATATATATGTTATTTTAATTTTAAACTTTTATTTCTTGTTTTATATACATATATTTTGTTTAATTATTCTCTACTTATATTAATTTAAGGAAAGAAATGAATTTTTAACTAATTATGTTTTTGGTAATTAAACATGTATCAATTAATCTTATAAAAATATAAATGATTGAATTTTCAATTTAAAAATTCCATTTTTAAAATATATACTTTTTATTAATCTCTAAGTTTTTACATTCTATTTACAATATAATTTAATATTAGAATTTCCAAATTTCAAGTCAATTCAATTTTTTATTTACTTGTAATCAAATTTCTATTTAAAATATAAAATTTTAAGTTTTATTCGGGAAATCTCTAATTAATTCACAAATAATCCCACAATTTAATTTTAAAATTAAATTAATTATTGAATCATTTCGGCTAATATTCCAGGAATGTTACAGATTTCCCCCACTTAAGAAATTTCGTCCCCGAAATTTGCTAGGAAGACGAGAAAGAATAGATGAAAGATAGAGAAATATCTTTCCAAATCAAACTGGATATCAGTTCTGTATTTGGCTTAGCAAATAAGAATATCGACAATATGAGAACAAACTCATACAATATTACACAAGATATTTGGGTCCACCGGTCTACGAATATGCAAGAGCATTGATTAGTTCGAAGGGATAACTAATCGTTCGTAGAATATATCGAATCCCAGAGAATAGATAGATGGACTAAATCTTCCATAATTCTCAAACACTAGATATGAATTACAAATTCAGGTCGGAATACTCCAAAATATATATCAATTTGTCTCTCTTCGGACTTTGATATACACAAGAAATTACAATAGAATTTCGAATTTGGTTTTAACCGTTACCATTTTATTTATACAATTCAAATTCAGCCCAATTTAAAATTTTCAATTTATTTAGTTTAAATTTTCAATTTCAATTTCAAATTCAAATTCATTTGAGTTTAGATCGAAAAGCTGACAAGAAAACGATGAAGATACAAAGTAAGAATCTTCTATGACGATACGTAGGGCCACCATCGCACCGAAACTTCTTTTGGGAGTTGTCATGAAGCAATCAAAAGAATTGGAATCGAATCAAAGGAGATTGAGAAGAAATGTTGTTTCCACTGTTGCAGGGTATTGACCATTTGTAGTGGTACTTCCCTGTCCCCTATCTCGTTCTCTTCTCGCATTCATACTTACTATCAGTGGATAGTAAGAGAATTTACTGAGGCGTTTGAATGGATATCTTAAGGATATACTCATTCTAGGGTATACTTCACCCTATCTCTAATGAGCTACTTAATGTGTTATACTCCTGAGCTAAAGTTTTAACCCTCAGCTTTGATACCAAATGTGACGGCACGAGGCAATGGCGACCGGTAGGCTTTGCAACCATCCCAGACCCACCGTGGCATACAATGGTACCCCAGACCTTGCTTTTACGGCCAGCCTTTCGACTGTCTCGGCTTACGCCTAACCAACCCTTATTCACTAAGAGAGGACATGTAGGGGTAAGAGTCTCCCGTTCGCCACCAAACCACGAAGCGAGAACCCCCTATCACATTCACTAAGAGAGCAAGACTGGTGTGAGCAAACAAAAAAATTTGGTCTTTAAAACAAACAAAAGAATTTAAATTTGAAATTCGCAATGCTTTTTAGAAAATGAAACTACCATAAGGCCTCCCGCCACACACACAATGCAAACGCAGAATTGGAGGAGATTTCTCCTTATGATAGTCAAATATGCTTAATACGAGAAATTCTTTGATATTATTATTATAAGTGCAAAGTGTGGAAAACCATTTCGAAAGTACAATATAAATCCTAGCCAACATACGACCAGTATCGTATGCCAACTATAGCTACCATCCAAACAGTGGGGCGCCACCATAAGTAGATGGCAGGTAATACAACTAAAACCGTACAAGTCGCGTATTGAAGAATGGATTTCCAACAAATGGTCAGGCTAAGGAACTTCCTACTGCCACATGGGATCGCCTCTGGCGGGACGTCCCGAGAACTAACGTTACGGTTAGATCTCTGCCAACACAAGGCCGGGTTACCTCTGTAACTAGGTAACTACTACACGAATATGCCATCCCCCGGTCCTTTGGGACCTTTATCCGAGGCGCCTCAAAGCAACAACCACACAGTAAATGAGATTGGAGCAACCACATGATTAAGTATCTAGGCTCCATACCATGATACCACCCTTTACCAGAAGGGAATGACACACCCTAAAGGGAGCGACCCTCATAACCTTGCCGCATCTTTCCTGTTTCGACCATTTCCGGGGTGTGAGGTCCTGATGCAGTCTCGTCCACAAAGCTACGCTTTATACAAAAGCCATGCTTTGGGTCAACAGATGACCAAAGCAATGATCACAAAGATAAATGATCAAACAAATGATCATATCACAAATGATCAACCAATGATCATCACACAGCAGCACTCAGCATGCCACATTACCAAATTGGGAATATATCACTGATAAATATCAACTACATAACCTCTGAGCTCGTACGTCTCAGAGAAGGGTGTTAACCTAAGAGAATAAATTCTCCGCCACCAAGCAGAAATGTATTTGATAGAGATCAGTTTAATATCTCAAAGTGTAATGTCGGACATACAACCATACAAGTCTGTTCCGGGTTCGAACAGAACCGAAGGCACTTCCGAAGAAGCCCTTGCAAATCCGGGTATCCACAATCCCGATCGGACTTCCCATCACTTAGGGAGAACACTAAACCGGAGCAACTCAGTGCAGAGTCAATCGATAGGTTATCCTATCATTCTCGAAGACACCCGGTCTTCAACACCGGTCTTCAAATGCAATCCATAACGTCGTATCACTATTCGGAATGGGCTATATGACACAAGGTCCTCTCCCGGCTAAACCGAATAATGAGCGCCATATTTTAAAACATATGGATATGGGATTTCAGTCAAGTCACAACTTATAAATCCAAAACTTTTCTTTCAAATGGTTATCAAATTACCATTTTAAATCTTTAAACAAAAAGATTTATTTCACAAAGTTTCACCCAGTTTCACAAAGGTCCATTTATAGATTTCCAAAACAAACTTCCATTTCAAATGGATTAACTCATTAAATCTTTAAATTAAAGATTTAACTTATAGCTTTCGAAACATGTTTCCAAAGATTTATTCATAACTTGGAAAATTATTTTCATTTCAAACTTGAATTCCTTTTAACACAAATTGGAAGTTCATTTCTTATGTGAAAGCTTTTATTATTTGAAAACACTATAGTTTTCATTTTGGAAAAATCCGATTTCATTTATACAAGTTAAATCTTTGGGTTAAATCTAAAGTCCCAAAACAACACTTTTAAAATGGTTTAAAAACCCATATAACATATCTATAAGTTGAATAACCTTTTTGAACCATAGTTCCAAATCATAGAATTTGAGTTCAAATATTGGATTCAAATTTAAATCAACTTATTTAAATTTCAAAACCCAATCAAGTTATTCAAAATAACTTTTATTTTTGAAATTCATTTTCAAAGTTCCAATTCTAATTCCAAAACTATTTTGAATTAAATCTTTAAAACAATTTCAAAAATCTGTGACTTAACCCATTTCCACGTGCAATCCATATTTGTGTGTGTATAGTGTGGTCCAGGGTTCAATACAATAGTGCACAACATCAATCATCACAGATTCAATCATATCGATAAGCGGTATAACCCATAACGCTTATCTATATTCACAGATTCATAGACAAAGTAAATTATCAATCACAAAGATTCACTAACATGGTTCGATGTGGGTTTCAGATAACCAACTGGAATCCGACTCCCTGTCGCATCGAAATTCAAATGTCATTTTACGGGTCAAGGGGTTTTTATATTCATACGACAGTATATACACCACCAATATAACAGCTCAGCGCAAAGCATTACATAACATCACATCACATATCAAATATATCAATCCATCACATAGCATTTAATAACAATCAAACATCTACAATTAAGATGAATAATTGGGTGGTTTTTACTTTATTACCAACGTAATTAGTAATCTTTGATTATCATTAACTACAATTGATTAAGTTTTAATCACCTTCATGATTTATCATTCTTTAATTAATAATCTTAATTAATTAACCCTTAATTATAATTAATTGAATCTTAGCTGCTTTTATTAATCAACCTTAAATTAATTATTTTAATTAATGAATCCTTAATTATAAATTAAATCTTAATCCCAATTAATTATCCTTAACTAGTTATTCTTAACTTAAATCACCCTAATTAATTAACCACATTAATTAATTATGCTTTAAAGTAATTAATCCTTAATATTGATTAATCAATCTTTAATCTTTAATTATCTTCCCTTGATTACTTTCACGATGTAATTATTATTTTTATTTAATCATTCATTAAATTCTTGATTCATTAACTTGAATTCTTAATTAATTTCTTTAATTACTTTAATTTCTTCCATTAAGTAATCCACTTCTAATAATAGTTTCCCTTTAACGATTGTGCTATCTTAAACTTTGAAAGTTACTTAACTAATTTAAAACATCCTTTATAAAAATAATAATTTCTTTATACATTATTTAAGGAGATAACCATAAAATCTAAGTTAATTAATTTTAAACCATTTCTTTAATTAACAATCAATTTACCTTTTTTTTACATATATTATCCAATCGTTAATTTCTTAATTAATTAAAAATAGAGAATATTTCATCTTTATTTATTTATGAATTTATCCTTTTAAATCTTAAATAAATATTCTTTTCCAAAGTAATTTATCCTTTTAACCGATTTCAAAACTTGGGTTTAACAAAAAATTTGTTTAAAATAAATCTAATTTGGTTAAGAGATTAAAGAAAACTTTTTTTTTACTCTCAATTTTATAAACCCGAGCAACTTACCCAAAAGCCCCGGGTCAAAACACTAATTTTTTCCAAGCCCATCTGCAAGAAACCCACGCTCTTCATTTCTTCTTTAAAACGTGTCTTGTTTCAAAAACTTTTTCTTTTCTGCTTCAATTTCTAAACCCACGCAAATGCCCCGAAGTCAATATCGTGCCTACCCTCTATTTTCTCGTGTTCCATCTCCATCCTATCAGTTCCAAGTTTTCAAAGATCATCAAATAGGAACGTGCACCGTGCACCTTGCACAGCAACCTGACCACCCTTGATCACCGCCGCAACCTCCCATCAGTCGCCATCGACCTCGCCAACGAACATCGCCACCCAGTTTCGAATGGTTCACCTTGAATCACAATCAAGCACATCAGGGTCAATTGAACCCAAATGGAAATCAGGAAAACCCATTGCCCCGACCATCTCGTCCACCAGTCACCACGCCACCTTGGCCACAGCTGCACCTCTATCCCACGCTACTTCTCCCCCTAGTCCGATCACCCATAGCCAATCGTCGACAATGTAGCAACCCCAAAAACTCGGCAAACACAAATTGTGAACCTAACCCTAATTCGACGCCACGCCGCCGCTACGGCGTGCTAAAATTTTTTCGAGTATTTTTCCCACGGCCATTATCACTTGAGCCCCCTCCAGTGACTTTCGCGTCGATCAACTCCTCACCGATCAACAAAATTTACCCAAAACGCATTTTTCATTCATCACGCAAATGCTCGCGACTCCTCCACTTAAAAATCGAGATTCAATTATCAAAATTCATTAAATGGTATTATGTATCAGCTTGCAAAGTCAAATTACCAAATTAAAACCATTAATATTTCTGATTTTTTACAGATTTTTACTGTAAATCTAAATTTTAAAATATTCACCTATTGACTTTACATAGGACCAATTTTAAAATTTAAAGTTTTATGTTACAACCAATTTCTCTTTGAAGATCAAAACTTAATCTATCTCGAGAAGAAAGATATGACCCTTTTTTTTCATTGGGTTTTCCTGGGTCTGGGAATATAACAGAGGGAAGTATATGTTTATACACAGACATACACATCCCTACTAACCCATATATTCAAATATAAAGCATACTATGTAAACTTTTCCACTACATACTTCAAACCCCAACCATAATACCAGAAGATATAGGCAGATATGAGTGGTTTGCTCACTTTTTTTCTTTCTTTCAGATGATGAACAGAGGACTGGGATCTGTCTGTACACACAGTACCCCATATATATATACACAAGTATATTTATACTTGTGCAAGCACAATCCACAACCAAACATTCAATGCTAATTACATGCAACATCAAAATAAAAGTAAAAATGGGTTTGAGAGTTTGCTCACCTGGAGTTTAGAAAGAACAGAGATGGGCAGAGGCAAAGAACAGAAATCTAAGAATGATGACCTTTTTCTTTTGCTCTTGGACTTTTATTTTTTTGTTTTCTTTAATTCCTGGAGTTTAGATCTGTAATCCATTAATACCGACCTTTGCTTAATTTCCTATTGTATTTACTAACTTTCTTTAACAATAACAAACACTTTTGATTTTTACTTACAGTTTAAATTCTTTTATTTTTTTTGTTGAACAGAGAGCTTTCTTTTCTGGAACTTGAAACTGGAAATAGATTAAGGTCTTGATCTTGATTACTTTGCTTGAGTTCGTTTTAGAAAACACTGCACTGTTTCTTGCTAACCAAAGCCTGAAGCTCTATCAACCTGAAAGATGTACTTATAGCTTGAACTTGTTTTTGCTTCTGATGCTGTTGTTTAAGATTTGAAGCCTGATCTTCTATTTCATTTGCATTACTCTAGATCAGATCTGATCCAAATGCATGCTTTTCATTTCCAGATTTGTGAAGTTGCTTGATTTCTTTTTTCTTTGAAACTTTACTTTGATTGCTGTTTGTTTGCCAGAACTTGCATGTTTCCCCTTGGCTTTGAAATTGCTCCCAGGCTAAAGCTTCCAGATTTTCATTTGTATTGAGTTTTTCTTTGTTTCAGGTTTCATTTCCTTTGTTTCATATTCTCTGGTTTGTTTGATTCAGTTTTCAAACTTTGCTATTTGAATTTCGAACTGTAGGCTTGATGAATATTAACTGAAACAGGTTCAGCTTTATGATATTGTGATGCCCAAACCCTTTTGTTCTAATTTTCTTTTCTTTTTTCTTGCTTGTGTGTTGGAGTTTGCAATGCAAGATCTTGTTACTGATTTGGCCAGATTTGGTGAGAGTAAATATAATTACTTATGGGGAGATGTAAAGTTTCTTGTAATTTTAAATTTCATCATTTTAAATAAAAGTAATGATGCTATTGGTATGTATATAGATATGTAAGATCTAAAGGTATGTTTACATTTGTTTTGTTTTCATGTACTTTAAACTTTACACTTTCAAATTATGCATTCATCTCAAAGCTTTGTATAAAAAAAATTTGTTTGTATATATGTATAGTTACTATGTGTTTTAAGTCCTTCTTATTTTATCAAATCTAATTATTAAGTATACAAGATAATTTAGCTTTTGTAAACTTTTGTTTATATCAATTTTACAATATCACTTTTTAAACCAATATTATTTTAGACTTAGTTCAATATATTCTGAACTAAAACTATTATATCTTTTAAACAAAAAATTATATATATATATATATATATATATATATGTTATTTTAATTTTAAACTTTTATTTCTTGTTTTATATACATATATTTTGTTTAATTATTCTCTACTTATATTAATTTAAGGAAAGAAATGAATTTTTAACTAATTATGTTTTTAGTAATTAAACATGTATCAATTAATCTTATAAAAATATAAATGATTGAATTTTCAATTTAAAAATTCCATTTTTAAAATATATACTTTTTATTAATCTCTAAGTTTTTACATTCAATTTACAATATAATTTAATATTAGAATTTCTAAATTTCAAGTCAATTCAATTTTTTATTTACTTGTAATCAAATTTCTATTTAAAATATAAAATTTTAAGTTTTATTCGGGAAATCTCTAATTAATTCACAAATAATCCCACAATTTAATTTTAAGATTAAATTAATTATTGAATCATTTCGGCTAATATTCCAGGAATGTTACATTTATCATTTCAACCCATAATAATATAAATTTATGGGTATATATCATTTCAACCAGCAATCCCGAATAAAATTTCCATAGTCATAAAATCGTTCGGGTTTATCATTTCAACCCATAACGATTTTTTTCTAATCTATAAGACCATTAGGTATGTATCATTTCAACCCATTGTGATTTTCCTAACAATAACTAAGGGAACTTGCAATGTGATAGCAACATATAAAATAAATATTATACCAATCATCCAAATATCAATAATTAAACATCCATCACAATCATCATTCAAATCAACCAATAAATCCCAACAAATAAACTAGTTATCATTACCAGGTAATTAACTAGCAACTAAATTGAATATTAAATTAAATGGCAATTCATTTCAAGTAAACTCAAATTAAATTTAAATGAAAATTACAAATACCAAACAGCAACCAATAAATTACTAATCACATCATAAATTCAACTTTGCCAACATAAGATGATTTAGTATTCGTGACTGGGTTAAAATACTCATCTTTTATTTTTAATCGATTGAAAATCAGCTTAAACCCAAAAAATCTAACAATCTCAAATGCAACAAAACTAGTTCTATAACGTTTGGAATTTCATTACGATCATAATGGAGTAAACTGCACGTGAATCCGGGCTCGTATGAAAAATTTATTAATGCTAGAACGATTGAGTTTAAAATATATTAAAATTAAAAAAACAACAGGGCCGAGAAAGTAAATTCACACCTTCTCAGAACCCTTGACCATCGCGTTCAACCATCATCCATACACTGTACACATTCAGCTGCCTCGATCAAATGCCACTCGCCACCAAAACACGTACTTCCACATAGATCAGAGCATACCATCAAGTTCGGCGACCAAGGCCGCCTTTCACATAGCTGAGCGGCCCACCACGACCTCGCCTAGGACCCCCGTCCCAGCCACCCTTTAAATTTCGATTCTGAAGAAATCATTGATCTCTATCACGAATGAACATCACATCCTCTTCCCGCTAAACATCCTCTTCCCATCACCGCTTCCCGATTGTCAAACGATCGATGATCCACCATTCGATAGAAACCTTAGAAATGGACGACCGAGGTTCTTTATCGATTTCTATTCAAATGATGCATCAAATCGAAAAATGAATTCCTGCAGTGGATTGCGCTGGTCGAGAGCTTTCCAACGGTACATTATTTCTTACAATTTGAGGAGTTTAAATTTTTCGACTTGATTTTGATTTGCAATTAGGATTTTGGATTTGCATCCATTGGGAAGGAGGAAGAAACAAATAGATAGAATTGTATGTACATGAATAAGAATAAAAAGGTGGTAAGGGTTAGCAAAAACGATTTATGTAGACAAAGATAGATAAGAATGAATGGTACAGATTGAATTGGTCGAAACGATAATAACGACCCGAAAAGCCTGTTTCATTTTCGAAATGGTAATGGGTCATCCAATATATCGAATTAGATGTTCTCGATATTTTTAAACTCAATGGAACTAATTTCAAATCAAAATTCCATTGTATACAGAAGTTAGCTTTCAAAATCAGATATATCATTTAAATCCTATTAAATGATTTCTATGCATGTTGAGCCCGCATGATCAAACGATAAGTCAGATCGCTACGAAACTTGAAATCCTACAATAATTTAATGTTACGAATCTGATGAAACTAATTTCGTCGAAATCCGAGATAGTGGATAAAATGGCTAAAATCACGTTATTAAATAAATTATTATTAAATTAATTTAATCACTTTTAAATTCAAATTTAAAAGTTAACAACTTCATCATTCTAGATTACATAGAAATTAATAATCTATCAAAATAAATTTTCTATGTTAAATCCAATATGTAACTATTACATAAGTTTCAAAATTCAATTGTAATTGTATTAAATTCTTTAATTATAATTTAAATTCAAATAAATTCATTATTCTGATTTACATCGTATTATTCAATCAACTATCACCTTATGGATACAATTAACGTTAATTTATATTTTATTACCTTAAACTTCTACTGTTATCATCTTAATTCATATCAACTGCAATATTTAATTAGATTAATTTCAATGGATTAAATAATGAAATGATAATTAAACAATTATTACACATTAATAATCCAAACACATTTATATGTTTATTGTTTACAAACAAAGCAAATTAATTCACATCCTAGTTAGTTGATTTCATATTCCTCAATAAACCTATTCTAATTTATAACATATAATTTCAATTTTAAATCCAACATTTAATTTATTCCATATTTACAATTTTAACCAAATTAACTTTACAATTAATTCATTTGATTGAAATTACACTAAAAAAATTGTCAATAAAATTCAAACAGCAATATTAAATCATTATCTAATTATTTTGTCATTAATCAATCATAAATTTTATTTCTTGCTGTAATAAATTCTAAAATCTTATTTAGTTTAATATTTTAAATTATCGAAAAATAGGGTCGTTACAATACAAGCTCTGCTCTTTTGAAATGGTTGAAATCAATGGAGTTATGGAACTTCCTGAGGAGGTGTTACAAGCAGGCGTTGGTCGTTGGTCTGATTTTCTGGTTGGTTTTTTCTTGGATTTCAACCCGCCGTATTCCATAGTAAAAGAATATGGTGGTAATGTTTGGAATGTAAGAGGTAGTCTATAGGTGCATATGGATAACTCTATGTTTTACTTCAAGTTTCAAAATCGAAGGAACGGCTCCGTATCCTTTGTATGGAACCAACTTTCATTAGTGGCAAGCCTTTTATAGTTACTTCATGGAGTCAGTCTATCGATAGTGGGTATTGTCTATTCCTATTTGGACATATTTTTTTGCATATTTATTCTTTTTTGCAACCTTCGATCAGTCTAAATTGGCTGGCTAATGCCGTTGGAAAATTAAAGTGCTTTTCTGAATGTCATGAGTTTAGGTTTGTAAGCGTTTGACTTCTTGATTTCTAGTAGAAACGTTGGGACAACACATAGGCAGGGTTTTGTCGAAGCTGGGTAAATCTGTGTTGTTATATTTCTGCTTTTAATATTCTGCTATTATGTGTGTTGCTATTATTCTTCTATTATCTATGCTGCAATTTTATATACTTCCACATTAAATTTTTATAATTATCAGTATCATCCTATTAACCCCCTACTCTAGGGTGAAATCGATCCTACAAGTGGTATCAGAGCTAGGAACAGAAGCCATTTTTGTTTTAATAAATTTTTATTTTTCAAAAACCATTTCTTTTAAAACTTTGAATTTTTAAAATGCCTTCTTTTAATATTACTTTTGCTGAGGGTCGGTCCTGTATTATTCCTCCTTTTTTGATGGAATAGACTTTTTAAATTGGAAATTGAAATTGGAATTTTATTTAAAATCAGTTAATTTTAAATGTTGGGATATTATCGAAATGGGTGTGATATAATAGACGATAAAAATACTTCGATTAATGCTCTTGCTATGCATATTCTATATTCTCATATTAATCTAGATAATTTTAACTTTATCTCTTATTGTGAAAATGCACAGAAAATCTGGAATACTTTTGATGCAATATATGGTGCAAAATCAACAACGATGAGAAATCCTCCATAATCGACTCAGTTAAAGAAATGCGTTTAACAGGATTGGCAAAAGGTAGCAGTGATGAAGATTAAATAGCGAATGAGATAAGTGATTTTCCATTAAATGATTTAGTTCTCTTATGCCGAAAATTAATTGAAAATAATAAGCTCTTGAGTTGAAAAATAATAAGTTGGAAAGGGAACAAACTAAACTTCATCAGAAATTTGGAAAGTGAGCTTAAAAATATTAAGAAAAATAAAAGTTCTAACTGCAAAAAGTGTTTTGACCATGAAAAAGAATTTCCCTATTTTCATGAAAACTTTCAAAAGTTAGAAAATGATATTTTAATGTGGGAGGAAAACAAAACTGTTGATTTGTAAAAACAACATTTTGCAAAAAGAGTTGGAGAGCTTTAAGAAGTCAGAAAATTTTAAATGTGCGATTTTTGAAAAGAAATTAAATGAGATCAGCGAAAATTTTAAAACCCTTGAAAAAGAAAAGTGATTTTGAGCAAATGTGAAATTATTCACGAGTTTGAAAAGGAGATTGAAATAATCAAGGATTTTGAAAAAATTGAACTTAAAAAACTCCAACTCTTTGAAACCGAGATGCTTGAAATTGAGAATAAAATTAAAAGGCTTCAAAATGAAAATATGCAATTAAAAATGAATTGTTTTGAAAAGAGAGATTTTACCATTAGTTGTTGTTTGAAGCTAATAAATGAAAATAAACTTTTAAAATCCAAAGTTAATAAACTTGAGTTGGTTACTCGGAAATTTTTCACTAGAGATAAATGATCTAATATACTCTTAGAAAATCAACTCTTTGAGAATAAAAATGCATTTGGATTTGCAATAGTATCAAAATATGAATGAACAACTAATGACACGGCTAAAAGGAAAAGTGTGATACCCAAACACGTGAGAACCATACCAACTTGGATTCCAAAGGCACGAATATAAAATCGCTTAAAGTCATACAAATCTGGATGCCAAAAGGAACAAATGTAAATAGTCTTGGGTCTCCACAAACAAATTTTTTAAAATCATTAGCCACTAACAACCATAGACCTAAAAAAACAAATAGGTCACAAAAACCTTTTCTCGTGTAGGTGTGGTGGCAGGTTAAGGAACAACAACAATGTTATTTGGATTCTGGCTGTTCCAGGCACACAACGGATGACAAATCAAAGTTTCTTAGCCTAGTACAAAGGGGGTAGAATCATAATGGGCAACAACGAAAAATTATCGTAAAGGTAAAATAGGTAACGGTATATTTATTTTGAATGATTTATTAAGTGTGAAAATCTGCACCATAATCTGAATTAAATCAGCTAGTTATGTGATAAAGAAATAAAAGATGATTTTGATTTTTTCAAAATTGTTGGCCAACAACTTTTTATGCTGAGAACATTATAAGTACTTGTAGAATGTCTGGACTAGTTTATATAGATTTGTTTGAACTAATGACGTTTTATTGATTGATGATTATTCAAGATACACGTGGATATATTTGATTATCTTACTGCTTCTAGATCTGACATTATGTTCACTATTTGTAAATTTGCATGGTTTCAATTCAAATTCAAAAGAATTTCATTTAAAAGATGTAAAATGATTTTAAGGTATTTTGTTACACACTTTACAGTCTGGTCTATAACAACCAACTAATAATAATCTTGAGTTCAAAAGAAACTCAGATGCAGACTACACTGGTAATCTAGTTGGTAGAAAAATTACTAATGAAACGTGATTTATATTGAGACATTCAATAGTTGCTTCAGTTTCATTGAAAATATCTACATATTTTTCATTTCAAATAATTTTCAGTTAGTAGACATTTTTCTTATAAAACCCCTTCCATAAAATGTTCTTGTTGACCTTGTTTTAGATTAGTCATTTTAATTATTTTTGGATTTGATTTTAAATAACTACATTAACTAATCTGACTCCCTACTAATTATCGAAAAGATAAATAGTAATTGAAAAAGTGATGAGTGTTGATATTAATCATATATTATAACTTGAGACGGTATATCTAGTAAATTTCTTTAAAAACCTTAAACAAAATTTATAATAACTTTTGATGGGTAAAAATTCCATGACCATCTCTATTGTTGTCATATTTTTAACGACCACCACTCATCAAAATCCAATATAGTATGTCAATATGTGGTATTTTAAATGGGAAATCATTCGTTTGCCATTTTATTATATTTTTAGCAATAAAAACATCCAAATTATTCATTCTTATTTAAAAGTCCTCACGGTTATACATGGGTGAATTACTTGGAATTTTTTACTATGTACTTTCATTCTCATTTAAAAGTCTTTACGGTTATGCATATATGGAACGCATATCAGAATTGATTATTAAATAGACAAGTGAATTCTAATCCCATTTAAAAGTTCTCACGGTTATGCGTGGTTAGAAGATACTTGAATTCATTCTTTTATAATTTTTTTGGAATACTACTAATCTCATTTAAAATTCCTAACAGTTATGCATGGTTAGTAGATATTCAAATTCCTAATATAAATATACAACAAATAGGCAAAGCTATATAGTTTTACATCATCCCTATCATTCCAAAGTGGATTATGCGCCTAACAGAGTATTTATGATTTTTGTTTGATTTTTTTATTGAAATTTTATATATATACTTGATTGGGTATTAATGTTGTGTCAATATCTATCACTTTATCTCTATTTTTCTAACACTATTACTCTTTTGCTGATAACAAAAGAGGGAGAGAAAAGTTAAGATATTGGCAAATAAAGGTCAAATATTTCTTTTTGTATTTTCTATTTGCATCTAGGTTCATTATGAATATTTTTATTTATTTTCATGCATATATAAAGAGGGAGTTTTGATGTAGAGAGGGAGCATTCAAATAAGGGGAGCAAATTGAATGATAAATACATTTAATATAATCAAAATCTTAAATATATGTTTGTTATCATCAAAAGGGGGAGATTGTTGAATATGCTAGTATATGATTTGTGTTTGATGATAATAAGTATATATATATATTCTTTTAAATGTATTTGTTATTGTGCTATTTTATTTTTCACATAACTAAATAAATATTTGCTGAATAAAATAAATAACACAGAATTTAAATTCAAACAGATATTTTATTCAAACAAATATTTTATTTCAATTTTGAGTAGTACAAATTTGGGCTCTCACTATATATACACAATTTTCAATTACAACACTATTTTTCACTATATAATGTTTACATACATTTTCACCTTACAACATATCACTCATTCAATCATATTTATCTTCAACTCTTTTCCAAATCGAATCCTGCATCTGAGTTATCTACAAAATAAACACTAACACGGTAAAATTGAAAAAGAAATATTTGTGAAGTGTAAAAATAAAATGTGTATTTTAAAAAAAAATATTTTCCTCGGTTAATTGGGTTGTTTGTCATCATTTAATTTTAAAGTCATCAGACACAAACAACCAGTGACATGCACGGTGTATCACTGTACAAGACACAAGGTCATGCATACCGATATGCACTTGATAAAACTGCAGGGACAGGTGAGCACAAGGTTAAACCCGAGCCAAAGCTAGGTTCAACTCAAGTGCAATACGAGCACAAGGTCAAACCCAAGCCAGAGCTAGGTTCAACTCAGGTGCACTACAAAAACATCATCATTGAAGATCAAAAAATCAAAAGCAACAAAATAAACCAGTGCAATAGTGGTAAAGAGCACATAAAGGTGGAAAACAACATAAATGGTCAAAGCAACTTGAACATATCATAACCCATGAACACCAATAGATCAGAGAGAAGTAAATATGTCATACACATGTTCTGAGGCACACTGGAATATGTAATGCAACAAACGGGACAGAGAATCAACATGTACAAAGGGGTGCAGTAAATGTACAAAATCCAAATCAACCAGCTACCAAGTGAACACATAACTCAATGCACATATGTATATGTTTGTATATATGTACACATAAATCAAATGCATAAGCAAAACTAGAAAACATGAATAACATGTATAAATATTCAGTAATAGTATGGGATGTAGTGAAGCATGTAGACATGTACTCGATGCAAACCAAATCTCAATACAATGAACTACAATTAACCAGAAAATGCACAGTAAATATCCAGTGCAGACTCGAGTGAATAGAGGATATGCATACACCTGCACCAGGTCAGTCAACATGAAGACAATAGCTCGTGTAAGCAAATGAAGTTAAATACCAAAGGCTACAACTTCAAGCAAATTACATAGTGCAACAAAACTCAACTGTGTATGTTCAGAACTACACAAGTGAATACAATCACCAGGCATGGAGGCAATCAAATAAACAAGTGAAGACAAATTCAAGAATTCAAGTTCAGGTGAACCATGAAATACACAGGCTTTCAGTCACAAGATTCAGACATGAATATAAGGGATGCACCAGTAAAACAAAGAATAGTGAGGCAAAAACACAACATTGAACAGGAGATCACAGTACAAGCTTGAATCAAGTACTAGTAATCAAGGAACATCGCAATTAACAGTTTTAACAAAGCTAAGGCATCACAATATACATATATACATGCGTGAACGCGCTTATATATATGAGTGGATACTAGAATACATTCCAAGAAAATAGTTATAACATGAAGCTGTTTTTACAAAAATTTGGGTAACCGATTTTTCAAACTAATTTAAGGTTAAATACCAAATTCAAAGTCAGGTGATATTGAACAAGTCGAAGTAAAGTTCTCATCTCAAAATATCATCACAAAATCAAAGTGCCGAAGTCGAAGTAAAATTCATCTCAATATATCTTCACATAATCAAAGTGCCGAAGTCACAAAGGTAACAAAATTTGTGTATTCACGATGCGAAATTAAAGAGAAAAGAACGGAACCAAATTCCATGTGAGAATCGAAGCCATGATATTTAAGCGACGAAAATATACGAATTGAAGAAGTCAGAAAACATCACCAGCATTCAAGCATAATCGAATGGCCGAGCTAAATTAACTGACAAATTCAAATGAATCAATTCGAATGGAAATTAAGGGAATTAAAACCCTATATGATCCATATCAGGTTGGCCTAGAAATCATTCGAGTTTAAGCAATATCATAAAGAAAAGATTCAAATTAATAACTCAAATCAAATTGAGTTCAAGCAAGCTAACCAGTAAAGTAAAAAGTATAAATCACATACCATTTTAGTTCGAACTTAATCAAATTGGAGCGACCGAAATCATACTACGGCTAGAGAATCAATTGTCCAAGCCAAATAAAGCAAATAATCTTAGCAATTGGTAAGATATAGGCGACCCTTCCATTTTCACAGAAGCCCTAATTGTTGAAAGAGGAACGAGGCAACAATATTTCATAAAGAAGAATACGGCCAAGAATATAAAAAGAAAAAGGGGGATTGTTTACATTGTTTAGTTTGGGCCAAAGTCTTTGAAACATTATTTGGGATTAATATTTAAAATTAGGGTTTTTTGTGTTTAATTGTTTTTTAATTTGTAATTTTCTTTTTAAACTTGTGTAAATTCTATTCGTGTGACTAGGGGACGAACTACGGTGGTGTAGTTCGAGAATTCACAACTCAGTTGTTGAGTTGTGGCGGGATTTTGAGAATAGAGTTAGGTAACTTAGGTTAGTCGATATGGGGTGTTATGAGTTTACGTGTATAAGCGTCTGACTGCTTAATTTCTAGTAGAAACCTTGGGGCAGCATGTAGGTAGGGTTTTGACGAAGCGGGGTAAATCTGTGTTGTTCTATTTTTGCTTTTAATATTTTGCTATTATCTGTGTTGCTATTATTCTGCAATTATCCGTGCTGCAATTTTTATATACTTCCGCATTAATTTTTTAATTATTAGTATAACCCTATTTACCCCCTTCTAGGGTGAAATCGATCCAACATATTAGTCCTTCTAGAAAGAGCTACCCGGAAAGAGTTACGCACTGATGCACTGTTTTTGTTAAATTTTTTGTTTTTAATGCTTGAAATAATGAAGGAGGTGGGCTAGGTTCAGCTAGAGATGGCTGAGGACGAAGAAAAAATGAAAATCACTAAAAAGAAGGGCTAGACGAGTTTAAGTAAAAGAGAAAGTAAGGAGCGAATTGTGGATTTAGATCCACTATTCTCTCTACCAATTTGAACCTTATTTAAATCAAATTCAACCGCCTTTTCCTATCAATATGGTCAGCCACACCTGTCCTACATATGGGCCTTCATTTCATTTCATGCCTAATCAAACAGTATACATTTAAATCAAATTTAAATGTACATCGATACTGCGTAACGATACGTGCATATACAACTTTTCTATATGCACCATTTTCAATAAAAATAAAATAAAATTTTATAATTATTATTTCAAAAATATTAATCAATTTAATTAATATATAAAAGCTATAATTTAATTAAATTGGGTGGCAATCAGAGTATTCAAAGTTTTGGTTGTTTAACTCTTAGGTGTAAATTTGGTCCATGATTAATATTGAATAATTTGAATATTAACTTTCACACGTCATCTTAACAAGCGTTGCGACATTACGGCCAAATATAAATCTAATAAATTATTTTAAGCGGTACCATTATGACAAGAATTTACATTGATTATCTTCATCAAAAATATATCATATTAGTACTTAAGAAATTTGGTAATGGTTAATTTCCAATATCATCCACATTTAATTTGTACATTCCAGACATAACGTCTTTTGTTCAATAATAACAATTAATATTAACTGAACTGCTCTACCCAGAGACTTTGACTTCGATTTGATTTTAGTTGACTGTAATATTAACCTCGTGTAACTGGGGAGACAAATTCTCTATTGAAAAGTGTCTCACTTCCAATGCTTTCACCCAGCAAAAGTATAGTCATGCGATGAACGTCATGCCACGGTTTAACTATAACCGAAGCAGAGTTTTGATATTTCAGCCCGACGTTATTCTTAAGTCAAGAGAATTATGTAATATTGTCACATCAATATTTTCTATTTGACCTTAGTTATATAACCAACAGAAAACCATCGAATGAGTCATTCCATTGTTTTCCAATAACTATTAATACGTAACCCCTTGTTGCCTCCAATAGCTATGAATAATACACTGCCTAATATCTAAAGAGTATAACCTACTTTAGTTTCAACTGATGTATCGATATCCAGTATCGACATATCCCGACTATGAATTTTTAAATGATATGTTTATTATATTGTGATTAATTGCTTTTGACCACAACACTTTGTAATTGCCATCATAAAGTGCAACATAATGGATTTTCTATTAAATATACTTAAATTAAATAAATAATTAACATAACACATTTTAACAACTATATAATAGAGAGAAAATTACCTTTTATTTTGACTAAGATTTTATTATACAGTTAATAATTTGCCATAAATTACAGCATTTCCCTTAAGGCATATCCTTAACTCTATCAATTTCCTTTTACCGAAGTATATGTCCGATCCTCTCTTTATTATCATTTTCGTTGTCAATTCTTCGAATGGGTTGAATTAGATATGAGTATTTTACTAGTTAAAGGCAAGTAATTGAGCCATAACTATTACCTCCATGATTATTTCTATCTAGTATTTTGGAATATTGACATGCAAACTATTTTGTACCTTGAGACATGTTGTATATGAGATTTGAAGTGCCATTTTCCTTATGTATTATAATGAATCCTAAGTCTCTTTGATATGATGTGCACCAAGTCTATTACATGTTTACGCTGATACCATATTAATTCCTTTCTGTATGAGATTTAGTATACAAGGATTATGATAAATATGCCCTATGTAGTTGTTTTAAATTCTACCCTTAAAGGACCGTCATCCATGTGCACCAAGTCTATTGCTCTATGTAGTTGTTTTAAATTCTATGTATCAGAGCTGTGATTAAAACATTATATAATATAATTAACATAGAGTCAAGTTTGAACCTAGATGACCTATAATCCCATCGCTTAAGTGTGTAACGATTAGTAAATTAATTTACTATTAGGGATATGAAATAGAGGTCCGGAATAAAAGAGTGTAATAAACGCAAAACTTGGCCAAGACATACTTAGAGTCCCATCCCTAAGGGGGTACATGGCTAAATTTAAAAAAAAATCCTTCTCAGGATAGTGATATAAATGATTAGTAGGAATAATCATCGGGACGTATTTGTAGATTTTCGAATTTATACTACTTATTGTTATGAAAGCAAAGACAAAATTTAGAACTCACTTTTGTTAAAAGTGAGATTTGATGAATAAATATAAATTAGACATTAGATGGCTTGAAATTAAAAGGTATTATTCTGATCCATTAATAACCAAAGTTGCGCAGCGGAAATGGGTGGACTGCTTTCTTCCGAGCATAGTAGTTGGTTTATTTATATATGTTTGTTTGGTCAATTTATGCTTGGATGTTTTGAAATTAGAGATAATTATTAAAATTAGTATTGAGTAGGAATCATCCTTGAGAGTTGAAACTTGCTCGATAGTAATAATAAAAATCTACGATGTTGGCAATGATTTAGATACTGCAAGAAACATTGAAAAATTAAATTAGTATGTAATGAAGTTTTAGTTCATATATATATAATTGATTGTTAAGGTGAATTTAAACTTTTATGTTTAATTACTAGAAATATTTATGGATTTAGAATTGAATGATTGTTGGATGTAAAGACCAGGATTTTTGACCCTCGAACTAATATGTCCACAGTATTACATGTCGACAAATCGATTGCCGGGAAACCGAATTGTTAGGGAAAAAGAAAACAAAGAGATAGAAGAAAACATAAACAATAACACAAAATCACACAATCTCAGTGGGACAATATATAATAGATAATAACATATCTTTATACAAAAAGAAGTATAACTGTTATCATACATACCATCATCAGAGTACAACAGTCAACAAATCAATCTGGACAGTTATAATAACTAACCCTTACAAGTGTTGAGTATACATCCTACACACACAGTGGAATATAATCAAGTACGTGAAATACGCCTAAGAGTCTTCCAGCATGTCTCCTATGCTCCATAGCATTCTAACCTAAAACTGTAATACTCGGTCTGACCCAAGAATTATAATAAAATAACACTCGAGTCTGTCTGGAAAACCAGCATGAGAAACACACTCAATTTGAATATAGTTATTTTCAAAAATCCTTTTGAAAAACAAAGATATCTCATAAGACCACGCCATATATAAACACGACGGGTATTTACCTTACGATAACCAAACCACTTTTATATAGAAATCATGTGATATTATAATAATGTCTAAGTACAAATACTTATTAAAATAGCTGAAATTGTTAAATTTATTAAATTCCAGCATATTAGGCTCTACAATCAAAACTGTAAAAGTACATTTTGAAGAATGGATTCCATATAATGACTAGACACTGGAGTACCACCTATCATAGTACACGTCTAGAACATGTACCAAGGATCTCGCTTGAATCCCCTGCCAACACAAGACCGGCCTACCCCTTACTGGATAGTACCGAATATGTCATCATCCAGGTTGCTTTGCAACCCTTTTGAGATCTCATGCACAACCAAGCCATAAATATGTTGATGCAGGATATCTAGCAAGGTGACAACATACCCTAATTGGTGCAACCCACTTAGCCTTACTGCATCTCCCCTGATTTTCAGTCATTCCCTATTGATGAGCCTTGGGGCTATGATTACCTTTTTAAGAAATTTACACTTAGAATGCTCATTGCCCTCCAACGACGATGTGCTGATAGCATTCATCCATGCAAGTTGTTCTGGGTCTGAACGAACCGAAACTCCAAGATCATTGTTTTCATTATCTTCATAACACAACACTTCGCAACGCTTAAATCGAATCGAAGTGGTTTTCGGTTAATTAAATCTGACCCGGGTCTCTTAGAAATGATCAAATGAATTCGCCAGATTCGATAGACGGTTATTTAACTAACAAATTACACACATAAGAAGTCATTAAGCCATATTATAAATTTTCAAAACATTTATTTCAAAATATCCTTACAAAGTTATATATATATATATATATATATATATTTGAATCTCTTTCGATATTTCAATATTTGGAAACGATTTCAAATACATAAATCCATAACAGGATATTTCAACCCATATCTACACAAAAAGATTTCTAATTCCACTTATAATTCATTATTTAAAAGAATATTTCTATATAAATCATTTCGTCGCTAAAATATCTCCAAACCTTTAATTCCAATACTTAAGAAAATATTATAAGTCTATTTCCCAAAAATCATTTCTAATATCCATACTTCGAAAACATTCCGTACTTATCTCACAAATTTTTGAATTTTATTAATTCCCTTTACAATTTCCAAAAATTATCGATTATACTTATTTATAATCCAACAAACAATTTATAACTCCTTTAATGAAATCAGATTCAATTTTGAAGTTCCCGTATTTAAACAATTTGGAAATTATCTTAAATTTCCGGAATTACTTTATAAGATTTCTCTTATCAAATTTCTTCCACAAAATAAAACTGGTTTACAAATCTCGAGAGTATTTATAAATAAATTTCAAACACTTACCTTTAAATCATATATATAAAAATAATAATTTATTTTAAAGAATAATAATTTATTTTCAACACATGTTTAAGTAATTATTTAAAATATCAAAACACTTTTAAATAAACATCGATAACTCATTTCCAATTCATTTTTAAATAATTAATAAATTTACAAAAGCTTATTATAAAAATTTAAATTCTTTTCAACTAATATTAAAAATTTGAATAACTAACTTTATGAAATATATCCATAATAAAAATAGTTTTAAATTACATTGTTCAGTAAATAAAAATTTCCTTTTCAAAATAAAACTTAATTTCTCGATAAAAATACATCTTTGAAAATTTCAATATAACCAATTTTAATTTATAAATCCCTCCCCATTCATAACACATCTATTATATTTCCCATTTCATTATCTTGCTCATGTTTCAAAACAGAACCCACTATTTCTTTCTAAATCAAGTACCATATCTCATCTATAAATTCTCGCTATGAATTTATATTTCCAATTTATCAAATGATAATCACTCCATTTTTTTTATAATTTTTTTATAAATTTCATAATCTCATTCCCATTTTAAACAGTTTTATATTTCTACAATTCACTTATAAATCGATTTCAAATTAAAATTTCATTTATAAATTTATTTATTATATAACCCAACTATATTCCAAAATCGATCAAATCTCGATTTCTACTTCCATTTCGTATTATAGAAAAAAATCTTATTTGAAATTCATTGTTTTAAAATCCTTAATTTAAAATTTTCTATTTTGAACCATTTTACGAAATAGTTAAATAAATATCCAAATTCCAATCATTTATTTTATCCAATTCAATCCCTTTTAAATACTTCCAAATTTCAATATGAATATTTTCATTTCCAAAATCTCCTTTTAAATTCCCTTTTTAAATTCAAAAATATTATTTATGATATTTAAAATTCCAAAATTAAGGCCAGTGCTGCTATAGCACCCAATATATCGAACCACACAACAATCCATAACAGATCATATAATCACATCATATATTACTATATACGAAAAATAACCAATATATTGAGGAATTCGGTTGGATCACTCCAACCTATTTTCCCAGTATCCACAGGTGATATATAACATAAAATACCAATCCTGCTTTGAGGCGGAATATCGCAGTAATATAGGGTCATCGCTATTATGCAGGACGCATAGTGTCTCATCCGTTCTAATCGGCGGGAATATACCAACTACTAATATATATAATATAACATCCAACTGATAATATAATCCAGTATATTATCAAGTACAATCAGAAATAATATCCAAACATCCAATAATGATACTTATTTGCTATATAAATTTTTCGATTATCCAAAAATGTGGGATTAACTCACTGAGATTTTTTGTTGTCGCCGAGATGTTTCGATTTGGTATTAATACCAGACGACATCCGATTTTAGCCCAAATTTTCATTTGCTTTAAATTCAACCAACACAATTCCAATGCAAAAAGTTTCGTCTCTAAATTGTATGATTCTTGGTGAATTTAAACTTTTTTTGTTGGCCTTTATGCACGTCAAATTTCAGTTTATTTCGACCTATGTAGCATATAGAAATATGTTGCCGAACTTTGACACGGAGCATGTTTTTGCCCAAATTTTTATAGTGAAAACACTGTCTGGGTCCAAATTTGAGACATCATAACTTTTTCATGCTTTGTATAAATTTCATGACTCTTGGTGCAGTTTACATTTTGGTTGTTGGTCTTTATGCCTGTCAAATTTTAGGTCATTAGTCCTATATAGCACATAGAAACATGTTGCCGAACTTTGACTCGGAGCATGTTTTTCCCAGATTTTTTCTATGAAAACACTGCCTGGGTCCAACTTTGAGACATCATATCTTTTTCATGCTTTGTCTAAATTGCATGATTCTTGGTGCAATTTAAATTCTTGTTGTTGGTATTTATGAATGTTAAATTTCAGGTCATTTAGACCTATATATCATATAGAAATATGCTGCTGAAACTTGATTCGGGGAATGTTTTTACCTATATTTTTACAGTGAAAACATTGTCTGGGTTCAACTTTGGAACATCATAACTTTTTCATAATTTCTCTAAATTGTGTGAATTTTTTTCAGTTCAAAATATAGTCGTTGAGCTTTGTGTATGTTTAATTTCAGGTCATTCCCACCTATGTAGCCTATAGAAACGTGTTGTCAAACATTGAATTGGAGCATTTTTTCTCCAGCCTTTGATAGTGAAATCTGGCTGCAAGTCCAACTTTGAGAGATCATATCTCTCTCATTTCTTGTCCGATTGTATCCATTCTTTTTTATTTAAAGTAGAGTTATTGAACTCTATGCCTGCAAAATTTCAAGGCTTTTAAAATTTCATAACTAGAGGAAAATTTGCTTGTAACTTTAAATCAGAGCATGTTTTGCTCCAGTTGAACATTCAAATTGTTTTATTTGGAATTTTTTTCGATGATGTTTTTTTATCGGCATGATCCTAAGACGGAAGAGCCAATATTACTACTTATTCCTATTTTGGAATTGGTGAGTTTTTAGGAGTTTTTCGTATGATGATTTTATGAATAATTTCATTGAATTTTTGTTAATTTTTGTCGTTTCTTTGCTAGTGCTTTCTTAACCGTTTTCGGAAGATTCTTTTTTTAGCTTTCAAAATAAATATTTTATAATATTTATAATTAATATAAAGCTATTAAAATTATACATTATCTATAATAAAAGAATTTCAATAGTTATTTTCGAAACGATTTCGAAAGTAGTTTTAAAATCTTGTTTTCTATAATAAATTATTTTCTATATGATAATACATTTTTTTCCACTTTTCGGACGTATGAGAAAGAGAATTAAATGATTTACTTAAACACGTGGTATGTGATACATGATTTTAATTTTTCGGTTAATTTCGGACTTGTACGATCGAAACCTCTTGTGTATATTGTTTTGAGTTGATAATTGAGATTTATAATTCCTATTGTAGTAATTATCCGACTTAGGCAATATTAGGAGAATCGAGAGGTTCGAGATCTCCTATTATAGGAGTAATAATCAATAAGAACCACTTATATATATGTTGCTTTACTCGCCGATGAGACGAGGCGAGTCTTGAGATGAAATTTCCCTTTTTAGAAATTATGGGTTATGAAAAACCACTATGAGATTTATTGCACTTGCCGATGATAAAGGCAAGATATATGAGTGTTCTGAGTTTTTGGAGGTTTGTGATTTTATTTTTATGACATGGAGTTAATTAGCGTTAGTAAACCGTTTAGTGCGAAAGTGTGGTATGGGACACACGTTAACACTTTTCGGGTTCCTTTTCGAGAGTTTGTGACACTTCCACGAGTATGCCAGTGCTATAGACCTTCGGGTCATCTGAGTTATATGACTTCGGTCACCACGAGTTACGTGACTTCGGTCACCACGAGTTATGCGAACACCACGAGTTATGTGACATCGGTCACCACGAGTAAGACCTTCGGGTCCACGAGTTAGGTACCTAAATTAAAAATAGCACTGGACAAGAGTTTAGCACGTGCAGCATTGCTTCAGCTTTGCAATCAGGGATCTGGCCAATCCGGGGTTTTGTGAGTTTTTTGAGTTTTATACGATTCCACTATTTTAAGATATTTTTGTTACAACGATAGCCTAGTACTACATGAGATGTTATATAGGGTGATTTCGTCTTCATGATATTTGAACTTACCTTGAGTTCCATGAGATTCATATTGGAATTTTGATGGGTTTCTCTTATGACTTTAGTATGATTCCTTGCATTTGAGTTGAATGCCAGTATGTATGGATTTCTTATATTGAATTAAACCTATTCATGCGACAACCCTTGGTGAACATATACCATGCATTGAAATTATACTATACTTATACCCTTCCTTTATAGTTAAAGGAAGAACTCCCTTTAGCACTTATATTCCTTTTATCTTATACTAATATCAAGTTCTAGCTAGCCTGATCCGTGTATTTATTACTCGGGTCAGACCGAGTTACAAGTTAGCTAGTTGGACTCTTAGCTTGCTTCACCTTTTCGACTTCACCATCAACTTGGAATATGGTATAGTTTTTGTGTAGTAGTCTCTCTATTGGGAACCTGTAATGTATATATTCTTTTGTGGGGGAATGTATGTATATATTGTAGTTGTATACCGCCAGTGGCATGTTGTATTACATTTGATGTAAGTATTCATATGTATCGTTTCTGTGTTGCTGTTCTGTGACTTGTAATCGATATAGTTATTATGTTTTGTTTCTGAATCGATCCTGTAGCCTCCATAGTAGTGTATTAGATAGGAATTAAGTATGTTGAATACTCAAGACGAAATTAAAAAAAGGAGTTAAATATCGACATGCTTAGCTTTTACTAATGCAAGACTATGATGGTCGTCCTTAACCAGCCCTATTCTCCGCATTAGCAGACATAATCACTATGTAATTCTCTTTGTTAATGTGTGTCTCAGAGTGGGGCGTCATAGCTTGGTAACAGAGTAGGATTCAGAACGGAATATAATAAACATAGAACAATATACATGATTATCATACATCAAGTATGATACACTCGTAAACATCATCCCATACAAGAAGAGTCTTAAGTTTGTATCCGGACTAAAAAAGTGTTTGAAGAAATCTCTCATGCTTGGGCTTAAGCTCTCATTCGAGAAGCTTATGGATTCGGCGCTTCACCTTGAAGCCGTCGAAAAGAAAAAGGATAGTAGCATGAGGCCGAGGTTCGAAAGAACCCACATAAGAAGTAATTCCCTTTCCAGAGATCCAAGTCCTTTCCTCCTAAGAAGAAGAAGAAGAAGCAAGGAAATTCAAGTTATCATCCTCATGGCATACCTCATTCAGCAAAGGTCTTAGCCTGCTTTAATTGTGATTCTCGAGACCATCTAGCTCGCGAGTGTCCTCATCCTCGCAAGTGTCTCTATTGCAAGCAAGAGGGACATATGATTTCTACTTGCCTTAAGAAGAAGAAGGATGCTTGTTCTGGGAATTTGAATATGGCAAAGATTTCTGGTAGTGCTTCTCATTCTCGAGGATAATCTCCCACTATTTTGGAGTGTTCTATATTGTTCCATGATCGTTCTATTCGAGTGCTCTTCGATACGGGTGCGTCGCATTCATTCGTATTGAAGGGACTCGTTGATACTTTACAGTTGGATGTTTCTTACCAGATTACTTCGTTGAGGATTGCGAATCCTATCGGGGGATCCGCAACCCTTAGTATGCTTTTTGAAGATATTGAGATCCTTATTTATGGATTTTCTTTCCATGCGAATCTGCACGTAGTTCCTTTTCTTGGTTTTGATATGATAATTGGTATGGACTAGCTAGTTCGATACGATGCCAGTATTCTATGTTTATAGAGGGTCTTACACCTTCGACATCCCGACTCTCCTGCTCAGTTATCTCTTATGCTTCGGGATGGCGATTCTACAGCTTCCCTATTCTCTCTTGGATCTTGTGACGATGATGTGTCTCGGATTCCTATTATTCGTGACTTTCCAGACTTATTTGAGCCCGTTTCGGGATTACCACCCAAGCGGGCTATCCAGTTCTGCATCGACCTTATTCTAGACGCACAGCCTGTTAGTCGTCCTCCCACGAGGATGTCTACCAAAGAGAATGAGGAACTCAAGATGCAACTCCTAGAGCTTGAAGCCAAACATTTCATTCGATCTAGTTCCTCGCTGTGGGGAGCCGCGGTGGTATTTGTAAGGAAGTCCGATGGGACTCTTAAGCTATACGTCGATTATTGCAAGCTTAATGAGTTAACCATCAAGAACAACTATCCATTACCTAGGATCGACGATATGTTCGATCAATTAAGTGGCACTAAGGTCTTCTCACAGCTTAACCTTGCCACGGGATTTCATCAGCTCCGAGTTACGGAAGACAGCATTCCACTTACATCTTTTCGCACTCGCTATGGTTCTTATGAGTGGCTCGTTATGCTGTTCGGTTTAACGAATGCCCCTGCTTATTTTGTCGACCTTATGAAACGAGTATTTCGGGAATACCTCGATAAGTTTGTTCTTGTATTCATCGACGACATTCTTATATATTCTAAGCTCGAAGCGGATCATGCTCAATATCTTAGAATTGTTTTAAGTACACTTTGACAACATCAACTCAAAGAAAAACATTCTAAGTGTCACTTTTGGGAAAAGCAAGTTAAGTTCTTGGGCCATGTTGTTTCTTACGTAGGCATTTCGGTCGATCCTTCTAAGATCGAAGCCATCCAAAATTGGAAGGGGCCTGAGAATGTTCATGAGATTCGTAGCTTTCTAGGCTTGGCGGGTTATTACCGCCACTTCATCAGAGACTTTTCCCGTATTGTGCTTCCATTGACTAGCCTTACGAAGAAAGGCATTGGCTATACTTGGTCCGATAAGTGTGAGGCTTCCTTTCAAAGATTGAAGGAGCGTCTCACTAATGCTCCTGTTCTTGTGGATCTCGAAGGGAATCAGGATCTTATTGTCTATACGGATGCCAGTCATAGTGGCCTCGGTGTTGTTCTTATGTAGAAGGATATGGTAGTTGCCTAAGCTTCAAGGCAATTACGTCTGAACGAGGTTCGGTACGCTACCCATGATTTAGAGCTTGTCGCCATTGTCTTTGCTTTAAAGATGTGGCGTCATTATTTGTTGGGAGAGCACTTTACTCTCTTCACCAATCATAAATCTCTCAAATACCTATTCTCCCAGATGGAGCTCAACATGCGACAACAGTGTTGGCTCGAGTTTCTAGCTTTATATGATTTCGATATTCAGTATACCCCTGGCAAGGGGAATCGAGTGGCTGATGCTTTGAGTCGCAAGCATTCAGCTATTGTTTCCATGATGATTGCGGAATGAAAAGCTCTTGAGACTCTTTCCATGTGTGATATTCATGATCGTGCTTCCACATCCAACTCTCCTATTCTATTATATAGCATGGAAGCTCGTCCTACTCTTCTAGATCGGATTGCCGAGGCTTAGCGGCAAGACACAGATATAGATGCTCTTATTCAGAAGTGTAAGTCTGAATCCCATGATGATATTGAGATGAGGGATTTCAGCATGGATATTCATGGGTGTCTTCGAAAGAAGGATCGTCTAGTCGTGCCTCCTATTCCAGAACATAGGTGGGACATTCTAGCTGAATGTCACCGTTCTAAGTACACTATCCATCCAGGCAACATCAAGATGTATGCTGACATGCGCCGCTTGTATTACTAGGAAGGCATGAAGGGTGATGTGGCAAGTTATGTAAGTAATTGCATGACTTGTCAGCTTATTAAGGCCAAGCATCAGTGACCCAGTGGTCTTCTTTAGCCTTTAGAGGTTCCATTGTGGAAGTGGGACCAAGTTTCTATGGATTTCATTGATGGTTTACCTCGTTCGAGGTCAGGCCATAGCAGTATTTGGGTTGTTGTTGACCGTCTCACCAAGTCCGCACATTTTATTCCTATTAAGTCGAATAGGACGGCATCTCTTTTATCGAAGCTCTATATTAAGAAGATTATGCGATTGCACGGTGTACCTTCATCTATTGCGTGTGATCGTGATCCTCTTTTCACGAGTCACTTATGGCAGAGTCTCCAGCAAGCTTTAGGCAAAAGCTTAATCTTAGCACAACTTATCACCCACAGTCTGTGGATAGACTGAACGAGTGAACCATATTTTGGAAGACTTGCTTCATGCTTGTATCTTGGATTTTGGTGGTAGCTGGGAGGATCATCTTCCTCTAGTTGAGTTAGCTTATAATAATAGCTACCAATCTTCTATCGGCATGGCTCCTTTTGAAGCCTTATATGGAAGGCCACGTCGTTCTCCATATTGTTGGCTTGAGTCGGAGGAAAAGCTTATTTTAGGCCCCGAATCTATTCGAGAATCATCTGAGAAGATCCATATTATTCGTGAGAGAATGAAAGAGGCACAGAGTCGCCATAAATCCTATGTAGAAAAACGTAGGAGGCCTCTTGAATTCTCATTGGGTCACCTTGTTTATATTTGAGCTTCTCCTCTTAAAGGAGTTGTACGCTTTAGCCTGACCGGGAAATTGGCACCACGCTATATTGGAGCGTATCGGTCTGGTTGCTTATCGTGTAGCACTTCACGATCAGTTTTTTGGAGTTCATGACGTATTCCACGTCTCTCGGTTGAGGAAATATCTACGAGATTCTGATTACGTGCTTCATACTCGTGCTTTATAGAATTTTGAAGTCTCTCCTGATCTATCTTATGTGCAGCATCCTCTAAGAGTTCTTGCTTTAGAGACTAGATGTCTTCGAAACAAGAGTGTCCCGCTCATGAAGATTCAAAGGTCCGATAATCCAAATGACTGCACTTGGGAAATCAGAGAATTCATCGAGCGGCCGTATCCTAATTTCTTATCTTCTCACTCTGATGGTAAGAATTTTCCATTTTAATATATCTACATTTCCTTTGATTGATGAAATAAAGTGTGTTGAATATAGATTTCCTCTAGAAATTACGAGGACAACAATTTTTATAAAGGGAGGAGTCTGCAACAACCTTGGTATTGGTGATTACCTATAAAATTTAATTATAACGATAGTTATAATTTAAATTGAGAACCAAATAAATTTGAGAAGAAGAATAATTTTTATCCAAGTTGTTAATTTGAAATAAACGATGTGACTTGAGAATAAATATTGGGTTTTTGTTAATTTAAGTTAATAAATCAATTGAGTGTTTATTTCAACATTCAATGGTTGGAATAAATATTTATTATTGAAAATAAAGTTTTAAAGCCTTATTCTGTTAAGTTTGAGAAGAAAATGATCAATTGTTGATTTTTATTTGAGTTATGCAATAGTGTTGTAAGTTATTGCTTATATTAAAGCTTTTATTGAATTTAAAAAGGGGCAAAATGAAGTAAATTTGTATTTTATTAATATAAAAGATGAAACATGGTTTAAAAATAGTATTTTTATGTTAAAATAAAATTGGAATGATTATTCTTATTTATTTGACAAGAAAATAAATTTTGTACAAGTTATTGGATTAAAAATGATGTTTTACACTAAAGTAGTGTAAATTGTGTAATGTGGGAAAAAAGTTAAGGTTTTATTCTTAAAAATGACTTTTTATAGTTAAAATAATTTTTTTTACAATAATAATTTTGTTTCATAACAATTGGTTGTATACATTCTTGTTTAGTTTTAAAATGAAGAAAAGTGTGCATTTAGTGAAAAAATAAGTTAAAACATGAACATGGCCTTTATTTTTCTCTAAGTATTTTGGTCCTTGGGCTAATTTGGGTAAAGTTTGAATCCATTAGCCCATTGTCTAGAGGCTTCTGGTGAGAAACTAGTGTATGTATATTGTTTCTTCTCTCCTCCTTCTCAAAAAAAAAAGTTATAGTAAATAGAAAAAAAGAATACCATGGGTACCTTCAACTAAAACAAAAATTTCACCCAATTTGCTGCTAATTCAAAAAGAAAATCACCAAATTAAGAGAATAGAAGGTAATCTCCACCAATATTGCAGAATTATTTCATAAAAATCTTAGAATTAGATATGAATTGCATATAACTTTCTATATTGTTCTTGCATGTCTTTGAAAATTACATTTCTAGGTAGTTGAAGCATCTCTTAAGCAAAAGCTCGCCTCTTTTCACCACTTTGATCTTGAAGCTCAGGTATTTTAAAAGGTGAGTATGAATCTCACAAAACCTAGCTCATGCAACTACAAAAATCGCAAGTTGAAATCAAAAATTTGATGCAAAATTCGTTTCTGAACTATTTTGATTGTGTAAATTGTCTTGAGTTACAACTTTGTGCAGTCATATCTTTCGATTCCGGCAACGAAATGCTGCCGGATTTTTTTATTTTTTTTGTAGACCATGTTTCATAGATTAAGAAAGCAAAATTTCATATCATTTTGACCTAAATAGCTTATAGAAACATGCTGCCAAACTTTGACTCGGAGAATGTTTTTTCCCAGATTTTTACAATGAAAACACTGTCTGAGTCCAACTTTGAGACATTATACACTTTTCATGTTTTGTCTACATTGCATGATTCTTAGTGCAGTTTAAAATTTTGTTGTTGGTATTTATGCATGTTAAATTTCAGGTTATTTTGAGCTATATAGCATATAGAAACATGTAGCCGAACTTTGACTCGGAGCATGTTTTTTCCCAGATTTTTGTAGTGAAAACACCGCCTGGGTCCAACTTTGAGACATCATATCTTTTTCATGCTTTGTCTAAATTACATGATTCTTGGTGAAATTTAAAGTCTTTTTGTTGGTATTTGTGCACGTTAAATTTCATGTCATTTTGACCTATTTAGCATATAAAAACATGTTGCCGAACTTTGACACGGAGCATGTTTTTGCCCTGATTTTTACAGTGAAAACACTGCCTAGATCCAAATTTGAGACATCATAACTTTTCATGATTTTTCAAAATTGCATGATTCTTGGTGCAGTTTATAGTTTGGTTGTTGATCTGTATGTATGTCAAATTTTAGGTCATTTAGTCCTATATAGCATATAGAAACATGTTGCCGAACTTTGAGTCGGAGCATGTTTTTGCCCAGATTTTTACTATGAAAACACTGCCTGGGTCCAACTTTGAGACATCGTATCTTTTTCATGCTTTGTCTAATTTGCATGATTCTTGGTGCAATTCAAATTTTTTTCGTTGGTCTTTATGAATGCTAAATTTCAGGTCATTTAGATCTACATATCATATAGAAATATACTGCTGAACCTTGATTCAGGGCATGTTTTCACCAAGTTTTTTACAGTGAAAACACTGTCTGGGTTCAACTTTGGAACATCATAACTTTTTCATACTTTCTCTAAATTGTGTGACTCTTTTTGCAGTTCAAATTATAGTTGTTGAGCTTTGTGTATGTTAAATTTCAGGTCAATCCCACCTCTGTAGCCTGTAGAAACGTGTTGTCAAACATTGAATTGGAGCATGTTTTGCTCCAGCCTTTGACATTGAAATCTGGCTGCAAGTCCAACTTATTCCTATTTTGGAATTGGTGAGTTTTTAGTAGATTTTCATACGATGATTTTATGAATAATTTCGTCGAATTTTTGTTAGTTTTTGTCATTTCTTTGCCGGTGCTTTCTTAACCATTTTTGGAATATTCTTTTTTTAGCTTTCGAAATAAATATTTCACAACATTTACAATTAATATAAAGCTATTAAAATTATACATTATCTATAATAAAATGAATTTCAAAAGTTGTTTTCCAAATGATTTCAAAAATGGTTTTAAAAGCTTGTTTTCTATAATAAATTATTTTCTATATAATAATACATGTTTTTGCACTTTTCGGACGTATGAGAAAGAGATTAAACGATTCAGTAAAACGCATGGTATGGGATATGTGAGTTTACTTTTTCGGTCAATTTCGGACTTGTACGATCAAAACCTCTTATGTATATTATTTTGAGTTGATAATTGAGATTTATAATTCCTATTATAGGAATTATCTGAGTTAGCCAATATTTGGAGAATCGAGAGGCTCGAGATCTCCTATTATACGGGTAATAATCAATGAGAACCACTTATATATATGTTGCTTTACTCGCCGATGAGACGAGCCGAGTCTTGAGATGAGATTTCCCTTTTTAGGAATTATGGGTTACAAGAAACCGCTATGAGATTTATTTGTTCTTGCCGATGATACGAGGCAAGATATATGAGTATTATGAGATTTTTGAGGTTTGCGATTTTATTTTTATGATATGGAGCTAACTAGCGGTTAGTAAAACATATAGTGCGAATGTGTGGTATGGGACATACGTTAACACTTTTCGGGTTCCTTTCCGAGAGTTTGTAGGACATCCACGAGTATGCCAGTGCTATAGACCTTCGGGCCATCTAAGTTATGTGACTTCGGTTACCACGAGTTATATGACTTCGGTCACCACGAGTTATGCGACTTCGATCACCACGAGTTATGTGACATCAGTCTCCACGAGTAAGACCTTCGGGTCCACGAGTTAGGTACCTAATTATAAATAGCACTACACAAGAGTTTAGCACGTGCAACATTGCTTCAGCTTTGCAATCAGGGATTTGGCCAATCCGGGGTTTTCTGAGTTTTTTGAGTTTTGTACGATTTCACCATTTTGAGATATTTTTGTTACACCGATTGGCTAGTGCTACATCAGACGTTATATAGGGGATTTAGTTTTTATGAT
This sequence comes from Allium cepa, assembly GCA_030765085.1. Lineage (NCBI taxonomy): Eukaryota > Viridiplantae > Streptophyta > Magnoliopsida > Asparagales > Amaryllidaceae > Allium > Allium cepa. The sequence goes on from CM060928.1 coordinate 981,851,530, forward strand.
ATTTGAACTTATCTTGAGTTACATTAGATTCATATTGGAATTTGGATAGGTTTCTCTTCTGACTTTCATATGATTCCTTGCATTTGAGTTGAATGCCATTAAGTATGGATTTCTTATGTTGAATCAAACCTATTCATGTAACAACCCATGGTGAGCATATACCATGCATTGAGATTATACTATACTTGTACCCTTCCTTTATAGTTAAAGGAAGAATTCACTTAAGCACTTATATTCCTCTTATCTTATACTAATATCAAGTTCTAGCTAGCTTGACCCATGTATTTATTACTCGGGTCAAACCGAGTTGCAGGTTAGGTAGTTGGACCCTTAGCTTGCTTCACCTTTTGGACTTCACCATCAACTTGGGATATGGCATATTTTTTGTGTAGTAGTCTTTCTGTTGGAAACTTGTGATGTATATAATCTTTTGTGGGGAATGTATGTATATATTGTGTTTGTGTACCACTAGTGGCATGTTGTATTACATTTGATGTATGTATTACATTTGATGTATGTATTCATATATATCATTTATGTGTTGCTGTTCTGTGACTTGTAATTGATATAATTATTATGTTTTGTTTCAGAATTGATCCTGTAGCTACCATAGTAGTGTATTAGATAGGAATTAAGTATGTCGAATACTTGAGACGAAATGGAAAAAAGGAGTATAAATATCGACGTACTTAGCTCTTATCTAATGCATGACTATGATGGTCGCCCTTAACCAGCCCTATTCTCTGCATTAGCGGACAGAATTACTATGTAATTCTCTTTGTTAATGTGGGTCTCAGGGTGGGGCATCACATTTGTCATTTACTACATTCATCTTCAATTGATTTTATGGACCTGGGTAGACATCATTTATGTAGTGCATTCTTTGTTCACCTAAAACACAGTTATTGAATTTCTGTAAACAGCAAATAATACAAAAGTGGTAAAATATTGTTCCCTAATATTTGTTTTCTACATATGGTTTGTTATTCACCGCCATTCTCCTTCATTTTGTACACTTACCTCGACCATGCAATTGTAGATGTATATAACTCTGTCAAATTCCCACAACTTCAGCCCGTCAACTGCTGAATGAATTAATTTATAACAACACTCATTGTTGCACTGTATTCAGCTTCAACGTATTGGCACAAAGTCATGCTGTACTTGGTCCTTCTAGCTCAAGTACATGCACATTGTTCATATTAAACACTCATATGCATGGTCAGATTTTTTTTGCAAGTCCACATTATGGTACAGTAGCATATTGAAGAAAGGAATACGATCAACATGTTGACCTCAGCTGCATTTTACCAACCTCTGTTGCCTTTTTTATATATATATTTTAGTTGTTCTTGCTATTTCTTCTTGCTTACAGGAACATGTAATAATACAGTAAATTTTCTTCCAGTATTTCTCCATAGTACAAGCTACCATTTTTGGGTTGACTTTTGTAAACAAATATATTTGCAAACAGTTTTAATGTGGGTCATATTCCACGTCTACTGTCCATTTTCCTTACCCACACTACTATTTTTTTTCTTGCTGCAATTGCAACTACTTTGTGCTGTGAGCAAATACTGCTTACAATTTTTACGTGCCGAAATATATCCATATTGTTTTTTCGTTTTCATATATAATGTCCAATGTTAAAAAAAATTCTAGACTTTCGATTCCTTATACCTAGTTTATAATGATTGCTGGTTTTTACATACTCGACTATATCACAATTATTTTTCCATTTTCATATATATATATTGTCCACTATTAAAAAACTTTCTCTGAACTTTCATTTCCTTTTGCTCATTCATTCAGTAGTATGGAACACTGATTATAAGTTATAATTTGTTCCTTACGTAGGCAAATTTTTCAGATTTCGACATGGGTCTATCGATGCACATCTAAAAAATTTAAAATATTTACCCATATACAACTCATTGAATTTCACTACCACAGATTCATAATGTTAGTATGCGGAGCATGGGTTCACACTAATTTTGATCATAACTTTTGAACGGAAAGTCCAATATCAGTAATTTTGCTCTTTCAAGAAAACTAAGATAGTAAAGAAAACTTTTTTATGGGTTTTGCAAGATTTTTAGTTTTGCTATGCTAAAATGACCATTTATATAACTGACTTAATGATCTAGTAGAAATTTTCAAAAGTGGTAGCTTAATTTAACGTGTTTATACAATAGTGCTTAATGCAAAATTATTTGGATAATGGGTAATCATCACATAACCTAATTTAATTTTTTTGAAGAGCAATTTTTATGCTTAACGTTATGCATAAAGGGAAAGTGGCATTTAGAAACTTTTTGCATCTTTATAAAGTAAGTATAGATGAATTTCTGAGTGGTTTGGTAATAATTGAAAATCTTGTGTTGAGAAATAGATTGTACAAATTTATTTTGCGATATAAATGTATGAATTTAGTTTATGTTTTAAGTGTTGTAATTTTTTGGGGTATACTTCATGCCATCGAGATTCTCCGAAGCGACTAAATATTCAGCATTTTAGAAATAATTGTTCGAATAATTGAGTAGTAAACTTTCGTATGAGTCAGTGTAAAACTCATAGCCCATAATTATAATCATTGGGCAAAGAAAATAGTTTGTGTTCTCAAAAATATCGATTAAGGGGTCTAATTATTATTTTGGATTGCTTAATTTTACTTGATGGGTCGAAGAGAATTCGATTTATGCTAAACTGATACGGTAAATGTGGAGCTTTTTGAATTTCAGTTGAGAATAATCTTAGAATTTGATTATTCAAATGATTGTTTGTAGTGTATGTAAAGTACATTTTTAAATTATATTAAAGTAAAGTAAATTATTGGTTTAATTAAAGTAAAGCAAATTATTATTTTTATGAAAAGTATTGATTTGATTCAAAGTTTTTAAAAAATGGTACTTAGATAAAACATGTCACTAGGACAACAAACCACAAACCATGTGTCAATAAAAGTTCGAATCATGCTACGCAAGTGTCAAACTTGTGACCACTCGCACCAAAATCGAATCACTTAACCACTTGGACAATAAACACTTTTCTTTTTAAATACAAAAGAATAAGATTTGATTTAAATTTTTGCTGGATTTCGTGTTTTCCTATGAAATAAAGAATTTTAATAAATGATTGAAATGTCGGATTGGTATGTGACATTTCTTACAATTCTTTCGCTTATTTTTATAATTTGTTAAATAGAGTTTGAGGGCAATTTACTAGCTTTTAGTAAATACTATAATTTCACTTTCTAGTATGAGACAGTAGTAATATTCTAGTAATTACTAAAGTGAAAGTGAGCTACACTTAGAGTTGTATTAACATAGGGTGATCATATATCGGACCGATAGATCCCTGAGTAACGATGATTCATTTTATCCATCAATTTAAGAGGTGTTAGCAACCTTGTCATTTGACGAAACTACGAGAGAGAGGTGTTAACAACCTAACCAAACTACAAGTGTGGTATTAATGACCTAACCAAATTATGATAAAGGTGTTAGCGACTTGGTCAACTAGCGAGAGAGGTGATAGCTACCTGGTCAAACTACAATAGGCTATCATAATCTTTTTTGGGTCTGAGATTATGATTATTTATTAGCGATGATTGCTTCTTTAGAGATTTTGGGATGGATATTTAGTATCTTTTCGCTCTGGATAATTTGAATTGTTATCACCGTATTTTTGATGAGAGTCCATTGGAGACTTGATATGCATTTATGAAATGGTGATTTTGATTGATATACCATATTACGATTTTTGGTTTGAAGCATATTTATGTTATGGCTTATTTTATAGTTAAGCCGTATATTTATGATAATGGATTTATGAAATGGTGATTTTGATTAATATGCCTTATTATGATTACTGGTTTCAAGCATATTTTATTATGGATTATTTAAATGATAAGTCATATATATTTATAATATTAGTATCACATCTTTTTCTTAGATGTAGTCTAAACCCATTTATATTATAATACTCGGGTTAGGCTGAGACTCTACAAGTACTGGGACTCGATGACTTTTGGAGTTTTATATATTTATAATATAGTATCGCATCTTTTTCTTATATAAAGTCTAACCCAGTTTATTTTATAATGCTCGGATTAGACCGAGACTCTACATGTCGGAGACTTAATGACTTTTGGATTTTTATACTAGCATTGGAGTAGACTATTTCGACTGATTCAGTTTAATTCATTATGTATATATTGACATTTAGGAGAATATGTCATATATATTATTTAGTAGTCACCGTGTATCTGATATGGTATTTTGGATGCGATATATATAATTTATGGCTCTAGTTCTGGTATTTTGCAGACTCACATTTTAAAAAATACATCCGTATGTGTAAACATTTGTGACAAAATTCGCATTGATTCGTAGACCAATAGTGAGGTTTCAATAGATCTAAACTAAAAGGACTCTAAAAACTCTGATAAACAACACGCTCGGCTTTTGTGCACCTAATACGGTCATCAACCACCCATTGTCACATTTGTGCACCATAATAGAGAATTAGTCAGTATGCCAATAATAGGGCTTTGGGCCTTCCTAGTATATGAGCAGTGGGAGGACGCAAATTAACATGTCTGCTTATTATTACAACATCATGACCATCGGGTAAGAAACCGTTGGCCTAGAATAAAGACCACTTATATAAAAAGGTACAATTTAGTTAATTAAATTAAATTCAATATTTGTTATCAATCTAAAAAAAATTGCATTGCACCTACAGTAACAGTACTATAAACGGTCAATCACCAAATACGTTTCAATACTTGAACAAAAAGTAAGTAGTTCAAATAGCAATTAAATGCACAATATGAAACAATGAAACCCCTTTAATGTGATGCCATTTATTCACAGAACATAAGCCAATAAGAACTACCAATATAGTAGTATTATACATAAATATATCAAAAAACGGATGAGTGTTGATTCACACCATAGTTGTCTTATCATAAATTAATTGATTCAACCTTTTGTCGTTCCATAAGAAGAAAAAGTCGATGCATTTTAGCACTGGACAAAAACATATATAGCAATTCATTTAGAGATTAGCCTAACTAATATATATTTCAGGCACCAATTATCACTCACAATAAGAACCAAATACGCCACTTGAATATGCTACCTTCTATACGTATGTCATTGGAAGTTAACGTACGAATGTATGATTCCACGCTCAAAGGTGCACTTGAATCCTTTCTTGTGCGAGATTTCCCGTTCTTTATTCACAATCATAAATGCCTATTTTTTAGCGAAAGAAGTTATGTCAGCTTAAAACTGAAAGGCAAGTGTAAAAGTCGACACTTAATATATATATATATATATATATATATATTGTATGAAAGAATAAAGAAAAAAATGATAGATCAACTTACTATGTCCTTGTATGGTGGATCAGCTTGAAATCTAATAATACACATCTCTCCATTGCTATCTTCCTCAATGGTATACGTTGGCGCTTTGGTCTTGTCAACGAGGTCAGGGTAAAATATTTCGAACTTGTATCCTTGTACGACATTGGAGGCGGGTTGTCGTGATCGTAATGAGTTTAGTTGTAATAGTTCCACTCGTATCCAGTATGAACACGGTTAAAGTAATTTGGCTTTCTAACCCAGTACTTATCATTCCACTAGTACACCTATGAATCTAAATTGACTTCTATCTCCGAACCAAATGTCATCTCGCCCTCCTCTGGCTCGAGTGTTGGTTTATTCTTCACAAAGTGATGTTGTCGGTCTTCTGCATAAAAGGGAACAACAGATCATTAAAATCTTTTGCGCAACAAAGAATGAGAATTTTTTCAAAGTAGACACTGATAAGGTACATACCAACCATATCATATGATTTGAAGTCGTCTTTTTCTTCATCGCTCTTTGTATCTTTGTTTCTTTTCACAACTTCCGGGTACTCCATGGGACGTTCTAGATGCTCTAAATGCCTTTTTAACAGATCAGCATGGATTTCCTTCAAACGTGCCTGCATAGATAATAGTTTCTTTCAAGGAAGATGTAGAAGGATAGCATCTTGACTACATGTTCTACTCAAAGTGTACAGTTCATAACTAGGCAAATAGCCATGTTGAAAAGAAAATTTATGTTTAAAACCCAAGGTATGCATGATCTATGATGATTCAAGGTCTTCCATCCAAATAACTTTCTGTAACTTATGATTTAGGTTCATTATCACTAACTAACTAGCAAGATCAATCTAATCAGGACACTTATTATACATATGAACTACTGTACAAAATTGGTCATGCAACGGTACTCGGTTGGTGATTGTGGGAGGTGGAAAAAACGCTAATTCACAGGAAACATTAACGTTCATATCTGCTGAAGCAATAAAACTACCATAAAAAACATCTACCAAATGCTAGATGGAATGTACCTTCGTTTTGTATGTTTGAAGCCATTTCAAAATTGCTTCTCATACATTCTTTGTCGTTCCTGACTCCATCTTAGATTCAATCCGATGTCGCATAAATTCATTCTGTTTTGATGATTTTCCATCTAAAAGATTTTTAACATCTGCTTCAACGCATGAATGTAAACCTTTCTCTTTAGCAAAAATATCAAAAGGAGTTTCTTCTCCTCTAATCTTAGCTCTATCTATTGCATTTCATTTCTGAGCTTCTACTAGCTCCCAAGTTGAAACCATGATCATAGCAGCAAAGAAGAAAAATCTTAGCATCCAACTTTGAATATATATGTATATACGTATACATACATATGCATGTACATGCATACATATGTATGTACATACATACATGTGTACATACATACATTATATATGTATATATATGTGTGTGTGTGTATACATACATATATATGTATGCGTATATGTGTCTCTGTGTGTGTATTTGTATATGTTATTATTCCCTTCACTTTTATATAATTCAAGTATTATCTTTATTATTCCCTTTATAACCACCCAAAACAAAAAATAATTTCTGTTATTTCTAACATGTCCTTGCTACGTTGGACCGGAAAAATTCAAACTAAGTTAAAACTTAAATATTTCAATGAAATAATTTAGTTTTAACTTAAATTGTTACTGAAATATATTCATTGAAATATTTATGTTTTAACTTAGTTTGAATTGTTCCGGTCCAGCGTAGAAATAATAGATTAGAAATAGCATAAATTATTTTTTGCTTTTAGGTTGTTGTAAAGAGAATAATATAGACAATACTTAAATTATATAAGAGTAAAAGGTATTTTGAGAAGTCAAGGTCGAAACAAAGATTGCGTTTCCAAGCCAGCTATTAAATAAGATTAATAATACTAAAAAAAAATTCAAACTAACGAAAATAATTAGATGTAGAAATTAAAATTCAAACATAATACACTTGATTTTAACGCAAAAATATGACTAAATATTTATGCAAATCATTTGTACTTAAATCAGTTAATCATATAAAATTTATAGTTCACGCGCAAAGCGCATGCTGTTACGCTCGTAAATTAATAGTTGGAATTGAAACATAATTTTTTGATCCGACGGTGAAGTTACAAAAATACATTTATAGGTATTTCTCTAGTAATAGTTGTAATATATTTGTCGTTGCATTCCTTCGGCATCAGCATAAAATACCAAATGTCTCTCTACAAATATTATTATCGAGATTTAGTATTACTTAAAATAGGATCTGACAATTAAGCTTTCTTTATATATTCAAAGTTTCCTCTATAAATATTTATCAAGTCTTAATATTAATTAAAAATAGGATCTAACAAATAAACAACTTTATAAATTCGTTTTTTATTAATTAATAATATAAAAAAATTAAACTAACAAAAAATTAGATATTGCAATTTAGAAATAAAAATTCAAATTAATACGTATGATTCAACACAAAAATATGGCTCAATATTTGTAGGAATCATCTTCTTTTGAATGTGTTAAACAAATACAGTTTGCAGAAAAATAATTTAGGCATTTTCATCACGCGCGAAGCGCGTGCCGTAATGCTCATAGTATTTTAATAATAGTTGTAATACCTTTGGTGTCAAACTTTTCTGGTGTCGGCATGAACTGCTAGAACTGCCCCTTTAATATCACTTAAAATAGGATCCGATACACTTTCTTTACAAATTCAAACCATCTTTTAACAAAAATTAATCAATCTCAATATCACTTAAAATAGGATCTAAAAATTACACTTCCATTACAAAATCGTTCTTTATTAATTAATAATACAAATAAAAAACTAAAATTAATACAAAATTAGGTATTACAACCATAAAATAAAAATTCAAACTAACTAAACATGATTTTAACATAAAAATATAACTAAGTATTCATGCAAATCATTTTCTTTTGAATTTGTTAAATATGTGTAGTATCTAGAAAAATAATTCGCGCATGAAGCACGTGCCACGATCAAGCGCGAAGCGCATGCCATAACACTAGTAGTTATAATAGCTTTGATGTCACACTTTTCTGGTATCAATGTGAAAAACCAAAAATACTCCTCTATATATTTTCAACCCTTAATCACCTAAAAATATGATCTAATATTAAACTTCTTTTACGTATTTAATTTCCTCTAAAAGTAGCATAATAAAACATGCTTTACAAATTCAAAACGCTTCTAAAAAATGATCGAAATTTAACTTTCTTTACAAATTCAAAATACTTCTTAAATATAAAAATCTTAATATCATTTGAAAATAAAAAATATTTTCTTGACTGGTTTTATAAGGAAAACAATTTATGGTGAAGCGCGTGTCGCAATACTCGTAAATATAATTAAGTATGCTAATTGATTTAGCAACATTACAGAAAATATTGGTAGTTCGTTGGGTTAAGAATACATAAACATGGACCGAGGATTTGTATTTTAATTTTTTAGGTCTTACGGGCTGGCTTAATAATTGCTTATTTAGGGTTTTGGACATAACTTAAGTAAATTTCAGGCTATTTAGTTTAATTAACTCTAATTTAGTTTCGCTTCTAGATAACATATCGTTGTGTTTGCACTTTATTTTCTTTAGAATGCATTTTTCATTTTGTCTACGACTTTGTCTGTAACGACCCGGAATTTTTAATTTATTAAAATATGAATATTTAATTAATTTTAAATATTAATATGTGAAATTTATAAGTCGAATAAATTTTATTTCGATTTATTGGATTTAATTGAATAATTAAATCGATAATTTAATATGTTAAATTATGGAAATAATTGAAAAATTGAGTTAAATATGATTGAAAATGATTTGTAAAATTTTATTTTATCATATGGAAGTTAGAACGATATTTTAGAACTTTTAAAATCGAATTAAGAGTTAAATTGTGAAAATTGAATATTTTAATATTTAAATCGACTAGTGAAAATAGCCAATTTTTGAACAGTCTCAGAATTGAACGAAACCAGTTCCATTGGATCCGTAATAGTTAGTTATTACCGGATTTCAATTTTCGTGTCAATCGGAGCTACCGTTTGATCGTGGCAGCTCGAAACGCATCGATTTATTTTTAATTTAAATTTGACGAGTGAAAATAGCCATTTTTCAAAAAGTCTCGGATTTCGACGAAACCAGTTTCATCAGATCCATAATGTGATATTATTGTAAGGTTTCAAATTTTAAGTCAATTGGATTTACCGTTTGTCCGGTACAAATTGAAACGCCTAGAAATCGACTTAAATCGGTTTAATTCAAATTGAGCGTTTGCAGCCATAACTCGCACAGATGTTCGAATTAGCTTCCGAAACCTGTTCCATTGTGTCCGGAACGCGGGGTAAACCCTAGGTACGTCAGTTTCGGCGCCTAAATCGGAGTTCGGAATTTCCGGATGAATAGTGTCGAACGAAACTCTATAAATAGACCCACCTCTTCATAATTTGATAAAAAAAATAACCCTAACCCTAATTTTTTAACCTAGCCGCCTCTAACATTATCTAAGGCCAGAAATTCACAAGCTTCCTCCCTCAGTTACTCCCAATCCATTCATCGATTCAACGAAGCTTCAACACGGAAGTCAAAGAGCATGAGGAGAGCTAGAGATCTATACGGTTGAGATCTGAAACGACGTCGGATAGTGGGAGCGAGGGAAGGCCGACGCACGCAGGTTTGGCACGCCTTTCGAGGCTCATCAGGTGGCCGAGCTCTCTAAGCTTCAGGCCGAACATGGTGGAGGAGGAGAGCTTCGAGTTGCAACGTCTTGATCGAGTTATCGTTGAGTATTGATGTTGCATAATTAAACCCTAATTATCTAAAAGTGGGTTCAAGTTGCGACCTATTTCCTGTAGGGTTACATGAGGGGGAAGAAGAAGGGATGGAGGGCTATGATTTGCTTGGGGATGGATCCTATGGCTCTAAGTTGATGAAGGTTTAAATTAGTTTATTTAGTTGTAAATTATGAACATAAATCGTGTACAAACTTCAATAATTCATAACTTTTTCATACGAGGTCGAAAAATTACGAAACCAGTTGCGTTGGAATTGTATAGACGAGCACTACGCGATGGAGTTGGTTTGGAGTCGTTTGGAGTTAGTGAGAATTTTGGGTAAAATTAAACGTCCGTTTAATTTTATTCGAAATAAAAGCTAAAACGGAAATTAAAACCAAGGTGAGAATTTCTCACACAATCGAATCAGTTTCGATTTTATTTTAAATAGTTAGATTTAAAATATTTGAATGCATGTTTGAATGTTGATTGATATCTATTGATTGTTAAAATAGACATTATGCGCCGTTAGTAAGCGGATGTTATTTATTAAAAACATATACCGCGAATATTTCATAAACAGTGAAATTGGTATTATATATAATAGCAATATATATATATTGGCATATGTATATATTGGAGTTATTGATTCCCCGCATTTTTTGTTTAGCGGATGAGACCCTATTGCGCCGTTATTAATCGGATAATATTTAATAAGAACATGTACCGCGATAATTTCGTATTGGAGCGAAATTGGTATTGTGCTAATGTTTTTGGATGCAGGAAAACAGGTTGGAGGGATCCAACTGGATTCCTCAACAGTTTTATTTGATTTCAGATATTTTGATATTTGATGGATTATCATATCGATATATGATGTCGTTGTAGTCGTGATTGACTATTTGGTGTGTAGCATCATTGGACCCAGATTTTGGGATTTTAAAATGATTTTTAAAGTGATTTTTGAGAATATACTATATTTTGGAATTGATCCATTTTAAATAAATAAACGTTATAATTTTTAAAGCAATAAAAATTATGATTTTGAGAAATATAGTTAAAAACTGATTTTTTTTTTAGAATATGATGCTATTGAGTTTATAAAATAGTTTAATCGAGATATTTTAGAATTTTTGTGAAAAGTTTAAATATAGGATTTATAAAATTTAATTATTTTATAAATCAAAATGGTGAAATAATAAAGGAGATTAAAGAAGTTTTAAAAGAATAATATAAATTGAATTATATTAAGATATTTATAAATGGATATTTATAAATTGAAATATTGAAATTATAAAACGAGTTTTTATAAGTGTTTGAATGAAGTGAAAATGAATTTCATAAATGAATGAAATTTATAGAATTTTAAACAGTGAAGTTATAAATGGAATTTTATAAACAGTAGGTTTATAAAATTTATAAAGTTATTGAAAGAATGAATTTTGGATAAATAATTGAATCTTATAAGTTATAAGATTTATAATTATGAAGTTTAAAAGAACGATTTTGTAAAATAATCGTTTTATAAGTATTTAACTTATAATATGAATGTTTAGTTCATAGTTTAGTTATAAACTGGAATAGGTTAATAAAAGAATTTATAAAAAGGAAGTTTTTATAAATAAATAGAAATGGAATTTATAAACGTTGTTTTATAAATTCGCAAATGACTTATTTTGATAAGAAAATTGTTGAAACCTATTAATGGAGTTATATTCACGTTTTGACTGTGAATAATCCTTTGAATTAAAATGAATAAAAGGATGAAATTGTTAATGAAGTATATTCATGTTTTTGAATAGTGAATAAGATGTTAAAGAAATTGTTTTGAATGTGATATTTTAAACAGAATAAAACGATCTAACGATGTTTTAAAATGTGTTGAGATTCGAAACCATAGATTTCAACATTCATTGTTGAAATAGACGTTTTCGAGAAATAAAAGGAAATGGTGGACTATAACACTGTTGTTATAGTAAATGATTTCCGAAAGGAAATGTTTTGTATAGTATTGGGATTTATATATCTATTTTAATTTCGAATCCCTATACTAGTGATTTTGGGTTGTCGTAACAATGTTTACGTAACATTCGTTTTGGCCCAAATAAATATGTTTAAGAGAATGATTTCCTTAATAGAATGAAATATATACTTAATTTCGATTGAAGTATATTGAATATTTTCTAAGTGTTGAAAATAAATAAAAATTGTGAATTACTTATTTAATAAGTATGGAAATGTTTTCCAATATGAAGTGGATAATTAAAATTTATCTTTTTGAAGATAAATTGAAATGGATAATTGAAAGGATATGCATGGATATTTTGAAATGTAAATTCATTATTGAATTTATAAAAGCAAGTGGAATTTGTTTAAAAATAAATATTGATTTATTTTTGAAGTATTGAAATTATATATCTAGTGAAGATATTTTGGAAAATAAATAATTTGGAAAATTATTTGGAAACTGGTGATGTGTGCATATCCAGTGATAGTTCAATAACCGACTATCAATATTTCCCTTTGAATGGGTAATTGATGTGATTTGTTTGAATGTGAATGCCACACTTATTTTTGAATAAGCGCTCACTATTCGGGTTAACCGGGAAAGGACCATGGGGTCGTATAACCCATTCCGAATATGTGATACGCCGTTGTGAATTGCATTTGAAGATCGGTGTTGAAGACCCGGTATTTGCGAGAGCGATAGGATGACCTGTCGATTTACTCTGCACCGAGTTGCTCCGGTATAGAGTTCTCCATATGTGATGGTGAATCCGATCAGGATTGTGAATATCCGGATTGCAAGGACTTCTTTGTAAATGCCTTCGGTTTTGTTCGAGCCCGGAACAGACTTGTATGGATTGTGTGCCTGACATTACGAGTTGAGATATAAAGCCGATTTCTTTCAAATATATTTCTGTTGGTGGCGGAGAATTTATTCTTTTAGCTTAACACCCTTCTCTGAGACGTACGAGCTCAGAGGTTATATAGTTGAAGTTATCAGCGATATATTCCCAATTTGGTAATGTGACATGCTGAGTGTTGCTGAAATGATCATTGTGTTGATTATTGTGATAGGATCGTTTATTTGATCGTCTATCTTAGTGATCATTGTGTTGATCATTTGTTGACCCAAAGCATGACTTTTGTATAAAGTATGTTTTTGTGGACGTGACTTCATCGAACCTCACACCCCGGAAATGGTCAAAACAGGAAAGATGCAGTAAGGTTATGAGGGGTAGCACCCTTTAGGGTATGTACGTTTCCTTCTGGATAGAGGTGGTATCATGGTATGGAGCCCAGATATTTAACCTATGTGGTTACTACGAATTTATTACTTTGTGGTTGTTGGTTTTCAGGATCCCGTGAGAAAGGTCGTTTACGATCGGGGAATGGCGTGCTCGTGTCAGTAGTTACCCAGTTAGGGGTAACCCGGCCTTGTGTTGGCAGAGTTCCGGTTTGGTTCTCGGGGATGTCTTTCCAGAGGCATTCTCATGTGGCAATGGGAAGTTCCTTGGCCTGACCATTTGTTGGAAATCCAAAGAAACAATACGAAACTTGTACGGTTTTAGTTGTAGAACCTGCTTCCTCAGGAAGTAGCTATAGTAGGCATAATATAATGGTACTTATGCTGGCTAAGATTTATATTCTACTTTCAAATATTTTCTACACTATGCACTAGTAATAATATCAAATGTTCTTTTTAAATGCGTATCAAGCATGTTTGGCTATCATAAGGAGAAATCTTCTCCAAGTCTGCGTTTGCATTGTGTGTGTGGCAGGAGGTCTTATGGTAGTCTCATTTTTAAAAGCATTGCGAATTGAATTTAAAAATATTCCTCTATTTTGATTTTAAAGATAAATAAACTGTTTTGAGTTCTCACACCAGTCACATGACTGACTTGGAGTTTATTGTTTTCCTTCCTAAACTCTGGGTGCCCACCAATTTCCACACGGGCAGTCAAGAGTAAGGTTTATCAGGATATTCTGGAGTTGCTGGAGGCAAGCTGGATGGCATGGCATATTACTTATATAGTATTTCTTTTTCCGCTGCACTATTTGTTGTTGTTGTTGTACACTCTGATGATATGATGTAATGTGATGTAATATAATAACTGATATAGTTCTTTGTTTAAAGATTATTCATTTATTATTATATGTTGTTCCGCTGCGAATTGTGAGATTCTGATGTTGTTGTGTTGTGTTCTGTTTCTGTTCCGTCCTATTTCTCTTTTTTTCTCCTATTTTAAAATTTTGTTCTATTCTCTATTTTCTTTCTCTTCTCTTTTCTATTCTATTTTCTAATTTTCTTCTGTTTTTCTTTTTCCTCTATTCTCTTTTCTTTCAATTTTAAAATTTTCTATCTTCTTTTCCCTATCTAAATTTTCTATTTTCTCTTCCCTCTTCTTTCTACCTTCTTTTCTACTTTTTCTTTTCTTAAATTTTTCTTAAAACCCCTAAGGGTTCGTACTTTCGTTCATCTTGAATTAAACAAAGGAGATTAGTGTCTATTCAAGGAGTACGGACTTACGGGTCTTTACATTTGGTATCGGAGCTTATGGTTAAGCGACAACCATGGTTCTGTTGGGTATTATTCATTAGAGATAGAGTCAGTAGCACTCTAGAATGAGTTTGAGAGTAATAATAGCTATGAGAGCGTATTTGTTAGTGAATATAAAATTGTTTTATATTGTGATGATTGGTTTGTTGAGTGGTATATAGATTCTGGTTAATACGAGTAATTAACGTTGTTGATAGGAATTGAATTCAAATTAGAAGTAAGTAAATTTGAATAGAATTGAATTTGATTTGGAAGTGAACCAACTTGAATATGAATTAGTTAATATAAACTAATTGAAAATGAATGTTAGTAAAAACATCCAATGTAAATAAATCAAATGTGATTTAAATTGAAAACCATTTCATTGAATATTAATGAGAATATGAATGAATATATATTGGTTATGGATGCTATTTGGTTGATGTTTGCATTTGTTGTTTTGCCTCATTTGCTATGTGACATATATAGTTGTTATATATGTTGTATGTTGATACTATTTTCATATATGCATGATTTTCATGTTGTTTGTTGAGTAATTAGTAGGTGCGGATCGCGTTTGCTTCGCATTTGGAGCTCGCTTTTGCGCTATATTAGCCGCATATGCTTGCTAATAGAAATATAATGTACATATCTCGGATTAAATACAGTACTTTTACATTTTTTCCCTGCGGGATGCCTCATTACTTGATGAGATGTATATTTGTGATATATATACTGTCATTTTTTTTTCGAATCGAGCCGCGCAAAGGAGACTATGGCGAATTTTTCCGAAAATTTAAGGCGTTAGAAATTTTTTTAGGAAATTGGAAATTTTTGAAAACTATAACTTTGATTTTGGAATTGAAAGTTAAACAATAGTAGTTTGTTTTTGAAAAGATAACTAAGTATGATTTGAAAACTTAGTAAGTTATTGTAAGAAGTTTGACTATGAATTATGGAAAATTAATAGATTCTGTAACTTTTCTTACTTATAATTTCGAGGACGAAATTCTTTTAAGGGGGGAAGATTGTAACGACCCAGAATTTTTAATTTATTAAAATATGAATATTTAATTAATTTTAAATATTAATATGTGAAATTTATAAGTCGAATAAATTTTATTTCGATTTATTGGATTTAATTGAATAATTAAATCGATAATTTAATATGTAAATTATGGAAATAATTGAAAAATTGAGTTAAATATGATTGAAAATGATTTGTAAAATTTTATTTTATCATATGGAAGTTAGAACGATATTTTAGAACTTTTAAAATCGAATTAAGAGTTAAATTGTGAAAATTGAATATTTTAATATTTAAATCGACTAGTGAAAATAGCCAATTTTTGAACAGTCTCAGAATTGAACGAAACCAGTTCCATTGGATCCGTAATAGTTAGTTATTACCGGATTTCAATTTTCGTGTCAATCGGAGCTACCGTTTGATCGTGGCAGCTCGAAACGCATCGATTTATTTTTAATTTAAATTTGACGAGTGAAAATAGCCATTTTTCAAAAGTCTCGGATTTCGACGAAACCAGTTTCATCGGATCCGTAACGTGATATTATTGTAAGATTTCAAATTTCAAGTCAATTGGATTTACCGTTTGTCCGGTACAAATTAAAACGCCTAGAAATCGACTTAAATCGGTTTAATTCAAATTGAGCGTTTGCAGCCATAACTCACACAGATGTCCGAATTAGCTTCCGAAACCTATTCCATTATGTCCGGAACGCGGGGTAAACCCTAGGTACGTCAGTTTCGGCGCCTAAATCGGAGTTCGGAATTTCCGGATGAATAGTGTCGAACGAAACTCTATAAATAGACCCACCTCTTCATAATTTGATAAAAAAAATAACCCTAACCCTAATTTTTTAACCTAGCCGCCTCTAACATTATCTAAGGCCAGAAATTCACAAGCTTCCTCCCTCAATTACTCCCAATCCATTCATCGATTCAACGAACCTTCAACACGGAAGTCGAAGAGCATGAGGAGAGCTAGAGATCTATACGGTTGAGATCTGAAACGACGTCGGATAGTGGGAGCGAGGGGAGGCCGACGCACGCAGGTTTGGCACGCCTTTCGAGGCTCATCAGGTGGCCAAGCTCTCTAAGCTTCAGGCCGAACATGGTGGAGGAGGAGAGCTTCGAGTTGCAACGTCTTGATCGAGTTATCGTTGAGTATTGATGTTGCATAATTAAACCCTAATTATCTAAAAGTGGGTTCAAGTTGCGGCCTATTTCCTGTAGGGTTACGTGAGGGGGAAGAAGAAGGGATGGAGGGCTATGATTTGCTTGGGGATGGATCCTATGGCTCTAAGTTGATGAAGGTTTAAATTAGTTTATTTAGTTGTAAATTATGAACATAAATCGTGTACAAACTTCAATAATTCATAACTTTTTCATACGAGGTCGAAAAATTACGAAACCAGTTGCGTTGGAATCGTATGGACGAGCACTACGCGATGGAGTTGGTTTGGAGTCGTTTGGAGTTAGTGAGAATTTTGGGTAAAATTAAACGTCCGTTTAATTTTATTCGAAATAAAAGCTAAAACGGAAATTAAAACCAAGGTGAGAATTTCTCACTCAATCGAATCAGTTTCGATTTTATTTTAAATAGTTAGATTTAAAATATTTGAATGCATGTTTGAATGTTGATTGATATCTATTGATTGTTAAAATAGACATTATGCGCCGTTAGTAAGCGGATGTTATTTATTAAAAACATATACCGCGAATATTTCATAAACAGTGAAATTGGTATTATATATAATAGCAATATATATATATTGGCATATGTATATATTGGAGTTATTGATTCCTCGCATTTTTTGTTTAGCGGATGAGACCCTATTGCGCCGTTATTAAGCGGATAATATTTAATAAGAACATGTACCGCGATAATTTCGTACTGGAGCGAAATTGGTATTGTGCTAATGTTTTTGGATGCAGGAAAACAGGTTGGAGGGATCCAACTGGATTCCTCAACAGTTTTATTTGATTTCAGATATTTTGATATTTGATGGATTATCATATCGATATATGATGTCGTTGTAGTCGTGATTGACTATTTGGTGTGTAGCATCATTGGACCCAGATTTTGGGATTTTAAAATGATTTTTAAAGTGATTTTTGAGAATATACTATATTTTGGAATTGATCCATTTTAAATAAATAAACGTTATAATTTTTAAAGCTATAAAAATTATGATTTTGAGAAATATAGTTAAAAACTGATTTTTTTTTAGAATATGATGCTATTGAGTTTATAAAATAGTTTAATCGAGATATTTTAGAATTTTTGTGAAAAGTTTAAATATAGGATTTATAAAATTTAATTATTTTATAAATCAAAATGGTGAAATAATAAAGGAGATTAAAGAAGTTTTAAAAGAATAATATAAATTGAATTATATTAAGATATTTATAAATGGATATTTATAAATTGAAATATTGAAATTATAAAACGAGTTTTTATAAGTGTTTGAATGAAGTGAAAATGAATTTCATAAATGAATGAAATTTATAGAATTTTAAACAGTGAAGTTATAAATGGAATTTTATAAACAGTAGGTTTATAAAATTTATAAAGTTATTGAAAGAATGAATTTTGGATAAATAATTGAATCTTATAAGTTATAAGATTTATAATTATGAAGTTTAAAAGAACGATTTTGTAAAATAATCGTTTTATAAGTATTTAACTTATAATATGAATGTTTAGTTCATTGTTTAGTTATAAACTGGAATAGGTTAATAAAAGAATTTATAAAAAGGAAGTTTTTATAAATAAATAGAAATGGAATTTATAAACGTTGTTTTATAAATTCGCAAATGACTTATTTTGATAAGAAAATTGTTGAAACCTATTAATGGAGTTATATTCACGTTTTGACTGTGAATAATCCTTTGAATTAAAATGAATAAAAGGATGAAATTGTTAATGAAGTATATTCACGTTTTTGAATAGTGAATAAGATGTTAAAGAAATTGTTTTGAATGTGATATTTTAAACAGAATAAAACGATCTAACGATGTTTTAAAATGTGTTGAGATTCGAAACCATAGATTTCAACATTCATTGTTGAAATAGACGTTTTCGAGAAATAAAAGGAAATGGTGGACTATAACACTGTTGTTATAGTAAATGATTTCCGAAAGGAAATGTTTTGTATAGTATTGGGATTTATATATCTATTTTAATTTCGAATCCCTATACTAGTGATTTTGGGTTGTCGTAACAATGTTTACGTAACATTCGTTTTGGCCCAAATAAATATGTTTAAGAGAATGATTTCCTTAATAGAATGAAATATATACTTAATTTCGATTGAAGTATATTGAATATTTTCTAAGTGTTGAAAATAAATAAAAATTGTGAATTACTTATTTAATAAGTATGGAAATGTTTTCCAATATGAAGTGAATAATTAAAATTTATCTTTTTGAAGATAAATTGAAATGGATAATTGAAATGATATGCATGGATATTTTGAAATGTAAATTCATTATTGAATTTATAAAAGCAAGTGGAATTTGTTTAAAAATAAATGTTGATTTATTTTTGAAGTATTGAAATTATATATCTAGTGAAGATATTTTGGAAAATAAATAATTTGGAAAATTATTTGGAAACTGGTGATGTGTGCATATCCAGTGATAGTTCAATAACCGACTATCAATATTTCCCTTTGAATGGGTAATTGATGTGATTTGTTTGAATGTGAATGCCACACTTATTTTTGAATAAGCGCTCACTATTCGGGTTAACCGGGAAAGGACCATGGGGTCGTATAACCCATTCCGAATATGTGATACGCCGTTGTGAATTGCATTTGAAGATCGGTGTTGAAGACCCGGTATTTGCGAGAGCGATAGGATGACCTGTCGATTTACTCTGCACCGAGTTGCTCCGGTATAGAGTTCTCCATATGTGATGGTGAATCCGATCAGGATTGTGAATATCCGGATTGCAAGGACTTCTTCGTAAGTGCCTTCGGTTTTGTTCGAGCCCGGAACAGACTTGTATGGATTGTGTGTCTGACATTACAAGTTGAGATATAAAGCCGATTTCTTTCAAATATATTTCTGTTGGTGGCGGAGAATTTATTCTTTTAGCTTAACACCCTTCTCTGAGACGTACGAGCTCAGAGGTTATATAGTTGAAGTTATCAGCGATATATTCCCAATTTGGTAATGTGACATGCTGAGTGTTGCTGAAATGATCATTGTGTTGATTATTGTGATAGGATCGTTTATTTGATCGTCTATCTTAGTGATCATTGTGTTGATCATTTGTTGACCCAAAGCATGGCTTTTGTATAAAGTATGTTTTTGTGGACGTGACTTCGTCGAACCTCACACCCCGGAAATGGTCAAAACAGGAAAGATGCAGTAAGGTTATGAGGGGTAGCACCCTTTAGGGTATGTACGTTTCCTTCTGGATAGAGGTGGTATCATGGTATGGAGCCCAGATATTTAACCTATGTGGTTACTACGAATTTATTACTTTATGGTTGTTGGTTTTCGGGATCCCGTGAGAAAGGTCGTTTACGATCGGGGAATGGCGTGCTCGTGTCAGTAGTTACCCAGTTAGGGGTAACCCGGCCTTGTGTTGGCAGAGTTCCGGTTTGGTTCTCGGGGATGTCTTTCCAGAGGCATTCTCATGTGGCAATGGGAAGTTCCTTGGCCTGACCATTTGTTGGAAATCCAAAGAAACAATACGAAACTTGTACGGTTTTAGTTGTAGAACCTGCTTCCTCAGGAAGTAGCTATAGTAGGCATAATATAATGGTACCTATGCTGGCTAAGATTTATATTCTACTTTCGAAA
The DNA here is from genome assembly GCA_030765085.1 of Allium cepa. Taxonomy (NCBI): domain Eukaryota; kingdom Viridiplantae; phylum Streptophyta; class Magnoliopsida; order Asparagales; family Amaryllidaceae; genus Allium; species Allium cepa. The sequence continues at coordinate 981,872,103 of CM060928.1, forward strand.
TATTTTCTACACTATGCACTAGTAATAATGTCAAATGTTCTTTTTAAATGCGTATCAAGCATGTTTGGCTATCATAAGGAGAAATCTTCTCCAAGTCTGCGTTTGCATTGTGTGTGTGGCAGGAGGTCTTATGGTAGTCTCATTTTTAAAAGCATTGCGAATTGAATTTAAAAATATTCCTCTATTTTGATTTTAAAGATAAATAAACTGTTTTGAGTTCTCACACCAGTCACATGACTGACTTGGAGTTTATTGTTTTCCTTCCTAAACTCTGGGTGCCCACCAATTTCCACACGGGCAGTCAAGAGTAAGGTTTATCAGGATATTCTGGATATTCTGGAGTTGCTGGAGGCAAGCTGGATGGCATGGCATATTACTTATATAGTATTTCTTTTTCCGCTGCACTATTTGTTGTTGTTGTTGTACACTCTGATGATATGATGTAATGTGATGTAATATAATAACTGATATAGTTCTTTGTTTAAAGATTATTCATTTATTATTATATGTTGTTCCGCTGCGAATTGTGAGATTCTGATGTTGTTGTGTTGTGTTCTGTTTCTGTTCCGTCCTATTTCTCTTTTTTCTCCTATTTTAAAATTTTGTTCTATTCTCTATTTTCTTTCTCTTCTCTTTTCTATTCTATTTTCTAATTTTCTGTTTTTCTTTTCCCTCCATCTTCTACCTTATCTATTATCCTCTTTTCTTCTCTTCTTTTCTACCTTTTCTTTTCTTAAATTCTTTTTAAAACCCATAACTATTCGGTTTTTCGGCAACGAAAATCCGCGTACGTTACATTGTCATTGCATTTTCACTAAAAACATAACAAAAATAGAAAGCGAAATCGAAACTAAAATCGAAGGATCTGTTTGTTTTTATTTTGAATTTCTTGTTTTATAACTTTGCAATTTATTACAAATATAGGAAGAGCGGAGATGAATATTTAAAATTTTAAGTCATTATGATAATGTTGGAGGGACGACGGATGACGACGAAGCGGATGGAGGGACGACGGAGAGATGGATCATTTCTGTGCTTTTATTATTTTCTAAAACATGAAAAACAAAATAAATTTGTTTCCCATTTTGCACATTTACTTAATTTATCAAATTAATTATTTTTTTAAAAATACATGCATCATGTGTGTTTTGTTTGAAAGGAATCTAAAACTACAGGTAACAAACCAAACAAAGCCAAATCTTTTGAAATTTCTGAAATCGACTAAAACTTAGGAAATTCCAAACTAACGAAATAGAGATTGATACCAAGTTCTCAGCCCACTTTTACCATATGCCACTGCTCTCTCTATATGCAACGATAATTAAATTAATGAATTTTATCATATTCATGTTGTTTTTTAAATTGATAGCGATAAGGCTCTGGATTATTAATGAAGGGGACCTAAGATTGAATTTCATTGCATCTTTAGTCATGCATTTACGAAGATTTATTTAGAAGCACCTTTATTAGTGATAGGGCTCTGGATTATTAATGCAGGATACCTGAGATTGAATTTCATTTAATCTAGTTAAAATTTATTTTCACTTTAATCTACGAAGGTATTTCACGAATCTAAGTTACAATCTAATGTTTATTTTATGGTCAAATGATATGACCATACATATAATGCAAATGGCCATACTTTAAACCAATTAGAATATACACAATATGTGCGGCCCACATTTTGAAAGGTTCAAGTCGACAATAAACCACACGTATCTAACTCAAAATAATCCAAAACACCGGAAATCTATGGGGTTAATGAAGAAAAATAAGAAAAGAAGAAAATAAACACAGAATCTTCGCAGTGGAATGTCAAAATATAATAATCAAATAAACAGTTCATGAATTTGTTTATGCTATACATTTGATTATATTTTTACAACATCAATCATAGTTGTATATACAACAGAGACAAAATAAAAAATGCAGCAGAACAACATGATGTAGGGGAATAATACTAGTAATATAATACCAAATCTTCGCCTTTGTCCTCCAGAATAACATGATCTTCAAGGCACTGAAAACTCAGGGTTGACCTGAGTATAGAGCAAAACAATATATTCGATTCGGATCTAAAATATCCTTATGTAAGTCAAATAAATATCACATATAGCAGGAGTGTAATAACGTCAAAGATGTTTACGTGGATTTACATCTCCTATCCAATGTATAACGTGCACGTAATAACTTAAGAGATGTTACAGGAATTTCCATCTCTTAAGGATCCATCAAAATATCTATATATAGTAGAATACGCTATATATGTAATGTCTAATCAATAAGATGAGGAACTTTCCTAGCATTAAGGCTTTACATTAATCTCCCTTATCACATTTTTTAAGCATTGGCGTACAATTTGCATATAACACCCCTGTAGAACATCAGGGGATAGGGATGCGAAACATATTATACGGCATGTGAGGCAATGCCTAAGGTAGAATAATACCAGTTTACCTGTTCGGGCTGATGGTAACACATCATCGCAGCGACCTCCCACCATGTCTAACACTTCCATTGTAACAACCCTGTATTTTCTGATTATTGTAATTGTATATTTTAATTATTTTAATTTAAATTCCTAATTTAAAAACTTTATTTTATTTATTAAAATGAATATATTTTGTTAATTGAAATATAAATGTTGATTTTGATGTGGATTAGAATTTCAAACATGCATAAATTGAATATTTCCAGAAAATGTGAATTTTGGTCAATACAGTCAAATTTCGACTTTAAAATTTAAAATTTAAAACATTTGAAAATTTGAATTTTATCTTTTATTATGAAAGTAAATAAAATTTCAAAAACACTGCTTTTCGTTTCGTTGAAATTGGATTTATATTGTGGAAGATATGCTTTTTGCAATATTGGGTGTAAACTGTTTTATTTAACAATATTGTTTATTTTAAATTTTATAAATAATATTTTCAATTGTCATATCTGATTATAAATTGTATTATATGTTATGTTACATATTTTTTTTACCTTTTAAATATTTTTAAAGTGATGTTTGAATTTTTCCAAAGCTCATTGAATTTATTTTCTATTTTTAAAGGTTAGTTTCCATTTTTCTGATATTTTCTTCATTTAAATTATATTTAATTAAAATTTATTTATTCATTTTTATGTATGCATTTTATTTTTATGTTTTTATCTTTATTTATAAATATTTTTCATGTACATACAATTTTTTCAAAGTTCATTTCATTTATTTTCAAATTTCAAGCCTAATTTACATTTTCTTTGCTATTTTCTTAATTTAATTATATTTAATTAATATTTATTTATTTTTGTTCATTTACTATATTTTCGTACTTTATCTGTATTTATACATATTTTACATGTATTTAAAATTTAAAAAGAAATGGTGGAAATTTGAAAGGTTTGTGACTCTTTATTTGCTTAAGCCTTTTTGTATTCTGTCTTTTCATTTTCTTGCCTTTTCACTTCATTGCTTTAACCGTTCACATCTCTTGCTTCAGCCATGACTTTCTCATTCATTTTCACGGGAGAAATATATCTCCTCATCCACAAAACTCATGGCTACCATTTTCTAAAAAAAAAAAATTCTAATGGCTTTCTTCTTCCTATTTTTCCTTCTTCTTTCCATCGTTTTGCCTAGATCTATACCTAACTTTTCTTGGCCTCTACCACCCACCATCACCACCATACTCTCCACCATCACCAGCAGCAGCAACCACCACCTATCCCCTCCTCCAGATCAGGCCGTGACGGATGAAGCTATCACCACAAAACTCCACAAAACATTGCAACACTCCTTGAAAACATTGCCTAGCCAAGCCTATCTTCACTATCTCCTCCATATCTTGCCTTGGCCATCCCTACCTTCACCACCACCTGCCTACATCACCTCTGACCATCAGCCACTCCACTGACCTGACCTGAAACAATGCACGGCCGAGCCAAATATTGTCATAGGTCGAGTCTATGTTGCACCAAAACATTCCATCCATCGACCCTTTGCTTACCTTTGCCTCTCCATGCCTTTGCCTTCCATTTTCATATCCATAGCCATATCTCATGACTCATGGCCGAGCACACATGACCTAGGCCGAGCCTAGGTGTGATGAGATCAAGCCCTTTTAAATTTAGGCCAAGCCTATGTTGTCTTGTGCAAGTCTGTTGCTTCTAAGGTTCGATTATCTTTCATGTTTTGCAATTGTTTCGCAAACTTAAGTTGTTGATTATATTTGTATGTAAATTATTTATATTTGCACTTATGTATGTTATATTTTGTGTGCTTTTTACAAAGCTCTCCATCCATTCAAATTAAATCGTGCTTTTCGTGCCTTTGGAATCGCTCTTGTGTGTGTTGTTTGTCTCTAGCTTCGTAAAAGGTGAGTCTTTCTCACTCTGACATTTATACTTATGAAATAGTGAATTGATGACAAGTGTTTAGTAACATAAAATATTTATGCAAGTTAATGATGATCATATGATATGCTATGTCATGTTATTACCATGTTAAAACTATTAATTATCACCTGACATCTGATATATGACACTATGTTGTGACATTGGCATTGTTTATGTTGTTTATGCATATATTCACACTGTAAGTTCCCTGTTAGAATAGAATCACTATGGGTTGAAATGATACATACCCGAACGGACTTTAGAATAGGAAAAAATCATTATGGGTGCAAATGATAGGCCTGAGCGATTTTTATTGTATTTTATTTGACTTGGGATTGCGGGTTTGAAATGATAGAACCCGAGTTTTTTTTGTAAACTGCAGATTGAAATGATACATATCCGTATCACTTGACCTAGGTTAGAAAATTTTATACAGGCTCCGTGGTATATTTTTAAATGATTTTTATTGAAATATGTATTTTTAAAGTATGAAATTTTGATTTAAAAATATATATTCTATGGTTTTAAGAAAATTAAATATTAAGTCTTGAAATTATGAATTTGAGTACGTAAATTTGAAGTAATTGAGATTTTAGACTTTAAATTTTATTTTAAAATGTAAATAAATAATGGAAATTAAATTTAAAGTTTTGAAACTGTATTTGAAGTAAAATTTTAAGTTTTATTTAATTTTTTTTGAACTGGTACTTTATATACAACAAATCAATGGGACAACATATCCCATGTCAAATAAACGTTCGAAAGCAAGTTTCGAACTTGTGACATCCTACACCAAGCCGAATCAATTAACCACTTGGACAATGGTGAGTTTTATTTAATTTATATGTTAATAAACAGTGAATTTTGACTTAATAAATGAATGGAGTTTCTAAATTGAATATTTGATCTAAAAATTTTGTTGTGTTAAATCATACGTTAAAATGATTTTAAATGTGAAATTTTGAAGTCTAGAAATATGATTTTCAAGTTATAATAAAATTTGGAGTTTTATTATTACTTTTGAAAAGCTAAAATGAAATCTGGAATTATATAGCATTTTCTAAATGCTGTAGTCTTTTGACAGCATTTTTAAATGCTATTGTTTTGAATCTAACAATGTTTGAAACAACTAAATATCTATTACGGCATTTTATAAATGCCGTTATTCTTGAACTAAACCATTTTTGGAGCTATAAGCTACGATAGCACTTTATAAATGCTGTCGTTGCTATAATTTGACAATGTTTGAAATGTTATAGATTTTTAACACTATTTGAGTTATATTTTAAAGTGTTAAATGATTTAACTTTTGGAAATTGATTTAATTGTGAAATTTAAGAAGTTTTGAATATATTTTAATATTTAAATTTGAATTTTTAAGGAATTTAAATTTGAATTTGAATTGAAATAAGGTTTACTTGGTTATGTGTTAAATGGAATGAAATGTAATGAGATAAATGAATTTTTGAATGGAATTTTTAATGTATTTTGTAATGATACTTGAAATAATAAATGAATGACTCATTTGATTTAAAAATGATATGTTTAAATTTGAGTATTTGAATTTGAATTCAAATAATGATTTAATAATGAGGTTTTGAAAGTATATGATATTTTAATGATTTTGAAATGGTTTGGAAATGATTTGATCTTTATTTTAATAAAGAATGTGAATGTGGAATAATATTTGATTTTGATTTATTTGATAAAGGATTACTTGAAGTTTATATTTGTATGAAAAGATATTTGGTCATATTGTAATTTAAGTTTATTTAAATAATATTGGATTTATGAAATGAATATTTCAAAACTAAATAATAATGAAATTAGATTTGAGATATGAATATATGGAATTATAAAGTTTAGTTTTGAAATATGGGATATTAATGTTTTCAAATATATTAAAATTGGATAGTTTATTTTGTAGATCAAATCTATATTTGAAATTTATAAGATTTGAACTGTTTTGTTAGAAAACTAAATTGAATTGAAACCGATGGTTTGAATTGAATTAAATTGGAAATTTTAAATTTTGGTTTTATTGAATAAATTTGTAAAGTGTAAAGAATTAAAGGATGATTTCAGAATGTTATGATTTCCAAAGGGTAATGATTTCAAGTATTTTGGTTTTGGAAAAATTATACTTTGAAAGTATTATGAATTTTTAAAGGTGAATATATGTTTGAAATGGAAATGATAAACTATTTTTATTTGAATATAGTTTTGAAATAAAAAATAGTTTTGGTTTCAAAGTATAAACTATTTTGATTGAATAAATAGTTTTGAAACAAAATGGTTTTGGTTTCGAAGTATAACTATTTTGAAAGGGATATAATTTTGAAATTAAGTGATTTGATTTTTGAAGTATGAACTATTTTGAAATGACCGCGGCGTTATAATAACATTTGGTTGTTAAAGAGACCGGGATCGGAAGTTGTCATACTCTCTGCCAACCCGAAAACCACTCTAATAACCGTGTACGCGGTGGAGATTCCAGAATGAAGTAGGATGGTGGCGACGTTCTTGAGGTATATTACGTGGACCCAACTCCCGTGAGTTGGCATAAGGTGGCTAAAACAGGAGCGATCTCGGGCCAAAGGAGGTAGCACCTTTGGTCGAACACATTCCTTCGATACTATACTCTTACTTGTGATTGATTAGATGGCCATCCTCCGATTTTGATATGGGAGTGTGTTCCGAGGTGGGCATATGTGGCTGCTGCGTTACCACCAGCCTGTGTGCGTAATTGGTATATCTACCCTGGCATTGCCTTGTGTGCCGTGTCACCTACCATACCGAGCCTTTACTACGAGTTTGTTTTTCTCCCGTAGCCCGTGGAGTATTTAGGGTAGTCTCCCGATCTGGAGATATGCTGATACTGGATGGACTACTGGGACTATTATGTGTGAAGGGTGATATGGGTAGCCCGGAACGCTATTTAAAAGTACGTTTATTTTACTGTAGACATTATTATAATAACGCAATATTACTACATAGTAAATAGTTTAATGGATCCTTAAAGGATGGGCGATCCCAAGCATCCTTTAAGTTACTGATGCATTTTTGTTACTGTTCACTCGAGTTTATTTACAGCTCATAAGTATTTATGTCCTGACTCGAGTGTTTTGTATTTTGCTTCACGCTCGAGTCAGATTGAGTGAGTTAGCATTCAAGATTCACCTTCGGAGTTGGAGCTTTCCTTGAAGATCCAGCCATCTATTTTGCTTTCTGTATTCAGTGATTTCGGTGATGTATTCTGATTTGTACCTGATGTTTCTTGTTACTTTTTGTTGTATCTTGTTTAACTCTGATGTATCTTATATATATAGTAGCTTCATGAACTACTATCTCTTTTACTTCCGTTGAATTATTATTTACTCTGTGTCTGTGATCTATGATTAATTATTTACTGTATATTCCGTGATTTGCCAAATTTTATTTACAACGCGGTATTTTGAGCAATTCAAGTCCGACATGTGCGGATGCGAATGGTTGAAAATATCGGGTTATCACATCCATAATCAAAAGGCGATCACCAGCAACAATGATGTAATGATAGAAATACAAAGGAATGTGTCCGCTATAGGTAGCAAGCCAACTTGGCCAATTGATAGGGATCATGTTTTAGTTATTTCAAATTAACATAAGGGTCGAGGCTATCCTTTATTGTTCTCTTTCTTCAAATCCAGCAAAGTATACCAAATCCAATCACTTCATTCTGGAGTCTTGTAACAACCCGATTTTTAGGGATACTAAATTGGGAATCAACTTAATAAATTGATAATTAATTAGTTAATAATATTAAATAATTAAATAGTTATGGAGAAAATAAAATAATAGATAAATGAAAAAAAATTATTATTAATATGGTTGAGAGCAAAGTAAATTGTAACGAACTCATTTGCTTTTATTTGGCGTTATAAATTATGCATTTTTAGTGATAACGTAATTTATAAATGAACCATTTTATTAAACCAAATTATTTGGAAAGTTAAAAAAAGAAAAAAAAGAAAGAAATAAATAAAATAAAATATAGAAAAGTTGTTTTTACTCAAAAAGTTTATTTATTATTTATTCCCATGTTTTTCATTAAAGAAAAAAAGGAAAAGAAAGCATCGCATGTATAAACCAACATGAGGCATATATGTGTGTGAGAACCAACATGCAAATTTGGTTTCATAAACAATTCCTTTAATCAAACAATGGTTTTAGGCCAAACCTATCGTATGTAATCCAATACGATACCAACCCAGTTATCATTTGTAACACAAAGAATAAGTTCATACACACATTCTCCAAAGATACTGGTTTTTCAAAATCAACTTTAATACTTCCCAAAAATCATAAAGTAAAGAAAATTGCATTATGGGAATTATGGGATAAATGCAACATGACTCATAAAATATACCAAATAAACAGACGCTAGTATTGTAAAATCACAGTGGTAGAGCTCGAGCGCGTGCGGAGACATCAACACCGTAACCTACTCATAACGCCATACTACACCTGGCGATCAACCCAGTATAACCAAGACAGTCTAAGGCAAAGGCCGTATGCTACCCGTTCACGGATCTACACATGGAACCCCCATGCCTCAATCCATCATAGTCCGTGACCCGCCGATCGGAGATCCCGATCAAAAATAAAATTAGCCCTATGTAGCAGACCGTTGACCTTTGGTGGTAATAGGGCATGTGATATACCACGATTCAGGTAGCGATCCTGAATCAGGTCGGCCAAGGTGGAGTTTTGAGCCACTGGTACAACAGAGTCCAATCTATCTCGACCCAAAAATCAAAATGTTTGTAATTTTAAAACACTTCTAAAAAAATCATTGGCGACAACATCTTCTAATCAAACCTTTGATAAACCCAGTATAATATTCAAAAGAAAATAAAATTTAGCAAACAATTATGCGTATAAAAGAAAATAATTACATCTCCGTTTCGCATTAACACACAAGTACCCCATAATACTTATGTATTAAGGCGAAACACAGAAACCTCATTTACTGGATTAAAATTATTAAAAATTCGTTAAGTTAGAAAAAAATTGATAACAATTAATTTAATTAAAAAGGCAAGCTTTAGTATTCAAAAACGTAATCAAAATCCTAAATAAAATGTTCTATTTACATATTGTTATTATTATTTTTATTTTTTTCCAAACACATATTGATCGATAATATAATATTTTTCTTCCAAAATAAATTTAATTCAACCATTTAAATTAATTTTAATAATTTTTTTTAATATTTTTTCCTTCGGTGCAGCCCCAATTTGTGCTGTAATTGTGCAGCCTGCCTGGGCTGCACCTGTGTAGCCCATGGCTGCACAAGTGCAGCCCGGGGCTGTACAGCCCAGGATTGCACAGGTGCAGCCCAGATCTGCACAAGTGCAGCCTAGGTCTGCACTGGTGCAGCCAGGCTTGGACTGCAGATGCAGCCCAGGCAGGCTGCACAATTACAGCACAAATTGGGGCTGCACCGAAGGAAAAAAAATTATTAAAATTAATTTAAATGGTTGAATTAAATTTATTTTGGAAGAAAAATATTATATCATCGATCGATATGTGTTTGGAAAAAAAGGAAAATAATAATAACAATATGTAAATAAAAAATTTTATTTAGGATTTTGATTACGTTTTTGAATACTAAAACTTTCCTTTTTAATTAAATTAATTGTTATCAATTTTTTTTCTAACTTAACGAATTTTTAATAATTTTAATCCAATAAATGAGGTTTCTGTGTTTCGCCTTGATACATAAGTATTATGGGGTACTTGTGTGTTAATGCAAAACAAAGATGTAATTATTTTCTTTTATACGCATAATTGTTTGCTAAATTTTATTTGCTTTTGAATATTATATTGGGTTTATCAAAGGTTTTATTGGAAGATGTTGTCGCCAATGATTTTTTTAGAAGTGTTTTGAAATTACAAACACTTTGATTTTTGGGTCGAGATAGGACTCTGTTGTACCAATGGGTCAAAACTCCACCTTGGCCGACCTGATTCAGGAACGCTACCTGAATCGGTGGTATATCACATGCTGTGACGCCCCACCTCTATACCCACGCTAGCCAAGAACACTACGGTGTAGTGTTGTCAACTAGCATGGAGAATAAGGCTGTTGAGGAGCGACCATCCATGTAATTTCTTATCACACGGTGGCTATAAATAAGCTTCGGAAACAAACATAGAAATAAGCATAACACAAGTCAGTCACAGACATCCATATCACAAAGGCGGAAGAAGATATGAATATAAAACTAACACATGAAAGTGTACATCAGAGTAGTGGTCAAAAAGATCCACAATAATACAAAAGAATAGCAACACGTGCTATACAAAAGAATACAACAATGAGTCTATATCTCATGCGTTTACAACAAAAACTGGTAATCTAAATAGTTAGCCAAAAGTCAGAGTAGCTAATCCCGGGAAGAAGTCAAGCAGAAGCACCTGTAACACCTCGGTCTGACCCGAGTATTATTTAAGAAAATAATAAACGGATCAGTCTAGCTATAAATATCAGATGACATGATATAAATTAAAGGATATGGCATAAACATAAAATATCCATACTGACATACTACTATAAGTATGCAAATGATGATCAACAGAAGATCAATCAAAAAGAGATAAATCGATATCACAAGAATCTTCTCAAAGATCCAAAGTGGGCATCATACCCTAAACTTGTACTCATAACAAGTCAATGACATAAATTTCAGAAATCAATACAAGAAATCCAGAAATCACAGAAAAAGGGAAAGAGGCCTATCACATGACGGTCCGAAGACCATGGGGAGCTACCCCATATGTGTGAGTCGAAATCACACAGATGAGGTCTAGACTAACCAAAAATCAAAAAGGTATGTGTGAGTGAAATCACACAAGTGGTGTCTAGTCTGACCTCGCAAACAAGAGACATCGCACAATTGCTAGTCTAAATCATAAGAATGATCGTCATGATCAATGAGAAGTGTCAATTACACTAAGCTAGTAAATATAAAAGTTTAGCTTCATGTCCCATAACCACTTGCTTAACTTAAATATTTACAAACAAACTGTAAATCTTCACTAGAAAATTGTCACAAAAAGGTTCAATCGAACAAGTCCAAGAGTTAACCGACGAAGCAAACGCAAGCGTTTCATACCACTTGTTTTACTAAGCCGTTTAATTCAATTTCTCATACGAGTGAGGTAAAGGTTTGTATATATTAGTAGATTGGAAAACGGTTTAAGAAAAGAGCTTTGTTATTGAAAATAGAGTTGAAACCATTTTGTTGAAAGAGTTTTGATATTTACTACTAGTATAGAAAACATTTATATTTTAAAGTGACAAATCATAGAAGTGATTGTAGGAACAATCAATCATAAAAATTCACATACGAAGACGTGAATAAAATCCAAAGAAACCGATAAAGAATCCATTGAAATAGATATTCAAAAATCCATAAAATCGACCGAGAAGCCAAAGATAGTTTGTCTCGAAGAGTGGTCAATCTCAGCATCTCAACAAAGCAAGTTCTGTTGAATGCTCTTCAGATAAGATCCCCTACGGAGGGGGGGTCCAGGGGGGTGGCAACCCCCCTAGGTGGGGGTGCGGGGGCAACGCTACCGCTACGGGGTTCGACCTGCCCGGTCAGGTCGCGGGGGTCCAGGGAGCAGCGCCCCGACCAAAACGGTACGACCTAGTGAAGACCAAAGGAAGGATAGGATCGAGCGACTTAAAGGGTTTCGACCTAAAGAGTCACGACCTAAAGGAGTAAGCGACCCTAAGGAAACTCGCGACCTAACATGGCCGAGCTAAGGTGAGGTGCGACTCAACCAGGTAAGCGACCCAAGGGAGACGAGGACCTAAGGAACTCGCGACCTAACAATAGCACAGGTCAAGCGACCTAACGTTTTAAGGCCTAGCGACCTAATTAAACTCGCGACTTAATGGTGTGAAAGGCGTGCGACCTAAAGTGTTACGACCTAAGGGTCGAGCGACTTAGTGGAACAAGGTCATACGACCTAACGGAGTAAACGGTCGAGCGACCTAACAGGTTATAGGTCATGCGACCTAGTGGGTTAACGGCCTAACGACCTAAGGGTTATAGGCCCAACGACCTAACGGGTTATAGGTCAAACGACCTAGCGGGTTAGAAGGTCATGCGACCTAAAAATGGAAGGCAAGGCCGAGCGACTTTAAGAACCAAGGCCACACAAGTTAAGGCCTAACGACCTGATGACCTACGACCTAAAGGCCCACGACTTACGACCTAAGGAGCCAGAGCGAGCGACCTAAGGCTGTATAGGGGATTTAAGGCCAGAAACGACCTAAGTGTTTGCGACCTAACGACCTAAAAGCTCACGACCTACGACCTAAGAGCCATACGACCTACGACCTAATTCCGAGTGCCGAGCGACCAAACGTTGTAGGCCATTTTAAGGTCGGAAACGAGCTATTTTGAGGCCGAGACTTTTCCACGCGAACGACCTAGCATAGGCAGAATGACCTAAGTGCAGAATTTCACCGAAAATACTAAAAATTGGAGTTTTTCGCCAATTTGATTCAAACCAAATGCAAATGTGCATGCAAAAGTGATAAGGAATCATTTCCAACAGTCCAATATAGTTATAGACTAGAATTGTGAGATAAAAATCTCACCTTTTCACCAAATTTATGAAGAAAGAGCTTGAAGGCAATGGAGAAGCAACCACAAGCTTGAATCAATGTCTTCTTCTTGAATTTGGAGTTGAATGATGAATTGCAATTGAATTTGAGCTTTGGAGTTTTAATTTCCTATTCCCTCCTCCATTTTTGATAAAGCAAATAGAATGAAGTTATGAAGAGAAGGGGTGAAGGTTGGGTCTAAATAGGCTAAAAGCCCAAACTAAAGTCCAAAGCGAAAAGTAGCGAAATTCCATTAACTCCAAACATATCAAAGCTTATACTCAAAAAGATTGCAAACGTCATTTTGAACTCAATGGCAGTGGTCTCGAGTCCTAATTTGAACGTATGCAAAAAGTAGCTTTTCGGACTATAATCCGACTAACGATAAAATATTTAAATATAAAATCGATAAATATGCGGGTTGTTACACATGCCCTATTACCACCAAAGGTCAACGGTCTGCTACATAGGGCTAATTTTATTTTTGATCGGGATCTCCGATCGGTGGGTCACGGCCTATGATGGATGGAGGCGTGGGGGTTCCACGTGTAGATCCATGAAAGGGTAGCATACGACCTTTGCCTTAGACCGTCTTGGTTATCCTGGGTTGATCGCCAGGTGTATTATGGCGTTATGAGTAGGTTACGGTGTTGATATCTCGGTGCGCGCTCGAGCTCTACCACCGTGATTTTACAATACTAGCGTCTTTTTATTTGGTATATTTTATGAGTCATGTTACATTTATCCCATAATTCCCATAATGCAACTTTTTTACTTTATGATTTTTGGGAAGTATTAAAGTTGATTTTGAAAAACCCAGTATCTATTGAGAATGTGTGTATGAACTTATTCTTTGTGTTACAAATGATAATTGGGTTGGTATCGTATTGGATTACATACGATAGGTTTGGCCTAAAACCATTGTTTGATTAAAGGAATTGTTTATGAAACCAAATTTGCATGTTGGTTCTCACATACATATATGCCTCATGTTGGTTTATACATGCGATGCTTTCTTTTCCTTTTGTTGATTGAGACAATAATTGTTCATAGACCTTACTTCACTCACACTAGAAATAGTCTGACCCGTGTGATTTGTTTTATAATCCTCGGGTCAGTCTGAGGATTATGGTTGCAGGTTAGGTTGCGTGGACTGTAGCAACACTCATATTATTTTCTACGTTTTGGGGTTTTGGGCTTTTCAGCTTGGACTTAGGAGTAGTTAATATGTATTATGGTATGTATGTTATTATGTATTTTGGAAGTGATATGTACTATGGACTATGTATCGTGGACATTATTATTATGATATTTATTATGCATTATGCTGTTGTTGTGCTGAATTGTACATTCTATTATATTCTATACTATGTAACCTGGAAATTTTTTATCTTTTACCATTGCTTTGAACCAACACTGCGCAGGAATGGTAAGTGGAAGAAAAAAAATCGAAAAATTTCTCGTGCCAGTGTTAGTTCAAAGGAATGAGTACAACATTTAGCCCTATCGAGTCCCATTCCCCGTGCTTTCCGACAGTAATACTTAGTATTGCTCTTGGTTGGCATGGATATAGGGGCCGGGCGTTATATTTTTGGTATCAAAGCCAAGGAACTCAAATACATGCAAATCACAGAGAAAAGAGAGTCCGCAAAAGGAAAGCTCAAAGCCTTTACACAACATTCCAAGTGTTGCGGACCCACCAATGGGATTCGCAATCCTTAGAGATGTCACGAGGTAGACAACTTCCAAATCATATCTATCAACTAACTCCTTAGATATGAAAGAATGGGAGGCATCAGTGTCAATGAATATACGAATAAAAGTATCTCTAAAAGGAATCATACCTTCCATGACCTCCACCTGCTTTCCCTTCCTCTGACTCGGGCCTGGATCTCCTTCCATCACATTCAGCTTAGCTGCTTGCTTCTTCTTCATAAGCTGTGGACAGTTGCTCTTCAAATGACCAGTATGGTGACACTCATAGCACTGCCTCTGGGGGCAATTATTAGCAAAATGCCCCATTACTCCACACTTATAGCACTTCACTCCACTTTTACCTTGCTTCTGGGAGCCTGAAGCTTGACCTTTCTTTTGCTTCTTCTAAGGATTCTGCTTCTTCTTAGGGAAGAATGGAGCTTTCCTCTTAGGCACAAAGCTCTGTCGGTTCGGTGGTGTATCATCATCTCTTTCCCTATACAAGTCTTCATACCTCATGGCCAAATCAACTATCTCATCAAAAGTGGAGCGAAGCTGAGTCAAAAGTTGTTCCTTCAGCTTCCTACATAGACCATCCACAAATTTCTGGTTCTTTTTGAAGGGAGAGTTGACCAAATCGGGGCCATACTTAGAGAGGGAGTTGAAGGTATTGACATACTCCTGAACTGTCATATCTCTCTGCTTCAGCTCAATAAATCTACGAGCAAGGATGGCCTTCTCCGCCTCAGGAATGAACCTTAACTCGAATCGTTCCCTAAATCTCTCCCATGTAAGCTCCTCCTCGCCTAACTCAGCACTAAACAAATCGAGCCAGTCAGTTGCACCATCTTGGAGGAAGCTGGAAGCAATCTGGACCTTCTGGTGGTCCGTCACACCCATGTGCCCAAAGACTCGTTCACAAGTCTTCAGCCAAGCCTGAACTCCAACCACACCTTCATTACCATGAAAGGGCTTCCCTCCAAGGCTCACAAAATCCTTACACATACGAGCGAAATCAACTCTAGAAGCAGCATTAGGAGCGAGTGCAGCCTGTGGCATGTTCCACATCAACTCTAGCCACTGCTCGATGGTCAAACGGGGAGTTCTTCCAGCCATCTTTCTCACTACTCTGCATAGTGAGAAATGTTGTTATGCTGGAATTAGAATAATTCTCATACTAAAAAGATCAAAGATTTGGAGTTTTGGTTTAGGCATGTATGACTATTATTATATTATGGAAGTGATACTTATGATATTTAGACATGTACAATGCTTCTACTGCTTTATGCTAACTTATATTCTAAATATATTCTATACTATTGTTAACCTGGCTTTGATACCAAAAATATAACATGGTCCACTGTTATTGTACCCGGTGCGTTTTTTTGGTACGGGACAAACAACGCATGTGTGTTAGTTTATGGCCATATAGGTCCTCCCCCTCGCACAAAATTACTTGACCCTAAGGATCTTATGGTCTATACGGATGCTTGTGGCTCTGGCCTGGGAGAGGTACTTATGCAGAAAGGGAGAGTTATGGCTTATGCATCTAGGCAATTGAGGCCCAATAAGGTTCGGTATGCTGTTCATGATTTGAAGCTAGCAGTGGTGGTCTTTGCTTTGAAGTTGTGGCGACACTATCTTATGGGGGAGCGGTTTGTTCTCTATACAGACCATAAGTCCTTGAAATACCTATTTTCCCAGAAGGAACTGAACATGCACCAAAAAAGGTGGTTGGAGTTTTTGGCAGCCTTTGATTTTGATATTCGGTATACTCCTGGGAAAGGAAACCGTGTTGCGGATGCCCTCAGCCGTAAACACCAGGCAGTCGTATCGATGATGGTGGTTGAATGGCGTGACTTAGAGGTGTTAGCTTCTAGTGGGATCTGTTACAGTATGCCTACTCATAGCTCAGGCAGGATGTTAGCTAGCTTGGTTGTGAGACCAAGTCTTATGGACAGAATTTCTCTTGCTCAGAAGGAGGATTCGGTTGCTTTAGATCGTATTCATCGGTTGAAGAATGGAGAGGAAGCTGATGACCTGAAAGGTTTTGAGATGGATGCTCTTGGTTGTTTGAGAAAGAAGGGTAGAATCTTTGTACCTAATGTTACAGGGCTTAGACAAGAGGTGATGAAGGACCGCCATTGTTCGCGATACACTATTCACCCAAGTGGCAGCAAGATGTACATGGACATGAAGCGCCTATATTACTGGGAAGGAATGAAGCGTGATATAGGTGAATATGCTAAGAATTGCATTACTTGCCAACTGGTGAAATGCGAGCATCAAAAGCCTAGCGGTCTTCTTCAGCCCTTGGAGATTCCATTATGGAAATGGGATTAGGTATAAGTGAATTTTGATTTTATAACGGTTCACCTATATAAACCCTTATTTGTGATCCAATTAGTGTTCCATTAACACTTTATTTAGGTATCAATGGATTTCATTGATGGCTTGCCTCGATCGAAGCAAGGGAATGATAGCATATGGGTAGTAGTGGATCATTTGACGAAATCTGCCCATTTTATCCCTGTCAAGGCAAAGAGGACTACATCTTATTTGGCGAAGCTGTATGTGAAGGAGGTTGTTCGTCTGCATGGTGTAACTAGCGCTATAGTTTGTGACAGAGATCCATTATTTACTAGTGAATTTTGGAGGAGCTTACAAGCAGCTTTGGGGACGAAGTTGAATATTAGCTCAGCCTATCATCCTCAGTCCGATGGACAAACTACGCGAGTCAATAAGATATTGGAGGATTTTTTGCGATCCTGTATTCTGACTTTGGAGGGTCTTGAGAGGACCACCTATACTTGGTAGAGTCTTCATATAATAACAGCTTTCAGTCCAATATAGGCGTGGCTCCTTTCGAAGCACTGTATGGAAGACTATGTAGATCTCCTGCATGCTGGCTTGAGACTGTAGATAAGTTAGTTCTTGGTCCCGACACTGTACGAAAAGCCTCAGAGAAGGTAGAGATAATTAGGAGGAAGATGAAAGAAGCAAAAGATAGACAAAAGTCCTATGCAGATAAAAGAAGAAAGGACTTGGAGTTTAGCGTCGCCGATCATGTGTTCGTGAAAATTACTCCTTTAAAGGGGGTAATGAGGTTCAGCAAGACTGGTAAGCTTGCTCCAAGATTTATTGGGCCTTATCCTATTGTGGAGCGGATTGGGAAGCTTGCATATAAAGTTGCTCTACCTAAACACTTATCGAGTGTACACAACGTCTTTCATGTGTCACACTTGAGAAAGTGTTTGAGGGATTCTGAGGAGGTGATAGAGCCAAAGTAGTTGCAGCAGTTTGAAATCGCTCCTAATATGACATACTCTCGAGAGCCTATTCGTATCATTGCCTCTGAGACGAAGAAGTTGCGTAGTAAGGTGGTTCCTCTAGTCATGGTGCAATGGTCGAGCAATCCGAAGGACTGCACCTGGGAAATAAAGGAGTCGATGCAGAGGCATTATCCTGAATTGTTTGGCGCTCGAGTAAGGTATGTCTTATTTTTTTAAAAAAAATTTAATCAAATAATAAGTTACAGAAATCTCCCTTACGTAAAAATTGCGAGGACGCAATTTTTGTAAGGGGGAAGTCTGTAACAACCCGATTTTTAAGGATACTAAATTGGGAATCAACTTAATAAATTGATAATTAATTAGTTAATAATAATAAATAATTAAATATTTATGGAGAAAATAAAATAATAGATAAATGAAAAAAAAATTAATATTAATATGGTTGAGAGCAAAGTAAATTATAACGAACTCATTTTCTTTTATTTGGCGTTATAAATTATGCATTTTTAGTGGTAACGTAATTTATAAATGAACCATTTTATTAAACCAAATTATTTGGAAAGTTTAAAAAAAAGAAAAATAAATAAATAAAATAAAATAAAATATAAAAAAGTTGTTTTTACTTAAAAAGTTTTTTTATTATTTATTCCCATGTTTTTCATTAAAGAAAAAAAAGGAAAAGAAAGCGTCGCATGTATAAACCAACATGAGGCATATATGTGTGTGAGAATCAACATGCAAATTTGGTTTCATAAACAATTCCTTTAATCAAACAATGGTTTTAGGCCAAACCTATCGTATGTAATCCAATACGATACCAACCCAATTATCATTTGTAACACAAAAATAAGTTCATACACACATTCTCCAAAGATACTGGTTTTTCAAAATCAACTTTAATACTTCCCAAAAATCATAAAGTAAAGAAAATTGCATTACGGGAATTATGGGATAAATGTAACATGACTCATAAAATATACCAAATAAACAGACGTTGGTATTGTAAAATCACAGTGGTAGAGCTCGAGCGCGCGCGAAGACATCAACACCGTAACCTACTCATAACGCCATAATACACCTGGCGATCAACCCAGGATACCCAAGACGGTCTAAGGCAAAGGCCGTATGCTACCCGTTCACGGATCTACACGTGAAACCCCCATGCCTCCATCCATCATAGTCCGTGACCCGCCGATCGGAGATCCCAATCAAAAATAAAATTAGCCCTATGTAGCAGACCGTTGACCTTTGGTGGTAATAGGGCATGTGATATACCACCGATTCAGGTAGCGATCCTGAATTAGGTCGTCTAAGGTGGAGTTTTGACCCATTGGTACAATAGAGTCCAATCTATCCCGACCCAAAAATCAAAGTGTTTGTAATTTCAAAACACTTCTAAAAAAATCATTGGCGACAACATCTTCCAATAAAACCTTTGATAAACCCAGTATAATATTCAAAAGCAAATAAAATTTAGCAAACAATTATGCGTATAAAAGAAAATAATTACATCTCCGTTTCGCATTAACACACAAATACTCCATAGTACTTATGTATCATGGCGAAATACAGAAACCTCATTTATTAGATTAAAATTATTAAAAATTCGTTAAGTTAGAAAAAAATTGATAACAATTAATTTAATTAAAAAGGCAAGCTTTAGTATTCAAAAACGTAATCAAAATCCTAAATAAAATGTTCTATTTACATATTGTTATTATTATTTTTTATTTTTTTCCAAACACATATTGATCGATAATATAATATTTTTCTTCCAAAATAAATTTAATTCAACCATTTAAATTAATTTTAATATTATTTATTTAATATTTTTTTCCTTCGGTGCAGCCCCGATTTGTGCTGTAATTGTGCAGCCTGCCTGGGCTGCATCTGCAGCCCAAGCCTAGCTGCGCCAGTGCAGACCAGGGCTGCGCCTGTGCAGCCCTGGGCTGTACAGCCCCGGGCAGCACCTGTGCAGCCATAGGCTGCACAGGGCAGCCCGCCCAGGCGGTACGGATGCTGACTCGGGCCGCACCCGGGCTGCACCTGTGCAGCCCGGGTGGACCGGGGGGGGGGGGGGGGGGGGGGGGGCAGCCCGGGTGCGGCCCGGGGCAGAATCCGTGCAGCTCATGCGGGCTGCACTGTGCAGCCCAGGGCTGCACAAGGGCAGCACGGGTGGGCTGCACAGGGGCAGCCCGAGAGGGCTGCCCTAGTGCATCCCGGGGCTGTACAGCCCAGGGCTGCACAGGTGCAGCCCAGGTCTGCACAAGTCTCCTCAGCGTACACAGTTGTTAAAGTGGTTTCAACATTAATAGAGAGTGTGCCAATAATAGGCCTCGGTCCCTTTAACAACCAAACATCATTTTCCACACTATTGGTCTCTTTTAAGTTTCAAAAGTGAATCGTTAATTGATATCAAATCATATTCGCTTCAAAATATCATATTTACTTCAATATGTCATATTCACTTCAAAATATAATTTTATTCACCATGAATCAATTTTAATTTCAAAATTATTTTATTTACTTTGAAATCGATTTCATTTCAAAATCATTTTTTGACTTAGCTTCATTTTCACCACATTCAAGTTTTATATCAACGATTTAAATATAAACAGCTCTAACCTTAAATAGCTTAAATTTTGAAAATAGTTTGAATAATTTAATAGGTCAAAATATTTTAAATAATTTAGAGATTGAAACAGTTTGACATAAAGTAGTTTGAGTATTGAAAATAGGTTATATATTAAAATGGTTTGAAAATTTAAATAATTTCAAATTTTAAAAAGATGAATTTTAAAATAGTTCATAGTGAAAATAGTTTCAAATTTAAAACTGTTTCTTTCCATTTCCAATAAATCTGGACTCGAGTCCAAATTTCAATCAAATTGATTCGATTTGAAATCTTCCAATTCAAATCATCTTCAGTTTCAAATCAATTCAAATCGACTCGATTTCGATTTCAATTCAAATCAACTTAAATTTCGATTTCAATTCATATCAGCTCCAATTTCGATTTCAATTGGAATTAACTTCAATTTCAAAACGTACATTTTTAACTTCAAATCCGATTCAACATTCGATTCAACGGCTTAAGTTTCATTTCAATTCCCATTTTAATCATTCCAATTTATGTAGATTTCAAGTCCAATTCTAAAATACCGACTTAAAATCACTTTAATCCAATTTAAACTTCAATGTTCGAATTTAGATTCAAATCTTTAAATTAATTCAATTTTAAATATGTTGATTCCAAGCCTAAATTCAAAGTATCAATCCAAATTACTTTAACCAAGATGAATTTTCAAAGTTCGAATAAAGTTCAAACCTTTAAAGCAATTCAATTCCCATAATTCAAGTCGTACATCAATTATAATTTCAAATTCTAAAATATATTCTTTAAACAATTTCATTTATAAATTTCACCTTCAACATTTCAAAGCTCAAATTTGAAAATAATTTAATCATTTCGAATTTTATTTTTAAAAAAAATCGCTTAAATAGATTCAAATTAAAGAATTTAAAACCATTTAACTTTACCAATCTAATGTCCATATATAATTTTCTATCCTATGGTCAAATGATCAGTTATTTCACTTTTAACTAGAGTGATGGATATATATATATATATATATCATTTTAATCCAAATCACAATGTTAAAGTTATGTATCATTTCAACATATTTCTTAATTTATTCAAATATAATTAACAGTTTATGTGCTGTCAAATTATATATAGGGTTCTAACTTGATATATAAAAAAATAAACATCAAATCATCCAAAATATCAACCAATAACCATCCATCACAATCAACATCTAAAACAGTCAATATATCACAACAATTTACTAGTTAACGATATCGGGTGTTTAACTAGCAGTTCGATTTCAATTTCGACTTAGCTGTCAATTAAAATTTCTATCAGTTCAAACCATATGCCAATTTAAAGGTCAGTTAAATTACCAAACAGCAGTCAATAAAGATAAATCACTTCATGATTTCAATTTAACTAACATCAGAATATTTTTGTATTTCGTGGGCAGTTTAAAAACACTCACCTTTATTTGAAACTGAAAATTTTGTAGAGTCAAACATATTCGAATCTAACTCCAGGACAGAAATGTTCTAACATAGATGAAAATCGAACATGGAAAAGATTAGTTGACAACAGTAAAAAGATAGGGCGTCGAATTACTAAACAATAGGGGTCTTTCCGTGCAAGTCAGCGTCCCCCTGCCGGAGCTCCCCAAACTTGAAGTCGAGGAGCTGCTCAGTGAGAAGAAGCGTCAAATGTCGTAGACCACTTCAATACGATTCCAACGCAACTTGTTTCGCTCAAATCCGACCTCATGTGAAAAGGTTATGAATTTATTAATATAATAAGATAATTAAAATTTAATTAACATAATTAAATTAGCAACTAAACTTAACCTATATCTTCCTCTCCCTTCTCATCCGTGCTTCTCTCCTTCCCAGTCTGAATGCATTTTTATACACATTGTAACGACCAGGGATTTTGGACATCCCGGGTTGTGAATATTAATTTATAATATTCAATAATGTTGTATTTTAATATACATATTCCCATTTATCAATGATTAATAATTGTATATAATTTTTTAAAACCAATATAATTTTAATTTTCAGATCTATATTGAAATACAGATTGATTAAATGGAATTTCTTATATAGATCTGAAATTCAATTTAATCAATTTGTATTTTAATATAGATCTGAAAATTCAAAATATATTGATTTTAGAAAATTGTGTACAATTATTAATCATTGATAAATGGGAATATTGTATATTAAAATACAATATTATTGAATATTATAAATTAATATTCACAACTCGAGATGTCCAAAACCCGTGTCCTTACACACATACTCGATCAACGATCGCCGCACAATCGTAACTACCGCCGACCCACATGCTCGTGCCATCCCCTATGCTACCTCCGCCTCGCCGCTATAGCACGCGTGCCACACACACAAAAACCTAAAAAAACTATAGAAAAAGGCGATCCATTTTCGACCACCATGTGATGAATGATGATGATCCGGCCGTTGGGTGGCTCCATATCGATGTGCTCTACGTTTTCCTAGTTGAAGTCGAAGGCTAATTTGGCCCTTAAAAGCTCCGCTGAACCAAGGCCATTGATTTCTAGGTTTAATGGCAGTTGATATTTTTTTTTAGTGTTAGGTTATGCAAATGGAAGAAAGTTAAGGCCCTATTTATAAAATATTTCTATGGCACTATTCATCCGTGAAATTTTCGAACTCTAAACAAAGCATGTCACGTGACGTTCGATATGTTATACCCCTATTCCGAACATAATGAAACATATATCGGGTACCAATTACATCATATTCTAAGATAACTTTTCAAAATAGAATTATATTAATTAAAATTATGAAAATAAATTCTATGCGTTTTTAGCTCGTATGACCAAACAATAAGTCCCATCGCTACCAAACTTGAAATTCTATAATAGTTCACTATGAAGGATCCAATGAAATTGGTTTCGTCCATCGAGACAATGCCTCGGAAGGCTATTTTTGATGCATTAATTAAAACAAGCTATTTTCCAAAAAAATATTAACTTTAAATTCAATTTTAAAAGTTAACAATCTTCATTCTTTTTTAAATAAAATTTATATACACTATCTAAATTATTCTTCTTCAAATCAAAATACCTATTACAAATTAACATAAACGACATTGCTTAACATAAACTTGTAAATTTCCATTTACTTCACTTATGAATGAATTTTTTTGAATATCATGTTTTAAAACGAATTCTATTTATAAACAATTTTTACCCACTTTATAAAATTAAAATCATAATCAATAAATTGCATTCAAATTTGTATCTCAAATATCATTTTATAAATAAATGTTCGTTCAAATTTGTATACAACCAATTTCTTACTTTTAATTCATAAGCAAGTTCACTTCTTTAATTAAAGCCTTCCAAAAATCCAATTGAAATAAGCTTCAACATTGGATTCAAATGAATTTTATTCAAAATCGATCATTTTATTTTCAACTAAATAACTCAATATTTAATGTTCAAGTTCATATTGAATAACTCTATAAATAAAACTAAATTTTTTATTTCCAACCACTTTTATTCAATACTATATTAAAATTGAACATTTTATTATCCATAAAACCTGCTTGATAGTAGAAGTATGAAAGAAGGTTAACAAGATTGAGGTTTCGATGAAGAAACAGGCTAACTCATCGTGAAGGACATAAAAATGATGTTTCAAAGGCATTGAGCAGGTATCGGGAGTCGAAGGCACCATCTACTCATACAGTGCAAAGACCTTCTACCCAGATGAAAAAAGATTGGCCCTTTCGCCACTATCAACTTTTCGACATATATGTGCAAGCTATGATGACTTTGGAACCCCTTTCAAAGGCAATCAATAGTGCTCTCCGAACTACACGTTAAACCTTTCGAAGTCAAAGGTTTCACCCCATAGTAGCCTTTTCGAAAGCATAGCAAGCCTTTTGAACCGGTCAAGGTCCATAATAATAAGAGAGAGTTCCACATCATTTCATGGCATGTATTCTAGGGCTACTCAACATCATCGAAACCAATGACAATTGAATCTCTTCGAAACCAACGTAAACCTATCTATCATGTTGAAGGCTCCGAACCTACCTCCACTAACCATAAGGAGGCAAAGATCCATCCAGGATACCTTTCGACAATGTCGAAAGGTGCTATGAAGAGGGCAATACTCAGAAATTGGAAAAGGTAAAAGGATGATAAAATTCCTTTCGACAATGTCGAAAGGAGGCATGGCTTTTGACTCAGTCAAAAGGTTAAGAAAGAATGAGGGAACATCTAGAGTATGGAAAGGAGAACAAGGACACCTTTCGACAAAATCGAAAGGGGACATAACATTCGACAAGATCGAAAGGAGACATGGCCTTCGACGAGATCGAAAGAAGGCATGGCCTTCGAAAAGATCGAAAGGGGACATGGCCTTCGAAAACATCAAAAGGAGGCATGGCTTTCAACTAGGTTGAAAAGATCAAAATAGAATATAAAGAGGGGACCTTTCGACCCGTTCGAAGGCAAGGAAGCGAAAGGATAAACAAAAAAGAACAAGAGAACAACTTTTGAAAACATCGAAAGGGTCATGTCCTTTCGACCAAGTCGAATGATTTGAGGCAGCATATAAGAAGAGGTCCTTTCGACCCAGTCGAAAACAAAGCCATGGAAGGTGCGGACCTGCATCTATAAATAAGGCCCAAGGCATCCAGTTTTGGGGACCGAATTTTGGGATTCTGAATGCAATTCATTTACTCTATTTTCTTAGTGATAATTGTACTTGAAAGAAACCCTAAATCAAATTAGGGAAAAAACTTAATTTCTTATAATTCATTTCGGATTATAAATAAAAAAGGAGATGGCTTATTCATAATGGATATTGATGACGAGGAAGATCATGTATATCATTATCTAGACTAATTATCAATTGCAAATGATTCTAACATATTCCCGCAATCTATTTTTGTCTAAGATATATGTAAGATCAACTTAGACATTTCCAATCAAAACACATCATCATCGGAACCTGTACATAGTACCAAAAATAAAAATGACGATGGGGGTGTAGACCTTGTTGAGTGCATGAGTTTTGGGAATACCTAAATTGATCTAATATAAGTAGGATAAAGTGAGTTGTAGACAATAGTAAACTAGGACTGCTTCGAAAGGAAAAACCCCATTTCGACCTAGAAAGGAGTGCTTCCGAAAGGAATTCTGTTTTACATTGGCTAGCAATCATTCATGATGGAGTTCATTCCAGGGGAATTTACTATTTGAGGAATTAATAACACTTTTGAAGGCACCCATAGACGACACCAAGGGGTTGAAAGCAATCAAGACATACTGATAGAGTAAGCATCCCCTTTTGACAAAGTCGAAAGGTCTTGAATGTCACCTTTCAACGTGATCGAAAGGGGGTAGAAGACATCGATGATTGATTATTTTCGACTCCCTAGGGGGATGAGACTCGATAAAATGATGATCTCGAGAGCTATAAGCTATGACAACTCCTAGAGGCTACTCGACTATACCAACCTAGTCGAAAGGTTGGAATGGTCTCGTTATTCTTTTCGACTAAGCTAATCTGGTAAAAAGGTTTGGCAATTTTCTATTCCTTTTGACCAAGTTAATTTGGTCAAAAGCTCAAGCTATTACCTCAAATCCTTTCGACTAAATCATTATATTAGAAAGATATGCTTTCAAAGGCGAGAATCCTCTCAACAACATGGTCATTTTCAAATAGAATTATCTTACAAAAAGCTTGGGGATGTTCTTGTTAACATTTTTGGCGCTAGAAGGAGAGTTCGAACCTCCGACCTTGTCACCATACATAGACTAATTTGGTTCATTTCTCTTTATAGGAAAAATGAGGTCAAAGCATTTGAGTTGACTTATAGAGGAAGTAATACACACTACTTCCTTGGAGGAAAATAAGCGCTAACTTTCAACCTAGATAAGGCCATTCCAGAGCAAATTTCATTACCAGCCCAGCGGGATGAAGATACGACAATTGTAACAAAAGATTCCATTTTTCTGTGGAAAAGACCCACATCCATAATGATGATCTTACATATAGACAATTCCTTAATATCTTGTTCATTCATAACAAAATATTTTCTTTGTGCGCCGATAATAAAACATATTATTTTGGAGAGAGAGACAATTTCACCAATCGAGTCACAGGTATCTGATATATTCATACCTAACGATTTTCTACAAAGTGGCGATGAAACATAACTTGTACAAATCTTTCCATTTTCCAATTCAATCGGATTCGGTCGTTCGTAGAGCTATTTACTCGATCGTAGACATTTTTGCAACATTTCTAGGAGAGGAACGAATAGTCAATTTTGAAAGAACTTACACTTGAGCAACAATTGCAAGAAATGCAGGAGCTGCTAAAGTTGGCTTTATCTCAGATATCATCAAAAACTTCGAGACAGAATCAAGGAGAAGAAGTGGTTTCTCCTAGGAGAAATCTAAAGACTAATTCAAAAGAATGCAAAGATAAAGTGGACTTGACCTCGTCAAAAAAGGTAGAACTTCCCCAAGCAAGAGCTAATCATTAGGGTAGAATTCTCTATAAGTCATTTAACAGCCTGGTAGTTCAACATCTAAAGAGTAATTCCCAAGTTAGAAAAATTACAGCAATGTTTAAGCTGTTCTTAAAGATGTTGCTGAGAAGGCTATCAAGGACGCAATGAATTCTAAAGGAAAACGAACCATGGATGAGAATGTTAATTATAATAAGAGGGTGCCACCTTTCACTGATGAGATTATCGCAATAGTAATACCTCCATATGTCAAAATTCCGTCTATGAAATATCATAGGGGCTACGGACCCCGATGATCATATGGTTTTTGACAGCCAGATGGACTTATATAATGCTTCTCGGACAGTCAGATGCCAACTTTTCCCCATTACTCTCCAGGGGGCGGCAGCCAAATGGTATAGACAATATAGATAAAAGACCATCTATTCCTTGAAGTAGTTTTCCTATGAATTCTCAGCACAATTTTGTATTTGCAAGGATCCTACAATTGATTATATAGTCTTGGTAAACATAAAAAAAAGTCAGGGTTAATCTTTAGGGGTCTATTTGAGAAGATTCAACGCAAAGCCTTGAAGGCTAAGGGCATGTATGATCATTATAAGTTCATAGCCATCCAATCTAGTTTAATCAGAATACTCCTTTTGCAACTCTTTGTCAATGGCTACAAAGATCTACAGGACTTCATCTTTCAAGCTAACAAGTTCATTCGGATGGATGAGCTCTACTATGCCAAGTAAAAGACAATTACCACGAAGGAAGGAGGAAGATTTGGCTTGGACCGTAGCCATAAAAGGGTTAGATCGGAAGACCCAGTTGCTAATACAGTTGCTTTAAACAGGCCACTCTCTTACATATATGTTATAGCTAAGGAAAGAGTCAACTTTCAGACCTCCTTCATAGAGCGGAAGAAAGGAGGGGACTACTGCGCATATCATAAAGCTAACGACTATAAAACTGATGAATGTAGAGTTCTGGCTGGTATAATTCAAAAGCTGATCTGAGATGGCCATCTGAAAGAATTTATCCAAGTTCAGCACAAAGCCCCACGGACCGAAATACTCTCTTGAAACGTACGGGCAATGCTATAAATATGTTAGAAGATTAGGACCCTCTAAGCTTAAGCCCACCAATCAATATAATATATGTGATCCATGGTAGGCCACATCCAGTATGAAGTAGTAAAGGGATCGAAGCAGATATATCAAAGAGGCCAAGGAGGGAATTTGTTCTGTTCAAGAAGAGCCCCCAACGAAGATCCCACGTCTTAACATCCAAATGCCTAATATAGTGGTCACCCTCAAGAGCTACGCAAAGGAGTCCATCATCCTCATAACGGCCCCCTTATGATTACTGCACAAATTGGGTTGTCCACTGTCTCCAAGATTCTAGTTGATACAGGCAGCATAGTTAATGTCATCTTCAAACATGCTTTCGAGTAGATGAATATCCCTGAGAACGAACTAGAGCTGAGCATTGAGCCGATATTTGGGTTTAACAATAAGGGGTCAACTTCGATATGGCAGATAATGCTACTCGTACAAATAGGAGTGCCTCCAACTTGTCGAACATTTGAAACTATCTTCATGATAATCGACCAACCTTCCCACTACAATGCTTTCTTCGACAGACCAGCCCTGGATGAGATTGATGTTTTTGTCTCCCCAAAGTACCTCATGCTAAAATTGCTGAAAAAGCGAGGCTGGGGAACTATACAGGGAGAACAATTTAGCTCTCAAGAAATGTACTTTGCTATGTTTGATTAATAAAAAAGGGAGAATTATGCTTATTTTTATTCTTTTACCGTTTTACAGCCTTTGGATGATGGATTTCACATCCAACATTCGGAGCAAAAATTAATATTGAGAAGTCTAACTACGGTATGTATCAAAGATACATTCCTATAGGAAGCAAGAGAAAGATGGTTAACACTAACTCAACAGAAGAAGGTCCCATACTCATAGAGTTTGACTGCCGGGGAAAAACAGAGAGAATATAACCCATAGAGGATCTTGAGGAAACACATATAGATTCAGATGATGCTTCTAAAGTAGTCAAAGTGGGAAAAGAACTTGATAGCGAGTTAAATAAAGACTTGATTCGGT
Organism: Allium cepa; assembly: GCA_030765085.1. Lineage (NCBI taxonomy): Eukaryota > Viridiplantae > Streptophyta > Magnoliopsida > Asparagales > Amaryllidaceae > Allium > Allium cepa. The sequence goes on from CM060928.1 coordinate 981,901,362, forward strand.
TCCTAAAGGTCAACAAGAATGTGTTTTCTTGGTCACATTCCGATATGGTGTAGATTGACCCGACTGTCATGTATCATGCCCTTAACATCAACGTAGAAGCAACCCCCATAAGGCAGAAAAAGTGACAATTGGATAAATTCGAACATATGCTCTAAAAGAAGAAGTTGATAGGATCCTTGAAAGTGGATTAATTCGGTTAGCTAACCCAGTTTTATTGAAGAAGTTAAATGGGAAATGGAGAACATGCATCGATTACACAGATTTAAATAAAGCAAGCCTGAAAGTTATTTCCCGCTACCATGAACAGATCAGTTAGTGGATGCAATGAGTGGACACAAGTTGTTATCCCTTATGGATTCTTATTCAGGGTATAATCTGATATCGATGTTCAAGTCGGATGAAGATCATACCAGCTTCATAATAGAACGGGGAATCTATTGTTGTAGGGCCATGTCATTTGGGATAAAGAATGTAGGGGCCACTGATCAGAGATTGGTTAATCGGATGCTCAAGGAGCAGGTTGGCATAAACATGGAAGTTTATGTTGATGACATGCTGGTAAAATCTCACGAGCCTGAGGATCATCTTAAGAATCTAGAGGAAATTTTCAAGATACCGCGGAAGTATCAAATGAAGTTGAAACCGCAAAAGTTCTCTTTTGGGATCTACTCTGGAAAGTCCTTAGGCTACCTAGTAGGTGCTCAAGGAATCGAAGCAAGTCCTGACCAAACTCAAGCCATAAAGGATATGGATGAACCAAAAACTAGCAAAGAGGAGATGAGCTTAAATGGAAGAGTAGCTGCCCTAAGTAGGTTCATCTCAAAAGCTATTGTATACCTTTCTTCGAAGTGATTAAGAAAAAGAAGAACTTCTCATGGGGAGATGATTGCAGAAAAGATTTCTTGGAATTGAAAAGCCATTTGGAGAAACCACTGATACTCTCAAGTCCCGAAGGTGGAGAAATAATGTATTTGTACATGGAGATATCATAACATGCATTCAGTTCGGTGCTCATTCGAGAGGACAATGGGGCACATCTCCTACTATACTATGTAAGCAGGCAATTAAAGGATGCAATCAAAGAGCAAGCACCGGCAGACTTTTTAGTGAATACACCGGTTTTATAAAGGAACAACAGGAAAAAGAGAAGGATCAGAGGCCCATGTGGCAACTGTAGGTGGATGGAGCATCAAATAAACAAGGTGACGTTGCAGAATATATAATCATATACCAGATGGACATCGTTTTCACTATGCCATGAAACGGGGATTTCTTGGAACCAATAATGTGGTAGACTATGAATCGATGGTAGCAGGATTAACTTTGACAATAGAAATGAAAATCCCACGAATAAAGATTTTTAGCGACTCTCAGCTGATGGTAAATCAAGTAAAGTAGATATACCAAACAAAGCAACCCAAGCTATCTGTATATGTGAAGAAGATATTACGAATGCTTGCTTTGTTTGAGGATTTTTCGATAAAACAAGTTCCAAGGGCAGAGAATGCATAGGCAGACTCTTTAGCAAAATTGGCTAGCTCAAGGGGAGCCCCAGAGACACGAATTGTACCCGTCGAATATTAGGAAAAGCCAAGTATTGAAAAGGAAACATGCGGGCAAGGGAAAGAGCTACTGGTTATGACGAGATCTCAGGCCAAGTCTCAAGGGGGAGAGGAAAAGGAAAGTGGTAAAGAGTTAACATATGAAAGAATGGACCAACCCAGGCAAAATAGCACATATGATGATTGATGGATGTCACCCATTGTTGAGTATTTAGTTAAAGGGATACTACTATCCGATAAAGGAAAGGTGAGAAAAATCAAGAGAATGGCTCCAACCTTTGTTATGATGGACAAAATCCTCTATAAAAAGGGAATGTTCTACCCTATCTTAGGCATGCAAGCATGAATGATGGGATAAAACTGATGACTAAAGCACACGAAGGGTTTTGTGGCGACCATTCAAATGGCACAAAGCTTGCAAAGAAATATCAAGGCAGGGATATGGTAAGCCAAGCCATAGGCTATGTGAAAAGATGAGAGAAATCCTAGAAATATTCAAAGATGCCCAGGTTTTCCCCATGTCAATTAACTCAAATCACAAGTCCATGGTCCTTTGATGTATGGGGAATAGATTTGATTGGCCTATTGACAGTTTCAAAAGGAGAAGCAAAATAAGCCGTTGTGGCCATTGACTATTTTACCAAATGGGTTGAAGATGAACCACTTACAAAAATCACTTCTGGGAAAATATTGAGATTTGTTATTAAGAACATCATAACCAGTTTCGGAATTCCCCAGAAAATAATTTCTGACAATGGAACGCAATTTTAGAGAAAAGAATTCTCTCGATTCTACCACAAAAATAAGATTATTAAAAAATTTTGTCTGTCGTGCATCCAAATGCTAATGGAGAAGTTGAAGCTTCAAACAAAACCATAAAAACATTTCTAAAAAAGCAACTAAATAAGGCAAAAGAAAATTGGGTAGAAGAGCCGCCATTAGTACTATGGTCCTACCGAACGTCTGCTAAGATGACAATGGAACATACCTCGTATTCTTTGACATACGGGTATGAGGCAATGCTATCAATTGATATTGAAATATCCTTACACTGAAGGATTGCCTACGCATTTGATAAGAATCAAGAGTTGAAAAAAGAATCATTGGACTTGATAAATTAGGTAAGAGATGAAGCAGTGGTAAGAACAGCTGAATATTAGAGAAGGATCTCGAAGTTTTACAACTCAAGAGTAAGAGTCTGCAGATTAATGGCCAATACTAAGAATCTTGCAGATAGACCCCTAGGACCGAACTGGGAGGGCCATTAATCATATGCACAATAATTCCCTTAATAACCTACAAATTGTGCTGCCCAAATGGCGATATGGTGCCTAGAACATGTAATGCTGAGCATTTAAGGATATATTTTCCAAAGATGCATTAATAAAAAGCTTCTTTTTGTGAACAGAAAATCTACATGGTTGGGAGAAAAATACTCTTTATATATGTATACTACCTAAGATGGTAGCCTACCTAAGATGGTAAAAAGCCTCTGTCTGCGCCGAGATGGCCAAGGCAGAGCACCTCCTGGAGGGAGGGCGGGTAAGCCTTTAACCACGCAATGAGATAGCCATGTTAAAGCACCGGACAAGCCTTTGACTGCGTCTCTGGTCAGGTTAAGGCATCTCCTGGTGGGGGGATGAAGTAATCCTTTATTCACGCCATGAGATGGCTAGGTTAAACGAACAAACCCTTACATGTGCCACGCTATGGCCAGGGTAAGGCACCTCCTAAAGAGAGGACGGAGTAAGCCTTTACCCACTCCATAAGATGGCCAGGTTAAAGCACCAAAGAAGCCCATGTCCATGCCGCAAAACGGCTAGGGTAGGGTGCCCCATAGAGGGAGATTGGGCAATTCCTTCGTTCCAGCCTCTAAGATGAGCTAACCATAAGCACCACACAATAATGTACTAAGTTGTCCAAGACCGAGAATAGGCTCAACCAATAATGAACTAAGAAGTCCAAGCCCAAGAAGAGGCAAAATCAATAGTGGACTAAGATGTCTTAGCCTAGATAAAGGCTCATCAAATTATGGACTGATATGTCCAAAGCCCAGAGAAGGCTCATCAAGTGAAAGACTGAAATGTCCAAGCCTAAAAAGTGGTATATCTAATTATGGACAAAGAAGTCCAAACTCAAGAGGCAGCTAATCATATTATTTCTATGCTAGACCTGAAGGGTTCATATATGTTAGAAAGGACGAAAGCAAAGGAGTAAAATGGAACTCCATTGATTATTATCCGAATCTAGGTTTCGGGACGTTCTCAAAATCGTCTATTGATGCCCGAATCTGGGCTTTGGGATTCTCATATATGAATTTCAGCATTCAATACCCAAATCTCAGTTTCGTGACTTTATCAATCTCCATCTTTATTAAGCCCGAGTCTAGGTATGGGAACATTGTCGATCGCTACAGTTCGTTATATTCGAACTTAGGTTTCGGGATTATTATATGGTTGCCTTATCTAATCCGAGTTCACGACATCTATTATAAAGATAATGTTCATGGATTTCTGGTTGTTCAACATATGTCCCAACGTGGGCGAAGGATTTCTATTTTTAACAACTATCTGCTTACACCATATGTGCCCTAAATCTAGGTTGAAGATTCTTTTTGTGAAGAAGATTGACTAACATATGCCCTGATTTGGGCTTGAAGCTTAATATGAGAATAATACCTACAAATTCCCGTTTAGTTGATCATGAAAACCTGAATTTTGGTTTAGAAATGCCATATATAGAACTATTTTTTGGGATATTGTTATCTTGATTCTGGGTGTCATGTTATCAACTTCCCAACTTCACACATTAATACCCTAATTGGGGTTGGATTTCATGGTTGATATGATGTAATTGAGTCTATTGCAGACAACCAGAAATTTCAAATTGGTCTTCTTAATGCCAAAATTAAAAGTTGGTGTTTATTAATTCCGAATGATGCTTACCAAGCGAATGAGGGCATTAACATGCTGATCTACTACTGAATATACATGTAAGTATGATAGCAACAACATCATATGTCTTAAATTTGAATTTTGCATAAAAAGTGAAGTTATGAAGAATAGGAAAGCTATGAAATCTTTGTCCTAAAGAACAAAAGCTTCTTTCATATGAGGAGGGAAAAATGTTAGCCATAAAACCTACTTGATATCAGATGTATGAAAGAAGATTAATAAGATTGAGGCTTCGGTGAAGAAACATGCCAAGTCATTATGAAGGACAAAAAAAAGGTTGTTTTAAAGGCATTGAGCATGTATCGAAGGAGTCGAAGGAACCAACTACTCATACAGCGCATAGGCCTTCGGGCTAGATGAAAACAGACAAGACCTTCCACCACTATCAACCTTTTGACACAGTTGAGCAAGCTATGATGACTTTGGAACCTCTTTCGAAGGCTATCAATAGTGCTCTCCCAACTACACATCAGACCTTTCAAAGTCAAAGGTTACCCCTATAGTAGCACTTCCAAAAGCATGACAAGCCTTTCAAACCAGTCAAGGTCCATAATAATGAGAGAGAGAGTTCCACATCAGTTTATGGGCATGAATTCTAGGGCTAATCAACATCATCGAAACTTATGACAATTGAATCTCTTTGAAACCAATGTAATCAACCCATCGATCATGTCGAAGGCTCTGAACCTACCTCCACTAACAAAAGGAGGCAAAGATCCATCCAGAACACCTTTCGACAATATTGAAAGGTGTTATGAAGAAAGAAATACTCGAAAATCGACATAGGAAAAAGGATGATTAAGGACCTTTCGACAACGTCGAAAGGAGGCATCGCTTTTGACTCAATTGAAAGCTTAAGAGAGAAAGAAGGAACTTCTAGAGTATGACGAGTAGAACAAGGACACCTTTCTACAACATCGAAAAGAATCATGGCATTCGACAACATCGAAAGGAGGTATGGCCTTCGACAACTTCGAAAGGAGGCGTGGCTTTCATTTAGGTTGAAAGGCTCAAAATGGCATATAATGAGGGGACCTTGTGACCTGGTCGAAGGCAAGGAAGTGAAAGGATAAACCAATAAGCACAAGAGAATAACTTTCAACAACATCCAAAAGGTCATGACCTTTCGACCAAGTCGAAAGGTTTGAGGCGACATATAAATAAGGTCCTTTCGACCTAGTCAAAAGCAAAGCCACGGAGGGGGTCGACCTGCATCTATAAGACCCAAAGGGTCTAGTTTTAGGGACTGAATTTTGAAATTCTGAATCATATCTTTTACTCTATTTTCTTAGTTATAATTGTACTTGGATGAAACCCTAAATCAAATTAGTGAAAAAGTTCAATTTCTTGTAACACATTTTGGGTTATAAATAAAAAAGGAGATGGCTTATTCATAATGGATATTGGCGATGAGGAAGATCATTTAGATCATTAGCTAGACTAAAGATCAATTGCACATGATTCTAACCTATTCTCATAATCTATTTTGTTCTAAGTTGTATGTAAGATCGACTTAGGCATTTCTAATAGAAACACATCATCATCGAAACCCGTACTTAGTACGTAAAATAAAATTGATGATAGGGTGTAGACCATGTGGAGTGCATAAGTTTTGAGAATACCGAAATTGATCTAATATAAGGAAGATAAAGTGAGTTATAGAAAATAGCAAACTAGGACTGCTTCGAAAGGAAATCCCCCTTTCGACCAAGTCGAAAGGAATGCTTTTGAAAGGAATCCTGGTTTACATTGGCCAGCAATCATTCATGATGGAGTTCATTCAAGGGGAATTTGGTCTTTGTGGCATTAATAACCCTTTCGAAGGGACTCCATGGAAGGAATATTGACACCAAGGGGTTGAAAGCAATCAAGGCATACCGATAGAGTAAGCAACACCTTCGACAAAATGAAAAGGTCTTGAATGTCACCTTTCGACGTGGTCGAAAATGGGTAGAAGGTATTGATGATTTATTGTTTTCGACTACCTGGGGGAATGGGACTCGATAAAATGATGATATCTAGAGCTATATGCTATGACAACTCCTATAGGCTATTCGACTATACCAACCTAGTCGAAAGGTTGGAATGGTCTCGTTATCCCTTTCGATTAAGCTAATCTGGTTGAAAGGTTTGGCGATTTTCAATTCCTTTCAACCTGGTCAACTTGGTCGAAAGCTAGAACTAATTACCTCAAATCCTTCTGACTACGTCATTCTATTCGAAAGATATTCTTTTGAAGGTGAGAATCCTCTTAACAATGTGGTCATGTTCGAATAGAATTATCTTATAAAAAGCATTGAGGATGTTGACAAGATTTCTTGTTAACAATTTTTAAATAGCTAAAAATACGAGTCGTTACACCATATCTGTGGTTAGGACAAATTGCATGTAAATTCGTATTTTTCATCCTAAAAATAATTTTTATTGACTAAAATTAAGATTCGAGTAAGTGGACATACAACAAAAGCACAAAAAGGTTAAAGAGCGCGATTCATTTTGTTAGCATTATTGGAAATACACCAAGTCCCAAGTATCAATTATTCTAGAGAATTTTTAAAAAGAATATATATATATATATATATCTGTGTGTGTGTGTGTGTGTGTGTGTTTGTGTGTCACTAACCCAAGTCCAAATCAGTTAGCATCAACAACAACTTGTGGCAAATAAATTGAATTCCAACCCCAAGGAAAGTCCAAACCCACTAATCCGAGTTCGTGATGTTGGATCAAGTGCATTGGTATTAGGGTAAAAATAATGAATTTCAAAAATAAAAAATTTAAATTACATGGGATCTTAGTTCGTTTTATTGTGAATATATTCAATTACACTAAATCAAATTCAGTATTTAGTTAATAAGATAAGTTTGAGAAACATTTCTATTTATTTATTTAATTTAAAATATTTGTTTGTTTGTTAATGTGAAACAATAATGTTTTATTACTAATTTAATGAAATTTATTTTATTTTATTTTAGTTTCGTATATTAATTTTTTTAAGATGTTCATATTTATAACAAGAACATCATAATAGTGCTAAACTATATACTAACCTAGGGATATAAAGGAAAAATTAATCGTTGTGTCCTATGGTTTATAAAATGTCAATACGATAACTTATGTTAAAATAATGTCATGGGAAATAATATAATTATTAGCGTTATGTTTTATACGTATACTAAAGTAAGAAGAAAACTTTTTAATCGACCATTTATAAACTTATGTATGTATGCATGTATACGAACATATTAATATATAATAAAATAATTTGTATGAAAATTATATATACGTGTGTGTATATGTACATGATAATAAATATCTAGTTTTAGATTATTTAAAAAATTTAAAATTTAGATTTAAAAGGGTTAACTTTTTCAAGTTTGAAATATTTTAGACTATGAAATGTTTATTATAAAAACAAATTTTTTTCTACTACCAAAAGAAAAGGCATTAAATTTTTTGTTTAAAAATTTCGATTGAAATTATTTCTAAAATTTAAATATCGAATTTTGATCTTATTTAACTTTTGAATAATAAAAAAATTTATTTTACTTGAAGAGATTGTTAAACAGGTTATAATAATTTTTTAAGTCGAATAGAAATTTTAAATGTGTATGTGCATATATTATGAACCAAAAAAGTAAAGAATAAAATGAATATTTTTCTAAAAAATCAAAAAATATTTTGCTTAATATATATATATATATATATATATAATGTTTTCGAAACTGGAAACAAGAAATTTTTATTTTTTGTTTTGTCGAAATTAATTTTAATATATTATATTTGTGTGTAACTAATAAAAGAATGTTTATAATATATATATGTATGTGTATTAATCTTTTTAAATAACTTGTCCGAAATTAAGTGAAGAGGAAAAGCGATTTATAAGTATATGGAAGAGTTAGGGATATAACCTATAGGCAGTTATTTAATTTGCTGCATACATATAACATTGTAACTAATCTTATTTACAATAAAGGTGTTTTTGCTTTTTATAATACACTTTGTTATATTGTAGCATAATTAATCTAGTAATTAATTCAATTTATATCTTAAATGAAATTTTATGTGAATGTATTGTGAGTAGTTGCAATCGTGAGTAATTAATCACTATATAAAATAACATTTTGTCTCAAAAATTCTTAATCAACATGTTTCAAGAAAAGATATATCCACTGAGACCAGAGTATGTGATACACAAATACTGGACAATTTATTACTCATGGTTGCTGGGGCACCATGAGTTACGTACTTATAGTTATTAGATAACTGAAAAATGACTCGACTTGAGAGTTTCTAGTTGGTTGATAATAACTAGGTCAAATAAGAAATCTCAATGTGATGACCTTACATAGTTCCCTCAAGTTGAGAATATTTGGAACTTTAATGTGAACCTTCCACTATGCCTATGGCTAAATCATGACATGACGACCATCAAGCAACTACAGTTGGGTTTGAATTGAAGCAACATATGTGAACTACTATTAATAGATAATTTGTCTCCTTAATTGATGAGGTTAGATCACTGTAACGACCCAGAATTTCACTCCTTTGATTTAGAATATTTAATAAATTTTGAATATTCAAATAATAGGTTTTATAATAAAGATAAACCTCTATTAAAAGTTAAATGATAATCGTGAAATAGTTTTCAAAATGTGTTTACACAAATAATTAGTTCGAAGAAAAATTGAAAATGTAATTGGAATTTGTTTTCCGAAATTTCGATTTTCGTCGGATAAAAGCTATCGAAAATTTCGTGACACTTTGGTATACACACATACATACATTTGAAAGTATTTTGACATGGAAATGCATATGTGTACATGTATGTACATTTAAGTATGTATGCATATATAAGATAAAATTTTATTTTAAAAAGCTAATATATTATTATTATTATATATAAAGATTCTTTTCCAATATAAAGTAAAAATAAAGTACGAACATGTTTTAACACGTTTGTTTATGAAAAATTTCGAATTTGAAGAAGGGAGACAAGGAGAAGACATTGAGAGATGTGGTATTTATTTTTGGAGGGCAAAGTACGCAAGGGTATATTAGTAATTCCACTTATTCCATTTGTATAAACTAACTTTCCTAATTTCTTTTTCAATTTTCTCATTCCCTTTTCGCTTGCAATAATTCCTAAAGCTTGAGCATTATTTAATTCCATCAATGATTTATGTTTTTGAATATCCAGTTTTAAAGTTGTAAAATGATTTGAAACTTGTTTAATCTCCTCCTTTTCATTTAAAAAAACTTCTCCATTTTACTCCTAATTAATTCGGCCATAACATCCTCCATACTACAATTTAAAAAAAACTCAAACTATGTAAATTTCATTAGCTACATCTTTTACATCGGTCACTTTTTCAAATTTGGGTCCAGCTATGTCTAAATCTCGTTTTTTTGCAAAGTGTTTTTGGACGAAGAGATCCATGTCTGTAATGGTCCTTCTTATTTCGACCATGTCTTCCTAAAAAATAATTGAAATTGTATGTTTCCTTTTTTAAAAAATTATAGAGGGAGAATTTCCTAAAACTTCCTTTTGGATACTTTAACAAAATCTGAGAACGACGTGTCCAAAAATCAACAGGAACTAGACCTATTTTCGAGTGGATTTTGTGATTTTCCAAGTTTCCGAATTCCAAAATGTATCAACTTTTCATAGGATTTTTGGTGAGTAAATTCTTTAAATTTTGAAAAAGTTTACATTATATGTATTTAATATTGGATGGTAAATAGAATTTTTTAATGCTATCATCTTAAGATTTTATGTGCTTCTTTTTAACGTTTCAATGCATATATGCATAACGAATTTAAAATATTACTAAGATCACATTTGATTACCAATACATTATAAGCAAACAAATAAAATTACACCAAACCAACATGTGTTCGTTGTATTTCTTAGCTAGTATGAAGATTACAAATGCAAGTAAACAAAACTAATATTATACGCATGTATTCTTACCAAAACGATACATAGAAGTATTCAAACCCTAAGGATACACACGATATCTCATGTTACTTCAAATCACTTTGTTGCTACTTATTAGCACCAAATGTATTAGTTACCTATAAAGACAAAGTTCAATAATTAATCGTAATAGACACGATTCATGAAAATATGCATATAAAGTGACAATTTTGAGCAACAATATATGATGTTTATGAACTTATTAATTCTAAACCACTGCCATATTTAAACTGGTATATATACCGTTAATTTTTCAAAGCATATTTAATTTTAATACAACTTATTTTATTTCTATAGTGCCTATTTGATTTTGGCAACTTAATTAACTTAGAAAAATATTTATGATGCTTAATAAATTCTATATAAACGTTGTTAATTTAGTTAAAGTTTTCTAAAACACAATTAATTTTTTATTAAACTTGGCTATATTTTACGAATTTAAATAATTTAGTTTGATGTTTATAAAATTGGTTAACTTTTGTAGTAATTATTTAAATTTTATTAACTTTGTTATTTTATAAACTTAATTTATTTTAAAAACTCGTTAAATAGTTATTTTTTATAGACTTGCTTAATTTTTATAAAACTTAGTTAACTTCTATAATATTAGTTAATTTTTATAGATTAGGCCGATTTTTATAAATTTATTTAATTTTTATAAAACTTAAATAACCGTGTTATATTTTTATAAACTTAATTATTTTTTATAAATTTGCTTACTTTTTACAAAATTTTGTCAATGTTTAGATAATTAATAATTTATGTAAAACTTGTTAAACTTAATTAAATTTAATACAACTTAGTTAATTTTTATAAATTTATTTTAGTTTTCTAAAACTTAGATAAGGTAGAAAATTATTTAGCTTTTATAAAACTGGGTTAACATAATTAATATATATAATTTATTTAACTTAGTTTAATTTTATAAAAAATAATTAAATTTTTATAAAATATATTTAACTTTTTATAAAACTTGGTTAAATTTTACAAATTTAATAAAATTTTACTAAGTTAACTTTGTTATTTTTATAAATTTAGTTCATTTTAAAATTTTAATTATATTTTGTATACTTAGTTATTTTTTATAAACCTACTTAATTTCCATAAATTGGTTATTTTTTTATAAATTAGGTTAGATTTTATAAATTTATCTAATTTTTTTAAAACTTAGATATCTTTGTTAAATTTTTAAAAATTTATTACTTTTATAAACTTTTTTACATTTGCTAAAAAAATTCAATATTTATATAGCAGGAAAATAGGCACAAGAACAAACTTAGAAAACAATTTAGACTGAAGGACAACAAGTTTATTTTTTAGGCTGAAGGAAATGCTAGTTATGTGATGACCCGGTATTTTGACAACATTATTTTAATAAATAATTTAATCTAATTAAGTAAAATACAAGCTTTTAAATTTATAAACTGACAAACTTTTTGGACCATTAACAGTTATATATATGTTTTGTTCAATAAAACTTAAAGATTCTATAATTATTAACATCTGATAATATATATACATGAATAGTAAACATAAGTATAAAATAATATATGGTTATAAACATAAATATATAAACATAAGAAAACTATAATGTAAATATAGGATATAAATTGTAATATAAAATATATAAATATAAACATATGTTATAAATCAAAGGTTTGAAAATTTAATTACAAATAGAATTAAAATTTATAAGTAAGCATACCACATAAACTGAAAATTTGTAACAACAAAAGTATAAATAAGACAAAGTGTATATATAGGTATATGTGAAAACTAGAAGTAATACCAAATAAAACAAACATCTCCAGAAACCAGACATCTTCATCTACAAGTCATATGTATACTTGCTAAAAGTATGCTTTCAAACAAAATATCTGTACATAGAAAATATAATTATAATATGTGAGCATATTAAGAAGCAAGACAAAATATCTTTGTAAAAATTTTACATATCAGCCAATATGAATTATATGTAAACAAGTGGGAAGACAATTGCATTTAATGCTTTCATCTCAGCCACCAAAGCAACATATCAGCCGAAATAAGATCTTGCTTAGTCAAAGAAAGTAAGAAAAGGAAACAAAAATCATTAGTCGATCAAAGAATAAACTACATCAGAACATACCTGCCTATACAAAAGCTTTTCTCCTTTATATATTAGCATCTGCTCGTTCAAGAACATAATTTGGCATTCCAGAAAAAAATATAAGCAACTCAATAAATTCATCAATCTGGGAAGGCAAGAAAGAAAAAAAAGGAAAAAAATACTACTCAGGGCAGATTCAATACTATAGTTTTCTAAAGTAAGAAATTGTCATCTGTTCAACAGTGTCTTCAGGTGAGTAAACAATTTAAATCAAACCAAGTAAATATATTTATTTGTTTCCTGTAAAGTCTGAGATTTGAAGTTGCGTTGTTATGCATATATATACATGAATTTCCTCGGTGTATAAATATTTGTAGGTGTGAATGCCTGTTTATGTTGAAAACCATCTCTGTTTCTTGATTCAGAGCATAAAGGCTCGATCAAAAACCCAAATATCACATCCCTTGATCTCTGTTAAGCTGAAAGTTTCGAATACAAAATGTTTGTTTGGTCATAAATCAAAGTTAAAAATTTATCTCCAGCAAAATAAGATCAAGATGAGCCTGAAAACTTCATAGTCCTGATGAACATGCACATACATGATAAAATCAAATGTCATAAATTGTTGATTTAAGCATATAACATGAATCACCATACGAAAACAAGATTTTTAAAATAAGAATGGTAATTTTTCTTTGAGTATGCTGAGAGCAGTGGCTAAATGAACTATAAATGGGTTTTGAGCGATTCAAGATGGTCGAAGGATCTTGGGATGTCAAGGATTTGACCGGAGATGGAGGAGCGTCTACTGATGTCGGGAAAAATGTTCATTAATTTTTCTATTGTGGGGAATGAAGGATCGAGGCATAAGTAGGGTTTTAGCTCGCGTTTTTGAACAAAGTTGGAAACGAGGTGATTTAGCCACCTCGGGTTGATCGAGTGGCATGGCAGGCAGGGGTATGATGGTAAAGAAGCAAGGGATGTCATGGCCGGAGTTTCTAGACTCCTACAGTTTGGCATCGCCGGAACAAGGTGATTGATGCTCGGAGTTGTATGGTTATGAAGCTCGAATGGGTAAATTTTCATACGCGAGAGCGTTCAGGGGTTGGGTAGTCTTGATCGATACAGTGATCGATGGGTCGACTTGGGGGTGTTCCTCTCAGGCGTCGGAGGGTTGTCGGCGGTGCGTGCAAGTGCACGGTGGTCGCGTGCATGAGTGATGGTCTGGTTCGAGTCGCACGTGTATATGATGTTGCTGCGTTGGGTTCGTGTGCGAGTTACCTGATGCTTGATTTTATACTTACGTTTTGAAACTTAAACTTGTATAAAAAAAAATAGAAGAAGATGGGTACGAGAAAATGAGAGAGGGGAGTCAGGATTTTGGGCGAGACATTAGAAGTTCTTCTCGGGCAAAACAAAGGGGAAGTCTTGGGGTTTTTTTTCTAACTGTGTTATTGTTGCATTATAAAATGAAGCTAAGTAGAAATGTTTCAACAGTAAGTTAAGATTTAAATCAAGTTCTAAATTTTCTTAATTAATGCCTAACAATGTTTTGAACTTTATTTATTTTAATAATTAAGTAATTAATTTAAGTTAAAACAATAAATAAATTACTAACATTAAAGATTTGTAGTTAATAATAAATTTGATTTTCAAAGCTAAGGAAGGTTTCTTTTAAAAAGGTTAGTGAAGATGATTAATCATTCAATTAATTATTTTTAGAAAGCAATTTAGAATAATTAAATTATAATTTTAATTAGAGTTTGGACTAATTAATGATTAATTGATTAATAAATTTGTAATTAACTACTTAAAGTTAATTAATGAATGATTAGTAGTTAGGTAATTAAGTGATTTAATTAACTAATGGCTAATGATTGATTTAACTGGTAAATAAGGAATACTTAATTAATTAAGATGTGTTAATCAATAATTAAGGTTTATTAATTAATGGTTAAAGAATAATTAATCTGCAATTAAGGTTTATTAATTGGGTTTAAGGGTAATCAAGGGATGAGTTACCCAATTTAAATTAAATTGTTAGTTAATTAAAGGTAATCTCATGGAGATTGATTTGATGAGATTAGTGAAGAAATTCATATTTTACAGGATGTAATAAATTAAAAAAGAACTACTTAATGGGAAGTAATTAAAGGGAATTACTTGGGTAAGCAATTACAGAGGGGTAATTATTGTTTATTAATAATTTGGGTTGGCTAATGGATGCAATTGATAAACCTTTATGGAGTTTGGTTAAGTATAATTACTTAAAGAAAGTAATTATACAATGATGATAATTTTAGCGTAATGGAAGGATAAGTAATCAGGAAGGATTAACTAAGATAAATGGTTTTGGAATGGTAAATCAATTAGGTTGTAATTAATAAGCAGGACCTAAAGGTAATTGATTTAATTCAATTATGGGTAATAGATTTATTCGAAATAGTGTGATTGGTTATCTTGCTTATGTATGATAAGTGATTGTTTAAACGCTTGAATTGATTGATACCCCTGATATGAAATGGTTCGTGATATGATGTGTTGGATGGGCAATGATAATGTGGTTATGTATTAATAAGGAATTGTTGAGTAAAGGAGACACTTTTTATTTAAAATTGAATTGCATTTCACTTGAATGACATATGTTAAGATGAACTGAATTCGAAGAGACTGGATTCGGGTATTAGTTAATACCCGAAACCACTTCGATTCTTTATAGATTGATATGTGAAATCAATAGGCTGAAACGGAATGATTTAAGTAAATTGGGTCATTTAATCTAAGTTCTGGTATTTAGAAATTGATGTGTAAAATAAGCAATGTCTATAACAAATTTTGAATTTGTAAATTGAGATGAGTTACCCCGGGTTTTAAGTAAGCCTTTGTTCTAGTATTTTGTGTTAGATGGGTTTACTCACGCTGGTTTCCAGCCTGACCCGAGTGTTACTTTGATGTAATGCTCGGGTCAGACCGCGTATTACAGATTTTCTGGTAGGTACGCTTTGGAGCTCAGGAGGCGAGCTTGACGGCAATAGCGTATAGAGTATTTCTGCTGCATATATATATATATATATTATTGTTAATCTAAGGCATGATAATTGTATATATTCAGTGACTGTATATATATGTGAAACTCTGATGTATATTAAATGTAATCAACAGATATAGTATTCTTTTGTAAACCGTTACTATTTATTATTATATTTTATCTGCTGCGAATGTGAGTTGTTGATTTTTCTGTTCTTCTTCTTCTTTCTCTTTCTTCTTTTTCACAACTATCTGGAATTTTCGGGTTTGAAAATTCCGGGTCGTTACAGTTGGTATCAGAGCTGAAAGGTTAAGCGAGAACCTTGGCTCTGGTGGGGATTACTCATTGAGTAGAGTCCGTATTACTCTAGAATACGTTGAGTATATATATATATATGAGCGCGTACTTGCTATTTTCTTATAAAGATTTTAAATGGTTTTATATAAAGTAAAGTTTGATATATAAAGCAATATTTCTTCTAATGAATATTAAGGTAATTGGTTGTTAAATTATTGGAATTAAAATAAGAAGTAATAGAAATACAACCAAATTGAAATTAAATACAGATAAGTTTGAAATGGATTCAAACTGAAATTTAAATCTCGAGTTTGGAAAGAAGTTTTAAAATAAGATAATAATGAATTGGTTTCCAGTTATGATAAACTTGATTTTTATCATAAATGATTATTGTATTTAATAATGAAATGTTGTAAGGAAGTAAAAACATTTGGGTAAGTATAACTTATAAAATGGAATTGAAAATACCTAAATGGTAAAATTTTGAATCTAGGTCCAGAATTTGAAATTTGTTTCAAAGTGCTGAAAGAAATAATACATAAGTATTATTTGAATAAAAGAGATTTGGTGCAAACAATGGGTTGTTTGAAGATTGGACTTGAATTTAAAACCGAAGGTGGTTTAAAATTTTAAAACATGGCTGGGAGGGCCAAGAAATAAATATGTATATATGTATGGATATACATGATATCAAAGATAATTTGAAGTAAACTCTAAGGTGTTGAGTTTTGATTTACCTGAAGTGTGATATAAAAACCAGTGTGATGTATGTTTTGAACTTAAAAGGGGGAAAGAATTTTGAAATATAAAGTGGGAATTCAAATTTGAGTAAGGTTGACTGAAGAAATGAATTGGATTTAACTTTGTGAAAGTTAAATAAGTGTGGAACAAGCAACCCGAATTGGAAATTTCAAGATGAAATTGGAATTTAACTTGGAAAGTTAAATTGTTGATTTGAATTAGGAGTTTGTGTGATCTCAAATGGGTTTGAGATCTTGAAATTGGAAATGAATGGATGTTTTAAAATAAATTAGATGATACCATCCTATTGTTGTTAAAAATCTTTAAATTGTGGATCTGATTTGTTTAAATGAATAAGAAATGAAGTGTGATAATATATCCATTATTAAGATAAGTGAAAAATCTAACGTTAATTTGAAATTAAGGATGTGGAATTACTTTGAACTGAAAATTTGAATAATTGAATTTGTAAATTAAACTTATTTAAGAATTGGTTTCAAACTAGAAGATAAAATTGGGTAATAAATTAAATTTTTAAGATAAAATTGTTTTGAACTCTTATGTAAACTTGGAAATAAGTAAGTAAAGATAATTTAAAATGAAATTCTAGAATTAGAACTATAAAATTTAATTGGTTAAAAACTTTAAATGAACAAAGTTAAATTGGTTTGAAAAGTTAAACCAACCTTTAGGAATTTAGCTCGAGTTTATATAATTCGAGATGGTTTAAAATTGAGATTGGAATTGAATTGGTTCAAATTGAATCTGATTTGAATTAATTGGATTTGTGATTGAAGATGGATAAGTTTAAAAATTTAGATGGAAAATTTGGGTTGAATTGAAATGATTGAAATTTAAGTGGATTCAAATTGAATGGATATTAGTCCAAAGTGGTTGGAATAACTTGGGATTGTAATTAAAGTTGAATATGTTTAAAATCAAATGGGATTTGATTTAAATTTGGAAGGAAATTGGGAACTAATTCAGCTTGAATTGAATAAATCAAGTCCAATGGAAATTGGAGTTATTTAAAATTAGAATTGGGTCAATTTAAATGGAAGTGAATATTTAAATTGAATTGTTAGGGAAGTGAGCAGTTTTGACTCTGGACTATTTTCAATATAAACTGTTTTAATATAAACTTATTTTTCCAAGCTAAATACATATAACCTTTCTTCTTAAAGCCAAATTATTTTATACTGGTTTACAATTATTTTTGGAGCTAATTAACCATTTTTCAACTGTTTTCTAAACTGACTATTATTTTTCAACTAAGTTACGAATTAATTACTATTTTGCAATTATCTAAGATTTCTATAACTATTTAACTATTTTACAGCTATTTTGCAAACTATTAATTATTTTCAACTACTTATTTATATTTAAAATTTCAAGCTACTTTCTAAGAAAATAAACTGGTCGGAGTTCAAACTGTTATTGATTAAATACCCAACTGAGATAAGAATTGAAGTGATAATCCAAATGGGGATTAAGGTAAATGTGAATAAGTGAATGAGTATTTAAGTGAATGTGAATAGGAAGAGAAATTGATTTGGCTAAATAAATCAATGAAGTTAAATATGTAGGATGTACGCATATTATTCTATTCGCATAGTGATTTGATCCAGATTCGAGCACAAAATTTCGAGATAGTTTATCGATCCGAGTTGGGATTTTTCACTCGATTTTCGACGGCGAACCTGGATATGGATTGTTGATTGGTTTTGGATATTCTCTATCATAGTTACGGCTATGCAAGGGGAATGATGGTTTCTGGTCAAGAAACCAGATCTGTGTCCGCACTAGGAAGTCAGGTAGACGATACTAGTTCGGAAGTGAAATTGTGTGATCGATTGAGGGATCCGATTGGTATAGCGTACGGATGATATATGTACATCGTACGGATTTGAATTAAATTAATATTGGAAGAAGTAATCAAATTTGAATATTTGATTTTGAATAAACAAAGTTATATATCTTCATTGTATAAGATAAATCTCCCCTTGTTGAATCTATTGCTGGAAGAAAGAATTTTTGAAAGTGTTTGAAGTATAAAAGGAGTTTTATACTAGATTGAAATGATCCAAAATTTAAAAAATTATATACTTCTGTATATATATAAAGGATCTTATAAGGATTTTGGAAAAGGTTTTGGGAACCTTTAGATTTGGAAAGGCTTTTGATTTTTGGGAAAAATCAATATTGAAATTTGGAAAGCCTAGTTTGGGAATTATCGATTTTGGGATAATCGATTTTGTGTAAAGGAGCTTTGTATGAGATCATACTAGGTGTATGATTTGAAGATACTATATGTATAGTATAAAGTGTTTTGATGATGGCTCTGGGGAAAAAGGCGCTCCCTTGAAATGAGCTTCTTAGGAGTGCCACCGGGTGGTGCTGCCTTGAGCCCCAAGGGAGGTTCTAAAGCTGATCCTATGAGGAGTCCGGACAAACTAGTTCCTGAGGATTATTGGGTAGCGAAAGTCGAGGGCGCTGATACCTACAGGGGCATTTGGTTTATTCTGTGACGACAATGTAACTCGATGTCACTGTGATCTACTGTGGGGACCATAGCGAAATCGTGCGGAGGATGAGTGCCAACAGTCTACACTTGATTTTGCCGGGAAGGCAACGCAACATCGGTAGACTGCGATCTGTGGTCAAGTGGATAAGTTTCATTCTTTGGCAGCGAAATTCGAGGGCGCTGATGCCTACAGTTATATGGGTTTTTGCTGTGATAGCTACGTAACCCCAGTTGTAGTTGCGATCTGTAGCGGGTTCCATGGCGTAATTGAGGGGCGCATAGGCCTACAGTTATCTATGGATTTTGTCGGGATGGCAACATAACCATCGGGTTAACTGCGACCATGGATGGGGGTGATGATTTCTAGAGCATTCACACCAAAGATATTCCTCTATTTTCAAAAACTGTTTCCTATATTTTAAATAAAATTATTTTTCAAGTATTTTCACTAGGTGTTGAAAACGGGTTTACCAAGTACTTATAGATTTTCAGTCGTATGCCTGATCAACGTATGACTGAATTTCTGTGTGAACGAGAATGGACTTGTCGAAACATCGAGTAATAAAAGTATTTTAATAAAAAAACTATTTTAGAAATATTATATAATTTTTTAAAGTAGTTTAAAAATGATCCAAGAAAGTTTATATGATTTTAAGCATTTTAAATAAATTTGGCTTCGTTCCTTTTCGAGGACGAAAAGATTCAAAGTTGGGAGGAATGTGATGACCCGGTATTTTGACAACATTATTTTGATAAATAATTTAATCTAATTAAGTAAAATACAAGCTTTTAAATTTATAAACTGATAAACTTTTTGGACCATTAACAGTTATATATATGTTTTGTTCAATAAAACTTAAAGATTCTATAATTATTAACACCTGATAATATATATACATGAATAGTAAACATAAGTATAAAATAATATATGGTTATAAACATAAATATATAAACATGAGAAAACTATAATGTAAATATAGGATATAAATTGTAATATAAAATATATAAATATAAACATATGTTATAAATCAAAGGTTTGAAAATTTAATTACAAATAGAATTAAAATTTATAAGCAAGCATACCACATAAACTGAAAATTTGTAACAACAAAAGTATAAATAAGACAAAGTGTATATAAAGGTATATGTGAAAACTAGAAGTAATACTAAATAAAACAAACATCTCTAAAAACTAGACTTCTTCATCTACAAGTCATATGTATACCTACTAAACGTATGCTTTCAAACAAAATATCTATACATAGAAAACATAATTATAATATGTGAGCATATTAAGAAACAAGACAAAATATCTTTGTACAAATTTTACATATCATCCAATATGAATTATATGTAAACAAGTGGGAGGACAATTGCATTTAATGCTTTCATCTCAGCCACCAAAGCAACATATCATCCGAAATAAGATCTTGCTTAGTCAAAGAAAGTAAGAAAAGGAAACAAAAATCTTTAGTCAATCAAAGAATAAACTACACAAAAACATACCTACCTATACAAAAGCTTTTCTCCTTTATATATTAGCATCTGCTCATTCAAGAACATAATTTGGCATTCCAGAAAAAAAATATAAGCAACTTAATAAATTCATCAATCTGGGAAGGCAAGAAAGAAAAAAAAAGGGGAAAAAAAATACTTAGGGCAGATTCAATACTGTAGTTTTCTAAAGTAAGAAATTGTCATCTGTTCAACAGTGTCTTTAGGTGAGTAAACAATTTAAATCAAACTAAGTAAATATATTTATTCGTTTCCTGTAAAGTCTGAGATTTGAAGTTGCGTTGTTATTCATATATATACATGAATTTCCTCGGTGTATAAATATTTGTAGGTGTGAATGCCTGTTTATGTTGAAAACCATCTCTGTTTCTTGATTCAGAGCATAAAGGCTCGATAAAAAACCCAAATATCACATCCCTTGATCTCTGTTACGCTGAAAGTTTCAAATACAAAATGTTTGTTTGGTCATAAATCAAAGTTAAAATTTATCTCCAGCAAAATAAGATCAAGATGAGCCTGAAAACTTCATAGTCCTGATGAACATGCACATACATGATAAAATCAAATGCCATAAATTGTTGATTTAAGCATATAACATGAATCACCATACGAAAACAAGATTTTTAAAACAAGAATGGTAATTTTTCTTTGAGTATGCTGAGAGTAGTGGCTAAATGACCTATAAATGGGTTTTGAGCGATTCTAGATGGTCGAAGGATCTTATGATGTCAAGGATTTGACCGGAGATGGAGGAGCGTCTACTGATGTCGGGAAAAATGTTCATTAATTTTTCTATTGTAGGGAATGAAGGATCGAGGCACAAGTAGGGTTTTAGCTCGCGTTTTTGAACAAGGTTGGAAACAAGGTGATTTAGCCACCTCGGGTTGATCGAGTGGCACGGCAGGCAGGGGTATGATGGTAAAGAAGCAAGGGATGTCATGGCTGGAGTTTCGAGACTCCTAGAGTTTGGCATCGCCGGAACAAGGTGATTGATGCTCGAAGTTGTATGGTTGTGAAGCTCGAATGGGTAAATTTTCATACGCGAGAGCGTTCAGGGGTTTGGTGGTCTTGATCGATACAGTGATCGATGGTCGACTTGGGGGTGTTCCTCTCAGGCGTCGGAGGGTTGTCGGCGGCGCGTGCAAGTGCACGGTGGTCGCGTGCAGAAGTGATGATCTGGTTCGAGTTTTTGAAGGGACGCACGTGTATATGATGTTGCTACGTTGGGTTCGTGTGCGAGTTACCTGATGCTTGATTTTATACTTACATTTTGAAACTTAAACTTGTATAAAAAAATTATAAGAAGATGGATACGAGAAAATGAGAGAGGGGAGTCGGGATTTTGGGTGAGACAATGGAAGTTCTTCTCGGGCAAAACAAAGGGGAAGTCTTGGGGTTTTTTTTTCTAACTGTAGTATTGTTGCATTATAAAATGAAGCTAAGTAGAAATGTTTCAACAGTAAGTTAAGATTTAAATCAAGTTCTAAATTTTCTTAATTAATGCCTAATGATGTTTTGAACTCTATTTATTTTAATAATTAAGTAATTAATTTAAGTTAAAACAATAAATAAATTACTAACATTAAAGATTTGTAGTTAATAATAAATTTGATTTTCAAAGCTAAGGAAGGTTTCTTTTAAAAAGGTTAGTGAAGATGATTAATCATTCAATTAATTATTTTTAGAAAGCAATTTAGAATAATTAAATTATAATTTTAATTAGAGTTTGGACTAATTAATGATTAATTGATTAATAAATTTGTAATTAACTACTTAAAGTTAATTAATGAATGATTAGTAGTTAAGTAATTAAGTGATTTAATTAACTAATGGCTAATGATTGATTTAACTGGTAAATAAGGAATACTTAATTGGTAATTAAGATGTGTTAATCAATAATTAAGGTTTTTTAATTAATGGTTAATGAATAATTAAAGTGCAATTATGGTTTATTAATTGGGTTTAAGGGTAATCAAGGGATGAGTTGCCCGATTTAAATTAAATTGTTAGTTAATTAAAGGTAATCTTTTGGAGAGTAATTTGATGAGATTAGTGAAGAAATTCATATTTTGCAGGATGTAATAAATTAAAAAGGAACTACTTAATGGGAAGTAATTAAAGGGAATTACTTGGGTAAGTAATTACAGAGGGGTAATTATTGTTTATGAGTAATTTGGGTTGGCTAATGGATGCAATTGATAAACCTTTATGGAGTTTGGTTAAGTATTATTACTTAAAGAAAGTAACTAGACAATGATGATAATTTTAGCGTAATGGAAGGATAAGTACTCAGGGAGGATTAACTAAGATAAATGGTTTTGGAATGGTAATCAATTAGTTTGTAATTAATAAGCAGGACCTAAAGGTAATTGATTTAATTCAATTATGTGTAATAGATTTATTCGAAATAGTGTGATTGGTTATCTTGCTTATGTGTGATAAGTAATTGTTTAAACGCCTGAATTGATTGATACCCTTGATATGAAATGGTTCGTGATATGATGTGTTGGATGGGCAACGATAATGTGGTTATGTATTAATAAGGAATTGTTGAGTAAAGGAGACACCTTTTATTTAAAATTGAATTGCATTTCACTTGAATGACATATGTTAAGATGAAATGAATTCGAAGAAACCGGATTCGGGTATTAGTTAATACCCGAAACCACTTCGATTCTTTATAGATTGATATGTGAAATTAATAGGCTGAAATGAAATGATTTAAGTAAATTGGGTCATTTAATCTAAGTTCTGGTATTTAGAAATTGATGTGTAAAATAAGCAATGTCTATAACAAATTTTGAATTTGTAAATTGAGACGAGTTACCCCGGGTTCTAAGTAAGCCTTTGTTCTAGTATTTTGTGTTAGATGGGTTTACTCACGCTGGTTTGCAGCCTGACCTGGGTGTTACTTTGATGTAGTACACGGGTCAGACCGAGTATTACAGATTTTTAGGTAGGTACGCTTTGGAGCTCAAGAGGAGAGCTGGATGGCAATAGCGTATAGAGTATTTCTGGTGTATATGTATATTATTGTTAACCTGAGACATGATAATTGTATATATTCAGTGACTGTATATACATGTGAAACTTTGATGTATATTAAATGTAATCAACAGATATAGTATTCTTTTGTAAACTGTTACTATTTATTATTATATTTTATCTGCTGCGAATGTGAGTTGTTGATTTTTCTGTTCTTCTTCTTCTTTCTCTTTCTTCTTTTTCATAACTATCTGTAATTTTCGGGTTTGAAAATTCCGTGTCGTTACAAGTTACAACTAGCAATTTGTATGGTGTAAAACTGAATATAATGATAGATATAACTATGATTTTGTATAGCGTAAAAGTTGAATATAATGCTAATTATAACTTACATTTTTCCTTTAGCCTAAAAATGAAACTTGATGTCCTTCAGTCTACATTTTTCAAAGTTTGTCCTTTTCCCTAATTCCCTATTTAGATAATTATTAATTTATAAGAAACTTGTTTATCCTATTCAAATTTTTATATAACTTGGTTAATTTTTATACATTTTATACAAGTTTTCTAAAACTTAGTTAATTTCAGAAATTGTTTAATTTTTATAAAGCTTGGTTAACGTACTTAATTTTTATAAATTTAGTTAACATAGTTTAGTGATGTAAACTTAGTTTACATAATTGTTTTAATACTAATGAGTTTATATGTTTTTCTTTATGCCAACATTAGTACCTTAAGTCTCACTTGTTATGTATTTGTATTTTGATTCTTAGGTTTTGGTCAATCAAAGCGCTATGTAGGATAAATTCATTAATGTTAGTATGAGACTCCATGCGAAGTATGACATAGAAGTAGAACAAAATATAATAGCCAATTTATTATATTGTGAACTATAGATCCATGTGGCATCGAAATTTTAATGTACATATACCAAGCCTCACTTGACTTCAAAAGATAGGATTTTTAATATTTTGGCATATTGGTAAAGATTTGAAAATATGCTGGTTTCATCACATTCATAAAATAAGGTTTTCAAGAAAATGACCTGTTGGATTCTTATTTTATTCAAACATAATAAATTTCTTATGTCTTATTGTTCTTTGCAAATTGAACCATTTTTTCCTATGTAAAAAATGGAAAAAAATTTCAGTGGTTGTCTAGATAAAAATTAATAATTTAAAATCGAACGATAAACAAAAGGTACATGTAATGTGAACGAGAGTTTCCCTTCCAACCAAATCTGTAATATGTTGCAAAAAGCCAAACAAATAGATTAAAAATTTTTTACCAAAGAGATATTGAGCATAGATGAAGTCAAAAACTCACAATGAAAGCATCATTGAAAGATGCAAAATGTGAGAAATACAAAATACATCCTCACCCTTACATATTCCTAGTACATTGTCTTTTTTAAGTTCATGGACCATCTTTCTCATCTGCATAAAATGTTCTATCAAACTACTGAGGATGAAATGAAGCCAAATGACAATAACGTTTAATCAGCTAATAAAAACATTGCCAACATGCTCAAATTTCAAATTCTAGTGCAAAATTAATATGCAAAAAGATGTAACCGAACTATAAACCATAGCAGCCAATAAATAATGAGATACTATTTTTCATTTTATAAAACATATAATCAAAAAACAAAGCTCTAAAACAACACAGTTTCCAAGTACTAATGGAATCTTATTATAGTTACTAGTTCCTTCTTCCACATCAGATATCTAAGCTGCTCAATTCAAATTGATTTACGCTATTATGTAGCTTTAACAAAAAAGGTATCAAAAAGTTATATACATTAGATATCTAAGATTAGGAAGCTCATCTTCCAAGAGATTTATAAGATAAAATTCAATAGAAAATATAACATGAATCTATTTATTTCTATAAAAAAAATACCTTACTATGGACGGTAGAATCGCTTTATTACAAAATAAGTGTGCTGCCAATGTTGGTTCACTTCCTCATGCTCATATGCCTCCTGAGATCATACACAATTCCCAACCATCACCATATATCATTTCATTTGGGTTCACGATACGTGTAGGTTGTAATAGTGAAATTGGCCATGGTCACTTTCTTAGATGTATGGCTGTAGTTTGGCACCCAGAATGTTTCCGCTGTCATGCGTGTAATCATCCAGTATCTAACTATCAGATTATTTATATTAATATAGGGCGTAGAACTAGAGCCACATTCATAGATTTGACTTGGAACTTGCTATTCTGCTCACAATTTTCTATGTCTAGGAAGTAGGAACTAACCATATCACCAAGCTCGCTATAAGGAAAATTAGCATCCAAACTGTGATGATTATAAGTGTAACGACCTGCCTTTTTGAAGTCGACACTAATACATCGACGGTATTCACATGCCAAACAACCAAGTGTCGAAAAGACAGATTGTTAGGGTAAAGAAAGGAGATAAAAGATAGAAGAAACTAAACAATCACATAATCTTACAATGCAACGGAATAACATATATTAATCAACATAATACTTTATAGAGTCATTTCAAAAATGATACATTAGATTCATACAAAAACAAATTCAATCCTGGGATATTTATAACATCCTGTCCTTACTTAACTGATACAAGGTGCATATAATACAGTAGAAACAAGACATAAGTATCTATCGATGAAGCCTTCTGCTCCAAGCTCATCCAAAATGCATCAGTGAGAAAAACCTGAACTACTTGGCTACCAATAAAAATTTGAGCACGTAAGAGTTTTAGAAAAAGAAAAGAAAACTCTTGGCCAGACATGAGTCTGGTGTGAGTAAACTCAAATAGCTGAATTATTATGTTTTAAACCCTTTTTAAATCAAAGGTATCTCTAAGACCACGCTGCACATAAACACGGATGTGTTTTTCACCTTACAATAGCCAAAACTCTTTTTATAGAATTCCAGTGATATTATAATAATGTCTAAGCTTTAAAAGTAAAATATGATAATAGCCGAAATTGTTACCATTATTAAATTCCAACATACTAGATCTACAATCAAAAACATAAAGGCACATATTAGAGATTGGATTCCATACTATGTCAAGGCACAGAGGTACCACCGGTCACGGTACATGTTTAGAAAATGTACCGAGGACCTCACCAGGATCCCTTGCCAATACAAGACCGGCTTGCTCCTGACTGGATAGTATCGAATATGTCATCACCCTGATTGCTTTGCAACCTTGTTTATTTGAGATCTCATGCACAACCAATCCATAAATATGTAGATGCATCTAGAATGGTGACAACACACCCAAATGGGAGCGACCCACCTAGCCTTGCTGCATCTCCACTGATTTTTTTTATTCCTGGTTGATGAGGCTTGAGGCTACGCTTACCTTTTGAATCGCAATCCCACTTGGAATGCTAACACTACTTTCCAAGCAGTAATGTTGTGCCAGCATTCATCCATACAAGTTGTCTAGGATAAGGACAAACCGAAGGCTCTACTTCTACTACGTCCATTTTGGAATCATCCCCAGGGCTATTAGCAAGCAGCTCTTGCACTTCAATGCCCAGTCTTCGATACCGTATTCTTTAAGATGTCTTCAGTTCGAAATGCTTGAGTTGGATCAAATAGGTTTTCGAATAACATATCCAATCTCGGTCTCGTCGAAACAACTTTTGCTAATTTCCGGTTAACTTAGACCCAGTTCTTTAGGAAATAAACAGATATATATAAGAGAAGATTCACCTCCTAACCATTTGTGGATGGATTTCCTTATCATTTATCCTAAAAGAATGAAACGAGGTTTATATGCACAGTACAGCATCATTGGGTATGACTATAACATATAACTCACGTTTTTCTTCTAGATATTTCCAAAGTTATATTTAGATCCAAAATTTGATATCGGTTATTTAACTATCAAATAAACAATCATTCAACGTTGATTCAACTCCGTATAGGCTGTACCCAGCCTTTATTAATTAATCTTTAATTAATAAAATCACTTATAAATTTGATCAAAAGATCCTTTCGAAACACTTTCCCAAACCCTTAACATTTCTTTATACTTGAAAAAAATGTTATAAGTATTTACCAAAACATTTTGGAAATTCCCTTTCTTCAAAATTCCATATTAAATGGCCAAACAATTCCCTTTCAAAAAGATCACCTCCTACAAAACACATTTAAGTATCCCTTATAAAAATTCTTTTTATAAGTTCCTTTCACATTTCAAACTACTTAAAAATTTTCAAACTGGATTTAAAACTTCTTTAAAAAATATCTAAATTGATTTATAAAATCTATATCTACTTTTAAAACTATTTAAAAGTCTTTCTTCATAACTCCTTATAGAATCTTCTTTATAAAATATCATTTTCAAGGTATCATTTGTAAATCACTTTAGGTAAAACCTTTTATTTAATAAATCCATTTAAAAAACAAGTATTATTTAAAATAACTTTATAAAATAATAATAAATTTTAAAAATCATTTATAACCTTTAAACCAAAATTTATTAAAGAAATAAAGTTAATACAAAAGCATACTTTAGTAAATTTGAAATGAGTCTTAGCAATCCCATTTGGACTATTTTAAGTTACCATTCAATTTCCATTTCAATTCACTTAATAGTTATTTACGTAGATTGACATATATTTAAATACACTCATATCCAAATCAAGGAATAACATGTCAATATAAACTAACTAGCATATACATATCCCAATAACAAAATAGCAGGATGGTGATTTGTCCTACTAAGTAGATGTCCAAACCATTCAAACCAATTTATAGCAGAATGGGGATTATTTTGCTAACATGTGTCCACATAAACAACAAGCTAACAAACAATTTATAGTAGAACGGGGATTTATTCTGCTAATACATGTCCAAACAACCCAACAAACAAAAATAAATTTATAGCAAAACGGGGATTTGTTCTGCTATCACATGTCTAAACAATCCAAAAATCTACATTATAACACATTCACAGTTATATGGTTTTTTAATGGTATTGACACTTGAATCACTTGTATACAAATCCATCTTTGAAAAGAATTACCATTAAACAATTTTAAACTTGAAAACCAAAGGATTAAAACTTAAAAAAACATTTTTTTAGATAATTAATTATAAGTTAAATCCTTATTTAATCGTAATTAATTTTAATCGAATCTTAACTTAATTTAATTAAATAGCTAAATAATAGTTAACTATTAAGTAAACCTAAATTAATCCTACATTAATTTTCTAAAAATAATTTATACCTTTATTAATAATTAAATATTAATTAATTTTAATTGATAAAATAATAATCTTTACTTAAAACTTAAATAATAAATTAAACTTTAATTTTTTTTATAATTATCTAAATCTTAAATAATTTGTAATTTGAAATAATTAAATACTTGATTAATAATTAAGTAATAATTAATCTTATACTTAACTAATAATTAATTAAAAATAAACCATGTACTTAGCTCATAATTAATTAACATAATTAATAATTAATTTAAAACAAATCTTAACTTTAAAAGATAATTAATTAAGAACTAATCTTTATTTAATTAAAGTTAATAAACCTTGATAACACTTAATTAATTATTAATTACTAAAACCTAATTAATTATAATTAATGATTAAATCCTTAATTAACTTTTAAAAATATTTACTATTTAGTTCATAAAAATATTTAGAAAACAATTTGAAGTTTTAAAAGCAAACTTTACAAAAATCAAAATTTTAAGCGAATTGCATCCATAGCGACTATAGCGAATTGCATCCATAGTGAATTGCATCAATATTATTAATTAATTTTCAAAATTTTATGGTGGCTCTCGAGTGCATCAAAAAGCTCCTCGTGAAATTTCATAGCTTTTGGACTTGTAGATAGTGAGTTATGATCGATGCAAGTTGTAGTTTGCATGAAGGCTGAATCGTTTGCATCGATCTACTCGCCTCCATTAACTTCGTATCGATTCTGCCCCCATATCCGTAGCCGCAGCCTTTGCATCGTTCCAAATTTTACGCGCTCTAATCCACTTCTTTCGCTCCACCTCGACTGCTTCCTCAGTATCCATCGATATGAAGTACAGTGTCTTCGTATCCATCAACATAAGTTGTTCGCATCCATCGACCAACCTCCACTTCATATCCATCGGTTGCCCTTCCTTCGTAACGATCCAGTGTCATGTTCTTCATATCGATCCATGTCTACCACCTTCTTTGTATCGATGTATAAGTGATCAATACGAAATGTCCATCTTAATGATTGAAGTCGCTGATCCACTCTTCATATCGATCCCCTGCTCTTCATGTTTCCTTGTCCGTATCGATCCTTGAGCACCCCGAAAGCACATTCCTTCCTCGTATTGATCAATAAGTGATCGATGTGAAATGTTTGTTCGAGTTCCTGAAACTTGTGCTTCACTCTTCATTTCGGTCCAAGGGTACATGATCGATTCGAAGTATGCCACCATCCTTATGCCATATTGTCCGTATCCATCTCTTGCTCGATCGATATAAAATGCACCGATACAAAGACTGACCAACCCAAACCAAATGCCAAACGTGCGTTAGTCCACAACCATATCCATCCTAATAATAATCCATATCCATGTCGATCGATCCGAAAGCGTCGATCCGATGTACATAGCCGAGCCCATGTTCATCGTTACGAATTATACCGATACGAATTCACTTCCCATGAATATTGATTCATCCATATCTCAAGCATATGAACTCTGATTGACCAGAGATTTGAAACGTAGCCTTTCCTAGCCTTGTTCATCATTTCCAATAAATCCCATCTTGATTGGAGCTCGGTTTAATTTTGACGATATCGATCATAGCTTTGTTTCCAATCGACCTCTAATACTATCCATCCTTTCCAGCCAATATGTTGATATCCCGGCCTTGACCAAAAGGCGGGGTAAAATTTGCTCCTCAAAACATGCCTTGTGGTAAGAAGGCGTGTTTTGAATAGCTCCAAATCTGACATCCAAAGTCCATATTCCATCCATAGTCATATCATCCAACTCATAATCCAATCCATTACCAAGCCATCCTATCTGAGTGCCATAGCCATATCCTTAACCAAATCTGCCACTGCTCCGAGTCGGTATCTGATTTCGAATCCAGTAACCAAATCCTTAGCCAATTTCACATCCATTCGAACCCGTCAGCCAAGTTCTAATTCTTCCATATCCAATAGCCGATAATCGAATCCAAGACCTCTCTGAGTTGACATCCAAATCCTTAGCCGTTCATAGCCGATATCCATATCCATAACTTCTCCAGGTTCTTGCAAAGCGCAATCCACATTCGACAACCTGTATTAAACAATGCCTTGGTGTTCTTGGTTCAGTGTCCCTGAATGCTGAGTAATGTTGTGGCTTAGGTCCTAAGCCGAATCCTCTGGACCCTTGCCGAGTATAGTTCATACTCGATGACTTGAAATAGTAACCTACAATATAGAGCCTAAGTCCTAGGCCAAATCCTGGTCTTTCCGGACCCTTGCCGAGCATAGTCCATACTCGACGACCTGAATAAGTCGACTCGCCATGCTCGGATGAAGTGACTTACCCCTTGCCAGGCATAATCCATACCCAACGATCATTTACTAAAAGCCAGATAAAAAATCCAACTGAAATCCAATTCAAAATCCAAATCAAATCGAAAAACCCAAAATCCATACCAGAAATCCAAACCAATATCCAAACCAGAAAGCAAGCATCCAAACTGAATTCCAAACTAGAAAACAAACAAAACTAGGAGTTCAAACCAAACTCCAAAACCAAACCAGAAAAAAGAAAATGTCCAAACCAAAAAAGAGAAACAGATTTCACAACTAGGGGTTATCTCCATCCCCGTACATGAGTAAATGACTTGGTCGTTTGCCTAGAGTTTGCTACTTATTCCATATCATCCCTGTCAGTCGATAACCAATCGACCATCATTCTTAGGCCTTGTGCCATCGTCGTTTGAGATAGACAGTGGCTGCTCCTGTTCCACTGCCGCATTCCAAGTTTCGATGTATTGTTGCAACTGGCCACTCCTTACATGCTCATTGATTATATCCTTTAAATGCCTGCAACTGTTGGTATCATGCCCATCCGAATCATGAAAGAGACAGTGCCTGCCGGATGGCCTCTCGCGTTCTGAGGGTTCCCTCCTTGCCGGTCTTCGGTAAGGACGGGGATCATGAGTTTCCATGAATATGCGCCATAGAGTTTCATTGAACCCTTTGTAAGTGGAGAATTTCGGCTCTCTCCACCGCTTCCTTGCTTTTCTAGATTCGTCATCCAACTTCCTCTTTCCTCTATCTTTATCTTTACCCAAGCTTTGCTTAGATGGTCCTCCATCCTTAACCACATCCACTTCCTTTAGCTTTAGATCAAAACTTGCGTCCACTTGTCGAAGAAACCTTTCGGCCTCGTGAAAGAATTCCCCAAGATCCATTGGTGGGTCCCGTACCAATGATACTTTGAACTCTAAGTTGTCCCTAACTCCTGAAACTGCCGCCATTAAGACCATCGATGGATTCGGCCGATCCACCGAAGCAACCGCTACATTGAACCTAGTTAAGAAAGCCTTGAGCGATTCTCCTATCCTTTGCTTCACCGAGTTAGTGTCATTACATTCTTCGGTCTTTTGATATGAACCCAAAACTACTTCAAACATCTATCCACCAATTTTGTCCATGTCCTGATTGATCCATCTTCCAACTGCCTGAACCATATTGCAGCTATAACTGTCAAGTACAAAGGGAAACACCAGGCCATAACTTCCTCCGATGCTCCCAGCACTTCCATATGTCTTGTTTATCTCATCTGATGATCGGTAGGATCAGCCTTGCCATTGTATGCCTCCAGAGTAAGCAGCTTGAACATTGGTTGATTCCGAGCTGTTCTGATGTCAAGTGTAAACAGACTCCTGTTTACTCCTTCCAAATCTCTGTGTACTAAACCTCCACATATAGTTCGCCTGATAATCTCAGCTAATCCAGCGTTGTCCACCAAGGGTTGTCCACCAAGGGTTGCCCACGAGTCCCCGAGGAAATTCTGGTACATACTCTTCATCACGTACTCTTGTGCTTCTATCAGCTCCATGTTGTGTAGTGTCACCTGGAATCCCTCCACGAATCGGTCCATCGTTGTCGGGTAGTGCCCCAAGCCTGGATCCATCCGAATTAACAGTTGTGTGCTGATTGGGGGTTGTGCCCTGTTGAGCTGCTCCATCCGATTACCTATTGAGTCCTTCCGTTCTAGCTCCGTGGATCTGAACTCCTAAAGCTCCAGCAAATCCTGCCTGTCCAAACTGTCTGAGAAGGTTCTACATCATTTCCTCCTATCTTTTCAGAAGCTCTTCATGCATAGCTCCCATCATCATCTCCATCTCATCTCAGGTGATGAAGGCCGAAGCCTGATTAGCTCCTGAAGATGCTTCCTGGCTTCCTTCATACTTACTTCTATTCGCTCTTTGTCTCATTGTTGATTGCTTTGTTATGGTTCCTTTTAGATCTGATCCTTTAGCTCTCCAAATCTGAACTCCAAGTCTGGTATAGCGGGTGCTAGTCGCTCTCAGTGAAAGCACAAAGTGTTTGCGCTAAAATTAGTCACAAACCCCAGATGTAACAAAAGCACCGGTGTATATACATAGATTCATAATATTCCAACACATATCTCAGATCCAGATAATGTAGAGAATAAAAATGAAGAAATAGTAAAATTAAAATGGAAGAAAACATGAAAGAACACAAGGTTTATAGTGGTTCGGAAATTCGGCCTATGTCTACTTTGGATCAATCCTTTTTATTCCCTTTTTTACTATAGTTACAATTACAAGCCTTTAGTATCAATCACAAAAATGGCAGAGCTTCAGCGTTCGAGAAGGAAAGATCCCTTTTTAGTTTCCATAGGACTCCTATTTATAGGTGTAGACTCGAAAATATCCGCCTCAAAACCTAGAATACCTATTTTCTTGCGCAAGTGGGCCCGCCAGATCGATCCAGAGTGATTTGGGAGCAATGCATATTCAATTCTTATCGATCCAAAAGTGGTCCAACCGAGCTAAGATCGATTATGGAGGTTCTAGAGTGCATCAAGGAGCTTCTCTCGAAATTTCATAGCATTTGGACTTGTAGATTGTGAGTTATGATCAATGCAAATTGTAGTTTGCATGAAGGCTGAATCGCTAGCATCGTTCTGCTCGCCTCCAACCACTTCGTATCGATTCCACCCCCATATCCGTAGCCATAGCCTTTGCATCAATCCAAATTTTACGCGCTCTGATTCACATCTTTCGATTCACTTTGACCGCTTCCTCAGTATCCATCGATACGAAGTACAGTGTCTTCGTATCCATCGACATAAGCTGTTCCTATCCATCGACCAACCTTCTCTTCGTATCCATTGGTTTCCCTTCCTTCGTATCGATCCAGTGTCATGTTCTCTGTATCGATCCATGTCTACCACCTTCTTCGTATCAATTGATAAGTGATCGATAAAAAATGTCCATCCTAGTGATTAAAGCCGCTAATCCACTCTTCGTATCAATCCCCTGCTCTACAAGTTGCCTTTTCTGTATTGATCCTTGAGCACCCTGAAAGCACATGCCTTCTTTGTATCAATCAATAAGTGATCGATGTGAAATGTCTGTCCGAGTTCCTGAAACTGCCGCTTCACTCTTCATATTGATCCAAGGATAAATGAACGATGCGAAATATGCCACAATCCTTATGCCATGCTATCCGTATCCATCTCATGCTCAATCTATATGAAATGTACCGATATGAAAACTGAACAATCCAAACCAAATGCCAAGCGTGCGCATTAGTCAAAATCCGTATCCATCCTGATAATAACCCATATCCACGTTGATCGATACGAAAGCGTCGATCCGA
The DNA here is from genome assembly GCA_030765085.1 of Allium cepa. Classification (NCBI taxonomy): domain Eukaryota; kingdom Viridiplantae; phylum Streptophyta; class Magnoliopsida; order Asparagales; family Amaryllidaceae; genus Allium; species Allium cepa. The sequence continues at coordinate 981,935,903 of CM060928.1, forward strand.
TGTGCATAGCCGAGCCCATTTTCATCATTATGAATTATATCGATACGAATTGACTTCCCATGAATATTGATTCATCCATATCTCAACCATAAGAACTCTGATTGACCTGAGATTTGAAACGTAGCCTTTCTTAGCCTTGTTCATCATTTCCAATCAATCCCGTCTTGATTGGAGCTCGGTTAATTTTGACGATATCGATTATAGCTTTGTTTCCAATCGATCTCTAATACTGATATCCATCCTTTCCAGCCATTATGTTGATATCCCGGCCTTGACCAAAGGCGGGGTAACAACCAACAATCACAGTCTTTTTATAACCAGCATATCTAAACAATACCACAATCCAAACCAAACATTTACACACACACACACACACACACACACACACACACATATATATATATATGTAACCACATAACTAACACACCCACATGCAGATATATATATATATATGTAAGTACATTCTCCCTAAAAGTTAAGAAGTTTACTCACTAAAATTTTTGGAAACTTGAAATACTTCAGCGTTCGGAAAGCTTGGAAATCGTGAAATCCACTCAAAAATAGGTCATTTTCTTCTCAATTTTTGGACATGTAGTTCTCGGACTTTGGTAAAGTAGTCGAAAGGACAGTTTTAGGAAATTCTTTCCTCTACAATTTAAAAAAAAACACTCAACTTCGATGATTTTTGAGGAAGATATAGCCAAGATAAGAGGTGCTATTTTCGGACTTGAATTTCTATGTCCAAAAACATGTCCAAAAGAAATGCATTTTTGACATAGCTACACTCAAAATTTGAAAATATGGTATAAATAAAAGTTGTAGATATTGGAATTTTATATGGTCCTAATAAAATAAAATCTCTATTTGAATTAGATATGAGAAAGATATGTAGAATGAAGAGATGGCAAAAATGAAGAACTTAAAGGGGCATTTATAAGCAAGAACAAAGTAAATTATCGACCTTCGTCCTTTACCCTCCACCTCCTTCTTCCAACTCCTCTTGCTCCCCTTCCCACATATACTTCTACCCAAAACATGTTTTTGTACTTTGCGTACTCTATGTTAGTTATTGACTTAACAATTATATTTACATTTTTATTTCTAAACTTATTTAACTTAAGTTTATTTATATTTATACTTATCATATTTTAAAATTTATTTTCTCATAACCAAGGATGTTCCAAAAATATTAATCTTTCTTCAAACAGAAATAATAGTGACATCACTTCAAATAATTTTTATACGATAAAATGTCGAAAACTCGAAAACAGTTTCCGGTCACATTTTTTATTTTTCATCGAACAACATACTTTTGTAAAAAAAATTGAAAACTATTTCACTGTCATTATTTATTATTTGAAAAAGCTTTATTTTTATTATAAAATCTATATTGAATATTTAAAATTAAATAATAATCGAAAATCAAAGTAGCGAAATTCCAGTCATTACACTCTCACTCCCTTAAAAGAATTTCGTCCTTGAAATTACACTTTAACATATCCTAGTAAACACTTAACACTGTATATCAGTTCGTATGATGCACATAGATTATTCTTATATAACAGTATGATTCCATCACTACTCGGATGCATACTTAATTTCCAAACTAGTATCGGTCACCCAATTCTCTAGTGTTGACTCTGTTCAGGTTCCTTGATTAAGAACCTCTGTTCTCCTTACATAGTTGTAACTATAATAGAAAACATCTGTCTCATATAAAAAACCCTCATTTGGTACTCAACATCAAAATCAAGCATTAGATCCTTATTCAGAATGGTACAAACACCTCAAAGTCATGTACTTGAATGTTAAATCAAGACTATATGGAAGGAGAAATGATCTACCTCCAACCTGCACACTTATTTAATTAGTTCTCACTAGTACCAACTCTATCTCCACTAAATTATTTATAAAAACATTTCATAAAAAACTAAACTTAGGTTCAACTTTTGACACTGCTCCACTACATCCTTAGAGTATATACCCCTATTTGATTCAACTATTTCATTTTTACATTTATTTTCCTGAGAAAACTCAAGAGTCAAATACCCGGCTTTTATTCAAAAACTTTTTGAAATGAAACTTATATGTTAAATCGTAAAAATATATAGATATAGCCCGGGTAACTCCAAAATGATACTAAGGAATTGGGTACTACCAAACAGTACCATACACTCCCTTACGAAGAAGTGTAATACTCAAGAGAAGTATTTATCATTCAAACACAACACTTCCCCAATTTTAAGTTATTTCTAAGCCACTCGAACTAGTTAACTTAAAATATTTACAAAATCTCATTTTTGAAACAACATTTTTACATTCTCCAAAAAAACATTTATCACCAACTTTCTTTGGGTTTTTTAGGGTTGAACTTGTTTCGATCGAACAATGATAAAGAGAATAATTTACTAAGTACCCCATAGTGTCAGCCTAGGAAAACAACCGATCATCACTTAGAAGATTATTCAGATCATCATAAAACAATCAAGACTCATTCTCCCAAACTATTCCAAAGAAAACACTTCTTACTTAACCCTTTTCATTCCCAAAATCTTATACTTGAAACAAAAGTATTTTCAAATAATACTCTTATTATTTTTCCAATCCTTGATATCCATTTTTCAAATGTCCTGAGAGTTTAGTCCTCAAGTTTCAACTTAAATTCTTTTGTATTAAGAGACACCTTCATATAAATTCATTTTATAAGATCAACTTTTTTAAAAAATTCTCCAAATATTTATTTTAAATATTCTACCTTTTAATAACATCTTTTATTAAACCAAATTTTAATTCAATATTAATATTGAATGCCTTATTGTCAATTCTTGAAACCTAATTCACAAGGTGTTCATTTCATGTTTTCATAGTTTCTACCCAACCCAAATCTTAAAAAAGGAAGCTACGTACACTCACTAATAATAGTAAATGCTCAACTGGACAAGCATGACTAACAAAATCCTAGCTGATAATAGTATAATATTATTATCTCTAAATAATGCCTCAAAATACTATACTATTTTAAAATCAATATTTACATACAAATATATTCTAGGAAAATTATTTCATTTCCCTAATTTCAAATTAAATAGTATGTCAGTTTGCCTTGTTCAAATGTTAACAAACCCCTAACAACACCATGGCATCCCACGACTCAACCAGAGTTCTTAAGCCACTCAACCGATAAATCAACATAATATTAAAAAAATTAAGCCACTAACAAGTACATGCTCTTATATAATATACTAATACTCATTCTATGTTCTCACTTAACCGATCTCAAATGAGTTTACCCCACCAAGGCCAAGGCTCTCGCTTAACCTTGCGCTCTAATACCACATGTAACAACCCGCCTTTTTGAACCCTAAAAGTCGACACTAACACATCCATGGTATCCATGTGCCGTACAAATAAGTGTCGAAAAGACGGATTGTTAGGGGAAAGAAGGAGATAGAAGATAGAAGAAACTAAACAATCATAATCTTACAACATAATAGAATAACATATATTAGTCAACATAATACTTTACAGAGTCATTTCAAAAATGATACATCAAAGTCATATACTAAAAATTCTACCCTAGGACAATTATAACTTTCCGTCCCTACCTAACTAATCCAAGATACATATAATACAACAGAAATAAGACAGTAAGTATCTATCGATGAGGCCTCCTGCTCCAAGCTCCTCCAAGTGCATCCGTGGGAAAAACCTGAACTACTTGGTTGTCCACAAAAAATTGAGCACCCAAGAGTTTTAGGAAAAGAAAATAAAACTCTAGGCCAGACATGAGTCTGGTGTGAGTAAACTCAAACAACTGAATTATTATGTTACCCTTTTTAAATCAAAGGTATCTCCTAAGACCATGCCGCACATAAATACGGACGGGTTTTTTAACTCATGATAACCAAAACACTTTTTATAGAAAATCCAGTGACATTATAATAATGTCTAAGCGTTCAAAGTAATGAAAATAGCCGAATTTGTTACCATTATTCAATTCTAGCATACTAGGCTCTACAATCAAAAACGTAAAGGCACATATTGGAGATTGGATCCTATACTATGGTAAGGCATCATGGTCCACCTATCATGGTACACATCTAGAAAATGTACCGAGGACCTCGTTGGGATCCCTTGCCAACACAAGACCGGCTTACCCCTGACTGGATAGTACCGAATCTGTCATCACCGCAGTTGCTTTGCAACCCTTTTTATTTGAGATCTCATGTGCAACCAATCCATAAATATGTAGATGTATCTAGAAACGTAATGGCGCACCATAATGGGAATGACCCACTCCGCCTTGCTACATCTCCCCTGTTTTTTGTCATTCCCGGTTGATGAGTACCTAGTTTTTTAGGGTGAGTACCCGATGGGTTTCTTTCTTTATAAACCCCTCTCCTATACCACTGTAATCTTGCATTTGAAAAAAGTTTGGAAGCTCAGGGGGGCAATCACTGTCAAATTTGACGGTTCTTGTTCCTATTTAATCTATCTTCTAAGGAGGATAGAAGGAATATAATTGAATCCGACCCTTTGCTTATTAGGAACAAGCTTTTCATTGTTAAACCTTGGGATTCTACGATTGGTAACCGTTGTAGCATGATTAAATCTGTCGCTTTCTGGTTAAGATTCTCAAATATACTCTTAATTGCTTGGTCCTACCTTGGAATCAACTGGTTAGAATCAAGAATTGGGAAATTTCCTTGCCTTGATTAGTCAACAGAGAAAATGGAAAGAATACTGTATTCTAAATGTATGATTGAATTATCGCCTGAACATGATTTGTTGAAGAATTTTTAGTCAGATTGTTAGATGGAAGTATGCAAATGGTAAGGATTTACTACCAATGTAAGCCAGTAATTTGCACAACATGTAAAGAATTTTGACATGATAAAGATAACTATATGAGAACAGAAAAGAAGGAAATAATTGAAATCAAAGAGAATAGACTTGATACAAGGGAGAAAGACAAGGTTGAAAATTAAAATGATAATGAGGGAATGATGGTTAAAAAGAATTGAAGTTGACAGAGGGTCAAGAGGCATAAGTTTATTATAAAGAAAGTTGCTATTAATGTTGCTAAATGTAATTATAGTGTAATGCAAAAAAATGGTGAGGCAAGTAGCAAATTTAATGCTAAAACCGATAAATCTCCTACCTCAAATGAGTTTGTAGTGACAAGTAATAAATACTCAGTTCTTATTGTTGAAAATGAAGAATTGTCTAAAGTGGTGTTGATGGATGCTAATCTTGATATAGTTGAAGAGGGTGAAATAGTGTCATGCAATAATATTGTTGACAAAGGCAAAACAATTGTAGTGAATGCTGAAGAAACAAAGTAAAATGATGTGCATGTAGATAAAATTGCTGAAATGACCAGAAATGTGCATGTGCACAATAATTTACTCACTGTGCATGACAAAAAACATCAAATCTCCCCATCAGAACTTCCAAACATTAAATACCCACATGCAAAAGTACCTGTTACATGTAAGTTTTTCCAAACACCTATATCGACTGCTCAAATTACCAATGATCTTGACAAACATGCTCAACCAATTCCTCTTCCCATCTGCTGTAATCAACCCCAATCTTTTTCCAATACTGATACTGCTCCTTCAAGCTCATCCCTACCTGACCCGTTAGTAAAACCTCCTCAACTTTATGTCATCTTGGGCAATTTTCCGCCTTATGGCTTGCCTGTCTATGCATCTTCCCACCCGGTCAATGTATTTGTTGAGTGCAACCCATCACCGAAACCGAATAAAAATAATAGTGTTGAAATTAGCACTCTGGCTGAAAGTCTAACTTGGGGATCTCCAACAACAAGGAGTATGAAAGATACTATCCATTTATCCCTTTAGTTTTTTTTAATGACTCGCCATACGGCAGTGTGGAACATTAGAGGTGCCCATTGCATATCTAAACTTGATCAAGTGAACCTCCTTATCCAAACTCATAAGCTTGAGTTATTTGCAATTCTTAAAACCAAGTTAAACTATTCTCTAACCTTGTCTATAAGCAAATACATTAATAGTGCATGGATCATGAATCATAATCTTTAAGATGCATCTTATGGGAGAATTGTGGTTCTTCACATCCCTATTGTGTTCTCTCTTCATCCTACCATTTCTACTTCTCAACTCATTCACTTTCATGCCTATCTCATTCCATCTAAAATTTCCTTTGATCTAACTATTGTCCATGCTTGTAATTCTTTAGCCACAAGACAGTCTCTTCTGGACTTACTCCCTGCTTTTAGGTAAGACACTCACCCATGGCTTGTTGTTATGGATTTTAATTGCTGCTTAAGCCTTGATGACAAGCATGGTGGGATCCCTTTGTTACCTAAAGACATTCAACCTTTAAACATTGTAATTGAAGATTCTAGTCTCCTATCAATCAATAAATCTAGTGCCAATTACTCTTGGAATAACAGGATTAGGAGTGGTACTAGAACTCTTTAAATAATTGATCACTCCTTCTGCAACTTCAAAGCCTTGTCAATATGGTCCTCCTTATCTACCTACCTTCCCTTTCTCGTTTTATCCGGTCAGTCCCCTATTATTCTATCAACTGGTCCCCCTATTGTTACTGAGAAAAGAAGTTTTAAATTTTATAGTACTTGGTCCATGAACCTGGGTATAATGAAATAAAAAATGAAGCCTGGTTTAACATTTTTCATGGGAACCATGTGTATGTTTTTTGTAGGAAGATGAAGCAAGTTAAAAAGCGCTTAGGTTACGGGCTCAAGGAAACTTTGGGAAGTGATGCCTTTAGATCCACTACCATCATAAAATAGCTGGAGGAGGCTCAATCTAAAATGCTAAGTAACCCCGATGATGTTGAAGCCGCTAGTGTTGAGAGTTTCCTTTTTCTTGCTCTTGCCAATGCACTCGAGCTAGAAAGCTTGATGAAAAAGCAACAACTCAACTTAAATGGATAATAGAAGGAGACATCAAAACTGCTTTCTTTCATGCAGCAATTAAATCAAAATAGGTTAGGGAACAAATAAATTGCATTCTGATGATGATGGGAACTTAAACTCAACACCTAATGGGGTTGATAATGCTTTGGTTGAATATTTCTCTAAACTGCTAGGTAAATCCTCCAATTTTGAGCCTGATCTTTATGTCCTTAATAATATTAAGCTTCATGTAATCCTACCTCACTATGCTTCCCATTTGATCTCCCATATTTCAATTGATGAGATAAAAGGAATCTTTTCTCTATGAACAAGAAATCTAGTGGTGGGCCTAATGGTTTAAATGTTGTGTTCTCATTCATAGCTGGGATTTAGTAACATCTGATTTTTGCAAGGCAATTCAAAACATTTTTTCCAATTTTGAACTGCTGGGTGAGGTGAATGCCGCTAACTTAGTCCTATTCCCGAAATAAAATTCTCCAATAACAGTTAGCTCCTGTTTGTGCCAAAATTGGTCACAAACCCCAAATATCGTGAAAGCGCCAATGTAAATCATAGATCACAGATCTAAGTAATGTACAGATAAAAAACGAAGAATTATAAGCTTAAAACGGAAGGAAATAGACAGAGACACATAATTTATAGTGGTTCGGCTATCTACGGCTTACGTCCACTTCAAAGGATAATCTTTTATTGATGTTCTTGGCTGGTTACAACTGATTACAGCGGATTATAGTGATAAAATTCGAGTACAACAGCAGCCTTGTAGTGCAAAGATGTTTTCAGCAGAGTTTGGACATCGGATAGCCAAAAGATCCCATTTTTGTAGGCCATGGGGCTCTATTTATAGGCGTAGACTGCAAATATCTTGCTTAAATCTCGGTAGACTTCTTCTGGCATGTGGGTGGGCCCACGCGATCGTTCCCAGGCGATTTCGACTCGATCCGAGATCGATACGAACATAATTCGCATCGGTCAAGATTTTGTCCAATGGAGTCGAAATTCGGCATGGACCTTCTTTAGCTTGTACGTAAGCTCCCGTGAAAATTTTATAGTATTTGGACTTGTAGATCTCAAGATATGATCGATACGAAATGTAGTGTCCTTGGCTTGCGTCGATCGTTTCGTATCGATAGTTGTTCGTATCGACACCATGCACGTGCACGTTAATGACGTGACTCTATTTTCAAGGCTCGATCCACTTTTCGTGCCATGTTGAATGCTTCCTTATTCATATCCAATATCTAAGCCTTGTTTGTATCAATCGATTCTAGCCCTGTTCGTATCTGTAATTGAAGGTGTATTTCGCATCCATCCATTTTAGCCCTTATTTGTATCGATAATCGATGGTGTACTTTGTATCGATTGTTGCAGATACAACCGGTACTAAGTGACTTCACTTGAGGGTTTTTTTGATGGATATGAACATGGACCATGATGGATACGAATAAGGACTATGATGGGTACGAAGGCTCACGGATGCTATCGATTCGAACAACCATGAACTGGATGGATACGAAGGAGGTCTGCAGAGTGGGCGGATATGAACTAAGCTTACCTGTGATTGATACGAATTGGGTCGGTCCTCGATGGATACGAAGTAGCACCAACACGAGGTACGCTGATGGATTCAAACTTGGAGGACATGAGTATTGGGCTTACGTGATGGATACGAGCAACATATATCTGATGGATACGAACTAAAGCGATACAAAAGTGTCGATTTTTCTTATTTTTTATCGATCATATCTTGAGCATATGAACTCTGATTGACTTGACATTTGAAATTTTGGCTTTTACGGCTTTGCTTGTCTTGCCTTGTCAATTTTAGCTCGATCTGGACACGGACAAAATTTATCGACATTCATAGTGAACTTATGATGTACAATCGATATTTGGGATGAGTAATCATTGATTTTCAGTTAATTTCTTGATATCCCGGCCTTGCTAAAAGGTGAGATAACACTTTTCCCCCCAAAACATGCCTTTTGGTAAAAGGCGTGTTTTGAATAGCTTCAAATCAATTGCCGTGAGTCCATGTTTTATTCACAGCTATAGTATCGTCAATCAAGTTTATGGCTGTTCGAAGCTGAATCAGTGTCCATTTCGACCTATGGAACTCAAGAATTAATTTCTACAGCCTCTCCGGGCCCTTGCTGGATCCCATCCTTTCATTCTTCATTGAAGGGGAAACAACGTCGATTGAGTCGATCATGTCGCTCTTCGACAAAGCGGCAACACCCCTTGCACTCTGGTTCAATGTCCCTGAACATTAAGCGATGTCAAGGCCTAAATACTAGGCCGATTACAGCCACTCCGGGCTCTTATCAAACCCCGATCCAATCACTCTCCGGTGAATGGGGAATGACATTAAGTGATTTGATCCTGTCGCTCTCCGGCGAAGCAACTCACTTCATGCACTCCGGACCCCGGTAGGGTCATAAAGCGATTAATTCCAAATTGACTTCCAATATTCATCCTTTAACTCTCCGGTCAAAGGTCTATTTTGTGAAATTCAAGTTCATTTATTCAATTCAAATTCTAGATGTTCAATCTCAAACAACAGGAAAAATTAGATACCGCCTCTCCGAACAGAGCGATCTATTACCGTCTTAGAGCATGCGTAGGGATCTCTCCGGTTCCCGTACATGTGTAAGTGAATAGCCATTTTATTTTGAAATCAAATCTAAGGAGTTTAATCTTCCAAAATTCAAATCTTGAACTTGGCCCTTGCCATCAAGATCAATTGATGACGAGTCGTGATCCCGATCTAGGATTAGTTCTGTTAGGTAGAGGCGATAGTTGCTAGGTCCTACGGCCGCTGTTCGATCTCTGGTGTATTGTGGCAATCTACCACTTATGACATGCTCTTCCACCTCATCCTTCAGATGGTGACATTCATCGGTAGTATGCCCTTCCAACTCATGGAATAGGCAATACTTTCCACTTCTACATTCCCGTTCTGAGATCTCTCCTGGGTGGTTTTCGATAGGGGAGCTGCCCCTAAGTCTTCGTGTAAATCCATTCCAGGTTTTTCATCAAGTCAGCGTATTGTTTGAACCTGGGTTCTCGGAGTTTCTTCCATTTGTCAGGACCATCGTATCTGTCATCATGCTTTCACTTCCCTTTGTCTGCTCCAGTTTGTTCTTTGGAGGTTCCTTCGCCTTGCACGGTGTTTGTTTCTCCTCTCTCGACGCGTGAATCTTCTAGCCGAATGAATCTTTCAGCTTCATGATAAAATTCTCCAAGGTCTTGTAGGGGATCCCTTGCTAAAGAATCCTTAAACACTATGCCTTCTACAACTCCTTCCACCGCCGCTATCAAAATCATCGATGGATCCAGGCGATCTACCGAAGCCATAGTTGCATTGAATCGCAGTAGAAAATCTTTTATGGACTCTTCAGTCCTCTGTTTTATCGATGCTAAGGTCATCATACTTTTGGGTCATGTCATGTGGACCCTAAACTGCCTCATAAAACATTCCACTAGCTCGCCCCATGTTCTAATTGATCCATTCTCTAGGTGCCTGAACCAAAGCGCAACCAAATGTACTAAATATAGAGGGAAACATCGCGCCATCACTTCCTCGAATGCCCCCAGCACTTCCATATGCTTGATACATCTGGTAATACGCATGGTCGGGTCTGACTTTTCATCATAAGGTTTCAGCGTGGGTAACTTGAACTTTGGAGGGTGGTTCCTCGCATATCTGATATTCGGAGCAAACGGACTCTGACTAACTTCCTCTAAGCCTCCGCTTGGAAACCCTCCTCTCATAATCCGTCGCACTAGTCCAGCCATTCTTTCGTCCCCATCCAGGGGTTGTCCCCTTACCATGTTTCTATCATGCCCCCATGTCTCGAAGGGTATTCTGGGTAATATTCTTCACGTGGTTTGCTCCCGTTGGCATTGGCTCTAGCCTGCTGAGCTACATCTATGGGTCTGCCACTGTCAAATCCTAAGGGTCTGCTCCCAGGTCCTTGTTGATTGCCTTCATGTTTTTCATTCTGATCTTGAATATGACCTTCATTGGACTCGATGACTCTAGCTCCCTGTATTTGCAGCTACTGTAGTCGGTCCAAGGTTTCATGCTCTAGCTGCTCTCATCTGCTCAAAGAAGCTTTGCATTATTTCCCATTGGCTCTTCAATAATCTTTCATGTATTGAATCCACCATAGCCTCCATATCGTCCCTGGTGATGTAGATCGAAGCTCGTCCTTCTCCAGCTCCAGAGGAGGTCTCTTGACTTCCCCCTTGGTGGCTCCTTTCTCCTCTCTGCCTTCTTATTGATTGTCGCATCACTGTCTTTCAAATCTGAATTCCTTAAGCTTTCAAATCCAATATCTAAGTGGTAGAACCCTAGAGTTAGGCCTTCTCAGTGAAAACATCAAAGTGTTTGTGTCAAAATTGGTCACAAACCCCAAATATCGTGAAATCACCAATGTAAAATCATAGATCTAAGTAATGTAGAGGATAAAAAATGAACAATTATAAGCTTTAAAAGGAAATAAATAGATAGAGACGCAATATTTATAGTGGTTCGGCTATCTCTGGCCTACATCCACTTCAAAGGATAATCTTTTATTGATGTTCTTGGCTGTTACAACTGATTACAGTGGGTTACAGTGATAAAATTCAAGTACAACAACAGTCTTGTAGTGCAAAGATGTTTTCAGCAAAGTCTGGACGTCGGATAGCCTGAAGTTCTTTTTTTGTAGGCCCTGGGGCACGATTTATAGGCGTAGACTGCAAATATCTCGCTCAAATCTCGGAAGACTTCCTCTGGTACGTGGGCGGGCCCATGCGATCGATACCAGGCGATTTCGACTCGATCTGAGATCAATATGAACGTAATTCGCATTGATCAAGATTTTCTCCAATGGAGTCGAAATTTGGCATGAACTTTCATTAGCTTGTACGTAAGCTCCCATGAAATTTTCAAAGCATTTGGACTTGTAGATCTCGAGATATGATCGAAATGAAATGTAGTATTCTTGGTTCGCATCGATCTTTTCGTATCGATTGTTGTTCGGGTCGACACCATGCACATGCACGTTGATGACGTGACTCTATTTTCATGGCTCGATTCACTTTTCGTGCCGCGTTGAATGCTTCCATATTCGTATCCAATATCGAAGCCTTTTTCGTATCGATCGATTCTGGCCCTGTTCTTATCGATAATTGAAGGTGTATTTCGCATCCATCCATTTCAGCCCTTATTCGTATCGATAATTGATGGTGTACTTCGTATCGACTGTTGCAGATACAACCGATATGAAGTGACTTCGCTTGAGGGGTTTTCTGATGGATATGAACATGGACCATGATGGATACTAATAAGGATTATGATGTGTACGAAGGCTCACGGATGCTATCGATTTGAACAACCATGAACTGGATGGATACGAAGGAGGTTTGCAGAGTGGATGGATACGAACTAAGCTTACATGTGATCGATACGAACTGGGTCGGTCCTCGATGGGTACGAAGTAGCATAAACATGAGGTAGGCTGATGGATTCGAACTTGGAGGACATGAGTATTGGGCTTACGTGATGGATACGAACAACAGACATCTGATGGATTCGAACTAAAGCGATATGAAAGTGTCGATTTTCATTATTTTGTATCGAACATATCTTGAGCATATGAACTCCGATTGACTTGAATTTTGAAACGTTAGCTTTTACAGTTTTGCTTGTTTTTCCTTGTCAATTGTAGCTCATTCTAGACTTGTACAAAATTTATCGACATCCATTGTGAACCTGTGATGTACAATCGATATTTGGGATGAGTAATCATTGATTTTTAGTTAATTTCTTGATATCTTGGCCTTGCTAAAAGGTGGGATAACAGCTCCTTCAAACCCATCTCTTGTTATAATGTGATATATAAATGCATATCTAAATTAATTGCTTCTAGGCTTCTTAGTATTGTGCTAGATCTTGTGTCTCAAAATCAGGCTGCATTCCTGCCTAATAGGAGTATCCTTGATAATGTATTGCTTGCTCGTGAGATTTTAAAAAGGCATGGTAGGGTGCAGTCAAGACCTAGTGCTATGATATGTCTTGACTTAAGAAAAGCTTGTGATAGTGTTCGTTAGAAAGCAATTGTCAAAATTATGGCACTTATGGGTTTTACTAAGCCATTTGTTGCCTGGATATATGTATGCATCTCAACCCCATCCTTCTCAGTTATGTATAATGGCAAGGCTTCTGGATACATTAAAAGCAAACAAGGAATAAGTCAGGGGGATCCTTTTCCATCTTATTTATTCATACTGGTTAAGGAAGATTTTTCAAATATGATCAATGAAAAATTCCTTAAAAAGGAGATCATGTACCATCCAAAGTGTAAGCATACAAACACCTCCTCTCTTCTTCCCGCAGATGACATTATGATATTTACAAGACCTGATACCTCATCCATTTCTTGTACCAAGAGCACCCTTGAAGCTTTTCATTCAACCACTGGCCTTATGCTGAACCCAGCCAAGTCCAAAATTCTATTCATTGGAATCCCTCAATCGAATTCTTTTGTGCTATCTACAATAACTGGTTTCTTTCCAATGCAAAATGACATGAATTATCTTGGCCTAATATCAATTGCCTCACTCTCTACAGCATAATAACTGGAGCTATGTCTAACTTGGCAAACAAATTCCTCTCTTAGGCTAGGAGATTAGTTTTAGTAAAGTCTGTTAGCTTCCCAATGATGGTTTACTGGGCTAGAACTTTCATTCTCCCTCTAAAGCTTCTAAGGATGGTCAGAAGTGCTATGTTGAGATTTTTCAGGACTGGGAGCATTCATACTAGGAAATTTTTTCCTTGTTCCTTCTCAAAGTTTGAGAATCCTAATCTAAAGGTGAGTAGGGATAGTTAGTATTGCTTTATGGGATGAAGTTGCTATAAGTCATCACTTCAATTCTTTGCTAATAAACAAGAGGAGTCCTTGGGTTGAATGGACCATGAAACATAATATTTGGAAGAAGTATTTATGGGCTATAGATGTCCTCAATCTTGCAGCTGGATATGGAAGAAGCTCCTAGAGTTGAAGAAATTTTTTCTGCCCTTACTACGGTTCTCTCTTTGCCGATAGCACTAAAGCTTTTTGGCATGTTCCTTGGTGTAGTGATGGTATTATCCTTTCTACGGTGATACCACATCAACAAATATCTCAATCTAGAATTAATATAAATGCAATGGCTATTGACTTCATTGTTGATGGTAAGATGTCCCTTCCTTACACAAATAAGCATATTTTGATAGACTTCTAAGCTAGTAATAGTGAATTCCACAATACATATCCTAAAACTGACGAATTGTTGTGGGGAGGTAAAGCTCATTCTATCAATCATATGCTTTAGCTTCTTTCTAGAGTGAAAAGTATGCCAAATTGTCCTTGGCATAAGGTCATGTGGAATGATCTATCAACATGCAGTGAAAATATGATGTTCTAGAAAGTTCGTAACAATGCATTGATAACTAAGGTAAAGATGCTTGATTATGGGTTATTAACTGGCCTCCTATGTTCCTTCTGCAATGCCTTTACTGAATCAGTGCACCACCTTTTCTTTGATTGCTCTAAACTATTTCATATGTGGGAGAGGCTTATGATTAACATTGGAAGAAATGATGTTTCAATGGTTTCATCTATTGAATGGGATTTAATGTAGAAGGCAACAAAGTGGAGGGAAAGAGAACGGCGTATGTTGTTTTACCGCTTAAAGAAATATATGCTCGAGGGAAAGGAATTTAAGATTCTTTGAAAAGAAATTGCGCAACTATTTGGTGTTATGGAATGTATTGAGGAATGAGATAGTGAATGGTTTGATGCTTCGAAACTCTCCTCTAGCTTCTCTACTGGGTTCATGGTTGAAGGAGGCTTCTATGTTATTTTTTCTATTTCTTTATTATGTGTTTGTTTTTTTGCTGTGTGGCTCGTTTGCTTGTTTATTGACATAGATCTTGTTCTATGTTTTTTTATTGTCTTGCAATAAAATCTAGTAGGGGCCAATTAACCTCGCTATCTTTTCTATAGAAAAAGTATTCCTTTTGAAAACATTGGGTTTTGTAACGACTAGCCAATTTATCACTTTGATAAGTTGAATTTATTTTTAAATGAAAGATGATAATACAGGTAATATCGGTTCAAGTGATAATAAGTAATAGTAAATTTATTGTGAATAAATATTTACTAGAATATTTTCCTCAAAAATTTACCGATCAGTGGCATCGTATTTAAATATATATATTTTTATTTAAATTAAATCAAGATTTAATTATTTAATAATTTCTTTAATTTTTCAAATAATTATTTTAAATAAGAATAATTCATTTTAAATAGTTATAAAGTGATAACTAATCGTTTATAATAGTTATATAAAGGGATATATAATTTATTTGAAAATATAAGGAAAAATCGATATCGCTTTGTCGGTACAATAGCGACTTTTGTAAATAATGTTAAATATGAATTTATATGGTTTTATCATTCAAATGCAATCATTTTAATTAATTCAAAATGGTAAGAAAATTATTTTTGAATTTATTTACAAATATATGTACGTTAAAGTATAAGTGAAAGCATGACCGATTATTGGTTCTTTAGATTTCAATGATTTAACGAACAAAAGTTGTTCGAAGACGTTCAAAGTGTTATACACCGACATATACGTACATGTATATGTTACATACACAGGATAACATGCACATAAACATAAATATATAATTATAAATAACTATAAGAAATATAATATAAATATATAGTATATTTTAAGATTTTTTACTCCTTATGCTTAACTAATCAACGTATGCATACATGGGATGATGGAAGTGATGTGCACATGGGCATGCTCTAACCATGCATTTTGAAAGGGGACGTGTGTTGGAAAAGCTTTAAAATGGTGATAAAGGTGATGATGTATGTATGGATACTTTTACACTCTTCCTTTCCTATAAATACCCTACATTCTTCTCTTCAACTTCATTCATCTTCTTCTTCATATTCTTAAGCTTTTGCGTCCACTTTAATGGCATCCATTCTAAGAGAAATAATGTCTCCGTCAAAATATTTATACATGGTAGAATACGCTACATATATAATGTCTAGTCAGTAAAATAAATATTAAAATAGCATTAAGGCTTTAGATTGATCCCCCTTAATGCCTTTTTAAGCATTGCCATACAGTTTGCATATAAAACACCAGTAAACCGTCAGTGGATAGGGATGCGCTGTGATATGACAACACTAAACCAAAATCGTAGGGGCCTCATACAAGGATAAAAGTATGAAAAGATATGTGAGGCAATGCCTAAGGTAGAAAACTACTAGTTTACCTTTCAAGCTTGGTGGTAATGCGTCATAGCCATGATCGCCCACTGCGTCCAACACTCCCATAATCCGAGGGTGCGCACAAATCAATTACAATGTAAATGATGGTAATACGAAGAAGAGTACCCACTTAGGGTAGCTATTCTTCTTGGTCGGTACGGCTCCTATTTTAGTCATTTCAATTTGGCACAAGTGCCAGGCCAGTCCATCATCATTCTCTTTCCTCAAATTCAGCAAACGACACCAAATCCAACCACTTGGTTGTAACGACCCATAAAATTCGATGATTTAAATCAGTTAAATTAATAAGATTATTGATTAAATTTATAAAGAAATAAAAATCTTATAATTTATATTGGAACGAATGTTATAAATTAGATGTAGAAATTGAAATTAAATTTAACAATTTAAAAATAGAAGTGATTAAAGGTTACTTAAATGATAATTAATATAATAACGGAAAGGTGAATGTAAATTGAATTGAAACGAGAGTTTATTTATAACGCAATAATTGATGAATAGAAGGTTGAAACCAAGTAAATAATTTATTGAGAGTATTTAACCGTAATTAATGTATATATTTGACAAAGATATAATAAAGGAAAATAGGATAGTTAATAACAAAGGAGTCAGAAATTTGAATAGATTTAATGTAACATTTATACAACTATAAGATGTAAATGGCGTATAATAGTGTAAAAGAGAAGTACCCATGTTGACATCACCTTTAAGATGCTAAGTTAATAATTGATTCATAATAAGGAAATTAAATGAATAGATTTATTTGAATGGTAATTGACAATTAATGAATGTATTAAAATTGTAAAGGTCAAAATTGATTGCATTAAATAAATTGGGAATTTAATTTCATTAAAGGCAATTAAATATTATCTTAATATAAAATTTAGATAATTTTTGAAATTAATGCTAACTCCATTCAGAATATGACAATTGGTGTAATATCTGGCTTGAAAGCATATATTATAAGTTACCTGTTTAATTAGTTGATGGAATTAGGATTTGAAATAATTGTTAATACAATAAATAGAAGTTGCATTAATGTGAGAAGTAATATCATGTTTAGAAGTTGTTAAACTAGAGTATATATGGAAATAAAGATTCATTAATGTAAACTTTATAAATGGATAAAGTGAAATGAAAGGTCAGGTGAGATATTGAAATTTGTTATAATTGGTAATGAGATTTGAATTGTAAGAAACGAATGTAAATACTAAATTGCTAATGAAATAATAATAATATAGTTAATGTAATTGAATAATAGCAGAAGTATTTAAGAACTGTAACGGGGCTTGATAATAGGTTACACATGAGTGTAATTAAAGACATGGTAATACTTGTTATAATTTACCTGTTTATTTGGTTTAATAATAAAATTGGAAATCAATTTGTAACGACCCGTAAATTTAACCGGTTTTAATAACGTTATTAATTGAAAGTTCGTGGAATTTTAAACAATAAAATTTTGAAATATATATTTGATATTTGGAATGCCTCTAGTTAAACATAGCAACTTGTAAATTTTCGTCCGAAAATATGAAAGTTTATTTCGTGCGTAAATTTACTTCAATTTAATCAGTTAAAAAGCGATGAAAATAAAACATTTTCGAAACCCAAAAATTTTTACATAGGAAAATTCTAAATCGTCTTCTGAGCAAGACGCCATTTTTCATTTTTCAAAATTCAGACTTTTTAGCTCCGTCGATCTTATTCTTCCACGTTTTTTTTGCATTTTCCGTAGTAGAAAAATTCGAATTTTTATAATTCAATCATACCACTGATATCCATATACCGTTTTGATCGTCTCGTCATGCTGATCTCAACGGTATATTTATTCCTATATTTGAGGTCCGGTACGCGACGGAAATAATAAACCATTCGTTGTAACGGTACCGCAAATTGTGACTTTACTCATTCCTTTGCTTTCAAAAATTTGAACCGTGACCGTAACAATAAGTTTGCTTTAACTTTTTACTGATTCAATGCTCAGCCGTTACATATCCATCAATTTCAATTTAATATGGCGGTACGTTTCTCTATTTTTTGGTATGTTCACTTGTTCCAATTTATTACTGCAGTGTCTTTTAAACTCTCTACGTTTTGAATTGTTAACTAAGAAATATATAAAGGTTACTGCATGCGCATAATACACGTCCTTTGAAATCAGTACCCTACTTACATTTATTTTTCTCTGACACCTTCTCTTCCATTTCAAAGCACTCCATCCTCTTTATTTTTGATTTGGTCTTTCTCCCTATCTCTGTTTTCTTTTAATTTATCTTCTTCAAAGCCAAACATTATATATACAACAAGCCTTCCTCTGCACCGTGTACCCACCCTATACCATGCCGTGACACATCAATGCTTCAAAATTCCTGGAACAGCCTCATTTCCTTTCGTCCACCATCTCCAAAACGGCGCTCCGCCACCATGCTTCTTGCCGAGCCTCAGCCCGCCTCACCACCTGCCCTTCCCCTCTCTCCGCGTCTCCTGCACAGCCGTGTGCAAGCACGCCAACCCGAGACCATCAAACTCGCCAACGTCCATGACTGCAACCACCATGCCGATCAGTCTTGCTGTCCTCTGCCAAGTCATCGCCTCCACCACCATTTACCGTGCTTATCCATGTCTCGGCAAGCCCATCACCTTGTTCCCACCAACCACCTTCCACACTACGCAACAGTCTCCTCTTCCCTTCTTCCTCTCCAAGCTTAAGTCCAGCCTTCCCGAAGCAACCTTGTCCCTCCATGCACAAGCACCCCGGCCCATTTGCTACGTCCCATCTCAACAGCCTCCATCTGGCCTTCCTTCGCCCGAAGCCTCCATCATGGACCCAAACCTAGTCACCTCTCCTTAGCAGTTACATCCACATGTGCCTAGAAACACTGCCTGACAACACGACACTGCCATTTCTACCCATCCATGTCCATCACCAAGCACGCCATTTCCATACTATGCCATATGCCCTTGCCTCGCTTCAACCCACAGCGAAGCTCGGCCACGCCCATACACGACAGCAGACACCGAAGCTAGCACCACCTACAGCAACCACAGAACCCATTGCCTCTGCCACCTTAGCCGCTCGCGTGCATCGCTTCCTCAGTCCCGCCTAGCCTCGTCCCTCTTCCGTGAATGTTAGATGTAAGCTTTTTACTAAGTATATTTATATAATATTGATGATATAATACATAAACTGTTTTATATTGAGATGTAGGCATGGGTAGGTGTATTGGTTTAGGTCAGTAGTGTTTGCATTATATATGTTTAATATATGCGACAAATGCAGTTATATTGTATAAAAGTAGCGGAGAGA
Source organism: Allium cepa (assembly GCA_030765085.1). Classification (NCBI taxonomy): domain Eukaryota; kingdom Viridiplantae; phylum Streptophyta; class Magnoliopsida; order Asparagales; family Amaryllidaceae; genus Allium; species Allium cepa. The sequence goes on from CM060928.1 coordinate 981,955,494, forward strand.
CATACATGTTTATAGCAATAGAGTATTCATTTAAATATGATGCGTACATATATACCTCGCATTTGTATACATATGGAGAGTGTTGGATCAAACAGTTTTACATATGCGGTCCAGTAACTATATATATATACAGTATATTACTTTATTTGATGGCACTTTTTTTACATTATATAAATATATATAGGTTATATTCTAGTTTTATAAGTGTTTTAACATACGTATGTTATAAAGTAATATATATTTTAACGGTATTGTTTTCGGTTTTTATACTTCAACGTTTAGTTGAATATGTATGACTAAAGTATTAACAATTGGTAGTTATATATATGTATCGGTTATAAGTATAGGCTATATTCCGGTTGATGTTGAAATTATTTATACTTTTTATAAGATTTTGTTTTAGGTTGTATGCGTGTGTATATATATATATATATATATATATATATATATGTATATGTATATGAACTCTATTTTAATGTGTGGGTTTTATTATATCAAGTGGTAGTTTATATAATGTAATAAAAATGTATATGTTGATTTTAAATATATTTGTCTTAATTTAAAGCTATGATTTTTAAAAACCATATATATATATATATTTAATTTAATATTAGTTTGAATTCAAAATATGATTTACAGTCGCATGTAAGTTCTCTTATACCGATTATATCCATCGATCGAATTCTGAATTGATTTCGTATATTTCTGTTATTAGCTCTACCCGTTAAATTTGTATCCATCTAGCTTTGTTTGGAATTCATGCTTGGATATTTAGTGTCCGTTTCTCTGTGCGTATCCTTGTCATCATCTAGTCTCTCTAACCTAGAAAGGTGAGAAATCACTCACGATTAATGTTCTTTTATTTATTAAATTTAATTCCAATTGAAACGACAACTGAAATATGCTGTTGTTAGTTATTTACAGTGTTATATATGCTATTACTGTATTTGTTCACCTATGACATTTGATACCATCATCTGTTAATAGTTAATGCAATGATATTCCAGTTTGATTAATAATTGGTTGATTGATTGTTTGTTGTTATATTTGATGTTAAATTGTACTGTATAAGGCGATAAATATGATGAAATTGAATATGACTTAGGATAGTTAAAAATTAGAATCGATATATGTATTGAATTTGATTTGTTGAATTTGTATAATATGCCCCTTAAATGTTCAATTTATGGAATGATTGAATTAAGTTTTGAAATTATTTATTAAGTTTTGAAATTTTTAATAATTAAGTTTTGAAATTATTTAATAATAGATATTAATTGAAGAACCGTATAAACTGTAATGTAATAATCTTTAATCTACATGAAATGATAGTGTAGACTCTAGGAATAATATATTAATTTGCATAAATAACAAATGTAAATTAACACGATTATTTCGAGATTATTTAAATAAATTGTTGAATTGTTACTGATTGTTGTTATTGCTTGTTTATTTACTTTGACACCGTTCTAGTTATCACACTGCAAGTTTCCATTGCTATGCTGTGATTTTTGAATTAAAATGGAATCGGGTTGAAATGATAAATACCCAAATAAAACTTTGACTTAGGATAGAGAATTAAATAAACCCGATTGGTCAATAACTTGATTTTAAAAATAAATAATGATTTCATTTGAATAAAGAATAAAGTTTTGAAATGAAGTTGGAATTTGAGATTTTATAAAAGGGAAATGTTAATATTAATTAATCAGAAATAGAATATTAATATAGTAGTTGATGAAAGAACTTTGTTTTAGATTTAATTAATTAATAATTAAGTTGGAATTATTAAATAATTAAAATTGGAACTATTTGATAATTAGATTTTTGATTTAATTATTAATCAAATACTGGAATTTTTAATTAAGTTTTGAAGTTATGTATTAATTAAATAAGATTGAATTATTTAACAATTAAAAAAAATCGAATTATTTGATAATTAAATAAAATTTGGAATTCTTGATAAGAAAAATTGAACTTTGAATAAGTGAATTTGAACTTCGTTAATAAATGAAATTGGGTTTCTTTATTTATTGAGTTTGGAAAATTAAAGTAAGTTAATAAGTGATATTGAACTTCTTGAATAAGTGGAATTAAGTTTCTTTATTAATTGAGTTTTGAAAAATGTAACAAAGTAAATAAATAAATGGAATTGAATTTCTTTAACAAGAATAAAATGCATTTTATTGAAATTAATATAAAACTTGTAATTTAAAGAATTGATTTGACGAATCTAGTTTAATTCAATTTGAAGTTTTGATATAATAAAGTTGAACTCAAGTAATTGATTTAATGAATTGGAAAATGAATAGAAATTGTTTTGGATGATAAATTTACCTAACGAATATTGAATGAAATCGATAAATGAGTATAAATTGATTTGAGCGTTAAATTAAATTTATTTCAAATGATTACGGAATGAAACTTATATACAATCTAAATCAATATTTGAATTGTTTTAAATAAGAATTGAAATTGAATTGTAATATTTTGAAATGGTAATTTTGGAAGTTTTGGAACGTAAATTATGGAAATTGTTTAGAAAGACAAATGAAATGTTGATTTATAAATTCTAATTGAAATTGAATTTGACTTTGTTTTGAAATTTATTAAACGACCAATCGGTGAAATAATTACGAAAGTTATTAAAAAGACCGAAATCGGTTATGGACATACTCTCTATCTAAACCGAAAACCACTTTAATAACAATACACGGAGTGTGATCCAGAATGAAGTGGTTGGAATGATGTACGTGATGATTGAAGAAAGAGAACGATGATGGATAGCCTTGACACTTGTGTCAAATTGGAAATGACCAAAACAGGAGCCGTGCCGGGCCAAATGGGGTTAGCCACCTCGAGCGAACACACTTCTTCGATACTACTCATTACTTGTTATTGATTGGTGCACCCTCTTACTTTTGGGAGTGTTGTTTCGCGGTGTTGCAATCGTTGCGGCGATGCGTTTTCACCAGTCCGGATCAGGCAAACGGTAGTTTCACTACCTTGGGTATTGCCTCATGTGCCTTGTCATACTTGTATCCCTATATACGCGACCACTACGAATTTGTTTTGTGTTATACCTATGGAGTACTCCCTGATATCCCACTAGTTTACAGTGGAGTTTACAGTGTTGTATAGACTATGACGCTTATATAAAATGTGTTAAGGGGGATAATGGTAACGCCTTAACACTACTTTGATATTTTATATTACTGATAGACATTATCTATTTAGCGTATATTACTACATAGTAGATAGTTTAACGGATCCTTAGAGGACGGTCATTCCAACGTCCTTTGAGTTACGTGTATTTCACTTGAGTTGGATTTATCGATATAAGAATGCTAATCCTGACTCGAGTGTTTTGTGTTTTGCTTTACGCTCGGGTCAGACTGAGTGTACCAGTATTCGAGACTCACCTTTGGAGTTGAAGCTTCGCCTAGAGATCCAGCTATCTATCAGCTTTCAGATGTTCAGTTCATTCCTGTGATGTATTCTGATTCTTATATTTGACTATTGTATTCGAGACTTCTGTTGTAACTTATTTAACTCTGTTATATATATAGTAGCTTCATGAACTACCATCTTTTGCTTTCGCTGCATATTATTACTCTGTGTCTGTGATTCTGTGATTATTTATTTACTGTATATGTTCAGTTTTGCCAAATTTAAATTAACAATTTGGTATTTTGAATTATTCAAGTCCGACATGTGCGGATGCGAACAGTCCAAAATAGCGAGTCCTTACAGTTGGTATCGGAGCTTTGGTAGCTCTAGGCAAAACTTAGCATGTAAAGTAAATGTTTTTACAAAAGCACTCTCATTTGAGTTTCAATCTCTTCCTTTTGACTCAATTCCTTTGAAATTTTTGGTATGTTCCCTACGGTTTCAAAAGTTCATTCGTGTCCCTCACTGTTCTTCTTTTTTCAATTCTGGAGCATCCCATACTCCACTTCGAATGATCTTTATAATGAATCGGCAGTCTCGCCAATCTTCGAATTATTGTACATTGATGAAACTCCTTTATAATAGACATCGATTTACCAAAGATTTCTGTATCCTCGGTTTACAATGCTATCTATTTCCTGCTAAGTCTGAATTCTAATTCTCGGGATTGAATGTTGATTTGCCTCGGAATTCAACATCGATCTTATTCTTGAAGTTACGGTCGACCCGGTTAAGGTTGCCATGAATTAAATAAGCTTACCCATCTTCTGATTCTATTAATTGAATTATCTTATCATCTGTTTCGAACTTATTATCGAATCAAAATTCTCTTTTATTTGATTTCCTTCAAATTTGAAACTCTGTACTTATTTTGAAATCCATTCTTGTATCGTCGAGCGAGGAAGTGTATTTGTGAATTAATATTGAAAATATTATATATAAATATTGTGTTGTTTGAGTTATTGATGTTGATTTGAATTTTCGATCGATTCGTCTGATCAACACTATCGATAGAATTTCTAAAACACCTGAGCAGAGAAAACTGACACGATATTGTTTTCAAATTTGGTAAATAAAATAATATTGAATGATTTTGTTTGCACAAAAAATGGGCAAACACCTCCAAGTCGTATGATTTAGTTGATTATATGTTGTTCTTAATGATTTGGGTGATTTATGCAAATATATAAAATAGATGGACTAAACTGTAAAAGACACATAGATTTATAGTGGTTCGGCCAGAATGTGCCTACGTCCACTTTATATGTTATTCTCCTTTTCTAGTTCAGATTACATGTACAAAGCTTTGGTTACAAGTATCTGAAAGTTGTTTGAAAGTTCTATCCATGCTTGAGCTCTCAAACTTGTCCCTCATTGTTGTACCCCTGCCCCTCTATTTATAGAGTGAGGATGGGAGCAGGGGTCCTAGATGTATATAGCTGGTGGTGGGCCTGGGCTGAAGCAATCTGGCTTGGCAAGGTTGGATCGGTGAGGCCTTGGTTCAGTGGAGAGGGGTGAGTGTGAGTTGGTTCGGTGGTGCTTTGGTTCGGCAATGGGTGGAGTTGGTTCGGCTAATCATAAGAAGTGGGTTGGTTCGGCTAGGGGTTGGTTCGGCAGTGGTGAGGGTATGTGCTTGGTTTGGCAGTGCTTAGGGAGTGTTTGGTTAGGTGAAGGGGGCGTATCTTGGTCCGGTGGAGGTGAATCCGGTGGTGAGTTGATTCGGTAGTTAGTGGATTGGTTCGGTACGGCCTTCCCCCTTTTGGTTCGGCGATGCTCTCCTTCTTTGGTTCGGTGGTGGAAAACGTACCCAACACTTGCCCCCCAAAGTGGGGCATATGCCGTGCTTTGTTTATGCCGTCTAACCTTAACATCCCCTTTCGGTCACGAGCGCCGGACCAGTTGGTCCAGTCACTTCTATTTGCCTATAAGTATGGGTGTTATGCCTTCTTTATTCCCTACCAAGTTTGATAGCCAATCAGATTCTCTCCTGCCGAATCAAACTCACTGCCGAATCACGTTAGATTACCGAATCAGGCGATTTAGCCTTGTTTCGTCGAATGGCTTTTACGTTTCGGACTACCGAATGAATCGAGTGCCGAATGAACCTCCGTGCCTTGAACTACCGAATGAGTTTGAGAAGTACGAGGCCGAATGGGCTTTTAGTCTCAAACTACTGGTCGGTCTTTTATGTTTTGAATTGCGAACGAGATTCCAGGCTGCATGTACTTGTTTGTTTATGTTTCCATACTCCTTGTTCTAACAATATGTTTTTCCGGTGTTGCAGATAAATGTCTCATAAAGTGGAAACTCGATCAGATAAAAACAAATCTATGGACAGAAGAGAGTCCCCCATCGTGCCCCCAGTTCAGCCGGACCCAGGGCGACATGGGCCCACACCGAGATCACTAGTGGATGGATATGGCCCTCAGGAGCTCTTGAACTCTCCTCCTGACTGCTTTCCTAGCTCTCTCAAAGAGGAGCAGCTTGATGTTATTTCTCGCTCTTTTGGGATTGATAGAGCGTGTATGCTATTGCCGGGGGAAGTAGTGATGCCGTACAACCCCTCTGAAGGATATTTCGCTTATAGCAGGTACCATTGCGTGTGCGGGGCCATTCCCCCGATCAATGCTTGGATAGTCAGCTTTGTTACCTACTTGAAGGTGGCCCCTTTCTAGCTTCAGCCCAATTCTTATGCTATCTTGGTGAGTCTATTCATCATTTTCCAAAGAAAATACGGGCGACCCCCTTCCAACCGGGAGATCCGGTATTTGTAAAACTTGAGGGGCTATAAGAAGGGGCGTCCATACATCAGCTTGGAATCGGCCGTGTCCTTCAAGCCGGTCCTGAACTTATATTTGAAGTTCAGCATGTTCAAGAAAGAATGGTTTTTCGTCAAGGATGACTCTGTTTCTATCCGTCGCTTCACCTCCGGCTGTAAGTTGAAGCTTATTTATAATTTCCGTTCTGATTGCAATGCTTCTTCTTATGTGTTTTTATTTCTTGCTAGCGACAGGTGGCTTTGCGGTCGTGGAACGATCGTCTGGTTCAAATGGCTGCGGAGATAGAAGCCATTTCGAGAAGGGAGAGGTCAGCTTCTTACCTGATCAGGAATGCTACTCTTCTACAGCACAACTTGATTCTACCGCGTCAGTCTGTGGTCAAGCAGAGAGACACAGCTGAGGAGAGGGCTGTCAAAGCTAAAGGAGGGGCCACGACGAAGAGCAGCAAGAGGAAACCCTTCTCGATACCTCCAGTCATCGGGGGGAAGAAGCTCAAGAAATCCGATGGACCCTCCCCTAGCACATGTCCAGATGTTCTGAAGGAGGAAAATGTAGAGGTGGAAAGAGGCGAGGAGGAGAGCGGAGGTGATGGAGAAGGTGATGGTGGTGATGGTGGCGAAGGACAGAGCGGTGATAGCGCTGGGGCTTTGTCTTCTGGGCAAGCAGGGGAGATCCAAGAGTGGACAGATGATGCTTTCCGCCAGGCTTTTGAGGGGTTGGAGGAAGGATCGGCCTTGGTGGAGAAGCCAAAGAAAACTGATAAGGCCGGGACTGGTGCCGGTTCATCTTCCAAGAGCATTTCAGCTAGGGCAACTTCGGCGATTCAAGGTGAATTTTTGACTTCTCTTTTAACTTCACATGTTTCTTGGACTATAATCCAATGCATTCTTGTAACACTTGGTTTTTATTCTAGGAACGGGTAAGGTTGCCAAGACATCAGACATTCGGCACCGTCTCAAACAATTCAAACTCCTCAAAGCTTCCGCTAAACCAAAGCCTCCGACCAACCGTTTCGGGGATGTAGTCGGCTACCGTCCTCTTCTTGGAGTTATTGAAGATGATATTCAAAAGAAAAAGAGGAGCCGTTCCTTATTCGAACATTCACCTGGTCCTCAGCCCCCAACCCTGCCTATTCATGATATCACGGGGGAGGATACTGAGTTCATACCCTCTCCTCATCCGTCTGAGAATCCTACCGTTACTCAGATTGATCGTCCTGGCTTGGCTCGTAATCCATTTGCGGGTCATCCAGATCTGGATCTGGGTTCTCATGATATTTCCTTTGACGAGGTTACTGGTGAGCACCTTCTTCCTCGCAATCCTATGGTAAGGGTGCTTGACGAGGCCAAGTCCCTAGACCTTGATTTTCTTACTACTCGGATTGTAACTATGGGGGATGAAGCCAAGGCAAATATCGACCGGGTTGCTGAGGAGACTAGGAAGTTGATGGGGCATCACGCCCGACTGGTCAAGGCCGGGGAGGAAATTGGGAGTGCCAACATAAGATTGCGGTTAGTGGTTGCCGATCAGGCCAAGCAACTCGCCGATCAGGCCATCCAGATCTCTCAGCACGAGGCTGCCTTCAGACGGTTAAGAAAACCATGGAAGAGGCTAGCAGAGCCGAGATGCGGAAAATGGAGGCCATCTGCAAGGAATGGATCGATATGGCCATTGCAACGGTGGATGAGGTTCGGAAATCGGATCTCGAGCAGGTAGAGGAGTTATCTGGGAAGCTTGAAGTCGCGGAGCTTGCTCAAGCCAAGCTGAAGGAGGAGATGGAGGCGATGAGGAAATCCCTTCAGGCTGACCGCTCGCGATACCGATCGGAGAGGGATGCTGCCCTTGCAAAGTTGTTGGCTTCCGAGGTCCGAATGAGGGAGTTTGAGGAGAACGAGGGGATGATGGATGAGATGCTCCAGGATATGTATTTCTGTACTTGGAAGCAGGGAAACTTATCCTGGATGGATGATTATCCCCGGATCATGGCCAGGATTTATCTCCGGGCTCTGGAGGAGGCCAAGGCCGATGCGGATAAGGAGGGTGGCATGACCTTCAGAATGGATGTGGTTACGGCCCAATTCACTAAGGAGGAGAAAGTGGCGGTGAAGGAGGGCATGCGGCTGCTTGGTGCTGAGGAGGTAGGTGTGCAGTTGGGGGATGATGATCAAGGAACAGATGCTAGTAAGTCTTCCCTTTTAGCCTTTTCATAGCTTGGTTGCTTATTGTCTATCCAATGAATTCTTCTTCTGAATTGGGCAGGCGGGACCTCTGAAGCGCCAACCACCTCTGGTCAGCACGCTGGGAGTTCTAATCTGACGGTTAAGTAGACCTCGGAGGGACAACAGGATAGAGGCGAAGCCCCGATGCAGTCGGCTCCTTGGCTTGATCTGGACATTTTTCAGTTTACTTGACATCGCTGTCTATGTTAGTCTTAAAACATTAATATAATTTTCAGGCTGTAATTATGTAATGAACAGCTTGATTTTTGGCATGTAACTTTATAAGAAAAACTGATTTTGTCATGTTTGAATGCTGTTGTTATTTTGATGTGTTTCATAAAATATAGCTGTGCATGTGTTAGTGATTCAATTGTGTTTGACGCTAAGTTCTTACTTAAAATATAGTTTCATGTCTTGCAATGTTAGTGTGATGTGCGAATAAATTATAGTTACATATTTATGTACAAGAGAAGAAAGTAACGCCCTTCAAGTTTTAGCTGTAGATGGTAGCTTTGAACGCCTTGTGTAATCGAATATGGAATGCAGCTGAGTGACCTGCCATCCGGCTGTGAGTTCTTATTCTCATTAGTGAGTGTCTCCTATTTTGTGTCATGTACTTTAGTGATCGTCATAGAGGATAGGAGGAAAGTTTTTATAAATAAAATGGAAATATAAGAAATAGTAAAACTTCCAATCACGGAAGGCCTTCGATGTGCTTAAGTTCGTGGCAAACGAGTTTTGTAGTCACTTTCCCTAGCTGTGGGTCTTGGAGACATTTGTCACCCATCTTACGTCTCCGCGGGGAGTTTTCTTTTTTACCACAGCCGTACTTAAGATTCATCGCCGCCGAGATCACGCACAGTAACTACCCGAGCCATTATGGCCCGTAACCGTGGGTATTATTCGATTTACCGTGGTCGGCTAGCGTGGGCGCCGATCGTCAACCATGAACTACCCCTGGCTGGCCACACCTTATGTTGGGGTTATAATCGATTCACGGCTGCCAGCGAACCGAACGCCGTAATGAGCTGCCTAGGCTATGGTTGGCCTTCTCGACGGCTTATGATCGGCTCATTACAGTTGGCTTTAAGGGTCGTTACAAGCAATGAGTTAACCCGCAGCAGAGGGATGCTGGAGCAAAAGTGTCTCATTGGCGAGGGCATAGATTCGTATAATACCTATTAGGTTTTGTCCAGGTGAAGTTGTGCTGTGATGCCCTGAATGGAGATGTCGTTTACACAGGATTTTGTTCAACAGAAAAGGATAAAGCTCAGCAAGTAGCCATGATATAAAGGAACAAGTTAAAAAAGAGACAAGTTTTTAAAGTGGTTAGGCACGAAGATGCCTACGTCCACTGATTCTCTTTGTTAATTCACTTTATATGGGCACTACAAGTTAAGAAAAGTATCGACGAAGGTGTTGGATGTTCCATACCCTCTGAAACACCTCTCCGTCCACTGTTGACAAAATATAAGCTCCGATGTGGAGATCTTTATAAATTACATATGGTCCATCCCAGATTGGATCTAGCGCTCCGGGGCGCGGGAAGATTCGCTTGAGGACAAGATCTCCTTCTTGTAAGCTGCGATGCTTGACTTTGAAGTTGTATTGTGATGTTACTTTTTGCTTGTGAGCTGCTGCTTTGAGTGCTGCATCATTTCTTCTTTCTTCGATTAGATCCAAAGACATGTGGAGGAGTTCTTCGTTCGCTTCTGGGTTGTAGTGGATCCTACGGTGGGATGGCACTACAGTTTCAACTGGGAGCATGGCCTCCGACCCGTATGCCAAAGCGAAAGGAGTATGCCCTGTTGATGTTCTGAAAGACGTGCGGTAGGCCCAAAGTGCCGTAGGAAGTTCATCCACCCAAGCGCCTATTGACTTTTCAAGCTTCTTCTTGATTAGAGTTTTAAGAATTTTGTTGACAGCTTCGACTTGTCCATTTGCCTGGGGATAGGCCACAGATGAGAAGCTTTTGTGAATTCCGTGCTCTTGGCACTAGTCGGTGAACTCCTCGCTGTCAAACTGCAGTCCATTATCCGATATGATTTTGAGTGGAACCCCGTACCTGCATAGAACATTTTTTATCAAGAAGTTAATAACTTTTGCCGAAGATATTTTATTTAGAGGTTCCGCTTCCACCCATTTGGTGAAATAGTCGACTGCTACTATAGCATATTTGGCTCCGCCTTGGCCCATCAGCAGTTCGCCAATCAAGTCAATTCCCATACTGCAAAGGGCCAAGGGCTGGTCATTTGAGTAATCTCATTTGTTGGTAGTCGAGGAATCTTAGCAAATTTCTGACATCTGTCGCATCTTTTGACGAAGTCTAAGGCGTCTTTGTTTAAGTGGGCCAGTAATATCCATATCGGAGCGCCTTCTTTGCCAGAGTCTGCCCACCAGTGTGATCTCCGCAGCTCCCTTGATGGATGTTGGATAAGATTTTCTTGGCTTCCCTACCAGCAACACACCTTAATAAGGGGTTAGAGAAGCCGCGTCGATAGAGGATGCCTTTTTGTATTGTGTAGCGGGAAGCTCTCCTCAAGATTTTCCTGACTTCATTACGCTCGTTGGGTATTGTGCCATCTTGTAAGTATTTCCGGATAGGAGTCATCCAAGTTTCTTCTTCGATTGCAGCTATCTGATCTTTTTGTTTGAAACTCGGGGTTAGTTGTTTCGAGATGGATACTGTTCCGGAAATGGTGCTGTTCTTCATGCCAGCTTGCTTTGCCAGTTCGTCGGCCTCTCGATTCTCTTCTCGAGGTATGTGTTTGATCAAATAGTGATCCAATTGATCGAGTAGCAGTTTGGTCTTCTTTAGATATGCCGTGAGTCGTTCTCCTCGAGTCTGAAATTCTCCTAGTATTTGATTTACAATAAGTTGAGAATCACTATGAATCACAATTTAGTTTTGAAATATTGAAAAATTAAAGCTTTGAAATATGTGGAAACTGAAATGGTTTATTTGGGAACTCAAATCGGTATTTGGAAATTTATTTGTGAAATTAAAGAAGCTATCTTATTATATAAAGTAATTAAATATTTGAACCATTTAAGCATTGAAAATTTTGTTTCAAAGCTATGAGGTTTAGGGTATATATATTTGAAAGTACTATGATTTTGGAAAAGGATATATTTGAAATAAAATGATATCATATTGATTTGGGTTTTAAAATAGAAATGATATCATATTTATATGCTTTTGAAATAGATATTTTATTCTAGTTTTAAAGTGTAAACCATTTTGAAAAGACCGCGGTGTTATAATAACGACTGGTTGTTGAAGAGACCGGGATCGGAAGTTGTCACACTCCCTGCCAACTCCGAAAACCCTTCAACAATCGTGTATGCGGTGGAGATTCCAGAATGTAGTCGGATGGTGGCAGCGTTTCCTTTGAGGTAAATATGTGAACCCAACTCCCGTGAGTTGGCACAAGGTGGCTAAAACAGGAGCGATCGACAGGTTAGGATGGTAGCCCCTTTTATCCGACACATCCCTTCGATATTCTACTTTGACTTTGGATTTAATTGGTGGCCACTTTTTATTTCTTTGATTTGGGGGTGTGGCTCGAGGTGGGCGGTATCTGCGGCTATGCGTTACCACCGACCTAGAAGCGTAATTGGTATATCTACCATGGCATTTCCTAATTGTGTCGTGTCACCTACCTTAGTGCGCCTTGTATGATTTTATTTTGTACCATACATATGGAGTGCCCTCTGACGACGCCTAGTGTGGGGGAGATTACGGTACTGTATAGACTATAGGAATATATTATGTGTTAAGGGGAATATTGGGTCACTCCTTAACGCTTTTTTAAAGTAAGTTTATTTTACTAATAGACACTTTTATAATAGCGAAATATTACTACATGGTAAATAGTTTAACGGATCTTTAGGAGATCTGAATCCCGAGCATCTCGTAAGTTACTGCACTCATATTTATTTCTGTTGATTTAACTTACATAAGATCTTTAGTTCTGACTCGAGTGTTTTTTTTTCAATTCGCTCGGGTCAGTCCGAGCATTTCAGGATTGAAGTCTTTATCTCTGGGGGACGAAGACGGAGATTTTAGTATTATTATTAATATATATTATATTGTTCCACTACACTATTGTATTCCGCCGCATTATTGATATTCTATGGTATGAATAACTCTGATATATATATCGTAAGTATAATTAAATATTTTGAAAAACAGCTTCATGAACTGTATATTTGATTATCATATTTTATCGTTCCGCTGCAAGACTCTATTTTGTTTTTTTTCTTTCCCTGCTTTTCTTGTTTACCCCATAACAATCCTCCCTTTTGTATACTTTAAGTCTGACGTGTGTGATTTATCGTCGATTTAAAGCGTGCCAAAAAGGCTGGATGTTACATTGGTTCTGGACCATCACCCCACGTACACAATCGTTAAAGTAGTTCCAATATTGATAGAGAGTATGCCAAAAAGAGGCCCCGGTCTCTTTAACAACCAAACGTCGTTTTATACACCAGTTGGTACTTTTGCATTTCAAAAACAATTCGTATTTGATATCAAAGATATCATATTCGCTTCAAATTCAAATTCATTTCAAAATTATCATATTTACTCAAAATATACCATTTCATTCCAAAATCATTTTCCCTTAATATCTCAATTTTGATTCCGAAATCGTTCCGAATTTCTATTTGCGTTATAACTTCATTTTAACCCAATTCGTATTTAAATCAGAGATTTAAATATAAACACTCCACGTTTTTTTCAGTTTGAATTTTAGAAAAGAAGTTTGAAAATTTAGATTGTTTGAAAATAGTTTAAATAATTAAAATAGTTTGATATAAAATAATTTAAGTACTTAAATTTTTTATAAGGTAAAATAGTTTGGAAAGTGAAAATAAATTGAATATGTAAAAGGTAGATTTTAAATAGTTTATATTAAATAATTTATTGAAAATAATTTCAAAGTCAAACTGATTCAATTTTCCAAATCTTCCCAATTCAAATCAATTCAATTTCCATATCCATTTAAAATGATTCAATTCCAATTTCAATTCAAATTAATTTCGATTCCAATTTATATTCATATCAATTTCAATTTCGATTCCAAATTCATTCAATTTCGATTCAATTCCAATTAATTCTATTCAATTCCAATTTGAATTAATTTCAATTCAATTCTCAATTTTAAACCATTTTAATTTATATAAATTCGAGTTCGATTTTCAAAATATCGATTTAAATCACTCAAATCAAATTTACCATCAATATCCAATTTAAAAAAATTCAAATTTTCAAATATAATTCAATTTCGAGCTTAATTTAAAATTATCATTTTATATCACCTTTACTTAGCAATATTTCAAGGTTCGAATAAAGGTCCAAACCTTTAAAACAACCCAATTTCTGAAATTCAAATCATATTTCAATTATAGATTGAAAGTCTCAAGTGCGATCATTTAAATAATTTCGTTTATCAAATTCGAAAGTCTCAAGGTCGAGTTCGAAAATAATTTGATTCCCATAAATTTCATTTTTATTTTTTTAAATCAAAATCATTTAAATAAATTTCAAGTCGAAAATTTTAAAAACCTTTAATTTAAGCAATCGGTGTCCATAAATAATTTTCTATCATATGGCCAAGTGATTAGTTATTTCAATTTAATTTCAAGGATGGGTATATATCATTTCGATCCAAATCAAAGTGTCATAGGTATATACCAAATCAATGTATTTCATAATTTATTCGAAATAATTCAATTTACAGTTTGATGTACTGTAAATAATTTACAGGGTAATAACAAGATATATAAAAAAAAAATAAACATCCAATCATCCAAATATCGATCAATTGGCATCCATCACAATCAATCATCCAAACAGTCAAAATAGTTCACAACAATTTCATAGTTATTAATATCGATTATTTTACTGGTAATTAAATTCTAATTCAAAATTTAACTATCAATTTTTTTACAGTTAATTCAAATGACAATTTAGATGACGAATAAATTTATCAAACAACAATCGGTAAATTTATATAACTTCATAATTTCAAATTTAACTAGCATAAATATTCTAGTATGTTGTGAGCTTTATAAAACACTCACCTTGAGTTTTCAATTTGCCAAATGTTTCCAATTTCAAATCGAACAATGTTCGATTTAACGTAAAATTTTAGTAAACTCCAATCGTCTCCAAATTAGTCCATGAACATTGTACTCGTTGCCACGTTCCCATCGCCGTTTGTTTCGTCCAATGCCGACCTTGTATGTGAAAGATATGAAATTAATAAGATTTGAATACTATTATATGAATAATTTTTTATTAAACCTAAACACATCCGGCCATACGTTTCAGGATGAAGAAATTTGGACCAAATATTGCTTCTTCCTTCTCGTTTGTTCCAGGAAATCCACATCGCCGTTCTCTCTCCCTTCTCGACTACCACCATGATCGATCTGAAAATGATCAAGTGATGCCATGTCGTGTGTCTCCCCATGCTCGAACCTTACCTAAAGCCCCATAAGACTTAAACCCCCACAGTTCTCGATTTTCATGCTCGAACGTCGCACCTTCACGAGCTGATTCTGTCAAATCTAAGCCACCATCTACCATCTCCATAGTTCACCTCGTAGAGCTCGACGAGCTCTTCGACTTTCATTTAGGATGTTTTTGAAAATATTGCTTACATCGAGAGATAAATAAGGAAGAACTTGGGAGTTTTTCGGCTGTGGAAATAGATAGTGGCGGCCGCGCATATTAGGGTTAGGGTTGAGAGGGTTTAGGCGTATATATATACGTATAATTTACTATTTGAAAACACAGTTCACACTTGATTTTTCCCGATCTCCAAATGAAGCATGTCGCTTGGCGTTTGTAAGGTTTATCCTTATTTCGAACACATTGGAACAAATTTCGGGGCCTAATTCGGAAGTGTACGAGAGTTATGGCCTTAAACAACTAAATTTAAATTAATTTACTTAAATTAACTTCTACGCGTTTTCAGCTCCCATGAGCAAAAGAAAAATCCGATTGGTATGAAATTTGAGATCTTATAATAATACACTATTATGGATCCAATGAAACTAGTTTCGTCGAATTCTGAGACTGTGCCTTGAAAGGCTATTTTAACGTGTCGATTAAATCGAGCGATTTCTATATCGACAAAATTACTTGAAATTCAAATATTAAAACTTACCAACTCAATTATAATTCAAATAGAGTTATACCCATATTAGAAACTATTTCAATTCATATTAAATTACAAATTCAACTATCCCAAATATTAAATTTCACTTTTATTAAATTATAAAATTCCAATTTCTAATTTATCGACTTTTGATCCCATCCAAAAGTCCACTATCATCATTCTAATCCAAATAGAGTTTCAGTCTAATTTAGAAATCATCTCATTCACATTTAATTCCAGATTCACATAACCGATTTCAAATATTAGATTTATTATTCACCAAATCCATTTAGTTGATATATTTGAAATTTAAATCAGATTTACCAATTCAACCAAAATCTCCATATCCAAAATCAATTAATATTTCAAATTCAAACTTTTAAAAACAAATTAAATGTTCAAAACCAAATGACCAAAATTTTGGGTCGTTACATTCCTCCTCCTTAATAGAATTTCGTCCTCTAAATTGCTAAAGTAGGAAGAATGCTCCAAACCCATTTCTTTTCAAACCCATTTGGTTAAAATTCTGTTATTGCCCTTCCTAAGTCTTTTAGTCCCACGTAAATCCACTAATTTCTATTTATTCATCAAATTCCATAATTTCAAGTTATAATTTCAAATCAAATTTAGTTAACAGAAACTTTTCAAAATTTTCCAAAAATTTTCTAGCACTTTTAATTTCAGAAATTTTTTGACGGTCTCCCCTACACGGAGAGCCTTTTACAATATCACAAATATGATAAATATAATATACATCGACCCACATGGTCAGAATTACAATGCATATCAATATTTATTTCATTTTCGCTTTTAATGCGTAAGCGTACCTTATATCAGCGTTATTAAGCGAGTTCACTTAATTAAATTAAATTTTGCAACCAAAATCTATCCAAACAGCTCTGTGTACCTGTACTTACTCAAATGAAGCACATCAGTTCATAACCATGAAATTTTATAACATTCCATTCCTTTAACGAACTTAAACACATGTTTTGGTAAAACAAACATATTATAACATGTACATTTCGAATGCGTAAGCAAGTACAAGGTTCAAACATTCAATTACCCATTTCCAATCAATGTATATTGAATTATATTCAATTTCAAATTGATTACATTCACTTATTTACATTCATCGAAATCAAATTTCTCTTACATTTAATGATTAAAGTTATTACATTAAATTTAACTTTACAGCTTAAGTTCATTTTCATTTTGAATCAAATTCTATTTTATTTGACTCATTTTGTCAATTTATTCCCTTCATGAATTTTGTTTATTCATTTCCTTTAACTTTCCATATATTTATCAATTTAGTTAGTTCCAAGACTTACATGTTTTTACAAACTCTTCAATTGTAATATCCATATTTTTCCTTTACATTTACCTTCATAAATTTTCATTTAATACTAAATTCATTTGTGAAACATTTCATTTATCATTTCCTTAGTTTATCACTATTATATAAAGGTTCGTTTCTTTTCATTCCAACTTGTTCAAGTTTATATTTTCTCAAAAAGTTACACCTTAATCTACAGCATTCTTTGCAAATTGACATTTAATTCTATAAACAACTTACAAGATATTATTTCATTCATTCGTCGGCTTTCTCAAATTCCATTTACTTGTTCAATTTAGTTAATAATCATTTTATAATACACTAATTAAGTATATAACATTTATTATAAAAACTTAAATTTCATTTATAAACATTTTAATTACTTAATTATTGATTTACTTCTATAATATTCCATTACATATTCTTATAAACATTTTAACTTCTTAAACATTTTTGGTAAGTTATTTTGATGCTTAGAATGTAATCGAGTATTATACAAATTAATCTTATTCATTTTATTTAAGCTTCCATGAGTTAAACTATATTTACTTACTTCATTTCACTAACTCAATCAATTTAGTGTTTCTTAAGTTAATTTTTTTCTTCTTTTTCTCATTTCTCGAATTCAAATTTCTTTTATTTGCATAATCATAATATTCAACAATTTTTAAAATTTAATTTTACTTTTCTGTTCAAATCTATAAGTTATAAACTTATTTTTATTTATATTGTTTCAATTTATAAGATCAAAACTGTTTTTATATATTTATCAAATCATACTTAGAATGTATTTCACAACAAAACTTGTTTTAATCGAAAATAAATTCCTTTTGTTAGCAATTCTCACTGAAAACGAATACTAGCGATGCTGCAGTCATCCCATTATTATTTCCCACTGATCAAAGAGAGTTCAATGCTTTTACTCTTTCAAAACTATTTCAAAATAAAAAATTTCTACTCAAAACTCTTTCAAATAATATTAATTTTAACTTTGAAGGCTTTGATAGTAAATTTTGAAAGCAACAGGTTCTAGATTCCAAATTCTTAACTTTTAAATTCTTTCTATTTATAAACTATATTATATATATACTTATGTAAATTCCATTACCTCATTGTCAAAGCTTTATTTTAAACAATTCTTATAGCAACTAGATTTCGATTCAATTTAATTATCGAACACTTCGTAAAATAGAATTCACAAAGTACTCGTTATTAATCAATTCGGCCAATAACTGATGATAACTGAATATTACATCTCCTAACAACAACTTCATTAAAATTATCATTATATATATAAATATTATTTAGGTAAAATTATTCCATTTACCTTATTTTAAAACAACACAATGTCGACTTGCCTTGTTTAAATGTTCAGAAACCCTTATCGATAACACGGCGTCCCGTGCATTGACCAGAATTCATAAACAACTAAATGAATAAGTAAACACAATATAAAACATTTTATAACACTAACAAGTATGCTCTTATATATATATATATATATATATATATCCAAACAACTCATTCTAGGGTATTACTACCCTATCTCTAATGAGTCGAACACCATAAAGCTAAGGTTATCGCTAAACCAAAGCTTTGATACCAGCTGTGACGACCCATATTTCAGAAGGTTTAAATCGACAATAATCTGCACATGTCCAACTTAAATAATCTGGAACATAGATAATCAATGGGGTTAACTAATAAAAATAAGAAAAGAAGAAGAAAACAAACACTGAATCTCGCAGTGGAACGATAAAATATAATAATCAAATAAATAGTTCATGAAGCGGTTTACTAGACATTTGATTATAATTTATACAACATTCATCAGAGTAATACATATACAACAAATCAAAATATAATGCAGCAAACAACATGATGCTGGGATAATAATAGTAATAATAATATACCAAATATTCGTCTTCGTCCTCCAAAGAATAATCTCCGATAAGCTGAAAACTCTGGGCTGACCTGAGTGCAATGAAAAGACAAAACACTTGAGTCAGGAATAAAATATCCTTATGTAAGTCAAATCAATATCGCATATATCATGATTGTCATGGCGTCAGAGATGTTTATGGGTTTTCACATCTCTTATCCGGTGTATAACGTGCATGCGATTACTCAAGAGATGCTACGTGATTATCCATCTCTTAAGGATCTATCGAAATATTTATATATATTAGAATACGTTACATATATAATGTCTAGTCAATAAAATAAATATTAAAATAGCGTTAAGGCTTTACATTGATCCCCCTCAACACATTTTTAAGCATTGCCGTACAGTTTTCATATAAAACACCAGTAAACTGTCGGTGGATAGGGATGAGCCGTGATATGATAACACTAAACCAAAATCGTAGGGGCCTCGTATATGGATAAAAGTATGACAAGGCACGCAAGACAATGCATAAGGTAGGATACTACCAGTTTTCCCTTCCCAACTGGTGGTAATGCATCATAGCCATGATCGCCCACCGCATCCAACACTCCTAATCCGAGGGTGAGCAACAATCAATCAGAATGTAAATGATGGTAATACGAAGAAGTGTCTCCACTCGTGGTAGCTAGCCGCTTGGCCGGTACGGCTCCTATTTTAGTTATTTCAATTTGGCACAAGTGCCAGGTCAATCCAACATCATTCTCTTTCTTCAAATCCAACAAACGACGCCAAATCGAACCACGTGGTTCTAGGCCATCACTCTACATACACAGTTGTTCAAGTGGTTCCAATATTGACAAAGAGTATGCCAATAAGAGGCCCCGGTCTCTTTGATCAACAAACGTCGTTTTACGTACCGGTTGGTACTTTACATTTCGAAAACAATTCATATTTGACATCAAAAATATCATATTCGCTTCAAAATCAAAATCATTTCGAATTTCCCATATTTACTAAAAATATACCATTTTATTTCAATATCTTTTTTGCATTAATATCTCTATTTTGATTCCAAAATCGCTTCAAATTTCAATTTGGGTTATAACGTCATTTTAACCCAATTCGTAATTAAACCCGAGATTTAATTATAAACACTCCACCTTTTTGACCAATTCGAACTTTAGAAAAATAATTTGAAAATTTAGATTGTTTGAAAATAGTTTAAATAATTAAAATAGTTTGATATAAAATAAATTAAGTATTCAAAATGTTTTATAAGGTAAAATAGTTTGGAAAATTAAAGTAAGTTGAATATGTAAAAGGTAGATTTTAAATAGTTTATACTAAAATAATTTATTTGCAAATAGTTTCAAAGTCAAACTAATTCAAATTTCCAAATCTTTTCAATTCAAATCAATGAAATTTCCATTTCCATTTAAATTGATTCAATTTCAATTTCAATTCAAATTAACTTCGATTCCAATTTATATTCAAATCACTTCTAGTTTCAATTCCAAATTCATTCAATTTCGATTCAATTCCAATTAATTCAATTCAATTCCAATTTGAATTAATTTCAATTCAATTCTCATTTTTAAACCATTTCGATTTATATAAATTCGAGTTCGATATTCAAAATATCGATTTAAATCACTTAAATCAAATTAACCTTCAATATTAAATTCTAAAATAATCCAAATTTCAAATATAATTCAATTCTGAGCTCAATTTAAAAATATCTTTTTATATCACCTATACCTAGCAATATTTGAAGGTTCGAATAAAGGTCCAAACCTTTAAAACAACCAATTTTCGAAATTCAAATTATATTTCAATTATAACTTCAAAGTCTCAAGTGTTATTATTTAAACAATTTCGTTATCAAATTTTAATTTCACATTTCAAGCTCGAGTTCGAAAATAATTCAATTTCCATAACTTTGATTTTTGTTTCTTTAAATCAAAATCATTTATTCAAATCTAAAATTTAAAAACCTTTAATTTAACCAATCCGGTATCCGTAGATAATTTTTCATCCTATGGCCAACTGATTAGTTATTTCAATTTAATTTCAGGGATGGTTATATATCAATTCAACCCAAATCACAGTGTCACAGGTATATATCATTTCAACCTATTTCTTAATTAATTCGAAATAATTCAATATACAGTTTTTTACACTGTAAATAATTTACTGGGTGATAAAAATAAATATATAAAAATAAATAGACATCCAATGGTCCATATAATAATCGGTTGGCATCCATCACAATCAATCATCCAAACAGCCAAAATACTTTACAACAATTTCATAGTTATTAATATCGGTTATTTTACTGGCAATTAAATTCTAATTCCAAATTTAACTGCCTATTTTAATTTTTTTATAGTTAATTCGAATGACAATTTAGATTACAAATAAATTTATCAAACAATGATCAATAAATTTATGTCACTTCATACTTTCAAATTTAACTAGCATAAAAATAATCTAGTACGTTGTGAGCGTTATAAAACACTCACCTTGAGTTTTCAATTTGCCAAATGTTTCCAATTTAAAGTCAAATCAAACAATGTGCGATTTAACCTTAAATATTGGTAGCTCCAATCGCCTCCAAATTAGTCCCTAAATGTAGTACTCGTCGCCATGATCCCATCGCCACTTGTTTCATCCAATTCCAACCTCGTATGTGAAAGATATGAAATTAATAAGATTAGAATACAATTATATAAATAATTTTTTTAGCCTAAACACATCTGCCCATACATTTCAAGATGAAGAAATCTTGACCGCATATGGCTTCTTCCTTCATGTTCGTTCTCGTTCGTTCCAGGAAACCCACATCGGCGTTATCTCTCTCCTCGCCACTACGAGCATGATCAATCTGAAGATTATTCAATGATGCCATGTTATGCGCCGCCCCATGCTCAAACCACTCCTGATGCCCCATAACACTTGGCCATGCACAACTCGAGATTTTTTCGCTCAAACATCATACCTACACTAGCCTATTCTGGTGAATCTAAGCCACCATCGACGATCACCACCGTTCTCATCGTAGAGCTCTTCGACTTTCATTTAGGAAGTTTTTGAAAATATTGCTTTGATCGAGAGATAAATGATGAAGAATATGGGACGTTTGCAGCCATGGAAATAGATAGTGGCGGTCGCGTAAATTAGGGTTAGGGTTAAGAGGGTTTGGGTGTGTGTGTTTGTATGTGTGTGTGTGTGTGTGTGTGTGTGTGTGTGTGTAATTTACTATTTAAAAACCCTGTTCAAACTTGATTTTTCCCGATCTCCAAACGAAGCGTGCCGCCTAACATTTATAAGGTTTTTCTCCTATTCTGAACAGAATGGAACAAGTTTTAGGGCCTAATTCGAAGGTATACGGAAGTTATGGCTTTAAACAACTAAATTTAAATTAGTTTATGGGCTTTTCAGCTCCCACGAGCAAACGGTAAATCCAATTGCTACGAAATTTGAAATATTACAATAATACATTATTACGGATCTAATGAAACTAGTTTCGTCGAATTCCGAGTCTGTGCCCCGAAAGGCTATTTTAACGTGTCGATTAAATCGAGCGATTTTAAAATCGACGAAATTACATGAAATTCAAATATTAAAAACTTACCAACTCAATTATAACTCAAATAGAATTAATATCCATATTAGAAACTATTTCGATTCATATTAAATCACAAATTCAACTATCCCAGATATTAAATTTCACTATTAAATTAATTTAAAAAATTCCAAATTCTAACTTATCGACTTTAAATCCCATTCAAAAGTCCACTATCATCATTCTAATTCAAATAGAATTGAATTCTACTTCAGAAATCATCCCAGTCACATTTAATTCTAGATTCACATATTTACCCAATTTTAAATATTGGATTTAATATTCACCAAATTCATTTAATTGCTATATTTGAAATTTAAATCAAATTTACCAATTCAACTAAAATCTCCATATCCAAAATCAACTAATATTTCAAATTCAATCTTTTAAAAATAAATTAAGTGTTCAAGACCAAACGACTTGAATTTCGGGTCGACAAAACAGTTTCGAGCTCCAATTTGATCGTATGGAGAAGATAGCTTTTTAAATCGACTATTTAAATTTAATTTAATTAAATTATATCTATTCCTTTTCAGATCGCATGACCAAGCAGTAAATCTAAATGCTACAAAATTTGACATCCGATAATAATACGCTATGACGAATCCAATGGAACTGGTTTCGTCAAATTCCGAGACTGTGCATCGAATCGCTTTTTTAATGTGTCAATTAAATTGACGATTTTAAAAATTTGCGAAATCACATGAAATTCCAGTTCTAAAAACTTACTAACTCAATTCTAATTCCAATAGAATTTATATTAACATTAGAAAACGTTTCAAATCATATTCAAATCAAATTCTAATTATTTACCATTTTCGTATTACGATAAATCACTATATTTGAAATTTAAATTCATTTTATACTTACAACCAAAATCCTCATATTCAAAAATAAATATATATCCTTAATCCAATATTTAAAATCATTTAAATATTCAAAATCAAATGATGGAAAAATCTGGATCTTTACAACCTCCTTTCATCCTGACCCATAACATAAACTGGATGTCTAACCACTATCAGGTTCGGTTCTATCTCCAGCTCCTCCTAAACTTTTGGCTCCACAGTCAAAGATAGGTCAGGAACATATTTTCTCAAATGAGACATGTGGAAAGCATTATAAACTGCTGCCAATCTCTCTTGTATCTTTACTCTAAACGCAAGCAATCCGAGCCTCTCAAGAATACGGAATAGTCCAACATACCTAGGAGCTAGCTCCTAGCTTTTCCAAATCTAATAACTCCTCTTGTTGGTGAAATCTTTATGAACACCAAGTCTATAACCACAAATTCTAAACCTTTTGCCTCTTATGGGCATAACTGTTAGCCATAAAACCTACTCAAGAGCAGAAGTTTGAAAGAAGGTTAATTGGATTGAGGTTTTGGTGAAGAAACAGGTCTAAGATTCATAAAGGACATGAGAAATTGTTTCGAATGCATTGATAGGTTTAAAGGAGTCAAAGGAACCAACTACTCGTATAGGGTAAAGGCTTTCAACCCAGATTGAAATAGATATACCCTTACGCCACTTTCAAGCTTTCGACATAGGTGAACAAGCAAGAACAACTTCTGGACCCCTTCCAAAGACAATGGATGATGCTCTCACGCTTACATGCCAAACCTTTCAGAGTTAAAGGTTTCACCCCTATCACATCCATTTTTAAAGCATATACGAGCCTTTCGAAGAGGTCGAAGCACATAATTTTAAGAGAAGGTTCCACCTCAGTTCTCACACATATATGAAGGGCTACTCAACATCTTCAAAACCATCAACCTATCGACAGTGTCGGAAGCTTCAAAATTACTTACAATAACGGCAAGGAAGGAAAAGGTGCATTAAGAAAACCATTCAACAATGCCGAAAGGTTCTGTGGAGAAAACAGTATTCAGAAATCAATGAAGGCAAAAGGATGATAAAGGTTCCTTTCGACTTAGTCGAAAGGTCTGGGAAGGGATAAAGGAGGCGAAAGAGTAAACTAAGAAGGATAATACTACATCTTTTGACAATATCGAAAGGGTCATAGCCTTTCCACCAAGTCGAAAGGCTTGAAGTGGCATATAAAAAGGGGTCCTTTCGACCTAGTCGAAAGCAAAGGCATTGAAGGGGGGCTGACCTACATCTATAAATAAGACCCAAGGGCTCCAATTTTGGGGACCAAATTCGGGAATCCTGAATTCATTTTCTTTACTCTACTTTCTTAGTGACAATTATATTCTCAATAAACCCTAAATCAAATTTGGGAAAGCCTCTCTATCTTGTAACTCATTTTGAATTATGAATAAAAACGGGAAATGGCATGTTCGTTAAGGATATTGGCAATGAGGAAGATCATTTAGATCATTAGCTAGACTAATGATCAAATGCACATGATTCTAACCTATTCTCATGGTCTCTTTTTGTCTATGTTATGTATAAGGTCGAATTGGGCATTTCCAATCAAATCACATCATCATCGGAACCTGCACTTAAAACTGAAAATCAAAGTGATGATGGGGTGTCGACCGTGTTAAGCTCATGAAACTTGGGAATTCCTAGATCGATCTTATACAAAGAAAACAAAGTGGATTATAAGAAATGATAAGCTAGGACTGATCCAAAAGGAAGAAACCCCATTCGACCTGATTGAAAGGGGTACCTTCGAAACGAATCTTAATTTATAATTGGCTAATAATCGTATATAGAGGAACTCTTTTGAAGGGGATTAACCTTTTTTGGACATTAATAACCCTTACGAACGGGCTCCATAGTAAGAATAACGGAACCATGGTGTTAAAAGCGACTGAGTCATACTAATGAAGTAAGCATCCCCTTTTGACATAAACGAAAGGTATTGAATGTTGCCTTTTCAACATGATCGAAAGGGATGAAAAAACAAGAATGATCAGCTGTTTTCGACTCACTCAGGGGATAAGACTCAATCAAATGTTGTTGTCAAAAAGTATAACCCAAAGTGAACTTCTTGGGGCCTTTCGACTAAGCCTACCTAGTCAAAGGTTAGGATAGATTATTTAACTCTTTCAACTAAGCCAACTTGGTCGAAGGGTTGGATGGCTTATATAACTCTTTCGCCTTAGACAACCTGGTCGAAAGGTTGGATAACTTTATTAATCCTTCCGATTAAGCCAACTTGGTCGAGAGGTAGAGCTATCACCTTAAATCCTTTCAACTATGTCACTCTAGTCGAGAGGCATGCTTTCAAAAGAATGAATCCTCTCAATAACTTGGATTCTTTTGAATTGAATTACCTTATGAATAGTATTGGGGATGTTGTCAGGTTTTCTTGTTAACAATAACTCTTTTGGCGATCTTGGGCTCCCTTCATTCTTTGCTTAATCGCTGCAACTTTTTCGGAAGCCTCTCGAATCATGTCCGATCCAAGTACTAGTTTGTCTCCTGTCTTAGCCTAACATGCCGGTGACTTGCAAGGTCTTCCATATAGGGCTTCATAAGGTTCCATTTCGATGCTCGCCTGGAAGATATTGTTGTAGGAGAACTTATTGAATGCAGATGATCCTCCCATAATCCACCAAAATCAGGAACACACATTATCAAGAGATCCTCTAGAATCTGATTCATTCGCTCCATATATCCATCTGTTTGGGGGTGTTATGTCGTGCATAAGCTCAACTATGTTCCTAGAGCTATTTGCAATTCCTTCAAAATTGACTAGTAAGTATGGGCTCTCGATCACTTACAATACTCACAGGGACTCCATGCAACCTAACTATCTCTCTCATAAAAATTTCAGCCAAAGAAGTAGCGGTACTTGTTTGTTTTACTAGAATAAAATGTGAACTCTTCTTTAGCTAATACATGATATCCCATATTCCTACATTTTCTTTTTCTAGTTCTGAGCAAATCATCTATGAAATCCATAGATATCATTTCCCATTTCCAATTAGGTATTTCCAAGGGTTATAATAATCTAGCTGCCTTCTGAAGACCACCTTTGATTTGTTTGCTGCATGAATACATGCTAACAAAGACAGAGATATCTCTCTTCATTACCTTTCACCAAAACATCTGTTTCATATCCATATGCATCTTTGAGACACCTTGTAACACCCCATATTTTTATAACCTTATTTAGGATATTTAATTAGTTAAATTAAATTAGATAATGTGAAGATTAATAGGTTGAGATTTGATTAGTTAAAGGTGTTTGTGCCGTGATAAGTGGGTTAACTAAAATGAAATAATACTAGATAATGTGTTAGGAAATGAGAAGGGCGATATGGGAAATAGTAAAACCTTATACCCTAAACCCTAAGGAGATAGGCAACTCATGTTCACTCACTCTCATTTCACTAAAACTAAGTTGCTAAGATCGACCACCATTTCCTATTCTCAAGAGAAGAGTTAATGCGAAGATTCAAAAGAAGGGAAGTTATCAACTAATTCAACAATCAAAAAACTTATCTATAATCTCAAAGCTAAGGTGAATAAGTACTACATCCCTAATTCTTTTAGTTTTCGGTTTTGTGGTTAGATCCAAAATGTTTTTGCTATATTATTGCCATGTTTGATGTTTAAAGAAATATATATATATATATATACACACACACACACACACATATATGCATATATATATGTATGTATTTATGTATTTATATTGTTGGAGGAATTACACATGTTCATTCGTGTTTTATGAGATTTTTAGCATGAAAACCCTATTTAATGACACTTGAATACCTTGGAAATTTAAATATAGGTTTGGAATAATAATTTAGTGATGGTTTTTAATTTTCATAATTTTTCAATTTATTATGGATTTTATACTAAACTTTCTAATGAAGGGAATTGTTTATTGGGTTTTAAATTATTTTATGTTGAAATAATAATTTTTCGGGTTTTAGATTTTAATATGTTAAGCAATATATTAAAATAGATTTTTTGGGATTTTTCCAAATTTTCCTAAGTTAATTGATGGATATATAAAATATTTAAGGTATGAGACTTAAATGTTTTATATTTTTATAAACGAGAAGGATCATTTTGCAAAATAAAATAATTAATTAATTTTGGTAATAGCGGCAACACATTTATAAAAGGGGCATTTCACTAGAAGGACAAACTTTACAGTCCAATTTCTAGGACACACACCCGCAAAAATTAATTTCAAGGCCAAAGTCAATAGAATAATTACTTTTATGGACAAAGTCAGCAGTCTACTTACTTTCAAGGACATAATTTTTTAGGATTTTGGGCCTTAGAAACTAATTATTTCGCATTTTATTCTTAAAAGTAATTATTTCAGTTGTGTGTCCTAGAAACTTATTGCACTTGCTAAAGAGGCCCTAATGGCAAATTTCCACTACATAAAAAGTATTTATTGACCAATGAAAATTTGGCAAACAAAGGCAGGTTGATTGAAAAGTTTCCGCTTTAACTTTAAAAATAAAAATCACACTTTTTCTACGTTTCAGCCTATACGGCAGTATACTTGCCGCCCCAGACCTTTCGTCACAATCGAAAGATTAGCTTTCGACAAGTTCAAAGTTCAATGCATAAGGTGTCAAATGTTTGGTACGTAATGAATTGGATAAAGCCAAAAGGTTCAAGGTCGAAGGGTTGATGGCCTAAGAGGTTAGAATATAATTGTTTTAAAATGAAAACCTTTCACCTGCTTTGCTTTCGAATTTGAGCGTTCGACTTGGTTACTTTCGCCCAGGTCAAATTATTTAAAAGAAAGATTTTAAACCATCCGACGTAGTCGATAGGTTATTGCTGCTTCCACTATTACTTTGTTTTGAAACCTTCCAACAAAATTAAAGGGTTTCTACCACTTTTGTAAAGGTCTTTCTTTGAACCTTCCGACCCGGTCGAAAGGTCTACTTGTTTTTAAAACTAGCGGTTTCTCCAATGCTTTCGAAAGGAACCTTTCAACTAGGTGGTTTAACCTTTTATAAAGTATAACCCAAAGCTTTCGAAAGGTTGTTCCAATAAAAATGAAAGGTTTTAAATCTTTCGAAAGGTTGTTCCAATAAAAAGGAAAGGTTTTAAAAGAAGATTTCCAGATTGTTTTAAGTTGAACCCAGTATGATTTTGAAAGGTTTATGTTTTAAAAGGTTTTATGCATTCAAAGAGTTTGTTCATTGATTTGTTTCGAAAGGTTTATTAGATGGTTTCGAAAGGTTTATGGAGGAAGGTTTTCCAAAGGTTTTTCTAAGGTAATGACATAAAGTGATTTTAAAGAAGGATGCCTAAAGTTAAAACTTTCGTAAGGTTTGCTTTGAATGAGTTCGAAAGGTTTGAGAAATTATTTCGAAAGGTTTAATGTTGGTTTTGAAGGAGATAATTTTCAAGTATGGAAAGAGGTTCTTTCAAATGGTTAAATGTTTTCATCAACTAAATTTTAAGTAAAGGATATATATATATATATATATATATATATATATATATATATATATGACAAAGTAATATGATTTGAGTAAAGTATAAAGATAATATTCTTTTCCTTGTTTGAAGTTTGATTTAAAGGTTTAAATGATTTTGAAAATGTTTACAAGGAAAATTATGGGAGGGGATCCTTAAGTATAAATGACTCAGATATTAGAAAATCAAATGGGACTAGTATGGGGTCGTGCCCTATACATTAGCTAGTAGCCCCAGCTAATTGTTGTCCAAAATTCTAGTGTGTATGGCTTAGTCACAGGTAGACTAAAATTATGTTTACACACCGAAAGGAATACATGTTTGTAAATAGATAGGTTGTTTGTGAGCTCGAAAAACCATTAGGATCGGGAAGCCCGGGAGATGATTAAGTTAGGGACAGACCATTCAAAAGTGAGATATTTAACAGACAGTTGAGGAAAGACTGTCCTGATGGGAAATGTTAAACAAAAAGTTAAGGATAGAAAATCCAAAATATAAATATCTAACAAGTGTTAGGTTAATTTTTATTATTGTCTAGTAGGCCCAAGTAAGCCAAAGGTTAAAGGTTATCCAAGAAAAATCTGTGTGTTTGAACAGATAGTCCATTATTGCCTGATATTTTTGTATGTTTACGTAATGTTTACTTTGTAGTTTATAACCATTGTGGGTGCAGGAGCATGGTATATGGTTATATGAAAGGATTTGCAATGATATGTTTTAAAAAGGATGTTAGTGAGAGGAAACCCGTTTCGCTAAGCGCCGTGGTCTCACTTAACATAATTAAACCGGGCTCGAAGTTTATGTTTTCCACTTAAAATCTCAGGTGCTCAAAATTGATCTGAGTAGGTTGAGAGGTTAAGGATCTTTTTAAGTTTTAGAATGTTGACGAATAAGATACCAGAGGATGTTGGAGGCCACGGATAGCTACTTAGGATTTGTTGTTTTGTTCTGTTATGATGGACTTTCCGCTGTGTTGTTATGTACTAGGTCTAAAATGACCATATGACTTTGATCAACTGAGGGGGTTATCTTCATATACCTCTTTTGGCATAATTTGTAATAATTATATTTAATCTGTGCCTGGGAAAAGATTTGGTTTAGGTGACGTGAATGTGAAACAATTTTATTTGAAAATGTAATGAAGTAATTTGTAATTTTGGAATCTGTGTTTTGTTTCATATTCAAATGCTTTAATATTATTGATACTATTAACCTAGCCGTATTTAGTCTCCTGAAGCTAATACTATAGATGACTGCAGCATCTGTAGCGCTTAGTTTTGGGCCTCTAAGTAGGGGATGTTACGCACCTGGATGGATACTCAACTTGGAATGATGGTATTCTAACAAAACTTCCTTCCTAAGACCGTTGACATTCGGTAAACAGATTTGTCGATTCATCGTCAAAACTCCTCGGTTATCAATCTTAAAACTCATACTCTGCCTCTCCTCAACCTCCTGATGATCGCCACTAAGTGACTATCCTCTCTTTGCTTGCTTATTATTCTTTCTAGGAGAATTGGGATAACCTCTAAAAGTGTCAAAACGACATTCTTGGTCAAGGCATCCACCACTACATTATCCTTTCCTAGCGTATAAAGAATATCTAAGTTGTAAGATGCTAGAAACTCTAACCACATATGTTGCCTCAAGTTCAGATCCTTCTAAATAAAAAGATACTTCAGGGATTTATGATCTATGAAGAGCTCGAATTTTTCACCTAATTAAAAAAAGAACACTTACTCCTAAAGTCTCTAAAGTTAAAAGGAAACTAAGAGGAATAGAGGGATCCTTACCCAGCAACTAGTGTATCCACATTTTCAAAGCAAAGACAACAGCTAGCAACTCCAGGTAATGCATAGCAAAGTTCTTCTCATGAGGCTTCAACTACCTACTTGCAAATGCAATCATTCTATCATACTGCATCAAAACAACACCTAGTCCTACTCCATAAGCATAACCACGAATTCACTATTTCCATCTAGAATAGCAAAAACCGGTGCATTGGCCAATCTCTTCTTCAATTCTAGATATGCTTCTTCACACTTTAGAGTCCATACAGTCTTCCCTCCTTCTTAGCCAGCTTAGTCAAAGGAGAGGTAATCTTAGAATAATCTTGAATAAACATTCTATAGTATCCAGCCAATCTTAAAAAACTGCGAACCTCGGTAAGAGTCGGCGGTCGCTTCCATTCTTGAACAGCTTCCACCCTCGCTATACCTACTGAAATACCTTCTCCTGTCAAAATATGTCCTAGGAATCTTACTTCCAATATGAAAAAATGGTACTTCTAAAATTTCACCTTCAGGACATGTCTCATCAATCTCTCCAACACCACTAGTGATGTTTATGCTCCTCCTCAGAATGGGAGTAGATAAGGATTTCTTTGATGAAAACTAACAAAAACTTGTTAAGAACATCCTTGAAAACATGTTTCATGAAATCAACAAAATATGCAGGTGCATTGAATAGCCCGAAAGGCATAACCAACTACTCAAAGTAACAATTAGGGCCTCTAAATGTAGTCAGGGGTATACTATCTTCAGCAACCCTTAATAGATGAAATCCAATAGCTAGGTCTAAGAAAATAACATAGCTCGATGAATTTAGTCAAAAAGATCATCGACGTGGGGTAAGGGATATTTGTTCCTAATGGTTAGTTTATTCAACTCCTTATAATCCATACGCAACCTTAAAGATACATCAGACTCAACCGTAAACACCACAGTTGATCCCCAACTCGAGTGACTGGATCTAATCAACCATCTTCTTTAATAGGTCATTGGTTTTCTTTTCTACTTCATTCCACTCCTTGGATCCGTCGTTCCCTTGGGTCATAGGCCTCACACTAGGGACTAATTCAATATGAAACCCTATCTCTCAATGTCGGGTAAGATATTGACTTCTTTAAACATTTTTGGAAAATCCTTAGCAGATTGTACAGAACTTAACTCATTCTGGGATGATTCTAGGGCATACAAGAAACTACACATATTAATACCAGGATTCTTGCATGATACTTTAACAATTCTTTCCAATTAGTTTCCAATGATACAATCCTTTTGGCACAATCCAAGATTGCTCCATACTTTGATAACTAATCAATACCTAGAATAATATCAATTTAAAAACACAGACATAAGGGCTGCAAAGGAAAGTGATGAAAAAGGTATGAAATTGGCACATTCTCACAAATCATATTCAAATGGGTTACACCACCTATGGGGTTAGACATACTCACATAGGGTTTTCTACAATACTCGAAATAGGATGAAATTTATCTACTAATTCTAAAGAAATAAAACTATGAGAGGCACCGGTATCATACAGTGCTCGAACAAAAATACCATTAATCAATAAGGTACCTTCAAGGAGGCCTTTACCCTTTACATACGTTGAAGTCCACAGTTCATTCTTAATGGCGTATACCTTGGCCAGTTGTGCCTTATTGTGAGCAGTCATTAATCACATGGCCTAATTGATGACAAGTGAAATAAAGCAACTTCAGGACCATTGGAGAGACGGGTACACTTTCCTGCTTACAAGCCTCATGGTTCAAATAGGGCCTTGAAATATGAACTTTCTGCTTACAAAGGTAACAACTAATATTCATGATCTTTTCCCCTTTATTCTCTCTTAGATTGAGCTTCCTTTTATTATAATTATTTCCACTCGCATTTCCACCAGTTGGTGCTACTGGAGCAGGCTTCTTCTTTTCCAAAGCCTCATATCTTAGAGCCATATTAACGAAATATACAAAAGTACCTTTGACATAAACAATAATTTTCTCATAGTACTCTTCCCTTATACCCAAAAAAAACATCTCATTTTTATTTAATAGGGTGTTGATCAATTCTGGCCCAAAATAAGATAGAGCGTTGAACTTTATCTCATAATCTTCTACAAATAGATCCTCCTGCTTCAAGTCCATGAAGTTCAGGTATATTCTGGTCCTTTCTGCTTTTGGCAAGAATTGGTCCTCCAAAACTTCTTTAAACCGGGCCCACGAAAACTCTTCTTTGGAAACGTTTGTAGCAAGGGAGTCCCTCCAAGCTGCTGCTTCCTCTTGTAGTTGACATGAGGCTAAAAACCTTTTCAGTCATCTGATAAACCATGGCCTTTAAAAATCCTTTTGCAAGATTGCAACTAGGCTTGTGCTTCTGTGATAGACACAGTTCCTTTAAATGGTTTCCCTCTGAGGTTTGTGTAATCCTTGCATAAGGTTGCAAAATTTATTCTTAGCTGCTCGGGCACTGCCTCTTCGGCCATTCGAACTCCTCTAGGATTTGGAGTTCAACCATTCGTAGTTGTAGTCCTACCCGCTCCCATACCTCGTCTACCTCTATTACTCATGTCTTACTGCTTAGACATAGTAAGATAATATTAGATTGCTTGGACGATATAAATCTAAAAAGAAAGGTACTAACCAAACCTATCAAGAAGATCTATTTATCATATACACACACACAAACATATGTGTGTGTGTGTGTGTGTATTTGTATGTTAAGAATAAAAATTACAAATATACACTCTCGAAGTTGACCTCAACCAAAAGCCTAGGTATTTTCTTAACTTAAGCTCCGATACCAAAATTTAATAATCACCTTCCTGCACTGAAAGATGAGCTATTAAGGGTAGAAGAAGAAACTTACACGAATTAGAACAACATATAATAGATAACATAGGATATTACATGGTCCTTTCCATAATAATAGTACATCAGATTCAATAGATTTCAACCTTCAACTGGACAGTTACAGTAACCTGTCCATATAAAAAATGTAGATAATACAAAACACAGCGGAATAAAATAGTAAATAGCTAACAGTGAAGCCACTTGCTCCAACTCCTTCAAAATGCTTCCTTAAGAAACCTAGCTCACTTGGCTACTCATAAAAATTTGAGTACATGAGAATTTTAAGAAATGAAAATAAAAATCCAGCTTAGACATGGGTCCGTTGTGAGCAAACTCAAAACAACTTAGTTTTCACTTTTATAAAATGCATTAAAAATCAACTCCTTTGAAAGCATTTGGGTTCAACTTAAGATATGTTGAAACTCCTTTCGAAACAATTCAAAAATTCATCCTTCAAAATCTTTCAAAACCGTCTCGGTCGAAATAATTTTGATTATGCCTTCAAGTATAGAAAATGGATTAGAAACTCAAAAAAAGTAAAAGCGTCCTTTTTGAAACCCTTTACTAAGTAAGGAGGTGATAGTGTCGAAACCATCCTTCGAAGCACTAGAGTGGTGGCCAGAATTTTAGAAAAATAAAACAACCCCTATGAAACCATCTGGATCAAATGGTAGGAAGCGACAGCTAAAGGCTTTGACTCAGTCGAAAGCAATCATTTAAAACAAAAGCATAAATCAATCGAAACCATTCTTTTAAACCATTTGAATTAGTCGGAAGCTAACTAAGTCGAAAGCATCTTAGTCGAAAGCTAGTAGACAGAATTTCCTTTGAAACCAAAAAAATGCTTTAACCCCTTCAGAACTCCCTGGTTTCCACTCTATACCTTTCGCCTTCTTCCAATTCACTACGTACCAGTTCCCCGATACTATTTTTAAATTATAAAATTCCCGATTTCTGTATTAGAAATAATATTGATATTGAGACCCGGACCAATGCGCCTATCAGCACTAAGATTCAAAAAAATACTAAAAATCTAAATTACCGTGTGCATTGGCTTTGACTATGTTGAAAGGGACGGAGGTGAAACCTGGTCCTGAAAGCTTCGAAACAGTGAAAAACCTATTT
Organism: Allium cepa; assembly: GCA_030765085.1. NCBI lineage: Eukaryota > Viridiplantae > Streptophyta > Magnoliopsida > Asparagales > Amaryllidaceae > Allium > Allium cepa. The sequence continues at coordinate 981,990,099 of CM060928.1, forward strand.
ATTTGTACTTTAAAACTATTCCTTTGCACCTAACCTACTGTGTTTGTCTAAATCTGATTTCTCTTCTCAAAAGTTCTACAGACTATCTATATTTAGTAATTTAAACATTTTTACAAAAGCCCCTTCTTCTCCTTAATTATATAAAACATTTAAGTCCCATAAATTAAATAATTTCATATAACCATTAAATAACTTCGTAAAAATCTGTAAATATTCCAGAAAATCACCTTTTATATGTTTTCGAACACATATAAATTTTAGACGCAAACAATTATTTATTTATCTGTAAATAACTTATAACCCAAAATTCCATTTTCTTTACTAGAAAATTCCAATTAAATCCATGAAAATTCAGAAAAATCTAAAAATTGAAACCTTTCTCTAAAATATTATCTTAGACCTTTATAAAAATTTGCATGGTAATTGGATGTAATATAATAGAGTTTTCAAATTAAAACTTGTCATAAAAACTATATGAACATACATAAATCATCGGCAAGTATATATAATCATTCCATCATTCAAAAACAGGGCAAATCAATGCAAAATATTCGCATTTCATCTTAAAACCGAAAGCAATAAAAGATTTAAGATGCAAACATTATTCAACTTAGCTTTAGGGATTGAAAGACCTTGAGATTTGAATGGATTTTATTTGTATTAGCTTTTCCTTTAGCTTTTCTTACTCTTCTTCCCCTTTTTCGTTAATGGTGTTCGGCCTTAGTTTTAAAAATTTGAGAGAATGAAAATGAAAGTATATTTAGTGTACACAGCTATAGTTTAAGTGATATAGGAATGACTTTCCTATTTTACCCCTCCCTATTTCATTTTAGACTATTTCTTAATTCATTGGTTCTAAATGGAAAAACTACCCTTAATTAAAATCAAAACTCAATCCCCTAATCAGCACATTATTTTATTTATTTTAACTAATTAAATACCCTAAATAATGTTACCAAAAATCTATGGTGTTACAGACTCTCCTTCTTAAATAATTTCATCCTCGAAATTACGATAAGGCACACAATAAATCAAACAAGAAGGTAAAACATACCATCAAACAAGTCAGGATAAGTATCTCTAATTCTGCTCTTAATCTCCTAAGTATCGTACCTATCATCATCACTCCACTAGATATTGACTTGTCTAACCATCTTGGAGCTAAGCCTCTTCTCATTTCTCACAACAATGTGAACCAGCTTTCTTGCCATACTCAAATTTAGTTCTACTAATAAATCATCCAACACAATCGGTGCAATAGCAGTCTCTGGGTCTCTAACACACTTTTTGAGATGAGAAACATGAAGAACATTGTGGATGCTTACCTAACTGCTTGGTAACTCAACTATATATGCGAGTTTCTTGGTCCTCTCAACAATAGGAAAAGGTCCAACGAATCTCGGTGCCAACTTTCCTGATCTTCTAAATCTGATCACACCGTTCATTGGTGACACCTTGATGAAAACCTGATTTCCAATGGAGAACTCTACGTCTTTCCGTCTCTTATCCACGTAACTTTTCTGCCTAGTCTGAGCGTCCTTCATTCTAGCCCGAATGACCTCAACTTTCCCGCAGCTTCTCTAACCAGGCCTGGACTAAGAATCAACCTATCCCCAGTCTCCAATAAACAAACGGGTGATTTCATGGCCTTCATTACAAAGCTTCAAATGATGCCATCCCGATATTAGTCTGATAACTATTGTTGTATGAACTCAACTAGATGGACATAGTGTTCCCATGATCCCCCGAAATCAAGAACACAAGCTCTTAACAATTTTTCTAAGATTTTGTTAACTTTTTCTGTTTGCCTCTCTGACTGCGAATGTTAAGCGGTACTCATCTTGAGCTTCAAAAACTTCCTGCAGACTCTTCCAAAACTCACTAGTGAACAAGGAATCTCTGTTACATTCTTTTTCATTAACAATCTCGCTAGAACGAGTGCCGTCCTAGTGACCTAACTAGAATGAAATAGGCATTCTTGGTCAATCTTTCCACTATGACCCATATACTTTCATTTCCTATGTTGTACCTTAGCAACCCGTCAATGAAGTCCATAGATATAGAATCCCACATCCAAACTGGAATATCTAATGGCTAAAGAAATCCATTTGACTTCTAGTATTCGGCATTTTCTTATTGGAAATTCAAGCATTGCTTTACACATAATCCAATAACTCGCTTTATACCTTCCTAGAAAAAACTTCTTATATATCTTGACACATCTTAATTCCTCCTGGATGAATAGAGAACTTCGAACGATGGCTGTGATAACCCGGATTTTTGATATCTGATAATTGGTAATTAACTGGTTTTATTTAGTTGAACGGATAAATTCTGGTAATAAAGGATATCTGGATATATAAATGAATTTGAAAATGTAAATAAATAAGCTTATATTGATTGAGTTATATACATATAAATAAAAGGAAGTGAGAAGTTAAAGTTATATATCTAAATTGAAAATATTTTATAAATACTTATAAAAACATATTTAAAATATGGAAATTACAAATGTAAGAATATATATACAAGAAATACAAGTGTAAGCCAAGGATTTTATTTAATTACAACTGTAAACTAAATTGTACAAGTGTCTAAATTAGTATTTTCTTTTTTAAAAAAAGGATAAAACTAAGTTACATAATCCTCTTCACTTCTCTCTCTCATTTCTTTTAACATTTCTTTTCTAAAACAAAACTAAGAAAATAGATCAAAAAGCCTGTATTATAAACCAGAAAAAATAATAATAAAAGAATTCAATAGCAATCAAAATATGGTAATCAAAAAAGCTTCAGCTCATTACAATCAACTAAGATCAAGGCAAACTGCAGTTCAAATCCAAGCTTGCAGCTTCAACGCAATCAGAGTCGAGATTTCAAATATACTGTCCTACCCTCTGCTCTTCTTTAAACTTTGAGTGAACTATTCTCAGATCTAACCTCCCTTATATCATGTTTGAGTATAGTTGAAAGGGAAAGTATTATTTTTTATAAATATGTCTATGCTTGTATCTGTGTGTAAAAAACTGTATGAATTCTTTTGCTTCTATTCTTTCTCTAGACAGGTTCAAACTTGAAAAAAATTTAAGTACTCTTAAATTAAACAATATTAGGTTGTGATATTTGAATGATATAGGTGTGCATTTGGGTATATTTACTTTTAAAAATAATTTCATAAACAAAATAATAAGCAATGGCCCTGAAAGGAAGATATACAGTAAAAGGGAAATTTTTATAGAAAATCAACAAGTTTAATTTGTGTTTGCACCTATACGAATGAATTCATCATGAAAAAATGGGATTTTTAGTGGTTATCATGTGATTTTTAGATAAGGGATGGAAGTGGAAAGGAGAGTTGATCGGAATTGGCGTTTTTATCGATTACTGATGGTCGCGAGGCTTTGTAACCTCGGGTTTGTGGCAGAAGTAAGGTGGTGGGTTGGCGGCCATGGGAAAAATAATGGTCTGATTTTTTTCTGGTGTCGTGGTGGCGGGCGAGGGTAACATAAGGTTTAGAGTTTCGTTTGGTCGAGTTGAGACTTTCGTTCAATTCCGACAGCATGAAGGAATCGGAAGAACTAGGTGTAGGGGAGAAGGAAGATAGCAAATAGGTGTAGCTTCTAGTAAGGCGGTGAGATCCCCGATGGACGACAACGGAGGAAAAAGGAATATATCGACGACGATCTATTTTCTAGGAGGAATTAGATTTGCTCGATTCAATTTTTGGGTCGTCGAGAGGTTACTGGGTGGTCGAAGTGGTAGAGGAGGTCAATGGTGACTAGATGGTGCACTCGGCGACGGTCGGAGTATCTCCGTTGGTATGTACACGTGTACAGGTGAACGTGTGTCTGGTATGGTCATTCGTGATTGAGGAAGAAGACTGTGCTCGGGTCGATCGAGTGATATTTGTGGATTTAACTCGAAGCAAGAGTGGGTTGTGGGTTACTCGGGCGCGGGCTCGAGAAAAATTTGCATGGGCTCGGTTTTTGTGATGATATTGAGTTTTGGTTAAGAAATAACAAGTTTTTAACATTTAAACTTAATCAAGTTTTAAACAACTATATAACCACTTCTTTTAAAATAATTAATGCGTATTTAAGTTGAAACTTATTAAAGGTTTTGAAGAAAAAAATTATTTTGAGTTTTAAAAGTATTTTAATATACATAACCTTTTATTTTAAAAAAATGTTTATTTAATATAAACTTAATAAGAAAATTTAGGAGTTGATTAAGAAGATAAATGTTTTGAAGATTAATTAATTTAAAAAGTTTAAAGTTAATTGGTTGATGATAATTAATTTCAAAGGCTACTAATGAGATTCTAAATGATGATAAAAGTAATTATTTAAGATAAATTTATCTTTTGATTGGTTTAAAATTTTAGGTGATTAAAGACTTATTAATTAATTAAAGGTTAGTCAATGATTTCTTAGTGGGAGTGTTTAAAGGTTCATCACTATGGGACATTAATTGAGGATAATTAAGGTGATGAATTAAAGGTTAATTAATGATTATAATTAATTAAAGATTACTTGTTAAACTTAATTAATTAAAAGAGTAATTAATGAAAATGATTAGAGGATCATTAATTAATGAGAGTGATTAAAGGTTAATTACTGTAAATGGTTGAAGGTTAATTAATTTGTAATTAATTAAAGGCTAATTACTTAATGTAATTAAAGATGATAATGATTAATTAATGGTTTATAACTAATTAATGTAAGTAAATAGGATTTTTTAAAATATATTTGAAGTAATTTAATTTAATTTATTTAAATTAATTAGAAATGGTGTGATAAATTTATCTTGCTTATGGATGATTGAATGATAGTGAATGCCTTGGATTGTTGATATCTCTGATATGTGATGCCATGTGATATGATATGTTTGGATTGAACTATGATAATCTGGTTTGTTTATCGGTGATGAATGGCTATGGAAATATGTAATTCTGGATATAAATGGAATTATTTAAAACTTAAGCAGTTGTTATAAGGTGATATTGGATTCGAAGAAACCAGGGTCGGGTATCCGTAATACCCGATACCACTTCGATTAGTAAACTAAATTCTTTATAAATTGGATATGTGGAATTAACAGCTGAATGGAATGATTTTAGTAACATGACCATTTAAGCTAAGTAACATTTCTTAGATGTTGTTTTGGATAAGTGATTGACTTAAATTAGATTAGAACTCGTAGAAAAGTACGAGTTACCCTGGAAATTCTCATAAGCTATACAGCTCGGTATTTCATGTTATATGAGTTTACTAACGCTGGTTTTCAGCCTGACCCGGGTGTTACTTTGATGTAATGCTCGGGTTAAACCGAGTATTGCAGATTTTTAGGTGAGGACGTTCTAGAGCTCAGGAGGCGAGCCGGATGGCAGGAACCTATGAAGTGAATTCCGTTGTGATATATTGTAGTTTATCTGGGACATGTTGATTATAACTGTCCAGTGTTTTGTGTAAATGTTGTAACTCCGATGTATTGATGTAAATTAACTATAACAGTTTTCTTTTGTATAATTGCTATTATTTGATATTATATTTTGTTCTGCTGCGAATGTGAGATTCCGTGACTTGTTTTCTATTTCTTCTTCTACATCTTTTCTTCTTTTTCTAATTATCTAGAATTTTCGAGATCGAAAACTTCGGGTCGTTACAATTGGTATCAAAGCGAGGTTAAGCGAGAACCTTGGCTCTGGTGGGTTTACTCATTAAGGATAGGGTTAGTAGTACCCTAGAATGTGTTGAGAGTATATATATGAGAGCATACTTGTTATTTTCTTATATAATGATTTTAAATGGTTTTAAAAATAAATGATTTTTATAAAAGGTTATACTTCAATATATAAAGCAAATAATTTTCCAATCATTATATAAAGAAATTGGTTGTTGGTTATTGAAAACGGAATAAGAATTTAAGTGATATATATATATATATATATCCAAAAAAGGATTAAGTAAGATAAACTAGAAATGGGTTCAAACCAGAAAATAAAATGGTTATTATGATGTTTATTTTCAAGTAGACATTTATAAAGCAAAATGGAATGCGTTAAGGAAGTAAACTTTTAGATAAGTGTGACTTGTAAATTGAGTGGGTTTTAAATTGTGAAGTTTTGAATTCTAAGTCTAGAAACATTTGAAATTGTTTTCAAAAGGTCAAAGAAATAATAAATAATATTCAGAATATTTTTGAATGTGATCTTATTTTAAAATAAGAAGTTGTTTGAAAACTTTAAAAGAATTTGTTTTGAATTTAAACCATGGGTTGTTTAAATTTTAAAGTATAGCTTGGTGGGTCAAGAGATAAATATGTATATGTGTGGATATACATAATGTCAAAGATGATTTGAAATAAACTCTAAGGTTTTGAGTTTTGATTTTCCTTGAAGTGGGATGTAAAAACCAATCGTGAAATAAGTCCTTAAACCTACAAGTAAGAAAGAATATTGATAGAAATTTGATAATTTGTAGTGGGAATTCAAATTTAAGCAAGGTTAACGGGATTAAATCAAATTTAACTTAGAGGAAGTTAAATAAGTTTGAAATAAACAACCTGAATTGAAAATTTCAAGATGAAATTGAGATTTAACTTGAGGAAGTTAAATGTGTTGATTTACAAGGGAGTTATATAAGATCTCAAATGGGTTTTAGTTCTGGGAATGTGTGATGGATGCTGTTGATGGACGTTTTAGATAATTTGGATGTTTATTTATCTTAATATCATCCTGTTATTATCAGTAATTATGAAATTGTGAATTGAGTTGTTTAAAATGAATTAAGAAGTGAATTGAGATATTCTATATCCATTGCAGAAATTAAGTGAAAATAAAATTTTAATTTGAAATTATTTAAGTAATTTTGATTTTTAAAGATAAAAATTGAACTTGTGGAAATGAAATTACTTTGAACTTAAAATTTGAACGTTTAAAAGGCAACTTAAAAATTTAAATTGTTAAGAATTGGTTTCAAAGTTGAAATTGGGTAGTAGATTGAATTTCAAAGATTAAATTGTTTAAAAAGGATTTGAAATATTTTTTGAACTTAGAAATAAGTTTATGGAGAAGTAAAGGTAATTTAAAATGGAATTTTGGAATTTGGACTCAGAATTAAATTGTGTGATCGAGTGAGCGATCAGATTGATATTGCGTGTGGATGATATGTGTACATCGTGCGGGTTTGAATGAAATCGTTATTGAAAAAAAAATTATGGATAAGAAATGTAAAATGGTTTTTGAAATGAAGAGTATATTTTGTGAAATATATGATGAAGTAAAGTGGAAACTGGATATTTCTATGGTAGAAATTTACTTTATGGAAGTAAGTAATATGGTAAGTGACTTTATAGAGTAATCAAGCTTGAATATGGATTTGGCATAAACAAGTTATATATATTTGATAAACTCCCCTTGTTGAATCTATAGCCAGAATAAAAAGGGAATTTATGCAAATATGAAGTGATCCAAAGATTTTCAAAGTTATATATATATATATATATATATATATATATATATATATATATATATATATATATAAAGGATCTTATGAGAATGATTTTGGAAAAAGGTTTTGGAACCAACGGATTTTGGAAAGGCTTTTGAATTTTGAGGAAAAATCAATTACGGAAATTTGGAAAGCCTAGTTTGAGAATTATCGATTTTGGGACAATCGATTTTGAGAGAAGGATATTTATATGCGATTCATACTAGGTTTATGATTTGGAAGATACTATATGTGTATAGTATAAAGTGTTTTGAGAATGTCTTTAGGGAAAAAGGCGCTCCCATGAACGAAGTTCTTAGGAGTATCATAGGTTGGTACTGCCTTGAGCCCCAAGGGGAAGGCTCTAAAGTGGATCTTGTGAGGAAGTCCGGACAAACTGAAGTTCCTGAGGATTATTGGGTAGAAAAAGTCGAGGGCATTGATGCCTATAGAGGCATTTGGGTTATCCTGTGATGACAGTGTAACTCGATGTCGCTGCGATCTACTGTGGACCATAGCGGAAATCGTGTGGAGGTAAGTGCCAACAGTCTACTTTGATTTTGCCGGGATGGCAATGTAACATCAGTAGACTGCGATCTATGGTCGAGTGGAGTGGAGAAGTTTCATTTGTTGGCAGTGGAATTCGAGGGCGCTGATGCCTACAGTTACATGGGTTTTTTTGTGATGGCAACGTAACCCAGGGTGTAACTGCGATCTGTAGCGGGTTCTACGGTGTAATCGAGGGGCGCGGAGGCCTACAATTATCTATGGATTTCGCTGGGATGGCAACGTAACCATCGGGTTAACTACAACCATGGAGGGAGTGATGATTTCCAGAGCATTCTTACCAAAGATGTTCCCTCTATTTTCAAAAATGTTTTCTATATTTTCGATAAATTATTTTCCAAGTATTTTCACTGGGTGTTGAAAGCGGATTTACTAAGTACTTATAGATTTTCAGTCCTACGCCTAATCAACGCATGACCAATTTTCTGTGAGAACGAGGATAGACTAGTTGAGACATCGAGTACAAAAATTATTTTATAAAAATATTTTGGTAATATATATAGATTTTTAAAAGTGTTTAAAAATTTCTTAATAAAAAGACTTTATAGTTAAAAATGATCAAAGAATAATTTTTCTGATAATAAGTATTTTAATAATTCTAGCTTCGTTCCTTTTCGAGGACGAAAAGATTCAAAGGGGGGAGGAATGTGATAACCCAGATGTTTGATATCTGATAATTGGATAATTAACTGGTTTTATTCAGTTGAATAGATAAATTCTGGTAATAAAGGATATCTGTAAATGAATTTGAAAATATAAATAAATAAGTTTATATTTATTGAGTTATACACATATAAATAAAAGGAAGTGAAAAGATAAAGTTATATACCTAAATTGAAAATATTTTATAAATGCTTATAAAAACATATTTAAAATATGGAAATTACAAATGTAAGAATATATATACAAGAATTACAAGTGTAAGCCAAGGATTTTATCTAATTACAAGTGTAAACTAAATTGTACAAGTGTTTAAATTTGTATTTTCTTTTTTAAAAAAAGGATAAAACAAAGTTATATAATCCTCTTCACTTCTCTCTCCCATTTCTTTTAACAGTTCATTTTCTAAAAAAAAAACTAAGAAAACAGATCAAAAGGCCTATATTATAAACAAGAAGAAAAATAATATAATAATCAAAGAATTCAATAGCAATCAAAATATGGTAATCAAATAAGCTTCATCTCATAACAATCAACTAAGATCAAGGCAAACTACATTTCAAATCCAAGCTTGCAGCTTCAAGGCAATCAGATTCTAGATTTGAAATATACTGTCCTAACCTCTGTTCTTCTTTAAACTGTGAGTAAACTATTCTCAGATCTAAACTCCCTTATATTATGTTTGAGTATAGTTGAAAGGAAAAGTATTAGTTTTTATAAATATGTCTATGCCTGTATATTTGTGTGTATAAACCTGTATGAATTCTTCTGCTTCTGTTCTTTCTCTGGACAGGTTCAAACTTGAGAAAAAATTCAAGCACTCTTAATTTAAACAGTATTAGGTTGTGATGTTTGAATGAGATAGATGTGTATTTGGGTATATTTACTTTTGAAAATAATTTCACAAACGAAATAATAATAAATGGCCCTTAAAGGAAGATATATAGTAAAAGGGAAATTTTTATAAGAAAATCAACTACTTGCGTTTGCACCTTTACAAATGAATTCGTCATGGGAAAATGGGATTTTTAGTGGTTATAATGTGATTTTTAGATAAGGGATAGAAGTGGAAAGGGGAGTTGATCGGAATTGGGGTTTTTATCGATTGCTGGTGGTTGCAAGGCTCAGTATCCTCGGGTTGTGGCAGAAGTAAGGTGGTGGTCGGCGGTCATGGGAAAAATAATGGAATGATTTTTTTCTAGTGCCGTGGTGGCGGGGCGAGGGTAATATAGGGTTTAGAGTTTCATTTGGTCGAGTTGAGATTTTCTTTTGATTCCGGCAGCGTGAGGGAATCGAAAGAACTAGGTGTAGGGGAGAAGGAAGATAACAGATAGGTGTAGCTTCCAGCATGGCGGCGAGATCTCCGATGGACGACAACGGAGGAAAAAGGAAGATATCGACGATGGTCTAGTTTCTGGGAGGAATTAGATTTTCTCGATTCAGTTTTTGGGTCGTCAGGAGGTTACTGGGTGGTCGAAGTGGTAGAGGAAGTCATTAGTGATGGGGTGTAACGTTCGACGATGGTCGAAGTATCTCTGTTCGTATGTGAACGTGTATAGGTGAACATGTGTCTGGTATAATCATTCGTGATTGAGGAAGAAGACTGGTGCTCGGGGCGATTGCGCGATATTTGTGGGTTTGACTCGAAGCAAGAGTGGGTTGCAAGTTACTCGGGTGCGGGCTTGAGAAAAATTTGCATGGGCTCGGGTTTTGTGATGATGTTGAGTCTTAGTTAAGAAATAACAAGTTTTTAAGATTTAAACTTAATCAAGTTCTAAACAACTATTTAACCACTTCTTTTTTAATAATTAATGTGTATTTAAGTTGAAATTTATTAAGTATAGAAGAAAAATTTATTTTGAGTTTTAAAAGTATTTTAATATACATAACCTTTTATTTAAAAAAAAGTTTATTTAATATAAACTTAATAAGAAAATTTAGGAGTTGATTAAGAAGATAAATGCTTTGAAGATAAATTAATTTAAAAAGTTTAAAGTTAATTGCTTGATGATAATTAATTTCAAAGCTTACTAATGAGATGCTAAATGATGATAAAAGTAATTATTTAAGATAAATGATTTATCTTTTAATTGATTTAAAATTTAAGTGATTAAAGATTTATTAATTAATTAAAGGTTATTCAATGATTTCTTAGTGGGAGTGTTTAAAGGTTCAACACTATAGGACATTTATTGAGCAAAATTAAGGTGATGAATTAAAGGTTAATTAACTAAAGGGTAGTTAATTAATGAATATGATTAATTAAAGATTACTTGTTAAAATTAATTAATTAAAAGAGTAATTATTGAAAATGATTAGAGGATCATTAATTAATGAGAATGATTAAAGGTTAATTATTGTAAATGGTTTAATGTTAATTAATTTGTAATTAATTAAAGGCTAATTTCTTAATGTAATTAAAGATGATAATGATTAATTAATGGTTTACAATTAATTAATGTAAGTAAGCAGGATTTTAAAAAAAAATTTGAAGTAATTTAATTTATTTTTTTGAAAATTAATTAGAAATGGTGTGGTAAATTTATCTTGCTTATGGATGATTGAATGATAGTGAATGCCTTGGATTGTTGATATCTCTAATATGTGATGTTATGTGATATGATATGTTTGGATTGAACCGTGATAATATGGTTTGTCTATCGGTGACCTATCAAAGTGCACTCAGAAAACTCAGTTTCATCAAACCCACAAAAAAAGCTAGCGCATTAGTCGGTCCAAATGGCATAACTAACCAACTCTGCGACCCATATCTGGTCCTAAACGTCATCAAAGCTACACTATTTTCTACTACTCTGAGTTAATGGAAACCTATTTCCAAATCCAACTAAGAAAATACCTTGGCTCCACTCTATTGGTCAACAAAATCATCAATCCATGGCAATGGATAACGATTCATTATCCTCCTCTCATTCAACTTGCGATAATTAATACATAGCACCAACGATCCGTGCGAATTCTTAGCAAATACTCCCGATGCACCCCAAGGTGAACTATTCGGCCTGATAAAGCTCTTGCCTTCCAAATCCACCAATTAACCTCCTTCATCTCTGTTGGGATCATTCTGCTTGGTGGCCTTCCCACTGGTTTTTCTCCCAGAACCAAATCTATCCAAAAGTCGATGGCTCACTTTGGTGGCAATCCTACTATAGGCTTAAAAACATCTGCGAATTCTCTAACCATGAAAACTCAACTCATCATATGAATCCACAACACCCAACAAAGCAAACACCTCACCGCTAGAACCTTCAATGGTATAAACAATCCTATCACTACAATCTGGGTGTCTAAGAGATATTTTCTATCATGGAAAAATTTCCTATCATCGTACTTACTTAACCAATCCATCCCCAGAATAATTCCAAACTCTACGAAATCAAACACATGCAAACTACAAAAAAAAGCATGTTCTAACAGGTCAAACTCTAACTAGTCACATCTTAACCCTAGAGTTGCATACCCTCCTATTGGATTCGCAACCCGTAATAAAGTAACTAAATATGTGGGTTCAAGGTTAAGATTATCTATTAAACATCTAGATATAAAATAATGCGATGCACCAATTCCAAATAAAATTATAAAAGGCATACCATGAATCAGAAATATACCTTCCAAAACTGCCTTTCCCTTCTCTTGAGATGTTGGCTTTGAAGTAGCAGATTACAATGCATACACCTTGCCCTTTTCATCCTTAGCGGGTTCCTTGCACTAGTTCTTATAGTGGCCTATCTTGTCATAATTGAAGCACCTGACATTCTTTCCCCTAGTCACATCCTTAGCCTTTCTAGCAAGACACTCATTAGCAAAGTGCGCCTTCTTATCGCACTTAAAACATAATCTCAGATGTCACCTTCTCGGCTGCTCCACCTTTCTGAGCACCTTTTATGGGAAAGAACTTCCTCTTCTGGCCCTGCGCAACCTGGACTTCCTTAGCGATGCTCTTCTATGGAGTATCCAGAATCTCCTCATGCCTCATGGCCATCTCTACCACAACATTAGAAGGATTACTAATATAAGACACTGTAGCCCTGGCTAACTCAGGCTTCAATCCCCTAACAAAACTTTTCATTCCTCTTCATTACTGTATCCACTGAAGCATACCCATACCCGGCCAACTCCTCAAACCTTCTGGCATACTCCACAACCAACATCTCTCCCTGCTCTAGCTAGGTAAACTTTCTGATCAGAGATGACTGTGTCATGGCATGAAACTCTTCTGCAACCTTCTCTTGAAATCTTCCCTGGTCATAGTCTCCTCATCTATCGCCACAGTCACACTATTCCACCAGAACAATGCAGCTCCCTGAAACTGTGTAGATTCCAACCTCCTCTACTGCTCATCATTGATCCCTAAATCCGCAAAGATTTCCTCACAATGCAGCAACAAATTCTCCACCTCATTGGCATCCTCCATTTCAACAAATAGCTTTTCCTCAATCTTAGTGTGATCTCCACCCAGCTTAGCAAAATGATTGACTACCAGAACTTCCAAAACCCCTGCACCTGTTTCATTTCCTTCTAACACTCCAGTTGCAACTCCCACCTGCATCATATTCTTGAAAAACTAATACATAGTTTCCATTCCAACTTGCACAACTCTAGCACCAACATTCTCTGCTTATGCCCAACCTTTGGTTCTCCTAGCATTAAGTTTGGCATTCCCTTCGATGCCTTCCTCTCCCGAGTTAACCCTTCCTCTTCTACCATCCATATCTGTATTTAAACCTCATGAGATACGGAAAGAAGACCTAATCAAAGATAGGAGACTAGAGATAAAGCTCATACTTATATATAGCAAATATAAGTGCTTCCAAATCTTTCCACTCAGCTATCATTGCTAACACTACATTTTGATGTTTCTTGCTAAGAGCATCTGCAACCTTGTTTCCTTTCCTAGGTGTATACTCAATCCCAAAATCATAAGAGGCTATTAACTCTAACTACCTCTGCTGTCCATGTTCAGCTCTCTCTGAGAGAACAAATATTTCAGAAAATTATGATATGTATATAACTCAAACTTCTCTTCCAAAAGGTAATGTTTTCATACCTTTAAAGCAAAAATCAATGCGGCCAATTCAAAATCATGTGTCGGATATCTGACCTTATGCGGTCTAAGTTGTCTAGAAGCATATGCAATCACTTTACCTCCCTGCATTAGCACATATCCTAATCCTATTCCACATGCATCTGTATAAACCACAAAATCCTGTTTCCCCTCTCAAACAAATAAGATAGGTGCAAGGGTCAATAAGTGTTTCAAACTCTTGAATGCTTACTCACATTTAGCGGTCCATACAAGCTTCACATCCTTCCTCATTAGCTTGGTCATCGGTGCTGCTATCCGCGGGAAATCCTCAATAAATCTCCGATGATAACTGGCAAACCCAAGGAAACTCTTTATCTCAATCACCATCGTGGGTCTCTTCCAACGATTCACCGCCTCAACCTTAGTCGGATCTACTGACAACCCTTTCTATGAGACTACATGACCAAGAAACTTCACTTCTTTCTTCCAGAAATGACACTTCGAGAACTTCGCCTTTGGTGGATGCTGCCTCAACGTCTTAAGAACAACACTAAGATGGACTTCATGCTCGCTCTCATCCTTACAGTATATCAAGGTATCATTTATGAAAACCAATACAAACCTATCTAAGTGCACTCAGAAAACTCAGTTTCATCAAATCCACAAAAAAGCTAGTGCATTAGTCGGTCCAAATGGCATAACTAACCAACCGTGCGACACATATCTGGTCCTAAACGTTATCAAAGCTACATTATCTTCTACGACTCTGAGTTGATGGAAACCTATTTCCAAATCCAACTAGGAAAATACCTTGGCTCCGCTCTATTGGTCAACAAAATCATCAATCCTTGGCAATGGATACCGATTCATTATCCTCCTCTCATTCAACTTGCGATAATTGATACATATCCCCAATGATCTGTGCAACTTCTTAGCAAATACTCCTGATGCACCCCAAGGTGAACTACTCGGCCTGATAAAGCTCTTGCCTTCCAAATCCACCAATTTAACTCCTTCATCTCTATAGGGGTCATTCTGCTTGGTGGCCTTCCCACTGCTTTTTCTCCTAGAACCAAATCTATCCAAAAGTCGATGGCTCATTTCGGTGGAAATCCTACTACAGGCTTAAAAACATCTGCGAATTCTCTAACCATGAAAACTCAACTCATCATATGAATCCACAACACCCAACAAAGCAAACACCTCACCGCTAGAACTTTCAATGGTATAAACAATCCTATCACTACAATCAGTGTGTCTAAGAGATATTTTCTATCATGGAAAAATTTCCTATCATCGTACTAACTTAACCAATCCATCCCCAGAATACTTCCGAACTCTACAAAATCAAACACATGCAAACTACAAAAAAAATCATGTTCTAACAGGTCAAACTCTAACTAGTCACATCTCTACCCTAGAGTTGCATACCCTCCCATTGGATTCGCAACTCGTAATAAAGTAACTAAATATGTGGGTTCAAGGTTAAGATTATAGATTAAACATCTAGATATAAAATAATGCGATGCACCAATTTCAAATAAAATTCTAAAAGGCATACCATGAATCAGAAATGTACCTCCCAAAACCGCCTTTCCCTTCTCTTGAGATGTTGGCTTTGAAGTAGCAGGTTCCAATGCATACACCTTGCCCTTTTCATCCTTAGCGGGTTCCTTGCACTAGTTCTTATAGTGGCCTATCTGGTCATAATTGAAGTACCTTACATTCTTTCCCCTAGTCACATCCTTAGCCTTTCTTGCAAGACACTCATTAGCAAAGTGCGCCTTCTTATCGCACTTAAAACAGATAATCTCATATATCACCTTCTTGGCTGCTCCACACTTCTGAGCACCTTTCATGGGAATGAACTTCCTTTTCTGGCCCTACGCAACCTGGCCTTCCTTAGCGATGCTCTTCTATGGAGTATCTGGAATCTCCTCATGCCTCATGGCCATCTCTACCACAACATTAGAAGGATTACTAATATGAGACACTATAGCACTGGCTAACTCAGGCTTCAATCCCCTAATAAAACTTCTCATTCCTCTTCATTACTGTATCCACTGAAGCATATCCATATCCGGCCAACTCCTCAAACCTTCTGGCATACTCCACAACCAACATCTCTCCCTGCTCTAGCTCAACAAACTTTCTAGTCAGAGATGACTGTGTCGTGACATGAAACTCTCCTGGTACCTACTCATGAAATCTTCCCTGGTCATAGTCTCTGCATCTATCGCCGCAGTCACACTATTCCACCAGAATAATGCGGCTCCCTGAAACTGTGTAGATTCCAACCTCCTCTACTGCTCATCATTGATCCCTAAATCTGCAAAGATTTCCTCACAATGCAGCACCAATTCTTCACCTCATTGACATCCTCCATTTCAACAAATGGCTTTTCCTCAAGCTTAGTGTGATCTCCACTCAGCTTAGAAAAATGATTGACTACCAGAACTTCCAAAACCCTTGCACCCGTTTCATTTCCTTTTAACACTCCAGCTGCAACTCCCACCTGCATCATATTCTTGAAAAACTAATACATAGCTTCCATTCCAACTTACAGGACTCTAGCACCAACATTCTCTGCTTATGCCTAACCTTGGGTTCTCCTACCATTAGGTCTGGCATTCCCTTCGGTGCCTTCCTCTCCCGGGTTAACTCTACCTCTTCTACCATCCATATATGTATTCAAACCTCATGAGATACAGAAAAAAGACCTAATCAAAGATAGGAGACCAGAGATATAGCTCATACTTATATATAGCAAATACAAGTTCGTTACTATTACGTTATCCATACCCCAATCTTACTCTAATTCTTTAGGATCGTGTTTTCAATACCATTTTTAGTTAAAGTTTTTCAAAAACCTATGCTCTGATACCAAGTTGTAACATCCCGTATCTGGAGGCCAAAAGCTACGTGCTACAGATGCTGCAGTCATCAAAGTATTAGCTTCTTGTGATGAAATATGGTAATTCTAATGGTATCCATAATATTAGAAGCACATGAATATGAACAAATCATAGATTTCAAAACAACATTTATCTGATTACATTTCCAAACCATAATTCATATCCATTTTACATGATCCCAAAATGTTTCCCACGCAGTGATAACTATAATTTACAATAATACGCCAAAAACGACATATGATGATGCCTCATGGATGATCAAAGCAATATAGTCATATCTGACTTAATATACGTAGCGGAATTAAAACGGATAAACTGTAGTTCCTAAATTAGCTATCCGTCTACCACCTACTCGCCTCCAGGTGCTTTATTCGCCAAAACTACGAAAACCTGAAAACTTTAACCCTCAGCCTACTCAAACCAATTTTGAGCACCCGAGAGTTTAAGGGGAACAAAAACTTCAAGTCAGACATAAAGCTTAGTGTGAATAATTCTGCTACATCTCGATTTACTGATATTGAGTGAGACCATGCCGCTTAGCGAAGCGGGTTTCCTCTCACTAATATACTTTTTCAAAACATATATTTTGCAAATCCTTTCCTACAACCAAAGTGGTTAATCAAACTAATTATGATAATAAATAATAGCATGATCTGTTATGCTATAAAAGGTAATAGATGGACTAACTGTCCAAAATAAACGCTAACTACCCTCAATTGGACTAAGTGTCCACAATCTGGACTAACTGTCCTCAAACTTGACTAACTATCCTTAATTTGGACTAACTGTCCTCATCAAAATGGACTATCTGTCTGAATCATTTTCCTAAGGCTAACACCCTTCACCTTTTTCCTTGAAAACATTTTCAAATGATTTGATCCTTTAATTCATATATATAGAAGGAAAATATAACTTTAGCTTTACTCTAAGCTGTTTTTCCATGATATATATATATATATAGCTTTACTCTAAGTTGTTTTTCCATCATATATATGTATATATATACACACTCTACCAAAAATAATGTTGAAGATATTCAAGAAGGATTACATATCCTTTTAAAATAAGTTAAAGTCCTTTATAACTTAAAACATTAAGACTATTCTGCCTATTTATCATGTTCGAAACCTTTGTTTAAGACATTTAAACAACCCTTTCAAAACCCTTAAAAGTAACCCTTTAAAAACCACAGAAAGCAACCGTTTTGAAACCATTAAAAGACTTTCCTTCGAAAACTTTATAAATATTAAACATCCTCCTTTAAAACTGTTTAAACCTTGCCTTTCAAAAACATATGAAAGACCTTCCTTTTCAACCTTGTCGAAACCCTAGGGAAGCATCCATTTAAAAACCATTCAAAACCTTTCAAACGAATCAAAACTCAACTTCTTCAAGAGCATTTGGGTTCAATTTAAACATATGGAAACACCTTTCGAAACCATTCAAAAATTTGTCCTTTAAAATCTTTGAAAACCATCTCGGTCGAAACCATTTGGATTATGCCTTCAAGTAGAGCAAAACGACCAAAAACTCAATAAAGTCGAAAGCATTCTTTTTGAAACCCTTTCGTAAGTAAGGAGACGATGGTGTCGAAACCAACCCTTCGAAAGCACTGGAGCGGTGGCTAGATTTTTAGAAACAAATACCTTCGAAAACATCTAGATCGATAGGTAGGAAGCAATAGCTAAAGGCTTCGACTTAGTCGAAAGCAATCATTTAAAACATAAGTGCAACCTAATTGAAACCATTCTTCTAAACCATTTGACTAAGTCAAAAGTTACTAAGTCAAAAGCTTCTTAGTCGAAAGCAAGCAGGCGCATTTTCCTTTAAAGCCAAAACAAGCTAATATAGAAAGCCGATACCCCTTTGTAACACCTTGGTTTCGACTCTATACCGTTCGTCTTCTCCCAATTCACTACATACCAGTTCCATGTTACCATGTGCATTGGTTTTGACTAGGTCAAAAGGGAAGGGGCGGTGGCAGAACCTGGTGCTGAAAGCTTCAAAACGGTGAAAAACCAATTTATTTGTACTTTAAAACTATTCCTTTGTACATAACCTGCCTTGTTTGTCTAAATCTGATTGGTTGTAGGATTTCTCTTTTCAAAAGTGGTGTCGACTTTCTATATTAGCAATTTAAATATTTTAAAAAAAGCACCTTCTCCTCCTTAATAATATAAAACATTTAAGTCCCATAACTTAAATAATTTAATATAACCATTAAAACAGTTGGGAAATATCTGTAGAAATTCCTGGATATCTCCTTTTATATATTTTCTAACATATATTAATTTCAGACTCAAACAATTAATTATTTATCCATAAATAATTTATAACCTAAAATACCATTTTTTTTACTAGAAAATTCATACTAAATCCACGAAAATTTAGAAAAATTTAAAAATTGAAACCCTCACTAAAATATCATCTTCGACCTTCATAAAAATTCGAAAGGTAAGTGGATGTCATTTAATAAGGTTTTCAAGTCAAAACATATCATAAAGTCTATATGACCATACATAAATCATCAACATGTATATATAATCATTCCATTATTTAAAAACATGGAAAATCAATGCAAAATATTCGGATTTCATCTTAAAACCGAAAGCAGTAAAAGATTTGAGATGTAAACATTATTCATCTTAGCCGTAGAGATTAAAGGAGCTTGAGATTTGAATGGATTTGATTTGTATTAGCTTTTCCTTTAGATTTTCAAACTCTTATTTCCCTTTTCCTTGTTAATGGTGGCCGGCCATAGTTTTGAAATTTTGAGAGAATGAAAATGAACGTGTATTTAGTGTACATGGCCATGGTTTAAGGGATATAAGAATGGCTTTCCTATTTTACCCCTCCCATTTTCTTTTTAAATTCTTTCTTAATTCATTGGTTTGAAATGGCATGGCTACCCTTGATTAAAATCAAATCTCAATCCCCACATCAATACATTATTTAATTTAATTTAATTAATTAAATATCCTAAATAGTGTTACCAAAAATCTAGGGCGTTACACAATCCCATTTTAATGCGGGTAGGTTAGTCAGATAGAATTTACTTTAATTGGCGTTAACCAAGTTTTACTCAGAAAAGTAGGTTCCACCTCTATTAGAAGTCCATTTCCACTCTAATGCTTCTGCTCCATCTCCATCGAAACCAACCCAGGCCGAAACCAATACACAAGGTATCACTTAGATAGTACATAGTGGATTAGAGAAAAGCAAAATGCACGGTATCGAAAGCACTGCTTCCGATGGGGTTGATATGTTTGTTTTAAATAGTTAAGCGCTTGACTTTGTTTTGTTAAAGCTTTTGAAAGAGTTGAAACAAATGCTTTCGAAAGGGGTTTTCTAATAGCTTTTGAAGGGGTCGTAAATAATGCTTTCGAAAGAAGGGGATCAGACCTAGTCGAAGCCTAGCTGCCTTTTTTTTGCCTTTCGAGAATATTAAAGTCATCAATGCTTTCGGAGGATAGCTTTTTTAAAAGTTGTTTTATTCCACTTCTTAAATGCTTTCGAAAGGGTCCATTAGTTTATAAGGAAGTGGCTTCGAAAGGGGGTTTCTATGCTAACTTCTAGTGTGTTACTTAAATGTTTTGAAGCTTTAGAAAGAGATGGTGCCGATGCCATCAACTTTTCCCTAATACTATTATATGATAAAGAATGGTTTCCAAAGAGGTACTTTCGTTTATATTCACTTTAAACCAAATGATATTTTTAGATATAAACCCAATGGTTTTGAAAGAGGTACGTTCAATGGTTTCGGAAGGGATACTTCTAAAGGTTTCGAAAGAGAGACTTTCAAGGATTTCGAAAGGGATACTTTCAATGGTTTCAAAACTATGCTTCTAAGAGTTAATAAGTAATTCTTTATTACATTAAAAGGGTTTCAAAAGGGAGGTTTTAAAGTGTTTCAAAAGGTAAGGGTCTAATGTTTTGAAAAGAAATTTATATGCTTTTGAAGGAGGTTATCGAGTGAGGTCTAAAGCAAGGTTTTGAAGGTTTCGAAAGCCTTAGTTTTTCAAGGCAAATAGACCAATCTCATTTTAAAGGAAAATCCATGGCATCAATAAATAAAGTATTTTGAAATGGAATTTTTTTGAATAAGTTTCTTTGATTAATAGGTTAGAGGGATTAACCAAGTTATTATGTTTGCTTCTCCATATATGTATATTTTCAAATTGTAATGGACCCATAACTGTATTTTGGGGAAGGGCATAATAACTATTTAGGTTAACCAAGCAGTGAATATAATTTAAGTTAACTCCCAAATGAGTAGAATTGCATCCATGTGGGCAGGAAGACCAGTATATAGGTGTTAGCCATAAAATCCACTTAAAGAGCAAAGTCATGAAAGAACATAAGAAAAACACCAGCCTCAACTAAAATGGGATTCGACAAGGTTCATGAAGGAAGGTTTCGAAGGCATCGAGAAGGCTTTCGAAGGAGTTAAAATTATTAGGCACCTATCTAGTAATAATTAATGTAAAAGCCTTCGAAAAAGATGAAAAGGGGAAATAGGGCTATTGTTTCGCCTCTTTCAGACCTTCTGACATAGAAGGATAAGCAAAGACAGCTTCCAAACCCCTTTCAAAGGCAATGAATATTAATCTTTCATTTGTGCGCCAAACCTTTTGGAGAAAAAGGTTTCGCCCCTTTCGAAAGCATAGTCAATCCTTTCAAACCGGTCAAGGCCAATGACAGTAGAAGAAGGTTCTGCATCAATCAATAGGCATGCATGTGGAAGCTACCAACTATGTCAAAACCATCGGTGCTTCATTACCTTCGAAGACTTTATGAACAACCCTTCGGCAGAGTCAAAAGGCTCCCATCTTTACTTCCAATGACAATAAGGGAACATGAAGAGAAAGGTGCATTTGAAGACCTTTCGACGACATCAAAAGCAATTCAAGAGAAAGAAGAGAAAAGGGATACTAAAGACTTAGCAAAAACGAAAGGTTGATAAAAAAAACCTTTCGGCTTAGTCGTAAGGTCTGGGGAAAGAAAATGAAAGCATAAGGATAAAACAAAGGACTAGAAAGAGATGCCTTTCGACAACGTCGAAGGCAGGCAAGGCCTTTCGACCAAGTCGAAAGACATAAGGCGGCGTAAAAAAAGGGGCCTTTTGACTGGGTCGAAGGCATAGCAATGGAATGGGGCCCAACCTGCATCTATAAATAAGACCCAAGGGGTCCAGTTTTAGGGACCGGGTTCTGGGAATCCAAAATTCATTTCTTTTACTCCAACTTCTTAGCTGCAACAATATCCTCTGTATACACTAAATCAATTTGGGGATAAAGCTCATATAGTTGTTACTCATTTTGGATTATTAATAAAGTACAGGTGACAGATTCATTAAGGATTTCGATGACCAATAAGATCGTTTTGATCATTAGCTAGACTTATGATCCATTGCACATAATTCCATCTTATTACCCTAACTTCTTTTGTATATGCAATACTTAGGATAGACTTGAATATCTACATTCGAAACACACCATAATCGAAACCAATACTAGACAATGAAAACCAAAATGGTGATGGAGTTTCGAAATTGATGAAATTATGAAAATTAGGAATATCCAGACTGATCTTATATAGTATAAAGAAAATGGAGCTTAAGCAGTTGCAAGTTGGGCTCATTTTGAGAAGAAGGTATTACTCCAAATATTCAGCTGCCGACCAATTCGAGACCTCTTTGAGCAAAGTGCAAGAGAGAAGATCTCCTGCCGAACCTTTCGAAGGAGTCGAAGGGAAGCTGCCATCAAAGTTTAGAAGCTTCAGGACCTTGCGAAGGTGTCAGAAGGTTCCTCCTATCAATATCCCGAGAGTTCTTAGCTTTCGAAGAAGGTGGAGGAGTCAAAAGCTCCTTCCTTCATTAATAGCCCATTGACCAAATAAAGGCCTTTCGATTAATGTGAAACTACACCTTCCGAAGACAATGTAGAATAGCTCTTTGAGCATAGCCAAACCATTCGAAACCAATGGTTTTGCCTTCATTAAAGCTACTAGAAAGCAAGTATTATATAGAGCAACCTCTTTGAAAGCTACAATAAGTCTTCGAATTGGTCGAAACCAATATGGTCAAGGAAGTGTTCCACATCAGACTAGAAATAAGGACATGAGGGTAACCAACATCATCGAAACCAATGAAAAAAGGTTAACGAAAGAGTCAAAAGCACTCACAAGACAAATTAAAGAAAAGGAGCCCCACCATACCCTTGGAAAAAGGTTGAAACATGCTCAAGTCTCTCAGGGACCACCTTCCAACCTAGTTGAAAGCATCAGGGTCGAAAGGTGCCAAGCCACATCTATAAGTAAGACCCAAGGTGTCATGTTTGGGGGTCTGATTCCTCTCGTCTCAACTTGTATATTCTTAAGAAAAGTATTATAACCGTAATTTGTAAATCAATTTAGGAACTTGAAGAAATAAAGTCTTCTTAGTTGGGAAAGGGAAATCTTGAGTATTTTAATCTACTTTATTGTTTCTTTGAAGTTTTGTTGGTTTCACCTTGTGTATTTCTGGTTTCACCTACATTAGTAGGGCTCCCTCTCGACACAGTCGAAACCACTCATAATCAAGCAATTTCAGACACCTACTCTGAGTTACTTTTCCTTTGAATCTATGCCATCGACATGGTTGAAACTAAACTATAATTCACTGAAAGACTACATCTCACAATAGGAACTCGTAGTTTAAGCTTTCGACAAGGTCAAAACCTATCTCAAATCTTCTGAAGTTTAAACTACCTATTCATGCACAAGAAGGACAAGTCCTCAAGCTTTCGACAAGGTAGAAACTTCCATTTCTTCCCAATAACCAAAACCCAAGCTAACCTACAGCTATAGGCCTCCAACTAGGTCAAAACCTATCTAAGAGAACCTAATTCAAGGTATCCCAATTGGACCAAAAGGAGGGCTTCTGAAGGAGAAGCCATACATACTCAATTGGATTGAAAGGACATCTAACTCAATATCTGACCCTTTCGATAGAGTCCAAAGGCCTAATTTATATCAAATAAAGCCTAATCAAAAGGCAATTCTAAGTGAATTCTTACCTTCTTTTTCTGCACTACTGGAGTAAAGGATAATTCACTTCTCTTAGCATAGTTTTGGGGTGTTGACAAGAAATCTTGTTAAAAAATTTTGCACTAGAAGGAGGGATCGAACCTCCGACTTGGATAAACCCCCAACACTACTATTCTCTAACCCTAATTAAGTCAATTCCACTTCAAGTTGAAGAGAAAATCCTTTCAAGTTGGTCCAATCAAGATGAAGAGCAAATACTAAGGCTTGAAGCCCTAAGAATTATAAATAAGAAGAAAGTAGAATCTTATGATCCTAAGAAATGGAGTCTAAATCCTTCTCATGTTGGTCCCACTCCTATCATCACACTAGGAAGGAAAACAAATGGAAATGACAATGCCCTCAACCAAATGAGAAGAACAATCCAACACTATTCCAAAAGCTCAATCTTTGGGAGAGAGATAATGAACGATTACAGTACCTTTGCACATAAATGGAGACCGGTTGCAGCAAGACCACTTCCAACTCTAGAAATCCAAAGGGTCGTAAAAAGAAAAGAAATTAAAGAGCATGAAATAATAAGGCCAAAGTGAAAAAAAGTTAAAGAGCCACCCTCAAGAATCTAGCTTTAAATTTTGACTTCTAAAGGAATGCAACTTAAAAACATCTATGGAAAATATCTATTTTCTCACTAAGGATAAGCTTAACTATTGGCCATTACAAAATAAAAAGCCAAAAAATGAAAGAAACTTAGGAGGATCGAATTGTCACTATCATATGATGAATGGCCATGAAACAAACTGTAACGTCCCCCTACTTGGAGACCCAAAACTAATGGCTACAGATGCTGCAGTCATCCGTAGTTATCAATTCTCATCGATCAAATATGGCGGTGCTAGATACATTGATACATAGATCATAGAAACATGGAAATTTTTTAACAATTCAAAAACATATTTCCATATTCAAATAAAAATTTTTGATGTTCATTACATAATCCCAAAAACGTTAACCACGTTTTGCAAAATACATTTATTATAAATATGCCAAGAGCGACATTTGTAGATACCCCCTTAGTTGATCAAAGTATATAGTAAGGCTAATAAATCTGTCTTTACATCCAAACACACAGAGGAAAAGAAAACTATAAATAACTATCTGCCGTTTGCATGCCTCTAGAAGCTTTATTCATCATAGAAGAGAACTCGAGAACCTTAAATCCTGTACTACTCAAAAATCAATTGAATACTCGAGAGTTTAAGGGGAAAACAAAAACATTGAGTCATACATAAAACCGTGTATGAATAATAATCTAACATCTCAATCTTTTTAGATATCTAATGAGACCACATCGCTTAGCAAAGTGGGTTTTCCCCTAACTAGTATCCCAAAACCTTTATAAAACCATATTTTGTGCTTCCTGCATCCACAATGGTTAAAACATACAATTTCAAAATATCATGATGATATGCATACTTGAAGACATTTAGGATTTCCCATTCCATATTCGTTAGTCTAACCATCTAAGTTTTAGTTGACTATCCATCTTATATTTTCAAGGACTACCCACCCCATTTTAGACTTTATTAGCATCAAAAAGGGACTATCCAACCCACGATAGATTTACTTAAGCTCGTGTGGACTTTCCATATCTCATAGTTTCTCTTGGATGACTATAATCCTTTTTTGAACAAATGGAGACTATCCATCCCCAACTTGAGGTTGACTGTCCATCAGACATCCCATAATTTTCCTAGGATGACTATTATACTCATTCAGGAGTTTAAGCAATTTATATTCACTATCGAGTTAGCCTAGATGGTTCTTCTGCCCCTTTTTCCTTAAATACAGTTATTGGTAATCAGGTGAACATATTCATATTTGAAGAAGCAAAATACAATTTAACAATACCACTCCTGTGTGTTTAAGGTTCTTGAAATACATTTTTAAAACACAGTCAATGTGCTTAACTTGATTTTTATTAATGCTATACTTCTTCAAAATCATGTACTTAAGTCATTACAAAACTCCTTTGTATAAGCCATGGGATTTTCCTTTACAAATTTAGAGTGTGGTCATTTAAACCCTTACGAAACCATTAGGAAGCAAACCTTTCCAAAGCTTAAACAACATTAAAAATCTTTTAAAAAGCCCATCCCTTCTACCTTGTCGAAACGTCTCCAAATCCTTTCAAAACCAAACCTTTCGACCTTATTGAAAGGTCTTCAAAATGGTCTTTTGAATACAAACCTCTCGAAAGCATTCGACTCTTAAAATATAAACCTTTAGAATACTTATTAGGTTCAATTTAAAATATGCTGAAATTCTTATTTAAAACCTTTTGGATACACTAGAATCAACCTTTGGACTTTGTCGGAAGGTCTGCATTGAAAGCTTTAAAATATTCCATTTAAAAAAAATACGTCAATGCCTTTAAAATAATCTCCTTCGAAAGCTTTTGGTTATACATCATTTATATAACAAAAGTAAGTCACCGAAGTCGAAAGGTTCCTTTCAAAAACAATGGAAGAAGCGGCTGGTTTTGAAACAAATAAACCTTTCAACCTTGTCGAAGCAACGACTTTGAAAGGTCGGAAAAAGCGACGATAACCTTACGACTGTGTCTGAAGATGCAAAACAAAACAATAAGTGCAGTAACCTTTCGAATGTGTCAAAAGGTTTAATAACCTTTATTCAAACATTTGGCCTAGTCGTAATTAACCAAGTCGAAAGCTCTTATTCGAAAGCAAAGCAGGTAAAAGCTTTAGTTTATAAAGTAAACATACCCCAACCTCTTTGGCCATCAACCTTTCGATTAAGAACCCTTCGACCATATTTGATTCATTATGCACCAAGTAACCTGTCACATATGCATTGAGCTTTGACCTTGCCGAGAGCTTACCTTCCGACTAAGTCAAAAGGTCTGGATCGGAAAGTTTACTACTGTAAAAGTTTGAAACATGCTAAAAGTATGATTTCTTTGTTTTTAACTTAAAAAGGTTAACATTTCAACTAACCTGCCTTTTCTTGTCAAATTCTCATTGGTTAATAATTTCTTTTCAGAATGATACTGCCACTATTCGCAGATTTAATTAATAATTTTATTTTATAAAATGCCCCTTCTCCTAATTAAATATATAAAACATTTAAGTCCCATACGTTAAATAATTTTATATATTCATCTCAACACTTAGGAAAAATTTAGAAAAATTCCATAAAATCTACTTTAATATGTTTTTCAACATATAAAAATTGCAAACCCAAATAATCATTATTTTAGCCATAAATAACTTATAACCCAATAAATCATTTTCTTCACTAGAAAATTGATAGAAAATCCATCTTAATTCCAAAGATTATGAAAATTAAAACCCATATCCAAAGTCAGGTTTTCTATAACATCAACCATGGCATTTAAAAATCATTTCATCTTGGGTTTTACCTAAACCATGTATATCTTCTTTTAAATAACCTTGTCCAAACATATATAAATCAAAATCAAGCATATCACCATTCAATATATCATAAAACAAAATTATTCTAATATCCGAAACCATATGATGTCAAAATCAAAATAGTGAGGTAGAAATTATTTTTCACCTTAGATTGGATAAGGAAATTGAATTATGATTTTGATTGATTCTTTCTAACTTGAATCCTATGCTTTTCGTTGATTTTCTCTCCTCTTCTTCATAATGGCTGGCCTTGCTTTCTTCTCACGGTTATAAATGTTATTTGAGATAAAGATGAATGTATATGACTAAGGTAGATGATATAAGGGTTGGAAATATAGGCGGTTATTTACCCTAGTGCCCTTGTGTTCTATTACTTAATCATTTTCATAAGTACATTTGATTTAATTAAGCACGACCGCCTAGTTTATCAATCAACATCAATTTCCTTATCTACATTATTCTATTTTAATTTATTCTAATTAAGTCTCTTGAATAATGTCACTAAAATTAGGGGTGTTACAAATGGATGGACTTGTTTGAATGAAGGGCTTGATACCCTTAAGAATTATCTTTAAATTTAGCTTTACTTATTATTGATTCTTTGGTTGGACCTTTTGACGTCGTCGAAAGGTTTGGTCCTTGAAGTAGATAACCTTTTCATCTTTGTTGAACTTGTTTGAGGTTTCCTGCAAAAGTTCCCTTTCTTGGCCTAGATGAAATCCCCTAGGTCACACCTTTAAAGGTTGGTTTTAATCTTGTTGAAAGGTTAGAGTGGTAGCCTTCCTTGAATTCAAGCAAGGTAGGATCTACTTTGGTGGTTATGATGTGGGTTTCGACCTTGTTGAAGGATAATCTAAGTAGGTTTCGACCTTATCAATGGGTATGGGAACGACTTTTTTTGGATTAATCTTACAAATCTACGTATCTATATTAGAGAACAAATCTTAACCTTGTCAAAAGCTTAGACCATTTGGATTTTATCTTCTAATGTTTTCTGGTATTGTTATAGTATAAAAGTCGTTGATCTAGTCGAAAGGTAATTTAGGCCTCAAAGTTAATCACTTTGGAAAGTTACTTGTAGCAAAATTTGTTGCCGACCTTGTCGGCAAGAACCCTTCATTGATATTGAACCTAAAATCAGGAGTTAATCTAACAAAACTTTAAGCAAATAGTAAAGTAAATAACTAAGCTTAAGACTTCCCTCGTTATCCAAGAAAGAGCTTCATTTTATTAAATTTCCCAAATCAACAACAAATTAGGGTTACAATGCTTTGATTAAGAAGATACAAGATTAGAATGAGAGAAATCTGATCTCCAAACCAGGCCCCTTGGGTATTATTTATAGATGCCGGCAGCCCTACTTTTGACTCCTTGCTATCGACTGGTTTGGAAGGTCTCCCTTTTATATGCAGCTGTGAACCTTTCGACTTTTTCGAAAGGTTTACCTTTCATCTGCTGTTATACACCTTTCGACATTATCAAAAGGTTTGCTTTTCTTTATGCCTTCATGAACCTTTCGACTTTGTCGAAGGGTTTTCCTTCTTTATAATGTTGTGAACCCTTCAACCATATCAGTAGGTTACTCTTCTCGTGGTTGCTATGAACCCTTCGACCTTGTCGGAAGGGTTCTCTTCTCTTGGTTGTTGTCGAGAGCTATACTTCACTTTAATGTTATTGAAAAGTTGTCTTTTATTCCTTGCTAGCATAAGAGTGTTGCTTTGTTCATTACACCTTTTGACTTTGTTGAAAGGTTTCCAGGAAGTGTTTCAACCGGTTTGAAAGGCTTGCTATGCTTTCGAAAAGGTCATTATGGAGTGGCTCACACTTGCTTTGACTTCTCCATCCTCTTTGAAAAGTAAGAATTCCTTGAATACTGAGATTTGGAACCTTTCAACACCTTCGAAAGGTTTGATGCTAATGAACTCTGATGATTGCTTCCTTCGAAATGTTTGATCTGAAATCCTTTTCCTTAGTCTTTGTTGAAAGATCTTTCGACTTAGTCGAAAGGTAGATTTTTTGAGTAACATTTGACCCTCCCCCCATTCGAAGGGATGCCCTTGACTTTCCAATTCATCTTTGTCGAAAGCTACAAAACTTCCTGCCTCTTGGCCTTCCTACGTGATTTGGGACGTCCATTTAAATCTGATCCAATGGTTGAGAATTTAGGAGACTTTTCTTATATAGTACGCTTCTTCTCTTCCTTCCTCTTTTACCTGAAACCAAAATCATTGTGCACAAGCAAAGAGTTCCCCAAAACTTTCTGAATATTGATTTACAACAACAAGGTAATTTCTTGAATTCGATTCACAATTTTAGTTTAATCTCCACTCTTATCGGTTTTTAGTTAAATTTCTATTTTTCCAATCCTAAAATTGGAATCCAATTTTATTTTGGTTTTCTGAAAAATTTCCTCCAAAATTAGTTCCTAAAACTAACAAATTCATCTTTGTCTTTGGATTTTGAAGCTGGTGATGTTTGCCAAAGGAAATCCCCTTTTCGGATTTAACTTTTAGTCCAAATTTCTAAATTTGGATTTTTGGTTTTAATCTTGGGTTTTTGACCTGTTTATAATTTTTATTGTTCTTTGAAATTGGATTAGATTGGTTCCGAATGAAATCAGTTTTGTTAATAAGTATATTTTACTTGCTCTTCACGAATAATTTGAAAACTGCATTTATCATCGTGTTCGGGTTTGGTTAAACCGGATGTGATAACCTATAACCCTCTATTGTACAATTTAATGACACAAAATGACCTTTCTACCCCTTCAAAAGAGATTGACGCGGCAATGGTGGATTTTCCATCTTTGTACCTTTCGATAGGGTCGGAAGGTATTGTGATGTTAACCTTTCCATTATTATCGAAAGGATAGGTAGATAAGTGGTGCAACCATTTGACAACAAGCTTTCGACAAGGTTGGGGAGTTTCAAACCTTTCGATTACCAGCTTTCGACAAGGTTGGAATTCTTGAACCATAGAGTGGCTTCTGCCCATCTTTGTCAAAACATTTTAAATACACATGAGTTAAACTTGGATCCTTTTGACTTTGATGGGTAGAACATGTTTTAACAACATTGACCAGACCTTCCGACAACATTAATAATATCAATATTTTTAACTTAGGAATTTTTTTTGTTTCGACCATATTAAAAGGTCTTGCCACTTGATTTTGTGTTACACTTGAAGTATATCTAGGTTTCCATAGAGCTTTCGACATTGTCGAAAGGTAATAAACGGGTAAATGTTTCATCTCTACCTTTCGACTTTGTCGTAAGCTTAAGGATTTTATATCACTATTTGTTCACTTTCTAGGTTTTCAATCATTATGAAGTATGATGGTTAAGACTGATGTCATTATTCTTTCCGACTTTGTCAAAAGCTTGACCTATAAAACTTTCGACTTTGTCGAAAGCTTTAACTATCAAGTTTTTTTGCTTAAACTTTTTGCACCATTTTTTTTAAAACTCTATGTATGTTTTCACACTTAGGATATCTAAGAAAACTTATTTTCTTTTGAAATATTGATTGCTTTCTAAACTCATAAATAGACAAGAGATTTAACTGAAATATTTTCACCTAGCAGAATCATGAGCTCTCCAATGATTGAAGCCATCACCAAGCATTCCTTCATTGAAACTCAGAAAGAAGTTAATGCTATTCTCAAAGACTTTGGCATCACTAGGATTGAAGCCATCCCTCCTAAACCAACCGATACCATTGAAAACCCTTATGAAGGGTAATTTGCGTACATAGCCATCCACATATGGCCTAGCGAATTTCTTCCATTCCCTACATTCCTGCTTTCTTACTTGTCTCATATTGGAGTTGCCCCAATACAACTATCTCCAAATGTTTGCATCCATCTTATGTCTCTTGAAATGCTAGCACTGGAATCTGAACTTCCTTCACTTAATCCTAAAGCTTTAAACTCCTTGACCAAGCTGGCAAGGTTAAGCAATCTTAACAAACAGATCTATAGAGTCAATGTATATAAGAAGTGTGAGAAATGCGGATTATGGATCTTAAGGCAAGGATTAACACTAGAGGGGGTGAATAGTGTTTTTAAAGAATTACTAAATCTTTTTAGTTTATGTTAATTTGAACAAAGATGTATGCAATATTCAGACACAGATATGATCACAGAAACAAACACAGATGCAAAAAGAAAGTAAAAACAGTAAAGGAAAGAACATACCGGATTTTCTACTAGTTCGGAGTTACCCTACATCCAGTCCCGCACAACAAGTACGGATTTCCTTTCAAAAGCAATCGTACAATTACGCCCTTGATTTCAAGGCAACGACGTACATTCTCCAAAATACAATCCTTTGGGTAGAGATGCTTGACGGGCAACAAGTTCACACAATTGATTTCCCAAGGCTAAAATCACACCTTATCTCGCTTGATTGATTTCCAGGGCCACAATCACACCTTTTCCCAATAAATTGATTACAACGAAAACTATAACTCTGAATAGCACCGAGGATCTTGTGGAGATAGTGATAGAGAATCAAACCAGAGATAATCTAGTTAGATCCAATGTGATTTAGGCAGAGTAATGGTAGGAATATGTATAAAGAAATGTGGAAGAAGAGGAGGAGTGAAAAACTAGAAAAACTGAATAAAAATACGTTGAAACTAACCCCTATTTATAGAAGAACAACATCCATGTCCATTCGTGAAGAGTTATGACGAATAGACACTTCTTTTGAAATTTAAATTTTGAACTCAACTGACACTATGTCGACATGGTCACCTTGGGTATGTCGACATGCCAAAGGGAATTTTGGTAGTTTGACTTTCTTTGAAAATAACTTTTATCTTATATTAAAACTATTTTAGATTTTTATAAATATACTTAAATATAGTTGAAATACATAAATAAATATAGAGAATAATATTTTGATATATATAAAATTTTACTATAATTTTATATTTAAATCTAAGTATATAAATATTTAAAAGTTAAATATATTATATTAAAAGATAGTTTAAAAACAAGGATAATTTGACTTTGAAATTAGAGATTATTTTGAGGCAAAAAATATTTAAAATCAGGATAGATGTTTTTGATTCTTTTAAAAGGAAGATTTTGAAAACAAGATAATTTTTAAAAATCATTTGAATAAAATGTTAGCGGATACAAAACAATGTTCCACTAGATTTTTCATAGGTTCCATTCAACTTAGGGTTCCATCCCTTTAACGGGCTCGAAGTGGATTCCATTCCACGAATAAATTGGATTTGAAGATGCCAGTGATTTTCTAGAAGTTTTAACAAAATTCCTAATTAAAGGGTAAATTACTTGAAACCTTGAACTCTTGATAATCTTGATATTCTTGTTACTTATGAGTCTTCAATCTTGATATCTTGAATCTCTATACTGTACAGTCTTCATTCTTGGCACCTGCATGGTTAAATCCTGCATATATATATAAACTTATACTGTTAGTATTTATATTTTATAATCTATTTTAAGGTTGTTGTTTCAACACCATCATCTCAAGGACTAACAATCTCCCCCTTTTTGATGATAGCAACCTTTGTTTATAAAATATTACTTCTATCCTAATAACTCCCCCTAAAACTAATAACTCCCCCTTAATCTATGCCTAACTACACTATTTTATACTTCTCCCCCTTTGTCATCAACAAAAACTAAACCCCCTCATTCTTGGACTAAAGTACCTGAATTGACAAGATGGATAGAATAATTATACTTATGAACATGATAATTAATCAAAGATTATATACATGTCAATGTATATATATACATGTTTTATACAACAAACATCAAACCAAATTTAAGAAATCAATCCACACCAAGTATCAATCCAAACCAAATCAAATCAATTCAAACAAACAATTCAAACAAAGCAATAAAATTAAATGTTACAAGGAACTTCCATCCACCCTTCTTCTCCAAACATAGGATTTGCTTTAATGGCATCCCAATTTTCATTGTCATTGGTGAGAGAGATAGGAGGACGTGCTTCATTATCATCCTTATGCAAGGAGGAGATCATCCATCGTATCTCATCGAAATATCTTTCTTGCTCCTTGATCATCTGCATTTGACTCAATTCTAAGTGTCGCTGGTTATGAAGAATGAACAAGAGAATATTTTGGAATGAATTAAGAGTTTCTTCAAGATTTTCGGATAGATTATGAATTGGATTAGCCATATTTGAATTTGTGAGAAGAATGAAAGATATAGAAGATAAGAAATAATATTCAGTGATGAATTCTGGAAGAAATAGGTATTTATAGGTGTAGAAATTCGTTTGAAATGAATAGACATATGGTAGTTATTCAAATTTCAAATTCAAAATGAATTGTCATTTCTGACCAGTACATGTCGACATTGTCCTAGGGGGTATGTCGACATGGAGTAGTGAAATTTGGTGATTTATTTTGATTTTGAGTAATTGTGTGTGTGTACATATATATTTATATAATATACTAACACTTATTCTGGAGTTAAGATAGCTAGACAACAGAAAGGAAATTTCATTTCATTGCATACTAAGACGATACAATGATTAAACATAAGAAACTACATGATCTTTCAAATAAAAACAAACTAAAACAAATACAACGAGATATGAAAAGGTAGAACTAGTTAGAGGATGATGAAGATAGTCCAAGTTTCTTGCTGACTTTGGAAATGAACTTGTTCATCTTGGATGAAACTTTGTCCAACTTCTTACTAACGGATCGTTTAAGAATCCGTTGATTCTCAACAATCGTCTTTTGGTTTTTGAAAAGGGTTTTGTTGGATGGATTAGGAGGATAGTCGATGCTTTCCAAAGACGTTTAACGTTCTTCTTCTTCTTCAATTTCCATTTCATCCCCTTCTTCTTCTTCTTCTTCTTCTTCTTCTTCCTCTTCCACTTCTTCTATTTTCTCATGAGCCAAATGCTCTTCCTTTTCGGCAAGAGTCTCATAAGGTTGAAAAACAAATGGAATTTTCGTACGCGAAATGTTGGAATGATTGAAAACTTTTCTAGAAACAAATTATTTGCCTTTGAAATCCACTCCAAAATAGTTAAAAATCCGAGTGAGATAAATTCCATGATACAAAGTGTTCTCACCCATTTCAAGATTTTTAGGACGAAGTTCATCCAAAGTAACTTGCGCCCAATTAATGTCATAATTTCAAAAAATAGAAAAAAGTGCTTTGCAAACTTTTGAAGTGGGATTGTTAAAATTCCCCGATCTTGGGGTCGAAGTATGTTGCAAAAAAAGATTGACAATTCTTGCTTTTGGTCGAAAGTATTGATTTTTAAATTCAAAATCATCATTTCCTTCAAAAATGTGATGAAATGTCTCGTGATCATTTTCATCGATTTTAAAACTAGAATGATCCATTCCCGTATTCTTGCAATTGAGAATGGTACCCAAAAGATCACAATTCAAAACAATTCTAGTGCCTTTGACACCACTCCAAATTTCATCCTTATTTCAATTATAAAATCCACAGTTTAAATTAGCATAGAAAGTTTTGACAAGATTTGGATAGCAAACAAAATCATTTTGAGAAGCATCAATAATACTAAGAATTTGATTGCTTGCAAAAGGAGAACCAATTTCAGAAGAAGAAAAATCCTGAAAAATAGCACACTTTCCGAGATGGACTTTGGCATAGTTAGCATAATTGATGTATGTTTTTATTGCCTCCGGATTATCGAAGAGTTGCTCTTTTATCTTTCTGGAAATTCTCATGGTGGAGGGGTTGCTTGAAGAAGCCATTAATGTAGAGAGTAGAGAGCTTGAAGTTATGAAGAGAGAGTTTGAATTTGAAAATGAGAGTGAAAAGATATGATAAAAGATAGTGAATAAATAGATTCTCAAAGGACATATTCTCTGGTCAAAAGGTAGCTTTTTAGAGAATTGAATGAAGTGAAAAGGTGGAGGGAAATTCAACCATTTGAATTCAAATTTTGAAATTCAAATTTTGGTACCCATGTCGACATCATGGTGGGGACCATGTCGACATGTGCCTACGAATTTTTATGATTTATTTTTCCTAAGTACTCTAATGTATATATATACTTATTATATTTAATGTATATATATTTGGAATATTATTAGAATTATAGTGTATTCCATAAATATCAGAATAATAATAATAAAAAAAATAATAATAATAATAATAAAATAATGGTAAAAAA
Organism: Allium cepa; assembly: GCA_030765085.1. Lineage (NCBI taxonomy): Eukaryota > Viridiplantae > Streptophyta > Magnoliopsida > Asparagales > Amaryllidaceae > Allium > Allium cepa. The sequence goes on from CM060928.1 coordinate 982,025,426, forward strand.
TTAAAATTCAAATAACACACCAATTCAAAATCAATCAATCAAGCAATCAAACATCTAATTCTAAGCATGTAATTTCAACCAATTATATTGTAAATGTGTACCTTTTTCTGAGTCCGTTTCTCTGAAATTGTCGAAGTCGTGAACTGTCGTGAAACAAAAATTTGAATTATCTGTCTTATGATCATCATGACTTGAAGATGAGTCTGAATCATCTTGAGTAGCAGTAAATGCATGCTTTCATTTCTTTGCTGGATCATTGTTCATAGGAGGATTTTGTCTTTCTGGATACGGACAGTCTCTTTTAATATGGCTGGGTTGATCACAGTTGAAACATTTGACATTGTTTGGTGCTACATTCCGATTTCCAGAGTTCTTATAGTTGTTTCTCTTGAGATTATTCATCTTTCTGTATTTCGGAAATTTCTAAAAGTTTCTGGTCGTAAAGGCTATCTATTCATCATTATCGCTGTTTGAGTCTGATCCATCGGTCAATGCATTGAATGTCATTGATTTCTTTTCCGATGCTTTGCTTCCTCTTCTCTCGATCATTCGGAATTCAACCGACATTAGACTTTCAATTAATTCTTCTATCTTTAAGATACTGATGGCATTTGCCTCTTCGATCGCAAGTGTCTTTTGATCCCATTCTAGAGTAAGAGAATTTAAAAAAATTCTGACTATATCTTCTTTAGAAAATTTCTTTCCCAAGGATATTAAAGAATGCACAATATTCTGAAATCTACTGTACATATCTGAAATAGACTCATTTGGATTCATTTTAAATAATTGAAACTGACTTGTAGGCATGGAAATTTTGGTCTGTTTAACTTTGCTTGTTCCTTCGTGAGTTACTTGCAAAATTTTCCATATTTCATATGCAGACTTACAAACTGACACTCTATTAAATTCATTTCTATCTAGTAAACAAAATAGAATATTCATTGCTTTAGAATTATTTTATGCAACAGTCTTTTTCTCAGCGGTCCACTGTGCAAAATCAATTGTGAGTTCAGAATATTCAGTTTATGTGATGTTCCAAGTGTCTAATCCTATAGACTGTAAATATATTTTCCTCTTACATGCCTAATATGCATAGTTACTACCATTAAAAAGTGGTGGTCTGACAGTAGACTGACCTTCTACAAATGAACTAGTGACAGGAACACTAGTGTTAGTAATAGTACCACTGTTGGTAGCCATTTTGAAAACTTTTCAAAAATCAGATTATTAAACTTTGAAAACCTTGCTCTGATACCAAATGTGAGAAATGCGGATTGTGGATCTCAAGGCTAGGATTAACACTAGAGGGGGGGTGAATAGTGTTTTTAAATAATTACTAAATCTTTTTGAGTTTATGTTAATTTGAACAAAGATGTATGCAATACTCAGACACAGATATGATCACAGAAACAAACACAGATGCAGAAATAAAGTAAAAGTGGTAAAGGAAAGAACACACCGGATTTTATACTGGTTCGGAGTTACCCTACATCCAGTTCCGCACAACAAGTATGGATTTCCTTTCAAAAGCAATCGTACAATTACACCCTCGATTTCAAGGGAACGAAGTACACCCTCCAGAATTACAATCCTCTGGGTAGAGATACTTGATTTCCTGGACAACAAGTTCACCCAATTGATTTCCTAAGACTACATTAACACCTTATCACGCTTGATTGATTTCCAAGGCCATAATCATACCTTTTCTCGCTAAATTGATTACAAAGAAAACTATAACTCTTAATAGCACTAAGGATCTTGCTGAGATAGTGATAGCGAATCAAACTGGAGATAATCTAGTTAGATTCAATGTTGATTTCAGTAGAGTAATGGTAGGAATATGTAAAAAGAAATGTGGAAGAAGAAGAGGAGTGAAAAACCAGAAAAAATAAATACAAATTCGTTGAAACTAACCCCTATTTATAGAAGAACAATAACCATGTTCATTCGTGAAGAGTTATGACGAATAGGCACTTCTTTTGAAATTTAAATTTTGAACTCAACAGACACTATGTCGACATGGTCACCTTGGGTATGTCAACGTGCCAAAGGGAATTGTGGTAGTCTGATTTTCTTTGAAAATAACTTTTATCTTATATTAAAACTATTTTAAACATTTACAAGTATACTCAAATATAGTTGAAATACATAAATAAATATAAAGAATGATATTTTGGTATATATAAAATTTTACTATAATTTTATATTTAAATCTAAGTATATAAATATTTAAAAGTTAAATATATTATATCAAATGATAGTTTAAAAACAAGGATAATGACTTTGAAATTAGAGATTATTTTGAGGCTAAAAATATTTAAAATAAGGATAGATGTTTTTGATTCTTTTAAAAGAAAGATTTTGAAATCATTTTGAAAACAAGATAATTTTGAAAAATCATTTGAATAAAAAGTTAGCGGATACAAAATAATGTTCCACTAGATTTGTCGTAGGTTCCATCCTACTTAGGGTTCCATCCTTCAACGGGATCAAAGTGGATTCCATTCCATGAATAAATTGGATTTTAAGATGCCAGTGCTTTTCTAGAAGTTTTAACAAAATTCCTAATTAAAAGGTAAATTACTTGAAATCTTGAACTCTTGATAATCTTGATATTCTTGTTACTCATGAGTCTTCAATCTTGATATCTTGAATCTCTATACTGTACAATCTTAATTCTTGGTACCTATCCTGCATATACAAATATATCTAAACTTATACTATTAGTATTTATATTTTATAATCTATTTTAAGGTTGTTGTCATCAAAACCATCATCTCAAGGACTAACAATCTCCCCCTTTTTGATGATGACAACCTTTGATTATAAAATATTACTTCTATCCTAATAACTCCCCCTAAAACTAATAACTCCCCTTTAATCTATGCTTAATTTACACTATTTTATACTTCTCCTATTTGTCATCAACAAAAACTAACTCCCCCTCATTCTTGGACTAAAGTGCTTGCATTGATAAACTATACAATGGAATATATAATAGATAGAATAATTATACTTATGAACATGTTAATTAATCAAAGATTATATACATGTCAAATGTATATATGTGCATGTTTTATACGGCAAACATCAAACCAAATTTAAGAAATCAATCCACACCAAGTAACAATCCAAATTAAATCAAATCAATTCAAACAAACAGTTCAAACAAAGAAATAAAATTAAACGTTATGAGGAACTTCCACCCGTCCTTCTTCTCTAAATATAGGATCTGCTTTAGTGGCATCCCAATTTTCATTGTCATTGGTGAGAGAGACAGGAGGTCGTGTTTCGTTATCATCCTTGTGCAGGGAGGAGATCATCCATCGTATCTCATCGTAATGCCTTTCTTGCTCCTTGATCATCTGCATTTGACTCAATTCTAAGTGTCGCTGGTTACGAAGAATGAACGAGCGAATATTCTTGAACGAATTAAGAGTTTCTTCAAGATTTTCGGATAGATTATGAATTGGATTAGCCATATTTGAATTTGTGAGAAGAATGAAAGATATAGAAGATAAGAAATAATATTCAGTGATGAATTCTAGAAGAAATAGGTATTTATAGGTGTAGAAATTCGTTTGAAATGAATAGACATATGGTAGTTATTCAAATTTCAAATTCAAAATGAATTGTCATTTCTGACCAGTACATGTCGACATGGTCATAGGGGGTATGTCGACATGGTGTAGTGAAATTTGATGATTTATTTTGATTTTGAATAATTGTGTGTGTGTGTATATATTTATATAATATACTAACATTTATTCTGGAGTTAAGATAAGCTAGATAACAGAAAGGAAATTTCATTTCATTGCATACTAAGACAATACAATGATTGAACATAAGAAATATTCTTTGCTGCTGCCTGGCCAAAGGATTCTAAGGCTCTTAACTCCTTCGGTTTTAAGGAAACATTCTTTGATGCTGCCTGGCCAAAGCATTTTAGGCACTCGACCCACCATTAAGCCACCTCTTGCTGCAAGTGTTTCCTTTCCTTAGTTGATGCTGAGCATTTTACTTTAATGTCCCCCATCAGTTTTGACACTTCAAGTATATTATTAGCTTTGTATTTTCCTTTTTTATCTCCGAAACTATTTGAATTACATTAGCTAATTTTATATGTGCTTAAATTTGTTTTAGCTCCATCCAATGCCATCATATGTTCTAGTAGTGCTACCCCTTCATCATCTTTGGAGGTCACATTAGTCTTAGAGGCCAATGTTAGATCCAAGAAATATTCAATGAGAAAACTAACAGTGCCTCCTGAAGACGGTCCATCAGCGAAAATGGCCAAAATCACTGTTGTGGAGGAGGAAGATAAGCGCACATCTCTAAAGAAAGCTTCAAAGAGCCCCACTATTGAAGCCCCTAAAGATAGAATGGAGTCAACTCCACCTACTCCTGCACCCTTTCCTCATGCTACCATTACCGACTCCCCAACTACATTAGGGCTGATGCAATTCGCTCTTCTAGAAACTCATTCTAAGGTGCAAACTCTTCTGGAATCCTCATCTTCTGTTCCTCCATGGACTAATTTCGATGAAGTCGTCGATCTCATCCTTCATTCAGAATCTTTCAGTTCTTTTTCTCTACCATCATTTAGTCCAGACTTGGCAGAAAATCATCACTCTCTTATGGAGCAACAACTTTTGGTATGTTTTCACCTAATTAATGCTATCATCGCTGGATCTTTGTAATTGCTAACTTGTGTTTCTCTTCATTTTGTTATAGATTTCCAGGAACTGGATTTCATTAGATGAACATGTCTCCAGGCTCTCTATTGGATCTTTCAAGCTATAGGAGGAAAACGATGAAATGAAAAATCAATTATCTTTTCTAACTGCCGCTCAGAATGACACGTCCTCTTAGTTGGAGCGTGTCAAGGCTTCCCTCACTAGGGCTAAAGATAATTTTGAAGCGGAGAGGAAGGCTCACCAACTCTCCACTGATGAAACATTTGCAATGGAGTAAACTTTGAATGACTCGAAAGAGGAGAAATTTTTTTGGTTATTAAGAATACTTTATTGAAAGATAAATTCAAGAGGAACAGAGCTTCACTCAAGTTAGCTGTTCAAACCCTCTCCGATTTCAAAAAGCATGTCTCTGAGTTTGCTAAAATCACCTTGGGGCCCATGATGCTAAAACATTATGAAGACGCCTTCAGGCTCCCCTATGCCAACATGATGAATGTCCTGACTTTGGCTTTCCGTCTCTCGACCCAATTTATCCAAAAGAGTTATAGACAAAATCAAACAAATTAAGCAGGGTTTCGTACCAAAGGCGAGGAGGAGATACCTAATATATCGAAAACTCTTTCTTTCGATATCCCCTCCTTCGGCATTGAATTTGATTTCGAAGAGGAGGGCGATAAAGATAATGATCCCAAGGATAAAGATGATGATGATGAAATTAACTGGGACAGTGACGATAATGATGACAACCCCTCTAGAGGTCAAGGCCATGATGGAGATAAAGGTAGGCCTTTCGGTTCATTAGGGATGGACAATGGTGATAAAGCTCCTGTGCAAGAGCAATCCCCTTCAAAAGATATGTTGCCAATATCTCCTGGTACATCTGTCCCCTCAAAGGAGGAAACTGCTCCCACTCATACCGAGGATTCTCAAGAGAAAGAAAAAGCCCCTCAGGCTTCCATTCCAGTTTCACAAGTATGGGTTTCTTTGTTTAAATACCTTACACTTTGAAGATAATAAATAGTGATAAATCATTTTTCTTAGATAAAAAAATAAGTCAAACTTTCCCTATAGAAGAAAACTTGAGAGAAAAAAAGTGGAAATTAACATATTATATAGGGAGTAAGGCAAATTAATAAAGGAACATAATGCTTTATCTTAGAAATATCACATTTTGGATAGGAGTACCTCTGTCTTAGCATCTTTTAAATATTAGAAGGTGGACCCTTTACTAAAGAAAGTGCGTCTTCGGTATGACGCTATCTTAAAGAAAAATAGAGAGCTTATAACTCTATTCTAGTGATGATGGAAGAGAGACATTTTAATTAACTTCTTTTTAAAGCATATTGTAGACACATTATCATTGATTTTTTGTACTTCGGTGAATTCAGTGGGGTTCTTCTTAGACGTTTTCATAAAAGATACTTAGATGAATTCAGATCTGACCACATATTGGAATTTTCCATGGGTTAGATCGATTCCCCACGATCTCCCCTTGAAAAGCTTAAGTACTATGGGACAAATTTGTTTTTCAGTTTTTCTCTAAATCTATTTTGTATGAATCGGATAAGTGATTGTGAATATGTAACAAGTAACCAATTTATGAGTATATATTTTTGTTATGTTTTTATACTTAGCTTTTTTTATTATGCTATTTTAAAATGTCAATCCTTTAGGTTGTGTCATCTTAAGAGATCACCACAGTTAATATCTTAACCTGAGGAGGATTTACTCTAAAAAAGCACCAATTTTAAGGACGTCGAAGTTAGCGTGATACTGCTTTCTTGGGGATTTAAAAAAATTATACTTGGAATACCCTCCTCTCCGCTTTGACTTCCTCGGTGATGAAAAGGAATCGGTCTTAAAAGAAATTAGAACATTCCATTCCAAATTAATTTGTAGTTGCGATAGTCCACCAACCGAAAAATGGAATTATAGTAAATGTCCACTGGTTATAACTACCAAAGGAGTCACTATACCTTTCGATCCAACGGTCATGCTTTCACCTAATACTTTAGAAAAAGTTAGGAATGTATTCTCTTAACTTTAGATGTGATGAAAGTATTTGTTGTACCTTTTAATTTTGTGGCCATTTGAGTTGTAATCCGTTACAATAATAATAATAAAGATATCTTTTATCTCAATCATGATCTTATCTCATTTCTCTTGTTTTAAATAGGAACCTTAGTCGTCTACTACCTCTCTTGTTCGAAACTTAGTATCCATGTTGATACAATCAGAGAGAGGTTATTGACAGAGAGTGGAGCGATTGTGGTTCTGGATGAAGAGTTATTAGAACATTTTAGTGGCAACGTTGGTGTTGTAAAATGGCATAAAAGATACCTTATTCAAAAAACCATCGGCATTAATCATAAGGATCACATTGAATATCTTGAAGCTAAAATTAAGAAAAAAGCGGAAGTGATCACTATGCTCTAACGACAAGTTAAGTCGAATCCCACAATCGACTTCGAGGAAAAAATGTCGAAAATCATTCATCAAATAAATGATTTAGAGTTAAAATTGAAAGATGGTCAGGCTCAATGTACCTCACTAGAATTCCTTTTGGGATAAAAGATTCCAAATATTGATCCTGTGGTCTCTCAAACAATTCCCTCAGCTGTTAAGCCTACCAGGTCGAGACTTCTCGCGGTACAAAAATTTCTAACAGAGCAAAACCCTTCCCCCATCCTAGATGATAATGTAGTGGGAAACTGGGGCCGAAGAGTGAAATTTGAAATAGCTAGATATTTTGATGAATAACAGAAGATAAAGTATTCCCAGACTATTAATGATTACGCTGCCAAGAATCAGAAGTTGGAATACGATAATTACTTGCTCGACAAGTGTGTCGTGGAATTGGAAAGGGAAAGCAAAACACTTAAGGTCGCAAATAGGGAATTTAACCGTGCCCTAAAAATCAACATTGATGGCATTGATGAAGAGACTAGTATAAGGAGAAAAGAAAAGAATTTAAAGGAGGTTCTCCACACAGAAATCAATCATGTCATAGATCCTCAATAGCAGAGACTCTTAATAAAGCATCTCAAGACTTGTACTTTATTTATGTGTTTGAGCCATGTAAATCTTCTATCTTGTATACAATTTTATTGTTTGTAAATGACTGCATAACTCATGTTAATTATAGAAATTTTATAAATATCACCTAATTTGTGATCTATTTTTGTAATATAAACTTTTGATATGCCTTTTGAATTGCTCATTCAGTGATTTTTACGCTTGTTGGATCATTGTCATTCTGATTTTCCAAAGAAACACTTAGCAAAAAACATTTTTAATTGTTAGCTTGAAATTGACATATTTTTCTGTGTACATCATCTACCTAGATTATTAAATCATCTTGCGAATAGTATGAAAAGTAATATATTCAAAATGTTAAGATCCCGTCTTTAGCCATGATGAGAAATGATCAAGGATTTTAGTCCTTTAACTTGTTTGGAATGCATAAAACTTACTGGTAGTAGATTTTTCCTCACCATAAGGTCATGAATATTAGAATATAACTTTTACTAAATAAAGAACCCGATTCAGAAGTCTATGTCTTAAATTTTGAAGCAGTAACTCTCCCTCCCATTCCTTAACATTAATTGGTTTTAAATAGTTAGAAGCCTGAAGTTCCCATATGGGGGGTTTTGATAGCGATTTTTTATAATATTCTTTGGCCTAGATTTGGGCATTTGAAATGAAAAGAGATCTAAAGATCTTGTCCCCAGATTAGGGCTTAAATAAACAGCAGTCTTGATACCTAGATTCAGGTACATATGTTATGATTAATAATGACTTGAAACCCAAATTCGGGTACATTAAGATAATCAGTAGTTAGTAGAGACCCAAAACCCATATTCGAGTATTATATAGTGAAATTCATATATGAGAATCTCGAAGCCCAGATTCGGGCATTAATAGACGACGTCAAGAAAGTACCGAAACCCACATTCGGGTAATAGATGATGTTAAGAAAGTCCCGAACATATATTTGGGTATTAATAGATGATGTTAAGAAAGTCACTGAACCCAGATTCTGGTATTAATAGATGATGTTAAGAATGTCCCGAAACCTAGATTCGGGTATTAATCAATGGAGATTTGTCCCACTCCTTTTCTTTTGTCCTTTCCAACATATAAGAACCCATCAGGTTTTGCATAGAAATGATTTGATTAGTTGCCTCTTGAGCTTGGATATCTTAGTCCATAAATAGATAAGCAGCCTTTATCCGAGCTAGGACATCTTAGTCCTTAGTGGACTATGCCTCCTCTTGGGCTTAAACATCATAGTCCATTATTGATTGTGCCTCACTTGGGCTTGGATATCTTAGTCCATTGTTTGATGAGCCTCAATTGAGCTTGGACTTCTTAGCTCATTGTTAGTTAGGCTTATTCTTGGGCCTGGACATCTTAGTCCATTTGTTTGGTGCTCTTGGTTAGCTTATCTTAGAGGCTAAAACCAAGGACCTACCCGACCTCCCTCTTGCAGGTGCCCTGCCTTGGCCCTTTTGTAACGCGGATAGGGGATTGTTCGGTGCTCTACCGTGGCCATCTTTGGCGTAGATAAAAGCTTACTCTATCTGCCCTCCAAGAGGTGCCTTAACCTGGCCATAGCATAGCATAGATAAAGGGCTTGTTCGGTTCTCTACCCCAACCATCTTAAGCATGGATAGAGGCTTAATCCATCCTCCGTCTAGGAGATGCTCATCCCTCGCCATCTTGGCGTGGGTAGAGGCTTTTCTACCATCTTTGGTAATATCCATATTTGAGGAGCATTACACTCCCAACCATGTAGAATTTCTCTTTACACAGAAAGTTGACTTTATTAAAAATTCACTGATCTTTCCTTGTCTAAAGAAACTGATGATCATCCCCTCCAGAGCTTTGCAATGGTTGGTTTCATGACCATTCATCATATGATAGTGGCAGAAGGATCCGCCCAAGTTCCTTTCATGTTTAGCATTTTCTTTTATGATGGCCAATATTTAAGTTCATCCTTTGTAAGTAAGTAGACATTTTCCATTGATGTGGTTAGGTTGTATTCTTTTAGAATTCTAGACATGAAACCTGACTCTTGAGGATGATTCTTTTGCTTTTTATTTTTCAGCCTTTTCATTTCATGCTCCTAAATTATTTTTCTTTTTCCTACTCTTTGAATCTCTTGGGTTGGAAGTGCACTTGTTGCAGTTGGTTTCCATTTGTGTGCAAAGGTGTTGTAATCATTCATTACCTCTTTCTCAGAGATTGTGCCTTTGGAATAATGCTGAATTGTTCTTCTCATTTGATTAAAGATATTATCACTTCCGTATGTTCTCTTTCCAAGTGTAAAGGTCGCGGTAGGTCCTACATGAAAGGGGTTTAAACTCCAACTTTTAGAGTCATAAGATTCTGCTTTCTTTTTGTTTATAATCCTTAAGGTTTCGAGCCTTAGTCTTTGCTCTTCATCTTGATTGGAGCTTTTGATATCTACTTGGGAGAACCCTAATAAGCGTGCTTCAGAAGACCCTTGTTCAAATATTTTAAATCCTCTGGCCACGATCAAACCAAATTGGATAATCTTGATGTAGGATTAATCCAATGGGGTTTAGAGAATAGTAGTGTTAAGGGGGTTAACCAAGTCGGAGATTCGAGCCCTCCTTCTAGCATGAAAAATGTTAATAAGATTTCTTATCAACACCTTAGAGTTATTCCAAAGAGAATGGATAGACTTGTTTGAATGAAGGGGTTAATACTCTTAAGAATTATTTTTAAAATAAGCTTTATTTGTTGTTGATTCATAGGTTGGACCCTTCGACGTCGTCGAAAGGTTTGGTCCTTGAGTACATAACCGTTCGTCTTAGTTGAGCTAGCATGAGGTTTCCTAGAAAAGTTCCCTTTCTTGGCCTAGATGAAATCTCCTAAGTCGGTCCTTAAGGGTTGGTTTTAATCTTTTCAAAAGGTTAGAGTGGTATCCTTCCTTGAATTCAAGTAAGGTATGATCTACTTTGGTGGTAATGATGTGGGTTTCGACCTTGTCGAAGGGTAAGAGCACTTATATAAGTAAGTTTGGACCTTGTCAAAAGGTATGGGAACGACCTTTTTTGGATTAATCTTACAAATCTGGGTATTTATATTAGAGAACAAACCTTGGGCTTGTTGAAAGGTTAGACCACTTGGATTTTATCTTCTAAAGGTTTCTAGTATTGTTATAGCATAAAGCCATCGACCTAGTCAAAAGGTTTAGGCCTTAAAGTTAATCACTCTGAAAGGATGCAGTTAATGTTTGTACTTGATGTGCTATCAACCTTGTCAAATGGTTTTGGTTATAGGGTTAAGGGTTTCAAAAGGTTGCTGTAGTTACTTGTAGCAGAAGTATTGTCGACCTTGTCGGCAAGAACTTTTCGTTGATATTGAACTTGAAATTAGGAGTTATTCCAGCAGAAGTTTAAGAAGATGGTAGATTAATTAATTAAGCTTAAGACTTCCCTCATTTTCCAAGAAAGAACTTCATTTTCTTAAATTTCCCAAATCAACACCAAATTTGGGTTACAATGCTTTGATTAATAAGATATAAATTTAGAATGAGAGAAATCCAATCCCCAAAATAGGGCCCCTTTGGTTTTATTTATAGATGTCGGTGGCCCTCCTTTCGACTACGTCCTCCCGATTGGGTCGAAAGGACTCCCTTTTATATGCAGCCATGAACCTTTCGACTTTGTCGAAAGGTTTTCCTTTCATATGCTATTACAGACCTTTCGACTTTGTCCGAAGTTTTGCTTTTCTTTATGCCTCCATAAACCTTTCGACTTCGTCGAAGTGTTTGCCTTATTTATACTGCCTTGAACCCTTCAACCTAGTCGGAAGGTTTCTCTTCTCTTTGTTGTTGTGAACCCTTCGAGCTTGTCAAAAGGTTGTTATTCTCTTGGTTGTTTTCAAGAGCTATGCTTCCCTTCAATGTTATAGAAAGGTCGTCTTCTGCTCCTTGCTAGCTTATGAGTATTGCTTTCTTCGTAACCCCTTTGGACTTTGTCAAAAGGTTTCCTGGAAGTATTTTAATCAGTTCAAAAGGCTTGCTATGCTTTAGAAAAGGTCATTATGGAGTGGCCCACACTTGCTTTTACTTCTCTATCCTCTTCGAAAGGTAAGAACTCCTCGAATACTGAGAGATGCTACATTTCAATTCCTTTAAAAGGTTTGATGCTAATGAATTCTGATGACTGCATTCCTTTGACTCCTTCAAAAGGTTTGATCTAAACTCCTTTTCTTTAGTCGTTGTTGAAAGACCTTTCAACTTAGTTGAAAGGTGGTTTTTTTGAGTAAAAAAAACCTTTTGTCCTATTGAGAACCCTAGGTCTTTGCGCCTCTTATCTGCTTTACTCTTTTGCCTGGATGGAGATTCCCTCATCCGTCCTCGGATTAACTTAATCTTTTTTGACGCCTCTCTACTCAAATTTGGGCCTAAGACAAATCTGTCTCTAGTCTCTATGTAACGACCCTGGATTTTGGCCCCGGTTATTTTAATAAATAATTAATCTAATGAATATAAAATCTAAGCTGGTTAATATAAAATATAAAATACAAATAGATGATAATGATCAATATACAATATTTATGTTAATAGAAGTCCAAAATTAAATATAAATAAGTAAGTAAATACATCAATCTAAGCTTAATATTAATAGACAAATATAAAACACAAATCAAAATGTAAATATAAATCAAAATAAGAAATAAGTAGTAAATACTTACAATATCATTTTAACTTTTTAAGGCCATAGAAAAATATAGAGAAATAAATATAAATAAATTATATTGTACATATTTAAATATTGTTAACTAAAGCACAAATAAAAATAAAAATGGGTAAGTAAATTTATGAAATATTGTAACTTAAATGATTGATAGTTAAAGTACAAATAAGAAATAAAATTATAACTACAAGTAAATATAAAAGTTCAAGATATATAATAAAATCAAGAGCAAAGCATATGATAAAATGGGAAGAAAAAAATAGTATGACATAGATAACAAAACAAATATTTTATATAAGACCACAGTAAGATAGAATCTGGCAATTTTATTTACGTAGACATATGTGTCCTTTGAAGTTCAAAACTGGGAAGGATAAGACAAATATTCATACATAAACAAATCTTCATTACACAAGAGAAAGTAAACCTGAAAAAAACATCTCCAACACAAATAATAATCATGTAAGCTGAGTTTGAAAACCAAAGTGCTGTGAAATTTCTGTGCAAGGCAAACTCTGACCTGCAAGTACATATTTTACACAAACATATGTTTATAGAGTTCAAACTAAAGATATTAAGACAGATATTTATATATATAAACAAGCTTCATATACAAGCCAAAATTACTTACTTGCCATAAGTACAACCTTCATACAAATATCTATCTACAGCAAGGATGATGATAATTATGTAAACTAATTAAGAAACAAGTGTTTAAATTTCTATCATCTCAGCCTATCTTTTGTCTATTCAAAATATTTTGGAAATCTTATCTTTTCAGGAACAACATCTGGTCAAAGACAACAATAATACCAGTTAGAACCCCATACACCTAGTACCTTCTATTTATAAGTGTGTCTTTCTTTCTAGTTCGTCAGAAAGAAGAGAAAAAAAAAGTAAGAAGCTAACCTGTTAAAAAAACGGGGGGGGGGGCAAATAAACATCATCTTTTATTTTCAAACAAGTTATCAAGGCAGTGGGGTGTTCTGGAATTGATCTGCAGCCTTTCAATAAATTATTTTCTGTTCAACATAAATTGCGGTGAGTAAACTATTACTTGATTGATCTAAGAAATTATGTGTTTGTTATATAGTTGAATATGAATTTGTACATTCCAGTACACTGCATATAGTTGGGAACTGTTCTATATCCTTTGATTTTAGAACAATAAACAGAGAGGAATTTGAATGTTTCTTTTTACAAATACCCTATACATAGGAATTTAAGTTAAATATACTTGTTCAAACTGAAGATTATGACTTGGAGGTAAGTTCTGAAGGTGGTAAAGGAGTTCAAACCTCTGTATAATCAAGTTGCAGTAAACAATCAATATGTGCAAAATTCAACAACTTTAAATTGTTAATTCAAATTCTTATATCAAAGAAACATGCAAAGTTAGGATTTTTAAAAGTGAAATGATAATTTTTAGATCAAAGTTTGAGATGCAGTTTTAAGAAGAGCCGAAAGTTGATTTTTATCAATTTTGGTTGATTCAACAGACTTTAATCATTGAAATTTTGTACGAAGAAAGGTTGAAATTGTATTAACACTAGAAAAATGTCAAATTATTTTTCAAGTGAATAATTTATGAGTTTGTGATATAAGTAGGGTTTAGTTCACGTGTTCTGTTGTTTTTTTTTCGTTCGATGATTTCTTCATCTAGAGATGACCGAGCTCGGAGTATTTTGGAGGAGTGAATGAGGGCGAGGTTGGCGACATGTGGAAGGAAGCGCGACTCAAATAATGGTCAGCGCTGGGAGGTTGTAGCATTTCATCTCTGCCGTTGTTCGAGTTGCAGATCACCCTGAGGGGTAATTTTCGATTTCGAGGCCGTTGCTTCAAGTTGGCTTTTGATTTCAAGTATGTGGTCGAATTGCGGTTTGTTGACGTTGACGCGAGTCGCCGGAGACGTAGTGGGCCACCGTGCACGTGCACGGTGGTGGTTAGGAGTCTGTCGAATTTCAGTGGGTCGACGCTACTCGTACTCGGGAAATTTGAGGAGGGGCTTCGAGTTTGTCTTCGGTCGTTTACATAGTGGTTTCTACAGTTAGTTAAAAAAAAATGAGAAGAAGGGAAGAAACAGGGAGAGAGAGAGAGAGAGAGAGAGAGGGAGAACGGGTTCAGGGGGGTGAAGAGACTCGGGAAGGTTGATGGGAAACTCGGGTTCTTTCTCGTGTGATGTAAGTTTTCTCTCGGGTATTATTTCAGAGATTAAGCGAAACAAGCCTGGTTACTAAACTGTATCAGCTCAAAGTAAAAATAAAGTTATTGCTAAAAATGTTTTCAACTTACATGCATATCTTAATTTAGCAGTCAAATTAAAGATACGTGATTTGATTTAATTAACGTTTAAACATTTTTAGTTAATAAGTCTTTAGTTTAAAGTTAAGATTCTTGATTCTTATTTAATTAATTTGTAATTAAGAAGTTTTAAATTAGTTAATTAAGTTAATATATGAATTAGGGTAACAAATTAAGTATACATTAAATATAAGGTTATCTAATAATTAAGTTTGGAATTAATATTATAATTGGTTTTCAAAAGTTAAGAGAAGACTTTTAAATGTTTCATTAAGTTGAACATTTAATTAGTTTAGGAAGAAATTAAGAACAATTACTCTTAAAATTATAATTAGTCATAGATTATAAATAATTGATAAAATTGCAATTAACTACTTGAGTCAATTTATGAACGATCAGTAGTTAAATAATCGATTAATTTAATTAAGAATAAATAAAGGGTTAGAGAAGTAATTAGCAGTTAATAAATATGTAATTAGGTTGATTAATAAGTAAGACCATTAATTAAATGATTAATTAAAGTACATAACTGGATTAAGGAGTAATTAAGTAAATGATAATGTGAAATTAAATAATTATGTAATTGGACTAAATAACTAATTAAGAAATCATTAATTAAACAATTTGAAATAAAATAAGTAATTGATTAATGATAAATTAAACATAGTTAATAGGTTAACTCTCAAGTAATTAATTCTAAATTGAATTAATTACAAATAGGACCCAAGATGACTGCTTATGGGTTGTTATGTTGAATATCTGAGTGTGATATTTATGTGATGATATTCTGTTGCTCTGTGATATGTTATGTTATATCTATGATGCTTGTATATGTTTTATCTGTGATAAATGCTATGTTAATTCAATTGTTGAATTTAAATTATTTAAACTGTTTAAGTTAATTAGACAACTTGGCCCTTAAAATGGCGTTTGGATTCGATGAGACCGGGATCGGAAGAATCAAATTTGATTCTCCGAAAACCACATCGATTCAAATTTAAACGTTAGGTCGTGAATTCTGAAATGAAGATCGAGTTGGAGTTTTCAGAATGCAAGGGTTATCGTCGTTGACTCTGAGGGTGATTCCAAAATGAGTGTGACGAGATAATGCCTTCGGTTTCGTTCGAACCCGGAACGAACTTGTATGGATTGAATGCTTTCAGCAGATCGTCAGGCGGACGATGAGCATTCTAAGAAATATGTTCTTTAAAGGTAATCGCAGCCTCAAGCCTCATCAACCGGGAATGGCTAAAACAGCGGAGATGCAGCAAGGTTAGGTGGGTCATGCCCAAGCAGGACAAGATATTTCCCCTGTCTAGATGTCCCTTATATATATTTCGGCTTAGTGGGTGGTTGGTCGCGCCAACCACGGGGTTTATCTTGTTCGGGACTGTTCAGTAAGGAATGGTTCCGGCCTTGTGTTGCAGGGGATGAAGGGAGTAATCCTCGGTACGGTGATCTAGGCCCCGTACTGTGACGGGCGGTACCCCAGTAGCCCTGCCATTGTTGGAAATCCATTTTCCCTACGAGACCCTACGGTTTTGATTTGTATTACCCACTTTGGTGGCTAGTAGCTGGAATTTAATGAATGCAACAATTTCGGCTATTTTCTATTTACTTGAAAACCCTAGACACTATTATAATATCACTGGATTTCCTATGAAATGTTTTGGTTAGCGTAAGGTAAAAACTTACCCGTATTTATTTGTGGGGAGTCTTACGTGATACCTTTATTTTCAAATGTTTTCAAAGTTAAGCAACTTTAAACCGTTTACTCATACCAGACCCATGTCTGACCCGGAGTTTATTTTTGTTTTTCATAAACTCTCGGGTACCCAAATTTTTACGGGTAGCCAAGGGATTCAGGTTAGATTTGACGAATGCTGGAGGAGCAATGGAGCAGGAGGCTTCAGCGTTGTAGATATATATGGTTCCGCTGTGTTAGTATCTTTGAGTCATATTGTACTGAGTTGTATTAACTAGGCAGGAGTTTATAACTGCCTAGTATGTGATGTATGATTTGTATAACTCTGATATATGTACATACTATGTATTATTTAAGTGATATATTATATTTTGTTCCGTTCCGCTGTGAGATCCTGATGTTGTTGTTCTTTCTTCTTCTTTCTTTTCTATTTTCTCATCCCTTTCTTTCTTAATGATGATACGCCTTTCTGGTAATAGAAACGCGGGTCGTCACACTCTAACCAACGTGCTGGCGATTTGCATGGTCTTCCAGAAAAAGCTTCAAAAGGCGCCATTCATACACTAGTCTGATAACTATCACTATAGGAAAAACTCAACCAGATTTAGGTGATCTTCCCAAGGCCCACCAAGATCCAATACAAAAGCTCTCAATAAATCCTCGAGTACCTTATTGGTTCTCTTTGTCTGGCCATCCATCTGTGGGTGATAAGCTGTACTCATCTTGAGCATGGTACGTAATACCTCTTGTAGACTCTTTCAAAATGCACTAGTGAATAATGCATCTCTGTCGCTGAATATGCTACTAGGAATCCCGTGAAGTCTAATTATGCTCTTTATGAACAACTTAGCCAAAATAGGCGCCGCTCTGGTTGACTTTATCGGAATAAAACAGACACAATTGGTCAATGTAACCATCCCAGTTTTGAATTTAATTTAAATTAATAGTTTATGTAAATTTTGGAAG
The DNA here is from genome assembly GCA_030765085.1 of Allium cepa. NCBI lineage: Eukaryota > Viridiplantae > Streptophyta > Magnoliopsida > Asparagales > Amaryllidaceae > Allium > Allium cepa. The sequence continues at coordinate 982,042,828 of CM060928.1, forward strand.
AAATTTTGGAATCAATTTGAATTTGAAATACATATGTACGTGTACTTATGAGTAAATTTGATTTAACTTGAGAATTTGAATTTGAAGATTGAGTTTGTATTTGAATTTTAAATGACTTAGATTTTAAAACAGAGATATAAAAAATAAAGTATTTATACTAGAAATAGAAACAAGTTTATATGAGATAAATTATAAAAAAATACAAAGTAATACATTAATTAAAATCTAACAACATATTAAAATAGAAAGGTATTCATATGACAAAGTAATAAGACAAAACAAAGAAAAGAAATAGATACATTCAAATATGAAACAAGAAAAAAAAAATATAAATGAACTTGCAAGAGAAGACAACAAAATACATTCAAGTATTCAAACAAGAAGGAAGATGAGCATGAAAACAAAAAGTCAAAAGAAAGGATAAACATATATTCAAGTATAAGTATGTAGGCTTGCATAAAGAAGAAATATATAAATATCTATTAGCTTGCAAATCAAGATAAAGTTTAAGTAATATAGCATACAATAACCTATCATCGCAGCCACCATATTTACAAAAAAAATCTGCTAGCCACAAAAAAATAAAATTATCAGCCGAAATAAAATCTGCATAGTCAACAAATAAGAAAAAAAATCTCTGATTTATATTTGTACAAACCCAAAAATATTATCACCCTGTTGTACAAACACAAATTATATCACCTGTAAATTCATCTCCTATATATCAACCATCTTCATTTCAGTTTCGTCCATTATTCAAAGCAAACCTGAAGTAATATTATCTTAATCTAAAACTTAAACAAAAATCTAACTACAAACAACAATATGAAATCATATAAAACCAGAGAAGCAAAGAAGATTTCAGCTTGCAAAGCCTATTTCAAACAAATGAAGCTCTTTCCATTTCTTAATTAAGTGAGTAACTACTAAACTAAAATAAACAAATATTTGTTGCATCCTAATATGGTTGAAATAAATAAATATTTGCAGGTGTATATAAGTGAACATCTGTGTGAATATTTGATTGTGTGTATGCTGTGTATATGTATCTTTCTCTGTTTTGATTCCAGGGCTTAGATACACATCAAAAAATTCATTTTCTCTGAATCAAAGCTCTAATAAGACTTAAGTTTTAAATATAAATGTTTGCTATAACACAGACTTAAGTTTAAAAATTTGTTTAAAGGAAAAACAATTTGCATTGGTTCTGGAATTATAAAACAACAGAGAAAACTTAAACAAGTTAAATTTCAAAACTTTTAATTTTCGAATTCAGATATGGGAATTGAATTCTCATACCAAAACATGATTTTTAAAGCAAAGATCATGATTTTTAGAGCTAAGATAAAGGAGCAGTTCATAAGTGAACTGGACATGGGTTTGGAGCAAATTCAGGTGATCGGAGGATTGTTGGAGCTCGGGGTTTCGCGTGAAGGTAGAGGGGAGTATAGTGAGTCGGGGAAAAATGGTGGGAAGTGCTCCGGTTCATCGTAGTGGTGGCAGTGAGCTTGTGAAGTTTGTAAACCTAGTTTTGCAATGGGTTCGAATTTTTGATTCGTCTGTTCTCTAGGATGGATCGAGTGTTTTGTGGCTCTAGGAGATTATAGAGGGGACGTTGACGAAGTGATGGCCGAAATTGCAGGGGCTCTGGTGGACGAGGTTGAGGAGGAGACGCAGTTCCATGTTGGTGAGGAGTTCCAGTCATGTTTCCAGGTTTAGATTTTAACTCGTTTTCGAATTCGAGAAGATGATGGGGATTTTGATGGTCGGGTGTTGTTGTGTGGATGAACGTCGACTTGCTCGATGATGTGGGGTTGGCCGAAGCGTCGCACGGCGACCATGCACGTGCACTGTGTAGGGTGATCTGGGAATTTTGTAGTTGAGGGTGGATCAAATTGCTCGCGTATTTGTCTTGAGTTATTCGAGTGATTACTTGAAGTAAATAGGGTATTGACTTGAAGTTGTTTGATGTTGCCTCGGGTAAATCTTTTGTAACAGGTTTTACTAAAACCCGTTGCTCTGGTTTTAAATTTTTAAAATAAAAATTAAAAGCTAGTTAAGTGAAAAGAAAAGCTTTAAAATGAGTTTAAAATTCAAGTTTAAATCTGATTCAAGTTAGTTTTGAATCTCAGTTTTAAAATTAAATAAAGTTTTAAAATTTTAAATTATTTTAACTACTTTGAAAGGGTTTAAGTAGTTTGAATTTTAAGGTAAAGTTTGAATTGTAAGTAAAGTTTAAAATCAGGGGGTTTAAATCTAGATTCAAATATAATTTGAATCTTAGTTCTTAAATAAAAGAAGTTTTCAAAATTTAAATTGTTTTAAATAACTTGAATGATAAATTGAATTTTTAAATTGATTTGAATTTAAGTGAAATTGGGTTTTTAACTCTTTTAAACTTCTATTATATGATAAATAATTCTTTAACTTGTGAATTAAAAAGTGTTTTGAAAATTGTTTTAAACTTTGTTAAAGTTAATTTGTTTCCATTTTAAATCTCAAAATTTAAAATAAAATTTAAAATAAAATTTAAAAGTAAAATATAAAAATAAATTGTTTAAGTGACTTGTTAACGATAACTTGGTTCGTTAATAAGAAATATGTTTTTCTCTTTAAAGTAAATGAAGATTAATGATTTGTAATTACTAAATTAATTAAAAGAGATAATTAATGATTAATTAAGAATAATTTAATTAATTAAATTTTTAGTTTATATCAAATGATTTATAATTAATAAAGCAGGATCGCTATATTTGGTATCAGAGCTAAGGTTGAACTTTAGCCCAGGAGTATAACACATTAAGTAACTGATTAAAGATAGGGTGAAGTAAACCCTAGAATGAGCGTATCCCTAAGATATCCGTCCATATGCCTCAGTCAATTCTCTTACTGTCAACTGATAGTAAGTATGAGTCCAAGAAGAGGATGAGATAGGTGATAGGGGAATACGACTATAAATGGCCAATACCCTGTAACAACAAGGAAACAATTTTTCTCTATCAATCTCTTTTGTGCAACATTTCTTTTCAATTCTTCGATAGTTCCTGGTAGATCCAGGAAGAAGATTTGATACATTTGCATGGGACATAAACTCCAAATAGGTCAGAATTGTTTGTTTGGACGAATTAGTTGCTTTGGTTGCTATGGTTGATAGGTATACTTTAGTTTCTAAACTAAAAGTTTTGAAACTGTATCCATATATTTGTCTATTTTTGGGTCCAGATATATTCTACGAATGGTTAGTTATCCTTCGAACTAACCAGTGCCCTGTATATTCAGAGATTGATGACCCGGATATCCTGTGTAGTATTGAATGTGTTTGTTCTCACATTGGTGATATTATGATTTGGTGAGCCAAATGCAGAATTGATATCCCGTTTGATCTGGAAAACTGTTTCTCTATCTTTGCATATCTATCTTTGTTGTTTTCGTGCCTGCAAATTTCGGGGACGAAATTTCTTTAAGGGGGGAATCTGTAACGATCCCAGTTTTGAATTTAATTTAAATTAATAGTTTATGTAAATTTTGGAAGAAAATTTGGAATTAATTTGAATTTGAAATACATATGTATGTGTACGTATGAGTAAATTTGAATTTAACTTGAGAATTTGAATTTGAAGATTGAGTTTGTATTTGAATTTTAAATGACTTAGATTTTAAAACAAAGACATAAAAAAATAAAGTATTTATACTAGAAATAGAAACAGGTTTATATGAGATAAATTATAAAAAACAAAGTAACACATTAATTAAAATCTAACAACATATTAAAATAGAAATGTATTCATATGACAAAGCAATAAGACAAAACAAAGAAAAGAAATAGATGCATTCAAATATGAAACAAGAATATATATATATATATATATATATATATATATATATATATATATAAATGAACTTGCAAGAGAAGACAGCAAAATAGATCCAAGTATTCAAACAAGAAGGAAGGTAAGTATGAAAACAAAAGACAAAAGAAAGGATAAACATATATTCAAGTATAAGTATGTAGGCTTACAAAAAGAAGAAATATATAAATATCTATTAGCTTGCAAATCAAGATAAAGTTTAATTAACATAGCATACAATAACCTATCATCTCAGCCACCATATTAACAAAAAAAATCTGCTTAGCCACAAAAAAATAAAATCATCAGCCGAAATAAAATCTCCATAGTCAACAAACAAGAAAAAAAATCTCTGATCTATATTTTTACAAACCCAAAAATATTGTCACCCTGTTGTACAAACAAAAATTACATCACCTGTAAATTCATCTCCTATATATCAACCATCTTCATTTCGGTTTCGTCCATTATTCAAAGCAAACCTGAAGTAATATTATCCCAATCTAAAAACTTAAACAAAAATCTAAATACAAACAACAATATGAATTCATATAAAACCAGAGAAGTAAAGAAGATTTCAGCTTGCAAGTTTCAATGCCTGTTTCAAACAAATGAAGCTCTGTCCATTTCTTAATCAAGTGAATAACTGTTAAACTAAAATAAATAAATATTTGTTGCATCCTAGTATGGTTGAAATAAATAAATATTTACAAGTGTATATAAGTGAACATCTATGTGAATATTTGATTGTGTGTATGCTGTGTATATGTATCTTTCTCTGTTTTGGTTCCAAGCTTAGATACACATCAAAAAATTCATTTGCTCTCAATCAAAGCTCTAATAAGACTTAAGTTTCAAATATAAAATGTTTGCTATAACATAGACTTAAGTTTAAAATTTTGTTTAAAGGAAAAACAATTTGTATTTGTTCTGGAATTATAAAACAACAGAGAAAACTTAAAACAGGTTAAATTTCAAAACTTTTAATTTTTGAATTCAGATATGTGAATTGAATTCTCATACCAAAATATGATTTTTAAAGCAAAGATCATGATTTTTAGAGCTAAGATAAAGGAGCAGTTCATAAGTGAACTGAAAATGGGTTTGGAGCAAATTTAGGTGATCGGAGGATTGTTGGAGCTTGGGGTTTCGCATGAAGGTAGAGGGGAGTATAGTGAGTCGGGGAAAAATGGTGGGAAGTGCTCCGGTTCATCGTAGTGGTGGTAGCGAGCTTGTGAAGTTTGTAAACCTAGTTTTGCAATGGGTTCGAATTTTTGATTCGTCTGCTCTCTAGGATGGATCAAGTGTTTTGTGGCTCTGGGGGGTGATAAAGGGGACATTGACAAAGTGATGGCCGAAATTTCAGGGGCTCTGGTGGACGATGTTGAGGAGGTGACGCAGTTCTAGATTGGTGAGGAGTTCCAGTCATGTTTCCAGGTTTAGGTTTTAACTCCTTTTGGAATTCGAGAAGATGATGGGGATTTTGATGGTCGGGTGTTGTTGTGTGGATGAACGTCGACTTGCTCGATAATGTGGGGTTGGCTGGAGCGTCGCACGGCGACCGTGCATGTGCACTGTGCACTGTGTCTGGTGATCTGGGAATTTTGTAGTTGAGGTTGGATCAGGGTGTTCGCATATTTGTCTCGAGTGATTACTCAAAGTAAATAGGGTATTGACTCGAAGCTGTTTGATGTTGCCTTGGGTAAATCTTTTGTAACAGGTTTTACTAAAACCCGTTGCTCTGGTTTTGAATTTTTAAAATAAAAACTAAAAGCTAGTTAAGTGAAAAGCAAAGCTTTAAAATGTGTTTAAAATTCAAGTTTAAATCTGATTCAAGTTAATTTTGAATCTCAGTTTTAAAATTAAATAAAGTTTTAAAATTTTAAATTGTTTTAACTACTTTAAAATGGTTTAAGTAGTTTGAATTTCAAGGTGAAGTTCGAATTTTAAGTAAAGTTTAAAATCAGGGGGTTTAAATCTGTATTCAAATATAATTTGAATCTTAGTTCTTAAATAAAAGAATTTTTCAAAATTTAAATTGTTTTAAATAACTTGAATGATAAATTGAATTTTTAAATTGATTTGAATTTAAGTGAAATTGGGTTTTTAACTCTTTTAAACTTCTATTATATGATAAATAATTCTTTAACTTGTGAATTGAAAAGTGTTTTGAAATTTTTTTTAAACTTTGTTAGAGTTAATTTGTTTCCATTTTAAATCTTAAAATTTAAATTAAAATTTAAAAGTAAAATATAAAAATAAACTATTTAAGTGACTTGTTAATGATAACTTGATTCATTAATAAGAAAAATGTTTTTCTCTTTAAAGTAAATGAAGATTAATGATTTGTAATTATTAAATTAATTAGAAGCGATAATTAATGATTAATTAAGAATAATTTAGTTAATTAAAGTTTTAATTTATATTAAATAATTTATAATTAATAAATCATGATCTATATATTTGGTCAACCTGTCAATAAAATCCACCGGTATCGAATCCCATTTCCAAATTGGAATATCAAAAGGCTGAAGTAACCCACTTGGCTTCTGAAGTTCGGCATTCACTTGTTGACAGTTAACACACTGCCTAACCCACAAGCCAACATCCATCTTTAAGCCTTCCCAATAGAAGCTTATCTTCATGTCTTGATACATCTTGGTCCCCCCAAGATGAATCCTAAAACTCGATCGATGACATTCCTCCAAGATTTTCTCTCCTTAAGTTCCCTACATTCGGAACGCACAATCGTCCTTACTTTTTTAACCAACCTCTTGGGTCAAGACTAAAATCCCTTAGGTCATCAATCTATGTTCCACCTCAAGCCTTCTAATCCTCTCGGCTAAAACTAGATCATCTCTCTACTTAGAAGCTATCCTCTTGATCAGCACTAGTGGAACTTCTAAACAAGATAACATGGCAGTACCCTGAGTAGAACTAGCAGTAGATCTCAACTGCATGCCACAACTGACCAAAGCTTCTAGATCCTTCCACTCTGCCAACATTGCTAACACCACATTCAGATGTTTTCTATGAGATCATTAGCTACCTTATTTCCTCTCCCAAGAGTATACTCTATACCGAAATCATAAGTAGCCAAAAACTCTAGCCATCTCTGTTGCCTCATATTCAATACCTTCTAAGAGAATAAATACTTCAAAGACTTATGATCGGTATACAATTCAACTCTCTCTCCCAAAAGATAATGCCTCCAAATCTTTAAGGCAAAGATCACCGCGGCCAACTCTAAGTCATGAATAGGATATCTAACTTCGTGTGGTATAAGCTGCCCAAATGCATAATCAGTAACCATTCCCCTCTACATCAACACTGCTCCCAATCCAATACCACATGCATCAGTGCATACCGCCAACTCCTGTTTAACATCTGGAACTACTAACACTGGCGCATTGCTTAACAAATGCTTTAACTTAAGGAACCCTTCCTTACATTTGTCGGACCAAACAAACTTTACATCCTTCCTGGTCAACTTAGTCAAAGGTGGTGCTATACCCGATAATTCCTTAACGAATCTCCAGTAATAGGCGGCAAGCCCAAGAAAACTCCTGGCCTCGGTTACCGTTTCTGGTCTCTTCCAATTATTGACTACCTCAATCTTGTCTGGATCGACTAACAGTCCTTCCTCTAAAACTACATGGCCAAGAAACTTAACCTCCTTCTTCCAGAAATGGCATTTGGAAAAAAATTTCCTTTTGCTGATTCTGCCTCAGCTTCTCTAACATGACTCTAAGATGATTCTCATTATCTCTTTCATCTTTAGAGTATAATAAATGTCATCTATAAATACCAACACAAATCTATCCAAGTGCTCACTGAAAACTCATTTCATCAAATCACCGAAGAAAGTAGGTACATTCATCAATCCAAATGGAATCACCAACTGCTCATACGAACCATATCTTGTTCGAAATTCTTTCCTCCGCCACTCTTAACTGATGGAACACCTTCGCCAAATATAATTGGGAAAACACTCTCGCTCCACTCAATTGATCAAATAGATCATCTATCCTCGACAAAGGGTACATATTCTTGATCGTCCTTTCGTTTAACTTACGATAGTCTGTGCACATCCTCAATGACTCAATGGGTTTCTTTACAAACACCGTGGTCACTACCTAAGGCGAACTTCTTGGTCTAATAAAATTCCTTGTCTCAAGATCCACTAGCTGCTCGTTCAATTCCTTTGTCTTTGTTAGTGTCATCCTGCTAGGTGGTCTACTGACAGGTTCAGCTCCTGGTACAAGGTCTATCCGAAATTCAACACCTCATTTCTGGGGTAATCCAGTAACTGGCTCAAAAACATCTACAAACTCTATAGCAACACGAACTTGACTAAGGTCTTCTCCAATCTCCATAGCACTAAACAAGGCATAATCATTCATACTGGAATTCTCCTCCGCAAAAATGATTCGATTGTGACTAGCTAGGTGTCTTAAAGATATCTTCTAATCCTAAAAAAATACCCTAACCTCATACTTACCCAACCAATCCATACCCAAGATGATCCCAAAATCTATGAATCAACTACATACAAACTGCATGAAAACATATGACCTAACAGATCAAGTTATAACTGGCCGCATATCATCACAAGATTTACATACCCTACTACTAGATTCGCAACCCTTAAGGAAGTAACAAGGTATGTGGGCTCTATACATAACTTATCAACCATATACTGTGATATAAATGAATGCGGTGCTCCGGTATAAAACAATACCCTAATTGGTATGCTAAGAAACAAAATTGTACTTTCCATCACCAATTTTCCTTTCTCAGTAGCAGTTAATTTCGAGGATAATGGTTCAAAAAGAAAGTCCTTCTCTTCCTGCCTTGGAAGCTTCAGGACACTTATTCTTGTAATGCCCCTATCTGGTTGCAATTATTACATTTCACATTCGTCTTCCCCACAACCATCCTTCCATCACTTAAAAGGTACTCACTAGCATAATGCCCTTTCTTATCACACTCGCAGCAGACTAAGTTTGTTTTCCTTTTCTTAGCTGCTCCTTTATGAGTACCCTTCTTCTTGAAGAACTTCATCTTCTTCACCTGAAGACCTTAGGATTCAACTTTCTTCTTCCTAGTTGAAACAGCAAGAATATCTTCATGGCGGATGGTCATCTCCACCACAACATGATGAGGGTCTTTAATATAAGTCATAGCCATTCGGCCTAGCTCTGGCCTCGATCCTCTAACGAACCTTTCATTCTTTCTGACATTAGTGTCAACCAAAGCATAACCATATCGAGACAGCTCATCAAACTTAGCAGCGTGCTCGATCATTGATATCCCTCCTTGGAAAACATCCATGAACTTCCTCATCCATGCCGTCTTGGCAACCTCAGATAAGAGATTCTACTCAAAACTTCACTTGAAATCATCCCATGTTTGCTCTTCCTCCGGAACTTTGGCTGTCACACTATTCCGCCAGTGAAGCGCTACCCAATACAACTGTTTAGAAGCCAGCCTTTTTTCACCCCAACATCCAAGCCAAATCTATAAAGATCCTTTCAGAGTTCAACAATCAATTCTCTACTCCAACAGCATCTTCCCTTCCAACAACGGCTTTCCACCAAGACTGATGTAGTCTCTGCTTAGGTTAGCATAATTATATCCAACTGGAATTACAGGATTAACTGCACCAACATTACCAACAGCTCTTGCTTGCAAAAGATTAGCTAACAACTAATACACTATCCCTGCATCTACTGGTGGATTTCCAGTACCCACATTGGCCTTAGCATTTTGACTAGCATTAGCCTGTCAACCAAGTTGTTTACCCAAGTATTTGATCTAGCATTTCCATTGGTTGTGGTACTTCCCCCACCTAGATTTCCTCTTCCATTTCCTTCCTCCATATCCTCTTCATTGTATATCTACATATGAGCCTTGGTAAGATACAGAAGAATGGTCAAAGACAGGGGGGAATACGTACTTAGATATATGTAAATATCAAATACAATTACATTACTATAGCGTTAACCCAAACCCCGATCTTATTTTCAAATTCATTGAAATATGTTTCAGAAAGCTTTTAGGTTTAAATTGTCTTTTAAAGTTTCATAAACCTATTCTCTGTTACCAATTTGTAACATCCTCCTATTTGGAGGCCCAAAACTAATGGCTATGAATGCTTCAGTCATCCATAGTTATTAATTCTCAACAACCAAATACGGCAGTGCTAGATACATCGATACATGGATCACAGAAATATGAAAAAAATCTAATAATTCAAAAACATATTTCCACATTCAAATTGGAAACTTTTTATGTTCATTACATAATCTCAAAAACATTAACCATGTTCAGCAAAACATAGTTATTACAAATAAGCCAAGAACGACATATGAAAATGTCCCTTTGGTTGATCAGAGTATATAGTAAGGCTAATAAATCTACCTTTACATCCAAATACACAGCAAAAAAGAAAACTCTAAATAACTATCCGCCTCCTGAACACCGCAGGAAGCTTTTTTCCTCAAAGAAGAGAACCTAAGAACCTCAAATCTCAAACTACTCAAAAATCAATTGAGTAACCAAGAGTTTAAGGGGAAAACAAAATTTTCGAATCAGACATAAAGCATGGTATGAATAATAATCTAACATCTCAATTCTTTTATATATCTAGTGAGACCACGCTGCTTAGCGGAACGGTTTTTCCCCTCATCAGTATCCCAAATCTTTATAAAACCATATTTTATGCTTCCTGCATCCACAATGGTTAAAACATACATTTTCTAAACACTATGATGATAGGCGTACTTGAAGGCATTTAGGATTTCCCATTCCATATTAGTTAGTCTAACCATCTAAGTTCTAATTGGTTACCCATCTTATATTTTCAAGGGCTACCCATCCCATTTTTGACTTTATTAGCATCAAAGAGGTATTATCCATCCCACAATCAATTTACTTAAGATGATGTGGACTTTCCATCTCACATCGCATAGTTATCCTAGGATTACTATGTACCCTTTTTTGAAAACATGGAGAATATCATCGCTAACATGATGTTGACTATCCATCAAACATACCATAATTTTGCTAAGATGACTATGAACCCATCACTTGGCCATTTAACTCATGCTATCCACACAAATCTAATCATCTCATGTTATCCACATGATTCAAATTATCTCATGCTATCAACATGATACTAATCATCTCTTTCTATCCACATGATCAACTTATTCCCATTAGTATCCCTAATTTAGGTTATATTCATTTATCCCATGCTATCCACATGGTTAACCTATTTCCATTAGTATCCCTAATTTAGGTAATATTCATTTATAATTTACATTGGCATCCCCCAATGATTATGTCAAAACATATAAGTGTTGGTATCCAAAACTATTGTGTTGAACTCATTAAACCCACCTCGGTGTCCCCGAGGTTAAACAACAATTATTATATAAGGTTACCCCACCCTACATATCCAAAATCAAGTGTCATATAAACATATCCATTCAAATGTGTCCCCTTCGGAAGTATATGGCTTGGTTTAAAAGAAAACAATTTTACAACCCCTTCGAAAGTATCCCTTCGAAAGCTTTAAAACACAAAATTTAAAACAATAGGCTTCAACCTTTACAATACATTAAAACACCTCTGCCGAAAGCATTGGCTTTATACTTAAAATATTACTTTGGGTCGGTGTGAAAATAGGCGAAAATATCCTTTTTGAAACCACTCTTTATTTTACAAAATATTGGGGAAGTTTGATGGCGTCAAAACCTTCCTTTTGAAAGCTTTAAAACATCTGAGAAATCAATTTAACCTTTCAACAATATCGAACGCTCCTGCTTTCGACCCCTTCGAAGGCTTTGGGAAGTGGCTTGTATTATATAAAAACAATTAAACCTTTCGAGAACAATGATGCCTTCGATGCCATTGGAAGGTCACATATTCAAAAGGGTTTCGATCTGATCGACAACTACCCTTCAAAACCATTGAAAAAAATTAGGTAACTCCTTCAAAAGCTACGTATTTAAAACAAAAGCAGTAATACTCTTCCAAAAGCCTCTTTGAAATTCTCTTTCGAAAACATAGCTTTCGACTGTGTTGAAAGCTCCTTTAAAAACCATAGCTTTCGACCTTGCCGGAAGTTCTTTTAAAAACCGTAGCTTTCGACCTTGTTGGAAGCATAACATTCGACCTTTTTGAAAGTTCTTCTAAAAAATGGAAAGTGATTTGCTTTTCAAATCAAAAATAAAATATGGAACCAACTCCTTCGAAAGCACCCCTTCGACAACCTACCTTCCGCTTTTGTCCAATTCACTACATACCACCGAATGATATCATGTGCATTGGTTTTGACCTTGTCGGTCAATGAAGTCGAAAGGTCTAGGTCGAAACGTCTGGGTCGAAAGGTTTGCCAAGAAGGCAAAACCACCTTTTTTTTGGGCGAAAGATGATTTTACCATATAAAGTAAACTTTCTGTAACAAATTTGCTTACTTGTAAACATTTGATTGGCTTTTACAAACTGTTAAATAACATGGATAATTTTTGCCACTATTTCTCATATCTATAATCAAATCAACATTTAAAAAATAAGCCCTTCCTCTTATAAAACCAATTAAATCATTTAGGTCTTCCTTTCAAAATAATTTAATTTCTATACTAAATCACTTAGTATATTTTTCCAAAATCACTTTAATCATGTTATCTAACATTTTAAAATTTCCAACCCAAATTCTTAATATATTTTCCAAAATAAATTTATAAACCTAAATAACCATATTTTCCTTTGGAAATTCATAACAAATTCTCCACGGCTTGGAAAATTATGAAATTGAAACCCAACTCTAAAATCATATTTTCCATAACATATAATTTTCCAATGGCATTTCAAAATCAATAAATCTCAGTTTTACCCTAAAACCATATATGACTTCCTTAAACAACCATGTTTAAATATATATAAATCATAAATCAAGCATAACATCATTCATATATCATAAAAATAGATTTACCCTTAAATCCAAAACCATATGATCATAAAACAAAAATAGAGATGTAGAAGTAATCATTCAGCTTAGATTGGATAAGGAAATTGAAGTTTGATTGAGATTGATTACTTCTAGCTTGATCCTAAGCTTTACTTTGATTTTCATATCCTATTCTTTTTAATGGCCGAGCTTGCCTTTCTTCTTATGGTTATAAGTTTTCTTGTAATAAAATGAACGTGTATGACAAGAGGGGATTGTATATGGGTGGGAAATATTGGCGGCTATTTAACCTAATTCCCTTATGTTCAATTGCTTAATACTTAACCATTTATAATTTTATTTTTTTTAAATAAGCACGGCCACTTAGTTTATTAATCAACCTCAATCTCCTTATCTATGCTATCCTATTTTCTTTATTCTAATTAAATATCCTGAATACTGTCAATAAAATTTAGGGTGTTACACCAACCATTGTAGAGCCCTGGATGGGATGGTCATAAAAAAATTTCGATGAGGAATAATTCATGAGTTTGTAGAAATATTTTGAGACAAAATTAATAAAGAGCTGCTTTCTGTAAAGAGAAAATCTACATGATTGGGAATGAAATGCTCCTTGTATTTGGACACTACCTAAGATGGTAGTCTACCTAAGATGGTAGAAAAACCTCTGTCCGCGCCGAGATGGCCAGAGCAGATCACCTCTTAGAGCGAGGGCTAGTAAGCCTTTAGCCGCACCATAAGATGGCTAGGTTAAAGCACTGGACAAGCCCTTGGTCATGCCTCTGGTCAGGTCAAGGCACCTTCTAGAGAGAGGACGGAGTAAGCCTTTAGCCATAACATAAGATGGCTTTGTTAAACCACTAAACAAGCCCTTATCCGCACCATACTATAGCTAAGGCAAGGCACCTCCTAAAGGGAGGACGGACTAAGCCTTTAGCCGTGCCATAAAACAGCTAGCTTAAAGCATCGAACAAGCCCGTGTCCATGTCGTAAAAGAGCTATGGAAGGGTGCCTCTTAGAGGGAGATCAGGTAAGTCCTTGGTTCCAGCCTTAAGATGAGCTAACCAAGAGCATCAAACAACAATGAACTAAGACGTCTAACCCCAAGGGGATGTTTATTCAATAATGGATTGAGACGTCCAATACCAAGAGGAGGCACATTCAGCGATGGACTAAGATATCGAAGCCTTAGAAGAGGCTCATCAAATCATGAACTGAGATGTTCAAGCTCAAGAAAAAGCATGTTCGATTATTAACTAAGACATCCAAGCTCAAGAGTAGATAATCAAATTGTTCAAATATATATTTAAAGCCTAAAAGGTTCATACATGTCAAAGAGTACAGAAGCAAAGGAATACGATAGAGATCCACATACAATTACCTAAATCTGGGTTTCAGGGATTTCACTTTTAAGTATCATCTATTAATACCCGAATATTTGTTTCGGGTCTCTCATATTTGAATTTCATCAATTACTACCTGAATCTGCATTTTGGGACATTCATTTCAAGACTTCATTTACTAATACCCAAATCTGGGTTTCAGTCCTTTATCTATTAGAAAAATTATTATACCTGAATCTAGGTATCAAGACATCCACTTATTTAAGCCCTAATCTGGGCGTAAAATTATTGTAATGAATCTCTATTCATCGCAAATCTCCGATTTTAGGGTTCAAACTACTAGGATAAATTTCTAGGATAATTACAAATATTCAGACAATGGTTTCTTCATTCAATTCCTTATTAATTATCTCTTGAAAAAGTGCTATTTGAAATTTATGCCCTTGTGATACAAGGGGATTTTCTATCAACAAATTACGGATATTCAAGCCAAATGGTTAGAGTTAAACTCTTGAGGGTTTCTCATCATGGTTGAAGATGGAATTTAATTGCTTAATATAGATTGCTTTTCATGTAGTTAACAAGATGATTTGTTAAGAAAATAATATACACAGATCGGTATGTTAATTTCAAGCTAATAATTAGAAATAATGTTTGCTTCATATTTATCTGGAAAATCAGCACAACAAGGAAAAATAAAAGATTTAGTAAATTCGAAAGTAATAATTGAGCTATCAGAAAATACTACAGGAATGACATTACAAGGATTACATATTAGGTGATATTTACAAAATTTATGTAATTTACATAAGTCGTAAGATAATTTAAAAGTCTATGAAGCTATTTACATACGTACACAAATCAAGTCTATTCAAGTTAGACATACAAATAAACTACAAATCTTGAGCGGCCTGTCAAGAGCCTACGCGACTGAAGGATCCACGACATAGCGTATGGCCATACGGAGAACCCCTTTAAATTTCTTTTCTTTTCTCCTTATTCTGCTGTCATCATCAATCGCATCATTACTTGTCTTTAGGTTTAATTAAAAGCTCTATTGACTGCCCTAAGGGTTTTGTTTTCCTTTTCTGACTCAGCAACGTGCTTCTTAAGTAGAAAGTTATCACGTTCGAGCTTTTGATTCTTGGCAGTGTAATCATTAATAGTCTACGTGTATTTACTTTTCGCTACTCATCAAAATACTTGGTTATTTCAAATTTTAATCTCCGGCACCATTTCCCCACTACATTATTATCTTAGCGTGGGAAGGGCTTGAGCATAGTTGGGAATTTCTAAGCCATGAGTTGTGTTGACCTAGTGAGTTTAGGAACCGTAGGAGCAGCGCAAGGAACGGTAGATCAATATATGAAGTCTTATCCCCTATAATGAACTCCAAAGAAGCACATAGTTCCCGACTATCCTTCAATTTTAGCTCCAAGTCACTTATTTGTTGAATAAGTTCATATCTTATGATCAAAGTCAATTGTCGGATTAGTCTTTACCTGCAGCTTAAGTGCCATAATCGTTTCATCTTTACTTTAGATTTTACCCTCAAGATAGGTGACTTGGTCTTTTAAGTTACTAGCCATGGTTTCGTATACAAAATATCTCTTGTGTCGTTTCACAGCTTTGGTATTTCCACCAACGCGTTCTAGTAAAATGTCATCACTGAGTATAATTCTTTCACTCGCTTGCAGCAATTTCTCCCTAAGAGCATTGACGTGCGATAATAAGTTAAAAGGATCGAAAGTTGCAGGTAATTGTAGCTCCTATTTAAAAAAATGAGATAAAGTAAAGTCAAGATCAAGATGAAAAAAATCTTATTTATTATTATGATAACGGATTAAAATTTAGACAGCAACAAGGTTAAAAGATACAACCGACAATTGGATTACATCTAAGGCCTAGAAATTACTTTTCTAATTTTGTCTAGAGAGTTAACGGAAAGTGTCATTGTCGAGTCAAAAGGGATAGTAACTCCTTCTGGAGTAATGACCAATGAGAATTTTCTATAATCCCACTTCCCGGCTGGAGGATTATCGCGACCATAAATTAATTTTGTGTGAAATGTTCTAATCCCCTTAAGAATGTTTCTTCCTCGTCTCCAAGGAAATCAAAGCGGAGGCGAGGGTACTCCGAATTAAGGTTTTGTAAATCTCAAAGAAAGCAATATCTTCTAGTTTCGATGACTTTAAAAGTGATGCCTTTTTATGATAAAATATCCTCAGTTTAACGTATTAACTTAAGTGGTCTCGAAGAACAAGACAACCTAATGAACAATCAATCTGAAATAACATAATAAAGTGAAGCTAAGCAAAAAAGAAAAACCTAAAATAAACATTTATAAATCAGTACATTATTTCATTTCTTTACATTTATTCATATGGTTTATACAAAACGGACTTAAAAGATAATTCGGTTACAAATTTATCTCTATAGTATTTAAGCTTTATAGTGGGGATGTTTGGAGGAAGTGATCAGGCCCGCGGTATGTTCCAACAAGCTCCGGGATGCTGGTCAAATCCGAATTCATCTAAGTACCTTTTTATGGAAATGTTTTAGTATACCCCCACTGAATTCGCCTAGGTACAAAAAGTCTATAATCGAATGTCTGTAACAAGCTTTATAAAAAAAGTTAACTGAAATGTCTCTTTCATCAATCATCGTCCAAAATAAAGTAACCAACTCTTGATTCTCCTTTAAGAGAGCATCATATCAGAGGCACGCTCTCTTCAATAATGGGGAAGCTCTTTTATTCTTAAATGACGCTAGAACCAAGGCACTGCTGTCGAGATTATGATACTTTTCGGCAATAACATTGTGCTCCTTTATTAGTTTTTCTAATTCCCTATATAATTTGTTAATTTCTGCTTGTTTTCTTTCAAGTTTTGTCCAACATGGAAGCGTAGACTTCTTCCCTACCTATGATAAATGATTTTATGCTAATTATTATCTTCGAAGTAAAAGATATTTAAACAGAGAATCCCATACGTGAGAAACTGAGATGGAAGTTTGGGAGGCATGCTCTTGCTATTTTGGATCTTTAGTATGGACAGAAGCAGGATCACCATCTGGAGCAGCAGAAGGCCTGTGGGATGCAGGAGGAACATCCTTCTTAGAAGATGGCTCTTTTTCAAGGAGTTTAACGTTGTCTCCACCATTCTTTTCAGAAGTTCCAGAAGAACCCCCATTATCTTTATCAAAACCTTGGATACCGGTAAGGTAATCATCATCGTCGTCGTCATTATCATCATCATTACCATTGCCATCATCGTCATCTTTTTCCTCAACAGAGTCATCTTTGTCACCCTCCTCCTTAGAGTTCGGTTCAAATTTGAAGGAGTAGACATCAAGAGAATGAATCTCTGAAACATTATTCTCCTCTTCATCCGTAGGCTCAGTCCCCTCCTTCATCTGATTAATTTTGCCCATCTGTGGACTAGGGGAGAATCAAGTGAAGGAGAGACAAACTCAGGGCATTTCTTATAGTTGTCGGCATATGTAAATATAAGGGAATCTTCATAAGTATTCAGCATCATTTTCCTAAAGTGGTGTCGATAAATTGGGACACTTTCTGCTTGACATCGATAACAGTATGGATAGCAATTTTTAACGAAGCTCTGGTCTTCTTGAATTTACCCTTTAGAGAGATATTCTTTATGATCAAGCGAGCTTCTTCATCTTTAGAATGTTTATAGTTAGCTCCACGATAAGTTTCTCATCGGTAAGGAGTTGGCGAGCTTGCCTTTCTGCTTCTAGATCAGTCTCGGCCCGAGAAAGAGAAGCTTTTCTCATTCTTAACTCTATTGAAGCATCCTTTTTGGCGGTAGATAGATAAGATACTTGATTTTTGAGCTTAGAATTTTCCTTTTGAAGTTTGGAGGATTCAGTAGAAGGCTATAAAACATGTTCAGTCAAGCTTCCGATTCTTAGAAATCGGAAAGAATAATGTAACACGAGTTAATGATTTAAGAGAAAAGCAACGGTGATAAGGTCAGCTAAAGAAGAAATTATCAAAAGTTGTTTCTCCATTAAAGAGCGACAGTGCCCCACCAAATTTGGAGCAGAAGAAGGTGGATGAATAGAGATGAAGGATCTAAGTAGAGAATAGACTCGACTATTTCTTCAAAATTGATGGTGAAAACAGAAGAAGATTCTGGTAGAAAAGGATCATGCCTTGGGGTAGGAGGCATATTCAACGCTAGTTGCATTCGAGCAAGAGCAGTTGGCGAATTTAAAACAGAAGTACGAGAAAGGGAATCAATGGCAGCAGGAGTTTGCACATGCTTTTCTTTGGGAGCCTCCATAGTTGGACTCTTCAAAGCTTTTTTGGAAAATAAGCACTCCATCTCTTCCACATCAACGACTTTAGCAACTTTCTTCGGAGGCTCATCTTAAGAAGATTCCATTAACTTCCTTTTGAAAGCTTGCTTGGATTTAGCAAAGGACTCAATGATTGATGTCATTCCGGAAGTTGGAGAAAGAGGGACAATATCGCTGACAGGCACTGTGTCTTGAGAAATAGCTGGAAAAGTTTTAAACAAACTAAATTAACAGAATAATTTAGGAGACAACAAAGATAAAAAGCGAAAACTTAGCTTATAACAAACCAGAGCGATCGGCACATATAGGAGACATGGGAGAGAAAGTTGACGGGTCTCCTAGGGAAAGAAAGTATTTTCTGTGAGAAGTATGTTAAACAAAGAGTGGAGTTCCTAAGATCTTCTACCCTGCTGGTAGAAGTGAATGCTTTCTTAAGTTTGTGGGAGTGAGTAGCGCCAATCTACTCCAAACTTTGGATGAGCTGCAATAAGAGATTCAACTATTTTCTTATCGAGATCATTTATCTCTTTAGCAGGGACACTTGATAAAAACAGAGATTAGGCAATATAAAACATCAAGTAAGGAAAAGCAACACAAGTCAAGTCTTGCGAGGAGAAGCGAAGGTCCCTCGGATGTGGGAAAAGCACTTGACAAAGAAGAACTGGTTTTGCTAGTCCCTGAACTTGTTAACCTCATCTGTATTAACTTTTTATAATGATTGGGCCTGTATATTTGACTATTGAGATTGCTTAGTTTGACCAGCCGGGTCAAGTAATTTTGCACGTCAGAGTTGAGGAGAGAAAGTCAAAATTCCAATGCGATCATCTCTAGATACAAGAGATGAGTATAGAAATTTGGCGACAACTGGATTGGGACGGCGTTCCCAACATGAGATAGAAATGTAGATAAGAACTCTGGGAAGGGCAAGAATCCACCATGCCATATGTGGATGAAAGTATAGGCAAAAAAACCCTTCAGAAGGGTTATTGATGTTGTTAGTTTCCTTTGGGGGGATAGTTTCGATACTGGTGATGCCAAAGTCATTGAGAATGGCATCGACTTCATCTTGATTTGTTGTGAAAGAACGCTTGGATAGCTTCAACTTTCCTTGGAGAATTCATGATTCTACCATGTGAAAATGTTTTAGTTAAAATTCTTGGATAATTATGAGTTTAACATAATTTCAAGAATTAGTCAAAGAAACCTACTTAGATAACCTAAATATAAAAACAAATATGAAACTTCAAGTTTGTGCAAATAGTTAAAGTTAAAAATCAAAGACATTGGGCTCTGATAAATTCGAAAGGATAAAGACGTCATTGTTTAAGAAGCACATCTCGACATTGTCAAAAGCCTAAGAAAAGTGTTCCCAGAGCTATCGACAAGGTCGAAAGGATATGAAAAAATAATTGTTCATTCATCACTTTTCAACAATGTTGAAAGCTCTACATGAACCCAACTGCTAAGGAAAGATAGTTAAGATCAACTAAAAAATTTAAACAAAAAGGTGCCCTACAAACACTTCATAAACTTAGTAATAAGGGCCTTCGACACTATCGAAACCAATAACTTAGGATTCCTGAGGAAAATACTAATGCTTTCAAAACCTAACATAGTCATTGAAGTCGAAAGGATCTAATTTAAACTAATATGCACTTAGGACGTTTCAACAAAGCTGGATGAAAACAGCTCCAGGTGGTTTCGACTTAGAAGGTAAAGGTAGTGTTGAAGGGGTTGAAGAGATCAGATGATTCCAAAAATAGTTAAGGAAATGGGTCGCAATCGAAACAAAAGGTTTCAACTAATTCGAAACATTTTGCTATTGTAGGAGTTCCTACTCTCTACTTAATAGCATAACCATTCGACAAGGATGATCTAATCGGCATAACAACACCTTTTGACCCAAGCGAAAATGGCAGAGGAAGCCAAATCAAATTGCTGCCTCAACTTCTTACGAAGGAGTAGAAAAACAATTTTGTGGCGCAAATTTATCATCTATATGTTTGAAGCTTCTGGGTAAAGGAATCAGGTTCTACTTCCCTCCAAACTTGATTGCAAATCCAAGTTTTCAAAAAATTTCTTAAGGAACAAGTAAATCCAATCTGTTAAGAAAATGAATTCAAACTAAAATCGAACTGTCCCGATTTCTAAAGTATAAAATAATTATCAAGTTGAAAACCTAGATTTACTACGGAGGGAAAAAGGAAAATTTTGGAATGAAAATCCAAACGTAATAAGGAGATGGATTCTAGTACTAACCATTGTCAATTTCATACTCATAAAAAAATGGAACTGTAAAAATTCCTAAAAATGGATTAGAAAAAGCTTCTCGGTAAATCAATCAAAATCTACCTTCATTGAAATTGAGATTCTAATATTTCAAAAAATTGTGTTTAAATTTTTAAATCTGGAGGGGTAGAATTCGATTAAAATTAGCAAAACAAAGTTAAATATAAACTTACATATTAGATTCGATGACTGTTTTGATTTCTGAAAGCAAACTGGAAGATTGAAAATTTTTGGAACTATTTTACAGGCTCTTAGAATTTAGAATGCAGAAAAGTAAAAGAATAAGAAAAAGGAAGGTGCACTTTATAAGAAAAATCGCCCAGATTTATTAGCCGTTAGATCAGATTTGAATGGACGACCTAGATCGCGCAGGAAGATTAAGAGGCAGAAAGCTTCTAGGTTTCGATAAAGATGACTTGGAAAGTCAAGAGCATTCCTTCATGCGGAGGGGGAAAATGTTACTCCAAATATCCACCTTCCAACCAAGTGGAGACCTCTTTGAGAAAAGAGCAAGAGAGAAGAGCTCCTGCTAAAACTTTTGAAGGAGTCGAAGGGATGTTGCTATCAATGTTTAGAAGCTTCAAGACCTTTCAAAGGTGTTGGAAGGTTCCTCCTATCAATATCCAGAGAGTTCTTTCCTTTCGAAGAAGGTGAAGGAGTTGAAAGCTCCCTTCGATCTTGATTAATAGCCCATTGACCAGATAATGACCTTTCTATTAATGTAAAGCCACACCTTCCGAAGACAATGGAGAATAGCTCTTTGAGCATACACTAAATCGTTCGAAACCAATGTTTTCGCCTTCATTCAAGCTGCTAAAAAGTAAGTATTATCAGGATCAACCTCTTCGAAAGCTACATTAAGCCTTTTGAATAGGTCGAAACCAGTGTGGTCCAAGAAGGATTCTGCATCAGACCAGAAACAAGAACATGGGCGTAACCAACATCGTCAAAACCAATTACCAAATGCTAATGATAGAGTCAGAAGCACTCATAAGATAATTTAAAAAAGAGAAGCACCACGATACCTTTAGAAAAAGGTGGCAACATGCTCAGTTCTCTAAGTAAACACCTTTCGACCAAGTTGAAAGCATCAGGGTCGAAAGGTGCCAGGCCGCATCTATAAATAAGACCCAAGGGGTCACGATTTGGGGATCCGTTTCCTCTCATTCTGAACCTGTATGATCTTAAGAAAAGTCTTGTAACCTTAATTTGTAAATCAATTTGGGACTTTGAAGAAATAAAGTCTTTGTTAACAAGAAATCTTGTCAACATCCCGAATGCTCTAATAAGATATTTTTGTTTGGACAGAAACGTGTGGTGGAGATGATTCTTGCTTTTGGAAGTGAAACTTTTAACAAAATGTCTTAGTTAAATCGATCTGATGTAAATAATAATGAATGGTCATTCCTTTTGATCGTATCAAAAAGTTAATAAGGTCGCTCCAACCCTTCGATCAGGCTGATGAAATGCTAGATTGTCAAAACATTCGACATAGTTGAATGGTTATAGGCATGACCATCCCAATCATTCATTTAAGCTAGCGTAGAAGGAAATAGATTAAACTTTAAAACTTGTCTAAAGGTTGTTAATGAGATTACTCCAACCTTTCGACTTGGTCGGAATAGAAGGAAACAGCTCAACCTCTAGACCTTGCCGAAAGGTTGTGTGTAAGATCTCCTGACATTGTTATAAAGAGATGCATAGTTCATTTGTCAACCTGAACTGTTTTCGGCCACTTTGATGTCCAATTTTTTTCTATGGAACAATTAGAAGGGTTTGCTAATGCTTAAGGAAGTAAATTCCTTTTGAATTAAACCCATCATGAGCAGTTACAAGATATATAAATTAGGATTCCATTAGAAAGTAAACTTTTTGACCGAGTCGAATGGGTTCCCTTCTTTCGGAGCAACTCTGACTTATATCTTTAGCTCATTTACTTTTCTTATATAGGATCAATTTAGTTATTCCTATATCCATGCACTTGGAATTTGTAACACATCATCATCACTTTATCTTTTTCACATGAAGTATGGATTTCAATGACAATGTATTGTGATAAGGAATGTCTAAGTCGATCTTATATATAGCACAGATCAAAAGAGATTGTGAGAAAAAGGTTGAAATCATGTGCAATTGATCATTAGTCTAGCTAATGATCTTATTGATTCTCATCATTGCCAATATCCATCATGATCGAGCTATATCCCTTTTATTCATATCCAAAATGAATTAGAAGAAATTGAGCGATCTCCCCAATTCAATTTAGAGTTTTACAAGTAGAATTATATCTATGAAAGTGGAGAAAAGAAAATGAATCCAATATCCAGATTCTGCCTCCAAAACTGGATTCCTTGGGTCTTATTTATAGATGTAGGAGGCCCCTTTTCGACTCCATGCTCTCGACTGGGTTGAAAGGTCTCCCTTTTATATGCAGCTGTGAACCTTTCAAATTTTCGAAAGGTTTGCCCTGCGACATTGTCGAAAGGTATGCTTTTCTTTATGCCTCCATGATCCTTTTGACCTTGTCGAAGGGTTTTCCAATGAATATTGTTGTAAACCCTCCGACATTGACAAAAGGTTTCTTTTCCCTTGGTCGTTGTGAACCCTCTGACATTGTCGGAAGGTTACTTTTCCCTTGGTTGTTGTGAACCCTTCGACATTGTTCAAAGATTTACCTTCCATATGCTGTTTTGAACCTTTTGACATTGTCGGAAGGTTTATCTTTCTTTATCCTTTATGAATCTTTCGACTTGTCAAAAGGTTTGCTTTGTGAATAACTTTATGAATCCTTCGACCTTGACGAGAGGTCTGTTTTTCACTTGTTGTTGCCGAGAACTACATTTTCCTTTAATGTTATCGAACGCTTTTCTCTCATCCCTTGCTGACTTCTGAATATTGGTTTTCTCGTAGCACCTTTTGACGCTATCGAAAGGTATCCTGGATATGTCCTTTCCATTTCGAAA
The DNA here is from genome assembly GCA_030765085.1 of Allium cepa. Classification (NCBI taxonomy): domain Eukaryota; kingdom Viridiplantae; phylum Streptophyta; class Magnoliopsida; order Asparagales; family Amaryllidaceae; genus Allium; species Allium cepa. The sequence continues at coordinate 982,066,571 of CM060928.1, forward strand.
GGCTTGCTATGCTTTTAAAATGGCCACTTTTGGGGAAAACCTTTGACTTCGAAAGTTTTGATGTGTATTTGAGGGGAATACTATTGATTGCTTTCGAAAGGGGTGCTAGAGTCATCGCCACATTCTCATATGTGTCGAAAGGTTGTTTGTGGCAGAAGGTTCTATCTTCTTCCATCTGGGTCGAAGGCTTCTGCATTATATGAATAATTGGACTTTCAGAACATCCTTTTTAAGTCTTTCATGACTACTTGTCTTGTCTCTTTACCAAAACTTCAATTCTAATATTTTTCTTTCATACTTCTTCCTTCGAGTAGATTTCATGGTTAACATTTTTCCCTCCCCTTGTATGAAAGAAGCTTTTGTTTTGTAGGACAAAGTTTTCACAGCCTTCTTATTCTTCATAATCCCATTCTTCCTGCAAAAATTCAACATTAATAGTACAATTGTTATTTCATACTGATATGCATGTTCAATAGTTGATCATCATATTAAGGGCTTCATTCGCTTGATAAGCACCATTTGGAATTCAAAGATACCATCTTTTGACTTTGGCAACAAGAAAACCAGTTTGAGTTTTTTGATTGCTTGCAACAGATTTGATTACATCATCATGAAATCTAACCAAATTAGGGTACTTATTTATGAAGTTCACAAATTGATAACGTGACATTTGGAATCTGGGTAATAATATCCACAAATAGTTTCATACGCGACACTTCTAAACACAGATTCAGGTTTTATGGCCAACTAAACAAGAATCAATAATATGATTCTCATATTAAACTTCGAGTCCTTATTAGGACATCTTTGTAAAAAGAATCTTTGGCCCAGATTAGGGCACATATTAATGTAGGTGGATGATTGTTAAAATAGAATTTCCTTGCCTACATTAGTGCTTATTTTGAATAACTATAAGTTCATGAATATAGTCCTTATAATAGATGTCATGGACCTAGGTTAGGGTATTTAGGCAAAATCAGATAATACTACCGAAATTCAAGTTCAAGTATTCAGAATTGTAATAACCAATAATGTTCTCACACCCTGATTTGGGCTTAGTAAAGACGGCGATTGACAAAATCTCGAAACCCAGATTCGGGTATTGGACAATGGAGATTCGTTTCAGTTCTTTGCTTTTGTTCTTTCCGACATATAAGAACCCTTCTGGCTTTGTATAGAAATAATTTTATTAGTTCCCTCTTGAGCTTGGATATCTTAGTCCATAATTAGATAAGCTGCCTTTATCTAAGCTAGGACATCTTAGTCCTTAGTTGATTGTGCCTCATCTCGGGCTTGGACATCTTCGTCCATTACGATTGAGCCTCACCCGGGCTTGGACATCTTAGTCCATTATGATTGAGCCTCACTTGAGCTTGGACATTCTTAGTCCATTATGATTAAGCCTCACTTAGGCTTGGACATCTTAGTCCATTTGATTCTACCTCACTTAGGCTTGGACATCTTAGTCCATTATGATTGAGCCTCACTTTGGCTTGGACATCTTAGTCCATTGTTTGTTGGGCCTCTTCTTTGGCTTGGACTTCTTAGTCCATTGTTTGATGCTCTTGGTTAAGCTCATCTTAGAGGTTGGAACCAAGGACATACCTGACCTCCCCAGGAGGCGCCCTGCCCTGGCCCTTTAACGGCGTGGACATGGGCTTGTTCGGTGCTGCACCTTGGTCATCTTAGGCATGGATAGAGGCTTACTCCGTCTTCCCTTTAGGATGTGCCATAACCTGGCCATAGCATGGCACAGATAAGGTCTTGTTTGGTGCTCTACTCTGGCCATCTTAGGCATGGATAAAGGCTTACTTTGTCCTCCCTCTCGGAGGTGCTCTACCCTGGCCATCTTGGGCATGGATAAAGGCTTACTTTGTCATCCCTCCCGGAGGTGCTCTACCCTGGCCATCTTGGCGCGGACAGAGAATTTTCTACCATCTTAGGTAGTATCCAAATTTGAGGAGCATTTCACTCCCAACCACGTATATTTTCTATTTTGAAAAAAGTTCTTTATTAATCCTTCTTTAGAAAATATGGCCTTAAATGTTCGACATTTCATGTCCTAGGCACCATATTGCCGTCTAGGCGACAAAGCTTGTAAGATCCTGGTGGGATTACTTTGCAAACGATAATGGCCCCTCCCAGTTTGGTCCAAGGGGTCCATCTGCAGGATTCTTATTATTGGCCATTACATTACGAAGTGTTAGGAAATCCAATTTACGGTTTCGATAACAACAACTATACAATAGGAATCGAATATACATATTTATATGTATATAGGTATTTTCTAGAACAACATCACTAGAAAGACAAGAACGAGGCTCAAAGGACACAACAAAAGACTACAAGTTGATAGGTACAAGAAAGTAAAAGAAAGGATGCACAAAAACTGACATTCACCATATCAGACGTCTGGGTGCATAAGCCAGACATTTGAAATAGTTCTCTAGAACAACAAATAGGCTAAACCAGACTTCTGGCAAGAGCACTCAGACGTCTGATCTGTAGGATCTAGATTAACCCTAGAGGGGGGGGTGAATAGGGTTATAGCAAATTTTTGCGAATTAAACACAGAAGCAAACTGCAGAAATAAATATGCTGAAAAATAAATCACACACAGAATTTACCCAGCTTCGGCAACCCCTGCCTACTGCTGCATTCCCAGATTTCTATTAGAATTAAACAGTTTCCCGCTTACAAACACTCTAACAGACTTGCAAACCCTGCTACCGCCTATAGAGTTTTGCAAACTTGCAAACCCTGCTAACTGGACTAACTCTAACTAGACAATCTGTCAACACCTAAACCCTAGGTGATAATTTATCATGTTTTGTTTTGAAAAGAACATACAAATAAAGCAAATTATAAAAGCAAGCACTAAATATAAAACAATTTAAATTATCTTGCCTTTATAATAAAAATAAAAATACCCTAACCCTAACCACACAAAAGATATGCGGTCACTTCCCTTTATCTTATTTCACCCGGTCCATTTTCTTTTGTTTGTTAAAAACATGGCGGCCCTCTGTTTATTCGATCTGAATTTGGGGCTTCTGTTTCTTCCTCGAATTTTGGGGCTTCGGCTTCTTTCTGATGTCTGATTAAGCTCTTGCTTGTCCTCTGATGATTGATGCTCGTTGCTAGCTCGTTCTCTGTTGATCGAGTTTGTTGATGGTTCGGTATGTAATTTCTTTTGTTGCTTGTTTGATTGTTTGCTTTTTAACTCGATTTGTTCTGTTGTCTATGATGATTTCTTAGGGTGTATTTATAGGGTTGAAACCCTAATTAACACTGTCAGATTTGATTTCTTCATGTCGTTGATTATTTTCCTGAATTTGTTCTGGATTTGGAGTATTCCTTTCTTGATTCAATTTCGAATAATTGCTGACCATATTTGTATTCGAATTAATTGATTTGAAAATTTCTTGCTGTATTTTTTGTCTCGGTCCTCATTTGAATTAAAACTGACCATATATGAATTCGAGAAATTTGCTGCAGAAATTTCTTTCCAAATTAGAAATCTTTGACTTAATCAAAGACTTAATCAAAAGATACGAATTTGTTTTTAAACTTCGGCTTGATTTCTGCACTGCCTTGTACTTGCCACTGTCTTGTGTTCCCTACTGCACATTCACCAGTTTACTTTATATGTGCATATATACATTTGTATGTGTGTATGCATATATTTTTGGGTTTGTACTTGGATTTGAACTGCTTCATGTTATGTTAATCTTGATTTTGGGACTGCTACTGACCTCTTTGTTGTAACTTGAAACAGTTTTGACAATTCGAATTTCACTTGCATACTCCATGTTGCATTATCACTGTGTTGCATTGTAGCTCCATCTTGACTTGAACTTTTTCACTGTATCAGATGCTACACTTGTTCATGTATTCAACTGTTGCACTTGAGTTTGTTTCCACTGCTTCATCAAGTTGTATTCATCCCTTGTATGCTTCAAGTTGCCTTGAGTTGAACTTATCTTGGGTTTGACCTTGTTTGTGACTTTTGTGCATTGTGCTATGTTGTTGTATGTGCATTGTGTTACTGATTTTGGTCGAGACTTTGTTTGTTGCAGTTTGTCACTGTAATTGCTGTTACATTACTTCACAGTGTTGCATTTGTTCATGTAGCTCTGTTGTTGCTGTGTTCCATGAGCATGCTTCACTGCATTATGAAAATGTTGCATTGTACTCTGACCATGTTGCACAATTTCTGTTGTTTCCAGTTGCAGTTGCTTACTGCTTGATGGTCTTGTGACTCTTGTGATATTCATGTTGATTGCTTCATGACTTGTTGTTGGCATGTACATTGTGTTCACTGTTGCACTTGGTGTTTGTAGCTGCTATGCAGTTGCTATGCATCACTATATATACTATGTTCTGTTCTGCATTAATGCAGTTTCCATATTTTGTGTATTTTGATGTTTCATGCTGCTGTGATGCAGTTTCTTTCACTGTTGTATCTTTGAGAGCTTGCACTGCTTCATGTTGAATTTTTGCAGTGTTGTACTTGTTGCCTTGTATCACTGGTTCATTCTGGTTGGTGCAGTATTCATGTTTTTTGTTGGTCTGGACTTTTGTGGGATATTTGACTGTTTCTGGCTCGATGTCGTTAATGCATTCATGACCACTGTCTTGCATATTTCTGATGCTGCATTTGGTCTTTGTTCTTCTCTGTTATGTTGCTTTGAATGAATTTGTGTTTTGTTGTAGTTTGTGCACACGAGTTGACGTGGCAGTGCACACGTATACGAATGTATACGTGTGTACTGCAGCCACTTATAATTGCCTGTCCCTGATAAAAATTACTGATATGCATAGATATTGCACAATCAAAGATGATGACAATAACCCATGTATCTGAGACACAAACAAATTTTATTTTTGCAAATTTAAATTTGTTTGTTTTCAGATTACTGTTGTAGTTGCTAATTATACAGGTACACAGGAGACAGGACGAGAAGTGGAGCTGGACAATGCAGATAGATGCAGATGTGCAGACAGAGTGAAAAACTGAGTGTTGAGTGTTGTAGTGAGAAAAGTAAAATGTATGAACTGATGTATGTATATATAGAGAGAGAGCTGAAAACTTTGTATTGTTTAAGTGTTGTAATAAAATATTATATTGAATAAAAAATACTAGTTGAATTATATAGATTCTGTGCAATAGTATAATTATTCAATATGAATATAGTCCAAACTGCAAACACATATATATATATTGATATATATATGTTTGTTATCATCAAACAAAAAATCACATCAAACAATCTCCCCCTTTTGATGATGACAAACATATATATTAAAGATTTTGAAATGCTAATACATGTGTTTGAACACGAAATTTTTAGCTCCCCCTATTTGAATGCTCCCCTTACAACCAAGACCACTCCCTGTTTAGAAGATAACAAAAATTACAAAAGAATAAAAGAACTAAAGAAAAAATTAACTAACAACATTTAGCCAAATTTGTTGAAATAGGTTAAAAAATATTTACTTTCTCATCAAAATCTTGTTCTTCTCCCCCTTTTGTCATTATCAAAAGACTGACAAAAAAAATGGAACAATAGGAACAAAAAATAATATATCATAACGAGATAAAAACTTCCATATTGTAGAGGATGGATCGATGATTAGTTTTAATAAGAAGAGAGATATTTTAACATTAATTTGACATTTAAGCACAAAAAAAAATAAGCACTTACTAACCACGCATAACCATAAGGACTTTTAAATGGGATTAGCAGTTACTTATTAGTGTATGCATCCAGACTATTAAGTGAGACCAGAATACTTAGTTACCATACTCCATCCATGTATAACCATAAGGACTTTTAAATGAGAATGGAGTAATGATAAAAATAATTCACTCACATGCTCCATCCATGCATAACCATAAGGACTTTTAAATGAGAATGGATGCATGAGAGTTATTATTATTTATTATATATATATATATATATATATATTTAATTTAAAATAATTCACTCTTCTTATTTTATCAAACCATTATGAACGATAGAAAGATGGTAGAAATAGAAATGATCGTGGAATAAGTTACCAAGTTAATTATATTATGTAATATCCAGTACTGAATACCATATTCGAATCAATCTTTGGAAAATATCCAAAACTTGTTTGAATCCTGGAAATTGAAGTTGAAAGTATATATCCAAGAATATTTCAACCTAACAATGAAAAAATGGTTAGTCAATTTCTATAATCCCCAAATCCAAACGTAATCTAGAAAATCTGTCTTCGGGGAGGGGTTTTGTGAAAATATCAGCAAGTTGAGCCTCAGTTGAAATATATTCAATGCAAATGTCTTCCTTAGCAATGTGATCTCTAAGAAAGTGGTGTCTCACATCAATGTGTTTTGTGCGTGAATGATGAACAGGATTATTTGATAAGTCTATTGCACTTTTACTGTCACATTTTAATGGAACTTGTTTATAAACTAAGCCAAAATCAGAAAGAGTTTGCATCATCCATAAAATTTGAGCACAGCAACTTCCTAAAGCAATATATTCTGCTTCAGTGGTGGATAATGCAACACAATTCTGTTTTCGACTTGACCATGAAACTAATGAATGTCCTAGCATGAAACATGTCCCACTGGTGCTTTTCCTGTCAACCAATGAACCAGCATAATCAGCATCAGAATAACCAACTAAATCAAAGTTTTCACAAGAAGGGTACCATAATCCAAATTTGTGTGTGTGTGAAAGATATCTCAAAATTCGTTTAGTGGCTTTCAAATGAGATTCTTTAGGATTAGATTGAAAACGTGCACACAAACACACAGAAAACATAATATCAGGTCTAGAAGCAGTAAGATAGAGAAGTGAACCAATTATCCCTCGATATTTTTTCTGATCAACAGCACTTCCTTTCTCGTCTTTGTCCAACTTTGTTGATGGGCTCATAGGAGTTTTCAATGGTTTGGAGTTCTCAACTCCAAATTTCTTCAACAGTTCCAACACATACTTGGATTGCGAAATGAAAATGCCATCACTGCTTTGCTTGATTTGAAATCCAAGAAAATATTTCAATTCTCCAACCAAGCTCATCTCGAATTTAGCCTGCATGACTTGTTCAAATTTCTCGCACAAGAGTTCATTAGTAGCACCATAAATGATATCATCCACATAAATCTGAACAATCAAAAAATCACTTCCTTTATGTAATAGAAACAGTGTCGTGTCAGCACTCCCCTTTTCAAAGCCATTTTCCAGAAGATATGTGCAAAGGCAGTCATACCAAGCTCTAGGGGCTTGCTTAAGACCATATAATGCTTTTTCAAGTTTATACACATGATTTGGAAAATCGTGATTTTCAAAACCGGGGGGTTGTTCAACAAAAACTTCTTCTTTCAGATCACCATTTAGAAATGCACTTTTTACATCCATTTGTTTTAGTTTGAAACCTTTATAACAAGCAAAGCTGAGCAAAAACCTAATGGCTTCTAACCTAGCAACTGGTGCAAATGTCTCATCAAAATCTATGCCTTCTATTTGGTTATATCCTTTTGCGACCAACCTAGCTTTGTTTCTAATTACATTTCCTGATTCATCAAGTTTGTTTTTGAACACCCATTTAGTTCCTACAATTGGATAGTCATTAGGCCTAGGAACTAATTTCCAAACTTTATTTCTCTCAAATTGATAAAGTTCATCTTGCATTGCTAAAACCCAACTTTCATCATTAAGAGCCATTTCAACAGAATCAGGTTCTATTTCAGAAATAAAACCACTATGACAACAAAACGCACATAAATTTTTATCAAATGCAGAGCGAGTGCTTCCGTAGGATCTCCTATAACTAATTCAGGAGGATGATTGGATTTGAACTTCAATCTATCAGCATCAACAGTCCTACTTCCATCTTTCTTAGTAGATGTCCCTTCTTTAATGCCTTCATGATCTACCCCATCATCACCCGTTTTTTCAGTCGTCCTTTCCAGATCAGATTCATCAAATTTCACATTGACTGATTCAACAATTGTCTTTGTTCGTTTGTTGTATATCCTGTAAGCCTTGCTCCTTGTTGAATAGCCCATGAAAATTCCCTCATCGGCCTTTGATTCAAATTTTCCAAGTTGATCACCTGTGTTAAGAATGAAACAAGGACATCCAAAAACACGAAAATAAGAGATGTTAGGTTTCCTTTCATGCCACACTTCATAAGCAGTTTTGCGAAGTATTGGTCTAATCATTACTCTATTCATTACGTAGCACGAAGTATTCACCGCCTCTGCCCAAAAAGTTAGAGGTAGTTTATACTCACTCAACATGGATCCAGCCAATTCTTGTAATGTACGATTTTTCCTTTCAACCACCCCATTTTGTTGAGGTGTTCGTGGGGCAGAAAATTCATGTTTTAAACCATTTTCTTCACAAAAGTTTTCAAATTCTAAATTTTCAAATTCGCCTCCATGATCACTTCTCAAAGTTTTAATTGAAACTCCTTTTTCATTTTGAACAAGTTTAGCAAATTTTGAAAAATAATCAAAAGATTCAGACTTTTTGGCTAAGAAAAAACCCATGTAAATCTAGAATAATCATCAACCAATACATAACAATAACGTTTTCCATTCAAGCTTGCAATTTCATTTGGTCCAAATAAGTCCATATGAATTAATTCGAGGACCCTTGATGTGCTAACAATGTTTTTAGGGCGAAATGATGATCGACTAAGCTTGCCCAAGGAACATGCTTTATACACTTTGTTATCTTTAAATTTCTGATGTGGTAACCCTCTGACTAATTCTTTCGTTTCAAGATTTCTTAAGAGACTCATGCTAGCATGTCCAAGTCTCCTATGCCATAAAGATGCCTCTTCGTCAGTGGCTACCAAACATCTGGAAAGATTTAGATTGTCAAACGAAAGTGAGTAAACATTTCCTTTTCTTTTGCCCATAAAGACAATGTTATTAGAAGTTTTATCAATGATTTTGCAAGTATCACTATCAAAAACCACATTCATACCTTTGTCACATAGTTGGCTAATAGAAATGAGATTGTGATGCAAATTATCAACGTATAAAACATTAGTCAAGGAAAAAGTACCATTACTTACTTCACCTTTTCCAATAATCTTACACTTGCTATTATCTCCCATGATCACATTTCCACCTCTAAACTTCTCTAGGCTAAGGAACTTAGATTTATCACCTGTCATATGTCTAGAACAACCTGAATCTAGAAACCATTCTTGTTGCTCCTTAGCCCGCCAACAGACCTACATAAAGAGAGAGGAGGATGACCTAGAGAAACTCTTAGGTCCAATGATATTAGTAACTGAAGCATTGTGAACAAACAATCCCTTTGGAACCCAAACTTGTTTTGTCCTTTTATTTTTGTTCCTATAGACATGAAATTTGTTTGTAGAATTCTTAGGAACCCAAACTTGTATAAATTTTGTGTTCTTGTTCCTATGACTACAATTTTCAACACGATGTCCAATTTCACTTCTAACAAAGACACTCTTACCTTTTGCATGATCATCAACCTGTGTTTTCCCAAAACCTAGTCCTTTTCTGTTGTTAGCAAAGAGTTGATTTCCCAATAACATGTTAAACGATTTTTCTCCTCTTGAAAAGTTATTCAGAGATTTCTCAAGATTTTGGACTTTGGTTTTTAGTGTTGTGTTTTCAGTCACAAGTGTGGTGCGTCTATTTATAAAATCCTTTTTCCTAGTGTCAATGGTTTCCTTAAGACTCGAGTTTTCTTTTTCAAGATCATCGAAGCTATTCTTAAGTCTTGATATTTCTGAATCTAAAATTTTACATTTTTTACAGTCTAGGTTTTGAATATTTTCAAGTTCAGTTTCTAACCTAGTATTCTCATGAACGAGTTCTCTCCTGTCAGACTTCAATTTTTCAATTTTAGTTTCAAGAGTATCAATTGTATTAGTAAAATCATAACACATCAAAACAAGTTCTTTATAAGAATAGTTACGTACCTCACTGGATTCCTCTGAACTTGTTTCTGAATCTGATTTTGCCATAAGGCACAAGTTAGCCTCTTCTGAGCTATTATCTAAAACTTCTTCTCCTTCTTCATCATCCCAAGTTGCTGCAAAGGCCTTCTTCTTCTTTTTCTTTCCTTTGTTGTTCTTGAGAAGTGGACATTTTTGTTTGAAGTGGCCAGGCTTTTTGCAGTTAAAGCATGTTAATTCATTATCGGAATCATCAGAATCTTTTGACTTATTACCACTTGTTTTCTTCTTGCGTGGCCTGAATTTTGACCATTTTCTAAGATTATTGACAGCCATCGCAAGCTCTTCAATTGGATCTTCTTCTTCTTCACCGCTTTCTTCTTTGCTTTTTAAGGCAATCGTCTTCTTTTTTGATTCGGAGTTGTTACGTTCCTCCTTTGCCTTTAGCTCAAGCTCATATGTCATCAAGTTTCCGATCAACTCCTCCATGCTTAGTTTACTCACATCTTTTGATTCTTGTATCGCAGTGACTTTTGCCTCAAAGTTCATTGGTAAGACTCGCAGTATCTTCCGTACAAGCTCTACTTCAGTGAAGACCTTCCCAAGCGCTCTAGCATTGTACACCAAAGTTGAAAATCGTCCAAACATATCTTTTATGCTCTCGCCCTTTTCCATCACAAAGTTTTCGTATTCATTGCTAAATAGAGCTAGTCGTGACTCCTTGACTTGAGAAGTTCCTTCATGTGTCACCTCCAGAGTGTGCCAAATTTCCTGTGCTGTTGTACAATGAGAAATTCTATTAAATTCATTTTTATCAAGAGCACAGATCAAAGCGTTCATTGCTTTGGCATTTGTAGTTTTTAATTTCTTATCGTTAGCATCCCACCTATCCTTAGGTTTAGGAATCTCAGTATCACCAACAACTATAGTGGGAGATTTATAGCCAGTTTCAATAATATCCCAAACATCATAATCGACCGAACTAAGATAAATACTCATTCTAACTTTCCAATAAGCATAATCATTCCCATTAAACATGGGTGGCCTAGCAATAGATTGCCCCTCAGAAAAAGCATTATTTGGTGGATTCATGACTCTAGAGTTAAAGTAAAATACCTTGCTCTGATACCACTTGTTGGATCTAGATTAACCCTAGAGGGGGGGTGAATAGGGTTATAGCAAATTTTTGCGAATTAAACACAGAAGCAAACTGCAGAAATAAATATGCTGAAAAATAAATCACACACAGAATTTACCCAGCTTCGGCAACCCATGCCTACTGCTGCATTCCCAGATTTCTATTAGAATTAAACAGTTTCCCGCTTACAAATACTCTAACAGACTTGCAAACCCTGCTACCGCCTATAGAGTTTTGCAAACTTGCAAACCCTGCTAACTGGACTAACTCTAACTAGACAATCTGTCAACACCTAAACCCTAGGTGATAATTTATCATGTTTTGTTTTGAAAAGAACATACAAATAAAGCAAATTATAAAAGCAAGCACTAAATATAAAACAATTTAAATTATCTTGCCTTTATAATAAAAATAAAAATACCCTAACCCTAACCACACAAAAGATATGCGGTCACTTCCCTTTATCTTATTTCACCCGGTCCATTTTCTTTTGTTTGTGAAAAACATGGCGGCCCTCTGTTTATTCGATCTGAATTTGGGGCTTCTGTTTCTTCCTCGAATTTTGGGGCTTCGGCTTCTTTCTGATGTCTGATTAAGCTCTTGCTTGTCCTCTGATGATTGATGCTCGTTGCTAGCTCGTTCTCTGTTGATCGAGTTTGTTGATGGTTCGGTACGTAATTTCTTTTGTTGCTTGTTTGATTGTTTGCTTTTTAACTCGATTTGTTCTGTTGTCTATGATGATTTCTTGGGGTGTATTTATAGGGTTGAAACCCTAATTAACACTGTCAGATTTGATTTCTTCATGTCGTTGATTATTTTCCTGAATTTGTTCTGGATTTGGAGTATTCCTTTCTTGTTTCAATTTCGAATAATTGCTGACCATATTTGTATTCGAATTAATTGATTCGAAAATTTCTTGCTGTATTTGTTGTCTTGGTCCTCATTTGAATTAATACTGACCATATATGAATTCGAGAAATTTGCTGCAGAAATTTCTTTCCAAATTAGAAATCTTTGACTTAATCAAAGACTTAATCAAAAGATACGAATTTGTTTTTAAACTTCGGCTTGATTTCTGTACTGCCTTGTACTTGCCACTGTCTTGTGTTCCCTACTGCACATTCACCAGTTTACTTTATATGTGCATATATACATTTGTATGTGTGTATGCATATATTTTTGGGTTTGTACTTGGATTTGAACTGCTTCATGTTATGTTAATCTTGATTTTGGGACTGCTACTGACCTCTTTGTTGTAACTTGAAACAGTTTTGACAATTCGAATTTCACTTGCATACTCCATGTTGCATTATCACTGTGTTGCATTGTAGCTCCATCTTGACTTGAACTTTTTCACTGTATCAGATGCTACACTTGTTCATGTATTCAACTGTTGCACTTGAGTTTGTTTCCACTGCTTCATCAAGTTGTATTCATCCCTTGTATGCTTCAAGTTGCCTTGAGTTGAACTTATCTTGGGTTTGACCTTGTTTGTGACTTTTGTGCATTGTGTTACTGATTTTGGTCGAGACTTTGTTTGTTGCAGTTTGTCACTGTAATTACTGTTACATTACTTCACAGTGTTGCATTTGTTCATGTAGCTCTGTTGTTGCTGTGTTCCATGAGCATGCTTCACTGCATTATGAAAATGTTGCATTGTACTCTGACCATGTTGCACAATTTCTGTTGTTTCCAGTTGCACTTGCTTACTGCTTGATGGTCTTGTGACTCTTGTGATATTCATGTTGATTGCTTCATGACTTGTTGTTGGCATGTACATTGTGTTCACTGTTGCACTTGGTGTTTGTAGCTGCTATGCAGTTGCTATGCATCACTATATATACTATGTTCTGTTCTGCATTGATGCAGTTTCCATATTTTGTGTATTTTGATGTTTCATGCTGCTGTGATGCAGTTTCTTTCACTGTTGTATCTTTGAGAGCTTGCACTGCTTCATGTTGAATTTGTGCAGTGTTGTACTTGTTGCCTTGTATCACTGGTTCATTCTGGTTGGTGCAGTATTCATGTTTTTTGTTGGTCTGGACTTTTGTGGGATATTTGACTGTTTCTGGCTCGATGTCGTTAATGCATTCATGACCACTGTCTTGCATATTTATGATGCTGCACTTGGTCTTTGTTCTTCTCTGTTATGTTGCTTTGAATGAATTTGTGTTTTGTTGTAGTTTGTGCACATGAGTTGGCGTGGCAGTGCACACGTATACGAATGTATACGTGTGTACTTCAGCCACTTATAATTGCCTGTCCCTGATAAAAATTACTGATATGCATAGATATTGCACAATCAAAGATGATGACAATAACCCATGTATCTGAGACACAAACAAATCTTATTTTTGCAAATTTAAATTTGTTTGTTTTCAGATTACTGTTGTAGTTGCTAATTATACAGGTACACAGGAGACAGGATGAGAAGTGGAGCTGGACAATGCAGATAGATGCAGATGTGCAGACAGAGTGAAAAACTGAGTGTTGAGTGTTGTAGTGAGAAAAGTAAAATGTATGAACTGATGTATGTATATATATAGAGAGAGCTGAAAACTTTGTATTGTTTAAGTGTTGTAATAAAATATTATATTGAATAAAAAATACTAGTTGAATTATATAGATTCTGTGCAATAGTATAATTATTCAATATGAATATCGTCCAAACTGCAAACACATATATATATTGATATATATATATATGTTTGTTATCATCAAACAAAAAATCACATCAAACATGATACTCTACTATATTCAAAAAAAATATAGTATCAAACGTCTAAAACAAATACCAAATGTCTGAATTCAAACTCGAACTTCAAAAATGAACTGCAACTGCCACATATGAATGGACATCTCCGCTTCTCTTCGCCACAATTCTTCACCATCAACGGAAGCAAACTTAGAGGATTCATTAATGGATGTAACTACCCAAGATACCTACCTACAACTATATATAGCATCAAGAATCAAGAGAAAATACTTACTTCACTTACTTACGCTTTCTAATTTTATACTCTATATTCTTGATCTCTGCACTAGAGCAATCGTTACTTGTATTCAGTCTTCCATATACCCAGTTCTTCATAGACAATATTCCTTAGAAATATATTGGAAGCAATTGTATTAATTAGTTAACATCCGTGTTATATTAGAACACACATTTGACAAGAACAACTCATTGTAACCAAGCCTATTCCTCCAAGCGAAGCGAAGGTCTTTGATAGTCGAATTCCAAAGGGGAGCTTAGAAACTGCACGTAGGATGGAAGGTCCGAACCAGTATAAAATTTTGGTGTGCTTATTCTATATTTACTTAGATTAATATTATTTTAGTTGCATCATATATTTTGTAACATATACTTGCAATTACATTACACATTCCGTCTTGTAGCCTTTCAATTGGTATCAGAGCAAGGTTTGATCAAAGTACAGTAATACATATTTGAATCACTTTAATATGGCAAGTATTTTTCAAGAAGGCCAATCCACAGCACGTCCCCCACTTTTTAATGGTTCTAATTATGCATATTGGTCAACATGTATGAGAATTTTTATGAAAGCTAATGAATTAGAAATTTGGTCAGCCACTCAAAATAAATATGAAGCACCTAACACTGCTATGAACACATGGAATGATGCACAAAAAACCACAGCTTCTAATAATGCCAAAGCTATTAATGTTTTATTTTGTTCATTAGATAAAATGAATTTTCACGTGTCATGTTATGTAACACTGCATATGATATTTGGCGTACCTTACAAGTTACACACGAAGGCGTGAACTAAGTTAAGCAAACTAAAATTTCAGATTTACAAAATCAATTTTCATCATATAAAATGAAACAAAATGAATCTATAGTGGACATATACTCTAGATTCCAAACTATTCAACATGATTTAATGGCACTAGGAGTTAAATTCATAAATTTTGATTTACTATCTAGAATGCTTAATTCTTTAACTTCAGAGTGGGAAAGAAAAATATTAGCTATCGAAGAAGCTAATGACCTCTCAACATTTTTGGTTGAAGAATTAATAGGAAATTTAGTGTCCTATGAAGTTAATCTCCAGGCAAGAAAAGAACAAAATTCGGAGAAGAAAAACATAGCATTTCCAGCAACAAATGAAGACTTAGACGAAAAAGAAATCTTATTTATTGCCAAAAACTACAACAAATTCAAGAAGTTTAGGAAAATGACTATATTTCAGAAAGGAGGAAAATCAAGCTCAACAAATCAAACCTCAATCAAATGCTATGAATGTGATCAATTTGGACATATGAAGAAAGATTGTCCCAAGCTCAACAATGATAAAAAGGAGAACAAATTTGAAAAATTCAAGAAGAAGAAAGCTTTCAAAGTAACATGGGATAACTTAGATTCTTCATCAACCTCAGATAGTGACAGCGATAGTGATGGAGAACAAGCTAATGCATGTTTATGGAACAAACTGATGAGGTATGTTCCGAACTTAGCTATGATGAATTATTAGAGCTTAGCATGGAATTAGATAATAAATTTAGACAAATTAAAAAATTGAATAAAGATCATAGAGCCAAAATAAATCGATTAGAATTTGAAATAGGAATGTTAAAAGATGAAAAAATTATTTTAGAGGAGGAACTAGAATTATCTCAAGAAAAAAATAAAAGTAGTTTAGTTGAATATGAGACTATATCTATTGATTTTGAAAAAGTTAAATTTGAAAAGGATAATTTGATCAACTTGAAAAGTAATATAGAAACATTGAAAATCGAAAATTTTGAATTAAAAGAAAAATTAGATAAAATTACAAATAATGTTTCAAAATTTAGTAAAGGAAAACAAGATTTGAAAAATCTTATCAAAACTTCAAAACCTTCAGGTAATAGAAATGGAATAGGATTTAGAAATATTCCTAGACAAAAAGGGAATAATATTAAGAAGCATAGTTTTATTTATCAAAGAATAAAAAATCACCTAAGTCTAATAGGAATACCAAAAACATAAAAATTTGGATTCCTAAGACAAATAATAATTTGATTAGACAAAAACATATTAATATTTTTCTAGATAATGTAATCTATAATAAAAAGTATGTTCATAAAGGTACCAAACCTTCTTGGGTATGGCTACCTGCTCCTCCAAACATCTATGACCCTAACAAAGTATATGGGTACCAATTAAATCATTTTTATCTTGCAAGTACCCAAAATAAAAAATAAGGAAAAATGGATACTTGATAGTGGCTGCTCCAAGCATATGACCAGAAATGCAAAAATGATATCAAATATAACATATATCGATAGTGGAACGGTAACCTTTGGAGATAACTCAAAAGGATATGTTGTTGGCATTGGAGAAGTCATCAACTCAGGTATTCCTATTATTACAAATGTTTTGTTAGTAGAAAATTTAAAACACAACCTACTTAGCGTTAGTCAATTATGCGATAAAGGTTTTCAAATTAATTTTGAAAAAGATAGATGTAATATTTTCAACAATAACAAACAACTTATCTTTGAGGGTTTTAGAAAAAAAATATTTATGTCTTAAATATAAATAAAAATCGAAATTTAAACTTATGCTTAACCGCCAAACACGACGATCCATGGTTGTGGCATAAACGATTTTGTCCTATTAATTTTAAATATATTAATAAATTAGGAAAATATAAGCTAGTTGGAGGTTACCTAAAATAAATTATAAAGTAGAAAATTATGTGACGCTTGTTAAATCGGTAAACTAAAGAAAAGCTCTTTTAAATCTAAAAATAATATTTCTATAAAACAACCGTCAGAATTATTACGTTTAGATTTATTTGGTCCAACTCAAGTATGATCTATAAATCACAACAAATATGTTTTCGTAATAGTTGATGATTTTTCAAGATGTACATGGACCTTATTTTTAAAACGTAAAAGTGATACTTTTGGTATGTTCAAAATTTTTGCTAAAAGTATTAAACTCAAATGGATTTGAAAATTAAGAATACTCGAAGTGATCATGGTGGAGAATTCGAAAATGATCTTTTTACTAATTTTTGTAATAAAAAGGGCATAAGTCATAATTTCTCTTTTCCCCGCACACCTCAACAAAATGGTTTAGTAGAAAGAAAAGATCGTACGTTATAAGAATGTGCACGAACACTATTAAATAGTAGTGGTTTACCAAAACATTTTTGGGCTGAAGCTATTGCTATGGCTTGTTATGTTTTGATTCAAGTAACTATACAACCTATGGCTAAGCATACTTGCTTCAAAATTTCTTTTGGAAAAAACCTAAAGTATCATACTTTAAAACTTGCGGATCAAAATGTTTTATATTAAATACAAAAGATAATTTAGAAAAATTCAACCTGAAGACCGATGAAGGATTCTTTGTTGGATATTCAGATTGTAGCAAGGCATATAGAATTTTTAATAAACATACTAACACAATTGAAGAAAGATTACATGTTTCATTTGATGAAAATTTCCTTAACAATCGTACTAATGACGATGAAGAAATTATTCCTATAACAAATACAACAAACTCATCTAATAATGAGACAAATGCATAAAATAATACTCTAGTGTCACCCCTTAGAATTCTAAATGATCATCCAAAAGATAATATCATTGGGGATCTTAATTCCAGAGTAACTAGAAATCAGCTTAACCAAATAAGTCATATTGCATTTGTGTCAAATTTTGAGCCAAAGAATTATAAAGAAGCTTCAAACGATGATTTTTGGATAATAGCCATGCAAGAAGAATTAAATCAATTTGAACATAATAATGTTTGGAAATTAGTACCAAGACAAGAAAATCAATCGGTTATGGAACAAAATGGGTATTAAAAAAAAAGCAGACGAAAACAGAAATATAGTTAGGAATAAAGCAGGTTTAGTCGCTCAGAGTTATAATCAAGAAGAAGGAATCAACTACGATGAAATGTTTGCTCCTATAGCAAGACTTGAAGCCATACGTACATTATTTGCTTTTGCAAGTCATCATAAATTTAAATTATTCAAAATGGACATCAAAAGTGCCTTTTTAAATGGTTTTATTAGTTGAACAACCCCCATTATTTCACAAAAAATATCCCGATCATGTTTTTAAATTGCACAAATCCCTATATGGTTTAAAGCAAGCCCACTTTGCCTGGTACGAACGTCTTAAGAATCATTTAATTGCATCTGGTTTTCAAATAGGTAAAGTAGATAAGACTTTATTTATTAAACGAGAAAATAATGACATCTTAATTGTACAAATTTACGTAAACAATATTATTTTTGATTCAACTAATGAAAATATTTGTACTCAATTTTCAAATATTATGAAAAGTGAATTTGAAATATCTTACATGGGCGAGTTCAATTTCTTTCTAGGTCTACAAATAAAACAACTTGAAAATGGTATTTTTATTCATCAATAAAAATACTGTAACGATTTATTACGTCGTTTTGGAATGGATAAAACTTTGAGCAAACCAACACCAATGAGTACTAGTGTTCACTTACAAAAGGATGATAATGGAAAAGATTTTGATGAAAAATTATATCGTAGTATGATTGGCTCCTTACTATATTTGACGGCTAGTCGACCCGGCATTATGATGAGCGTATGTCTTTGTGCCCGATCTCAAGCAAAACCAAAAGAGTCTCACCCAAGAGCTGTTAAACGTATCTTACGATATTTATCTAGTACTAGAGATTATGGAT
The DNA here is from genome assembly GCA_030765085.1 of Allium cepa. Classification (NCBI taxonomy): domain Eukaryota; kingdom Viridiplantae; phylum Streptophyta; class Magnoliopsida; order Asparagales; family Amaryllidaceae; genus Allium; species Allium cepa. The sequence goes on from CM060928.1 coordinate 982,085,339, forward strand.
TGTTTTACCCTAAGGGATCATCGTTTGAACTTGATTCATATAGCGACGCAGATTTCGGTGAATGTAAAACAGATCGTAAGAGTACTAGCGGAATGTGTCATTTTATTGGACAATCGTTGGTTTCATGGTTTAGAAAAAAGCAAAACTGTGTCTCTTTATCCACTTGCAAATTCGAATATATTTCAGCGGCCTTAGCATGTGCACAAGTGATATACGTGCAACAAACGCTTAAGGATTTCGAAAAAGTTATCGATAAATAACCAATATATTGCAATAATACAAGTGCAATAAATTTATCGAAAAACCCTGTAAATCACTCACGTACTAAACACATAGATATACGACGTCACTTTTTACGCGGCAATGTAGAAAAATGAATTATTACATTAGAATATGTAAGTACTGATAATCAAATAGTAGATATTTTCACAAAAACACTAAATGAACAAACATTTGTTAAACTATGACATGATTTAGGAATATGTTCTCTTAATGATCTTATAGGATAATTCTAAAATTCATTCATTCTATTTTTGGTTAAAAAGTTTTAATCCACAATCAAAATCTTTTAACACTGACCAACAATTTCTTTTGAATGTTTATTTTCTGAAAATAACTATTTATAACCTTTTAAAACATGAATAAAAAGCTCCTCCTTTTACAGATAAAAAAAACAGATTTTATATTGGGTCCTTTTAAAAGCAAAACAAAAACATGTCTTCTGACAACTCTCACCTCTCTTTTTCAACACCAACCTTGGATAGTTCAGTATCTTCAGCAGATACCCCTCATCGACTTTCTACTCATACACCAGGTCCAGAGCCGACCTATAAGTGGTCCTCCTACCACACGGGATTCACTCTTGATAAAAAATAGTCCAAACAATCTTTGTTTGTCTCTCCCAACACCCAGGAGAAAATTGATGATATACATCATTACCAAAAGCAACAACTGGATATACAATGAGAACCATACTTCGAACAAAAAGTCACTGTGAGACGACTAAATTTTCTAGAGGAAGTAGCGATCAAATTTTGCAATTCATGAAAAAAGGATGTACGTGAACCACTTCAGATTCCTTGCAATCCTCTGGATCCTTCTGCCTCTTATCGTACACCTTAGGATCCTCCACCTAAGAAATTCTCTGGTTCCTCAAGAACCAACGAACGTGGAAATATTTGGTATCCGCTCAAGCCATGGAAGGATAGCAAATCTAAAGATCGCGATGCTCCATCTTCATATAAATAAATTTGTTTATTTTCATTGTATTTTCATCTACTTATATTTGTATTCGTTTTCTAAAATAATAATATTATGTTTCAATAAAACTGATCCCTCGAAAATCAAGCTAACCCTTCCAAAATAAGACTATTTTTAGACATACTGGAAATTTCAGATGTCTAACCAATGTCATCAGATGTCTAACACTCTTGTATCACACCATTTTTAATCCTATGTGCAACCAGGCATCCGATATAAACAATCAGACGTCTGAAAATTGTCACTTCCTCATACAAAATACAAAACGGTCTATTTCAAACGCTTGAAGTTGTGACCAGACGTCTGAACAAAGTCTTTGCCTTCCTAACATAAAAATTAGGCCATTTTCAGACGTCTGACATTTTATCCAGACGTCTGACAAAACTCTCTGTATTCAAAATTTACAATTCTGCCTATTCTAGACGTTTGACATTGTATTCCAGATGTCTAAAATTCAATCGACAACTATTTGTGACCTTAAAATGACCTTTTTGCCTAAATTTCCTATTCGTATTTCATTTCGTTCCCTCTTTAAAATCCAAAACCCTAATACTCCAAATCACTATCTCCTTAATTTTCCTCGATTGCATGGTTCCCAAAACTAAAAACCCTAGAGTTTCTAAGAGAAAGCAAGAACAAGCTACATCCTCCAACCCACAAGTATGCTCCGATGATCAGATTGAGAAGTGGATGAATCGAGTACCTCATTCTATCAAAAGATATGAAGATATTTAGAAGAAAAGGCTACACACGGGTCCCTTCTACAATTTTCTTAAATTCCCTATGTATGATTTGGATGAGATGTGTGAAAATGTTGGGTTACAAACATTGATTTCCTTCAATTCGAATAATGTCCAAATCGATCAGCTTGTAGTATTCCTTTTCTACTCTAATCTAGATAGTACTGCCGTATGGAATACTGATAATGATGATAATTGGCTTTGGTCGAGTGTTTAATGCAATACTGTTCGACTTACTCCGGGAATTATAGGCTGTACTTTAGGTTGTTCCGACTTCGGAGAAGATTTGTATGACATCCCAAATGTGTGCCTCAAACCAAGAAATAATATTACCCATCAGATTTAGGAAGATGAAATGCTATGATTTTGCTTCAAAATACTTACAACCTAAGGCAAGACTACTCACTATGATGATTATCAACACAACCATTCCTCGGCTTGGCAGTCATGAGCAAATAATAGAATTGGAGCACAAAGCTCTACATGCCATCTTTAGTGGTACGAGGGCAAATTGGGCGAAATTTGTATTTGACGAGCTTAAACATTATTAGACTCGATCAGGTCCATCAATCATTTACCCTACCTACATCATGTGCCTTTTGCAAGCCCACAACATTCCATCATATTTATCGACTTTGGAGGAGATTTCCCCTAGGTACGCCTCTACAAAATTCTTCTCTTTTATGCTCTTACCAGAAAATCCTTGTATTTTATTTCATTTGAAGAATGGATGCAACGTCGCCAACAAGCTAAACAAGCTAGCCCTCAACCCAAACAACAACCATCACAAGAAGAAGAACAACATCACGAACACACTCCTCCTCCTGCACCTTTTGACTATCCAGGCCAAGACGACATTTTGGAGGCTCGCACTGAAACTAATCCAAATGAAAGCATTCGAGATTTAAATCTCCAAAATCAAAGTATCTCATCAAGAAATCAAAAATTATTGACTAAGCATATCGATAGCTTCGAAACAACATTTACTTCTCGCCTAGCCACAGTTGAAACATCGCTTTCAACAACATTATCTGCTCTAAAAGAGGTTCTCCAAAGAGTTCGTGGCCCTACACCACCTTTGGAAGATTGGCTGACTCCAATGCCTCTCCTCCTCCTTCAAAAAATTCTAAACTTTTTGAAGAGGAAAAAGAACCTCTAGAACATCCTCCAAAATCTCCTAGAATACAAGCTAGTTCTTCCAAGAATGAAGAAGAAGGAGATGATCAAGCCAAAGCTTCCCCCAAAAATCCTTAGATATTTTTAGGTTCCATCTTTTGTATTGAAATGGAATTTCAAAAAAAATTACATGTAATCACTATGTACAATGTTTATAAAAATGCTTATTGGCTTGTTACTTCTGTGTAATTAGTTACCTTTCGTCTATTCATGATAATTTAGTAAATTGATGTATTATAACCTTCCGGCGAATGGTAAATATTCCAGATTTATAGTGTGTACATGCTATCTAAAGTAAGATTAAATAAAAATTATCCGTGATATATTGCTAAGTAACATGGCGGTCGGATTTTTTTTTAATGTATACATGCTACCTAAAGGCTTGAATAATTATTGTATCAGACATATTCTTGTATTAATGTTTTTTGATAATGCCAAAAGGGGAGAAATAATGGTAAGCACAAATTCAAGGGGAGATTTGTAAATTTATATCTAAGTACATTGTATAGTTGTCATCATCAAAAATGAAGAGAATGTTAGGAAATCCAATCTACGGTTCCGATGACAACAACTATACAATAGGAATCGAATATACATATATATTTATATGTACAGGTACTTGCTAGAACAACATCACTAGAAAGATAAGAACGAGGCTCAACGGATACTACAAGAGACTACAAGTCGATAGGTAAAAGAAAGTAAAAGAAAGGATGCACAAAAACTGACATGCACCATATCACACGTCTGGGTGCACAAGCCAGACGTCTAAAATAGTTCTCTGGAACAACAAATAGGCTAAACAAGACGTCTGGTAATATCGCTCAGACGTCTAATCCTCTACTATATTAAAAAAAATTGTATCAGACGTCTGAAACAAATACCGGACGTCTGAATTCAAACTCAAACTTCAGAAATGAATTGCAACTACCATATATGGATGTACATCTTTGCTTCTCTTCGCAATAACTCTTCACCATCAACAGTTGCAACCTTAGGGGATTCATTAACGGATGTAAGTACTCAAGATAACTATCTATAGCTATATATATCATCAAGAATCAAGAGAAAATACTTACTTCACTTACTTACGCTTTCTAATTCTATACTACATATTCTTAATCTCTGCACTCTAGCAATCTTTACTTGTATTCACTCTTCCATATACTCAGTTCTTTATAGACAATATTCCTTAAAAATATAATGGAAGAAATTGTACTAATTAGTCAACATCCGTGCTATATTAGAACACACATTTGACAAGAACAATTCATTGTAACCATGCCTATTCGTCCGAGCGAAGCAAGGGTCTTTGATAGTCAAATTACGAAGAGGAGCTTCGAGACTGGACGTAGGACGGGAGGTCCGAACCAGTATAAAATTCTGGTGTGCTTATTCTATATTTACTTAGATTAATATTATTTTAGTTGCATCATATATTTTGTAATATATACTTGCATTTACAATACATGATCCACCTCATAGACTTTCACAGAGTACTAAATCCCCTTCTTGAAATGACCTAGTGATTCTTTCTCCAATTCTTGATTCATGTCGAATGGATAGGCGATCCTTCGGTGTGAGGGTATTTCAATCTCAATTCGAAGCATCGCTTCACACCATTACGTCAAAGAATATGGAGTATGTCCCATTGCCATCTTAGGAGATGTTCGGCAGGCCCATAAATCTAGCAGTAGTTCTTCTACCCAATTTTTTTGTACTTTATTTAGTCTCTTTTCAAAATGGTTTTTATGTTCTTATTTGCAACTTCAAATGCTCCATTAGCTTTTGGATATGAGACAAATGATTTTTTTTTAATAATTCCATTTTTGTGGCAGGATCGAGAGAACTCTTCGCTTCCAAATTGCGTCCCATTGTCAGAGATTATCTTTTGGGGAATTTCAAATCTAATTATGATATTCTTAATGACAAATCTCAACAATTCTCTTGAAGTGATTTTTGAGAGTGGTTCAGCTTCAACCCATTTGGTAAAATAGATGATAGCCACTACTGCGTATTTAGCTCCTCTATTTGAAATTGGCAATGGGCCAATCAAATCTATTCCCTAAACATCAAAGGGCCATGCACTCATGATTGGAGTTAATTGACTTGGTGGCAACCTGGGTATCTTTGAAAACTTATAGCATTTCTTGCATCATTTTACATAGTCTATAGCTTGGCTTACCTTGTGTAGCCAATAAAATCCTTGCCTCGTTACTTTCTTTGCAAGATTTGTTCCATTTAAATGATCATCACACAACACCTCATGTGCTTCAGCCATAAATTTCATCCCATCATTCATGCTTGCACACCGAAGATGAGATATGGCATATCCCTTCTTATAAAGGATTTCATTTATTATAACAAGGGTAGGAGCCTGCCTCCTGTCTATCCTTGCTTCTCCTTTACCAGATGGTAATGTTCCATTGGTAGAATACTCAACAATAGGCGCCATCCATGTACCATCGTATATGCCTTTTGGACTGGGCTAATCCATCCTTCTATTTTTTTAGTTCTTGATCATTTTCTATTTCATCTCCCCATTTGAGATTTGGATTGAGATCTCGTCATCACAAGCTACTTTTTTCCTCGCTCGAATTTCTCTTTTTCTATGCTCGGCCTTTCCTGATATCCAATGGGAAAAATTCGTGTTTCTAGGGCTCCCATTGAGCTGGCCAATTTTCCATAGAGTCTCATATGCATTCCCTGTCCTTGGTACTTGATTTACTGAAAAACCATCAAACAAGGAAAGCATTAGCAATATCTTCTTTACATATAAGGACAGCCTGGGATCCTTTGTTTGATATATCTTTTTCACTTGACTGACCATTAGCTGCGAGTCACTAAAAAGCTATATTTGGGGAATTTTCAATTCTAGTGCCAAATTTAGTCCCGCTACCTTTCACTCATATTCTGCCACATTGTTGGTTGCAAGAAATCCCAATTTCATGGCATAATGCAAATCGATGTCCGTCTAGGGTCATAATTACATATCCTACTCTGGCACCTTATTCATTTGATGCCCCATCCACAAATAGTTTCCGTATGGATCTTTCTTCTTTTTTGATTGCTCCTTTATAAAGCTGGTGCATTTATTTACGAAGTCTGCTAGTACTTGGCCTTTGATTGCAGCCCTTGGTTGAAACTCTATTTCATATTGGCTGAGTTCAATTCCCTATTTTACCAATCTCCCTAAAGTCTCAGGCTTACTGAAAACCTGATTAAGAGGAAAATTTGTCAATACTTTAATCAAATGTGCTTGGAAATATGCTTTAAGTTTTCGAGCTATAAGAATTAAGTAATAAGCTAATTTATCTATAACTAGGCATAGGAATTCTGCATCTTTTAACAACATGCTCATATAATATACCGCATGCTCCGATACCGCCATATATAGATACAAAGTTTCCCCACTCTCAGGTTAGGAGATTATTGCTGGTTTCTCCAAATGACTTTTAAATTCCAAGAAAGCTTTTTTGCAATCTACTCCCCATTCAAAGTTCTTTCTCTTCTTAATCACATTAAAGAATGTTATGCATTTATCAGTAGCTTTAGAAATAAATCTGCTCAAGGCAGCTACTCTTCCATTTATGATTGTTACTCAAAAAATCTACCTTTCGCCTAAGTCGGAGGGTCTATCAAGAAAGACTAAAGATAAGGAGTTTAGATCAAACCTTTTGAAGGAGTCGATGGGATGCAGACAATAGTGTGTAGTAGTCCCAGACCTTTTAGAGGGGACGAAGGGTTTCATTTCTTAACATTCAAAGGATTCTTACCTTTCGAAGAGGGTGGAGAAGTCAAAGCAAGTGCAAAAAACTCTATAGTGACCTTTCTGAAAGCATAGCAAGCCGTTCGAACTAGTTGGAACACATCCAAGATACCTTTCGATAAAGTCGAAAGGTTTATGAAGAAGTTAGCACTCTTAAGTCAGCAAAGAATGAAAGATAACCTTTCGAAAATGTCATGTGGAAGCATAATTCTCGACAATAATCAAATGAAGAGCAACCTTCCGTCAAAGTCGAAGGGCTCAAAACAACCAGGAAAAGAGCAACCTTCTGACAAGGCCGAAAGGTTCACAAAGACATAAAGAAAAGCAAACCTTTCGACAAAGACGAAAGGTCCATACTAGCAGATGAAAAGCAAGTCCTTCGATAAAGTCGACAATCGCACATAAAAGGGAGACCTTTCGACCCAATCGAGAGTATGGAGTCGAAAGGTAGTCGCCTCCATCTATAAATAAGATCCAATGGGTCCTATTTTTTGTATCCTATTTCTCTCATTCTAATCTTGAATTTTCTTAATCATGACGTTATAACCCCAAATGGGTAATTATTTAGGAATTTAATAATAGAGAGTTTGTCACGAATAAAAAGGGAAGTCTCGTGTTTTACCAATTACTTTACGGCTTCCTTAAATTTTGTTAGACTGATTGCTAATTTCAGGTTCCATACCACCGAAAGGTTCTTGCCGATAATGTAAACAATACTTCCAGTTCAATTAGTTACTGCAACCTTCCAAGGTCTTCAACCTTACAGCTTAAACCTTCCGACTAGGTCAGAATTGCTTTTGCTGAGAAATATTAGCAACCTTTCAGAGAAATAGTCCATGTGATCCAACTTTTTGACTAGACTAAAGACTGTTCTTTAGGTATAAATACTCTGGTCTACAAGGCTTATTCCATAAGAAACCATTCCATACCTTTCAACGAGGATCAAGGTACACCTTATAAGTGCTCCAACCTTTCGATAATGTCAAAGGCTTTCGTATATTTAGGAAAGGTTTGGATATTCTACTTAAACCCAAAGAAGGCATCATCCTAACCTTTCGATAGGATAAAGTCCGACCTCCTAAGGACAAATTAAAGGGAATTCATTCTAAACCAAGAAGGAAACTCTTAAAGAGAAACTCACACTAGCTAATAAAGCTAGAAGGTTTCATAACCAAGCACCTAAACCTTTCGACGGCGTCAGAAGGTCTAATTTGAAAGATATTTACAAGTGAAAATACAAAGGCAACCCATAAGAATATCAATCCCTTCACTCAAGTCAAGCTAATCATGCTACATAGAATTACTTCAGGGTATTGACAAGAAATCTTGTCATCATTTTGGTGCTAGAAGGAGGGCTTGAACCTCCAACCTTATTGGATTCCCCACCTATTCTTCTATGTGGTTGATCTCCTAATACTCTTCAACTCCTCTTTTTGGACAAGAAAAGATCTATTGGATAAAAGACTTACAATTCTTCTAATTACATTTAAAGGATAAGGAATGGATTCAATGTTCGAAACAAGAGAAAGTTTTTGCAAAGAAAAATCAATTCAAGGGTCCATAGAACCTCTAGAAGTGAAGTCTAATCATCATATGGATTATAACCCACACTTACTTGAAGAGCAAACCCTTCGACTCAATAAAGCTCTATAGATGATTGAGAGGAAAAGACAGACTATACCCTATGACCCTTTGAAATGGAGTACCAACCCGTTCCTTTTGGGATCAACCCTAATCTTTGCTCTCGAAAAGGAGAATTCAAGGAAAGATGACTTATTTCAACAAATGAGAAGGAATATTTAGTCATATTCCTATGGGACTACCTTTGAAAGGGAAATAATAAAGGATTATGATAGTTTTATGCATGAATGGAGTAAGATCATAAATTAGCTCACCATTCAAGGGAAAATCATGAACGCATAGAAAAATCCATAACTGAAGAACTAAGGATAATAAAGGAATTACCAAGTGGAAATATAAAGATTACCAAGAAATTTCCAACTGAAATCTTAAGATTGAAAGAATAGTCCTTTAAGAGGATTAACAAACGATGAAAAAGAAAACTACTCCTCGAGAAGAAGTTCTTGAACCAAGCCATAAAAGTATTAGACGCCAGTCAAAGACGGCTCAAAATTCAAGACTTCTTATAGAATATAATCTTACTACCTCGATCGAAGACAACTATGTCCGAACCAAAGAAGAACTAAATTATTGGCCTTCTTAGAAAAAGAAGCCAGGATTTGAAAAGAAACTTAAGGGATTATATTACAACTTTCATCTGATAAATAGACATAATACAAATCAATGTAAGATGCTTGAAAAGATGGTCCTACAATTTCTAAGACAAGGAAAATTTAAATAGTTTGTAAAGATTGAAAAAGTTACGGAATAAAAATTCTATTCTCAAAAAATAGAAATCTACATGGTCAGAAGCAAAATTCCCTTTGAACTTGGACTATGTAAAATGGTAAGCTACCAATAATGGTAGAAAGCCTTTGGTCATGCCAAGATGGCCAGGTCAAGGCACCTCCTAGAGGGAGAGCGTAAGCCTTTAACTACGCCAAAGTCAGAAATGGCAAGGTTAAAGCAGCATAAGCCATTATCTGCATCATGCTATGGCAAGATAAAGGCACTTCCTGGAGGGAGGATGGGTAAACCAATGGTCCCGCGACGCTATGGCCTGGCCAAGGTACCGATCGAGCCCTTAGTCGCGTCACGCTATTGCCATGTTTAGGCGCCTCTTGGAGAGAATTCGGGTAAGTCATCGAGCTCTGCTTGAGAATAAGTGTAACATCCCTATTTAGAGGCTCAAAACTAAGCGCTACAGATGCTACAGTCATCTATAGTATTACCTTTTGGCAATTAAATACAGATATGTTAATGGTATCAATAATATCAGAAGCACTTGAATATGAAACAAAACATAGATTTCAAAATCATAATTACATCAATACATTTAGAAATCAAATTGTTTCACATTCACGTCACATAACCCAAATCTTTTCCTAGGCACGGACTAAATAAGTCTATTACAAATTATGCCAAGAGCGGTATATGAAGATGCCCCCTTGGTTGATCAGAGTCATATGGTGATATTAGATCTAATACAAAATAACACAGTGGAAAATCCACCATAACATAACGAAAACAACAAATCATAAGTAGCTATCCGTTGCCTTCTGCATACCTCTGGTAGCTTATTCGTCAACATCCTAAAACCTAAAGAAGAGTCTTAACCCCTTAGCCTACTCAAATGAATTTTGAGCACCCGAGAGTTTAAGAGGAAAACATAAACTTTGAGTCAGACATAAAACCTGGTATGAATAATATTATACATCTCCGAATACTTATGTTAAGTAAGACCACACCACTTTGCAGAACGGGTGTCCACTCACTAACAGCCTTTTAAAACATATCATTGCAAAACCTTTTATAAAACCATATACCATGCTCCTGCATCCACAATGGTTAAATACTATAAAATAGTCATTATGTAAACATACATAAATTATCATAATGAACTATCTGTTAAAATACATAAGTTTTATTTGGATAACTTTTAACCTTTGGCTGACTCGGTTCCACCAGACACTAAAATCCAAATTAAACTAACATATGTTAGATACTCATTTTCTGGATTATCGATCCTTTACTATCTGTTAAACATTTCCCATCAGGATGGTCTGTCCTTAACTATCTGTTAAATAATTCACCTCTGTATGGTATGACCCTAACTTAATCATCTTCCAGGTCTTTCCTATTCTATTGGGCTCACCAATAACCTATATGTATACAGACATATATTCCTTTCGGTGTGTAATCATAATTTTAGTCTACCTGTGACAAAGCCCTACACACTAGAATTTTAGACAACAATTAGCTAGGGCTATTAGTTAATGTATAAGGCGCGACTACATAATAGTCCCATCTGGTTTTCTAATATCTGAGTCATTTACACCTAAGGATCCCCTCCAATAATTTTCCTTGGAAGCATTTTCAAAATGATTTAAACCTCTAAATCAAACTTAAACAAGGAAAAGTGTATAATCTTTATACTTTACTCAAAATCATATCATCGGCATATATATATCCTTTACTCAAAATTTAGTTGATGAAAACATTTAACCATTTGAAAGAACCTCTTTATAAACTTTTGAAATAATCTCTTTCCAAATAAAACATTAAACATTACCTTAGAAAAATATTTGGAAACCCTTCCATCATAACCTTTCGAAATCATCTAATAAACCTTTCAGTACTACTAAATAAACAAACCCTTCGAAGGCATACTAGTTTCAATTCAAAACAATTTGGAAACCTTCTTTTAAAACCTTTCGACTTCATTGGAAACAACCTTTTGAAAGATTTAGGTTATACTTTATAAAACAAGGGTAAATCATCTAAGTCGAAAGCTTCCTTTCGAAAGCATTGGAGAAATGGCTAGTTTTAAAAACAAGTAAACCTTTCGACTTAGTCGGAAGGTTCAAAATAAACATTTGTATAAAGTGGTAGAAACCCTTCGGCTATGTCAGAAGGTTTCAAAACAAAGTGTTGACCCAAAAAATGGACCAACACACTAGTTTGGTTTTGAAAGCACCAGCCCTATCTTTATAGAGCAATATCATAGATCATGGATCACGGATATAGAAAAGAAGTCTATAGAGGATTTTTATAGTGGTTCGGCTGTTAACAAAGCCTACGTCTGCTTTATAATTTTATTATAGGCAGATTGCTATTACAAAAGCTATTTGATTTCAAGGCTTTGGCTATTTCTTAGCTAGATTGAATCTCTAGAGTTAGAATCCACCGAAGAATCACGGTGTATTCCTTCTGAGATCGTTGTGAGGGAGGTAGGAAACGAAGGACAATCCCAGCAGAACTTCAACAGTCAGTCCAGATAGGATCCTATTTGTGTTGTAGGTGGCATGTTATTTATAGAGGTTGGAGGGTTTTTGGGCCAGGCCCATCACTATCAGCTATCTAATTGACTACAAGCGACTTAGGAGAATCTGGTTGGATAAATGAGCTAACACTATGGGTCGCTGGCGAATCATGATATTTGGGTCGCTGGCGACCCATATACTTAGCTTATTTCACCGACCGAGTTTTGCCTCCTTTCTTCATACTCCATGGCTTGCTCGTTCGTGGTTTTGAAGAAGTGCATGGGTTGATGACGATCCGCCCATAAAGGACTATCCTGGGTTCCGAGATTGGAAATTTTTTCCTAGGCAATCATCGTTGTCGCCGCGTGTTGATGGCAAGTCACAATTTGCTTGCTTTTAAACACTTGTTGGGCTGTAGGGATGATGGTCTCTTGTCTTTATTAACTCCAATCGTCATCTTAACTGTACAGCATGGCCCTCATCAAGCTGTAGTAGTAAATTCTATGTCTAGTTCCTGAATCATCCTGCCTGCTTAAGGTTGTCCTATTTTCTGTTTGTATCTACTAAGAAAAAAAAAGGATAACAATAGCCCTTAGAGTATATCTTCATTGTAAACAAGGAGGGCTCTAGAAGTTATCGTTTTCCATATCCATTTGCCAACTTTCAAGTGGTTTCATTGGAGCTCTATGCATAGGTTAGCATAACGTCATTGGTTATATTCCTTTAGTTCTGACTATTGTTGCTTGCCACAACCTATCATGTTCTTGCATGCAGCCTCCCGGCATGCCTTGGAGTGACAAGCAGTCTTGGTTAACTGAATTTGAAGCGATTGGGCGAAGATTTCCTTTTTAAACATTTATATGTAACAACTATTCATACATTTATATATTCATTACATTATTTTTATTATTTTTAATTTATATATATATTTAAATGATGGGTCATTAGCTGCCTATCTTAGGGAAACTTTCGTTGCTTAAGGCTAGGTCGGGTCTCTTGCAACCCAAGATGGGTCGGGTCGCGTGCGACCCGATTACTTAGAAATTTTTTCCCACTTTCCTCTTCTCCTACATATACCCTTTAGCTAACCCATATGGTCATTTGGCTGAGTGATTCCATTCTATCCAGGTGACTGACTTCTTAGCAATCCAAATCGATCTCTACATAACTGCTTACTCCAGCGATCCTTTGCCTTTCTTGTTCGATTCATCATCTTACTCGATACTCCAAGCCCTAGCCGACCAATTGCTTCGTTCGAGATTGAGGTGCAGTGTAACGACCGGGATTTTCGACCCTTGAAAATTGACACTAATACATCCTCGGTATTCACATGCCGCAAATCATAGTGTCGGAGAGTCCGATTGTTAGTGGAAAAAGAAAATAAAGATAGAACGGAATCTCACACGAATGGAATAACATATATTATTTCAATATAAAACCTTTACAGTGGAAAATTTTGAATACAATATCAGAGTCTAATCTGGATTCAACCTGGACAAATATAAACCCATGTCCTTACAAATGTTGATAATCAAACAAAAAAAAGAAATATATACAATGAATAATAGGATACGTCCATACGTAGATGTTGATCTCCAGCTCTCCTACGGAAACTCCAAGCATCTTCAGCTAAACCTTAAACTACTCAGATCTGAACCGGGTATTTAAAATACACGGATCGGGCTTAATAAGCCAGTGTGAGATACTCGATTTATAAATTGATGCCAGTTTAAAACCTTTGAAAACAAGGGTATCTCAATATGACCACGTCCACACATAAATACAGACGGTTTTTACCTTATAATAACCAAAACACTTTTATTACCAAAATAATTTGATGTTATCTTTAATGGCATTCTTTTGGAAAACATCTTTCAAGTAAACTTATTCAAATAAGGTATCAATAACCGGACTAAATCTAAGGGAATATATGTGGACTGGGTCAACAGAATATACCAGATGGAATATATGATACCAAAAGGGGCAGGTGAAATGTTTGCAAGTCATTACAGCTATTTTGGTAATAAAATCAAAACTGTAAAGCTCGTATTGGAATTGAATACCCAACATGATAGGGAACCTCGATAACCACGCATAGCAACCGGAACCCGGTGGTTTTTCGTGCAAGGACTCACATACCACTATTCCTCATATTGCTGCACTTCTTGATATCTGGTGGCTTCTGATGCAAGCACTCACATGCCACTATACCATACAATAAGGTTCCTGTCTAGACACACTGGTGACCTAGATCATACGTCGCCAGTCACCTTGAGGGATCCTAGGCCACCCTGTCATACTAAGCCTGAAATATGTAACATAGTTCCCATATCATTTCCGAGATATGAGGCTTGGGAGTGAGGTTATGTTCAACTTAGAAAAAACCACGCCTTTTCATAACAAGTTCCACTTTGAATGCCATATTGTCATTGTTTAATCACACAACTGATTTCTACCAACGTATAACTCCTGAGCTCGTAAGTCTCAGAAAATGGTGTTAAGCTAAGAGTAGTTGCCTTCTCTGCCACTAAGCGGATAATACATTGATGGAGATCAATTATTATGATCAGAAATGCACTGTCGAATACTCATCCATACAAGTTCATTCTTGGACTAAACAAAACTAAAGACACTCCTCCTACTACCATTACTAGCGACTAGTCCTTGCAATTCGAAGATTTCAAAATACGACAAGACCACTGCTATAATAAATGTCTCTATATTGGGTGCTACCCAGCAAATGCCAACAAACAGTCCTTCCGCTAATGAAGATCTCTGGTCTTCAATAATCATCATCTTCAACATGTCTTTACTTTCGAACTTATACATTGGGTAGAAGTGGTTTTCAGATAGGAATCACCCAAATTCGACACCGGTTCCTTCGAAACTAATTATCGATAAAAAGAGGTTTAGTTCATATTTGGAAATCAATCGTCGGCCAATTACTTCATCTTTTATTTAAATTAAATATCATTCTTAGATGTATTCTTTTTAATTTATTCCATTTTCTTTTCAAGAGTATATCATTAAGCCTCATTTTCCAAATCATTTGGTTAATTTTAAAACCTTTTTAATCTTGGAATAACTCTAAATCAATTCACCTTTTACTTAGGAAAATATTTTCAAATCATTTACTTAAAACTTTAATAAAGATTTTCCATTTCAAATCATATCTTTTAAATGGGTCAAAAACTATGTTATTTAAGACATAGTTTATTGCAAACCCAAAACAATTAATTTTAAGTGTATGAATTTAAAATAATTCCAATTCATTTATTTAAATCTTATATTGGAAAATATTATTTTATAGCATCTGAGCATTCCATTCGATCTGTTCTATCCCTTGTTTAAAAGAAAAAACAGAGGCAAGGTAAGTTCGAGGCACTGGTTATTCCATTCCTAACCATAGTTACACACCCTGTCTTACCATTTTGATCTCAAAAGCAAGACAAAATGTACTAGTCATTTCCGCATACTTAGTTTGTTATTACATTCAAGGAAATGATTTCTATTATATTGTTTAAGTGTTATAATAACCATTTATTTAAACTCTTTTTAAATGAATCATCCAATTTATCTTTTAAACACTTAATTATTTATTTAAAAACATTTATAAATGATTCTAGAAAGAATCGTTAAGTTTAAATCTTTATTTCAAAAGTTATAGAAACTGCAGCAGAAAAGTGCTGCGAAAAGTGCTTAAAACAGCTTATTTTATTAAAAACAACTTTTTTTAATGTTTGAAAATTCTTGCTTTCCAATTCAAATATCTTTCAAACTATTTTAATATATTTATAAAATTTATTTAATATTTTTAATCATTTAAAAATATTATTTATAAAGAAAATCCTTCTTGGATTCCGAACTGCAAAACCACCATATTTTTAGAAAATTGTTTTGGACATATTTCAAAATCTACTTAATGAAATCTTGATTTTCTTCCTTTGTTGGAAAACAATGGATATAATAGTCTAGGGAATTCTTATCTCGAAGGATTTCGATCTATATTCCACTTTGTACACTTTTTAACTTTTATTGCACGAAATCACGAACTACCATTACGCGATGCGTCTACTTTTGACTTGTTTCTAAATTTCTTTTCAAACTTCATGAAAACAATTTTAAATGTTTTTAAAACTTTCTAGATCATTTTAAAATCATTTTAAACAATATTTTTCAAATTTCAAATCCATTTTCCACTTCATTTCATTCTATAATATTATATTATTATAGTATCATTTCTAACCTTATTAGATATTTTAAAATCATTAAAAGGAAAAATAATTTCCATACACATATTTATATGGATTTAAATTCTAATTTAATTAACTGTGGTTAATTTCTTACTATTTCTCTTATTATTTATCAAACCAAGTAATCACCCATATTAACAATCATATAAACAACCAACTTTGCACCTAAGTTATCAACATATTAATCATCTAAGATATTTAACTTTCATATTATTGAACTTGGAATTATTAGTTAATTCAAAAATGAGTACTCACCTTTGACCAAATCGATTAACTTCGTACCAACATTCTTACTAACCACACTTCACTTATATTTCAATTAATCAACTTCTACTCTATTTTTTTTTGTTTTATGATATTGAATCTTCTTCTAAACTCTCAAAAATTCGACATAGCTCCGCAGAACCTTGAATTTGATCCAAGCTCCTTATAATGAAATCGGCTGCACTTCCTTCTCTTTCTCTTGCTCTGGAGTTCCCGAACTTGCTTCCTTTTCTCATATGGTCTAGCCTTGATGGGTTCCATTCCTCTATCATTTCTTCACTTCTTGTATGCTAAACCATGTTTTAATGGTATTCTAAGGTCTTTGACAAAGTTTGGTGGTGTTTGGAGTTGATTTGATATGATTTAAAAAAGTTAGTAAGGAAAAAAGAGAAGAAAAGGTCATTAAAGAGAGCTTCAAGGAGGTGGAAATAGTGTGAAAGAAAGTTAAGGAAGTGGTTGGTGTTTATAGAAAAAAAATAAAGTGGAAAGTTAACCAAATATCTCTTTACCAAATTACCAAAATAACCTTACTTAAGCAACCTTATTTTTTTCAACACTTAATTTCACATTTCAAATCACTACTTTATGTCATTTTCAGTTAAGTATTAAGTAAAAAATATAATAATTCTGCTTGCCTTGATTTGATGTTTACTTTTTGTCTTTTGTAACTTTTTTGTCTTTTTATGCTTAATTTTTGTTAATTATATTCTAGAATTTTCTAGGTATGTTTAGTAAAAGTAAACTTTTTTAGTGAATTAATTAATACTTATACTATTCAAATACATCTTCGTATATAAGAAAATAAAGGTGCAACAACGTTGCGACAACTTCAAATCGACAAAACATTGATTTTCGACAAAATGTTTTATGGTCACATTTTGACGTTTTAGTTAAACAATTTATTTATGTAATCCAAATTGAAAAATAAATTTGTATATTGCTATTTAATAAATGCTTATAAATTAATTAAAATAATCTATTTAACCATAGGAACTTACTTTTCTGAAATCAGCATTTTGTCACTTTTGTCGCTATAAACAAAAGTTCTTTTTTTATGTATATTTCTATTTCCAAATCCCATATAACATTATTCGAATTATGAAATCTTATATATTTTATATTAAATCACTTTAAATGTTATATTTGGAGGTGATCAAATTCTTAGTCATTACATACTTCTCCCCTTAAAAGAATTTCATCCCCGAAATTATCCAAACAAAAACCCAAAGGTTTGCCCAAAATATTTATTTTAAACCTACAATCATATGATTTACACAGTTCATCCATACAAAATATTTGATTTGATCTAATGTTCGAATCCATAATTTACTTCCAAAACAGTATTGATCCCCCGATCATTTTATGCAGACTTTGATCAGAACTTTAGTTCTCCTTGCATAACTCTCAACTATGATAAAAAAACTCAAGCATCCAACCACAAATATTCATCAATGTTCATCGACATGAATCAAGTGATAAATCCTCTTTCGGGTAAGTGTCAAACATGTCAAAGTTCTGCACCCGAATCTTAGATTAAATCGTACGATGAAATAATCCATATACTTCATAAGTATTTTTATCCTTCTTAAAATTCTTATGAAAATATTCCATAAAAATGTCATCTTTTAATCAAACTTTTATAAATATACTTCTTTATACATAACCAGTTTGCATTTTTACTTCCAAAATATTTCAACTTAAAAGAAAAACATTTCTTTTCAAAAGATAAATATCTTTTTATTATAACACATTTCTAAACACGTCTTAATAGTTTCTTGAAAAAATCAGTTCTAAAATAATTCATTAAATTGATAAATCACCATAAACTTCCTTTATATATATATATATATATATATATATATTATCTTTACCTTTATAGTTTCAATATACAAAAGTATTCATATATTGATTCAGTTGCTTTAAGTATATTCATAATTTATTTAACAAGTTCTACTTGCTTTAAAATATAATCGAAGAGATTAAAACAAGTACCACCAAAACATTATTAAAATGAACTTCCTTTTATATAACTTGTTAATTATAATATTTCCATCATTTTATAAAATACTCTAATACTTGTATTATTTTTAAAATCTCATTATTAAAGATCCAAATATACTCATAAGATTTCGTCTAAAGTGTCATTCAAGGGTTTAAAACAAATGTTGCTAAAACATCATTTACTACAAATCAAAAACGATTCATTATTAACTTTAAATATTTACTTTAAAGATTAAAGCAAACCCATGCTTATCAATTAAGATAATACGCTTTGATAAAAATTAGCAGCCATTAGTTTGTCAAATAAATTATTTACATTATTCTTTTTAACTTTAGAAGATTATATTGATCGAGTAACTCAAAAATGATACCAAATGAACTAGGTACTACCGGTACCATCGTTGTGATGACCTGGTATTTTGGCAACTTTATCTTAATAAATAATTTAATCCAATTGAATAAAATGTAAACTCATCTTTTTAAAATGAATAAATCTTTTGGATTTGCCATTTATTTATATAGATTTGAATTTTGAAAAGAGAATTTGATTTGAAAATTTAAAATAAATCTCTTAATAATATTTACAATAAAAATTTATCTTATATAATTGAATTAAAATGCTTTACCTTGTTAACATTTGGTAAATATATATATGGATAATAATGTTTGAAATAATATCAAATTCTATCAATACAAAATTTAACTATAAAATGTAAGTCAAACTTATGAATAATTTAAATATTGATAGTTAAAATATAAATATAAATAAAACTAAAAACAAAATATCTTCATACAAAAGCTAAAGGAATAAGTATATAAACAAAGTATAAAAAGTTAAACCAGTCAAACAAACATGTATATATAAATTTTTCAAGCAAGAAGACAAAATGTATACATACATAATATCTATGTTCATAAAAAGATAAAACAAAATATCTTCGTATACAAAACCCATGTCAACATAAAAAGTGTATATTTTTATACAAATATCTATACACAGCCAAACATAATAATAAGCATGTAGACTAATTAGGAAACCTTAGGATTTATTGCCATCATCTCAGCCTAATTTGAGTCAATTCAAAATATTTAGCAATCTTTTATTTTTCAGGAAGAAAAATCTGTTCATATCAATCTTAAGGAAGAAGCTGACCAGATAACACCTACCTTATTACATCCTATTCTTTCTATATATATGTATACATCTGTTATTTTAGTTCGTTCAAAACTTTGAAAACTTAACAAAAGAAAATAAATATCATTACAAACTTAAAACATCATTCAACAACAATTAGGCAAGAAGATTTAAAGGAAATCAAGTAGTGGCTTTCAGAAATTACTCTCTGTTCCCAAACTTTTTTTTCCAGGTGAGTAAGCTACTGTTTTTAAGAAACTTAATCTGGTTTAAAACTTTATGTACGAGATAATCCTTCAAGTTATGGGTGAAAATATTGTTGTATGTCTGTATTTAGGAAGGTTCATTGTATGCAAGTTAGTGTAAATATTTATACTTCTCTGTTTAACGTTACAGGCCTTAACAATTTAAGAAAAATCAAATATTCATCTCCTAATCCTTGCAGGATTTAATGTTTGAACAAAAGTTGTTTGAATCAACCAGATCTTAACCTTAAAAATATTTCCAAGTGATATTGGTTTAAAATTTTATGGGAAGTTTGAAAATACAGTAGATTTTCTTTAAGTATGTAAAACCCAAACATTTTAAATTGTTGATTTGAATTCACCATTTGACTCATCATTCAAAAACTAGATTTTTAAGATGAAGATCACAAATTTTAGATTGGTGAATTGGGTGATATTGCATGTTGATCAAAATTGGGTCTAGTTGAAAATTCTGGCGATCGGGATTCTTTCTGTGGTCGGGATTGTGCTCGAATGTGGAGGAGGATCTGAAGACCTCGGTAAAAAAATCCGACGACTTTATCAACCGTCGTAGAGGCCAGACTTTGACGAGATAAGGTTTAAGCTTGTGTTTGTGTATGGGTCGAATTCTAAGTACTTCATCGTCCTCGGTTGATTGGGTCAGTTCGCACCCATGGCAATTGAAAGAAAAGGAGTTGGAGAAGCTCTGACCAGAGTATCATCGTCTCTGGTGGCCTGTGGATTTGGGGTGAGGCGTTTCATTGAAGATTGTCTTAGTTCCAGGTGGGTTGTGTTGCTCGATTTCGCTTTCACCGTCATCTTCGATTTTTGGGTGAAGGTGGGTGTTCGTGGGATCGTCGCCGACGTGTTGATGACCCTAGCTTCGATCGACAGTGGCTGGAATCGTGGTTCACGTGCATGAATTCCAGATGTGTAAATGGCCAATGCTGTGTTGATAAGTTCGTGGGGTTGAGATGGATTGGGGGCGTGTTCCAGAAATGAAGAAGATGACCCGAGTGTTGCATCGAGTTTTCCTATGGGTTTAATCGGGTCTTCTTCTGGTTTCGCATGAGAAACTCGAACAGGTTTCTCAAAAAAAATTAACAGTCTCAAAAGCAAGATGTTTTAACAAGCTTTCAAATTGTTTAAAGAATTTTAAGTTTTTTTTGGAATTGATTTGCAAAATGTTTCAAATGGAAATTTAAAGATTAAACATCAAAGGATATTTACTAGAGGTAAGTAATTTAAAGAACAATTAATAAATGAAGGTAATTAAGAAATAAGTTAACTACTGAATGTGACTAATTGGAATTAATTAATGACGTAATTAATTCAAATGACAATTACTTAGAGTAAGTTATAATGGATAGTAAATGTTGGGATCATTAACTAGTGGTTAAGAAATGATTAGTGAATTTAGGTAATTAATTTAAGAGAATTGATAAGTTTAAATTAATTAAGGATAAACTTGGAATTGATTAAGGATTACTTACTTAATGAGATTAATCAAGTGAATTACTTAGTGTAAGTAGTTAATGAGTAATTTCTAAATGTAGTTAATTTAAGAGGGTAATTACTTTATGGAAGTAATTAAGGTAAGTAATTAAGGATTAATTACTTGGATAATTAATTAAGGATAATCAATTAATTTATGTAAATAATTAAACTTTATTAATTAATGGATAATAAATGAAAATGATAAATAAAGAGGTAGCTACTTAATGAAGTAACTAGAGGTAAATTAATAAAGTAATTTAAGGTTGATTAATGTTAATTTTGAAATTATTAATCTATGTGATTAATTAAAGATTAATTATTTAATGAAATTAAAGAATAATTAATCGAGAAAGATTAATTAAGATGGATGATTATTGGATGATTCATTAATTGGTTTATAATTAATGAATGAGCAGGATTTGAAAGTAATTGAAGTAATTGATTTAATTCAATGTGGTTAATTAAATTAACTAGAGAGGGTATGGTTCATTAATCTTGCTCATAAAGATTGAATGCGTTGGAATTATTGATATGTTTGATATGAAATATCAATGATATGATTTGGTTGAACGGTGATAAGGTGGTTACCTTTCTATGATGAATTGTTATGTAAAATGACATCCTTTATATAAAGTGAATTGTATATCACTTGAATAAATTAGATTAGAATGATAGTGAATTCGAAGTGACCAGGGACAGGTATCAGTAATACCCGAAACCACTTCGATTTGCAATCTAAATTCTCATAAGTGTGACGTGTGAAGCAAACAGGCTGGAATGGAATAAATTGCGAATTATGAATATTAACCTGAAACCGTTGTGTGATAAATGCTGACTATGAGAACTCGTAAAGGATACGAGTTACCCTAATATTCATATGTTATGGCTTGGAATTTCATATTATATGGATTTACTCACGCTGGTTTCCAGCCTGACCCGGGTGTTACTTTGATGTAATGCTCGGGTCAGACCGAGTATTACAAATTTTCTGGTAGGGACGTTTTGGAGCTCAAGAGACGAGTTGGATGGCTGGAACGTATAGAGTATTTCCATTGTATTATATTATTGTAAAACTGAGACATGTTGATTTGTGTATATTCAGTGTCTGTAAATATGTGCAACTCTGGTGTATTGAAATGTAATCGACAGATATAGTATTCTTTTGTAAACTGTTATTATTTATTATTATATTTTATCCGCTGCGAATGTGAGATGTTGGTGTTTCTGATCTTCTTCTTTTCTTCTTCAATCTCTTTCTTCTTTTCATAACTATTTGGAAATTTCAGGAGCTAAAATTCCGGGTCGTTACAGTTGGTATCAGAGCTAAAGGTTAAGCAAGAACTTGGCTCTGGTGGGTGTGCTCATTAAGGATAAGGGTCAATAGTACCATAAAATGAGTTGAGTAGATATATATATATATATATATATATATATATATATATATATATATATATATATGAGAGCGTACTTGTTATTTTCTTATATAGGGATTTTAAATGACTTTATATAAGATTATATTTTAATATATAAAGAAATATTTTTCTAATATTAATTTAATTGGTTGTTAAATTATTAGAATTAAATTAAGAAGTAATATAATGCAACCAAACTGAAATTAAATAAAGCTAAGTTTGAAATGGACTCAAATGGAAATTTAATCATAAATTTATAGAAGTAAGAATAATATAAAAAAAATGAGTATCTAGATATGATTACCTTGGATATTATCATAAATAGTTATTGTGTTTAATAATGATATATGTTTTAAGGAAGTAAAGTTTTGCATAAGTATAACTTGGTAAGCAAATTAATATAAGGGTAAAGTTGAATTCTTGTAATTAAGTTTAATTTATGGCTTAAGAACCCCTCTAGAATTCAGTCTTTGAGAGAAATGACTAAGAGGGAAGAGTGGAAGGGTCAATGCGTAGAGCAAAGAACAGCTGCACGTAAGAATCGAGAAGAGAAAATTCAAGAGTATGAGAAACGGGTTAAGGAAAAGGCTGAATCAGGATCTTATGATAATGTCACCTGCTACAGATGTTTCAATAAAGGACATTACGCAGCCAAGTGCGGTAAAACAAAGGAGGAACTGAAGGATACATTCCATCGGTTTCGCTCTGAGATCTTGTGCTTTAAGTGTCATAAGAAAGGGCATTTCCTAAATCATTGCCCTGAAGTAAGGAAGGCGAAGCGCAAACCAGTTGAACCGGTCAATGAGTCGACTATCTGCTATCATTGTAAAATGACAGGACACATTGCTAGGAATAGTTCCGAGAGGAAGAAGAGGAGTAAGGCTGTAGAACGTACTATTGGAGGCGTGAAGGTTATCGAGATTGATGACAGGGTAGAAACATTTTGTGGTAAATGTTATAAGTTGGGACACCCTGTTGAAAAGCGTATGTACGGGCTTTGCCCTTTGGAAGGAAGTCCATATGAAGGATACTTATAGGAGTATTAGGGCTCTGTTCTTTCCAAACCTCTAAGTAATAGGAAGGCATCTAGATTTATGACTTCTGTAAGACTCTTATTTTGGATAAATGTATGTAATGTATGAACTACTAATATGTAGTGAATTAATGTATGGAATCATTTTGGACTTAAGACTGAAATGTTTAAGATAAAACTTCAAAAGTTGGGTTATAAAAATTTAAGTTTGGTGATAAATTGAATTTCAAGATTTAGTTGTTTAAAAGAGATTTGAAATATTGTTTGAATTTTGAAATAAGTTTAAAATGGAGGTTGGCTTTAGGATTAAATGGTTTAAAGAGATAAGTTGATTTGATTTAAAGGATTAAATAAACATTTAAACATTTAACTCGAATTTATATAATTCGAGATGGTTCAAAATTGAGATTGAAATTGAATGTAACTTAGAGGAAGTTAAATAAGTTTGAATGGACGACCTGATTTGGAAATTTCAATATGAAATTGGGATTTGACTTGGGAAGCTAAATGGTTAATTTATATGGAGAGTTTGTGTGATCTCAAAATGGGTTTGAGATCTAGAAATTGAAAATGGATGGATGTTTTTAAATAAATTAGATGATATCATCCTATTGTTGTTAAAATTCTTTAAAGTGCAAACTGGATTTGTTTAAATGAATGAGTAGTAAAGTGTGGTAATATATCCATTATTGAGATAAAAGGGGAAATTAAACTTTAATTTGAAAGTAAGGATATGGAATTACTTTAAACTAAAAATTTGAATAATTAAATTTGTAAATTAAAATTGTTTGAGAAATGGTTTCAAATTCGAAAGATAAAAATTGGGTAATAAATTAAATTTTTCAGATAAAATTGTTTTTAAACTTTTATTTGAACTTAAAGATAATTTAAAAGGGAATTTTGAGAATTTGACTCAAAATTCAAATTGTTTAAAGATTTGGGTTAAAGTTGAAATTTAGATTCCATTAGTTCAAATTGAATTTAGTTTGAACTAATTAGAATTGAAGACGAATAAGTATGGAATTCAAATGGAAAATTTGAATTGGATTAATTGGAAATAAAAATCGAAAAAAATGATTTCAAATTCAAATGGGAATTTGAATTAATTCTTATAGAAATTTAAATGATTTGAAATTGAAGTGGATTCAATTTGAAATTAGTCTAAATTTATTTGAATAATTTGGAACCGTAATTAAAGTTGAATAAGTAAAAATCAAATGGAATTTGATTTGAAGTTGGGAAAGTGAACAGTTTGACTCTGGACTACTTTCAATATAAATTGTTTTAGTACAAATCTATTTTTCCAAGTAATTTATTATATATACAACCTTTCTTATTAAACCCAAAACTATCTTATATTTATTTAATAACTACTTTTGGAGTTATTTAACTATTGTGTAGCTGTTTTATAAACTAATTGTTGTTTTTCAACTGTTTAATAACTAACAACTATTTTACAACTATTTTGCAATTATCTAAAATTTCTATAATTATTTAACTATTTTCCAACTATTTTACAGCTATTTTGTAAACTAATAATTATTTTTTAACTACTTATCTATTTTTAAATATTTCAAGCTATTTTCTAAATATACACTAGTCGTAGTTCAAACTGTTGTTGGTTTAAATACCCAACTGGGATAAGAGTTGAAGTGACAATCCAAATAGGGATTATGGCAAATGTGAATAAGTGAATGAAAATTTAAGTGAATATGAATGGAAAGGAAACCGATTTGGCTAATAATTAATGAAGTTAAATACGTAGGATGTGCGTATATTATTCCATTCACATAGTGATTTGATCCAGATTCGAGCATAGAATTTCGAGATAGTTATATCGATCCGAGTTGGGATTTTCACTCAATTTTCGATGGCGAGCCTGGGTATGGATTGTTGATTGGTTCTGGATATTCTCTATCATAGTTATGGCTATGCAAGGAGAATGACAGTTTCTAATCAAGAAACCAGATCTGTGTCCGCACTAGGAAGTCGGGTGGACGATACTAGTTCGAAAGTGAAATTGTGTGATTGAGTGAGCGATCAGATTGGTATATCGTACGGATGATAAGTGTACATCGTACGGATTTGATGAAATTGATATTTTAAAGAGTAATCAAATTTAAATATTTGATTTGAATAAACAAAGTTATATATCTTTGTTATATAAGATAAATATTCCCTTGTTGAATCTATTGTCAGAAGGAAAGGATTTTTGAAAGCGTTTGAAGTATAAAAGGAGTTTTGCACGAGTTTGAAATGATCCGAAGTTTTAAAAATATATATAGCTATATATATAAAGGATCTTATGAGGATTTTGAGAAAAGGTTTTGGGAACCTTTGGATTTGGAAAGGCTTTTGATTTTTGGGTAAAATCAATATTAAAATTTGGAAAGCCTAGTTTGAGAGTTATCGATTTTGGGGTAAACAATTTTGTGTAAAGGGGCTTTGTATGAGATCATACTAGGTGTATGATTTGAAAGATACTATATATGTATAGTATAAAGTGTTTTGATGATGGCTCTGGGGAAAAAAGCGCTCCCTTGAAATGAACTTCTCAAGAGTGCCACCGGGTGGTGCTGGCTTGAGCCCCAAGGGGGGTTCTAAAGTTGATCCTGTGAGGAGTCCGGACAAAACTAGTTCCTGAGGATTATGACTAGAGTATACCATAGCGAAAGTTGTGTGTGCCGCTGAGAGCCAACAGTTACATGGACTTTTGGTGCGATGGCAACGTAACCCAGGATGTAACTGCAACCTATGGTAACATAGCAGAAGTTGTGTGTGCCGCTGAGAGCCAACAGTCTGCGTTTGATTTTATATCGATAGACTACGACCTATGTAGGAGTGAAGAAGTTTCATTTTGACAGCGAAAGTCAAGTGTGCCGTTGAGAACCAACAATTACATGGACTTTTGCTGGGATGGCAACATAACCCTGAAATGTAACTGCGATCTGTTGTGGGTTCCATGGTGTAATCAAGGGGCGCGGAGTGCCTACATTTACATGGACTTTTGCTACGATGGCAACGTAACCCAGGATGTAACTGCGACCATGGATGGGGGTGATGATTTCAAGAGCATTCTCACCAAAGATATATCCTCTAATTTCAAAAACTGTTTTCTATATTTTCTATAAAATTATTTTCCCAAGTATTTTCACTGGATGTTGAAACGGGTCTGCCAAGCGCTTATAGATTTTCAGTCGTACGCCTGATCAACGTATGACCGAATTTCTGTGAGAACAAGGATGGACTTGTCGAAACATCGAGTTATAAAAGTATTTGTATAAAAACTATTTTAGAAACATTATATAGATTTTTAAAGTAGTTTAAAAAGTGATCAAAGAAAATTTATCTGATTTAAAGCATTTTAATAAATCTGGCTTCATTCCTTTTCGGAGACGAAAAGATTCAAAAAGGGGAGGAATGTGATGAGCCCGTATTTTGGCAACATTATTTTAATAAATAATTTAATCCAATTAAATAAAATGTAAACTCATCTTTTTAAAATGAATAAATTTTTTGGAAATATTTGCCATTTATTTATATAGATATGTATTTTGAAAAGAGAATTTGATTTGAAAATTTAAAATAAATCTCTTAATAATATTTACAATAAAAATTTATCTTATGTAATTGAATTAAAATGCTTTACCTTGTTAACTTTTGGTATATATATATATGGATAATAATGTTTGAATAACATCAAATTCTATCAATATAAAATTTAAGTATAAAATATAAGTCAAACTTATTAATAATTTAAATATTGATAGTTAAAATACAAATAAAAATAAAAGTAAAAACAAAATATCTTCATACAAAAGCCAAAGGAATATGTATGTAAACAAAGTATAAAAAGTTAAACAATCAAACAAACATGTATATATAAATTTTTCAAGCAAGAAGACAAAATGTTTACATACATAATATCTATGTTCATAAAAAGATAAAACAAAATATCTTCATATACAAAACCCATGTCAACCTACAAAGTGTATATTTTTATACAAATATCTATACACAGCCAAACATAATAATAAGTATGTAAACTAATTAGGAAATCTTAGCATTTATTGCCATCATCTCAGCCTAATTTGAGTCAATTCAAAATATTTCGCAATCTTTTCTTTTTTAGGAAGAAAAATCTGTTCATATCAATCTTAAGGAAGAAGCTGACCAGATAACACCTACCTTATTACATCTTGTTCTTTCTATATATGTATACATCTGTTATTTTAGTTCGTTCAAACTTGGTAAACTTAAGAAAAGAAAATAAATATCATTACAAACTTAAAACATCATTCAACAACAATTAGGCAAGAAGATTTAAAGGAAATCAAGTAGTGGCTTCCAGAAATTATTCTCTGTTCCCAAACTTTTTTTCAGGTGAGTAAGCTACTATTTTTAAGAAACTTAATCTGGTTTAAAACTTGATGTACGAGATAATCCTTGAAGTTAGGGGTGAAAATCTTGTTGTATGTATGTATTTAGGAAGGTTCAGTGTATGCAAGTTAGTGTAAATATTTATACTTCTCTGTTTAAAGTTACAGGCCTTAACAATTTAAGAAAAATCAAATATTCATCTCCTAATCCTTGCAGGATTTAATGTTTAAACAAAAGTTGTTTGAATCAACCAGATCTTAACCTTAAAAATATTTCCAAGTGATATTGGTTTAAAATTTTATGGGAAGTTTGAAAATACAGTAGATTTTCTTTAAGTATGTAAAACCCAAACATTTTAAATTGTTGATTTGAATTCACCATTTGACTCGTCATTCAAAAACTTGATTTTTAAGATGAAGATCAGGAATTTCAGATTGGTAAATTGGGTGATATTGCATGTTGATCGAAATTGGGTCTTGTTGCAAATTCTGGCGATCGGGATACTTTCTGTGGTCGGGATTGTGCTCGAAGGTGGAGGAAGATATGATGACCTCGTTAAAAATATCTGACGAATTTATCAATCGTCCTAGAGGCCGGACTTTGATGAGATAGGGTTTAAACTTGTGTTTGTGTATGGGTCGAATTCTAAGAACTGCGTCGTCCTCAGTTGATCGGTTCAGTTCGCAACCATGGAAATTGAAAGAAGAGCAGTTGGAGAAGCTCTGACCAAAGCATCATCGTCTCTGGTGGCCTGTGGATTCGGGACGAGGCATTTCATTGAAGATTGTCTTGGTTCCAGTTGGGTTGTGTTGGTCGATTTCGCTTTCACCGTCGTCTTCGATTTCTGGGTGAAGGTGGGTGTTCGTGGGATCATCGCCGACGTGTTGATGACCCTAGCTTCGATCGGAAGTGGCTGGAATCGTGGTGCACGTGCACGAATTCCAGATGTGTAAATGGCCAATGCTATGTTGATAAGTTTGTGGGGTTGAGATGGATTGGGGGCGTGCTCGAGAAATGAAGAAGATGACCCGAGTGTTGCATCGAGTTTTCTTATGGGTTTACTCGGGTCTTCATCTGGTTTCGCATGAGAAACTCAAACAGGTTTCTCAAAAAAAAAATTAACAGTTTCAAACGCCAGACGTTTTAACAGGCTTTCAAACAGTTTAAAGAATTTTAAGTTTTTTTTGGAATTGATTTGCAAAATGTTTCAAATGGAAATTTAATGATTAAACATCAAAGGATAATTACTAGAGGTAAGTAATTTAAAGAACAATTAATAAATGAAGGTAATTAAGAAATAAGTTAATTACTGAATGTGACTAATTAGAATTAATTAATGACGTAATTAATTCAAATGACAATTACTTAGAGTAAGTTATAATGGATAGTTAATGTTGGGATCATTAACTAGTGGTTAAGAAATGATTAGTTAATTTTTGGTAATTAATTTAAGAGAATTAATCGGTTTAAATTAATTAAGGATAAACTTGGAATTGATTAAGGATTGGTTACTTAATGAGATTAATCAAGTGAATTACTTAGGTAAGTAGTTAATTAGTAATTTCTAAATGTGATTAATTTAAGAGGGCAATTACTTTATAGAAGTAATTAAGGGAAGAAATTAAGGATTAATTACTTGGAGAATTAATTAAGGATAATCAATTAGTTTATGTAAATAATTAAACTTTATTGATTAATGGATAATAAATGAAAATGATAAATAAAGAGGTTGTTACTTAATGAAGTAACTAGAGGTAAATTAATAAAGTAATTCAAGGTTGATTAATGTGAATGGTGAAATAATTAATCTATGTGATTAATTAAAGATTAATTATTTAATGAAATTAAAGAATAATTAATCGAGAAAGATTAATTAAGATGGATGATTATTGGATGATTCATTAATTGGTTTATAATTAATGAATGAGCAGGATTTGAAAGTAATTGAAGTAATTGATTTAATTCAATGTGGTTAATTAAATTAACTAGAGAGGGTATGGTTCATTAATCTTGCTCATAAAGATTGAATGCGTTCGAATTATTGATATGTCTGATATGAAATATCAATGATATGATTTGGTTGAACGGTGATAAGGTGGTTACCTTTCTATGATGAATTGTTATGTAAAATGACATCTTATATATAAAGTGAATTGTATATCGCTTGAATAAATTGGATTAGAATGATATTGAATTCGAAGTGACCAGGGACGGGTATCAGTAATACTCGAAACCACTTCGATTTTCAATCTAAATTCTCATAAGTGTGACGTGTGGAAGCAAACAGGCTAGAATGGAATAAATTGCAAAATATGAATACTAACCTGAAACCGTTGTGTGATAAATGCTGACTTTGAGAACTCGTAAAGGATACGAGTTACCCTAATATTCATATGTTATAGCTTGGAATTTCATATTATATGGGTTTACTCACGCTGGTTTCCAGCTGATCCGGGTGTTACTTTGATGTAATGCTCGGGTCAGACCGAGTATTACAGATTTTCAGGTAGGGACGTTCTGGAGCTCAGGAGACGAGTTGGATGGCTGGAACGTATAGAGTATTTCCGTTGTATTATATTATTGTAAAACAAAGACATGTTGATTTGTGTGTATTCAGTGTCTATAAATATATGAAACTCTGATGTATTGAAATGTAATCGACAGATATAGTATTCTTTTGTAAACTGTTATTATTTATTATTATATTTTATCCGCTGCGAATGTGAGATGTTGGTATTTCTGATCTACTTCTTTTCTTCTTCTATCTCTTTCTTCTTTTCATAACTATTTGGAATTTTCGGGATCGAAAATTCTAGGTCGTTACAATCGCATATTTCCTTAACGAGATGGGGAACACTTAAGAAAAGCATTTACTATCCGAATAGATCTTCTACCCAAGTTACTTTGAGCCACTCAGATCGATTAAACATAAGATTTTTTTTCGTTTTCAAAATCCCTTTTTATAAACAATACTACTACTACTATTATTCCAAAAGAAATCGATTTCCTTTATTTCGAATAATACCATTATTATTCTTATTTCTAAATTCCTTTGAAATTTCTTCATTAATAAATCTCCTTGTAAATTTAATTCAATACTTATTTTATATTACATAACTTTCCCTTTTATACTTTTTCAAAATATTATGATATGCATTCTCAAAACCTTCTTCCTCAAACATTATTTTATCTTGCTTACTACACTTCATTTTACAGAATATACTTGTATAAAAGGGGCATTTCACTAGAATGACAAACTTTGCAGTCCAATTAGTTTCTGGGACACTCATTCATAGAAATTAATTGCAAGGCCAAAGTTAGCCGAATAATTACTTTTAAGGACAAAGTCAACGGTCTAATTACTTTCAAGGACATAATTTCATAGGTTTTAGGCCTTAGAAACTAATTATTTTGCATTTAGTCCTTAAAAGTAATTATTTTAGTTGCGTGTCCTAGAAACTAATTGCACATGCTAAAGAGGCCCTTGCGGCTAATTTCCACTATATAAAATATATTCTTAAATGATTTATTAATAAACACTTTTTATAAAGAAAATTCTTTATATTATATAATCTTTTTTATTTCAAAATATCTTATTATTTATGGTCGGATAAAAGATAGAAGAAGTGCTCTGAAAGGATAATCCAAAGAGAAGTTTAATTAAAATTATATTTATACATCAATTCTATAATATAAATTTACTTAAGTTCATAAACATTTTATTACAACGTAATCCCATGTTTATTATTACATTACAACTTAAGTTCATTCCATTTCAAATGTCAAATCATAATTTCTATTTAACTTGGTATATTAATTTCATTAAAAATCAAATTCAATTCACTTTCATTTAACTTTTCTTGAGTTATCTTTATTTCAGTTAGCTTACTCAACCAAATTCTTTCATATCCCAATTTCAAATTTCCTTTTGTCTTCTTAACCAAAATGTTCAACCATTTTTAAAATTTGGTTTTACTTTCTTGTTCAAATTAATAAGGCGTAAACATATTCCCCGTTTTTGAATACCATTTTCAAATTTATAAGTTCAAAAACTTATTTTTTTTTATTTGTCAAATCATACTTGAAATTTTACAATCAAAACCTGTTTTGTCAAAATAAAACATCAATAGTAAATTATTAAGTAGCAATTCATCACTTAGAGACTCAAAAATGAACACTGATGATGTTGTAGTCATCATCTTAATTATTTTCCAACGACTAAAGTGAGTTTAGTGTTGTTTCATATTTATTTTAATTCTCCTTTCTACTTTATAAATCACATTTATAAATTTATATATTATTTCACTTATTTCTCCTTTTTTATATAAAACCATATTTTATTCGTTTATAAAATTCATTTTATAAATCTCTTCATAAAATCATCTTATATTAACTTACTTCCTTTTACGGTTTATAATTCTTTTCCAAAATGATAGCTTAGAGAAGGGTCAAAAGGAGATTGAACATGACGTATGATGGGATTTTTATAACAACTCATTTATACTTAAAAACATTTTTAAGAGTTTTTTTCTTCTGAAAAACACTTTTAAAACAAGTTATTTTGGAAAATACTTTACTTTTAAAATAATAATTTAGGGATCTTGTAACCTTAGGCTCTGATACCAAGTGTAACAACCAATACCCCTTAATATACTAAAAACCACACATTAAAAGGCGTGGCGTGTTGTAGTTATAACTAAAACTGACAGAGACTAAGATTCATAAGGCAAAAGTAGGTAAAACAGCGGAAACTAAAATAATAACTTATTCAAAACAAAAATTTCATAATTGTTTCATAAGTCAAATACCAAATACAACATACATGTCTCAAAACCCAATATGTCTCATTAAATAAAAACTCGTAGTCTCAACAAAAATCATAGTATAAATATCCCTCTCAAGTGCCAGTACAAAGAAAGGAAAATGGAAATAAAAGTAGGGAAATACATAGCAGAATCTTCTCTAAGAAACCTCAGAGCAACTACAATCTACTGTCCTCTCCCTTGATTGCCTGTAGGGGGAAAGAGGAAAATAAAGAAGTGGGTCGGACTAAAAGTCTAGTGAATGATAGTAACTACTAGAATCTTTAAGCAAAGTAAAAGTAATAGACTATTTAATAGTTCTAGTATATATAAAAGTAAACAAAGGAAATAGAAGAGATAAAGCTGAAAATAAATATGAATTAACTAGTACTTAATTAATAAGGTAGGTTAACTTTGATTGTTTGCACTGGTCCTTGATAGCTACTTTGATTAAGCTAAATTCCTATTTCTACCCTTTGATCGGCCTGCTACTCGATCGAATCTACTATGGACCGAACTTTTCCCTACACAGAAGAGTTTAGTGTCTACGAAAGACATACTTACTAAATGTTTGGAACTCATAGCGATTACTAAGCACCGACATGGAAGTCACATATGTAACTGCCATCGTGCCCATGCTACCTGTTGCTCCCTCTTTTGACCTTTTATTTACTCTAGCCAGCATAAACGTGCCCCTCGCCTCACTTCAGGATTATATGAAGCACCTCATCTCACTTAAAGGTTATGTGAAACACCGTGTCCATAGAAAAATAGGGGAAATGCAGTTGGTACTAGTCCCTATCAAATATAATCAGTTGTGCCCCTTGTTCAAACCCCTTGATTTGAACTACCATAGATTGACCGTAAACTACCATTATAAACATAATCGTACCTCTCGCCTCACTTCAGGATTATGTGAAGCACCTTGTCTCACTTCAGGATTATGTGAAACACTATAACCATAGAAATATTAGGGGAATGCTATTTGGTACATGTCCTACTCTTATCTTTGCTTATTAACATAGATATATTATCAAAACAAGCCTTTATTTTTATCAATTACTATTATTGCTTATTAATTTATCCTAAGTCTTAAAATAGCAACCATGGTTTCCATAGTTTACCATAGTTTACCGATTTATAATTTACGTTATAATCATGCTTATTGCTTAACCCAAGGTCTAAGTGTGAAATAAGCTTCTTTCTTCTTTTATTCTTTTTAGCAATAATTCTAAGTTATAACTAGGCCAATCTTCTTAATCCAGACCATTTAATATCATAATTATTCATAATTTGAGTCTTATTCTAATTACATTACAGTCTTTGTGATTTACATCTCATATTCCATTATTTCATATTTGTTACAGTTTAATCCAATTTCGCGTTAATTCTATTTGAATCCATACGCGAAGAAGAAGAAGGAGAAATAAAAGAAAACTGAAAATAGAAGGAAATCCAAGGCGCGGGAAGAAGATTTAAATAACGCATAAATAACAGTAAATAAATAGAAATAATGTAAATAAACTGTAATTAAACGGGAAAAGCTATAATTAACATAAATAACAAAAATTGACTAAAAATAATAGCTAGAAGGCATAGACTGAAAATAATTCTAAAAACTGTAAATAAATTACTAAAAGGTTTACTCCAAAAATCGTAGTTATACCATAACTATTGGAAACCCTATTATTTTAAATTACATAAAGAAATTTAAAATAATTACGATCACTCACCTCTGGTCCTTAGCTCTTCCCTTTAGGCCTTCATGGATCCAATTAAGGATATTTAAATATTTTTGTCAAAAAAATTCTTTCCTTGAAAAATTATTCCTTGTTGGGTCTTTTTTTAAAAGGTAAACCCAAGCAGAGAAAATCTTGAATGAGAAAAAGAGTTAGGCCTAGAGTTCTATTTACATGTGTAGAAGTGGATCTTGGACCGCTGGATTTGAGGATTCAATAGGATGCAACCACGTAATAGGTTCAAAAGGAGCCGTCGGATGGAAGAATAGAAGGATAAGATTAGTTTAAACAGTATAAATTATGTGTTCAACTTTTGAACAAACGAACGTTCATTTGTTCACGAAAATAGGCAAAATATGATGCTATTGAGTTTATAAAATAGTTTAATCGAGATATTTTAGAATTTTTGTGAAAAGTTTAAATATAGGATTTATAAAATTTAATTATTTTATAAATCAAAATGGTGAAATAATAAAGGAGATTAAAGAAGTTTTAAAAGAATAATATAAATTGAATTATATTAAGATATTTATAAATGGATATTTATAAATTGAAATATTGAAATTATAAAACGAGTTTTTATAAGTGTTTGAATGAAGTGAAAATGAATTTCATAAATGAATGAAATTTATAGAATTTTAAACAGTGAAGTTATAAATGGAATTTTATAAACAATAGGTTTATAAAATTTATAAAGTTATTGAAAGAATGAATTTTGGATAAATAATTGAATCTTATAAGTTATAAGATTTATAATTATGAAGTTTAAAAGAACGATTTTGTAAAATAATCGTTTTATAAGTATTTAACTTATAATATGAATGTTTAGTTCATAGTTTAGTTATAAACTGGAATAGGTTAATAAAAGAATTTATAAAAAGGAAGTTTTTATAAATAAATAGAAATGGAATTTATAAACGTTGTTTTATAAATTCGCAAATGACTTATTTTGATAAGAAAATTGTTGAAACCTATTAATGGAGTTATATTCACGTTTTGACTGTGAATAATCCTTTGAATTAAAATGAATAAAAGGATGAAATTGTTAATGAAGTATATTCACATTTTTGAATAGTGAATAAGATGTTAAAGAAATTGTTTTGAATGTGATATTTTAAACAGAATAAAACGATCTAACGATGTTTTAAAATGTGTTGAGATTCGAAACCATAGATTTCAACATTCATTGTTGAAATAGACGTTTTCGAGAAATAAAAGGAAATGGTGGACTATAACACTGTTGTTATAGTAAATGATTTCCGAAAGGAAATGTTTTGTATAGTATTGGGATTTATATATCTATTTTAATTTCGAATCCCTATACTAGTGATTTTGGGTTGTCGTAACAATGTTTACGTAACATTCGTTTTGGCCCAAATAAATATGTTTAAGAGAATGATTTCCTTAATAGAATGAAATATATACTTAATTTCGATTGAAGTATATTGAATATTTTCTAAGTGTTGAAAATAAATAAAAATTGTGAATTACTTATTTAATAAGTATGGAAATGTTTTCCAATATGAAGTGAATAATTAAAATTTATCTTTTTGAAGATAAATTGAAATGGATAATTGAAATGATATGCATGGATATTTTGAAATGTAAATTCATTATTGAATTTATAAAAGCAAGTGGAATTTGTTTAAAAATAAATGTTGATTTATTTTTGAAGTATTGAAATTATATATCTAGTGAAGATATTTTGGAAAATAAATAATTTGGAAAATTATTTGGAAACTGGTGATGTGTGCATATCCAGTGATAGTTCAATAACCGACTATCAATATTTCCCTTTGAATGGGTAATTGATGTGATTTGTTTGAATGTGAATGCCACACTTATTTTTGAATAAGCGCTCACTATTCGGGTTAACCGGGAAAGGACCATGGGGTCGTATAACCCATTCCGAATATGTGATACGCCGTTGTGAATTGCATTTGAAGATCGGTGTTGAAGACCCGGTATTTGCGAGAGCGATAGGACGACCTGTCGATTTACTCTGCACCGAGTTGCTCCGGTATAGAGTTCTCCATATGTGATGGTGAATCCGATCAGGATTGTGAATATCCGGATTGCAAGGACTTCTTCGTAAGTGCCTTCGGTTTTGTTCGAGCCCGGAACAGACTTGTATGGATTGTGTGTCTGACATTACAAGTTGAGATATAAAGCCGATTTCTTTCAAATATATTTCTGTTGGTGGCGGAGAATTTATTCTTTTAGCTTAACACCCTTCTCTGAGACGTACGAGCTCAGAGGTTATATAGTTGAAGTTATCAGCGATATATTCCCAATTTGGTAATGTGACATGCTGAGTGTTGCTGAAATGATCATTGTGTTGATTATTGTGATAGGATCGTTTATTTGATCGTCTATCTTAGTGATCATTGTGTTGATCATTTGTTGACCCAAAGCATGCTTTTGTATAAAGTATGTTTTTGTGGACGTGACTTCGTCGAACCTCACACCCCGGAAATGGTCAAAACAGGAAAGATGCAGTAAGGTTATGAGGGGTAGCACCCTTTAGGGTATGTACGTTTCCTTCTGGATAGAGGTGGTATCATGGTATGGAGCCCAGATATTTAACCTATGTGGTTACTACGAATTTATTACTTTGTGGTTGTTGGTTTTCGGGATCCCGTGAGAAAGGTCGTTTACGATCGGGGAATGGCGTGCTCGTGTCAGTAGTTACCCAGTTAGGGGTAACCCGGCCTTGTGTTGGCAGAGTTCCGGTTTGGTTCTCGGGGATGTCTTTCCAGAGGCATTCTCATGTGGCAATGGGAAGTTCCTTGGCCTGACCATTTGTTGGAAATCCAAAGAAACAATACGAAACTTGTACGGTTTTAGTTGTAGAACCTGCTTCCTCAGGAAGTAGCTATAGTAGGCATAATATAATGGTACCTATGCTGGCTAAGATTTATATTCTACTTTCGAAATATTTTCTACACTATGCACTAGTAATAATGTCAAATGTTCTTTTTAAATGCGTATCAAGCATGTTTGGCTATCATAAGGAGAAATCTTCTCCAAGTCTGCGTTTGCATTGTGTGTGTGGCAGGAGGTCTTATAGTAGTCTCATTTTTAAAAGCATTGCGAATGGAATTTAAAAATATTCCTCTATTTTGATTTTAAAGATAAATAAACTGTTTTGAGTTCTCACACCAGTCACATGACTGACTTGGAGTTTATTGTTTTCCTTCCTAAACTCTGGGTGCCCACCAATTTCCACACGGGCAGTCAAGAGTAAGGTTTATCAGGATATTCTGGATATTCTGGAGTTGCTGGAGGCAAGCTGGATGGCATGGCATATTACTTATATAGTATTTCTTTTTCTGCTGCACTATTTGTTGTTGTTGTTGTACACTCTGATGATATGATGTAATGTGATGTAATATAATAACTGATATAGTTCTTTGTTTAAAGATTATTCATTTATTATTATATGTTGTTCCGCTGCGAATTGTGAGATTCTGATGTTGTTGTGTTGTGTTCTGTTTCTGTTCCGTCCTATTTCTCTTTTTTCTCCTATTTTAAAATTTTGTTCTATTCTCTATTTTCTTTCTCTTCTCTTTTCTATTCTATTTTCTAATTTTCTGTTTTTCTTTTCCCTCCATCTTCTACCTTATCTATTATCCTCTTTTCTTCTCTTCTTTTCTACCTTTTCTTTTCTTAAATTCTTTTTAAAACCCATAACTATTCGGTTTTTCGGCAACGAAAATCCGCGTACGTTACATTGTCATTGCATTTTCACTAAAAACATAACAAAAATAGAAAGCGAAATCGAAACTAAAATCGAAGGATCTGTTTGTTTTTATTTTGAATTTCATGTTTTATAACTTTGCAATTTATTACAAATATAGGAAGAGCGGAGATGAATATTTAAAATTTTAAGTCATTATGATAATGTTGGAGGGACGACGGATGACGACGAAGCGGATGGAGGGACGACGGAGAGATGGATCATTTCTGTGCTTTTATTATTTTCTAAAACATGAAAAACAAAATAAATTTGTTTCCCATTTTGCACATTTACTTAATTTATCAAATTAATTATTTTTTTAAAAATACATGCATCATGTGTGTTTTGTTTGAAAGGAATCTAAAACTACAGGTAACAAACCAAACAAAGCCAAATCTTTTGAAATTTCTGAAATCGACTAAAACTTAGGAAATTCCAAACTAACGAAATAGAGATTGATACCAAGTTCTCAGCCCACTTTTACCACATGCCACTGCTCTCTCTATATGCAACGATAATTAAATTAATGAATTTTATCATATTCATGTTGTTTTTTAAATTGATAGCGATAAGGCTCTGGATTATTAATGAAGGAGACCTAAGATTGAATTTCATTGCATCTTTAGTCATGCATTTACGAAGATTTATTTAGAAGCACCTTTATTAGCGATAGGGCTCTGGATTATTAATGCAGGATACCTGAGATTGAATTTCATTTAATCTAGTTAAAATTTATTTTCACTTTAATCTACGAAGGTATTTCACGAATCTAAGTTACAATCTAATGTTTATTTTATGGTCAAATGATATGACCATACATATAATGCAAATGGCCATACTTTAAACCAATTAGAATATACACAATATGTGCGGCCCACATTTTGAAAGGTTCAAGTCGACAATAAACCACACGTATCTAACTCAAAATAATCCAAAACACCGGAAATCTATGGGGTTAATGAAGAAAAATAAGAAAAGAAGAAAATAAACACAGAATCTCGCAGTGGAATGTCAAAATATAATAATCAAATAAACAGTTCATGAATTTGTTTATGCTATACATTTGATTATATTTTTACAACATCAATCATAGTTGTATATACAACAGAGAAAAAATAAAAAATGCAGCAGAACAACATGATGTAGGGGAATAATACTAGTAATATAATACCAAATCTTCGCCTTTGTCCTCCAGAATAACATGATCTTCAAGGCACTGAAAACTCAGGGTTGACCTGAGTATAGAGCAAAACAATATACTCGATTCGGATCTAAAATATCCTTATGTAAGTCAAATAAATATCACATATAGCAGGAGTGTAATAACGTCAAAGATGTTTACGTGGTTTTACATCTCCTATCCAATGTATAACGTGCACGTAATAACTTAAGAGATGTTACAGGAATTTCCATCTCTTAAGGATCCATCAAAATATCTATATATAGTAGAATACGCTATATATGTAATGTCTAATCAATAAGATGAGGAACTTTCCTAGCATTAAGGCTTTACATTAATCTCCCTTATCACATTTTTTAAGCATTGGCGTACAATTTGCATATAACACCCCTGTAGAACATCAGGGGATAGGGATGCGAAACATATTATACGGCATGTGAGGCAATGCCTAAGGTAGAATAATACCAGTTTACCTGTTCGGGCTGATGGTAACACATCATCGCAGCGACCTCCCACCATGTCTAACACTTCCATTGTAACAACCCTGTATTTTCTGATTATTGTAATTGTATATTTTAATTATTTTAATTTAAATTCCTAATTTAAAAACTTTATTTTATTTATTAAAATGAATATATTTTGTTAATTGAAATATAAATATTGATTTTGATGTGGATTAGAATTTCAAACATGCATAAATTGAATATTTCCAGAAAATGTGAATTTTGGTCAATACAGTCAAATTTCGACTTTAAAATTTAAAATTTAAAACATTTGAAAATTTGAATTTTATCTTTTATTATGAAAGTAAATAAAATTTCAAAAACACTGCTTTTCGTTTCGTTGAAATTGGATTTATATTGTGGAAGATATGCTTTTTGCAATATTGGGTGTAAACTGTTTTATTTAACAATATTGTTTATTTTAAATTTTATAAATAATATTTTCAATTGTCATATCTGATTATAAATTGTATTATATGTTATGTTACATATTTTTTTACCTTTTAAATATTTTTAAAGTGATGTTTGAATTTTTCCAAAGCTCATTGAATTTATTTTCTATTTTTAAAGGTTAGTTTCCATTTTTCTGATATTTTCTTCATTTAAATTATATTTAATTAAAATTTATTTATTCATTTTTATGTATGCATTTTATTTTTATGTTTTTATCTTTATTTATAAATATTTTTCATGTACATACAATTTTTTCAAAGTTCATTTCATTTATTTTCAAATTTCAAGCCTAATTTACATTTTCTTTGCTATTTTCTTAATTTAATTATATTTAATTAATATTTATTTATTTTTGTTCATTTACTATATTTTCGTACTTTATCTGTATTTATACATATTTTACATGTATTTAAAATTTAAAAAGAAATGGTGGAAATTTGAAAGATTTGTGACTCTTTATTTGCTTAAGCCTTTTTGTATTCTGTCTTTTCATTTTCTTGCCTTTTCACTTCATTGCTTTAACCGTTCACATCTCTTGCTTCAGCCATGACTTTCTCATTCATTTTCACGGGAGAAATATATATCCTCATCCACAAAACTCATGGCTACCATTTTCTAAAAAAAAAAAAAATTCTAATGGCTTTCTTCTTCCTATTTTTCCTTCTTCTTTCCATCGTTTTGCCTAGATCTATACCTAACTTTTCTTGGCCTCTACCACCCACCATCACCACCATACTCTCCACCATCACCAGCAGCAGCAACCACCACCTATCCCCTCCTCCAGATCAGGCCATGACGGATGAAGCTATCACCACAAAACTCCACAAAACATTGCAACACTCCTTGAAAACATTGCCTAGCCAAGCCTATCTTCACTATCTCCTCCATATCTTGCCTTGGCCATCCCTACCTTCACCACCACCTGCCTACATCACCTCTGACCATCAGCCACTCCACTGACCTGACCTGAAACAATGCACGGCCGAGCCAAATATTGTCATAGGTCGAGTCTATGTTGCACCAAAACATTCCATCCATCGACCCTTTGCTTACCTTTGCCTCTCCATGCCTTTGCCTTCCATTTTCATATCCATAGCCATATCTCATGACTCATGGCCGAGCACACATGACCTAGGCCGAGCCTAGGTGTGATGAGATCAAGCCCTTTTAAATTTAGGCCAAGCCTATGTTGTCTTGTGCAAGTCTGTTGCTTCTAAGGTTCGATTATCTTTCATGTTTTGCAATTGTTTCGCAAACTTAAGTTGTTGATTATATTTGTATGTAAATTATTTATATTTGCACTTATGTATGTTATATTTTGTGTGCTTTTTACAAAGCTCTCCATCCATTCAAATTAAATCGTGCTTTTCGTGCCTTTGGAATCGCTCTTGTGTGTGTTGTTTGTCTCTAGCTTCGTAAAAGGTGAGTCTTTCTCACTCTGACATTTATACTTATGAAATAGTGAATTGATGACAAGTGTTTAGTAACATAAAATATTTATGCAAGTTAA
Organism: Allium cepa; assembly: GCA_030765085.1. Lineage (NCBI taxonomy): Eukaryota > Viridiplantae > Streptophyta > Magnoliopsida > Asparagales > Amaryllidaceae > Allium > Allium cepa. The sequence continues at coordinate 982,127,313 of CM060928.1, forward strand.
TGATGATCATATGATATGCTATGTCATGTTATTACCATGTTAAAACTGTTAATTATCACCTGACATCTGATATATGACACTATATTGTGACATTGGCATTGTTTATGTTGTTTATGCATATATTCACACTGTAAGTTCCCTGTTAGAATAGAATCACTATGGGTTGAAATGATACATACCCGAACGGACTTTAGAATAGGAAAAAATCATTATGGGTGCAAATGATAGGCCTGAGCGATTTTTATTGTATTTTATTTGACTTGGGATTGCGGGTTTGAAATGATAGAACCCGAGTTTTTTTTGTAAACTGCAGATTGAAATGATACATATCCGTATCACTTGACCTAGGTTAGAAAATTTTATACAGGCTCCGTGGTATATTTTTAAATGATTTTTATTGAAATATGTATTTTTAAAGTATGAAATTTTGATTTAAAAATATATATTCTATGGTTTTAAGAAAATTAAATATTAAGTCTTGAAATTATGAATTTGAGTACGTAAATTTGAAGTAATTGAGATTTTAGACTTTAAATTTTATTTTAAAATGTAAATAAATAATGGAAATTAAATTTAAAGTTTTGAAACTGTATTTGAAGTAAAATTTTAAGTTTTATTTAATTTTTTTTGAACTGGTACTTTATATACAACAAATCAATGGGACAACATATCCCATGTCAAATAAACGTTCGAAAGCAAGTTTCGAACTTGTGACATCCTACACCAAGCCGAATCAATTAACCACTTGGACAATGGTGAGTTTTATTTAATTTATATGTTAATAAACAGTGAATTTTGACTTAATAAATGAATGGAGTTTCTAAATTGAATATTTGATCTAAAAATTTTATTGTGTTAAATCATACGTTAAAATGATTTTAAATGTGAAATTTTGAAGTCTAGAAATATGATTTTCAAGTTATAATAAAATTTGGAGTTTTATTATTACTTTTGAAAAGCTAAAATGAAATCTGGAATTATATAGCATTTTCTAAATGCTGTAGTCTTTTGACAGCATTTTTAAATGCTATTGTTTTGAATCTAACAATGTTTGAAACAACTAAATATCTATTACGGCATTTTATAAATGCCGTTATTCTTGAACTAAACCATTTTTGGAGCTATAAGCTACGATAGCACTTTATAAATGCTGTCGTTGCTATAATTTGACAAAGTTTGAAATGTTATAGATTTTTAACACTATTTGAGTTATATTTTAAAGTGTTAAATGATTTAACTTTTGGAAATTGATTTAATTGTGAAATTTAAGAAGTTTTGAATATATTTTAATATTTAAATTTGAATTTTTAAGGAATTTAAATTTGAATTTGAATTGAAATAAGGTTTACTTGGTTATGTGTTAAATGGAATGAAATGTAATGAGATAAATGAATTTTTGAATGGAATTTTTAATGTATTTTGTAATGATACTTGAAATAATAAATGAATGACTCATTTGATTTAAAAATGATATGTTTAAATTTGAGTATTTGAATTTGAATTCAAATAATGATTTAATAATGAGGTTTTGAAAGTATATGATATTTTAATGATTTTGAAATGGTTTGGAAATGATTTGATCTTTATTTTAATAAAGAATGTGAATGTGGAATAATATTTGATTTTGATTTATTTGATAAAGGATTACTTGAAGTTTATATTTGTATGAAAAGATATTTGGTCATATTGTAATTTAAGTTTATTTAAATAATATTGGATTTATGAAATGAATATTTCAAAACTAAATAATAATGAAATTAGATTTGAGATATGAATATATGGAATTATAAAGTTTAGTTTTGAAATATGGGATATTAATGTTTTCAAATATATTAAAATTGGATAGTTTATTTTGTAGATCAAATCTATATTTGAAATTTATAAGATTTGAACTGTTTTGTTAGAAAACTAAATTGAATTGAAACCGATGGTTTGAATTGAATTAAATTGGAAATTTGAAATTTTGGTTTTATTGAATAAATTTGTAAAGTGTAAAGAATTAAAGGATGATTTCAGAATGTTATGATTTCCAAAGGGTAATGATTTCAAGTATTTTGGTTTTGGAAAAATTATACTTTGAAAGTATTATGAATTTTTAAAGGTGAATATATGTTTGAAATGGAAATGATAAACTATTTTTATTTGAATATAGTTTTGAAATAAAAATAGTTTTGGTTTCAAAGTATAAACTATTTTGATTGAATAAATAGTTTTGAAACAAAATGGTTTTGGTTTCGAAGTATAACTATTTTGAAAGGGATATAATTTTGAAATTAAGTGATTTGATTTTTGAAGTATGAACTATTTTGAAATGACCACGGCGTTATAATAACGTTTGGTTGTTAAAGAGACCGGGATCGGAAGTTGTCATACTCTCTGCCAACCCGAAAACCACTCTAATAACCGTGTACGCGGTGGAGATTCCAGAATGAAGTAGGATGGTGGCGACGTTCTTGAGGTATATTACGTGGACCCAACTCCCGTGAGTTGGCATAAGGTGGCTAAAACAGGAGCGATCTCGGGCCAAAGGAGGTAGCACCTTTGGTCGAACACATTCCTTCGATACTATACTCTTACTTGTGATTGATTAGATGGCCATCCTCCGATTTTGATATGGGAGTGTGTTCCGAGGTGGGCATATGTGGCTGCTGCGTTACCACCAGCCTGTGTGCGTAATTGGTATATCTACCCTGGCATTGCCTTGTGTGCCGTGTCACCTACCATACCGAGCCTTTACTACGAGTTTGTTTTTCTCCCGTAGCCCGTGGAGTATTTAGGGTAGTCTCCCGATCTGGAGATATGCTGATACTGGATGGACTACTGGGACTATTATGTGTGAAGGGTGATATGGGTAGCCCGGAACGCTATTTAAAAGTACGTTTATTTTACTGTAGACATTATTATAATAACGCAATATTACTACATAGTAAATAGTTTAATGGATCCTTAAAGGATGGGCGATCCCAAGCATCCTTTAAGTTACTGATGCATTTTTGTTACTGTTCACTCGAGTTTATTTACAGCTCATAAGTATTTATGTCCTGACTCGAGTGTTTTGTATTTTGCTTCACGCTCGAGTCAGATTGAGTGAGTTAGCATTCAAGATTCACCTTCGGAGTTGGAGCTTTCCTTGAAGATCCAGCCATCTATTTTGCTTTCTGTATTCAGTGATTTCGGTGATGTATTCTGATTTGTACCTGATGTTTCTTGTTACTTTTTGTTGTATCTTGTTTAACTCTGATGTATCTTATATATATAGTAGCTTCATGAACTACTATCTCTTTTACTTCCGTTGAATTATTATTTACTCTGTGTCTGTGATCTATGATTAATTATTTACTGTATATTCCGTGATTTGCCAAATTTTATTTACAACGCGGTATTTTGAGCAATTCAAGTCCGACATGTGCGGATGCGAATGGTTGAAAATATCGGGTTATCACATCCATAATCAAAAGGCGATCACCAGCAACAATGATGTAATGATAGAAATACAAAGGAATGTGTCCGCTATAGGTAGCAAGCCAACTTGGCCAATTGATAGGGATCATGTTTTAGTTATTTCAAATTAACATAAGGGTCGAGGCTATCCTTTATTGTTCTCTTTCTTCAAATCCAGCAAAGTATACCAAATCCAATCACTTCATTCTGGAGTCTTGTAACAACCCGATTTTTAGGGATACTAAATTGGGAATCAACTTAATAAATTGATAATTAATTAGTTAATAATATTAAATAATTAAATAGTTATGGAGAAAATAAAATAATAGATAAATGAAAAAAAATTATTATTAATATGGTTGAGAGCAAAGTAAATTGTAACGAACTCATTTGCTTTTATTTGGCGTTATAAATTATGCATTTTTAGTGATAACGTAATTTATAAATGAACCATTTTATTAAACCAAATTATTTGGAAAGTTAAAAAAAGAAAAAAAAGAAAGAAAGAAATAAAATAAAATATAGAAAAGTTGTTTTTACTCAAAAAATTTATTTATTATTTATTCCCATGTTTTTCATTAAAGAAAAAAAGGAAAAGAAAGCATCGCATGTATAAACCAACATGAGACATATATGTGTGTGAGAACCAACATGCAAATTTGGTTTCATAAACAATTCCTTTAATCAAACAATGGTTTTAGGCCAAACCTATCGTATGTAATCCAATACGATACCAACCCAGTTATCATTTGTAACACAAAGAATAAGTTCATACACACATTCTCCAAAGATACTGGTTTTTCAAAATCAACTTTAATACTTCCCAAAAATCATAAAGTAAAGAAAATTGCATTATGGGAATTATGGGATAAATGCAACATGACTCATAAAATATACCAAATAAACAGACGCTAGTATTGTAAAATCACAGTGGTAGAGCTCGAGCGCGTGCGGAGACATCAACACCGTAACCTACTCATAACGCCATACTACACCTGGCGATCAACCCAGTATAACCAAGACAGTCTAAGGCAAAGGCCGTATGCTACCCGTTCACGGATCTACACATGGAACCCCCACGCCTCAATCCATCATAGTCCGTGACCCGCCGATCGGAGATCCCGATCAAAAATAAAATTAGCCCTATGTAGCAGACCGTTGACCTTTGGTGGTAATAGGGCATGTGATATACCACGATTCAGGTAGCGATCCTGAATCAGGTCGGCCAAGGTGGAGTTTTGAGCCACTGGTACAACAGAGTCCAATCTATCTCGACCCAAAAATCAAAATGTTTGTAATTTTAAAACACTTCTAAAAAAATCATTGGCGACAACATCTTCTAATCAAACCTTTGATAAACCCAGTATAATATTCAAAATAAAATAAAATTTAGCAAACAATTATGCGTATAAAAGAAAATAATTACATCTCCGTTTCGCATTAACACACAAGTACCCCATAATACTTATGTATTAAGGCGAAACACAGAAACCTCATTTACTGGATTAAAATTATTAAAAATTCGTTAAGTTAGAAAAAAATTGATAACAATTAATTTAATTAAAAAGGCAAGCTTTAGTATTCAAAAACGTAATCAAAATCCTAAATAAAATGTTCTATTTACATATTGTTATTATTATTTTTATTTTTTTCCAAACACATATTGATCGATAATATAATATTTTTCTTCCAAAATAAATTTAATTCAACCATTTAAATTAATTTTAATAATTTTTTTTTAATATTTTTTTCCTTCGGTGCAGCCCCAATTTGTGCTGTAATTGTGCAGCCTGCCTGGGCTGCACCTGTGTAGCCCATGGCTGCACAAGTGCAGCCCGGGGCTGTACAGCCCAGGATTGCACAGGTGCAGCCCAGATCTGCACAGGTGCAGCCTAGGTCTGCACTGGTGCAGCCAGGCTTGGACTGCAGATGCAGCCCAGGCAGGCTGCACAATTACAGCACAAATTGGGGCTGCACCGAAGGAAAAAAAAATTATTAAAATTAATTTAAATGGTTGAATTAAATTTATTTTGGAAGAAAAATATTATATCATCGATCGATATGTGTTTGGAAAAAAAGGAAAATAATAATAACAATATGTAAATAAAACATTTTATTTAGGATTTTGATTACGTTTTGAATACTAAAACTTTCCTTTTTAATTAAATTAATTGTTATCAATTTTTTTTCTAACTTAACGAATTTTTAATAATTTTAATCCAATAAATGAGGTTTCTGTGTTTCGCCTTGATACATAAGTATTATGGGGTACTTGTGTGTTAATGCGAAACAGAGATGTAATTATTTTCTTTTATACGCATAATTGTTTGCTAAATTTTATTTGCTTTTGAATATTATATTGGGTTTATCAAAGGTTTTATTGGAAGATGTTGTCGCCAATGATTTTTTTAGAAGTGTTTTGAAATTACAAACACTTTGATTTTTGGGTCGAGATTGGACTCTGTTGTACCAATGGGTCAAAACTCCACCTTGGCCGACCTGATTTAGGAACGCTACCTGAATCGGTGGTATATCACATGCTGTGACGCCCCACCTCTATACCTACGCTAGCCAAGAACACTACGGTGTAGTGTTGTCAACTAGCATGGAGAATAAGGCTGTTGAGGAGCGACCATCCATGTAATTTCTTATCACACGGTGGCTATAAATAAGCTTCGGAAACAAACATAGAAATAAGCATAACACAAATCAGTCACAGACATCCATATCACAAAGGCGGAAGAAGATATGAATATAAAACTAACACATGAAAGTGTACATCAGAGTAGTGGTCAAAAAGATCCACAATAATACAAAAGAATAGCAACACGTGCTATACAAAAGAATACAACAATGAGTCTATATCTCATGCGTTTACAACAAAAACTGGTAATCTAAATAGTTAGCCAAAAGTCAGAGTAGCTAATCCCGGGAAGAAGTCAAGCAGAAGCACCTGTAACACCTCGGTCTGACCCGAGTATTATTTAAGAAAATAATAAACGGATCAGTCTAGCTATAAATATCAGATGACATGATATAAATTAAAGGATATGGCATAAACATAAAATATCCATACTGACATACTACTATAAGTATGCAAATGATGATCAACAGAAGATCAATCAAAAAGAGATAAATCGATATCACAAGAATCTTCTCAAAGATCCAAAGTGGGCATCATACCCTAAACTTGTACTCATAACAAGTCAATGACATAAATTTCAGAAATCAATACAAGAAATCCAGAAATCACAGAAAAAGGGAAAGAGGCCTATCACATGACGGTCCGAAGACCATGGGGAGCTACCCCATATGTGTGAGTCGAAATCACACAGATGAGGTCTAGACTAACCAAAAATCAAAAAGGTATGTGTGAGTGAAATCACACAAGTGGTGTCTAGTCTGACCTCGCAAACAAGAGACATCGCACAATTGCTAGTCTAAATCATAAGAATGATCGTCATGATCAATGAGAAGTGTCAATTACACTAAGCTAGTAAATATAAAAGTTTAGCTTCATGTTCCATAACCACTTGCTTAACTTAAATATTTACAAACAAACTGTAAATCTTCACTAGAAAATTGTCACAAAAAGGTTCAATCGAACAAGTCCAAGAGTTAACCGACGAAGCAAACACAAGCGTTTCATACCACTTGTTTTACTAAGCCGTTTAATTCAATTTCTCATACGAGTGAGGTAAAGGTTTGTATATATTAGTAGATTGGAAAACGGTTTAAGAAAAGAGCTTTGTTATTGAAAATAGAGTTGAAACCATTTTGTTGAAAGAGTTTTGATATTTACTACTAGTATAGAAAACCTTTATATTTTAAAGTGACAAATCATAGAAGTGATTGTAGGAACAATCAATCATAAAAATTCACATACGAAGACGTGAATAAAATCCAAAGAAACCGATAAAGAATCCATTGAAATAGATATTCAAAAATCCATAAAATCGACCGAGAAGCCAAAGATAGTTTGTCTCGAAGAGTGGTCAATCTCAGCATCTCAACAAAGCAAGTTCTGTTGAATGCTCTTCAGATAAGATCCCCTACGGAGGGGGGGTCCAGGGGGGTGGCAACCCCCCTAGGTGGGGGTGCGGGGGCAACGCTACCGCTACGGGGTTCGACCTGCCCGGTCAGGTCGCGGGGGTCCAGGGTGCAGCGCCCCGACCAAAACGGTACGACCTAGTGAAGACCAAAGGAAGGATAGGATCGAGCGACTTAAAGGGTTTCGACCTAAAGAGTCACGACCTAAAGGAGTAAGCGACCCTAAGGAAACTCGCGACCTAACATGGCCGAGCTAAGGTGAGGTGCGACTCAACCAGGTAAGCGACCCAAGGGAGACGAGGACCTAAGGAACTCGCGACCTAACAATAGCACAGGTCAAGCGACCTAACGTTTTAAGGCCTAGCGACCTAATTAAACTCGCGACTTAATGGTGTGAAAGGCGTGCGACCTAAAGTGTTACGACCTAAGGGTCGAGCGACTTAGTGGAACAAGGTCATACGACCTAACGGAGTAAACGGTCGAGCGACCTAACAGGTTATAGGTCATGCGACCTAGTGGGTTAACGGCCTAACGACCTAAGGGTTATAGGCCCAACGACCTAACGGGTTATAGGTCAAACGACCTAGCGGGTTAGAAGGTCATGCGACCTAAAAATGGAAGGCAAGGCCGAGCGACTTTAAGAACCAAGGCCACACAAGTTAAGGCCTAACGACCTGATGAGCTACGACCTAAAGGCCCACGACTTACGACCTAAGGAGCCAGAGCGAGCGACCTAAGGCTGTATAGGGGATTTAAGGCCAGAAACGACCTAAGTGTTTGCGACCTAACGACCTAAAAGCTCACGACCTACGACCTAAGAGCCATACGACCTACGACCTAATTCCGAGTGCCGAGCGACCTAACGTTGTAGGCCATTTTAAGGTCGGAAACGAGCTATTTTGAGGCCGAGACTTTTCCACGCGAACGACCTAGCATAGGCAGAATGACCTAAGTGCAGAATTTCACCGAAAATACTAAAAATTGGAGTTTTTCGCCAATTTGATTCAAACCAAATGCAAATGTGCATGCAAAAGTGATAAGGAATCATTTCCAACAGTCCAATATAGTTATAGACTAGAATTGTGAGATAAAAATCTCACCTTTTCACCAAATTTATGAAGAAAGAGCTTGAAGGCAATGGAGAAGCAACCACAAGCTTGAATCAATGTCTTCTTCTTGAATTTGGAGTTGAATGATGAATTGCAATTGAATTTGAGCTTTGGAGTTTTAATTTCCTATTCCCTCCTCCATTTTTGATAAAGCAAATAGAATGAAGTTATGAAGAGAAGGGGTGAAGGTTGGGTCTAAATAGGCTAAAAGCCCAAACTAAAGTCCAAAGCGAAAAGTAGCGAAATTCCATTAACTCCAAACATATCAAAGCTTATACTCAAAAAGATTGCAAACGTCATTTTGAACTCAATGGCAGTGGTCTCGAGTCCTAATTTGAACGTATGCAAAAAGTAGCTTTTCGGACTATAATCCGACTAACGATAAAATATTTAAATATAAAATCGATAAATATGCGGGTTGTTACACATGCCCTATTACCACCAAAGGTCAACGGTCTGCTACATAGGGCTAATTTTATTTTTGATCGGGATCTCCGATCGGTGGGTCACGGCCTATGATGGATGGAGGCGTGGGGGTTCCACGTGTAGATCCATGAAAGGGTAGCATACGACCTTTGCCTTAGACCGTCTTGGTTATCCTGGGTTGATCGCCAGGTGTATTATGGCGTTATGAGTAGGTTACGGTGTTGATATCTCGGTGCGCGCTCGAGCTCTACCACCGTGATTTTACAATACTAGCGTCTGTTTATTTGGTATATTTTATGAGTCATGTTACATTTATCCCATAATTCCCATAATGCAACTTTTTTACTTTATGATTTTTGGGAAGTATTAAAGTTGATTTTGAAAAACCCAGTATCTATTGAGAATGTGTGTATGAACTTATTCTTTGTGTTACAAATGATAATTGGGTTGGTATCGTATTGGATTACATACGATAGGTTTGGCCTAAAACCATTGTTTGATTAAAGGAATTGTTTATGAAACCAAATTTGCATGTTGGTTCTCACATACATATATGCCTAATGTTGGTTTATACATGCGATGCTTTCTTTTCCTTTTGTTGATTGAGACAATAATTGTTCATAGACCTTACTTCACTCACACTAGAAATAGTCTGACCCGTGTGATTTGTTTTATAATCCTCGGGTCAGTCTGAGGATTATGGTTGCAGGTTAGGTTGCGTGGACTGTAGCAACACTCATATTATTTTCTACGTTTTGGGGTTTTGGGCTTTTCAGCTTGGACTTAGGAGTAGTTAATATGTATTATGGTATGTATGTTATTATGTATTTTGGAAGTGATATGTACTATGGACTATGTATCGTGGACATTATTATTATGATATTTATTATGCATTATGCTGTTGTTGTGCTGAATTGTACATTCTATTATATTCTATACTATGTAACCTGGAAATTTTTTATCTTGTACCATTGCTTTGAACCAACACTGCGCAGGAATGGTAAGTGGAAGAAAAAAAATCGAAAAATTTCTCGTGCCAGTGTTAGTTCAAAGGAATGAGTACAACATTTAGCCCTATCGAGTCCCATTCCCCGTGCTTTCCGACAGTAATACTTAGTATTGCTCTTGGTTGGCATGGATATAGGGGCCGGGCGTTATATTTTTGGTATCAAAGCCAAGGAACTCAAATACATGCAAATCACAGAGAAAAGAGAGTCCGCAAAAGGAAAGCTCAAAGCCTTTACACAACATTCCAAGTGTTGCGGACCCACCAATGGGATTCGCAATCCTTAGAGATGTCACGAGGTAGACAACTTCCAAATCATATCTATCAACTAACTCCTTAGATATGAAAGAATGGGAGGCATCAGTGTCAATGAATATACGAATAAAAGTATCTCTAAAAGGAATCATACCTTCCATGACCTCCACCTGCTTTCCCTTCCTCTGACTCGGGCCTGGATCTCCTTCCATCACATTCAGCTTAGCTGCTTGCTTCTTCTTCATAAGCTGTGGACAGTTGCTCTTCAAATGACCAGTATGGTGACACTCATAGCACTGCCTCTGGGGGCAATTATTAGCAAAATGCCCCATTACTCCACACTTATAGCACTTCACTCCACTTTTACCTTGCTTCTGGGAGCCTGAAGCTTGACCTTTCTTTTGCTTCTTCTAAGGATTCTGCTTCTTCTTAGGGAAGAATGGAGCTTTCCTCTTAGGCACAAAGCTCTGTCGGTTCGGTGGTGTATCATCATCTCTTTCCCTATACAAGTCTTCATACCTCATGGCCAAATCAACTATCTCATCAAAAGTGGAGCGAAGCTGAGTCAAAAGTTGTTCCTTCAGCTTCCTACATAGACCATCCACAAATTTCTGGTTCTTTTTGAAGGGAGAGTTGACCAAATCGGGGCCATACTTAGAGAGGGAGTTGAAGGTATTGACATACTCCTGAACTGTCATATCTCTCTGCTTCAGCTCAATAAATCTACGAGCAAGGATGGCCTTCTCCGCCTCAGGAATGAACCTTAACTCGAATCGTTCCCTAAATCTCTCCCATGTAAGCTCCTCCTCGCCTAACTCAGCACTAAACAAATCGAGCCAGTCAGTTGCACCATCTTGGAGGAAGCTGGAAGCAATCTGGACCTTCTGGTGGTCCGTCACACCCATGTGCCCAAAGACTCGTTCACAAGTCTTCAACCAAGCCTGAACTCCAACCACACCTTCATTACCATGAAAGGGCTTCCCTCCAAGGCTCACAAAATCCTTACACATACGAGCGAAATCAACTCTAGAAGCAGCATTAGGAGCGAGTGCAGCCTGTGGCATGTTCCACATCAACTCTAGCCACTGCTCGATGGTCAAACGGGGAGTTCTTCCAGCCATCTTTCTCACTACTCTGCATAGTGAGAAATGTTGTTATGCTGGAATTAGAATAATTCTCATACTAAAAAGATCAAAGATTTGGAGTTTTGGTTTAGGCATGTATGACTATTATTATATTATGGAAGTGATACTTATGATATTTAGACATGTACAATGCTTCTACTGCTTTGTGCTAATTTATATTCTAAATATATTCTATACTATTGTTAACCTGGCTTTGATACCAAAAATATAACATGGTCCACTGTTATTGTACCCGGTGCGTTTTTTTGGTACGGGACAAACAACGCATGTGTGTTAGTTTATGGCCATATAGGTCCTCCCCCTCGCACAAAATTACTTGACCCTAAGGATCTTATGGTCTATACGGATGCTTGTGGCTCTGGCCTGGGAGAGGTACTTATGCAGAAAGGGAGAGTTATGGCTTATGCATCTAGGCAATTGAGGCCCAATAAGGTTCGGTATGTTGTTCATGATTTGAAGCTAGCAGCGGTGGTCTTTGCTTTGAAGTTGTGGCGACACTATCTTATGGGGGAGCGGTTTGTTCTCTATACAGACCATAAGTCCTTGAAATACCTATTTTCCCAGAAGGAACTGAACATGCACCAAAAAAGGTGGTTGGAGTTTTTGGCAGCCTTTGATTTTGATATTCGGTATACTCCTGGGAAAGGAAACCGTGTTGCGGATGCCCTCAGCCGTAAACACCAGGCAGTCGTATCGATGATGGTGGCTGAATGGCGTGACTTAGAGGTGTTAGCTTCTAGTGGGATCTGTAACAGTATGCCTACTCATAGCTCAGGCAGGATGTTAGCTAGCTTGGTTGTGAGACCAAGTCTTATGGACAGAATTTCTCTTGCTCAGAAGGAGGATTCGGTTGCTTTAGATCGTATTCATCGGTTGAAGAATGGAGAGGAAGCTGATGACCTGAAAGGTTTTGAGATGGATGCTCTTGGTTGTTTGAGAAAGAAGGGTAGAATCTTTGTACCTAATGTTACAGGGCTTAGACAAGAGGTGATGAAGGACCGCCATTGTTCGCGATACACTATTCACCCAAGTGGCAGCAAGATGTACATGGACATGAAGCGCCTATATTACTGGGAAGGAATGAAGCATGATATAGGTGAATATGCTAAGAATTGCATTACTTGCCAACTGGTGAAATGCGAGCATCAAAAGCCTAGCGGTCTTCTTCAGCCCTTGGAGATTCCATTATGGAAATGGGATTAGGTATAAGTGAATTTTGATTTTATAACGGTTCACCTATATAAACCCTTATTTGTGATCCAATTAGTGTTCCATTAACACTTTATTTAGGTATCAATGGATTTCATTGATGGCTTGCCTCGATCGAAGCAAGGGAATGATAGCATATGGGTAGTAGTGGATCATTTGACGAAATCTGCCCATTTTATCCCTGTCAAGGCAAAGAGGACTACATCTTATTTGGCGAAGCTGTATGTGAAGGAGGTTGTTCGTCTGCATGGTGTAACTAGCGCTATAGTTTGTGACAGAGATCCATTATTTACTAGTGAATTTTGGAGGAGCTTACAAGCAGCTTTGGGGACGAAGTTGAATATTAGCTCAGCCTATCATCCTCAGTCCGATGGACAAACTACGCGAGTCAATAAGATATTGGAGGATTTTTTGCGATCCTGTATTCTGGACTTTGGAGGGTCTTGAGAGGACCACCTATACTTGGTAGAGTCTTCATATAATAACAGCTTTCAGTCCAATATAGGCGTGGCTCCTTTCGAAGCACTGTATGGAAGACTATGTAGATCTCCTGCATGCTGGCTTGAGACTGTAGATAAGTTAGTTCTTGGTCCCGACACTGTACGAAAAGCCTCAGAGAAGGTAGAGATAATTAGGAGGAAGATGAAAGAAGCAAAAGATAGACAAAAGTCCTATGCAGATAAAAGAAGAAAGGACTTGGAGTTTAGCGTCGCCGATCATGTGTTCGTGAAAATTACTCCTTTAAAGGGGGTAATGAGGTTCAGCAAGACTGGTAAGCTTGCTCCAAGATTTATTGGGCCTTATCCTATTGTGGAGCGGATTGGGAAGCTTGCATATAAAGTTGCTCTACCTGAACACTTATCGAGTGTACACAACGTCTTTCATGTGTCACACTTGAGAAAGTGTTTGAGGGATTCTGAGGAGGTGATAGAGCCAAAGTAGTTGCAGCAGTTTGAAATCGCTCCTAATATGACATATACTCGAGAGCCTATTCGTATCATTGCCTCTGAGACGAAGAAGTTGCGTAGTAAGGTGGTTCCTCTAGTCAAGGTGCAATGGTCGAGCAATCCGAAGGACTGCACCTGGGAAATAAAGGAGTCGATGCAGAGGCATTATCCTGAATTGTTTGGCGCTCGAGTAAGGTATGTCTTATTTTTTTAAAAAAAATTTAATCAAATAATAAGTTACAGAAATCTCCCTTACGTAAAAATTGCGAGGACGCAATTTTTGTAAGGGGGAAGTCTGTAACAACCCGATTTTTAAGGATACTAAATTGGGAATCAACTTAATAAATTGATAATTAATTAGTTAATAATAATAAATAATTAAATATTTATGGAGAAAATAAAATAATAGATAAATGAAAAAAAAATTAATATTAATATGGTTGAGAGCAAAGTAAATTATAACGAACTCATTTTCTTTTATTTGGCGTTATAAATTATGCATTTTTAGTGGTAACGTAATTTATAAATGAACCATTTTATTAAACCAAATTATTTGGAAAGTTTAAAAAAAAGAAAAATAAATAAATAAAATAAAATAAAATATAAAAAAGTTGTTTTTACTTAAAAAGTTTTTTTATTATTTATTCCCATGTTTTTCATTAAAGAAAAAAAAGGAAAAGAAAGCGTCGCATGTATAAACCAACATGAGGCATATATGTGTGTGAGAATCAACATGCAAATTTGGTTTCATAAACAATTCCTTTAATCAAACAATGGTTTTAGGCCAAACCTATCGTATGTAATCCAATACGATACCAACCCAATTATCATTTGTAACACAAAAATAAGTTCATACACACATTCTCCAAAGATACTGGTTTTTCAAAATCAACTTTAATACTTCCCAAAAATCATAAAGTAAAGAAAATTGCATTACGGGAATTATGGGATAAATGTAACATGACTCATAAAATATACCAAATAAACAGACGTTGGTATTGTAAAATCACAGTGGTAGAGCTCGAGCACGCGCGAAGACATCAACACCGTAACCTACTCATAACGCCATAATACACCTGGCGATCAACCCAGGATACCCAAGACGGTCTAAGGCAAAGGCCGTATGCTACCCGTTCACGGATCTACACGTGAAACCCCCACGCCTCCATCCATCATAGTCCGTGACCCACCGATCGGAGATCCCAATCAAAAATAAAATTAGCCCTATGTAGCAGACCGTTGACCTTTGGTGGTAATAGGGCATGTGATATACCACCGATTCAGGTAGCGATCCTGAATCAGGTCGTCTAAGGTGGAGTTTTGACCCATTGGTACAATAGAGTCCAATCTATCCCGACCCAAAAATCAAAGTGTTTGTAATTTCAAAACACTTCTAAAAAAATCATTGGCGACAACATCTTCCAATAAAACCTTTGATAAACCCAGTATAATATTCAAAAGCAAATAAAATTTAGCAAACAATTATGCGTATAAAAGAAAATAATTACATCTCCGTTTCGCATTAACACACAAATACTCCATAGTACTTATGTATCATGGCGAAATACAGAAACCTCATTTATTAGATTAAAATTATTAAAAATTCGTTAAGTTAGAAAAAAATTGATAACAATTAATTTAATTAAAAAGGCAAGCTTTAGTATTCAAAAACGTAATCAAAATCCTAAATAAAATGTTCTATTTACATATTGTTATTATTATTTTTTATTTTTTTCCAAACACATATTGATCGATAATATAATATTTTTCTTCCAAAATAAATTTAATTCAACCATTTAAATTAATTTTAATATTATTTATTTAATATTTTTTTCCTTCGGTGCAGCCCCGATTTGTGCTGTAATTGTGCAGCCTGCCTGGGCTGCATCTGCAGCCCAAGCCTAGCTGCGCCAGTGCAGACCAGGGCTGCGCCAGTGCAGCCCTGGGCTGTACAGCCCCGGGCAGCACCTGTGCAGCCATAGGCTGCACAGGGCAGCCCGCCCAGGCGGTACGGATGCTGACTCGGGCCGCACCCGGGCTGCACCCGTGCAGCCCGGGTGGACCGGGGGGGGGGGGGGGGGGGGGGGGGGGGGGGGGGGGCAGCCCGGGTGCGGCCCGGGGCAGAATCCGTGCAGCTCATGCGGGCTGCACTGTGCAGCCCAGGGCTGCACAAGGGCAGCACGGGTGGGCTGCACAGGGGCAGCCCGAGAGGGCTGCCTTGGTGCATCCCGGGGCTGTACAGCCCAGGGCTGCACAGGTGCAGCCCAGGTCTGCACAAGTCTCCTCAGCGTACACAGTTGTTAAAGTGGTTTCAACATTAATAGAGAGTGTGCCAATAATAGGCCTCGGTCCCTTTAACAACCAAACATCATTTTCCACACTATTGGTCTCTTTTAAGTTTCAAAAGTGAATCGTTAATTGATATCAAATCATATTCGCTTCAAAATATCATATTTACTTCAATATGTCATATTCACTTCAAAATATAATTTTATTCACCATGAATCAATTTTAATTTCAAAATTATTTTATTTACTTTGAAATCGATTTCATTTCAAAATCATTTTTTGACTTAGCTTCATTTTCACCACATTCAAGTTTTATATCAACGATTTAAATATAAACAGCTCTAACCTTAAATAGCTTAAATTTTGAAAATAGTTTGAATAATTTAATAGGTCAAAATATTTTAAATAATTTAGAGATTGAAACAGTTTGACATAAAGTAGTTTGAGTATTGAAAATAGGTTATATATTAAAATGGTTTGAAAATTTAAATAATTTCAAATTTTAAAAAGATGAATTTTAAAATAGTTCATAGTGAAAATAGTTTCAAATTTAAAACTGTTTCTTTCCATTTCCAATAAATCTGGACTCGAGTCCAAATTTCAATCAAATTGATTCGATTTGAAATCTTCCAATTCAAATCATCTTCAGTTTCAAATCAATTCAAATCGACTCGATTTCGATTTCAATTCAAATCAACTTAAATTTCGATTTCAATTCATATCAGCCCCAATTTCGATTTCAATTGGAATTAACTTCAATTTCAAAACGTACATTTTTAACTTCAAATCCGATTCAACATTCGATTCAACGGCTTAAGTTTCATTTCAATTCCCATTTTAATCATTCCAATTTATGTAGATTTCAAGTCCAATTCTAAAATACCACTTAAAATCACTTTAATCCAATTTAAACTTCAATGTTCGAATTTAGATTCAAATCTTTAAATTAATTCAATTTTAAATATGTTGATTCCAAGCCTAAATTCAAAGTATCAATCCAAATTACTTTAACCAAGATGAATTTTCAAAGTTCGAATAAAGTTCAAACCTTTAAAGCAATTCAATTCCCATAATTCAAGTCGTACATCAATTATAATTTCAAATTCTAAAATATATTCTTTAAACAATTTCATTTATAAATTTCACCTTCAACATTTCAAAGCTCAAATTTGAAAATAATTTAATCATTTCGAATTTTGTTTTTAAAAAAAATCGTTTAAATAGATTCAAATTAAAGAATTTAAAACCATTTAACTTTACCAATCTAATGTCCATATATAATTTTCTATCCTATGGTCAAATGATCAGTTATTTCACTTTTAACTAGAGTGATGGATATATATATATCATTTTAATCCAAATCACAATGTTAAAGTTATGTATCATTTCAACATATTTCTTAATTTATTCAAATATAATTAACAGTTTATGTGCTGTCAAATTATATATAGGGTTCTAACTTGAATATAAAAAAATAAACATCAAATCATCCAAAATATCAACCAATAACCATCCATCACAATCAACATCTAAAACAGTCAATATATCACAACAATTTACTAGTTAACAATATCGGGTGTTTAACTAGCAGTTCGATTTCAATTTTCGACTTAGCTGTCAATTAAAATTTCTAATCAGTTCAAACCATATGCCAATTTAAAGGTCAGTTAAATTACCAAACAGCAGTCAATAAAGATAAATCACTTCATGATTTCAATTTAACTAACATCAGAATATTTTTGTATTTCGTGGGCAGTTTAAAAACACTCACCTTTATTTGAAACTGAAAATTTTGTAGAGTCAAACATATTCGAATCTAACTCCAGGACAGAAATGTTCTAACATAGATGAAAATCGAACATGAAAAGATTAGTTGACAACAGTAAAAAGATAGGGCGTCGAATTACTAAACAATAGGGGTCTTTCCGTGCAAGTCAGCGTCCCCCTGCCGGAGCTCCCCAAACTTGAAGTCGAGGAGCTGCTCAGTGAGAAGAAGCGTCAAATGTCGTAGACCACTTCAATACGATTCCAACGCAACTTGTTTCGCTCAAATCCGACCTCATGTGAAAAGGTTATGAATTTATTAATATAATAAGATAATTAAAATTTAATTAACATAATTAAATTAGCAACTAAACTTAACCTATATCTTCCTCTCCCTTCTCATCCGTGCTTCTCTCCTTCCCAGTCTGAATGCATTTTTATACACATTGTAACGACCAGGGATTTTGGACATCCCGGGTTGTGAATATTAATTTATAATATTCAATAATGTTGTATTTTAATATACATATTCCCATTTATCAATGATTAATAATTGTATATAATTTTTTAAAACCAATATAATTTTAATTTTCAGATCTATATTGAAATACAGATTGATTAAATGGAATTTCTTATATAGATCTGAAATTCAATTTAATCAATTTGTATTTTAATATAGATCTGAAAATTCAAAATATATTGATTTTAGAAAATTGTGTACAATTATTAATCATTGATAAATGGGAATATTGTATATTAAAATACAATATTATTGAATATTATAAATTAATATTCACAACTCGAGATGTCCAAAACCCGTGTCCTTACACACATACTCGATCAACGATCGCCGCACAATCGTAACTACCGCCGACCCACATGCTCGTGCCATCCCCTATGCTACCTCCGCCTCGCCGCTATAGCACGCGTGCCACACACACAAAAACCTAAAAAAACTATAGAAAAAGGCGATCCATTTTCGACCACCATGTGATGAATGATGATGATCCGGCCGTTGGGTGGCTCCATATCGATGTGCTCTACGTTTTCCTAGTTGAAGTCGAAGGCTAATTTGGCCCTTAAAAGCTCCGCTGAACCAAGGCCATTGATTTCTAGGTTTAATGGCAGTTGATATTTGTTTTTAGGGTTAGGTTATGCAAATGGAAGAAAGTTAAGGCCCTATTTATAAAATATTTCTATGGCACTATTCATCCGTGAAATTTTCGAACTCTAAACAAAGCATGTCACGTGACGTTCGATATGTTATACCCCTATTCCGAACATAATGAAACATATATCGGGTACCAATTACATCATATTCTAAGATAACTTTTCAAAATAGAATTATATTAATTAAAATTATGAAAATAAATTCTATGCGTTTTTAGCTCGTATGACCAAACAATAAGTCCCATCGCTACCAAACTTGAAATTCTATAATAGTTCACTATGAAGGATCCAATGAAATTGGTTTCGTCCATCGAGACAATGCCTCGGAAGGCTATTTTTGATGCATTAATTAAAACAAGCTATTTTCCAAAAAAATATTAACTTTAAATTCAATTTTAAAAGTTAACAATCTTCATTCTTTTTTAAATAAAATTTATATACACTATCTAAATTATTCTTCTTCAAATCAAAATACCTATTACAAATTAACATAAACGACATTGCTTAACATTAAATTTCCATTTACTTCACTTATGAATGAAATTTTTTGAATATCATGTTTTAAAACGAATTCTATTTATAAACAATTTTTACCCACTTTATAAAATTAAAATCATAATCAATAAATTGCATTCAAATTTGTATCTCAAATATCATTTTATAAATAAATGTTCGTTCAAATTTGTATACAACCAATTTCTTACTTTTAATTCATAAGCAAGTTCACTTCTTTAATTAAAGCCTTCCAAAAATCCAATTGAAATAAGCTTCAACATTGGATTCAAATGAATCTTATTCAAAATCGATCATTTTATTTTCAACTAAATAACTCAATATTTAATGTTCAAGTTCATATTGAATAACTCTATAAATAAAACTAAATTTTTTATTTCCAACCACTTTTATTCAATACTATATTAAAATTGAACATTTTATTATCCATAAAACCTGCTTGATAGTAGAAGTATGAAAGAAGGTTAACAATATTAAGGTTTCGATGAAGAAACAGGCTAACTCATCGTGAAGGACATAAAAATGATGTTTCAAAGGCATTGAGCAGGTATCGGGAGTCGAAGGCACCATCTACTCATACAGTGCAAAGACCTTCTACCCAGATGAAAAAAGATTGGCCCTTTCGCCACTATCAACTTTTCGACATATATGTGCAAGCTATGATGACTTTGGAACCCCTTTCAAAGGCAATCAATAGTGCTCTCCGAACTACACGTTAAACCTTTCGAAGTCAAAGGTTTCACCCCATAGTAGCCTTTTCGAAAGCATAGCAAGCCTTTTGAACCGGTCAAGGTCCATAATAATAAGAGAGAGTTCCACATCATTTCATGGCATGTATTCTAGGGCTACTCAACATCATCGAAACCAATGACAATTGAATCTCTTCGAAACCAACGTAAACCTATCTATCATGTTGAAGGCTCCGAACCTACCTCCACTAACCATAAGGAGGCAAAGATCCATCCAGGATACCTTTCGACAATGTCGAAAGGTGCTATGAAGAGGGCAATACTCAGAAATTGGAAAAGGTAAAAGGATGATAAAATTCCTTTCGACAATGTCGAAAGGAGGCATGGCTTTTGACTCAGTCAAAAGGTTAAGAAAGAATGAGGGAACATCTAGAGTATGGAAAGGAGAACAAGGACACCTTTCGACAAAATCGAAAGGGGACATAACATTCGACAAGATCGAAAGGAGACATGGCCTTAGACGAGATCGAAAGAAGGCATGGCCTTCGAAAAGATCGAAAGGGGACATGGCCTTCGAAAACATCAAAAGGAGGCATGGCTTTCAACTAGGTTGATAAGATCAAAATAGAATATAAAGAGGGGACCTTTCGACCCGTTCGAAGGCAAGGAAGCGAAAGGATAAACAAAAAAGAACAAGAGAACAACTTTTGAAAACATCGAAAGGGTCATGTCCTTTCGACCAAGTCGAATGATTTGAGGCAGCATATAAGAAGGGGTCCTTTCGACCCAGTCGAAAACAAAGCCATGGAAGGTGCGGACCTGCATCTATAAATAAGGCCCAAGGCATCCAGTTTTGGGGACCGAATTTTGGGATTCTGAATGCAATTCATTTACTCTATTTTCTTAGTGATAATTGTACTTGAAAGAAACCCTAAATCAAATTAGGGAAAAAACTTAATTTCTTATAATTCATTTCGGATTATAAATAAAAAAGGAGATGGCTTATTCATAATGGATATTGATGACGAGGAAGATCATGTATATCATTATCTAGACTAATTATCAATTGCAAATGATTCTAACATATTCCCGCAATCTATTTTTGTCTAAGATATATGTAAGATCAACTTAGACATTTCCAATCAAAACACATCATCATCGGAACCTGTACATAGTACCAAAAATATAAATGACGATGGGGGTGTAGACCTTGTTGAGTGCATGAGTTTTGGGAATACCTAAATTGATCTAATATAAGTAGGATAAAGTGAGTTGTAGACAATAGTAAACTAGGACTGCTTCGAAAGGAAAAACCCCATTTCGACCTAGAAAGGAGTGCTTCCGAAAGGAATTCTGTTTTACATTGGCTAGCAATCATTCATGATGGAGTTCATTCCAGGGGAATTTACTATTTGAGGAATTAATAACACTTTCGAAGGCACCCATAGACGACACCAAGGGGTTGAAAGCAATCAATACATACTGATAGAGTAAGCATCCCCTTTTGACAAAGTCGAAAGGTCTTGAATGTCACCTTTCAACGTGATCGAAAGGGGGTAGAAGACATCGATGATTGATTATTTTCGACTCCCTAGGGGGATGAGACTCGATAAAATGATGATCTCGAGAGCTATAAGCTATGACAACTCCTAGAGGCTACTCGACTATACCAACCTAGTCGAAAGGTTGGAATGGTCTCGTTATTCTTTTCGACTAAGCTAATCTGGTAAAAAGGTTTGGCAATTTTCTATTCCTTTTGACCAAGTTAATTTGGTCAAAAGCTCAAGCTATTACCTCAAATCCTTTCGACTAAATCATTATATTAGAAAGATATGCTTTCAAAGGCGAGAATCCTCTCAACAACATGGTCATTTTCAAATAGAATTATCTTACAAAAAGCTTGGGGATGTTCTTGTTAACATTTTTGGCGCTAGAAGGAGAGTTCGAACCTCCGACCTTGTCACCATACATATCCTAATTTGGTTCATTTCTCTTTATAGGAAAAATGAGGTCAAAGCATTTGAGTTGACTTATAGAGGAAGTAATACACACTACTTCCTTGGAGGAAAATAAGCGCTAACTTTCAACCTAGATAAGGCCATTCCAGAGCAAATTTCATTACCAGCCCAGCGGGATGAAAATACGACAATTGTAACAAAAGATTCCATTTTTCTGTGGAAAAGACCCACATCCATAATGATGATCTTACATATAGACAATTCCTTAATATCTTGTTCATTCATAACAAAATATTTTCTTTGTGCGCCGATAATAAAACATATTATTTTGGAGAGAGAGACAATTTCACCAATCGAGTCACAGGTATCTGATATATTCATACCTAACGATTTTCTACAAAGTGGCGATGAAACATAACTTGTACAAATCTTTCCATTTTCCAATTCAATCGGATCCGGTCGTTCGTAGAGCTATTTACTCGATCGTAGACATTTTTGCAACATTTCTAGGAGAGGAACGAATAGTCAATTTTGAAAGAACTTACACTTGAGCAACAATTGCAAGAAATGCAGGAGCTGCTAAAGTTGGCTTTATCTCAGATATCATCAAAAACTTCGAGACAGAATCAAGGAGAAGAAGTGGTTTCTCCTAGGAGAAATCTAAAGACTAATTCAAAAGAATGCAAAGATAAAGTGGACTTGACCTCGTCAAAAAAGGTAGAACTTCCCCAAGCAAGAGCTAATCATTAGGGTAGAATTCTCTATAAGTCATTTAACAGCCTGGTAGTTCAACATCTAAAGAGTAATTCCCAAGTTAGAAAAATTACAGCAATGTTTAAGCTGTTCTTAAAGATGTTGCTGAGAAGGCTATCAAGGACGCAATGAATTCTAAAGGAAAACGAACCATGGATGAGAATGTTAATTATAATAAGAGGGTGCCACCTTTCACTGATGAGATTATCGCAATAGTAATACCTCCATATGTCAAAATTCCGTCTATGAAATATCATAGGGGCTACGGACCCCGATGATCATATGGTTTTTGACAGCCAGATGGACTTATATAATGCTTCTCGGACAGTCAGATGCCAACTTTTCCCCATTACTCTCCAGGGGGCGGCAGCCAAATGGTATAGACAATATAGATAAAAGACCATCTATTCCTTGAAGTAGTTTTCCTATGAATTCTCAGCACAATTTTGTATTTGCAAGGATCCTACAATTGATTATATAGTCTTGGTAAACATAAAAAAAAAGTCAGGGTTAATCTTTAGGGGTCTATTTGAGAAGATTCAACGCAAAGCCTTGAAGGCTAAGGGCATGTATGATCATTATAAGTTCATAGCCATCCAATCTAGTTTAATCAGAATACTCCTTTTGCAACTCTTTGTCAATGGCTACAAAGATCTACAGGACTTCATCTTTCAAGCTAACAAGTTCATTCGGATGGATGAGCTCTACTATGCCAAGTAAAAGACAATTACCACGAAGGAAGGAGGAAGATTTGGCTTGGACCGTAGCCATAAAAGGGTTAGATCGGAAGACCCAGTTGCTAATACAGTTGCTTTAAACAGGCCACTCTCTTACATATATGTTATAGCTAAGGAAAGAGTCAACTTTCAGACCTCCTTCATAGAGCGGAAGAAAGGAGGGGACTACTGCGCATATCATAAAGCTAACGACTATAAAACTGATGAATGTAGAGTTCTGGCTGGTATAATTCAAAAGCTGATCTGAGATGGCCATCTGAAAGAATTTATCCAAGTTCAGCACAAAGCCCCACGGACCGAAATACTCTCTTGAAACGTACGGGCAATGCTATAAATATGTTAGAAGATTAGGACCCTCTAAGCTTAAGCCCACCAATCAATATAATATATGTGATCCATGGTAGGCCACATCCAGTATGAAGTAGTAAAGGGATCGAAGCAGATATATCAAAGAGGCCAAGGAGGGAATTTGTTCTGTTCAAGAAGAGCCCCCAACGAAGATCCCACGTCTTAACATCCAAATGCCTAATATAGTGGTCACCCTCAAGAGCTACGCAAAGGAGTCCATCATCCTCATAACGGCCCCCTTATGATTACTGCACAAATTGGGTTGTCCACTGTCTCCAAGATTCTAGTTGATACAGGCAGCATAGTTAATGTCATCTTCAAACATGCTTTCGAGTAGATGAATATCCCTGAGAACGAACTAGAGCTGAGCATTGAGCCGATATTTGGGTTTAACAATAAGGGGTCAACTTCGATATGGCAGATAATGCTACTCGTACAAATAGGAGTGCCTCCAACTTGTCGAACATTTGAAACTATCTTCATGATAATCGACCAACCTTCCCACTGCAATGCTTTCTTCGACAGACCAGCCCTGGATGAGATTGATGTTTTTGTCTCCCCAAAGTACCTCATGCTAAAATTGCTGAAAAAGCGAGGCTGGGGAACTATACAGGGAGAACAATTTAGCTCTCAAGAAATGTACTTTGCTATGTTTGATTAATAAAAAAGGGAGAATTATGCTTATTTTTATTCTTTTACCGTTTTACAGCCTTCGAATGATGGATTTCACATCCAACATTCGGAGCAAAAATTAATATTGAGAAGTCTAACTACGGTATGTATCAAAGATACATTCCTATAGGAAGCAAGAGAAAGATGGTTAACACTAACTCAACAGAAGAAGGTCCCATACTCATAGAGTTTGACTGCCGGGGAAAAACAGAGAGAATATAACCCATAGAGGATCTTGAGGAAACACATATAGATTCAGATGATGCTTCTAAAGTAGTCAAAGTGGGAAAAGAACTTGATAGCGAGTTAAATAAAGACTTGATTCGGTTCCTAAAGGTCAACAAGAATGTGTTTTCTTGGTCACATTCCGATATGGTGTAGATTGACCCGACTGTCATGTATCATGCCCTTAACATCAACGTAGAAGCAACCCCCATAAGGCAGAAAAAGTGACAATTGGATAAATTCGAACATATGCTCTAAAAGAAGAAGTTGATAGGATCCTTGAAAGTGGATTAATTCGGGAGACATATTATCCCAAATGGTTAGCTAACCCAGTTTTATTGAAGAAGTTAAATGGGAAATGGAGAACATGCATCGATTACACAGATTTAAATAAAGCAAGCCTGAAAGTTATTTCCCGCTACCATGAACAGATCAGTTAGTGGATGCAATGAGTGGACACAAGTTGTTATCCCTTATGGATTCTTATTCAGGGTATAATCTGATATCGATGTTCAAGTCGGATGAAGATCATACCAGCTTCATAATAGAACGGGGAATCTATTGTTGTAGGGCCATGTCATTTGGGATAAAGAATGTAGGGGCCACTGATCAGAGATTGGTTAATCGGATGCTCAAGGAGCAGGTTGGCATAAACATGGAAGTTTATGTTGATGACATGCTGGTAAAATCTCACGAGCCTGAGGATCATCTTAAGAATCTAGAGGAAATTTTCAAGATACCGCGGAAGTATCAAATGAAGTTGAAACCGCAAAAGTTCTCTTTTGGGATCTACTCTGGAAAGTCCTTAGGCTACCTAGTAGGTGCTCAAGGAATCGAAGCAAGTCCTGACCAAACTCAAGCCATAAAGGATATGGATGAACCAAAAACTAGCAAAGAGGAGATGAGCTTAAATGGAAGAGTAGCTGCCCTAAGTAGGTTCATCTCAAAAGCTATTGTATACCTTTCTTCGAAGTGATTAAGAAAAAGAAGAACTTCTCATGGGGAGATGATTGCAGAAAAGATTTCTTGGAATTGAAAAGCCATTTGGAGAAACCACTGATACTCTCAAGTCCCGAAGGTGGAGAAATAATGTATTTGTACATGGAGATATCATAACATGCATTCAGTTCGGTGCTCATTCGAGAGGACAATGGGGCACATCTCCTACTATACTATGTAAGCAGGCAATTAAAGGATGCAATCAAAGAGCAAGCACCGGCAGACTTTTTAGTGAATACACCGGTTTTATAAAGGAACAATAGGAAAAAGAGAAGGATCAGAGGCCCATGTGGCAACTGTAGGTGGATGGAGCATCAAATGAACAAGGTGACGTTGCAGAATATATAATCATATACCAGATGGACATCGTTTTCACTATGCCATGAAACGGGGATTTCTTGGAACCAATAATGCGGTAGACTATGAATCGATGGTAGCAGGATTAACTTTGACAATAGAAATGAAAATCCCACGAATAAAGATTTTTAGCGACTCTCAGCTGATGGTAAATCAAGTAAAGTAGATATACCAAACAAAGCAACCCAAGCTATCTGT
This sequence comes from Allium cepa, assembly GCA_030765085.1. Classification (NCBI taxonomy): domain Eukaryota; kingdom Viridiplantae; phylum Streptophyta; class Magnoliopsida; order Asparagales; family Amaryllidaceae; genus Allium; species Allium cepa. The sequence continues at coordinate 982,153,572 of CM060928.1, forward strand.
ATATGTGAAGAAGATATTACGAATGCTTGCTTTGTTTGAGGATTTTTCGATAAAACAAGTTCCAAGGGCAGAGAATGCATAGGCAGACTCTTTAGCAAAATTGGCTAGCTCAAGGGGAGCCCCAGAGACACGAATTGTACCCGTCGAATATTAGGAAAAGCCAAGTATTGAAAAGGAAACATGCGGGCAAGGGAAAGAGCTACTGGTTATGACGAGATCTCAGGCCAAGTCTCAAGGGGGAGAGGAAAAGGAAAGTGGTAAAGAGTTAACAGATGAAAGAATGGACCAACCCAGGCAAAATAGCACATATGATGATTGATGGATGTCACCCATTGTTGAGTATTTAGTTAAAGGGATACTACTATCCGATAAAGGAAAGGTGAGAAAAATCAAGAGAATGGCTCCAACCTTTGTTATGATGGACAAAATCCTCTATAAAAAGGGAATGTTCTAACCTATCTTAGGCATGCAAGCATGAATGATGGGATAAAACTGATGACTAAAGCACACGAAGGGTTTTGTGGCGACCATTCAAATGGCACAAAGCTTGCAAAGAAATATCAAGGCAGGGATATGGTAAGCAAAGCCATAGGCTATGTGAAAAGATGAGAGAAATCCTAGAAATATTCAAAGATGCCCAGGTTTTCCCCATGTCAATTAACTCAAATCACAAGTCCATGGTCCTTTGATGTATGGGGAATAGATTTGATTGGCCTATTGACAGTTTCAAAAGGAGAAGCAAAATAAGCCGTTGTGGCCATTGACTATTTTACCAAATGGGTTGAAGATGAACCACTTACAAAAATCACTTCTGGGAAAATATTGAGATTTGTTATTAAGAACATCATAACCAGTTTCGGAATTCCCCAGAAAATAATTTCTGACAATGGAACGCAATTTTAGAGAAAAGAATTCTCTCGATTCTACCACAAAAATAAGATTATTAAAAAATTTTGTCTGTCGTGCATCCAAATGCTAATGGAGCAGTTGAGGCTTCAAACAAAACCATAAAAACATTTCTAAAAAAGCAACTAAATAAGGCAAAAGAAAATTGGGTAGAAGAGCCGCCATTAGTACTATGGTCCTACCGAACATCTGCTAAGATGACAATGGAACATACCTCGTATTCTTTGACATACGGGTATGAGGCAATGCTATCAATTGATATTGAAATATCCTTACACTGAAGGATTGCCTACGCATTTGATAAGAATCAAGAGTTGAAAAAAGAATCATTGGACTTGATAAATTAGGTAAGAGATGAAGCAGTGGTAAGAACAGTTGAATATTAGAGAAGGATCTCGAAGTTTTACAACTCAAGAGTAAGAGTCTGCAGATTAATGGCCAATACTAAGAATCTTGCAGATAGACCCCTAGGACCGAACTGGGAGGGCCATTAATCATATGCACAATAATCCCCTTAATAACCTACAAATTGTGCTGCCCAAATGGCGATATGGTGCCTAGAACATGGAATGCTGAGCATTTAAGGATATATTTTCCAAAGATGCATTAATAAAAAGCTTCTTTTTGTGAACAGAAAATCTACATGGTTGGGAGAAAAATACTCTTTATATATGTATACTACCTAAGATGGTAGCCTACCTAAGATGGTAAAAAGCCTCTGTCTGCGCCGAGATGGCCAAGGCAGAGCACCTCCTGGAGGGAGGGCGGGTAAGCCTTTAACCACGCAATGAGATAGCCATGTTAAAGCACCGGACAAGCCTTTGACTGCGCCTCTGGTCAGGTTAAGGCATCTCCTGGTGGGGGGATGAAGTAATCCTTTATTCACGCCATGAGATGGCTAGGTTAAACGAACAAACCCTTACATGTGCCACGCTATGGCCAGGGTAAGGCACCTCCTAAAGAGAGGACGGAGTAAGCCTTTACCCACTCCATAAGATGGCCAGGTTAAAGCACCAAAGAAGCCCATGTCCATGCCGCAAAACGGCTAGGGTAGGGTGCCCCATAGAGGGAGATTGGGCAATTCCTTCGTTCCAGCCTCTAAGATGAGCTAACCATAAGCACCACACAATAATGTACTAAGTTGTCCAAGACCGAGAATAGGCTCAACCAATAATGAACTAAGAAGTCCAAGCCCAAGAAGAGGCAAAATCAATAGTGGACTAAGATGTCTTAGCCTAGATAAAGGCTCATCAAATTATGGACTGATATGTCCAAAGCCCAGAGAAGGCTCATCAAGTGAAAGACTGAAATGTCCAAGCCTAAAAAGTGGTATATCTAATTATGGACAAAGAAGTCCAAACTCAAGAGGCAGCTAATCATATTATTTCTATGCTAGACCTGAAGGGTTCATATATGTTAGAAAGGACGAAAGCAAAGGAGTAAAATGGAACTCCATTGATTATTATCCGAATCTAGGTTTCGGGACGTTCTCAAAATCGTCTATTGATGCCCGAATCTGGGCTTTGGGATTCTCATATATGAATTTCAGCATTCAATACCCAAATCTCAGTTTCGTGACTTTATCAATCTCCATCTTTATTAAGCCCGAGTCTAGGTATGGGAACATTGTCGATCGCTACAGTTCGTTATATTCGAACTTAGGTTTCGGGTTATTATATGGTTGCCTTATCTAATCCGAGTTCACGACATCTATTATAAAGATAATGTTCATGGATTTCTGGTTGTTCAACATATGTCCCAACGTGGGCGAAGGATTTCTATTTTTAACAACTATCTGCTTACACCATATGTGCCCTAAATCTAGGTTGAAGATTCTTTTTGTGAAGAAGATTGACTAACATATGCCCTGATTTGGGCTTGAAGCTTAATATGAGAATAATACCTACAAATTCCCGTTTAGTTGATCATGAAAACCTGAATTTTGGTTTAGAAATGCCATATATAGAACTATTTTTTGGGATATTGTTATCTTGATTCTGGGTGTCATGTTATCAACTTCCCAACTTCACACATTAATACCCTAATTGGGGTTGGATTTCATGGTTGATATGATGTAATTGAGTCTATTGCAGACAACCAGAAATTTCAAATTGGTCTTCTTAATGCCAAAATTAAAAGTTGGTGTTTATTAATTCCGAATGATGCTTACCAAGCGAATGAGGGCATTAACATGCTGATCTACTACTGAATATACATGTAAGTATGATAGCAACAACATCATATGTCTTAAATTTGAATTTTGCATAAAAAGTGAAGTTATGAAGAATAGGAAAGCTATGAAATCTTTGTCCTAAAGAACAAAAGCTTCTTTCATATGAGGAGGGAAAAATGTTAGCCATAAAACCTACTTGATATCAGATGTATGAAAGAAGATTAATAAGATTGAGGCTTCGGTGAAGAAACATGCCAAGTCATTATGAAGGACAAAAAAAAGGTTGTTTTAAAGGCATTGAGCATGTATCGAAGGAGTCGAAGGAACCAACTACTCATACAGCGCATAGGCCTTCGGGCTAGATGAAAACAGACAAGACCTTCCACCACTATCAACCTTTTGACACAGTTGAGCAAGCTATGATGACTTTGGAACCTCTTTCGAAGGCTATCAATAGTGCTCTCCCAACTACACATCAGACCTTTCAAAGTCAAAGGTTACCCCTATAGTAGCACTTCCAAAAGCATGACAAGCCTTTCAAACCAGTCAAGGTCCATAATAATGAGAGAGAGAGTTCCACATCAGTTTATGGGCATGAATTCTAGGGCTAATCAACATCATCGAAACTTATGACAATTGAATCTCTTTGAAACCAATGTAATCAACCCATCGATCATGTCGAAGGCTCTGAACCTACCTCCACTAACAAAAGGAGGCAAAGATCCATCCAGAACACCTTTCGACAATATTGAAAGGTGTTATGAAGAAAGCAATACTCGAAAATCGACATAGGAAAAAGGATGATTAAGGACCTTTCGACAACGTCGAAAGGAGGCATCGCTTTTGACTCAATTGAAAGCTTAAGAGAGAAAGAAGGAACTTCTAGAGTATGACGAGTAGAACAAGGACACCTTTCTACAACATCGAAAAGAATCATGGCATTCGACAACATCGAAAGGAGGTATGGCCTTCGACAACTTCGAAAGGAGGCGTGGCTTTCATTTAGGTTGAAAGGCTCAAAATGGCATATAATGAGGGGACCTTGTGACCTGGTCGAAGGCAAGGAAGTGAAAGGATAAACCAATAAGCACAAGAGAATAACTTTCAACAACATCCAAAAGGTCATGACCTTTCGACCAAGTCGAAAGGTTTGAGGCGACATATAAATAAGGTCCTTTCGACCTAGTCAAAAGCAAAGCCACGGAGGGGGTCGACCTGCATCTATAAGACCCAAAGGGTCTAGTTTTAGGGACTGAATTTTGAAATTCTGAATCATATCTTTTACTCTATTTTCTTAGTTATAATTGTACTTGGATGAAACCCTAAATCAAATTAGCGAAAAAGTTCAATTTCTTGTAACACATTTTGGGTTATAAATAAAAAAGGAGATGGCTTGTTCATAATGGATATTGGCGATGAGGAAGATCATTTAGATCATTAGCTAGACTAAAGATCAATTGCACATGATTCTAACCTATTCTCATAATCTATTTTGTTCTAAGTTGTATGTAAGATCGACTTAGGCATTTCCAATAGAAACACATCATCATCGAAACCCGTACTTAGTACGTAAAATAAAAATGATGATAGGGTGTAGACCATGTGGAGTGCATAAGTTTTGAGAATACCGAAATTGATCTAATATAAGGAAGATAAAGTGAGTTATAGAAAATAGCAAACTAGGACTGCTTCGAAAGGAAATCCCCCTTTCGACCAAGTCGAAAGGAATGCTTTCGAAAGGAATCCTGGTTTACATTGGCCAGCAATCATTCATGATGGAGTTCATTCAAGGGGAATTTGGTCTTTGTGGCATTAATAACCCTTTCGAAGGGACTCCATGGAAGGAATATTGACACCAAGGGGTTGAAAGCAATCAAGGCATACCGATAGAGTAAGCAACACCTTCGACAAAATGAAAAGGTCTTGAATGTCACCTTTCGACGTGGTCGAAAATGGGTAGAAGGTATTGATGATTTATTGTTTTCGACTACCTGGGGGAATGGGACTCGATAAAATGATGATATCTAGAGCTATATGCTATGACAACTCCTATAGGCTATTCGACTATACCAACCTAGTCGAAAGGTTGGAATGGTCTCGTTATCCCTTTCGATTAAGCTAATCTGGTTGAAAGGTTTGGCGATTTTCAATTCCTTTCAACCTGGTCAACTTGGTCGAAAGCTAGAACTAATTACCTCAAATCCTTCTGACTACGTCATTCTATTCGAAAGATATTCTTTTGAAGGTGAGAATCCTCTTAACAATGTGGTCATGTTCGAATAGAATTATCTTATAAAAAGCATTGAGGATGTTGACAAGATTTCTTGTTAACAATTTTTAAATAGCTAAAAATACGAGTCGTTACACCATATCTGTGGTTAGGACAAATTGCATGTAAATTCGTATTTTTCATCCTAAAAATAGTTTTTATTGACTAAAATTAAGATTCGAGTAAGTGGACATACAACAAAAGCACAAAAAGGTTAAAGAGCGCGATTCATTTTGTTAGCATTATTGGAAATACACCAAGTCCCAAGTATCAATTATTCTAGAGAATTTTTAAAAAGAATATATATATATATATATCTGTGTGTGTGTGTGTGTTTGTGTGTCACTAACCCAAGTCCAAATCAGTTAGCATCAACAACAACTTGTGGCAAATAAATTGAATTCCAACCCCAAGGAAAGTCCAAACCCACTAATCCGAGTTCGTGATGTTGGATCAAGTGCATTGGTATTAGGGTAAAAATAATGAATTTCAAAAATAAAAAATTTAAATTACATGGGATCTTAGTTCGTTTTATTGTGAATATATTCAATTACACTAAATCAAATTCAGTATTTAGTTAATAAGATAAGTTTGAGAAACATTTCTATTTATTTATTTAATTTAAAATATTTGTTTGTTTGTTAATGTGAAACAATAATGTTTTATTACTAATTTAATGAAATTTATTTTATTTTATTTTAGTTTCGTATATTAATTTTTTTAAGATGTTCATATTTATAACAAGAACATCATAATAGTGCTAAACTATATACTAACCTAGGGATATAAAGGAAAAATTAATCGTTGTGTCCTATGGTTTATAAAATGTCAATACGATAACTTATGTTAAAATAATGTCATGGGAAATAATATAATTATTAGCGTTATGTTTTATACGTATACTAAAGTAAGAAGAAAACTTTTTAATCGACCATTTATAAACTTATGTATGTATGCATGTATACGAACATATTAATATATAATAAAATAATTTGTATGAAAATTATATATATGTGTGTGTATATGTACATGATAATAAATATCTAGTTTTAGATTATTTAAAAAATTTAAAATTTAGATTTAAAAGGGTTAACTTTTTCAAGTTTGAAATATTTTAGACTATGAAATGTTTATTATAAAAACAAATTTTTTTCTACTACCAAAAGAAAAGGCATTAAATTTTTTGTTTAAAAATTTCGATTGAAATTATTTCTAAAATTTAAATATCGAATTTTGATCTTATTTAACTTTTGAATAATAAAAAAATTTATTTTACTTGAAGAGATTGTTAAACAGGTTATAATAATTTTTTAAGTCGAATAGAAATTTTAAATGTGTATGTGCATATATTATGAACCAAAAAAGTAAAGAATAAAATGAATATTTTTCTAAAAAATCAAAAAATATTTTGCTTAATATATATATATATAATGTTTTCGAAACTGGAAACAAGAAATTTTTATTTTTTGTTTTGTCGAAATTAATTTTAATATATTATATTTGTGTGTAACTAATAAAAGAATGTTTATAATATATATATGTATGTGTATTAATCTTTTTAAATAACTTGTCCGAAATTAAGTGAAGAGGAAAAGCGATTTATAAGTATATGGAAGAGTTAGGGATATAACCTATAGGCAGTTATTTAATGCTGCATACATATAACATTGTAACTAATCTTATTTACAATAAAGGTGTTTTTGCTTTTTATAATACACTTTGTTATATTGTAGCATAATTAATCTAGTAATTAATTCAATTTATATCTTAAATGAAATTTTATGTGAATGTATTGTGAGTAGTTGCAATCGTGAGTAATTAATCACTATATAAAATAACATTTTGTCTCAAAAATTCTTAATCAACATGTTTCAAGAAAAGATATATCCACTGAGACCAGAGTATGTGATACACAAATACTGGACAATTTATTACTCATGGTTGCTGGGGCACCATGAGTTACGTACTTATAGTTATTAGATAACTGAAAAATGACTCGACTTGAGAGTTTCTAGTTGGTTGATAATAACTAGGTCAAATAAGAAATCTCAATGTGATGACCTTACATAGTTCCCTCAAGTTGAGAATATTTGGAACTTTAATGTGAACCTTCCACTATGCCTATGGCTAAATCATGACATGACGACCATCAAGCAACTACAGTTGGGTTTGAATTGAAGCAACATATGTGAACTACTATTAATAGATAATTTGTCTCCTTAATTGATGAGGTTAGATCACTGTAACGACCCAGAATTTCACTCCTTTGATTTAGAATATTTAATAAATTTTGAATATTCAAATAATAGGTTTTATAATAAAGATAAACCTCTATTAAAAGTTAAATGATAATCGTGAAATAGTTTTCAAAATGTGTTTACACAAATAATTAGTTCGAAGAAAAATTGAAAATGTAATTGGAATTTGTTTTCCGAAATTTCGATTTTCGTCGGATAAAAGCTATCGAAAATTTCGTGACACTTTGGTATACACACATACATACATTTGAAAGTATTTTGACATGGAAATGCATATGTGTACATGTATGTACATTTAAGTATGTATGTATATATAAGATAAAATTTTATTTTAAAAAGCTAATATATTATTATTATTATATATAAAGATTCTTTTCCAATATAAAGTAAAAATAAAGTACGAACATGTTTTAACACGTTTGTTTATGAAAAATTTCGAATTTGAAGAAGGGAGACAAGGAGAAGACATTGAGAGATGTGGTATTTATTTTTGGAGGGCAAAGTACGCAAGGGTATATTAGTAATTCCACTTATTCCATTTGTATAAACTAACTTTCCTAATTTCTTTTTCAATTTTCTCATTCCCTTTTCGCTTGCAATAATTCCTAAAGCTTGAGCATTATTTAATTCCATCAATGATTTATGTTTTTAAATATCCAGTTTTAAAGTTGTAAAATGATTTGAAACTTGTTTAATCTCCTCCTTTTCATTTAAAAAAAACTTCTCCATTTTACTCCTAATTAATTCGGCCATAACATCCTCCATACTACAATTTAAAAAAAACTCAAACTATGTAAATTTCATTAGCTACATCTTTTACATCGGTCACTTTTTCAAATTTGGGTCCAGCTATGTCTAAATCTCGTTTTTTTGCAAAGTGTTTTTGGACGAAGAGATCCATGTCTGTAATGGTCCTTCTTATTTCGACCATGTCTTCCTAAAAAATAATTGAAATTGTATGTTTCCTTTTTTAAAAAATTATAGAGGGAGAATTTCCTAAAACTTCCTTTTGGATACTTTAACAAAATCTGAGAACGACGTGTCCAAAAATCAACAGGAACTAGACCTATTTTCGAGTGGATTTTGTGATTTTCCAAGTTTTCCGAATTCCAAAATGTATCAACTTTTCATAGGATTTTTGGTGAGTAAATTCTTTAAATTTTGAAAAAGTTTACATTATATGTATTTAATATTGGATGGTAAATAGAATTTTTTAATGCTATCATCTTAAGATTTTATGTGCTTCTTTTTAACGTTTCAATGCATATATGCATAACGAATTTAAAATATTACTAAGATCACATTTGATTACCAATACATTATAAGCAAACAAATAAAATTACACCAAACCAACATGTGTTCGTTGTATTTCTTAGCTAGTATGAAGATTACAAATGCAAGTAAACAAAACTAATATTATACGCATGTATTCTTACCAAAACGATACATAGAAGTATTCAAACCCTAAGGATACACACGATATCTCATGTTACTTCAAATCACTTTGTTGCTACTTATTAGCACCAAATGTATTAGTTACCTATAAAGACAAAGTTCAATAATTAATCGTAATAGACACGATTCATGAAAATATGCATATAAAGTGACAATTTTGAGCAACAATATATGATGTTTATGAACTTATTAATTCTAAACCACTGCCATATTTAAACTGGTATATATACCGTTAATTTTTCAAAGCATATTTAATTTTAATACAACTTATTTTATTTCTATAGTGCCTATTTGATTTTGGCAACTTAATTAACTTAGAAAAATATTTATGATGCTTAATAAATTCTATATAAACGTTGTTAATTTAGTTAAAGTTTTCTAAAACACAATTAATTTTTTATTAAACTTGGCTATATTTTACGAATTTAAATAATTTAGTTTGATGTTTATAAAATTGGTTAACTTTTGTAGTAATTATTTAAATTTTATTAACTTTGTTATTTTATAAACTTAATTTATTTTAAAAACTCGTTAAATAGTTATTTTTTATAGACTTGCTTAATTTTTATAAAACTTAGTTAACTTCTATAATATTAGTTAATTTTTATAGATTAGGCCGATTTTTATAAATTTATTTAATTTTTATAAAACTTAAATAACCGTGTTATATTTTTATAAACTTAATTATTTTTTATAAATTTGCTTACTTTTTACAAAATTTTGTCAATGTTTAGATAATTAATAATTTATGTAAAACTTGTTAAACTTAATTAAATTTAATACAACTTAGTTAATTTTTATAAATTTATTTTAGTTTTCTAAAACTTAGATAAGGTAGAAAATTATTTAGCTTTTATAAAACTGGGTTAACATAATTAATATATATAATTTATTTAACTTAGTTTAATTTTATAAAAAATAATTAAATTTTTATAAAATATATTTAACTTTTTATAAAACTTGGTTAAATTTTACAAATTTAATAAAATTTTACTAAGTTAACTTTGTTATTTTTATAAATTTAGTTCATTTTAAAATTTTAATTATATTTTGTATACTTAGTTATTTTTTATAAACCTACTTAATTTCCATAAATTGGTTATTTTTTTATAAATTAGGTTAGATTTTATAAATTTATCTAATTTTTTTAAAACTTAGATATCTTTGTTAAATTTTTAAAAATTTATTACTTTTATAAACTTTTTTACATTTGCTAAAAAAATTCAATATTTATATAGCAGGAAAATAGGCACAAGAACAAACTTAGAAAACAATTTAGACTGAAGGACAACAAGTTTATTTTTTAGGCTGAAGGAAATGCTAGTTATGTGATGACCCGGTATTTTGACAACATTATTTTAATAAATAATTTAATCTAATTAAGTAAAATACAAGCTTTTAAATTTATAAACTGACAAACTTTTTGGACCATTAACAGTTATATATATGTTTTGTTCAATAAAACTTAAAGATTCTATAATTATTAACATCTGATAATATATATACATGAATAGTAAACATAAGTATAAAATAATATATGGTTATAAACATAAATATATAAACATAAGAAAACTATAATGTAAATATAGGATATAAATTGTAATATAAAATATATAAATATAAACATATGTTATAAATCAAAGGTTTGAAAATTTAATTACAAATAGAATTAAAATTTATAAGTAAGCATACCACATAAACTGAAAATTTGTAACAACAAAAGTATAAATAAGACAAAGTGTATATATAGGTATATGTGAAAACTAGAAGTAATACCAAATAAAACAAACATCTCCAGAAACCAGACATCTTCATCTACAAGTCATATGTATACTTGCTAAAAGTATGCTTTCAAACAAAATATCTGTACATAGAAAATATAATTATAATATGTGAGCATATTAAGAAGCAAGACAAAATATCTTTGTAAAAATTTTACATATCAGCCAATATGAATTATATGTAAACAAGTGGGAAGACAATTGCATTTAATGCTTTCATCTCAGCCACCAAAGCAACATATCAGCCGAAATAAGATCTTGCTTAGTCAAAGAAAGTAAGAAAAGGAAACAAAAATCATTAGTCGATCAAAGAATAAACTACATCAGAACATACCTGCCTATACAAAAGCTTTTCTCCTTTATATATTAGCATCTGCTCGTTCAAGAACATAATTTGGCATTCCAGAAAAAAATATAAGCAACTCAATAAATTCATCAATCTGGGAAGGCAAGAAAGAAAAAAAAGGAAAAAAATACTACTCAGGGCAGATTCAATACTATAGTTTTCTAAAGTAAGAAATTGTCATCTGTTCAACAGTGTCTTCAGGTGAGTAAACAATTTAAATCAAACCAAGTAAATATATTTATTTGTTTCCTGTAAAGTCTGAGATTTGAAGTTGCGTTGTTATGCATATATATACATGAATTTCCTCGGTGTATAAATATTTGTAGGTGTGAATGCCTGTTTATGTTGAAAACCATCTCTGTTTCTTGATTCAGAGCATAAAGGCTCGATCAAAAACCCAAATATCACATCCCTTGATCTCTGTTAAGCTGAAAGTTTCGAATACAAAATGTTTGTTTGGTCATAAATCAAAGTTAAAAATTTATCTCCAGCAAAATAAGATCAAGATGAGCCTGAAAACTTCATAGTCCTGATGAACATGCACATACATGATAAAATCAAATGTCATAAATTGTTGATTTAAGCATATAACATGAATCACCATACGAAAACAAGATTTTTAAAATAAGAATGGTAATTTTTCTTTGAGTATGCTGAGAGCAGTGGCTAAATGAACTATAAATGGGTTTTGAGCGATTCAAGATGGTCGAAGGATCTTGGGATGTCAAGGATTTGACCGGAGATAGAGGAGCGTCTACTGATGTCGGGAAAAATGTTCATTAATTTTTCTATTGTGGGGAATGAAGGATCGAGGCATAAGTAGGGTTTTAGCTCGCGTTTTTGAACAAAGTTGGAAACGAGGTGATTTAGCCACCTCGGGTTGATCGAGTGGCATGGCAGGCAGGGGTATGATGGTAAAGAAGCAAGGGATGTCATGGCCGGAGTTTCTAGACTCCTACAGTTTGGCATCGCCGGAACAAGGTGATTGATGCTCGGAGTTGTATGGTTATGAAGCTCGAATGGGTAAATTTTCATACGCGAGAGCGTTCAGGGGTTGGGTAGTCTTGATCGATACAGTGATCGATGGGTCGACTTGGGGGTGTTCCTCTCAGGCGTCGGAGGGTTGTCGGCGGTGCGTGTAAGTGCACGGTGGTCGCGTGCATGAGTGATGGTCTGGTTCGAGTCGCACGTGTATATGATGTTGCTGCGTTGGGTTCGTGTGCGAGTTACCTGATGCTTGATTTTATACTTACGTTTTGAAACTTAAACTTGTATAAAAAAAATAGAAGAAGATGGGTACGAGAAAATGAGAGAGGGGAGTCAGGATTTTGGGCGAGACATTAGAAGTTCTTCTCGGGCAAAACAAAGGGGAAGTCTTGGGGTTTTTTTTCTAACTGTGTTATTGTTGCATTATAAAATGAAGCTAAGTAGAAATGTTTCAACAGTAAGTTAAGATTTAAATCAAGTTCTAAATTTTCTTAATTAATGCCTAACAATGTTTTGAACTTTATTTATTTTAATAATTAAGTAATTAATTTAAGTTAAAACAATAAATAAATTACTAACATTAAAGATTTGTAGTTAATAATAAATTTGATTTTCAAAGCTAAGGAAGGTTTCTTTTAAAAAGGTTAGTGAAGATGATTAATCATTCAATTAATTATTTTTAGAAAGCAATTTAGAATAATTAAATTATAATTTTAATTAGAGTTTGGACTAATTAATGATTAATTGATTAATAAATTTGTAATTAACTACTTAAAGTTAATTAATGAATGATTAGTAGTTAGGTAATTAAGTGATTTAATTAACTAATGGCTAATGATTGATTTAACTGGTAAATAAGGAATACTTAATTAATTAAGATGTGTTAATCAATAATTAAGGTTTATTAATTAATGGTTAAAGAATAATTAATCTGCAATTAAGGTTTATTAATTGGGTTTAAGGGTAATCAAGGGATGAGTTACCCGATTTAAATTAAATTGTTAGTTAATTAAAGGTAATCTCATGGAGATTGATTTGATGAGATTAGTGAAGAAATTCATATTTTACAGGATGTAATAAATTAAAAAAGAACTACTTAATGGGAAGTAATTAAAGGGAATTACTTGGGTAAGCAATTACAGAGGGGTAATTATTGTTTATTAGTAATTTGGGTTGGCTAATGGATGCAATTGATAAACCTTTATGGAGTTTGGTTAAGTATAATTACTTAAAGAAAGTAATTATACAATGATGATAATTTTAGCGTAATGGAAGGATAAGTAATCAGGAAGGATTAACTAAGATAAATGGTTTTGGAATGGTAAATCAATTAGGTTGTAATTAATAAGC